>OY728130.1:1712240122-1722240122 GCA_963277665.1 Viscum album
TCTTTTTTCAGGAAATGTGGTCATTGATACAAGCTTGGCACGACATACTAGGGTGATGTTGATCACTAGTTGGGTGACTTGATCATTGGTTTGAGGATATGAGGTCTTCATACTAAGGGTGAGGCTTGTGTGATAGAGGATTTCTTGGCCATCAAATTTGAGTGACATGGTCTTAAGGGAATGAGGACCGAGTTGATATGTCCTAGGTTCTATTTAGTGATTTCTGCTCACCCATAATAGCGAATGAACCATTTGTTGTTGTGCGTATATTGGTTTAATTATACAATTAAGCTTTTATTAACCACTTATGTGGGTACTGACCCCATGTAATTGTATCTTAGGTAAATGGTTGTAGGTTCGTACTATTGAAAGCCCTGACGATGGCGAGGATCCATTGGGTGGCAGTATTGATTTTGTCAGTTGGGGGATGAGACTCGTTGTGCTTAAGGCCATTGGTCAAGGATACTTTTGGGAGGATGGATGTCGTGGTTCCTTGGGATGTCGGTTGTGGAGGTGATGATGATATTATTTTGAGGATAGAAATCACTATACCTCCAGACATCAGTATTCAAGACAATGAGTTCATTTGAGTAGGGGTTTAAACACTTAGATTTTTTGATTGGGCATTCCTTTCGGACTTCAGTTAAGAGGTGTATGGCATGAGGTGTCTGGTGATATTTGGATGTTGAACATGAGGGTTCACTGAGGTATATTTTACATTAGGGGATTCCTTTTACTGTGAGCTAATGATCCTTTCTTAATTAGTTATTTAGGCACTGGCTACATCTGGTGATAGTTTCCCTGTGGATTTCGAGCAATATAGAATATATTTATTATTAAAATGCATGCTTCTACTCTTTTTATTTTTAGTACACACCTGCTTAATCAAAAATGTAACATAGTGACATGTTGTTTCTGGCCTACTGAGACTTATTCTCAAACCCTACATGGGCCCTTTGGGACACTTGTAGACTTCTATATTTAGCATTCATGTAAGGGTTAGGGATCTAGAGATAGATCCTCGTTTTTAGTTGGAATAGGATAAACGGAAAGGGAACATGAGGTTCCAACATCAGCTGGAGTTATATTTTTAGTTTTCCTTTTTTTACTCATCATGAAAATTTAATTTATATAGTGATGTTCAACCATGGGAAACACTTTCCAGTTTATTGTATTGTATTATTTTTATTGGATTCATGTTCTATAAATAGTATGATGGGAATATTTATTTTATTCCACTCTTTTTTTTTATTATTTCTTCTTCTATTTTATCTTGTTGTTGTGTTTCCACCATGGATAGGTAACAAGTTTGTGTTTTTTAGTCTATCTTTCCACTTCGTTATATTTATATTGAACATTATTATATAATCACTTGAGGGTATTGTATTCCCACTACACCCCCTTTTCACCCTCTCTGTTAATTGAAAGCCTTTGGTATACGGGGAGGCATGCCTAAGGCTAGTGGCACTCATCCCAAAGCATTATTCAAGTTGCTAAAGGGGTCAGGGAGCTACATATATTTAATAGAAATGAAATTTATAAGGATAAATTATTATAAGTATGTGATTTTTTCAAATTAAAGTTAACAATCATAAAAGAATAAGAGATTGCATAATAACTTTTACCATATGGTAAGTTTCAAATCAAATCTCCTTTGATTAAATAATTCAAATTTAAACTAATAATAACAGAAATAATTAATGATTTATGATATTAAATGTTAAAATGGGTAGTATAAACACCACATAAAAGATAATGGTTCATAAGAACAAATAAGTATCAATTGAATTTTAATTGTAATGAAATCCCTGACCATACGTTTCTTTTTAATTGAACTCTATTTAACCATATGAATAATGTTTTTAAGAAAGTAATTAACTTATAAAAAAACAGCATTAATATTTATAATATCATATATGACACTTTTTAACATATTATCACCCTTTCATTAATAGTCTTTCATTATTTTCATTTTTTCAGATTTTAATTTCCTTGTTCTTCGAGTTTGTTTTGACTTGTTGTTTCATGTTTATATTATCTCAATAATGATTTAGTAATCCTAAGAATGAAAACCGGGATGTAAATATAATATATATTCACTATAAAATTATTTAGTATAATCACTAAAATTTTGTGATAGGAAATGAAATACTCCATTCCTGGAGACGGTAGGTAATACATACACATGAACATTGTTTCAATTTTATTATCATATTGAAAGAAGTAACAATAAATGATTTTTATATATATTATAATTCCAGTATCATTATTATGTCATATATATCACATATTTTTAATAAAATCATCTTTAATACACTCCATATAGAGAGTGAATGAATCACATACCTTTGTGATGCAGTAGTCCTCTATACACACGAGCGACTATATATTATTCCCCCATAATGGAAAGAATGAAGGTATGTGTGATATAATAATTCCCATAGAATAATAACTTCAAAAAATATCATATATACCATATATAAACAATAAATATATCATTAATCTAAAAATTTATATTTGTTAATGGAAAAACAAATGATATCGGTTCTCTTAGTCGTAGTGCATCATATACACGAATGATGATTTCGTAACTTGTTTTAAAGATTTGTGTGATGTTTTAGGTAATACCCATAACATAAAAATATATCAGTATACATATGATACCTATTTTGTTATATAATCATGGTATAATAATAATTTAAGAATAAGAATGTGGAAATAAAATAAAAATTCTTATAGAAGATCATTACCTCTTCTTCAAGTATCCTTATTAGGTTTTCACTAATGCCTTTAAATGTTGTATTTATACCCATGATATTTATTATAGAGTGAGGGGAAGGAAGTAGGGATGCGATTTTTTTGGGTATTTTCTAAACCAAATTGGTTTTAAGTTTGAATAGGAGTGGATTGGGTGTGGCCTTTTATAAGTGGGGTGAGTTCCATACATTAATGTTTATGGAAAGATTATATTCCACACAAATTTTTTACGGTTAGTAGGTCCAAATAATTATATATACTTGATCCAAGAAGGAATATTTTCAAAATATGGTCTTCCAATGGGTTTTGGGAATGTATTGGTTCATTTTTAAACCTTTTTTTCTTTATTTAAAAACTAAGTAAACTCATATTTATCTTAATCTTTATAATTAGTTTTAATTGTTTTAGTAATCATTTTTGTCAAAAAATATGAATAATTTATATGAAATTTTAATTTTTTCTAAATCCAAATATGCAATCCATTTTTTTCAAATATAATCCACAAAAGTGGAAGAATTAATTTAAAATTATTCCAAAAAACACAATGAGAAATCAGGTTTTTAAAGTGGAAATATTCGAAAGTTTAAAATGTTTTTTTATAAAAATTCTATATGAAAATGATTCCAATTACATGACTTAGATTAATAGATATACTCTTTATATTTCTTACTTTAAATAAAAATAAAAATATAATTTATCATTATAAATTATTTTGATAAAAAGGCAGTTTTCGAATAAAATTTATTATTTATCACTATTCATAAAAAATTAAAAGTTCTTCCAAAAATATGAATAATTAACCCTAAGATCATTTTGATTTCCGGAATTGAAAAATGATGCTTATTTCTTCTAATACATTTTCAAAAAAAATTAGAAATAAAATTTAAATTATATTTCCATAGCATGACTAAATAGTGTTTTGTCTAAACCCTATGTTTCATGCCAGTAAGTTAGAAACAAAATTCAATTTATTATAAATGGAAAATATAATAAATTATTGGGGTGTTAAATTCTTATATCAAAAAAAATTCAAATTTTATATTATTTGGATATTAACTTTTTAATAGACGTGTACGGTTCTTCTTTATATTATCTTCTGGTTCCCATGTTGTTTCATCCAATTTCTGATTTCTCCAAAGTACCATTATAAGATGATTCATTTGATTCCTAAATACTTTATATATCATATAAATATTTTTTTTGGGTTCTTCATAATAACATATATGAGGTTCCAACTCTATTTCATTGGAGTAGAGAACATATATTGGATCTAGCATGTATATCTTTATAAAATATATATATAACACATCTTTTACTTTTGAGAGGTTAGGAGGCATTTCCAAATGATAAAGAGACTCCAATTATTTCAATATTTTCAAGGGGTATGATGTACCTAAGGATTATTTTTCTTTTATTAATGAACCATATAACACCCTTCTATAGAGATACTTTCAAAAAAAACTTGATCTCCCACTTTGAATTCCATATCTTTAATCTGATTGTCAACATAACTCCTTTATCTAGTTTGACATTATTTAATTTGATCTTGAATATAATTTACCTTTATTTCTACCTCTTCAATAAGTTATTGCCTTAATGTTTCCTTTCATCAAATTCATCCAAATAAGTTGGAGTGATTTATCTCTTTCTGAATAATGTTTCATACGGCTCCATTTGAATACTTGAATTTAAAGTATTGTTATAAGAAAACTTTACCAAAGGTAAATAATAATCCCACATACCATGAAAATAGAGTGATCATGGAATCAATGTGTATTCCATTATTTTATTTTATTTTTTCAAACTATCCATCATTTTTAGGGTGGTATATAGTGCTAAAATAAAGCACAGAATCAATAGCATTCCAAAGAAACTTCCATTATTTCAATGTAAAATGATTGTATCAATCATAAAAATTTGATAGAGGTGTGCCATTAATTCTTACAACTTCATCAATATAGAACCTTGTGAGGCACTCAAGAGGTAAATATTCTCTTATAGAGAAATTTGAGTGATGTTATCTCATTTCCACGTAGGAATATAAAAATGTCTATAACTCCTTTACTATGTTGTCTCACAACTTCACTTGTTGAAAAAACGAACATTTGGAAACAAAATAAAAACTTTACCACTTCCTGATATCCTAAAAAATTTTCATTGAAATACCTATAAATATTTGTTTCATCATGGTGTGTAGAGAAATTTGAGTAATGAGAATTATCCAAAAAATCCCTTTTTATCTTCGGTATAGATGGGACACATAATATTTTCCCAAATTTCATAACACCATCTTGACAAATGAAGTCTGATAATTTTCCATCATTCACAACATTAATTTTCTTCTAAAATTTCTCATCATTAGATTCAGAATTATTTATCTTCTATAATATATGTAGTTTGGAAATCATTTGAAAATTTATCAATGTCACCCCTTCTAAATCCATATTTAGTAGATCAATGAACATGATATCCCTCTCAATCCTCATTTTTAATAATTCCATGATATTTACTACTCAATCCATCATCTATGTAATTTTATTTCAATGGGTGGTATAGTATTGGGAAATCATAATCATTGAGTAGATTGATCCATCAGCTTTGTCTCATATTAATCTATTTCAGTGAAAAGATGTGTTTCAGGCTTTTAAGATCCATTTATATCTATCATCTTTCAACATATGGATAATGTCACTATATATTAAAAGTTAATATTACCTTTTCCAACTCAAGATCATGGCTTGTATAATTATATCTGTGAGTCTCCAATTTTCTTGATGCATATGCAATAACTTTATCATTTTTAATAAGGACTAAACAAAGTAAATTTTTTGATTCATCCCAATATTTCACAAACCCATCACTTCCAGAAGGTAGATTCAAAATCAGAGTATTAACAAATATTATTTTTAGTTCATCAAAAAATTATTCATGTTCCTTTTTCTTAACAAACATAACCCATTTTCATGTAATCTTGGTTAATGGGTTATCTGATTGGGAAATATTCTGAATGAATCACCAATAGTAACCTTCCAAACTAATGAATAAACATACCGAAGTTATGTATTTTCATATAATTCATTCTACGACTACCTTTTTCATTACTGGATCAACTGAGAATTTGTTTTTTGAGAAAATATGGACATGAAAAGAAACATATTAAACCCACAAATCTAACTTAATAAATTACCCATATTACTCTTTCTTTTTAAGAGTCTCAAGAAAGATCCACAAGTGATTCTCATGGTCCTCATAGATTTTATAATACACCAAAATATCGTCAATAAATACCAAAACAAAATAATCAATATATATTTCTTGAATAATCTATTCATTAGTTATATAAAAATAGAGGGTGAATTATATAATCTAAACAGAATTAATATAAACTCATAATGCTCATACCTCTTTTGAAAAAGTTTTATTCAGAATGTATTTATTCTATACTCGCAATTGGTGACACCCATAATAGATATCAACCATGGAAAATTATTGGGCTATATGAAGTTGATCAAATAATTCATCAGTATGATGAATATGGTACTTTTTCTTTATCTTAATATCATGGATTTACCTATAATAAGATAACAAACTAATGGATCCCTATTTCTTCTTAAAAAAGAGAACAAGGGATCCCCATGGTGAAGCAAAAGGTAGAATAAATCATGTATTCCCCAAACATTATAGTTGTTTATTCAACTCTAATAACTCTATAGTGGTCATTCTATATGAAGTATTTGATATTTGTGTTGCATCATGGATTAAATTAAGTAAAAACTCAACTTCATGCTCTGTGGGATGTCCAGTTAATTCAATAAGAAATACATTATTGAATTCATATACAATAATTATATCTTTGAGTTGGGGATTTCCTCACACATCCGTTGATTTTTTTTCTTAGTTGAGAATCACATTCAATTTAGATTCTAGGTTGGATCTATATATGACATAGATGATTAATTTTCTACTCTAAATATATGTAATTCTACATCTTCCCCCACAAATTTCCAATTCCTTCTTCTGGTAATAAAATTTTTCATAATATTTTGAAAGCTTGTCCATAAGGAGGATTATATCAAATTCAAACATAGTTAAGATAATAAGGTTAAAAACTAAATCACATTTATGTGTCATAATGGAGACTTCCCAAAAAATCTTATTTACAATGAGGCATCCCTTATAAGTTTTGGCTGATAACATCCTTAATAAATAAAAAGGGAAATGTCATATTTTTTCATAAAAAATAGTAGATATAAAAGTGTGTGATGATACATAATCAAATAAGGTAATAGATACATTTTAATGTTGGATTAAGGTACCTTTCGCCACATCATTGGTTACTTCTACCTCGATTTTAGTTATAACATAACCTTGATCATCCTTCCCTAGCCTCTTCTATGGTGGATTCCATCAAATCTTGGGTATTGGTGTTAGTAATTCTCCACCTATATATATTTTAATCATGTTTCATAATTGATTTTTGTATTTTCCTTTCATTCTTTAGCATGAGGGACCTTATCTCCACATGTATCACAAACTCTCAATACCTTTAATCATTTACTAGGTTGATTCCTTACATAGTTGTCACAAGGTGGAAATTGATTTGTTTTATAATTCTTATTTAATATATTCCATTTCTATTTGTTCGTAATGAACACTTATTCACTTGGTTTTCCTTGAATATGTAGGATCTAGATAATTACTTCTCTATTTTTATGGTGCATAATACTATTTCATCATATGATGAAAAATATTGGGAGACCGATGCCCTTAGGAGACTTGGATTTATCATTTTCAAATTTAATAAATCGTGTGCACTATGATGCATATATAATTCATGGTGTCACACCCCGGCCGTAGACGCCTTTTATTTTATTTCTTTCTTGGTCCCAGTTTAAAATTTTCAAAGATTAATTATGTTGGCCGGTTTCACATCGGTGCGCGTTTACTGTGTCGTTAGCGGTGACCATGCGTTCGGCCCGGGTGACCGTGTGTTCGCCCGGCGTTTTGAATATTAAAATTTTAATATTGACATTAATATAATTATTAGTATTAAATTGTTTTAAATATTATTTTTATTTTTTATTATTTGGATCGTTAAAGTATTATGATTATTATACTTACGATATTATTATTATTATTATTATGTTTTATTATTTTTATAAAGATTTATAATTATTAATAAGATTTGTTATATCTATTTACTTATTCAATCATATTATTATTATTATTAGTATAGTATTTTTATTTTATTATTATTATTATAGTATTTTATTACTATTATTTTTATTATTATGTTATTATCTTATATATATATAAATATATATATATATATAATTTCATAACCCTAATTCTAACACTAATCCCATGACCCCCCCTTCCCTTATCCCCTACCCCGTCGCACCCCCCCTGCCCTCTGCTGACCTCCTCTGGCGGCCTGCTCGCCGCTCAACCTCCCTCAGGCGCGCCACCCCCGCGTGAACCCCCCTGGCTCTGCCGCACCCCATTCCACCCTGACGCCCTCCGTCGCTCCCTGGCCTCGCGCGACCCCCGGCGCCAAGCTTGGCCTCCACGTGAGCTCCTGTCCTGACCGCCGTGCCAGGCTTCCGCGCGACCCCCAGCCTCCACCGCTCATTCTTGTTTCTGGCCTCCCTTACCGTTGCCCACCCCACCAGCCAGCACGACCGGAGAGCCCCGTCGCCGTCCAGCAGCCTCCGGCGCCCCTGCAGGCCCTTCCGGCGCCCCTACCGACCCTACCGGCGAGCCCACCACTGGCCAGCAGCCTCCAACCCGCTCCAGCAGCCCCCCAGGCCTCTTCCAGATTTTTTCTAGCACTCCGGCGCACCCCCCCCCCCCCCCCGGCCCCCGCTCGACCCATCTCTGCTGTCTGGCGCTGTTCCGGCGTCCCTTGCCTTGTTCAGGCGACCCCACTAGCGTTCCCCATCCCTGCCGGAAGCCCTTATTTGCTCTAGCACCGCCTGTCGGCGTCTCCCGACCTTTTCCGGCGCTTCAGCCGATTTCGCCGCACCTTCGGCAGGCCGCATATCGACTTTCCACGGTCCAGCCAGCCGCCACCGTCTTGTATCGGGCAACGGTGCACCCGATAATCAGCATGCGACCTCCGGCGGTCTCCCTGCAAGTGTGTGCATCCCCATTAAATGGAGCGCGACCCCAACGGTCGAGTGTGTCTGCGCCGAGGTAGTCTTTTGTGGCTGATTGCTGGTTGAGTTTTTTTAATACTAATGGTTTGCTATTTTGCTGTTTTGGTGTTTGTTACAGCGCGTTGGCGGAATAATTCCTCAACGCAGAGGTCTTCGGCTTGCGCGTGCGTATGCGCCTGCATGAGGAGTGTTACGTTGTCAGGTTCGGTTTGCAAATCGAGGTAGGTCTCCCACTGCATTCACCCTTAAATTTATAAATTTATTTATTCCTTGTCATTTCATTATTTTTCAGTAAATTTAAAGTAGTATTGGAAAAATTTTACTAGAATGGCGACTTTCTGAATTTGAAAACTGTTTACTTCTTGCATCACATTGAAAATATCATTCTTGGATAAATTTTTGTGGTTTTCTTGTGATATTGTCATACGGATACTTTATGAAATGTGCAAGTCATACTGAACTGTGTTTTGAGATGGTTTTTGGTGTGTATAAAATGACAGGTGTATCGTTTATGGAAAATGGTGTTTTCTTGAAAACATGGATAGAGGAAATGTTGTTTGGACTTTAAACTGGATTTTGGAATTTTTCAGGGGTGGTTTGGTTTTCCTTAAATGGGATTCTAAGTATGTTTTTCTAGTTTTCAACATGATGGCATGTGTCATACCTTTTGGAAACACCTTGATATTAAATATTTTAAATGTAAGTGATGTGGTGGACTGGTTGGCACTTTATTGAGTGTGAACTGACTACATATATATATATATATATACGTACTTCTGGGGTATCTCTTAAGGGGGACTTCTCTTCGAGGATTGTCATGTAGCGGTGTCCGTACAAGGGGTTGGAAAGTGCGATGAGGTGAGTCATGTGTGCGAGTGCCTCCCACTTACACAGTATTATTAAAACCACCATGGGTTCCTGGGCATATTTTAGATAATCGAGTGACGGTTGCTGGCTAACCCCGATTAGACGGGTTAGTCCCCCCTTGGTAGGTAGGCCTAGTGGGGCGTGCCGCTGGATGGCTGTTAGGGCGGCATGTTGGTTACTGACTGTGGAGTACCATGTCGGCAGGTAGTCTGAACCCGAGTATGTCCAGGGGTTTTCTAGGGATGTTTAGGATCACCCATGGTTACTTAATATTCCATGCTTGTTTACTTTCAGTTGTTCTTTACAGCTTATAATGTTATACTTTGTGAAAATGGTTTTCAAATAAAGATGCTTTATTCTCTTTGTGTAAAATTTTAAAATGTAACACTACTTTCCCTTTTAGAATGAATTTTCCACCAGTGAAAGGAATTAATCTTTTGAAAAAGAATAAGGGTAATGTCTTGTGTTTTTATCTTCAAGTGAAACATTATGAAAGCTTACTTTTATACTTTTTAGTTCAAACCTAGAATTTATAGATTCTTTATTTACTGGCAGTGCTTTGGGATTTGTTTTTGGGCTCACCTACTGAGTACTTTTTGTACTCACTCCAATCTTTTACCATTTCAGTTGCAGGTTCCTTGTGTTCAGGTTTTCTTGGTTTGAGTCGCTCAGTGATGGAGCGACGCTGGTTTTTAGTTGGGTGGTGACTGCGAGGTCACGTGGAGGTGTGGTTGTTGTGTAGTTTTGTTTCAGTTGTTAGTGTTGTCTGTTTTGTTTGTTTTTTTCTCATAAAGATCCTAGTTTGTTTGGGATAAATCATTCCCAACGATTAAAACATGATGCCTGATACTAGTTGTCATCCCAAGGGGATCGGGAACGCCCCTCAGGACTTGCCGCGGACCGGCTCGGGTGACCGGTTTAGGGTCGACCTGGGCTGGTTCGTGGAAAAATGGTATCAGAGGAGGCCCTTGTTATTTGGGTTGTCCGGTAGGTGGAGATTAGGACTATCAGGACTCGAGAGGTAGGTACGGGAAGGACGTCATGAACCCTCACCCATTTCGCACCTCGAGTTGCCAGGGGTAGTCCGGGAATTATGTCTTTGTCTCTTTCTGGTTTGTTTTGGATTGAGGGATGACAATAGAGACAAGCCGATGTTACATCATGATTTCACATGGAGTAGTGACCCATGTGGAGTCCAGGTACATGGTTTGAATTCCTCCTAGTGGTTGACGATTACTTGGGACATGGCCCACTACCATGTCGCCAAGTTAGACATGAAAACTAGTCCTTAACTTCAGTGTTTGATGCAATTTGAGTGTTGTTTTTGTTTTTCTTGGTGTGAGTGCGTTGTTGGAAATGAAAAAAAGGTTTTTAAAAATGGGACTAATTTCTTTTAAATGACTTTAAATGTATGAAATGGGTTTTAAAAATTGGAAGCTTTTGATTTGGAAATCTGATGTTCGCTTAGAATTGGTTGATAATGGTTTGGGGTGAAACCTCAGGTTCTCTTTATGAACGTTTGCATATGTGTGAGAATGCATGGAAAGTGCATGTTGGTGCGTGTATGAATGGAATCTGGATAAAGACATGTGCAATGGGTCATGGGATTACCTGGGTGTGTATTTGAAATTAAAGGCTTGGCCTTGTCCTCTAAATTTGTTTTTAAATGGGAAAGTGGTTTTAGAAAGTAATTTTGGTTTGAAAAATGGATTTAGTATTTAGAAAGTGGCCTTGGAAGACAAAGGTTTTGAAATCTAAAAAGAAGGAGGTCTTGAAATTTAAATGAAAATAGAATTTTAAAAAAAGGGATTTTATTTTGGGTTGTGTTTGTATTTGTTTGGCCTTTGTGCTGACTGTTTTTTGATGAAGGAAATTTTATTGATGTTGCTTCGGTTTGATGTTGGTTTGGCTATGTGTTTCATATGTTGCACAGAAAATACCGCCCAGAAAGGTCCCGAGAGTTTCTGATGAGTCATGCCCAGTTTTTTGTCCTGCTCGAACGTTGTCTATCCTTCATGGTGATTGTGGTCCATTAGAGATAGTGGTGTGGTTTGAAGAGGTCGAGTGTGTCTTCTGTGTTTTGAGAAATCCTGAAGCTGTTAGGGTGCATGCTATTTTGAGTCTGTTCGAAGGTCCAGCTTTGGACGAGTGAGAGTGGTTCACCCCGCCATCATGATGAGTTGGGATGATGTGGGTTTTCTCTAGTTTTTTCTTCTTCTGATGGTTTATACCTGAAGAGGGGAAGATGAAGAAGATGGAAGAGCTCATGTGTACAACAGATGTAAAAGTGTGTGTTGATAATTTCAAGGATCTTGTGTCTCCTTCTCAGAGATAGCGTCGCGAGATCTAATGAAGACTCCTCCATTTAATGGGTGTCTTCGTCCAGATATCAAAGTGCAAGTTATCCCTTTTGAGACCATCTTTTGATAAGTTGGTGCATGAGGTGTTTTTAGCCGAGTTGGTCTCCAGAGCTCAGACAGTTGGCAATCCACTGTATCCAGTTGCTCATGAAGGTCTCCAATCAGACGAGAAAAGTGTGTTAGAAGGATCTGTTTCCAAAGAGTCCTCTGTAGTGGCTCTGGATTACAGTTCGTCGGACCGTCAAATGGTGTACCATCAGTATGAACGTTTGGGCATACAAATTCATCATGTCACACCCCTCTAAAGACGTACCATCATTGAAGGTGTCCAGATCATCTAGAGAAGTTTTGCAGGAAGCGTCACCTAAAGAGGACGCTGTGATTGGAAAAAGTCAGTGCCTGACTTTGAGGAAGACAATGCTTCATCCATCAGAGCCCCAGCCATAGGTCTTAGGGTGAATCTCGAGCACAGTCAGAAGTTCACGGGGGTGTGAAGCCTCAATTCAGGTTTTGTGTTCGGTGTTGGAAACAAAGCATTAGAGGTTCTTCTGTTCTATTTCTTCCACTGTTAAAGTTTTATCGTTTTCATAGGTTCAATGTGTCATCATGAAGTTTGGATGAGTATGTTCGTTTGTAATCCAAACTATCTAGTTTTCCTGATTTAGGTGTTCTGGATCATGTTTTTTTCTTAAAGGTGTGTTTGGATCTTGCGTGAGTTGATCTCAGTTTGACTATGTTTGTTTGGAGATGTAAGTGTCTTGGAAGAATTGACATTTTAGCTCTGCTCGAGTTTACTTTGTGGGTTAAGTTTCTTCTCGTATGTCTATCTCAGATGTTCAGGGTTTTGTTCTAGGCTGAGAGTTATATGTCTTAGCGGAGCTGTTTCGCTCGTGCTATAAAGGTTAGCTTGGTATGGTTGGGAGTTCCCGCATCACCCCCCTTTCCTAGGGTTGTCTATTTAGATGGTTAATTTTCTACACAGGGTGAGTCCTTGTGGTGGGGAGAACCACTTCGTGTTCTACCCACAACCACGGACTTCAGTTTCCTCTTGAATTGATTGGGTGTGACCTGTATAGAGTAAGTTCATCCCGAGATTCTCAGTTCACTTCAGTTCCTTTAGTTCCGTTTGGGCATGGACTTGGATGTTGACCGACTTTTGGCTTGGTGACATTCTAGGGGAAGAAAGTGTATGTGGTGGAAAGAATTGTCACACCCCAACCACAGACGCCTTTTATTTTATTTCTTTCTTGGTCCCGGTTTAAAATATTCAAAGTTTAATTATGTTGGCAGGTTTCACATCGGTGCGTGTTTACCGCGTCATTAGTGGTGACCGTGCGTTCGACATGGGTGACCATGTGTTCTCCCGACGTTTTGAATATTAAAATTTTTATATTGACATTAATATAATTATTAGTATTAAATTTTTATAAATATTATTTTTATTTTTATTATTAGGATCATTAAAGTATTATGATTATTATACTTATGATATTATTACTATTATTATTATAATGTTTTATTATTTTTATAAAGTTTTATTATTATTATTAAGATTTGTTTTATCTATTTACTTATTCAATCATATTATTATTATTATTAGTATAGTATTTTTATTTTATTATTATGATTATAGTATTTTATTACTATTATTATTATTATTATGTTATTATCTTATATATATATATATATATATAATTTCATAACCCTAATTCTAACCCTAATCCCATGAGCCCCCCCCCTTTCCTTTCTCCCCTACCCCGTCGCGCCCCCCCTGCCCTCTGCTGACCTCCTCTGGCGGCCTGCTCGCCGCTCAACCTCCCTCAGGCGCGCCACCCCCGCGCGAACCCCCCCGGCTCCGCCGCACCCCGTTCCGCCCCGGCGCCCTCCGTCGCTCCCCGGCCTCGCGTGACCCCCAGTGCCCAGCTTGGCCTCCACGCGAGCTCCCCTCCCGACCACCACGCCAATCTTCCGTGCAACCCCCGGCCTCCACCGCTCCCCTCCGGTTTCCAGCATCCCTTTCCATTTCCTGCCCCACCGACCAACACCACCGGCGAGCCCCGTCACTGGCCAGCAACCTCTGGCGCCCCTGCCGGCCCTTCCAACACCCCTACCAACCCTACCGGCGAGCCCGCCACCGGCCAGAGGCCTCTGACCCACTCCAGTATCCCCTCAGGCCTCTTATGGCTTTTTCTCGGCACTCCGGCGCACCCCCCATCCCCCACTTGACCAGCCTCCACTGTCTGGCGCTGTTCCGACATCCCCTACCCTGTTCCGGCGACCCCGTCGGCGTTCCCCATCCCACCCAGCACCCCTACTTCGCTCTAGCACCGCCTGCTGGCATCCCCCATCCTTTTCCGATGCTCTGACCAGCTCTGTCACACCTTCGGCAGGCTGCGTACCAACTTTCCGCGGTCCGGCCAGCTGCCACCGTCTTGTATCAGGCAGCGGTGCACCCGATAATCAGCGCGCGACCTCTGGAGGTCTCCCTTCCATTGTGCGATGCCCCTTTAACTGGCGCGCGACCCCGGTGGTCGAGTGCCTCTATGCCGAGGTAGTCTTTTGTGGCTGATTGCTGGTTAATTTTTTTTAATACCAATGGTTTGCGGTTTTTCTGTTTTGGTGTTTGTTACAGCGCATTGGTGGAATAATTATGCAACACAGAGGTATTCAGCTTGCACATGCGTACGCAACTGCGTGAGGAGTGTTGCGTTGTCGGGTTCGGTTTCCAAATCGAGGTAGGTCTCCCACTGCACTCGCCCTTAAATTTAGAAATTTATTTATTCTTTGTCATTTCATTATTTTTCGGTAAATTTAAAGTAGTATTGGAAAATTATTACTAGAATGGCGACTTGCTGAGTTTGAAAACTGTTTACTTCTTGCTTCACATTGAAAATATCTTTCTTGGATAAATTTGTGTGGTTTTTTGGTGATATTGTCATACGGGTACTTTATGAAATGTGCAAGTCATACTAAACTGTGTTTTGAGATGTTTTTTGGTGTGTATAAAATGGAAGGTGTATCGTTTATGGAAAATGATGTTTTCTTGAAAACTTGGATAGTGGAAATGATGTTGGGCCTTTAAACTAGATTTTGGAATTTTTCAGTGGTGGTTTGTTTTTCCTTAAATGGGTTTCTAAGTATGTTTTTCTAGTTTTCAACATGATGGCATGTGTCATATCTTTTGGAAACACCTTGATATTAAATGATTTAAATGTAAATTATGTGGTGGACCGGTTGGATCTTTATTGAGTGTGAACTGACTACCTATGTATATACGTACTTATGGGAAATCTCTCTAGGGGGACTTCCCTTCGAGGATTTTCGTGTAGCGGTGTCTATGTAAGGGGTTGGAAAGTGCAGTGAGGTTAGTCATGCGTGCGAGGGCCTCCCACTTACACAGTATTATTAAAACCACCATGGGTTCCTAGGCGTCTTTTAGAGAATTGTGTGGCGGTTACTGGATAACCCCGATTAGAAGGGTTACTCCCCCCTTGGTAGGTAGGCCTTGTGGGGCGTGCCACTGGTTGGTTGTTAGGGCGGCCAGTTGGTTTCGGACTATGGAGTACCATGCCGGCAGGTAGTCTGAACCCGAGTACGTCCAGGGTTTTTCTAGGGATGTTTAGGATCACCCATAGTTACTTATTGTTCCTTTCTTGTTTACTTTCAGTTGTTCTTTACAGCTTATACTGTTATACTTTGTGAAAATGGTTTTCAAATGAAGATGTGTTATTCTCTTTGTGTAAAATTTGAAAATGTAACAATTATTTCTCTTTTAGAATGAATTTGGCACCAATGAAAGGAATTCAACTTTTGAAAAAGAATTAGGGTAATATCTCATGTTTTGATCTTCAAGAGAAACATTATGAAAGCTTACTTTTATACTTTGTAGTTCAAACCTGGAATTTATAGATTCTTTATTTACTAGTAGTGCCTTGGGATTTTTTGTTTTTCTCACCTATTGAGTACTTTTTGTACTCATGCCTATCTTTTACCATTTTAGTTGTAGGTTCCTTATGTTCAGGTTTTCTTGGTTTGAGTCGCTCAGTGATGGAGCGACCCTGGTGTTTATTTGGGTGGTGATCACGAGGTGACGTGGAGGTGTGGTTTTTGTGTAGTTTTGTTTCGGTTGTTAATCTTGTCTGTTTTGTTTGTTTGTTTTTCTCTTACAGATCCTGGTTCGTTTGGGCTAAATCATTCCCAATGATTAAAACATGATGCTCGATACTAGTTACCATCCCGGGGGGGATCGGGAACGCCCCTTGGGACTTGCCCCAGACCGCCTTGGGTGACCGGTTCAGGGTCGACCCGGGCTGGTTTGTGACACATGGAATACCTAGATAACCTTATAAAGGTATCCTTATAATCAGAAATACTTTTTCAATCCATTTTTTAACTTAAGTATCATTCTCTTAATCTAAATTTGTTTCTTGCAAGGGAAATATTTATTAAATAATGTCTCTTTAAAATATTTATATTCTATGTGTTCAATTTCTTCTTCCTCCGTAGTATTCTGGATCAATGACCACCATTGATCATTATAGCCTTTGAAACAAAACATTTTAAGTATAAAACTTTCCTTTTCACTACATCACAAGGTTATAAATATCCTCTCCAAAGACCTAATCCCTTACGCATCTACAATTGGATAAGTAGTCCCACTAAATGATGGTGCCTTCTATTATATAAAGTTGTCCAGCATAGAATAATTTCACTGTGGAATATATTTGTCTATACATGAAAGGTTGTTTTCAAAACTGGATTATGATGCCCTAATATAGCAATAATTTTTTCAATTCCATTACCAATTGTATTGGTTCCCCTAGTAGGGAAATCTATACATTGTCAAAGTGTATTGATACCATTCTTCCTTACATGCTCCATTTCTAAACAACGGAACATACTGGATTATCTCATAAAATTATCAATTTAAAATCATATTGTATAATTCCAAATATGGTGTAACACTTAACATAAATTTAAAATATCTTCATTATTAATCTTAGAATAATAAACAATGGTTTGTCTTTGGATATCTTCACTTTCAAATCCTTTATAATGGTTTTTATAAAAAATTTGAATTATCCAAAGCATATCACCTAGGAGTGTAAATATAGGTTCATACTAAGGCACGTCTTCATGTACCAACTTATTCTTGAGTCCATTCTGAAACACCATTTTCAATGTTATTACCCCTAGGAACATTTTTTCTAGAATGATGTCTACTTATAGTATCGAGATATAGATGTATTTCTATAAAGACCCAAAAAATATATATCATACCAAAACCATAGGATTTTCTTCTATAATAATTCTCAAATTATATCATATGGTTGTGTTCCCTGATCTGTGTTTTCCTAAATCTAGATCCCAATGTTTCTAATAAACTTCTACTAATACCATTTGTAATGACCCCAAACCTAGTATCCAGGAGCTGGTTTCTTACTTTATTACATTTGCATAGATCCAAGGATTCAAATACCAATGGAACGATAAGTTTATAAATTTAGAGAACTATATACTTACATGTTATAAATTTTACAAAGTTAATATAAAATAAATAATAGTACATAACAAAATAAAATAAAATTCATCCTTGAAATATAATTCAATGATTTCTTCTTCCTAACCTGGGGGAAAGAAAAAAATAATGGTGTGTGAAATTCCTAGTAAGATTTAAGGACAGTGGAATCTATCAACTATCAATAATGAATAATCAATATGAAAATGAAAATAACTAAACAGACATTCCCTTTAATAAAAAAAAGCTAAGAATGAAATGAATCCATATATTGTTTTAATACTAAAAATATCATCGATAATATTAAATAAATTCTAAATGAATGAAATGCTTAATTATTCTAATTAATGTTTCTAAGGAACATGATACTTTTATCATCAAGATCTATTCTCAAGACAGTTTAAAACCATTGGGTAGACACCTATATGATTTTTCTAACTGATTCATCTCATGAGACTAATGATGCATCAATGGGTAATTATTAACTATGACCCACCCATTTATGTGGGTCTAAATAATTACTCATATATTGATAAATAAATTTAATAATGTTTCTTCACATAAAATATATACATTGAGTAAATAATATAGATTTATCAATATTTGCCCATATATACAAAAAAATATTCACCGTATAAAAAATGGTAAAGAAGTAAGGAAATAATAATATCTATAAAACAATAATATGGATATTTAACATAAATGGAATTTGTAATTATAAATTATTACGTTGAGTTGTTTTTCTCAAATAAATTCTAACAAACAAAAAATCAAGTGAGATTGCATAATAACTTTTACCACATGGTAATTTTCAAGTCAAACCATATTTGATTAAATAATACAAAAGGAAACTTTATATACTAATAAAAATGAATTATTAAAGATATTACATGTAAAAATGGTTAGTATATACACCGTATAAATGTTAATTGGTGAGTAATAACAAATATGTCTCAAAGGAATTTAAATTGAGATAAAATCCCTTACATTAAGCTTACTTTTGGCTGAAATCCCATTAAAATAATGTATATGGTTTCAAGAATGTTATTAACTTATTATATTACATTATTAATATTTATAGTATTATATTATATTCTTTTATAACATTTTATCACCCATTCTTTAACAATCTCTCTTTAGTTTCATTGTTTCGTGTGTTAATATGCCTCATTTTTCGATTATGTTTTGACTTGTTATTTATTGTTCCCCTTTCTCAAATCCTGATTTAGTCATCCTCAGAATTTAGAACATGATTTAGATATCATATCTATTCATTATATATTTATTTTAAGTAATCCATAAAATTTGGTTCTAGGAAATTAAATAAACCATTCATGGAAATGAAAGGTTATACCTACGCATGAACATTATATCCACATTCATATCATATTAAAAGAAATAAAAGTAAATAAAATTTATTATAATTCTAGTATCATTATAATTTCATTAATATCTCATATGTTTTTTTAAATCATACTTAATACATTCCAGGTATAGCGTGAAGGAATCACATCGCTTCGCGAGGCGGTAGTCTGTCTTAATCAAGAGTGACGATATTGTATTCCAAAAACAAGTATGATGGTATTTGTGATATAATAATTAAAAAATATTAAATAAATAATAAATATCACATATAAATAATAAATTAATCATTTTTCCAAATGTTGGAAGGTGGTAATGGAAAAATGAACAACATCGATTTTTGAGGTAGTAGCCTGTCGTACACACGAGCGGTGATTTTGAAATCCATTTTATAGAATTGTATAATGTTTTAGGTAATAAACATAAAATAAAAACATATAATTTTATGTATGATACTTAATTTGTTATATATTTATTTTATTGTAATAATTTAAGTAGGTGGTAAGGAAATAAAATAACAATTCTTATAGAAAAAAATTATATCTTATTGAGGTGTCCTCCTTAAGTTTGCACTAATACATAACTAAGTTGGATTTCATCACAAGATAATGGTTATAGGATTAGTGTATGAAATTTTAGAATTTATATCCATAGTTCTATTCTAAACTAATGTGGTTTGAATTTTTGAATATGAGAGGAGAGGGGTGGTCTTTTATAAGTGGGGTAAGAGGCACACTTGTAATTTTTTGAAAGGTTGAATTCCAACCATGTTTTTCTTGTAAGCAGGCCTGAATAATACTCTAATATTGATCCTAGAAGGTATAATGTCGAAATATTTCCATAACATAGTTTTTGGATAATGTTTTGGTCATTTTTACACTTTATTACATATATTTAACTAGTAGGTAAACTCGTTTCAATCTTAATCACGGTAATTAACTTAAACTGTTTTCACTAATCATTTTTATAAAGAAAATAAGTAAAATTAGGATAAATTATAAATTATGATGATTATAAATATTAAATTAATTTATCCTAATTCAATCAAAAAAATTGGAAAAATATTAATTATAAAATAATCTTGTAAACGTGGATAAAAAGAAAGTTTTAATGTAAAAATATTCAAAGTTTACAATGTTTTTATATCAACATTCAAAATGAAAATGAATCCAATAAACTATCTTTTATTAATAGATTTATTATTTTACTAATTTAAATTTAATATCAAATATAAATATAAATAAACACTATAAATTATGTATATGAAAAGGGGTTTCTCAATTAAAATATTGTTTTTTTCACTATACATCAAAAATATGAAACTTGTTTGGAAAATACAAAATATTCACCCCAGTATAATTTTAATATTAAAAAATAAAAACTAATTGCTATTATTTAAAATAATTTTTATAAAAATTTTAAAAATTATTTTTAAATTATTTTTTCAAAGCATGAATAAATATTGTTTTGTTTAAACTCGGTGTTGTGTGCTTTGCAAGATAGAAACAAAATTAAATTTATTCTAAAAAGAAAATATTGTAAATACATGGGGTGTAACAATTATAAAATCTCTCTTTTTTTAAAAAATTTATTTGATAAAATTAAATTCACCTTTTAAATCACTAGGAAAATATTTCATAGAGTGAAGTTTTGAGAATTTTCTAAAAGGACAATTTTTTCTATGAATTGTTAAAACATATTTGTTTTTATTGAAAGATTCCATTTCATTATATGAATTTTAAAAATTAAATTTTCTTCTAAATTGTTTTAAAAGTAAAATATTTTCAATTATATCATAATTGAAACAATTTATTTCATTTTAGTCAATTATATATTCAATTTTCATATAAAACGTTTTATACTTATGAAAACATTTCCCTTGGATAACATTTTTTTCATCACATCTACCGGTGTAAATTTAAATTAAATTCTATCTCTTAGACTAATTAAACTACATTAAATTTATTCCATATATATAATCATCATAATTAATATTATCTAAAAATTTCAATATATGTTTTGGTCATAATGGATAGTAAAAATAGTAAAACATATCATTACCATTATAGTAAAAATGGGTGTACCCGGGGTTAAACTAAGAATAAAAGGGTTAAAATGACCTCAAATATTATAAAACCAAATTTTATGAATTTATATAGATCATATATCCTCTAAGGTTTGATATAAATAATTTTTTAAGATTTTTTCAAGTGAATAACACGGGTACAATTCATTTTTTTAGAAATTCCAAGTGCATCTTTCCCCCCGCCTATAAATGGGAACCCCATATCCTATCCCTTTCACACTTAAAAACCCATTTGGTTTAGAAAATTCCAATAAAAATATGTTATTTAAATACATATCCATACTATAGAATTATTTTTACCCCTAAAACCAATCTAGGAAGTATTTACATATAAACATAAAGAGGTTTTTCGAAGAAGAGGTATAGTTATTAAGCATGAATTTTCATTGTATTTATTCCATTATTTATTTAAAATATACATAAACTATGATAAAATAATAACACAATTATCTTCCATATACTTATTTTTTATTATATTAATGGAGTTACCAATATCCAAATCCTCATCAATCAAATGAGAAATAAAATTCTCAATCGTGTTTACAGTGGACTACCGTCTTGCAAACTGATTTAATTTTTTCCATAACCAACTATAATGGTGGGATATAATGATGGACTTAATCTATATATATTATATTTATGATATAATTAACCATATATAATTATAATATCACATCTACCCTCTTACCCACTAATCTATTGGAAAATGACAATGTCTCTAGGGCATACGTGTAAACTACCTCCTCTTTGAAGTGATGTGAAACATTTTTGATTTTATTTTTTCATGGATGGTAATAATTATATATTTAATGAATATATATGATATATATTATATAATAAGTATTTTTTTAAGTCTAAAAATTATTTACCTTTATTTTAGTCCATCCTCAAAAAAAAATGAAAACAGCATTCATGCATATGTACGTCTTACGATTTCCATGAACAGTGAAACTCATTTTTCTATCTTCAAATTTTAAAGAAAATAATGTATAATTATATAATTAATATATATGATATTTATATAACGGGTATTATTTTGGATATTATTCATCCATGATCAATGTACAATGACTGAAACTACTATAAAAAAACATACATGAAAAATAATGTAGTTGCCACCCAAAATAGTGTTTTCAATAAATAATTTATAATAAAAAAGTGATAAAAGTATATAATAAAATAATATATCTTATGATATATGTGAGTATTTTTCTGTAAAATATTTTTTTGTAAATATATATTAATTTTATAGGAGGACCAAACACATACGAAGGAAATCAAACCTAAGGTAATGGATTCTCATCTCATTTTTACTTCCATCAGACATATGTAATATTCACTACTTATATATTTTTTGTTTTTCATATACTACCCATTTCATATGTTATATAATGTATCTATTTATAATTTATTTATTTAAATGTTTCATTTGAATTTCTTTCTTTCAATGTTGTTGTGATTCAAAATATAGAAATGTGTTAAGGGTTTATTTCAAATCTCACTATAGTATCCCAGCTTTGGAGCCACTAAAGTGGTGACTTGATCTATATGGATACTAGCCTATCGTATTCCATATCATACTCAAAGTGCTACCAACTATCAAGGAGGTTCTAATCATGGTATATAGGGGACATTATACCCCATGTATTAGTATAAACATAGCACAAGAATAGGTAATGAACAGTGGAAAATAATAATGGCTGACAATCAATAATAAATTAATATATAATATTACATGAATACAATACAATGTATAATAAGTATACATATATAAGTTTACACAATAAGTAGATCTCAACTAAAAATAGAAATTAAATTAAAAAATAAATTAATATCTCATCTCTAGAAGAAAATTCAAGTACATTCTAAGTTGTTACTCTCATTATCTCATTTCCAGTCCAAGTCCAAAATAAAAACAACACATAACACAATCCATGATCTATGTGCTACAACCAAGAGGTCTATCCAAGTACCAAATGGTGTTCCAAATAGGGTTCAATATAGACATAAAAGGCCACCACCAACTGTGAATAAAGAAATATAGACTTGGAATATAAAATACAATTTTGTGTAGGTATGAAAAATTAGGCAATAAAAAAATAAGGTTCAACTGAGGTTCCTCAAGGTCGCCTGGCTTACCATAACTTCTTCATCCTAAGTAAGGATATATCTGACAAAGTTTCACAACATATATATATATAAGTATATGTGTATATAATTCTACTTTATAGTTGATAACATATATATATATATATATATATATATATAATATACGTAGTACTATCCAGGACTTGAGGAAAAAAATCAGGTATCCATGTATAATCACAAAAAAAACCTTAAGGGTGTATTTATGTAAATATGGGTAGAAGACTAGTCATTTCAAAAGGGAATGTAGGTACCTATTCCCTACAATACCAATAATTTATTTGAAAACCCATATCCACCATCATTACAAGAAATTATCCTAAAAATAATCACATTTAGTACTCTTGATAAATCTAATAAGGATGTGAAATTCCATGTCAAACATCCAAATGGATGTAAAACTCCAGGTCCAACATCATATAATAAGTGGGTGTGAAACTTATTGTCTAACATCCATTACCAATTCCCCTTAGTAGTAATCATAAATAAGTAATCTCACTCACCCAATGATCCCAATGTATTTCCTAAAGAGGAACCTCATATCACTCAAGGCCTCATGTAATTCCATTTAAACTACGAGTCTGTCCAAGGTATTATTACTTTAGAATCATGGGTTTTCTATATAAATACGTATTCATATATAGGATATTCACATTGAACATTTAAAATAGGCCATTATTATTCATTAATTCCATTATAATTTCTCATTAATCATTTAATTAATTAAATTCATACAATTCTTATATTTCATTTATAATAGGTAAAAAGGTCATGGAAATCATCCATGCCACTACATTTTAATTACTCATTTAGTTAATTCCATCATAATCATCATGATTAAGGTGAGAGGACAAAGGACTAAGGGTTTTCATCTAACCCACCTATAAATTAATTTACATTAATTTATAAATTTGTTTTATAATTTAATGAGTCACACATCACTTTTAAGTGTCTAATTATGGGATAAGTGAATAACCATATAACTAACCATTAATTTAATTTATTTATGTAATTCCACTAGAAAGTGGAAAGCACAAATAACCAAATGGGGTGTTTTGGTAGAGTATAAAAACAACCTTCTTTAAGATAATCTATTAGAACTGACCTTAAGTGGTGGTTTATGTTGGGGTTGTTGACCTCTAACCATGTACGATTGTTCTAGGTTATAGTCTAAGAATTTAATTTAACTAGATTCGTGTTTAATAAGTGAATCATGAAAATAATGAAACACTTCATTATGTTTCATATTATAAATGAAGAAACTTCTAGTGAAAATAATATATACCACCTACATCATGTTCACGATGCTTACCTCATCCATTATCCAGCCTTAATTTAAACCAAAAGGAGAGAAAATTTAAAAATTTAAAAACAAACTAATAATAAGGTAAATTA
The DNA here is from genome assembly GCA_963277665.1 of Viscum album. Lineage (NCBI taxonomy): Eukaryota > Viridiplantae > Streptophyta > Magnoliopsida > Santalales > Viscaceae > Viscum > Viscum album. Next base: position 1,712,264,771 of record OY728130.1, read on the forward strand.
GCTCACACAGATATGAAATTAAAAACTATTATAAGAATGAATAAAGGAACATAAGAGAATCATATTCTTATTGATAAGATTCCAATTCACCCAATGGTGACTGATTCTAAATCCAAACAAAAAAGAATCCTGAGATCCTAGAGGATAATGAAAGGGGAGCTCTAGTAATTGATATGTGTGGGAACGGAGGGATAAATAATGAGAAACTAACCTTAATGAAGTCTGGGTATAATGTCTATTTACATCTCTTAAATGATCCATATGATTTGGTTTTGTGTCTTGGAAAATGGTGTGCCAGTTGTGTGGTGCCACTATCCAAAGGGACTCCCCCCCACTCATAGTTAGGCACATGGCTTGAAAAAAAATGTGCAGCTTGTGGGCCCACATTAAAAATTTTCTACTAAAAATAACATGACTATGTATCTCGTCTCTCAAGGTTTTGGAAAGCCATGTGCCTATACAATAGGACCCATGTTTAGGGGTTCGTGGTTGTCACTAACAGTGTGAAAACTATGCACCTCCACTTACCTTTATAAAAACCTAAAATTTGGAAATTGATACTAATAAAACTCACTAAAACACTCAAAAAAATTATTGCGCCAAAAAACCTTCTAAAAGAATCACATTTTATTGATCCAACTCTATGATTTATATTTTGAGCCTCTATTTAAGATTCATCCATTCCACCAAATGAAATGTCCGAGTACTCATGGACTTTTCAACCAAGACCAAAGCATGGGACATTACAATATCCCAAGATTAGAAATTCATGTCCTTGAGAATACTTGGGGAACAATGAAAACATCACCCAACCTAATTGGGTAATTAATTTATTCCCAAATGGTCGTGTTGCGTTTACCATGCATAATGCTCCACCAAGAGATTTTTTTAATTTGTGGTAAATAAGTTGTAGGAACTTTATCCAACACTCTTATTCAACAATAAAACATCAAAAAAGTGCTTAACAAAACACATAGAAACTAATACATGACCTCTTGATAATCTCTTTCATCATCTGACCTATGGTACTCCCCACTATAGGCTCTAGATTTCCATATCCAATTCTGATCCAAGTTACTCCTACTCTCGAAATTTTTTATTGAAAAATGGAAATAAGATCTTGACCATGCTTCACGGACAATTATTAACAACTAACACCTTGTCACACATGTGAACTCTCATCATATTCTTTAATTATATTTAAATGGTTGAATCCTAGTTGACCATGATTTAACTGGTCATGTTGGATTTTCCTTAAAATACATTGATGAATCTTACACTACACTAATCTCCTCCAATAATGTATTCAACATGGTTTCTCACAAACCACATTTAACTAATCACAATGGAATAAGGTGAACTAACTCTTTCTGAAAATTCTCAAAACCACTCTACTTTAACTACTAATCTGTTACAAAAATCCAATTCTTGAGCCTTTATTACAAAGTTCATTGAAGTTATTTTTAGTATGTTCTCTAAGGTCTGTAACCAACTTCCAGTTATGTCCCCATCCAAACCATCCCATGTTACATAATCAAATATAATTAAAGTGATAAAATGAAAATCCAATGACTAGAATCATGATCCCACAAACCATTCTGTATGAGGGTCATCCTCCAATAGCCTATAGTGATCTCTTTCATAATAAATCATTTCTCACAATTCTCCTTGAGAGAAACTCAAAAGAACATTTTTACAATAAACCAAAAATGTCACTTGATTTGATTGGAATAAGGCCCACATTACTCTTAGTATACTCAAGATGATTTCAATAAGGGGAAGTTTCTCATAATTAAACTAAAAGTACACTAAGACATTGTCATGGATTTCCATATATAAGAATGTATAACTCTCAGGATACACACTCCATCAAAACAATCTATACTACATTTGAAATAACCATTGGAATAGCGTCTCAAGATGATGTGTGACAAGGTCACACTACGGGTCAACAAACTCATAGAACACCACACCTATGATAATACTTATATCGGTAAAGCTGTAAGGGTCACACCACTAATGTGTATGTTTTATATAATTTGAACCACATTTTAGAGCCTCAAACCTCCATCAATATTTACTTATCAAGACATCATTCAATACACTCTAGAATATTCTATTTCTAAACTTCAATCTTAATAGTCAGCATTATATTTCTAGAATCAAACATTTATCACTAAATCCAAGGTTACCCATGGTCATTTAAAAAAAACACCAAAGTCTCATTCTGAATCCTAAAATTAGGCAATGGTTGGGTACTCAACCAACCATCTCACTGTTGTGCTACCTTGAAAGAACAAACATGTTATAGACCCATTAACTCGTATATTTATTATTCCTCCCAAGAAAAATTCTAGCATCTAGACTCACTTTAACCTCATACCTGAGTTTTAAAACTCATCACCACTTATGAGACAATAATGCTTGAATTCAAAAATTCAGCAGATTTTAGATGTAGTTATGACTATTTGAATTTGGATCTCTATAGGCATGCTCCCTCTACATGGAATGTCATGTATAAATAAATTTTATACAATTCTACCCACCATTACTATGTCCATGTCAATGTTTTCTGTAAATTGGAACTCATACCATGGATCACATGCTATCCACCACATTACATCAGTTTTGGATGTTTCCAACACGTTCAAACAAAGTGACAATCAAAGAGAGGAGAATACATTGTCACTTAATTGAAAAATATATTATACATAAAATCCAAAACAAACTCTAATATGTGGTGTTAAAACACCTCCTCATTTTCCAAATGTCATTCCCTAGTCGTGGGATAACTGAATTCTCTAATTCTTGGGTCACTCTTCTTTGGGGATGATCTGTTAAGGTTTACATCTTGTAATCATGACTTTTTAGACTAAATAATGGAACCATGTTGTTTAGAGTATTATGTGACCATGTCGCTCACATAGTATATGATTTAATGCATCACTTCTTATCTCGACTATCACTGCGTGTAACAATATGTTTTACTCAGATATCGAAATAGGGTAATATGTGCTATAAATTAATGTCATGTGATAGAATACAAATGAATCAATTTTGATTCATCTTGTCTATATGGATACTATAAGGAAAATGAATATCAATTCATACTCCTTAAGAAAATAATAAAGGTCACAAGATCACAAAATGACTGACCATAGCTAATGCGTGTTTAATTAGCTAAACTAAATCAATACATGATGTTCATGATTCTAACAAAGACCAACAAGTGCACAACTACCTACCTTACCTGGGTGGTCATTGTGTAAGATAAGAGTCCTGCCTGAATAAAATGTCACTCAAATGGAACCACGCATCTAGAAACTAAAAGAAATCACTTACCAATGCTAATTTTTCTCAAAGGGAATTACCTCAATTCGGTTTCCCCTTAATAAATCATAAACATCAACCATATAAAAAGGTAATGCTAAATGTGTCACTGGGATTACTTTTCTAATATTTATGCTCACATTGAATAAAAAATGTCAACTACGACCAATGGGAAACATCCATGTTCCTATCCAAGGTAAAAAAAATAAACCTACACTTACATGAGGGTTGAAAATAAGAACACCACATAAATGTTTCAGGTTTAGGGAATTTAATCAATGTCATTTTTTTACAATATTTAAATCATCTCATGTATAAAGGATATCATGTACCATTTATAAAGCAAAACTGTACTAAGCACATTATTAATCAGATGGTAAGGGGCATAATAATGAAATTGTCTTATAATTTCCTTTTGAGACACATTATTTACTCATAATTTCATAAAAATGGGCTCAGTTTAAGAAAATTTCAATACCATGATATAGAGGAAAACACACATTAGGTTCTTATTGGAATTTTAAATAACTATGCCTTGTATAATTATAGATCAAAAGCAACAAACCGGTATTTATGAATTAAGCTGGATTGGCTCAGTAAGATGAAACCATACATTTATATGTACCCCGTATAAGTGGCTGATGACACGTTAAATAACCGTCTGTCATAGCATGAATATAACTCCATGGGGTTATTCACTAAAGAAAAAATGATAAATATGGCCTACAGGGGTCTCTTCATTCTAACCCAAGTCCATTTATGTGGAACCCATAATAGTTAAATTATCGAGTTCTATAAACCCCCTTAGTGGGTTTATATCATAAGAAACATTCCCCAGTTTACCTACTTGATTCAGGTTGTGCATATAAGAATTTAGACATACAGGTCATAATGCACAAATTATAAAGGTACACATCTTTTAAGTTACAGTTGACACCAATTGAACCAAAATCTATATGCAACTGAAAGACTTTGTGAGTCATGTTTTAATATTGTATATATATATATAATTGTCTAATATTATTAGTTATCATCTACATGTTATAAAGTAACTTTCCTTTATAAGTTATAAATTGTTATTGGAAGCCATATAATCACAACCACAATTTTTTCCACATTTAACCAATGTTATGTGGTTTAAACATTCCATAATATATTAATTAATGTTTCATCATCAACCTATATGAGAAAACACCATTTAGGTTCATTCAGACACTTAATAATCAATCATATATCATAATTACAACTACGATTTGAATGATGTTACATAAAAACGTGTATAGGGAATAATTATTAATTATAATGGAAGCATGTAATTAAACCAATCATGCAAATAAATTTGATAAGGCACATCTACCATGTATTAGGAAACCAAGCAATGCAACCTACATACATGACATATGCATGTCATGTAAAACACTATGTTTCTGAAATGATAAATGAACACACCACGTTCCCTTTAAATACTAGTAAAAGATTTATATATCATAATTATATAAATTAGAAACTAGTGGAAATTCAATATTCACCTAATAAGTGTTGCATTTTTAGTATCCTGCCAAATATCCCAAAATAGTAAGAAAATGAAAACAACTTCTTTTTTACCACTTTTAGCCTCCAGAGCTAGGAACTACTAAATTGGTGCCCCGGTCTGATTGTCCACTAGCCTCATACTCACCTCCCCATATGTCAGAGATTGCTAACTTCAATAGAGGGTTTAATGAGGGTATAGTGGGGATAATATACCCCCGAGATCATTATAAGCATATAAGAAGATTAAGTAATGCACATTGAAAATATTAATGACAAACATTCATTAATAAATTAATAAATAATCAGAAATTAATAGGCTATAATGTACAAGCCATAGACATAAAACATCCAAAGAAATAAACAAGTCATGACTGAAAGGAAAGTAAATTAATAAATGCTATATATCTGTGAGGCTTCCTGAGTACATTCCCATCCGTTACACCCAAGATATCATGTCCATTATCACTCCAAAATGATAACATCGCATAATATGATCCATGATCCAAGTCCTGCAACCAAGAGGTCTATTCAGGAACTAAACAATGGCTAGAACCAAGTGTGACATAAACTTGTTATGCCACCACCAATGGTGTATAATGAAATATAGTCTATGAATATAAAAAACATCATTTTCATGGTATAAAAAATATGAAAATCAATCAATCAATCAATTCAGGCTCATGTTTCCCAAGGACACCAGGCCGACTATACATGCGTCATCCTAATATGGGATATATCTGAGAAACTATCACCATGTATATATATACAGTTATGTATTCATATATGTATATTATATACCTGATAATATATAGGGAGATATATATAGATATTTAGTACTAGATAGGGCCTGAGGCATAACAAAATTGTCCATGTATAATAATAATAAAATCATAAGGGTCCCTTTATATAAATATAGGTACATTCCCAAGAATATGAATGGGGAATGTGGATCGTGATTCCCAAATATCTCATCCAATGATTTTAAACAATATTCCCACATTCATTAATTTTAAGGATCAAAATTAGAATCATACACTGTACATCGGAGCAATTTAATAAGGATGTGAAATGTCATGTCCAACATTAAAATGAATGTGAAACGATGTGCTCAACATCCTAGACCAAGGGGGTATGAAACATCATATTCATTATCCCTAACTGATGCCTCTCAATGTTAATCATGAATAATTAATCTCACTCATCCTATGAACCCTTAACCAAGTAGTTATGTAAATAGAAATCCGTCATAACTCAAGGCATGGTGTAATTCCATTTGACCTATGAGACCATCTAAGGTATTGCTACATGGGAATCCAAGGTTCTCTCTATAATATCATGATATTTTATAAAATATTTTTTTCAAACAAATTTCAATTTATAGATGGATTTCATTATAAATAACACTGATTTTATCCTACATTACATAAAACAATGATTTTCTTAATAGAAAGCATGACACACAACACTGAGCTTCAGTGAGCTGTGAAATAATATTATTTTAAATGTGACTATTTAAACCTAGCATCTAAGTTAAAAGGTATGAACAATATAAAATAATTTATGAAACATTCATATAAAATTTCTACTCAATATAACTTTATTTATAAATTATAATTAAATAATCAAACAATTTTTTAATAATGTAATTATATTCCTAAAAAATATGTATTCTTCGAAAATGATTTTTATTTGTTTTATGATAAAATATTATAATTAATTTGTACAGATTTTAAAAAAATTATTTTAAAAAATAAATTAATTTTTTAAATCCTCATATCAAAATTAACTTAATGTGATATTTTAGGACTTTTCAGAAAATATTGATTTTTAGTGAATAGTGAAAAATAATGAATTTAGTAAAACTGTCATTTATAATCAACAAATCAAGTAATTTAAATAACAAGTTATGTTTTAAATTAAAATAAGTATTATTATTTTTATTTAATCCATTTAAATTGTTTTTAATTAAAAATATATAGTATTTTAGTATAAGTTAATTTTTTCAGTTTAAAATACAAGTTTTTTCGAAAAATATAAGTGCATAATATTTATTTATGTTAATTAAATAAAATAATAACTAACTGGGAAATTTTTAAATTAAATTAACATATTATATATTAGTAAAATTTAATTAATATTCATGTAATGATTAGTATTAGAGAGATATTTCATAAAAAATCATATTGTGCATGAAAAATACACTTCTGGAACACCTGTTATTTTGTCGCATCTGGGGGTTTTTGTTAAATATTGGTTTTTAAACTTTTAGAAATTTCATTTTAATAAATAAAAATTATTTTAGAAATAATAATCTAAAAATTATATTGCACTTAATTTTTAAAAATTTTCTAAAAATAATTATTTTTCAACGAATAATGAAAAATACTAGTATTTATTAAGAATTTACATTTCTTTTAAAGAACTTTAAAACTTCCAAATTTTTATAATCTTATTTTAAAGGTAAAATTTTCTCAATTATATATATATATTAATTAAATTTATGTTATTTTAATAAAAATAGTTTTTAATTTTGATATAAAACTTTTATAAACATTTTAACATTTTCTCTTTGAAACCCCACTTTCTCATCGCAACTGCAAGTTTAATTTTAAATTAATTTTTTTAAATTATGTGGATGTAATTTGTAGAAATGTATTCCATATTTGAAATCATAATAACTTATATTATTTAATAATATAATTTTAACTTTTTACCATAAATAATAGTGAAAATAGTTGAAATTATTAACTATAATTAAAGTAAAAACGGGTTTATTTGAGGGTTAAACTAAGAAGGTAAGGGTTAAAAATGACCGAAAACAAATATAAACTATATTTTATTTTCATCAAAACATATTATACTTCCAAATTTAGAATATATGGTTATTTATAATCATTTTAAATTTTAAATACTTTATCATTTTGGATTCTTGTAGGAGATTTCAAAATAGTTTCCATGTGGGTTGCTTACCCCACTTAAAGAAGGTCCTTGCTCCTCCAATCCACTACACACCCCAAGATACTTACATATACACATCTATTCATGACTTCCATACTAACAACATTTATGTGTTATTTTTGTTATTCGTCTCTCCTACGAAAGATTTTTGTGTAAAATTAAAAGATTTCTCCAAAGAAGAGTTATATTCATTAACTATGTGTATTTATTTTATTTATTCTTCCACATATTTAAATTATTATCAAAACATTTTCAGATAATAGCCTCATTATATTTCATATAATAATATGTTTTTATATTAATTTCATGGAATTTACCGAAATAATTTTCCCTCAAATGATAAACAAAATTGTTCATCTTGTGTACGGAGGACTACTTCCTCCCGAACAAACACAATTCATCTTCCATCACCACCTCTCATGGTAGGGTGTAATGATGGATTTATTATAATTATATGATATTTTTAAATTATTTTTACTTCAGTAAATATAATATCATGTACACCCTTTTATAATTTCCATTCCAAGGGGGATACACTAATGTCACTCTTGTGTAAGGAAGACTACTGCCTCATATAAAGATGTGATTTGTTATTACTATTGATTTAGATGGAAGGTAATAAATAATATGTTAAGGAAAATATTTCATATAAAATAAATCATAATTTTTCAGTTATGTTTATAAAATATTTACAATTATTTTATTTCATCCATCAAAATATGGAAACAGTGTTAATGCGTACGTACAGTGGACCATCTCTTGGAACGGTGCATTTCATTTTTCTATCAATAGTTTTTAAATTGGGTATAAATATGTATATAATAAAAATATATGATATTAATATCATATATTTCATTCATTATATTATTTAATAACAATAAAATATAACAATAATAACTAATAAACCCAAACTCTCATGAAAAACGAAATAGTTAACCCCCAAGAATAGTGAATTTATAGAGGGATTATTAATAAGTAGGTGATTAAATATTGTAAGTGGGTAATATATGATATTATAAGTATGTATATGATTATATAATAGATTTATAATTAACCTATATTTATTATATATATGTTTATAATTCATACAAAGGAATAGTAGACTCAATCGATAAGGGATTTTCATCTCACTTTTTACTACTGTGAATCACATGCCTTATTCACCAAAAATTTATTTTGGGTAGTGAATATAATTACCATGAATTTATTTTATTATTATTCACTTCAAATTTATTTTAACTTATATATACATTTTATTATGGATCTCTCATGGGGTTTACAGTTCAAAAGTTACCAATGTGGTAATTGATTTTTATCTAAGTTTTCTTTCCTTGGGACATGTGTAATGTTATAAACCAATATCATTTCATGAGGTGTACCTGAAGATCCTTTGAAATTTAATGTCATTAATTTATTTAATATAAATATATTTTATGTTTCATTTATTTTTTTATCATGTGGATTACAATTCAATGTTACTAATGTGATAAAGATTTTGTGTTATAATCTAAATGTTTTTTGGGATTTTTTGTGATTAAGTTTATGATGAATAAAATATAATTATTCATCTATTAATAAACTCTTCATTTTTCTTATCCTCTATTTTTGTCATGATAATACATATTTCACAGTAATTTTCCTCTCTTTATGTATTCAATTGTTTAAAATAATGTTTTTAGGAATATTGTCTTTATTTCTCTATTTGGTTGAAAACACTTTTTCTTCCAAAACCATGTTCAACAAAAAAGATTTCAAGAATGTTTTTAAATTTTTTAAAAAGATTTATTAAATAAATTTTTACCCTTGTTTTATATTTTAAAAAATATTTTACTTAAATCTTCATACCCTTTTCCAAAAAACGTTCATTTTCCTTGTACCAAAAATGTGAAAAGAATATTTATTGTAATGTCAATAGCATAAACAAAATTCCCCAAAATAATATTATTTGAAGAAAAAAAATATATTTTTTCAATTTTATTTTTATATAAAATAATTCTGATAATTTTTTATGTTTTTTAAATTCTTGTTTAGAGTTTAAAGATTATTTTCCTCAAGAAGTGTTTAAAATTATTTTTAAAGCTTCTTATATACTTTTTCAAAGTCATTTTCATTGAAAATTATTTCAAATTGTTTTATGTTTCAAAAAGTTTATTCCCAATTGAAAATGTTATTTTCCTCTAGAAATATTTTAAATGATTTTTAAATATTCCTTTATATGTTTTAAATTTTATTTTCAAAGAAAAGTATTTCCAGAATATTTTTGGAATTTTTAGTTTAAAAAATTGGTTTTCAATGAAAAAAGATATCTTTCTATAGAGACATACCAATTTATTTATCTTTCAAAAAAAAATTCATCTAATATGACATCCATTTATGTAACATACACTTTAATAGGGATACGAACCTAGTATTACAATCTTATTATTTCTATAAATAGTTAATGATGATATGGTATTTATAAAACCATTTATATTACATGGTTTATATCATGATAATGTTCTGGTGAAATCTGCTTCTTTTTTGATGAGTTAAACCATGTTAAAATAATTTTGAAACCTTATTATTTTTTCATGTATTATACTATGAAAAAATAATAAATGATTAAATGAATATGAAACTCATCTCTTTTCTACATAATATGGTGTGATGAAATGATTATTAAACCAATTTCATTTCCTGGGTTATGATATGATGAATGTTTTATGATATTGTAGAAAAAATATAAATAAATTCAATTATGAGATGGATGGGACCAATATCTACCGGAAATGAAATGGGTAAAGATTTATATCTCATGGGATGGACAGTATTAAAATGAGGAGTGAACCCAGTTCAGTAAGGGACTTTGTCTAGTCTAACGATAATTAGGGTGAACCTTGACTACTACGATGGTTTGGGGAGGGAACCCATTATACTATGATATCCTTAGTTGGTATACTTGAATACTATGGAAATGATATTATATTATTATGTTTATTCCAAAATTCTCTGTTTTGTTCCAATGTTATGCTCATTTAAATCATGTTCTTTAATTCCTTTATAATTCTTACCTTATGAATTGCCATGATTTATACTGTTTCTCAAGATTATTATATTTTATTTCTATATTTTGGTTCTAAAATGTTAATATAATGTCCAGATAGACTTACACTCTTGTTTGATAAAGTGATCATTGATATCTCACATTATTTCCCTTAAGGGACTTCTGAACTCACCCTTTCTTATTTTTCCATTCCCTGGGTTATAAAAAAATTTAATTTGGGTATATTTTTAAATATCACTAAATTGGAAGATATTTATGTGGTATGTTAAATATATTTCCTCAAATTAAAATATTTTTACCTAGTCTCTAAAGACAATAAGCTATTACATTCCTCATGTGTATGTCTATTTAATCTACTGAATATTGTCTAAAAAGAATTAATATCTCTCTACAAAAAACCTGGGTTATTTTAATTTTTATTAGAGAAATATTTTAGTTAACATTTTTGAAACTAGGATGAGAAAATTAAAGTGAGATCTCTAAGGACATGTCTATAGTTGATTATAATGATGATTCCAAGTATAGGAAAATGTATTATAGTTTTTGTAAAGGATAGACTGTGTGGCTCCCATGAAAATACATTAATTTTTTGTATACTACATGTAGATGTACTCTTGGCACAGAGGTACCTTGGGGTAATAACTTTGAAAATAACATATTGATCAGGAATCGATCATCACCATGTACATGACCATGAGTCCTTTTACATACCTAGTTTGATACTCTTGGGGGATATGCTTTGGAAATTCAGAAAATCTTTATGAACCATCATAGAGGATTTATATTAATGATAATTTTCAATAACCTATGATAAATCAAAGTTTTCTTGAAGGTTTCATTATTTATAAATATGATAAGTGATTTTTATAATTTTTGGCTTCACACTAAGATTATTGTTTCTCACAAAATGAATTTTGATTTTAAAAAATGTTGGGAACTAGAAGTAACTCGGTTAACATTGAATGTAATAGTCACTTTTAATCATAATACAAATGGAATGATGACTAGAGTGAAGGATATTGTGATTATTCTTAATCATTTATCAATATATGTGATTATTAACATACACCTTAACTAACTCACAGACTCACTAATGAATTTCTGGATAGAGTCAGCTAATAGTTTGATTGGTGGAAGTCATAGAGGAAATAAGATTCAATATATTATATATCAAGAATGTGGGGAGATGGAACCAAGTGAATATCTAATAGGAAAGGGAAAATGTTTAATGTGTTGAAATAAAAGACATAAAGAAATTGATTTCCAACAAAGAAAAGAAAATTTCAGTTAATGAAATAAATGGGAATATTGGTCGCCCAAAATTATTATCAATGGATAAATGTTATTAATGTAGAAAATATGGTCATTATGAAAATTAATATCATAGGTGGTAATTTCATGAATCAATTCTACAAGGTGGTATAAGTAATGGTTATATTGATGATAATGAAGAGGCAAAAAAAGACATATAAGAGGAAATATGTATTAAAAGATAAGATGAAGAAGCACAGTTAATTGTTCAAGAATGAATTAGAATGAGTGAAGTGTTTATGTATTGTAATTAAGAAGTATCAAGTAAACACGTAATGTTAAATAGAAGTCTTCATTAAGGATTTTCAAGAATATGGTGAATGGTGCAGATGACCTAGAAAAGTGATTTAATGGAAAGGTGAGACTTTATGGAAAACAAATGATTAAGGGAAGATACCCCTTAATATATTTCCAATGTTAATAAAGTGGTATTTAATTTGGATAAAGAGATTATTAATCTAGATAAAGTAAATTGGATTGTATGGAAGACCTCATTACTGATAAATTATTTGTTAACAAAAAAGTTTATGTTATCATTGATGGATTTCAAAACATTATTAGACATATGGTGTATATTAAATAATTTTTTTATTCAACGAATGATGAAGAATACATGTTTTTATTGGGATTTATCAGTATTTTGGGTAATTACCAAGCTTTAGGAGAGTATATGACCAAGGTATTCACATATTTGGCATGTGACCATTAAGAGATACTTAATGATATTTAGAGCATTAATGTTATGTTTATTTTGGGAAATTTATTTATTTTTTTTATAAATTTTGAATTTTGAAAGGGTTTTAAGGATGACCATTTACGAAATGGATTATAATGATCTATGGATGAGTTTCTGTAGACTAATAAATAATTTCATCATATAATGATTTATCCTTATTATATAAATTATTCTAACCATTTCTGTTTTGAGGATAAATAGAGATAGAAGGAATAAATTTTCATTCTAATATGAATATTATGATCTACTAGTGATTGAGGTATTAAAAAAATTATCATCATTTTTTTGTGTAAGATATGAAGTGGAAGTTGATCAAGGAATATTCAAAGGATGAAATTGTGCTTATGAAATGGAATGAAATAGAGTAAGTATATCTTCCCATGAAAGTTCTTCAACATTATAAAAATGAACTTGAAATGAAATGTAATTTTACTATCATAAATTATTATAATATTAATAACATTTTTCATATCTATTTGGTTTATATTTTTTTTGTTCTTTATTGTAATATGATCATTCACTTTCTTGTGATCAAGGATCTTTGTCACTCTCTATCCTTAGGTTTTTCTTTCATGTGTGAATCTTCACATACCACCAATGTTATATTATATGGAGAACTATTATGTGTTATTAAATATTACCTTCATACATCTACTTATTTATTTTCAGGAGGATTTTTTGTTTATAATTTTTACAATGTGGGTTTTTATAGTGGAATTTCTAAATGTCAAAACTTTGAAAACCGAGTCAAATTACAGTGATGAAATTCATTTTAAGGGGGTATAATTTAACAGCCGGATATTTTTTAAAATATTTTTTTTATATTAATTTATAATTTATATATCATGAATTATACACAACACTAATTTTATTTTTCATTACACACAAAAATGATTTTCATCAACAGCATGCATGACACGCAACACCGAGGTTCAAAAAACCATGAAATAATAATATTTTAAATATCACCATTATAACAAAGTTATTAGATTTGAATTTATTCATGGAATTAACTACTTTATTAAATATACATACAAATTTACTAGTCATTAAAAAATTATTTAAAATTATTACTAAAAATCAGTCAATTGTTTTATTAAATTAATTATATGCGGTAAAAATATGTTTTCATAAAAAATGATTTTTATTTATTTTGATGAGAAAGTATTATTTTAAATTTAAAGAGATTTTGGAAAAAAATTGATGAAATGAACGTAATTTTTGAAATCATCACATAAAAATTCACTTATGGTGAAATTCTGGGATTTATTCAGAAAACTCTTATTTTTTTAATAAATAGTGAAAAATAATGATTTTTGTAAAACTATAATTTATTTTCAATAAATTAAGTAATTTAAATGTAAAATTATGTTTTAAAAGTATCATAATTATTAATTAGTTATATTAAATACATTAAATTACTCTTTAATCAACTTTATATTGAACTTCAGTATAAGATTATTTTTGGGATTAAATATGAGTTTTTTTTAAAAAATTATTTTAAAGGGGATAATGTTTCTCTATTTCAATGAATTAAAATAATCTATAATGATTAATATTTTCAATAAAATTTATATATTATATGTCAGTAAATTTTAATTTATATTCATATAATAATTATTATTAGGCATAGAGTTAATATAAAACCATCTTGCACTTAAAAAAACACTTCTCAAAACCCCACGTTTTCAATGTGTGTGTGGGATTTGTTTTAAATTTAATTTTTTTAAATTTTATAAAAAATTTTAAAAGAGATTTTTTAAATAAAAAAGTAAAAAATTTCATGAATTGATATTTTAGAATATTCTGAAAAGTTATATTTTTTCTATCAATACTGAAACATACTGGATTTTTTTTAAGAATTGTCATTTATTTTAAAGAACAAAAAAACATCTAATTTCTATTAATATGGTTTTAATGGAAAATTATTTAATATATATATATATATATTAATCCAATATATTTAATTCGAGTCAATTTTATATTGTATTTAGATATAAAAACCTTGTAATCTTTTGATCCTTTTCTCTTTGAAAACTTGTTTTCTCATCACGTTTGTAGGGTTAATTTTAAATTAAATCTTGACAATAATATAAATGGAATTTTGAAAAATAGATACAATATTCATATTAAAAATATTTTATATTATAAAATATGGTCAAATGAATTTTTAAAACAATTAGTATCAAAACCCATAAAATTTATTTTCCATAGTTAAGGTAAAAATGGGTTTACCGATGGTGTTAAACTTGGAAGATAACAGTTAAAAAGAAAAAAAACAAGAATAAATAATATTTCATATCCATATCTCAATCAACGACTTCCTATTTTATAATATATATTCATTTTTAATTTTTTTATTGGGAAATACCTTGTCATTTTGGATTCTTTTTTGGAAATTTCCAAGTCTTTTTCAAGTGGGTTCCCTTCCCTACTTATAAATGTACCTCTCCCATACTCTCCTCTCCACACCAAATATCCTTTCTGTTTGTCTAGGAACTACACGAATCTTTTTATTACATATATATTAACCTCATAGAGGAATTATTTTCATGAGTAATATCCCCTAATAAGGCTTTAGGTGTAAACATAAAAGAGTTTTCTAAAGAAGATGTATTTTCATTGAATATATATTTTCATTTTATTTATGATTACAACTCATCAAATTATTATTAAACAATTATCAAATAATGAACTCAGTATATTCCATATACATATAATTTTTTTATTAATTTTATGTTTTATATCCATATAAGTTTTTATCAAAAGGAAAACGAAATTATTGATCGTGTGTGTGGTGGACTACCTCCTTGAAAACTAACATAATTAATTTTCAATCACCACCTATCATGGTTGGATGTAAAGATTTATTCAGTTTATATATATATTATTTTTAACAAAATTTTACTTTGATAAATATAATAGCACATATACCCTTCTTTCACTTATAAACTTTTGGGGAATACGCTAACATCGGTCGTGTGTACGGTGGACTTGCACCTCACGAAGAAATTTGATTTGTTAACCCTAAAAATTTACAAGAAAGGTAATAAAGATAATGTTAATGAACATATGTGTTATATAAAAAATAATAATGTTTATTTAATGGTTAATAATTAGTTACGTTCATTTGTTCTGTCCATCAAAACATGGAAACACCATTCATGATTATGTTAGACCCACTATCTCCAATAATGGTGCATTTTATCTTTCTATCTCTATGTTTTTAGAATGAATTTATATATTTATATAATTTAAATATATTATATTAGTGTCATATTTAATATTATATAGTTAATTTAACTATTATCAACATATATTAATATGAACAACTGAACCATAACTCTCATGAATAATGAAATAGTTAACTTCCCTAAATATAAACTTTACAAATTAATTATTAGTAAATGGGAGTTGAAATGATAAAATGGTATTATATATTATTTTCTAAGTATTTTTATCATTCTGGAATACATTTATAATAAATTAACATTTCTTATACATTATGTTCAAATGTGTATGAAGTAATTAAAGACTCAAGTGGTAAGGGATTTCCATCTCACTTTTTACTTTTGTGAGACATAGGCCATATTCAACAATAATTTATTTTATGTGTTTTACATACATACCATGAATATATTTTATTATAAATCACCTAAAATTTATTTTTATTTGAATACCCATTTTCTGATCCTTTTTTCATGGGGTTTATAGTTAAAAAGTTACCAAAGCAGTAAGGGGTGTCTTCTCAATTTGTTTTCCTTGAGATAAATATCATGTTATGAACCTATATAATTTTATGTGGTTTATATACATCCCATTTTAAATTTTAAATAATGAATTTATTTATTCTCATTATATTTTTATTTTATTTCAATTTTATTCCTTCGTGGGTCTTACAATTCACAGTTACCAAGGTGATAAAGATTTTATGTTATAATCTCACTGTTTTTTGGGATTGTTTATGATTATGTTTCTGATGATATAATATTATGATTCATATCTCAAGAAACTCATGAATTATATTCTACCCTATTTATTTCATGAGAATACATGTATTCCCTTAATTTTTCTATTTTTATGTAATTAATAATGGAAAAGAATGTTTTTAAGAAAAATTTCTTTATTTCTCCCTTTGGCTGAAAACCGTTTTCCTTCTAAAACTGTGTTTCCTTAAAAACTTTTCAAAAATATTTTTTAAAATTATTAAGATGAATTATTATATTTATATTTCTACCCATTTTATAGTATCTATATAATTTTTTTAAGGAGTCCTCATTATGTTTTACAAACAATGATCATTTGGGGAAGATCTTTATGGGTGATATTAAAGTTATTTCACTAAATTAGAATATTTTTTACCAAATATAAAAATACAATAACACCTCAATGTTTCATAGTATGTTATTTCTTCAAATTAAATCAATAGCTTGCACTACACACAACACTGAGTTCAAGTGCACCACGACTTACCAAAATAGTCGTTCAAAAGAGGTTATGAATAGTATTAACTTAATTTTGAACTTTATATAATCATTATAATTTTAGAATCCATATTATGAGTTTCTTAGACATAATGTGAGAACAAATTCATTGGTTTCAGATGAAAGAATCATTTTTCAAAAAAATGCAATTTTATCACCTTTTAACAAAGAAACTTTATTAAATCCAATATTTGAAACTTTTATATATTCAATTTGACAAAATAAACTTCTTCTTTATAATCGGGACATAATAATTTAGTTTCAATAAATATTTGGTTTTTTTCTGATGACTTTCAAATTTGGGTGATTAGTGAAAATACTATATTTTAACTGAAAACTACATTTTTAATCAAAATAATTTATTGTGTTAAATTATACATTTTATTGTTTTGGAAGTATAATTAGATTATATTTTTACCATTTAATCCAATTATGGTCATTGTAAGTAATTTCACTTTGAAATTGGACATAAACAACTCTCAATCTTTTCATAGTTATTATTTCTTAAAAATACTGTTTTTGGTTTTGACAGAAAAAATTAATTTTGAATTAATTAATGCAACCTCTAAGTTTTGAAATTGGTAAAATAGAATTAATTATTTAATTATTAATATCTAAATTTGATTAGGGTGAAGTTTTAGTATTTTTCTCAAAACTTTCAATTTTTGATGAATAGCGAAAAACACTGAGTTATTGTTTAAAACCGACTTCTTATTTAAATAATTATTTATTTTATTTAAATTTATTTTTGGTAAAAATAGATACATAATACCTATATAAATTCAATTTAATTCATTGGAGTTAGTTTATAATAATTTTAGGTATATGAAAATATTATCAAACATTTTACCGTCTTTTACCCACCTCCTAGGAGTATTTGCAAATTTACATAAAACATAATTTTACTGCTTCTGTGAGTTGAATTTCAAAAATCAGAGAGAAATGGTTGATACCAGTAAGTAAAATATGGTTCAATAAGATGAAAATAATTTTTGGTAAATAATAACTTTTTACTTTTATTTACCACGGTTAAAAGTAAATAGGGTAATTAAAGGGAAAAATGATATTATTATTATTACCCTAAAACTTGTCCTAATTCGATTGGATAAGTGTAATTAAAAAAAAAGAACCTTAGGAATAAAATATGATCCTTTAGGACCACTTGTATTAGATTAGGACATTTATTATTATTTAATTCAAAGACGAGAAAAAGGTGTTAAATTAAAAGTTTAATAACTAAAACATTTATAATATAGGGTTACACATTATATTAATTCGAATATAAATATTCATTAGAAAGATAAAATGATTTACTACATAATTGTATTTTATTTATATTTTTTATAAGTTAAACAATTTAATTTATTTATGACACAATGATGATGTTGTAATTACCTAATTAATAAATTATTAAAATAATTAATATTATAAATATCCAAATAAATGTACTTTAAGACGTTTTATGAATTACAATAATTTTATAGGTTAATATGACATTTTAGGGTTTTTAGATGAATTTTTTTCGAAGTAATAATGTTGTTATGAATTTAGCATAAACAAAATACCAAATAGTGTCAAAATTGACATAAAAGAGTTTTTAAAACAAATATTATATTATTAATTGATATTATATTCCTAAAAATATAATGTACAGACAAAAGGCTTATATAATGATAGTTTCATCATTAATGAACCACTTGGGATTCTCTTATAAGTTTATAGTAAGTTTATTAACCATATAATATAAAAAAACAATGATACATGGTATATGTAAAACTATTTAACTAAGAGTTAAATATAAAATATAAGGTTAATATAGTGTCCCAAACCTGTATAAAACATATTGGTTGAGTGGTTTTCTACCCATACCCACCTTATACTTTAAATAATTCATTTTTGAGCCATTAGAAACCGAAAATTAATTTATTATAAAATAATATTTAAAGTTTTCCTATGGTGCCCCTAACCCTTCTTATAAAAATGCACTTCCCTTCTTTCAAATTCACACCTCAAAAGCCATTTGGCTCATCCAACCCAAAACCAAATATCCTCTCAATTGTCCTACCTTTATCCTAGATGCCTTCCATTAGTCATAAAGATAACCTAACGATCTCTTTTGATCAAATCAAAAGGAAGAACCCGAAGAAGAGGTAAATATTTCATCAACTCTTTCATGTTCATTTCTTCTTCCACTTACCATTTCTTTGTTGTTTCCATTATAAAATTTTAACTCCAGTATATTATATATATTGTTATATTATTAAAAATATGGTACAACTATATTCATTATTTTATCCATCCTTTGAATTACATTTCACCATACGTGTGTATGTACGGCTTACCGTCTCCACATCGTGGTGTAGTTTGTTATTCAAACACTTCATTATTTGGATGGGTGTAATAATGAGTATAACTTATTTAAATAGTAATTATAACAATTTAATGATTCTGTATATATAATACACCATCCAATTACATATGATTTCATCATCAATATAATGATATTTTCACTCATGCATACATACAGATTACCGTCTCCACGATGCGATGAGATTCATTTCCACATTCACCATTCAATGATGATTATAAAAATATATATTATTAACAAGTATTTAATATATGAAATAAAAAATCTACTATATATATATATATTTAAATGTATCTCATTCACTTACTTCCATTCAATATGATATGAAAATAGAAACATCGTTTATGCGTACGTACGGCCTACCGTCTCCAAAAACGATTTTTTCCATTTCATATATCTATCTATTGTAAATAATTATTTTATAAATATATATTATATATAAATAATTTTTTATATTCTAGAAGTATATAAATCATGATCTAAATGATATGATCAATAATAAAAAATTAAAATATATACGATAAAGAAAACAATTATTACCCGAAATGTTGATTTAACATGGAAATCATTATTAAATGGGTACTATAAAGTTATAAATGAATAATGTATTATATAATAAATATTAATATGGTTCTTTTATAATATAATAACTTACAATGGTCATTATATAGATGTTTAAACGTACCCTCAACCAAAATAAAGTGCAAGGTAAGGGTTAATTTCACAATCTCTTTGTTATCTGAGGTTGTTTTTACGTAAGTATCTACTCGGACATATTTATTATCCTTGTCCATGTTTCATAAAAGAGTTTTCAAGGGGATTATTTTTAAGGAAATTTTTTACTGAAATAGAATTTTAATGGTTTTAAACATTTATTCTTCTAAATCATTCTCATTAATGTCCATGTTTTCAAAATGGTTTTTAAGGATTTATTTATATTGGAATGAACTTTTTTAAAATGTTAGTTCCTTTAAAAAGTTTCAAAGTGGTATGGGACAATTTGATTCAAAAATTTCCATAATGTCTTCCTTTATAAATTGTGTGACTTTTAAATGTTTATATGAAAAGGGGGTATTTTTCACAAAGATCTTTACAAATCATTTTCATCTATATCAACATCCTTTGATGGATTTTAAACTTGTTTGAATTTGATTTATTATGATACAAATCTTCCATATTGTATTGAATATTTTGTGATATGTTGGATTATGGATGTGTTATTTTTATACCATTCATGGTTTATGGATAAAGTATTTACATTTCATATTCTAGTTTTAATATGAATGTTTATGTTATGTTTAAACCTTTTCATATGAGGAATTCATTGGACTTAGTATGTTATTGGTGGAGCCCTCTATAGATCCTTGATACATCGGTAGGTCTCATGAGACAAACTAGTGTCTTGGCACAGGGCATTGACAAAATCTAATTTGTACTCTTGGCACAAGGCCTTGACTATGTGGTTATGAAGTTTGGAATTATGAATTCCATCATTATGAAAGTGTCTATTGATATTTCATGTGATTATTCGAATAGTAGAATATCCATGTGAATTAGTAAACTACATTATTTCATTTCATCTTTTCCATATTATTCTGATGTCTATGTTTTAAAGGATTTTGTTTTAGTCTTGTACATTGCCTTAAATGTTTATTCTTATTTATGAAAGTGTCTGCTATATTTTTATCCTTACTGAACGTCGGAGCTCACTCCATTTCTATGTTTTATTTTTCCCATGATGTGAAGAAGTATACTATGACTGACCTGCAGGGATATTCATTGGGATCTCAGTGTTGTCAATGGAAATAATGTGGTTGTAGTTTTCCATTTTATGATGTAATGTAAACCTTATTAATGTATCTAGTACTTCCAATTCTACTAAACTAATCAGTCTTTCGATACTTGATCTATTGTGATCATACTAATGATACATAATAATTAACTGACTCTGGGCTTCTGGGGTCGGGGCGTTACAAATACACTAAACATTTTTTATCATTATCCATATGTTTTTTAGTGTATTTATTATTAATATAAAAATATTTAATATGTATGTATGTGAATCCTAGGTCGTTATACACTCAAGGAATACTAATTCATATATAGTCTATTTATATTTAATAATTTACCTAGTACATGAGAATTCATCGATTCCATATTAAGCCATTAGGATTCATTTTGTTAATTAAATTTATACAATTTTCCAATTTTATTTATAACAAGTAAAAAGGTCATGGAAAGAATCCTTTCCACTGCGTTCTATTTCTTCATTTAGGTTGGTACATCCCAAATCATGATGTTAATGGTGAGAGGATCAAAGATCGTGTGGTTTCATCCCAACCTCCTATCAATTCATTTCATTTAATTTAAAAAAAATCATACAATTTAAATGATTCAAAAAAATGACTAATAGTCTAATTATATTCCATTTGTATAATTATATCACTAACCAATAATTAAATTTCATTAATATATTCTGCTAATAAGTTGAAGTCCCAACCCACCCAAAGGGGTTGTTTAAAAGAATATAAAAACAATGTTCATTAAGATAATTTATTCAAACTCACCTTAAGTGGTGGTTTGGATTGAGTTTTTTAAACTACAACAATGTATGGGGGTCCTAGTTCAAGGTCTTAGCATTTAATTTAATTAGTTTAATTTTTAATAAGTGAAACCTATAAAGTATGACGAATAAAACAATGATTCATGTTATAAACTATGAAAATTGTTATATAAAGAATATAGACCACCTGCCGCAGGTTTTGGATGTTTCACTCATCTATTATCGGTGCTTTATTCTACCTAGAATGATTAAAATTTAAAGAATAGAAAAAAATATATGAAAATGGACTGAATTAGCTCACATAGATATAATATATAATATTTTTAGAATAAATAATTAAGGGATTAATAGGAATCATATTATTACTAATACAATTCAAACTCACCTTATGGGGACAAATTCTAAGTCTGAAACAAGGAGAACCATGGTATTCTAGAAGAGAGGGAGGTTGTAGCTCAAGAATTTGTAGTGTATAGGAAGTGAGGGAGAAAGAAGGTGGAAATAACATTAGATGAGGTAGGGTTTAAAAGGGGGATTTCTATAACTTTAATGACCTACTGGACTTGGAAACATAGTTTTTAAAATCATTTGATAACCATGAAGTTCCCTAATCCAAATGGAATTCTTCAAAGGGAAAGGTGCATGGTTTGATAAAACGTATGCATTCCAAGCACCCACCTCTAAAATTTTCTATAAAAAACTAAAATATCCATGTGGCCCATCTCGTATAGTTTAGAAAATTAATTCACCTATAAAAAATACCAAATAGTTATTGGAGTATGGCATTAACCAACGAAGTGCAGTCTGTGTGCTTTCCCTTACATTTACAAAAATATGGCTTTTGAAACCAGAATCATCTGATACTAAAGAAAACACAAAAGAACACATTCGATTCTTACAACACATATAAAAACATCAAATTTTAGTTATTAAGTTATAATAATTTATAATCTTACCCTTACTTTATGAATTTTTTCCATCCACCGATTGAAAATTTTAAATTCTCATATGCTTTTCAACCTAATCCAAACACAAGATGTCACACTCATCATTATTCAGGTTTTTTTATGTTTAAGTCTCCCTCAGGAGAATAGTTTTACATTTCTATCACAACCCCAATATATTTTCTTCTACTATGAATATTCATGAAATTTTCATGTCATGGTAAAATTTCTTGGTATATTAAAGGATTGAAAAAAAATCTATATTTATTTCTCCATTCATTTGAAAGTAATTTTTCTTCCACATACAATTTTACAAAAAAAATAAAAAATGAAATTTACATTCTAGAAAGTATTTATTAATGATATTTTTATCCATGTTTTACTTTTTGTAAATTTTTTTGAATGGAATATTGTTATCATCTTCCAAGAAATGTACTTTTTACCCTTTTATAACAGTGTGAAATGTATTTTCTTAACTTATACAGCATGAATGTAATTACCCTTTTTTATGACCAACCATTATTTTGAATCATAAATACAAAATTTTACAAGGTTATTTTAAAATATATTTTTCTCCTAATATTCTAGAATTTTTTAGTTTTTAGAAGTGACTTTTAAAGTGAAAAGGGTATTTTACAGAAGAAGGGTTTTTATGATATTTTTGTAGTATTTCTATTCATCAATGAAGACAACCATTATTTTACTTATTATCTATTGGGTATATGATTTAATGATCCAATAAATATTATTTATCTATATATTTTATGATCAGTCTGACTAGGGGTGTACTCTTTTGATATCATCCACCTTATTTGTCAATATTTTTTCTATCTTTTCAATATGAATATTGACTTTGATTATGTTTATTCCCTTTTATATGAGTAATGTATTAGACTTGTTAATTGATGATCAGGGCTCATTATATCCCCTATATACATCATTAGGTATTATTAGACTAACTAGAATAACTTATTGTCTGAATATTGACCCATTTATGTACGATGTAATGGAAATAAGACTTGATTATAGGTTAGGATTTCAATAATTAAACATTCCCTCATTAGGATATTGGTTGTTGATTTATGTGTTTTTATTAGATTAATTATAATATAAATGGGTATGTTTTAAGCTCATGTGATTATTTTTATGGAATTATTTGATCGTTATTTATTCCTTTAATGTTATTATTCAAGTTTAAGTTATTTATTAAATGGAATTTTTATAGTTATTTAGCTTACTAAATTGATTATGGCTTATTTATTCATAATTTCTTTTGTTGTATGTATACCCTTACTAAACATTATACCTCACTCTTTCTTTTGTTTCCATCCACCCAGATTCCATGAAATGTATTATGATTGATATATTTTGATATTCTAAATGGGATAGTTCATTTTTCTAGGGAAATACTCTGTTATATTTTATATTTTTAAATGTAATATTAAATTCACTTATGTATCTAGTTTTCCAATACTTCTAAAATATCTATTTTTGTGATGTGATTGCTTGTATCTAGAACCAAAATAATAAATTAACCACCAACTCTAGGTTAATAGGGCTGGGGTCTTTACAATATTGATAATATACCCACATTTTCAATCTCATTTGGTTTCTGGTACATTCTATTTATTCATGATTATTTTATAAAATGGGTGGAGACCATGGCCTCCAAAATAGATGATTCTCACATTTTAGAGGATTTTTTCATGGATCTGATTTTTTATAGATTTTTATTTTAAACGATATAATCAGTTACTAAGGGTCAAACTTTTATAACAAAAAAAATTACCTCTCTCTTCAAAAGTATGAGCTGATTCTCAAACCATCAAATCATTACCACCCCAAAATGAATGGATGGAGTGATGTTTCAAAATATGTGTTCAAGAAGATATTTTAGAAAACTATGCATATAATTAAAATTATTTAATTAATTTTATGGATGATGCACAATTTCATTATAGTACACTTTACAAGATCACATCAGAATTCCCCCATATTGAATTATATTTGGGAAGGTCTATAGTATTTCTAATAAGGTAGAGCACTAGGAATTTTGGTAAATAATGAAATGAAACATTGATTTAGCGTAAGTAAGAGAAAAAATGATATTATAAATTCAATTGACTGATTATATCTGATTATCAACAAATGAGAACTCAAGAAACTATAATGAGTGAGTAAAAGTAATTCATGACCTGATGATCTACAAGATGGAGTTACATGAGGGTGACAATGTCCTTATCTACAATTCATGACTAAATATATTTCCCAATAAGTTATATTCCTTATTGTTTGACCCTTATGTTATATCTCATGTTTATCCTTCTAGTGTATTGGATATATTTCAAGAATTAATTAATGGATCTTTACATTTAGTGGGTAGTGTTTGAGGAAATACTTTTAGGTTCTTCCCACACATGAACATGATTTCATCACACAATAAAACCCAATTATCATTTAAGAATAGTGCACTATCCCTAAACCAATTATTTTTATCTTATTTTTGATATTTAAAATCATCTAGTTCATGATCATATATCATTTCATATGTTCATATTAATGACAATCTATATTTTTTTTGGATCTGGGATAACATTTTAGGTATCTTTTTTATGATTTTTATTTTTCTATATTTTGTATATTAAAAAAACTAAAAAATATAATAACTGATATTGATTATATAAAATCATTTTATAGGATAAATTCACTTCTAATGAAATTCCTTTGTTTTTAGAAAATAATCAATTTAATATTGATATGGAATCATTTTCTAGATCTTGAATTTTCAAAATATTCTTAGTTGTTTTATCGATTTTTGAAACTCATGCCCCATTAGAACTTACCAATGTTAATTTCCTTATCCCAAGAGTTAATCTAAACCAATTTACATATAATATTCTTATTACCCTCCATTTATGAGTGAACGTATATTGTGTTTTCTAATATGGAGTATGGTCTTATCCTTAAACAATGTTTTTAAGAACAAATAATTTTTTTAGTTTGACTCGTCTACTTATTTTTAATGATCCCATGATTTTACCCAATGTTGTGAACTTCCCATACATCTTCCAATATGATCCTTTAAAATGCATGGAATTTCTAATAGTTTAGCTACATTACAATATATATTTTTGTTACCTTCCCTCACTGTTGATTTTTTTTCTTGATCATAATTCAAAATATGTAGGGGAATTTGTTTTATTTAAGTGTTATTATGGGGATTAATAACTTATTATATATGCTTGGAGTAGATTTTTTGTTTGAGGGATGGTCAAAAAGTCATATTTGTATCATAATATTTTATTTTTCTCCCATTAAAAAATATATATATATATTTAAAAATAATAATAATAATTTAAATTGAATACCTCATCATATTCATTTATTTGTTTCTTGACCCTCACAAAAAGAAAAAAGTATTAGTCTCTATTAAGCAAACATATAAATTTTCCTTCCCATTCACTAAAAATAAAAAAAAATAAAAAAAATGATTATTGTAAAAAAAAGATGTAAAAAATTTACAAAAAAATAACTTATTATGAATTATGGGATTATATTATAATGGGATTATCAAGTTGGATGATTGAGTTTTAGGAACTTTGAGTGGGGAATCTATATTTTTTTGAATGTGTGATCATTGATTATATTATAAGATAAAAACCACCACCTTGTAGAACTGGTGTTTTCAGTGCAGGACATGGGACTCTATGAACTGTCTTCACAATGTGTATGATCCTATCTGAAAACAGGACATCAGCACCAATATCAAGTATAACCAGTGTTTTCACAGGAGGCGCTACTGTAGGTTCTATTATTGACATAGATCCTTCCACCTCTAAATAATGGTCGATGCCACCCTATTAGTGCATGACTCGAGGACATCATGGTGCAATGTCTCCACAAATTCCAAAAACATGCCTCAATACAATATTTAATAACCTCTAAAAGCTGAGATATATGAATATGATAGTTAAAAACCTTCCTATTTAATATTCAATCCCCTCTAACAACTCTTAATGTCATGTCTGGGAAACATACATTTCATATGGAAATAAAGAGACATTATCTACTAACCACTTCTAAGGTCAGGCTAGGGTCATGTACTCTTTGAAAATTCCAACTTCATTGAATATATAGTGTCAATTAAATTTTATAATGGAAATCACCATTTTAATTTTAATTGGAATCCATTTTTAATGGTTACCAGGTAATTTTAAATTTCATTTTCATTTAAATTCATTGTCCTTTATATAAAAAATCTATTAAAAAGGTTTAACTCTACGGATCACCACATTCAATTTATAATGGACCACACACCTTATAAATTAAATTGTATAATCCCTTAAATTTTAAACAATTATTTATCAATTCCCTATATGAAATGGTATAAAAAAATTCATGGGAATAAATATAAAGTCCCCAAAACAGGTTACTGGAAATTCATGCAGAAATATAAATGTAACAAGGAATAACGAATGACAAATAAATCCAGAAGTACCTACAATGATTCATGATATAATACCTCCCTACCATACTAGTAAAAAGGTAACAATATATAATTATAAGGAATATAAAACCTCAAGTGAATCACCAAATTGTGAAATAAAGTAAACTATAATAAGAACAATCTAGAATGACATATCGCATCCTAGAAAATTTTTCTTTCCACTATATGTTTGTTAACTACTCTAAGGAATAGGCTCATAACTAAATCTTGACATGTTCAATTTCTCTTTTATATGATCCCAAAATAGTAAGGTAAAAAAAGAAAACATTGATACTACATTTTGATTTCCCATACCTAGTTCAGTTAACAATAATTACAATCGATTAGCCACATGACCTCAAGCATGCCTCTCCATACACCAAGGATTCCATCTAATAGAGAGGGTCCATTGTGGAAATGTGGGGAGACTATACCCTCAAGATCAAAGTATATCATTGTGGTATAATAATATTAATCACTATATGAATCATATAAGATAATTGAATAGCTGAAGAAGACATATCCACTATATAAATAAAAAATTAACCATGTCCATCAATTCCAAATACAATATTTTAATCATAGCATGATATACGAAAAGGAAATGTAGGAAGACATGGATGTAGGTAAACATACATACCAATATTCCAAAAGAGCAAAAAAGTACAAAAGGAATGTCTCCAAATAGCATCATGAACCATAGTTCGGTCCTGTGATCCCCCTGTCCCATTCTATAATAAATCATGTGTTAGTAAATGGGTGTTTCAGCTATCTCTACTTGGATCCACGAAGACAATAGAGAAACTATAAATATGGTATTATTATGGTGTGAGATAAACATAGTATTCCACTACAAAAAAAGAAATTAATTCCATCAAATATATGGATAAATAACTAACAGTGTGTAACTAACAATAATAGCTAAAAATTAGGTGTGGTAATAAATAACACATGTAGGTCTGTGTACCTATAGAACACCCGCCTTCTGCTACCTAATTCATTCTAAGTCGAAATATTTCTTGGTAATTAGTTGGCCATGATTTCAATTATAATAATGTATTATGAAATAGAATATAGCCCATGTTTCCCCCATAAACCATACCTAAATAATATTGGTATAAAAATTTCATTATTGAAGTGTGAAAATATGGATGAATCCAAACATGTGATTTCTCTTAGTAGACATGTCTTATAAAACATTTTATTTAATAATTCAAATGAACCTGGTGAATTCAACGGTGTTCCAAATTTGGAGCTTAGGTGTCTCTATAGAAATAGCATGAATTAGTGAGCTTAAAACCCTATTAAATTATTTCCCCATAGGAATCCTGATACTTCTATTGGTTTGGTATGACATAACCGCTCATTGAGTCCATCCTTGGTAGTCTACAAAGGGATCTCCAGTGTCATCAATTGTGTATATAATCACCTGACCTTTAAGTTGGTCCTTGGAATCCCACAAAGAATTTATAAGTATCACTCGTTAAATATAAATAATCTTCCATTAGAATCTACCATAGTTAGTCCTCAAGGGAGTCCAAATATCAATTGGGTATAAATAAGAAAACCACCAAATAAGTTTATCCATGGCATTCGTATGGGAACCCACATGTCACCCAAGGTGTTTCATAATTTTTTAATTAATCAGGTCTGAAGATTCTATCCACGGTTTTCACAAGTGGGAACCCATATATCACACATGGAAAGGTAATATTAATGGTCATGGTCCTAAATACTAACCATAACATTTAAGTTCGCATTTTAATTCAATTGGTCATTACATTAATATAATCAATTGATTTACCTTAGATCGTGGTTTAGATAAAATCATAGGATTGGAAGTTCAATATTGACAAATAACCTTCTATTATTTTTAATTTTCCATTTTAATTATAAAGGTGACTCAAGCATAAAGGATAAAGGAAAATGTACAAAGGTCTTGGTACATGGTCTTCTATTCCAACATTAATTTAATTCAACTTAAAAATTTAAAATTCATTTAGCATCCTATAACAAGGGTTACACGAAACACCACAAAGGTGAAAAAAATCATATTCCATCCATTTGAATTTGATCAATTTTAGAAAACACCCCATCATTTGGTTCATATTTTAGGTTTTTAACCATTAATTACACCACAATGGGTCTCATTTTCATCAAGTTCAAGCCCATTCATTCGCTTTTAATACTTATTTAATTTATAGGTATTGTCTGGAAGAACTAGTGCATGTCACAATGGAATAATATATATAAACACTCTATATTTAAGGTAAAATCATGATAAATTCTAACTCATCTTGGTATTATACTCCTCACCCATTGTTAACCTATAATTCGGGCTATAATTGAATATACTGAGCAAAAAAACTCCTTGAAAATAGTGCATGTGATCTCACACCAAAAAAAATCCATCGAGGGGAAGGCAATTAATGAAAGGAATAATAAGAATAGAGAACTCATTGGTAGCTATCCAATGAGACCGATAATGATTGATTCATAGTTTTTATCAAAGATATATCGAAGAATATAGGTTTAGGTGAGGGAGAGATTCAAAGGAATAAAGAAATGTTAGACACTAGAAGGAAGAAGGAAAGGGGTTAAAAAATAAATCCCTCAAGGGAAAATGATCATTTTCCCATAATTTAAGGATCCAAAATTTGGGATCATGGTTATATAAACCGTACGCAAACCATGCACCCCCACTGCTTCAAGACCCACCTCACATGATCATAGAACATAGTTATATAAACTATGTTCCTAACATGAATTATATTTCTGTTAAAAACTCTACCACAATGTCATGGGAGTGGATCCCCTATTGCATAGTTTAATCAAAACTATCTTCCATTGGTTAGTTCTTTGGACCACCATTTCATTTTTTTTATAACCTTTCTAATTGGGAGTCATGGTTTCTACTAACTGTGTGGCTCGACTCCCTCCTAATCAATCACAAACTTTAGACTCCTAAAATAGCCTCAAACACCCTCATTTCCTCCATGCCCCACTAGTCACTCCCATTATGATAAAATTAAAGTAAATAATGAAAATTAAATAGTTTTGTGCCACATATAAAAAACCATGTTCTTACATCCATGTTGATACATTCAATAAGTCATTATACCCTACTTAGAATTTTGAATATTTTTCTATTTTCATCATAGTTTTCTTACTTATCTAAGAATCCTTGAAATGATTCTAGATAGAATACACCTTATTATTAATCTCTTCATAAATTTCTAGACTTCTTGATTATATTCCTCAACGTCATGTGACATCTAGTCACCAAAAACATAGATTCTATAGTTATATTACATTATGGGTACATAATATAAATTTTTTTGAGGGATCCAATAGTATAATTTTCTTAGAAGACAAAATGCATACATATATTACATTTCAAAAATTAATATAAAATATTAACACATTGCAAGAAAATTATTATCCCTTCCTTCTTATACTTGATCATTACACATATTCCTCCTCAATTGTTTCTTGGTAAAGGAAATAAAATATGGAAGAGCTTATATTTTCAACAAAATAGTTTCACACAATAGAATCTATCATAACATAATCATGGAATAAGTTATATATAATGAATAAATAAAAAATTTGAATCCCTAACAACTGAAACTGATAGAATGTTATATACATGATTATAAATGAAAACATGGATAATAACAATCATTGATCTCATATTGATGGAACTCAAAATTCCATACAACAAAAAAAAAATTCAAGTCCTTTTTTAATGAATCATTCCAATTATGAATAAAGGTATACTACAAAACCCAACATATTTTTTCTCATGATTCCTATCAATGCATCCAGAGGCTATATAATTTTAGGCCCCACCCATCACTATATTATGCCCAGTGCATTTATCATAAGAGTCAGTAATACTTTTCAAAGTGTTCACTAAATAGCATATTACTGAATACAACATGGATTTTACATAATTTTAAATATTTAAATCAATCAATTAACCATTAAATAGAATAATGTGGATTTATAGGAGAGTATCCCATAATAAACTTAACAGTTTTTGGGGTATATTCCATGTAACATAAAGTACCCTAACAAAAAAAATATTGTGCTGAGAGTAGTTTAAATATGTTGTGTAATCCATTGAATAAAGTGATTGGGTTAAATATATTTTATTGGTAGAATAAAAAAGAAATTGAAGTTAAAAACCATAATCATGGATCATAACAAGTGTGTGAATATTCCCAAGAATATCCCATGGGAGTGTCCATCCAGGTGTGTAATCTTAGGCCCATTCATTATGTATCATATTGTTAATTGATTCAATTTAAATCCCAGATTTTTATAGTGAACACATATAGGTTAATATGTTCCAAATCTACATCCAATTTCCATTATCCATATAGGGGTTTATTTTCTAGGAATCTATTCACACTTTTTTTACTAATAAATATGAATGTTTTTTAACTAGGAAAATGATTGATTTTAAAAATAGTTTTTCTAACTTTTAAATAAAAATAATTTGAGGGAATGATAGAAATTTAGACACATAAATAAATTAAATTTTATAATTAATATGGGAAAAATTATCCCGTGGAAATGAATTCACCAAAAAAAGGAAATAGGTGGTGAATAAAAGCTAAGTCCCAAGTAAAAAATGAGATGAAAAAACTCCACTTATGGATTGGATAACAATTTAATCAAAACATCAAGAAATATAGGGTTTAAAATTGATCTTTTAATTATATAAATAATTTTTTTCCTGATTTAACATCTCAAAATTTTACTATATACACATTAAAAATAATATTAGGTGAGTAATTCCAAACATATATCAAATATAGTAATTTGTAAAACAAACCCTTATAACTAATTCAAAATTCAACGAATGTACATTAAACTACTATTTAATGACATGTATATCTTAATAACTTAATGTATAACTTTAATAATATCCATTTTAATTTATACTCTTAAAAATAGCCATTTTGTATATGAATTCTATCAATTTGATCCTTCAGGTGTTTATAGTTTTGATCATTTTTATAGGTTTCATAATAGTCGTGTCTATATTCATTATTATTCAAAAGTTAAAAAATAATAAATCATTAAAGATAAAATTAATTATTATTCATAATTATTTATTATGTCATAAATCCCCTTCAGGGGTGTTTTATCCATTATCTTTAAAGATTAAATTTTTAAAAATCAAGTTTCAATGATTCTTAATAATTAAAGGGTGTTTTCTTAATTGATGAATTAAATGTTTATATAAATCCTCAAAACAAAATACAAATAATTATTTGTGAATTTATATTATATTATACCATTAATTTGGTTTTAATTTCCATTCATGTTATAAATTCAAATTATTGTTCAAGTAGGTGGTTAAACAGGCCAAAACATGGTCATACCCTGATTTAATGAATGATTATGAGCTAGTTTGGTTGTAATATCGTTATACCAAAATCGTAATGATCTTACTTAATTTTTCCTAGTGTGATTTATCTGAATTATAAATTAATTACAAGAATAAGTAATTGATATGAAAATATTACATAATTTGAATAAAATATTTTTGGTATAGCATAATTATTTTAAATGATTGAATTAACAATGACCCTTTATTGAATATATCATCAATAGGTTATCAACTTTTTATAAAAAACCATAATGTTGTCATAAAATCCTATTACTTAATTAAATCAATTCTATGAACCATCAAGGATGGGTGGTGATGAAAAATGATTTTTTTGCTCATGGTGGCGGTAGTCTGCAAGTATACACAAATAACAATTTCATTTTTCTTTTTATATTGGATAAATGAATGTGTGATAATAATAAACTTAATATATTAACATTATAGAATATCAATTGTACTAATATAATTATACTAATGATTATATAATAAATTTCAATGAATATAATTAAGATTAAAAGCTAAGTATTTAACAGTACTCAAATCTAGGACACGAGTTTACCTTGTTTTTCTCCATGTAAATGAAGTCCTTTTGCTAACTAATGCCGACCAAAATATTATGAATATGAGATATTATTATAAGAGGAGTAAATTTTTATATTTTAAAATATAAATTAAATGGTAAGGTGAGTCTTTAAGTGGTGTATATATTACTCCTTTATAAGTTAGAAGAATTTTAGTTTTGGGAATAACTCTTACATTTTAAATAATATAAAGTTACAATTCATGGGTCAAAAACCAAAAAAAAAGTAAATAGAGAATGTTATAATTATTTTTGGTATAATATCACCTAAGTAACTCATTATTTAGGAAAATTTAAGTGTTTTAGGGCTTTTCCTTTTTCACTTCAACTTTACCCTAATTTACTTTTACGTGGGTAATTAATTTCAAGAATTAGCAACTAGTTTTCATAAACGATATTCAAATAGGACCCTTTACGTAATTTTATCCGTATGATTTTGAATTTTAAAATAATTTAATCAAATAAAATTTCTAATATTTTTACAATATAATTTTAAAACAAACACACTGAATCGTGTAAAAATTGTTTTTAGAAAAATATCGTTTTTAGATTTAAATTTATATGTAAGATAATAATTTCATGGATAATAATTTTTATGGAATAAAATATTTTATTATAAAAAGATAAATAGTTTTAGGCTTTCAAGGAAATATGAACACGAATTTTACTAAAATACTTGATTACTATAATAAACCAAAAATATTTTTTACTCAAAGAAAAATTTTAATTAGTACTAAAAAAGATGGAATTTTTATTAGTACATTAAAATAATATTTTAAAATAAATATTTATATTTCTTAAGAAATATTTCAGAAAATAAATGTTTTTTAAACATCTAGGTCATTCTATTCTAATGATAAATTCAAAAAAAATAAATGTTTTGTAAAAACTGTATTTTTAAAATAAAAGCCAACCATTTCAGAAAAATATAAAAAAAAATAATTTACTAATTTTGATACGCTCAATTCAAAAATTAATTTATTTTATCAATTTAAAATTATAAAATTTAAAATTAAAATAATGACATGAATAAATAATCCTTAGAGTGTGAACTAAGAAATAGTGTTAGGATGTAGAATTTACTTGTATTACTATGGTCTCACATTTTACAATCACACTCCCTTAAATAATATTTTCTTCTAAATTCAGTTATATTTAAGTTATTTAAGAAATGTAGATATTCTTTCCTTATAGATTCTTTTAGATCCCTGGTTTTGACTTCTACATTTTGATCTTCCAAAGGACTTTCAACAATAGAGTTTTCTAATTCTAAATTAACTTCTCTCTAGTGTTATGAATTTGGACAGGCTCCTCATTAAAAGACAAGTCAGACTCTAGATTTATTCTCTTAAATTTGAGAACAGGAATTGGATATTGCATTGGTTTATTAATTAATGAAACATGGAAGGAATAATGTACTTTATAAATGTTGGTTGGCATTTACCATGGATAAATTATACCTCCAATTGTTTCTATTACTACAAAAATCACAATATACATAGGGCATAAATTCCCCTTTTTACCAAATCTTGTAACTCCCTTCCATGGTGAATCCCTTAAGAATAAATTATGCCCACCTAGAATATCCATGACTTTCCTTTTATTATCAGTATATTACTTTTTTATTCTCTAGGATTCTTTAATATGATCTTTATTAGTTCGTACTTTAATAGTCATCTCCTTCAAATGTTCTAGGAAAACATCTTTCCATTCTCTAACTTATTCATAATAGGTTAGACCAGAACACCTATTTCCAAAAAACACGTCATATGGTTCCATATAGATACTCTAATAGATGTAATTATTTTATGTAAAATCCACAAAAGGAAGTTATTGATCCCACATACCTTGGAATTCAAGAGAACATGATCACAACATGTCATCAAAAGTCAAGGTAGTCCTTTCAGACTACCCATTAGTCTGGGGGTGATAAGTGGTGCTTAAAGGTATACTAATTTGTAGAACCCTTTAAATACTCTTCTAAAATTTCAATGTGAATAAAAGTTCATGACTATATACAATTCACAGAGGTTCCCTATGAATCCTTACAATTTCATTAACCTAGATCTGGGTAAAGTGACCAAGGGATACCTCATTAAAGGTTATTCATTCCATGAACCATATACCATCTTCAACTTCAGTGTTTTTAAATTTTTACCACAAATAGACCACATCTCCATTCATACCATATACCACCGTGATGACTTATTCAATTTCAGTACTTCCTAAATTGAAAGATATCTTCTCCACAGACATGATCTATTGTTATCATAAAATGTATTAGTAGTTCCATATAATGTTGGAGAGTTTTATTCCACGAAACAGTCCAAAAATAATTGCACAATGATTCAGATCAATAGGTCACTCTATGATGGTGAGATTATTTTTCATAACCTAATCAACTACCCTAATATGTTTTTGAACTATTGAGTATCAACACAGACTGCATTAACATGTTCAGGTGAAATTTCTTTTCATTGACTATGGATGTTAATATGGTCCTTATTCTTCCTATTAGTCATCATCTTTCAACAATTGTATACACATAACTATCTCGTAATATTGAATTTTAAAATACTATTTCTATTAATTATTCTATAGTGTTATAAATATATCTTGATTGTTTTTTCCTAGTTATTTTTTATCTCACGTGTTTACGCTAAATTTAATCTTTAAAATTCCAATTAAACATCATCCAGTACAAATTATAACATCCTAGAATCCATGAACCCAAATCTAGTAGTTTTGGTAAAGTATTGGTACATAATACAAGTGTTCTTAAAGGATCAAACATTTTAGCAGTATAGGAAATATATATACATATATAGAATACATTTTAAAACATAATATAAAGTATGTACACAATGTTTGAAAATTATTATCACTTTAATCATATCACAAAAATTTCAAATATTATTCTCTTTGTTTTCTTAGGAAAAATAAAAAAATAAGTGTGAGATCTTATACATAGTAAAGAGTACCACACAATGAAGTAAATCATTATATAAAAATGTAATAAATGATGTGGAATGAACAAATAAATAACATGACTCTATAATAAACTAAATATGAGGGCATGCTATATTAATTATAATATTGAAAAAATGAAAATAGTAATACTTAATCATATACAAATGGAATAGATAATTATGGACATAAAAATATCTTTTCAAGGACTTATAAAAATATACTATCAAATTAAGGGAATAAGTGTACCCTAAAACTCATCCTATATTATCTCATGGGACCTATCAATACATTGAGGGGATATATAATTTTCATCTCCACTGATCACTTTATCAAGTCTAATGAATTCACAATAAGAGTCAACAAGTCTTTTTATCTCATTCCCTATGGAATATATTACTGAATAAAACAAGGATATCCCTAATATTAGAAATTCAAAAATAAAAAAATTACAAAATAAATAGATTAATGTTTATTTTTAGGATAATGTACCATAATAAAATTAAATATTATGGGGTATTTTAAAAGCAATATGAAGTACCCCTATCAAAGAAATATAGTTGTGAGAGTATATTCAATGTGTTCAGATATCCATGAAAGACATAAATTGGTTTCTATAGTTTGTATTATTATGTGAATAAAAAATGGAATGAAAATTCCTTCATCATGGATAATAAATATTGGATTAATACTCTAAAAAAAATCCCCTTGGTGTGTTTATATAGGTGTGTAGTCTTTTTCCCATTCATCATGCATCTGAGTAGTGATTTATTAAATTCTCAACCAACATTTTTCAGGTTGATTGCCAATACATTTATCTATTCCATAGCCATGTCCACATTACAGTATCCAGAAAGTGGTGTATATTCTTATAAACTATGTACACATTTACTTTACCAATCCTTAGTATGGTGTTTCTATTATGGAAAAGATATATATTTACAATGGTTTTAAAAACTCTTGAATGAAAGGAATATGAGGTAGGGATAACAATATAGACATGTAAATCCTTTATATTTCATTAGTAATGTGGTAAAAAGTATTCCATGGAAATGTATTCCCCACATAAAATGAAATAGGTGGTGAATATAACTTGTGTCCCAAAGAATGAAAATTGAGACTGAAAGCCCCAACTTATGGCTTGTGTAGAAATTAAATAAAACCCTATTCAAAGAGAGGACTTATAATTGTCTTCCACATACCCTGAATAAAATTAATTTCGTGATCTAACATCCCAAATAGTCACTATATGCTCCTAATAAATTAAATTAATTGAATAATACCAAACATGTATCAAAGAGAGAAATTTGATATGGAAACAATTAACTCTTGCCCTTTCATCCACGAATGTACATTAACCAATTGTATCAAAAAAATATCTTAATTACTTAATTAATAACCATACTCATATACATTTTAATTTTTCTCTTCTTAAATAGTCATTCACTATAAAAACTATATACATTTTCCACATTGGGAATTTACAATTTGCAATATTTGTACAGGTTTCATAATAATGGTGTCTGTATTTGTTCTTCTTCCAAAGTTCATTGTTACTAGATCATACAATTTACTATTATAGATGATTTATAAGTATTTGTTATTTTACAAATTCCTTTCATGGTATTTTTAACTCGTTCATGAAGATAAGATTTATAAGAATCTTGTTTCATTAATTCTGACCGATCAAAGGGTGTTTTCTTAATTGATGAATAAAATATTTATATAACATCTCCAAAATAAAAGACAAGTAATTATTTTTCACATTTTTTTATAATATAATATTATTTATTTTCCCATATTCATTCATGAGTTAAATTATATATAATTGTCCAAGTAAGTTGTTATACTAACCCAAATATGAACACACCAAGATTTAGAATAATAATCCATGGATATGAAAATATTAAATAATTTGAATAAAATATTTTCCGATTAACAAGCTAAATTTAAATGATTCAATTATTGATGATGGTTTATTGATCATATCATTAATAGGTTATCTAATTTTTTATAAAAGAACCATTATGATATCATAAAGAACATATTGTTTTATTAAATCCATTATAGAAACCATAAATTATGGGTGGTGGTGAAGAATGAATTTCCTTGCTCTTGGTGGTAGTAGTCCACACGTACGCATGAACGACAATTTCATTTTTATTAATTAATGGTATATATAAATATAAAATGGTGACACACATAATATAGTAAAAATAAAGTTTATAAATTTAACTAATATAGTTATTTATGTGTTTATATAATATATATTAATGTTGATAATTAAGAACCAAATATAAGTGGATGATAATACTCATGTCAAGGACTTGAATTCTCCTTGGAATTATATTTGGAAACGAACACCTAAGGATAACTAATAGTGAGAAAAATATTTTAAAAGTTGGATAAGGTTATAAGTGGAACAACTTTATATATTTTAAAATGTAAATTTTAGGGTAATGGTATTCATGAAGTGGTGCACATGTTACTCTTTTACAAGTGATAAGAAGGCTAGTTTTGTGAGTAACCCTTACATTTACAATAATATAAGGTTACTATTCAAGGTTTAATGGCATATAAATAGAAAAAATAGTATTTTATAGTGATTTTGGTAATAAAATCACCTCAAACACTATGCTTATAGACAAATTTTAGTGTTTAAGTGATTTGTCTTTTAATTCTTAACTTTTACCCTAATTTACTTTCACATTGGTAATTAATTTCTAACCTTAGTAATTCATTTTAATGAAAATTATTAAGATTTAATATTTTACCCCTTTTTTATCCTTATAATTTCATTTCTGAAAATAATTTTACTAAATAAAAATTTAAAATGTTTGAAAAGTTAATATAAAATAAAAACACTTCATCGGGTAAAAGCAGTTTTTAGAAAAATAATTTGTTTAGGAGTTAAAATTATATATAAGAAAAAATTATCTAGGGTGCTAATTTAAATTACATAAATTTATTAATTATAAAAAATTAAATGGTATGAATCTTTTAATTTAGAAAAAAATATAATCTCTCGTGAAAATACATGATTTATATAAAATACTGAAAATTGTTATTTTATTAAAGTAATGTTTCAATTAATTTTAAAAATAATGGAAATAGGATTACCAAGAAAAAATTATATTTTAAAATAAATTCTGTTATTTTTTAAATTCATATTTTATTAATTTAATGGTTTTTTAAACTTATGGGTCACTATAATATAATTATAATGTTATTAAAATTACAAGTTTTGTGAAAACTATATTTTTTGACTGAAAAGAAAACTTTTTTAAAAAAAAGCCTAGATATTTGCACTAAGCTAATTTTGATATGATGAATTAAAAATGAAATCAGTTTGGTAACTTATAAATTCTAAAATTATTCTTTTGAATAATTTCA
Organism: Viscum album; assembly: GCA_963277665.1. NCBI lineage: Eukaryota > Viridiplantae > Streptophyta > Magnoliopsida > Santalales > Viscaceae > Viscum > Viscum album. The sequence continues at coordinate 1,712,304,871 of OY728130.1, forward strand.
TAAAAAATCTCTTTAGAGTGTTCATTGTAAAAAAGCTTCAACATATAGAATTTACCAAAAATAGTCAGGTCTCAAGTTTTGAACTTAATTCCAACAAGTTGGATTAAGACATATTTTCCCATATAAGTTCTCATATGGTTCTATTTTTATAGTAAAATAGAATTTTTTATTTTATGGAAGTTACACCGTAGGCCTTTAATAGTCCCATGTTACTTGTAAGTCAAGTGAGCATGACCTTAGCACGTCCTCTATTATTTGAATAATTTTATCAGACAGTTAAACATTTTGACGATGGTAAATAGTGCTAAAATATATCTCTATGTTAAAATACTTTTGAGTAAACCCCTAAAAAATATATGTAAAACACGGATCACAATCACATATGATTTATAATGGTTCAACATAGAGTCTCGCAACTTAATTGATATAGATCCCTGAAAGGCGGTCAATGGGAGGATCCTCCTTTATTTCAAGAAGATGAGTAGACTTTCTGATTTGATCTAAAATTACTCAAATAGAATAATTCTTCTTAGAGTTATTATAATGTTGAGTTATAATATCCACTATGATAATATCATATTTATACATCATAATAGAGATGTTTTTCATTAAACACTTTGGGAGTTGTCTCTGTGATTTTACTTGTTCGCATACCAAGCATCATGACACCTAGTAATTAATTTGGTTCTTTCTTTCATCCCACTTGATTTTATCCATTATATAACTATATATATCAGTTATATAATGGTGTATATAGATATTTGAGTTATGTTTTCTATCTATAAATTACCTCAGTATAGCGGGTACCATGTGTACACAAAGCCCTTTCCAAACATTAACACTCAATCTTCCTAAATGTATTTTTTCAATATTTTTTATTTTATATTTATAATCATAATTTGAAACCCCTTTTCATCATGTTGAAACTTATTTATCGTCTCAATTTTAAAGCTTTTGGAAATTACTTGTAAAATTAAAGATGTTTTCCATTCCTTAAAAATATCCATAACCAGCATTACTGAATCAATGAATATTGTATCCTTTTTTATCCTCGTTATAAATAAAACTCTAAGATCCTTTTTACTCAATGAATATGACACATTTTTTCCTTCCCAAGCTTATAGTGTATTTAAAAATCATAGTTATTTATTAGTTATATAAATTTCTTTTTTATCATGTTCAACTATTTAAACATGAATATATACTTTAAACTTTTTTGATCCGTTTATATGTCATGTATTTTACAACAATGATAGTGAGTCCAAATCATCAATTAAAATATTAAAATATCCAAAAAAATTATCATATCTTGGATACTTTTTTACATGGTTATATAATTTCCTTATTTCATAAGAAACAAATATTTAATTTTTAATAAGGACACACCCTAGTTCTTTATTTGATGCATCACTATAATGGAAAAATCATTCTTTTCTAATGGTATGGTCAATGTTGGTGAACTGATCAATATATTATTCATTTCATAAAAACATTCTTTATATTTTCTTTTCATTGATAACTTTACCCTTTTTCACGTCAACTTGCTTAATGTATTATATAATTAAGAGAATTATTCAATAAATCACTAGTATTAACCTGATAAATCATGGAAACTACATGTCCTAGTTATATTCATTCGTGCGGGTCATTAATTTACAAACTTTTTCGTTATAGGGTCAACTGATATTCCATCCCTGGATATAATATGGATAAAAAAATTAACTTATTTAAGCCAAATTTCACACATGTAAAATTTCTCGTATAGCACTTTATTCTTTTCAGTATCAAGGATGATTTAAAAAATTTCGCTTTTCTCTCCAGAGAACTTATAAAATATCGAGATATTATCAACAAAACCCTCTATGAAATTTATCATGATAATGATTGAGTACTCTATTTATTAAATCCATGAATATGAGGGGAGAATTTTTGACCCAAAGGAAATTATTGTGTACTTTTAATTCTCAAACCTTATACGGATAGTATTATTTTTTATATCATCATTTTATACTTCAAACTAATAATAATAAGAATGGAAATCAATCTTTGAGATGTATTTATCCCCTAATATATAATCAAAAAGAGAATAAATGTGTGGTAAAAGATAATTTTTCTTCATATTAGTGGAATTTATTTCTCAATAATCAATTTTCAACCTCATATATCCGTTCTTTCCTTCAAAAATAAAATAAGTTCCCCCAATGTGATATAACTGGGTATATGAATCAATTATCATATCACTCTTACAATTGTTTCTTTAATTACTCTAATTACAATTGATATGTTCTATAGGGAGTATTATATATATATTTCACATATTGGATGAGATCAATAAACAATTCAACCTCATTATCAAGTGGATATCCATGTAGTCCCATAGATAGTACATCCTTATAATCCATCACAATAGATACATCCTCAATTCGAAGGATATATTTCTTATTTATTGATTCATCTTCCCCAAGAATTTCATTAAGATGATCCATTTAAGGAAGTTCTACGAATGTGTCAAGAAATGAATTATATCCTTTTAAAAAAGGGTTACATTCTTAGTTATTTTAATATCTTTATCCTGAAAATAAAGTATTTCACTTTACATTGAAAGGTAATTCATACCAGAAATTATGCCAATGTCAACCTTGGAATGATAATTAGGTCTAAAATTAAGTAACCTACATGAATTTTAATATGGAAAAGTAGTATAATTTCATCACCATAACATTTACACATGTATTTTTAAGTAAAAACTCTATCCATAGTGCATCAATGGATGATTCAACATTCATATAAATCTATAATTATATAAATGAGTGTGTAGATCCATGATCACATAACATATTTTCCAACATTGAGTTTATGATCTAAGTACCTACTTATACATTATTTGGGACCTCAAATACTATTTTAGTGATGGTATAGGTTATTCCTTACTCCTTATTCTGAGGTGGAATCCTATGATTCTTAGTGAATTGATTTTAATAGGCCCAAATATCCTTACTACTGAATCATTGTACATTTATAGATTTATTATTTCCATTGAATTTGTGTTCATGATGTCCCTTATCTACAAAGTTATAAAAAAATATGATTTCTTTTAAGAAATATCTAGGGTGTTTCTTCCCATAGTTATTTCATGATGGTAATTCGAATGTTCCTTTATTTTCCTTTTCCAAATTCATTTCAACATGGAACTCATCCACCCTTTTTTTATGATGGTTTCCTTTGAAAGTATAACCCACATAGAACACATTATCAATATTAATGGAAAGTTTCATAATATTCACATGAGATTAAAATTATTGATATATTAATTGACTTCTAAAACAATCTTTTAGTCTATTTAATAAGATATAGATCTTATATTCAGTATTGTTTATATAAAATACCACATGTCTTTAAAACATTGTAAAATTACACCCATAGTTAGTAAATTTTTCCTCTTCCTTTTTTATTATATCCATAAAACTTTTCCCATGTCAGCACATTTCTGAGAAGGAAAGTGTTTGTCTCAGAATATCACTTTAATGTTCATCCTCACTTTTATTTTAATATTATACTCCTTAGTGTTTTGAATTAAGTACCATCATTGATCAGTATCTCCCCTTATATGATATACATTCATTATAACCTTTTCTCATTCACCAAATTATTAATTAATGAATATATTCTATAAAGATTTATTCCATTGGTTATCCATAAATAATTAAATGTTCTCATATAAATCTATATATTCTTTCACATGAAGTTATCCATATTTTTTATACCATAATGAGGAGACACCGTTTCTTTCATGAAAGAATGTTTATTTGTCATAATAAGATTTAAATTAGTTAATATATTTATAATTTACTCAGTTTTTTTCATACGAGAAGTTTAGTGGTCAAACTCTCCAATACGGGCCTCCACATGAAGTTATAGTGAGACCACTAGAACCCCTCAAGATTTTTATATTATTGATATGGTGAATATATTATTTTTAAGTGGTGTTATTATGATAGAAGTTTTGATATAGGATCAATGAGTTACGTATACTATTACTCAATCATAAAATGAAATGTATATTACACCAGTCAGAGGATCTAATCAATAGTCATCATTTGATCAAAATATATGTTACCTTAATCCTTTGAAAATCCAAGATAAATTAATTTATTGACCATATCCACCTACCATGTTAGGACCCAACCCAACAAGGCCAACCTATCAAGTGATAATCCATGTCTGAAAACCCCAAGCACGCCTCTAATATGTGAGGGGAAAGATACTAGCACCAAGAAGGAAAAGCAGTCACATGGGAGACTAATATTAACATACCTATATGAACACACGCATATCCTATCTTATACAATACTAAAATATAACATAAAACTAATACCAAATCCATGCAAATATCTTGATCCCGCAATAAGAGTATAAAAACACTAGGAAGAAAATAAGGTCTAAATACAAAACCACTAAAAATGATAAATAAGTTAAATATGATAGTAGGAGGGGACTATAGTCAAATATGAATCCTAGAATGAACCACAACTTATCTATCCCACATCTAATCTCTATATTCTATAGGTACATTGAAAACCCTATCAAAAGACCAGACATCTATATAAGACATGACATGTGTGGGAAGAGCCCATATAGGCGTAAGTATAACAATACCCAGTATAACACTCTAAAATCACTAAGCATAAATCATCAATGGTGCTAATCCCATCATAATATATGTCAATAATAATTTAATATATACAATAAAACATCCAGATACAATCATAGTCAACACTAAGTATCAAGGAAAGGTCACAACTGTATTGTCGGCCTAGGATTCTACTCAAGAGTCTTTAACCACACTCACCTGAGAGATATCACTATGTGGATCTGATTGTAGTAATGGTTTCAATATAAGATGTCATTATCATCGGTTCTAAAATTAAATAAGTACACAATGAATGTATGAAGTTAATTATGCATAGATAGGGATCAAACCAATGGCTATGGGGTAGTATGGACTAACCCAATTGGTATTAACCCACTAAGTAAGGGATTGATGCTTGTGTATGGTGTTTACACTAATTCCATGAAAACCAACTAGGTAAAAAGAAAATAGAGGATACCATCATAAATTCTTATAAAAATTCCTATAAATCTATTATAAATTCATCCCTTAAAGAGGGTAAAAAACTTTGTTCAGGGAAAAATTTCTTACTATACCCTAATAGGGATGGATCAAGGGAATGCACCCATATGGAAACTAGTCCAGGCTGAGGGGATGAAGTTCTAAAAGTCATATGTGAAGGATTGTGTGGAATGTAATAATTGTACATGGTGTTTCCCTTCTATATTAGGTCTTCTATGTATCACATCTTGTGCACATGTATGTGTCTATGTACACCTGGCCATGTTCATGTATGTTGGTGGTGTTCGTGTACCTGTCCATGTGTGAGTACACAGTTCAACCTTGTTTACTCTTATCGTGTCGGGAACCAATATGTGTTTGTATCTTTTTATTCATTAATACACATACATAGCATCTAGGTAAGGGTCAGATGACATGTGGTCGGTGTCACATGTCATGTTATACATTTATACACTTAGGAAACCATAATGTCACAGTCAAGTCCCCCCGTGGTGTATATTCCCAATATTACATGTTGTGTATATCAGGTTCTTCTAGAATACACATATCTAATTAATACGGAATATAACACTCCTTAAACCAATTATTTTTCTTCAAATATCACGAGTTAACAAGGATCTGGTTTTGCTGATCATTTTAATTACCGCTCTCCAGAATTCGAAAGTCTGATTATCAAAGGAAACCATCTGTCATGGCTCCCATCAAAGTACATCAAAAACTTTCCTAAAAAATATTATATGGTTCTAAAATATCATCATAGATTGATCTCATCATCATTCTGAAAATGTATCTCTAGTATCAATACATTACACTAAAATTTGGTAGCACAATGATTTATTATTGGGTATTTTTTGAACCACCATAAAAAATGATTATTTTCATTCAAAGGATGAAGAATGTGTAAAGAAATGAATTGATCACAAACATGAGTAACAGACCTCATCTAATATTCATGTCATACTAAATTAATTTAAATAAGAATAATGGATTGTGAGATACAAATCAAACAACCACATAAATCCCCAAAACAGCATAGTAAGCACATAACCATAATTTGATCGATCTGATAATCAATCCATCAGTTGATTGATTCACATTTGTCATTATATAATAAAACATAGATTAATAAACCTAAAATAAACATCCTACCTTGAGATGTATTGATCACTGATGAAGAAAAAATATACATCATTTTCGTTATTGATATCCTCAATTTCTATTGGCACACTGATCATCAAGGCCCATTCCATTGATGTTTATCCACAAAATCTCCTCAACTAGATCCTCTATCAAATTCATGGTAATGAGGCAAACCCTAAATTTTGGTTGTAAATATTTTTATATTAAAGATTATTATATCATATCCTCATCTCAAATAATATTATTTTAATTCATTCATTCATTCATTATTTACACATACAACAATTTTTTCACAATCACCTCCTGCCAATAAATATTATGTCTTTATGAGGATAAATACCATGTTATAAACTCAACAATGACTTCATATTTCCAAATAAATACTCTTATTATGATCTATTTTTCTTTTTAAATAAAATTTATCATGATTAATATTAATATATTTAATATTTTTCAATTAATAATTTTGGGCTCATTGAACCTTATTATCTCATGTTGTCTCAGCGTTTGGGTTAGAAAATATTTCCAAAACCTTGATTATGGATTTTTTTCTAAAAAATGACTACTTGAAAAGGTGTGGGTACTAATCCCAAATTTAGAACTACCTCTCCTAAGTGGTCTTCTAAAGATTCTCATGCAGCCACTGGGCACATGCCAAAGGAATCACTCATCCATGCAGGATCTTATCATTTTGATCCTTGGTCTCCACTATGTACTCTAAAAGGTAGCTTCATTCTCAATGTCTATATCACCCCAGTCGATAAAATGTGATGTGTAATTCACATATCTCTTCATCTATAACACATGGAAGACATCATGTGCCTGGTCTAACTAGAGTGGTTGAGACAAGTAGTACACCATCTCATTGACTATGTTCAGTATCTGTAACAGGATGTTGAGTCTCAGAGATAAATTTTCTCCATAAAAGAATTTATGTAATCCACATTGAGTTGAGGACTTCAAGAACACATGGTCTCTTGCCTTAAACTCTAAAGGACACCATCATCGGCCTTCATAGGACTTATGACAACTCTGTGTAGTCCCTATCCACTCTTGGATGATCTAAACCTTCTCTGTCATAGCTTGTACCAACTCTGGGACCCTAAGTGCTCACTCACCATGTTCATTCCAACTTAGGTTTGACCTAAAGGGTCACCAGTAAAAGGTATATAATGGTTCCATACCAATGGTGGAATGGTAGTAGTTATTATATGTAAAATTCACAATGTTTTCGTGATCCTCCAAAATACAAACAATGTCTTACATGAATTCTTGTAACATGTCTTATAAAACCTAAATGTTCCACTAAATATGAACATCAGTATGGGGGTGAAAAGATCTTCTCAAATTCACCTGATTCCCAAAGGACTCCTACAATTCTTTGTATAGTTGTTACATGAATAAATAATCATTATTTGAAATTATTTTTTAGGGAACTCTGTGGAGCAAGACTATCTTCAACATGTAAAGGCATCCCAAGCTCCCTACTGAACTCTTTTTCCTGAATAGTTAGGAAGTTGGCCTACTTGGTGAGTTAGTCTATAATCACCCATAAGGTATTATTTCTTCTGGATGTACTTGGAAAACCATTTATTAATTCCATAGATATTCCATCCCACTTCCACTTTGGAACCTCAAGGATTTTAGATAAACCAGCTTGAATCTAGTGCTCAACCATCACCTATTGAAAAGTGAGGCATTAAGGGGAAATCTCTACTATGACTTTCTTCATTCCTGGCCACAAAAAATGGCATCGGATTTCCACGTACATAGTTTTCACTCCATGATATTCCACCAAATGGGATGTATGATGATTTCTCATCCATTCCACCCCCAACATCACAAGTACCATCGTCCATCCTCCAAAAAGGGAAGAATGATCCCCACTAACATAATAACAATTAGGAGAACATATACTAGAAATCTAAGTATGTAAGGTCTCATAAATGGTATATTCATTTTTATATTCTCTAACATACTATAAAAAATTAGGGGTAAAAACCATTGACTAAATATATGAAGAAACAAACTTTTCCACCAAGTAAAGCTATAATGAGTCTAACTGCTCTGATACCACAACCAACAAATTAGAAAAATATATCCTAGTGCGGGAATCTACCACCATGTTCACCTTCACCAAACTATAGACTATCTTAAATTCAAATTCCTAGAGGAACTATATCCATTTTCTATATACCAAGTTAAGATACATTTTATATAAGGTATACATGAGATTCTTGTTGTTAGTGTAGATGATAAACTGCTCACCTATAAGGTAATATAGCCACATCCTTTAAGAAAAGACTATTGAAACCAAGTAAAGATAATGGGTCATGTAGTTATTATCTTTTCATCTCTACTGTAGAGACTCCTAATCAATCATATCCTACCTCTTTATAATCACACAATCATGTCTATTCCCTGAAAAAATCATAAAACACTTTGTACTCAACACCCTCCTCTAGAAATATCATGTTGGGGGAACTCTTCAAAATTTTCCTCAACTCCTAAAAAACAATTGGAAACTTGTATTCCAAAAAAACGTTTCCCCTTATGGGTTAAACAATAAAATTTATTGATATCCTATAGAAATTGAGCACAAATAAAATGTAGTATCCTATTAACTCGAGGAATATCAGTACCTCCATTACACACTTGGGTGGATCCCAAGATAACACTGCCTCAACCTTTTTTAGGTCCACTAAAAACCCATTAGTTGAGATAACATGTCCTGGAAAGTTCATGTCCTTATTACAGAAATAATACAGCAATATCTTACCATATATTTGTTTATCATAGTGTGTATCTAGAACCATACTCTATGTTATTTTTTCTCTTCCTCCCCATACACTGAGTACACTAGGATGCTATTTAGGAAGACTACCACAAACTGGTTTAAGAAAGGTTGAAATATATGGTTCATGATTACCATGAATGTTGATACAGTTTTTATAAAACAGAATGGAATCACCATGTACTCATAGTGATTGTAGTTACATCAAAATACCATATTTGGTATATCCTCAACCCCAACTCACAGATGGTGATAGAACTATCTGAGTTCAATCTACGAGAACCATCACACCCCTCTCAACTTATCAAAGAAGTCATTATTTCATGGTATTGGATACTTATTATTCAATTTCACCTATTACAGGCATCAGTAATCCATGAATAAACTCAATATCACATCCACGTTCTTAGCGAATAACATTGGGGTTGTGCAGGGTAAAACCTTGGCTCTCAAGAATCCCTTCCTCTACAAATACTCTAATTTTACCCTCATCACACAAAGATCTATGGGATCCATCTGATATACTAGTGTAGATATAGGGTCCATCCCTTGGATTAATTAAATGAAAAATTACATCTTTCAACATGGAGGTAATCTCAAAACATCCTCATCAATGATGTCCAAATACTCAGACACCAAATAATGAAACTAATATCCTTGAGCATCCAATTCTCAAAGATTCATACTAGCCAAATGGTGAGTGATCGAATACACCCTATTATGTATAATTCCATATTGATATTCCAAAGTCTCCTTTTCACCTATTAAGAAAAACCTTACCATATCAATGTGGAGACACCACATCCTTCTCTTAAAATATTCAATATGTACATGAATGGTGTATAGCGAGTACATGCCTATGGTTTTTTCGTAACACCTCAACACTTACACATGAAGATTTCATGAGAAACACTCTCCCCCAAGTGTCAAATCACATTATTTAAAAAAATTGTTTGATCATTGGGTCATCCCAAATAAGAGTCTCTAAGAAAATGGGTTGATCCATGCTATCAACCGGAACATATAGTTAACGTACTTGTGATAGCGCAAGAAAAGAGTGGATCATGACTGTGTGTATAAAAACTATAGCTATGGTAGATAATACATAGATTATACCTATTATCACCCCTTAAGCCTCTAAATTATAGGCCTCTATGGCCTGCATCTTTCCTCTCCCCTATCCACTAGCTCTTTGAGCCTGGCGGGGACTACATAGGAGTGGTGGGGGAAACATGTAAAGTTGTCTGCCACCTTCTATTACTCTCCATGTTCATGTTTCAAGTAATACATCCTATATAAGTCACTACTCTTGCCACTACCTTTGTCTAGGTATCCCATCCATTGTCTCTCTATCATCTATGTGGTGGGTCAGAAAATCTCATGTGATATTTCTTATACCATCAAAAGAGCAGTACCACCTCTCCCTAGTCTAATTAGACCCATCCTGGGAGCCATGAACCATATAACCTCAATCCTAAGATCACCCCCGAAATCATATATCACATCCAGGTCCCTACATATACCCTCAGCTACCTTCTATTGAGGACTCAACCCCTATGTACACACTACTGGAACATATTTCTAGTGTTTAATTGGCATGAAAGCTTTCTATCACCAAGACATGATCTATCTCCCCGACCTAATTAGGAATGTATAGAGGCATACCACAAATCTAAATGTACCTTTATAGGACATTCTCAAAATTATATTCCTTAAATAATGGATCTTGAACCATTTTCATTGAGTACCATCATAGTTAGGTAAACTTGATGACTACTCATCCACTGTCATGTTTTCCTGATATAGCTATAAAAGGTCTTAGAGGTTCACCACATTCATCGTAGAAAAGGTGTACTAGAATCTAAATTGATTATAAAACTCTTTCTATGAAATATTCACCTCATTATATGATAGAAACATCAAGCTCCACCAATATCCAGTAAGATCCATAGAGATGGATCCCCGCTAGGAACACCATATGGTCTGTAGGTGTCATAAAGAGAAGAAAGGAACTTGTAAACACCTCAAGAAAATACTCAAATTCCTGTGGGTATGTGTCACACATGAAACTCAGGTTTCTCTAATATTGAAACTCATGAATCCAACACACATCATATGTTGATACAATTACTACCATCTTCAGCTTGATGGGAGGCGGTATGAATGGAAGACCACTCAGAGGCACTGACTCTTGAATAGGTATTCCTATCAATGCCTCCTCACTGAAAGTATCATACTTAAAATCAATATATTTAACCCTAGATATAAATTTTCGTGGAGGAATCTAGAAATAGAAAACATGTGAAACAACCAATGAGTATATCAAGGGAGATGACTCAAGAAGGACATGGAAACCAATCCCATTCCTATATGATGCATGTACCGATGTTTTTGTTTTCCTACAACAAATTCCTACATGTAATTAGTAAAAAGGTAGGTGATCCAAGTCATATTGTTTAGATACATTGGATGTCACACTTGTAATTGAGTCTCTATCCTAAAAGATAAACTCAAAACACCTAACATTGATTTTATAAAACCCAGGCCAATATCACCTATAGAAAAAAGACTTTAAACCCCGATCCAAATATAGAACATATATCTAATTACACTCTAACATGACCTGACCCATAGGGGTCCTCTTGGAAAGAGATATTATGAGTTTGATGACCCCAAACCTCCTCTAGAAATCCAATAGATAGAAAATAGCACCAACTACGCATAACAATCACATGGGAGGCCTTAGACTAAGGTACCTGAATGCCCAAAAACACATCTCCAATCCTATACAATGAAGATATTTAAAACAAAACTAATAACAAATGTATGAATATATATAAATCTCATAATCAGAGTATAAAAAATACTAGGAAGAAAAAAAATATCCAAATACAAGCCAACCAAAAATTTTAAAGAAGTTCAACTAGATTGTAAGGGGGGACTACAGGAAAATTTGACTCTAGGAATGTACCATAATCTTTATAGACCAAATATAAGAAGTATTTTCTCATGGTCCACCAATAACCCCACCAAATGGAAAATTATCTAAATAAGACATGACATGTGTGGAAAGATCACATGCAGGGGAGAGTATAACAATACCAAGTATGACACCACAAAATAACTAAGCATAAGGAATCCAGAGTAGTCATCTCATCCTAGAATATGTCAATAATTACATGATACACATAATAAAACATCCATATATACTCATAGTCAACACTAAGTCTCAAAGAACAGTTATAAATACATTTCCAACCTAAGATTCTACTTGAGTTTCTATAACCAAACTGGCTCCGGATAACTCACTCTATGAGACTGATAGTACTGATGGCATCTATCTGAGATTCCATTCTCATTGGGTATCACCATTAGAATGTATAAAATGTAATTACGAATATATCGATATATATATGGGGATCATGGATAGGGTCAGGATGTAATACCAACTAACCCAATCAGGATTGACCAACTATGTAGGTGATCGACGCCCATGTATAGTTGGTCATGAAAATTCCAAGAACCTCACCTGGGGAAAAATATAATATAGTATCATATCACAACCTCTAGGATATATTCCTATAACTCAATCCATAACTAATCCCTTTGAGATGATCACAATCCTTTGTTCATGATGTAATTTCATACAATACCCTCATAGGGATGGATCGAGGGAATGAACTGTTAAAGAAACTAGCCCATACTAAGTGGATAAAGGTCTCAAAGTCACCCTTAATGGAGCACATGATGTGTATTATAGTACATGTCATGTATTTTGGAATCGGGTGTACCTGTGTATCATGAATTTTCCTCATGTCCATGTTCATATAAATCTATCCATGTTTGTGAACATGGCATTGTCTGTGTATTTGGACATGTCTGAGTACATGGCTCATCCCATGTACTATGGTCATGTTGTGTACACATCAGTGTTTGGGTGCATGTATCCACTAAGATACATACATATCTTCTATTTAAGGGTAACATGACCTGTGAAACATGTCACATAGAATGGGATACTTTATTCTTCATGAAAACCCTAGTTCTTTATCCAGGGCCCAACATGACATGTATACCCTGATTACACACCATGTATATTGGGATTTTATAGAATATATGGATCTAATTCATGCATCATTTTCCACTCCTTCGACCATAGACCCAACCATTCATCTCTCTGATAAACATGGATCTGATTTGGTCGAGCCTTGTTGTCGCCGCTCATTGGAATATGTGTATTAAATTCATATGGGAAACAATCTGTCGCATCTCCTTTCACTGCACATAAAAAACAAGCATGAGGAACTCTGATCTTGTCCTAATTCATCATCATAGATCAATACTATAATCAATATGAACTTATTTTTTTAGTGTTAATTAGTTGCACTAGGACATGGGTGTGAAATATTGATTATTGGGTATTTTTCAAACCACCATCCAAAACAAATATCGGCATTGAACCAAAAAAGAGAAAGGAAGAAATACATGAAACACAAACCTGAAGAAAAGACCTTGGTTGATATTTTCATCAGCCTTGATTCACTATCGTTAGAACGGTGAATAAAGAGATACAAATTAAAGGGAAAAAGAAATCCCCAAATTCCCTACTTAACAATCCCATAACATCAATATGATGGATCTATGAATCAATTTTCTAGTTTATTGATTCATATTCATCATAAGATAAGAAAATAAGGATAAATCCCCATAAAACAAATGTCCTACCATGAGATTGATTTATTGTTGAAAAATAAAGAATCCATTTCTTTTTCATTAATAAGATCCTCAGTATCTTTTGGCAATCTGATCATCAAGGCTCGATCCTTCAATGTCCATCCAAGGAAACTAATCCATCAGTTATTCTCACAAAATCCAATGATATTAGGATATTCTTGATTTTTTTATTACCAAGTTAATATAAATGTTTATTACATCACTGTTTCAACTCAAATAAAATTATTTATTTCATTCATTCATTCATTATTTAAACCCATGATAACTATTTCACAGACACATGACATCGACAAATATTATTTCACACCTAGGGTAATGAAAGTATTCTAAAATCAATGGTTTTAATAGATTTTTTATCCAATACAATATTTATTATTTATTAAAAAATCATGAAAATTGTTTTCATGTGATATTTATATATTTAAGATTTTTGAAATATCAATGTCGGGCTCACCGGGCCATGGAATATTATGTAATCTTAGTTTCTATATTTAAAAATATTACTAGTATATTTAAAATCATTAAATATAAAAAATAATACATTATATATGATATGTACAATGTTAAAGATAACATGTCTTTGATTGACCATAATTATTAGGAAAAAGTTGTTGAAAGAAAAGAAATCTTACTATAAGAGTGTAAAACTTACTACATTAAGGTGTTGACTTACCATGATCTTAACATAGTAGTTAAGTCTATCATAATTATATTGATGGGTGAAGCTACTAATAGAAAGTTACTCTAGGAAAAACTCAGAATTACTACATAAAGGTTTTTTGAGCTACCATATAAAGATATTCAGACCTTCTGTATGAATAAATATAGATGTACTATAAGAATTAGTTAATTTTCCATGAGAACACATGTTTGGTTTGGTGATTATGGGAATGCATTTTAGGGTGATCTACATCAATATCAACCACATGGAAGATAATGAAATAGAGAATCTAATAATTCATGATATAGTGATCATCAATGCTTCATATATCATGATATCATTCATTGTGATCCCTACTAATTGATATGGTAAAGTCGGGAAGCAGAATAAGGTAATAGAAAACAATGTATATGAATTTTTATATGATATCCACATATGGAAACATTAATGTATGTAAATAAACTTCTAAAAATTTATAAATATAAATTCTTACATAATGGGAATTCATGAGTGAAGTTCGATGAGGAGAAGAATCCCCAAGATTATATATAAAATTAAATTTCATAGAATTATATTCATGATTTTTTGTTTATTATGTGATTTAGGAATACCTAAAGATCCAAAACCATAATAGTTTTATGAAATCATTAATTTATTTATAATACAATTAATATTAAGAATATTTCATGGAATTAAAAATAAAGAATATTTTTGGAGTATTTAGTTTTGAGAATGAATGATTAAATCTATGATTTTTTTATCATTTAATATATATATTAGTGTATTCATTGTGAGTTTAAATTCACAAATATTAATTAGGAATAGATAAAGAGGAGGATATTTTTATAGTTACTACACATTCATAGAGTTAATGATAATTTAAATATACATAGTTTTTAGCGTGAGGAGATGAGGCCAAGAATTGTAGATCAATTCAATGGAAGTGGATTAAGAGCCTAGAATCTTTTAATTACCAAAGAACATGGTAATTAAAATAAATAATTCACAAGGGATATTTAATACATAAATAAATAAGATAGGTTGAAGAATAAACTATTACATCATTGACATATATAGTTCTAACCTATTATAGGCTCTCTTGTTGTTTCCATTACTATTTTTATAATCGTACGATATTTTCCTTTAAGAAGGAATAACCAAATCACTATTAAGAAATATCCATGTGAGTTAATTATTTTCCCTACTCACTATTATTAGTAGGATATTTCTAGTGGATCATATGACTTTGGTTTTTACTGGATCACACCATGGACTATACAGCTCATATTGAGTGGTGAACCTTGAAGATTGTTGTGTATCCTGGTGTTTTTGTTTAGTTTTGATGTGAAAAATATTTAAAGTGTAACGAGATATAAAATTATAATCACTCAGCAAACAGTGATAGAGAAAAATAGAAAATAAATAAAAGGTTTATGATATAATTTAGATTAAAATTTACCATCATATATTCACCACCCCCACCCCCTGGTGTGGTTTATATCCCAACTATTATCAGTCAATTAGTATAAAATATATGTTCTAATATGATTAGATTCTCTATATTTTAATTGGTTCTCTTTTGAATATTTCATTATATTTTATGGTTTAAAATAAAGTGTAGTTTTAGAGAAAAGATATCTATTTGTAATCAAGATTCATTTTGTACCAATATTATAATTAGTAGGAAAAATAAAGAGAATAATATATTAAATAATATATCCCTCTTTTCTAAGGAAGAATATTATTAAGTCACTTCTAGTAATAAATAACTCAAACCTGATTTTAAAGGAGATGAACATGTGTTTGTTTAAACAACCAAAGATATAGATAGACCTTACACCTAAATTGTATCAAGGAATTCAACTGATCATGATCAATATGAAAGTTATTTTAAAATTTCTCTATTAGAAGAAGAATAAAGTGGGAGTGTTTATATTCAAATAGATACTTTTTTATACAGTAAAGAACATGATGCATGACTTACCCAATTAATTAGTTTCTATAATTTAGGGTATCATAAAAATATTGTAGGATTAAGACACTTGTCTTGAATGTGAGATAGATAACTTGGATAAATTCCTTTAGTGAAAGGTATCCAACATGTATAAATATCTCTAAAAAAGTTATTATCAAAGAATATAAGAATGTGGTGCTCGAAGTGACATGATAAAAATTTTAAGAAGGGTATCCTAACACAAACTAAGATAATTATTAGGCCACTAAAGAACTTGGGAAGAAAATCCTTGAATTGGAACCCAATATATAAAACAACATTGAAGTCTAGAATTTATAATTGGAGGTTAAAACCAAGAATATTAATGATCATAAATCATTTCTTTAAAAAAATAATAAGATTCATTTTGAAGAAGTTTGAAAGATAATAAATAATTGTGAAGATAAGGTGATAACAATTTAAGATCAAAATATCACTCTCAATACGAGATGTCTTGATTTTTAGGTAAAGATAACCAATATAGAAATGATACATTTTGGTTCTTCATAATTAAATTTGAAATATATTATTTTCAAAAAAATATATAGTTTTTCTAGTGTTAAATGATATTTTTCATGTGACATAAAGATCATGATATCATATGATGATCTCTCTCACATATCCATGAAATTGATGGTATCACTCATTCCCATTTGTAATGATTTTACAACATATTTTTTTATGAAAATAGTGAATGTATAAATTCATAAACTTCACTTGTATAGATTAAAAAAATGATGAAAATCTACCATAATATATATAGTGGATAGAAGAAGAATCATGGAATCTAGTTCACCAAGAATAGTCCAACCAGTGGTGGAGAAGACTGAAAAATATCATGCCCATTTTTCAATAAATTCAAGATATCATGTAGTGGATATAAGAAAATCAAGGCTTATGGTTCTTTATTGGTGTTGTAATAGATTATGGAATTTTTAAATGGATTTTTGGTAAAAAAAACAAATAAATTTTTAATATTAGTTGAATCACATTTCAAGGGGAAAAATCTCGTGAATAAAAAACTTCCAAAATAATAGACTAAACAAGTCTATATAAGATATATAGATTCAAAGAACTTGATTATTTATATAATTTTTATAGTAGTGGTGGTCACAGGAATATTTTGTATTCATCTCCATACGTAACTAAAGTGAATTAAAAAATAATTCCCTATGATAATAATGGAGAAGAATCCTTATAATGAAATAGGAAGGATATTTCAAACAATAACTCTCTCAAGAATATATCAAAGAAAACATATGAGAGATCCTTGGGAAAAGATATGATTATAAATTAGCTGCAAAAACAGTCCAAAAATATCAATAAGAGTGTGTCATCTAAAAGGTCATATATGATGAAAATAACTCATGATAATCCATGAAAATATTCCTAACAAGATTTCAATATCCCCAAAGATATCTTTTCAATTTTTTCAATAGATTTGGATAAGGTAATAATTTTGAAAGATACATAACAAAATGATATTGGCATAGAAGAGTAATATGGTTTAAATGAAGAATCCAAATTTCATGAGTGGTTGTCAATAAATGACAACCATTTTTTAAATATGTTTTATTTCATAGATGAAATAAGGCCGAAAACACTATTCGAGGTTGTATTTCCACATTTCCATTATAATAAGAATCCATAAAAATAATGAAGATTTCATAAGGTGGGACATACGATTATATGACAAAATAAAAAAGATTCATACCACACAATGAAATGAAAGCTATGATGAATACAGCATTTCCCAAAAGCAAGTAAATCTAAATACCATATGTGTATATGTAAAGAGTTTAATAAATTGGTTGAGAAAATCCTCCCAACCATTCTGTTCACATTAAGGAGAAAAATGGTCCACTTTATTTCCCTTAACATGTGTGTATTTTATTTTTTACTTTCAATATAGGGAATTAAAAGTGAAGTTTATTTTCAAAGGGGATATTTAGATTTTGTATGGGTTGCCAATACTGGAAATGTCCCATCAAGAAGCTATCATCCTAGTTTGATCCTACATGTGGTATTCTAAGAAACACACACTAAAAAAGATCATCCTTAATAATAATATTGAAGTAGTAAAATATAGATTTCCACCTGAAGAATTTCATTTTGATATATTTTTATCATAGAAATTCAAAAACATATCTGTTTAATATATTATTCATTATAAATATCATTAAGAGTGTCTCTTTAAGGGGTTTATAGCTCAAGAATGATGAATAAGCTTCCATAATTATCATTTAATGAAAATTTAAAAATTATATAATTTTCATGAAAAATTTTCATTAGACAATATATATTTTAAAATTTTCTAATCCTTGGTAATATCAATGAAATAAAAAAATTAAGGGTTTATATTAATTTCTTTAATAAATTACATAAATAAAAATCTTAACGAAGTGTTAAGGCTGTTGTAAATCATATTTTATTTGAATGTTCTGTGAATTGAGTAAATAAAATAAGTACATGTTAATATATCCATGAGAAATTGTTATCTCAATTTCTATTACTTTTCACAACTTGATATTGTATAATTACTTTTAGAATTTTTATGAGTTATCTCATTTAATTTGGTACCACCTTAATTTGTAAGTGATATCATAGTTATCTAAATCAAACCCTCTTTTTTCTACACCAGACATAGATTAGTGGACTTAGAGTGGAACAGATGATGGAACTTTGATAAGTATGCATTAATACCAATTTCCAAAGTATTTTTCATTTATTGAATATAAGTGGAGGATAAAGTGAAATAATGGTTTTATAAAAAGGAGGAGAAAAATTTGGAAGAGCATATATTAAGAAAATCATTTAGAAGGTATTGAAAAAAAAAATATAAGGGGGAGGGGATTAATCCACTTTTATGTGAGTTTTATTTTTTTCAAGATATGTAAATATTATGTGAAGAACTTGTTCTTTGAAGATTTTCTGATTGTCATGATATTTTATAATTAGAATATAATCTTGGAGTAAATATAACTTCTATCATGTATCTTGGATGATTGGAATTTAATGTTGAGAAAATTGTTGAATATTAGAATATTCCCATACAGAATTTATTAAAATAACTTATTTTTTTCCTTATGTTATTGATGATGAAAATTTATTTATAAAACAATATTTAAGAGTAATTTAAAAGGCATTGGAAATTATTTTTTATAATAAATTGTATAACTCATTATAACAACCCAATTCTGGAAACCACTCAATGATTCTCTATACTCGGATAACCATATAGAATAAAGTGAATCTCCCCAAAATCCATATGCTTCAGACTAGAAGCGAGGGCCAAGGTGATTCAGTGGGGAGACTGTGCCATCATTAACATAGTGTAACACAACAAAAATACAAAAAATGTTAAATAATGAAAGTATTATACCTTAAAATAGAAATAAACAGTTAAAAATGATAGTATAAAAAATTCATAAGTCATATAACATAAAATATATCTATATATGTCACATTTTCTGATAAAATATCAAAATGTTTCACATAATTCATATAAAATACATCTCCCAAAAAGTACAAAAATGAAAAAAGAATCCTAGAAGAATCTCAAGCCTCATCTTGGTCTCATGCTCTTCATATCCTAATTATCATATCAAGTACCAATATTAGGGTTCTTTCCCTTTTCGAAACATATATTCATATAATATTTCTGGGCCCAAAAAGGTGGCCCAAATTGGGTTTGGGGTATAATCTTGGTAGGAGAGCACAAAAGGAATATTCCAATTACTCAGTGAATATATATAACAGGTGTGCGGCAAGTATAAATATTAAAATGGAAGTACTTAAAAGTAAAAATCCATATTATTTAAATAGTTTCATTTCACAATTAAATCTCACTGAATTTATATGTCTTGAGATGCAGATCATGCTCGTTATCCCCTCTATATTCAATAGCACAAACAGATGCCTAAAAATCCATCTATAAATATATGATTCAATCCAAATTCGAATCTTCTTCTTTAGATTATAAGATGGTTCATATAGTCTTTTATTATTAATTCAATTTGTAACTTGAGCCTGACCCTGACATTCATATGCTAGAATTTAGGTATCAATCCATGTATGATACCAAATTGTACCAGTCCTTAACATGTCATCCTTCAATTGGATCCACGATTCACCAAAGGCATACAATTCACTAGTCCTATGAGTCCATCTATGGAATTTTTCAATTGGATCCATGATTCACCCATGGCTATTAAGAACTTAGACAATTCAATTCAATTTAAACATTTCATTTACCATACCAATATCAAAAACAAGATTATTCAAAATCAAACACACATCAAGAGGTGTTCTAAGCATTGGCTGCAACGACCCAAAGAATTTCAATGGAAATTACCTTCATAAAAATATTTCACATGAAAACACAACATAATGAAATACTAAGTGTTAAGTGACCTTTAAACATAATTTTTTCACTTCTGTGTTTGAAATTTTAAAATTTTGACATACACGGTTGGGTTCAAGAGGATTTTTGTGGTCCAATAATAAAAACATAATTTTTGGTGAATAGTAACCTACCCCAATAAATAGTAACCCACCCTTATGAATAGTATTACTACCGTTATGAATATTACATCTTCCAAATAATAGTAACATTACACATGAATAATTAAATAAAATTTAGGCATCTTAGAAAGTGACAATTTGACCATAGTAAACATTTTGGTATTTTTGTAAGTTATAAATAAATAATTATAATTAATTAATTAATTTAAAAGAAAATTTATTTTCTTAAAATGTGTTAATAAATTATAAAATCAATGTCTCCTAGTTTTTATATTATTTTATAAGACCCTACGTAATTTTTTAAAGCATTATAAAATCAGTTTTAATTTTAAAAACTGTATTTTTCAAGTAAGTTATGATTTTAATTAAATATTAAATTATTCAAATTTAGAAAATTATTTTTGAAATATGGAATTCATTTTTGGATTCTACATTTCGAAAAATGGTTAGGGTAAAATTTTTGGATTTTTCTGAAATACTTCATTTTTCAGGTGAATAGTAAAAAATACAGTTTTTCGCATAATCGGTGTATCCTAAATTGCATCATTAATGATTTAATAATGACATAAACATTATATAACATTAGGTTCAGCCGAATTATTAAAAAAATTCAAAAATGGTTCTGTAAAATAAAATAAACTCAATTTTTAAACCTAAAAAGAACTTTCCAAAGCCCAAAGTCAAAAGGTGGTTTCTTAAAGTGTCTTTTCCTCTTTCTTTCACTTTCCTTTTAATAAATTATTTAATTCTAATTATAAAGATGAATTAAATCCTAAAAAAATTATATTATATTAATATATGATTTAGGATGTCAAAAAACTACTATTACAAGTCTAACTATTGATATATTATATTATTTAATATTTTATACTAAAAACACCTCCCTCCTCATGTATAAATAAAACATCCCCTCCCTTTGCCAAACCACTCCTATAAAGCTTCATGAATTGTCTAAACCATTCCCAAGAATCTCACCTAGCGCCTTCCCCACTTCCAAGAGCTTCTGGTCTCATCAAAAGACCATGCTTAGGCCTCTTAAGGAGGATCTCAAGAGGAGGATTCAAGAGGTAATTTCTCTTCCACTTTCCTTTAATTCCCTTTCAATTTCAAGTCCTTTTCTTATTCTCTCCCAAACTCTCTTTTTACAAATGGTATGGTGACTCCAGTATAATAAATATACTATAATGTTATGATACTAATGTGATATTATTCCATCCTACCCCTTCTCCTCTTCTTTTTATTTTATAAAAGAAATTTTTTTTCGTAAGGTGTTAATCTACCACCTTCAAGAACGACATGTTTTCTTTTTTCCATTTCTACCTACATATCTGGTAATGAAACCATTTTTATGGTTGAACCAGAATATTATATATGTATTATGTCCTATTTTATGTTCTATAACTAACTTATGTACATATTACTCGATATGTAAACAAAACAGTTTCGTTGTGGTTGAAAAACCGCACAAATTAACCCAAGCAACCATCATTAAATTCCTATCTAATGATTCTTCCACATGGTATAAAATGTAATTCATATTAAGATCATTTTAACTTATGGAATATCATTACTAACATGTAATATATGTTCTGGAAGTTTACCCATGTTCTACAAAAACTTTAATTCATGAATACATGTGAAACTCTCAAGAAAATCATACAAACAAACATTCCCAAACATTATTTTTAAACACTATCACTCATAAAAAGGCCCATAAAATAACATAATGAAACCAAAATGACCCCTATTAAGGTTTAAAATGCTATTTAATTTCTAATTAATCAATATAATGTCATTATACATGACATTAAAGAGAAGGAATCTTTCGGATACAAGGTAAGGGGAAATTCTCGAACCCGACTTTCATCCTTCAGGTTTTCCCTATTTCACTCTTTTTTTATATGGTTACTCATTAAAAATATTTTGTTCATAATTGTCTTTACTTTCCTAGGATATACATTTTTGTCACTGGTATTTATTAAAAGAAAAATGTTTTCCAAAATTACACTTCTTTCAAGAGCACACCTTCTACCTCTCATTCAAGGTTGATGGTTCTTGTATCAAGTATGGTGTTCCCTATTTCTTTTCGGAACCCAAAGTTTATGAATGAGTTCTTATGAGATGAAACCCAATCCTTTCCATGGGTTAGTTATGTTCATTTATGTTATATGTTCATTGTGGCATGCATGATAAATGATAATGTTATGATGTGACGGGTGCACCCGGAATTATACAGCGCTCCAATGCATTGGGTATAGGGATGAATATTATGAGTAAATGTGAAATGATGGGTGAAAAACATTCTAGATTTGTTTACAAGCATGTGTGTTAGTTAACCAATAAGACATTATGTTTCATTTTTATTCATTTGTACATTTCATGTCTCTTATTAATGCTTCCTCTCATGTTCATGATTCTTTACCTATGTTATGAATATGCTCACCCCATGCTATATCATTCTTATCTATCCTCTTACTGAGATTCTAGATCACCCCATTTTGATTTATATCCTCAGGAGGCTACATGTACTAAGGAGAGGTCAGGTGACAATAAGAATCTAGATAAGAATAAATGAATAAAAAATTATGCTCAATGTTGTGATTGTTATGTATGGTCCTAGTTTTCCCAAGACACTAAACCATTGGGTCCTTAATGTGTAATACAATTATGTTTTTTATCTTTAAAATGATGTAACAGTAATGTAAGAAATGGTTGGGTCACTATAATTGGTATCATAGTAAAGGTTTAGTTTATTTTTGAATTAGGATTAGTGAACCCTAGAGAAAACCTCTAGCATGAGTCTATGTAAAAATATGCACACAACAATATTTACATAGGGATCCCATCTGTTACGCTTTGTTTAAATGAATAAGTTATTCATTACTTTTTGAATTTTGTTATGTTCGAACCTTTTCTATTTTAGAAAATGGTGGGAACCAGGAGAAACCAGGCCAAAAACTCATGTGAGGGCCAATGCAACGATTACCGGAACAACATCCCCAATAATTTGGGAGGTCGAGTTCAAAACATCATGGAGATGCTTACCCAATTATCTTAGGTTATGAACAATAACCATAATAATGGGGAACTTGTTCCTTCACCAATGAGAGAGAAACTGGATATCGAATGTCTTATGCGGAAATGGCCACCGATGTTTAGTGGATCTTCTGATCCACTAGTTGCAGAACAGTGGGTCAACTCCATGGAGAAGATATTTCCTGTGATTCACCGTTCTGAGACGGAGAAGGTTACTCTATCCTTTTATCGTCTAGATGGTGAGGCCGATCAATGGTGGTCTTTTATTAAGAACACAAATCCAAGGGAGGAAATTGAATATATTGAATGCGAAGACTTTTAGATCATGTTTCTTAATAGGTATTTCCCAAAAACTCTTCATATAAAGATAGAGAGAGAATTCATAGAGCTTAAGGAAAAAGAAAGAGAATTTGTCACAACCTATGAAGAAAATTTCTCAAGTCTTGTAAGGTACACTTCGGGTTTTGTTATCAACAATGATAGAAAAATTTATAGATTATTTAGTGGATTAAAACCACAACTTCTAAAGGATATTCCAATTAGAGACTTTGGGAGTTATGAAGAAGTTGAACGGTGTTCTCTCAAAGTGGATATGGAGTTTGGATAATGGTCCCATGGCTATGGTGATAAGAAACGAAATATGGAGTTTCAAGCGGGTGGATCTAATGGAAAAGGTGGGAGGAAAAATCAATGACCCACATGCCAAAAATGTCAGAAGTTACACAATAGGATCTCCTTAATGTTATGGGAAAATGTTTTAAGTGTGGGAAATAAAGACACCTTTCTCAAGAGTGTCGGAAAGACATAAAAATGAAGGATAATGTGCCAGAGGAAAGTAGAGAATCATTCATGGTTCCATGCTACAATTATAGGGAGCTAGGGAACTATGCAAGCCAGTGCACTAAACCTCAAGTTCTCGAGGGTAATCTACCTCAGCAGCCCCCAAAGCTAAAGAAACAACGAAAGGATTGTGCCATTACTACTGCAGAAGTGGATAAAGATAATGAAGTCGTACAAGGTACACTTCCTATTAACTCAATAATGGCAAAAGTCTTATTTGATTTTGGTTCTATGCATTCCTTTATATCTTGCAAGTTTTATAGAACTATCGAATCGAAGCCTCGAAACCATGATGTAGAGATATTTGTAAAAACACCAAGTGGTGAAATCATTGAAACCAAAGTGTTCTACTCTTCTCCTGTTGGCGTATGTGGGAAGATTCTTCCAGAGAATCTTGTAGTACTCCCCTTTGTATAATTCGATTCTATAATGGGAATGGATTGGCTCTTGTTATATTGGGCACATATCAACTTTCCGGAAAAGGAAATATCATTTCATATTCCAAACCATCCCATGCTACTCTACAAATGCAAGGAAGATCATGAATCTCCTTTGAAAAATCCTTCCTTATTGTGGGTGTTGATTCCCTATAAATAATCATACTTCTCCCAAATGGATGAGTAAAAGAAAGGTTCCAACCTTGCCGAAATTACCATTGTAAGGGTATATGGTGATCTATTTCCCGAAGAGTTACCTGGAATTCCCCCGAATCGTGAGGTAGTGTTCTCAATAGAACTCATACCCAGATCTACTCCTATATCAAAGTGTCCCTATAGGATGGCTCCTATATAACTGGAGGAGTTAAAGAAGTAGCTTCAAGAGCATCTGAAAAAAGGGTTCATACGCCCTAGTGCATCACCATGGGGTGCTCCAGTGCTCTTTTTGAAGAAGAAGGATGGAAGAATGTGGATATGTATCAACTATCGGGAACTCAACAAGATCACCATAAATAATAAGTATCATCTTCCAAGGATTGATGACTTTTTCGATCAGTTAAGAGGAGCTAAATACTTCTAAAAGGTATATCTTCATTCTGGATATCATAAACTAAAGGTGGAGAAAGAGGATACTCAAAAGACTGCCTTCCAAACAAGGTATGGACACTATGAGTTTCTATTCATTCCCTTCATACTTACTAATACCCCTACAATATTCATATATTTGATGAATAGAGTCTTTAAACATTACTTAGGAAACTTTTTGGTAGTTTTTATCGATGATATTCTCATAAAATCCAAGAGAAAGGAGTAACATTATGAGTATATAAGACTTGTGTTGGAGACATTGAGAAATGAGAAGTTGTACGCAAAGTTCAACAAGTGTGACTTTTGGATGAAGGAAGTCATGTTCTTGGGACATGTGATCACAAGTGAGGTATGAAGAACAATAAATTATAGTAAATGATCCAAAATCCAAATAGCTTAGCTGAATGCCAAAAGAATCAAGAACAACGAAAAATGGATTTATAACTTACTGTTATGGATGCAAGGAAACAACCCATGCTTGAATCAGAGCATGGATGGGAGAGATCACTCAAATCCTACATTAGTTTATATGAGAGCTTCTCAAAATGGCTTTGTTGGGAATTTGAAGAGAAACCCGAATTTAGGTGTTAATAGATGTTTAATTTTATTAAAAAATAAAAAAATTCCAACAAAACAGGGGTTGCATTGTTTTGAAAATCATGTGCCGATTGTGCACGGACTCTTATAGGCCTAGTGGAACCTGTATATTTTACCCACATGGTTTACAAACCAGGGAAAAACCATGTGAATGGACACTATAAAAAACATCTAAAATTTGAAGACATATTCAAATGGCCATTTGTCCATACCTGCACAGTTTACAATAACTATGAGGCCTCCTCTCTTTACCAAAAACATTGGTTTTGGGATTCAGACCAGCCCTGGACACCCCCAATGCATCCATGACCACAAAGGGTATCCAAATTAGGACATAATTAATCAATTAAACTCATAATTGACAAAAAACAAGGAATAAATACCTCAAATAAGAATTGGTTTCTTACGAACATCCCCTATAAATACATTCATCCCCGAATTTCCCTTCCAATAGTGGTGAAGCAGGATCTAAGAAAAACACTGGCCAATGAACTCATACATTGGTATCCCTCTCCTAGGTCTCAACATATACTCGGTCATCTATTCATAGTACCCATACCAAAGTAATGGACTGGCCTTAGAGAACCTTCATGCTCTAATCCAGAATACGAATAGGATGCTCCTCAAAGCACACATCTACATGTAACTCAACCTCCTCATTCTGAAAGAAATGATATGGTTTTAAATAGTATTGTTGAAACTAAGAAACATTGAAGACATCATTCATTGTATGGTACCTCTGACGTAACTAC
Organism: Viscum album; assembly: GCA_963277665.1. Taxonomy (NCBI): domain Eukaryota; kingdom Viridiplantae; phylum Streptophyta; class Magnoliopsida; order Santalales; family Viscaceae; genus Viscum; species Viscum album. The sequence continues at coordinate 1,712,332,098 of OY728130.1, forward strand.
CACTGATAGGATACTAGACTGACTCTATCCAAAATCATGAAAGACCCAACAGATCTCAGTGGAAGGTTACACTATCTCCTGATCCTATTAAGTCCCAGACTCAGTGGAACACATATAAAAATACAATCCCCAACCTCAAACTCTATAGGTCATATTTGGTGATCAGAATATGATTTATAATGATAACATGTAGTAGCCATCCACTTTTAAATCATCTTAACTTACATTGTGGTCTTCTGAAAAAAACGAGGTCCCAACATAGCTTTTTATCCTCCCTATAAGAAACATAGGTGTGATCAGCTTGGTCTCCTATAAAAAAGATGCTTATAGTTCCATCTAAATATTATCCAAAAATAAATTGTTATAGGTGAATTCATATAGGTTTTATGCCTCTCCCAAGAACCTATGAAGTTCAAGAAGCATTCTCGCAACATGTCCTCAAGCACCTGAATCGCGCATTGAGGCTAACCATCAGCTTGGGGGTGGTATTTCATTTTTAGGAGAACTTGAGTACCCATCTCCCTCTATATCCCTTTCCAAAACCATAATTAAACTGAGAATCCAAACCTGAAATGATATAATATGGGATCCCATGATGTCATACTATCTGAAAAATATACAACCTCCCATGGTCATCAACTAAAAGGTTGATATTATTGTCAAGAGGTGAGGGACCTTTGTGAGCCTATAAATAAAAACTCATACATCATCATTACCTCGAGGAAGCCTTAGTAAACCAGTAATGAAATCGCTCACGACATCATTCCACTTCCTCTCGAAATGCATAGTTATTGTAAAATTTTGGCCAGTCACTAATGTTCTACCTTTACTTGTTAACAGGTGGAACACCTAATGAAAAAACCATCTACATCTCTTTTCATACTTGATAACCAATATTGATGATATAAATATCAATACATCTTGGTGACACTCAGGTTCACTACCTTAGTTGAAGAATGAAAATTCTACAGTAGCTCCTCATGTAGGTCTCCAAAAACCCATATGCAACCATGTACTCCCTATATCTCATAATTACATACGGTCTATCCCGTAGGAGGTTCCACACATGATACACTCTCCAATAGAACTATGCCTTCTAAGTCTGATAGCCTCCCCATCCTCACTCTATCTATCAGGGTACAGGTAATAGTTAAGTATAAAAGAAAAATCTAACCCTGCCTATCATGAACCTCTAAGTGAATCTCAGAGAATAAATCCATAAGTTTCCACACACTGATGGCCTACTTCACTAATTGTATATGTGCCCTCCTACTTAGTTTGTCAGCCACTACATTTCCTTTACCAGGTGTGTAGGTAAGATTTATGATGAAAGAAAGAAGGTATTCAACCAACATTCACTACCTAAGATTCATATCACACTGTGTAAATACATACTATAGGATTTTATAGTTTATGTACACCAAAAGTGATATCCCCATAAGTAATGTCTCCAATAGCCCAATACATGAAAAACTATAGCTAACTCAAGATTTTTCATTGGGTAATTCCTCTTGGGTGGCCTCAACTACCGACACCCATATGCAACAACTCAATTCCCAGCATAAGAACTACTCACATCCTGATACTCGATGCATCTTAGTATATAGTGTAACTCCTTCCTAGATCTGAAAAACTTAGTATCGAGACTGAATTCAATCTGCTTTTCATATCCTAAAAGGTCTTATCATAGGAATATAACCACACATACTTCACACCCTTCTTAGTCAATCCTATCAACAACACTACTAAGAATGAGAAGTTCTATATGAAATTCTTATAGAAACTTTCCATCTGTAAGAAACTAAACACCTCAAATACATTATCGGGTTGTTCCTGGGAAAATAAAGCTCTCACCTTCTCTGGGTCCCCTAATACTCCAGTCTTTGAAATGATGTGACCTAGGAAGTAAATCTAATCAATCCAGAAGTGTTACATTGTGATCATATCCTATAAATGATTCTCTATTATTGTATTCAAAATGATCTCAAGATGAGTGGAATGGTTGGGTTGATTATTAGAATACAGAAAGATATTATCCATGAAAAGCACCACAAATGAATCGAGGTAAGGGTGGAACACTCGGTTCATCCATTCCCTGAAAACTAATGGTGTTGTCATGAAACCAAACATCTTAAACAAATACTCATATAGCATAAACCTGCTCTAGAAGGTTGTGAAAGGCATGTATGATGATCTAACATACACTTGATGAAAATCAGAACTCAAATCACCTTTTAGAAGACCCAAGCTCCTCAAATCTGGTCAAAGAGACCATCTATCTGTGGCAGAGGATATCAGTTCATAATTGTCAAATAGTTCAAATTTGGGTAATCCAAACCTAGCATAAGGGTACCATCTGCCTTCTTCACATAAAGGATCGGTGAACCCTATGGAGAAGTACTAGGTTGGATGAAACCCCTTGCTTCTAAACCCTCTAGCTACATCTTTTGCACTTGCAACTCCATGGTAGCCATCCTGTAAATAGGATTGAATATTGGGTATCTTCTAAAACTAGATCGATAGATAACTCTACCAATATCACCCGAGAAGATCCTATGAATTCATCTAGGAAGACATCCTAGAAACGATTAACCACTTGAGGGGAATTAGTCTAAAATGTCCCCTGATCATCCAAATACAAACATGAAATCAAGGCTATCATCCCACCCATCCCATGATGCTTATGTCCATATTGGCTCACCTAGACATCCCACTAACGTTTTTGAATGTACCATCCACCCTCTAGTGATGTAAAACTCACCCTTCAGTGATATAAGTACAATAAATCATGAAAGATAGCCAACCATTCCATACCAATAATGATATCAAATCCTGTCATCTTGATGATGAAGAGGTCATATGTGAAGTGACACTCTCCAATCTCAAGGGGGCACTACCTGCATGGTCGTACACCCACATTTCTAATTCCAAAATGAGTGTCAAGAGTCATGATATGATTATAAGAATAAAAACTAATCCCATGACTCTCCGCAATAGGCATAGATATAAATCTAGGTGAATCACCTATATTAAAGAGTATTGAAGATAATGTGGAGGCATCAAGAATAGTACGTATGATAGTACATGGTCTGAGATCCTAGTCATCAGGAGTCTGTTTCACTGCATATGCTTCACCTACACCACAACCTTCTGAAACTAACTAGCTACCATAATATGGTCCCCCATGCTGTCTTTTTGAACCCAAATTTTGGATAACATGGCCATGACCACCACCATGCCTTGATCATCCAGATATACTTTATCTCTCTTCCAGATGAGAATTCAATGACCCCACCACTAAACGTGGAGTCGGTGATGACTGTATCTCAGTGGATGATGGTTGAAACATTCTGAAGATGGGATGTATGTGGTACATAATTCCATAAGCTCATAACTCAATTGGGTCCCCTAGAATTTGTGTCCTCATATGTTCTGGACTACTATACTGGTATCACCTCACCTAGCTACCTGAAGGTGTGGTATGACTACTAATATCACTGTGTATAAGATCTAGATTATTCTTCCTAATACCATTCTAATAAATACCAAATGAAGATTTTGAACCACCCTAGATAACACCCCCATCCTCTCTAAAATTATGCTATGTGATCATTGTCTAATTCACTATTCCAAAATGGTAGTCATTTGAAAGATATTCGCCATTGATCAGATGTCATACCTGATACCATCCTCAAATCGCTTAGTTCTGTATATCTCTTCACTAATTTGAATATGTTTAAAGTATATAATCCCTATAAAATAGGATGAATACTCCAAAAATAATATCACTTCATACTCCATATGTATTATATCGGGAGCTCTCTTGGCCCTCAATGTTTTAGTATTGAAATAATTATAAAAGGCCTCATGAAAATCCCTCCATGATATCTCCCAATAGTGATCAGTCTGAGTGATAACATCAAACCATATCATAAAGGAACCATTAAGCATGTACATAGAAATATTTACTCTCCTCTAAGAAGGAATATCGAACTGATTGAAGATAAATAGTGTGGCCTCTAGCCATGAATCTGTACCCCGTGGTCCACCATCCCCGGAAAACAAGGAAGGATTCTACAACTAAAACTCACGTGTCAACTATTCTATATTTGGGGAAGGTCGCAGTGCTCCTTGATTATTCTGAATGAATCACCTAAACCCTTCAAAAATCTATCCCTCAACACATTTGTTTGGTACATAAACTAGTGTCATAGATGTCATGACTGGAGGAACTGCTGGCATCCCACGACCTACCACCTTATGAGTATGATCATATCTAACCTCTTAGAATACCACTTAAGGTCATCATGGTGGCATGGAAATACAATTCCAAAAACATGCCTTAGTGTAAGATCATTATCAAGTTTTATATCTCAAAAGTGAAAATATAAAAACATGATCGGTAAAAACTTTCCTCTATAGGAACTCACCCAAATTCCTACACCCTCGGTCATATCTTGGCATCAAACAAGTCAAGTATAAGAAAGGGATACTACTTATTAACCACTATAAAGGTTGGTTCTGGTCAACTTCTCTATTATAAACCATTTTAATTGAACTTGATTTTACATTTATATCACACTTAAATTAGAGATTAAACAATGACACGCTGAATTCAAATCCAGGGGGTCCCATACTCTATAGGGACCAAATATTGGTTTCAACCTATGTCAAACCATAACGCATTTCCCTTTAAAGATTGAACCATGATCTATTAAATTCATATCTGAGAGGGCACATACACCTTAGGGACTAAATCTTGGTTTCCATCCATTTGACACCATAATATATCTCAATATAGCTAGGAAAACATTGGGCATATATATCACAACACTGATCACAATAGCACACAATCAGTAATACATCCAAAATGGTATGGCATGATGAATGGAATGTGAAATCTAGCAGGTTCCTATATGATGCATGATATGGTATACCCTCATATCATCAGGTGTCAGAATAATAGGACCCAAATTCATATCAATTATAATTACATAAATCAAGTCCATCACCCAATGGTTGAATCAAATCAATTTTAATAGTCAAAATCCAGATAAAATAATTCAATATGAGGCAATTTGGACTTTTACTGTACACAGGATAGCTACACCCAATAAAAACTCATTAAAAAATTATTATTCCTTTATATCCATTTATATTTTCATAAAATATTAAGACAAAACAAAAAAGAACATATATGATAACACTTTGTAATGTCCCGGTTCTGGATGCCACTTAAAAATTCTCCTTACTCGGTTGGCCACATGGCTCTCGGCACATCTCCCCAAATGATAGAGGCTTCCGACTAGAAGTGAAGGTTTTGGTGTGTTAGTGGGGAGAATATTCCCTCATTATCAGAGTGTAGCATAGCATAAATACACCAATGGTTCAATAGTATAAGCATTGAACCATACAACAAAAACAAATTGTGAAAGAGTGATAGTATAAACAAAACAAAAAGTCATATCATATACAAGATTGTGATACATGTCATGTGATCTAATAAAACAATCAAAATAGGTACACGATATTCATATACAATACATGTCCCAAAAGTAAAAAAAAAGGCCTAAATAATTCCAGTAGCATCCCATGCCTCGACTTGGTCCCATGCTCTTCTACTTATAAGGAGAATATCATGTGCTGGTATTATTGAACATTCACTTTTCCACAAATTAAATCATATAATCCCAAATATGACACAAATAGGGTGATATATAATACACATGAAAAATATGTCCCAAATAGGATCATATTTTTTCCTTTTCCACACATGAAAAATATGACACAAATAGGGTGTGATATATAATCCGAGAAGGTGATCAGTCATTGAATATATATAACTAGTGTTCATGAATTATAATAATAAACAAGGAAGTACTAAAAAGTAATCATCTATCTAATTTAATTAGTTTCATTTAAAAATTCAATCTCATTGAATTTATAGGTCTCAAGGTCTGGAATAAGCTTGAAAACCCCTGTATAGTCAATATCACACATAGATGCCTAAACCATCCATCTACAAAGATATGAGTCAAGCCTAAATACAATATTGTGCTTTAGCTTGGCAGATAGCTCAAATAGTCTTTTATAATTAACATATTTTGGAACCTGGTCCCATCATTGGAATTCCTAAGCTATAATTCAAGTATATCTCTAGGTATGATATCAAACTATGCTCATCCTTGACATTCCTAAGTTGGAATTCAAGTATCTCCCTTATATGATATCCACTAACACCCTATAATCCCATCCTGAAGAACCACTTAGGAACTCAATATCGCTCAAGGTAAGGTATAGAGTCTTTCCAATAGAGTCCATCCTCGATGGTCCTATAGGGATCTTGAGTATCATCACAGTAATAAATAGTCAATGACAACTTTTTGAATCTATCCACGACATCCTTCATTTGGATCCATGATTCACTTGGAATAAAAATTAAGCCTCAATGAATCTCACCATGGAATCATTCCTTGAAATAAATTATTCCCTCGGTATAAAAATAATGGTTTAGACCATTGATTACATCAATGGAATCCTTCAATTAGATCCATGGTTCACCCAAGGCATACAATTCTCTAGTGATATGAGTCCGTCAATGGAATCTTTAAATTGGATCCATGATTCAACCATGTCTATAAACAAATTAGTAAATTTTATTCCATTTAAACATTTCATTTAACATGAAAAGGTCAAAAAAAGTGCATTCAATATCAATCACACCTCAACAGGTGTTCTAATCATTGGACAACCTCAAGAGTCTTGGTCTTTTAATTACTCACATGGGAATTTTCAATATAGAAATCATCACATGAATAAAAATATTTGAAAGTGCTTAGATATCATTTAATCCACGTGGGAAAATCAATTCAATGTAAAACTATAGCTTAATAAAGCAATTTCATAACATAGACATTTATTAATAAACAAGGGAAATTAATTTTAAAGAAACTAAATCATAAAAAAGATATTTCCAAATCAAAGTCCAGAGTTCATGTCATTCATCCATTGCCTCTCATCAATTCAATTGTCAATTCAATTTTTTATTGACATCGCATGACATGGGGTAAAGGGAATTCCTCATAGGCATCTAAACCTAAAATCCATAAAAGGTCCATTTAATAAACAACACCCAATGGGATGGTTCAGTCAAGGTCTACAACCTATAACAATCATGATTAATTCTCTTTAATTGAAGAGGGAATACTAATCAATTATTTTATTTAAATTATTTTTACACAGAACCTAGAAATTGGGAACATGACACTTCGACTATATATAAATATCTCAAATCTGAATGATAGGCATGATACCACCTACATTAGGTCAGTGCTAGATAGCTCATCTAGTATCAAGTCTTGATTCGGTCTAGATCATGAGAAATATGAAGAACAATCTAAGAAAAATAAATTAGGACATATGTGCCTAAATCCAAATAGTTAAACTGATACCCATAATAATATATAATATATAGAAATCAATTTTGATCTTACCATCACAGATACAAGGAGACAAACCATTCTTGAATCAGATATTGGATGAGATCGGACCCTAAAATCCTACTTCCGTCGAGATGATATCTTCTCAAAATGGGGCTATTGTGTGTTTGAAGAGAAAACTTTATTTAAGATTTAATATATTTTTAATTTAATTAAGAATTATAAAATTTCCAACCCAATAGGGGTTGCATGTTTTAGGCATACGGTTTGAAAAATAGTGGGTCAATCGTGCATAGTTTTTTATAGGACAATGGGCGCCTATAGGGTTTACAAACCATGTGCAAAACATCTGAAGATCCACTGTCAATTTTTTTTGAAAACTACAAACATATCTGCATGACCAGGCAGCCCAACCCGAACTATTTAAACTAACTTTTTGACCACCTCCCTTCACCCAAAACATGGGTTTTGGGATCCAGACCAGCCCCTGACACCCATAGTGTTTCCATGATCTCAACAAGAATAAAAAATATTCCACATTTAAGAAATTAAACTAATAATTGACATAGAACAAATAATATTTACCTAGAATAATAATTGGTTCTTACAATCATTTTGATGGGTAATTTAAAAAATGGGGCAACCATAGCCTAACCAAGGAACCAACTCAACTGTACATGCGAGAATAATTTTAACAAACATGAACCAATTCAACCTATCCATCCCATGGATATATATGGGTGAGATAAAGGTATATCTTATGTATATATAGGAAGAGGCTCAAATTCTAATGCATGCATGAGTTGGAAGTAATATTTGGTGGTGAACCTCTTTAGTGTATTTTGGAATGGGAGGCTTTAAGATGACCACCTACACCCCTCAGGCCTATTATTCTATTTATGGGAATCATGGTGTATTATTAAGTGTGTGAATTCTAATAAAAGGTTTTATGTGGGATTAGTGAATCATGGTTTATATTTCTATGTCTTAAATTGATGTTCATATAACACCAATCATCGGATTCAATCAATATTTGTAATTCAATCAAAATCTGTGTTGTTTTTATCATTTTAAAAATCAATATCAATGATTTGATCAATTTTAGGTACCTAATGCATGAAAAAAGTGGAATATACCATGAAATTGATCAACATTAAGGATATGGATAAAGAATCCACATGAACAAATATCATACAATGATAGTGTTTAATTGGACACATGAAATATGTGACTTACCAAGAGATTCACAATTTAGGTAAAACAATCATGATTTTAATGGTAACTAAAACTACTGTAAAAAATTAACCCCATGAAGAAATGTTAACTTACCATATAAAGTATTATTTATCTTCCATATAAATAAATTTTGGCCTAACATATGAGTAAATATTTATTAACTATAAGAACAAGGAAATCAAACATTATAACACATGGTAGGTTGGGTGACCATTGGCTCTTTTAATAGGTTGATAGTCCACATGATTAGCCTCATGGAAGATTAAGCGGTGGAAAATATAATAATTATTGGTATAAATATCCTTAATTATTTATATATCATGACATTATTCATCAAGATCCCTGTTAAGAGAGAAGAAAAACTTCAAAAACCAAACATTGAAGTGTAAAACGATGTATGTGAATCTGTATAAATTATCTATGTAAGAAAATATCCATATATGAGAATATTACTATAAAAATATATGTTTATTAATATATAAATAAGGAATTTCAAAAGTGAATTTTGATTAGGAGAAGAATATAGAAGATTTTGTGTACAATTACATTTATTTAAATCATAATCATGAGGCTTTTTCTTAAGTAGTGATTCAAAATGAACTAAAGATCAAAGGAATGTATGAGTTTTTTCTTATACATGAATCATGAGAAGTACATTGAGCTTTTTGTTTGGATAGATCTTCCACCACCACTATAGTATCACTCACTTGTGCATTTATTTACAAGATGATAAATATAAAGTGGATTTTATTAAAGAAAACTGAGGACTTTAAGGGATTATTTGATTTCGTGAATGACTAAATGAATCCATGACCACATCACTATTTCAGGAATATATTTATGTATCCATAGTGAGATGAAATGCATGGATATTAATCATGAATACATTAGTATTAAGATTCTATTTTAGTAATTTCAGGTTCATGTAATTATAGATAAATTAAATATAAGTCATTTTTATATGTAGAAGACGAGTTCAATAATTGTTGATTTATTCATTGGAAGTTATCAAAGATCAAGGATTATTTTAATAACTATCAATGTTTTTTATTCAAATAAATTATTAACTCAATATTTTGAATACAAAAATAAATAATATAGAGTGATGAATAAAATTGTGTTTTGGTGGTTATTATTATATATATTCTTGTAGGTTGATGAAGAAAAATATATTTTTGGGTTATGTAATATTTTTAAAATGAATTTTTTGTGTTCCAAAAAGAAATAAGAGTGACCTAAAACTATTGTTTCTTAAGTAATTATCGTGTTCCATATAAAAAAGAATATGGAGATTTAGTGTTTTTTATGTTACATAGAATAGTAGGAATAGATGAGAATAAAAATTTAGTTGAGTTGGATGTGAAGTTAAAAAAAGGTTCTGTGCATTCCAATTTTTATTGGAAATATAGGAATGAGTAAGTTTATGAATTTTTCATTATGTTAATATGTTTTATGTACTTTTTTGTATAAAAATAGATAATGTTACTTAATGCAATAGAAGTAAGAATAATAATAATAAAAAGATGAAGAAAAAGGATGAACATCAAAAACATATAGAGCTCTAAATATTTGATAGAATATTTGGTTGTGCCACTACTATAAATTGTAATTGTACAAGATGAGACAATGTGTGGGAAGCAGAAAAGTAATTTCAAGACACATGAACATGATTTCTATGTATTTTCTCTCCCCCATGTGATTCAAAGTATATTACTACTGGATAGTGTGACCTCGAGTTTTACAAGGTCACACCAAGGACTAGACATCTCATATTGATCGATGAACCTTGTAAATTATTATTCTTCTTATAAGGGTGAGAGTTTTTTGTTTAAATTTATAGAATAATGAATGTTTGAAGGTAGATAATAGGATAATAACTCAACTAAAAGTCACAACATATAATATAAAAGGGATAAAAAGATTAAGATATAGTTCGGATTAAACGTTGATATCATTGATTCCCCCCCCCACTCTCAATGTGTTCTACATCCTAACTTGTCCCTTTAGTTTCATTGCATACTTAGATATGAATATTTAATGAGTTTCAATGACTCACCATTTTATCTTAGGTTTCAGTTTTTCAACAATTTATGTGGCAAAGAAATGAACGGTAGAAGGTGATGTCATATTCATATAAAAATAAAATTGTTGAGATGTTCTAATTTTATGAATAAAAATGTATTGAAAAGTGAATTCAAAGAATTAAAAATTTTGATATACTACCTGAATAACCTTTTAAGATTTATCTGTTTTTATTTAAGGAAATCAAGAAAAGTATATTTAGATTATGGTGCACTGGTATATATTATTTTTAGAATTTTTTTAGATTTTTGGTGGGGGTTTTGGAATGATGGAGAAAGGTCGTGATATAATTTGAATAAAGTCTGAAATTTGACTATCAAAGTGGGAACTTCATAGAGTCATGAATTTATACAACATGAATAATTTTATATGAATATAGAGATTTATATATGACTTCATAAATATTTTGTTTGAATTTATATTTTATAAGACTTAAAAAACCATATGAAATTAAAGTTTTCATGAAAATTAACAAAGGTTTGTGCATGTACAACTTTGATGGAGAACCTGGATGACATCAACAAATAGATAATTTTTAGTTTAGATTTAGGAAAAGTTCTAGGATATCTAAATAGGATGATTCAAATTAATTTTTGTTCCTAAGTGTTAAATATCACAATATTTATCTATTTTAGTCATGATTAATGAAAAGTAATTAATTTTTTGAAAATGAAGATGAATGGAATTCTAGAAAAAGATGGAACTGGAGTAAAACCACACTAAAGATAAGATGGGCCATGACATGGTGTTTACTAAATGGAATTGACATAAAGACTAAGTCATGTTGGTAAATGTTTCCTCAAATATGTTTCTTTATTAGATATAGTTAAGTCTACAAATATCAAGGTATTAGTAAAATAATTACATGGAGGAGACCATGGAAAAATGGGGAATGTGGAATGTTGAAAGTCTATTTGTGAGAATGAACACTCATTTACCCCATAGTGATGAGTATTTCAAAATGATTTTTTTCCTGTGAGAAATGGTGACTTGTTTATGTCATGGAAAATATATCTTAAGGTGAGATTCTTAATGATGAGGAATAATAAAACTCATCTAAGTATTCATTGTTTCAAAATAGAGAACGACGGAAGACTACACCATTGTGGAAAACATTGTGAGAATTGTTGTTCTAAAATGGTTATACAAAGAACACCATGTCATTGTATTGACCATTTCAGTAAAATTGTTTACCTATGATATTATGTGTATAGAAATATTATATAGAGGAGATCAAGGTGACTCATATGAAAAAAATAAAGGCTGGTAATTAAAAATTTTGAAAACCATGTCATGTTCTAGTTTTGATGACCATTTTGAGATTCCACTGACACTAGAAGTTTTTAAATACCCAAAAAGAGTACTTCCAAATCATATCTCATACTTTGGTGTATATGTATCTTTCATACATGGATGTAATCCAAATTAATATAAATTTTAGGACCTTATATAGAATTATTTTTTAGAATACGACTATGATATTTTTGAAAACCATGAAGAATTAAATGAGATTGTGTCTTCCAAAAGACCCAAGAATAAAGAGACATAATGTTTGACATTTGAGTATATTAATAGTTAAATAATTATGTAGAAAGATATCTATGAAATATAATGAATATATATTTAGAGAATATGGAAAAAAATGATGGGATTTCAACTGTGTTCTGCTGAATATTTAGTAAGTTGAGAAAATTGGGAGAAATCCCACTTTCCTTGTGTATTCTCATTCTTGGAATTACAGAGAAAAATAAGGTGTTCAAATATTGTATAAATAGTATATCCCTTTAAAACTGAATTTGATAAAGAATAAATATCATATCCACACTATCTGGCATGGAAACAAGCTTGCAATTTTGATCTAATTCAGGTAGTGTAGATAAAATCTTATATATTAAAAAAAGTTATAGAACATAAATCCAATGCTTACTTTATACCATGTCGGGGCTAGGACAACAAGTTCAACTATATAACCCTTCTCATAATTTCTTTGATAATTGGAAGTAAATTTTGCATGTGGGATAATAACCATGATGTACTTAAGAAATTTTCATCATTAGGGAAGTGACACTCATCAACAAACCTCGGTTTTCTATTACAATGGTTTACTATTCTACATATTCATACATAAAAATAGAAGGATAGATATAGAAAGATAGAATCCCTCACTAGAAAAGTGATTAAGTGAAAAAAGTGGTAAAAAGTATAATTTTATGAAAATTAAACTAACATGGATTCATCCTCCCCTATTAATTAGTATTTGAAACATCCTTATGAGATCCTTACAATTTTTTATCTAAGCATCTGGTCACACGTCTGATTATATTCTTGTTAATAACTGATTGGAAGTATTATATGTTTTTTTATTTTCTCTTTGCAAAGAGATTACGAAGTTTAGATTTGAAGAATCCTACGAATTCCCTACTAAATTATCTATATAACAAATGACTATTATAATGCTAAAAACATTAAAATATATATGGAAAGAAGTTTAAAAAGGAAACATCTAGGAAATAAGTGAATAATAATTCTCTACTAATTAAAGGTGTCCAATGTAGTTTAAATTTTGATATTTCTATATAAAATCTATCTCCAAAAATAATTATTTATTATATTCCATCCCTTTCAAACAATAAAGAGGAAAACTTATTTTCCCCATGTTTTAATCCTAATTAAGAAAGGTACGGAATATAAGAAGAAGATATAGTAGTGTAATTGACTACCAAGGTAATGGATAATAGGTAATCCTCATATAGTTCTCTATCTATACAAGATGTAGAGGTAATATTTTTTTTGTTAAAACTATCTGGTATTTGATGCAAGTAAATTTGGTGAATATCATATCTTCAAAAAACCATTTGTTAAAGCATATAATGATTCTCTTATCTATCTAATGAAGTGCCTACAAAAAATTCCTAGATGCGTATTCACCTTCATTTTTGGCTTTATCAAAATAATATAGGATGAGATCATCTATCTTGAGAAAGATTCATAAAATTTAGATAAATATTTATAACCAAGGATATTGATGTGTATAACTCTCTCTAATTAATTAAGATACATAGATACCCTGAATGATATGATTTTATAAATATGTTCCATTTTTTAAAATGAATGGTTCACTATGATTTAAGAGGGAGAATAAGAAAAGGATGTTCTTCAATCAAAAATTGCTACATTTAGATAAGTAACCACAATCAAGAAATATCAACTGTAGATCAAGGTAAATATGATTAAAGAGCCTAACATTATACAATAAAATAAATAAAAATATATAAAGAACAAGATAAAGAGATAAATAAGGAATTTTAATATAAAATTAAAATAATATATAATGATAAATGCATTCTAAATATAAGATTATTGGTGATTTATGTTATATTGAAAACTATGGAAATGAATTAATCCATGTATTAAAAACTAGTCGAAGGGAAATTTTTTGAAAAATAAATTTCTAAGGTGGATATTTATACTGAAAGACCTCCACCTAGGGACAAAAATAATCTGATAACATACAATAATCAATATACAATAGTTTAAAAAATAAATATACCATCAAACTATAAAATAAAATTTTTAAAAAAAACCAATGTATATTTTAGGTTAGAACTCAAATTTTTTATAAATGTCGACGAAAACAAATGATGAGTAACCCAAAACTACAACCAAGGTGGACTGAATCAATATTATAAACATATCTTCCCCAATTATAGCTAGAAAAATAAATGAAAATTCATACAGAATTTTTTGTGTATATTTGGCCAATGAGAAATTCAAAAATGAAAGAAAGGTTTATTTGGAACTCTTTTTTTATAACAAATTCAAGAAATTAGTTTTTTAATGTTGGAACAATATGTATACCCATGGAAGAAATTTAAATCTTGTATCAAATTGTACAAAATATATAAAGATACAATACTCACAGAATATGAATAAAAATCTCTCAAACACACAAATATTCGAAATGATTGGAAATATCTATAATGTTTTCAACAGTTATGGTCACGAGAATGATACATTCAAACCAAACACAACTATTCATGGGTTAAAATAAAATTTAAAACAGAGACCACACAAATAAATGAAGAAATATGAGATGGTCTTGAGAAATAAAATAAAATATAGAAACCAAGATACTATCAATAAGACTATGTAAAAGGTAGACAATTTATCCTTGGATAGTAAACATAAAAAATGTGATATAAAACAAATATAAGTTTCCACATAACTATACTAAATCATGGAGGATGACTTTCATTCTTTATGTAAAAATATTTCGTACAATGGACACATGAAAAAAAATCCATAGATGCATGTGTTAAAGGAAGAAATCCTAAATATAATGCAAGATTATTCCAACCTAAGAATAAAATGAAAAACTTAGTGAATAACTCTCCTTAGAAACCATTTGGAAGAAGAAAAGATTGACCAAATTCCTATAAAATATTTATAAACATTGTTATCTGATTTGGAGAAAGCATGATAAATTGATGTGTGATAGATAGAAATATCAAAAGGAAAACTAAATATTATACATGAACATGAATAAAACTTTCATGATAGGTTGTCAAAAAATTATTAAAAATGTGATTTTGAGGTGTTTTCTAGGAGGTGGATACATGGTGGACACTGATCAAATGATTGCTTAACTATCACACCAACCTAATAATATGTCTAAAATATTATAAATGATATGCAAAGTAATGTATATTTCTTAGTTTCTCATGTTAAAAATAAGATCTCACACAAAGAATGAATAAAAGGATCCATGTTTCCCCTAACTTCTATGAAATCTAGATAATTCAGTATGAAGATTGAAGCTAAAAAGGTATTGTTTTTAGGATAAAAAATAGATTATTAGCCTTATTTATCATAATAAGAGGAAAAATAGTTCCCACATTATTCGCTATATTTTTTGTTGTATTTAATGAATAACCAAGTACGAAATAAAAGGTGAATTTTATATCAATAAGAGATATGAAGAGGGAATTTTAATTGTAAAAAATCGATTGAAAATTATAGAAAATTAATCTATAAAAAATATTATATATCTGAATAATTTTCCAAATTAGTAAGATGTATCATTTTAAAATATAAAGAATATATATCAATAAGAAAAACCTTGATCAATAAGAGATAGTGATCATCCCTTGAGGGGTAATTTGTTTTATAATATTCTATAAATCCAATATCTCTTGCGATTATGAAATTTCAAGAAGGTGATTGATAAATAGATATTGAGAATGTATGAATTCCTATTCACTCATCCAAATTTATAAAGAATTTATTTTGATATTATTGGGGAGATGTTTATTTAAATCAATGATAATAATTTGATGAATCTTATGGTGATCCAAAATAAGACATAGAATCTACAATCTTATAAGTTTTTTATAATGTCTAAATTTTAGTATTGAGATAAGTACTGATATATTAGGCTTAAATTATTAGAAATAGATATCTATTAATTGGGGTCATTTAGTTCATCCTAAAAAAAATTATGTATCCTCCGAAGAAGAGCAATGGAAAATGATATGAGCTTGTATCATATTTTATTGATTGATTGATATCTTTTTTGTCTAAGTCAATCCCTCTTGTTTTCAATATAGATCTTGGTTCAAGTAGAATTAGAGTGAAATTATTGACAGAACATTTACTAAGGATGAAGTGATACATTCCTATATTATAATATTTTTAATTTTTCTCCACAAAGGGTAGATAGAATAAAATGATGAGGAATGATAAAATAGATCCACCCATATTGACAAGCCATTTTCTAGGAGGTACTAACATCAAAAAAATGTGAATCAAAACGAAACTAAATTTTGTTTGTGTTGTATTTGTTATCTATTATTATATATGTAATTAAGGGAAGTATCATGAAGTCAGTATTGATGGAAAATATCTTGGAAGGGTCTTGGAGTAAAAACTCATATTGAGACAAATATAGTTCCCAAGTAATGGTGTGATTATATCGTTAGTTTTTTATATATTCGTGATGTTCAATGACTCCCCATTATATCTTTTGAGTTGGTTATTTCACTATTTATATAGAAAATAAATGGAGGGAATAATTTATTTTCATTTTTTTATAACAAAGTGATTCCATGTTATTATTTTCATGTTCTAACCTGGTCCACTCGAAAAAGAATAACTGAATAGACTAGAGACAAGGCCTCAAGTGCACATATCAGAATTTTAGTTGATTTCAACTAGAAGTGAGGGTATAAAGGTTGTAATTTAGTGAGACTATAACCATTAGTCAGTGATAAACAGAGTGGAAGTATAAATTAATAAAATGCATCGGAAGATAATGATAACTTAAAACCAATAACGAATAGATAGCAGGGACTATACTAAATGATATATACATGAAAATGTTTACTATAACCAAAAATAAAATGAAACAAATGTAAAAATATATATAAACAACATAACTATAAAGACAAAAGAAATAAGTAATTCAAAGATTCTAACTCCAAAATGCATCATGAGTACATGATCAGTGACTATTTCCATGCTATGTCTTAGTCCATTGTAAAGAAAGAGTAGAGAATCAAAATCCAAGGTCATAATCTATAACAAAGTGACCTATCAAGGTACTAAATAGTGGCTTTAACAGCATGTGAGTAAACCTTGTTAGGCCACCATAAATTGTGTCTAATTCAAATCCATTTTGGGAATATAAAATAAATTGGTGTGGAGGTATAATAATAACCTAGTGTAATGAAATAAATCAATGTAAACAATATTGGGCTCACATTCCTCATGGGATCCTTGAATGACTATACCTGATTTAACCAAAGTTAAAAGTATCTAAATATAATACCTGGTAAAGTGTAATAATAGGAACTATGGTTATAAACCCAAGAATCTATGTACAATGTTAACCATATGGGTTTCATATCTAAATAATGAGAGTCAATCGAATCATATATGTCCAGGTGTTGTGGAAAATCATGTCCAATAACTCCTAATAAATGATAAGGAATTCTACATCCAACATTTTATGTCTAGGTGTTGTGGAAAATCATGTCTTTCCTTCCCCTTGCCCTTTCTTCTAGGGTTTCGTGGCTCTGTTAAGTAGTGATGATGCTCCTTGCCTCGCTTGGATCCTTTATCTTCCCACTCTTGTCTTTTCTCCCCCCCCCCCCCCATTATTTCTTAGAGCTTCTACTGGTGCATATTTTGTTCCTCTATCACTACTCCCTTCCACCTATCCCTTTCACTTTAGACATCCATCTTGGGTTTGGGTGCTAGTGCCTCTGACGTCTTGGGTCAGCGTCGGTGGTGGTTTCATGGGTATTCCTCCTCCTATGATCTTGTTGGTTGACCCCTTGAGCATGACCCCAACTTGGTTAGTCTCAATACTAGTTTTAGGGCTAGCATGGGGTGGTGCTGGAGGGGGACTGACAGCAGCCCCAGGTCACTCTTTTTCAATATAGTAATTGTTTCCTCCTCATCATTTCCTTTTTGTTTGATCAGGGTTTTCCTCTTAGTTTTCTGGAATTGGTTTCGATTCTTCTAAGATTCTTCTAGGTGAAGTTATCAACCCTCTATAGAGACCTTATGTCTCTTTTCTCTACCCTGGTGTTGTGCCACATCTCTCTTCCCCATTTTGGTTTGGTGTGGTGGTGCCACGGAGCTTTGGAATGTGGTTCTCGAGCGATCAATGGTTTCCAAGAGTCATGGTCTTCATTGGCCATCTTGGTGCGATGGAAGTCCTGACGGAAGGTATGTTCTAAAATGTATGTTTGTTCACTTTTTATTTGGTGTCTTGTTTGTGGTGGTGATGATGGACTCTGTCACATGGTTTTATCCAACGATCTGGTGTGGTGACAAGTCAGCAATGACAACGGAGGGATGGTTAGTGATGACATGGTAGAATGGTTTTGACTCTTGGATATGTTTTTTTGTGGTGTATGTTTTTTGTGTATTGTTGTGGAGGTGGTGGTCTCTAGTGGTTGTCTTCTCTAGTGACTTCCACGACGATTGATCAACATTTGTGATGATGGTGACAGAATATCATGTTTTATGGATGGATTTCATGATGATAGTGGGAAATGTGATGTGACTTAGGCTACTGTGTGTTCTCTCACCTCGTGGTCTCCTCGGGGTCGGTGGTCTTTTGAATTCTGAATCATTGTTTTTGACTCATTGAATTCAGATCTCACTTAATGTTCAAGGTGTAAGGTGTGTTGGGTATGGTGTAAGGTGTTGTGGTTATCACTTCCATAAAGCTGGTATTTAGAAAATCAAATAAAAAGATAATTTTCAGTCCATGATCATACCTTCAATAATTAATAAGGATATCCATGTAAATTACTTCAATAATTTTTAAATAACTCCATACCCATTAAGATAAATAATATATAAGTAATTTCATGTCTATTAATTAAAATAATTCAATGAGGAGTGCCACATAAAACACCACTTATCTATTTTAAATTCATATAGTTTCACATTCCATGTGATCTTATCCAAGGAATTTCATATCGGAATGCATGTATCACTCAAGGAATACTATCATAAACATCCTTGTATAATTTATTAATTTAACATAGGCCAAGGGAAAAATCCATGCCAATTTAAATACATCATTGTTACCAAAATATAATTATACATTTTCATTTATAAATAATAATGAGTCAATCTATAAGTACACATTTCAAAGTACAATCCATTTTAACAAATAAACACAAACTAAATGGATCTCCATATAGTATCACAATTAATATTTATTCCTTTTTTCCAAATCCATTTATATAAAATTAGAGGGAAAGATGTATTTAAAATTTCTAAAATTCATTTAAATCATATATATCTTCTACTAAGAAGTGTAAAGATTAACAGACCCTAATGGGTGGATTAATCATAGTATGATAATAGAAATCCTTATCATTAAGTCAAACTCACATTCATTGGTGGTTATAGTTGAGGTTATTAACCTCCAAACTAGTCAAGGAGTATATTAAACATCATTATTATAGTCTAATCAATATAAATTATGAATTATATATTTTTGAATTAATGTGTGGAAGGTCCATCATGTGTTACGATAAAAAAAATTATAAATGATGAAACTTTGAGGGAAAATACATGTACTAAAAAACATTTACTAATTAATCATCAATCATCCAATATCGAGCTATGATTGATGAAAAAATGATAGAAATATGAATAATAGACAGACCCAATGGCAATATGGTATATGAGATCATATATAAATATAATCCACTACGATGAAGGAATCATATAAATAAAGAATAAGGAATAAAAAACTAACTGAGGGTGATCCAATGCAACTAGTGGTGTTCTATTCTGAGCTCAGATGAGGGAGATCCAAGGGGAAGCTCGAGTGTATATTGGCCCTTGGAAGTGACGGAGAAAAAATATACAAAAAAATCAATGATGGAGGGGTAAAATGTAAAAATATCCCTTTGTAAAGGGGCACATAGGTTGTCAACACAATTTTCCAAAACATGTGTCAACCATGTGGCTCCCATTACCGAAAAGAATACACCCCACACTATTCATGTTTATTGTTAAGGAAACCATGCACTAACCATGACTTTGGAACCGACTCACCTTTACACCTAGCACGGGCTAGGCACATGGTTAGACAAACCTTGTGGAATTTATACAGTTCACAGCTACAATTTACCGCAAACCTCTATATCTTTTTCAGCCTTAGGTGCACGGTTTTACAAAATATGTCACATCCCTATAAGGCCACATTATTTAGTCACATGTTTATCACTAACCATGTGCTAAAAATTTAACTCACTTGTCTTTTCAAAAATTAGGCTTTCAAATATCAATGATCCTAAAACTAATAGAGGTTTCTGAGACACCTCTTCCACCTTTATCTCTATATAAAAATTATTCATTAAAGTGTTTGTCTCTTGGAATCACATTTCTAATTTCATATAAAGATTTTTTAAGTCCAGAAAATAAAAAACTATGATTGTATTATAAATTTTAACACATCCAAAACAAGGGATCTTACAACCTCCCCAAATTATAACATCTCATCTCTGAAAATCCCGGTGAACAATTAAAACATTAATTGAAAAACTTGTTTCATGAATTCTTCTCAAGCATTTGTGTTGTGTTCCCAAATTCCCAAAGTTTTTAAAAGAATCACTATAAAATATGGTACATAAGTCACTAAGACTTGGTCTAAAGATTGTAACCACATCCAAACCACTAATATAACACCTACTCATTCCCTTTTAACCCAATACACAATCATGTCATCATATCTTTCATCATCAGTCCTATGGTACATTCCATAATAGTTTCAAGCTTCCAATGGCCAATTTTGAACCATGACACATCTACCATAAGAATTTCCTATTGAATCATTTGCTAAGTTTCATAATGAAATTCATGGAATGTTTCTGAATTTTAATGAAATATTTAATTACAATTGAACCAAATTTACTGATTTGTATAAGTTTTTCATTGAAAATCCTTAGTCTACCCTTACACTACATTCATCTCAAATCACGAAATAACTAATGTGTATCCCCACTGATCGTAACCATCTACTTGACAAAACTCAAGTTAAACCACTTGTTGATTTATACTTAAAAAGTTCTCATATTCAACTATTGAAGCATCCAAAACCGGTTTTAAAAATACTTTATCCTAATAAATATTATGGTTGTCCTGAGCATGCTCACTGAAGATAACACATGGATTTTAGTGACGTCGCTTGACCAAACCATCTCTTGATTATTTCCATAGTTGTTCCACAATAAAATCATCAGTTCATTCCCAATATACATACCCATGGATCATTATAATCCATCTAAAACATGATTCAATCACTCAAAATCCACAAAAGTACTTACTATAACATTTACATAAAATTTACCAAAAAAATCATCCATATATTCAATAGCATATGAAGGCCAAATGGCCATCAAAAAACAGATCTATGGTCCCTTTACAATTCTCACAAGAGGGTATCCTACCAATGAATGACATCTCAGTATCAAAATTAGGAGAATCCATGTATTCATACCAACAAAATGATTTTTCATGATTACCACATCTAATGCTTCATCGTACCTTGGGAATAATAGTTAGAATGGCCATGAACCCACTCATTCGTGAGTTCCAATGAAAATTTCACCCTTCATCCATTCATAATTCCCTAGAATGATTCCCATTTATTTCTTCAAGTTTCAAAGCATAGTAAGGGTTTCTACCCAGAAAGGCTAATGGTTTACTCCCCAACATATGGATTACCTTTAGACCACTACTTGAGAATAACTCCAAAGGATTCCTTTCACCAAACTAGGAAACGTGTTTAGATAGCAGGGAGTATAATCTATGCACACTCAGCGTACTCAGGATGATGTCATGATATTGGGAATTATCATCACAAGACTTGTAGTACATTAATATTCCATTGGTATACATTTATCACTCTTCCGCAGTTATGTTAATATAAACTAGGCTGTACATGCCTTTGATCATCTCCTGGAACCATGTCTCCTGAAACTTGGCCCAAACTTGGTCTCTTACCAATGATTGATTCTCAACAGTTCCCACGTTCAACGGGTGTGAACTAAACGTTCCAAACACTATAGGTGTACATCCCATACCACTCAGTTCAAGGCCCATATCACACTCTCATGATTCATTCATGGAAAATTTAAAGATAATTATTCTACAAGTAATATATTTTTTTAATATTACAAGACCCCTTTGACACTCCCCTTAAAAACCAGGCATGTACCTATGCCATGATTTATCGAGTGACCACCTGGCTCATAAAATCATTTTAGAAGTTAAATCATCAACCACATAACCATTAATAAACAAGGATAGGCTCCCAAACAATCCTATCGATCGAAGAAAGTATTAATAACTATGAACCTTGGGTTCTTCCTAAAAAACTGAAGGCATCATCGTTCCAGAAACATAAAACATAAGAATCACTTGTGCATCATTCTCATCACAGGAAAACAACCAAGCTCATAACCTCTAACGGAATTATTAAACATGGTATATCCTAACTCATTGGGATCCCTAAATCAAACCAAACACAGGCTCACTAGGGTGTAACACCCCAAGATTTCATAGTGTGTTATTTCTTCAAAATAATTCAATAACTTGCACTACACGCAACACTGAGTTAAATCACACCATGACTTACAAAAAAAAAGCCATTCAAAAGAGGTTATGAATAGTATTATCTAAATTTTAAACTTTATATAATCCTTATAATTTTAGAATCCATATTATGAGTTTCTTAGATATAATGCAAGAACAAATTCATTTTCAGTATTGCACTTTTATCAACTTTTAATAGTGAACCATTTTTAAATACAATATTTTAAACTTTTTGACTAAATGGGGACATCAAAAATTTAAAATGAAACATCCCAAGCTTCCATGGTACACTTTCTTTGAATAATACAGTAGCGTTTGTTGTACGCAACCTTGAGTTTTAACACACACCACAACCAATCAAACTAGCCGTTATGAATAGTAATACCTAATTTTTGAAATTATATATATTTTATATTTCAAAATGGAATTCATTTTTGGATTCGGAATATCGAATTTATCCTAAGGTGAAATTTTGGTACATTTCGGATAACTTTCATATTTTGATGAATAGTGAAAATTACTAAATTTTAATTAAAAATAACTTTTTTAATCAAAATAATTAATAGTGATAAATTATGAATTTGAGAGGTTTTAAAGTATATTTAGAATATATTTTTACCATTTAATATAATGTTGGTCATTGGACATAATTTTACAATTAAACCGAACATAAACAAGTGTCAATCTTTTGATAGTTATTATCTCTTAAAAACACGCTTTTTGTTTTGACAGCGGGAATTAATTTTAAATTAATTTATGCCACTTTTGTGTTTAGAATTTAGGAAAATTGATTCCATATTTGGAATCAGTATGTTCAAATTGTGTAAATAGGTAACTTTTATTTTTAGACATTTTGAATAATTA
The DNA here is from genome assembly GCA_963277665.1 of Viscum album. Classification (NCBI taxonomy): domain Eukaryota; kingdom Viridiplantae; phylum Streptophyta; class Magnoliopsida; order Santalales; family Viscaceae; genus Viscum; species Viscum album. The sequence continues at coordinate 1,712,355,845 of OY728130.1, forward strand.
CTGCGGTAAATATTTTATTTACCATGGTTAAGGGTAAATCCGGTAAATAAGGGTTAAAAAAATAATATTATAATAATACTAAATTACCCTAAAACGTGTCTTAACCCTATTGGTTGATACATGGTCGACCATGGGCATCTTTGTGTCAATTTTGGGACCCCATGGATCCACTTGTAAGTGATAATGACACTTTATTTTAATTAAGTTAAAATGAATACAAAAATGACACAAGCATATATCTTTTAGAAACACAATTGTTACATAGGGTTATATATGTTGGATTTTAGATTATAAATATTCATTAGAAAGCTAAAACGATTTCCTACATAATGATAGTTTATTTATAATTTTTAGACATTAAATAATTTATTTTATTTATGAAACAATGATGATGCAGTAATTACTATAATAGTGAAAAATTAAAATAATTGATATTATAAATAGCCAAATAAATATAATATGAAACTTTTAATGAATTAAACTAATTTTCAAGGATACTATGATATATTAGGATTTATTTAATTGACTTTTTTCGAAGTAATCAATCTGTTATGAGTTTCAAAAAAATCAACTATTGAATAGTGTCAAAATTGACATAAAAGAGTTCTTAAAAAAAATATTATATTATTAATTGATATTAAATTCCTAAAAATCTAAGGTTCGGCCAAGAGAATTATATCATGATAGGTTCATCATTAATGTACCACTTGGGGGTCGTTTGGATGTATATAGTAAGTTTATTAACCATATTATATAAAAATACAAAGAGACATTGTAAAAGTGAAACTAATTAACTTAGATTTAATACTTAAAGATAAGGTTAATATAAGTACCCAAACCTGTCTAAATTCTATTGGTTGAGTGGTTTTAGACCTATAACCACCTTAACCTTTGAATAATAAGCTTTGGAGCCATTAGAAACCGAATATGAATTTATTATAAATTAATATTTCTAGCTTTTCCAAAGGTGCCCCTCACCCCTCTTATAAAAGGGCACTCCTCCTTCTCGTTTCTTCACACCTTCAAAGCCTTTTGGTTCGGCCAAACTCTGCCCAAATAAGTTCCCCACATCCCTATCCTTCTCCTTGAAGCTTCCCCTTAGGCATAAAGCATTTCAAGAATTCCTTTGGTTCCAACCAAAGTGAGTTACCTAAATTAAAGGTAACGATTTCTCTTAAATTATTTTCATTTATTTTGCTTCTCCAACCCCCAAAATCTTTTTATTTCCTTTATTTTGTAACAACACAAGTATCCACAATATACTAGGATTTTGTTATAAGAAGTATTCAAACTACACATACACACAACTCCATCTAATGGATGATGAACATAATGTTTCTGTGGATGGCAAACTAACGCCTCACGAAACGATGATTGTTCAAATACATCTTACCGCCTCTCATGGTGGCCATTATGATGGAACTGTAATTAAATATGATATTAATGATATATATTTTATATATAAGCTTCTGAAATTCCATTTTATTTCATACCATTATTCGTTTCATGTTGTATATACATACGATAATTTCATTTGAGAAAGTGCGGACTACCGCCCCCTTAAAATGATATGACTCGTTCATACCACACATGAAACATATAAAGGATGGTGTTAATGAACTTAAGTAACATATATAAAATATTATATTATACTGGAATAGTAATATACCAATGTATCATTTGGATTTGATTCTTTTAAGATAAAAATTAAATGGAAGTAGCGTTCGTGCGTACGTACGGACTACCGTCTCCACGAACGTGATAAGATTAATTCTCCATCGTATCCATTCAAGACTTATTCTCATTTTAGGGTTAAAAATAATGTTAATATCATTCTGATTATGAATAATATATAATATATCCATTACAAACATGTCTTACGTAACCAAACATTTAAGAAGAACGAATCGGTTATCACCCGAAACAACGATAATACTAAGATATTATTATCAAATCAATATTAAAAGATCATATATGATATCATATTAATGTATATGATTCTTGTATAATTTAATAACAATTATTTCACCATTATACAGGAGGTTAACCTACCCCAACAAAGGAAAAGTACAAGGTAAGGGTTATTTCACAATCTCTTCATTATCCGAGGTTGTTTATATGTAATAATCTACTGGGATCTCTTTATCATCCACATACATGTTTCTTCAAAATGTATTTCAAAACATTTTTACAAGAAATGGGTTAAAGTAATTTATACCCTTGTTTGACTTTTTATAAGAGGAATCTTTCCGTCGTTTTCAAAACAAGTTCCTTTTTAACCTTTTCGACAGAATTAAGGTAAGAATGTTTTTTTATACGGCGGGTGCGGTTATTTTCCGCCGTTATAAAATCTTCAAAGTTTTCCTTACAAGATTTTAAGAATATTTTCAAAGAAAATTTTTTATTTTATATGGATCTTAAATTATTTCAAAATAAAAGGAGATATTTCTTTAAAAAGAATTTTGATTTCATCTATGTCAACATCCTTTGATGGATTTTAAGATTATTTGAAGTTGATTTATTATGATACAAAACTTCTATATTGTATTGAAGGTTTTGTGATATGTTTGACTGTGGATGTGCTATTTTTATACCATTCATAGTTTATGGTGAAAGTATTGACATTTCATATGCTAGTTTTAATATGAATGTTTATGTTATGTTTAAACCTTTTCATATGGGAATGCATTGGACTTAATATGTGACGGGTGGAGCCCGCTATAGCTCCTCGATGCATCGGTAGGTCTCATGAGACAAACTAGTGTCTTGGCACAAGGCCTTGACAAAATCTTATTTGTAGTCTTGGCACGAGGCCTTGGCTATGTGGTTATGATAGTCTGGCATTATGCATTCCAACATTATGAAAGTGGTTATTGATTTTTGCATGTTATTATTCGATTAGTAGAATATCCATGTGAATAAGTAAATGGAATTATTTCATTTTATTTATGCCATACCATGTTGAAAGTTCATATTTAAAAGGCTTTTGTTTTAGTTATACATTGCCTTAAATGTTTATTCTTATTTATGAAAGTTTCCGCTATATTGTTATCCTTACTGGGCATTTGAGCTCACCCCTTTTCTATGTTTTATTTTTCCCAGGAAGTGAAGAAGTAAGTTATGAATGACCTGCAGGGATATTATGAGGGGATTATAGTGTGGACTGTGGAGACAATATGTTGTTGTAGTAGTTTTTCATTTTATGATGTAATGTAAAACTTATGAATATATCTAGTGTTTCCAAGGCTACTAAACCAATCGGTCTTTCGAGATTTGATCTTTCTTGTGATCATGCCAATGTTACGAAGTAATGCACCGACTCTGGGTAGCTGGGGTCGGGGCGTTACAGTTGGTATCAGAGGAAGTTTAGTACAAACCTTGGAAGCTAGATTTAGATAAACTCTGATTAGAGCACGTAGACCTAAGATGAACTTTGAGGATTAGTGTAGAAGAACTTCCTAGAATTTTGGTATTGTAGAGATTTTGTGAGTTTTCCGAGCAATACATCCCTGTCTGGATACGAGCAGGTAGAGGCGGCTCTGGCACAGATGTACCTAGGGGTAAAACCCGAAAACACCGCTTTGAGCTAGACTCGAACGGGAACTGGTGCACGACAACGGGCCTTACTGCACTCTTGGTTACGACACTCTCGGGGGATATGCTTAGGATAATTCTCATTTTCTTTACAAACCATTATGAAGGGTTAATGAGTATATACATCCTCAAAGGAGACATTTTTATGATTATGGATTATATCCATAAATAGTTCAATTTATGTTAATTGTTTTATAAGTATGGGATTATGTATTTTGATTCATAAACTGATCTAGTGTATGCCATTGTTTAGAAATGGCGCCCAGTAGAAGGAATGAGACCTCCAGAAATGCACATGATTCAAAGAGAAGGAAGGATCATATCTTTCCTGGTCTTAAGCTAGAATTTATAAGAGAAATAGTCTCCCATGTATTATCATCATATGAAGAAATAATATCATGTGTTGATAAGATAAGTAAAGAGTTTACTGAGTCCTATGGCTTTGAAGGGAAGCAAGAGTAGAAAAGGATAGAAGAGAGAAATATGGATAAAGGGAAGAGGGAAAAGAAGAATTTTCCCATATGTGGTAACTGTGGAAAGAAACACCCTGGAACTTGCCTGAAAGGAATGGGAGTTTGTTATAAGTGTGGAGGAAAAGGGCACAAAGTACGTGACTGCAAGGGTAAGAAAATGGTTTTAAATGTACAATGCTTCATTTGAAAGGAGTTTGGACACTACGCGAACCTATGTCCCAGTCATCAGACTATGCCGAAAATGATGTTATTGGATAATAATCAAGTTATGATACTACCACAGATGAAGAGGAATGATTAGAGTTCTTATGTTGATTATGTCAATTGAGTGTTGTATCAACAATGTACTTGTTATAATAATTATGGAGTATATAAGGATTGTACTGCAGTACTATTTCATTAAGGACTTGAGATTGTGTGGAACAATGAAAAGTGACTCAATAGCAGGATAATTTTTGGAAAATATATGGGTGAGAGAATGATAAACCATAATATAGTTCTGATATTGAGGTAGTAATTTTGGAATAATACATGATTGTTTTGGATAAATTATATTGGATATTCTTGACTACCTTGGAACTGATTAATGATTTGTATATTCCATCATTGTTGGGTTTTAAAACATTTTTGGATTGATGAAGTATATCCAGCATTCTATATGGAATAAGGGAGCATGAATGTAATCAATAAGGAATATGGTAATTCAAGATGTTTCAGTTTATTAAAAGAATACAAGGTGAAGGTATTCATATGCTATTGCGGGGTAAAAAGGATCTATATTATGTTTACCTTCCTTATAAATGTTGGATTGTGAGTTTGGACAGAAGTATTTTGGATAGTTCTAGTTTGGATTATTTTGGATTACCATAAAAGGAAAACCCGGAGGTTGGGCGGCAACCCGTCGCGTCCGACAAGGCTGCGAGACTTGAACCCACAACTGAAGGGCGACAAGGGTGTATCACCTACCACTAGCCCATGAGATGTCCTGCATTAAATAATGTAGTTTTTATTAAAAGATCTTGTAGATGAATTATAAATTCGTTTATTTTGGAACCCTATACGAATAGTGTAAATAGAATTTTTTTTAAATTCTATTATCTTTTAGAGTGAAAGATGAGTTTGTGGTAGAAATTTATTAATGGATAAAACTCTAATTATAAAGTAATTATATCTCCTTATGATCTTAGCCAATCTCATAAATAAATTCCTCAATATTAAGAAAAGCAACTTAGAACAAAAATGTTTTCCTAGATGGTACCTTAAATCATCACTAATTTATGGCTTTGGGATTGTTGGCCTTTTCATAGCCATGTTCTCTACCACTCTCCATCAGATAATTGATGGTTAGATTTTTCTTCCATATCCATATTTTCCTACATGGAACCCTAGTATGTGTTATTTTCAGTAATCTTCATACTTTCGACTCTTTATTTTAAATAGAGGCCTCGTTAATTCATTTTTCGATGTGGGATTTCAACTAAGATATTTTGAAACGTCAAAAATGTGTTATCCCAATACCCTATATTTTGTTGCACCGATGGTACTTCAAATCATCATAGATTGATGAGTTTAAGGACCTCAATTATACACTTGTTTGTGATTGATGACCTCAATCACTACCTATAAATATTTACATTTTTCCACCAATTATATGTCTCTAATTGCCACCAATGTTCTCCTAATCAAGATCATAATTTGGTGGTGACCCTTTCATTTCCCTTTTCCTCATATTAAGACTAAATTTTAGTAACCCAATTTCCGATGTGGGTTTTCCCACAAATATATTTACTATTTTCAACCTTTTATTTTCGAAGAACAATTTCAAATTGCGAGGACGCAATTTATTGAAGGAGGGGAGAATGTAACACCCCAAGATTTCATAGTGTGTTATTTCTTCAAAATAATTCAATAACTTGCACTACACGCAACACTGAGTTCAATCACACCATGACTTACAAAAAAAAAGCCATTCAAAAGAGGTTATGAATAGTATTATCTAAATTTTAAACTTTATATAATCCTTATAATTTTAGAATCCATATTATGAGTTTCTTAGATATAATGCAAGAACAAATTCATTTTCAGTATTGCACTTTTATCAACTTTTAATAGTGAACCCTTTTTAAATACAATATTTTAAACTTTTTGACTAAATGGGGACATCAAAAATTTAAAATGAAACATCCCAAGCTTCCATGGTACACTTTCTTTGAATAATACAGTAGCGTGTGTTGTACGCAACCTTGAGTTTTAACACACACCACAACCAATCAAACTAGCCGTTATGAATAGTAATACCTAATTTTTGAATTTATATATATTTTATATTTCAAAATGGAATTCATTTTTGGATTCAGAATATCGAATTTAGCCTAAGGTGAAATTTTGGTACATTTCGGATAACTTTCATATTTTGATGAATAGTGAAAATTACTAAATTTTAATTAAAAACAACATTTTTAATCAAAATAATTAATAGTGATAAATTATGAATTTGAGAGGTTTTAAAGTATATTTAGAATATATTTTTACCATTTAATATAATGTTGGTCATTGGACATAATTTTACAATTAAACCGAACATAAACAAGTGTCAATCTTTTGATAGTTATTATCTCTTAAAAACACGCTTTTTGTTTTGACAGCGGGAATTAATTTTAAATTAATTTCTGCCACTTCTGTGTTTAGAATTTAGGAAAATGGATTCCATATTTGGAATCAGGATTTTAAAATTGTGTAAATAGGTAACTTTTATTTTTAGACATTTTGAATAATTACTGCGGTAAATATTTTATTTACCATGGTTAAGGGTAAATCCGGTAAATAAGGGTTAAAAAAATAATATTATAATAATACTAAATTACCCTAAAACGTGTCTTAACCCTATTGGTTGATACATGATCGACTATGGGCATCTTTGTGTCAATTTTGGGACCCCATGGATCCACTTGTAAGTGATAATGACACTTTATTTTAATTAAGTTAAAATGAATACAAAAATGACACAAGCATATATTTTTTAGAAAAACAATTGTTAAATAGGGTTATATATGTTGGATTTTAGATTATAAATATTCATTAGAAATATAAAAAGATTTCCTACATAATTATATTTTATTTATAATTTTTAGACATTAAATAATTTATTTTATTTATGACACAATGATGATGCAGTAATTACTATAATAGTGAAAAATTAAAATAATTGATATTATAAATACTCAAATAAATATAATATGAAACTTTTAATGAATTAAACTAATTTTCTAGGATAATATGATATATTAGGATTGATTTTATTGACTTTTTTCTAAGTAATCAATCTATTATGAGTTTCACAAAAATCAACTATTGAATAGTGTCAAAATTGACATAAAAGAGTTCTTAAAACAAATATTATATTATTAATTGATATTAAATTCCTAAAAATCTAAGGTTCGGCCAAGAGACTTATATAATGATAGGTTAATCATTAATGTACCACTTGGGGGTCGCTTGGATGTATATAGTATGTTTATTAACCATATTATATAAAAATACAAAGAGACATTGTAAAAGTGAAACTAATTAACTTAGAGTTAATACTTAAAGATAAGGTTAATATAAGTACCCAAACCTGTCTAAATTCTATTGGTTGAGTGGTTTTCGACCTATCCCCACCTTAACCTTTGAATAATAAGCTTTGGAGCCATTAGAATCCGAATATGAATTTATTATAAATTAATATTTCTAGCTTTTCCAAAGGTGCCCCTCACCCCTCTTATAAAAGGGCACTCCTCCTTCTCATTTCTTCACACCTTCAAAGCCTTTTGTTTCGGCCAAACTCTGCCCAAATAAGCTCCCCACATCCCTCTCCTCCTCCTTGAAGCTTCCCCTTAGGCAGAAAGCATTTCAAGAAGTCCTTTGGTTCCAACCAAAGTGAGTTACCTAAATTAAAGGTAACGATTTCTCTTAAATTATTTTCATTTATTTTGCTTCTCCAACCCCCAAAATCTCTTTATTTCCTTTATTTTGTAACAACAACAGTATCCACAATATACTAGGATGTTGTTATAAGAAGGATTCAAACTACACATACACACAACTCCATCTAATGGATGATGAACATAATGTTTCTGTGGATGGCAAACTAACGCCTCACGAAACGATGATTGTTCAAATACATCTTACCGCCTCTCATGGTGGCCATTATGATGGCACTGTAATTAAATATGATATTAATGATATATATTTTATATATAAGCTTCTGAAATTCCATTTTATTTCATACCATTATTCGTTTCATGTTGTATATACATACGATAATTTCATTTGAGAAAGTGCGGACTACCGCCCCCTTAAAATGATATGACTCGTTCATACCACACATGAAACGTATAAAGGATGGTGTTAATGAACTTAAGTAACATATATAAAATATTATATTATACTGGAATAGTAATATACCTATGTATCATTTGGATTTGATTCTTTTAAGATAAAAATTAAATAGAAGTAGCGTTCGTGCGTACGTACGGACTACCGTCTCCACGAATGTGATAATATTCATTCTCCATCGTATCCATTCAAGACTTATTCTCATTTTAGGGTTAAAAATAATGTTAATATAATTCTGATTATGAATAAGATATAATCTATATATTATAAACATGTCTTACGTAACCAAACATTTAAGAAGAACGAATCGGTTATCACCCGAAACAACGATAATACTAAGATATTATTATCAAATCAATATTAAAAGATCATATATGATATCATATTAATGTATATGATTATTGTATAATTTAATAACAATTATTTCACCATTATACAAGAGTTTAACCTACCCCAACAAAGGAAAAGTACAAGGTAAGGGTTATTTCACAATCTCTTCATTATCCGAGGTTGTTTATATGTAATAATCTACTGGGATCTCTTTATCATCCACATACATGTTTCTTCAAAATGTATTTCAAAACATTTTTACAAGAAATGGGTTAAAGTAATTTATACCCTTGTTTGACTTTTTATAAGAGGAATCTTTCCGTCGTTTTCAAAACAAGGTCCTTTTTAACCTTTTCGACAGAATTAAGGTAAGAATGTTTTTTTATACGGCGGATGCGGTTATTTTCCGCCGTTATAAAATCTTCAAAGTTTTCCTTACAAGCTTATAAGAATATTTTCAAAGAAAATGTTTATTTTATATGGATCTTAAATTATTTCAAAATAAAAGGAGATATTTCTTTAAAAAGAATTTTGATTTCATCTATGTCAACATCCTTTGATGGATTTTAAGATTATTTGAAGTTGATTTATTATGATACAAAACTTCTATATTGTATTGAAGGTTTTGTGATATGTTTGACTGTGGATGTGCTATTTTTATACCATTCATAGTTTATGGTGAAAGTATTGACATTTCATATGCTAGTTTTAATATGAATGTTTATGTTATGTTTAAACCTTTTCATATGGGAATGCATTGGACTTAATATGTGACGGGTGGAGCCCGCTATAGCTCCTCGATGCATCGGTAGGTCTCATGAGACAAACTAGTGTCTTGGAACAAGGCCTTGACAAAATCTTATTTGTAGTCTTGGCACGAGGCCTTGGCTATGTGGTTATGATAGTCTGGCATTATGCATTCCAACATTATGAAAGTGGTTATTGATTTTTTCATGTGATTATTCGATTAGTAGAATATCCATGTGAATAAGTAAATGGCATTATTTCATTTTATTTATGCCATACCATGTTGAAAGTTCATATTTAAAAGGATTTTGTTTTAGTTATACATTGCCTTAAATTTTTATTCTTATTTATGAAAGTTTCCGCTATATTGTTATCCTTACTGGGCATTTGAGCTCACCCCTTTTCTATGTTTTATTTTTCCCAGGAAGTGAAGAAGTAAGTTATGAATGACCTGCAGGGATATTATGAGGGGATTATAGTGTGGACTGTGGAGACAATATGTTGTTGTAGTAGTTTTTCATTTTATGATGTAATGTAAAACTTATGAATATATCTAGTGTTTCCAAGGCTACTAAACCAATCGGTCTTTCGAGATTTGATCTTTCTTGTGATCATGCCAATGTTACGAAGTAATGCACCGACTCTGGGTAGCTGGGGTCGGGGCGTTACATAGGGTCTCTGCCAAAGATAAGGGCCTATAAGTATACCACCTAGCCCTATTGATCAAGACTCAAAATAGGACCGCTAGGTCCATCCACATATCTTTAATTTTCTCTCACATGAGAAACATATAACACTTAAGTGTCTCTATTGAGAAACTTCTAACATAATTTTAAACTCCTGATAAAGAGGTAAAACTATAAGCATGTAAGGAATCATTAATGTACATGGGTCAGAAATAGTCAACATAGGCATAACAGTATCACCTAAAAATCATCAGCCTACCAAGACAGGATTCTATCCAAGAATCCTCATAGGGGAGTACCCCCATGACGGTCACTATGATGACCGAAGAGAATAAAAATTTAAAGTAAAATCGTTAACCTTGTACATTAATAACCTAATAAGGATTAACCTATAGAATGATCACCCACCTACTTAGGTGTCATTTAAATAACTAAGAGTCCTACCCAACTCAAATGGTAAAGGAAAGGAACTTCAATTTCATAGGAACTCAGCTCAAAATTATACCATTTTTCAACCTCTAAGTGTTCTACCACAATGGTCTAACCCCCATTTTAACATAAGACCTCAACATTTGATCTAGAGTCATTCATAGAAAGTCACTAGGCTCTACTTCCTAACCATTGCGCCTAAAGAAAAGGAATAAATCCACTAAAACCAAATGGAAATGTTAATTTTCTCATTCAAGGTAACTCTTAAGGAAAATCTAAAGCTAGCCCTTACATGAGGGATATTTTTAAAAACAGCACAAAAAGTATTTCATTTAACCCATTAAAGTTATTAATTTTTATTAAATACATTTAAGAGGATCAAAAAATTTGGAAAACCAAACACCAGTTACAAAAGTTAGATTGCACTTGTCACTTATTCAGCTGAAACCTCCTAAAATTCAAGGAAAATTATCTCATACATTAATTTCTAACCCATTTTTTCACAAAATTTCTTACAAATGGGATCATTTAAAGAAAATTTAAATTCATACCATTAGAGGAAAACATTATTTTGGTTTTAATAAGTATTTGAATTACCTAATGCCTCATATAAATAAATATCAAATCGGATAAATGGTATTTTATCAATTTAAAGGGACTAGTCATGTAACATTCCACCATAAATTTAAATTAAACACCATATGAGTGATTTTTGAGACTTTAAATAACTATCCCATATAATAGAAGTATACTAGTATGGGGTTAAATACTATGAATGAAAATAAATAAATTAATCCTATGAGGTTCCCATCATGCTAATATGGGTTCATTTATTGTAGAATCCATTTTAATTGATGGATTTAATGTTATATAAATTATATTTGGAATCCCATTTTAGTGAACCACATTATAGTTAAATTTATAATGATTTTAAATTATTAGGTTTATCTCATAGGTCTACCATGGTAAAACTAACCTACGCGGCTCGAGTCATGTTTAACACATAGTCATAACATGTTATAAAAAACCTACCTGGGTCATGTAAAGCATTAGGATTCAGTTATACGGGTCACCATTCCGAATTTGTTAAAGTAGAAGACTTTATAAGTTGAATTTAACACACCATTTAACTATAATCCATAACTAATGACTTAAATTTATCAAAAAAATCCAATTCATTACCCTTTTCAATATTTTATTCAGGTTAATTCATTTGCTCATTTTAATCCATTTCATTATTAATAATAGCCTGGTCAAAGATAATTACACTATAAATATATATTGGAAAACACTATTTATTTTTATAAAGATGCATTATTTAACAACCATGTACATTAACCAAAAAAAGAATTCTTTCACAAAAGAAAGGAACACTGGAAGACATGGAAATAAACACATAATCATGGTATATAAATAAAATTGATATATAATCACACAATCATGGTCTAGATATAATAATTAACATAATCACACAAAAATGGCATACAAATAACCATTCTAATGTCAAGTGAATCCTATATGCCCAAAATGATGCATGGAACCACCTCGTCTCTTGATAATTCAATAAAATTGGTAAATATCATAAATCAGTAGCTAGCATAAAATTACATAAATCACTCAAGGTGAAATAATAATCAACTATAATAGTGAACAATATGAACTGCACTCTCATCCCTAGAAACATTATCTTTCCTCTATGCATGGTTTGGCTAGTCCCAGATGTGATATTTTCCATGTATCGAAACATTTATAGTATCCTATCTACTTTCAAAAAATAATAATACAAGGAAAAAATAAATCTCAGATACCACATTTTCATGATCTCACTTGGTTCACTCAAAAAACAGTAATTGGACCGATAAAAGACAACACCTCAAGTATACATCCCACAATGTTGGAGGCTTTTTACCAATGGTGAGGTTATAAAGGCTATAAAGTGGGGAGAGTATTCCCCCTAGATTAGTGATAATCATAGAATAATCATAAATTAATGAAATTAAGTGGAACAAAATAATAAGTTATAGCCAATAATAAACAGATAACTATGCCAGTACCAAATAATCCAACCATCCATGAACATGCTCTAAATAAAAATATAAGGAAGTCAACATATAGTACAGAAATAAAATATTACTAAATGGAAAAAAGAAATAAATCATCAAACAAACACCAAATCTACATAGTATCCCAAGTACATGCTCAGTGACTACTTCCAGGAAACATCATAGACCATATTAAAGCAACAACAAAGAATCACAATCCAAAGTCCTAACTAGAAACCAAGGAATCTATCTACATACCCAACAATGTCCAGAACAGGGTATGGGTAAAAAACAATAGGCAACCACCAATTATGTAAAATTTAAATCTAGTTTGTGAATATAAAATGAAGTAGTGTGAAGGTATAATAATAAGGTAGTGTAAAGGAATAAATCAATGTAGACCACATCAGGCTCAAGTTACTCATAGAATCCCCACTCAACTATACATTCTTCAGCCTAATTCTTATGTCTATAAACATAATACCTCATAATATTGAATAATAGGACCCATTTATATAAACCATGGAATCCATGTACTAGGATAAAAATATGGCCTCTATATCTAAAGAAGAAGCATCAATCTAAACATCTAAATAAATTGGGTGTGGAATGTGATGTCCAACGAATCCCAATAAAAGATAATGAACAATATGTTCAACTATTTCAAATAAAATATGAGGAACACGAAGTCCATTTATGAGGAATTATTTGTAGACAAATTCAACAATTAATAAAGATCTCCATGTTTATTATGTTAATAATTGATCAGGAACACCATGTCTATTTACATCAATAATTAATAATGAATTCCCTTACCATTAATTCCAAAAGATAAATGAGTACTTCCAAATCCAAAACCACTTAACCATTCATAATTAATAATATTTAACATATTTTATGTTTCTATCCAAGTCATTCTATATCGTAACCCAAGTATCACTCAATTCGTAATATAATAAACATGCACGTTGTATTTAATAATTGAACATAGGCCATGGAAAACACCCATTCCAACTTATAATCATCAAGATTATCTATACAAAAATAGAATATGTCCTTTATAAAAAATATTAAGGGTGTAAGTAAACATTCCTAAATACAATTCATTCTAAAAAATAAGAATAATCTATGAGACTATCTATCTCACTTCAAAATTCTTATTTATTCTATTTATTTTCACTTTGAATTTATAAATAATTATAGGACCAATATTTATTCAACCTTTTAACAATTAATTTAATTCCTATATAGCTTCCACTAAAAAGTTTAAATCTCAACACACCCAAAGGGGTGGCATAATCATAGGCCGACAACAAAAATCATGAGATTTTAGTCCAAATAAACTATAATTTGTTGTTATGGTTGAGGTAAATAACCTCAAACCATGTCAAAAGGGGTTTATTGAACATCATTTTTATTTCCTACATAATATAAATTATGAATTAAATTTTTTTAAGTAACATGTGGAATGTTTTTACGCAAAACAATTGTGAAAAATTATAAATGATGGGACTTTGAGGGAAAATATATTGACCACCTACCTTCTTCAAAGGAAGATTCACTTGTATTATGTCAATATTTGATTAAAGATGAAATGAGATAAATTATAAGAATATAAAAACATTCTAAAATAGGTAATATTATCTCACATGGAAACAGAATATACTATGGAGAAAGAAACAAAGAAAGGAATATAGAGGAATCGTGTACTAATTGAGGGTGATCCAACACAATCAATGACTTTTGATTCTGATCTTGGATGAGGGATATCCATAAAAAACTATGGGAGATAAAAGGGGGAGATTGAGTGGATTTTATATGTGGTAAGTGATGGACAAAGAGAAAGGAAATAAATTTAAAGGGAATTGGGGTAAAAGAGTAAAATATCACTTTTAAAGAGGTGTACTGTTTGGTCAAATTGTTTTCCAAACCATGTGTCAACCATGCATCTTTCAATAACCATAAGTACACAACCTGTGTTGTTCATGCACATGGTTAAGGAAACCAGGCCCCAATGATTCCTTTATTACAACCTCACTTCCACACCTTTCATGGGCTAGGTGCACAATTAGAAAAACATTGTATAAGTTGTTTGATTCACCTCTATAATTTTCTTTAGAATATACCACGATTTTGCAGCCTCTGGTGCTCAATTTTATAGAAAATTTGTCACCCCTACAAGGACACACAATTGGGGTTCACTATTTGTACAAAATTTGATCTAACTATGAACCTCCATTCTACTTTCAAAAACCAGGATTTTTAAGCTCGATGCTCTCAAAACCCATTTGGGCTTCCGATAAACCTCTCAGTCCTTAAAACCTATACAAAAATAATACTCTAATATATTCCAACTCTTGTAATCACATTGAAAATCATATTTTATGATTTTAAACATCCACCAAATGAAAAATTAAAATTCTTTTAGAAATTTCAAGTCATCCAAAACATGTAATCTTACATTTATGTCATGAATAAAATTTATATCAATGAGAATTTATAGAATGAAGAAATTAGACATGATTCCTGATGGACTTGTGGTTATTGATGTGTTTATCTTAAAATAAATTAATAAAATTAAAGGTAAATAATGGTACACTGGTATAAAACCTTTTGGAAGTGTTTTTAAGATGTTTGAGGATGTCTCAAAATGATTGATTGTGGCCTTGAATTAATTTCAGTAATTAATCGACCTTCTGTGTTAAAGGTATGAATTTTTATGAAATGGATACATTTTTAATTAATTAGTTCTTTCCATATGACTTCATATGTATTTTCAATGATTTTTATTTTATATGACTTCCAAAATCTTATGAAATTTATGCTACTCTAAATATTAATTAAGGGTGGTCTGTGTATGTATTTTATAGATCTCATGTATAACATCAATACTTAGATAATTTGGAGGTTGTTTTTTTGAAAAAATCCAAGATGTTTAAATCTGACGATGCAATGTTAGTTGATATATTAAATGTGAAATATCATTATTTTTTAGTAGTTAGTCATGACTTATGACAACCCTGCTCTTTATTACAAACTTAAACATGATTTATTACATAAACATCACTTGATACAACATATAAGATCAAGAGTTCTAGGGTATTTAGGTATTACGATCTTTAAATAACAACTTAGAAAATTTAGTACAACATCTTTATTGAAAACATTCTTTACATGACCCCTACATTTCCTTGTACTTAGAATTTCATTGGATAACCTGAGGACATGCATGAGAAAAGGGTGCGCTATGAAGCCTAGTAAGGGAATAAACCTGGAATAACATGAGGAATATATTTCATATTAGAAAATGGCCATATCAATGTATCACAAGACAAACATTAACATAAAGTCATGATAAAACAATATATTCTTAATATGGAAATGTGGCAACAACATTTAACACGATTTTAGCATTAGCCAAGGCTCATTACACATGGAGCTTGAGTAAACCCTAATTGAACTTTAATTAGCATGAGTAAAACCTCATTGAACTTGAATTATAATGATTAAACCACCATTTCACTTGAAATATCGTGATACCAATCTTTACCCAATTCATTGGAGCACTATCAGGGTGCACCCTTCTTAAACATTTCATTTCATGCATAAATGTGCCACATGGATCATATAACATGGATTCATTAAACCTCGACATTTTTTAAAAGATAAAGGAAATTTTTAATTCATACATTAAACAATATAATCAATAGTTAAATGTGCATAAAGTTTAATACCCTTGATAGGGAAATTGTCATGGTATTTACTACACAATGATATTGGCTTGGAAAATCGCAGTGCAATTTCGGCAGCGTAATGGCGTGACATAGGAATTCATAAAAATGGTTGATGATAGAGAAATGGGTGTCTCATAATATGTACATGAAATTGAAGGTATAGGGTCATATATATAAATTTCCAAATATAATTAATGGATTTTATATTCAAAATAAAAAACAATTACTTGAATGTAAATGAGAAGATAGTGATTCCTTACCGAACTATGGCATGGTAACCGGTGTAAATGATGGGAATTTAATGAGAGAGAAAGGGATTTATCATCATTAAAACATATAGAGGGAAGTATGGGGGGGTTTGAAATCATACCCCAACATTTATAATTTAAAACAGAAGGGCATAACGACATAATGAAATTTAGACAAAAATGGTAAAAGAGGAAATACCTTTCTTGTAAGTGTGATCCCAAAGGCTTGGGAGAGCCTTTATAGAGGCTTCATGGAAGCTTGAGGCACATTGGGATGATTCTAGAGGAATTATTTCAGGGTTTGGTCTAACTCCAAAGGATTTTAGTGAAGAGGAAGTGGGAGCTTGGGTGGGTTTATATAGGAAAGAAGAGGGAATTCTTTAATATTTAGGTTTGGGTCACCACACATTAAACTAATCAATACCACAAACCATAACATGGTTTGTTCCCATGGTTTTTTTCAAAGTGAAGTGGAAATAAAGATTTTATAATACCAATGTCAGAAATTCTAAAAATATTGAGGGTTATTATGTGGAAGTGAGTCACACTCTCAAGGAAATTTATTTAAAAAGTGAAAATGTTTTATTACTCTTGGAGGGTCCACTAAAGTTTGGAAAAATAAATCAAAAAAACCTAAAATCACATTATTTTAATGTTTAAACATATATTGGCCGAACATATGATTTATATTATTTTATTACATTACTATTGGGTCATTATGATGCCATAAAACACATTATATATTTAAATGGTATTTATTTTTTACCCAAAAATTCAGCTGTCTCAAAAAATTATAAAAAATTTACCATTGGATAATTTCAAAATCATGATTACAAAAATATTATTAATTTTATCTAAATAATTTTCTAAATATATAAATTTTTTACTTTTAAAATAAAAGACCGACATTTATCATAAAATCATGGGTTTTGATAAAAATTACTTTCAAACCTTAATAAAAATTACAATTGAATAAGTAAAATTATAAGATCATTTATATTTAATAAAAATTAATTTAATAATAATAAAATTTTGTTAAAATATTATTTAATTAAAAAATCCATTAATTCATCAAAATATATTTCTTAGTTAAAAATTAACTAAATATATTATTTGTGGTTTAAAAACTATTTACAAAGTAACAATAATAATATAAATGCACATTCTTTATACAAAAATAATGTAAATATTCATAGTGATAGGGTATTGTTACATAACCCCTTATAACACCCACATAAGATCGAATGGTAAGGTGTGCGATGTTGACAGACTCTTGGGTGGCTCGGATTACATCGCTCATGTTGTAATCTCTATTAACATCCATTTATCATATAGTCGGTTCCGCTTAAGCTTAATGTGTTCAAGCACAGCTTGGGATTGGTCAGGAGAGAATCCCAATGATGCCACATCCTTTCCGAGATCCAACAAATGGGATTCATATGGGGAAAGTCTACTAGATGAGTCCATCACTTTCTTTTTCTGAGTAAATCAGATATGTTAAAGCCTTATATTTATATTAATCAAGTGATCACTGTTAAATAGCTATATTAGTAATGGTCACATTTCCTAACAGTATTTTAAAAATCCAAATCATAAAACCAAATAAGTTCACAAAACATTTTACATAACGTGACATTTAATTAGATCAAGAGGGATTTCCATTAATGAAAGTTTGGGTCATTACATGACTCATGCTAAGGAATTTGATTAGAGAAATAAATATGAAAAGGATGTCGATGAAGCTCATATAGAAGTACGACCACATCGAAGAGAAGTAGGACCACGAATTGGTGTTTTTAAAACTATAACATGATAGAGACCACATCATGGTGGTGGAAGTTTTCTGAAAGAGGTTTCATTATGAGATATAGTGACACCCATACATATAAATTTATATTTAAAATACTAAGTTGGAGGATACCACACCAAAATATTGACTATGACATGTTGACAACCTAACCTTGTTAATCATTGACTTGTTACACCAACTATGAGAATTTAAAGAATACTATAATCCTTTGAGAAATTAAGATTCTTTTATATCATTATAATGAGTGTTTCTGGGGATTTCCTTTATCATTAGAATCTATGAGACTTGTATGATTCATTTAAAAGAGGAATGAAAAAAGACCATAGCATAGTAAAAATTATAGTGATAATTATGGTTTTAAAATAATAAAACAATGAACACCATGTTTTAGTATTGAGTGTTTTTTGGAAAAATATTTACCTTTTAGAAATGGTGAGTTTAAATTTGACATGGAGGGGACTTTTTTTACACTTATAAAGAGATAATGTCTAAGAATTAAAAATAGGGGGGAACATGATGTGGTTTAGTATTGATAACGATTTTGATAATCTTTCATTGATGAAAGTTGTTTTGGGGGACATATTAAGAACTATATATTATAGTACACACCATGTAACTATGTGTTTATTGACTACATGGATTGAATTTATAAAAATTTAAATGTAGATATTTTTTATAGAATTTATTATTATAAGAACACCATGATATTCCAAAATACTATGAATAATTAAATGAGGATGAGTCATCAGGAAGACCAAATATGAATGAGACTAGAAAACTATGATTTTTAGGAGATTAAGAGTGCTTGAATTTTAAGGAATTATAATCACACAATGTAGTGAATATATATTTTGCGGATAGCAATGAAACAAATGTGAGAGTTTTAATTTATTCTTCTAAATATTATATAATTCAAAATAATGATAGGAATCTATGTTTCTATGTATCTGCTGATTCTATAAATAAGAGGGAAGAAGAATTTATTCTAAATATATATGAAGAATTCATCACTTCTACACTGAAGAATAATAAGAATAATAAGGATCTAAAAATTTGGTCTTATACAATACATGTCATATTTAAGCTAAAGTTCAAAGAACTATATCCTACAACATCATTTTTTATAGGTTTTAATATCATGAGTAAACCCACTTCATTTTTACAAGTTAGTAAGGAATATTAAACTTCACAATCTATGAGGTACATAATCATTCATTATTGATATACATCAAGTGGTGTAGGCCAAATACTATATTATATAAGGAATTATATAACATCAAGACAGTGTTTTCTCTGTACCTGGTCAGTGCTAGGATAATGATTTCATGTTCATACCCTTTCTTTTAATTTCTTTGATAATAATAAGAATGTTATACATTTTGGATAATAACCATGATGTATCGGATCTGGATTCATCCTTAGGTTGGTGAACCTCTACAACAAACCCTAGTGTTCTCTAGTGTTGGTTTACTACCCGACATATACATATATACTAACCAAAGGATAGATATATAAGGATATAATCTCCCACTAAATAAGTGAAATGGTGAAAAGGGGATAAAAAATAAAATTGGATTAAATGCATTCCAACACTAATTCACCCCTTGTTTGGGAATCATCCCTGTAGAAACCTAAAAAATTTTAACACCAATTTAATTAATTCGATTAAGAGAAAAATCTTTACATAGATTATATGTATTAACATGGTTTACATTCCCTATATTAGGATATATTTTAAAACAATTACATATACATAATTAGTTATAAATAATTATATACAATTCTAATTCATTTATTATAAATTCTTGTTATATAATATAGATATATTTAGATAATATCATAAGTATTTTTCATAAGGTTATTTTCTAAAACTAAGTTCATTTAAATTTTGTTCCTATGTTTTATATTAAAATTATACTGATACCAAATATAACACTATGAATCTAGTAATTGAGAGCTTTTGGTTATTTCATTTCATCGGTAGAGTATACATAGATGACAATATATAGGTTTCAATAGTTAGTAGTATCAAGAAAATAGATACATAAATGAACATTATATTGTTTTGAAAACATAATATATGTCATTTGAATACCTAAAAACTTTATTTATTATACCTAAAATTACATACATAAAAATTAGTAACCTTTAGAATTTCCTATGGAAATTGGATACAATAAAGATAATGATGGGAAAAGATGCTCAGTAAGGGTAATCATACCATGAAATAAATAATAGTATAAGCATGGCATAAATAATATGGTAATATTAATTTGATTGAATTATTCCATAAAAATATTAATATATGCAAGGATAGAATAAAAATATAAATAATCACATGGAAAATAATAACTGATATCGTAGTGATAGAAATCATAATGTAAGACATCATAATATTACCATCAAGACCTCATGAAAATACATATTATATACTATAAAATCCTCATTCCAAGACATTTTCCTTAAATGTGTAAATCATGCACTAAATTAAAAAAACTAGTTTTCCTCATGAGACCTACCAATGAATCGAGGGGATATTAAAATACCCACATGTCATATAACAAGTACAATTCATTCCTAATATAAAATAAATAAATAATAATACTATACATAATCAAATTTCTATAGTATTCAATGAACATCCATATTTGAATAAGAATCATACGGGATATCAAAACAGTGCATAGCCAACAAATAGAATGACATGATCATAATTCATCTAGAAAAAGAAGGATTATGGTATAATTATATCATATCCCTAGTGAAATATATGAAATTTGATAAATATTGACAAAGATTAAATACACCTTTATAAGAATAACTCTTCATACATTTCTATATAAGAAGAGATTAATAATTGGATTATTTAATTCCATGAATTTAACTACCCAAAAATAAAACTTTCATATGATATTTTATAGGTCACTTTATAAAATATAACTCCCAATGATATAAATCTTTAAAAAGAGTAAAATTCAATAGAAATAATTAAATAGTTTTTAGAAAAACAAATTGACAATGTCACAAAAAGATGAAGTCTTGATTTACTCTCAAAAGTAATTTCCAAAGAGTTGATGTTATGTCTTTTTAAAATATTTACATTAAATAAAATCTCCAATAATGTAGTCTTGATAAATACTTATTATTTATCCAGTGGAATTTTGGAGTCGATGATAAAATATGTGACAGTGATTGGAAAAAAATTAATATTTTAAAATATATTTATTAAAACCCACATCATTTAAATGATTAATAAATATTACTTTTTAAAAGAGATAAAAATAAATATGAATATTATAATATATAATTCTTATTTGGAATTTAAATTAAGAAATTCAGTCATTTTTTGAATGAAATAATATAGACATGGTGGGAAAGCAAACATTAAGAGGATGAGAATTATTCTTAACAACGTTATACTTTAATGGGAAAGGAAATCATCAAAGAATAAGATTTTAATTAAAAAAATTATTTTCCATATATATATAATAGGGGATATAATATGAAATTGTAAATGGAAGAATATAGGGAACTTATAAGAATATAGTTCAAGAGTAAACCATATAACTCAAAGAAATAAAGTTTAATTTGGAAAATCCCTTACAACTTGGGTAGAATATGAATAAAAGGTACATGAAAAATATATCATGATATGGTCTCATAAATCACATGATTAAAATTTAATAATAATAAAATAATTAAATGAGTAATTAATCACACTGTGGAAATTAATAATAGGTTCAAAATATTAAATCATTTCCCAATTAATGGGAATTGAGAGAAAAATAATTACTTCAACATAATAACAAAATACGTAAAATGATATAATGAGAGGGAATAAGTAATAAATAATTGATAATATATAAAATATATGGTAATTAAATGGAATAAATAGAATATTAGTATATAAAAAATAAATTAACATTTCTTAAAAATAATAAAATTAAATTGAAAAGGAATATGGAGGATTTGATACCCTTTCTCTCAAGGTATCTTCACAATGCCTGAAAAGAACTTCATAAAACCTTAAAAATCCTTATAGAAATTATTTAGGGGAGATAAGAGAGTGAATTCATATTAAATTTCTCTGTATAAGAGATGTATGAGAAAATTGGTGGAAGTGATCTCCTTTTATAAGTGAAAAAGATGGACATTTCTTTGGAAACTTAAGCTTGATGAGTAGTAAAGGTGGAATCACATAGGAATTGGGTGAGTTAGGTAAAGTGATGTCTTTGAGAAAAGTGGGTATGAATTTCCAACCAAAAAAGGTATTATATAAGTTTTTTTCAAGTAAATTTAACAAAATTCGAGTCATGGAAGATTATGTCACGACCCATCCCCTAGGGCCCATGTCGTGACTACCCCAAGCCTGCCTCCCGAACACTAGGGGCTGGAAACTATTACCGAGGGTGTAAACCTACAAGTGGGAGGAATTTTCTCAGATACCTATATGCACACACAAACTCAACCAAGTACCTACTCAGAAGAATAGATATAGTATACCACTAGGAGGAAACTGAGTATGGTCACAACTATAAGTAAAAGGGCCAGAATAGAAACCCCAAAAGAAATTATTGAAAGTATTAAAGTACACGAGTTCTCTAATGGAAATCTGTAGAAATCCCCACCTGATCATGGGAGTAATGTAGCTACTGGAAGCTGAGGGAGTACATCTCGTATGTCGGATCTCAATGTAGTCTTCCTAGTCCAACGCCACCAAGTACTTCAGGTCACATAGATCCACTTCCCACCTTAGCTGAACTGAGGTACTCCTCCTTTTGAGTACTATGGGTCTTCCTGGTCGCACAGAGTTTCTCCCCACCATGGGTCTGCTGGGTCACATAGATCCGCTTCCCACTAGGCCATCGTCAAGCAGCATTCAGGTCTCAGCAAACCGTAGTGTTTCGTATGCAGTCTGCTTGGGAGGACCACTCCTCAAGCCACTCTCCACATATTGATATCCATGGAAGTCACCACAAAGTATACCAAAAGACCTATCTCCTTGAGAGAGTCCCAAAGCCGCAAATGACTCGTCAATCTAATGCAAAGTTTCTAAGATACGGGCGTTTTAGTGTCGAGAACCCAATTGGATTTGTGTTTGATACAACATATTAGTAACCCAAATTTCTCCAAAACATAGGTGGAGTGTCTCAAAAGGAAATTATTTTCCTAAAGATCCAGATGTCGTAGACGGTTCATCAAACAGACATCCGGTTTAGAAGTTAGGGACCGTTTTGTGTAACTAGTCGGTAATGGGATTGGGTATGGTCCGCCTCAATTAGACCGGCCTGACCCAGTTCAGCATGGACCGACCCAGATTGACTTGGGTTAACTCGACCCATCTCGGGTCCAACCCAGCTGGGAGGTGGTTAGGTCCGCTGAGACAACCCGGTGGTGCCACCCACCTGTCGGCACAGGCCGCCAGGGATTCCCGAACGCATCGTGTCCAGGTAGGCTTAACGTGGCACAGAGCCACGTTAGTGGGTCAACCCGTGGGGGTTGACCCAACACGGCACCATGTGGCGCCACTTGTCCTCCATGCCACGACCAATGAGCCATGCCTTTTCTGTCGAGCCCGCCGCTGGCGCACGCCCCGTCCACCGTCAGCCGATCAATTTGGCCGCCCCTGCTTCCACCACAACCAATGCAGGATGCGGCCCTGCTGCCGCATGGGTGCACCGTTGGGGGCGCACCCCACCTCTACTCTTCCACTGCCCAGGGAGGCAGCTGGTCCTTCCATCGGTCACGCGGCTGGTGCCCCCATGTGCCATTGTCGCACCTCTGTACGCCATTGTCGCCGCTAGTACCGGTGGCAAGGTGCTCATCGGGCCGCTAGTCGCACACTATTGGCCCGCTTCTAGCATCTTTTGAGCTTGCATCCTCCTGGGATCGCGTTCTTCACTGCGGTAGTCCCTGATTCGGCTTGTCTCCATCTCCAAAATTTGCGATCACAATCAATGCACAAGTGGAGGGGCTCGGGCCTTGTTGGTGTCGGCCCACGCCCTCCATGTTAGAAAAATAAATTTTTTGCTTTCAAAAAATTTTCCTTGATTTCAATCCCAATCCCAACAATAATACACACCCACCCGCATATATAAAAAAAGAATAACATATCAACTTGTTTATGAGTTGATCCATTCATATCATTTTAGAAGGAAACACAATGAAATCAAAATTAATCAACACAACCCCTACCTCAAAACATTGGAGAGAACTCGCGATTGAGGAGATTTTGTTGTTCGTGGTCCCTGTAACAAGCCACCCCTGTCACCTCTAGAACCTCAAACTCTGGTTCGGGGTTTCAGCGTCGCACATCACCTTCTGCTGGGATCAGCTCCGTCCTCTAAGGTTCAGGTGTTTCGGTGCTCCTTCTCCACTTCCTTGCTTGGAGAAGCTATGTCGATACCTTCCCCCTAGGCTTCATATATATAAGAGATGGGGGAGGTTAACTAATCACATTGTAATTTAATGGGGATCATTAATTAAGAAGCTTCCTAATTCCCCAAAAACGTCGTTACTCATGGTTTGAAGGTCAAGCCATTTATTCTCTTGACACATCACTGGCCCCACTCCTTGTCTTGTCCGTTGAAGGGTGTGAAATAAAATAATAAAATAATTTTATTTCATTCCTTTTAAAAGTAAAAAAAGTTAACTTTTTCTCCAGACCCACTGTGGTCAAAGTAAAGCCTCCCATTAGCAAATCCTGGCATTGCAGATTCAATAGTGCCTTTAGATTTTAAATCCGAGCAGCGGTTTAAAAGTTATAAAATGTCACTCATGCTTTTACTGAAAGTACCCAAAAAAAGTTTTAGAAATTCATTCTGGGCACTCCGGGCCTCAGAATAACGTGTTGTCAACACCTCCTCTCATAGCTCCACCAGTAATATGGTACGTCCTTTGAAGAGGAAGAGGTGATCCCTACCTTTTAAAAAATCCATCATGTGCCTATCCAGAGGATATCTGAGCACGTCAAGCCTCGCAGTCAATGTCTCCAAGCTACGCCTCCCTGACTCGCTGAAGAAGTTGGGGAGTGACAGTCATAGAACAAAGATAGGCTGCTTCATCTATATCTATGAAGGATATCTGCAACGCCGATAACTGATTTGCTGGCTCACTCTACAACTGTATACCAGGCCTCATACTGAGTTCATTTGCTAACACATTCCCCTTCCCAGGAGTATAGACTATCTCAAAGTCATAGTCCTTGAGGAACTCTAGTTATCGCCGCTATTTGTGGTTCAGGTCCTTCTGAAAAAAGATATACCTGAGACTCTTGTGATCAGAGTATACTGTGAAACATTTTCCCATCAAGT
Organism: Viscum album; assembly: GCA_963277665.1. Lineage (NCBI taxonomy): Eukaryota > Viridiplantae > Streptophyta > Magnoliopsida > Santalales > Viscaceae > Viscum > Viscum album. Next base: position 1,712,381,628 of record OY728130.1, read on the forward strand.
AATGTCACCACATATTTATGGCGAGGACCTCTGCTAATAAATCTAGGTCATCGGTAGCATAGTTCTGCTCATGTTGTCTCAACTGTCATGAGCCATATGCGGTAACTATTCGCTCCTACATCAGGATAAACCCATGTCTGGTCCCTAATGCGTCATAGAAGACTACATACCCAATTCCCTCTTCAAGTATCCTCAATATGGGGGCACTCTTAAGTATCTTCCCCGGTTCCTAAAAACTTTTCTGGAAACTCTATGTCCACACGAAGGGATTCCCCTTCTCCGTCAACACTTAAAAGGGTGCCACAACTCTAGAAAAGTCTTGCACGAATCTCCGGTAGTATCCAGCCAACCCCAGATAACTATGCACCCCAGTCACACTCCTGGGTGGCTCCCAAGAAAGCACAACCTCTATCTATGCTGGATCCATCGCTACTCCAGCCTTTGAGATATCATGTCTTAGAAATTGGACCTCTCGTATCCATAACTGGCACTACAAGAGCTTACCATAAATTTGGTGCTCTCAAAGTGTATCCAGAACTATCTGTAGATAATATGCATGCTCATCCTTCGATGCTGAGTATATCAAGATATCGTCAATGAACATCACCACAAAGCGATTAACGTATGGCTGAAAGATCATGTTCATGTGTTCTATGGACACTTCTGGGTCATTGGTCACACCGAACGGCATAATGAAGAACTCATAGTGGTCATACCGATACCTGAAGGTCGTCTTCTGCACATCTATATCTTGTATCTTGAGCTGATGATAGCCTGACCTGAGGTCTGCCTTTAAAAACCAATAAGATCCCTCCAGATGATCGAAAATATAATCTAGCCTTGTATGTGGATACTTGTTCTTAACGGCCACCTTGTTCAAGAGCCGATATTCAACATAGAGTCTCAAACTCCCATATGCCTTCTTGGCGAACAAAATCAAGACTGCCCACGGAGAAACACTGGGTCTTATGAACCCCTTCCCTTAAAAGTCCTCCAACTGTACCTGTAACTCGTGAATCTCTACAGGATCCATCTGATATTATGGCGTAGATATCAGTGTCATCCTAGGGTACAGGTCGATGTAAAATTCTACCTCTCTGCATGGAGGAAGTCCCAGAACATAATCAGGAAGAACATAGGTATATTTGTCCACCACAACAGGATAGCTCAGACTCTCAACATCAACTGCCCCAAGGGTAAGGCTAGCCAACTGATGTGTAATCAGTTGCGCCCTCCTCTGGGTAAGTACATCATACACTGCAAAGGTTCCCTTCTCAGCAATGAAGGAAAACCCTATCCTATCTGTGTGGACACACCGCACTTTGTGCCTAATACAGTTAATCTGAGCATAGACTATGGATAGCCAGTCCATACCCAAGATAACTTCCTAAGGCCTCAACGTCGTTACTAGAAGATCCCAACCAAAGATCTTGCCTCTTAGAGTAATCTCACACTACAAGCATCATTGTGTAATCATCGAATTCACTCTCATTGGAATCTCTATTCTTAATGATCGAGCCAACAACACCATCAGAATCTCTGATCTCTGAACGAGGGCCATGGAAATAAAAGAGTGACTAGAACCTCTGTCTATAATTACTGCATCTATGGTGCAATAGACACAAATCGTACCTCTAATAATCTTCAAGGAGCAGTGGTCATAGGCCTTAGCTTCCTAGAGATGAGCTCGTCCTTGTCCTCCTGCTCCCTATGGTCTGGATGGAACACCTGGTGGTGGTGGCGGTAGAACCTCGAATAGCAACCCACCGCCTGCTGCATGGATAGTTCCTCTACCGCATCTTCTACACTATGAACCTCCTCTCTCGAACCTCTGCCTATGTCTTGGTGGTCCCTCGACCGTCTGTTTCTTGTCAGTATGGTGGGTCAGGAAGTCACGAGCCATGTGGCCCTACCTGCCGCACGTATATAAGTTTTTGGCTCCCAACTTACTCCCTCTGGATTGGGAGCCTAGTACTGCCAACCCGGAGTCCTGGGGTCGACCTCTAGAAGGCATGGCCAGCTTGGTCCCATGCGCATGATGTCAGATACCTACCGAAGACTCTCCTTCTTGGGGTCTACTGGTGGCTCTAGATTTCTGCATCTGCTTCGCCAGAAGTCTCTCAATAAGAAGGACCCGCTCGAGAACCCTAGCCTGGGTGGGGATGCTGAGGGTCACCACTGAAGCCCTGATCTCCCTCCTGATCCTTTGGTCGAAGGCTCTATCCCTAAATAAAGGGTCTCACACCATATCCTTACAGTCATGGGAAATCTATGTGAACCTTGTTGAGTACTCGACCACTATCATGCTTCCCTTATAAAGGTGAAGCAGCTTATGAATGCACACATACCACAACATCTTGGGGAAAATACCTCCCAAAAGAGCCTCTCAAAGTCAAACCAATTGAGGGTTTCCTCATCGCGAACCTGGATGGTCAAACCCCACCATCCCCCAGGTGATCCCGACAGAAGGATTACCATCAAGAGCGCCATATGGTCGGGCGGTGTCCTCACTAAGTGGAAGACCCACGTCATGGCCTCTAGTCGTCCCTCAACCACTCAAGTATCTATCTCTCCCCTGAACTTGGAAGGTCCCTGCCTCTGAAACTCATGTAGGGCCCTGATCCAGTGAACGTCATCTACAGGGACTGCCGGTAGCCGGGGCTGACCATCGGGTGGTGGTAGCATAGGGGAACCACCCGGTGGGACCATCTCAAACAATGTTCCTTGGACGGATGCCTCCTCACTGGGAGGGCTTCCGACATGTATCTAGATCCTGGTTGATCATCCTCCTGGAGGAATCCTGAGATAAATGAAGATGTTCCACAGTTAGAACACCATACCTGGTGAGCTGGCTTTCATTTGAAATCCCAAAAAAAATGAAACGGGTATTCTCATACATTGAGCCGAAAGGAAGGACTCAAGGTTCCAGTGTATGGATACATCAGCCACCACACCAATCTTGGACTGCCCAAACCTAAAGTTTGGACATGTAACAATTAACACTGTTTCTTTAAAAAAACATATACTTCTGATGTCTAAGGTAGAACCGACCACCTCTGATGCCACTTTTTCATGAACCATCACCCAGGGCCCATTCCCTGACTACCCCAATCCCACCTTCTAATGGCTAGCGGATGGAGACTAGTGCCAAGGGAATAAACCTACAAGTGCGAGGCAATTTCCCATATAACTATATGTACACAAAAACCCAACCAAGTACTAACTCACAAGAATAGAGATAGTATACCACTGAGAGCAAACTTAGTATGGTCAAAAGTAAAAGTAAAAGGTCCAGAATACAAACCCTAAAAGAAAGTAATGAAATCAGTAAAGTACATAATTGATCTAATGGCCATCCGCATAAATCCACACCTGATAGTAGGTTTTGTGTAAATACTGGACGTCGAGGGAGTAAGTCTCGTCTATTGGATCTCACTGTGGTCCGCCTAGTCCAATGCCACAAAGTCTGTTGACAAAGAGTCGATCGTCTTCACGAGACACGGAACACACAGGGCAGGGCCTGTTCAGGGGGGAGTAACACTAAACTCAGTAGAGACCCCCAAAAGAACAAAGTTAGACCACAAAGAAAATGGGAAGAATTTCACAAAGAAAAAGTACACAACATAAGTCAGCTAAGACTAGGTATAAATTTAGGCCAAGGAGGGAGGGATTATCAAAAGGTCAAACTCCTTGAATGATGGAGACCTCCTCCTCTATCGAGTACAGTTGGCCTTCTAGGTCACACAGTGACGCCTCCCACTAACCTTGAAATGATGTGGTTATCATCCTGGAGGGGTACCGTAGGCATGCCAGCTCACACAGAGCTGCTTCCCACTGTGGGCCTACCGGGTCACGTAGAGCCACTTCCCACCATTTCAAAACTAAGGTACTCCTCCTTTCAAGTACCATGGGACTATCGGGTCACATAAGGTTTCTCCCCACTGTGGGCCTGCTGGGTCACACAGAGCCGCTTCCCACTGAGCCATCGTCAAGAATTCTTCAGGTCTCAGCCAACCACAGGGTTCCGTACATACTCTGCTTGGGAGGACCTCTCCTCAAGACACTCTCCACATCTTGATTTCCATGGAAGTCGCCAAAAAGTATGCCAAATGATATGTCTCCTCAAGAGAGTCCCAAAGCGGCAAATGGCTCGTTAATCGGGTGCACAGTTTGCTGTAGATGGTTCATCAAACGGACGTCCAGTTTAAATTAGAGCATGTTTTGTGTAACTGGTCGGTAATAGGTCTAGGTCTAGACTGGCTTGGTCAGACCGACACTACCTGGTTCTGCAAAATCCGACTCGGATCATCCAGGGTTGACCCGGCCCGCCTCAGGTCCGACCTAATCCTGGTCAACCTGTCCCGCAGGGCCAGGCCCGACCCGGCTAGGCTGCATGTCATGTCGTTGGTCCATTGGGCGGTGAGTTGATCTGTTGGGCCGACTTAGTGGTGCCACCCGCTTGGCAGTGTAGGCTACTTGGGATACCCAGATGTAGAGCCACGTCAGTGGGTCAACCCACGGTGGTTGAAGGAATGATGCCCCACGTGGTGTGATGGGTCGTCAATGTCACGGCCAATGGGTCGCTGCTTTGCTATCGGGCGTGCTGCTAGTACACACTCCATCCCCAGGCCGTTGGTCGATCTGGCGGCCCCTGCTTCCGTCGCGGCCAACACAGGCCACCTCCCTACTACCGCGTGGGCGCATCAACAGGGGCGTGCCCCACCCCTACACCACCCCTGCCTAGTGTGGCATCTGGTCCTTCCATCAGACATATAGTCGACGTCATCGTCTTTTTCCAATGCGTCTCTATGTGCCACTGCTGCCACCGGTGTTGGCAGCAGGGTGCTCCTCGGGCCGCTAGTCGTGCACCAGTGGCCTGCTTCCTGTGTTGTCTATGTTTTCGGCCTCTTGGGATCATGTTCTCCCATGTGGTAGGTCTGGATTTGGCTAGTTTCCATCTCTAAAATGGGTGATCACAATCACCGCACAAGTGGAAGGGCTCAGGCCTTGTTTGTGTCAGCCCGTGCCATCCATGTTAGAAAAATAAATTCAGGTTTTCAAAAAAAGTTCCACAGAATTTCATTCCATGAAATCAATCCTGATCCCAACGATAATACACACCTACCCACATATATGAAAAAAAAATAACAGATCAACTTATTTATTAGTTTATCTATTCTTATCATTTTAGAATGAAACATGGGGAAAAAAATCAAACAACACAACCCCTACTTTGAAACGTTGGAGAGTGCTCTCGATTGAGGATATTTCGTTTTTCGTGGTCCCCGCAACAAGGATCCCCTATCGCCGCTCAAACGTCAAACTCCGGTTCGGGGTTTCAACATCGCACGTCACCTTCCACTGTGTTCGGCTCCATCCTCTAAGGGTCTGGCATCGCGGTGCTCCTTCGACACTTTGTTTCTTGGTGAAGTTGTGTTGATTCCTTCCCCCTAGCACCATATATATAGTAGAGGGGGAGGGTAAGTAAAGACGTTGGAATTTAATGGGGCTCATTAATTAAAAATTTTCTTAATTCTCCAATGATGTCGTTACTTAAGGTTGGAATTTAAAGCTATTTATTGTCCGGACACATCAATGGCCCCACCCCTTGGCTTGTCCGTTGGAGGGTATGAAATAAAACAAAAAAAATTATTTCATTTCATTTCTTTTAAAATTCACAAAACATAACATTTTCTCTAGACCTACTATGATCAAATTAATGCCTCCTTTAAGTAAATATCGGCGCTGCAGATTCAACATAGCCCTCAGATTTTTAATTTGAGCAACATTTCAAAAGTTAGAAAATGATGCTCACATGTTTACTAAATGTGCCCGAAAAAAAGGTTCTGAAATTTATTTTGAGCACTCCGGGCCTCGGAATCACGCACCATCAGTTTTTAGAGACTCGTAATAATTCCATATAAGTAAAAAAATACATGGAAAATATGGGTCTTTATAGATTACAACTTTTTCTGATTATTAACTTCTTTAATAATTTATGACAGTAATTATATTTTTTACCAAAAATATAAGATAATCCCTCTTACAAAATTTTTATGTGTTTATTCCAATTTCTAACTCTATTTAATATTAAAATATTTATGTATATGATATAATTAACATTTAAATGAAAAAATAATATATAAAAAATACTATTTTCTAGAAGAAATATCTTTTTAAAATATTGTTTCTTTTTAATATTATTTCATATCAATCAAAAATTAAATAATGACAATATATTTTTTATTAATTGAAAAAATATTCTATATTTATCTTTTAAATTTGATCAATTTAATTTGTTATGATAAAAATACACAGTGTTTGGAAAAATACAATTATTTAAAAAATTATTGTTTTATTATGGAAATTGTTTTTTTCTTTACTAACTTATTTTAATATAAATGCACTTATTATATAATCTAAATATGATTATTCAAAATTTAAATTATTTTTTTATAAAAATAATTCTCAATCTATTTGAAATTTAATTATTAAATAAAATTACATATATATTTTAAAAATTTTCATTTATTTCATAATGTTCGAGGACTATTCTTCTAGTAAATCTAATTTTCTTTAGAGTTATAAGTGTGTAGATATATTACTATTTATTAATTAATGTATATTTTAAATAATTATTAGTCATATTAATATAAAGTTTTTTTATGCATTTTATTGGGTACATGAATAAATAATGATTACATTACCATGTTTTTTTATCGTGTCTTACACAAGAGAAACTCATCTCACCCAGAATCATATTGCATACACATATGGGTTACACCCCACCTTAGAATAGGTACTATACCTTCATTAAACACGGCTTGTATCCCACCCCTAGTTACAGAACCCTTATTTTACATGCCTGGGGTTGTATCTCACCTAGAACCTTATATAGCATATTGCTAGAATATCCCACCCTATAACCTCATGTTAAACAACACAGGTTAATCAATCACCTGAACCCATAACATATCTCATAAGTAAATATCTTAAACATACAAAACCTCCTTATCACTACATCCATTTTAGATGTACATCATTAATATTTAGGTTTAAATGTGGCACCCTCGATCGACAACTCCTACCTCCCAACAGAACCCCTCCCTAGGGTGAACAAAATATTATGAACCTACCAAGGTCCCTTAGGTAAAACCATAGTCTAGACACCCTAAATGGGCTTCTCTATCTCACTTACAATCATATGGCCAAATACCATAACTCATAGGGAATAACATCCCATCAACGTCAACATAATTACACCATAACCTCACCAGCATCATTGTACATGACATATAGTCATCACCTTAGAGAGATGGCATACATCCCATGTCTCTTACTATTTCGTCCTATGTCACTCCTTATGCACCCAAATCATCCATATTCTTACCTAGTGAATACCTTCTTGGGTACTTACATACTAGTGGCATAGGAACACTAACCTCACTCTCTCATCAAATAGCCCAATGGATATAAGGAATCTACAACACTCAACACTACTCAAGGGAAATAAGGGCTCTAATCAAAGGCCCACAAAATTTCTTTTCATTTTATTTCATCCACTTTAATGAATATTTATCTCAAGATCATTATATGATAAATCCCTAGACCATTAATGGATGATGTGTCACGCTAGGGTTCAAGGGTCCATTATGACCCTTGATACTTTATTCCACTCATGTAATTTCGTCAGACAATTCATTTTAAATTTAGGATCAATTGTCCATTTGTGGTGATATGAAACATCACAAGTAGAATAAACACACTTCATAATCATAAGGAGATGTTTAGATACCACCAGCCTTATATAGATTATTCCCATAATAATAAATTTTCATTTTCAATAAATCTCATACATACCTTGTATCACCTCACAAGCCATAATTCCCAATAAATTAATTATTAAAATTTATAATTATTTTTTAAAATTAATTCAAATAGGAATAATTTCCAAGAAATTCATAGATAAATATCTTCTTATTGAATCCTAGAGTAAAGGGGTCTGTCCCACTATCGACACACACTCAGAACTAATCTTCACATAATCCCTAATTTAATCACCCATATTAATTATCAATTTAAATCAATTTTTATAAAATTCCTATGAAAATTTATAGGAAGATACACCAGTATCGAAATAAAGAGAAATGGAATGTGGTAATCCATGACGGTTATCATATATACGCTCTGAGAAAAATCACCATCATTACGGATAATTCCAACTATTCGCCATTGGAAATCAGCCCAAAATCACTAGTGGTAATCAATATGAAATTAGTGGATTCAAAGGTGAAACAAAAATAGAAGTAAATCAAGGAATATTATATCTTTAATTGTTTAAACAAATGACTCAAAATCACTCCTTTCCATAGGGAATCAAAAGAGGAACATGGAGAGGTATTTTTAACCAAATTCCCCCCTCTCGATCCCATTTTCCCCTAATATTCTATGTTGTGACCACAAAAAGTCCAATCTACCACTGTTAAAAAAACAGATCTACAGCTCGGTCTCGGTGCAACCATGGTGATGATGGAGTGAATAGCCCATGAATAATGCTCAATCCTTGGATAAGAATAATATTTAAATGACACTTTTATCCTATTACATAACCTCCCAAATAAAAAACTAAAACTATAGCTTTCCCCCATCACAAAATGGTCTTCTTGGCTCTCGGAATGATCACACTCCAGAAGAAAGGGCATCCCCTCACTAAACACCATTTTTTGTGTGGCCCCAATGGTTTATAGTGAAACACCATACACCCAAGATAACCCCAATAAATATTTTGAGTCCTCTATAGTCTTTATATGGTGACACCCCACACTCCCCTCTCATGGCACAACACTCCAGTCAAGACACCCTCATGGCAATCTATCACCGTGTGACAAATGGGTTGTAACATGACCAACTATCTATAGAAAAAGATAGAAAGGGATTTGTTCCATAATAAAAACTTATAAAACACTCACAAGAGTACCCAATACACTTAATGGGACTTGATAAACATATAAAATAACCCATGATTCAAAACAAAAATTTAAAATTCATTCTGAATTTTACAACTCATAACAATATGATTATTTAAAACTAATATAATTCATAAAGGATTAATGTTAAGTATTTTTAGGGATAATAAGTGCTATAGTGGGAATTTTTTAAGGACCTATTTCATTACAGATTAAAATAATTGGAAATTTGAATTTTTGGTTATGGGGTAGGAGATGTTCTGAGAATTGACAATTTAATCATAATTTTAAGTGTTGTAAAATCATTAAATGTTTTTTTATATGTGTATAGATAAATTTTAGTTTTAATGGGAGATTTATATAGTGTTTTATTTTTGGGGTGACTCTGATGTAGGTTTTTACTATGGGTTAAAATGACACCATACAAAGGGGAGTTGTAGTGTGGTGTGTGTAGTGTGTGATTTACTTTTTTATAAAATAAAGGGGATTCTCTATGAAGATGGGATTTCATGCTACAATACCTAAATGTGAGATTGAAAACATGGTGTCTATAATATATCATGTCACGAACTAAGGCATTGTATCTTAGTGAGTATTAATATTAATTAAATATTTCATTGGAGATTGATGGTCACACCACATCTAAGGGAAAAAAATTCATAATGAGTAACTATTTATGATTTTATTTTTGGGCTATTTTAGGACTAAATTTCCTATAATGGGATTATAGTGTGGTTAGTTTTGTGTAATAATAACCTGGTATTTCATATGATAAACTTATGTGATGGTGGTGAATCACACTTTAATTGGTTTTCTTTAATCAGGAGGGTATCATGTAAGAATGAAAATTTTGGATTTATTATTAATCTCATGGGTTCTTCATAGATTAATCCATAATATAAATATTTTCTTCTTGGGGAGGGTCATGATGAGATGAAATGTTCCATGAATGGTGGCTTCACATTGCAATGTGATCTCAATCCATGAAATTAGGGTTATAATGGTATTTTAGGAAATTGTTTTATATCATTAAACAATAGTTCACGCCATGAAGGGTGTCTAGTAGAAACATCACACTATGAGAATTATGGGTCATTCCATGGTTGGTCAACTATCCAGTTCCTTTCAACCCATATTAGGATGGTATTTTGGGCCTATAAATTGAACATCACCTTTGGGATTCTTCATTTTTGAGAATACTAATTATGGGAGAGCCTAGCTTATCTCCCATTAATCTTCTCACCATCATCCTCCTTAATCTATAGTAATTGAAAGTGGATTTACATGTTTTTTAAGGTATTATTTTCCTTATCTTTATAAATTCTTCTTCCTATTTGTTTTCTATTTATTTTCGACAATTTGGTTTAAATTTTGATGTTGATTCCATAGAAACGTCGGGGAATCTAGACCAATTTGATGGGGTTTCCATTCTTCTTAGAGAGAGGGTATCTTAAGAGGATAAACACAATAGTTATTTGGTTTTTTTTATTAGGTAATATCACTTCTAAGACATTTTTAAGGATTTTACTGGTATTGGGGGAAATTTATATATATGTTAAGATGATATTTTATGGATTTTGTGTGATAGAGATCTAAGTTAATATAGAGGGTAGTGTCCACCTTATTTCTTAAGGTCTAGTTATGGATGATCATCCAGTGAGTAATTCTTTCATTATTCCATAAGTATAATTATGGAATTTATTATAGAATTAATTATGGGATTAATTATGATATTTACTATAAGTTTTTTATAATTGATTAAGGTGGTTATTTATGGAGTTAATTCCTCACATTGATGTATGATGTATATTTGAGCTCAAAAAAATATCAAAAGGGATTAACTCCTTTATTGAGGTAGATGGTTCTAATGTATATCTCTAAGGTTTATTCATTATAACATATAACTTATGATATGTATTCTTTCCACTTGTGTGTGAATGAACTTAAGTAAAATTAATTTGTATCCTTTGACTTGGTAGAGAGTTTTAAAATGTTCAAGGCCACAATGGTCCCATTGATCATTAAGCTTGATACCTTAGTCACCAATGTCCATGGGCTTAACAATAATTACATGTTTTGTTTTATAGGGATACCTTTGTGTATCGTTTGTTGTATCCCCCCAAGATTTCATAGTATGTTGCTTCTTAAAAGTAATTCAATAAATTACACTACACGTAACATCGAGTTCAAGCACACCACGACATACCAAACTAATCGTTCAAAAGCGGTTATGAATAGTATTAACAGAATTTTAAACTTTATATAACCCTTATAATTTTAGAATCCATATTATAAGTTTCTTAGACATAATGTAAAGACAAATTCATTTTTTTACTGATAAAATAATTATTTTTGAAAAAATTCAATTTTACCGCCTTTTAATGGAGAACCTTGTTTTTAAGTCCAATATTTGAAACTTTTATATATTTAATTTGATAAAATAAACTTATTATTTGGTATCGGGACATAATAATTTAATTTTAATAAATTTTTGGTGTTTTTCTGATAACATTCATATTTGGGTGAATAGTGAAAAATAATATATTTTAACTGAAAACAACTTTTTTAATCAAAATAATATATAGTGTTAAACTGTACATATGAATGGTTTGGATTTATAATTAGATTATCTTTTTAACATTTAATACAATGTTGTTCATTGGATGTAATTTCTCTTTGAAATTGGACATAAAAAAATTTCAATCTTTTGGTAGTTATTATTTCATAAAAATACGCTTCTTGGTTTTGACAACGGAAATTAATTTTAAACTAATAAATGAAATTTATATGTTTTGAATTTGTTAAAATAGAATTCATTTTTGAATTCATAATATCAACATTATATTAGGGTAATTTTTTTGTATTTTTCTGAAAACATTTAATTTTTGATGAATAGTGAAAAACACTGAGTTATAGTTTAAAAGCGAATTTTTATTTAAATAATTATTTATATTATTTAAATTTGTTTTATGTCAAAAGAGATACATAATACTTATATATTCTCAATTTAATTAATTACTGTCAGTTTATAATAAATTTAGATATATAGAATTTTTATTGAACTTTTCACCGTCTTTTACCAACCTCCAAGGGGAATTTACAAATTCACATAAAACATAATTTTAAACCTTCTATGAATAAAATTTAAAAAATCATAGAGACATGATTGATATCAGTAAGTAAAATTGGGTTTAATAAGATGAAAATAATTTTTTGTGAATAGTAACTTTTATATTTATTTACCGCGATTAAAAGTAAATAGGGTAATTAAGGGTAAAAATGATATTATTATTACCCTAACACTTGTCCTAATTCTATTGGATAAGTATAATTCGACCAAAAAACTTTAGGAATAAAATATGAACCACTATGGTTCACTTGGATTAGATTATGACATTTATTATTATTTAATTCAAAGAGGAGTTAAAAGAGTTAAAATCAAACTTTAATAACTACTACATTTTTATTATAGGGTTAAAAATAAGATAAATTAGACTATAAATATTTATTAGAAAGATAAAAAAGTATACATACTGGTATTTTATTTATATTTTTTAGAAATTAAATAATTTAATTTATTAATGACACAATGATGATGCAGGGATTACCAAATTAATGAAATATTAAACTAATTGATAATATAAATATCCAAATAAATGTAATTTGAGACTTTTTATGAATTCCAAAAATTTTATAGGTTAATATGACATATTAGGGTTGGTTAGATTAAATTTTTTAGAAGTAATAATTCTGTTATAAATTTAGAAAAAACAAAACACCAAATAGTGTCAAATTTGACTTAAAAGAGTTTTTAAAAACAATATTATATTATTAATTGATATTCTATTCCTAAAAATCTGAAGTTCGGTCAAAAGACTTATATAATGATACATGTATCATTAATGAACCTGTTTGGGATCTCTTGGAAGTATATAGTATGTTTATTAGCCATATAATATAAAAATATAAAGAGCCATGGGAAATGTCAAACTATTTAACTAAGAGTTAAATCTAAAAGATGAGATTAATATAGTAACCCAAACCTATATAAAACCTATTTATTGAGTGTTTTTCGACCCATTTACACCTTATACTTTAAATAATCCATTTTGGAGCCATCATAAACCGAAATTGATTTTATTATAAAATAATATTAATCTATTTTTTCCTAAGGTGCCCCTCACCCCTCTTATAAAAGGGCACTCCCCATTCCCTCAATTTCACACCATAAAATCATTTTGGATCATCCAAACTCTGCCCAAATACCCTATAAATTTCCATTAATTAATTATAAAGGCCATCCATTTTTATAAATCCATCCTAATGAGCTCTTTTGATCAAATCAAAAGGAAGAACCTGAAGAAGAGGTAAATATCTCATCAACTATTTCCAGTTCCTTTCTTCTTCCACTTTTTCTTTATTTGTTATTTCCATTCTAAAATTATAACTCCAGTATATTCTATATACTGTGATGTTATTATGAATATGGTACAACCATATTCATTATTCTATCCATCCTTTGAATGACATGTCACCATACATGCGTACGTACGGCTTACCATCTACACGTCGTGGTGTAATTGTTATTCAATACATTATTATTTAGATGGGAATAATAATGAGGTTTAATTGATGTAAATAATAAATATAAAATGATAATGATTCTTCATATATTATATACCATCCAATTATATATTATTTTAATATCAAAATAATGATATTGTCGCTCGTGCGTACGTACGGATTACCGTCTCCAAGAACGTGATGAGATTCATTCCCCATCGTATCCATTCAAGACTAAATTTCATTTTATGATTAAAAATAATGTTTAGAGACATTATATCATTATATATATGAATATGATACTTCCCATCCATAAAAAATATGACTCACATAACAAAAATATAAAGGAAAATGAATCTGTTAACACCCGAAATGATGATAATACTAAGATATTATTAACAAAGCAATGTTAAAAGATCATATATGATATCATATTAATGTATATGAATCATGTATAATTTAATAAAAATTATTTCACCATTATACAGGAGTTTAAATTCCCCTTGACCAAGTAAAAATTACAAAGTATGGGGTTTCTTATCTCACTTTTAATTTCGTGATATTTCCATTGTTCGCCACTTATTTATTAAATGTGATGTATTGTGTACTGTCATTTGATACATATATTATCATGATTCTATTTATATTCATGGTATTCTATGATTCATTTTTATGTTATTAACTTCTTTCCATACTACTTGATTGATTACAACGAAGTAAGGGTTTTCGTCTCACTTTTTATTTTTGTGAGATTCATGCCATACGGCCACTATTTTTTTGTGTGGTGTATGTGCTGCCCAATGATTGTATTCATTGTGTAATACAATTTAATTTATGATTAATTACATCTTAATTTTATGATCCATCTTTCATGGGATGTATGTTTTGTAAGTTACCAAATTGGTAAGGGAATTTCAAATTTCAATTTCCACTCATTCGGATTTACGCATACTTCATTGATTATTTTACGCCAAGATTATGTGTGGAATAACTTTTCATTTTCTTATGTAATAATTTTCAATCCACTTTCTGTGGATATACTTTTGATACACATAATCAATCCATTGATAAATTCTCAAGTCCTCGATATGAACTTGATAAGAGTAATTTTAACTCAATCTCTATTTGTTGAGTTAAAGATCCAATTCATTGGTGTGGTTTTTACAAGAATATGTGTGAATGTAATCTAATTGATTTACACTAAATATCCAATCATATTCAGTATATTTATATTTTTCACGCATAATTATGTCTTTGATTTATCTTTAACCTAATGATACGGTCTTTATAAGATATTTCATCTCAATTTACATTCCATTGAGACTTCTTTGTTGTTATACACCAAATCACTTTTATATGGTGTTTGTAATGTACTTTGACATAGAATATCATGAATCCCTTTATTCTCAAAATATTATAATGTTTTTATTACCTCGATTATTTGTATTCAAGTGTCTCTCTTTTGGTTCGGAACTCTAAGTAAAATATCATTTTAATGTTTTTAAAGATTTATTACTCTAAATCATCCTCATTAATATCCATGTTTTAAAAATGGTTTTAAGAATTTATTTACATTGACATTAATGTTTTAAAATAAATATTCTTTTTAAATGTTTCAAAGTGGTATGGGACACTTTCATTCAAAAATATATTTTTAAACAGCTTCTTGACAAATTGTGTGACTTTTAAATTTTTTCAAGAAAAAGGGGGATACTTCTCTTAAATAGTTTTGATGATTATTTTCATCTATGTCAAAATCCTTTATTATTTTTGATTGAGGTTAATCTGTTACAATACAATCTTCCATATTTTATTGAATGAGTTATGTTTGACTTTGGATGTGCTATTTTTATACGATTCATGGTTTCTGGATAAATTATTGACATTTTTTATGCAAGTTTTAATACGAATGTTTATGTTATGTTTCAAAATTTTCATATGAGGAATACATTGGACTTAGTGTGTGACAGGTGGAGGCCTCTATATCTCCTTGATGCATCGGTAGGTCTCATGAGACAAACTAGTGTCTTGGCACAAGGCCTTGACAAAATCTTATTTTGTAGTCCTGGCACAACGCCTTGACTATGTGGTTATGAAAGTCTGTCATTATGCATTTCATCATTAGGAAATTGGATATTGATATTGCATGTGATTATTCAACTAGTAGAATATCCACGTGAGTAAGTAAATGGAATTATTTGATTTTATATTTTCCATATTATGCTGAAGTTCATGTTTAATAGTATTTTGTTTTTGTATTATACACTAACTTAAATGTATATGCTTATTTATGAATGTTTCTGCTATAATGTTATCCTTACTGAGAATCTTAGCTCACCTCTTTCTATGTTTTATTTTTCCCAGGATGCAAAGAAGTATATTATGACTGACCTACCGGGATAGTCTATGGGATATCAGTGTTGTCTATGGAAATAATGTTGTTGTAGTTTTTCATTTTATGATGTAATTTAAACCTTATGAATGTATCCAGTACTTCCAAGTATAATAAACTAATCGGACTTTTGATACATGATCTTTTGTGATCATGCCAATGATACGTAATAATGCACCAACTCTGGGTAACTGGGGTCGGGGCATTAAATTTGGTATTAGAGGAAGTTTAGTAGAAATCTTATATACTAGATTTAGATAAACTCTGATTAGAGAACATAGCCCTAAGATAGAATTTGAGGATTAGTATAGATAAACTTCCTAAAATTTTGGTATTATAGTGATTTTGTGAGTTTTCCAATAAATACATCACTGTCAGGATATGATCAGGTAGAGGCGGCTCTGGAACAGATGTACCTAGGGGTCAAACCCGAAAACTCCGCTTTGAGCTAGACTCGAACGGAAACTGGTGCACGACAACGGACCTTGCTGCACTCTTGGTTACGACACTACCAGGTTATATGCTTAGGATAATTTACATTTAATTTACAAACCAATATTAAGTATTTTAATATAAGATGAGAATAAATGACCTTGGTTAATCCTAAGGTGTCTCAAATTGAAAATATGGTGTCATGATATTCTATAAATGATTTTATGACTACTGTTACTCACACAATTCTTTCTGGTTTTAGTAAATGGATGGATTCCAAGGAAGTAATTGTAATATTCAAAATGATGTACAAGGTGGGAAGAGTGGTGTAAATAAGAAAAAAAATGGAATGTTGATAGGCTTAAAAGATATCATGTTCATGCCAAATCAGTTTTCCAAAAATATGATCAACAACATATATATTAACCAACTCCTTGACTCAATAAAGAAGAGAAAGGTGATGAATGATAAGATCTCTAGAAGTGGAGACCATGGAGAAAAGAATCCTCAATTTCCATCATACAGGAAAAGTGGAAGGAGACACCTAGGAAAGTGTCTCAATGGAACAAATAAATGCTTCACGTGTGGGAAAGAAGGACATAAAATGAAGAATTACCGAGGAAAAATGAAGAGTACTGTGGAAGAAAATAAAAATGGTCCCAAGAATCCATTTACAGTCATTTGACGCAAATGTAGGGGACTTGGCCATTATCTAAGTGAATTCCCTATTCTATATGATATTTTCTTGGTCAAATAATAATCTATGTGGAAATAAATGGTTGGAGAAATGTTTAAAAGTATTAGTGCTCCTTGTTGATGGGATTACATTGGAATAATTTTATCTTGTATTTGTAACCATGTAGTTTGTCATGTGAAAATTATATTTGAGGAAGAATTATCTTTTCACTTGTTGATATAGTTATAAATAACTATTTGGTTTTATATGATCATTGGGTTTCAAGCAATTACAAGTTATTATATTTTGGGATGAAAATGCAAGGTATGAGATAACATTTGTGGTTAAATTATGTTATGGTAATTTTGAGGAATTTATCTCATTTTGGTAATGTTATAAAATATAGTTTTTGAAAAAGGACAACATGCAGACCGTGAGACAACCCGTCGCATCGGCCAAAGCTGTGGGAATCGAACCCACAACCAGAGTGTGATTGGGATTTATCACCTACCACTGGACTACATGAAGTCCCTGTTTAGTTTGACTAATTATTTTTAGTTAAATGATTTTATTGATCAATAATAATTTGATTTTGGATCTTATGTCTTATCAAATGAATACCATTAGTATAGTAAAATTATTTGGTGATTATGTGATAAACGTTATTTTGGAAGTCATTCGCTTTGTTGGGAACAGTGTATGCCCAAGGAAAATAGAATACTATGGGATTTCATTTGAGAAGTAATGGTGGATTTTTATCTATATTTTTATTGTGGATTAATAGTGATTTGGGTTATTTATAGAAATTATTAACCTATAATAGAGAATATGTGATTAGGATAATTACTATTAAGTATGTGACTTTAAGAGTAGTTGATGTCATTTGGAGATATAATTTAACATGGAAGACTACATAACCATATTCTTGTATGTTTTGGGTCACAATATTAGTTTGGATTATATTGAATGATTTTAAGGACAATTTTTTATTGAATGGTATTTATTTAACATTGGGGTATTGTTGGTTTAATTTTAGAAATTAATATTAGTGTTTATTTATCTAAAGGAATATCCTTTTGGAAGATCATCATATCTTGTACTAACCATTTTGGTTTTGATTAATCTATAAAGGAAGGTAAATATATAGTTTATCCTTTGTGGATCATGTGATTCTCTAGAAGTTTATTCTAGCTCTTCCGGTGTGACCAAGTCTTCTTCAATACTCTTCATTTAATAATGAGTTAGTGGTAGAAATTTGAGTTAGTGGTAGAAGTTTATTCTAGCTCTTCCGGTGTGACCAAGTCTTCTTCAATACTCTACTTAAAAAGTAAGTATATATCTTTATATTTTTAGTCAATATCATAAATAAATTCCTTATCTTTATGAAATGTAACTTAAAACAAAAAAAATGTTGTTCGTTTACATTTCTAACTGGGAAACTAATGACCGTTTGTCCTATCAAAAGTTTCTGGTTTTCTTGTTGTTAACTTTCTCATGATCATGTTTTCTATCCCTCTCCATCATAACATAACACTTAGTTTATCTTCCATATCCATGTTTTCTTACATGGAATACTATTATGGGTTATCTTGAGTGATCTTTGTACTTCTCTTTATTTATTTTAAAGTGATAGTTTTATTGAATCTTTTTCTGATGTGGAACCTTCCATTATATTCCCAATAACAATTTTCAAAATTTAAAGGACGAAATTTATTGAAGGAGGGAAAATTTAACACCCCAAGATTTCATAGTACGTTTATTCTTCAAAGTAATTCAATAACTTACACTACACGCAACATCGAGTTCAAGCACACCACCACTTACCAAACTAATCATTCAAAAGCGGTTATGAATAGTATTAAAAAAATTTTGAACTTTATATAACCATTATAATTTTAGAATCCATATTATGATTTTCTTAGACATAATGTAAGGAAAAATTCATTTTTTTCAGATAAAAGAAGAATTTTTCAAAAAATGAAATTTTACCGCCTTTTTATGGGGAACCATTTTCTTAAATCAAATATTTGAAACGTTTATATATTAAATTTGATAAAATAAACTTCTTCTTTGGGATCGGGACATAATAATTCAGTTTTAATAAATTTTTGGTGTTTTCTGATAACTTTCATATTTGGGTGAATAGTGAAAAATAATATATTTTAACTAAAAAAAACTTTTTTAATCAAAATAATTTAGAGTGTTCAAATATACATATGAATGGTTTGCAGGTATAATTAGATTATATTTTTACCATTTAATCCAATTTTGTTCATTGGATGTAATTTCACTTTTGAAATTAGACATAAACAAATGTCAATCTTTTGGTAGTTATTATTTCACAAAAATACGCTTTTTGGTTTTGACAATGGGAATTAATTTTAAACTAATAAATTAAATTTTTATGTTTTGAATTTGGTAAAATAGATTTCATTTTTTAATTCATAATATCAAAATTATCTTAGGGTGAATTTTTGGTATGTTTCTGAAAACTTTCAATTTTTGATGAATAGTGAAAACACTGAGTTATAGTTTGAAACCAAATTTTTATTTAAATAATTATTAATTTTATTTAAATTTATTTTATGTCAAAATAGATACATAATACCTATATATGTTCAATGTAATTCATTGGAGTCAGTTTATAATAATTTTAGATATATAAAAATTTTATTGAACTTTTCACCGTCTTTTACCCACCTCCTAGGACAATTTGCAAATTCAAATAAAACTTAATTTTACCGCTAATGTGAATGAAATTTCAAAAATACGAGAGACATGGTTGATATTAGTAAGTAAAATTTGGTTCAATAAGATGAAAATAATTTTTGGTGAATAGTAACTTTTAATTTTATTTACCACGGTTAAAAGTAAATTGGGTAATTAAGGGTAAAAATGATATTATTATTACCCTAACACATGTCCTAATTCTATTGGCTAAGTATAATTCGACCAAAAAAAACTTAGGAATAAAATATAAACCTCTTTGGTCTTCTTGGATTAGATTAGGACATTTATTATTATTTAATTCTAAGAAGAGTTAAAAGGGTTAAAATCAAAGCTTAATAACTAAAACATTTTT
The DNA here is from genome assembly GCA_963277665.1 of Viscum album. Lineage (NCBI taxonomy): Eukaryota > Viridiplantae > Streptophyta > Magnoliopsida > Santalales > Viscaceae > Viscum > Viscum album. The sequence continues at coordinate 1,712,401,739 of OY728130.1, forward strand.
AATATAGGGTTACACATAAGATAAATTCGACTATAAATATTAATTATAAAGATAAAAAAATCTTACATAATGGTATTTTATTTATTTATTTTAGACGTTAAATAATTTTTTTATTAATGACATAATGATGATGTAGTAATTACCTAATTAATGAAATATTATACTAATTGATACTATAAATATCCAAGTACATGTAATTTGAGAATTTTTATGAATTCCACTAATTTTATAGGTTAATATGACATATTAGGGTTGGTCAGATGAATTTTTTTCTAAGTAATAATGTTGTTATTAATTTACCGAAAACAAAATACCAAATTGTGTCAAAATTGACATAAAAGAGTTTTTAAAACGAATATTATATTTTTAATTGATATTCTATTCCTAAAAATATATGGTTCTACCAAAAAAATGTATAATTATGTTTGTATCATTAATGAACAACTTGTGGTTCTCTTGGAAGTATATAGTATGTTTATTATCCATATAATATAAAAATATAGAGACATGGTAAATGTCAAACTATTTAACTAAGAGTTAAATCTAAATGAAAAGGTTTATATAGTAATTCAAACCTATCTAAAACCTATTTTTTGAGTGGTTTTTGGAAAATCCCCACCTTATAATTTAAATATTCCATTTTTTAGCCATTAGAAACCGAAATTGATTTTATTATAAAATAATATTTCTTGTTTTTTCCTAAGGTTCCCCTCACACCTCTTATAAAAGGGCACAACCCCTTCCCTCAATTTCACACCTTAAAATCCTTTTGGATTGGCAAAACTCTACCCAAATACCCTCTAAACTGTCCTCTATTCATCCTAAATTCTCTCCTTTATTCATAAATCCATCCTAAGGATCCCTTTTGATCAAATCAAAAGGAAGAACCTGAAGAAGAGGTAAATATCTCATCACCTCTTTCAAGTTCATTTCTTCTTCCACTTCCTCTTTATTTGTTGTTTCCTTTATAAAATAATAACTCTAGTATATTATATATATTGTGATGTTATTATGAATATGTTACAACCCCATTCATTATTCTATCTATCCTTTTATTGACATGTCACCATACGAAAGTACATACGGCTTACCGTATCCACGTCGTGGTGTAATTGTTATTCAATATGTTATTATTTTGATGGGTATAATAATGATTTGTAATTGATGTATATAACATATATAACATGATAATTATTCTTCATATGTGATATACCATACAATTATATATTATTTTAATATCAATATAATGATATTGTTGCTCGTGTGTACGTATCGATTATCGTCTCCACGAATGCGATGAGATTCATTCCCCATCATATAAAGTCAAGAATAAATTTCATTTTATGATTAAAAATAATGTTTAGAGGCATGATATAACTATGTATATGAATAATATACTTCCCATCCATAACAAATATGACTCACATGACAATGAATATAGAGGAAAATGAATCTGTTAACACCTGAAACGACGATAATACTAAGATATTATTAACAAAGAAATATTAAAAGATCATATATGATATCATATTAATGTATATGATTCTTTTATAATTTAATAACAATTGTTTTACCATTATACAGTAGGTTAACCTACCCTTGACCAAATAATAAGTACAAAGTAATGGGTTTCTTATCTCACTTTTAATTCCATGAGATTTCCATTGTTCACCACTTATTTATTAAATATGGTGTATTGTGTACTTTCATTTGATATATATATTTTCATGATTATATTTATATTCATGGTATTATGGGATTCATTTGGTTTTTATTAACGTTTCTCCAAACGACTTGATTTATTACAACGAAGTTATGGTTTTCATCTCACTTCTTATTCTTGTGAGATTCATGTCATACTGCCACTATTTTCTTTTGTGTGGTGTATGTATTTCCCAATTACTGTATTATTTTTGTAATATAATTTACTTTATGAGTAATTACATCTTCATTTTATGATCCATCTTTCATGGGATGTATGTTTTGTATGTAACGAAATTGGTAAGGGAATTTGAAATTTCAATTTTCACTCATTCGACTTTACGCATACTTATTTGATTATTTTACTCCAAGATTATGTGTAGAATCACTATTAATCTTCTTATGTCATAATTTCCACTCCCCTTTATGTGGATATACTTTTGATACACATAATCACTCCATTTATAAATTCTCAAGTCATCGATTTGAACTTGATAAGAGTAATTTTAACTCAATCTCCATTTGTTTAGTTAAATATCCAATTCATTGGTGTTGTTTTTACAAGAATATGTGTGAATGTCCTATAATTTATTTACATTGAATATCCAATCATATCGAGTGTATTTATATTTTTCACACATAATTATGTCATCGATTGATCCTTAACCTAAGGATACGGTCTTTAAAAGATAGTTCATCTCAATTTACATTCCATTGAGACTTCTTCATTATTATACACCAAATCACGTTTATATGGTGTATATAATGTACATTGACATAGTATATCATGAATCCCTTTATTCCCATGATATTATAATATATTTATTACCTAAATTATTTGTATTCAAGTGTCTCTCTTTTGGTTAGGAAATCTAAGTAAAATATCATTTTAAATGTTTTAAAGATTTATTACTCTAAATCTTCTTCATTATGTCCATGTTTTAAAAATGGTTTTATGGATTTATTTATATGTAAATTAAAGTTTTAAAATGAAAATTCATTTTAAATGTTTCAAATTGGAATGAGACACTATGAATCAAAAATATATTTTTAAACATCTTCTTGACAAGTAGTGTGACTTTTAAATGTTTTCATGAAAAAGGGTGATATTTCTCTCAAATAGTTTTGATGATTATTTTCATCTATGAAAACATAATTAATTATTTTTGATTGAGGTTAATCTGTTACAATACAATCTTATATATTTTATTTAATGATTTCTATTTGACTTTGGATGTGCTATTTTTATATTATTCATGGTTTCTGGATAAAGTATTGGCATTTCGTCTGCTATTTTTAATATGAATGTTTATGTTATGTTTCAAACTTTTCATATGAGGAATGCATTGGACTTAGTATGTGATGGGTGTAGCCCTCTATAGCTCCTAGATGCATCAGTAGGTCTCATGAGACAAACTAGTGTCTTGGCACAAGGGCTTGAAAAAATATTATTTTGTAGTCTTGGCATAAGGCCTTGACTATGTGGTTATGAAAGTCTGGCATTATGCATTCCACCATTATGAAAGTGGCTATTGATATTGCATGTGATTATTAGACTAGTAGAATATCCATCTGAGTAATTAAATGGCATTATTTTATTTTATCTTTGCCATAATATGGTGAAGTAAAAGTTTAAAAGGCTTTTGTTTTAGTCTTATACACTTCCTTAAATGTCTATTCTTATTTATGAATGTTTCTGATATAATGTTATCCTTACTGAGCATCTGAACTCACCCCTTTCTATGTTTTATTTTTCCCAAGATGAAAAGAATTATATTATGACTGACCTGCAGGGATAGTCTCTGGGATCTCAGTGTTGTCTATGGGAATAATGTTGTTGTAGTTTTTAGTTTTATTATGTAATGTAAACCTTGTGAATGTATCTAGTACTTACAAGGCTACTAAACTAATCGGTCTTTTGAGACTTAATCTTTAGTGATCATGACAATGATACGTAATAATGCATCGACTCTGGGTAACTGGGGTCGGGGCGTTACATATGTGATGTGTATGGGTGTTTTTCTTATGTTTTTATTTTTTGTAGAGCCCTTGTGAATTTATTTATATCCACTTGTATAGTTTATTAATGTGTGAGGTGATCATTCCTCATTCACTCATACGTGAGTATTTTCATGGGTATACCATTCAATGGATTTATATATAGGTTTGGGGTTATAGGATCGAAATATATTTACCTTGAAGTTAAGTGTTCATAACACCACCTTTTTGGTGTTTTTCTTATAGTGTATTTATTGAGTGGATAGTTTGACTATCATTTGATCGTTCTAATGTTGATGGATATTATTATAATTTAGTGATGATATTTTACCTTAGATTTCCAGAATGAGATAAAAGAACCCAAATGGGGTGTTAAAACCTTGATGAGACATAAGGGACCATAGTGGATTCCCAATAATTTCATTGAATATAGTAAGGACTAAAACAAGAGGGATAACACATCAATGGTCTAGTATGAATGTGGTGATAGGAAGTGGGTATGTACTTGAGGGACCACCCTATATTATTTGATAAGGGAAGTGATCAACCACATAGAACAATTGATGATATGTCTATATTTATATTTTATTTTCCCTACAATCAAGGGAATAGTGAAATTTGGTTTACATGGTGGTACCCTTGATTGGAATGAATGTGGTAATAATTTTTCAACATGAGAGTCTGAGAAAGGAAATGTATATCAGGTTCAGTGGAGTTTGTAACCCATGTGACCCTCATGATATATGTGTGTTCAAGTTATGTTTCTCTGGTTAAATATTTCATCTAAGGAATGATTTATATCATGTAAGGAGGGGGTATTTAAGAGATACTATGAACCATGAATGTTGAATGGTGATGATGAAAGGGAACAGAATTATTCTAACCTTGTGTATTGATGATATTCGAAAGTGGTAGGTGCATGCTCTATTTTATCTGGGTATTTATGGGATATGATAGATCCAAAAGTGGGTTTTCTTCAATCTTGTGGTATTGTTGATATGTAATGAACTATGTTGGGTTCAATTCATACAAGTTATATTAATTTGATATGATGGAACTATAGGTGAACGTCATTATATCCTAGGGTAATGATGTTATGTGAGGTAGTACTAGGGTTTGGCGTAAGTCCCCCATATGTTTGTATGATATGATATGATAAAAAGGTGGGTTACATTCCCCCCATCCTTATGTATAGATAATATGATATGGTACCAACAGTGGAAATCATTCCCCCATTTGTATAGATGATTTGATTTTGTATTAGAGGTGATCATCATCCCCCCATTGTGTGTTGATGATATGAAATGGTACCAGGGGTGGGTATAATAATTTTCTACTATGTAAGGATGACATGAGATGGTAAATAGGGAGTGTTTCATTCCAGTTTTTGTTTTGATGATGTGAAATTGTTATAAGGGTGCATCCCCACCATATATCTGTGGATGATAAAAGATGGTACCTTTGGTGGGATCTATCCCCCCTCCATTGTGTGTGGATAATATGTAATGGTACAATGGTTAGGCACAATTCACCCTATGTATCGATGATACAAGATGGTATCATATGTGGTCACATATCTAACCCCTACTTTTTTATATACATTGTTCAAAGACACCCAATATTGGAAAATTTAAGTATGGTCACTCATGGGTGGCTATAGTAGAACTCGTGGTCATGAAAAAATTTATGTCTTAAGTTAGATATTTATTTATTATGACTATATAACATTTTTCAAACATTATATTAATAGTTATTCAATAAACAGAATTGGTGTTGATCTGTATATTTGTACTCCAACCATACTATGGTGGACCTAGAACTTGGGTACCAAAGTTGATCTCATGAATATATACATCAATAAGGAAAAGTCTAGGTATTGGAAAGTTGAGCTGGATATATTGATCGAATCAGGAAAAGGGACCAAGTAGAAACTCTGGACCACATGGTAGTTATGTTAAGTTTCATTGATTTTTTAAGTATATGGTTTTCCCATGAGATATCATATTGGTATATACATGACTCATGTGAAATCTAGATAAATCATTCAATTATAAAATGTGATGTGTTATATTATTTTATATTGCTTGGGTTATGATGTTTTATCTTATTCTATTAGATTTTGAGAGGACTGATTTACTTTTATTTATACTTTTTTATTTTAACATAACATGTGGGTATAGTCTCCCTATGATATCATCGTAGACCCTCACAAATATTCAGCGGCCTTTGGTGTATGAGGAGGCATATCTGTCATCATGTGGAACTCCATTCCAATTATAATATGACTTGAAATGAACTTATAACTAAAATTGACACAATTTGGCATTTGTAGCCCATTCCAACCTAATAAACCATCCTCCATGACCCCTTCTCCACAAAATCCAATCACTCTAGATAGGATTTCTCATTCAATATCAAATATTCAAATTGAATTTTTTTCCCTCGATTTGGATATCAGTAGGCTATGCACTATGTTAATTCAAGGAAAATTATCACTATGGGATATATTTATGAGTGATAACATTGATAATAAGAAAATAAAATAACTTCAGTAAGATCTTTCTAATCATAAATCAAGGTTACAATAGTTTTTATTTTTTTAGTTTATTTTCCCTTTTTCCCTATATCGTTTGTACCCTACAATTTCTTTCAATATATATTTCTCCTCATCATATTAATATTGTGTTTCCCATGACTTTGTCTCTTTCTAATAACCATAAAGGAGGAGAAGTTAAATTTATTTTATGTTATCCTTTTAAAAGAGAGAGTTATTTAAATAAAATCTTATTCATCTTTAATTTTCTTGTCTGAAATATTATTAAGATATTATACTCACTATGTATTATGATCATCAATAAGTGGGATATTGTTATATTATTCATTAAATAACCTCAATTTATTCCATTTTTTGGATCATCAAAACTCACTTTCACTATTTATTGAATAAGTTTGCTGTTATAAATTTAAAAAAATATTTATTAATAAGACTAGTGAATTATCTAAAACAATTATCATCCAAACCAAAACACTTCATTATATGGGGAAAATATTAGAAAAAATAAAATACAACCAAAAATTAAATACTTTATTATGTATTTGGGATCATAAAATCACCATATTCTAAGACCATCAGATGATGTAGTTTCATCAAATACCAAGGAAACAATAATCATACAAATTATTGATGTTATGATTAACCTACTTAATAATATCTCTTCTATGTTAAAAATAAAATAATCCACCTTGAATAAATATTTAATTATTTTATTTTTCAATATATTTATATATCAATAAAATAAAACTATACAACAAATCCCAATGGGTCTAAAGTAATTATCAACACTAAATCCCAAAAATTTATACATACTTTTATAAAGTTAATGAATAATTTATAGTGATTTAAAATTAAATTTATTATCATACATCATATAAAATGGTAATATTGTGAAGTTTATATAAATTACCAAGTATCTTTCAAAAGTGTGAAAAATATTCAAATGAATACTCTATCATTATTATCACATAATAAATTATGTCTTCTAACATATTTACTTGTCCATGGAATACTCTTACATTCCTTGATCTCTTTTACTTTGAATATTAAAACCATTCCTGAATTATTAATCATTGTTATTTTTAATTCAAAATGAAATGAATTACCTTTCAATTGTTATCACTTAATCACCCTTTTCTATTTTCTTTTAAATGAATTATTCCCTGTTGAAAAATATTTTTAAAATCAGCCACTCCTTGTTCTTAGTGTCGGTCTGCCATATCTCGATATAAAATCTCTTTTTCACTTTTGGTTAAAAGAGAAGATATTTAAAAATTAATTTTTTTATTATTTTTCTTGTAATGATAATGGATGTACTAACTTATTATCCAAAACACATTTACCAATTGTTTCATTATTCACTTTTCATTTTTACTATTTTTTATTATTCAATATACCTCTACTAATTCTATGGCTTTAAATTATTACTACTTATTTTTACAAAACTTCTTTTTTTTATTACTTTATATTATAATTTATAATATCTTTCTTATATTAATTTCTTTAAATACCATACTATCCAAACTCTCACTAAATTATCTTCTTTCTCTCAATATTTTAAATAATGTTAATGTTTTTTAATATACCCCTCTTTAAATTCACCATTCTAGGAAACAAATTATCTTTATTTTTTTACTTCATTTATATTTTATACTTTTCCAATAATAACATATGTAAAAGGTATCTTCTTATTCTCATATAATTTTATATTTTTTATGTTATCTGAATTCTCTATTTCTCTCATTATATGTTTCTTGTAAAACATTTACAATTCATGTTACTTATGGAACAAAAACTAAAAAATTAACAAAATTTCTTAAATTTACATTCATTTTTCAATGTTTTAATATAATTTCATCCAAATTTCAATTATTTTCTAGGTTTTATTTGTGTATATCAATGAAATAATTTTTAAATTATTTATTCATTACAATAATTTTAACTACCCAATTGGTAAATAATATGTGTGATTGAGGTAAACCATTTATATTTGTTTAATCATATGGTAACTAGTCTTCCAATATTTTATTTTTATATTATTTTATACCTATAACTAACATATTATTAAGAGATTATCTATAAATAATAATGGATATTTATTACATGAACTATCTTTTATTTTATTTATTTATTCTCAGGATATTATGAATATTCCTTTTATAAAATTTTAATTTGAAACATATTTAGTGGAGTGTGATTTCGGGTCCAAATATATTTGTATCCCCCTTTTTTGTCTCATATTTTAATTTAGTAGGGGAAAAGTAGATATAAATACTATAAAAATGTAGAGTATAAATTCTTCATTCATAGAAAAATTATTGATAAAAAATAAGTACATAAGGTATGAACAATCCAGATGTAAATTAATGTCTATTCTTGTATAATTAAAAATAACATATGGTGGTTGAAAGTTTTATTCTAATTATTAATTATTTAGTAATAATTTAGATAAATTTTGTATTCATCATGTTAAACTATTTTATGTATATAGTTAAGGGAAGGGATTCCCTCTAATATTCTAAACCACTGTATAATAATCATTAAATATCATGATGTATACTGGTTGAATTTATCAAACCACTCTTTCTTACTAGTATAAAATAGAAATTTGGTCCATAATTTTAATACTTGAATGAGAAATCGTACAAATTCCACATTAAATGACGATACTAGGAAAATCTAGAACTACATACTAGATAAATATATAAATAAACTAAATTATTTAAATATTCCACTTATATGGTTAATTAGGCCACATATATCCTCTAGATTAATTTTAAGAAAATTATGAGAGTCATTTAAAATCACACATGGTGAGGGTATCAAAGTCGATTTCCCAAAAGAACAGTTTTAATGGATTTTACTGAAATTGAGAATCATGTGACTCTTTATTAAATTTCCATGTGAATTTTCAATTATTTTTCACATCATGAAATTTTTTTGATTTTTAATATAATGTAACATAATGTGGATCATACTTCATTATCATATGTTATTGTATCATATTTATATTTGTTTAATGAAATAAATATATTATTTTTTATATTTTATCTAACAGCTTACTCATAAAAATATAATTATTTTCAATAAATAAGTATTTTTAATTTATTAATTGAGATTGATTCTCATAATGTAATATATTATTCCGTATCGACAAGTTCATTGTGAATAATTGTGAAAATAACATATATTTCTCTAAGTATTTTTGTTCACAAGGTATAATAAAACACTCCTCACAAAAACCTTATAAAAAGTAAATAGGATTAAAATAACCTTGATAAATTAAATTTCTAATATTAATTATATTTTTTAAATATTTTTTTAATTAAATAAGTATATGAAATAAGTCAATATCTAAATAAAAATAGTAATTTAGTAACATTGTTTTATATAGATTTAATCATAACCCCATATAATTTATTTCTAGGAAATATAGTAGTGGTTTTGTGAAAACCGTCACTAAATTATAAATTAGAGTCAATTTTTGTGAAACAATTATAAATTAATTAATAGAATTTTAAAATTTAAATATATATTAATGGGATTTTAAAAAAATTCTAAAATAAGAGAAACACATTATGATCTAAGAAAATTGGTAAATTTTTTTGTCACAATCCCTAAATGTGTGTGTTGAAAAATAACTATCGCTATTGCCTTATTTTTTAACCCCAATATCTCCATGTCTAAACAAACCCTAGTCTTCACCTTATCACCACCACCATAATAACCCTGACTTACTTCATCATCGCCTTCCTCCACCGCCTTTCCTACACTCTCAGACACATTATGGTTCACTAGTATAAATTCTTTTATTTTTATTTATATTTTTATTCATTATTGTGTTTAACTGGTGTTGGAGATAGTATTTTTGGTTTTTTAAGAAAATAAAACTTGGCACATAGTTTGCAAATCATTTTTCGAAATGTGTCGCTCGACATGTGAGTGTTAGGTTTTGCGGATAGTGAACTTCTTCAATGTTTAAGAATTATTTATCAAATAATGAAAAGGTAAATAGTTACTATGTGGCTTGGCTTCTTAGGGGACAGTATCACCCACGTGATTGTTGCATTGTTTTTCTAATTGAATGGATAAACAGTGAGAGTTTTCTAGATAATAAAAAATTTCATTTTACCAAAATTCCCAATATGGTTTTAAGTTCATTCTACTCCATTTTTATATCATTCGTGTGAATCCTTATCCCTTGGCATAGTAAATTCTCTCATTTCCCTTTTGGTGGATTCACCTTGGATCCTTGTCTCTTTATCTTGAGGCAAGCCCATTTCTTCAATATTTCTTCATCCTTACCCTTCTCATGATTTGTTCTTCAATTTCCTTGGGAGGTGGAAGCCTTAGATGGTGTTTTGGTAATATATGGTGTTATTAAAAAGGGTTAGATTTTTATTTCTTATGTTTCAGGAGTTTTAGGACTTCCTCATCATAAATCTAGTAGTTCTTATCAAAGCTGATGAGGTTGTGACTGATTTGGAGATATGTGTCTCAATTTAAGGTATTTTTCGTGGATAACCTTATGAATTCATTAATAACCTTTGGTTTTTATTTATAAAATTACCATTGAATTTATTTTATATTTCTTTTTAATACATGTTTGTTGATTTTAATTGTTTGGTGTTGTTAATTTAATGTTTAATGTTTAATTTTTAAGGGGGTTGGTTTTAATAATCCTAGAATATTTGATAACATTACTCAAAGTTGTTTTATGGTTTTAAATAGATTTATAAATTGTTTTTAGTTATGGTATTACCTTGAATAAGGTTCTTTGTTAAAATAGGTGTGGTAATTTATTAAAATTTCTTTAATAAAGTATTTTGTGAATAGAACTGGTGATTTTGATGTGGTTGGCATTGAGTAACACATAGGATACCAAGGATGTGAGGGTGTATTGTCCAAGACACTGAGAGATCATTTAGGGTGGAATACTGAGAGTGATTCTAATTTCATTCCATGGTACTGAGTGATCCTTAGGGGATAAAGATGGAGGGAGCTTCCACTTTTCACCATGAGACCAAGAGACCAAGAGAGCTATTGTGAGGTGGGTTTAGGGAACATTATGAGATATTTAACATTATTATACTTGTTTTTTCAGCTAGCATATTGTGTTTTAAACTACCTTACATTATACATTTATTGTTATAGCCCAAGGTACACATGACTTATAACCAGTTAATTTAAATGATTTTATATATTTTTTTAGTTCTTGGTTTTGTTATGATATCTTATATTATACCCATTTCAAATTATTTGCTTATATGATGTTAGTTATTATTATAGCCATGTTATTACTTATTTGGGAATTTTTTCCATGTGTATGTTGATGGGATTTTATTTCATCACCTTATCCATGTGAATTGATGTTTTGGAAACGTGATATTTTAAGAGAAACTAAAGGAATTTCCAAGGGTTTATTTAATTTGAAAATATTTAATAGTGAACTGGTTTTAGGAATTGAGTTTTGAAAATTATATTTAATGTTTCGTTTGGTTTAATATACTAAAATGTATTCACTGTGGTATCTTACTTGGTTTTCTACCTCACAGCCTACATACACCTTTGGGAGCATGTAGACTTCATTTTATGGGATATAGGTAATAGAAAAGGCATTATGTACTTAAGTGTCCCTTCTTGATTAACTACATCTAAGGTACTTTAGTGGAGGAGATGTGGTCTCATAGATTAATCTCATAAGGAGTTGTTTTGAGTTTTATAAAATTGGGATTTATGCATTGGTTATTTAGCTATGGATCTCGGTTTTGGAATTTTTATTTTTTTGTTGATATACCATGTATATGTCTCTTTTTTGACATTTTATGAATGATTTTAGGATCTTGTTTATAGTATACACTTTTAGTCATTGTTGTGTTATTTTGGTTGTATGTTTATTTGTACCATTGAATTTGATTATGTTGGTGTGTCCATATAAACTCATGGATACATCATGTTAGCTTACCAAGTGGGGAACCATTACCATATGGTTTATTATTGTTCCTTGGTTCTTTTCACCAACCCATGGTGATCGATGACATGCTTCGGGCCTCATGACCTATCGAATCAGGTGATGGTTATAATAGCCTAAACCAACTTTCCTATATCTAGTTCTAACAATATAAACATTACATTTATTGACTTCATACCAATATATGTGACCAAATTTCATCCATCAAAAACTTACAACATCACATATAAATATGGTACCACTTACATACACAATGTACTTTCGGGTTTAGAGTTTATGAAATTATGACAAGCATTTACATAACAATACCCTTTTCTTTCAATGAGAATTATTCCAACTATACCTATATTTTAATTTTTCCATATTAAGTTTTTATCATTTCTCCTACTCATCCTTGAATATTATGTAAACATTTAAAAATTTGGTAGGAGTGTAAACATTTTGGTAAGGGATATACATGAACTTTTTATCCCATTTCAAAATTATGAAATCTTAAAAGAGATTTTTCCTTTAACATAATAAACTTTGATCACTAAAAATAAATTACTTATATATAAAATGATATTTACTCAATGTTGGTCAGAGTAGATGACTCAAGAGGGGGTGAATTGAGTATCTATAAAAATTTATTTTAAAATTGTTTCTTTAAAATAGCATCCTCTGTTAAAATAAAATCAAAGTCAGTTTGTAGTGAATTTATAAAAGTCTAAAAACTTCAATTATATTCTCAGAATATTGATTAGTTATTAGTTTTACCAATCTAAATATTAGTCAAACTTTTGAAACTAATCTACTGATTCAAAATAGATATAAACACTTTCGAAACAAACTATCAATGTTTAGTTTATCTTAATGTGAAAAATACATATCAGATTAAAACACGAGTCAAACAACACAGTAGGTAAAAATAAGAGGTTCAGTCTCAAGCTGAGACTTAGACCTCTCCACTTGGTGATCACCAACCACAAAGAAGTTTATAACAAAAAAAATTGATCCACACCCTGGATTGGGGTCCACAATAGCACACAAGGTTGTCCAGGTCTCACATGACCTCTACCATAGTTATTAATGGGAAAACTATCAATCAGATCACACATGATCTTGTCCATAGTTCTACGTGGGATACAAGAGTAGAAATGCATAGAGATTGAGGAAATTTTAGTATCCTTTAGTTATATTTAGGAGACAGAGTGTATGAGACAAATAGATACAGACACTGATCAAAAAGTAAACACAAGAACACAATAGAGTTATTAAATAAGAGTTGGGTTTATAAATATCTATGTGTTGAGAAGTAAAGCTCTTGACTCAACTGATGAAGAGAAAATGATATTTGAGTCCTCTTTTGTAAGTTGGCTTCGGAAAAAAGTATCACAGTTTATGTAATCTAGCTTTCAGGTGTGAAAAAAGGACCAACTGTTATTTTCTGAGGAGGTTCAGCAAGCTTCAGCAAGTTGTTGCTTGTAAATCTTCTTTTAAGCTCAAGATTTGAGTTCCTTTCTTTGCAGAATCTTGCATATTTGGACAGTTTTTCCTTTTTGTTTTTTCAGTGTGTTTTCGAGAGAGGAAGATTTAAGGATGAGCTTGTTATCCTTTTATACTCCATGGTCTACTAGAAAAGAAGATCTCCCCATATACAAATACCTCATACTATCTACGGATAGTCTTATGGGCAACATTAAATAATTTGAGAAACATTAATTTGTTAAAATATGACCATTATAAATAAATTTTAATTAATAAATTCAAAATAGTTATTTATGACTATCGATGAGTCATAAGTATCATTCTATCATCATCGGTTTGTTAACATCAGTATGTCATCATTGGTGTGTCAGGTTTGATGTGTCATCTTCGGTTTTTTAACATCGTTCTGTCATCTTCGGTTTATCATATTTGTTCTGTCATGTTCAGTTTGTTAACATCGGTCTATCATCTTCGGTTTTTCATCTTCGGTCTGTCATCTTCGGTTTATTGACATCGGTTTGTCATCTTCAGTCTATCATCTTCGGTGTGTTGAACATCAGTGTGTTGAAAATCGGTGTGTTGAAAATCAGTGTGTTGAACATCAGTGTGTCTAACATAGTTGTTTCTAACATCGGTGTGTTGAAAATCAGTGCATTGAACATTGGAGTGTTGAACATCGTTGTGTTGAACAACAGTGTGTCAATATAACTATCGGTGTCAGGGACTCTAAAAATCTTATGATGTGTCTGTCTTAAACATAACGTTACTAGATTATGTGACATAAAAAATAAAAGTAAAAAATAAACTTGTAAAAATATTGATTCATATGTATATATATTTAATTGACTTATTTAAGTATATTGTTTGGTATGAAATAATTGATTTACATAGAGATATTAAATGGAAAGAAAGAGTAGAATTTGTAGATTGACATTTTTGTGATTATGAAAACTAATATATCATAGAGGGTCCAACAATCTATCCCTTTTTTATAATCACAAATTATGACATACATGTAAATATAAGGAATAATAATAATTGGACTTAGCAAAATATTCACTGAATTGGATTTTTCAATATAACTAAAGCCTTCCCTTTTGTGAGTTTTTTTCAAAAAAGATCCCTCTTAATAACTGGATTATGATGAGTACATTCCTTGTGTCCTATACCAGAAATTCTCCCTATAAGATTAATAATTTATTCCTATTCTTTCTCCCCCTTTTGGGATTATCAAAAAAAAATAGAAAGTAAATGGATAAATATCATAAAATAAATACACCATAAATATTTCCATTACGAAGAAAAACAGTACATGACAAAAAAATAACAAATCCCTATAAAAGATACAATCCATCCCTAAGGGTTTGGATTTTGAGGGGATTTTAATTTATCTGAAGCATCTGCAGTATGATGATAAGGTTTAGGAGTGCCATAGGGAAGAGGTGGTCTGACTATAACACCAGGTGGGGCAACACATGTAGGGACATTGGCTGCAAGACTAGTCCTTCTCTCTGAAAACACGTGACTAGGATATTGATCTGTAATGACTGGTCAAATCTATGAAAGAGCATAAGAGACAATCATTGGAGCAGGAGGCCGAGAGGGAGTTTCAATGGAAGCAGAAGGAGTGACCACAATAGCTTCAGGCTGGACAAGAAGATATGTCTTAAAGAGATTTATGAAATAATTAATGATTTCACCACTATAGTGTGTACCTTTCTAGAAGTAATCCTTATTCTCTATGAATTTATTAAGAAAAGGGGTATACTCCTTCAATTGAGTAACTTTTTTCTTGAACACTTCTATGAATGGAGGTATTCTGAGATTTCCTGTGAGAAACTTGAAGCTATTTATCAGATCATGCTTGGTATAAATCTTAGTAAAGTACTTATCCACTTTCTCTCTAATCTTTTTCTAAGCACCAGAGGCTTCATTTGTGCACTGCCTGACCATATTGTACAAATGATCTATATTTCAATGCAACTTTTCAAGATTTTCTATGTTTGAAACACTCTGAGGATTCAGTAGTTCCTCTCTCATCACATCCTTGATAGATTCCAAATTATCAATATCACCTTTCCCAGTCCTAGAACTGGAAGGTTCGGTAATCATTTTACCAAGATCCTCTTTCAATTTCTTCAGATATACATTTTATAGATGAGTAACCAAGTTCCTAAGAAAATATAGTACCCCACTAAAGGAGTTCTTTAAGTCATAGGTTAAATAATTTAGCTCATTTCTCATTTTCCTTACTTCTTCACTTAGAAAGGTATTATGCCTAATAATGGTTTTTGTTGTGGTAATGAGATTTGGTTTAATCTCCTAGATCACCATCCTTGTAATATTTGATGCATCAACATCTAAAATACATATTGAAGTAGATTCTTCACTTATTTACCCAATTGAGTCTTTCACTGACTCAGATATATGATTTTTTAGTTGCTCCAAATCATCCTTAATGACATATTCACTAGGAACTATCTGTGCTACTGGCTCTACTGCTGGAGATACAACTGGTGGAACATGTGATTCTTTATCTTGGGCTTGTGGAGAAGGAGGAGGAGGCACCCTCTCTTCATCTGAGTCATATTCCCACCCAAAAAGAATGTGTCCTAGATCGTTATTCCATTCTTGAGTATAAGTCTAGTCTCTTGGCTCAACAGTATCAATCCCGATCATTCTTCCTTGAGGCTCAGTAACAACGTCAACTTCATCAACTTCTTCATCCTGTCATCTGGCCTTAATAACATTTTAGGGTAGAGGAACCAACTGAACTTCAGGTTCTACATGTTCTCTATCCACTTCAACTCCACTAGGCACTTCCTCAATTTGAGGCACTTGATCCTAAGCTTCTTCCTAATAGTCACCAGCTATAAGTTCATTCAATTCATGAATGATGTCTTGATTTTCAGTATTAGGATGGGGTGATCTTCCCTCATGACCAGTATCTATGTGATCAACATCTGCCTATTCAACATGCTCAGCACCACTACCAGTCCCATGTATTGACTCCTCACTGGATCTGTTAACAACTTGTTGTCCCATTTTTAAAGAATCACTTACATGCTCATAATTTCCTCCACTACCACCATCATCCTCATTATCATCGTCGTCAACTGACTCCTCATCTGATTTACTTACATAACCTTCAACTCCTGTAATCTCATTCTCTTCCTCATCCTCATCACCTAACAAATATTCTATTGAGGGTAAGTCCAAAGGTGGACTAGTAGGTCCATAATACATGTACTTGGGGATTTCATCAATATCAGGAGCACTCCTATCATTGAGTGTAGATCCTTCATCCCTTGGCACTTTAGTCTCAACTTCATCATCAGAATAAACAGGTTCTTCTTCAAGTTTGAGACCTGGATCGACTTGATCCTTTGGTCAGGTAGGATGGTCAATTGGATTGAAATCCTTATACATTCTATCCTCGTCACCTAACCAAAATTTCTTTCATGGGTTCAAGAAGATCTTCATTCTTTTACAAATATCTTTTTGAAGACACAAACTACTGCATGCACTTATAACTTCATCTCCATCTTCCAGACAACCTAACTTTTTTAACATGGTAGAGATCATCCTCGAATAGTACAAACATGTTTCCTTAATGGATGGATTTATCAAATCAGATAAATGCACTATTAGATACCTATACAAGTTCACTTTTATCCCATGTTTCAACAGATAGATCAGGAATACATCCTGATACTTCACTGCTAAGAAATCTCCCTTCCTTGGGTGGATTTGATGTTGTATAAACATAAAAAGAAACCTTACCTATCCTTATAACTCACTTTCAATAGTCCTCCTAGATTATCTATTTCTAATCAGCTCTTTTAGAGAATATTCATAAGAGAATAAATCATAGGAATGTGGAATATTACCTAGATAATCAGCATAGACACCTTTATGAGGAATCTCCAGACACTCAACCCATTCCTTGGATGAAAAATATATTTCCTTTCCCTTTACCACTGACTTTATCTTTGCTGTCTCAGCTTCATCCAGTGATATATTCAAATTTTGATAAACCTCATGTAATATATATGGATAATAAGGCCTTTCATTATTCGAGAACCAGTTTATCCACCCTTAAGATTCTAGAAATCTTAAAAAAAACAAATTTCTTAATAGAAGCCACTAAGAAGATAATTCTTTCTCAGCTGTAACCACTTGGCTTTACAAGCCCAATTTTGTAGTCCCATTGGACTCACCTTTCTGACGCTTAGTAGATGGAGATTTTATTGTCTCTTCCATAGCGTTCATGGTCCTTTCCATTTTGAGGTTTTGGATTCCAAAAGAGTTGAGAGGTCGAGGGTTGAGAGATAGAGTGACAAAGGGTAGAAGTCTTTACGGTAGTGGGAACATGAAAGGTTGGGCTGGATCAAACATATAATATCATTTAGGGATTGTAAATTGTATAGTATAAAATTTAAACATGGAAAAAATAATACCAAAACAATGTCGTTTTATTTTAAATAGATTTAATTACAAAAGAAACCTTAAATACATCGGTGTTATTGAATCGATTTTACACAATTGGTTTCAGGGATTGGTTTCACAACATCAGTTTCAGGGATCGATTTCACAAGATCAGTTTCACAAGAATGGTTTCAAGGATCGGTTTCACAAGATCGGTTTCACATGATCGGTTTCAAGGATCAGTTTCACAAGATCAGTTTCACAAGATTAGTTTCAAGGATCGGTTTCAGGGATCGGTTTCACAAGATCAATTTCAAGGGTCGATTTCACATGATCGGTTTCACAAGATTATTTTTGATGATCGGTTTCACAACATCGGTTTCACAAGATCGGTTTCAAGGATCTGTTTCATGAGATCAGTTTCAGGGATCGGTTTCATGAGATCAGTTTCAGGGATTCGTTTCATGAGATCCATTTTAGGGATTGGATTCATGAGATCTACTAATTTATCATTCCTAGTTCATGTCTGATGTAATTCATTCTCTTAGATTTTAGGGGTTTAGTGAATATATTATCTAGGTGATGCTCATTCCTAATAAACTCAAGAGTTATATCACCATTTTGATAATGATATCTCAAAAAGTGATGTATTACATCATTATTCTTTGTTCAAAATGATAAATTGGATTCATAGAAATGTTAATTGAACTTGTGTTGTCACAATTTATGGGGATATGTCTGAATTGAAATCCATAGCCTAATATGGTGTGTTTCATCCAAAAAATTTGTGCACAACAACTACCAGCAGCAATGTATTCTTCTTCATCAGTTGATAATGCAACTCAATTTTCATTTTTACTACACCATGATATTTGAGACTTTCCCAAAAAGTGAAATGTTCTTGAAGTAAACTTTATATCTAACTTACATCCACCAAAATCAACATATGAATAGATAACTAAATCAAAAGGTTGTCCTTTAGGATAGTACAGTCCTATGTTATTTGAATACTTGAGGTATTTAAAACTTCCTTTAAAACCATTTAAATGTGAATTTGTTGGGTTTTCCTGAAATCTCACACACAGACACACACTGAACATAATATTTGTACTACAAACAGTTAAGTACATCAAACTCCCAATTATTCCTCTGTAAGTAGTTTGATCAACTAATTTTCCATTATCATCAAGATCCAAATTACATGTAGAATTCATAGGTGTTTCACAACTCTTAATGCTACCAAATCCATATTTTTTCAAAATATGTTTTGTGTACTTACATAGATTTTAAATAATACCTTATTTATTATGAAATATTTGAAATCGAAGAAAATATTTCAGTTCAACTATTTAACTCATTTCAAACCGGCTTTGCATTATTTTTGAAAAATCATTACATAAATATTTTTCAGAAGATCTAAAGATAATATCATCCACATATATTTGGGATATTAAAACTTCTTTTGAAATTCTTTTTATAAATAAATTAGGATCTGCAAGTCCTTTTGTAAAGCCTTTAGAAATAAGAAAATTACTCAACCTTTCATACCAAGCTCTTAGATCTTGTTTTAAACCATATAAAGCTTTCGATAATTTGAGCACATGATTTGGAAAGTGTGGATTTGTAAAACCTGCGGGTTAATCGAGAAAAACATCCTCAATTATATAACATTTATGAATTCACTTTTCACATCTATTTGATAAATTTACAATCCAAGCATGCGGCCTAGGAAAGTAATATCTTAATTTCTTCAAGTCTATCTACTGGTGAAAAGGCCTCTTCAAAATTAATTCCATCTTTTTGGTTATATCCTTTTGCAACTAGTATAGCTTTATTTTTAACTATATTTCTTGCATCATCTACATAATTTCTAAATACTCATTTGGTTCCTATGGTCAAAGTATCCTTTAGTCTATCTACATGTTTCCAAACATTATTTCTTTAAAAATGATTAAGTTCTTATTGGATGAACATTAACCAAAAATTCATCTATGATCACATCATTGATATTTTTAAGTTCAATCTGTGACAAGAAGGCTTGATGTTCAACCTAGTTTCTCAAAGAAGCTCTCGTTTGTGATCCTCTTTCTAAATCTCTAACAATTTCATATAGGGGATGATTCTTAAGGGTCCTAGTTGGTCTAGAGATAGTAGGACATGATATTTCCAGTTGGTTAGGTTGATCTGGTTCATGATGGTTAGGATATAGAGAATTTTCAGAACTGTAATTTTTCACAGATTCCTTCGCATGGCGATTTGTGGTTTTATTATTAATGTACAGATCGGACATATCCTCTTAAATATTTTCTAGTGAGGTCTTGGGATCATGTGGATATTCTTCGTAAAATTTGATATATAGAAGTTCCTCCACATATTTGGTTTTCCTATTAAAGACTCTATAGTCTTTTCTTGATGTATACTGTCCAAGAAATATTCCCTAATCACTTTTGGAGGCAAATTTATCTAAATTATCTTTAGTTTTCTTGATATAAACTTTACATCTAAACACCTTAAAGTAACATACTTTGGTTTTCATATTATTCAACAACTCATAAGGTGTTTTCTTATGGATGGATCTGATTAAGACTCTATTTATTATGTAACAAGCTTTATTAAAAACTTCAGCCATGAAATAAATAGGTCAGTCATATTTATTGAGCATAGTTTGGGAAATTTCTGGTAGAGTTATATTTCTTCTTTCTGCCACACCATTCTATTGAGGTGTCCTAGGAGTAGAGAAATTATGAGTATAACCATTTTGTGAGCAAGAAATATTCAAAATCTTGATTCTTAAACACATGGCCTTGATCACTTCTTAATGATTTAATCTTAAGTCCGCTGAGATTTTCAACAGTCCTAGCATACTTGGTAAAGTGTGAACAAGATTCAATTTTGTGATCTAGTAAAAAGGTCCTGGTGTACCTAGAGAAATCATCTACAAGAACAGAGGCATAGTTCTTCCCATTGAGACTCAAAACTCTAGATAGTCTAAAAAAGTCCATGTAAACCAAATCAAGAGTTTGAGAAGTAGTTAATTCTTTATTTGGTTTGAAAGATATTTTATGTTGTTTTTAATTTTTTACAAGGATGGCATACTTAATTGTCTGGAAACTCTAATTGGGTAAGTCTTTAACTAAAGATTTTCTAGTTAACTTCCTAAGAGAGTGTATATTGCAATGTCCTAGACATCTATGCTATATCCTAGACTCTTTGTGAAAGGCATTTAGACAAGAGACATTCTATGTTTCTAGTGTGTCTAGATTTATAGCATATATATTATCATTTCTAAAAGAAGTAAATACTAAGTTATTCTTGGCATAAAAAACATGGAATGAATCATTTTTGAATTTAGCATTAAATCCAAAATCAAAAAATTGAGATATGATGAACAGGTTATACTTTGATCCATCAACATAAAGTACTTTAGAAATTGAAATAGATTTAGGGTTACCAATCTGGCCTAGGTCGATGATTTTTCCTTTGTCATTGCCACCAAATGTGGAATGTCCTCCATCAATCTTCATAAGACTTTTAAAGATTGAATATTCCCATGTCGTATGTCTTGAACAACTATTTTCTAAGTACTAAAACTTTTTATCGGAGCTCTTTAGGTAGTTTACTTACAAAACAGTTAATCCAAGAAACGAATTTGGTACCCACATATGTCTAGGTCCACATACATTAGTAATATAAGCTTTAGGAACCCACAACTGTCGTATGGTTTCCTATATGCAGAATATAAAGTGTTGAAAAGTAAACTCTGTTTGGTCTTAAATAATTCGATGCAGAAAAATAATTCTTGGAACTGGAACTTGCTCTAGAATTCTGGTTTTTGAAAAAGGTAGCAGATTTTCTAGATCTGGTTACAAAATGTGATTTGGATAAATTCTTTTGACCTCGTTGATATCCTATTCCTGAAGTATACTTATGAGCTATTTTTATAACAAGAATTTGAGTAAGATTATTTTTTTGATTAGTGAAATTTTCCAAGTCATTCTTCAATTTCTCATTAGACATTTTTAACTCATTGTTTTCCGTGAGCAGTAGATCATTTTTCTCTTTTTCAATTGTAAGTTCAGAGTTAGCAGTCACAGTAAGAGCAAACTTTTTCTTCAAATATTTATACTTATCTTTCAACTCATTACATGTTTCTTCTAACATGTAAAAATATTCTAATAATTCATCGTTTTTTATATTCTCATATTCACTTTCAGAATAAAAATAATTACGCATAGGAGAGTCTAAGGTTACCTCAGTTGTGTTAGTCATAAAACACATATTAGCCACATCATCTTTCTCATTTGGAGAAGAGACTGATTCACTTGAGTTGTCCTAGGAGGCACTCCAGGTGGCCTTCATTGCTTTCTTATACCTTTTATCATTATTTTCATACTTTTTCTTATATTTAATCTTTGGATAGTCAGCCTTAACATGTTTTTTCCTTTAACATTTGTAAAAAATTATCTCTTCTTATTTATCATTTCTCTTCCAATCCCTTCTCTAATTGCCCTTGTTATCATACTTTCCTTTTTAATTGGGTTTTTTGAAAAAATTATTTTTCCTATAAAATTTCTTGAATCTTCTAGCCAACTTGGTTATTTTTTCATCACTAACCATAGCTACTTTATCACTACTGGAGCATTCAACAGTAGTGTAACGCCCCGACCCCAGCTACCCAGAGTCGGTGCATTAATTACATAACATTGGCATGATCACAGGAAAGATCAAATCTCGAAAGACCGATTGGTTTAGTAGCCTTGGAAACACTAGATATATTCATAAGTTTTACATTACATCATAAAATGAAAAACTACTACAACAACATAATGTCTCCATAATCCACACTACTATCCCCTCATAATATCCCTGCAGGTCATTCATAATTTACTTCTTCACATCCTGGGGAAAAAATAAAACATAGAAAAGGGGTGAGCTCAAATGCCCAGTAAGGATAACAATAAAGCGGAAACTTTCATAAATAAGAATAAACATTTAAGGCAATGCATTACTAAAACAAAAGCCTTTTAAAATTGAACTTCAACATGGTATGGCAAAAGTAAAATGAAATAATGCCATTTACTTATTCACATGGATATTCTACTAATTGAATAATCACATGCAAAAATCAATAACCACTTTCATAATGTTGGAATGCATAATGCCAGACTATCATAACCACATAGCCAAGGCCTCGTGCCAAGACTACAAATAAGATTTTGTCAAGGCCTTGTGCCAAGACACTAGTTTGTCTCATGAGACCTACCGATGCATCGAGGAGCTATAGCGGGCTCCACCCGTCACTTATTAAGTCCAATGCATTCCCATATGAAAAGGTTTAAACATAACATAAACATTCGTATTAAAACTAGCATACGAAATGTCAATACTTTCACAATAAACTATGAATGGTATAAAAATAGCACGTCCACAGTCAAACATATCACAAAACCTTCAATACAATATAGAAGTTTTGTATCATAATAAATCAACTTCAAATAATCTTAAAATCCATCAAAGGATGTTGACATAGATGAAATCAAAATTCTTTTTAAAGAAATATCTCCTTTTATTTTGAAATCATTTAAGATCCATATAAAATAAAACATTTTCTTTGAAAATATTCTTATAAGCTTGTAAGGAAAGCTTTGAAGATTTTATAACGGCGTAAAATAACCGCACCCGCCGTATAAGTAAAAAAAACATTCTTATCTCAATTCTGTCGAAAAGGTTAAAAAGGACCTTGTTTTGAAAACGACGGAAAGATTCCTTTATAAACCTCTTATAAAAATTCAAACAAGGGTATAAATGACTTTAACCCATATTCTTGTAAATAGTAAAAATGTTTTGAAATACATTTCGAAGAAACATGGATGTGGATGATAAAGAGATCCCAGTAGATTATTACGTATAATACAACCTCGGATAATGAAGAGATTGTGAAATAACCCTTACCTTGTACTTTTCCTTGGTTGGGGTAGGTTAACCTCCTGTATAATGGTGAAATAGTTGTTATTAAATTATACAAGAATCATATATATTAATATGATATCATATATGATCTTTTAACATTGATTTGTTAATAATATCTTAGAATTATCGTCGTTTCGGGAGTTAACTTACTCATTTTCTTTTATATGTTTTGTTAAATAAGCCATGGTTGTTGTATCTTATTCATATCCAGAATGATATACAGTCCTTAAACATCATTTTTAAATCATCAAATGATAATTATACTTGAATGGATACGATGGAGAATGAATCTCATCGCGTTCGTGGAGACGGTAGTCCGTACGTACGCACGAGCGACAATATCATTATTTTGATATTAAAATAATATATAAATGGATGGTATATCATATATACAGAATCATTAACATGTTATTTTTATTATTTACATGAGTTACACATCATTATTATACCCATCCAAATAATATTATATTGAATAACAATTACACCACGACGTGGAGACGGTAAGCCGTACGTACGCACGTATGGTGACATGTTATTCAAAGGGTGGATAGAATACTGAATATGATTGTACCATATTTATAATAACATCACAGTATATGTGAGATACTGGAGTTATTATTTCAGAATGGTAAGAACAAAGGAAGAAGAAGTGGAAGAAGAAATGAACTTAGAAAAGGGTGGTGAAATCATTACCTCTTCTTCGGATTCTTCCTTTTGATTTGATCAAAAGGGCTCCTTAGGTTGGCTTTCCGATCAAACTAAGGCCTCTAGGTTGTATTGAGGGATGTTGGGAGAGTATTTGGGCAGAGTTTGGCCGAACCAAAATGCTTTGAAGGTGTGAAGAAATGAGAAGGAGGAGTGCCCTTTTATAAGAGGGGTGAGGGGCACCTTTGGAAAAGCTAGAAATATTAATTTATAATAAATTCATATTCGGTTTCTAAAGGCTCCAAAGTTGACTATTCAAAGGATGAGGTGGGGATAGGTCGAAAACAACTCATCCAATAGAATTTAGACAGGTTTGGGTACTTATATTAACCTTATCTTTAAGTATTAACTCTAAGTTAATTAGTTTCACTTTTACAATGTCTTTTTGTATTTTATATATTATGGTTAATAAACTTACTATATACATCCAAGAGACCCCCAAGTGGTCCATTAATGATTAACCTATCATAATATAAGTCTCTTGGCCGAACCTTAGATTTTTAGGAATTTAATATCAATTAATAATATAATATTTGTTTTAAGAACTCTTTTATGTCAATTTTGACACTATTCAATAGTTGATTTTTGTGAAACTCATAACAGATTGATTACTTCGAACAAAGTCCATTAAATCAATCCTAATATATCATATTATCCTAGAAAATTAGTTTAATTCATTAAAAGTTTAATATTATATTTATTTGGGTATTTATAATATCAATTATTTTAATTTTTCACTATTATAGTAATTACTGCATCATCATTGTGTCATATATAAAATAAATTATTTAATGTCTAAAAATTATAAATAAAATATCATTATGTAGAAAATATGTTTATCTTTCTAATGAATATTTATAATCAAAAATCCAACATATATAACCCTATGTAACAATTGTTTTTCTAAAAGATATATGCTTGTGTCATTTTTGTATTCATTTTAACTTAATTAAAATAAAGTGTCATTATCACTTACAAGTGGATCCATGGGGTCCCAAAATTGACACAAAGATGCCCATGGTCGACCATGTATCAACCAATAGGGTTAAGACACGTTTTAGGGTAATTTAGTATTATTATAATATTATTTTTGTAACCCTTATTTACCGGATTTACCCTTAACCATGGTAAATAAAATATTTACCGCAGTAATTATTCAAAATGTCTAAAAATAAAAGTTACCTATTTACACAATTTGAACATCCTGATTCCAAATATGGAATCCATTTTCCTAAATTCAAAACACAGAAGTGGAAGAAATTAATTTAAAATTAATTCCCGCTGTCAAAACAAAAAGCGTGTTTTTAAGAGATAATAACTATCAAAAGATTGACACTTGTTTATGTTCGGTTTAATTTTAAAATTATGTCCAATGACCAACATTATATTAAATGGTAAAAATATATTCTAAATATACTTTAAAACTACTAAAATTCATAATTTATCACTATTAATTATTTTGATTAAAAAAGTTGTTTTTAATTAAAATTTAGTAATTTTCACTATTCATCAAAATATGAAAGTTATCCGAAATGTACCAAAATTTCACCTTAGGCTAAATTCGATATTCCGAATCCAAAAATGAAGTCCATTTTCAAATATAAAATATATATAATTTCAAAAAGTAGGTATTACTATTCATAATGGCTAGTTTGATTAGTTATGGTGTGTTAGAACTCGGTGTTGCGTACAACACACGCTATCACATTATTCAAAGAGAAGCGTACCATAGAAGCTTGGGGTGTTACAAGTAGTAGGAACTTTCTCTTTGACTTTACTTTTAGAATTAGTTGTCTTGAAAGCTTCAGGCTTTCATTTTTGTTTATCCTCTTCTTGATTTACCTTCAATTACTCTTTATACATCATTAATTTTCCAATAAATTCCTTCACTAGTATCTTATCAATATCGCATGATTCTTTAATATACATAGAAGTTCCATGCCATCTTTCTGGTAAGAATCATAGAATCTGCATAATCTGCTCTTTTCATGTTACTTCTCTTCCTAATGAAATCATGGTATTCACAATTTTATTGAACCTGAGATACATATTAGAAATTGACTCATCAGGATTCATTATGAAGTTGTCATATTTAATAGTATAATTATTTAATCTCATTTCTTTAACATTATATGTTCCCTCATGAGAAATAGATAGAGTGTCCCAAATCTCATGTGAAGTTTTATAAGTAGAGACATGATTAAACTCTTCATCTCCGGGTGCATAGTAAAAAGGACTCATTTATTTATAATTATTATTATAGGCGGTATTTGAAGGTCCATCCCAAGTGTTTATACTAGTTTCAAGAATTGTATATTTACTTTCAATAGCAGTCCAGATTTCAAATCCCATGCTTTCTAGATTTATTTTCATCTTAAGCTTCCACTAAGAATAATTAGTTCTATTAAAGAAAGGTGGTATATTGATAACATCCCCTTATAATCAATTTTCCATGATACATATTGTAAAAGAATTTCTAAGAGATAAAAATTTGGAAATAACCAAAATTTTGAGATCCTTGAAAAACAACTATAACCACAATTGGAAAGATTTAAAAACTGAAAATTACTTTTAAATCCTCTGATACCAAATTTTGGTTGGAGTAGATGACTCAAGAGGGGATTTAATTGAATATATATAAACATTTCTGTCAAAATAGGTTCTTTAAAAAAAACATCTGTTATGAAAATAAAATCAAAATCAGTTTTTAGTGAATTTATAAAAGTCCTGAATGTTCAATTAGATTCTCAGAATATTGATTAGTTCTTCGTTTTACCAATATAACGATTATGAAAACTTTTGAAACTAATATATTTATTCAAAATAGATATAAATACTTGATAAACTAACTATAAAAGTTAAGTTTATCTTAATGTGAAAAATACATATCAGGTATCTCCAGGTCACACTTGAACTCTACAATATTTATTTATGGGAAAGCTATCAAACAGATCACACAGGATCTCTTCCACAGTTCAACATGGGATACAATAGTAGAAAGGGATTGAGAGTGAGGATATTTTAGTATCCTTCAGTTATGCTTAGGATATAGTGTGTATGAAACAAATAGATGCACACACTACTCTAAAAGTAAACACACGAACGCAATAGAGTTATTAAGTAAGAATGAGATTTAGAAATCTCTTCGTTTTGTGCAGTAAATCTCTGGACTCAATGGACGTAGAGAAAATGATATTTGAGTCCACTTCTGGAAGTTTTCTTTAGAACAGAGTATCACAGTTTCTATAATATAAATTCATGATGTGAAAAAGGTTCAACTCTTCTTTTCTGAGGAGGTTCAGCAAGCTTCAGTAGATTGTTTCTTGTAAATATTCTTTTCAGATCAAGCTTCAAGTTCCGCTCTTTGAAAAATCTTGTGTATTCGTACAGTCCGTCCTTTTTGTTTTTAAAGTGTGTTTTTGATAGAGAAAAAATTAAGGGTGATCTTGTAATCCTTTTATACTTCATAGTCCACTAGGTAAGAAGATATCCCCTAGTGTATGTACCTCGTATTATCTACGGATAGTCCTACAAACAACATTAAATAATGTCAAAAACATTAATTTGTCTAAATATGACTGTTAGAAATAAATTTGAATTAATAAATTTTAAATATTTATTTATGACTATCAGTGAGTCATAAGTATCGGTATGTCATCATCAGTTTGTTAACATAGGTGTGTCATCATCGGTGTCTCAACTTCAGTGTGTCATATTTGGTTTTTTAACATCGGTCGGTCATATTCAGTTTTTCATCTTCAGTTTGTCATCTTCGGTTTGTTAACACCAGTCTCTCATCTTCTTTCTGTCATCTTCGGTATGTCATCTTCAATCCTTTATCTTTGATGTGATGAACATCGGTGTGTCTAACATCGGTATGTCGAACATCGGTGTGTCGAACAAACTATCTGTGCCCGGGACTCTAAAAATCTTATGAAGTGTCTTTCTTACACATAACGTTACTAGATTAAGTTACATCTAAAAATACATGTAAAAAATACACTTATAAACATATTTATTCATATATATATATATGTAATTAAATTTTTTAAGTATATTTTTTCTATATGAAATAATTGATATACTTAAAGATATTAAATTGCATGAAATAGTAGAATATGTAGATTAACATTATTTTTTATTATGAAAACAACTATATCATAGAGGGTCCAACACTGGAGAAATTTTTTCTTTAAACACTATATAATAAAAAATAATGGAAAACCATAATTAGAATGATAACTTAGAAAACATGTGAACCCATGAAAAAAATCATTAAAAACCTCTTTATCCCAAAAAGGCATAACCATTCCATCACAACAAAATATCATTATATTAAATTTTTTAAATAAAAAACATTATATGAAAACTCATTATAAAGAATAGAAAATTATTGTAGGTTCCTTTGGATATCATCCTCAAAGAACCCTTATATGAACCCTTATAATTGGAATATCTAATATAGTCAACTAATAACATAATTCTCTCAAGAAAAAAATCATTACCCAATGCATTGGAGAGACATGCTGATATCACATAATCATAAAAATTTTAAAGAACCATAACATTTATATAAGTCATATAATCTTGTATTTTTTCATCAAACTCCTTAAAATAACCACTTGAACTCATAAGTAAAATTTTTTCAGATATTAATATGTTCCTTACCTTTAAACAACTTTTTTAAAAATAAAAACCCAGATCAAAAGGGGGGATTTTATTTGAAGAAAACATGTAATATTATTAATGAATCCCAAAATAAAATAACAGTTTTTTGTGTTAAAATCCATCGATTCTATATACATTAAAATATAATATTATTTTCTCTTTTAGTAAATAAATTCAAATCATTCTGTATAAAATACATAGAAAATACATTTTCAAAACCTTTTAAATAAAGTAAAAGGAGACATAAAATGTACTTTAAAATTCATTTATATCTGTATAGATATATATAAATTATATTCTGAATAATATGTAAATGGATGAAAATATTTAGATAGTAAATCTTTAAAACTTTTAAAACAAGGTTTTTAAAGTAAAGTGTCTCTTACCTTGAGTCTAACTCATCACGTACATTCCCTCCCTTCCTAAAAAATAATCATATTATAATTATTTAATTACTTAATAACATTCATAAATTTTATTATATATTTTATTTTATCTATTACCATGTTATTTAAAACTACTTAATCAATAAATTTTATATTTGATGTTTTGATGATATTTGGATAATATATTAAAAATGAATTTGGAAATTTTACTGTGGTAGAAGAGGTCATAATTCCATAATCACCAGAATAATAATAATAATTTTATAATTTTTTTTATACATTAATTAAAATTTTAAAAAAACCAGGAAATTTGGTTATTAAAAATAAATTATGTTACAACTATGTAAACGGTAGGCCATACGTACGCATGAGTAGCATTTTCCATTTTTTAATAAACATGATGGAAAGAAGTTAACTGTTATTTTTAATTTATATAATGATAATTATATCATAAATATAATATTACTTCTTGAAATACACTTATATGTTGTATCCATGTGATGTGATAATGAAAAACTAATCACATCATTTCATGGTGGTGGTAATTCACAGGTATTCATTCTTGACATTATCATTTTTATATGGATCGAAAGGTAAGAAAATAGATGATATTTTATATTTATATAATGGTAAATATTTAATTAATATAATAAATACATATATATATATATATATATTAAATCTATTATTACATATATTTGGGAGATATAGTTATGGAAAAATGAATTACATCAATTTCTGGGGTTGTAGTGCGGTGTAAACATGAATGATTTTCTAATTTATCATTTGATAGAATAAGGGGATGAATATAGGTTGTTATATTAATATAAAAATATCTCATTATATATAATATTTTTTTTATACTTTTATCATTTTTTAATAATATTTGAAGGAGGTAAAAGAAGAAATAAAACTAAAACATTCAGCAAAATACAATACCTCTTCTTTAGAAAACCTCTTTAAGTTTATACCTAAATCCTTCATAGGATTACTTTATTATAAAACATGGTACTCTAGTATGTTTTTAGGGATGTTATAATATATTTTTACATTTATTTTCTGATATATAATGTTGAAACTGTTTCAGAATAGAGGATAAAAGACTCCCTTTTTAAGTGAGAAGAGGGGTACTCTTGAAAATTCTTAAAGTATTAAATTAATATAAATTATTATTCATGTTCATGTGGCTTAAAATTTACATAATTATAAGATATGATTATTAAGGGTATAAATAATCATATATAATAAAACTTTTACAATTTTAGATAATGTTTTTACACTTATCTCTTGGTTTTAATCCTCATTATCCCTTTTTATAATTAACATGATATCAATGCTTTTTACTCTTTAGGGTTCAAGAAGTTACTATAAGAGGAAAAGGGACCCATAAATGGAAAATAGTATCCATGTATAACCATATACCATTTACTTTAATTATGATATGATTTATAGAAATTTAAAATAATTTCATTAAAATTGTTTATTATTGTAACACCCCTGGTAAATAAAGAATATGACATTTTTATATTTATCCATATTTGTGAATAAAATATTAATATTACTTTAAAGGGGACTCTATACTCGATGGCGTACCCAATATGCAACAACGAGTTTCTTAGGAATCTTACGTTGCACTCTAATAATAAAAAAATATTATTTTAAATAGTAGTTAACGCCTAGCCGTTGTAATGGCGGGAATGAACAGAACTAACTATAAAATGATTATATATGTTTGTTAAATATTTTTACTTTTTAAAATAAATGTTAGAGGATTAAAAATGCGAATGAATCCTATTTTAAGCGTAAACATTCTAATATTCTTTAAAAGGTCGATTAACCGCCTTTTGATGGTGAACCTCTTTTAAATACACTTGTTTACATTTTTATGTGTTATATTTGACAAAATAAAATTCTCCTTTATAATTGGGACATCAAAATTTACTTTGTGTAAATTTTTGGTATTTTTCCGAAAAAGTTCAATTTTTAATGAATAGTGAAAAATGTTGTATTTTAATTCAAAACCTCTTTTTAATCTAATTTATTTATATGATTATATTATCTTTTGAATTAATTTTAAAGTGAAATTAGAATATATTTTTACCATTTAATCCAATAGTGGTCATTGGAATTAATTTTACTTTGAAATCGGACTTAAACTAGTGTCAATCTTTTGATACATTTTGTTTCATAAAAACACGCTATTTGTTTTGACAGCGGGAATTAATTATTAAATTAATTAATGAAAATTATATGTTTTGAATTATGTAAAATAGAAATCATTTTTTAATTCAGAATATAAAATATAGCTTAGGGTGAATTTTTGGTAATTTTCTGAAAAACTTCAATTTTGATGAATAGTGAAACCACTAAGTGGTACTTATAAAAATTGATTTTCGGTTTAAATGAAATTTTGCCACCTTAGTGTTTTGAATTTCAAAAATCTTACATAAATGGTTTTCATTAAGAAGTAAAATGTTGTCCAATGGGATTAAAATAAGTTTTTGGTGAATAGTAACTTATTAAGTTTTTAATCACGATTAGAGGTAATTAGTGTAGTTTAAGGTAAGAATAATGTTTTAATAAAATGAAATGACCCAGACACATGTCCTAACCTCATTGGATGTATCATGGCCGACCAAGAAAATCCATGGGTCAACTTGGGGACCTCGTGGAGCCACTTTGGTTGGAAAATGACAAAAATACCTTTTTATTTAATGTTAAAGTAAAAATGACACACACATGAAATGTTTTAATAAAACAATTCTTACATGGGGTTATACAAGTCATATTTTTTACTATAAATATTCATTATAACGATAAAAATATTTCCTACATCATGATATTTTTTTTATAATTTTTAGAGATTAAATATATTAAATTATTTTTTACATCATGATGATGCAGCGATGACCTCATTATTTAACGATTTAAATAAAATGGAAAAATAATGTATAATATAAGACCTACACAGGTCCAAAACCTATTGGATGGGTGGATTTAGAACCCTTATCACCTTATTCTCGAGACACATCAATATGGGACCATTAAAATCCGAAACTCATTCTAAATAAAGTAACATTTCCTTACTTTCCAAGAGTGCCCCTCCTCTCCTCTTATAAAAGACCCCAACATATACCTCCTTACCCACACTTCCAAAGCCTTTTTCTCGGCCAACACCTGCCCATTTTGTCTCTCCACATACCTCTATAACTCCTTGAAGCCTCACTTTGTGCAGAAGTCTTCCCAATGATGCCTTTGATCTCAAACCAAAGGGAGTTACCCGATTTTAAGGTAATGTCTTCACTTGTGTCCTTTTGTTTTATTTTGCTTCTCCAACCCCCTAAACTCTTTTTATTCATTTATTTTGTAAAAACTACAGTATATTCAATATACTAGGATGTTTTTATAAGAAGGATTCATGCTACACTTACACACACCTTCGTCTAATGGTTAAAGAACATATTGTTTCTGTGGATGACGAATTTCTGCCTCACGAAACGATGATTGTTCAACATTCTTCTAACACCTTCAAAGGTGGCCATTAAGATGACACTATATTTATATATGATATATAATATGTTTATGTTTTACTTAATCTTCTGTATTTTTCATTTATGGCATACCTTTATGGTTTCCATTATGGGTAAACGCGATATCTTCATTTAAGCAAGTGCGGACTACCGCCCCCTCAAAGTGATTTGATTCGTTAATACCATATGTGGTATGTATAAAGGATATATTTAATGATATTATATATGATACCATACTGGAATTAAAATACTATTATGTATCATTATGTTTTAATTCCATTAAATATGAAATAGAAATGGAAGTAGTGTTCATGCGTACGTACGGCTTACCGTCTCCATGAACGGTACATTTCATTTCTTATCTCAAAATGTTATGTACTATTATAAGTACATATATATAATGTATATATATGTAATATATTACATCTAAATTATGGATATAATTATGGAATTATAACATATATATATCTCTCATTTTGTTTTAATTCCATTAATATGACAAAAAAATGAAAGTAGCGTTCATGCGTACGTACGGCCTACCGTCTCCATGAACAGTTCTTTTAATTTTTATCTCCAAATTCTATGGAATAGTATAAAATGAATATATACTGGATATATATGATATTTAAAACATCAATACTATTCTGGATATGATGTACCTATAACTACATGAAAAATTATTTCCAACAAGTTCAATTTTTTACTCATGTACCAAACATCGACAAAAATGTCTGATACGAACGCATATTATAAACCAATTATTATAAAATTAAAATATGTGATATGAACTTAATAATAATCTTTATATGAGGTCCTTAAGAAATTATAAATTGACCAAAGTTTATTATTCAGGAGTATAAAGAAACGAACAAGACAAGTTGGACTTGAGGTAAGGGATCTGACTCCTCTCTTTCTTTAAAAGTACACTCTTTTATGTCATTACTTTTAAAGCTCATATTTCTTGTTATTGGGATATTCTTTTATATTACTCTTACTGTAATTTTTATGTTCATATGATGAGAGACCCTATTCTCTCTCATCAATCCATTTTGGAAGTTTTGAGTGGCGCTGTTAGGCTACCGAATTTTCATAAGAGATCCAACCTCTCTCTTTCTTTTTAAGTACTCTCCTTTATGTCACTTCTTTTAAGCTCATCTTCTTTATGTTCGGGGATGTTATTTTGTATTAATTTTTCTTTAAACTTTATGTTTATATGATTAGATACCCTATTTTCTCTCATCAATCCATTTCAGAAGTTTTAAGTGGCGCCGTTAGGCTACTGAGTTTTCGTAAGGGATTTTTCATCTCACTTTTATTCCCGTGAGATTTATGCTACATTTTCCACAATTTCCTTTGAGTGGTGTATGTACTTCCCATTATTATACACTTTGTGTAGTATAATTTCATTTATGGGTATTCACATATTCATTTTATGACCCTTCTTCCATGGGGTGTACGTTTCGAAAGATACCCAACTCGGTAAGGGGACCTTTCACCCTCCTCTTTTTAAAAGACTTATTTTGTTATGTCTTTTAATTCACATACTATTATGTTGGGATATGTTATTTTATATCCTTATTGATGTAAATTTTATTTCCAAGTGATGAGATTCCCTTTTTATCTCTCATCAACTCATTTTCTCAATTTTGAAGTGATGTCGTTAGGCTGTCGAATTTTACCAAGGGAACTTTTTAACCCAATTTCGATTTCTTTGGGTCCAACATGTAGTTATTGAATATGTCATACTTTGAATATGTGTGAATGAACTTTTATTATTTTACACTTAATATCCACTTATATTGGGTGTATTTATATTGTTTAGACATAATTTTGAGATTGATTTATCCTTAATTTAAGGATACCTTCTTTATAAGGGATTTCATCACATTTGACATTTCTATAGAGACTTCATTGTTGTTATGCACCAATTCACTCTTATATGGTGTATATACTGTCCTTTGGAATATTATATCATGAATCCATTTATTCTCATGATATTATAAAGTTCTTACTAAATGT
Source organism: Viscum album (assembly GCA_963277665.1). Classification (NCBI taxonomy): domain Eukaryota; kingdom Viridiplantae; phylum Streptophyta; class Magnoliopsida; order Santalales; family Viscaceae; genus Viscum; species Viscum album. Next base: position 1,712,437,136 of record OY728130.1, read on the forward strand.
TATTCCTCAATTATTGTATTCAAGTGTCTCTAATTTTGGTAAAACCCCTTTAACCAAAATATCGCTTTAAATGTTTTAATTATTTGTTCTTATTAATATCCATGTTTTCAAAATGGTTTTAAGGATTTATTTATATGGATATTAATGGTTTAAAATTTTAAAATCTTCAAGGTGGTATGGGACACTTTGATTCAAAAATCTCATTATTAAATGTTTTAAATGGTTTTGGAAATGGTTTCTTTTTGAATGGATTCATTATTTCAATATACTAAAATGTTATATTGTGATTGATATGTGGAAATGTTATGTTTCCTTTATGCATGTTTTATGTGATATGTTTATGTTATGGTTCTTGGGCATTGTTATGAAAATGGGTGGTTCCGTGATAAACTAAGGGCGGGTGAGCCCGATATAGCTCTCCAATGCATTGGGTAATGCAAAGGAGTGAAACGTTAAGGATTCTCCAAAGAGATTTAGGGAATATACTGTGGTGGGTATTCCAAACGTAACCAAGAGGGTTACTCCCTACGTAATAATGTTATGAATTCCTCAAGTTACCTTTTATGTCTTATTATTTCTATGATTTATTCATGATTTTATAAGGTATGTTAAAGTGCCTATGTTTTATGGGTAAAGTATGATTTCATTATTATGTATATATGAACTCATGTTTCCTTTACATATTTTTTTATAACCCTTACTGATCATTTTATGATCATCCCAAGTTTTTTGAAATGTTTTTCACAGGTCAAGGGAAAGGTACATGATATGATGATAGTGTCAAGGAAGTGTCAAGAAAGAATCCATGTTTTATTTTAAATTTGTTTCCGTTGATGGGAAAAATGAATACTGTCTTTTATGTAACCACTTTGTTTAAATGTGGAATGTAATGAAAGTTTCATAATCTAATTCTCTAAAACTCTAAACCTGAAAAGATCTTCAATGTGTAATCTTTTAATAACTCAAGATTAAGTAAGGTTTAAGGCTGGGGCCTTATAGTTGGTATCAGAGGTTGGTTTAGATAACTTTAGAGGTTAGGGTATTCTCTAAGCATAAGTTACATTACCATAATGGTTAGGATTTCAGAAAGAGTCCTAGTTTTAGATAAAGTAAATGAGTAAGTTTATATTAGTGTTTATCTTTCTCATTAGTACATGATGGTTTTATTGATATACTCACACTAAAATTTCTGTTTTTACTGAATGGATGGATCTAGCAGGCACCAAAGAGACAATAGGTTTGAAGGAAACTGTGGTGGTTCTCTGATTAAGATACTAGATAAAATGGGGGATTCAACGAGGAAACTCGTGGTTGTTCTAAACCAACTATCAAGGAGTCATGATCAACCACTTGAACCTTGGTATGTTCTGTAATGCATCATGTACGAGATGACCAATCGATGTGGAAGTTCAGGTAATAATTATAAAGGTAACCATTAGAGTTTATATGATCCTTACTTTTGAGGTAATTATGGGTTATTATATGATATGCTGGAAAATGAAAGGCATGAGATAAAATTGATGTTAAAATATGTTATGATTATTTTTGAAGATTTTATCTCTTTTTGGGGAATGTTTTAAGAATTATATAGTTTTGGAAAAAGGACAACACGCAGACCATGTGACAACCCGTCGTGTCGAACAAAGGTGCGGGAATCGAACCCATAACCAAAGTGCGACTGGTATTTATCACCTAACACTGGGCTATGTGAAGTCCCTGGTTAGTTTGACTGATTCTTTTTAGTTATATTATTTTATTAATTAAGAGTAAGTTGATTTTGGGTCATCTATGGAAATTTATTAACCTATCATGGAGGATATGTGATTAGGTTAATTACTTTTCAATACGAGAATTTAGGAGCAACTGATGTTGTTTTGAGATAAATGTTATGATTTAACTTGGAAGACTATGTGACTAAATCCTTCAAATATTTGGGTTTCAATCTTATTTTGGTTTACTTTGAAGAATTTTATGGACAAATTGTTTATCGAATTGTCCTCGTTGAACTTTGGGTTTTGTTGGACAAATTTCGGAGATTAAGAATAGATTTTATTTTTATAAAGGGTTATCCTTTTTTGGATTATCTGATCTTGTAATAACCTTTTTGGTTTTGTTTTTGGTTAAAGTATAAAGACATGTGAAGTATATAGTTCTATTTTGTGTATTAGGTGATTCTCTAGAAGTTGATTATAGTGAACAAGTCTTCCTAAATACTCATCTTTTAGAGAAAATATGAGTTTGTGTAAGAAATCTAAAAAAAGTTGAAAGTCAACATGATAAGTAATTATGTTTCCTTATAAATAAATTCCTCAATAAAAAAACAAAAAATGTTGTCTATTAACTTTTACTACTGAGGAATCGAATACCGTTTAACCCATCACAAGTTTGTGATTTTCTTGTGGTTAACTTTCTCCTAAACATGTTTTCTATCACTGTCCATCAGAACATGACCCTATGTTTTCTCCTCCATGTCCATGTTTTCCTACATGGAATCCTAGTATGGGTTAACTTGGGTGACCTCTTTACTTATCATTATTTATTTTAATGGTATTGTTCTACCGACTCTTGTTTCGATGTGGGACTTTCAAGTATGTTTCTGAGCCCAATTTTAAAATCGTGAGAACGCAATTCCCAAAAGGGGGGAAGGATGTGACACCCCTGGTAAATAAAGAATATGACATTTTTATATTTATCCATATTTGTGAATAAAATATTAATATTACTTTAAAGGGGACGCTATGCTCGATGGCGTACCCAATATGCAACAATGATTTTCTTGGGAATCTTACGTTGCACTCTAATAATAAAATAATATTATTTTAAATAGTAGATAACCCCTAGCCGTTGTAATGGCGGGAATGAACAGAACTAACTACAAAATGATTATATATGTTTGTCAAATATTTTTACTTTTTACAATAAATATTAGAGGATTAAAAATGCGAATGAATCCTATTTTAAGCGTAAACATTCTAATATTCTTTAAAAGGTCGATTAACCGCCTTTTGATGGCGAACCTCTTTTAAATCCACTTTTTGACATTTTTATGTGTTATATTTGACAAAATAAAATTCTTCTTTAGAATCGGGACATCAAAATTTACTTTGTGTAAATTTTTGGTATTTTTATGAAAAAGTTCAATTTTTAATGAATAGTGAAAAATGTTGTATTCTAATTCAAAACCTCTTTTTAATCTAATTTATTTATATGATTAGATTATCTTTTGAATTGGTTTTAAATTGAAATTAGAATATATTTTTACCATTTAATCCAATAGTGGTCGTTGGAATTAATCTCACATTGAAATCGGACTTAAACCAGTGTCAATCTTTTGATACATTTTGTTTCATAAAAACACGCTATTTGTTTTGACTGCGGGAAATAATTATTAAATTAATTAATGCAACTTATCTGTTTTGAATTATGTAAAATATACATCATTTTTGAATTCAGAATATCAAATATATCTTAGGGTGAATTTTTGGTAATTTTCTGAAAAACTTCAATTTTTGATGAATAGTGAAACCACTAAGTGGTACTTATAAAAACTGATTTTCCGTTTAAATGAAATTTTTCCACCTTTGTGTTTTGAATTTCAAAAATCTGATATACATGGTTGTCATTAAGAAGTAAAATGTGGTTCAATGGGATTAAAATAATTTTTTGGTGAATAGTAAGTTATTAAGTTTTTAATCGCGATTAGAGGTAATTAGTGTAGTTTAAGGTAAGAATAATGTTTTAATAAAATTAAATGTCCTAGACACATGTCCTACCCTCATTGGATGTGTCATGTCAAAAAAAGACAATCCATGGGTCAACTTGGGGACTCCATGGAGCCACTTTGGTTGGAAAATGACATAAATACCTTTTTATTTAATGTTAAAGTAAAAATGACACACACGTGAGATGTTTTACTAAAACAATTTTTATATGGGGTTATACAAGTCAGATTTTTTACTATAAAAATTCATTAGAAATATAAAAGGATTTCCTACATCATGATATTTTTTTTATAATTTTTAGACATTAAATATATTAAATTATTTATTACATCATGATGATGCAGCGATAACCTCATTATTTAACGATTTAAATAAAATGGAAAGATAATGTACAATATAAGACCTAAACATGTCCAAAACCTATTGGATGCGTGGATTTAGAACCCTTATCACCTTATCCTCGAAACACATCAATGTGGGACCATTAAAATCCGAAACTCATTCTACATAAAGTAACATTTCCTCACTTTCCAAGAGTGCCCCTCCTCTCCTCTTATAAAAGGCATCCACCTCTACCTCCTTACCCACACTTCCAAAGCCTTTGGCTCAGCCAGACCCTACCCATTTTGTCTCTCCGCATCCCTCTATAACTCCTTGAAGCCTCACATTGAGCAGAAGTCTTCCTAACGAAGCCTTTGAGATCAAACCAAAGGGAGTTACCCGATTTTAAGGTAATGTCTTCACTTGTGTCCTTTTGTTTGATTTTGCTTCTCCAACCACCTAAACTCTTTTTATTCATTTATTTTGTAACAAATACAGTATCTAAAATATACTAGGATGTTGTTATAATAATTATTCGAGCTGAACTTACACACACCTTCGTCAAATGGTTAAAGAACATATTGTTTCTGTGGATGGCGAATTTCTGCCTCACGAAACGATGATTATTCAGCATTATTCTAACACCTTCAAAGGTGTCCATTAAGATAAAACTATATTTATATATGATATATAATATGTTTATCTTTTACTTAAGATTCTGTATTTTTCATTTATGGCATACCTTTATGGTTTCCATTATGGGTAAACGCGATATCTTCATTTAAGGAAGTGCGGACTACCGCCCTCTCAAAGTGATTTGATTCGTTAATACCATATGTGGTATGTATAAAGGATATATTTAATGATATTATATATGATAACATACTGGAATTAAAATAATTTTATGTATCATTATGTTTTAATTCCATTAAATATGAAATAGAAATGGAAGTAGCGTTCATGCATACGTACGGCTTACCGTCTCCATGAACGGTACATTTCATTTCTTATCTCAAAATGTTATGTACTATTATAAGTACATATATATAATGGATATATATGTAATATATTACATCTAAATTATGGATATAATTCTGTAATTATAACATATATATATCTCTCATTGTGTTTTAATTCCATTAATTTGAAAAAAAAATGAAAGTAGTGTTCATGCGTACGTACGGCCTACCGTCTCCATGAATAGTGCTTTTAATTTTTATCTCCAAATGCAATGGAATAGTATAAAATGAATATATACTGGATATATATGATATTTAAAACATAAATACTATTCTGGATATGATGTACCTATAACTACATGGAAAAAGTTTTTCCAACAAGTTCAATTTTTGACTCATGTACCAAACATCGACAAAAATGTCTGATATGAACTCATATTATTAACCAATTATTATAACATTAAAATATGTGATATTAACTGAATAATAATCTTTATAGGAGGTATTTAAGCAATTATAAATTTACCAAAGTTTATTATTCAGGAATATAAAGAAATGAACAAGACAAGTTGGACTTGAGGTAAGGGATCTGACTCCTCACTTTCTTTTAAAGTACACTCTTTATTGTCATTCCTTTTAAAGCTCATCTTTCTTGTTATTGGGATATTATTTTTTAATACTCTTACTATAATTTTTATGTTCATATGATGAGGGACCCTATTCTCTCTCATCAATCCATTTTTGAAGTTTTGAGTGGCGCCGTTAGGCTGCCGAATTTTCGTAAGAGATCCAACCTCTCTCTTTCTTTTTAAGTACTCTCCTTTATGTCACCTCTTTTAAGATCCTCTTTGTTATGTTGGGGGATGTTATTTTGTATTAATTTTTCTGTAAAATTTATGTTGATATGATTAGAGACCCTATTTTCTCTCATCAATCCATTTTGGATGTTTTATGTGGCGCCATTAGGCTGCCGAGTTTTCGTAAGGGATTTTTCATCTCACTTTTATTCCCGTGAGATTTATGCTACATTTGCCACAATTTCCTTTGATTGGTGTATGTACTGTCAATTATTATGCACTTTGTGTAGTATAATTTCATTTATGGGTATTCATATCTTCATTGTATGACCCTTCTTCCATGGGGTGTACGTTTCGAAAGTTTCCCAACTCAGTAAGGGGACCTTTCACCCTCCTCTTTTTTAAAAGACTTCTTTTGTTATGTCTTTTAATTCACATACTATTATGTTGGGATATGTTCTTTTATATCCTTATTGATGTAAATTTTATTTACAAGTGATGATATTCCCTTTTTATCTCTCATCAACTCATTTTCTGAATTTTGAAGTGATGCCGTTAGGCTGTCGAATTTTCCCAAGGGAACTTTTTAACCCAATTTCGATTTCTTTGGGTCCAAAATGTAGTTATTGAATATGTCATACTTTGAATATGTGTGAATGACCTTTTATTATTTTACACTTAATATCCACTTATATTGGGTGTATTTGTATTTGTCAGACATAATTTTGAGATTGATTTATCCTTAATTTAAGGATACCTTCTTTATAAGGGATTTCATCACATTTGACATTTCTATTGAGACTTCATTGTTGTTATGCACCAATTCACTCTTATATGGTGTATATACTGTCCTTTGGAATATTATATCATGAATCAATTTATTCTCATGATATTATAAAGTTATGACTAAATGTTATTCCTCAATTATTGTATTCAAGTGTCTCTAATTTTGGTAAAACCCCTTTGACCAAAATATCGCTTTAAATGTTTTAATTATTTGTTCTTATTAATATCCATGTTTTCAAAATGGTTTTAAGGATTTATTTATATGGATATTAATGGTTTAAAATTTTAAAAGCTTCAAGGTGGTATGTGACACTTTGATTCAAAAATCTCTTTATTAAATGTTTTAAATGGTTTTGGAAATGGTTTCTTTTTTAATGGATTCATTATTTCAATATACTAAAATGTTATATTGTGATTGAAATGTGGAAATGTTATGTTTCCTTTATGCATGTTTTATGTGATACGTTTATGTTATGGTTCTTGGGAATTGTTATGAAAATGGGTGGTTCCGTGATTAACTAAGGGCTGGTGAGCCCGATATAGCTCTCTAATGCATTGGGTAACACGAAGGAGTGAAACGTTAAGGTTTCTCCGAAGAGATTTAGGGAATATACTGTGGTGGGTATTCCAAACGTAACCAAGAGGGTTACTCCCTACGTAAAAATGTTATGAATGCCTCAAGTTACCTTTTATGTCTTATTATTTCTATGATTTATTCATGATTTGATGAGGTATGTTAAAGTGCCTATGTTTTATGGGTAAAGTATGATTTCATTCTTATGTATATATGAACTCATGTTTCCTTTCCATATTTTTTTATAACCCTTACTGAGCTTTTTATGCTCATCCCAAGTTTTTTGAAATGTTTTTCACAGAAGGTAAAGGTACATGATATGATGATAGTGTCAAGGAAGTGTCAAGAAAGAATCCATGTTTTATTTTAAATATGATTCCGTTGATGGGAAAAATGAATATTGTATTTTATATAACCACTTTGTTTAAATGTGGAATGTAATGAAAGTTTCATGATCTAATTATCTAAAACTCGAAACCTGAAAAGATCCTCAATGTGTAATCTTGTAATAACTCAAGATTAAGTAAGGTTTAAGGCTGGGGCCTTATAATTATAATATCTCATTAATGTCATCTTGGGAAATACATGAAATATTATAATATAATATGTGTCTAACTTATTTCAACTAGTTAAAAATGATTTGTATTAGAAGAAAATAAGGATAGGGTATTAATATAATCCTCCAATTAAATTTATATAAGTTTGGAGATTATTTTTAACCTTATCTTTTTGTTTAACCCCTTAGTTAACCAATTTTAACCGTAACCATAGTAATGACTTTTCTAATAATAAAGGGTTATAATATTACTTATAAGGTATAAAATGGATAATAAATGGAAAAAAAACCGTTATTTTCAATTTTTAAGCATAATTTTTCTATTTAAATAATTTTATGTTTTTTAAATAATTTAAAAAAATATTATTTAACATAAAGTATCATTAATGTCATTTTTGACACAATTCATTTAGTTAAATTTTTATATAGAGAATATAGAAATGGTTTTCAAATATAAAACACTAAAACAAACATAATATGGTAAATTGATCTATGAAAAAATTTGTACACTATAATACACCCAAAATATATTACTTTTGTAGTTTTTAAAATTATTTACTTGATATTTCTATTTCTTGCCCAAGCATTATGTTGATGTTGTGTATGAATTTAAGTTAAATATTTCACCACTAAAAATTAAAAATAGTTTTAAATAATTAAAAAATAATTTATATTTAAAATATAAATATATAATCAAACATATTTTATATTTATCTATTTCAAAAAGATGTTTTAAATAACAAATAAAACATGTGACATTTTTTACTTTACCATTACTTAAAATATTATAAAGTTAAAAAACAATGATAAATGCAAACAAAACATCACAGATTATAATTTTATATGATTATTATTTAAAATAATCATATAATAAAATTTATGAAAGGGTTTTTTATGAATTTTAGGCTTTATCAGATTTTTTTAACCCAAATTGACACATTTGACATTTTATTATGGTAACAAAACATTACTGTAATTACTATTCATAATGGAAAAAAATAAATGTAACTATTTTAAAAATTTCTAACTTCTGATTAAAAATATTGAATCCATTTTTTAATATCAACTTTATTTAATTCAAATAAATTGATTTTATATCAAAATATAAAACACAATGAAAAGAGTTTTTTAGAAAAATGAATTTTTAATCTTAAAAATAAAATTATACCAAAATTAGGAATAATTATGATTTAAATGTAAATAATTTGATTATAGAGAACTAAATAAAACATGTTTTAATCTGAGATTAATTTCAAATCATAACATTACTTTTAAATAACTTTATTTAATGAAAAGAAATTACAGTTTTAAAAAAATTGGTATTTTCCTCTATTCGTTGAAAATGATATCTTTTATAAAATTTTAAAAACAATATCTTAAGATAATTTTGACATTATGAATTCAAAAATGATATCTTTTATATCAAATAATATTTCTAAAATTTCCATAAATTAATTATAATATTCTCTCATAAAAACCGATACAACCCATTTGTGAAGAAAACATATATTTGAAGCACAAAACGAATTAACTAAAAATTGTGTTCTTATTAAATTAGAAAAAAAAATTATTTAGTGATACCTTTATATATATTTTATAATGTGGTTAATACTATTAATACACATTAATTTAATGGGTATGTTATAATAACAACAAATAAATGTTAATATTCTATGGTTTGTTTAAGCTATATTTTTTGGGTTGTATAAGATATCAAACATATTATTATTTTAAAAATATGGGATATTACATTATCCCCCCTTTAAAAAAATTTCTCCTTGAAATATGAACTTTATCTTGGTAATAAATGGTTTAAAATTTTAAAATACGTTTTTTGAAAAAACACATCATAAAAAGGGTTAATACAACTTCCTGTTGAAAAGAATAAAAGTGAAATAAGACGGTTATCTATAATAACAAAAATTGGGTTTCCAAATAAAATAACATTATTGGGATATAAAAATATTAACATGGAGATAAAATTAATGTCTAAATAATGAAATAGAGTGACATATAACATTGATCACAATAAATCTAATATTCATAAGAAAGTTGATAACCACAAAATGGTATATCAATGAGGTGAGAAAATGACCATTTATTTATTAGAAATATGGGAAATAGGATAACATTTCTGTTTCAATATTATTTTATTAGATTTTAAATATTACTATAACCTATTGACTAAGAACTTAAGGAAATATACTTTCTTATATTTCTTTAAATCCATAAATGAAATCTCCATCTTTTGGGGTTTGTTTTGTTCAATTTCTACCCTTATCTCAGCTTTTACATCAAATGATGAATATTATGTATGGATTTTCATACCTAAAGCACCAAAATAAAGTTTTAGTGGATTACATAATTCTAGAAAAGGATAAAAATTTATTTCTCTGATATTTATCCATTAAAAAACAAAAAATGGTTAGAACAAGGTAAGATAATTCCAAAAATGAATAAAACTTTATAAAAAAATAAATAACATTAATCCCCAAAGCCTAAAAAATAACACCCAAATTTCTACATAGATAATTTGATAAATAACTAGAAATAAAATTATTTAAAATATTTTTAACCAATTTTTAAACCCACAAATAAAAAGGATATAATCACATATTCTTCTAAGATTAATCTTACTTTTATCAAAAGTATTCATTTTCACACAAAAAATCATATAAAAAATGTATATTTCCTAATCATATAATCTCAAAAATATGTTAATAATTACCATGAATAACTTTAATCACAATAAATCTAAAAAAATCCAATATTCATCCAAAATATAATTTAACCTTTATCCCTCAAATGAAAAATAAAACTTTTGAAAAACTATTTCTATTTACCTTAATCAAATAATTTCACCAAAATAGTAAACTTATTAAAAAATAATATTAATGACATAGTCAGCAAATCACTTTCCAATCCCATTTATCTATGTGGTAAATCATATATTGTCAATATTTATAGACCATATTATCACTATTAACCATAATTACATCAACATTAGAGAAAAAAGTTTCCCTACAGGTTATCAGGACTTTTGGAACCTCTTTATTTTAATGATCAAAGATCATGTATATTTTTTTGTAACATGTTCAATCATTTATGATAAGAAATCTTTTTCGATGAAACTTTTTGAAACAAATGTGATTAAGTGTTTATCTATTGTTAGTTAAAAATGATCTACCATTGGTTATGATAATATACCACTGGTTCAACTAGATCTACCAATAAAATACATCTACCGTTAGACTTTGCTACTAATTGATCTCCTATTGAATACATCTATCGATAGACCAATAGATCTACCATTAGTTCGAAAGAGATATAGCATCGAATATCTACCACTGATAGATCTATCAGTGAAATATTTACAAGTGAAGATCTATTATAAAGGACGTACTACTGAAAAATCTATCACAGACAGATATACAGCTAATGATCTACCATTGAAAGATCTACTACTGAATAAATCAAATGTCTGCACATCTATAACTGGATTATGCTACCTCTATCTTATACTATTGTCCACTCTTCTACAACAAGATTTGATTTATTTTTAATTAGAATATACCATCAAAATACATCTATCTTTAAGAGGTATACCTCTATAATTCTACCATTGATATCTGGACACTTATTTAAATTTAATTCCTCTAACAACTGGTGTATGAAATTTAATGCATTCATGTCACTTGTGGATTTAAGAAACATTATTCTTAAACCACTTCATGGATTGATTAAATAGAAATTCACACTTAATTTTTTAATGCCTATTATGAGGATCCAAGATAAAATTTATTATTATTATTCAATTTAAATTGCATATATAGATTTATAAATTCTACATAACTCCTTTGTACACGGGTGTAGAAAAAAAGAGACAATACTTGAATTGAAATTACTGCCTTCCCATGTTGAATCAAATATGGAAATTGATAAATTAATAATAGAAGGAATTATAAGAGATCTATGACACCTTGTTTTCCAACACATCCTAGGAAACCTATTCGAACTCCTTTAAATATTGATTCAAGGATATTTGAACATCTAAATCCTCCAGTATTTAGAAACATCACTACTTCCCATTTTACTCATTCTATCTATTTGTTTATGATTTAATTTTGTAAAGTGTTCTATAATAATATATTTTTCCATAAAAACTACCTCATGTGATTAAACAAGAGTTTTTTCAAAACATTCTCCCAAACACTCTTGTAGTATTCCCATGAATAACTATGGATGAAGTCTTGTGTGGCCTTCTACATCTTTTATCCCATATATTATTATGGAAGTTGATCTGGTTCTAGATTTACTTATAAATTGTAGATTCTAAAACCTAATACAATATTTGGATCAAATTTATCGTTCAATCGACTTCTTGGAACTATTTGATTACCAAGTGGAGGGGAAAAAGTCTCAGCTTGATACTGAACCCCTTATTTAATTTTGATATATGTTTTATTGGTTTTTCCTATATTTCAAAGTTAAAACTATATATGTTCTTAAAATATGTAATAAATCATTACTCGGATAAATAATCTTACATTGTGTTTATATATTGTTTTTTCTTATGCAATTTAGTTTCAAAAGTTAAAGATATTTTAAAGATATTTTAACTAAGCATTCATCTCGTTTTGAGAAATTATTTAAAAGATCAAAATTTTATATTTATACTATATTGATAAAAAAGTGTTTTATTAATATAGAGGATCTATTTTTAAATTATTTTCAATAAAAATATTAGAAACTCAATTGATCCCCCCTCATGATTTACTGACTCCAAACAACATTTGGTATTATAGGGTTTTTAAATATATTTTTAATTATAATTTAGTTATATTGTAATGGTATTAAATTTCTATTAATTATAAATTTACTTTTTTTAGTGATAATAATAAACAATAGGTGGTTTCCAATAACAATCTTCCTTATTTTAATGGTTATAATTATTCTTAATGGAACATTAAAACAAAAATTCATCTTGAAAACGTGGGTTTTGAAATTTAGACTGTGATTGAGGACAAATATGAATTACCTAAAACTACTAGAATTTATTAAAGTGATCCTGATAAAGCCTCCAATAATAATAATGGTAAATATATTAATGGTTTATATTATGATATATGAGATAAATAATCTAATTTAATATCTTCATGTACTACTGCATTTGAAATTGGGATACTTTGGTTATTTCTCATGAAGCAACTTCAAATTTCAAGGAAATGCATTTGTAAACGTATATTAGTAAATATTATACATTTAATATGAAAAATAATTAACCAATTTCTAATATGTATCTCAAGATTACTGATATTTTAAACATGATGCATTCATTGGGAAAATAAATTGTTGAAAATGACCAAGTTATGTGTATGTTGAGGTGTTTACCAGACAAATGGAGATGAACTTCGGTTTCAATTCTATAGTCATGTGATGTAAGTATGTTTCATTTTAAAGAGTTTATAAAAAAACACGCTAAGTATAAAGATAAACCAAAAGTAAATAGATAAGTAGAATATAAACTAAAAAGTATGTTAGTGGATTTTAATATTTCTGATTAGAAGCAAAAAAGGGAAGACTAAAAAAGATAGCTCAGGTGATGGAGATTAATCTTCAAACATGATTAAGAAATTTCCCACTTATCCAGATGATTCAATATTTTTTATATGAGTAATAAATTATTCTAGAATCAAAACTATAAAGGAAAGTATGAAAATAGATGTAACATGGGAATATAATGTAAAAGGGTTGATACTGCAAATGACATATTCTGCTATGAATGCAAGAGAAAAGGTCATATAAAAGTGGACTATCCTAAGTTTAAATTTAATAATAAGTATTATGACAAGAATAATAGGTTTAATAATGACTTAAAAGAAACATGGATCACTTTAGAATATAGTTCAATTAAATCACACTCAAGTAAAGAAGATAAACATAATAAATACAATATGTGTTTTATGAAAAACACATATGAGGTATCTAGAATTTTTTGGAATCTTATCTTCATAATTATAATCACTTTAGAGGTGAAAATAATGAATAAAACATGTCTAATGAAGATATATTTGAATACTATAATATTTTTAAGGATTCATTCAATAAACTTAGAGAAAAATATGAAACTTTTAAGAAGAATCATGCCTTTTTTGCTCACTTTAAAAAGATATTAGTATAAAAAAAGATAAATATGATCAATTTAAAAAATAAAACGATGAGGTAAAATTATCTAATGAGAAATTTAAAACTTTATTTGTAAATATTTAAAAATAGAAGATATACCTTAACCTAGATTCTTTGAAATTAAATTGTACCTAAATATATTAGGTTATCGACATTGAAAATGAAGGATTATTAACAAAATATTCCTAGATCCATTTATACTAATTTTTGAACTGGTTTTATTATTATGGACCTAAAAATTTATTTATATTAAAAATTCTAAGATATTCATATAAGATACCAGGTGTAAAATTATGTATTTTCAAAATCCCTTGTTTATAACATCTACGGTCCTGAGAAAATTTCGGTACCAAATTCATTTTTGGTTTAAAATCTATTTTATAGGAAACATGGTTGATAATATCTAGTAAGAACTTATGGTATATAGACATTGGATTCTCTGTAAACATGACTATAGACTATTCAAGTTTCAATAATCTTATCAAGGTTGATGTTGGACAAGTCACTTTCAATGAAAATGTCAAAGAAAAAATAATTGTATATGGTCAAATCGGTAACTCTAATACTATTTTAATTTCCAAAGTGTTGTTTGTGGATGGATTAAAGTATAATATAATTATCATATCACTACTATGTGATTATAGATTTCAAGTTAAATGTGAAAATAATTTTTGTAATGTTTTTTATTCTATAAATTATTTAGTGTTTACTACTTTAGGAAATGATATTGTATATGTTGTTAATTTAGATTCCTTGTTTTCTCAAAACATTTATTATCTTATTGTCTTTCATAGAGTGCCTTGTATTGGGAATAGAAGGGTAGGACATTGAAAAACTTGTCCACTTATAAAATAAAATATGAATGTATTATTCCAATATCTTATTAAACAAGATTTCACAGATGATAAAGTCTCTAACCCATGTCAGAAAGGGAAATAACACAACATCTATTTCAAAAAAAATAAATAAGTTTCAACTTCTAAACCCCCAAAGTTGGATCACATTGATTATTTTAGACTCTCAATATTTTTTAAGCTTAAATGGTAAGAACTGTCATTATTTTCTTGTAGATTAATTTTCTAGACATACTTGGGTATTCTTTCTATCTCACAAAAATAAAGCTTGTTTCTATTTTAATAGGTATGCTAAATCTATAGAAAATTATAGTGGGCTTAAAATTAATAACATAAAATTTTATCATTGTTGTGAGTTATGAAAAACAATATTTTGAATCATTATGCCCATAACATGGATATAAATACAACTTTTCTACTCCTAGGATCCTAAAAAATAATTATATTGCATAAGGTATAGGTAAAAATATTTCATAAATTTCTCAAAAGATGCTCAATGAGTATAATTTACCTATATATTTTTGGGAAAAGGATTTGAATTTAGATTATAATATAATTAATAGAGTTTTAATTAGTTGTTTTTTAATAAAAATTTATATAAATTATATAATAGAAGAAAAAAAGGTCAATTACTTTATTTTTTTTGGTTGTATAGTCTTTATTCTAAATATAAATGATAATCTTAAAAAATCATCTAAGAGTAATGAAGAAATTTTTTTAGTGATATTCAACATCTAGTAAGTAATATATAGTTTTTAATAAAAGAAAAATATTGTGGAACAATATATACATGTCAGATTTGATGAAACAGATCCACATGAGTCTAAGACCCCTTTATAAAACCTTGAAGATCTTATGTTTAATCTGAACATAAATGATAAACATTTAGAATGTCTTGTAAAACAAGTACAAATATCATCCAGTTCTGAGGAAAACCTTAACTAAAAACTATATCGGATAAAAATATATCAAGCTCTAGTTTCCTAGAACAATTAAAATTCATATATATAATCCTATAGATGTTGTAGTTGGAGATCTATATAGAAAAACACATAATAGATCTTCTCTTATAAATCAGGTTCAATGTCAGGATTTATTATCATAGATTGAACCAAAGGACATCGATGATGAAAAAAATGATGACTTATAGGAAATGGAAATTCAAGAATAAATTAAACATTTTGGAAGAAATAAATTATAGGAATTAGTTAAAAGACCAAAATACATTCTGACCATTTGACACAAAATAGGGGTTTAGAAATAAAGTTGATGAGTTAAGAACTATAGTAAGAAACAAATATTTATTGGTTGTATAAGGATATATTCATGTAGTTGAGGTTTGGATTAGTGGTAAGCACCCTGTAATCCTACATGAAAAATGGGGGTTCAAAACCCATTGGGTACAGGGCACTGTAGCAGTACTGTAGCGTATTGTAGCTGTGGATGAACTATAGCAACAACAGGCACTGTAGTGGCAGTAGGGCACTGTAGCGGTGGCCGAGCACTATAGCGGTGATGTTTACTATGTGGTACTATAGCAGGTGGGTACTGTAGCAGTAATATTCACAGAATGGGCCTTAGTGGAAAAATTTTGGCCTACGAGCCGTGTGATAGGATAAATGCCCACTGGGACTTCAGGCTATGTAATGGGTCTCCCTCTACACAGTTCAAGAGGTACTTTCATTGATTTAATAATAAATGAGGCTTCCACCCCAACCTTTTAAAAAGGATATATTCATGAAGAATTTATTCAATATGAGGAATCCTTTACACTAGTAGCTAGAATAGAATCCATTATAATTATGCCTACCACTGTAGCATAATTTAATTTCAAACTATATCATATGGTTTCAAAAAGTGAATTCTTAAATGGTTACATAATTAAGGATGTTTTTTTGAACAACCACCTAGATTTCAAAATACTCATTTTAAAAATCACATTTTTAAAATATAAAAAGAATTATATAGTTCAAAACAGGCTCTTAGAGCTTGGTATGATAGGTTTATCTCATTTTTGACTTCTAAAGGTTTTATTAAAGGTATAGTAAAACCTAATTTATTTATAATAAAAATTTAAAAATATTTTTTTTAGTTAATACTTATATTCATGATATAATTTATCGATCTCATAAAAATCATTTATTTACATATTTTTCAAAAATAGTGAAAACTGTATTTGAAATGATTTTAATGGGTGAGTTAAAATTATTTCTTGGTTTTTAATTTTATTTTTAAGATGAGATTATTTTAAACCAAAGTAATTACACCAAAGATATTAATACCCTGACCCCAGTTTTCTAGAGTCTTTGTTTACTTTATTACATTGTTATAAGGTACAAGAGATCACACTCTAAAGGACCAAATAGTTTGATAATTTTGGAAAACTATTTACATAAATAAGTATTACAACACAACTTGAAATAAGATAAAACATAGTAGCACCATTGGAAACACCCATAATCATCAGTTTTACCCTATATATAAATAATAATATATATCTCCACATCCTGGGAAAAATAAATCATAAGAAAGGGGTGATATAAGATTCTCAGTAAAAGTAATTGCACATTGGAAGCTATTATTAATAAATATGAATAACCGTTAGGGAAATTTATATAACTAAAACACAATCCATTTAGACATAATATTAAATATAAAAAGGAAAGAATAAATGGAAATAAAAAAATTCCACATAAATAATCACATTTATTTTTCATGATGGAAAGAATATTCTCATGTCTTCTAACTTAAAAAAATTTCCTTCTTTATTTTTGTCAAAAAAGTCATAAAGTGCCTCATTTAAAAAATAAAAAAATATTTCTCTCAAACCATTTTATAAAAATTAGAACATGGGTAAAAATATTTTAAACATTTTTAGGATGATATTTAATCCCTTTTTGAAAATATATTTACAAAACATGGACATGGAATAAAAAATTTCTCCAATGGAGACTTAAAACTTAAACAATCCTGAATGATAATAATATTGTGAAATAACTCTTACATTGTACTTTCCTTTACTTGAATGTTATTTTACCTCATGTGTGATGGATTAAATCATGTTATTAATTTATTCCACAGACATATCAATTTTTATGATATGATATTAGATCTTCTTATATCGTTTTGTTAATAATATTTTGTTATTACACTTGTTTTGGGTGTTAACTACTTAATTTTACTATGAATGTTTTGGCATGTAACTCATGTTTGTTATGAATCAGATATAATTTTTTCATATAAAAGATGATAATAAGTTCATAGATATTATATTTAGTCTTTATATACATTTTTATAATCATTCTTGAATGATTATCATTGAAAATGAATCACATCGCATCGTAGAGAGGGTAAGTCATACGTACATGCGAATGATAGTATCATTTCTTTAATGGTGAAACTATAAGGGATTGGATGATATATTATTTATAAAGAATCAATATCATGTAATTTATATTATATATATATAATTTATATCTAAAATTTTGCTAATCTAAAAAAATTGATGATGAAAAACAAATTACACCACGATGTAGAGCCTATAAGCCATACATACGCAGACGCAATGCTTTCATTTTTTGTAGGATGTATAAAAGTTGGGATATGTTTTTCCAATAATAATAATAAATTTTAATCATATATATGATACTATATATGTTAATTTAGTATGAAAATACAATAATATGAAGTATAAGAAGAAATAAACTTGAATGAGTTTGTAAAGCAATTACCTCTTCTTTGAGGGACTTCTTTTAGATCTCTTCTCAAGAGATATAGAGTTGTAATTTTTGGAAGTCCATAACCTTTAAAACATGTATAAAGATGTTTTAAGGAGATATGGGAATGTTTTGGAATATCTATAAGGCTCAATTTGGTGTTAAGAAGTAAAGGATGATGTGGCCTTTTATAATTAAGGTGAGGGGTACTTTTGGAAACTCTCAAAATATTAAATTAATATAAATTAATATTCAAATGTAAATATCTCCATAGTGACCTATTTTGAATATTATATGTGTATGGGTTGAAATAATATCAAAAAATAATTTTTATAAAGAATTAGGTCTCATTATTATCCTAATCTTTTGGTTTTGACCCTTATTTAAACCCTTTAACTATTAACATGACAACAAGTGGTTTTACTCTTTGAAGGTTAATATAATCACAATAAAATTACAAACAAACCTTAAATGATTCATCGATGAAATTTTTAAATTTATCACAATACTTTGTCCAAATTTTATATTTTTATGTATTTTATATCATTTATAATATATTATTTATTTTAATATAATGTTAATGACAATATTAAAACTACTCATTACTTTGACTTTAACAAAAACCAATAAAAGAAGGCAACTTAGAACCAACACTTGTAAAATATCACTAAAATTTCAGTTTTATCTTGAAAATTTGTGGATGACATTAATTAAATCAATTTATCTTTATTTTAATTTTTTTAATATCATTTATTTGATATTTCCATTAATTAAATAATTAATACATCATAATTGTGTAATCCATTAACATAATTATTTTATCTAAAAAATTAAAATTATACTATCATTATAAATATGAACATATTATCTTTAAAATTAATATTTATATTCTAATATATCTTCTGAATAAATTCATATAAAAAATGTAACATTTATTGAAAACCTCAGTGTGAAAAATTTGAACATTTTTAAAATAAAATACTGTAAAAGGATTAAAGTCATCCAAGTGGCTCTAAGAGGCCCTAAAATTGTCCAAATGATGATTTTTGTCGAATATAACTCATCCAATAAAATTAATATAAGTTTTATATTAATTGAATAATATTTATAATATTATTTTTAACTCTTAATTTTCTTGTTTACCCTTAAGTGGTGGAAATAAGTTACTAAAGTTACTATTAATTTTGTCCAAAAATTAAAAGGACCTATTTACTAAATTTGTACCTTATAATATGAAATATATAATATATGTAGTGACCCAACACCAGAAGCCTGGAGTCAGTGTCTGCTATCAATTACATTGCCATGATTACAGATAATTAACCTCAAAGGACGGATCAGTTTAGTTGTCTTGGTAAACCAAATACAAAAATGAGTCTTTTATTACAAATGACTACACGAATTATAAAAATTAATTCTTTAAAAAATATAAATAAATGACTTTAAGGGTAACTCTAATTCATTTATTAAATCCATACATAACATTCATTGTACGCTTCTTGGATACCTGGGGAATTAAACATAATAAAGGTCAACTCAAATGCTCAATCAGGGTAAAATATAGCAAAAGTAATGATGAATTAATGTGAATAATAATTATTAAATGGTAGATAACTAAACTCAAAATAAATATAAACAATAAACTGATAAGTAATTTCACAACAAATATATAAAGGTAATAACTAGAAACACATGCCAACCAAATAGCTAGATAAGGCATAATAAATATAGAAAGGTAAGAGGATAAAACACATGTCATATAAATAACTAAAAATAAAATGTATCCATAGATACGTCGACACAAAATCTCATGGATGAATAATAACTGAAACTAATATGAGTTTAATTCTTCATTATAGGATTCCATGTTTCCTAGGTACATGGTACCTTTACTATCATTACCTTTCACTAGACGGTTTACAAAATGTTGGGTAAAAACCCATCTAAGGCGGCTAACCAAATGACTCATCCCAGGAGAATACTAATGAATCGAGGGGACATCTATGATTGGGACCCAACCATGTCATACCATTACAAATCATTTATAATATTCATGGACAATGTTCCCTATAAAAATGTATCATTATTGAATAGAAGATACTGATTTATCAATAATTCCATATTTAATCAATTAACTGTCAAGTGAACACTGTATATAAAATGATATATGGTTTAAAAAATAATATTCTCCATTGTGTGATAATATGGATAATAAAGTTAATTTATATTTAAAAATAACTTACATAAATTGATTGTTTCTAAGATATAGTTAACAATCAAAAAAGGAGTTGATATTTCAAATATAATCAGTAAGAATGTGTTTTAGAAAATTAATCATTACACATCCCAAAGTGTCCCATTCCACATGAAAATTTTAATTTAAGATCACCATAAAAGAATTTTTTTCATACCATGAAGAAAAAGGATTGATGACATAATGTATAAAAGGAGTAGGATATACACTATACAAGATAAGTGCATGGTGTATATAGTGTATTCCTTACGAAAATAAAAGTAAGACAATAATCCTTTAACTTGTTTTTCCTTTTGGGTGAAAATCATTTAACTTACTATATAATAAATGTATTTTAATTATCTACTTTTTTGAGAAACTTTTTCATGTTTATCATTAAATTTATTTCACTTATTTATGTGTTTTATATAACTTCTTAAATAATTATGTTTACATAAGGTGTTTTGACCAAATTCGGTTTATGTTTCAAAAACAACTGTGGTAGGTCCACTATGGTCAAATTGGACATTATATAAAATCTCCAGTATAATAATTATGAAATATATATCATATTTATTTACCAATTATAATTTTAAAATAAATAATTAAATTTGGTTATCAAAAATGAACAAATGTCACAATCACGGAGTGGTAGATCGTACGTACACATGAGTAACATTCTCATTTTTCAATGATCTTTATGGAAAAAAGATAATTAGAATTATATCATTGAATAATGATTATAATATCAGTAATACCATATTATTTGTTCATATATAATTATATTTAAAATTCTCATTATGTGAATGTAATCACATCGTGTTGAGGAGGCGGTACTCCACATATCCATGATAGATATTGTCACTTTTTAATGCGTATGAAAGGATAATAAAAAATTATATGTATATATATAAAGTTAATTATTTAATTTATATAATATATTTGTTTTTTAAGTATCATATTTTCAATTATAATCATCCTTTATACATTCCATGGTTTGTGTGAACGAATCACATCTCTTTGAGGGTGCGGTAGTCCACACTTCCTCAAACTATGTTATCGTTTTAATGTAAAATGGAAAGTATAAGGGTATGTTTTGTAAAAGAATTATAGAAACATAAATACATAATTAATATCATATATAATATATATAAAAATATTGTCCACCATAATGTCCGACCATGTAAGTTGGAAATCTAAAAATGAAAAATCGACATTTCGTGAGGCAGATGTTTTCCAAAACCAGAAACGGTATGTTCATTACCAATTAGATAGAGGTGTGTGTAAGTTTATGTAGAAATATTAACATAAGAACATCATAGTATATTGAAAATACTATTTTTTTATGTAATAATAGAATAATAATATTATAGGGGTTGAATAATGGAAATGAAACTAAAAAGCTTGAGAGAATATGTTACCTCTTTATCGTGTGACTTCTTTTGGTTCGAACAAAAGATTATTTATATTGATATATTCCCAATGTGAGTCCTATATTATGAGTGGAGTTATTTTTTAAGAATAATTTTTTAGATTTTGGATGATCCAATTTGTCTTCAAAGGTATAATAAAAGGGGAGAGGTGGTGGAATTTTATAGGGAAGGAAAAGGACTCACTTGGAATTTTTGGAAACAAGTTAGGTGTACACATGTTATTACATTAAAAAAGCCATAAAAACCAAAAAACCTCAATAATGGATGGTAAATAGTCTAATTATGGAAATAAAATGGGTTTTGGACAAGTGTTTAGGTCATTTTGGACCTTAAATATAAGGTTTAGTCCATTTTTAAGTCTAATTAAACCTTAATCCCTGTAATTAATTCTAATCACTTTCACGAATAATTTTGGTCAAAAATTAAGTGGATAATATTAGACTCCAAATAGAATTATTATTAAAAAAATTCATGTCCATTTTTTGAAATTCAAAACCCAATGGACAATTTTTTTTTATCAATGCTAATCTTGGAAACAAACGGTTTAACTGGTTTTAGTAGAAAAATGTTCAAAAGATTTTTGAGTTTTTATATTTAATTTAAATGTGAAATTGATTTTAGTAAACTAAATTGTATTAATAGATTATTTTTTTATATAATTTTACTTGATAAAAAAATTAAATTATAATTTATCATTAATAATTATTTAAACGAAAAGTCAGTTTTTAACTAAAATGCAGTAGTTTTCACTGTTCATCAAAAAAATGAAGTTTCTCATAAAAATACTAAAAATTAACAATAGGTTAATTTTGATATTCATAATTCAATAATTATTTTTATTTTAAAAAATTAAATTTATAATTTTTTCAATATTTATATTTAAAATAGTATTACCAATAAAAGACTGTAAAATTGCCTTTTTAATACAGGTTTTTATGTGGTAAATTGGATTTGTTACTATAGTATGAATATAGAACCTAATGGATAAATATAAAAAATATTTTATTGAATATATAACATATATGTTCCCTTAGAATCATTTACTTATTGTAATTAGTAATTTTTATTAAGGTAAAACTCTTTTGGAAACATAAAAATAATAATATTTTATTTTATATCCAATTGGTTCCTATTTTCATTTCTAATTGATTATTAACCAATGAAATAATTTTATATTGGTTTAAATTAAAATTTTATATGTTATTTATTACTATTCATATCAACTAATATTACATCTATTTTGTATCATATTATTTTAAAAAATAATAATTTAGTAATACATTGTTAATTAGTAAAACTCGGTTTTGTGTGTGACGAGATTTATGAAATAAGGTATCTTTTACGTATAAAAAATTCTTTAGAGTAAGTTCAATCATGTGTGAAAGAAAAGATATCAAAGAATGCTTCTCTTGCGTGTAACACACGCTAACTTGGTGTTGCGTGCATTACAGGCAATATCATTTGATGAATTTGTTTAAAATATTAAATATATAGTAGAGTCTTGGGATATTATATTCCCTTATTTATTTTCTATTTCATTTCATACACGCTATTGAATACAAATGTTACTTCATAAATTTTTGGTTTTACAATCCATTTTTCAAAATTCAAAATGCATAATTAGCTAAAACTAATTTAAAACTAATCTCATTGATGGAAGGAGAAAACTGGTTTTTAAAGTGAAAATGTTCAAAATATTGATTTGTTTTTATATCCAAATTCAATGGGAAATTAATTTCAATGAGTTACATTATATTAACTGGTAAAGGATGATCTAATTATAATTTAAAACTAATTAAAAACATAATCACTATAAATTATGTCGACAAAAAAGTTGCCTTCAATTAAAATGTAATATTTTACTTCTATTAATCAAAACATGAAACTTATCAAAAAAATTCCAGAAATTCAACCAAAGAAAATTTTTATAATCTTATTTAAAATAAAATTTCTATTTTGTAAAATATAATTTATAAAATTGTTAAAACATAGATTTAAAATAAGTGTGTTTTTAAAATGAGGTAAAACATCCTTTATAAAAATATAGTCTTTTAATACGTAAAATTGAATAAATTATTTTTTTATGCCTATAAAATATTTAGGATAAATTTTCAAAACATTTGATTCATAATCTGGTTAGTACTATTTATTCGCTACATTTTAACACCTAGGTTATAAAATTATCTTATTAAATATATCACGGTCCATTTGAACTCGGTATTATGTGAAATGCAAACTATTAATTTTTTTAAAGAAAATAGACCATAAAATAATTAGGTGTTACATTATTCTATCCCTCAAAAAAATTCATTCTCAAAATTTCCAGAATATCACCTCATAAAAATATTTTGGTATCTCTTCATTATAGTTTCCTTAGTTTCCCATGTCGCCTCTTATATTTTATGATTTTTTCACAATACCTTTAGAAACCGAGTCATTCTATTCCTCAACACATTCTCTATAGTGTGAAATATCTTAATAGGCTCTTCACAATAAGATAAATCATGTTCCAATTCAATTTCATTAGAAGTGAGAACATGTATTGGGTCTAGAATATAATTTCTTGTCGAATAGATATAAAACACATCTTATAATTTAGAAAGTCTAGTTTTCATTACCAAATTATAATCCCTGATTCCAATTCGTTCTATAATTATAAATTTTATGATATACCTGGGTATTATTCTCCCTCTCTTACAGAATCTTACAACACCCTTCCATGAAGATAACTTTAATAAAACATGATCTCCCACTTGAAATTCAAAATCCTTTAGTTTTCACCATATCTATTTTTTCTACTTTCAGCTTATTTGATATAGGTTTGAATAGTATTTACCTTTTCAATTGTTTCCTCTATAATTTTTAGGCCCACTAGCTTCCATTCACTAACTTCATCTCAAAAAGTTGGGCTTCAACAACTCCTTTCATATAATGCTTCATACGATGACATTTCAATACTTGAATAGAATCTATTATCATAAAAAAAGTATACTAAACGTAAATACTGATCCTAGATACCTTTAAAGTAAAGTGAGAAGAACATAAACATTTAATATAAAGTTTGGATAGTCCTTTCATAATTTTCATCAGTTTGAGGGTGATAAGGAGTCATCAAATGATGTTCGGTATCAAGGTCCTTATAAATATTTTTTTATAATTTCAATGTAAATTTTGGATCATGATCAGAAAGAATTGAGATTGGTGAACCATGAATTCTTACTAATTCATTAACATAGAGTCTTTTAAGATTATCTAGTGGAAAATCTTCCCTTATAGTGAGGAAATGTGCAGATTTGGTAAGGCGATCAACAATAACACATATCACATCATTTTTTCTTGCGGTCTTTGGTAATCCGATGACAAATTCCATATTAAAATCATACCATTTCCATACAGTTTTAGGTAGAGGTTGTATGACCCTTCTAGTAAGTTGTATTTTAGACTTTACTTATTGAAAATCCAAACATCTTAACACATAATCAGCAATTTACACTTCAAATTATCCCTCCAAAAAAATTCCTTTGAAACTATATACATGTTAGTGGTACTAAATCCAATAAAGAAATTCAATCTAAGAGAATCATCCAATAATTCTCTTTATAGCTATAGTGTATAGGGAACACAAATCCTTCATCCAAATTTCAATATACCTTCTTTGTATACAAATTTTATCAATTTTCCATCATTCACAACTTCCATTTTCTTTTGGAAATTCTCATCATCAGACTGAGAAATTTTTATATTTTCTAATAAATTTGTTTTGGAATCCATTTGAAATAGGAGTGATGTTTCCCATTCCTTAAGAATTACCATATATATCTTCAATAAATCCATAAACACAAGATCTCTATAAATACTCATTTTCATAGAATTCTATTATCCTCCCTACTCAATGCATCTTCTACCTTATTTTCCTTTCTTGGGTGGTGGTGTATTAAGAAATCAATAAACTTGAGTAGATCCAGCTATCTCCTTTTCCATATATTGATATATTTCTATGAGAATATGCAATTTAAACTCTTATGATCTTTACATATCTCACATCTTTAATCATAGAGATAGTGTCTCTATATCTTCAGAGCAAATATTATAGCCGATAACTCAAGATTATGAGTTAGATAGTTCTGTTCATGAGTTTTTAACTACCTTCATGCATAATCAAAAAATATATCATTTAGTATATGGACACAATGAAGTCCTTTACTTGATGCATCACTATAAATAAAAATCCACCATCTCTTGATGGTAAAGTCGACATTAGAGCATTGACCAATATTATCTTAAATTCTTCAATAGTCTTCGCCTTATTTTTTTCCATACAAACTAAACCCCTTTATGTGTGATTTTGGTTAACAGGTCAGTCGATCAAGAAAAATTATTTATGAAAAGCTGATAGTAACCTACAAAACCAAAGAAACTGTGTACCTCAGTTATGCTCGTTGATGCAGGAAAATCTTCAATTACCTTTTTATTTAAAGGATCAACATAGATTCCATCCTTGGAGATAATATGGAAAATAAAAGAAATTTCCTGAAGCCAAAATTCACACTTTCTAAAATTTCCATATAAATCTATCCTTTTGAGAGTCTCTAGAATGATCTATAAGTGATTCTCATGGTCTTATTGGATTTTAGAATACACTATAATATTATCAATTAAAACCACAACAAAATAATCAAGACATTCTTAAAATACACTATTCATTATATATAAAAAAAATTATGGTGCATTAGTCAATCCAAATAGAATTATTATAAACTCATAATTTTCATACCTCATCCAAAAAGTTTCCTTTTGAATTTCTTTTTTCTTTACTCGCAATTGATGAAATCCATAATGAAGTTCAATATTCAAAAAAATTGAGATCTATGAAGTTGATCAAATAAATCAGCATTGAAGGGTAGAGGATGCCTTTTCTTTTTTTAAATAGCATTGATTTCCCTAGAATCAATACACATCCTTAAAGATCCTTGTTTCTTCATAACAAAAAGAATAGGCACTCCTCATGAAAAAACTCTAGAGTTAATAAATCTATTTTTACCCAACTCCTCCAATTTATTCTTTAGCTACACTAATTACAATATGGATATTATATGGGGAATCTATGATATTAGTCATGCATCAGAGATTAAATAAATATAAAAATCAACTTCATTATTTGAGGGATGTCATGGTAATTCCCCAAGAAATACATCAATGTATTCATATATAATAATTACATCCTCAATTTGAATATTACCTTTATCATCCCAAGAATTAATTTTCTCTTCTTCCATAATAATTTTATTTAGTAAAGATAATGGGGTGGATATAGATAAGAATCAGATAATGAATTTTCTACTCTAAAGATAAGGAATTACAAATCTTCATCACAAATAAAAATTTCTTTCTTCTTGTAATAAATTTTCCATCATATTTTGAAATACAGTACATAACAATGATTATATCAAAGTCATACATAGGTATGATGTTAAGGATGGAAATTAAATCACATATTTATGACATGAATTGGACTACCTGACACATCTTTGTAGTAATGAGACATCCCCTATGAGTTTTGAGTGACAATTCCTAAATTAAATCAAAATGGAAATGTCTAATTAGCTTTTAAAATCATGAACATTTAAAATAATATGATGATCTATAATAAAATAAAACAACAGATAAAATTCAGAAGATGGTAAAATTACATGTCATCGCATCATTATGAACTTCAACCTCAACTGTTGTGTTTCCATAACCTCGACCTTCCTCCATTGTCCTTTTCCAGGGAAATTTTACTTGATACTTAGGGATAGAATTTTTATAGTATCCCATATTATAACATTTAACACAATACAAATTACCAACTCCTTTCCATCCCTTGTAATCATGGTCTGGGTGTCCTTTTTCTTCACACTTGTAATAATATCTAATCCCTAATAGGCATGTTTCATGATGTTTCTTTGCAAAAAAAATTTCAAAATAAAAAGTCCACAATTTACCTCTTCTCTTTTCCTTATTTCATTTCATAGAGTATTCAGCATCCCTTTTCTTTTATTCTTATCCCTTAAAGTCAAGACAAATAGAGAATTCTTTCTCTCTCCTGATGGAACTTAAGAAAAAATCTTCATATGATAAGAAATGTTGGGATGAAATTTCACCTTGAGGAAATGCTATAAGACCATAAAAGAGTTTATAAATCATGATATTTGGATAGTGTATGTAATATTTAGTTTTCCTTTCTAACCTTGTAAATTTGGACTCATATTTAGAAACATTATCATCCTAATTTGGCCTTAGATTAAAAAAATTTCTTTGTAATACCCTAAGACATAAATATTTTCATTTCTCAATAAATTTAAATTTATAGCTTTCTTCCTTTTTATGAAACTCCATATTAATCTTATGTTTCACACAACAATGGTTTGGCTTGTATTACACGCAAGGCCCAGTTTTACCAAACAATAATATATTAGTAAAATATTATTATTTAATATAATATATAACCTAGATGTTAAATTAAATATCATGAATATTATTAACCACGTTTTGAAATTTATATATTCTATATAATTTTAAAAATAATCTCACGTGATTTATATTCATGATAAAAGTACAAATTCATTTTTTCAGACAAAAGAAGTAGTCCTCAAAAAATGATGTTTTGCGACATTTTGATGGTGCACCCATTTGAAATCTAATTTTTTACACTTTTTTATATTATATTTTCAAAAAATAAAATTCTTATTTCAAATTGGAGTATCAAAATTTTCCTTGGTTGAATTTTGGATATTTTTCTCACAAATTTTACGATTTGAGGAATAGTATAAAAATAATGCATTTTAATTAAAAATTAATTTTTCATCAAATTTATTTATAGTGTTAATAAATTATAATGGTTTAAAATAATAATTATATTATATTTTTATCATGTAATCCAATTTACTTCATTAGAATCAATTTGACATTGAAATTGGATATAAAAATTATGTGAACTTTTGAACGTTTTACTTAAAAAACACATTTTATTATTCTGTCAACGGGATTAATTTTTAATTAATTTCTATGAATTTTTTGTTCCAAATGTGGATAAATATATACCATATTTAGAATAATTATGTACAAATAATATATATAGGTCTCTTTTATTTTTGGATATTATGAATAGTAACTTTAGTAATAAATTTTATTGCCACAATTAAGGATAAATCATGTAATTAAAGGTAAGTATTATATTATTAAAATATAAAAATTGCCCTGAAACTTGTAATAATTCAATTGGATGAGTGTATTAACACAAATATAATTCTTGGTTCTATTTTAGAACCATTTGAAGCCATTTGGATGAATTTAATGCATTTAAAAAATTATATTCAATGAAATGTGATTTTTGTTAAACTTTAATTTTAAACAAGTAAAGTATTTTTAATTTAGGGTTTTAAAGGAGATCTCTTGGACTATAAATATTATTTATAAATATATAATGATAACTTACATCATTCTAATTTATTTTCAAATTCTAGGAAATAAATAATTACCTTAAATGCTTATACAATGTTGATGTAACGATTATGCAAGGAGAAGAAACAAGATTAAAATGATAATAGTTAAATTTATAAGTACTATTAAATGACACAAAAACATATATAAATAATTTTGGTTTTTCCTATCTCATAAATATTTTTACAAAGGTCTAATTAATTACCATTTGGAGTCACATGGATATGAATAATATCCTTTAATATTTTAATTAAAAAGAAGTCATGTTGTTCACAGTATAGATTTTTTAATTAGTATACTATTTTAATATATGATTTTTCAAAAGATAAATTAATTCAAGTATATTATATGGAAATATAAAATAATTATCCAAATAATAGTAATTTGTTTTGTAATTTTTATAGGTTAAATATTTATCATTAATGATGGAACAATAATAAAGCGTAAATTATTTAATTAATAAAAATATAAAAGAAATGATATTAAAAATATTAAAATAAATATAATTTACTTAATAAATGAAATAAATAAATTTGGTAGATAATATTCACATTTTAGTGAAATATTTGAAGTATTTTTTTGATGTTATCATGTTGTTTTGATATTTTAAAAAACGAAAATATTGAATAGTATCAAAATTGACATAAATGATACTTTAAAATAAATAATATTTTATTAAAATTATAAAATTTATAAAAATATAAGGCTCATAAAACAAACTAGGATAGTTTTAAATATGTCTTAAAGGATCCAATTTCAGTTTTTTGGAAATTTATAATTACTATATTAACCTTATAGTATAAAAATACAAGTAGATATGGTAAGAGTTAAATTGTTTAACTGTGGGTTAAACCCAAAATATAGGGTTAATATTACGATCTAAACTTGTATAAAAAACATTTTTCATGATTATTTTGACTCATACTAAAATTATCTCTAAAATAACTAACTTTGGATCAATTTTAAACCGAAAATCTATTTATAACAAATTAATAGTTCCAGAGTTTCCAAAAGTGCCCCTCTCCTCTCTTATAAAAGATAACGTTTCATTCCCTTTTGTTCACTCCTATAAATCCCTTTGTCTCAGAAAAACCCAACCTAATTCTCCTCCAAACTTTTGTAACATCATCCTAGATTCCATACATTGGGCATAAATCCATTCGAATGAGTCCTTTTGGTCAAATCAAAAGGAGGCGCTCAAAGAAGAGGTAATTGTTTTACAAATTCCATTAAATTTATTTTCTTCTTCTACATCCTCTTACTATGTTGTTTCCATACCAAAGTAATAAATAAAGAATAATATACATCCTAAGTGGTTATTATAACTATTTAAAAATCATATTACTTCATTTATCTATCCTACGAATAATAATATCTCTATGCCTATGTATGTACGACTTACCGTCTCAACATCATGGTGTAATTTGTTATTAAAAATTACTTTATTTGTATGGGTATAATGATGAGTATAATGGGTATAAATAATTAATATAACAAGATAATAAGTTATTATAATTAATATATAATCCAATTCTATACCATTTAACCATAAATGGAATGATATCATCGCTCAGGCGTACGTATAGCCTACCGTCTCCATGATGTTGTGAGATTCATTCTCCATGATAACCATTAGAAATTGATTGTAAAATTCATATGATGAGAAAATATAATTTTTATGAACATAATAAAACTATTAATTTGGATAAAATATATCTTATTCATAATAAACAAGAATTATATACAAAACATGTAAAATAAAATGAAGAGGTTAACACCCAGAACAACAGTAATACTGAAATACTATTAACAAGTTGATATAATAGGATCATATATGATATCATAAATATTTATATGTTCTTGGTATAATTTAATAATATTATATAAACATTATATAATAGCTTAATGTACCATCCACTAAACGAAATTACAAGGTAAGGGTTAATTTTACAATATCATTATTATATAAGTTTGTTTATACGTAAGTATCTAACGGGACACGTTTATCATCCATGTCAATGTTTCTTAAAATTTTATTTCAAAATATTATTGAAAATTATTTAAAGTCACTTTTATCAATGATTTACTTTTTATAAAACATTCTAAAAGGAATATTTCTATCGTTTTCCAAATGTGTTACTTTATGAACTTTTTAACAAATAAAAGAAATATTTTTTTTAACTTATATGGTGCGAGCGACTACTTCTTCCAAAATTATTCCCTAACATTTTGAAGATTCCCTTACAATATTACAATTTTATTTTCAAAATTAATGTTTTCATTTATAATTGTGTGGATTTTAAATCATTTCAAAGTAAAAATGGATATTTCTCTCAAAGAATTTTAATGATTATATTAAATTATTTTCATCTATGTCAATATCCTTTGTTGGATATTATGATTAATTGAGTTTTATTAATTATGATACAATATTCTATATTTTATTGAAGTGTTTATGATATATTTAACTATGGGTGTTCTATTTTTATACCATTCATGGTTTATGGTTAAAGATTTAAGTTTTTGTATGCCAGTTTTAATATGAATGTTTGTGTTATGTTTTACCCCTTCTATAAGAGAAATGCATTGGACATAGTAAGTGAATTGTGGGGCCCATTATGGCCCCTCTATTCCTCGATAGGAATCATGAGTCCAAATAGTTTCTTGGAATAATACCTTGATGGTATGGTTATTTATTTATTTTTCATGAGGCCATGACAGTATGGTTATGATGTCTGACATTATGCATTTCCTCATTATGTGATTAGTTATTAATATATTCATATTATTATTCGACTAGTAGAATATCTATGTGAATGTTTAAATGGAAATATTTGATTTATTCTTACCATATTATGTTTAATATTATGCATATAAGGCTTGTGTTTTAATTTTATAGTTTTCTTAAAGTATATGGTTATTTATGAAAGATTTTGATGTACTATTTAACCTTACTGAGCATCTGAGATCATCCCATTATTATATTTTATTTTCCCAGGATTCCAATAAGTATATTATAACTTATGTGTAGGATTAATCTAGGAGGATAATGGAGTTCTCAAAGAATCATCTATGTTGAATTTTATGTTTTGAATTGTAATGTAATTTTTTTGTATGTAATATATTTTCAAAGACTCCTAAACTTGTCTGTCCCTCAGAATTTGATTCCCTGTAATCATGTCAGTCTATTAAAATAATTCACTAGCTCAAGGAATCTAGGTTCCAGGATTTACATTCTCTCTGTATCTTCCTGCTGTTCATGTGGGAAATATTTTTCAAATAAAAGTTCTTTAAAATACTTTAATTTAATGTTTGATATTTCATTATCCTCCTTTGTGTTTTGAATTAGTGACAACCATTGATTCGCATCTCCAGAGAGATGATAAACTTCTATGACAACCTTCTCTATTTCTTTACATTCCAATTTAACGAATATCATCTCTAGAAAACATATCCATTACTCAGTTAAAAATGTATTGGTAGTCTTAGTGAATGATGGAGGATATTTAGTCATAAAGTGTTCTAACATTTTTTTCTCTGTGTTTTGGATTATGATTCTTCATATTGGTAAGGTTATTGTTCATAACCTGAATCAGTATTCCAAGTATAGTTATAATTTATTCAGCACCAGTGTTTTCATCAGCACTAACATCATTATCTTTCATAAGAGGGATATCCATACATGTATTACATGTATTTATTCAGTTTACATTCATTCCACTATGTGTCATTTATAAAAAAATGGAATACATTAGATTAGGTTATGAATCATAATACATAAATTAAAACTAGTAAAACAGTTAACATAAATTGAAAATTTATGTATAACTAATCTAAATATCATAAGCTTGGTTACTTTTAGAATATTCTGAAAGTCACTTATAAGGTTACCTTTTCCCAAATCTATAGTTTCTAAATATAGTTTTAAAAGTTTTTACTAAATATTCTCTGATACTAACTCAACATATATCATCTCTAGTTGCCTAGATTTGGTGGTAACATTATTACATTTCTACTATATACAAGAGATCACATCCCAAAGGACCAAATAGTTTAATAGTTTTGGAAAACTCATTAAATAAATAAATATTACAACACAACTAAATGTTAAAAAACATGGTATATCCATTGGAAACACCCTTATTCTCTTAGATTTACCCTGTATATCCATAATAATATAAAACATGGCGTCATGTAAAAAATAAAACATAAGGAAGGGGTGAGCACAGATTCTCGATAAGGGTAAGAGTTCAAAAAAAATATTATGAATAAATTAGAATAAACATTAAGGAAATGTGTATAGCTGAAACATAAGACATTTAAACACAATATTGAACATAAAATAGAAATAATAAATTAAAATCAAATAGTTCCATATAAATAATCACATGGATATTATAATAAACAAATAATAACATGGAATATCAAAAAATAATATCATAATATGGTAATGTATAATGCCTGACATCATAAACATGCCATCAAGGCTTCGACCAAGACATCATACATAAATGGTTCATGCCTTAACTAATACCCAAACTATTCTTACTCATGAGACCTACCAATTCAATGAGGGGACATAGAAGGACCTAACCATCACTTACTAATTCCAACGAATTCCTCACATGAAAAATATGAAACATAAATAACATAAACACTCTAGTATATGAAATGTGAATACTTTAACCATAAACCATGAATGGTATTAAAATAACACATACACAGTCAAACTGATCATAAACCCTACAATAAAATGTAGTAGATTTTATCAAAATAGATCAACCTCAATAAAAAATAATAAACATCTAAGAATGTTGAAAAATATTAAAATACTCTGACAAAATCATTAAATTTTTCTTAAGAGAAAAAACCTTTTTACTTTGAAATCATTTATTTAAAAGGTCATGCAATTTTAAAAGAAACAATTATCTTTAAAAATAATATTTTAAATGTCTAAATTAATCTTCAAGAATTTATTTTGTCATGATTGGGGATAAATATACTCAAGTTTTATAAGTTAAAAAAACATTCCTTCCATATTTCATTTGAAAAAGTTAAAAAGTACCTCACTTGTAAAAAAACAAATAGATTCCTTTCAAACCATTTTTTAAAAAGTAAAAAATCGTTAAATATATTTTAAAACTTTGAAGGATAGTAGTAAAAACCTTTTCGGAAAAAAAAATTAGAAAACATGGACATGGAATAAAAAATTTCCTCATGTGAGGCTTGTACTAAACAATCTAGGATAATAATGAGATTGTGAAATAACTTTTACATTTTGCTTTCCTTTAGTTGAATGTGATTTTTTCCCCAATATAATGCTTTCAAGAATGTTTTTAATTTACACTAGAACCATATCCATATTTATTATTTTATATAATATCTTCTTATATCTCACTACAACAAAAATGGAGTCTAGTGGCGGTTGTTTAGCGGCGGCTCTAGGAACCTCCGCTAAACCTTTTTTTTAAATGGTTTCCCGGTGGTTTATAATAAACCGCCCCAAAACATGTTTTTTTTACAACCCCGACCCTTCCCCCCACCCTGACCGCACCCTGCGACCCCGCTTCCCCTGAGACCCCGACCACCCGCGACCCCGGCAACCCGGCGACCCAGCTTCCCCCCGCGACCTCGGCCCCCCACGACCGTGGTGACCCCGTGACCCCAGTGACCTATATGAACCCTAAGGTTTGAAATTAGGTGATTAGTATGATTTTTTCTAAAATTTTAAAATTTATGGGTTGTGATATTGATGTTTATATATTTTCTCTCAACTATAAAGGTGAGGGTACATGAGTAAATTCATCATGGTTGTCACATATGATCACATGAATTGTGTATTCTTGTATGTGATTGTGAACTAATGTGGAAATTAAAATTCCTCAAGTTAATTGAATCATCGATAATAAATTATATAGTGTTTTTTATAAAAAATATTATTGTAAATAAATTTTAGTTGGTTTGGGTATAGTAATATTTCCTAGTTATGATTACTTATGGTGTATTACGGTATTGTTAATGGGATTGAGTCATAGAAGTGGAAGTTAGTCATAATTTATTGTTAGGGTTGATAGATATTTGCATGTTTGAGTATATGGGATATAGAAATTAAGTGGGATTTTTTGTGATGTTATATGATTCATGTTTTTGTTTGAATATCATTTTTCTTAGAATATATATATATATATATAGGTATTCCCCTATTAACTTTAGTGAGTGAAAACTATCCATGAATCTGGTTCTCATTAAAATGGTATTATTTAATATAATGCTTGGGATATATTGGTTGTCAAAGTAAAATTACAAGATCAATTGTCGAAGTGAGGAGCTTTCTATTATATTAAAGAGACAAACCATGGTTATATTTACATGGGAGATATCACATATTGAGTGTTACTAATACCTCCCTCATATTTTCTTCTTTATGGAAATTATTCGTATAATTTAATATAATGTTTTTATTTTTATTTTCTTTCTCTATATGTTATCCAAACTAGATGATTTTTCAATAATATGTATAGTCTTGGATGGAAGTAATCACTTTCATTGAATATGTATCTTTGTATTTTTCATTATTTTTTGAAATGGATAACCTATTTATTTATAAAGCCTACTTGACTATAATGAATTATAACACTTAGGTATGGAGTTCCTTATACTTTTGATACTTGATCATGGGGTCCATCAAACATGTGTTACTCAAGCATAGCATCCCTTTACTTTTCATAAATTTATTTTGTGTGTTGAAGTGAATGGTATTAAATTCATTCTAACTTATCGTAGTGGTTTGGATGAATATAATTCTTCCAAGTTCACGAATATAATGTTTAGAGAGAATTTCTTCTGGGATCTACTTCAACCTATGTGATTCTGATTATCTTATTATGTTGTCCTGGATGATAGTACCAACACCCCACATTTCATCTCCAAATTCCCAACATGATTCTACTATGAAACTCCAAACACCAATCCCAGACACATCAACTATTCTTCAAATACCCTAGTTTGATCCCTAAACCACATCAGCCACATCTGGAATGCCATTTCTGATGTGGTCTCCACCTTACCACATCAATTTTTATGAAACAACACTAGTAAGTCCTTATCTAGATGAATTATACCGAAGGCTCTCAATCCCACCAACCAATGCGCTATCATATCCTGACCACGATTCCTTAAAACTCAAGGAATAACAAAAATGATCAATGACCACACCGAAGTCTGAATCTAACTCTTAGTTCAACTCCATGGTCAGATCCTCGATCATCCCATTTAACTATAATTCTCCACTCATGAGCACTGACACATATATGATTCAAATCACCCTCAAGTCACACCACCACTCTTTTCTATGTGAATACACCAAAGAGAGATCTTGGAATTCAATCCACACAAGGTTCGTAGAACCTCAAAACCTAATCTCCCATGTTATTTCATCATGCATTTCCATGAACACCACCACTTATCATGCCTCAAGACTACAATCCCTCATGTGGTTCTTGTCACTCTAAATTAACAATGTGTTCAGTTTTATAAGCATCATAAGGTTTTCCCTAAACATTATTTATAATATATTTATTCAATATTAGAGTTTTATATGAAGACTCTATAGAGAACTTAGGTTGGGGTTATTACAAATTAATAATGTGTTTTGGTTTTCATGCTAAAGTAGCTACCACATTGTTATCACACTATTTCTCTTTACCAAAGAAACTTCCACTATTCCAAACACTAGAGGGTTCATATCTAACTCAGGGGATCAACTTTATTATATTATGTTTCTGTAGTCTAATACTATCGTATATATGAATATTTTTCTCTATTTATTAGTAACTATGTGTTTTAATTTTTTTTATTATTTTGTAGGAACATTGTGATATACATGGATAAAATCTGGATCACATTACCGAGGAACACACCTCAGTATGTTAAGGGATTGAATGAGTTTTTAGATTTTGTAATTTTTAATCAATCCTTTGAAGGGAGAATAAAATTTCCATGTTTTAAATGTAAATTCAGAACATGGTTGAAGAGAGATGAAGTTTATGAACATTTAATACTGAAGCAATTCCCTGGTCAATATTTTTGTTGGATTTGGCATAGAGAATCGAACGTTACAGAAAGATTGAGCACTGATGTTAATCTATGGAATGAGGTCCCAAGTTTTTCAAAAATGTAAAATTAAATGAAAAACCTCATAAATGATGCATTCGACATTGCAAGACACCACTATCATAATGAAAACATATCAAAACAACCAGAATAGGGTGCTAAAAATTGAAACGTGAAAAAAGATGTTTGTGAGACTGTAACACAGGCAGATCAAGATTGTAACATATCATTAGATCCTCTTATTGATTCTGTGGAGCCAAATGTAATAGAAAACACCACTGAGGAAAATTGGTTTCATGATTTAGTTGATGATGGAAATAAAGATTTGTATAGTGGGTGTTTGAAATATTCAAAGCTTTCATTTCTGCTAAAGTTGTATCATATCAA
The DNA here is from genome assembly GCA_963277665.1 of Viscum album. NCBI lineage: Eukaryota > Viridiplantae > Streptophyta > Magnoliopsida > Santalales > Viscaceae > Viscum > Viscum album. The sequence goes on from OY728130.1 coordinate 1,712,475,254, forward strand.
ATGTCTATGTAGAATTAAAAATAAGGCAATGTCCACGATATTGGAATTGATTCGTGATGCATTTTCTGAATCAAAAATCCCAGAATATTTTTATGATATGAAAAAGTTTGTTAACAAGCTTGGTCTGAATTATACAAAAATACAAGTGTGTCCCAATGATTGTATGCTTTATTGGGGAGAGGATTCAAGTAGACAGAATTGAATGAAATGTTCTTCTTTTCAATGGCAGGAAAAGGGTGATGTTGGAAGTCTGGATTAACATAATTTCATGGAGAAGAAGAAAAGGAACACACCTGCAAAGGTTTTTCATTACATTCCTTTGAAGCCTCGATTGTAAAGATTACTCATGTCATCGAAAACTGCTGAATACGTGAAGTGGAATTCTATAGATAATAACAATGATGGGTTAATGAGACATACATGAGATTCCCAATTGTGGAAGACATTTGATTCATTATATCTAGATTTCTCAGCTGATCTAAGGAATGTCTGATTGGGATTGACTGTCGATGGATTCAATCCATTTGGAACTTTGAGAACCAGTTATTTCATTTTGCTAGTTGTTTTGATCCCTTACAATCTTCCTCTCTGTGGATGTGTATAAAACAAACACTTTTCATCCTTTCAATGATTATTCCTGGAAAACAAATGCCTGGAAATGAAATTGATGTATACTTGTAGCCATTGATTGATGAATTGCAGGGGTTATGGAGAAATGGTGTTGAGACATTTGATGCTTCTTCTAAAACAATGTTCAAAATGCATGTTGCTTCATTGTGGACCATTAGTGACTTCCTTGCAATTTACTTCTATGAACTTCTCTCGCTTGATGGATGTTGGTGATCGTGAACGACATGATCCATATATCTTAGAATCGTAAGAAAAAATGGTATATTATGTTAACGATTTTGTCGATAAAGGGTGGAGTGTAGTTTCTCATGTAATACAAAGAGATTTGTATGATATGGGTGATGAAGTGGATAATTTGACCTATGAAATTGAATTTAATAAAAAAACGGGAAGCATAATTATTTTTCCATCATGATATTAAAAATATTAGTCTAGAAAGGATGAATAAAGTGGATGAAGAAATGGATTCAGAAACTAACACGATTGAAGGGTAAAATGATTATATGTACAATTATGTATTTATTCAGCAACCACTTGTTTCATTTATACAGTCATTCATTATCATTGTTATATATATTATTTTTGTCAGTACTGGGCATCTATTATCATTTTTAATTTATTCTCTGCATGATTTTTTTGAAATATATATTATGAACTTAATTTTATTTGATTAAATGACAGTAATTCCAAGGAGGGAGCGGTATACTATTTCATCTAGTTCTGTGACAGATGACAATCCATCTGGCTCCCTCCCCACGACATCTGAGGCCCCAGCTGCCTACACTCCTGCACCATCTCCCACCCGCACCATCTCTCACACCATCATTGGATGTCCCATTAGAGGGTGATTCACCAACTCACCCTTCAAGAGCCTCAGCAATGGGTCAGCGACTCGCCCATTCCAGTTCGTCACGGGCATACTGGAGTGTCACTCTGATAGGTACAAATTTTAATTAAATAAATTTATTACATTTGTTTTATAGTAATTTTTTGCTCATTGAAGATGACCAAAACAAAACTGTGGGAAAAAACATAAAAAGTGAATCTGTTTGGAACATGACTGGCAAAAATATAGTCATGCCATTTGATTCTTATGGGGTCCCGACGGATGACATTGTGGGGTAACTTGGCCAGATTCTAGGCCAGCTGGCAGCGGAGCCCATTTCACTTCCTATTTCATATGATGATTGGAGACATATGCCTCCAAGCTAGAAAAATGAAGTTTTTTATTCTAAAATAAAGGTAAATTTATTACATTATGGTTTAATTGAATGTCATGTTACTAATATGTTCAAAATGAATTTCTTTATACAGATGTTCTTACACTTTACAGTTTCAGATGTGATAGCACAGAAGTGGACGTTGAAAAATCTAGGTAAGAAATGGAAATATTTCAAATGGAGGTTGTGGTGTGATGTCACCAATACCTTGTTGACTGTGCAACAAATGTATGAGAAGCTACCCAGTGGGGTACCGAAAGAACAGTGGAATGTTTTTGTTGACAGACATCGTGATGAGAAGCGGATGGTATTGAAATATATATTATTATATTATCCTCATTTTACATTTATACATGTATATGAAGAGGAAATGACATTGAATACATTAATATTAAATTTCATTTTATTTATTTCAGGATCTCTCAAGAAAGAATGCTTCAAACTAGGCTAAGCAAGTCATCCCTCGCACTGCAGGGCACAAAAATCTTTTCTAAAAGCCGAACGAAATTGGTAATCTTTTAATTAGTTTAAATATTTATAAGACAGTATTATCTGTTTAATATATTTAATTGTTGATTTTTCTTTTCTTAATGAAGTAACAGAGTTTAGGGCACGAAGCATCTCGAACTGAACTGTGGTTGGATGTTCACAAGAAATCAGATGAAATTTTTGTTAATGAGCCTGCTAAAGAAGATGGGGTATGAAGTAAATTTTTTATTATAATAACTTAATATCAGTTTTTACTGTGTTAATATATATTGAAATTTGATTTATAGGTAAAAATTAAAAAACTATGGGATGCCAATCCTGCGTAGTCCAACTCAGTCTCCGAGGATGACCCGGTTGCTAAAGTCCTTGGGAAAGAGCATCCTAGTAGAGTGTGCGGGTTGGGTTTGGGACCCATACCATCTGAGGTTTTTAGCAGGCCACTAGGGATGGCAGCTGCATCTACTCCTATATTTAGTCAGCCCATACCCAGATATGCTCATAAAGAGATTGTTTCTCAACAAAACATAGTTCACCAGCATGGGAATCAGATATCTACTTTTCAGAAAGATTTTATTGAAATACATCAGCATATGAGCAGATATGCCCCCAGTGGTAGTGCATCTATTGGTGGTATGTAGGTAAATCACAAAAAATCACAATCATTTATTTTTCTAACTTTTATTGGTTTTAAGTTTTAATATAAATATGAAACCATATTTAATTTTCAATATAATGTTCTTACAGGTGACAGCAGAAAGTGGTGATGATGGTGGAGAGGGTGAAGATGCATCATCAGATCGTGAGTAGTTGTATTTTTCATGTGTTGAACAAATACGGGAAAAATTGGTTTGTATATGTAACATTTGTGGCACATAGTTGCCACCAAACATTTTCATGTCCTAAAATTTCTTTGATTTCTCATGTTTCCTTTTATGAATTGTATTGATTTCTGATGTTTCTTTTAATTTCTTGATTTCTTGAGTGTGGTATACATCATTCCATTTAGGCCTGTGTTTGAATTGGTTGTCGAGATTTTGGATGACTAGGAGTTAAACCCATTGTTGATGTGTTGAACAAATTGGGTCATTTCACATGTTATACTATTTTGAATTTGACCTAAGTAATATTCTCTTATGTTGAGATGGTTTTACTATTTTTTAGTGGTGAGGGGGTAGTGGATTCATCCACACCTATTTCATACTCAATAGAATCATGTTTCCCAACATCAATTGGGTTAACATTGAAGAAATATACTAATGTGTTACCACCAATATGAAACACATATTTACATTGTAAGAGGGATATCATTAATTTGGGTGTGATCCCATATGATGAATGATACTGGAGATGAACATGAGGAAAAAATGATAAAAAATTCCCCCACTCATGTGGGTTATGTTTTCCATTGTAATTTTATAGTCACAAACGTTACTAAGGATAGATTTTGATGCTTTTAGATATTAGAGCATTGTAACCATCCCTAGTATATTATCTAGATATTCTAATAGGCCTCAATGGTGTTTAAACTAGTAGGGGTATAAATATACTCTTGAGTGTTAGTGGTTGGATATCCCCAATGGGATCAACTTTTAGATCCTTGAGTATAGAAAATAGGGAAAAACACCCTATATATCTTATTGAGTACTCAAGGTCACATGTTAATAAAAATGACAATAGTGAACATGATACTCATAATGAATTTCTAAGGTGATTTATACTTTATGGTGGACATATTTATCCAAATCAATATGATAATGGAAGAAAATATTATCATGATCTATTGAAAGGATAAAAAAAGGTTGGATGGGAAATTATAGACCAATGGTTTTGTCATAGAATATTTTTAGTTGGACAACCCGTGGGGTATTATTCCCTATAGATTACCATGAGTGTCATATAATGTCAGGATAGATCCATTTAGATGGTATTCCTGAAATAAGGTGTTAACCATCATGCCCTCATTTTACAAGGGTAGGAGAAAATATATGTCACGGTATGGGGAACATATATTCATAGAAATTGAGTCATGTGTATGACATAAAATTGTTTTCATGCCTCACCATTGTGTTCCTTATGGGTACTATCAGCTTGTTTTTGGTCTTGAACATAATTGGTGAATTTGGTGATTCAATTTTAATTGATGGATGTGATGAAGGTATTGAAAAGGAAACAAAATGAAGAAACCCGTTAATACATCATCAAATGTAAGAGTTCGTTATTTATCAATCCAATTCAATGTTAATTCATTCACATTAGGTTATCTATTTTTTAATGAGAACCTCCAATGGGCTTCCATGTTTATGAATATTTGGTATGGATGTCCTTTTAGAACTAAATTACAATGAAATGTGTTCACTAGTGATTCATATACTATAGATTCTTTAAAATTGGTATTGGTAAAAGGTGCGAGATTTTGGGGTCATCAAATATTATTTGGGTGGAATCATTTGAGTCATTGGATTCCCTTATAGATTTATGATTTTTAATGAATAATATCAAAATACTAGTGTTTAATGAGTTACCCCTATTCCAATGATCTCTCTGAATCTGTGTAGATATGAAAATATATGATTTTTTGATTAATAATACATATAATAAATGTTTATGACTCATTTGTTTAAGGCCACATAGTTAAGAAATTATTCATTTTTCACCATAGAAATAGGTCATAGGTTTTTACGTTGTTGGGATCAGGACCATGTGAAGAGCATCCTATAAATATCTATAAATATAATCATAACACACATAGTTTATTAATGATTAGTGGGATACATCATACCGTTTATTTTCAATTTAAATAGAAATATTTCAAGAATCTTAACTTTTTGTGAAGGGGAACAATTTGTGAAAGGTTCCTAGAAATAGATAGTGTTTGAATTTATCATGAGCTTCCATTTCAGTTTCATCTTGGTCTTCAATGACTAATTTGGAGAAGGTATGGTTGTGGATTACACCTACTAGAGGGGCCATATATTGTTTTCAATATCATATATGTTGGTATGATGATAATGGATGAATGCTTAAGAGGTTGGGGAATACAAATTGAAGGTGGATATGATATTATGATACTAGAAGGGGTATCTAAAATTAAGAACTATATAAAGAATCTAATACTTGAGTCTTTAACTATGGTATTTTGTAAAAGTGATTCATATTATTCGTATTGCATAAGAATAATAGCATGTTTCTTGATGTTGGGATTGAACCTCATAGGGGAATATATTGTATCCTAGTTAAGAGTAATGAAATACAATATAATTGAAGGCATGCATTTTAAGGTAACGTGACATGATTCATCGTAGATTAAAATTGTGTTGAAACGACATGTGTAATGAATTTTAGAGTTGTCCTACCAGGTTTAGAAGGTGATTACTATAATGTATCTCAATAATTATTTTAAATTATGATCAAATAGAACATAATTTTTTTGTGTATCATGATTTTTTTAAGAAATAAGTTAATAGAATATTAGTTGTGTTACATAAAAGTGCACAATAAAGTATTGAGTGAGACTAACACACAAGCTTCTTTAAGACACCTGGTATAGTATATGTGTGTGGTGATGGTATATTTGGGGTATTAAACCAAGTAGGAGGCCCACACATGGTAAATCTAACTGTGTTTTATGCTCACTCCCAATATGGGAACACCGAAACACTTTTATATCTAATGTTTCATTTTCAAGTGATATATATTATGGGGGATCAAGAAGGATCGACAAGATGTATGTTTGGAGAGTAGTCAAATAATGGACCTATGTTTTATAGTTGATTCTATCATATATTATTTTTCAATTTATTCTATACTGATTTACTAGGTTGACATTTCTTGTTGTATGTTGGTATGTACAATATGGTTCATTCTTATATAGCATGTCAATGTTTACTTATTTTTTTCAGTTTATTCTATACTGATTTCCTAGGTTGATGTTTCTTGTTTTCTATTGTTATGAACAATATGGTATTTCTGGTTTGATCTGCCTTTCAGGGCAGTGGTGCAGCGGAACCAAAAAAAAATTTCTGGTCTGCTTTTAGCGACGGTTTTAACTGTCGTTAAATGGTGAAAACCGCCGCGAAATGTATAAAAAATACTTTTCTTGGTGGTTTTAACTGCCGCTACATAGTCGCATTGTAGGTGCTCATTCTGCGGCAGTTCTCATGACTTCAGCGGTGGTTTTACGGCCTCTGTATTTGATTTTTTTCATGGAGGTTATAACCACCACAAATAAACTAATGTCCAGGGATCGTAAAAATCACCGCAAAACTCAGTAAAACCGCCGCAAAATGAGGCAGCTATGACGCTTTCCTTAAACTGCCACAAAACAGAAATAACCGCCGCTAATATATTGGAAATGCTGTATTGGGTGGCGGTTTACAGACACCGCCGCCAAACCATTTAGTGGCAGTTTAAAATGCCCCTAATGAAAAAATAACCACTGCTAAATAGCCATTCTCTTGTAGTGTCTTTTTGTTAATAATATTTCATTATTAATATTTCTTTGGGTGTTAACTGCATCATTTTATTATGGATTTTTTGTCATGTAAGTCCTATTTCTTATGCATAGGATATATTTGTTTCATATCCAGAATGCTATTAGGTTAATATATTTTATGTTTAACCATTATATATATTTCTATAATAATTAATTAATGGTTATCATATAAAATGAATCACAACTCCTCATGGAGACGATTTTTTGTACGTACGCACGATGGACTGTATCATTCTATTAGTGTTCAAATGGTAAATAATTAGGTAGTATGTTATTTATAAATAATAAATATCATGTAAAATTATTTATTTATATCCATTACATCAATTTGTATACCCATACAAATAAATTGGTGATGAAAAACAAATTACACCACAGTGTGGGGACGGTAAGTCATACATACGCACACACGGTGCTTTCATTTTTCATAGAATGGATAATTGGTGGAATATGGTTTTAATATAATCATAATAAAATCTAATAAAATATATTATACTGAATTTATACCTTTATTATGGAAACAATATATTAAGAGGAAGTAGAAGAATAAATGAACTTGAATGAGTTGGTAAAACTATTTTGTTTTCTTCAATGGACCTTCTTTAGATTTCTTCTCATGAATTCTACAGTTGGTCTTTTTGGAATAACAGGACCTCTAGAACTTGGATAAAGATGATTAAAGGATAAATGGTAGGGGTTTGGTTGTTATAGAAGGCTCTTTGTGGTGAGAAGAAGTGAATTAGGCGGTTCCCTTTTATAATTAAGGTGAGGGTCACTTTTGGAATCTCCAAAAAATTTAAATTAATATAAATTTATTTTCAAATAAAAATTGATTCAATGGGAGTTATTTAAAATATGATATGATTTTTTGTCGAAATCCTCTCAACCAATATTTTTTATATAAGTATACTTCTCATTATTACCCTTATCTTTTGGTTTTAAGGCTTATTTAAACTCTATAACTCTTACTGTGACAACATGTGGTTTTACTCTTTGAAGGATAATATATTTACCCTAAAATTCCAAAAAAAACCATAAATGAGTCACGGATGGATTTTTTTTAACTTTAAAACAATAATTTTATCTAATTTCATATTTTTTTGAATTTTGTATCATTTAATAAAATATTATTTATTTTAATATAACACTAATGAAAATTTTGATATTATTCATTACTTTAACTTTTGAAAAAATCAATAAGACAAGATATCTTCAAAAAAATACTTCTAAAATATTACTAACAAGTCAAATAAATGAAACAAATTCATATATGACATTAATTATCTCAAATGTTTTCTATTATAGTATTTATAATATCATTTATTCAATTTTTTCATTAATAAAATAATTACTCCATCATCATTGTGTAGGCCTTTAATGTAAATATTTATTTCTTAAAAATTAAAAATAAATTATCATGATGAAGATAAAAATTTTATATTTAAAATTAATAGTTATAGTTTAATATACATTCAGACTAACCACATATAAATAATTTAATACTTATTAAAAACATGAGTATGACATATTAGACATTTCTTTAAATAAAATATTTTAAAATGTTTAAAGTCATAAAAGTGGCTCTAAGAGGACCTAAAATTATACCAAGGGTGATTTTGGTCGAAAATAAATCATAAAAGAAAATTAGGTCAAGTCTTATGGTGATTTGATAATATTTATAATATTATTTTTAACTCTTAATTATTTGTTTTACCCATAACTAGGGGTAGTAAAATTACTAAAGTTACTGTTAATTTTGTCCAAAAATAAAAGGTATTTGTATAGAAAATTTGGACATTCTACTTCCAAATAAGGAATAATTATTTAAAAATTGAAACCAAATACTTGGATAAAATTAATTTAAAATTAATCAAATTGACTGAAGGAGAAAAGGGGGTTTTAAAGTGAAAATGTTCTAAATATTAAAATCTTTTTATATCCAAATTCAATGTCAAATTTTTTCCAATGACCTAAATTATATTAAATGATAAAAAAAATTATCTAATTATACTTTAAAAAATTAAAAATATAATTTAACATTAAATTATTTATATGAAAAATTTATTTTCAATTAAAATGCAATATTTTATCACTATTCATCAAAACATGAATTTTATCCAGAAAATACAAAAAAAAATCAACCAAGTAAATTTTTATATTCTATTTTAAAATACTAATTTTATTTTGTACTATATAATTTATAATAGTATTAAAAACTATATTTAAAGTAATTGCGCCATAAAAAGGTGGTAAAACCACCTTTAGAACAATATAGCCTTTTTCATGTGTAAAATTCAATTCATTCTTTTTGTATGGATACAAAAAAAATTGGATGATTGTCCAAATAATTTTTTTTATAATTTGGTTAATATTATGCATTCACACCATTTTAATAGCAAGGTTATAATATTCATTTATTTAAAAGATCAGGGTTCATTTGATCTCGGTGTTTCCTACAATGCAAGCTATTAAATTTATTTAATAAAAATATATACCATAAAATCTTGTGTGTTATAAAAGAAATTTCTAAACATTCGGTATGGATAGAACAAGAATTGGTGATACACCCATTAGTATAACTTATAATATAGATCTTGATGAAAATGATAAATCAGTGGATCAAACCAATTATAGAGGTAAGATTGGATGTTTTCAACATTTAATAGCTAGCCAATGGGGAAAATCCTGCTCAAGAGGTTCACACCGCTCGAGCCTTCTCCCCCACTTCGGATGACCTAGGTGATGACAGCATCCCCCCCCCCTCCTCATCCCTCTCCAGCTGGGGGGGGGGGGAGGAGGAGCCTCCTCTTCCATCTTCTGCTCACACATCCTCCATCATTCCATTTACGGACCCTTCATCGCTCTCTATCTTTCCCTCTATTAAGGTTTTCCCTAAAGACCAAAAATTCATTGATGGGGTTCCTACGGTCCCAATTTCATCCACAGAGTTCAATAAGGCATTTGAGATGATGGATCTTTCTCTGATTGCTCGCTTCGTCAAGAGACGTCCTACTGTTGATTTCTTTGATAGGTTCGTAGCTGATAGGTGGAAGTTGCAAGCATGCGCGACGGTAGGGCTATTGGATTCCAAACATTTCTTGGTTCGTTTTTTGTTAAAATAATGCCTAATTTCAGCTTGGGCGAATTATCCTCACACAATCTCAGGTTTTTGTTTTTCCCTCTTTTGGTGGTCCTTAAATTTTCATTTCATATGATATCCTCCTTCCACGACTATTTGGATCTCACTCCCTAGTCTTCCCCTCCCGTTCCAGAACCCGGTGATCCTTCACCTGATTGGTAACATGTTGGTTCATTTCCTCTATGTGGACCAGAGAGCCCATGTTGTATGCCACCCGATTTCTCCCAGGATTTGTGTTGAAGTCAACATTTCCAAGGAACCAAATAACACTATTTGTATTGAGATAGAAGGTGAATTGAGGTGGAATCAAAAGGTTTACTACGAATCATGGGTTCATTTTTTTGTGTCATGCAATCGTCTTGGTCATGAAGCCATCAGTTGTAGGCAAGGAATGCTCATCTTTTCACAGGAAGATCTTCCATTGAACAACTCGGGTGAAGGAAACCCTCTTCAGGTTGGGGAGTAAAGTAGTAAGGTTCTTAGGGATGCTGCCGCTAGCCCTAAGATGGTGGATCTGACTGCTCCCCCAATCTGTAAAGAGGCTAGGGTCAATCTTTCGGAGCCTAAGGTTACTGAGGTTTCTAAGCGATTGAGTCCCGATTTGGGAATTGAATCAGCAACAAGGGAGGAGACTGAGGGTCCCCTGCGAAGGCTCTCATCTCCCCTCTCATATGCATAGGTTGTAAATTCAAATGGTGGCAAGATTTCAGTCTCGACGATGTACGGGGGAGTTGAAATTTTTTGCAAACAGGGGGTTGTTCATCCAACTGCAATCGAATATGTTAACCTGGATATGCTAAGGATAATTCACAAGCTCCGGTGGTGGTTTTTATCCTATCAGATGATGGTAATTATATAGATAGTCAGGAGGGGGAGGAGCCTATTCTCTTATCAAGCAGGCCGCTATGTCCCAAACAAGGTCCCAATCTGAGGGAGCCTCTCGCCAGTATCAATTTGAACAACCTATTTGAGGTTCTGAGCTCTGATAGAGGGGATGAATGCAATTCATTTTTTTACTCATATTTGGAGTAAAATGGAGAAGGAAAAACCTCGGGTGACAATGTTATTGGAGGGATCAGAAAAGGTACTCACAACCCAACGAGGAAAAGGGAATTAAAGAAAACAAGGACCCGGGGTATTGCATTGTTTCTAAGAAGCAGAAACCAAATGGTCGAAAAAACTACTCATATCTCCCTAGTCCAATGGAGACTTGGTCAGCCAAAAAAGGTGATAGATCCAAGGAAGTTTTGGTCCATACTATTATAGGCACGGAGACTCATCAAGTCTGAGACTCTGGGTCTCTAGAACATGGCAAGGATAAGTCTACAAATAGGGATATGTTGAATGTTTTGGTTAACCCTCTGGGGGATGCAGTCGAGATGTTGTAGGTTCCTCTTTGGGGTACTTGGGAAGTTATCATCTATTCTGAGAAAGATATGCTAGAGAAATCGATTCCATTCAACGCCTCAAAAGATGATTGCGATAAAATGTCTGAGAGGGAACTTCATGTGGCCACTAGTAAGGTGAAAATGGAGTGGATTGATAAGAAAGACTATATTCTAAAAAGAGGATTTAATGCAAGGAAGTTAAGCATGGAGGTGTTTATACAGACGTGGGATAGGCTTGCTATATTGTTGGAGGACCTTATTAAAGATGGCCCCGATTTAGAGGAAAATGGTCTTCTCTAGAAAATCCTTATGAATAATGTGTCTAATAGTATCAAACTTGATTTCAATGGTTCGTCAGTATCTTTTGTTGTGTGATGCTTGTTCTTGTACAGACATGGGTTCTCACTTCCCCTCAAAATTTTTTGAAAATAAAAAAGTAATTCTCAGTCAACAGCTAGCTGATGGGATATTTTGTTTAGTGTATGTATTTGTTCTTATTTTCAAGAAAATCCTAAAGAGTCTCATTTATTTTATATCAAAATAATATGTAATTTCCACAAGTATAAAACCAATTTATAATTATTTTATCTAGGACAACAAGATTTTGATTTATTTAGTTTTTCAAATGCATATTTTTGTGGTTGTATGTTAGATAGAAAAAGCACCTTTGAAAAACTTCACCTTTTGGTAAAGTTACAATTATCAAGGTGTAGTAAAAAAGAAAACCTCTATTGCACTGTCTATTGCGGATTATGAATATATAGATTTTTTTTTCTCAGATTATGTGGATGAAACACACTTTACAAGATTATGGATATCAATTTTGGCAAGTCCATATAAAATGTGATAATATAAGTGGAATAAATATTTCCAAGAATCATGTATCTCATTATAAGACTAATCATATTGATAATAGAGTTTAGTTTTTGAGAGATCATTTCCAAAAAAGGGGATATAACTCTTGAATTCATTGATACTGAGCAACATCCTACCCAAATATTTACAAAATATTTGAATTTTTAGAGATTAAGAAATATCAGACATGATCTTGTGATGATAAAATTTAGTTAGTTATTTATCTTATAAGTAGTTTTTTAGAAAGATAGACTATTGGAGATCCACCATTGGTGATCAAACATTGGTATTCTTCTGGTTCACCAGGCCCATCGGGGTGCGGTGGTGTTTTTTGTATGTATTGTGGCGTTGTGAAATGATGTTTTTATTAATTCACTAGTGTTGGTGTTGCTTTTGAAGCTGAGATATGGGAGATTTTTCATGCAATCAGGTATGTTGTTTTGTATAATTAGAACATGCTATGGATTGAATTAGATTCTCAACTTTCGGTTCATGCCTTACAAACAAGAACATGGAATGTGCCCTGGTGGATACTTTCAAAGTGGGTTGAATGTCTCAAACAGGTTAGTCACCTAAACTTGATTGTCTCGCATGAATTTAGAGAGGTCAACCAGGTGTCATATGCTTTGTCCAAGAAGAAAATCATGGCGATGGATATGGCATGGTCGTTTATGGTCCCTGAATATTGCTCTTCACTTGTGGAGGCAGATATGTGTGGTGTTTTGTACTCTCGGTCTTGTAATAATCGCTTTGTTGTCGAACTCTACTTTTCTTTTTCTTAATAAATTTTTTTTGGGACCGGTTTTGACCAGATCCTGGACTTTCTTGGTGATCAAACATTTTTGATCGACCAATGGTGATCCAAAAATGGGTGATCTACTATTTGTGACCCACCAATAGTAGTCCATTAATGATGATCCACCATTGTTGATTGACCATTTTGAGATCCACCATTTGAGGGTTTACCATTCATGTTATTTTTATCTACTGCCACTCCTATTTTTTGAGATTAATTTTTTAATTAAATTTATTTATGTATATAAAATTATATTTTTTTATTATAAATACATAAATGGAAAAATTGACATAAAATTGGTATTTTGATCACTTTATCGCTCACACTTGCTTTCGAACCTTTCACCTTCCTTGCTCACTTGACCTGAAAACCCCATTGCATTCTCCCTTCTCCATTAAACCTATATAGAGATGGTGATATTGAAATGCACCTTGGCTTCATTTACTGAGTGATTATGTCCTACGAATAGGTATCAAGGTGAATCTATATAAAATTCTACTACCAAACCAAAGAACCCCCATCTTTCCACTAGAGTTGTCATTGGTAAAAATGAGATAGATGATGAGTGGCTAGTTATGAGTAATTCATCAGTTATTATAGTGATCCAAGACAAATAATTGATGGAATGGTTTTCATGGAATGATTAAGTCCAATTTCCAAGGCTGGTTCACCAGTTCTATCCGAATGTAGAGTATGAATTCAATGAGAAGAAATATTTTATTTGAAGTATGATCAATGGAAAAAAAAGTAATATTTTCTTAAAAACAATGGGACATATGCCTCAATGTACCTCACCAAGGTATTTTGGATGATTTTCAAGCTTTCATTACTTTTGATAGTGAGTTATTTTTAAATAATTATTCCCTAAATTAGTTTACTCAAAATGTTTTAGTATAAAGTCTAGTTGTTGTAGAGCTTGATGGGGAGTGTAGAATCATGTGTAAGTTCATCCAACATATGATTTGTCCCAGGAAAGGGGAACTTATCACCATGAGTTTTGACCTTCTTATTCTAATGATCAAAAAATCATAAATATAATGAATTTCATGAATTTAATGTTTTCTATAAGAATATCATTTTCTAAGACAGGTAATGAAATTGAAAAAGGAAGAGACACAATTGAGACACACACTACCAACTCAAGACATTGTCATCCTTGACTCACCACCTGCATGAAAATCTTGCTAAATCTGAGACACCATTGAGACTCACACTACCAACTCAAGAAATTTTCATCCTTGACTCACCGCTAGCATGAAAATCTTGCTATATCTAAGAAACCATTAGATGAGATACTTCTAGTGGACACACCATTATCTATAGACCGCATGAACGTAAACATGGCTATGTACAAGATACCTCCAGATGAGATGCTTCCAGATAAAAACCAATAGTGTCATACCACCAAAAATTGGAATTTTGGAATTGTAGAACACACTGTCAGACCTAACACTACCAGTTGTCACATAATTAGTGAATTGAATTTTGGGATAAGTCTAAGACACCACCATTATCATGACACTTGAACAACGTACATCCAAACATTGAGACACCGCCAGAATAATCCACCACCACTATTTCTTTATATATATTTTTGAATAAATTTATTCTAATAGCTATATTATTGAATTTAAAAACATTAATTATTTTAATGATTATGTTATAAATGTTAGATAGAGTGGATTGAAGTGACTGTTAGACGTGCAGTACAAGGAAGAAGAGACCATCCAGATATTCTTGATGATGATGATAAAAATAAAATATGACTCGCTTGTGCATATACTATTAAAGAGATGTATTAGTGGAGGAAGATGACTGGTAGTAAGAGATCTTGAACTTACTGAACACACATAGAGATGAACTTTATTGCAAACAAGAAGATATCTCCTGCTATAAACAATTGGCTAGGAATCCAAACTACACTTACACATCCAGTGCTTTTCTCTAGTCAAGAGTAAGAGTCTTCAACACTTTATTCTTCGGAATTTTTCAAGAGAACGTGACTCAATATTCACTGTAGAATCAAAACAATAGTCATAAGCTACATTGAAACAAACCGATCATTTATAAACTCTAAACTTTTATATTTATATATTTTGTTTAGTTCTATTACATTTGGAGTAGCGTGTGTTATAATCAATTTTATATACGAACATTTTCTCATGTACTGAATTGGAAGATACCAAGATATATTCTAATATTTTCTTACACTTGTACTCCCATAGATAATAGTGTTATTGGTCCTTGTGGTATTGTTTATGTTCACTCACACATATAACTGTGAAATAGGTTGTGTGTAACCTAGAGAGTTTGTAAACTATTGTAAGACCTTATCCAACTTGTAGATCATCTTGATTATTTATTTAAACAACTTGGTTGCAGGTGATCACCAAGTAGAGAGGAATAATCCTTGACTTGAGACTTAGCATATTGTATTCAATATTTTTGTTGTTTTCATTAATTTTGTTTTACTATTATTGCGGATTTAAAATTAAAAATTGTTTTTCTATAAATATACATATATATATATATACTTTTATAGTTTTTCTTAATTTGTGTCCGTATAGTATTTTGATCAAGTAAATTTATTTCAAAGGATTAAATAATATTATATATTATTCATATGAAATTTAATCAATCTTTAGATAAATATTTTGAAATATTAAGACCTATATCATACTATATATTTTGATAAACTAGTCTATTTTTAAACATTTTGTGGATTTAAAAACAAACCATTTTTAAACATAAATTTTTATTGGGTACTCAATTATCCAACTATTGAGTTACCCAATCAGACAAAAATTTGGTATAATGGAAATTTCTTTCTTTGGTATTAAGGTGTTCAAATTATTTTCAACTGTGATTTTAGTTTAACTTTAAAGATCTTAAATTTCTATTATTTATAAATTTATTTATATAAATTGATAATCATCAGGAAAGTTCTACTACCAAAAGACATCCTTTATTTAATGGTGACAATGATGGTCAATGGAAAATTTAGAATAGAATTCATATTTAAATCAGGGGTTTTGATATTTGGTCTCCTATAAAATATAAATATGTTATACCTGATACTGCTAGAGCACTTGGGATGATGCAACAAAGTTATCTTATAATAATAACTGTAAATACATGAATTTCGTTTATTCCGCACTAAGAGATAAATTGTATAATAAAATATTTTCATATTAAACTTATTTTGAAATTTGGGATACCTTATCGGTTTCTCGTGAGGGGACAAATAATGTGAAATAAATGAGGTTAAATAATTATACTATTAAATATGAAAACTTTAAAATGAATCATGATGAACCTATTTCGGAAAAGTACCTCTAGTTTAAGAAAATTTTCAACATTATGATATCTCTTGGAAAGCTAGTATCTCACAAGGAATATTTTGTAAGACTACATAGATACTTCCTCAAACATGGGAGACACATATGTCTCCATCAGAGAATCATGTGATATCCGCAAACTACTAGTGAAGGAGATAATTGGAGAGGTTTTGATATATGTAGAGGAATTAAAGGGAACCATGAAGTATATGAAGAGATTGAGAGAAAGTCAGTAGCTTTCAATACTTCTTCATCCATACACAAAAAGGAAAAGAAAATGAGAAATTATATGTTGTAAGTTCAATTGATGGTGAATCCTCGCCTAATAGTGATGAGGAGATGGTTTATCTAGATAGAATATTTACGAAGTTTTATAGGAAGAATTATTTTTTCATAAAACTACACTAAAAATGAAAATATGTCTCCAAGGGAAAATGGAAGAAAGATTCGAATAAGAAAGATAATTCAAAAGAAGTTGTGTGCTATGAATTTAAAAGGAAAGGACATATAAAATCTAACTGTCTAAAGATTAAGTACAAAAATAAATATGAGTACAAGGATAAAAGATACAAAAATACTATAAAGGTTGTAACGTCCTGGATCCGGGTTCCACTCAATGGGTGACCTGAACCCGGTTGGTCACATGACATCAAGAGCATTTACCCAAATGCCAGAGGCTGCCAACAAGCAGTGAGGGCCCAGGTCTGATAGTGGGGAAACTATGCCCTCATTTGTCAAAGTGTAGCGCAACGGAATAATAAAAACATTCAAAAACAGCAGAAGCAATAAACCATACACATTTAAAATAAACAATTGTAGTAAAAGATAAGAAAGAGTAATATAGATAATGATGAAACATTTCTCAAGTTCTAAGAAAACAATCAGAACATGTCACGCAACAATACAGTATAGTACAATACAGAGTACAGAAAAACAAAACAAAATAGTCGGTAGCATCGCGAGCCTAATCTCGGTCCCATTCTGCCCTACTCCTCATCAACAATCATGTACCTGTATAGGGACCCTTTCCCTTATCCACACCTACAGCAACATAGTCTGTTTTGGCCAAAGCCATGACCAAAACAGGGTGTGAGAAATAAATCCTAGTAGGCACCCACCAAAGACTCGTGCCCAACTGTGTGATAATATGCAAAAACAGTGTGCAGTAGTAAAATGAAATAAACTAAGAAGTACTCAAAAGTAACTAAATTTACCAGTTATATTTCCATTTTATTATTCATTTAATCGTTCGTTATAAGGAAACCACCACAGTGTATTTGTATGTAAATAGTCAGTGCCCTCGTATATGCAATCCCTTACGCTCAGGTAATTAGAAACATAACCCGTAGGTAATTTCTCATAGGCATAATAGATATTTCCCTCAGGCGTACAAAGTGTCACCCTCAGGCATAGATTCTATTACCCACGGGCACGAAGAAGTTTCCCTCAGGCTGAAATAACCACAACCCTTAGGCTAATTGTAACACTGCCCTCTGTCTAAGTAAAGCACTACCCTCAGGCTAAGCAAGTAATCGGGTCATGCCCAACATATAAACAAGCAATTCACATACAATTCCTCTTGAGGAAAAAGTAATGCGCAAAATAAACATGGCATACCCTCGGGTATCCTGTCCAAATGGCTAAACAGAGGAACGCACCCCTGGGGTGGTCCTGGATCCAAGCAGGGATCCCAAACACCAGTTTATTATCACATTTAATTACCAACACAATTCTAGGTATTTAAAACATCTAAGGCCTCAACCTCATGACACCCTATCATGGGTTCGTAGCTCAATAGTACACAAAAACGCACAACAGTTGGAATTTAAAAACCAAGCCACCTACCTCAAGCGCCCCTGAACGGTATACGGTAATGGTGATCCTCGAATCTTCCAAGAACGATGTAGATCTGAGGTGAAAGAAATCCTCATTCAAAATCAAATAACTTCCCTAAGAAGAATAATTGGCCAGAATGGCTTAAGAAGAGTGGAGGGTTTACCCGTGTGGTTCCAACGAGATCGTTAGAGGCGAAAACATATTATCAATTCTTGATATGGAGATCCTAGAAGTTTTGGCCTCCTCTGCCAACTCCTTCTTATAGTTCTAAGCCAATCCTGTGAACAGGGTTGGATACATCCCAACTTAAGTGAAAAAAAAACTAAACGGCATGTACTATTGACTACATGGCATGTAATTTTCTCATTTAATTATTCCTATGGCGGCACCGCCGCACTGTTCATCTGTTGACATGAGTACCCAGCATGTATTTCTGATTACATGGTGTGTACTGACGCTCCGCTGGCTGCTGATTCCACCACCTTACTATTTGTCTGACGACTGACTACACGGCGTGTAAATATCCACTACACAACATGTAGTCAGTTTTTACACCCTTCGTTACCGACATGGCTACACACCCTGTATACTCATCCCACATGGCCAAAGTACATGGCGCGTGGAATAGCACATGGCGTGTAGTCCCGAAATTCAGTATTTTTCCACATTTTCCTTACTTTTCTCAAAAAAACATAAGGAAAACAGAAAAAAAGAAACTTGTACCTAAAAAATAAGAACCAGGTTCTTACAAACTTCCCCCCTTAAATCAATTCGTCCCCGAATTTCCCTTCCAAGGGTGGTGAAGAAAAAGCTCAAAAAAGCTCTGTCCACTGAGCATGTACGTCGGTCTCCCGCTCCCAGGTTTCGTCCTACACTCGGCTATGCTGCCATAGCACTCGTACGAGAGGAACTGACTGGCCTCAGAGATCCTTCATGCTCCTATCAACGATACTAATCGGATGCTCCTCAAAGGACGCATCTACCTCAAGCTCAACCTCCTCGGGCTGAAAGACGTGAGACGGGTCTGAATGATAGCGACACAACTGAGATACATGGAAGACGTCATGCATGGCTCAATACCTCTGTGGTAACTGAAACCGATAGGCAACCAACCCGACTCTCTCCAGAATCTCAATGGCCCCACATACCTCAGTGAAAGTTTACCCTGTCTCCTGATCTGCCCGTGTCCCAACCTCAGTGAAACACGCAAGAAAACATGATCCCCAACCACGAAATCCAAGGGTCGTCTATGGCGATCAGCATAAGATTTATAATGAGACTGTGTGGTAGCCATCCACTTCTGAATCAACAGGACCTACTCAGAAGTCTCCTGCACGAGACGTGGTCCCAGTAAAGCTGACTCACCTGCCCTCTAACCAGCACAAAGGTGATCGGCATGGACTACCATATAAAGCCTCGTAAGGTTCCATCTCAATAGTTTCCTGAAAACTATTGTTATAGGAAAACTCTACTATGGGTATGTGTTTCTCCAAATATCCCCCAAAGTGTAGGATTCATGCACGCAGCATGTCCTCAAGCACATGTATCGTATTCTCTGACTGACCATCGGTATGAGGGTGGTAAGCTGTGCTCAGAAGAAATTGTTTACCCAATGACCTCTGAAAACTCTTCCAGAAACGAGACGTAAAGCGGGCGTCCCTATGTGAAATGATAGAATGAGGAACCCCATGAAGACGTACGACCACTCGGATAAACAACTTCCTGAGATCGTCAACACCAAAGGTATCCTTGATCAGCAAAAAGTGAGCTACCTTTGTGAGTCTTTCCACAACAACCCACACGGCATCATTGCCTCGAGGTGACCTCGGAAACCCAGTCATGAAATCCATTGAGACATCATCCCATTTATACCCTGGGATGGGTAACTGCTGTAACAGTCTGACTGGACTCTAATGCTCCGCCTTCACCTGATGACAGGTGGAATATCTTGTAACAAATCCAGCTATCTCTATCTTTATTCCTGGCCACCAATACTGACATCTCAAGTCACAATACATCTTGGTAACTCCATGATGAACTGCCCAAGCTGAAGCATGAAACTCCTGCATCATATCCTCGCCTATATTCCCCGGAACCCACACTCGTCCATGGAAACGCAATACTTCATCATCGCATATCGTCCAACTAGGAGAAGAGTCCTCACTGGTCACCGACTCTCGTAGAACTAGGCATTCTGAATAAAATAGTTGTCTCATCCTCACTCTATCCCAGAGGGTATAAGTCACAGCTAAAGATGAAAGATAGGTTTTCTCATGACTTTCATTTAACTCCAAATGCATCTCACAGAACAAAGCCATAAGATTCCATTCACTACTGACCTCCTGCACTACATGTATCTGAGTCTTCATACTTAGTACATCAGCTACTGCATTACCTTTACCAGGTGTACAGGCAAGCTCAAAATCGAAGGACTGAAGGTATTCGACCCACCTTCTCTATCTCAGATTCAAGTCATGATGAGTAAATATATATTTGAGACTTTTGTGGTCGGTGAAAACCACAAAATGATCTCCCAAGAGATAATGTCTCTAACAGCACAACGCATAAACAAATGCATCCAACTTGAGATCATGCGTCGGGTAATTCCTCTCATGTGGCCTCAACTACTGAGAACCGTACGCAATAATTCGATCTCCCTGCATCAACACTACTCTCAGACCAATACCTGATGCATTGCAGTAAACTGTATAGATCTTCCCATGCTCTGGAAGAATCAGGACTGGTTCTGATGTCAACCTTCCTTTCAGGTTTTGAAAGGCTGTCTCACAAGAGACTGACCAAATAAACTTCACGCCATTCTTAGTCAAACACATCAACGGCGCTGCTAAGAGGGATAATTCTTGTATGAAGCGTCTGTAGTAACCAGCCATCCCTAAGAAACTTCTTATCTCAAACACGTTCTTAGGCTGCTTCCAAGAAACTACTACTCTCACCTTATCTGGGTCTACTGCAACTCCTTCCTCTAAGATGATATGACCCAGGAAGTGAATCCGGTCCATCCAAAAGTGGCACTTTGAGAGATTAGCATACAACTGATGCTCTCTCAGTGTACTCAATATGATCTCAAGATGGGTGGCATGGTCTTGTCGAGTGTGGGAGTACACCAAGATATTGTCCATGAATACTACCATAAAATAATATAGATAAGTATGGAACACACGTTCATCAGAGCCATGAAAACGGTCGGCGTATTTTTGAGTCCAAACGGCATAACCAAGTACTCGTAGAGACCATATCTACTCTGAAAAGTTGTATGCGGTATATCTGATGGTCTCACGCGCAGCTGATGATATCTGGATCTCAAGTCAATCTTCGAGAACACTCCTTCTCCATGAAGTTGATCAAAAATATCATCAATCCTCAGAAAGGGATATCGGTTCTTGACCGTCAAATGGTTCAACTTCCGATAATCCACACAGAGTCTGAGGGTACCATCTGCCTTCTTTTCAAAAAGGACTAGAGAACCCCAAGGAGATGTACTGGGTCAGATAAAACCCTTTGAATGTAGATCTTCTAACTGTCTCTTGATCTTCGGTAACTCAGGTGTAGCCATCCTATAAGGAGGAATGGATACTGGTGCCACTCCTGGCATAAGATCAAAATAGAAATCCACCTCACGCTTTGGAGGTAGACCTGAAAATTCATTCGAGAAGACATTCCTAAAATGATCAACCACTGGAGAGAAATCTGTCTGACAATTCCCCTGATCGTCCAGATATAAACTCACAATCTGGGCCATGACTCCACCTTGCCCATGATGCTCCGGTCCAGCTCGACTCGCCTGAACATCCCACTCGCCCTTGTATAGAAACTCTCCGCCCTCTAGTAAAGTGAACCTCACCCTGCGACGATAGAAATCTACAAAGGCTCGAAAGGGAACCAACCAGTCCATCTCGAGAATGATGTCATAAGATGTCATCTCTAAGACATAGAGATCCCATAGAAAGTGACACCCTCCAACCTCAAGGGGGGCACTCCTTGCACTGACGCACACCAGTCGCTCTAGTTACCAACAGAGTGTCTAGTGTTATAACAATAGAAGAAGAAGAAACACAGAGCCCAAGGCTCTCCAAAACGGGTACAGATATAAAGCTATGTGTAGCACCCGTATCAAAAAGCACTAAATATACGACAGAATCTACTAGAATAGTACCTATGACAGTAGAACGTCTGGGATCCTGCTCCTGCTGGGTCTGTTGCACTGCATATGCCCGCCCAGTGCCGCGGACCCGCGACATAGCCTGGCTACCCTGAGCTGTCACGCCCTACTTCCTATGAGATCTTGGTGTCTGGCTACCACAACCATGAACACTATCCCTACCTTAATGCCCTGATGTATTCCAGTTTCTGACTAGTAAGAATCCACTAGTTCTGCTCCCTCACGTGGAGTCTGCACAGAACCCCTCTCACTAGACACTGATGGAAAAGCCCTGCAAAAGCACCACAGATGACACATCTTGCTGCAATCTCAGCACTCCACTAGGACTTATGGACAATGAGGTCTCTTGTGCCCCTCCTTACCACACTGGTAGCACATGACCAGGCCACATGAAATATTGTTCTGGCTAGTACTTCCATCGTGAGAGAAACTCATCTGTCACTTCCTCTTCCCGATAGAAATAGTACCTGAAACTAGTGACGAACCGCGCTGGCCCACACCACTAGCTTCCCACTGGTTCCTCTCTGTAATCAGTGCCTAGTTCACAATATCATGTACTAAAGGCAACCTGAAAACATTCACCAGTGCTCAAATGTCATATCGAAGACCATCCTCAAAGTGTACGGCTCTCAAAATCTCATCACCCACCATAACAGGTGCAAAATGTTGAATCTTAGTGAAGCGAGCTGAATAGTCCATCACCAAAATAGCGCCCTATGGTAGATTCATGAACTCTCAAGCTCTATCTTCCCTTAGCGTCTCTGGAAAGAAGAAGTCATTTAATACTGCCTGAAAATCTTCCCACTCCAGGTCTCTGTGATGCTCTGATTGGGAGGTAACATCCCACAACCTCTTGGAGGTATCACGCAGCATATAGGTTGCGAGCTTGACCCTCTGTCCTAGAGGCATATCATGATGCTCAAAAATAGTCTGCATAGACCCCAGCCAAGATTCCATAGCTTGTGGTCTGCCATCCCTTGAAAACGTAGGCGGATGTTGCTGCTGGAATATAAGAGTCAGCTTGGCCATAGATGTGGCAGCCAGCGGTTCTCCTTGATAGCTCTGCATGAACCGCATAAATCCTTCACAGAACTGCGCCTCTACACCTGTGTCTGTTATAACATTTGGTTCTATATCTGGCTCTGCTGGAGGATGCACTGGTAGCCCGTGGAGTACAATCTATGGAGTAAAATCGTTGCCACACTCTTGGAAAACAACACGTGGTCTTCTCAGCGGCATAACTCTACAAGGTCAAACACACACCTTAGATCAAGATTATCATATTTTGAAACGAAGGGACCAAAAGGGGAATAGGAGGAAGAAGGCATTCAAGATTTCACAACAAGACTACACGTTGTGTATACCTAATACACGTTGTGTGCCTGACTTCTCTTACCCTGCCCAGGTCCTCATACATGGCTAAGACACACAGCTCTCGTTGAACAAAACTACACGGCATGTATATAATCTACATGGCCTGTATGGTGTAATTTTTCCAACTTCCTTTGTCGTTTGTGACACAATCAACTACTTGGCTAACTCTACACGGCATGTTACACCCGCACATGGCATGTAAACCACTACATCTTCTCAGCCACACGTTCAGGTCCACACGGTATGTCACTAGTCAAGACTACACGACGTGTCCCTCAGGCACACGGCGTGTTCTAGATGAGCTTCGTTGACCCGTGTTGTTAGTTACACGGCCGGATACATGGATCACACTACACGGTGTGTTCCATATACACACGGCATGTACACAAAAGGATTAAAATGACTCGTGTTGTTAGTTACACGGCTGGATCCTATGTCAGACTACACGGCGTGTTCCACAGTGGACACGGCGTGTATGTCTTAAGGTCTCCTCTGCACGTGTTGTTAGTTACATGGGCGGACTCTGGTTAAACACTACATGGTGTGTACATCTGGTACACGAAATGTTTTCCCCAAGAATTTCCCTTTTCCCGTGTCCCTACCCACACGGTCGATGACACGGGAAGAGACTACATGGCGTGTACCGAGGGTCCACAGAGTGTACTCAAAAAGTTTTATATTCTTCCCAAACAGAAGAACACACGGAGTGTGTCCAAGGCACTACACGGCGTGTATCCTGGGTTTTCAGGACAGTAATCCTATGAAACTACTCCAGAACCCATAAAATTCTGAAAAACAACACCTAAGTGACAAATTTGGATCCTTGAGGGCCCATACTCCCCACGAATCAATGTTTGGCATCTTATATGTGTTATAAAAAAATAAACAGTCAATGTTCCACCAAATTCTGGTCAATGAGGGCCCACACTCCCCAAAAACGAAAGTTTGGTGTCCATTCTATTAACAATACCATACAACAATACCCTATCACATAGCAGGTATTTTTATCAAAGCAGTTATCACACCAGCATGCTTTTCTAGCACAACAACTATCACAACAACATACAATTTCTAATTCACCTACGTGGCATGGAACTATGCATAGAATGTGATTTCTGACATGTGCCTAAATGATGCATGAGATAGAATACCCTCATCTCATTAGGTTGCAACTAAATAGAACCCATGGATAAAATATAACAGCATAATCACAAGTGTGTCACCCAACGGTGAAATCAGATCAACTGTAAATTGAAAATCAAAAAAATTACAACGCGAGGTAAATTAGCTTTTCTCTGTACATGGGTTAGCTACTCCTGAGTACAGATTATTACCAACTACCATTTCTTTCCTACCCCTGACTAAGGCTCCAACTAGTAATGCAATGAAAAGTAACCCTCTGATACCACTTTGTAACATCCCGGATCCGGGTTCCACTCAACGGGTGCCCCAAACCCAGTTGGTCACATGAACTCAAGTGCATTTCCACAAATGCCAGAGGCTACCAGCTAGCAGTGAGGGCCCAGATCTGATAGTGGGGAAACTATGCCCTCATTTGTCAAAGTGTAGTGTAGCGGAATAATAAAAACATTCAGCAACAGCGGAAGCAATAAACCATACACATTTAAAATAAAAAACTGCAGCAAAATATAACCAACAGTTATATAGATAATGATGGAACATGTCTCAAGTTATAAGAAAATATCCAGAACATGTCACACAACAAAACAGTATAGTACAATACATAGTACAGCAAAACAAAAAAAATAGTTGGTAGCATCACGAGCCTAAGCCCAGTCCCATGCTCCCCTACTCCTCAGCAACAATCATGTACCTATATAGGGACCCTTGACCTTATCCACACCTGCAGCAGCATAGTCTATTTGGGCCGAAGACATGACCCAAACAGGGTGTGAGAAATAAATCCCAGTAGGCACCCACCAAAGGCCCGTGCCCAACTGTGTGAAAATATGCAACAATAGTGTGCAGTAGTAAAATGAAATAAAATAAGCAGTACTCAAAAGTAACTAAAATTACCAGTTATATTTCCATTTTATTATTCATTTAATCAATCATTATAAGGAAACCACCACAGTGAATTTCTATGTAAACAGTCAGTGTCTTCAGACATGCAATCCCTTACCCTCGGGTAATTAGAAACGTAACCCGCAAGTAATTGCCCGCAGGCATAACAGATATTTCCCTCAGGCTTACAAAGTTTTTCCCTCAAGCACATATTCAATTTCCCACAGGCACGAAGAAGTTTCCCTCATGCCGAAATAACCATTGTCCTCGGGCTAAAAGTAACACTACCCTCAGGCTAAGTAAATCACTGCCCTCAGGATAAGAAAGTAATCGTGCCATGCCCAAAATATAAACAATAAATTCACATAAAATTCCTCTCAAGGCAAAAGTAATGTGAAAAATAAACATGGAATACCCTCGGGTATCCTGGCCAAATAGTTAAACAGAGGAACACACCCCTAGGGTGGTCCTGGATCCAAGTAGTGATATCAAACAACAGTTTATTATCACATTTAATTACCTATACAATTCTGGTTATTTAAAATATCTAATTCCTCAGCCCCACAACACCCCATCATGGGTTTGTAGCTCAACGGTACACAAAAACACAAGATAGTTGGAATTTAAACACCAAGACACCTACCTTAAACACCCCTGAATGGTATATCCGAACGGTGATCCTTGAATCGTCCAAGAACGACGTAGATCTGAGGTGAAATAAATCCCCATTCAAACTCAAATAACTTCCCTTAGAGGAATAATTCGCAAGAACGACTTAAGAATAGTGGAGGGTTTACCCGTGTGGTTCCAACGAGATCATGAGAGGAAAAATGGATTCCCGATGCTCGATCTAGAGATCCTCAAAGGTATGGCCTCCTCTCCTGACTCCTTATTCTGATTCTAAGCCAATCCTATGAACAGGGCTCACTACTGCACAATTTAAGTGAAAAAAACAACGTGGCGTGTACTATAGACTACACGGCATGTACTTTTCTCATTTAACTATTCCTCTGGCATTACCGCCGCCCTGTTTATCTGTCGACATGAGTATTCGGTGTGTATTTCTGATTACACGGTGTGTAATGCCCCTCCACTGGCGGCTGCTTCCACCGCCTTACTATTGGCATGCCGACTGACTACACGGCGTGTAAATATCCACTACATGGCGTTTAGTCGGTTTTTACACCCTTCGTCACCAACATGGCTTCACACCCTGTGTACTCATCCCACACGGCCAAAGTACACGGCGTGTGGAATAGTAAACGGTTTGTAGTCATGAAATTTAGTATTTTTCTCCATTTTCCTTATTTTTTACAAAAACACTTAAGGAAAAGAGAAAAGAAGAAACCCGTACCTCAAAAATAAGAATCGGGTTCTTACAAAGGCACCATGGTGTGATTCTCAGGATCTCTCAAGTGATTTGGATTATACACCTAAAGAAATTCCAAATAGAGAAAAAAAAGTGTCTAATAACTAAACTTAGTGAGGTATTTACTTTATTCACTGTTTATAATATGATGCCTATGAATAATTCATATAATTATGAAAATAAAAATGATGATGATAATATGTCAAATTAAGATTTATTGAATTACTAAAATATGTTAGAATACACATTTAAGGAGATAAAGGATAAATACAATGTTCTAAAAAGACATTATGCTCTTACTCTAAATATTAAATCTGAACAGTTTATAGAAAAAGTGAAAAATTCTCAACTACTCAAATAAAATATTGAACATAAACTATCTAATAATAAATTAAATAAAGACCTCAAATATTTACAAATGGTAGAGAAAATCTTACACAGATTTTAGGTGAACAAGTTTCACATAAGTATGTATCTGGAATAGGATATGAGCATGGATAGAGAAAAATTGTAAAAAACATGTTTGTCACTAAATCTAGACCTAAAATTTCTTCTATAAATCATTTTTCTAAAGGGGAAAAACAAATTATTTATTTCTAAAAGTTTACAATCTATTTATCAGAAACCAATTTTGAAAATATGGGTTCATAAATCCTTTATTACTAACATATTTGGACCCAAACAGATTTGGGTACCAAAGTGATTTCTTGCATAAATTTTGTTTTATAAGAAAGCTATTTGAATATCTCCATTAAAACTATTTGGTACTTTCATTTTTTTTTTCAAGGTTTACGACAGGAGATTATTCTTACTTCAAGATCCTTATCATGGTTTATGGTGGCCATGTCACCTTTAGTGATAATGAAAAATGAAAAATAATCATCCTAGGATAGATTGGTAAAAAAATAAATTTTTAATTTCTAATGTATTATATATTTTTGGTTTAAAAAATAATATATTTAGAATTTTTTTGTTATGCAATGATGGTTTTTATGTTATGTTTAAAAATTATCCTTGCAATGTTTATAATTCTAAAAATAATTTAATTTTTACTACCTTGAAAAATGATATTATTTATCCTATTGATTTAAATTATTTAGTTTTACAAAATGATTCATGCTTAAGTACCTTTCACAAGGAATAATAAATTTTCAATAAGAGAGTAATCCATTGCAATATTCACTCACTTAGAAATCAAACTAGGAAAGGGTTAGTTAGGAATCTACATAATATTCAATTCCCAAATGATAAAGTCTGTAACCACTATCAAAATTGGAAAAAGTAAAAAGTTTCATTCAAATTAAATAAATAAGTATCAACTTATCAACCTCTTGAGTTGGTTCACAAGGAATTTTTTTGACCTTCTAGTGTTTCAAGTCCTAATGGGAAAAACTATGTTTATGTTCTTGTTTATGATTTCTCTAGGTATACATTGGAGTACATTCTGGCTCGAAAAACTGAATCTTTTTCTTGCTTTACCAAGTATGATAAGTCAATATAAAATATTATTGGCCTTATAATTAAAAATATAATAATTGTTAATGGTACTGAGTTTAAAAATTAAGATTTTGAGTATATTTTTTCTCAAGATGGATACACTCATAACTTCTCTTCTCTTTGGATCCCTCAACAGAATGGAGGTATATAAAGGAAAAATAGAAATTTAAAAGAGATATACTAGAACATATTGAATGAGTATGTTATACATATATATTTTTGGGAAGAATCAATCAATGTATCTTGTTACATTCTCAATGGAGTCTTGATCAAACCTATTCTTAAGAAGTCCCCTTATGAGATTTAGAATAATAGAAAAACTAATGTTAATTAAATTATAGTTTTTAGTTGAAAATTATATATTATAAACACGAAGGAGAATTTTTCTTCTCTAAACTTAAATTCCGAGCCTTTAGACTCTAAAGTAAAATATGCTAAAAAATAACCCAGTTATGAATAATTTCGAGAACTTCCATAACCTGAACCTGAAAATCCAGAAGCAACCATCCCAAAATTTTCTAGACCAATTAAAACCAGTAATTATCACCTTCTTTATTCTGGTGTGGGATACCTAAATAGAGGAACAAAACCTAGAGCTTCTCTATCAAACTATGTTGAACATCAATCTTTATTATCAAAAGTTGAACCGAATAACATAAATGATTATATTAATGATGAATTATTGGAAATATCCATACAAGAAGAAATAAATCAGTTTGAAAGAAAAAATTGTGGGATGTTATAGATAGACCCAATAACACCTTGACTATTAGAACTAAATGTGTGTTTATAAACCAATTTGATGCGTCAAGAACTATAGTTAGAAATAAGGCTAAACTTGTAGCACAAGGTTATTGTTAAGAAAAAGAAATAGACTATGAAGAAACCTTGGCACCTATTACTAGACTCGAGTCCATAATAATCCCAATTTCTTACATAGGTCATCTAGATTTCAAGATTTACCAAATGGATGTAAAGAGTGAATTCTTAAATTGTTTTATAATTGAGAATTTTTTTTGTTGAACAACCCCCTAGTTTTTAAAACCCTCATTTTTCAAATTATTTTTTCAATTTAACTAAAGGTTTATAAGGTTTAAATCAATCCCCTAGAGCTTGGTATAACATGATTAGTAATTTTATAATTTCAAAAGTATTTTCAAAAGGTATAGTTGATAATAACATCTTTATAAAAATAATTTCAAAAGATGTTTTAGTAGTACCAATATATGTTGATGATATTATTTTTTGATCTTAAAGAAATTATTTTTGAACATATTTTTCTAAAATGATGCAAAAATAATTTGAAATGAGTTTAACGGGTGAACTAAAACTCTTTCTTGGATTTAAAATTTTTCAAAGAAAAGAAGGAATTATTTTAAATAAGAGTAAATATATAAAAGATATTTTAAAACATATTAACTTGGATTGAAGAAAAATTAGTAATAATTATATGAGTATAATAAGTAAATTTTATCTTTATGAAGTTGTGAAATAAGTGAATCAAACCAATTATAAGGGTATGATTTGTAGTCTTCTCAACTTTTCTACTGGCCAATGAGATATTATGTATTGTGTTTGAATGTGTGATTATTTTCAAGAAAACCCTAAAGAGTCACATATAAATGTTATTAAAATAATTTTCAAATACATTAAGTATACATCCAATTTAGAATTGTTTTACCATATATGAAAAGCATTTTATTTAGTGAGTTATTCTGATGCTAGTTTTGGTGGATGAAAGTTAGATAGAAAAAAACCACTAGAAGATGTCACTTTTTGGGAAATTCTCTAGTTACATGGTGTAGTAAGAAAAAAAAAATTTGTGTCAACTATTTAAGCTAAATACATAGATCCAAGTAGTTTTTTTGCACAAATTTTGGGGATGAAACACACTTTACTAGACTATGGATATCAAATTTGACATGTCCCCATAAACTGTGACAAAAATAGTGCAATAAATATCTCTAAAATCTAGTTTTACATTCTAGGAAAAAACATTGATATAATACATCACTTTTTGAGTTACTATTTTCAAAATGGAGATATCACTCTTGAATTTATTAGCACAGAATATTCGATATCTGATATATTTACTAAGTATTTGAATTTTGAGATAATGAACTATATCAAATATGACTTTAGAATGATAAATTTTGGTTAAGTTTAATTTTCTATGGCATTCCATTGAATTGAAAAATTGTTGTGGTTGATAAACTATTGTGATGACATGCTGTTGTGATTTACATACTCTTATGGTGGCACACCATTGGGTTGTCACACCATTGTCTAGTCATGAAGTTACTCTTTCGAACCTTGGAAAATTTTTCTTTTTCTCAAGTTGAACCACCCTATTTATTTTTTATTTAGGTTTATGTCTTTTCCATAACCTGATACATATTTTCTCCTAAATTTTAAATTTCAATTTTTCAATATCATTTTGATTTCAATTTTATTATACCTAAAATCACAAATGAAATGAAAATGGTATTATTTTGATTTCCAACACACCTTGATACTTGTACAATACTCATGTATCTTTCAATCTCAAGCCCAATGCGACCCTTCACGTCCTGCTTTTAAGACTTTTTCTTTACCATCTACTGAGCTTGATAACACAGTCTACATTCCAAGAATGAAGCAACCTTTTGGTTTTTCATCTTATAAATTAAGATCTTTTAATAAGTAGAAGAAATAACTGAGTGAACTTGCTCACATTTATCCAGTCAATCTTGATCTTGTAAAAAGAGTCATAGTAACTGAAAGGAAAGTTGGATCAAAGTGGTTGTTGTCTAGAATTCTCAATTACTCAAATTACTCTAGAACCAATGATGGTTAAAATAGTTCTTATCAAACAAGACACCCCTCTTCCCTAAGAAGGTTTATGAATTTTATCAGCATGTAGATTTTTTATTTGATTAAGATGGTGCAGCATTGGTAAGAAGTCATGTCAAATGACACTTAATAGATTTTTCATCAAGTAAATGGGCTAAATGTTTAAATGTACCCAATAAAGGAATATGTGATGATTACCAAGGAACTATTCTGGAAGATAGTGAGTTGTTTGTGTGTGAATATAATTTTTCATATCTAACCGGAGATGCTATAACTAAAAAGTCATATTTCCTAAGAACTTGATAGGGAATGCAGGATGGTCTTTATGTTTTTATAGCACATGTTATTCCCAATAAAGGGTTATTTTAGAACGCTAAGGTACGAAGATATTTTCCTTATATATCTTATGAAAGTGGGTCATAAGATAAATATATATAGATATCTCATGGTGCACATGTGTGAGATGAACAAGCCATACTATAGATACAATTCCTTGATATACCCCAAGTTCATTTCTACAAATGTAATGGTTGAGGTCCTAGTTGTTTAGGTTGAAGAATCTATTATAGATTGTGGGTGTTTTTGACTTTCAAGAGCTACATGTTAAAGGATGAAGATTAACTGGAACCCATAGAAGAAATAGTGGGTTGTAGGTACAGATAAGTTATATTATGAGTTTAATATAATTGATCATCCTACTTGGAATAAGGATTTTATCAATCCAATTCTTGTTCCTGAAGAAATAGTTGAATACTCTGATGATGAGGAAGAAGAATATATTGTAGAAGAAGTTCAAAAAGAATCATATTTTGATAAAGGGAGTGATCCTAACCTTTCTCCCATATATTCTCCCATTACATATAGAGCCCCCAGTCAGCCTAGGAGACTTCCAAAAATAGAAAATATTATTATAAGAAATGAAGAGGAAATAGAGGTTTCAGGAGAAAATCAATTCAAATCAGTTCAAAAACTGAGGATGAATATGATAATGGTGACGAAGAAGAGGCTGAATAAGACAATGAAGAAAATAGTGAAAATTATGAAGATGAAAGGGATGTAGATGATGGAAGTGATGGTAATGATGAATTTGACACTAATGGTGAAAGTGGATGAATTATAAGAAAAGATATTGAGTTTCCTCCAATGATTTTTCCTTCACTTTGTAAATCTACTAAAAAACATGTTCTGTCTATAGAATTAGACCCAAATATAAAACTCAAAGACTTTTTTTGAGGGGGAGAAATCCCCATATATATAAATCTTTCATGAAGTTCCAATAGTTGATAAAGGTGAGGGAACTATGATACCAATGGTCAGATAGATTCTGACTCTACTGTGGTTGGAAAGATGGGTGTTATAGAAACTATTGAGAAGAATGTGTATAAGTAAGAGAAAATGGAGATGCCTTCTTCTGAGCAAGGTAGTGATATTTAGTTAATTATCTTAGATACTAATGAGCCTCCTGCTGAAAGCTTTATAGAATTATATTCTATTGTTTTGGTCAAAACAATGATTCTTAGATGACAGTGGTACCTCATGTCAATAAAAAGAAGGAAGATAAACCCTCCAGTGTTGAACACAACTTAGTTTCACAACTTTCTGATGGATAGAAAAGTCTTAAAGTGTCAGTTTTACCTCATGTAGTGGTAACTCATTCCACTGTATATGTCTCAGTTTTCTTTCTAGATAGATGATTTGATCCTTAGGAAGAATAGTAGAGAAAGTACTCTAGTTTTCTAAAGAGTCCACCAAAGAATGATGGACTTGAGGATTGAAATGAGGTTAATACTAAGGGATATATGACTACTCAGGTAGACTTTGAAGGCTTATTATTAAATTTTTCTTCATTTAGAACTCCTTCCCATAAAATTTCACCTCTTTTTTCAACTCCTTATACCTTACCAATTGACTAAGTCATAAGAAGTTTCTTTCATGCCTTTGGTGAAAGAATAATTTCAGACGTCAACGAGATGTTGAGAAGTCAATCTCCTCTTAAGGAAAAACTTAGTGAAAAGGAACTTAGATGTATTTTTGACTTATGTGATCCAACATATCTAATCAGAAATGATGTATCCCATACAAGAAGTTGATATTGAGAATAAAACGATTTGAAGTGATTGGAAATCATTCAAGGTTATGCATGAATATCAAAATTCAACATTTTTCTACATCCATGAATGGAATACTAAAAATTGTTGAGGATATAACTTTAAATACTTCTATGGTTACTATAGAAGTGTATTTTGATCAGTTAGGAATAGTTGTCAGAGAGGAAGTTGTAGTTTTTTCTAGTTTCCTTCTTATAGTGCACCTACAACAACATTAGAAATGTTGATGAATTTTGAGTATAATACAGACAATGATCACATTCTAATAACGATTCATGATAAGTACATGATCTCAAACAGATATACTATCACAAAATACGTTAAATATTATCTCTCGATGATATGCATGAAGCATGATATGGAAGAAAACTTCATGTTTTTTGGCTGAGAATCTTCAGATTCCCCCTGTTGGTTAGGCCTTCAAGGAGCAGTTAAGGAAATTGAATGAAAT
Source organism: Viscum album (assembly GCA_963277665.1). Lineage (NCBI taxonomy): Eukaryota > Viridiplantae > Streptophyta > Magnoliopsida > Santalales > Viscaceae > Viscum > Viscum album. The sequence goes on from OY728130.1 coordinate 1,712,509,273, forward strand.
GGCTCCAATGTTAAGACAATTTATGGAAGAGAAGTTTTATTTATTCAGTGCAATAGACATAGGTGGCTATATTATAATGTATTTTATAAAAATGATGAATCCATTTCTTCATGTTCATAGAAAAGTAGTTGTTTCTCAGGAATCCACTTATATTACTTCTCAATTATCTCTCCAAAACAGAGTTGTCTGATATCCTCTATACCCTCTGCCTTTTAGATTCCAACATTTTTCTATGTATCCTACAGAATCTCTAACACTACTCCAGCTAGTGTTTTTTGTGTAGGATCATCCAAGATCTATATCTAGATTACCAACTTGTGTTTCTTCCAATCTTCCTGAGCCTAATCTTGTTGTATCAGATAAATAGCAATACAAAGACAAGGGTAATGGAAAACCACCAATGGACCCTTCTTCCAAATCTTGAACCCTTGTTGTTGTTGGATTAAACTATATTTCTATGATGGGACTTGGTTTTTAATCTCTTTTTCATTATAATTTTAACTGTCTATCTAATCTATAAGTCTTTTAATTCTTCCTGAAATTCCTACATTTACTCTACTTATATTTACCTTTTTTATAAACCTAAAAGGGGGATAATTATTATAGAATATTTTTTTGGTTTGTTTTGGATAACATTGTGGTATATGGAATTTTTTATTTATTAAAGTAATATTTATACTTTATCATTAATACTATCTGTTTTTCATCTGTATCCCTTTAATATATTACGCATTCCTTTGATACCCTCTTTTTTTCTTTTTTATTTCTTTGCGATCATCTGCACATAATATTAATGTTATCTCCTCTTTCATACTCCCTTTTATGACCTATTTTTGCATCTATAATATTCCTTAATACCAATATTTTTGATCATCAAAAGGGGGTATATTTTTTACCTCCTAGTTTTAATAATAACAAAATCATGATTATAATTATCTTAATGAATTCCATGTTTTCTATAAGAATATCATATTTTGTGATAGGTGATGAAATTAACTAAGGATGATATATCTTTGAGGCTAACACCACCAAATCAAGAAACCATCGTCCTTAACTCACCACCATCATGAAAATATTGCTAAGTCTGAGACACCGTCAGATGAGATACCACCAGTTAACACATTGTTAGGCAGACACCACTCAAATGTGAACTTTGATAATTATTAGATACCTATAGATGAGATTCCACCAGATGAAGCACCTCCAATTTCATTCTTCCAATCATAGAATTTTGGAAAAATATAACACACTATCACACCTGACACTTCCAGTTGAGACATCACTAGTGAAGTGAAATTTTTGTTAAGTATAAGACAGAACCAATGTCATGCCAAAAGAAAATCATACCAACTTACTTGGAGACACCACCGAACTAAGCCACCAGCACTATTTAATTATACTTATTTTTGAATAAATTTAGTTTAACAATAAAATTATCAAATTTATTTCCATTAACAATTTTAATTATTATTTCTTAAATGTTTGACAGAGTTAATTTAGGTGAGTGTCAAACATGAAATACGAATAAGTAGAGACCATAAAGATATTCTTGCTACTACTGATAAAAATAATAGAAGACTCACTCATGTATATAGTGTGAAAGAGATGCAGTAGTGGACAAATACAACTAATAGAAAGATAGCTTCAACTTACTGAACACCCATAGAGATGAACCTAATTGAAAACAAGAAGATCTCACCAACTAAAAAAACTTGACTACAAATCCAAATTACACTTTCACATCTAGTGATTTTCTCCAGTCAAGAACAAGAGTCATTGACACTCTATTCTTCTAAATTTTTCAAGATAACTCGACTCAAGATTCACTACATAATAAAATCAAGAGTCAAAAGATGCATTACAATAGATCGATCATTTCTAAACACAATTAGATTTCTCTATTCTTTTTACTAATATTTCATTTTGAGAAATGTGTGTTATACTCTTTCTGGTATATGAACATTGTCTCCAATACCTAATTGGAAGATTCCAATATATCTTCTCATCTTTTCTTATACATGTACTCCCATGGATAATAGTGGAAGAGTTCCATGTGTGGCCTGTTTATTTTCCACCCGAGATCGCTATCAGCGACACTGGTTTCTTTTCATTCGTTTTGATTTGTTGGATTGTGCTTTGACCCTGGATAATTTCTTTGTTTCTGGTTTCCTTTTTTTGATTCCTTTTCATCACCGGATTCCTTCCCCCTTTCCATTTTGACTCGATCCCTATGTGTTTTGTTCCTCTGTTCCCTCCAGAATATGTGATTCGGCATTTCTGCATCGACCGGCTATGTTCTCCCTGTCTTGTTCCAGATATAAAAGAAAATCACTTGGTGGTGGACTTATTTCTTGGTATTTCAGGTGACGTTTTCAGTGGTCTGTTCATGTATGGGTTCTAGTCCTTCCAACCCGGAGCGGCATTGGTCTAGTTCCCTAGCATGTGTGTTGATCAGATGCTTTGCTGTGATCATTGCTTTGAGAAGGAAAAGTGAGTTTGTGTGCTTATTGGTTTTGTTCATTTGGATGCTGGTGGTTCTCTTCTAGTTTTTCTTTATGTTTTCAGTGGTTGTTCGGGGGTAAATTGTGGTGGTTCGAGTCTCATGGTAGTGTCTCTTGGAGTCTAATGGACGTGGTGGAATCGAGAAATCTAAATCTGCTTCATGATGGTTTCCTGCTCCTTTGCTTTGATGATGAGATGAATTCATTAATGGTGATGCTCACGGTGGCTTCGATGGCAGGTTTTGCTGGTCACGGTGACGATTACTGCTGGGTGTCGATGATTTTACTCTGATCTGGCATCAATATCCCAACACTCTTCTCCCAGTCAGATTTGATTGGTGGTTTTGATGGTGTTTTGGGATGTGTAGTTAGAGCGATCGTCTATGTTTCAGAAATCGTCTCTAGCAGTGGCTTCATCACTGACATTGGATTCGTGTTGTGGTTGATCCTTGTAGTATTGGTGGAGGTAATTTTGGACTTTCTTCGAATGGTTGGTTGTGTACTTATTCCGTAGTGGTGTAGTTTCGATGGCGACGATGATGGATGGTGATAGTAAGTGACAGTGACAATGATGGATGGATGTAGGAAGTGACAGGGTGCATGATGCGGGCTAGCACATTTCTCGATATTGGTGTTGTTTAAGTTTGAAATTTGGAATTTGAAATCAGAAAAAAAAAATGGGTGCGGTTCTTTGGTTTTTACAATGGCGGATTATGACTTTGTATCTGGTTGGATTTGTGTTGGGTTTACACTTACCTTAAAAGTGTCATTTGAAAATATAAAAATATGGATTGTGTGTGTGTTAATGTGATCACCAAGTGGAGATGACTATGTCTCGACTTGATATTGAACCACTTTTATTTAATATTTCTACTTTGTGCGTTAATTTTGTTTTACTATTATTTTCTCTTTAAAATAGAATATTTTTTTTACTTCAAACAATCTGTATATACTTTGATATCTTATCTTAATTTTTGTTCATATAGTATTTTGATCATGTGAATTGATTTCAACAGATTAAATAATGTTATATATTATTCATCCAAGACCAAATAAATCCATATGTAAATATTTATAAAGATTAAGATCTATATCATACCACATATTTTGATACATTGGGTTGTATTTAAAATTTTGGGGGATTTCAAAATAATCTATTTTTTAATAGAAATTTTTATTGGGTACTCAATTCACCCCCTCTTGGGTTATGCTCTCTGACTAATAATAAGGTACCAAGATTTATTTCTCTTATTCCATATTAAAATATTAGATATGATAAATCTATGTAGATATCTAATGGTCTATATGATGTATATGAGAAAAAACGCATCAAGAATGATCTCATTGATCTGTCTCGAGATCATTTCAGCTATGCTTGAAGAAAAAGGTTTAGTGTATGAAGAATAATGAACTAAAATATCAAGTAAATAATTAAATGAGAGTTCTTATGAGAGTTAAAGAGAATTAGTTGAAGTTGCTGATGAATCTAATAGATCTGAAAATGTAAATGGTGATGGAAATCATGATCTTGAAGGTCATGAAGGTGATGATAATGATGGAAAGGGAGAGTATTATTATCACTGTCATGGTACTTCTGATTTAAGTTAGAATGTTGATAAAGTGATATATTTTGAGTTTCAACCTAATGATGATGCCCCTAATAGAGATGATCCTAGAGCACTGGTTGAGGGGGAGAAAAACCCAAGATCTACTAGTTAAAAAATCATTTTATAGGGATGAACAAGTTGTTTCATCCATAGATTAGGATGAATCACTATCCTAGGGGGATCCATCACTTGGTTCTATGATTCTAGGCAAAACCTACACAACTTATAATGTTGATTGTTATGGTGGTAGTGATGGTGATAAACATGAAATTTAAATTGGTCATGGTGGAATTTTCAACACTTCAGATGGAAAACAACCCAAGTTATGCCTAGAATAATAGATAGATGAGGCAGGCCTATTGGAAAATTTCACTCAGATGTTCCTACTACTAAATCTAAAAATATAGAGGTACTTTTACCTACCCCTAAGAGGATTCCATCTCCTATAACTTATACTCATCTACCTTATAGTTAAGTTACTAAGGATGATTTGTATTCTTTTTGTGTGATGATGCTATCAAATATCAGTGGAATCCTTATATTCATGCATCATCAAGAATCCAGGTTGATTAAAGCTGATACAATGTGGATTTTTGTTTTAGTAATTTTTTATATCCAGGCTAAGATTGTCTTGGAAATTCAATAAGTGGGGATTGAGTAAAGGAGACAGAATAATGATATATAAGAGGCTAATCCCATCACTTTATAGATGAGATTAAGCTTTTTTATAGAAAAAAAATATCACTTCTAGATAGATTGGATTCCTTGCCTATAGTTGGTGCTTCTACTTCTTCTTCTCCTCCTCCTTCTCCTTTAGTTGATGTTGATGTGTTCCGATCTATTGTAAGATAGGAGTTGCAAGCTATACTAAGTACTCCTTCATCCTCTCACAAAAAAGAACATTGGAAGATAAAGGTCCATAGTGATCACATATATAAACTGGTTAGAGTTTCCTTGAATGAAGCTAGCAGTGATAGATACATTACCACTAATGCTTTAAAAAACTACCTTTCCATAATTTATACCAAGCCCGAGATTAATTCCCATTTGATGTTTCTTGATGAATATATAAGGACTCATCCTATGTATAGGGTATTAAAGGATAAAGTGAACCCTTTATTAAAGAATTTAATGGAGGAGAAGAAGGGTCCCTTCACAATGATGGAGTATGGTGGCAGCATCATTACCGATTTTTTAATTTAATAAATCCATTTTTATATTCATTTTGGATGGCATTAATGGAACCAGAATCCATTCCTATGTATTCTCTCACTTGTGTGACTTTATAAACACCCCTTCCTAATATTTTTCAACCATTATTCATGACTCTATTTGAGTTTGTTTGGAATATAAAGATTTTAATCATCTGAGAGCTTCCTTATTATACTTATACACCCTTATTCCACCTCATCACCTCCTTTCAATGGAAAAGTAAAATACTAAATTGTTCCCTCTACCCATAGAGATTAGATTTTTTGAAATTCAAATTATTTTTTGATAGGTATTGTAATTTTCCCATTCATTACTTTTTTATATTTAGTTTTTTACTGTTATAACAAATGAGATTACCTGTTGATACGCTTTATGTATTTACCTATCTTGGATGATTTTTTATTTATCCTTTTTAAATCCCAAAAGGGATAGTATATGAAAGGAATTTAAGAATTTAATTATCAAACTCAGTTAAGTTTTGATCTACCATTAGTTCAAAACAATCTACCATCCACTATAATGAACTAATTCTAGTTAAACTGGATCTAGCAGGGGACTACATCTACCATTAGACTATAATGAAAATGGATTAACAATTGAGGAAATATACAGATAGTTTAGAAGATATATTATCAGTTCTAAATAGATATACGGCTGAAGGTCTACCATTGAAAGATCTACCCCATACCGATCTACTAATCAAAATCTACCCCTGAAGATCTACCAGTTATAGATCTACCATTGGTAGATCTACCTCTATAGATCTACCACTACTGATCTAACACTAATAGATCTACCACTAAATAGATCTACCATATTCACATATACCACTATATTTTACAACTACCAACTTATGTTATCATTCAATCATCTACCGTTAGTATAAATCTACCACCAGAATAAAACTACCATTAAGATATCCACTGCTATAATTCTACCATTGTTTTCCAGAATCTTATTCGAATTTAATTACTCTAATGGATATTTTATGAAATTTAATACATTAAATTCACATGTGGATTTAATAATAATTATTCCTAAACTACTCCATAGATGAATCAAATAAAAAGTCAAACATCCAATTTTATTTCCCAATATGAGGATCTAGGATCTTATTTATTATTATACTTCAACTAATAATTGGATTTGTAGCTGTATAAATTTCTCTAAACTCTTTTTTGTATGGGTGTGGAAAAATATAACTCATATCATAAATATAAGAGTGATTCATTCATAGATATTATAGTATTATCATGTTGAATCAAATCTGAACATTAATATAATTAGAACAGAAGGACTTTTTAAATAGCTATGACACTCTGTTTTCCTTCACATCTTGGGAAACTAGTTAGATATCCTTTCAAATAATTATTCAAGGATATTTGAATATCTAAATCCTATCAGATTGAGAAACATTTCTACTTAAGATTTTACTAATTTTCTCTTTCTTTTTATACTTAATAATTGAGAATGTTTTTTTTTGTAATCTATTTATCAATACCCATTGTTTTATATATTTAAACAGCATTGTTCTCAACAAATTCTCTCAAACTCCCTTAGTTTATTCTCATGAATAACTTTGGATGTTGTCATGTGTAACCTGGTACCTTTTTCATCTCATGTATAACTGTGGAAGAGGCTCCAATTCAAGAGATAACTATGTGTTGTTTATAATAAAACTCGATCCGAGTTTTGGATCAAATTTATTATGGAATAAAATGCTTTGTAATATTTGATTTCCATGTTTATGGGATTGAGATTCATCATGTTACTGAACCCCTTATTTATTTTAGAATTTTTTTTTAGTTTTTTCCTCACATTTCAAAGTTAACACTTTATCAATTCTTAAAATATGTAGTAAAAGTTTACCTTGATAGTTAGTCTAAATTTGTTTTTATATATTGTTTTTGATTAAGTAATTTAGATTAAAAAGTAAATGTTATTTCAAATATTAATTTAACTGAGCATTATTCCTAGTTTCAGAAATTATTTTAAATGATAATCTCATATATTTTTACAATTTTGATTAGCTGTAAGTTTTTATTTTTTAGTGGGATTTAGCTTTAAATTATTTTAAATAGGAATTGTTATTGGAAACTAAATTCAACCCCCCCCCCCCATTGAGTTACTCACTCTGACCAATAAATACCTTTCAAATTATATCCCTAAAATATTGAATAATTATTACCCAAAAAAATATTTCACTAAAACACTTACTAAAAACATGGTTTTTATTACCGTAAATGTATCCAAAAATACTATTAATAATTTTAGACTTCCACCACCTAAAACCATAAAGGGGTGTCTATTTATTTGGAATTATGTTCAACCATAAACTAATAAACCCATAACGGTATCGAAAACCGTTAATTTAACCTCACATGAAAATATCATAATCTCAAAAGTTATCTAAACAGAAATCTGATACCATCTATAATAGCCTTGATCAAAAATTTTTGATACAGTGATAATAATATAAACTAAATAAAAATAAATTTCACCCAATTTTAATAATCCAAAACATACAATATCAAAAGGAAATATGGGATCACGTAAATACACAGGGACCATTAAGGATTATATTTTTAGAAAATTATGACAAACTATTAAATAACAATAGTCGTGTCTTTAAGTGATCATTATTTCCACTATAAACATCTTTTATTTTTAAATAATAAGTTTCCATTATTGTTCTTACTAATTCTTAATCCCTGTGAAACACATTTAAAAAATTGGGATGTTCACAAAAATCTTAGTAAGGGAAATATAAAAGAAGAACTAAACATGTTAGTCCTTTTCCAAACCATGAAATCATAAAAGATGGTTTTCTTTAAACATAATGAACTTTGATCATTAATAATAACTTATATACATATGAAATCATGTTTACTATTGAAATGTTTTCATAAAACACTTTATAAGAATATCTAACATCTCGACTCAAAATCCACTAAATAATGCCCCATTATGGTGGGTCACAATGACTCAATTGTGCCTCCGCATATGTTAAAGGTTATTGCGATGGTCTATAAGGGAATAGTGGGGAGACTATACCCCCATAATAATAATTTAGCACAGCGGTATAATTATATCAATCAATAATGGAAGCATATCAAATAACTGAATAGCTGAAGAATAATAATATGTCACATAAATAACAAATGTAATCACATCTTGCAGTGTCTTATACAAATGTCAGTCATTGAATTATATATAAAAAATAGGCAATACATGGAAATAAGAATCCATTATAATACATGTATCAAGAGTAAAAAATGTCTAAAAAAACTATCCCTAGATATTATCATGATCTATATCCTAGTCAGGTGCTTCTATGATCCTATGCAGCAAGAAACCAAGAATCACAAAATAGGCTCCTACCCTTTTCCCAACATGAATCAATGAATTCTATCTGTGTACCAAATAGTGGCTCGAACAGGGTGTGAGATAACACTTACTATTCCATCACCAACGATGTCAATAACAAGTCTAGTTTGTGCATATGATCTAAAGTAGTGTGAAGATATAACCAAAGTAGATATAGTAATAATATAAGTGATATTTTCTTGTATATAAAGTTTTTTTGTGAATTAGGAAACTAAATAAGAAATTATATTTGTAAATTATTGTAAGCATCGTCAAAGGATTACACTATGTAATTGAGTAACAGGCATATACAGGCCAAGATCCAAGGAGTATAAATTTCCAAGGAATATTAGTAGTTATTTGGATACAAGGAGTAGAAATATCCAAGGTATCCATTAAATTAATGTAATTTAAATTTCAGGTGTACAAATGTACAAGTAATCCTTGTAATAAAATTTATTCATGTAAACCAGATCTATGGAGTGGAAATTTCTAAGTCATCATAGTGGTTTGGATACAAGGATTATAAATTTCCAAGGCATCCTATAAATTCATATAATTTGAACCCAAGCAGTAAAAATGGACAATGCATCCTAGTAAGTTGAGTAAACTTGGTAAATCAAATCTCTAGTGTAGAAATGCCCCCAAGGCATCTAGGTAAGTAATTGGTTCCATTCCGTGAACCCTCCATTATCATCATAATCAATTAATTCACCATTCCATAAACCATTTTATTAATCATTTAACTAATCCATTCTTAATCATATACAATGGATTATCCAAATAATAACATTAACATACAAATGACAAGGTTCTTTAAGGTACTTGCAACATTTATAAATTCTCTTAATTACCATAAACGTTTTGGTTAAATTAAAGTGATATCAATGCACTTCAAGGGTGGAATATTCATGGTAAAAGAGAATATAACACCTCATGGTCAGTTTAGGTTGAGGTCGATGACCTCCTACCTTGTAGAAGGGTGTCACAATATGTCTTAAACAATATTTTATAACTAACTAAAAGGTTTTAAAATTTAGAAATTAATGACAAGAAATTATAGCATACTAAAAATAATGAAAAAAATTATAAAAAACTAGTCTTTTAGGGGAATGTCATAGACCACCTACCATAACCCCATAGAAGAAAACTCATCCAGTCTTGACCTCGAATTCGGTATGGATCATAAGGAAATGGTAGAATATATGAAAACTTTGAAAATAGTGCAAAAGATCCTAATCCAAAATAGAATCACTAATATAAATCAAAATAATGAAAAGATCTTAAAGAACAAAGAACTCACTAATGGATATCCAGTGAGATTAATGGAAACCCAATCATACATCGAGTGGTGAAATGACACCAAAACCAAGTTTAATGACTTGAGGAGATCACGGGGGATAAAAAAGGGTTGGTTGGTAGAGGAAATAAGAATAAAGTAGGAGGGTAAACTCATGAAATTATTTATGGTAAAATTATTAATTTGACCTTTAGAAATAGGGGTTCGAGGTTTTTTCACATAGTTGTCCAAATAATGCACCAACCATGTGCCTAGCTCAACCTCAAGACCCCCCTTTCATAGTCATGGAAGATGGTTGGACAAACCATGCCCCAATATTTTTTTTACTATCTATTGGAAAGTTTTTGACACATGCATGGGTGTGTGACCTCGGTTTCACATTTTGTTAAAATTGTGCCCCATATGTTGTGCACTAAAACACCCCAACCAATTTACTCTCACTATACGGACTGGGATGCATGGTTTCCACTAACCATGGAGTCCAGCTCTTTCATCCAAAAATTTGGGTTTTAAACACCAAACAAGCCCCAAACACCCTCATTTCCTCCATATCCTTTATAGTAATTCATATTAGGTCAAAAACAAGGAATTAAAATATAAAAAAAGTGATATGTACCTTATTTAAAAGTTAGATCATTACAACCTCCCCTCATTAAAGAAAATCATCATTGAGTTGTCCTTTTGAGGGTAGTAAAGGATCATCTGAGAAAATATTGGTCCACTAATCACATACTTTAGCCTCTCACTCCAAACTCCCATCCTTTAAATGGATATCCTTTTATAGTACCTTTACCCGAGGAACTGGTCGGTCTCAAATAAACTTCATGAAATAATCAAAAAAACAGATTGGATGCTCCAAAAAGGATGCATCTACCTACAACTCAACCTCCTTAGACTGAATAATTTGTGATGTATAAGAATGATATTGGTGAAGTTGTGATGTGTGAAAGATAGTGTGAATAGATTTTTACCTCTAAGGTAACTATAATTGATAGTCTACCAGCCTGACTCTCTTTAGAATCCCATAGGGCCCAATGAAATTAGGTGATAGATTCTATTGTTTATGAATCATTTTATTCCCCAGTTTATGAGAAACATGTAAGAAAACTCAATCCCCAACCTCAAACTTAAGAGGTCATCGATGGTGGTTGGAATATGAATGATTCCTAAACTAATTGGTCATCATGTTCTTCCTGATTGGCTACACCAACTCTATAGACTCCTAAAAGAGACATGGTACAAGCAGTATTGCCTCCCCTACCTCTAACTAGCATAGAGGTGATCATCATGGTCTACCATATAAGGCCCCATAATGAGCCATCTGAATGGTAACCTGAAATAAATTATTATAATTGAACTCATATAGGGGTATATTACTCTTCTAAGAACCCCCAAAGTTATCCACACAATCCTAGATAATGTCATCTAACACCTTAATTGTATATATTGTCTAACCATTTCTCTGACGGTCATAGTCCTTTCTTATAAGCACGTGTGTACCCATGGCCTTTGTAACCCCTTCCATAACATCGATGTCAAAAGATTTTCCTTTTAAGATACAATATAATATAAATATCTATGAATTCATAGAATCACACTGATGTATAGCCTACCTAGCTCGTCTATAGAGAAGGTCTCTCGAATAGGTAAGAAGTGGGAGACCTTCATCAACCAGTCAAAAACAACCCAAAATTTATTACTACCTGGAGATGTTTTAGGAAAAAATATCATGAAATATATGGTGACATAATCACATTTCCACTAAATAATGGACAATTGGTGTAAGATTTCTACTAGTTGCCGATGTTCTTCATTCACGTAGTGATAGGTAGAACATCGGGAAATAAAGTTGGTTATCTCCCATTTCATATTAGGACATCAATACTGGCTTCATAAATCTTGATACATCTTAGTGATTTTGGGATATATTGCATAAGACGGTGCATGAAATTCATACATCAAATCCTATAAGATTCCTGTTGGAACATATACATGCACATGTATGTGTATAATTTTGTCCTCACCAATGGTCCAACTAGGAGATGGGTCCTCACTTACCTAACTATCCCATAACAGGAAGCTCGTAGAACCTGATATTTTTCTCATCCTTGCCCTATCCAAAAGAGTGTAATTCACTAACAAGGATGTGAGAGAGAGAAAATTCACTTTGTGACAATCTTACGCCTCCAAGTGAAACTCTAAAAATAAGATCATAAGCTTCCACATGATACTAGACTCCTAAACCACCTATGTCTGAGTCCCCCTCTGTAATGATATTTTTTAGGGTTTTTTCCATTTACACCACAAAATGCTCTCATGGTAAGTAATTCCTATAACTACCTAAACTTTTATTAATGAAAATTTATCTTGATCAAATTAAATGTCTTATTATGTAAAATGGTTATATAAAATATATTCACTTCATTGGTTTTAGGTTTTTGTATTTTAAAATACCATTAATAATTTTTATCATTACTAATATAGACATCGAACAGTGATCACATCATTAGTATAAATATAGGGCTTTAAAAAATCCAATTTACTCAGAAAAAGGAAGTGATGGAATCATCTAGTAGAATTGATCCATATAAAGACCATTTTTCAAATTTTAGAAAGGAGGTAGAATCACTGGGATTCGATCTTGACCAATCCCAATTTGAGGTTCAACATGTTAATCTTGAATAGAAGTGCCCATGGGAGAAGTGTAAGTTAATAAGATTACCACCCGAGTAATTTTATCTGAGCCTCTTTAAGAGTCTTTCATCATTGCATATCTTACCCTTATGTATTATGTGGGTTTTGTAAGGGGTTATGTAACAATACCCTAACACTATGATTATGCGCTTTATTTTTGTATAAAGAATATACATTCATTTTATTATTGTTACTTTGTAAATGGTTTTCAAAGAAAAAATAATATTTTTAGTAAATATTCAATTAATAAATCTATTTTCATGGATTAATGGATTTTTTAATTAAATAATATTTTAATAAAATATTATTACTAAATTATTTTTTATTAAATATAAATGATCTTATAATTTTTTATGAATACAGTTGTAATTTTTATTAAGGTTTGAAAGTTGTTTTTGTCAAAACCCATGAATTTTCGATAAATGTCCGTTTTTATTTTAAAATTAAATATTTACATATTCAGAAAATTATTTACATAAAATTAACATCATTTTTTATTCAGGATGTTGAAATTATCTAACAGTGAATTTTTTATCATTTTCTGAGAGAGAAGAATTTTTGGGTAAAAATTAAATACCGTTTAAATATATAATTTGTTTTATGACATCATAATGACTCAATAGTGATGTAATAAAATAATATAGAAGGTATAATCATCCAATATATGTTTTAACTTTAAAATAATTTTATTTTATATTTTTTTTATTAATTTTATGGTGCCTTAGTGGACCCTCTAAGACTTATAAAATATTTTATCTTTTTAAAATGATTGCCTTGAGAGTGTGACTCACCTCCACATATGAAAGCCTAATATTTTATAATTTTCAGTCGATGGCCTTATAAAATAATTTTTTTCACTCCACTGTCAAAAAACATGGGAAAACCATGGGATGGTTTGTGGTTTTGATTAGTTTAATTATAGTTTCCAAAACCTAAATAATAAATAATTCCCTCCCATTTACTCTATATACCCACTCAATCTCCCATTACTCTTCACTCAAACCATTTTGATCTCAACCAAAATATTCCCTACTCTCCCTAGAATCCTCCCAAGGAACCCTAGTCACCCAATAAGCCTCTCTCAATCCTCTCCCAATCATTTTTTATCACACTTCCAAGTAAGGGATCCTCACTATCCATCCTTCATTATTTATGTCCAAGTTATGGCCATTTATTTTAAATTAAAAATGTTGGGATAGGATTTCACACATCCTCTATAATTCCCTCATTATTTTTTAATGATAAGATACCTATTTCACTCTCATTAATTCCTCCCATGTACACCTGTTACCATGCCAAAATCCTATAAGGGATTTCTCTCTCCTCATTTACATTCACAAAATGCTTTTATGTTATGCATCTAAATTCAATTAAATAAGTTAGTACATGTATCTATATGACCCCCATACAATTCATTTCATGTACATATGATAAGATACCCATTTATCTCTCATCAAACATTTTTATAGATTTTTATCTCACGTCGTTATGCTACCGAAATTGCACCACGATTTTCCAAGACTAAGTCATTGTGTAGAGAATACTATGTGCATTTCTCTATCAAGGGTATTCACATTTATGAACATTTACTTATTAATTTTAGAGTTTCATGTATTTATTCAACTTTAATTTATCGTGTAATAAATTATGATGTTAAATGATTCTATGTTGTATGATTCATGTGGCACACTTATGCGTGAAATGAAATGTTGATAAAGGGTGTGTCCTAATATTGATCCAATTCATTGGATAAATAATAGTATCATGATAATCCTTGTGAAATGAGGGTTTAATCATGATAATTCTAGTTAAATGAGGTTTTAATCCTTCTAATTCAAGTTCAATTAGGGTTTATTCATGATCTATGTGCAATGAGCCATGGCTCATGTTAATATCATGTTAAATGTTGCTGCCACATCTCCACGTTATGATAATAAAGCTATATCATGCCTTTATCTTCATGTTTATTTTATCCTCCATTTATATTCCTATTGACTAACATGTAATGTATTATTCTTTTTATGCCTTGTTTACTCCCTTATTGGGTTTTATAGCTCACCCTTTTCTTATGTATGTCCTAAGGTTATCTCATGCAGTGATATGTACAAAGGAATGTAGTGGTCATGTAAAGGAATTTTTCAATTAAAATGTTTTATTTTATGTCTTTATTTGTAATGTAATTTTCCTAATTTTCCAAGACACTAGAACTCTCATTCCTCATAGTTTTCTTAAGTTAAATTTTATATAATAATTTATGTATAAGAGTGAAATAAAGAGAAGGTTTTTTATAGTTGGTATCAAAGGATATGTTTAGTTATTTTTTAGATTAGTATTAGAAAACCCTAGTGAAAGCATTAGGGATAATACTTAGTATAATAAAAACATCCCTATATTTTGGTGATTATAGAGTAAGTGGTTTATCAAGAAAATACATCCATTTCTGGATACAAACAAGTAGAGGAGGATCTGGAATAGATATATCTAGGGTCAAAACTCAAAAACACCGCTTTGATATAGAATCAAACAAGAACTGGTGCACGACAACAGACCTTGCTTCACTCTTGGTTATGAAAATCATGGGAGATATGCTTTGGTAAATTCATAATCTTAGCATGAACCATTATTAATGGAAAAAAATCCCTAAGAATATATGTTGGTAGGTAGATAATTGATAGCATAGATTGAATCAAATAAATTCCTAAGTTACGGAATTAAATATAATTTTTAATTTATCCCTTTTTATCATTGGATTATCCTTTATGTGTTACCCCTAACTTTCCTTTTATTTTATCCAATGTTCGATAATAGTAGGACTCGGGCTAACAACCAATGTGTTGATCAATGTGATGATTTTTCTAATGAGATTCACAATCCGATGGGATCGGGATTCACAAATTTTGTCATGATACTCTCTTAGTTAAATCAAGTTTTGAATAGAAACATGGGTAAATAGGATCGTCAAACCCCCTAAGAAATAACAATCTGCATTCGAGAGCTTCATGAGATAAAGGAATACTAATTTGAATGGATCATATGATCCCTCAATCACCGAACAATGGATCAAATATATTGGGAAGATATTCTCCATCCTTCGATGTTCTAAACAAGAGAGGGTCCTTCTGGCTGCTTATCATATGGAGGGTGAAGCTGATCAATGGTGGAAATTGATCAAAAATACAAAGCCTGAGGAATAGATCGTGGAATTGGAATGGAAGTATTTCCGTAAAGTATATTTTGGTAAATATTTTCTTCACACCCTTCGACTTAAGATAGAAAGGGAATTCCTTTCCCTTAAGAAAAAAGATGGTGAATCCATCAGATCGTATAGGGAAAACTTCACAAGGCTTTCACAATACACCTCCGGATTTGTCATTACCCCTGAATTCAAGGTTGGCCACTTCTTTAGTGGGCTAAAACACAGCCTAAAAAATCTCTAGTGATCTGGGACTTTGATATCTATGAGAAAATTGTCTGATGTTCCGTCAAAGTCAAAATAAAGATTAAAAAATCTCAGGGGTATAATGGGGATAAAAATTTGAAAGTTGACTTTAATTCTAGCGGTACAATAGATAAATCCAATGGTGCTAAGAAATCCCAACACCCCACTTGAAAAAGGTGTGGAAATAATAACTCTAGAAATTACTCAAAGGGGACAAAGTAATACTTTAGATGTGGAAGATAATGGAACCTCTCCATTAATTGCCAACAAGAAAAACCTGTTGTTGTGATAGAGGAGAGGAATGATCCATTTGACCCTCAATTCATTTTCAAGTTCTTAAACTAAAAATAAGCAGGGCACTTTGAAAACTAGGGCCCTAATCCAATGTTTTATGAAGGCAACCAACAATTTCCAAGGTAGAAAGGGTGAGATTTTTTCATCACTACTACTGAATCGAACCTCGATAAGGAAGTGGTGACAATTATACTAGTTATTCATTCAATAATAGTGAACTTACTTTTTGATTCTAGTTTTACACATTCTTTTATATCCTAAATTTTTAGTAGAAAAATCCCAAAACCACCACAAATCATGGAAGTAGAGATGTCATTGAGAATAGAAAATGGGGGAATCATTACATCCCTTGAATACAACTCCTCCCCTATCACAATATGTGGATTTAACTTCCTTTAGAACCACTTCATACTCCCTATTCTAGAATTTTATGCCATTCTTGGCATGAATTGGCTTTCCATTTATAGTGTCAAAATAAATTTCCATGAGAGATAAATCACTCTCCATAAGGCGAATCGACCCCCGATTCTGTACAAGTGAAGGGAAGAGGATAAATCTTCTTTAGAACCATCATCTCAAGAATGGATATTACTACCCTATGAGCATGAGTATCTTCCTCATATAATTGTGTCTAAGGAAGAAACCACCCTTGAAAACATGTCTATTGTGAGGGAATTCTCTGAAGTGTTTCCTGAGGAATTTCCTAGTCTTCTTCCTAGAAGAGATGTTGAATTCTTTATTGATATTATACCTGGGTCTTTGCTAATATCCAAGACTCTATATGGAATGGATATTCTGGATATTGAATAGATATAGAAACAACTACTACAGAATATAAATAAATGGTTTATATTCCCAAGTGATTCACCAAGGGGTGCACAAATCTTCTTCGTCAAGAATAAGGATTGTTCAATGTGCCTTTGGATTGATTATTGTGAGCTCAAAAAAATAAAAATGAAGAACAAGTATCCTCTTCCATGAATTGATGACTTATTTGATCATCTACATGGAGTACAATACTTCTCTAAAGTGGATCTGTGGTTGAGATATAACAAAGTAAGGTTGAAGAAGAAGTATATCCCCAAGACTTCTTTTTTTACAAGGTACGGGCACAATGAATTCATATTAATTCCTTTTAGACACACTAATTCTCTAAAAATCATCATGGACCTGATGAATAGATTCTTTAGATATTACCTCGACAAATTTGTGGTAGTATTTATAAACGATATTACAATATAATCCAAAACCAAGGAGGATCACAAGGATCATCTAAGTACAAAAGCCTTAGGTATATATTCACACAGAAAGAGATAAATAATAACCAATGAAGATGGTTAGAGATGATCAAAGAATATAAATTCTCAATCCAATACCACCCTGGGAAATTGAACAAGGTGGGGGAGGATCTTAGCATAAAGGACCTAGTGATTCTATTGTTGATGAGAATAGAAAAGGATCCGATCTTCTAAGATATTATGAAGATGGACATGGGAATCATAAACAAGGTAACATCATTAATCCTTTCACAAATGATTTCTCAACCGTCTCTTTTGGAGAGGTAAAGTATGCTCAAAAGGATGATGTGGAAATCCAAAAGAAAGTGGAGACTATCAAAATAGGGAAATCCTCATAGTTAAATGTTAATGAAGAAGGAATCATGATATTTGGGACAACACTATATGGTCCATCAAATTTGGAGTTAAAGAATGAACTTTTGGATGATGCACATAGTTCAAATTTCTCCATTCATCCAGTAAACACAAAGACCTATCAAGATATATGAGAGTAGTATTGGTGGTATAACATGAAGAGAGAGATAGATGAGTATACATCAAAGGGCCAGGTATGTCAGCTAGTGAATGTAGAGATTCAGAAGTATAAGGGGATGATGCAACCATTACCCATACCAACGTGGAAATAGAATAACATAATCATTGTCTTTGTCACTAGAGTTTCATAGACATCCAATGGAAACAATGATATCTAGGTTGTTGTGGATAATCTTACAAAAAATGAACACTTAATTTCAATTCGGGAGGATTTATTATTGGATCAACAGGCACATATATACATCAGAGAAGTGGAAAGGCTTCATGGAGTACCACTATTGATTGTATCCGATCGAGATTTAGGATTCACCTCTATGTGCTGGAAGAGTCTCCAATAAGATATGAATACTAAGATGAACTTCAGTACGGCTTATCATCCTCAAACTAATGGCCAATCTAAGAGGATTGTCCATCCATTTGAGGATATGTTGAGAGTGTGTTCAATGGACTTCAAAGGAGGATGGGATCATCATATTCCTCTGGTTGAGTTCTCTTACAATAAAATTTTCCACTCAAGCATCCAAAAGTATCCTTTTGAATCCCTTTATTGGAAGAGGTGGGTAACATCATCATGTTGGGATGAAGTTTGGTAGAAAAAAATCCTCGATCCAGAAATGGTGGAAGAAATGGTAGAGATGGTTAAGACCATCCAGCAGCAAATTAAAGCTGCTCAGAGTCGACAAAATAGCTATGCTGATAATCATCGACGAGACCTAGAGATTGATGATGAAGACATGGTATTCCTTCGCATATCACCATGGAAGATATTTATGAGATTTGGGAAGAATAGAAATATTATTCCGAGGTACATCAGCCCTTTTGAGATCCTTGATCGCATTGGAGTAGTGGTCTATGGACTAGCACTCCCACCGAACCTATCTCAAGTACATGATGTATTCTATGTACCAATCTTGAGAAAGTACATACTTTACCCATCGCATGTACTCAATCCAGATGTGGTACCATTGCTTAATGACATCTCATATGAAGAGAAGTCAGTGAAGATCTTAGATCGTATGGGAAAAGTTCTAAAAAATAAGACAATATCCCTCGTCAGAGTGTTGTGGTCAAACCACAAGTTTAAAGAAGCAATGTGGGAATCAGAAGAAGTGATGAAGTACAATCACCTCATATATTTAGTGTGGGAAAAAACTTTTGAGTTAGAAATTTCTTAAGGGGTGAATATTGTAATGACCCAAACTTTTATTAATGAAAATTCTTCTTGATCTAATTAAATGTGTTATTATGTAAAATGGTTGTATAAAAAATATTAAATTCCTTGGTTTTTTTTTGGATTTTAAAATACCGTTAATAATTTTTATCATTACTAATATAGTCTTTGAATAGGTGTCACATGATTAGTATAAATATATCACTTTAATAAATACAAATTACATATACAAAGAAAGTGATGGCATCATCTAGTAGAATTGTTCCATATGAAGCCCATTTTTCAGAGCTCAGAATAGAGGTAGTTTCACTAGGCTTCTCTCTTGACCAAGACCAAGATGGGATTCAAAACTTTAAGCTTGAATAGGACCACCTACTTGATAAGTGGAGGTTAATTGAGATTACCACCCGAGTGATGTTATCAAATCTGCCCTAAGAGTCCGTCCCCATCACACACCTTAACCTTAGGTCTTATGCGGGTGTGTTATAAGGGGTTATATAACAAGACCCTAGAACTATGATTATGTGCATTATTTTTGAATAAATAATATAAATTAATTTTATTATTGTTACTTTTTAAATAGTTTTTAAAGAACAAATAGTAGTTTTAGTAAATATTCAATTAAAAATCTACTTTGATGAATTAATGTTTTTTTATATTAAATAATATTTTAATAAAATATTATTACTAAATTAAATTATACTAAATATAAATTATCCTATTATTTTTTTATGAATAAAATTATAATTTTTATTACGGTTTGAAAGCTACATTGGTCAAAACCCATGAATTTTTTATAAACGTCAGTTATTTTCTAAAATGTAAAAATTCATAAATTTATAAATTTATTTTGATAAAATGAATATAATTTTTAGATTTATTATGTTGAAATTATCCAATGGTGAATTTTTCATAATTTTCTAAGACAGTCGAATTTTTGGGTAAATATTAAATATCGTTTAAATATATAATGTGTTTTATGACATCATAATGAACCAATAGTGATGTAATAAAATACTATAATAGTAATATTCATCCAATATATGTTTTACCTTTAAAATATTTTGATTCTAGATTTATTTGATTAATTTTTTGGTGCCTTAGTGGACCCTCCAAGACTTATAAATATTTTAACTTTTTAAACTAATTTCCTTGAGAGTGTGAAGCACGCCCATAAAATAAAGCCTAATATTTTAATAAGTTCAGCCATTTTACTTATAAAATAATGTTTTCCACATCACTTTTTCAAAAACCATGGGAAAAACAATGTTATGGTTTGTGGTTTTTATTAGTTTGATGTGTAGTTTCCAAAACCTAAATAATACAGAATTCCCACTCTTTTCCTATATAAACCAATTCAATATACCATTCCTCTTCACTCAAACCATTTGGAGCTCCAAAAACCTACTCCCTTTTCATTCTGTAGTCCTCCCAAGGTGCCCCAATCTCCCAAAAAGCCTCTCTTAATCCTCTCCCAAGCCATTGGGATCACACTTCCGAGTAAGGGATCCTCACTTTCATTCCTTCCTCCTTTATGTCCAAGTTATTCCATTTTATTTACAATTAAAAATGTTGTGGTATGGTTTTTCACCTCCCATATACTACCCTCCTTATTTTTTAATGATTAGAGACCCCTTTCTCTCTCATTAATTCCTCTCATGTACACCTGTTACCATACCGAAATTCCGTAAGGGATTTCTCTATCCTCAATTACATTCAAGAAATTATTTTATCCATCCTAATGGACCGAAGGCCTTATTTTTTATTTTATTATGGACAATACCCATTTTAAGGGCTGAAGGAGAACCCATACATGACCCTTAGTCCCAAGGAACAAGGCCCGACTAACCCGCAATACATGACCTGAAGGTCCAAAGGCATACCATGCCCATTACATGACCCATAGGCCCAACCCACTAGAACTACCCCTCCCCAGCTTCTAAGTCACTAATAACATAGCTCCCCACCTTGCATTTTTGATCGGCTAGCTTTTCCCCATACACAGTTGAATGGTGTCTGGTCCCGATGGCATCTGCCTTACCCTCTCATTCTTCGAATCCAGTAAGCTCTACTTCTGGTGGCTGCTACTCTTGTTGCTCTGATCCTCTTCTTGGGACATGTATCTACATGACCCCTTTACTATCCATTTCATTTACATGCGATGATATACCCTTTTATCTCTCATAAACCATTTTTACCAATTCTTATGTCACTTCGTTAAACTGTTGAAGTTGCACCGCGATTTTCCAAGGCAAAGTCATTGTGTATTGAGTAGCATGCCCATTTCTATATCAAGGGTTTTCACCTTTATGAATATTTACTTATTGATTATATAGTTTCATGTATTTCTTCCAAATTCCTTTATCATGGAATAAATTATGATGTTTAATGATTCCATGTTGTATGATTCATGTGGCACAGTTATACAAGAAATGAAATGTTTATAAAGGGGGCGCCCTAAAAGTACTCTATTGAATTAGGTAAATACTATTATCATGATACACAATGTGAAATGAGAATTTACTTGTGATAATTCAAGGGGAATTAGGTTTACTTATGCTAATTCAAGTGTAATGAGGATTTACTCATGCTCCATGTGCAATGAGCCTTGGATCATGTTAAATGTTATTGCTACATCTCCATGTTATGATAATCATGTTATATCATGCCTTTATGTTCATAATTATCTTATACTTCATTTATATGCCTATTTACTAGCATGTATTGTATTCTTCATGTTATTCCTTTTTTACTCCTTTATAGGGATTTATAGCTCACCCTTTTTTTATGTATGTCCTCAGGTTATCTCATGAAATTCTAAGTACGAAGGAATGTAGAGATCATGTAAAAGAAGTTCTCAATATATATATTGTATTTTATGTCTTAAGTTGTCATGTAATGTTACTAATTTCCAAAGACATGAGACTTATTGATCCTTAGAGTGGTCTTAAGTGTAATTTTATGTAATAAATTTTGTATAAGTGTGAAATAAAGAGCATTGTTGTTATAATGCCTCCAATAGCGCAAGACATAAACAAAAGTAGCTAACTCGATATCTTATTTCAGGTAGTTACTCTCATGTGGACTTAACTAATGTGACACATATTCCACAAATCAATCCTCCTGTATTATTACTTCTCCTATCCAAATACCTAACACATCAGAATATATTGTATATCTTATTACTAGATTTGGTAGAATGAAGAATAATGTTGAAATCAGTCTCCCTTCTAACTCCTAAAAGGATGTCTCACAGGTTTCTGACCATATAAACTTCACACTCTTATTATTCGTGCCTTTAATAGGTTTTTCTAGACATGAGAATTCTTGTATCAAGTGCCTTTAATAACCATATAGAACAAATAAACTCTATATTTCAAATATGTTCTTGGGATTCTCCCAAGAAGCTCTAGCTCTCACCTTATCTCAGTCAACTGATACTCTTATATATGAGATAATATAACCCAAGATCTAAATTTTTTCTATCCAAAAGTTTCACTTTGTGATATTATCATATACTAATCCTTTATTAGTGTATCTAGTATGATATCAAGATGTTTATCATGGTAGGGAAGAGTGTGAGAATGCACCAAGATGTCATCCAGTAATAACACCAAAAACAAATCTGGATATAGATGGAAAACCATGTACATTGATTCTGTGAAATCCATTGAAGTGTTTAAGAGACTGAATTTTATGCATAAATACTTGTATAGGAAATTTCTATTATGTAATTTTGTATGTGGAATATCTAATGGTCCCACATACACATAATCATAACACGATCTGATATCAATATTATAGAACACTCTAGCTCCATGGAGCTAGTCAAAGAGATCATCTATATGAGGAAACATATATCGGTTCTTAACTATAAATTAATTCAATTTTTGGTAATCCATGAATAAAGGAAGGGTAAAATATTCCTTCTTAGTGAAAAGGACTAGTGAGCCCTATGGATAAGTACTAGGTCATATGAACTCCTTTGAATCCAATTACACTTGACACCTCTTTAGATTATACAGCTTAGTAGTAGACATCTTAAAATGAGGAATGGATACTGGTGAATCTCTTGGATTTAGATCGATGGAAAACTCAACCACTATCTTAGGAGGTAGTCCTATGAAATCATTTAGGAAAACACCCTTTAAATGGTCAACTTCTAGAGGTAAATCTTCCTGAAAAGTTCCTTGATCATCTAGATATAATATAGTAATATGTTTTATTATCTCAACCATCCCATGATGATCAAGTCAATATCAGCTTACATGGACATCCCATTCACATTTTTCAATAAAATATATGACCTACAATGATGTGAAAGTCACCCTTTAGAAATAGCAGTAAATGTAAGAATAATGGGGGACCAACCATTTTATCCTGAGAATGATGTTAAACCCTACCACCTTGAGGAAAATAGGCCTTATACAAAGTGACATCTTTTTATCTCAATAGGTCACTACATTCACTGTAATACACCCTCTAATCAAATACACAATATAGATTTGAGTGTCATCATGCCACAGTAAAACTAAACATCAATCCTAGGACTCTCCATAATAGGCAGAGATATGAAGGAATAAAAACCACCAGTACCAAAAAGATTAGATACTAACATATAGGATACCAAAATAGTTCCTCTCATTATAGAATATATAGAACACTTCTCCTCAGGTATCTGTTTGACTCTACACTTCTTGCCTAATCAGCATCCCTAAAATATATCATGGTTATGCTAAGTGGGTCCACTTGTTTGGCACTGCAACTTTGGTGTCTGACTGCCATAGTCATGACCAACACCTCATCCTGATCAGGTGGTCACACTCCACCACCCTAACGGATGAGAAGTTATTAACCCCACTCATAAACGTAGAGTCAATGTATACCCTATCTCACAAGTTTTTGGAGTAATCTTTCTACAAAACTATTATAATAGGCTCATCCTGCTATAGGATCATCACTCAATTGGGTTCCTCTCACACTGATTCCTCATGTGTCCCAACCTCCCACATAGATTAAAGAAAACAAAACTATGAGAACTAAATACCTAGATAGTATTCCCCTCACGAGAACCATCAAAGAAACTCTTCATGTCACTTAAAATTGCACCACTTGGTCGAGAAGCTTATCTACCCAACATTTCACCACCATCTTTCCTCATGTTACATTCAGTAAAGTGCATGGTTTACTATTTTTGAAACAGTATAAATGTGAAAAACATTCACCTGTGTTTGGATGTCATGCCTGAGACAATCCTTGAATCACCTCGATTTAGATAAATCATTGCCTCAGAGAATCGGTGTGAAAATATAGAGCTCTGTGAAGTGGTCAGAATACTCCATCAGGGATAAATCTCCATATATCATATGCATAAAATCTGTGTCTTTATATACCCTCAATATCCCATGATAAAAAATCATAAAATGCCATCTATAAATCCATCCAATCCATATCTCAATTATGAATCATATGAGTAAACATGTCCCACCATATCTTGGTATAATCCAATAACATATATATAGACATATTCACTCTCCTCTTGGGAGGTGTCTCAAGATGCTTGAAAATTGATAGAATCACCTATAGACATGACTCTGCAGCCTATGGTCTTTCATCCCCTAAAACATGGGCATATACTGCTATTGAAATTCACACATCAACTCATTCATAGTTGAGTTACGTCATAGGGATTCCAACATAGTCTGCTTAAAGTGTATAAAACCCTATTGGAACTCAGCATTAGCTTCCATATCAAGTAGAGCGGGTGATGCTTCAAGTGGCACACTTGATGTTCTACTAGTGGTCTAGGGCCCACAACCTCCATAACATAGTTGTTTCCACCATCTTGGTATAAAACTAGATTCCATTTTAATGGTATGTCTATAAAGGTTACAAGTTTATGCATCATAAAATATTTTATAATGACAATATCACATATATACAAATAGGAAGGGTATAATCCTTCCTAAACAAGAGTCACACCACTATTCCAACTCTAAAGCCAGGTCTCGTCAACACAAAAGTCATGAAAACACTAAAGATATATACTACTATCCACTAATGATGTTGGGTTATAGTTAAGTTCTCTTATATAATATAGGGGTTCTGATATATTGAGTTCCAATTGCAATTTATAGGGGAAACACCCTTTAATTTTCAATTGGCACCTCTATTTAATAGAAAACTTTTTATTTCATAATTTATTTTATTTTAATTTCATTATAATTTATATAAGAATAATATTAAATGGATGAATAATATATATTACCATTTAAAATTTAGAAGGGCCTATATAACTTATAAATTAAAGTGTGTCATCCATTAAATCTCAATCATATCATGTTCCAGCCCATGCGACTAATGGTCCGTAGATTAACATGAAATAATTGACTGCTTAAGGTGTCTACATCAATCTATGTAGGAAAACACTATTAGGTTGATGAATACACTTTAATAAACCAGTCTTGTTTTTTAGTTCCCTATAAAAATGTTAGTCAAATAACATCTATATCACTCAATTCACATTTAATAAATGCTACACAGTCAAGCAATGAATCTTATATAGAATGGAATATGCACAGTATGGGAATTTCCTATGTGCCCAAAATGATGTAAGATCATTTTTCCATACTCATCCAAGGGAAAAATGTTAAAAACATTAGAATAATAATAATTTCACACATTATGCCTTTAACCCAATAGTGGAGTCTAATCAATGGTAATAAATAAAAATGAGAAAATGATATCCCATTCCTATGTAATACGTTTTTCTCTGTACCTAGGTAAGATCCTCGTAAGAACTTATCATTATAAAACTCTGAAAATTCCTAGTATCCTTTATAATATTCCAAAATGATAACAAAAAATAAAAGAAACCACCAAGATACAACTTTGTAACGTACAGAACCAAAAGACACTAAACATTTCTCCATATTGGTGGGTCACATGGCCTCAAGCACACCTTCCTGTATGCCAGAGGCTTCCGAATAGCAGCGAGGGTCCATGATGAATCAATGGGGAGACTATACCGCCAAAATCAGAGTGTATAACAGTGGTATAATCATATCAATAAATAGTTTAATCAAATCAAACAACTGAATAGCAGAAGAAGGAGTATCCATCATATAGATAACCATGTAATCTTATTCAGTAGTTTCATAAAAAAATGATGATCATGGAATTCTATAAAAAGAAAATAAATTCATGGAAATAGGAATCCAGAATAATACATTTATCAAGGTTAAAAAAAACAAAAGAAACTATTATTATATAGAATCACAATCCATATCCTAGTCTTGTGCTCCCCTTCTCCTATGTAATAAGAAATCAATAATCACTATGCAGTTTCTTGACCATGTCCCAACATGCATCCATGAAGTTTGTCTGGGAACCAAATGGTGGCCGGAACAAGGTGCGAGATAACACTTAGTGGGCCACCACCAATAGTTTCTCTAACAAGTTTAGTCTGTGTATATAATCTGAAGTATTGTACAGATATAATATGTGTATAATTAGTAATAATAGATGTTATATTGTCTAGTCCATCAAATATTACTGTGATTAAGAAACTAAGTCACAAATTCTAACTGTTAAGTATGGTAAGCATCATCAATGACCTACAACATGTATTTGAGTAACATTTCTACAAAAGTTAGCCTCCTAGTAGTATAAATGTTTAGGGAATCCTAGTAAGACATCATATCCAAGGAGTAAAAAATTTCCAAGGAATTATATAAATTCAAAAAATTATAATCCAAGGAGACAAAATGTCCTTGGAATCCTAGGAATCTATTTAATTCAAGTAACATGAATCCAAGTACTAGAAATACCTAAGGAATCCCAGTGGGTTAGATCAAAGGAGTGTAAATGTCTAAGGAAATATAGCAATTCATTTAACTCAGATCCAAAGAGTAGAAATTTCCAAGTCATTCAAGTAAGTCAAGTAAAATAAGTAAATCATATCCAAGGAGTATAAATTTCCAAGGCATCCAGGTAAGTCATCAGTTCCATACTGTGAACCCTCCATTTTCATCATAACTATTTCATTCACCATATCATAAACCATTTTTTTAATCATTTCAGTAATACCTTTCTAATCATATACAATCCATGTGATTATCCAACTAATATCTTTCATCTAAAAATGATTAGGTTGATTTTAATAACTTCCAACCTTAAATAAGGGTTTCATAGTATTTCTTGAATATGAATTTAATGTATACCTTAAAGGATAATTAATTTAGAAAGAAATGACTGGAAGGTATGTCATACAGAACAATGGAAACAATGTTTAAACAACTAGACTTTGAAGGAAGAGGTATAAACTACTTACCTTAAGCCTTTAGAAGAACAATCTTCCATTCTCACCTTTTGATTTAGTCTAGATTAGAAGAAAATGGTAGAATAGAATAATATGGTCAAAATAGGTCATAGGAGTCTCTTCTAAATTAGTGTCTCTAATATATAGGAAAATAATTAAAGGATCCTTCGGAATAAAGAATAGAATGGTGGATATTTATTGAGATGAACAAAACGCTAATTAGACATCTGATGGTGAAATGTAACCAAATCCTAGCTCAACAGCTTGAGGAGCTCACAAGGTAGAAATGAAGGATGGATACTAGAGGAAATAAAAAATAAAGGGGGGGTTAACTCTTTAAATTAATTAGGGTAAAAATGGTCATTTCCCCTTTAAAAACAGGTTTTCATGGTTTGGTTTCATGGTTTTTCAAAACTATGCACCATTTGTGCACCCATCTCTTCTCTAATAACCCCTAACATGGTTATGGCACACCATTAGACAAACCATGCGCCAAATGTGTGTTTCCTCTATGTTAAGATGTTTTTAGCGCAATCATGGGCATCTAGACTATTTCTCATGGTTAGGAAAAAATGTACCTCCACTAATGTGCACTAAAATAACCCATACAGTATACTCAAATCATGTAGACTGTGTGGCACAGTCTCTACTAAGAATGTGGCCCAATTGTTTCTTCCAAAAATTGGGTATCCTAACATCAAACAATCTATGAACACCCTTTTTTCTTCTATAGCCTTACTAGGAATTTATATTAAGTCAAAACATGGGAATTAAACTGGAAAAAAATGATACATACCTACATAAAAATTCAGGTTGTTATAGAAAAAATTATTGAAAAATCATAATCATAAGGGTTTTTAGAAAACATGAGAACTCAAGAAAAACATTTTCTTAAAAACCTACCTCTTAACCCTAAAAAGAAATAAATATTAATTTGAAATAAAGGATCATTAGAATAACTATTCAAATTAAAATGATCTCCATGAAGATTAATTATAAATCATTGAAAATTCATGTAGTTTTCTTGGGACATCATATTCATAGAACCCTTACAAGAAATCCTATAATTGGAATATCAAATATGGTAAACTTCCAATATATTTCTCTAGATAACATATTATTTACCCAATTAATTAGTGATTTATACTAGGCTCGGAATATCAAAAAAAAATTTCAAGGAACATAACATTTATAAAACACATAAATTCCTTAATTTATATCATCAAACTCATAAAAATATCCTTTTAACCTCGAATTAAAACATTTTCAGACACTGATACATTCATTTTCTTTAAAACCCCTTTTTCAAAACTAAAATACTAAGAAAAAAGCAAAGTAGGGTTTTTCTTGGAAAAAATAATGGAATCATATAAAGTAATCAAATTATAAAATAATGGTTATGTCATAAGGAAAATTCATCAATGGCATATATGTTAAAATAAAACACTCTTTTTTCTTCAATAAATAAATTTATATTTTTTCGTATAAAATACATAAAAATATTTACTTTGAAAACATTTCAAAGAAATTCAAAAGAGAGATAAAATTTCCTTCATAATACATTTATGTCCATATAAATACATATAAATTTTATTTTTAAGAATATGTAAATCGAATAAAAATATTTGGAAAATAAAACTTGAAAACATTCAAAATGAAGTTTTTAACATAAAGTATTCTTTACCTCGAGTTAGAATCTCCATTTATGTTACATATATTCCTAAAAAATTAAACTGTGTTAATTATTTACTTACTAAACAACATTATTAAGTTTATTATTCCTTCTACATTATCTATTTCCATGTTATATACAATTACATAATCAATTAAATTCGTGTTGGATTTATTGATGATAATTGGATTATATGTTGAAAATGACTTTGGTATTTTGACTACGGTTAAAGAGACAATTATT
The DNA here is from genome assembly GCA_963277665.1 of Viscum album. Lineage (NCBI taxonomy): Eukaryota > Viridiplantae > Streptophyta > Magnoliopsida > Santalales > Viscaceae > Viscum > Viscum album. The sequence goes on from OY728130.1 coordinate 1,712,538,924, forward strand.
AAATAATAACTAGAATAATAATAATTCCATAAATAAAAGTTTTATACATTAATTATATTTTTTAAAATATCCATGAAATATGGTTATGAAATATGAATAATGTTACAATCATAGAGATGGTATTTTGTATGTATGTATGAATAGATTTTCCATTTTTGAAAGAAAATTATGGAACAAAGTTGTGTGTTATTTTATATTTATAAAATGATTATTAAATAATAAATATCATATTATTTTATAAAATATACTTATATATATTATCCTTATTATGTTTTTATGAAAAACTAATCACATATCCTCATGGAGTTGGTAATCCACACATACGCATGAACGACGTCATCATTTTTCAATGGAAGTACATGTAAGAAAGTAGATGATTTCATATTTTTAAATAAAAATAAATATTACATGAATATAATATATATAAATATATATTTATTAAATACATTAATATAGCAATCTATGATAGGTAATTAGGGAAAATGAATTACATTAGCTCATGAGGTAGTAGTCCTCCATACACACGAACCATAGTTTCGTTTCTAATTTTATGGAAGAAGGATATAGATATATATTAATAAATTAACATAAAACCATATTAGTATATGGAATATACTAGTGTTATTATTTCAACATGTTTTAAGAATATTTTAAGTTGGTATAAGAAGCAATTAAACTAAAACATTCGATAAAAACTATACCTCTTATTCAGAAAACATATTTAGGTTTTTAAATAAATCCTTCCTTGGTTGGTTTTAAGATTAAGAAATTTCCTTTAAGCTGTGTATAGGTATGTTAGGAAGGTATTTGGAAATGTCTTGGAAAATATATAATTCTCAAAATGTGTGAGTAAGAGACAAAAGGAGGATCTGTTTTATAAGTGAGGTGAGGGAACTCATAGAATTTATTAAAGTATTAAATTATTAAAAATTAATTTTCACGTTCAAATGGATACATTTTGATATAATTATAATATATGATACTTATAATTCTTAATAATATCATAAAATAAAAAAATACAGGTTTAGTTGACTTTTACACCATTATCTCCTCATTTTATCCCCCATTAACCATTTTGATAATTATTATGATAAAAATATATCTTACTCTTTAAGATCAAGAAAGTTACTATAAAAGGAAAATTGACCCATAAATGTACTATGGTTGATATTTTAAGACATATAAAATTCATTTGAAAAAATAAATGATTTTTAGTATCTTAACGTCATATAATAAAATAGTGTTTATCATAAAATATCAGAAATTTTATTTAAAGAAATACATGAAATATTGTAATATAACCTGTTCCTAACTCGTGTAAAATGGTTCAAAATGATAAAAATAAAAAGATAATGAGTATATAGTCTTAATAAAATCACAAAATCAATTTAAAATAGATTTATATATCATCTTAAACCTAATATTTTGGTTTAACCCTTTGGTTAACCAATTTTAACATTAATTATGGTAATGACATTTGAATATTAAATGGATATAATTTTACATATAATGTAAAAAGTGCATCATAAATAGAAAATGAATAACCCTTTTAGGCCAATTTTAATCCTTACTTTTCTCTTTCAATATTTTTATGATTTTTATAAAAGTTAATAAAATATTATTTAACATAAAATATAATTAATATTATTTTTAACACTATTTATGTAGTTTGACATAAAAAAGTAATGGATTTAGAATATAAACCTTTCACACATTCAAAATATATTTTACTGAAATATAAAATTTGTATATCACTATAACTCATGGGAAAAATATTACTATTAGTGTTTTTAAAATCATTTGCTTGATTTTTCAACTGCTTGCACAAGCATTTTATAAGGGTCGCGTAAGCATTTTAGGTAATTATTTCATTACAAAAAATAAAAAAATACATGTTAAAATAAAATAATTTATATTTAAAATAACCATTTATAAACAAACATAATTTGTTTTTATCTATTTTGAAAAATATTAAAATATTAAAAGAAAGAAAGTGGCATTTTTTACTTTATCATTACTTAATGTATTATAAAGGTCAAAATCAAAGGTAAATGAAAAAAAAGGTCATATTTTATAATTATGGATGATTAATAATGAAATATAATCATAAAATTAAATTATGTAACTTTTTTTAATGAATTTTAAGCTCTATCACATTATTTTTAACCCTAATTAACCAATTTTACCTTTATTATGTAAACAAAAAATTACAATGGTTACTATTCATAATGAAAAAAATAAAATGGACCAATTTACCAAATTTTATAAAATAATTACAAAAGTGGAATCCATTTCTCAGGACTAAATTTAAATATTTTTAAGAAATTAATTTTAGATAAAAACCCAAAAAAATAAAATATAATTTTTTACAAAAATGCATTTTTAAGCTAGAAAATGAACTTTTACTAAAATAATGTAAAATGATGATTAAAATATAATTAATAAGACTATATCTTAGTAAATAATTATTATTTTACTTTTATATCAATTTATAAGTAAATGTTTAATTTTTAATTACTTTATTTAATGAAAATAAATTATTATTTTACCACACTTAGTATTTTTCACTATTTGTTCAAAAAAAATTCTCTTTAAATTCTAAAAAATTCATCCTAAGATAATTTTGAAATTATGAATTGAAAAAATATATATTTTAATAAAATAAAATTTTTAGAAATTATTTATAATATTCATTCACAAAAATCATTAAAAACTATTTTTGAAGAAAACACATTTTTGAATAATAAAATAAATTTACTAAAAAATTGAGATCTTATTTTCTAACAATTAATAAATAAATTTTTATTGAGTGATACCTTTAAATATTTATCATTATCTGGTGAATCATATTCATACACACTAGTTTAATATCTAGGTCATAACTATAAAATTATAATATTAAAATTTCATGGTTCGTTTAAGCATGGTGTTATGTGTCAGATATGTTATAGAATTTGAAGTTCCTTCAAAATAATAGGATATTATTTATCCCACCATTAATTAATTATGTTATTGAAATTTTAACATAATCTTGTTAATAAAGGTTTTTACATTTTAAAATACCTTTTTTTAACTTAAATTAAATTTCTTCAAAATATTCCTGACCAAGTTTCAAACCCAGAAATACAAAGGATCTTATCACATTTTATTATGATATTAATTTTACATTTATCTTCAATCACAATTAGGTGAAAATAAATTCATATTCCCAAATCATATAATCTCAAAAATATAATAACTATTTTTATAAATAACTTGATTCACCATAAATCCAAAATAAAATCATATATACTTTGAAAATATAATTCAACCTTTATTCCTAAAAAAAAAATATTATCTTCTCCAAAATTATTTCTATTTACCTTAATCATGTAATTTCCCCAAAAGCGCAACCTTACTCAAAAATAACATTAATTACATAGTCAACAAATCACTTTCCAATCCAATTGTTATCTATGTGGTAAACCATACAATATCAATGTATAATAACCCTTTTAGCCTTATTAACCATAATTATCTCAACATTAGAGACCATTTTAACCCTAAAGGATATTAAGACCTTTCAAATTATTTCTATAGCATATATAAGAATTATTCATCAAATAACCTTTTCACAAAAACATAGACTATACCCAAGGGTTTTATTTCCATTAATGTCTCTAAAAATACTCTTAATAGTCATAAAATCCCTCCATATAAAAACATAAAATGGGTTTCTATTCCTTGGGAATTATGTTAAAACTTAAATATATAAACCCATGATAGAATCCATGAATCTTAAGTTAGCCTTATATGAAATCATTCTAATCTAAAGATTTATTTAAACAATACTTTGATGTCAATTATAATAATATAGGCTATCAATCATAGATCTAATGATAAAAATAAAAACATTACATTTATGACTTTAATAATAATATATTTTACCCAATTTAAACCATAAAAAACATAAAAATATAAAATAAAAATGGGATCACTTATACACTCAAGGACCTTAAAGGTTTATATTTTTAGACTATTAAGAAAAACTCTTACATAATATTGTCCATGGATTTACGTAATCATCATTCCCACTATATATATATTTTGTTTCTCTATATTACGTTTTCATCATTATTTATAATGATTCTTAAACCATATGAAAAAAATTTAAAAACATGTTATGATTAAAAAAATCTCAGTAAGGGAAGTATAAAAAAAAGAAACATATTAGTCTAATTAAAAACCATTAAATCATAAAAGATAGTTTTCCTTTAACATAATAATCTTTGATCACTAATAATTACATACATAAAAATTAAACTATATCTTCTTCCAAAACATTTTCATAAAACACTTTATAAGAAAACATAAAGGTAAAATCATAATCATAAGGGCTTCTTAGAAAACATAAGAAACCATTAAAAACATTTTCATTAAAATATATCTCTTTACCCTAAAAAGACATAACGATTACTTTAATATAAAATATCAATAAAATATCTTTGTGAAATTATACTATTTACATATAAACTCATTTTAAATAATAGAAATTTCATGTATCTACTTTTTAAATTCATCTTCATATAACCCTTATAAGTAGAATAACCAATACAATCAACTTCCAAAATAATTATCCTGAGAACATATTCAGTACCAAATTTTTTATACAAATATATAAGGATAAACCAATCATAAACAATATCCAAGGACCTTAACATGTATAAAACACATATAATATTTCATTTCCATCATTATAGTCCTAAAAATAGAATTTTTAACATGTAAGTAAAAACATTTCTTGTATTGGTATATTATTTTCCTAAAAAACCCCCATTTTTTAAACTAAAATACCTATAAAATAGAATTAGGGGTTTCCATTGAATAAAATATAAAAACTTATAAAGTAATATATATATATATATATATATATATATTACTATTGTAGCTGCAGGAAAAGCTACTGATATTGTGTACATGAAAATAGATCATTTATTTTTCCTTTTGTAATGGAAGTAAAATCATTCCATATTAAATATGTGAAAATATTAATTTTAAAAAACTTTAAAATAAAGTCAAAAGGGATATAAAATTACCTTTATAATTAATTTATTTCTATATAAATACATGTAAATTGAATTTTTAAAAGTATGGACATGGAATAAAAAAATTCAAAAAATTAAAAATTAAAACATATAAAATGTGGTTTCTAAAGTGTCCCTTTCCTTATATCTGAATCATCACTTATGTTCTTTATATTAATAAATAATAACATTATTTTAATTATTTACTTAATAACATTTTTTTACATTGGTTATTTTGATGATATTCAGCATATATGTTCAAAATGACTTGGGTAAGTTAATTATGGTCAAAGAGGTCATTATTCCATCATCTATAGAATAGTAACCATGAAATAATTATCATTTTTATACATTAACTATACTTTTAAAACCAAACAATATATATGGTCATGAAAAAATAATTATGTTTCAATCTTGGAGATGATAGTTCATACGTAATCATGAGTAATGTTTCCATTTTTCAATAAACATGATAAAATGAAGGTAAGTATTATTTTATCATTAAAAATTTATTATTATATCATAAATATAATATTATTTTTTTAAATACACTTATATATAGCATTCATGTCATGGGATCATGAAAAATTAATAACATCTCTTCATGGAGGTGGTAATCCATACATACGCATGAACGACACTATTATTTTTAAATAGTTAAAAATTTAAGAAATTAGAAGATATTTTTTATTTAAATAATTTTAAATATGTATTTAATATCATTTTTATACCTTCAATACATCATTATAATCATTTGTGATAGGATATGATGAAAAATGGATTACATCGTTTCGTGAGGCAGTGGTCCTCTATATACATGATAAAGGACAAATTTCCCATTTAATGGAAGAATGATATAGATATAGGTTATTCCATTGAATTAAAAACATTGCAATATATTAAATATAATGGTTTAATTGTTTCACATTTTTTTTAAAATATTTGAAGGAGTTATAATAAAAAAAATAAACTAAAACATTCAGTTAGAAACTATACCTCTTATTTAGAAACCCACTTTAGGTTTATCCCTAAATACTTTCTAGGTTGGTTTTCTGATTATAAAAATGCCTATAGGATGTGGGTAAGTATTATAGGAACATATTTTTGAATTTATTAACCTATATGTAATTCTAAAATTGTGTGAGGAAGAGATGATAAGAGGTTCCATTTTATAATGGGGGGGAGGGAACCCTTAGAATTTCGTAAACTATAAAATTCATATAATTTAATTAACATGTTCAAATGGAACCAAATAGATATAATTATAAGATAATAATATGATGATTCTAAATATTATCATCCAATAAAATTTTTACATGAATAGATGAATTTTTAACCCTTATCTCCCTTTTTAACCCTTGTTAACCATTTTAATAATTACTATGGTGTAAAATTTGTTTACTCTTTAGGGGTCAAGAATGTTTCTATAAAATGAAACTGATGTAATTAATATTTTAATGACTTATTATATACTCCCTTTTCTTATTTTATTTGAAATGTGCATAATTTGTGTGAAATATTAATGTTTTAATACTAAGTATAATTTTTTTGCATTTTTAGAAGTAGTCCAATTGAGTCAGTTTACTATTTTATTTATAACTATCACCCTACTGATCCAAATTGTGTGTTACTTGTTTTTTAGGATTTATAATTCAATATCCAACATTTCATTAGAAGTGATCTTGGGGAAATTCTACTATTTGTAGGCTCATATGGACCACACAAGAAGGACCACAGAATATGTGAGGAATTTGGACCATCCATGAATATTAAATTATTCGGATCAATACAGAAGTTAAAATTCAATAATTATCCTACAACATTAGTAAAACAATTCAAGGAGGAATGTATAAAAATTTTAGGTCCCAACTTCAAGAACAATGGGGGTAACTAATGCATTGATGTCCATCCCACCATTTTGGATGGGAATTAAAATCTTTTCATTATTCATGACATATCTCATGATGTGATAATCCAATAAAGATGAGCGTTTTTCAGTGTGAAATATGAGATATATGTTGCCGATTTTTTTGAATAAATAATTTGGATTTTAATGCATCTTCATATTTAAAAATCCATTCACATATTTGACTTTAAAAAGTTTGGATTCAAAGGGACAGATTAACTTTGTTTAATAAACCAGAAATAACATTGGATCCTTAAGTTAAATGGCCTCACGCTTTTTATGAGTATACATAGGACATATTTATCTACAACTTGTAAGAAGATAATATCTTGAAATTCTCCTGTATAATTTATCAAATTGGCGATGCAAGTAGAGGGGCGGTTTTGGAATGCAAACAGTCCACAACATTGGGCTATAAATATATCCCCCTCCTCTCCTTGCAAGGATTTGGCATTCCATAAGATATGAGCACATATTAGCATGACCAAGTCCTTTAAAAATACTTTTTAGGACCTTACATACTCAATTTTTCACTTGATATACCTTTCCTCTTCTCTTTGTTTTCATTTACTTTTGTGGTCTTCTTTGTTGTAATCTTGTAAGTCTTTTCTTTGTAATTCTGTTTTAATGCAAGTTTCTTCTTCAATATCTCTTATTATCATCCACCTACTGTAGTTTAATATTAATTTTCTTAAAATATTTTAAATATATTTTAATCCCATTCCCTTTTTTTCTTTCTCATTCAATCTAAAGTTCATTTTTTATTCTCACCATCGTTCATGTGTGTGTGTTCGACGCACCACCCTTTTATTATCCCTTTATATTTCTTATCTTATTAATTTATCATCAGAATAATTATAACCAGATTAAAAATAATTTCAATGTATTATAAATCTACCATTTGGTTGAGTTATAATTTGGGGATATTAAGTGATTGAGATCTTTTTCTCGATAGGTATTCTTTGAGTTAATATTGTGTATGTTGAACTTTATATGTCATGGATTAATGACATGTTTTGTTTAATATGTGGATTCCATGGATTATTGGAACCAAAAATACTCTACAATAACCAAGTAATGGTAATTATTAGAACCCTAAGTTAAGTTACATCTTGGATTAAAGCTTTAACACTTGTGAATTCCGATCAAAATCATCTTGTGAAGTGGGTATTAATTTAATGTAATATAAAAGAAATCTCAAGGATATCATAAGATTAAATCCCCAATAATGAACACACCCCAATATTTATCAATTTTTTAAATCCAAAATCATCCATAAATTATTTCAATTAAGTTGTACAATCAAACCCCTCAATCAAAATACAATCAACAATAAACAAATGAATATTAAAAAGTATCATCACTTAGGATTCGACCCGAGTGCTACTATACACATTAGTAGAGCAACGGAACATTGAACGGTCGATAGAAGACAATCGGTCCTGCTTTTCAAATGGTTTCATTACCAAGGATGGTTCTTTAGGTATTCATTAGTTTAAGGTTGTTGTAAAAAACCAAAAAAACAAAACTTAAACAAATTAAAAAAACACAAAGAAAAACCTACATTCTCATAAAAAACATAAACTAAAAAAAATACAAAGAAAAACTTGTATTCCTCTTTCTTCCAACATCTCTCTAAATGCCCCATATCCTCCCAAACAATCCCTCGGATTTTTTTGAACCTGAAATTGAGCGAACACTTTTCCAACTTAGGAGGAACATTAGAGATAATCAACTCATTCAAGAACCAAACCTTGTCCAACCAGTTAAATTAGAAATGGCCAATCTTAGGGAACAAACCCTTAAAGAACTTATTGACCCTGATATATATTACCATCCCCTTGGTATTAAATATACAAACATAAAAGTTGACTTCGAACTCAAATCGGGTTTGATTCATCTTCTACCTCATTTCCACAGGCTAGCCGGTGAGGATCCATATCTCCACCTTAAAGAGTTCCAAGTGGTGTGCTCTACCATGAAGCCACAAGGGGTTTCTGAGGAACAAATAAAACATAGATCATTCTCTTTATCCCTAGAAGACACTACTAAGTCATGTATTTAATACCTCCCTCATGGTTCCATAACCACATGGAATGACATGAAGTGACTCTTCTTAGATAAATTCTTTCCTACTTCTCGCACTTCTTCTATCCGAAAGGAAATAAGTGGTATCTTTAAGTTACTTAGTGAATCACTCCATGAATAATGAGAGAGGTTCAAAAGGATTGTTGCAAAATGCCCACACCACCAAATCCCTGACCAAATATTAATCCAATACTTATATGAGGGGTTATTGTCAATAGAGGGAACCCTCATTGATGTCGCAAGTGGGGGTGCTCTTATTGATTAAACTCCTGCAGCTGCAAGAGATATCATAAGTAACATGGCTACAAACACACAACAATTCCATACTCGAGAAGATGGTCAAGTCAAACAAGATCAAAATAATCAATCTATAGAGCCGAACAAGATGACAGAATGGATGAGTGAACTTATAGGTCTTGTGGGGCAACTAGTTATGGCATCCAAATCCCCAACCTCATCTTCTCTGCAATCAATGTCTTCTAGACCTGTCAAAAACTGTGGAATCTACAACACTCCATCTCATCCAACTGCCACATGTCAACAACTTCAAGAGGGTCAATCTAATTCATCTGGGCCAATGGAGGTCAATGCAGCATATGCTCAGAGGAACACCAACCCCCAACTATCATGTCAATTTGTTAGAAACTTCAAACAACCACATTATAAGCCCTTCACTTCTAAATATAACCCTAACTTGAGATATGGGAATCCCATTTCTCATTTCCCTCAATAACCTCATCAAAACCCAAACCAATTCAAATATGGTCAAGGTGTTGGTAACTTCCATCAACCTTACCCTTTTGTTCCTCAACCTCAAAGGATCAATCCTCCTCCTGGATTCCACTATCCTTGGGGGCCTTACCAAGTCACAAAGTAATATAATTGCTTTCCCAAGAACCAAAATCAAGGTATTCCAAATTCGGAACAAGCCTCTTCTTTCAAGCAACCATGGGAAAGCACTGTTGAAGATCTTTCCTCCTTCACTCATTCTAGTCTCAAGAACATTGAAACCCAAATTGGTCAACTTGCATCCCACCTGAGCTAGCAACAATAATAAAATTCTTCCTAACTCCCAACTCAACCATTAACCAACCCCAAGCGTAATGTAATTGAAATTGCACTTAGATCTCGAAAGAAAATTTCTATGCCTCAAGATAAGTCCTCCAACCCCCTTTAATTGTTAAAATAGAAAATAAAAAGAAAAAGAAACTTGAAAAGGAATCTTAAGTCATTCCCTCACCTTCTTCCATTCCACTTAAGAATCCAATTCCTTTTCCTCAAGTCGTTTCTAAGCCATAGAAGTCCTTTGAACCTGATCCTAAAATGTTCAACATGTTTAGACATGTTGAAGTCAAAATTAACTCTCTTAGATGCCATAAAAGAAATCCCTAACTATGCCAAGTTTCTTAAGGAGTTGTGCACCCACAAGAGGCAACTTGGGACCTTTGAAGATGTTTCCACCTAGCAGTCTATTCCCATAAAGTGCAAGGATCTGGAGACCTTTACTGTTCCAAGCCAAATTGGAAGTTCCAACTTCGATTATTCACTCATAGACCTAGGATCCTCAATTAATTCCATGCCCAAATCTATCTTCTCCATCCTTGGTCTAGGTCCCTTACATACAACAGGTGTTTTCATTCAATTATCCAATCGTAGCACTGCTAGTCTTGAGGGTATAATTAAAGATGTCCTTGTTCGTGTCAATGATCTTATCTTCCCTACTGATTTATATGTCCTTGACATGGAAGGTGAGAAAAAAACTTTTCGATCTCCCCAAATTCTAGGAAGACCATTCCTCATGACTGCTATAACCAAAATTGATATCCATTCGGGCATCTTGTCCATGGAATTTGGGGAACAACTAGTCAAGTTCAACACTTTCCAATCCATTCGATACCCAACTGAGGGTCACTCTGCATTATCAATCCATACTTCTGAGTATACTTCTGAGATTCAATTGAACCTTATTCCATCATGTTCATCATTTTCTAATGAGAAAGGGTCTTGTGAAAAATGCACCATGATTAACCAAGTTATAAATGGTGAAGTTGATGTTGACCTCTCATTCATATACTCCATCAATCTAGAGGAACTTGAAAACCCTCTTGAATCCCGCATCAACTCTGATCTCTACTGCTCCACTTTGGACAATATCAAGGAAAATGAATCTAAAGAAACTGAAGTCCCTTCCTCCATTCTTGAGTTATCTAACCCACAAATTAAAGATAATACTAATTTAAAACCTCTTCCTACACACCTAAAATATGCATTCCTTTTCCATGATCACTCAAATCCTGTCATTATCTCTGCTTCACTTACTGAAACTGAGGAGTGAAAACTTGTTCAGGTGTTAGAGTAAAACAAAAAGGCCCTAGGATGGACCCTAGATAACACACCATGAATCAGACCTGCTCTTTGCATGCATCACATCCATCTTGAGGAATCATCCAAACTAATTAGACAACCATGAAGAAGACTTAATCCGCTCATACTTGAGGTATTTAGGGAAGAAATCACCAAGCTTCTTCAAGATGGTATTATATATACAATTTCTGATAGTTAATGGGATAGTCCAATTCAATTTGTACCTGAGAAGGGTGGGATAAATTTTGTCACAAATGAACATGTGGAGGTAGTCACAACTCAAGTGAAAAACAAATGGCGTGTGTGCATCTACTACCAGAAATTTAATGTTGAAACAAGAAAATATCACTACCCTTTTCCATTCCTTGATCAAATGATGGAACAATTGGCTGTAAAGTCACACTATTTATTTCTTTATGGATACACTGGATACTTCCAAATCCCAATCGCACCTCAGGACCAATGGAAAGTATGTCATAACGAACAATGAAAACAAGGTTTAAACAACTAGACTTTGAAGGAAGGGATATAAACTACTTACCTTAATCCTTAAGAAGAACACTCATCCAGTCTCACCTTTTGATTTAGTCTAGATTAGACGAAAATGGTAGAATAGAAGAATATCCTGAAAATAGGTCATATGAGTCTCTGTTAAATTAGTGTCTCTAATATCTAGGAAAATAATGAAAGGATCCTTCGGAATAAAGAACACACTGGTGGATATCCATTGAGATGAACGAAATGCTAATTAGACATATGATGGTGAAATATAACTGAAGCCTAGCTCAATGGCTTTAGGAGCTCACAAGGGAGAAAGAAAGTCTGGCTACTATAGGAAATAAAAAATATGGGGGAGGGTTAACTCTTTAAATTAATTAGGGTAAAAATGGTCATTTCCCCTTTAAAAACTGGTTTTCATGGTTTGGTTTCATGGTTTTTCAAACTATGCACCATTTGTGCACCCATATCTTCTCCAATAACCACTAACATGGTTATGGAACACTATTAGACAAACCATGCACCAAAAGTGTGTTTCCTCTATGTTAATATGTTTTTAGCATAATCACGGGCATCTAGACTATTTCTCATGGTTAGGGGAAAATGTACCTCCACTAATGTGCACTAAAATAACTCATAAGGTATACTCAAATCATGTATACTATGTGGCAAAGTTTCTACTAAGCATGTGGCCTAATTTTTTCTTCTAAAAATTGGGTATCCTAACATCAAACAATCCATGAACACCCCTTTTTCCTCTATAGCCTTACTAGGAATTCATATTAAGTCAAAACATGGGAATTAAACTGGAAAACAAATGATACATATGTAACATCCCAAGTAAGTAATGAATAATAGATATTTTTATCTATGTATATTAATGATTAATATAGTGTTTTAGAGGCTTAAAATGAAAATAAATCCAATCTTAAGCACGGAATACACTAATATTCTTAAAAGATTGTTTTACTGCCTTTTGATGGCAAAACCTTTTTAAATCAATATTTTGACAATTTTATAATCTATATTTGTCAAAATAAACATATTTATTATGATTGGGACATTTAATTTTACATTGGATAATTTTTTGATATTTTTCTGACAATGTTCATTTTTTAATGAATAGTGAAAAATACTGCATTTTACATCAAAAATGCTTTTTAATCTAATTTATTTATATGATTAGATTATCTTTTGAATTTGTTTTGAAGTGGAATTAGAATATAATTTTACCATTTAATCCAATGGTGGTCATTGTAATCAATTTAACTTTGAGATTGGACTTAAACTGGTGTCAATCTTTTGATACTTATTGTTTCATAAAAACACGCTATTTGTCATGACAACGAGAATTAATAATTAAATTAATTAATGTGACTTATATGTTTTTAATTTTTTAAAATAGACTTCATTTTTGAATTCGGAATATCAAATATAGCTTAGGGTGAATTTTTGGTAATTTTCTGAAAAACTTCAATTTTTGATGAATAGTGAAACCACTAAGTGGTACTTATAAAAACTGATTTTTCCATTTAAATGAAATTTTTCCATCATTGTGTTTTGAATTTTAAAAATCCGACATACATGGTTGTCATTAAGAAGTAAAATTTGGTTCAATGGGATTAAAATAATTTTTTGGTGAATAGTAACTCATTAAGTTTTTAATCGCGATTAGAGTTAATTAGTGTAGTTTAAGGTAAGAATAATGTTTTAATAAAATTAAATGACCTAGAAACTTGTCCTACCCTTATTGGATGTTTCATGGACGACCAAGAAAAGCCATGGGTCAACTTGGGGACCCCATGGAGCCACTTTGGTTGGGAAATGACATAAATAAATTTTTATTAAATGTTAAAGTAAAAATGACACACACATGAAGTGTTTTACTAAAACAATTTTTATATGGGGTTATACAAGTCAGATTTTTGACTATAAATATTCATTAGAAATCTAAAAAGATTTCATACATCATAGTAGTTTTTTTATAATTTTTAGAAATTAAATAAATTAAATAATTTATGACATCATGATGATGCAGCGATGACCTCATTATTTAACGATTTAAATAAAATGGAAAGTTAATGTAAAATCTAAAACATAAGCATGTAAAAAACCACTTGGATGAGTGGATTTAGAACCCTTATCACCTTATCATCGAATTATATCAATGTGGGACCTTTTGAATCCGAAACTCATTTTAAAATAAAGTAACTTATCTTTACTTTCCAAGAGTGCCCCTCCTCTACTCTTATAAAAGGCCCCAACCTCTACCTCCTTACCCACACTCCAAAAGCCTTTGGCTCAGCCAAACCCTGCCCATTTTGTCTCTCCACTTTCCTCTTTTACTCCTTGAATCCTCACTTTGGGAATAAGTCTTCCCAAGGAATCCTTTGAGCTCAAACCAAAGGGAATTACCCGATTTTAAGGTAATGTCTTCTTTTGAGTCCTTTTGTTTTATTTTTCTTCTCCAACCCCCTAAAATATTTTTATTCTTTTATTTTGTAACAAATACAGTATCCTCAATATAATAGGATGTTGTTATAATATGGATTCTAGCTACACTTACACATACCTACATCTAATGGTTAACGAACATACTGTTTCCGTGGATGGTGAATTTATGCCTCCCGAAACGATGATTGTTCAACATTCTTTTAACACCTTCAAATGTGGACATTAAGATGTCACTATATTTATATATGATATATAATATGTTTATGTTTTTATTAAGATTCTGTTTTTTTCATTTTGGGCATACCTTTATGGTTTCCATTATGGGTAAACACGATATCTTCATTTAAGGAAATGCGGACTACCGCCCCCTCAAAGTGATGTGATTCATTAATGCCATATGTGGGACGTGTAAAGGATGGATTTAAAGTTATTATATATGATGTTATATTAGAATTATAATATACCTCTATATCATTATTATTTCATTCCATTAAAGTATGAGATAGAAAAGAAAGTAGCGTTCATGCGTACGTACGGTTTACCGTCTCCATGAACGGTGCATTTCATTTCTTATCCCCAAATGTAATGTACTATTAAAAGTACATGTATATAATGGATATATATAATGAATGATATATCTAAATGATGAATATAATTATGGAATTAAAATATACATACCTCTCATTTAGTTTTAATTCCATTAATATGAAAAAGAAATGAAAGTAGCGTTCATGCGTACGTACGGCTTACCGTCTCCATGAACGGTGCATTTCATTTCTTACCTATAAATGATTATGTAATATTATAAATACATGTATATGCTCGATATATATGATATATATGATATCCAAATCAGTAATGTCATTCTGGATATAAAGAACCTTTGACTACACGAACAACATGTAATTGTAAGAAGTCCACTTTCAACTTAAGAACCAAATATCAACAAAACCAACATTATTAACTTAAATGGTTACATAATGTTTATAACATGGAAATAAGTGATATAAAAGGAATAATGAACTTTAAAAAGGTTCTTAATCAAGTATAAATTAACTCAAGTTTATTATTCAGGACGTTAAAGAACGATCGAGTCAAGTCGGACCCGAGGTATGGGACTTCGTCTCAATCTCCTTTCATTGAGGCATATTTTGTTTTATACACAACCTTCTTTTATACGATGTATAAACCCCTTTTACTTTTACATTTATCCAAAAGGAATCTTTTTTATATGAAGCGTTTTACTAAACAACAAAAGGGAATTTTTTTTGCCGTACGTATGCGGCGACAACGACTTCTCCACCGCTGTGACCGTTATTTGAGTTTCGGCTTCCTCTACAAGCCATACCTTTTTTTAAAAGAAAAATAAATACCATGTTTTACTTTTCTTTTATTTTGGTATTGAAAATGGGTTTCATAATGTTTTTATATCAATGTGTTGTATTGATATCTTGTTATTGAAAGGTGGAAATGTTATGTTTCCTTTATGCATGTTTTATGTGATACGATTATGTTGAGGTTCTTGGGCATTATTATGAAGACGGGTGGTTCCGTGATAAACTAAGGGCGGGTGAGCTTTGATATAGCTCTCAAATGCATTGGGTAACGCGAAGGAGTGAAACGTTAATGTTTCTCCGAAGAGATTTAGGGATTATACTGCGATGGGTATTCCAAACGTAACCAAGAGGGTTACTCCCTACGTAAGGATGTTATGAATGCCTCAAGTTTGCTTTATGTCTTATGATTTCTATGATTTATTCATGATTTGATGAGGTATGTCAAAATGCTTATGTTTTATGGGTAAAGTATGATCTCATTATTATGTATATATGTACCCATGTTTCCTTTCCATATTTTTATATCCCTTACTGAGCTTTTTATGCTCATCCCATGTTTTTTTTTGAAATGTTTTTCACAGGTCAAGGGAAAGGTACATGATATGATGATAGTGTCAAGGAAGTGTCAAGAAATAATCCATGTTTTATTTTAAATATGTTTTTATTGATGGGAATGAATAATACTATCTTCATGTAACCACTTTGTTTATATGTGGAATGTAATGCAAGTTTTATGATCTAATTCTCTAAAACTCTAAACCCGAAAAGATCCTCAATGTGTAATCTTGTAATAACTCAAGATTAAGTAAGGTTTAAGGATGGGGCCTTATAGTTGGTATCAAAGGTCGGTTTAGATAACTTTAAGAGTTAGAATTCTATTAAATGATTATCCAAAAATATTTTTTTTTTGAAATGATATAGCATTTGAAGATTACCATGTTGCTTCATCTAAGACATGTTTGTTCAGAATGGTTTTTCGTAGAGGAAACAGGGAAGCAGTGCTAGGAAGGCATACAAAAGGAAATAACCTTCCGAATCAGCATCCTGAGATGGTTGGAATTGGAACTGAACAGTTTGTTGCAGTAATGGAGCAGTTGACTCAAGCGATAAATGGCGGTGGTATCCATACACGAGATCAGCCAAATCAACCGCAGAGTAACATGTCAGTGGTGGAACATTTCATGAGGCAACATCCCCCATCATTCAGAGGATCATCTGACCCTGTGCTAGCTGAAGGGTGGATTAAAGCACTGGAGAAGATTTTCAATGTCATGGGGTGTTCAGACAATCAAAAGGTTAGTCTTTTTATTTACCGTTTGGAGGGTGAAGCAGATCAGTGGTGGTCGATGGTTAAAAATATCAGAGACGCTGATGAGATTGATGCTCTCGACTAGGATGAATTCAAAGGTATGCTTCTTGAGAAGTATTTTCCTAAGGCTATTTGACTTAGGATGGAAAAGAAATTCTTGGAATTGAGGCAAGAGGAAGACTCAGTGGCTACCTATGAAGAAAGGTTCACTCGATTGGCAAGGTATGCTCCAAATTTTATCCGAGACCTTAATAGTAAAATCAATCATTTTTACTCAGGATTAAAGCCAAAATATCGAAGGGCATTAGCTTCTCGTGAGTTTAAAAGTTATGAAAAGCTTGTTCGATGTGCTGAGAAGGTGGAAATGGAGTTTGCCGATGATCATGTTTTCTATAACAACCAACAGAAAAAGAGACCGAGGTGGTAGGAGAAAGGTAAGAATTCTTCAAAAAAAGTCGGATGGTAAGAAAACTAAGTTTCCAGTTTGTGATAAATGTGGAAAAAGGCATGCTGGGGAATGTCTTCGGAATTCTGGAAAGTGCTACCAATGTGGTAAGAAGGGACATAAGGCTCGTGATTGCACGGAAAAGGATCAAGGTGAAAGTAAGACCAAATTTGATTTATAGTTAGTGAAATGTTATAAGTGCAATGAGATGGGTCACTATGAAAACGAGTGTCCGACAAAGAGCTTGAGTGATGGGAAGCTGTTAGACTACAAGCAGAAAGGGGTGGTGAAATCCTTTGCAACTACTTCAGCAGATGCCGGGCCATCAAATGAAGTTGTATTAGGTACTTTGTTTGTTTTTTCAGATTATGCTAGTGTGTTGTTTGATTCGGGGTCTACACATTCTTTCATCTCTGAAACCTTTTCTAGTAAAATGGGAATACCATCTCAAGAAATGACTCCTGAACTTTTGGTAAAAACACCTGGGGGGAATGTTGAGGAAAAAAGAATTTATAAAAATCTTCTTATCCTTATCTTTGGAAAGAACCTACTTGTAAACCTTATTGTTCTACCTCTAGTAGAGTTTGATGTTATCCTGGGTATGGATTGGCTCTCTATTTACCATGATAAGATTGACTGTAGAGCTAAAGAATTTTCTTTTTAGAAATACTTTCAGTTTGTGTACAAGAATGAACCCTTACTGTTGATAACTTATCAAGAGGCTGAGAAACTTGTAAAAGATGGAAATGAATGTTACCTTGCACACATCGTTGAAAATAAAGGAACTGTTCAGATTAATGATGTGCTAGTGGTAAATTAGTATCCTGATGTTTTTCCTGATGAGTTTCCTGGAATAATACCAGATCGGGAAGTTGAATTTACTGTTGACTTAGTTCCTGATGCTAAGCCAATTTCAATACCCCCTTATCGAATGGCTCAAATTGAACTTTTAGAGTTGAAGGAGAAATTGCAAGATTTATTAGAGAAAGGTTTCATTCGACCTAGCACATCACCATGGGGTGCTCCTGTCTTGTTTGTTAAAAAGAAAGATGGTTCAATGAGACTTTGCATTGATTATAGAGCCTTGAATAATATCACTGTTAAGAACAAATATCCTTTTCCTCATATCGACGATTTGTTTGATCAGCTCCAGGGAGCTCAGTTTTTTTCAAAGATTGACCTGAGATCGGGGTACCATCAGCTGAAGGTAAAGGAGGCAGATATTCCGAAGACTGCGTTCCATACAAGATATGGCCACTATGAATTTGTAGTAATTCCTTTTGGGATAACCAATGCACCTGCTATATTCATGGACTTAATGAATAGAATTTTCCATGAGTTCTTGGATAAGTTTGTGGAGGTTTTTATTGATGATATTTTGGTGTTTTATAAAAGTAAAGAAGAGCATGAAAGACATTTAAGGGTTATCTTGAAAACATTAAAAGAAAAGAAATTGTATGGGAAATTCAGCAAGTGTGAGTTTTGTTTGAAACAAATTTCTTTCCTTGGTCACATTGTTTCTAAAGATGGGATAACTGTTTATCCTGCAAAAACAAAAGTTGTGGAAGACTGGCCAAGACCCACAAATGTAACTGATATTCGTAGCTTCCTTGGTTTGGCAGGCCATTACCGAAGGGTTGTTAGAAATTTTTCACGGTTATCTAGTCCAATGACTAAGCTAACTCGGAAGGGTGTTAAGTTTATCTGGACAAAAGAATGTGATGATTGTTTTTAGGAATTGAGAAGAAGATTGGTGAATGCTCCAGTTTTGGCACTACCTTCCAGGAATGGTGAGTTTGTTATATACAGTGATGCTTCATTGAAAGGACTTGGTTGAGTCCTAATGCAGAATGATCAGGTAATTGCTTATTCTTCACGACAGTTGAAAACTCATGAGGTAAATTATCCTACACATGATTTGGAATTAGTTGCTATTGTTTTTGCTTTAAAAATTTGGAGGCATCATTTGTATGGAGTAAAGTGTAAAATATATACCGATTACAAAAGTTTAAAGTATATATTCACTCAAAAATAATTGAACATGAGACAAAGGAGATGGCTAGAATTAATCAAGGATTATGATTGTACAATTCATTACCATCCGGGAAAAGAAAATAAAGTGGATGATGCTTTGAGTTGAAAAAGTAATGCTTCATTAGCAATGTTACATTTGGAACGTGATCCTTTGGTTAAGGATTTGATGAGCTTTGGCATAGAAGTTGTTGGTGCAGGAAGTTCTTCTGTTTTTTTTCAGGTATTAGTGAGATCATCTCTATCAGATAGAATTAATCAAGCACAAAAGCAAGACACTGAGTTGCAGAAAAAGGTAGAGCTAGTTCAGAAAGGTAAGTTGCCTGAATTCAACATTGATAATGATTGCGTTTTGAGATTTGGGAAGATATTGTGTGTGCCTTGTGATTCACAGTTGAAGAGAGAGTTGTTATGTGAAGCTCATAGTTCTCCGTTTTCAGTTCATCCTGGCAGTACTAAGATGTATAGAGATCTGCGGGAGTATTACTGGTGGGATGGAATGAAAAGAGATATTGCTGATTTTACTGTGAAGTGTTTGACTTATCAGCAGGTTAAAGCAGAGAGGTAGTTACTGAAAGGGATGCTTCAGCCTTTACCAGTGCCAGAGTGTAAATGGGAGAATATATCCATGGACTTTGTTGTGGGATTACCGAAGACATCTCGAGGTAATAATTCAATCTGGGTTATTGTTGATCGCTTGACTAAATCTGCTCATTTCTTTGCTATACGAGATACTTTTTCCCTAGATCAACTTTCCCATTTGTATCTTAAAGAGATAGTCAGGTTACATGGAGTTCCTCTCTCCATTGTATCTGATCGTGATCCCAGGTTCACTTCCAACTTTTGGAAAGGCCTTCAGAAGTCGTTGGGTACTGAATTAAATTTTAGTACAGCTTTTCATCCTCAATCAGATGGGCAGTCAGAACGAACAATTCAGACATTGGAGGATATGATATGTTCTTACTCTATGGATTATTAGGGAAGTTGGGACCAACATCTTTCTTTGGTTGAATTTTCATATAATAACAGTTTTCATTCGAGTATACAGATAGCACCATTTCAGGCATTATATGGGAAGTGGTGTCGAACTCCAGCTTTCTGGGATGAAGTGGGTGAAAGGAAGTTGATGGGACCAGAATTGGTAGAAGAGATGGCAGAAAAAGTTCAGATGATTCAGAAGCACATGAGAACCGCTCAGAGCAGGCAGAAGAGTTATGCAGATAACCAGAGGAAGGATCTATCTTTCGAGGTAGGTGATCATGTTTTTCTCAAGGTTTCTCCTTGAAAAAGTGTGATGAGATTTGGTAAGAAAGGAAAGCTGAGTCCAAGGTTCATTGGACCATATGAAATTTTGGGAAGAGTTGGATCAGTTGCATATCGGGTGGCTTTACCTCCGAGTTTATCTCAGGTACACAATGTTTTTCACGTTTTGATGTTGAGAAAGTATATGCCAGATCCATCTCATGTTTTCAGTCCAGAGGTAGTTCAGCTGGAAGAGAAACTATCTTATGAGGAACAACCGGTCCAGATTCTTGACCACAGGGAGAAAGTGTTACGGAATAAGGTGATTAAGCAGGTAAAGGTTTTGTGGAAGACCCACATGATGGAAGAGGCAACAAGGGAATCTGAAAATGCAATGAGGGATAAGTACCCCCATTTATTTATATGTAAATAAATTGCGGGGACGCAATTTTCTAAAGGGGGGAAGGATGTAACATCCCAAGTAAGTAATGAATAATAGATATTTTTATCTATGTCTATTAATTATTAATATAGTGTTTTAGAGGCTTAAAATGAAAATAAATCCAATCTTAAGCATGGAATACACTAATATTCTTAAAAGATTGTTTTAGTGCCTTTTGATGGCAAACTCTTTTTAAATCAATATTTTGACAATTTTATAATCTATATTTGTCAAAATAATAATATTCATTATGATTGGGACATTTAATTTTACATTGGATAAATTTTTGGTATTTTTCTGACAATGTTCATTTTTTAATGAATAGTGAAAAATACTGCATTTTACATAAAAACTGCTTTTTAATCTAATTTATTTATATGATTATATTATCTTTTGAATTTCTATTGAAGTGGAATTCGAATATATTTTTACTATTTAATCCAATGTTGGTCATTGGAATGAATTTCACTTTGAAATTGGACTTAAACCGGTGTCAATCTTTTGATACTTATTGTTTCATAAAAACACGTTATTTGTCCGGACAGCGGGAATTAATAATTAAATTAATTAATGGGACTTAAATGTTTTGAATTTTGTAAAATAGACTTCATTTTTGAATTCGGAATATCAAATATAGCTTAGGGTGAATTTTTGGTAATTTTCTGAAAAACTTCAATTTTTGATTAATAGTGAAACCACTAAGTGGTACTTATAAAAACTGATTTTTCCGTTTAAATGAAATTTTGCCATCATTATGTTTTGAATTTAAAAAATCCAACATACATGGTTGTCATTAAGAAGTAAAATGTGGTTCAATGGGATTAAAATAATTTTTAGGTGAATAGTAACTCATTAAGTTTTTAATCGCGATTAGAGGTAATTAGTGTAGTTTAAGGTAAGAATAATGTTTTAATAAAATGAAATGACCTAGACACATGTCCTACCTTTATTGGATGTGTCATGGCAGACCAAGACAAGCCATGGGTCAACTTGGGGACCCCATGGAGCCACCTTGGTTGGGAAATGACATAAATAACTTTTTATTAAATGTTAATGTAAAAATGACACACACATGAGGTGTTTTACTAAAACAATTTTTATATGGGGTTATACAATCATATTTTTGACTATAAATCTTCATTAGAAAGATAAAAAGATTTCTTACATCATAGTATTTTTTTTTATAATTTTTAGACATTAAATAAATTAAATTATTTATGACATCATGATGATGGAGGGATGACCTCATTATTTAACGGTTTAAATAAAATGGAAAGTTAATGTAAAATCTAAAACTTAAACATGGACAAAACCAATTGGATGAGTGGATTTAGAACCCTTATCACCTTATCATATAATTATATCAATGTGGGACCTTTTTAATCCGAAACTTATTTTAAAATAAAGTAACTTATCTTTACTTTCCAAGAGTGCCCCTCCTCTCCTCTTATAAAAGGCCCCCACCTCTACCTCCTTACCCACACTCCCAAAGCCTTAGGCTCGTCCAAACCCTGCCCATTTTGTCTCTCCACTTCCCTTTCTTACTCCTTGAATCCTGAATTTGGGCAGAAGTCTTCCCAAGGAATCCTTTGAGCTCAAACCAAAGGGAGTTACCCGATTTTAAGGTAATGTCTTCTTTTGAGTCCTTTTGTTTTATTTGGCTTCTCCAACCCCCTAAACTCTTTTTATTCTTTTCTTTTGTAACAAATACAGTATCCTCAATATACTAGGATGATGTTATAATATGGATATTAGCTACACTTACCCACACCTACATCTAATGGTTAACGAACATACTGTTTCCGTGGATGGTGAATTTATGCCTCCCGAAACGATGATTGTTAAATATTCTTTTAACACCTTCAAAGGTGGCCATTAAGATGTCACTATATTTATATATGATATATAATATGTTTATTTTTTTCCTTAAGCTTCTGTTTTTTTTTCATTTTGGACATACCTTTATGATTTCCATTATGGGTAAACACGATATCTTCATTTAAGGAAGTGCGGACTACTGCCCCATCAAAGTGATGTGATTCGTTAATGCCATATGTGGGACGTGTAAAGGATGTATTTAAAGTTATTATATATGATTTTATACTGGAATTATAATATACCTCTATATCATTATTATTTCTTTCCATTAAAGTATGAGATAGAAATGAAAGTAGCGTTCATGCGTACGTACGGCTTACTGTCTCCATGAACGGTGCATTTCATTTCTTATCCCCAAATGTAATGTAATATTAAAAGTACATGTATATAATGGATATATATAATTAATTATATATATAAATGATGAATATAATTCTGGAATTAAAATATACATACCTCTCATTTAGTTTTAATTCCATTAATATGACAAAGAAATGAAAGTAGCGTTCATGCGTACGTATGGCTTACCGCCTCCATGAACGGTGCATTTCATTTATTACCTCTAAATGATTATGTAATATTATATATACATGTATATTCTCGATATATATGATATATATGATATCCAAATCAGGAATGTCATTCTGGATATAAAGAACCTTTGACCACACGAACAACATGGAATTGTAAGAAGTCCACTTTCGACTTAAGAACCAAATATCGACAAAACAAACATCATTAACTTAAATGGTTACATAATGTTTATAACATGGAAATAAGTGATATAAAAGGAATAATTAACTTTAAAAAGGTTCTTAATCAAGTATAAATTAACTCAAGTTTATTATTCAGGACGTTAAAGAACGATCGAGTCAAGTCGGATCGGAGGTATGGGACTTCGTCTCAATCTCCTTTTATTGAGGCATATTTTGTTTTATACACAACCTTCTTTTATACGGTGTATAAACCCCTTTGACATTTACGTTTATCCAGAAGGAATATTTTTTATACGAAGCGTTTTACTAAATGACAAAAGGGAATGTTTTTGTCGTACGTATGCGGCGACAACGACTTCTCACCCGCCGTAACCATTATTTGAGTTTCGGCTTCCTCTACAAGCCATACCTTTTTTTAAAAGAAAAATAAATACCATGTTTTACTTTTCTTTTATTTTGGTATTGAAAATGGGTTTCATAATGTTTTTATATCAATGTGTTTTATTGATATCTTGTGATTGAAAGGTGGAAATGTTATGTTTCCTTTATGCATGTTTTATGTGATACGATTATGTTGAGGTTCTTGGGCATTATTATGAAGACGGGTGGTTCCGTGATAAACTAAGGGCGGGTGAGCCCGATATAGCTCTCCAATGCATTGGGTAACGCGAAGGAGTGAAACGTTAAGGTTTCTCCGAAGAGATTTAGGGAATATACTGTGATTGGTATTCCAAACGTAACCAAGAGGGTTACTCCCTCTGTAAGGATGTTATGAATGCCTCAAGTTACCTTTATGTCTTATTATTTCGGTGATTTATTCATGATTTGATGAGGTATGTTAAAATGCTTATGTTTTATGGGTAAAGTATGATCTCATTCTTATGTATATATGTACCCATGTTTCCTTTCCATATTTTTATATCCCTTACTGAGCTTTTTATGCTCAACCCATGTTTTTTTTTGAAATGTTTTTCACAGGTCAAGGGAAAGGTACATGATATAATGATAGTGTCAAGGAAGTGTCAAGAAATAATCCATGTTTTATTTTACATATGTTTCCATTGATGGGAATGAAGATTACTATCTTTATGTAACCACTTTGTTTATATGTGGAATGTAATGCAAGTTTTATGATCTAATTCTCTAAAACTCTAAACCCGAAAAGATCCTCAATGTGTAATCTTGTAATAACTCAATATTAAGTAAGGTTTAAGTATGGGGCTTATAGTTGGTATCAAAGGTCGGTTTAGATAACTTTAGGTGTTAGAATTCTATTAAATGATTATCCAAAAATATTGTTTTTTTGAAATGATATAGCATTTGAAGATTACCATGTTGCTTCATCTAAGACATGTTTGTTCAGAATGGTTTTCCGTAGAGGAAACAGGGAAGCAGTGCTAGGAAGGCATACAGAAGGAAATAACCTTCTGAATCAGCATCCTGAGATGGTCGGAATTGGAATTGAACAGTTTGTTGCAGTAATGGCACAGTTGACTCAAGCGATAAATGGAAGTGGTATCCATACACGAGATCAGCCAGATCAACCGCAGAGGAACATGTCAGTGGTGGAACATTTCATGAGGCAACATCCCCCATCATTCAGAGGATCATATGACCCTGTGCTAGCTGAAGGGTGGATTAAAGAACTGGAGAATATTTTCGATGTCATGGGGTGTTCAGACAATTAAAAGGTTAGTCTTGCTATTTACCGTTTGGAGGGTGAAGCAGATCAGTGGTGGTCGATGGTTAAAAATTTCAGGGACGCTGATGAGATTGATGCTCTCGACTGGGATAAATTCAAAGGTATGTTTCTTGAGAAGTATTTTCCTAAGGCAGTTCGACTTAGGATGGAAAAGAAATTCTTGTAATTGAGGCAAGAGGAAGACTCAGTGGCTACCTATGAAGAAAGGTTCACTCGATTGGCAAGGTATGCTCCAAATTTTATCCGAGACCTTGATAGTAAAATCAATTGTTTTTTCTTAGGATTAAAGCCAAAATATCGAAGTTCATTAGCTTCTTGTGAGTTGAAAAGTTATGAAAAGCTTGTTTGATGTGCTGAGAAGGTGGAAATGGAGTTTTCCGATGATCAAGTGTTCTATAACAACCAACAGAAGAAGAGACTGAGGTGGTAGGAGAAAGTTAAGAATTCTTCAAAAAAAGTCTGATGGTAAGAAAACTAAGTTTCTAGTTTGTGATAAATGTGCAAAAAGGCATGCTGGGTAATGTCTTCTGAATTCTGGAAAGTGCTACCGGTGTGGTAAGATGGGACATAAGGATCGTGATTGCACTGAAAAGGATCAAGGTGAAGGTAAGACCAAATTTGATTTACAGTTAGTGAAATGATATAAGTGCAATGAGATGGGTCACTATGCAAACGAGTGTCCAACAAAGAGCTTGAGTGATGGGAAGAAGTTAGACTACAAGCAGAAAGGGGTGGTGAAATCCTTTGCAACTACTTCAGAAGATTTCGGGCCATCAAATGAAGTTGTATCAGGTATTTTGTTTGTTTTTTCAGATTATGCCAGTGTGTTGTTTGATTCGGGGTCTACACATTCTTTTATCTCTGAAACCTTTTCTAGTAAAATGGGAATACCATCTCAAGAAATGACTCCTGAACTTTTGGTAAAAACACCTGGGGGAAATGTTGAGGCAAAAATAATTTATAAGAATCTTCCTATCCTTATCTTTGGAAAGAACCTACTTGCAAACCTTATTTTTATACCTCTAGTAGAGTTTGATGTTATCCTGGGTATGGATTGGCTCTCCATTTACCATGATAAGATTGACTGTAGAGCTAAAGAAGTTTCTTTTCATAAATACTTTCAGTTTGTGTACAAGAATGAACCCTTACTGTTGATAACTTATCAAGAGGCCGAGAAACTTGTAAAATAAGGAAATGAATGTTACCTTGCACACATCATTGAAAATAATGGAACTGTTCAGATTAATGATGTGCCAGTGGTAAATTAGTATCCTGATGTTTTTCCTGATGAGTTGCCTGGAATAATACCAGGTCGGGAAGTTGAATTTACTATTGACTTAGTTCCTGATGCTAATCCAATTTCAAGACCCCCTTATCGAATGGATCAAATTGAACTTTTAGAGTTAAAGGAGCAATTTCAAGATTTATTAGAGAAAGGTTTCATTCGACCTAGCATATCACCATGGGGTGCTCCTGTCTTGTTTGTTAACAAGAAATATGGTTCAATGAGACTTTGCATTGATTATAGAGCCTTGAATAATATCACTATAAAGAACAAATATCCTTTTCCTCATATCGACGATTTGTTTGATCAGCTCCAGGGAGCTCAGTTTTTTTCAAAGATTGACCTGAGATCGGGGTACCATCAACTGAAGGTAAAGGAGGCAGATATTCCGAAGAACGCGTTCCATACAAGATATGGCCACTATGAATTTTTAGTAATGCCTTTTGGGCTAACCAATGCACCTGCTGTATTCATGGACTTAATGAATAGAATTTTCCATGAGTTCTTGGATAAGTTTGTGGTGGTTTTTATTGATGATATTTTTGTGTTTTCTAAAAGTAAAGAAGAGCATGAAATACATTTAAGGGTTATCTTTCAAACCTTAAAAGAAAAGAAATTGTATGGGAAATTCAACAAGTGTGAGTTTTGGTTGCAACAAATTTCTTTCCTTGGTCACATTGTTTCTAAAGATGGGATAACAGTTCATCCTGCAAAAACAAAAGTTGTGGAAGACTGGCCAAGACCCACAAATGTAACTGAGATTCGTAGCTTCCTCGGTTTGGCAGGCTATTACCGACGGTTTTTTAGAAATTTTTCACGGTTATCTAGTCCAATGACTAAGCTAACTCGGAAGGGTGTTAAGTTTATCTGGACAAAAGAATGTGATGAATCTTTTTAGGAATTGAAAATAAGATTGGTGAATGCTCCAGTTTTGGCACTACCTTCCAGGAATGGTGAGTTTGTTATATACAGTGATGCTTCATTGAAAGGACTTGGTTGTGTCCTAATGCAGAATGATCAGGTAATTGCTTATTCTTCACGACAGTTGAAAACTCATGAGGTAAATTATGCTACACATGATTTGGAATTACCTGCTGTTGTTTTTGCTTTAAAAATTTGGAGGCATCATTTTTATGGAGTAAAGTGTGAAATATATACCGATTACAAAAGTTTAAAGTATATATTCACTCAGAAAGAATTGAACATGAGACAAAGGAGATGGCTAGAATTAATCAAGGATTATGATTGTACAATTCATTACCATCCGGGAAAAGAAGATAAAGTGGTTGATGCTTTGAGTCGAAAAAGTAATGCTTCATTAGCAATGTTGCATTTGGAATGTGATCCTTTGGTTAAGGATTTGATGAGCTTTGGCATAGAAGTTATTGGTGCAGGAAGTTCTTCTGTTTTGTTTCAGGTATCAGTGAGATCACCTCTATCAGATAGAATCAATCAAGGACAAAATCAAGACAGTGAGTTGCAGAAAAAGGTAGAGCTGGTTCAGAAAGGTAAGTTTCCTGAATTCAACATTGATAATGATTGCGTTTTGAGCTTTGGGAAGAGATTTTGTGTGCCTTGTGATTCACAGTTGAAGAGAGAGTTGTTATGTGAAGCTCATAGTTCTCCGTTTTCAGTTCATCCTGGCAGTACTAAGATGTATAGAGATATGCGGGAGTATTACTGGTGGGATGGAATGAAAAGAGATATTGCTGATTTTACTGTGAAGTGTTTGACTTGTTAGCAGGTTAAAGCAGAGCGGCAGTTACTGAAAGGGATGCTTCAGCCTTTACCAGTGCCAGAGTGGAAATGGGAGAATATATCCATGGACTTTGTTGTGGGATTACCGAAGACATCTCGAGGTAATAATGCAATCTGGGTTATTTATAAGGCCCCAGCCTTAAACCTTACTTAATATCGAATTAAATGAATAATTCACATTGAGGATCTTTTCAGGTTTAGAGTTTTAGAGAATTAGAACATAACTATTACATCTTAAAAGATTACAAAGTAGACACTTCTACTAAGTCTCCATAAAATAAAAACTCTTAAAAAGAAAGATGTCTAGATTATATGTTTTAGATAGCATGAAATTCCCTTGATCCCATCCTTGACCTTATTCCACTTTAAGTCCTGTGAAAAACATTTCGAAAAACTTGGGGTGAGCATAAAAACCTCAGTAAGGGATACAAAAAGAATGAAAACTGTTAGTTTTTCAAACATCTAGTAAACCATGTATACTATATCAAAGTAATACCTTCAACTTCATGAAGTAGTAAAAAAAAATCTTCACTGAATAAAGTATCATTACTTACCTTTTTATAACCAAAGGATTACCATAAAACCCATATAAAGAACACATAGAATATATAAAGGTAACTTGGGACATAAACATACTTAAGTGGAATAACCATACGGTTGACTTCCACACATATCACTTAATGGAATAGCCATACGGCCAATTTCCATACATACTTAATGGAATAGCCATACGGCCGACTTCCATACCCAATGCATTGGAGGTTATAATGTAACCACCCGTCCTGGTATTCACGGCACCACCCGTCATATGGTTTATAACGTAACCACCCGTTAAAATGTCCAAGTACCAGTATAAAATCATAAAACATAAAACCAATATAAAGGAAAGATAAAATTTCCACATTTCAATCACAATATATCATAAATATATTGACATAATAGAATCCTTTTTCAAAACCATTTTGAATACCAAAATAAATAAAAGAGTATATGGTATTTATTTTATTCTAAAAACATTACGGCTTGTTGAGAAAGCCAAAGATCAAATAATACTCGCGGCGGCGGAAAAGGTCGTTGTCACCACGTACGTTAAAAAAACATTCCTTTTTGTCGTTTAGTAAAACGCTTCGTAGAAAAATATTCCTTTTGTATAAAATTAAAAGTCAAAGGAGTTTATACACCGTATAAAAGAAAGTTGTGTATAAAACGAAATATGCCTCAATGAAAGGAGATTGAGACGAAGTCCCTTACCTCGGGTCTGACTTGACTCGATCGTTCTTTAACGTCCTGAATAATAAACTTGAGTTAATTTATACTTGATTAAGAACCTTTTTAAAGTTCTTTATTCCTTTTATGTCACTTATTGCCATGTTATAAACATTATGTAACCATTTAAGTTAATAATGTTTGTTTTGTCAATATTTGGTTCTTAAGTCGAAAGTTGACTTCTTACAATTACATGTTGTTCATGTGGTCAAAAGTTCTTTATATTCAGAATGAAATTCCGGATTTGGATATCATATATATCATATATATCCAGCATATACATGTATTTATAATATTACATAATCATTTAGAGGTAAGAAATGAAATGCACCGTTCATGGAGACGGTAAGCCGTACGTACGCATGAATGCTACTTTCATTTCTTTTTCATATTAATGGAATTAAAACTAAATGAGAGGTATGTATATTTTAATTCCAGAATTATATTAATCATTTAGATATATCATTAATTATATTATATACATTTACTTTTAATATTACATTACATTTGGGGATAAGAAATGAAATGCACCGTTCATGGAGACGGTAAGTCGTACGTACGCATGAACGCTACTTTCATTTCTATCTCATACTTTAATGGAAAGAAAAAATAATGATATATAGGTATATTATAATTCCAGTATAACATCATATATAATAACTTTAAATCCATCCTTTACACGTCCCACATATGGCATTAACGAATCACATCACTTTTAGGGGGCGGTAGTCCGCACTTCCTTAAATGAAGATATTGTGTTTACCCATAATGGAAACCATAAAGGTATGCCAAAAATGAAAAATACAGAAGATTAAAGAAAACATAAACATATTATATATCATATATAAAAATAGTGACATCATAATGGCCACCCTTGAAGGTGTTAAATGAGTATTGAACAATCATCGTTTCGGGAGGCAGAATTTCGCCATCCACGGAAACCGTATGTTCTTTAACCATTTGATGTAGTTGTGTGAGAGTGTAGCTCAAATAAATATTATAACAACATCCTATTATATTGAAGATACTGGTGTTGTTACAAAAGAAGTTAATAAAAAGAGTTTAGAGGGTTGGAGAAGCAAAATAAAACAAATGAACAAGAGAGAATGAATTACCTTTAAAAGTGTAACTCCCTTTTGATTTGAGCCTAAAGGCTTCCTTTGAAAGGATTCTGCCCAAAGGGAATCCTCTAGGATGAGGAGAGGGATGTGGAGAGAGTAATTGGGCAGGGGTTGGCCGAGCCAAAGGCTTGAGAAGTGTGTGAAATGAGGTAGAGGTGGGGGCCTTTTATAAGAGGAGAGGAGGGGCACTTTTGGAAAGTAAAGAAATATTACTTTATTTGAAAATGTGTTTCGGTTTTAAAAGGTCCCACATTGATATAATTCGTGGATAAGGTGATAAGGGTTTGCAATCCACTCATCCAATTGGTTTTGGACATGTGTAGGTTTTAGATTTTTCATTATCTTTCCATTTTATTTAAATCGTCAAATAATGATGTCATCGCTGCATCATTATTATGTCAAATATAATTTAATATATTTAATGTCTAAAAATTATAAAAAAAATACTATGATGTAGGAAATATTTTTATATTTCCAATGACTATTTATAATAAAAATTGGGACTTGTATAACCCCACTCAAAAATTATTTTAGTAAAACAATTTATGTTAGTGTCATTTTCACTTTAACATTAAATAAAAATATATTAATGTCATTTTCCAACTAAAGTGGCTCCATGGGGTCCCCAAGTTGTCCCATGGCTTGTCTTGGTCGGCCATGACACAACCAATAAGGTTGGGACAAGTGTCTAGGTCATTTCATATTATTAAATCATTATTTATACCTTAAACTACACTAATTACCACTAATCGCGATTAAAAAGTTAATAAGTTACTATTCACCAAAAAATTATTTTAATCTCATTGAACCACATTTTACTTCTTAATGACAACCATGTATGTCGGATTTTTGAAATTCAAAATACAATTGTGGCAAAATTTCATTTAAACGGAAAATCAGTCTTTATAAGTACCACTTAGTGGTTTCACTATTCATCAAAAATTGAAGTTTTTCAGAAAATTACCAAAAATTCACCCTAAGCTATATTTGATATTCCGAATTCAAAAATGAAGTCCATTTTACAAAATTCAAAACATATAATTCAAATTAATTAATTTAATAATTAATTCCCGCTGTCATGACAAATAGCGTGTTTTTGTGAAACAATAAGTATCAAAAGATTGACACCAGTTTAAGTCCAATTTCAAAGTGAAATTGATTCCAATGACCACCATTGGATTAACTGGTAAAAATATTTTCTAATTTCACTTTAAGACCAATTAAAATAATAATCTAATCATATAAATAATTTAGATTAAAAAGAGGTTTTGAATTAAAATACAACATTTTACACTATTCATAAAAAAAAGAACTTTATCAGAAAGGTACCAAAAATTTACACAAAGTAAATTTTGATGTCCCAATTCTAAAGAAGAGTTATATTTGGTCCAAAAGAATGTATAAGAGTGATCAAAACTATATTTAATGATGGTTCTCCGTCAAAAGGTGATAAGTGCACCTTTAGTGAAAATTAGAGTATATATGCCCTAAAATTGAACTCTTTCCGTATTTTAAGCCTTTATCTTTTATTGGGTAAATGTAAAAACATTTAAAAACATATCTAGTCATATTTTAGTTATTTCTATCCATTCCCGCCAGTACAACGGCTACTTGTTAACTAACATTTAAAATAATATTATTTTATTACTATTGTGCTACGTAAGTTTCAAAGAAACTCATCGTTGCGTATCGGGTATGCTATCGAACATAGAAACCCCTTTAAAATAAAATTAATATTTAATTCATAAATATTAATAAATATGAAAATTCTTTATTCTTTATTTACCTGGGATGTTACATCCTTCCCCCCTTTTGGTAATTGCGTCCTCACAATTTTATTCACTTATCAAAATAAGTGGGGGTATTTATCCCTCATAGCATTTTCAGATTCCCACGTTGCCTCTTAAATCACATGGGTTTTCCCCAAAACCTTTACCTAATGAATCACCTTATTCCGTAACACTTGCTCCCTGTGGTCAAGAATCTGGACAGGTTGTTCCTCATAAGATAGGTTCTCTTCCAGCTAAACTACCTCTGGGCTCAAAACATGAGATGGATCTGGCATATACTTCCTCAACATTGAAACATGAAAAACATTGTGTACCTGAGATAAACTCGGAGGTAAAGCCACTCGGTATGCAACTGATCCAACTCTTTCCAGAATTTCGTATGGTCCAACCAACCATGGACTCAACTTTCCTTTCTTACCAAATCTCATCACACTTTTCCACGGAGAAACCTTGAGAAAAACATGATAACCTACCTCGAAAGATAGATCCTTCCTCCGGTTATCCGCATAACTCTTTTGCCTGCTCTGAGCTGTTCTCATGTGTTTCTGAATCAGCTGAACGTTTTCTGCTAACTCTTCTACCAATTCTGGTCCCATCAGCTTCCTTTCCCCCACTTCATTCCATAATGCTGGAGTTCGACACTGCTTCCAATATAATGCCTCAAATGGTACCATCTGTATACTGGAATGAAAACTGTTATTATAAGAAAATTCAACCAAAGAAAGATGTTGGTCCCAACTTCCCTGATAATCCATCGAACAAGCTCGTAGCATATCCTCCAATGTCTGAATTGTTCGTTCTGACTTCCCATCTGATTGAGGATGAAAAGCTGTACTAAAATTTTAATTCAGTACCCAACGACTTCTGAAGGCCTTTCAAAAAGTTAGAAGTAAACCTGGGTTCACGATCCAATACAATGGAGAGAGGAACTCCATGTAACCTAACTATCTCTTTAAGATACAAACGGGAAAGTTGATCAAGAGAGAAAGTATCTCGTATAGCAAGGAAATGAGCAGATTTGGTCAAGAGATCAACAATAACCCAGATTGCATTATTACCTCGAGATGTCCTCGGTAATCCCACAACAAAGTCCATGGATATATTCTCCCATTTCCACTCTGGCACTGGTAAAGGCTGAAGCATCCCTTTCGGTAACTGCTGCTCTGATTTAACCTGTTGACATGTCAAAAACTTCACAGTAAAATCAGCAATGTCTATTTTCATTCCATCCCACCAGTAATACTCCCGCAGACCTCTGTACATCTTAGTACTGCCAGGATGAAAAAACAACTCATTCTTCAACTGTAAATCACAAGGCACACATAACCTCTTCACAAAACTCAAAAAACAAACACAAACTTATCCAAGAACTCATGGAAAATTTTATTCATAAGGTCCATGAATATAGTAGGTGCATTGGTTAACCCAAAAGGCATAACTACAAATTCATAATGGCCATATCTAGTACGGAACGTAGTCTTTGGAACATCTGCTTCTTTTACTTTCAACTGATGGTACCCCGACCTCAAGTCAATCTTTGAAAAATACTGGGCTCCCTGGAGCTGATACCACTTCATTCGATGGCCCAACATCTGCTGAAGTTGTTGCAAAGGATTTTACCACCCCTTTCTGCTTGTAGTCTAACTGCTTCCCATCACTCAAGCTCCTTGTCGGACACTTGTTTTCATAGTGACCCATCTCATTGCACTTATAACATTTCACTAACTGTAAATAAAATTTGTTCTTACCTTCACCTTGATCCTTTTCAGTGCAATCACGAGCCTTATGTCCCATCTTACCACATCGGTAGCACTTTCCAGAATTCAAAAGACATTCCCCAGCATGCCTTTTTCCACATTTATCACAAACTGGAAACTTAGTTCTCTTACCATCAGACTTTTTTGAAGATTTCTTACCTTTCTCCTGCCACCTCGGTCTCTTCTTCTGCTGGTTGTTATAGAACACTTGGTCATCGACAAACTCCATTTCCACCTTCTCAGCACATCGAACAAGCTTTTCATAACTTTTGCACTCACGAGAAGCTAAAGACCTTCGATACTTTGGCTTTAACCCTGAGTAAAAATGGTTTATTTTACTATCAAGATCTCGTATGAAGTTTGGAGCATACCTTGCCAATCGAGTGAACTTTTCTTCATAAGCAACCACTGAATCATCCTCCTGTCTCAATTCTAGGAACTGTTTTTCCATCCTAAGACGAACCACCTTTGGAAAATATTTCTCAAGAAACATACCTTTGAATTCATCCCAGTGAAGATCCTCAATCTCATCACTATCCCTTATATTTTTCACCATCGACCACCACTGATCAGCTTCACCTTCAAAATGGTAAACAGCAAGACTAACCTTTTGATGTTCTGAACACCCCATGACATCAAAAATCTTCTCCAGTGCTTTAATCCACCCTTCAGCTTGCACAGGGTCAGATGATCCTCTGAATGATGGGGGATGTTGCCTCATGAAATGTTCCACCACTGACATGTTCCTCTGCGGTTGATCTGGCTGATCTCGTGCATGAATACCACCACTATTTATAGCCTGAGTCAACTGTTCCATCACTGCAACAAACTGTTCAGTTCCGATTCCGACCATCTCAGGTTGCTGATTTGGAAGGTTATCTTCCTCCTGATGTCGTCCCAACAAAGCTGCTTTGTTTCATCTGCGGAAAACCATTCTGAACACAAAAATATCTTAGGCGAAGAAACATGGTAATCCGTAAATGCTATATCATTTCAATCATATTATAATTTAACACTTTTCTAACTCCTAAAGTTGTCTAAACCGACCTCTGATACCAACTATAAGGCCCCAGCCTTAAACCTTACTTAATATTGAATTAAATGAATAATTCACATTGAGGATCTTTTCAGGTTTAGAGTTTTAGAGAATTAGAACATAACTATTACATCTTAAAAGATTACAAAGTAGACACTGCTACTAAGTCTCCATAAAATAAAAACTCTTAAAAAGAAATATGTCTAGATTCCATGTTTTAGATAGCATGAAATTCCCTTGATCCCATCCTTGACCTTATTCCACTTTAAGTCCTGTGAAAAACATTTCAAAAAACTTGGGGTGAGCATAAAAAGCTCAGTAAGGGATACAAAAAGAATGAAAACTGTTAGTTTTTCAAACATCAAGTAAACCATGTATACTATATCAAAGTAATACCTTCACCTTCATG
The DNA here is from genome assembly GCA_963277665.1 of Viscum album. Lineage (NCBI taxonomy): Eukaryota > Viridiplantae > Streptophyta > Magnoliopsida > Santalales > Viscaceae > Viscum > Viscum album. The sequence goes on from OY728130.1 coordinate 1,712,574,821, forward strand.
AAGTAGTAAAAAAATAATCACTGAATAAAGTATCATTACTTACCTTTTTATAACCAAAGGATTACCATAAAACCCATATAAAGAACACATAGAATATATAAAGGTAACTTGGTACATAAACATACTTAAGTGGAATAACCATACGGTTGACTTCCACACATATCACTTAATGGAATAGCCATACGGCCAATTTCCATACATACTTAATGGAATAGCCATACGGCCGACTTCCATACCCAATGCATTGGAGGTTATAACGTAACCACCCGTCCTGGTATTCACGGCACCACCCGTCATATGGTTTATAACGTAACCACCCATTAAAATGTCCAAGTACCAGTATAAAATCATAAAACATAAAACCAATATAAAGGAAAGATAACATTTCCACATTTCAATCACAATATATCATAAATATATTGACATAATAGAATCCTTTTTCAAAACCATTTTCAATACCAAAATACATAAAAGAGTATATGGTATTTATTTTATTCTAAAAACATTACGGCTTGTTGAGAAAGCCAAAGATCAAATAATACTCGCGGCGGCGGAAAAGGTCGTTGTCACCGCGTACGTTAAAAAAACATTCCTTTTTGTCGTTTAGTAAAACGCTTCGTAGAAAAAGATTCCTTTTGTATAAAAGTAAAAGTTAAAGGAGTTTATACACCGTATAAAAGAAAGTTGTGTATAAAACGAAATATGCCTCAATGAAAGGAGATTGAGACGAAGTCCCTTACCTCGGGTCCGACTTGACTCGATCGTTCTTTAACGTCCTGAATAATAAACTTGAGTTAATTTATACTTGATTAAGAACCTTTTAAAAGTTCTTTATTCCTTTTATATCACTTATTTCCATGTTATAAACATTATGTAACCATTTAAGCTAATAATGTTTGTTTTGTCAATATTTGGTTCTTAAGTCGAAAGTTGACTTCTTACAATTACATGTTGTTCATGTGGTCAAAATTTCTTTATATCCAGAATGAAATTCCCGATTTGGATATCATATATATCATATATATCCATCATATACATGTATTTATAATATTACATAATCATTTAGAGGTAAGAAATGAAATGCACCGTTCATGGAGACGGTAAGCCGTACGTACGCATGAATGCTACTTTCATTTCTTTGTCATATTAATGGAATTAAAACTAAATGAGAGGTATGTATATTTTAATTCCAGAATTATATTCATCATTTAGATATATCATTAATTATATTATATACATGTACTTTTAATAGTACATTACATTTGGGGATAAGAAAGGAAATGCACCGTTCATGGAGACGGTAAGTCGTACGTACGCATGAACGCTACTTTCATTTCTATCTAATACTTTAATGGAAATAAATAATGATGATATAGAGGTATATTATAATTCCAGTATAACATCATATATAATAACTTTAAATCCATCCTTTACACGTCCCACATATTGCATTAACGAATCACATCACTTTTAGGGGGCGGTAGTACGCACTTCCTTAAATGAAGATATCGTGTTTACCCATAATGGAAACCATAAATTTATGCCAAAAATGAAAAATACAGAAGCTTAAAGAAAACATAAACATATTATATATCATATATAAAAATAGTGACATCATAATGGCCACCCTTGAAGGTGTTAAATGAGTATTGAACAATCATCGTTTCGGGAGGCAGAATTTTGCCATCCACGGAAACCGTATGTTCTTTAACCATTTGATGTAGTTGTGTGAGATTGTAGCTCAAATAAATATTATAACAACATCCTAGTATATTGAAGATACTGGTGTTGTTACAAAAGAAGTAAATAAAAAGAGTTTAGAGGGTTGGAGAAGCAAAATAAAACAAATGAACAAGAGAGAATGAATTACCTTTAAAAGTGTAACTCCCTTTTGATTTGAGCCTAAAGGCTTCCTTTGAAAGGATTATGCCCAAAGGGAATCCTCTAGGATGAGGAGAGGGATGTGGAGAGAGTAATTGGGCAGGGGTTGGCCGAGCCAAAGGCTTGAGAAGTGTGTGAAATGAGGTAGAGGTGGGGGCCTTTTATAAGAGGAGAGGAGGGGCACTTTTGGAAAGTAAGGAAATATTACTTTATTTGAAAATGTGTTTCGGTTTTAAAAGGTCCAACATTGATATAATTCGTGTATAAGGTGATAAGGGTTCGAAATACACTCATCCAATTGGTTTTGGACATGTGTAGGTTTTAGATATTTCATTATCTTTCCATTTTATTTAAATCGTCAAATAATGATGTCATCGCTGCATCATTATTATGTCAAATATAATTTAATTTATTTAATGTCTAAAAATTATAAAAAAAATACTATGATGTAAGAAATCTTTTTAGCTTTCCAATGACTATTTATAATCAAAATTTGTACTTGTATAACCCCACTCAAAAATTATTTTAGTAAAACAATTTATGTTAGTGTCATTTTCACTTTAACATTAAATAAAAATATATTAATGTCATTTTCCAACTAAAGTGGCTCCATGGGGTCCCCAAGTTGGCCCATGGCTTGTCTTGGTCGGCCATGACACAACCAATAAGGTTGGGACATATGTCTAGGTCATTTCATATTATTAAAGCATTATTTATACCTTAAACTACACTAATTACCACTAATCGCGATTAAAAACTTAATAAGTTACTATTCACCAAAAATTTATTTTAATCTCATTGAACCACATTTTACTTCTTAATGACAACCATGTATGTCGGATTTTTGAAATTCAAAACACAATGATGGCAAAATTTCATTTAAACGGAAAATCAGTCTTTATAAGTACCACTTAGTGGTTTCACTATTCATCAAAAATTAAAGTTTTTCAGAAAATTACCAAAAATTCACCCTAAGCTATATTTGATCTTCTGAATTCAAAAATGAAGTCCATTTTAAAAAATTCAAAACATATAAGTCAAATTAATTAATTTAATAATTAATTCCCGCTGTCATGACAAATAGCGTGTTTTTGTGAAACAATAAGTATCAAAAGATTAACACCAGTTTAAGTCCAATTTCAAAGTGAAATTGATTCCAATGACCACCATTGGATTAACTGGTAAAAATATTTTCTAAATTCACTTTAAAACCAATTAAAATAATAATCTAATCATATAAATAATTTAGATTAAAAAGAGGTTTTGAATTAAAATACAACATTTTACACTATTCATAAAAAAAGAACTTTATCAGAAAGGTACCAAAAATTTACACAAAGTAAATTTTGATGTCCTGATTCTAAAGAAGTGTTATATTTGGTCCAAAAGAATTTATAAGAGTGATCAAAACTATATTTAATGACGGTTCTCCGTCAAAAGGTGATAAGTGCACCTTTAGTGAAAATTAGAGTATATATGCCCTAAAATTGAACTCTTTCCATATTTTAAGCCTTTATCTTTTATTGGGTAAATTTAAAAACATTTAAAAACATATCTAATCATATTTTAGTTATTTCTATCCATTACCTCCAGTACAATGGCTACTTGTTAACTTACATTTATAATAATATTATTTTATTACTATTGTGCTACGTAAGTTTCAAAGAAACTCATCGTTACGTATCGGGTACGCTATCGAACATAGCAACCCCTTTAAAATAAAATTAATATTAAATTCGTAAATATTAATAAATATGAAAATTCTTTATTCTTTATTTACCTGGGATGTTACATTATTGTTGATCACTTGACTAAATCTGCTCATTTCCTTGCTATACGAGATACTTTTTCCCTAGATCAACTTTCTCGTTTGTATCTTAAAGAGATAGTCAGGTTACATGGAGTTCCTCTCTCCATTGTATCTGATCGTAATCCCAAGTTCACTTCTAACTTTTGGAAAGGCCTTCAGAAGTCGTTGGGTACTGAATTAAATTTTAGTACAGCTTTTCATCCTCAATCAGATGGGAAGTCAGAACGAACAATTCAGACATTGGAGGATATGCTATGTTCTTGCTCTATGGATTATTAGGGAAGTTGGGACAAACATCTTTATTTGGTTGAATTTTCATATAATAGCAGTTTTCATTCCAGTATACAGATGGCACCATTTCAGGCATTATATGGGAAGTGGTGTCGAACTCCAGCTTTTTGGGATGAACTGAGTGAATGGAATTTGATGGGACCAGAATTGGTAGAAGAGATGGCAGAAAAAGTTCAGCTGATTCAGAAGCACATGGGAACCGCTCAGAGCAGGCAGAAGAGTTATGCGGACAACCGGAGGAAGGATCTATCTTTCAAGGTAGGTGATCATGTTTTTCTCAAGGTTTCTCCTTTCAAAAGTGTGATGAGATTTGGTAAGAAAGGAAATCTGAGTCCAAGGTTCATTGGACCATATGAAATTTTGGACAGAGTTGGATCAGTTGCATATCGGGTGGCTTTACCTCCGATTTTATCTCAGGTACACAATGTTTTTCACGTTTCGATGTTGAGAAAGTATATGCCATATCCATCTCATGTTTTGAGTCCAGAGGTAGTTCAACTAGAATAGAACCTATCTTATGAGGAACAACCGGTCCAGATTATTGACCACAGGGATAAATTGTTACGGAATAAGGTGATTAAGCAGGTAAAGGTTTTGTGGAAAACCCACATGATGGAAGAGGCAACATGGTAATCTGAAAATGCAATGAGGGATAAGTACCCCCATTTATTTGATAAGTAAATAAATTGCGGGGACGCAATTTTCTAAAGGGGGGAAGGATGTAACATCCCAAGTAAGTAATGAATAATAGATATTTTTATCTATGTCTATTAATGATTAAGATAGTGTTTTAGAGTCTTAAAATGAAAATAAATCCAATCTTAAGCATTGAATACACTAATATTCTTAAAAGATTGTTTTACTGCCTTTTGATGGAAAAATATTTTTAAATCAATATTTTGACAATTTTATAATCTATATTTGTCAAAATAAACATATTCATTATGATTGGGACATTGAATTTTACATTGGATAAATTTTTGGTATTTTTCTGACAATGTTCATTTTTTAATGAATATCGAAAAATACTGCATTTTACAACAAAACTGCTTTTTAATCTAATTTATTTATATGATTAGATTATCTTTTGAATTTGTTTTGAAGTGGAATTAGAGTTTATTTTTACCATTTAATCCAATGGTGTTCATTGGAATCAATTTCACTTTGAAATTGGACTTAAACTGGTGTCAATCTTTTGATACTTATTGTTTCATAAAAACACGCTATTTTTCATGACAGCGGGAATTAATAATTAAATTAATTAATGTGACTTATATGTTTTGAATTTTATAAAATAGACTTCATTTTTGAATTCGGAATATCAAATATATCTTAGGGTGAATTTTTGGTAATTTTCTGAAAAACTTCAATTTTTGATGAATAGTCAAACCACTAAGTGGTACTTATAAAAACTGATTTTTCTGTTTAAATGAAATTTTTCCATCATTCTATTTTGAATTTCAAAAATCCGACATACATGGTTGTCATTAAGAAGTAAAATGTGGTTCAATGGGATTAAAATAATTTTTTGGTGAATAGTAACTCATTAAGTTTTTAATCGTGATTATAGGTAATTAGTGTAGTTTAAGGTAAGAATAATGTTTTAATAAAATGAAATGACCTAGACACATGTCCTACCCTTATTGGATGTGTCATGTCCGACCAAGAAAATTCATGGGTCAACTTGGGGACCCCATGTAGCCACTTTGGTTGGGAAATGACATAAATAACTTTTTATTAAATGTTAAAGTAAAAATGACACACACATGAGGTGTTTTACTAAAACAATTTTTATATGGGGTTATACAAGTCATATTTTTGACTATAAATGTTAATTAGAAAGATAAAAAGATTTCCTACATCATATTATTTTTTTTTATAATTTTTAGACATTAAATAAATTAAATTATTTATGACATCATGATGATGCAGCGATGACCTCATTATTTAACGATTTAAATAAAATGGAAAGTTAATGTAAAATCTAAAACCTAAACATGGCCAAAACCAATTGGATGAGTGGATTTAGAACCCTTACCACCTTATAATCGAATTATATCAATGTGGGACGTTTTGAATGCGAAACTCATTTTAAAATAAAGTAACTTATCTTTACTTTCCAAGAGTGCCCCTCCTCTCCTCTTATAAAAGGCCCCCACCTCTACCTCCTTACCCACACTCCCAAAGCCTTTGGCTCGGCCAAACCCTGCCCATTTTGTCTCTCCACTTCCTTTTCTTACTCCTTGAAGCCTCACTTTGGGCATAAGTCTTCCCAAGGAAGCCTTTGAGCTCAAACCAAAGGGAGTTACCCGATTTTAAGGTAATGTCTTCTTTTGAGTCATTTTGTTTTATTTTGCTTCTCCAACCCCCTAAACTCTTTTTATTATTTTCTTTTGTAACAACTCCAGTATCCTCAATATACTAGGATGTTGTTATAATATGGATTCGATCTACACTTACACACACCTACATCTAATGGTTAACGAACATACTATTTCCGTGGATGGTGAATTTATGCCTCCCGAAACGATGATTGTTCAACATTCTTTTAACACCTTCAAAGGTGGCCATTAAGATGACACTATATTTATATATGATATATAATATGTTTATTTTTTTCCTTAAGCTTCTGTTTTTTTCATTTTGGGCATACCTTTATGGTTTCCATTATGGGTAAACACTATATCTTCATTTAAGGAAGTGCGGACAACCGCCCCCTCAAAGTGATGTGATTCGTTAATGCCATATGTGGGACGTGTAAAGGATGGATTTAAATTTATTATATATGATGTTATACTGGAATTATAATATACCTCTATATCATTATTATTTCTTTCCATTAAAGTATGAGATAGAAATGAAAGTAGCGTTCATGCGTATGTACGGCTTACCGTCTCCATGAATGGTGCATTTCATTTCTTATCCCCAAATGTAATGTACTATTAAAAGTACATGTATATAATGGATATATATAATTAATGATATATCTAAATTATGAATATAATTCTGGAATTAAAATATACATACATCTCATTTAGTTTTAATTCCATTAATATGACAAAGAAATGAAAGTAGCGTTCATGCGTACGTACGGCTTACCATCTCCATGAACGGTGCATTTCATTTGTTACCTATAAATGATTATGTAATATTATAAATACATGTATATACTCGATATATATGATATATATGATATCCAAATCAGGAATTTCATTCTGGATATAAAGAACCTTTGACCACATGAATAGCATGTAATTGTAAGAAGTCCAATTTCGACTTAAGAACCAAATATCGACAAAACAAACATTATTAACTTAAATGGTTACATAATGTTTATAACATGTAAATAAGTGATATAAAAGGAATAATGAACTTTAAAAATGTTCTTAATCAAGTATAAATTAACTCAAGTTTATTATTCAGGACATTAAAGAATGATCGAGTCATATCGGACCCGAGGTATGGGACTTCGTCTCAATCTCCTTTCATTGAGGCATATTTTGTTTTATACACAACCTTCTTTTATACGGTGTATAAACCCCTTTGAATTTTACGTTTATCCAAAAGGAATATTTTTTATACGAAGCATTTTACTAACTGACAAAAGGGAATGTTTTTGTCGTACGTATGCGGCGACAATGACTTCTCTGCCGCCGTGACCCTTATTTGAGTTTCGGCTTCCTCTACAAGCCATACCCATTTTTAAAAGAAAAATAAATGCCATGTTTTACTTTTCTTTTATTTTGGTATTGAAAATTGGTTTCATAATGTTTTTATATCAATGTGTTGTATTGATATCTTGTGATTGAAAGGTGGAAATGTTATGTTTCTTTTATGCATGTTTTATGTGATACGATTATATTGAGGTTCTTGGGCATTATTAGGAAGACGGGTGGCTCCGTGATAAACTAAGGGCGGGTGAGCCCGATATAGCTCTCCAATGCATTGGGTAACACGAAGGAGTGAAACTTTAAGGTTTCTCCGAAGAGATTTAGGGAATATATTGTGATGGGTATTCCAAACGTAACCAAGAGGGTTACTCCCTACGTAAGGATGTTATGAATGCCTCAAGTTACCTTTATGTCTTATGATTTCTATGATTTATTCATGATTTGATGAGGTATGTTAAAATGCTTATGTTTTATGGGTAAAGTATGATCTCATTCTTATGTATATATGTACCCATGTTTCCTTTCCATATTTTTATATCCCTTACTGAGCTTTTTATGCTCATCCCAAGTTTTTTTTTGAAATGTTTTTCACAGGTCAAGGGAAAGGTACATGATATGATGATAGTGTCAAGGAAGTGTCAAGAAATAATCCATGTTTTATTTTAAATATGTTTCTATTGATGGGAATGAATAATATTATCTTTATGTAACCACTTTGTTTATATGTGGAATGTAATTAAAGTTTTATGATCTAATTCTCTAAAACTATAAACCCGAAAAGATCCTCAATATGTAATCTTGTAATAACTCAAGATTAAGTAAGGTCTAAGGCTGGGGCCTTATAGTTGGTATCAAAGGTCGGTTTAGATAACTTTAGGAGTTAGAATTCTATTAAATGATTTTCCAAAAATATTTTTTTTTTTGAAATGATATATCATTTGAAGATTACCATGTTGCTTCATCTAAGACATGTTTGTTCAGAATGGTTTTTCATAAAGGAAACAGGGAAGCAGTGATAGGAAGGCATACAGAAGGAAAAAACCTTCTGAATCAGCATCCTGAGATGGTTGGAATTGGAACTGAACAGTTTGTTGCAGTAATGGCGCAGTTGACTCAAGCGATAAATGGTGGTGGTATCCATACACGACATCAGCCATATTAACCATAGAGGAACATGTCAGTGGTGGAACAATTCATGAGGCAACATCCCCCATCATTCAGAGGATCATCTGACCCTGTGCTAGCTGAAGGGTGGATTAAATCTCTAGAGAAGATTTTCGATGTCATGGGGTGTTCAGACAATCAAAAGTTTAGTCTTGCTATTTATCGTTTGGAGGGTGAAGCAGATCAGTGGTGGTCGATGGTTAAAAATATCAGGGACGCTGATGAGATTGATGCTCTCGACTGGGATGAATTCAAAGGTATGTTTCTTGAGAAGTATTTTCCTAAGGCTGATCGACTTAGGATGGAAAAGAAATTCTTGGAATTGAGGCAAGAGGAAGACTCAGTGGCTACCTATGAAGAAAGTTTCACTCGATTGGCAAGGTATGCTCCAAATTTTATCCGAGACCTTGATAGTAAAATCAATCGTTTTTACTCAGGATTAAAGCCAAAATATCAAAGGGCATTAGCTTCTCGTGAGTTTAAAAGTTATGAAAATCTTGTTCGATGTGCTGAGAAGGTGTAAATGGAGTTTTCCGATGATCAAGTGTTCTATAACAACCAACAAAAGAAGAGACCGAGGTGGCAGGAGAAAGGTAAGAATTCTTCAAAAAAAGTCAGATGGTAAGAAAACTAAGTTTCTAGTTTGTGATAAATGTGGAAAAAGGCATGCTGGGGAATGTCTTCTGAATTCTGGAAAGTGCTAACGATATGGTAAGATGGGACATAAGGCTCGTGATTGCACTGAAAAGGATCAAGGTGAAGGTAAGACCAAATTTGATTTACAGTTGGTGAAATGTTATAAGTGCAATGAGATGGGTCACTATGCAAATGAGTGTCCGACAAAGAGCTTGAGTGATGGGAAGCAGTTAGACTACAAGCAGAAAGGGGTGGTGAAATCCTTTGCAACTACTTCATCAGATTTCGGGCCATCAAATGAAGTTGTATCAGGTAATTTTTTTGTTTTTTCAGATTATGAAAGTGTGTTGTTTGATTCGGGGTCTACACATTCTTTCATCTCTGAAAAATTTTCTAGTAAAATGGGAATACCATCTCAAGAAATGACTCCTGAACTTTTGGTAGAAACACCTGGGGGGAATGTTGAGGCAAAAAGAATTTATAAGAATCTTCCTATCCTTATCTGTGGAAAGAACCTACTTGAAAACCTTATTGTTCTACCTCTAGTACAGTTTGATGTTATCCTGGGTATGGATTGGCTCTCTATTTACCATTCTAAGATTGACTGTAGAGCTAAAGAATTTTCTTTTCAGAAATACTTTCAGTTTGTGTACAAGAATGAACCCTTACTGTTGATAACTTATCAAGAGGCCGAGAAACTTGTAAAAGATGGAAATGAATGTTACCTTGCACACATCATTGAAAATAAAGGAACTGTTCAGATTAATGATGTGCCAGTGGTAAATGAGTATCCTAATGTTTTTCCTGATGAGTTGCCAGGAATAATACCAGATCGGGAAGTTGAATTTACTGTTGACTTAGTTCCTGATGTTAAGCCAATTTCAAAACCCCCTTATCGAATGGCTCAAATTGAACTTTTAGAGTTGAAGGAGCAATTGCAAGATTTACTAGAGAAAGGTTTCATTCGACCTAGCACATCACCATGGGGTGCTCCTGTCTTTTTTGTTAAATAGAAAGATGGTTCAATAAGACTTTGCATTGATTATAGAGCCTTGAATAATATCACTGTTAAGAACAAATATCATTTTCCTCATATCGACGATTTGTTTGATCAGCTCCAGGGAGCTCAGTTTTTTTCAAAGATTGACTTGAGATCGGGGTACCATCAGCTGAAGGTAAAGGAGGCAGATATTCTGAAGACCACGTTTCGTACAAGATATGGCCACTATGAATTTGTAGTAATGCCTTTTGGGCTAACCAATGCACCTGCTGTATTCATGGACTTAATGAATAGAATTTTCCATGAGTTCTTGGATAAGTTTTTGGTGGTTTTTATTGATGATATTTTGGTGTTTTCTAAATGTAAAGAAGAGCATGAAATATATTTAAGGGTTATCTTGAAAACCTTAAAAGAAAAGAAATTGGATGGGAAATTCAACAAGTGTGAGTTTTGGTTGCAAAAAATTTCTTTCCTTGGTCACATTGTTTCTAAAGATGGGATAACTGTTGATCCTGCAAAAACAAAAGTTGTGGAAGACTGGCCAAGACCCACAAATGTAACTGAGATTCGTAGCTTCCTTGGTTTGGCAGGCTATTACCGAAGGTTTGTTAGAAATTTTTCATAGTTATCTAGTCTAATGACTAAGCTAACTCGGAAGGGTGTTAAGTTTATCTGGACAAAAGAATGTGATGATTGTTTTCAGGAATTGAAAACAAGATTGGTGAATGCTCCAGTTTTGGCACTACCTTCCAGGAATGGTGAGTTTGTTATATACAGTGATGCTTAATTGAAAGGACTTGGTTGCGTCCTAATGCAGAATGATCAGGTAATTTCTTATGCTTCATGACAGTTGAAAACTCGTGAGGTAAATTATCCTACACATGATTTGGAATTAGCTGCTGTTGTTTTTGCTTTAAAAATTTGGAGGCATCATTTGTATGGAGTAAAGTGTGAAATATATACCGATAACAAAAGTTTAAAGTATATATTCACTTAGAAAGAATTGAACATGAGACAAAGGAGATGGCTAGAATTAATCAAGGATTATGATTGTACAATTCATTACCATCCGGGAAAAGCAAATAAAGTGGTCGATGCTTTGAGTCGAAAAGGTAATGTTTCATTAGCAATGTTGTGTTTGGAACGTGATCCTTTGGTTAAGGATTTGATGAGATTTGGCATAGACGTTGTTGGTGCAGGAATTTCTTCTGTTTTGTTTCAGGTATCAGTGAGTTCATCTCTCTCAGATAGAATCAAGCAAGCACAAAATCAAGAAAGTGAGTTGCAGAAAAAGGTAGAGCTGGTTCAGAAAGGTAAGTTGCCTGAATTCAACATTGATAATGATTGTGTTTTGAGATTTGGGAAGAGATTGTGTGTGCCTTTTGAATGCCTCAAGTTACCTTCATGTCTTAAGATTTCTATGATTTATTCATGATTTTATGAGGTATGTTAAAATACTTATTTTTTATGGGTAAAGTATGATCTCATTCTTATGTATATATGTACCCATGTTTCCTTTCCATATTTTTATATCCCTTACTGAGCTTTTTATGCTCATCCCAAGTTTTTTTTGAAATGTTTTTCACAGGTCAAGGGAAAGGTACATGATATGATGATAGTGTCAAGGAAGTGTCAAGAAATAATCCATGTTTTATTTTAAATATGTTTCCATTGATGGGAATGAAGAATACTATCTTTATGTAACCACTTTGTTTATATGTGGAATGTAATGTAAGTTTTATGATCTAATTCTCTAAAACTCTAAACCCGAAAAGATACTCAATGTGTAATCTTGTAATAACTCAAGATTAAGTAAGGTTTAAGGTTGGGGCCTTATAACATACCTACATAAAAATTAAGGTTATTATAGAAAAAATTATAGAAAAATCATAATCATAAGTGTTTTTAGAAAACATGATAACTCATGAAAAACATTTTCTTAAAAACCTACCTCTTGACCCTAAAAGGAAATAAATATTAATTTAAAATAAAGGATCATTAGAATAACTATTCAAATTCAAATGATCTCCATGAATATTAATTATAAATCATTGAAAATTCATGTAGTTTTCTTGGGACATCATATTCATAGAACCCTTAAAAGAAACCCTATAATTTGAATATCCAATATGGTCAACTTCCAACATATTTCTCCAGAGAACATATAATTTACCCAATGAATTAGAGATTTATACTAGGCTCAGAAGATCAAAAATAATTTTCAAGGAATATAACATTTATAAAACACATATATTCCTTAATTTATATCATCAAACTCATAAAAATATCCTTTTAACCTTGAATTAAAACATTTTAGGACATCGATACATTCATTTCCTTTAAAACCCCTTTTTCAAAACTAAAATACTAAGAAAAAAGCGAATAAGGGTTTTTCTTTGAAAAAATAATGGAATCGTATAAAGTAATCAAATTATAAAATAATGTTTATGTCATAAATAAAATTCTTCAATGCCATATATGTTAAAAAACATTCTTTTTTCTTCTATAAATAAAGTCAGATTTTTTTGTATAAAATACATAAAAATATTTATTTTGAAAACATTTAAAAGAAATTCAAAAGAGAGATAAAATTTCCTTTATAATTAATTTATGTCCATATAAATACATATAAATTTTATTTTTAAGAAAATGTAAATGGAATAAAAATATTTGGAAAATAAAACTTGAAAACATTTAAAATGAAGTTTTTAACATAAAGTATCCTTTACCTCGAGTTAGAATCTCCATTTATGTTACATATATTCCTAAAAAATAAAATTGTGTTAATTATTTACTTGCTAAACAACATTATTAAGTTTATTATTCCTTTTACATTATCTATTTCCATGTTATATACAATTACATAATCAATTAAATTCATGTTGGATTTATTGATGATAATTGGATTATATGTTGAAAATTACTTTGGTATTTTGACTACGGTTAAAGTGATAATTATTAAATAATAACTAGAATAATAATAATTAAATAAATAAAATTTTATACATTAATTATATTTTTTTAAATATCTATGAAATATGGTTATGAAATGTGAATAATGTTACATTCATGGAGATGGTATTTTGTATGTATGTATGAATAGCTTTTCCATTTTTCAATGAACATTGTGGAATGAAGTTGTGTGTTATTTTATATTTATAAAATGATTATTAAATCATAAATATCATCTTACTTTATAAAATATACTTATATATATTATCCTTATTATGTTTTTATGAAAAACTAATCACATATCCTTATTGAGTTGGTAATCCACACATACGCATGAACGACGTCATCTTTTTTCAACGGAAGGAAAGGTAAGAAAGTAGATGATTTCATATTTAAAAAAATAAATAAATATTACATGAATATAATATATATAAATATTTATTTATTAAGAACATTAATATAGAAATCTATGAGAGGTAATTAGGGAAAATGAATTACAATAGCTCATGAGGCAGTAGTCCTCCGTACACACAAACCATAGATTCGTTTCTAATTTTATGGAAGAAATATATAGATATATATTAATACATTGACATAAAACCATATTTGTATATGGAATATACTAGTGTTATTATTTCATCATGTTTTAAGAATATTTTAATTTGGTATAAGAAGAAATTAAACTAAAACATTCGATAAAAACTATACCTCTTATTCAGAAAACATCTTTAGGTTTTTAACTAAATCCTTTCTTGGTTGGTTTCAAGATTAAGAAATTTCCTTTAAGATGTGTATAGGTATGTTAGGAAGGTATTTGGAAATGTCATGGACAGTATATAATGCTCAAAATGTGTGAGTAAGAGACAAAAGTAGTATCCGTTTTATAAGTGAGGTGAGGGAACTCATAGAATTTATTAAAGTATTAAATTATTAAAAATTAATTATCACGTTCAAATTTATACGTTTTGATATAATTATAATATATGATAATTATCATTCTTAATAATATCCTAAAATAAAAAAATTACAAGGTTATATAATTTTTCCATCATTATATCCTCATTTTATCCCCCATTAACCATTTTGATAATTTTTATCATAAATATATATATTACTCTTTAGGATCAAGAAAGTTACTATAAAAGGAAAATTGACCCATAAATGTACTATGGTTGATATTTTAAGACATATAAAATTAATTTGGAAAAATAATGTATTTTTAGTATCTTAACTTCATATAATAAAATAGTGTTTATCATAAAATATCAGAAATTTCATTTAAAGAAATACATGAAATACTGTAATATAACATGTGCCTAACTCATGTAAAATGGTTCAAAATGATACAAATCAGAAGATAATGAATATATAGTCTTAATAAAATCACAAAATCAATTTAAAATAGATTAATATATCATATTAAACCTAATATTTTGGTTTAACCCTTTGGTTAACCAATTTTAACATTAAATCTCGTAATGGAATTTGAATATTAAATGGATATAATTTTATATATAATTTAAAAAGTGTATCATAAATAGAAAATGAATAACCCTTTTAGGCCAATGTTAATCCTTAGTTTTATATTTAAATATTTTTATGATTTTTATAAAAGTTAATAAAATATTATTTATCATAAAATATCATTAATTTTATTTTTAACACTATTTATGTAGTTTGACATAAAAAAAGTAATGGATTTAGAATATAAACCTTTCACACTTTCAAAATATATTGTACTAAAATATAAAATTTGTAGATCACTATAACTCATGGGAAAAATATGGCTATTATATTTTTTAAAATCATTTGCTTGATTTTTCAACTGCTTGCACAAGCATTTTGTTAGGGTCGCGTAAGTATTTTAGGTAATTGTTTAATTAATAAAAATAAAAAAAAATCCATGATAAAATAAAATCATTTATATTTAAAATAACCATTTATAAACAAACATAATTTGTTTTTATCTATTTTGAAAAATATTAAAATATTAAAAGAAAGAAAGTGGCATTTTTTACTTTATTATTACTTAATGTATTATAAAGGTCAAAATCAAAGGTAAATGAAAACAAAACTCATATTTTATAATTATGGATGATTATTAATGAACTATAATCATAAAATTAAATTATGTAACTTTTTTTAATGAATTTTAAGCTCTATCACATAATTTTAACCCTAATTAACCAATTTTACCTTTATTACGTTAACGAAAAATTACAATGGTTACTATTCATAATGAAAAAAATAAAATGGACCAATTTACCAAATTTTAAAAAATAATTACAAAAGTGGAATCCATTTTTTATGAATAAATTTAAATATTTTTTAGGAATTAATTTTAGATAAAAACCAAAAAAATAAAAAATAGTTTTCCTAGAAAAATGCATTTTTAAGCTAAAAAATGAACTTTTTCTAAAATAACGTAAAATAATGATTAAAATATAATTAATAAAACTATATCTTACTAAATAATTATTCTTTTACTTTGATATCAATTTAAAAGTAAATTTTTAATTTTTAATTACTTTATTTAATGGAAATAAATTATTATTTTATCACACTAAGTATTTTTCACTATTTGTTCAAAAAAACTTCTCTTAAAATTCTAAAAAGATCATCCTAAGATAATTTTGAAATTATGAATTAAAAAAATATATATTTTAATAAAATAAAATTTGTAGAAATTTTTTATAATATTCATTCACAAAAATCATTAAAAACCAATTTTAAAGAAAACATATTTTTAAAGCATAAAATAAATTTACTAAAAAATTGAGATCTTATTTTCAAATAATTATTAAATAAATTTTTATTGAGTAATAACTTTAAATATATATCATTATTTGGTAAATCATATTCATACACACTAGTTTAATATCTAGGTTATAACTATAATATTTAAATATTAAAATTTATAGTTCGTTTAAGTTTGGTGTTATGTGTCACATATGTTATAGAATGTGAAGTTCCTTCAAAATAATAGTATATTACCTTATCCCACCATTAATTAATTACGTTATTGAAATTTTAACATGATCTTGTTAATAAAGGTTTTTACATTTTAAAATACTTTTTTTTAACTGAAATTAAATTTCTTCAAAATATTCATGACCAAGTTTGAAACCCAGAAATCCAAAGGATCTGATCGTGTTTTCTTATGAATTAATTTTACATTTATCTTCAATCACAATTTTTTGAAAACAAATTCATATTCCCAAATCATATAATCTCAAAAATATAATAATTATTTCTATAAATAACTTGATTCACCATAAATCCAAAATAAAATCATATATAAGTTGAAAAGATAATTCAAACTTTATTCCTCCAATAAAAATATTATCTTCTCTAAAATTATTTCTTTTTAACTTAATCATGTAATTTCCCCAAAAATCATAACCTTAATCAAAAATAACATTAATTACATAGTCAACAGATCACTTTCCAATCCAATTGTTATCTATGGGGTAAATCATACATTATCAATGTATAATAACCCTTTTAGCCTTATTAACCATAATTATCTAAACATTAGAGACCATTATAACCCTAAAGGATATTAAAACCTTTCAAATTATTTCTATAGAATATATAAGAATTATTCATCAAATAACCTTTTCACAAAAACATAGACTATACCCAAGGATTTTATTACCATTAATGTCTCCAAAAATACTCTTAATAGTCATAAAATCCCCCACATAAAAACATAAAATTGGTGTATATTCCTTGGAAATTATGTTAAAACGTAAATATATAAACCCATGATAGAATCCATGACTCTTAAGTTAGCCTATGAAATCATTCTAATCTAAAAATTTATTTAAACCATACTTGGATGTCAACTATAATAATATAGGCTGTCACTCCCAGATCTAATGATAAAAATAAAAACATTACATTTATGACTTTAATAATAATATATTTTACCCAATTTAAACCATAAAAAACATAAAAATATAAAGTAAAAATGGGATCACTTATATACTCAAGGACCATAAAGGTTTATATTTTTAGGCTATTAAGAAAAACTCTTACATAATAATTTCCATGCCTTTAAGTAATCATCATTCCCACTATACATATATTTTGTTTATCTATAATAAGTTTTCATCATTATTTATAATGATTCTTAAACCATATGAAAAAATTTTAAAAACATGTTATGATTACAAAAATCTTAGTAAGGGAAGTATAAAAAAAGAAACATGTTAGTCTTATTAAACACTATTCAATCAAAAAAGATAGTTTTCCTTTAACATAATAATATTTGATCACTAATAATTACATACATAAAAATTAAACTATATCTACTTCCAAAACATTTGCATAAAACACTTTATAAGAAAACATAAAGGTAAAATCATAATCATAAGGGGTTCTTAGAAAACATAAGAAACCATTAAAAACATTTTCATTAAAATATATCTCTTTACCCTAAAAAGACATAACGATTAATTTAATATAAAATATTAATAAAATATCTTTGTGAAATAAAACTATTTACATAAAAACTCATTTTAAATAATAGAAATTTCATGTAGCAACTTTTTGAATTCATCTTCATAGAACCCTTATAAGTAGAATAACCAATACAATCAACTTCCAAAATAATTATCAGGAGGAAATATTCAGTACCCAATTTTTTATAGAAATATATAAGGATAAACCAATCATAAACAATTTCCAAGGACCTTAATATGTACAAAACACATATAATATTTCATTTCCATCATTATAGTCCTAAAAATAGAATTTTGAACATGTAAGTAAAAACATTTCTTGTATTGATATATTATTTTCCTAAAAACCCCTATTTTATAAACTAAAATACCTATAAAATGGAATTATGGGTTTCCTTTGAAGAAAATATAAAAACTTATAAATTAATATATATATATATATATATATATTACTATTGTAGCGGCATGAAAAGCTATTGATATTGTGTACATGAAAATAGATCATTTATTTTTCCTTTTGTAATGGAAGTAAAATCATTCCATATTAAATATGTGAAAATATTAAATTTAAAAAACTTTAAAATAAAGTTAAAATGGATATAAAATTACCTTTATAATTCATTTATTTCTATATAAATACATATAAATTTGTTTTTTAAAAGTATGGACATGGAATAAAAAAAATTCAAAAAATAAAAATTTAAAACATTTTAAATGTGGTTTCTAAAGTGTCCCTTTCCTTATATCTAAATCATCACTTATGTTCCTTATATTAATAAATAATGACATTCATTTAATTATTTAATCAATAACATTTTTTCGCGTTGTATATTTTGATGATTTTCAGCATATATGTTCAAAATGACTTGGGTAAGTTAACTATGGTCAAAGAGGTCATTATTCCATCATCTATAGAATAATAACCATGAAATAATTATCATTTTTATACATTAATTATACTTTTAAAACCAAACATTATATATGGTCTTGAAAAAATAATTATGTTTCAATCTTGGAGATGATAGTTCGTACGTAATCATGAGAAATGTTTCCATTTTTCAGTAAACATGATAAAATGAAGGTAAGTATTATTTTATCATTAAAAATTTATTATTATATCATAAATATCATATTATTTTTTTAAATACGCTTATATATATCATTCATGTCATCAGATCATGAAAAATTAAAAACATCTCTTCATGGAGGTGATAATCCATACATACGCGTGAACGACACTATTATTTTTAAATAGTTAAAAATTTAAGAAATTAGATGATATTTTTTATTTAAATAATTTTAAATATGTATTTAATATAATATTTATACCTTCAATACATCATTAAAATAATTTTTGTTAGGATATGATGGAAAATGGATTACATCGTTTCGTGAGGCAGTGGTCCTCTATATACATGATAAAGGACTCATTTCCCATTTAATGGAAGAATGATATAGATATAGGTTATTATATTGAATTAAAAACATATCAGTATATTATATATACTAGTTTAATTGTTTCTAATTTTTTTTAGAATATTTTAAGGAGTTATAAGAAGAAAAAAAAGAAACTAAAACATTCGGTTAGAAACTATACCTCTTATTTAGAAACCCACTTTAGGTTTATCCCTAAATCCTTTATAGGTTGGTTTTATGATTAGAAAAATGCCTATAGGATGTGGGTAAGGATTATAGGAACATATTTTTGAATTTATTAACCTATATATAATTCTAAAATTGTGTGAGGAAGAGATGATAGGAGGTTCCCTTTTATAATGGGGGAAGGGACACTCTTAGAATTTCGTAAACTATAAAATTCATATAATTTAATTAACATGATAAAATTGAACCAAATAGATATAATTATAAGATAATAATATTATGATTCTAAATATTCTTATCCAATAAAATTTTGACATGAATAGATGAATTTTTAACCCTTATCTCCCTTTTTAACCCTTGTTAAACCTTTTAATAATTATTATGGTGTCAAATTTGTTTAATATTTATGGGTTAAGAATGTTTATATAAAATAAAACAGATGTTATTAATATTTTAATGACTTATTATATACTCCCTTTACTTATTTTATAAGAAATGTTCATAATTGGTGTGAAATATTAATTTTTTAATACTAAGTATAATGTTTTTGCATTTTTAGAAGTAGTCCTATTGAGTCTTTTTACTATTTTATTTATAAATATCACCATGATGATACAAATTGTGTGTCACGTGTCTTTTAGGATTTATTATTCAATATCCAACATTTCATTAGAAGTGATCATGGGCCAATTCTACCATTTGAAGGCTCATATGGACCACACAAGAAAAACCACAGAATATGTGAAGAAACTGGACCATCCATGAATATTAAATTACTAGGATCAATACAGAAGTTAAAATTCATTAATTATCCCCCAACATTATTAAAACAATTCAAGGAGTAATGGATAAAAATTTGAGGGCCCAACTCCAAGAATAAGGTGGGTAACTAATGCGTTGATGTCCATCCCACCATTTTGGTTGGGAATTAAAATTTGTTCACTATTCATAACATATATCATGATGTAATAGTCCAATAAAGCTAAGATTTTTGCGGTGTGAAATAGGAGATATATATTGTCGATGTTTTTGAATAAATAATTCGGATTTTAAGGCATCTTCATATTTAAAAACCCATTCACATATTTGACTTCAAAAAGTTTGGATTGAAATGGATAGATTAAATTTGTTTAATGAACTAGAAATAACTTTGGATCCTTAGGTTAAATGGCCTCACACTTTTTCTGAGTATAGAGAGGACATATTTATCTAAAACTTGTAAGAATATAATAGCTTGAAATTCTCTTGTATAATTTATCAAATTGGCGAAGCAAGTAGAGGGGTAGTTTTGGAATACAAACAGCCCACAACATTGGGCTATAAATATATCCCCCTCATCTTCTTGCAAGGATTTGGTATTCCATAAAATATGATCACATATTGGCACTAAAAATACCTTGAAAAAGGCTTTGGAGGACCTTCCATACTCAATTTGTCACTTGAGATACCTTTCCTCTTCTCTTTGTTTTGATTTACTTTTGTGGTCTTCTTTGTTGTAATCTTGTAAGTCTTTTTTTTTTGTAATTCTGTTTTAATGCAAGTTTCTTCTTCAATATCTCTTATTATCATCCACCTACTGTAGTTTAATATTAATTTTCTTAAAATAATTTAAATACAGTTTAATCCCTTTCCCTTTTTTTCTTTCAATCTAAAGTACATTTTTTATTCTCATAATTGTTCGTGTGTGTGTGTTCGACGCACCACTCTTTTATTATCCCTTTATATTTCTTTTCTTATTAATTTATCGTCATAATAATTATAACTAGATTACAAATAATTTCAATGGATTATAAATCTACCATTGGGGTGAGTTATAATTTGGGGATATTAAGTGATTGAGATCTTTTGCTTTATAGGTATTCTTTGAGTTAATATTGTGTATATTGAACTTTATATTTCATGTATTAATGACATGTTTTGTTTAATATGTGGATTCCATGGATTATTGGAACCAAAAATACACTACCATAAATAAGTAATGGTAATTATTAGAACCCTAAGTTAAGTTACATCTTGTATTAAAGCTTTAACACTTGGGAATTCCGATCAAAACCATCTTGTGAAGTGGGTATTAATTTAATTTAATATAATGGAAAGCTCAAGGATATCACAATATTAAATCCCCAATAATGAACCAACCCCAATATTTATCAATTTTTTAAATCCAAAATCATCCACAAATTATTTTAATTAAGTTGTACAAACAAACCCCTCTATCAAAATACAATCAACTAAAAACAAATGACTATTAAAAAGTATCATCACTGAGGATTCGACCCGAGTGCTCCTATACAAATTAGAAGAGCAACAAAACTTTGAACGGTCAATAGAAGACAATCGGTCATGATTTTCAAATGCTTTCATTGTCAAGGATGGTTCTTTAATTATTCATTAGTTTCATGTTGTTGTAAAAAAACCAAAAAAACAAGATTTAAAAAAAATTAAAAAAACACAAATAAAATCCTAAATTCTTATAAAAATCATAAACTAAGAAAATACAATGAAAAACTTGTATTCCTATTTCGTCCAACATCTCTCTAAATGCCCCATAGCCTCCCAAACAATCCCCTGGATTGTTTGATGCTAAAATTGAGCGAACACTTTGCCAACTTAGGAGGAACATTAGAGATAATCAACTCATTCAAGAACCAAACCTCATCCAACCAGTTAAATTTGAAATGGTCAATCCTAGCTAACAAACCCTTAAAGAACTTGTTTCCCCTGATATGAATTACCATCCCCTTGGTATTAAATATACAAACATAAAAGTTGACTTAGAACTCAAATCGGTTGTGATTCATCTTCTACCTCATTTCCACGAGCTAGCCGGTGAGGATCCACATCTCCACCTTAAAGAGTTCCAAGTGGTGTGCTCTACCATGAAACCTCAAGGGGTTTCTGAGGAAAAAATAAAACTTAAGGCTTTCCCTTTATCCCTAGATGAAACTACTAAGTCATGTATTTAATACCTCCCTCCTAGTTCGATAACCACATGGAATGATATGAAGCGACTCTTCTTAGCGAAATTCGTTCCTACTTCTCACACTTCTTTTATCCGAAAGGAAATAAGTGGTATCTGTAAGCTACTTAGTTAATAACTCCATGAATACTGAGAGAGGTTCAAAAAGATTGTTGCAACCTGCCCACACCACCAAATCCCTAACCAAATCTTAATCCAATACTTATATGAGGGGTTATTGTCAATAGAGAAAATACTCATTGATGTCACAAGTGGTGGTACACTTATTGATAAAACTCCTGCAACAGCAAGAGATCTCCTAAGTAACATGGCTACAAACACACAACAATTCCATACTCGAGCACATGGTCAAGTCAAACAGGATCAAGATAATCAATCTATAGATCTGAACAATATGACAGAATGGATTAGTGAACTTATAGGTCTTCTGCGGCAACTAGCTATGTCATCCAAATCCCCAGCCTCGTCTTCTCTGAAATCAATGTTTTCTAGACCTGTCAAAAACTGTGGAATCTACAAGACTCCATCTCATCCAACTGAAACATGTCCACAACTTCAAGAGGGTCAATCAAATTCATCTGGACTAATGGAGGTCAATGCAGCATATGCTCAGAGGAACACCAACCCTCAACTATCAGGTCAATTTGTTAGAAACTTCAATCAACCACATCCTAAGCCCTTATCTTCTAAACATAACCCTAACTTGAGATATGGGAATCCCATTTCTCATCCCCCTCAATAACCTCATCAAAACCCAGACCAATTCAAATATGGTCAAGGTGTTGGTAACTTCCATCAACATTACCCTTTTGTTCCTCAACCTCAAAGGATCAATCCTCCTCCTGGATTCCACTATCCTAGGGAGCCTTCCCAATTCACAAAGCAATACAATTGCTTTCCCAATAACCAAAATCAAGGTAATCCCAATTCGATACATGCCTATTATTTCAAGAAACCATGGGAAAGCACTGTTGAAGATCTTTCCTCCTTCACTCATTCTAGTCTCAAGAACATTGAAACCCAAATTGGTCAACTTGCGTCCCACCTGAGCCAGTAACAACATTAAAATTCTTCCCAACTCCCAACTCAACCATTACCCAACCCCAAGGGTAATATAAGTGAAATTGAACTTAGATCGTGAAAGAAAATTTCTGGGCCTCAAGATAAGTCCTCCAACCCAATTTAAATGTTAAAATAGAAAAAAAAAGAAAAAGAAACTTTAAAAGGAATCTGAATTCATTCCCTCACCTTCTTCCATTCCACTTAAGAATCCAATTCCTTTTCCTCAAGCCGTTTCTAGGCCATATAAGTCCTTTGAACCCGATCCTAAAATGTTCTACATGTTTAGACATGTTGAAGTCAAAATTACCTCTCTTAGATGCCATAAAACAAATCCCTAAGTATGCCAAGTTTCTTAAGGAATTTTGCACCCACAAGAGGCAACTTAGGACCTTTGAAAATGTTTCCACCTAGCATTATATTCCCATAAAGTGAAAGGATCTCGAGACCTCAACCGTTCCAATACAAATTTGAAGTTCCAACTTCGATTATGCACTCATAGACCTAGGAGCCTCAATTAATGTCATGCCCAAATCTATCTTCTCCAGCCTTGGTCTAGGTCCCTTATATACAGTAGGTGTTTTCATTCAGTTATCCAATCGTAGCACTGCTAGTCTTCAGAGTATAATCAAGGATGTCCTTGTTCATGTCAATGATCCTATCTTCCCTACTGATTTATATGTCCTTAACATGGAAGGTGAGAGAAAATCTTCTCGACCTCCACTAATTCTAGGAAGACCATTCCTCATGATTGATATAACCAAAATTGATATCCATTCGGGCATTTTATCAATGGAATTTGGGGACCAACTAGTCAAGTTCAACACTTTCCAATCTATTCGATACCCAACTGAGGGTCACTCTGCATTCTCAATCCATGCTTATGAGGATACTCCTAAGATTCAATTGAACCTCATTCCATCATGTTCATCATTTTCTAATGAGAAAGGATCTTGTGAAATATGCACCATGATTAACCAAGTTATAAATGGTGAAGTTGATGTTGACCTCTCATTCATATACTCCATCAATCTAGAGGAAGTTGAAAACCCTCTTGAATCACACGTCAACTCTGATCTCTACTGCTCCACATTGGACAGTATCAAGGAAAATGAATCTAAAGCAACTGAAGTCCCTTCCTCAATTCTTGAGTTATCTAACCCACAAATTAAAGATGATACTGATCTGAAACCTCTTCCTGCACACCTAAAATATTCATTCCTTTTCCATGATTACTCATATCCTGTCATTATCTCTGCATCACTTACTGAAACTGAGGAGTCCAAACTTTTTCAAATGTTAGAGTAAAACAAAAAGGCCCTAGGATGGACCCTAGATAACATACCATGAATCAACCCTGCTCTTTGCATGCATCACATCCATCTTGAGGAATCATCCAAACTAATTAGACAACCATGAAGAAGACTTAATCCACTCATACTTGAGGTATTTAGGGAAGATATCACCAAGGTTCTTCAAGATAGTTTTATATATCCAATTTCTGATAGTTAATGGGATAGTCCAATTCAATTTGTACCTAAGAAGGGTGGGATAAATTTTGTCACAAATGAACATGGTGATGTAGTCTCAACTTGAGTGAAAAACAAATGGAGTGTGTGCATTTACTATGGGAAATTGAATGTTGAAACAAGAAAATATCACTACCCTCTTCCATTCCTTGATCAAATGATGGAACGATTAGTTGTAATTCACACTATTGCTTTCTTGATGGATACACTGGCTACTTCCAAATCCCAATCGCACCTCAGGACCAAGAAAATACTACATTCACATGCCCCTTTGGAGTATATTCATATAGAAGAATTCCTTTTGGACTTTGCAATGCTCCTGCAACATTCCATTGGTGTATGATGAGTATCTTGTATTAATTCATTTAACATTGCATGGAGGTCTCCATGGATGAATTTACCATTTATGGTGAGTCATTTGAATAATTCTTGAATTCACTCTCTCTAGTCCTTCCAAAGTGTGTCATGTGTAACCTTGTGTCAAATTTTAAAAAATGTCACTTCATGGTTACAAATGGTATCGTTCTAGTTCACATAGTTTCAAAAGATGGTATTGATGTTGATCCTGCCAAAATTGAAGTGATCCAATCACTTCTTGAACCCACTTCTATTTGAGACATTCGTTCATTCCTCGGTCATGCTGGTTTATATCGGTGATATTCATTAATAACTTCAGTATGATTTCCCTCCCACTCACTCGGTTTCTCCAAAATGATGTCACCTTCCATTTCGATGAGGTTTTCAAGAGTGCCTTCATTGAACTCAAAACTGCTCTTACATCTGCCCTGATAATCCAACCCCCAGATTGGTCCTTACCCTTTGAGTTGATGTGTGACGCTTTTGATAGATCCGTTGGGGTTGTTCTTGGTCAAAGAAGAGAAAATATTCCTCAAGTCATCTATTATGCCTCATTAACATTGGATGAAACTCAATCTCACTACACTATCACTGAAAAGGAACTTTTAGCAGTGGTTTTTACCTTAGATAAATTTTGGTCCTATCTCTTAGGTGCCAAAATCCTCATCTTCACAGACCATACTACTATTAAGTACTTACTCAAAAAAAGTGATTTCAAACCAAGGCTAAAAAGATGGATCTTAATGCTACAATAATTTAACCTTGAAATCAAAGATAGACCAGGAAAAGAAAACTCTGTGGCTGATCACTTGAGTAAAATTTATAATTTTTCTCATTCTGAAATAACTGATCTAGAATTTCCAACTGAGCACGTTTCATCTCTCACTCCAAAAATACCATGATATGCCCCAACAGTAAATTACTTGTTTTTTGGTTTTTTTCCTGAAAAGTTTTCAAAAGAACAAAAATTGAAGTTGAAAAGTGATTCAAAATACTATTTTTGGGAGGAAAATAAACATTGGAAAACTAGGGAAGACATGGTGATTAGAAGATGTGTGGATGAGGATGAACATTCCTCCATCATATAATTGTGTCACTCACTTCCAGGAGGTGGCCACTTTGGACCACAAAGGACCTCCCGAAAGGCTCTAGACTATGGATTATTTTTTCCTTCACTCTTCAAGTACTCACATGAGTTCTGTCAATCATGTCCCACTTGCCAAAATTTTGGCACAATTTCAAAGCAAAATAAAATACCCCAAAAGCCTTTAATTTTCTGTGAGATCTTCGATGTTTGGGGCATTGATTTCATGGGAACATTTTCCCCCTTCCAATGGATTCTCATACATCCTTCTTGCGGTTGATTATGATTCTAGGGGGGTCTAGTCCAAACCCACTAGAAATGATGATTCACATACTATTAGTGAGTTCCTAAAGACACACATCTTCTACAGATTTGGCACTTCACGTGCCTTGATAAGTGACTTAGGAACCCATTTTTGTAATAAAACCATAGAATCACTTTTGAAAAAGAATGGGGTTGTACATAAAACATCAATTGCATATCACCCCAAGACAAATGTAATGGATGAACTATCCAATAGAGAAGTGAAAAGAGTTCTTGAGAGAATTGTAAAATTCACCAGGAATGACTGGCATGAAAGTCTTGGTGAAGAACTTTGGGCTTATATATCTTCCTATAAAACACCCATTGGGATGTCTCCCTTTAGGCTAGTTTTTGTTAAAGCATATCATTTAGCAGTTAAAATCCAAAATAAGTCTTTTTGGGCTGTCAAAACCTGTAATTATGGTTGTGAAAAATATGGTGAAGAAATATTGGTGCAATTGGATGAACTGGATGAGCTTCGAATTGATTCTTATGATAATTCCAGTATGTTCAAAAAAATATTATGGTACTGCATGATAAACACATCTTGAGAAATGTATTTCTTGAAGGAAAAAAGGTAACTCTCTTCAATTCTCAATTTATTCTTCACCCAGGTAAGCTTAATTCTCATTGGGAAGCTCCTTTTGTTATTACTAATGTTTACCCATTTGGTATAGTGAAAGTCCAAGACCCCTATTCAAAAAGGACATTCACAGTTAATGGACATCGGTTAAAGAATCATCATGATAGGACACACAGTCCTAGAACCACATCAACATCCATCGAATCCCCAACTTCTGTAATTGACCCACCACCGAATGGAGATGATGACCCACCAAATCCAAACCGAGGGAACCTCTTTCCCTTTAACTCATCTTCTCTCTCTCTCTCTCTCTTTCTTCTTCTTCCTCCCTCATTCTCATTTTTTTACCACTTTCCTCATCACATTTTTTTTTATTTACCCTTTTTTTTGTGGGTGTGTCTTTATAAAAAACTAAAACAAAACCTAAAAAACAAAAAAAAACAAAAAAAATCATTTAAAAACATATATGAAAAAAAAGAGTCATACTTACTCACCATATAGTTTTGAAATTGTGTCCAACCATTTTGGGGATTCAAAAGACATGGTTTCATCTCAAGAATCTTATGTTTTCATCATATATTTGGATAAAGAATATTGTGTCAAAACCAAAAAAATTGAATTCTCTATTTTTTATTTGAAAAATGATTTTCCCCACCCATAAGAAATAACATTAGATTTCAAGCCATGGCCAACTAGAGCCATCTTTTCAAAATGTGTGTTTTTTACCCCCATTTGTGAGTCTTGAGTTTATGGACCTTCGATTTGAATTTCCCACTTTAGTGTGCATTAATATGATAGAGTCATTTTCTGAACCACATGAGAATCACAAAAGGAAAATAGCCTCCCATTTACCTTACATAAATCCTCTTTTTGAAAGCCCCTTAATGCCTATGAAAACCTTTTCTTTGATAGCCATATTACAATCCCAATACCTTTTCCAACCCAATATGAACATGGATTTTCATTGAATAATTTTTTAAAATTTACATGTGGGGGGAATTGGTTTCATTTTGGGTACCCTTTTTTGATTTCACTATGTTATCATATCATTGAGGTCAAGCAACCATTTCAGTGTGGGGGAGAGTTTGTTATTCAGTGGGGTTTGGGAATGTAAATATGTTTATCTTGTACAAATGATATTGAAAAGTGTTCAAAAAAATCAAAAAAAATAAATAATGAAAATAATAATGGGTTGTGTCTTGGTTGGGTCAAAAATAACTCTTCCTCAACCTTTGATCTTGTTATAACTATTACAACTAGTGTCATGGTGAGATCAATCATGGGTTGTTTTATGAGTGTGATATCTTAGTCAATTTCAACTTTTGAAAAATGCAAAAACAAAAGAAGAAAAAGAACACTTATGTCATTAGGAGAGGTTTTGTGGTTTGTAAATATTTCATCTTCTCATCCACTTCAATTTCCTTCCTCTTTTTTGTATTATTTTACATTTTCATTCCCTTGTATATATATGTTTCCATTTTCATTCATGTCTCATTTCAAAAAAAAATGTGAATTACTTTTTCCATTTTGGTGTTTTACCCCCTTTTTACTATATTTTGGATATCATCTTCCTTTCATCCCATATCCATAGGAGAACCCCTAAAAATACCTTAGGATATGGAGTGTAAGATGAGAGCTCTTACAATCTCTAAGATTTTCACTTTTGGTTGGTGAATGAGTGAAGCTTCATAAATTAATTTTATCATCTTGAGAGGAGTATGTTTTGTGTGCCACTATTATCCATTTCTAAATTTGAGCATGAAAAAATTAATTATTTTTGGAACCTTGTTTCTATAAAAACTTTTGTTGGAATTAAATATGGATGAGTGAAATTGTTTAAACCTCCCCTGATTGGGGAAAACAAAATTTTAATATTTGTTGGTGAGTGAAAATGATTTTTTCATGTTTTTATCTTTGTTGTACATGAGGAAATTCACAAGTCTAAGTGTTGGGGAGTTGATGTTATTAATATTTTCATGACTTATTATATATTCCCTTTACTTATTTTATATCAAATGTGCATAATTTGTGTGAAATATTAATGTTTTAATACTAAGTATAATTTTTGAACATTTTTAGAAGTAGTCCAATTGAGTCAGTTTACTATTTTATTTATAACTATCGCTATACTAATAAAATTTTTATGGTTATTATTTTTAATGATTCCTAATTCAATATCCAACATTTCTTTATAAGGTATTATGGGCCATTTATGACATTTGAAGGCTCATATGGACCACACAAAAAGGCCCATAGAATCTATGAGAAAACTGGACCATCCATGAAGATTAAATTTATGGGCTCAATACAGAAGTAAAAATTCATTAATTCTCCTAAAACATTCATATAACATTTAAATGAGTAAATGATAAAAATTTCAGGTCCCAACTCTAAGAACAATGGACCCAACTAATTCTTTTAATCCCAGCCCACCATTCTGTCCGGGAATTAAAATCCGGACACTTTGCATGACATATCTCATTATGTAATCATCAAATAAAGCTGATATTTTTCAGTGTGAAAGAGGATATATAGGAGTCCGACTTTTTTGAATAAATTAATCCTATTTTAATGCATATTACTATTCAAAAACCCATTCACATGTTGTACTTCAAAAAGTTTGGATTGAATTTTATAGATTAACTTTGTTTAATCAACCAAACATAACTTTGTCTCCTTAAGTCAAATGGACGACAAATATTCAGAGTAGATAGAGGAGATATTTATCTACAAAATTTAAGAAGATAATATATCATGATTAGGTTGTCTAGTTTTTAAAATGGGTGATGAAAGTGGAGGTTAAGTTTCAGAATTCAAACATCCCACAACATTGGGCTATAAATACATCTCCCTCCCCTCTTTTCAAGGAGTTCGAATTTCAGAACATAGGAGAACATATTGGTACGAACAAATGATTTCCAAAGTCTTGGGATGACCTTCCCTACTCACTTTTTCACTTAAGAGACCCTTCCTCCTCTCTTGGTTTTCATTTACTTTTGTGCTCTTCTTTGTTGTAATCTTGTAAGTCTTTTTATTGTAATTTTGTTTTAATGAAAGTTTTTTCTTCAATATCTCTTATTATCATCCACTTAATGTTGTTTAATATTAATGTTCTTAAAATAGTTTAAATAAATTTTAATCTCCTTCCCTTCTTTTTCTTTCTCATTCAATCTAAAGTTCATTTTTAAATCTCATCATCGTTCGTGTATGTGTGTCTGACACACCACTCTTTTATTACCCCTTTATTTTTCTTATCTTCTTAATTTATCATCATAATAATTATAACCAGATTACTAATCATTTCAATGGATGATTAAATCTTCCATTGGGGTGAGTTATAATTTGGGGATATTAGGTGATTGAGAGCTTTTTCTCAATGAGTATTCTTTGAGTTAATATTGTGTATGTTGAACTTTATATGCCATCGATTAATGACATGTTTTGTTTAATATGTGGATTCCAGGGATTATTGGAACCAAAAATACATTACCATAAAAAAGTAATGGTAATGATTATAACAATAAGTTAAGTTATAGCTTGTATTAAAGCTTTAACACTTGGGAATTCTGATCAAAATCATCTTGTGAAGTGGGTATTAATTTAATGCAATATAAAGCAAAGCTCAAGGATATCATAAGTTTAAATCCCCAATAATGAAATCACCCCAATATTTATCAATTTCTTAAATGAAACATCATCCATAAATTATTTCAATTAATATTTGAAAACAAACCTCCCAATGAAAATACAATAAACTAAAGACAAATGACTATTAAAAGGTATCATTGCTGAGGATTAGACCCGAGTGATGCTATAAACATTAGCAGAGCATCTGAACTTTGACCGGTCGATAGGTGAAAATCGGCCACACTTTTCAAAAACATAGACCATAAATTTACCATGGTTTATATCTTCAAAATTATAAAATTAACTTGGGAGAATATAAGATTTATATGAATTTAAAATCTTTTAATGAATATTATTTATTATAAAATATCATTAATGTCATTTTTAGAAACTCATGAAATATTATAATATAATATTTTTCTAACTCAGGTCAAATGGATTCACGAGTCTCTCCCGCGTGAGAGTGTCTCTCTCCTAGGGAATCCTAGGTTTTCAGTCTCCGTGTCCGACCAGTTTCTGGCAGCGTCGTCTCCCTCCGTGCACCCCACTCCAAGTCTGCGTTATACGCCCTTCTTCAGATCCGGTGTCTGGGGTTCACTTCTTCCTTTCTGCGTCTCTCCCCAACCCTCCGCGGTGAGGAATTCGTGTTCTTTGCCTCCTGTTCTCCTCCCCCTGTTCTGGAATCCTTTCCTCTGTGTTCCGGTGGAGTCGGGTTTCTTCTTCTTTTCACTCAACTTCGACCCCAGGCCTTGTACCTTGCCTCCTTTGGGGTCTTGTAGTTCCTTATGGTGTCTTCATTCCTCGTCGTCGTCAGATCTGTGTCTGAGAAAACAAGGTTCCAGTTCTCCGAACTCCTTTTTCTTTCTTCTTCGGCACTTTATATTCCCTTTAGATCTGAGTGCTCAGGGGCTTGAGGCATACTTGAGTCTGAGGATTCTTTTCCCTTTTCATTTTTTCCCCTGCTTCTGAGAAGTCCAGCGTTGATCGACTGGCGGAATCCGTCTTCTTGTTTCGCGAAGTTTCCTCCATAACATGGTTGACTCACGAAGCTCCTTTTGCGATGTGTCACTGTGATGAGGGATCGCGAAGCGGCCGACGCGAAGTGGCTTGACCCGCAAATCACCTTCCGTGTGGTTTCACCGCGTTGTGAGCACATGAAGCGGCCCCCGTAAAGATTCAGACGTAGGGTGCGGTTCCACTATGTTAGGGTGTGTGCTGTGTTGAATGTGGTGACTTGTGGGTGGGAGGCCATATCCTCGTTACCGTGAAGCTCAGCTATGAAGTGGCTTGATGTGGACCAGTTTGAAAATGTATATCTGCGAAGCACCTATGGTGTTATGAAGCCACTAAGGCCCGCCAGGGGTGTTGCTCCATGAAGACTGGTGTGTGCCGCGGTGTGGGTTCTTGGCAGCAACCACTTAAGGGGAATGGTTGACTGTGAAGGTTGTGGAGCCGGTCCCAGTTGTGTGGATCATGGTTGGAGGCCCGATTGGGGCATTTGATCTAGGGGCCCTTTTATTTGACCAGGCCTTGACTCAAGTGAGGTCCATGGGGATTTCAAGGGTGCCAGTCCTTTATGAGGATTGCGAAATCTTTTTTTTCACTATGGATGCGGATTTGGTAAATCAATGGAAGAGGTTGTCCCTGACGGACAAAGAAAAGGTGATGACTGAGGCACGGGGAAACGAAGACGCACTATTGGAAAATCTCTTGACTCTACTCGTGGTGGGAAAGTTCGTGGAAAACAAATCGTTAAATCTGGGGGCTCTCAAAAACACTCTACAACATATCTGGAAACTTGGCACTGGAGTGGCTATTCGGGAAGCGGGGATCAATCACTTCGTCTTTGATTTATTTAATGAGAAAGATAGAGAAAAAATCTTTCATGGTAGACCGTGGTCCTTCAATAATCAAATCATCCTCATGGAAGAATTCAAAGGGGGGACGATATCCAATGAGTGAATTTAGCACGTTCCCCCTTCTGGATATGAATTAAATGAATCCCCTTCCATGCAATAACGGAACATACCATGAGGGGAATTTGGGACAGTTTAGGTCACTTTATTGACTGGGACAGTTCAGACCCAATAAAATGGGGCCCCGCGGTTCGGATCAAGGTGAATATTGATGTGTCAGAGCCACTGATGAGGGTAATGTTCTTAAAGATTGAAGATACCAACACTTGGATATCATTTTAGTTAGAGAAAATCTCAATCTTATGCTTTTGTTGTGGCTTCCTTGGCCATCTGGAAAGAACGTGCACCACTAAACATAGGAGTGGTGCGGGTAACATTACCCTCCAATAAGTCCCTTGGCTCCATACCAAAACGAATATATATGCTTTCATCCCTGAGACGGAAAAACGAAAGGACAGTGACTGTCTCACGTTGTCACATTCCAGTCTGAAAAAACCCATACATGAAAAAGGCCTAATGCTAGGACCAACGGATTTCCCAAAGGTTGGCCCTCCCACTCAGAGAGAAGCTAGAGTTCACCCTGAACACCCAAAGGACAATACTCCAACATCAGCAAAGTTGGTGACGATGCAACAAGAATCACCCTCACATTGCTCAAAGCCAATGTTGATTCGCGTCGAACCACCAGATCCGAATCCTGACCCACAATCGACCGCTGCAGGAATTCTAACAATGGAGGTCCATGGTATGTTTGGATCTCTAGTACTAGGCCCAATCACCTTTCTAATGTGGAAAAGGGTGTAACGAGGAGAGTGTGATGGGTACGTGGAAGACTCAAAACTCAGGGTAAGGAAAAGACAAAATGAAACATGTCAATCAGGAAGGAACCTCATGAAAAGATGGAAAACGACAAATGTAGAAGAAAGTTCGGGGGAACCAAAGGCGGTGGCGGGCGAGAACCAACCCTGCATAGAGAAATGATTGCCTTATGTTGGAAATATCGTGGTCTTGGAAACCCACGAACGGTTCACATTCTTCAGCACAATTGTGCTCAAAGTCACCCCGATATGGTTTTCCTTTCCGAAACCATACTGGAAAACAAGGAAACCATTGGTATTTCTCTGAAGTGTGGCTTCCAAGGCTGCTTTACGGTGCCTATACAAGGCCATTCTGGGGGACTCTATCTCCATTGGAAGGACAATATTGACGTTAAAGTTTTTTCCTTTTCCTCACACCATGTTGTAGTGATTATTCAAATAGACACTCACCCACCCTGGACCTTTGTGGATTGCTATGGCTGGCCATCCCATAATGATAAGGTGAATTCATGGGATCTTCTATGAAAGTTGTGACATGACTTACTGAGCCCTATTCTATTTGGAGGAGACTTCAATGAGATTATTTTTCATAAGGAAAAGAGGCGTGGAACCATCCGACCCTCAAATTCGATGTCATGCTTCAAGGATGCAGTCTCTAGGGTGGACCTGGTCGATATGGGGTACACAGGTAATCCTTTTACTTGGTTCCGCGATAATAAAGAAGGCACCCGTATCACTGAGCGTCTTGATAGATTTCTGGTATCTACTGATTGTATTAATCTGTTCAGCATGTTTCATATCGACCATGTGGCCCTCAACTGCTTGGACTACTATCCAATTCTCATTGACTGTACACAAGGAAAACTAAATAGACAATTCAGCAGACCCTTCAGATTTGAGAGCTTCTGGTCAAAAGATCTAGAATACAAAGAGGTGATCCAATCAAGATGGAAATGTACTCACAAGGATGTTTGCCTCAACCTCCATTAGGTCACATCTAATCTGAGGTCTTGGAGCAATAAGAAATTTTGCCACCCCGACTGGCACTGTGGCGTCCTTGAAAAGAGACTGAATAATCTCCTCAAACAACCCACATCCAATTGGAATCTCTCTAAGATTAGAGCCACACAAAGAGAGTTGGACATGGACCTACGTATCAAGGAAATATTATGGGCTATGAGTGCATAGGACAACCATATTAAAGAAGGGGACCCTAACACCCTATATTTTCACCAGAAAGCATCAGTCAGGCGTCAGAAAAAACTCTATTACTTGCATCTCACAACCCGATGGAAGAAAAGTTTCTGGCACCAATTGTATCCATGAGGCCTTGACAGCATTTTTCCATAACATCTCCTTTACAGGAACCCCTTTCAAGTCTGCTAAGGTGGAAGAATGTATCAGACCTGCAATCACTGAATAGATAAATAGAAAGCTCACCAAATATTTGACAAATGACGAGATATGCCTGGCTCTAAAACATCTTCATCCCACTAAGGCCCCAGGACCGGATGGGTTCCACACCCTATTTTTTAAGAAATAATTGCACATTATCGATCATGACATATGAAATATGATTAAAAATATCTAGCCTAGTAATACCAGCATTGCGTCCATCAATGAAATTGTCCTCGTCCTCATCCCCTAAATCAAGAAACCTCTGGCGATCCCTGACTTTCGACCTATCAGCCTCTGCATTGTCTCTTACAAGAACTTCTCAAAGATCCTTGTCAATCGAATGTGACCTTGGATACCTGATATTATCTCTGAAAATCAGAGCGCCTTTGTGGCCAAGAGACTGGTCACTGATAATGTGATTGTGGCCCACGAAGTGTTCCATTCTATGAAATCACAATCCACTACGAAAAGAGGAATCATGGCCTGGAAATTGGATATCTCCAAGGAATACTATAGAGTATAATGGCACTTCTTAAGAGTCGTTATGCAGAAAATGGGTTTTTTCTCTAAAAGGACTGATATGGTCATGAACTGTGTCTCAACCATCTCATTCAAAATCAAGGTCAATGGGGAGCTTACCAGAGAATTCACCCCATCCCGAGGCCTTCTCCAGGGAAACCCCCTATCCCCTTTTCTCTTCATAATGGTGGCGGACATATTTTCTAATCTTATTTATATGGTTGTATCTTCTAAGTCTATTCATGGGTGAAAAGTATGTAGAGTTATCCCTCTAGTGTCATATCTCTTCTTGGCTGATGACTGCCTCCTTTTTTCCAAAGCAATAATTAATGAATGTCGGGTGATCTGCCAAGCGATCCACCAGTATGAGAGGGCGTATGGCCAAACAATCAATCATGGAAAATCTGAAATATCATTCAGTGTAGGGGTGCCTCTTTCAACGAGGGATGAACTTTGCACATTAGCTGGAATCCATATAGTTGATAAACATTAGAAGTATCTCAGGCTTCCCAAAGTGATTGGCATGTCCAAAAAAGAAATTCGTGCATCTCTAGTGGAAAGGATTGAGAAAGAAAATCAAGGATAGACCCCAAAAAGAATTTCTAAAGCTGGAAAAGAGACCCTCATCAAATCTGTCATCCAATCTATCCCCAGCTACTTTATGTCCCTTTTTACGCTCCTGGAGGCCATTGTCGACCAGATCAACACACGTACTGCAAATTTCGGGTGGGGGAAGAATGATGGAAGGAATCGACCCCACTAGATGGCCTGGGAGAAACTATGAAAACCCAAATTAGAGGGTGGGATGGGGTTCTGGAATCTTAATCTCTTAAACGACGCACTATTTTCCAAGCAAGTATGGAGCCTTATTAACCGTCCATCATCTCTATGTGTGCGAAATCTATGAGCTAAGTACTTTCCCCACACGGACTTTCATGCTTCCTATCTTGGTCCCCACCCTAGCTTCCTCTGGAAAAGCATTTGGGGGGCTAAAAATCTCCTGGATAAAGGACTAGGCATGAGTATTGGGATTGGCTCATCTGTCAAAATCTGGACTGATCCAGGGATTATTGATAAGGAAGGTATATAGGCTACATCCCCCGCCCAACCAGGTCTTGAAGACGCCAATGTCATCTGCCACCTTTCCGACCAGGGACAGGGGTGGTGTCTGGAAAAGATCCTTGAATGTTTTAACGAAAGAGATCAAAGAATTATCCTTAGCATTACCTGGTTACCAGACGCAGGCCCTAACCATCTGTTTTGGATCAATGACATCTCGAGCGACTACACGGTGAGATCCGGCTACAGAGTTTCTCTTGTAATCCACTCAGTCGGCCGGGATGAGGGACCATGGAAATCAATTTTGACGCTCAACGTCCCCTAAAAAATTTGTCAATTTTGGTGGCAGGTTTATACGGGCACTCTCCCAATAATGAGCCTTCTCATTTACCGACATATAGCCAGTACCATTTTTTCCCTTTCTGCCTGAACATTCCAGAAACTCCTCTACACGCAATCATTAACTACCCGGGACCTAAGGAAATTTGGAATAAATGGGACCTGGCTTTAGCTGCTTCACTGGCATTGGCCTCTAACCATCTCAATCTTCTAACGTGTTGGTTCTCCTCTCTCTCTTTCGAAAATTTAGGTTCACTTTTCACTTTGGCTTAGATTATTTGGGTCCGGCGTAATGATATTGTTTTTCATCAAGCTCACAGACCCCCCAAATTCTGGTTAGATCGGGACACTTCATAGATTGAGGGTTAGAAAGACCACAATGGAAATTCTATGATGGGTGATACCCCCTCCCATCCCACTCATTGGAATCCCCCAACGGAAGCGATTCTTAAGATTAACGTGGACGCATATCTTCCAAAGGATGGGCTTGTTGGCCTCGGCCTCCTTGCCCAAAATCATCTGGGGGAAATCCTTGCTGATAAATATGAATCACATCAGGCATTCTAGGAACCGGTAGTTGCTAAATCCATGGCCATCCTTGCTGGTATGATGCTCGCTATTGAACGTGGATGGGGTGATATCATCATTGAGTCTGACTGTCTTACCGTAATCGATGCTATTAATCACAATGAAGGCGGACTCTTGTCATTTGGCATCATCATCAGGAGAATAATCTCACCTCAACAATGATTCTCATTATGAACCTTCTCCTTCACCAAAAGGGAAGGAAACAATGTGGCCATCAGGTTGCATCCTCAGGCCCATTCGATACCAACTAGTTCTGGTTGGACAATTTCCCTTCATGGATTTTCACATGTACTTCTGTTGATCTTCGTCATTAATGATATGTGCTTTTAATCAAAAAAAACTCAGGTCAAATGGTTACAAAATGACAGAAATTAGAATATAATATAGATATGGTATTAATATAATCTAAAAATACAATTTAGAAATGTTTTAATATTATTTTAACCCTTATCATTTCATTTATCTCCTTGGTTAACTAATTCTAACCTTAACCGTTGTAATACTTTTTCAATATTAAAGGGTTATAAGTATACTTATATGGTTAAAACTGGATAATAAATGGATAATAGATGAAATTTCAGACCATATTTCATCATAACTATTCACTTTCTATATAGTTATGATTTTAAATTAATTTTATAAAATTTTATTTAACATACAATATCATTAATGTCATTTTTAACATTATTTATTTAGTTTAACATTAAAGAAAATAATATAGTAATTTATTACAAATATAAACTTTTAATGTGTTAATAATGTGTTATTATTATATATTAAATTCTCAGGACACTATAACTCACCAAAAATAATATTACTTTTTGTGTTTTCTAAATCATTTACTTGATTTTTCTATAGCTTGCACAAGTACTATGTTAGTGTGGCATAATAATTAAAGGAAATTAATTAATATATAAAAGTTAAAATTCAATTAATAAGATAAAAATATTTTATCATTTAAATAAACATTTACAATCAAACATTCGTTGTTTTTATCCATTTCAAAAAATATTATAAATATTAAAATCAAGAAAGTGACAACTTTTACTTTACCTTTACTTAAAATATTTTAAGAGCCAAAATCAGAGATAAATAGAAAAAATGTAATATTTTAGAGTTTTGGATGATTATAAATGAAATATAATAATTTAATGAAATTAATGAAATATTTTTAATGAATTTTAATCCTTATCACATTAGTTTTAACCCTAATTATCTCATTTTACCTTAACTGTGTTAATAAAAATTTATTGTGGTAACTCTTCACAATGCCTAAAAATAATAGTGTCCTATTTAAAAAAATTAGAAATCCTGATTCAAAATATGAATTTCATTTTTCAATATTCAATTTATTTAAGTTTAATATATTTATTTTAGATAAAAATTCAAAACACAACAAAAAATAATTTTTTGAAAAAAAAATGCATTTCTATGAATAAAAATGAACATTTACCAAAATATGGTATGATAATGATTAAAATATAATAAATTATATTAAATAAAACTAAATAATACATACTTTAATTTTAAATAAATTTAAAATAATAATTTTATTTTAAATTACTTTATTCAATAAAAATAAATGACATTTTACAAAAAATGGAATTTTTCACATGTCATTGAAAAATATAACTTCTCAGAAAATTCTCAAAATTAGCCTAATATAATTTTGAAAAGATTAATTAAAAAATTATTTCTATTTTATAATATGTGATTTATAAAATTTATAGAAATCAATTATATTATTCTATCATAGTAATTAATAAAAACATTTTTAAGAAAAATATATTTTTGAAGAAAAAATTGACTTTATTGAAGAATTAACTTCTTATATCCAAATAATTCTTCAATAAAATTATATTGGTAAGGACCATTATATATTTAAATATTTGTTTAATCTTTTTTATATCATATAATTTAACAGCAGGGTTCTAAATATAACATTTTAATATTAATATTCCACGGTTCTTTAAGCTTGGTATTTCATATTGTATATGTTATCAAACATAGTATTGTTTTAAAATATCATTAAATTACATTCTTCCCCCCCCCCCTCCCCAAATTAATTATACCCTTGAAATTTGAACCTTATCATGTACATAAAGGGTATAAAATTTTAAACATCCTTTTTTGAAACCCCGCGTCATAAAAACGGTTAATAAAAATTCCTTTTGAAAGGAAGAAAAGGGAAATAAGAAGGTCATCTAGAATAACACATACTACATTTCCAAAGAGGATAATATTATTGGATATTAAAAATATTGACATCGAGTAAAATTTAATATCCAAATAATGATGGATATTGATATAAAACATTGATCATATAAAATCAAATTATCATTATAAAGTTAAGGAACACAAAACAGTAAATCGATGAGGTGTGTAAAAGACCATGGATTTATCAAAATTGAAGATAATATGATAAATTTTTTGTTTCGAATCATTTTCTAAGATTTCTGTAATTCCTTTACCGTCTAGATTAATAATATAAGGAAAAATACTTACTTTATTTTCTTAAAATCCAAAAATAATATTTTCATCCTTTTTTGTGTGTTTCAATCAGTTTTCACATTTTTCTCGTCTTTTAATCCAAATAATTAGTATTGAAGATGAATTTTTCATGATTAAAAAACTAAAAAACACATATAAATGATAAAAAATTCTATTAATGGGTAAGAATCTATTCCTCCTATCTTTAGACATTAAAAAACAAAAATGGTTATCATAAGACATGGTAATTCCCAAAATAAATAATGCATTATATAAAGAAATAAAATATTAATCACTAAATACTCAATAATAACACAAAATTATCAATATAATTCATTTTATAAATAAATAAACTTAATATTATTCAAAATATTCTAAACTATGTTTGAAACCCAAAAATAAAAAGGATATGGTCATATATTCTTCTAAGATTAATTTAATATTTATTTAAAATAAACATTAGTCAAAAGAATTTATATACACAAAATTTATATGATTGAATCATATAATATCTAAAATATTCTAATAATTTCTATAAATAACCAGAATCACCATAAATCCAAAATAAAATCATATATACTTATAAAATATAATTCAACCTGCATTCTGTAAGTAAAAGAAATATCTTATCCAAAAGTATTTATATTTACCTAAAACATATAATTTCCCCAAAATTTTGAACGTAATTAAAAATAACATTAATGAAATACTTACAAAATCAATATCTTATCCCATGGTTATCTAAGTCATAAATCATATATTCTAAATTTATAATAACCCTTTTATCTAGATTAACCATAATTACCCAAACATAACACACCATCTTAACCATAAAGATTATCTAGAGATTTCAACTTATATCTATATAATATAAAAGAATTATTCCCAAAATAACCCTTCACATAAAACATATATTAAACACCAAGGTTGTATTACCATTAATCCCTACCAATATCATCTTAAACTCCCACCACCTAATACTGTAAAGTTTTATCTATGATTT
The DNA here is from genome assembly GCA_963277665.1 of Viscum album. NCBI lineage: Eukaryota > Viridiplantae > Streptophyta > Magnoliopsida > Santalales > Viscaceae > Viscum > Viscum album. The sequence goes on from OY728130.1 coordinate 1,712,615,946, forward strand.
TGGACTTTTGGTAAACCTTAAATGTATAAAACAATGATGTTATCTATAAATCATAACTTAACCTCACATTAACACATCTTAATCTCTAATGTTATCTAAACTCTTCTCCAATACCAACTATAATATCCCACACCCATACCCCTAGATCCAATACTAAAAATATAAACCTTATAATTATGGGTTTGATATAAAAAATGTCACCCAATTTCAACCATCCAAAACATACAACATTCAAAAGAAATATGGGATCCATTATATACCAAAGTGACTTTTAGATTTATAGTTTTAGATAAGTGGGACATAATCTTACATAAAAATTCCCATTTATGTACATGAGAATCATTCCCACTATACACAGCTTTCATTTTCCTTTTTAAGTCTTCATCATTGTTTCTACTCATCCTTAAACCCTATGAAACATTTAAAAACATGGTATGAACACAAAAAATAATATTAGGAACATATAAATTAATAAAGAAATAAATTATTCATATTCAAACCCATTAAATCAAAAAAAGTGAGTTTTCCGTTAACATAATAAACTTTCAACTCTAACAATCACTTACTTACACATGAAATCAGCTCTACTACCCAAAGTATTTCAAAAAAACTTTATAAGGAAACATAAATTAAAAATTATAATCATTATAATTTCTTAGAAAACATGAGAACCCCTGAAGCAATTTTCTTAAAAGCATACATCTTCACCCAAAAATAGAATAATCATTCCTTTTGGAACAAAATATCATTAGATTAAGTTTTAGAAGTCAAATTATTGATATAAAAATTGTATAAAATTAGCATTGGTTCCTTAAGAATTAATATTTATAAAACCCGTTCAAAAACACTAATAAGAACCCTTACATACAGAATAACCAATACAGTAATCTTTTAATATAATTAACCATAAATCACAATCGTTACTAAATTTATTGGAGAGATATACTTATAACACCCAGTCATAAACAATGTATAAGGACCAAAAAATGTAGAAAACACAAATAATATTTCATTTCCATCATCAAACTCATAAAAATATCTTTTTTCCCATATATAAAACATTTTTGGATATTGATATATTCCATTATTTTAAAATCCCTTTTTTAAAATGAGAATTCTGAGAAAAAATGGGATGAGCTTTATTCTTGGAATAATTCATGTAATATTAAAAATAATTATAAATATAAAATAATGTTTTGGTGGAATTAAAATCAATATAATCTCTTTATATTAAAATAGAAAACTCATTTTTCCTTTTGTAAAGAAATTCAAATCCTTCCATATAAAATAGAGAAAAAGATTCCTCTTGAAAATATTTTAAATAATGTAAAAAGGGGAATAAAAATTCCTTTATAATTCATTTATGTCCCTATAATTACATATAAACTGAATTTTTAATAATATGGATATTAAAGAAAAATATTTATAAAATAAGTCTTTAAAATGTTTAAAATGGGGTTTTTAAAGTAAAGTGTCTCTTACCTCGAGTCTCGCTCATCACATACATTCCTTATATTAATAAATAATAAATTTTATTTAATTATTTAGTTAATTAAGAATATTTTCCAAGTTTATTATTCCTTTTATTTTATCTATTTCCAAGTTATATTCAATTACTTAATCAACTAAGTTTACATTTGATGTTTTGATGATATTTAGCTTATATATTCAAAATAACATTGGTAAGTTGATTAGGTTAAATATTCCATTATTAAATCATATATAGAATAATAATCATGAAATAATTATCATTTTTATTATTTAATTATAATTTTAAAACCAACTATGAATTACGTTTATGAAAAATTAATTATGTTTTATTCATGGAGATGGTCGGTTGTATGCACGCATGAGTAACATTTCCATTTTTTAATGAACATGAAATAAAGAAGTTAAGTATTATTTTATATTTATATTATGATTATTATATCATAATTATAATATAATTTCTTTAAATACATTTATATATAGTATCCACATGATGTGGTCAGGAAAACTGAATAATGTCCCTTCATCGAGGTGGTAATCCTTATATTTGCATAAACAACTTTATCATTTTCCAATGGATGGAAAGGTAAGAAAGTAGATGGTATATTATACTTTAATAATGATAAATATATCATTAATATCACATAATTAATTTAAATCCATCATTATAGTAATACCTGATAGGCAGTGGTGGAAAATGAATTCCATGGGTTTCTTAGCCCATAGTCCTCTATACAGACAAACGATGGTTTCATTTACCATTTGATGGTTTAAAGATATAAATATTCATTATTATATTAATATAAAAACATATGAGTATATTTAATATACTATTATTAATATTATATAATCTTTTAGGAATAATTAAAAGAGCAAGAAGAAGAAATAAAACTAAAACATTTGGTTAAAACCTATACTTCTTCTTTAGACAACCTCTTTAGGACTATACCTAAAGCCTTAATAGTTCTTATAATGATAAAAAAATAATATAGGATGTGGATATGTATTTTAATAATGTATGTTTTAATTTATTTAATGAGATATAATTCTAAAAAGTTGTGAGTAACAGAGAAGAGGATGTTCTCTTTTATAAATGATGGGAGAAACACCCTTTCAATTTTTTAAAGTATTAAATTAATATAAATTAGTATTCATATTAAAATGGATAAAAGTTATATAATTAGATTTTAAGATAAGGATGACTCTAAATACTCTCATACTATTAAATGTTTACAGGTTTAGATGATGTTTTCACACTAATATCTTTGTTTTTACCCTTGTTGACCCTTTTGATCATTATCATGGTATTAGAGTTTCTTACTCTTTTGGGGTCAAGAAAGTTACTATAAAAGAAAAAGTGTCCCATAAATGGATAATGTTTTATATTTTAAACAATAAAAAATTCACTTGTATTAATATGGGATTTTTTAAATTTAAAATCATTTAACAAAATATTTTTTATTATAAAATATCATTACTGTCATTTTTGGAAATACATGATAAGTTATAATATAATATGTGACTAACCCACATAAAATGGTTCTAAAATGATATTAATTTGAATATAATGATTATATTTTCTTAAAATATCATCCAAAAATAATAATATAGGATTATATATAATATTAAAAATTATCCTTTTGTTTAACCCCATGGTTAACCAATTTAAACATTAATTTTGGAAATAAGTTTTTCAATATTTAAATATTATAATATTAATTATAATGTACAAATTGGACCATAAATTTAAAATTTATTGCATTTTATACCATTTTAATCATAATTTTCTGATTAAAATATTTTTTATAATTTTTCAACAAAAATAATAAAATATTATTTAACATAAAATATCATTAATAATGTTTTGACACTATTTATTTAGTTTGAAATCAAAAATAATAATATTGTAATGAATTTAGAATATAAACCTTTAACCCTTCCAAAATATATTATATTGAAATATTAAATTCATGGGAAACTATAAATAACACAAAATATATTATTTTTGTAGTTTTTAAAATCACTTAATTTTTCCATTGCTTGCAAAATAACTATGTCGGTTTTGCATAAGCGTTTAAGGTAATTATTTCTGCACTAAAAATTGAAAATAAATTTAAATTAAAAATTAAATCAATTATATTTATAAAATTAATTTATAAGTAAAAATTATTTGTTTTTATCGATTTATAAAATTATTATAAATAATAAAAATAATAAAGTGATATTTTTATGTTACCTTTAATTAAAATATTATAATGGTAAAAATAAAAAATATATAAAGTAAAGGGCTTATTTTTAAATTTTAAATGATTATAGATGTAAAATAATAATCCTATGAAATTAATGAATGTTTTTTAATGAATTTTTAATCCTTATCACATTAGTTTTAACCATAATTAACTCATTTTACGTTTACTATGCAAACGAAATTTTATTGTGGTTACTAATAAAAGTGACTATAAATAAAAGGGACCTGTTTAAAAAATATGGAAATAATAATTCCAAATATGGAATCCATTTTTAAATATTTTGTTTCTATAAGTGGTAATAATTAATTTTAGATAAAAACACAGAACAGAAGAAAAAATGTTTTTTTAGAAAAATGCATTTTTAAGCACATAAAAAAACTTGTACCAAAATCATGTATAATGATAATTAAAATGGAATTAATTAGAATATATATAACTAAAGAATAATTTTATTACTTTGATATTAATTTCAATGAATAATAGTACATTAAAATTACTTTATTTAATGAAAATAAATTACAATATATAAAAATCGGTATTTTTCACTATTCAATAAAAAATAAAACTTTTCAAAATATTCTCAAATAAATCATATGAAGATAACTTGGAAAATATAAACTCAAAAATTATAACGTTTTAGTAAGATAAAATTTATAAAATTTTTGGAAATTAATTATAATATTCACTCATAAAAATATTAAAAACCTTTTTTGAAAAAAATATATATATTTTTAAAGCATAAAAAGTATTTAATAAAAAATAAGGGATTATTTAATAAGAATTATTCAATGAATTTTTATTTATTATTACCTTTATATAAATTTGATGATGTGTTTAATTCTATTTATGCTCTTAAATTAAATAGCTAGGTTATAACTATAATATTTTAAAATTAATGTTTCAGGGTTTTTATAAGCTCAGTGTTGTGCGTTGTATTCACTATCAAGAAAAGTGTTCTTTTAAAATATTAGGATATTAAAATGGATCTAGTTGACCAAGTATCTTTTAAAAAAATATACCAAATATTCTTTATTTGGGGTTCAGTGGTTGGTTGGAGCTAGGACCGTTAGTGCTCAAGAGGTAGGAGCGAAGGACTGCTTGGCCAGCTCTTCTTCATGTCAAACCTTGGATTACCATGGGTGGTCTAGAATATTTTCTGTGTTTTGAGACTAGTTTTCAAATTTTTATGTGAAATTTTCTGTGTTTAATTATTTATTATGAGTTATAGGGAAATCCCATGAGTTATTTTTATTTTCAAGCTGAAACAGGGAGGACAGCAGGAGGCGTATGGTTTTGGCTCATGGTTAGTAGTAACCATGTGGAGACCATGCAACCTTGTAGGTACTATTCTAACAGTCGGAACACAATTTTCCTAACAATTTGATCAAACCATTAACAATAAAAAATGTTTAAAATTTTGAAATTTTCATCCCTTATTCATTTGATAGTTTTTTCTATGTAAATATGTTTTATCGATACTTATTACATGGGTTTCTTCAATTGATGTTGTTTAAGATTATATTTAGTATTAAATGAGATTGTGTTTACTTTTTTTGTAGATAACTCCCCTCAAAAGGGCCTCATATAGACTTAGAGAGGGTTAGGTGGAGCATTGACCATGGGTGAACCCTCCATGTGATCTAGATTTCGTGGAGTCAGTGATCTATATGATCCATTCCTTTATCCATTATGTAATTTAAGAGAAGAAACATATGGTGGACCATGATCAGGAGGTCACTATGAAAAATACACCGGTCTTTCATGGATATAAGGTAACCCAGGAGCCTATGTAGTTTCTGTAACATATTGATTGAATCTTCCAGTTTTTTAAGACCTTTGACCCCTTGAAGGTTTTATTCACCACCTATAAGGTTGAAGGATCGGGAAGGAAATGTTGGGAATAAATTGTACTGGTGAAGAAAAATGTAGACCTCACATATACTACTTTAAATGTGGCCTTTAATTGTAAGTTATATTGGAATACCATGAGGGTGGAGAAGTATCGTGAGCTTGTGATATTGGATTAGGGGGACCATTCAATGTTGGAGTACACTCTTTGATTTAATCAGTAGGTTAAGTCTCTCCTAAACTCTTCATAAATGATTACCTAAATGCATGGTGTTCTGAAATTGACTATAAATCTTTGATAAATTCCATAATTAAACTTATTTTCTTACCAAACTATGATGATGTGGTTGATAATTCATATAAGGAATAGGCTATCAGGGATTGGAAAACAACTCTTAGTGTTGTTCCTTTGGTGGGTGGTAGGAAAATATCTATATCTGGTTGGAAGATGAAGTGAGATTAACCTCATCAAGAAATTTGCAGGCATACTTATCTATCATCAAGTGCAGAACCATTGGTTTATTTAAAGAGTAATCTGGTGCACTATTATCACGGAGGGAATTCTGTTTATACCATACTCGTTTTCCCAGAGGCTCTGAGGATGTGAAACTGGTGTGGGTGTTCGGATCACCTTCACCACTTCTTCTAGGATTCAATGAAGGGGGGTGTCATTGTTCCATGTTCTCTAATAGTTCTTGGGTGTGATTAGATACTTCTAAGGGTAGAGGATATCACCCTTTGTTAAAGGGGATTCTTACAAGGTGAAGATGAATTAGGGTGTGCCTATATTAGGGCATCTTCATACAACACATGTGGCACAAGAAGTCCATTTATCTAGGTCTTCCATCATGACAGTTACATTGTTCATTACTTCTTCTAGGTCATCTATTTTATTTAATGTGTTTTTGTCCTACTCATTTATTTTTCTAATGTTTCTTGATTCTTTGGGTATACAAGTTGATTTTATGACTTTTTTTATTGATTTTATTACCCCCACTATATATTAATAAGTAGTAAGTCTTCAAGTGATCATAGTTCAAAGTTTTAATTATTATCATGAAAGTAATGTGGTGTTTCCTTTTTTTGATCCTGCATGTTTTTTTCCTCATCACCAGCATGGATTGGATGATTATTTTAAAATAAAATTATTACTAATATCCCCACAAGGTCCTATTTCTATCTTATAATGGGAGAAATCATGTCTTCCTGGGTGAGTGGTATTTGTGATCAGGGAGGGAAGGACTAGTTTCAATAGAGATGGGATTTACTTGGTTCTAGTTTTCAAAGTTTTTCTTTGATTCCTCAAAGAAAAGTTCATTTGGTTTTCTTTCAGTGGTCATGGACCAATACCATGATGTGTTTCTCGATGATTTTTTTTGTTTATTTCTTAGTGATATTTCAATTTCACTATTGAACTACTTTTTGAGAAGATATCTAATTCATTTTCTTCTTATCAGATGGACTTTGCCATTATAAAATCCTATCTAGAGGACCTTGAGAGTATGGGATTTATTAATCCAAGTATCTCACAATGTTCATTTCCAATTATATTTACAAATAAGGTAGATGAAAGTATGTAGTTTGGAATATATTTTCGTATTCATAATCAAGTTATCATAAATAATAAAATTTTATTTCCAAGAATTGATGATCTTTTCCTATCAACTTAGATAAGCTCATTGGTTGTAAAATATTAACTCGAGGTCAGGGTACCACCATTTAAGGTTTTGGGAGTAGAATATTCCTAAGAATGCATTTTTAATATGATATGGAAATTTAGTATTTGGTTATATCATTTGGCCTTACCAATTCTTATGTTGATTTTTTAGTGAATAGTAAAAAATACAATTTTTAGTTTTGGTGTGTTTATAACATCATTAATGATGTAATAATGATGTCATAAATCTGGTCGACTTGTGTATAGTTAAATAATATTTTAGGTGTCACAAGTTGCTTTAACCATGGGAAAATACCATGGGCAAGCCCATGGTTTTGCAAATACCACCCATGAGGTTTCCCTTGGAAATTATTAAAATAATCCCTCACTTTTCCTATAAATACCAACTCTTGACTTCATTGAATTCATTCCCAATTCTCCCTCAATGAAGATCTAGAATCCTTACCTTCATAGTAGTCCTCCAAATGTTTCCTAAATCCCTCAAGGTCCCAACCTTCATGTTCTAAGGGTTACTCTACAAGGTATGAAAATCCTCAATTTCTTTCTTTTTCCTTTCAAGTTCACTTTTATGTGGTATATCTTTCAAGTTTCCATACCATGTTCTAATTTTATTCTTCTTATTATTGATATACTCTATACTATGATTCATTTCTGGAGAGGTGAACCTTGTCCCATTTTTTTAATATTTTCTAAAGACAGGTTGCGTAGCCGTTAGGCTGTCGAATTTTTGTAAGAAATTTCAAAATTATTCTTTTATTTTGAGTTCTTTATTTATTCTATATTCATATCTTCTTACCCAACAGGAATGAAATATCCAAAATCTTTTATATTCTGTATTTTCTCATGTTCATGATAAATTCATAATCAATATTCTTCTTTTCCCCCACTTGTTTAAGGAATTAAAAACATTGTTTGTGATATGTCGAATTACCGACATCGTAGACGATGTGATTTCAATTTGCATTAATTATTTCAAGTATGGTCATGAAACCATTTATATGGTTCAACCAGGTTATAATATATGTGTTATGACTCACCCATGTTTCTATTTATAAAAAAAATGAGGTTGTTATTATCAAATAACCACTAAAACGATCTAAATGAACATCATTAATGTTTTAACTAATGAATCATCATCATGTTATATAACACAAAATCATTATAAGATCATTTATATCTCCATAATTTCGTTAATAATATTTATTAAAAAATATTGATGTTTAACCATGTTTCAAATTAACTTCCATTCATGGAAACAAGTAAATGAACCATGAAAACAAAGGGAGAAAATGCTTCCAAAACATGAAAATTGAACCAATTGAACCCATAGAAAGGGCCATGAATGAACCTAATAAGGTTATACTAAATAAATTACATGTATAGGAGGTTCTTGAATTATTAATTAATGAAGCTAAATTTGATTATTCAGGTCATTAAAACAAACGAAGAACACACTTGAGCCTAAGGTAAGGGGTTTCTCATCTCACTTTCATTTCTGTGAGATTTACATTATTCACCAATTATTCTTTATATTTGGTATATGCATACTTCCATTTGATATATAATAACATGATTCTATTTATATTCATTTTATTCAATGATTCACTTGATGTTTATTAAATTTTGGTCAAACGGTTCGACTGATTACATTGTGGTAAGGGACTTTGTCTCAACTACCTTTTCATTGTGACTAACTTTGTATTGAGCACCTAATAATCCATATGTGGTGTACCTACTAACCATTTTAGATAACTTTTCTTTTTGAAATTATATTTATATTAAATATCCATAATCTCATCTCATGGATATGTCTTTTGTCTAAACTGTATACTATTTTACATACAGTGTTTATTTGGAAAGATATTTTAATCATGGAAATATTGATGAATCTGTATACTCTACTCTATATGGATATTGAAAAGGCATATTGCTATTGTATTGAATCAATGTATAAGGAATTATTTGGACATGCATTAGTGGGTGGGGCATGCTATATCCCCTCGATGCATCGGTAGGTCTCATGAGACAAAACAGTTTGGCGACAAACCCTTCGAGTTTGTTTCCGAAAATCAGAAGGGTTTATACACATAGAACTAAACCGTTTTTATGGTATTATGGTTTCATGTCCCAGATACATGACTTCCAAATAATAATAATTCTCTTTATTCATTATCAGTTAGTATTTTTATCCATGAGGTTTTCAATATGACAAAATCTATGGATGCAGTTTCATTCCCAGTTTATTAATGGAATTATTTATTCATTTATTCACTATGCCATATTGATTATGTCAGATTGATGGTGATTCACTTATTATTGTGATCATTATTACACTATTTTTAACCCTTTTTGAGCATGTGAGCTCACCCCTTTCATTGTTTACCTTCAATAGGTGATGAAGAGAAGATCTTTTATTGAGTTCCTGGGGATGTCATTTTTAGATTTTGTTATGTATTGTATTTTTGAAAACTTTTCCAATGTAATTTGAGTAACATTTATGTATCTAGTTTCTTCAAGAATACTGAACTGATCATTCCTACAGAATTTTCATTCCTTCTAACCATTTCAATATCACAAGTAATGCACCGGCTCTAGCCTAGAGGGGTTGGGGTGTTGCAGTTGGTATCAGAGGAAGTTTACTATAAAACTTGGAAACTAGAGTAGGAAATGTATATTAGGGAACAAAACCCTATGGTAGTATCTGAGGATTAACATACAAGAACGTCCTTGTATTTTGGTAAGGAATAGATTTTTTGGATGTTTTAAGCAATACGTCCATGTCTGGATTCGAGTAGGTAGAGGCGGCTCTGGCACAGATGTATCTAGAGGTAAAACCCGAAAACACCGCTTTGAGATAGACTCGAACGGAAACTGGTGCACGACAACGGGCCTTGCTTCACTCTTAGTTATGACACTCCCTGGGGATATGCTTAGGAAAATTCATATTTTCTTTACAATCCATTATGAAGGAGTTAATGTAAATTTTTCCTCAGAGGAACCTAGTTTATAAGATTATCTATGCATAGAAGTTCAATCTATGTTGAGTTCTTTTCTATTTAAGATTCATAAACTAATATAATGTATCCCATTTTTTAGAAATGGCATCTAATGGAATAAGTGGAATCAATACTCGTGGGAAAGGTAGGGATCTCTCTACTGAGCAAGTCAACACAGTCAACGTTGGAGCAGATCAGATCATGACCATATTGGGATAACTTACTCAAGTTGTAACAAATAACCATTCTACACTTGTATTGGATCATTTCATGCGGAAAAATCCCTCTTATTTCAGTAGGACTACTAATCCTGTGGTTGCGGAGCAATAGATCCAGTCCCCTGAAAATATATTCATGGTGTTAAGATGTAATTAAAATTAAAAGTTAGTACTGGATGTAAATTGTCTCAAGGGCGACGTTGATCAATGGTGGTCCCTAATTCAAAATACCACAGTGGAAGAATGGATAGAGGATATAGAATGGAGGACTTTTAAATAAATATTCATCGAAAAATATTTCCCTTGTGAGCAACGAACTGAAATGAAGAATAAATTCCTTAGCTTGAAACAAAGGGAAGAAAACAGTGTTGTAGAGTATAAGGATACCTTCACAAGGCTAGCCAAGTATGTCATGGATTACATACGTGACTCAGAGGAAAATATTGATCATTTATTTTAAGGTCTTAATACAAGTCTTCGAAGGGCACTGGATTCTCAATCATTTTCATCATATGATGAAATTGTATCAAGTGCCATCAAAACAGAGAAGGAATTTTCTAGATCAAATTTTTTCAAAGGAAACCAAGATAAGAAGCGGTATTCTAATAAAAAAGGAAAAGTAGAAGTACCAAAGAAGAGAAAGGTAATGAATAGTTTCCCATTATGCAAGAACTGTGGAAAGAATCATCTCGAGAAATGCTGGAAAGGCATGGGAGTCTGTTATAACTATGGAGAAAACATTCATTGATCTCATGAATGAAAGGGGAAGAAACAATTAAATGATATTCAATGCTACAATTGCAGAGAGATGAGACACTATGAAAATGAGAGTCCTAAGCGCCAAGAAAACATGCCTCAGAAAAAGCCAAGAGAGAAAGGGAGAGCCTATTCGATTAAAACCGCGAAGTTTGAAGTTCTTAGTGACGTGGTGCCAGGTACTTTAATTGTTTCCTCAAACTTAGCCAACACTTTATTTGATTCTGGATCATCGCATTCATTTATATCCTCTCAAATTTCCAAGAAAATTAGATATGTCCAATTTTATTTAAGAAAAGAGTTGTCGGTCAAAAATCCCATGGGATTTATCATTGCAACAAAGTAATGTTGACTTGTCCTCCTCCAAACACCAAAATGTGCTTTAGTTTCTAACCTTATCATCATACCCATGACTAATTTTGATATAATTCTCTGTATGGATTGGATGTCAAATTATGATGTGAGGATTTATTGCAAGAAAAAGGAAGTTACAATTTTTTAAAATGGTGTATAATCCCTTGTCTTTAGGGAAGAAACTTCGCCACCTAATTCTTATCTAGAACCACCACTAATAGATCTATTGAATACAATACTTGGAGAGGAAGATAGACCAAAATCTATGGGAGAGGAAAGAAATCATCAATTTGAAGATGTGCACATAATGAAAGAGTACATTGATGTATTTCCAGAGCATTTACCTGGACATCCCCCAGAGCGAGAAGTTGAGTTCTCTATTGATTTAATTCTTGATGAAAGACCTATATCAAAGACTCCCTATAGAATGGAAACTATGTAATTAGTATATCTAAAGAAAAAACTAGATTATTTGAGTGAAAAGGGATTTATTCGACCTAGTGTTTTTCCATGGGGATCCCATGTCCTCTTTGAAAAGAAGAAAGATGGATCCATGAGGCTTTGCATTGATTATAGGGAAATCAATGCTATTATAATAAATAATAAGTATCCTATGCCCTGGATTGATGATTTATTTGACCAACATCATGGATCTCAATACGTTTTTAAGATTTACCTTCTATCTTGATATCATCAGTTGCATGTGAGGAAGGATGATATTCCTAAGACAACATTTTAAATCAGGTATGGGCATTATGAGTTTACAGTGATGCCTTTTGGACTGAAAAATGCACCCTCTGTTTTCATGGATTTAATGAATAGATTTTTCAAGGAATATCTTGATAACTTTGTTGTGGTATTCATCGATGATATCCTAGTATACTAAAAAATCTATGAAGACCATGGGGATCATTTGCTAACTATTCTGAAAACTCTTAGAAGAAATCAATTATATGGGAAGTTTAGCAAGTCAAAATTATGGATTTAGTCAGTTTCTTTTCTAGGAAATATTTTCTCTAAGGATGGAATCCTAGTTGATCCTGCTAAGAAAAAGGAAATCTAAGAGTATCCCATGCCAACAAACATAACTGAGGTACACATTTTTATTGGCTTAGTAGGTTATTATTGGCGTTTCGTATAGAATTTTGCCCGACTGGCTAACCCACTAAAGAAGCTCACACGTAAAGGGGTTAAATTTTTTTGGAAAAAATATTGTGAAGAATGTTTCAAAGAACTTAAGAGAAGATTAGTAAATGATCCTATATTGACTCTACCATCGGGGAATGACGGGTTTGTTATTTATAATGATGATTCAAAGAAAGGACTTGGTTGTTTCCTTATGCAAAATGATAAGGTTATTGCTTATGCATCACGATAGATAAAAGTTCATGAGAAAAACTATCCTACTCATGATCTTTAGTTAGCAGCTGTAATCTTTTCTTTGAAGATATGGAGAAATTATCTATATGTTGAAAAATGTGAAATTTATATTGATCACAAGAGTTTGAAGTATATTTTCTCACAGAAAGAACTCAACATGAGGCAAAAGAGATGGATTGAAATACTCAAGGATTATGATTTCAAGATACACTACCACCCAGGGAAGGCAAATAATGTGGCATATGCTTTGAGCAGAAAGGATCATGGAGTTTTGAACAAGATGAGAGTTGAAAGGGATTCTATTTTCATGGATCTAGTAAAGATGGATATGGGAATAACCATCGAAGGTGAAACATCAATGATTTTTCAAATGGTTGTCAAACCAAATTTACTAGAAAGGATAAAAAGTTCTCAAGTTGTTGATGAAGAGTTTCAAAAGAAGATTAAAGCTTTGAATGATGGGAGATTGAGTGACTTCGTATATGAATATTGAATTTTGAAATTTGGGAAGAGACCTTGTGTTCTTGATATACCTGATCTAAAAAGGGAATTATTGGATGATTTTCATAGTTCCAAATTCTCTATACACCCTAGTACCACTAAGATGAAAAGGGATTTGAAAGAACATTTTTGGTGGGACAACATGAAGAGGGAGATTGCTGATTTTGTATCAAGATGTATGGTTTGTCAAAAAGTGTAAGTTGGAAGGAAACAGTCAGGAGGAGTATTGCAACCACTTCCCATACCAGAGTGGAAATGGGATAATATCATGATGGACTTCGTCATGGGACAACAGAAGACTCCTAGAAGGAACGATACAATATGGGTCATTATTGATTGTCTTACCAAGTCAGCAAATTTTATTTCTATAAGAGAAGATCTAACACTTGAAAGTCTAGAAAGAATATACATTAATGAAGTTTTAAGACTTCATGGAGTACCCCTATCGATTGTTTCTGATCATGATCCACGTTTGACATCAAGATTCTAGAAAAGTCTTCAGAATTCCCTAGATATTGATCTTCTTTTGAGCACTTCCTACCACCCATAAACTGATGGACAATCAGAATGGACTATTCAAACATTGAAATACATGTTGAGGACTTGTTCAATTGACTTTAAAGGCGTGTGGGATCAGTATTTACCACTCCTAGAATTTTCTTACAATAATATTTCCATTCAAGTATTCAGATGCACCCTATGAATCATTATATGGGAGGAGATCTCGTACACCAACTTGTTGGGATGAAGTTGGTGAGAGAAAGCTCGTGGGCCCAGAACTTGTTGAAGAAACAACGGAAAAGGTGAAGATTATACAGAACCATATCAAAATAGCTCAAAGTAGGCAAAATAGCTAAGCAGATAAGTCCCAGGTACATTGGACCTTTTGAAATTCTGGACCGAATTGGATTCGTAGCTTACCATTTGGCAATGCCGCCAAGTCTCTCCAAGGTTCACAATGTGTTCCACGTTTCAATGTTAAGAAAGTACATGCCAGACCCAACACATGTACTTAGTTATGAAGAAGTAGAACATGAGCCGGATCTATCTTATTGTGAAGAGCATATCAAGATTATTGATACTAGAGAACAAGTATTGAGATATTGGACAACTTGTTTGGTAAATGTTCTATGGAGAAACCATAAGAAGGAGGAAGCAACAGGGGAGCCTGATAAGATTATGTTAAAGACATACCCAAATATTTTTAGGTAATATTTTGTTAATTTTGAGGACAAAATTTTTTTAAGGAGGGGAGAATTTAACACCCCAATGTTTTGAAAAATAAATATAGAATGAAATTTTATAATCTATCCATTAAACACAACTTTTCCGCCTCTATGTTTTGAATTTCGAAAAATGGTCATCTAGAGTTGTGTTCAGTAAGTCATTTACAGTCTAATAAAACAAACTTGATTTTTGGTGAATATTAACATACCCATATGAATAGTAATATGAATAGTGATATGAATAGTAATATGACCCTTATGAATAGTAAATAATATTATTATTTTATTTTCTTAAGGCAATAAGATAATGAGATCTTAATTAGTTTTTCAATGAGAAATAAAACTAATTGCACTTTAAGATTGTTATTTTTTGAATCAAATATGGATTTATTAAAAAATTAAATTAATTATATTTATAAAATTATTTTTGAAAAATGGATTTCACTTTTGAACTCTACACATCAAAAAATGGTTAGAGTGAATTTTGGGAATTTTTCTGAAATAGTTGATTTTTCAGTGAATAGTGAAAAATATAGTTTTTAGTTTCAGTGTGTTTATAACATCATTAATGATGTCATAAATATGGTAGAATTTTGTATAGTTAAATAATATTTGAGGTTTCCCAAGTGGCTTTAACCATGGGAAATACCGTGGGCAAGCCCATGGTTTTTCAAATACCACCCATGAGGTGTCCCGTGGAAATTATTAAAAAATTCCTCACTTTTCCTATAAATACCAACTCTTCCCTTCATTGAATTAATTCTCAATTCTCACTTAACAAATCTTTGGCCTCATTACCTTCATAGTAGTCCTCCCAATGTTTACTCAAGCCCTCAAGGTCCCAACCTTCAAGTTCTAAGGGTTACTCTACAAGGTAAGAAAATCCTCAACTTCTTTCTTTTTCCTTTCAAGTTCTCTTTTATGTGGTATATCTTTCAAGTTTCCATATCATGTTCTTATTTTTTCTTCTTATTATTGATCTAATATATTCTATTATTTATTTCTAGATAGTTTATCCATGTCCCCTTTTTTTAATATTTTCTAAAAACATGTTGTGTAGTCGTTAGGCTGCCGAATGTTTGTAAGCGAGTTCAAAATTATTCTTTTATTTTGAGTTCTTTATTTATTCTTTCTTCATCTCTTCTTACCCAATAGGAATGAAATCTCCAGAATCTTTTATATTCTGTATGTTCTTAGGTTCATGAGAAATTAATCATCAATCTTATTCTTTTCCCCCACTTGTTTGAGGAATTAAAAACATTGTTCGCGATGTGTCGAATTACTGACATCGTAGATGATGAGATTTCAATTTGCATTAATTCTTTCAAGTCTGGTCATGAAACCATTTATATGGTTGAACCAGGTTATAATATATGTGTTATCACTCACCCATGGTTCTGTAATTCTTTGGTACTCATGGTTCTATTTACAATAGAAAATGAGGTTGTTATTATCAAACAACCAGTAAAACGATCTAAATGAACATCATTAATGTTTTAACTAATGAATCATCATTATGGTATATAACCCAAAATCACTATAAGATCATTTATATCTCCATAATTTCTTTAATAATATGTATTAAAAATTATTTATGTTTAACCATGTTTCAAATGAACTTCCATTCATGGAAACAAGTAAACGAACCATGAAAACAAAGTTAGAAAATGCTTCCAAAACATGAAAATTTAACCAGTTGAACCCATAGAAAGGGACATTAATGAACCTAATAAGGTTATAATAAATCAATTACATGTATATAAGGTTCTGGAATTATTAATTAGTGAAGCTAAATTTGGTTATTCAGGTCATTAAAACAAACGAATAACACACTCGAGCATAAGGTAAGGGGTTTCTCATCTCACTTTCGTTTCTGTGAGATTTCCATTGTTCGCCAATTATTCCTTATATTTGGTATATGTGTACTTTAAATTGATATATAATAACATGATTCTATTTATATTCATGTTATTCAATGATTCACTTGATGGTTATTAGGTTCTAGTTATACGGTTTGACTGATTACATTATGGTAAGGGACTCTATCTCAACTACCTTTTCGTTGTGACTAACTTTGTATTGAGCACCTAATAATCCTTATGTGGTGTACCCAATGCCCAATTGATATCACTTTTCATTTGAAATTTTATCTATATTAAATATCCATAATCTCATGTCATGGATATGTTTTTTTGTCTAAACCGTATACCATTTAACATACAGTGTTTATTTGGAAAGATATTTTAATTATGGAAATATTGATGAATCTGTATACTCTACTCTATATAGATATTGAAAAGGCATATTTACCTTGTATTGAATCAATGTATAAGGAATTATTTGTACATGCAGTGGCAGGTGGGGCCCATTATATCCCCTCTATGCATTGGTAGGTCTCATGAGACCAAACAGTTTGGCGACAAACCCTTCGAGTTTGTTTCCAAAAATCAGAAGGGTTTCTACCCATAGAACTAAACCGTGTTTACGGTATTATGGTTTCATGTGATAAATACATGAACTCCAAATAATAAGAATTCTCTTTATTCATTATCAGTTAATATAATTATCTATGAGGTTTTCACTATGACAAAATCTATGGATGCAGTTTCATTCTCAGTTTATTAATGGCATTAGTTATTCATTTATTCACTATGCTATATTGATTATGTTAGATTGATGGTGATTCACTTATTATTATACTCATGATTCCACTATTTTTAACCCTTACTGAGCATTTGATCTCACCCCTTTCATTGTCTACCTTCAATAGGTGATGAAGAGAAGATCTTTTATTGAGTCCTTGGGGATTCCATTTTTAGTTTTTATTATGTATTGTATTTTATAAACATTTCTAATGTAATATGAGTAACATCTATGTATCTAGTTTCTTCAAGACTACTAAAATGATCATTCCTTCCAAATTTTCATACCTTCTAACCATGCCAATATCACAAGTATTTCACCTATTCCAGCCTAGAGGGGTCGGGGTGTTACAGTTGGTATCAGAGGAAGTTTAGTAGAAAACTTGGAAACTAGAGTATGAAATGTATAGTAGGGAAGAAAGCCCTAATGTAGTATCTAAGGATTAACATACAATAATGTCCTATTATTTTGGTAATGAATATATTTTGTGGATATTTTAAGCAATATGTCTCTGTCTAGATATGAGCAGGTAGAGGAGGCTCTTGCACAGATGTATCAAGGGGTAAAACCCGAAAACACCGCTTTGAGCTAGACTCGAACGGGAACTGGTGCACAAAAATGGGCCTTGCTGTACTCCTGGTTACGACACTCCTGGGGGATATGCTTAGGAAAATTTATATTTTCTTTATAATCCATTATGAAGGAGTTAATATAAATTTTTCCTCAGAGGAAACTTGTTTCTAAGATTAGCTATGCATAGAATTTCAATCTATGTTGAGTGCTTTTCTATTTAAGATTCATAAACTAATCTAGTGTATCCTATTATTTAGAAATGGAATCTAAGGGAAGAAGGGGAATCAATACTCGTGGCCAAGGTAGGGATCTCCCTACTGAGCAAGTCAACACAGTCAATGTTGGAGCAGATCAGATCATGGCCATATTGGGACAACTTACTCAAGTTGTGACAAATAACCATTCAACACCTATATTGGATCATTTCATGCCGAAAAATCCCTCATCTTTTAGCGGGACTACTAATCTCGTGGTTACTGATCAATGGATCAAGTCCCTTGAAAAGATATTCATGGCGTTAAGATGAAATGAAAATGAAAGGGTAGTACTGGCCGTATATTGTCTCAAGGGTGACGCTGATAAATGGTGGTCCCTAATTCAAAATACCACAGAGGAAGAAGAGATAGAGGATATGGAATTGATGACTTTTAAGGAAATATTCTCCGAAAAATATTCCCCTCGTGAGAAACGAACTGAAATTAAGAGGAAATTCCTTTTCTTGAAACAAAGGGAAGAAGACATTGTTTCTGAGTATGAGGCTACCTTCACAAGGCTATCCAAGTATATCGTGGATTACGTATGTGACTCGGCAGACAAGATTGATCATTTATTTGAAGGTCTTAAGCTATTTCTTCAAAGGGCACTGGATTCTCAATTATTTTCATCATATGATGAAATTGTATCAAGTGTCGTCAAAACAGAGAAGGAATTTTCTAGATCAAATTTTTTCAAAGGAAACCAAGATAAGAAGTGATATTCTGATAAAGAATGAAATGGAGAAGAACCAGAGAAGATCAAGGGAATTAATAGTTTCCATTATGTGATAACTGTAGAAATAATCATCTTGGGAAATGGTTGAATGGCATGGGAGTCTGCTATAACTACAGAGAAAAGGGTCATCGATCTGATGAATTCAAGGGGAAGAAACAATTCAATGATATTCAATGCTATAATTAAAAAGAGATAGGACACTATTCAAATGAGTGTCCTAAGCGCCAAGGAAACATGCCTTAGAAATAGCCAAGAGAGAAAGGGATAGCCTATGTGATTACAACCGCGGAGGTTGAACTTCCTAGTAACATGGTGCTAGGTACTTTAATTGTTTCCTCAAACTTAGCCAACACTTTATTTGATTCTGGATCATCGCATTCATTTATATCCTCTAAATTTTCCAAGAAATTTAGATATGTCAAATTTGATTTAAGAAAAGATTTTTTAGTCAAAACTCCCATGGGATGTATCATTGCAACAAAGGCATCTCGACTAGTCCCCATCCAAACACCAAAACGTTCTTTAGTTGCTAACCTTATCATCATACCCATGACTGAATTTGATATAATTCTCGGTATGGATTGGCTATCAAATTATGATGCAAGGATTTATTGCAAGAAAAAGGAAGTTACAATTTTTTTAAATGGTGTATAATACCTTGTCTTTAGGGAAGAAACTTCGCCACCTGATTCTTATCTAAAACCACCCCCAATAGCTCTATTCAATGCAATACTTGGAGAGGAATATAAACCTATATCTATGGGAGATGAAATAAATCTTTAAATTGAATATGTGCACATATTGAAAGAGTACATTGATGTATTTTCATAGGATTTACCTGGACATCACCGAGAGCGGGAAGTTGAGTTCTCTATTGATTGAATTCCGGATGCAAGACCTATATCAATGACTCCCTATAGAATGGCCATTGTGGAGTTAGTAGAGCTAAAGAAACAACAAGATGATTTGAGTGAAAATCATTTATTCAACCTAGAATTTCCCTATGGGGAGCCCATGTCCTATTTATCAAGAAGAAGGATGGATCTATGAGGCTTTGCATTGATTACAGGTAAATCAATGCTATTACAATAAAGAATAAGTATCATCTTCCACAGATTGATGATTTATTTGACCAACTTCATGGAGATCAATACATTTCGAAGATTGGCCTTAGATCTGGATATCATAAGTTGCTTGTGAGGAAGGAAGATATTCCTAAGACAGAATTTCAAACCAGGTATGGGCATTATGATTTTACAGTGATGCCTTTTGGACTGACAAATGCACCCTCCGTTTTCATGGATTTAATTAATAGATTTTTCAAGGAATATCCTGATAACTTTTTTAAGGTATTTATCGATGATATCCTGGTATACTCAAAAATCTATGAAGGCCATGAGGATCATTGGAAAACTATTCTGAAAACTCTTAGAAAAAATCAATTATATGGGAAGTTTAGCAAGTGCGAATTCTGGCTTTAGTCAGTTTCTTTTCTAGACTATATTTTCTCTAAGTATGGAATCCTAGTTGATCCTGCAAATACAAAGGCAAACCGAGAATGGCCCACACCATCAAATATAACAGAGGTACGCAGTTTTATTGGATTAGCAGGTTATTATCGACATTTCATGTAGTATTTTTCCTGACTCGCTAACCCGCTAATGAAGCTCACACATAAAGGGGTTAAATTTGTTTGGACAAAAGATTGTGAAGAATGTTTCAAATAACTGAAGAGAATATTATTAAATGCTCCTATATTGACTCTACCATCATGGAATGATGGGTTTGTTATTTATAGTGATGCTTCAAAGAAAGGACTTGGTTGTGTCCTTATGAAAAATGATAAGGTTATTGCTTATGCATCACTACAGATAAAAGTTCATCAAAAAACTATCCTACTCATGATCTTGAGTTAACTGTGTAATCTTTGCTTTGAAGATATGGAGACATTATCTCTATGGTGAAAAATGTGAGATTTATACTGATCACAAGAGTTTGAAGTATAATTTCTCACAGAAATAACTCAACATGAGGAAAAGGAGATGGATTAAACTACTCAAGGATTAATACCTCACGATACACTACCACCCAAGAAAGACGAATAAGGTGGCAGATGCTTTGAGAAGAAAGGATCATGGATTTTTAAACAAGATGACAGTTGAAAGGGATCCTATTTTCATAGATCTAGTAAAGATGGATATGGGAATAACCGTGGATGGTGAAACATCAATGCTTTTTCAAATGGTTTGAAAACCATCTTTACTAGAAAGGATAAAAATCTATCAATCTGATGATGAGGAGTTTAAAAAGAAGATTAATGATGTGAATGATGGGATATTGAGTGACTTCGTATATGAAGATGCTATTTTGAAATTTGGGAAGAGACTTTGTGTTCCTGATATACCTGATCTAAAAAGGGAATTGTTAGATGATGCTCATAGTTCTAGTTTCTCTATACACCCTTATAACACTAATATGTGTAGAGATTTGAATGAACATTTTTGGTGGAACAACGTGAAGAGGGAGATTGCTGATTTTGTGTCAAGATGTATGGTTTTTCAATAAGTGAAAGCTGGAAGGAAACAACCTGGAGGAGTATTGAAACCTCTTCCCATACTTGAGTGGAAATGGGATAATATCACAATGGACTTTGTCATGGTACTACCACATACTCCTAGAAGGAACGATGAAATATGGGTCATTGTTGATCGTCTTACCAAGTCAGCACATTTTCTTGCTATAAGAGAAGATCTACTGCTTGAACATCTAGCAAGAATATATATTAATGAAGTTGAAAGACTTAATGGGGTACCCCTATCGATTGTTTCTGATTGTGATCCAAGTTTTACATCAAGATTCTAGAAAAGTCTTCAGAAGGCCCTAGATACTGATCTTCATTTGAGCACTGCCTACCACCCACAAACTGATGGACAATCTGAACAGACTATTCAAACATTGGAAGACATGTTGATGTCTTGTTCAATTGATTTTCAAGGCATGTGGGATCATTATTTACCCCTCGTGGAATTTTCCTACAACCATAGCTTCCATTCAAGTATTCAGATGGAAACCTATGAAGCATTATATGAGAGGAGATGTCATACAAAAAATTTCTGGGATGAAGTTGGTGGAAGAAAGATCATGGGCCTAGAACTTATTGAAGAAAAAACGAAAAAGGTGAAGATTATCTAGAACCATATCAAAATATCTAAAAGTAGACAAAAGAGCTATGCAGATAACTGAAGGAAGGATTTGGAGTTTAAAGAATGAGATCACGTTTTTTAAAGGTATCTCCATAGAAGAGTATTATATGATTCTGTATAAAGGGAAAGTTGAGTCTCAGGTACGTTGAACCTTTTCAAAATTTGGACCGAATTGGAGTTGTAACCTACCGTTTGGCAATGCCGCCAAGTCTCTCCAAGTTTCAAAATTTGTTCCACGTGTCAATGTTAAGAAAGTACATGTCAGACCCAACACATGTACTCACTTATGAAGAAGTAGAACTTGAGCCAGATCTATCTTATTTTGAAGAGCCTATCAAGATTCTTGATACTAGAAATCAAGTATTGAGAAAATGGACGACTCTTATGGTAAAGGTTCTATGGAAGAACCATAAGATGGTGGAAGTTACAAGGGAACCTGAGGAGCTTATGTTAAAGACAAACACGAATATTTTTAGGTAATATTTTGTGAATTTCGAGGATGAAATTTTTTTAAGGAAGAGAGAATGAAACACCGCAAGTTTTTGAAAATTAAATATAGAATGTAATTTTATAATCTATCCATTAAACAAAACTTTGCCTCTTCTATGTTTTGAATTTCGAAAAATGGTCATCTAGAGTTGTGTTCAGTAAGTTATTTGGAGTCTGATAGAACAAACTTGATTTTTGCTAAAGAGTAAAATACCCATATGAATATAAATATGAATAGTATTATGACCCTTATGAATAGTAAATAATAATATTATTTTATTTTCTTAAGTAAATAATATAATGAGATCTTAATAAGTTTTTTAGGGAGAAATAAAACTAATTGCACTTTAACATTGTTATTTTTCGAATTAACCATGACTTTATTTAGAAATTAAATTAATAATATTTATAAAATTATTTTTGAAAAATGGATTTCACTTTTGATTTCTACACGTCGAAAAATGGTTAGGGTGAATTTTTGGAATTTCTCTGAAATAGTTGATTTTTCAGTGAATATTAAAAAATATTGTTTTTAGTTTCGGTGTGTTTATGAAATCATTAATGATTTCATAATGATGTCATAAATCTGGTCAACTTTTGTATAGTTAAATAATATGTGAGGTGTCCCAAGTGGCTTTATCCATGGCCAAATACCATGGCCAAGACCATGGTTTTGCAAATACCACCCATGAGGTGTCCCTTGGATATTATTAAAATAATCCCTCACTTTTCCTATAAGTACCAACTCTTCCCTTCATTGAATTCATTCCCAATTCTCCCTCAACGAAGCTCCAGCCTCCTTACCTTCATAGTAGTCCTCCAAAGGTTTCCTCAAGCCCTCAAGGTCCCAAACTTCATTTTCTAATGGTTACTCTACAATGTAAGAAAATCCTCAATTTCTTTCTTTTTCCTTTCAAGTTCTCTTTTTTGTGGTATATCATTCAAGTTTCCATACCATGTTCTTATTTTTTTCTTCTTATTATTGATCTACTCTATACTGTGATTCATTTTAGGATAGATGACCCTTATCTTATTTTTTTTAATATTTTCTAAAAACATGTTGTGTAGCCGTTAGGTTGCCGAATATTTGTAAGCGATTTCAAAATTATTCTTTTATTTTGAGTTCTTTATTTATTATTTCTTCATCTCTTCTTACCCAAGAGGAATGAAATCTCCAGAATCTATTATATTCTGTATTTTCTCATGTTCATGATAAATTCATCATCAATCTTCTTCTTTTCCCCCACTTGTTCGAGGAATTAAAAACATTGTCCGTGATGTGTCGAATTACCGACATCATAGACGATGTGATTTCAATTTGCCTTAATTATTTAAAGTCTAGTCATGAAACCATTTATATGGTCGAACCAGGTTATAATATATGTTTTATGAATAACCCATGGTTCTGTAATTATTTGGTACTCATTTTTTGATTTATAAAACAAAATGAGGTTGTTATAATCAAAGAATCACAAAAATGATCTAAATGAACATCATTAATGTTTTAACTAGTGAATCATCAACATGGTATATAACCCAAAATCATTATAAGATAATTTATATCTCTATAATTTGTTTAATAATATGTATTAACAATTCTGTATGTTTAACCATGTTTCAAATGAACTTCCATTCATGGAAACAAGTAAACGAACCATGAAAACCAAGGGAGAAAATGCTTCCAAAACATGAAAATTGAACCAATTGAACCCATAGAAAGGGCCATTAAAGAACCTAATAAGGTTATAATGAATAAATTAAATGTATATGAGGTTCTGGATATATTAATTAATGAATCTAAATTTGATTATTCAGGTCATTAAAACAAATGAGGAACACACTCGAGCATAAGGTAAGGGGTTTCTCATCTCACTTTCATTTCTGGGAAATTTCCATTGTTTTCCAATTATTCATTATATTTGGTATATGTGTACTTCTATATGGTATATAATAACATTATTCTATTTATATTCTTGTCATTTAATGATTTAATTGATGGTTATTAAGTTCTGGTCATACGATTCGACAGATTGCATTGTGGTAAGGGACTTTGTCTCAACTACCTTTTCGTTGTGACTAACATTGTATTGAGCACCTAATAATCCATATGTGGTGTACCTACTGTCCGTTTTAGATCAATTTTCATTTTATATTATATCTATATTAAATATCCATAATCACATTTCATGTATATCTTTGTTGTCTAAACCGTATACCATTTTACATACGGTGTTTATTTGGAAAGATATTTTAATTATGGAAATATTGATGAATCTGTATACTCTACTCTATACGGATATTGAAAAGAATATTTCCCTTGTATTGAATAAATTTATAAGGGATTATTTGGACATGCAGTGGCGGTTGGGGCCCGCTATATCCCCTTGATTTATCTGTAGGTCTCGTGAGACAAAATAGTTTGGCGACAAACCCTTCGAGTTTGTTTCCAAAAATCAGAAGGTTTTCTACCCATAGAACTAAATCGTTTTTACGGTATTAGGGTTTCATGTGCTAGATACAAGACGTCTAAATAATAATCATTCTATTTATTCATTATCAGTTAATGTTATTATCCATGAGGTTTTCACTATGACAAAATCTATGGATGCAGTTTCATTCTTAGTTTATTAATGGCATTAGTTATTCATTTATTTACTATGCCATATTGATTATGTCAGATTGATGGTGATTCACTTATTATTGTACTCATGATTCCGCTATTTGTAACCCTTACTGAGCATTTGATCTCACCCCTTTCATTTTCTACCTTCAACAGGTGATGAAGAGAATATATTTTATTGAGTTTCTAGGGATACCGTTTTTAGTTTTTGTTATGTATTGTATTTTGTAAACTTTTCCAATGTAATTTGAGTAAAATTTATGAATCTAGTTTCTTCAAGACTACTAAACTGATCATTCCATTGGAATTTTCATTCCTTCTAACCATACCAATATCACAAGTAATGCACCGGCTCTAGCCTAGAGGGGTCAGGGTGTTACATTGACTAACTAGATATTCCATCTCTTTTTAGACTCTGTCATGGTCATTTTTTTTATGACCTATTAGTGTATTCTATGATGGAAGAGTGTCATGTTGACTATTTGGAGGTTTTCTTAGAAATATTGAGATGGAACTATATATATTCAAAGTTATCCGTGTTTTAATTTTTTGATTCACATGTAAAAGTTATAGGGATATTTGATTTTTGAGAGAGTAGTTTAAGTAGACCTCGAGAAGCAACAAGTAGTCATGTCTTGAGAGTGTACCAAGAATGTATTTTAGATTATGAGAATTTTGGGCTTGGAAGGATATTATAGATGTTTTTTTTTTATAATTATATATGATATATTCTCCAATTATGTCTTTGAATAGTAAATGGGTGAGGTTTGAGTGGGATGAGAAGTGCCAACGCTCTTTTGAGGAGTTATAAGCCCATTTTACATTTGTGCTAGTTTATATTCTTCCTGAACATGGGACAACTTATGTAGCGTATTGTGATGAATTTAAAATTGATTTGGGATACATAACAATTCATAATTATCATGTAGTGTCATATGTATTGTGGAATATATTCCTAAATTATCATAATTATCCCACCCATGACCTTGAGTTAGTAGTAACGATACATGCACTAAATACATGGCATCATTACCTCCAAAAGGAATATTTTATAGTTTACACAGATTTTAATGACCCATGTAATGTTAAGATAAACAATTATCTTACCTTTTTAATATTCATTTATTATATTTTATATATTTATAGTCATTATAAAAATATTTTTTAATTTTCAACTAAAAGGAAAAATATATATTTCTAACCAAATTGCATTTTCATGCATTATATGGTTTTATTAAAATTAATTAATTTTAAATTATATAAATATAATTTAAAATTTTAACTTAAAATTTTAATTAATTATTTCAAAATTTTCTTACGATTAACTTTTTGTAATTTTCTAAAAAGTTTAACTTTTCAATGAATAGTGAAAAATTTTGATTTTTATTGAAAACTTTATTTCCTTTCAGGAATTTAAAAGGTTAAATTTTTTATTAAAATGATTTAAAAGAAAAAATAGTTCAATTATAATATTAATAATCCTATTTTGGAATTATTAATGAAATTTATACTTCAATTTTGTAAATAAAACATTTCTATGCTTTAATAGATATTTTTCTGAAAAGTTGTTTTTCATTGCATTTTTTCAGGTATAATTTTAAATTAAATTTTTCCACTTAAATGAATTTAATTAGATAAAATTAATTCCACATTTTAATTCATAATAATTAATATAATTTAACAGATTCTAATTAGTTTTTTGTCATAATGAATAGTAAAAAGTGTAAAAAATTGTTACCACAAATAATGTTAAAACAGCTTTTAGAGGTTAAACTAAAGTGATAAGAGATAAAATGAACTAAAAACTTGAATAAATTATATTAAATTGAAATATTTATACAATATATCATCTAATATATTTATATGTACCATTTCAGAGCCATTATTCTTATATAATAAAATATTATATTTTATTTTTTTTAAAACTTCCAAGTGTATCATCTCCCACACTTATAAAAGGACATCCCCTCTCATATCATCGCCACATTTTAAGATCCTTATGTTTATGGAAAAAACTACCAAAATACCTTTCTTAAATCCCCCCCCATGTCCTATATTCCTTTTTTTGATAAAAAAACTAACCTAGGAAGACATTAGGTATAAACACAAAGAGGTTGTCCAAGGAAGATGTATAGTTCTTAAACGATTATTTTCATTTTATTTTTTATATAACTCATTAAAATATTCTTCACAAATAATGAAGTAATAACACTAGTATATTCCAAATTTTTATATGATTTTATGCTAATGGAATAACCTATATCGTTCCCTATGTTCTATTAAATGGGAAATGAAAACATAGTTCGTGTGTACGGCGGACTATCTTCTCGTGAACCGATATAATTTGTTTTCTATCACCACCTTCCAAAGATAGTTACAATTATGGATTTAATGTATATATATGATATTAATTACATATTTATTCTCATGTAAATAAAATATATTACTTCTTGAAAATTATAACGTTGTTCGTCCATATGTGTGTATTGTCGTCTCCACAAAGCGATGTGATTCATTTTTCATATGCACATCACATGGATACTATATATAAGTATATTTAAATAAATAATATGATATTTCTGATATAATAATCATTATTTAAAGATAAACTTATATTTAACTTCTTTCCCTCATGCTCTTTGAAAAATGAAAATGTTACTCATGCATACTTATGGTCTATCGTCTTCATGATTGTAACATAATTCATTTTTCATTACCATCATTAATGGTCGGTTTGAAAAGTAAATTTAATGTTTAAAAATTATAATTATGTAATTATTATTATTTTGTATACAATGGAATAATGACATCTTTGACCATAGTCAACTACCCAAAGTAATTTTGGACATATGAGTCGGGTATCGTCAAAACATCCAATGTGAACTTGATTTATTAAGTAATTGTAAATAACATGGTAAATAATTAAATAAAAAGAATAAAAAACATTAAAAAATTATTAATCATTTAAATAATTAATATAAGTTTCATTAAAATTTAAAAATAACATATGTGGCGAGTCAGACTCGAGGTAAGGGACACTTGGCTTTAAAATCCACATTTTAAATGTTTTAAAAGTTTATTTTTAAATCATTTTTTCCATGTAAATGTTTTTAAAATTATTTTATGGATATATTTATATGGGAATTATTAAATTATAAATGAAATTTTATGCCACTTTTTTATTTCCTTTAATGGTCTTCAAAAGGAATATTTTTAAATATTTAATAAGAAACATTTTGATAAAAATAAAAATGGAGTATTCTATTTAAACATATATGGAATAAAAGGTTTGTACCGCTACCATAATAGATATTTTATGTCTATATTCCTTTATAATAATTCGTTTTTTGTTAAAATAAAATCACTCCTTCCCTTTTTTATTCGTATTTTCAAAAAGGGAATTAAATGGAATGGATATTTTGATATCCACAAATGTTTTTCTTAAGGGTGTAAATATTTTGTTTTGGGAAATAATTCAAGTGTTACAATTATGTTATGGTTCTTGAGAATTTTTTATGATGATGGGTGAGCCTGATATAGATCTCTAATGCATTAGGTAAACTAAAAGAGTTAACCGATTTGGATTTTTGTAAGATATTATTGGAATTTACTAGTTAAGTTATTCCATTTATAAGAGTAATTATAAGAGTCATTTGAAAATAATTTCCCTAGTAACCTATACTTTTAATCTATACTTGTTATGGATTTTTATGGTAATTTTACAATTTCACAAGGTAAGAAAATGAGCATACTTTTATAGGAAATTTAATTCCACTTCTTTAGGTTGAAATGTATAACATTTCATGAGTTTTTCATGATTACAAATAAACCTTTTTGGGATTTATTTTTCATTTATTTCTTATGATATATTTTATGCAAATATTTTGGAAAAGATTTTGATTTATTGGGTAAGAAAATTTTTATTTCGAGTCTAAGTTTTATTTTGAAAAAAGGAAAAAAAGAGTATTCATGGACTAAAAAGTTTCTTTCTCTCTTTATATATATCCCTTAATGAGTTTTATGTGCTCATCCCATGTTTTTAAAAAATAATGGGGTTTCAAGGATGATTTGAGACAATGATGATATTAAGATAATATTTATGAATACATGCCATGAAGAGAAAACTTATTTTATTTTAAAAAATTTGTATTTTGGAAAAAATGGATATTGATTACTTGTGTCCACTTTTTGATCTAATATTTATTTATATAAGGGTGGTAACCTATCTATCTAAAAATATAAACCAAAAATATCAATGGTAATGTAAGTTACTTAATTTTTGTCAAAATAATCTATTTTATGGATTGTTTAATGTTAGTTTCTTATGCAAATCATAAAATACTAAAGTATATGATTACTTAGTAGGACTTGAACCTCTGGAATAGAAACTGGGTAGAATATCATTAGAACATTCATTTAAGTATTTCATATATCCCCAGAAAGAGAAACGTTGTCTCTAATTCCAGGAAAATAAATGTTTTGTCCGGGATTTTTTATAATCATTTGATGAGAATGTTTTGATAGGATAGTTAGTTGATTTGAGTTGAGAGGTGTAAGGGGAAAAATAATGGGTGGTTTGGACCAGTGTGTAGGTTACACTTTCTCTTATTGATTAAGTTAGAAGTGAAAATACATCTAACCATGAGTGTTAGCATATTAGTAGTTTTTAAAATAGTGGGGAGACCTTGGGTGATTGGTATTTCTCTTATGATAGTTCTATCTCTTTAGAAAGTGGTTGGTAGTTTCTTGGGTCACTAACTAGGAGGTAATGCACAAGGGGAAACCGTCTAGTTAGGTCATACACACCAGTGCTACCAATATGTATTATACAATGAGAGTTTGATATTAGTGGCCCCAAATGAGGTGTTAAGTTGTGGATTTTATTTTCTAAGGTTACACCTATTATATAATCAAACTTGAGAATTAGATACTATCCAGGTTGTTGCACCATCTTCCCATCCTGATGTGGAAGTCAGATGAGATCTCAATGATTACATGATCATTCTTCCTTGTACATTGATTGAAAAATACTCAACCTATGTGATTTTAAACTGTATTATTAAATCATCCAAGTTTCTTCACATCATAGAGTCTAAGAAGGTTAATCATCTCATTCATTTATATATCTGAGAGGATGTTAGGCATCAAGGAGTTCCTTGGTGATATTTTCTAACCAGGACACTCATTTAAATTCTAAGTATTAGAAAAGTCTCTAAGAGGCATTGCAACAAAGATGGGTTTGAGAACTATGTATCACCCATAGAAAGATGGTCAGTCAGAGAAAACCAATTGGGCTATCAAGACTATGATATGAGGGTGTGTTCTAGACTTAGAGGGTGAATGGGAAAGGTACCTATCATTGAAGGAGTTTTCTTACAATAATAATTATTATCCCTCGATCAGAAGGGCACCATTTAAGGCATTATACAGGCAGTCAGGACAATCCCAATTATGTTGGGTTGAGGTGGGAGAGTATTCTTTATTAGGACCAAGTCTTCTCCATGTGATGGTGGAGAGTGTGTAGCTAATTTAAAAAATGTTATCACTACTACATATTTTGGTTTATTTAGGTCTATCTTTTATCAGTGTTAGAGAAAATCACCGATAAAGAATAATTGTATTAGTACTAAAAATCACTAATAATGGGTACCTTTAATCAACACTAAAAATGTTTATAAAAATAACTCTTTATTAGTATTTTTTTAGAGCTGAAAATGGGTTCCCTTTATCAATGCTTTGTTTTTAGCACTGATAAAGGGTTCCCTTTATCGGTGTTATCTCTGTAGCATAGATAAATGGTAAAATTTATTAGTTCATTTTATAACGCTGATAATGTTTGTGATCGTCCTTGAGTCCCTCATCAAACTTACAGACATTCGACAACTTGTTTTCATATGATTCTGCCACATGACAACTCAAGAAGCTTTTTGTGGGGATGGGATCCCACATACACTCTCCACACACCTAAATGGGCTTGGTCCTACACACAGATCCCCACACGGGATTTGGCCCACCTTATGCCCACTGCAAGCCTTGTCCCACCGTTTTCTGACTTGGTCTTGCTTGTTGAACTCCCTAAATGGCTTGTCCTTCAGGGGTAAGGCAAGTTGACTTCCTAAATTTTTTATAATTAAAATCTAATTTCATATATAAAAATATATATTGATATATATATGAATATATTAAATATATATATATATTAAATTTGTTTGTTTTTAATTTTTATTTGTTTAATGTTTTTTAAAATTTATTTTTTTAGTATTTATTTATATTTATTCATTTTTCTATAATTAAGTTGTTATTCTATAAATAAAAATATATTTTGATATATAAAAAATTATATTTATATATCTTAAATATTGATTTGTATTAATGTATATGTTAATATATATATATATATATACATATACATATATTAATAAATAGAATATTAATTATTTAATTATATATATACATAATTTATTAAATTTAGGAATATATAGTAATAAATAGAATATTAATTATTTGATTAAAATTTAATAAATTACCAAAACAATATATATATATATAATTAATTAAATAAGTAATACGTTAGTTATAATTAATAATAAAGAATAAATTTTCAAAATATATAATATACTAATTAAATTATTAATATAGTATTTATTACAATATATATATATATATATATATATTAAATTTATTCATTTTTATTAATAAACATTTCATTAATAAGTTTTTTAATAATTTTTTTTACATTTAGTGTTTTTAATATAGTTGCAATTTACATAGTTAATATATATTCATTTTTGTTTTAAAATGTATTCATGAAGGTTCACGATCTGGACTGAGCCAACCCCCAATTTTTATATAATTAAATTTATTAAATATAATATATATATATATATATAATAAATAGTATGTAAATTATATATATATATATAATATTATTTATAATTAATAAAAATGAATAAAATTAATAAATACTTTATATGCTAACTAATTAATTAATACACTCTTTATTTCTATATACTGATTAAATACTTAATATAATAATTAAATACTTGATATAGTAATTAAATAATTAATATACTCATTAAATAATTAATTTACAATTTATTTCTATATATGTATTAAATTTATTCTATTTTTTAATAATTTTATTCATTTTTGTTAATTATAAACAGAATATTAATCATTTAATTATATATAGAATTAGATTTCACTCATTTTAATCATGTATTCATTTAATATAATTTATTCATTGATAATGTTAATTGTGTACTTACTTTTATTATAATTTGTAGATTTTAAATATTATTTATTTTATATTTTTCTAATTTATTCATTTTTAATATTTTTTATACATAATTATTCATTAATATATTTAATATTTTTCTAATTTATTCATTTTCAATTTGTCATTGTTCAATATGTTTTTAATTTTATCCACTTTCTAATATTTATTTATAGTTTTCTATTCATTAACATTTAATGTTTTTAATATGGTTTTAATTTATATAATTAATATATATTCATTTCCATTTAAACATATATAAATATTCAATTTTAATTTTTTGAAATTTTCTATATAATTCATAAAAGATATTCATTATTTAAATTTATTCATTATTTTTATTATTTATTTCAATAATATATGTTTCATAATATATAATTTCATTTTTCAATTTAAAATATATCAAACTTGTATATAAATGTACATTAATTTCACACACACAAATATTTACATAATTAATGAAATCTTATATAGAAACACACACACCTAATATTTACGTAATTTATTACAATTTTAATATTCATTTTAGGATTTCATTTAGTAAGACAATATATTTAATATATCATTTTCTAAATCAATAAATCTTCTTTATTTAATTTTAATATTATTTCATTAGTATTATTTATTCATTTTTAATATTTTTTATTTTTTATTCTTTTGAAATTCTATAATTTTTTAATATTTATTTTTAAATATTTATTTTCTATGTTTTAGTATTTTTAATATTTTTTCATCTTCATTTCAATATATATCTATATTTTATTTTTCTAATAATTTGTATATTTAATAAAAATTATTCATTTTTTTGATATTTTTAAAGTCTACTCATTTTTAATTATTCAATTTCACCCATTTTTAACATTCAGACATTTAAGATTATATATTCATCAATAATATTAAAAATATATTTTTATATAAATACTTAAAAATTAATATATTTATAAATGTATACTTACTATATTTATAATATTATATATTTATAGCAATAAATAAATCAATATAATTTTTTAAAATGTATTTATATAATAATAAATATATAATTATATTTTTAAATAATAACAAAATTTAAATTAATATATTTAGATAAAGAATATATATACTATATTTATACTTATATATATATTTATTACATATATATATATAATTTTATACAAATATTTATAAATATATTTACAAATATAAATATTTAAATTTATAATTGTAATTGTATACCTATAATTATATTTATAAATACATATTTAAAATTCATTAAATATATTTATAATTATATAAATTTATATTTATTTATTTATTTATAAATATATACATTTTAGATTTTAAATTATATTAATTACATTATTAAAATTATTATATATGTTTTATCAGCGTTAAGAAAGCACTGATACAACATATCTTTATCTGCACTAAAAGTTGAGCACAGATAAAGAGTCATTTTATTAGTGCTTATTTTATTAATGAAGATAAAACCCCTATTCATTAGCACTTTTTTAAATGCGCTGATAAAACCCTTCCCAATCATTTAAATAGAACCCCTACTGAACTAAATTCCCACACACCGTTCAAGCTCTCACAGAAATTTAGCTCTATCATTGTGCCCCCTCGACCTTCTCTCAGATGAATCAAATCTCAAATCTAAGGTATGTTATTTTTTCACCTCTCTCATTTATCAATATCTTAAGTCATCTCTCTTCATGCTATTACCACAATAACAATGTGAGTTAAACTTTGTGAGTATCAAGGATCTCAATTGATCCCTCTAGTATGGCAACACTAGGGTGGATTAGCACAACCAGTGCCACCCTACATCGGTCCTCATGGCTTGTACCTCCACCCTTTGGGTAGTCCTCTTACTTTTTAATGCTCTTACCTAAATCCAACCCATACTAGTCTCACTTTTATAATGTTGGATCCTATTATTCCTTCAAATGACTCTTAATGATCCATCTTTTAACCTCCTCAAAATAAAAATTTTCAGCTGATAAATTCTTCTTCAACTTTTATATTTTTTCTGTTCAACCATACTACCCATTTAAATGTTCATTGTCATCCAACAAAATCCTGTTTTTCGAAATTTCTAATAATATTTTTCAAGTTAAGTTTGTACTCACACAACCAATATATCCACAAATTCACTAATTCCAAAATATCAAAACTAACTTAATTAGGTTTGAGGAAACCCTTACATCTTGACCAATACCTAGTAGTAGTTGGTTTAAATTCAAGTAATAGGGATCAAAATTACAAATTTTAAAAAGATTATGCCTATACTCCCTTTATTTTTATAAAATGACTTATCTCAAGCTCATCCTTATGCAAAACTATCATAGCGGCTAATTCAACTTCTAACATAGAAAACTAGTTCTTGACTTTCAATGGATAATTATCTTTATTTCCACTTGGTCTTCCTTACATCCCTTTGACTTAAAAAATAATTATATTCATGTCATGAATTAACCTCATAATATATTGAATCATTCTCCTGTGTATTATAAATTAGTCATAAATAGTGATCATTAAAATAAAAATAATTGCATGTATAAATCAAGGGTGGTGAAAAATTATAATTCATACTCTACATTGTGAATGGGTGGGGTGGGTGTTGATTGCAAAGATGTTATGTTTCCCATGCCATTTTGAACTCCTGGGAATCTTGAATTTTCTTTCATGGACTAAATTACCAAGAGTAGTAATATTTTTTAAAACCTAAATCGGCCTCTATTTAGTATCTCCTAATGCTACAATTCTTCCCAGACATGGTACTAGAAATTTGGTATGAATTATCATGATGCCCCAAATTTATAAAATTAATTTAAAAATGTATTTCTTTATTAAATGGTTAAATGTTAATTTTTGGGAATATAAATATAGAACTAATTTTTTAGAGTTAAAAAAATGAATATTTTGTTTTAAATTTAAATTAAAGGTTTAGATAATGATTATCTTTGATTTGAGAGACTTATTAAATTGGATTCTTAGTGGGGTTTAGAATGTTTTTTATTTTATCTATTTAGGATATGATAATGTTAATATATATGGTTTGAGGTACAGGATATGAGGTCACAAAATCATTTTTTTGATTCAACCTATTTTCACCTAACATTATGTTAAATAATTATATAATGGACCTGTCAGTTACTATGGTGGATTCAAGATGTTTTATATTGTTCTATTTTTTGGATTAGAAAAGGATTCCTATGATTGAAGGTTTTGTGGGTTTTGCTTTTTTAATATATATTTTTAGAGAATTATTTTTCTGATTCATTTTATTTTCTAGTTACCCTAAATATGAGGGTAGATAAGGAAATATTTAGTCATGGTTTGAGGTGTGTGGGTATTTGTAAGTTTCATTTTCTTATTTATAACATTTTTTATTTTTATTAAGTCATGTACATAATATTATTATTATTTTGATCTATTTTGTTTCATTAGGAATGGTTTGAGTGTCACCCATAAAATGTTTTAATTTAAAACACATTTATCTCAAACATAGTGGATTAAAAGATAGTGGAAGTATTTTATAAATTGTATTATAATCTCTCTTAACCATTCATGTGGTATGGATTTTATTAAGAATGAGTATCAACTTTTGGATGTAAATGTTTTGATTACTATATTTAGGAAATATCTTATAGTTATTTATATCATTATTAGATGTTGAATAAGAATTTTTTGGATCTCAATGATGTGAAATCAATGCTAACTAAATTTTTTGGATTATTTATTAATGGAAATTTTTTGTGTAATTTTTAAGGAAATTGAATAGTGGTTTTAAAAATTGTAGGATATGGGAAATATTCCTAAGACTGGTGACTATTATTTTTGAAATATGGGTTCATCTGTGGGTTTTAGTACAAATATATTTTTTGGAATTCCTATAATACATGGTCTAGAATAGTCTATAGAAAATCAGAGTAACATGGAATCTAACTTCACTTCTATCACTAATAACAATTTCATCCATTCATTTCATGAAATTCCAAGGTCCTTAACCCAATATCAAAATCTGATGATTACATGACCATGTATGTTTCAAGGAAATACATTTTTACACAAATTTAAAAATCAAAGTCACAATTAAATGAAAAGAAAGAATAATAATTTACAAGGGTATTATTACATCAAATAATAAATAAATTTTCCTTTCCAACTTATTTATTACCACCTTTTTATCCCACACAACATCAAATCAAGAACTTGGACCAACAGCCACATGTTTACCCTAGGTTTTTTCTTTTCATTTCACTATTGTGTAAAATAATTACAGGTCAGAAATCTAACCGATAACATTCAAATGTTGGGTACTATATTTTGATAATCATCTATAACTTTATTCTTTTATTATGAATATATTATGCATATTTATTTATTTTTTATAAAAAAATAAATATTTTATGAACCTAGTAGGATTGATATGAATCAAAAATAGATGCATGATGATCCTAGGAAAAAAGAGTTTGAAGATATACATAAATAGTTCCTCGAGTGTGTAACAGATGATGTATACAACCCTTATAAAATCATTTTTTCATGTTTATATATTTTTTATACAATAAATATTAGTCTTGAATAGTTATAAGGAAATTTTATTTATCATAAAATTGATAAAATTTATAAATTATAGACTAAACATGTGGAAAAATAGAATGTGAACATCGATTGGGATGATATTGTGATTTATGGATCATTTGATATGAATACCAGTATAAATGAAGATGGAGATTTTATAGAAGAAATGAAAATGGTAATTAAATTTGACCTTCATGATTGTCCAAAGTTTTTTGTAAGATAAATAGATATGTTAAGAGACCATTATAAATTGGGTGTACTAAATACACAACATTATCAGTTATATTGTAGTTTTATAATTTGAAATCTTGTAGCAGATGGTATGACACCAGCTTTACAGAACTACTTGATCTTCTAAATGATATGATACTAGAAGAAAATGAAATTCCTTATTTAATATATGATGTTAAATGAAGTCTATTTTCAATGGGAATGATCTCTAAAAAAGTATATGTTTCTTCAAATGATTTCATATTTTTTCCTAAGGACCATGAATCACTCATAAAATACCATAGGTGTGGAAACAATTGATAATGTAAAGATGAATAAAGTATATCAAATGATTTATGGTACTTTCCAATCATTCCATGGTTTTGAAGACTGTATGGATGTTGTAAAACAAAAAGAAAATTGACATGGCATGCAGATATAAGAATTGAAGATACCAAACAACATCATCTAATAGACCCTCCTTAGTATAAGAAAAGTGATTATGATTATCCTAAATTGGTAAATGTGATAATAAACTTTTGTCTTTTATTATATACAGATATAATAAATCCAATTGGTCAAAAAAGTAATACTCATAGTACATGGAATGTCATGTTGGTAAATTATAACTTATCGTCATGGTTATTGAAGAGACGAAATTGATGTGGGATATAGGTGTTACAATGCCTAATTCCCATAGAAGTGAAAATTTCACATTTAGGGCCATGTTGTATAGGGAGATAAATGAAATTATTACTTATGAAAAAATTTCAAGCTATAACATTAAAGGAATTTTGGGGTTTCTCATTTATTAAAAATTCACACACTTGGTTTATTTGAAACATTCCTCGAAGATTGAGTTTTTAGAACATCAAAAAAATTTACCTCGGGGACATAAATTCTGATTATATAAGACAGTATTTTATGGGAATACCAAACAAGGTACAACACCATCTTCACTAATAAGTGATCAAATATTCAATAAATTAAAATATATTGAAACTTTTTTAGTGAAACATTTATGAAAAAATTTATGAAATCAATTTGGAAAAAGACATCAAGTTTCCTTGAATTACTATACTGTAAATGTTTTTACGTTAGATATTTTCTTGATTTCATGCATGTAGAAAAAAATATTTGGTAGTTATATTTACATGTTACTAAATATCCCTGGAAAAAAATATTCCATCAATTCTAGCGTGTATGTGATTGAAATGGGGATAATATAATATTTGACACCAGTGAAGGGTAAAATTTGTACTTTTATTCCTCTAGAAACTTATACTCTTTCCAAATAAGAAAAATTAAAAAATTTCACTTTACTTAACGGTGTAAAAGTTGCAAAGTGTTATTCATAAAATATATATAACATCTTTTCAATGAATATCATGTTTTGATGCAGGATTTTTTGCTCATTATTTTACATTGCATTAATCCAAAAAACATATAATGTACATTAACTAGCCTCTGCTTCTTTTTTAAATTCATATACAGTAAAGTTATAGACCCAGTGAAGTTTCTAATCAAGAATAAATAGGTTTTAGTTATATTGTAGTAATTATATATGTTATCAACCTCATTATTCTTTGATATAATGGTCAATTTAATGGTTCATTTGGTTAAATAGTTTCAACTATGTTTTCTTTTCCATTACAGATGGATATACCCTACTGAATGATATTTTAAGATTTTGAATGGGTACATCATTAATCAAAGTCATCAAGAAGGTTGTATTGCATAATGATATATTGTTTAAGAAGTTGTTGAATTTTGTAAAAATTACCTATAAGATATTGATAGCATTGGTCTCTTAAAGTCTCATCACAGTAGAAACCTTATGGAAAAAGGGATTTCTAGAAGAAATTTTTTCAAAATTACCATCACAGAGTGGAAGAAATATCACCTTTATAGTTTACATAATTGTGAAGATGTTCATCCATACATTGAATCCCACAAAAAAATTATTAGGCATTTGAATATATTAAGGGTTAAAGGATGGATATCAAAAAGTTATAATCAATAGTTTATGGGATGGTTCCAAGATCATATTTATAAGGTGTTATTTGAACATCCAAATTCAATTTCCAAATGACTTCAATTGATAGCATTGGGGAAAATAAAAAAAAATATCCTACACTAGTTTTGTAATTAATGGTTAAACAATTTATATAAAATAACATGATAGCCACAATATGATGCAAAACAGAGGAGTTACACTTCTGGTAGAAGTGGTGTACATATATGGTTCTAAGGATATAAATCCAATTTATGAAAATATTTCATATTTAGGTATTATCAAATAGATATATGAGCTGGATTATATAACATCACAAGTGATTTTTTTCCATTGAAAATTGGTTGAAAATAAGAATGTAGAGAAAGTTGATGAAATGGGATTCATGAAGTTGAATTTAGTGTCGAAGTGTATAAAGATGATCCATTCATAATGGAATCACAATAATTTTAGGTATTTTATGTCTCAGATTTAGAAAATAAGAATTGGTCAATTGTCCTCCTAGAGACTAAAAAATTATAGGGTCAGATGAAAATTCAATTGAGGATAACCCTTTAATTGGTATATCAAAACCATTTTATTGTGGTCCCAATGTAGACAACTTATTATATGTTAAAGGGAACTATAAATAGGGGTTTGTGGTTTTTATAAAGGATCCAAATACCTTAAACCAATAAAGAAAAGAAAGAGAGATCAATGAGTAGGTTAAAATGTTTTTTAAAACATAGACTTACTTTTCATTATTCCTTATAGAATTCATTTATTTTACATTATTTCTATAATAAATGTGTCTTAATGGCCATTATAATTACCATAGAGGCTTTTAAAATCTTAATAAAATGTTTTATCTTAGGGATTATAAGGGAAAAGTAAATCCCCCCCCCCCCCACCAGTTACATATGAACACATTATAAATTGAGATACATGGAATGATTTAATCAATCAATGCGATGAGAAATCATTTCAAATGCATTGTAGTTGATAAAAAATTATTTAAAATTATTTATTTTAACTAATTTGATTAAAAAAATTAATTTATGAAATCTAAAACTAGTGTTGGAAATAAAAATTGTGCATCAACACTAATGTACCCCTATCATAAAGAAATTATGGAGTACACTTCACCAGAGAAGCAGATGGTATGTATTTCAAATATAAAATAAAATTTTTATGTGATATGAAAAAAACGTGTTCTTTTTTTCATATGAATATTGATGAATCAAATTTTGAATACACTTCCATATCAAATCATTTTCTATGGAAGGAGGATCATGTAAATAAAGAGGGTAAACTAGTTTATGAAAACACAGAAGTAGTTTCGGAAACACGTGTGAGTATGACATAATAGTAATTCATTATTTTTATAAAAATATTAAATAAAAATATCTATTTATATTAATATTTTTTATAGGGTTTAGAAACAAGAATAAACAATGATCATACCTAAAGAAAAACTACTTCTAGTACCTTTGATGACATCCAAATAATATGATCATATTAGAGGTGTAGGTTTTGGCGTGTCACTATAAACATATTCTGAGAAGAAAAAATATCAAGAATATGAATTTAAATTTTTATAAGGATTTAAGAACCAAGTAGATGCTTTAGAATATATTATTTCCAGTTTAGTTTGGCAAACCAATATCTGGGAAAGGATCAAAGAGAACTAGCGGTGCAACCAATATTAGAATAAGAACAACCAAATGAACCCACAATCTTTGAGGCTTCACTACTACAAAATAGGCCTTTAATAGTGCTATAAATATAATTTATCAGTATTGGAAAAGAACTGACTACCTAAGCGAGATTAAAATCTCTATTCTTTCATTAGTGTTAAAAAAATGTTGATAAATAAGTCCTCTGTCGATGCTAAAAACACTGATAAATGATCCTTTTATCAGTGCTTTTAAAAATGTTCATAAATGGAACATTTTATAAATACTTCTTTTTGCGCCACTAAAGACCCCATTTTTCATATCTTATAAATGTACTGATAAAGGGAATTTTAATAGTGCATATATAAGTGTTGAAAAATTGTACCTTTATAAGAACTTTAAAATGTACTGAAAAAATGTTTCTGTAATCAGCACTTTCAAGAAAACTAAAAAATGTGTCCTTTATGAGCTCTTTTAAAATAACAAAAAAAGTTTCATATATCAGTGCTTTTAAAAAGCGATGATAAAGGTCCATACTATAATCTGTTGTAACAACACATTATAGTACCAGTGCAATGTGTTGTAACAACACACTGCAGAACCAGAAACCCACCAGATATAAAAAAATAAGTTCCAATACAAAATTTAAATGAAATGAAATTTCAATACTAATACAATAAAAAAACAAGATATTATAGAAATTTCAAACATTGGTTTATATAATTATATAAATACAAATTATTTCATACATTTAAAAACATCAATATTACATTGTGTTTTAATCCTAACCCTGACTCATATTATTTCGGAACAAACCACCCCTACTAGAGAAAAAGAACTCACCAGTATAATAAAAATATTCTTATGATAGTAATAATATAAATAATTGAATTAACAGAAAGTGTTAATTTAACTAAAATTGATGTTAATTTTACTAAAATTGATGTCAATTTTAAATAAAAATATTCACTTGGAGTCATACCAGTCACACCTTGCATTGGATTGAGGTCCGTCTGATTACAAAACCCGTAAAATTACTTTTGGATCATTTTTATGAATTATAAAAACAATCTGACTGTGTTTGCTCGATTTTAAGTCTGTCGGTTGTCTTTTTAACTAAAATGTAATTTTAAACTTGAAACACGCACTTTTGACTCATTGTGATCACATGTTCTATCAATTTTATGTGAAACTAATTCGTACACATCATAAATGACTTATGAATCTTTTTTTTCTAAATTATCAATAAAATGTGATCATATTTTATTAATTTTCAGTGAGTGACACTTTTGAACTAAAATGTTGATTTATTTATAATCGAAACATTGAGTTAATCAGGAACATCATGTATTGGATTGAGGTGTAGCTAATTCCCATATATAAAAAATTAATTTTGGATCATTTTTGTAAAGTATAAAAACAATATGAATGTGTTTTATCTATTTTGAGTAGTTCAGTTTTACATTTTACAAAAATTCATGTCAATTTTAAATAAAAATACCCACATTGATTGATATCGGTCACACTGTGGATCAGACTAAGTTATGTATGATTCCTACAAGACTCAAATTACTTATGGATCAATTTTATAAAGTATCAAAATAGTCCAAATTAGTTTTCTTAGTTTTGAGTACGTCTATTTTCTTTTTTACTAAAATATCATTTTAAACTGGAAACACGTACTTTGAATAATTATAATCACATAATTCATTGGTTTGATGTAATACTAGTTCATACATGTCACAAATGACTTATGAATAATTTTCCTAAATT
Source organism: Viscum album (assembly GCA_963277665.1). Lineage (NCBI taxonomy): Eukaryota > Viridiplantae > Streptophyta > Magnoliopsida > Santalales > Viscaceae > Viscum > Viscum album. The sequence goes on from OY728130.1 coordinate 1,712,658,652, forward strand.
AATAAGAAAACCCAAGTTTGTTTGATCAGTATTTTGTGACTAGTACTTTTTGAACTAAAATGTCGATTTAAAATGATAACAAAGACTTTGAGTCATACCAAAAAAAATTGTGTATGGATTGAGGTCTGGATAATCTATACACATCAAAAATGACTTATGGATAGTTTCTATAAAGTTTCAAAATAATGTGAAATTATTTTATTAGTTTTGAGTAGTCACTTGTCCATTTTACTAAAATTGATGACAATTTTAAATAAAAAGATGCACTTCGAGAAATATCGGCCACACTATGCATCATATTGAGTTGAGGCTGATTTCTACACATCTCAAATTACTTTTGGATCTTCTTCTAGAAGTATCCAAAAAATATGATTTTATTTTCTCAATTTTGAGATCTTCAGTTTTCTTTTTGACTAAAATTTTAATTTAAACTGGATACAAGAACATTTGACTTATTATAATCACATGGTGTATCATTTTTATGTGAACCCAATTCCTACATATCAAAAATAATTTATTAATCATTTTACTAAATTATCGAGAAAATACAAGTGATATAATTTGTTTTTATTCAGTGACATTTTTTGAACTAAAATATTGATTTTAAACTTATAATGGGATCATTGAGTCATACTGGGACATCATTTACTAGATTGAGGTGTAGAAGATTCCTACACATCACCAATAACTTATAAATCATTGTATTAAAGTATCAAAACAATTTGAAAATTTTTCCTCAGTTTTGGGTATATTAGTTGTCTATTTTACTAAAATTAATATCAATTTTAAATATAAATAAGTACTTGGATTCATTCTGGTCACACTATGGAGGGGACTTGAAGTAAAGAGACAAATGAAACACTGTAAGGGAGAAATTTTTTTGAGGGAGAATAAGTCTATGTAAGTTTTGGAATAGAAATGCATGAAATATGGATAGAACACCCCAACTAGAACAAAAGAATCCACCAATATAAGGAAACAATTATTATGTGAGTAATACTAAAAATTAATAAATTAAACATAAGTATGAAACAAAATGTTAACTCTATGGAAAATTATTTTATTTTACAAACATCAAGATTACCTCTGTGATTAAACATATATAATGTCATTTATCTTTCTGCAAAGGCATGATAAATGGACAAGAAACTTCTAAAATAAACAAACTCTCCAAGGAATAATTAAAATTAAATCAATGTTCAATTATATAATTTTTCAGTAAAATAGAGAAATTATATCGTAACATTACCTATACATATTTCCAAATGGTTTCCTTCACTATAGTTTATTCTTCTAGGGGATTGGTAACATCTTCATATGCAAAATACATTATCTACATGAGTATCCAAACATTTATTTTATATTATGTTAATGCAGTAGAGATTATATAATATTATGAAGAAAAACATAGTATATTAAAAAACACTTTTAACTTTTCGTTGAACTCTCTTTATTTTTTTAAAGGTTTTAGGGATTTAGTTCCTATATTGATAATCCAAATCCCCTATTTGTGGTCCCCTCTAACACTCAAGACATTGTCTACATTGGGACTAACATGAAGTGATTGTGATCTCCCAATAAAAGGGGCATCCTCTATTGAATTTTCAGCTGAACTGACATTTGTTTTAGTCACTAGCATTACAATCAACCAATTCTTGTTTTTTGGATCATATACATAAAATAATTGTTTTGTTTGTGATTCCATTAAGAACAGATCGATGTTTTCCCCTTCCAAACAGAAATTCACCTTCATGAAGCCCATTTTATTAACTTTCACTCCAATGAAATTTTTAACCCATTCACGATGGAAAATCATAATTAAAATGTTGTATAATACAACTAATATATCTATTAGATAATGCCAAAATATTAAATATTTTCATAAATTGAATTTCTATCCTTGGAACTAGATATGTGCATTGCTTCAACCATAAGCGTAACACCACTATTTTTAATCATACAGCAATCACCATGTTCCTTTTTAGAGAACTTATAAACATTGATTATAAAACCAATGTAACATATAAAATTTTCATTTAGTCCTTCAGCTACCCATTGATTTTTTTTGGGAATTGAATTCAGATTTTCAAATAACTCAATATAAATTTGATATCATGATAATACAATAAACTATTGATTATGTAAATTTTATATTCATCCTTCATCCCTTTAGGGATTAAAATCTCTAATAATTTCTTTGTGAACTTCAATGTATGAATCAACATCTTCACTATTATATAAAATGTAAAGGTTCGCTTTATCCCTCTCAATCAAGGTAATTATAACAAAATATCTTCTGGAAATCCCTTATCCCATAAGGTACTCACTGTGATGAGACTTTGGGAGACCTATGTTGTCAACATCTGATAGGTAATCAGTATAGAATTCAAAATATTTTTCAACATTATTCCATTCTAAAATACAACCTTCTGGTCGACATTAATTCTTGACATACCCTTTCAAAAAAATTATATACTATTCCTTGGGGTATATCCATCTATAATGGATATGACCACATAGTTGAACCTATCTAAAAAATTAAACCATTAGGTAGACCATTATATCAAAGAATGATAGGGGAAACATCTATAATTGACATAATATGAATGAAACCACCTTATTCGGGATGGGAAACTTCATCAGGTTTATAACTTTACTGAATATAACTTTGAAAATGCAATAGAATATGGTTAATGTATGTCATGCATTTTGAGGTAGAATGCATTGGAAAAAAACAAGTATTAAATATTACATCAAAACATGATAGTCATGTGGTTTTAGTTCTTGTAACTTCAAATTAGTCCTTGACAAGACATTCTTGATATTTGAGGAATACCCCTATTGAACTTTTACAATATTAAGTAAATTGAAAAAATGAAATTTTTTCTCTCTGGATAGATTGTAAGATACTGGGGGAAGAAAATTCCGCCTTTTACCCTTCACCTGTGCCAACTCTTTATTTATCCACATTTTAATCAAGTCCAACTTAGCCCTGATTCCATATTTCATTTTTTCAGGAACATTTAGTAACATTCCAATAAGACTATAAAATTCATTTTTTCTACATTCCTGACAATAAGAAAATTTATAACAATAAAATAATTCCATTATGGTAATTCAAAAAAAAATGATCACTTCTTCTATCCTGACTTTGTAAGGTTTTTGAAAATGGTTGACAAAAAATATTTTCAATATATTTTATTAATTGTACAGTTGATCACCCATTACTAGATATGGTTTTGTACCTTGTTCAATATTCCCATAAAATGATGTCATCCAAGATTGGTATTTATGTTGTTGAGGTAAAAAAAATTGACTTCCTAAAAAAAGTCTTTGGGGAATGTTTCAACCAAATTGAGTAAGTTTGTTTTTCACAACTGGGGTGCCCCAACATTCCATTAATTCTATAGCCTGATAAATTTATATAAGTGGGGAAATCCTTTATCCTTCCACACAACATGGCCCTCAAAGTAAATTCTTCACTTATATAAGAATCATACATTGTAACACTTTTATCCCATGAAAAATTAAAATCTTAGATAAATGGATCCAAATAGACATCAATATCATTATTGGGTTTCTTTGGTCCATATATAATAAGAGACAACATGATGTATTTCTACTTCATACATAACAATGGTGGATAGTTAAAATTTAGCAAAATTATGTTCCATTTACCATTAGTACTAATCTGTACACCAAAAAAATTATTCCATCTGTAGATAACGCAAGATGAAAGTTTCACAGCTCATTTCAAAATTTAGGATACTCATAATCACTTTTCTTCCACTAAAAAAAATATATTGGATGAAGTATAATCCCATATTTAATTTTCTTATCTGCATGCTATGACAATTTTTTAGTTATTTCAGGACATCCATATAGTGTTATAAACTATATAATGAAAGGAAAGTACCATAAATATTTTTAAAGACTTGATTAATTTTTATTGTATCAATCTACGCCACACTTAGGTAATTTTATGAGTGATTCATGGTCCTTGAAAAACTAGATGAAATAGTCTTTCCAGGAGTGGATTTTTTATAGATCATTACCATTAAAAGTAACATTCATTTAGTATCATATGTTTGACATGGTAGTTCATTTTCTTCTGGTAGCATATCATTCAAAGGAATAAGTAGTTCTGTGAAGATGTTTTCACTCCATCTGTTACCATATTTCAAATTATATAACATCAATAAAGCTGAAAAAGTTGTGTATTTATTACAACTAGTATATAATGGTTTCTTATCATATCTATTTAAATCCTAAAACAAATTTGGACAAAAACAAAGGTCATATTCAATTTCCATTTTCATTTATTCCATGTGATCTCCATAATCATTTACGATGTTATTCATATAAAATTATCCATAAATTTAGTATCATCCAAATAGATGTCCATATTCAATTTTTTCTCAATTTTGGTCAAACATTTATAGATCTGATCTATTCCCAAAAAAATCAAATGGTCTTCCAAATCTTCCAGACTCATTTTTCTTCAATAACAATAATGTAAACACAGACATAGGATTTGAGAAGGTTTGTATGCATGCTCTCTTGAAAACTTGATGAACTATTTAACTCCATATTCATACACTTTTGTCAGAAAATTATTTTGTATCCATTTTCGATTCATATCCATCCAAATGGATTCATAGAAGATTAATTTTATACAATAAATAAATAAATATGTATAAGGTATTCATTATCAATGGTGAAAGTTATAGAAAATTATAATAAGGGAAACTCAATATTTTATTGTTTCAAATAATTTCAGTATGTTGAAGAATATGGGTAATTGAATTTAAGAAAATACATAAACCACTATGGAAATTTTTATCCTATGAAATCATTCAAAGGTGAAAGTTATAGACAACTCATCCTCATTAACACATCTTTGAGACATTTATCATTGCATTTTTTTGTGTGACACATCCTTCATCTCTTATGGGCATTCTCCTATATTTATTTAAATACTCTAAGTAGTATTCATCCATGGGATTAATAATGCTGAGAGTTGAAAAAGAAATATAAAAGAAATTGGGGATGAGTTTTAAGTAAAAAATTGCAAAAATGACTATTCAGGAGGTGATTTTTATGAGGATGACGGTTGTCTATAAAATAGATGGGGGATGAGTATCAAGAAAAAAATTGCAATAATTACTATTGTTTGACACACATAAAGTCTTTCTTAAATACCCTAATTAAATGAAAATATAATATAGTAAATTAAAGAGTATTAAGAAACCCAAATATGATAGACAAGAATAATAAATTCTCATTCAATAAACTAGAAGATATAAAAACGTATTGATGAAACATTTTAACAAATAAATATTTATTTTATATACATGGATAGTAATCATAGATTCCTAGGGGTGGAACCAATAAATGTAGACCTAAAATGATGAATACCTAAAAAAATTCTTAAGATATAGAATTTGATAACTTCCATTCTATTTTTTGGAACAAGTGATGTAGTAACCTAAGAAATTGTTTCATTTAAGATTAATGGTATATCAAATATTTAAAAACATCTCAAGACACTTGGGATATCATATCCCCACACCAACCCATCCAAAGGAGTCTAGTTAGGCCATCATATCAGATATACCCATCTGAAGGATTCTAGGTAGTCCATCTAATACACATTGACTCATCATTGATATTCTAGGGAGGTCTGTAAAAAAGTTGGCATAAAACAATAATACACATCAGACAAGATATATCACAAGGAAATGAGAAAAACACATCAACCATTGCAACATATTTCCCATGCACATTTAAATATATATATATATATATATAACATGGAATTTATAAAACACATAATTGAGAAAAATGCACATTAATCGTGTTTGTTAATGAAAATAAATATAAATTTTTCCTAATTTGGAAATCCAGAACCATAATTTCTGAATAAATAATTTTAAAATCACTATTACATTATAAGTTTTGAAAACGCAAATAAAAAGATAGAAAGATATATATTTTCACACACACACATATATATATATATATCTTAAGTAAATAAACTTAAATTGATAAAAATATATGTAAACCTTACAGTTTAATATCACAACATAGTAAAATAAATACAACCCCATACTGTTTTTGAAAATAGAGATCCATTGAAAAAGAATATGGTATCACTCTTACTAAGATTTATCTTAAAATAAAACAACACAATTTTGAGAAAATAATTTTTTAAGAAAAAACCCTTACACCATAATATTAAATATAATTTACATAAATAAATTTCCCTTTCATGAATTGAATAAAATCAACTTTTGTTGCTGCTTTGCACCATCACCAAACTGAAAATTCTTTTGCTAAATCAATTTTATCATTAATTTAAGATTTTCATATCCAAAACCTCCATTATTTATAAAATGGAATAAATATTTATTTAACTAGTTTATCTACGAACCAGAGGTGATTCTATAATATTTAAAAATAGTGACAAAATTAAGCTTGTGGAGTAAAATGTGGTATAGATGTAGACAACAAAGAAAATTGATTCAAAATTACAATTTAAAAATACCAAAGAAATATATTCAAATCAGTAGTCAAGAAAAAAATAGAACATAAATAAAAGAAAAATAGTATAAAATGTCCAGAGCACAAATTACTGGTGACATCATCAAATAATAAATCAAAAACAAAATAACAAATATAGAAACAATATGAGAACCTTCAATGGAAAAGACAGGCCTACCTCGATAGGTTGAAAAAAAACTAAGACCCTTAGATCTAGATGTCGATGTTTTATTCAGAAAGCCTAACATCAAGTCAAAAATGGATGTTAGATGATGTTCGGACAACTGGAGGTATTGGTTTTGTTTGATTTGAGTGGGTTTGTGTGATTTGACCTTCAATTCCCCGAGGAGGAGTGCCAACAGTGGGTAGATTCCATGGAAAGCTTCTGATATCGTGATGGATTTGCTACTTGTTAGATTTTTTAAAATACATTGGGACACATTTATCAACACTTTCAAAAAAGTGCTGATAAAGAGTTATTTTATCAACATCTAAGTAATAATTACTGATAAAAAGAATTTTTAACAGCTCTTTTTTAGCGCTGATAAAGGATTTATAATTATAATTAAAAAAATATTATAAATATATATATGCTTAATAAATATATATAAATATAAATATAGTAAATATATTCCTTTTTAAAATATATTTATTATAATTTTATAGTCATCTAAATGTATAATTATATATTTATAGTTGTATAAAAAAATTAAAAAAATATTTATTTCATTATATATATTCATATAATTATATATATATATAACATAAAAATATAAATATAGTAAATATATTCATTATTTAAGTAAATTTATTATAAATTTAATAATTATTTAAATATATATAATTATTTAAATATAATTATTATTTATTTATAATTATATAAATACTTTTAAAAAAATATTTATTTATTTATAATTATAAATATATAATTTTATAAATATAGTACGTACATTTATAAATATTTTTATTTATAAATATCTTTTTACAAAAAAAAATTTAACATTATTAATGAATATCTAATTTTAAGTAAATGCATGTTAAAAATGAGTGAAAATGAATAAATTAAAAATAAGTACACTTTAACAATATTGAAAAAATGGACTAGTTTTTTGTGTGTTTATTGTATATAAAAATGCATCAATTATATGTATATGGAATCTATATAACACACATTTGATATATATTAAATTGAAAAAATCAAACAACATTCAATTATATGTTAATTACACTATACATTTAGTTAATATTTTAATTCATATTAATTTTTAATTATAAACCATTATATATTCACCAATTATATAACTATTTAATGTAAAAAAGCATAAATATTTTTTAATTTATAAATCATATTTATATACATTAATATATATCTATATATTTAATATATATTATTTATTAACATTATCAATAATCATCTAATTAATATAATGTTTAATATTTTTCTCAATTTAGTTATTTTTAATTTTAATTTGTTTAATATTAATTTTTCATATATCTATATATTTAATACATACTATTTATTGGTATTTATAATTTATATGTAGTATAATCAATTTATTCATTTTTAACAATAATTATTTATTTTAAAAAATTTGTAATATTTTTTTTAATAAACTCATTATTTATTTTTATTTATTTCATTATTTCATTTTAATTACTCAGACCTTTATGAGTTCTAAAAATCATTGATAAAGGATTCCTTTATGAGCGCTAAAAATATAGTGCTGATAAAGGGTACCAATTATCATCATTAAAACTAAATTTCCCAAAAAGGGTACCCATTCTCATCACTAAAAATAAATCACTCATAAAGGGTTAAATTTATCAGTTCTTTCTTTAGCATTAATAATGATTCCATTTATCTACATTTTATATAGCACTGGTAAATAGTAGTGTTATTAAATACCTATTTTTTAGTATTGAAAGTCCCTCCCCTAAACCACATAACCTACTCAAGGTAATCAATTTTTTATTTACTCTTCCTCATAAATGTGAATCAAACAACTTTCAATAACATTAAATTACTAAAATTCTACAAGGTAAATTTGTGTGTGATTTATATCTATCAACACCCACAAACCGCCTTGTTGTGATGGTAATGGTTTATAATATTCCAATATACATGCTACACAAAAAATAACTCCCAAAAGATCACATGAGAGTGTGGATTGAAGTAGCTCCATAGTTGAGCACTGGGTTGCTTGTTCGACTTGATGATCTAGATATTACAGTGGCCAATGATGTTATTAGGACTTTCATATCATATTTTTCTAATCTTATAAATATGTATAAGGTATGTCCTTAACAATTTTTATCAAATGAAACCCCTCTAATATTTTATGAAAAAGGTCAAAAGTGAGTTATATTTTTACAGATAGATAAAACAAAGGGAAAATGAAAGTTTGGATCAAGGAAATCTAGTGAATGATCAAGTAAATAAAAGGACCTTTTGGGAGTACCTTATTTCCACTAGTACCACTATAGAATATATTAACATTAAAATTTCATGAAAAAATCATATTCAGAGATGTATATTTTTCCTACATTCAATATGAAGAAGAAATATTTGGATATTTCATTACAAATGTGGTTGGTCTTGAGATTATAAATGATATTCTCAAGTTTAAATGGTTTGGAGTCTCAGTTTTGAATACGTACAAAGGAAGATTTTCATAATCCTTCTATCCAAAAATGATATATCATTTTCATTAAATTTAATAACTATTCATATTTTCTATAAGTTTTTATATTACTACTATATAAAAAGAAACCTCTTCGAAGTGTGATTTGGATTCATTAATCCCTGTATCATTTCAAAAAAACAATTTTATTTGGGGTTGGAAGAAATTAATAAGGAAAAATATGATCTAACCATGGATTTTTAGAAGAAAATAACAGATGAAAGACTCTTTTTATGCCTATAATGAAAAGGTAAAACTCTACAATCTAACCATATAAAATATATTTTTATTTGTTCATTACTTATTTTATTTTTTTAGGAAGTGGTGGATGATGACTACAATAAATTTGGATGCCCCAAATATTTATTCTTTTGGATCCAATGAATGTATTTTTATCTAATCAGCCACACATGATGTATATTTTGAATTTGTAATGCACTACAATCAATATTTTATAGGTAAAATATGAATTATAGGTTTTAGTTTTTATTTTAATGAGAATTTTTTAATAATAGGGTGATCTATAAATATTTGATAAATCGTGCTATGAGGTCATTTAATGAACATAAAACACCAATGAATTTCATCAAATAAAAATATAATATAGTATATATAGAAATATTAACTATAAAAACATATTTCATAATAATTAACCTATTTTGAACAATGTTTATATAGATTCCAAAGAAAGATAATAGCCCTGATGGTGGATATTACATCTGAAAATTTAGGAAATATATCATATACCCTTATAATACAAGAATCCATATACAGGTAATTTCTAAAAGAAATTACATTTTCATTTAAAATATTTATTAATAATTTGTTTGACTATATTTTCTCAGTACTACCAACATTTACAACAATCTATGTACTCAAAATAAGAAGTAAATTTTTAGATATGAGTGGGAAGAGTACATGCCTCCAGAATGTTTGAAAAAATAAAATTTAGGTGATTACCTATTATGATTGTGATCTAGTATGAGCTATAACCTTATAAATATATTTCTTATATGAATCATTAGTATCATAATGCTTATATATAATTTTTTATTTGTTTCTAAAGGAGAAGTATAATGGATGAAATCTATTTGTTTAGAAGGAATGGGTAGAATATATGGTGTTGAAATGAATACATACATCATGAATATGTGGCTTCTTACTACTTACATAGTTATTTTTTTCATCATTTTATCTGCATTTTAATTAAATTTCCTTATCATTTTTATCTAATACATATTTTATTAAATTTACACAATATTTCAAAACATATCTAACATGATCAAAACCAATCATGAAAATTCATATCATTTTGATACTTTAAAAAAGTGATCCATAATTAATTTTCAACATGTAGGAATTGACCACACATCAATCCAACACAAAATGTGGTCAGTATTACACGAAGTGCATATTGTCAATGCAAACTTTTCATTTCAGTTTGAAACACATATCACATATCCAAAACCAAGAAAATGATATTCGATTATTTTCAAAAATAATGAAAATGAACCATAATTATTTTTTGACATGTATGGATTGACCATCAGTCAATATGACACCTAATGTGGTTGGTATGACTCGAACTGTATGTTGTTAATACAAAAGTTTCATTTTAGTTTAAAACATGAATTAAATATCTAAAATAGATAAAATGAGATCAAATGTTTTTAGAACCTTAGAAAAATGGTCAATAATTCATTTTTGATGTATAGGATTTGACTGTACATCAATCCAACACCTGATGTGGTTGGTATGACTTGAAGTTCATGTTTTCAACAAATAAGTTGCATTTTAGTTTAAAGTATGTGTCGTATTTTAAAAACCTATAAAATGAACTTGGATTGTTTTTAAACCTTAGTAAAATGATCTGTAATTCATTTTTCATGTGTAGTAACTGAATTCATACTAATGTGACACATGATGTGGTTAGTATGACTCAAAATACATGTTCTCACTATAAAAGTGTCATTTTAGTATAAAACACACATCAAATATCCAAAACTATGAAAATGATCACATTCAATTTTCAAACATTAGGACAATAGTCCATAATTAATTTTTCATGTGTATGAATATACCAAGCATCAATCTGACATATGATGTGTTTTATATGACTCGAAGTGTGTGTTTTCAATATAATGGTTTCATTTTACATTAAAATGCATTTTAATGGCCAAAATAGAGAAAATGAACTCATATTATTTTCAAACGTTAGGAAAATGATTGATAATTCATTTTTGATGTGTAGGAATTTACCACACCCAAATCTGACACCTGATGTGGTTGGTATGACTCAAAGTGTATGTTTTTAAAAAAAAAAGTGTTATTTTAGTTTAAAACTCATGCCACATAAATAAAACCAAGAAAACATACTCAAATTATGTTCAAAATTTAGGAAAACAATCCATATTTTATTTTTCACATATACAAATTGAATTCACACCAATCTGACAAGTGATGTGGATGATACGAATCGAAGTACATGTTTTCAATATAAAGGTGTCATTTTAGATTAAAACATGAATCAAATAGACAAAAAGGAGTAAACAAGATCATATTATTTTCAAACATTAATAAAATGGTCCATAAATAATTTTTGATGTGTAATAATTGACCACACATCAATCAAACACATGAAGTGATTGATATGAATCCAACTGTGTGTTTTCAATAAAAATATTTCATTTTAATTTAAAACACACATCACTAGAAAAAACAAAGAAAATATGATCAAATTGTTTATAAACTTTAGCAAAACAATTGATAATTCATCTGTGACATATAGAAATTTACCATACATCAATTTGACCCATGATGTGGTCATTATGACTTGAAGTATGTTTTTTCCATATATAAGTGTCATTTTAGTTTAAAACACCCATCACATAGTCAAAACTGATCAAAAGAAGATCATATTATTTTTAAAATTTAAGAAGTTGATCCAAAATTCATTTTTTATTTGTAGGAATTGATCCCATACAAATCATACACATTATTTTGTCAGTATGACTCAAATTATTTGTTTTTAATATAAGTGTTATTTTTGTTTAAAACACACATCAAATATCCACAATTGAGAAAATGACCTTTGATTGTTTTCAAACATTAGAAAATGGTACAAAATTCATTTATGGCATGTGATAATTGACCACACATTAATCTAACACATGATTTGTCTGATATGACTTGAAGTTTGTGTTATCAATATAGTGGTATCATTTTAGTTTAAAACACACATTACTAGGAAAAACTAAGAAAATGATCCCAGATTATTTTAAAACTTTATGAAATAAATCTATAATTCATTTTTAACATGTAGGAGTCAAAATCACATCAATTAGACACCCAATTTGGTTGGTATGACTTGCAGTTCTTTTTATCAATAAAAAAGTTCAATTTTAGTTTAAAACAAATGTCACATAGACAAAATTAGGAACACAATCTATGATTGTTTTCAAACTTTATAAAATAATCCATAAATCATTTATCGCATGTAGGGATTGACTACACACCAATCTGAATTGAGATGTCATTAGTATGAATTGAAGTATCTATTTTCAACATAAAAGTTTCATTTTAGTGTAAAACACACATCAAATCACCAAAATCAAGAAAAAAACTCAGATTATTTTCAAACTTTAGGAACACCTTCCACAATTTATTTTTGATGTGTAATAACCAACCACACATTAATCTGACACAAGATGTGAATGATATGACTTGAAGTTTTTATTTTCAATATGAAGGTGATATTTAGTCTAAAAATCATGTTGTTGGTTGGAGTAGATTACTCAAGGGGGTGTATTTTGTATCTACAAAAATTTCTATTAAAGAGTTCACTTGAAAATATTCCCCAATAAAAATGAATATATCCTAGTTTATATGTTCAAATAACTTCTCAGAATATTGATTAATTCTTATAAATATCAATTTGAGTTATTGATACAACTTTTGAAGCTATTTAATAAGGAAAATATGTTATAACTTCGACCCAAGACTAACTATCAAAGTAAAATCTAGTGTTTTTGGAAATACATAGTAAATTAGAGAAAAACTAAATTAAAAGGCACATAGGATAAAAAAATTGGTTCAGTCTCAAGTTGAGACCTAATCCACTCCACTTGGTGATCACATACCACCAAGTAGTTTATATTAATAAACTTGATCCAAACCCCATATTGGGGTAAACAATAGTGCACAAGACTTTCTAGGTCACATGACCTCTTCCACAGTTCTTCATGGGTAAAAACTAACAAGCCACACAAGGACCTCTTCCACACTTATCCCTGGGAGTAAAAAAATGTTAGAAATAATGATATGAAGGATATCATGTATCCTTCTATTTAAAATAGGAGACAGTGTGTTTTTTAATACATAAACAAACACATTGCTCAAAAAATAAAAAAAGTACACAAGAGATAAAAATTTATGAGAAAGGGTTAGAAGTGCGAGTGTCATTATAAGAATCTCTGGACATGTAGGATGAAGCAGATGCAAGTATTGAGTCCTCTTGTGAAAAAATATAGTATCGAAAGTCTGGTGCTCTTGTTTCTAGCTTGATCTAGATCATGTTCTTCTTAGAGTTGATACTAAAAATATAATTTTGATTCTGATCTACGGTAGTCCATCCTTTTGGAATCGAGAGTGCTTCATGAGTTCTTTGATTGTTTCTTGTTTCATGTATAAGTTTTCTTTAAAAAATGCTCACTCTTATGATTCTATGTCTATGTATATTTGCAGCCTCACTTATCTTCCTTTTTAATTGTGGGTGCACACATTGGAACCGACAGGATGCATGTATTCTACACCTCATACTATCACGTGACATATCTAAAAATAGACATTCATTATGTCAGTTCTTATAAATGACTCAAATATAATCTTTAGAAATTAACTTTAAAATGAAAAAATAGATTAAAGAATGGTGTCATAGTTTGTCTTGAAATGGTATCACTTGGAAATAGTGTCACTAGGAAATGGTGTCTTCTTCTTTCCTTTGAGCGGTGAGATAGTCATGATGTTATAGTTGTATTCAGATCAAAAACTGGTAGCACAGATGCATTGTTAGGATCATGGTGTCTGGTCCTCTTCCAGACTTTGAATGGTGTCTTGGTCATGGTGTTTAAGTCACGGTGTCTGGGTCTCTTTTCCAAAAAACAATAACGGGTGGAAGACTCACTGTTTCTTAGACTTAGCCAAATATTTATAAACAGTCTTAAGCAATAATATTCATAGAATGAATTGTACTTAATCATTAATATAATAAATCCTTATATAACAAAATTAAATATAGTTTACAATAATAAAACATGATTTATAGGAATTAGGATCTAGTGAAATTTTATTTAAAGCATAAAGAAACCAACCATATATACACATGATATGAGATATATTAACATAATTAATAGGACTTGTGGTCATCAAAAACATTATTAAAACATGTGGAGTCCAATAATCTCCCCATTTTTGATGATCACAAATCATATGAGTTAAATTTCTATTTTTAGTGCTCTTTTCACCCCATTGTGTTCTATTCTCTCCATTTTGGTATTATCAAAAAATTATAATAAAGAAATAGAATAAATGAATGTAAATAAGAGAATAAACAAAAACATATCACACTGAATTATAGGAAAAGATATGTTTCATAATAGGTAGTAGGTAAAAGTAAAAAACATCCCTATCAAGATACAGTTTTCACTTTTCATCAGCATTAGTTGTGTTCTCTTTTCCCTTGGTAGCAGCATCATAAGGAGCCATAGGAGTAGAAGTAGATGTTGAAGAAGGGAGTGATACACTTGTCAGAGAAGGAAGAGGTATCCCTTCAAAAATAGAGGATGTAAAAGTGGGCTTGTTTGGAGACCGATGCAAGTTTTGGTTAAGGATAATAGGTTTTATCTAGCTCAGAGCATGAGATACAGACATCGAGGAAGAAGTAAAGGCATTGGAATAGGAAGGAGTTAAACTAGGCAGCAAAGGTGTAGTTGTAGGAGCCACAATATAAGTGCTCTGCACCTAAAGATAAATCTTCAACAACTGAATTAAATAAATAATGATCTCACCACCATACTACATTGCTTCCTCAAATCATCTTTGTTCTCCATGAACTTTTCCAATAGAGGAGTGAAATATTTCATATTTTGAAAATTATTCCTGAAGGATTGAGTGACATGAAGTATTTTCATATTCTCAACAAGATATTTGAATTAATTGGTCATATCATTCATAGATAATATCTTATTAAAGTAGAAATCCTATTTCTTAGTAATTTTTTCTTGAGCATCATTTGTGATCTTCATATGAATCCTCACCCAATCAGGAACTATGTTACTATTATTGACAATTGTAGATAAAATCTCTTTATCAAATCCACTGAACACTGGTTGAAGTTCCTCCTTAACAATATTTCTAAGTAGACCACTATCAATGGGTTGATATTACTTTACAGATGCAGTAGAGGCTGTAACAGCTGAAGTGAGGGACTTGATATGATTTAGAACTTTCTATAGACATCCATTGTACTCATATTTCAGTTTTTTGTGAAAAAACAAGCTTACACATCTCATGCAATATTTGGATGTTTCTCTCAACTACTTTTCCTACTATATAAGTCAAGTCTGGTTGAATCAGAGAGGCAACTTTCTGTGGAATCTGACCACTAACATCCTCAACAAAATGAGCTACAGGAGATTGTCCTGATTGTAACACTTTTTGAATATCTTCAATAATATCTCAGAGAGACTTCACCTCATTACTCAAATACTTTTCAATTCAAACCTCTTGTATTTCAAGAATCATTTTTTGTTGTATCTACTATAAAATTTTCCAAAACAGCAAGGCAACATCGCTTTCACTATGATTTATCACAGGATTAGGTTGTGTGTTCATGATATTTTGAAATCTAGCTAATAAAGTAGTTCAAAAGGCTTTTAAATCATTGTGACTCACAAAATTATAAGGTTCTTGAGAAGGTTTGGGAGTGGAATCTGAGACAAGCTCAGGCTCCTTAGCAGAGATCACATCTAACACAGAAATCAGTTTTAGTTAAAACATAGTAGAAAGTTCTATGCCTTTAACTGAGGCCTCCTGAGCATTATCCACATCAAAGTATCTTGGAAATTTATACCAGGTATCCACATCCCTTTTATCAATAGTATTAATAACTTCAACACTTTCTAGACTGGGGTGTTTCTCCCCCTAAATAGGTGTATCTCTCATAGGACTAAGAGATTCAGTCCCTTGATATGTTTCTAAATGTTCATCGCCAATAGCCTCACCAATTTAATTTCTAGACAGCTAGAAGTCTGGTTCCAATCTTTCCTCAGTATATAGGATAGGTTCCTGATCATCTTGTTCCCTTAAATGTTCCTCAACAGCAGCCTCTTCCTCAATAGAAAGTTCTTAGTCCAGATGCTCCTCAGGAACAACCCTTTCTTTTACTATAACAAAGGATTATTTTCCATAAGTAGGTTCTTCTTCTAAATATACATTTCTTTCAGTAATAGGTACTTCCTTCTAAACTAAATTTTTAGGAACAATGTACTATTGTCTTCTTTGTCCAAGAAATTTTCTTCCATATATGCAATAGTTACCTCTTTTTCTTCTTCAAAAGGATAGTCAACAATTTCATCTGGTTCCAAACTAGGATCAGATAAATTCTTAGGTCTTCAAGGATGCCCAACCAAATTAAAATTTTCATATAACCTTTCATTATCCTCCACCCAAGCCTTTTTACAAGGATTCCAACTTATTTTCATGCTTTTAACTATAACCTTTGAGATGCAAAACTCATACTCTTTGATGACTTATTCATTTGGTCCAACCATTTATTTAGAATACAACATAGCAGATATCAACCTTGAATTGAACAAAAAAGTAGACTTTGATGTTGTCTTATTCAATTCACACGTGTGAACTATAACATACTTAAATAGATTGATCTTGGGTACATTTTTTCAAAAGATGTATCAAGAATATATATTGATTATTGGGGGTAGAAAAATATCCTTTTTTAGAATAATCAGATTCTAGATAAACATAAATAGAAACCTCGATTCACCATCCAACTCACCAGCAATTTATCTTCTCTTCTTCTTATTCCCAGTCAAGCTTCCCAATGACTCTTCTAAGACAAAAATATCACTAGGAGGAGGAGGACCACTCTAGTAGTCCTCAAAAGATCCTTCATGAGGTATCCCTAGGTAGGCATCCAATAACCTTAAGGAAAAGGTACATCTTTTCCCATTAATCCAACTTCTTATAACAAAACCATCTTCTGTATCGAATTAAGACTAAAAAAACTAATAAAACTGAAGAATAAGTTTTGGATAAATCGGTCTTGACTTTTTTTGAACCAATTCGGCCTTCCATTTTCTTCCAGTACTATCAAAACTAAATACTTACTTGACAACAACCACATAGAACATATTTCCTTTTTGGGTACAATTATTCTGTCAACAAGATTCGGGTTCAGAGGCCCTTCGAGCACTACCTTCAGTGCTCTTTTCACTTTATTCTTAAATATGCACTTCTCTAGAGTTAATAAATATGGGTGATTCCATATGGGCATTAAATGAGGGTTTGAGAGAGAGAGATATATATATGATGGGATTAAAGAGGATTTATGGTTTGAGAGAATATAGGGGTTTTGGTTTTGAGAGAAGATATTTTGAGTGAAGAAAAGAGTGAAAGATATTTTGTTTTGTCTTTATCATTTAGGGATTTCAAGCGTCACAAATTCAAAAATGTAGGATAAAAACAATAAAATAATCAACACAGTGATACATGAAATAAAATATAAATAAAATGAAAAAGTTTCATTATGGTGAGAATAGAACAAGTTTTCACGGTGACACCCGAACAGGTTCTCACGGTGTCATCTTTACAGTGTGACTCCAAACGGTGCGACCATATCATTTAAAATAGTAAGTGCATGACAGTAAGTGTGAGACAATAATTGTGAGACCATAAACATAAAATAGTAACTTCAAGACAGTAACAGGTAGAGTTGTGAGAGTGAGATAGTAATCTTAAGATGGTGACTTGTGAAACCGTAGACTGTGAGACAGTAAGTTTTCAAACAGTGCATTTTCTACTTGACATTTATCATTCCTAATTCATGTATATCGTAATCTATCCTTTCATAATTTAATGGTTTGGTGAATATATTAGCAAGATGATATTCAGTTCTAATGAATTCCAAAGTGATATCACCTTTTTGATAATGGTCTCTCGAAAAGTGATGTCTTACATCAATATGTATTGTCCTGGAATGTGAAACATGATTCATTGAAATGTTAATACCACTTGTATTATCGTAATTTATGGGTACATTCCTGAATTGATATCCATAATCCATTAATGTGTGTTTCATCCATAAAATTTGTTCACAACAACTACCAACAGCTATGTATTCAGCTTCGGTAGTAGATAATGCAACATATTTTTGTTTCTTACTACACCATAAAACTAGAGACTTGGATAAAAAGTGACGTGTTCTAGAGGTGATTTTTCTATCTAACTTAAAGCCACCAAAATAAGAATTAGAATAAATAACTAACTCAAATTATTGTCCCCTAGGATAGATCAATCCTAAATTTGGTGTATCTTTGAGGTATTTAAAAATCCTTTTAATAGCATTTAAATGAGATTCCTTTAGATTTTCTAGAAAACAAGCACACATAAATACACTAAACATAATGTCAGGTCAGCTAGAAGTTAATTAGAGTAAGCTTCCAATCATTCCTCTATAAGTGGTGTGATCAATAGATTTTTTATCTTCATCAAGATCCAACTTATAAGTAGTACTCATTTGAGTATCACTGTTTTTAGAGTTATCCAACCCAAAATATTTCAGAAGATCTCTAGTGTATTTTCTTGGATTTAAAATAATAACTTCTTTATTTTGAAAGATTTTAAATCTAAGAAATAATTTTATTCCACCCAATAAACTCATTTCAAATTCATTTTGCATTATTTTAGAAAACTCGATACATAAATAATTTTTTGAAGATCCAAAAATATTATCATCTACAAATATTTGAACTACTAAAACATTATTGGAAATTCGTTTTATAGAAAGAGTAGAATCAGCTATACCTTTATTAAAACCATTGGAAACAAAAAAGTACTTAATCTATCATACCAAGCTCTTAGAGCTTTATTTAAACCATACAAATATTTAGACAATTTTAAAACATGATTTGGAAAGTGAGGATTTGTGAAACTAGGGGGTTGTTTAATAAAAACATCCTCCACAATATACCCATTTAGGAATGAACTTTTGACATCCATTTCATGTAGTTTGAAATTTAGATGGACAACATAAGAAAGCATGATTCTAATGGATTCAACTCTAGAAACAGGTGAAAAGGTATCCTCATAGTAAATTCTTTCTTCTTGATTATAGCCTTGTGCAACCAATCTTTCCTTGTTTCTAACTATATTACCAGCTTCATCTACCTCATTCCTAAACACCCACTTAGTGCCTATGGTAAATATGCCTTTGTGTTTGTCAAAAAAATTTCAAACATTGTTCCTTTCAAACTGATTAAGTTCTTCTTGCATATCCATCACACAAAATTCATCTTTTATAGCATCATTAATGATTTTAGGTTCAAGTTGTGACAAGAATACTTGATGTTCAGCCTAATTTATAAGAGAATATCTTGTTTGAGTTCCTTTATCTAAATATCCTACATCAGTATCTAAAGGATGGATCTTAAGAGTTATAAAAGCTTTAGAAAAAAGAGGGTATAGTTATTTCAGGTTCTTCAATAGGTTCGGGTTCATTACGACTTGAATCTGGAAAATTTCCAGAACTGGAAGTTTTTACAAATTCTATTACAGGATAGATTGAGGGTTTATCATTGATGTCCAGATTTGACATATCATCCTAAATATTCTATAGATATTTCTTAGGCTCATATGGATATATCTCATGAAACTTGACATGGACAGATTCCTCCACACATTTAGTTCTTTTTTTAAACACTATATAGGCCTTACTAGAGATTGAGTGTCCTAGAAAAAATCCTTCATCACTCTTGGATGAAAAATATTTCAAAATTTTCCTTAGTATTAAGGATATGGACTTTGAAACCAAAGAGTTTAAAGTAGTTTACTTGGGGTTTTATATTGTTCCATAACTCATATAGAGTTATTTTAAGAATAGGTATAATCAATACTCTATTAATAATATAGGAAGTTGTATTTATAGTTTCAACCCAAAATTAAATAGTTAATACATATTCTTTAAGTATAGTTCTAAAAATTTTTTCAAGGTCTTATTTCTTCTTTTTACAACTCCATTTTGTTGAGGGGTTCTATGGGTATATAAATTATGACTATAGCCATTTTGTGATCAAAAGGATTCAAACTCTTGATTTTTAAACTCACATCCATGATCACTTTTTAAATATTTAATTCAAATTCCACTAAGATTTTCTACAGTTTTAGCATATTTGGTGAAATGAGAGTAGGATTCACTTTTGTGAGCCAAAAAGAAGGTCCAATTATATATAGAAAATCCATCTACAAGAACATAAACATAGTGCCTTCCATTTAAACTAGAAACTCTAGATGGTCAAAACAAATCCATATGAACCAAATCGGAAGGTTGGGAAGTTGAATCTTCTTTATTTGGTTTGAGGGAAATTTTTTATTGTTTTCCATTTTGACAAGGATTACACACTTTATAATTTGGAAACTCTAGTTTGGGTAGATTTTTTACTAAACCTTTTCTTGTTAACTTTCTAAGAGATTGAATATTATAGTATCCTTATATTCTATGAAAAATACAATATTATTTGTGAAATACACTTAAACATGTAGAATTTTGAGAAACTAAAGAATCTAAGTAAATAGAATATACATTTTCATTTCTCAGTGCATAAAATACTAATTAATTTTTATAATTAAAAACATTGAAATCATATTTTTTAAATTTAACATGAAATTCATCATCACATAATTGTGAAAAGATTTTAAGATTCTATTTTATCCCATCAACAAAAAGTACTTTGTAAATTAAAACTAAGTAAGAGTTACTAATTTGGCCAAGGCCAATGATTTTTTTACTTTAGCATTGTCACCAAAAGGTGACATATCCACCATCAATTTTTATTAAGTTCTTGAAGAATGAATAGTCTTATGCCATGTGTCTTGAACACCCACTATCCATGTACCATAATATTTTATAGTATTTCTTCAAAAACATTTCCTACAAAATAGTCAAATCAAAACAGACTTTGGTACCCATGTTTTTTTGGGTCTAGTAATGTTAGTAACTGGTGATTTAGGAACCTACATATGCCTCATTGGTTTCCTATAAGAATTATGTAAGGTATATGAGAAATAAACTCTATTTGGTCCACAGAAACTCAAAACAATAGGTAGTGTATCATAATTTGAACTAGCAGAATGTTTTCCTGAACTAAGAGAAAATCTGTATGTTCTAGATTTAGAAACAAAATTGATTTTTTCAAAATTTATTTTACCAGGTTGATATCCAATACCAATAATATATTTAATGTCATTCTATTTACCTAGAATTTTTACCAAGTTATCTTTACCATTATTAAACCTTTAAAGATTCATTTTTAACTTCCAATTAGATAGCTTTAATTCATTGTTTTATTTGAGTAATTGAACATTTTTCTCTTTTTCTACAACAAGTTTATATTTAACAGTTGAGGTAAGAGAATATTGTTTATTTGAAGACTTGTATTTATATTTTAGATCATTACATGTCTCCTTAATCATATTGCAGTACTCAAACATTTATTCTTTATACATGTTTCCAAAATCACTTTAATACTCATAATAATAGAAATTTTGTACAGGAGATTCTAAGGTTGCCTCAGATGTGTTTGTCATGAAACACATATTGTCTTTGTTAGCCTGTTCATCTTGTGAAGACTCTAAGTCACTTGAACTATCCTTAGAATCACTCCAAGTTTCATTCATTACCTTTTTATACTTTCTATATTTTTCCTTATATTTCTTTTAATACTTTATCTTGGGACAGTGAGCCTTTACATGTCCCTTTTTCTCACATTCATAACATACTATCTCATCAGACTTGTCATTTCTTGGCCAATATTTCTTCTAGCTTCCCTTTGGATCATATATTCTTTGAAGTTAGGATTTTTGAAAATTTTATTTATTTTGTAAAATTTATTAAACCTTCTAGATAATTGAGGCATCTCCTAATCACTGTCAGCTGAATTTTGTTCACTACTGAAACATTCTATAGAGACTTTCAATTTCTCCTTTTCTTTTTGTTAAGAGGTGGTGGTTTTGAATGCCACATATTTTTTTCTGGTTTCATCCTCCTCCTCCTTGTTGAATTTTAACTCCTCTTCATACATCATTAGTTTCCAAATGAGTTTTTTATAGGTAATTTGTTGATGGGATATGACTCTCTAATAGAGACAGAGGTTCCTCTCTATCTATTAGGTAGGCATCTGTTAATCCTCATAATTTTTTCTTTGGCTACAACTTCTATTCCTAGAAAAATCATTATGCTGACAATTTCATTGAACCTGAGATACATATCAGAAATAGGCTCAAAATGCTTCATTTTAAAGTTATCATACTTAATAGTATAAGTATTGAGTCTCATTTCATTCACACTATAATCTCCTTCATGTGAAACAGAAAAAGTATCCCAAATTTCATGGGTAGTTTAACATGTAGAAATTATGTTAAATTCCTCATCTCTAAAAGAGAAATATAAGGCATTCATGGATTTTAAATTGTTATTACAATCAGTCTTTGTTGGTTCATCCCAAGTAATCTACCACTATCAGGAATCTTATAATCATCTGTAATTGAAGACCAAATTTAAAAATCCACACTTTTTAAATTCATTTTCATTTTAATTTTCCATTGGTCATAATTAGTTCCATTAAATAATGTTGGTATGTTTTTTGAAGTACCTTAGATTATATTATCCATAATAAATAAATACTATTAAAGAACTATAAATTTAGAATTAACAAAAATTTATAGATCTTTAAAGTAAAACTAAAATCACAGTTAAATAGATTTTAAAAACAATATTAATAATAATATGATCTTTTGATACCAAATATTGGTCGGATTAGATTACTCAAGAGGGGGTGAATTTAGTATCTATAAAAATTTATTTTAAAATTTTCACTTAAAAAGATACCCCCAAAAAATGAAAATTGCCCAGTTAATCAAGGTAATAAAGTTATAATAGTTTGACTGAAGAATTACTTCCCAGAAGATTGATTAATTCTTATTAACTTAAATGTGAGTTATTGATACAACTTTTGAATCTATTCTAATAAGAAAAATAAATTATAACTTCTATCCAAAACTAACTATCAAAGTAAAATCTAGTGTTTTCTGAAATACACAGTAAAGTAGATAAAAACTAAATTAAAAGTCACAGTGGATAAAACAAGTGGTTCTGTCTCAAGCCGAGACCTAATCCACTCCACTTGGTGATCACCTTCCACCAATCAGTTTATATTAATAAACTTGATCCACACCCAAGATTGGGATAAACAATAGTGCATAATATTATCCATCTCACACAACCTCTTCCACAATTCTTCATGGGTAAAAACTACTAGGTCACACAAGGAACTCTTCCACACTTAAATATGGGAGTAAAAAATGTAATAAGTGATGAGAGGAAGGATATCTTTTATCCTTTAATTTAATAAAAGATACAATTTTTTTAATATAGACACACACACACTGCTAAAAAGCTAAAAATAGTACACATTAGAGAAAAAATGATGAGAAAGGGTTAGAAGTTCCCTGAGTGTTATTCTATGAAGCTCTGGACTTGTAGAATAAAGCAGATGCAATTATTGAGTCTTCTTGTGAAAAAAAAGAGTATCACAAGTCTGGTTCTCTCATTTACACCATGATCTAGCTTATTTTCTTCTTGGAGTTGGTACTGTGAAGATAATTTTGATTCTGATCTACGATAGTCTAGCCTTCTGGAATTGAGAGTGCTTCGTGTGTTCTTCGGTTGTCTCTTGTTCCATGTATCATTTCTCTTTTCAAAACTCTCGCCCTTCTACTGATATGTCTGTGTATATTTATAGCCCTGTTTATCTTCCTTTTTAATTGTGGGTGCACACATTGGAACCAACGGGATGCATTTATTCTGCACCTCCTACCTCATACTATCAGGTGACACATCTACAAATAAACATTAATTATTTCAATGCCTTTAAATGAATAAAATATGACTGTTATAAATTAAATTGAAAACAACCAAACAGAATAAATAATGTCTTCACGGTTTGTCTGGAAACGGTATCACTTGGAAATAGTGTCACCTAGAAATGGTTTATTCTTCTTTTCCTTTGAGTGGTGAGACAATCATGATTCTACAGTTTTATTGATATCAGTAACAGGTAGCATAGATGCATTGGTAGGATCATGATGTCTGGTTCTTTTCTAAACTTTGAACGGTGTCTTGGTCATTGTGTCTCTGTCACAGTATCTCGGTCACTCTCCCAAAAAAATAGAACTGGTGGAAGACTCATGGTTTCTCTGACTTAGAAAAATATCTATAAATTGTCTTAAGCAGTAATATTCACAAAATGAATTAGACTTAATCATTCATATAATAAATCATTATAGAACAAAATTAAATATAGTTTATAATAATCGAACATGATTTATAGGAATCGGGATATAGTGGAAGTTTATTTAATGCATAAAGAAAACAACCATCTCTACACATGATATGAGATAGATTAACAGGATTAACAGGATTTTTTATCACTAAAACATGATTAAAACATGAGGAATACAACACATGTCACTATCCAAAACTGATAAAAAGATCCCATATTGTTTTAAAACTTTAGTAAAATGATTGATAATTTATTTTGGATTTGTACAAACTTACTGTAGATAAATATGACATACGATGTGATTGGTATGATTCAAAGTCTTTGTTTTCAATATATAGGTGTCATTTTAGTTTAAATCGTGCATCATATAAGACACATTGAGCAAAATAAACTCATATTTTATTCAAAATTTAGGAAAATTTACCATAATTCATTTGTCATATGAAGAAATATTTCACATATCAATATGATACACGATGTGGTTGGTATGACTCGATGTACGTGTTTTCAATATAAAAGTGTCATTTTAGTTTAAAACACACATCAAATATCCAAAAAAATAGGCTCAGATTATTTAAAACTTTAGGAAAACAATCCATAATTCATTTGTGAGGTGAAATAATTGACCTTACAACAATCCAACACAAGATGTAACTAATATGACTCAAAGTTTATGTTTTCAATATAAAGGTTTTATTTTAGTTTAAATCGCACGATGCTAGGTAAAACCTAGAAAATAAGCTTGTATTGTTTTTAAACCTTTGGAAAATGATCCATAATTCATTTTTGACATTTAGAAATTGACTTTACATCAATCCAACACAAGATGTGGTCAGTATGACTCAAAATGTGTGTTTTTAATATATAAGTATCATTTTCGCTCAAAAATGGCATCACATAAGAAAAAATGAGAACAATAAGCTCAGATTGTATTCTCATAATTTTATCTATTATTACTTGATTAATTTCCTTATCATTTTTATATGATACTTACTTATTCACTTGTCACATTGATAATGTTTGAATATGAATAAGAAATGGTGTGACAGTGGAAGTCTTATTCTCAAAATCAAGTTCTCTTGAAATGGATCACATCCGTACTGAATTTTTTTACCACTAAATATAATATCCAATTCAAGGGAACTTATTATTGAGAAAAAATAAAAATGGTTTGATGTGTAATAATCAACCATAACTCAATCTAATACATAGTGTTCCTGTAATGAATCAATTTATATGCTTTAATTTTAAAATTAACACTTTTTGTTTAATTTATTTATTTATAGTTTTATTAACATAATAATTATTTTATTATATTGATGAATTCATTTACTTGAGTTACAATGGTTTGTTTGAAAACTAATAGAAGGGTTGGGGGATAGAAACAAAATAATCATGATGTTTTTTAATCTCTATTATAAATTTTACTTACTCAAGTAATTTTATAAACCAATGTTTGAAATTTCTATAATATATATTTTTTATTATCTTTGGGTTGTAAATTTTAGTTAAATTAAATTCAATATTTTGTATCCTTATATTCTCTCTTTACACCCAATTTTTTCTATTATAGTGTTCTTTAATTTTAATAGAAGATTGTATTTGTGTGTCCCTTTATTAGTGATAATAATATCACTAAAAACGGACCTTTATCAACACCACAAAAAGATCTGATAAAGGAATTATTTATCATCACTAAGAAAAGAACTAATAAAGGTGCGCTTTATTAGTGCTAAAAATGTGTCGATAAAGGACCCACTTTATTATCGCTTCTTTATGCACTGATAAAGGATACTTTTATCAATGCTAAATAAAAGTGTTGATATAGGGTCACCTTTATCAGCACTTTTCTAGATGTGATAATGGGCTAGGGATTTTAAGGGTCCTCTGATTGTCAGCACTTTTTTAATCTAAAAAAGACCAATTTTAACACTATTGAAGGCCTTATGTGTAGTAGTGTAGTGAAAGCTCAAAGTCACCAGAAATCATAAAAAAATCTACGCCATCTCCCACTGGAGTTTGAGATCAATGAGGAGGTGTTTATTTATATATTTTTTTATGTAGGAAGTTATTACATGTGAATAAAAGGGAAGTTGTAACCACATTATTTTGATCTATCCCTAATTATAAAATTTCTTGGAAACGTATCCTATCAGTTGGAATTTACACCATGGATGACCTTATTGTAATTCCTATATCAGTGTAAGGTCAATAAGAGGGTGGGGTGAATCAATGATTCCTTATTCTTTTTATGAATTGTCCATTTCAAATTCAACCCTTGTGGTTGGTTAAATCTTCAATACACTATTCATGTTTGTCTCAGCCTTACCTCAAATAATTTTATAAAGTAATGGAATAGAACATAAGTATTTTTAGGATTCAGTACAAACACCTACTTCTTTTCATGTTGGTCATTCCCTCTAACATGGATTCTCCACTATTTCAGAAGGTGATTAAAATAGTAATTGGTGATACCCACCCACCCCCCCAATTTCAAGCCAATTGTACCCCTAGATCCAATCCATCTTTATTAGTTGGTTATACCCCCCCCCCAATTAGGCCTTCTTCTCCAGTGATTTATTATACCCCCCAATAAAAACATTTCTAGCAATTGGCTATACCCCCCGGTTTAAATCACTCTCTTTATATCGATCACTCCACTATAGAAATATTTTTAAATTATCCTCTCGTGTGATATGATCGTGTATAATTAAATTATATTTTCACCGATGTTTCACTTGCTAAAACAATTTCTAATCATAGTAAATAATCAGTCACCTTAGTGAAACACTACTCGGGATATGATTCCTTCTCATTAAAGACCCATCCTCACTAATATGTGTGAAATATATTCAAAAAAATCTTTTCAATATTTTATAAAAATAAAATACTTTCACAATCTCAAATCAATTTCACTTCATTCTTGTATTTCATGGCATCTGAAAGTCTTGGTTCAGGTATCTCAATAGTTCTTCATGCATCCATGATTATGCATGAATTCATGCAATTGTTTCAATGTGCAACCATTAGCTTCCTTTAACAAACATAAATTGGAATGTACTGATTATTAATAAAAGATCTTATTCACGAGAAGTAATGTGAGTGTAAATTGTCTCATTGTCTCAAACTCCTTCACGTAATAAAGGAAAGATTCTTTGCACAAGCCTTCATGAAAACACTTTTATATAAATATTACATAGCTCTTCTAAGTGCATGATACTATTTGAAAACCATATTGGATGATACGGGGTGTCACACTATGCTTTTTGGAACCCTATTCATCAAAAATCACTATGAGTGTGATGTGTCCACAAGTCGTATGCCCCATGGCATATACCTTCACACAATAATAGGATTTTTGAAACTTCAGTGTCTTTATGGGACTCCTGGGTGCTTGATTTTGATATCAATAGGGTCATAGGATCCTCTTATCCCTTATGCAATTGATGCTGCTCCAGAGGGATTTTCTTCATGAACTAGAAGGATCGTAGTGGCCATATTTTCTTAAGAAAAATGAGATAACTCTCATTAAATTGTAATATTCTCCCTTTATGTTTCTTTGGAGTTTATAGGAAGTTATAACCATCTTATATCCTCAAAAAAAATCATTTTAAGGACTCCTTCAATTTTTTTAGAATAATTTTATAACTCAACTCTTCTTCAAACGCCCGATTCATTTGGGGTGTCACAATAGTTGTGCCAATTTTTATGGTGTCTCAGTGTTTCCCATTTATGGTGATATCCTCAAGAGCATGCGATGAGGATTTCTTGCTCCCTATTTATCCAATATTAAAGTATCTTATTCCCATATAGCCTCTTACAACTATCATTTTTAGTTTAGATTATGCTCATACATATAATTCTATGCATGGATTCAAGATGTTAGATTGCATATATAATTTTGCTTCTATCCAAACAACTTGTCCCTTTAGAATGATCATAAACAATGGATTGAGTCAATCAATCAGTGTCTTGGATTATGGCCATGTGTACCAGATTTCTTGGAAAAAGGATTATGTTTAAGATGATTAAGAATATCAATCGGATGGCCAATATCATCCACATCATTTGACCCTTTTTATATCAATAATTTAACAGGTGGTGGAATAGTACCCACTACCTCTATGTCCCACATCAAATATGGAATATGTCTTTGGTATGGTTTATCAATCAAGGTGTGATTGTATCTCTCTAAGTTATCTACCATGGATTAATACTAGTTATGCCTTTTACATATGCCACCATGACCATAATCCAACATGTCCATCAGCACTACAAGTGTGATCCATGCTCCCATCCTCTCTTGAGGGCCATACATACAGGGCCACCATGGGCTTATAAAGAGCCTTTCCTCTTGTTGGTATGCTTGAGTTGGCTCCCTCTGGGAATGGTATAACATAGTCTTATAGGATCATGTGGTTAATCCTTGTCCTTGGATGGTTACTAGGTTGGCCACTTTTTTATATATGGCCATAATTACTAAATACTTTCTAAGTAAAAAAAATTCAAATCCATCCTAAAAAAATCAAACCAACTCAAAACCAATTCTATTATTATCTCATTAATCATGAAAAATATATATTCATATTTTGTTATAACCATCGATTTAAATTATCTTTTATTCCTATTTACTTTATGTAATATTAAATTCATATTGTATGGCCTTCTTTAATATTCTGAACATTATTTTAAATAGTGTGTCTTCCTTTACACGTCTTGGACATCCAATTCCATCAACTGAGGCCATAATAATTCTCCAAGTTTCATCACTTCTCATTATATTCTCACCAAACACATATTGACATATCATTGACAAAAAATGAAACATTGGGACCAAAAATATCCCCCTTTGTATTTTGTTTTCATTGCCTCTTTAGCACACTAGGAGTCAACATGTGTGCTCAAAATTTTCTCCGCATTATTGGAAGTCAAATTCAAAGGATGGGTGGTGGATATTTCTCATGTCATTTTTTTATGAAAACATTATAATCTCATTTATATAAAAATACCATTACCACTTCTAATAGAGGAATGATCTCACATGGTTCTCTTTGCAAAGATCATTCAGTTAATCAAATCTAAGTCTCTGTGGGATAACCCGGTGTAGAAAACAAGAGAGATATAACTATGTATGTATAAGTTATCTATAAAATTTCATGTATGTATAATCCTGATTATAATTCCTCAATTATCATTCAAGGTGTTTTAATTAATCATATTTATTGATAAAATTATGAATAATGCACATACTTCAACAAAAACATCAGAAAGATCAAGTAAAAAAGATAAATCTCCCCCTTTTTCTTATTCTACCATCAACCAAGAATCCCCACCACCTGATTTATAATATAATAAAATTATTAATAAGGGATGAATGTTTGATTGGAAAACCTTGACCTTTAATTTTGAATCTGTCCTAAGGTTTTCATATTCATTTACATGGTTTCTCCATTTGAGGGATTTACACTTTAATTACATTTCATGGAAGTTAGTAGACTCTAAAAAGCAGTATCTCTTCATGTTTTCCAAAAGTTATAGCCTCAAACATATCATTCAATTCCTCGTATTGTTAGTTCAAAAAACATAAAACAATAGGAAATAATGAGGAACCTTTTTGGTTTCTTGGCAATAACATTCAAACTAAGAGCTTCATCTCAATCTAGACTTCTTCTTCTTCTTCAATTTCATAGAAGGTGCGACTGATCTTTTTTCATCAGTTGAAACATATAATATGGATAAACATTTCATTTTAGAATTATATTCATTTATTTTTACAGTAAATATATTCTTAATTCTCTCTTATTAGGATGGTATAATTTCTATACAATGTCTTATATCATGCCAAAATTGTTTACACCTTTCAATCTTAATGATTTTCAAGTCATCACATGTGGCTAAATTTTCATTAACTTTGTGTGGAATAAATTTTTATTCTTAATATTCAGTAATAAATTTCATACTTTTAACTTGATAAATCTTCTTAACATCCTCTAATTTCGAAAAAAAATCAATTGGTTTGTCCAAACAACTAGGAATTCTTTCTTGAATTTTTTTGTCTTCTCAAAATCTCCACAATACTTGATGTTATTTTATTGTTGAATATTTTTTCCTATATCAACATAAGAAATAACTCCAAGAAGTCTTTTCAATAATTTCTAAGATTTGTGACCTTATAGACCACATCTACCAAAAACTATCTTCATGCATTTAAATTTATTCTATGTTGATATTTTTGATGATTTCATGGCCACATACCTCTCTTTATGATAATATAATCTCACTTATTTATCATTTCTCCCCACTGATTCATGCCTCATTCCAAGTAGTAACATGTTATACCACCACGAGTAGGGTTTACAACCAAAAACTTTACAACAATAGTACTCGCCTACGAACCTTGATCATCCAAATTCATCATAATTATTCTCTGAAGATTTTTGTTATTGACTTTTCATAGATTGTGGGTGTTTCTTATTAAGAGGAAACCTTATAGATGAATTAGTAAACTATTCATTTATAGAGCAGGTTCTCCCATTTATTTTTATGGTCTATTAAAATCCATTATTTCCCCTTAAACCTAATCATATATAGGTGATAGATATACATTCAGACCATTTAGGAGTAAAAATAACTAGTCTTAATTGAACAATATCTAAAGGATCTTATAATGATTCACCTTTAAGTTAAATAGCTCTAGTGAGGTCTTATATTATTTTCTTTAACTTTTTTTAGAATAAAGTCACATTAACTATGTTTCAGATAACCCATCCTCTTTCTCATTAATCTTTTCACTTAGACCATTCACTATATTCTCGAATTCAACTATTTTCAATCTGTATTGTTTATTTTCTTAAACTAGTTTTGATTCTTCCTTACCAACTAGTTTTTCTTCAACAGTTTTAAAATTTTCTTCCACTTAATTTATCTTCATCTTATATCCCCTTATTTATTTAATATATTACTCCTATTTATTTATGTTTTCATTATTTTAAAATGTGATTTTATCAACTTCTTTCTTCATCCTTTTCTTTTCATTCCTGAGTTTTAAATTTATCACAAATGTATCTTTAAGATTTTATCTTAACATTCATTATAGTTCAATTATATCATCAAATTCATCATATTAAAATGATTCTTTAGGCTTCTTACCTTTTCCCATAAGATACATTATATTATTATAATGTCTTTTATTTTTTGACTCGCTGATTGATAATGAAAATCCATTAATTTATCTACACATCATATTTCTCTTCTTGGAAGAAAATTTCTTATTATACTTCTTTCCATTTATTTTTTCGAAATTTTTATCATATTAATATTATTTAGTGTCAATAGACTTATTCTTTGGGAATTTTCTAGAAAAATGACCACTCCTTTGGAAATTCCAAAATTTGAGTGTTTTTTCCCTTTTCCATTCCACCTGAATATATTAGACATTCTGATAAATGATACCATCATATTATTGATGTCTTTTTCACATTACACATTCTTATAATCATTTGATTCTTGTTCTTATTTGATTATTTCATTGCATTTTTTCACTGTTTCAAATTCCTTTTCAATGCTTTCTTTCTTTCTAATGACTAGAATTTTTCTTATTTCATATATAATGAGAATATTATGAATTTTATCCTATGAAGACTCTGTTTTCCCTTATAATATTGTGAAAATATATCTATAAAATGTTTTGTATCCATTCACATATTTGGTGTGTGATTATGAGGCCTTGTATTCCCAAAATTAATTTTATAAACATATTAAATATATTATATATCATGTGATCATGTTTCTTCATAAATAATATAATATATCCTAAATAGATCCTTGAAATAGAAATTTTAGACTACAGTTGAATTTTTAATGTGAACTTTACCATAGGCATGACCTAAATATGGTTATTGTGGTGTGTTAGGATTATTCGGTCATTGTCGTGTGTGTTTAGTGAATTAATTATTGAGTTATTTAATTAATTAATTAAATAAGCTAAATCATAATACTCAATAAATATTCTATTAAAGAAAGTACATAGGGATAGCTATATAATCCAGGGACCTTTAAGAGTATAATCCCATGTTTTTCATTGGAAGATTGAGATTAGATGATGATGAGCCTCCAGATCCAGGCAAATCGAGATGCAGTGAGCACAACAGATCTTCCTCCACCATTGGCGGGCACATTTTTCAGCAACAATCGATCTAAATCAAGGTAGTATTCTTCATTTGTGGTGTTTGGACTATATTATTAAATTATTGAGCATGATCAACCCCTTTTCATTGATCTGTGTTTAATCTGACCCTTTGCAAGGACCCACATATCATATTTAATTATTTTATTCAATTTAGTCCCTATTGTGCTCATTTTATCACCTTGATTATCCCTGATCTAGTCATTGTCCAATAACGCATGGCCATCAAATTTTTCACCCTTTTTCTTGTGTTTTCCTCCCAATCATCCTTCTCATTCTTCGTCATTTCCCTACTAGGACACGGTTTGACATTTTCGGGTGGGTATGAGTACGATTGGACACACAGATTCATAGAAACTTCATGTGCCATGAATGGATTGATGAATAATGGATGGTATTAGTTATATTGTGGGATGATGATGATTCCATCATAGATCAGTAATTCGTCAGTGAAACTTGTAATGGTCGAAGATGAAGTGGTTCATGGAAGATTCGTACTAGTGAGTGGGGTTCCATTCTCAAGCCAATGGGTGGATGAAAACAACATACATAGGTGATTACCACCAATTTCAAGTTTTTAAGTGGTAGGATTCATTGTGGAAGGTGTGTATCTTGAACACATGAATCAGATCTAACATTCTTAAAAAAAATTGACAATATGGTTTATAGGATGATAATCGCACACCATGTAATATCCCTATAGTTGTGATGCTAGGGTTTTGGAAAAGATTATTATCACATTCCCTATGGATAGGCCACACACCATGTGACCCTCCCAAGTTAGATAGGCCATGTGATAGAAGCACATGTGCAGAATCCCAAATGGCATGACACACCGTGTATCAGAGTACACATATATAGGAAAGATTACTTGGAACTTATAGGAGCATATGGTTGGGCCCAAGTTGGTCAAGACACATTGAGTGATACTAGTACATGTTTTATACATCTACATGTCTAGTGATCCATGTACTCGAAAGGTCACGACCAGACAATAGGGCCGAACCACAAGGTGTGTGGGTCCCCTTACACATCATGTACCCTCCCTTTGATAGATATTATACTTCTCATATCTCCTTTTTTTGGACCCGTATTTTGGCATGTGGGTAGTCTATACTTTGATTTCTTTCATGCATAACATTATAATGGCCTTCATTTTCCCTTTTGATATATGATGTGAGGTTTTCCAAGTTTAACACTTCTTTAAGCGAAGCTCGACAATGGTAGTGGTTGGAAAAAATAAATAGAGTGGTACCACTTGATGGACTGGAGTGTGGGTCCCCTATATACTAAGTTTTCCCAATATGTAATTAGGGTTTGGGTCCTCTACCTACTGGGTGGTACCCCCAATAATACTAGGTTGTGGGTCTTCTATCTAATGAGTGGCACCCCTATCTTACTAGAGCACAAGTCCTCTATCTTCTAAGTGGTAACCCCTATCATACTAGGGCATGGATCATTTATATACTGAGTGGCATTCCCCTAAAAATATAGGGTGTGGGGCCTCTATCTACTATGTGGTACCCCCTCCCCATCACACTAGGGTGGGGTCCTATATCTACCGAGTGGTACCACCAATCAGACAGGGTGTGGGTCCTCATTACACTGAGTGGAACCCCCTGACACTCTTGGGTGTGGTTCCTCTGCTGGTATATTTTTCCACCCCTAATTATGCATTATCGTGATGAGTTGTAGTTACTCAATATGGTTTCGTATTTAGACATATGTGCGAGATTCTAGACATCATTTATGGACCTTTGGAACTTTTTTCAAACTCTTTTTACTAGGCTGGGCTATAAGATAGAGATCCCATTTATCTCTCATATGGGTTTATTTTATGTTCATTTTTATATATCCTTGTTGTTATATTTAATGACTCTATTACTATGGGTTGATATTTTTACTCCTATCATGTCTCTTACAGCACTCATTTCAGTTTTCAAGGAGTTCTATTGGGTTTGTGTATACTCACCACTGTATGGGGTTTTACCACCTGTGCCAAGTCTTATATAGATGGTGGATAGGTTAGAGGTGATTACTAAGAAGCATAGGGATACCCAGGTGCACTTTACCTCATATGGTGGTCATATCTTAGATATTTAGAGTTATTATTTATACGAATTTAATTATTAGTTATTGTCAGGTTGGTACATCTTTCTGGTTGGGTGTGTATTTTTCCCTTTTCTTTTCAAATTATGTTGTCATAATCTTGTACAACCTAGAGGTTTTACATGAAAGGTTTATTCTCTAGATGTTAAATCTTTTATTATTGTTCATCTATATGAAGATGGTGGTGTGTATACATACAAGTACTTAGGAAAATTCCAACCGTATTATTTATTTTTTTTTGTGCTTGTTTTCAGCCCATATCCTATGGGGGTGTGCTTGGACTAGTTGCGGCTCGAGCCCCATTAGGGAAGGTTATGATGGATTGGTATAATAGTTGGTCCATTATATAGGATGGTTTTTTGACTTTTCCACTTATTATTATTTAGTTTGAATTTAGGTAAATAGCATCAAAGTGTATCGAGTATGGATTTTAGGCCAGTGAACCTAGTGTTTGTGCAGAAGTTGATGTATCTATACAAAAGGACTCTATCCACCTGATTTTTGACTTGGAATTCCAAGGAATTGGTTTTAGTGAACATTGTTCTATTCATAATATAGGATTGAGTATTTTAGTATCCTTATTGATTCATATCCTCATATATATATGCTCATCTGACCATGGTATGTATTGATTAAATTTTTAGGATGCCTCCATGAAGATAGCTAGCCAGGTTACCGATTTCAGATCATGATGATGATCTAATGAGTGATGAGGCCTCATCTTAGGGTCCATAACATGATATCCTTCCTCCATTTGGATAGGTATCATCACCTCCATCTATTGAAAAGCTTATCATACTAGTAGAGAAGACAGTGGATGTGCTCGGGCTTAGTACACTCTATGAGTTCTAGTGTTAGAGGCCCCAAAAAATATATGGTAAGACAAATACCTAGGAAGTGGATGATTTGACAAAGTTAGAGATGTGAGTTTTCAAGGTTATACAAACACCGAAAGATCAAGTGGTTTCACTGGTATCCATTATTTTCCTTATAGTGGTTGGGTGATGGTGGAGACCGGTCACAGAGCTGCTCGATGAGTCGATGCTCTCATCAACTGACTTCTAGCAGTTGTTTCATGAGGAGTACTACCCCTCATTCTTGGGATCAGTTTGGTTTTAGGATCTTATGAATATAAATTAGGGAGGTATGATCGTTTCTAAGTATTTTATGAGGTTCATAGGTCTTACATGGTACTCCCTTTATATGATTTGATATGGATACTTCCAGGAACAAAAGTTTGAGAAGGATCTTTGTAGATACATTTATGATAGTGTGGTACCCCTATGAATTCCCACTTATTATAGAGTGTTGTAGAGGGCAGTGATGATGGAGAAATTTTTATCTGAGGGACACCATGAGGTTGGAGAAGTTAGTGGTCATCATGGGGATGAGTCGTCTAGAATAGCTAGAAGGCGTCGGTCAGTAGGGTCTTAGTATAGGATACCTCACCATGAACAAACTTAGAAACATTTTTGTGTATCACATGGACCATTTATAGGACCATGGCAGGCTAGAGAGGAGAGAAACTGTGCATGTGATGGGAAATGTCACATGGAAAGTGATTTCAGGACCCTATGTGTTGAGTAGGGTAGGAATATAGAGGATGGACCAACACGGTAGAGGAAATATCAAGATCATGGATCTCTCAGGAAAGGGAAGGGTGGACCCTAGGGAGGAGGAGATGTAAAATGAGTAGGTGGGTATCTAGAAGGAGGAGCAGTGGGTGGTGGATGACATTACAATATCCTTCCACAACCTCCACCAGGCGAACCATGTAGGGCTTAAGGAGTTGGTGGTCAGTACTGTGGAAAGCTACAAGCTATGGATGCATATGACTCTGCAGATCATTATACGATTAGAGGTGTGATATTTATTTATTATACTCCTTATTTGTTACTTGAAAACATATTTTTAATTCATTCCTTCATCTCTTTATTATTATTGTAAGAGATAGAGCGCTCAATTGAGTCTTTATCCTAATAGCTTTTTCTTGAGGTTCATATAGGGAACTCTCCTTCTATATATTTAATCTTATATAATTATGATCAATCGCTCAGTGTAGAAAGGTTCTCATGGGAAATTTTGTTCATCGTTATGATTCCCTATGATGTCATCTTTGGTGTCGATTGGTTTTCTATGGTTCAATCCCAGATTGAACACCACCAAAAATGAGTCACATGTCTTCACACTAATGGGATGAGATCAGCATTTTTGGATGAGAGACATATCGTTTAAAGATTAGTTGGTTTTTTGATTAGGAGTATATATAACATTACCCATTAGTTGAGAGTGTATCTTTTGGTACAATAGGAACTTTAGGTATCTAGATTACTTTAGTCATGGAGGGTTTTATGGAAATCATTCTTAAGGATATTTTGGGACTAGCTCTGAGGAGGTATATGGATATTTTCATTGAATTGTACCCTAGGACCACACTGATATCTTCTGTGGAATATATTATATCCCCTATTGAGCTCTGTGAGCTACGGGTTTAGTTATATGACCTTTGATAAAGGGGTTTTATAAGACTCAGTGTGTCCTCCTGGGTAGTTCTGGTGTATTTCATTAAAAATTTGGACGGAAAATTGTATTTTTTTGTGGATTATTATCACTTGAACTAGGAAAAGATAAATAAAAAGTACCCATTAGAGAGGATTGACAACCTCCTTTATCATTTTCAATGAGTGATACGGTTCTGTAAGATCTATCTCAAGTCCAGATACCACCGTTTTAGATTTTTTGAGGCTTAAATTATGAATATGGAATTCTGATGTCGCTACTGAAACAATGAGTTCCTGATGATACATTTTTGTGTGAATAATTCCCCTTAAATTATTATGTATTTAATAGACAGGTTATTTCGGCCATACTTTTACTGATTTTTTTATATTTACTGATGACATACTCATATACTCAAAATCATAGGAGGAGCATGCAGATAACTTGAGAATGGTCCTATATTTTCTTTGGAAGCACCATATTTATGGAAAGATCTCAAAGTTCTAGTTATGGATCCATGAGTTTCACTTTTGGGATCTTTTCATTTCTGATCATGATTTAGCTGTGGACCTAGAAAAGATCAATGATTTTAGTTCTTGTTATTCACCCAAGATAATTTCATAGGTTTAGAGTTTTCTTAGCTTTTGGGGGAACTAAAGGAGGTTTTTTGGAAGACTTATCTTGGATTGAATCCCCTTTGACCATCCTAAAATGGAAAAGGTGTCCATTTACCATGACTGAGCAGTTCCAAAGATCCTTTGAGGATTTGACGCTGAGGTTCAAGAGTGATCATGTTTTGAGACTATCGGATGAGGGAATGGAGTACGTAGTGTTTTGTGATTCCTTTAGAGATGGGCTTAGCTATGTGTTGATGCAGAGGCAGAAAATAATCACACTTGGGAAAAGAAAGTTGAGAACCCATTAGACGAACTACGTGACTCACAAACAAGAGTTGGTAGTGGTAGTCTTCTCTTTGAGGATGTTTAGTCACTCTCTTCTAGGAGAGTTCTTTATTGTTTACTCATACCATCAGAGCCTCTGGTATCTTTTCACATAGAGATACATGAACCTAAGGCAAAAGAACTAGTTTGAGGACCTATAGAACTAGGACATTGAGATATTCTGTACTCTTAGCAAGGGAAATTTGGTGGAGTATCTCCTTATCAATAATTCCTAGGATTTCTTGGTGAAGGATAAATTAGAGAAGTTGTCTTTCTTGCAGCAGACACTTGTTGAGGAGGAGGTTGGACATTTTCTTTAGTCGATGACATTTAATCTTTTACTTCTTGAGTGTTTAAGATAGTCCTAAGAGGGAGACATTGACCACATGGTCTTATGTGACCATATATCCTCCATATATTCATAAGATAGATTTTTTGAAGGATGGAATCATGTCATTATTTTGCAAGGACACACAGTGGTACCATACATTATGTGGTATGAGGGGATGAGAGAGTTCCAAACATATCCTTTTGATGTTTATCTTTATATAGAGAAGATTTTTAGAGAACATCAGTAGTATTTTTGGTATTTTGGAATGATACATATTGTGGATTATTTCATATCTTGGTGCCTCACTTGTTAGCAGTTGAAGTATGAGCACCAGGTTTTGATAGGTTTGTTTCACCTCTTGAGATCCCATAGTGGAAATGGTATGGAATATCCGTGAAATTTCTGACATATCTTCTTCAAAAAAGTGATATTTCATGATTAAATCTAGGTGATAATTGATTGACTTATAAAGTCAACACACATCCTTTCTATTATGGATTACAGATCATTGGATAGATTAGAAAACTCATACATATGGGAGTTATTTTTCTTTTATAGGGAACCCTTGACTATTGTCTCTGACCATGATGTGTAGTTCACAGCATATTTGTGGATAGTCCGACATGAGGTAGTTAGTACCTATATGAGGATGAGTACAATCTTTCACCCCCATATATATGGGTACACCTGGCGCACTATCTAGGTGTAAGAGGATATACCGAGTATAACGACCCATAATTTACATACATGGTTATTACTTAAAAATTGAAGCATACTTTTTACAACATATAACAAAACCATGAAAGGACCATATAGGTATAGTGTCTTTCGAAACTGGGAAACAAAAACAACGGGTTCATAAATCATCTACGTTGTCTCCCATTTATTTCATCATATCTAGAGTTCCTTTTTAGCATATCCTACTTAATATCCTTCTTCCTGACCAGGGGAAATTAAAACATACAAAAGGGTGATCTCAAATGCTCAGTAAGGGTAAACAAAAGAAATATCAATCACATCATATTCATAAGAACATATCATTTTGGAAATCTTAACCTGCAAAAGAGATCATAATTTCATAACATGGAATAAATAATAGTAGTGAAATGTAATCCCAATAATAATAACTTAAAACATGAAACTTTGTGTCATACACACATAATCATAGAGAATAATTTCTTAGTAGTCA
This sequence comes from Viscum album, assembly GCA_963277665.1. Taxonomy (NCBI): domain Eukaryota; kingdom Viridiplantae; phylum Streptophyta; class Magnoliopsida; order Santalales; family Viscaceae; genus Viscum; species Viscum album. The sequence goes on from OY728130.1 coordinate 1,712,698,762, forward strand.
ATACTCATATCCAAGACTGTCTTAGCGGACAAAGTCCATTTCTAAACCGAGTTCACTCCTCGTTTCAGTCCTATTTCACTGAACTGGTTTAACTTGTCATTCCAGCCATGTCTATCTCATGAGATATAAATCTTTACCCAATGCATTTTAGGGAGATATAGGTCCCACCCATCTCATAATTAAACCATTCTTATTTGTTCCACAAAATCATAAATCGTACATCATAGCATAACCCATGTAATAAAAATGAGATTCTTAAACATAATGTCATCCTAACATAATCCACATAAGATAATAAAATATATTCCATCATAACATAATCAAATAAATGTAAAAATAGGGATAGAAACATAAACTTATATTATCTTAGATGGAAAATAATTTTGATAAAACGCTTGAACTCCATTCTTGAGGAAAATATCCTTTCTACTTTAAAAACATTTTTCCTTTATTAAAATGTCATAAAATTTAAACTAAAAGAAGTTGATTAAAAATAAACTTGAAAACATGTTAAGGAATCTTCATGGAAATAATGTTCTAAAATTCCATTCAGGCCATGTAAGTTATAAAAAAACTTTCTTCTCGTACTTTGGCCGGAAAACTCAAAAAGTACCTCGTACGAAAAACGACAAAAGATTCATTTCATATCTTTAACTAAAAACTCACTGAAGGGTAAAATTGGATTTAAACAATTGTAGGAGGATATAAATAATATTAAATATTGAGGAAACATGGATGTTGATGATAAATATTCCCCAGTAAATTCTGATGTATAAACAATCTCGGATAAAAATGAGATTGTGAGATTTTCCCGTACCTTAGGTCTGATTTGCTTCATAAGTGTCTGAACCTCATGTATAATGATTTAAATAATGTCATTGAATTATTCCAAAATCATAATTACTGTTATTATATCATATATGGTCATATTCTTAGCTTCTTATTACTAATATTTCATTGCTACTTGTTATTCGGGTGTTTATTACTTTTTGTTCTTATGCGTGTTTTGTCGAATAAATTCTTATTATTATTTTTAGGTTATAGATACCTCATTTAAAGAATGGTATTAGTGTAATATATATCATATTTATTCATTCAATTCATTTATATAATCATTATGCAATGAAGATCATGTAGAACGAGTCGCATCACATCGTGGAGACGGTATTCCGTACGTACGCACAAGCGATGGTATCGTTCCCATGATCGTAGAATTGTATTGGAGTGTATGTATACTATTTCAGAATCAATATCACTTTACAATAATCATATATAGTTATTATTTACACCATTATACCCATCCAAGTAAGGTGGTGGTGGAAAATAGATTACACCATGGCATGGAGACGGTATTCCGTACGTACGTACGCGTGATGATTTCATTTTCAGTATGATGGATAGATGGTTAAATAGGGTTATTTCATAATTATAATAACATATCAGTATATGAGTGATAATGATGTTATTACTTAATAATGAAAGAACTAAAGAATAATAATTATAAGAAGATATAAAGTAGAAAGAATTAGTAACGGACATTACCTCTTCTTTGAAGCGCCTCTTCTTAACCTCCTCTTAGGGCACTAAAGATGGTCGTTGAATAAGACCAGGACCTCTAGTATGTTTATAGTGAAGTGGAGAGGAGAAATTTTTAGGGTTTGGATGGGCTTGAAGGCTCAAAGTGGTGTGAGGAAGAGAGGGAGTAGGTTCCCTTTTATAAGGGAGGAGAGGGGCACCTTAGGAAAAACTAAAAATATTATTTTATTATAAAGTCATATTCAGTTTTTAATAGCTCCAAATTAATTTATTTCTAATCTAAGGTGGGGATGGGTCAAAATAATCTCATCCAATATAATTTATACAAGTTTAGGTTTCTATTTTAACCTTATCATTTAGATTTAACTTTAAGTTAGATAATTTATCTTTTACTATGTGTTCTTGTTTTCTTACACTATAAGGTTAATAAACATACTATAACAAGCCAAACGAAACCCAAGTTGTTTATTATTAATATATATAACCTTATATAAGTCATTTGGCCGATCCTTAGATTTTTAGTAATAAAATAACAATTAATAATATAATATTTGTTTTAGAAACTATTTTATGTCAATTTTGACACTATTTGGTAACTGATTTTTGTGAAAATCATAACAGAATGATTAGTTAGTAAAACGTTAATTAAATAAATACTAATATGTCATAATAACCTATAAAATTATTTAAATTCTTAAAAAGTCTCAAATTAAATTTATTTGGGTATTTATAACATCAATTATGTCAATATTTCATTAATAAGATACTTAGTGCATCATCATTGTGTCATAAATAAATTAAATTATTTAAGGTCTAAAAATCACAAATAAAATACCACTATGTAGGGAATATTTTTATCTTTCTAATGAATATTTATATTCGAATTTATTATATGAATAACCCAATATTAAAAATGATTTAGTTATTAAACTTTGATTTTAACTATTTTAACCCTTCTTTAAATAAATTAATAATAAATGTCCTAATCAAATCCAAGTGGGCCTAAATGGTCATATTTTATTCCTAAGATTTTTTTGGGTCTAATTAAACTTATCTAATAGAATTAGGACATGTTTTAGCGTAATAATAATAACATTTTTACACTTAATTACCCTATTTACTTTTAACCATGGTAAAAAATTAAAAAGTTAATATTCACCAAAAATTATTTTCATCTCATTGAACCATATTTTAGTCCTTGATATTAGTCGTGTCTCTCGGATTTTCGAAATTCCACTCACAAAAGAGGTAAAATTAAATTTTATGTAAATTTGCAAATTCTCCTAGGAGGTGGGTAAAAGACGGTGAAAAGTTGAATAAAATTTTTATATATCTAAAATTATTATAAAATTACTCAAATGAATTGCATTGAACTTATATAGGTATTATGTATATATTTTGACCTAAAAAAATTAAATAAAATAAATAATTATTTAAATTAAAAGTCAGTTTTTAAATAGTAACCTAATGTTTTCACTATTCGTCAAAAATTGAAAGTCTTCAGAAAAATAAAAAAAATTCACCCTAGGCTAATTTCGATATTCCGAATCCAAAAATGAAGTCCATTTTGAAAAATAAAATTTACAAAATTTCAAAAAGTGGGTATTACTATTCATAACGGATAGTTTTAATAATATTTTAATAGTATATCGTTGTTTAGTGAAACTCGATATTGCGTACGATGCAAGCTATCAAGGAAGGTCGTGATTGCGTGTAAAGAAAGCCAAGTTAGTGTTGTGTGTAGTGAAAGATTCCTTTGATGATTTATATAACATAAAAACAAAATATTTCTCATAAAAATATCGAGTGTTACACCGAGGGCTTATGTGTTAGAATTTAGTTGAAGTTGGGAGGATCACTTTAACTTAGTGGATTTTTCTTATAATAACATATATCACTCTAATATCAACAAGTAACCTTTCAAGGACATATACGGGAGACCCTACAAGTCACCATTATATTGGAATTATATTGGTTAGGCATCTCTTATTGAGCCAGATACGGTGCTGGTGATGACAAATAAGGTCTAGATCATATGTGATTATATGAGGATATCTCAAAGTAGGAAGAAATCTTATGCAGATGGACATTTTAGGCCCTTGTACTTCAAGTAGGGAGACCGTGTTTTCTTTATATTCTCTGCATGATGAGTATTGTAGAGGTTTGGCTAGGGATTCAAGTTATCCCCAATGTTCATTGATCCATTCAAGATCTTTCAGTGGGTTTTAGATCTTTCTTAGAACCTCACCCTACTCCCACAGTTGGATCAGGTGAATGATGTCTTCCATGTGTCACAGATGAAGAGATACTTGCATGAACCCACACACATTATTTACTGGGGAGATCTATACATCGAGGGTGGGGACACTTTCACAAAGCACATAGTGTAAATCGAGGATCAGTAGGAGAGGATCCTACATGGATGGACTATTCCTTTGGTTCATGTGGCGTGGTAGTATGGGATCATGTAGGAGAGCTCCTCAAAGCGGAAGAGCCTGATGCAGACTCAAAATCATGACCTTTTATTATTATTATTTTTCTTTTCAATGATGAAAATATTGAATGTGGGAACAATTTATAGAACCTTTTTTCCTATGTAAGACTTTGAAAATATATCTAGAAATATTCTCGAATCTAGGTGCTGAGACAGTACACGATTTCAATGTCTGGTATTCCCCTAACTAATTTTATAAAAATATTAAATATATTTTATTTCACTTGTGATTTTTTTTTAAAATAATATAATATCTTCTAAATAGAGTCTGAAAACATAAATTGAATACCACTGTTTAATCTAGAATGCATGGTTTACATTAGGCGTGACCTAAAGTTGGTCAATGTGGAGTATTTGGATAAGGCGGTAGTTGGCGGGTGTGTTCATTTAATTAATTATTTATTTATTTATTTGATTAAATAACCTAAATCATAATACTCTACAAATATGATATTATAGAAAATCTCTAAGGTTATCCACATAATCATGGGATCTTTGTGAGGATAATTCCATATTCTTTGTTGGAAAATTGAGATCAGAAAATGATGAGCCTCCAATTCCAGGAAAATCGAGAGGCTATAAACATAAAGGATCATCCTCCTTCATTATTAAGTGTGTTCTTCACCAATGATCGATCATAATTGAGGTAGGACTCTTCATTTGTGGTTTCTTACCCATATGACTAAACTATTGAGGATGATCAATCACTTTTCCTTTATCTACTTTTATTCTGAGCCTTTGCATGTTCCCATATATCATATTTAATTATTGTATTCAATTTAGTCTTCATTGTGCAATTTTTTCTCACCCTAACTATACCTGATCTAGTTTATTGTCCAAGAATGCTTAGAAAAAATTATTTCACCCTTTTCTTGTGATTATATCTCAATTGTTCTTCATGTTCTTCATCATTGAACTATGGGGACATGTTTTGACATTATCAAGCGGGTATGAGCATGATCAGACCATTGGATTTATGGAAAATTCATGTGTAATAAATGGATTGTTTAATTAGGGATTGTTTCAAATATATTGAGGAATACATGTGATTATGTCATGGATTTAGAATCTAGTGAGGCAATGGGTGATGTCTAGAGTTGTGGAGGCACACAAGGGGTTTATACAAGAGAGAAAAATTCCATTTACCTAACAATGGATGGCTTTAAATGATGGTCGAAGGTTATTCCCACAAATTTTATGTGGTCAAAAGACAGGATTTGTGGCAGAGATCATGGATCTGGAATACACAAAGCATATCTGATATTCTCTGAAAAACCTGACTAAACTGCACGCATGATGATGGACACATGCATTTTAGTACCCCTATAGATATGGTGATATGGTTTTAGAAAATTTAAATATCAAATTTTGTGTGGTTGGGACACACGCCAGGTGATATAATCACAAGGGAAGGACCCCTTATGAGAGTACACATCATGCATCAAAGTATAAAAGAAAAAGAAAGATTACACGGCATGACTAGGAGCATAAGGGTGGGCCTATGGTGGATTATACATGTTGTGTGAGACAATTACATTATATTTACATCTACATGGATAGTGATTCATGTAATGGAAAGTTAATGGACCGAAAGTAGGATGGGAACACACACCGTTTGGGTCTCCTTACACACTGTGTACCCTTATTTTTTAGGGAACTTCTTCCTCTCATATCTTCTTCATTTGTACATATATTTTGGCCTATGAGTAACCTATCTTGATTTTTTTCATGTATAATGATTCGGTGTAATTCAGGGTGATTTTAAGATCAATGTGAGGTTTTGTTAGTATGACACTTATTTAGGCAACACTCGACAACGACAATGATTGGGCAGGATCATTTGTGTGGTACCCCCTAATGGACTATGGCATAGGTCATATATCTACTGAGTGGTACCACTATAGAATTAGGGTATGAATCCTCTACCTACTGAGTGGTACCCCCTGTTACAATAGGGAATGGTTCCTCTATTTACTAAGGGTTGCCCCTTATTGGATTGGGGTAGGGGATCTATCTACTAAGTGGTACCCCTTATAACACTAGAGCGCAGATCCCATATCTACATAGTGGTACCCCTATCGCACTATGGTGCGGTCCCTCAATATTTTTAGTGGTACCCCCTTATCGCACTAAGGTGTGGTTCTTATATCTACCAAGTATCACCCCCCCCCCATCGCACTAGGGCGTTGGTCCCCAATCTACTGAGTGGTACCCCCTATTAGATAGGGTGCAGGTCCCCCTTACATTGAGTGTCACCCCTATGTTTTACTAGGGTGTAGGTCCACTACTTAGATATTTTTACCCATTGAATACGTATCATGGTGCTAAGGTGTGTTTCCTCTACATAGTTACTTATTTCGATAGATGCATTAGGTGTTGGAAATCATTGATGGACCTTCGGAAATGATGGAAGACTCTTTTCTTGGGTTGGTTTGTGAGATTGATAACCTATTTCTCTCTCATATATGTTTATTTTGTGAGAATATATATATGTGTGTATTCTTGTTGTTGTATTTCGTGACTCACTTTTCATGGTTTGAGTTTCTTACTCCTATCATGTCTCTTACTACTACCCCTTCGGTTTTTAGGTTATCCTACTGGATATGTGTATACTCACCCCTTCATGGGTTGTTCACACACATGTTGTGTCTTATGTAGATTACGTAGAGGCTAGTGATGATTACCAAGGATCATAGGGACACTAAGGTAAACTTGACCACATATGGTGGTTGGATCTTGTAGATTCAGAGTTGGGAACTCACGGTATTTACTTTCTAGTTATTGTGAGGTTGGGTCATCTTTCTGATTGGGTGTGTGTGTTTTCCCTTTTCTTTTCAGATTACATTGTTGTACTCTTGTACTCATTAAAGGCTTTATATGCATGGTTAATTATTTATATTTAAATCTTTTATTATTATACCTATTAACTTTTTCATGGAGATAGTGGTGTGTGTGCGTATAGATACTTAGGAAAATTTTTCCCAAATTAGTTTTTCCTTTCGGTGCTTTTCGCCAGCCTCTGAACTATAGAGGCGGACTTGGGGTTGTTTTGGATCAATCCCCATTGATTCATGTTGTGACGCATCTAATTATGGATCTTACTGGTATTCCAAAGAAAAAACATTAGGATAAAGTATATATAGAAAATTTATTATCAAATTCTTCACAATGGTTGACTCATCTAGCTTCTCCTCAAAGCTTCTTATGCTACTGAAAATATCATTTACTTTGGTAAAGTAGTCATCACCACTTCAATCGTCACTTTTTTTAATATCTTTAAACTTTATTCTCTATATTTTCAACTTCACTTCTTGAATTTTTGATTTCCATCATAGATACTTCAAAATTTATCACAAATCTCCTAAACAATTGAGAGAACCATCACTTTAGTGTATACATTTTTATATAGATCCATAAATATTTTATTTTTATAATTTCCATCCATCTCCAAGTTCTTATTATCTATAAAATTCATAGGATAATTCTCATAATAAAAGGGAAATCCCACTATAATTGTATCTATTACATATACTCTAGGTGATGGAATATATAGTATCATTATATTACCCCAACCATGATAGTTCTCACTATTGAAAACAGGGACACCCATACTATTTTCAAAATTAATATTCTCCATCTCTAGTAGTCTATTGGATATTTTAGAGGTAACCTCTCCCTCAGTTTCCAAGTGTAGTTCATAGGTTAGTGTAACTTCAATGAGAGGAGGAGGGAGTGAATTAGTGATCCCTTTTTCTTTTTATGAATTTTTCCCTTCTAATTTATCCTCTGTGGTTGGATAAATCCCAATCCAATCTTCTTGTATATCCCATATTTACCTCAAATAATTTTATAAATTAAAGGTACATAACACAAGGATTTATAAGGCTTAGTATAAAGACCTACTCCTTTATATTTTTTTTATTCCATCCAATATAGATTATACACTATTCTATAAGGTGATTAGAATCAATAATTACTTATACCCCCAAATAAAATCTAGTTATACCCCCCCTCCCATCTTCAATTTTCCTTTAGCAGTTGGTTATACCCCCAACTGCACATTCTTCTCTAGTGATCGGTTATACCCCCAAGAAAAATCTTCCAGCAACTATTTATACCCCCCCCCCCAATGGCATCCTCTCTCTTTGAATGGGTTGATCCACTATAGAAATATCTTTATATGATCTTCCTCTATGATCTTGTAGGATCAAACATTCTTGTGTATAATTCAAGTTCCTTTTCAATGATGTTGGCCTTTATGAAACAATTTATGATCATAGTAAATAATATGTTGTCTCACTGCAACACTGCTCGGGTTATGCTTCCTTATAATTTAAGGACTCACCTCACTAATATGTGTGAAAGTAGTTCACACAATCCTATTAAAATTTTTATGTAAGGAAAATACATATATAATCTCAAGTCAATTTAATTTCATGACTATATTTCATGGAATCTGAAACTCTCGGTTCAGGTATCTCAAGAGTAATTCATATATGCATGATTATGCATGAATTCATGCATGTGTTTCCACATTAAACCCTTATCTTCCTTGAATAAACACAAATGGGTTAACACTAATTATGCATGATATAACTTATTCATGAGATGTGGTTTATGTTTATATAATCTAGTTATCTAAAACTCCTTCATGCAAGATAGGAAATATTATTTCCACAAGACTTTGTGTAAACATTGGTAAATGAAAATTTCATATATCTTCTATGTGCATGATACTCTTTGTAAACCATAGTGGATGATACTATCTCACAGTTTCTTAAAAACATTCATAAAAATCAGGAGATTAATTTGTATGGGTATCGTGTTATCTTAAGGTTTTTCGTCGAACCATACTCATCATGAAGAACTATAATTGTGTTGTGTGCAAAGGTAAATTTCCGGTAGTTTTAAACTTCATGCTGGATTATGATTCATGGAACCTTAGTGTCTTTATAGTAATCTTGAGTATATGATTTTAATTTCAAGAGGTTCATGAGATCCTCTTATCCCTCTCAAAAATGAATTTGTGTAGGAGGGATTTTCTTCATAAACCTGAAGGATTTTGGTGGATCTATTTTTATTCATAAAAATTAGAGAACCCTTAGTAAATAATCATCTTATATCCTTATTTTTCTTCAGTATTTATAGGTAGTTATCACCACCTTAGATTCAAAAAATATTCCATGTCAAGGACTCCTTCAATTCTATAAGAATAATTTCATATCCTGGATCTTCTTCAAACACCTAAATCATTTAGGGTATCAAAATAGTTATGCTTATTTTCATGGTGTCTCCATGTTACTCCTTTTTGGTGATATTCCCACTTGAATGCGATGAGGATTGGATTTTCCTCATTTATCCAAGATCAAACTCCTTCATGTTCGTATGGCCTCCTACAACTATAATTTACAGTCTGGTCGATCCTCGTACCTTGAATTCTACTCATGCATGCAAGATGTTAGATTTCATGAATGATTTTGGTTCAATCCGAAAAAACCCATCCCTTTATCTTGACTTCAATGATTGATGGAATCAATCAATTAGTGACCCATCTTGTGCTATAGCATATTGGAGTGATCGTGTATTTACACTAGCATTGCGAGCATACTCCATGAGCTTGTCATCCATTTTTGGCCTTACACATGGGCCTTCCATGGGATTATACAGGGACCAACCTTCTGTTGGAAGGCCTAGGAAGGATCCCATTGGGCATGGTATACCTTGGTCCCACATGAGCCTATGGTTGATCCTTATCCTTGTATTTCCAATTGGTTGGTCTCTTTTTTATATAAGGCCACAATTATTAAATAATTTCTAAGTAATAAATAAATTGAAATCCATCCTCAAAAATTCTAACCAACTCAAACCCACTTCTCTTATTCTCTCATTCATCATGAAAAATATATATTTATATTTTTTTCATAGACATCAATTTAAATCATCCTTGATTCTTCTTCACTTAATCCAATATGAAATTTATATTATATGTCCTTCTTTAATCTTCCAAAAAAATTTGTAAGCAATGTTTCCTCTTTAACACATGTGTTAGACATCCAATTCCATTAACTGAGTCTATAAAAATTCTCCAAGCTTCATCACTTCACATCATCAACTCACCAAACACATATTGGTGTATCATTTACAAAAAATGAAACACTAGGCCCAACACTCATTTCATGATGTCTTTCATGTTTTCCATTTGAATATATTCTATTCAAACCCATCTCATGTGATATATGGGATGATTTAGAGGTAGATATCGATGTCACCATTATATAGTAGCCTAATCATATCATGGATTATTATAACAAGGTTCTCTATGGTAAGTAAATCCCATTGGTCTATGTGATTTGATAGTATGGTGGTGTTATCTATGAGAGATGAGAGTCGGAATCTTCTTTGATGGAGTAGTGTCCTTGCCTATTTTCTTATAAGGATGCCTAAGTAATTTTTGAGGGCATAAAATGGCATGGTGGGGAGGTTTTTAACAACAATTAGTTCACCAGTATATCAATTTTTTGTTTTATTTATCTTTTTATTCATTCCTGGATTTCTCAGGTATTAGGGGTCATAATTTTGGTCCTTGTAAAAACCAGAACTAGGTGCATGGTTTGTACATGGTTTGTCTAATCATGTGGCTAACCATGTTAGGGTGAGTTTTTGGGGATAGTATTCTTTTACATGGTTTTTTAAACTGTGAAATGCTCAGAAATAACGATACTTCTTGGGTTCTTAGGGGATATTATCACCTGCACAGTTGCCAAATGGTTTTTATAACTATGTAGCCAAGTCATGTGAGCTGTCTCGGTCATTAAATATTTGGTTTTTTTACCAAAATTATGAAGTGGTATTTAAGGTATTTCTCTCTCATTTCTTCCCCCATGCACATGTATCCCTCCCCTTTAGAATATTAGCTTCTCCAATATCTTTTTTGGTGGATTATCCTTGGATCCTTGGTGTTTTAAATTAAAGTAATTTCATTTATTCAAGATTTATTTATCATTCCCCCTTCTCTTTTCTTGTTCTTCCATTTCCATAGAAGGTGTTGACCAAACGAAGGGTTATTAATGGGGGGTCTTATTTTCTTGTGTTATAGGTGTTTGAGGACTTCTTCCTAAATATATCAGTTGTTATTGAAGGAGATGATGTAAGAACTGATTTCAAGTTAGGTGTCTCTATTTAAGGACATTTTCCATGGATAACCTTTAAATTAATTAATCACCTTTTGTTTTTCTTAATAGATTTCCATTTAATTGATTTATGGTGCAGGTTTAATCTATGTTTTTTGAGTTTCCAAGTTTGGTGTTGACAATTTAATGTTTAAAGTGGGTTTACAAAGGGGTTTTTTTAATGCACCCCATGTATTTGATAAAATGGATCATATATGTTTTATGGTTTAAAATTTATTTATAAAGAAGTTTTAGAAATGTTTTTACTTTGAGGAAGGTGAGTCATCAAAACGGGCATGTATATTTGTTAAATTGGATTTTTGAAAGGATTTTGTGAATGGAAATTATGTTTTCGATGTGTTTGGAATTGAGTAACACATGGGATACCAAGGGTTTGAGGGTCTATTGTCCAAGGGAAAGAGAGATCCTTTGGGGGGGAGACTAAGAGAGCTTCCAAATTGGTGTACAAGGGATTAAGAGAGCATATAGGGAGAAATATTGAAAGAACTTCTACGTTATTGGCCAAGATACTGAGATATATCTTTGGAGTTAGGCTAGGGGAAGACCTTGAAAGCTTCCAATTTGTTTTACTTGTTTATTCTGTTAACATATAGTGTTCTAGACTATCTCAAATTATACCCATATGGTTAGAGCCCATGGTGTGCTTTAATTATTATTGGTTTCTTTATATTATTTTATACATTATAATAGTACCTCTTTTGATTATGATATCTTGTGTTATTCCCATTTACACTCATTAGGTTATGTGATGTTGGATTTATTATTCCCTTATTATTATTTTTTTGGGTTGTTTGATCATGTTTATATTTAGTGTCTTTTATTTCATTACTTGATACATGTTGATTAATGTTTTGGAAACTTTTTTTGTCTAAGAAAAATAAAATGGATTTCAAAGGGTTGATTTAAATAGAAATGCTTTAAAAATGAAATTGTTTTCAGAAATGAGTTTTAAGAACTATATTTAATGGTTTTCATTATTTAAAATAATTAAATAGAATCTTAGTGGTATACTACTGGGCCTTATTCATTACACCATACATATTCATGTAGTTATATGTATATTTTTAGGACATGGGTAAAGGTAAGGGTAATATGTAGATGTTCTCTCCTAAATATATCTCTTGAGGAGATGTTATGAGTTTTTTTATTGTGTAAATGTATGTATTGGTCATTTAGGTATTGATCCCTATTTTGGTTTTTTGAGCTTTTGATTTGAGATACCATGTATATATATCTTTTATGACATGTAATTCATGATTTTATGATATTGTTTATGGAATCATCTTTTAGTCATTATTCTGTTACTCTAGTTGTATGTTTATTTTCTATATTGACTTTGATTATGATGGTGTGATCATCCAAACTCATGGATAAGTCGTGCAAGTTTACCACGGGAGAAAAAATTCTTAGATGGATCATTTTTATGTTTTGATTCTTGAATCCAACCCATGGAGACTGGGAATATTCTTCAAGCCTTGTGTTCTGTCGTCTCGGGTGACAGGTTGGGTCAACCTAGGAAGGTTCTCTACACACTAACTTTACCTTGCCTCTATATTGTATTCATGCATCATCATCACTCACCATAACTTCTAATACTATAGATATGTGATTTAACATAACTATAAATGGCCTTTATCATCACTAAAAAATAACTAATGTTGTAGGTTCCTTTAAAAGCTCGTTGAATTTATCATCGCTAAAAATAGCATTGATAAGAACACCCTTATTTAGCACTAAAAAAGAATTGATAAATTGGGCCCATTATTGGTGGTATTTTAACATGCATAAAGTTTTCCCTCTATATATGATTTCTTAGAACTGATAAATGGAACTTTTATCAGTTCTATAAATAGAGATGATAAAAGCCAAGCTATAGTAGTGTGCTACTGAAATTATATCACACTACAGCAATAAATATAGAATTTAATTTCAATTAAATTTACATAAAAATAAAAAAAATAACAACATACAATGATTACAAACATTTAAAACATTGGTATGTATAGTGAATTTGGTACATACAACTTATCACAAAAATCAACAAATTCAAAAACATTATTCTGTTATCTTTGGACCCCCTCTCAAAAGAGGCTAATCATGCTACCAATTGTCAAAAAAACCACCCCAACTTGAAAAAAAGTGTTTACTTATATAAAAAATTATTATTATGTTAGTAATTCTATAAATATTTAAATCAAACATAAATATGATACAATTAATTTATAAAATATCACTTTTAAACTGAAAACATTCAATTTAAGTCATACCACACATATCATGTGTCAGATTAATGTTAGGTTTATTCCTATATGTGAAAAATAATTTATAGGATATTTTCCTAAATTATTAGACAGTATAAGTAAATTTTCGTTGTTTTGAGTATGTGTGTTTTGAAATAAATGTCAATTTTAAAAAAATACATGCAGTTTGAGTAGTACTCGCCACACCATGTGTTGGATTTACATGCGGTTGAATCCTACACATTAATAATTATTTATGGATCACTATATGAAAATATTTATAAAATATGAGTGTGTTTTATATTTTTTCAATGATTGAGGAACATTTTTACCTAAAATTTCATTTTTAAACTGAGAACACGTGTTTTGATTTATACCGGTCACATTGTGTATCAGCTTGACAAGTGGTTGAATCATACACATCAAAAATGAATTATGGGTCATTTTCTGAAAGATTAAAGTCCAATATGGTGTTTTTGTTTGGTTTTCAATGAGTGATTTACATTTTTAATTAAAATTTCACTTTTAAACTACAAACACATGTTTTTAAATAAAATTTCACTTTTACATTGAAAAAAAAACATTTTGAGTTATAATGGCCACATAATGTATTATATTGAGGTGTATTTGATTCTTAAACATCACAAATGAAATATAGACCCTTGTATTAAAGTATCAAAAAATATAATTTTTTTCTCAATTTTGAGTAAGTGATGTGTGTTTTAAATTAAAATGTCATTTTTAAATAAAAACATGTGATTTGATTATTAACAGCCCCACCATGTGTTATATTGATGTGGGGTTGATTCATATATATCAAAAATTACATGTGAATAATTTTAATAATGTAAAAAAGACAATACATGTGTATTTTATTAGTTTTAAGTTATTGATATATCTTTTGAACTCAAATTGTTTTTTAAAACTGAAAATATGTTCTTTGAGTTGTAACGGTGACATCATATGTCAGATTGATATGCAGCTAATTCCTACTAAACACAAATGATTTATGTATAGTTTTCCTATGATATTAATAAAATTTGAGGATTTTTTATTATCTTCACTAATCATTGACCATATCTTCTCAATATGAAGAGGATTATTTTCAATGAATGGTATGTTTTTAACTAAAATTTCATTTTTAACTAAAAACAAACACATTAAGTTATACTGGTCACACCATGTATCAGATTAACATGTGTCTAATTCTTACACATCAAAAATGACGTATTTAACATTTTCCAAAAGTATCAAAACAACATGAATGTGTTGTCTCAATTTTGAGTATGTGACATGTGTTTTGAACTTAAATGTCAATTTCAATTAAAAACACTCACTTTTATTTATATTGGTCATTGTGTGCATCTTATTGACATGTGTTTCAAACTTATAAGTAAAAATGACTTTTTAGTTATTTTTTATAAAGTATAAAGATATTCCAAGTGTACGTTATTAGTTTTTAGTTACTGATACATTTTTTCAACTAAAATTTCATTTTTAATCTGAAAACAAACACTTTGAGTCATCTAGGTCACATTATGTATCAAATTGACATGTGACTAATTCCTACTCATCACAAATGATTTATGGATAATTTTCCAAAAATATAATGAAAATATGGGTCTTTTAAATTTTTTTAGTGAGTGCAATATTTTTAACTGAAATGTCATTTTTAAACTAAAAATAAGAATTTTGAGTCATATTGGTCAAACCAAGCATTATATTGACATGTGGTCAATTAATACACATGAAAATCTCTTATGGATAATTTTTCCAAATTATAAAGACTATAAAAGTGTGTTGTTTCATTTTTTAGTGAGTGGTAATTGTTTTTAACAAAAATGGCACTTGTAAATTAAAAATACACATTTCTAGTGATACCAGTCACACCGTGTATCATATCAAGGTGTGACTAATTCCAAAATGTCTTAAATGACTTATAGATCATTTTCCTAAAGTATAAAAACAATTTAAATTGTTTTTTTTATTTTTGAGTATGTGATGTATGTTTTAAACTAAAATTTTAATTTTAAATAAAAACATGCACTTTGAGTAATATGGGTCACACCCATATCCCTTAGACTATCCCTACAGGTTCTTCATAGTATACTTCTTTGCATCCTGGTAAAAATAAAACATAGAAAGGGGTGAGCTCAGATGCTCAGTAAGGATAACAATATAGCAGGAACTTTCAAAAATAAGCATAAACATTTAAGGCAATGTATAAGACTAAAACAAAATCCTTTTAAACATGAAATTCAGCATAATATGGAAAATATAAAATTAAATAATTCAATTTACTTATTCACATGGATATTCTACTAGTCGAATAATCACATACAATATTAATAGCCACTTTAATAATGATAGAATGCATAATTCCATACTTCATAACCACATAGTCAAGGCCTTGTGCCAAGAATACAAATAAGATTTTGTCAAGGCCTTGTGCCAAGACACTAGTTTGTCTCATGATTCCTAATGATGCAACGAGGAGCTATATCAGGCTCCATCCATCACTTAATAAGTCCAATTCATTCCTCATATGAAATGATTTAAACATAACATAAAAATTCGTATTAAAACTAGCATACTAAATGTCAATAATTTACCCATAAACCATGAATGGTGTGAAAATAAAACATCCATAGTCAAACATATCACAAAACCTTCAATACAATATAGAATTTTGTATCATAATAAATCAACTTCAAATAAGTTTAAAATCCATCAAAGCATATTGACATAGATGAAATCAAAACTTTTTTTAAGAAATATCTCTTTCTATTTTTTTAATCATTTAAAAGTCATATAATTATAGAAGAGAACATTTATTTTGAAAATATTATTATAACATTTTAAGGGAAGCTTCGACGATGTTATAATGGTGGAAAATATCCACACCCTCCGTATAAGTAAAAAAACATTCTTACCTTAATTTTGTCAAAAAGGTCATAAAGTACCTTGTTTGGAAAATGACAGAAAGATTCCTTTCAAAACATATATGGTAAAATCAGGAAATTAAATTACTTTAACCCATAGTATAGTAAATAGTAAAAATGTTTTGAATTACATTTTTATGAAAACACGGATGTGGATGATAAAGTGGTCCCAATAGATACATACGTAAAAACAACCTCGGATAATAAAGAGATTGTGAAATTAACCATTACCTTGTACTTTTCCTTGGTCAAGGGTATGTTAACCTTCTGTATAACATTTAAATCATTTTTATTAAATTATACAATAAATATATACATAAATATGATATCATATATGATCTTCTAATATTTCTTTGTTAATGATATTTCAGTAGTATCGTCGTTTCGGGTGTTAACTGATTCATTTTCCTTCATATGATTTGTTACGTAAGTAGTGTTTGTTATGGATAGGATGTATCTTATTCATATTCAGAATGATATTATTTCATTAAAAATTATTTTTAATCATAAAATGAAAATTAGTCTTGAATGGATATGATGGGGAATGAATCTCATCGCTTTCGTGGAGATGGTAATCTGCACGTACGCACTAGCGACAATATCATTATTTTGATATTATAATCATATATAATTGGATGGTATATCATATATGAAGAATAATTATCATGTCATATTTATTTTTTACATCATTTATACTAATTATTATACCCATCAAAATGATAAAGTATTTGAATAACAAACTACACCACGACGTGGAGATGGTACTCTGTACGTACTCATGTATGGTGACTTTGTCATTTATATGATGGATAGAAAAACGAATATGGTTGTAACATTTTTATAATAACATCACATTATATAGAATATACTGTAGTCATTATTTTAGAATGGAAACAATAAGGAAAGAGGAAGTGGAAGAATAAAATAACTTGAAAGAGGTGATGAAATATTTACCTCTTCTTCGGGTTCATCCTTTTGATTTGATCAAAAGGGATCCTTAGGATGGCTTTATTACTAAAGGTAGGCCTCTAGGATGAAGGGAGGAAAGTTGGGAGAATATTTAGGTAGTATTTGGCCGATATAAATGGCTTTGAAGGTGTTAATTTGAGAGAAGGGAAAGTTCCCTTTTATAAGTGGGGTGAGGGGGCACTTTAGGAAAAGCTTGAAATATTATTTTATAATAAAATAATTTTCGGTTTCTAATGGATGAAAAATGAATTATTTAAAGGATCAGGTGGGTATGGGTCGAAAACCACTCAACCAATAGGTTTTATACAGGTTTGGGTCACTATATTAACCTTATCTTTTAGATTTAACTCTTAGTTAAATAGTTTGACATTTACCATGTCTCTTTGTATTTTTATATTATATGGTTAACAAAATTACTATAAACTTCCAAGACAACCCCAAGTGGTTCATTAATGAAATATATAATATTATTTAATCCCTTTTTCTGAACCTTACATTTTTATGAATATAATACCAATTAATAATATAATATTTGTTTTAAAAACTCATTTATATCAATTTTGACACTATTTGGTATTTTGTTTTTGTTAAATTCATAACATCATTATTAATTCGAAAAAAATTCATTTAATAAACTATAACATGTCAAATTAACCTATAAAATTATTTTAATTCATTATAAGTCTCAAATTAGATTTATTTGGATATTTATAATATCAATTATTTTAATCTTTCATTAATAAGGTAATTACTACATCATCATTGTGTCATAAATAAATTTAATTATTTAATGTATAAAAATTATAAATAAAAAACCATTATGTATGAAATCTTTTTATATTTATAATTAAAATTTATACTAAAATTTATTTTATGTATAACCCTATATTAAAAATGGTTTACTAATTAAACTTTTATTTTAACTCTTTTAAATCTTCTTCAAATAAAATAATAATAAATGTCCTAATCTAATCCAAGTGGACCTAAACAATAATATTTTTTTAATAAGGTTGTTTTTGGTCGAATTAAACTTATCCAATAGAATTAGGAAATGTGTTAGGGTAATTATTTTATCATTTTTACACTTAATTACCCTATTTATTTTTAACCGTGGTAAATAAAAGTAAAAAGTTATTATTCACCAAAAATTATTTTCATATTATTGAACCACATATTACTTAATTATATTAACTTTGTTTCTTATATTTTTGAAATTCAACTCACAGAAGTGGTAAAATTAAGTTTTATACAAATTTGCAAATGCTCCTAGGAGGTGGGTAAAAGACGGTAAAAAGCTCGATAAAGTTTTATATATCTAAACTTATTATAAAATGACTCCAATGGATTATTTTGAACATATATAGGTATTATATATCTATTTTGACCTAAAATAAATTTAAATAAAATAATTAAATATTTAATTAAAAGTCGGTTTTAAACAATAACACAGTGTTTTTCACTATTCATCAAAAATTGAATGTTTTCAAAAAATACCAAAAATTCACCCTAAGCTAATTTAGATATTCCAAATCCAAAAATGAAGTCCATTTTGAAAGATAAAATTTATAAAATTACAAAAAATGGGTATTACTATTCATAACGGCTTGTTTGATTAGTCGTGGTGTGTTAGAATCTCGAAGTTTCGGAAAATGCAAGCTATTGCATTATTCAAAGGGAAACGTATCGTGGAAGATTGGGGTGTTACAATTTATATATATCAAAAATAAATTATAGTTTATTATTATAAAGTATAAAGATAATATGAGAGTGTTTTTTTAGTTTTTAGTGAGTGATACAAATTTTTAAACTAAAAACATTCACTTTGAGTCATACTGGTCAAATCATGCATCAAATTTATGTGTACCTGATTCCTACTCATAAAAAATGTTTTATGGATCATTTTAAAAAAATATCAAGAAAATTTAAGTGTTTTTTGGTATTTATTTAGTGTCATTTTTTGACTAAAAACATTCAATTTTAGTCATACTGCTCACATCGTGTACCATATTGACATGTGGCTAATTTTGAAAAGTCACAAATGATATATGGATAATTTTCCAAAAGTATCAAGAACATACAAGTTTGTTTGCTTAGTTTTTAGCGATTGATATGAATTTTTAACTAAAATGCCACATTTAAACCAAAAACACACATTTTAAGTTATACTGGTCCCACTATGTATCATCTTGATGTGTATCTAATTCCTACAAGACATAAATAACATATGGATTATTTTCAATAAGTATCAAAATAATTTTAATGTGTATACTCAGTTTTTATTATATGATGCAGGTTTTGAACTAATATGTCAATTTTAAATAAATCCATGTAGTCTGAGTCATAATGATCACACTATGTGTCTGATTAACATATATTTAATTAGTACAAATTAAAAATGAGTTATTGATCATTTATATAAAGTATTAAGACAATAAGAGTGTGTGTTTTTTTTTTGTTTTCAGTGAGTGAAGCACATTTTCAACTAAAATTCCATTTTTAAAATAAGAACATGCACGTTCAGTCTACAAATCACATCATGTATCAGATTAACATGCGGGTAATTCCTACATATCACAAATGACCTGTGGATCATTTCCCTAAAATTTCAATATAAAATGAAAGTTTTTTCCTTTTTTATTGTTGTGGTACATTTTTAACTAAAATTCCATTTTTAAACTGAAAAAATGAACTTTGAGTCATACTGGTCACATCATGTCTTTGATTTTCATGTGATTGATTTCTAAATGTCTCTAATGACTTATAGACATTTTTTAAAGTATCAACACCATACAGGTGTTTTATCTAAATTTCAACAAGTGAAATGTTTTTTTAATTAAAACGTTACTTTTAAACTGAAAACACACATTTCAAGTCATTAAGATCACAATGTGTATCATATTGATGAGAAATTGATTCCTACATATCACCAATGACTTATGGATCTATAATGGACCATTTTTTTGAGCCAAGGTAAAATTAAAAGGGAATTTGGGTTTTGGACCTTAAAGGGTAGACCATTATTTAAACCAAGCTTTAGAACATGATTACGAGAGTTGAAACACTTAAATGTGTTGTTCTTAGACATGGGTAAATGCCTAAAGGGTTCCTTGAGTATCTTGTTGAGTTTTTGGAGTGTTGTCCTCCAAAAATCACAAGTTTGGGAGACTGATAGAGGAGCATGGTATGTCTAAAATCGTGTGTCCCACGACAGCAAATCGCATGACTTGTGGAGCTGATCAATTGTGAAGCGCACGAGATGTTTATGATATAACCAAACCATGTCCCTGTACTATATAGTATGTTATACTTAGGGAGAAACCTCATACTATTCACTACACTTTCAGTGTACGGTTAGGGTAAATGTGTGGGAAAAACCATGCAAGGTGGGTTTCCAAGGAAGTGGGAGTCGCACAATTGGCGCACGATTTGGCCAAACCGTGCATCCAAACCATGCAACCTAGTTTTGAGGGTGAAATGACAATTTTTTCCCTAATGGGGTTTTAAGTTTATTTTTTCTTTATTTTCTCCTCCTCCAACCATGTGAACCATCTCCCTTGAGCTGTGGATTTTCTCCTCCATGCCAAATCTTGGATTCAAGATATCTCCTTCATTCGTCATCAAATTAAAGCATCATTGGTCCCTATAGATTCCTCTAGGAAAGATATTGATTATTTTTTAACCTTTATTTGTTTAATATTCTCTCAATATAGTTATCTTGGTTTAACATCGTTTACCTTATTTTTAGGGTGGATGTTCGTTTCTAATATTTTTTCAAAACCGGACCGGATCAGAGCTAGATATTGGATGAGTATATCATCTCATGTACGAGGTAGGTGTTCCATGGATTTTGTCCTAAATTTACATTGAAATAGGAATGTTTTCATCATTACATGCAATAACCTTTTCTGAGAATCACCTTTTAATTAAGATCTTCATATCAATTTGACCAACTCAGGTAGATACACTCCTTATGATATTTGTTTAGCCTATAGAGGTCACCAACCTCGACAGTGGACACCCCTTGGGTGAGAGGGAATGTTTTTCACCTTTTTAATTAATTTTTTAAAACCTATGTTTTCCTTTTAATTGTTTATCTTGGACTATAAATGGAATATACCCTTGTATTTTATTACCCAAGTGATGTTAGCACCTTATAAGTTTCATGTTGAACCTTATGTAATTGATTGGATTTAATAGATAGTTTATAAAAAAATTCTTGAAGTAAATTAAGTTTTGATTCTTATATCTGATACTTAATTTATTAAATAAATTTTTTATAAAAAATGTCATTATTTTATAATAAAAACCCTTTGATGAGGTGTGTTTCTTTCAAAATTATAAAGTGATGAATGGTGTTTTCCAACATTATTGGCTTAATGATTTAATGTCTCTCTAAATGGAGTTTCCCTCTTTTTTATATATATGGTCATTGAACCAAGGTACCTTCTAAGAGTTTGTATCATTTCATAAATTGAATGGATTGACCCACACATATATAAATGACTAATGGAATAAGATCCTCATAAGGGCTTGGATTGGTTTATGTATTGGATTACCCATGTAGGTCAATGCCCAATTGGCCATGGTGTCTTCTAAGTGCCTTCTTGACACTTTAAATTTAATTTCCATGTTTTCATAGACTCAATGGAGTGTTTAAATTGAATAGTTTATTTATGGTGGCTTGTCTTCTTTAAGTGAGTAATTTCATATAAATAGAAAGGCATGCTCATTATGGATTATATTTCTCAAATTATTTAAGTGTTATGAATGAAATGACTTGATTATATTAAATTATTTACGTGAAATTAAATATAAAGGGTGGAAATTCCACATCAAACAATGCATGCTTAGTACATCATATAAACCGAAATCCTATTCCTTGATTATAATGGATTGAAATATGTAAATCATGAGAGATAATTCCTCATGGATATTATAATAAATATGATTACGCCTTGATATAGGTTTTGGAATGATGGTAAGTGTTCTGTTGATCATGGCAGAATCACACTCCCTTATAAAAGATGTTGATTCATAGCATCTCACACCATTGACATTATTTTGGATGCTGAGAATAATGTACCAAGTCCCTTGTTGAGTTTTTAAATGATGAAACACTCACCTATTCAAGTGTTTACATGATGGAACACTCACCATCTCTTGTGTTGAGCATGACTTCTCCCACTCATTATGATATGTAGAGCATGTGCCCTTTTTCTTGAGCTTATAGGATCACTCAAACTGGTTATGGATGACTGAGTTATTCCCTGGTCAAACCAACACCTAGTATTCTAGGTATATGGCCACTTACTTCTATATGTAGGTGGTTTTTGTTGGTGGATTCAATATATAACTAAACTATATATATATATATATATGTTTGCTTGTCATAAATATTTTTTTGTCTATGAGTCAAAGAAGGTAGAGCTATCAGGTGTCCCTTAGGAATGTGGATGATTTGTTGTTTATTTATTCATCTTTGTTTATCATTCTTTATATGTTCACAATGCTTTGCATAATATTCACAGAATGGATTCATTTGTAAACATCGTGGGTGGTAACCTACTAAGATTTTTATCTCACACCCTTCTTGGGCCGACATTTTACTAGGGTACCAAAGTTGACCTTATGTTTGTAGGTCTTCAGTTGATTGGTTGTACCTCCAAGTTAGGAGCACAAGACTAAGTTGGAGATCTGGATTCTTAAGGTGATCACACTTGGTAATTTTCTTTTATTTCTTCATTTCTGTACTATGTTGTATCATTTTATGTTGTATGTTTATTTTTTATTTATGTATCATCATATATACATGAATGCATTGTTGTGTATTTGATTTTTCCATCTTTTATTATCCAGTTTATTATTATTCTTCCAATGCTTTGTCTTTAATTTACTACTTCTTTCGTGATATTCAGATATTTATTTATGATATAAGGATGTGATACTCTATTATGAGGGTATATTCTCCCCTATATCACCTCCTTAGACCCAAGCTACTAGTCAGTAGCCACTTCCATATAGGGAGGTGCAATTGAGGCCATGTGACCCATCATTCTGGATACAGTCTTAGTGGTTAGTCTTGCTGGGATGTTAAAATGTGGAATCAGAGGTGTTTCTTTTATTTTTTTTCTTATTAATTTGGGTTGGTAGATAGCACACTAGGAATTTTTCGATGCTTGGTAAATAGTTGTGTCTGGGACTAATCACCCCACCCATGGGGAAAATTCCAAGTGGCCTAGAATGGGACTATAGTTTGTGACGTTTTCTATTACATTTAATTATGATTTCACCTTGAATGAATGGTGTAATTTCTATTGCATATTGTTTTAGGTAATTTATGATATTTTATCCCTTTTCCTAGTTTTCAAAGGATGAAGCATTACATTCATCATATTAGGCACATAGAAATTCACATGTCATTCACACATTATGCCATGTAGTTGCACTTATAGATTACTAATTTGTATTTCCTGCCTTGAGTGTTATATCATCCTTAGTTGAATATATTTCATGTTTCTTGTTTATATAGAATGATTATTTGTGTTTATTTCTTAGGATAGAATTCAAGTTCTATTTTGATATATATAAATTCTTTCATGGGATAAATATATGGGTTACAAGTAAACATGATCCAATTTTCAATTTTAAGGAGTATGGACACATTATAATTGGGAAATGGTAACCTGTATACTCGAACCATTCTTGGTCCTTATAAATACTTATAAATTATTTTTAAAATGTAAATGCCACTAAATTTCATATTTTAAATTGAGTTGGTTTTAATTAATGAGATCCAAATTCCAACCTATAAAGTGTGTGGGTGATTTATGGATTAGTAAATGGACACCCATATAACTGAACCATTATGTATATAACTATGTATTATTATGAAATGGTTAAAAATGTAATATATCTGTAATTTTAATCTATAATTAATCAGTATATTACCTAAATTCACAAATGCACCCATTAGGTCGGTTGGGGAATGTTTCTTATGAATATAACCCACTATTGGTGTTTTGAAACATTAATAATTAAGAAAATGCTATTGGGATTCATTTTGATGAACCCTGGATAGATTAATGGGACCCTCACAGGTTGCATAAACTTTCAAAACATAAAAATAAATTTAATTCATAAATTTCCTAATTATTATGGGATGTCAATAAATGGTTAGTGTTTAAAAAGAAGTAATATTAATAATACATTCCTATAATACCATGTTTTTCATGTTCTAAATATTTTAAATGTATAAAGATTGAATGTGAACCAATGTAATGAATTGAAAAATGGAGCCTAAAGTGGTGTCCTTTTTTTAAAACCTCGTGTATGGGTAGTTTTAATATCTCCTTTGAGTTTCCATGGAATGAGAACTTTAGCATCTTTCATAGGCTTCTTTTTATTGTAGAAATGGATTAAATGATAGGCGTTGGATATAGTGAAGTCTATTTTTCATGACCTAGTGAAAGAGTTATAACTTATTCTTATGTAAGGGGCTAGAATGTGGTAGGTATCACCCTTATAGATTAAATTCCTTGATAATTTTTTGATATTTATGATTCTTAGTGTCGTTCAAGTTTTATTATCCCTAGTAGGACTCTTAGTTTCTAAATTACACCCTTGTTCAGATGGGTGGTTATAGAATCCTTGTCCTTTTATGGGTGTAAGCATCAAGTGATGCTTGGTTTTAGTAGGTTATACATGTTCAGGGCAGGGTCGGCCACCTAGTTGGTCTCTTGACCATTTTCTCTTTCTTAGGGAGACTCTAGAGGTCATTAGTTTATTCTACAGTTGTATAGAAAAATGTACTTTTGATCTGGTTTTCTACATGGTCTATTAGATACTTGAATACATAGGGTTTACAAGCCTATGGGTAATATCTAATATAAGTCGTTTTATTATAATATCGGGGTATTAGGTTTTGATATATGGGTACCCATCAAGTTACTAAATGGTATAACAAACTAGTTGAGGTTGTTGTAATGGTTGAGCTTTGATTTGTTCAGTATATTCTCAGGTCATCTCCATAATAGAGTGACCTACAAGTTAAAGGGAATAAAGTGTTTCTTAATGATTGGGATTACCTTTCAAGAGGATCTGTTATTTTGACATATCGGTCAGTTTAGTTTTGGTTTATGTAAAAAATTCTTAGACATGTTCTTTTAAGTTAAAAGTGACCTAGTTCGCTTATGAGCATCTATTCTATCTCTTCCTATGATGACTAGGACACTCCTAGTGCGGGGAGGTTCATGTCAGTTCTTTCTAGGAAGCATAAAATTTATGTGGTTGGCTATGTATGCAACCTTTGATAAACACCATTGGTTTTGGATGGAATTATGTGGTTAAATATTGAAAAATCACGAGATGCCTCAGGTGGCAAAGGATTGTGATCAGTTACTAGAGATGTGTTTGTTGGTGAAGTCAATATTACTTCGAGAATTCAACCAGTAGTGGTTCAACTGATATTTTTTCCATCTTCTTGATTGGTTGAAAACGTTCAAATCCTCTTAGTGTACTCTTCTAAAAGAGATAAGAATGTCCCTTATCTTGACATTTTCATTGATGTACTAAGAGAGTGTCAGTATTACACCACACTAAAGTTTCAAAAGTTTTTGGGCTTGATAATTGACCCCTATCATAGTTTCATGTTGATCCATTATTTTCTTATAGAGTCATGGATAGTCTTGTGTGATATTGATTTCCCTTGTAGGAACTCTTTAGATGGACTCTTGGACACTGACCATTTTCATTTGACTTTACCGCCAAGTGGATGCCGCACTAGTTTTAGTTAATATTTTTATGTGGACATCTTGGCTTCATACTGATTTCTCACAAGTAAACATGGAGTTGGACTAGTTGGGATTAGTTCCTTTGACTCCAATTTAATAAATTTGAGGTTATCTCAGACTTGTTGTTGGGCTCAAAGGTGATGTTTAAAAGGTGAATATTCTAGTGGGATAGATTAGGGTTAACCCTTTCTCATATTGAGGTACAATAGTTTAAAAATCTAGTTAGTGGTTTGATCAGGGAACATAGCTGAATTTCAGGAATGTACTTCAGTGAATGTCCTCGTATTAATCACATGACGGCTTGGAAGAAGGTATTGTGGTTTTATTTGATTAACCTCGGTCTTCTAATCTAGGCATTATGGAAATGGTTATCTGGAGGTGTATCAACCTTTTTTCCTTCTTTTTCAATAGATACGGTCAAAATAAAACATCTTAAAGAATGTCATCGAGTTAAGAAGGATGTGTTGTAAGGGTCGGCAATGTCTTCTAGGAAATATTGCACCACCAGTCTCAGTTTGTTCAATCGAGATTTGACTATTTCCATGTAGTGAGGTTACTTTCATGGCCTTGGAAGTAATCATGTTCACCCTGTTAAAGAAACAACACTTTGAGCATCTTTAGAACGCTTAGAGCATGCTTTGTAGGAAATTTCGATGGTGGGGGTGTTGTGGTTCGTAATTGGACCCTTCTGATGTTAAAGCCTAAGGTGGGGAGTATATTTGTCCATATGTTTAATGGTATGATGATGTGATCATTTATCTAGATAAATGGTATTGGGTAAGCACTATTTTGGTGTTTTTTGGGAAATGGTTATTGGCTTTATTTTTCACATCTTAAGTGTCATATGCCTAAGTAATGCTTGGAGGTGTTTTGTGTGTTTGGAAGTGTAACACAACCATTTAAACAAGACTTCATAGCCATTGTTTGTTCATTGATGTTTTTTTGTTCTCAAATTATTCTTGGGCATGAGAAGTTCTAAGTTGGGGAGGTTGAAACAACCCATTTTTTATCCACGTTAAAATTATACGGGAATTTGAGTTTTAGCCTTTAGTGGATGGGCCATTTTTTGAACCAAGAATATAAAAATGATTCTAAGAATTGGAACACTTCAATGTGATGTTTTTATACTTGGGTGTAAAGTCCTAAAGGTTTTATCAGGTATCTCATTGAGTTTTGGGAGTGTCGGGGAGTGAAAATCCCAAGTTTGGGTGGACTGACAAAGGTGCATGCTTTGTTTGAACCCATGTGGTCACCAGCAGAAAACCATGAAACTTATAGAGGTGTGTAGTTGAAAATAACATGGTTTGTGCACATTTCACCAAAACTGTGTACCTAACATGCATTTTTAGTGCCACTTAGGTAGTAACCTTTCACTATTCACTGCACAATTGGTGCAAAATTAGGGTAACTATGTGGGAAAAACTGTGTGGCGTGGATTTCCAAGATAGTGGAAGATGCAGAGTTGGTGCATGGTTTGGCCAAACCATATAAACCAGTTTTGAAGGTGAAATGACCATTTTTCATTAATGAGGTTTTAATTATTTTTTTTATTTTTTTTTCTTCCTCTATCCATGTGAACCCTCTCTCTTGCACCATGGATTTCCTCCCCCAAGCCCAGTCTAGGATTTAAGATATCTCCTCCATCTGTTAACCTATTCGAGTTTTGTCGATCCCTTTGGATTCCCCTAAAAAAGCACTTGATTCTTATTTAACCTTTTTTTGTTTAATCTTATCTCGGTCGATTTTTCAAGGTGAAAGCTCGTTTTCCCTACTTTCAGGGAATACATTCATTTCTTATATTTCTACCAAACTAGGCTGAATCAGAGCTTTATATTGGATGAGTAGATTATCCTAAGTATGAGGTAGGTGTTCTATGGAGTTTCCCTAAATTTCAATTGAAATATGAATTTTTCTATTGTTTTATGCACCAACCTTTTCTGATCATCACCTTTTAATTGAGTTATTCATATCAAGTTGATCAATTCACCTACATAAAATAATTATGATCCTATTTTAGTATATCGTGGTCACTAACCTCAATCACAGACACCCCTTGGGTGTGCCAACAAGTTCTTACACTTTTTAATTAATTTTTTAAATGTGTTTTTCCCTAATAATAATTTGGATTATACTATAAATGTAATTTCAACTTGTAGGTAGTTTTCTAAGTGATGTTAGTATCTTATAAGTTCCATTTTTAACCTTATGTAATTGATTATATTTACTTGATATTTTCAAAAATTATTCTTGATGTGAATTGAGTTGTGATTCTTATATCAGATTCTTAAATGATTAAATTAATTATTTTATAAACAATATCATGATTTTAAAACAAAACCCTTCATATGAGGTGTGCTTTCTTCAAAATTACAAAGTGATGAATGGTGTTTTAAATCATTCTTGGATTAATGACTTGATGTTTCCCTAATCTTTGATGTCATAGAGTGATATAAGAAATGTTTAGTACATGGACATTTAATATGTTCTAAATGGAGTTTCACTCATTTTTATATAAATATTCATTGAACCAAGGTACCTCCTAAGTGTTTGGAACATTTCATAAATTTGATGTGTTGACCCACACCTATCTAAATGAATAATGAACCAAACTCCTACTAAGGGATTGTCTTTCTTTATATATGGGATTACCCATGTAGGTAAATTCCAAATTGAACATAGTGTCTTCTAAGTTCCTTCTTGACCCTTTAAATTGAATTTCTATGTTTTGATATACTCAGAGGAATGTTTAAGTAAAATAATTTATTCATGGTGTCTTGTCTTAAATAAGTGAGTTGTTGATATAAATGGAAACGCATGTTCATGATGGATTTCTTTCCTCGAATCATTTAAATGATATAAATGACATGACTTTATTATATTACATTGTTTGTGTGAAATGAAATGTAAAGGGTGGTAAGGCCACACCGGTCATTGCATGTTTAATACATTATATAAATTGAAATGTTATTAATTGGTTATAATGACTAAAAGGATATAGAGATTGAGAGTTAATGCCTCCTGGATATTATAATAAATATGATTATTCCATGATATAGGATATAGAACAATGGTCAGGGTTTTGTTTAGTATGGTGGAATCATGCTCCCTTACATCAGGTGTCGAGTCATGGAGTCTCACACCATTAAAATTATTTTGGATAGTGGTAAGGACACACCAAGTCTCTTGTTGAGTGTTTTCATAATGGAACACTCACCTCTTTGAGTGTTGACATGTCAGCACACTCACCATCTTTAGTGATGAGCATGAAATATCCAATTCATTATGATATATAGGTCTTACACCCTTTTCCTTGAGCTTATAGACCCGTTCATATTGGTTATGGATGATTGAGTTATACTTCGATCCATCCAACACCTAGTATTCCAAGTATATGGACACTTACAACCATATGTACTTGGTTCATATAGGTGGATGAAATATATAACTAAACTATATATATAATTATTAATATATATATATATATATATATATATATTTGCCTAATGGTTAGACATATCTTTCTGGATATGAGCTAAAGCAGGTAGAGCCACTGGGTGTCCCTTAGGAACCTGGGTGGGTTATTGTTTATTAATTCAGCTTTGTTTATCATTATGTATACCTGCACACTATTTTACATTATTTTCATGGACTGGGTACATTTTTATACATAGGGGGTGGTAACCTATGGGGATTTATATCTAATTACTTACTTGGTCCATAATTGTGTTGGGATACTCAGGTAGACCTTATGTTCGCAGGTCTTTGGTTGATTTCTTGTACCATAGAGTTAGAAGCACAGGACCAAGATGGAGATCAGAATGCTTGTAGAGATAACCCTTGGAGATTTTATTTTCATTATTTATTTTTTTTAATGTACTATATCACCATCTATTGTATGTTTATTTTTTATTTATGTATCATCATCTGGAAATGCATGAATTGTTGTATATTAGCATAGCCATATTTTATTATTCAGTTTATTATTAATCATCCACAACTCTTTCTTTCATTAAATACTTACTTAAAATGTTTTTTATGTTTATTTTTGATATACCATGTGTTAATTTGATATGAGGATATTGTCTACCCACTATCACATTCTTAGACTCTCACTGCTTGTCGGCAGCCACTAGCATATAGGGAGGCATGATTAAGGCCATGTGACCCACTGGTCTAGATACCGTCTTAGTGTTCAGTTGGTCCTTGATGTTATAGGATCATTATCCTAAAGTATCAAAAAATATAAATGTATTTTATTCTTTTTGAATATGTGACACATGTTTTGAGATAAAATTTTAATTTTAAATAAAAACACATACTTTGAGTCATACAGATCATACTGTTTATCTGATTAATGTGTGGTTATTTAATACATTCCATAAATTACTTATGGATTTTTTTCATAAAGTATTTAGACAACTAAATAATTTTTTTCCTTTTTTTTAGTAAGTGACACATGTTTTTAACTAAAAAATAATTTTTAAAATAATAACATACACTTTGAATCATACCAGTCACATCATGTATTGGATTTATGTGTGGCTGATTCCTACTCATCAAAATTGATTTCTAGATTGTTCTCTTAAAATATCAAGACAATATTAGTGTTTTTCTCAATTTTAAATGAGTGGTTCCTTTTTTAACTAAAATTTTATTTTTAAACTAAACACACACACTCTGAGTCATACATGTCCCAATGTGTATCATATTTATCTTAGGATAATTATTATACATTTTATATAAATTATGGTTTATTTTATTAAATTATAAAGAATAAATGAGTGTGTTTTCTTTGTTTTTAGTGAGTCTCACACATCTTTAACAAAAATGTCAATTTTAACAAGAAAACAAACATTTCAAGTCATATAGATCACATCGTGTGTCGGATTGAGGTGTATCTAATTCCCATATTTTAAAAATGACTAATGGATCATTATATTAAAGTATCAAAATAATATAAATTTTTTTTCTTAATTTTTAGTATGTAATTCTTATTTTAAACTAAGATTTCCATTTTGAATAAATGCACACACTTTGAGTCATATCAGCCACACTGTGTGCTCGATTAATGTAAGGATAGTTCTTACATGTCAAAAAATGACTTATGGATAATTTTATAAAATTATCAAGTCAATATAATCATTTTTTGATTTTAAGTATGTGACACTTTTTTAAACAAAATGGTCAATTTTAAACTGAAAACACAAATGTTGAGTTATATCAGCTAGACTATGTGTCAGATTAATGTGTGGATGATTCTTAATCATCATAAATGATTTATATATTTTTTTACTAAAATATCGTGATAATTTGTGTGTGTGTTCACTATTTTTACCGAGTGGCACTTTTTTTAACTAAAATTCCATTTTTAAATAGAAAACTTTCACTTTGAATCACATTAGGCACACTGGGTGACAGATTAACATACGGCATAAACCTACAAGTCAAAAATGTTGTAATTATCAATTTCCTAATTTATCAAGACATTTTGATTTTTTTTTCATTATTTTAAGTGATTGATTCATTTTTGGAACTAAAATGTCACTTTTAAACTTAAAATGCAAACTTTGAGTCATACTAGGCACACTATGTGTCAGGTTGAAAAAAGGTTGATTCCTATATGTCATAAATTTTTTATGGATCATTTTCCTAAATTATAAATACAATATAATAATTTTTATTATTTTGTATTGAGTAACGTGTGTTTTGAACTAAAATACCACTTTAAAATAAAAGCATGCACTTTCAATCCCATCAGCCACATTGTGTGTTGAAGTAATGTGTGACTAATTTCTACACATCCTAAATGAATTATGGATCTTTTTTATAAAGTATGAAGACAATATGAGATTTTTTTAATAGTATTCAATGAGTGACATGTTTTTTGAACTATAATTTTACTTTAAATAAAAATATGCACTTTCAATCATACAGTCCACATTGTGTGTCATATTGATGTGCAACTAATTCATACACTTCACAAGTGACTTATGGATAATTTTCCTAAATTATAAAGATAATATTTGTGTGTTTTCTCAATATTAAGTAAGTGAAATGTGTGTTTAACAAAAATATTACTTTTAAACTAAAAACATGTACTTTGAGTCATATTGTGTACATCCCAAGTTTGCCTAATGTGCGGCAGATTCCCCTATGTTACCAATGACTTATGGATTATTTTCCTAAATTATTAGGATAATATGAGTTTTTTATTATTATTTTCTAGTGATTGATGCATGTATTTAAGTAAAATGTAATTTTAAAACCAAAAGCACATACTTTGAGTCATTTGTAAACAGAAAACACACACTACTGAAAATAAATAGATCAAATAAAGAAACAAAAGAACTATAAAGAGAGAGAAAATTTCCTTAGTGCATCATCCTTGTTCAAGGATTTTTCAAGGATTGATTTTTCACCATACATTTTGTTTTATTTATAAATCAAAAAATGGTTATAGAAGAATCAAGTCAACAAATTCACCTCATCATGATCTCAATGAAAATTATATAAATATGTAGTAGATAAAAATGATAAGAAAAATAACTAAAAATTTAGATAAAATTATGATAAAATTAACTAAATAAGTAGTATAAAATTAGCATATCATGATGTCTTTATAAATTATAACACTATGTTATACCCACTAATTACTATAAAAAAGTTATTCCAACTTTGAATGTGAGGAGTATCGATGGTCAAAGTTTTACTAGAAAAATATAAATAATTTTCTGATAAATATATTAAATTAAATTGTAATTATCATCAGAAATACCTCTTTAAGGATGATATTTTATTGATGGAATGTGATATCTTTTATAAATTCTCAAACACAATAACCATAATCTTTTCCATTAGTTTTTTTAGATACAGTATAAACATTGATAAAAATAAGTAATTTGTTTTGAGGTATGTTTTGATAGTGAAATATTGACATATATACTCTAATAATTATCTAGTTTTAGAATTCTATAGGATTTTTGTGCTCATGGACCTTCCACATACCATGTTTTTTATGATATTTAAACACTGTCCTATCAAAACAAAATTTTCATTAAAATATAATATAAGATGTATAGATTTAATTTTATCTTAAATTTATTGAGTTTTGTTTATTAAAAATTGATAAAAATCATTATGTATGGTATATGTTTTGGTAATCCATGCATTGAATCCAAAAAAAAGATATTTAGAGTATATAAATTGATTGAAATGAGTAACCAATGCTCCCTAGAAAATAAGAATAAGTAATGAAAGAAATGAAAATATATTTGATATGATTTGGTTATATAGTTTCACACATTTATCATGGGTATTAAGAATATTTTTTCATCTATAAGTTCCTTTTCAAACATTGAATGTCATTTCTTCATTATGTCAAAATATTTCTTTTCTTCCAATGAACTTTTTTCTTGTAGAAGTTATGTGAGCACTAATGACTCCAAAATTCTATTCCTATGGTTTTCACCTCAAATAATACTGATATACAAGACTATAAAAAATATGAGTGGTATTTAACTATAATTAACATAGTAGATCAGCTATTTGAAAAACAAATAATGAAACTGCACATCATGTATACATTTACATCTCAGACTCTAAGAAATCCATGCTTGAGTATTTCATCTAAATTTTCAAGACTAAGATAGTATGTAATGGCATCTCTATATAATTTTTCTTCATAGAAAATGGTTTTTATATTACTATATATGAACATTTTATCCACTTGAACTTTTAATATTAGTTAATGTGATCATTGAAAAAGCAAGGTAAAGGTACTCACTTAAAGTATTTTTGATTGATTGGTTGATCCTTTAGATTATTTTGATTCAAACATCTATTTCCCATTAATTTTCTCCATATGTAAAAACATTCCTCCATTCAAGACGTTTTTTTATTAATTGTTCAAGGTTTTATATAAAATATAAATAGTGAATGACATAACTTCTTGTTTATATGTATTTTTAGAACATCAAAAGGTCATTATATAAAATCTTTAATAGAAAGTTTGACCATGTGAACATCTATTTCATCAAGGGGAATAGGTATATGGGTGATTGTCTTATGTTCTACATCAATCTCAACTTTCACTTGATCATTTATAAGGTTTTTGTTTTAGAAAATATTTCTTTAGATATTTTACATTGTAAACATCATAAAACGTTTCCAGGTGGGTGTTAATAGATATAAACAATAATAAATTTCACCCTATAGAATATTATTATAGGAAAGGTATCAATATCTATCTAACTCAAATTTCATAGGAACACTTATAAAAAAATTGATTAACTCTAGTAAGGCAGGCCTTTAAGGGGAATGGATCACCTCAAAGATAGGTGATGGATCTTCATATAGTAGTTATTATTGTGTTTTTTCTTCTATTTGATTCCTTCCCATAACATTCTCTAACAACTCAGACTTAAAATTATGTTTTTATTCTATAAAATTTATTTATTCTCTCATATAAACCGATTTTTATCTTCACCTCTTATTCATTTCTTGTTTCAAATTATTAGGGAGGAAATGCTCAACAACTTTCACCTTTGACATGTCCATATTGCTTGGTCACTTCAAGGACACTAAAACTATCCATTCATTTGGTACATTCAATGATGACTCTTATATCTAAACCAGATTTAAAATATATAAAAATAAGTATTCAATATTTTTTAATACCAATTTAAAGTAGAAAAAATTATTATGAAATACATAAACATGATTCTCATACTCTGTGTGTTTTCATCTGCTAGTATTATATTTTTATTTACATTAGACTAATTTCATAGCACATTATGTGGGATGGAAGTGGATTTTGATTTTGACTCATCAATATACATATGATAAAAGTAATATATTTATGTTTTTGTTTCATTCCACATTAGATTATTACTATAGATTTAAAATTCTTACCAGTTTTTTCAAGTGAATCTTGCCTTGTCCTTGATTTATGGTAGGGGTACGTTTGTTTTTGGTAATTCTACTTATTTTCATCACTTAGTTATTTATTCATAAATTAATAAATAAAAATCAATGTCATTAATACATGTATTTACAAGTTAATTATTACCAATAACAATGTATCTAAAATGATGCCTCCTCATGATGGATGATAATCACATTCCAGGTTTCTTGGTCTATCTTGTGAAAATATATCTATGGTGGGTGTGGGTTTACTTTCCCTTCAGTATCCCTGATATAATGATCTATAAGAATTATCTAAAATACTCTATGATAATTTCTGGTGACCAATAATATAAATTTCATTCAACTGTCATCTAGTATGAATGAACTCTATAAGGGATAATGAAGATTAAATCGACATTTCATTATTTTATTTTATTTAGTAAAATAGAGAAATTATATCATAATTTTACCCTAATCTATTCCCAACTTAGTTCATTCGTCATGGGAAAAACATTTTTTCATGTATCTATATCAATTGGAACATGAATTCAAGTGGTGAAAACAATGTTACTAATCAAAATGAAATTTTTTGTGTTAATAGGTTGGCCAAGTTAATTCCACACAATCTCTAATTTTACGGATATTTTTATCGACTTAATTTTTTTTGTTAATACAGTCACACTAAAATTCCCTTGTTTTTCTCATACATAGTTTTTTACCTTATACCATATCCTTCATTTCATCACTATTAAGATGTTTTTCCTCAAGATTGGTAGCATCACCATGTGGAAAAACATGTTGTTTATATATATTGGGAGCACCAAATTGTTGACAAACCTATTATACCTTATTATTGGGAGAATTGACATGTGGAGAATCCATTATCTATAGAAGTAGTTAATAATTTAATTTATCTTATGTAAATGCAGTACTTGAAACATAACACTATGAGGTTACATAATGTATATTAAAAAAATTAACCTAATTATTCAACTCTCTTTTTTTTATTTAATGGCTAAAGGGGTTTGACCCCTCTATCAAGAATCCAAATACCCTCAATGTGGTCTCCTTTAATATACAATATTCTATCTTCATTATGACCAATGTGAAATAATTATGTTATCCCAATGAATAGGTTGTCCTTCGTTGGATTAAAATTTAACCCTACAGTGCTTTTGGTGGATAACAGAACAATTGAATACTTTTTGTTTACAAGATCTAAGACATAAAATAAATGTACTACCTATGATAACATTATAAATAATCTATCCTTGCACCCTTCCTTACTGAAATATACTTTCATGACTCATAATTCAGTGATTTTAACTAAAATCCAATAAAAACCCACTTTAATTGAAAAATAAGCACTTGGAATATTGTATAATACAACTCCCATATTTGTTCGATGATTCTAATGAATGACATATTTGTATAAATTTGATTTAATTCCTTGGTATCAGGTATAAGAATCATTTCTTCCACAAGAGTAACTTCACAATTTTCCATGATATTTTGTTCATCTTATTCCTTTATATAGAATATATAACCATTGATTACATAACCATTATAATATAATACTACCACACTTGGTTCTCTAGATATCCATCGAAGTCCTTCTGAAATTGAATTCATATTTTCAATTGAACCCTTAAAAATATTGTCTCAAAATCATCCTATAAACTATCAATTATGTGTATTTGATATCCTACTTACAACCCTTTATGGATTCAAGTACCTACAAGTTAATTTGTGGGTTTCAAAATTTAGAAAAACATAAAACCCGTTATATAAATAATTAAGGTGAGCCTCCTCTCTCTATGTAACGATAATTATTATGGCATCTATTTTATAAATTCTTTCACCCGAAAGTTGTCCACTTTGATGAGATTTTCATAGACCAATGCCCTCAATATCATATAGGTATAAATAGATAACTCAACATGTTTTTCAATATTATATCACTTTGTAATACAAACATTTACCCAACTTCAATTTTTGACACACCTATCCAAAATCTGTATATACCATTCAATAGGGAACATTCATATATAATGCACATGAACACATAGTCAGATCTCTCTAAAAAATTGAATCATCCTATAAACCATTATATAAATGAATAATGGAAGGAAGAATATCAATAATTCACATAATATGAAATAAATTTTCCTTTATATAGTTGGAATTTTCTCCATGTCTAAATCTTTACAGTATATAGATTTGAAAAAGAAACAAATATTGGTAAAGATATGATGGGAATTTTTAAAAAATACAATGTAAATCTATAGGAACTAAATATTTCATCAAAACATGATAGTAATGTGAGTTCATGCCATTTAAAATTAAATCAATCATTCGCATTCTATACTGGATATTTGGTGAAAACCCCTCTAGAACCTTTACATCATTCAAAAAGTTGTAAAGGTGATATATCTCTTACATGTAAAGAGTATAGGCTGTTTTAGGAATAAACTTCTTCCTTTCACCCTTCACTAGTACCAAATAATCCCAAATCCCCAATTCAATCATTTCTAACCCATCCTAAATTCCATTATTTGTATTTTTGGGTGCATTTTCTAACATTCGAATGATATTATAATATTTTTTTCTACATGAATGGCATCAATAAATTTTTTGGATTATAAAAAATTATAGTATAGTAATTAAAAATAAATTTTATCTTTTTCCAACATATTTTTGTAGAGTTTTTAAAAAAAATTACCAAAATTAGTGACCCTTTTCATTTCTTTCTCAAGCATTTGATCGCTTTTTGTGGATACAGTGTTGTACCATATTTTTTATTCTCATCAAATATTTTTATCCAAGATTAGTATATATGTCGTCAGGGTAGAAAATTTTAATTTCCTAAAAACACGGTCTTTTAGAAATATTTCAACTGAGCTTAGTGTGTACATTGTTCACAAATCAGACACCCTTTCATTTCTTTAATGTTATATCCTGGAAAATTTATATAAACAAGAAAGTCATTTATTATCCCATACAACATAGCTCTCAACATGAAATATTCATTTCTATAAGAATCATACAATGTAATGCTTAAATCATTCATAAATTCCATTTCTTCAATTAATGGTGCAAAAAAAATATATCATTACATGGTTTTTTGGTCATGATATAAGTAGAGACAACATAATGTATTTTCACTTCATGCATAACCATGATATATAGTTATGATTTACCAAAATAAATGGACATGTTTTATAAGTCCGGCCTTGTACAACAAAAGGATTCACTCCATATGTAGATAGTGAAAGATGAAGTTTTGTCAACATATTTCCAAATTCATGATACCCATAATCAATTTTCTTCCACTAAGGAGAGTATGTTGGGTGATGAAGTTTTCTATCTTGATTTATTGTATCTTTATGTCACGTAAATTTACTTATAGTCTCCTCACTTCTATATATATGACTAAACCTTATAATCATTGAATAGAACCATGTATATTTCAGAATACTTGATTTATTTTTATTGTATTGAGGTGCACCACACTTTGGGAATTTTTATGTGATTCATGGTCCTTGTGAAATAGTATATAGTCATTTATACAGACATGTATTCTTTCAAAGATCATACCCATTGAATGTAGAATTAATTTAACATTGTCTGGTAAAAAAGGCAGCTTATTATCTTCTGGTAGCATATCATTAAAGAGATCATGTAGTTCCCTAAAGTTGGTTTCACTCCATCAGTTTCCATATTTTACATTATATAGCTTTAGTATGTCTGAAAATGTCATATATTTAGTACAAAAAGAATATAATGTAACATTTACATAACTCTTCAACTTCTAAAATAGATTTAGACAATCATGAAGTTCTTATTAAATTGTCATTTTCAACTCCCCAATATGATCTTCATCATCACTTACACTTGTAATCATATATCCTAGATACGACCTTCATTATCATTCACATTTGTAATCATATTAGGTGGTCATTAAAACACACTATTATCCCAGTCAATAGATATGTAAATTTTCTCCATGTTTAGTCCAACATTTATAAAATTTATGTATTATATGACTGATCAAGTGTTATTTTAACTCCTCTAGACAAATTACTTTTAAATAACAATAATGTAAACACTAAAAAAGGTTTTGATGAGGGTCATCTATATGGTATTTCAAAAACTTGATGAACTCTTTAAACTAATCCATGTAATATTTTGTCATATGATTGACATATATCCATTTTTTATTCATATCCATCCTATTTGATTCAATTATATTCATATTTAACAAAAAATATGTATACATAAGGTATGATCTCTTAATACTAAATGGATATTATTTACATAGACATAGATATTGTCACCATATTTGATATAAATTTTAATTGAATCAACAACAACTTGTTAGAACAAATAAAGACCAATAATTATATGAATTTAAAGTATTATAACACTTATTTTCTATTTTAAGAAGTTACGTATCATAAATCATTCTTATTTTTTAAAATGGATTCATCAAGTAAGATAATAATGTTAACTTTTAAAATGGAGATCTTCATCTCTAGTTAGTTCACTTCATCAAAGGTCATGAGGGTCATGAACATTCATTGGAGGTCTCCTTAAAGAAAAAATACTTATAAAAAAATTGGATTATTTCATGTATAATCTCATATGGTGTATTTTCCGTTGTTATATATAGAACTTGGTTAATTGTAAAAACCATTGAATCTAGATCATAATACCAGATTAATATAAGAAGGTCAATATTAAATCATCATCGGTTGGATCATGTTTAACAATATTTTTTTATTTTAATATACCATTATATTATGGTATTTCCAAATTAGTGGGTTATGATACAATATCACACCCCCTTAAATAGTTGAAAAACTCTTCACTTAGTTATTCACACCCTAAATTTGATTAAGAAAATTTAATAACATTTCCAATATTATTTCTTTACATAGTTATTGAATATGTTGGAACATTTCAAAGATTCAATATTTTTGTTTCATTATAAATAAAACAATATATATACTAAAATCATTAGTAAAGGTAACAAAGTACCATAAACTAATAATTTCTTGGTACTTGTTGATCCGAACAAATATGTGATGATATAACAAAGCCTATGAATTGGAAATAATTAATACTTCTCTATTTATGTAGATTGTTTTTCTAGTGCGGATTAGGTAAATTCATGTAAAATGTGATGGTATAATGTGATGGTTTTTTCATGAAAGTTTAAATATTTAAATATAATATAAACTAATATTAATATATATATATAAATACATATATATACACATATGTACAGATAAATATATAAATACTCAAATGTGGATAAACAAAAATATATATACTTCTAAACTTATATATATATATAAATAAATGAAACACACATTTATATATATATATATATATCTCTAATAAAACATCATATCTCATGTCAGGTTTCTATAAAACTCCATTAATAAAACTCTTCAATCATTCTCATTTCAAATATAGTTATTTATAAGGCCCCATCCTTAAACATTACTTAATCTTGAGTTATTACAAGAATACACATTGAGGATATTTTCAGGTTTAGAGTTTTAGAGAATTAGATCATAAATCATGAATTACATTCCACATTTAAACAAGGTGGTTACATAAAAGACAATATTCACTTTTCCCATCCAAGTAAACATATTTAAAATAAAACATGGATTCTTTATTGACACTTCCTCAACACTATAATCACATCATGTACCCTTCCCTTGACCTGTGAAAAACGTTTCAAAAACTTGGGATGAGCATAAAAAGATCAGTAAGGGATATAAAAATACGGAAAGAAAACCTTAGTCCATGTATACGTAAGAATCATTGAAAACATACTTTACTCATAAACATAATCACTTTATCATACCCCATGAAATCATAAGGTTTATGAATAAATCATAGAAATCATAAGACATAAAGTTAACTTGAGGCATTAATAACATTATTACGTAGGGAGTAACCCTCATGGTTACGTTTGGAATACCCATCACAGTATATTCCCTAAATATCTTCGGAGAAACCTTAGCGTTTAACCCCTTCGCATTACCCAATGAATTGGAGAGCTATATCGGGCTCACCCACCCTTAGTTTATCATGGAACCACCCATCTTCACAAACAAGGTCCAATAACCATAACATAATTGTATCACATAAAACATGCATAAAGGAAACATAACATTTCCACATTTCAATCACAAGATATCAAAAACACATTGATATAATCAAAACATTATCAAAACCATTTAATACCAAAATATAAGAAAAGTAAAACATGGTATTTATTTTTCATTTTTAAAAAAATTTATGGCTTGTAGAGGAAGTCGAAACTCAAATAATGGTCATGACGGCGGAGAAGTCGTTGTCACCGCATACGTAAGACAAAAACACTCCCTTTTTTCATTTAATAAAACGCTTCATATAAAAAGATTACTTTTGAATAAAATTAAAAGTCAAAGGGGTTTATACACCTTAAAAAATAAAGTTGTGTGTAAAACAAAATATGCCTCAATGAAAGGAGATTGATACGAAGTCCCTTACCTCGTGTCCGACTTGACTTGATCGTTCTTTAATCTCCTGAATAAAAAACTAGAGCTAATTTCTACTTTCTTAAGAACATTTTTCAAGTTAATTATTCCTTTTATATCACTTATTACCATGTTATGAACATTATGTAATTATTTAAGTTAATAATGGTTGTTTTTTCGATCATTGGTAGTAGAGTCAAAAATAAACTTCTTATAATTACAAGTTGTTCATGTGGTAAAATATACATTAAATACAGAATTATATTCATGAGGTAGATATCATATATATCCTATATATCCAGTATATACATGCATTTATAATATTACATAACATTTAGAGGTAAGAAATGAAATGCATTGTTCATGGAGATGGTAAGTCGTACGTACGCATGAACGTTACTTTCATTTCTATTTCATATTTAATGGAATGAAATCATAATGATATAAAGTTATATTATATTTCCAGTATAATATCATATATAATATCATTAACTCCATCCTTTATATGTCTCACATATGGAATTAACGATTCAAATCACTTTGAGGGGGTGGTAGTCCGCACTTCCTAAAATGAAGATATCACGTTTACCCATAATGGAAACCATAAAGGTATGCCATAAATGAAAAATACAGAAGCATAAGGAAAACATAAACATAATATATATCATATATAAATAGAGTTACATCTTAATGTCCACCATGAAAGGTGTTAAAAGAATATTGAACATTCATCATTTCGTGAGGCAGTAATTCGCCACTCACAGAAACAGTATGTTCTTTAACCATTAGACGGAAGTGTGTGTAAGTCTAAATAAAATACATCTCATAAAAACATCCTAGTATATTGAAGATACTGGTTTTGTTACAAAATAAAGGAATAAAAAGATTTTAGGTGCTTGGAGAAGCAAAATAAAACAAAAGAACAAAAGAGAAGACATTACCTTTAAATCGGGTGACTCCCCTTAGTTTGAACCAAAAGGGTTTCTTGAATAGATTTCTACCTAAGGTAAGGCTTATATGATTAAGAGAGGGATGTGGATAGATAAAATGAGCAGAGTTTGACCAAGACAATGGCTTGAGATGTGTGGGTAAGGGGGTAGAAGTGGGGGCCTTTTATAAGAGGGAGGAGGGGAACTCTTGGAAAGTCAAGAAATGTTACTTTATTATATAATGAGTTTCGGATTTTAAAGGTCCCAAAATGATATATTTCAAGGATAAGGTGATAGGGTTCGAAATACACCCATAAAATAGTTTTTTGACAAGTTTAAGTCTTA
Source organism: Viscum album (assembly GCA_963277665.1). NCBI lineage: Eukaryota > Viridiplantae > Streptophyta > Magnoliopsida > Santalales > Viscaceae > Viscum > Viscum album. The sequence goes on from OY728130.1 coordinate 1,712,741,639, forward strand.
TATTTTACATTATCTTTTCATTTTATTTAAATCGTTCATTAATGAGGTAATCACTACATCATCATGGTGCCATAAATAAATTTATTTATCTAATGTCGAAAAATTATAAAAAAAAATACCATGATGTAGGAAATATTTTTAGATTTTGAATAATTATTTATAGTCTAATATATCATTTATTTAGACAAAATTAAAATTGTTTTACTTGGGTGATACATACTTTGGTTATACTTTCCTTTAAAAAAATAATATAATAAAAGGTCACTATCACACTAAAGTGATTCAATGGGGTCCCTAAGTTGGAAAAAGGCATCCCATGGTCGGCCATGACACAACCATTAGCATTAGGACACATGTTGGGGTCATTGTATATTATTATGATATTATTTTATTACCCTTAACTACCCGATTACTAATTAATCACGACAATTAAAGATAATTACCGTTGTTACTATTCATAATGTCCAAGAACAAAAGAGTCTTAGTTACATAATTTGGAACTTTTGATTCCAAATATGCAATAAATTTTACCAAATTACAAACAAAGAAATTGCAGTAATTAATTTAAAAATAAATCCCATTGTCAAAACAAATAGCGTGTTTTTTAGAAACAATATCTATCAAAAGCTTGACACTTGTTTATGTCCAATTCCAAAGTGAAATTAATTACAATGACAAACATTGGATTAAATGGTAAAAATATATTCTAATTACACTTGAAAACTAATTAAAAAGATAATCTAACCATATAATTAAATTAGATGAAAAAGTAGTTTTGAAGTAAAATGTCGTATTTTTTACTATTCATTAAAAAATGAACATTGTTAGAAAAATACCAAAAATTTATCCAAAGTAAATTTAAATGTCCCAATTATAAATAATAAGTTTATTTTGACAAATATAGATTATAAAATTGTCAATAGTTAGACTTAAAAATGGTTCTCCATCAAAAGCAAGTAAAACAATCTTTTAAAAATATTAGTGTATTATATGCTTGAGATTAGAATTATTCTCATTTTAAGCCTCTAAAACACTATCTCATTCATAAATAGACATAGATATGAAAATTCATAATTCTTTACTTACTTGGAATGTTACATTACTAGTTTGACCCAAACCATAATGGAGTGAATAATATTGAATTCATTAATATTTATAAGCCATGCTCTTATTTATAACATTACAAACATTGATTTCTTATCTATAAATTACTCAAGCTATTAATTTGAAACCTAACTAATAAAAAACATTTTCCTTCCACTAAACCCCATTAAAATTTTCAATTAATATCAAATAATGAAAAAAAAATTATTTTATAAGTAAACCCCATCTATAGTCAATATTTAAAAATAAAAAGTGGAATAAAAACTCATAAATCGAGAACATCAAACAAGTTCGGAAAACCAAAATTGCAATCACCCTAAAAGGGTCAATTAATCCAAAAAATAAGAAGAAAAATGTACAAAAATGATTAAAGATGAAAACATGGGGGAAGAACCATTATGGAAAAAAAGGAATATAAACTTTGAAAAAAATTGTGAAAAACACATGAAAGATCAACTATGAATCCTTAAAAACAAGTCTAAAATATCAAATATTCAGTTATGATGTTTAATTTTTTCAAAATAAACAACTTCATTTTCTGAAAATGAACATGGAAAGAAAAACTAAAAATCATGAAAAATACATGAAAACCCGACTATGAATCATTAAAAAAAATTAAAATTTCATACCTACGATTTTGACCTTTGATTTCTCCAAAAAAATGACTTTTGATGCTATAGAAGATATGTTCCATGAGAGCTTGAATGTGGTGTCCGTATAAGCAAACTATTAGGCTTTATTTGAGAAATGGAAAAAGGCTTTATCGGTGCATACTAAAAAGGGCTAATAAAAGCTCATTTATCTATGCTAAAAATATAAGGGCTCACAAATACAATTTTTGTCAATGCATTTTAGCACTGATAATTTAATATATTTATAAATGCTAAAAAAGTGTGAACATAAGTGGTATTTTAACCGATTAAGTTTTTGTGCTAAAAAAATACTTTTATCAGTGCTTAATATAGCATTGAAAAAAATTGTAAAAAATGAATAAATAAATAATATTAAATATATAAATAAAAAATTGTTAAAAAATAATTATACTAACTATTTATATAACAAAAATATTTAAAAATGAATCTAAATAAAATAGAAATAGAAATTGAAAACAAACTGAAAATATAAAATAATAATATATATATATATAATATTAAAAAATGAATAAATACCAAAAATATAAAAAATTAATAATTACAGAAAATTAATAGATAATATAGAATGAATGGATAAAAACTGAATAAAAAAATTTAATAAATTATAAAAACATTAAAAAAGGTGAATTCATAAAATTAATTACATAAATTATAAACACATAAAAAATAACTAAAATGAATATATAAATAATATTAATTATATAAATAAAAATATTACTAAAAATGAATAATATTAATTATTCCAATTACAAAAAAATAAAAAATAATTTAAATAAAATATTTATATACTTTTAAAAAATATAAAATATATTAAAACTTAATAAAAGATTAATAAATTTTACTCATGTAAATTAAAAACATATTGAAATATTAAAACATATATAATAAATATTAAAAATGAATCAATTCTAAAAAAATATTAAAAAATATTAAAAATGAATAAATAAATTTAAATAAATGAATATTAAAAATAAACTAATAAATTTAAAAAATTTAAAAAATATTTAAAAAATATAAATCTTAAGGATAATTAAAAAAAATTATACACAAAAAAATGAAGGAAAATGAGTAAATAATATAAATTATATAAATAACAAAAAAATTAAAAATGAATTATATTGAAAACCTAAATTAAAAAAATTAAAATGAATTTAAATAATTAATTAACGTAATTTAAAAAAAATTTAAAATATTAAAATTCAATAAATAAAAGTGAATAAAAATTAATCATATATATTACAAATATATTTAAAATGTTAAAACTTAGTAAATAAATATGTATAAATAAACATTAAAAATGAATAAATTCTAAAAATATTAAAAATCGTTAAATATTTAAATTTACCCAAAAAAATATTAAATGATAGAATCTTACTAATCGGTGGACCAAATGCTTGGATCATCTTTCGTCCAGGAATTATTTCATCACTCGTGTCTATAGGGAGGCGAATTTTGTGGCAGATGGTCTTGCAAATAAGGGCGTCAATGGCATTGACTTCTTATGGTGTGATGTGATCCCTAGTGACTTTATCTCTTTTATTCAGAGGGACCAATGTAAACTTCCTATCTTCAGACTCCTGTAAGTTCTCCCATATTTTTTTCTAATAAAAGAGGCTTGCCCTTTTGGGCAAGTTCTCATCTTAAAATTAAAAAAAAGAAAAATGAATAAATGAATAATATTAATTTTATAAATAAAAAATAGTAAAAATGTAATATATTAACTATTTAAAATACTAAACAAATATTAAAATTAAAAAAATCAATTATATAAATTTTAAACATATTAAAAATATTAAAACTTAATAAATAAAACTACATAAATATTAATCATAAAATTACAAACATATTGAAACTATTGAAACTATAAAAACTTAGTAAATAAATATGTGTAAATTTTAAAAAATTAATAAATTATGAAAATATAAAAAAATTACTAAATAATGTTAAAGGAATCAGTATTAAAAATGAATAAATAAAATTGAATAAATTTAAAAATATTTAAAAAAAGTGAATTCATAAAATTAATTATGAAAATATAAAAATGAATAAATAAATAATATTATTTTAAATTATGGGTGTGTGTATTTTACTAATTTTATATAAAAAATATAATTAATTATTATCATTGGAATTTTTTATATTGATTAAAATTATTATAATTTGATTAAATATATAAATATTTAAAGTTGTGTAAATAACTATAAAAATTTAATATACTACGCAAATATCAAATGAATAAATATTAAAAATTGATAAATAACTATTTAATTTCTTGGAGGTTACAAGAAAAGGAGGTTCACACATACACTTCTATGGAAAGAAAGGCTCATACCTCATCCCTCCCCCAATGATAGGTCAGTGGCAAAGCTAGTCCATTACAATTTTTAATGGACCAAAGGCTCAATAAGAATAAATCTTATTATATGGCTGTAAGGTCCATTTTATAACACAAAGGCCTGGTGCATCATCTATAATAACTCTTTTTTCCAATTTTTTTTAATAAATTAACTGGGAAAATAATGGCACCGTGCACTGAGACAACACGAGATTTTGAGGCCCAGTGTGCCAGGAATAAATTTTCATATAAAGTTCTGTTTTAAATTAAAAATGCTTGGGAGGCTAACTTTAAACTTTAGTAACTTCTAAAAGGGTGCACGAATCAAAAATATGAGGGCACCATTGTGTCCAGAATAATGAATTTATCTTAGCAAGGGCTTAACATCATCCAACACGGGACAGAAAAAAAAAGTTATATTTTGGACATAATCTTCATTAAAATATTTCAAATAAAAAAATTGATGTGATGGAAATATTTATTTTTAATCAAATATTTATCAAATATCAAGGGTTATCACAATAACACTAGAGTTCCCCCTTAGACAAACAGGAGAGCCTCTCTCTCAATGACAAATGCCTGTAAATCAATTTTAGAGATTAGATCAAGGATCGAGGATCGATGGATTGACAAATGACGATGCACCATTCTCCCTTCGTCAACGAATGATCCAACCTTGAGGTTGGGGTTTTATTTTTATGTGATTTCCTTTTCCCATTCTTCTTTCAAATGACTAATACAGAACAACCCATGAACAGGTCGATCTGCGGGTTGATCGTTCTTGTGGGATGGGTGTCTTGTTGCGAGGATTAATTTGGTAATTAGATCTTTGTGATTTTTAATTTCATTATTCGTGATCCTACTAACAAGAATGAATTTGGGCCAACACAAACAAATCCATGAATCTGTTCTTCGGGTGTTATTGTCTTTCCCTTTCCTTCTAGTCCTTCACTTTCTCTTTATTCTTCATGAGGATTTGAGTGGATTGATTGTTGTGCCTTCGATCTATGGATTAACAATCCTGATGTCGAGAATCTAACACTGTTGAAACCCCGAAGAGGTGTAATGGTAGGTGCAGAGCCAGATGAGGTCGTCGGCGGAGCAGCCTCTGGCGGGAGCGGCATCGGCCTGGCGACGTGATCGGGCCAGGCGAATAGCCGCTAGCATGGGAGTTGGCGGTGGTGGAGCGACCCGCGATAGGGCATCGTAGGTGGGGGCACAGATGAGTGTCGGATTAATGGGTGGCGGTAGAAGGTCCCATGGCATCACGGACATAGGTGGTGAACAGGTGATGCGGCGGTAGCTGACAACCGCAATAGGGGGGCCACATTGGAGGGAAGACACACGTCTTTTCCATGGGTGGGTCTAGTCCAGCGGACTGGCCACGGAGACTGCGGACTGGCCACGGAGACTGCAGACCAGCTATATTCACCAGGGCAGGGCATGGCTAGTTGGCCACATCCTGTGCAGGAGGACCGGCCCACATGCAGCAGGTCGGGCTGGAGAAACAGGGCCACCTCGGGAAGCCCCGCGGACTGGACCTGTGGCCCACACTACTACAAATATGGCTTTTATCATCGCTAAAAATGGCCATTAATAGCGCTAGAAAAAGCGCTGATAATGCCGGTGAAGATAAAGGGGGGGTCCCCATTTTCAGCGCTCCAAAAAGCACTGATAAAGACCCCTTTTATCAGTGCTAAAAAAACGCTGATAAAAGGGGTCTTTTCTCAGCGCTAAAAGGAAGGGCTGATAAAAGGGTCTTTTATCAGCGCTTTCTTTTTAGCACTGACAAAAGACCCCTTTTATCAATGCTTTTTTTATGGCTCATAAAAAAATAAAAAAAATACTACCAATCTCATAGGGGGGCTTTTTACAGCGCTTGAGCCCCCCTATATCAGCGCTTTCCCACACATCCAGCACCCACCCGCACCGCATAAACCCCTTATCAGCGCTAGCCCTTTAAATCACCCTTGCGCACGCGCCCTTTCCTCCACCCGGATTTGATCTCGAGACCTCCCCCATGCGCACCTAAAGCCTTTGCCACTACCCTATATTGATTTGTTCTCTTATTCATGATATATCTATTTATTTATATATATATTTCATAATATTTATTCGTACATTAATATATATTTATATTAATATATATAGTTATATTAATATATATATATAGTTATATTAATATATATATATAGTTATATTAATATATATATATATAGTTATATTAATATATATATATAGTTATATTAATATATATATATAGTTATATTAATATATAGTAGTTATATAAATATTCATATATTGGTATTTTAAATAAAATGGATATTAGTTATTATTTAGATAATCTAGTATATTTTATATGTAAACATGTTTAATTATTTATTTAAAAATTTTAATTTTTAGGTGTGAATATATAAAAAATATGTACATATAGTTATATATTTGATTATAAATAGCAGTTCATTATAAAAAACGATAAAATTTCAAAGACATAATATAAATATGAATGTAATACCTTGGAATAAATTCAGTCCCCACCAAAAAAATCCAATAATACCCCCTTAAACAAGGCTGAAAATCCACAAAATGTTAAAAAATCTGGGTACCCTGACTAAAAACTCAGTTTTAGAGGCCTTTTGAGACTCTTTTGGACTCTAAAAACTCTTGACCAGTGTATCCCCGGCCATAGCGATGTAGAGCTAGTCACAGGCTTCGATTTGATATGTGGTAGAGCTCAAATGGACACCCGGATCAAATTTTATGGTCGTTTGAAGTTTGAGTTGCGTTTGCAACATATTTTGGATCTTTTTTTAATTTTTTTATTCTTTAAATTTTTATTAAATGACTATTACTCCATAATAATTATAAAATTATTAATTAAAAATATTTTTTTAATTTTTTAATAATCCATTTTCACTAAATATCCTATATATTAAGTATATTAAGTGTAAATGTACATTTATACTTATCTAAAATATATTTAAAAATTATATATTATATTTATATCAATATAACTATATAACTATATTTATATATTAATATATTTTTAAATTTTTTTTTGAAGTCGACCCTTTATCAGCGCTTTTAAAAAAAGCGCTGATAAATGCCCCCCCCCCTTATCAGCGCTACTAAATAAGCGCTGATAAAGGGGTACTTTTATCAACACTTTTTTTAGCGCTGATAAAGGCACCCTTTATCAGCACTTTTTTGAGCACTGATAAAGCCTCCCCCCCCCCTTTAACAGCGCTTTTTCGTTAGCGCTGATAAAAGGGTGGCGCTGGCCTTGCCCATTTTTGTGGTAGTGCCAGTGGGCCGGGTCAAACAGAAAAGGACCATCTGGGGTGGGTTGGGTCGACTCATAGGGTTGGGTCATACCTAGTGCATCGGGTCAGTAGGACTCAGGTCAGGTCAGTCCGACCAAGTCTGGTCGAATTGGACCCAGACCCAACTGACCCCTTTTCACTAACTAGCCCATAACTTTCAAACAATGTGTCTGTTTGATGAGTAGTTTGTGGAGTTAGGACCCTCGTAATGAGGCGGTCCTTTTTAGATACTCAAAGTGGGATTTTGTGGAAGTTAACATATGAAATTTGTCTTGAGGAGTAGGTTCTTCCAGAATAAGCACTCTATGAGCAGAATCCTCTGGCTGGCTATGACATGGAGACAAAGTGACTGGATGTATACCTTACTTCAAGACTAAGTCTCTCTGGGTCTAAGTGACTCATTGGGTCTAAGTGACTCATGACGGCTGAGAGTCTCATCAAGACTAAGTACCTCATCAATGCTGAGTGTTCTGTGATTACGTATGGTAATATTGTTTTTCATGATTTAGACATATACTCTTGTGATCTAACTATACTTATCACGTTCTTTCCTTTGTGGTCTTTCCTTTCTGGTTTTCGGGAATCGAACTAAGTACTATTTTACTCACCCCTTCATGGTATTTACCTGCACGTGTCATGTTTTGTGCAGATGAATGACGTTTTGACAGAGACCTAGGTGGTCCAGGATCGGGTGGTGCCCAGTGAGATCAGACAGACCCGGTGTACTCCTACAGCTTTAGGAAGATGCCATTCACCTACACTTTAGGTAGGTTTTTCTATAGAGGATTTTCAATATTTGAATTACAGACTCTTTATTTTTAGTGGGCTTGTATTCTGGACCAGATGACCCTATTGTACTTTACTTTTCTGTTGAACTCTAGTTGTGTTATCCTTAGTGGTTTGCATACATGGTTTACGTAGTGTTTTACTTTCATCATTGTTTGTGTGTCAATACATGTACATAGGCAATGCCTCCTATGTTAGTCATATGCCTACTCAGTGCTAGTCGACAACTCCTAGCCAATTGGAGATAGGATTGGACATTCACGACATAGAACCCTCTGAGAAAGGTCGTGAAATAGTGGTATCAAAGGGCTAGGTTCAGTCTACATTGGGACCGAGAGTCTATGAGGTTGGTTTTGGGAAACATTATTAAATGTTTTGGTTCAGATTTTAGGACAGGGACTCTAGTGTTGGTGCAGTGATTGACATATCTATACACCAAGACCCTGGAAACCTTCTTTCCAACTCGGCACAAGGAAACACTGGTTGTAGGGAAATAAATGGTACATGCATAAAATAGGATTTTTATTGTGTCCTCTTTTCCTACTTGAGTTGGCCCACCAGGTATTCCCTCTTGATTGTGGTTCATCTTGAGCTGTTTCTGGATGACTCTATATAGACTGCCATCCAGGATTTCATTATATGACCACGAAGATGATACTTCTAACAATTAGGCATCGGTACAGGGACCAATACCAGAGATAGCCACACTGGGTGGTTCACTAGTGGTACCACCACCCATCGATCAGTAGTTGCTACCAGTGATACCAGTAGAGGATGCACACAGGCTCATTGCTTTGCATGAGTTCCAAAGTAAAATACCTCCCAAGTTCAGGGGTGAAACTGACTCCTAGGTAGCTAAGGATTATCGGGACATAGTTTCATGCATCTTTTTCCTTGTGAGTGCATCACCTGATCAGATGGTTGTCCAACCCATGAGCCTTCTTTAGGGATTAGCGGAATGGTGGTGGGGCTTAGTGATCGAGACACGCGACGATATAACTCTCTATTGGGATAATTTTGAGTACCTTTTCAAAGAAAAGTTCTTTGTCATGACTTTGCACTCAGTAAGAATCTAAGAGCTCCTGTATCTACTATAGGGAATCCATACGGTATCATATTACTTGACAAGGTTTACCTATATTTCCCATTACTCCACTAACATGGTGTGAGACCTATTCTTCAGGTCTTGGGATTTTGAGAAAGGACTACACTAGGAGATTAGGGAATCCATGGTATCTCTTATCATCTCTATTCAGGTTGGCGTGATGGAGCGAGATCTACTCGTGGAGAACTTCCTGGCAGAGTAAGTGCGAGTAGAGGGAGCTACCAGTTGACACTAGGTAGAGAATCCTTCAGCAATAGGTAACAGGCAGCAAACTCAGGTACCCAAATGGGTCAAGCCATCTAGGGGATGAACCTAGTATATAGGGTCGATGGTGTGAGTCTTCCAATATAGAGGAATTCAGCATAAGAATAGGTTATGTCACTCATGCAGCGGTCGAGGGCACATGGCTCATGATTGTCTGACTCACCATGCAGAGGACCAGTAGACGATCGAGGGACCACTGAGGTAGAGGTAGAGGGTCAATCATGGTGTTCCGTAGGGAGGCATACATGGTAGGGGAGCATCCAGAGTAGCTTGTGGTGGGTGGAGGTTCAATTTACTACCACCACCACCCCCATGTGGTCCACCACACACACCGTGAGCCGGTGGATAGGGACGGGCCGAACTTTAGGTGATAGAGGCTTATGATCCCAATAATCCAGATATGATTAGAGGTATGATTTGTTTCTTCTCTTCCCTAGCTCTTGTTCTTATAGACACAGATTCTAGACATTATTTCCTTGCCATAGACCTTGTTCGAATATCAAAGATTCAAAGGGATTCATTGGCTCGATACTTACGCTTAGATACTCCTATGAGAGGGGATTCAATAATCACACAATAGTAATGGCAATGTGAGATTAATCTTGGAGGCTATAACTTTGGCTAGTATCTACTAGTAGTGGCGTCAAGTCCTTACAACATCATTCTGGTTATGGACTAGTTATTCACTATCCACGGTCAGATTGACTATTTTAGGAACAGATTGTGGTGTGTCCGCAGAGATAGGACCAAGTTTTCCTTTACCAGTGAAAAGGGAATTCTTGAAACTTAGGACATACATTATTAGAGGAGTTTCCAGCTAATTAATCACCATTTTTTTAGTCTTACCCTTGGTATGGTGGATTATAGGAGTCCACAATTTCTTTTAGTGGTGGACGAGTACAAGGATATTTTCCCTGAAGAAGTTCCAGGATTGCCTCCTTGTAGGAAGGTTGAATTTTGCATTGATTTGTACCATGAGACAACATCTATATCCACACCTGCATATCAGATGGCTCCCATGGAGCTTCATGATTTGAGGGTATAAGTTGATTACTTGTAGAAGAAGGGCTTCGTGAGACCCAATGTTTCACCTTGGGGAGCCCCAATATTGTTTTTCAAGAAGTCATATGGGAACATCAAATTGTGTGTGGACTTCCGATGCATGAATTAGGTAATATTGAAGAATATTTATCCACTACCGAAGATTTGTGACCTATTCGATCAGTTAAAGGGAGTTAGATTGTTCTCAAAGATATACCTCAAATCAGTCTATCACCATCTCCGGGTGCAGGATGAGGAAATTTGTAAGACAAATTTTAGATGTTACTATGACCACTATGAGTACTTAGTGATGTCATTTGGGGTGAAAAATTCCCTATAAGGGCTTATGGGACTTATTAATAGGATCTTCCAACCTTACCTTGACCAGTTTGTAGTGATCTTTTTTGATGACATCCTAGTGTACTCGGCGTCTGAGGAGGAGCATGTGATACACTTGAGGATGGTCTTGGACTTACTCTCATAGAACCATATTTATGGGCAGCTCTCTAAGTGTTAGTTATGGATTCAAGAGGTCCACTTTATAGGATATTTCATAACGTAGGATGGATTTTCGGTGGATCTGGTGAAGATAGAGGTGGTGCTTTCTTGGGAGCCGCCCTGGAGCATGACAGAGATGTTGAGCTTCTTGGTTTTGGTTAGGTTGTACCAGAGGTTATTTCCCTACTATTTCAGGTTAGCATCACCCTTATCATATTTTACACATAAGTTATATCCCTTCGTGTGGATGGAGAAGTGTGAGTAGAGTTTTCAGAAGCTAAGGTGGAGGTCGACGAGCACCCCCATCTTGAGATTTCCTGAGGCGGGCATTGGGTATGTAATGTTTTGAGATGCATCAGGGACAGGACTGGGTTGTTTCCTAATGTAGGTACAAGCTGTGATTTCATATGGTTTACAACATTTGAGGCATCATGAGAATAAATACAAGACCCATGATTGGGAATTAGCAATAGTAGTCTTCACATTGCATATATGGCGGCACTATTTAATGGGTGAGTGGTTCACCGTCTACTCCAACCACAAAAGTCTCAAGCATATCTTCTCCCAGAAAGAACTCAACATGAGACAGAGGCGGTGAATACAATTCATTCAAGAATATGAGTTTGAAATTTTATATACTCCTTGGAAGGGGAACATGGTGGTAGACGTGCTCAGTAGGAGAACCAGCCTGCAGTAAATAACTGCAGCATTGGAGCAGTTGTTCGTGATACAGATATCCTTCGTGGATGGTAATGGAGAAGATTACCTTCAGTTGATGGTTTTTGTACCTTTACTCTCATGTCGAGTTAGGGAGACACAGTTTGGGCATGTCGACTGAGAGACCTGGTGTACTCAATTATCCACAGGGAAATTCCCTGATGGATATTTGATAGGTGGGTAGAATGTTTTCCTTTTAATAGGGTGCATCATTATACCAGTGGCATTACAAGATGACATTCTGAGGGGGTTCCACACCTCCCCTTTGGTGTTGCATCAAAGAGTGGAGAAGATGTACCAGGATCTCTGGTGTCAGTTCTGCTGGCTGAGGATGAAGAAGGCAGTAGTGGAGTTCGTTTATTGGTGCCTCACTTATCAGCAAGTGAAGGCAGAGCATCAGGTTCCAACAGGCTCGGCTCATCCACTTGAGGTACCGAAGTGAAAGTGTAATGGTTTATTGATGAACTTTTTGATGGGTTTACCACACAAATCTAGGGGAACGATACCATTTGGGTGATTGTTGACTAACTCACCAAGTTGGCCCACTTCATACCTATCAGGGAGAAGGGTTCGATAGAGATCTTGGGATGCCTCTATGTTCCTGAGATAGTTCAACTTCACATGGTGTCTTCAATGATCATTTTAGACCATGATTGTTGCGTCACATACCAGCTGTGGAGGGGATTATAGGAGGATTTTGGGGCTCAATTGTGCTTGAGCACGGTGTTTCGTCCCCATACAGATGGCCAGATGAAGAGGACTATCCATGTTCTAGAGTACATGTTATGTGCTTGCATCCTGGACTTTGGTCGCAGTTGGGAGGATCATTTACCACGGGTTGAGTTTTCATAAAACAATAGCTATCACTTCACCACTAGTATGGCACCGTTTGAGTCCTTGTATGGGTGACCAAGAAGGTCGTCACTATACTAGATAGACTGAGGGGAGTTAGTACTCTTAGGTCCATAGTTGGTACGGGCTACCATAGAGAAGGTGCAAGTCATCCAGGAGTAGATGAGGACTGCATAGAGGAGGTAGAAATCGTATTTTGATAGGATACGGAGGTCCTTGGAGTTTGAGGAGGGAGACCATGTGTTCCTTTGGGTGTCACCTCAATGGAGATTGTATAGATTTTTTTGGGATGGCAAGTTGTCTCTAAGATTCATCGTCCCTTTTTAGATTATGATTAGAGTTCGTGAAGTATCGTACTACCTAAATCTACCCCCATAGATGCATCAGGTGAATGATTTATTTCATGTGTCACATATGAGGAGGTACGTGCATGATCCATCGCATCTCATTGACTAGAGTGAGCTAGACATCGATGACGGGGTGACTTTTTTGGAGTACCCGGTGGAGATTAAGGATCGACAGGAGTGAGTCCTTCATGGGTGGTCAATTCCTCTCATGCGCATTTTATGGTAGCACAAAAGTATTCAGGAGATCCCATGGGATTGGGAGGCTCAGATTCATGCTCATTAACCTTGTCTTTTTGTTGAGTAGCCCTTGTTTTGGATTTCAGGGACATAAAGTCCTAAAGTGGGGTGAATGTAATGACTCGGATTTTTTAAATTTATTTTAGAAAATTAATTGGGAAAATATTGAGACCACATGCTAATATGGGATGATATTCTGAGTCCCAATGTTCCCAAAATAAATTTCTAAATAAAGTCCAATTTTAAATTAAAAGCGCTCAGGTGGCTAACTTTGAACTTTAATAACTTCTAAATGGGTGTTTGGATCAAAAATATGGCGGAATCATTACGTTTATAATAGAGAATTTACTTTAGGGAGGGCATAATATTGCCTAGTTCAGACCAGATAAAAAATATATATTTTAGACGTAACCATAATTGAAATATTTTAAATAAAAATATTTTTTTGACGTAATAGAAATATTTATTTTTAATCAAATATTTATTAAAGATCCAAGGTTATCTCTATAACCTTCGATTTCCCCCTAAGAGAAAGAGGAGACCCTCTCTCTCAATGAAAAAAGACGACGAATGGTTTTTGGAGATCGAATCTGGGATTGAGGATCGACAGATTGACAAATGACGATGCAACATCCACCCTTCATCAACAAAAAAATTCAACCTCAAGGTATGGGTTTTATTTCTATGTGATTTACTTTTATTATTCCTCTTTCAAACGGTGAATGCGGATCAACCCATGAACATGTTGATTCGTTGGTCGATCGTTCTTACGATATGGGTGTCTAGTTGTGGAGATTAATTTTATAATTTGATAATTTTGATTTTTAATTATTTCTTCGTGATCCTGCTAACAAGAATGAATTTGGGCCGACAATGAAAAAGGACTAGATCCATTTTTTGGGTGTTCCTTTGTATTTATTTCCTCCTGAGTCCTTCGCTTTCTCTTCATTATTCGTGAGGATTTGTGCAGATTGATTGTTTCACCTTTAATCTATGGTGCAACAATCCTAAGGTTGATAATCAGACATCGTGGCAACACTGCAGAGGTATGATGGAAGGAAAAGTGCAAGAAAAGGCCGCCAATGGAGCGGCTGTCAACAAAAGGGGCACCAGCCCAACGGCATGGTCGAGCCAGGAGAACGGCCAGCAGTGGTGGTGCATTTCTGTCCAGCGGGACAGTAATGATGAAGTGACCCATGGTAGGGGGTCACCGGTGGTGGTGCGGGAGACCGTTATCTTGATGATCTGTGGTGGAAGGGCCCATTGTAGCGTGGCTGCGGGCGACACGCAGAAGTTGCGGCCAGGATAGCCGTGGAAGGGGGTAACAGCAGAGGGATGCATCTCACTATAACCATGTAGAATGGAAGACCTATGGCTTTTCAGTAAGTGGAACTGGTCACACAGACCAGCCGCATTAACTAGGGCAGGGCATGGACAGCAGGCCACTTCCGGTGCAGGTGAACCGGGCTACTTGAAGAAGGTCGGGCTGTAGAAACTGGATGGCCCCGCAGGCTGGACCCACGACCCAATGGGCCTGGTCAAGCATTCCCATTGGGCTAGGGTAGGCCAGGCCCAGTATTCTGGGTCAACCCGATGGTTTAGGTTGGGTTGGGTCAGTCCGGATAGGTGAGACCGAACTCGGACCCAACCGGCACATTTTCACTAAATTTCCCATAACTTTAAAATTGTGTGTCCTTTTGATGATCTATTTACAGCATTGGGACCCTCATAATGAGGCAGTATTTTTGATATACTTTAAATGGGTTTTATGGAAGCCATTATAAGACCTTTGGATTGAGGAGTAGGTTCTCTCGGAATAAGTGCACTACGAGCAGAATCTTGTGGTTGGTTGTGACGTGAAGACCATGTGATTGGATTTATACGTGACTTTAAGACTAAGTATCTCTAGGTCTAAGTGACTCATCGGGACTAAGTGACTCATCGGGTCTAAGTGAATCATCGTGTCTAAATCACTCATTGTGTTTAAGTGACTCATCGGGGCTGAGGGTCTCATCGGGACGAGGTTCCTCATTAATACTGAGTGTTTTATGATTACATCTGGTAATATTTCTTTTAATTCTTTAGACTTATACATATGTGAGTTGATTATACTTCTCATTTTCTTTTCTTTGTGGTATTTCCTTTGGGATTTTGGGGTGTCTTATTGAGTACTATTTTACTCACCCTTGCATGGACTTTTCCCGCACATGTTGTGCCTTGTGTAGATGACTGATTTTTTGATAGAGACTTAGGTTGTCTTGAACCAAGTGGTGCCCAATGAGATCAGATAGATGCGTCATAATCCTATGGATTTCAGAAGATTCCCTTCCCTACCCTTCAAGTAGGGTTTTATGTATACGAGCTTCAGTATTTTCATTACAGACTCTTATTTTTTTGTGGGCTTATATTCTGGCCCGGGTCACCCTATTGTAATTAACTTTTCTGTTGCACTTTGGTTGTGTTATCCTTAGTGGTTTTTATGCATGGTTTACTTAGTTTTTTACTTTCATCATTGTGTGTGTGCACAGGTACATAGGCAATGCCTCCAATGTTAGTGATATGCCTACTCAGTGCTAGTCACCAACCCCTAGCCTATTGAAGGTGGGCTTGGGGATTCACGGCATGGACCCCTCTAAGATGGGTCGTGACATCATCAAGTATGCATCATTATACTTGCATCATCATGTCTGTATCATAACTGTGTCACCGCCTTCCTGTGTCATGCATCATGCCTATATCATTATTTGTTTCATTGATTGTATCACCACCTGTATAGTAATGGAACAAAACATGTTCACATTAGGGCTTAAACCATGTACTTCTTAGATATGGAGTCTAGTTTGTGAGTGTCACCCACCCGCAGCATTGGCCATAATAAATAATATTACATGAATAAACAGATATACGCATTTTCTGTAGACACATACACACATGCATATGAATAGAAATACACAAACACATACATACACATACACATACACATACACATACATGTACATATACACATAAATCCATATACATGTATATACACTCACATGAATATGCATACACATGCATTCAATTACATATATGTACATAAACAAACATACACATACATTTTCATATATACAAATAATACATAAGCATATACATACTAAATAGACATACTCAAAAATACATATACATACATACATGTGATGGGTTTCGTATAATCATATAATGATCATTTATATTGAAAGACAACCCAAAAACATAAGAGATCTATCTTCAAGAAATCAAACACATAAAATACTATAAAATAGAGTAACTAAAAATCAATAGTAACAAAATCCATATTCTTCTCTTCAAAAGAGAATGATTAAAGGAGTTAACTAGGATTATTTTATTCAAATCCTACTGCCTTTATGGGAATAAACCAGTTGAGGGATCCATGAACATTTCATGAGAATACCCAAAATCCAAAAGGGTGTTAATGCCTTCTAAAAGGATATAAAAAGAGTTTCTAGAAGAAGAGATTTTAGAAGTGTGTCACAAACATCACACACTAAACAAGATGGGATCCCATTCTCTTTTATAGCTAAATCCCAAGGCTCCTACTTCAAAATGGCGTATATGCATTTTTTTCACTGGGTGTTTATTTATTGAATTTGTTTTAATGAATAAATTTAATGTTATAAATGAATCAACCTTTTTTCGAATGAAAATGAATCTGTTTGAGGATAAGTGAATAATATATATATAATGTATATATAAATATATTATCCATGCATAGCATGAGTGAAAAATACATTCCTCATGTGTATGTGTTAAATGTAAACTATATATATAATATCATATATTATATATACTTTATGCATCACATGAGTGTGTCTATGCATATCATGCATGTACATCTTAGTGAAAATCTAACAATCTGCCAATTTTACTAAAATCCTATTATGAATTTATGAAAAAATGTATAGCTCTTTGTGAGTCCATAAAAACTCTTTTGGATACGATTTTTTTAACAAAATCAATTCATTTTGAAGAAACACTTTTTTATAAAACTTTATCCTTATCCAAGGGACTAACTGTGTGAACCTACGGGCCTTAGAAGTATTGAAAACAACTATAAAATATGTATTTCATATATGTAAGAAATGAGAATCCTATAGATTCCCATACTATTCATACATATATATTATATCTTAATATTTTAATATTCATTACATTATATTTTAGACCATGCCATAATCATTTAGGCCTAGTATCTTTGAAAACTTGGAAATATAAACAGCTAGTTCATAAAATATCTACATCATATCCAACTTATATCATAATAAATACCACCCTTCTTGAACATATCATACTTAAAACTTTTTTTCATAACCTAGAGAAATGAAACATAATAAAAGGGTGACCTCAGATGCTCAATGAGGATAAGAAAAGGGAGATATCGATGATCCCATAACCATAATATGATCATAAGGGTGTAAGAACATGATCTTAACACTTTAAAACCACTCCCTATATATTAAATATTAAAATAATAAGTCATTTAATAAATCTTGGTAGTTCATAATACATGAATCATATTGGAATAAAAGAACATGAACCATGAAAACTTCACATAGGGATAAGATGTTGATTTGTAGTATAAACATAAGCATTGAAAATCATTTCTTTTGCAGTAAATCCAAATTTAAAAGGACATAATAGTAGAATCATTTCACACCCCCAAACCATAACAGTAGCTAAGGTTAACTGTCAAGACTATCATAGTGGATAGAGTCCCTTACTGGACTGAGTTCACTACTCATTCCTGTCATGTTTATCTCATGAGATATCAATATTTACCCAAAAAATTAGAGGGTATATAGGTCCCACCTATAACATAATTAAAAACATACATATTTATATAAAAATATCATAAATAATTAATTATATTTGAACCAATGAAAATAAATAGGTTTCATAAACATTTCATCATTTTATCACAACATAACCCATGGAAAAGAAACAAGTTCCATAAACATTGTGTCATAATATTCAAAAAAACATGCATAGAAATAATAATTATGGTACCCTTGGATCATATCCCAAGTAAATAATATATAAAATTAAGGTTTCTTGTATTTGATGAATATAAATACCATTAAAATATTATTAAATAATTCTTGAGTAAAATGAAATTCCTATTTGGAAATCACTAATTAAAAAATTGTGCAAATATAAAGGAAATTATTTTATTTTAAAAGAAAAATATAAAACTTTTAAAGTAATATTCAAATAAAAAATTAGTCATGAAGGTGGGAAAATTTGTTCATTCCATATAAGTTAAAAAACAGTACTTTCATACTTTTTTTGGAAATGTCACAAAGTACCTCGCTTGGAAAATGAAAAAAAAAAGATTCCTTTCAAATTATTTGGTAAAAAAATTAAAAAATTGGTAAAAATGGATTTAAAAATTAGATGATAATAGTAAAAATAGTCTTTAAACATTTTCATTAATATGGAAGAAAAAGGTTTTCCCACCAAAGAGAGAAATGAAGTTAATTTTCCTTAAAAATGTATTCTTAGTTCTTAAGTACGTGAGATAAGTAAAGTGAAAGGAAAAAATGTATTTTAAAGAAATAAATAGATTATAAGAAAAGTTATAAGTTTTTTTTACTCGTAGATCATAGGATTTTATCATTTAAGGCTTGGTCATAATCAATCCCAATAAATAATGAGATTGTGACATAAAACCTTCACCTCAAGTTATACTTGATTTCAAAGCACTCTAACATCCTGTATAAAAGATATAAATTTCTTATAATTCTATTAAATAGTTATTTTAATACTTATAATATCATATATAGTCCCTTTATTACATTTCAACACACCATTTTATCAATAATCCGTTTTTAAAACTATAATTTTTTAGTGTTAAATGTGTGAGTATTTCATATCAGTAGTTCTAGTCCTTTTACATTTATCATGGTTACATAATCTCAAAAATATTAATCATGCTATATATATCATATATTTTCATTATATATATATTTATATTCATCTATAAAATTCAGATATAGAAAAATCAATTACACCATTCATGGAGATGGT
Source organism: Viscum album (assembly GCA_963277665.1). Classification (NCBI taxonomy): domain Eukaryota; kingdom Viridiplantae; phylum Streptophyta; class Magnoliopsida; order Santalales; family Viscaceae; genus Viscum; species Viscum album. The sequence goes on from OY728130.1 coordinate 1,712,760,964, forward strand.
AGGTCGTACGTACGTATGAACGATGTTTTCATTTTTTGACAAAAGGAAAAAAAGAAGGTAAATATTAATTAAAATTTATAGTATTATTTTCATATCATTTATATCTTATAAATTCATAAAATTATTCCTCATTACTATCTATGTGAAATATAATTGAAAAACTAATCGCATCGCTTTATGGAGGTGGTAGTCCACAAGTACGCATGGTAGACATTTTTGTTTCCCAATGGATTGTATAGAAAGTAGGTAGATGTGATATTATAAATAAATAAGTATAATTATTTCATAAATATAAAATATAAACATTAAACCCATCTTAATACCCATATATAAAATATGGTGGTTAAAATGAATTGAATTAGTACCTGGTGACAGTAAGTCATAGGTATGCACGAGTGATGCTTTCACTTCTCATTTGATAGAAAATAGGGTATATTATGGTGTTTTAAAAATTATAATAAATTTAAGAATATTTTTTATGCTAAAATTATTAATTTATTATAAAAATCATATATGTATAGGTGTTAAATAAGATTAGGAAATTGATCAAGTAATGTTATTACCTCTTCTTTGAAATGACCCCTTTAGATCTCCTCTAAAGGGATGTAGGGCTAGGATTTTTGGATGATAAGAACCTCTATAATGTGGATATGGAAGTTGATAAGAGAAATTGGTAGAGTTTTGTTGAAATATAAAGCTCAAACTTGTGTAAATTAGTGAAGTGGGATGTTCTCTTATATAAGTGAGTCGAGGGGATCTTTTAGAATTTCTCAAAAAATATAATTATAAAAAAAATCAATAAAAATGTCAAAAAATGGCTTATAGGTTTGTAATACCATCAACCAATAGAATTTAGAAAAAAATCTTATTATTTTAAAATTTATCATTTTGATTAACCCTTGGTTAACAAATTTTATTTTTAACAATGGTAAAAAACATTTAATATTAAGGTGTTGTAATTTTTTACTTATAAGGTGAAAATTAGACCATAAATGGAAAATTTATAAAATTTAAGATCATATAATATTCACATTTTCTTATTTAAATATTTTTATTAATTCTAAATAATTTAATAAATATTATTTTCATTAAATATCACTATTGTCAAATTTGACACTATTTATTTAATTTGACTTTAAATACATAAAGAAAAAAATATAACTAGAATATAATTTTTTTTAAAATAATATGTCATATTTACTTAAAAAACTTTGGAACGCTATAAATTACACAAATTATATCACTTTAAATATTTTTAAAATTATTTATTTTATTTTTTTCATTAATAGAATAAATACCATTTCAGTGTTGTGAAAGAATTTAATATAATTATATAATACCTAAAAATTATAAATAAATTACCCTCATGAATATAATTTTATTATGAACAAAAATAATATTAATATTAATTCATAACTAGTATTTTTCCCTATGTTAACACAAAAGGATATTTAAAACTAAGAGAGTTACATTTTGTAACTTTCTTTGATTTAAATAATATATAAGCCAATTTCATGGAAAAGAGCCAATTAAATAAATCGATTTCAAGAATAAAGTCCTAAGAGTCAAATTACATTCATTAAATAAGAATTGTGATGAATAATTATGGACTTGTCACTAATTTTTAATCTAGATTAACCTGATTTACCATTTACCAATGTGATAAATTTTACCACAATTACTATTCATATTGTCATGACCCCCTCCCACCAAAGATGCCCCTCCTGGGCTGGAAATGGTGAAAGGGAGATAATGACCCCCAAGTCCCGCCTCCAGTTGGCCCTAGGGTGGCGACTAACACCAAGGGTATGAGTTTTCACAATATGGGAGGCATAACCCTTATTATTATTTAGGATCAGGAAATAGGACAAGTCAACCACCAAAAAGGAAAAAAAAGAACAAGTGTATAGAAATAAACCCAAACCAAACCCACAAGCATGTTTAAACAATTTTATAAGAAGGTACAAGTACAAGAAAGCTCAAGTACAATACCAAAAGAAACAAGAGTACAACAACAGCAATGACTCCAACTGTCCGAATAGTATGGTCCCGCATGGCCCTGGTAGTCCTCCTGGAAACATGAAAGTAAACGTAGGGTGAGCATACAAGTATACTCAGCAGGGAAACCTAAATCTCTCGTGCAAAATTGGGGAGACATCCTAATGTCCCGTGATAACAATAGAAGAAACCTAGAAAGGAATTCTATCCACCCAACCTCACCATCCAAACTCACAAAAACACAAGCACAACAGGTAGTAGTATATAAGAACAAGAGTATTGGGTACCCCGCACCATTTCCCTTTAGTTATCTACTCTCCCTAACGGCAAACGTCCTGACACTTCCACACTCTCCCCGCCCGCACACACCTAGGCCTCACCACCACGTATCCTGCCCACACACACATGGGCCTCACAACTACGCATCCCACCTGCACACACATGGGCCTCACAACCATGTATCTTGCCCTCACACACCTGGGCCTCACAACCACATATCATGCCCGCACACACCTGGGCCTCACAACCATGTATCCCGCCTGCACACACCTGGGCCTCATTTCAAAGATTATTGGGAAACAGTAGAACCTGCCCAAAGAGTCTTGGGCTAAATCCACCCCTAATTGAAACCTACCCGAAGAGTCTTAGGTGTAAGTTCGCCTCAAGCCATCACATCTAAGGGGATAAGGAGCAGGAAGGAGCTAGTAACTAAGGGAAAAACACCCCCTCCCATGAAATCGGAGTTTTCGGCACTAAGTGCTCAACATGGGTGGGGTGCGATAAAACAAAAAAGATATATATATGTATACCAAACACACAGCCCAACCTATGGCTTCTAAACAGATAAACTGAGTACGTGCCTCGGCACCGCTACTACGAAGCATGCATACAACAAACAACCCCAACCCCATTTAGGTTTTCATGTTTCAGCAGAATTAGTTTGATTAGTTCCCTAACTACAGGGAAACTATCCACAACCAACCACATCAATCGTTTGTAAAACATATCACTGCCATACACAAATCAAGTTAGGAAAACACAAGCAGCACAACCAAGCCCTTCTTATCAACCAACCAACCCCATTGATTATTAATCTCGTTCCATTACCATGACCCACCATTTATTAACTCTTCCACTTTTTATTTATTATTCACAACCCACTCCCCGTTCACATTCAAACCCAACCCTATATCCCCGCTTCCAACTACCATAACCACAACTGCACCATACATCATTATCCCTTTAATACCATTTATCGCAGCCCCACTGCCCGTTACCAACAAAAAATTCACACCAACCCACAACCAAGTCAACCGCAGCCACGCTGCTCACCCTATCCACAACAACCCACAAAACACCCCCATCACATGCCATGTAACCAAGCCAACACCCACTTTTTCATTAATCTATTTCGTTTAACCAGGGTGATCACACAAGGGTTCCAGATTTTAAACAGCCAACTTTACGTGATTAACCAATTTCCACATTCCACAAAGTTTTCATCCACAAAAATGGCCTAGAAAGATAGGGCAACATTTAATTTCACAAGAAAAGGCCCCCAACGACCGTGATTTTCAGTAGACATAAGCCTATTCAATTCACAACATAATATCACAGGACATAAAGTAACAGGAATCACAACTTCCCAACTCCGTTATATAAGCTAGTTATTATCTTTATTAAACCGGTTCAAAAGTGTTTCACGTAAACAAGAGGAAACTCACCCTGTATGATGCACAAATTAGAGAGACGAAGATAAAATCCCTACCTCAACAGGTTCTGATCACAGCGCTCCCCCGGATCAACTTTAGAAGACGTCCGTTGGTGTCCGTCACTTCTGTCGGGTCCCGGAAAAACCTCTTTGGGTGGATGTAGGAGAGGAAATTCTGAAGGAAAGACAAAGGATCTAAGCTCGGAAGCTCTGCCTCGTCGTTATGATCCCGTGGCCACTGACGGATCGTAAATCGGAGCTCGGACGAAGAAGTTATGGAAGAAAAGGACCCTTCGAGTCTCTTAGGAGAGCTCTGCTCAGAGGAAAGGGGAGGAGAGGAGTGAGTTGAAAGGAGGAGGGGATCCCTCCTTTTGTAGGCGAGAAAAGCAAAAGTACATGGCGTGTATTTTTTGGTACACGGCGTATACTCGGTGATTTCACACGGTCTCCACGCGGCTTCCAACACGGCTCTGCGGCTGTTGACTGGTCAACACACGGTTTGAGGGTAATGCATATGCGGGGAGGGACTACACGACATGTTGTTTAGACACACAGTGTGTACTCATTTATTTCATACGGCAAGGACACGGCTCCAACATGGTACACGGCTGTTGATTGGTAAAGCGTACGTGGGGAAGGACTACACGGCGTGTAGAACTGGACACACGGCGTGCACCCATTATTTCACACAGCAAGGACATAGCTTGCAACATGGGGTATACCCAGAAAGGAGGTACACAGTGTGTACTCAAACTACACGACGTGTAGTTTCAAAATTCTGGAAAGTGTGAGAAAAATCCATTTTACCCTCTAGAAAACTTCTTGACCTTTTTTAAAAAAAAGGAATGGGCCGGAGAGGTCCGGGCCATTACACATATTAACAAAAAATAAAGGGGTCCAATTTACCAAATTTGAACCTAATTATTATAAATATTTAATTCATTTTATCTAATTAAATACCTATAAATTTTATAGATTAATTTTAAATTAAGTGTGAAAAATGAAACAAAACCCTCTTTTTAGAAAAAATACATTATAAGCTTAAACTCGATTTATTCTTATCCATCACCCAGAAAAATATGTGTTGAATGTTTAAAACATTTTTCAAAGTAAATACTATATAAATTTCAATAAAATAATTCACTAAAAGGTGTCAATTTAATTTATTAATATAAAATACATTGCGTTCATTAAAACAATTTTTTTAAAAACAACTCTTTCATTTTCAAATATTTTTTGTTTTTCATTCTAATCATTTGATAAATAATGAATTCATTTTAGAAATGTGTAGACTGTATATTTTTTATAATTTTTTATTACTATTAATACCTTCCTATCTAACAGCTAGATGATAATGGACATATAATATTGTAATAATGTTTTGTGGTTCGTTTAAACTCGTTGTTGCATATAATGCAAGCTATCGAATAAATTAAATTAATTAAAGAGAAATAGTTCATAAAAATATTAGGGTGTTATATTCTACCCCCATTAAAATGAATTTCTCCCTTGAAATTCATCACTCTGATACAAACAAATGAGGATACTTCTTCTGATCACATCCTCAGGTTTCCAGGTAGGTTTCCCAAATTGGTGGTTACGTCACAAAACATTAACCACTTGAGTGGTCTTGTTTTGTTGCACTTTATCTTTATCATCCATAATATCTACTGTTTATTCTTAGAAATAAATATCTTTTTATAGATGTATGGCCTTTGAGTATAGTACATGTAAAGGATCAGGTATTTTCTTCCTCTGGAAAGATACATGCAACTTATCAAAAACTTGAGAGAGATTTGGTATAAGCTCTAATCGATAAGCTGCTATTCTGATGTGATAAAGAATTTCAAAAGGATAGATACACCATAGGATTAGATTTCCCTTTATTCCAAATATTATCACCCTTTTCTAGGGATATATTCATAGGAATAACTTGTCACGAACATCAAAATATTGATCTTTCTAAAGATTGTCAGAATATCTTTTTTATCAGATATGGGCTTCTCTTATGTGATATTGAATGGATATAACCTTTTCTACTATTTCCTCATCTTGATTAGGTTTTAATAGATTTATTTCTCTAAATCCATTCCATCACGGCATAATTGTTCACTTACTATTAAATAGGGATTCATAAGGAGCCACTTGAATGCTGGATTGAAATCTATTATTGTATAAAAATTACACAAAAAGGAAGGTATTGATCCTAAACACCTTTGAAATCCATGGATCAAGCTCTCAACAAGACTTATAGAGTTTGAATTTTCCTCTAATATTTACCATCAATATATAGATGATAATAAGTCCTAAAGATTAACTTTGTATCCAAATCCTATTGAAGACTTCACCAAAACTTTGATATAAACCATGGATCTCAATCAGATACAATTAATATAGAAACACCATGAAATATTAACACATCCTTAATGTATAACTGGTTAATTTGATCAAGAAATAAATCATATCTAATAGAAATTAAGTGTGTTGAATTCATAAGGTGATCGACTGCTACCCAAATATCATTGTGCCCTTTAGATGTTTTGGGGAGTCCAATGAAGAAATCCATGGTGAGGTTTTCCCATTTCTATTCTTCTATAGATAATAGTTATAACATCCCCTTAGACTTCTATCTATCAGCCTTAACTTTCTGACATTCCAAGCACCGAGAAACATACCCTACAATATCTCTCTTAATTTCATCCCACCAAATACTCTTTAAAATCTCTATATATCTTCATTCTTCCATGATGAATAGAGAATTAAGAACTATGTGCTTCATCTAGCATATCATTCTTCAAATATGGTACTGAAGGGACACATACATTGTTCCTGAACTTTATTATTTCATTATAATAAAGTTTGAATTGAGGAACATTTATCACCTTTACTTTTAGTTCTACATCATCCTTCTATGACACTTTAATATTCACTTGGATATATGGTTAAACACTCATTTCAGAATGATTATATTTCTCACCTTCTTTCATGATTTCAAGTTCCATAATTTTTAAGTCTATAAATATTGGATCATTTTCGACCCTCATCATAGATTAGTTAGCATTATTCTTTTGACTCAGAGCATCTTTCACCTTGCTTGTTTTCCCAGGGTGGTAATCTATTTATTAGTGATAATCTTCAATCATATCTAACCATATCCTTTTACACATTTTCATCTATTTTTGAGAGAAAATATTCTTTAAACTTTTTTGATTCGTATATATGTCACACCTTTCTCCATAGAGATAATGGATTTATATCATTAATGTAAAAATTATTGTAGTTAACTCCAAATCATGAGTTGGGTAATTTTTCTCATGGACATTCAATTTTTGTGAGGCATAAGATATAAGCATGTCATTATATATTATGATGTTTCATAATCCCTTCTTTTATGCATCACTATAGATTAAAACCCATTCATCATTGTAGGGTAGTATAAGAAATAGTGCATTGACTAGCCATCCCTTCAGTTCCATAAAACAATACTCACATTCATCCATACAAAGGAACTTAACTCCCTTTTGAGTTAACATGGTGATCAGATTTCACAGCCATGAAAAATTCTCTAGAAAGCATCACTAATATCCAAAAAAAGAAAAAAAACTATAGATCTTAGTCCCAGTGGTTGGTTTGGGATAATTTTTAATAACTTCAGTCTTTGAAGGGTCTATTAATATACCCTCACTTGAGATTATATGACCCAAGAATAAAACTTTCCAATACCAAAATTTACATTTGGTATATTATACATTAAACTTTTCCTTGCTTAGGTTCTTTAGTATAATCCTCATGTGATCTTCTTGTTATTCCTTTATCTTTGATTAAATAGGAATATTGTCTATAAAGACTACCACAAACTAATTAAGGTAGTCTATAAACACTCTATTCATTAAATCCATGAATATGGAGGGGGAATTAGTAATACCAAATGGCATCACTATAAATTCATAGTTTCCATACCATATACAGAATTTTTCTTAGTTATAACCACCTTCTTGACCATTAATTGTTGATATCCATAAGGAAGATCAATCTTGGAAAATTATTTAACTCCATGAATTTGATCAATAAATTCATAAATAAAGGGTAAATGGTACTTTTTTTATAGTTATCGAATCAAGTTCTCAATAATAAATATAGATTATCATTGATCTATATTTATTCTTATAAAATAGAACAAGTGCACCCCAAGGTGATTCAATTGGCCGAATAAATCCAATTTTAAAATTGTTCTAGATTTTTTTCTTTAATTATTTCAACTGAAATGAGGCTATTCTATTTGGATTCTTGGAAATAGATGTGGCACAAGGTATGAGTTATATTGAAAAATAAAATTCATTATTCAATGGAAGACCAAAAAACTCTTTTGGTAAGGCATTAATAAAATCCCACACAATTTGAATATCTTAGATGTTGAGTTTCTCTCAATCCATTTGTGATAAAAACCCCTTTTAAATAAGAGTCATAACCCATATGGTGGATGTAATTTCCATTGGAAGTTCATTTTTTCTATCCTAATAATAAGAGATCATAGGTTGGTTCATAATATCAAATGTAACTTCCCTTACTCAGAAATTAATGTGTGATTTATATAAATAAAGTTAATCCATGTCCAAAATAACATCTAATTCAACTAATGGAAGAAAGAAAAGATTTGTAGGAAACAAATTCCCACTAACTTTAACCAGAGAAGAATCAAATACTTGGGATGAAATCATAGTATCATTCAGGGTTTTTACTACTAACTCAAAATAAAAATTTTGAGGTGGTACTGTTATAAAATTAGAAAAGTATAATTATATAAAAGCTTGGGAAGATCTAGAATCAAATAAAGATTTTGTAGTTCTAAAGTGGATGGTAATTATACCTTCAACCACATTGTTATCATAATCCTCATCATAAATAGAGATTGCATGATATTAACCTTTTTCTCTAGAATTAAGAGGTTATTAACATCGATCATCATCATTAGCCTTCAGATTTAGGCATTGTTTAGTATAATGACCATTTTACTTTCATTTAAAACAATGGAGTGTGGGTAGTGTATTGTGTAGATATTTCTATTTATTTTCATCATTATATAAATTATTTCTATAAATTAGGCAACATATTTCACAATGAACTACCTTTCCACACATAAAACATTTACTAGTTCCCTTAAGATAATTTCCACCATGTTTACTTCCACACTTTGAGTATAATGGAAATATCATCTTCTTCTCTCAATAGTTTTTAGAATTACCTATGAATTTTATCTTTCTATTCTTTTCAAACCCATGAGAGTTATGGATAACTATAATCTAAATTTTTAACTTTATACCAAATCACATGAATTATTTATATCAATTGAAGTCTCTTATAGATAATACCCATCAGAGACTTGGTTTTTAGCCACTGAATAGTCAGTTAAACTTACTTTCAAGTTGGATGATAATACCAAAAGCATACATCGTAAGTATTGTAAAATTTTCCTCATAAGTACCAATAGATTTATCGTCATTATTATATAAGGTAAGTAATTATTTCTCTATTTATATAATAAGAATATGAGTAAAGTACTTATATAAAAATATAATCTTTTAAATTCATCCCACTTAATAGATTCAATTTATTTTATTTCCCTAGTGTTCTTGACAATATTTCACTATAGATATTATTCACCTTCTAAATAATATATATCTAGAATAAATTTCTCATGCTCCAAAAATTTAATAATGAAAAATATATTTTTAATGGCGTTGGTCTATTTCTCAGTGAATAGTGGATAAGTGGATCCACTAAAATAAATTAGATGTTATCTCATTATGGAATCAATGAAAAAAATTTCCCTCCTTTTCTAGTTTTTAAGATCAATGTGATTCATATCTTGAGAAATTTCTGTGAGTAAAGAAATAATATTTTTCAAATATAGCTCTCATAACATTCAGTTTCTTGGGAGGACAATAATTTCATTTTCAATCACATTCAGTATTAACATGAATCATTTGAGTTCCAACGATTGACTAAAACCAAAAATTATAGTGTGAGTAAAAATAATAATAGTGGGAAACCACATAATCATGAAAGTTAATTTATAGTATTTCTGAATTTTGACACCTTATTATATGAAACCTTTGATTTAAATTATATCACTCATGATTATTATGAAAACTTCATGTTTTATCATATACTTAGACTTATCCCAAAGGTTTTAACTAAAGTTTTATCATCTTAATTGCCAAAGGTTAACTAAACCTGGATCTCATACCAACTAGATCTACCAATACTATTCACATGTAGATATTTCATATTAATATATTAATATACATTACATACCATTTTGAACCATTCCAGAATCATTAAAATCTAGTATCCTTGGAAACATGAAACAAAAATAACTGGTTCATAAAATATCTACATCCTCTCTCACTTATTTCTTCATAACTATTTCCCTCACTACTATAAATCTTATATATACCAATGCTTCTATACCAATAGTTTAAACAAACCATTGGTATAGGTCCCCTTTCCCAGTGGTTTTTTCAAAACTTTTGGGAAATGGTACTTTGACACCACTTTCACCAATGGTTCTCCCAAACCGTTGAGAAAGGGTACACTTTTCCCAACAGTTCTTCCAAAACCATTGGGAAACAGTACCTCGAGACCACATTTCCAAACGGTTTTCCCAAAACCATTGGGAAAGGGTACTTTGAGACCACTTTTCCAAATGTTTTTCCCAAACCATTAGGAAAGGGTCCACTTTTTCAAACCACTTTTCCCAATGGTTTTGGAAAAACCATTGGGAAAGGGTACTTTGACACCACTTTTCCCAATGGTTTAGAAAACCGTTGAGAAAAGTTCCACTTTTCCCAATATTTTTTCTAAAACATTTTGAAAGGGTAATTTGACACCAATTTTCCCAACAGTTTCCCCAAACTATTGGGAAAGGGTGGGTACCTATCCCAACAGTTCTCAAAACCGTTCGGAAAGGTCTATCTCAATGGTTTTGAGAACTATTGGGATGGTTACCCTTATTTCTTATGAATTATTTTGTCGAATATCATCAAATAAATCAATATATAAATAAATATATATTTATCCAAATATATTCACAAAGAAAGTATAAGTTAGTGGTAAATTCTTTGATATATAACGTGTAGGTTGTGGGTTCAAACCTCCACTCTAAATTTTTTTTAGATTTACCTATACCAACAGTTTGGTAAAATTGATTGGAAATACCTAACCCAATGGTTTTCAAAATTGTTGGGAAAGACATTTCCCAACGGTTTTCTCCAAACCATTGGGAAATTTCTTTCCCAAGGCCAAATCACCCAAAGGATTCTCAAATTATTGGTATAGGCTATACCAATGGTTTGGGGACCTATACCAACGGTTCCAAACCACTAGTATATGAAACTTTTCCCATTAGTTCCTTATTAAACATATCATACTTAATACCTTTCTTCATAACCTAGGAAAGAAAACATAAGAAAATGGTGAGATCAAATTCTTAGTAAGGGTGAACAAGGTAGATTTAAATAATAAAATAAGTATAACATGAGTATAAGGGTTTAATAATATGATCTTAACATTTAAAAATCATACCCTAGATATCAAAGATCATTATCTTTTATCATGACCTAAGTTTTGTAAGTTCATAAGACATGAATCATATGGTAATCAAAGAACATAAACCATTAATGCTTAACATAGGCATGAGACATTGATTTTTGGCATGAAAATAATCATAGAAAATCGTTTATTTATTAGTCAAGGCTCATTTCCTAGGTTGTCATAGGTGAATGGGTTCTCCCCCAAACCATCATAATGGTCAAGGTTAACTCTCAATACTATCATAGTTGACAGATTCCTTTACAAAACTAGGTTCATCCCTAATTCCAATCATATTTATCTCATAAGATATAAATATTTACCCAATTAATTGGTGTTATATATTAGTCTCATCAATCACATAATGAAAATAATATATATATTTACCACAATATTATAAAGTATTCATCATATCAAACTCCATAAAAAGAAATAGGTTTTATAAACATTTCATCATTTTATTATATCATAACCAATGGAAAAAAATGAGGTTAATAAGAATTATTTAGTCAACTTAATAAACCATATAGAGTAAAAATAAAGATAGTTTCCTTGTATCATATCCCCAATAAAGAATAAGTGATTTCAAGGGTACCATTAAAAGATTATTGCAACATTCTTGAGGAAAATAACCTTTCTACTTTAAAATCACTTATCAAAAAAATCTGCAAATATAAAGGAAAAAAATTCTTAGAAAATAAATATGTAAAATTTTAAAGGAATATTAAAAGGAAAAATTATTCAGTAAAGTGAGAAACCTATTTATTCTGTATAAGTTAAAAAATTTCCATTCAAACTTTTGATGAAAAAAGTCACAAAGTACCTAAATTGGAGAATAAAATAATAATTAATTTCAAAAAAATTCATAAAAAAATTAAAACATGGGTAAAAATGACTTTAAAAATAATATTAGAATAATAAAAAACTTTCTTAAAACATTTTAAGAAAACTTGTATATAGAATAAGAAGGCTTTTCAACCAAAGATAGAAATAAAGTCAGTTTTCCTTGAAAACATATTTTTGGTATATTGAGTTCATAAGATGAGTTAATTGAAATGAAAACATTTATTTTAAATAAATAACGATAGGATAATAAAATTAATAATTTTTCTTTAGTGGTATATCATAATATTTCTTCATTATAGACATAGTCATAATCAATCTTGATAAACAATGAGATTGTGACATTAAAATCTTACCTCGTGTTCCCCTTTCTTCAAAAGCACTATAACCTCATGTATAAAAAATTTAAATTTATTATAATTCTATAAAATTTTCTTTTTTATACTTATAATATCATATATTATCCTTTTATAATATTTTAAAACCCCCTTTTATCAATAATTCCTTATTAAAATTGCTATTTATGGGTGTTAATAGTATAAGTATTTCAACTCAGTAGTTCCTGGGCTTATACATTTATCTTTGTTCTATAATCTCCATAATATTAATCATGATATAAATATAATATATATTAATTTTATACATATTTATAGTAATTAATAAAATTTATAGATAGAAAAATGAATTATATCGTTCATGGAGACGGTAGGACGTACGTATGTATGAACTCTGTTTTCATCTTTAGACGAATGGAAAAAAAGAAAGATAAATATTAATTCACCATTATAGGATTATTATTATTATATCATATATATCATACATATTTATAAAATCATTCCTCATTACCATCCAAGTAAAATATAAATGAAAAACCAATCACATTGCTTTCTGGAGGTTGTAGTCCAAACATACGCACGAACGACATTACAGTTTCCAAAAGGATTGGATGGTAAGTAGGTAGATATGATATTATTATTAAAAAAGTGTAATTATGAAAAAAAATATAATATATAAACATTTAACCCATCCATAAAATATGGTGATGAAAAATGAATTGTATCACTATGTGGAGATGGTAAGTCATACGTACGCATGAGAGATACTTTTAGTTCTCATTTGATTGGAAAGAGAGTGTATAATAGTTTTTTAATAATCATAATAATAATTAATAGTATTTATAATACTTAATTTATAAGTTTATGACAAATAATATGTATTTATAGAAGTTAAATAATATTATAAAATAAATTGATCGGGTAAGGCAATTACCTCTTCTTTTAAATGACTTGTTTAGATCTCCTATAAAGGCCCCTAGAGTTGGTATTTTGGGAATACCAGTACCTCTATACTGTGGATAGGAAATTTTAGAACATAAATTTTTATACTTTTTTGATATATATACGGCTCAAATTGGTGTAAAAAAATAAGGGAGAAGGTTCCCTTTTATAATTGAGGTGAGCGGTACTTTTGGAATTTCTCAAAATATTAAATTATAATAAATTCATTCTCTATAAATATTCCAAAAACTGGAAAATGATTAAAATATTAGGTATTAAATGGTAGTAATATCATTAAAAAATATAATTTTGACATGTTTTGGCATCATTTTAAACCTTATCATTTTGATTAATCCTTACTTAACCAATTTAAATTATAACTACACTAGAAAATTTTTTAATGTTAAAGGGTAGTCATTTTTAAATATAAGGTGAAAATTGGCCTATAAATGGAAAAGTTATGAAATTTTATACCATATTATATAAAACTTCTATTTTTCAATTTTTTATGATTTTTAAATAATTTAATAATATATTATTTTGATAAAATACCATTATTGTCAATTTTGACACTATTTATTTAATTTGACTTCAAGGAAATAAATAAAAAGTTATAATTAGAATATAATATTTTAAAACAACTAAAAATTTTCATATTTACCTATAAAATTTTTGTAACAATATAAATTACTCAAATTTTATCACTTTAATATCTTCAAAATCATTTATTTAATTTTTTCCATTAATTGAGTTAATACCATTTTAGAGTTGTAAAATAATTTAAGGTAATTATATAGTACTTAAAAATTAGTAATAAACTACCATCATAAATACAATTTCATTATAAAAATTATTATTACTAATATTCATTCATAACTATTTTTTGTTCCTATGGGAACACATAAAGTATATTGTAAACTAAGAGAGTGACATTTTATTAATTTCTTTTATTTAAATAATATATAAGTCATTTTCATGGAAAAGTATCCGTTAAACAACTAAATATCAAGAATTATTTGTTAAAGGGTATAATTATATTCATCCAATAATAATTATGATGAATAATTATGGCCTTATCACTTATTTTTAATCTAGATTAACCCTACTTACCCTTTATCGAGGTGATAGAGTTTACGACAGTTACTATTCATATTGACCAAAAATAAAAGGGGCCTAATTACCAAATTTTAACCTCCTAATTATAAATATTTAATTTATTTTATAAAATTCAATACCTATAAATAGATGAAATTAAATTTAATACAAGTGTTCGAAATGTGACAAAAATGATTTTTTAGAAAAAATTACATTTTAAGCATAAAACTAGATTTATTCTTATCTGATGCATAGAAAAATATTTTTAGAATTTTTAAAACATTTTATATATTAAATAATATATAAATTTTATTAAAATAAATAAATAATAGGTATTAAATTAATTTATTAATATAAAATACATTACATGCATTAAAACAATTTTTTGAAAAACCATCACTTTTATTTTAATTCTTTTTCATTATAATAATTTAATAACTGATAAATTAATTTTATAAATATGTATACCATGTATTTTTCATAATTTAGTTATTAATATTCATACCCTCCAATTCAATGGTTAGGCGATAACAGACACATAATATTTTAATAATTTTATCAAGTTCATTTTGTCTTGATGTTGTGTATAATGAAAGATATTGAATAAATAAAATTATTTAAAGTGAAATATTTCATAAAAATATTGGGTTGTTACAAAACTTATGGAAAATGATCAGTTCTACTCAAGCTAATAAGGGTTCTAGTGTGATATCCATCAAACATACTCATATCTCTATACAAATATGTCCACCACAAAATGTATCATATACATCATATTTTTACATATATAGTCTCTTTGTCCATGAAATTGAGAGACCACTAGACATAGAACATGTCTAATTAGTATTTTCATCTAATAATTTCTTGATTCTCCAAAAAATTCTTTCCAAGTTGATGAATTCATCACATTCCATTCATTTATAAGATGAATACATTACATGTCACTTATCCTAGTAGTTGAGCACATCATATGTGAAACAAATAAGCATGGACATGAATTTTATTTAGTCAAATTCAATCAAGGTCAAGATTAATTTAATTTCCATACAAGTGGATAAATCTCATCTTGTTTGTTCACTAACTGGTGACATGGTCAGCAACATTCCCAACCACACTCATATTAGATAAGTCAACATGTAGACTTGTGTAAGTTGGGTATCAAAGTATGAATATTATTATGTCTGGTATCTCACCAACCTCGAGTAAAATGATTGGTAATAAACATACACCCCTAAGTATATTGATGACTATATAACATTACATGAGATATACTTTAGCAGACCAATCCATATAATTTTTATATACTTATTATCTCTTAAATTCATTCTTTATATCTCATATATAAATATTTATAATTAATGAAAAAAATTTATTCATTTAAACCTTATCATGTCATTGAATTTAATAATACACTATAATGATATATAGTTATTGAAAACTCAAATTCATACTTTAAGAAGATATTATCTTTTGACCATTCATATAAAATTAGTTGTAGAAAACATGAATGAGTGATAATTAGAGATAAAATTTATTTTAATAACATGATATATTTATAACAATTACAAATGATATCTCATGTTCCTTGTACCTATAGATTATATATGACCCTTATTTTTTTGTTGTGGTAATGGTTTTGTCAATTGATCTGATATATTCTCCTAAACAGCCACCTCTATGATCTATACATCACCCCTCTCAATAACCTTCCATATTATATGGTATTTAAAAATGATGTGTTTAGTCATTTATTGAGATAGGTGTTCCTTTTCCTAAGAAACAACACCATTGTTGACACAATATTTCCTGATTGATCCCTTAATGATGGGAACAACTCTATGTTTAGAAATGGACTTCTTAATACTAACAACTTCCTTCACAACATCTGATATAGTGATGTATTTTTCCTATATTATTCATACCACTAGAATGGCTTGTTTGGAACTCTTACAACTAATTACTCTGTTATTTAGTCAAAATATGAATCTAAGTTTAGATTTCATTTCATTATTATCGATTTGGAAACTAGTATTTTTATAACTCTTTACATAGAGATCTCCCTCCTCTACAAAGACTAATAACATATTCTTAGTCCATATCAAGTACTTAAGGATGTTCTTCACAACAATCTAGTAACTCTTATCAAGATTGGATTGGTATAGAATTTTTATTCTCAAAGCATATGATACATCAGGTTGATTGAAAAAAATGGAAAACATGATATATCATATAGAATATTCATATGGAATCATGTCCATTCTTCTTAACACTTTATAAGGATCATAAATCTTCCTAATATTTGTTCAAATCAAGACTAATAAAGACCCCTTCTTAGAGTTCTCCTTACTACACCAATTTAGAACATTACCAATATATGTGTTCTAACTTGGTCCAAGAAACATATTGGATATATATCTATAGATCCTCATACCTAATATGTCTCTTCACCCATGTATTTTATTTAGAAACATTTACCCTGCCACAATTTTACTAAATGAAGTGTCATTACATCATTTATAATAATTATTCTATCATCTCTAAATAGTATTAGGAACACTACTATACTCCAACAAAACCGCTTGTATATATAGGATTCTCCAATGTTATTAAGGTAACCAAAATCATTGGTCACATCATCAAATTAGATATTTCGACTCCAATAAGCTTGTTTCAATCCATTAATAGACCATTATAACTTAAAAACCTTAGCATTCTTGTTTGGAACTTCAAAACCATTGGGCTATATCATATATATGTCTTCAGCTGGAATATATTTTAGACATCCATCTAAAATATCCCATAATCACAATAATCTTTCATAGTCAGCAAAATACGAAAGGAATTTATCATCACAATAAGTGAAAAGTTCTCTTCATAGTCAATTCCAAGTATTATTTTTAACCCTTTGCACTAGGTATGCTTTATAGGAAGAAACTCTACCATCGTTGTTAGTTTTATTTTGGAAAACCCACTTTAACCCTATGGGTATAACCCATTTAGGTGAATCCACCGAGTTCAAAAGTTGGTTAGTGTAACACCTTGAGATGTTTTAAAATATTTCTTTTCTAACTAATACAATATTTTCAATATTTTTCATTTCACCCAACACAAAATATATATTTTTCATATGAAAGAACTATGTATGGCTCACGTGATGTGCAACACAAGTTAATCTTGCACTACATGTTACACTTATATTAGTTTTCGGTACATCTAACACTAAATTTGGATTATATTACACACAATACTAAGTCCCTTCGCAAGCTTATGTTACATGCAAGGCCGAGTTTTACCGAACTACAATATATTATTATTATTATTATTAAAATATTAGTATAGTCATTACCTAGATATTGGAATAGAAGTTACTAATAAGGTTAAATAATTTTTGAAAATATGATTTATACACTTATAAAAAATGAATCATTTGGTTATCAATTAGTTATAAATGAATGTAAGAACTATTTGAAATTAATGAAATTACTTTGCTAAGAAAACTATATTTTTATGTACAAACACATTTTTATCTCAATAAATTAAAAAAAATCTTTTGAGTAATGTTTTAAATAAAATTAAAATATTATATATTCAATAAATATTTTTTATAATCATATTATATATTTTGTAGGTATAAGATAAAAATAAATCCAATTTTGTGAATAAAAGATGTATTTTTTTCTAAAAGGTAATTTTACCGCCTTTTAATGCTGATCCCATTTTAAATATAAATTTTGGAAATTTTAAAAAAATTATTTAAAAAAAACTTAATATTTTAAAGCAGATCAATAAAATTTACTTAGGGTAAATTTTTGTTTCTTTTCTGAGAAGTTTCATTTTTTGATAAATAGTGAAAAATACAAAATTTTAATTCCAAACTAATTTTTGGTCGAATTTATTTATATAGTTAAATTAAATATTAATTTGGTTTTAAATTATAATTAGATAAATTATACATTAATTAATACTATTTATTCCATTTTAAAAAAAATCATATTGAAATTGGACATAAAAATATTTCAAATTTTGCACTTTTTCTCTTTAAAAATATGCTTTCGCGACATGCCTGTGGTATTAATTTTAAATTAATTTCTGATAATTATATGTTTAGAATTTGGAATAATGTATTACATATTAATAATCAGAATAATTTCTAATTTATAATGAGTTAAACATAGTTTTTGATCAAAAATATTAGGGAAAGTGATTAAAATTAATTACAACAACAAAGAGAAAAAATAGCTTAACAAAGGACTAAACATTAAGCTTAATTCTCAAAATAAACTAGAAACTTGTAAAAAATCCATTGGTTGTTCATATTTATACCATATAATACCTTGGATAATATTTTTACCATTATTGGATCCATTTTACAATGGAAAATGGGGGATGAATTCCATTTTCAAAAATTTACAACAATGTCACTCCTCCACTATAAAAAGGTACTCACCCCTACCACTTATTCACACCTATCATGCCCATTTTATTATAAAAATCTAACCCAATATCCTTCCAAAATAAATAACTTCATTATATAATCCTCCCTTTGGTAACAAATCCAATCAAGGAATCATTTTGGTGTAAACAAAGAGGAGTTAAGAAAATAAGAGGTAACATCTTTCCATAATCTCTTGTTTTATTTTCATTTCCACCACCTAAATTATTCTTATTACATGATTATATAATAAATTAAATATATTAAACATGATGATTTTTTTATTCTAATGGTTATACCTACACTTGCACACACTTCCATAAAATGGGTAATGAACTTACTATTTGTGTGTATGGCGAACTACCGCCTCGCGAAATGATGTTGTTCATTTTTCCTTTACCACATCTCATGGGTGGGAATTATTATGAAAACAATGTTTTTATATTATATATATAATATTTTGGATTAATTTTTTTTAATTATTATGTAAAACATACCTTCATGTTAATAATTTTGTGTAAATACGATTACTTCATTTATGGGCGTGTGGACTACTGCCTCCTCAATGCAACGTGATTCATTCATAATTTACATGGAATATATTAAGGATGGGTTTAGTGAAATTATATGATATATATGACATAATTATTATACTGTAATTATATTATATATATAAATATATTACATTGACTTTATTTCTTCCAATGCGATGAAAAAAAAGAAACAACATTCATGCGTATGTACGGTATATCATCTCATGAACAGTGTTTTACATTTCATATTTATATATTTTATAGATTATTATAAATAAATATATAATGAATATATATGATATTTATATAATTTTTTATATTTTTTAAATAATTCAATCTTGATCTAAGTAATATGATCAACAATAAAAAGCCAAACATATACAAAAAACAAAGCGGATATTTCCCAAAACGTAACATTATCATAGAGTTGTTAATAAACAAAAAATATAAAGTCATAACCAAATAATATATGGTATTAGATATAATAATATGGTTTGAAAGTATATTTATAGTAAAAATATAGTTATTATACATTAGTTTTCAACATGTATGAATAAATTCAAGACTTAAGGTAAAGGAATATCATCTCACATTTTATTTCAGTGAGATACATGTCATATTTACCACTCTATTCTATTATGTGTTGTATATACTGACATATGACTTTTTATATCATTAATTTAATTAATTTAATTATATTTAAATATTTCATTAATGATATTCTTTCATGGGGATTCGATTCTAAAGTTACTCAAGTAGTAAGGGTTTTCTCGTCTCACTTTTATTTCTCTAAGACTTATGCATTATTCACCACTCATTTATTTTGTGTGGGGAATATAATTCCCATGAATTTATTATATGATTCTTATAAATAAATTTTTGGGTATTTACATATCCATCTTATGAATTTTCTTTTGTGGGTTTTATGGTTCAAAAGTTACTAAATTGGTGAAGTAATTTTGTCTCAATTTTCCTTCTTTGAGATACATGCCAAGTTATTCACCTAAATTATCCTATGATATGTATGTACTAAAATTTATCATGTTATATAATTAATCATTTTAATTTCAATATATTGTAAACTTCAAGTAATTTTATTCTCTCATGGGGATTATGATTTAATGTTACCAAAGTGGTAAAAGTTTATTACAACAGTCTCATCATTTATTGGGATTGTTTATGATTATGCTTTCATTTATGAAATATAACAATAAATATTTCAATAACTCTCATAAAGTTTCTTATACTATGTTTATTCATGACATATTCAAGTATTAGTAAAAAAAATTCACTCTTTGGTACTTAATATAATTAATAAAAAAATTTAAGAAAATATGACTTTGTTTCTCTATTCGGTCAGAAATCTGTGTTTTCTAAAAATGTTTTAAAAGTTTCATTTATAAGTTTTCAAAGTTATTTTAAGATAAATGGTTTTAAAAAAAATTAAATATTTCTTTATATATTTTTAAATTTTTTTCAAATAAAAAGTTTTTCAAAATGCTTTTAAGTTTCTTTTATAAGTTTTCAAGGAAAAAGGATTTCAAAATTCTTTCAAGATTATTTTATATGTTTTCAAAGAAAATGGTTTTAAAAATGTTTTAAATATTATTATATAAGTTTTAAATGATAAATTTTTTCAAAATTATTTATTTTTTAATAATTTTTTTTCAAATTGGAAAACATATTTTCCTCAAGAAATGTTTTAAAAGAAATTGAAAATCCTTCTTTAAAAGAAAATAATTTTTGAAATGGTTTTCTGAAAAGGATTTTCAAAGAAAGGCTATTTTCCTTAACAAATGTTCCATATGACCATTAAAAATAATTATCCATATAATAGGGAAACATTTGTTATATTTTATTCTTTACTGGGGATATGATCCAAGAATACCATTCATATTCTTTCTTAAATGGTTTATGTTTTGATGGCATGATGTTTATTACACGTGTTTCTCATACAAAGGTTGTATGATTTTGAAACCCAATTCTTGTCAAGTTTTATGATGTTATTAAATTATTATAAAACCTATATATTTTTCATAGGTTATGATATGTTGAAATTTTTATGATTCCCATTTCATTTCATGGGTTATGATAAGATGTTTATGAAACCCATATCATTTTATGGTTCATGGTATGGTGAAAGTTTTATTATCTTATGGAATATGTACATATGATTTTATTATGTGATGGGTGGGACCTATATATCCTTCCAATTCATTGGGTAATGATTTATATCTCATGATATAATGATGGTAAATAATTCAACGAGCTTGATCGACAAGTGGAAACTGGTGTGTCCTGATCCACAAGGGGAAACAG
This sequence comes from Viscum album, assembly GCA_963277665.1. NCBI lineage: Eukaryota > Viridiplantae > Streptophyta > Magnoliopsida > Santalales > Viscaceae > Viscum > Viscum album. The sequence continues at coordinate 1,712,782,762 of OY728130.1, forward strand.
TGTGTCCAAATCCAAAATGAGAAATAGGTGTGTCCTAATTAAAAATTAGAAACATGCGTGTCTTGATACAAAATGGGAAACAGTTGTGTCTTGATTTTCTTTGGGAAATGGGTGTGTCCTAATATACTATATAAAATAGGTGTGTCCCAATCCACTATGTTGATGTTATTAGCAATTAACCTTAACACATGAAATGGTTTTTTCTATATTTAGGATAGTTCTATACTTATATAAAAAGATTTTATGGTTTATGATTGATTTATGATCATTTATCACCCTTATTATTAATGTCTTATGAACTACCAATATTTATTCCATGATTCATGTTTATGTTAATTGATATGAAGGGTATGATTTTACAATATTATACTCATATTATCATACCCTTATGTTTATGTTATTATTATTTATCTTCTTTATGTACCCTTACTAATAATTTTATCTCACCCTTTCTTATGTTTCATTTCCCCAGGTTATGAATAAAGGTTTTAACTTGGAGTAATAAATGGGAATATCTTTGTGTGAAACATTCAAGATCATTCACCAAGTTATAAGGTTGTGTTCAAAGTTTCCAAAGACATTAAACTATTACAGTACTTGGGAATACACTTTTTTAATGTGATGAATATTCATCTAAATTGATATAATATTCATTTATGTTAAGCCTATGTCTCTTTAGTTAGTATCAAAGGAAAGGTTTAGTCAACCATTGTAAACTAGGAAGATAAAACTTCAGAAAGATCCCTAGAGATATTTCTAAGGATATGTCTAGGAATGTATCTAAGGATAACCATAAGGTGTCGTAGATTTAAAGTAAGGTTTCATAATGTATACATCATATAATTGATATGTCTTGATTATGTAGTTTTCCTCTATGATAAGTGCAGCTCACACTAGGATTTCTCATTTTAGTCAATGGTGGGAACTAGAAGGAACTGAGTTAACATTGAGTGTGATTGACAATTTTTTGATGAGCGGAAAAATGGGATGATCATTAGAGTGAATGTTGTTGCAATCATGCCTAATCATTTTTCATAGAACAAGAATAACAAAGTGTACCTTCACCAACTTTCAGAATCTCAAAAGAAGATAAGTAAATAGTTCGTTGAGAATTTGGGAGATTGAGATCATTGATTAAATAAGATTCATTTTCATTTATGTCGAGAATGTGAAAAGAAGCACCCAAGTGAATTTTATAAAGTAATAGGTAGAGGTTTTGACTATGGAAAAGAAGGACACAAATAAATTCACTACAAAGGGAAAATAAAAATTCTAGTTAATGCATTGAATGGGAATATTGGACTCCCTAAGGTATTATCAAGTGATGAATGATTTAAATATCAAAAGTATGGGAATTATGAAAATATATATCCTATGTGGAAGGCTCATAATGAGAATCGTCAAGGTGGTAAAAGTAATGGTTTTTCTTCTGATGAAGAAGAGACCACGAATGAAATATGAAGGGTATGTGATGTCATAATAGTATTGTTGATAAGCATGATTAAATTGAGTTTGATAAATTTTAATACATTATTCTTATTTCATATTTTAGGATATATGTGTTAAGGAATAAGATGATAAATCTTTATTAATTGTTTGTGAAGAAAGTTTGATGAATGGGGTATTTATATTTTGCAATTCAAATATTCTTTTATATGAATAATGAAATATATAAGTATTTTCATTATAAGTTTTTAATTAAGGATTTGAAAGGATATATTGAATTATTCTTATAAATTAGAAAATTGATTCATTGAAAGGTGATATTTTGATAAAGGGAAGTTGACCCTTAATGTCTTCAGGATGCCCATAAATCAGGTTTGACTTGGATAAAGTGATGATTGATTTGGAAAAAGTAATTTGGATAGGATCGATGACCTTGGAGCTGATAAAGGATTTGTTGAAAAAATATTTTATGTTATCATGGATGAATTTTAAAACTTTTTTTGGGATTTAACTAATATATCCAATTATATTTGGAATAATAAATAATGCATGTTTTAAATAAGGTTTTATGGTAATTCAAGTTATTATCATGTTTCAAGAGAAATAATTATGAATGTATTCACATGTGTCACGAACCAACCAGGGTCAACCCTAAACCGGTCACCCGTGCTGGTCCGCGATATGGCCCGAAGGGCGGTCCCGATCCCCATGGGCTGGCAACCAGTGTCGGGCATCAAAATTTTAATCTTTGGGAATGATTTGGCCCATGAACAAAAACAGATAAACAAGTAACTGATAAATATAGACAGCTGATAAACATAACGCAAGCAATGGAAACAGAATAAAACTGAGTATACCTCCACGTGACCCTTGAGGAAAACACCTGACTAAAGGCCGACTTTTCTCTAACAACGAGAAACTCAGCCGATAAAAACTGATCAAAGCAAACCTGAAACTGAAATGATAAAGTTGGCGTGAGCATTTAAAACACTCAGTAGGGATGCCAAGATTAAACCACTTAATCCAAGGTCTCCTTTCCCTAAACAATCCATTGACGCAAGTTTGAAATACAATTATAAAAATAGGGTTTCACATTTGAAAATAAGAAACATGTTTTTTCCCATTTAAAAAACCAACACACGCTACATAACGTTACCCAAAAATCATTTGTCATTTTGTAAATAAAATCCAAATCAGAGTATACCAATGTTGTGCTAGAGCAAAACGAGTAAGTGTGAAAGCTGAAAATAAACAAGTGCACATAAAGTAAACAATCAATGAAATTAATCCAGTAACCATGGGTGATCCTAAACATCCCTAGAAGGCCCCTGGTTGTACTTGGTTTCAGAACCACCTGTCGTCATATGGTGAATCTCCTAAGTTTATAACCAACTGGCCTCCCTAACTGACCAATCCAGTGGCAAAGCCCACCTGGTCTATCAATAAATCCACGGGTACCAACACGTCTAATTGGGGTTGGTCAGCAACCATCACTTGATCTCTAAAAGATTCCCAGGATCCCATAGTGGTCACAATAATTTTGTGTAATTAGGAGGCCCTCGCACGCGTGACTCATCTCACCGCACTTGCCTACCCCAAACACGGACACTACATACAATAACCCATAAGGTATATCCCCCCTATAGAGGTTCCCTAGTATATATATACATACATATATATATATATAACGTATCATCAAAGGTACCAACCGGGCCTTCATACCATGAAATCATTGAAACCGTTTGATACCTTTTTTCAAAATACTAAAGTTGTTATATGGGCATACAGTAATCAAAACACCATCATTTTAAAGAGTCAACGCAAACATTTCATTAAAGATGAAAGTACAAAATGGGTCGTCACAACACACTCATGTTGAAATCATTATTCTAAAAGAATTTAAAGTTCCAACTAGGAACACGCAATTTCCAAACACAAACCGTTCTAAAATTTAACAAAACTCCACCCATGAATTGGAAGAGCCAAATGGGCCTTTAAGTTGTCATGTAAAAAAACATTACCCAAAACATTACACAAATACCACTTTTATATTTTCAAAGCCAAACTGGCACACCTTTGAGATCACACTTCAACCCTTTCACAAAATCCCCACAAAGGACCGAATATTACTTAGGAGAAAAAAACCATGTATAAAACCAAGGATTTAAAGAAACACTAATGTAAATGTGTCATTGTCACTTGAAGTCATGTCCATGGGTGAACCGAGTGAACCCATGGATGTGCCAACATCCAATGGCATGCCTGTGTTTTAAGAAAACAACCAACACTATTCCCACAAAACTACCAATTTGAAACTAAAACCAGCCGCTCACTATATTTTAAAACAACTCACACTGCCACATTAAAAACCAAAGAGCCCCCTTATTATTTTAACACCATAACACTATTAAAAAATTATACCAATACCAAAATTATAACCAAACCAAATTTACAAATAACCAATGTTGACACACAACATAGTCAAGTCTAAAAATTTCATAAAAACCCTCAATTCTACTTTGAAAACTATAGTATTTTATCAAATGATCCAAATGCACATAAACACTATTGTAATCAAATATTCACCTTCAAAGTATATCATTATTATTATTTTTATCAAACTGTATTAACATAAAAAGAAACAATCCAACAAAAATAGTCATAAATGATATAAAAATAGAACTTGGCACATAATTAAATAACTTCAGACTCGAACCAGGATTTGACTCAAAACATGATTTTGACTAATTTTAAAATTTTGAAAACACTATAGCAGGAAACTTATGGGTATATCAATGTTTTTAATCACATAAAATAAAATTATCGAAACACTCAAGAATCAATTAGACTGCAGAAAATAAAACCACGGGATTACCTACATCAAACCTAGAGCGGACACGACAGAACCTCAACAGAAGGTTGAACAGCACCCCATGGACCAAGCACACATCCCAGACAATGAGCAGAATGTGTAAAATACCAACTGCATAATAAAGGTTTCAATAAATTAAATAAAAACTCCAAACTAAAGAATAAATATACCAAGGGTCTGATTATCAGATGGAAAGGAGCAGCGAGTCACCGGGATCAAGTTCGTTGGAGAAGATCACGGAGGGGAAGGCTGGTCGGAAGTGCGGTGAGGGGGCAGGTTCGAAGCATAGCCCGTCCGGAGGCACGACGGGGTGAGGCGGCTGGACGGAAACCGGAGAGTCGGGCTGCGGGTGGCCGGAGCGGAGGTCTGCAAGAGGTTGGAGCGCGAGCAGGAGGGAGCTAGGTGCGGCGGGAGCAGGCTGTAGGTAGAGGGATAGTTGGTTGGTAGGCCAGAAGTGTGGGGTGCAGACGGCACGTAGTTGAGGATCCGGAATGGCGGTAGGCGGGGTGAGCTGGCCGGGATCCGGTGGGGGCGAGGCCGACGAAGCAGCGAGGCATATGCCGGATGGGATGGCGGTGTCGGGGTGCGAGTGGGATGATGATGTCAGGGTGAAAACGGGACGGCAGACGGCGCGCAGGGGGGGAGAAGACAGGAGGGGGGGCTCTCTACGTGGAATAGGGAAAAAATTGGGGGGTCGGGTAGCTAGGGTTTCCTATTTTTTTCATTCTATTACATTAATAAAAATAATATTAGTAATATTAATAATATTAATAATATTAATAATAATAAAACTAGAATGATAATAATTATAATGATAAAAATAATAAAAATAAAAATATCAATAATAAAGAAAATATTATTAAAATTTATTAACAATAAACACAATAATAAGAACAATAATAATAATGAAAATAATAATAATAACATAAATAATAATAATAACAATTTAACGACTCAAATAAGAAAATATTTTATTTATTTTAAACATCACTCAACTTCATGACTCAAGTGCCGCCATGTGCGCGGTTGGGTGAACTGCGCTCGAACTATCCCACACGGCACTGATCGCATATAGGGTTAAGATATGTGCTTTCCACGCAGTTTTATAACTCCCGTGCAAGTCACGCATCAGCGAGGTCGGGGTGTGACAACATGTTTGGTATGTGATGACCAAGAACACTTTATAATATATGGTCAAATAATGTTAAGATTTTTTTGAGAAATTTAGTAACCTTATTTCTAATGATTTTGATTTTTAGCCTTCAATAGGGTTATAAGGTTAACCATTTATAGAAAGTTTACGTTAATCTTCACATGAAGTTTATGAGATTAAAGTATTATCTCACCAAGTGAAGATTTATGATTATTGGAGAACCTACTCTACCAATTTTTGCTGATGGTAACTAAAGATATATGGGATGACTTATTATGGATCTCATGATTTATTAGTTCTTCATGAATGGAAAAAATCACCTTCCTTTTTTTAGATTAAGAGGTGAAGTGAAAATTGGTCAAGATCTGACCGAATGGTGAGACTTTTCTTATGAAAGGGAATGAAATAAAGTAAGTATATATTCTTGTGAAAAAATTATTTAAATTTAGGAAAAGGTTCTTGGAATAAAATTTTTTCCTACTATCATTATTTATGATGATATTAATGTCCACTATCATGCTTCTTTAGTTTATGGTTTTGTGATTGTTTAATTTTTATGGATCATCCACTTTATTGTGATTGGTGATCTTTATCAATCTCTTTGATTATTTTTGTTTTTATTAAATTTCCATGCTTTCACTTCCCATATATGTCATCCTATGTGTAAACCTAGTTATGTGTTACTTTGGGTAGCTATTATGTCCCAAAATTTCCCATTTAAAAGGAAGTTTTATTGTTCACTTTTATGATGTGTCTTTCTATGGATGAAACATTCGAGTATTAAACTATTGATAACCAAGAAGAATTTAGAGGTAGGAATTCATTTCAAGGTGGTAGAATTTAATATCCTGATATTTTGTGAAATATATTTTTTTGAATTAATTTAATCTTTTCAATATTTTTTATTTCACAAAACACTAAATATAGCTTTTTTCATAGGAAATCACTAAGTTTGGATTACATGATACGCAATGCCATGTTAATCTTATAGTAAATGAAATAATTATATTATATTTCAGTAAAAGAAACACTATTTTTGGCTTTTATTACACACAATACTATGTCCCTTTGATATATTACACTATACACAAGGCTGAGTTTTATAGAACAACAAAATATTATTAATATTATTATTAAAATATTATTATAGCTACCACCTAGCGATTGGAATGTAAATTATTACTAAAAATAACTAAATTGTGAAAATATGATTTACACATGTATATAAAAATAATAATTTGGTTATCTATTAGTTGTAAGTTAATGTGGGAACTATTTAAAATAATGAAATTGATTTTCTAAGAAAACTATTTTTCTATGTAAAAACACAGTTTTATATAAATAAATTAAAAATCACTTCTAATTAATTTTTTCCATAAAATTTATATATTATATATTCAATAAATATTATTGATACTCATCTAATATATTTGATAGATATAAGATAAAATTAAATACAATTTTATGAATAAATGATGTATTTTTTCCTAAAAAGAAATTTTATCGCCTTTTAATGGAAACCCCATTTTAAATATAAACATAAAAACTTTTATATTTTTTATTTTAAAAAATAAAATTATTTTTTAAAATATTAATATCAAAATTTACTTTCGATAAATTTTTGGTATTTTTCTTAGGAGTTTCATTTTTTGGCGAATTGTGAAAAATACAGAATTTCAATTCAAAACTACTTTTTGGTTTAATTTATTTATATAGTTAAATTATATATTAATTTGGTTTTGAATTATAATTTGATAAATAATGAATCAAGTAATACATTTTTTTTCATTTTAACCAATTTCACATTGAAATTGGATATAAAAATATTTCAAACTTTTGAACTTTTTCGCTTAAAACCCCGCTTTCATGGTACATCTACAGGATTAATTTTAAATTAATTTCTTCCACTTATATGTTTATAATATGGAAAAATGGATTCCACATTTTTAATAATAATAATTTATAATTTATAGTAATTTTAACTTAGTTTTTGGCCAAAAAAATTAGTGAATGTGATTAAAATTAATTACAGTGATTAAGAGAAAAGTTAGTTTAACAAAGGACTAAACCTTAAATTGAATACACAAAATGACCAAGAAACTTGTCCATAAATCCATTTTATATTAATATAGAAACACTATACTACCTTTGATAGAATTTGTATCATTATTGGATCCACTTTACATGGGAAAAAATGGGTGGAATTCCCTTTTCAAAAATTTATAAGAATGTCACTCTTCCTCCACTATAAAAAGACACTCACCCCAACCAATAATTCACACCTATCAATACCTTTTTATTTTAAATAATATACCCTAATACCCTTCCAAAATCCCAAAATTAATCCTATAATAATACCTTTGGGAATAAATCTAATTAAGTAATCCCTTTGGTGTAAACCAAGAGCAGTTACCCAAAGAAGATATAACATCCTTCCACAAGAACTTTTGTTTTATTTTCATTATCCACCACATAAATTATTATTATTATGTGATTATATAAAAACTTAATTATACTCAATATTATAAGTTGTTGTTATTCTAAAGGTTATACCTACACTTATACGCACTTCCATCTAATTGGTAACTAACTTACCGTTTGTGTGTACGGTGGACTAACGCCTCGCGAAATGATGTTGTTTGTTTTTCCTTTACCACCACTCATGGGTGTGAATTATGATGGAAATTTTTTTTAATGTATTATATATATTATATTTATAATTTATTTATGATTCTAAAATTATTATATAAAATATATCTTCATGATTTCCATTTTTTGTAAATATGATAACTTTGTTTGTGAATGTGTGGACTACCACCTCTTCAAAGTGTTGTCTTTCATTTACTATCTTTATTCCATTATAACAATAAAATGGAAACAGTGTTCATGCATACATACGACCTACCTTCTCTATGAATAATGCATTACATTTCATATTTATATATTTTATAGATTATTATAAATACATATATACTGAATATATATGATATTTATATCATGTTTTTATTCTATAAATAATTAAATCATGATCTGTGTAAGACAATCAAGAATAAAAATTCAAAACATATAAAAAAAATAATGCAGATATCACTGAAAATATCACATTAACATAGAGTTGTTAATAAATGGGTAGCTTAAAGTCTTAAACAAATAATATATGAAATTAGATATAATAATATGTTTATATGGTATATTTATAATAAACTTATATTTATTATATAGTATTTTGAATGTGTATGAAGAAATTAAATACTTAAGGAAAGTGAATTTCATCTCACTTTTTATTTCTCTAAGATACAGGTCATATTCACCACTCGGTTCTGTTGTGTGGTGTATATACTACCATATTACATGTTATGTAATTAATTTACTTTATTTAATGATATTAAAATTTTTAATTAATTTTATTCCTTCATGGGGATCACTATTCTAAAGTTACTAAATTAGTAAGGGTTTTCTCATCTCACTTTTATTTCTGTGAGACTTATTCCTAATTAAAAACTTATTTATTTTGTGTAGTGTATATAATAACCATTAATGTATTATATTATTATTATACTTAATTTTTTTCTATTTATATATAAATTTTATGATCTTTCTTTAAAGAGTTTATGGTTTAAAAGTTACAAAATCGGTAAAGTAATTTTGTCTCAATTTTTCTTCTTTGAAGTACATGCCATGTTATGCACCTATATTTTTCTATGACATTTATATACCAACATTTGAAAATTTATGCCATTAATATAACTATTTTCATGATATTTTAAGATTCATGTTATGTAATTTTCTTCCAGGTATTATGATTTAAAGTTACCAAAGTAGAAAGATTTTATTCTCATCATTTATCAGGATTGTTTATGATTATGATTTCATTAATTAACTCTTATAATAAATATTTCAAGAAAAATCATGAATTTTATTCTACTCTAGTTAGTTATAGTATCTTAAATTTTTAGTACCATTTTTCCAATCTTTGGTAATTAATATAATTATGAAAAAAAATTAATAAATTCCAAATTTATTTCTCTATCCAGTAAGAAATATGTATTTTATAAAAATGTTTTCAAAGATTCCTTTATAAGTTTTAAAAATTATTTTCAAAGAAATGGTTTTCAAAATTCTTTTAGACTTTCTTTATAAGTTTAAAAATTGTTTTCAAAGAAAAAAAATTAAAAAAAAAATCAATCATCTTTTATAAGTTTTCAAAGAAAATGGTTTTCAAAATGTTTTCAATCTAATTTTATAAGTATTCAAGGAAAAAGTTTTTCAAAAAAATTTCAAGCTTCTTTTATAATTTTTTAAGGAAAAAATGTTATAAAATGTTTTCAATATTATTATATATGTTTTGAAGGAAAATGTTTTCAAAATTCTTTATCTTTTAAAATAATTTTTAAAATAAGAAAATATATTTTTCTTAAGAAAATTTTTAAATAAAATTATAAGTCCTTATTTATAGGAGAAATATTTTTTAAATGGTTTTATGAAAATGATTTTTGAAAAATTGATATTTTCCATAATAAATATTATATGTGACCTTTATAAGTCCTTTTCTATCTAATAAGATGTGATTTTTTGTAGTTTATGCTTTATTGGGGATACGATCCAATAATACCATTCATATTATTTCTTTAATGGTTTATGTTTTTGTGGCATGATGTTTACGACACCCATTTTTCTTCCATGGGTTATATTCTTTTGAAACCCACTTCTTTTCATGTGTTATGATTTGATGAAATGATTATGAAACCTATCTATTTTTTATAGTTTATGGTGTGATGAAAATTTTATTATATTCATTTCATTTCATGGGTTATGATATGGTGTTTATGAAACCCATCTCATTTTATGGGTCATGATATGATGAAGGTTTTATTATCTTGTGGCATATGTATGTATGATTTTATTATTTTATGGGTGGGACCTATATCTCTCTCTAATTAATTGGGTTTAAATTTATATGTCCTAAGATAATGATGGGAAACAAGTTGATGGGCTTGATCGATATGGGGAACCATGTGTGTCATAATCCACAAGGGGAAATAGGTGTTTCCTGATCCAAAATGGGAAACTGGTGTATCCTGATCCAAAATGGAAAACAGGTGTGTCCTGAACCAAAATAGAAAACAGGTGTGTCCTGATCCAAAATGGAAAATATGTGCATCCTGATCCCCTATGGGTAATGGGTGTGTTCTAATACAGTATGAGAAATAGGTGTGTCTGGATCCATAATATTTATGGTCTTAGTAGTTAACCTTGACACATGAAATAGTTTTTTTATATATTTAGGATGGTTCCATGCTAATATGACATGATATTATAGTTAATGATTTATTTATGATGATTTATAACCATTATTTTTAATATCTTAAAAACTACTAACCTTTCCCCAGGTTTTGAAGAAATTTTTTATGTATGAGTGCTAAAAGGGAAAATATTTGTGGGAAACCTTGAAGATATTTCATCAAGTTTGGAGGTTGTGTTCCAAGTTTCCAAAGAAATGAAACTATTGCAGCCTTCTGGAATGTAATTTTATAATGTTGTGAATTTTAATCTAAATTGATATAATATTCATTTATGTTAAGCCTAAGTCATTATAGTTAGAGTAAATGGATTCCAACTTAGATTCCTTGGCTTTTAACCATTTCTCATTACCAGAACTCTCAATGTCCTCTCAGTATGAACATAGTTCATGTCCTGTGAATATTAATTCATCATTATTGTCTATGATAAATCTGTATCTCTTATATTTTTTATGAATTCCACTTGAACTTCATGGATCCTGTGTAACTTGATTTAGTTCTTCTTCCACAACTATTTTTAGAACTGACTCATCCTCTATTTCAAGAACACTTTCCATTTTTAGGTCTTCAACTTCTATAAGTTCAAATTTCCTCCTAGTAGATCCTAAAATTACATATTATTTCTCATTAAATATATTATTTTGAGCCAAAACACTTTTTTGTTCATTATTTTGGTAAAAATAATATCCCATAGGTTCACTGGGATAACCAACAAATAAGAACATATCTTATTTGGGGATAATCTTATCACATGTTAGTCATCATAAGAGTTATTTAAAACCTCAAATTTTCAAGAACTACTTGGGATTTTTTCTATTCCATGTCTAATATGGTGTATTCGTGACTAATTTAGATGGAATTAGCTTTAGTAATAATGAAACAGTCTCTATAGAATAACCACAAGATTAAATGTCATAGTCACATAAACGCATCATCAAGCAAACCATTTATAACAAGGTATGATTCCTCCTTTCAGATACACCATTCCATTTTCAGTCTTGATGATGTGTGAGTTGTAAAAAAATTCTACAATCACTCATATGAGTTGTGAATTCCTAGATCAAGTATTCACCACCCCAATCTGATCGAAGGACTTTAATACTTTTTTCCAGGTTATTGCATACCTTGTTCTAAAAATTTTTGAAAATTTCAAAAAATATATACTTTTTTAATCAAAAATTAATACCCATATAAACTAAGTTCATCATTAAAAGTAAAAAAGTACCTAAAACCACTATTTTCTTGTGTACTAACTGGTCCACATACATCACAATGTATAAGATCCAATATTCTATTAATCCTCTCACCTTTTCTCCCAAAAGGAATATTCTTCAATTCTCCCAATAAACAAAATTTTCATGTAACAAATAATTCATAATTTAATGAGTCCAATAGTCCATTTTTATGGAGTCTTTGAATAATTTTCCCATTTATATATCCAAGGCTATAATTCCAAAGGCAGTTGGGATTATAATTAACTCTAATATTTTTATTTTGTATACTATAAACAATATTCTCCATATCAATAATATATAAACCATTTATTATAATATAATTTTTTTAAAACATTTTATTATTATATATTGAATAACTCTTGTTTTTAATAATGAATGAAAATTACATTTTTTTTCTAAATAGTATAGAGGAATAAAATTCCAGCCCATAGAGGGAACAAAATAATATTTTTTTAATTAGTAAATTCACATAGTAAATCATACTATAAGTGCTTACCACAAACTCATAAATGTTCACTCCATTTCCAACATAAAGACCTATTTCTCCCTTTATCAATTCCTTCCAACCCAAAAGTCAAAGTTTTTTAGAAAAATGTGTGATGAAAACCTTGTATCTAATACCCATGAGTTATATTTAAATAAATTTATTTATATACCATTCATATTTGGTTTCTCTAAATGTTTCTATAATGACCTAGGATTTTAGATCCTTTAAAATACATTCCAGGTTTAATAACTTGTGTCACAATCTACACTCAATATAAAAAATGACAAAATATTAATAATAAATTATTAATAAAGCTATAATAAACACTAATATGGTAAATAATTAGTAGTTGTTTCCTTTAGATGGACACTACAAAAAATTCATTAGCAGTGGTTTTTTTGTAGACTAGTGGTAGTTTAAACCGCTGCCAAATAGTATAACAGTGGTCTGTAAAATCACCGTGTATTGTATGGTCGCAAATCATTTAGTAGTGGTTTTGTTGATTTCATGGGGGTCAGGGTCTCTATTGATAATGGATTAGGTGGGTCGGAGGGGTGGGGAAATAAGGGTCATAGAGTTAGGGTCACTATTGGGGAATGGTGAGGAGGAGTTCGGTGGGGTGGGGGGAATGGGGGTCGTGGGGTTGGAGTCACCACTAGGGAACCAAGTGAAGAATATCAGAGGTGTGGGGAAATGAGGGTTATAGATTCAAGGACACTGTTGGGGAGAGAATAGGAGGATATCAGAGGGGTGGGGGGAACAAGGTCATGGGGTAGGGGTCTCCATCGGGAAACTGAGCGGAGGAGGTCAGAGGGGTGGGTGGAATGGGGGTCATGGGGTTCAGGTCACTATAGAGGAACTGATCGAAGGAGTTCAGAGTGGTGGGGGGAATGGGGTCGTAGGGTTAGGGTCGCTACTATGGAACCAAACAAAGAAGGTCCGTGGGTGGGGGGGACAGGGTCACAGGTTTGGGTTTATGAGGAGGTAGGAGGGGTGGGGGAATTGGGGTCATGGGGTTGGGGTCGCAGCCAGAGAAATGAGTGGAGGGGGGGAATGGTGTAACGGGGTCAGGGTCACCATTGAGTAACTGAGTGAAGGAGTGGGGAATGAGGTCTCGGGGTTAGGGTCACCATTGGGGAACCGACCAAAGGAGGTTGTACAGGTGGGGGAATAGGTGTTGTGGGGTCTGGGTCACCGTCGGGGAACTGAGTAGAGGAGGTTGGAGGGGTGTGGGAATGGGGGTTGTGGGGTTGTGGGGTTGGGTCACCACCAGGGAATGGAGAGGATGGGGAGGGTGTAGAAAGGGGTTAGGTTCATATAGAGGTAGTGGGGGAGGGGGAGTAATTAAGATTTTTTAAAAACATTTAGTGCGGGTTTATTTAAAATTACTGAGAATTGTAAAAATAATAAAAATATAGTGGTGGTTTTATAAAACCATCGCTATATTATGCTTTTTTTAAATAGAATTTTTTAGTGGTGGTTACTAGAACTACTTCTAATAAACCACCACTAAGCAGCTCTTTTTTTTTAGTGGGAAAATAATTAATATGAGTTATATTGAAAAAATTATTTCCAAGAAAAAAAATTCTTTCTCTTATATATTTTCGTTTAAAAATAAAAATGTAAAATTTTTAGAATTTAAATTCGATAAATCAAAATTTATTTTTTTAATTCCTTACAAAAAAATTATCATAGTATTTATTTTTTATGTTATTTTTAATAATCAATTTGTAGGTGAATAGTAAAAAATACAAATTTTTCTAATACCGTCACTTTTATATGACCTAGTAGTTTTTGAAACTATTTTTTATACAAATTATATAATCATAAATTAAAATAAATCATTTAAAAGTGATATTTTAAATTTATAAAACCCATGATTATCATTTTATAATATCAAGAAACATTTTATGAAAAAACTATTTTTTTATCTATTTCTTTAATTAAATTTCTACATGTAAAAAAACAAGAATTGGATTTATTTTAATGTCACGTAACTATTATTTGAAAAATAATGATATTATTAGTATCAATAGAATCAATATAATTGTCGAATTTTTCTTATACATAAACCCTATGCTTTAAAATACTCTGGTCTTAAAAATGGATTTTTTACGTTTTATACACGCTAACGCAAAGATTAATTTTACCATACATAGAATTTTAATTTGATAAAATTATTCTTATATTTTATATAATAATGTTCATAATAATTAATATGTAAAATTTAATTTTTAGGTATAATTCTTAAATTACTAGGATTAATGTTATTACCACAATAATGGTGAAACAATTAATTTTAAAAAATCTATATTATTGATATAGAGGAATTTTTATAAAATAAATTAAATCAAAAGCCTTTAAATAATAAATATAATATTATTTAGAAACAAATAAATTTATATATTTACACTGATTTAAATGGTAATAAATACTATATAAGATTAAGAATCCATAATGCTCAAGATACCATTTTTCTACTAAAACATTTTTCTACACTTTATCTGTTTTAATTTAAAAGATAATCTTATAACATTTAGAAGTATAATTTTATTAAATAGATAATAAATTTATTTAATTAACACCAAAATTTGGTTGTATTGTTTATTATATATTCCTAATAAAACATAAAATTGCTTAGTTAAAAACTAGTTACCTAGTTTAAAACTAAAAGAGTAAAATGTAAAGTCTTAATAGTAAAAACCTTATAACATGTTTAAAACATGGGTGAAAACACTTGTTTGGGCATTGATCAACCCAAAAAAACCCAAAATCTACTTTTTTCTATTTTTATTCATTTACCCTTTAATAGTGTCATGTAATTATTGAAAAATGTAAAGATATTTCCAAAAGTTTCATTGATTTGACTTATAAAGACACACCACTTCCACCCTTAAAAAATACACTTCATATTTGATTTCATAGTTTAAAATCTACCATTTCTTATCCCTATAACCCTATCCCATTAAAATAATATTATTTTCACTCATAATTATCCAAATACATTTAATTTCAAGGAGACTTCCATGGAAAGATCAAGTCTCCAAAGTAAGTATTATCTCCTTTGTAAGTTTTTCTTCATAATATTAATCATTCAAATACCTTATACCCATAACAATATGATAAATTAAATATCATTATTATACTGTTATGATTTCATACTAATGGAAAAACCCTTATTTATTCATTTCTACTTACGAAATCAATGGAACGTCAATCAAGCGTGTGTGTGGACTAGCGCCTCCAAAAATAATCGTTTTTTGTTTTTCTTATCATTTTTAATTTTTTATAAAACATACTAAAATATGGTTTGATATAAAAAAATCAAAATAATATCATTATTATTATGTTATAATGATATCATTTCAAAAGAAACAACTTCTTAACTATACCTGCCAATCGAGTTAAAGTGTGTTCAAGTTTGGGTGGGTATAACCACATATATAAAGGATGCTTTAAAATATGATTGGGGGTGACTATTATACAATAAATAATTATATTATTATAGTTTAATAATAATAATTTTATGGACTTTTGGAAACTATTTAATTTATATAATTTAATAAATAATCTTCAACCACTGAAATTACCAAAATAGGTTGTTATCAATTTGGTTTCCACATAACATGGCCAGAACACATATAGAATGAAAATAAAACATTTTAAAAAAATAGTAAATATATTAAATAATATTAAATGATATATAAATAATTAAATTGGTATAAAATTGTGGGTAATGATATCAAAATTATAAAACATGTGTAAAATTGTTAAAGTAATTAACACCTAATTGTCATAATACGCTATAACTAATTAATGTATTCATGATAAAAAAATTATAATAAGGATTATAATAGGGTGATATTTATGATTAAGTTTATAAAATAGGATATTGATTTATTTATGTATATTTTTACAAGATTTTATAGTGTGATCAACTATTCAAGGAAATAATATAAGGGTTTTCGTCCCATTTTACCTTTATTAAGACAAGTATTGAATTTATGAACCTAAATTAAATTATATGGTGTATATGATACCTATTTGAGAAATTTAGTCCTTATTTTTTTCACGGTATTTTAAGTTCAATTATAAGTCCTCTCTTTCAATTATTTTTTATTCAAATGTTTCTAATTTTATAATGTTTTTTTCGTCTCAATTCCTCTTTATTGAGACATATTTTAATGTTATGAAGAACTTTTATATTTATAGGGTGTATGTACTGAACAAGAATGTATTTTTTAATAATATATGAGTTAATTCAATTTATTTATAGATCCATATGAATTTATATCTCCCAATTCCTTTTCATTCAAAAATTACTAAAGTCGTGAGAGTTACTTGGTCTCAAATTTGAATCCCTTGAGATATGTTTAAGTTGAATTCCATGTTTCCTTTTCAATGGTGTAAATAATTACATATATTAATTTTGTATCATGGTCCTATTATACTTCATTGTATTCAATGTTCTATTTGATGGTATTCCTCTCCTTGGGTTTTGATTCAAATTTACAATGGTTTTAAGGGGTTTTAATGACTCAAATATTTTCATTAAGTCATAATCACCCTTATTTGACTATTATCATTCAAGAATGATATATTTAACCTATTATGATGTTATATTTTATTTACACATTCTTTTTTTGGGTAAAATAAAGTTTCAAAAAAATTATTCTTCCTTTATGATTATATTGTTTCATTAAAATGAAGTTTTGTTAAGAATAATTCATATTCCATTTAATGTATTTTTCTTCCATATCTGTGTTTTTACTTTTCAAAAAAGTCATCATTTCCCTATTATAAAATCAACTTATTTTTATATCTAATAATACTTTTATTCCCCTTGCTTCATTTTAAATTAAAGGTTATGTTATACTTTTAATGATGTGGGTTCTTAAACAAAGGTTATTTCAAATTGTTTAAAAGGTTTTTCCATATTTTCAAAATAAAGAGGTTTTATCATCCACAATATATTTTATTTTTATCACCATTGTATATTTATTATGGTTTCATTATTGAAATTATTTTTAAAAGTAAAAGTTTTCAAATTATTTCAATATCCCCAATTTTAAAAACTTTATGTCTATCTCAAGTCTCTATTATTAAGAATTTATTTAAGAGTAAAAGTTTTCAAAGTAATTTCCCATATCTTTTTTAAAACATTATGACTTTTCAAGGATATTTTATTTATAACTCTTTATAATATGTTTTCAAAAATTATTCTCTTACCATTTCCAAAAAATATTTTCTAAAAAAATTGCACTTTATATTTTAATATAGTGTTTAAAAGGTGTTGTGAACTATTTTATATTTTCACTTCTATTTTTCATTCAAGGATTAACACTTATGATGTGATGATTAATCATCATATATATGATATTTTGATATTATTTCTTATGTAAAATGATATTATTTATGTTATATGATATCTTATGTTTGTGTTTTGTGTTGTTTTTGAAAGGTTTAAGAATCACATTCCATTTTAGTTGCTTCTTTACAGCATGATGATTGTTTTATTTAGTAGCACAAAAAAGTTTTGATTCTAAGATTGATAGGATATAAACCTCCATCTAATTTATTGGGTAAAGTATTATATTTCATGAGAGAGAAATTATATTTTAACAAGTTAGTGAGTAGCTAGGTACACAAAGGGTGAGTGTGATGATGTCTATCTCTACTCATAGTTTTACATGTGAATGGGTCGACAGGTAGCCTGGTTTAAAAAGATAAAAAATATTATGTTTATGATTTTTATACTTTATTTCCTATATTATTTGGGAAATGTGTTATAATACATGTTTATTAACTCATGTTTACGTTCTCTTTTGATTCATGTCTTATGTTATGTCTAGTCATATTGTAAGATCCTAGTTTATTTAGGTATTCTTTGAGTTAATTATTTGTTTAAGTCTCTTGGTTTTGGTTAAATAAATGTTTCCTAAGTTCATGGGGAGGCCTGAGGGTCTCTCAGAGGTTCTAGACATGAAATAAAAGGAAAAATTTCCTTTTTGTGCATGTTGCATAGTTTGTGGAATGTTTGAGAAAATCGTGTGCGGGGAAAGCCAAACTGGGTGGTCCTGGATAATAGAATTCTGCACAGTTGGAATATGGTTGCCAAACTATGAGGGCTAAACTAGGTAACTATACAACCCAACTCCCATTAGATAGTGTCTTGTGCATGTTTTGTGCAAAGTTTGGAAAAATTTGTAGGTAAACTGTGTGCCCCATTAAAGTTGAAAATTTTACAAAAATGACACTTCAGGATTCTTAAGTTCCTACCCGATTTTCTCCCTCATTTCCTCCCTTGAAACCCTAGTAACGAACTTGGATGACCTAATATTCCCAAGGTTCATTATCCTTATATTCTAGGATATTTTGAGTGCCATTGGTTTCATATCAAATCTCTAGGTATGTCAAACACATCCCTGGAATCTCTTTTCTGGATTAGGGTTTGTAGTTTCTCCCATCTTCTACTGAAGCTCTAAAACCCTCTTTTCTAGTAGAACTTGTTTGGTAATTAAAAGTAGGTTTGGATGAGGATCTAATTCTATGATTAAGAGTGTTTTATTTAAGTTATTTGAGGTAGGTGGTCTATAAGTTATATTCTATAGTTTTTATATGTATTTGTGCATATGAGATTGTGTTCTTGTTTCCACATTATTGTGGTTTTAGTTCCATTAGTGAGATTTGGTAAAATGGGTGTATAAATGAAACATTTAACCCCTCATGATCCCCATGGGATGCATTGAGGATGATTTGACCAATATAGGTCCACCCATGGGGTGTGATGACCTTCTCAAACTTGGGTAATGAAAATTTTAAGTATTAAATTGTATTGTTATTAGGTAGAGCCCAAAATGGACATGGTGGTTGGTTAATTTTTTTATTAATATTGGATACAGATATTTGGTCCTATAGTTGATAATGGATTAAGAGGTTGTTTCGAATGGCATAAAAATTGATTAATTGGGTTAATTGAGATTGTGTCAAATAGCATGTGAAATATGTTAAAATGCCTAAGGGGATTAGTGTATATGAAATTGTAAACATGTTAAATTTGTAATCACTTGTAAATTGGGTAATATATTAAATGGATTTTCATAATAGAATTGTGGAATATTTTAAATGGATTAATTTATTGAAATTAGTGAATATGATTGGTAAGTTAGGCATCAAAAATGGTAAATGGGGATAAATAGTTATGTAATGTAATTGGAAAATGTGTTAATGGATTATGGAATGATATTAATTCCCGTGTTGTTTATTATGGTTTTGGTTTCCATTTGTGTTGGTTGTGTTTGGTTGTAATATGGTATGTGTGTGGGGAATGGATAAATAAGCCTGTGCACATGGCATTATAGTGTGGGGTATTGACATGAGGCTCTATGCCCATGGGTCGATTTAGACTAAGTCTTTAACTCTACCCCACAATGCATGTGTTAGGGAAGGGGATGGAGTTCAATTCTTATAATGGATGTATTTGATGAGACCACCTCGACCGAGGCTTCAAGGTGATTGTGTTTTATATGGTGTGTTGTGATTACCCCTTGTGAGGTATGGAAATTGAATCGTTCTCCATTATGAATTGTAAGTTTTTGAATATGCCTAATCCATTGAACATGTCATGAAAATGAATTAAGATAGGGAAATGGTATAAGTAATAGAGTTGGAAACAAAATTAGAAATAGTTGAAGTAAAATAATATGAACTA
Source organism: Viscum album (assembly GCA_963277665.1). Lineage (NCBI taxonomy): Eukaryota > Viridiplantae > Streptophyta > Magnoliopsida > Santalales > Viscaceae > Viscum > Viscum album. The sequence continues at coordinate 1,712,802,966 of OY728130.1, forward strand.
ATGGAACCTAAGTTACCTTTTTATCATCTAATATTCTATTTATTGTTTCATGCACGATATATTAGATGAGATATTTTTTAGACATTGTTGGTGGTGGCCAACTAAGTTTTAATCACACCCTACTCATGCCTCCATTGGGTACCCGAGAAAATTTCATGTTTTCATGTCAAGATAAGAACTACCACAAAATAGGGAAAGGGAAGCACTGCCCTTTATCAGTGCTAAATAGAAAGCGCTAATAAAAGGCTATGCCTTTATCAGAGCTAGTTAAAAAAGATGATAAATGAAACATTTATCAATGCTAAAATAAGCGCTGATAAAGGTATACCCTTTATTAGCGCATTTTTTAGCGCTGATAAAAGGTAACATTTATCAGCGCTTATTTTAGCAATGATAAAAAAAATTATTCTTAATTTATATAAAATTATAATATTTATTAGCTCTAATAAAACATACCTTTATCAGCACTTTTAACGAGTGCTGATAAAGGTTCCAGTGGTTTCTATTTAATAACCCTAACAGGCCCTCCTCTCTCGCACACGGTAAATCTTTCACAGAAGCTGAACCAGGACCCTATTCTGCCGCGACTTCTCCTCCTCATCCGCACCACGTCCTCGTCTTCCTCCTCCTCCTCGTCCTACTCCTCCTCTTCCTCCTCCTCTGTCACCATCGCTGTTGGGTTTTTCTCCTCCACGCCATTGGTTTTGCTCCTCCGTCGCGACCTCCGTTGTCTCTTCCGCTGCGACCGCAGCCGCGACCACCATTGCCTCCGCCGCCGCGACTGCCGCTCCCTCCGTCGTCGCCACCTCCTCCGCTGCCGCCTCTTTCACCTCCACCACCACCAGTCAGTGTAGGAGTATATATAATCATTAACTATAGATAATATTTATTCAATTTGAGTATTATACTAATACAAACATAAGATTGTTTTCTATAGTTGGATTTTGATGATGAACCTCTTAGGGATAAGGATTCGGTGTAGGGAATTTTTCTTGAGGTGGTACCCCTCAATAAAATGGTGGTATTAACAATAATTTTTTTCTGGTATTAGCTAGTCGATGGTTAATTCTGGTGATGAATAACCATAATGAGATGATACTCACTTGGATGAATATTAAGTTATTTTTTTGGGTAAAGTCTTATCTAGATATGTAGTGCTCATTCTGTATCTAAGAGATTCTGCACCTTCGAAAGAATATCATGACCTTCATAGAGATTTCTCTAATGTTAAAAATTATTTCATAGTATAAAATGGATATAGTTTGATACCAAAGGAATGGCCATGCCTTGGATTTTTATAATATAAGCACTCTCTATTCATGAGTTTTGGTGTTATGATTGGGTTGAGGGACATGATCATTTGGATTCCTAACCATATTGATTTATATAATGGTTTTAATGTGAATGTCACTATTGAACATAGATGGATGGGTTTAGGGTAATGAAGAATGGGTATATTTCTTTGGTTTTGGAATAATGTTGGGTAACAGGTGATCGTGTGGTGAGTTTTTGAATGGTGTGATGTTAAATTGGAAAAGAGTACCAGGGGTGTCCCATTGTAAATATGTGCATTCCCCCTAATTTTTTTCAAGATGTATGGGTAGGCTCATTGAGTTTTAATAGGGATATGCTCCTACTCACTAGATACCACATGTTTTGTTGACAAGATTGTACCATGAATTTTAAAGTCATATGGTTAGGATGTATGTGTCGTGAAAGGTGTGATAACAGAGGATTGATCAGGGATTACTCATTTGGAATATGGTATCTAGAATAAACTTGGGGATTATACCTATTAAGGAGGACCTATTGGTCAGGGCTTACCCATTGTATGTTCATCTTTTATATTTTAAAAAGCCTATTGAACTCGTTCTATCGAAGGTGGGTTCTATAATTTCCTATTATCTTAATGTGTGTTTAACCATGGTGTGGGTTGATTTTGGTTTTAGTGGGTTCTTGGGGTTTGTGGGATGTAGTAAATGGTGTACTCAGTTTTATATTATTTTATTCTCATGAGTTTCCCCTATTTTATGTTTTCTTTTCAGTTGGAAATCTCCTCTGTTGTGTGACTCTCCTCTGCCACGAACGCATCTCTGTCATGTGATTAACGACACCTTCGCGGTGAGTTTTCTCCTGTTACTCATTTATTTCCTCCTGTTCGCATGTTATTACTGTTTTATATTGATGTTTATAATGTGAAATGTACGGGCTAAACTCCCCACAGAAAATCGTGGTCGTTGGTGGTCCTTGTTTGTGCACTAAATAAATTGCATGTTGGTTGGTTCTTGTTGAACATTTTTATATAAAAATTGGTAATTTAAATATACTTGACTTATGAATGAACACCCGAGGATGATAAAACTTCTTTTATAACCCCTGAATTAACAAACAAAATCGAATAAGGGATGCTTTGTAAAATCTAAAATTGTGATTGTTTGGTTTGTATCTAAAGTGCACGCCTTTAGCTCAAGTTGTTCTATATGTCATGTATTTTCAAAGGCATCATGCAGTCCTTATAAGACTAACTTGGAATTTATTTGATATATGTCATATTAAATCAGTTATCTTATCCATATACTATTTTCACCCTACTAGACACACCATGTATATGGATTTCACATGAGTTTAAAAATGGTAGTATACAACCAACCTTGACTGAGAACCCTACACATTGTGTATCCATTGAACAAATTGTGTGCTATGTTAATTTCATTATTATTATTTATTTTTCACTTAGATGATAATATTTCACGTATGAGTAGCCCATTATAAATATATTATCATTTAGATCACAATATTATGATTCCCTCATTCATTGGAAATTGCACACGATGTGGTTTGGATTTTTTAATTATCTTCATTCTGCTTGAGAGTTGACAAGTGAAAAGTGAGATGTTTGGAGAAAATATAGAGTATGGTACTCCCCCATGTTTCGGTGAAGATTATTCCATGTATAGGTTTTTGTTACTCCATGGAGATATACAAAAGACAGGGCACAATCCCCCGTATATAGATAGAGTTCAAGTACTTTCACATGTTTTGGTGTAGGTTCCTCTATTTCATTGTAGAGGCATTTGTACCTTGATTTTTTTTATAAACCCAAACAATTCTACTTGATTAATTAAAACATAATATTAAGAAAGTTCAAGATCGAACCCATAAAGATGATGAATATGAATAAAGAATGGATGAATGATAATCGGTTGACAAAAGAGTTTGAAGATGGCGTGAAAGAGTTTATCAAGTTTGTAGTAGATCATGCATGTGACCCTTATCAAATCCTATGTCCATGTTTACGTTGTTGTTATTTAAGAAACATTAGTCCATAGGAGTTGGAAGAACACCTGATTTGTCATGGAATAGATCGAAGTTATACATGTTGGAATAAACACGGGGAAAAAATGAATGTAGGTAGTGGCTCGGATAACACAACATTTTATGGAAGATCTGATATGATTACAAGTGTGAACAGTGAATACGATCGTATGGAGGGTGTGATTACATAAGTGAATGATGATGAAGATCGTATTGAGGAAATGACAAGGATAGTTGTAGATGAACTTCGTGATTTCCCAAAATTGTTTGAGAAGTTAAAGAGTTGTGAAAAAACACCATTGTATGCTGGTTTCACTAAATATACAGCATTGTCAGCTGTACTGAAGCTATATAATTTGAAAGAAGGAAACAGGTGGAGTGACGCCAGTTTTACGGAACTACTTGCTCTCCTGAATGACATGCTCCTAGAAGATAATGAACTCCCAAGCCGAACATACGGTGCCCAACGAATGCTACGATCGATGGGTATGATCTCTGAAAGAATACACGCCTGCCCGAATAACTGTATATTGTTTCTCAAGGACTACAAATCACTTAAAGAATGCCCAAAGTGTGGTGATTCTTGATACAAGAAATATGATTCTATTCCTACGTAAGTATTTTGGTACTTTCCAATCATTCCAAGGTTTAGACGCCTATATGGAAGTGAGGAGACTGTAGGACAATTGACATGGCATGAAGATACAATAATTAAAGATGGGAAACTACGTCAACCGGCAGACTCTCCTCAGTGAAAGAGAATTGATCACGAGTATCATGAATTTGGAAACGAGCCGAGAAACCTTCCTCTGGCATTATCTACAGATGGGGTGAATCCTTTTGGTTTTCAAAGCAGCAGTCAGAGTACACGGCTGGTTATGTTGGTAAATTATAACTTACCATTGTGTTTATGCATGAAACGAAAATACATCATGTTATCTATGATTATATCAGGACCAAAACAACTGGGTAATGATATTGATGTTTATTTTTCTCCATTGATCGAGGATTTGAAAATATTATGGGATTCAGGAGTCATGTTGTATGATGCTTAAAAAAAGAATATTTCACTTTGAAAGCCATGTTGTACAGGACGATAAATGACTTTCCTACTTATGGAAATTTTTCAGGATATAGCATTAAAGGAACTCAAGGGTATCCTATTTGTGAACAAGGTACACAGTCAATTAGGTTGAAACATTCATCGAAAACTGTGTTTTTAGGAAATCGCATATTTCTACCCCAACGGCATAAGTACCAATCTTAGACGACATCATTTGATGGAAGTTTATAAGAACGAACAACACCGTATCCATTAACAGGTGATCAATTGTTTGAGAAGGTAAAATATTTTAACACTGCTTTTGGTAAACCGTTTTTGAAAAACCTTACAAAAACTGGTTGGAAAAAGAGATCAATTTTTTTTTGAACTACCATACTGAAATTATCTGTATGTCAAACATTTTCTTGATGTTATGCATATTGAAAAAAATGTATGTGATAGTGTCATCGACACGTTGCAAAATATAACCGGCAAAACGAAGGATGGAATTAAGGCTAGATTGGACATGGTTGAGATGGGAATCGAGAAGAGTTGGCACCAGTGAAGGGTGAAAAACGAACATTTCTTCCTCCTATAGCTTACACTCTTTCCAGATAGGAGAGATATCAGTTTTGCAACTTCTTGAATGACGTAAAGGTTCTAGAGGGGTATTCATCAAATATCAAGAACATCGTGTCAATGAATGATTTAAAATTAAAGGGGATGAAATCACATGACTTCCATGTTTTGATGAAAGATCTAATTCCTATAGAGTTATGTTGCATTTTTTCTAAGAATGTCCACCATACATTAACGAAACTATGTTTCTTCTTCAAATCTATATGCAAAAAAGTTATAGACCAGAGAAATTGCCAACTATGGAAAGAGAAATTGTCGTCATATTATGTGAATTGGAAATTTTCTTCCCGCTGACATTTTTTGATATGATGGTTCATTTTATGGTTCATTTGGTGAGAGAGATTCGACTATGTGGTCCTATACATTATAGATGGATGTACTCCATTGAATGGTATATGAAGATTTTAAAAGGGTATGTCAAAAATCGAAGTCGGCCAGAGGGTTGTATTACGGAGTAATATATTTTTGAGGAAGCCATTAAATTTTGTACTGAATAACTATCTAGTGTGGAAAACATTGGCCTTCCAAAATATCATCACACTGAGCAACTTGAGGGTGAAGTAATTTCTAGAAGAGAGGTTGTCACAATCAATATTACAGATCGGGAGTAGGCTCACCTTTATGTTTTGCATAATAGTTTTGACGTTGACCCATATGTTAAAACCCACAAAGAAATTCTTAGGCATTTGAATCCAACTAGGGATGAAAAATGGATATTAGATACACATAATCAATAGTTTATAGGATGGTTTCAGGACCATATTTTGAAGCAGTTAGATGAAAATCCAGAATCAATTTCATAACGACTTCGATGGCTAGCCGAAGGATCAAGTGTGTATGTATTATCTTACAATGCTTATGTAGTTAATGGTTATACATTCTATACTAATGAACATGATGAAGATAGTACCAGGTAGAATAGTGGGGTTACACTTGTGGCTGAGGCGATGCATGTTTCCGATGCTAAGGAAAAAAATCCAATTTATGCAAATATGCCATACTTTGGCATCATCAGATGAATATGGGAGTTGGATTATACGAAATTCAAAGTGTCGACTTTTCAATGAAAGTGGGTTGATAATAAGAGTGCTGTTAAAATAGATGAATTAGGATTCATGAAAGTTGATTTTAGTAAGGAAGGGGAGAAAGACGAACCATTTATAATGGAATCACAGGCAGTACAAGTATTTTATGTTCCAGACCCCGCAAACCTAAATTAGTCAATTGCTCTGTTATCGACCAAAACAACTGAAGGGTCATATGAAAGTTCAATAGAGGATGACCATTTTATAGGGACTTCACAATCATTTTGTAGCGGTCCAAATGTAGATGGCGTTTTGTATGTCAGAGGATACCACAATGAAGGGATTTACATAGTCGATAGAGGAGTCAAATCTCTTCAGACTTTAAAGAAAAAAAAAGAGAGTACAATAATCAGGTTATTTGTTTATTGTAATATACATTGTGTTATGTTATGTTATTATCTATCCGCTGCTGATTTTATTTAATCTAAATTAAATGTTAAACCACTTCTGCAGATAATGACTTCTGCACCTGCTGATGCGCCTAATCCCGAGGCACAAAAGGTCTCTCGACCACCTGCTGGTGGTCCTAGTGCAGAGAAACAATAGGTTTCTCAACCAGCTGTTGCTGGTCCCAGTGCAGAGTGCAACAGGTTTCTCAACCTATTGTTGTTTGTCCTATTGCTGATGCTAGTGCTCCAGAGAAAGATGTTGATGATACATCTGAGGAAATGGTAGGAAATGAATCCTTGAAAGCACAAAAAAAAATAAGACCATTGTAGTTTGACAATGTTAGCCAAAATCCTTAAGGAAAAAGAAAAAGGTATCAAATTTGAGGTGGGATGGAATAAGCGAGGCCAACATGTTAACCCCAACAAAGCCATCTTTAGTAGCTACATTGGAATCGTCACTCGGCAACGCGTGCCGATTGATGTAGAGTCGTGGCACCATGTTTTCACCGATATTAAGACACTAATGTGGGAAGAGATTACGGTAACATTATGACATCATTTTTTTAATTTATTAAAATAAAATACCAAAACATTGACTTACTATTCATCATCCATTGCAGAGTGCATTTAAAGTAGATTCCTCGCACAAGGATTATTTATTAAGAGTTTCATGAAGGATTCATAGAGGTTTCCCCACAATTTTAATGAAATATCATCTTAAAGATGTTGAAGGGAAAATCAAGCCACACCCACATCCTCTTTATGCACACTTGATATCCCAAGGAGCGTGGGATGCATTTATCAACCGTCGTGGGGAGCAGACTTTTTAGGTACATTGTGTGGGGTAATATTTTGTTTGACGTTGCTTGTATTCATCACTTTTATTGACAGTTTTTTATTTATGAAACAGCAAATGAGTACTGAAAAAAAAATGCGCAGCAGAACCAGCGTACCCTTACCGTAAAGCAAGGTTGAGGTACTCTTCACTTGAGAAAAAATTGGTACGTCTTTTAAATCTATCGTACTACTTATATGTGACATAAAAAACACCATAACCATGTTTCTATGTTTATATATAGATTGAAGAATCAAAATCGAAAGCCAAATCCATCCCACGCCATGTGCTATGGAAGGAGGCTCGTGTAAATAAAGAGGGGATACTGATAGATGAAAACACACAAAAAGTGTGGTAAACATGTGTAAGTATGACATAATATAAATTTGATTTGTTTTAAATCGCTATTACATTAAAATGACTACTTATTTTTCTATATTTTCTATCTAACATAGTCACAGGAATAAACAATACCTGCACCAGATGCAGACATACTTTCAGCAGCCTTGAAGCAGCCAGACTAGTATGGTCATGTCAGAGGTGCGGGTTTTGGGGTGAAACCCTAAACATATTTTAAAAAAACAAGCAGACAATGAAAATGAAAAAATAGAAAAGATGCAAGAAAAATTATCTATTTTTCAAGAATAATTACAATACCAGAGAGAGATGGTAGAAACATTGATGGGGGAGAGTCAAAGAGAAGAAACAACTCAACAACAACTCGTGCGTGACGATCCCGCCCCACCCCCCACTAGCTTTGAGGCAAGTCATTCCCCTAAAAAACCTGACTTAGCTGAGGTAATAAATGTTTTAATAATTGTTTCTGTGAAATGTGATTCACATAGACATTGATACCTTTCTTGTACTAATATTCTACAGGGTGAAAATGACTATGATTTATATCTAGCAACTCCCACATATCGCCTTGTAGCGAGGGTTATGGTGTTCAATACGCAGAACGACATGCTACACAATAGACAGCTTCCAACAGATCATTTCAAAGTGTCAACTAACGTAGCTAATGAGCCAAGTGCTGAGCTAACTGTTCCAAATGATGATGACGACATTCATACGGTTGAAAAAGATGTTGGAACATTCATCACATGGCCGTCAGTTCTTGTAAAAAAACATGTCGACAAGAAGGTATCCATTTCCAAGTTATTTTTCAAGATATACCTTTAACATTTAGTGAAAAAAGGTCTGAACTGATGAATGTTATTATAGACCGACAAAGAGAAGCGGGTGAAACAAAATATCAGCTCAAAACTATCTCAAGGATCAACCAACCGATCAAAACGGTCTGTTGAGAGCACCTTTACCCCGCCCGTTCTATATCAACAGTTAATATCATTGTAGGATCATGTGGATACAAAGTTGATAGACAACAATGCTCACATAGTTGTTTTTGAAAAAAATATGTACGGAGAGGAAATATCAGATTTCATTAGTGATGAAAATGTAAACGAAATCCTCACGTATGAATTTCTAGGTGCCTCAGTTGTAAATGTATACATGAGATATGTTTTCATGATTTGATTTTACAAAAGATGATATACTCTGATAATAATGACTAAATACATTTTATATTTTTTGCAGGTGTATATATGAAAAACAATTGATGGGATTTCCCCATGAATAAAAATTTGGACTCGTTAGTCCTCACACCACCTCTTCAAAAGAAGAAATAGATTCTGATAAATAGGCTGTAATAATGTCATCCCTGCTCAAAACGTTTGAAAACAAAATTACGGATAACAGACTCTCTTTAATACCAACGATGTAGGGGTAAAACTCTACAATTTCATCATATCAACTATATTTTCATTTCTTTATTTACTTATTTCTTTTTGTATTTTTAGGGAGCATTGGATGCTGATTGCAGTCAATTCGGATACTCCAAATATTTACTTTCTGGATTTAATGCATGGATATCCAACAAACCAACCACGCATGATGGCGTTTATTAATTTGTAATACACTATATCCATCATTTTAAAACTAAACATCTAGTTATATAATTTATGATATCTTTTAATGAGGATTCGGTTATGATAGGGCGGTGCATCAATATCGTCTAATGCATGGAATGAATTCAGGGCATAAGGATGAGAAAGCATACAAGATCTACAACTGGAAAAGAATCTGGGTATATATGATAACATTTCACTATCCAAACACATATCAAAACAAATTATTTATTTATGTCGATGTTTCTACAGTCTCCAAAACAAACAAATGGAAAGGAAAGTTGTTATTATGTTTGTAAATTTATGAAAGATATCATATTTCATCAACAAACTAGCATCCCTGACGAGGTATTTTTGAAAATAATTACGATTTCATTTAAAATATTTATTAATCCTTTGTGTATTTATATTTTTTTAGTACTACCATGACTGTCACAAAAACTCATATTCAAAAGATGATATAGATGTGTTTAGAAACGAATGGGCAACATACCTGATGGAAGATTGTACACAAATTGGATAAAGGTGAATTCCTACTAATGTTATCCATATATGATCATTGATATATCCCTTTTTTACACTTACTAAGCATATATGATCACCCTTTACTATGTTTTATATCCTTAGGTTATGAATAATGGTTTTAGATATGATTTTTCTTTCTAGTAAAGCATAACTCATTGGATAAAAGTGTCTGATACCAGTTTCAAATTGACATTAACTTTAGAAAACAACACTACTGGCATACGGAAAACCGAGAAAACGCATTCGGATAGTTTTAATACTTTAGGAAAACGATCCATGAGTCGTTTTTGAGGTGTAAAAATCGAACGCACCTCAATCCGATGCACGGTCTGACCGGAATGGCTAAAAGTGTCTGATACCAGTTTCAAATTGACATTAACTTTAGAAAACAACACTACTGACATACGGAAAACTGAGAAAACACATTAGGATTGTTTTGATACTTTAATAAAATGATCCATGAGTCATTTTTGAGGTGTGAGAATCGACCGCACCTCAATCTGATGTACGGTGTGACCGGTATGGCTAAAAGTGTCTGATAATAGTTTCAAATTGACATTAACTTTAGAAAATAACAAAAATGACATACAGAAAACTGAGAAAATGCGTTCAGATTATTTTGATACTTTAGGAAAATGATCCATGAGTCATTTTTGAGGTGTACTAATTAACTGAACCTTAATTTGACGCATGGTGTGACCGGCATGGCTAAAAGTGTCTAATACCAGTTTCAAATTGACATTAACTTTAGAAAACAACACTAATGACATATGAAAAACCAGTAAAACGTGTTCGGATTGTTTTGATACTTTAGGAAAATGATCTATGAGTCATTTTTAAGGGGTATGAATCGACTGTACCTCAATCCGACGCATGGTGTGACCGGTATGGCTAAAAGTGTCTGATAATAGTTTCAAATTGACATTAACTTTAGAAAATAACACAAATGAAATACAGAAAACTAACCAAATGTGTTCGGATTGTTTTGATACTTTAGTACAATGATATATGAGTTCTTTTGAGGTGTAAGAATCAACTACACCTCAATCTGATGCACGATGTGACCGTTATGGCTAAAAGTGTCTGATAAGAGTTTCAACATGACATTAACTTTAGAAAACAACACAACTGACATATTTAAAACCAATCAAACACGTTCAGATTGTTTTGATACTTTAGTAAAATGATCCATGAGTCCTTTTTGACGTGTAAGAATCGACCGCACCTCAATATGACACACAGTGTGACCGATATGGCTAAAAGTGTCTGATACCAGTTTCAAATTGACATTAACTTTAGAAAATAACACTACTGACATACGGAAAACCAAGAAAACGCATTCAGATTGTTTTGATACTTTATAATAACGATCCATGATTCATTTTTGACGTGTAAAAATTGACCTCACCTCAGTCCAATGCACGGTGTGACCAGCATGGATAAAAGTTTCTGATACCATTTTCAACTTGACATTAACTTTAGAAAACAACACTACTAACATACGGAAAACTGATCAAATGCATTTGGATTATTTTGATACTTTAGGAAAATGATAAATGAGTCATTTTTGAGGTGTATGAATCGACTACACCTCAATCCTACGCATAGTGTGACCGGTATGGCTAAAAGTGTCTGATAATAGTTTCAAATTGACATTAACTTTAGAAAACAACACTAATGGCATACGGAAAACCAAGAAAACATGTTCGGATTGTTTTAATACTTTAGGAAAATGATCCATGAGTCATTTTTGATATATATGAATCGAATGCACCTCAATCCAAAGCACGGTGTGATCGGTATGGCTAAAAGTGTCGAATAACAGTTTCAAATTGACATTAACTTTAAAAAACAACACTACTGACAAATGGAAAACTGAGAAAACGCATTCGGATTGTTTTGATACTTTAGTAAAACGATCCATGAGTCATTTGTGATGTGTATAAATCAACCTCACCTCAATATGACACATGGTGTGACCGGTATGGATAAAGGTTTCTGATAACAGTTTCAAATTGACATTAACTTTAGAAAACAACACTAATGACTTATAGAAAACCAATCAAACGCGTTCAGATTGTTTTGATACTTTAGGAAAACGATCCATGATTTATTTTTGACGTGAACGAATCGACCGCACCTCAATCTGGCGCACGGTGTGACCAGTATGGCTAAAAGTGTCTGATAACAGTTTCAAATTGACATTAACTTTAAAAAACAACACTACTGACATAAGGAAAACCAAGGAAACGCGTTCGGATTGTTTTGATACTTTAGGAAAACGATCCATGAGTCATTTTTGAGGTGTAAAAATCTACTATACCTCAATCTGACGCATGGTGTGACCGTTATGGCTAAAAGTGTCTGATAACAGTTTCAAATTGACATTAACTTTATAAAACAACACTACTAACAAACGAAAAACTGAGCGAACGCATTTGTATTGTTTTGATACTTTATTAAAATGATTCATGATTCATTTTTGACGTGTATGAATCAATCGCGCATCAATCTGACACACGGTGTGACCGGCATGGCTAAAAGTGTCTGATAATAATTTCAAATTGACATTAACTTTAGAAAACAACACTACTGACATATGGAAAACCAATAAAACGTGTTCGAATTGTTTTGATACATTAGGAAAACGATCCATGAGTCATTTTTGAGGTGTATGAATCATCTACACCTCAATACGACACACATTGTGACCGGTATGGCTAAAAGTGTCTGATAAAAATTTCAAATTGACATTAACTTTAAAAAACAACACTACTGACATACGAAAAACTGAGAAAACACATTCGTATTGTTTTGATAATTTAGTAAAACGATCCATGAGTCATTTTTGAGGTTTAAGAATCGACCACACCTCAATCCGATGCACGGTGTGACCAGTATGGCTAAAAGTGTCTGATAACAGTTTCAAATTGACATTAATTTTAGAAAACAACACTATTGACATATGGAATACCAAGAAAACACATTCGGATTGTTTTGATACTTTATCAAAAAAGATCCATGATTTATTTGTGATGTGTACTAATTGACCGCACCTCAATCCGACGCACGGTGTGACCGGTATGGCTAAAAGTGTCTGATAACAGTTTGAAATTGACATTAATTTTAGAAAACAACACTACTAACATATGGAATACCAAGAAAACGCGTTCTGATTGTTTTTATACTTTAGTACAACGATCCATGATTCATTTTTGACGTGTATGAATCAACCGCACCTCAATCCAATGCATGGTGTGACCAGCATGGATAAAAGTGTCTGATACCAGTTTCAAATTGACATTAACTTTAGAAAACAACACTACTAACATACGAAAAACTGAGAAAACATGTTCAAATTGTTTTGATAATTTAGGAAAATAATCCATGAGTCATTTGTGAGGTTTACGAATCGACCGCACCTCAATCTGATGCATGGTGTGACCGATATGGCTAAAAGTGTCTGATAATAGTTTCAAATTGACATTAATTTTAGAAAACAACAATATTGACATATGGAATACCGAGAAAACGCGTTCGGATTATTTTGATACTTTAGGACAATGATCCATGATTCATTTGTGACGTATAAGAATTGACCGAACCTCAATCTGATGCATGGTGTGACCGGTATGGCTAAAAGTGTCTGATAACAGTTTCAAATTGACATTAATTTTAGAAAACAACACTATTGACATACGAAATACTAATAAAATGCGTTCGGATTATTTTGATACTTTAGTACAATGATCCATGATTCATTTGTGACATGTACGAATTGACTGCACCTCAATCTGACGCACGGTGTGACCAGTAAATCCTTTCATTAGATAAATAATCAGTATTTATTAAATGATATAAATCATCCAAAAACATATTGATATTACATTTTTCCCTTTCATTGTTATCAGAATGAAAACATTTGAGTTTATCATTTCCATATTTTAGTTTCCCATTTCCATATTAATGTATTCTTTCATATTAATGTTTTAATTTATATCATTATTGTATTACTAATATAATATTTGTTTTCTTATATAGGTGAATTCTTTTTCTTGAGTTCGGATGATTTTTTCGGCAACAAATACCGTGGATGACAATTTTTGAGAGGATCACAGATATCAAAGGATGAAACATTAATTATTATAACTGCTATTGGATAATTGTAATTGTAACCATGTAAAACATTGTTTGAAATGTATATAGTGGTGTGTTTTTTTGTATTCATGATGTTAAGTAAATGTATATAGGATTGTTTGTCAAAATATTGTGTGCGGGTGCTAGTTTGTACAGGTGTGGGTGCTGTTTTGTATAGGTGCAGGTGTTGGTTTGTGCAAGTGCTAGTTCTGTAGGTGCAGCTGAAGGAGCCTTTATCAGCGCTATCCTGAGCACTGATAATATGGCCCTTTATCAGCGCTATCCTGAGCGCTGATAATATGGCCCTTTATCAGCGCTAGAAAAGAACTGTAAATGTCGGCGGAGATGAATGGGGGTTTCCCTTTATCAGTGCTTCTAAAAGCACTGATAAAGGTTGCCTTTATCAACACTTTTCGGAGCGCTGATAAAGGGGAACCCCCCCCCCCCATTATCTGCTCTGGCATTTACAGCGCTTTTCTAGCGCTGTTAATATCAGTTTTTAGCGCTGATAAAGGGAAAATTTATAGTAGTGAAGGGAAAAGGCCATGTGCTAGGGTGTCGAGTTGGATTTGTTATATTCATGTATGAGGATCCAAACAAGGATTCCGGACCCATTTTGGAGATTCAGATAATTGTATTTATATTGTGTTTTTCTGGCACTTGGCATGGTGAGCATGACATAAAATATTTATTATTTGGTTGTGGACTTGTACCATGTTTGGAAATTGGTTTGTTATGCATGTCTTTTGGTTTTCACATTTTGTTTTCAATATTTCTTCATTACCTGTTTTGGATTACTCTGGTAAAGAGGGTATAGTCTCCCCACATGGATTATTAGACCGTCACTACTATTCGGAAACCTCTAGCATATGGGGAGGTGTGCTTGAGGTCATGTGGTGACCTGACTTGAGGCACCAATTTAGTGGCTTCTAAGTTGGGGATTCGAAAAAGTGGTATAATATGAGGTATTTTTTATGGAATTTCTAATTGGCATGGTTGATATAATATTAGGATGTGGTGGGTCTTCTTAATGAGATCATGCTTGGGAGTATCTAAACCATGTACGAGGGAAAAACTAAGTACCCTAGGAGGGAATTGTTGTATTTGATGTTTGTTTTTAAATTCTATGATATTTCACCATTGGGTGATGAACTTGTTGTGTGATTTAACAATTTTGTGATATTTTTGGATTGTGGCCATGACAGCACAAGATTGTTCATTCATGCATCATTATTGACACCAAGTTACAAGAGTGGCATGCATCAGGAGAGGCACACATGGGATGGGTGTGTGAGGCCTGAAGGGTAGAATTCATTTTACTTCCTTAAAAATTTAAAGAAAATGGTGTCTAATAAAATTATGAAAATGGGTAAAAATGGAAAAATGTTAAATAATGGTTTGAGTGTTGTGCTTAATTAAGGGTTCAAACTAAGTTGAAATCATTAATTGTAACATGTTGTGAAATGGGAAATGTGCCTAGGATAAAGATGTATGTTATGAGTAAGGAAATGGTTTTGTAGAGGGTGTCTAGTAGAAGACTTAGGACTACGTAATTTTGTTTACCCATGTCCACCATGACCCGCGGAAGGGATGATCTAGGGTAGTTTTTTATATGTGATGATAACATTTGGGATGGAATGCGTGCTAAATGTATTGTTTATGACTAGTAAAGAGCCTTATTTTATGTAAACTTGGAATCTTTATATTATTTGTTTTAAAGCTCATGTTTGGCATTATAGAAAAATGTCACCACGACATTGGATTTTGACTGGGCGATAAGATGATGTCACCGAAAACTCCCCTCCAATAGTTAAGTAAGAGAATGTGGTGATCTAGGATAATAAATACAAGAAGTTTCATGAAAAACTTTCTCACTTAATGCAAATGATAAAATGTGACCTAGGTTGGGTCATACCGCGCATGTTTGAGATGACTAGGGAGTTTCAGCTACAGCACCCTATGACCTTTATAGGAGAGGGTAGTCTAGAGGTAGCTGAGTTCTAGATATATTCCATAAATATTATACTTGACCACGTGGAGAATCCTTCTGAGAAACAAGTCAAGTTGGCGGCATATATGTTGAGAGGTCAAGAAACGCATTTGTGGGACATCATAGTGGAGACCGAACAAGATCAATGAATGTTATAAAAATATTTTTAGGAAAATTTTATAGAGAATTTCTTTCTAGAGACCTTGAAGCAGGATTCGACTATGGATTTTATGATTCTAACCTAAGGTGAAATGTATGTGATGAACTATTCTAGTCGTTTTTCTGATTTGTGATTCTTCGTAACAATATTAGCAGGAGACGAGGTAGTGATGGAAAAACATTTCTAGGATGGGATGAGACATGAGATCAGGTCTCAAGTGAATATATTCCATTTAAAAAAAATTTCTAAGGTAGTGTATTGGTCTCTTATCTCATAAGGGAACTTTAAGGGGGATTTAGGTAGTGGACTCATGGCACCAAAAGGACGAGCGGGCGGTGTGGCCTTTGAGGGCAGTAAGTGTCATTTTGGGAGCTTCCATTAGGTTGGAAGTGCCCATAGTAGTCATAAAATAGGGTCAAACTATCAGGGTGGATATCCGGTGTTCTGTAATCAGTGTGGAAGGCTGGGATACATGAGTAGTCAGTGTTCCCGACAATGAGTTCAGTGTCGATCGTGTGGCATAATGGGTCATGTATAGAGATTCTCCTGGAATCCTTTCCAGTTGGGAACAAATTGAATATTAAGGTAGATGATAAGTGCGGGTAGGGGGTTGGTTAGACCATATAAAGTAGACATTGGGGGTGCAATGGGACATAATGGAATAGGCAGAGGATGTGCTACTCTGGGGTGAGATCACCGATATCAGTAGAGTAGTGCAGTGCTAGTCACTCTAGCTAGAGCCCTGGGTAGAGGAGAAGGTCATCTTCACACAGTTCAGTCTACACTTATAGGTGTAAAGGCTATATTGTTGACTGTTTGAGGTATGATCCTTTTAGAATCCATTCTTTCTAGTTCTTTTTTTGACATAGGTGCCACACATTCCTTTATCTCTGCTCAGTTTGTAGTTGTGTTGGACCTAGTAGTGGAATGGGTGTGTGGGGTTATGTAAATTGACACTTCATTGGGATGTGAGATGAGTATATAAGACAATGTAAGGGTTATGATCCGGAGGTTGGTGGGTACCATTTCCAATGGGACTTGTTCATCCTTGAGATTTTAGGTTTTCACCTAATTTTGTGCATTGATTGGATGGTGTTATACTAGGCCCTTATCAAATGTCACTATCACCAGTTAACATTTACAAATCTTTAAGGGTATATGTATGTCTATCATGGTAAATTGGATGTCAAGGAGAGTCGTGTTGGGCCAGTTTGTTAGCGGTGAGGTGAGATCATAGATCAAGTGTCTTGTTTAATTCTTGATGATGAGATAGTAGAGAAGGGTGTATTTAATCCGGTGGTGGATCAGTTCCAAGACATGTTTCTTGAAAAATTATTAGGGCTCCTTCCTGAGAGGGAGATGTTGACTTCTTGATAGAATTACTCGTAGGGGAAAATAAAGTTTTTATTATTCCATGTCAAATGGCACCAGTGGAACTCTAAAAACTTAAGGTTTAGTTGAAGGAACTGGAGAGAAAGGGGTTTATTCATCCTAGCATGTCACCATGGGTATCTCTAGTGTTTTTTTCAATAATTACAAAGGATTTTTAAGGCTATGTGTTGATTATATGAAGTTTAAACAAATGATGTTTAAGAACCAATACCATCTTCCTTGAATAGATGATTTTTTTGGCCAGATGAGAGGTGCTTCAGTGTTTTCTAATATTGATATGAGATTAGGGTATCACCAACTAGGGGTGAGACCATCTGATATACCATGGACTTCTTTCAGGAGCAGTTATAGGTTTCATGAGTTTTTGGTGATGTCATTCAGGATGAACAATGCACCTGCAGTATTCATGGATCTAATTAATTGAATTTTTCACCCTTATCTGGATCAGTTTGTAGTTGTCTTTTTGGATGACATCTTGGTGTACTCTAAAACTCATTAAGATCATTAGAAACATTTTAACATTGTCCTGGGTACACTAATAGAGAACAAGATATACTCCAAGTTATCCAAATGTTACTTCTAGATTGATAAGGTGAATTTCTTGGGTCATGTTATCTCATAGGAAGGTATATCAGTAGACCTGAAAAAAAGTGCAGGCAGTTGTGTCTTGGTATCATCCCAAGAATGTTTCTAATGTTTTTAGTTTTCTAGGATTGGATGATTTTTATCAAAGTTTTATTAAAGACTTATCCCAATTGGTAGTTCCACTTTTAATTTTGAATAAGAAGGATATCAATTTTGAATGGTCTAGGGCATGTGAGGATGTTTTCCAAAAGCTAAAGAAGTGATTTACTACCGCACAAATTATGATCTTACTTGAGTCCAAAAAGGGGTATATTGTGTTTTTTGATGCATCTATTGTTATTATTGGAGTTTTGTTGATTCTGGATGATTGGGTCATTGTGTATGGTTCATGGCAGTTGAGGCCTCAGGAACAAAATTACCCCACTCGTGATATCGAGTTGGCTATGGTGGTGTATGCCTTAAAGTGTTGGAGGAACTACTTGTTGGGAGAGCAATTAATGGTTTATAACAATCATAAAATCCTTAATAATATATTCTCTGAGAGTGATTTTAATCATTGGAAGTAGATATGGGTTGATTATAATCATTATTTTGAATTTAAGCTAGACTACACACTGGGAAGGGTAAACAGTGTTGCAGATGCTTTGAATCATAAAGCTCAAAGTTAGGCAGTTCAGGAGTCCGGCTTTGATTAGAAAATGATGGCATTGTTTTTTGAAATGCATCTAAAGGTATAGTAGGTAAAAGGGAATATGACCCTTGCATCCATATCAGTTGAGTCTGTTATTTTAATCCAGGTTAAGTATAGTCATCTTGAGAATCTGAAATGTTTGACTATGAAGGAAAGCGTTAAAGGTGGGGATCCACCTTTTAGTTGGGCTATTAGGGATTATGGGATCATAAATTTTTTGTGACCATGTTTTTGTGCCAAAATTTTTTCAGGAAGAGTTGATGCATGAGTTCGATGCGTCAAAGTGGTCGATGCATTTTAGTATGACCAAATTGTATCATAATCTCTATAGGTAGTGGCTAGGGATAAAGAAATAAATTTAAGGTCTTGTGGCATGATTCCTTTCCTATCAACAGTTTAATGCCATGATTTAGTGATCAGGTGGTTTGTTATAGATAATTCCCACTCCATAATAAAAATGGGATAACGTAGGGATATAATTCATAGTGGTTCTTCTGAGGACTTCTAGGAAGAATGATGAAATCTGGGTAATCATTGATCGACTGAATAAGGTAGATCATTTCTTACTGATTCGAGATACTTTCATCATTGACCAAATAAGAGAGTTATATGTTCAAGAGATAGTGAGGTTGTATGGGATACCACAAAATATAGAGTTGGATCATGATCTATATTTTACATCATGCTTCTGGTAGGGGTTATAGAAGAGCTTGGTACCTAGGTATTTTCGAGTATGGATTTCCACCCCCAAATGGATGGGCATTCGTAGAAAACCATTCAGGCATTAGATCACATGTTGGTGGCTTGTGTCCTAGATTTTGGTGGATCATGGGAAAAATAACTTGTCACTTATTGATTTTTCCTACAAGAATAGTTTCTAGGCTATAATTATAATGGAACCATTTGAGGAAACCTATGGGAGGCTGTGTAGATCTCCATTATGTTTTTTAGAGAATTGAGAATCCAATTTGTTGGGTTTGAGTCTCATGTAGGAGATTTTTTAATAGATTCAGTTGATCTAGAAACGTATGGAAATGGCTCAAAGTAGGCAGAAGTAATATGTAGATAAGAGTCATTGATATCTTGAGTTTTTGTTGGATGATCATGTGTTTCTTCAAGTGTCACCAAGTTTGGGTCACCATCAGATTCAGAAATAGGGTAATTTGATACCCAGGTATGTGGGGCTATTTAAGATTGTGGGGAGGATCAAATTAGTAGTGAACTAATTGGATATACCATAGTGGTATAGTGTTATGCATGATGTTTTTCATGTTTCACAGCATTGAAAGTATCAACTTGACCCATATCATGTGATCAATTTTGAGTATGTTGATCTTGAGGATGATACATCCTTTTAGGAGAATCTAGTTCGTATCATGGATCATAGTAATATGGTCATGTGGGGAAATATTGTACCCTTCATCAGATTTTTATGGAAACATGGTAATGTTCATGTATAAAATTAATATTAGTAGTCGAATTTGTGGTCGTAGTGGCCCGATTTCTTTGATTTGGAGGTTTAGAGTTACTTGGGAGAGCGGCTCAAGGATGATCCATTACAAGGTGGGGAGGTTGTAAGATCCCAATTTTTTTGAGGTATGTTTTTGGTTAATTTTTAGTTAAAGTCTCTTTTTTGTTAAATAAATGTTTCCTAAGTTTATGGGGAGGCTGGGGTGTCCTGGGGGTTTTAGAAACCAATTAAAAAGAAAAAAAGGCATTTATGTTCATGTTGTACAGTTTTTGCATGGTTAGTAAAAACTGTGCGAGGCGACATCCAAACCATGCGGACTTAGATAGTGGAATTCTTCATGGTGGGCATATAGTTTTCATACCATTTAGGAATTCCTAGGTAACTTTGTGACCTAACTACCTTTATACAGTGGCTTCTGTATGGTTTTTTCATAGTTTGGAAAATTGTGCAGGCAAACCTTGCACCCCATTAAAGTTGAAAAATTAACAAAATTTCCACTCTGTGATTCTTAAGTCCCTACCCAATTTTCTATCTCATTTCATCCCCTGCAAACCTAGTAAAGAACTTGGATGAACCAATCTTTTAAAGGCCCATTCTTCTTCAATTCTAGTCCATTTGGAGTTCCATTTTTTTTAGATCAATGCTCCAGGTAAGTCTAATGTATCTTTTTCACCTCTTTTTTGGATTAGGGTTTTTAGTTTCTCTCATCTTCTTTTGAAGCTCTAAATCCCTCTTTTACAGTGGAACCTAGGTTGGGAATTCGAAGGGGGTTTGTATTAGGATATAAGATTAATATTAATACTATGTTAATCAAG
Source organism: Viscum album (assembly GCA_963277665.1). Lineage (NCBI taxonomy): Eukaryota > Viridiplantae > Streptophyta > Magnoliopsida > Santalales > Viscaceae > Viscum > Viscum album. The sequence goes on from OY728130.1 coordinate 1,712,824,004, forward strand.
GTATATTAGGTAGGTGGTCTACAAGTTATATCCCATAGTTTTTATATGGATTTGTGCATATGAGATTTTATTCTTGTTTCCCACTTATTGTGGTTTTACTTTCATTAGTGATATTGGGTAAAATGAGTTTATAAATGACAAATTGAACCCCCCATGATCTATGTGGGCTTCATTGAGGATAATTTGACCAATTTAGGTCCACCCATGGGTACGTTGACCTTCTAGAACTTGGGTAACATAAAATTTAAGTATGAAACTATGTTGCGCTTAGGTAGAGCCCAAAATGAACATGGTGGTTGGGTAATTTTATGGTTCATATGGGATATCTAAAGCTAGGCCTATGATTTATAATGGCTTAAGGGGTTGTTTGGCATAGCAGAAAAATGTATTAATTGGGTTAACTGAGATTGTGTTAAATAGATTGTGAATTGTGTTAAAATGCCGAAGTGGATTACTAAATATAAAATGGAGAACATTTTAAATTGGTAATGGATTGTAAATTTGGAAATATGTTAAATATATTTTCATAAGGAATTATGGAATATTTTAAATAGGTTAATTCATGGGAATTAGTTAATATTCTTAGTGATTTAGGCATCATAAATGGGAAATGGGGTTAAATAGTTATGTAATGTAATTGGAAAGGGAGTTAATGGATTATGACATGATATTAATTCCCAAGTTATTTGTTATGGTTTGTGGTTTCCATTTGTGTTTGTTGTGTTTGGTTGTAATATGGTATGTGTGTGGTGAATGGATAAATAATAATGTGCACATGGATTCATAGTATGGACTATTGAAATTAGGATCTATGCCCATAGGTTGAGTTAGAATAAAGCTCTAAACTTCACTCCATAATGCACGGGTTAGGGAAGGGGAGGGAGTTCTATTCCCCAAATGGTTGAATTTGATGAGACCACCTGGATCGAGGCTTCAAGATCAGTGTGTTATATATGTTATGGAGTGATTACCCCTTTTGAAGTAGGGAACTTGACTCATCTCCCTTTAGGAAATGAAATTTGATAAATATGCCTAATCCATTGAAAATGTGATGAAAATTAATTAAGTGAAGTCAATGGTATAAGTAATATAGTTGGAAACAAAGTTAGAAATGGTTTAAGTAAAAAATATTGAACTAATGGCACCTAAGTTACCTTTTTATCATCTTATCTTTTATTTTTTGTTGCATACACCATATAATTGACTAAATATTTTGTAGACACCATTGATGGTGGACAACTGAGTTGTACTCACTGCTGCCTTGAGCCGCCATCGGTTACCCAAGAATATTTCATGTATGCAGGTCATGATAAAGGAAAATTCCATGTTCTAGGGAGTTGGGTGGGACTTGGGATATGCATTGATGAGGATCTAGACTTTGAGTCATGACCTATTTTGGGGATTCATCTATTTGTATTAATTTTGGGTTTTTCCTGCACTTGGAATAATGAGTATGAAATGATATATTTATTTTTTGGTTGTGGACTTGTACCCTATTTGGTAATTGGTTGGTTATGCAAGTCCCTTGGTTATCACATTTTGTTTTCATTATTTCTTCATTACCAGCTATTGATTACTCTAGTAAAGAGGGTATATTCTCCCCATGATACTTATTAGACCCTCGTTGCTATCCAGAAACCTCTAGTATATGGGGAGGTACCCTTGAGGTCTTGTGGTGACCTGGTCTGGGGAACCCGTTTAGTGGATCCCAGGTCGGGGACCTTACACATATATCACGATTTATGATCAAATATTTGTTAAGTATTTTTTTGAATATTTATTATACCCATATTCTCATTTTATGATCACTTATGATATTTAATTTTTATCAATTTTGTTTACACTTACTAAGAATTAGAGATCTCCATTTTCTTATGTTTCCATTTATTATGGTTATGAAGTAATACAAAAGATATTTCTAGAAGGGTATCTTTAAATAAGAATATTTGGGAGATATTGGAAAATTTTTATGGATTAATTATTTTTTATAGAGATAAAATGTCTAGTGGTTGAAAAATACATGATTTTTTCTAGTTATCATTTAATTCTAATTATATAAATATCTAAATCTAAAAGGTCTTGGGAATGTATTTTAATGAAATAATTTCTTTAAGTCATGTAATTACCAGATGATTAGGTTTGGGGAATCATAGTCGGTATTAGAGTCGGGTTTATAAAACTTTGAAGATTATGATGTTATTGTTTAAGGAAAATATAGGAGTTTGAAATGTCCTCAATATTTGATAAGTTGAGGTTTACCATAACTTAAAAGGAATAGATAACCCTTTATGTTAGTTGAGGTAATATTTAAAATTTTTGGGATTATGATAAGTCATGAGTCTAAGGGATAATTCTATATATAAGATATCATCCTAAAGTATTGGTGAAGTAGATATTATTTGGTATTCCTATAAATAACATCCCTATATGGGTACTACAAGTGGATACAGTCTCATAAATAGTTGTAACTAGGAGTAATAACCCTAAAAATCGAGGATTGGGTATTAACCTGATCCTTAATTGGTAACTGAAAAAGTGGCTTAAATACACACCTAGTTTGAAACTCTCAGGGATATGATTTATTTAATCACATTATATTTATGAACCATTATGAAGGATTTATTTCCTAATTACCTTAATGGGTTAGATTGAGAAGTATGACGGAACAAAACTTAAAATAATCAAGGTAAAACCATGAGATTTATAGGATTATCCAAGTATGAAATAATTGAAATGAAAGTATTATTGGTTGAAATGGAGGTTTCATTGGATAATACATCTTAAGGTATAATTTTAATATTCATATACTTTTATTCTTTAAGATATTATTATAACCATTTTTTATAGTATTTGGTCAAAACAGGATCAAAAGTATGAATCTGAGAAAGGTATGTAACCAAAAACCATTATTTCTTGTAACCAAATAAGGGAGAATACTTAAATATAGGAATATTATTTTATGCTTGTTATGATTTAAAAGTGGGTTTTCGAATCTTACATAAGGTAATGACATTTACACACTTATAGAAATTAAATCTAGATAATCTTAGCTAATTTAATTAGTGAAGTGATATGTAACGATGATATTTTTTATATTCTAAAATATATTAAGGATTATATGAAATATTGAATGATATTTCCTTAGTAGTTTTGTGTTAATGGTTTTAAATCATTTATTAAATGGTATCAATAACCTTGAAAAACTATTTTATGGTAAGGGTATAATTTTAGAGATAACTATTAAATAACACATGTCTAAGGGATTGATGTGTTTTAGGTTTAGTATATAGTTGATGTTCAGATAATAAATGGTTAGGTGATTTTGAAAATGTGTGTTATGTAGTATCGATAAACTTGGAAACAATAGTATTTCATGATATTTATGGTGAATTTTATCACTTTTTTTTATTATGTTATATATTTTTTAGTGTATGATTTGATGAATTAGTGGATAATACCATTTTATGAATAAAGATATAAATATTTTTTAGAATAATATAAATGGGGTTTTATGAATTAGATACTTAGGTAGTTTTTTGGAATGTGTGTTGCAAAGAATATATTATTAGGGTACAAACAATAAATGTTATTTGAGTAAAGATAAGTATATTGTTCTAGCTTAAGATAGTAAGGTAGATTTCATATTATAAGTGATATATAGAATAATAAATATTTTAACAATAACGTATCCTCCTTTCATCAAGGGGTAATAATTAAAATTGCAAGGACGTAATTTATTTTAGGGGGTATTGTAACAACCCAGAAAATCTAACCCTAGTTTTATTATGAAAATATTTTATCAAATGGTTTTATTTATAATTTAAACAATTTTAAGACAGTATTCTTTAAAATAATAATATAAAATTAATTTTTTTTCTTTATAATCATAGTTTATTATTAAACATCATTTATTCTTATCAAATTATTATATTTTAAATAATAATTATACTAATATGGATGATTTGTTGTTTGGTTTCAAAAATATGATATGTATATATATATATATATATGTATACTAGATTTACGAACAATTATTTAATCTAGTATATGAGTAATTACATGGGTTTTATATATTTTCAAAACTATGATGTATACTTATTTTTTTGATTAGATTAAAGTTTTTAAAAAACATTATTAACATTTTGAATTTTGTTTAATAAAATTATAAATATATAATATAACCATTTTAATAGAATGATTAAAATTTTAAATATATGAATGATATTTTGATAAAAATTATTCTTATTTTTAATCACACACACACACACACACATATATATATATATATCTTTAATATTAACATTTTTTAAAGTTTCAAAATTTACAAATATTTTTGTACAATTATAATTATTATTATTATGTTTTTCAAGATAATACATTTTAAATTATTAATTTAATTTATAACATTATAAGTATATAATATGAAATATATAAATTTATTTTTTATAAAATTATTTAATAATAATAACTTTTACTTTTAAGAGTATTGATAAAATTGTTTTAATTGATTATTAATTTCATTAAACTTTTGACTTTTTAAATTAGTAATAATATGAAATATAATTAAATAAATATTTTTAAAGGTATAATAATATATTTAAAATGATTAAAAAAAGAATCTCATAATGGATTTGAGATCCACACCTCAGGTTTTGGGGGTCCACAAAACTGGGTGTCGCAACGCAGAGTGGGAGAGGGCAGCCTTGAGGGTTTTGAGAGGGCCATTCCACCTTGAGAGTTCCGACTGGGGTGTTGGGGGTGAACATGGAGGAATCTGATAGTGAGGGTGAAATAGATATTCAAGTCGTGTAGGTCAAGTCTGGTCGAGGAAGTGTGCGGTCGAGGCCGAGGGAGCGTGTTGCATGGGGGTCACACACCACGGCTGTCGGAGTCCAGTCATCTGGCGGTGTTCATTTTCGCGGTGTTGAGTCGAGTCTAAGTACCCATGTCGTGCGGATAGGGTGTTTCACTTCAGACCAGAAGAACCAAGGTTGAGGCTGAGCTTCGTGAAGGAGTCTGATCGGTTAGGGTTTTGAATTTCCTGGACCTAAATCGAGGAACGATTTTGTAGGATGTTGACCAAAACGAGTATTTATATCTTTCCAATTTTCATGTCTTGCTGTTTATCCACATGATGCAATGAACTATGTGATTTTAACTTTTTAACCTTTCCAAACAGTTGTTAGTCTTTTTGTAGGTTTCGCAATCAAAATTTTATAATGTTTTTTCCGTTGCATTGATCTGTTTCCTCAGGGATTGGACCTATTACTTTAATTGTGTGATTTCGTTGATTGTGAGATTGCACCATAAGCCTGAACCCGTCACTATAACAAAATTATTAAAATTTATCTACTGTTCCTAGTTAAAAAGTATGGGTATGGATATAAAGTCCTTACTCCTTTGTGTGATTAAATGGGGGTGAAATCCTTGTTTGAAGCTTTGTGGGTGTGTTCAAGACAACATAAATAGATCAACGTTTCTTTAATCAAGTAAGGGATTAATTATGATTTATTTTGTGTCTTATGTTATTCATAAATTTATGGAAGGAACCTTGTTTATTTATCTCAAAGTTATAATTTTTATTTTTCCGGTTTTGCTAAGGTAATATTATCTTGTAAATATTATCCATGAAAATTTCCTTTTTTATTTAATAAGAAATTTATTTAATTAAATCTCTCAATGTTATAATTGCTTTATCAAAACTCTTTTTTTTAATCCAGTTTGGTGTAAGGCATCAATTATGTTTCTGGTGTTGTATTTTATTGAGTCTATTTAATTTTCTTTAAGGGGTTGTTTTCAAATTGAGTCTTTACACTTAAATTTTTTTCACAGATAATTTTATATGATTTATGTGTCTTGTTTTGAAAATTTTGGAAAGGAACATCCTATAAATTAAGTCTTCATATTTATCTAATTTAGATTTAAAAAATATATCTTTTATTTTGAAATTGAATTTTAATTTTTTTTTATATTAAGATCTTAATTCCTTCTTAAAAAATTATTATGTTCAGAATTAAGGAAATATAATTTCTTTTTTTTCATGTTCCGAGGTAATTGATTATTACTATTTTAAAACCTTATTTGATGAATTTATAATTTTGTTAGATGAATTGTCTCAAATTCTATGATTTATATATAACTGACCCCCAATTTATACTTTAAATTAATGATATATATACATAAATACAAATATATGTATGTGATCTCAAGCTTTTGTTCACCATACAAATATATATATATATATATATATATAAGTTTTTGTTTTCAATCTCTATGACTAATTGCTTCAAAGCATTGTAAGTGGGTGCGACATATACATATTTATTATACAAGTTATGAATATATATAAATATATATTCATAAATGGTGTTTGAAAATGGGTGTATATATATTTATATATATAGATGAATTGATTAATATCATGTTTATAATTTTATCATCGACTTATCATCAAATTTCTAAAAAATTCCCATAACATGTCATCACATTTTATCAACACTATGGGTGTTGCAATTTCACATATACATGGCCATGTGTTTATGAATATCATCGATATTCGTTGCACTTAAAACAGACCAATATTTTCATTAAAAAACTTAAGGTTTATTTTCAAGTTTATTGATTACATGAATTACATTAAATAATTGAATAGATTATTTGTAATATTTTATTTATAATATTATGTGTGAAACTTGATTAATAATTATGATTGAACTGCACAGATGGGAAACAAAGGAGAATTGTGAAATAATGAATGATTACATGGATAGACCTAGCAACGTATTTGTGGTAGAAGTTTTTGTCATAACAAAATTGCAGATGATAAAAAATATAAGTCTTTATATATTTATATACTATAATACTTACAAATACATGTGTACTTTAATTTAGTGTTTGTGTTTTAATGAACCGGAAAACTCCAGTGAAAAATGTATACGTATATATAAACCAAGCTTAAAATTTATTTAGAAAACCTGACTCTCGAGCGATGTAAACTGGAAGGAAATGGAAGTGGAACCATCAAATCTTGTAACATGTCAAGCAGTCATAGAATTAGATGTTTTTATTTCATAATCTTGCCCAATGTTATCATAAAAACACCAGATTATACTTGAGAAATTTTGAACATAATTATTTACCGAAATGATCTGATACTTTAACAGCGTAAGTATTTTCAAAAAGTATTTTGAAAAGGGTGTTTCTAAATATATGTATACAATTATATTCAAATAGTATTTTATAAATAATAATCGAAGGTTTTTAAACCCCTTATTGAGTATATTTTGTGTTCACCCTATGTTTTTGAAAAAATTTTTAGAGGTTTCCTTGAAATCCAGAGTTGGTCATCTTTGTTGTAGCGTGCAGCGGAAGTGGAGTTAATCTTTTGTTTTGTTTTAATTTCTTTTGCAACTCTGATGTTTTTGTAAGCATGAATATTTTCTCAAGAACCTAGATCGGTATAAGGTTCTATTGTATATAATGTCTAAGGTTGGGTCCTTATACTTGGTATTATAAGAACAGTCTAGACAACTTTGGATATTAGATGTTTTTATCTAAGCATAAGAGTTTAAAAGTCTAGCGGTTCTAGTTTTCATAATTTTGAAGACATAAATTCAGAATTTTTTTTAGTCTGATGAAATGAATTGCGAGGAAATAATTCTTTTGAGGGGGGAATAATGTGATAGCCCAAAAAATCTAACCGTAGTTTTATTATGAAAATATTTTATTAAATGGTTTTATTTATTATTTAAACAATTTTAAGATGGTATTATTTAAAATAATAATTGAAAATTAATGTTGTTTCATTATAATCATAGTTTATTTTTAAACATAATTTATTCTTATCAAATTATTATAAAATATTTTAAATAATAATTATACTAATATGGCTAATTTTTTGTTTGGTTTCCAAAATATGATATGTATATATATGTGTGTGTATATGTATATGTATACTATATTTGTAGACAATTTTTTAATTTATTAAATGAATAATTACATGGGTTTTATATATTTTCAAAAATATGATGTATACTTATTTTTTTTATTAGATTAAAGTTTTTTAAAAACATTATTAACATTTTGAATTTTGTTTAATAAAATTTTAAATATAGAATATAACAATTTTAATAGAATGAATAAAATTTTACATATATTAATGATCTTTTGATAATAATTATTTTTATATTGAATCACAAATATATATATATATATATATATAATATTAACATTTTTTTAAAGTTTCAAAATTTACAAATATTTTTGTACAATTATAATAATTATTATTATGTTTATCAAGATAGTAAATTTTAAATTATTAATTTAATTTATAACATTATAATTATATAATATGAAATATATAAATATATGTTTTATAAAAGGATTTAATAATAATATCTTTTACTTTTAAAGAGTATTGATAAAATAGTTTTAATAGATTATTAATTTCATTAAACTTTTGAATTTTTAAATTATTAATAATATGAAATATGATTAAATAAATATTGGTAAACGTATAATAATATATTGATAATGATAAAAAAAAATAATCCCATAAGGGATTTGAGATCCATGCCTCAGATTTTGGGGGTCTGCAAAACAGGGTGTCGTGACGCAGAGTGGGAGAGAGAAGCCGCGAGGGTTTCGAGCGGGTCGTTCCACCTTGAGAGTTCCGGCTGGGGTGTTGGGGGTGAAAATGGAGGAAGTCGATGTCGGGGGTGAAAGGGAGATCAGAGTCATGCAGGTCATGTCTGGCCGAGGTTATGCACAATTGAGGCTGAGGGAGCGTGTCGTGTGGGAGTCACACGTCGTGGCCGTCGGAGTCCTGTCGTCCGGCGGTGTTCGTTTTCATGGTGTTGAGTGAGGTCAAAGTACCCACGTTGTGTGGCTAGGGGGATTCTTTTTAGACCATAAGAAACAAGGTTGAGGTTGTGCTTCATCAAGGAGTCCTATGGGTTAGGGTTTCGAATTTCTCGAATCTAAATCAAGGTATGCTTTTGTAGGATGTTGACCAAAATGAGTTTTCATATCTTTCCAATTTCCATGTCTTACTGTTTACCTATGTGATGCTATAAACTGTCTCTTTTTAAATTTTTAACCTTTCCAAACTATTTTTGGTCTTCTTGTAGGTTCAAAATCAAAATTTTATAATGTTTTTGTCCATTTCGTAGCTCTGTTTTCTCATGGATTGGACCTATTACATTAATTGTGTGATTTAGTTGATTGTGATCTTGCACCAAAATCCTAAACCTGTCACTATAAAAAATTTATTAAAATGTATCTACTAGTCCCAGTTAAACAGTATGGGTACTGCTATAAATGCCTTACTCCTTCTTGTAATTAATGGGGGGGAAAGCCTTGTTTGAAGCTCTGTGGGTGTGTTCGAGACAATATAAATAGATCAATGTTTATCCAATCAATTAAGGGATTAATTATGATCTATTTTGTTTCTTATTTTCTTCATAAATATCTGAAAGGAACCTCATTTATTAATCTCAAAGTTATAATTTTTATTTTTTCTGGTTTTGCTAATGGAATGTTATCTTTTAAATGTTATCCACGAAAATTTTCATTTTTTATTTAGTAAGATATTTCTTCAATAAAATCTCGCAAGGTTATAATATCTTTATCAAAACTATTTTTTTAATTTAGTTTGGTTTAAGGGATAAATTGTGTTTATGGTGTTTTATTTTCTTGAGTCTATTTAATTTTCTTTAAGGGGTTGTTTTGAAATTGAGTCTTTACACGTAAATTTTTGTGAGGGATAATTTTATATGATTTTTGTGTCTTGTTTTGAAAATTTTGGAATGGAACATCCTATAAATTAAGTCTTCATATTTATCTAATTTATGTTTAAAAAATATAGATTTTATTTTGAAATTGAATTTTAATTTTTTTTGTTATTAAGAGCTTAATTCCTTCTTAAAAATCTATTGTGTTCAGAATTAAGAAAATATAATTTTTTTTTTTCAAGTTCTAATGTAATTGATTATTCCTATTTTAAAACCTTATTTGATGAATTTATAATTTTGTTAGATGGATTATCTCAAATTCTATTTTTTATATATAACTGACCCCCAATTAATACTTTAAATTAATGATATATATATACATAAATACAAATATATGTATGCGATCTCAAGCTTTAGTTCATCATACAAATATATATATATATATATATATATATATACTTATATATATATATATATAAGTATTTGTTTTAATCTCTACGACAAATTTCTTCAAAGCGTTGTAAGTGGGTGAGACATATACATATTTATTATACAAGTTATGAATATATATATATATATATATTCATAAATGGAGTTTCCAAATGGGTGTATATATATTTATATATATGTATGAAGTGTCATGTTTATAATTTTATCATCGAATTATCATCAAATTTCTAAAAAATGAACATAACATGTCATCACGTTTTATCAACACTATGGGCATTGCAATTGCATGTATACATGGCCATGTTTTTATGCATATCATCGATGTTCGTTTCACTTAAAAAAACCTACGTTTTCATTAAAAAACTTAAGGTTTATTTTCAAGCTTATTGATTCCATGAATTGCATTAAATAATTGACTGCCTTATTTTTAATATTTTATTTATAATATTATGTCTGAAAATTAATTAATAATTACAATTGAACTTCACATATGGGCAACAAAGGATAATTGTGAAAGAATGATTGATTTCATGGATAGACCTAGCAAAGTATTTGTGGTAGAAGTTTTGGTCGTAACCAAATTGCAGATGATAAAAAAATAGAATTCTTTATATAGTTATATATTATCATACCTATAAATACATGTGTACTTTAATGCAGTGTTAGAATTTTAATGAACCTGAAAACTGAAGTGAAAAATGTATACGTATATATAAAGAAATCTTAAAAATGTTTTCAGAAAACCTGACTCTCAAGAGTTGTAAATAGGAAGGGAATGGGAGGGGACCCATCATAGCCTACAATGTGTCAATAAGTCTCAGAATTATATGTTTTGATTTCAGAAGCTTGCCTATTTTTTTCAAAAAAACACTGGATTATGTTTGAGAAATTTTAAACATAATTATTTACCAAAATGATCTACTACTTTAACACTGTAATTATTTTCAAACAGTATTTTGAAAAGGGTGTTTCTAAATATGTTTACATAATTATTTTCAAAGAGTATTTTATAAATAATCATCGAAGGTTTTTAGACCCCTTACTGAGCATCTTTTGTTCTCACACTACGTTTTCGAAAAAAAATCACATGTTTCATTGAAATCCAGAGTTGGTCACCTTTCTTGTAGTATGCAGTGGAAACAGAGTTGATATTTCATTTTTTTTAATTTCTTCTATAACTCTCATGTTTTTGTAAGAATGTATCTTTTCTCGAGAACCTAAGACGGTATAAGGTCCTCTTATATATAATTTCTAAGGTTGGGTCCTTACAGGTATAATGTAATGAACCAAGATTTTAGATCCTCTAAAATATAAAATATGTTATATAAATCATGTAACACACTACACCCAATTTAAAAATACTGCATCATATTAAGAATACATTATTAATAAACCTATAATAAATAATAATATGGTTTTATTAATAGTTTTAATGTTTAGAAGTAAAATAATTAATATGAGTTAACATTAAAAAGTTTATTTTCAATAAAAAACAATTTATTTATATAGTATATTTTCATTTTGAAAAGATAAATTTATAAATTTTAGAATTTAAATTTGATATATTAAAATTCATATTTTTAATTCATCACAAAAAAATAGCCTAGTATTTATTTTTCATATTTTTTAAAAATAATCGATATTTTGGTGAATAGTAAAACAATACTAATTTTTATAATATAAACACTTTTATATAAATTAGAATATTTTCAAACCATTTTGATATAATAATTATATATCTATAAAGTAAAATAAATCATTTAAATTTTTTATTTTTTATTTATAAAATCCATTATTATTATTTTAGAAAACCAAGTAATATTTTATGAAAACTATTTTTCATATATTTCATTAATTAAATTAATGAATGGTGAAATTAGGATTTCGATTTTTTTTAATGTCACATGAAACTTATTTGAAAAATAATAATATTCTAAAAATTATTAAAATAAATATCATTTCTAATTATTTTCCATACATAAACTTTATGCTTAAAAATATACATTTCTTTAAAATGGAATTTTATGTGTTACATGTTTTATCATTAAGATTATTTTTTCTACACATATAATGATAATTTGATATAAATATTATTATATTTGAGATAATAATGTTTGTATTACTTAATATAGACAATTTAATTTGTGGGTATAATGTTTAGATTATTAGGATTAATGCTAATTTCTATGATAAGGTGATGCAATTATTTTAAAATTTTTGTTTTGTTAATATCAAGGAATTTATATAAATTAAATTAAATTTAAAAAATTTAAATAATGAATCTAATATGATGTATAAACACATAAATAAATATATTGACACTCATTAATGGGTAATCAATAATAAATAAGATTAATAATTCATAATGGTCAAAATATCATTTTTCTACTAAAACAATTTTTCTACATTTTATCTGTTTTAATTTAAAAGATAATTTTATAATATTTAGAAATTAAATTTCATTAAATATATGATAAATTTAGTTCCATAAAAAAAATTTGGTTATATAGGTCATTTTATATTATCAATAAAACATAAAATCACTTGGTTAAAAACTTGTTATCAAGTTTAAAAGTAAACGAGTAAAATGTAAAGAATTAATGGTAAAACCGCTATAAAATGTTCAAAAAAAATTAAAATGTAATTTTGAGCATTTATCTACCAAAAAATACCACAAAATATATTTTTTCAATTTTTTATGCACTAACCCTAGAATAGTGTCATGGCATTATTGAAGAATGCAAAGGTGTTTCCAAAAGTATCCTTACATTCACTAATAAAAACATAACACTTCCACCCTTAAAATATACACTTAAACTTAGGTTTCTTCATTAAAAATATAATATTTTACTCTAAATATAATCCTATACCATTAAAATTAGACCTTGGTTACACATAATTATCCTAACCTCTTTAATTTCAAGAAGACTTCCAAGGATAGATCAAGTCTCCAATGTAATTATTATCTCACACTTAAGTTTTTCTTCTTAATATTAATCTTCCAAAAACCTCATCACCATAATAATATAATGAATTAAATATAATTATTATACTAATATATTTTTATATTAATGTTACAACCCTTATTTATTTATTTCCATCCACTTAGAAACTCAAAGCAACGTCAATCGTGGGTGTGCACAAACTACCACCTCCATGAAAAATCACTTTTACATTTTTCTTCTAGTTTTTCATTATTTATATAAACATATAAAATATGGTTTAATATAATAAAACATAAAAATAATATAATTATGTTTCAATTATAAAAATATTATTTCAAATTAAACACTTTCTTAACCATACTTGCCAATCGAGTTAAATCATGTTCAAGTTTGGGTCGATATAACAACCTATGTGAATGATGCTTTAAAATTTGATCATGGATGAAAGTGAGAAACTAAATAATGATATTATTTTTGGTTAATATTAAAATAAATATCTTTTTATGATTTTGTGAAATGTTTTATAAGTTATATAATTTAATAAATCATTTTTGACCACTGAAATAAACGAAATAAGTCGTTATCAATTTGGTTTCCACATAACCTAACCCAATGTATAGGATGAAATAAGAACATTTTAAATAAAAATAATATATATATTAAAAAATATTAAATTATATATAAATAATGAACTTGGTATCAAATTTTGGGTAATGAAATCAGAATTATTAAACTCGTGAAAAACAGATAGAGTTATTAAAACCTGATGGTCGTAATACGCAATAACTAATTAATGTACTCGTGATAAAAAATAATAATAAGTTTTATAAAAAGGGTAATATTTATGTGTAAGGTTATGAAATATTATATTAATATATTTTTTTATTTTGATAGTATCTTATAGTTTGATCAGCTTAGTAAGGAAACAGGGTAAGGGTTTTCATCTCAATTTCTCTTCATTCAGACAAGTGTTCTATTTTTGAACCTAACCTAATTTATGTAATGTATATACTTCATATTTAAGAAATAAAATAATGAATTATATTTAAATCATGGTATATAAATTTTAATTACAATTCCACTCTCTAAAGGAGTTTTTATTCTTTAGTTTCTAAAGTTGTAAGGGTTTTTCTATCTAAATTCCTCTTTATTGAGACATGTTTTATTATTATGAAACAATTTATTATTTCAAGTGTGTATATACTACCCAATAAAATTATCCATGATTTAATTCATGTGATTTAAATAACCAAATAAATTTCAAGTTTCCAATTTGTGGGTCGGAGTAAGACCCTCAAGAGGGGGGTGAATTGAGTTCCTATAAAAATTATATTTTAAAACCTTATTTAAAAATTTCCCCAATTTAAAATCTAAACTTCCAAATTAAAAAAAAATATTATATTTTTAAGAGTTTTGATTATTCAATTAATTTCTTGAAATATTGATTAATTCTCAGTTATAGCAATTTTAAAGATTGATATAACTTTGGAAGGTAATTTACTAAATTAAAAAAATATAAACACTATCTAACAATAACTATAAAAGTAATATTTAGTTTTTTAAATCTATGTGAAAATAGAGAAAACTAAATTTGAAAAACATTGTCGATAAAAAAAGAGGATCAGTATCAAGCAGAGACCTAATCCTCTCTACATGGGGATCACCTGCCACCAAGAATTTTACATTTATAAACTTGATCCACACCCTAGATCATGGTTCATAATAGAAAATAGGGTTTTCTAGGTTAACTAGACCTCTACCATAGTAATCCATGTGAAAAAAAGTAGAATCAGGTCACAAAGGTACCTGTTGCATAGTTATATGTGGGTGAAAATGGTGTAGAAAGATGAGTGAGTGAGGATATCTTGTATCCTCCAGCTTAGATCTGTAGACAGTATGTGTTTGTGATATATACACACATACTACTCAAAATAATAGTAATAATGTACACAACAGAGCATAAATAATAAGAAAAGATTTGGAATTGTAAGGGACCGGATCTACATGGATTGAACCTTTGCATGTTTTTGAAGACCAAAGTTCTTAGAGAAGTCCTGGAGGAATTTTGGAGGAGTTCGGTCATGAGAATCTAGAAATAGGGGGATACATTACATGACCTAGGGGAACACAAAGTGTACCATTTGGGTTTTAGAAAAATAAAACATAGTATTGAGGCAATGTATTTTTCAACATAAGTCGGCCTCGAGGTGGTACACAACGTGACGGGGAGGTACATGTCGTGTACTGCCCCACGACTGGGTATTTTAAAGACACTCATCCATACGGTTTTTTCAAACCCTACAGATTGATCGTACCCCCTCTCAACCCCAGATGACCCGGATGCCTCCCTCTTCAACGTTTGTGGATTCCTTCATCCTAGGTCGGTTCCCTGATTCCTTATTTTATATGTCTTCAATCCGAGGTAAAACATACCTTCGTTCTTTAGTTTTATTTGATTTTTATTCTCCCATTACTCTTTTCCATGAAATATCTTTTGATATCCATGGTTATAATGGAGTTTCTTTTGGTTTTTGTTGATGCGGTTGTGTCGCGACATCCTAGGGTGGATGCAGTTGTTGTCGGGAAGGTGATCGTGATCTGTTGCTTTGATCCATTCTCGAGCGAAGAATGTAAGAAACCTTTTGAGGTAGGGGATTTGTGGATTCTTTATTCTTTTATGTGAAACTTTAGATTTATCATGTTTTATCCCACTGTATCACAATGGAATTAACATAATAAATATTTGAAACGGATAAATAAATTGGTATTGATTGTATGTTATTGCCTCTTGTTTTGCTAGATAGTGTGATATCTATACTTGTCTTTTTTATCATGTCATTATTGATGGAATTTGGATAATAATGTAAAATGGGATTAATTATAAATTATTTTTCAAAGATAAAGAGGCATACAAATGAATCTGGTTGTTTTTTTTTTGTAAATTGATGATAATCAAATTGATGTAGTAAGCATGTTTAAATGATTTTTGATAGCTATGGTAAATTTCTATTTAGGATGCCTATAGTTGGAACCTACAAATGATGAATTAGTTAATTAAAGATAAATTAATTAACCAGTTTTTTTTATAAAAGATAATTTCTGGTAGGGTTATGTGTTACCCACTTTCCTGTAAGTTTGAGTTCCTTTTGCTTTGGTGACATGATTGGTTATTATGTATGTAGGTTGCATGCCTTTTTTAAGGGCCAATATCCCAGTTTATATGATGTTTTTTTCCTAATTCTTTTGTTGTGATGTGATCCAGGAGGGTTGTTGTGATATGAGAGGGTAGGGAGGCCCATTGGTTGTGCTAGCAGTTGATGCCTAGAGTGACGAGATGCATCAGTTTATGCATGAGGATGTTGGAGAGGACACTGAAGATAATGAAATAGTTTGGATGTGAATTATTGTATGTTTTCTGAATTTTATTGGTTTTTTATCTTCTTTACTTTCCCCACTTCTCAAGGAAGATGTTCTAGCTTACCCACCTTCCAAAATGGGCCAAGACACATGGGGTATGCCATGTGCTTTCTGTGTTTATCTTCTTGAGGGATAATGGTTCTATACTCCTATTATCGGTGACAAAGACAATATGGGTAGTTCATCTACTCACCGGGTTGAGCCCCCTTATGTTTGGTAGCTTAGAATGTTTTTCTAGAATGCTTAGGAATATGGTAAAGTAATAATGATGTTAATAAATGATTGAATAAATGATGTTAACCCATGGGGTTGGAACTTATTGGGATGCAATGATGAGGTAATATTTCTGAGAAGTTGTGGACTTGGTTTGGTTATGACTATATGGTATTAAACTTTGGTGTTATGCTAATGAAGTATAATTTGGAGTTTTTAATGGTTAATTAATGTTTAAGTAATTAATTAACATAATGTTCAACTGATAAAAAGGGAATAAACTAATTCAATAAATCTCTTAAAATGGTTGTGTGCTTATAGGATACCTAGTCTTAGCAGTGGAAGCCAAGATTCTGAGAGATGTTAGATTTATTTGAGTCTAAGACTAGTTTATGCCCATAGTGTGGTTTTGAGATAGAGAATATTCTGTACTTTTTTTTGTTTCTATATGCTACTCCACCCCTTCAGTTAAGGAAACTGACACCCTAGGGATTCTAAGCCCTAGGAGGTGTTTTCCCCAACATTCTTATGGGAGGATGTATGCCTAACTTCCCCCTTTACCCCTACTCTCTTCGCTTGGTAGTTACTTATGCTGGTAGGCACAGTGGTTATTTTTTCCCATATGTGTGTGTAGAGGGATTTAATGGATCATGGTTATTCACACACATATATTCTAGATATAGTTTCCTATGGACTACTATAGGTGTAATGTGTATAGGTTTTTATGGTTTGAGGATCCTTACTCGGTGTATGGGTTGTAATGGCTTATGGTATAATGCCTGACATATGATACATGTTATACGAGTTTTTGTGGCTCCTAGAAACTACTTGGTTACTTTGGTTACATGGATGTAGTGTTTGTGTTGCAGAAGGTGCATATTGTGGTGCTTTGCCTAGGTGTCTGTGGGCAAACCTTTTGGAGAGAGATGCATAAGACGTGCGACATTGGGGGAAAGCGGAAAACCTGTGGGGAATTGGTAGTGGGGAACCCTTGATAATATTAATTATATTATATACTCTTGTATGTGATACTTGGCGATAGTATCCATGGTGAGGTTGGGAACTTTGTATACCTATTTAGTTGACGAGCTAGTTCTACTTGTTGTTCATTGTGTTTTATCATCCTTTCTTTAATTTTTCACAAGAGGATCCATGGAGGATCTTACTGATTATACTATCATACTCACTCTACGTATATCTAAACTGTTTTTTAGGTCACTTGGATCTGGTTGGAGATCAGGTTTCTTACCAGTAGCTTGGGGTTACATTAGTTATTCAGGCTTTGTGTTCACTATTTTTTTACTTTCTTTTGGTACTTGAAGTTTTCCCTTTCAGTTGTAGTAGTTCTTTCATTACATTACATATATGTACTTGGGTTTTCTTTTATATTACATTCTGAGTTAGAGTTGGTTGGTGCATGTCTTATCTCTCTCTTACGCAAGTGTTCTCTTAGAGGTTAATTCCTCCCATTTGTGCGTTTACCATACCCTTAGTGCTAGTCGCCAACCTGTGGCCTACTGGAGGTGAGACTCAGGGGGTAACTATCTTCCTTATCATATTGTTGGGCTATGAGGGGTATACCTTGTGGGGAGGAGGTCATGATGAAGTGGTGTCAAAGTTCTGGTTGAGGGATAGGATGGAGTTTAGTGTTAGGAACAGGTTAGGATG
Organism: Viscum album; assembly: GCA_963277665.1. NCBI lineage: Eukaryota > Viridiplantae > Streptophyta > Magnoliopsida > Santalales > Viscaceae > Viscum > Viscum album. The sequence continues at coordinate 1,712,842,428 of OY728130.1, forward strand.
CATGGGTTGGTAGGGAAACAATGTTAGTTAAGTTTAGGAAGTGATGTAAACACTGGAGACCAGTTGAGACGTAGGTGTTTAGGGCCCCTTATGATCTGATGCATGGACCTTTAAGTTTATAGAGGCTACTAAATGAGGTGATAATGGTTGTATGGTATAGATCTAGGAACATCATTCTTATTTATTCCTATGTTTTAATGGGTAGACCATGGGATAGGTTAACCTAAAATGAATAAAAAAAAATTAATTAATTAATGTCGAGTCTTCTATATTCCAGGTTTAGGGGCTCCAATTGTTTTTTTATTTTGTAGGTATGGATCCAGGTCAACATCCTCATTAGGTTTGTGTAGAATATGTCCAAAAATCTTTTCCAATAGATCGTCGTAGGGTATATTTTGACGACAATGACACTCGAAGGAGGACGCTCTCAGAGTTTCAACACTAGAGTCTACATAAGTACAAGGGATTCATTTTTTAGATGCAGTCAAAAAAGACTGGTTAGAGTATGTTGAGATATACTTCAGTTTGATCGATTCTTGGAAGGAGAACTGGGTGTCTTTTGTTTTTATGATGTTGCATGGGGCATCAAGGCAGTGGTGGTTCTTGTTCCTTGGGTATTGCAAGGATTCAGTGATCTTGTTGGAGGAGTTCCAAGAAAAATTCAGAGTCGAGTTTCTTTCTTCGACTGCGAAAGTATCCAGTCACTAGGAGCTGCTTAACCTTCGATAGGTAATCTCTAGTGTATGAGAGTTTGGAATCCATTTCCAGAACCTTTTATGATATGCTTCGAACCTGTTTCCAGATTAAGAGGACAGAACGACGCATTTTGAGGAGGCTTTGTATCTATAGATCCAACGCTAGGTCACCTCGTTTATGTTGACAATATATCTTGAGGTTCTGGAGAGGGTAGAGCTCATCGAGAGGATATTAGCCAAAACTATATCTTTATGAGAGGGGAGTTGTTAGGATTCCTCATGAAGCATATCTATGTGTCAGGGTTCCCGATTTTTAGGGTAGAAGTGTTTTTGTTTGGCTGGGGGTAGGTCCCAGCCCTTAGTATCTTTTTTCTTTGGGGTGGAGGATCTCAGGCTTATGCCAAGGGATCATGTGCTTTTTTTTCTTTTGGAGGCTAAGGTCATTAGCGGTGAGAGTGCCCGACCTTTCAAAGTGGTCATCATGAACTAGGTGTCCCGCTCTAGGTTCCTCCGTTGAGTCAATTCTAGCTGAGGTAGTCGTATCAGGTTGCACCATATTTGGATCAGTAGAGAGCAGATGGGATAGGTAGAGGACAGCCCCAGTATACTCCTCATCCTCGGAGTGCATATCATGTTCATGGTTGTGGTCATCATTAGGGTCAGAGAAGTCTGGGAAGAGGTCATGGTCAGCTTCATGGTTGAGCGTTTCTAGTTCCAGGTGAGCCAGATGTCATTCGAGGTACCCTTTTCTTGTTTTCTACCTAGGTGTATGCCTTGTTTGATTCAAGAGTGATGCACTCCTTCATATCACCTTCCCTTTTCCATTCATTAGGACTTGAGGTAGAGAGGCTTCTGGTGCCCTTGGATTTGACTACGCCAGTTGGAGGTCGAGCTGATTTGTTTGAAGTATGTAGAGACTGTGAGCTAGTGCAGGGGTAGTGGTGATCTTGGTGAGATTTCATATGTTTATGGATAAAACCATATGATTTCATCCTCGACATGGATTGGTTGTATTAGGTCTAGTATATCGTAGATTTCTTCCAGAGCAGGTGTCATTCTTCGATGTTAATGGAGAGTCGTTAGTGTTTATTGGCGAGCGAGACCCTCGGATGGGTTAAATGTGTGTTCTGCCCTTGTCATCCTTGATGGTTGTTAGGTACACTAGTCTAGATAACATGATAGGGGGGTGAATCAGGGTATGAAATATTAAAACAACTGCCCCTTTTGATCTTGTTTTGTTGTTAGACAAAACCCTATTTTCTCTCCTTCCCATTGTAGAGTAAGAATAAACCATAAATCATGCATAGGACACAGTAATTTTTACTTGGTTCACCCTCACTGGGCTATGTCCAAGGAGCATGCACAAGTAGTGTGTCGATGTACCAAATCTAATAAAAGTGCACTTCTGTTTACAAGTTCGAAGAAGACTCATTGTCCCTCCGAGTTTACAACCATTCACAATTTGAGAACTCACTGCTCTCTCAACTGAAGTGAGCTCACTGCTTCCTCAAAAGATCCACTCACAGTTTATAGACCTATAGGTCTCTTCATTACCACTAATGAATGCATCCTCTACTATATATAGATTCTCTAATGAAGTCTAAATATCATTCACTGATGAATACCCTTTTTCCCCAGACCACTGGGCACCAACCTTTGGGAATTACCTTCTCAAAGCACCTTACATCGCGAAACTCCCAATTTCACAAAGCTCAAACAAGATTTTGCGAAGTTCCTACCTCTTCACGAAGCACCTTCCTCTTCACAAAGATCCTTCCTCTTCGTCAAGATCCTACCTCTTTACGAATCTCCTGCCTCTTCGTGAAGCTCATTGATCCAATGCGGAGCACACCACTTTTGCGGAGCTAGATTAGCCGTCATGAAGCTTCTTACTTTCGTGAAGAACACGACCTTTTCTAACCACATCCATGAGCCGAGAGAAAAATATTTTCATCGAAAACTCTCTACTTCTCTCAAGGGGGTTGAGTCCTATTTATAGGAGATTCCACTGACCCTCAAACCTTCCACGCGAAGTCAGAACCATGTCATCACAAATTGCGAAGCTCAAAAAATCCCGCCAAAATTCTCTCAATATCGCGAATCACCACAAAATTTTTTTGATCGTAGAGCTCGTCTTAATCATGGATTATTCTTTCAATTACTTCTCACCTTCACCGCAAAGCTCCACTCGCAATGCCCTTCACCACCGCAATTCTCTTTAATGCTTCCATTCACAAAACTTGTCATAATCACAAAGAATCGCCATCAAAATTCTTAATGTCTTCGTAAAATCCACATCAAGAATCTCATCTTCATGAAACTAATTCTTTTTCCATATTTTGATGATATCTTCATGGAAATCCACTTTTCACGATGCTCACCAAATTCCAAATTTTGGACCCCAAAAATTTGGCAAACATTGGAAAATGGTGCCACCTTATATCTGTTCTTTTGTATCACCCCCAAATAGTCCATTCCTTTTTCATTTATCAACATGGATTGTCAAAAACCTCTCTGGAACTTGAAAATTCACCATGGAGACCTACTTTGTCAACAAACACAATCAACCCAAAAATTATGCAATGTTACCTTGAGGGATTTTTTGCCAACAATGGTTGAGTTGATGATGAGTTCTTTGGAGGTTCAGTAGTTGGAAATTCCTAGTGTCATAGAAGAGTACCCTGATGTCTTTCTAGAATAAGTTGTATCATTACCCCCTTAATGAGAGATCGAGTTTGGAATTGATCTATATCTAGGAGAATCTCCTATCTCTATATATCCAAATAGGATGGTCCCTTCTGAGTAACGGGAGCTGCGTATAGAGCTCAATATTTTATTACAGTGTGGTTTTTTTCATCCGAGTGTGTCACCTTGGGGTCCACCAATTTTGTTCGTGAATAAGGCTAATGATTGTTTTCAATTGTGTATCGATTATCATCACTTAAACAAACTGAAATTGAATAATCACTATCATCTTCCACAGATTGATTATTTATTCGCTCAACTAAAGGTTACAAGTTGGTTCTTAAAGATCGACTTATGATCAGGATATCATCAGATGTTTGTGACAGATGAGGATATCATGAATACTGTTTGACATTGTCTTCATGGGCATTACAAGTTCATCCTAATTTCGTTTAGTGTGATGAATTCTCTAGCTGTGTTCGTGGGGTTTATGATCACTTTGTTCTATGAGTTTCTAGAAAAAAATTTGGTGGTTTTCATCAATGAAATCTTTTTGAACTCCGCATCTGAGGAGGTGCATGCAGAGAATATACATGTTGTTTTAGGAGTTCTTTGTCAACATCAGCTATTTGAGAATTTTTCGAAGTGTGAGTTTTGGACACAAGAAGTCCATTTCTTGGGGCATTTTATATCCCAATAGGGAGTAACTATAGATCCATCGAAGATAGAAGAGGTTGTGTCTTGGGAATCCTCCAAGACGGTGACAGAGGCAAAAAGATTCATTTGTCTTGTAGGCTATTACAGGAGGTTCATAGCCGATTTATCTTCGGTTTCAACTCCTCTAAAAACGTTGACTAGGAAGGATGAGGTGTTCATGTGGACCGATCGGTGTTAGACATCTTTCGAGTAACTGAAGGAGAAGTTGTTTAGTTCTCTGGTAATTTTCCTTCCAGCAGAGGGAGTTTAGTTATATATTTTATGTGATGTTTTACATCTGGGTTTAGGCTGTATTTTGATCTAGCAAAGATTAGTTGTTTTTTATGGGTCTTGTCAGTTGCATCCCCATGAATTTAATTATTCCACCCATGATCTTGAGTTATCTTTAGTGGTGTTTCTCTGAAGTTTTGGAAACATTACCTCATTGATGAATGCTTTGTGTTTTTCACCAATAATAAGAGCCAGTGGTATGTTTTCTCCCAACATGACTTGAACTTGCGGTAGCATCTATGGATGGAGTTCTTACAGGAATACGACTTCGAAATATCGTATACACTTGTAAAGGAGAATATTGTAGCTGATGGGCTGAGCAGGAAGTCACGTAGTGATGCATTTCATGAATCTAGTGATTCCTGGAGAGTGATGGAAGAAATTTATACATTACACCTCAATATGGGAGAAGTTGGGGGGGTATAGGTTGCCTTTTTCAGATGATGGTGTAGTCATATCTTGTGCAGAAGGTAGAAAATTCTCAATTGGGGATCTATAGGAGGAGGTCTGTAGAGACTGAGTTGTTTGTAGAGAGGCCCCTGATGGTTGGTCTGAGGATGAACAACACTGAGTGTTATATTAGGGAATGATTTTCATTCCTTTAGAAATGCATGAGACTATTCTCATAGGGTTACATAGTTCTCCTTTACCAGTGCATCCTGGTGTAAAAAATATGTATTGATCCTTGAGGAGTAAGTTTCGGTGGTCAGGGATTAAGCATGTAGTTGTAGAGTTTGTGTCTCGATGTTTGGTTTTCTAGAAGGTCAAGGTCGAGAACCATGTCCCCGATGGTTTTCTCCAGCCATTAGATATTCCTCAGAGGAAGTGGGAGGACATCTCAATAGAATTTTTTTCTTTTTTACCTCAAGCTCAGGGAGGCCATGACTCTATATGGGTGGTAGTGTATCATTTGAAAAAATCATCCCACTTTATAGCTATCAAGTAATCAATCTTAGTAGAGGTTTTATTGAGGTAGTATCTGTAGGAGGTGGTGAGACTCCATAGAGTCCTGAAGACGATAATTTCTAACTAAGATCCTATTTTTACCACTAGGGTTTGGAGAGGTCTTCAGCATGATTTTGGTTATCATCTATGCCTTAGCACTGCTTTTCATCCACAGACAGACGGTCAGACAGAGCGGACCATTCAGACTCTTTAAGACATGTTACGCTCTTGTGTCCTGGATTTTGGAGGTTCGTGGATGAGACACTTACCCTTGGTTGATTTCACTTATAATAATATTTTTCAATAAACCATTGGTATGGTGTTGTTTTAAGCCTTGTATGGATGATATTTTGGTTCTCCATTGTGCTAGACTATGGTTGGAGAGTCAGAAATTCTCAGGCTATAACTAGTACAGAATATGACAGAGAAGGTTCAGGTGATTCTCGAGAGGATGAAGGCAATGTAGGATCATCAGAAATCATATTTTGATCAAAGTAGGAGACCTTTTGAGTTTGATGTTGTGGATCATGTGTTTCTAAAGGTGAATCCCTGTCATGGGCAGCAAAGGTTTGGTCGTGGGAGTAAGTCGTCTCCCCGATTTGTTGGGCCTTTTGAGGTGTTGGATCATGTTGGAGTCGTGGTTTATCGGGTAGCACTCCCCCCCCCCACAGATGAGCAGGGTACATGATGTTTTTCATGTGTCACAGATCCATCGTTATATTCATGATGAATCTCACATCATTTATTGGTGAGAGATCGATGTTGATGATGATGTGGCCTTCAATAAGTGACATGTGGAGATCTAGGATTGCAAGAAGATGGTGTTTTTTGGGAATTCTATCCCCTCTTTTTGTATCTTGTGGTAACATGGTGGCATGCAAGAGAGTACATGAGTCATAGATACATTCTCATAACCCTGAGTTTTTTGATGTCTAACTCTTTCCTTGTAGTGATTTTCATTTTATGGTTGTAAACCTTTCATGTCTATGAGATGGTTTTTTTCTTATTATGGCTTTCTCTTTTTGATAGCTATCTCCCCCAGTAGAGAATTTAGGATCTAGTGGTGATTGTCGTGAGGTGTCACGTTGTTTTTTTATGTGGTTGATCCCATGTGTTGGATAGATCCTTGAGAGGTATCTCACAGGGTGGTTGTTCAAAAAACCCTTTTCTTATTTCCTCTCTTGGTTGGTTTTGGATTCTCAATGATGAGAATTTTTTGAGAGGTATCTTATGTAAGGGCTCAGATCCACGTGGATCAACCCATTGTGTGTTTTCAAAGACCAAGGTGCTTGAAGAATTCTCATAGGAAGTCTGGAGGAGTTCGGTCATCAGAAGTTATAAATAGGAGGGATACACGATATGACCTAGTGGAACATGACGTGTATCATTCGGGTTTTATAAAAATAAAACAAAGTGCCGAGGCAACGTGTTTTTCGTCATAAGTCGGCTTCAAGGTAGTACAGGTCGTGACAAGGAGGTACCCATAGTGTGATATATATGCTTGTCTTGTTTAGCATGTCATTCTTGAAAGAATTTGGTAAAGAATGTAAACTAGGATTAATTGTGAATTATTTTTCAAAGATAAAGAGGCATGTAAATAAATTTGGTTCTTATTGTTCTAAATTGATGATAATAAAATTTATGTAGTAAGTATGTTTAATTAATTTGTGATATCTATGATAGATTTCTGTTTAGGATTCCCATAGTTAGAACCTACTAATGATGAATTGGTTAATTCAAGATGGATTAATGAACCATTTGTTTGATAAAGGATAATGTATGGTAGGTTTCTGAGTTACCCTCTTTCTTGTAAGGATGAGTGCCCTATGCTTTGGAGCCATGAGTGGTCATTATGTATGTAGGTTGGATGCCTTATTTAAGGTCCAAGAGCCCAGTTGATATGATGTTTGTTTCCTACTGCTTGTGTTGTGATGTGAGCCTAGATTTTTGTTGACATATGAGGGAGAAGGGAGGCCCATTGGTTGTGGAATCAGTTGATGCCTAGAGTGGTGAGATGCATCAGTTTATGCATGAGGGAGTCAAGGAGGACACTGAAGATGATGAAAGGGGTTGGATGTGAATGATTGGATGTTTTTTGAATATTATGGGTTGTTTATCTGCTTTACTTTCCCTACTTCTCAAGGAAGATGGTCTTTCTTACCCTCCTTCAAAAAGGGTAAAATACACATGGGGTATGCCACATGATTTTCGTGTTTAGATTCTCAAGGTAGGATGGGTATATTCTCCTGTTTTAGGTGGAAAATACTCTATGGGTTGTTCATCTACTCACCGGGTTGAGCCCCCTTTTGTTTAGTAGCATAAATTTTTTTTTTAGAATGCCTGGGAATATAGTAAAGTAATAATGTTGTTAATAAATTATTGAATAAATTATGTTAACCCAAGGGGTTGGAGCTTGCTGGGATGCAATGATGAGGTAATATTTCTAAGAAGTTGTGGAATTGGTTTGTTTATGCCTGGAGGGAATGTAAATTTGGTGTGATGCTATTGAAATATATTGTGGAATTTTTATTTATTAATTAATTTTTAAAGAATTAATTAACATAAAGTGAAAATGATAAAAATGGAATGAATTAATTTAAAAAATATCTTAAAATGGTTGTGTGCCTATAGGATACCTAGTCTTAGTATAAGAAGTCAGGAGTCTAAGAGATGTTGGATACATTTGAGTATAAGACTAAGTTATTACCATAGTGTGGTTGTGAGATATAGTATATTCTATACTTTTTGTGTTTCTATATGCTACTCCACCGTGTCAGTTATAGAAACTGACACCCTAGGGGTTCTGAGCCCTGGCGTGTTTTTCCCAACATATCAGTGGGAGGATGGATGGCTGACTACCCACTTTGGCCCCGCTCTATTCTCTTGGTAGTTACTTGTACCAGTAGGAAAATCAGTTATTTTCCCACATATATGTGTATAGAGGGTTGAAATGGATTGTGGTTATTCACACACATATTTTATGGATATAGTTTCCTATAGACTACTATAGGTGTAATGTGTATAGGTTGAGGTGGCTTGAGGATCCTTACATAGTGTATGGGCTGTAATGGCTTGTGGTATAATTCTGGATGTATGATACATGTTATGCGAGATGTGGTAGATCCCGAAAACTACCTGGTTACTTTGGTTACGTAGACATAGTGGTTTTGTTGCATTAGGTTTATATTGTGGTGCTTCATCTAGGTGTCTACAGGCAAGCCTTTTTGGAGATAGATGCCTAGGACTTGCGACTTTGGGGGAAAGTGGAAAACCAATGGGGAAGTAGTAGGAGGGTACCCTTGATATTATTTATTATATTATATAATCTTATATGAGATTATTTTTTATAGTATCCATGGTGAGGTTGGGAACTTAGTATACATGTTTAGCTGGTGAGTTAGTTTCACTTGTTGTTCAATATGCTTTATCATGCTTTATTTACTTTTGCATGAGAGGATTTGGGGAGGATCCTACTGAGTATAATGTTATACTCACCCTACGTATATATAAACTATTTTTTAGGTAACTTGGATAAATTTTGAGATCAGGAAGGTTACTACTATCTTGGGGTTACATGAGTTGTTCGGGCTTCATGGTCATTGTTGTTTTTAATTTCTTTTGGTACTTACAGTTTTCCCTTTCAGTTGTAGTAGTTCTTGCATGACATTACATATGTGTACTTGGGTTTTCTTTTATACTATAGTCTAATTTGGGGTTAGTTGGTGTTTTTCCTATCTTTCTCTTCTGCATGTGTTCTCTTAGAGGGTAATGCCTCCCATTTGTGTGTTTACTATACCCACGGTTCTAGTCGCCAACCTGGGGCCTACTAGAGGCGGGACTCGGGGATCACTATCTTCCTTCTCACATTTCCAGCCTAGGGTGGTACACCTTTTGGGAAGGGGTTTATGCCAAGAATTATATTTTTGATGTGATTTAAGCTTATTTACTTCTTAGGTGTAGAATATGTAAATCTAGAGTCCACTTATGGAAATAGATACCAAAACAGAGTGTCATGGAAGCTCTGTATTTTGGTTTCTAGTGAGGTGAGATGCTCTTAGAAGGTTCTCTTCACTAGGGTTTGTTCCTAGAAGAATTTTGAGACTTTTTTTCTTAGAAAATCCTTCTTATTCATAGTTATCAAGAATGAGTGTTCTTTGTTTTTGTCTATTACTTTTGTTCATAGGTTATCTATATATCATCTGCTTCAACTTTTTTACTTAGCTGATTTCTTTTTATATTGCAGCGGTCAACAATAGGCATGTTTGGGACATGTGTTTCACCTCGTACCTCTAACATCCAAGTTAATGATGTCTTAAAAAGTCATACAAGTAAATTAATAGTATTAAATAACCCAATATGAATGTTAGTTAAAAGTTCTAATTTTGAGAGTAAATAAATTTTCTAAGTATTGAATGGTAGTTCATTATTTCGGTAAGTCCTTCTATCGGTAGGTCAGTGCATCGGTGACTCGTTTCATTAGTGACTCCTTCTATCAGAGACTTCTTATATTGGTGACTCAATGTTTCAGTATGTCTATGCATCGGTGTCACATACTATCAATTACTTTTTCTATCAGTGACTTAGACTATCAATGACTCAATATTGTATCTTTCGGTGAGTCATTCATTATATCGATGACTCGTTTATTTTGTTGGTGACTCGTATGTTCTTTAGGTGACTCATTTTTTCTATCAGTGAGTCATTATTTAATTGAATCATTTTTTCTTTCGGTGATTCATTCTATCGGTGACTAGTCTGTTCTATCAGTGACTCGTTTGTTCTATCATTGACCCATCTGTTCTGTTAGTGAATCATTTGTTTTATCAGTGAGTCATTAGATCGGTGACTCAAAGTCTGTGACTTAAACTATTAGTAACTCATACCTGTCCATGTCAGCATTCTTATCTTATAGTATAAATATCAACAGAATGTGTTAAACTTATAATTGAACATAAATAATCATAATTAAACATATTTGAATCTAATAATTACGACATGACTAAACATGATTTGACGTGATTTGAGATAATTAAAACTAGATAGGACCAACACAGTTATTTTTTACTCAAAAATTACTAATGTTTTAAGGGTTCCTTTTTCTCAAATTTGAATCCCTTACAATATGTTTAGATCGCACACCATGTTTCCTTTTAAATGGTGAAAATATTACCCTATTTTCATTTTGTATCATAATCCTCTTATACTAAATGATATTTAATGTTCTATTTAAATTTATACCTCTCATGAGGTTTTGATTCAAATGTAACAAAGGTTGTTAGGGGTTTTTATGAATCAAATATTTTCTTTGGGTCATAATCACTCTTCTTTTACTATGATCATTAAATATCGATATATATAAACTATGATGATTTTAAATTGTATTTCCACCATATTTTTCAGGTAAAATCATGTTTCACACCAAATTATTTTTTCTTTATGATTATATTATATTTTTTAAACTCATTTCTTTTAATAATAATTCCCATTTATTATAATTTATTTTTCTTCCATATCCATGTTTTTACTTTATGAAAATGTTAAACTTTCCCAGATAAAAAATTATTTTTTTCCTCAAATGATTCTTTTATTCTACTTTCTCGATTTTAATGTAATGGTTTCGTTTTCCTTTTAACAATGTGGGTTTTCAAACAAATGTTATTTCAAATTACTCAAAAGGATTTTACATCTTTTCAAAATAAAGAGGTTTTATAATCCACCACAAATTTTATTCTGATAACCATTATGTATTTTTTAAGGTTCCATTATTAATGATTCTTTTTAAAATTAAAATTTTTCTAAGTATTTCTACATACCTTATTCTTTAAAAGGGAATCCCCTGGGAGTGGCCTTTTCGAACCCTCCACTCCAAAGGAACCCCCCTCCCCATGAAGAGGTCATAATTCCTCATCAAGGAAGGATTTGTTTTCAACTAAGACAACAGAGCGTCCCACGGGGTAACACCTTGATCAGCGATAGCTCGACACAGGAATCTATTAGCCATGTGAAGTGCACCTATTCTACCCACCTGGTGAGACATTATTTCTAAGAATCAAACCCCAGACCTCACCATTGATATGACCCCAGAAATGAACCGTTTACACTTCCCCTTTATGAAAAAATTATATATTTCTCAAGTCTCAATTGTTAAGGACTCTTTTAAGGGTCAAAGTTTTCAAAGTATTTCCACTTATCCTTTTTAAAACTTTATGTATTTTTGAGAATATTTTATTTGTAACTATTTATAATATGGTTTCCAAAAATTATTCTCTTCCCCTTCCCAAAAATGTGATTTTTAATTAATTTACACTTCATCTTTTAAGACAATGTTTAAAAGGTTTTGAGAAAAATTTTAAAATTTCACTTATATTTTCCTCCAAGGATTATCTCTCATGAAGGGATTCTTGATCACCCTATATTATTTTATGATATTATTTATTTTTGAAAATGATATTATTGATACTCTATGGTTTTTTAAATTCATGTTATGTGATTATTTAGAAATCTTTAAGAAATCCATTCATTTTCCATGGGTTATTTATGATATGATGAATGATTTATTTAGTGGCACACAATTGTATGGATTGTGAGATGGGTGGAACATATATCTCCATATAATGAATTGGTTAAATTATTATATATCATGAGATATAAATGTTATGTGAATAGGTTAGTGAGTAGCTAGGTACACAGAGGGTGAGTGTAATTTTACGTTTGAACAAGTTTGTGGGTATCCAGGTTGACCAAGATAATAAATTCTATATTTATGATTATTCCACTACCTTTCCTATGTTCCATGGATCATATTTTATAATTCATGTTTATTGAATCATGTTTCCATAATTTTTTATTCATTTCTTATATTATGCCAAGTCATATTTCAGGATTTTTTATCTAAGTAATATTGGGTATATATTTTTTGTGTATCTTAATTAAACTCATATGCTAATTGTATGATCAATTTTGATATTTGATTATTATCACTTTTTTTATCCTTACTGATAATTTAAGCTCATGTCTTTCTTATGTTTCTACTTACCCAAGTTATGAAGAAAATTTATTACATAGGATATGTCTAAAAGGGTATCTTAGGTAAATAATTTTTAAGAGATATAGATTAAGAGATTTTTTTATAGTGATAAAATGTCCAATGGTTGGAAAAGACATGAGTTTTACTAGTTAATGTCTTTTTACTAATTATATAAATCTATAAACATAAAAGTTAATGGAAATTTATTATAATGAAATATTTTCTTTAAATCATGTAATTAATATAATATTAGGTTAAGGTCAATATATTTTCTCATTGAGAATACTTCTCAATCCTAGATATTTGTCTTTAATTGTTTTATAGGTCCTAACTATCAATGATATCAACATGATTGGTGTGAAGTATTTCATAATCTACAAAAAATTCATACTAGTAGGTGAGTACTATGTATTATACCTTTTCATTAAGAACATTAAATGAAAATTATCAGACTAAAAATGATGACCTTGAACATCATATCCATTTAGTGATCCAAGATCCATATTTCAATAAGTTCTAGGTCATTGTATAATTTCTCCCATTAATTAACTATTTTTGTATTGAATCAACCTAATCATGAAAATTATTATTATTAGATGGTTTAGAAAATAACCACTTATCTAAATCCATCATATGAATTCACTTAACTTTATTCCACTAATAACCTAATCGTATTAGGATATCCTTGCTAGTGTAATCCAAATAAAATTCCAAAAAAAAAAGATAATAAAGGATGATCTAAGGGAACCCAGCTTTAACATGACCCGCAAAACATAATAATTTAGATTAACTCAATACTTTCTTTCTATACAAGATATAATTCAAATACATGCATCTTTAGCAAGACCTACATGATTGGATGATTGAGATCTTGAAAAGTGGTTATTTTGAAATAATCTTACACTTAGTACTAAAAAAATTTCTTTTAAGGTCTCACTGATTTAATATACATCATATGCATATTATATTCATAATTATTACATATTATGTAATATTTATCTTTTCATGTTCTATTTATTTTGTGTATGCATGATTCTAACATTTTAGATTTGGAAATATTTATTATAACCAATAAATTAATGTGTTCACCCCACTTTAATGTGTAAATGTTTACACAACCCACAAGTATGTGTTACTCACACAAAAAAAAGAACCCAAGTATATTAATATATATCCAAATGAATCATTTGCTTGAGGTGCATGAATGATTCATGTAAAGTCATAGATTTATATGAGATTGAGAAAACTCCTCATGAGTAAGCCTGAAGCGACAGATATCCAACCCCATTCACTTTCCTAACCAAGACATAAGCCTCTAAGAAAGCAGGTGGTCTAACCCCAAGTCCCTTCACCTTGAGAGAAAATACTCAAGATAGAATTCAATTCATGAAAACTCTAACAACAAATATGCTCAAATTATACCCAAAAACTATTTTTAAGCTCATAACTATAATTAAAAATTGAGGTAAAGGTAGATGAAAACTAAATCTTATAATATCAAACCTAGCATGACATGGGAGAATCTATTATAGATGTAATTTATCATATAAATGGCCAAACATAATATTTATATTTTATAAACAATTCACTAAACATGAATATTGAATAAATTTAACAAATAAATAAAAACTTTATTTATTTTCCAAAATATGAGACATTTATGAACTATTCATAATAAATGCTAATTATAAACATTTTATAAATTAGAAATAATATAAAAAATTTATACTCATTTCAATATGAAATTCTTGATATTTATTATTATATGGAATTTATATGACATTTCATTAATTATAAACATTTTATAATTTTATTTATATTATATAAAGATTTTATATATAATAAAAATATCATATAGTTATGGAATTTATAAACACCTTATAAATCACCTCGTATGATTTTTTAAATAAACCTTTTATTTCTAGATCATAAGGCATGCCATAAAATTTTTCAAAGTTATTTTAAAATATTAACATTTAATATTTGAAAAAAATGTTTCATAAACGCTTTCTAAATTAATTATAAATAATTTATAATTAATTATTTAATTAATTAAACCCTTATAAATTAAATATCTCAAAATAACTTTTATTATGATTTATAAAAGATTTATAAACCATAAACACATTTAAATATTAATAAATAAATAAATAATTTTTAATTTACACTTACACATAATAGATTCTACATAAGGGTATACTCCCTTTACCCTTATGAAGACACTCAAAATAAGGGTAACTACCATCTACCTTAATGTAAACACTCTGTAAAAGGGTAGGACCCTTAAAAAATTCCAACTACAAAAGGGTTAGGTGGAAAAAACCCTTACGTAGTGCCTCATGTAAGGGTAATGAGTGTTTTCATAAGCCTAAATAAAGGTAATTAAATGTTTCACAACCTAATTAACCATCCCTAGGCCATGAACTGATTTATCTGACCCTAATTAAAAATTATTGCATAAAGGTAATATTTATATTCCTTTACTGAAATCCCTCATATAAGAGAAAATGATGGTCTGCCTTTACATAAATGTCTCACCTAAGGGTATAACCTTTAAGTAGCCTACCTGCATTAAAGAAAATCATATTTACCTTTATATTACTCATGTAAAAGTCTATAACCCTTCTTCAATTTTAAGAAAATGTTGTTTTTTTCTTTTGTTTTCGAAAACTTGTGATAAAGACACATTTAAATCTTAAATAATATCTATTTTTATACCCATGATGGGTTTCATATGATCATATAATAAACATTTTTGTTGGAAGATAACCCAAAAACACATGATATTTCTCTTTAAAAAATAAAATGTTTAAAAACTATAAAACAGCGTTTGGAAAGCATTAGTAGCAGTAGTAATCTTCTTCTCTTCGAAATAGAATGATTTAATGAGATCACTAGGAGCAGTTGATACAAATCCTATTACCTCCATGGGAATACATCAGCCAAGGGATCCAAGAACATTTCATGAGGATATCCAAAATTTGAAGGGGTGTTAGTGACTTCCCAAAAGATATAAATGGAGTTGTTAAAAGAATAGAGTTTAGAATTGTCCCACACACATCATACACTCAACAAGAGAGGATCACATCCACTTTTATTTTCAAAACCTAAGGTTCCCACTTCATAATGTATCATATGTGTTTTTTAGTAGGGTATTTATTTATTAAATTAGTTTCAATGAATAAATGAAAAGCTATGAATGAAACAATGGTTCGAATAAAAATGAAACCATTCAGGGGGAAATGAATATTATATATATATATATATATTATATTCATGCATCACATGCATGATGAATACATTCATCATATGTATGTTTTAAATGTACAATATATATATATATAATATTGTATATTATATACATACTTCATGTATCATATGCATGTGTACATGCATGTACATTTTATTGAAAATCTAACAACATGTGCATACACATACATATACACATACACATACACAAACATATATATATATATATATATACATACAAATATTTACACACATACATGCACATACATCCATATGCATACACATACACATGCACATACACATGCACATACATATAAATATATACACATATATATATATATGAATAAACACACACACACATACATATATGTATATATAAACATACACATACACAAACATAAATCTTTATAAACACACACACATAATAAATATACACACATACAATGTATACACACACACACACACACACACATACAGATGTACACATACATCCACATATATACACATGCATACACATACATACAAATATATTTGTATATTATAAATTATTTAATATGAATATAAATATCAAATTTAAATATGAACTATATTTAAATAAATATATATTCATTTATATATTATATAATTTTTTAAATATAATATTAATATATTATATTTATATATACATTTTTTAATTAATGTATATAAATATATTATTAAACATTTTTATTGATTACTATAATTTTTATATTTTTTTATATATGAAATTATGAAAATAAGATTAACAATAATAATTTTAATATAATATAGTTATATAAATCATATTTATATATTATATTGACATATATATATACACACACTTATGGTTATATAACTAATATTTAAAAATATATAAATATGTATATATAAATTAAATTATTTACGGTGCCCTTTATCGGTACTTTTTTAGTGTTGTTAAAGGGGATATTTTTCCAGTGATAAGAAAGGCACTAATAAAGAGGTACCTTTATTTGTTAAAAAAGAACCGACTAAAGGTACCATTTTATCAACACTTATAATTAGCATTGATAAATTCCCTCCTTTATCAGTTATTTTTCTTTATTCCATTCCATGCCCACATGATTGTTGCATTTAAATTCCTTTATGCTTCCAATAATTTGATTGATACATGTGTTTATTCTATCATGCATCATTAGTTTTCTCACTACTTTTATGGATCACCAATGTGAATGGGTATTGTTTGTGCGGTTTTTTTCAAATTACCTTGCATTTATTTTCCCTTAGATATTGATTTTCCTTACTCTTAAGAAAATTTAATCCAGGTTAGGGATATTTATTATCCAACGGCCATGGATTCTTCCCAGTGTGTTTTTTTCCTTGGTTTGGATCTATATCCCACCTTCTTTAGACACTCATGTGCTTTAACCTAACATCCTTGTTGTATCACTTCTGTTAGGTGAACCACCTCGGTGATCTGGGTTTTCCATGCAATATTCATCTTATTGCTTCTGTCAATGCCACCTGATGCCTCCCTAACAGTCCATTATGGTGCTCCACTAATTTTTGGGGGGCATTGGCTCTCTCACTTCATTCTAATATATTTATGGTATGGTTTTTATATCCCTAAGAGGTTGTTCAAGAGTTTTCAATATAAATATATTATATATGAAGAAGGAAATTGAGGTTTCTTGGCCATCTGCATTCCCCTATGTCCTATCTGTGCTAATCCTAGAAACTAGAGCCCTGTTTCAATAGAGACTTGTTATATTATGGCTGGATATTGGATTTATGATGACCACGCACCTAAAGGGAGTATCATACCTTAATACCATTTCATCATAATGAGGTTTTAATGCTAAAACTTGTCTCTATAAGTGATTTATTTCCTTTTCCAAATCATTCTTAGTATTTTATCCTTTATGGGTATGTGCGTAAGTCTATCCAAGATTGGTGTTTTCATCATTTATATAGGATCATCATGATTTGAAGTATGTTATAACTTGGTGTTATTTCCTCTTCCTATTCTTAAATCTATAAAATTGATATTGAAGAAATCGGTTTTTTTCCTTTTAATAAATAAATCCAATTTTTCATATCAATTTTTAACCCAAGGATATGCATCAGTGAATCCCTAACCATTATTGGGGATAACTGCAACAACGTTTCCCCCAAAAATTTGTATCACATCCTACTAAATTATGGTGAATGGGATCTATAAATTTTTATATTAAAAATATTGATGGTGAAAATTATTTTAACATGGTAGAATAAAATAACCCACTTATATATCAAAATGAATTTATTGATGATCTTTCTATCCCAATAAAGAAAGTGACCACCCTTTCCCCGGATTGAAAGATTATTATCATCTGTATTGATATTCTTGAAGAGGTCCTTAGGAATTTTCATCGTCAGATACTTTTATCTTTATGAGATAATTTTCTTTGAGCAGTTTTATATGAGTCGTATATTGTTGTTGTATTATCTAAATTATAAACCCTTGGATGAAAAAGTCTATTTTTAGTAGACTATACAAGAAATTGAGATTATACACATTCAAAATAAATCTAGGAACTATATCCAGGTCTCGCATTGATGAATTTAATAAAATCATATTAGATCTTGTAAACATAGAGATAAAATTAGATGATGAAGAAAATACATTATGCTCTTAACATATATAGATGATTCTTTAATTATGTTAAAGATTATATGATGTATGGAAAAGACACTATTACTCTCTGTGAATTTAAATATGAATTAATCTCTAAAGAAATTAAAAATAAGGGTAGTGTTAAGTTTGAGGATGAGGGTCTAAATATCATAGGTATAAGTGAGTCTGGGGTAGGAGGGGAGATAGAGGTCAATCTAGGAAACATATATTTAAATCCATGAACAAATAATCAAATTATTCGAAAGAAAGAAACCTAGTCACATAAAGAGGAGTTTTTCTAATTGGAAAGGTGACTATAAAGATAATACTAATGACTATTCCTTGTAAGTTTAAAAAGATCTTAGAGCTAATTTTCATTTTTTTTTTTGATTTTGATAATCCACCTCTAAAGGGGTGAGGTGGAACCCTTACAAGGCCCATAGGTGAAAGTATTACATGGCCCTTAGGCCTTAGAGTAATTCATCGCTCGTAGGCTTCAAACATTACATACAACCCAGACTAACTAGGAGGGAGTATTTCTATAGGTTGAGGGAAATTGAATCGGGAGAGGTGTTATTAGAGAATAATAGGAGTTTTAATATTGCAGGGATACAATCAATTTATTTAGAGCTTCATGATAGTACTGTCAAGACTCTTAAAGAGGTTAGGTGGGTACCAAAGTTAAAAATAAATCTCGTTTCCCTAGGAGACCTTGACCAAATAGGTTACACTTTTAGGTCAGAATCAGTAATTTTGATAATTTCCTAAGGATCTCTCAATATCATGAAATTAATCCTTCATAATGTTATTTATGAGTTACATAGTTGTTTTTATAGGAATCAGTAAAATTCCTCTAATATTTTAGGTCTCGATAATACCACCCTTTAGCCTAGAAGGTTTGGGAATTGAGTTCCAAAGGCCTTGATGAACTAATAAAACAAGGGATTCGGAGTATTTTTACTCCTAAGTCTAGAAAGGTTCAATTTATTAGGTAAATTTATAAGGCTAGTGAACCCCTTTAGTGTGTTCACTCTAACCTTTAGGGTCCTTCTAGGGTCACCTCCCAAGGTGGAGGATACTTCTTTGTATCCTATATTGATGACTATTCTTGTAAAGTCTTGGTTTATATACTCAAATATAAGTATAATACCTTTAGTAATTTTAAGAAATCGAAAGATAGTATAGAAATTTAATCTGAGAAGAAACTCAAAGCTCTTATAACTGATATTGTTTTATAGTACCTATCCACGGAATTCATAGAATTCTATGAATCTAAAGGTATTAAGAGATATTTAACTATTTTGGAAAATCCATAATAGAACATATTAATAGAAATAATTGATATTACTATCTTAGAAATGGTTTGATGTATGATGTCCCATTCTAATATTCCAAGATCCTTCTGGGCTGAATATGCCTCTATGGATGTCTACTTGATCATCAATTTCACATATTATGATAATTCCTTCAAAACACCAAATGAAATTTGGAAGGTTTGTCCCCCTAATCTTTCACACCTTAGGATATTTAGATCTATAGCTTATTCTTGTACCTATAACGATAATTTATCTCCTAGGGACATGAAGTTTATATTTATGGCATATATAGAGGGTATTAATGGTTATCATTTGTGGATAGATAAAATAGGTTATTAGAAGTGTATTTTTTAATTGAGATGTGGTGTTTTAATAGTATGGACTCTCCAAGGAAAAAGGAGTAGAGTATGTATAATCTTTATGTAAGGATGATGAGTCTTCATATTGAACTCTTTCACTCATAAGTTTTGAGATTACTTTTGGAATCTAAATACCATCCCTAATATGGTGATGACTCCACCCCTCATATTCCTTATACTCAAGGTGAATCTGATAACAATTTAGATTTTGGGCCTGAAATTGAATAGTAAGATAATTTTAGAGATTATTATCTTACCTGAGATAGAGATCTAAGAATAATAAGGCCTCCAATCCAGTTCATTCAAACAGATGTGGATACTTATGAGTTTAATGTTTCTTAAGACATTTTTAGTGAGGAACCTCAAAATTATGAGCAACTTGTTAATTCTAAAGAATCTAGGTAATGGATAGCTGTTATAAAAGATGAGATAAATTCTCTTCTTATGAAAAAAACCTGGGTTATTATAACTAAACTGAGTAATGAGAAAATTATATGTTCTAAATGGATATTCAATAAAAATGATAATAATTCTAGAGAAAATAAAATCAAATATAAATCCCAACGAGTTTCTAATTATTTCTTTCAATGTGAAGGTATTGATTAGAGTTATAGTTTCTCTTGAGTTATTAAGAACTCGTCTATAAGGATTATTCTTTCTTTTACTACCAAATTTCAATCATCCTAAGGATTTTTTAAATTTATTTAAACTTGATCAAATATGACGCCTTATAAATCTTTTTATGGTCTTAAAAAATCCTCTATGAAATTGTATAAAAGGTTTGGTTCTTTTATGATTGAAAATAATTTTTTGTAGAAGTAAATTTAATGCATGTGTGAATTTAAATATGTCAAAAATGATCTTGTTTACCAAATTTTATATGTTGGTTGCATACTATTAATCTATAAAAATTTAGTGATTATAAATTATTTCTATTCCCAATTTAATTCTATCAAGGATTTAAGAAATTATAATCAAACTTTCAGTATATACATAATTAGAGATAAGAAGGCCCAAACCATGTACCTATCTCAATATGCTTATATTAAGAAAGTGTTGAAGAGGTAACTCTTTGAGAACATTAAACTTATTAGTATTCCTTTAGTACAACACTTTAAATTGTCCCTAGAAAAATCCCCTAAATTTACGATGAGGTTTTCTTTATGAGTAAGATCCCCTATGCTATTATTATAGGAAGTCTTATGTATGAAAGGGTATGCTCTAAACTATACATTGTGTTTATTGTGTGCACCTTGAGTAGTTTTATGGGGAAACCTGGTAAGCCTTATTGTTTGGATTTGAAATGGATCCTTAGTTACTTTTTCTATGTATGATAAGTTTTGCAATAGGCATTTGAAAAATGATAACATTAATGATGATATTGTTGGCTTTGTTGACTCTAATTGTGTTGCAAATTTTGATAATCATAAGTCACTCAATGGTTTTGTTTTTCAAGAATAAAGAGAGTTTCTCTCTTAGAAATGAAATATGTAATCAGTGGTTTCACTCTCCACCATCAAGGTACAGTATATATCCTTGATAGAAGGAATCAAGGAAGTTATATGGTAATAAGGTTTGATCATTAAGTTATCATTATCGGTTGACAACATTGTAGTTCACTGTGATAGAAAATATGTACTACATTTGCTTAAAAACTATGTATTTCATGGTAGATTGAAGCACATTGACATTAGACCTCATTTTTTTTACGGATGTTATATAATATGGGATAGTGAGTGCTACAAATATACCCACTGGTGATAATCTAGAAGATAATCTGAGTATGGTCATCCCATTGTCTAAATCCAAAATTTGTTTAAATTTGATGGATTTGGTCTCAATTATATACTTTAGGTTGTGATAACATCATGATTAAATGTATTTAAATCAAATGTTGATATTTTTTGTTCCATGATCACATGATTGTTTCATTTAAATTCTTTTATGATTCCAATCATTTGACTGGTCAATGTGTTAATTATTCCATGAATCGTTAGTTTCCTTGTTCCTCGCATGGATCACCTGTGTGCATGGGAAATTATTATGTGGCTTGTTTTTTCCCTAAATTACCTTGCATTTATTTCCCCTCAGATATTGGTTTTCCTTACTATTAATAGGATTTGATCTGGGCCATGGATCTTTCTTATCTAACGGTTGGGGTTACTCCTTGGTGTGTTTGTTTTACTTGACTCGGATCTGTGTCATGTATTCTATAGTCACTCGTGTTCTTCCACCTATTCGTCCGGCTATGCCACCCTCTATTAGGAAAACCACCTCTTTAATCTAACCCATCCAAATAACATTAATCCCACAACTTCTATATGTGCCACCTGATGCATCCCTGTCATTCTATTATGGTGCTCCATTGATTCGTTTGTGACATTGACTCTCTCGCTTCATTTAGTGATATTTATTGTCTAGTTCTAGGAGCTATGAGAAGCTATTTTTGAGTTTTAAATGGTAAGATCTTGGAGAAAAGGAATGAATGTCACGATCTGACCCAATGGGGCTCGAGCCATAACTACCCCAATATTGACTCCATAGTCTAGGGGTTGCTTACAAACACCAAAATGAATATCTAACATGGGAGTAATTTACCTAATTTTCTTGTATTCACACACCCAACCATATTGATGAAAATTGTAGAGGAATAGAATAAAAATATTCAATATCTAGAGTAATAACCATGCATGTGAAACTTCTGGGGAATACAAATAGTACTACAGTATGAACCAAAAATTAAAGGGGAAAAATACACACCCAACCAAATAGATGTCCCAACTTAATAAAACTATGAAATTAAAATATTTAGTGAGACCAACTCCTAATATCAAAGTTATGACCACCATACGTGGTTCAATGCATCAGGTATCCCTATGATCCTATGTAGTCATCGCTAACCTGTTCATCGTCTATATAAGACACAAAATGTGCAGAAAAATCCCATGAAAGGGTGAGTATATACATACCCAGTAGGATACCCTAAAATGGAAGGGGGAAAAAGAGACATGGTAGTAATAAACAAATAGATCAACAAAAAGAATAGAGTAATGAAGTCCAAGGACATGGATACAGATATATTTATAATCAAACCAAAGAATCCCAAATCAAAGAAAAGTGGGGTCTCTATCACACAGCTCAGCCTAGGAAAATAGTGTAAATAGTTCCATAAGTCCATCAATGATGCATAGCATCTCACACATCTGTCTAAAGAGACATCCAATTAAAGCCACACCTCACCATTTTTTCACACAGTAGAGGGGCACAATCTCTAAGTAGAGGACTCATTCCCTTGTACAAAAAGAGGGTGAAACTCAATATTTGATAGATGAACCATTCCCTAAATAGAATTAGGGTTTCACTCTAATGGTTTAGGACCCACTCATTGACTCTGTAGGAGGGTTCCACTCAAGTAATTGGTAGAGGACCCATTCCCATCCCATTTGAATGGTTCCACTATAATGTTCGATAGAGGACCCATGTACGACCTAGCTGGTGGGTTACACTCTAATAGTTGAGTACCCATACCCTAATACCATAGGATGGTTCCACTCAGATAGAAAATAGAGTACTTATTCCATATCCCGGTAGGAGGGTTCCACTCTCATAATCGAGTACCCATGCCCTGACTCCACAGGAGGGTGCCACTCAGTGGATAGGTAGAGAAGGACCCATGCCCTATCCAAATAGTAGGGTTTCACTCTAATAGTTGTTAGAGTAATCATTCCCATATTAAAAATATGGTTCCACTATAATAGTCAATTGAGGACCCATACTCTTCCCATGAGTAGGGTGACACTCTAATCCATCTGATACCCTTCCTATTCACTATTTTTATCAAGCATCACCTAAATAAGTTTCATTCCTAGAACAAATCACATATTATATCAAAATTTACTATGGTAGTCACCATTTAATTCTATATGAAAAAACACTCAGGATAGGCTACTCGATAGTCAAAATATGAGTCCAAATGAAGGATATACGAGATACTAAAGGTTCCTCAAAAAGGAAGAAGGGGTACATGATACATGTATCACTAACCGTGTAGAACTACATGGTGTGTAGGGGGACTACACGGCATGCCTCAGCCACCCAGGGTTCTTCCCATGTGCTTTTCCATTCCTATGTAAACTTTCCTGTGTCTATGAACTTTGGTTCATGGTGTATCCTTCTGCATGGGGTTCCACCCAAGTCCCTAGTTGTGTCCCTATATATCGGTACACGGCATTTTCCTGGTTGTGTCCTCCCACAAGGGGTCCTACTCGTGTTCTCCACCACATGGATTGTCTTCCCGGGTAGATATACATAGATTGTGGCCCAACCATATGATGTGTCATCCTGAACTTTCTCAAAACCCTAGCACTATAGGCAAAGGGGCACTACATGATGCGTTTTTTTTAAACTACACTATGTGTAGTTGGGTTTTTAAAAGAATCCTAAATATGCTTCTAGATTTCTATATCTATACTTCGATGCTAAGTATCTTGCCTCTAAACCTCCTAAAATTGGTGGAAAATTCCTCTATTCATTATTTCTAAATCTTCAATGGATGAAAATCAAATTTTCAAAACACCCATTTGAATCTGTATGCACCGCACACGTCTCCCATCACCTGCCATATTTGAATTGGATTATATATCAAAAAATCAATCACAAAAAACCCACAAATCCTTTGAAACCATCCTTGATTCACCATTTTGTTTATCGTACATGAATCTACCATGGATCTGGGGGTCCAACCGTGCTCAGTCCTGCCTGGAAATGTCAAATCGTGACTTTGTGGTGCAAAGATAAATAACACGGAGAATGGATGTTGAAATTCATAAGAAAAATATGTGAAATGATTTTTTTCCAAGAATTCTTATCCAACAGATACAAATTTGGGGTGGTCGGGGTGAGAAAACTGAATAATCAATTAAAATCAATACATGAGCGCATGTAATGTCTTTTAATTGACGCAGATCAAGGAATAGTATGATCCCGCTAAAAAAGTTTAATCAATTGGGGAAGAATCCACAAATTAATGATTCCTATCTACAATTGGATCATTATTTTTTGAATAATGTGTTAACTAATGAAGAAGAGGAGTTTGTGTGTTCTCTGTGTGTCGATCTTCCTAGATCCAGATTTCTGTCATTGTTGTATTCTTATTCACAAACAAGAGGGTGGAAGAACAGCTTTCAAGGATCCCTAGGTTTTGAGGCTAACCCTGGAAATACTTTCATAATAGAATACTTAAAGGGGAAATTAGGTTTTGGTTATTTAATTAAATTAATAAAATTATTTATTTATTTAACTAAACACACCTTCCAATGGATTATTTTATTCGAAAATCCTAAACCGACCTTTTTTAGGTCATTACTAGGGTAAACATCACATTTTAGACTCAATCGTGGTCTCATATTTCTGATCTAAGATTTATTTTAAGAGTTGTCCCATATTATTTAAGAATGTTTTTTTATGTAATATAAAATATTTTTACTATTTTTATAAAATTAATTCTAGGCACAATAGGCCTTGGAATCATACGTCGTCTCAGTGCTTAGCTCCAAAAATATATCTAGAAATATTAAAAAGTCTTACAAGGAAAAAATAGGGTCTCTACACTATTCCATCCTTCAAGATTTTTTTCCATGAAAATTGAAACTAAACCAAAATATTAGGATATTGGGCTTGTATCTAGCTCTCCCCCTCCCATGAGCTCTTTTTCATGCTCATGTATTGCCATAGTACACAAACCAAGGGGGTGGTCCTTCCACATAGGGTCCTCTCATATTGATTCTTCATCTCCACCTATTGTTCCGCAAAAGTGGCTCCATCCCTGGTGTTCAACTCACCCCATACAATAATGTGTGTGGGGTTATGAATGTATCTCCTCAACTAGGGAACATGGAAGACGTCATATACCTGCTCCAACTGTGGGGGTAGGGTGAGATGGTAAGTAACTTTGTCAACCCTATATAAGATATCGAATGGCCAGATGAACCTCAGTGATAGCTTTCATCTCCATTCAAATCTCTACAATCCTCATCATGGGGAGACTATTAGGAAAATATGGTCTCCATGATCGAACTCCAAGGGCCTAAAACATCAATCTGCATAAGATTTTTCCCTGCTTTGAGCTATCCTCATATTCTCATGGATGACCTAGACATTCTCCATCATCATTTACACCATCTCTGGCCCAAAAAGAGATGTCTTGATAATTTATGTCTAGCATAAGGGTGAATTTTAGGGTCTCTCATAGAGGGACTCAAAAGGGTTCATGCAGATAGTAGAGTGGTAACAATTAATGAACAGAAACTCTACCAAGGGAAAGTGACCCTCCAAGCTCTGATCGATGTTTAACACACAATCCCTTAGCATATCCTTCAGCACCTGGATAGTGTGCTTGGTCTTCCCATCTATCTAGGGTATAAAGGATATACTCATACTCATTTGGGTCCTGAATGCCTCTTATAGTCCTCTCTACAATCATGACATTAACTGTACATCACGATCAGAGATAATAGTCGAGGTAACCCCATGAAGGTCAAAATATCCCATACATAAAACTTCCCTAAACTCTCTACTGAACTCTACTCCCTGGTGGTAAGGAAGTGTGTTGACTTTGTGATTCGGTAAATTTTCACCCAGATGTCATCATGGCCTCTCACTGTCTATGGAAGCCCTATCACAAATTCCATATATTTTTCATCCCATTTCCAATATGAGATCTCAAGGGGATGAAACAAACCTACTATAACTTAGTGATCAGGCTTCATCTCCTAATAAGTGACGCACCATGAGACAAACTCAGTCATGATCTGAATTATTTCGGCCCACTAAAACTACCACTAAATGTCTCTTTACATCTTCCTCACATTGAAATATACAACCAAGTGAGATATGTGGAACTCTCTCATAACCTCCTCCCATATTGTGACTGGGACCATCATCCATAATAGGAAGTGGATAATGTGATTCCCTCCTTCATAAAATCCATATAGTGAATCTCTTTAGGATATCTTGTCACTCAAGATCTCACAGTCAATGAATACCAACTTGGAATCTCTCACATGTTGTAGGAGTGTAGGATTCAACACCATCGACTGAAAAAAAAAACACCATCCCGCACAAACAGAGTTAGCTGCAAGGAAGCCAACTGCTCAGAAGCCTCATGCACAAAACAATAATGGGACTTCCTGTTAAGGGAATATGCTACCACATTACCCTTCTCGGAAGTATAGGCTATCTCAATGTCATTGTCCAGCAGGAACTCCAACCCACTCCACTATCTTAGGTTCAAGTCTCTCTGCGTGAAGACATAACTGAGACTCTGATGGTCTGAGAAAACCACAAAATGTTATCCCATAAGATAGTGCCTTCATATCCTCAGAGCGAAGTCTACCACTTCCTTATTTAGGTCATGAGTCATATAGTTTATCTCATATAGTCTAAACTTCCTCAACCCATATATGATAATTGTCTGTCTCTACATCAACGCATGAATGATCTCAACTCTTGATGCATCTCAATACACTACATATTTCACACCCTCCTACAGTAGTCTAAAAACATAATCACTCGTCATCCTCAGCCTCATCTCCTCAAAGGCTCTATAACACTACTTAGTCAAGGTAAATGGATTCTCTTTCCGCATTAGGGTAGTAAAATGGGTTGTAATCCTATAGAAGTTTTCCATAAACCTATAGTAGTACCCTTCCAAGACAAGAAACCTTTATACCTCTGACATGCTCTTGGGTGGATCCAAGAAAGCACTACATCAATCTTCACCAGGTCTACAGCTAATCCATGTTCAGAAATGAAATTACCTAAGAATTGAACCTCATGGATCCAAAAATGGCACTTTGAGATCTTACAATAAAGCTAGTGCTCCCAAAGAAAATCTAATATCATCCTCAAGTGCTCTGCATTCTCCTCCTCTAACTCAGAGTACATGAGAATTTCATCAATGAAGATAACAACAAACTTGTTTAAGTATAGCTGGAGGATCCAATTCATAAAATCCATCAACATAGTAGGGGAATTCGTCATACCAAAGGGCATCACCTAGAAATCATAATGTCTGTAGCGACATCATAATGCTAGCTTAAGATTATTAGCCTCGAAACTCTCAACTAGTGGTAGTCGGACCGTAGATCAATCTTTAAGAACCATCTCATGCCTCACGATAGATCAAAGAGATTTTCAATCCTTGGAAAGGGGTAATTGTCCTTTATCATGTCCTAGTTCAAGTGATGATAATTCACACGAATCCACAAACTCCCATCTTCTTTTTTTATTAACAACACCAAAGTTTCCTAAGGGGACACACTGGACCTGATAAAACCCTTCTCTTGAAGTTCCTCTAACTATAATCGCAGCTCCCAAACCTTAGTTGGGTCCATTTGATATGTCGTAGAAGATATCAGAGTGGTCCCACGATGAAAGATGACACAAAACTCCATCTCCTGCCTTGGAGGTAGGTCCAGAACATCCTTGGAGAAGATGTCCGTAAAATCTGCCATGACTAAAGGAAGCTAGATGCCTCAAGAGTCTGATGCACCAAGGGCTACACTCACCAATTGATGGGTGATGGGCTACAACCTCCTAATTGCAAAACTTACTCATCCCGCCATGATATTTCTCTCACCCACAAAGGAGAATCTCATCCCATCAGTGAGAAGGCATCTGACTCGTCTGTAGTGACAGTCAGTCTAGGCCTAAACCATGGACAACCAATCCATAACCTAGATGACATTATAGTACTACCACAGATCTAGGCAAGGAAAGCATCATCTTTTATCATCTCTAAGAATAAATTACTGATAAAAGCCTCAACTTTATCGGTGCTAGCTAAAATCACTAATCAGGGTAACATTTATCAGCTCTAAAACAAGGGCTGATAAAGGTGTATCATTTATCAGCGCTTTTTTTAGCGCTGCTAAAGGATAGATTTATCGGTGCTACCCTTAGCACTGATAAAAGTTTTTAATAAAAATTATTATTATTATATATAAAATTATTATATTTATATTCAAAAATAATGTTTATTTATATACATTAACTAAAATATGAATGTTTATAATTAACATAAATAAGATATATTGATATATATTTTTTAATAATTTAAATATATATATATATATATAATGTTTGGAAAAAAGTATTTATAAGATTATAAATATATATATTTAAATAATAATAAATTTATAATAAATTTTTTTAAATAATAATTATATTTATTATATTTATAATTATATATAAAAAAATTTAAATATTTTTATTTACAATTGTGATTATAAGTAAATAAATTTTTATTTAAAAAAATATATGTCTCCAATGAATTTGGTTAATATATATATATATATAAATATCATGATATAATGATGATATTCAAGGACATGACTGGCGTTATTTATGTTCATACATTGATGCATGAGTATAATTGACGCTATATGATCATAAGTTTATTTTTGGAGATAGTGGGTTGCTATATTCAAAATGTTAAGATTGCCTATATTATGATGATGCATGCATATGTTATGTATTCATGACTCACGAGTGTTGATTTATACATTGAAACCCTTATTATTCATGCTTTCCATTTATGTGATGACTCATTTTTCATGATCTATACTAGGTATGATTCATTTATGTTATACCCATGAACTTATTATGTTCTCATAAATACTTATAAAATTACAATAAATATATCTATTATATTTTTAATTATAAATTTTTAAGTATATATAAATACATTTTAAATATATTTATTTATAATAATAATTAAAAAAATTACAATAAGTAAATTTATTATAATTTTAAAAATATAAATATATTTATTTATTTATTTATTTACGAATATTTAAATATATATATTTAAATAATTATAAAATTATAAAATTATATTTATTATATTTATAATTTTATAAATATACATAATTATATATATTTATTTATAAATATATACAAATATATATAAATATAGAAAAATATTTATAATTATAATTATAACTGAATATATTTATAATTATAATTATAAATAAATATATTTATTATAATTTTATAAATATAATTAAATGTTTATTTATTTTATAATTATAATTATAAATATATATATTTATATAAATTTATTTATAATTATATATAAATAATTTTTAAATATATTTATTATATTTAGAATTATACTATTATATATAAATATTTTTAAATATATTTATTTATAATTATAATAATGAATATATATATTTATTTAAATGATTATAAAACTATAATAAATATATTTAAATAATAAATATAGTTATTATATTTGTAATTATATATATTTACGAATATTTATATATTGATATAAGAATATGTAATTATATAAATATACCAAAGAGTGGGTCGTGAGATATTATAATATAAATATATGTATAATTATATAGAAATATTTTTAAATATATTTATTCGTAATTATAATTGAAAATAAATAAATATATCAATAATTATTAAATTATAATAAATATATTTAAATAATAAATATATTTATTATAATTTTATAAATATATTTATATATCAATAAAAATATATATAATCATAAATATATATATATACATATATCAATATATACAAATATTTATAAAATAATAATAAATATATTTAAATAATAAATATATTTATTAAATTTATAATTTTATAAATATATATAATACTATAAAATTATATAAAATTATTTATAAAATTATAATAAATATATTTAAATAATTAACATATTTATTTATTTGGATCTTTATAAACATTTTTTTAGCGATGATAAAGATTCCCCTTTATTAGCCCTAAAAAGGCATTGGTAAAACCATTCTTTATTAGCACTAGAATTTTATCACTGATAAATACATGTTTTATCAGCGTTTTTTAACACTGATAAAGACATGTTTTATGAGCCCTTTTTAGCACTCATAAAGGTTTGTCTTTATCAGTGCTTTTTAGAAATCACTGATAAAAGCCTTTCATGTTTTTATAAATTGAACGCTAACAGATTTTCCCTCCTTGCGTCTTCAAGCTTTCGTGAAACCGTAGTGTTGTTGTCGTCTCTCTCCCTGTCATCACTCTCTGCCTTCACCATCATAGTCGTTTTCATCGTCATTGTCACTCATTTCCATCATCTCTCCCATCTAAACCCTTGCCGCTCTTCATTAAAAAATCATCACTTTAGCACCCCAAGTTTCAAGTAAGTAACCCTTTCTTTATGCTTTTTAAGTGTGTAAAGTGTTTGGGTGATATCTAAGAGGGTTTCAAAACCTTTTGAAGTGTTTTTTGGGATTTTCTATAGGTTCATGGTTTGATCACAGTTTGTGGAAACTGTTCAACCCCTATAGGAAATTAGGCACAATGAGACAGGGGCTAAGGGGAAGTCACACGAGCATGTGCACAATTTTTCCTAACTGTGTGGCCACTTAGGAGAAACCGTGAAAAGTGAGACATTTGGATTTTTCACAGTTGGTGCATGCTTTGCCTAACTATGTGGACCAATCGTGTGAGGTCCTTCTTGAGGCAGAGGCTGGTGCACAGTTAGAGTACGGTTTGTCTAACCATGCATGGTTTAAAAATAATATCCACAAAACATGGATCTAGGTTATTGTTACCATTTAACCCATCCATTTTGCTTTATTTTGGCCCAAACTTGAGATTTATTCCTCCAAAAGGCTAAATAATCCTTACCCATTGATCTGGAGTAGATATGAAGGCTTTTCTTAGTGTGTTGAACCTGGATTCTTGCGGTAATTTTTCGTTTTTGGTGGTTTTTGTGGTTTTTCTTAGATCTACTTCTCTCTCTCTTTGTTTATTAGATATAGAATTTTGTGGATAGATATAAGGTTTTTTGTGCCAATCATGGTTATATTTGGCCTTTTTGATGTTATAGGAAGAGGTCTAAGGCAGTTTTTTAGATATTCAACCCAGTTTTGTGGGTGTTTATATGTCATTCTTCGTGTTTGTCATAAAATATTGTGGTTAGTGGTTCACTCTCAAATCCTCTTGATAGAACTAAAAGTATTTCTTTCAAATTGATTTTTTTTTCTTGAAATTTATTGTGAAATTATTGTGCAATAATTTTTGGAAACCTTCTTTGGTGAAGTTTTGTGTAATTGTGAAAATTGGATGTTTTTTTTGGAAAGTGAAAATGGTAACTTGGTTTCAAAATAATGATTTTAAAATTTTTATTTGGTTTTGATGCATGTAAAAAGGGTTTCCAATAACAATATGGTTTAATTTAAATGGTTGATAAAGGTTTCATGGCATGTGGTTGCATTAATTAATTAAGCTGTGTTGAATGGGATGGATATTTGTCATGAAGTACCACCATCAAAGTTATGGGTTATGAACATGAAGTTCCACTATCAAAGGTAACACCAAGATTGTGTGGTTTAAAGTGTGCAAGTGTGGATATGAAAAATGTAATGGGTAATGCCAACATGGAAATTGAGAAATTTTTAAATAACTAGATTGGTTTCTTCCCTTGGAAATTGTTGGGCAAAAATCCCTCAAGGTATCATTGAAGCATTTTTGAGGTGATTGTGTTTGTTGACAAAGTGGACATCTGTGTGGTGATTATTGAAAAAGAAAAACAATGACATACAAATTTGTTGAAAAAGGGGATTTCATGGTGGAATGTCGAGTTCAAGAGTTGTGGTCAAAGATCAATGTTTTATTCAAGAACATCGACAAATAAAATGGATGATATGGAGGCGGTACAAAAAGAATAGATAAAAGGTGGTGCCATTTTCCAGTGTTTGCCAAATTTTCAGGCCTGAAAATCGACAAATGAAGAAAAGTGGTTTTTGGCAAAGGGACTTGCATGCCATGTACTTGAAGGAGAAGAAACTTGTGCACCAAATGTTTTTCAAGATCATAAGGTCAAAATATGGAAAAGGAAATAGGGTCGTGCAGGTATTGGTGTTGTCGCGCAGGTGACTTGCGTGCTGAGAAAGGACCTGTGCACCGGTGCCTAAGAGGGTTGGAAAGTTGCGTGCCATTTTTTTTCAAGATCAGATCTTCAAAATATGGAAAAGGAAATAGGGTCATGTAGGTGTCTTGCAGGGGAAGAAACCTGCACACCGGGACTTGCGCGCCGAGGGGAGAATTGCACACCACCATGTAGGTTTACCAAATACCTATAAATACAAGACCACCCCTCCTCATTTGTAATGGAGTTCAACACTTTGAAAAATCAGAGATCCCATCGTGCTGGTGTGGCGGTCGCCCAAGTGGTGTGTGGTCGCGTAGGTGGACTTGCGCGCCAGTGTTTGAAGTTGCGTGCTGGTTAGTTGTTGCGCACCAATATTGGTTTGGGCGTAAAAGCGTTTGAGTCGTGCGGGTTTGGAGTTGTAGAAGATTGTTCCGCGCATGTGTTTGAAGTGACTTGTGTGCCAGTTATGACCTGCGTGCCGAAACTTGCGCATCGTGTTAGACCTGCGCGCCAAGTAAGGTTGATTCACGGTGGTTATTCAGGGCTGCGTGAAAGCTGGAAGGTTTCCCGATACCTTTGGTGGAAAGAGTGATTCATCTACGGGTGAAAGTTAGACATCAACAGAGCATCTACATATAGAGAAAGATGCATTCCTTCATGAAAATGAAGAGACCTACAGGTCTATAAACTGTGAGTGGATCCTTTCCAGGTCAGTGAGTGAAGGAAGAGGAAGAAGTTGATCCTCTCCACCGGCAGTGAGCCAAAGAGAGAGAAACAGGGAGTGACCCTTGGGAAAGCAGTGAGCTGACCCTAAACCTTGTAAAGGCAGTGAGCCTGGGACAGAGTGACTATGCCCGAACCTTGTAATCCGCAGCTAGTGAAGTTTAGTGGAATTTGGTATGACCGACAACCTGTCAGCATATGCTCCTTAGAAATATCCCTTAGTAGTGAACCAAGTAAAAAATTTTGTTTCCTGTGCTTACTTTACTTTCTGTTTATATTGTGCAACAGGAAAGAGAGAGAAGAGTGTTTTTATTAACAGCGAAACAAGATCAGAACAGGATTTAATTTTAAATTAGTTATACCCTGATTCACCCCCCCCCCCCCCTTCTCAGGGTATTCATCCTTGTAGACCTAACAATTGGTATCAGAGGGAAAGGTTGATATTAGTTCTTCTCTCAATGGAGGTCACTAATCATAGAGGGATTCCGATCTTCGACGGATGTAATTTTCAGATATGGAAGAATCGAATGCAGCACTATTTTCGATCTTTGGGAATAGATGTGTTTTCAGTAGCTATGCATGGTATCACATTTGATATTAATAGTGGTGCATTATCAGAAGATGATCATAGAGAGTTGGATGATGATGCCAAAGCAATCAATGCCTTAGGGGAATCCCTTTCCAATCCCATCTATACAAAGGTTATGTCATTAAAAACGTCACATGCCATGTGGGAAAAGCTTTTGAATATATATGAAGGAGATACAAAGGTCAGGGAGGAAAAGTTACAAGTGTTGTGGAATAAGTATAAAGATCTGAAGATGAACCCAAATGAGTCTGTTGATGCATTCTTTGATAGGGTAAATATTGTTGTGGAATATATTCGAGGACTTAGTGAAGTCATTGAAGACATAAAGATCGTAAAGCGCATCTTGAGGAAGCTTACACCTTGGATCAATTCGAAAGTTTCAGTACTAGAAGATAAAGATCCCAAAGAGCTGACACTAGACAATTTTCATAGTACCTTGGTTGCATATGATATGAGGAATGATGATAACAAGGCTGTGGAAAAGGGGAAATCCAAAGAGATGGCATTTAAGGCCATGAAGAAGCTCACTATTGAAGATCTCAGGAAGAAGAAGAGACATATGAGGTTATGTCATTCCTTTCCTCAAATCTTCAAAGAGGTAAAGGAAAGTTCAAAGGGAAACTTCCACTTGCTTTCTTTAGATGTGTAAAGGTTGGTTATCTTTCTACAAGATGCCCCAAAAAGTTTCAAGAATAAAATAATGAAGATGAAGTTGAAAATCCCAAGAAGAAATCTTCAGCCTATGTGAAAGGGAAGAAACAGTTCAAGAGAAATTTCTTCAAGAAGAAGAATCTTCTTTCACAAGAAATAGACAGTTAATAAGAGTCTGAGGGTGAAGAGGTTGAGGAGTTTGAAAATTTTAAAGTTCATGGACAAAATTAAATGGTGGTTTTTGTTGGTAGTGCTCAACAAGAGGAATAAACCGACGCTGATGAAGAAGAAGAAGAAATTAAAGGGAGAGTTGACATGGAAGCTGAATTAGAAGTAGCTCTTGAAGAGATAGATATTTGGAGAGAAAAAACAAAGAAAGCCAACAAGGTGGTACATGATTCCAAACTCTACACGCAACAGTAGAAAGAAGAGAAGTCTGATCTTGTAAAAGAAATAGAAAACCTTAAGTCTTTGAGGCCAGAGAGCACAGAAAAGGTTGATGAGCATAAGCTCAAGATTGAATAATAGAAAAGGGAGATCGATGGCTTGAATGTAAAATTGAAATATCACGTTAATCATATCGAAGATCTTGAAGAGGAAGTTATTGGTCTGTGGAGAAAATTCAAATACCAGGAAAAACCTTTGATTCCTAACACATTCTTGGGAAAGAATGTTATTACAAATAATGAAAAGATGAAAGAGGAGCCTAGTAGTTCAGCCAGGAAGAAGTAGTAATTGAGCTCTGATGTTAAGGTTATTTCAGGGATTAATCAGAAACAAAAATCTTTCACAATTGAAGTTAGACCGCAAGCACCAGTCCTAAGATTGAAGGTTGATTTAGGCACAAAGAAGAATCAGAATATTCAAAGATCCCAAGGGGAAACTCGTAGTGCTGAAGTACCACAAAGGAATGCACCATATATCAGGTGTTATTATTGCAGAAAGATGGGACATTCATAGTATGTGTGTTCCATAGCCAAGAGATATCAAAGGGAACAAGAACAAAGGTGGCAGTCAAATAGAGAACGGTTCTCCAGAACATATTTCGAAGGACACTATTTTTGGTGCGAAGGATTTGGGCACATGGCTAGGTACTGAACTTCAACCATACAGAGGAATGTTCCAAAGAAAAATCAAAATGTTCACAAGCAGCAGATCAATAAACCAATAGGTGAGTTAAAAGTGAAAAATAGATTTGCAGTGTTTCAAGATGAAGCTGGTCCATCACACTCTAGGGAAGATCAAGTTTTCCAAACCACACCGAGTGTGAATTCAAAGACATGGATCGAAAAGAAAAAGAATAAAAAGGCAGTAGTTGGGGAAATTTCCCTTAAAGCATAAAATAATTTAGGAGTATGGATTTTTGATAGTGGTTACACATCCCATATGATAGGGAACAAGGATCTCATTACAGGCATAAAATATGAAAAAGAAGGAATTTTCAAGTTTGGGAATGATGAAGGGCTGAAGATTGTTGGTTCCGGAAAGGCCAAATTTGGGGGAAAAGAAATGACACATGCTGATGTCTTCGTAGTAGAGGGTATTAGTCATAACTTACTCAGTGTTAGTCAACTATGTGACTCTGGGAACTCTATCTGATTTACCAATAAGATGTGTGTTGTAAAAGCAAAATATTGAGAAGTTGTTCTACAAGGAAAAAGGACAAAGGGGAATTTTTACCTCGTAAGTGGGGAAGAAGATATGTGCCTTTTATCCAGAGAAGAAGAAAACTAGCTGTCGCATAAGTGACTTGGTCACCTATGCCAACCATCTATGGAAGATCTGGTAAAATGTGATGCTGCTAGAGACATTTCCAAACTATCACGTGATTGTACACATACATGTGATGCTTGTCAACAAGAGAAGATCATCAGAACGACATATAGGCTAAAGGAACAGAAATCAACCAGAGTGCTTGAATTGGTGCATGCTAATGTATGTGGACCTATCTCACCATGATCCATAAATGTGAAAAGGTACTATGTCCTTTTCATTGATGATTATAGCAGAATGTCTTGGGTATTTGTCATTACCCATAAGACATAAGTGTTCAGTTGTATCAAGCAATATAGGAGGGAATCAGAAAGGATGCTTGGGCAGAAAATTTTGAATTTTCGTACAGATAACGGTATAGAATTCACAAACAGTCAAGTGGAAGAATATCTCGAAAAATATGGGATAAGGCATCAAGTTTCATCAGTGAGAACTCCACAACATAATGGAGTTGTTGAAAGAAGAAATTGGATCATCAACAACATGGCCAGAACAATGCTTATTAAAAAGGACCTACCAGATAAATTTTGGAAGGAAGTAGTTTTGGTCTATATTTCGAACAGGTCGTTGTTGTGTCTGAAGCAAGGGAAGACTCCATATGAAATGTGGTATGGAAAGAAGCCAACGTTGAAATACTTTTGAATCTTTAGAAGTAAGTGTTTCATTCTCAACAAAGAAAATCACAGGAAGTTTGAGTCACGAAGATATGAGGGAATATTCCTTGGATACTCAGGGAAAAGAAAAGCATATAAATTCTTCAACAAAAGGCTGGGAAAAATTGTTGAGAGAAATGATTTCACTATAGTTGAAAATGAACAGAATACTCAACAACCTAGTGACCAGTTTCTGGATGAAAGTGATGAGGAGGTAAGAAACACAGGGGGAGTAGAAGTGGCAGAAGATGACTCAGAAGAAGATACTAATGATGAGAAAGAGGAAACAAAGTTTGTATCTTCAAGGAAGCCAAAGAGTCGAGCTGAAATTAATAAGCAGAATATCATTGGTGATCAGACAGCTCCAGTTCAGACAAGAAGAATGGAGTCACTGCAGCAGATATCTTTCCTATCTCAGGTAGAGCCGAAATTTTTTGCTGATGCATTTGAAGATGAAAACTAGGTTCATGCTATGGATGAAGAGCTTGATCAGATTGAGAAGAACCAGGCGTGGGAGATTATTTCGAGACCAGCAGATAAGAATTTCATCGGGACTAAATGGGTCTATCGCAACAAGATGAATGAATATGGTGCAGTGGTTTGAAACAAAGCACGAATAGTGTGCAAAGGGTACTCTCAGATAGAGGGAATTGATGTTGATGAGACATTTTCACCAGTTGAAAGGCTGGAGACAATCTGATTATTTTTAGCCATAGCAATGCAAAGAAAGTTCAAAGTGTTCCAGATGGATGTCAAATCTGCATTCTTGAATGGGGTTCTGGAGGAGGAAGTGTATATTGAGCAGCCAGATGGTTTTCTCATTCATGAGGATGAGAACAAGGTTTGTAGACTGAAGAAGACATTGTATGGGATAAAATAAGCACCAAGGGCATGGTACTCAGGGCTTGATCAGTACTTGAAGAAGCTTGGTTTCCAGGGTGGAGGAGTTGATTACAATCTCTATTTCAGCAATGACAGTAATCAAAGAATGATGGTGCTGGTGTATGTCGATGACATAATTTTTGGCGGATCATATGAAGATCAGTGCATACAGTTTTCTAAATTCATGAAAAATGAGTTTGAAATGTCAATGATTAGAGAGCTAACATTTTTCCTTGGTCTACAGGTGACACAAGGAAGGAATGGAACATTAATTTCTCAATCTAAATATGCCAAGGAGGTTCTGAGAAGCTTTGTAATTGAGAATTCCAAGGAAATGAAGACTTTGGTTGCTACCTGGATGAAATTTTCAAAATATGAGAATGGAAAGGTAGTTAATATCACAGAATATAGGAAAATTATTGGAAGTTTGTTGTACTTGACCGCAACAAGGTCTGATATTGTTTTCTCCACATGCCAAGCAGCGAGATATCAGATTAATCCCAAGGAAAGCCATATGCTTTCAGTTAAAATAATACTTTGGTATATCAAGGGCACAGTGGACTTCGGATTGACATATAGTGAAAAATATCAGACAGAGTTATTGGGATATACTGATGCTGATTGGGCCAGTTCAGCGGATGACAGGAAATCAACATCAGGAGGTGTGTTCTATCTTGGTGGATTGTGTATTTCTTAGCTTAGTAAGAAACAATATTGAATTTCCTTAAGCACCGCAGAAGCTGAGTATATTGTGGCCACTCAAGCTTGCACACAGTTATATATTTATTTATTTATTTATTTATTTATTTATTTTTCATATTTATTTATTTATTTTATTTATTTATTTTTCATATTTAATTATTTTTCGTATTTATTTATTTATTTATTTATTTATTTATTTATTTAATTTCGAATTTATTATTTATTTATTTAATTTCGTATTTATTATTTATTTTTTTATTTCGTATTTATTTTTTATTTATTTTATTTCGTATTTCTTTTATTTATTTATTTTATTTCGTACTTATTTTATTTATTTATTTATTTATTTCGTATTTATTTTATTTATTTATTTATTTATTTCGTATTATTTTATTTACTTTATTTATCCATGCATGCACTTGTCATGCACGTGCACATGCATGCCCATGCATGCCCA
The DNA here is from genome assembly GCA_963277665.1 of Viscum album. Lineage (NCBI taxonomy): Eukaryota > Viridiplantae > Streptophyta > Magnoliopsida > Santalales > Viscaceae > Viscum > Viscum album. The sequence continues at coordinate 1,712,881,690 of OY728130.1, forward strand.
TGCAATATAAAGAAATTCTGCGTTTGGTGAGATTTGAACCCCTAACCTCTTGCATATTTTCCAAAGACTTTACCACTTCAGCAAACTCGTGATGTGGTTAATAAACAGAATTTAATATACTTATATATATTAATTGAAAAAACAAATGATACATAAATAATAGATATAAACTCGATAATAATAAATTATAAATAATAAATAATAAATAATAAATAATAAATTAGGAATAATAAATAATAAATAATCAATAATCAATAATAATTAATAAATAATAATTAATAATTAATAATTAATAAATAATAAATAATAAATAATAAATAATAAATAATAAATACATAATAGATATAAATAATAAATAATAAATAATAAATAATAGATATAAATAATAAATAATAAATAATAAATAATAAATAATAAATAAATATAAATAATAAATAATAAATAAATATAAATAATAAATAATAAATAATAAATAATAAATAAATAAAAATAATAAATAATAAATAAATATAAATAATAAATAATAAAGAAATATAAATAATAAATAATAAATAATAAATAATAAATAATAAATAATAAATAATAAATAAAGATAAATCATAAATCATAAATCATAAATAAAAAATAATAAATAATAAATAAATAAATAATAAATAATAAATAATAAATAATAAATAATAAATAATAAATAATAAATAAATATAAATAATAAATAATAAATAATAAATAAATATAAATACTAAATGGTAAATAAATATAAATAATAAATAAATATAAATAATAAATAATAAATAATAAATAATAAATAATAAATAATAAATAATAAATAATAAATAAAGATAAATAATACATAATAAATAATAAATAATAAATAATAAATAATAAATAATAAATAATAAATAATAAATAATAAATAATAAATAAATATAAATAATAAATAATAAATAAATATCAATAATAAATAATAGATATATATAAATAATAAATAATAAATAAATAATAAATAATAAATATAAATAATAAATAAATATAAAAAATAAATAAATATAAAAAATAAATAAATATAAATAATAAATAATAAATAAATATAAATAATAAATAATAAATAATAAATAAATATAAATAATAAATAATAAATAAATATAAATAATGAATAAATATAAATAATAAATAATAAATAATAAATAATAAATAATAAATAAAGATAAATAATAAATATTAAATATTAAATATTAAATATTAAATAAATAAATATAAATAATAAATAATAAATAAATATAAATAATAAATAATAAATAAATATAAGTAATAAATAATAAATAATAAATAATAAATAATAAATAAATATAAATAATAAATAATAAATAAATATAAATATTAAATATTAAATATTAAATATTAAATATTAAATAATAAATAATAAATAATAAATAATAAATAAAGATAAATCATAAATCATAAATAATAAATAATAAATAATAAATAATAAATAATAAATAATAAATAATAAATAATAAATAATAAATAATAAATAATAAATAATAAATAATCAATAATCAATAATCAATAATCAATAATCAATAATCAATAATCAATAATCAATAATCAATAATCAATAATGAATAATAAATAATAAATATTAAATAATAAATATTAAATGTTAAATAAATAAATAATAAATAATAAATAATAAATAATAAATAATAAATAATAAATAATAAATAATAAATAATAAATAAATAATAAATAAATATAAATAATAAATATTAAATATTAAATATTAAATAATAAATAAATATAAATAATAAATAATAAATAAATATAAATAATAAATAAATATAAATAATAAATAATAAATAATAAATAATAAATAAAGATAAATAATAAAAAATAAAAAATTAATAATAAATAAAGATAAATAATAAATAATAAATAAAGATAAATAATAAATAATAAATAATAAATAATAAATAATAAATAATAAATAATAAATAATAAATAATAAATAATAAATAATAAATAATAAATACATAGTAGATATAAATAATAAATAATAAATAATAAATAATAAATAATAGATATAAATAATTAATAATAAATAATAAATAATCAATAATAAATAATCAATAATGAATAATAAATATTAAATAATAAATAATAAATATTAAATATTAAATATTAAATAAATAAATATAAATAATAAATAATAAATAATAAATAATAAATAAATATAAATACTAAATACTAAATAATAAATAATAAATACTAAATAAATATAAATAATAAATAATAAATAAATATAAATAATAAATAATAAATAATAAATAAATATAAATAACAAATAATAAATAATAAATACATATAAATAAAAAATAATAAATAATAAATAATAACTAATAAATAATAACTAATAAATAAATATAAATAATAAATAATAAATAATAAATATTAAATATTAAATATTAAATAATAAATATATATAAATAATAAATAATAAATAATAAATAATAAATAATAAATAATAAATAATAAATAAATATAAATAATAAATAATAAATAAATATAAATAATAAATAATAAATAAATAATAAATAATAAATAATAAATAATAAATAAATATAAATGATAAATAAATATAATTAATAAATAATAAATAATAAATAATAAATAATAAATAAATATAAATAATAAATAATAAATAATAAATAATAAATAATAACTAATAACTAATAAATAAATATAAATAATAAATAATAAATAATAAATAATAAATAGACATAAATAATTAATAAATATAAAGAATAAATAATAAATAATAAATAATAAATAATAAATAACCAGTTACAAATAATAGATAATAAATAATTTAAAGTATATTATAAATAATAAATAATAAATAATAAAGGAAACACATGAAAAAGTATGAAAAGACGTGATAAGGGATGAAAAATCATGAAAACGCATGAAAAAGGATGGAGAAGCATATGAAGAATGAGGCATTAGAAAGAATGAGAACGCATGAAAACTCATGAAAACTCTGGAAAACTCCTTAATAATTCAACATAATCATCATAATAACCCACAAAAAACCATTGATAAAGATAACAAGTCATGGAAACCCAAATAAACAGTAATAAATGGAGCTACCGTTAAAACCTGTCAAAACGGTAATAAAGTCACATTAACGGAGATAACTTGTGATCCGAGAGTCCGTTTTAGATCTGCGAGCTGTAAAATCAAAGATCCTAAAAGGATCTTCGACCTGAAAGGTGAAAGTGTCTGAATGGACAGGCGGATCATAAGTTACGACCATTTAAAAAAAAGCTGACGGGGAACAGGTGCTAGAAACGAGGCATTGAAAAACATAACAAACCCGATACCCACTAAAAAGGCCATAACATGTGATCTAGCAGTGCATGTGGGCGCCGCGACCAGTCAAACTGAAGATCATGGAACGAGCTATGATCTGGCAGGTGGAGGAGGCCGAACTGACATGCGGATCGAAAGTTAGGTCCATTTGAAGACAAGTTCGACGGGACACTGGTGACGGAAATGGGGTTTTAGAGGCCTTCAAAGGGGTTTTTGGGGTCGAAAAACATAACAAAAGCTTTCTTTTGTTGATTTGTTGCGTATCTCTCTTCGCTGGCTTCGATTTGATATATGGTAGAGCCCAAACGGACACTCGGAGTGAAAGTTATGACCGTTTGAAGTTGGAGAACTTTTTTCAACTTTCTTATAACTCTAATATCTTCCGCACCTTAGACTGTCTCACGGTTTTGATTATATGTGCCTCTAGATATCTTCATGATCTTCGATTTGACTGGTCGTGGCGCTTCAACAGACGCCCGGATCAAAAGTTATGGTCGTTTTAGTGATTTCGGGGTTTCTCGTGTTTTTTTATTTTTTCATTTCATTTCGCGGCGGTTTTACTGAAACCGCCGCTATTTCGCGGCGGTTTTTTAAAAAACCACCACTAATCATCGAATAAAATTAAAAAAAATAAAAAATAATAAAAAATACATAAATTTTTTTTTCTCGTTTAGCGGCGGTTTTTTCGCAGCGGTTTTAGAAACCGCCGCCAAATGCCGGCCCGAAACGCATTTTGCGGCGATTTCTAAAACCGCCGCGAAAAAACCACCACTAAACGGCGGTTTTCTTGTAGTGCCTTAAGGTATCATTGAAGTATTTTTGAGGTGATTGTGTTTGTTGACAAAGTGGACATTTGTGTGGTGATTGTTGACAAAGCAAAACAATGACATACAAATTTGTTGACAAAGGGGATTTCATGGTGGAATATCGAGTTTAAGAGCTGTGGTCAAAGATCAATGTTTGATTCAAGAACGTCGACAAAGGAATGGATGATCTGGAGGTGGTACAAAAGAACACATACAAGGTGGCGCCGTTTTCCAGTGTTTGCCAAATTTTTTGGCATGAAAATCAACAAATGAAGAAAATTGGTTTTTGGAAAAGGGACTTGCACGCCATGCACTTGAAGGATAGGAAACTTTTGCGCCTAATGTTTTTCAAGATTATAAGGTCAAAATATGGTAAAGGAAAGAGGGTTGCGCAGGTATTGGTGTTTTCGCACAGGTGACTTGCACGCCGAGAAAGGACCTGCGCGTCGGTGCCTAGGAGGGTTGGAAAGTTGCGCGCCATTTGTTTTTTAAGATTAGATCTTCAAAATATGGCAAAGGAAATAGGGTCGCGCAGGTGTCTTGCAGGGGAAGAAACCTGCGTGCTGGGCCATGCGTGCTGAGGGGAGACTTGCGTGTCGTCACGTAGGTTGACCAAATGCCTATAAATACAGGACCATCCCTCCTCATTTGTAATGGAGTTCAACACTTTGAAAAATCATAGCTTTCGTCGCGCTGGTGTGGTGGTCGCACAAGTGGTGTGTGGTCACGCAGGTGGACTTGTGCGCCAGTGTTTGAAGTTGCACGCTGGTTAGTTGTTGCGTGCCAATATTGGTTTGGGTGTAAAAGGGGTTGAGTCGTGCAGGTTTGGAGTTGCAGAAGATTATGCCGCACAAGTGGTTGAAGTGACTTGCACGCCAGTTGTGACCTGCACACCGAAACTTGCACACTGGGTTAGACCTGAGCGCCAAGCAAGGTTGATTCATGGTGGTTATTCAGGGCTGCGTGAAAGCTGGAAGGTTTCCTGATACCTTCAGTGCAAATAGAGATTCATCTACTTGTGAAAGTTAGACTTAAACAGAGCATCTATATACAGAGGAAGATGCATTCCTTCATGAAAATGAAGAGACCTATAGGTCTATAAACTATGAGTGGATCCTTTCCAAAGTAGTGAGCGAAGGAAGAGGAGGAAGGTGATCATCTCCACCGGCAGTGAGCCAGAGAGAGAAATAGGGAGTGACCCTTGGGAAAGCAGTGAGATGGCCCTAAACCTTGTAAAGGCAGTGAGCCTGGGACAGAGTGACTGTGCCCGAACCTTGTAATCCACATCTAGTGAAGTTTAGTGGAATTTGGTACAACCGACAACCTATCATAATATGCTCCTTGGACGTATCCCTTAGCGGTGAACCAAGTAAAAATTGATTTTTCCTGTGCTTACTTTACTTTCTGTTTATATTGTGCAACAAGAAAGAGAGAGAAGAGTGTTTTTCTTAACAGCGAAACAAGGTCAGAACTGGCTTTAATTTTAAATTAGCCATACCCTGATTTACCCCCCCCCCCCCCCCCCTCAGGGTATTCAGCGTTGTGGACCTAACAGAAATTGTTTTAGTATGGAGAAATTTTTTGGTGTGAAATTTTTTGGCTTTGGTATAAACTATTTTAAATTGTTTTATATGACTATTATATATAAATGTGCTAACATGTTCTATCCTGGTGGTGTGAATAGGGAAGTCATTTGGGTAAATTTTAGTAAGTTTCATTACTCACCCCTGCTTTGGTACTTTTGTGCTTTTTTAGATTTTGTTTATCAGGAAATAGGAAAAGTTAGAGTATCACGCTTCTTTAGTGTTGCATCGTGATACTTGGTTTGTTTTGTAGAGTTAGATCATGGAGCATATTGGGAGCCTTGGAGTTTTTCATTGGTGTATTTAGGTTTTTTCTACTGTTGTGTACTTTGATATTGTAGTTTTATACTGTGGTATTGTTAAAGTTTGGTTTTGATATCAATGAAATTTCCTTTATTTGTTTTACATTTTTACCATGCATCATTTAGTAGTTATTTTTTAAGGTGTTTTTAGTTGGTTTGTTTTATTTTCAAAGGGAAATTTGTCCCCCACTTGAATTGAATCCCTTCGCATTTATTTCCAGCCTTTAGCACCTTGGGGATATCACTTAAGGCCAAGTCATTTCCTTCCACATTCTTAGGACAATAAAGAGGGGTGGGATGTTACAAGTGGTATCAGTCTTGGTCCTTCCAAATATATTTATGGAATAAGTGGTATTATCTTGTTCGGTCTTTGAATAACCAGTGGTCATTAGTTCTGTCAGTCTTAGAGTTGAAATTCATTTTGGTTTATTTCTTGATTTGGGATGGTAGAAAGGAGTATGATTTTTAGGACATGAAATGTATAGCATAAAAAGGAATAGCTAACCTTTTTATGATGACCTTAAATTTATCAGGGATTTGGGTACATAAGTGTTTTGGAGACACTTATAGGAATTGGAATCTCATTTTCATGGGTTTATCCAATGAGAAAAGCATGAAATGCATTATATAAATGACTTACCAATAGGAAGGTGTATTTTATTTTGATTAATGATTTGGTGCTATTTATTGATTTTTGAAAAATATTGAAAATATTTTCAAATGTAAGATTTTGAAAATATCATTATTGTGGTATTTTGAAAATGGTTTGATTTTCAAAAGAATGTTAAAATTTTTCAAAAATGGTTCAATGTGGAAAAGGTTGATTTTGGAAAGAATTGTTGTGATATTTTTGATGTGATAAAATTTGAAAATGTTAAGACTTTAGTTGATAAAGAGTGAGACTTATGGACTTTGTTGTCTATATTGAAAATGGAACCCAGTAGGCGTTATATAAACCTACTAGTAGAAGCTTTTGAGATTGTGGTTTCACTTGATTCACAGGTGAATTGACAGCTGGTTAAAAGTATAGTCCAAGATTTTTAGGATATGGATAGAGGGAACTAGATAGATGAACTAAGGAAAGCGGATCATTCAGTCCAGTTCCATAAGTAGAATCCACCCATCTTTTGTGGTGATTCATAAATATATAAGGAAGAGGTGTAGCTGAATAGGATGAATCAAATCTTTGATTTCATTAGCACACTAGAATATCTGAAATTCAAGATGGTGAAATATATGTTAGAGGATATTTCATTCCAAAGGTGGGATTTAGAGGTTCAGGTTAAATTAGACCAAGGTATGGTATGGAAGGATTTTTAAGAATTTTTCAACAAAAATTTATATCCTCATAATTTCAGAATCACAAGAACAATTGAATTCTTCATCTTGAAATAAGAGAGCCTCGTGGTGACAGAATAAGCGGCTAAATTCATGAATTTAGTTTTCTTTTCACCCAAAGTTGCTACTAGTGCATCCTTTAAGGAACACATATTTAAATTAGGGTTGAGGCAAGATATTCTCTCAAATATTTTTGTGCTCTGGATAGCATATTATATGGAGATGGTTAATAGAGAGACGGTGGAATAAAGGGACATATTAGGAGCTACAGGAGGAAGAATTATGTTGATACCTATGGAAAATGGTGGGAACACTAATGTTGGGATCAAGATGAATAGGGACACCTATTTCCAAGGTAGTGGGATGGATCAGAATCCAATGGTTAGATTAGTAAATATTTCTCCAAGACCCAAGAGCAAGCCCATATGTTTATAATGTGGCTATTTGGGACACATAAAGTTAGAATGTATGTCACCACCTATAGAATGTAATAATTACAATCATATGGGGAATATTAAATTCTATTGTCATAGTTCTCCAAAGTCAGGTGTTCAAGACAGTTCTCAGGTTTCACAGGCATCGTATGCTTAGATGGGACGAGGGCACCAGAATCAATCACATCAACAGAACGTATCTAGCTATAGTGATTCTTGGAATACCATGACTGCTCAGCAAGGGCTATATCAAAAAAGAAATAACAAATATAGTGTCATGATAAAGAAATTATATGGATCTAAACAAGTTATTGTGGATGATCAGTCTAGAAAATCAATAGTGAGTGGTACAATTGTTTTCAATTCTACCCTTATGAAATATTTTTTTAATACATGCACTTCTTATTCCTTTATTGCTTCTTGTAATATTTATTGTATGGGTTTAAAATTTGATATGATGCCTTATGTGTTAAAATTTAAAACTCCTCTAGGTCAAAGAGAATTTCAAGCCTTTGTGTGTAGAGTATGTTCTATAACTATTGAAGGAGCAGAGTTGATATGGGATTTCTCAGATCTAGAGATGGATGTCTATGACATAATCCTAGGTATGGATTGGTTGATAATGCTCAATGCTTACATTGATTTTTATACCATATGGGTCAATTTTTCAACTGAATATGGTGTTGAGAATCTCTTTCAAGGAGACTGGAATGTAAAGGCGGGTGCAATGGGCTTGTTGGCACCATAATTTGGAACGATCTCATACTAGTTGGTAGAGTTGACTTTGGCATCAATGAAAGAGATCAAGAATATAAATTTTCCAATAGTTTTTGATTAGTTTGAGGATATTTTTCCTGAAATTTTATCAGGGTTTCCACCAATGATAGAAGTGGATGTTACGATTGATATGATTATAGGGAATATTCATATTTCACTTCCATATTTTCATATGGAACCAAAATAATTAATGGAACTGAAAGTGAATTTATAGAAGCAGGAAAGAAAAGGGTTCATTCAGCTGAGCACGTCTCCATGGGAAGTGCCAGTTTTGTTTGTCAAAAAGGTGTATATAACTCTTCCGTTATGTGTGAACTATCGTAAGCTTAACTAAGTTATGATAAATAATAGGTATCCACTTCCACACATTGATGATATATTTGATCAATTGAGGGGATCTTGGTGGTTTTCCAAAATTGATTTGCGATCAGGATATCTCCAATTATAAGTTCAAAAGGATACTCCAAAAATAGATTTCAAGAGTATATATGGCCATTATGAGTATGTAGTAATGCCTTTTGGTCTTAAAAATGTATCAGTGGTATTTATGGCATTGATGAATCAGATATTTCATAGATATCTATATTCTTTTATGGTTATGTTTGTGGATGACACATTGGTGTACTCGAGGACAAGGGATGCGCATGAGAAACACTTGGTAACAGTGTTGGGAATCTTGTGGGATCATCATTTGTATGAAAAAATATAAAAGTGTGATTTTAGGATACAAGAAGTATGCTTTCTTGGCCATGTAATCTCTGAAATATGTTTTTCTATGGATCTAGAAAAGATATAGGTTTTTATCTCTTTGAACTTCTAAATAATTTCTTTGAGATACGTAGTTTCCTTGGCCTAGCCGGTTATTACTGACACTTTTTTCATGATTTTTCATGATTATACTCACTTATGATAGCTTTAACAAGGAATAATGTTCCATTAAATGAGACAAGGAATTTTATAAGTCTTTCTAAAAGATTAAATTTTTCCTTATATCATCACCAATATCGATTTTTCCAAAATTAGGATAAGGGTACGTGGTGTATTGTGATTCCTTGGACCAGGTTTGGGATGTGTACTTATAAAGGTAGAATATGTTATAGCTTATGTATCAATATAGTTATGGTTAAATGAGAAAAACTATCCAACATGTGATTTGGAGTTAGCTTCCATAGTCCATGATTTTAAGACTTAGTGTCATTACCTCTTTAGTGAGAAATTTATTATGTTTACAGATCATGAGAATTTGAAACATATTTTCTCACAAAGGGATTTGAACCTAATATAGATAATATGGATGTAGTATCTCCAAATTTTTGACTTTGACTTGATGTATACACTAGTTAAGGTAAATTCAGTGGTGTATACATTAAGAAGAAATTTATATTCTTAGTTGGTTAAAGAATATTTAGACCAGTGGCAGTTGATATCAGTCATAGCTGACATGCACTTGGAATGTAAAGACCGAGGTGATTTTTTGGTTTTCTTTCTAGTTCTGTTTGTTCTTAATTTGGTGGAAATGGTTAAATAGGCATAGATGTCTAATTCTTAATGTGATTCTATGAGTAAAAAACTCAATGGTGGGGAGAAAATTGATATATGGAATTTGGATGAGAGTTTAGTGTTGTGGTTTTAAAATTGGATGGTCGTACCTATGGCCTGTCAGGAAAAAATTCTTCATTCTTACCACCATTCAAAATGGGCTATTCATCCTAGGATACAAAATATATATAAGGAAATTAAAGAACAATTTTGGTGGATGAGTATGAAAATAAATGTGGATGATTTTTTTTCTATATGCTTAAATTTTCAATAAGTTAAGGTGGAGAATCAAAGACTAGCAGGTGTGTTGTAGTCTTTACTTATCTCTATTTGGAAATGGGAGCGGATAGTTGTGGATTTTGTAATAGGTCTCCCAAGAACGATTCGGTAACACGATTCCATATAGGTGATGGTGGATTGGCTCACAAAGTTTGATCATTTCATCCCTATTAATGAATATTATACGATGGATGAATTGTCAAAAATATATATTTGAAAAGTGGTAAAGATGCATAGAATATTAGTTTCAATGGTTTCAGACATAAATCTGAGGTTTACATCTCATTTTTATAAATCCTTACAAAAATCCTTTGAGACCCGATTGAAAATTAGTATGTCTTATCATCCTTATATGGGCAGACAATCCAAATATACGATACAAATTTTTGAAGAAATGTTGCGAGATTGTGTAATAGATTTTGGTAGCTCATGGGAGTATCATGTACCGTTAGTGGAGTTCTCATATAACAATAGTTATCAAGACTTTATACATATGGATAATTTTGATGAATTGTATAGTTTTCCTTATATTTCTCCACTTTTTTGGGTGGAAATAGGTGAGACTTCACTGGTTGGGCCGAGCCTTGTCTAAGAAACAATAGATAAGATTCATTTGATCAGGAAATGGATGGAGACAACTCATATCCATCAGAAATTGTATGGGGATCATCATTGATGATCATTTTCATTCAAGATAAGTGATCATGTATTTTTTAGAATCTCTCCAAGGATTGGACAATGTCATTTTGGAAAATAGGTAAAGTTGTCTCCTAGGTACATAGTCCCTTTTGAGATACTTGAACGGGTTGGTGAGGTGGAATATCGGTTGGAATTACCACCATGGTTCAGTGTTGTGCATAATGTGTTTCGTGTATCTCAGTTGACAAAGTATCATCCTGATCCGAACCATGTGATTCGATGGGATCATGTTGACCTAGATTTTTATGCTTCTTTGGTTCATGTGCCGGTACAAATTTTTGGATAGGCAAGATAAAATCTTTCATGGAAAAATCATTGGTCCATTGTAGGTTTTGTGGAAACATGGTCAGATTCAAGAAGAAACTTGGGAACACGAGAAAGAAATGGTCAAATAATGGCCTGAAATATTTCAAGAAATTAGTGGTTTTCTACTTTCTATGGATGGAAAGGCCCGTGTTGGGGAGAATGTGGCACCCCCTATTTCAAGTAAGTAACCATTTCTTTATTATTTTTAAGTATGTATAGTTTTTGGGTAAAGTGTGATAGGTTTTGGAAACATTTCAAATTTTGGTTTGAGCATGGTTTTTGTAAACCATGAAACACCTATATAAAACCATTCATAATGAGACATGGGTTAAGGGGAAGGTGTACGGGTAGGTTCACTAATTGTCCAAACTGTGTGACTACCTAGGAGAAACCGTGCCAAGTGGGAAAGTGGGATTTTTCATAGTTGGTGTGTGGTTTTTCTAACCGTGAAATCCAACCATGTGAGGTAATCCTTGAGTCAGAGGCTAGCATACATTTAGTGCATGGTTTTCCTAATCGTGTGATTAACTGTGCACAGTTTAAAAACAAGATCCACAAAAAGTGGATCTAGGTCAGGATTAGCCTTTATTCCCAATGGTTTGCTCCATTTTGGCCCTAACTCAATATTTATCCCTCCCAAAGGCTAAGGAATATTTCCTAATTGTTTTAGAGCTAGTCCAAAGGCGTTTCTTGGGGAATTAAATCTAGATTCTCATGGTAAGTCTTCATTTATGGTAGTTTTTTGTGGTTTTTCTTAGATCTACTTCTCTCTCTCTATGTTTATTAGATCTAGTCAGCTATGGATAGATCTAAGTTGGTTTATTCCAATAATGGTTATATTTTCCCTTATTTATTTTAGGGTAGTGGATCTAAGATGGGTTTTTGGATATTCAGCCTAGTTTTGTGGGTTTTTTCATGTCGTTCTTCATGTTCGTCATAAAATCCCAAGGTAGGTGGATTCACTCTCAACTAGTACTGCTAGAACTATAAGTCTTGATTTAAAATTCATGTTTTTAATTGAAATTCATTGTGAAATTGTTGTGCAATAATTTTTGGAAACCTTCTTTTGTGATGGTTTTTGGAATTGTGCAAATTGGGTGTTTTTTTAGAAAGTGAAAATGGTAACTTGGTTTTAAAATGATGATTTTAAAATGGTTATTTGGTTTTGATGCATGGAAAAAAGTTTTTCAAAAAAATGGTTTTATTAAAATGGTTGATAAAGATGAATTGGAATGTGGTTGGATTAATTGGCTAATAATATATGGAATGGGATGGATATTGGTCTAGAAGTACCACTATCAAAGGGACGGGTTATGGACATGAAGTTCCACCATAAAAGGTAACACTGAGATTGTGTGGTTAAAAGTGTGTGTGTGTGTGTGTAGTTATGTGAAATGGAATGGGTTATTCCAACATGGAAATTGATAAATGGTTAAATGAATTGTTTGGTTTCTTTCCTTGGAAACTGTTTTAGTATGGAAAATGGTTTGGTGTGAAACTATTTGGCTTTGGTATAAATTGTTTTTAATTATTTTATATAACTATTTTATATAAATGTGATAACACGCTATATCTTAGCGGAATGAGTCTACTTTGAAAATTTGGTGATTTTGTATATTTTTTTCATCATGACATAAGAAAAGGTAAAGTATCACACTTCTTTAGTGGTGCACCTTGATACTTGGGCTATTTTGTAGAGTTGGGCCACGGATCATGTTGGGATCCTTGGATTTTTTTTATTAGTTTCTTTGGGTTTTTTATTCTTATATGTACTTTGATAATGTAGTATTTTGTTTTAGTATTGTTAAATTTTGGTTCTGATATCAATTGTATTTTCTTGATTTGTTTTGCATTGTTATCATTCATCATTGAGTAGTTATTTGTTAAGGTGTGTTTGGTTGGGTTGTTTTATTTTCAAAGGGAAAATCATCCCCCATTTGTATTGAAGACTTTGGAATTTATTATTAGTCTTTTGCGCCTTGGGAATTTTTTTTAAGGATAAGTAATGTACTTACTCCTTCTCAAACCAATGAGGAGGGACAGGATGTTATAATCACAGCTCTAAGGTGTGAGATTTTTTTCTTAAGATTATCTTCATGTTATCCCCAATATGGTTGACCAGATGCATCAAAGAAATCCCTTGAATATGTTTTTCCAAAGAACATAGATGTCACACCCTCACCAAAATTTATCCTCATAATTACCTGTCTGCAACCATATGGGTTCGACCCACATTAACCCATGTTTAAATCTATCAAAAAAAATAGCCTTGAACCACCCATTATTTGTCTATAACCAGAACCCTATGTTAAATGGGCCTATTTTTCATTACTAGTGTTGTATGATACTAATTTTCATAAAATAGTAAACCTGTCAATTTTTTGAATTCTTTTATTATGTATGTTTATCAAAAAAATATTGTAATAGTATTTTTTAAAAGATGCAAGTTTTTGTAGAACATATACAAGTCAAGTTTAGTTAATTTGAGAATTAGGTTACTATAACAGACAATCTCGTTATGGGTTGGTGATAGAATGGGTAATTTTGAATTTTTTTGTCAAATTTGAAGTTTCTTAATATTGAAACATTTATTAGCGTCAGATTTTTTGTGGATTAACACCTCAACTTTCAATTTCAATGGATTAAATTAGGTTTTTCCACTCCATTTTCTTTTATTTGCATGCCCTATTAAGCTAGATGTTTCTAAAATGGTTTAACTTAAAAAGTGTCATTTCTAATAGATTTTAGTGGAATTGTATATGGAAAATTATGGATTAAGAATTTATTATTCAATTTTAGATAGGGTTTATTATGAATTTCAACCCCAATGAACCAACTTTAGAAAAATAAATTGATAAAATGGTTGAGATGTATTTCATAAGGAATTATGGAATTAATATTTTCAAATATGAGAATGTTTTGTGTGAATTGATTTGAACATCTAAGATCATTATTTATTGTGATTTTAATGTTGTAGGTATTTTAATGATTTTATGGAAAAATTCATTTGTTTTGCCTGTAAAGTATATTTTTATGATTTTCTAAGTGTGTTTTATGATGTTTGATTCTTACATTTTCTATGTGGTTGGAATTTCAATTTAAATTTTGGTTTTTCATTGTTTAAAAGTGATTTCAAAATGATATTGATATTCAAAATGGTCTCCAATGTATGTTTCAAAAATATATTTCAAAAAAAATTCTTGGGGGCCCACATGGAACCTAAAAAGTCTATTTTAAAAAAGACATTGAATTGAAAATTGATTTCAAAGTGAGGTTTGGAAAAATAATTAATAATTAAAACCTAAAGATCCCAATTGACACCTTTTATAAATAGTTATATATTAACCATTAAGTACTTCCATATAAGAACAATACTATCATATTATATGTGAGTTTAAGGAATTGGATTAATTTAAGGCATTAACATTTGTATTAAACAAGAGGAATAAAGGGGCGTGCATATTAGTCTGGAATCATTGAAAGAGAAATAAATAAACAACTATAATAGATGTTCTAAATTTATTCTAAATTATATCCCATGTTGTAATGTCTAAAATAATATATAATAATTAATGGATCTCATTTTAATATGGTTTCATACAAAATTTATATTATTTTTATAGTTGTTTCATTCATTTAGTGAAAATAAGTAGGGTTAAGTTAGCTAATGCAGATAAGAGAATCATATTGTAATATAGACCTTGGTTCCAGTCTAAGGATCTAAGGTTTTCTATTGTTTCAAAATATAATAAAGCACAAAATTTAAAGAATTTGTAAGATATGTATGTAGAAAAAGGAAACTAGTAATTATAATATTCTTGATGTGTTTAGTCTAGGGCCTCCTATAATGTTTTAGAAGTTTATTACTTCTATACATAATACTTGACAACACTACACATTCAAGGAAAACTAATTAAGTAGAGGAGATAATGGTTTACCTTAGTTATTTTATAATCATAATGTAATATTTATGCTATGTGTGGAAATTGAAACAAGTGATATTTTTAAGAAAATAGTAAAGGGATTTACTCGCTTAAAATATAACATGAGCATTATATCTATTAAAACTAAAAATTCACATTCAAGTACCTATATAAGTATTAGTCGAGAATATAATAGGGTTATAGCTAAAATAGTTCCAAATTAAATATACATTTGGATAAAGGGCTCTTTGATGAAAATATTTAAACTAAAAAATGGGTGAAATCATTTGTGGAACTGATTGATTATGATATAAATATAGTAAATATTAGTATAGACTAACTCTAATAAGAGACCTAAAAATCATATATTATAATTTTAAGGGCCATGGAAACCCCTAGATGTTCCATATGCTTCATTATTAGAGTGTTAAACATTTCTTGTATATATATGGTCTTTATGTTTCTAACTATGACAACAACTAAGGGCCTAACATTTTTTAAGTTCAATATTCAATTCCCAAATACAATTTTTATGGACAGGTGTTCCCATGAAGTTGGATTTAGATTGTTATGTTAAAATGATGTCAACATATCAATTAAAAATTATGTCAACATCTCCATTCAAAATTTCTCATTTGATTTTTATCTAACCACTTTATGATCCATTTATATGTCTTCTATTTTTAAGAATTTAACATCCCTCCTCATTTTGATTCCCCCTTCCATAGGAAACTATATACAAGATTATATTTAGAAGGAATACTTATCTAAAGACATATTTGGGAGATATTATTATTTATAACACATGATTAACTCTTTTGGTTTTAATAAGGTCTGGATCCAGGAGAAACCAATATAAAAATGGGTGCGATGGACAATGAGGTGATTGTCCCAATAGGAAACCAAATGGGAAGAGAGTTGGAGTCAAAAATATCATGATAATACATACTCAACATTCTGAAGAAATGAATAATGATATGAACCATTTAAAACTCCAAAAAATGTTAAGGATGAAACAATTCACCATGGATTCATTCATGCGGAAATGCCCTACAACCATTTGGGTTCCTTTGATAAACTAGTTTTTGAAGAAATGGATAGGCATTTAGAATTTGGAAGGTGAAGTAGATAGATACTGGGTGTTGATTATGAATATGAGTAAAAATGAATAATTTTATAGTATAAAATTGGAGGACTTTAAGGAAATATTCTTCCCTAATATTTTCCACGAACAAATCACAGCAAAATAGAGAGATATTTTATAAAAAAAATAGTCAAAATCCATTGGTGCATATAAATAAAACCTCATGAGACTCGCAAAGTATACATAGAGTTTTTCTATTAACCATATAATCAATATTTATCATTTCAATAATGGAATAAAATAGAATATTTTATACTTTTATCTTTCATAAATTTTACTTTTATATATTATAATTTTAAATTGTTATAAATTTTTAAAACTATATACTTCTATAAATTATATATACTTTTATAACATATATGAACTTTTCTATAGTTTTATAAATTTATATACATTTATAAATTATATATATTTTTTAAAAAATATACATTATTTTATAAAATATATATAATTTTATACTTATATATATGTATATAATTTTATATACTAATATAAATATATATACATTTTTAATCTATACTTTTATGCCTGTAAATTTTTTTAATTTATCAATAGTTTAATACTTTCATACTTTCATAAATTCAATGTTAGTGTTGAAAATATTTTAAAAAATATAATAATTTCTTTTCTTATTTTTGAAACCATTATTATATTCAATAGCCTTATTTTCTATATAAAAATGGTTTTCAAATAATATAGCTTTTATTTTTTTTCCAATATTACATTCTATAATTGTATTTCATTAGTTTTTTATAATGTAAATATGATTTTATACTTCATTTATACTCATACAAAATGGATTTTGATCATTAAAAATATAAAGTTAAAAATATTTTTTAAAAGTTAAATCCCATCTATTATATTTATAAATTTCCTTCAATAAGTTTTTATTTTTGATCATGTGGGATGATAAACCATTTTTCAATATTTTCATTTTATTTCAAGCAATTTATGAGATCCATATTCAATTGAACATATTTTGTGTATTTATTTTGTTAAATATTAATATAAACGAATCAAATAGGATGGATATGAATAGAGAATGGATAGATGCCAATTGTATGATAGAAGAGTATGAATATGGGGTAAAATAGTTCATCAAGTTTGCAAAATATCATGCATATGACCCTTTTCAAATCCTTTTTTTGTGTTTATGCTATTTTTATTTAAGACTAATAAGTACAGAGGAGTTGGAAGAACCTTTGATCTGTCACAGAATTGATCTAAGTAAAAAATATTGTAATATACATGGGGGAAAGGAAATATAGCTAATGATTAGTATAGAACTGCATTTTATGGATCATATAATATGATTACAACTGTGGAAGATGAAGAATATTGTATCGAGGATGTTATTACAAGTGTGAATGATGATGAAGAACGTATTAAGGAAATGAAAATGATAGTTGAATATGAACTTCTTGATTGTTTGAAATTGTTTGAGAAGTTAAATAGTTTTAAAAAGACTCCATTATATAATTTTTTCAAAAACTATATAGCATTATCAGTCACACTGAAGTTGTATAATTTTAAATAAGGAAAATGATGGAGTTATGTTAGTTTTACTGAACTAATTTCTCTCTTGGATGAAATTATCCCAAAATATAATGAGCTCCCTAGTCAAACATACGCCACTAAATGAATACTACATTCGATGGGTATTATACCTAAAAGAATACATGCCTACCCAAATGAATGTATACTATTTCTCAAGGA
Organism: Viscum album; assembly: GCA_963277665.1. Lineage (NCBI taxonomy): Eukaryota > Viridiplantae > Streptophyta > Magnoliopsida > Santalales > Viscaceae > Viscum > Viscum album. The sequence goes on from OY728130.1 coordinate 1,712,899,905, forward strand.
CCAAAAATCACTTAAAAAATTACTGAATTTTGGTGATTCTCGATACAAGAAATATGAATTGGGTCTTAAAAAAAATTTATGGTACTTTCCAATCATTCTAAGGGTTAGGAACCTATATAGAAGTTAGGATACTATAAGGAAATTTATGTGGCATGCATATACAAGAAATAAAGATAGTAAACTTCATCACCTAGCAGACTCTTCTCAATGGAAGAGAACTAATCATGAGTATCCTGAATTTAGAAATGAGATGAGAAAACCTCATCTTGTGTTATCTTTAGATGGAGTGAATCCTTTTAGTTATCAAATTATAACTCATAGTATATGGCCATTTATTTTGCTAAATTATAACTTCCCATCATGGTTATGCATGAAATTAAAATACAGCATGTTATTTATGCTTATATCAAGACCAAAATAGTCGGGTAATGATATTGATGTTTATTTGGATCCATTGATCGAAGGTTTAAAATTATTGTGAGATTCAGGTGTTACATTGTATAATGATTACAAAAATGAATATTTCAAGTTGATATCCATGTTTTATGGGATGATAAATGACTTTCCTTCTTGTGTAAAATTTTCAGGATATATCATTAAAGTAACTCAAGGGTGTCCTATTTGTGAACAAGGTACACATTCAATTAGGTTGAAACATTTATCAAATATTTTGTTTCTAGGACATCACAAATTTATACCCTAACAACATAAGTATTGATCTTGGATGACATCATTTGATGAAAGTATAGTAATGTATCCACTAACAAGTGATCAACTTCTTGAGAAATCAAAAGATGTGTATGCTGCTTTTGGTAAACCTTTTTCAAAAAACCTTATGAAAATTAGTTGAAAAAACTGATTAGTTTTTTTTTTGAATTAACATACTATGATTTTCTATATGTTAAAAATTTTCTTGATGTTATTCATATTGAAAAAAAATGTATGTGATAGTGTAATTTTCATGTTACTAAATGCACCTAGAAAAAAAAAGATGAAATTAAGGTTACGTTAGACATGGTTGAAATGGGAATATGGGAAGAGTTGGTACCGGTGAAGGTTGAAAAATGAACTTTTCTTCCTCTAGATATTTACACTCTTTCCAAGTAGGAGAGATATATATTTTGTAACTTATTTAATGATATAAAGGTTCTATAGGGGTATTAATTGAATAACAATAATATCATGTCAATGATTAATTTAAAGTTAAAGGGTTTGAAATCACATGACTTCCATGTTTTGATGAAAAATATAATTTATTTAGTTTTACATTGAATTTTTCCCAATAATGTATTTCATATATTAACTAAGCTTGGTTTCTTTTTCAAAGCTATATATAGGAAAGTTACAGACCTGGTGAAATTTTCAACAATTGAAAAGAAAATTTCTACCATATTATGTGAATTGGAAATGTACTTCCCACCAGCATTCTTTAATATGATGGATCACTTGATGGTTCACTTGGTGAGAGAGATTTGACTTTGTGGTCTTTTGCACTATAGATGGATATACCCCATTGAACGGTATATTGAGATTTTGAAAAGGTATTTCGAAAATCTAATCCATCCAAAGGTTTGTATTGTAGAGACATATATTTTTGAGAAAACTGTTGAATTCTGTACTGACTACCTCTCCAGTGTGGAAACCATTAGTCTTCTAAAATCTCATCACACTGGGCAGCTTGTCGGTGAAGGAATTTTTGGAAGATATGTTCTCACAATCAATATTATAGATCAGGATTAGGCCCACCTTTATGTTTTGAATAATATTTTAGATATCTCCCCATATGTTGAAACCCATAAATAAATTCTTAGGCATTTGAATCTATCAAGGGTTGAAATATGGATATCAAATAGAAATAATCAACATTTTATTGGATGGTTTCGAAAAGATATTTTTTAGGGAGTCAAATGAAAATCTAGATTCAATTTTAGAATGAATTTGATGTCTATCCATAGGAACAAGTGTGTATATACTATCTTATAATGGTTATATAATTAATGATTATATATTCTATAAAAATGAACATGATGAAGGCAGTGCCATGAAAAATAGTAGAGTTAAACTTGTCGCTGAAGCGATGCATGTTTCTGGTACTAATGAAATAAATCTAATTTATGTGAATATATCATAATTTGGAACCATAAAACAAATATGGGATTTGAATTATACAATATTTCAAGTGCCGATTTTTTCAATGCAAGTGGGTTGATAATAGGAGTTCTATTAAAATAGATGAATTGGGATTCATGAAATTGGATTTTAGTAAGGAAGATTACAAAGACAGGCTATTTATAATGGCATGATAGGGAGTACAGGTATTTTATATTCTAGATCCCACAAACTGAAAGTCATCAATTGTTCTGTTATTGAAAAAAGCCACTGAAGGATCAGATGAAAATTCAACTGAGGATGACCCTTTCATTGGAATGTTGCAATAATTTCATAGAGGTCCCAATGTAGATGGGGTTTTTTATTTCATAGAATACCAAAATGAAGGGATTTGGATGCTTAATAGAGGTTTTAAATCTCTTTAACCCTAAAAGAGAGAGAGTTTAATAATCAGGTTATAATTTCTTATAATATAAATTGTATTACCTCATGTTATTATTTTTCACTACTGTATTTATGTAATCTAAATTAAATTTTAAACCACTTCTCTAGATAATTAATTCTATATGTGACGATTCTCTCAATCCTGAGGAACAAAAGTTTTCTTAACCTATTACTGCTCTCAGTGCAGAGGAACAACAGGTTTCTCAATCTATTGCTTCTCCAAGTACAGAGGAATAACGAACTTCTACACATATTGATGTTACTAATCCATAGGAAGAACATATTAAGAATGATGAATATAAGGAAATTTTAGGAGATTAAGAACTATTGTTTCAGAAAAAATAGGAGTGTCATATTGTGACGGTGTTAGAATAAATTATTAAAGTGAAAAGAAAAGGAATCAAATATGAGGTCTGATGAAATGAGTGCAGCCAGCATGTTAACCCCAACAAGGCCATATTCAGTAGTTACAATGGGATCATCACTTAGAAACATGTTATGATTGATATATATTTGTTTCACCATGTTTTGTCCACTCTTAAGACACTCATTTGGGAAAAGATTATGATAACATTATGATATCCTTTATTTATTTTACTAAAAAAATAAAATAATGAAACATTTAATTATTCTCCATAATTCCTTTTAGAATGTGTTTATAGTAGATGAATACCACAAGAAATATGTATTAATTCTTGCTGTAAGGATTCACAGAGGCTTACACACAATTATAATGAGATTTTATCTTAAAGATACTGAATGAAAAATAGACTGACACCCACCTCTTATGTATGCACACCTAATAATCCAAGAAGTGTGAGATGTGTTTACTAGCCATCATGTAGAGATGTATTTTAAGGTACATTGTGGCTAGTAATATAATGTTTGAAAATATGTGTATTCATCACTTTTAATGAGAATTTTTTATTTATAAAACTGTAACTGAGTGCTGAAAATAAGGAACGGGCACTAAAACCAACATACCCCTACCATAAAGCAAGGATGGTGCATGCTTCACTTGAAAAAAATAGTATGTATTTTAAATCTACTATAATAATTTTATGTTACATGAACCAATAACATAATTATGTTCCTCTATTTATATACATATTGATGATTCTAAATCCAAAGTCACTTCCATACCACGTCATGTTCTATGGAATGAGGCATGTGTAAATAAATATGGGATACAAATAGATTAAAACACACAAAAAGTGTGGAAAACGTGTGTAATTATGACATAATAAAAAATTGATTTAAATTGCTATTGCATAATAATTATTACTTTTTTTCCTATATTTTTTATCTGAATTAGTCACAAGAATCATCAAAACCTATACCATATGAACACCTACTATCAGTGGCCATGAAATAACCAAAACAGTATGGCCACATCAGAGGTGGGGCTTTTGGGGTGACATGCTGATCATACTTTTAGAAAAAAAACAAATAGAGTATAAATATAAATAAATGGAATAGATGAAATAAATATTAGCTACCTTTGAATAAAAAATTTATTGGTAGACAGAGTTTTTAGCAACTATTATGGTGGGAAGCAAATAGAAGAAACAACTCAAGAACAACCATCGCATGAAAATCTAGCCCCACCTCCAACTGTCTTTGAGGTGATCCATTCCACTCAAAGAGTTATCTTAGTTGAGGTAATAAATATTATAATAATTGTTTATATGAAATGTGAATCAGGAAGAAACTAATAACTTTTCTATACTGATATTATATAGGGTGAAAATGATTTTGATTTATATATTAGCAACCACTTATTTCCTTTTTGCGAGGGCTACCATTTTCAATATCTAAGACAACTGTCTAAAAAACATACCACTTATATAAATTCATGTGAGAGTAGCGATTATCATAGATCATGAGTTGAGTGCCAAGATACTTATTCCACTTTATGATACAGAAATTCATATGGTTAACCAAGATATTGGAACATTTGTATCGTAGTTGGTAGATCTTATAAAAAAACATGTCGATAAGGAGGTATTCATTTTCAATTTATTTTTTATACTAAACATTTAATAATTAATGAAAAAAGGTCTAGACCGATGAATGTTATTATAAATAGAAAAAGGGAAGGGGTGAAATGAAAGGTTGAATCAAGACCATCAAAATGATCAACCAAACAATCAAAAATATCTTCTGAAAACACCTTTACCCACCTATTCAATATTCGCATTTACTAACATTAAAGGTTCATACAGATACAAAGTTAAAAAACGGTAGTAATCACATAGTTGATTTTTAAGAAAAATGTAAAAATATGACATTACAAAATACATTTCTCTTGAGAATATAAACAAAATAATCAACTATTAATGGCTAGGAGGCTCAGTTGTAAATGTATACATGAGGTATGTTTTCAATATTTGTTTTTCTAAAATTTTATATACTATGTTAATTATGATTAAATATATTTAATATTTTTTGTAGGTATATATATAAATACCAATTGATTTTATTACCCCCATGAACATAAATTTGGACTCATTAGTCATCACATCACTTCTACAGAACAACCTGAAATATATTTAATAAAAATGAATGAAATAGTGACAAAACTAGCCAAATCATTTGAAAGAAAACTTAATGATGATAGACTCTTATTAATACCAATTATGTAGGGATAAAAATATATAATTTAATCATTAAAAATATATTTTCATTTCTTTCTTGAATTATTCCTTTTTTTAGGCAATATTGGATGCCCATTCCGATCAATTTGGATACTCCAAAGATTTATTTCTTGGATTCACTGCATGGATACCCAACAAACCAACCATGCATTATGGAATTTTTAAATTTTTAATACACAACATACAATGTTTTAAAACTAAAATTCAAGTTATATAATTTATATTATGTTTTAATGAAAAATATCTTATGATAGGGTGGTGTTTAAATATTGTGAAATTCATGGCATGAGGATATGAATTAAGTATAAGGATCCTGAAAAGTTCTGCAATTGGATAAGTATTAAGGTATATAGAATAATATTTCACTATATAAACACATATCAAAACAAATTAATTATTTTTCTCAATGTTTCTATAGTGTACAAAACAAACAAACTGAAAAGATTTTGGTTATTATGTTTGTAAATTTATGATAGAGATCATATTCCATCAACAAACTCACATCCCAAAGAGGTATTTTTGAAGATAATTACTATTTAATTTAAAATATTTATTAATATTTTGTGTATTTATATTTTTTTAGTACCACTATGACTGTTGAAAATAATCATACTCATAAGATGATATAGATTTTCTTAGAAATGAATGGGCAATATACCTAATGGAAGAATGTACGCAAATATCATGAAGATGTAACTTCCAAAGAAGTAATGGATTATTTAATATTTATGTTTAATTTATTTCTTTTTAGTATTACTCACATAAGAATTTTTTTTCGTGTATAGGTGGATTAATTTATTCTAGTCGGGGTGGTTCGTTCGAAACTGCTCATGCTCATGAGAGATTAGACTTTGAGGCAGCAATTGAGATAATGATAAAAAGTAAATGTTTCAATAATTCATACAACCATTGTGAAAAGGTGATTCAAACTAATTATTTAATTAATTTTGTCATCATTTTATCTAATATTTTTAAGTTATTATTCTTATATTTTTTATCTAATACTTATTTAGTTTTTTCATATATCTTTTGGGAAGTTATATTTTGATTTCAACTATATGCAGCAAGACACAAAAGAGATAACATGTTTTTTCTTCCAATTTTACCACTCTTTCCATTTCTTTTATTTATAGAGATTCCAACACTACATATTTAGTCAATGTTCTTATCCAAAAAACACTTCTCGTTGTTTAAAACCAGAAGAGTAGAGAAAGGTTTTTTGGTTAAAAACATCAACTCAATATGTAGTTTTGGCAATTAGATAAATAAATACAATGGAGATAATGGTAAAATTGGAAGTTTTTATCATTTTGATACTTAAAAATGGAAATCTAGAAGTCATTTGGGATTTGTGGGGATCATCAGCACCTCAATCTGACACACGGTGTTACCGATATGACTCCAGGTGCATCTTTTTTTTTAAATTGACATTAATTTTAGAAAAAAATACACCTAACAGACTCAAAATTGAACAAACGCATTCATATTGTTTTTATACTTTAGGAAAATTATCCATAAGTAATTTAAGACTTGCAATAATCAGTTTCACCTCAATATGATGCACGGTGTGACTGGTATGACTCCACATACATCTTTTTATTTAAAATTGACATTAATTTTAGTAAAAAATATAACTCATATACTAAAAACTAATAAAATGAATTTGTATTATTTTTATACATTAATAAAATTATCCATAATTCATTTTTTATGTGTAGGAATCAACCAAACATCAATATCATACATGATTTACCCGATAGACTTAAAGTATCTGTTGTGAGTTTAAAATTAACATTTTAGTTTAAAAAGTTTCACTAACTAAAAACTAAGAAAACATACTCATATTGTCTTGATAATTTGGTAAAATGATTATAAAGTCATTTTTTTATAGGAATAATTTTCACATCAAACTGACACGCGATGTGACCGATATGACTCAAAGTGTGTGTTTCTAGTTTAAAATGACATTTTAGTAAAAAAGGCAAGTGACATACTGAAAACCAAAAAAACACATTCATATTGTTTTGATACTTTAGTAAAATGATCTATAAGTCATTTGAGAAATGTAAGAATCATCCACACTTTAATCCAATGCATGGTGTGACTAGTATGACTCCAAGTGTGTCTTTTTATTTAAAATTCACATTACTTTTAGTAAAAAAGACAACTAATATACTCAAAACCAGGAAAATGCATTTTTTTTATACTTTATTAAAATGATCCATAATTAATTTTTTACATGTAGTAATCATCCTCAACTAAATATGATAAATTATGTGCTAGATATGTCTCAAAGTTCATGTTATCAATTTAAAATTTATATTTTGGTTCAAAAAGTTTCACTCATTGAAAATAGAGAAAACGCACTATGATCATATTTATAATTTATTTCATAAGTCATTTTTGACATGTAGAAATCAATCTCATGTCAAACTGATACATAATGTGACCAGTATGACTCAATGTGCGTGTTTCTAGTTTAAAATGGCATTTTAGTAAAAAAGACAAGTGACATACTCAAAAAAAATAAAAAGTATTAGGATTGTTTTTGAAACTTAGTAAAATTATCCATGAGTCATTTGGGATGTGTAGGTTTCCATCATGGCCCATCCCCCAAGGCTCGTGTTGTGACTACCCTAAGCTCGCCTTCCATAGGACAGGGTCTGGCGACTAGCACCGGAAATACATATCCCTAAAACTAGGAAGGCATTGCCTTTATAACCTGTAAACTCACACAACCAAGCACACAGCAAGATACAAGCCCAAAGTAAACTTTATAGTAAAAAGGGTGTGTACAATAAGTAAAGGGGGCCAGAATACAAGCCCAACTAGAAAGTATAAGTAAAACTAAAAACAGATCCTGTGAACACCTGCCAAGGATCCTACTTGAAGGGTAGGTACAGCTCTTGAACGATCGTCTCTGCGGATCATCTCATCTAAGGTCCACCCCCGAGCAACCTCTATCCCCGGTACCCTCATCCTCAGTCATCATTGTCCTCTATTTGAAAATGACATAGCAAGGTGCGGGCGAAGCCCGTGCAGGGGTGAGTATAATGATACTCAGTAGGGACTTCGAGACCCTTGAAGGTCTCTCAAAATTCACAAAGGATAAACCACAGAGCAATACCAAAATCACCAAGCAAGAAACAACAGTCAACCCTACTTAGTTATATGCCCATACATATACCTAAGTTATTAATTATACCCATCTCATTCAATAAGAAACACAAGGTTCAACTCTTTATCCAAAATCACAACTGCTCTACGAAGGAAAGAATACCACGAAAGTAACACCACAAAGGTATGTACCACAATGGTAACACCACACATAAGAATACCAAAAAGATATCACCATGAAGGTAAGTAGCACAAAGGTTCACCACATAGAAGAATACTACTAAGGTATAGACTCAACTCACACCAGGTATAACTTAGGTATTGAAGTATAGATGATTAGCTGTATTGCTAGATCGTCTTACTTTGTCGAGAAACTTTGTTGTTGACCCACACAGGATCGAAGATTACCCACACAGGATCTGAAGATGAACCATATAGGATCTAGGGATGACCCACACAGGATCGATATATGCTGACCCACATAGGATCGCTGAGCTCTGACCCACACAGGATCCTAAGATGACCCACACAGGATCTGAAGACACCACAAGTACAGCCAGCCACAGGGTTCCCACCCTAAGCATGCTTGATTCCGGGAGGTTTTGATCCTCAAGCCATCATTTTAAACTTCAACTACCATGAAGTCCCAAAAAGAAATATCCCAAAGTTCTGTCACGTAAAAAGGAACCCAACGCGACAGACGGCACATCAATCGGACGCCCAGTCTGTAAGTTATTAGCATTTCTGTTCCAAGGGCCCGGTTAGATTCGGGTTCAATCCAACCTATCCATACTCCAACTTTATCCAAAACTCAAGTGGAGTATACCAAAAGGACCGTATCAATTCAAGGATTATGTCACTACAAATGGTTCGTCAAACAAACGCCTGAATCTCAAGATATGGGCAAAAAGACGGATTTGGGTCCAGATGGGCCCGAGTCCGGTCCGACCCGGTCAGACCGACCCGACCCGGACGGGCTGGGCCGTGTTCTGGCTCGGCCCGAGAAGGGGGCAGCCTACTGTGTTGAGGCCCACTGTGTAGGGTCCCACCATAGCCACAACCAAGGGGAGGCGACCCCGGTATTTCGAACGGCCCAAGGTCCATTCGGTCGCCCTGCTGGCAAGTAGGACCGCCATAGCAGTCCTGCTTGGCGTGACGCGGTCGGCCGAAATGGCTGGACCTCCTTCTAGTGGCACGGACGTGTGCTTCTGCTCTACCGTGGCTGGCCGGATGTTGGTCTTCCTCTAACCTCCGTCGTGGCCAAGGGGCAGCGGTCTCCAGCTCCAACGGTGCGGACGCACGCCGCAGCTTCGCCACGTGGCCGGTTGGACGTCGGCTACCACCCTGCTCTGCTACGGCCAACGGTCCATGGTCTCCTACTCAACCGGTGGCATTGACATGCGCCACCCTACCTCCATGCAATCGGCAGATGTGCCAGCCTTCGTTCTCCTCCACCACGGCCGACGGGCCGCATCCTCCTCTGGGAGTTCAATTTCATCGTCGCCGCCATCGCAGACGGTCGGAGTGCTGACAGCTGCCTTGTGCCCTACTGGTGTCGATCTTCATCCTCCTCTGCCATGAAGAATGTATCAAAAATGAAGATGTGTAGAGATCAGGCCATGTTCATTTGTCCCGTACCCTCTGTGTTAGACCGGTAGCACACGTCTCGAGGAGAAAGATTCAACATAAAAAAATTAACGAAGAATAATCATAAACACACCCCTACCTTGATTGTTCGTTGAAGACGACATGTGGAAGGAGATGAAAAAGTTGAATATGTCTACATCAGTTGTTCCCGCAACACGCACCTGATCCGAGCTCAAGCATCATCCTCATCAGAGGTTTGTTCTTCGTTGTAGGATCTTTCTCTAAAGTCTCTCCCCAAAGTTCTCTCCTTGCCAACAATCCCCAACCAAGAGGTGAGGAGCCACTTAATTAAATTCATGAATTAATTACATGATTAATTAAGTTGGCACATCAGTTGGGGGAAACCCAAGAGTTACCCCCCCCCCCCCATTAAATGAGGAGTTCGGGTGGTCCCCACCACCAAGAATTCAAATGGGAGGTTTGAAAATAAATAAATAAAAGTTAAATATTTTATTTTATTATTATTTTAACCCTCCCACAAAAATCCAAAAAACTAACTTCTACCATCGACCTACTACGGTCGAGGTGAAGGTCTCCTTAATCGAATATCGGTGTTGTGAGTTCAGTGGTGTCTTCAGATTTCAATTCTGAGCATCAGTTCAAAAGTTACAACTGAATGTACCTAAAAAAGTTCAAAAATTCATTTCGAGCACTCCAAGCCTCAGAATCACGTGCCGTCAATTTTCACCGACTCATAATATTTCCATATAATTAAAAAAATTACATGGAAAATTATGAGTCTTTACAGTTTCATTCTCACCACACTTTGACACAAAATGTGACCGATATGACTCCAAGTGTTTCTTTTTATTTAAAATTGACATTAATTTTAATAAAAAACACAAATGACATACTCAAAACTGATCAAACACTTTTTTATTGTTTTTATAATTTATTAAAATGGTCCATAAGTCATTTTTGATGTGTAGGAATCAGCATCACCTCAATCTGATACATGATGTTCCTGATATGACTCAAAGTATCCGTTATCACATTAAAATTGACATTTTAGTTTAAAAATAATCACACACTAAAATCTAAAAAAACACACTTAGAATGTATTTCTAATTTATAAAAATGATTCATAATTCATTTGTGACATGTTGTGAGAAGACTCACATCAAAATGATACACTATGTGACTATTATGACTCAAAGTGTGTGTTTCTAGTTTCAAATGATATTTTAATAAAAAAATACTAGTTACCTACTAAAAACTAAGAAAATAAATTCATATTGTTTTTATACTTTTGTAAATTGATCCATAATTCATTTATGATGTGGATGAATCAGACTCACATCAATCTTATGCACGGTGTGATCGTTATAATTCCAGGTGTGTCTATTTATTTAAAAGTGACATTAATTTTAGTAAAAATAACAAGTGACATGCTGAAAAATGAGAAAATGCATTCATATTATTATGATAATTTTTTAAAATGACTAATAATTAATTTATAATGTGTAGAAATCAACCCCACCTCAATCCTACACACAGTGTTACCAGTATAACTCTAAGTGTGTCTTTTGATTTAAAATTGACATTAATTTTAGTAAAAATAACAAGTGACATACTAAAAACCAAGAATGTGCATTCAGATTGTTTTGATAATTTAGTAAAATGATCCAAATTTCATTTTTGATGTGTATAAACCAACCAAACCTCAATCATATGCATGGTGTGACCGGTATGACTCCATGTGTGTCTTTTTATTTAAAATTGACATTAATTTTAGTAAAAATAACAAGTGACGTAATGAAAACCAAGAAAATGAATTTGTATTATTTTTATTCTTTAGTTTCACAATACATGAGTCATTTTTGATTTGTAGGAATCAAATTCACCTCAATCTGACACACGGTGTGACCAGTATGACTCTAGGTGTGTCTTTTTATTTAAAATTGACATTAATTTTAGTAAAAAGAACAAGTGACATACTGAAAACTAATAAAAAACATTCAGGCTGTTTTGATACTTTAGTAAAATGATCCATGAGTCTTTTTTAATGTTTATTAATCAACATAACCTCAATATGATGCATGGTGTGACCAATATGACTCCAAGTGTGTCTTTTTATTTTAAAATGGTATTAATTTTACCAAAAAGAAAAAGTGACATACTAAAAACCAAGAAAATGTATTTGTATTGTTTTGATAATAAATGATAATGATCCATGGGTCATTTTTGATGTGTAGGAATCACCCAAACCTCAATCTGATGCACGATGTGGCCAGTATGGCTCAAAGTGTTTGTTATCAGTTTAAAACTGAAATTTTAGTTCAAAACATGTGCCACTCACTGAAAACTAAGAAAATGAACTCTGATTGTCTTTAAAATTTATAAAGTGATTAATAATTCATTTTTGACATGTTGGAAGTAGTGTCACATCAAACCGACACACGATGTGACCGGTATGACTCAAAGTACATGTTTCCAGTTTGAAATGTCATTTTAATAAAAAACACAAATGACATACTGAAAATCAAGAAAATTCATTTGGATTGTTTTGATAATATAGTAAAATGATCCATAAATAATTTGTGGTGTATAGAAATTAGTCACACCTCAATCACATGCAAAGTGTTACTGGTATTACTCTAAGTGTATCTTTATTTAAAATTGACATTAATTTCATTAAAAAAACAATTGACATACTCAAAATTGAGTAAATGAATTCAGATTGTTTTGATACGTTAGGACAACAATCTATAACTCATTTTTCATGTTTTGTAATCAACTACACATCAATATGATGCGTGGTGTAACTGATATATCTTCAAGTGTGTCTTTTTAATTAACATTGACATTTTATTAATGTATTCTTTCATATTAATGTTTAATTTATTTCTTTATGATATTACTATCATAATATTTGTTTTCTTATATAGGTGGATTATTTTTCTTGGGTTGAGGTTATTTGTTTAAAAATTGGTACCATGGGAGGAATTTTTGGAGAGGGGATCACGTATTCTAAAGATGATGAAACATTAATGTTTTTAAATTTTTTTGGATAGTAATTGTAAATTTAAGTATACAAAACATTGTTTGAAATGTTTATAGTGGTTTTTATTTATTTGTGATGTAAAATTTATTTAAATTAAATTATATATTTTGTGTACGGTTTATAGGTTTTTGTAGTGTACTATTATAGAAATAACACACTACATTAGGGAGCCTTTATCACCACTATTTCTAGCACTAATAAAGACCCCAATTTATTATCACTCTTAAAATCAATTTGCCTTCTATTAAAGGGAATATCTATAGCATTGTAGGGTTCCAGTGTGAAAACCAAAAGGTCTCATAATAACCTCTCTCCACCAAGTGATATATCACACTAATAGAAGATAAAATATATAAAAGAACCATTCCCTATAGAAACCTCAAGACAAAGATGATGGGCTAACACCTCAACTAGGAGCTCCAACTATTGTACCATTAGTAAAGAGATGATGGAATGACTCGCGCCTATGTCAACTAATACATAGGCAAGAGTATAATAAATGCATATCATACCTCTAATCATCTTGTGTGTTTTTGAGCCGTACGCCTCCATAGAAGGCAGTTGTCCATGACCCTAATTGTTGGCTCCCTGATCCTGAGGTGGCTCGCCTGATAGTGGTGAAAGGATATCATAGCATTTTCCACCACCCACAAATCCTCTCAGAGCTCCACCTACTCCTCTACCAGATCTTCCTCCCTAGGTTCCACCCTGACCTTACCTAGGATATCCCTAATCATGACACTACCTATTCTATGGAGTTTCATCAGTTATCTACCTCCACTCCTCAGCTCATATGGTCAGCAAATCATGCACCATATAACCTTGCTCATCACATGTGTTGGATTTAGTTCCCTAGAACCAACTTATGTGTGCTTTATGATAACCTTTATTCATATTTTTTAATATTAATAAACTTATTATCACATCATGATTATTCTTCTACTTAACATAGTATGTGATAATGTTCTAAGAGTAATTGTTGCTCTAAAAGGTCATAGTAGTTCCCCGCTATGATGAGGACCCATAAGTGCCATGACAGTATTCTTAAATATATTTTCTATTTCTAGATGAAATCATATAAAGGACACAAATGATTAAAGATATCCGGGGTGGAGACTTATAGGACCATGATTCACCTTCTCATGGTGTATGCCCTAAGTAATATCCTATGTAGAATATTATGATAACGAGACCCGTCAGTAGGAAATCCATATTTGCATGTGTCATTGTATGTTCCTATATTAGGACATGTGTATTGATCCTTATACTTTAAGATTATTATTAATGAGTATTATAAGTGTCATACTTTGATGTATTGATAAAAACCATGATGACATATGTTCAAAGTGAGGTAGGATATATTGGTCGTGTCATGAGTAATATTGCATTAATGAATATTGAGAGAAATGATTTTTTCCCTTATATTCTTTAACGGAAGTTGATATCTCGTTACCTTTGATGAAAATTATATATCCTAAATAAATCCATATCCATGGTGTTCTATAGAAAAGTTTTATTTTTGTAAATTTAAAGAAAGATTCAACGAGCACATAGGTGGATGGTACCAGCATGCAAGCAGCTATATTAGAGATATCATGATAAAGGGATTATATTACATAGTAAGAATATATATGAGGTATTGTGTCATTGAAACATTAACTTATTTATTTATGGGTTCCTTGGTGTGTTTATATATGCTAACCTTGGAATTTAGGCTGCTTCACATAATGCCACTGAGAAAGAGGCCTAGAGGCTCACACACTAAGAGTATCCAAAATCTCAGTTAAAAAATGTATTATTATTTATTATTTATTGTTTTGAATAAATATTATTTCCATACATAGTTTAATAATTATTCATGTTTGCTTGATCTCATATATTTTATCAATAGTTAATTGAGAGAATATTATCTGATAAGAATGTTTAATAAATATTTATTTTCTATTTAGTAAATATATTATTTATTTATTTATTGGAGAATAATACAGTGATATTTATTTAATAAATAAATAAAAATTATTCATTGATTGATAAATATAGAGGAATGGAGGGTGGAGATTTTGGATCTGGTGAGAAATAATATATATTTAATATTATTTAAATAAATAATATTTAATTTTAATTCGCAAGTTAAGTGCATGTTGAGAAATAATAACATTATTATTATTTTAGATATGGGGTTCCACAAGGGATTAAATAAATAATAAAGGTAATTTGTGTATGTAACGCCCTGGCCCTAGTTACCCAGAGTCGGTGCATTATTACATAACATTAGCATGATCACAAAAGATCAAGTCTCAAATGACCGATTAGTTTTGTAGCCTTGGAAATACTAGATACATTCATAAGTTTTACATTACATTATAAAATGAAAAACTAAAACAATATAGTCTCCATAGGCCACACTCATATCCCTTAGACTATCCCTGTAGGTCAGTCATAACATACTTCTTCACATCCTAGGAAAAATAAAACACAGAAAGGGGTGAGCTCAGATGCTCAGTAAGGATAACAATATAGCAAAAACTTTCATAAATAAGCATAAAAATTTAAGGCAATGTAAGACTAGAACAAAAGCCTTTTAAACATTAAATTCAGAATAATATGGAAAATATAAAAACAAATAATTCTATTTTACTTATTCACATGGATATTCTACTAGTCGAATAATCACATGCAATATCAATAGCTACTTTCATAATGATGGAATGCATAATGCCAGACTTCATAACCACATAGTCAAGGCCTTGTGACAAGACTACAAATAAGATTTTGTCAAGGCCTTGTGCCAAGACACTAGTTTGTCTCATGATACCTAATAATGCATCAAGGAGCTATATCAGGCTCCACCCATCACTTACTAAGTCCAATTCATTCCTCATATGAAATTCTTTAAACATAACATAAACATTCTTATTAAAACTAGCATACTAAATGTCAATACTTTACCCATAAACCATGAATGGTGTGAAAATAATACATCCATAGTCAAACATATCACAAAATAAATTTAAATAAAATAAATAATTATTTAAATAAAAAATCAGTTTTGAACAATAACTCAGTGTTTTTCACTATTCATCAAAAATTGAAAGTTTTTAGAAAAATACCAAAAATTCACCCTAAGATAATTTCTCTATTATGAACCCAAAAATGAAGTCCATTTTGAAAGATAAAATTTATAAATTTTCAAAAAGTGGGTATTTCTATTCATAACGGCTAGTTTGATAGGTTGTGGTGTGTTAGAATCTCGAAGTTGCCTAAAATAAAAGCTATTGCATATTCAAAGGGAAACATATCATGGAAGCTTGGGGTGTTACATTCTTCCCTCCTTAAAATAATTTCATCCTCGAAATTTCTAGAATATTATGGCATAAAAAGATTCAGGTGGTCCTTAATCATAAGTTCCTCTGGTTCCCACGTTACCTCTTCCATCTTATGGTTTCTCCATAGAACTTTTACCAGATGAGTCATCCGGTTTCTCAGCACTTGTTCTCTTGTATCAAGAATTTTGATAGGCTCTTCATAATAAGATAGATCAGGTTCCAGTTCAATTCCCTCATAGGTGAGTACATGCGTTAGGTCAGGCATGTATTTTCTCAACAGTGATACATGGAACACATCATGAACATTGGAGAGACTTGGAGGCATTTCCAAATGATAAGCTACAACTCCAATTCGTTCTAGAATTTTGAAAGGTCCAATGTACCTAGGACTCAATTTACCCTTCTTACCGAAACGTATAACACCCTTCCATGGAGATACCTTTAAGAAAACATGATCTCCTACCTGAAATTCCAAATCCTTACTTTGGTTATCGGCATAGCTCTTTTGCCTACTTTGGGCTGCTTGGATGTGGGTTTCAATAACCTTCACCTTTTCAATCATTTCCTCAACAAGTTATGGGCCTATAAGTTTTCTTTCACCAACATCATCCCAACAAGTTGGTGTCCGACGTCTCTTTCCATATAACGCTTCATATGGTGCCATATAAATACTTGAATGAAATCTATTGTTATAGGAAAATTCTACCAGAGGTAAATATTGATCCCACATACCTTGAAAGTAAAGTGAAAAAGATCTGAGCATGTCTTCTAAGGTTTGAATAGTCTGTTCTAATTGTCCATCAGTTTGAGGGTGGTAGGCAGTGCTCAAACGAAATTCAGTATCAAGGGATTTCTGAATATTTATCCATAATCTTGATGTAAAATAGGGATCACGATCAGAAACAATCAATAAGGGTACTCCATGAAGTCTTAAAACATCATTAATATATAGTATTTCTAGACTTTCAAGTGTTAAATCTTCTCTTATAGCAAAAAAATGTGCTGACTTGGTAAGACGATCAATAATGACCCATATTGCATCATTCCTTCTAGGAGTATTTGGTAGCCCAATGAAAAATTCCATCGTAATATTATCCCATTTCCACTTAGGTATGGGAATAAGTTGCATGACTCCTCCAAGCTGTCGCCTTCCAGCTTTCACTTGTTGACCAACTATACATCTTGACACAAAATTAGCAACCTCCATTTTCGTGTTGTCCCACCAAAAATTTTCTTTCAAATCTCTATACATCTTGGTGATACCAGAGTGTATAAAGAAATTGGATCTATGAGCATCATCTAAAAATTACCTTCTTAGATCTAGTATATCGGGAACACAAAGTCTCTTCCCAAATTTCAAAATCCCATCTTCATATATGAAGTCACTCAATATCCCATCATTCACAGCTTTAATCTTCTTTTGAAACTCCTCATCATTAGCCTGAGAACTTTTTATCCTTTCTAGTAAAGATTTTTTGGAAACCATTTAAAAAAGTATTGATGTTTCACCTTCCATGATTATTCCCATTTCCATTTTCACTATATCCATGAAAATAGGACCCCTTTTAACTCTCATCTTGTTCAAAACTCCATGATCCTTTCTACTCAAAGCATCTGCTGCCTTATTTTCCTTCCCCAGGTGGTAGTGTATTGTGCAATAATAATCTTTGAGTAGTTCTATCCATCTCCTTTTCCTCATGTTGAGTTCTTTTTATGAGAAAACATACTTCAAACTCTTGTGATCAGTATAAATCTCACATTTTTTACCATAGAGATAGTGTCTCCATATTTTCAGAGCAAAGATTATAGCTGATAACTCAAGATCATGAGTAGGATAGTTTTTCTCATGAATTTTTAGCTATCATGATGCATAGGCAATAACTCTATCATTCTACATAAGGACACAACTAAGTCCTTTCTTTGAAGCATCATTATAAATAACAAACCCATCGTTCCCTCTTGGTAGAGTCAAGATAGGATCATTGACTAATATTCTCTTCAGTTCTTTAAAACATTCTTCACACTCTTTTTTCTAAACAAATTTAACCCCTTTATGTGTGATCTTGGTTAATGGGTTAGCCAATCAGGAAAAATTCAGGACAAAATGCGGATAATAACCTGTTGAACCAATAAAACTGCGTACCTCAGTTATACTCATCGGTGTGGGCCATTCTTGGATTTCCTTAGTCTTTGAAGGATCAATAGATATTCCATCCTTAGAGACAATATATCCAAGAAAATAAATCTCTTAAAGCCAGAATTCACTCTTTCTAAACTCCTAATATAATTCATTTCTTCTGAGGGTTTTCAGAATGGTGCACAAGTGATTTTTATGATCTTCATATATTTTGGAGTATACCAATATATCATCAATAAATACCACTAAAAAGTCATCAAGATATTCCTTGAAAACACTATTCCTTATATCCATGAAGACAGAGGGTGCATTAGTCAATCCAAAAGGCATTACTATAAACTCACAATGCTTCTATTTGGTTCAAAATGTTGTTTTTGGAATGTCTTCCTTCTTCACACACAACTGATGATATCTAGATCGAAGTTCAATCTTTGAAAAATATTGAGCTCCATGAAGTTGGTCGAATAAATCATCAATGCAAGGTAGGGGATACTTGTTCTTTATTGTTATAGTATTGATCTCCCTGTATTCAATGCACAACCTCATAGATCCATCTTTCTTCTTAACAAAAAGAACAAGGGCACCCCATGGAGAAACACTAGGGAGAATAAATCCCTTATTACTCAATTTCTCTAGTTGTTTCTTTAGTTCCACTAATTCCATAGTGTCCATTCTATAAGGGGTATTTGAAATGGTCCTTGAACCAGGGATTAAATCAATGGAAAACTCAATTTCTTATTCTGGAGTATGTCTAGGTAAATCCTCTGGAAACACGTCAACATATTCTTTCACAATATGTACGTCCTATATTAGAACATTATTTTCCCCACCCATAGTTATTTCATTCTCATCATCCCCAATAATTAAACTTAGTAGAGCTACTGGGGGTGGATCTAGATAAGAATCAGGTTGTGACATTTCTTCTCTAAAGATATGGTAGTCATTATCATCATCGAAAATTGTAACCTCCTTATTCTTACAATAAATTTTCACATTATGGTCCAAAATACAATCCATTCTGATGATTATATCAAATTAAATCATGGGTATGATGATGATATTAGCAGATAAATAACATTTATATGCTCTAATGGGAACTGATTCACAAAACTTTGTTGCGATGATACTTCTCTTAGGAGTTTTGACTGAAAAATCCCTTGTTAAGTCAAATTGAAAATATCTAATTTTATTATCAAATTGGGAATATATGAAACAATGCGATGATCCAGAATCAAATAAAGCATTTTTTAAACTTGAGGAAACCATTAAATTTCCCACCACCACGTCTTTTGGAGCTTCAACCTCAGCAGTAGTGATAGTATAAGCTTGGAATTTCTCCCTTGGACTTTTCTGAGGTAAGTTTCCTTGTCTCTTAGGACATTCATTTTTATAATTCCACCTTTCTCTAAAATTGTATCATTCAACATTGACAACCTCTTTCTTCCCCTTGCAATCACGAGCTTGGTGGCTTTTTCCACCACACTTGTAAAATAATCTCATTCCCTTCAGGCAAGTACCAGGGTGTTTCTTTACACATTTACTATAGGATGGATATTCAACTTTTCCCTTCTTCCCCTTATTTCCACTTCTAGAGTGTTCATCAGATCTCTTATTCTCTTGCTTTGCTTTAAAGTTGTAAGACTTAGATAATTTCTTTTCTTTCTTGATAACACATGAGACAATATCTTCGTATGACAAGAAGGATTGTGAGACTAATGCTCACCGGATAAATGGTTTTAACCCATCAAATAATCGATCAATCTTACTCCTTTGGTTATGTATATAATCTGTTGCATGCCTTGATAACCTTGTAAAGTTAACCTCATACTTTGCAACATTCTCATCCTCCTTTTGCCTCAGACTCGGAAATTGCCTTTCTATATCCTCTCGATGGTCATGAGGAAAGTATTTTTCTAAGAAAATCTCTTTAAACTCCCTACATTCCATATTTGATACTTCATAATCTTCCTTTGTGTTTTGAATCAATGACCACCATTGATCTACATCTCCCGTGAGGTGACAAACTTCCATGACAACTTTTTCCCTTTCGCTTCTCCCTAAAGCGTAAAATATTTTTTCTAAGGAATTTATCCATTGCTCAGCTACTAATGGATTTGTACTTCCATTGAATTTTGGTGGTTGTTGCCTCATGAAGTGGTCTAACATTGATCCTTAGTGTTGTGGATTAGGGTGTTCCATATGGGTAAGGTTATTATTCATAACTTGAGTGAGTTGTCCCAGTATAGTGATAAGTTTATCAGCACCAGTTGTATCACCAGCTCCACTATAATTATCTTGAGTAGGAGGGAAATCCCTACATGGAGTACATGCATTGACACAGTTTCCATTCCTTCCACTAGGCACCATTTCTAAACAATGGCATACACTAGATTAGTTTATGAATAGAAATACATAATTCCAAAATTATAACATACTTAACATAAATTAAACAATTTATGGATATAATCCATAATCATAAAAAATGTTTTCTTTGAGAAGGTATATAATCATAAATCCTTCATAATGGTTTGTAGAGAAAATTTGTATTATCCTTAGCATATCCCCCAGGAGTGTCGTAACCAAGAGTGCAGCAAGGCCTGTTGTCGTGCACCAGTTCCCATTCAAGTCTAGCTCAAAGCAGTATTTTTGGGTTTTACTCCTAGGTACATCTGTGCTAGAGATGCCTCCACCTGCTCATATCCAGAGAGGGATGTATTTCTTGGAAAACTCACAAAATATCTACAGTACCAAAATTCTAAGAAGTTCTTCTATACTAATCCTCAAATTCTATCTTAGGATAATGTTCTCTAATCAGAGTTTTTCTAAATCTAGCTTTCAAGATTTGTATTAAACTTCCTCTGATACCAACTATAATTCCCCGAACCTAGTTACCCAGAGTCAATGCATTACTACATAACATTGGAATGATCACAAAAGATCAATTCTAGAAAGATTGATTAGTTTAGTAGCCTTGGAAATACTAGATACATTCATAAGTTTTACATTACATTATAAAATGAAAAACTACAAAAACATAGTCTCCATAGGCCACACTCATATACCTTAGACTATCCCTACAGGTCAGTCATAATATACTTCTTCGCATCCTGGGAAAAATAAAACATAGAAAGGGGTGAGATCAGATGCTCAGTAAGGATAACAAAATAGCAAAAACTTTCATAAATAAGCATAAACATTTAAGGCAATGTAAGACTAGAAAAAAAGCCTTTTAAACTTGAACTTCAGAATAATATGGAAAAGATAAAATCAAATAATTCCATTTTACTTATTCGCATGGATATTCTACTAGTCGAATAATAACATACAATATCAATAGCCACTTTTATAATGATGGAATGCATAATTCCAGACTTTATAACCACATAGTCAAGGCATTGTACCAAGGCTACAAATAAGATTTTTTCAAGGCCTTGTGCCAAGACACTAGTTTGTCTCATGAGACATACCGATGCATCTAGGAGCTATATTGGGCTCCACCCGTCACTTACTAAGTCCAATGCATTCCTCATATGAAAAGGTTTAAACATAACATAAACATTCATATTAAAACTAGCATACGAAATGTAAATACTTTATCCATAAACCATGAATGGTATAAAAATAACACATACACAGTCAAACATATCAAAAAACCTTTAATACAATATGGAAGTTTTGTATCATAATAAATCAACTTCAAATAAACTTAAAATCCATCAAAGTATGTTGATATAGATGAAATCAAAACCTTTTTTAGAGAAATATCTCTTTCTATTTTGAAATAATTTAAAAGTCGTATACTTATAAAAGAAAACATTTATTTTGAAAATATTCATATAATATTGTAAGGGAAGCTTTGATGATGTTATAATGACAGAAAATAGCCGCACCCGCTGTATAAGTTAAAAAAACATTCTTACCTTAATTTTTTTGAAAAGGTCATAAGGCACCTTGTTTGGAAAACGACGGAAAGATTCCTTTAAACCCATTTTATAAAAAGTAAAACAAGGGTATAAATGAATTTAACCCATATTATATTAAATAGTACAAATTTTTTGGAATACATTTTTAAGAAACATGGATGTGAATGATAAAGAGGTCTCAGTAGATACTTACATAAAAACAACCTCAGATAATAAAGAGATTGTGAAATTAACCCTTCCCTTTTACTTTTCCTAGTTCGAGGGTAGGTTAACCTCCTGTATAATAGTGAAATAATTATTATTAAATTATACAAGAACCATATACATTAATATTATATCCTATATGATCTTCCAATATTGATTTGTTAATTATATTTTAGTAGTATCATCATTTCAGGTGGTAACTGATTCGTTTTCCTTTATATGCTTAGTTACGTAAGCCATGATTGTTATGTATAGATTGTATTTGATTAATATCCAGAATGATGTTAAGTTATTTAAATGTTATTTTTAATCATCACATGAAAATTATTCTTGAATGATTACGATGGGGAATGAATCTCATCGCGTTCGTGGAGACGTTAATCCGTACGTACGCACGAGGGACAATTTCATTCTTTTGTAATTAAAATAATAAGTAAATGGATGGTATATCATATATACAGAATAATTAACATGTTATATCTATTATTTAAATCAATTATACATCATTATTATACTCATCCAAATAATAATGTATTGAATAACAACTACACCATGACATGGAGACAGTAAACCGTACGTACGCATGTATGGTGACATGTTATTCATAGGATGGATAACATAATGAATATGATTGTACCATTTTTATAATAACATCAGAGTATATAGGAAATACTAGAGTTATTATTTTATAATGGAAACAACAAAGAAAGAGTAAGTGGAAGAAGAAAATAACTTGAAAGAGGTGGTGATATATTTACCTCTTCTTCGGGTTCTTCCTTTTGATTTGATCAAAAGGGGTCCTTAGGTTAGATCTCTGATCAAACTAAGGCCTCTAGGATGAATTTAGGATAGTTGTGAAGATATTTGGGTAGGTTTTGGCCGATCCAAATGGATTTTAAGGTGTAAATTTGAGAGAAGGGGAAGTTCCCTTTTATAAGAGGGGTGAGGGGAACCTTAGGAAAAGATTGAAATATTATTTTATAATAAAATCATTTTCGGTTTATAATGGATCCAAATTAATTTATTTCAAAGATAATGTGGGGATGGGTCTAAATCCTTTCAACCAATATGTTTAAGACAATTTTAGGTTACCATTTTAACCTTGTCTTTTAGATTTAACTCTTAGTTAAATAGTTTGACATTTACCATGCCTATTTGTATTTTTATATTATATGGTTAATAAACATACTATAACAATCCAATAGAACCCCAAGTGGTTCATTTTTAATATATATAAACTTATCTAAGTCATTTTTCTGAACCTTAAATTTTTAGTAATGCTATATCAATTAATAATATAATATTTGTTTTAAAAACTCTTTTATGTCAATTTTGACATTATTTAATAAATAATTTTTGTTAAAGTCCTAAAAACTTTATTACTTAAAACTAAATTTATATTTCCAATCCTAACATGTCATATTAACCTAGAAAATTAGTGGAATTCATCAAAAGTATAAAATTACTTTTATTTGAATATTTATAATATCACTTATTTTAATATTTCATTATTAAGGTAATTACTGCGTCATCATTGTGTCATAAATAAATTAAATTATTTAATGTCTAAAAATTATAAATAAAATATCATTATGTAGGAAATATTTTTATCTTTCTAATAAATATTTATAGTCAAATTTATCTTATGTATAACCCTATATTAAAAATGGTTTAGTTATTAAACTTTGATTTTAACTCTTTTAACTCTTTTTTAAATAAAATAATAATAAATGTCCTAATCTAATCCAAGTGGACCTAAAGGATCATATTTTATTTTTAAGGTTTTTTTTGGTCTAATTACACTTATCCAATAGAATTAGGACATGTGTTAGGGTAATAATAATGTCATTTTTACCTTTAATTACCCTATTTACTTTTAACCGTGGTAAATAAAAGTCAAAAAATACTATTCACCAAAAAATATTTTTATCTTATTGAAGCACATTTTAATTATTGATGCCAACCATGTATCTCAGATTTTTGAAATTCAATTCACAGAAGCGGTAAAATTAAGTTTTATACAAATTTGGAAATGCTCCTAGGAGGTGGGTAAAAGACGGTAAAAGTTCAATAAAATGTTTATATATCTAAAATTATTATAAACTGACTCTAATGAATTAAATTGAACTTATATAGGTATTATGTATCTATTTTTACCTAAAATAAATTTAAATAAAATAAATAATTATTTAAATAAAAAATCGGTTTTGAACAATAACTCAGTGTTTTTCACTATTCATCAAAAATTGAAAGTTTTCAGAAAAATACCAAAACTTCACCCTAAGATAATTTTGATATTATGAACCCACAAATTAATTCCATTTTGAAAGATAAAATTTATAAATTTTCAAAAAGTGGGTATTGCTATTCATAACAGCTAGTTTGATTGGTCGCGGTGTGTTAGAATCTCGAAGTTGTGTACAATGCAAGATATTACATTATTCAAAGAGAAACATATCGTGGAAGCTTGGGGTGTTACAGTGTAATTATTTGTATCCAAGCATAGAAATATATAAACCCAAGAGATCCAATTAATTTATTTTGGTTATACACAATGAATTCATAGAGTCATCTCGAATCACTAGAGAGCTCCCTTCTCCAAGAATACTCCCAAGAATAGAGAGCGGTCTTTCTCCACCTCCCACTCTCACATCATGAGAGGTCATGGAGAATGCTTTGGAATCGATTCTCATAGAGATAAAAGGTAAACAACATAAGCGATGGGATCTTTTGTGTTAGTACCTGTAGATTCATATAGCAACGTTTAGAGATTTGTAAAAAATGTGTGGATCACTGCTAGAGTGAATCTATTATTGGTTACTACAATGAAATGATGGTACAATGTAGATTTGTTTTCAGATCCATCAATAAAGAAATAATTCTTATAAGGTAATTATTTAATTGATTAAATTAATTATAAATAATGTTTTATGATTCTACACTTAGTTCTGGCATTTTATCCCTTGTCTATTTTATTTGGTTCAATTTTGTTGATCACATTGTTTATCGTCATGTAAATCTTGGATTGATCATCAATCATGACAAAAAGAAAATTTAGGCATGACCCATCACATACTTCTGTTGCACCCAAAACCTACAAGTGGTATCAAAGTGGTTACATAATTATTTATAATTATTTAAAGATCATTGATTGATTTGCACATTTTTTATTTAGTTTTCAATTCATGTTTAATCGTTCTTTAATCCAAATTATGAGATCTGATTATTCCTATTTCATTTCTCATAAATATAATCAAATAGATTAATTTTATGAATGAAATAAAATCAAAGATCTCATCTAAATGTGCTGAGAAATATGGCCAGATAACACAAGAGTACATGCCACGTAACCTGGAGGTACACATTGTGTACTACTGTTAAATACAGCAAGAATTGATTCGAAATTAATTTAAGGCATGTGAATTTATTACATGTGGTACATTTAATTATACATCATGTGTTGACTAGGATAACCTATCTTATGGTCAGTCAGAGTACATGTCGTGTAGCCCACATACATGGTGTGTAGTCCTTTAGTCACAGACAGGTCATGTATCTTCTTACATGGCCTACCTTACCAGTGATCGTGTAACTCAGAGAGCACATGACGTATAACCCACATACATGTCATGACTCCAACTTTATCTATGGAATAGTTTACATTTCAAGTCCCTAGGTGTGTGCCTCAGATATATAGTGAGAACAGTATACGCCATATAGTTGGCTTGTACACGCTGTGTACTTATACCAAATTGCATAGAATTAAAATTAATTTATTATACCATGTAAAGCTTATCGGCATGTTATTTTGTGTGGTAATTAAATTGATAGGGCACTCCATGTGATAGGTTTTTTATTTATATATATAAATGTTTAATTAATTTCAAAGTAATGTTCAGATCTTCATATCATGTGTGAGTTGTATTACAGTTATTACTCTACATGAATTAAAGCTAACACATGATAGAAAAATAATTTAATCCATGTAATCATTAATTTGATAGTATACATCATGAAAGTATGTGATAAGTCATGTATACCATATGTCACAAGAGTAAACAGTGTATGAGTATAATACATGTTGGGTAGATTGGGATGGGTATTCACCGTGTGGCCTCCAAGGTATATTTATGTACATAGTTATTTTTAAATAAATTTATTTAATTTGATTAAAATTATTTTGGATGATGATCTCACGGAAATTTGGATGAGAATTAATATAAAAGAATTGATTAATTAAAGAATATAATTAATTGATTTGAGCATGATTTATCTTAAATAATAATGGTTAGAATTGAATGATACTTTTATTAAATTAATAATACATTTCATACTAATGGATGATCATGAGCTTAGACCAAGACCTTTGTATGTGATTGGTTTAATTTATTTTATTTTAAATTAAATTTTTGGTCTATAAGTAGTCACTCCTATTATTATTTAAGGGACTGTGTGCCCATGGTTTCTTTTATGTAACACCTTCCCCTCACCTATGTGTATTAAAAGTATATGTAATGGATGAAACTCACAATCTAGTCGAGGTCATTCAAGTTTGGAGATGAGGTGAAACCAATCCAAGAGAGATACATAAGTGGATAGGTGGAAAGCTATAACATGAACCTTAATTGGTTCAAGGATTTTTCCCCTAGGTCGATGGTTTGTTTATTATCCTCTAGATAAACTAACCATTAATAGAAAATCATTATCATACCAATTTATTATTTTATTTCCATCAAGTTGCATGGTTATTTCATTATAGATATTTTCTCATGATCACATGAATTAATGAATCAACATACATGAAATATAGAACTAAAATAAATTTTATTATGTGTAAATATTATCTAAGACATGGTTAATAACTTAAGTAATTCACTTTATATTAACATACATGTAATAGAGATAATAATTGTAAATTTACTCGTAAAAAGGTAAAATCCATCAATTATATATTAAGTCGGTATATCCTTCCACTACTTTAGTTAAAATAAAATCATAGTTCAAAGTGCTGGATCAGTCAAAGTTGGGGTGCTTTGAATTATCAAGGAATTCTAACATAAAGTTTTGGGCTGATTTAACTTAGTTCACATCAAGGGTTGACTTCCAAATTAAGACTTGGTGTAATTGAGAGTCAAGGGTTGAGAAAATACAATTTCAGGATTTTAGGATTGGGGATCCCACTCAAAAGATCAAGGAATTGTGAGTTAATACAGTTGGCATTTAAAATGTCTACCTAAAAACATTTAATTTACTTAACCAGTCGAATTTGGGGTAATGATAAGGGGAATATGGATTCTTTCTATTATAATGTTCATGCAACATGTATTTTGAAACTAATGGTGAGGGATATTGGGTTTCCACAAAATAGTGGGAGATTAATAAATATAATATTTTTTTATTTTTATAAATTTTATCAGATAAAGTACTAATATTTTTCTCATCTTATTTGTAGAAACATAAATAAAATGAATTTAAACATATCACTATGATCCATACTTGAGAAGGATAACCTTTTTACCGGCATAAATTTTCAATAGTGATAAAGGCACTTACACATTATACTTCATCATGAAAGGAAATTGTATGTGATGGAAGAACATATTCCTAGTACACCTAGTAATGAGGCTACTGATAAAGATTTATCTATCTATGAGAAAAATCTGAATGATGCTACAGATATTCAGTGTTTCATGTTATCATCCATAACCAATGATATTTTAAAACAACATGAGGGCATGGATATGTATAGAATGATGTCTCACCTTTGGGATCTCTATCAGTAGAAGGTGATACAAGAGAGATAATAGATCTCCAATGATTTGTTTACAACTAATATTGGATATTCTGCATCATCTGGGTCAAATACATTCATGCTTATTGGATATATTGAATGCTTAGAAATCTTAGGGATTAAATTACCAGATAAGCTATGCATAGATCTCATACTTTTATCACTTCCAAAGACCTTCTCCAATTTTGATTTTAATTATAATATGATCAATAATAAGATGAGTCTTTTGTAAATTCTTAATTTAATTTTCCAAGTGGATAAGGACCTGGGTATAAAAAACTCGTGGTCCATATGGTGAATAAGAAAAGGAAGAACAAGGCAAAGGGGGCCAAGACTCATAAAAGTATGAAGATCCTAAGCACCATCCTTCCAAGAAGAGAAAGATCCAGAGGCAAGGAAGTGAAAATGAGGTAGCATGTTTTTCATGTGGGAAGTAAGGCCACTAAAATAATAAATGCACCTAGAATTAAGGGGATGCTAAAATTGAATTCGTTATCAATTGTAATATTTCAGTATCTACACATTGGGTATTAGATACATATTTTGGTGCTCACGTATATATCCAAATTTATGAACCAAATAGATTCTGAAATATTTCTAGAGGATAGATGGATCTGTGAGATTCCAATGGTGTGAGTTTGGATACTCTATCAATTGGTGATTACCACCTTTAATTTCTAATAGGAATGATTTCGGTTTTAAAGGATTTTAATTTTTTACCAATGGTTACCAAGAACATAATTTATGTATCATGCTTGGATACGAATGGTTTTATTTTCATGTTTGTAAATAAAAGTTGTTTATTTTATAAAGAAAACATATGTTATGGTATGGAAAATTTAAATAATGGTATTTATGAATTAAATTATAAAAAACAAGTATTGGAAATAGATAATGAATCATGTTCACATGACTCATATAACACCTAGCTATGGCATCACTGTCTTTCTCATGTAAACAAGAAGCGTTTGACAAAGATTTGTCAAGATGGTTATTTATAATCTTTTAAGCTAAAACCACTTGAGAGATTTGATGATTTTTTACAAGTAAAAATGACAAAACCACCATTTAGTGGATTGGGTGAAATGGCCATAGAGCTTCTAGGATTGGTACACACTGATGTGTGTGGACCATTTACAGTGGAAGCTAGAGGTCGATATTCTTACTTCATAAATTTTATTGATGACTTGAGTAGATATGGATTTTTCTACTTAATGAGTTATAAGTCTGAGTACATCGAGAAATTAAAAGAATTAAATAATGAAGTATATAATCAACTTGGATAGAAGATAAGTAATCTTTGATCAGATCAAGATGTTGAATATATTAACCAAGAGTTTATCGACTTTCTATGATAGGTTGGGATTCTACCAAAATTCACCCCTCCTTACACACTATAGTGGAATAGTGTTAGGGAAATGAGGAACCATACCTTGTTAGACATGGTAAGGTTGATGATGATTCATGAATATCTTCCATTATTCTTTTGGGGATATGCATTAAAAAATGTAACATATACATTAAACTGAGTACCAACTAAAGAAGAAAATGGAATTCCCTTTGAGTTATGGAGTAGAAAGAAACCCATTTTATCGAATACACATGTATGGGATTATGAGGAATTTGTTAAGGCCTTATTGGGAAACAAAATAGAACCTCATGGAACAAAGTGTATCTTTATAGGGTATCCTAAGGAAACAAAGGGATGTTTCATATACAACCCCTCTGATAAGAAGGTGACTATCGACACACAAGATATCTTTTTTTAGAGGGAGCACACCTTAAAAAAGGAAAGTGGGGGAAAGATTGAATTCAATTAAGTTGATGCTCAAAATACACAAGGGTTGGTATAGGAACAGATTCCACAGGTCCTTGTGGAAGAAATAGTTTCTGAAACATAAGTACTGTATAGGAGTGAAAATGAGGTAAGAGAACCAAAGAGATATGGTTTTCTATTCACCGAATATGGTGACTTGTTATTGGTTGAAAATGATGAACCTATATCCTATAAAGATGCATTATAGAGATTAGAAGATGTAAGATGGAAATAATTCATGAATTCTGAAATGGATTCCATTTATCAGAACCAAGTTTGGGTTCTGGTCAATGCACTGGTTGATGTAAATCCCGTAGGTTAAAAATGAGTAATCAAGAGAAAACTAGAAATATAAGGTAAATTAAATACCTATAAAGTAAGGAAAGTGGATAAAGGGTTTAAAAAGTTTCAAGGAAATGACTATGATGAAAATATTTCACCAGTTTCCATG
The DNA here is from genome assembly GCA_963277665.1 of Viscum album. Taxonomy (NCBI): domain Eukaryota; kingdom Viridiplantae; phylum Streptophyta; class Magnoliopsida; order Santalales; family Viscaceae; genus Viscum; species Viscum album. The sequence goes on from OY728130.1 coordinate 1,712,930,531, forward strand.
TTTAAATCCATCAGAATTATACTTGCTATAGCAGCTTACCATGACTATGAAATTTAGAAAATGGATGTCAAAACTACTTTCCTTAATGGGTAACTTTAGGAAGATGTATATATGACACAACTAGAAGGTTATGTGACTCAAGGTGATTCCAAATGTATTTTCAAGTTACAGATATCCATTTATGGATTGAAGCAAGCATCCAGGACATTGAACATTTGATTCAATGAATCTGTAAAAGAATTTGTTTTAATTAAGAATGAATGTGAGCCATGTGTTTAAAATAGGTTTAATGAAAATGTATTCATTAACCTAGTATTATATGTCAATGACATATTGCTTATTGGAAATGACATACCATTCTTACAGTTGATTAAGGACTGGTTAAACAAGTGTTTCTCCATGAAGGACCTAGGTGAAGCAACATATATTCTAGGGATAAATATCATTTGTGATATATCCAAGAGGTTGTTTGGACTAAGTCAAAGTACATAAATTGACTATATACTAAATAGATTTAGTATGGAAAAATCCAAGAGGGGATTAGTTCTAATTTCACATGGTATATATATTTTTAAGAAAATGTGTCATCAGACACAATAGGAGAAAGATAAAATGAGTAAGATATTGTATGATTATGTGATTAGATCAATAATATATGTCATGTTATATATTATACTTGATTTTTCCTATGCATTGATCATGGTAGGAAGATATCAAATAGATCTGAGAAAAAACATTGGTCTACTGTTAAGGTTATCCTTAAGTATCTGAGAAGAATTAAGGACATGTCCCTGATGTATAGAGGAGATGAGGAGTTGATCATCATGGGTTATACTAATGCTAGTTTTCAAACTAATTAGAATAATTTTAAGTCACATTCAAGATATGTTTTATGCCTCAATGGAGGAGCTGTGAGCTGTAAGAGTTCAAAGCAGCCAGTTGTTATTGATTTTATAGTGGAGTCCGAGTATATATCGGCTTCTGATATAGTCATGGAATTTGATTGGATACAAAACTTTTATAGGATCTTTATGTGTTACCTAGATTTAAAGACCCTATTACATTGTATTGTGATAATACTATGGTGGTGGATCTTTCAAAAGATCCAAGGTCACACCAATGAACAAAGAATATACTCTAGAAGTATCACCTCTTGAGGGATTTTTCTCAAAGGGGTGAAGTTGCGGTAAGAATAGTTCCCAAAAAATAAAATTTGGAATATCCCTTGGATAAAGGAATATCTCAGTAGAATCATGAGTGTCATATAAGAGCTAGCGAGCAAAAGGTTGTTAGCATTTGGCTCTAGTGCAAGTGGGATTCTATTGGAGTTGGTGCCCTAGAACCAACTTATATGTACTTTATGATAAACTATATTCATAGTTTTGAATATTAATAAACTTATTACCACATCATGATTTTTCTTATATATAACATAGTATGTGATAATGTACTGAGAGTAGTTGTCGTACTGAAAGGTCATAGTAGTTCTTCACTATGATGTGAACCCCAAAGTGACATGACAGTATTCCTAAATATGTATTCTATGGAAAGAATAAATAATTTTAAGGACATAAATGATTTAGGATATTAAGGATGGAGACTTATAAGAATTTTATGCATCTTTTAATGGTGTATGCCCATGGTAATATTCAATATAGGATATTATAGGAATGAGACCCGCCAGTTGGAAATCCACATTTATATGTGTTATTGGATGTTCCTTACTATAGACATGTGTATTGATTCTTATAATTTAATATTATTATTAATGAGTATTATAAGTTGTGTACTTTGATGTATTGATGAAAACCATGACGACATATGTTTACGGTGAGGTAGGATACGTTGGGTGCGCCATAAGTAATATTGTATTAATGAATAATGTGAAAAATAATTTTTACCTTATGTTATTTAACATAAGTTTATATTTATGGATATTTGATATAAATGATATTTACTAAATAAATCCATGTACATGGTGTTCTATAGTCAAGTTTGATTTCTGAAAATTCAAATAAAGAAACATTGATCACATAGGTTGACTTCACCCTCATGAAACCTACTTGATTAGAGACATAATGATAAAGGGATTATATTACACAATAAGTATTTGTATAAGGTATTATGTCATTATGGAATTAACTTCTTTATCTATGGGTTTCTTGGTGTGTTACTAGACATTGACCTTGTACTTTAGGTTGTTTTGCCTAATTCCATTGAGAAAGAGTCCTAGAGGGTCACACACTAAGTATATACAAAATATCAATTAAATAATATATTATTGTGTATTATTTAATAGGTTGAATAAATATTATTTCCATACAAGGTTTAATAATTATTCATTTTTTTATTGATTTCATATATTCTATCACCATTTATTTGAGAGAATGTTATGTGAGAAAAATATTTAATAAATATTTTTTTCTATTTAATGAATAGAATATTTATTTATTTATTGTTGAATAATGTTGTAATATTTATTTATTAAATAAATATAAATTACTCAAGGATTAATAAATATTGTGGAGGAATGTGGACCAAGTTTTTAGGTCTAGTGAGAAATAATATATATTTAATATTAATTGAATAAATAATATTTAATTTTAATTCGCAAGTTAATTTTATGTCGAGAAATAATAATATTATTATTATTTTAAACATGGAGTTCTACAAGGGATTAAATAAGTAATAAATATAACTTTTAAAATTATTTATTTCTAACCTTAGTGATATATAAACCCAATTATATTATTTTTCAAGAGATCTAATTCGTTTGTTTTGGTTGTCTATAATGAATATAGAGAATCCACTTGAAACAATAGAGAGATCCCTTCTCCATGAACTCTACTAATAATGGAGAGAAATATTCTTCCACCTCCCACTCTCAAGTCAAGAGAGATCAATTAGAACACTTTATAAGTGATTCTTGTGGTGATCAAAGGCAAACGACGCAAGCGATAGGATCTATCATGCTAGCACTCGGAGATTCCTAAAGTGACGTTCAGAGATTTGTGGAACACATGTGGATCACCGCTAGAGGGAATATGTTCTTTATTCCTACAAATAAATGATAGTAAAATATAGATCTATTTTTATATCCATAAACTAAGAAAAAATTATCAAAACGTAATTATTTAATTGATTAAATTAATTATAAATAATGTGTGATGATCCTGTGATTTGTTATGGCTTTTTATCTCTTGTCTATTTTCTTTGATTTTATTCCATTGATCATGGGGTTTATCATCTTGTAAATTTCATATTAATCATTAACCATAACAAAAAAAACAAAGTTGGGTAGGACACATCACATGCTTCCGCTACGCTTAGAACCTATAACATGCATAGCACCTCTCCTCTATGGGTTTCCCTGGTCCTCTATACTACCCCTAACCATGTGCCAGAGTCCGATCCTAGAAAGATATCATGTGATGAGATCCAATCAATTTGTGCTTGCTATATACTATATATGACTCATCCCTATGATGCACATTGCGAGCTCCAGCTACCTAGAATCCCTCTGATAGGAAGCTCTATGTCACCAGCACCTGCTCCAACACCCTAGCATAGGTGGGAATGCACAAGGGTACCACACTGGCATGGATATCTCTACGGAGTCCCTACTCAAAATTTTGTGCTCAGAAGTATGCATCCCTAATCATATCAATGGAGTTCCAAATAATTTTTTCAAAACTCACCGCATACTCATCCATTATCATACCTCCCTACTACAGCTCTAGAATCTCTTGAATCAAAACTGAGTGCAATAAATAGGGGTAGTACTCCTCACATAACAACTACTGGAAGTCAGGCCACAAGAGTGTCGACTCCTCATGCATCTGCGTAACAAGACTCCACCAGTGCCCAGCTACTTTATGGAAAATGCTAGTTGTTAGTGCAACCACCAGATTAGTCAGTGTTTAGATAATCTTAAAGAAACATATCACCAAATCTATCCAATCCTTCACTGTTTAGGGATATTGCTCATCGAGGAACCTTAGCGACCTCTGGTGTTGGAACTCACGGAGTGTCCTAAGCTTGTCTTGATGGTATGATATTCTACTCAATAGGTAGGGGTAATGCTACCTATCCACCTGGAGGAAGAATATCATAGGATAGAACCTAAACTGAGGCCTCATCACTCATCAGATCTTCATCATAATCTAGAACCAGTAACCTGGATAGCTATCATCACAGAGGAATCCTGAAAATTTAATCAAGATGTACCATGGTCAGATGATAATATATATACAATGGGGAGTTAACTCAATAAGTACAATCAAAATACTCAATCCTATATGATTCATATACCATTGATCCTTGTAACCAATGTCTCAATATGTTGATTTGAAAAGTAGGAAGTCAAGGCCCTGGTGAATGGATATTTCAGTTGCCACACCAGCACTGGGTTCCCCAAATTGAAAGCCTCACTTGAAACACTTTGACATTGTTTCCCTATAACCCAACCAAATCATTATAAGGGTACTAATCCAAATATAGTCCCAAGGATTGAACCACCTTTGATACCAATCTATCACAACCCGTCCCAACTAGACTCAAGTCGCAACTACCCTTATCCTACCTCCATAGACTAGGGGCTAGCAACAAGCATTGAAAAGAATATCTAACATGGGAGGCCTTTGCCTAATTTATCTGTATGAACACACCAGATCATATTGATGAAAAAGTGTAGAGGAATAAAATAAAAAGATGAAACATATAGAGTAATAACCATGCATGAAAAACCTATAGGGAATACAAAGATTACTATAGTGTAAACTAAAAAGTAAAGGGAAAAAATAGATGCCCAACCAGATATATTTCCCAACACAAAAAAACTAAAAAAGTTAAATATTGAGAGATCCTAGCTCCTAATCTCCAAGCTCTTACCACCATACATGGTCCAATGCACTAGGTATCTCTATACTCCTCTATAGTCACTGCCAACCAATATTTCATTTATATAAGACACGACACGTGCGTAAAAATCCCATTTAGGGGTGATTATATATATATACCTGGTAGGATGACTTAAAATATGAAGGGGGTAGAAGTAAGAAACATGATAGGAATAGACAGACAACTCAACCCAAATAAAGAGAGTAATAAAAGGCAACGACATGGACACAGGTGTGTGTGTGTGTGTGTTCAAACTAAGAAAACCCAAACAAGAGAGAAAGGGGTATTTATCTCATAGAATAGCCTAAGAAAAGAGAACCAACAGTTCCATAATTCCATCAAAGATTCCCAGAATTTCACACGTATGTCTAAAGAGACATCCAAGTCAAGCCACACCTCACCATTGTGCCACAAAGTTGAGGGGAACAATATCTAGGTAGAGGAATCATGCCTTGGTAAAACAGGAGGGTATCAATCAATATTTGATAGAGGACTCGTGCCCTTACCATTGGGAGGGTTTCACTCTGATGGTTATGGAACCATGCCTTGACTCTGCAGGAGGATTCCACTCAAGTAATCAGTAGAGAACCCATGTCCATCTAAACTGGAGGGTGTCACTCTAATGGTCGGTAAAGGACTCATTCCCAATCCAGCATAGGGTGTCACTCTAATAGTTGAGGACTCATACCCCGATACCATAGGAGGGTGTCACTCAGATATTAGATAGAGGACCCATGTCTTGTCCCGGCAGGAAGGTGTTACTCTCGTAATCGAGGACTCATTCCCTGACTATGTAAGAGGGTGGCACTTGATGGATAGGTAGAGGACTCATGCTCTGTCCCAGTAGGATTTTTTCACTTTAATAGTTATTAGAGGACTCATTCCCATCTCATCTGGAGGGCTCCACTCTAATAGTTGATCGAGGAATCATACTCTGCTCGGCGGGATGGTGCCACTCTAATCCTTCTAATGACCTTGACTGATAACTATCCTCATTGAGAATCACCTAAATAAGAATCTTGCCTATAACATCTCACATCGTATCTCAAAATACACTAAATATACCACCATTGATTTCTTCGTGTAAAACCATTCTAGATATCCTACTCACAGACCAAGATCTAAGTCCAAACAAAGGAGATACTAGAGACTGGAAGTTCCTCAAAAAGGAAGAAGGGATACATGGTATGTAAGGGGACCCACACACCATGTGGTGCCACTTCTTTGTTTGTTCATTCCTCTAATGGTATACAACTCACTAACCATGTAGCACTACATGGCATGTAGGTGGACTAAACAGTGTGCCTCGGCCACCCAGGGTCCTACCCATGCTCTTGGTCGTGTCCATGTGAATCTACTTGTGTATGTGTACTTTGGTTCATAACATATCCTTATGCATGGGGTTCTGCTCGTGTCCCTGGTTTTTTCCATGTACATTAGTACATGGTGTGTTCCTAGATATGTCCTCCCACATGGGATCATACATGTGGGCTCCGCCACATGGTTGGTCTACTCAGGGAGAGATACACAATGTGTGGCCCAACCACACAATGTGTCATCCTTAACTTACAAAAAACCCTAACACTAGATCCAAAGGGACACTACATGGAGTGTGTTATTAGACCTATACAACGTGTAATTTATTTTTTCATAGAATCCTATATTTGTATCTAGTATTCTAGATCCAACCTCTGATGCTTTGAATCTCACCTCCAGGCCTCCTAAAATTGTTGGAAAAGGCCTATGTTCGCCGTTTCTAGCCCTTCGATGTCCGGAAATTGAATTTCTAAAACACATGATTGAAGTTGTACGCACCACACGCATATCTTGTCGTATCCATCTCTGATTTGGATTCCAAATCAACAAATCGATAACCCACAACCCAAAAATCCTCCAAAACCATCCCTGACTCATTGTTTTGTTCATCGCATGTGAATCCGCTGCAGATCCAGGGGTCCAATCATTCTCGATCCCACTCAGCAATGCCAAATCGCGGTCTTGTGGTCCAATGACGACTAACACAAAGAACGGAGGGATAAAGACATAAGAAACATATGTGCAATGATCATTGGTCAAGCATTCTTGGCCAACGGATACATATTTGGGATGTTTGGGGTGAGAAAACTGAATAATCAATTAATATCAATACACGGGCTCATGCAATGGCTTGTAGTTGACACAGATCAAGGAATAGTATGATCATGATCAAACAGTTTAATCAACTGGGGGGAAAAATTCACAAATTGATGAAACCTAACTAGAATTGGATCATTATTCATCTAAGAACATGATCACCAATGAATAAGATGAGTCGTTCTATTCATTGTGCTTCAATATCCCTATATCCGGAGTTTCATCGTTGTCAGATTTTGATTCGCCAATAAGATGGTGGAAGAATGTCTCTCAATGATCTCAGGGTTATGTGGCTAACCCTGGTGATCATTTCATAATAAAATACTTAATATATAAATTAGGTTTAAGATATTTAATTAAATAAATAAAATTATTTATTTATTTAACTAAATGCACCCATCAAAGGGTGGTTTTATCTGAATGTCTCACACTGATCTATTTTAGGTTGCGCCTAGGGTAAATCTCACATTCTGGAATCAACCTTGGTATCAGATTTATGGTATAGGGTTATTCTTAAGAGTTATCTCGTTTTCTTTAAGAAATTTTTCTCACGTAATATTGAATATATTTAATATTTTTATAAAATTAATTCTTGACACATCGGGCCTCAGAATCACATGTCGTCTCAGTTCCTAGTTCCAAAAATATATCTAGAAATATTTTAAATTCTTATAAGGAAAAAATAGGGTCTCTATGGGGAAACTAAGGTTTCCCAACCATCCACACTCCCAATCATCATTTTTGTGTTGATCCCTACAACTGGAGCCCTATTCTGGTAGAGACTTGGTAGAAGACGACTGGATCTTGGTTCTAGGATGACAAAAAACCTAAAGGGAGTATTAGATCTTGACATTATTTCATCATAATAAGGTTTTAGTGCTTAAACTTTCACTACCACAGAATCGGCATTACACAACTCCACCTTTTAATAATGCAAAAAAAAGCGCTGATAAAAGGGGCACCTTTATCAGTGCTATTAAAAGGTACTTTTATCATCACTAATAAAAGTGATGATAAAAGTTATATTTCATAAAAAAAATTATCATTAAAAACCATATATTAAAATACAAATATATTGATATTGATATAAATATAATATATTTTATAAAATATGATTTATATGAGGTTAAATACGCATTTACACTTAATACATAAGATATTTAGTGAAAATGAATTATAAAATAATTTAAAAAATAATATTATTTAATAATTTTCTAATTTTTATCAAGTATTATTCATTTAATAACAATTTTAAGATAGAAAAAATAAAAATAAATAAATGATCTAAAATAAATTGAAAATGTGATGAAAACTTCAAACAGCCATAACTTTTGATATGGGTATCTATTTGGGATCTACCATATATCAAATAGAATATTTTGATGAGATTTATGCCATCATGACTACGGCGACCATGGTCACTATTTTTTTAAGGACAAAAAAGGCTCATAAGGCCTCTAAAACTGAGTTTTTAATTGGAGTTCCCTAATTTTTTAACATTTGTTGGAATTATAACCTTGTTTAAGGGGGTATTATTATCTTTTTTCAGTGGAGACACAATTTACTTTCAAGTATTACACTCATAAGGATATTATGACATTCAAATTTTTCCATTTTTCATAATGTACTATTATTTATAATTAATTATACACACATATATACATATTTGTATATATTTACACATAAAAATTTAATTTTATAAATAAATATGTAAACATATTTACATATAAAATATCTTTATAAATATATAAACCATATAAAAATAAAAAATAATATTCATTTTATTTAAAATAAAATATATATGAATATTTATATACCTATATAGTGTGTGTGTGTGTGTGTGTTAAAACTGATATATATTATCTATATATTCTAATATATGAATATAAATATTAATATATAATATATGTAAATAAATAAAAATATGTATAAATATAGTTATAGATACACGTATATAATATATATATGTGTGTTATAGATATGTTTTTATTTATTTATTTATTTATAAACACACACACAAAAACATATTTTATAAATGTATTTAAAAATGATCGTAGAAATATGTATTAATATACAAATAAATATATAGATAAAAAAATATAACTATATATGTATATCATAAAATAGAGAACAAAGCAACATGGAGGATTGGTAAGGGTCCAGGTATGTAAGAGAGATGTCTCGGGTTCGAATCCAGGGGAGGTAGGGGCGCACACACGGGTGGGTGAAGGGGGTGCCTAGTGTTTTTAAAGGGGGTGGTGTGCCTAGCACTGTTAAAGGGGGGTAGTTCTTGTAATGGACCGAACCTTTTTAGTCCATTACTTTGTGTAAAATCTATTATTTTAGGTGTTCTAGGTAGTTTTGGATGTTTCTTGAGGCATGTGGTTTTCCAATGGTGTGTCTTTTTAGGAGTTTTCCAAAATTACAGTTTTAAAATGGCATCTCATCCCAACAGTGTCTCGCACCAATGGTGTATCATGTTAATGGTGTCTCACCCTAGTGGTAGCTCCCCCTTGCGATGTCTCGCTCTGGTGGTGGCTCGTTATAAATAGCTCACCTTGGTGATATCTCAATGGTGGTGTCTCACCCCGACGTAGCTCGCTGGTAGTGTCTCACCCTGTCGGTGACTCGCTAGCAGTGGCTCGTCTAGGGGTGTCTCACCTGGCAGTGTCTCATCTGTCGGTGCTTCATGCCTGGTGGTAGGTCATCCCGGTAGTGTCTCTTCTAGAAGTGTCTCTCCTGGCAGTTTCACGCCTAATAGTGTCTCACTGACGGTGGCAGGCAGGTCAACCCAATGCTGCCTCACTACCAACGATGCCTATTTTCCAATAGTTTTCTATTTCTACTATCTTGTGTTGGGTTTTCCCAGTTTTAGGAATTTTATAACAGGAATTGGTCTTAATGACTGAATTGATGGATTTTAGAGTCATTTCAAAATATTTTAATTATATCCTTATTTTCCTAAGGTCTTGGAGGCTTTGAAATGGTCAAAACTATGTGGTCTTGGTCAGATTTTCCTTTAATGGAAATTTAAAATTGAATCTAATTTCCATTGAATCGGACCTGATCTTCCTAAAGTTGAGATAGTTTTCCCTTCATCCATACCTTCTCCTTTCTCTTGAGACTAGATGTCCCCAAAACCTTCTTTCTTGGAGAGTATTCTTGAGTTTGGTTCGTGATTCCCTAGAGAGAACCTGTTGTACGTGCGCCCCTATTTTTGGTGCAACCAATAAGTGTCGATCGTCCTTCTTCCAAGTAGTTTTTACTTTATCTTTTTTAATTTTTCATCATGTAGGATGGGTATATAGATGTTTTCCCTTGTAAAGATAGTTGATTCCAGATTAACAGATATAATTGAATTGGTTTAAGAATCAAAATATAGGGGCTGAGGAAAGTGACACATGTTTTTTATGTGTTATTATTTCTTTGTTAATATTGTAATATGTATGGGCTAACTACCCATTGAAAATCATGGTTTTTGGAGGCCCTTGTTTTCACACTGAATGGTTTATGTCTTTCCTGTCATTTTTCTTCAATTAAATGACTTATATATATAATAAATTGGTTAAACATGTATATTTGGATAATAAATGGATGCCTCGAGATCATAAAGTTTTTTTGATAACCCCTAAATTAACAAGTGGAATTAAATAAGGTTATCAAATCTGAAAATATGATTTTCTTTGGTATGTGTGGTGGTGTGATGTGTGGTATTTTTGAGGTTTATGGGGGGGAGTGTATTTCATGTGGTTGTACAATTGGGTTGTGATGGGTGTGGTGTGATTATGAGATGGGCTATGAAAACTGGTTGTTCTTTAATATGTTGTTGGATGTGGTGGTGAGTTGGGGGTTTGTTTTGGTCGGTATGGTGGTTTGGGATGGATAACTTTGAAGAAGGAAAGTAGTGTTTGGTATGTGTAATTCACCTAGAGTTTCTCCATTGATAACATGCATAAATTTTCACCCTATGTCTAGGGGGCATGGTATGATGTGTATTTAATGTAAAGTCGCGCTCATTTATCTAGAATCCTCACCTTTTTTTAGATGATTGATCCTACTTTTTTGTTATGTTTCGTGCCTGATAGCTTCCTGGGTAGTGATGGAATTAATAAATAATTGTTTAATAATGTTTGTAACAGCTTGGTTTGGTTTGGTTAATGGAAATGGAAATGGTAAAATGAAGTTGGATGGAAATGTGACATGGGATTTGTGGCTTGTTGTGTGGTTTGTGCATTTAGAGGTGGCAGAAAAAGTGATTTCATTGTGAGTTGGATAATTTTTTTTAAACCCATAGGTTTGGATTGATTATTTGGTATTATTTATATAGACTTATATTTCCTTGTGATTTCTATATGCACCCCACCCTAGTTGAGCACTATGTGTCGAACACCCCCATCGTCACAGGGGAGGGATTTTTCCTAACATTTGTTGAGGAGTACGGATGTATAGGTACTTTCTCTTTTCCACTCTATCTTCCAAGAGAGGTAGGTATGGAATAGGTTGTGATGGTCGAAGGTCTGTTAGTGCCTTAGATGGTGGTTGTGATAGCCCAGGTGTTTGCGGGTGAGGTGGTTTGTTTCCCAGGTTTCTTCGGAATGAGATTTGATGTGATTTAATGAGTCTCTTCAGGATGAGATATGATGTGATGTGTTTTGAGGCTCAGGTGTGTGCGGGTAGGATGTATTGTGAGGCCCATGTTTGTGCGAGCAGGACGTGATGTGGTATACGGAAGGGATGGGAGCGCCAAGACGTATGACATTGGGAAATATCGGCATACCAGTGGGGAAGTGGTGCGAGGTACCCTATCATCAATGTGATTTATATTATATTACTTGACTTTCATTACTTGGTGAGTGTGCCTTAGTGAGGTTTATTTTGGGTAGTATGCATGTTTAGGTGTTGTTTGGTTCTGATGTTTTTGCATGGGGGCATTAGCATGCTTCTTTCACATGAGCAATAGAGACTTTGGTTTTCCTACTGAGTATACTTGTATGATCACTCTATATATATAAAACTATTTGCAGGTTTCCAAGAGGATTTAGCAGACCATGTTGGACCTTAAAATCTCTAATCTTGACCATTGTTGTGTTGTTTCTTAGTTTTCTTTTGAGTATTTACCTTGGATACTTTATTGTATTTGTATCTATTCTATTTATAAATTCATGTGAGGTGGTTTTGATTTCTTTTATATATGTCTTTGAGTTTTTTTGTATGATTCATTTTATATCATGATCTTGTTTCTTAAAAAGGTTAATGCCTCCCATATTGTGAGATATGTACACCCTTGGTGCTAGTCTCCAACTCGGGGCCTGCTGGAGGTGGGACTCAGGTGTCATTATCTCCCTTTATTCATTTTAATCTCAGGAGGGGTATATTTGGAGGGAGGGGGACATGATAGAGTGGTATCAGAGGTGATGGTTGAGAGATAGGATGGAGTCTGGAGTTAGCCACAGTAAAGATTACATGGGGTGGTATGGAAACAGTTCTAGTTGACCTTTGTGTATAACATAGTCTAGGGAGACCGGCTAGGACATAGGATTTTAGGTCCCCCTGTGATCTAGTACACGGACTCTGGGATTATTGAACGACTAAGTGGGATAGGCCTACTTATAGGGTAGAGACCTAGGAAAGGTACATACATCATAATGACTTGTGTTCTTGTTTGAATTGGGTTCTTTTGGGAAGGTTAAAATGGATAAAATGAAATAAATGAATTAAAATAAATCTTAATAAAATTCCATACTACCCGGGATTAGGAAATATTACTTTTCCTTTTAGTTATGGATCCTGGTCATCATATGCGTGTGGCTCAGGCAGTGGAGGTTTCACAGGATGATCTGTTTGATCATTGTAGGGTTCATCCAGTTAAGGAGTAGGATCAGTGGTAGAGGATGTTGCGTTCTTTCCAATAGAAGTATTTGGAAAAGTATGAGGGTGGTGTTTCAGATGTATAGACAAAGAGTTGGATGGATGAGCTCAAAATCTCTTTCAGTTTGATCTAGGGCCTGATGGGGTACTGGGTACCTTTGGCAGTCAGTTAGATGTGGGGAGTTGTGCATCAGTGGTGGAAGTTTTGTCTGTGGGAGTGGAAGGAGTTGTATGTTTTGTGGGTTGACTTCTAAAAGGGGTTATGAGTAGAGTTCCTTTTATCGACCATGAAGGGTGAGAAGAGGTAGGAGATACTCTCCCTTTAGTAGGGGAATATGTAAGTACGGGAGCTGGGAATAAAGTTCATGGACCTTATGCATTTTTTCAGACCTTTTTATAGATGATAAGTCTCATACGAGACGTCTTGAGGAGGCACTTCGTCCTTCTATTCAGTATGTTTTTACCTCTTTTATGTTTTCAACGTATTTGGAGGTTCAGAAGAAGGTAGAGGTGATTGAGTGGATGCACTCATGAGGATTTTTACCATAATAGGGGAGATATAAGATTTATTTGAGAGGAAAAGTTATCATTGGGAGGTCTCGAGAACCAGGACCTTTGAGGTTTCGACCACCAGTGAGTCGACCTCAGCAGTTTCCTTTCCAGCCTTCTGGTGTTGGTGGTTTCCATGTTTTTTCTGAGAGCTTTGCACCAGTATGTTTTGGTTGTGGGGTTTGTGGTCATATCCATAGATAATGCCCAGTAGTTCCCCAAGCTCAGTTTGGTGGAGGTGGATAGGTTCAACGCCAAACTCGGGAACAGTTTCTAGTGAGACCATTTCAGCAGCAGTGGCAGCAGGCTTTTGCTCCACCGAGGGGAGATAGAGTGGGTAGAGGCTAACCTCAGGATGTTCCTCATGTTCAAGTATCACAACTCGAGTGTGGACTTAGAAGTGTTCATTAGTATATAGTTATAGGAGTTGGTCATGGTCATTTGCACACAGTGGAGGTAGCAGTTTTAGCAGGTCCAGAGATCGTCAGAGGTACGATTAGTTTATTTAGTAACTTTGTTTGTGCCTTGTTTGATTTAAGAGCTTCAAACTCCTTTATTTCACCCTCTATCCCATTATCTGGGACTAGACGTAGAGAGGCTTCACATGCCCCTGGTGTTTAGTACGCTAGTCAGAGGCCATACCATCTTGTTTGATGTGTGTCGGGGGTGTGGACTGATGATGGGACTACATCACTCCTGTGGGGATCTCTTCTTACTATAGATGCAGCCATATGATGTCATCCTTGGCATCAACTGGTTTTATTTAATTCATGTTGTTATTGACTACTTCCATAGGAGAGTCGTGTTTTCAGATGTGGATGGACAACGTGTGGTTTTCATTGGCAAGTGGGGTTTTTAGGTGGGTGGTCAGCATGTGGAGCCCCTTATTTCCTTTTTGGATGATTTTCCCATGGAATTTATGGATGTTGAGATAGTGGAGGTTCTATGGTTCGTCAGGGAGATCTTGGATGTTTTTCCCCAAGGTGTTTGTGACACTACCCCCTCAACGTGATGTTGAGTTCTGGATAGACTTGCAGCCCGATGCTTCTCTGATTTCGATGGATCCTTATCGGATGGAACCTTCTGAGATGAAGGAGTTGAGGATTCAAATAGATAATATGATTTGGAAGGGTTTCATTTGGAGTGTGTCTCCATGGGGTGCTCCATTGTTGTTCTCAAAGAAGATGGATGGTGGTCTGAGGTTGTGTATGGACTACCGGATGTTGAATCAAGACGGTCAAGAACTGTTACCCTCTTTCAAGGATAGAATATCTTTTCGACCATCTAAGAGGGGTAAGTTGGTTTTTTAAGATCAACCAGTGATCTGGATATCACCAGTTGAGGGTGAAGGAGGGAGATATCCCAAATATTTCCTTCTGATGTATGTATGGGCACTTCAAGTTTGTGGTCATTCCATTCGGTGTTATAAACACACCATCTGTGCTCATGAGGATTATGAACTCCATGTTCTATGAGATCCTGTATCAGTTCATCATCATATTTATTGATGATATCTTAATCTACTTGAAGTAAGAGGAGGATCATGTCAAGCATCTCAGAAGTTTCTTGCATGTTCTTTGACGCCACCATCTCTATAGAAAGTTGTCCAAGTGTAAGTTTTGGATAGGATGGGTAAATTTTCTTAGGCATGTGGTTTCCCAAGATGGTGTAGTAGTAGACTCGTCAAAGGTTGAAGCAGTTTTTTCTTGGGAATCTCCTAAGAATGTTGTAGAGGTTTCTAGTTTCCTTGGTCTCACAGACTATTATCATAGGTTTGTACCCGGTTTCTCTCAAGTTGCAGCCTCATTGACAGCTTTGACTAGGAAGTACCAAGCTTTTTTGTAGAGTGATCAGTTCTATGTAGCGTTTAGTTTTCTGAAGGGGAAGTTGGTCAGTACTCCGGTTTCCTGAGGAAGGGGTAATTTTTTAGGTGTTTTGTGATGCTTCCCATATGGTTTTGGAATGCGTGATGATGCAGTAGTGAGAGGTGATCTCTTATGGGTCTAGGTAGTTACGTCCTCATGAGAATAACTATGACACCCATGATCTAGAGCTCACAGTGATTTTTTTTTGCGCTAATGTTGTGGAGGTATTACCTAATTGGGGAATGCTTTGTGATCTTCACACATCATAAGAGTTTGAGGTATATCTTTTCACAACGTAACCTGAATCTATGATAGTGGAGGTGGATGGAGTTTCTTCAGGATTATGATTTTGATATCTATTACACCTTAGGAAAGGGAAATGTCATGGTCGATGCTTTGAGTATAAAGTCGTAGAAGGAGGTTGTTTGAGAATCTGTGGATGCTTGGAGAGTGATGGAGGAGTTATCAGCCTTGCACTTAGATGCAAGAGTAGATGGTGGTAAAGGATGTTTGTTTTAGATGATGGTGTAGTCTTCTTTGATGCAACAGGTGGAGGAGTATCGATGGGGAGATTCATAGGTAGAGTTGATGCACGATCATGTTGGCCATTGTGATGCTTTGGAGGTATGATTTGAAGGTAGTCAAAACTGGATGTTTTTTTGTGGGAAGTTGTCTATTCTGGTGGTGATATGCGATGGATTCCTTCATGAGTTTCATAGTTCACCCTTGGTGGTACACCTAGGAGCTTACAAGATGTACTATGGATTGAGTATGTAGTTTTAGTAGCTCAGTATGAAATGAGTAGTGGTGGATTTTGTGGAAAGATTCTTTGTTTTCCAACAGGTAAAGGTTGAACATCATGTTATTGGTGGTTTTTTGCAACCTTTGGATGTTTTCAAGTGGAAATGGGATGACATGTCGATGGATTTCTTCACAGTTTTACCCAGATCTTGGGTTGGTTGTGATGTTATCTAGGTGATAGTGGATCAGTTGACAAAATTTACCCACTTCTTAGTGATCAAGGAGTCAATTGAGTGGATGACTTGGCTAAGAGGTGTATGGATGAAGTGGTGAGGTTGCATGTGGTTTTGAGGTACATCATCTCAGATTGGGATGCACAGTTTACCTCATGATTTTGGAGGGGATTTTAGCATCCTTTTGGCACTCAGTTACACCTTAGCACTACTTTCCACCCTCAGATAAATGGGAAGACTGAGCGGACTATCCAAATGTTGGAGGATATGCTGCGAAAATGTATCCTAGACTTTGGTGGATCTTAGGTGAGACACATGCCCTTGTTAGAGTTTTCTTATAATAATAGATATCAATATTCCATTGTCATGGCTTCATTCGAGGCTTTGTATGTAAGATCATGTTGTTCTCTGTTGTGTTGGATGGAGGTTGGGGAGACAACTATTCTTGGTCTCGATGTGGTACAGGGTATGACAGAGAAGGTTCAGCTTGTTCGTGAAAGGATGAAAATAGTGCAGGATAGGAATAAGTCTTATGTTGATCATAGGAGGATGCCCTTGGAGTTTGAGGTTGGGGACCACGTGTTCTTGAAGGTCTCTCCTCAACGTGGTCAGCGGAGTTTTGGAAGAGGAAGTAAGCTTTCTTCTAGGTTTTTTGGACCCTTTGAGGTGTTGGGGTGAGTTAGCGAGGTGGTGTATCGGTTGGAATTTTCACCACAGTTGGAAAGGATCCACAATGTCTTTCATGTCTCTCGGCTTCGTTGGTATCTTCACAATGACTCCCATGTCATTGACTGGGGAGAGTTGGATATCAAGGATGGCATGATATTTTTGGAACGTCCAGTAGAGATCTAGGATTGTTGAGAGAAGGTGATGTGTGGATTGAACATTCCTTTGGTTTGTGTGTTGTGAAGGCATGGTGGACAGGAGGAGAGTACTTGGGAGTGAGAGACGCATATGTGTGCCCAGTACCCAGAGTTGTTTTGAATTTTTTATTGTTCTGTTTTTCCTTATGATGTGATGTTTGAACCTTGTTTTTTATGCGATGAGTTGTTTTCCCTTGCTTTATGATGTGTGTGGTGTGATGTTTGATGAAGTCCTGACGTATGAAAAGGGTAGGACTGGATTCCTAATCGATTTGCATTAACTGTGATGTGATTAAACCCATGCAGATGAGTCAGTGCCGCCCAGAGCAGATAGTATCTTGAGATGGAGGATGGAATTCCCTAAACCGTGTGTTTGGATGGTATGGTTGGTTGTGGTTGTGTAGTGTGTTTTGTGGTTGTTTTGGGGTGACGTCTTAGTAACTGTGATGATAGGACCTAGTTAGCATATGTGGGAGGAGGTGTTCTTGGGTGTATAGGTTCCCACTCCAGCCTTTGAATATCAAAAGTTGGTTTAATGTTGAATGTTGTTGTGTTTAGTTGGTGGCGGTGTTTCAAGAATGATGAGATCCTTGAGAGGTATCTTGGGGGATGGTTGTTCGAACTCTTCCTATCTTTCCCTTTGGGTTGGTTTTGAATTATTGAGGGAAATAATAGTTTGAGAGGTATCTAATGTAATGGACCAGACTTTTTCAGTCTATTACTATGTGGGAAATCTTTTGTTGTAGGTGTTCTGGGTAGTTTTGGGTGTTTCTTGAGACATGCGGTTTTCCAACGGTATGTTGTTTCGGGAGTTTTCCAAAATTCCAGTTTTCCAACAGCATCTCATCCCAACGGTGTCTTGCGCCAACGGTGTCTCACCCTGGCGGTGGTTCACTGGCAGTGACTCGCTGGTGGTCACTTGTCTGGTGGTGTCTCGTCTGGTGGTGTCTCGTCTGGCGGTGCCTCGTGCCTGGAGGTAGGTCGCCCTTATGGTGTCTCTTCTGGCGGTGTCTCACATGGTGGTGTCTCACCTAACGGTGTCTCACTAACGGTGGAAGGCGGTTCATCCCAATGGTGCCTCACTACCAATGGGTCCTTTTTCCAACAGGTTTCCATTTCTGCTACCAGTGTCGGGTTTTCCTAGTTTTACGACTTTTATGATGGGAATTGGTCTTAATGACTAAATTAATGGATTTTAGAGTTGTTTCAAAATGTTTTAATTATATCCTTATTTTCCTAAGGGCCCAGAGGCTTTGAAATGGTCAAAACCGCATGGTCTTGGTCAGATCTGCCTTTAATGGCAATTTAAAACTGAATCTAGTTTCTGTTGAATTTGACCTGGTCTTCATAAAGTCGAGATACCCTACCCTTTGTCCATACCTTCTCCGTTCTCTTAAGAACGAATGTCCCTAAAACCTTCTTCCTTGGAGATTTTTCCTAAGTTTGGTTCGTGATTCCCTAGAGAGTACATGTTGTATGTGTGCCCCTGTTTTTAGTGCAACTAGGAAGTGCTGATCATCCTTCTTCCAGGTAGATTTTCCTTTGTCTTTCTTAATTTTACATCATGTGGGATGGGTATATAGATGTTTTCCCTTGTGAAGATGGTTGATTTTGGATTAATAATGATAATCGAATCGGTTTATGAATCAACATACAGGGGCTAGGGAAAGTGGCACATGTTTTTGTTGTGTTATTGTTTCTTTGTTAATGTTGTAATCTAAATGGGTTAACTACGCACTAAAAAACATGGTTCTTGGGGGTCCTTGTTTGCGCATTAAATGGTTTATGTCTTGTCTGTTTTTTGGTTTCGATTGAATGACTTATATATATAAGAAAATTGGTTAACCATGTATATTCGGCTAATAAATGGATTCCCCAGGATCATACAATTTTTGTGATAACCCCTAAATTAACAAGTGGAATTAAATAAGGGATACCTTATCAAATCTAAAAATATGTTTTACTTTGGTATGTGCGGTGATGTGATGTGTGGGATTGCTGAGGTTTGTGTGGTTGGGGAGTGGATGTCATGTGGTTGTAGAGTGGGGTTGTGATGGGTGTAGTCTGATTACGCAACAAAGCTGCGAAAAATGGTTGTGCTTTAATATGTTGTTGGATGTGGTGGTGAGTTAAGGGTTTGTTTTGGTTAGTATGGTGGTCTAGGCTGGATAACTTTGAAGAAGGACAGTAGTGTTTGGTATGGGTAATTCACCTAGAGTTTCTCCATTGATAACATGCAGAAAGCTTCACCCCGTGTCTAGGGGTTGTGGTATGACATGTCTTTAATGTGAAGTTGCATTTATTTATCAGGACTCCTCGCCTTTTTAAAATGACTGATCCTGCTTGTTTGTTATGTGTCGTGTGTGATAGTTGTCTGGGTCACTACTACAAATATGGTTTTTATCAGCGCTAAAAAAGACCATTAACAGCGCTAGAAAAAGCGCTATTAATGCCGGCGAAGACAAAGGGGGGGTCCCCTTTATCAGCGCTCCAAAAAGCGCTAATAAAAATAAAAAAAAAATACCGCCAATCTCAGGGGGGCTTTTTACAGCGCTTGAGCCCCCATTTATCAGCGTTTTCCCCGCACCTTCCAGTGCCCGCACGCACCGCCTACACCCCTTATCAGCGCTAGCCCCTCTAAATCAGCCTTGCGCGCGCGCCCCTGCCTCCACCTGGATTTGATATAACTATATATATATTTATATTAATATATATATATATATAGTTATATTAATATATATATATATATATAGTTATATTAATATATAGTTATATAAATATTCATATATTGGTATTTTAAATAAAATGGATATTAGTTATTATTTAGATAAAGCTAATATATTTTATATGTAAATATGTTTATTTATTTATTTAAAATAATAATAATTTTTAGGCGTGAATATATAAAAAATATGTACATATAGTTATATATTTGATTATAAATAGCAGTGCATTATAAAAAACGATAAAATTTCAAAGACATAATATCAATATGAATGTAATACCTTGGAATAAATTCAGTCCCCACTAAGTCGTCACAGGTTGTGATGGTCGAAGGTATGTTAGTGCCTTAGATGGTGGTTGCAATAGCCTAGGTGTTTGCGGGCGAGGTGGTTTGTGGCCCAGGTGTCTTCGAGCGATGTGTGATAGCTCAGGTGTTTGTGGGTGAGGTGGTTTGTTTCTCAGGTGTCTTCAGGATGAGTTGTGATGTGATTTCCCAGGTGTCTTCGGGGTGAGATGTGATGTGATGTGTTGTGAGGCCCAGGTGTGTGTGGGTGGGATGTGTTGTGAGGCTCAAGTGTGTGCGGGTATGACATGATGTGGTATATGGAAGGGATGAGAGCGTGAGGACGTACGATGTTGGGTGAGAGCGGCATATCAGTGGGGAAATGGTGCAGGTACCATATTATTAATGTGTTTTATATTATATTACTTGACTTGTGTTATTTGGTGAGTGTGTCTTGGTTAGGTTGGGTTTGGGTAGTATGCATGTTTATGTGTTGTTTAGTTCTGTTGTTTTCTCATGTTGGCATTAGTATGCTTCTTTCACATGTGCGCGAGACTTTGGTTTTCCTACTGAGTATACTTATATGCTCAGCCTAGGTATATAAAACTATTTTCAGGTTTTCAGGAGGATTTCGCGGACCGTACTAGACCTTACTAGCTCGAATCTTGACCGTTGTTGCGTTGCTACTTAGTTTTCTTTTGGGTATTTACCTTGGAGACTTTATTGTATTTGTATTCGTTCTATTTGTACATGCATGCGGGATGGTTTGGCTTTCTTTTATATATGTCTTGGAGTTGTGGATGATTCTTCTTATCTCCCGATCTTGTTTTTTAAAAGGGTAACGTCTCACATATTGTGAGATTTGTACACCCTTAGTGCTAGTCACCAACCTGGTGCCTACTAGAGTCGGGACTCAGGGGGTCATTATCTCCCTTTTTTCATTGTCAACCCAGGAGGAGTATCTTTGGAGGGAGGGGCTCGTGACAGTGCTGTTAAAGTGGGGTTTGAGCGGTGATTGGGGGGTGGTCACCTCTGATTCCGATTTTGTTTTATTTGCATATTTAAAAAAATGATTTTATCAGCGTTTTTTATTTTAGCACTGATAAAAAAGGTCTTTTAACAGTGCTAAAAAAACATTGATAAAAGACCCCCTTTTATCAACGTTTTTTTAGCACCGATAAAGGACCCATTTTATCAGTGTTTTTTAGCACTGATAAAAGACTCATTTTATCAGCGTTTTTTCAGCGCTAATAAAAGGGGCATTTATCAGTACTAAAAAAACACTGATAAAAGAGACTCCCCTTTTAATTGTGCTGATATGAACAATGTTTTTAACACTGTTAATGCCTTTTTCTGGCGTTGTTAAAAGTCGTTTCCGCGGTAGTGTTGGCACTATAAGCGATTTTTTTCCTTTTCCCAATCATGCTTGATATTGTATCCTTTATGGGTGTGGGAATGAGTTTGGTTAGGAGTTGACAGCACTGATTCCACATGACGGGGTTCGTCGCTGCCAACTAGGTCGACACAATCAGCCTCCTTAGATAGCTTCTCTAATTATCTTCTTTGCATTCAAGTATGCGATTATTTGCTTGTTTTTTTTAGTAATAAAACTATAACCTAGGGTGGTGTTCTCGTCGTGCATGTAGGATCTTCGTGATCCGAAGCATGTTATATCTTGATGTTTTTTCCTGTTTTTTGCTTTCTTTTCATCATGTGCATAAGTTCGATCTTGAAGAAACCGGTTCATTTCCTTTTAATAATTAAAACCAATTTATCGTATCAATTTGTAACCTAAGGATATGCATTAGTGGATCCTTCGCCATTCTTAGAGACAATCACAGTAGTGTTGCTCCCAACAATTTAGTGTTGATAAATGTTAGCGCTTAATAAACACAAATTTGTAGTAGTGTGTGTTGCCATTGCCGCCTTGCCTTCGTTGCTTCGCCCAACCGCCCCCGCCTTACCATCTCGCCTTGTCACCCCTAGCTTAGGCGCCCTACCTTCATTGTGTCACGCCCCCACTTAGGTGTCCACTGCTTTTTTTAGATCATAGTGATCGACATAAGCAACTATCAATTCCCTATTAGCGACCCCCCCGTGACTGCCAAATGTAGTTGTGAGGCGTCGGCCAAACTCATTGGCCACCGCTTATGACGGCCACAAATAATAGTTTTTTTTACTAGTTTTGCTTCATTTAATGATGATTTAAAAAAACTCACTATTTGCCCCCCGATAATTTAGTGACGTTTCTTGGG
The DNA here is from genome assembly GCA_963277665.1 of Viscum album. Lineage (NCBI taxonomy): Eukaryota > Viridiplantae > Streptophyta > Magnoliopsida > Santalales > Viscaceae > Viscum > Viscum album. The sequence goes on from OY728130.1 coordinate 1,712,952,944, forward strand.
AATTGGTATTATTTGTGTGTGTCTGATGAGTTTTAAACCACTACTAATTATGTATTTTAGCATCAATTTTAAACTACCTCTAATATTTTAAAAGTTTAAAAATGATTTAATTGTTATTATTATTATACTATTATTATTATTTTATTTAATAAATCAATTTTCTGATTTAATTAATTAAATGTATAATAATTATAGTAGTTAATAATTAACAATTAGTAATTAGAACTTACTAATTAATATTAATAACTACTTCGCTACCTTTGGTTGCACGACCGCACCACCCGGAGGTCGAATTGTTGTAAATATATTTATGTGTGTGCATGTATATCTATATATTTCATTTTTTTATAGTAGGAGCTGTTTTCAAATTCCCATTATTTGTGAGTTTTTATTGATAAAAAATTAGTGGTAGTTATAAAAACCACGCCTAAATTTTAATTTTTTTTTAATAAATGACAGCAATTTATACATGTCAAATAATTTTTTTTCATTTTTTTAAAAAATGATTTTAACAGTCACTAAATTAATTTAGCCACTACTAAGAGGAAAAATAACTTCATATAATAAATGTTTTTTTTTTGTAGTTTCTGATAGGCACATATGACCCAGGTTATTATTTTTTAGAACATATTATCACTATCATGATGCCCCAAAAGAAATACTTTAAACATCACATTGCAATATTCATTGTTCCATTATATAAGGATTATTGCACACGAAGTGTTAAAAACATGAAAACAAAACTATATTAGTTTATTCAAGTTATCACAATATTCCATCATCACGCTGAAGTCATTACAAAAATCAAATGTTTCAAGAAATCACGTGACACACCTCGTACAATTATGATATTCAGCATACTGGGGACCACTGTCCTTTGATTTGGGGAAATATCTCTATTTTTATTTACAATTATTTCTGCGTGGTTCCATCATTAGTTGCAAAAAGAATTATCGTTATATAAAAATTCAGTCAACCTTAATATATATAATTCGGGAAAACCTTGAGTCAATATTGTTAATTACGTTCATGTTCCCGAAGTCACGGGGAGAAATGGATCTAATAAGATTTTCTTTAAAGTTAATTATACTCTTTATGTTAATTATACTTGACACCTCATAAAGGCCTTATTACTACTTCCCAAGTCCTGTTATTACTTTTCCCTGAAAACCCATCACCCCAAGCAATCGTGTACACCTTTTGTCCCTTTAATAATCATTTTGAATTAAACGACAAATATATAGATATATAAATCTATACAAATATCTATGTGTGCACGTGTAGCTTTTAGGATAGAAAATTTTGCATTTATATATTAAATTATATCTATAGCATATATATATATATATATATATATATATATATATATATATATATATATATATATATATATATATATATTATACTCCTTATATATGTGTGTTTATATTACTATATATAAAAATATTATATTTGTAGTGTGCCCATATATAATATACACACGCACACACTCCATATAAATGTCTTTATATATATTTTTATACACATAAATACATACATATAGAGAGAGGTTTATAGGATAAATTTATAAATAATTTCTTTGAATACAAACATTTATACTTATATTATGTATGTATGTATGTATGTATGTATGTATGTATGTATGTATGTATGTATGTATGTATGTATGTATGTATGTATGTATGTATGTATGTATGTATGTATGTATGTATGTATGTTGGTATATGTATTCTATATATGAATGTACATATGAATACACACACATTAATTTTTAAATATAAGATGAATACACACACATATATATATGTTGCTTCAGCGGTGTCGCAGTGGTGAAGGAGGGGCATAACAATGATGTTCTTTGGGGGTGCAAGGTTCGATTCCTACGAGCCCGCTCTTGGGCGAATTTCTCTCTCCCCCGGGATCCACTCGTCTTGTCGGATCACCTGGTTCCTGACTGGGTGGACAAAATGAGGCGCAACCCACCCGTAGTGATGGGTTGTTGTGTTGAACCATCGTCATTCGGGTTGTCACCCTTCGGGACGCTCTGTCATCTCAGCTGACAACGACTCCTTCTCGACTGAGACTCTCTCCGGAGCGATCCCTTCGTGGGGAGGGGGGTTCCCTTGTGCGGAGGGTTCGAAAAGGTCACACATGGGGATTCCCTTTTAAAAGAACACTTAGACACACACACACACACACACAAATAAATATATACATATTTATTTTTATAAATAACGCACCAGAATAATAAATAATTTTTTTATAAATTATATGTGTATATATTTGTGAGTTTATTGCTCTGTACACGTGTGTGAGCACGTGTAAATAATAATATTAAAGTCTAAGGACCAATATACGACTTATAACACTCATTAATAAAAATCCTAAAAGGTTTAAAGATCAATACACACATTTGCGGATAGGAACATTCAACGACACATAAAAATGTGAAATTCTTACTGATGGGTCTTGTTCTCTTAATATCCTCCACTGGATATTACCAAAGGTGTACACCATGAAAAGGCGTCTCAAAGTCATATGAGTCTCCACTTCCGATAGTTTGTATCATTTGTCCCCCTCAAATGATTTCATTTGGCTATATAGCATAATTGTTTCGGCTAGATTGTGGAAGCTCAGTGTCGGGCTGTGCCTTTTTCATGGAGCCCTATGGTGGCGGAGGCCTCTGCCATCCTCCAGGGGATCATTTTTGCCCGTTCAAAAAATTGGCCCAAGGTTTTCATGGAATCTGACTGCCTCGAAGTGGTGAACGCTCTAGCTTCAAAGGACGATGCATCTCAACCGTATGGACTTATCTTGAGGAAGATCTGGTCATTAACCGAAGGCTTTGATGCATGCAAATTTTCTTTTATCAAGCGAGGAAGGAATATGGAAGCTCATTGTTTGGCTCGTTTTGGGAAATCTTGGGGTGATCATTGTTGGGTGGACTCGTTTCCTGATTGGCTTTGTAGGCCTGGTTTGCTTGATCATTAATATATCTCATCTTTTCTAAAAAAAAGAATACTACTGTGACACTTCTAGGTTCTCATCATAATGAGGAATTGCCATGACCTTTCAGTGCGACACCTACTCTTAGGACATTATCACATGTTATGTTACCCAGAAGAACAATCATCATGTGATAAGATATCTATTAATATTCAAAACTACGAATATATGTCATCATAAAGTACATAAAAGTTGATTTTAAGGCACCAACTCCAACATACTCTCACTTGTACTAGAGCCAACCGCGAACAACCTTCAATCAGCTAGCTCTCACATGATACTCATGCTTCTGTTGAGATAAACCTTTAGTCAAGGGATCCACCACATTTTCTTATGTGGGAACTCTTCTTATCGTAACTTCACCCCTCTAAAAAAATCCCTCAAGAGGTGATACTTCTGGAGTATGTATTTTGTTGGTGTGATCATGACTCTTTTACAATAGTCACCGCGGTAGTATTATCACAATATAATGTGATAGAGTCCTTACTATTAGGTACTACATTAAACTCTTGAAAAAAAAATTGTATCCAAATAACTTTCTTGGCTACAACAGAAGCCGTTATATACTCGGATTCCGTTGTAGAATCAGCGACAACTGACTGCTTTGAACTCTTCCAACTCACAGCTTCTCCATTGAGATAGAAAACATATCCTGACTGCGCCTTCAGATCTTTCCGATCTATCTGAAAACTAGCATCAGTATAACCCATGACGACTAGCTCCTCATCTCCTCCATACCCCAAGAATATATCCTTAATTCTTCCCAGATACTTGAGGATATCCAAAAGCAAACCAATTTTGTTCTTCTGGATCTGCTTGATATCTGACTACCATGCTCAATGCATAGATAACATCAAGTCTAGTACATAACACGCCATACATGATTGATCTTGTCACTAAAGCGTATGAGATCCTACTCATTCTTCTTTTCCTCTACTGTGTTTGAGGATATGTTTTCTTAGAAAGATGCATATCATGTGACATTGGAACTGATCCCCTATTGGATTGTTCTATACTAGATCTCTTTAGTATCTCGTCAATGTGTGTACTTTGACTTATTCCAAGCAGCCTCTTGGATCTATTACGGATGATATTGATCCCTAGTGTAAGAACCCGGTTTTTGCTATAAAAGACTTTGGGATTTTCTTGATGTTATTCCAGAGCAGCGCCTTCTGATGGCGTGCGATTCCGAGCCCCGGTGTGGCCGGGATTAAATTTTCAGTGCGTTCACACTGGACACGCCAAATAAATAGGGTAACTCCTAAACGATTGCTCAGATGGGAAAACCAAGGGCACCGTTGAGTCCGGAGCGTGCCGTTTACCCTAGGAGGGGTGTAACTTTCACGGGCGCGAGCCCTCTGTGGAAAATACCACATCGTAATTTAATGGCCTCAGACGTTAAGTTTTATAACTTTTGAACGAGGCCTCAGATTAAAATCCCAAGACCACCGTTGTGCTCGGGAAGTGGTGTTTACCCTAGGAGCGGTTTAACCTCGATCCCGCCGAGAGTTTCGGATGTGGGTCCTTTCGTGGGTGATTAAAAATTAATTAAGTAAATTTTTATTTCCTTACTTAAGCCAAACCCACCCCTCCTCCCCTTGGTTCTTCCTCTGGTGAAACCCTCTCAAGGAGAGCTCTCCCCCAAGCTCAAGTTCCTCTTCCCTCCTCAAGAAGGCGGTTGGAAATCCGGCGGATCCCTCGCGAAGCTTCGGGCTACGCCCAAAGAGGTAGGGGTTCTTTGTTTCGTGTTTTAATTTCAAACCACCCCTTTGAACCTAAATTATAGCGTCGAATCGCCGTTGTTTTGTCGAGCGAAGCCCATAGTTGCGTAGTACTTGTTTTGAGCTTTCCGACGCTTGTTTTGGATTGAATTTCCAAGTCTCGAGGCAACCGCGACGTTCCAGCAAAAATTCGGGGGTTTTTGGGGAGTTTCTGGCAGTCCTGGCCGGTCCGGCGAGCGGACGACGGCGGCACAGGTCTCCCAGGCGGCGACAGCCTCGACTCAAGCGGCGGCGCGGCGCTGCGGGAGAGCTGGGACAGCGGGCGGTGGCTGCAGGCGTCGACGGTTGGCTGAGGCGGAGCGGCGTCGGCGGCTCGGCGCGAGCGGGAGGCGGTCGGGCGATCGGCTGCGGAGGCGGCCGGGAGAGGCTGGGGGCGCCGGCAGGCGCCTGCGGGAGGCGAGGCGCGCGGGCCGACCGGCCGGTCGGCGTGACGTGGAAGACCGGGGTCCTCGTAACCCCGACCTGTGGACAGGGACCCGCGTTTCACGGGTCCCATAGCCGGTCCGGGCGAAGTGGGGCGGTCCGCGTGGTGAACTGCGGACCGCCGGTTCAAGCACAGGGTGGGCCGGTCGAACCGGCCCGACCCACCCCGTTTCGTTCCTTCAGTACTAAAACACTCCTATTTTACAAACCGTAAATCGGATTCATGTTCCGTCTACGGAAACATGATCCTTGGATCGAGGTGGAAATTTTGAGATGGTCTTGGGGATTTTTAATTCCAGATACGAGGGGCTCGGTGACACGACACGCCCATTAAGTGAATTAGCGCTTTCCCGAGGTTCTTGTTTTGAGCGGCGCAGACACACCCGGAGTCCGTTTTGAGTACCGTCAGCGGCGTTGCGACCCTGGCGTCAAGGCGGAGTTTTCCAGAGGGTTTTCGGGCATCAAAGCCGGAGTTGAGACGTGGGCCCCATGACCCGTCTTTTAAGTTGCGAGCCGCGTTTAGCAACTTTTTCATCGGATGTCCGTTCGGGGTGTGCAAGTAGTCGATTTTGGGTGTTTTTTCGAGAGCATTGCAATGGAACAACCCGCCTGCTTTAATTCTGCATGATGGTGCGGGCCCCACGAGGTCTGTTTTGGGAGTTGGTGGTGATATCTATCTTTATCACCGGGCGTCCGTTTCGGACAAGTGGATAGTCAATCTTGTGTACTTTTTCGAGAGGATCACAATAGTGCGATATGTTCATTGCGCTTTGGGATCGTGATTCGGGTCCCACGTAGCACCGCTCGTGCGCGGTATGACGAAATGCATCTTATTCTCCGGACATCCGTTCCACGCAAGTAAGCAGTCAATTTGATGTGTCTTTTCGAGGAGATCGCAACGGTGCGATACGCCCGACTATTTTCAGGATCGAGGCTCGGGACCACGGGACGTTGTTTGGGCGTAAAGCGGTATTGGACGACTTTTTCCGTCGGATGTCCGTTTGAGGCGTGTAAACAGTCTATCTCACATGTTTTTCCGTGAGGATTACAATGGTATGATCCGTTTGGATGTGCGGAGACTCATTAGAGATCCCATTTAATGTGGAAGCATGAAAGGTCGGTGGTGGTTCTTCCTACGGTGTTTGTAGAGAACCCTTGGCGTGTGATCGCCTTCACTCCCGTGTGACTAAAGTTGATGTTTGAAGAGATGTGGTTTTCCATGATAGGGCTGTGGAGGAAGTAGGTTGTCGAAATTTGAGTTTACGTCTTTTTGTGTTGACATTGGGTGCCGTGTGTACGATAGCCCTTGGGCTAGCAATATGGCATACTCTGGGAGTATACGGGAATGCTTGGACGTACATGTTGTAGTTTTTACCTGAGAACGTCTATGCACTTGGTTTGGAGATGAGTTTGGGCCACGTATCGTGTGGGCCCCATGTGTGTGTCGTGTTCTACTTCACGTACCTTTGACCTCTTGTGACGTAGAGGGTCCTCCTGTTCTCGATGGTTTCGACCAGCAGGGTTGAGTGGGTTTTCCCCTGGTTCTGTTCTCGAAGGTTTGATCAGCGGAGTTGTTTGGGTTTTCCTTTTTTCCTTTAGCCGCGTGGGCTTTCATTATCGCATCCCCTTGTATACCCTGGTAGGGTTCTTGTGGAACCGATGTGACCAATACATCACGCAGGCACCGATCCTTCACCCAGGAGGTTGTTTCCAGTAGGGATGGCCAGAGCAGTTTCGGGTTTACCCTCCAGTGGGGTTGGGCAGTGGGTTGCTCATTAATTTCTTAGGGTTTACCCTCCAACAGAGACTGGACAGTGGGTTACCCGAAGACTTCTTAGGGTTTACCCTCCAGCAGAGACTGGGCAGTGGGTTACCCGATGACGTTTTAGGGTTTACCCTCTAGCAGAGACTGGGTAGTGGGTTACCTGACAACTTCTTAGGGTTTACCCTCCAGCAGAGACTGAGCAGTGGGTTACCCGAGGACCTCTTAGGGTTTACCCTCCAGCAGAGACTGGGCAGTGGGTTACCTGACGACCTCTTAGGGTTTACCCTCTAGCAGAGATTGGGCAGTGGGTTACCCGACGACCTCTTAGGGATTACCCTCCAGCGAGGCTGGGCAGTGGGTTACCCGATGACTTTTTTTAGACTCAGTATTTTCTACTAGGCTAGTCTATGGCTTTTATCCGTGACTACCAGAGCAGGACCCTTGGTTGTACGGGTCACTGATGTGACCACTTTGACTTTGAGCATACCTCTCAACTGTGTGACAACGACGAGGTGTGGTTTGAATTTCTCCAGAACTCTCAAGTACGAGGGGCACTTTCCCCACCAAAACATGTCCTTGAGACGCGAACTAAAACAGTGCGGGCGAGTCAGTGCTGCCCAAAGAGGATAGTGTCAAGGTGCGGTGATTTGAGCCCCTTGACTTGTAGTTCAGGGCAGACGGGTAGGATGCTGGGCATCAATGGTGTTTACTTCTGGGACTGTTGGCTACTCACTTTCTTGGGCTGAGCTACGGGATGGAGATCCCCTTACGAGCTTGTTCGGGTTTCTTGTTCGAGCATATGGATATGTATATACCTTGTTCCAGTACCCACTTCTTGGGTTTGGTTACTCTCCTTTCAGGAGAGGCGAAGATGTGCGGGGTATGCCACGTGCTTTCTGTGTCTAGCTTCTCGTGGTTGGACGAGTCTACTATCCTACTATAGGTAGCGAAGACTCGATGAGAAGTTCATCTTTTCCCTGTTTCCAGCTCCTTGTGTTCGGACGAGTGTACTTCCTTCCTCTTGTTGGGTTGAGCTGTTACTCTATTGTACTCTTTACTGCACTCTCTGTTGTACTCCTTTACTATTCCCTGTTCAATCTACTGCTCACTCTTTAGTACCTCCTTTGTTGCTCTCTCAAGCCTTTGGGGCATCGTACTGAGTATTTTTATACTCACCCTTGCTTGGGCTTTGCCCGCACTTGGTGTGCCCTTGCAGACGACGAAAAGGTTGGTCATGACTTCAGCGGAGCTTAGGAGTTTGGGATCTTGGACCGCGTACGGTGGTCGTAGTTGGGTTCGAGGTGTGGGACTCTCCTAGCTGTTTTACTTTTGTTTACCTATTGCCGGGTTGTGGCACTTTTTTGGTTGGGCGCATGTTTTTCCCTTTTCTTTTTAGTTTACCTTCAACACTCACTTTGTACTGTTTAGAGGTCGATGCACTCTTTGTGGTTGTTTATAGCAGTTGGAACTTTACTTTCTATTTTACTATGCACTATTACATTGAGTGGGCTGCGTGTGTGTGTATTGGTGCTTAGGCAAAGGCCTCCCCGAGTTGTTTAGCCTTCGGCGTTTGTCACCAGCCCCTGGCCTATGGAGCCGGGCTTGGGGGTAGTTGCGGATCGAGCCCAGGTAGGTTCGGGTCGTGACAAAGTTGGTATCAGAGGTGGTTCGTTCCATGGGACATTGTTCGGACATCCCTAAAAAGGAATTGGTTGGGATCTAGGGCAACAATGTCAAAGTGTCTCAAGAGCGGCTCTCAGGCCAGGGAGTCTAGTGATGGTGCGACGACCGACGTAGCCATTCACCAGGACCCTGATAACCCGCTTGTCGACTCAGCATGTTGAGACACTCATTGCAGGGAAAATCGATTTGTGCATCACCTAGGATTGAGTCTTTGACTGTCCTTCTTGAGTCAGCTCCCCATTGTTGTTATTGTCATGTAAATATATGATCACCTGACCGTGGTGCTCCTTGATAACATTCAGGATGCCTCCGCGAAGATAGCCAACCAGGATACTAGCTTTGGTTCGTGATGATGACCCTGTGAGCTACAAGGCCTCAGTACAGAACCCATAATGCGAGTCCCTTTCTCCAGGTGGGCCAGTAGCAGAACCCCCACCTGGTGAGAAGCAGACATCTCCAGCAGAGCAGACAGAGTTTGAGCGCGCTCCGTTAGTTCCAGCGGCAGAGACCGCTGAGGTTCAGTGGTGAGCCAGACCCTCAGGCAGCAGAGGTTTGGCTCGAGACAGTGGGTTGCCTCTTCAGGCTTGTGTAGATGTTGACAAATCTTATAGTGTCTTTGGCTGCCAACCCTTTCCACGGAGCAGCTGGGCGTTGGTGGACTCTGATGACTCAGTTACTTGATGAGTCATCACTTTCGTGGGACAACTTTCAGCTGCTGTTTTGTGAGGAGTTTTACTCCTCCAGTTTACGCTCCGTTCGGATCCAGGATCTCTTGCAGTTTCAGCAGGGAGGGATGACGGTGATTGAGTACGTGACTAGGTTCGCGGACCGTGCACATTTTTACCCGGACTTGGTCCATGAAAACAACTTTTGAGAGCGGAAGTTCGAGTAGGGTCTCCACAGAGAGATTATTACTATCATAGTACCCTTGGGAATTCCCACTTATGCCAAGGTGATAAAGTAGGCACTAGTGACAGATAGCTTCCTGTCACACTTTACAGTTAGAGGTGGCGGTAGGCGTGACAGAGCCGAGACGTCTACCGCAGCTGGCAGGCGTCGGAAGACAGAACCTCGACGCAGGTGGCCTTCCCACCGCTGGTTTTAGAGACATGGTCATACACCACAGTGGCTTCAGAGGGCACCAGGGGCTGCCCGAAGAGCACTGATGCTATGCTTGCGACGATCAAGGTTACCTGGCGCGAGACTGCCCGACCGGGCACGCTGAGAATATCGGGTAGGCAGAAGGTGCACCACCACGACAGAGGTAGCGCCGTGATCGGAGTAGTGGCCAGAGAGGTGGTGCTAGTAGAGGAGCGGGAGGAGCTGGTAGTGGAGGACGACCTTACGAGGTCTTCCCATCACCACCAGACAGTCCACGTCAGGCTCCAGGAGCTGACATTTGGGACCTCAAACATCCGCGAGCTTTGGATGTCTACGATCCTACAGAGCATGAGGTGATAAGAGGTACGCTCTATAACTCTTCTACTTTTTTCAGTAGAATTGTTAGACTCTGTATGTGAAATGATTTTCTACTCGCTCCTTGTTTGAGGAGTTACTAGGGTGACACAGGGTGTTGGTGTAACCCTGTTTCAGTAGATTAGAAGGCATAGAACCTTTTCCGTCAGTCGATGGTGTCGACTCCATCGCTTTCCGAGTGTGTAAGAGAGTCTTGGTTGCGAGACATCGACTATGAAACCTTGCATGACCAGATATCCTTGGGTGTTTCACCATATGAATATTTTGAAGGAGGGAATCACCGGGCCTTGTCCCAAGTTCGAATAGTGATTTACAGTCGTGACATGCGACGTAGAGGTGCGACTGAGGAGGTGAGATACCCCCGAGGTCCTTCGTGCCGTTTGAGTTTGTGCGAAGGGATGGAGAGGCTCCCTACCACCTTGCCCTAAATCCAAAGGCTGGTTAGGGTGCATAGTGTCTCCCACGTGACTCACCCGAGAAGAAGTGTGTGTTCTCCAATGCACGTCATCGACGAGGGAATACCTCACATGAACGGATCAAATTCCTTGATTCATGTGCGGTGATGCAGAACTGTGCAGGAGTTCTTATGGGTACGGGAGAGCCAGGTGTGGGCTTAGTACCCTGAGTTGTTCCCCTAGTTTTGCTTTTCGGGGATGAAAATCTTGAAGGAGGGAATGATGTAAGAACCCAGTTTTTTTCTATAAAAGACTTTGGAATTTTCTTGATGTTATTTCCGAGCAGCGCCTTCTGATGGCGTGCGATTCCAAGCCCCGATGTGGCCGGAATTAAATTTTCAGTGCGTTCACACTGGACATGCCAAATAAATAGGGTAACTCCAAACGGTTGCTTGGATGGGGAAACCAAGGGCACCGTTGAGTCCGGAGCATGTCGTTTATCCTAGGAGGGGTGTAACTTTCGCGAGCACGGTCCCTCTGTGGAAAATACCACCAAGGGTGTTTTTGTAATTTAATAGTCTCAGACGTTAAGTTTTATAACATTTGAACGATGCTTCAGATTAAAATTCCAAGACCATCATTGTCCTCGGGAGGTGGTGTTTACCCTAGGGGTGGTTTAACCTCGACCACGCTGAGAGTTTCAGATGTGGGTCCTTTCATGGGTGATTAAAAATTAATTAAGTTAATTTTTATTTCCTTACTTAAGCCAAACCCACCCCTCCTCCCCTTGGTTCTTCCTTTGGAGAAACCCTCTCAAAGAGAGCTCTCCCGCAAGATCAAGTTCCTCTTCCCTTCTCAAGAAGGCGATTGCAAATCCGGAGGATCCCTCGCGAAGCTTCGGGCTACGCCCAAAGAGGTAGGGGTTCTTCGTTTCATGTTTTAATTTTGAACCTCCCCTTTGAACCTAAATTATAGCATCAAATCGCCGTTGTTTTGTTGAGCGAAGCCCATAGTCGCGTAGTACTTGTTCTGAGCTTTCTGACGCTTGTTTCAGATTAAATTTCCGAGTCCCGAGGTGACCGCAGCATTGCAGCGAAGATACAGAGGTTTTTGGGGAGTTTCCGGTGGTCCTGGCCGGTTCGGCGAGCGGACGGCGGCGACGCAGGTCTCCCAGGCGGCGACGGCCTCAACTCAGGCGGCGGCGCGACGCTGCGGGCGAGCTGGGACAATGAGTGGTGGCTGTGGGCGTCGGCGGTTGGCTGAGGCGGAGCAGCGTCGGCGGCTCGGCGCAAGCGGGAGGCGGACGGGCGATCGGCTGTGGAGGTGGCCGGGAGCGGCTGGGGGTGTCGGCAGGCACCTGCGGGAGGTGAGGCACGTGGGCCGATCGACTTGCCGGTCGGCGTGACGCGGAAGATCGGGGTCCTCGTGACCCCGACCGGTGGACAGGGACCCGCGTTTCACGGGTCCCATAGAAAGAGAGCCGGACCGGCTCTGCCAGTCCGGGCGAAGTGGGGCGATCCGTGCGGTGAACCGCGGACCGCCGGTTCAGGCACAGGGTGGGCCGACCGAACCGGCCCGACCCACCCCGTTTCGATCCTTCAGTATTAAAACACTCCTATTTTACAAACCGTAAATCAGATTCATGTTCCATCTGCGGAAACACAATCCTTGGATCGAGGTGGACGTTTTGAGATGGTCTTGGGAATTTTTAATTCCCGAGATGAGGGGCTCGATGGCGTGACACACCCGTTAAGTGAATTAGCACTTTTCCTGAGGTTCTTGTTTTGAGCGGCGCAGACACATCCAGAGTCCGTTTGGAGCGCCATCAGCGGAGTTGCGACCCTGGAATCGAGGCAGAGTTTTCTAGAGGGTTTTTAGGCATCGAAGCCGGAGTTCAGACGTGGGCCCCATGACCCGTCTTTTAAGCTGCGAGTTGTATTTAGCAACTTTTTCATCGGATGTCCGTTCAGGGCGTGCGAGCAGTCGATTTTGGGTGTTTTTCTAAGGGAATTGCAATGGCACAACCCACCCTCTTTAATTTTGCATGATGGTGCGGGCCCCACGATGGCCGTTTTGGGAGTTGACGGTGATTTCTATCTTTATCACCGGGCGTCCGTTTCGAACAAGTGGACAGTCAATCTTGTGTACTTTTTCGAGAGGATCGCAACAGTGCGATATGCTCGTTGCGCTTCAGGACTGTGATGCGGGTCCCACGTAGCACCACTCGTGCGCGGTTTGACGAAATGCATCTTTTTCTCCGGACATCCGTTCCATGCAAGTAAGCAGTCAATTTGACGCGTCTTTCTGAGGAGATCGCAACGGTGCGATACGCCTAACTGTTTTTGGGATCGAGGCTCGGGACCACAGGACACCGTTCGGGCGTAAAACGGTGTTGGATGACTTTTTCCATCGGATGTACATTTGAGACGAGTAAACAGTCTATCTCGTGTGTTTTTCCGTGAGAATTACAATGGTATGATCCGTTTGGATGTGCGGAGACTCATTCAAAATCTCATTTAATATGGAAGCATGAAAGGTGTGCCGGTGGTGGTTCTTCCTATGGTGTTTGTAGAGAAACCTTGGCGTGTGATCGCGTTCACTCCCGTGTGAGTGAAGTTGATGTTTGAAGAGATGTGGTTGGCCATGCTAGGGTCGTGGAGGAAGTAGGTTGGCGAAATTTGCATTTACACCTTTTTGCGTTGACATTGGGTGCCATGTGCACGATAGCCCTTGGGCTGGCAATGCAGTATACTCTGGGAGTATATGAGAATGCTTGGAGGTACATGTTGTAGTTTTTACCTGAGAATGTCTGTGCGCTTGGTTTGGAGATGAGTTTTGGCCACGCATCGTGTGGGCCCCATGTGTGTGTCGTGTTCTACTTTACATACCTTTGACCTCTCGTGACATAGAGGGTACTCCTATTATCAATGGTTTTAACCAGCAGGGTTGAGTGAGTTTTCCTCTGGCCCTGTTCACGATGGTTTAGACCAGCAGGGTTGAGTGGTTTTCCCTGGTTCTGTTCTCGACGGTTTGATCGGAGGAGTTGTTTGGGTTTCCCTTTTTTCCTTTAGCTGTGTGGGATTTCAGTGTCGCATCCCCTTATGTACCCTGGTAGGGTTCTTGTGGAACCGGTGTGACCAATACATCATGCAGGCACCGATCCTTCACCCAGGAGGTTGTTTCCAGTAGGGATGGCCAGAGTAGTTTCGAGTTTACCCTCCAGCGGGGTTGGGCAGTGGGTTGCTCATCGATTTCTTAGGGTTTACCCTCCAGCAGAGACTGGGCAGTGGGTTACCCGACTACCTCTTAGGGTTTACCCTCTAGCAGAGACTGGGCAGTGGGTTACCTGATGACTTCTTAGGGTTTACCCTCTATCAAAGACTGGGCAGTGGGTTACCCGATGACCTCTTAGGGTTTACCCTCCAGCAAAGACTGGGAAGTGGGTTACCCGACGACATCTTAGGGTTTACCCTCCAGTAGAGACTGGGCAGTGGGTTACCCGATGACCTCTTAGGATTTACCCTCCAGGAGAGACTGGGTAGTGGGTTATCCGATGACCTCTTAGGGTTTACCCTCTAGCAGAGACTGGGCAGTGGGTTACCCGACAACCTCTTAGGGTTTACTCTCCAGCGGGGCTGGGCAGTGGGTTAACCGACGACTTCTTTCAGACTCATTCCTTTCTACTAGGCTAGTCTGTGGCTTTTCTTCGTGACTAACAAAGTGGGACCCTTGGTTATACGGGTCACTGATGTGACAACTTTGACTTTGAGTAGACCTCTTGACTGTGTGACAGTGACGAGGTGTGGTTTGACTTTCCCCAGAACTCTCAAGTACGCGGGGTGCTTTCCCCACCAAGACACATCCTTGAGATGCAACCTAAAACCGTGCGGGTGAGTCAGTGCCGCCCAAAGTGGATAGTGTCAAGGTGCGGTGATTTGAGCCCCTTGACTTAGAGTTTTGGGCAGACATGTAGGATGCTGGGCATTGATGGTGTTTACTTTTGGGACTGTTGGCTACTCACTTTCTTAGGATGAGCTACGGGATGGAGATCCCCTTAGGAGCTTGTTCGGGTTTCTTGTTCGAGCATATGGATATGTATATACCTTGTTCCAGTACCCACTTCTTGGGTTTGGTTACTCTCCTTCCAGGAGAGGCGAAGACACGCGGGGTATGCCACGTGCTTTCCGTGTCTAGCTTCTCGTGGTTAGACAAGTCTAATCTCCTTCTATAGGTAGCGAAGACTCGATGAGAAGTTCATCTTATCCCCATTTCCATCTCCTTGTGTTCGGACGAGTGTACTTCCTTCCTCTTGTTGGGTTGAGCTGTTACTCTATTGTACTCTTTACTGCACTCTCTGTTGTACTCCTTTACTATTCCCTGTTGGATCTACTTCTCACTCTTTGGTACCTCCTTTGTTGCTCTCTTGATCCTTCAGGGCATCCTACTGAGTATTTTTATACTCACCCCTACTTGGGCTTTGCCCGCACTTGGTGTTACCTTGCAGACGACTGACAGGTTGGTCGTGACTTCAGTGGAGCTTAGGAGTTCGGGAGCTTGGACCGCATACGGTGGTCATAGTTGGGTTCCAAGTTTGGGACTCTCCCAGATGTTTTACTTTTGTTTACCTGTTGCTGGGTTGTGGCACTTTTCTGGTTGGGCGCGTGTTTTGCCCTTTTCTTTTCAGTTTACCTTCAACACTCACTTTGTACTATTTAGAGGTCGATGCACCCTTTGTGGTTGTTTATAGTAGTTGGTACTTTACTTTCTCTTTTACTCTGCACTATTACATTGAGTGGGTTGTGTGTGTGTGTATAGGTTCTTAGGCAAAGGCCTCTCGAGTTGTTTAGCCTTCGGCGCTTGTCGCCAGCCCCTAGCCTATGGAGGCGGGCTTGGGGTAGTTGCGGCTCGAGATCGGGTAGGGTCGGGTCGTGACACCTAGAATATAGACTGCTTCACCTAAGTCAATGAAAAAACACTTTTTTAACCAGTTCTTTATAGATTGTAAGACCAATATGTCATTTCCAATGAGTAATATGTCATCAACATATAATACCAGGATAATAACCGCATTCACACTAAAACTTTTGTAAACACATGGCTAACATTCATTCTTATTGAAACCAAATTCTTTTATAGCTTCATCAAATTTTCCATAACCTTGATGTTTTATTTAATCCATAAATGGATCTCTACAACTTGAATATATTTTTGGCATCACCGGGAGTCATAAACCCTTCTAGTTGTGTCATATAGACATCTTCCTAAAGGTTCCCATTAAAAAAAGTTGTTTTGGCATTCATCTGCCAAATTTCATAGTCATGGTAAGCTGCTATAACAGGTAGAATTATGATGGGTTTTAACATGGAAACCGGTGAAAAGGTTTCATAGTAGTCAATTCCTTGATATTATATAAACCATTTATCCACTAGCCTTGCTTTATAGGTTTTTACTTTACCTTCTATGTCCAGTTTTCTCTGGAATACCCATTTTCACCCTACATGCTTTACATAAACCCGAACATCGACCAGAACCCAAACTTGGTTATGATACATGGGGCCCATTTTAGAATTCATGTCTTCTTGTCATCTTGCAGCTTCTGAGCTCTCTACTGCCTCTTTGTATAAGATAGGTTCATCATTGTCAACCAATAATGAATCACCATCTTTGGTGACTAGAAAACCATATATATGACACCCCGAACCTATTTTATGTGTAGTAATAATATCTTAATAGTTTTAATTATTTTACTTTTCTTAATTTCCATACTATCCAAAACAATATTTGCAAAATAAACACAAGAAATATTTTATTCAATAAAACACTGAAACGTTAAATTTCAACAAGGCCAAAAGAAAATTACTAATCGAGAATACCTACTAGGAGACCTATCAAGATCACAGGGAGACCCTCAAACATCACAAATAGATCAAGAAAATAGTGAGAGTCCTTCTGGTCCATCACAATGAAGATCATTATAACCAAAACTATGGAAACCGAACTGAGCATCAAGGAGATGTAGAGAACCAACTTTACCAAGTTGTTTTGAGTTTGGAATACCCTAAACATGTATTTATAGGGGTCATCTTAACCGTTGGAAATACATATGACCGTTATTTTCTTTTTATATCCATTGGAGTCCTTAGGTGACCGTTGGTTTTGTAACGGTCATAAAATCTTATAACCGTTGGTGATTTTAAGAATTGTGATTATCTTGTATTTTGAATATTATAAGTAGTTTAAGTATTTTAAACATTGAAAGTATTTCAATGTTTTAATTATTTTTTTAATGAATTATCATTAAGAAATGCTTTAAAGTTATAAATTTTAACATGGTTTTTATTAAATTTATCTTTATATTTGGAAAGTATAATGTTTTGGAAAACATGACCTTTTTATACAAAGGAAGTAAAAAGTGTTTTGATTTGGAAATCATGTTTTAATGTAATAAAAAAATTAATGACATTGTTTTGGTTTTAATGAAAATACATTTTTATACTTCTTTTTGAAGATTATGGTATGTTTTTTTTAAGTTGTATGTTTTGATAAAAATTTATGTGCAGCCCTTAAAGGCCAACCCATAGCCAGCCAAGGGAGAAAACTCGCACCATCTCCCTAAGGAGTGGGCGACCGAGCCTTGACCCATCAGCCAGTGTAGTCCGATCATGAGGCTGCACACACACCCTCAGGAGCGCAGGGAGGAACTAGAGTAGAGCCACCGTGCTGGGCAGCACAACAACAGGGGTGGGCACAGAAGCGTGCCCACAGTGAACCGGTATGGGGCGATACTGGGGGAAGGAGAGGGAATTATGGTGGGTGTTGATAGCTCTAGGCTTATAAAGCCGGCTCAGTTTCACCTCCGTTTCGATGCGGGACCCAGATTTTTCCATGGGACGTGATCTCAGCCGCTGGATCTTGTTGTGCGAGATCTCAACCGTCCAGACCGGTCTCGGGTTCAAACTCCTTCACCGCATAATTAATACCGCATTTTTCATAGACCATCTGATCACAGACGCGGATGATCTTGACCCCTCATCTATTTTTAAAACCATGGTATCGCCTTAACTGTTCTATTAGAAGCACAACGTGATCTCCACCATTCATCTATTTTTTAAAACCGCAAACACCTATTAGCCGTCAGATCAAGTCTTAGTCAATCTGAACCATCCGATATTTTCCACATCTCCTTCCCCGCATCTTCTTCTTCCTTACACACCACACCACATCAGTCTGCATCACCTTCTCCTCCATTATTTTCTTCTTCAACCTGTGACACTTCCTATCTCTATCCACGACATCTTCCTTCTCATTTTCCACAAATTCCAACACTCAATTTTTTTTTAAATCTTATTCCCCTTGGATCCAATGTAAGCTTTCTATTATATATATATATAAAGTTATATAATTTTTCAAACGATCTACCCACTTAAGACATTCCTTGATTAGGGTGGTTTTCCTCGCATGTTTTAAGACTTCACTCGAGTCATTGTTTATCATTTTTGGGTTTGGTCTGTGAGTTTTATAAAAATATACACAGTTTATATATGCAATATATAAACTTTTTTTGCACACAAACCACTTTGGTTTTCTTACTCTCAAGCGCTTCTCCAACTTCTGCTCGACCCTGTCTCTTCTTGGGAATGGTAAGGGTTTAATATACCTTATCTTATTTGTATAAAACCTATATAAACACTTTGCATATAAAGTTATATATATATATATAATCATATAGTTTATATAAGTCCCCTTTAGAACCAGTTTTTAAGTCTTATAAGTGTTGTTTATCAATGTTAAATCATGTTTTTTTAGAAACATATGGAAAATGTAAGTGTTATTTTCATTTTCGATTTTCTTATATAAAACCCATATATACACTTTTTTATATATGGATATATGTATATAAATATGTTTAGTTATGAAACAAACCAGAGTTGTTATGTGATTTTTTAATGCTGAAAAATATTTCCTTTATATACATGTAGATCATGTAAGTATCCTATTTTGTTTTGTTTAATTGGATTATATAAACATATATATATGGCTATATGTATACACTTATGGGTTTTAATCAAGATCCGAATTAAGTTTTCATAAAACCAATTTTATTTGTATTTAAATTATGTTTTTGAGGTGTATGATAAATATAAGAATTTATTAAACCTTGCTTTGGTAGTGAAAAGTCCCATGTATACACTTTGTGTTTACATGGTTATATATAATTTTTAAACCCACATCTATATGTATGAGAACCACAATCACACAATTGCATGAATTCTTATTTTTTATAAGGATGTAATAGATTTTTGATTATGCATGAATACATATGCATGCTTAAGCACATGTAGATAAATATGTTTAATTATAATTTTATGCATGAATGATTCACATGAAACAATTGTTTTCCATATGACCTATTACACTTTAATTCATAAAGAATCAACCACTCTAAAATTCTTTTAGTTATTGAAGTTTAGTTTTGTTTGGCATGCCCATTTATCAGTATATGCTTTAAATATAAATTACAACTATCTTAAATTAAAAATTATGCATTTTGGAATATGAAATGTTAATTTTTATGAAATAAGGATTTTAGAATTTAAGGGTTATCATTTTATGTGACAAAGCATGAATAAGAATTTATTTTATGTGCTTTAGTTATTATCACGTGTGCAAGAATGTATATTAGTCCATGGATGTCATTCAGAATGTTAACTGGAATATCATGATAATATATGAAATAAGAAACTAAATATTCAAAGTGGTATGAGACACCTTGAATATATGAGATAAGAAGTTAGATATTCAAAGTGGTATAGGACACTTTGAATATATGATCTTACTGGACATATGAGGAATGTATTGAACTTAGTATATAATAGGTTGGGGACCGGTTAATGAAATCCCTACAGGTTGGGGACCGGTTAATAAAAGCCCTACAGGTTGAGGACTGGTTAATGAAAGCCCCACGATACATCAGTAGTTCTCATGAGAAAAATTAGGTCATGGAATGAGGCCTTGACACAGTCTGACATTATAGATTCCCTCACTATGTGTTAGTATATAACCAACCAAGTGATTATTTGACTAGTAGAATATAATTGTTTAAGAGTCTTAATTATGAGTATCAGAAGAATTAAATGCACATGGCATAATATTTATTAAGTACTCCTTTTCTGAACTTTAATATAAATTCTAGTAGTTTATCTGCCATTTTATGATTTTCAATTAGTAAAGAAAGAAATTAATTTTATCATTTTATGTGAAACTATGATCAAGTATTACTTTCATTTTTAAATTCTGTACCTGCACCCTTGCATGTTACACTCAGTATAGTTTTTTAACTCTTGAATTATATTCTACACACCATGAAACTTGTATATGTATGCATATGATTGGAATGAGTTTCATTAATAGCTCTTTTATTTTTCCTTAAAATGTTTACTGGTAATCTTGGAAAAACCAATAATGTCGTGCTACATGTTTTGTAGTTTTCTTTTAAGAAAATGTTTTATGATTATTTTTAAAGGGAAGTTTTTAAAAAGGTTTTATTTGAAGTATTATTTTTTTAAAACCCCTTTACTGGGCATTCGTGTACTCACCCTATGTTTTTAATATATTTTTATAGGTTTAGTAGATTTGAGTTACACTAAATGGTGGTTGCTTTTTGAGGTCTTTTCTATTCAGTGTTTAAGAAATTTATTATTTTCTATCCGGTTTTCCAGAAGCTAAACCGTAAAGATCCTATGTATTGGAACATGATGTGTAATTTATCATCTTTTCTTTTTATAAAAAAAAATTACACACCATGTTTATTCACGCACTGGATCTAGGACTTTTGGGGTCGGGGCATCACAGTTGGTATCAGAGGTCGGTTTAGACAACTCTGGAAAATTAGATGAATGCTAAAAAATTTAATTATGTCTTACTAAGTAGAATTATTTCTTCAAATTTTCAGATGGAAGACGAAACATGTCTTTTGTCTCTTCAAACCGAAATAATAGAGACTATATTTTCCAAGTCATGTTTAGAAGGATATGAGACTTTTTAAAACCTTCATCTGTCATGTAAACATATCTACTGTGTATAGAACTCTCCTGGTGTACTTCAACTCCACCGAGGATCAGGCTTTGACTACTTCCTTATGATGCATGCTCAATTTCCATTCTATGCACATAAAGGAAAATATT
Source organism: Viscum album (assembly GCA_963277665.1). NCBI lineage: Eukaryota > Viridiplantae > Streptophyta > Magnoliopsida > Santalales > Viscaceae > Viscum > Viscum album. The sequence goes on from OY728130.1 coordinate 1,712,973,657, forward strand.
TTGAGGGTCTATTTAAATTCTTTAATATGGATTAGAATTTTCAATCCCTAGAGGAATTATGAGAGGCTGTATAAGAGGGTGAACTCCGAGCACTGTATCTTTGTCAAATCTTGACCTACAGTCTTTCTGGTCAAGTTATGGACTTTTAAATTCTTGAGGACGAGTCTACCCATTTATTTAATAAACATCAAGTTCATGCTGATGTCACCTAGCTTCATACAATTTATTCTTTTCTCTCATGAAACTTTAGATGTCCACATACAATTGATCTTAGTTGACCGTGATGCATCTAGACCAGAGAGATCAAAGAGTTTGGAACTGTTTTAGGGATCTGTTTAACCGAGAACTGGGGAAATCATCGACACTAGAGGGACCTGTGAAGGGACATCACGGTGGATGTCAGGAATTTTATGCCAGTGAGATTGTGAGAGGGAACAAATAAATATGTAGCACCATGAGTTTCTTGAACTTTGTCTTCAATGTATAATGTTATATTTTATGATTTGGTACTTTAATATGCTTTTTCAAGATAACATCTCTATTTTAATATGGTTATGCCTTACTAAGTAAAACATATCCCTTAAAATTTTTAGACGGAATATGGGGGTGCACCAACAAACCTCTTATCACTTCTTACCGAATTATTAGTGTTTATAATTATCAGGTCATGTTCAGAAGCCTACTATACTTTTGTGAACCTACGTCTGTCTTGAAAAAGACTCCACCGAGTGTCGATCAGACCAAATATCCTCTGTTCCTACCAAAAAGATAGTTACATCTTTTATCGTATTGAAAATGCACAATTTGTAGAGTATAGGAAGAGAGGGAAGTACCATGAAGGTCTCTTCCTATGTTTCACTTTGTTTGAGAACTACCTAGCTTTGGGAAATTTTTGAGAAGCTGCATTGGATGGTGAAATTTGAGCGGCCTTTATGTTCCAAGTCCTAAGTTTTAGTATGTATGGGAAGCTCTATGCCATCAACACTCTCAGGCATGATGTGGTCCGACAGATCTATAAGGAGTGATTCCATTCAGAAATCTCTGATCTCCACACCTCTCAATCCTTCCTATGGAAACCTGAATGTCTTATGCATAGGTTTGAACCTAACTGCTCACGATGTATATGGGAAAAAGAGATCGAGGAACTAAAAACTAATCTGGGAATCCACCTAAGGATGTCAGCAAATTATCCCCAGTGTCGGACTTGGTGAAGGGACATCAGGAGTGATGTCTGACTGGGTTTTTCTAGTGGGAATGCCTAAATGTAATAGAATTGAGAGAGAGTAATTCTTTGAAGGGGGGATAATGTGACACCCCGAACCTATTTTATGTGTAGTAATAATATCTTAATATTTTTAATTGTTTTACTTTGCATGATTTCTGTACTATCCAAAACAATATTTGAAAAATAAACACAAGACATATTTTATTCAATAAAACACTGAAAAGTTACATTTAAACAAGGCCAAAAGAACCTTACTAACATAGAATAACTACTATGAGACCTATCAAGATCACTGGGAGTCCCCCAAACATCACAAATAGACCAAGAAAATAGTGAGAGTCCTTCAGGTCTATCACAATGAAGAAAATTATGACCAAATCTATGGAAACTGAACTAAGCATCAAGGGGATGTAGAGCACCATCTTCACCAAGTTTTTTTGAGTTTGGAATACTCTAAACATGTATTTATAAGGGTCTTATTGAACGTTGTAAATACATATGATAATTATTTTATTTTTATAGTTATTGGATTTCTTAGGTGACCATTGGTTTTGTAACAGTCATAAAATCTTATAACTGTTGGTGATTTTAAGAATTGTGATTATCTTGTATTTCAAATATTATAAGTAGTTTAAGTATTTTAAATATTCAAAGTATTTTGGTGTTTTAAGTATTTTTTTAATGAATTCTCATTAATAATTTCTTTAAAGTTATAAATTTGAACATGGTTTTGATTGAACTTATCTTTAGATTTTGAAATTATAATGTTTTTGAAAACATGACTTTTTTTATACAAAGGAAGTACACAGTGTTTTGATTTGGAAATCCTATTTTAATGTAATAAAAAAATTAATGAAATTGTTATGGTTTTAATGAAAATAATTTTTTTATACCTCCTTTTGAAGATTATGGTATTTTTTTTTTAAGTTGTATGTTTTGATAAAAATTTATGTACAACCCTTAAAGGCCAACCCATAGCTAGCCAAGGGAGGTAGCTCACACCATCTCCCTAAGGAGTGAGCGGCCGAGTCTTGGCCCCTTAGCCAGCATAGGCCGGTCGTGAGGGTATACACACTCCCAAGGAGGAACCAGAGCATAACCACCATGTGGGGCGGCACGACGACAAGGGTGGGCGCAGAAGCACGCCCGCAGGGAACCGGTACGGGGCAGTACCAGGGGGGAGAGGGAATTCTGGTGGGTGCTGATAGCTCCGGGCTTATAAAGTCGGCTCAGTTTCACCTCTGTTTCAATGTGGGATGTGGATTTTTCTATGGGAGAGATCTCAGCCACTGGATCTTACCACGTGAGATCTCAGCCGTCCAGACTGGTCTCGGGTTTGAACTCCTTTGCCGCGAAATTAACACCATGTTTTCTGTGCATCGTCTGATCGTGGATGCGGATGATCTTGGCCCCTAATCCATTTTTAAAACCATGATATCACCTTAACCATTCGATCAGAAGAACGACGTAATATCTACCATTCATCTATTTTTTAAAACCGTGAATTCCTCTTAGCCATCCGATCAAGTCTCGATCGATCTGGACCATCCGATCTTTTCTACATCCCATTCCTCACATATTCTTTTTCCTTACACATCATGCCTCACCAGTCTACATCACCTTCTCCTCCATTATTTTCTTCTTTAACCCGTGACACTTTCTATCTCTATCCATGACATCTTCCTTCTCATTTTCCACAGATCTGACACTTGAATTTATTTTTTTAAATCTCATTCCCCATGGATCCAACGTAAGCTTTCTATTATATATATATATAGTTATATAATTTTTCAAATGATCTTCCCACGTAATACATTCTTTGATTAGGGTGGTTGTCCTTGCCTATTTTAAGACTTCTCTCGAGTCATTGTTTATCATTTTCATGTTTGGTCCCTGAGTTTTATAAAAATATACATAGTTTATATATACAATATATATAAACTCGTTTTTCACACAAATCTCTTGGGGTTTCCTCCTCTCAAGCGCTTCTCCAACTTCTGCTTGACCCTCTCTCTTCTTGGGAATGGTAAGGGTTTAATATACCTTGTCTTCTTTGTGAAAAACCTATATACACACTTTTCATATATGGTTATATATATATATAATCATACAGTTTATATAATTCCCCTTTCAAACTGGGTTTTAAGTCTTCTAAGTGCTGTTTATTAATGTTAAATCATGTTTTTTTTAAAATGTATGTCAATTTTAAGAGTTATTTTTAGTTTCAGTTTTTTTATATAAAACCCATATATACACTTTTTTATATATGGATATATGTATATACATATGTTTAGTTATGAAACAAACCAGAGCTGTTATGTGATTTTCAAATGCTAAAAATATTTCCTTTATATACATGTAGATCATGTAGGCATCCTTTTTTTGTTTAATTGGATTATATAAAAATATATATATATGGTTATATGTATACACTTATGGGTTTTAATCAAGATCTAAATCAAATTTTCATAAAAAAATTTTTATTTGTAATTAAATTATGTTTTTGAGGTGTACAATAAATATAATAATGTATTAAACCTTGATTTGGTAGTGAAAAGTACCATGTATACACTTTGTGTTTACATTGTTATATATAATTTTTGTACCCACATCTATATGTATGAGAACCACTATCACACAAATGCATGCATTCCTATTTTTTAGAAGGATGGAATAGTCTTTTGATTATGCATGAATACATATGAATGCTTAAGCACATGGAGAGAAATATGTTTAATTATAATTTTATGCATGAATGCTTCACATGAAACAATTGTTTTCCATATAACCTATTTCACTTTAATTCATAAAGAATCTGCCACTCTAAAATGATTTCAGTTATTGAAGTTTATTTTGGTTTGGCATGCTCATTTATCAACATATGTTTTAAATATAAATATCAACTATATTAAATTCAAAATTATTCATTTTGGAATATGAAATGTTCATTTTTATGAAATAAGGATTTTAGAATTTAAGGGTTATCATTTTATGTGACAAAGCATGAATAAGCATTTATTTTATGTGATTTAGTTAATATCACGTGTGCAAGAACATATATTAGTCCATGCATGTTATTTGAAATGTTAACTAGCATATCATGATAATATATGAAATAAGAAACTAAATATTCAAAGTGGTATGGGACACCTTGAATATATGAGATAAGAAGTTAGATATTCAAAGTTGTATGGGACACTTTGAACATATGATTTTACTGGACATATGAAGAATGTATTGGACTTAGTATATAATGGGTTGGGGACCAGTTAATGAAAGTCCTATAGTTTGGGGACCGGTTAATGAAAGCCCTATGGGTTGGGGACTGATTAATAAAATCCTCACGATGCATCAGTAGTTCTCATGAGACAAATTAGGTCATGGTACGAGGCCTTGACAGAGTCTGGCATTATACATTCCCTCACTATGTGTTAGTATATGACCAACCAAGTGATTATTCAACTAGTAGAAAATACTTGGTTAAAAGCCTTACTTATGAGTATCAGAAGATGTAAATTCACATGGAATAATGTTTCTTTAGTAATCGTTTTTTGAACTTTAATATAAATGCGAGTAGTTTATCTTCCATTTTATGATTTTCAATTATTAAAGAAATAAATTAATGTTATAATTTTATGAGCAACTCTGATCAAGTATTACTTTAACGTGTAAATTCTATACCTTCACCCTTTCATGTTGCACTTAGTATAGTTTGTTTAACTCTTGAATTATATTCTACACACCATACAACTTTTATATGTATGTATATGATTTGAATGTGTTTCATTCATAGATCTTTTATTTTCCCTTAAAATGTTTACCGGTAATCTTGGAAAAACTGAAAATTTCGTGCTACATGTTTTGCAGTTTTCTTTTAAGAAAATGTTTTATGATTATTTTTAAAGGAAAGTTTTTAAAAAGGTTTTATTTGAAGTATTTTTTTTTAAAACCTCATTACTGGGAATTCATGTTCTCACCCTACATTTTCAATTTATTTTTATAGGTTTGGTAGATTTGAGTTACACTAAATGATGGATGCTTTGTGGAGTCTTTTCCATTCAGTTTTGAAGAAATGTATTCTTTTATATCCGGTTTTATAGAACCTAAACCATAAATATCCTCTGTAATGGAACAGGATGTGTATGTTATTAGATTTTATTTTTATAAAATAAATTACACTCCGTGTTTATTCACACACTGGCTCTAGGGCTTCTGGGGTCAGGGCATCACAATATATCTCTAGTTCTTTTATCTCTCTAGTGCTCCTACATAGTAGTTGTGTTTTAGGAACTAATTCTTCCATGGGGATTTGTGGAATCTGTTCATGTACCAACTCTTGTGTATCTTGAGAATCAGCTTCATTGAAGTCAATTTTTTCCACTATCCTTTTTAAGGATGTGCTCCCTCTCAAGAAAGACAGTTTTTTCTGGTGACAATCACTTTATTTTCTGAAGGGTTGTATAGGTAGTATCTCTTTGTTTCCTTGGGATACCCTATAAAGATACACCTTGTGCCTTGAGGTGCTATTTTGATGCTTGAAAAGACCTTAAAAAATTCCTCACAACTCCATACATGTGTATGTAAAAAAACAAGTTTCTTTCCACTCCATAAATCTAATGGAATTCCCTTTTCCGCTTTAGTTGGTACTCTATTTAGTTTATATGATTTAGTTTTTAATGCATATCCCCAAAAGGATAATGTAATATCTGTATGACTCATCATCGACCTTACCATCTCTAACAAGGTACAATTCCTCCTTTCAATAACACCATTCCACTTTAGAGTATAACGTGGAGTGAGTTAAGATATATTCTAAAACTCCCATAAAAGGTTGATAAAGTCTTGGTTAAGATATTCACCACTTCAATCCAATCTAAGCTTCTTTATCCTCTTTTCAAGTTGATTCTCTTCTTCATTATTGAAGTCTTTTAATTTCTCAAAGGACTCAAACTTATACCTCATCAAGTAGACATATCCATATCTACTCAAGTAATTAATAAATGTAATGAAGTAATAATACCCACCTCTAGATTCTACTAGAAGTGGTCCACACACCTCTGTGTGTACCAATCCTAAAATCTCTGTGGCCCTTTCACCCTATCCATCGAATAGTGGTTTGGTCATTTTTTCTTGTAAAAAAGCATGACATCTTGCAAGTGGTTTTATTTCATAAGAGTCTAAATAACCTTCTTGACATATCTTTATCAAACACTTCTCATTTACATGACCAAGATGGTGATTCACTATCTGGGTGTTATATGAGTCATGTGAACATGATTCTTTAACTATTTCCAATACATGGTTTTCATAATTAAATACATAAAGACTGTTATTTAAAAATGACATATCATAAAATATGTTTTATTTATGAAAGAACCAAATTTTATTTCTAAACTTAAAAATAAAACCATCTACATCTAGGAATGATATAGAAATTATGTTTTTGGTAAAAATTTCTATATAATAACAATCCATTAAAACCAAAATCATTCATGTTGGAAATGAATGGTGGTAGTCACCAATGGCTAGAGCATATAGCCTCACACCATTGGCATCTCACAAATCCACCTCTCCTCTAGCAATATTTCAAAATCTACCTTGTTATTTCATTTTGATATAGATTTTAGAACCATGAGATTTATTTAATACCCAATGTGTAGATATTGATTACACTCGATAATAAATGCACATTTAGCTCCCCCTTGCTTTTAGGTGTAGTTCTTCTTCCAGTGGACTTTCTTGCCACATGAAATACATACTGCCTTATTTTTTTCCCCACCTATAGATCTTTCTCTTCTTGGAAGTACGATGATCAGGAACATTAGACTTGTTATGAGGCTTGAACCCCTTCGTCTTGTTCTTCCTTTTATTATTCACCATAATGACTGTGGGTTTTTCATGCTCTATTCCCTTAACCACATGTAAAATTAGAGTAAGAAGTTCTGAAAGTCTCTTCTTATTATTTATCATGTTATAATTAATAATAAAATTGGAGAGGGTATTGGGTAGTGAGGAAAGTATGAGAACTGCATGCAACTCATATGAGAATTTAATACATAAAATGTCTAGGCGTTTAATGTTGCAAATAAGCTTTAATACATGAGGACCAGATGACACCAACTCTCCAAGCTTAGTTTTAAATAGAACATTTTATATCTTTTATCTCTCTTGTCTCACCTTCTCTTGATAGATATACCAAAGGTGAGACATCATGTTATACATATTAATGTCCTTATGTTTCTTCAAAATATCATTGGTCATGGATGATAACATGAAGCACTAAATATCTATAGTATCATTCAAATGTTTATCATAGAGAGATTATTCTTCCTCACTATCATCATTACCATGCACAATAGGAATTGGTTATTTCATTACATAAAATTTCCTTTTATGGAATAAGAAAACATATAAGAACCTTTTTCATTATTGGAAATATGTGCCAGTGATACAATTATCCTTCTCAAGTATGGATCGCAGTGATACGTTTGAATTCATTTTAATTATTGTTTTTACAAATAAGATGAGCATATTTTTATTACTTTATCTGATAAAATTTAGACAAATAAATTAATAATATATTTATTAATCTCCCACTCTTTTATTGAAACCCAATATCCCTCACCATTGGATTCAAAATATCTTGTTTCTTGGATATTCTAGTAGAAAAGATCCATATTCCACTTATCATCACCCCAACTTTGGCTGGTCAAACAAATTTAAAGGTTTTAATTAGACATTTAAAATGCCAACTTCATTAACTCACAGTTCCTTGATCTGTTGAGTGGACTCCCCAATCCTGAAATTCTTAAATTGGATTTCCTAAACCCTTTTCCTCTTAGTTACACCAAGTCCTACTTTGGAAGCCAACCCTTTATGTGATCTAAGTTAAGTCAAACTAAAAATTCAAGTTAAAATTCCCTGATAATTGAAAGTACACCAACTTTTGAAGGTCAAGCACTTTGAACTATGGTTCAATTTTAACTGAAGTAGTGAAATACTATACCAACTTAATATATATAATTAAGGCATTTTATCTTTATGCATAAAATTCCAATTATTATCTTTATTACATTCTTGTTAATACTAAGGGGATTTACTTAAGTGATAAACCATATCTTAGATAATATTTATGCATAATATAGTTTATTTTAGTTATATATTTCATTCTTATCAATTCATCAATTCATGTGATTGCGATAAAACATTGATAATGAAATAACCATGAAAATTTAAATAAATAAAATAATAAAGTGGTATGATCATGAGATTTTACCAATGGTTAGTTTATCTAGAATATGGTAAACTAACCGTCATCCTAGGGGAAATCATCTTGAACCATTTATTGTTCATGTTTCAGCTTTTTAAAAATCCACCTATGTATCTCTATTGGATTGGTTTCAACTCAGCTCCAAACTTGCACCATCTTTACTATCTTGGGAGCTTCATCCATTACATCTTCTTTTACTCACATGTATGTGAGGGGAACCAAAGGATTGATTAAGGGGTTTACATAAAATAAACAATGGGAACATAGGCCCTTACATAATGAGAGGAGATATGACATACATGACAACAATTTTTATTTAATAATAAATTAAATGAAACCAATAACATACAAAGGTCTAGTCTAGGCTCATGATTATCTACATGAATACAATGAATTATGCATTTAATAAAATTATCATTCAATTCTAATCATTATTATTTAAGATAAATCATGCTTGAATCAATTAATTATCTTCTTTAATTAATAAATTCATTTATCATAATTCTCATATGAATTTCCTTGAGATTCTCATCCATAATAATTTTAAACAAATTAAAAAAACTTATTTAAAATTAATTATGTAGAAAAATTTACCTTGTAGGAAACACTGTGAGCACTCATCCAAAATACCCAACATGTGTTATACTCATATACTGTTTACTCTTGCGACATGTGGCTTACATGACATATCACATAATATCATGACTTATACTATCAACTTAATTTTCACAGGATTTATATGATTTTTTTTTTATTTTTACATAGCGTGTAATGATTCAATGCATGTAGAGTAATAACTGTAATATAGTTTATATAGGATATGTAGATCATAACATTAAATAGAAATTAATTAAACATTTATATATATAAAAAACCCATTACATAGAATTTCATGTCAACTTAATGACCACATGAAAGTACATGTTGATAAGGTTTAAATTAATTTTAATTCTACATAATTTGGTAAAAGTACATGATGTGTATATTTAAGATACACGATATGTATTATTCTCACCATTTATTCATAGAACACGCATAGGGACTTAGCGTATAACTATACCATGGACAATTTTGGAGTACACAATGTGTAAATGGGCTACACAGTGTGTGGTCACTCAGTTATAAGGCCTCTAGTCATGTAGGTCGTATAAGAGAATACACAACCCATTTATGACTAAGGAAATACATGCCATGTACAAAAGTTACACGACATGTACTCCGAATGATCGCGCGCCAGGCTGTCTTGGTCAACACATGGTGTATAATTAAAATCACCGCATATAATAAATGAACACAACTTGAATTAATTTTGAATAAATTCTTGGTGAATTAAACACTAGTACATGGTTTGTACCTCTAGGTTACACAGTGTGTACTCTTGTGTTATCCGGCCAGACTCCTTGGCACCTCTGGATGAGATCTTCAAATTTAATTTGTTCATAAAATTAATCGATTTGATTATATTTATGAGAAATGAATAAAAATAAATAAAATATCACAATTCAAATTAAAGAATGATTAAACATGAATTAAAAAATAATAATAAATGTGTACATCAATCGATGGTCTTTAAATAATTATAAATAATTATGTGACTGCTCTAATACCACTTAAAGGTTCCAAGCACAACAGAAGTGTGTGATGGGTTGTGCCCAAATTTTATTTTTTTGTCATGATTGATGATTAATCTGAGATTTACATGATGATAAACACCATGATCAATTGAATTAAAACAAAGAATATATAAAATGGATAAAATACCAGAACCAAAGCATAAGATCCTTACAGATTATTTATAAATAATTCAAGAAATTAAATAATTAACTTGCATGAAATTATTTCTTCATGGATGGATCTGACAACAGATCCAAGCTATGTCATTGTTTCATTGTAATCAAGATTATATTCCCTCTAGTGGCGATCCATATGTGTTCCACAAATATCCAAACATCACCGTAGGAATCTATAGGTTCTATAACAATAGATCCTATCATTATCATCGTTTGCCTTTGATTGCACTAAGAATCACTTTTAAAGGATTCTTCTTGATCTCTCTAGACTCGAGAGTGGAAGATGGAAGAAGACCACTCTCTGTTCTTGGGAGGATTCTTGGAGAAGGAATATCTCCAAAGATTCAAGAGGATTCTCTGTATTTTGTTGCGCACAAAAAATGAATGAATTAGCTCTAATAAGAAAATAATATTACTGGGTTTATATACCGCTAAGGTTAAAATTAATAATTGCACAAGTGCCCTTTATTATTTATTTAATCCACATGGAACACCATTCTTATACTAATAATAATAATATTATTATTTACTGACATGTTCTAAACTTGATAATTAAATTAAATATTAATTATTCAAATATTATTCAATATATATTATTTCTCACTAGACTATTTGAATTAGTCGACCATTACTCCACAATATTTATTAGACCTTGAATAATAACTATTTATTTAATAAATAAATACCAATTCACTATTATATAATAAAAAAATAAATATTATATCCACTAAATATCAAATAAATATTTAGTAAAAAAATTTCTCACATAATATTCTTTTAAATAACTGGTGATGAAATATATGCGATAAAGAAAATATAAATAATTATTAAACAACAACTAAAAATAATATATGTTCAACTTGTTAAATAATAAATAATAATATATTATTTAATTGATATTCTGGATACACTTAGTGTGTGACACTCTAGGCCTCTTTCTTAGTGGCATTAGGCGAAGTGGGATAAAGTTCAATGTTAGCATTTAGAAATACGCCGAGGAACCCATAGAGAAACAAGTTAATACCACAATTAAATAATACCTCATATAGATTCTTATTGTGTAATATAATACTTTTATCAGAATATCTATAATCAAGAAGGTTGCATTCTGGATCTATCAGCCTATGTGCTCAATGTCTCTTTCTTTGAACTTCTGGAAATCGAACCTACCTATAGAACACCATGGCCTTGTATTTATTTAGGCTATATCATTTCCATAAAAGGTCTTTAGATATCAACTTTTGTTAAAGAATAGAAGGGAATTTTTTTCTCACATTATTTATTAATGAAATATTACTCGCAACGCACCCAACGTATCCTACCTCACCGCCAACATATGTCATCATAGTTTTTATCAATACATCAAAGTACATGACTTATAACACTCATTATTAATAATGTTAAATTCTAAGGATCAATACACACATCCGTAGATAGGTACATCTAATAAAAACTATAAATGTTGATTTCTTACTAGTGGGTATCATTATCATAATATCATATATTGGATATTACCAAGGGTGTACACCATGATAAGATGCCTCAAAGTCCTATAAGTCTCCACCCCTGATAGAATGTATAATTTGTGGCCCTCAAATGATTTCGTTTGGATATAAAACATATATTTATGAACACTTTCTTGGAACTTCTGGGTTCTCATCATAGCAGGGAACTACTATGACCTTTCAGTGTGACAACTACTTTTAGAACATTATTGCATAATAAGTTACACATAAGAAAAATCATGATGTGATAAGGTGTTTATTAATGTTAAAAACTATGAATATAGGTTATCATAAAATACATAAAATATAGTTCTAGGAAACCAAATCCAATATGAAGCCAACCGGATTACAATCATTTTCTCATGCCTAATCTCAAATACCACCAAAGATCAAATTTTTATAATATAATTGGTATTACTTTGTATTAAAACAAGTTTTTAGAAATAGTGTATTTCTCAACACTAAAACATGGATTTATTTCCACTTAAAATTATTTTCTTTGGTGAGTAACCTTTACCATTGTTAAAAAAAGATAATAAAGGTTCATCTTTATCAAATATATTATGGGGAACCTGCATGGGTATGCCCTTTGTAATGTCTTGGATCCAGATTCCACTTAACTGGTGCCCTATACTCGGTTGGTCACATGGCCTCAAGCACATTTCCCCAAACACCAGAGGCTGCCGACTAGAAGCGAAGGTCTAGGGTGTGCTATTGGGGAAACTATTCCCTTATTGAAAGAGTGTAACATAGAGGAATAAATAATAATACAATAGCAGAAGCAGTAAACAATATACAACTGAAATAAATAGAAAAAGGATGATAAGATAAGTAACCAAACATCATTTCATACAAAAGATGATGCAACATGTTATGTTCTAAGGAAATAGAAAAACATGTACACTACAATAATCCACAATATATGTTCCAAAATAAAAATAAATAAAGGAAACTAAGAAGCATTTCAAGCCTCATATTTGTCCTATGATCTCTTTCTCCTAAACAATATCTCAAGTACCCATAGAAGGTATCTTTCCCTTATCGACACCTGTAATCACATAATCTATTTGGGCCCAAAAGTATAACCCAAACAGGGTGTGAGACTAAATCCCAGTAAGAAACCACCAAAGGTCTGTGCCAATCTATTAGCGAATATATATATAACATGCAATGTAAAATAGTGAAAATAGTAAACCAGAAGGTATTCAAAAGTAAGCACAATATATGTATAAGAAGACAATGTACCTAAGTACGAGTGAATACCAAATCCAAGCTTGTTATTTGGCTTGGAAGATGCATCACAAGTCATCTATTTCATTATTCAAGTCCTGTGAATTATATAAAGTCTCGAGGTCCATTCTAGGCCCAACGACCCCCTGTATAAAAGTAAATTTCAACTCATGACATAATAATCATTTAATAATTTTCCAATAGAGCCCAGACTGGGTATCCCTCAATGGATCCTAGGTTCACTCGACATTTTAAATAAGAATCAATGAGCCCAACCACCCTATCTGTGGCTCTCTCACAACCTTTACATAATTAACCTCTTGTGCCCATCCATTATCTTTTAATAGAGACAATGGTTCACCCAAGGTATATAAGTTTTAATTAGTCATAAGAGCCTGACCTTATTTTTAACTAAGACTATGGATCGCCCATTACTAATTACCCTTTCTTAATAATTTCATACAAGAAGCCACATGTTAATTAAACTATTACACGAATTTAACATATTAACTCATGTGGAAACATATCATATAACAAGAAACACATGTGAATTAAACTATCACATGGTTTAACATTGATAACTCACATGGGCACAATTCATATACAAAAAAAACATGAGAATTAAACTATCACATGAATTAAATCATAAATCAATCACATGGGAACAATTTACATAACAAGACTATTATGTAATCTAAACCATTACAAGGCCTTATCATAACCTAACTCACATGGTCAGGTTCACAGTTGGAGAAAAACATTCCAAACATGATTAAATAGGAATAGGTATAACATGGGGAAAAAGGGTAATCACTAATCCCAAATCCTTAATCAATTTAATCACAATTTATCAAATTTTAATTCCATTATAATTTTAATTCATACTTGGAAACCCAGAAAGTAAAACAAGGCATGCCTCATAGGCAACCTCGGCTAAACGACCATAAAGGGTCATTCCAAGGGAAACACACCCATGGGGTAGCCCTAAATCAAGGTTCACAACCCTAAACATGGTTTCAAATTATCCAATTAATTATCCAATCATCAATAGGTAATAAAAAGGTTCATTATTCAATCAAGATACACCCTAAAAGTGGGTGCACGACACTTCGACATATATAAACGTCATGACAATTTGTGAAAGGCACAAGACCACCTGCCTCGTACTCGTACGACTCTCTTCATTCAGCTTTGAGATCTAATTCGACCTAGAACGAAGTTGATCTACAAAATGGATATAAATTCTAGACCTTAAATAACTATATTTAGATAAAAAATAAAGAAGAAAGGCTAAAGTGAAATTTAGAGCTTACTCAGGGGAATCCAATGCATCTAACAGTGTTCAAATCGGAGATCGGATGACAAAATGAGAGGAAAAATCCCGTTCATATTTTTCTGGGTGCACTGCTTGTTGAACGAGTTCATTTCTGTCCATATGAAAAATTGATGCTACTACCTGAATTAATAATTAAAAAAATACACGACATGTACTTTAGACTACACACTGTGTTTCTATTTTTTTTGGATAAACCATTACATGTTCATGTACTAGGATTACATGACGTGTAGACTTCCATACATGATGTGCACCTATAAGTACACGACATGTACTTCCGAGTCATGTTGTGTAACAGGCTTGAAGATAGCCCCTTGACCTCTTTTCCTCCATTTTATTAATTATAAACTGAAAAAGAAAGATCCATACCTCAAGGAAGAATTGGGTTCTTAAAAATTTCCCCACTTAAAGCAATTTATCCTCAAATTTCCTTTCCAAGGGTGGTGAAGGAACATCAAAGAATAACTCCAGCAATTGTGATCATACGTTGAACTCCATCTCCCAATTTTTATTATGCACTTATTCGTGATACCATATCACTCATACCAAAGGAATAGACTGGCCATATAGAACCTTCATGCTATCACCCACAATACAAATGAGATTCTCCTCAAAGGACACATCTTTATGTAACTCCACTTACTCAAGCTGAAAGGTGTGATATGGGTCCAAAAATTAACAACGAAAATGAGAAATGTGGAAGACATGATGCATATCCCTGTACCTCTGAGGTAACTACAATCAATAAGAAACTGACCCGATCCTCACCAAAATCTCAAACTGACTGACGTATCTCAGTGAAAGCTTACCCTGTCTCCTGATACTCTTATGTATCAACCTTGGTGCGACATGTAGGAAAACTTGATTCCAAACCTCGAACTACAAAGTTCATTTACGGTGATTGAAATATGATTTCTGATGAGACTATGTAGTATCCATCCATTTCTAAATCAACTGAACCTACTCAGTGGTCTCCTAGACAAGATGAGGTCCCGACATCGCTGCCTCTCTTGCCTCCAACCAACATAGGGGTGATCGGAATGACCTACCATACAAAGCCTCATATGGAGCCATATGAATATTATCCTAGAAGATATTTTTATAGTAGAAATAAATAAGGGATATGCATGTCTCCTAGAAAACCCTAAAATACAGGATGCATGCCAGAAGAATGTTCTCCAGCACCTGAATTGTGCACTCTAACTGGCCATCTGTCTGGGGGTGGTAAGCTATTCTTAGAAGCACCTATGTACCAAAATACCTCTATATACCTTTCTAAAAATGAGAAGTAAATCGTGCATCCATATCTGAAATTATAAAATGTAGTACCCCATGCAGTCGAACAATCTCATAGATGTACAACCTTCTAATCATCAATACTGAAGGTTTCCTTGATTGGAAGGAAATGTACAACCTTTATAAGCCTATAAACCACAACCCATACCGCATCATTACCTCGACATGAAATCAGTAAACCCATCACAAAAATCCATTGTGACTTCATTCCATTTCCACTCAGGAATGGGTAGCTGCTGCAAAATTCCTAATTGTATTTGGTGTTCTGCCTTTATTTGATCATAGGTAGAATATCTCATGAAAAAACCAACTTCATATATCTTCATACCTAGCCACCGGTACTTACAATGTAAATCCCAATACATCTTGGTGACACCAAGATGAATTTATCAAACTAAATCATGAAAATCCCACATCATCTCCTCACACATGTCTGCTGAAACCCATACGTGACCCTGTAACAATAGAACCTCATCCTCGTATATGGTCTAACTAGGAGGAGGGTACTCTCCTAACATAATCTCTTGTAGAAATAGACTTTCAGAATCTAATAGCTACCTCATATTCACTCTATCTAGTAAGGTAGTGGTAACATATAAGGATATAAGAAAAGTTTTCCTCTACCTATTGTGTACCTCCAAATACATCTCAGAGAACAACACCATCAGCTTCCACTCTCTACTGCCTTGGTGCACTACCTGTATCTAAGTCCTCCTGCTCAGTGCATTGGCCACTACATTGCCTTTACCAAGCATGAAGGTAAGCTTGAAGTTGAATGACTGAAGGTATTCCACCGACCTCTACTTCCTCAAATTCATATCACACTGAATAAAGATGTACTTGAGACTTTTGTGGCCTTTGTACACCAAAAAATGCTCTCCCAATAAGTAATGTCTCCAACAAAATAAGTCATGAACAACCATAGATAACTTGAGATCATGCATCAGTTAGTTCCTCTCATGTGGCCTCAACTAATGAGACCCGTATGCAATGACTAAATACCCTTATATAAACAATTCTCCCAGCCCAATACTTGATGCATCATAGTACACAATATAAATCTTTCTCAGATTTGGAAAAATATGTATTGGTTCTGACGTTAATCTCCCTTTCAGCTTCTAAAAGGTCATCTCGCAAGAACCTGTCCACATGTACTTCACACCCTTCTTTCTCAAGCCCTTCATCGGTGCTGCTAAGTGTGATAAGTCCTTTATGAAATGCCTATAGTAACCAACCATCCCTAGAAAACTCCATTCTTAAAAGATGTTCTTGGGATACTCCTAGGTAACTACTGCTCTCACCATCTCTGGGTCCACTGATACTCCTGTATTCAAGATGATGTGACCAAATAAGTAAATTTGATCCATCCAAAAGTGGCACTTTGATAGCTTATCATATAACTAAAGCTCTCTCAGAGTGTTCAAAATGATCTCAAGATGGTTGGAATGGACGTGTCGATTGTGAGAATACACCATGATGTCGTCCAAAAAACCACCACAAAAGAATCCAAGTAAGGATGGAACACTCGGTTCATCAACACCACGAAAATCGCTGGCGTGTTCGTGAGACCGAATGACATAACCATATACTCATACAGACCATATTTTCCTTGAAAAGTTGTGCAAGGTATGTATGTTGATCTAACACACACTTTATGATAACCAGATCTTAGATCAATCTTAGAGAATACCCAATCTCCTCAGAGCTGATCGAAGAGATCATCTATTCGTAGAAGAGGATACCAGTTATTTACCATTAACTGATTCAATTTTTGAAAATCCACACATAGACTGAGGTTACCATACTCCTTTTTTAGAAAAAGGACTGGCGAACCCCATAGAGAAGTACTAGGGCAGATAAACCCCATTACCTCCAAATCCTATCACTTCCTCTTGAGATCTTGCAACTCCATCATAGCCTTTTTATAAATAGGAATGGATACTGGTGCATCTCTTGGTACTAACTCGATAGAGAACTCTACCTCTCTTACTAAAGGTAAACCTGAAAAGTCGTCTGGGAAGACGTCCTTGAAATGATCAACCATTGGAAACAAGTCCATTTGATGTTTCCCCTGGTCATCTAGATATAAACTAACAATCTGTGTTGTCATCCCACTCAACCCAAAATGCTTAGGTACATCTCAGCTCGCCAGGAAATCCCATTCATCCTTGTATAGAAATGATCTACCCTCTAGTGACGTAAAACTCATCCTGCAGCAATAACAATCGATAAAGGATAGAAAGGAGACTAACTAGTACATTTCAAGTATGACATCAAAGCCTGTCATTTATAATACAAATAGATACCAAACAAAGTGACAACCACCAATTTCATGGGGTAACTTCTTACACTGGAGTACACCTACCGTTCTAATCCTTAATGGCATATATAGTTTAATAACATCATCAGAATTAAAAACAAAAAGCCCTATTCTCTTCATAATGGGAACAAATATGAAATTATCTGAATCCCCTATATCAAAGAGTGCATGATCTAAAAGAGAGGTGACTAGAATAGTACCTCTGATAGTAGAAGGTTCGGGATCCTGCTCCTACTGGGTCTACTGCACTGTAAAAGTCTGGCCAGTACTTTGGCCCTGTGACACTGCCTGGCTACCCTTAGCTGACCCGCCCTACTATCGCTAAGATCCTAGGGTCTGGATACCACAGCCACGAACACTACCATGGCCTGAACGGACTGATACATTCCAATTCTATGACTGGTGAGAAGCTACCGACCCTACTCCTAAACGTGGAGTTGGTACATACCCTCTTTCACTAGATTCTAGTAGAAACATCCTGTAGAAATGCTATAAGTGGCCCAACTTTCCACAAGTTCAGAACTTTAATGGATCCATAGGGCACCTTGGTTTAGTATTTTCAATTATTCTGCACTATAAACACCTCACCTAGCTATCAGAAGATATGTTCTGAATACTGGATTCACCGTGTGTAATCTCTAGAAGACGCTTCCTGCTACTGGTTGAAATAGTACCAGATCTCAGTACTGAACCGCCCTGGCTCACACCTCCATATTCCCTATGATTCTACTTAGTAATTAGTGCCTAGTTCACTATAGTAGATACAATAGTCAACTGGAAGATATTCAACTATGAGCAAATTTCGTACCTAAGACCATCCTTGAATCGCCTAGCCTTTGACAGATTATCACCCATCAGAATAGGTGCGAAGTGCTGGAGATCAGTAAAGTGGGCAGAGTAATCCATAACTAATAGAGCACCCTACTACAAATGCATAAAATCATAGGATTTTTCGGCCTTAAGTGTCTTAAGATATAAGTATTCATAGAATTCTGTCTGAAAATATCCCCATGCCATGTACCACTTATGCTCTGTCTATGTGGAAACATCCCAACACCTCTTGGCGGAATCACGTAGCATATAAGTCATGAGTTTGAACCTCCTATTAGTAGTCATCTCAAGATGCTCAAAGATAGATAACATGGCCTCTATCCATGACTCTGTAGCCTATAGCCCGCCTTCCCTAGAGAATGTGGGAGGATTCTACTACTAGAACACTCATGTCAGTTCTTCCATAGATGTCGTAGGCGGTGGTGCTCTCATTTTCATGAACCTCATAAAGCCTTCACAGAAAAGTATTTTAGCACCTGAATTCAGTCTAATAGCCGGTTCCAAAACTGGCATGACTAAAGGGTACATTAGTATCCCGTGGCCTACCAACTATGGGGTATGATCATCGCCACCCTCTTGGCACACTACTGGAGGTCATTGTGGTGACATTTCTCTATAAAGTCCATCACATACCCCTCAGTATAATATTATTCATCAAGGTATGTAGTTCAAGAGTAAAAAAACTAAAAAGGAGAATAAAAGCCTCAAAATTTCACAAAAGATGAGTACATGGTGTGTAGGAAGTATACACAGCTTGTACACTTAAGCCCTTACATGGCCGTGTACTCCTGCTGGCCTGGGCATGTAAACACCCCAGGTACACAATGTGTAGGGACTATAAAAATCCCGTACACTTAAGATATTACATGGTAATGTACTCCCTCAAGACTGGGTGTGTAGACACCCTAGGTACACGGCCTGTACACAAGTCTTCCCTCTTGTCCATGTACTTTTACATGGTTAGAGCCACACGAGTCTACCTATGCAAAACTACACGGGGTGTACATATAGTACACAGTGTGTTATGATCAAAACTCAACAACCCTTGATCTCTCTCACATAGCCAGACACATGATCAAAAACCACATTACATGTACTCTGAGTACACAGTGTGTACTTAAAAATTTCTTTTATTCCCAAACAGAAGAACACATGGCATGTGTTCATAGCATTACATGTCGTGTTTTCTGGGTTTCCAGATAGTAAGCCTTAGAAACTTCCCGGAAACCACTATTTTTGAAAAATAAAGCAACAATGTTCCAAATTACGATCCATGGGGCCCATACTCCCTGAAAATAAAATCTTAGAATCCACATACAGCACAGAACAACAAAATTTATATCCCATGGACGAAACATGATCCACCAAATTCTGATCCAAGAGGGCCCATACTCCTCAGGGACTAAAGTTTGGCATCCATCCCCATAACACATACTAATACACCTATCACAACAGCATGCATATCTATCATGGTATCTATCACAACAGGATGCATATCTAGCACAACATCAATCACAAAAGCATGCAATTAGTAATTCTCTCTAAATAGCTTGGTAAGAATGCATGACATGTGATTTATAACAAGTGACAATATGATGCATGAGATGGAATACCCTCATCTCATTGGGTTGTAATAAAATAGAACCATAATGATATCAATAATAACAGCACAAAACAAGTGTTCCATCCAACGGTGAAATTGAATCAACTGTAATAGCTCAAAATCCAAAAATTACATTTTCATTCAAGGTAATTTGGATTTACCCTATACACAGGGTAGCTACTCCTGGGCACAACTTAGTACCAAATCACTTGCATTTCCATCTCTGTCTATCATTAGAAAAAAATAAAGCAAACTAAAAAAGAAACCCTATAATACCACTTTGTAATGTCCTAGATCTAGATGCCACTCAACTGGTGCCCCATACCTGATTGGCCACATAGACTCAAGTGCATTTCCCCAAACACTATAGGTCTTGGAATAGTAGTGAGGGACTAATATATGATAGTGGGGAAACTATTCTCTCATTGGAAAAGTGTAACATAGTGGAATAAATAATAATATAATAGCGGAATCAGTAAATAGAATACAACTAATATAAATAGTGGAAGACTGATAAGATAAATAACCAAGAACCATTTCATACAAAAGATGATGCAACATGTTATATTCTAAGGAAACAACAAAAATAGGTACACTGTAGGAATCCACAATATATGTTCCAAAAGAAAAAGAAACTAAGGAAACTAAGAAGCAACGCAAGCCTCGACTCGGTCCCATTCTCTCCTGCTCCTAAACAACATCTCAAGTACCTATATAAGGGTGATTTACCTTATCGACACATGCAATCATATAATATGATTGGGCCCAAAAGCATGCACTAAATAGGATGTAAGACTAAATCCCAGTAGGCAACCACCCAAGGTCTATGCCAATCAATCAGTGAATATATATAATAGGTAGTGTACAATAGTGAAAACATTAAACCAGAAGGTACTGAAAAGTAAGCACAACAGATGTCTCAAAAGACAATGTAACCAAGTACAAGTGAATACCGAATCCAAGCTTGTGATTTGTATTGGAAGGCACTTCATAAGTCATCTATTTAATTATTCAATTTTTGTAAATTATAGAAAGTCTCGAGGTGCGGCCTAGGACTGATGAAACCCCGTATAAAAGTAACCGTCATCTTGTGACATAATAATCATTTAACTATTTTCCAATAGAGCCAGGCCTAGGTATCCCTAAATGGATCCTCAGTTTTATAGGCATTTTAAATAAGACTCAATGAGCCTGAACATCCTATCCATGGCTCAGTCAAGGACTTTACATAATTAACCTCTTGATCTAGTCCATTATCTTTTAACCAAGACAATGGTTCACCCAAGGTATATAAGGTGAAATTAGTCACATGAGCCTGACCTTGTCTTTTAACTGAGACTATGTATTACCCATTACTAATTACCCCTTCTTTATAATTTCATACAAGTATCCACATGTAAATTAGACTATTACATGGCTTTAACATATTAACTCATGTGGGCACATATCATATAACAAGAAACACATGTGAGTTAAACTATCAGATGGTTTAACATCGATAACTCACGTGGGCACAATTAATATACAAAACAACACATGACAATTAAACTATCACATGGCTTAAATCATAAACCAATCACATGGGAACAATTTACATAACAATCCTATTATGTAATCTAAACCTTTATAAGGACTTAGCATAACCAAAATCACTTGGGAAAGTTCATATCTGGAGAAAAACATTCCAAACATGCTTAAAGAGGAAGAGGCATAACATGGAGAAAAATGATAATCACTAATCCCAAACCCTTAATCAATTCAATCAAAATTTATCAAATTTCAACACCATTATAATTTTAATTCATACTTGGAAACCCAAAAAGGAAAACAAGTCATGCCTCATAGGCAACCTTGTCCAAACGACCATAAATGGTCATTCCAAGGGAAAAAACCCATGGGGTGGCCCTAAATAAAGGTTCAAAACCCTAAAAATTCTTTCAAATTATCCAATTAATAACCTAATCATCAATAGGAAATAACAAGGTTCATTATTCAATAAAGTGACACCCTAAAAGTGGGAGCGTGACACTCTGACATATATAAAAATCATAATAATTCGTGAAAGTCTCAAGACCACCTACCTTATATTTGTACGACTCTCCTCATCCATCATTGGGATCTACTTCAACCTAGAATGGAGTAGATCAATAAAATGGGTATAAACTCTTGACCTTAAATAACTAGACTGAGAGAATAAATCAGGAATAAAGGATCAATAGTAATAGAGAGATTACTTAGGGGAATCCAATGCATCTGATGGTGTTAGAATCGGAGATCAAAAAATGAAACAGGAGGAAAAATCCCATTCAGATTATCTTGGGCGTGCTATTCATCGAACAAGGTTTGTTTCTATCCTTCTGAAAAAATGATGCTACTGCCCGACTTAATAATTTTAAAAAGCACACAACATGTACTTGAGACTACACACCGTTTCCATACAAATTATGGCTAGAACATTACATGGCTGTGTACCGAGATTACATGTCATGTAGACTTCTATACACAAGATGTACCTATAAGTACACAGTGTGTAATTCCCAGTTACATCATGTAACATGCCTACAACCACCCCCTCAACCACTTTTATTCTATTTTCTTTAAGTATAAATTGAAAAGTAAATATCCATACCTCAAGGAAGAACCAAGTTCTTACACACTAATTTAATTTCAAATATCACACTTAGAGTAGAGACATCTAGTTCATAGTGATATGATAAATGAAGGAATAACCATCAATGAATAATGGACAACCAAGATAAGTGAAGAAAAGAGAAAAAGAAAAAAGAAAATAATGGATTTTATGTGGTTTGAACTGGTCATACTCTACAGTAAGAACACCACCCTATAATACCTTTATTAATGATCAAAACATAAATAGTATAAGAAAAATAATAGAATAACCAAAGAAGAAACAACAAGATAAATACGCAACAAATAAAAACTCCAAAGAAGTAGTAGTAATGAAAAAAAATACCCACCTGAATTTACCAAATAATTATGAAACAAAGGCTCTAAGGGAATTTCTAGTAGTTTCAACAATTGGATAATAATGGGGCTCCTCATGATCGGTATAAAAAATATCGCCACTATAAAATAACATTGGGGAAAGCTTCAATATTCTATAGTGAATGGTACAGTGTGTTTGGTAGGGAACAACAACTCATCTATGGTCGAATTCTTCCTCCAACACAAGCTCATTCTCTTTTCTAGAATAGAAATGATCAAACCTCTCTTGAAAACACCTTCACATTAATCAATCTCTATTGATTTTGAGATATAAAATAGATATACCTTATAGGATTTAAGGTGGTTGAAATAACTCAATAGACATCAGAAAAATGGATGGCTAAAATATTGGTTTAATAGATTATTATTATGTACCAACTGTTACCAAGAACGTAATTTCTATATCATTCATAGATGCATATGGTTTTATTTTTAAGTTTGGGAATAAAAGTTGTTTATTTTATAAATACAACATATGTCATGGTATGAAACACTTAAATAATGGTATTTATGTATTAAATTGTGAAAAAAAAGTATTGGAAATAGAAAAAGAATCATGTTCACACGACTCATATAACACCCAACTATGGAATCAACATCTTGTTAAGGTAAATGATAATCATTAGAAAAAGATTTTTCAAGATGGTTATTTAGAATCTTCTGAGTGAAAAATACTATAAATATATCATTCTTGTTTATAAGGAAAAATGACCAAACCTCCATTCAGTGTTCTGGGTGAAAGGGCCACAGAGCTTTTAGGATTGATACATAATGATCCATTTTGATTATTCCTAGTAGAATATAGAGGTGAGTATTCTTACTTCATAAATTTTACTAATGAATTGAGTCAATATGGATATGTCTACTCGATGAGGTATAAGTCTGAGTCCTTTGACAAATTAAAATAATTCAAAAATGAAATAGAGAATCAACTTGGAAATAAGATGAAGAAGATTTGATTAGATTGAGGTGGTGGATATATTAACCAAGAGTTTATCCACCTTTAATGAAGTTTGAGATTATATTTATACTCACTCGACCTTACACACCATAGTGGAATGGTGTTAGTGAAAGGAGGAACTGTACCCTTTTAGACATGGTAAGGTTGATGACGAGTCATGAAAATCTTCCATTATCCTTTTGAAGGTATGCATTATAAACTACAATACACACACTAAATCGAGTACCTTATAAAGTGGTAAATGAAATTACCTTTAAGTTATGTAGTGGAAAGAAACCCATTTTATCATATACACATGTATGGGGTTGTGAGGTGTTTTTTAAGGCCTTATTAGGAAACAAATAAGCATCCATGGAAATAAGGTGTATCTTTATAGGGTATCCTGTGAAAAAAAAAGGGATAATACCAACAAAAACCCTCAGATAAGAAAGTGACTATCTCTAGACAATCTATCTTTATTGAGAGAAAGAATATATTAAAAAAGGATAATGAGAGAAATATTGACTTCAATGAAGTTGATACTCAAGATAAACAATAGTTGGTATAGAAATAGATTCTATAGGTCCCATGGAATAAGTAGTTCCTACAACACAAGTACTACATATAAGAACTAGAGAGGTAAGAGAACCAAAGAGATATGGTTTTATAGTAACTGAATATGGTGACTCATTATTGGTTGACAATGATAAACCTCTCTCCAACAAAGAAGCAGTAGATAGCTCAGAAGCTGCGGGATAGCAGGAAGCCATGAATTCTGAAATGGATTCCATATATCAAAACCAATTTTGGATTCTGGTTGATGCGCCTATTGATATAAAGATCATAGGATGAAAATGGTTATTCAAGATAAAACTAGACATGGAAGGTAAGGTAAATACCTAAAAAATAAGGCTAGTAGATAAAGGGTTTAAACAATGTAAAGGATTTGACTACTATGGAACCTTTTCACCTATTTTCATATTTAAATCCATCAAAATTATACTTATTATAGTAGCTTACCATGACTATGAAATTTGATAGATGGATTTAAAAATATATTTCTTAATGGGAACCTTTAGGAATATGTCTACATGACACAAACAGATGGTTTTATGACTCCAGGTGATGCCAAAAATATTTTCAAGTTACAAAGATCCATTTATGGATTAAATCAAGCATCCGAGTAATGGAAAATTTTATTCGATGAAGCTATAAAAGAATTTGGTTTCATTAATAATGAATGTGATCTATGTGTTTACAAAAGGATTAGTGGGAATTTTTTCCTTATCCAAGTAGTATATGTTGATGGCATATTACTTATTGAAAATGACATACCGGTCTTATGGTCTATTAAGGACTAGTTGAACAAGTGTTTCTCTATAATAGACTTAGGTGAAGAAGACCATATTATAGGGTTCAATATCATTTTTCACATATCCAAGAGGTTTCTTAGAATAAGTCAAAGTACATACATCGACCAGATACTAAAGAAATTTATCATGGAACAATCTAAGAGGGGATTAGTTCCAATGTCACATGGTATAGATATTTCAAAGAAAATATGTCCTCAGACACAATAAGAGAAATATATAATGAGTAAAATTCCATATGCTTCAGTGATAGGATCAATCATGTATGTCATGTTATTTACTAGACTTGATGTTTCCTATGCATTGATCATGGTAGGAATATATCAAACTGATTCAGTAGAACAACATTAGTTTGCTATTAAGGTTTTCTTTTAAGTGTTTGATAAGAACTAAGTATACGTTCCTATTGTATGGTGGATATAATGAGAAATTCATCAGGGGTTATAATGATTCTATTTTTCAAAAATATTAGACCTAAAGTCATAGTAAGGATATGTTTTATGTCTCAATGGAGGAGCTATGATTTAGAAGACTTCAAAGAAGTCAATTTTCACTAATTCTACAGTGGATTCTGAGTATATAATGGATTCTAATATAGCCAAGAAATACATTTGGATATGAAACTTTTTCAAGGATCTTGATGTGGTACCTAGTAGTAAATACCCTTTCACATTGTATTATGATAAAAACTACAATGGTGGTTCCTGTAAAAGAGATAAGGTCACACCAATAGACAAAGAACAAACTTTGTAAGTGTCACCTATTTAGGAATTTTAATCAAAGTGGTGAAGTTAGAGTAAGAATAGTTATCACAAAAGAAAATGTGGCATACCCCTTGACTAAAGTCCTATCTTAGTAGAATCATGAGTATCATTTGAGATCTAGTGAGCTAAAGGTTATTAGTAATTGGATTTAGTGTAAGTGTGAGTCTATTGGAGTTGATGATCAAGAACCAAATTCTATGTACTTTATGATAAATTATATTTAGTGTTTTTAATATTAATAAACTCCTTATCACATCACTACTATTCTTCTTCATGACATAGTATATGATAATTTTCTAAGAGTAACTGTCACACTGAAAGGTCATAACAGTTCCCCGCTATGATGAGAACCCCGAAGTGCCACGAAAACATTCTTAAATATATTTTCTATGGATAGATTAAATAATTTTAGGGAAATAAATGATTTAGTCTATCAAGGGTTAGGACTTATAAAACTTTGAGGCACCTTCTTATGGTGTATTCTATTGGTAATATCCAGTGTAGTATAATATGAGAATGAGACCCGCTATTAGGAAATCCACATTTATATGTTTCATTAGTTGTTCCTATCTGTGGATGTGTTTATTGATCCTTATACTTTAAGATTATTATTAATGAGTGTTATAATTTGCATACTTTAATGTATTGATGAAAACTTTGATGAAATATGTTCACGGTGAATTTGGGTGCATCACGAGCAATATTTCATTATTGAATAACGTGATAAAGGATTTGTCCTTTCTATTATTTCATGGAAGTTAACATCAAATGCCCTTTTATGGAAATGATATAGCCTAAATAAATCAATGAACATGATTTTCTATAGGTAAGTTCAATTTATATAAAGTCAAAGAAAGAGACACAAGCATATAGGTTGATAGAACCAACATACAACCTAATTGATTAGAGATATCATGATAAAGAGATTATATTTCATAGTAAGTGTTTGTATGAGGTATTATTGTATTAAAAAAATAAATTCTTTCTCTATGGGTGACTTGGCTTATTTTTAGACACTAACCTTGGAATTTAGGCTACGCCATCTAATTCCACTGAGAAAGAGGCCTAGAGGGTTACACACCAAGTATATCCAAAATCACATTTAAATAATATATTATTATTTATTATTTAACAAGTTGAATAAATACCATTCCTGTACATGGTTTAATAATTATTCATGTTTTCTTAATCACATAAATTTTATCACTAGTTATTTGGGAGAATATTATGTGAGAATAATATTTAATAAATATTTATCTACTATTTAATGAATATAATATTTATTTATTTATTAGTGAATAATGTAGTGATATTTTAAATAAATAGTCATTATTCAAGGCCTAATAAATATTTTGGAGGAATGGAAGACCAATTTTAATGGTTTGGTGAGAAATAATATATATTGAATGTTATCTGATTAAATAATATTTAATTTAATTCGCGAGTTTAGAACATGTCAAGAAATAATAATAATATTATTATTATAGACATGGGGTTCCACAAGGATTAAATAAATATTAAATGTCACTTGTGTAATTATTTATTTCTAACCCTAGTGGTACATAAACCCAATTATATTATTTTTCAAGAGAGACAATTCATTTCATTTGTTGTTCACAACAAAATATGGAGAATCTTCTTGAATTCCTAGAGATATCCCTTGTCTAAGAACTCTCCCATGAATGGAGAGCGATCTTTATCCTTATTCCAATATCAAGTCTAGAGAGATCAAGGAGAATCCTTTGGAAGTGATTATGAGGGAGATCAAAGGTGAACGATGCAAGTGATAGGACATACCGTGATAACACCCAGAGATTCCTACGACAATGTTTGGAGATTTGTGGAACACATTTGGATCACCACTAGAGGGAATATAATATTGATTACTACAATGTAATGATGTTATGACATAGATCCATTATTATATCCATCAATGAAGAAATAATTTCACACAAGGTAATTCTTTAATTTCTTAAATTAATTATAAATAATATGTGATGATCCTATGCTTTGGTTACAGTATTTATCCATTGTCTATATTCTTTGATTTAATTTTATTGATCATGGTGTCCATGATCATGTAAATATCAGATTAATCGTCAATCCTAACAAAATTAAAGGTTGGGAATGAACCATATGACACTTTTACTATGCCTAGAACCTATAAGGAATTAATCAAGCCCTAAAACTTGAGAAAATATTGAAATAGAAAAAAATATGTGTAAAGGTAAATTTAAAATGCTGTATAAAGGTAAGGTGAAACCACTATGTGAGTGTAAATCAAAATTGTCACATCAAGGTAAAACCTTTATTGTATAGGTAAAGTAAGAGTCCTCATAGACCCCACATAAGGGTAACTACTGACAACCAGACTCATGTAAAGGTTATGAGAGTCTCACATAAGGGTAAAACCATTATAAAAAAAGGCTACATAAGGGTGACTAAAAAACATGCATAGAGGTAAACCAAAGAATCAGAGGCCTATGTAAAGGTATCTGGAAACTCATACTGAGAAAAATAATAAAACAAGGAAAGAAACAAAACAGATAAATAATTATAATAAGGATTAAAAAAAACTAAAATTCAAAGAGGAAACTAGCAAAAAAATTAGTTTCATTTGGAAATCAACTAACATGAAAACATAGTAAATATTCCCTATTTTCAAAAGAAACTAAAATAAAAGAAAAAGTTTATTTTATTTCACATAAATGTTATTCAAGTAGAACCAAGTTCAAGATATCTAAACAATGTGAGAACTTGGATAAAGCTATATACTTAGTCAAACTATCAGGTGGGAATTCATCTATCTATATCCTGGTGACACACACTATTCTAAATTGAATAGCCTATCTAATAAAATGAAACCTAATATCTTAATTTTTAGACCTACCATGACATACTAGGTTTTTAGAGATATGCATGGAATATTGAGAATAATAATATACAATATTTTTTTTTTCTTAAATTGATGGGAATAACAAAACCCTTAAGACAAATGGATTGTTTGATGGATTCTTTTAGTGATATATATTCATCCTTAGTGGTTGAGAGGGATACCATCGATTTCATATTTCATTTCAAAGATATAGGCCCTCCACATATAGTGAAAACATAAGAAGTTAGTGAATTACTTGTATCAACATTTCCAGCATAATTAGAATCCATATAACTAGTCACAAATTCTCCAGAATTAACATTACTACCATAGAAAATCGAAAGAGATAAAGTAGAATTGATATATCAAAACAACCATTTAAGGACATGCTAATGTGGATTACTCTGATTTTCCATAATCCTACTCAAGGTACAAATAAAAAAGGAAAAATTTTTCATGGTATATATCACGGCATACAAAGACTACCCACAACATTAACATATGAGATTCCACTCATATATTCAATTTTAAAAGAAATGGTAGGAGACTGGTATAATGAAAATTTAAATTTTTGAGTAAAAGGAACACTAATATGTTTAAAATCATCAAACAAGTATCTCTTAAGAGCTTTAAGAACATAGGAATATTGACATAA
The DNA here is from genome assembly GCA_963277665.1 of Viscum album. NCBI lineage: Eukaryota > Viridiplantae > Streptophyta > Magnoliopsida > Santalales > Viscaceae > Viscum > Viscum album. The sequence continues at coordinate 1,713,003,673 of OY728130.1, forward strand.
ATAAAGTAACCCATTATTTTTATCCCAAATGATTTCCATACCTAAAATCTACTTAGTAAAACACAGACCATTCATCTTAAAAGACGAATTCAATTTTATTTTAACATGGTGATTGATTTCATATTACTACACATGAGCAACAAGTCATCAACATAAATCAATAAATAAATCATTAAAATTTTAATATATTAAAAAAACACATGAATTTAAATCACTCCTTTTAAAATCAGTTTTTCACATGAATGAATCAAACTTTGGGTATCATTGTCTAGAAGATTGTTTTAATCCATAAAGCAATTTATTAAGAAAAAAAATCCTTGGTTAGGTTTAAATTCATGCTCAAAACCAACATGGGGCTTCATGTATAATTTTTCATTTAAATCACTATAAAATAAGGCAATTTTGACATAAAGTTGTTCTATATGAAGATCAAGATAATCCAAAAAATCAAGAAATATTTAATAGAAGAATGTTTAACTATAGGAAAAAATATTTAAGAATAGTCAAGCCCCTGTTATTAAAGAAAATATTCAGCCACAATTCTAGACTTAAATTTTATTTTATTTTCTATAGTATTATATTTTTTATAGATCAATTTATAGCTAATCACCTTGAATGTAGGTGGTTTATTAACTATGGACTGGGTATGGTTCTTTCTAAGGGATTCCATCTTATCTTCTAGGGCAACAATCCAATACTTAGATTTTTTGTCATTGACAACCATTATTGTAGGTCTAAGGCTCCCCACCATCAAGATCCTGGGCAATATATATGAAAAAGGCAAAAATATCATCATGGATATACCTATAATGCAACACCCCAAGTTTTTAAAAGAGAAAACTAAGTTTGATAGTGTATGCAATATGTAACACCCAACCCAAACAAAAAATAATTATTTAAATAAAACCATTTTTACCTTTAATTAAATTTGTGGATATGAGTGGGATTAAATAATTTATTATATATATATATATCCTATATATATTGATAAATTTTTAATAAATAATCAATCAATTTTTGGTATTGTATTTTCGTTCTTTAAAATATGTTTTCTTAAAAAATGATTTTTATTTATTTTTATAAATATTATAATTATTTTCTAGAACATTTAGAAAATATATTTTATAAAAAAACTCTATTTTTGATATTATCATATCAAAATTTAATTATCATAAAATTTTGGGATTTTTTAGAAAATATATATTTTCCAGTGACTAGTGAAAAATACTGTTTTATGTAAAATTGTCATTTCTTTTGATAAATGAATTAATTAAAAAGTATAATTATTATTTTAATTTGATTAATTGTAAAATAATTATTATTTAGTTATATTTAATTCAATTAATTACATTTAAATCATATTTTTACCATATTTTAATGCAAGTTTATTTTTTAGGATTAATTTTTTTTTCTAAAAACTATTTTAAAATTCATTATGTTTTTCAATTATAATTAATCAAAATAACCCCCCAATAAGAAATGATTTAAATAAAATTTTTAGATTAAATATCTATATTTATGAATTTAAATTTATATAATAAGGATTAATAGTTATATAGTTAAAGTGAAATCATATTTTCCTTGAAAAATGGATTTTTTAGAAAACTTCTTTCCATCGTGCTTGTGAGATTTATATTAAATTAAATTATTCCACCTCTATCAATTGATTTTGATAAAATGTATTAAATATTTGGATTCATCATAATTAATATTAGGTAATATGGTCAACTTAATTTTTGAACAATATGAATAATAACTATAGTAAATATTTATTAACCCGATAAAAGGAAAATAAGTTAATTATGGGTAAAAATAATTTAAAATAGACTAGAAAAAAATTAACCCCAAAAGTATGAATATATATATATATTTCTTTGTTTCCCTCAGAAAACAGATTCTAATTAGGAATTACTACTTCGAGATGATTTCCATCTGATTTATTTATGGAACCAGAAACACCCAATGATTCTCTATCCAAAGGGATCTGCTTTCCAAAGGCAGGTGTTCGTTAGGTTTATTGACCTACGATACTTTAGAACTCACATTGGTCGAGAGGATGAGAGGTTTGTCTTAGCACACCCTTTTGGGGGAAATTATTTTCTACTATGGGACTCTATTATAGATTTGAGATATCTTCAGAAATCCTTATTAATTTACCAAGCATAATGTAGGTTTCCCTAGAAATTTTTAATCAATTATTAACATGTATGTAAATTAGAATCATCTGTATGTATTCAAGGTTCTTCATAAATTAATATATCTATATATATTTTAGGTTATTCATCAATATTATCCTCTCATATACTTCTTAAATATTCTTTAGTTGTTATTACTACAATGTTGGTTTTTTAGCCACTCAGTAGGGAACTCTGGAATTTATCATCACCCAGGGAGACAAAAGTTGTTTTGATATTGGGATTTTACCCATAGACGAGATACCTATGTACCCTTGTAAAATGAATCAGAACCATTGTAGTTTTGTTTCGTTTAATGGGACACATCATACCTTTTAAGGTCTTGTGATAAGGACCTAACCGTATAATTTAATATCATGTGGTAAGGACATCTATGTGGAAGGTGCCTAGTTAAAGTTTGGTGTGGGACTTATTCTGAAGGAGCCTAAGGAACCTATAAAGGATACGAGTTTCCAAGTTAGATTAGACCCTACTGATAATGTCACCTAGAAAGAACAGGGTTGATTTGGAATGTTGGGTTTGAACCTCAAGGAGGCTTCCTACGTATCCCACTTGGATAGGAATCAAAGACCACGTAGTTCGATAAGTCTCATATGGGAGTATATACCTTTGAGAGGAATAGTTTGGGGCTTACTCCTAAATAGAATTCCCTTATAAAAAGGTCCATGAGAGATATCTTAGTTCATGGAGATTAAAGGGGGACTTAATTCAGGGATTACTCCTAAGGAGGATGTCCAAATTAAGAGAATTAGGATTGGACTCTTGAGGAGGATGCCCATTGAGCTAGGGCCCTAGGTGAAGGTTTCCTACATGTACCAATTATGGTGGGAATAAGAGTTATCATAGATCAATAAGATTATATGGATTTCGAGGATATTGTATTCATCAAAAATATCTAATCCCACACGAGTCATGATTAGTGTGAGAAACAAGAGGATGTGAAATATTTAACAAACCACACACTTTATCCTCTTTTGATGGAAGAGGTCGGGCCTACGGTGAAAGAAGCCAGGGCGACGGTGGATGAAGGCCTGGAGCAATGAACCTTTAAATGTGAAATGAAAGTGAAGGCCATTGGGTTCACCCTGAAAGACTAGGGGCTTAATTCATAAGGGATTCCCTAAAATGGGTCTCGTAGTCTAAGGAGGATATCATTACCTATGGAAGGGAAAAGAAAGTGTGATCCTCACTCTTCCTAATTAGGGACCTGAGGCTCCACGTCTCAGAGACAAGGAGGGGAAGATAGATTCTTATCCCTGAAATCCAAGTCTAGGAACTCCCCAACAATTTCATTAGGGTAAAGGTCTATGTGACCATGGATATCCAGATCTATAAACCCTTCTAAGATCCCTATCCTTTGGTAAGACATGTGTGGGAAAACCCTGACCAAAAATATCCAAATCCAAATGGGAGAAACACTCATGTGCCTTTCCCAAAGGTTTGATAAATTAGGAGGTCTTGGTTGAGGTTTCAACTTGATCCCTTTCAGATAAAGGATACAAGGAAGGATAATCCTTTCCATGAGTGGATTTGAGGAGGATTTCAAGTATGGATCATGTAGGTTATCCATGCAGGTACGCCTCGAAGGTATGCCACATAGGTATGCCATGTAGGTGTACTACGCAGGTCCTAGGAGGAATCAAAAAAATGTTTAACAAAGGAAAGATAAGCCTATGAAATCTTGATATGCCTTAGTTAATGGACTCAACACTTGGGAGAGGTTTTAATTTAAGCACCCTGGGTGTCCCTTGATGTTCTTGGAAGCATCCCACACAGGTATTTTATTAAGTAAAAGACCTTGTGTAGATGAATTCTCCTTATGAAGGGAGGGTCCTTAATCAGATGTTTTATACTTAAAACTCTGAAAGGACTTTGATATTGCTTATCCCATCTAATTATATATTCTCTTGTTCTTTAGAAAGATACCTGAGAAAATTTAGGGGGCCTGGGTGAAAGATCTACGCAATGGGAGCTTCAGGAGTTCTTCCAACTTTTTTAGTTATCAAAATGGGGAGCCCAAGGGTCCTATTTATAGGCAAGGAGGGGGGCTGGTCGAAAAGAGGTTCTCCGCATAGGTATTCATCATAACTCCGCAATGTATCTATTCCATGTAGGGGTGAGAGAATTATACTACCACATAGGTCTTCCATGTAAGTCTACAATGTAGGTCCTCAAAATAGGGGGCTGCGTATTGGGCTGCACAGGCATGACCTGCGTTGGATGCTTGATGTGTAGATGCACTGCGTAGGTCCCTTGAACTATATTTCTTTAATTATTTTAAATTTATTTGATACTCTACAATATCCAAAGTGTATATTCATAATCATTTTCCTTCATTTAAAAAATATGTCAACAAAATCCCCCCTTAGGATTGGATCCAACTGGAAATAGGGTCGAGTCTTGAGGCAAGATTATGGGGAAAAGATTATGGAAAATTAATTCTGGGCCGCGCAGGTCTGCCACATAGATATTTCGTGTAGGTTGGTGGCATAGGTCAGTGGTGCCTATAAATACCCCAATTCCCTTTTCATTTTCTTCACCTAAATTCTCATATTTCTACTCTCATTACGTAGCTCATTCATTCAGCTCTCTCACTTTGTGCTCTCACGTAGGTCCCTTGAAAATTTCTCAAGGTATAACTGTTTGAGCGATGAAGCTACACAGAGTTACTTTATCAAAGGAGCTACATGGAAGGACATTGTTAAAGGAACTTCTCTAGGTACCTTGTTAAAGGACCTACATGGGTGACCTCATCGAAGGAGCTACACAAAACTTTTCCTTGGCCAAATTTTTGAATTCCTTAAAGTTAAAATTTGAACTTATTTAATACAACATTCCAATTTAATGAGGAAAATTTGGTAATTATCTTGTAGGAAATGGCTCACTTGAAGGATTCAACTGAGGAATATAGAGTTTTCCAAATCGAAATGATGAAAATAATTGGACCATACTATTAAGACATTGTTGAGTGTACCCTTACTCGGTTGGTGAAAGGATTGATTTAATACTAACGTGAATATCCATGAAGCTACTATCTGCCTCTGTAAAGGAATGAGATTTTGCAAGATTCCCACATTCTAGATTATAAGAGATATTTTCCAAAGACTTGTTTTATTCAACACTTCAACTATCATTGTATGAATATTACTATGAAGGGTATGCATGTTTATGAGGGGAAAATCACTATTGGATGAATCCTACATCATAGTGGTTGTACTTATGATATGAAGGATCATGCTATAGAGCCAAGTCCTCATTGCTATGATTCAACCTTTTGTGCTTCAAAAATAGATCAATCTAACAGTTGGAAGGAAGATTGAGATATTTGTTCTGGGGGAGGAGTCAATCCTTAAAGGATGTGGGCATTTTGCTTACACCTAACTTGTGCAGAGTTCAGGAAAGAGATGGTGGATGTTCATATTTATGAATATTTATAGATATGAAAAACTTATGTTTACAAAAATGACTTCATTTTTGAATTACTGAGCCGATGGAGTCCATAAAAAAATTCTTTCCATACGATGTATATTGAGGTTGACATCAGTTTATGGGATATCTACCAAATATCTAGGGTTCCTATTCTCAAGGAGATGTATGATGAATTCATTACACCGATAATAACATGGGGTTATGCTAAGAGGACACCACCATTGGCCCATGATCTATTCAGAATAGAAAAGAAACTCCTGAAGGAAAAGAAAGATCTTCTCACTAGGGATGATATTCATGAAAGAGTGAGGATGAAAGATTTTTTAGAACCAATTAAAGAGAAGGGTAATACTTTAGGATGTCATGATGTTTGAACACCTACAGATAATCAAAGTGCTTCAAGAATGTACTGTCCCACATTGAAGAATGGTGAATAGGAGAATTGGGGTTACAAGGTTAAGCCTGAGATTGATGCAAAGGTACTGTAACACCCCGACCCCCAAAGCCCAGAGTTGATGGATTACCTATTATATTGGAACGATTAAGAAGAATGAAATCCTAAATTAATGATCAGTTTAGTAGTCTTGAAGAAACTAGATACATACATGTAACTCATATTACAATGATAAAGGTAAAATTTATAATACAAAACAAAAACTAATAAACTGCAACCACGAGAACTCAATAAATGCTCTCCTCTTTATAACCCTTTGAAGGTAAACAAATGAAAGGGGTGAGATAAAATTCCTAGTAAGAGATACAATTAGCAGAAGTATGAATCAACAATAACTAAATCATAAACAAAATGGAATAGTCAATATGTCATGGTGAATAAATGAAAAACACACGCCATTAATAAATTGAGAATGAAACTGCATCCATAAATTTTGTCACAGTGAAAAACTCATGGATAGTATTAACTAAAAATGAATAAAGAGAATTATTATTATTTGGATTTCATGTATCTGGAACATGATACCACTATACTATTGAAACAGTTTAAGTTTGTGGGTAGAAACCCATCTTATTTTTGGAAACAAACTCAAAGGGTTTGTCGCCAACTGATTGTCTCATGAGACCTGTCAATGCATTGAGGGGCTATAGAAATATATTCCCATAACTGCATGTCCAAATCATTCTTTATGCATAGATTCAATACAAGATCAATATTAATTTACGTTATCCACATAGAATATAGGATACAAATTCATCAATATTTCCACATTTAAAACAACATTCAAAATAAATACCGTATGTAAAATGGTATACGACTTAGAAAAAATAATATATATGATTTGAGAATATGGATATTTAATATGAATATAATTTGAAATGAAAATTGATCTAAAATGGGCAGTAGGTACACCACATAAGAATTATTAGGTGCACAATACAGAGTAAGTTACAACGAAATGGAAGATTGAGACAAAGCCACTTACCACATTGTAATCAATTGAATCGTATGGACAAAAATCAATAATAACCAAATGAATCATATAATACCATGAATATAAATAGAATAATTATATTATATATAAAATTTAAGTGCACAGATACCACATACAAGAAATAAGTGGTAGCAATGGAAATCTCACGGAATCGAAAGTTAGATAAGAAACCCCTGACAAACATTTCGACATGGTAACAGGTGGTCTTATAAGGGATTAATGAGAGGTAAAAGGGAGATACCATAATTTATATATCATAAGGTAATTATGGTGGATTTGTGTAAACATACCCCATCATTAGTAATTAAAAATAAAATGACACAACATAGGGGGGATTCTTGAATAAAAGTGTGAGAGAGGATCCCTTAGCTTATGCCCGAAGGTGTTCTTGATGATATTAATGACCTGAATAATCAAATTTAGATTCATTAATTAATAATTAAAGAACCTAATAAAAATTTAATTGATATGGTACAACCTTATTAGGTTCATTAATGCCCTTTTTTATGGTTTAATAGATTCAATTTTATTGTTTTGGAAGCATTTTCTTCCTTGGTTTTCATGACTGGTTTATTTGTATTCATGAACAGAAGTTTGTTTGAAATGTGGTTAAACATAAAAAATTGAAAATATATATTATTAGTGACATTATAATGATATTATAATGGTTTTTGGTTATATACATGAGGATGATTCATTAGTTAAAAGTTATTGATAAACGCTTGGATTAACTTTGCAGTTTTGTGCACAATGAACTTATTTTGAATTATTATTTTGTATTATGAGTGTGTAAGGATTACATAACATTGAATAATGTAAAATAAATATATTATGATCTTTTTCAACCATTAAAATGGTTTCATTACTAGTCTTGAAGATATTAATATAAATTAAAAACCCATCATCCTTGAATGTGATAAATTAACACATCTCGGACGATATTTTCTTTTTTAGTGTAAGAGGTGGGGGAAAGAAGATATGATGATGAAATATTACATTTGCATAATAAAATTATATTAAATGTAAGGTAATGGAATTATAATATCACTTGGATGTGGTGAGGTTAAGATATAGCAATAAATGAATGAAACTTGTAAAAGAATTTTAAAGAAAGGAGAAGAGAGGTTCACCTCTTGAGTACTCCTTGAGAATCTCCTTAAGGCCTTTGTTTTTGGCCTTTTTATGAGACCAGAAGGTCTTGGACGTTGAAGAGGATATTAGGGAGATATTTTATCAGAATTTAGGCAAGGATTGAATCTTTATTGGTGTGGTAGGAAGAGGGGGTGATGGGTATTATATAGTGCAGGGGAGGAGGGTATTCTTAATATTATAATCATTAATTTGTTATTTTTTTACAAGGCAAGAAATAGTGAGTATTACGTGACCTAGAGTAGTAATATATGCACTTGAGTTCTATATTTGGGTGCTTACATCACTCATGATGCTAGGAATAGTTAATTTAAATTATAATGTATTTATACGGTAAATTAATGTGTTTTACTATTCACCAAAAAATTCAAGTATTTCAGAAAAATCCAAAAAATTTAACCTAACCATTTTTTGACATGTAGAATCCAAAAATGAACTACATTTTTCAAAAATAGTTTTCTAAATTTGATAAATTTAATTTTTAATTAAAATCATTATTTAATCAAGTAATACAAACACTTAAAATATTCATCTTCATTTTTAAGGTGCCTAAATTTATTTATAAATTTATGAGTATAGATACCATTCAATGGAGTCATATTACCATTCATAAGGGTAAGTTACCATTCATTAGGGTAGATTACTATTCATAAGGGTAGGTAATTATTCACTAAAAATTAAGTTAATTCTATTAGACTCTAAATATCACTCTGAACACAACCGTGGATGTCAAATTTTCAAACTTCAATTCACAGAACTGAAAAATTTAAGTTTATTAGCTAGGTTAAGACTATATCCTATAGATGACCATGTTTTGTTCCATAGATTATCAGTGCTTCATGAAATATAGTCTATTTAATTAATACAATGTATTTAAGAGAAACATACCATAAAATGTTTGTGGTGTTATAGGTACGCTTAGCTGGCTTCCTTGCCATGTGGTTAAGAATTTATTTTCTTCCAGTCTGTGAGTCTAATGCTAGCATAAGATCAAATACTTTTTTCATTGGAGCCAAGTTGGTAGAGGGGAAATATATTAGGTTGGATTCCCCTATATTAGAAAGAATCTATCATTTCTTGTTGCACTTATTCAATGGGAAGGCTCTATTTAGACTTGCAGGATCATTTCAAATATTATGGGGCTGGATTGCAACACATTTTTGTTCATATTCAGTTTTAAATTCTGTTAGAGTTCCCAATGGTAGATTTACTCTATTTTGGTAGAAATTTTCTGAGATTCATCCTTTGAACCTGAAGCATGATGAAGTGGTCAGGGAACTGAATGCATTAGGACAATTCAACTTTGTTCCTTTGGTAACCCACCAAATGGAACATTGGTTGATGATGGTAAAGAATAAAATTATGAGTGGAGGGATTATATGATAGAATTCAGGGATAGTGTATTATCAACCAGGATTGATGGTAAAATTATTTTTTTGGCTTATTTCCCGTACATTTTTTTCTCCAATTCAAGTGCCTTCAACAATTGAGCACTTTTTCTTCCACCTATGTTAGGCACAATATATACCCAATTGTAGCTAAAAATTATGGATTCTGATGGCTTTAGAGACATCCAAAACATCAATTACTCTACCTCTATCAGATGCATCAATTGGGTTAGAGGCTATATATGCTAAAGCTTGGGTTTAATCATACCCTCAGAAAGATTTAACAAAAGGAACATATTGGGTAGAGGCCACGAAAAATATTGTTTGTAGAAACCGTGGTAAAAGTTCTAAAGACAAAGATAATGCAAAGGCTTCATAAGCTTTAGAAACTTCAAATCGTCCTCATAGAAAATCCACCAAGAAGACTAAGTCTAGGGAAGCAACACCTCCAACACTGAGGTGATCAAGTTTCCGTCATCAAAAAGAGGTTACCATCCCATATGCCGATTCTTCTGAAGAATAAGGGAGTCTTGAAGAGGCCTTCCAATCAGATAGTGTTGAGTTTTCTCCACAGCCAACCATATCAAAGACAAATTATGTGCATCCTTTAGCAATCTAGTACTGGGAAAGAATTACTTCTGAACTTAGGGATGCATGAGAATTTATCCAATCTAGCCTTTGAATAATGGATATAGGTGATATTAGAGAACCTTCCGATTTTCATCCGAACAGTAATCTGGTTGAAGTATAGAAGCATATCATGGAGTTGGATACCTTTATATATGAAACCAATGACCAAGTCTTAACCTCAAAATGAGTATCTGATATGATGGATTAAGGGATACGTGAAGGGGTAATTGTTCATCCTGAAGAAGAATGGGACATTTCTATTAATACTAAGAATTTATTTCCCTTTTATTTTGTTTCAATTATGCTCTATCATCCACCATCATTAATCTTGATGGGATTTATCTTTGCATATTGAAATCAGAAAAGGGACATCAGGAAAGGTGCCCAAGTTAACAAAATACGGACCTACAAGTACCCCCATCGACACATTGGATGAAACCCCCAAGTCTCCAGTACTTTATATAAGAGGGAAGACCATGATGGAGGTAATGGAGATAGAAAATCCTTAATCGTTATCTTAGGTATCTATTTCCAAGAGGAGTAGTACAATATCTCCACTTTCTTATGAAAAGAAATGCAAGAAATCATTGAGATTGATCTGAAGTGTACGTCAAAAAAGTGAGTATTTTCACTGTCTTCTAGTATTATGACTTTATTGATACACCTTGGTGACCATGTTCATCTTTTCATAGGATCTGCATCCCTTTTTATATTAAGGGATCACAAATTGGTCCTTTTAGGATTGAGAAGGAAACTCTAGGAGAAGTACAAATTCTTGTTGATGAATATGTTACCTTAATAGATTAAGTGTCAAGGGATGTGGCTGCGTCAGATCTTGTTTCTACAGAGAGATAAAAGGGTCAAGGTAACATCATATTAATTTCTTATGGGAATCACATATTGTTTCTAACATTCTTTTCTCCATTATATTTCAGATCCTTTTCCTGTACTGGAGGACTATGCGACAATCAATGCTGATATTCTTGTGGCTCCAAAATCAAGGAGTGAGGATCTTAGACAACATGAGGTAGGTACTAGTGCCGATCCTAATTCACCAAATCCTGATGAAATTGCACTAGTTGAAGAGAGAATAGAAGAAAATGTTTGTAGATCCAATCTGGTCATCGATCAACATTTGTTTGATACCTTAAATGGTGAGGATTCTATAATATACAAATCCATATACACCAAAATGATGGATGCTCTTAATCCAGACATTGATATTCCATGTTCCATCAAGGAGTCTGAGGATTTTAATGAGGAACTAAAATGAATTAAGTTATAATTCTTGTATTTTTCATACATAATTGTCCTTTTATCTAAGATTTCATATCAAAGCACAATTCATGTTGTTTTGTTTGTAGAGTATGTTGCAAAGGACCTTCAATAACGGGTAATCCCACTTCATCCTTCTTCTATTGAAATCAGAGAAGTACCAACTGAGAATCGAGCATTGGAAGATTCTCTAGATCCTCTGGTTATGATAATTTTTCAAGCTCAAGATAATTCTCCTCCCTAAGAAGTACTTACTCAAACTACTCAAGCTGAGAATACTGGGGAGGAATCTACTCAAGCAGCCGACTTATTACTAGGTAAATGTTATTGAATGTTTTGATCGTTCTTTGTTCTTGCTATAATTTTGGAGATAAAAATCATTATAATTCACCATTTAGGGTTATCGTCTCCCATGGTTAGGTCCAAAGGTGAATCCCCTACAATGACTCGACCAACAATGGAAGATGAAGCACATGATGCTTCGAAAGGAGTAGATCCAAGCACCTCCTTGAGTGATCTGATTCCAGAATATGTTCCGCCTCATGGTAGTGATTTTGATTTGGGCTTAGAGATGTAGTTTTATCTCAGTATTATGTAGAATAAAACACGGTGAACTATTTGGGATATAATCTCTGAAAATACTTTGGATGAGCAGCCTTCATATTTTGGCTGACTTCCAGCACTATTTAGCATTCTAGGATTTTGTGTATTTGATTATCGCTCAATTTATAATGAGACGAAGAGATCCTTTTTTGGATGGATCAAGAACAAAAATTGTGGAAAGATCTTGTAAAGGCCAAACTGCTCACCAACGTTAAGGGATTTCAAGCTGCAATATCCACAGCGGAAGCCAATCATAGAAAAAATTTGGCAGAATTCAATCAGCAAATTAAGGAGACAATGAAGAAAATGGTGCATCTTCAGCAACAAATGGATACTATTTAAAATAATCTTGATCAACTGAACCAATCATTGGGAGAATCCCAATTATAAGGGGAAAATACCATTTTAACTTCCAAAGACACACTCTATCAAGCCGAGGAGGCTGAAGATGCTCAACTAACTGAGCTTCAGTAAATAGTTAATAGATACCAAGAGTCTATTCAACAAGTAAAGAGTCAAGATGAAATATTTTTTGTAATATATAACAGAGAGACTCTATTCTGTGTATGTTCCTATAATTTTTCCTTATTAATGAAATGAATTTTGTCTCCAATCATATATACATCTTCATCCCTACTTTCAAATATAATTACAATATCAACACTAATTTTAATAACATTGAATCTTTACATTAGATAAATCATAATTACAATGATAGGGATGGGGGTACTCTATTTTTTTTACTTAATCCAATAATATTAGTAAGCACAGTTTGACTATTACTAGGGTTATATAGACAACCCTAAAAACTTTATTTCTTTTTGGATTTTTATTTCTCTATATTTCCTAGACCATACATAATGTAGGTCTAGCAATATGAGATAACATTTTTTTCCAAGGTTCCCTTTGTAGGTTTTCAACCTGGTGAGTGCTATGTTTTTTTTTCTTTTTGGAAACTAGTTTAAATTCATGCATGTCAGATTAATAAAGCTAGTGTTTTAGGTCAAATAGATCTGACCATGAATTTTAATATTAGAACTCAAAAAATCTTGATAGCTAGGAATGTCCTGATATTTTCTTAGATACTTCTATGGGGAATCTTGATTCATGATTTTTATGGTCACTAAATCTAAAATTTGAAGTATTAGAATAAATGAGGTATCTTCCAAGAATGAAGTTACCAATATTTGAAAAACCAGTTATGGGGGATTTATTATGAAAGGTTGTCTAGGGCATATGATTCATAGAAAAACAGTGGTATCCTTAGGCTAATAGACTCGTTATGTAGGTGAATTTTATGCAAGGCCAACTAGGGCACGTACTGCATAGTCAGGTAAAGGAGTTCCTAGGAATTCTGAAATTCTATTCTTGATAGAAAAAAGGGGGTCAAGATTTGGATGTCTCAAGACCACAATGGGTGGATTTTACAAGGAAAGATATATGAGAATAAAGTGACCATTTTTGCTGACGTACTCCATGAATGAGAAAACACTCCTACATGATTTTTGATGTGTGAAAGAAGGTACATTTTTTAGAAAGGGGATTTCTGATATTATGCTGTGAAGTTTAAATTCATGTAGTAAGGAAATTATGGGGAATTAATTTAAGGTATTTATATTTGAAGAAAGGTTTATGAATCTCCCATTTCTTGGTAATTTGTATGGAAACATACCACCATATTCAGGTATGGAAAGGAACAATTGTAAACTATGATTTGAGATTTTTTGGAACCAAAGAATGAAACGGGGAAAGGGATAAAGGCATTAGAGGAAGTAATTTTCAAGGACAAAGTTACCTCTTATTTTAAGGACCTGTTATGGGGTATATATTTTGTAGGACCAACTAGGGCATGTGCTACATATCCAAACAATGGAATATTTTGGCTGATAGACCCATTATGTGGGCGACTTATACAAGTCCACTTAGGGGTACATACTGAACACATAAAGAGTATTTACAGTCATGATTTCCAAAGAGTCGGAGGAATAGGATCTCTATGAAGGTCTGACCCAAACATAAGAAGTATGGTGCCCGTAGTTTTAGTTCATATGATTAGGACCAAAATATTATGGAAATAATGGATGACATGTGGTCAAATGATCCAAGTTTATTTTAATATTCTTTGAACAAGTGAAGGGAAAATAGGTAAACCATGGTATTGAATACTTTTAGGTTAGGATAAAGGATATGGGAAAAATATGTAACAGATGACCACTTTAAAGCATGGGTTCCTACATACCGTCATCGAAGATTTAAGGGGACAGAGGATGTAACATCCCTGGTAAATAAAGAACACAACATTTTTCATATTTATTAATATTTGTGAACTAAATATTAATTCTAATTTAAAGGGGAAACTATGTTCGATGACATACCTGATATGCAACAATGAGTTTCTTTGAAATCCTACGTTGCACACTAATAATATAATATTATTATTTTAAATGGTAGTTAACACCTAACCGTTATAATGGCGGGAATGAACATAACTAACTAAAAAATGATTATATATGTTTGTTAAATGTTTTTACATTTATTCAATACAAGTTAGTGGCTTAAAATGTGAATGAATATAATTTTAAAACTAATTTCATTTAAAAGGTTGATTTACCGCCTTTTGATGGAGAACCCTCATTAAATATAGTTTTGGTCACTTTTATATGTTCTATTTGGCAAAATAAAATTCTTCTATATAATCAGAACATTAAAATTTACTTTGGGTAAATTTTTGGTATTTTTCTGATAAAATTCATTTTTTAATGAATAGTGAAAAATACTGTATTTTAATTCAAATCTACTTTTTAATCTAGTTTATTTTTATGATTAGATTATATTTTTAATTGGTTTTAAAGTGTAATTAGATTAAATTTTTACCATTTAATCTAATGGTGGTCATTGGAATTATTTTCACTTTGAAATTGGACATAAACAAGTGTCAATCTTTTGATAGATATTGTTTCTTAAAAACACGCTATTTGTTTTGACAACAGAAATTAATTTTAAATTAATTAATGAAAATTCTATGTTTTGAATTTGTTAAAATAGAAATCATTTTTTAATTTGAAATACCAAATATATCTTAGGCAAATTTTTTGGTATTTTTCTGAAAAACTTCAATTTTGGATGAATAGTGAAACCACTTAGTAGTAGTTAAAAAAACCGACTTTTTCATTTAAATGAAATTTTACCACTTATGTGAATTGAATTTCAAAAATCTGACATTCATGATTGTTATTAATACGTAAAATGTGGTTCAATAAGATGAAAATAATTTTTGATTAATAGTAACTTTTTACTTTTATTTACCGTGGTTAAAGGAAAATAGGGTAATTCAAGGTAAAAATTATATTATAATAATACAGAATTACCTTAACACTTGTCCTAACCTTATTGGTTGAGTAATTTACGACCATGAGCAACTTTGGGTTGATTTTGGGACCCCATTGAGCCACTTGGGAGTGATAATGACACTTTAGATTAATTAACTTAAAGTAAAGGCAAAAATGACTTAAACAAATATCTTTTAGTAAATTAATTTTTATAAGAGGTTATATAAACTATCATTTAGACTATAAATATTCATTGGAAATATAAAAATATTTCCTACATCATGGTATCTGTTTTATAATTTTTAGACATCAAATAAATTATATTATTTATGACACAATAATGATGCAATATTTACTTCATTAATAAATGATTTAAATAAATAAGATTATAAATATTAAAAAAATATCCAAAACCTATCCAATTCATATTAGATGATTTTATTTCGACCATTAGTCATCTTATATTTGACTTTAATTAGTTTTTTACCTTTAAAAACAGAATATCATTATATAATAAAATAACATTTTCACATTTTCCTAAAGAGCCCCTCCTCCCCCTTATAAAAAACCCTCACTTCTAACCACTTAAACACACCTCTAAAGCCTCTTGGCTTGTCCAAACCCTACCCAAATAATCTCTCAAGATCCCTATCCTCCTCCTAGAAGCCTTACATTAGGTAGAAGGCACTTCAAGAAGTCCTTTTGGTTCAAACCAAAGGAAGTTACCCAAATTAAAGGTAACCGTTTCTCTTAACTTATTTTCTTTTATTTTACTTATCCAACCCCTAAACTCTTTTTATTACTTTATTTTATAAAAAAACCAGTATTATCAATATACTAGGATGTTTTTATGAGAATTATTCGAACTACACTTACAGACACCTCCATCTAATTGGTGAAGAACATACTGTTTCTATGGATGGAAAACTAACACCTCACGAGACGATGATTGTTCGATTATCTCATACCGCCTATCATGGTGGACATTAAGATAGAACTGTATTTATATATGATATATATTATGTTTATGTTTTCTTTATGCTTCTGTATTTTTCTTTTAAAGCATACCTTTATAGTTTCCATTATGAGTAAACACGATAATTTCATTTGAGGAAGTGCGGACTACCGCCCCCTCAAAGTGATATGACTCTTTCATACCATATGTGGGACATATAAAGGATGGAGTTATTGAAATTATATATGATATTATACTGGAGTTATAATATAAATATGTATCATTAAGTTTCCATTCAATTAAAATAAAAAATAGAAATGAAAGTAGCGTTCATGCGTACATATGGTTTACCGACTCCATGAACGGTGCATTTTATTTCTTACCTCCAAATGTTATGTACTATTATAAATACATATATATACTGGATATATATGATATATATGATATATTTGATATCTAAATCATGAATATCATTCTGGATATAATGAAATTTTGACTATGTGAACAACTTGTAATAATAAGAAGTCCATTTTTGACTCAAGTACCAAATATCGACAAAACGAACGTTATTAACTTAAATGATTACATAGTGTTTATAACATAGTAATAAGTGATATAAAAGGAATAATAAACTTGAAAAAGGTTCTTAAGCAAGTATAAATTAACTTTAGTTTATTATTCAGGAAGAACAAGGAACAAACGAGTCTAGTCGGACACGAGGTAAGGGGTTTCTTATCTCACTTTCAATTCCGTGAGATTTCAATTGTTCGCCACTTATTTATTGGATGTGGTATATTGTGTACTGAAATTTGATATATATAATCATGATCATATTTATATTCATTTTATTCTGTGAATCATTTGGTGGTTTTTAACTTTTTTTCATACGGCTCAATTTATTACAAAGTGGTAATGGATTTTCATCTCACTTTTTATTCCCGTGAGATTCATGATATATTTGCCACTATTTTATTTTGTGTTGTGTATGTACTGCCCGTTATTGTATTAATTGTGTAATATAATTCAATTTATGGGTATTTAAATCTTCATTTTATGATCCTTCTTTCAGGGATTTTATTCTTTGTAAGTTACCAAATTGGTAAGGGAAACTTTTAACCCAATTTCTATTCTTTGGGTTAATCTTCTAATTCTTAATTATGTCATGATATGATTATGCGTGGAATCAATATTTATTTATTTATGTTGTAATTTCCACTCCCCTTTGTGTGGATATACGTTTGATACACATAATCACTCCATTGATAAATTCTCAAGTCATCGATATGAACTTGATAAGAGAAATTTTAACTCAATTTCCATTCATTGAGTTAAACATCCAAGTCATTGGTTTTGTATTAAAAAGAACATGTGTGAATTTAATAAGATTGATTTACACTAAATATCCAATCATATTGAGGGTATTTATATTTTTCACACATTATTATGTAATTGATTTATCCTTAATCTAAGGATACCTTTTTTATAAGGGATTTCGTCTCAATTTACATTCTATTGAGACTTAATTATTGTTATACACCAATTCAATTTTATATGATGTTTATATTATCCTTAGGAATATTATATCATGAATCCCTTTGTTCTCATGATATTATAAAGTTCTTATTAAATTTTATTCCTCAATTATTTGTATTCAAGCATCTCTCATTTTGTTAAAAACTCTTTATCTAAAATATCGTTTTAAATGTTTTAAAGATTTATTATTCTAAATATTTATCATTAATGTCCATGTCTTAAAAATGGTTTTTAGGATTTATTAATATGAACATTAATTCCTTCAAATTATAATTCATTAAAATCTTCAAAGTGGTATGGGACACTTTGATTCCAAAATATCTTTATTAAATGTTTTAAATGGTTTTTGAAAATGATTTGATAAAGCATTATTTATTTCAATATATTGATTTGATATATTGTGATTGGATTGTGGAAATGTTATCTTTTCTTTATACTTGTGTTATGTGTTGTGAATATGTTATGGTTATTGGGAACTGTTTACGTATACGGGTGGTTTCGTGATAAACGTAGTGCGGGTGAGCCCGAGATAGCTCTCCAACGAATTGGGTAACATGACGGAGGTAAACGTTAATGTTTCTCCTAAGAGATTTAGGGAATAAACTATGATGGGTATTCCAAATGTGACCCCCCTATGTAGCTGTGATAGATACAATGTAATTATGTTATGAATGTCATAAGTTACCTTTATGATTTATGATTTGTGTGTGTTATTTATGAATCTTATGTTTTCGTAATGTATGTTATGATTGAAAAGTACAGTTTCATTGATTTGTATTTAATGATGGGATAATGTTTTTCTTCCTTATTTTATAACCCTTACTGAGCTTTTTATAATCATCCCAAGTTTTTGAAATGTTTTCCATAGGACTTAAAGATGAATAGGGTCAAGGATGGGATCAAGGAAAAGTCATGCTGTCTAAAACATGGAACTAGACATGTCTATTTTTAAGAGTTTTTATTTTATAAAAAAATGGATACTGAGTAGTAGTGTGTACATGTAATTTTCAAGTTGATATGTAATAGTTATGTCCTAATTATCTAAAACTCTAAACCTGAAAAGATCCTCAATTTGAATTATTCATTTAATTCAATAATATGTAATGTTTTAAGGTTGGGCCCTTATAGAGGTGGCTTCTCCCAAGAACAAATTTAATATTGTTTGAAAAAAACCGTTACAGGGGAAGTGTTATATAGGACTAACTAGGGAATATACCTCTTATCCAAACATTATAATATTTTGGTTGACAGATCTGTTATGTGGGTGACTTATGCAAGGCCACCTAGGGGAACGTACTACAAAGTCTGGAAAAATATCTCTCAAGTATTAGACATTCTATCACCAGAAACTGAAGAAATATTATGAAGATTTGAAAGCATCCAATATTAGGAGAATGAAACTCTAAAGGGGTAATGTCCAATGAAAAAGGGAAGAATTTGGACCGGTATTGGCCATGATTTTGGAGTCCCCTTTATAGATCTGACCCATATGTATAATGGGGGAATCTTTTGTTTCCTTAGTGGTCTCTCTAAGGAGAGAACCTAAAAAAAAGGCTCCTACATAAATTATTTTAATTGTAGATGTGAGAGGTATATTTTTTTAAATTGTAGTTGGACCCATGATAGAAGATCTGGTCATCACTATGTATCTCATAGGAATGAGAATAAAGCAATACATAGTTATATAGGTACTGTTCAGTTTAAATTCATGCAACAAGGACATTAGGTTGTGTAGTTTAATGTCATGAAGCAAGAACATTAGGGACTTTGATATGAAGAGAAATTTAATGTTGTTGCTGGACTAGTTTATAGGGAACAAGTGTCACTATGTATATTATTAAATCAAGAATCAAGCCACACATAGTTCTTATCAGGTACAAGTTCATGTATAAGGTGAGAACTTTTATTGGATATCCTTATGTAGATCTGACCTATACATGGGAGAATAGAGTTCATATCATGTTGTAGCTTGGCCCAAGATTGAAAATCTAAACATCACTACATATATCATATATATGAGAATCAATATATACATATTTCTTATAGGTCCATATAGTTTATTGTCATGCGGTGAGGATGTGAAGTGATTCCGATGTGAAAAAGAATATTGTTGCTAGACTAGAAGGTAGAATATAGGTGTCACTACATATCTTGCTGAGGCAAGAATCAAGCCACACATAGTTCTTGATTAAATTATAGCTGTACCCAAGATAGGATATCTGGGTGTCACTATGTATGTCAATAGAATGAGAATTAATCCACGTGTAGTTATTTGAACTTCCATGTAGTTTAACATCATGCAGTAAGGACATGTGTTGTGTCTTTTAAGGTCTTAAAACTTGGACCATTGATAACCCCAAATAGTTATTGAGTTACCTTATTTAAGCATATAATCTATTTAATCAATTCTTAATCCCACCCGAGATATGCTCGGTGTGAGAAATAAGGGTTGGTAAAAATATTCTTTTGCCACACAAATTTAAAACAAGTAAAGGATAAGGGTATAATTATTGAGTAGTGGATAAGACAAGATATAATGTCTGAGCATCACTACATTTCTTTCCATGGGAAATAATCATGTCGTACGTAGTTCTTGAGATTGTTCCCCATATCATCAGTTTTTTTGACATGAGAAAGAGGTATTTTTATAATTTCTAGGTTGATGGTTAGGCCTAAAGAAGGAAGTCTAGGCATCACCATGTATCCCATTAAAATGAGAATCAACTCACAATTACTGGAAGCTATCCCCATGTAGATCTGACTTATGCATGGGGAAAAGGAAGGGGGTTTTATCTTCAAAAAATTGTGGTTAGACCTAGGTTTTGAGATCCATGCATCACTACACATCTCAATGGGATGAGAATCAAGCCACATATAGTTCTTGAAACATTACCCATAAAAGTTTGATTCATACACCCAGGGGATGAAGGGGCCTTTTTTTTGTCATGGATGAGCCCAAGATTAGATATCTAGGAATCTCTACATATCTTATTGGAATAAGAATCAAGCCATACATAGTTCTTGAAAAGGATTCCCTACAAAGATCTGATTAAAACATAGGGAGAAATAGGGATCATGTGCCACCAGGGAGAAGTGGTGATGTGAGTAATGCTTGCGCATGGAAACTACTCATTTTTTAAATAACCACAGGGAATTCCAATTTTTAGTACCTTGGGGGATTTATTAACATCAAATGAAGAATACATTAACCATATATTTTAATTCCATATAGAGAGGACAAATAATGTCACGCGGTTTAACATCATGCGACAAGGAAAAAGATGCTACGCATTTTAAGATCGTGCAACATGGACACATATCGTTGCTATGTGGTTTAATGTCTATAAACTAGGACATCACTTTGTGTGATTATAAAAATAAATTCTTCAATAATATTTCATTGGTTGGAGTTGTAATAAGCTATCCATCCATTGAGATTTTGGAATAAGCTCCATTATAGTGGACCTTATGTATGGAATATGATCCTTACCACTTTGGCTCAAGCATTGAAGGCTTATTTCCCGGCATCAACAGAGTCCTAAGGACCAATACCAATTCTCCTTGAAGAAATGAGTAGAGGAAAAATTCATTTTCAAAATATTATGCTATTTTGTTATGATAGACTTCCAAGTGATGCAAGGTATGTGATATCTTTTCTTTTAATCATTCTATCTCATAAAATTACTTTTGAGACTGTTCATCTATAGATAACTGGTCACATATGTAAATTCAGAGTGAAGGAAATTAAACTTCAATAGGAAAAACTACTTCGGTCCTGTATACTAATGAATACGAGTTTGACTGTGTTTCAGTATGAGTAGTAGTATGATAAGCCCCAAAATCATGAAATATCTTATTAGGAAAATAATTTTTATCTTTATCCACAATATTTTGGAGTATATTTGATAGGGTCTTGTTGAAAGCCTATATCTGTCCATTGGATGTTGCATAGTAGTGAGATGAATGGTTGGATTTGACATTATGCTCCTGATATAGTTTCTTTAACTCAGTAGAACAAAAATTGGTGTCGTTATCCATCAATATTGTATAAGAGACACCAAATATAGTTATTATATAATCTTTGAAAAATCTAAAAATGATTTTGGCCCCGAATTCCTTTAGAGGTATTGCCTCATCCCATTTGGAGAAGAAAACGGTAGCAGTAATAATATACTTGAACTTCTTAGTCATAGCTAGAGGATAGGGTCCTACTAAATACATTCCCCATATAGAAAATGGATAGGAGTATTTAGATGTATGTAGAAATTATAGGGGTTGATTAATGAAGTTTCCATGCATCTGAAAAGGATGACACTTCTTAGTGAAATCTTTACATTCTTCCATCATCGAAGGCCAAAGGTATCCAAGCCTTCATATTTGATTAGAAAGACAATGCCCAGGCTGGTGAGCACCATAGTCTCCTACATGTACTTCTTTTATGAAATTTGTGGCTTCATCCCCATCAATGAATCTGAGAAGAATTTTGTTGAAGCCTCATCTATAAAGGATCTTTTGGTGATTTGGGCCATCATAAAGAGTGAAATTAATTGCTCATTGTTGTATCTATTTTCTTTTCATTCTATCCAGTGAAAGTGCCTCATTTTGGAGATATTCCATGATGGGTGTCATCTATCCTATGGTATGACCATATGGCTCATAAATGGGACTAATTTCATTAATTTACTCTGTTATAATTTGAAAAAATGGTGAAACCACTTGATGATGGGCAATGATAATGATTATTTTATCCTAATTTGGATCTACCAAGGATGTGGATGCATTTTACAGTGCATCAGCTTGGGATTTTTGTGACCACAGGATGTAAGAAAATGTTGGCTCTGAGGGGAATTTTGCCATTAACCCTTAAACATAATCACACAGGGGAATTAGTTCTTCTTTTCTAATGGTGCAATCCCCATTGATATGTCTGATTACCAATTCTGAATCACCTTTCACCTCCAAGTAATACACTGGTACTTAGAGTGATAATTCCAAGCCTATAATGAGAGTTTTATATTATGTCTCATACTTAGTACCACCTTATGGTAATATAAATGAATATAAAAACATTGCCTTATTTGGGGAGATAAGCACAATTACTAACCCAACTTTTTTAAATTTAGGGGTTTCCATTCTCTTCCCAATTAGAATTCTAGAAGAACCATCAAAATAAATTTCCCATATTTGTGGAATTTCTTGAATAGAGAATATTTCTTTATCAGGAAATTCAGTATTCAATGATATCTCTTCCGCAGATGGGTTCTCAGTAAGGAAGTCTGTTAAAGCTTGGAATTTTATTACATTTTGAGGCAAAAAATATATATCAAAATGTTACAGAATAACCAACCATTGTGCTATATTTCCTGTAAGAATAGAACTACTGAGGATAAATTTGAGCAGGTTATTGCGAGATACCAAGTGGACCTCATGATGCTGCAATTTGTGTCTCAATTTCTTAACTATAAAGATTAATGCTAGGAATATTTTCTCAATATCTTAATATCATGCCTTTGCATCGAGCATGGTTCGACTGAGATAGTAAAGGTTGTTTTCATTCCCAGTATCGTTATTTTTTGAAAGGAATATGCCTAATGATTTCTCCAAGGCTGTCACATAAATAATAAGAGTATTTCCTTTAATAGGTGGAATCAATACCGGTGGTCTCAAGAGGTATTTCTGTATAGTACCAAATAATTCTTGGAAGTCATTGACCCATTGATATGTGACTCCCTTCTTAATCAATTTGGTGAAGGGAAAACACTTTCCTACTAAATTGGATATGAAGTGATAGATATAATACAAGTGTCCTTGAAGTCCTCTCAACTATTTCAAGTTTTGAGGAGGTTATATTCCAAGGATATCCTTAGTCTACTTGGGATCGACTTAGATACTGTGATGGCGTACAAAAAAAATGATAAATTTTCCTAATGTTACCCCGAAAGCACATTTCAAGGGGTTCATCTTTAAATTATGTTGTTGAAGCTTGTTGAATATAGTATCTAGATCATCCAAATGATCATAACATTGTCTGTACTTAACCAGTAAATCATCCACATAGCATTCAAATAATTTCCCCAAGAAAGGTTTGAAAATGTGGTGCATTTCATGTTGATATGCTGCACCAGCATTCTTCAAGACAAAGGGAATTACCCAATAGGAAAATATGAATTGAGGGGATCTTAAAGCTTTAGATTATTAATCTTATAGGGACATTTGGATTTGGTTATATCCAAAGTAACCATCCATGAAGGAAAGAGCTTCATATCCAACTGTTTTATCAATCAAAAGTTCTTTGATTGGAACTGGAAAGTCATCTTTGAGAGAATGCCGATTGAGATATATGAAATCAATGCATCTATGATTTTACCATTCTTATTTTTTACTGGGAAAATATTGTCTAACCATTTGGGATATTTTACCTCCCTGATAAAGTTATCTTTGATAATCTTGTTGACTTCAGCCTCAATTTTGGAGGCATGAGTTGGGTGTGTTCTTCTTGCTACCTGCTTAAATCCATGATGCTCTTATGGATAACCCAGATGATGGGTGGTAACATTGGGATAAAGGCTTGTGATTTATGTATAGTTCCAAGAAAACACATCTTTATGTTTCTATATAAATGAATTATACACATCTTTATCTTCAAAAGTCATGGACACACTAATTAGAGCAAGGTATGGATCTTCCTATGTACCCAAATTTATTTATCTGAGCTCATTCACAATAGTAGAGATGCCTTCCTAAAATGATGGAGGAGAATCCATGAGGTCTTCCTCTTCTTCAAATTCCTCATGCGTCACTTATTCTGTTTCTACTTTAAGGGTAAGTGATGAATCAAGACTTTTAAAGCTAGGGAGGAGTTGGTATTTGAACATAATAAAGAAGAGACAAACATTTCTTACCCTACTAATAATGAAGGGTCTTCTTAGAGTATTGAAGAAAAAATGATGGGTTGGGAATAAACATCCCTTTCTTTCTTTATTAATGAAACAACTTCTTCCATCCTGGACGATGAAGCAAAGACTTTTTGAAGTTTGGTGGATGGAATGAATACATATCTATTTAGGCTTTCACCACTGTTTGGTATATCAACAATTTCTCAAGTGTTGTCAGGCTCAATTTCCACAACTAACATTATGGAATCCACTGAATGGGTTCTTAGATTTGGGTATACCCTTTCAATTTGATTGATAGTCATTATCTAATCTGTTAGAGATGTTTTAATGGGTTATATGGGATCTTTTCTAGACCATTCAGATCATAGATTCTTATTATATCTTTTGGCATGAACCGTGTTCCCTTTGTGTGATAGAACCCTACCACAATATAATTATATTCACAAGTTTTAAATGGGGCCTTATCACCGTTAAATGTACCAATTTAACCATTGAATAAATACTTGAGATATTGGTGGTATGAAAAAGGAATGGCCGCATGTTGATGTATCCAAGGCCTTCTAAGAAGAAATTTGACAGCTATGTCCTACTGAAAAACCCTAAAATCTGAATTAGATACAAGATCTCCAAACTGAGTTCTGAGTGTAATCTCACCTAGAGGTTCTTGTTCATTCTTATCATAACCTTGCAACATCATAGTGGAGAGAGATGAGTCAAATTCAGTAAAACCCAATCGATGAAGTGTACGAATGATAATGAGGTTGGATTTTAAGCCATTATCAATGAAGGCTTGTTGGATTTCTATATCATTAAACTTTCTAGATAAATACAAGGGAGTGATGTGTACATTTGCAACATTATCCTAATCTTTTTATGTGAAATATATAACTTGATGACATTCTGTAGGATTATTCTCTATACGATAGACCTCAGTAGTATAAACCTCAGTTTCAAACTCTTTAAGAATTTCCAATGCCTTAATAAGTGCTTCCCGAAGATCTTTTGACAGATTCAGAGCATCCAGGATTGATAACTTAACCAGTACTTGGGCCAGTTTCTTCAAAACGACATACTTCTTGTACAAAGGTATGTATTTTCCAGCATGGATATGCAGTTTTATAGGTGCCTTGTAAGTTGATTCTCCTAATATAGATTGTCCATGTGTTAGAGAAAAAGCTAAAAATACTTCTACTCTTGGTGGATTAGGTTAACTCGGTCTAATCACCTACTGAGAAGGTGGTGATATAGCCTGTAATCGGTCTTCTAAGATTATCATGTTGGGGCCAACCTTTTCATGTGTGGGAGAATTCCTTTGTTCTTACTGAGTCTGCTAAAGGGATCTCCCATGAGTTTCTCTTATATAAATAGTTTGAGTAGGGGTATTATTAAAATAGTGGCTTTTAGCATATCCACATCTTCCTTTGTATCCTCAACCTTGATGACTTATTCCCCTAGTTACCTTATAAAGTACATGAAATTTAGGTTCATAGTCAAAATCATCATTTGTAGAGGAGTCCATTAAGTGGATAATGTTAATGAAGCCGAATATCAATTGCTCATCTGATGAAAATTCTTTCTGATAGGTTAATTATTATTGTGTCATTTTGTGGGGTGGTTCCCGTACTTTTGAGATAGATGGCATGAAATTTTCCAAAGTCAAGGACAACTTTGTTCTTAACAAAAACTCATCTTATTCTGACTATTGTTTAACCTTTTGATCATATCTCTTTCTCAAGGATTGGCCTTTACAGGACTGATATTTTTATGAAGATGTATTGGTTGTAATGGAAGTCGTAGGAGGCATAGTCAGTTGTTTCAACTATGTTTATAGAATGACATGAGTTCGATTGATCATTTTCATGACCATCCAATCATCAAGATTATATGAATTCTTGTTTCTAACTTTCTGTCATTTTCCTTCTTCCTCTAGATCAATAACAGTAACACATACTACCTGGGCTGATGAACTTTTTAGTTTCACTTGTCTAGAGTCTACTATATTTCACAGTAGATCTTAAAAACAAAACACTACTGAATGGGGTGTCCCAATATTTGATAGAGGGGATAATAGTTTGGGAGGTCCTCATATCCTTCTTTTTTCAGTTTATTGGGCCTTGGTAACTAGACTAAGTTATTTTCCAAGGCTAAAATGAAATAATCGGGAACCTGTTCATTTCTAAAAGAGTATAATTTCTTCTTAAACTCCTCAAAATGTATTTTCCATTGATATTTTTCATCATCTTGCTGAGGCAGTCATTGTTTTTGATGCTTGGGAGGAGGATACCTATGTTATGATGAGGGATTTGAAGTAGAAGTAGGTATAGGTGCTTTCTTGAGTGTAACTATGGTAGCCTCTTCTTTTCCTATTATCCTTATTAGAGCTGATGGGATTACACGAGACTTATCTTTGGTTTATGAAATGGAATTATCCACTTATTGGGTGATTTAATAAAGGTCTCAAAACCCTTCTATGTATTTCATAGGGATTAGTGGTGCGTGAAACTCATCAGGGATGTTTTCCACACAAATTGGCAGTAACTCTTCTTAAGGGAGTGATAAGTTTAAAGAATATTTTAGTCATTTCCATCAAGCAATGAAATCTGAAACCATTTTATTCTTCCATTGTTTGTAGTTTTTAAGATAAAAAATTTTGTCTTCTGCAACATTGAGCTGAATTGGAAAGGGAATTTCTAATGGAGGTCTTCCCATCTAGTAATTGACCGAGACTACAAACTTGTATACTAGACAAAGGATGGCCCCTGTAGTGATCGTAAAAAACATTTTATATTTACTGCTTCTTGTTGCTGAGGGGTCCCCATCATGGGATCACAGTGAGACATGAAATGTAACAAGTGCTACTCTGAATCTCCCAAACTATTAAAGATCGAAAATGTGGTATTCAAAAAGTTAGTAGGGTAGGAATTGGATCTACCCATTCAGGGTGAGCCTTCTTTTCTAATTATACCAGCGCATGTCATTCTTCCATAGCTTCCAATAGAGTTTTTAATGACTCAATTGCATTAACAAGCATTTGGGAAACATTAGGCTAAGCTGAGACTTGAACAGGTGTATCAAGTAGAGCCTAAATAGGTGCGACGACTAGCAAGAGCAATGGTGGTGGAACTGCTAGTATTTGTCTTGGATAACCCATGGGGACAAGCCTATAAGGGTGTGATTGACCATGTTACAGCTATGTAGTCAATGGAGGTAATTCATTATCCACATAAGTAGTTGAAAAAAAACCTCTTTGATGGGAAGCTCCTATTGGAAGTGCAAGCTAGGGATCTATCTGTGGAGTATGTCTGGTAGGAATGCTGCTTCGGAGTAACTTTGCATTGAGTCTTCTCAACTCCTTCATCTCTTCCTCTTGTCGAGAAAATATTTCTTCAAGAAAAATAGATTGACCATATACAGTGTAAAAGTGAGACATGATCTAAAATTTACCCTTCCCCTTGTTAGGTTCATTTCGAAGACGTGGAAGTTAATTATTTGAGGGAATACCTAGATTTTGGGTAATCCTCTGATTTTGGGTACGCACACCTCCTTTATTTTATTCTGTGTGTACTGTATAATGAATAATAAATTCATCCTCTCACTCCCCCAAAATGGAATCATTTTTATAGCATCTTTCATAACGACATTAATGACATTTAATGATGCATAACTCATTGATGGCAATCTGTTAGTATCTTTGTAATATCGTCTTCTTATTAATCCTCTACGAGACTTTGTTCTTCTATTTTTTGGTTTTCCAGGGACTATTTGATGGATAGTAATCTGAATGGAATCCATATATAGTTCATTTGTGCATTCACTTTGTATCTTCTTCCCTAATTGGGAGAAAAATAACTTTTGATGAGGTGGGGATTATGGATGTGAAAAATCCCCCAGCCTTGCAGGATGGGGCTATTCTTGTCCTTCTTCCTCAACCCTTCAGGCTCTATTTTTTGAATCCAAAGGTTAGGTTAAAAAATCCCACATCCTTGTGGGCTGGGGTGGTTCTTGAAATTCTTTGGATGATATCAACACAGTTGCTCTTCTAATTTTATGAATTTTGGTCTGAACATTGGTTGGGTTCATTAGCTGACACCCACTTAAATAACCTATTTTGAAAGACTTTTATACTATTTCAGACATTTGTGTGATCTGATGGTTGAAATCCTCCAAGTGGGAATCCTGATTGATGTTTCCAGATGCTTGATACAAAATCATCTCAATAGCTTGCTCTCTTTGGGCCCGACTTTGCGGAAAATCAATCGAGGCCTTCTCTTGTTGATTATCTCTTCAGTTATGAATAGAATTTGTTTTTTGTAGATGTCATGAGGAAATAAAATTGCATAAGACCACTTTTGATAGAATTTATTGATTTTGGAGAATAGTAAAATGCAATTCTCCATGTGCACCCCATCCTTTGATATGAACACCAGGTGGGGTTTTTGCAATCAATTGTTAGAACCTCTTTAATGAACTGATTCATGCATGTTTAAGGGCCTCTTGTTACTTCTCGATATTTGGGTGTCGGGAAATATGTAGAGATTCCAAGTCAATTTGGCACTGAAACCCTTTTATTACCTTGACATGACTTTGATATTCATCATATGGTAATACTTTGGCTTTTATATGACAATGAGTCTTTCATATGTTGAGGCAGATATCATGAATACAATATTCCGCCAAAATATCTATAATTTTTTTGATAGGTTTCCGAAGACCTAAACATTACTGGTATTTCACCCTTATCCATTTTTTTCTCATATTCAACATATACTCTTCATATTTTTCTAGAAGTTTCTCAACTTGGTCCAACCAAAGTGGACACTTTCTGATTGCTTTATCATAAGAAATGAGATTAGTTGGTGTTTTTTCTACTATATTTGAAAGAAAATGGCCCAAGGGAGGTTCGTAGAATGACTATCACCTTGGGATATCTTTTGGATGAGAAAATGTTTCACCTACCAATAACAAGGCATCACAAATGACTAGGGTTATGTTTTCAAGTGCCACAAGATAAGAGGGTTTTATCATCACTACATTATTAGTTGGAGAATTTTCTTAACAATGCGAAACACTACTATGGAGAGATCTTTTTTTAGATAATGCTATCATGGGGAGGACCACCATGGTGAATTAAAAAAAGGGATAAATCTTCTTGCTCCTTGGTCTTCTGGCCACATGGTGGGTTACCGTGGCTCTCACCCAGAGATTGGTTATCGAGATTGACCAAATTTTCATGAAGAAAGATTTCATGATGAAGTGTCTGTTGAGGAACTTCATAATTACTACTACTACTCCCATTATTTGGTAATGGGAGGGTAGGATCTTGAGCTAAAATAGATAAATGTATGAGGGTTTCAAGAAATCTAGCATTAAGAGGATCCAGATCGCTGATTGACTCTTGATTCTACAACTGTGCTTGGTGGGAATTCTTCTTAGATGCTCTCTTACACATATTTGGTGCCACTTTCTAAGAAAAGTGGTTATAATGGGTAGGTGTATGTGCCTGATTTGAAGTGGCTATTAAAAAAGACTAATTATCTCCAATTGGAATGAGGGTATGTGCCTGATCCATTTTTCCATATGATATGGGGGAGTGTTCCCCATAACCCTCCTGGATGGAATAGAGGTGTGTATCTGCTATAGGATAACATTCTAATGATTATTCCTAGGTATGAGGATAAATTTTTTTGTCCATACCTCTGGTACTACTGAAGTTGTTAGGATATTCTGGAAAGCTTCCAAGATATGGGTAATAATTTGTGTCTACCCTTTCACCATTTCCAAAATGTGTTTGGTGAATTCATTGACCGAAATGAGAATATACGTCCATTATATATTTAGAGTAGGTGCATGTACCTGCTTCTGTACTCCCTTTCCTATCATTGGATACTGATATTACTCATGTGTGGGGGTAGAGAGGTGAGTCTCCCCCATTTTTGTTATTGGATATTTCTGGATGACTTCTGTGAGTGCTTCCAAATGAGACTATTGAAAAACTTGGTGGATACTTGAAAGTGTATGTTCCTGGTGGTTGTTTTCCACTAAGAATGGTTGGTAGGCCTCCTTGAATACTGCCATACGAGTCTACTGGATAGCGGAATTAAGTTGGATGGGTTTATGTGCTCATTCTCTATTTTACACCAAGCTGGGTTGATGGGATTATCCAAAGGGGGAAAAGGTAGGAACCTACTCCCTATTGGATGGTTGTTATCCCTGACAGTTCTTCTTGCATGCCTGGGTCTGAGGGGCCTTGTCTAGATAGACGAAAATAACACCCTCATCATGTTGAGTGTTTGATTCCTCATAGCATTGGTGGCAGTGATTGTTGGAAGGAGCCTTTAGGAAGGACCTTTGTGTATTTAGGATGAGGCCATGGGTGGTCTCTTGGTCAACCTCTGTAAAATAGGGGAAGGATTGGTGATTTTATTTTGGGGATAAAATCCCGAAATGGTTAAAGATGGTGGTTGGAACCATCTGCTTCTGGACCACCAGTCATCATTGATCGGGCGACTGAGGGTTATTCTTGATTTGGAGGGCCTATTGGGTAGACTTTAAGGTCAAGATAGTACCATGTTGATGGTACTCTTGGACTAATGCATTGGAGACCCATCATTAAAGACGCTGAGTTGGTAATGACATCCTTTTTGTGGATGAGGATCCATCTTGAACAGCAGTCAGGGTATTCACAGTTGCAAACTTGAAGGAAGGCATTAAGAATTAAGGGAGTTCCAAGAAATAAAGTGCATGCATATATGAAAAATACAAACAATGAAATCCAGCAAAGCAGAATCTTTTAGATGAAAACATGCATGATTTATTCCTTTATCTGGACCTCTTTTATCAATTGATAGGGGCCCAACAGATGGGTAACACTATCATCTTGGTTTAAGATTCATGTCAGGTTCACCATTTTTTATTTCCCCTAAAACATGAATTTTGGTTAGGAATTACTAATTCTGGACGGTTTCCATCAAATTTATTTATGGAACCAGAAACACCCAATAGTTCTTTATCCAAAGGGACCTGCTTTCCAAAGGCAGGTGTTCATTAGGTTTATTGACCTACGATACTTAATAACTCACAATAGTCGAGAGGATGGGAGGTCGATATCATCACAACATTTTAAGGGGAATTATTGCCTACTCTGAGACTCTATTATATATTTAAGATATGTTCATGAATCCTTATTAATTTACCAAGTGTAATGTAGGTTTCCCTGAAAATTTTTAATAAATTATTAGCATGTAAAGAAATTAGAACCATATGTGTGTATTCAAGGTTATTCATCAAAGGAGATATATGTATGTATTATAAGTTCTCCATAAATATTATCCTCTCATATACTTCTTAAATATTATTTGTTTTTTATTACGACAATTATTTTTTTTATCCACTCAGTAGGGAATATTAGAATTTATCATCACCTAGGGAGACAAATATTTTTTTTGATATTGGGATCGTACCCATAGATGGGATACCTATGTATCCTCATGAAAGGAATCAGAACCCTTAGATTTTGGGGCCACTTAATGGGACAAATAATACCTTTTAAGTCCGTGTGACAAGGACCTAACCGTACAATTTAATTTCATGTAGTAAGGACATCTAGGTGGAATGTTCTTAGTTAAAGTTTAGTATGGGACTTGTACTGAATAAGTCCAATGAACTTGGAAGGTATATGAGTTTCGAAGTTATATTATACCCTTCTATGAATGTAGCCCTGAAAGAACAGGGTTGATTTGGAATGTTGGGTTTGAACCTCAAGGAGTCTTCCTACATATCACAGTTGGATAGGAATCAAAGCTTGTGTAGTTTGATAAGTCTCGCAGAGGAGTATAGACCTTTGAGAGAAATAGGTTGGGGATTACTCCTAAAGATGATTACGTTGTAATAAGGTCCATGAGAGATATGTTAACTCATGGAGATCAAAGGGGGATTTAATTTATGGCTTACTCCTATGGAGGATGCCCAGATTAAGGAATTAGGTTTGGACTCCTAAGGAGGATATCCATTAAGCTCGAGCACTGTGTGAAGGCTTCCAACATATCCCAATTATGGTGGGAATCAGAGTTCTCATAATTTAAGAATATTAGGTGGATTGTGTGGATGTTTTAATCATCACAATTCTCTAAGCCCATGAAAGTCATGCTCGGTGTGAGAAACCAGATGATGTGAAAGATTCAATAAACCACACACTTTCTCCTCTATTCATGGAAGAGTTAGGTCCTACAGTGAAAGAATTAAGGGTGACGATGGATGAGGGTGTAGAGTAATGAACCTTTCAATGTGAAATGAAAGTGAAGGTCATTGGGTACCTCCTGAAAGGCTATGGGGTTACTCATAAGGGATTCCCTAAAATGGGTCCCATGGTGGAAAGAAGATATGATTCCCCATATAAGGGGAAATCAAGTGTGTTCGTCACTCTTCATACTTGGGGACTAGAGACTCCGAGTATCATAGATGAGGAGGAGAAGATAGACTCCTATCCTCAAAATTCGTGATTGGGAACTCCCCAACATTGTCCTTAGGGTGAAGGTATATGTGACCATGGATATCCAAATCCATAAACACTTCGAAGATACATACCCTCTAGTAAGAAAAGTGTATGAAACCCCTAAACATAAATATCCAAATCCAAATGGGAGACACACTGATGTACCTATCCCAAAGGTTTGATAAATCAAGAGGTCTTGGTGGAGGTTTCAACTTGGTACCTTTTAGACAAAGGTTCCAAGGAAGGAGAATCCCTTCCATGAGTGGATTTGAAGAGTCATTAAAGGATGGATCATGTAGGTTATATTTAAAGGTATTCTGCATAGGTATTCCATGTTGGTGTACAATGCAGGTCCTAGGAGGAACCAAAAAAATGTTTAACATAAGAAAGATAAGCCTATGAAAGCTTGATATGCCTTAAGAAATGGACTAAACACTTGGGTGAAGTTTTAATTTAATAACCCTAGGTGTCCCTTGATGTTCTTGGAAGAATCTATCGTTGGTCAATTCTTAAGGAAAGGACCTTGCAGAGATTAATTATCCTTATGAAAGGAGGGTCCTTAATCAGATGCTTTATACTTAAAACTCTAAAAGGAC
Organism: Viscum album; assembly: GCA_963277665.1. NCBI lineage: Eukaryota > Viridiplantae > Streptophyta > Magnoliopsida > Santalales > Viscaceae > Viscum > Viscum album. The sequence goes on from OY728130.1 coordinate 1,713,037,590, forward strand.
TTTGATCTTGATTATACCATCTAATTCACTCTTCTCTTGTTCTTTAGAAAGCCACCTAAGAAAATTTGGGGGACCTGGGCAAAAGAGATAAGCAATGAGAGCTTCAAGAGTTATTCCAAATTTTTCAGTTAGCAAAATGGGGAGCCCAAGGGTCCTATTTGTAGTTAAGGAGGGGGGCTGGTCGAAAGGAGGTTGTCTGTATAGGTCTTTGGTGTAGCTCCATAGTGTGGCTCTTCCGCATAGGGGAGAAAGAATTATATTTCTATTTAGGTATACCACGTAAGTCTATAGTATTGGTCCTCAGTGTAGGGGGATATGTATTGGGATGCAAGGGAAGGACTTGCTGGCCGCTTGATGCGTAGATGTGACGCATAGGTCCCTTGAACTATATTTATTTACTTTTAATTTTTTTTAATAATCTACTATATCCAAAGTGTGTCTTCATAATCATTTTTCCTTCTTTTAAAAAAGAGTGTCAACATTCACTCAAAATGATTATTATATTTCTTCATTATTTTTTTGAATTTATAAATGATTAAGTAATCAATTTGATGAAAATTATATTGTGATATGATAAAACACAAATTGTATTTTTAAGTAATATGAAATTTCAATTAAGACATTACTTTTGATGAAGTAATAGATTTTTAAAGTAAATGATATTTAAATAAAATATTATTAGTAAATTATTATTGATAAATTTAATTGATAATATAATTTTTATGATGTCAAATATAATATCTATAATGGTTCAAAAAATACTATTATAAAAAAATCCAACATTTATCAATAAACATTAGTTGTATTTTAAAATTGAAAATTAATATATTTAGAAAATTATTTTGATAAAATAAATATTTTTTTGTAATCAAAATGTTTAAATTATCCAATGGTGAATTTTTCATAATTTTCTTAGACAATCGAATTTTCACATACAAATTAAATACGGTATAAATATATAGTGCGTATTATGATAACATAATGACCCAAAAATAATGTAATAAATACTATAAAGGGTATACAATACCAAATATATGTTTCCCATTTTAAATAATTTAATATTAAGTTCATGTGATTAATTTTATAAGGCCTTTATGAATCCTCCAAAACCTATATTATATTTTTAGGTTTTACAATCTTTTCTTTAAGGAAATGTATCACTTCCACATTAGGAAGGGTATTATTTCAATATTTTATTCCCTTTACCTTATAAAATAATTAAAATACCCCTATTTGGAAGAAACCATGGGAAAAAACCATGGTAAAGTTTGTGGTTTTGGTTATTTTATTATATAGATTCCAAAACCTAAGTTTGGGAAATAATAAATAACCCCCTCCCTTTTACCATATAAACCCACCCAAGCTCCCATTTATCTTCCCTAAAAAACCATGGATCATGTGATTAATATTACCTCTCCTCTTTATATTCCCCCCAAGGTTCCCCAAAGATCTCAAGAAGATCCTCCAAAGATTTTGGGAATCACTCTCTCAAAGTAAGGCATTTCTCTCTTCTTTTTTATTCAATAACCTCTTTTATGTTATGCCTCTTAGTTTCCATTGTGATTGTTTGGGTATGTTTTACTAAAAACTTATTAACATAATTTGAATTAAAATTTTATGGTATACCCATTTCACTAAAATTAATCCCTCTCATGAACCATTATGAACACCTGTTACTATGCCAAAATTTTGTAAGGGATCTCCCACTCTCTTTTTATACAAGCACCAATTTTATGTTATGACTATTAATTTATATTTGTTCATGTTGGGATATATTTTTTCATATACCCCATACTATATATTTTATTTATAAATTATTAGAGACCCATTTCACTCTCATTAATCTCTCCCTTGATCCTTTTTTTACCCCTGGTACCATGCCGAAATTTAGTAAGGGATCCTCTCATTCTCCTCTTTATTCAAGAATCTCCATTTTCTTATTCCCTTTATCTCCATTTCCTGAGGTTGGAATATGTTATCTCATATCCTAATTACTGACCATATTATGAATAAATTATGATATACCCCTTTTACTCTCATTAATCCCCCAATTAACATTTATACACCTCTATTATACTGTTGAAATTTCACCATGATTTTCCTTGAAAAACAATTGTGCAGTGAATACCCATACCCATTTACTATTAAGGGTTTACACCTTAATGAAAAAATAATTCTTGATTTGGGACTTAAATATATATATTCAACACTCCATTATTGTGTAATAAAATGTAATGGTAAATGATTACTTCTTTTATGATCTATGTGACACACTTATGCATGTGAAAGAAATGAAAGTGATTGGTGTGCCCGAGATTATATAGTGCTCCAATGCATTGGGTAATGTTTTAGTATTATTACAAGCCATGAAAGGGATTAGGAATTGAAATTAATCTATATCGGGACTTTTTTCATCATAATTTCTTTGTAGTTAGACTTGAACCATGTTTATGATTCCATGTTTTAATTTGTTTCCACATTTCTCATGTTGCCATTATGTTATCATGCTATATCATGTCTCATTGTTCATGTTTATAATTCTCTCCCCCTTTATGTATTATTTATATTCATATTGTCGAACATGTAATACTTTCTTCATGTTATTACATGTTTATTACCTTACTGGGATTTATAGATCACCCCTTTCTTATGTATGTCCCCAAGTTATCCCATGCAGTTTTAAAAGGTATAGAGTTTTAGAAGCATGTTAAGAAAGTTTTCAATAATGTTGTTGTATTCCATGGTCAAGATATTATTATATGCACCTAATTTCCAAAGACACTATACTTATGAATCTTATAGGTTGTATTACGTGCAATATTATGTAATAAATCATGAATCAATGTGTAATAAAGAGTAGGGTTGTCATAGTTGGTATCAAAGGAAAGTTTAGTTATGTTTGGGATTAAGATTATAAAACTCTATCGAAAGACTTAGGGATAATAATAAGTATAGGAAAATATACCTTATTTTTAGTAAATTATAGAGTAATTATTTTATAAGAAAATAAATCCCAATATATATAATACAAGTGGATGTGGCTTTGGCACAGGCGTACCTAGAGGTAAAACTTGAAAACATCACATTGATTTAGACTCGATTGAGAACTGGTGAAAAAAATGGGCCTTGCTACACACCTGGTTTGACACTATTGGGGAATATGATTTGGTAAATTCACAAGCTCATTATAAACCATTATTGAACGAGCAAGAATGCCAATAAGATTCTATGTTAGGGAATAGATAATGGTTAACTTATATTGAATCCTAGAAATTCTTAAGTTAAGTAAATACATGTCATTTATAAGTTATCCCATCAATGTTATTGGATTCTTGAATATCTTTTTAATATTTTAAAATTTATCATACATCATTTTCCCTTTATTCTAGTAATGACTCGAAATTTGAGGAACCGAGTCAATACCATAATCTAAGGGTTGAATCCTAGACCAAGGAATGGCCTATTCTAGGGAAATCATTGAAGTGTAAGGAATAATGTTTTTATGTATTGGTATTTGAGAATTATTTGGAAGATGTAGTATATAAATGACATTATATATATATGAATAATGAAAAAAATTATGATTAAACCACAATAGTTTTTCTTTAATGATTTGAAACATATATTGAATGGTACCAGTTACTTATAATAGTGATTTAGTAATGAGGTGTTATTTTAGAAAAATACATGATTAAGGGATTGGTGACCCTTAAAAGGTTTTTGATTTTGGGATAAAACTAAATATCCTTGGAATGATATATCTAAGTCAAATATTTAAAATCCTTGATAATTTTTTTGAAGATTTATGTAATGGAATTTTAGTATGATATTTTGGGAAACATATAACAGGATCAAATAATTTTGATTTTGAGGTGATTAATAATATTTTAGGAGATATTTTTTTTCTAGTTAAGGTATATATACACATTAGGATTATCTAATACGAGTGATATTATGCTTATGGAGGTGTAATATGAAGTGTATGATAAAATCTTTGAGGTTAAAACACTCGTTAATTTTGAAGTTATTAGAGTTATATGTGGGTATTTATTTAAGGAATGATCTACGTTAACTTTTGAGATTATTTGTGGAATTTTGGTGATTAATGTATTAATGTTTATTCGTTTTCAGTATTATATTTAATTATGCTCACCATTTTTGATTTAGTAAATATTATATTAGTATCATGTTATTATTTGGTGTATTATGATATCTGTTAGAAGTTTATTCTATCGCTCCAAGAATAAAAAAAATTCATCTTGAGTTCTCATAATTTGGAGAGAAATATGATATTTTAGTGAAAATTAATTATACATTTCAAGAAAGTATATTTTATTATGCTCCTAGTCTATATGATAAAGTAATTCCTTAACTCTATGAAAATAATCTTGGATAAAAAATGTTTTCATATTAAGTTCATTTCCAATGAATTGATGGTCCTTTTATCCATCACAGATTTATGGTTTTGTGGTCATTGAATTTCTCATGACCATGTTCCCTATCAAACTCAATTAGTTCTTTGGTGTCAGTTTTCTCTTCCATTTCCAGGTTTCCACTTCACAAAAAAGTTCTCATATTGGGAAACCTAGTTATGTGATGACCTTCAAACTTCCTTTCCTCTCTTTCCAATAGGATATTTTATTAAACCTTTTTATAAAGTGGGTTTTCAATAAATATATTTTCAAGTTTCAAAAAAATATCATAGCAATATAAAGTTTAAATTTTTAGGACTCAATTTATTAAAGGACTTGGGGATGCAATTCCCCTATTATTTAATGTAGAAAAATATGTTTAATAGCATATACGATATGTAACACTAAACCCAAAAAAACATTGATTATTTAAATAAGGCCATTTTACCTTTAATTAAATTAATTTATATGATTTGACTAACTAATTTATTATATATATATATATATATCCTATATATGTTGATAAATTATTAGTAAATAATCAATCAATTTTTGGTAATGTCTTTTCATTTTTCTAAATACATTTTCTTCAAAAATGATTTTTATTTCTTTTTATAATATTATAATAATTTTATAGAAAATTTAGAAAATATATTTGATAAAACTAATTATAATTTTGAAATTATTATATCAAAATTAAATTAGGGGGAAAATTTGGTATTTTTCGTAAAATATAGATTTTTTAGTGAATAGTGAAAAATATTCTTTTTATGTAAAATTTTCATTTATTTTGATAAATGAGTTAATTTAAAATTATATCTATTATTTTAATTTTATTTCAAGGTAAAATATTTATTATTTAGTTATATTTAATTCAATTAATTACATTTAAATCATCTTTATACCGGATTTTAATACAAGTTTATTTTTAGGATTAAATACGCATTTTTCTGAAAACTATTTTAAAATGCATAATGTTTCTCCATTATAATTAATTAAAATAACCCCTAATGATAAATGGTTTAAATTTAATTTTTAGATTAAATATCTATATTTATGAATTTAAATTCATATAATGAATATTTCTGGTTATATAGTTAAAGTGAAATAATCTTTTCCTTGAAAAATGGATTTTTCATAAAACTTCTTTCCATCTTGCCTGTGGGTTTTATATTAAAATAAATTTTTTCCGCTCTATGAATCAATTTGTATAAAATTTATTCCATATTTGGAATCATCACAATTAATATTATATAATAAGGTCAATTTATTTTTTTGACAATATGAATAATAATTATAGTAAATATTTATCCCCACAGTAAAAGAAAAATAGATTAATTAAGGGTAAAAATAATTTAACGAAGACTAGAAAAAAATTATCCCTAATATAATGAATAATTATATTTCCTTAAAATTATTATTATATTTAATTATTATTATTTTAATTTATAAATTATTAATTAATCAGTTTGATAAAAATTATATTGTGATACGATAAAACAAAAATTATATTTTTAAGTAATATGAAATTTCAATTAAGACATTCCTTTTGATGAATTAATGTATTTTTTAAATATTTTAATTTTTAATAAAATATTATTATTAAATTATTATTGATAAATTTAATTTATAATATTATTTTTATGATTTTAAATGTAATTTCTATAATGGTTCAAAAATTATTATTTTCAAAAAAACCTAATAATTATCAATAAGTGTCAATTCAATTTTAAAAGTGAAAATTTATATATTTAGAAAATTATTTTCATAAAATAAATATTAATTTTGGAATCATCACATAAAAATTATCCAATGGTGAATTTTTCATAATTTTATGAGATAATCAAAATTTTCTTGTAAAAATTAAATACGGTATAAATATACAGTGCGTATTATAACATTATAATGACCCAAAATGATTTAATAAATACTACAAGGGGTATCTTGGACCAAATATATGTTTCCCATTTAAAATAATTCAATATTAAGTTTATTTTATTAATTTTATAAATCCTTTATGAATCCTACAAAACCTATATTATATTTTAAGGTTTTAAAACCATTTCTTTAAGGACATGAATCACTTCCACATCAACAAGGGTATTATTTTAATATGTTCAGAAATTATCATTATAATATATTTAAAACCAACCTTATTTTCTATAAATCATTGGAAAAATCAAGGTAAGGTCTCTGGTTTTTATTATTTTCTTATATAGAGTCCAAAACCTAGGTTTGGGAAATAATAAAGAACTTCACTCTCTTTTCCTATATAAACCCACCCAATATCCCATTTCTCTTCACTAAAAAACCATGGATAAATTACTTAATTTGACCTAGAATTTTTATAATCCTCCCAAGATTACCCCAATCTCATCCTCCAAAGATTTTGGGAATCACTTTCTCAAGGTAAGGGATTTCTCTCTTCTTTATTATTTAAGCATCACTTTTATGTTATGACTCTTAGTTTACATTTGTGGTTGTTTGGGTTTGTTTTAATATAAACTTATTACTGTAATTTTTATTACCATGTGATTTTATACCCCTTTAAATCTCATTAATCCCTCTCATGAATCTTTATGATCACCCGTTACCATACTGAAATTTAATAAGGGGTCTCCCTCTCACCCTTTTATCCAGACACCTATTTTACGTTATGCCTATTAATTTCCATTTGTTCATGTTGGGATATAATATTCCATATATAACTTAATTTCCATTTGATTTCAAAATGATTTGATACCCATTTCACTTTAATCAATCCCTCCCATGAGCCTTTGTGTACACTTGTTACCATACCAAAATTTAGTACGGGATTATCTCCTTTTCTTTATTCAACCACCTCTATTTTATTATGCCTTTCATCTCTATGTACTAATGTTGGTATATGTTCTCCAATATTCCCCTTACTGCCCCTATGATTCCTAAATGATGATATATCCCTTTTAACTCTCATTAAACTATCCCATGAACATTTATACGCCCATATTATGCTGTCAAAATTCCACCGCAATTTTCCATGCCAAAAACAATTATGTAGTGACACCCATACCCATTTCTTATCAAGGATGTTCACATTTATGGAAAAATACTTATTTTATTAGGGTCTTACATATATTTATTCCACACTCCTTGATCATGGAATAAAACTTTATGATAAACGATTCAATGTTTTATGATCTATGTGGCACAATTATGCATGTGAAATAAATGAAAGTGATGGGTGCTCCCAAAATTATATAGCAATCTAATGAATTGGGTAATATTTTAATCTCATGAGATGTCATGTAATGGATTATGGAGTGAAACTAATCTATCATGATACTCTTTCCACCATGATTTATTGACATTTATCCTTGAACTATGTTTATGATTCCATGTTTTAAGTTGTTTCCCATGTTTCCTTTATGTTATCATGCCATATCATGCCTTATTGTTAATCTTGAGGATTCGCACCCATTTTATGTCTCATTGATATGCCTATTATCAAACATGTAATACTTTATTCATGTTATTACATGTTTATCCCCTTGCTGGTCTTTATGTATCACCTCTTTCTTATGTATGTCCCTAGGTTATCCCGTGTAGTTTTAAAAGCTATGGAATTTTAAAAGCATGACTACTACAAAACCGGCCTTTAACAATGCTAAAAATGGCCTTTATTAATGCTAGAAAAGTTATGACTACATGAGAGAAGTTAAAATACATGTTATTTTATCAGTTCTTGAATGATAACTAATAAAGTATAAATTTATCAACACTAATAAATGTGGTCTCTATCAACGTTTTTAAAAGCACTGATAAAGGGACACACTGTAGTGTGCTACAACAATACATTGTAGCACCACTATAGTGTGCTGTTACAACACATCGCAGCTCCAAAAACACACCAAATATCAACAAAAACAATTACCATTACAGGATTTAAATGATATGAAATTTACAACGCAAATACAAATACAAGAACAAAATAATCTATTACATACATTTCAAACATTGGTTCACACAATTACATAAAAAAAATTATTAAATACATTCAAAACCATCAACGTTGCTTTATCTTTTAATCCTAAACCAACTCAGGTTGTTTTTGAACAAACCACCCCTTATTGAAAAAAATAACACACCTATATAAAAAAACAATTTTTATGTTAGTATTAATATAAAGAAATAAATTAACAGAAAGTGTTAGTTTTACTAAAATTGATGTCAATTTTAAATAAAAATATGTAATTGGAGCCATACTTGTCACACCATGCATTGGATTGAGGTGTGAATAATTTAAAAACATCAAAAATGACTTATTAATTGTTCTCCTAAATTATCAAGAAAATCTGAGCGTGTTTAATCAGTTTTCAGCGAGTGATACTTTTTGAACTAAAATATTGATTTTAAACTAATAACATACAATTTGAATCATATCAGGAACATCATATATCATATTGTGGTTAGAATTATTCCTACACATCAAAAATTTCTTATGGATCATTTTTATAAAGTATTAAAATAGTTAGAATGTGTTTTCTCAGTTTTGAGTAGGACGATTTTCTATTTTACTAAAATTGATGACAATTTTAAATAAAAAGATGCACTTTGAGTCATACCAGTAAAACCGTGCATCATATTTAGGTGTGACTAATTCCTACACATCCCAAATGACTTATGGACCATTTTACTAAATTATCAAAAAATATTAATGTGTTTTCTTAGTTTTGAGTATGTCTCTTGTCTACTTTTCTAAAATGTCATTTTAAAATTGAAACATGCACTTTGACCCATACTGATAACATTGTGTATTATATTGAAGTAAGGCTGATTCCTACACATCACACATGAATTATGGATCATTTTACTAAAGTATTTAAACAATTTGAATGAGTTTTCTTGGTTTTGAGTAGGTCAGTTGGTCTTTTTACTAAAATTGATGTCAATTTTAAATAAAATCATGAACTTGGAGTTATATCAGTCACACCGTGCATTTTTTTGAGGTGAAACTGATCCATTCACGTCTAAAATCACTTATGGATCATTTTCCAAAATCATTAAAATAATATGAATGTGTTTTTTCAGTTTTGAGTAGGCCAGTTTTTTTTTACATAAATTGATGTCAATTTTAAATAAATATGAAATTAGAGTTATACTGGTCACACCATGCATCAGATTGGGGTGTTGTTGATTCCTACATGTTTCAAATATTTTATGGATTGTTTTACTAAAGTATAAAAACAATCGGAATGTGTTTTCTCAGTTTTGAGAATGTCACTTTTTTTTACTAAAATGTCATTTTAAACTTGAAACACACACTTTGACTCCTACGAATCACATCATGTATCAGTTTGATGTGAGACTAATTCCTACATGTCACAAATAATTTATGAATTGATGCCCTAAATTATCAAGAAAATCCAAGTGCATTTACTCAGTTTTCAGTGAATGAAACTTTTTAAAGTCAAATGTCGAATTTAAACTGATAACAGAAACATTGATTCAGTTTTATTTTTTACTAGAATTAATATCAATTTAAAATATAAAAAGTAATTGGACTCATACCAGTCACATAGTGTGTTGGATTGAGGTTTGGATGATTTCTACATGTCCCAAAGTCTCAAAAAAATCCAAATTGTTAATGCTACCACAATTTCCATAAACTTTCTTTGTCGAACTTACAACACTACATGAGCAGCTTCGAACAAACCACATCAACTCAAAAACAAAAATCCACCTGTATAATAAAACAATTATTATGAGTAATACTAAAAATAAATTAATAAAACATAAATATGAAATAATACTTTAATTATATGGATAATGATTTTACTGTGAAAATATCAAGATTACCTCTGTGATTGAGCAGTAGGGGGAAATTGAAGGAAAGTGAAAAATTATAACACTACAGGGGTGAAAGGTTTTAAGGGATAATAATTTTATGGAAGTTTTGGTTTATAAAGGGATGAAATATGGATAGAGAACCCCAAATCGAACAAAATAATCCACCTGTATAAGAAAACAATTATTATGCGAGCAACACTAAAAAGAAATAAATTCAACATAAATATAAAGCGATACATTAATTCTATGGACAATGATTTTACTATGAAAACATCAATATTACCTCCATAATTGAGTATTGTTGGTGATATTTATTTTTCTACAAAGGTAGTGGAGGTAATTTTAAATTAAGTGATAAAGAAACCACTATAGGGGTGAAAAGGTTTTAAGGGAGAAGAAGCATGAAAGTTGGAAAGAGCACCCCAACTTGAACAAAAGAATCCACCTGTATAAGAAAATAATTATTATGTGAGTAATACTAAAAAGAAATAAATTAAACATAAATATACAATAATAAATTAATTCTATGGACAATGATTTAACTATGAAAACATCAAGATTACCTCTGTGATTGAGTAGAGGCAACATCATTTCTATTCTTGCAAAAGAAGTGGAGGTAATTTGAAAGAAAGTGATAAATAAACCACTACATAGGTGAAAAGGTTTTCAGGGATAAAAATTATGAAATTTGGATTGATCACCCCAACTTGAACAAAATAATCCACCTATATAAGAAAACAATTATTATGCGAGTAATACTTAAAATAAATAAATTAAACATAAATATGAAATAATACATTAATTATATGGATAATGATTTTACTATGAAAACATCAAGATTAGCTCTTTGATTGAGCAGAGGTGGAACTGTTTCTCTTCCTGCAAAGGCAGCAGATGTAATTTGAAAGAAAGTGATAAATGCACCAATATAGGGGTGAAAAAGTTTTAAGGGAGAAGAAGCATGAAAGTTGGACAAAGCACCCCAACCCAAACAAAGAATCCACCAGTATAAGAAATCAATTATTATGGGAGTAATACTAAAAAGAAAAAAATTAAACATAAATATTAAACAACACATTAATTCTATGTAAAATGATTTTACTATGAAAACACCAAGATTAACTACGTGATTGAGCTCAGACAACGTCATTTCTATTCTTGTAAAGACATGACAAATAGATAGAAATACTCTAAAATAAACAAACTCTAGAAGTAATAATGAAAATTAAATCAATGTTTCACTATATAATTTTTTGTTAAAATAGAGAAAGTATATTGTAACATTACCTTTACATCTATCCAAAGGGTTTCTTTGGTCCAAATATAAGCTAATAACAAAACTAAGGATTCTATCTGCACTTCATTGTAGTTTAGAAGACTATATGGATGTCAGGAAACCATGAGACAATTAATGATATTAATATCTATTTGGATCCATTGATCAATGGATCCAAAACAAGGATTGGTTGTGAATGACTCATAAAGTTAATAACAAAACTAAGGATTCTCTCTGTACTTCACTACTATTGGTTAACTGCCACTTAGCAAAACATCCGACCTGAAATTCCTATCCGAAATCCCCATGATGATCTCATATCATACACAATCACCACCATCACTATCATATCACCATTCAATATTCACTTTTCCTTCTATTCCTCGCAATTTTATTATTTATTTAAATAAGTGGGAATATTTTTCTTTCATAGCATTTTTTGATTCTCATGTTTCTTCTTTAATCATATGTGTTTTCCAAAAAACCATTACCTAATGAATTAAATTAATATATAAAATTTTATCTATGTTCAAGAATATAATTAGCTTGTTTCTCTCTATATGTGGGATGAGAGCATCATGGGGACTCTAGACAGAATGTTCAGGTCTGATTCTATGTTAAGCGGTTGTTAACCAACAGTAGTGAAGTGCAGAGAGAATCCTTAGTTTTGTTATTAGATTTGTGAGTTATGGACAACCAATCCTTGTTTTGGATCTATTGATCAATGGATCCAAATAGAAATCAATATTCTTCCAACTCTTTTAGACTAATTTGTCTTGAATAACAACAATGTAAACACGGACTGCGGATTTTAGAAGGTCCTTCTACTTGATCTCTTACAAACTTGATGAACTATGTAATTAAAACTTTATATTAATTTATAAAATGATTACCATGCATCCATTTTTGGTCCATATCCATCCTATTGGGTTCATAAAAGATTAATTTTATACATCATATAAATAAATACAAATAAGATATTCATTATCAAAAGTGAAAATTATAGAAAATTATAATAAGGGGAACTCAACATTTGATTGATTCAAATAATTTTAGTATATTGAAGAAAATGGGTAATTGAATTTAAGAAAAAAAATTACTCCACATCAAATCTTTCATAAATTTTATAAATAGATGAAAATATAATATAGGAAATTAAGGAGTAATACATAACTCAAATTTTATAAACAAGAATAATAAACTCTCATTCAATCCACTAGAAGATATAAAAATTTATTAGAACAAGTGATGTTGAAACCTATGGAATTATTACATTAAAAATTAATGGTATGTCAATATTTGAAAAAATATCAAGAATTTTGGGATTTCATATCATCACATCGACACATCCCAAAGAAATTCAAGTTACTCTAACTGGATGTAAAATTAGCATTTACTAATGGATTACATGAATAGTAATTACATAAAAAATACATAGTATTCTCAGTCTTTAATATGAGAATAATGTTTGTAAATTAAAAAATATGATGTATGAATTGAAACCATAACTAATAGCTTGGTATTAATGGTTATATGAATTATTAAAGAAACTATAATTTAAAAAAAATTAGGAATTAATCATAATCATTACATAAAAATAATTTTTGTATAGATTGAAAGTGTTTATCAACACCGATGACATAATATTTATAGGTTCAAGAGATGAACAATGATAAAAAATTTCTACATTAACAATGAACAATTTTTAAATGTTGATGATTAGTGAGTTGACCTTTTCCTTCATTTATAAGTGACTCATGGAATTCATGGGATATTTATTTCGCAATCCATGTATATGAGGGAAGTGTTTTATAAATTTCAAAAGGATGATTGAAAACCCATGTTGACACCCATCGAAAATTGAATTAAATTTTCTAATTTTGTGGGTGGAATGTCAATCTATATCATGATAGTGTCCAAGGGACATTATCGATCTCCCTCAGGCTGGAAACAAGCACCAGGGCATGAAAAACAACACAGTGGGAATAATTTGGCCCAAAAAATAAATAAAACTAGTAGAAAGAAACTTTAAATAAAAACATACATGATGCATCTATACATTGAATTATCACACCAACCCAAATAAGTAGAAAAAAGAAGACATGAAGCAGTATAATATAAAATAAATCCCTTAACCTACCTTTAACTCCCACACACAAAAAATTACTAGTTTCAATTTCAAAAATTTCACATGTATGGAATACATTGATAAAATAAAGAATGAAAAATATGTATGATAAATTTGGGTGATAAATTTAGGAAACATAAACAAAATAAAACAACCAAATAAACTCCATGTGTCGTCATCGAGTACAGAAACAATAAACTCTCCATAACAGATCAAGAGTTGAATCAAAATGGGAAACTGAGAAAATCGGAAGGCCTACCATACTAGTATACAATCACCAGACCAAAAATAACGACATCGTCAAAGAATAAATCAAAAAACAAAATAAAAAATACACCAAGAAAATTAGAAGGACTACCTATCTAGGTTGAAGAAAATATGAGAACCACTTTGGAAAACCTAATTGCAATCAAACACTGAATATCAGATGAGATGTTCAAGCAACTAGAGGCATTTGAGTGGTGTGATTCAAGCTTTGATTCACTAAGGAGTGCTGAAAACGAGTGGTTTACATGGAAAGATTCTGATATTGCAATGGGTTCACAAATACTTATGGTTTTTTTAATTAGATTGGTACACTTTTATCAGAGATAAAAAAGCACCGATAAAACTAATATTTATTATTGCCAAATTTTCATGAACTAACCTGAGTCAACCCTGAACCGGTCACCCGAGTCGGCCTGCGACAAGGCCCAAGAGGTGTTCTTGATCCTCTCAGGCTGGCGACAAGCATCAGGGCATTGACAAAAATGATGGGAATGGTTTTGCCCAATACAACTGGATAAAAGCATAGGAAATAACAAATAGAAACTCAAAATAAATAAACCAAATAAAGAAACTAAACAAGAACTGAAGAAAATAAAACTAACCAAACGGGACCACCACTATCTCTGTGTGACCTCACAGGTCACTCTCCAACTCATGACCAAACATCGCCCAAAGAAAACAAGCTCGTTTCAAACCTGAAACAGAAACTAAAAACAAGAAAACACTATAGGCATGAGTATTAAAACTTAGTTGGAATACCCAAACAATCTATTCCCAAAACACTAACATTAAATAAAGAATTTTAATAATCTGAAGTTTTAACTACAATATATATAATACTATTTTTCACCCGAACTTTCATTTATAAGGAAAGTAACAATCCATTTCCCTTTATAATTCAAAAAAAAGTTTAAGATTTGGAGGAAAAAGATGCATTACATTTTTAAAAAAATTTCAAGAACAATTTAAAATCCAAATTTCAGTTGTTAAACAATAGGAAAACCATACACACACACACAACACAAAATAAGGGAAATGGAAAAGTGGTAAATAAGGCCAACAACCAAACTAAGAACCTCAAATGTTTGCCACATACAAATAATAAATTAAGAAAACATGGGTTAAACCTAAAAGCTCATGAACAATCCAGAATGTACTATACGTGTGAATCATCCTGAAGGCATGCCTACTCTTGACGATGTCATAACTCCCTAACGCTTGGTGTTTCCCTACTTGGCTTAACCGAGGGTCCCAATCCCCTAGTAGAGCAAAGTCTGTACTAAGGGCCACTAGCTAGTGCATAATCCAAACTAGTACAATAACCATTCTCAGAAGATTCACTTACTATGACAGGTTCCCATGTCAACACATTCAACAAAAAGGGATCATTCAACAATTTCAATCAAGTAACCAACCACAATGCACAAAAACCACACACAATAACTCACACAATCCACGTACACAGTAGGATCACCCCTGAGTCACCCCAAAGAGAGTTTTTAAAATATTTCATTTCATTAAAGTGTCAAATGGGCCTTAACCAACCACTCAACACCAACCTATTTTCAGAAGAACCAACACATGCCAACTCACTTCCAAAGAATCAAAGAAACACCACTTTCAATCTCAAAACCATTTGAAACCCCATTTAAAAAATCCATTTTAGAAACCCAAATCACCATTTTGAAACTAAGACATAAGTACAAAGTCCAAAGGGTCATTTTATCAACACGTAATATGCACATTAAAAAAAATTCTAGACAATTCAAGCACAAGAGGAAATTAATATCTCTCACAACAAACATTACTTCTAAGAATAATTACTTAATATTATTTACCATTAATCTAAAATTAATGTAACAACAAGAAATTAATAAATTCTAAATATAATTGAAAGTGCAGTGGGGACCTATCTCAAGGTGGAACCAAGCCATTAACTCGGCTCTTGGCGCTTTCTAACTAAAATTTGCTGCTCTTGACGATGGAAACCCGAAACTGCATCACCTATATGCATATACATTTTCATATATATATATATATATATATATATATATATACCCTTTTACCCAAGTACATATTCCCCACGCCATGAGGGAATATGCACAAGGAGGATATACATATATACATGCTTACCCATGCATATACCTATTGGTCTTTGTCACTGAAGACCAATACCCACACAGCAATGAGAAAAATTCCCTACAAAAATGCAAGGGAATCCAATTACCACCAAAGGCTCTAAACACAACTAAAACAATTTCACTTCCCAAAAAATAATATAAATTAAGCGCAACACATGAAAAATACACCTTTCATGGAAAACATGTCACAAGGACAATTTGCATCACACTCACAACTTAATAAGTCATTTACATAATTAATAAAAATTTTCTAAGATGTATAACAAAGCTTCACTTTAATAAAAAACATAATCTAACTCCTCACTTAATAATTAAACTCACACAAAAACATTTTACTACACATGGTGCACACACTTTATAAGATTTAGCAAACCACTTAAAAATATTTTGAAGCAACTCCAAATAGTATCACAATAAATTTAACACAAAAGACCACCCAAAATCCCCTTTTAAGGCCAAAATCACACCACTTACATGTCAAAACAGAATTCTCAGCCCTTGCGCAACATAATAAATCAACAACATAGTTTAGAAAAACACTACGAATGGCTCAACACCGATTTTCACAAAATCAAAACATTCATATCACATAAATACGCTACTAAACACTTCAGATGAATATTAAATATCAAGTAAAACTATATTTTCACTAAGAAGACTAATCAAATAACATACTAAATTGATTAAACAAGCAAAATAAAACACCAAATAATGTTTATGCACAGAACCGACTACCTTTGGTGTAAAAATTCCCAAAAATTTCTGTGGAACCCCAATCATTGCAGAATCGCACCACACGGTGATCAAAATAAACCCTAAAATCAAACAACAGAATCATATACACCATAAAAAAACCCAACACAAATCCAAAAACCCAATGAATATGAATCAAAACCCCAAATCGGAGGAGGAGGGTTTACCCGAAGGGAAGCCATGCTGCAAAAGGGAAGCGGGGCACCGAAATTTGCGTCGGTAGTAGGAGGGGACTCTGGTGAGGAGGTACAACCATTTAAGGGAGGCATACGGTGGTGTCAAATTGGAAGGGAAGGAATGCGCGCGGCTATTCAATGAGGAATAGGGTGGCGCGGCGACACGTAGGAGGAGGTTCAGGCGACGATCGTTCGCACGACAAGATGGAGGAGAGGAGGCGGGCCGATTCACCAGAGGAGGAGGGAAAAGGGAGGCGTCAGCTAGGGATTGAGGGGGGTTGATGCACGATGCAGAAGGGTGGGGTGATGGGTTATAGGGTGATGGGACAGAGAGGGAAAGAAAAGAAATAAAGAAATAAAGAATAAAATAAAAATGATATAAAAATAAAAAAAAACAAAACAAAGTAATAATAACAAATTTTAATACTAATTATGAAACTAAAAATAATAAAACCAAAGTAATAGAAACAACCAAAATAATAATAATAATATTATTAAGGCTGGACAAAGTGCATGGTTGTGCCCATAGTCGCGCAAAAAATATAAAAATAAAAAAAAATAAAAAAAATAAAATAATTAAATCTAGATCAAACTACAACTAAAAAAAACAATTGAAATAATATAAATCATCAGGTCAGGGTCTGACATAAACTTATAGCTCTAATAAATCCTCATTTTTATCAATGTGAAAAAAGTACCAATAAAGATACTTTTATCAAAGCTTATTACTTAAGAACTTTTTAAGGACTTATAATTATAATTATAAATAAAAAAATTGTAAATATTTATATATACATAATATATATATAAATATAAATATAGTAAATATATTCCTTTTTAAATATATTTATTATAATTTTTTAATTATTTATTTATAATTATATATTTTTTTAAAATAATATTTATATAATTATATATATTTATGTAATTATGCGTATATATATGTAATAAATATATATAAACTTAAATATAATAGATATATTCATTATTTAATTAAATTTATTAAAAATTTAATAATTATTTAAATATATATACTTATTTATTTATAATTATATAAATACTTTTTAAAAAATATTTATTTATTTATAATTATAAATGTATAATTTTATAAATATAGTAAATGTACATTTATAAATATATTTATTTATAATTTTTTTACAAATATATTTTTAAGATTATTAATGAATATCTAATTTTAATTGCATGCATATTTGTTAAAAATGAGTGAAATTGAATAAATTAAGAATAAGTACACTTTAACAATATTGAAAAAATGGATACGTTTTATGTGTATGTATTGTATATAAAAATGAATTAATTATGTATATATGAAATCATTGTAACATAGATTCGATCTATGTTAAATTAAAAAATCAAACAATATTCAATTAATGTTGAGTACTATGCAATTAGTCAATATTTTTAATTCATATTAATTTTTAATTATAAACCATTATTCAATAAACATATGACTATTTAATGTAAAGCACATAAATATTTTGTAATATATAAATCATATTTATATACATTAAAATATATCTATATATTTAATATATACAATTTAATAACATTAAACATCATAATTATCTTATTAATAAAATGTTTAATATTTAATAATGTATAATGAATTTAATCATTTTTATCAATAATTATTTAATCAATAAAATTTGTAATATTTTTTTTAAATAAATCCATTTTTTATTTTTTATTTATTTAATTATTTAATTTTATTGATTTGGACCTTTATCAGCGCTAAAAAAGCACTGATGAAATCAATATTTATCAATGCCAAAAATAAAGCGCTGATAAAGAGTCCCCTTTACCCATGCTAAAAATAAAGCATTGATAAATGTTACCTTTTATCAGCGCTAAAAATAAAGCACTAATAAAGGATGCAACACCCCAAAATTTTGAAAATAAATTTAATATTGAATGCATGAATCACCAAGTCTCTACAAAACAAATTTTTTTATAACCTAGCCAGTAAACATAGTTTTTCCACATCTATGATTTTAGTTTAGCAAAACGGACACACACGGTTGTGTTCAGTAAGATATTTAGATTCTGATAAGACAAACTAATTTTTGGTGAATAGTAACTTACCCATATGTATATTAATGTACCCTTATGAATAGTAACTTGATGCTTATGAATAGTAATTTACCCTTATGAGTAGTAACTTGACCCTTATGAATGGTAATATACCCTTGTGAATATTAACTTGAATCGTAATGTACCCTTATGAATAGTAACTTGACCATTGTGAATAGAAATATACCCTTATGAATAGAAACTTGAATAGTAATGTACCTTTATGAATTTTAACCTCACACAGGTAAGTAAAAATATAATTTAGGTACCTTATAAATGAGACAGAATATTTTAAAAAATAATAATTAAGTGTTGGTATTTTTATAAGCAATAAACAATTAACTACAATTTAATAATTAATATATTAATATAAAAGATAATTAATTTTTATAAATTGTATTCATGAATCAATATTTTTCTTTTCTATGATTATAAGATAATTTTATGAGACCCCACTAAATTTTTCAAAGTGTCATAAAATCAATTATAATATTAAAATTGATATTTTTCAAGTAAATTATGATTTTAATTAAAAATTAAAATTTTCATATTTAGGAAATTATTTTCTTAAAATGGAGTTCTTTTTTGGATTCTACATTTCAAAAAATGGATTGGATTATTTTTTGGTATTTTTATGAAATAGTTTAATTTTTGTTGAATAGTAAAAAAATGCAATTTTTTTATAAAATACGGTATTTTTCGTGACATCGACACAAAATTATTATGATATAAAAATTTATTTAAACTATTTGATGACTAAATAATTATATTAAAAGTTTACTATTGTGTAGAATTAATTTATAACATTCAAAGTATATTTTTTTCATGATAAGTATAAAAATCATTGTTAATATCAACGCAGTGCCTGCGCAATGCTGGAAAGTCATAATTGTTAATTTATATATAATAATTGAGTTATAAAAATTGAATTCATGAATTATTTATTAATTATTATGCATTATTTATCTCTTTTATTTTTAATTTATAATTTTAGTGTTATATAACATGGGTATTATCCAAATGTTTGTGCAATGCTTGGGGAGTGCAAGAAAAGACAAAATAACAAAGTTAAAAAGATGTCTTGTTTTTTTATAAGATTGAATATACATAATGAATAAATTTATAATTTTATTCTGAACCTAATTTATTTATCTTTATGGTATTATTTTATTTTTAATTTTTATATATGATATAATTAACATTAATGCTTATGCAACGCCGATGCAACGCTTGTGCTAGCATAAGAAAAATAAATAAAATGTTTTTAGTTAAAATTATAAGAATTATTAAATGACCCATATTTTGGATAAAAGATTTTATCTAATTAATTTTATACAATTATAAAGTTTTTATTTGAATTGGAGACATTTTGGGCCCACATGCATCACTTTAAAGCCTTTATAATATTTTATTTCAAAAGGGAATCAAGTTGTCACATTATAGTTTTTAATTTAAAAATATTTTTATATGAGATTTTCTAGAGGTTTTATTCAAACAATATTAGTCTTTGGAAAAATAATAAAATTATATTTCTCATTTTATTTTATTTTTTAATTTTTATACAACAAATAAATATCATAATGGCTTCCACAAAGATAATGCAGTATTAATTTAATTAATGAATAAATAAAATAAATGATATCAAAAATAATAAAATAAATATAATTTTATATTTTAAGCTAATTCATGGATTCCTTATATGAATATGACATTTCTATGATATAAAATAAAATTTTATTTGATTTTTTAAACTCTTTTTTGATGTGTTTAAAGTCATAGATACAAATAGTCTTTATCTTGATAAAATTGTTTTTCATGAATAAAATATTTTATTAAATTATTTAAAAATTCCAAAATTATTTAAAAATTAAAAAAATAATGATATTACTTCGAAAATGTAACCCCCCTTTATTTTTATGCCTTTTTAGAGTCTTAAACCCAAAAATATATTGATTATATTTTAATAATTTTAGTGATCCTAAGTTACCCCTCACCTCATTTATAAAAGGAGGTTCCTTCCTTCACAAATTTAATAACCATAAGACTTCTTGTTCATCCAAAATCTTCCAAATTTCATCCTTATCATCCCTTGACACATTCTAGTGCTTCTGGCCTCACAAAAAGACCAATTCCAAGAGCCTTAAGGTGGGTTCAAAAGATAAATATTAAAGAGGTAAGATTTCTTCTTCTTATCTTTTAAATTATTTATCACTTATACCTTATCCATGCCTATTATCCAATTATTCATGAAAAATATAGTAACTTATATGTACTGTAATTTTTTTTATTATAATGGAATATTTCATCATCATATCTTCTTTTCCCTCCTTTTATACTATAAATGAGAACACCGTCCAAGATGTGTTAATCATCACGTTCAAGGAAGACGAGTTTTGATTTTGCATTACTATCTTTAATACTGGTCATTAAACCTTTATAATGGTTGAACCAGATCATAATATATTTATTTTATATTATTTAATGTTCTATAATTGTTACACACTCATAATATAAAATAATAATACAAAACAAATTCATTATCCACAAAAACCGCCAAGTTAATACAAGCATTTATAATTTAATTTTATCTAATGAGTCATCCTCATGGAATATTAACAAGATCATTATAAGATCATTTATATATTTTTAATGTTACTAATAATATATATTAACAATTAAAGATGTTTAAACACATTTCAAACAAACTTCCATTCATGAATACAAGTTAACCGATCATGAAAACCAAAGAAGAAAATGCTTCCAAAACAATGAAATTGAATATATTAACCCATCAAAAGGCCGTGAATGAACCTAATAAGGTTATACCTAATAAATTAAATGTTGATAAGGTTAAAGAATAATTAATTTATGAACATAAATTTTATTATTCAGGTCATTAAGATCATGTGAGGAACACCTTTGGACTTAAGGTATGGGTTTCCTCATCTCACTTCCATTTTCACGAGACATTCCTTATTCACTACAGTTACTTTTGTTTGGTGTATGTATAATAACCATTGATGTATCATATCATTAATATCTTTAATTTCATGGTATTAAATTTATCATTTGATGATTATCAGTTTTGGGGCATATGTTTCGATTGATTACAAAGTGGCAAGGGTTTTCTACCCGAACCACCATTTTCATTTGAGTTGCTCTTATTCTCTACTCACCTCAATTAAATTATTATTTATTCTTATTTAATCATAAAAAATTATGTTTAAATGTTCTATATATCTTTACCAATCATAATCCTTCTTTATTTTATGTGGATTTAAATGTTTTAACAGAATATTTCAAAAATTCTTCCGAAATGCAAGCCTGATTCAAGGAACTTCTCAAATTCTTACTTATTTTTAAGTTCACTCTATAATCAAATTTATGCCAGATTTATATTTATAAAATCACAAATTTAACATGAAAATCTATTTTGGTTCATTTCTTGTTTTATGAAATCATGCCTTTGCGCTTTAAAATCTCTTTAAGGAATTCCTTAAACCGCACTAAAATGTTTTAATTCTAAAGCTTCTTTAAAAACACCTTTTACATGATTTCACTTCAGTGGGAAATCATTTTTGCCTCAAATGTAATATAAATGTACTAAACTTTTATTTTTTGGTATATACATGTTTAAAACCATATTTATGAAAAATACAAATTATTTTCCAAAAGAAATATTCTTTCCAAAGTAAAATAGATTTTTCTCATCTCACTTTAACTTTTATGAGATATATGCCTTGTTCACCACTTATTCCTTGAATGTGGTGTATATAGTTCCCCTTTTAATATCATATCAAGAGTCGACTTATTCTCATGATATTATTAGCGATTATGATTTGAATGTTTCATGTTGTTATGAGACACTTTGGAATGTTTAAGGATTATTTACTTAAGAATTTCTCAATGGTATCATTTAAAAGTATCCTTATTTATGTCAAAATACATTTATGAATGTGGTATATATACTGACCCTTGGAATATCATATCAAGAGTCTCATTATTCTCATGATATTCTAAGGGATTATGATTTGAAAGTTTCACAGTGGTATGAGACACTTTGGAATGTTTAAGGATTATTTCCTCAAGAATTTCTCAATGGCCTCATTTAAAAGTATCCTTATTTTTGTCAACATCCATTGATGAATCTTGTATTTCATAGAGTTTTATATCTTATGATATCATCAACAATATTTTGTTGAAGGTTTTATGATTAGTTTGAATGTGGATGTTCTATCTTAAAATCATTCACCAATTTACTTTGAATGGTTAGTGTTTATGATTACTGTTCAAGGAAAGTTATTTAAATTTATTATATTAGTTTTAATATGAATGTATATGTCATTTATTTTTATCACCATTCATATTAGGAATTAATTAGACTTTGTAAGTGTTGGGTGTGGCCTGTTATATCCCCTCAGGGCATCAGTAGGTCTCATGAGACAAACTAGAGTCTTAGAACAAAGCTTTGACAAAATTATTATTTATGGTCTTAGAATGAGGCCTTAACGGTATGGTTATGATGTCTAGAATTATGAATTCCATAATTATAAAAATAGTATTGATAGTTCATGTGGTTGTTCAAATAGTAGAATACCTATGATTATGTTTTATTATGGAATTTTTTTATTTAACTCTTATTCCTACCATATTGTGTTCAAGTTCATTTTTAAAGGAATGTGTTTCTAGTTATTCACCATACCTCATGTTTATGTTTATGATATCTTCTGTTATATTTCTTAACCTTACTGAGAATTTGAGCCCACCCCTTTTTTTGTTCCATTTTCTCAGTACGTGAAGAAGTTTATTATGAATGACCTGTAGGGATAAACTTAGAGTTGTGGATGTTCCCAATAAAACTTAAATGTTGTTTACTTTTAAAGTTTCAATGTTGAACCTATGTATGTATATGGTTTTCCAAAACTATTAAACTAATTGGTCCTTCAGGATTTGATTCCTTGTAATCATGCCAATGTATTAAAATAATGCACCAGCTCCAAGCTTCTGGGGTTGGGGCGTTATAAAGGATACCCTTTATTAGCACTGATAAAGGTGCCCTTTATCAGTGCTAAAAAAAGCATCGATAAAAGGTTAAATTTATCAGTTCTTTCCTTAGTGCTGAAAAATATGCCATTTATCAGTGTGTTTCTGTAGCACTGATAAATGCTGGTGTTGTTAAAGGCCAGTTTTGTAGTAGAACATGTTAAGGAAGTTTTCAATAATTTTGTTGTATCCCATGGTCAAGATGTTATTCTATGTACCTAATTCCAAAAGACACTAGAATTATCAATATTCTAGGTTATATTACATATACTATTATGTAATAAATAATTAATTATTGTGTAATAAATAGAAGGATTTTCATATATAATAAGGTCTAATCAATCTCCTCTATCCATACCCAATGAGATGATAATCTCTAATATCAGTAGGTGCTTCAAAATCTAAAGAATCGTTAGATTCAGATCTTGAAAATAGATCTATGATACTCTGATCCAGTAACCTAGATCTGGTATTGACTTTATACATTGGTACAATATATAAGGGATCACACCATATAAAATCTATCAACTTAACAATCTTGGAAAACAAGATACATACTTGATCCCCATATTACATTAGAAATATAAAAAACATAGCATAATAAACATTCTTACATCCTTGAAACCATTCATAATATCCTTCTTTATATCCTGGGGAATGGAAAAAAAATAAAGGGTGATATTAGTTTCTTTGTAAGGGTTAAGTAAATTGGAAGATAGCATGGGAAAATAAGGAATAATATGTATGGTAGAGTGGATAATAAAAACAAAGTCCATTCAATCCACAACTTGAGTTCAAAGTATATTTATGTCTAATCTTAACATAAAGGTCACATGGATAATGAAAATTTATTTACCAAAAAAATAAATGCATAAATATAAACATTCATGAACTTTATGTCAAGGCCTTAACCAAATTATCATGAATCTTATCATAAAGGTCTCAACCAAGAAGCATTCTTAATAAATGGGTAGGTGTAAAACAGATACCCAACTAATATGTAATTCTTATTGTTTTGTCTCATAAGACCCATAAATACATCTAGAGGCTATCTATAACTAGGTCTCACCCATTACTTTCATGTCCTATACATTGCTTATTTATTGAATAATCGATACAATTCATTCTCAAAATGACATATAAATCAATATTTTTCCACATTGAATCAAGAATATAGAATATTTCTCTAGTCAATGAAATAAATTTCTTAATAAAATTCCTTCAAATGACACTATATATAGAAATGGTACACATTTTAAACTTTATAAAAGTAATATAAATGACACTAAATTCATCCATGATATTAAAAATATAGACATGAAGAAGAAAAATAAATCCCATTGAATAATAGAGAGTGATAAAGAATTTTATCACAAGAAATTCAACGATCAAAAAATAAGGTTTAATTTATAAATAAATAATAGATGAAAAAATACCATCAACTTCATCAGAGTTCAAATTTTGTAGAAAAACCACGAATTTAGGAAAGAAGATAGAATCAATAAATTAAAAATAACTTCCTTGCAACTTTGTGTAAGATTTATGTTATAAATAACATTTTAAAATCCTTTTCATTCTTTTAATAAAATATTACCCTTTAATTTTTATATCATTTTGAATACAAATTAAAAAAATATTGAGAAAAATATTTTCTTTGAAAATAAATATCAAAACTTGTAAAGGAATCATGATAACATATAATGGTTATGGTGACTATAAAGGGTGGTCAAGTCATATTTTTTAAAAATATTATTTTTGAAATTTAGTAAAAAAACATCAAAATGACCTATATGGTAAATGTTTAAATGATTCATTTTAAATTTTTTTTAAGGAAATTAAAAAGTATTTGAAAATGAATTTTAACAATATTTGTTATATAAATAATAAAATTCATAGAAAGTCTGAAGAACATGGATATGGAAGAGAAAGATTTATAACCAAAATGAAAAAATGTATGTTTCTCTTAAATTCATCCCTTGAATAATTCTTTTTCCATGTCGACCAATTAAGGTTGCTCGATTAAATTCTCAAAAATTACTTCGATACATTGACCATTGTCAAAGGATCCATAAAATGGTTCCAACATTTTTAAAATGTTAATAATGTCATGAATATAATTTTTATTCATTTTAAATAATTTTATATTCCTTCATTCATGGTGGTAATAAAAAAACAACTCACTTCACTTCATGGAGGTGGCAGTCCACACATATACATGAGCGATGTTATCATTTTCTAATGGATGGTAGGATAAAAAGGTATATAATGTCTTATATTTATATAATCACAATTATGTAATAAATATCATTTATTTTCATTAATTAATTATTTATTACCATTCAATTAAAATGGTTATAAAAAATGAATTACACTACTATATGGAGCGATGATCTGTACATACACACAAGTGATATTTTCATTTTCTATTAGATGAAAATGAGGTGAAAAACATAAGGACTTGACCTAAAACAGTCCATAAATTTTATATTTAGACAAAAAAACTTTTTCTTTAATTCATAAATATCTTTAAGGTTTATATTTTTATATAATTATTCCATAACCTTTATATAAATTAATATTACATTACAAATTGGACACTTCCTCTCACTATCAATTTTTCTACATTACAAAACTTTTAAGATATGATTTTTTTTTATTTTCATGAAAAATCTTCACAATTTTTATCCTTACCTCATCCTTATATCTACCCATACTTAAAAACCTATGAAAAACATTTTAAAATATGAGATGATCACAAAATACCAGTAAGGGGAATATGAAAGGAAAGAAAGAAACCCACTACTCTATGAATTATCATAAAGATTTTTCTTTTTTAAAATAAAATTTGTGCTCAAAATAGACATCTTCTTATCCAAGAAATAATTTTTTTCTCAAATAATTTAATAAAAAATTTCATAAGAAATCTTAAAGGAAAAATAAAACTCAGAAATATTTATTTTCAATCATGGAAAACTAATGAAAACTTTTTCACAAAGATATTCATTTCACCCTTAATAAGTGAAATGAAATTATCTTTAAGCTCAATATCTTACCTTGTGAAATCATAATATTTCCATGAAAACCCATAACAATCATAGATAAATCATGTAGTTAACTTAGGATATCATTCACATATCTCTCTTACATTCACTCTTACAAATGTAACAACTTAACTGGTAAATTCCAATAGTCTCATAGGAGAAGCCTATCTGGTTAAATCCACCCCTTCACCCAATACATTGAAGTGCTATATCATGATCAACTTTCATCATGAGCTATATTGGTCTCACCCATCATCATGATCTATATCAGGCTCAATTTTCAATGTAAAAAATCCCCAAGAACCATAACATAATCATAATACATGAAATATTTCATTTTTATACTCACACAAATATTTTTTTCGCCCTTAAGAAAAACATTTATAGATATCAAAATATTAATTCCATTGATTTTTTAATAAAATATAGAATAAAGGGATGATGGGTTTTGATTAGAATAAAAACATGAAATCTTATAAAGGAATCCAAACATAAAATAGTAGTTATGACGATGGAAGAAAATGTTGATGTAATATACATTAAAATAGAACATTCCTTTTTCTTTATTTCAAAACGTTCTGTATAAAATATATAAAAAATATTCCTTTTAAAAACATATGAAAGAAATTAAAATGTCACATAAATTTTACTTTATAATTCACTTATTTCCATATAAATACATCCATAAAATAATTTTAATAATATATACATAAAAGAAAAAATATTTAGAAAATAAACCATTAAAACATTTAAAATGAGGTTTTAAGGTTAATTTTCCCTTACATTGAGTATAAATCATAATGTATGTTCTTTATATTCCTGAATAATAAACTTATGTAAATTATCTACTTGATTAAGAAAATTTTTCAAGTTTATTATTCCTTTTATTTTATCTATTACCATGTTATATACAATTACTCAATCAATTAAGTTTAACCCCTAGGGTTTTAGCCAAGTTGTAACCACTGGTTGTACCACTCACTGTAAAGACCCAATCCCAGTTTCTCAGAGCCGGTGCCTTATTATATTACATTGTAATTCTTACAAGAAATTAATTTTCTGAAGGAACAAATAGTTTAGTAGATTTAGAAATCTAGATACATACATAAATTCAATATTACGCCATGATAGGAAATACAACACTAACTAATTCCATTATACACATCCATACCTCCTAGATTATGCCTGAAAGTCATTTATAATTTACTAATTCATATCCTAGGAAAATAAAACATAACAAAGGGGTGAGATTAAATTATTAGTAAGAGTATGTAATATAGTAGAATATAACATAAAAATTAAGCATGGTGAATAATTGAAAACACATGCCTTTAAAAAAAGTGAACATAAAATGGCAGGAAAATAAGATGAGTAAATATTTCCAAAATAAAACATAATCATGGGTATAACCTCATGAAATTTTAATTTCTAAATACATAATGAGGGAAAATCATATTTCGGACATTCAAAAACATACCGTCAAGGCCTCGACCAAGATGTCTAAAAATGATTAAGGCCTCAGCCAAAACCATATCTCAAAAGGGGAAAGGCCTCAGACAAGTCCATGTCTATTTGTCTCATGAGACCTACCGATGCACTGAGGGGATATATAGATACCCACCCATCACATAATAAGTCCAATTCATTCCTCACCTGAGCAAAGACAAACATAAACATCAAATACATTCATATTGAAACTAACATATGAAATGTAAATAACTTTCCCCGAACATTAAGTATAAACACTAACCATTTGGAGTAACTGGTGAATGGTTTTAGGATAGAACATCCACATTAAAACTAATAATAAACCATTAAATTAAATATGGTAGATGATATCATACATAATAATCAATAAGAGTGTTGAAAAAGATGAAGATACTTTTATAAATTCTCTTTTACTTTGAAAAGAAGAGTTCTTTTGGAAAAATATTTGTCTAAAATTAGAAGTGAAATAATATAGTTTTTTAATAATAAAATTAGTGTTTTAATAAATAATGTTTTTTTAAAAAATATTATATAGTTACCTTGAAAATGGGTAAGAATTAATGATTTTTTTGTAATGGGATTGTATTTCTGAAAGAATTTTTGAACGATCTTTTAAAAAAACATATAACTCCCCATAAATTAAGGTATGAATATGGTTGGAACACATATATAGAACATTAAAACATAAATTATGAGTATTAAATATTAATTAATAATAATTTAATTAAGGTAAGTTGATAATAAAAGTAACCTGAATGAAAATGGAGGTTCAGGTAGAAAACCCTTACCATAAGTCCGAATGTGTTCTGCTACTGAACTAAAGGTCCTGGAATATAAAATTAGACTTATTAATAACTTAATTCAGAACCTATTATAAATTAATTAATTTTTTTATTTCATTTATGTCCTTATTGATAATTTATAACATTGAATTCCATTGTTCCGGAGTGTTTGTTTTCTTGATTTTCATAATCGGTTCACTTGTTTTTAAGTATTAGAGTTCATGTAGAATGGATGTTAATCTACAGAATTGAATTTAAATATTATTTCTGAACATATATAGGTTTTAATGGTCATTTATATCATTTGGTTACATGGAATCAGGATGAAACTTTAGATGAAATATTAATGATAATCACTTATATTATTTTAGTGGTGTTTTGATTATTAGGAACTGGTTTTGTCATATGATTTCATATTATCTACACATACTAGTTAATGAATATTAAATAGGTTATGATACATATATTAAAATCTGGTTCAACCATAAAAATGGTTTTATGGCCATTAATTAAGGAGAAATTGAAGAACAAAACTTTTTCGTCCATGAAGGTTGTAATTTGGCACCTCACGAATGATGATTTCATTTACAAAATAAAAGTGAGAGAGAGTAAGGATATTGATGATGGTTATTCTAGTCA
The DNA here is from genome assembly GCA_963277665.1 of Viscum album. NCBI lineage: Eukaryota > Viridiplantae > Streptophyta > Magnoliopsida > Santalales > Viscaceae > Viscum > Viscum album. Next base: position 1,713,067,656 of record OY728130.1, read on the forward strand.
CATGATATAATTCCAATATATATATGATACTGGATTTATCATGGTCATGTGGATAGAGTAGGTGAGGACATGATAACAATAGAAAGAAACTTGAAATGAAAATGAAAGAAATAAAATGTGATTTTACCTCTTAAATCCACCTCCTTGAGAATCTCTTTAAGGGAAAGGTTTTTGGTATTTTGTAAATACCAAAATCTCTTGAATGTGGGGAGTGACTAGTGAAGGGTATTTGGGTAGAAATTTGAGGAGCTTCAAGGCCTAGAGAGGTGAAGAGAAGAGGGAGTCGGTGGGGGGGGGGGGTTATAGTTGAGGAGAGGAGTGAATTTTGAATATTTTATTCATTATTTTATTAATTCCCTCAAGACAACCAATAGTGTTGATTCATGTGACCCATAATAGTAATAATTGAATGTGAGTTCAAAACATGTGTTCTTACATCACTCATGATGTCATAAATAGTGTATTTAACAGATAATTTGTATATACGGTATTTTACCGTATTTCACTGTTCATAAAAAATTCATGAATTTCAGAAAAATCCCAAAAAAATTCCCTAACCATTTTTCAACATGTATAATTCAAAAATGAACTCAATTTTTTGAAAATAATTCTCTAAATATGATTAATTTAATTTTTAAATAAAATCATACTTTATTAAAAAATTAACAATGTTTAAACTATAACTCATTTAATATCACCATGAAAAATTAATCAAGATGTCATTATCTTATAGCCTTAATAAAATAAAAAATAATATGATTTACTATTCATAAATTTCATATTACTATTTATAAGGGTATGTTACTATTCACCAAAAAATCAAGTTGGTTCTATCAGACTTCAAATGACTTACTGATCGCAACTCTAGATGACCATTTTTCAAAATTCAAAACATAAAAGAGGAAAAATTATATTTAATGGAAAGATTATAATTTTTTTTGTTTTGTAGGGACTCAGTGTTTTATGACTTCAATTTTTATTTCAAAAATCTTGGCGTGTTACATTCTCCCCTCCTTACAAAAATTCCTTCCTCAAAATTCACTGAATGTTTCCTCTCAAAAATATTTGGGTAGGTCTTCATCATAAGCTCCTAAGGCTCCCATGTTACCTCTTCGATTTTATGATTTCTCAAAAGTATCTTTACCAGAGGAGTTTTCCGATTGCTAAACACTTGTTCTTTAGTTTCCATAATCTAGATAGGCTCTTTATAGTAAGATAGGCCAGGTTCTAACTCTATACCATCAAAAGTGAGGACATGATTTGGGTTTAGTATGTACTTTCTCAAAAACGAGACATGAAACCAATTGTGTACTTTGGACAGGATAAGTGGAATATCCAAACGATATGCAACAGATCCAATTATCTCCAGAATTTTAAAAGGCCCAATATACCTAGGGCTCATTTTCCATTTCTTTCCAAATATTTTAACGCCCTTCCATAGATATAATTTTAAGAAAACATGATCTCCCAATTGAAATTATAAATCATTCCTTTTATTATCAACATATATTTTTTATCTACTTTGAGCTACTTTGATATAGCCTTGAATAGTCTTTACTTTCACTGTTGGTTCCTCCATAAGCTCTGGGCCCACAAGCTTCCTTTCACCAACTTCATCCCAACATGTTGGTGTATGGAATCTCTTCCCATACAATAATTCATATGGTTCCATTTAAATACTTGAATAAAATCTATTATTGTAGGATAACTCTACTAAAGGTAAATATTTATCATACATACCTTGAAAGTCAAGTGAACATGATCTCAACATTTCCTCTAAGGTTTGGATCATCCTTTCTGATTTCCCTACAGTTTGTGGGTGATAAGCAATACTCAATCGAAGCTCAGTATCCAAATCTTTATGAAGACTTTTCCATAATTTTGATTTAAATCATGGATCATGATCAGAAACAATTGATAGATATTCTCCATGAAGTCTCACAACGTCATTGATATAGATACTTTCTAAGTTCTCCAGTGGAAAATCCCCCCTTATAGTGAGGAAATGTACATATATCTTAAGTTGATCCACAATTACCCATATTGCAACATTATTTCTTGGAGTTTTGGGAAATATAGTGAAAATATCCCTAGTAACATCATCCCATTTACATGAAAAAATAGGTAGAGGTTGCATGAATCCTTTTGGATGTTGCATTTCGGCCTTCACTTGTTGACAAACTAAACATCTTGATACATAATCTTCAATTTACCTCTTCATGTTATCCCACCAGAAATATTCCTTCAAATATATATACATCCTAATGATAACAGGATGTATGGAGAAATTAGAACTATGGGAATCATCCAATAACTCCCATTTCTAGTTCTAGTATAGCTGGAACACAAAGCCTCTTCCCAAATTTTAGAATTCAATCTTCACATACGAAGTGAACCAAATTCACCTCTTTCACAACATTAATTTTATTTTGCAGGTTCTCATCATCAGACTGAGAGATTTTAATACTTTCTAATAAAGATGGTTAGGAAACCAAATGAAAAGTTAGTGATGTTTCTCCTTCTTTGATAATTCCCATATCCATACTGACTAGATTCATGTACAATGGATCCTTTTCAATCAATATTTTGTTGAGAACTCCATGATCCTTCCTGCTCAAAGAATCAGTTACCTTATTTTCCTTTCCTAGGTGGTAGTGTATGGTACAATCATAATCCTTGAGTATTTTGTGCCATCACCTTTGCCTCATGTTGAGTTATTTCTGTGAGAATATATATTTTATTCTCTTATGATCTATATATATCTCACATTTTTTCCATTGAGATAATGTCTCTATATCTTCTGAGAAAATATTACTGCTTATAACTCAAGATCATAAGTTAGATAGTTTTGTTTATTTATTTTTAATTTCCTCGACGCATAGGTAATAACTTTATCATTATACATAAGGACACAACCAAGTCCTTTCTTTAATGCATCATTATAGATCACAAACCCAACATTCCTTGATAGTACGGTTAGGATCATATCATCCACTAATCTCCTCTTCAATTCTTCAAAACAGTCCTCACATTCTTTTTTCCATATGAAATTAACCCCTTTATATATAAGATTGGTCATTGGGTTGGCTAAATGGGCAAGTTCCGAACAAAACACTAATAATAACCTACTAAACCAATAAAACTACGTACCTCAGATATGTTCGTTGGATTAGTCCATTCTTGTATAGCCTTTGTCTTCACAGGATCAATAGATATTCCATATTTAGATAAAATGTGACTCAGAAAGGAAACTGATTGAAGACAAAATTCACACTTTCTAAAATTCCCATATAATTCATTTCTTCTAAGAGTCTTTATAATAGTGCGCAAGTGATTCTCATGATCCTTGTTACTTTTGGAGTATACCGAGATATCGTTAATAAATACCACCAAAAATTAATCAAGATATTCCTTGAAAAATCTATTCATTAGATCCCTAAAAATAAAGGGTGCATTAGTTAGTCCAAAAGGCATTACTGTAAACTCGTAATGCCCATACCTGGTTCAAAATGTTGTTTTTGGAATGTTTTCCTTCCTCAAAATCAACTGATGATATCCAGATCGAAGATCAATATTTGAAAAATATTGGGATCTATGAAGTTGATCAAATAAATCATCAATGCGTGGTAGGGGATACTTTTTCTTTATTGTTATAACATTGATCTTACTATAGTCAATGCACAACCTCATATATCCATCTTTTTTCTTAACGAAAAAATAGGGGCTCCCCACGGAGAAACACTAGGGAGAATAAATATTTTATCACTCAATTACTCTAGTTGTTTATTCAGTTCTACTAACTCCACTGTGGCCATTCTATATGGGATCTATGATATGGGCCTTGAACTAGAAATTAAGTTAATAGAAAACCAAATTTCCCTTTCTGGAGGATGTACAAGTAAATCCTCTGGAAAGACATCATCATATTCTCGCACAATAGGTACATCCTCTGTTTGAACATTATTTTACTCACCCATAGCTATTGTATTCCATTCCTCCCCAAAAATTGAATTGATAAGAGATACTATGAGTGTATATATATGAGAATCATATGGTGATGTTTCTTCCCTAAAGATAAAGTATTCCACATCATCCTCAAAAATTGTAACCTCCTTCCTCTAGAAATTAATTTTCGCATCATGGTTCAAAATAAAATCCATACCAAGGATTATATCAAAGTAAATCATGGATATGAAAATAAAATCAGTAGATAAATCACATTTATATTTCATAATGGGGACTTCTTGACACAAATTTGTTGCAATGGTACTTTCATTAAAAGTTTTGACTGAAAACTCCCTTATTAAATCAAATTGGAAATATCAAATTTTCTTGGAAAACTAGGAAGATATAAAAGAATGTGATGATTCAGAATCAAATAAAACATTGTATAAGTTTGAGTAAATGATTAAAGTACCTAACTCCATATCATTAAGAGCTTTAATATTAGCGGTTGTGATCACATAAGCTTGTCCCTTCCCCCTTGGACTTTTCTATGTCACGTTTCCTTGACACTTTGGACAATAATTAGCATAGTGTACCATCTCCCGACAATTATAACATTAAACATTAATAGATTCTTTCTTCCCTTTGTAATCACCAGCAAGATGGCCTTTCTGTACACATTTGTAGCATACTCCTTTTCCTTTTAAGCAGGCACAAGGGTGTTTCCTTCCATAATTATCATATGGTGGAAATTCAACTCTTCCCTTCTTCCCCATTTCCTTATTTCCTTTTCCTGAGTTTTCAAAAACCCTCTTATTCTCTTTCTTTCCTTTAATGTCACAAGACTTAGAGAATTCATTTTCTATCTTGATATCACATGAAACTATATATTCATATGATGATAAAATTTGGGAGACCAGTTCCCATTAGAGGAATGGATTTAGGCCATCAAAGAATCGATTAATTTTTCTCCTTGGATTATGTATGCAGTCCACAAAATGCCTGGATAACCTTGTAATGTTAGCTTCATAATTTGAAAAATTGTTATATTATTTTTGCCTCAAATTCAGAATCTGCCTTTCCATATCTTCTCGTTGTTCACGAGGGAAGTATTTTTCAAATAATATTTCCTTAAAATCTATCCATTCCATTTCTTCTATTTCCTCTTCCTCATTTTTTTTGAATTAAAGACCACCACTGATCTGAATATCCAAATAGACAATAAACCGCCATGATAACCTTATCTCTTTCATTTCATCACAGAGTGAGAAATATCTTATCTAATGAACTTATCCATTGCTCTACTTTTAATGGGTTTGTAGTCCCCTTGAATAATGGAGGTTGTTGTCGCATAAAGCGATCTAACATAGCTAATCCATTTAGTGGATCCAGATGATCTATATGGGTAAGGTTATTATTCATAACCTGAGTAAGTTGTCCCAGTATAGTTATATGTTTCTTCGCACCAGTTACAGCTCCAGATCCAATGTTATTATCTTGGATTGGGGGGAAATCCCTACATAGGATATGCGTGTTCATGTGGTTTCCATTTCTTATAATAGGTTCCATTTCTAGACAATGGAATACACTAGACTAGGTTATGAATCATAATATATAATCTTAACTTAGTAAAATACTTAACATAAATTGAAATCCTATGCATGGATAATCCCATAATCACAAACATGGTTTCTTTGAGAGAAAAATTACATTTAAATCCTTCATAATGGCTTGTAAAGAAAATTTGAATTATCCTAAGCATATCCCCAAGGAGTGTCCAACTAGGTGAAGAGTAAGGCCTTTTGACGTGTACTAGGATACCCCAGGTCAAGCCTAAAACTCCTTGTTAGAGTTTTCACTCCTAGGTACATATATGCCAGAACCACATACAATTTTAGTATCCATAAAAGGATTTATTTTCTAGAAATATCCACATAATCTATGCCTTACCAAAATACTTGATTTTTTTGTATGTTCATCCTAAAAGACTATCTTAGGGGTTTGTTCCATAATCCAAGTTTTCTAAATCTATTTTCCAAGTTTTCTACTAAACATCCTATGAAACCAACTGTAAAGGCCTGAACCCAGTTTCCCAGAGCCAGTGCCTTATTACATTACATTTTCATGCTTATAAGAAAGTCATTCCTTAAGGAACAAATATTTTAGTAGATTTTTAAATCTATATACATACATATGTTTAACATTACATCATGGAAGGAAGTACAATACTAATTAATTCCATTAGAAACATCCATGCATCCAAGATTATGCCTGCAAGTCATTCATAATTTAATTATTAATATCCTAGGAAAATGAAATATAATAAATGGGTGATCTAAAATGCTCAGTAAGAGTAAACAAAATAGTGGAAGATAATATAAACATTAGGAATGGTGAATAATTGAAAACACATGCCTTTAAAAAAAGAGTACATAATATTGAAAGAATTTGAGATGAGTAAATATGGCTATAATAAAGAATAATCATGGGTATAACCTTATGAAATTTGAATTTCTAGATTCATAATGAGGGAAAGGAATATTACAGACATTTTGAAACATACCATCAAGGCCTCGACCAAGACGTCTAAAAATGATTAAGGCCTCAGCCAAAACCATATCTCAAAATGGGTAAGGCCGCAGCCAAGTCCACGTCTATTTTTCTCATGAGACCTACCGATGTATAGAGGGGATATAGAGGGATCCACCCAAAACATAATAAGTCCAATTAATTCCTCATATAATAGGGGATAAACATAAACAACATATACATTCATATTGAAACTAACATATGAAATGTAAATAACTTTTCCCGAATATTAAGCATAAACACTAACCATTCAGAGTAAATTGGTGAATGGTTTTAGGATAGAACATCCATATTAAAAATAATAATAATCCATTAAATTAAATATGGTAGATGGTATCATATAGAATAATCAACATGAGTGTTGAAAAATATGAAGATACTCTTATAAGATCATCAAACAATTCTTGAGATAAATACTCTTTTACTTTGAAAAGAAGAGTTATTTTAGAAAAATATTTGTTTAAAAATAGAAGTGAAATGATATATATTTTCATAATAAAACGAGTGTTTTTAAAAAATAATTTTTGTTTAAAAAATATTATATAGTTCCCTTGAAAATAGGTAAGAATTCGGGAAATTCTTTTGAAATAGGCTTGTATTTCAGGAAGAATTTTTGAAAGATCTTTTAAAAAAACATATAACACCCCATAAATGAAGGTATGATTATGGTTGGAACACATATATAGAAAATTAAGATATAAATTATTAGGAGTACATATGAATGAATAATAATTATTTGAGGTGAGTAGATAATAAAAGTAACCCGAATGAAAATGGAGGTTCAGGTAGAAAACCCTTACCTAAGTTTGAATGTGTTACACTCTTGAACTTAAGGTCCTAAAATATGAAATTAAACTTATTAATAACTTAATTAAGAACCTATTAGACATTTATTCATTTTATCATAAATTTTTTTAGTTCATTTATATCCTTATTGGTAAGTTATAATATTGAATTTTGTTGTTACAGAGTGTTCATTTTCTTGATTTTCATAATCAGTTATCTTGTTTTTAAGTAATGGAGTTCATGTGGAATGGATGTGAATATTCATAGTTTAATTTACCTATTATTTTTGAACATAAATCGGTTTTAATGGTCATTTATATCATTTTTTTACATGGAATCATGATGAAACATTAGATGAAATATTAATGATAATCACTTAGATTATTTTAGCGGTATTTTGATTAATAGGAACTAGTTTGGTCATATGTTTTAATATTATGTACATATAATGGTTAAAGAATATTAAATAGGTTATAATACATATATTATAATATTTTTCAACCATAAAAATTATTTCATGACAATGAAAAAGAAATTGAAGAATGAAACTTCATCATCCACAAAGGTTGTAATTTGGCACCTCACCGACGATGATTTCATTTATAAAATAAAAGAGATAGAGTAAGGATATGGATGATGGTTCTTACATAACATGATATAATTACAGTATATATATGATACTGTATTTATAATGTTCATTTGGACAAAAAAATAGAGGAGAGGATAACAATAGAAAATAACTTGAAATGAAAATGAAAGAAATAAATTGTGGATTCACCTCTTGAATCCACCTCCTTGAGAATCTCTTTAAGGGAAGGGGTTGTTGTATTTTGGAAATAACAAGATTTATTTGATCTAGTTAGTAACTAGGGAACATTATTTGGGTAAAACTTTGAGGAGATTCAAGTATTATGGGGGTGAAGAGAAGAGTGAGTGAGGGGGGCTTTTATAGTGGAGGAGTGGAGTGAATTTTGAATATTTTATTCATTATTTTATTAATTCTCTCAAGACAACCAATAGTGTTGATTCATGTGACCCATAATAGTAATAATTTCATGTGAATTTTAACTATGCATGATTACATCACTCATTATGTCATAAATAGTGTATTTAACTGATAATTTGTATATATGGTATTTTACCGTATTTCACTATTCATAAAAAATTCAAGAATTTCATAAAAATCACAAAAATTCATCCTAATCATTTTTCGACGTGTAAAATTAAAAAATGAACTCCATTTTTTGAAAACAATTTTCTAGTTAATTTAATTTTTAAATAAAATCATATTTTATTCAATAATTAACAATTTTAAAACCATAACTCATTTAAAATCACCTTGAAAAATTAATCAAGATGTCATTATCTTATATACTTAAGAAAATAAAATAATAACATTATTTACTATTCATAAGGGTCATATTAATATTCATAAGGATTTTTTACTATTCACCAAAAAATCAATTTGTTTCTATCAGACTCCAAATGACTTACTGATCGTAACTCTAGATGATCATTTTCTGAAATTCAAAACATATTAGAGGAAAAGTTTTGTTTAATGGCCAGATTATAAAATATGTTGTTTTGTAGGGTCTCAGTGTTTTATTCCTTCAATTTTTATTTCCAAAACCTAGGAGTGTTACACTCACTCTCTTAGGTAACTATCTAAGGCTTGAGTCCCACGAGGCTCGAACACTATTCATAGTATAATCAAAGTTATTCAATTCCATTTTCTTAGATAGGGAACATGTATCTACCCAGGTAGATGGGCCCACCTTTAGTTAATATGGGGACTTAATTAAAAACTTTTTTTTTATTTGGGGTGGCACCTATATGGTAAACCCTGTAATTCTACATCCAAAAGGCCTAAGTTCAAAACCTGGAAGGAGTTAATTTTCACATTACTATAGAAGTTATTATTGTGGTTACGGTAGCATCAGAACTATTCACCCTATTTATGGTTATGGGACATAGAATTGGGCCTTCATAATAATATAGTATTTTAGGAAATAGGGCCTCTGGTCCATGAAGTAGTCATATTAGACCACATAGGTGCAAGTCCCAAAAGAGGAATCAGAGCAAGTAACCACGACCAGAGAAAAAACTGACTGAATTGGGAATGACGAGTGGGTATGAAAACTATATTGTAAAGACCCGAAAATTTCAAGGAATTTTTTCTTCTTCTAAATTTTCTTTGGAATTTTGCAAGAGCACAGCTTCAGACGACACCTGATTCCGAGGCCTGGTGTGCCCAGAATCAATTTCCGAAGTTTGGCTCGGGTACGTTCAGTGAACGGACGAGCGGGTTTTTCTATCTTTTGAACCGGTGCCCGGAATCGAATTCTGAGGGCACCGATGAAATCGCAGCGCCGGTATTTGCTTAGAAACGCCTCTTCCGGAGTTTCATTTGCTCAACCGTGGTTTTTAAAATTTTGGGCTTTAAGTCGGAAATAAAATAAAGGTTGTGCGACAACTTTATTTTATTTCACTTAAGCCGCTTGGAAGTCTCTTGGAAGCCACTTGAACTGAGTTAAAGCGGATAGGGTGCTATCCGGAAATACCCTACCCCTTGGTAGGATATTTGTGAGGTGGGGCCCGCACGAGCCCCGCCGTTTCTTTCGCTAAGTAACGCACCCGCGAAAACCCGTCAAAGTAACTGAAAAGTCAACCGGCGTGTTTTCTTTAATTTCTTAACAGACTATTTAATTGGGCGGTTTATTTCGTGAATTAAATGGGTTGTTTCATTCGTTGAATTAATTCAACGAATTTAATGGGTCGTTACTTACGCGTTTGCGTTCGTTGGCGATTTAATAAAATAGACCAACGTGTCTATTTTGGAGGATTACTCTTTATTCTCTGGGCCTCCACCCTCCCCGCGAAGAACGCGAAGAACGCGAAGAACGCGAAGAACGCGAAGAACGCCGGAACCAAAATTCGACGACGCACACCGTGATCCGCGACGTCGACAAACTTTTTCCGCGACCTTCTTCTTCTTCTTCGGCGCTTCTTCTTCCGCGGCAAACCTACGATCGGCGGTTAAAGATCGTCGGCGCGACTCCTTCCCGCGGTGCGACGAGCGTCTCTTCCGCGACGATCACCAAATCCGCGACGACCTCTCGTCCGACGACGACGACAAGGTAGGGATTTAATTCTTGATGATTTATTCCCGTGTTTTTTATTTCTTTTTGAATAAAGAACCGACATGAATATTTTCAATTAATTAAAATTGAATTGCCGTTTAAAAGAAAAAGAAGTGAACAATTTTTATCTTGATTAAAAATTGTTGTAGCCCCTTTCTCCCGTTGTTTATGACTAACGCGGAGGGTGCGGGTCTAACGAACAAGACCCGACAACCCTCCGCCGATCCTTTTCGTGTGCGGTTTTGGCAAGCGACTACGAACCGTGCGGCAAGGGCGATCCGTTGATCCCGCAGTGAAGATCGGCCCCCGGGAGGAGCAACGGCGCAGACGGGAGAGGAATCGGGCCACCGGAGGATCCGCCGCGGCTCGGCCACGACGGCGGCGAACCGCCGGACCGCGTCCGCGGTCCGGCCACCCAACACGCGGCCCGCGCGGGCCGCGTTCCACCTAAGCCGCGGGTCAAACCCGCAGCGCCCCTTGGCCGCTCGGCCGAGGTCGAGCCGGCCGGTCCGGTCGGTCGGGCCGCGCCCAGGCCAGACCGGACCCGGCCCAACCCGGCCGGGCCGGGTCGGGTCGACCCGGTTCGGCCGACCCCCAGGGGGGGTTCGGGCCGGGTCGCCCCGGGCCCAGAACCCCCGTTTTCGGGCCCTCTCCGGTCTTTTGCCCATATCTTGGGCCTAGGACCTCCGATTGACGAACCGTCAGCGGCTACGCGATCCTTGGATCGATACGGTCGTTTCGGTATATTACACTCAAGGTTTCGGAAGACTTTGGGTTCGGTCGGGTTGGTTCGTACACGAAACCAACCGGGCCCTCGGAGCGGAAACGCTCATAACTTGAGCTACGGACGTCCGATCGACGTACCGTCAGCTGTGGTAGTTTCCTCTAAGTGAGACGGAACTTTTGGCATACTCCGCCCGAGGATCGGACACAAGCGGAGTATGGTCGGGTTGGTTTTTCCCTAAAAACCAACCGGGCCCCTGGGACGAAAATGCCAATAACTCTCAGACCGGGCGTCCGATTGACGCGCCGTCTGTTGCGTTGAGATCCTGTTGTCGATACGGAACTTTTGGATACATCAACTTCGGACTACGTGTCAGTTGATGTATCAGCCTCTCGGCTCGTGGAGCGGACCCTCCTAAACGAGCTCGCTGTGTGCGGGAACCCTAGCGCTGGCTGTGACTTCGACGACAGAGCAGAGATCCTCCGTGGACTGCGAGGACGACAGAGCAGAGATCCTTCGTGGACTGCGGCGACGACTGTGTAGAGATCCTCAGTGGACTGCGTCGACTACTGCACTCAGCGATCCTACGTGGATCAGTGCTACAGGTCCTGTGTGGGCCCGATCCTGTGTGGGTCATCTCTTACGGTTCTATGTGAGCCATTGCTACAGGTCCTGTGTGGGCCCGATCCTGTGTGGGTCATTGCCGAGGTTAGTACCTATCGATCCTTCGTGGATCCGACGACTTAGATGGATCAGTGATCATCTTTGACGTCATCTGAAAAAGTATACCTGGTTGAGCTGAATCTTATGTTACTCTCCTTTGTGGATTGTGTTGAACTATCCTATGTGGATTTACTTTTTACTATTTACTCTCCCTGGTGGATTTGAGTCTTGCTTTCCTGTGTGGATCGAGTTGACCTTGAGCTCGAGAGCAGAGCTAGAAATGGGGACTTAGGTATATGTATGGGCATATACCTAAGTCGAGTCAGTTGTTTCTTCGTGGTTGCCCCTTTCTTTTGTGTTATATCCTTTGTGGATTTCGGGAGACCTTCGGGGGTCTCAGGGTCCTTACTGAGTAGTTTATACTCACCCCTGCACGGGCTATGCCCGCACCTTGTTGTGTTGGATGCAGACGACGGACAGCGCTGATCTCGGTTGGGGCGTGGAGCAGGACGGTACCTGGAGGCGGACCACTGGGCGGGACGTGCTCGGAGCGGACGTGGGACCCGAGGAGCCTGGAGGCTATCTGTACCCACCCTTCAGGTGGGATTGCCAGTGGACGACACGAGGCCACCGTCTTTTCTTCAGTTGCTGTTCTTTTCCTTTTCAGTTGTACTTTCAGTTGGGATTGTATTCCGGCCCCCTTTACTTTTCTGCACTTTGTAGTTACTTTCCGCCTGCTGACTCTGTGGTGGTTGTTACTTATAAAGGCAATGCCTTCCCTGTTTACCGGGATTTTACGCCTTGGTGCTAGTCGCCAGCCCCTGGCCTATGGAAGGCGGGCTTGGGGTAGTCACGGCACGGGCCCCGAGGTCGGGTCGTGACAATTGGTATCAGAGGCGGTCGGTTCTACCGCAGACTCTGATCGTCTTTTCTTCCTATATGAAGCAATAGTGTTTAGTGTATTGAGTGTGGTTATCAGTTCAGGGAGCCCAGTGTTGGTGCGGCGGCCGACGTATCCGTACACCAGGACCCTGACTCCTGATTTCCGACTTAATGCATGAAAACATTGATTGCGTGTGTGTTTCAAGTTTTCCTTGTGATTACTTGTGTCAGCTCACCGGGTATACTGATCTGCTTCATGAAAGTCTCAAGTTTTCCTTGTGATTACTTGTGCCAGCTCACTAGGTATACTGTTCTGACTGTGGTGCTCTTGTTCTCCTTTTCAGGATGGCCCCGCGACGACAGCCAGCTAGGGTTCCGAGTGTAGGGCGAGACGGCAGCCCACCGAGCGACGAGGCCTCGGTGCAGGGCCCTTTGCCAGCAGTGGCACCGGTGGTAGCTTTACCCGCCGAGCCACCGATGCTACCAGTACCAGATGCTGACGATGCACATCGCCTCAGGGCACTGCATGAGTTTCAGAGCCAGCGACCGCCCAGGTTTCGCGGTGAGGCGGACCCCCAGGCCACCGAGGACTGGCTAGAGGCGGTGGTACGGATCTTTAGGCTAGTGAGGACACCAGCGGATCTCATGGTGATTCTCGCGGCGAGCCTCCTGGAGGCGGCGACAGGACGATGGTGGAGCTTGATGCTCCAGGTTCACGATGAGGCATCCTTGCTCTGGACGGACTTCGAGAGCCTCTTCCGCTCTGAGTTCGTCCCGGCCACCCTCCGAGCGGTGCGCATCCAGGAGCTTCTCCAGCTGCGCCAGGGCAGCATGACGGTCGCTCAGTACGCGGCGAGGTTCATTGACCTATCTCTCTACTCGACCGATATGGTACGGGACCCCTTCTTCCGGGCCCGGACCTTCGAGCAGGGCTTGCGACAGGAGATTCGGGCATCGCTGATCTCCCTCAGCATTCCGACCCAGGCGGGAGTGCTGGAGCGAGCCCTCCTGATCAGGAGCTTCCTGGCAGAGCCTTCTTCAGCGGTGAGACCTAGCGCAGGGCGGCAGGTAGCTGAGTCTTCGGCAGCAGGTAGCCGACAGATGACTCTCGGGTCCAGGCAGACCAGACCCCCACGCAGACGGCCTCAGGACACGGGCTCAACAGTGCGGGGCACACAGCAGAGTGCCAGCCTTCCGAGAGGCAGGCTGTGCTACTCCTGCGGCGGGCAGGGTCACATGGCTCGTGACTGCCCGACTCGCCGACCAGAGGAGCAGCAGACGGTGGAGGGGCCACCCAGGCAGAGGCAGAGGGTCGACCGTGGCGGTCCGCAGGGAGGAGGCGGACGAGGCAGAGGAGCTGGCCGAGCAGCGGGTGGTGGGCGACACTTCCAGGCTCTACCCCCACCACCACCAGGAGGGCCACCTCGACCACAGGGAGCTGGCGGGCAGGGACAGGCCCAGCTCCAGGCAGTGGAGGCCTACGACCCCGACATGCCAGAGATGATTCGAGGTACGATCTGTGTCTATTACACCCTTGCTGCAGTACTTATAGACACAGGAGCGAGTCACTCTTTCATAGCCTCTGCCCTTGTTCGGAGCTCGGAGATTCCGACTGAGCCGTTGGCTCGATCCTTACGGCTAGAGACTCCTACGGGAGCAGACTCGACGATTACGCACTGGTGCCGGCAGTGTGAGCTTACTCTAGGAGGCGAGAGCTTCGGCTGGGATCTCCTTGTAGCGGCGTCGAGGCCTTACGACGTCATCTTAGGCATGGATTGGCTATCCACGGTTCATGCCCAGATCGACTGTTTTAGGCGCAAGGTGCGATGTGTTCGCACCGACAGGAGCAGGTTTACCTTCACCGGCGAGAAGGGAACCTTTGCAGCACAGGATGGACTTCCGCGGAGGAGAGTGCAGCCCATCTCTCATCAGTTGGCTAGCCTCATCCTAGGAGCAGTGGACGTGCGGAGTCCAGTTTTTCCTGCAGTGGTGGACCAGTACGTGGACGTCTTTCCCGACGACGTTCCAGGGCTACCTCCTCGTAGAGAGGTAGACTTTTACATCGACTTGTACCCCGGGACAGCCCCGATATCTACTCCAGCATATCGGATGGCCCCCGCCGAGCTTCGAGAGCTGCGGGTACAGTTGGAGGACTTGCAGAGCAAGGGGTTTATCCGACCCAGTGTTTCACCCTGGGCTTCCCCGATATTGTTCGCCAAGAAGGCGGACGGGAGCTTGCGACTGTGTGTCGACTATCGTCGCCTGAACCAGGTGACATTGAGGAACAAGTATCCGCTGCCACGGATTGATGACCTCTTCGATCAGCTCAAGGGAGCGTGGTGGTTCTCGAAGATAGACCTCCGGTCAGGCTATCATCAGCTCAGAGTTCGAGACGAGGACGTGCAGAAGACGGCCTTCAGGTGTCGGTATGGCCATTATGAGTTCTTGGTTATGCCATTCGGCGTAACCAATGCTCCAGCAGTTTTCATGAGCCTCATGAACAGGATCTTCCAGCCATACCTCGACCGATTTGTCGTGGTCTTCATTGACGACATTTTGGTATACTCGACGACTGAGGAGGAGCATGCCTACCACCTGCGAGTTGTGCTAGACACACTCCGAGAGCACCAGCTTTATGGCAAGCTCTCAAAGTGCCAGTTCTGGTTACATGAGGTCCATTTCTTGGGGCACGTCATCTCTGAGGCGGGAGTTGCAGTGGATCCCGCGAAGATCGAGGCAGTGCTAGCTTGTGAGCCACCCAGAAGCGTGACGGAGGTGCGGAGCTTCTTGGGCCTAGCCGGATACTATCGGAGATTTGTGCCAGACTTATACAGAGTTGCGGCACCACTCTCAGCCTTGACAAAGAAGTGGAAACCCTTTTTGTGGTCAGACAGATGTCAGCAGAGCTTCCAGGAGCTGAGACTGAGATTGACCAGCGCACCTATCTTGAGGTTGCCTGAGGAAGGAGTTGGATACGTAGTTTACTGCGATGCATCAGGGACTGGACTCGGGTGCGTCCTGATGCAGGAGCAGGCCGTGATCGCCTACAGATCATGTCAGTTGAGGCCGCATGAGCAGAACTACGCCACTCATGACCTGGAGTTAGCAGCAGTGGTCTTCGCTCTGAAGACTTGGCGGCACTATCTGATGGGCGAGCGCTTCACAGTCTTTTCTGACCACCAGAGTCTCAGGTATATCTTCTCTCAGAAGGACCTGAACCTGAGACAGCGGAGATGGCTTGAGTTCCTCCAGGACTATGACTTTGAGATAGTCTATACTCCTGGGAAGGGGAACGTGGTAGCCGATTCCCTCAGCAGGAGGACGGGCATTCAGCTACTTGAGGAGGCGACGGAGCAGCTAGCCTCCTTACAGATATCCTTCATGGATAGATACGGAGCAGCCTTTCTTCAGTCTCTCATAGTCTCTCCTCCACTTCTACAGCGGGTCAGAGAGGCTCAGCGTGGGGACGCTGACTGTGAGACCCGGCGTGCACTGATATCCTCAGGTCAGGCGCCTGATGGCTTCTCCCTTGGAGCAGAGCACGACATCCTTTTCAGAGGACGTACCTTCGTACCAGTCGCTTTACGAGAGGAGGTGCTGAGAGAGTTTCACACTTCTCCCTTGGCGGTGCATCCCGGAGTGGCGAAGATGTACCAGGATCTCAGAAGACAGCACTGGTGGCCGGGCATGAAGAAAGCTGTGGCAGAGTTCGTTTCACGATGCCTCACCTGCCAGCAGGTGAAGGCAGAGCATCAGGTACCAGCAGGCTTGGTACAGCCCTTGGAGGTCCCGGAGTGGAAGTGGGACGACAAATCTATAGACTTCGTGACTGGACTTCCACGCACTTCCAGAGGTCACGACTCCATTTGGGTGATTGTCGACCGACTCACCAAGTCGGCACACTTCTTACCCATCAGAGAGCAGGGCTCAGTGGAGAGCTTGGGACGTCTTTACGTCCAGGAGATCGTATGGCTTCACGGTGTGCCATCGTCTATCGTCTCTGATCGAGATGCTCGTTTCACTTCCCGGCTTTGGAAGGGGTTGCAGGAGGCGTTCGGGACGCGGCTCCATCTGAGCACAGCCTTCCACCCTCAGACGGATGGTCAGACTGAGAGGACCATACAGACACTCGAGGATATGCTCCGTGCAT
Source organism: Viscum album (assembly GCA_963277665.1). Taxonomy (NCBI): domain Eukaryota; kingdom Viridiplantae; phylum Streptophyta; class Magnoliopsida; order Santalales; family Viscaceae; genus Viscum; species Viscum album. Next base: position 1,713,084,535 of record OY728130.1, read on the forward strand.
GTGTTCTCGACCTTGGTCGCAGCTGGGAGGACCACCTACCCTTGGTGGAGTTCGCGTACAACAACAGCTACCACTCCACCATCGGGATGGCACCATACGAGGCGTTGTACGGCAGACCCTGCAGATCACCGTTGTGCTGGACAGACCATGGGGAGTCAGCACTCGTGGGACCAGAGATGGTCCGAGCCACGACAGAGAAGGTCTAGATCATCCAGGAGAGGATGAGGACAGCTCAGAGCCGACAGAAGTCATATGCTGACAGGAGGCGGAGGCCACTAGAGTTCGAGGATGGCAACCACGTCTTTTTGCGTGTCTCACCTCGACATGGTTTACAGAGATTTGGCCGAGGCGACAAGTTGTCTCCACGCTTCATCAGGCCTTTCCAGGTCCTCAGAAGGATAGGAGAGATGGCTTATCGCCTGGCTCTACCACCTCAGTTGCACCGGGTGCACGACGTCTTCCACGTGTCTCAGCTGAGGAGATACGTGCACGACCCGACGCACATCATCGACTTTGGGGAGCTGGACGTGGACGATGGGGAGACTTTTGCGGAGGTCCCAGTGGAGATCGAGGATCGACAGGAGGGGGTCCTACGTGGGCGGTCGATTCCTCTTGTGCGCGTCAGATGGCAGCACGGGAACCTCCAGGAGAGCACTTGGGAGCGGGAGGCTCAGATGCGTGCTCAGTACCCCCATTTGTTCCCCTAGTTTTTGATGTATCTTTACGGGGACGTAAAGCCCTGAGGTGGGAGTAATGTAAAGACCCGCAAATTTCAAGGAATTTTTTTCTTCTTCTAAATTTTCTTTGGAATTTTGCAAGAGCGCAGCTTCAGACGGCACCTGATTCCGAGGCCCGGTGTGCCCGGAATCAATTTCCGAAGTTTGGCTCGAGTATGTTCAGTGAACGGACGAGCGGGTTTTTCTATCTTTTTAACCGGTGCCCGGAATCGAATTCTGAGGGCACCGATGAAATCGCAGTGCCGGTATTTTCTTAGAAACGCCTCTTCCGGAGTTGCGTTTGCTCAACCGTGGTTTTTAAAATTTTGGGCTTTAAGTCGGAAATAAAATAAAGGTTGTGCGACAACTTTATTTTATTTCACTTAAGCCACTTGGAAGTCTCTTGGAAGCCACTTGAACTGAGTTAAAGCGGATAGGGTGCTATCCGGAAATACCCTACCCCTTGGTTGGATATTTGTGAGGTGGGGCCCGCACGAGCCCCGCCGTTTCTTTCGCTAAGTAACGCACCCGCGAAAACCCGTCAAAGTAACTGAAAAGTCAACCGGCGCGTTTTCTTTAATTTCTTAACAGACCATTTAATTGGGCGGTTTATTTCGTGAATTAAATGGGCTGTTTCATTCGTTGAATTAATTCAACGAATTTAATGGGTCGTTACTTACGCGTTTGCGTTCGTTGGTGATTTAATAAAATAGTCCAACGTGTCTATTTTGGAGGATTACTCTTTATTCTCTGGGCCTCCACCCTCCCCGCGAAGAACGCGAAGAACGCGAAGAACGCGAAGAACGCCGGAACCAAAATTCGACGACGCACACCGTGATCCGCGACGTCGACAAACTTTTTCCGCGACCTTCTTCTTCTTCTTTGGCGCTTCTTCTTCCGCGGCAAACCTACGATCGGCGGTTAAAGATCGTCGGCGTGACTCCTTCCCACGGTGCGACGAGCGTCTCTTCCGCGACGATCACCAAATCCGCGACGACCTCTCGTCCGACGACGACGACAAGGTAGGGATTTAATTCTTGATGATTTATTCCCGTGTTTTTTATTTATTTTTGAATAAAGAACCGACATGAATATTTTCAATTAATTAAAATTGAATTTCCGTTTAAAAGAAAAAGAAGTGAACAATTTTTATCTTGATTAAAAATTGTTGTAGCCCCTTTCTCCCGTTGTTTATGACTAACGCGGAGGGTGCGGGTCTAACGAACAAGACCCGACAACCCTCCGCCGATCCTTTTCGTGTGCGGTTTTGGCAAGCGACGACGAACCGTGCGGCAAGGGCAATCCGTTGATCCCGCAGTGAAGATCGGCCCCCGGGAGGAGCAACGGCGCAGACGGGAGATGAATCGGGCCACCGGAGCAACTCCGGCGGCCCGCGGAAGGCGGCGGCGACGCGGGTCGTCGGCGCGGCGGCGCCGACGACCGGGGGCGGCGGCGCCGACGACCGGGGGCGGCGGCGCCCGGCGCGCCGCCGGAGGATCCGCCGCGGCTCGACCGCGGCAGCGGCGAACCGCCGGACCGCGTCCGCGGTCCGGCCACCCAACACGCGGCCCGCGCGGGCCGCGTTCCACCTAAGCCGCGGGTCAAACCCGCGGCGCCCCTTGGCCGCTCGGCCGAGGTCGAGCCGGCCGGTCCGGTTGGCCGGGCCGCGCCCAGGCCGGACCGGACCCGGCCCAACTGGGCCGGGTCGGGTCGGGTCGACCCGGTTCGGCCGACCCCCAGGGGGGGTTCGGGCCGGGTCGCCCCGGGCCCAGAACCCCCGTTTTCGGGCCCTCTCCGGTCTTTTGCCCATATCTTGGGCCTAGGACCTCCGATTGACGAACCGTCAGCGTCTACGCGATCCTTGGATCGATACGGTCGTTTCGGTATATTACACTCAAGGTTTCAGAAGACTTTGGGTTCGTCCGGGTTGGTTCGTACACGAAACCAACCGGGCCCTCGGAGCGGAAACACTCATAACTTGAGCTACGGACGTCCGATCGACGTACCGTCAGCTGTGGTAGTTTCCTCTAAGTGAGACTGAACTTTTGGCATACTCCGTCCAAGGATCGGACACAGGCGGAGTACGGTCGGGTTGGTTTTGCCCTAAAAACCAACCGGGCCCCTGGGACGAAAATGCCAATAACTCTCAGACCGGGCGTCCGATTGACGCGCCGTTTGTTGCGTTGAGATCCTGTTGTCGATACGGAACTTTTGGATACATCAACTTCGGACTACGTGTCAGTTGATGTATCAGCCTCTCGGCTCGTGGAGCGGACCCTCCTAAACGAGCTCGCTGTGTGCGGGAACCCTAGCGCTGGCTGTGACTTCGACGACAGAGCAGAGATCCTCCGTGGACTGCGACGACGACAGAGCAGAGATCCTTCGTGGACTGCGGCGACGACTGTGCAGAGATCCTCAGTGGACTGCGTCGACTACTGCACTCAGTGATCCTACGTGGATCAGTGCTACAGGTCCTGTGTGGGCCCGATCCTGTGTGGGTCATCTCTTACGGTTCTATGTGAGCCATTGCTACAGGTCCTGTGTGGGCCCGATCCTGTGTGGGTCATTGCCGAGGTTAGTACCTATCGATCCTTCGTGGATCCGACGACTTAGATGGATCAGTGATCATCTTTGACGTCATCTGAAAAAGTATACCTGGTTGAGCTGAATCTTATGTTACTCTCCTTTGTGGATTGTGTTGAACTATCCTATGTGGATTTACTTTTTACTATTTACTCTCCCTGGTGGATTTGAGTCTTGCTTTCCTGTGTGGATCGAGTTGACCTTGAGCTCGAGAGCAGAGCTAGAAATGGGGACTTAGGTATATGTATGGGCATATACCTAAGTCAAGTCAGTTGTTTCTTCGTGGTTGCCCCTTTCTTTTGTGCTATATCCTTTGTGGATTTCGGGAGACCTTCGGGGGTCTCGGGGTCCTTACTGAGTAGTTTATACTCACCCCTGCACGGGCTATGCCCGCACCTTGTTGTGTTGGATGCAGACGACGGACAGCGCTGATCTCGGTTGGGGCGTGGAGCAGGACGGTACCTGGAGGCGGACCACTGGGCGGGACGTGCTCGGAGCGGACGTGGGACCCGAGGAGCCTGGAGGCTATCTGTACCCACCCTTCAGGTGGGATTGCCAGTGGACGACACGAGGCCACCGTCTTTTCTTCAGTTGCTGTTCTTTTCCTTTTCAGTTGTACTTTCAGTTGGGCTTGTATTCCGGCCCCCTTTACTTTTCTGCACTTTGTAGTTACTTTCCGCTTGCTGACTCTATGGTGGTTGTTACTTATAAAGGCAATGCCTTCCCTGTTTACCGGGATTTTACTCCTTGGTGCTAGTCGCCAGCCCCTGGCCTATGGAAGGCGGGCTTGGGGTAGTCACGGCACGGGCCCCGAGGTCGGGTCGTGACATATATCATCAGTACCAAGAACCATGTATCTCTATATGGGGAAATGATATCCAATCAGCTATGTTATGTGTGTATCTAGGCACCATCAATGAAGTAAATATTAGGGAGGGGTAGTTTCAGTATAGTCGGGTCTTTAGACCTTAAGGTCACGTATTGGGCCTTGTACCTTTGGTACTTTGAGTCATATTCTATAAATTATACCTATTGGATAATGGGTCATGAAATTATTCCCTATAATACTATTTAAAAATGGGATTATCCATAATTAATAAAAATCTAGGGCCTTTGAGCCATTCCAACCAATTAAGTTCACATCAGATGTTTTGACGATATTCATCTCATATGTCCAAAATGAATTTGGGAAGTTGACTATGTTCAAAGATTTTTTTATTCCATAATATACAGAATAATAATAATGAAATAATTATCATTTTTATACATTAAATATACTTAAAACCAACCATGAAATATGATTATGAAGAATGAATTATGTTACAATCATGGAGACAGTTGGTCGTACTCACGCAAGAGTAACATTTTCATTTTTCAAAGAGTATGATGAAAAGAGGGTAAGTATAATTTTATATTTAAAAAATTATTATTATGTCATAAATATCACATTTTTTCTTTAAATTAACTTATATATATCATCCATGTGATGTGGTAATGAAAAATGACTCACATCCCTCCATAGAGGTGGTAATCCACATGTACGCCCGAATGATGTTATAATTTTTCAATGGATGGATAGGTAAGAAATTATATGATATATTATCCTTATATAATGATAAATATGTCATTAATATCTTATGTATACATTAAATACATCATTATAACCATATGTGATAGGTGGTAATAGAAAAAAAATTACATTGGTTCACGAGACGACAGTCCGTCATACACATGAACTATGGTTTGATTTTGCATTGGATGGATAAGAAGATAAATATAGGTTGTGAAATTAACAAAATAACATATAAGTGTAATGAATATATTTATGTTATTATATAATAATGTTTTAAGAAAATTTTATGGAGTTATAATAAGAAATAAAATGAAAATTCTTGGTTAAGAACTATACCTCTTCTTTGGAAAACCTCTTTAGGTTTATACCTAATCCTTCCTAAGTTATTTTTATGATAATAACTTGGAATATAGAATGTTTGGAGAGATAAATTTAAGGTATTTTAGCAGGTATTTGGAAATATAGATTACTCAAAATTTTGAGGTTGAGAAGAGATGAGGTTCCCTTTTAAAAGTTAGGGGAGGGACACTCTTGGAATTAATTAAAGTATTAAATTAATATAAATTAATTTTAATGGAAAATAGAGTAAAATTTATATATTTATAAAATAAAATGACTATGATTCAAAATATTCTCATCCAATAAATTTTATACATTATTAGGTGATTTTTTCACTCTTATCTATTTGTTTTAACCCCTCTTAACCCATTTGACAATTAACTGGATACAAAGGCTATCTACTATTTAGGGGTCAAAAAAGTTACTATGAAGGAAAAAGTGACTCACAAATAAACCATGTTTGAAATTTTAAATAATATACCATTAATTTGGAAGAATATAGGATTTATATGTATTTTAAATCATTGAATAAAATATTATTTATTATAAAATATCATTAATGTAATTTCTGGAACCATTCATTTAATTTGACTTTAATGTTATCAAGATAACATTGGAATTATAATATAGAATTTTAACACATACTGAATATGTTATATATATCTATATAATTCTTTGGGAACTATAACTAAACCAAAAAATTCCTTTAAGAGTTTTAAAAATCATTTACTTGATTTTTCTACTCCTTACACAAGCATTATGTCAGTACTGTGTAAGCATTTAAGCTAATTATTTCATCACTGAAAATTTAAAATTAATTATCATGATAAAAAATTATTAATATTTAAAATAAAAAATTATAACTGAATATAAAATCTTTCTATCCTAATGAGAAAATTATAGATATTAAAATAAAGAGAGTGACATTTTGTTTTTATTTTTTTATTTAAAATTAATTTAAGGTCATATCAAAGGGAAGTGACAATAAATTGCCACATTTTTTAACCTTTTATGATAATAGTTGAAAAAAATTATAAAAAAATAAATACACATTTTAGGGGGAGATTCAGGCCTCATCACTTTATTTTTAACCATAATTACTCTATTTACCGGTACCAAGGTGGAAAATATTTATTACGGTTACTATTCAAAATGAAAAAATATATAAGGGACCTATTTACTAAATTTTAAACCACTTATTACAAATATATAATCCATTTTTAAATATTCATTCTCTATAAGTGAAAGTATTTAATTTAAAATTAAACATGCAAAACACGGTGAAAATGTTTTTTTCAAAAAAATGCCTCTGTGTATAGAAATATTTTTATATCAAATTTATGTATAATTTTTTTTCTAAAAAATTTTATTAGATTATTTTAAATTAAAATTAACTAATTAATTTTTTTTAAAAAATTAAAAATATAATGTTAAATTGAAAATAATTGAAAATAAAACATAGTTTTCAAAAAAAATTGGTATTTTTCACAATTTATTAAAAAATAAAACTTTTCATAAAATTGAAAAAATTAATCATAAGATAATTTTTACCTAATGAATTCAAAAAATAATTTAATTTTTTCAAATTCAAATTCTATAATTTTGAAATAATGATTTTAAATAAAACCATATAATGTGTAAAACCCAACTTGGTTAGTTATAAAGATTTTCCCATTTGATTGAAAAATTACCAAATATTGTTATAATAAATATAACTATATAAAATCTAAATAATGATTTTTAATAAATATGAAAGTGAATTATTTTAACATTACCTGGGTTGTTACATTCTTCCCCCTTCTATAAATTGTGTCCTCACAATTTTATTCATTACTTAAACAAGTGGGGATATTTTTTCTTTATAGAATTTTCTGATTCTAATGTTTCTTCTTCAATCATATGGGTTTTCCAAAAAAAATTAACTTGGTAAATCAATTTATTTTTTAACACCTACTCTCTATGGTCAATAATCTGAATAGGATGTTTCTCATAATAAGGTTTCTTTTCTAAATTTACTACTTCAATGCTTAAAACGTGATATGTATATGGTATATATTTTATTTACATCAAAACATGAAGCACATAATATGTCTGAGACAAATACGGAGGTAAGGAAAATCCATAGAAAAATGATACAACTTTCTCCAGGAATTCATATGGTCTAATAAACCTTTAGCTTAACTTTCCCTTTTTACCAAAATGCATAACACTTTTCCATGAAGAAACTTTAATAAAAACATGATCACCTACCTCAAAATAAAGATCTTTCCTCCTATTATATACATAACTTTTTCACCTTCTGTGATCTATCCTCAAGTTATTTTGAATCATCTTCACCATCTCAACTATTTATTCTACCAATTCCCATCCCAAATTTTTTTTCCCTGGACTTCCTCCTAGTTAGATGGAGTCTGACACCACATTCCATATAATTACCCAAAAGGTTCCATTTGTGTACTAGAACAGAAACAATTATTATAAAAAAACTCAATTAAATTCAATATTGATCCCATATTCTCTGATAATCAATTGAACAAGCTCAAATAATATCCTCCAAATTCTAAATCATTTACTCTGATTGCCCATACTATTGAGGATGAAAGACTGTACTAAAATTTAATTCATTACACAATAAATTCTGAAGTCCTTTCTTGAAATTAGAGGTGAATCTCTTATCATGATCAAATAAAATGGAAACAGGGAAACCATGTAATCTAATCATATTTTTAACATAAATTTTAAAAAATTATCCAAAGAAATATTATATAAAATGGGAAGAAAATGATCATATTTAGTTAACCGATCAAAAATTACCCAAATCACATTATTACCTTGAGATTTATTTGGTAATATCACCATTAAATCCAAGAATATATTATCTCATTTACATTTTGGAACTAACAATGACTGAAGATTCCCCTTCGATAACTATTTTTTTACTTTAACCTATCGATAAATCAGACATTTCATAGTAAAATTAATAATATATTTCTTTATTATTTCCCTCTATAAATGTTCCTAAAGTCCTCCATACATTTTTTTCTTCTAGGATGAATAGAAAACATAGAACTATGAGCCTCAATATATAGTTATATCTTCAATTGGGGGTCACTTGAGTCACATAACCTTTTTTCTGAATCTAAAAACACCTTCTTTATCATTATTAAACTTCAGAAACTTATATATCTTCACCAATTATACATTTTCTTATGAAATATTTTATTCCTTATGAGTTTGATTAATCATTTATAACAAATATGATTATAAAAATACCTACAACAAAATAGAGTGAGTTCTTGCATGCACAATTTCTAAGACAACATTTATCAAATAATTAATAAATGAAATAAGATCAAACAATAGTGAGGTTCTAAAATAGTTATGTTATTCAAATCTCTATAATCATTATAAAACATTATAAAACCATGTTTATTTTTAACAAATAATATAAGATAAAACCATGGTGAGGTTCTATGATGAATAAAACCTTTATCAAGTACTTATTGTAACTTATTTTTCAATATCATAAGTTTTACATGAGCCAGTCGATAAGGGGGTTTTGAAATTTGAATAACATTAGGTACTAAGTAAATAGTAAATTCAACATTAATATTAGGTATAATATTATGAAACTAATTAAAAAACATCTAGGTATTCTTTACTACTGAAACATCATTAATAGAGATGGTTCCCTTATTTTCAACAATATAAGAAAGATAAATTTCATTTATTTCATTTAGTAGTTTCTTATATTCTTAATATGTTTTCAAAGGTATAAATTGGTTATTATATAAAAACAAAATCACATTTCGGAAAATAACTTCTTTGGCTTTGAAATCTATCATATAATGATAAAATTAAAGTCAATCCATACCTAGAATAACATCAAATTATATAATGGGAAATACAACAAGGTTTATAAGGAAAAATCTTACACAAATGATAAAATAAATATACTTGTAAATTCCTTTTGCCTTAATAATACCACAAAGTATTTTTACCAAAATTCCTTACTTTATTTCTTGAGATAAAATTTTTATTTTGCCAGTAAATTTATCAAAAATGAAAGAATGTGTAAAATACAAATAAAAAAATACATTAGTATAACATGAATAAAAAATTACTTGTTACCACTTTATTTGATGAACAAACATTTTTTGAAGCAGTTTCAAAGGATTTCACCACACACTTCATCTTATAGTATTTCTAATTCCAATAATTAATGTTGTTATTTATACACACATTTTCATAATGACCCATCTTATTGAATTTAAAATACTTTACCAACTATCAAAATTTGTCTTACCACTTCCAATATAGTTTTATTTTAAAACATTAGACATATGCACAGACTTACCACATTAGAATCACTTCCCAGATTTCATAATACATTACCTAAGGTTATTTTTATCACACCTATCACCAAATGAAAACATGATTTTCTTACCTACAGATATATTCAATGGATTCTTAACATTTTTCTACCACATGGACCTATTTTTTTCATCAAACACCATATCATTGAAAAAATAAATTTCCACATTCTCAGCACATCAAAAAAGTTTCTTATAACTTTTAATTTCACAAGAGGAAAAAGATATTAGGTATATTAGATTTAATTCAATGTAAAATTGATTAATTTTACTATCAAAATACCATATACAATTTATTTCATACCTTGAAAATCGGGTGGATTTTTATTTATATGTGACCACTGAATCTTCCTCATTTTACCTAAATTCCAAGAATTTATTTTCCACCCTAATTCAAACAAACTTAGGAAATTATTTTCCAAGAAAAGGATTCTTAAAAGTATCCCATTACATGACATAAATACCTTATCTTTATCTATTATTCTGAACCATTTACCAAAATTATTTGGATTCACCTTCAAAATGGAAAATAGAATGAGTTAACTTTTGATTCTCTAAAAACTCGATGAATTTTAATATCTTTTCCAGAGCTTTAATCCATTCCCCATATACCACTGAGTTAGAAGATATACTGAATAATAGAGGGTATTGTCTTATAAAATTCTCTATTATGGATATATTCCTATTTAGTAGATTTGTTTGTTACATAGCATGAATTCCACCACCATTTATAGCCCGTGTCAGCTGATCCAATATAGTAAAAAACTGTTCAGTTCCAATTCCAACCATTTCGGGTTGCTAATTTGGAAGCATATTGTCCTCATGGTTCTTTCCTACTTTAATTTACCTATTTCATCTATAGAAACCCATTCTAAGTAGAAATAGTTTAGATGAAGCAATATAGTAATCCTCAAATACTATATCATGATAACCAAAAATTATAATCTCTTTAGGATATTTAGTTTCATTATCCTTACCTCTAAAGTTATCTAAACCTTTTCTCAGATACTAACTATAAGGACCTGACATTAAATAATCTTTAAATTATATTTTTAGACAAGAATTAATTTTATTGCATTACCCATGATATTTTAAGCTTAGAGTTTTAAATAATTAGTCCATCACCCCTATATAAATAAATATTACATCACAAACTGGAAACTCCCACTTAGTATCCATTTTTTCTATAGTACAAAAATTTTAGGATATAAAAAGTTTTCTTTTCAAGACATATATTCACAATTTTCATCTTGAGCTCATCATTGTCCCAAATAATCTCTAAAACACTATGAAAATCATTTAAAAATATTGTATGATCACAAAATATCAGATAGGAACACATAAAAATAAATAAATAATCCCATTAGTCCACAAAAAATCTTAAAAAATTTCATTTTTCAAAATAAACATCGATATCAAAATAAACATTTTCTTATCCAAGAGATCAACTTCCCTACCCAAATATTTTCATAAAACATTTATAAGAAATATTAAAGAAAAAATAAAACTCATAAGGGTTTCTTTGTAATCCTGAAAAACTAATGCAAACTTTTTCATGAAGTTATAAATTTCACCCTTAAGAAGTACCACAAACTGCCCTTTATTCTCAATAACATACCTTTTAAAATTATAATATTTATATAAAAACCCATATAAATAAAAATAATCATGTAGGTAACTTAGGACATCATTTCCATATCACTATTAAAATCACTCTTATTAATAGAATAACCCATCTGATAAATTCTAATAACCTCTTAAGATAAACCTAATCGATTAACTCCACCCCTTTACTAAATGCATTGGAGATCTATATTGGGCTCACCAGTCATCATGATATATATTAGGATCACCAGTTATCTCAAGAAATATCATAATCACCCTCATCATAAATAATTCCTAAGAACCATAACATAATCATAATACGTGAAATATTTTATTTCCAAACTCATAAAAATATTCTTTACACCCATAAAAAAACATTTCTGGATATCAAAATATCCATTCCATTTAAAAACCTTTTTGAAAAAACCCAAAAAAATGGAATAAGGGTTTTTTCTTAGAAGAAAATATGAAATATTGTAAAGGAATCAAAACACCAAATAATAGCTACGGCAGTGGTAAAAACTATTGATGACATATACGTTAAAATAGAACATTCCTTTTGTCTTTTATGAAAATGTTCTGTATAAAATGTGTAAAAATATTCCTTTGAAAAACCTATAAAATAAAGTAAAAAGTGACATAAAATGTCATTTATAAAGTGTCCCTTAATTTGAGTCTACCTCATCACATAAATTCTTTATATTCCTGAATAATAAAATTATTTTAATTAATTAGTTTATTAATGACCTTTTTAAATTTTATTATTCCTTTTATTTTATTTATCACCATGTTACTTAATCAATTAAGTTCATATCATCTGTCTTAACGATATTCAACTCATATTTCCAAAATGAATTTCAAAAGTTGACTATGGTCAAAGAGGTAATTATTAAATCATATCTACAATAACAATAAATATATAATTACAATTTTTATATATTAATTAAAATTTTTAAACCAACCATGAAATATAGTTATGAAAAATGGATTACTTTACAATCATGGAGACAGTAGACCATTCATACTCATGGGTAATGTTTTCATTTTTCAAAGGGCATGATGAAAAGAAGGTAATAAAAATTTTATATTTTAATAATGATTATTATATCATAAATATTATATGATTTATTTAAATTGCACTTACATATATCATCCATGTGATATGGTCGTGAAAAATGAATCACATTGCTACGTAGAGGTGGTAATTCACATGATTGTAAGAACGATGTTATCATTTTTCAATGGATAAAAAGGTAATAAAGTAGATGATATATTATTTTTATATAATTATAAATATTTCATGAATATAATATATATATATATATATATAGATTAAATCCATCATTATAACTAGTGACATGAGGTGGTTATGGAAAATAAATTTCATCGGTTCGCGAGGTGGTAGTCCATTGTACACACATGCGATGGTTTCATATCCCATTTGATAGAAAAGGAGACCAAAAACGATTAAATAATTAACACAATAAAATATAAATATATGTAATATATTTATGTTATTATTTCATCATGTTTGAAGAATATTTTCTGGATTTAGAAGAAGAAATAAAAAGAAGACGCTTGGTTAACAACTATACCTATTATTCAGACCTTTTTAAGGTTAAACCTAAATCCTTCCTAGGATGGTTTTATGATAAAAAAGGTACTATTGAATACATATAGGGTTTTAAGGAAGGGATTTTTTATGGTATTTGGTGATATAAAGTGTACAAATGTGCGAGTAAGAGAGGATATGAGGTTCCCTTTTATAAGTGAGGGGAGGGGTACACCTAGAATTAATTAAAGTATTACATTAATATAAATTAATGTTCATGAAAAAGTGGAACTAAATTGATAAATTTAGAATATTGGATAAGTTTAAGTCAAAATCATTTAATTCAACAAAATATGGATAATTTTAGGTCATTTTTTCACCCTTTTCGTTTTGTTTTAGCCCCAATTAACCCTTTTAATGATTACCACACAAACAAAGTTTTTTACTATTTAGTTTTCAAGAAAGTTACTTTAAAAGGAAAAGTGACTCATAATTGGACCATTTTTTATACTTTAAACCATATCCCATTAAATTTTATTAATTTTAAATAATTTAATATAATATTTCCTATTATAAAATATCATTAACGTCATTTTTGGAACTATTCATTTAATTTGACTTTAAAGTAATAAAGATAACAAGGGAATTATAATATATAAATTAACACATTATTAATATGTTATATATATCTATAAAATTATAGGTACACTATAAATCACCCAAATAATTTTACTTTTAGAGTTTTTAAAATCATTTACTTGATTTTTCTATTGTTTGCATAAACACTATGTCAGTATTGCGTAAGCATTTAAGGTGGTTATTTCATCACTAAAAATTAAAAATAAATTACCATGATAAAAAATCATTTATATTTATAATAACCATTTATAACTAAACATAATTTTTTTATCACAATGATAAAAATTTATTGATATTAAAACAGAGTGACATTTTATTTTTATTCTTTATTTAAAATTATATTAAGGTAATTATCAAAGGAAAGTGGAAATAAATTTCCAATTTTTAGAACCTTTGATGTTCATGGTCAAAAAAGAATTATCCATTAAAATAAATACAAGTGTTTGGGTGAGTTTTAGGCCATATCACATTATTGTTAACCTTAATTACCTGATTTTCCCTTACTAGCTTGATAAATATTTACTTATGTTACTATTCATAATGAAAAAAATAAAAAGAACCTATTTAAAAAAAATTTAAACTCCCAATTCGAAATATGGAATCCCTTTTCAATATCTAATCTATATTAGTGTAATTATTTAATTTAAAATTAAACCTACAAAACTCGATGAGTAACGCTTTTTGTTCTTTAGAGAAATTCATTTTTCAATAAAAAATGTTTTTATACCAATTAAAGTATAATTTTGATTCCAATAACATTTATTGGATTCTATTTAATCAAAATTAAATAATTAAAATTTAAAACTAGTCCAAAATACAGTGTGACCTTGTTAATACTTGAATAGAAAATGAAGTTTTCAATAAAAAAATAGTAGTATCTCTATTCATTAAAAAAATCAAAATTTTTAGAAAATTAATAAAAATTCATCCTAAAATAAATTTGACATAGTGAATTCCAAAATGGAGTTAATTTTTTCAAAGTAAAATTCTATAATTTGGAAATTATTTTTAAAAAAAACATATAATGCATAAAACCTAATTTAGGTAGAAATAAATATTTTTTCCTTTTGAATAAACTGATCCTTCCTAGGGATCTCTCTGAAGCGATCCCTTCATGAGGAGGGTGGTTTCTGGGGTGGAGGGTTTAAAATTTCCACTCTTGGGGATTACCTTTCTAGAGAATAATGTAAGTCTAAAAATATAATAAATGAATGTTAATAAGACATTTAAATGATATATTTTAACATTACCTTGGTTTTTAAAGGAAATTGTTATCCTTTATTCATAATAACATCTCATTATATTCTTGATACCTGATTCATTATGTTATAATGAATATAATAGGTTTCTAGTAAGTAGAAGAGGAGATAAAAATTGAAAGATCCGGATAATATGATTACCTATTCTTTAAGGCACCTAGTTTGGATTACACCTTAGACCTTCTTAGGATGGTCTTAGGGTATGAATAGGAGATCGATAATGAAGGTAAGTAATCCAAGAAGTTTTTTGGATAAAGATTTTCCATGATAAAGGGATCAATGTTTAGGAATATGGGAGGAGATGATATGCCCTTTTATAAGTGAGGGGAGGGACACACATAGAATGACTTAAATTTTTTAAATAATATAAATTCATTTTCTCATGAAAGTGCTACAAAATTGTCATAGATTCAAATATTACAAGGGTAAGGTCAAAATATAGGAAACTAACGAGGATTAAGAAAGTGTTTTATATTATATTTAAGCCTTATCCTATTATTTTTAATCCTTTTAACTCATTTTACCCTTAATCAAAGTGATAAATATTTGATATGATTACTATTCATTATGAAAAAATTCCGCTAACCTTATTACCTAATATTAATTATGATGATTAAAAATATGTAATCTATTTTTAATGATTCATGTATTGGAAACCTAAGAAATTACATTTAATATATGTTTACAAAATGCAATTATTACTATTTTCAAAAAAATGTTTGTTTTAAGCCTAGAAATAATTATATAGAAAAATCAAGTATAATGGTAGTTAAAATGGTATTAATTGTATTATGTTAAAAAAGATACTTATTTATCTTTCAAACCAAACTAAAATCAAAATTAACCTTGTAAATACTTAATTAAGATAAAAGAAATTATTTGAAAAAAAAGATTACTTAAATTTCAAAAATGTTAATAATATATTTTTAAGTTTAAAATTATATTTTTATATGATTTATATTACTTATTTAATATATATCTGGTCTAAGAAAAGTCTTATGAACCTTAAATTTATTCTTATATCATTATAATGTCATAAAAGTGATTTTTTTTTTAAAATTAGTATTTTTCACTATTAACCTATAAACCAATTATTCCTGAAAAATATCAAAAAATTATTCACCATCGATAAATGAAGGAATACTTCCATCTCCGCCAAGTTGAACTCAGAAATCGTCTACTTTCTGGGTGTGAACCACTGTCAAACCAAAATACCCAACAAGCATTAGCTCTCCCTGAAAAGGAGGTCATCCAGCTGCACCTTCCAGTACAGCTACCTTGTTACGACTTCACTTCATTAACTAGCACTAACTTCGAAATCCCCCTCCTTGAGATTAAGGGAAAGACTTTGGGTATGGTCAGCTTCCAAAAAGGAAAAACCTGAAAATACTATATGTGCCCCGGCTACACCTTCATAACTTCGAAGACCTGGATTTGTAATTGTCTCTCCTACGATACTCCAACCAAACCATGAATTGGTAATCCCTAAACGAGGCATGAAGATAATTTTGATACGATTAATTCCAAAATGAAATTCATTTTTTAAAATTAA
Organism: Viscum album; assembly: GCA_963277665.1. NCBI lineage: Eukaryota > Viridiplantae > Streptophyta > Magnoliopsida > Santalales > Viscaceae > Viscum > Viscum album. The sequence continues at coordinate 1,713,100,726 of OY728130.1, forward strand.
ATTTATAAAATATGTGAATTTAGGGTCAAATCATATCCTTGATCACATTTTTGAATAAAAATATGTGCATTATGTTATTGTTTCTTTTGAAATAAAAGCTTACTTATTATAATTGAACATCAAGTGTTACATTCTTACTTATTTAAAAAAATTCACCCTTGAAATTTCTAGAATGTCATCTCATGAAAAAATGTGGGTAGTTCTTGAAATTCAATAAAACATGGTCGCATACTTGAAATTCAATATTCTTTTTTTGGTTACCCATATAACTCTTTTTCCTTCTTTGGGATATCTTGATATGACTTTGAATAGTATTTACTTTCATCATTTTCTCATCAATAATCTATAGGCCTGAAATATCATATTCACTAACCTCATGCCAAAAAGTTGGTGTACGGAATATTTTCCCATACAATGCTTTAAACAGTTCCATTTGAATACTAAAATGGAAGCTATTATAATTAAAAAAAATATACCAAAGGTAAATATTGATCCCACATTCCTTGAAATCCAAGTGAGCATGACCTAAAAATGTTTTCAAACATTTGAATAGTCCTTCTAGGTCGTCCATCTGTATGGGGCTGATATGAAGTTATCAAAAATAACTCGGTGTCAAGAGAATTCTGAAGAATTATCCATAATTTCAATATATGTTGTGGGTCATGATCAGATACAATCAGAATAGTTGCACTAAAACATCTCAAAAAATTATTAATATTATAGTGCCCTCAGTTTCTGGTATGTAACCCTTTCTTTATTATTTTTAAGTATATAAAGTTTATGGGTGAAGTTTGGGAGAGTTTGGAGAACTTTTGGTGTGTTTTTGGGGATTTTCTATAGGTGTGCGGTTGGTGAACGTTTTTGTGAACCATGAAACACCTACAAAAAACCATGCATAGCGAGGTATTGGAAAAAGGGAAGGTGCATGAATGGAGCACAATTTTCCCAAACTATGTATCCACTAAAGAGAAATCGTGCACTTTGAAAAATAGATTTTGTTATTTTGAGGTAGTGGATTTGGCACGGTTTGGAGACCATGCAAGATGACCGTATGAGGTTCATCCTTAAGGTAGTGGTTAATGCATGGTTAGGGCCTGGTTTTCCTAACCGTGCGACTAAATCATGCATGGTTAATAAACTAGATCCTAAAAAAGTGGATCTAGGTCAACATTGAGTTTTAATGCCTTATTTTTCCTCCTATACAGCCCTAACTCTAGATTTCTCTCCATAAAAGGTCAAATAAGGTTCTTCTATCAATTCAAAGGTGATCCAAAGTCTTCCCTTGTTGACTAGAAGCCGATTCCTTATGGCAAGTGATCGTTATTGACTGTTCGTGGTGTTTTTCTTTGATCTATTTTGCTCTATCTATAATTTTATTAGATCTATATATCATATGGTTAAATATAAGTTTGTAGATTCCAAATATGTTTATATTTGGATTGGTTTATGATAGGTTAGGAGATATAAGGTGGTTTCATGATGATTCAACCAGATTTTGTGACATTTTTCATGTCGTTTATCATTTTCACAAAAACTCTTGAGGTAGGTGTCTTCAATCTCAACTCCACTATCTTAGAACATGAAGTCTTCATTTCAAATTTATTTCTTTGGTTGAAATTGATCGATTATCCACTGTGAAATAATTTTTGAAACCCTCCTGAGTGGTGGTTTGTGTAAATTAGAAAATTTGGGGTGTTTTTAGAAAGTATTTTGATAACATGATTTTAAAATGTTGATTTTAAAATAATTGAAGGTTGTGCTACATAGAAAAATAGTTTTCAATAAAAAGAGTAATGTTTTATTGAATGGTTTAAAAACACATGGAATTTGGCATGAGTTGGCATGGTTGTGTGTTTTGTGTTCATATTCATTGGGATGGACAAGGGCATGAAGTACCCCCAACAAAAGTTTGATATAGATATGGATGTGAAGTACCCCCATCAAAGTGGTCTACTAAGTGATGGCTCAGTGGAAGGATAACTCACCACTCATTATTTTAGGGAGGTAAGTGGGTTTCATGAATTGTTGGATGTATAGTTGCATGAAAAGGAATGGGTTATATCAAAATAGAATGTTAAATGATCTAAATAATGGTTTATGTGATTTACTTAGAAAATGGTTTAAAATGGATTTGTTTATATTTTGATATAAACCATTTTAGAAATTGTTTTATATAAATTGTTTTAATTAAATGTTTCTAACACGTTCTATCATAGCGGCATGAGTTGGTAATTCATCAGGGAAAGCCTACTGAGTTTTTGTACTCACCCCTGCTTCGACACTTTGGTTCTTTTGTAGATATCATATATTGGGATATGAGAAATGGTAAATTATCACTCATATTTATCACTACTTCATGATACTTGGGTTTTTGGTGAATTTGGATCATGGAGCTCATAAATATTTGGATTCTGGTGGTTTTCTTTGGGTTTTAATAGTTTTTATTCTGTTGCTTACTTTGATTTGAGTTGTCTTCTGTTGTGGTAACTTTCTGGTTGGTTTTGATAATAATGAAATGGTTAAGTTGTGTTTCATTTTTATCATGCATCTTATAGGGATTATTTGGTTATAATTAATTTTGTTGGCTATTTTATTTTCAAATGGAAAATCTTCCCCCATGTATATTGAATCCATTCAATATTTCTTTATAGACTTTGGCATCTTGGAAATGTAATTGAAGTATTAGTAACATCTCACCACCCTCTCAAGCCGATGATAAGTGGTGGGACGTAACAAATGGTATCAGTTTTTTCGGTATAAAAGTCTATTTGAGACAAATGTTATTAGCTTTGTTCTTTCCACGTGGAACAAGTAGTCATCAGTTTTTTCATTCTTAGAGTTGAATTGTATTCTTGTCTGTTCATTCGATGGGATCATTAAAAGATATAAGACTATCAGTATTAGAAATGTAGAGCATAAAAAGACGTTGCTAAATTTTTATACTGAACTTTAAATTACGAGGGAGTTGGGTACATAAGTGTTATAGAGAAACTTATAGGATTTGGAATGTCATTTTCATCGATTTATCCAATGAGATGAACATGACACACATTGTAGGAATGACTTCCCACTAGGATTGCATATTTAATTTTGAGTAATGATATATGATTTGGTTCAATGTGATAATTTTGGAAAAAATTGAAACTTGATTTCAAATGAATGATTTAAAAAAAAGAGCATGGATGTGGTATTTTGAAAATAGTTTGATTTTCAAAAGTGAGTTGAAATTTTTCAAAAATGGTTGAACATGGAAAATGTTGATTTTGGAAAGAATATGTGTGATAATTGATGTGATAAAATTTGAAATGATAAGACTTCAACTTCTAGAGAGTGAGAGTTATGGCATTTGTTCTCTGTATAAAAATGGAACCTGATAGGTGTTGTAGGAACCAACCAGAGGAAGATATGGAGAATGTGGTTACACCTAATCCATAGGTGAACCAAATACTGGTTCAGAGTATCCTCCAAGAATTTAAATCTATTGAAACAAGCAACCAGAGGGATGAACCAAGACAATAGGATCACCCCATACAGTTCTAGAAGCATAATCTACCCATCTTCTGGGGAGATTCTGAACCCGAAAAGGTAGGGGGGTGGCTGAATAGGATGAATCATATCATCGATATCATCGGCACACCAATAATGGTGAAAGCTAAGATGAAAACATATATGATAGAGGATCTTGCATGCTAGTGGTGGGATCTAATTTTCCAGGCTAAAGTGGACCAGGGACTCAATTGGGAGAATTTTGAAGAATGTTTCAACAAAAAATTATATCCTCACATGTTCAAGATTCAAAGAACAATATAATTATTCATCCTAAAGCAGGAAAATTTATTTTTCACTGATTATGAAGTTAAATTCTTGAATTTAGTACACTTTTCACCCAAGGTTATGTCTTGTGTGTCCTTGAAGGTACAAATATTTAAATCAAGGATAAGATAGGAGATTCACTTAAAGATAGAAGTGCTCTTATTATGGATTATACAGAGATAGTTAATAGATAGATGTTGGTTGAACATGATATATCAAGATATATGGGATGAGTAAGTATAATGATAACCATATGAACTGGTGTAAACTCTAATGTTGGTAGAAAGTGGAAGAGGGAAACCTATTTCTAGGGTGAGGGAATAACTGAAAATTAGATGGTTGGATCGGTGAACCTTCTTCCATGGCCCAAGAGAAAAGTAGGATGTTTCTAATGTTGTTTTCTTGGCCATATATGGTGTGAGTGAATAAAACAACCTAGATCATGCCACAAATGAAACCAGATGGTGAATCTTCAATGTTATTGTCATAGTTCTCCAAGGTTAGGCGCTCGAGACACTTCTCTGGTGTCACATGCATCGTATGATTCGATGAAGAGAGAGAATAAGAATCAATATCATCAGAAAAATAGAGCTATCCTTGGTGATTCTAGGAATACCATGACTCCTTAGTAAGGGAAATCTCAATAGGGAACTAAAGAACAAAGTGAAACAACGAAGCAATTATATGGAGATGAGCAGGTAATTGTGGATGATCAAGCTAGACCGTCTATAGTGATAGGTGTGATTCTTTTGAATTCTATCCTTATGAAATTTTTATTTTTGATATTGGTGCATCACATTCCTTTATTACTTCCCGTACTATTTATTTCCTGAGTTTAAAACTTGAGATGACGCCCTCTGTGATAAAACTTAAAACTTCTCTTGGCAAAAGAGAGTGAAGAACCTTTATTTGTAGAGCTTATTTTATAACCATTGATGGAGCTGAGATGAAATTTGATTTTTCTATATAGAAGATGGATGTATATGCTGTAATCCTAGGAATGGATTGTTTGAAAATGTTCAAGTCTCACATCGACTGTTATAGCAGAACAGTCAGTTTCGAGACTAAGGATGGCATTGAGCATCTATTTAAAGGAGAAAGGAATGTGAATACAGGTTCAATGGGATTATTGGAACGAGAAATGGGTAAACTCTCTTACCAGTTGGTGGATTTGACCTTGGAATTGACAGAAGAGATCGAAAGTAATAATATTCTAGCAGTCATGGATCAATTTCAAGATGTTTTCCTGAAAAATTATTAGGGTTACCACCTATAAGGGAAGTAGAGTTTATTATTGATCTACTTTTGGGGATCAATCCTTTTACCCTTATGTCTTATAGGATGGAACTAACTGAATTAAGGGATTTGAAAGTGCATTTGGAAGATCTAGAAAGTAAAGGGCTCATTCATCCGATCACATCTTCGTGGGAAGCACCAGTCTTGTTCACAAAGAAAGTAGATATAACTCTAAGGTTGTCTGTATATTATTATATTCTTAACCAAGTTATGATAAATAATTGATATCCACATCCACACATTTATGATTTGTTCGATTAATTTAGGTGATATCTGTGGTTCTCCAAAATTGACTTGCGATCAAAATATCACCAATTGCGAGTTTAAAAGGAAGATATTCATAAAAAGGATTTTAAAAGAATATATAGCCATTATGAGTATGTGTTTATGACCTTTGGTCTTAAGAATGTACCATCAGTGTTCATGGAATTAATGAATCAAATATTTTATAGATATCTGGATTCCTTTAGGGTGTTATTCCTGAATGATATACTAGCGTATTCAAGGACAAGGGTGGAGCATGATAAACACTTGGAGACAATGTTGGGAATATTGAGAGATCATCGTTTTCATGAAAAATTATCAAAGTGTGATTTTTGGTATAAGAGGTTTACTTTCTTGGCCATGTAATTTCTGGAAGAGGTGTTTTAGTAAATCCATAGAACTTAGAAGCTATTATCTCTTGGAAACCACCAAAGAATGTCTTTGATATATGAATTTTTATTGGTCTCGCTGGTTATTACTGAATCTTTTTTTGTGACTTCTCATGACTATATTCACCTATTATAGCTTTGAAAAATAATAATTTTCCATTCCAATGGATTGATGAATTCAATAAATCTTTTCAAGAGATAAAATTTCACCTTACATGAATGCCTATATTGATATTTCTAAAATTATGACAAGGGTACGTGGTGTATTTTGATGATTTTGGGACAAGGGATAGGGTGTGTTCTCATGAAAATAAATCATGTTGTTTCTTATGGTTATAGACAGTTAAGGATGAATTATAAGAACCACCCAACACATGATTTGGAGTTAGCTACAATCTTCTATGCTTTAAAATGTGGCATCATTATCTTTTTGGTGATAAATTTACTATGTTCACAGTTCATAAGAGATTGAAATGTATTTTCTCACAATGGGATTTGTATATGTGGAAAATTAGATGTATAGAATATCTCCAAAATTTTGACTTTTACTTTATATATACACCGAGAAAAGGAAATTCGATGGAAGATGCATTAAGTAGAAAGTCATATGCTCAATTGGAAAAAGAGTCTTTAAACGAGTGGAAGATGATGTTAGTCCTAACCAATATGCATGTATAATGTAAAGACCGAGGTGATGTTACAATTATCTTTCTAGTTTCAATTTCTCATGATTTGATAAAGATAGTAAAGGAGGCACAAACAACCAATGCATAATTTCTTTCCATGAGTTCAAAACTCAATGGTGGGGAGACTAATGAGGGTTGGAGGATGGATGGGAGTTCAGTGTTGTGGTCTAGAAATTGAATGGTCTGTCCTATTTATTATCAGGAACAACTTCTTCATGCTTACCAAAATCTGAGATAGTATGTTCATCTAGGTATACATAAAATGTATAAGGTATTTAAAGCATAGTTTTGGTGGGTTGGTATGAAAAGGCATGTGGTTGAGTTTTTTTCAAAATTATTAACTTGTTAGAAAGTTAAGGCAGAACATCAGCGACCAGCAGGTATGTTGCAATATTTACCTATCGCTATTTGGAAATGGGAGTAGATAGCTATAGATTTTTTAAAATGTCTCTCAAGAATGGTTTGAAAAAATGATGCAATAAGGGTGATCGTGGATCAGCTCACAAAGTTGTCCCATTTCATCCCTATTTGTGAAACTCTTACGGTGGAGGATTTATCCAAAATCTATATCTGAGAAGTGGAAAAGAGACAAGGAATACCAGTTTTGATCATATTAGATGGAGATTTGAGGTTCATGTATCATTTCTAGAAATCCTTATATAAATCCCTTAGGACTCAGTTGACTATGAGTATGAAGTATCATCCTCATTAGGATGGTTAATCCGAAAGGATGATGCAAATATTCGAATACATGTTATGGTCTTGTATAATAGATTTTGGGGGATCATGGGAAGATAACATACCCTTGGAGGAGTCCTTATATAACAACAAATATCATGCATTAATACATATGGATCATTTTGAAGCATTATATGGGAATCGTTGTCATTCTCCACTTTTTTGGGTGGAAATAGGCGAAACTTCACTTGTTGGGTCGAGCCTTATACAATAAACAATGGAGAAAATCCCATTGATTAAAAAGAGGATAGATACGGTTCAAATTCATGAGAAATCATATGTGGATCATCATCAATAACCATTGTTATTCACAGCGACTGATCATGTATTCTTGAATATCTATCCATAGCTTAGACATCATCATTTTGGAAAGCATGAAAAGTTATCTCCTCGATATATAGGCCCTTTTCAGATGTTGTAATGGGCAGGAGAGGTGGAATATCATCTGGGATTTCCACCACATTTTAGTGTGGTACATAACATGTTTCACATATATTAGTTGAAAAAAGTATCAGTCTAATCCAGGCCATGCGATCAGAAGGGATAAAGTAAACCTAGAGTTGGATGATTCATTGGTACATATCCCAGTGCAAATTGTAGATAGGCAATAGAAAGTCTGGCATGGAAAAAGAATCAGTCTAGTGTGGGTTTTCTAGAAACATGGTCAGATTCAGGAGGAGAATTAGGAATAGGAGAATGAAATGAAAGAAAAATGGAAGAAACTCTTTCAGGGCATCAACGGATTTATACTTTCTAAGGAAGAAAATACCGATGGTGGGGAAAATTTATCACCCCTAGTTTCTGGTATGTAACCCTTTATTTATGATTTTTAAATATATAAATTTTATGGTTGAAGTTTGGAAGAGTTTGGAGAACTTTTGGTTTGTTTTTATAGATTTTATATCGGTGTACGGTTAGTGGAAGGTTTAGGAAAACCATTTAATACCTGCAAGAAACCGTTCATAGTTAGTTAATAGAAAAAGGGAAGGCACACAATTTTCCCAAACTGTGCATCCACTAAGGAGAAACCCTGTTCTTTGAAAATTGGATTTGGTAATTTTGTGGTAGTGGATTCGCCATGGTTAGAGCATGGTTTAGAGACTGTACAAGACGATTGTGTAAGGTTCATCTTAAAGGTAGTGTATAACACCCAAGTAGCACAATGTTTTCCTTACCATGTTGCAAAACCATGCGCGGTTAAGAAACTAGATCCTAAAATATTGAATCTAGGTTAGCCTTGAGTTTTAATGCATGTTTTTTCCTTCTATGTGGCCCTAACTCAGGATTTTTCTCTCTCAAAGGTCAAGGAAGGTTCTTCCATTGACCCATAGGTGATCCAAAGGCTTCACTTTGTGATTATAAGATTATTACTCATGGTAAGTGATCGTTCTTGATCGTTCATGGTGTTTTCTTAGATCTACATCATCTTCTATCTTGTTTTATTATATCAACATCCACTATAGATATATCTAAGGTTGTGGATGCCAAATATGTTTAGATTTGTATTGGTTTATGATAGGGGAAGATATCCAATGCATGTTCATGAGGATTCAACCTAGTTTTGTGATGTTTTTCATGTTTTTATCATTTTTACCAAAATTATCTACATTGGTGGCTTCACTCTTGACTCCTCTATCTTATAACTAGAAGGATTATTTTTAAATTGATTTTTATGATTGATATTTATCATTTATTCACTGTGAATTAATTTTAGAAACCCTATTGAGTGATGGTTTGAGAAAATTGGTAAATTTGGGGTGTTTTTAGATAATATTTTGATAACATGATTTTAAAATGTTGATTTTAAAATAATTATTGGTTGTGCCACATGGAAAAATAGTTTTCAATAAAAAGAATGATGTTTTATTAATGGTTTAAACACACATGTATTTGGCATGAGTTAACATGGTTGTGTGGTGTGTTTTTATATATATTGGGATGGATAAGGGAGTGAAGTACCCCCATCAAAAGGTTGTGAAGGATATGGGAGTGAATTACCCACATAAAAGTGGTCCACTAAGTGGTAACTTAATAGAAGGATAAATCACCACTCATGAGTATTGGGAATTCCATGGGTTTCATGCATGGTTGGATGAATGGATGGATGGAAAGGAATGGGTTATACCAAAATATTGTGTTAAATGATCTAAATAATTGTCTATGTTCTTTCCTTGGAAAAGTGTTTACTATGGATTTGTTTATGTTTTTATATAAATTGTTTTAGAAATTGTTTTATATAAATTGTTTTATATAAATGTTTCTAACATGTTCTATACTAGTGGTGTGAGTTGAGAAGTCATCGATACTCACCCCTACTTTGGAACTTTAATGATTTTATAGATATCATCTATTGGGATACAGTAAAAGGTAAAGTATCACACATATTTAGCACTACTTCATGATACTTGGGATTTTTGGTGAAGTTGGAGCATGGAGATTATGGAACCTTGGATTCTTGTGGTTTTCTTTAAGTTTTAATAGTTTTTCTTCCTCTTTTTACTTGGTGTCTGTTGTCTTCCACTATGGTACGTTTTAGGTTGGTTTTGATAATAATGAAATGTTTAAGCTATCTTTCATTTTTACCATGAATCATGTAGGGATTATTTGGTTATTATTCATTTGGTTTGCTACTATATTTTCATAGGGAAAATCATCCCCCATATATATTGAATCCCTTCAGCATTTATTGCCAGCCTTTGGCATCTTCGGGATGTCGCTTAAGGCCCAAACATCTCACCGCCCTCTCAAGCCAATGAGAAGGGGTGAGATGTTACAAATATAGAGTTTAATTAGTAAATTAAGAGGTAGATATTCTCTTATAGTGAGGAAATGTAGAGACTTGGTAAGACGATCAAGAATAACTCATATAAATTCATTATTTCTAGGAATATTTGGAAATACATTGGCAAAGTCTATAGTAATATCATCCCATTTCCACATAGCAATATGTAGAAATTTCATGAATACTTTAGGATATTGTCACTTAGCCTTTATTTGTTGAAAAAATAATCATATTGATACATAGTATTCAATTACCCATTTCATATTATTTAAAAAAATGTTCCTATAAATACTAATACATTTTTGTGATACTTAGGTGTATAGAGAAATTTGAGCTCTTAGATTCATCAAATAATTATATTTTTAGCTCATAAATGGATGGATCACATAAATTATTTCTAAATTTTAATATACCATCTTCATAAATGATGTATTCCAACTTCCCATCATTAAAAACTTTGATTTTTTTTTGTATATTATTATTATAAATCTATGATTTTTTTATTTTATTCAATATGGACGGTTTTTGTCACGACCTGGCCTAGATAACCGATCCAACTATGCTTTGAACTAGCCCGTGACATGACCCAAAGGGTGTTCAAAATCCCCATGAGTTGGTGACAAGCACCTGAGCATCCGACAACAATATGACAGAAACAATTTTGAAAACCTAAAATAAGATACATGGAATACACATAGAGAAAAATAACCAAAAATGAAATTTTCCATAACTAAAAGAGAATATTAATAACAAAACAACCAAGGTATAAAGTTAATGACCGAGGAAAATGTCCCAAAAATAAACCATAAAGGAATTTAAAAACTGAAAATAGTTACTCCATGTGATATATGGGTGATGTCCCACCATATTACCTTAATATATCCATGCCCAGCTGACATAATCCTCACTACCTCACTAAAATGCCTTTCCCTTTCCGACACTAGACAAATCATGGTCTATACACCCCCAAGAGAGTGTGTAGGGTGTGAGCTAAAATGGATCAATAGGATCTCACCAAGGTTTTCTGTAAAAATTGTTTGTCAAATTATCCCAATATGATAAATTTAAAAGAAAACATGGCGTGATAAATAGTCTCCACATTTATATCAAAATCTTGGTAAAATATTTCCTATTTTTAAGCAATTATAAAAGAAATTATATAAAATACAATTTCAAATCACATTTTATAATATAAAATTATACATATCAAATCATGCATCACATGTCATGTCAAATCCAAACAATGAAAATTCAAATATAATTGAGATCACCCTTAGGATAACATAGGTTTGGGCTAGCTAGGTTACATGTACCTCAATAAAAATCATGACTGGTGTGCACTATACAACTTCCCCACAATAATAGGGACTTGGGAATTTGGGAACACCCCATGAGTAAACCACCTTACAGTGTTAGATAATCAAGACCATATGACACATGACCAAGGGAATTGAGGAACAACCCATGACTAAACCCCTATGGAAATAGGGACAAGGCCCAATACTAAACCCCCCACATAGGTACCCAAGGATCCTATGTGATTCATATATCAAATAATCTCAAAAGAAAAATATCATATTTAATAAAAAAATTCCAAACAACCCTTTTTACATCCCAAATTTTTTAAAAACCAATCTCACAAACCATTTCATAATTATTTTAAAACTATCATTATTTTAACAAAACATGGGAACCCCATCTTTTATCGAAAACAAATTTATGCGTCCATATAAAAAATTTAATGGATCATAAAAATTATCATTTAGAAAACCATTTATAAAAATAAGAATATTCATGGTTCATCAAACATAGGCTAAATACAGAACCACCTATCTCAAACTTGGGTCACACACCAAATACAATGGTATCTAGACACAAGAAGGAAAGGGAATACAATATAAATTTAGAGGAGTCCCTAAACATTTATTCTCACATATTATATTATATTACTCATAAGAAAAGGGTTAATAGAGAATAAAGATAAACAAATACCTCAAGGATCTCATGCACTGCACCACAACCAATAAGAGATCTATCCTCTAGGAGAAGAACACATAGAGAATCTATAAAAGATTGATATAGATAATAAAATGATCAAAATATTCTTAAAAAGTGCCCCATATTCACTTTTAAGTCCATAAAATAAGTAATATTTTAATGATATTTAATTAAACTTACCAAAATGTTGACAACCATTCAAACCAAGATTGAAACTCCAAGAATATGAGTTTGAAAGATCCAAGAATGAAAAAAAAGGAATCTCTAAGAGAAATAGTCAAATTAGGTTTTAAAAGAGGGATTAAGGGGTTAATTAAGGGTTTAGGGGTATAAATTTATGATAATTCCCTTAATTTTTCTTCCCATCCAAAGGACACTGGTTAGCCAGTGGCCATTAAAGATGTGCAGTGGCTAGTGGAAGGCCTAGCAATGAGATGATGGTAGACCACTAACTGGATGATGGATATAAAAAGAATATATATATCCTAGGGAACCCCACCGGCTAGCCAGTGGCCTTATACATCTACTAAAAAACCCATTATGCTTTCCCCTTTCCCTCTAACACCTAACACCCATTCCCAAAACCCTTGAGAATGTTTAAAAACATCATAAAATAGATAAAAATAATGTTTTAAAATGGTTCAAACCTAAAGATAATGAGGGATGCTACAATTATCCCTAACATAGAACATTTTTCACCCATAAATTCATGCATAAAAAGTAAGCTCCGGAAAATGGAGAGGCCACTACTCCTTCACACACTCCCAAGTCTCGGGATAATCCAATCTATGCTGCCATAATAATTTGGCCAATGGAATAGACTTCCCAAGTAGAACTTTCATATGAAAATCAATGATAACCACTATTTCTTCCCCAACTAAAAAATCTAACAGCAATTCAATATCTTTCCAACACAAAACATGGAAAGGATCATGGTGGTACTTCTTGAGTTTAGATGTTTAAAAAATCATGAATACCAATCAATTAAACCGATAATGCCGATCGTTAAGAAAACTAACCAAGAAACTCATTGATCTCAAATGGTCTAACATATATTGGAGACAAACTTCCCTAATTCCCAAGCTGATAGTGACCCAATTGAGGAGAAACTTTCAAGTATACCCGATCAGTAATATAAAACTTCAAAAGAGGGCATCAATGACCCACATAATATTTCTATTAACATTGATTTTTAACCAAGTGTTGATGTATATATTGGATCCTCACTAATGTATTATAAATGATACTTGGTCCCATGATAGAGGCCTCATCCTCCTATGACTAATAAATAGGTGACATTCATGGGTGACAATAGAAATCCTCTAAGGGAGACATTATAATTGATGTCTGGTAACTATTATTATAAGAAAACTCAACTTGTCCAAAATGGATATCTCCAGATCCACTAAAATCCAAGACATAGGCATAATTAATATCCTTAAGAATCTAAATCACATGTTATGTTTATCTATCCATGTGTGGATAGTAATTTTTACTCAATTTGAATTGAGTTCCCATCACCTCTTAGATAATTCTGTAGAATCAAGAGGTAAAACTGGGATCACTATCAAAGAAAATAATATAGGGGACCCATAATAATTTATTATATGTATATTTTATCTATATACTTAACCTTTGTGGTGTCCTTAATTATAATAAAATGATCAAATTTAACCAACCAATCAATTAACACCTTGATAGTATTTTTTTCTTTGGGGAATATATGGTAATATAATAAAGAAGTCTGCATATACCTCATCCCATTTCCATACCGACATAGGAAGATGCTGGAGAAGACTAGATGGCATTAGGTTCCCTACCTTAATCTACCAATATGTGTAATAATGGGATACATAATCAAACTTTTTATTCTTTATACCCAACCAACAAAAATACCATCTCATGTCATAATAAACTTTCATCGAGCCAAGATGAAAGACCCATTTAGATCCACAAAAATCATACAATACTGAATTCCTAGTGGATGATGGGATAATGAAAGGATTTATAAAATGAATAATTCCATCATAGGGGAGAGACCAACCAGGGATGGTCTCCCCACTATATCGATATTCCTTGATTCTTTTAAACTCTTCATCCTGATTTTGGTCCTGCAGAATAAACTCAAGGAGAGATGATGACAAGTGAACACTATTTAGAACCATACCAGAATCATCCTTCTTTATGTATTAAGGTGAATTAGTGAAAATAGATATAATTTTATACTTATCTTTTTATTATAAGACAACCTAAGAAGGTAATTTTCCAATGAGGGTATCCGTGATGACATTACTCTTCCCTGGTGTATAGGAGATGTCAAAGTCAAATGTCTAGAGGTACTATACCCATATCCAATGCCAGAGGATCAGTTCATTTTGAGAAAATATATAACCTAGGATCTTATGACAAAAAAGGATGTGAATCTCTATCCAGAAATATATTATGACCGATACTTAATAGAAATAATAATATCAGCAGGTTCTAAGTCATGGGTGGGGTAATTCATCCCATGTGACCGAATTTATCGAGAACAACATCCCACAACATGATTATCCTTCATAATCACACAACATAGACCAACATTACATATATCACAATAAAAAAAACATATCCCTTACCAAGTTCTAAAAATATTAATATAGGATCCAATGTCAAACACCATTTCAACTCATCAAAAGAGGCCTTACACTTAATATCCTAAGAGATTTTTACCCCTTTCATTGTAGGATCAGTCAAAGAGGATGCCATATTTGGAAAATACTGTACAAAATATCAATAATATTCATAGAGGCCAAAATATATCCATATCATGAAGTGGTTATGTGGTTCTTCCTATGAAAAAAATAATATTCACATTTTTAGGATCAACTTACAGACCATGTTCCGAAATCATGTCACCCATGAAATTCACCTAATTTATCTATAAGTTTCATTTTTTTAGCTTCACATAAAGTCAATGAATTCTAAAGATTTAAAAAACCAAATTCATATACTGATCATGTACATGATCAAATCTCGAATAAACTAGGATATCATTTAGAAATACCATAAAAAGGTATCAAGATACTAGTGGAATATCCAATTAATCAAATCCACAAACACTATATGGGAATAAGATATGAAAATAGGAATCAAAATATATTCATAGTGGACACACCTACCCATGAAAGAATTCTTCATGATATATGGTTCTGTAACTTTGAGTTGGTGATAACTTGACTGAAGAATGATTTTTGAAAACCAACTTCCCCCCTTAACTGATCAAATAAGTCATCGCTATGGGGAAACATATAATTATTCTTAAATATTGCACAATTTAGATTTTTTAGTCCACAAAAAAGACGAATTGAACCACAATAATTTTTAGTAAATATCACAGGGGACCCTCACATCAAACCCCTAGGATAAATAAAGAACTTCTCAAATTGGCCATCCAATTAGATCTTGAGCTCCTTTAACATAGCAGGTTCTATACGATAGGAGGGTATCGAGATTGGCTGAGTACTAAGAACCAAATAGATGGATAACTCTACCTCCCTCTCTATAGGAATCCTAAATAAGACATCTGGGAGGACCTTAGGTAATTATAAAATAAACAAGTTAACATCAGGATGATAGGAAACATCATCAGGATCAAGCGTAATAGTGGAAAATAGTCCCCAAAGATCTGAGTGAGAAGTACCTACACAGATAGAACTTAGGTCCCACTCTCCCTTGAAAACTCAAGGGATCTCATTGAAAAAAGAAAAAAACACAATGATTATAACAATAAATATCATCTCGGTGATCAACCAACCAATCCATCCTGATGATGTCATAAAAAAGATCCAGTTTGAGAACTAAAAAGTCCCAGACTAACTCTACATCAACTATCAAAAGAGATAATAAAAGATAATGAAACCCCTGGTATTTCCTTTTACCAAGAGGCATTTATAGCTCTATTAAAAAGCTAATAATCTTCATCTAAAGTTTCAACAAATCCCCAAAATGGGTAGATATAAATGAGTGTGATTCACTTGTATCAGTTAGGAAATTTTCTATAGAAGATGAAAAAATGGTAACTCTTTCTATATTCGGTCATGCCTCAAATAAGGATATAAACTTATCCACTATATGAATATGATTCACTTCAGAGTCCTGGGGAAAGATCTATATTGACTTTGAAGCTTTTTACTATGCCAGAGTGGCCTTTGGATAAATATCCTTGGCTATATCAAGGCATATACAGTGCCTATAATAATCTCTATAGTTAACCTGAAATACCATAAGCATTGTAGTTATTTAGAGATACAGGGAAAGATCATCGAGTGTGCCCCACCTTCTTACACTAGTAACAATTGAATAGTAATTTTCTATCCACTATTGATAGGTAGTTAAAGTGAACCATTGAGAACTATTACTATCACTTTTTCAACTATCATGCCACTTCCTCTTCTTCCCATGTCCACCACTGGAGCTGCCGCTGGGTGGAAGGGAAGTTCCAAACCACTCTATCTTTCCCACCATATCTATCTAATATATCATAGACCTATCAATTGTATCAACATAGTTAATAAGATTAAAGATATATACATGTTATTGGATGTTAGTATACAATCCTTATAGGAATTTATAAGCTTGCAGATAATAATTCATCACCATCTCTAGATAAAAACAAACTAACTCATCAAAATAGTTGGTGTAGTATGTCACCAAATTCTCTCCCTACCTTCAAGGGGAGTAACTCCATAGACTTTACCAACATCAAGGATTATGGGAAGAACTACTGAATAAAAAGTGTCTTGAATCCTTTCCACTTAAATATCACATGCTAATTTTCATGAACCATAGAGTTCCACCACCTCTTGCTAGGACCCTAGAGCTTAAAGGTTTCACACTTCAACTTGACTAATTTAGGTGTCTCATAGAAATAAAATACATAAGTTATCTTTTCTATACAATCATCTACCTCCTAAGGTTTTTTGGTACCCTTAAAATACAAGGGCTTCTAGAATAGGAGCTCTTATACTCGATACTTATCTCCTCCATTGGTTGAACCCCAATATCTTGGTTCTGAATTGTTTGTATATTCTGGTCTATGGAATGAACCTCCCACATGATAGCCTATGGGATATTTTAATCAAGAGTAGGATTCCTTTGAGGATAATTTCCCACTTCACCCTCACTAGGGACCCTTATAATATGTCTTGGATACATGTTTATATATACCAAAAATAGAATAAAATTATTAGACAATGAAACAATGTCAGTCTAAACCAGAAGAGCATAAGAGAAAAATGAGATCAAGATAAAAACACAACACATGAGACACACAACGAAACATACTATGGTGGCTTGAGGCTCATAATGACCCTGATGATATTATCTAATATCTATCATCTTCATAAGATAGAGTATAACCTCCCTTTGACACCATATTTTACCAACTCTGCCTAGAAAACCTATCCAACATGGCTCCGAACTAGACCACCGATAGACCCTAAGGGTATAACCAATCCCTATGGGATGGAGACAAGCACCCTAGAATCCAATAATGATCAAAGGTAATGATTTTTCCAACCCGAAACAAGATACATGGCATACACATAGAGTCATATAACCAAAAATAAATTATGACATAGTCAAAAGAGTAATAATGATAAAAAAATAGCTAAGGTATAAAGTAAAATAATAGGGCACATGTCCCAAAAATAAACCAAAAAACATCCCAAACTAACACTAAATACTCCATGTGATATGTGGGATATATCCCACTATTTCCCCACTAATTACCCATTTCCAACTCACATAAATCTCACCACCTCACTGCCACGCCTTTCCCTTTCCCGTATCATAGAAAACTTGTTCTACTCACCCTTGATGGGGTGTACAAGGAGTGAGATAAATTGGATCAATGAGATACCACCTAGTTTCTCCACAACAAGTCTCAATCAAATAATCCCAATATACTCAACTTAAAGGAAAACATGTGATGATAAAAAACTCTATATTTATATCAAGCATGGTAAAACATTTCCCCTTTTTAAGAGAATCTAAAATAAATGTCAAAAAATAAAATGTGAAATTAAATTTCATAATAAACCAATTACACTTATGAAACCATGAATCACATATCATATCAAAGCTAAAAAATGAAAATTCAAGAAAAATTGAGATCACCCCTAGGATAACATAAGTTCGGGCTGGCTAGGTTACTCATACCTAAATAATAATCATAAAGAGTGAACACTATACAAGTTCCCTAGAATAATAGGACTTAGGGGATAGAAGAATACCACATGAGTGAACTCCCTATGGTGTTAGATAATCATGTACGTATGATACATAGCCTAGGAAATAGAGGAACACCCCATGAGTGAACCCCTTATGGAAACAAGTACAAGGACTAATACATAAACATTCACCTAGGTACCTATGTCTCCCACATGATAAATACATCAAATCATTTCAAAATTAATTCATATATTTAATTATAGAATTTCCAAAAAACCCTTTTTCTATCCTGAAATTATTATTTAAAAACCAATTCCACAAACCATTTCATAATTATTTTAAAACCAGCATTCCAATAAGAAAACATTATCTTATCGAAAACCATTTTTCAGATAAATATCAAAAAACTTGAATATTATTACAATTATAATTTAGAAAACAATTAATAAACCCAAAAGAATCCAGGATTCATCAAAAATATGCTAGAAATGGGACCATGTGCCTCAAACTTGGGTTGCATGAAAAACATAATGATATCCACACACCCTAAGGAAATTAAATGATAAATAAATCAAGAGAAGTATCTAACAAACAATTCTCACATCTTAGAATATAGTTACCATAATAAAAGAGTCATTAGAGAAGAAATATCAACACATACCTCAAAGATCACACACACGACACCACAACCAATAAGAGATTCAGAAACCATGGAGAAAACACACGATGAATCTATAAAGGATTTAGAGAGATCATAATATGATCAAAATAATCGTCTAATATAGCTTAGAACCACTTAAAATTATAATAAATAATGAATAACGGGATAAGATTTAATCAAACTAACCAAAAAATTGACAATTGATCAAAGCTAGATCAAAATGCCAAGAAAAGAAGTTTGAAGAAGCCATGAATTCTAAAGGAAGGAATCTCCAGGAAAATTAGTCAAACTAGGTTTGAAAAAGAGGGATTTAGGGGTTAATTAATAATTTCAAGGGTATGAGATTATGATAACAACAATAATAATCTGGTCGATCCTGATGCCACTAGAAGGTGCTTAACTCTATAGATGTGTAGTGGCTACCAGATGGCCTACTGGATGACCAATGGAGTTATTATAGGAACCCCAATCTTCATGAATTCCACTGATTTCCCTTTTTACTCCAATATCCACCAAAAAACCCACTATGATTTTCCCTTTTCACTGAATATAAAATTCTTATTCTCTAAACCTCCAAAAAAAATCAAAATAGCAGAAAATTGGCAAAAATCATGCTTTAAAAGGGGTCATACCTAAGGGAAAGGTGGGATGTTATAGTTCGGAATTGTTCTAACAGATGTGATGTTTTCCCTCTATTAATGATTCCCACATCTAACTTTACTAAATCCATTAATATAGGATCCTTTTCAATCTTAATTTTTGTAAAAACTCTATGATCTTTCCTACTTAGTGCATCGGCCACCTTATTTAACTTCTGAAGGTGGTAGTGCATTGATCAATCATAATACTTGAGTAGTTTTATCCATTATATTTTTCTCCTGTTGATCTCTTTCTATAAGATGACTTATTTAAAAAAATTGGGGTGTGTATATATTTCACATATTTCAATATAAAGGCAATTACTCTATATCTTTAATGAAAAGATTACAACTTCAAACTATAGATCAAGTGTTGGATAAATCTATTCATGAATATTTAAATTATGGAAGTTGTGGTGTGTTCCTCAGCATAAAACAAGTGAGAGAGGCTTTTCCATATCTTTATTCAAACCAGATCCAGATATCAGAGGTGGGAGGGGTCTAGTTTTACTAGATCTGTGGCATAAGGTGTGGTTGACCATCCTTCAGTGGTGGATCTAGGTCGGACCAGGTGGTAGAGGTGCATTCTCGGCTAGAGACGCGACATGCGGGTTGGTGGAATGAGTGATAGGGAGGTGTGGTCAGGTGTAGTTTGGTTCTTGTTTTTATGTGATTCCTCCAGCATAAACCAGTGCAGCATGATCTGATGTGTCAGACAGTGGCATCAATAGGCTCTCTGGTAGTCATGACGGCAGTAGCGGTGTGGATCAGAGCAACGGTGGTGGATGAAGTTTTTTTGGTAGACTTTGATTTTGTAATGGGCTTTGTCCCTTTGGGATTATAGGCCACTGTAATGGATTTGTATTGTTCTGTAATGGGTTTGATCCCTATGATCATATGGGCTTGTAAAGGGTTCTCCCTTACCCAGTCCACAAGGGATCCCTATTTTCTTTTTTTCTTTTTTTTAATAAATGGGCTTTTCCCCAACCCTTCTAGTCAGTTATATTCATTGGAATTGGTCATTCCATCCCTGGATTTGTATTTGAATGATCAAATAATATTTCATTATTAAATATAATATGGAAAAGAAAATAAACTTCTTGAAGCCAAAATTTGCATTTACTAAATTTTCAATATAACTTATTTTCTCTAAGAATATTTAGAATGATTCTCAAATGGATCTTATGCTCATAATAACTTTTTAGATTATATCAAGATATCATCATTAAATAACACAATAAAATTATTAAGATAATACTTGAATACTATATTAATCGTATCCATAAAAATAGAGGGTGAATAATTAATTAAAAGGGAATTAATATAAATTATTAATTTCCATACCTCATATGAAATGAAATTTTGAAATATATTACTTCTTCACTCATAAATGATGATATCCAGAATGAATATCAATCTTTTAAAAATATTGAGCTCTTTGAAGTTGGTCAAATAAGTCATCAATGCAGGGTAGAGGATAATTTTTTATAGTAATGGAATTTATTTCCCTATAATCAATTTAGAACCACATAAGAGCATATTTTTTCTTAAAAAAAGAATAGGGGCTCCCCACGGTGAAGCACTAGGGTTTATAAATACATTAGCACACAAATAATGTTGTTGTTTATTTAGTTCCACTGATTCAACTATAGCTATCCTATAGGTATTCTCAAATATAAGATTTTCATTAGGGTTGAAATCAATGGAAAAATCAACCTCACATTATAGTGTATGTCTAGGTAGTTCTTCAGTAAACACATCAATTTAACCTTAGATAATAGGCGAATCCTCTATTCTGAGTACACCTTTCCCATTAATAGGTTATATATCCTCTTCTTCATCATGAATCATAATCTCTTTCACTTGGAAATAAAATTTTTCATTATAATTTTAAATCCAATCCATACTATGGATTATATCAAATTCAACCATAGGTAAATTAACCATGTTTAAAAATTGGTTATGTTTATGTGTCATAATGGGAACTAACTGGCACATCCTTATTGCAATAATATTTCAACTAGGAGTCTTGATTGGAAACTACATTCATAAGTTGACAAGGAAATATCTAATTTTCTTATAAAACATAGAGGATATAAAATAGTGTGAAGATCCAAATTCAAATAAATCATTTTCTAATTTTGAGGTTACAATCAAAGTTCCTCCCCCAACATCTTTAGTAAATTCAAACTTATTTTTAGTAATCACATAACCTTGGATTTATCCCCTTCGCCTCTTCTTCAAGACGTTCCCTTGAAGCTTGGGACAATGGTTTGAATAATAAACCATCTCCGTATCACTGAATCACTAGATAATAGTGTCATATTTCTCTCTATTACATTGATTATCATTGTGTCGCTTTCTCATCACTTAAATAAAACTCATTCCCCCATTAAGAAACTACTTTGTTGTTTATTTCAAAAACTATCACATTTTGGAAATCCCATCATCCCTTTATTATTTTGTGAAACATTTATTTTTTTCTTAGTTCTTAGCCAAAGACTTCCTTTCTTGATTTCCCATGAATATATAAGACCTAGATAATTATTTCTTTATCTTAATGGATCATGATACTAAATTTTAATATTATACTTTTTTTAGAAAATAATTCCTATCAATGACACAGCATAATCCCATTAAATAAATGGCCAATATTTCTTTTTGAATTATGTATGTAGTCCACAACATGCCTAGATAATTTTGTAAAGTTATCATCATACTCCAAAAAACTTTATTTTAATTGTTACGTTAAAGGGAGGAACTTCCGTTCTATTTCAACTCTCTTTTATTGAGGAAAATATTTATAAAAGAACAAAACTTTAAATTATATCCATTATATACATTTTATTTCATCAACCTCATTAGTGGTTTGGATCAATGACCACCACTGATAAAAATATATCTTCATAAAATACACTGCCAGAATAACCTTTTCCATTTCATTACTTCCTAAAGAAAGAAATATAATGTTGATGGACTTAATACATTATTCATATACCAATGGATTTTTAATTCCATTAAAATATGAATGTTTCTTTCACATTATGTGATCCAACAAAGGTGAATTTTGTTGTGGAACAATAGTTTGCTCCGTAAGGGTGATGTTATTCATCATAACTAGAGTCATCATCCTTAATTTGGCCATGATCTTCTTTGTTTTACCACCATCTCTATTACCTTTCTCAGTAGGGAAATACCTATATTGACTATGACTGTTTATTACATACCTTTTTCTAATAACAATCACTAAACAATGTCACATAATGAATTAGATCATAATCATCCTGAATATTGAGCCATAAAATAAAAATACTCATAATTATAAAATTTATAAAATACCCGAAGCGGTTATAATAATTATCATATTAGATATGTTCATTTAAAATATAGTTCCCAAGGATCCTAACAAACTTACTTTGTTACCAACTATGACACTTTAAATCCGGAAACCCATAGATAGTGTTTATTTTAAACATTGGTATAATATATAAGGGATCAAACCATGAAGAATCAATCAGTTTAGTATTAACGGATAACTAAATACATACTTTATCCCCATGATACATTACAAATATAAAAAATAGAATAAGAAACATTCCTACATCCTTCAAATCATTAATAATATCCTTTTTCATATCCCAAGGAAAGGAAAAAAATAAAGATTAATATTAGGTGCTCAGTAAAGGTAACGTACAACGTAAGCTATCATGAGTAAATAATAAATAATCAAAATGTTAGAGTGTATAATCAAAACACATGTCATTTAATCAATGACATGAGTTCAAAGTACATCCATGGATAATATCAACATAAAAATCACATGGATAATTGAAACTAAATTCTCAATAAAGGTAATAAATAAATATGAACATTCATGAACTTTCCATCATGGCCTTTGGCAATTTATGACGAATATTGCTATTAAGGCATCAACCAGGACACTATTATTAATAAATGGGTAGGTGTAAACCAAATACCCATCTAATATGGAATGTATACTCTTTAGTATCTTGAGACCTATCGATGTATCGAGGGGCTATCTATAATAAGTTCCCACAGATAAATTGCATTTCCTATGAATTCATTATATATTTAATGATCAATGCAATTCATTATCAGCATGACTTACAAATATATATTTATCTGTATTGAATCAAGAATAAAAAATATTTTCCATGAGAATGAAATAAATTTATTAATAAAATTCCTTCAATTGATACCATATATAGAAATGGTATATGGTTGAAACATCATCAATGTAATCTAAAAGATGATAAATTCAACCATGATATTGGAAATATAGACATGAAGAAAAATAATGTCCAATTAATAATGGAGAGTGATAGAGAACATAATCACAAGAAAGTGAATGATAATAAAATAAGGTTTAATATATAATTAGTAAAGGATGGATAAAGACCATAAATTCATTAGAAATGAAGGTCTCATAGAAAGACCAAACCGTTTTAATATAAGATAGAAGTAATACATTAAAAATAACTTCCTTGTAAATACATGGCAGAAGGGAGTCATAAATCATATATCAAAATTTTGTTCATTCCTTTAAGAATATAATACCCTTTTTTGATGTCATTTTAAATAAAAATTCGAAAATTATTGAGATAAATATTTTATTTGAAACTAATCATGAGAACTTGTAAATAAATATTGATAAATTATAATGGTTAAGATTATGGGAAATGGTTTTCTAGTCATATATGTTAAAAAAATTCACTTTGGTAAAAAAACATCAAAATGAACCGTGTGGTAAATGTTTAAAAGTTTACTTTTTAATATTTTAAAAATAAATTATAAAATAGTTGAAAATGACTTAAAAATATTTTTTTATAAATAAGAATAGTCTTTGAATATTTTTAAAACATTGATATGGTGGAGAAATATTCCTGACTAAAAGGAGAAATAAGTTCATTTTTTCTAAAAAAATCTATATCATTTTAAGTAACAAAGAGAGGAGAATGAAAAAAGACATGAAAACCCAAAAATAACTTGATTATATAAATATATATGGGGTTTAAAAAATAAGAATCATATATTTTACCTCAAATGAAATTCAATTATAAATAATATATATTAAAATGAGATTGAAACATAAATCTTTTAACTTGGGTTTCTTCTTTTTCATACATCTTTGATCGTCCTGTATAATGAATTTAAATTTATTAAATAATTTATTAGTAAAATGTTTTTCCATGCCTTGACCTAGAATCTGCTAAATTGGTGCCCTGATCCGGTGCACCACACGACCTCTGGTGAACCTCCACTATGCCAGAGGCCTCTGACTAGTTGTGAGGGTCTGATGAGACATGTGGGGATATTATACCCTCTTTATTAAAGTAAGACCAAATATAAAACATAAGGAATAGAGGAAAACTATAACAAATAAAAAATCATTACAAATCCATTTCTCAAAACTAGGTAAATTCCCACAACCAATAGTGAATATACCTTATCATATCGTACAGTTCCAAGTGCAAAGGAAAAACTCAAAATAAATACAAACTAAATAATCCCAAAAAATGGGTCACGATGCCAAGTCTAGTTCCCTTATCCATAAACATCCATGGCCCCCAAATAAACCATCAATCATTGGGCCCTTTCACTTGTCATGATCTATAACCATGAAATCTGCTTGGGTACCCAACGGTGGCCCGAGCAGGGAGTGAGTATAACTCTGTAGGCCACCACTAATGGTGTCTACAAATTATCCTGTCTAAATAGTGTATGCATAAGTATAGTTAGCAATAAGGTAACCAAAATATAAAGTAGGTTCTATTTATTAATTGGTTTCTCAATATCCACTTTCATCATTAGTTCTACGTGTTACCAATATCTACCAAACATGCTTCAGTCTAAGTCATCCAAATAAATAATATAAAACTGGAGTCAAGTTCCCAACTTCACATGGAAAATTATTTCACAAAGATATACATATAAATTTACTTTCACAAGAGCCTAAGTCTAGTCATTCACATCATGTGTATTTGTTAGGGGAATAAAACCTCAGTCTTACACCCTAACCCATGAAATACCTCAGTGGGTCGATAACATCATTTTAGCCCAAAATGTGCGATTAGAGCCTCAGACTGACACCCCACTCATGGGAGTAGAGACTCAATTTAACACCCAAACCATACCATTCACTCACATAAGAATATTTATTTTACTATTTAACACTTTTACCATTTTCCAAAATCATGTCATAACTAATTTAACACATTCAAGTTTGGAAAAATTCCCCCTTATCCAATTATCAAACTAACATAATTATCATTGGTTCCATACCATAAACCCTTCAATTCATCATTTAACAACTCAATTCTATGTTCAAGGAATAGGCACACCACTGGGTGTCCTTAGGCCCGATATACTCATCCTCAATGGATCCCAAAGGGATCATGAGGCATTCATTTCATAATTTAATTAACCAAATCACTATTCCTCATCATGCAAACCAAATTGATTGCAAGAAGGTACCATAATAAAACCACATACATTCAAATTATGGAATCAATACTATGGGATATATATGTAGACCAGTAAACTAAAGTTCATAGACAAACACTAACTTAGCCATAGCCTTTTATTCGAACTCAAACAACCTTTAAATCCCCAACCTAGAATATTATGGAAAAACAATGTTTTGGGTATTTGAATGAAGAATAACAACCACACGAGGATTTTTCCATAAAATAGAGGAAATTGGAGTGTTAGAATCACCCAGATCTTTGATTCACACCTAAAAATTCTCCCAACAGCCAAGAATTGAAGGAGAAATATCCTTGGGAAGCTTGAGAGGAATAAGTTTTCACCAAGGCTATAGGAATAATAATGGGGAAGAAAATTGAGTCATAAACCTTAAATCCTAAGGGGTAAATTGGAAATTTATCCCTTTAATGTGATGCACGGTTGGCCAAAATGTGAGCTAACAATGCATCAACCTCTATCCAAGAGGGGTCTAGGTCACACAGTCTCCTAGCGGCCAACACAATTTGACAAATTGTGTTGTGTATGTGAAAAATAGATCTGTCTAAGCCAACATATTTTTAGGCTCCCCCATTCCATGGTTCCTACACCATGCACCTGCCTCTCAAGCCCGCATAGTTACGGTGCATGGTCACTACTAACCATGATCAAACCATGAAACATGCACTGTATGGCCTTTATTCTACCCTTTTTGTGATCTAAATCCCCGACACACCCATGTGACTCCTTATACACCCAAGAACCATTTCATTAACCAAAGCCCATGAATTTTAACAAAAACCTATAAAATAATATACCTTATTATAAGTTTTGGATCTTTCAACCTCCCCAAATTTTAATGGATAACCATCAAGATGCAACCCCAAACACTACTAAGCTTCTAAGGTAAAAAGATTGGGCCATTGGGCCCACATATCTGCCTCCCTCTCCCAAGTTTTCTCCTGAATTATTCCATGATGTCACAACACTCAGACTGACTACACAACCTTACCTCATAAGACCTTCTCACTATGATCCAAAATACGAACGAAATCCTCCTCAAAGGATGCATCAACCTCAATCTCAAAATCATCCATAGCGATCACATGACAACGGTTAGGTTGATACTATTGAATATGTGACACATAAAAAACATAATGCATGGAACTATACCATTGTGGAAGAACCAATCGATACCCCACTAGTCCAACCCTCTCTACAACCTCAAACAAACCAACATACCTGGGCACAAACATTCCCTGTTTCTGAATATAATGATGAACCAACCTTGGCGACACTCAAAGGAACATATTATCACCCAATGCAAACTCAAGAGGTCAACGACATCGATTATAATGTGAATTATATCAACTTTAAGCCTTATCCATACACTTATGAATCAAATGGACCAACTATGATGTCTCATACACAATACTCATCCCCAAAAACTCTCATTCCCTAGCCTTATAAAAAATAATGGAGATCTACATAGCCTAATATAGAGCACCTCATATGGTTCCATCTAAATAGTTTCTTGATAATTGTTTTTATTTATGAACTCCATGAGTGCAAAGTGTTTCTCCAAAGAACCACCAAAGTATAGGGCACATTACCTCAACATGTACTACAGCACATGTATAATACATTTTGAGTTCTCGTCTGTCTATTGGTGAAAAGCTGTACTCAGAACCACCTGGATACCAAGTTATTTCTTTAACCCTTTTTAGAAGTATGATGTAAAATGAAGATCATGATCTGAAAAAATCCTCTAAGGTACCCCATGAAAATTTACTACCTCTTGAAAATACATGTCACCCAACTATTCCATGATATAAGTCTCTTGAATCAATAAGAAATGCACAACCTTAGTTAACCAATCCACGATTACCCAAATCACATCATTCTTTTGACGTGTCCTAAGGAGTCCTACTACAAAATCCATGGTGAAATCATACCACTTCTATTCTAGAATGGGAAATGACTAAAATAAACAACAAGATCACTGATTATTGACCTTCACCTGCTAACAAGTGTAGCACCGCATCACAAAACTCAAAAGCTGTTTCTTCATACTTAGCCACCAATTTTATATACTGAGATCACAATACATTTTTGTCAAAACTGGGTGCACCTCCCACTTTGAGGCATGTAACTCACACATAACCTCTTCTAACATACACATAGGCATAAAAACATGACTAAAAATATAAAATATCTCATCATCATCGATAGTCCAGTCAAAAGGTGACTCCCTACATTCAATGGTTTCCATCAAGGAAAAAAACTATGGATACTCATACTACATCTCCTAGATCAGAATCAAAAGTTTATATTCAATTGAAAAAGATATGAGGTTCATCTATCCCTGGACCCCCTGAACCTCTATGTACATATTAGTATACAAATACATCATCTTTCACTTGAAACTTGACTCTTGGACTACCCGAGTCTGTATCTTTCGACTTAGAGAATTTATAACAGTATTCTATTTACCTAGTGTATAAGATAACTAAAAATAGAAATATTTTATATACTCAACCCATAATTACTATTGGAGGTTCAAATCCCATTAACAAAAGATGTAATTAAGTATTTTATGATTAGTATATATAATAAACATTTTCCCCAACATGTAATAGCACAAACACTTTAAATCATAAAACACCACTTCTAAATAAAGATCATGTGTAGGGTAATTTTGTTCATGTGGCCTCAACTGTCGTGACCCATATTACACAACTCAATATACCTGTATCAATAATTCCCCAAGTCCAATACTATATACATCACAAAAAAAAGTTTACTCCTTACCCGACTTGGGTAGAATCAAAATTAGTGTAGTAGTCAAATGCTTCTTCAATTCTTGGAAATCATTCTTATAAGATCTAGACTACTCAAACCAAATAACCTTCTAGGTTATTCTTGAAAGTGGTTCTTCCAAATGAGAATTTTCTTTGTTGAACCTTGGGTAACATCTTGATAGACCCAAAAATATTCTAATATCTAAAACATTCTTGGGAAAATCCCAACATGAAAATACTTAAACATTCTATGGGTCTACTAACAAACCTTCTTCAAATATGATGTAACCAAAGAAATGTACCTTATTGATCTAGAACTGACACTTAGATAGCTTGGTGTATAGCCTATGCTCTCTTAGTGTACTCAAGATGATGTCAAGGTGTTTGGATTGATCATCACGGGTCTGGGAGTACACCAAGATGTCATATAAAAAACAACTACCAACTGATCTTGATACGGGTGGAATATTCAGTTCAACAAGTCCATGAATATAGTAGGAGTGTTTCTCAACCCGAAAGGCATCACAAAAAAACTCACACAACCCATACCTGCTCCTGAAATTTGTCCCAGTATATCATAAGGTCTTACCCTCAACTGATGATAACCCGACCTCAAAGAAGTTTTTGAGAACATAAATGAATCTTTCAGCTGGTCAAAAAGATCATCGATATGTGGAAGAGGATATAGGTTTTTAACTATCTTCTAATTCAACTTTCAGTAATTAACACAAAACCACAATTTCCCATTAACCATTTTATCAGAAAACACTAGAGAACCCCCAGGTGACATACTTGGATGAATAAACACTTTATTCTCCAAATCCTCTAACTGAGATTTAAGTTCTTGAAGTTATACTAATACCACTCTATACAGAGGAATGGAAATTGGATCAACTCTAGGTATCAACTCAATCATGAACTCAATCTCTCTCTTAGGTGGCAGCCCTAATAATTCTTATATAAATACATCCTTGAAATAATCCACTAAAGGAGGGATGACATATTATCTACTCCCGCATCTTCAATGACAAGACATGCCATTTGGGTTGTGATCCCAAATAATTGATGATGAACTGGTCCTGCATAGCCTGCTAGGATATCTCATTCCCCACAGTGAACATAAAATTCACCCACAAGGGAAGTGAACATTACCCTTCGGTGGCAACAGTTGATATGATCTTGATACAACAACAACCAATCCATTACTAATATTAGGTCAAAACCTAGAATATTGATCACAAACAAGCCCCAAAGGAAGCAGAACCCATCAACATTTAGAATACACTCCTTATATTGTTGGATATTTTCTTCTCATACTCCTAAAGGTGTGTCAATTGAAATAACCCTACACATACATTCCATCGGTAGACCCAACATAGTTACAAACTAGGCACATATAAAAGAATGTGGGGCCCTTGTATAAAATAAATCACTAGAAAGTATAGAAGATATAATAATCAATCCTAAAGCTATAAATTTTCCACAATCTCTACCGCCTAGTACAGGATGAAATACATGAAGCTAGGCCACCCCTCTACCCTGGGCTTTAGTCCAAGTTCCCTACGCCGCACTACCTTGTTAATATGAATTTTCTTGTCCAGGAGTATCATTTACACCACCCTAACCGGCATAGCTAGTAGAACTCCAACAACCTGCATGATATGGGGTAGCATACCCCCTTCATAAACTCGGCATCGGAATTGGCCCCCCATCACTACCCACCAACCGAGGGCTAGTAACACCCAGATGTTTTAATGAAATATTTTCTATAAATAATTTTTATTCAATAGCTTGAATTACAATCAATAATTATTTTAAACAAATTGTGAGACACCCTTAATATAAAATTTCCATTATAACCTAGTCATTAGGTTGTCATAAATAAATACAACCAACTTATGAAAATGTATAAAAAATATAAATCAATTATATATTTTATATTTTTCATGTGAATTACTATTAATAAATTTAATTAATGAAATATATATGTTATATACTTAATAAAATATTTTTCATATTCATTAAATGTATATTTTTGTCAAAGGATATGAATAAACCCTATTTTATGTATAAAAACCTTTATTTTTAAAAAGGCAATTTTTTGCCTTTTAATGGCAAACCCCTTTAAAATTAAGATTTTGACACGTTATTAATTTTTATACAAAAAAATAAATATGTTCATTTGAATTATAATATAAAAATTTAATTTGGATGAATTTCTGATATTTTTTCTAATAACGGTCAAATTTTTATGAATAGTAAAAAGAAACTACATTTTAAGTGAAAACAACTTTTTTCATAAAAATAATTATTATGCTTAAGTTATAATATTGAATATATTTAAAGAATAAATAGAATATATTTTTATCATTAAATATAAAGTATGTCATTGGTATTAATTTTACATTGAAATCAGATGTAAAAAACATTTCAGTCTTTTGTAATGTTTTAATTTTTAAAAACTTGTTTTCTTATTCCAACAATGGGATTGATTTGAAATTAATTACTACAAATTATGTGTTTACAATTTTTAAAAATTGACTCCATATTTGGATTCATTAGGTCCAAATTATCTAAATATGTTTATTTTATTTTTGGGCATTATGAATAGTAACTTCAATCATTTTTATTAATATGGTAAAAAGGGTAAACCGAGTAATTAAGGGTAAAAATACTATTATAAAATTACGATAACACTTGTATTAATACCACTGGACTAGTGAGTTTCGACATAAATCATCCTTGGGTCAAAATTTTATATATTTTAATCCACTTGGATGAGATTAGAACATTTAATTTATTTTATTTAAAAAAGTTAAATATGTCTCACTCAAATTTTAATAACTAAATAATTTTTATATAAGGTTATAAATAAGATAAATTCAATTAAAAATACCAAATTTAAATCTAAAATGTTTTCATTTGTCATGGTAATTTATTTTTAATTTTTATAAAATAAATAATTACCTTAATAGCTTATACATTAATGATGCATAAATTATTTAATTGATGAGAAATCAATAATATAGTTTTTGTTAAAATAATAATACCCATTAAAATACCCAAAAACATGAAAAAATATTATTTTGAGAGTATATATCGATGATAATCATCCAAGGGTAGAGTTATTGACCATTTGGATCCTTATAAAAGGGATTATGAAACTTATATTATTTTATTTAAAGTGATGATAAAGTTGTCACCTTCATAATTTAATAAGTATAACATTTTAAATATTAAATTTTACAGAAGATAAATTCTATTAAAAATATTATTCTGAAATATAATAGATTTATCTTCATCTTATTATTTTATTTTTAATTTCTATTCAAGAAATATATATATTGAATAATTACAAAAAATTGATGTAGTGATTATTTTATTAATAGAGATACAAATAAATGTTACAAAAATATTAAAATAAATATAATTTGTGATAATTAATATTTCAAATTAATTTTAAAATTAAATTTACCTCTTAGTAATATAATAAAATAGTTGGTTTGAAGTTAACTTATTATCTTAATATTTTTAAAATAAATGAATTGAATAGTGTTAAAATTGACACTATTGATTATTTATCAAAATAATGTTTTATTAAATTATTTAAAGATCATATATTTAAAAAATATATATGTAATAATTATTATATGGTATAAAATGTTCTAATTTATTTATTTATGGTCTATTTTACATCAAATAAGTAAATATTTTACCCTTTTAATAATGAATTATTTGTTACCCTAGTTAAAAATTGAATAGAATAACTAAGTGTTAATTAAAAGGATAAGGTTAAAATTGATGGAAATACTTGTCAATTATTTATTAGTTAATGTAATTACCACCTTATCTAATATAATATTATAATTTGGTTCATTTTTGAGGTTTTTGGATGGGTTTTTCTTTTATTATAAATTAATATTTATGAGGTCTCTGAAAGTGCCCCTCACCTCAATTATAAAGGGGCACCCCCCCCCCCCCTCACCTCTTCACTTAACTTTGAGCCTTCAAGATCGGCCATCACCTACCCTTTTAACTTATCAACTTCACTAGTAATAATATAGATGTTCTTTTATTCTTAAAAGATCAACTCTAGTGCTCTAAGAGGAGAATTGGAGGAAGCATGTCGAAGAAGAGGTAATCTCCTCTACCGATTCTTTCAAATTTATTTCTTCTTATACTTCCTATTCAAGGGTTGTTTCACTATAAATTAATAACTCTAGTATCACTTATATACTGATATTTTATTATTATTATTAAACAAATATATTCAATCTTCTATCCATCCTATGAAAATGAAATCACCACGCCTGCGTACGTACGACTTACCGTCTCCATGCCGTGGTATAATCTTTTTTTCACCACCAATTTAATTGGATAGGTATAATGATGTAAGTAAGAAATATATATTATTATTATAAAATTATATTTAATATAAAATAGTATACACCATCCACTTAAATACCATTCAACAATTATGGGAATGATATCGTTGCTCGTGCGTACATACGACTTACCGTTTCCACAAGGTGATGCAATTCATTCTACACGATATTCAATAAAGCATGATTATATAAATGTAAATAATGAATAAATATGGTATATATATTATTTTAATGTCATTTTTTAATGATATAACTATTAATTAATAAGTAGAAATAGAATTTATTCGACAAAACATGCATAAGAACATAAAGCAGTTAATATCTGAATAACTAGTAAAAATGAAATTTTATTAACAAATGGATGATAATATTATCATATATGATAACATAAAAATGAATATGATTATAAAATAAGTCAATTATATTATTTAAATCATTATAAAGTATTTTAGGATACATACAAATGAAATCAGACTTAATGTAAGGGATAATTTTTCAATCTTTATTGTAATTCGAGATTGTTTTACTGGGGTATATTTATCATCCACATCCATGTTTCATAAATATGTAATATTATATTTACTATTATATAATTTTTTCAAGTCAATTTTACCCATTAGTGAATTTTTATGAAATTGTATGACATAAACTTCTGTCGTTTTCGGTATGATGAACTTTTTGAATTTTCTGGAAAAAGTATGAGGGGAATATATTTTTTAACTTATACAAAATGAAAGGATTTTTATTTCTTCATAATACCTTATTTCCTTGAATATTACTCTATAATATTTAAAGTTTATTTTTAAAAAAAATCTTTTCCTTTAAAATTGTTCGGAATTTTGAGA
This sequence comes from Viscum album, assembly GCA_963277665.1. NCBI lineage: Eukaryota > Viridiplantae > Streptophyta > Magnoliopsida > Santalales > Viscaceae > Viscum > Viscum album. The sequence goes on from OY728130.1 coordinate 1,713,134,718, forward strand.
AAAGAAAATGTTTTTGAAGAAGAAAGGATGTTTTCTTTAAGAATTAATTTCAAGTATTCATTCAAAATTATTTTCTATATAAGATAGAATTATTTAATAGGGTTATGTTTCAAGTATTATGTCCTTATTTTTCTTATTATTTTATTATGTTGATGATGGAGTTATATTTATTAAATCCATTTGTTTTGCATGGATTATGTTAATGTGAAATGATGTTTAAAGAAACCCATTTTATTCCTTCGGTTATGATAAATGATTTATGTTATTGTGGCACACATAATAATGATTTAATTATGAGATGAGTGGGACCTATATCTAACTCTAATTAAATTGGTAAATATTTATATCTCATGAGATATACAATAATGGAATAAAAAGTAAAATTGGTTCAGTAATATAGGGCTGGAATGAGGAGTGAACTCGGTTCAGTAATGGAATTTTTCCACTATGATGGTCTTGGAAATGAGACTTGACTAATATGTAATGATTTTATATGATTATGTGTATGCCAAAAAAATGTATGTCTTATGTTATGAATTTTTTGATTATGTTGAACTTTTATGGTTTATCCCAAGACATGATATCATGATATTTTATGTGCAGGATAAGATTTACAAATGTTATGTTTTTATGTACTCTGATTATGATATGATTGATATATCCCTTTTTACCCTTATTGAGCATTTAAGGTCACCCTTTTTTATGTTTATTTTCCCCAGTTCATGAAGAGGGGTATTAAGTAAGATATGTCCAAAAGGTGTCTAGTTATAAAGAAATAGGCGGTAGACAATGTAGATGTTTTATAAACCAATTGTTTATGATTCCTAGTTTCTAAAGAAACTATACATATATGGTTATATCTTGTCCTTATTATATTTTTTAATGAATATTATTCAATTTTTAAGTAATATCAATCTATGTAAAGTATGGTTGGTTATAGTTGGAATTAGAGGAATGTTATAGTTAACCTTTGGAAACTAGGATGAGAAAACCTTAGTTAAAACCCAAAGTATATGTTCAAGAATAGGTTACAATCCTAATGTTTTAGAAATGATTGTGAATAACCTAGGATAAAACATAAAGTGTCCTAAATTTAAATTTTATTCTTGATTATGTGGTTTTTTCATTATGGTTAGTGTTTCTCAAACTATGCTTCTTGGTTTTAGTCAATAGCTAAAACATGAAGGAACCACACTAATACTGAATGTGACGGGAAATGAAATAATTGTCCCCATGAGCAACCAAATGTTATGCGAGCTGGAATGAAAAATATTATAGCTATTATTACACAACTTTATCAAGATATGAATCATGCAGGACTTCTTAACGATCAAAGGAGGGAACAAAATTCTCTTGATTCCTTCGTGAGGCAACATCCACCTTCTTTCAGTGGTTCTTCTGATCCATTAGTGGCTGAATAATGGATTTGTTCCACTGAAAATATATTTTTAGTTCTCCAATGTTCAAAACATGATAAAGTCTTATTATCAGTCTATCATTTGGAAGGTGAAGCTGATTAATGGTGGAACATTGTCAATAATATGAGGCAAATAGATGAAATTGAGTCCATGGAATGGGACGAGTTCAAGAACTTATTTTTCAATAAGTAATTTCCTCGTATTATTTAAACAAATATGGAGAAGGATTTCCTTGTAATTAAGAAAAAGGACGATGAATCTGTTGGTACATAGGAAGAAAATTTTACAAGTCTTTCAAGGTATGCTTCTGGAATTATTATATAGCCTGAGAATATAATTGAATGATTCTTGTTGACTTAAAACCAAATCTCCAAAGAGAATCAACCATAAGGGACTTTAATAGCTATGAGGAAATCATTCTATGTTCTCTCAAGTTTGAGATGGATATTAGAGTAACCCATCAGTCCTATGGGTTTGATAAGAAGAGAAAAATGGAATTCAAGGGAAAATCTAAAGATCGCACTAAAAAGAAGATGAGTTTTACCTTATGCTCAAAGTTTGGAATGAAACATGGAGTAAACTATCTTAAAGGAAATAATAAATGTTTTAAGTGAGTAAAAGAAGGTCATCGGGCAGTTTAATTCTGAAGTGATGGGAGAAATATTTCTAATGATGCGAATAGAGAAAAGGCTAAAGATAATGAACCTCCTACACTTCAATGATACTTATGAAAGGAAGTGAGGAATTATGACTATCAATGCCTTAATCCAAGGGTTATTGATTATGATCAAAGTTAGCAAACACTTAAGGCCAAATACAAAGGCAAGTCACACGCGATCACTATCGGGGATGTGGAGTACGATAATGAAGCGGTGAAAGGTACACTTACCATCCACTCTAAAGTAGAAATTTTTTTATTTGATTCTGGATCCACCCACTCTTTTATTTTTGAATAATTTTATAATTTTATCTTCATATTACCTCAAAAATTAGATTTTTAGTTAGTTGTGACAACTCCTAATGGCACAACGGTCACATCAAAAGTTTATAATTCTTTCCCGATTTAAGTTTGTGGGATGTACTTCTTATAAATCTTGTGATCCTCCCTATAGTTTAATTTGATGTGATTATTTATAGGTATTTTCTTTCCCTATAAGGATCTCATATCAATTTCCAAGTAAGGTAAGTCACATTTCATATTCCAGATCAATATATGATCATATATTGATATAAGGATGAGTACGACCTTCCAGTGAAAATTTCTTCCATCTTATGGGTCTTGATCCCAGTAAATAAAATTTATCAATCTCAAATAGTTGGTGAGAAGCTCACAAATAATAATACAGCCATTGTATGGGAGTTTGATGATTTCTTTCCTAAAGAATTACCAGGTCTTCCACCAAATTGTGAATTTGAGTTTTCAATAGAACTCATACAGGATGCTATTCCTATTTCAAATACACCTTATAGAATGACACCAATTGAGTTGTAGGAATTAAAGAAGCAACAAGAAGAGAATCTTGAAAAGGTATTTATATTCCCTAGTGCCTCAACTTGGGGTTTACATGTTCTGTTTATTAAGAAGAAAGATGGATCAATGAGACTCTACATTGATTATTGAGAACTAAACATGATCCCTATCATGAACGAATATCCACTTCCCCACATTGATGACTTATTCTTCCAACTACGTGGAGATCAATACTTTTCCAATATTGATCTTTGTTGAGGATATCACCAATTAAGGGTCAAGAAAAAAGGATATACCAAAGATAGAATTCTATACAAGGTATGGACACTATGAATTTATAGTGATGCCTTTTGGTCTCACTGATTCCCCTTCTATCTTTATAGATCTAATGAATAGAGTCTTTAGAGGCTGTCTTGATAAGTTTGTGGTAGTCTTTATAGATTATATTGTTGTCTATTCAAAGAGAAATTAAAAACAAGAAGATCACTTGAGAATTATATTTAAGACCCTGAGAAAGGATAATATTTATGAAAAAATTTCCAAGTGTGAATTTTGTCTTCAAAAAGTTTCATTTTTGTGTCACATAATCTCAAGAGTGGGGATATCTGTGGATCCAAAAAAAACAGAAGTTATTTAAAGTTATCCAAGACCAAAAACAGTAACTGAGATCTGAAGTTTTTTTGGTTTGGATGGATATTATCAATGTTTTGTGAAATATTTTTCATGATTATACAATCCACTCACCAAGTTTACTTTGAAAGAAGTTATGTTTGTGTGGATGGAGGAATGTGAATAAAATTTCAAAAATCTCAAAATAAGGTTAGCTAGTGCACCTATGCTCACACTGCCTTGTAGTAGAGAAAGGTTTGTGATCTATAGTGATGCATCAAAAAAGGGGTTGGGATGTGTTATTATGAAAAATGATATCGTGATATCTTATGCCTTGCGATAATTGAAAATCCATGAGGAAAATTATCCAACTCATAATTTGGAGTTATCTACGGTAATTGTTACACTAAAGATATTGAGGCATTATCATTATGGTGAAAGGTGTGATATTTATACTAATCATAAAATTTTAAAGTATATTTTCACACTAAAGGAGTTGAATATGCTTCAAATAAGATGGTTTGAGTTGATTAAAGATTAAGACTGCTCAATACATTACCACCCTGGGAAAGTGAACGAGGTGGAACATGCTTTGAGATAAAAGGACCATGCTAGCCTATCCATGATTAGGATCACAAAATATCCAATATTTATGAATTTTCAAAGGATGGATCTTGAAATTTTAAAGGACAGGGAAAAATATTATCTTTCTTAATTGAATGTTCAACTATCTATACAAGTAAATATTAAGGAGGTGTAGAAGGAATATGTAGAGCTACAAAAGAATGTGATAAATTTTCTTGAATTAAACCTTGATTGTGATGGAATAATATGGTTCAGGAATCGGGTTGGTATTCCTCTCATACTATAATACAAGAAGGAGATATTGGATGAGGCTCATAGTTCATCATTCTATATTCACCCTAGAAGCACAAAGATGTATAGGGACCTCAAAGAGTATTTCTAGTGGGATGTCATGAAAAGTGATGTTGCCGAATAAGTCTCTCGGTGCTTTGTTTGTTAGAAAGTTAAGGATGAGAGATAGATGTCTAAGGGGATGTTACAACCATTACCCATACTAGAATGAAAATGGGAAAAATCACTATGGAATTTTTCATTGGAATTCCCAAAACATCAAAAGTCCAAAATGATATATGGTTTATAGTTGATCACCTTATAAAGTCAGCACACTTCATTGTTATTAGAGAGGATTTATTTCTTGATCAGCTTGCTAGGATATATGTAAAGGAAGTGGTAAGATTTCATGGAGTAACACTTTCCATTATATATGAAATGAATGTGAGGTTTACCTCAAAGTTCTGGGAAATTATTCAATGGGCTCCATATATGGAGCTAAGTTTCAGTACTGCTCATCATCCTTAAACAGACAGGCAGTCTGAGAGGAAAAATCAGACTCCAAAATCCATGTTGAGATCTTGCTCTATGGATTTTAAAGGTTATTGGGATCAGCACCTACCTCTGGTGTAATTTTCTTACAATAATAACTTTCACTGTAGAATTAAGATGGCTCTTTATGAAGCCCTATATGGAAATAAGTGAATAACTCTTACTTTCTTAGATTAAGTTAGGGAGACAAAGGTATTAGAACCTGATCTTGTTGATTAAATTAAATAAAAGGTCAGGTCTATTCAAACACACATAAGAGAATCTCAGAGTCGGAAAAAACTTTATGTGGACAACCGATGAAAGGACATAGAGTTTGAAGTGAGCGATAAAACGTTTCGACGAATATCTCCCTAAAATGGAGTAATGAGATTTGGAAAGAAGGGAAATCTGAGTCCTAGGCATATCGGTCCTTTTGAAATTTTGGATTGTGTTGTGAAGGTATCTTACCAATTGGTGTTTCCACCGAGTATCTCTTAAGTTCATGATGTGTTCCATGTATCTCTCTAAGTAAAGTACATACTTTTTCCTTCTCATGCACTAAACTTAGAAGTAATATCGCTGGAGTAAGATCTTTATTACAAAGAATAACTGATAGAGATTATGGATCATAGTGAAAAGTTCTCTGAAACAAGACCACTCACTTGGTTAAAGTTTTGTGTAAGATCTTTCTTACAAAGAATAACTGATAGAGATTTATGTAAATTACTATTAGTAAATTAAATTAATGAAATATATATTTTATATACTTAATAAAATATTTTTTATATTCACCAAATGGATATTTTTTTCATAGGATATGAATAAACCCGATTTGATGTATAAAAACTTATATTTTTCAAAAGAGAAATTTTCGACCTTTTAATGGAGAACCCATTTTAAATTAATATTTTGACACATTAAAAAAATTATATGGAAACATAAACATGTTCATTAGAATCAGGATATAAAAATTTACTTTGGATGAATTTATGATATTTTTCTAGTAACTTTCAAGTTTTGATGAATATTAAAAATACACTAAATTTTAAGCGAAAACAAATATTTTCATCAAAATAATTTATGTGGTTAAATTATAATATTTAATAGTTTTAATGTATAAATAGAATATATTTTTATAATTCAATATAAATTATATCATTATTATTAATTTTAATATGAAATCAGATGTAAAAACATTTCAATCATTTACAATGTTTGAACTTTTAAAAACTCATTCTCTCATTTCGACAATAGGAATGATTTTAAATTAATTACTGTAAATTATATGTTTTTAATTTTTAAAAATGGACTAAAATTTTGGAATTATTAGTTCCAAATTATGTAAATATATTTATTTTATTTTTGTGCATTATGAACAGTAACTTTTGTAATTTTTATTAATATGGTAAAAAGGGTAAACCAGGTAATTAAGGGTAATAATACTGTTATAAAATTACAATAAAAATTGTATTAATATCATTGGATTGGTTTTTTTCAACATAAATCATCCTTGGGTCGAAATGGTATTCATTTTAATCCACTTGGATGAGATTAGGATATTTAATTTATTTTATACAAAGAAAAGTTAAATATGTCTCACTCAAATTTTAATAACTAAATCATTTTTATATAATGTTATATAGAATATAAATTCTATTATAAATACTAATTTTAAATATAAAATGTTTTTATTTATTATGGTAATTTATTTTAAATGTTTAGGAAATAAATAATTACCTTAATAGCTTATACATTAATGATGTATAAGTTATTTAATTGATGAAAAATCAATGATATACTTTTATTAAAATAATAATACCCATTAGAAGACCAAAAAACTTGACCAAATCTTATTGGTCAAATATATATTTACCATAATCATCCAAGGTTCCAGTTATTGATACTTTGAATCCTTATAGAAGGGATTATGACACTTATATTATTTTATTTAAAGTGATGTTAAAATTGTTACCTTCATAATTTAATAAGTATAAAACTTTAAATATTGGGTTTTTCAAAATAAAAATTAGACTAAAAATATTATTCAGAAAGATAACATATTTATATTCATAATTGTACTTTATTTTCAGTTTTTATTCAACAAATAATTATATTAAATAATTTCACAAAATTAATGTATTGATTATTTTATTAATACAGATAACAAATAAATGTTTTAAAAAAATTTAAAATAAATTTTATTTGTGATAATTAATATTTATAATGAATTTTAAATTTTAAATTTACCTCTTAGTAATATAATAAAATATTTGGTTCTAAGTTAACTTGTTATCTTAATATTTTTAAAATTAATTAATATAATAGTGTCAAAATTAACACTATTGATTATTTATCAAAATAATGTTTTTTTAAATTATTTAAAAATCATAAAATATTTTTTAAAAATATATATTAATAATTATATGGTATAAAATGTTCTAATTTATCTATTTATGGTCTATTTTACTTCAAATAAGTAAATATTTTACCCTTATAATATTGAATTATTTATTACCCAAGTTAAAAATTAAATAGAAAAACTAAGTGTTAATTAAAAATATAATGTTTAAATTGACAGACATAATTGTCAAAAAATTATTTTTTGATGATATTAAAACCTTATATAATCTCATCTTCTAATTTTGGTCATTTTGGTTGTATTTTATGGGTTTTGATTTTATTATAAATTAATATTTGTGAGGTTTCCAAAAGTGCCTCTCACCTCAATTGTAAAGAGGCACCTCATCCCTCAATTATTTACTTCACATTGAACATTAAAATCTATAAATCCCATTCCTTTTTCCCTTATAAAATTCCCTAGTTACATTCTATAGGTTATTTTCTTCTTAAAAGATCAACTCTAGTGCTCTAAGTGAAGATTTAGAGGAAGCTCGTCGGAGAAGAGGTAATCTTCTCTACCATTTCCTTCAAACTTTTTTCTTCTTATACATCATCTTCACGATTTGTTTCACTATGAATTAATAATTAAAGTATCACTTATATACTTATATGTTATCATGATTATGAACTAATCATATTCCATCTTCTATCCATCCTATAAAAAATGAAATCACCATGCATGCATACGTACAACTTATCGTCTCCACGTCGTGGTGTAATCTGTTTTTTCAACACCACATTAGTTGGATGGTTATAATGATGGAACTAATAACTATATATTATTATTATAAAATTATATTTATTATTAAATATTATACACCCTCCACTTCAATACCATTCACAATTATGGGAATGATATTGTCGCTTGTGCGTACGTACGGCTTACCGTCTCCATGATGCGACGTGATTCATTCTACAAGATCTTCATTAAATAATGATTATATAAATGTAAAGAATGAATAAATATGGTATATATTATGTTAATATCATTTTTTATTGATATAAATATTACATAATAAGGAGAACCAGAATTTATTTGACATAACATACATAAGAACATAAAGTAGTTAATATCCGAATAACGAGTAAAAATAAAATGTTATTAACAAAAAGATGGTAATATGATCACATATGATAAAGTAAAAAATGATATGATTCTTAAATAATTCAATGACATTATTTAAATCATTATACAAGAGTTTTTTATATATACAAAGGAAATTGGACTTGAGGTAATGGATAATTTCGCAATCTCATTTTTATTCGAGATTTATTTATTACGGAATATTTATCATCCACATCCATGTTTCCTCAATATGTAATATTATTTCTAATCTTATAAAAATTTTTAAAGTAAATTTTACCCATTGGTGAATTCTTATTAAAAAATATGACATTAATCTTTTTTCATTTTTGGTATGAGGTACTTTTTGATTTTTCCTGTAAAAGTTTGAGGAGAATGTTTTCTTAACATATACATCATGAACGGATTTTTACATATTCATAATGAATTATTTACATGAAGACTTTTCTAAATGATTTCAATATTATTTTATAATAAATTATTATTTTTTTAATTGTGGGGAATTTTGAGAAAAGAAAATGTTTTTGAATTAGAAAGGATATTTTTCTCAAGAATTAATTTCAGGTGTTCATTCAAAGTTATTTTCCATCTAAGATGGAATTATTTAATAGGGTTATGTTTAAAGTATAATATATTTATTATTACTATTATTTTATTGTGTTCATTATGGAATGTTATTTATGAAATCCATTTTTTTTACATGGATTATGTTAAGGTGGAATAATGTTTAAAGAAACCCATTTTAGTCCTTGGGTTATGATGAATGATTTATGTTATTGTAGAACACATAATAATGATTTAATTATGATATTAGTGGGACCTATATATCCCTAAAATTCATTTGGTAATGATTTATATCTCATAATATATACATGACTGGAATGATAAGTAAATATGGTTTAGTAATACAGGGCTAGAACGAGGAGTGAAATCGGTTCAGTAAGGGAATTTATTCACTGTGATGGTCTTGGAAATTAGCCTTGCCTAATATGAAATGATTTTATATGCTTATGTGTATTCTACAAAAATTCATTTCTTATATTATGACTTTTGGGATTACATTGAACTTTTATGGTTTATCCCATGACATGATATCATGATCTTTTATATGCAGGATAAGATTTTCAAATGTTATGATTTTATGTCCTATGATTATGATATGATTGATATCTCCCCTATTTACCCTTATTGAGAATTTGAGCTCACCCTTTCTTATGTTTCTTTTCCCAAGGCCATGAAGAGGGGTATTAGGTAAGATATGTCAAAAATAAGTCTAGTTATGAATAAATAAGCAACAAACAATGTAGATGTTTTATGAACTAGTTGTTTATGTTTTCTAGTTTCTATAGACACTATACTTATACGGTCCTGTAAAGGATTTATTATATTTTGTAAAGAATATTCTTAAATTTTGAATTAATATAAATTTATGTAAATTATGGGTTATAATATTTGGTATTAGAGGAAAGGTGTAGTTAACCTTTGGAAATTAGGATGAAAAAACCTTATTAAAAACCCAAAGGATATGCTGAAGAATATGTTACAATCCTAGTGTTTTAGAAATGATCCTGAATAACCTAGGATAAAACGTAAAGTGTCCTAAATTGAAATTTTATTCTTGATTATGTGGCTTTCCCATTATGGTTAGTGATGGTCACACTATGCTTCTTGGTTATAATCAATGGTTGGAACCTGAAGGAACCACGTTAATGCTGAATAAAATGGGAAATGGAATGATTGTCCTCCTGAGCAACCAAATATTATGGGATCTAGAATGAAAAATCTTGTACCTATTCTCACACAACTTTCTCAAGCTATAAATCTCGTAGGAATTCAAAATTAGAAAATGGGGGAATAACATTCTATTGATTCCTTCATGAGGTAGCGTCCACCTTCTTTCAGTGGGTCTCCGGATCCATTCATGGATGAATAATTTATTAGTACCACTAAAAATATATTTTAAGTTCTCCAATGTTCAAAACATGATAAAGTCATATTAGCAGTCTATCATTTGGAAGGTGAATCTAAGCAATGGTGGAAACTTATAAATAATATGAGGCAAAGAGATTAAATTGAGTCCATGTAATGGGAAAAGTTCAAGAACTTATTTTTCAATATGTACTTTCCTCATATTCTTCGAAAAAATATGTAGAAGAATTTACTTGAATTTAGGAAAAAGGATGATGAATCCATTGGAACCTATGAAGAAATTTTTACAGGACATGAAATGTACGCTTCTGGAATTATTAACCAACCTGAAAGTAAAATTGATCGATTCATTAGTGTCTTAAAACCAAATCTTTGAATGGAATTATCCATAAGGGGATTTAATAGCTACGAGGAAATATTTTTATGTGATTTAAAGGTTGAGATGGAGATTGGAGTAACGCATCAGTCTAATGGGTTTGATAAGAAGATAAAAATGGAATTAAAGGGAAAATATTAAGATTACAATGAAAAGAAGACAATTTTTACCTTATGCTCAAAGTTTGTAAATAAACATGGAGGAAAATGTCTTAAAGGTATTAGTAAATGTTTTAAGTGTGGAAAAGAAGGCCATAAGGCAGTTGAATTCCGAAGTGATGGGAAAAATATGTCTAATGATGCGAATAGATAAAAGGATACACAGAATGCACCTCCAAAACTTAAATTCTACTAATGCAAGGAAATGATGCTTTATGAAAAATAAATTTCCTAATAAAAGGGTTATTGATTATGATCGATTCCAGTAAAATATTAATGGAAAAGACAAATTCAAGTCACATGCAATCATTATCGGTGATGTGGATTAAGATAATGAAGTGGTGGAAGGTACACTTACCATCCACTCTAAAGTATCAAATGTTTTATTTGATTCTGGATCCACCAACTATTTTATTCTTGAATAATTTTATAAGGGTATTGTCATATTACCTCAACAATTATATGTTGAGTTATCTGTGACAACTTCTAATGACACAATGGTCACATCAAAAGTTTATAATTATTTTCTAATTGAAGTTATGGGAAAGTGCTTTCTGTAAATCTTGTGATCCTTTCTATAGTAGAATTTTATGTGATTATTGAAATGGATTAGATTTATCTATATGGATCTCATATCAATTTCCAAGGAAGGGAAGTCACATTTCATATTCAAGATCAATCTATGATCATCTATCGATGCAAGGTTGAGTATGAACTTACAGTGAAAATTTCTTCCATATTATGGGTTTTGATCCCTATAAATGAAGGTTATGTGTCTCAAATGGTTGGGGAGAATCTTAAAATTGATAATATTCCCATTGTACGGAAGTTTGATGATGTATTTTCGGAATAATTACGAGGTCTTACACCAAACTGTGAAGTTGAGTTTTCAATAGAACTCATACCAGATGCTATTCTTATTTCAAAGACACCTTATAGAATGAAACCAATTGAGTTTTAGGAATTAAATAAGAAACTCCAAGAGAATCTTGACTAGGTATTAATATTCCCTAGTGTGTTACCTTGGGGTGCACATGTTCTATTTTTTAATAATAAATATAGATCAATGAGACTATGTGTTGATTATCAGGAACTTAAAAAGATCACTATCAAGAACAAATATCCTCTTCCCCACATTGATGACATATTCGGCCAACTATGTGGAGCTCAATACTTTTCCAAGATTTATCTTTGTTCAGTATATCTTCAATTAAGGGTCTAGAAATAGGATGTACCAAATAATACATTTCATACAAGGTATGGACACTATGAATTTATAGTGATGCCTTTTGGTCTTAGTAATACCCCCACTATCTTAATGGATCTGATGAATAGATTATTTAGAGAATATCTTGATCATTTTGAGGTGTCCTTTATAAAAGATATTATCGTCTATTCAAAGAGCAGGAAAGAACATAAATATCACCTGAGAATTGTATTGAATACTCTGAGAAAGAAGAATATTTATAAAAAGTTTAACAAGTTTTAATTTTGGATTCATAAAGTATAATTTTTGAGTCACACAATCTCAAGAGAGGGGATATATATGGATCCAACAAAAACAGAAGTTATTAAAAGTTGGCCAAGACCAAAAATGGTAACTGATATTTGAAGTTTTCTTGGTTTGGCTGGATATTATTGATGTTTTGTGAAATATTTTACACAATTATATAATCCACTCACCAAGTTGACTTAGAAAGGATTTAATTTTCTATGAATGGAGGAATGTGAAGAGAATTTCAAAGAGCTCAAATGAAGGTTAGCCAGTGCACCGTGCTCACACTGTGTTGTAGTGGAGAAAAGTTTGTGATCTACAATGATGCATTCAAAAAGGGTTTTAGATGTATTCTCATGAAAAATTATATGGTGATATCTTATGCATCACCAAAATTGAAAATACATGATAAAAAGTACCAAACTTGTGATTTGGAGTTAGCTTTGGTAATATTTTCACTAAAGATATGGAAGCATTATCTTTATGGTGAAAGGTATGATATTTTTATAAATCATAAAAGTTTAAAGTATATATTCATGAAAAAATAGTTGAATATGTGTCAAAGAATATGGTTGGAGTTGATTAAAGATTATGACTGCTTAATACATTACCACCTTGGGAAAACAAACAAGGTGGAAGATGCTTTGAGTTGAAAGAACCATGCTAGCCTATCCATGATGAGGATCACAAAAGATCCAATATTTATGTATTTTAAAAGGATATATCTTGAAATGTTAAATTAAGGGGATAAATCTTATCTTTATCAATTGAATGTTCAACCATCTTTACAAGTGAAGATTAAGGAGGTGCAGAAGGAAGATATGGATCTACAGAAGAAGGTGAGATATGTTCTGGAATTCAACCTTCATTGTGATGGAATAATAAGGTTCAAGAATTGGGTTCGTATTCCTCAGATTCCAGAATTAAAGAAGGATCTATTGGATGAGGTTCATAGTTCTTCATTCTGTATTCACCCTCAAAGCACAAATATATATAGGGGCCTAAAAGAGTATTTATAGTGGGATGTCATGAAAAGAGATGTTGTCAAATACGTTTCTCGGTGCTTGGTTTTTTAGAAAGTTAAGGTTGAGAGATAGAAGTATAAAGAGATATTACAACCATTACCCATGCCAAAATGGAAATGTGAAAACATCACTATGGACTTTGTCATCGGAATTCTAAAAACATCTAAAGGTCATAATGCTATATGGGTTATAGTTGATCATCTTATGAAGTTGGCACACTTCATTTCTATTAGATAGGATTTCTCTCTTGATCATCCTGCTAGAATATATGTAAAGGAAGTGGTATGGTTTCATGGAGTACCACTTTATATTATATATGATCAGGATCTAAGTTTTACCGCGAAGTTCTGGAAAAGTATTCAGCAGGCTCTGAATATGGAGTTAATTTTCATCCCTTCTTATCATACTCAGATAGACAGGAAGTCTGAGAGGACAATTCAAACTCTAGAAGACAAGTTGAGAGCATGCTCTATGGATTTCAAAGTTTATTGGTATCAACACCTACCTCTTGTAAAATTTTATTACAATAATAGATTTCACTACTGTATTCAGATGTCTCCTTATGAATCTCTCTTTGTAAAGAAGTGCATTACTGCAATTTGACGGGATGAAGTTGGGAAGAGAAAGATATTATGACCTGATGTTGTTGATGAAATGGAAGAAAATGTCATATCTTTTCAATAACACATAAGATCTGCTCATAGTCGGCAAAAAAGTTATGTAATCAACCGAAGAAAATTCCTAGAGTTTAAAGTGGGTGATAAGGTGTTTCTATGAATATTTCCTTGGAAGAGAGTAATGAGATTTTGAAATAGGGGCAAGCTCATCTCTAGGTATATAGGTACTTTTGAAATTATGGATCGTGTTGGGAATATAGATTATCGATTGGTGCTTCCACAAAATATCTCCCAAGATTATGATGTGTTCCATGTATTCCCCTTGAGAAAGTAGGTACATAATCCTTTTCATGTACTAACCTCAGAAGTAATACCACTGGAGAAAGATCTTTCTTACAAAGATTAAAACGATAGAGATTTTGGATCGTAGTGAAAAAGTTCAGAAAAACACGACCACTCACTTGGTTAAAGTTTTGTGTAAGAACCACCAATTTGAGGATGCTACCTTAGAACTTGAGGATGTGATGAGGAAACGGTATCCTCGTCTATTTGTATCCAAGTAATAAATTTCAAGGGTGAAATCCAGTTTAAGGGGGGTAGAATATAAGACCCTGGTGTTTTAATGAAATTTTTTCTCTAAATTATTTTTATTCAATAGCTTTCATTGCATGAAATCATGAATATAAACAAACCATGAGACACCTTTAATATAAAATAATTGTTATAACCTAGTCATTAGGTTAGTGGGAATAAATATAACTAACTTTTAAAAATGTATAAAAATATTAATAAATTATATATTTGTATATTTTTTATGTTAATTACTATTACTAAATCAAATTAAGGAAATATATATGTTATATACTTAATAAATTATTTTTTATATTCATCCAATAGAGATTTTTTTCATAGGATATGAATAAACTCTATTTGATGTATAAAAATCTATATTTTTCAAAAGGGAAATTTTCCGCCTTTTAATGGTAAACCCCATTTAAATTAAGATTTTGACACATTAATAATTTTTATATGACAAAATAAACATTTTATTTTAAATTGAGACATAAAAATTTACTTTGGATAAATTTCTGATATCATTCTAATGACTTTCAAGTTTTGATGAATAGTAAAAATACACTAAATTTTAAGTGGAATTTTTTTTTCATCAAAATAATTTATATGGTTAAATTATAATATTTAATAGTTTTGAATTATAAATAGACTATATTTTTATCATTCAGTATAATTTATGTCATTAGTATTAATTTTACATTTAAATTAGATGAAAAAACATTTCAATCTTTTACAATGTTTTAACTTTTAAAAACTTGTTTGCTCATCCCGACAACAAGATTGATTTTAAATTTTTAAAAATTAACTCCATGTTTATAATCAGTAGGTCGAAATTATGTAAATATATTTATTTTATTTTTGGGAATTATGAATAGTAACTTTGGTAATTTTTATTAATACTGTAAAAAGGGTAAATTGGGTAATTAAGGGTAAGAATACAATTATAAAATTACCCCAACACTTATCTTAATATCATTGTATGAGTTCTTTTATACCTAAATCACAATTGGGTCTAAATTTTATCCATTTTAATCCACTTGGATGAGATTAGGATATTTAATTTATTTTATTTAAAGAAAAGTTAAATATGTCTCACTCAAATTTTAATAACTAAATAATTTTTTATATAAGGTTATATAGAATATAAATTAAATTATAAATATTTATTTTAAATCTAGAATGTTTTTATTTATCATGACAATTTATTTGTAATTTTTTAGTAAATAAATAATTACCTTAATAGCTTATACATTAATGATGCAGAAATTATTTAATTGATGAAAAAACAATAATATAGTTTTTATTAAAATAATAATACCCATTAAAACACCCAAACACTTGAAAAACTATTATTGGTCAATTATATATTGACCATAATCATCCAAGTTTCAATTTATTTACCATTTGGAGAATTATAGAAGGGATTATGACACTTAAATTATTTTATTTAAAGTGATGTTAAAGTTTTCACCTTCATAATTTAATAAATATAACATTTTAAATATTAGATTTAATAGGGTTATGTTTCAAGTATTATATCCTTATTGTTCCTATTATTTTATTATGTTGATGATGGAGTTATATTTATTAAATCCATTTGTTTTGCATGGACTATGTTAATGTGAAATGATGTTTAAAGAAACCCATTTTATTCCTTGGGTTATGATGAATGATTTATGTTATTATGGCACACATAAGAATTATTTTATTATGATGTGGGTGGGAACTATATTTCTCTCCAATTCATTGGGTAAGGATTTATATCTCATGAGATATACGTGACTGGAATGACAAGTAAATTTAGTTTAGTAATACAGGGCTGGAACAAGGAGTAAACTCGGTGCAATAATAGACTTTGTCTGCTATGATGGCCTTGGAAATGAAACTTGAATAATATGAAATGATTTTCTATGCTTATGTGTATGCCAAAAAATGTCATGTCTTATGTTATGACTTTTGGGATTATGTTAAACTTTTATGGTTTATCCCATGACATGATATCACGATCTTTTATGTGTAGGATAAGATTTTCAAATGTTATATTTTTTGTCCTATGATTATGATTTGATTGATATATCCCCTATTTTCCCTTAATGATCAATTGAGCTCACCCTTTCTTATGTTTATTTCCTCCAGGTTATAGAGTTGGGTATTAAGTAAGATATGTCAAAAAGTAGTCTAGTTATGAAGAAGTAAGTAGGAGACAATATAGATGTTTTATGAACCAGTTGTTTATGTTTCCCAGTTTCTAAAGACACTATAAATATATGGTCTTGTCATGGATTTATTATATTTTTTAATGAATATTATTCAATTTTTAAGTAATATCAATGTATGTAAAGTATGGGTCGTTATAGGGCTCCTTTATAACCTCTATACATGTCATATCCTACAGCACACTCGGCACTCCACTGGTGGTCCGGGACACTGGCCACGCATGTGCCCCTGTCTTCCGAACTGATAACAAAACAATATTTTACCACCCTTAAAGATCAATCCTCAACCCTGTTTTCTTTTTTTACTACCAACATGGTGAAAAAACTAGAAATAGCACCTAATAATATCAGAATTCATACCACTGGACTACCCAACTAAAACTACACGTCTACTACCAGAAGCCTCCTTTAGTTTCCCTTATAAAATTAGATCCTAGTCCATCACCTTAGAAAACCTCTTTAATTGGAAGATATTACCCTAGGACTTTATCCCATATCTAAGTCCATCCTGGAAACATCTTGCAGTGGCTGCCTCATACCCTATCAATGCTTGAACAAAGTGTTGTAAGTCAGTCAAGCATCTACCATAATCCATCGTGAACATAGTCCCCTGTGTCAACCTCATAAACTACACATCTATCTTCTATCTCAATTTATCTAGATAGTAGTGTCCTATGAACTTTTTCTAGAATTATTTCCACTGCATACCATATGCATGCTCAGTCTGAACTAGGATGTCCCACCAGTGCTTTTTTGGTCCTTGCAGTATATAAGCCTCCAAATTCACTCTCTTCTTAGGAGGAATATATAAGTGAAATAGAATCTTCTGGATGGGATCTATCCAGAACTCTAATGCCTTAGTTCCACCCTCTCTAATAAATTACAGAGGGTGTTGTAACTAAAACACTCTAGTCAGGTGAAATATACTCGGTGCAACCCGCCCTAGATCTCACTCCAAAAAAACTTAAAACAAGAAAATTTCTCATGGAACTATTATTCCCATCTTTTACCCAAAACCATTTGGGGTTCTATCCCCACAACTAGAAGATAATTCTCATTGATGTACCTATATCGACCAACCAGTAAGAATCATTATGAATGTATCTCTCAATATTTACAAACACACATCTCAAAACACATAACATAAAGTTTCCACAATATACATAAATGAAGTCTCACTAATATCCATAAACAACCCACTCTATATACATTATCTCAACATACATGGTCACATCTATATCACTAGCCTCAACCATCCATACAACGAGTCATGGATAAAATAGGGAAAACAACTTACAAAATCAATTCATGTGAAGAATCATACTAATTGTAATGAACCAACTTTGGTTAACTAGACAAGCCACCCAGACTGACCCATCACGTAATATAGGTAAAACAAGATAATAAAAACCATTCTTAAATATAAGTAAAATAAGACATACAACCATATTAGAAATAAAAAAAGTTGAGATACCAAAAAGACAAAAAATCCAAGCCAAGACATGCTAAACCAAAAGTATTTAAAATCTCCATGTGACCAATATTCATCTAAAGACCAAAATAATCTAAATGAAGCAATAATAAGAAACGCTAGTATGCTGCAAAAATCTCTTCTCTTCACTTTAATCCTATAATACAACACCTAAAAGCACCCAAATGAACAAGTAGGGTGTGAGCAAAATCCCAGTAGGATACTATCACAATTTCTATCAAAGGTATAATATCAAGAATGAAACAATTTTAGATTTTAAAACAAACCAGTTTTAAAAAGAATTTTCATAAAACCAAACCATTTTTGAATCATTTTACCATTTTCTCCATTATTTTTCATAAAAACCTTTCATTTTCTCAAACCAAAAATATGATAAGTAAAATATATAAAATAGGAAATAATATCCATGTATTGAGATGTACCTATATCCATGAAAAAACCTATCATATGAAGCTGTGTCAACCACATATAAAAACCTATGAGAAAAAATCCATGATAAAAAAATCATACAATGAATAACCATAAATGACAAAGCACGTCATTTTGGGACCTATCAATGGGGAAATACATATTGAACACTCAATATCCTAAATAGGTATAATGTTGGATCCAATTGATATAGAGTATTTCCATTCAGTATTATAAAAGTTTACCTCCTTGTGGTTTGATAACACACTAAGGCTACTCATTTCTCTTTCCTGATGAACCCAAGCTTCACAATGTGAAATTATCCAAATTAATTTCAAAACCATGCTCAAAATTTTATAAAATGTTTTTAAATCCAATCCAATCTGATCTAGATATTGATAACAAATTTCCTAATCATTCCAATACATTTTCAAAAAAATACCGCATTTTAAAAACATTTTATTTTCCAAGAAATCATTTGAACCCACATATCACTTATAATCAATGAAAACCCTAAAGGAATTTATCGAGAACAACCTGAAATTTATCAAATCAACCCACTGTATTGAAACACCTAATTCAACATGGTAAAACATAGCCTCCTTTGACAATGGTGACCTAAAACTAAGAGAATGACATTAAAAAGACAAGACACCCCAAGAAACTAAAAAGGATCATTAGAGAACACTATACAATCACATCCTCATCCAAAACCACATCTGTAACTAAATCCATAGAAGAACCAAAAGGATTTAATACTCATAGAGAAGTAAACCAACTGTAACAGAGATCAATAGCTGAACGAAGTAACCCATAAGGGAGGGAATCACCCAAAATCACCAAGGGAGAGCCTTTAAGTCAAGATCAAGGAAGCCTGAAATGAATAAAATAAGAAATCACCCATGTATCATCCTAAAATACCAACTCATGACTACTGCAGTGTCTGTGACCCCATTACACATCGTGTAATCCATGAAGCTCATATACACCAAAAAACCCATCAACATTTTATTAAAAATAAGATATTTTACATTATATGATATGTAACCTTTACACATCATGTAAGCCTCTCACAATTTTTATCAAGTTCATGACTTCTACTTGGAGTCCTTCACACATCATGTACAATCTCCCAAACATTGTGAGAGGATTACCATATAGATCAAATTTAGAGGGTACATATCATGTAAAGGAAAATATATTGTTTTTAAAAAAATATTGATGGATTTTTTGGTGTATATGAGCTTCATGGATAAACATTGTGAGAGGCTTAACATATAGATGGTGTTATTTCAAGGTTTGATGAAAGATATCCAAATGGTTTATATTCTCCTCATATGAATTGGAGTACACCAAAATATCATCTATAAACATAATAAAAAATTATTCCAAGAACTGAGGAAATATTTGGTTCATCAAAGCCATAAACACCACAAGAATATTAGTGATACTGAATGGAATAACCAGAAACTCGAAATTCCCATATCGACTCCTAAATGATTTCTTAGGTATATCAACTTCTCGTAATCTCAACTGGTGGTACCCTAACCTTGGATCAATCTTAGAAAACCAATGATCCCCTCTAATATGATCAAAGAGATCAACAATCCTTGGAAAAGGGTATTGTCACCTGATTCAACTTTTAATAATCAATACAGAGTATGAGGCTCCCATCTGCCATCATAGAAAAGACGAAAGTGGAAGCCCATAGTGACATACCAGGATAAATATTTAATTTATCCAATAGGTCCTCAAGAAGGACCTTAAGTTCCCCCAAATTAGTAGGTTCCATACAATAAGATGACATAGAAATGGGAATCATACCAGTGGTTATGTGTATAGTACACTTGACCTCTTTCTAGGGTTTTAAACTAGAAAAATCATCCAAAAAGATCTTTGGGTATACAAACACCACTTCAAGAAGTTTACCACCCAAACAGGGTTCAACAATATCAAGAAACATCTCTAAAAACTGGAATCAGATTACCCCATCATAAGGAACAACAATACCTTCCCTTTATAATCTAGAGTTCCACTCACCTTGGAAAACGTGAGTGACCCCATCGGCATATAATAACTGAACTTGATGGGGATAAAAGTCTATATGGTCCTTAACAATGATCATATAATCCATGATGATAATTAAGTTGAAGATTTCAAGATCAAGCATAAAGAATACCCACACCAGCTCATAGACGGCTATCATCACCCGATATGTAGGACATCTAAAACATTTTTTAAACCTATTTCACAAAGGGGTGAAAAGATCTAATAAGAATGAAACAAGATCCAAATGTAATCCCAACATGTCAACTAAATTTAATGATATCAAAGAATGATTATCACCTATATCAAGAAAATCTATAACTATAGAAGATGAAATAAACACCATACCTCTAACAATAGATAAACCTTATTCGGATTCCTCTATTGCATACTCTTTCACATAAAGTCATCTGGTCTTAGCCACATGAACATCCCACTTAGCCCGGGGATTAGACCAACCTCCCTTAGAAGCATTAGTATAAACCTACAAACACTTGGTGGATGTGGATTGAGCCTTACTTCCTTGGGAAAACCTTTCAAAAAAATGTTTCAGATGGCCCGATCATCCACAAAGATGAAAAGTCCTAGGAGCCTCCATACAGTTAGACCTGGTATGAACACACCTCCCATGATGGTAGTAGATGACCCACTACTTTACTATTTAATCCCTTGTAACTGGTCCTATAGAAAACTGACCACTCTTACACTTCCTTTTTTGGCCATAAGAAACACCTTGGCTGACCACTACACCAACTAAAGCTCCGCTCAAGCCTATCTTTTTTAGATATGTCTGCCTCAACCAAAGATTCCTTGTCAAACAGTTCCACAAAGTTTGGAAGGCACAAGATTATCATCATTAACTAAATTTTCAACCTCAATCACAACTCAAACCATCATGCCTTTAGGTACTCATTAGTGATAATATCGAGTTCCATATGCACCAGCCACTAAAAAAAATTGGTGATTTGAGGGGATATTTAGAGGGGGTTATGCACAACCCACTCTAAATTCATTTTCTGGGAAATTAGAGAGGGTTATGCACCGCCACTTCTAATCATTGAATTTAGAGGTTGTTATAAACCCCCTGTAAATACCATTTTCTATATAAATTATTAGAGGATATGTACAACCCATGATAATCATCAAATTTATAGGGGTTTAATAACCCCTTATAATTTCTTAAATTAGAGGGGGGGTTTTAACACCCTCTAAATTTTCTAACATTATTTTTTTAATATCCAATTCGATTTTAGAGGGGGTTTTGAACCCCCTAAAATTTAAGAAAATTGAGGGGGTTCATAACCATTGTTATTCAATGAGATTATTGGCAGTTCACAACCCCCTGTAATATCTTAAATTAATGGGGTTGAAAATCCCTCTAATTTCTTAAATTAGAGGGGGATCAAAACCCCCTCTAATTTCTTAAATTAGAGGAGGTTTTGAACCCATGTTATTTAAAAAAACGAATTCCATATATATAATTAAAACACTATATATAAATTTATTTAAATAAATTATATGAAAATATTATATAAAAATTTTCTATGATTGTATATAATTGTATTGATATGTATTCATAAATATAATTTTATAATTTTATGTACATTTATATATATTTATTTTTATAAATTGTATTTCATATAATATTGATTATATTAAATATAAAAGCGCAAACACGTTATATAAATATATAAATAGATATAATTTATTTAAATAATTTATCATATAAAAACCCAAGCTTTTAGTTTTTATAATTTTTATTATAATAATAATAAATATATTTTCAAATAAAATGTCTATACTCTTATATTATATATAATCATATGATATACAATTTATAAAAATAAATATATATTAAGTTACCCATAATTTATACAATTATATTGATTGAAATACATATATATTAATCTATATAATATTATAAAATTATATTTACTGAAATACATATATATTAATTAAAATAATAATAAATATATGTATTGAGATACATTATATAAATATTTATATAAATTGTATTTCACATAATATTAATTATATGTTTTTATAAATTGTATTTCCTATAATATTAATTATATATAATATACATATGGATTATATAAAATATAAAATTGTATTTCATTTAACATTATATAAATATTTGTATAAATTTTATTTCATATATAATATTTGTATAAGTTGTATTTTATACAATATTAATTATATATAACATAAATATTTGTATAAATTTTATTTAATATATTTGTATTTCATATAATATTAATTATATATCAATTATATATAATATTATAAGAATAAATATATACTAATGTACATAATAATAAATATGTGTTTTGAAATACATTATATGAATATATTTTAAATACATTATATAAATATATTAAATAAATACATATATATATTATAAATAAGCGTGTACATAATATATAAATATGTATTTAAGTATATAAATAATTCACATAAATATATTTATAAATATATAAATACAAAATACAAAATATATAGTTTATATAAATGTATAAATTGAATATAATATAAATATATTATAATATAAATATTTAAAACATAATATAAAAATGTATATATTAATTTATATAAATATATATAGGTTATATATTTATATGTATTTAAATGTTTATTCAAATAATATTTATTTGTATCAGCTTCTTAATATATATAAATTAAATAATGTGTAACAATAGTATCGAAATCAATTTTTCATATTGGTAGAGGGGCCAGGGAAACGTTGCAGAGGTCGCGGGTTCGAAACCCACCAAGTGAAACTTTTACAGAAAGGATGGTATGATAGGAGTTTGGGCAGTGATGTGGAATTGAAGGGGGATATGGGTAGATACAGGAATGGGAGGGGCTCACCGGGGGGAATGAATGGGATGGGGGCTCATCAGAGAATAGGAGGAATGAGAGGTGAACAGAAATTGGAGGCTCACCGGTGAAAGGAGGAATGGGCTCACAGGTGAGTAGGATGAAACAGAAAATATTCAAAGAAACGTTGATAATTAGAGGCAGTTTTGAAACTGCCACTATTATGTGGCAATTATAGGGGGTTAAAACCCCCTCTAATTCAGCCTTAAATAGAGGTGGTTCCAAAAACTTACTCTATTATGTATCATGTGTCTCAATTAGCTGCGGTTTCTAACCACCACAAATTTTTCATATAAATTAGAGGGGGATAAAACCACCTCTAAACTAAGATTTTTTTGAGAAATTAGAGGGGTTTTAACCCCCTTTAATATGAACCCTGCTAAATTACCCATCACTTTACCAGCAATTCTTCAAAACCGCCTCTAACAATAGTAGGCGGTCATATTAGTGGTGATTCATCATAGTCACTGCTAATGTGTTTAGAGGTGGTTATAACACCCTCTAATTGGGTCATTTTTTTGTAGAGAACTCGGAAAAATGGGTATAATAATCCATAATGGAATGATCCTCTTACTATAAGGTTAGAAACTCTTAATTCTTCTCCACCTGCAATATCTTGGGATAAAATTTTTGGTTGAATATTTTATCTAAGGAATCCTAGGTAATATCCTCAATGCAACTTAGCTTTCATATTAGAGTCTCGCCATCTCCTTCCTAGTCACATTAGAATATACATGGAAAATCCCACCTTAGACTCTTTATGTGTCTTTAAGAATTTGAAGATCCTCTCTATTTTCTCAAGACACTCCTTTGATTCTTGGGGTCATTTGTCACCATAAAATACATATGGATGCTACTTAGCAAAATCAGATCCATGATCCACCATGCATCTTGGGTTCCTAACACCCACTTGACCCAGAGTTTAAATAGATCGAATAACAGCTTCTACCAAAGTAAGGCCCACTAGTGGATTCACATTTGGATCATATCTTATAGGTTCCTTTCTCAAATTTGGAAGATCCCTTCTCTGAGGTATTTTTTAACAAAATACAAAAAACTAATTAGTCATGAGGAAATCATAAAATCACAGTACGGTATTTTCTAACATAAGACAAAAAACTAATTATCTATGAGAAAATTCTAAAATCACAGTACCAACTTTAGTTATTGATAACAAATATTTAAAACATCAATAAATCAAAGTAATTACAAAAATACCAACTAAAACCCTTATTTAAAAAGGAACAAGTCAATTAATATAAACTTCCTATACAGTTCATTCAAATTTCCTCAATATTCAAGTCTCAAACTTGGTAAAATTTCCCAGACCACCCATGGTAACTCAGTTTTAGTCATGGAAGTGAACTATCCAGGACCTGTTTACGCACTTACTATCTTAATTACAACTGTCCTAACTCCCTTCTGCCCAAGACATAAAACCAAACTCAGGAAGTGTCAACACACTTCTGGTTGATCATTTCTTTGATGACAAATTGTAATGAACCAACCCAGGTCAACTAGACAAGGCATTGATCCATCCCATCATGTAATATAGGTAAAATAGGAAAACTGAAACCATTCTTGAATATAATCAAAACAAGGCATACAACCAGACTACAAAGTGTAAATAGAATAGATACCACAAATACACACAATCCAAGCCAAAATATACAAAACCAAAAGGTATTTCAAATCTCCGTGTGACCAATAATCACCTATAGTCCAACCCAAACCAAAGGAAACAATAATAAGAAAATCCATAATGCTAAAAATTCCCTTACCTTTACCTGAATCCTGTAATAAAACATCTTAAAATACCAAAAGTCACAAATAGATTTTGATCCAAATACCATTAGGATACCACCAAAGTTTCTATACAAGGTCTAATATAAATAATTAAATAATTATAGCTTTTAAAAAAATTATTTTACAAATTATTTTTATAAAACCAAATCACATGTCAATCATTTTCCAATTTTATCCTTTGTTTTTAATAAAATCCTTTCATATTATCAAACTAGATATATGACAAGTTAAATTGGTAAAATACAAAATCATATCCATGTATCAAGAGGTGCATATATCCATGAAATAACCTATCATGTGAAGATATGTGATACAACATCATATAAAAACCTATGATAAATGATTCGTGATAAAAACAATCATGAAATAAATAACCATAAATAAAAAAGAAGCTCATATTAGGCCATATACTATGAGATAATTCATACTAGAAACTCAAGAGACAAAATATTCATAATGTTGTATCCAATCAATATCAAGTCCTGCTAGTCGATATCAAAAAAGGTTACCATCTAGTGGTGACATATAGATTATGTGATACAATGTCATATAAAAACCTATCAAGAACCTCATATTAGGCCATAGATTATGTGATACAACTCTTGTCTCTTTCCAAAAACACCCAAGTTTCCCAATGTGAAATATTAAAAATTAATTTCAAAACCAAACACATAATTTTTTAAAACTTTTTCAAATCATAGATAATCTAAATTGGATTTTGTAAACCCATTTCCAAATCAGAAAAATCTATTTTCAAAGAAAATCCCCTTTTAAAAAACATGTTCTTTTCCATATAGTCATTTAAAACCACATATCACTTCTAATCAATGAACGACCTAAATGAATTTATCAATAATGATATGAAATTAATAAAATTAACCCATTTCATAGAAACACCTACCTCAACATAGTAGAAACCTACCACATTCGACAAAAGTGACCAAGAACCCAGAGAACGACCTTTGGAAAACAAGACACACCAATGAACTAAAAATGATCGATAGAAATCACTAAAAAATAAAATATACAACCAAAACCATATCTATAACTAAATCCATATAATAACCAAAAGGATTACATACCCATAGAGAAGAAACCCAACCACTACAATGATCAATTGTTGAACAAAGCAACCTGTGAGGGAGGGAATCACTCAAAATCACCTAGGGGGAGCCTCTTGGTCAAGATAAAGGAGTCATATAATTAATAAAATAATAAACCAACTATGAAACACCCTAAAATTCCAAATCATGACTATAACACAACGTGTAACCACATTACACATTGTGTAATCCACAAAGCTCGTAAATGCAGAAAAACCCATCACCTTTTTATTAAACACATAATATTTTCCATTACATGATGTCAACCATTTCCACAAAATGTAAACCTCTCATGTTGTGTATCCAATTCAAATATTTTACCTGATGGCCATTATAAATCATGTAGCCCCATTAAATAGTGTATAATCACACAAGAAATAGAAAAAATTAAATTTTTAAGTTAAAAACTCTTAAAAATACTTGAATTCTCCATTACAAGTATCCTCTCAATTTCTTTCTTGGAATTATTCATCCAAAGAAAATGGAAACCAAAAGAAAAGGTTAATACATACCTGAATAAAAGGAAATAATGTGTTACACTAATCCTTTCTAGTTAACATCCTTAAATTCTTTAAATAGTTAAAAAAAATTCTTTAGAAGCTATTTTTAACCATTCAATAATTTCTTTCAATTCTTTATAAAATTATAACATCTTAATTAGGAACTTTCCTTGGGATCAATATAGAATCAAAAAATAATTCCTAATTTCCCATGACCGACCATAACACATTTCTCATGTGTTCCTAACATGATGCATGTCACATATATCCCTGATTTTCTAAAATGATACATGCATATAAAAACCTCATTCCATTTCATCCCATAAGAAAAACCCTATAAAAAGTAATATCACACATCAAGTGCGTCACCCATGGTGA
Source organism: Viscum album (assembly GCA_963277665.1). NCBI lineage: Eukaryota > Viridiplantae > Streptophyta > Magnoliopsida > Santalales > Viscaceae > Viscum > Viscum album. The sequence continues at coordinate 1,713,162,088 of OY728130.1, forward strand.
AATAACATTCAACTGTAACAAAAAATATCAAGAAAAATAATCCCACCCAGGGTAATTGGGTTTCCCCCCATACATGGGTTAGTTACTCCCATGCATGAGCTCATTTACAAGGCTCGAAACATATTTATATGTTGTATACCTTCCCAAAATAAAATAATTAATAGAAAATAATCACTCTGATACCACGTTGTCACACCTTAAACTACGAGCTACTAAACTGGTGACCCGATCCGGTGCACCACATGACCTCAAGTGCACCTCTCTATATGCCAAATGCTACTGACTACCATCAAGGGTCTGATGATATATGTATGTAGACTCTAAACTCTTTATCAGAGTAATACACAACAAAAAGCATAAGGAATAAAGGAAACAATATAACCAATAAACAAGAATCAAAAATCAATTTCTGAGAACTTGGTAAATTTCCACAACCAATAGTGAATATTCTGTGTCATTTTATATATTTCCAAGTGAAAAGCAAAAACAAAAAAGAAGAAAAACTTAAGTATCCCCAAAATGGGTATCGATGCCCAGTCTAGTTCCCTTATCTGTGCACATCCCTGAGCCTCAAATCAACTATCTATAATAGGGCCCTTGCATTTATCCTAACCTGCAACCATTAAATATTCTTAGGTACCCAAAGGTGGATCAAGCATGTTGTGAGTACAACTCCATAGACCACCACCAATGGTGTCTATAAAATTTCCAGTTTAAAAAGTGTATATAGAAGTATGATGAGCAAAAAGGTAGAAAAAATATAAACTAGGTTCCATTTATTAATAGGTTTTCCATTATCCACTTTCATCATTAGTTCCATGTGTTACCCATATCTTCCAAACATGCTTCATTCTAAGCTAGTCAACTAAACAACATACAAATGGAGTCAAGTTCCCTACATCATAGGGACACTTATTTCAAAAAGAAATACAAATAAATTAACTTTCCCCGAAGCCTCAGTTCAAGAATTCACATAATGTGTATTCATTAGGGGAATATAGCCTCAATTCAACACCTTAACCCATGCACTACCTTAGTGGGTATAGATAATCAATCTATCTCAACCCTGGGAGTAGAGCCTTAGTCTAACACCCCAATAATACCATTAACTCACATACTCATGCTTGTTTAACCATTTCACCCTTTTACTATTTTTCATAATCATTTCAAATCTCATTTAACACATTCAAATTAGGCCAAACACCCCCTTATCCCATTTATCAAGCTGACATAATTATCATTGGTTCCCTTCCACAAACCATTCAATTCATCATTTAGTAACACACTTTTATATTCAAGGAATAGGCACACACCATGAGTGTCCTTAGGCCAAGTCTACTAATCCTCAATAGATCCCATGGGGATCATGAGGGGTTCAATTCGTTATTTAATTAACCCAATCATCATTCCTCACCATGGAAACCAAATGGACAACAATAAGGTACCACAATACAACCACATATATATAAATTATGTCATCAAGACTATGGGATATACTTATAGAGCAACTACCTCAAGTTCCTAGATGAACGATCACTTAATTTTGGACTTTGATTTTAACTCAAACAACCTTCAAATACCTAATATAAAATCTTCTGAAAGAACAAGGTTTTAGGGATTTAAATGAAGAAGAACAACCACACAAGGACTTTTCCAAAAAATAGAGTAAAGAGGAGTGTTAGATTTAGCCAGATCCTCTATCTGCACCAAAACATACTCTAAATAGACAATAATCAAAGGAGAAACTTCCTTGGGAATCTTGGGAGGAATAAGTTCATCACCTAGGATACTGGAAGAAGAATTAGATGAAAATAAAGTTACAAACCTTAAATCCTGAGGGGTAAAATATGAAATTTTCCCTATATAATGAGGCTCATGGTTTAGAAACATGGTTGACTAAACCATGTGCCAACAATGAAATTACCTCCATCCAACATGGTCCTAGTTTACATGGTCTTATAGAAGCCTACATGGTTTAAAAAATTGTGCGGTGGCCATGAGAAATGGCTCTTTCCAAGCCCACATGATTTTAGGATCCCCCTTGAATGGTTCCTAAATCGTGCACCTAACTCCCAATCTCACACAATTATGGTGCATGGTTACTACTAACCATGAACCAACTATGAAACATGCACTGGATGTCCTTTATTCTCCCTTTTTTGTGCCCTAAACCCTCATAACGTCCCCAAAACTCCTCATACACTTGAAAACCATTTCATTAACCAAAATAAAGGGAGTTTAGTAAAAAATTAAACAAGAAAATACCTTAGTAGAAGTTTGGGATCTTAAATTTTCATTTATATTCCATTTTTTGAGGTCCTTATATAATCATTTTAAATTCATTAATTGAATAGTTCTTGCTTACATCGACCACTTAAAGTTGTTCAATAAAATTATACATACTTCAATGTATTGACTATATTTAAAGGTTTAGTGAAATGGTTCCATCAAGTAAAAAAATTTAATAATGAATTGAATATATTTTTTATTCATTATACACACTTTTAGATCATCCATGAATGGTAGTAATAGAAAAAATGAATCAAATCGTTTTTATAGGTGGTAGTCCACACGTATGCACGAGTCAAGTAATCATTTTACAATAGATTGAAAGGTAAGAAGTTAGATGATATATTGTATTTATAGAATCATAATTATTTCATAAATATCATATATATTTATTAATTATATCATTATAACCATCCAAGTAAATTGGTGATGAAAAACAAATTACACCGCTATATGGAGACGGTAGGTCGTACCTAACGATGGTTTAATTTTCCATAGGATGAAAAGAAGGTGTAAAATGGTTATCCCATAATAATAATAACATCTTAGTGTATTTATGATGCTGGATTAATTATCTTAATATGGATGAAACATATATAGAAGAATCAGAATAACAAATAGAATTTAAAATAGTTGTGTAAGATGATTACCTCTTCCTTGAGAATGCACCTTTGGATTACACCTTAATCCTTATTATGATAGTATTAGGGAAATAAAAGGAGATAAAAAAGGGAATTAATATATTAAGGTTTCTGGGTAAGATTTTCCAAGCTAGAGGGCTCAAATTTTATGATTAAGGGAGGAGAAGAGGTCCAATTTTATAAGTGAGGGGAGGGACAAACATTGAATTATATAATTTTTTTTTAAAAAAATTCTAAGGAATGTGACAAAAAAATAATAAATATGAATATTATAAGGGTTAGTTAGAAATAAAACCAACTAATGAGTTTTAATAAATTGTTTTGAGTTCTTGTGAAGCCTTATCCCTTTATTTATAACCCTTTTAACTCATTTTACCCTTAATAGAAGTGATAAATATTTACCATGTTTAATATTCATTATGACCAAAATTAAGGTTGAAAATATTATCTAATATTAACTATAATTATTCAAAATATATAATCTATTTTATATTATTCAACTCCTATAAGTGTAAGAAATTAATTTTAATATAAGTTCATAAAATTCAACGAAAACCATTTTTAGAATAATGTTTATTTTAAGCATAAAAATGATTCTATAGAAAAATAAATCATAATGTTGATTACAATGGAATTAACTGGATTTTGTTAAATCAAAAGAGACTTATTTTTATTTTAAAAAATCAAACCCAAAAATAACTTCGTAAATAATTTATTAATAGAAAATAACTAAAAATAATTTTTATTTGAACAAAAACATTACTTAGATTTACAAAATATTTGGCACATATTTTTATGTTTGAAATTATATTTTAATATGAATTATATAAGTTATATAATATATATTTTTCTATAAATTTTTTTATAATCTTTTAAGTTTTTATTATATCATTATAATGTTGTAAAAGTGACAGTTTTTGAAAAATTAATATTTTTACTATTCAACCAAAAACAAAACATTTTTGAAAAATCTAAAAAATTCATCCTAAGATAATTTTGATATGTTTAATTAAAAAATTAGTTAAATTTCATAAAATTAAATTTATAAATTTTTTTAATTTAGATTTTAATCATATTCTTGATCACATTTTTGAATAAATCTATGTGCATTATGTTATTTTTTCAGTAGAAGGATCAACCTCAAGATCTCTATTTAGGGAAGGACCACCACTATCATCAATGGTGGGTAGACTCTAGGAGAAAAAGAATATTAAAAAACCACATCTGGGATAACAATAAATTTGTGGCGTCCAGATCTTGGTGCCACTCAGAGGTTCTCTGAGCCGATTGGCCACATAGCCTTAAGCGTGCCTCCCCATACGCCAGAGGCTGCCAACTAGCATTAAGGGCCTAGGGTGTATCCATGGGGACAATATTCCCTCATTTTAGAGTAGAGAAAACAGATATACAATAATATATAAATAAAGGAATTAGTACAATAAAAAATAAGTATTGGAAATAATTATAAACATCTAAGATGAATATAATAATCAAAAACCATTAACTGAATCACATACAAGATGATAATTTCATGTCATGTCTCTAAAATACTAGAAAATAGGTATATATGGAAGTAGGAAATACATGATATATAAAAAAATAAAAAAGAAGCCAAAAAATTTCCAAGCATCCTTATCCTAGGCCCAGTCATATGCTACGATGGTCCATCCTAAGAAAGTAATCAAGATCTGGTGTCCAAAGCGAGACTCTTCCCCTTATCAACGCATGTATATGTATAATCTTCATGGGTACCATCAGTAGCTCATATTGGGTGTGAGATTAATCTCAATAGGCCACCACCAAGGGTATATTTACCATCTGGTTTATGAATATAAAATAAAATAGTGTACAGGTATATATGAAAGTAAAGACAATAAAGTAATATAAACAGCCCATAACAGCTTCATCCTTGGCTGGTGTATGAATATGTAATTATTTAATTAATTATGTTTTAATTTATAATAAGTTTCAACTGTAATTTATATTATAGAGATAATGTAATAGGATCCAAGTTGTAACCACAAAATCCTATAATAATGGTTATAAGAAAATAGGATCCAAGGTAATAACCAAGGAATCCCTGACCTCAAGGTTCGAGACAAATCACAGTAATAACATGTAATTTGGAAAAGGGTCTGAGTGTAATACTAGGGGTGTGCCCATGGCATTCCACTATAAAAGATTCTAACTATGTCTAACAATCTCATTAAATGTAAGCACATGCTAATCATGACTAGGCCTAATAGGGTGAATCCATGGTGCCACATGTTCGGGGACATCAAGTTGGATCTGAGGTGTGTATCTAATGTATCCTAATATCTGGAAGTTAGTACTAGGATCCTATGACATCATTCTGGGATTATGCTAGTAGACAAGGACCGTGTTCCATGGTGGGTATCTCCCTTGGCAACGATATACATGAATTGGAATGGTGTCCTCTGATTTCTCAAGTAATTACCTAAGGAATTCAAGGATAAATCAAGTCTAACCACTCTTATAAAGATAAAAAGGTTCATATTAAATAGGAACCTTATACATTATTCATTATTTAATTAGGCCATGTAATAATCATGACATTTTCTAATTTATAAGGCTCGTTCCATTTCCTTTCATACTAGGTGACAAGGATAATTAGGACATGAAACCAATTACCAAATCAGTTTATAAGTATTTAATGGTTTCATTCCATAAAGGAAATGATACCAATTATTACTTTGGCTCCATATTAAATTATTAGGTTTATTACTTTACCTTTCATAAGCATGACAAGGTGGTATAAAGACATGAAACTATATTGAACTAAATTATAAATATATAGACCAAGTGATATCTATAAATATACTTTCCATTTAATAGTTCAAAGGTTCATTAATCAATTGGAACACTAACCTTAGAAGGGTAAATTGATAATTATATAAGTTCTATTAACTTAAAAATTAACTATTCATTTAGTTTAAGAGGGAATACCATTAGCACAGTCAAGCCACACACTCGAACGATGTCTTAGATAAACCCACAAGAGTTACCAAGTTATAATTAAATAACCAACCTACTTGGGGTGTGGGGAATTGAGGTATCAACCACCAACAACAAAATAATCATGTATAGAAGGGGCTCTATAATAAAAGCACATTGATTATAAGCATGGAATATGAATTTTAAAGTAAATATTCGATGAAACCGGTATGAACACAACAATGATAGTTTATAAAATGGTCATACTTGAAAGATAAGTCATAAACCACCAACCTTAGGCCTATAGAACTCTCCTCATCTAGTATCAACCCTTAGTTTTCTAGGATTGGAAGAAAATAAAAGAAAAGAACAATTCCTTGAAAATAGGTCATATGGGCCTGCATCAAAATAACTCCATTGAGATAAAGATAAATGATTAAAGGCATAAGATTAATGAATATATTATTGGAAAACATCTAATGATACAAACAGAGGTCGAATCAGAGTTCAGAAGGAAGCATGACCTAAAAAACTGAATATATTATTGGAAAACATCTAATAATTTCCCCCATATTTCCTTTGACACTTTGGGAATAAAGGAAAGCTCATATTCTTCTCTATCTGTTTTTTAGAATTTCTTTTTAATTTCATTTTTCTTTCTTATCAAAACCATGATATTGATGGATAACTCCAATATAAATTTCCACCTTGATAGCACATCACATGATTTCTTCATAGCTATTTAATTCCCTTATGGGTAACACCCTTCATATACTTCCTTTTAAGCTACTAAATAATGGATTCGACTTGCTTTTATATTGGATGATGATACTAGAAGCATACCTTGTAGGTCTTGTGAAATTTTTGTCATAATTACTAATAGATTAATCATCATTATTATTTAACTCAATGAATTGATTTCCATTTCATATGAATAATATAAGGAAATTACTTATTGAAAAATAATATTTCAAATTCATACCACTCGATAGATTCAATTTCTTATTGTTCCCTTGTGTTCATGGTAAGATACTACCACTGATCTGTTTTTCCTTCCAAATGATAAACAATTAGAATAAATTTCTCATTCTCTAAATAATTAAAATGGGAAATATTATTTCTACAGTACTAATCCATTACTCAAGGACTAGTGGATCATTGGAACCACTAAAATAAGGGTTGAATTGGATTATGAAGGATTCAACAGCATGTTGTTCCCTTCTTTACTTGCTTGGAAGATCAGTGTGATACAAAACCAAATAAATTTTTGTGAGCATAGTAATAGGACTTTTCATTACATCTCCCATAACATTTGGTTTATCATGAGAAAAATCATTACATTTTCCATCACATTCATCATTAACATGATTCCTTTGAGTTTCGTCTATTAACTAAAACTAAATTTCATAGTTTAAGAAATAATAATCATAGTATGAAACTACATAATCTTGAAAAATAATTTATAGGATGTATAAATAGTGAAAAATTATTCTATGAAACCTTAGGTTTAAAATAAGTCATTCATAATCATTACACAAACATTAGGATTTTATTTTATACTTACGCTTATCCCGAGGGTTCTTATAAAAAAAATCATCCTAATTTCCAAAGTTTAACTAAAATTTGATATGATACCAACTATAGTGATCCATAATTTTCATAGATAGATATTAGATCTTAATAGATTAATATTCATTACATAACATTTTTAATCATGCTAGAATCATTTAAATCTAGTATATTTGGAACCCTAGAAACATAAATAGCTGGTTCATAAAATATCTAGATCATATCCCACTTATTTCCTCATAACTAGAACTCTTCTTAGACATATCATACTTAATACCTTTCTTCACAACTTGGGGAAAGGAAACATAAAAAAAGGGTGATCTTAGATGCTTAGTAAGGGTAAAAAGGGGATATATTAATGATCAAATAAGCATAACCTAAGTTTAAGGGTATAAGAACATGATCTTAACATTTTAAAACTTTACTCTACATATCATATTTCATAATCATAAGTCATGGCATAAATCTTGGCAGATTATAAGACAATAATAAAAAGGGAATCAAAGAACATGTAACATGAAAGATTAACATAGGCATAAGACATTGATTTGTGGAATGCAGATAAGCATCGAAAATCATTTCATTAGTATTCAAGGCTCATTTACAAGTCTTTCATATTGGTATTAGTTTGCACTTAAAACCATTATAGTAGTAAAGGTTCACTCCCAAGACTATCATAGTGAATATAGTCCCTTACCAAACTGGTTTCACCCTTCATTCCAGTCCTATTTATCTCATGAGATATTAATATTTTACCAATTCATTTTTAGGAGATATAGGTCCCAACCATCACATAATTAAAATCATACATATGTGTTCCATAATATCATAAAGCATTCATCATATCAGAACCCATGAAAAGAAATGGATTTTATAAACATTTCATCATTTAATCACACAAAAGTCCATGGAAATGAAATGGGTTTCATAAAAATTGTGTCATCATATTAATAAACCATCCAAAGAAAGAATAAATATGGTGTCCTTGGATCAAAACCCCAATAAACCATAAGAAAAATAAAGGGTACCATTAAAATATCATTAAAACATTATTGAGGAAAATAACCTTTTCATTTTTACATCAATTATAAAAAAAATTATGAAAATAGAAAAGAAAAAAATTCTTTGAAAATAACCGTGTAAAATTGTAAAATAACATTCAAAGAAAAAAATAGTCTGGAGTTTAGGAAAAAAATATTCATGCTGTATAAGTTAAAAAACATTCCTTCCATACTTTTGATGAAACAAATCACAAAGTGCCTCTTTTGGAAAATTAAAAAAAATATTCTTTTCAAAACTTCTTTTAAAAAAAGTAAAAAATTGGTAAAAATGACTTTAAAATCATAGGATAATTTTAAAAACCTTATTTATAACATTTTTATAAACCATGGATATTAGAGAAAAAAAAATTTCGACCGAAGAGAGAAATAAAGTTAATTTTACTTAAAACATATTTTTGGTATCTTTAGTACATAAGATGAGGTAAGTGAAATTAAATCATGTATTTTAAATAAATAAACAAAGGATAATAAAATTAATAAGTTTTATTGATTTTTAGCTCATAATATTTCATCATCAGAGGCATAGTTAGTATTAACCCTAATAAACAATGAGATTGTGACAGAAAATACTTACCTTGAGTTCACCTTTCTTAAAAATCACTCTAAAATCATGTATAATAAATTTAGATTTATTATAATTTTATAAAATATTAATTTCCATACTTATATTATAATATATAATATCTTTATAATATTTAAACACCCCCTTTTATCAATAATTCCTTATTAAAATCATCATTTTTGGGTGTTAACAGTATGAGTATTTCATATCAGTAATTCTAGTCCTTGTACATTTATCTTGGTTTCAATATCTTCATAATATTAATCGTGATATGGATATAATATATATTTATTAAATACATATTTATAGTCATCCATAAAATTTATTGATATAAAAATGAATTACCCTTTTAATGGATATGGTGGGCCATACATACAAATGAATGTTGTTTTCATTTTTTGAAGGATGGAAAGAAAGAAAGTTAAATATTAATTCACCTTTATAAGATTATTATTATATAATATATATAATATATATTCTTAAAATTCTTTCTCATTACCATCCAATTATAATATAAATGAAAAACGAATCACGTTGCTTCGTGGAGGCTGTAGTCCACACATATGCACGAACAACGTTATCGTTTCTCAATGGATTGGATGGTAAGTAGGTAGATATGATATTATAATTATAGAAGTATAATTATTTCATTAATATAATATATAAATATCAAACCCATCATAATACCCATATATAAAATATGGTTATGAAAAATGAATTGCATCGCTACGTGGAGACGGTAAGTCATACATATGCACGTGTGATACTTTCACTTCTCGTTTGATGAGAAAGAGGATGTATAACAATATTTTAAAAATCATAATAACATTTAATAATATTTAGGATACTGAATTTATTTATTTATGATAAATACCATAGATTTTGATGTTCTAAGAAATATTTAAAAGAAAGTGATCGGGTAAGGCGATTACCACTCTTTGAAATGAATCCTTTAGATATCCTATAAAGGGATTTAGGATTGGTATTTTGAGAAGAAAATAACCTATATAATTTTGATATAGATGTTGATAATATAAATTCTATAGTATTTTCTATATTTAAGTCACAAAGTGGTGTAAATAAGTGCGGGAGGATATTCCCTTTTACAGTTGAGGTGACATATACTTTTGGAATTTCACGGAAGATTAAATTATAATAAATTAATTCTCAGGAAAAATGACTCTAAATTTCCAATGATTAAAAGATATGGTAGGATATGGTTGTAATCCCATAAACTAATATAATTTAGAAATTTTTTGTATTTTTTTTTTAAACTTATCATTTTGTATAACCCTTAGCTAACCAATTTTAATTTTAAATATGTTAACAAATGTTTTAATATTAAAGAGTTGTAATTATTATATATAAAGTGAAAATTGGACTATAAATTGCCAATTCATGAAATTTTAGAACTTATTATATCCACATTTTCTTATTTCAATATTTTTATGATTGTTAAATAATTTAATAAAATATTATTTTGGTAAAATATCATTATTTTCAATTTTGACACTATTTATTTAATTTTACTTAAAAAACATAAATACAATGTTGTAATTAAAATATAATATTTTATCGCAACACTAATATGTCATATTTACCTATAAAAGTTTTAGAACACTATAAATTACGTAAATTATATCACTTTTAATATTTTAAAAATCATTTATTTTATTTTTTCCATTAATTGAATAAATATTATTTGGGTTTTGTGAAAGAATTTAAGGTAATTATATAACACCTAAAAATTATAAATAAATAACCATCATGAATATAATTTAATTATTCACAAAATGATGATTAATATTCTTCCTAAAATAGTTTTTTTCCTATGTGAACACACAAAGGATATTTAAAACTAAGAGAGTGAAATTTTGTTACTTTCTTTGATTTAAATAATATATAAGACATTTTCATGGAAAATGAACTTTAAACAAATACATTTAAATCCTAAGGTATTTAGGGTAAAATTACCTTCATCCAATAAGAATTGGGATAAATATTTCTGGCCTTATCACTTGTTTTTAATCTATATTACTCATATTTATCCTTTACCGAGGTGATAAATTTTATCATAGTTACTATTCATATTGACAAAAAATAAAAGGGGAATATTTTCCAAATTTGAACCTCATAATTATAAATTTTTAATTAATTTTATATAATTAAATACTTATAAATTTTATTAATTAATTTTAAATTAATTGTGAAAACTGTGACAAAAACTATTTTTTAGAAAAAATACATTTTTAAGCAAAAAACTAGATATATTCTTATCCTGTGCTTAGAAAAAAAATTGGATTGTTTAAAATATTTTATCATGTAAATAAAATATAAATTTCATTAAAATCAATCACTAATATGTATTAATTTAATTTATTAATATAAAACACATTCATGCATAAAAATTAGAAAACACGTCACTTTTATTTTTAATAATTTTGGTTTTTAATTCTAATCATTTGATAAATAATGAGTTGATTTTATAAATGTGTGGACTGTATAATTTTCATAATTTAGTTATTACTATTCATACCCTCCAATCCAATGACAAGGTGATAACAAACACATGTTATTTTAATATTATTATGTGATTCATTTAAGCTTAGTGTTTCATAAAACACAATCTATTGAATAAATAAAATTATTTGAAGATAAATATTTCATAAAAATATCAGGGTGTTACATAGACTCTAATAAATAATCAATTATACTCAAGCTACTAAGGGGTATGGTGTGATCTCTATGAAATATACCCATATATCTATATGAACATTTCCACCACAAGATGTATCATATACATCATATGTATACCTATATAATCCCGTTATCCATGAAATAGAGTGACTACTAGACATGGAACATATCAATATAGTTTTTTCCTCTCATAATTTCTTTATTATATAAAAAATATTGGCCAAGTTGATGAATACAACACATGTCATTCATTTATATGATAAGTACATCACATGTCACTTATCCAAGTAGTTGATCACATCATATGTGAAACAACTAAGAATGGACATGGATTTTATTTAGTCTAATTCAATCAAGTTCGATATGACATTACTTTCCATATAAGTGAATAAATCTCATCTTTTTTGTCACAGCCCGGCCCAAGCCAGGGCTTGGGCCACAACTACCCCAAGCCCGCTTCCATAGGCCAGGGGTGGCGAAAAGCGCTGAAAGGCATATCCTAAATAGGAGGCCTTCTTCAAAGTACCTATATGCACACACCTAACCATCTCAATAAAGAAGTGCAGTTGAATAATAATAAAAATATTAAATATCTAGAAAGTAAACCAACCATGTGAAACCTCTAGGGTGTATAAGAGTATAATAATGAAACTTGAAAATTAAAGGGGTGAAATACACGCCCAACTAGAAATATGTCCCAAACTTACAAAACTAGAAAGTAAAACACTGAGAGAGATTAGCTCTTGATCTCTAAGAAGTGACCACATTACATGGTCCAAAGTACCAGGTATACCTAAGATCCTCTATAGTCATTTCCAAACTATCTGTCATCTATATAATACACAACACATGTGGGGAAATTCCATGCATGGGTGAGTATATACATACACAATAAGACGCCCCAAAAACTGAAGGGGGGAAGTAAGAGATACAATAGGAATAAAAAGAATGTAGATAGTACACATGATTAAAGATATAGTAAAATAGAATAGATAAACCCAAGAAAATATTTATTAACCACATCGAAACACGAGAGGATCAACACAATGTGTATATAAAGTACACACAAGTCTTTACCACCTATAGCAGGTGAGTGGACTCATCAAACCATGAGATTTAAACATGGAAAGCACGCGGCATAGCTCGCGCATATTCATAACCCATGGAAGGAGAGTAACCAAAACCAAAGGTATGGATATAAATGAATATATATATATATATATATATATATATATATATGTTCAGTCAAAAGAATCATAAACGAGAGGGTAATTGGATCTCCATATCACATCTCATCCCAATAATAATAGTTTCCAGTAGTTCCAAAAGTCCATCAATGATGGACAACATCTCACACATATGCTCAAAAGTAACTATCAAAGTCAATCCATGCCACTTCACTATGTTGCACAGTCTAGGGGACACATTATCTAGGTAGAGTACCCATTCCCTAGTATAGTAGGAGGGTTCCAATCTGATAGTCGATGGAGGACCCATGCTCTACCCGGTAGGAGGTTTCCACTATGGTGGTAGAGGACTCATGCTCAGACCAGCTAGAGGGTTCCACTCTAGAAGTCATCAAGGACCCACTCCCAGCTCGACTGGATGGTTCCACTCAGGAATCTTTTGAGGACCCATGTCCATATTAGCTGGAGGGTTTCACTTGAGAAGCCATCGAGGATCCATTTCGAACTCGACTAGCTGTTGAGGACCTATACCCAGATCGACTGGAGGGTTCAACTCAAGAATTTTGTAGAGGACCCATTCCCTACACTAATAGGAGGGTTCCAATATAGTATTTGGTAGAGGAACTATATCGAAATCAACTTGAGGGTTCCACTCTAAAAGTCATCAAGGATCCATGCATATCCCATCTGGAGGGTTCCACTTAGGAAGCCACTGATGATCCTGCATGATCCCTGTCATCATCAAGCATCACCTAACCAGGAGCCATGCCTATAACATTCCACATCATATATTGAAAGACACAAATAATGTAACTATCCCATTATATTCATAAAAACAATAAATATTGTCTACTCATGGGCCAAAATTCATGTTCAAATGAATGAGATATGTAACCTTGAAGTTTCCTTAGAAGGAATCAAGTAGTACACAAAGTGTTAGGGGACCCACACAGCATGTGGTCCTGCTCCACCACCTGTACGTGTCTTTGGTGAAACACATAGCTCCTAATCTATATATAATTACATGCCATGCAGGTGGACTACATGGTGTATCCAAACTATTTGGGAACAGTTCGTGTACATCTGGCTATGTTTTTGTATTTGACCCCATATCTGTGTAATTCGAAACACAACGTGAATCTTCACAGAGGGGACCTCCCTTGTGCTCTGTTCATGTCTGTGTACTTCACTACATAGTCGTATACCTGGTTGTGTACTCCCACATGGAGTCTTGCCTGTGTGATCCACCACACAAATCATCCATCCAGGGACAAGGTATATAATATTTAGGAGGGATACAAGTTGTTCTATCTTTATAATCCTCTAAAACCCCAGTCGTTGTAGCTAGTAGGCTATATTCCTTGTGTTCAAAATAATACATGGCATGTCGTCATGATTTTCTCATATTTCTAGATCCATGATCCACACCTCAAATTTGGTCTTTACCTTTGATTTCAATCCTATCACTATCTTAGATTTGTGGATCTGACTCTAGCCAGTGGATTTCAACAATTCGGTGGCTGGAAAACCAAATATCGAAGCCTCATATGCATCATTATCACCACACATGCATGGGTTCCTCCACTCAGTGATGATTCAATCTCTAATCATCAAAGAATTAATCCTTTTCCCACAAATAACTTTGATCTATCCTCGTTTCCTCAATCCATACCTCATTATTGAATCTTTCATGATTATGAGGGTCAGATTAGGCTCGGTATTGCTCGAAAACCATGAATCAGGACTGTGAGGTCCAACTAGTAAAGAACACAAAGAAAATCAAGGGGGAAAGCCTTAATAACAAAGGTTTAGAAATCATTTCTAAGAATTCTTGGAAAACTATCAAGAACGGAGATATCTGGGGTTAGAAAAAAATTGAAATAATCCAATTTAATTGATACATGAGCGCATGCAAAGGATTAAATTGGTACAAATCTATGAAATGGATCTATCTTCTCAATCAATTTAATAAAAAAGGGTGTAAACTAAAAATCGAAAAGTCCTACCTAAATTTTGGATCATTATTCATAAAATAATGCACTCTCTAATGATTAAATGAATTCGATGCATTTATTATGTCCTGATATGTTCTGATCCGGAGTTTCATCATCATTCGATGTGATTCTTCAGCTGAAGGAGGAAGCAGAAGCTCTTAGTAGATCATAGGATTGTGAGGCTAACCCTGAGAATATCACCATGGATATATTCTTATAAAATTTATATTTTGGTTAAAATGAATTAATGAATGAATGAATTAATTAATTAATCCACTGAACATATGGTGAAAGAGATAGATATCCAAACACCCCACACCAACCTATTTTAGTTCACGCTTAGGGTAAACAATGCACTACAGACTAAATTGCGGTCACATATTTCTAATATGAGATTCTGTTTAAGATTTATCCCATTTTATTTAAGAACTATATGCATATAATATAAAATATATTTAATATTTTTATAAAATTAATTACAAGCACACAGGGCCTTGGAATCACATGTTGTCTCAGCACTTTCCTCTGGAAATATATATAGAAATATTTCAAAGTATTAGAAGGAAAAAACCTAGTCTCTACATCATTCTGTCCTTCAATATTTTCATCCCATAAAATAAAAACTAAATAAAAAACTCAGGATAATGAGCCAATATCTATCTCTCCTACTCCCAGGAACTCTCTTGTACATTCCCATGTTATCAAAACACATAAACCAAGGGGATGGTACATCCATCCAGGGTCCTCTCCGGTCAATCCTCGATCACCATTGGGTGCTTCGCAAAGGTGTCTATATCCTAAATGTCCAACTCTCCCCAGTCGATGACATGAACAAGGTCATGTATGTATCACCTCAACTGCGACATGTGGAATAAGTTGTGTACCCTCTCTATCTATGGGGGTAATATGTGGTAGTAAGAAACCTCACCAAACCTCTACAAGATCTTGAATGGCCTGTTGAACCTCGGGGATAACTTGACTTCATGTCCAAACCTCTACAATCCTCATCATGAGGAGACTCTCAAGAGGATATGGTCTCCCCACTCAAACTTCATAGGCCTATTATGAAGATCTGTATAAGATTTTTGTCTACTCTAGGACATCCTCATCCGCTCAGGGATGATCCAAACCTTCTCTATCATCCCTCGCACCATCTCTAGGCCCAAAAGATATGTCTCGCTGATCCTTTTCTAGCACAAGGTTGACCTATAGGATCTTCCGTATATGGGTTCAAAAGGTTACATGTCAATGGTAAACTGGTATCCATTATTGTACACAAATTTACCAAGGTAAAGCGATCCTCCCATATCTGGTCGAATTCCAACACACAATCCCTCATCATATCCTCCAACACATAGATAGTATGCTCGGTTTTTCCATTAGTATGGGGATGAAAGGATGTACTCATCCTCATTTGGGTCTTGAAATACTCTTATCGACCTCTCCATAATTGTAATGTAAACCACATGTCATGATCGGAGACAATCATTGAGGTAACCCCATAGAGGTGAATGATCTCTCGTGTATACAGATACCACAAACTCTCCACCATACTCTACTCCCTAATAGTAATAAAGTGTGCTAATTTCATGATTCAGTAAAATATCACCCATATGGAATCATGGCCCTATGCTTTGTGTTGAATCCCTATCACAAATTCCATGAATAAGTCATCCCAATTCCCCTCTGGGATCTCAAGGGACTGTGAAAACCCTATCAAAACATGGTGCTCATCCTTCACCTGTTAATAGGTGAGGCACTAAGAGACAAAATAAGCTAGGATATATATCATTCTAGACGATGAAAACTTCCAATTAAGGTCTCTGTACATCTTACCTTCACTAGGTTGTACAGCTCGGGGAGAGGTGTGGAACTCTCATATCACCTCCTCCAACATTTTGAATGGAACCACTATCTGTCCCTAGAAAAATTTGACATGATTGCATCCTTTAGAATATACATATAGTGATTCCCCCGTGGATATATAGTCTTGTAATGCCTCAAAGTCTATGTATCCATGTCGAGACTCTCTCACATGCTCGAGGAATAGAGCAGTCAATAACATCGAATACAGAAATGTTGTGCCCTCCTTCTCCACCAGGGTTAGCTATAAGGAAGCCAAATTCTCTAAATCCTCCTGAATCAAGAAGATCTATGACTTCATCCTAATGTAATCTACTACTACATATTCCTTCCCCATAGTATATACTATCTTTAATTCATAGTCCTGCTGGAACTCAAACCAGCGTTGCAGTCTCATGTTCAAGTCTCTCTGTGTGAAGATGTACCTGGAACTCTGATAGTATCAGTAAACCACAAAATGTTCCCACAAAAGGTAGTGCCTTCACATCCATAGGAAAAAGACTATATATTCCAAATCCATTTCATGATTCATGTAGTTTTTCTCATGGGGTCTCATCTACCTCGACCTGTATGTGATAACTTTCCATCACTGCATCAACATGCAGTTGAGCCCCGCTCCTGAGGCATCATAATACACCAAGTACTACATGTCCTCCTCTGGTATTCTAAATATTAGAGTACTCATAAATTTTAAAATTATCCTCAACTCCTAAAAGGATCTATACCACTCCTCAATCCAAAAAAAATGGTTTCCCTTTCCTCATTAGGGAAGTTGAAGGGGATGTGATTCTAGAGAAGTATATCACAAAACTCCTATAGTGCCCCACCAAGACAAGAAATTTACACACCTTTGAAATTATCTTGGGTGGATCCCAATAAATCACTACATTTATTTCACTGATTCCTTTTCCAAATCATGCTTGGAAATGACATGCCCCATAAAGTGAACCTCATGAATCTAGAACAGGAAATTTAATAGTTTCATATAAAGCTGGTGCTCTCTGAGAAAATATAGAACCAACCTCAAGTACTCTATGTATTCCTTATCTAATGTAGAGTATATGAGTATTTCATCAATGAATATGACCAAAAACTGGTCCAAGTATGACTTGAAGACATAGTTCATCAAAACCATAACAGGGCGGGGGAATTTTTCACACCAATGGGAATCACTAGAAACTCATAGTGCGCAAAGAAAAATTGGAATTCAAATTTTGGAATATTATTCTGGAGAACCCTCAACTGCTTTTAGCTAGATTAGATATCAATCTTTTCAAACCATCTTGTACCTCATAACTAGTCAAAGAGGTCATCAATCTCTAGAAAGGGGTACTTTTTCTTTATTGTGTCTTGATTCAGGCAATGATAATCCATTAAAATCTTTAAGATATCATCCACATTTTCATGAACAATAATAAAGATCCTAAAGTAAACATTGGGTTTTATGAAACCTTATCTCAAAGTTCCTCCTACTACAACTGCAACTCCTATAGCTCAATAGGGGATATCTAATATTAGAATATATTGGAGAGGTTTTGGGATGTAAGTCGATGAAAAAATCCATCTCTCACCTTAAAGGTAGTAATATAATGTATATAATTCTCCACAACTGATGGGATCCAGATACCTGAAGAGCCTGTAGAGCCAAGGGATACACTCGATAATTGATGGGTGATGGGTTGTGGCCTCCTACTCACAAAACCCACTTTCCCTGCCATGAGATCTCTCTTACCAGAAAACTATAATATTTTCCCATCAATGTGAAGGCATATGACTCATTTGAAGTGATATTTAATCTAGTCTCAGGCCATGGAAATCCATTCGATACCCAAGA
Organism: Viscum album; assembly: GCA_963277665.1. NCBI lineage: Eukaryota > Viridiplantae > Streptophyta > Magnoliopsida > Santalales > Viscaceae > Viscum > Viscum album. The sequence continues at coordinate 1,713,180,740 of OY728130.1, forward strand.
TGAGATCATAGGGTTCCATTGTGATGACCAAAAGGTCCCATGTGAACCTATCTCCAACAAGAGATAGATCACACTACCGGAAGATAAAAGATACAGAATAAGCATTCCTAGTAAGAACCTCAAGATGAAGCTACTAGGCTAGAGCCTCAATTGGGAGCTCCGAATCTTGCACCATTAGAATGGTGATAAATTAATTAATGGAACCTATTTCTACTAATACTGAATCATGAGTAGAATAAACAAAAATCATACCTCTAATCATCTCATGTATTGTAGGGTCATAATCCTCCAAAGCCTGCAACAATCTGTGGACACGACTGCCATCTCCCTGATCCTGATGTGGACTTCCTAGTGGTAGTGGTGGAAGGATCTCATTATTTCATCCACCACCCATAGCTCCTATTTTCTCTATACTCGCTCTACCTTCCTGGGGACCACCATGTATCACCTAGGGGATCCCTGGTCTCAGTGTTGTCTATGTCGTGGTGGTCCATCAGCTATCTTCATGTGATCCTCTACACGTTTGGTTAGGAAGTCACATGATTTGTGACATATCCCATCACAATCATAGTACCAACCCTCTCCAGGATACCCTGGTGCTCTACATTGTCCGTATACCACATAACCATGCACCTGAGTCTAATCATGAAAGGATCTCTTATACTGAGATCCCTCTGACTGGAGATTGGTAGCAGTTGTAGAAAACTCAACTCTGTGACACCCACTACCAGCTCTGGTTTTCTAGAATCCCTATGGAAGAAATATCTTCATCACTAGTACCCACTCTAGTAACCTGGAATAGGTGGGGATACACAAGGTAACCATTCTAGCAAGGATATCTCTATGGAGTACTTGCTCAAACTCCAATTCTTATAAGTATCCATCATGGATCATGTCAAGGGAGTACTGAGTAAGGTATTTGAACCAAGATGAATACTCATCCACCATCATTCCTCCCTGTTGTAGCTCTAAAATATCATGAATTTGAATTGAGCGCAAACAGGAGGGGTAGTACTCCTCACAGAACATCTACTGGAATTCCGGAAATGAGAGTGTTGAATCATCATGAATATGGGTAATAAGACTCTAATAGTACCCAGCTACTCCATAAAAAAGGATCGCCATTAGTGAAACCTCATAATTCACCAGGTTCTGAACAAACCTGAAGATTCGAGCCACCACCTCAAGCCAATCCTCTATTTCCTGATGGTCTGGCTCACTGTGGGACCTCAACAGACTCTAGCGCTGAAACTCATGGAGAGCACTAAGCCTGTGTGCATCCTCAGTCTTCTTTATTGGGGAGATCTACTACTTAGTAGGTGTATGTGCTGCTACTTTCCCACCTTGAGGGGGAATCTCATGGGATGGACCTTGAACTGAGGCCTCATCGCTCATTGGATCTTCATCACGATCCAAAACTATTATCCATGGTAGATATCATCATAGAGGCATCCTGAAAATTATCAATATATATGATGGTCAGATGAGAATATATATATATATATATATATATATAACAATAATTGAGAGTTAACTCAATAAGGATGTTCAAAGACTCAAACAAATATGATGCATGTACCATTGATCCTTGCAACCAATTTCTCGGTATTCTGAGTCTACAAGTAGGTATTCAAGGTCCTGGTGCATGGATATGTCAGCCGCCCACACCATCACTAGATTCCCCGGCTTGAGATCCATACGCAAGACACTTTGACACTATTTCACTAATCCCAACCAAAACCTTGTAAGGGAACTACTCCATACAACATCCCAATGAATGGTTTGTTATGATACTAATCTTTCATGACCCAAATTCAAGGCTCAAGACACAACTAACCCAATCCCACCTCCATAGGCCAGGGGGTGGAAACAAACACCAAAAAAAATTCCTAAATGGGAGGCCTTTTACTATGTACCTATATGCACACACCTGACTATCTCTATGTAGAATTGTATAGGAATAATAATAAAAAGATGAAACAACTAGAAAGTAAACCAACCATGAAAAATCTCTAGGGTTTACAAGAGTACGACAGTGAAACGTGAAAAGTAAAGGGAAAAAATACACACCCAACCAAAAATATATCCTAACCTAAAAAATGGAAAGTAAAATACTGAGAGATTCTAGCTCCTGATCTCCAAGTTATGACCACCATATGCAGTACGAAGTACCAAGTATCTATAAGATTCTATGTAGTCACCACCAACCTCTCTGAAATTTGCATAATACACGACACATACAGTCAAATCCCATGTAGGGGTGAGTATATACTTATCAAGTAAGATTCCTCAAAATATGTAGGGGTATTAAGAGATACAACAGGAATATAAAGATATTAGATAGTACACAGGATGTAAGATACTATAAAAGAGAACAGCTTAACCCAAAAAAAGAGTGAGTAAACGCATCCAAACACAAGGGGATAAACATGGAGTGTAGATTAACTACACATAGATTATTTTCCATATATATTTTAATATTTTACTCATCCAACCATAAAAAATTAAACACAAAAAAAATGTGGCATACTCCGTGCATCTTCACAACCCATGGAAGGAGAGTAACCAAATCCAAAGGTATGGATACATATGAATATATATATATATATATATATATATATATATATATATATGATCATTCAAAATAATCCCTTATGGGAGAGTAAGGGGATCTCCATCTCACAACTCAACCCAAGAAGAATAGTTCCCAATAGTTCCAAATGTCCATCAATAATGACCAATATCTCATGAATCAGCTCAGAAGTAACCAACCAAGTCAAGATACACCTCATCACTATGACACATAGTAGAGGTTCCATGGTCTCTAGGTAGAGGACATATGCCCTGACCGATAGGAAGGTTCCACTCTTGTGGTAGAGGACCCATTCCCATCTCAGGTAGAGGGTTCCACTCTAAAACTCTTCAAGGACCCTTGCCCATCTCAACTAGAGGGTTCCACTTTGGAATCTGTCGAGGACCCATGCCCAGCTCGATTTGAGGGTTCCACTCAGGAATCCATTGAGGACCCATGCCTAGATCAACTGGAGGGTTCCCCTTGGGAATCCATTGAGGACCCATTCCTAGATCAACTAGAAGGTTCCACTTGGGAAGCTATCAAGGACCAATGCCAAGCTTGATTGGAGGGTTTCACTTTGGAAGCTGTCGAGGACCCATGTCCAGCTCGACTATAGGGTTCCACTCGGGAAGTTTTTAAAGGACCCATGCCTTGTGCTGATAGGAGGCTTCCACTCTAGGAGTTGGTAGAGTACCCATTCCTAGATCGACTTAAGGGTTCCACTCTAAAATCCATCGAGGACCCATGCCTAGCCCAGCTGGAGGGTTCCACTTGGGAATCCAATGGTGATACCATGTGATAACTATCATCATCGAGCATCTCCTAACCAAGTTTCATGCCCATAACATTTTGAATTATATCTTTAAATACAAAATGAGTGGAACCATATCATTCTATGTGGAAAATCACATAGGATAGGCTACTCATAGGATAAAATCCAAGATCAAATGAAGGAGATGTGGAACCTTAAAGTTTTCTTAGAAGGAACCAAGTAGTGCATGGTGTGTGAGGGGAGCCACATAATGTGTGGTCTCAATCCACCACTTGGCCATGTCTCTAGACAACACACAACTCCCAATCCATGTAGAAGTATATGACAAGAAAGTGGATGCACGATGTGTCCAAACTATCTAGTAATGGGTCATGTCCTCCTAGTCGTTTCTATGTACATGACCCTATGTCTCTGTACTTCGGTACATGGCGTGTTGCTTCACATGGGGTATCACCCATCTTCTCTAGACATGTCTTTGTACTTTGATACATGGCCATTTTCCTGGATGTGTACTCCCACATGGAGTCCCGCCCATGTGATCCAACATAAGACTCGTTGATCCAGGGATGAATTACACAGCGTGTAGGAGGGATACACACCATGCTATATTTATAATCCTCTAACACCCTAGTCGTTTTAGAAAGGGGATACATGTTATGTGTTCATCATGATACATGGTGTCCCTCAAATGATTTCATCTGGCTATAGAACATATATTTAAGAATAGTGACGTAGCACTTACGGGTTTTCATTATAGTTGGGGACTGCTATGACCTTTTAGTGTGACAGCTACTCTTGGTAAATTATCAAATATTATGTTACATAGAATAACAATCACAATTTGATAAGTAGTTTATTGATATTAAAAACTATGAATACAAGTTATCATAAAGTACATAGAAGTTAGTTCTAGGGAACCAACTCCAACACTTTGATAAATGCTTACCAAACTGCAATCCTCAATTCGATGTATAATGATCGAATTCATAATGGAAGAGGATATCTAGAATCAAAACCTAGGATCAAGATCCAATGAAACAAGATTCATTAAACCTAGATCTAAACCATCAACAATGGATGAAAATCATCCCTCTTGAAATGGGATGAAAGATAGGAGAGAGATAAATATAAACCAAGAAGAGATCACTTACCAAAGTGTAGTTGATCTCATTCATTGGATCATTGATTCGCACTAGAAGAGGTTCTAGGAGCCTTAGAATCCTCTTGGGAGCTTCCAAGAGTGTAGGAATTTGTGTTAGGGTGGTCTAGGATGATTAGGGATATAAACCAGGGAATCTAGAATTTTTAATCTAATTTTTTGGGAATTAAATAATTGCACGCATGGTTTCTTGGGATGGGGGTGTGTGGTTAGACAAATCATACACCCTAACCATGTGACCCTACTCATGGGTAGGATGGATTATCTTAGGTGAGCATAAGGTTTGTTTAACCATGTGCCAAACATGTATCGAACCTCTATTTGAGGGTTATGGGGTGCATGTTTTTCATTGGGTGGCCACATGGTTTGACAAACCATGTGCTGACCATTCAAACCCCTTATGTCCCAAGGTGAAAAGTTTATGGGGATGGGTTCATGGTTTTGGAAAACCACACGCCAACCTGCACTGCCCAAACACCCTAAAAAACTTCTAAAACTAAAATGAATGAACCCGATTCAAGATCTAACCAAAGTAATAAAAAACAACGATAAAAGGTACCCAAAATGAGTACAAGAACCCTTAAAAAAGTTCATGATCTTATAATATCCCCAACTTATGACAGTTCATCCTTAAGTTGTACTCCCAAGCTTCACTAATCATATGAGGTGATAAGGTCATGACACTAGGTCTGCATATCTACTTCCCTCACCCATATTTCCTCCTGAACACGTCCATACTGCCACAACACTCATACCAATAGCATTGTCCTTCCCTATAACACTTTATCATTGTGATCAAAAACATGAATTAGATGCTCCTCAAAGGACGCATTAGGGTCAAACTTAACATCATCATAGTCGATCACATGAGAAGGGTTGGGGTGATACTATCAAAGCTATGAAATGTGAAAAAAATCATGCATAGTACTATAGCTCTATAGAATATCTAATTGATATGCTACTGGTCTGATTCTCTCCATAATATCAAAAGGTCTAAAAAAACTGGGTGCTAACTTAACCTATTTCTAAATCCCATGGTGACTTAATCATGATGACACCTAAAGGAACACACGATCTCCTAATGTAAACTCAAGTGGTCATTGACGTCAATCTTCATATGTCTTCTAACTACTTTGAGCAATAGAACTATGTTTTTTGAATCAGCTGAACCTAATCCAATGTCTCCTATGTGAGACTTGGTTCCAACAACTCTGACTCACTTACATCCATCCATCATAAATTTGATCAACATGGCTTTTCATAAAGTGCCTCATGTGGTTCCATGTGTATAATTTCTTGATAATTATTCTTATAGGTGAACTAAACCAGCACTAAGTGCTGCTCCCAAGATCCCCCAAAGTCTAAGATGTATGACCAAAGCATGTCCTCTATCACCTGAATATTATTCTCTGATTTCCTATCTATTTGTGGGTGAAAACCTATACTCAAAAACACATGGGTACCCAATGTATTTTGTAATCTCCTCCAGAAATGATAAGTAAAATTAGAATCATAGTATAAAACTATGATCTGTGGAAAACCTATGAAAATGAACTACCTCCTAAATATACATCTCACCCAATTGATCAATTGTGAAAGTCTCTCGGATAGGGAGGAAATGGAATAATTTTGTCAATCGGTCCACAATCACCCAAATCATGTCATTCTTCTAATGGATCCTAGAAAGTCCCACTAAAAATTCCAGGGTAACTTCATCCCAATTCTATTCCAAAATGGTAAATAGTTTTAACAAACCACTAGGTTGTTGATTCTTGGCCTTCACCTGTTGACAAGTGTAGCATCATGTCACAAAACCTGAAATCTGCCTTTTCATGCTTGGCCCCCAATAATTTGGGTATAGGTCACAATACATTTTGGTCAAACCAGGGTGCACTACCCACTTCGAGGCATGAAACTCACGCATGAGCTCCTCATGCATACACATAGTCATAACTACTCATCCCCAAACATAGATGATCTCATCCTCATATATAGTCCAATCAGAAGGTGGCTCCCCGCCTTCAAGGATTTACCTCAAGGAAAAACATTCCAAATCCTCATACCACCTCTCCATGATCCAATTCAGAAGTGTGAAATAAACTGTTAAGGATATAAGGTTCATCTACTCATGGCCCTGTCAAACCTCAGTATACATCTTATCCATCAAAGTTATCATCTTCTGCTTAGAACTAAATACCTAGACTGCCTAAGTTTGTGTATTCTAGATCAAATATTCAACAAAATGGTTTCCATTTCCTAGTGTATAGGCTAGATCAAAATCAAATTACTATATATAATCAACCAAAATTCATTGTTGGAGATTCAAATCTTGTTGTGAAAATATGTATTTCAACTTTTTTTTCAGTATACATAATAAAAATTTCTCCCAACAATTAATGACACCAACACTTTAAATCATAAACCACCACATCAAACTTGATATCATGTGTAAGGTAATTTCATTCATGTTTCCTTAGTTTTCATGAACCATATGCCACAAATTCATCCCCCTGCATTAACACTACTCCAAGTATGACTCCAGATGCATCACAAAACACATTATACTCCTCACCCAACTCAAGTAGGATCAAAATTGGTGTGCTATTCAAACACTTCTTTAATTCTTGGAAATAATTATCACATGCTCCTATCCATTAAAAATTAATCCTCATCTTGTCCAATTATGAAAGTGGTACTTCCAAATAGGAAAAGTCATGGATAAACCATTGATAATAAACCACTAAAACCAAAAAACTTTCTATATCAAAAAAATCTTGGGCTAATCCCAAGAAATAATTTCCAATACTTTTTTATTAGTCCAATGACACACATTCCTCAGAGATAATGTGACCCAATAAATATACCATGTTGATATAGAATTGACACTTAGATATTTTAGTTTATAGAAAATTCTCTCTCAGTGTACTCAAGATGATGTCAAGATGTTGGGAATGATTTTCATGAGTCATGGATTATTCTAAGTTTTCATACAAAAAAACAACCACAAACTATTATAGATATGGGTGGAAGATTTAGTTCATCAAGTCCATAAAAATAGTTGGAGCATTCGCTAGCCTGAATAGCATCATGAAGAACTCGTATAGTTCATACCCTCTTCTAAAATAATTATATGGTATATCAGAAGGTATAACTCCCAATTGATGATACCCCAATCTCAATTCAATCTTATAGAACACACAAGATGCTCTTGACTAGTCAAAGAGATCATTGATACATATAAGAGGATACCAGTTCTTCACTTTCATATGGTTCAAATTCTGGTAATCAACACATAAATGAAATATCTCATCATACTTCTTAGAAGAAACTAGAGAACCCCAAGGTGACGTACTCGGATAGATAAATCCATTATCAATCAATTCTTCCAACTGATTCTTAAGATCTTGAAGCATGATTGGTTCCATTCCGTAAATTGGAATGGAAACTGGTTCATCTCCTAGAATAATATCAATGGTAAACTCAACATCTTTCTTAGGTTCCAATCCTAATAATTCCTCTAAAAAACATCCTAAATCTAATCCACCATGGGTCGAAAGACACTTTGCTTCACACCCCCATCATCCAACAAAAGACTTTCAACTTGATTGGTGAGATCCCCTAGTTTCTAATGAATTTTCCCTGCATGGACTACCTATATATCTCATTCTCCATAATAAAAATAGATTTTACCCTCAGGAATCATATAGGTTACTCTCCTATGGTAATAATCAATGAGGGTTTGGTACGATAATAGCCAGTCTATACCCAAAATCAAGTCAAAATTTGACATGTCAATTATGTAAATACCCCAAAGAAAATGATACTCACCAACCTTGAGAGAACATCCCTTACATAAATAGATGTCCCTCGACTATACACCCAATGGTGTATCGATCATCATAACCCCACTAAAAAACTCCACTATCAAACTCAAAATATTCACAAGTTAAGAATATATAAAATAATGTGAGGTTATTATATCAAATAAATCACTAGAAATCATATAAGAAAAAATAATAATACCTATGACTATCAATGGTCTAGCCTCACTATTCATAAGTGCATGTTAAACTACATGAAATAGTATTGCCTCCTACCTTGTGTTGTGTTCTGAGTCCCCTGAGCTACACTACTCTACTGATATGGGTTCTCTTGACCTGAAGTACCACATCCACAACCTTGAATAGTGTGACTAGTAGTACTCTAACTACTAGAATAGTACGATGAAGAAGACCCTATTACCATACTTTAGTTAGTTCTAGCTCCTCCATCACTACCCATTTATCGTGCATTCCTACAAAACCTCTGTAGATGTCTCATCCTGCTGAAATCTAGACACTCTACCAATGTTCAGGGAAACTGATTATAATAGTGACCCACCCTACTGTATTGATGGAAAATCACTCAAGTATTTCCCTGAGTAAATATTCCTTACCCCTAGCCTCTCTTTTTCCACTTCTCTAATTAAAGTTCTTATAGTGATGCTTTCTACCCTCAGAATATGTAACTCATAATAGTATAGTAAAAAACCACATATGCTCCACTTGAATCCTTATTCAGGTTCCCCTCATAAATGAGATCCTGATTCACCCCCTCAGTAAACTTTTTTAGCCGAATGATATTAACCTGGTACTTGATCTCACATTTAGGCCTATCCTGAAAACTTCTCACCATATTTACCTAATATCCCACTAATGTTGGAACAAATCACTACAAATCAGTGAATCAAATAACATATTCCATCAAAAACATACACCCCTTGGTCAAAAACATAAACTCATCTACCCTCTCCTTCCTGAGCATCTCTAGGTAAAAGTTCTCTAGGAACCTCTCCTAAAAGTCCTTCCATACCATGCCTTCCAACTACTCAACCCAAGACTAGATATCCCGCCATCACTTCACAAATACTCACAAATTATAAGAAGGAAACTTGAATCTTTTTTACCTTGGAGTATCTAAATGGTTAATAATTTTCTAGATATACTTAATCCATAACTCAATTTCCTCAGGTCCACCCTCTCCGATGAAGGTTAGAGGGTGCTGCAACTGGAACTCCCATGTTAGGTCAGACATATTTTTCACATACTGCCCTGGGTATCTATCCATGAAATGCATAAAACAAGTAAATTTCTCATGAAACTTCTCTCTCACTCCTTCACCTAGAACTATCAGGTCCTTGGCTTCCACTATTTGAGGCACATTTCTAGCCATATCCTCCTATCATCCTATCGACAAACGTCATCATGGAGGCATGTCTCTATAATGAGAAAAACATGTGTTAGGACACTTAACACATTATTAAAACATCTATATAATATGTATTCACATAAATACATAATAACTAATCCATCATACACTTCCACATGGTCAAAACCAAGGCATTATAACTACCCTCAACCATCCCTCACTTGGTCCATGGCTAACATAGGGTAAAATACTTTCATATTTCGAGTTCATCGTTAGACACCCATTTTATACATTTCCAAAATACCACATTTTGAATCATTTAAACCATTTAAATTCATCATTAGGCATCATTTTATTTAAATTACATAATTAAATAAAATTATTTTCATTTCAATAACTCACCAAAAACTTATTTTCCATGTGTTCCTAAAATGATGCATGTCACATAAGATCCTGAGTGCCTAGATTGATGCATGTATACTCAACTCATGTTATATGCTGGAATATGAGTAAAATATTAGAAAAACAACAACATCACAAAACAATTGCATCACCCAAGGTGAAATAACATTCAACTATCATAGAAAACATCAAGAATAACAATCCCACCCGGGGTACTTGGGTTGTCCCCCACACATGGGTTACCTACTACCATGAACGATCTCATGATCAAGGCCCAAATCATCTTAGTCTCCTATCCGCCTTTCCTAAATAGAAATAAAACTGAAAAGAAAATAAATACTCTTATGACACCACTTTGTAACTTTCCGACCTAGGTGCCACATGTTGATACCCCGAGTCGGTTCATCGTGTTACCTCAAGCACGCCTCCCTATACACCAGAGGCTACTGACTAGCAGTGAGGGTCTAATATTTAATGTGGGGAGAATATGCCCTATTTATCAAAGAAAAAGAACAATGTAAATAAATAAAAAGTATCCAATTATAAAAAATAATAATTAATATTCCAAAAATAAATACCAACATAACATGATAAATCTAAAATAAGGAAAAATGACCATAAACCAAAGTAGTAAATATGTCATTCCATACAAGTGTTAGTTGTCTATTGAAAATCCAAAATAAAGACACACTGATTTCTCTAAAGTGGGTCCCGATATCATGTATGGTTCCCTCATCCATGCTTCATCCTAAATCCCAACTCATCCATCTGACATAGGGCTTTTTCCATTATCCTATCCTGAAAACATGAAGTCTATTCGAGTACCAATCTGGCAGCCTAAGTTGGGTGTGAATATAACTCAATGGGCCACCACTAATGTAATCTAAAGAAATATCCAATCTGTAATAGTGTATAAATTTTTATAAATAATAAATAATAAATGAAAAAGTATGTAGGCTTCACATTTAAAAATTCTTTAACTAACCACATAGGCCCTCGTGTTCATGATGACACCCAAAACAATCATAACTCCTTTGGGTAATGCCTGAGTCTGAACCATATATTATAAAAATATAACAATTCATTATTTCATGGTATTTCATTATTAATTTAATTCCAAGTTCATATTCAGTATCTTGGAGCATTAATCCAAGTAATAATATCTTGGGAATTTGGAATATCAATCCAATGTCAATATCTTGGGGGCATAGAGCATCGATCTAAAAATACATGGGTATTTGAATCATCAATCCTTGTACCACACCTCATGGTAATTTGGAGAATCAGTCCCTAGACCATACTTCATTATACATATGCATACATTGGGGGCATGTAGTATCAATCTGGAACCCCATGGGTATTTGGAGAATCCTCCCCTGACCCACACATATTTTATTAATCAATCACATATATCACATTCATATCAAGGTTCAACATCATTAACCTTCTATTAAATCATTCACATTATGGTGAACCACTTAAATTGTCAATCACAACCATGGTTCTTAACTTTAATATCATGGAATAACATGAACAATTCACCATTGATACTATTATCAACATTTAATCACACATTACATCAACCCGTCAATGTTAAGAAGATCATCCCAATAAAATTTAATTATCAACCATGAAATAAGGATTTATTTCAATTCAATTAAACCATTATTCCCCTTTTTACAATTTAAAAATCATCATTACAATTATATTATCACACCCCATGTGTTTCCATAAAGTTTGATCTCCAAAACTCCAACGATCCAATAAGATCCGTGAAGGGACTCATAATCAGAAGTGAAATCAATTTGTTAATTTAATTTCAATTTCAATTTCCAAACATGGAAAGGAAATAGTATAATTACAAAACATGAATCATAATTAGGAATATGGGAATTATATATTAGACCATGTACCTCAATATCATTGATAAACACTCTCCAAACTACAATCATCAATTCAATGTAAAATGATCAAATTCACAACAATGGGGGAGATATATAATCAAAACCTAGGATAAATATCTAATGAAATAAGATACATAAAACCTAGATCTAAACCATCGACAACATGGGAAAAATAATCTCTCTCCAAAGGGAATGAAATACAGGAGAGAGATAAATCTAAACCAAGAAGAGATCACTTACCAAAGAGGAGCCTATCTCATTCACTATATCATCGATTCGAATCGGAATAGGTTTGAGGAGCCTATAAATCCTATCACTACTGGAAAACTAACCTATACCAACGATTTGGAACCATTGTTATAGGCCTCCAAACCGTTGGTATAGCCTATACCAACGGTTTAGAGAACTGTAGGCAAGTATGTCGTTGGGATAGGTCTATACCAACCGTTTTTGGAAAACCGTTGGTATAGACCTATACCAACGATTTTCAAAACTGTTGGTATAAGTAATATGAAAATCTATACCAATGGTTCCATAAAACCGTTGGAATATATATTTCCAAAAAAAACATTAGCTGGGATTTGATCCCAGCACCACTAGTTTATCATTGAACGACCTAACCACTAACCTAACATGACTTTTGTGAACATAATATCATAAATATATATATGTATTATCATAATTATTTTAAATTTTGATTTATAGAATGTTCTGGTTAAGAGGATCCGATAAAAAATCAAAGAACCTATACCAACGGTTGTCAAAACCGCTGGTATAGACCTATACCAACGGTTGTCAAAACTGTTGGTATAGGTCCCTAGAATATGGGTAGTGATGTTGAAATATTGGCCACTTTTCTCAATGGTTTGGCCAAACCGTTGGGAAAAGTGGCCACAAAGTGGGCTTTCCCAACAGTTTGGCCAAACCGTTGGGAAAGGGGGTATAGAAGTGTTGGGAAAGGACACATTTCTAGTAGTGTATCAAGAGCCTCCAAGAGAAAAATAATTCATGTTGGGAAAATCCATATTGATTAGGGATATAACCCGAGGGTCTAGGAATTTTTAATCTAATTTTTGGGTCATTAAATAACCATGTTCATGGTTTCCTGGTTGGAACTGCATGGTTAGACAAATCATGAACCCCTACTCATGGGTGCATGGTTTCTCTTGGGTTGGTGCATATATTTTTTAACCGTTATCCAACTATGAAACCCACATCTTTCCAAGGGTGATGGGGTGCACGATTTACACTCGGTAGTCATATGGTTTGAAAAACCATCCGATAACCATGAAAACCTCATTTTTTCCCAAGGTGCATGGTTTATGGGGGTGGGTGCGTGATTTGGGAAAATTGTTTGCCAATCGGTTACTACCCAAACACCCTCCAAAAACTTTCAAAACTCACCTAAATGCACCTGAGTCAAGATCCAACCAAAGTAAGACTAAAATAAGGGTAAATGGTACCTAAAAAAAGTACAAGTCACCTCCAAAAAGGTTGGGATATTACAGTTATGATAGAAAAGTGAGTTTTCTAGTCTTACCGAAGGTAATGAGGTTGATATCCAAATAGAAATTAAATCTAGATTCTATTATCTATTTTAATTAGTGAATTGATATATATCGATGATATATTTGTATATTCTAAAAGTTATTAAGGATTATGTGAAACATTGAAGGATCGTTCTTTAGTAGTTTTTCATTAAGGATTTGAAACCATATATTAAGTGGTATCAATAAAATTGACAAATGATTTTATGGTAAGTTTATAATTTTTTATATAACTATTAAAGAACACATGTCTTCGGGATGTATATGTTTTAGGTTTAGTAAATTTTTTATGTTAATATAATAAAGGGTTGGATGATTTTGAAAATTTATGTTGTGTAGTATAGATAACCTTGTGATAAATGGTAATTCATGATATTTTTGGTGAATTTTATCACCTCTATTGGATTATGGTATATATTTTTCTAGTTTGTGATTTGATGAACTAGTGGATAATACCATTTTAGGATTAAAGATGGAAATATCTTTTGGAAAAATATACGATTTAACTATTGTTTTGTGACTTGGAGACTTATGTAGTTTTGTGGAAGGTGTACAATGGAGAATATATGATTATGGTATAAACAATCAATATTGTTTGAGGAAAGATAAGTATATTGATATAGATTAAGATAGTAAGGTATATGTCATATTGGAATTAGTATCTAGAATAATAAATATGTTAAGAATATCCTGTCCTAATTTCATCAGTGGTCAATAATTAAAATTATGAGGATGTAATTAATTTAAGGGGGTATAATGTAACGATTTGAGATTTTGGATCCTTTAAAATACATAATATGTTCTATAATTTATGTCACACACTACCCACAATGTAAACAGACTGCAAAATATTAATAAGAAATTATTAATAAATTTTTAATAAAAAAGATAATATGCTAAACCATTAATAGTTGTTATGTTTAGAAGTAAAATAATTAATATGAGTTAATATTAAAAAGGTTGTTTTCAATAAAAGTTATTTTCTTTATATTATATATTTTATTTTAAAAAGACAAATTTAAAAATTTTGGAATTTAAATTTGATAAATTAAAATCAATTTTTTAATTCCTTGGAAAAAATAACCTATGACGTATTTTTGATATTTTTTTAAAATAATCAATACTTAGGTGAATAGTAAAAAAATACTGATTTTTCTAATATAGTCACTTTTATAGAACTTAGAATATTTTTAAACATTTTGTATTTAAAAATTATTTATTTATAAAGTAAAATAAATCATTTAAAAGTAATATTTTTAATTTATAAAACCCATGATTTTCATTTTGGGAGTTCAAGTAATATTTTAGAAAAAACTATTTTTCATCTGTTTCACTGATTAAATTTGTGCATGGGTAAATTAGTATTTTCATTTATTTTCATGTAAAATAACTCTTATTTGAAAAATAATAATCTTCTTAATATCATTATAATCAATAGCATTACTAATTTTTTCTGATACAAAAATATTATGCTTAAAAATACAATTTTCTTAAAAATGGAATCTTACACTTTACACGCACTAACGTTAAGATTAATTTTCCTAAACATAGAATGATAATTTTATAAAATTATTCTTATATTTTATATTATAATGTTATTATTACTTAATATAATTTCTTTTTTAGGTATAAAGTTTAGATTATTAGGATTAATGTTAATTACTGCGATAATGGTGAAACAATTATTTTAAAATTATTGTTTTATTAATATCAAGGAATTTATATCAAATAAATTAAATTTAAACCATATAAATAATTAATATAATATTATTTATAAACACATAAATAAATATATTAACACTAATTTAATAGGTAATCAATAATAAATAAGATTAAGAATCCATAATGGTCAAAATGTCATTCTTCTACACTTCATATGTTTTAATTTAAAATTTAATTTTATAATATTTAGAAATTTAATTTAATTAAATATATGTTAAGTTTTGTTCTAGAATAACTATATTTGGTAATATATGTTATTTTATATTCTCAATAAAACATAAAATCACTTAGTTAAAAACTAGTTACCTAGTTTAAAAGTAAAAGATTAAAATGTAAAGTCTTAATGGTAAAAACCCTATAAAATGTTTAAAACATGTGTGGAAACAATTTTATGAGAATTTATCAACCCAAACACACCCCACACATTGTTTTTTCATTTTGTAGAAATTTAACCTTGAATAGTATCATGGCACTATTGAAAAATGCAAAGGTGTTTCCAAAAGTGCTCTTACATTCATTGATAAAAACATACCACATCCAACCATCAAAGAAACACATAAAATTATATTTATTCCTAAATCTACTATTTTACTCTCCCTAAAATATTCCCCTGGTCACACTTAATTATCCTAAGGTCTTCAATTTCATCGAGACTTCCACGGATAGATCAAGTCTCCAACATAAGTATTATCTCCTTCTTAAGTTTTTCTTCTTAATCTTAATCTTCCAAATACATTATACCTATAATAATATAATGAATTATTATTATACTGATAAATTTTAATATTAATTTTACAACCCTTATTTATTCATTTTCATCCACTTACAAAAGCAATGAAATGTCAACTGTGCATGTGCACAAACTACTGCCTCCCTAAAGAATATCTTTTTTATTCTTCATTTGGGTTTTCATTATTTATAAAAACAAACTAGAATCTAGTTTAATATCATAAAACATTAAAATAATATCATTATTATTATGTTATAATGATATTATTTCAAAATAAACACCTTCTTAACCATACTCATCAATCAAGTTAAAGTGTGTTCAAGTTTGGGTCGGTATAACGACCTATATGAATGATGCTTTAAAATTTGATCATTGAATACTATGAGAAACTAAATAATGATATTTTTTTAGGTTAATAATAAAATAAAATAAAATTATGTTCATTTAAAAGTTATATAAGGTATATAATTTAATGAATCATTTTCGACCACTAAAATTACCAAAATAAGTTGTTATCAATTTGGTTTCCACATAACCAAAACAAACATATAGGATTAAATAAGAAAATTTTAAATAAAAATAAAATATATATTAAAAAATATTAAATTATATATAAATAATAAACTCAGTATCAAATTATTGGTGATGATATCAAAATTATTAAACTTTTGAAAAACAGTTAAAGTTATTAACACATGATTGTCATAATACATAATAACTAATTAATGTACTCATGATAAAAAAAATTATAACAAGGATTATAAAAGGGTAATATTTATGATTAAGGTTATAAAATAGGATATTTATTTAGTATTTTTATTTTTACATGAGCTTATAGTGTGATCAGTTAAGAAAGGAAACAAGGTAAGGGTTTTCGTCTCAATTTCCCTTTTTTGAGATAATTATTGTATTTTTGAACCTAACATAACTTAAGTGGTGTATATAATAACTATTTAATAACTAAAATCATGAATTATCATTTAATTTTGGTATTTTAATTTCAATTACAATTCCTCTCTTTCAAGGGGTTTTTATTCAAAAATCTCTAAAGTCATAAGGGTTTTTCCATCTTAATTCCTATTCATTGAGAAATGTTTTAATTTTATGCACCAATTTATTATTTATAGGTGTATATACTGCCTAAGAATTTATTTTCGCATAATACATGATTTAATTCATTTTATTTAAATAACCATTTGAATTTAAAGCTTCCAATTACTTTTTATTTGGAAATTACTAATGGCGTTAGTGTTTCTTTGTATCAAATTTAAATCCATTGGGACATGTTTAAGTTTCACACCATGTTTCCTTTTCAATGGTGTAAATAATAACCTATTCTAATTTTGTATCATAATCATATTATAATTAATTATATTGAATTTTATTTTGAAATTCATACCTCTTATGAGGTTTAGATTCAAAAGTTACAAAGGATCTAAGGGTTTTTCATGACTCCAATCTTTTCCTTGGGTCATAATCACTATTATTTTACTATTATCATTTAATATTGATAAATTTAACCTATTATGATGTTAAATTGTATTTCATCCTTATTTTTTGGGTAAAATAATGTCACACTCCAATTTATTATTCCTTAATGATTCTATTTTTTAGTTGAAATTCATTTTTATTCAGAATAATTCCCATTTATTTTAATGGATTTTTCTTCAATATCTATGTTTTTACATTACAAAAATATTCAAATTTACCTGATGAACAATAGTTTTTTTATCTCCAATGATTCTTTTATTATCCTTATTTCATTTTAAATAAATGTTTATGTTGTCATTTTAACAATGTGGGTTTTCAAAAAAAGGCTATTTCAAATTGTTCAAAATGTTTTTCCATCTTTTCAAAAGAAAGGGGTTTTATCATCCAATACACATTTTATTTTGATAACCACTATGTATTTTTCAGGGTTCCATTATTAATGATTCTTTTTAAAATAAATTTTTTTCAAAGTATTTTCACATCCCCTTTTATAAAAACTTTATATCTTTCTCAAGTCTCCATTATTAAGGATTGTTTTAAGAGTAGAATTTTTCAAAGTATTTCCACTTCTCCTTTTTGAAACTTTTATGTATTTTCAAGGATATTTTATTTGTAACTATTTATAATAAGGTTTTCAAAATTTATTCTCTTCTCCTTCCTAAAAATTTGATTTTAAAAGTAATTTACACATCATCTTTTAAGAAAATGTTTAAAGGGTTTTGTGAAAACTTTTGTATTTTCACTTCTATTTTTCCTCCAAGTATTTTCTCTCATGAAGTGATTCTTGATCATACTCTATTTTTTATTATGATATGATTTATTTTTTAAAATTATAGTATTTATATTCTATGAGTTATTAAGTTCATGTTATTTCATGTTTTTGAATGCTTTAAGAAGTCCATTATTTTTCCATGGGTTCTTTACAAGATGATGAATGATTTATTTTATTGGAATGAAAATGTATGGATTATGATATGGGTGGGACATATATCTCCCTAAAATAAATTGGGTAAAGTATTATATCTCATGAGATATAAATGTTTTATGAACAGGTTAACGAGTATCTAGGTTCACAAAGGGTGAGTCTAATTTTACGTGTGAACATATTAGCGGGTATCCAGGTTGAAAAAGATAAGAAATCCGATATTTATAATTATTTCACTTTATTTCATATGTTACATGGCTCATATTTTATACTTCATGTTTATTGACTCATGTTTATGTGATATTTTGATTCATGTCTTATGTTATTCCAAGTCATGTGTCATGATTTATGATCAAATCATTATTGGGTACGTATTTTCTTATGTATGCTAATTATACCCATATGATCATTTTATGGCCACTTATGATATTCCATTGTTACCACTTATGTTTACCCTTACAAAGAATCTAAGTCCATACCTTTCTTATGTTTCTATTTCACCATGTTATAAAGAAAATTTATTATGTAAGATGTTTCTAAAAGGGTATCTTATGTGAAGAATTTATAGGAGATATCGATTAAGTGATTTTTTTATAGTGAAAAAATGTTCAATGGTTGGAAAAGACATGAGTTTTCTAGTAAATGTTTAGTCTTAATTATCAAAATACATAAACATAAAATTTATTAGGAATATACTACAATGAAATACTTTCTTTAATTCATGTAATTACCAAATGATTAGGTTCAGGTGTCATAGTTTCTCATTGAGAACACTTATCAATTATAGACATTATTATTTAATTATTTTATAGGTTATACGTATCAATGATATCAATACGATTAGTGTAAAGTATGCCATAATCTACTAAAAAGACACACCAGTAAGTGAGTATCATGTATTATACCTTTTCATTAATGACTTTAAAGGAAAATACTTAGTCTAAAAATGATGACCTCATACATCATATCAATTTAGTGAGCCAAGATCCATATTTTACTGTGTTTTGGGTCACCTTAGAATTTCTCCCATAACTTAAATATTTTTGTAGGGAATCACCCAAATCATAACTATTATGATTCTTGGATACTGTAGCAGATAACCAATTATCTAAATACATTGTATGAATTCACTTAACTCTATTCCTCTGGTAACCTAATTCTGGTAGGGTCTCTTGGCTAGTGTAACCTAAAGAAAATTCCAAAAACAAGTTAATAAAGGATGATCCAAGGGCACCCAGTTTTAGTATGACCCACCAAACAGAATAATCCAGAGTCACACAATACTTCCTTTCCTTATAATAGATAATCCAAAGGAACCCATATTTAGCATAAGATACATGGTTAGATGATAAAGTTCTTGACAAGTGGTTATTTATAAGGAATATTACACTTAGTATTTAAAGGGGTTTTTAAGGTCTCACCAATTTAATATACAACATATGAATATTTTATTCAAAAATATTATATCTTGTGTAATCTTTATCTTTTAATGGTATATTTATTTTGTGAATGCATCATTCTCATATTTTAGGTTTGAAAATCCCTATTCTAACCAATAAATTAATGTGTTCAAACCACATTTATGTGTCAATATTTACATAACCCATAAGTATGTATTACTCATACAAAAATAAAATCCAATTATATTCATACATATCTAAATTCATCATATACATGGGTTAAATGAATGTTTAATGTAAAGGAATAGATTTATAGGAGATTGAAAAAATCTTCATGAGTAATCCTGAAGCAACAGATATCCAACCCCATTCACTTTACTAACCGAGGAATAAGCCTCCAAGAATGTAGGTGGTCTCACCCTAAGTCCCTCTACCCAGGGAGACTTTTCTCAAGAAGGAATTCAATTCATGAAAATTATAATACCAAATATGGACAAATTATACCCAAAAACTATTCTAAATCTCATAACTATAACTACAAATTGTGGTCAAGTCACATGAAAAATAAATCTTATGATATCGAACATAGCATGACATGTGAGGAACTATTCTAAAATCAATTTATCATATAAATGGGAATACATAATATTCATATTTCATATAAAATGTACTAAATGTGAATATTGAATAAATTTAAAAAATAAATAAGCAAATTATTTATTTTACAAAACATGAGACATTTATGAACTATTCATAAATAAATTAAAATTATAATCATTTTTAAAATTAGATAGAATATAAACATTTTATACTCATTTCAGTATGAAAATTTTCATATTTAGTATTATATGGAATTCATATGTTATTTCATGAATTATAAACATTATATAATTATATTTTTATTATATAAACATTTTATATATAATCAAAATATAATATAGTTTTGAAATTGATAAACACTTTATAAATAACCTCTTATTATTTCGAAGTAAACATTTTATTTCTAGATCATAAGGCATGCCTTAAAATTTTTCAAAAGTTATTTTAAAATATTAACCTTTAATATTTGAAAAAAAATGTGTCATAAACACCTTTTTAATTATGTATAAATAATTTATAATTAATTAATTAAACCTTTATAAATTAAATATCCCAAAATACCTTTTATTATGATTTATAAACATTTTATAAAATATAAACACACTTAAATATTTAAAAAACATTTTTTAAACATTTTTTTTATTTACCCTTACACATAATAGATTCTGTGTAAGGGTGTCCTTCCTTTAACCTCATGTAGATACTCAATGTAAGGGTAACTACCATCTAACTTCATGCAAAAGATTTGCAAAAGGGTAGGACCTTTACACAATGCCAACTACAAAAGGGTTAAGAGGAAACAACCCTTATGTTGTGCCTCATATAAGGGTAATAAATGTTTTCATAAGCCAACATAAAGGTAATTTAAAGGTTAACTTTACACAGTCCAATTAAAAACACTTGTGTAAAGGTAATATACAGATTACCTTTATGTAGATTCCTCATATAATAGCAAAAGACGGTATACCTTTACAGAAATGGCTCATGTAAGGGTATAACTTTTACGTATCATACCTGCATTAGGGAAAATCATATTTACCATTACGTTGTTCATATAAAGGTCTATAACCCTGCTTCAATTGTAATTAATAATGTTTTTTTTCATTTTTCTTTGAAAACCTATGATCAGAACATGTTTAAATCTTGAAGAAGCCCACTTTTGGTAGCACTGGTGGGTTTTATATGGTCATCTAATAATCATGTTCAGTGGAACACAACCCAAAAACCCAAGATATGTATCTTCAAGAAATCAAATGCATAATTTACCATAAAATTGAGTGTCTGGAAATCATCAGTAGCAGTAGCCATAATCTTCTCCTTGAAAGAGAATGATTGAATGAGGTCACTAGGAGCAATTGATACAAATCCTACAACCTCCATGGGAATACACTAGTCTATGGATCCAAGAACTTTTTATGGAGATATCCAAAATTTGAATGGGTGCTAGTGCCTTCTCAAAATATATAAATGGGGCTTCTGGAAGAAGAGAGTTTAGAAGTGTCTCACACACATCACTCACTCAACAAGAGAGGATCACATCCTCTTTTGTTGTTGAAGCCCGAGCCTACCACTTCATAACACATCATATGTGTTTTTTCAGTTGGGTATTTATTTATTGAATTCGTTTCAATGAATAAATGCAAACCTATGAGTGAACCAATGTTTGTTTTCAATGAAAATGAAACCATTCAAGGAGAAATGCATATTATATATATATATATATATATATATATTATTCATGCATTACATGCATGAAAAATACATGCATCATATGCATGTATTATATGTATAATATATATATATATATATATATCATATCATATATTATATTATATATATACTTCATGCATCATATGCATGTGTACATGCATGTACATTTTAGTGCACATCTAAAAACACGTGCATACAGATACATATACACATACACATACACATACACATACACGAACAAATACACATATACATACACATAGATACACACATACATCCACATACATCCACATGCATACACATATAGATACACATATAAGTACACATAAATATATACACATACATATGCACATACACACACACATACATACATACACATATACATAAACATACACATACACAAATATACATCTATAAACACACACACACACAAGACATAGATAGACATACAGTGCATACATACACACACACACACACACATATACAAACGTACACATACATCCACATATATACACATAAATACACATACATACAAATATATGTGTATATTTTAAATTATTTAATATGAATATAATTTTATAAATTCAAATATGAACTATATTTAAATAAATATATATTCATTTATATATTTTAATATACATTTTGTAATTATGTATATAAATATATTATTAAAAAAATATTGATTAATATAATTTTTAAATTTCTTTATATATAAATTTATGAAAATAAGATTGATAATATTTTTTTATTATAATAGTTATATAAATCATATTTATATATTATATTTACAAATATATATACACACTTATTGTTATATAAATCATATTTAAAAATATTTAAATATGTATATATAAATTAAATTATTCATGGTTCCCTTTATTTGTGAATTTTAGTACTACTAACGGGTAGCTTTTATCAATGCTAAGAAAGACATTAATAATGGGGTACCTTTATTTGTTAAAAAACATCGACTAAAGGTACCATATTAGTAATTATTTTAGTTAGCACTAATAAAAATCCCTCCTTTATTAGTTATTTTTTGTTTTTTTTCATTTCATGCCCAAATTATTTTTTTATTTAAATTCATTTATGATTCCTATAATTTGATTGATCTGTTTGTTTATTCATTCATGCATCATTAGTTTCCTCTCTTCTTGCATGGATCACCAGTGTGTGGAGCTACTGTTTATAGGGATTATTTTTTCCCCGAACTACTTGTATTTGTTTTTCTATAGATATTGGTTTTCATTATTATTAAGAAGATTTAATTTGGATTATGGATCTTTCTAATCCAATGACCATGCCTACTACCCGATGTGTTTCTTTACCTTCGCTTAGATCTGCATCGCACCTTCTGCAGCCACTCATGTGATTCCACCTGTCTTCCTAGATGTGCTACTTTATATTAGGTGAATTTCCTCTACCATTTGGGTTTTCTACATAGTATTCATCCCACTTCTTATGTTTGCACGGCCTTATGCCTACTAACACGCCATTATGGAAATCCACTACTTTGTTTGGGGCATTATCTCTCTTACTTCATTTGGTGACATTTTTTGTATGATTTTGAGAGCATTGAGAGCTTATTTGTGTGTTTACAATGGAAATATCTTGTATAAGAAGAGGGAAATTGGGGTTTCACAGCCAATCGCACTCCCCTTTGTCCTATCTATGTTGATCCCAACAACTAGAGCCCTATTCCAATGGAGGCTTGGTGGAAGAAAGTTATAACTTGGGTCTAGGATGATTGTACACCTGAAGGGAGTATCATACCTTGACACTATTTCATCATAACTAGGTTTTGGGGATGAAACTTATTTCTATAAATGATTTATTTCCTTTTCCCTATCAGGCTTGGTATTTTACCCTTTATGGGTGTGTGCATCAGTCCCCACTAGAGTAGACGGTATTGATTCTACATGATGGGTTTCAGCACTACCACCTAGTTCAATAATGTAGGACTCCTTGAATAGATTCTCTAGTTATCTTATTTTCATTTGTGTCTGTAATTTCTCTCATGTTTCCATTTAGTAATAAAACTATAACTTAGGGTGGTGTTCTCATCATGCATGTAGGATCACTGTGATCTGAATCACATTATATCTTGGTATTATTTATTGTTTTATATTTTCTTTTATTTCTATTATTTAATCTAGAAGATTGATATTAAAGAAACTAGTTAATTTTATTTTAATAAATAAAACCAATTTATCATATAAATTTTCATCTAAAGGATAGGCATCAGTGTATACTTGATCATTCTTGGGGACAACCAGAACAATATTTCCCCCAACAATTGGCATTAAAACCTACTGAATCATAGATAATGGGGTCTAGAAAGTTTAATATTGAAAAATATGATAGTGAAAATGATTTTAACCTATGTAATATTAAAAATACTATACATCTAGATCACAATGAATTTATGGGTTCTCTTATTGGACCTAAAAAAACAAAGTGATCACCCTTCTCTCAGATGGATAGACTTTTGTCACCTCTGTTGATGTTCTTAAAGAGGATCATAGGAAATATCATAGTCTGATGCTTTTATATTTAGGAGATAAGGTTCTTTAAGAAGTTTCATATGATTTATCTATTATTTTTGTATGGTATAAATTATAGCCCCTTACATGACTAAGTATCTTGTCGACATAATATATAAGAAAATGAGATTATAAAAATTCAAAATGAATCCTGGAACTATATCCAGGTATCACATTGATAAATTTAATAAAATTATGTTAAATATTTTCAATATAGACATAAAATTAAATGATGAGGACCAATCCATAATATTCTTAACATATTTAGATGATTCATTTAATACTGTTAAATATTTTATGATGTATAGAAAAGACACTATTACTCTCAGGGACGTTAAATCTAAATTAATCTCTAAAGACATTGAAAAGAAGGATAGTGTTAAGGCTAAGGATGTGTGTTTGAATATAAAGGGTATAAGTGAGTATAGGTATGGGAGGATAGATAGAGTCAATCTAAGAAACATATATTTAAATACAAGAACAAAATAATCAATGTAAGCAACCTAGTCACATAAAGTGGAACCATCCTAATAGGAAAGGTGACTATAAAGATAATAATAATTATCATTCCTTGTTAGTTGAATAGGTTTTTGGAACTACAGTTGTATTAAATTTATATTATGTTTCTATCTATGAGTAATGGATCCTTGATTCTAGATTCTCATTCCAAATGTGTCCTAGGAGGGAGTATTTCACTCGGTTGAAGAAAATTTAATTGGGTGAGGTGTTCTTAGAGAATAATATGAGTGTTCATACTATAGGGATATGTTTTTTTCTTTAGATATTCATGATAGGACTGTTGAAACTCTTAAAGATGTTAATTAGGTTTGTAAGTTGAAAAGAAAACTAATTTTCCTAGGATATCATGATCAAGGAGGTTACACTTTCAGGTTGGACTCTAGAAGTTTGAGAATTGCCTAAGGATCTCTCACTATCATGAAAGGAAACCTTCATAATGGCCTCTATGTGTTAGATGATTGGGTTTATAGGGATCATATTAATGTATATAATAGTTCAAGTCTAGATAATACCTCCCTTTGGTATATATGGTTAGGTAATATAGGTTCCAAAGTTCTTAATGAACTAAGAAAAAAAGTCTTTTGAGTATTGTCACTCCTAGTAGTCTACCATTCTGTGAAGATTTTGTAAATGGTAATTCCATAATGTTTAGATTTAGTGGGTCAATGTATAAGTCTAGAGAACCCCTTTAGTATGTTCACTCTGACCTTTGGGGTCTTTCTAGGGTCACCTATCAAGGTAGAGGCTGCTTCTTTGTATCCTTTACTGATGACTGTGCTAGGAAATTATGGATTTATATACTCAAACACAAGTCTGATACCTTTTAAACTTTTAAGAAATGGAAAGAAATTATATAAAGTGAATCCTATAAAAACTCAAAGCAGGACACTAAAGGTGGATATCCAAATGGAAAAGTGAATATAGAAGAGACAATGACATATATTAACCCGAAGCAGGGATGCTCTATGGTTGAGGATCACGACTATAGTGAAGAAAGACCATCATGGATTGATGATATTGTGTAGGATCTTGGTATGTAGGGTAAGAATACTCCAACCTCCAATAATTCATTTAATGGTGCTAAAAATAATGTTGCTAATGGAACATATGTGTAACGTCCCAGATCTGGGTGCCACCCAAAAGTGCCCCAATCCCAGTTGGTCACATAACCTCAAGTGAATTTCCTCAAACTCCAGAGGCTACTGACTAGCAGCAATGGATAAGGTAAGACATTGGGGAAACTACGCCCTCATTGGAAAAGTATACATAGAGGAATCCAAATATTAAACAAAATTGAAATCAGTAATACCACAAAAGTAAAAATTGGAAGACTGAAAGTAAATCCAACAGAAGCCACAATATATATATATATGATTCATGGAATATGTGTCTAAGAAAATAGCTAAACAAGTCACAATGATAGAAAGTAATATTGAAACCAAAGTATAAAAGAAACAAGTAAACTCCAGCAGCATCACAAGCCTCAGCATAGTCCCATGCTCTCCAACTCCAACAGTAATCAAGTACTTAATGAGGAATTGTGTTTTCCCTTATCTATACCTAAAACCTTATAATATGTTTGGATCCAAAATATGACCAAAAAAGGTTGTGAGATGAATCCCAATATGCAAACACCAAAGGACCAGTGCCTAACTATTAGTGAATATATATAGTAGGTAATATGTAGAAATGAAGAAATAAACTAGGAAGTACTCAAAAGTAAACAATCCTACATTTTTCAATTACATTCATTTTCATTTATTATTCAATCCATTGAATCATGTAAACCTTGGGATCTAGCCTAAGCTCTATATCCCCTGTGTATGTAACAAAACATATGTCTCAGAAGACCATCTAAACAATCAAGACCGAGTTCAAGCTTGTTCTTTGGCTTAGAAGACTTGTCACAATCATTAAATTATTCAAAAACGACCCTCTGGGAAAGATCTCACGGTCTAACCCCCTTGGTCCCATATAGTATCAATTCAATAAATTATAAACGACCACATAGGCATCTCTCATAGTCAATACCCCTAGGTCAACATAGCATAAATTAATTATAAATGACCACCTGGGTAGCTCTCGCGATCAATACCCTTGGGTCAATCATCTACACCAAGGCTCCCACGGTCCTCTGTAAATAATCTATAAGTCCCCTCAGTTTCCCTGGTCCAAGGATCTCATGGTTCATTAGAAAAATAGTTCGTATATTATTTCAAAGAATCTCATGTAATCTAAAACTACTACAGGGCTAAACATTCATAATGCATATCATAGGCATTTTATATAATCAATCAAACTCCATCCTAATCAAATGTGGCATGGAAAACAAGGAATTTCTCATAGGCATCCTATACCAAACAACCATAAATAATCAATCAAGGGAAACTCACCCATGGGGTGTCCCATAAACAAAGTATCCAACCTTACACATAATCAACAACCATTTATCAATCAATCAAACCATAGAAAGTAATAAACAAGGTTAAATTCCAAATCAAGAAATACCCTAAATGTGGTTGTGTGGAACTTTTAGCATATATAATCCAAAAATGAACAAAAAAAGGCACAAACCACCTACCCCGATGTCGTAAGATTGATATAATTGAACTTCAACCCTTGAATCAGCCTAAAAAGATTTAGATCTATAAAAAGTTGAAAAAAAAAATCAAACCTTTAATAACTCACAAGAGAGGATGAATTGGGAAGAAAATATCTAGAGGATTTGAGAACTCACCGGTGGGATTCCAATGAACCTAATGGTGTCTTAATCGGATCTTGGATAGAGAATCAGGGGTTCGATCTTCTTTCGTTGTTTCAGAGTGCTCTTGTATGAAACATAGGAAGAAGAAGGTGTTTTCGGACATGATACGTGACCCTACTCCAATATATCAAATAAAAAAATTACCTGGAATTTTATTTAAAACTACACAGTGTGTAGTATCCTTAACTTGTCCCTAACTTAAGCGGTCTTCTAGGTCACCACATAGCCTTGTATCTAGCCATCACACAGCCAGCATGCGGCTATACACGGCAAGCTATGTACATCACGTGTACACAGAAGTACATGGTGTGTACTTGGAAAAACCTTTTTCCTTCCTTTTTCCTCTAAAAAACCCAAAATTAAGATCCATTCCTGAAATGAAGATATGGGTTCTTAAAAACTTCTCCCCTTAAAGTAATTCATCCCCAAATTTCCTTCCAAGGGTGGTGAAGAAGAATCTACGAATAACTCTGGCCACTATGATCGTATGCTGACCTCCCTTTCCTAAGTCTCGTCCTACACTCACCCGTGCTTCCATAGCCCCCATATTAGAGGAATGGATTGGACACAAAGAACCTTCATTCTACAATCCACAATTATAATTGGGTGCTCCTCGAAGGATGCATCCACCTCTAACTAAACCTCCTTGAGTTGAAAAACATGAGATGAGTTTAAAAAGTATTGTCTTAAATGAGAAACGTGAAAGACATTGTGCATAGCTCGGTACCTATGAGGTGACTGCAACTGATAGGAAACTAGATTGACTCTCTCCAAAACCTCAAATGGCACGATGTATCTTGGTGAAAGCTTCCCCTATCTCTTAATCCTCCTGTGTCCCAATCTCGATGTGACACACAGGAAAACCTGATCTCTGACCTTAAACTCTAGAGGTCATCTTTGTCGATTAGCATAAGATTTCTGGTGAGATTGTGTAGTATCCATCCTCTTCTAAATCAACTCTACCTGCTCAGTGGTGTCCTGGATAAGACGAGGTCCTATCATAACTGCCTCTCCTACCTCCAACCAGCACTAGGGTGATCGGCATTACTAACCGTAAAAAGCCTCATAAGGTTCCATCTGAATCATTTCCTAAAAACTATTATTGTAGAAAACTCCACCATGGGTATGTGTCTCTCCCAAGAGCCACTGAAATCCATGGTGCATGCTCTAAGCATGTCCTCCAAAACCAGAATCATGTGCTCGGACTGGCCATCTTTTTGGGGATGGTAAGATATACTTAGAAGTACCTGTGTACCCAAAGCCCTTTTTAGTCCCTACCAGACATAATAAGTAAATTGGGCATCCCTGTTTGAAATGATAGAGTGCAGAACCCCATGCAAACATACTATCTCTCATATGTACAACTTTCCAAGCTCATCAACACTGAAGGTTTCCTTGATCGGAAGGAAATGTGCAACCTTCATGAGTCTGTCAACAACAACCCATACAGCATAATTTCCTCAAGGTGACCTTGATAAACCTATCAGAAAATTCATCACGCCATCATTCCACTTACACTCATGAATGGGTAACTGTTGTAATAGCTCTATCATTCATTGATGTTTTGCCTTCACCTGCTGATAGGGGGAACATCTCATAAAAATCAGTTATATCCTTCTTCATGTTTGGCCACCAATACTAACGATGTAGATCTCAATACATCTTGGTGACACCAGGATGAACTGCACATACGGAGGCATAAAAATCTCACAACAACTCTTTGCATATGTCTGCTGACACCCATATGTTCCCATGAAAATGAAAAACCTCATCCTTACCTACATTCCACCTAGGAGTAGGGTCCTCACCTGACACACTCTCCCATGGGATTAGGACTTCAGAATATGATAGATACCACATTCTCACTCGATCAAGTAGAGTAGAGGTAATAGCTATATAAGAAAGAAACGTCTGCCCCTGTTTTTCATGCACCTCCAAATGCATCTCAAAGAATAGATCCATAAGCTTCCACTCACTTTTGGCTTCTTGAACTGCCTGTATCTGAGTCCTTCTTCCCAATGCATCAGCCACTGTATTGCCTTTTCTAAGCATGTAGGTAATCTCAAAGTCAAAATATTGAAGGTACTCAACCCACCTTCGCTGTCTCAAATTCAGATCACGCTGAGTAAATATATACTTAATAATTTTGTGGTTAGTGTATACCACAAAATTCTCTCCCAAAAGATAATGTCTCCAACAGTGTAAGGCAGGAACAACTACAGCTAACTTGAGATCGTGCGTTAGATAATTCCTCTCATGTGGCCTCAACTACCACGACCCGTATGCAACAAATACTTCCTCCTACATAAGAACTACTCCCATCCCAATACCTGATGCATCATAAGAAATGTTGTAACTCTTTCATGGCTCTAGAAAAATCATCATCAGTGCTAAAGTCAATCTCCCTTTCATCTCCTATAAGGTTAAATCATAGGAATATGTCCACAAGTACTTCTCACCCTTCTTAGTCAGACCAATTAGTGGAACAAATAAGCATGAAAAGTCTTAAATAAAGCATGTGTAGTTATTATCCATCCGCATAAAACTTCGTAGCTCAAAGAAGTTATTTAGCTTCACCCAGGAAACAACTGCTCTCACTTTCTCTGGGTCTATTGATACTCTTGTCTCTGAGATAACATGACCCAATAAATGAATCTGGTCCATCCAAAAGTGGAACTTTGAGAGCATAGCATATAACTGATGTTATTTCAGCATACTCAATACGATCTCAAGATAGATATCATGGTTGTGTTGAGTGTGAGAGTACACAAAGTTATCATCCACGAATACTACAACAAAATAATCCAAGGATGGAAGACTCAGTTCATCAGTTCCATGAAAACTTATGATGCATTCGTGAGACTTAACAGCATAACCAAATACCCATATAGACCATAGCTACTCCAAAAGTCTATAAGAGGTATATCTGATGGTCTAAAGTGCAACTGATGATAGCTGGATCTCAAGTCAATCTTCAAGAACACTCGGGCTTCTCAAAGCTGATCAAAGATAGCATCAATACTTGGTAAGGGATATTGGTTCTTGACCGTCAAATAGTTCAACTTTTGATAATCCACAAAAAGTTTGAGGTTACCATCCATATTTTTTGTAAAAAGAACAGGCGAAACCCAAGGAGAAGTATTGGGTCGGATGAATCCATTGGCCTCAAACTCTTATAACTGATTCTTGAGCACCTGTAACTCTGGTGTAGCCATCCTATATGGAGGAATAGACACTGGTGTCACTCCTAGAAAAATCTCAATAGATAAATACACCTCTCTCTCTGAAGGTAACCACGAAAATTCAACTAGAAATTCATCTCTGAAACGATCCACCACTGGAGGAAATTCCATCTATGAATTCCCTTGGTCATATAGATATAAAGTATCAATCTAGGTTATAATCCCACCCAATCCATGATGCTCAGGTCCATCTCTGCTCGGCTGTTCATTCCATTCTCCCTTTTATAGAAAATATCTACCCTCTGGTGAAGTGAAGCTAACCCTGCGTTGATAGCAGTCAACAAATATCTGAAAGGAGACCAAACAGTTAATTTCAAGAATGAAATCAAAGCCTGCCATCTCCAAGACATAGAGGTCCCATAAGAAGTGACACCCACCAACCTCAAGAGGGAACTCCTTGCATTAACATACACTAGTCATCCTAATCCCCAACAGAGTTTCTAGCATCATAACATCATCAGAAGTAAAGATACATATACTGAGGCTCTCCACAATGGTAATAGATATAAAACTATGGGAATCCCCCATATCAAAAAGAGAAGATAAAACTAAGGAAACTAGAATTGTGCCTATAACAGTAGAGGTTTCAGGATCTTTCTCCTACTGGGTCTGTTCCATCGCAAAATTCTGACGTATACCATGGCCCTGCAACCCTTCCTAGATACCCTGAGCTGATCCACCCTGCTGTCACTGAAACCCTGTCATTTGGATACCATGACCATGACCACCTCCTTGGCCTAAACGTCCTGATTAACTCTAGTTCCCTGAATGAGGGGAAACTAGTGGTCATGCTCTTGAATGTGAGTCATAAAAGATCCCCTCTTACTAGCTGTTGGTGGAAACATCTGGAAAAAATGCTAAAGATGACCCATCTTTCTATAAGATCGACACTCAACTAGGTCTCTCAAACATTGAGGTCTCGTGTGCAGACTCTTCCTACACTTGTACCACCTCACCTGGATACCTGAAGATACATCCCTACTATTGGAATCACCCTATGAAGTCTCCATGTGGCACTTCCTGCTATCAAATGAAGGAGTACCAGCCATGGATATTGAACCTCACTGGATTGCAGCTCCCAACTCCCTCATATTGCACTCGGTAATCAACACCCGATTTACTATAGCGGTCACCAAAGTCAGCCTGAAAACATCCACCCATGATCATATATTGTACCTGAGACCATACTCAAATCACATAGCCAGTGATAACTCATCACCTCCCAAAAAAGGTGTGAAGCACTGATGCTATGTAAAGTGATAAGAATAATCCATCACTGAAAGAGCACCCTGCTCAAATTAATGAAATCTTGGGCTTGATCGGCCCTCAATGTCTCAGGGTAGAAGTAATCATAGAAGGTCCTTTGAAACTCCACCCAAGACATATCCGAATAAAGTCTTGCCTATGAGATAACATCCCACCATCTCTTGGAGGAATCACGTAGCATGTAAGTTGTGAGCTTCACCCTCATCTCAGTAGGTTTCTCCAAATTCTCGAAGATAGAAAGCATGGTCTCCAACCATGACTCTGCAGCCTGTGGTCCTCCATCCCCTAAAAAGGTGGGAGGATGTTGCCGCTGGAACACCCGCGTCAGCTCTTCCATAGTCGGGGCAGGATGTGGTGCTCCCTGAAAGTTTTACATCATCCTCATAAATCCTTCACGGAATTATGCATCAGAACCTGCATCCGGTATAAAAGTTGTTTCTAAGATTGGCACGACAGGAGGATATGATGGTAGTCCCTGATCTACCATTTCTGATATCTGATCATCACGTTTTACTTGGCATACAATTGAAGTAAGTTCTAGTGGCATGACTCTCCAAGGTCAAGTGCACACCTTAGTATGAGATTAATGGAACTACATCTCAAAATTGAAAGTACAAAACAGGTGAATGAATGCATTCAAATTTTACAAAAGAGTATTACACGGTGTGTAGAATCAATACACGGCGTGTTCCCCTCAAGATTTAATATGGGCATATACCTCTTCCAACCTTTTCATGTAGCACCCCACACACACGGCGTGTTCCTCCTAAGACACAACATGTACTTGAATATTCCCTCTTGCCCAGGTACTTCCACACGTCTAGAACTACATGGTTCTACTGGTGTAACACTAAACAGCGTGTTCACCCTAAACATGGAATGTACTCAAAAGTTCTATCCACTCATGTTGTTAGTCACATGGCTGGACACGTGATCAACTATATCATGGTGTGTACTTCTAGTACACGGTGTGTTCTACCAAGAGTTTACCAACCCCATTCTCTATTCACACAGTCATTCACAAGGTCAACCATGATACGACATGTACATACAATAGACAATGTTTACTTAAGAAAAGTCATTTCTTCCAGAACATAAGAACACATAGTGTGTGTTCATAAAATCACGCACCATGTTTTTTGGGTTTTTTGGACAGTAAGCCTATGAAAATTTTCCAAAACCCACAAAACCTTAAAATTTGGTCAAGGCATGCCAAGTTCCAATCTGTGAGAGCCCATACTCCCCACAAATCAAAGTTTTGAATCCTTATTCATGGAATATCTTAATAGAATTCAATTAAATTTCAAACATGATCCACCAAATTCTGATCCAAGAGGGCCCATAACACCATGAAACTTTACATATACCAATACCCTATCAAAAATAGTAGGTATTTCTATCATGGAATCTATCAAGACAGTATGAATATCTAGTAAAACATCTATCACAATAGTATGAAAATATTAATGCTCCCTAAATGGAATGAAAAGAATGCATCACATGTAATCTCTAGAAAGTTCTTATATGATGCATGAGATGTAATACCCTCATATCATCGGGTTCCAACAGAAATAGAAACACAATAATATCAATCATAATAGCACAAAACAAGTGAATCATCCAACGGTGAAATCAAATAAACTATAACAATTGCAAAACCAGAAAAATTGCAATATTCGAGGTAAATTTTCTTTTCCCTATACATAGGTTAGCTACTCCTGAGCACAGCTAATTACCAAACTCCATTTCCTTCCTATCTTAGTTTATTATATTCAAATATTAAGGAAAATCAGAAAATAACCCCCTATGATACCACTTTGTAACGTCTCGGATCCGGGTACCACCCAAAAGTGCCCCAAACCCGGTTGGTCATATAACCTCAAGTGCATTTCTCCAAAATCCAGAGGCTTCTGACTAGCAGCGAGGGCTAAGGTAAGACATTGGGAAAACTGTACCCTCATTGGCAGAGTATACACAGCAGAATCTAAGTGTAAGTAGTAATACCAAAAAAGTAAACAGTGTAAGACTAAAAGTAAATCCTAAGGATTCCACAATATATATATATATATGATGCATGTCATATATATCTAAGAAAACAACCAAACAAGTCACAATTATGGAAATCAATACAGAAAACAAAGTAAAAAAGAAACAAGTAAACGCCAGCAGCATCGCAAGCCTCAGCTTGGTCCCGTGATCTCTAGCTTTAATAGCAATAAAGTACCTAATGAGGAAGGGAACTTTATCTTATCTATACCTGCAACCATATAATCTTTTTGGGTCCAAAACATGACCCAAACAGGGTGTCAGATGAATCCTAATAGGAAACCACCAAAAGACCTCTGTCTAACTGTCAGTGAATATATATAGTAGGTAATATGAAAAAATGAAGTAATAAACTAGGAAGTACTCAAAAGTAAACAATCATATAGTTTTCAATTACATTCATTTACATTTATTATTCAATTTATTAAATCATGTAAACCTTGGGATCTATCCTAATCTCTGTATCCCCTATGTAACATAACAAAACAGATGTCTCAGAAGACCATCTAAACAATCAAGTAAGACTGAGTCCAATCTTGTTCTTTGGATTGTAAAACTCATCACAATCATTCAATTATTCACAAATGACCCTCTAGGAAATCTCTCACAGTCTAACCCCCTTGGTACAATATAGAATCAATTCAATAAATTATAAACTAACACCTAGGAAACTCTCATGGTCAATACCCCTAGGTAAACATAGCATAAATCAATTATAAATGACCATCTGGGTAGCTCTCATGGTCAATACCCCTGGGTCATCCATCTACACCAAGGCTCTCACGGTCCTATGTAAATAATCTGGAAGTCCCCTCAGTCTTCCTGGTCCAAGGCTCTCACGATCCATTAGAAAAATAGTGTGCATATTATTTCAAAGAAACACATGTAATCTAAAACTACTACATGGATAAACATTCAGAATGCATATCATAGGCATTTCATATAATCAATCAAAATCCATCCTAATCAAATGAGTAATGGAAAACAAGGTATGCCTCATAGGCATCCTAGACCAAATGGCCATAAATAATCAATCAAGGGAAATGAACCCATGGGGTGTCCCATAAACAAGGTATCCAACCTTATGCATAAGAAATAAACCATTATCAATTAATCAAACCATAGAAGGTAATAAATAGGTTTAAATTCCAAATCAAGAAATACCCCAAATTTTGGCATGTGGCACTTTTAACATATATAATCCAAAGACGAACAATGAAAGGCACAAACCACCTACCTCAATGTCATATGATTGATATACTTGAACATCGGCCCTTGAATCATCCTAAAATGGTGTAGATCTACAAAAAGTTTCAAAACATCCAACCTTGAATAACTCAAAAGAGAGGATGAATCGAGAAGAAAGGCTCTAGAAGATTTTAGAACTCACTGGTGGGATTCCAACACACCAGATGGTGTCTCAATTAGATCTCGAATGAATAATAGGGGGTTCGATCTTTGTTTGTTGTTCTAAAGTGATATTGTATGAAACACGGTAAGAAGAAGGTGTTTCCAGATAGGTGAGGCAACCCTGCTCTAATATATCAAATAAAAAAAGTACACAATGTGTTCTTTAAAACTACACGGTGTGTAGTATCCTTAATCATCCCCTAGCTTAATCAGTCTTCCATGTCACCACACAACCATGTGTCTTGTCATTACACAGCCAGCACATAGCTGTACGCAGCAAGATATGTACACGGTGTGTGTATATAAATACATGGAGTGTACTTAGAAAACCCTCTTTCCTTCTTTTTTCCCCAAAAAAACCTTAAATCAAGATCCATACCTGAAATAAAGATCTGGGTTCTTACAAGAGGTTCAAGAGCTCCTCCTTCATTCCAATGAAGAGATGTAGGAGGACTCTTTCCATATCAATATCTCTAAGGAGGATTCTCATTGTATGTTTGAAAGACCATTACAAGTCAATTTTAATGAATAATAGCTTTCCAAGATCAATAAATAGAATATAATTTTGATATGTGGCTTCAATGAAGGAAATACAAGCTTGGAAGAGCACGTGCGGGCATGGGAACAGATGACCTTCCAATTTGAAGAGATTATCAAGGACAATAAAGACATGTACGTAACTTCTATTCAATGTAAATTATATAAATTTATTCATTCCAAATATTTTAATTTTATTTGGAATGACAAGGATTTCCCCTTTGAGGTATGATGTTCTTTTGACTTTCTGTCTTGGTTTCCCACTTTTCCCTTAAAAGTGATTTTTTGAAATAAAAATTTAATTTCAACTTATAATAGAATGGATTAATAGAAATAATGGATGGTACTGTCTTATAAATAGTTGGATGCATGTTGTCCCATTCTAATCCACCCAAATCCTTTCAGGCTAAGGATGCCTCTATGGCTATCTAATTGATCATCCATTTCCCATCTTATTCTAATGCCTTTAAAAAATAGAGTAACTCTAAAAGGGTTCTCCTCCTAATATTACACACCTTCAGATATTTAGATCCATATATTATGCTCATACCCATAATAATAAGCTAGATCCTAGGGCCATGAAGTGTATATTTGTGGGATATACATATAGTGTTAAGGGTTATCATTTTTGGATAAATAAACTAAGTTATCAAAAGTGTATTATTAGTCGAGATATAGTGTTTTAATAGTCTGGTCTCTCCAAGGAAAAAGGAGTAAAGTATTTCGAATCTTTAGGTAAGGATAATGAGTCTTTGTACAGAACTTTTTAACCCATGTGTGTTGAAAGTCCTTTATAATCTAAATACCATACCCAATTTGGGGCTGAATCCACCCCTCCTCTTCGTTAGACTCAAGGTGAATCTGATACTAATTCAGATTCTAATCCTGATACTAAAGAGAAAGATAATCTTAGAGATTATTAGCTTACCCAAGATAGATATAGAAGAATAATAAAGCTTCCAACCTGGTTCATCCAATTTTATGTGGTTGCTTATGCATGTAATATTTCCTAAGACATGTTTATTAAGGAACCTCAAACTTATAAGCAAGCTATTAAGTCCAAATAATCCAGGAAATGGCCAGCTTTGATGCAAGATGGGATGAATTGTCTCCTTATGAATAAAATCTTGGTAATTATAACTAATCCTAGTAATGATAAAATTATAGGTTTTGAATGGATATTCAAGAAAAAGGAGAATAATGTTGGAGAAACTAAAATCCAATATAAATCCTCACTGGTTTCTAAATGATTCCTTCAATGTGAAGGTAATGATTATAGTGAGATTTTCTCCCCAATTGTTAAGAACTCGTGTCTTAATATTCTTCTTTCTTTTACTACCAAATTTGACTCCTCTTAAGGTTTTTTAAAAAAAATTAAACTTGATAGAATATGCCTCCTTAATAAATCATTGTATGGACTTAAATAGTCCTCTATGAAATGGTATAAAAGTTTTGATTCTTTTATGATTGAAAATGATTTTTTCAAAAATAAATTTGACATATGTGTGTACTTTAAATCTATTAAACATAATCTTTCTTACCTACTATTATATATTGATGAAATGTTGTTAATTTTTAAAAATGTGAGGAATATAAATTCTTTCAAGTCCTAGATTAATTCTATCTTTGAGATTAATTATATAGGAAATTCTAATCAAATTTTGGTTATGAATATAATTATAGATAGGAAGTCCCAAACCTTGTACCTATCTAAATATTATTATATTATGAAATTGTTGAAGAGGTATCTCTTTGATCACATTAAAACTTTTATTATTCCTTTAGTATAACATTTTAAATTTTCCTCATAACAATCCCTTAAAATGATGATGAGGCTACCTTGATGAATAACATTCCCTTTATTAGTGTTGTAGGAAGTATTATGTATGAAAGTGTATGCCCTAGACCAAAAATTATGTTTATTGTGTGCATTGTAACATCCCCAAATAAAAAACTCTATCACATGGAAAAATCATGTTGGTTAATGGAACTTAAGCTCCCCTCCCTATATTCTAGAGGCTACTGACTAGAAGTGGGGGTGTAGTGAACATAGTGGGGAGACTATACCCCCTGGTACATAATTATAATACAACCGAAATAAACAAATATCATAGTAAAGGAAATAGAAAAAAATAGTTTGACATACAAATGGAAGGTAAAGGATAGACCAAGTAATTCAAATAATAAAAAATTTAATGTCTTGTTGGAATATATCTAAATGTTAGACTGAAAGTAATAGAGATAAAATAACATGATGACGCAAATAAACTCAAAAACTTCGGTCCCAAATCCCTAGTTGGTCCCATACTCAATCTTTAACCCATATAGAAAGAAACAATCAACAACAAGGTCCCTTGCTCTTGTCCAAACCTGCATCCATGTAATCTACTTAGGTAACAAACAATGGCCTGAATAGGGTGTGAGTAAATCTCAATAGGTCTACACCACCGTGTTTAAAAAACCCAATCTAATAATAATTGCGTGAAATAAAGTGATAAACATGTGTATTAATTAAAAAATTAATATAATAACACAATCAACCTGCTTCATTATCATGTTGTAATATCTCTAAGCATGTAGCATAACCATGGAAACCACAACCACATGTCCGGGGTATAATCACATAATTGGTTCAAGGCCTATAATCATTACAGCATAACTGAGAAAATATCTTTATATAATTATTTCAGCAAAATCGGGTCGAGCCCATTATATAATCATTTTAGCACCACTGGGAAGATCCCTTTATATAATCATTTCAGAATAACATGAACAAGTCCACTATATAATCATTTTAGCATAATAAGGTCAATCCCTTTATATAATAATTTCATCATAACCAAGAAAATGATTTTATATAATAATTTCAAAATGAATCACAACATAAGATATACCAGAAAAAATAACAGATATAACATCATAATCCATAAGGTTCAATTCATCTAATTGTCATTTATCTTTCAATTAACCATTTCATTTATCAAGTTGATCTTAAACCATTATCATTCCAGTACACACAACCATATCGTATCAGATATTTCCATCTATTTCAATAAATAAGTAATCTATTTTCTAAGTTTAACCTATCATAAGTAATCACCTGAGATCTCATGTCATGAAAAAACATACTTTAATTCATTAGATAGATCATTATTGTTCAAGGGTAGGATCAACCTACTATTAGACACAATCTAGGTTGCAACACCATTATATCCAAAGGGGTCCAAGGAAATTCTAACCCATGATTTATCATCACACTTTATTCTATTAATTAATGCACACATTTTGTTAGTGAAATCACACAATATTGCACATACTTAAAAAATTAGAAATTGACCATAGGGTTTTGTTCTAGACCACCTACCTTTATCTGATGATTCAAGCAGTTATTTCAATAGGTAATGTCAACTAGAATGAAAATGAAGAATATCACAAGGGAAAACCTAGAGCGTGTAGGATCAAACCTAATTCAACAGTGGTCAAAATAATACATCGTGATAATGGATAAAAATTGGAAAAGAGGGGAAAAACAAAGAAAAAACTCATTTGGGATCAAATAGTTATTAAATATGTATGAAAGGGAAGTAATGGATCCAAAATCACTTAGAGTTTCCCTTGGCTTCGAGATAGGAGAGTTTCACATGGATGAGAAATAAATCCAAAGCGCATCACGGTTTAAAACCACTGAGCGTGCAAAATTCCCAATATGAAATCCTTTTACATCATATATTTATTAAATTATGAGTTACACTAAAAACTACATCTCCTTGGGTTAAAATAACCCTGATTAACCATTTTTCATCATGAAATGTAAATTGACCACTAAGGTATAAAAAAAAGGAAAATCCAAACAAAAGAGGTTCAATTCAAAACTTAAATAGGGACGTACCTAGAAAAAGGAAATATCTTACAACTTCCCCACCATATGACAACTCATCCCTGAGATAATCCAAGAATCATTGTGAGGTATCAACAAAAAATTATGACCATTGTTCTTTCATATCATATTCCCTCTCTTAAGTCTCCTCTTGAGTATGCCCATGCTGCCACTACACTCGAACAAGAGGAATAGTCTTTCCTTGGAGATACTTCTCACTACGGTCCACAATCCATATCGGATGATCATAAAAGGATAAATCTACACCAAGCTCAACATCATAAATTTATACCACATGATAAGTGTTAGGATGATATCTCTAAAGCTGCAACACATGAAACATGTCATGCATGGAACTGTATCACTTTGGAAGGGCTAATCGGTATGCCACTGGACGGACCCTTTCTGCTATCTC
The DNA here is from genome assembly GCA_963277665.1 of Viscum album. Taxonomy (NCBI): domain Eukaryota; kingdom Viridiplantae; phylum Streptophyta; class Magnoliopsida; order Santalales; family Viscaceae; genus Viscum; species Viscum album. Next base: position 1,713,221,483 of record OY728130.1, read on the forward strand.
AAACAAACCGAAAAACCTAAGTGCCATCTTTCCCTATTCCTTTATATGAAATTTACCTAAACTAGGTGACACTCGAAGAAAAACAATATAACCAACCTCAAGCTATGGAGGTTGTCTTTGATGGACAACGTAAGATTTCTTTCTACTCTATGCGGTCACCAACCTCCTCCTGATCAACTGAACCTGCTCAGATGTCTCCTTCATGATACTTGGTCCTACAAACACTAAATCACCAACCTCCAACCAACACTAAGGTGAACAACATGGCCTTCTATAAAATTCCTCAAAAGGTTCCATTTGGATCGATGCCTGGATGCTATTATTATAAGTGGAACTCCACGAGTGATAAATACTGCACCCATAAACCGTGAAATCCAAAACACATGTCATAATATATATTCTAGAATTTGAATAGTCAATTTAGATTGTCCATTAGTCTGAGGATGATACGTTGTACTCAGAATAAATTACAATACTAGAGCCTTCTGAAGACCCTTCCAAAACCGAGACATGAAATGAGGGTCTCTATCTAAAATAATACTCCTCAAAACACCATGAAACTGAACTATCTTATTCACATAGAGATTACCTAGATCATCAATAGTGATGGTCTCCCTGATCGGAAATAATTTATATACCTTTATCATTTGATCCTTGATCACCCACAAAACATCATTCTTGTGAGGTGTCTTGGGTAATCCCATCACAAAATCCATAGTGACATCATCCCATTTCCACACTAGGATTGGTGGAGGTTGTAACAACCCAGCTAACCTTTGGTGCTCATCTTTCACATACTAACGGGTGAAAAATCTCACGAAAAATCTTGATACCTCCTTCTTCATTCCTAGTTACTAGTACTATCTATGAATATCTGGATAAATCTTTGTCATACCTGGATGTGCCGCCCATCTAGAAGCATGAAACTCTCTCATCAACTCATCGTTTAAGCTTGTAGGAACCCATACTCATCCACAGAAAACAATAGAATTGTCAATGCCAAGAGATCATCATGATCACTGCTCCCCACCATATAATTTGTCCCTCAAAGATAATCCCTCTGGATTATATAACTTCCTGGTCTTTATCTAGTCCAAAATCATGGTTATAAAAGATGTCGAAGTCAGAGCTACTCATCCATGGGACTCCTGAACATCTAGATGCATGTATGTAAAGAGTGATATCATCTTCCACTCGTCGCAAGACTCCCACACTACCTCCATCTGTGTCTTAAATATCAATAAAAAGGTAATTAAGTTTCCCTTTCCCAGTGTATAATCTAGATTGAAGTCGAAATATTATAGATACTTGACCCACCTCCTCTGTTGAAGGTTCAAGTCCCACTGAGAAAAGATGTAATTGAAGCTCTTGTGGTCCATGTACAACACAAAACTCTCACTAAAAAGATAGTTTCTCCTACATCTCAGGGAATGTACCACCGTTTCCAACTTCGGATCATTAGTGGGATAATTCCTCTCATGCGCTTCTAGTTGTCTGGATCCATAAGTAACCACTCGATCCTCTTGCATCATAATTTCTCCAAGTCCAACTCTGGATGCATCACAATATATGGTATATTCCTTACCTAGAATAGTTAAAGTGAGGATAGGTGTTAAGGTCAACCTTCCATTTAGCTCCTAAAAATATCTCTCACAAGTATCTGACCAAACAAAATTCACCCCTTTCTTGGTCATCCTGGACATTTGTACTATCATATGGGAGAAGTCCGGGATGAAATACCAGTAATATAATACTAAACTTAGAAAACTCTTAATATCAAAGAAATTATTTGGTCACTCCCATGATACCATGACTGCAACCTTTTATGGGTCTACTAACACTCCACCCTCTGAGATTTTATGGATTAAGAAGTTCACTTTATCAATCCAGAATGTGCATTTAGATAGCTTGGCATAAATCTGGTGCTCTCTTGATGTAATCAATATGATTTCAAGATGTTGTAAATGATCATATTTTAATTGGTAGTACACTAATATGTCATCGATGAAAACCACCACTATAACAACCCTTCTTTTTATTACAACTTAAACATGATTTATTACATAAAACATCACTTGATACAACAAAGAAGATCAATAGGTTTAGTGTCTTTGGGGATTAGGATCATTACATAAAAACTTGAAACATGAAATACAACATCTTTGTTGAAAACTTCCTTTACATGACCACTACATTTCCTCGTACTTAGCATTGCATGGGATAACCTGAGGACATGCATAAGAAAAGGGTGAGCTATAAAGCCTAGTAAGGGAATACACATGGAATAACATGAGGAGTAAAATACATGTTAGACATTAGGCATATCAATAGAGCACAATAGAAACATGAACATAAAGGCATGATAAAGCATGGTAATCATGACATGGAAATGTGGCAACAACACTTAACATGGAATTAGCATGAGCCAAGACTCATTGCACATGAAGCATGGGTAAATCCTCATTGCACATGAAGCACGAGTAAACCCTCGTTACACTTGAATTAGAATGAGTCAACACTCATTGCACATGACTTATCATGATACTATACTTTACCCAATTCATTGGAGCGCTATAAGGGCGCACCCTTCTTAAACATTTCATTTCATGCATAAGTGTGCCACATGGATCATAAAACATTGATTCATAAAACATAATCATTTATTCCAAAATAAAGGAATGTGGAATTAATACATAAAACTTTATAATAAATAAGTAAATGTGCATAAAGGTGCATACCCTTGATGGAGAAATGGGCATGGTGTTCACTACACAATGACATTGTCTTAGAAAATCGGTGCAATTTCGGCAGCGTAACGGCGTGACATAAGAATTCATAAAAATGGTTGATGAGAGAGAAAGGGGTTTCTCATCATATTTACATGAAATGGACAGTAAGGGGGTCATATATATACATTTCCAAACAATTTTAATGGAATTTAGATTCATGATACAAAAGTATTGCTTGAATATAAAAGAGGAGAGAGAAGTTCCTTTCGAAATTTTGGCATAGTAACGGGTGTACATGGGAGGCATTTAATGAGAGAGAAAGGGGCCTTACATCATTCAAACAATAATAGGGCAGTATGGGGGAGGTTAAAAACCATACCCCAGCATTTATAATTGAAATTAAAAGGGCGTAACAATATGAAGAAAATTGGACAAAAATGAGAAAGGAAGAAAAACCCTTACTTGGAAGTGTGCTTCCAAAGGCTAGAGAGAGGCTTGTGAGAGGCTTCTTTGGAGCTTGGGGAACCTTTGGAGGATTATAGAGAGATTAGGGCAGAGGTTGGATGAACTCCAAAGGCTTTGAGTGAGGAGGAAGTGGGATCTTGGGTGGGTTTATATAGGAAAGGTGAGGGAATTCTTTATTATTTAGGTTTGGGACCCCTTATATTAAATTAATCCAAACCACAAACCATCTCATGGTTTTTGCCCATGTTTTTTGGAAAAGGGAATAGGAAATCAATATTTTATAAGGCCAAAGTCCAAACTTCTTAAAATAATAGGGTTGCTTATGTGGAGGTGAGTCACACTCCCATGAAAAACAATTTAAAAAGACAAGGTGTTAAATAAGTCTTGAGGGGTCCATTAATGCTTTGAAAAGTAAGTCAAACAAACCCAAAACCACATTATTTTAATGGTAAAACATATATTGGCCGAAAATAAAGCTTATAGTATTTTATTACATCACTATTGGGTCATTATGATGTTATAAAACACATTTATATTTAAACGGTATTTAATTTTTACCCAAAAATTTGACTATCTCAGAAAATTATGAAAAATTCACCGTTGGATAATTTAGACGTCTTGATTCCAGAAATAAAATTTATTTTATCTAAATAATTTTCTAAATATGGTAATTTTCACTTTTAAAATAAAAACCGACATTTATCGAAAATTCGCAGGTTTTGACAAAAAATGGCTTTCAAACCTTAATAAAAATTATAATTTCATTCATAAAATTATAAGATAATTTATATTTAATAAAAATTAATTTAATAATAATCATAATATTTTATTAAAATATTATTTAATTCAAAAATACATTAATTTAATAAAATAGGATTCTTAATTAAATAATAACTAAAAACACTATTTTTACTTTAAAAACTATTTACAATGTATCAATAATGACAAGAAAGTCTATACATTATTATATAAAAAAAATAATATATATTAACATCTTACTATTGATTCGTTACATAACCCCTTAAAACAGCTGCATAAGACCTAAGGGTAAGGTGTGCGATGGTGACAGACTCTTGGGGTGGCTCGGATAACATTGCTCGAGTGGTAATTTCTATCAACTTCCACTTATCCCGTAGATGGTCTCGTTCGAGTTTGACATGATGAAGCTCAACTTGGGCTTGGTCAAGAGAGAATCCCAAGGATGCCACCTATTTTTTGAGCTCTGAAAAATGGGCTTTGTATGGAGCAATTCTACTAGATGAGGTCATCGCTTCCTTTGTCTGAGTAAATTTGGATTTGTTAAAGCCCTATATTTATACTAATCATGTGGTCACTGTTCAACGTCTATATTAGAAACAGTCAAAATTATTAACATAAAACCAATGAAGTTGACATTTTATATAAACATAAAGAGGAATTTAATTAGATCAATAGGGATTTCCATTAATGAAACTTTGGGTTGTTACAATATTCCCCCCTTAAGAAATTTCGCCCCCGAAATTTTTTCTTTTCGCACACTAAAATAGATGTGGGTAACTCAGCTTCATCATTTCCTCTGATTCCCAAGTCGCTTCTTCAAACTTGTGGTTTCTCCACACCACCTTGACGAGGGGCATTGTCTTATTTCGTAGAACTTTTTCTCTACGATCTAAGATCTTCACTGGTTACTCCTCATAAGAAAGATCATCTTCCAATTGTACCACCTCAGAAGAGAGTACATATGAAGGGTCCGGTATGTACTTCCTTAAGAGGTATACATAAAAGACATCATGCACTTTGGCCATGGTAGGTGGAAGTTCTAGTCGATAGGACACAGCCCCAACACGATCAAGAATCTCGAAGGGGTCGATGTACCTTGGACTTAACTTACCTTTATTTCCAAACCTCATGACCTTCTTCCACAGAGATATGCGTAAAAAAACCATGTCTCCAACTTTAAACTCAAGGTCTCATCGACGGTTATCTGCATAACTCTTATGTCAACTCTGGGCTACCTTGATATGATGCTGAATGGTTTTCACCTTCTCCACCATTTCTTAGACCATTTCTGGTCCAAGCAACTTACTTTCACCGACATCATACCAATATACCAGTGTTCTGCACCTTTTCCCATGTAGGGATTCATATGGTTCCATTTGAATGCTTGAGTGTAAACTGTTATTATAATAGAACTCAACCAGAGGAAGATTTTGATCCCATCCTCCTTTAAAGTCCATTGAGCTTGCTCTCAACATATCCTCAAGTGTTTGGATAGTCCGCTCAGATTTGCCATCAGTTTGAGGATGATAGGTCATACTGAAGTTCAGTTCAGTATTCAGATCATGTTGAAGACTCTTCCAAAACTTAGAGGTGAATCTTGGATCTCGATTAAACACAATAGATAGTGGTACTCCATGCAACCTTACCACTTCCCTGATATATATCTGTGCCAGTTGATCCAAAGATAAATCCTCCCAAATAGAAATGAAGTGTGCATTCTTTGTAAGATGGTCCACCAAAACCCAGATCACATTGCTGCCTTTAGATGTCCTTGGAAGTATGGTGACAAAGTCCATGGTGATTTTCTCTCATTTCCATTCTGGTATGGGAAATGGTTGCATCATCCCCTTAGGCTTATGCCTCTCTGCCTTCACTTGCTGGAACACCAGACACTTTGATGTATATTCAGTGATCTCTTTCTTCATATTATCCCACCAAAAGTTTTCTCGGAGATCTCGATATATCTTTGTGCTCGTTGGGTTAATAGAGAAATTTGAACTATGTGCATTATCCAAAAGTTCCTTCTTCAGCTCTGGACTCGATGGAACACATAGTCTTTTCCCAAACCACACAATTCCTTCTTCATTAACATTAAACTTCGAGGATTTCCCTTTTTTGATAGCTTCCACTTTTTCCTGAATTCCCACATCATCCTTTTGAGCATCCTTTAACCTTTCCAAAAGAGACGGTTGAGCAATCATTTGTGAAAGGATTGATGATTTTCCCTTCTTTATGATTCCCATTTCCATCTTCATCAAGTCTAAGAAGATTGGATCCTTCTCAATTCTCATCATTGATAGAATCGTTGGGTCTTTTCTACTTAGGTCATCTGCCACCTTGTTCGCTTTCCCAGGGTGGTAATGTATTGAACAGTCATAATCCTTGATGTGATCTATCCATCTTCTCTGGCGCATATTAAGCTCTTTCTGTGTGAATATATATTTAAGACTCTTGTGGTCAGTATATATCTCACATTTCTCCCCCTAAAGATAATGCCTCCAGATTTTCAAGGAAACGATCACCGCCGCTAACTCCAGATCATGCGTTGGATAGTTTTGCTCATGGATTTTCAACTGCCTTGAGGCATAGGATATCACTTTATCATTCTGCATCAGCACACAACCTAATCCCTTCTTCTAAGCATCACTGAATACCACAAAAAGTTCCCCACTTGTGGGTAAAGTGAGCATGGGCGTAGTGATAAGCATCCTTTTCAACTCCTTGAATCTTTCTTCGCATTCATCACTCCAAGAAAACTTTACTCCCTTCTGAGTTAGATTGTTAAGAGGGTTGGATAATCGTGAGAAATTCCTCACAAATCGTCGATAATATCCAGCTAACCCCAAGAAGCTATGAATATCTTTTACTGATGTTGGCCTCGGCCATCCCTCAATTGCATATGATTTGGAGGGATCCACAGATATCCCATTGCTTGTGATGATATGGCCCAAGAATGAGACCTCCTTCAACGAGAAATCACACTTTCTGTACTTTGCATAGAGATTCTCCTTGCGCAAAGTCTCTAGTACAATTCTTAAATGCTTCTCATGATCCTCCTTGTTTTTGGAGTATATTAGAATATCATCTATAAAGACTACCACAAATTTGTCGAAGTAATCTCTAAAAACTCTATTCATTAAGTCCATGAATATTGCTGGAGCATTAGTGAGTCCGAAAGGCATTACTATGAATTCATAGTGCCTGTATCTTGTGCGAAAAGCAGTCTTTGGGATATCTTCCTTCTTAACCCTTACTTGATAATATCCTGACCGCAAGTCCACCTTGGAGAAGTATTATGCTCCATGAAGCTGATCAAACAAGTCATCAATACGTGGGAGAGGATACTTGTTCTTTATCGTGATTTTGTCGAGCTCATGATAATCGATGCAAAGGCGCATTGACCCATCCTTTTTCTTGACGAAGAGGACTGGTGCACCCCATGGTGAAGCACTTGGGCGTATAAACCCCTTATCCAGATTCTCTTGTAGTTGTTTCTTCAGCTCTTCAAGCTCTACAACAGCCATTCTTTATGGAGTATTGGATATTGGTAATGCCCCGGGTATAAGTTCAATTGAGAATTCAACATCTCTTCTAGGAGGAAGACCAGGCAGTTCCTCGGGAAACACTTCAGCGAATTCCCTCACAATAGGCATTTCTTCAAGGATGGTTTCTTCCTTGGACTCAATCATCTGAGCCAGATACGCATGCTCATAGGGCAGTAATATCTATTCTTGAGATGATGGAGCTAAAGGAGATTCATCTTCCTCCTTACACTTGTAAAGAATCGGGGGTTGATTCTCCATATGGAGTGTGATTTCCCTCTCCCGACAATTTATGTTGTCTCTATATAAGGAAAGCCAATCCATGTCAATAATTGTATCAAATTACAAGAAATTAAATCCACAGATTATAACAGGGGAGGACTTATATTCATGGGATGCAATGATTTCCCCATTTTCCATACTCACTGACATCTTCACTTCCATGATTTGTGGTGGTGTTGGGATTGTTCTACCAAACTTTCGAGATATAAAAGAATGCGTAGAACCTGAATCAAAAAATATGCTCTCTATTCCTGAATGAATAACTAGCGTACCTATCACCACTTCGTTGTCGGGGTTCACTTTGGCAGAAGTTATAGTAAGAGCTCTTCCTTGATTCCTTGGAGGTTGTTGGTTGCCTCTGAAAACCCTTGGATTAGGGCACTGATTTGCAAAATGCCCCGGTTCTTTGCATTTGTAGCACTGAAAAATGCGTTGAGGTTCAAACGGAGTGTTCTTCTCCTCTGTCATAGTCGCGGGTCTTTCTTGCTGATAGTTAACAACTAGGTGCCCTTCTCTTCCACACCTGAAGCATTTCCTCATCCCCTTAAGGAAATTTCCAGGGTGCTTCTTTCTGCACTTTTGGAAAGTGGGGTGCTAGATCTTCTTAGCACTGTTGGATTTATCCATCGAACCACCAACATTGAAGTCCACCTTACACTTCTTATCCCCATGATACCCCTGTGATTCTCTAATCTCCATTTCGACCTTGAGGTCACATCGGACAATTTCCTCATAGCTGCTAAAGTCACGGATCGCCAATGCTTTCCATAGGCTAGGCTTCAGCCCACCAAAGAAGTGGTCAACTTTGCATTCGGGGGTAACGACAAAGCCGGAAGCATATCGTGCAAGCCTTGTGAATTTTGCCTCGTATGCTCCAATAGATTCTTTGTCTTTTTTCTTGAGGGAAATAAAGTCCCTTTCCATCTTAAGCCGGAGGGTGTGCGGAAAATATTTATCAAAAAAAATCTTCCAGAAATCCTTCCATTCCAATGCATTGATCTCCTCCTCAGGCTTCATATTTTTTATCAACGTCCACCATTGAACAGCTTCACCCTCCATATGATAAGCCACCAGGATAAACTTCTCTTGTTCATAACATTGAAGGATGGAGAAGATCTTTTCAATGGAGTTGATCCATTGTTCAGCGATCGTGGGATCGGATGATCCACTAAAAGTAGGAGGCCTTTGTCCCATGAAGCTATCAATAGCGACTTGTTCTTTATTAGGGGGGGTTGAACGTTCCTCTTGACCCATGTTTCTATTCAAAACTTGAGTTATCTGAGAGAGAATCATGACAAAGTTCTCGATTCTCGTTCCCATTGGATTGGGCATCTCATTAGTACAGTCATCACACTGATCTTCACATCGGTTGTTAGCCCGAGTCCTCCTATTACCGGCCATTAGCTAGAATAAAAGGAAAGTTAGGGGTAACACATAAAGGGTAATACAAAGACAAAAGTTGATGACTTATAAATAAACTTTTATTTTCTGAACTCGTGAGTCTATAGGCTTCAATATAGGCTTTTCATGATCTACCTTCTAACATATATTCTTAGGGGAAATTTTTTTAATTCCCTTAATAAGGGTTCATACTAATCTTGTGAATTTATCAAAATGTATCCCCCGAGAGTGTCATAACCAAGAGTTCAGCAAGGCCCATTGTCGTGCACCAGTTCCCATTCGATTCTAGCTCAAAGCGGTGTTTTCGGGTTTTACCCCTAGGATACATTTGTGCCAGAGTTGCCTCTACCTGCTCATATCCAGACAGGGATGTATTTGCTTGATAAACCACTTACTCAGTACTTACCAAAACTTAGGGATGTTTTTATTATACTTAGTATTGTCTCTAAGGCTTTACTAGGGTTTTCTAATCCTAATCCCAAAAAAATAACTAAACATATCATTTGATACCAACTATGACAACCCTGCTTTTTATTACAACTTAAACATGATTTATTACATAAAACATCACTTGATACAACAAAGAAGATCAAGAGGTTTAGTGTATTTGGGGATTAGGATCATTACATAAAAACCTGAAACATGAAATACAACATCTTTATTGAAAACTTCCTTTACATGACCACTACATTCCATCGTACTTAGCATTGCATGGGATAACCTGAGGACATGCATAAGAAAAGGGTGAGCTATAAAGCCCAGTAAGGGAATACACATGGAATAAAATGAGGAGTACAATACATGTTAGACATTAGGAATATCAATAGAGCACAAGAGAAACATGAACATAAAGGTATGATAAAGCATGATAATCAAAACATGGAAATGTGGCAACAACACTTAACATGGAATTAGCATGAGCCAAGACTCATTGCACATGGAGCATGAGTAAATCCTCATTGCACATGAAGCACGAGTAAACCCTCATTGCACTTGAATTATCATGAGTCAACACTCATTGCACATGACGTATCATGATACTATACTTTACCCAATGCATTGGAGCACTATAAGGGTGCACCTTTCTTAAACATTTCATTTCATGCATAAATGTGCCACATGGATCATAAAACATTGATTCATAAAACATAATAATTTATTCCATGGTAAAGGAATGTGGAATTAATATATGAAACTTTATAATCAATAAGTAAATGTGAATAAAGGTGAATACCCATGATGGGGAAATGGGCATGGTATTCACTACACAATGGCATTGGCTTAGAAAATCGGTGCAATTTCGGCAGCGTAACGGCGTGACATAAGAATTCATAAAAATGGTTGATGAGAGAGAAAGGGGTGTATAATCATATTTTCATGAAATGGAAAGTAAGGGGGTCATATAGATACATTTCCAAACAATTGTAATGGAATTTATATTCATGATACAAAAGTATTGCTTGAATGTAAAAGAGGAGAGAGAAGTTCCTTTCGGAATTTTGGCATAGTAACGGGTGTACATGGGAGGCATTTGATGAGAGAGAAAGGGGTCTCCCATCATTCAAAAAATAATATGGAATTATGGAGGAGGTGAGAAACCATACCCCATCATTTATAATTGAAATTAAAAGGGCATAACAATATGAATAAAATTGGACAAAAATGAGAAAGGAAGAAAAACCCTTACTTGGAAGTGTGCTTCCAAAGGCTAGAGAGAGGATTTTGAGAGGCTTCTTGGGAGATTGGGGCACCTTGGGATGATTCTATAGAGTAGGTAATAGTTTGGACGAACTCCAAAGGCTTTGAGTGAGGATGAAGTGGGAGCGTGGGTGGGTTTATATAGGAAAGGTGAGGGAATTCTTTATTATTTAGGTTTGGGACCCCTTATATTAAATTAATCCAAACCACAAACCATCCCATGATTTTTGCCCATGGTTTTTGGAAAAGGGAATATGAAAAAAATATTTTATAAGTCCAAAGTCCGAACTTCTAAAAATAATAGGGTTTATTATGTGGGGGTGATTCACACTCCCATGAAAAACAATTTAAAAAGACAAGGTGTTTAATAAGTCTTGAGGGGTGAATTAATGCTTTGAAAAGTAAGTCAAACAAACCCAAAATCACATTATATTAATGGTAAAACATATATTTTCTGAACATAAATCTTATAGTATTTTATTACATCACTATTGGGTCATTATGATGTCATAAAACACATTATATATTTAAACGGTATTTAATTTTTACCCAAAAATTTGACTATCTCGGAAAATTATGAAAGATTAACCATTGGATAATTTCGACATCCTGATTCCAGAAATAACATTTATTTTATCTAAATAATTTTCTAAATATGTTAATTTTCACTTTTAAAATAAAAACCGACATTTATCAAAAATTCACGGGTTTTGACAAAAATGGCTTTCAAACCTTAATAAAAATTATAATTGCATTCGTAAAATTATAAGATAATTTATATTTAATAAAAAATAATTTAATAATAATAATATTTTATTAAAATATTATTTAATTAAAAAATCCCTTAATTTAATAAAATAGAATTCTTAATTAAATAATAACTAAAAACACTATTTGTACTTTAAAAACAATTTACAATGTATCAATAATGACAAAAAAGTATACAAATTATTATATAAAAAAACAATGTACATGAACATAGTACTATCGATTCGTTACATAACCCCTTAAAACAGCCGCATAAGACCTAAGGGTAAGGTGTGCGATGGTGACAGACTCTTGGGGTGGCTCGGATAACATCGCTCGAGTGGTAATTTCTATTAACTTCCACTTATCCCGTAGATGGTCCTGTTCGAGCTTGACATGATGAATCTCAGCTTGGGCTTGGTCAAGAGAGAATCCCAAGGATGCCACCTCTTTTCCGAGCTCTGAAAAATGGGCTTCGTATGGAGCAATTCTATTGGATGAGGCCATCGCTTCCTTTGTCTGAGTAAATTTGGATTTGTTAAAGCCCTATATTTATACTAATAATGTGATCATTATTCAACGGCTATATTTGAAATGGTCAAAATTCTTAACATAAAACCAATGAAGTTGACATTTTATATAAACATAAAGAGACATTTAATTAGATCAAGAGGTATTTCCATTAATGAAACTTTGGGTCGTTACAACCACAAACTAATCTAGAAAATGATGAAAGATTCGACTCATCAAGGATATGAATACCTCCAGTGCATTCATAAAACCAAACAGTATCACTATGAACTCATACAATTCATACTTGCTCCTAAAAGTATTTTGTGTTATGCTTGATGGTATCACCCTCAAATAGTGGTATATTGATCTCAAATCAATCTTAGAAAAGATCTCAGAACCTCTCAGTTGATCAAATAGATCATCAATGCATGGAAGGGGATATCAGTTTTTTATTGTCATCTAGTTCAATCATTGATAGTCCGAATATAAGCACAAAGTTCCATCAGCCTTGGATTTCCCCATAATGGCATACTAGGCTATATTAAACCCTTAGATTCTAGATCTTCCAACTGAACATTCATCTCATGATGCTCTGTTGGTGTCATCCTATAAGGTGGAATAGAAATTGACTCTGCTCTCGGCACCAACTTGATCACGAACTTGATCTATCGCTTGGTTAGTAAGCCATATAACTCATTAGGAAAGACATTTTTAAAATATTATGCCACTAGAGGAAAGGTATCATGCTTTATTCCACCATCATCTAGAGCAAGACCTATTATCTGAGCTATGAGACAATCCGATCTACATTGAATTAGTTCTGTATGACTAGCCTGAAGATCCCACTCACCCTCATGAGAATAGATGCCTCCTTCTAGAGATAGGAAGTTAACTCTCCTTCTATAATAGTCGATATGAGTTTGGTACAGAACTAACCAATTGATACCCAAAATCATATCAAAACTTGTCATTTCAAGCACAAACAAGTCCTAGAAGAAATGATAACCTCCAATTTATAGAGAACATGACTTGAAACACTCAGTACTCTCTGATCACACTCTCAATTGTGTATCAATGGTCAAGACACCATCCAAGATTTCCACACAAAAAACCCAAAACATTTTCAAAAAAGAGAATATATAAAGGAATATGATGCTCTTGTATCAAAAAAACACAAGTAAGGGTAGATGATACAAGAATCGTACCTCTGACGGAATAAGGTCATGTATCCAAACTAGCCAGAGTAGACTATATGGGATGTAGATGACTTTCCCCTCTGCCCTGGGCTCCAGTATGAATCCCCTACACTATTCCCTCTACCTGGTATTTCCACTTCTGTATTAGGGTACCAATCCCCTTGCCTTGACCTAAATGTCTAGTGGAACTCTAGCTATCAGTATTATAAGGGGTATCTTAGTCCTTCTCAAACTCTGGTACCTATATTGATCCCCTACCACTGAACTACTACTACATTACCCCTATAAAATCTTTTTATGTGGCCCAGCCTACCGCAAGAACAACACTTTAAATTAGGGTACATACAATGAGATCACTTGTGGCCAAAGTTTCCACATTGGAAGCACTATAATGGAACATGTTCCCGAGATGGTTTCTTGTTGCCTTGACTACTATGTCCACTATTTCCTTGGTGATGATTGTCATAGCGATGCTTCATGCCACCAGAAGAAAAGATCCTATTTCGCCCTACTGAAATAGCATATTCGTTGCTTGGGGCCTCTCTCAAATTTTCTTTTGTGATGAGAGCATAATTTATCACGTCTAAAAATCTACTCAAGCGAAAAATTCTCACCATTAACCGGATCTCATAATGAAACCCATCCTGAAAACTTTCCACCCTGGAGATCTCATCAGCTGCTAAAGATGGTGCAAAGTGTTGTAGGTCGGTGAAGCATCTAACATATTTCATCACTGACAATCCGATTATATGAGTATTTTAGCATAATCAGGCAGATCCCTTTATATAAGAATTTTAGTATCACCAGGCAGAGCCCTTTATATAAGCATTTCAGCATAACCGGACCAAGTCCTCTATATAATCATTTTAGCATAACTAGGTCAAGCCCTTTATATAAGAATTTCATCATAACCAAGAAAATACCTTTATATAAGCATTTCAGTATGAATCACAACGCAATATATAATAGTAAGAATAACACATATAACATCATAATCCACAAGGGTCAATTCATCCTATTTCCATTTAAATTTAAATTACCCCTTTAATTTATCAAGTTGGTCTTAAACCATTATCATTCTAGTGCACAAAACCACATCATATCAGGTATCACCATCCATTTCAATAAATAAGTAATCCATTTTCCATGGTGAATCTATCACAAGAAATTACTTGAGGTCTCGTGTCATGCTAAAACATACTTTAAGCTATTAGCCTGATCACTAGTGTTGATGGGTAGGATCACCCTACAGGTATCCAAAAGATAAGTCACAAAACTATTGGATCCAAAGGTATACAAGGTTAGTCCAACACATTGTTTATCATCACCCATTATTCTGTTAATTAACGTGCACATTGTATCGATGTAAGAGTAAAATATTGTACATACTTAAAAAATTAGAAACAGACCATAGAGTTTTCTTCTAGACCATATACCTTTATATGGATATTCAAGAAGCACTTTCAACAGGTAACGCCAACAAGAATGAAGGTTAAGAAGGTCACAAGGTAAAACCTAAATCGCACAAGATCAAACTCGGTTCAACATCAGTCAAAATATTACACTATGATAATAGAGAACAAGCGGAAGAGAATGGAAAACCAAGAAAAACAACTCACTAGGGATCAAATACTTGATCGGGGTGTCCATAAGGGAAGGAATAGATTCAAAATCACCTAGAGTTTCCCTAGGATTCAAGAGAGGAGAGATGCACATGGATGAGAAATAAATCCAATGCACAACATAGTTTAAAACCGTTAAGACAACAAAATTCATGATGTTAAATCCTTTCACGTCGTGTATTTCTCGAATTATGAGTTATGCCAAAAAACACATCGCATCGGGTTTAAATAACCTTGATCATCCATTTCATGTCATGATCCATTTTCATGACGTGTAACCATTTCACCACCTGAACTATTTCATGACGTCTTCTTGGAAACATTTACACATCGTGTACCATGCTCACTGTGTGTAAATGTCCAACAAAAAACTCTCAGTCTAACTTCTACAAAAGATCCTAAAACACCTCCAAAGCCTTCCAAACTCACAGAGAACCATCATAATCCCTTTACCCATTTATATCTGGACTCCACTAACTAAAAAAACATATATCACCAAACTTTAGGTCATTTTAACCAATAATTTCTCTCCACCCTCAAAAGGAACTTGACCACCAAGGTTTAAAGAAAAAGTAAAATCCAAACAAAAGAGGTTCAACCCGAAACTCAAAGAGGGACATACATGAAAAAAGATGGGATCTTACATGCACTTTGAGAAGGTTTATGGGGACACCTGGTAAGCCTCATTGGCATTCTTTAAAGTGGCTCCTTATATACTTTTCTATGTTTATTAAGTTATGCATTCCATATGTCAAAAATGATGATTTTAATGTTGATATTGTTGGCTTTGTTGACTTTGATTATGCTGCAAATATTGATACTTATAATCCAGTCAATGGTTTGGTACTCCTGGAATATGGAGAATTTATCTCCTGGAAATGAAATATACAGTTAGTGGTTTCACTCTCCACCATCGAGGTGGAGTATATAGCCTTAACAGAGGTAATTTAGGAAGCTATATAGTTACAATGTTTGATTACTGAGTTATAACTATCTAATGATATCATTGTGGTTCACTGTGATATCCAATCTACACTGCATTTGTATAAAAACTATGTATGTCATGGTATATCGAATCACATTGACATTAGACCTCATTTTGTTTGGGATATTATAGAATCTCAGAAAATGAGTGTCACAAAGATACCCATTAGAGACAATCTAGCCAATAGTCTAACTAAGGTCGTCCCATTGTCTAAATCCAAACATTGTTTAAAATTGATGGATTTGGTCCCAATTCTGTAGTTTAGGTTGTGAATGTAGGTTCCGAGCACAGCAGAAGATCATGGGTGGATGTGCCCACTTGGCTTTTTTTCATTAGAAATGATCAATCTGGGATCAATACGATGATAAACTCTAGTCTCCATGGATCGATTCACAGAAATAGACAAAGAAGAAGAAAGGTCCCGAAACCACAAAAGTGGATAGTCACAGGTTGATTATAATTAATTTAATTAATTGACAAGAAGTACCTTTTGGGTGTTCTTTCTTCATTTATATTCTTGATCACGTTCCGATGTGATTCATCATTGTGTTGCAGAAGTCAAGTGTAGACTTCCTCTAGTGGTGATCCACACATGCACCTTATATCTCTGGACGTCGCTAAAGGAGTCTATGGGTGATGGCGTGGAGAAACCTTTGCTTGTGTTGTCTACCTTAGACCGTCTTGATCCGATGGAAGAGGATCTCTCTCGGTCTTGAGAGCATTCTTGGAGGAAGAGGTTCTTTCGGCCTTACAATAATTCTCTAGAATTATTGTACACAACGATTCTCTTTTAGGAAAAGAATTGGGGTTGTGAGGATATTTATAATCAGGTTTGAGGTTGTAAAGTTATGAAAATAAATAAACATGTTACACATTTTATTTATTTCATTAACTCTTTTGAAATCCTAATGTCAAGTCAATAATTCCTTGACATGCGCCCACACTGATTATAATAAATATCATTTAATAAAACGATATTATTTCCTCAAAATCCTGACTGGAAAAACTAAACGGCGTGTAATCATAAATACATGGCGTGTACTTGTTTTTCATTGAAAACTGCATGGCGTGTACATTCAATGTACACGGTGTGTATATTTTGTTTTCATTTATTCATTTCCTTTCCAAAATAAAAACTATAGGGCATGAACTTCAATAATACACGGCGTGTACTTGTTTTCAAAATAAAAACTAAACGGCGTGTAATCATTAATACACGACGTGTACTTGTTTTAATTTTATTCTTCCTCCAACATTAAAACAATTTAGGATTCCATGAATAATTATTAAACTACGTATGGTAATAATATTTATTCTACTTGAGATACATGAATACACTTAGTGTGTGACCCTCTA
Organism: Viscum album; assembly: GCA_963277665.1. NCBI lineage: Eukaryota > Viridiplantae > Streptophyta > Magnoliopsida > Santalales > Viscaceae > Viscum > Viscum album. The sequence continues at coordinate 1,713,238,778 of OY728130.1, forward strand.
GGACTCTTTCTCATTGGCATTAGGTGGGCTTGCCTAAAGTCCAAGATTACTATCTAGCAATGGGTCAAGGCACCCAAGAGAAAGAAGTTGACGCTGCATTGATGTGTCACCTTATACGAATGCTTACCGTGTAATTTAATCCCTTTGTCTCGATATATCATCAAGAAGGTTTCATGGAAGTGTCATAAACGTATATGCTTGATCTGTCGTTCTTTGACTACCTGAAATAAACTCATCATTTCATCATGGCCATGGAATTTCATGTGACAGTTCTATTTCAATCAAAGGGATGAGATATCAACTTCCATAAATGGAAGGGACAAATCCTTCCTCGACTTATCCATTAACAACATGCCATTTGTGACGCACCCAACGTACCCTACTTCCCTCCAACAGTCTACGTGATGGTTTTTGACAGCAAATCTAAGTGTGTGAGTCATGACATGAGTTAATGATAATCTTCTAGTCTAAGGACCATTACACACGCTCGTAGATAGCAATATCCAATGACACAAAGACATACTAAATTACTACTGGAGGGTCTGTTCTCATAATCTCCCATCTTAGAGATTACCAAGTGCGAACTCTATGAGAGAGAGTCTCATCTTCTTACGAGTAATCGCACATGACGGTCTGTATACTATGTGTCCTATCATAGTATGTCATCCAACCATAGAACTTTATTTAAGAATATTGTTATATAATTTCATTGTTGTCATCATAGAGGGGATCTTCCATGACCTTATTAATGCAACAAATATTCTAGGACATTATTATACTACATTCACGCAGAACAATGAACAATATATAATAAGTGTATATTCATGTAATCAAAGTACAAGCAGTTAGTTCTCAGGAAACCAACTCTAACAAACTCCCACTTGGACTAGAGCCAACTGCATACAACTTTTAGTCCGCTAGACCTCACGTGATGATCATGTTTCTGCTGAGTCAAGGATTTAGTCAAGGGGACTGCCACATTGTCTTCCATAGAAATACTGCTCACTAAAACTTCACCTCTCTGAGAAAAATCCCTCAAGAGATGATACTTTCGATTTATGTACTTTTCCTGCTGATGTGACCTTATCTCTTTTGCAAGTGCCACCGCTGCTGTATTATCACAATAGAGTTTGATAGGATCTTTACTGCTAGGTACTGCATCTAGCTCTTGGATGAAGATTTACATCCATACTACTTCTTTAGCTACCTCAGAAGCTGCGATATACTCAGACTCTACTATAGAATCTACGACCACACCTTGTTTTGAGATCTTCCAACTCACTACACCTCCATTAAAACTAAAGATGTATCCATTCTTTGACTTCCTGTCATCTTGATCAGTCTAGAAACTAACATCTACATGTCCTCTGATGACTAGTTCCTCATCTCCTCTATAAACCAGGAACATATCCTTAGTACGCCATAGATACTTAAGGATAGTCTTGATTGCCATCCAGTGGTGGTCTCTTGGATCAGCTTGATATCTACCTACCGCACTTAATGCGTAAGAAACATCTAGCCCTATACATATCATGGCATACATGACTGACCCAATCGTAAATGCGTAATGGGTCCTTGGAATTTTATTTCTTTACTCATGTGTCTGAGGACACATTTTCTTGGAAAGATGAATGCCATGTGACACTGGAAACAATCCCATCTTGGACTATTCCATATTGAATCTCTTCAGTATCTTGCCAATATATGTAGTTTGACTCAGGCCCAGTATTCCCTTATATCTATCATGATGGATCTTGATCCCAAGAATATATGCTGCCTCACCCAAGTCTTTCATGGAGAAGCATTTATCCATCCATGCCTTAATTGACTGTAAGACAGGTACTTCATTTCCAATTAGTAATATGTCATCAACATATACTATTAGGAAAACAACTGCACTTCCATTAAACCTTTTGTAGACACAAGGATCACATTCATTCTTAACAAATCCAAATTCCATTACAGATTCATCAAAACGATTGTTCCATGACCTTGATGCTTGCTTTAATCCATAAATTGATTTCTGCAACTTGAATACCTTGTTGGCATCCTTTGGATCCACAAACCCTTCAGGTTGTGTCATGTAGAAATATTCATGGATATTCCCGTTAAGGAATGCTGTTTTGACATCCATTTTCCAAATTTCATAGTCATGGTAAGTGGTAATGGACAATAGAATTTTGATGGATTTCAGCATTGCAACTGGTGAAAAGGTTTCATCATAGTCAATTACTTGATGCTGTCTAAAACCTTTTACAACCAATTGTGCCTTATAGGTGCTGATTTTCCCCTCCATGTCTATTTTCTTCTTGAATACCCATTTATTACCAACAGGCTTTACATCAACTAAAGGATCTACCAAAATCCAGACTTGGTTTTGGTACATGGAATCCATTTCAGAATTCATGGATTCTTGGAACTTGGCAGCGTTTGTGCCTTCAACTGCTTCCTTGTAGGTAAGAGGATCATCATTGTCAACCAATAATGAGTCACCATCCTCAGTGACAAGAAAAATATATCATTCTGGTTCTCTCACCTCTCTCGTGCTCTTACGCAGTTCTTGTGTCTCTGGAACAGATTGTTCTTCCATGGGGCTTTGTGGAATCTGTTCTTGTACCAACTCTTGTGTATCTTGAGCCTTGACTTAATTGAAGTCTATCTCACTCCAACTATCTCTTTTTAAGATGTGATCCCTCTCAAGTAATATGGCGTGTCTTGCCACTATTACCCTTTTATCTGAGGGGTTGTATAGGTAATATCCCCTTGTTTCCTTGGGATATCCTATAAAGATACATTTTGTGCCTCAGGGTGCAAGTTTGTTACCTGAAGAGGGCTTAACAAATGCTTCGCTACCCCACACATGTAAATTTGATAACATGGCTTTGCGTCCACTCCATAACTCGTATGAAATACCATTTATCGATTTAGTTGGTACTTGGTTTGGTATGTGTGCTGCTGTTTGTAATGCATATCCCCAAAAGGATAATGGAAGACTCACATGACTCGTCATTGATCTCACCATATCTAACAGGGTTTGGTTCCTCCTTTCACTCACACCACTCCACTAAGGCGTGTAAAGAGGAGTGATTTGAGATAGAATCCCAAACTCCCATAAGAAATCAATGAAGTCCTGATTAAGATATTATCCTCCTCTGTCTGAGTGAAGTTTCTTAATCTTCTTACCAAGATGGTTCTCAACTTCATTCTTGTATTCTTTGAACCGATCAAAATAATGTGACTTATACCTCATTAAGTAAATATATCCATATCTACTAAAATCATTAGTAAAGATTATGAAGTACAAGAACCCACCCCTTGCTTCAACTGAAAATGGCCCACACACATCTGTGTGAACTAATTCTAGAATCTCTTTAGCCCTTTCGCATTTCCCACTAAATGGGGCTTTGTTCATTTTGCCTTTTAGACACGTATGACATACACCAAGTGGTTTTAGTTCGAAATAATCTAAATACCCATCTTGATGTAATTTTGTCAAATTTTTCTCAATGAAATGACCTAGTCGGTGATGCCAAAGTTGGGTGTGGTATGAGTCATGTGAATTAATTTTTTCATCGATTTCCATTACTTGGTTTGTGTATTCTAACACATAAAGGCCGTTATATAATTGTGCCCTACCAAAACAAATTCTATATTTATAAAATTAGAAACATCCACTTCCAAACTTGAAGATGAATCCATCAGTTTCTAATATGGATACTGAAATAATGTTTTTGGTTATAGAGGGTACATAATAACATCATTTCAAAACCAAGACCATCCCAGCAGGCAATGTGCGGTGGTAGTCTTTGACAGCTACAGCAGCGAGTCTGGCTCCGTTGGCAGCTCGCAGATCCACCTCACCTCGGTCAATCTTTTTGAATATACTTGGTTCTTGTATTTGGATATAGATGTGAGCACCAAAAGTAGTATCTAATACCCAATTGGTAGAAACATATAGATTTCATTTGATAACAAACACACCTAAAGCTTCACCTTTCTTCCTTGGATGGGTGCAGTTTTTCTTCCAGTGGCCCTTCTTGCCACATGCGAAACAAACAGCCCCTTGTTCTCTTGGCTCCCCTATGATCTTCCTTTTCTTGGAAGGCCTTGAAGAATATTTGGGCTTAAAGCTCTTTGAATTACCTTTACTTTTATTCACCATAAGTAAAGAAGGTTTTTTACGCTTCGTATCATTGTCCACTTGGTGAATGAGGATAAGAAGATCAGATAGAGACTTCTCAATGTTGTTCATGTTGAAATTTACAGCAAAGTTAGAGAAGCTCTGGGGGAGTGATGCGAGAATGAGATTGGTACCCAGATATTTAGGGATTTTAAACCCTAGAACCTTCAAGCACTCAATGTAGCCAATGAGCTTGACTACATGAGGCCCAGTTGGGGCACCCTCTCCAAGCTTTATCTAGAATAGAGCCTTGGAGATCTCAAACCTTTCCTGTCTTGATCTCTCCTTGTATAGACCACGGAGGTGCACGAGTATGCTATAGGAATCCATGTCTTCATGAGACTTTATGAGCTCACTAGACATTTATGATAGCATCAAACATTGAACGTCAAGTCCATCGTTCAAATGTTGATCATAGACCAGGAAATCTTCATCACTCGCCCCTTGGGTAGGAGAATCAGGAAGTGAGGACTCCAGCACATAAAACTTTCTCTCATGGAGTAGGATAACCCAAAGGTGCCTAAAACATTCCTGAAAGTTACTATCGATGAGGATATTATATTTATCCATAATTGATTGCAGAGAAAAGTTGGTTGATGAGTTTGTCATTTTGATTCTACAAATTAAAAGAGCAGATTTATCAGTACTTTTTTGATTACATTTTATGAGAAATAATAAATTTTATTAAGTCTCCCACTATTTTATCAAGTCCCAATGGCCCTCACCATTGAACTGGGAATGTCCAGTTTTCTTGATATTCTAGTGGCAAGGATCCATATTCCCCTTCGCATAACCCCAACGAGGGTTGGTCAAGCTATTTGAAGGTATTTAGGTAGACAGGTCTTTGCCAACTGTGATATTACAGTTCCTTGATCTGTTGAGTGGACTCCACAATCCTGAAATCCTAACTTGGATTTCCTCAACACTTACCTCCAATATTTCACCAAGTATAGAAAGGGATACTCTTCTTAATGTAATATGGTGAAGTCAACCCGAAACCTTTCATAAGGGCTTCCTTTATAAAAGTAAGTTTCCCAACAGGTGTTGGTCAAACACATAGTTTTATTGAGTCTTTCCCTTAATCAAGTAACGGAAGGCTTGGTCTGGCTTAATATGGTATTGAGGTATTTTAATCCTTTATGTGTAGTTTCTCATTATCAAATTCTTGTTAATATTAAGTGATGCTTGCTTAAATGATTAACCATGTTCCGATAATGTTTACGCATAGTCTGGTTTTTATTTTATTCCATATTTTCATGCTTGTTCATTTTATTAACTATGTGATCGCGACAACACATACATAATAAATAAACCATGAAATCAGACAGAAATAAAATAATATTTCATGATCATGATCTTCTATTGGTTAGCTTATCTTGTGGTTTTGATAAGCTAACCCTAACCTAGGGAAAAACACCTTGAACCTGATGGTTCGTGTTTTATAGATCCCACCTATCCACCTTTGTATCTTCTTGTGTTTGATTCACCTCAACTTTGGATTTTGAACCGTCTTCTCTAGCTTGGGAGATCCTCCATTACATAGGGTTTACGTTAAAGAAACCATGGGCACACGAGACCTACATTTTATTGGAAGAAGGATCGCAGGCCATCGAATTTAAATTAAACAAATTTAAATGAAACCATACACACACAAAGGGTCTTTGGTCTAGATCATGATCATTAATAGCATGCAATGACATTTACTCATATTAAGAATTCAAATTCTTTTAATATTTCTATTTATTCAATATAAGTCATGCTTGAATTCAATTAATTATGATCTTATAATTAATCAATTCTTTATCTTAAATTCCTTCCTGAATTTTCTTGAAATTCTTATCATCCATATTCCTTGTATAGGTCTTTGTACTTTTGGAGGAAACCTGGTGAAATCCCATTTCTGGAAAGTACACGGCATGTAGAATGTATTACACGGCGTGTATTTTTCACCCTTTATCCAAAGTACACACCAAGGGCTTTGGCATGTTTACTATACTTTGGAAATTTTGGAGTACATGGTGTGTAGATTAATCTAACATGGTGTGTACTTCCTTGTTACACGGTTACTGACCTAGAAATCCCGTGTACACGATACATGGCTTCTCCTTGTACACAGTTTCACCTAGGCTGGATCGGACTACACGGCGTGTTGATTCAACATATATGTTGTGCATTCTGGTTTCCACACGTCGTTCATTTCTCTTCAACACGGTGTAATAAATACTTAGGTATTCTCAATTCACATGGCATGGTTTGGCGGACCAGTACCAGTTCTTTGAACCTAAGTACACGGCGTGTAGTTTTCACTACACGTTGTGTATTGTTGTGTTGTACGGACAGAAAGAGCGGCTCCTCCGAATGAGCTCCTAATTTTTAATTTAATCAAAATTAAAATTAAAAGTTAATTTCCGTTATGTGAATCGAGAAATGAAGGAGGAAGAATAAATCTCGTTCATTCAGATTTATAGAATGATTTATCTTGAATTGAATCAGATATAAATGCATAAATTATCAACAAAAATTAAATAACTATAATCAACATTGTAACCTCCCTTTGATACCAATTGAAGGGTCCGGGTGCAGCGGAAGCTCATGGGTAGATGTGCCCACTTGGATTTTTGTCATTATCAATGATCAATCTAGGATCAATACGATGACAAATGCCAGTCTCCATGGATCGATTCAAAGAAATATAAAAAGAAGAAGAAAGGTCCCGGAACCACAAAAGTGGATCGTCACAGGTTGATTATAATTAATTTAATTAATTGACAATAATTTCCTTTTGGGTGTTCTTTCTTCGTTGATATTCTTGATCAAGTTTTGATGTGATTTTTCATTGTGTTGCAGAAGCTAAGTGTAGACTTCCTCTAGCAGTGATCCATAGGTGCACCTCGTATCTATGGATGTCACCAAAGGATTCTCTGGGAGCTATCATGGAGAAACCTTTGCTTGCGTTGTCCACCTTAGATCGTCTTGATCCGATGGAAGAGGATCTCTCTCAGTCTTGAGATAGTTCTTGGAGGAATAGGTTCTTTCAGCCTTGAAATAATTCTCCAGAATTGTTGTGAAAAATGATTCTCTTTTCAGAAAAGAATTGGGGTTGTGAGAATATTTATAATCAGGTTTGAGGTTATAAAGTTATGATAATAAATAAACATGTTACGTGTTTTATTTATTTCATTAACTCTTTTTAAAACCTCATGTTGAGTCAAATATTCCCTGACATGCGCCCACACTGATTATAATAAATATCATTTAATAAAACGATATTATTTCCTCAAAATCCCAACTGGAAAAACTACACGGCGTGTACTTGTTTTTCATTGAAAACTACAGGGCATTTAAATTCAATATACACGGTGTGTATATCTTATTTTCATTTATTAAGTTCCTTTCCAAAATGAAAACTACATGGCGTTTACTTTAAAAATACACAACATGTACTTGTTTTCAAAATAAAAACTACACGTCGTGTAATCATTAATACACGGCATGTACTTGTTTTCATTTTATTCTTCCTCCAACATTAAAACAATTTAGGATTATATGAATAATTATTAAACCATGTATGGGAATAATATTTATTCTACTTGAGATACTTGAATACACTTAGTGTGTGACCCTTTAGGCCTCTTTCTTGTTGGCATTAGGCGGGCTTGCCTAAAGTCCAAGATTACTGTCTAGTAATGGGTCAAGGCACCCAAGAGAAAGAAGTTGACTCTGCATTGATGTGTCACCTCATACAAACGCTTACCATATAATTTAATCCTTTTGTCTCAATATCTCATCAAGAAGGTTTCATGGAAGTGTAATAAACTTATATACTTGATCTGTTGTTCTTTGACTACCTAAAATAAATTCATTGTTTCACCATGGCCATGGAATTTCATGCGACAGTTCTATTTAAATCAAAGGGCCAAGATATCAACTTCCATAAATGGAAGGTAAAAATCCTTCCTCGACTTATCCATTAACAACATGTCATTCGTGATGCACCCAACATACCCTACTTCCCGCCAACTATCTACATGACGGTTTTCATCAGAAAATCTAAGTGTGCGAGTCATGACATGAGTTAATGATAATAATCCAGTCTAAGGACCATTACACACGCTCGCAGACTGCAATATCTGATGACACCAATACATGTGGAATTACTACTGGTGGGTATGTTCTCATAATCTCCCATCTTGGAGATTACCAAGTGAGAACTCCATGAGAGAGATTCTCGTCTTCTTACGAGTACTCACACATGACAGTCTATATAATATGTGTCCTATCATCATATGTCATCCAACCATAGAACTTTATTTAAGAATATTGTTATATCATTTCAAGGTTCTCATCATAGTGGGGATCTAACATGACCTTATTAATACAACAAATATTCCAGGACATTATTATACTATAGTCATGTAGAATAATGACCAATATATAATAAGTGTATATTCATGTAATAAAAGTATAAGAAGTTGGTTCTCAGGACACCAACTCTAACAGTGAAAAAATTATGCCTAAATATATTTAACTACATGGTGGAGATTTTTTGTTCCATGCCTACATGATTGTTGTATTTAAATTATTTTATGCTTCCAATCATTTGATTGATCCATGTGTTTATTATGCCATGCGTTGTTAGTTTATACACTCCTTGCATGGATCACCCATGTGCATGGGAACTATTTATGTGTCTTATTTTTCCCCCAAATTACCTTGAATTTATTTACCCTGGGATATTATGTTCCCTTACTGTTAAGAGTATTTAATCTGGGATGTGGATATTTCTGATCCAATGGCCCAGGATACTTCCTAGTGTGTTTTTTTCCTTTTCCAAGATTTTTTTCGCACATCCTGTGGCCACTCGTGTGCATCCACCTATCTTCCCAGCTGTGTCGCTTTTCGTTAGGCGAACAGCCTCTACGATTCGGGTCTTCCACACTACATTTATCTCATTGATTCTGTCTGCGCTGCCTGATGCTTCCCTGACACACTATTTATGGTGCTCTGCTTCTTCGTTTGGGGAACTTACTCTCTCACTTTATTTAATTAAATCTTTGGTCTGGTTCCAAGAGTTCTAATATTTTTTTTTTGTTAGTTTTCAAGGGAAAGATCTCAGATAAAAAGCAGGAACTGGGGTTTACCTGTCATATACACCCCCTTCATCTTATTTGTGTTGATCCTTGAAACTAGAGAACTATTCTAGTGGATACTTGGCGGAAGTCGACAAGATATTGGGTTTGGGAGGACCACACACCAGAAGGGAGTATCAAATCTTGACACCATTTAATCGTAATAATGTTTTGGTGATTAAACTTGGCTCTCTAAGTGATTTATTTTCTTTTCCCAATCATGATTTATATTATATCCTTTATGGGTGTGTTCATGAATTCATCCAGGAGTGGACTGCATTGATTCTAAGTAATGGGTTTCATCATCGCCAACTAGGTCGACAAGGTCAGCCTCCTCGGATAGTTTTTTTATTATATTCTTTGTATTCGAGTCTTTAATTGGTTGCTTGTTTTCATTTAGTAGTGAAACAATAACTTGGGGTGGTGTTCTTGTTGTGCATGTAGGATCACCGTGATCTAAAACACATTATATCTTGATGTTTTTTCCTGTTTTATGTGTTCATTTCTTCATGTTATTGTAATCTAGAAGTTTGATCTTGAACAAACAAGTTCATTTCCTTTTAATAAATAAAACCAATTTATCATATAAATTTTTAACCTAAGGATACACATCAGTGGATCCTCGATAATTCTCAGGGACAACCAAAATAATGGTTCCCCCAATAGTTTAGTGTTGATAAATGTTAGTGCTTAATAAATATGAATTTTTAGTAGTTCATCTTACCTTTGCTGACATGACATCATTGCTTTTCCCAACCACCCCCGCCTTAGCCATATCACCTTGCCACCCCTAGCTTAGGTGACCTACCTCTATCGTGTCACATCACTCCCAGTCATCCACTACATTTTTTTATTACCTAGTGACTAATATAAGCAATCATCAATACCCTATTAGTGACCCCCCTCCCCTAGACCACCAAATGTAGTTGTGAGAAATTCTACCACAAATAGGAGTTTTTCTACTAGTGTTTCTTCATTTAATGATGGTTTAAAAAACTCACTAATTTTTTTCTAGATAATTTAGTGATTGTCCCTCAAAAATTGGTACTATTTATTGAATTTTTTGTGTGTGTGATATGTGTTTTAAACCACCACTAATTATGTATTTTAGCATAAATTTTAAACCACCTCTAATATTTTTAAATTTTAGAAAATATTTAATAATTATTATTACGATTTTATTATTTTTATTTTTATTTAATAAATAATTTTTTCAATTTAATTAATTAAATGTATAATAATAATAGTAGTTAATAATTAGCAATTATTAATTAGTACTTACTAGTTAATATTAATAATTACTACATCAATCACTACCTTTAATTTCACGACTTGAATAGGTCCACTCGCAAGTGGTGATTGTTGTAAATATGTGTGTGTGTGTGTGTGTGTGTTTATCTATGTATGTATGCATGCATGTATGTATATGTATCTATATATGTATATATGTATGCATATATATTTCAATTTTTTAAAGTTGGATCGGTTTTAAATTTCCCGTTATTTTTGAATTTTTATTGATAAAAATTTAGTGATGGTTATAAAAACCACACCTAAATTTTAAAACTTTTTTTAATAAATAATATCAATTTATATATGTGAAATATTTTTTTTTCAATTTTTTAAAAAATTATTTTAACCGTCACTAAATTAATTTATCCACCACTAAGAGTAAAAATAACATCATCTAATAAATGCTTTTTTTTGTAGTGCAAGGTAGGCACACATGACCAAGGTCAATATTTTTTAGTTAGAACGTTTTTTTTTTACAAGGAAAGATGATATATTAATCTCGGAGATCTTTAGTTACAAATTCATGCACCCACGAAGGGAAATGATCGAGCCAGAGATGGTTCATTCTAAAAAGACCAGAAGAAGCTAAATGATGGTATGCTTCGTTTCCTTCCCGTTTGATGAAGGAGAAAGAGTAGGCTATGAAGATTTGACTGAGAGATTGGATTTTCCTAATGAGGAAGCCAAAATATTGGAGGCCACCATCATCAAACCCAATAGCATTGATGATCATGAGACAATGTGATTCAATGTGAATAGCATCTCTATAGCGACCCATCCTTTTCTTAAATTACTATTACATCATTTTAAAGATAAATAACATAATAGTATTACACATAGAGGATACAATAGTTTAGTGTCTTGGGAAAACTAGGACCATACATAACAATTACAACATCAAGCATAAAAATTTATTCAATTTCTTCTTCACTAGCTTCTTACTGGCACTTAACCTCTCCTTAGTACATGTAGTCACCTAAGGATATACATCAAAAGTGGTGAGCTATAAGCCTAGTAAGTGGATAGATAAGAACAATATATCATGGGGTGAGCATAATAATAACATAGGCAAAGAATCATGAACATAAGAGGAATCATAAATATAAGACTTGAAATGTGGCAATGCATAAAAATGAAACATCGTGTCTTAGTAGTTAACTACCACACATACTTGTGAACAAAGCTAGCATCTTGTTCAAATCATTTAAAATTTACTCATGAGATTCATCACTTTACCCAATGTATTGGAGTGATGTATAATTTTGGGTGCACCTGTCACATTCAACCATTCATATCATGCTATATAATTTCGGGCGCACCTGTCACATCATAACATTATCATTATCATGCATGCCACATAGAACATATATCAATAATTAACATAACTAACCCATGTAAAGGAATTGGTTTCATATCATAAGAACACATTAATAAACTTTGGGTTCCCAAAAGAAATAAGGAACAACATACGTGATACAAGAACCATCAACCTTGAATGAGAGGTAAAAGGTAAGTTCTTAAAAGAAGAGTTCTTTTGGAAAACATTTTGTTTGACATAAACTTTAGTAGAAAAAATATATATCCCAAAAAAGGTAAGATAATTATGAACAAATGATTTTTAAGGAGTAACTATACCAAATTTTGAGTGAAAGAGGTAGAACCTGAAGAAAGAAAATTGGGTTCGAGATTTTCCCCTTACCTTATATATGAATGCTTCCTTCGCTTTAATGTCCCCTTGAATCTTCCTCTTGAGATCCTCCTTAAGGGGCCTAAGCTTGGTCTTTTGATGAGACCAGAATATCTTGGATGTGGTGTAGGGGCTAGGTAAGATGCTTGGGTAGAGTTTAGAAAATTCTTGAAGCTTGAGAGGTGTGAGGGAATGAGGGAGTGAAGGGTGGTATTTATAGTGGAGGGGAGAGGGGTTTTCTCAATATAAAATTCATTAATTTATTATTTCTCCACAAGACAAGGAATAGTGAGTATTCCATGAAAAATAATAGTAATTTTATAATGTAATCCCAAACCAATTGGGATTACATCATTAGAACATCACACATGACTCTATAATTAGCTTATTTAGCTTATTTTTGTAAATTACGGTATTTCACTATTCATAAAAAATTCAAGTATTTTAGAAAATTCACAAAATTTCACCCCAACCATTTTTCAATGTGTAGAATCCAAAAATGATGTCCAGTTTTTAAAAAATAATTTTCTAAATATTATTAATTTAATATTTAATTAAAATCATAATTTACTTGAAAAATAAAGTTTTTAAAATTAAAAATGATTTTATAATGCTTTAAAAAATTTATAGGGTCTTATAAAATTATCTAAAAACTATAAGACATAGATTTTTTAACTTATGAACACATTTTAAGAAAATAAATTTTCTTTTAAATTAATTATTTAATTATAACTAATTATTTATGACTTACAAAAATACCAAAACATTTACTTTGGTCAAATTTTCACTTTCTAAGATGCCTAAATTTTATTTAATTATTCATGGGTAAGGTTACTCTTATTTTGTATGATTTAATATTCATAAGGGTTGTATTACTATTCATAAGGGTAGGTTACTATTCATAAGGGTAGGTTACTATTCACCAAAAATTATGTTGGTTTTATTAGACTTCAAAAATCATCTTGAACATAACTGTATATATCGGATTTTCAAAATTCCAAACACAGAAATGAAAAACTTATGTTTAAAGGTAACTTAGCACTTAGTAGTTCATTATGTTGTGTTTTCATGTGATTTTATGTCATTTTTATAAGAAGGTAATTTCCATTAAAAAACTTTGGGTTGTTACATTCTTCCCCCCTTATGAAATTTTGCCCCCAAAATTTTAATTTACACAAACAGGTGAGGGTACTTCTCCTTCATCGCCTCCTCTGGTTCCCAAGTAGCTTATTCAAACTTATGGTTCCTCCACAACACTTTGACAAGGTTGGTTGTCTTGTTGCATAGAACCTTATATCACTGGTCCAGAATCTCTATTGGATACTAATCATAAGAGAGATCATCTTCTAGTTGTACCACCTTTGAGTTTAGTACATGTGAGGGGTCAAGTATGTACTTCCTTAGGAGTGATATGGGAAAAACATCATAAACCTAAGCCATGTTCAGTTGAAGTGCAAGCCGATAGACCACGACTCCTATACAGTCAAGGATTTCAAAGGGTTCAATATACCTGGGGTTTAGCTTCCCTTTCTTCCCAAATTGCATGACTCTCTTCCATGTTGATATTCCAAGGAAGAATTTATCTCCAAATTCGAACTCCAAGTCCCTTCAACGGTTGCCAGCATAGCTATTTTGCCGACTCTAAGAATATTTTATGTGTTTCTGGATGACTTGAACCTTCTCTGTCATCTCTTGCACAAGATCGGGTCTAAGTAGCTTTATTTCTCCAACTTCATCCCAACAGGTTTGAGTTCTATATCACTTTTCATATGGAGCTTAATATGGATCCATTTGAATACTTGAGTGGAAGCTATTGTTTTATGAGAACTCAACCAATGAGTGATGCTTGATTTCATCCACCTTTGAATTCTAGAGATAATGCTCTTAGTATATCTTCAAGTGTCTGAATAGTCCTTTCAGATTGGCCATCGGTTTGGGGGTGATAGGTCGTGCTAAAATTTAATTCAGTACTCAAATCATGTTGAAGGCTCCTCTAAAATTTAGATGTTAACCTTGGATCACGGTTAGAGATAATTGAAATAGGAACACCATGCAGTCTCACCACTTCCTTCACATATATCTTTGCAAGTTGTTCAAGAGAGAGATCTTCCCGAATAGCGATAAAAGGGGCAGTATTGTTGAGTCGATCAACCAAAACCCATATCGTATTATTTCCCTCCGATGTCTTCGGGAGACCCGTGAAAAAGTCCATAGTAACATTTTCCCATTTCCACATGGGTATAGGCAATGGATGCATCAACCCTTTGGAATTTTGTCACTCTGCTCTAACTTGCTGACATACTAAGCACCTTGAGATATATTCTGCAATCTCCTTTTTCATATTATCCCACTATAAGTGTTCTCAGAGATCACAATACATCTTGGTGCTACCAGGATGGATAGATAGTGTTGAGCTATGTGCATTGTCCAATAGCTCCTTCTTTATCCTGGGTGATGAAGGCACACAAAGCCATGTTCCAAATTGAATCACGCCATCATCGTCAATATGGAACTCGTGCAGCTTCCCTTCCTTTACTACATTCACCCTCTTTTGTATCTCCACATCATCCCTTTGTGCTTCCTTAATATTCTATTGGATGTATGGTTGCACAATAATTTGGGCAAGGTGGGATGTATCCCCTTCCCTTATGATTTCTAAATTCATCCTTTGCATATACAAGGAGATATGGTCTTTCTCAATCCATAACATGGATAGAGTAGCAGGTTCTTTTCTGTTTAGATCATCAGCTACCTTGTTCGCCTTTCCATGATGATAGTGAATAGATAAATCATAATCCTTGATTAGCTATAACCAATTCCTTTGATGCACATTGAACTCCTTTTGTGTTAATATATACATTAGGCTCTTGTGGTCAGTGTATATGTCACACTTCTCTCCATAAAGGTAGTGTCACCAGATTTTCAAGGCAAAAATCACGGCTGCCAATTCTAGATCATGTTTCGGGTAGTTCTGCTCATGAATATTCAACTGCAGTGAGGCATAGGCTATCACATTATCATTTTTCATGAGTACACACCCCAAGCCTTTATTTGAATCATCACTGTATATCAAAAAAAATCTACACTTTTCGGTAGTGTGAGTACAAGTGTAGTGATCAGCCTTCTCTTTAGCTCCTTGAAGCTTCCCTCACATTCTTCCATCCAGACATACTTTACCCCTTTCCTTGTTAACTTAGTTAGCGGGCTTGACAATCGTGAGAAGTTTCTCACAAAATGTCGGTAGTACCCAGCTAATCCAAGAAAACTACATATTTTGGTGACACTAGAGGGTATGGGCCATTCCTCAATTGCCTTTGTTTTTGAAGGATCCACATAAATTCTCTCACTTGTGATCACATGTCCTAAGAATGTGACTTTCTTCATCCAAAAGTTACACTTGCTGAACTTGGCGTATAACTTCTCCTTTCTCAATGTCGCCAACACAAGTCTTAGATGTTCTTCATGCTACTCCTTTCTCTTGGAGTGGATGAGAATATCATCAATAAACACTACCAAAAAATTTGTCGAGGTAATTTCTAAATACTCTATTCATAAAATCCATGAATATTATAGGGGTATTGGTAAGTTCAAAGGGCATAACCAAAAACTCATAGTGCCCATACCTTGTACGGAAGGCAGTCTTCTGAATATATTCCTTCTTCACCTTTAACTGAGGATATCCAGAACAAAGATCCACCTTTGAGAAGTATTGAGCTCCTCTTAACTGATCAAACAAGTCATCAATCCTTAGAAGAGGATATTTGTTCTTTATGGTGATTTTGTTGAGTTCCCAATAATCGATACACAGCCACATTGTTTCATCCTTCTTCTTCACAAAGATCACTAGCACACCCCAAGGTGATGCACTAGGGCATATGAACCCTTTGTCTAGATACTCTTGTAGCTACTTCTTTAACTCCTCCAGTTTGATAGGAGACATCCTATAGGGACACTTTGAAATAGGAGTAGCTCCGGGTATGAGTTCTATTGAGAACTCTACCTCACGATCTGGGGGAATTTCAGGTAACTCTTCAGGAAATACATCACTGTATTCCCTCACGATGGGCATTTCGGCAAAGTTGGTACCTTCCTTTGACTCAACCATTTGGGAGAGGTATGCTTCTTTATAGGGAATCAACACCCACACCATTGAAGGATTTTTCAAAGGATATTCATGATCTTCCTTTCATTTGTAGAAGAGTATAGGATGGTTCGGAATTTGAAAAGATATTTCCTTTTCCCAACAGTTGATATGTTTTCTATATAACTAGAGCCAATCCATTCCCATTATAGCATCAAATTCTACCAAGGGAAGTATTACGAGATTTTCTAGAAGAATATTCCCACATACGCCAACAGGATAAGAGTCGAACACTTGGGTTTCAATGATTTCACCACTTGGTGTTTTTACATATATCTCTACTTTAAGGTTTTGTGGATTCGATTATATAGTTCTAGCAAACTTGCATGATATAAAGGAATGCGTAGAACCAGAATCAATTAATACTTTTTCCATTCTTGAGTGAATAGGAAGTGTACCTTTTATGACTTCATTATCATGCTCCACTTCTGTAGTACTTATGGCATAAGTCTTCCCTTGTTCCTTTGGATTTTGTGGCTGCTGACACTGATTACCCTCTAGAACTCGAGGTTTAGTGCACTGGATTGCATAGTTCCCTAGCTCCCTACAGTTGTAGCATTGAACCATGGGTGGTTCTCTCCTTTCTTTGACTACATTCTCCTTCCTTTTCATGTCTTTTCGACACTCTTGAGCATGGTGTCCTTCTTTACCACACTTGAAGAATTTCCCCATCCCTTTAAGGCTATTCCCATGGTGAAACTTCCCACATTTTTGGCATGTGGGTCATTGAGTTTTCCTTACACATTTTTCATTAGATCCACCAGATTGAAACTCCATCTTGTGTTTATTATCACCATAGTCATGGGACCATTCACCAAACTCCATCTCCACTTTGAGAGCACACCGAACAACTTATTCATAACTCCCAAAGTCTCAAATTGCAAGAGCCTTTCAAAGGTGTGGTTTTAATCCACTAAAGAATCTATCAATTTTTCTATAATTGTTGATAACAAAACCCAAATCATACCTTGAAATCCTTGTGAAATTTGCTTCGTAAATTATGATAGATTCTTCTTCTTTTTGCTTGAGCTCTATGAATTCTCTCTCCATATTCGTGCGAAGAGTTCTTGGGAAATACTTGTTAAGAAACATTATCTTAAAGTCTTCCCATTCCATATCTTCAATTTTTTCCCTTGGCTTGGTGTTCTTAATCAAATCCCACCATTGATTGGTCTCTCCATCTAGACGATAAACGGATAGTGTCACCTTCTCCATCTCACTCGAATGGCCCGAAGCCCTTCATTTTTATTGATTTTTGATAACCCCCCTTTCAAGGGATGAGGGGGAACCCTTAAAAGGCCCGTAGGCTCAGAGATTACATGGCCCGTGGGCTGAGGAGATTACATGACCCGAAGGTCTTAGGGAATTCAACCAGACTATCTACAAGGAACTGCCCCTCCCCATCATCTGCATCATGATAGTATCTCTCCACCTTCGCATGGATGTCTGGATAGGCTTCCCATGTAAGCACGGGCTGATTCTGATGGCATAGTCATACCCTCTCATTATAACAAATCCATTTGGCTCTTCTCTAGTGAGTTCACCTGATCTAAATCCTCTTCTGGGGCTTCTCCTTTTTTGTAGTGTGTCTGGGGCAACTACATGTGGCCCAAAGGCCTTGAGGTGGCCCGAAGGCCTTAAAGGTGGCCCGAAATCCTTAAGGACTCAAAGCCCAAATTGGTGGCCCAAGGTGAATAGTTCCAGGTGCTACAGTACCGAACAGTAACTGCTATAGTGCCAGCTACAGTGCCCACTTAGTGTACAATTCTACTACAGTCCCTCTATAGTGTACAGTTCTGCTACAGTCTGTACAATGTATAGTTCTGCTATAGTACTGCTACAGTGCCTGGTACAATACTTCTACAATACCCAGAAATATGCCTCTACCTGGTTTTGAACCTGGGTCTTATGGATGTACTTAAGGATACCTCACCAACTGGGATGAGGTTCATGTACACCTTCTCCATCTCAGAATAGTGAAGAATAAAAAATATATTCTTTATGGAGTTGACCCACAGTTCCACAACTAGTGGATCAGAAGATCCACTAAACATCGGTGGTCTTTTCCGTATAAAATATTCGATAGCCAGTTACTCTCTCTTTGGTGAAGGAGGAAGTTCCCCATTATTATGGTTATTGTTCATAACCTGAGATAATTGGGTAAGCATCGCTATGAAGTTTTTAACTCCACTTCCCAAATCACTGGGGATGTCGTTCGGGCAATCATTGCATTGGCCCTCGCATGAGTTGTTGGCCTGGTTTCTCCTGGTTCCCACCATTTTCTAAAATAGAAAAGGTTAGAACAAAACATAAGTCAACAATTCATGAATAAATAACTTATTCATTTGCACAATTTATACTAAAATCATAGCATATGGTATCCCTAGGTAAATATTCTTATGTACGTATTTGTACTTAGTTTCATACTAGAGGTTTTCTCTAGGGTTCACTAATCCTAATTCCCAAATTAACTAAACCTTTCCTTTGATGCCAACTATAGCGACCCAACCTTTTCTTACATTACTATTACATAATTTTAAAGATAAATAACATAATAGTATTACACATAGAGGATCCAACAGTTTAATGTCTTGGGAAAACTAGGACCATACATAATAATTACAACATCAAGCATAAACATTTATTCAATTTCTTCTTCACTAGCTTCTTACTGGCACTTAACCTCTCCTTAGTACATGTAGTCCCTGAGGATATACATGAAAAGGGGTGAGTTAGAAGCCTAGTAATGGGGCAGATAAGAACAATATAGCATGGGGTGAGCATAATCATAACATAGGCAAAGGATCATGAACATAAGAGGAAGCATAAATATAAGACTTGAAGTGTGGCAATGCATAAAAATGAAACATCATGTCTTAGCGGTTAACTACCACACATAATTGTGAAAAAATATAGCATCTTGTTCACATAATTTCACATTTACTCATTAGATTCATCACTTTAACCAATGCATTAGAGCACTGTATAATTCCAGGAGCACCTGTCACATTCAAACATTCATATTGCGCTATATAATTATGGGTGCACCCTTCACATCATAACATTATCATTATCATGCATGCCACATAGAACATATATCAATAATAAACATAAATAACCCATGGAAAGGAATGGTTTTCATCTCATAAGAACACATTCATAAAATTTGGGTTCTCAAAAGAAAGAGGGAACAACATACTTGATACAAGAACCATCAACCTTGAATGAGAGGTAAAAGGTGAGTTCTTAAAAGAAGAGTTCTTTTGGAAAACATTTTGTTTGACATAAACTTCAGTAGAAAACATGAATATCCTAGAAAAGGTAATATAATGATGAAAAAATTATTTTTAAGGAGTGAACATACCAAATTTGGAGTGAAATAGGGAGAACCTGAAGAAAGAAAATTGGGTTAGAGATTTTCCCCTTACCTTATATCTGAACACTTCCTTTGCTTTAATGTCCTCTTGAATCCTCCTCTTGAGATCCTCCTTAAGGGGCATAATATTGGTCTTTTGATGAGACCAGAAGCATTTGGACATGGGGGAGGGGATAGGTAATATGCTTGGGCATATTTTAGACAAGGCTTGAAGCTTGAGAGGTGTGAGGGAATGAGGGAGTGAAGGGTGGTATTTATAGTGGAGGGGAGAGGGGTATTCTCAATATAAAATTCATTAATTTATTATTTCTCCACAAGACAAGGAATAGTGAGTCTTCCATGACAAAGAATAGTAATTTTATAATATAATAACCAACCAAGTGGGATTACATTAGCATAAAATCAAACATGACTCTATAATTAGCTTATTTAGCTTATTTTTGTAAATTACGGTATTTCATTATTCATCAAAAATTCAAGTATTTCAGAAAAATACCAAAATTTCACCCCAACCATTTTTTGATGTGTAGAATCCAAAAATGATTTCCATTTCTCAAAAATAATTTTCTAAATATGATTAATTTAATATTTAATTAAAATAATAATTTTCTTGAAAAATACAGTTTTTAAAATTAAAACTGATTTTATAATGCTTTCAAAAATTATGTAGGGTGTTATAAAATTATATAAAAACTATAAGACATAGATTTATTTATTTATGAACACATTTTAAGAAAATAAATTTTCTTTTAAATTAATTAATTAATTATAATTATGTATTTATGACTCACAAAAATACCAAAACGTTTACTGTGGTCAAATTGTCACTTTCTAAGATGCCTAAATTTTATTTAATTATTCATGGGTAAAGTTACTCTTATTTTGGATGATTTACTATTCATAAGGGTCGAACTACTATTTATAAGGGTAGGTTAATATTCATAAGGGTATGTTACTATTCACCAAAAATTATGTTGGTTTTATTAGACTCCAAAAATCATCTTGAACACAACTGTGTATGTCAGATTTTTGAAATTCCATACACATAAGTGACAAACTTATGTTTAAATGTCACTTAGCACTTAGTAGTTCATTATGTTGTGTTTTCATGTGATTTTATGACATTTTTATAAGAAGGTAATTTCCATTGAAAAACTTTGGGTCATTACAATCCCATCCAAAATCTTTAGCCAAATTCAACCTAGTAAGGATAGCATAGGCCTCAGCAACGGCGGGCTCCCAAAGAGTGTGGTAAGACTCTTGTTTAGCAGGAATGACTTGGCCCCAGTGCTTCCAGACTATCAATCCAATTCCAACAATTCCATCCTTGGAGAGAGATGCATAAACATTGATCTTAAGGATTCCTTCCAGTGGACACCATCTTGTAATAGTTGTGTGAGTGCCAAAGATCCCATTCTGATCAGGGTCCCGATTCCACCCCTCAATCCAAGAGGTTTCTCGTTCAATCTAGAATCCAGAAGTATTTAAAGTGTGGTTAAAGATGAATTAATTTCATTGAATCTAGATGATACAAGCCACGACGCACAATGAAGCAATTTTATCAGCAGTGAATGAAGAAGACCACATCACCAGTAGTGTTGGGAGGTCCAATGTCATATCTAGAAAAAGTTCCGTAGAAGATCCCCAAGCTTGCTAGATATCCTCCACCCCAGGGCATTGGATTATAGTATGCATGGGAGGTCTTAAGATACCCAAACAAAAGGGACATTTCTTGTCGTTCGTAACATGGAGAAAAGAGAGGAAGTCCAGAGTGGGAAGAATATCGGTGTACACTTGCCACCAAAAATAGAAGATTTTTGGGGGGACCTTTAAATGTCGTAGTGTTGTCCAAAGTACCTCCCTTTACTCAAAGTGAGCATCAAGAGCGATCTGGTAGCCTGATTTCACCGTATAAGATCCGTAAATATCATTAAACCAATAAATACATCCTTGTCCCGCATCCATCACATAGAGGATGATAAGAATAATTTGTTTCCCTTTCGTTGAACCATGAATTAATTTTTTTTAGACACCAACTACTCCCAGAGTCATCAAAGAGGTAGCGAACAGTGGCATTCTCAAATCCCAAAATGGTTGGGGAAGTATCCAACAGGTTATCTTTATCAATTAACCAGGGATCATTCCAAATGTTTACTTTCAATCCATCCTCGATTCTCCAACCCAAAACCTTATCAAGTAATTTTTTTTCTCCCCAAATACTTATTCATAGAAATATGGGATGAGGGCCAAGAGAGGAGTTATGGAAATCCTAGTGGGGAAAATATTTTGCACGAAGGATCCACGCATAGAGAGAATAATGGTAAATCATGATGCGCCACTCCTGTTTGGCCAAAAGGGCATCGTTAAAAAGACGAAGGTCCCAAAAACCCATTCCACCGCCTGTTTTAGGGGTGCAGAGATATTTCTAAGCAATCCAATTATTTTATTCCTTCCATTATTATGGCCCCACCAGAATTTGGCGATGCGGGAGTGTATTTGGTCAACAATCACACTGGTAAGATTGAATAGGGACATTATATAGCTCGGGATAGACTGAAGAGCTGCCTTGATGAGAGTTTCCTTACCTGCTTTAGAATTTTTTTTTGGAGTCTAGCCTTGTATTTTTTTCTCAATTCAATCTATTGTGGATGAGAAAATTTATTTTTTTGATCGCCCGACAATCGTAGGTAGTCCAAGGTATTTTTTATGCTTATCGACCATTTGAATACCTGTAGTGAGACAAAGCTCCGCTCTCTGGGTTGGTGGGACCCTAGTACTGAAAGAAATTTCTGATTTTCCCTGATTGATTAATTGTCCAGAAGACCTCTCATAAAGGTGAATCACATTGCAGATAGCGTGTAATTCCTCATTTTTAACCCTTGAAAATAAAATATATTCATCCGCAAAGAAAAGATGTAAAATAGGTGGGCTGATCTGGCAAAAATTTTCCCCATGAATTAACTTAGAGGAAGCTGCCAATGAAAGGAGGTTAGAAAAAACATCATCCACTAGGATGAAGAGAAAGGGGGAGAGGGGATCTCCCTGGAGAAGGCCTCGGGTGTGTGAGAAGCCTTGGGTAAGTCCACCATTAACATTAATCTTTAAATAGATAGTAGAAACACATTGCACGATTATATCTATCCATTTTGAGCATAATCTCATTTTCGTCATAACAAACTGAATAAAGTGACATTCCACTCTATAATAAGCCTTGGTCATATCTAGTTTCCAGGCCACAGTACCTCTTTTTGTAGTTGATCGTATTTCCATAGAATGAAACACCTCATGGGCTACAATAGTATTATCTGTGATAAGCCTTTTGCGATAAAGACACTTTTATTTTCAGAAATAATAGCAGGTAACCACATGCAAAAATGATTGACCAAAATCTTGGAGAAAATCTTGTAGGAGACATTGCATAAGCTGATTGACTCAAAGTTCGAAGCCAAAAGGGGTTTCTTAATATTTGGGATGAGAGAAAGAATTGTCTCATTAAGGGATAAAAGGTTGATCTCCCCATCCCAAATACCTTTCATAAGAGCAGAGATGTCAGGGCCGAAAATATGACAATATTTCTTAAAGAAAAAATCATGGAATCCATCAGGACCTGGGGATTTTGTGGAATGGATATGTTTAAGAGCCTGTAAAATATCATCATCTGAAAAATCTTTTGTGAGCTGATGATTCATTTCATCGGTGATCACAGGTTTGATGCATGACTCAACCTTAGTAGAAATGGTGGGATCCCCTACAGTATAAAGTTTTTGAAAATAACAGGAAAGAATATCATGAATACCTTCAATATTAGAGATGGTTCTGCCATTAGGGTGAGAGAGGCAAGAAATAAAAATTTTACGATGCCTAGCCGAAGCCTTCTGATGAAAGTAATGGGTGTTTTTATCCCCTTCTTTAATATGGGCTTCACGTGCGCACATTTCCCAGAAGCTTTCCTTAATGTGAAGAGCCACATCCGGTTCTCTTTAGAGAGAACCAATTCTCGAGAGAATATCATCAGTTGGAGACGGTGTAAGAAAATAATTAAGCTCTCTCTCTAATGAGTCGCATTTCTTTTCGGGTTGATGAAATTTTTTATTGCTCCTTGAACTTAGTTTAGTAGCCACTTGCTAGAGGTTAAAACTAATGTTTGTGTTTCCTCCCTCCCAACATGAATGGATAACGGCTTCACATTCACAATAGTTTTCCTATAAGATTTAAAATCTGAAAGGTTTCCCATATCTTGGGTTGCAACCACTGTGAGAGAATTCAATGACAATAGGGTAGTGGTATGAAGAATTTGGCAAAAGGTGGGTGATATGGAAAATTTTGAAAATACTGATCCATTCCATCGATCCCAAGAATCTATCCAGGTGCTCGACAATGTGCATGCATTCTATGTTCCCGCGAAACCAGGTGAAGGGGATACCTATGGAGCCAAGGTCAGCCACATCTGCTCTAGTGATTACATCCCAGAAGCCGAACATCAAGGCATCAGACCAACATTCTCCTCCACATTTTTCATTCTAAAACAAAACTTTCCACCATTTTGGAAGGATTTCAGTCAGCTTGCAAGCCTCCAATCACTATTCATTATCCTCGGTATTTGAATTAATAGGGTCACCACCCCTATCTCCATGATTCATCCTTTTCCATGTTTCAAGGTTTAGAGGGCCTGATGATGTTATCCCAGTCATATCAGTTTCGTCCTGGGAGGTGGTACCTGGCGCAACATAATCTAGACCAAGGGAAGGCTCTGGTGGTTTGAAAAAAAGTTGGTTTGGCTCAGATATTGGGTCTGGTGGTTCCTTACATTTTTATGTCAGTCCAACTGGTGGTAATACACTGTCTTTCATAGAAGCAGGAGCCCGACTTGAGTTGGCAGTTGGGTCTGTGCTCTAACTCACATGATTTTCCCCAGTTCTGACCCCAGCCACTGTGCTATCCAAAGGCCCTCATTTTTCCCTCAGATCAACGTGATTATCCTCAGAAAAGTCTGGTGGTCCAAGAATGGTGACATTATTGTGATATGGTTCAACATTCTTAGAGAAATCTTTCTATAGTCAGGCTCGATCCTTTCATTTTTTCACTTCAGAAACGAACGTGAGTCCTATAGTTTTTGCACGAAGCCAAGGGTCGTATTGCATAATGATGTTGCCTTGTTCATTCTCTTTTTTCGAGTCACAACCTTTCTCTACGTTTCCAATACACCCATAGTAAAAACATAAAATTAGAATATTTTCAAACTCAAAAGATATCCAGGTGTTAGACTATTCAATTGATAAGAATAGACCCCTCATTATTGGTTGTGTCACATCGACCAAAGCTCTGATCCGCACCACGGTTCCCTAGTGAATTGGATCAGATCAATCCTAGTCCAGAAATTCAAAGGTCCTAGGCACAGCGGAAGATCATAGGTGGATCTTCCCACTTGGATTTTTTTTCGTTATCAATGATCACTCCAGGATCAATACGACGATAAACTCTAGACTCCACGGATCAAATCACAGAAATATACAAAGAAGAAGAATAGTCTCAGAACCACAAAGGAGGATCATCCCAGGTTGATTATAATTAATTTAATTAATTGAAAAGAAGTACCTTTTATGGCGTTCTTTATTCATTGATATTTCTGATCACATTCTGATGTGATTCGTCGTTATGTCGCAGAATCCAAGGGTAGACTTCCTCTAGTGGTGATCCACACGTGCACCACATATCTTTAGACGTCGCCAAAGGAATATTCATGTGCTAGCGTGGAGAAGTCTTTGCTTGCATTTTCCACCTTAGATCGCCTTGATCTGATGGAGGTGGATCTCTCTCGGTCTTGAGAGCGTTCTTGGAGGATGGAGTTCTTTCGGTCTTGAGAGAATTCTCCAGAATTGTTGTGCACGACGATTCTTAGGAAAAGTGTTGGGGTTGTGAGGATATTTATAATCGGGTTTGAGATTACAGAGTTATGACAATAAATAAACGTGTTACATGTTTTATTTATTTCATTAACTCTTATTGAAAACCCCATGTCGAATAATTAATTCCTTGATATACACCCATGTTGATTATAATAAATATCATTTAATAAAATGATATTATTTCCTCAAAATCCCGACTGAAAAAACTACACAGTGTGTAATCATTAATACACAGTGTGTACTCATTTTTCATTGAAAACTACACAGCGTGTATATCTTGTTTTTATTTTTCATTTCCTTTCCAAAATGAAAACTACACGGCATGTACATTCAATATACACGGCGTGTATATATTGTTTTTCATTTTATTCTTCCTCCAACATTAAAACGATTTAGGCTTCCTTGAATAATTATTAAAACACATATGGGAATTATCTTTATTCTACTTGAGATACTTGGATATACTTAGTGTGTGACCCTCTAGGTCTCTTTCTCATTGGCATTAGGTGGGCTTGCCTAAAGTCCAAGATTACTATAAAAAAACAGGTCAAGGCACCCAAGAGAAAGAAGTTGAAGCCACATTGACGTGACACCTCATACGAAAGCTTACCATGTAATTTAATCCCCTTGTCTCAATATCTCATCAAGAAGGTTTCATGGCAGTGTCATAAACCTATATGCTTGATCTGTCATTCTTTGACTTCCAGAAATAAACTCGTCGTGACACCATGGCCATGGAATTTGAGTGACAGTTATATTTCAATCAAAGGTCCCAAGATATCTAATTCCATAAATATGGAAGGTACAAATCCTTCCTATATTTATCCATTAACAACATGTCATTTGTGATGCACCCAATGTACCCTACTTCCCGCCAACTGTCTTCATGACAATTTTCGTCAGCAAATCTAAGTGTGTGAGTCATGGCATGAGTTAATGATAATATTCCAGTCTAAGGACCATTACACACGCTCATAGATAGAAATGTCCGATGACACCAAGACATGCAGAATTGCTACTGGAGGGTATGTTCTCATAATATCCCATCTTGGAGATTACCAAGTGAGAACTCCATGAGAGAGTCTCATCTTCTTACGAGTACTCGCACATGACGGTATGTATACCATGTGTCCTATCATAGTATGTCATCCAACCGTAGAACTTTATTTAAGAATATTGTTATAGCATTTCAAGGTTATCATCATAGCGGGGATCTTACATAACCTTATTAATGTAACAAAAATTCCAGGACATTATTATATTATAGTCATTCAGAACAATGAATAATATATAATAAGTTTATATTCATGTAATCAAAGTATAAATAGTTTTTTATTAGGACACAAACCCTAAAAAACTCCCACTTTGACTAAAGCCAACTGCCTATGAATTTTAGTCCTCTAGACCTCACATAATGATCGTATTTCTGCTGAGTCAAGGCTTTAGTCAAGGGGTACGCCATGTTGTCTTCCATGGAAATACTACTCACTACAACTTCACCTCTCTGAGAAAAAACCCTCAAGAGATGATATTTCTAAAGTATGTTATTTGTCCGCTGATGTGACCTTGGCTCTTTTTCAAGTGCCACTGCTGCAGTATTATCACAATAGAGTTTGATAGGATCTTTACTAATAGGTATTACATCCAACTCTTGGATAAAGCTTCACATCCATACTGCTTCTTTAGTTGCCTCAGAAGCTGTGATATACTCAGACTCTGCTGTAGAATCTGCGACCACACCTTGGTTTGAGCTCTTCCAGCTCAATGCACTTCCATTCAAACTGAATATGTATCCAGTCTGTGACTTCATGTCATCTTGATCAGTCTGGAAACTAGCATCTACATGTCCTATGATGACTAGTTCCTCATAACCTCCATAAACTAGGAACATATCCTTAGTATGCCTCAGATACTTAAGGATGGTCTTAACTGTCATCCAATGGCGGTCTCCTAGATCAGCTTGATATCTACCTACCGCACTTAATGTGTAAGCAACATCTAGCCTTATACATAGCATAACATACATGACTGACCCAATCGCAGATGTGTAAGGGATCCTTGTCATTTTATTTATTTCCTAATGTGTTTGAGGACACATTTTTTTGAGAGATGAATTCCATGTGACATTGGCAATAATCTCCTCTTGGACTATTCCATACGGAATGTCTTCAGTATCTTTTCAATGTATGTACTTTGACCTAGGCCCAGCATTCTCTTGGATCTATCACGATGGATCTTAATCCCAAGAATATATGTTGTCTCGCCCAAGTCTTTCATAGAGAATCATTTATCCAACCATGCCTTAACTGGTTGTAAGACAAGTACTTTGTTTCCAATTAGTAATATGTCATCAATATATACTATTAAGAAAATGACTACACTTCCACTAAACCTTTTGTAGACACAAGGCTCACATTCGTTCTTAATAAATCCAAATTCTGTTACAGCTTCATCAAAATGAATGTTCCATGACCTTGATGCTTTCTTTAATCCATAAATGGATTTCTGTAACTTGCATACCTTGTTGGCATCCTTTGGAGTCACAAACCCTTCAGGTTGTGTCATGTAGATATCTTCCTGGAGGTTCCTGTTATGGAATTTTTTTTTGACATCCATTTTCCAAATTTCATAATCATGGTAAGCAGCAATGAACAATAGGATTATGATGGATTTCATCATTGAAACCGGTGAAAAGGTTTCATCATAGTCAATTCCTTGACGTTGTATAAAACCTTTTGCAACTAGTCATGCCTTATAGGTGATGACTTGTCCCTCCATGTCCAATTTCTTCTTGAATACTCATTTATTACCAATAGGATTTACATCAACTGGAGAGCCCGTTGTGGCTAGTGGTGCAAGGTCAAGGGCTATAGCAACAATGTTTGGTGAGGTCTGGGGTTTGATTCCTAGGAGCTTTCTCTTGGGGGAATTTCCACCTCCCATGTACCAATCATCTTGTCGGGTCACCCGGTGTCTCATCGGGTGGGAAGAATGGGCGCACTTCACCTGGATGATGAATTTCTGTGACGAACCATCGCCAATCGAGGTGTTACCCTGTAGGATGAACTGTCATCTCGGCTGGCAATGGCTCCTTCCCAGCTGGGGAATCTCCAGATGATCTCTTTGTGGGTAGGGGGTTCTTGAGTGTGGAGGGTTTGAAAAGGCCACTCTCGGGGATTCCCTTTTAAGAAGCAATCAACTGGAGGATCTACCAAAATCCATACTTGGTTTTGGTATATTGAATCCATTTCAGAATTCATGGCTTCTTGTCACTTGGAAATGTCTGTGACTTCAACTGCTTCCTTGCAGGTAAGAGGATCGTCATCGTCAACTAATAATGAGTCACCATCCTCGGTTACAAGAAAACCATATCGTTCTGGTTCTCTCACCTCTCTCATGGTCCTACGCAGTTCTTGTGTCTCTGGAACAGATTGTTCTTCCATGGGTCTTTGTGGAATCTGTTCTTTTACCAACTCTTGTGTATCTTGAGCCTCGACTTCATCGAAGTCTATATTTCTCCCACTATCTCTTTTGGAGATGTGATCCCTCTCAAGGAATATGGTGTGTCTTGCCACTGTAACCTTTTTATCTGAAAGTTTTTATAGGTAATATCCCCTTGTTTCTTTGGGATATCCTATAAAGGTACACTTTGTGCCTTGGGGTGCAAGCTTGTTACCTGAAGAGGCCTTAACAAATGCTTCTCTACCCCACACATGTAAATTTGATAACATGGCTTTGTGTCCACTCCATAATTCGTATGGAATACCATTTATTGATTTAGTTGGTACTCGGTTTAGTATGTGTACTGCTGTTTATAATGCATATACCCAAAAGGATAATGGAAGACTCGCATAACTCATCATTGATCTCACCATGTCCAATAGGGTGCGGTTCCTCCTTTCACTTACACCATTCCACTGAGACATGTAATGAGGAGTGAGTTGAGATAGAATCCCAAACTCCCATAAGAAATCAATGAATTCCTGATTAAGATATTCTCATCCTCTATCTGAACAAAGTTTCTTAATCTTCTTACCAAGCTGGTTCTCAACTTCATTCTTGTATTCTTTGAACTGATCAAAAGAATCTGACTTATACCTCATTAAGTAAATATATCCATATCTACTAAAATCATCAGTAAAAGTTGTGAAGTATAAGAACCCACCCCTTGATTCAACTGAAAATGGTCCAAATGCATCTGTGTGAACTAATTATAGAATCTCTTTATCCCTTTAACCTTTCCCACTAAATGGGGCTTTGGTCATTTTGCCTTATAGACACGCATGACAAACACCAAGTGGTTTTAGTTCAAAAGAATCTAAATACCCATCTTGATGTAATTTTGTCAAATGTTTCTCATTAACATGACCTAGCTGGTGATGCCAAAGTTGGGTGTGGTATGAGTCATGTGAATTAACTTTGTCATCGATTTCCATTACTTGGTTTGTGTAGTATAACACATAAAGGTTGTTATATAAATGTGCCCTACCAAAACAAATGTTATCTTTATAAAAGTAGCAACATTTATTTCCAAAATTGAAGATGAATCCATCAGTATCTAATCTAGATGCTGAAATAATGTTTTTAGTTACATAGGGTACATAATAACATCCTTTAAATACCAAGACCATCCTAGTAGGCAATGTGAGGTGGTAGTCTCCAACAGCTACAGCAGCGAGTTTGGCCACGTTGGCTGCTCGCAGATCCACCTCACCTTGGTCAATCTTTCTAAATCTACTTGGTTCCTGTATTTGGATACAGATGTGAGCACCAAAAGTAGTATCTAATACCCAATTGGTAGAAATATATAGATTACATTCGATAACAAACGCACTTGAAGCTTATCCTTTCTTCCTTGGATGGGTGTAGTTTTTCTTCCAGTGGCCTTTCTTGCCACATGTGAAACAAACAGCCTCATGTTCTCTTGCCTGCTCTTTGATCTTCCTTTTCTTGGAAGGCCTTGAAGAAGCTTTGGGCTTAAATCTCTTTACCTTCCCTTTCCGTTTATTCACCATAAGGACAGAAGGCTTTTCACCCTTAATATCATTGTCCACTTGGTGAATGAGGATAAGAAGATCAGATAGAGACTTCTCAATGTTTTTCATGTTGAAATTTACAACAAAGTTAGAGAATCTCTGGTGGAGTGATGTAAGAATGAGATCGCAACCCAGTTCTTTAGGGAGTTTAAACCCTAGAACCTCCAAGCACTCAATGTAGCCAATGATCTTCACTACATGAGGCCCAGATGGGGCACCTTCTCCAAACTTTCTCTGAAATATAGCCTTGGAGATATCAAACCTTTCTTGTCTTGCTCTCTCCTGGTATAGACCACGGAGGTGCTCGAGCATGATATAGGCATCCATGTCTTCATGAGACTTCATGATCTCACTAGACATTGATGATAGCATCAAACATTGAATGTCGAGTGCATCGCTCAAATGTTGATCATAGACCAGGAAATCTTCATCACTCACCCCTTGGGCAGGCGAAGCAGGAAGTGAGGAATCTAGCACGTAAAACTTTCATTCATGGTGCAGGATAACCCGAAGGCCCCTAAACCATTCCTAAAAGTTACTGCCGGTGAGGATATTGTCTTTATCCAGAATTGATCATAGTGAAAATGTGGTTGACAAGTTTGTCATATTGATTCTACAAATTAAAAGAGCAGATTTATCAGTACTTTCTTGATTACATTTTATGAGAAATAATAAATTTTTATTAAGTCTCCTACTATTTTATCAAGTCCCAATGACCCTCACCATTGAACTTGGAATGTCTAGTTTCCATGACATTCTAGTGGAAAGGATCCATATTCCCCTTCGCATAACCCCAACAAGGGTTGGTCAAGCTATTAGAAGGTATTTAGGTAGGTAGGTCTTTTCCAACTGTGAGCTTACAGTTCCTTGATATGTTGAGTGGACTCCCCAATCCTTAAATCCTGACTTGGATTTCCTCAACACTTACCTCCATTTTACAACAAGTCTATCAAGGGCTACTCCTCTTAATGTAAAATGTTTAAGTCAACTCGAAACTTTCATAAGAGCTTCCTTTATAAAAGTAAGTGTCCCAACAAGGGTTGGTCAAACACATATTTTTATTGTGCCTTACAATTAATCAAGTAACTGAAGGCTTGGTCTAACTTAATATGGTATTTGAGGGATTTTAATCCTTTATGCATTTTTTTTCATTATCACATGCTTGTTAATATTCAGTGATGCTTGCTTAAGTGATTAAAAATTTTCTGATAATGTTTATGCACAGTCTGGTTTTTATTTTATTTCATCTTTGCATGCTTGTTTATTTCATTAATTATGTGATCACAACAACACATACATAATAAATAAACCATGAAATTAGAAAGAAATAAAATAATATGGCATGATCATGAGATTCTATTGGTTATCTTATCTAGCGATTTTGATAAGCTAACACTGACCTAGGGAAAAACACCTTGAACCCGATGGTTCGTGTTCTGCAGCTCCCACCTATCCACCTTTGTATCTTCTTGGGTTGGTTTCGCCTCAGCTTCGGATTTTGAATCGTCTCCTTTGGCTTGGGAGATCCACCATTACCTGGGGTTTACATTAAAGAAACCATGGGAACGCATGCCCTACATTTTATCGGAAGAAGGATCACAGAACAATGAATTTAAATTAAATAAATTTAAATTAAACCATACACATACAAAGGTTCTTTGGTCTAGATCATGATCATCCATAGCATTCAAGGACATTTACGCATATTTAGTATTCAAATTCTTTTAATCATTCTCTTATTTAAGATAAGTCGTGCTTGAATTCAATTAATTATAATCTTATAATTAATCAATTATTTATCTTAAATTCCTTTCTAAATTTCCTTGAGATTCTTCTCATCCATATTCCTTGTACAGGTCTTTGTACTTTTGAGGAAACCCGGTGAAATTCCATTTTTGGAAAGTACACGGCATATCGGCTATATTACATGGCATGTATTTATTTTCACCCTTTATCCAAAGTACATGTCGGGGGCTTTGGCATGTTCTATGTACTTTGGAAATTTTGGAGTACACGACGTGTAGATTAATCTAACATGGTGTGTACTTCCTTGTTATGTGGTTACCGGCCTGGCAATCCCATGTACTCGGTACCCGGCTTTTCCTTGTACACGGTTTCACCTAGGCCGGATCAGACTACACGGCGTGTTGATTCAACATACACGCTGTGTATTCCAGTTTCCACACGCCATTCAGTTCTGGTCAACACGGTGTATTAATAATGTAGGTATACTCAATTCACATGATTTGGTTTGGTGGACTAGTACTGGTTCGTTGAACCTAAGTACATGGCGTGTAGTTTTCACTACATGTCGTGTATTCTTGTGTTGTATAGACAGAATGAGAAGCTCCTCCGGATGAGTTCCTCATTTTTATTTTAATCAAAATTAAAATTAAAAGGTTGTTTCTGTGATGTGAATCGAGAAACGAAGGGGGAAGAACAGATCTCATTCGTTTAGTTTTATAGAACGATTTATCTTGAATTGAATCAAATATAAATGCGTAAATTATCAACAAAAATTAAATAACTATAATCAACATTGTAACCTCCCTCTGATACCAATTTAAGGTCACGGGCGCTGCGGAAGCTCGTGGGTGGATGTTCCCACTTGGATTTTTTTCATTAGCAATGATCAATCTGGGATCAATACGATGATAAATGCCAGACTCCATGGATCAAATCACATAAATAGACAAAGAAGAAGAATAGTATTGGAACCACAAAGGAGGATCATCACAGGTTGATTATAATTAATTTAATTAATTTAAAATAAGTACCTTTTATAGCGTTCTTTCTTCGTTGATATTTCTGATCACGTTCTAATGTGATTTGTCGTTACTTCGCAGAAGCCAAGGGTAGACTTTCTCTAACGGTGATCCACATGTGCACCACGTATCTATGGACATCATTGTTGTTCAGAGTAGTTTACTCAATATGGGAGGGGTGAATTGAGTAACTCTAAAAATTTCTGTTAAAACAATATTATTTTCAAAAGAAATGGTTTCCCCAAAAATAAATACATCCCAGTTAATCAAGGTTATATTGTTATAAGAGTTTGACTTTTTAAACAACTTCTTAAAAGATTGATTAATTCTCAGTAATCTTAATTTGTATTATTAATATTACTTTTGAAGTTATCCTACTAAGACAAACCAGTTATAACTTCTTTCCAAGACTAACTATCAAAGTGAAATTGGTGATTTTTGGATTATGCAATAAAGCAGTAAAACGGAGAAGACTAAATTTAAACAGCACAGCAGATATGAAACAAGTGGTTTAGTCTCAAGCCGAGACCTAATCCACTCCACTTGGTGATCACCTTCCACCAAGCAGTTTATATAAATAAACTTTGATCCACACCCTGGATCGGGGTTAACAACAGTACACAGACTGTCCAGGTCACACAGGGACCTCTTCCACAGTTTTCATGGGTAAAAAAAATAATAACCAGGACACACAGGGACCTCTTTCACAGTTTTCGTGGGTAAACAAAAGTATAAAGAGTTTGGTGTAAGTATTTCAGTATCCTCCAGTTCTGCTCAGGAGTCAGTGTGTGTCAAAATAGACTGGGGCACACACTGCTCATAATTTAAATAAAAAGATGGTCGCAGTCGAGCAAGAATATAGAGATGAGGTTAGAATTCTCTTGTGTGATGCCAATGCATCTCTGGACTTCTTTGGATTGAAGCAGATGAAGCTTTGAGTCCTTCTTTGAAAGTTGTGTGAAAAACAGAGTGTCGCGATTCAGCTTGTGTTCTTCACGAGTTTTGATAATGTGAAGATGTTCTTTGGATTCTAGTGTACTTTGTATGTTCTTCAGCATAGTCGGATTGCATGCATGTAACAATGCTTCCTTTTGAAAATCTTGCAATATGTTCTTTGCGGTCGTTCTCACAGGTTTGTTTTTTGTTCAGTATCGCTCTCTGTTTTTTCTGGGCACACTTCGCTCTTTATCTTCAAATGCATGAGTTTTAGATGACAAGTTCCATGTGTTCTGCACCTCGTACCTTGTATTTTCTAATGATATGTCTACAAAGAAACATTAATTATGTCAGGGCATTAAAGGAATCAAATATGACCGTTAGAAATTAAATTGAAAGATGAAAAATAGTTTAAGAAATGGTGTCATAGTAAGTTATGAAAATGGTGTCTCCTTCACACGGTGTCTAGACTAATCACGGTGTCTGAGTGTCACGGTATCTCATTTATGGTGTCTTGTTCATGGTGTCTTGTTAACGGTGTCTTGTTCACGCTGTGTTGTTCACGGTGTCTTGTTTACGGTGTCTAGCTTCACGGTGTCTTGATTCACGGTGTCTAGTTTACGGTGTCTAGTTTCACGGTGTCTTGCTTCATGGTGTCTGGTTTAAGGTGTCTGGATTCATGGTGTCTTGCTTCACGGTGTCTGGTTTACGGTATCTGGCTTCACGATGTCTTGCTTCACGATGTCTGGTTTACGGTGTTTGGCTTCACGTTGTCTTGCTTCACGGTGTTTTGTACTTAGGCAAATAACTGTATTCAAGATTAAATAGTGATATGCATGAAATGGATTGAGATTAACCATTATAAAGCATGAGAGAACTTGGGACATAAATACACATGATTGGATATAATTTATAGGAGTTAAATAGGTTGAATAAGATTTGTGATCATTAAAACATGATTAATACATGAGGAGTCCAACAATCTCCCCCTTTTTGATGATCACAAATCATGTACAGTTAAAGTGTAAATTGGATGCAACTATATAGAAAATATCATATAGAAACGTTATGCAGAAACTTCTCCCCCTTTTGGGATTATCAAAAAGTTGAAAGAATATATGGAAAATAGTTCACATTCCATTAAGAGTAAACATAGTTTAGTAAAAAATAAAGGAGAAATACAAAAACAATGGCATTCCCATCAAAAAGGAGTAAGCACTAGTCTTATTCAGGGACTGGACTTCTCTTTGCCTTTAGCAGTAGTAGAAGAGGAACCCATAGGGGCAGTGGTTGATGTAGAAGAAGGTAGATACATGGTAGATAAAGAGGGTAAAGGGAGACCTTCAAATACTGAGGGAGCCAAGGTAGGAGCAGTAGAAGATCTAGGCAGTTGCTGATCAAGAATCACAAGCCTGGTCTGACTGAGAGCTTGGCCAACAGACAGGGTAGTTGAGGCTAAGGCATAGGTGAAGGTAGGCAGCCCTGGTCTGAGAGGTGCAGCCACTGGAGCAACAATTTTTGTACTATGGACATGAATATAAGGTCTCAGGAGTTTGATGAAGTCTTCAATAATCTCTCCACCATACTGCATGGCTTTTTCAAAGTCATCTTTGTTTTCCATAAACTTTTCCAACAATCTGGTAAACTTGGTTAGCTTTTGGACTTGGGTTTTGAAGGCTTGAGTCACAGGAGGAATTCACAGATTCTCTACAAGGTATTTGAAGTGGTTGGTCATATCAGTCTTGGAGGAAATTCGGTTGAAATAGAAATCTACTTTCTTAGAAATCTCCTTCTGGGAATCATTTTCAATCTTGGAGTGAATTTGTACGATGTCAAGAACTCTATCATTATTCTTGAAAACTTCAAATAAAGAAGCCACATTAAAGCCACTGAAAACATTCTGAAACTCTTCTTGGACTATAGATCTTAGAAAAGTACTGTCCAAGGAAGGTGTAGAGGATTGACCAGAGGTATTAGAAGCTTTGATGGCTGTTGTCAGAGATTTGAGCTGATTTGGTACCTTTTGAAGACAATCGGTGTACTCATCAACGAGTTTATTAAGGTTCACCACAAGATCTCTCATCTCCTTCAACATTTTTTTGTGCCTTTCCGCAACCTTTTCATAGAAGGATGCCAGATAAGGTTGAATCTGAGACACAACATCTCGAGGTATTTGAGAAACAGTGGGTGCTAGAGGAGAAGTAACAGGCTCTGATCTCGAATGCAGCTCTTTCTGCATGTCTTCAACCATGCTTCTCAGGGTTGTGACTTCATTACTGAGAAGCTTATTTTCAACTCTTACTTCTTGAATCTCATGGAGTATCTTAGGTTGTATCTTCCAAATAATCTTTTCCAATAATAGTGAGGCATCTCTCTCACTTAAATTTGTCACAGGACGAGGTTGGGAGTTCATAAGTTTCTCAACACCAGATAAAAGAGTATCTCTAAATTCCTTCAGATCATCCTTACTGAAAAAGGACGACTGTTCAGATAAAGTTTTAGGTGTAGGAATTGGTACAGGGTCAAGTTTAGGTTCAGGTTCCTTCTCACATGCAAAGTCTGTGAATGATTTCAACTAAAATAGGGAAAAAAGATCAAGCCTGGTTGTAGTAACCTGCTGAGACTCATTCACATCATAGAAACTAGGAAATTTATACTGAGTGTCCATGGGAATTGACTCAGTTGGATGTGAGGCTTCATCATATTCAAGATTTGGGGTTTGATCCCCCTTAACAGGTGCTTCCTTCTCAGTACTGAGAGGCTTAGGAGCTTGGTCTAAATCCACAGACTCAGCTATAAGTTCCTCATTCATTTCTTGTCTAGCCAGCTAAAAGGCCAGATCCATCCTTTCTTCAGAAGAGGGTATGATTTTAGGAATAGATTGTTCCCCATGGAGTTCCTCCAGATTCGCTTCTTTCACAATAGGGAGTTCTTATACTATAGGCTCTTCTAAGGATTGCTTCTCAGATTCTATGACAACTGATTCTTTTTCAGCCTCAGGTTGGATTTCTAGATTGACATCGTCTTTAGGGGCAGGAACTTCTTCTTCAAAAACAACATGAATAACAATAGTCCTTTCTTCCTCAACAATAACTACTTCCCTATGTGGTATTTCAGCCTCTTCTTCCTCTTGGTCTGAATACTCAACAAGTTCATCTGGTTCCAAACCAGGATCAGAAATGTCTTTCGGCCTTGATGGATAATCCACAGGATTAAACTTCTCATAAACCTTATCATTGTCTTACACCCATTCCTTTTTCCAAAGATTCCAGTTTATCTTCATTCTCTTGATGGTGTCTTTAGAGAGATAGTACTCACAGTCCATAAGCACTTCTTCATTAGGTCCAACCACGCCTTTTGCAAAAAGCATGGTTGATATCAGCCAAGAGTAGAATAGAGAAGTGGACTTGGATGTAACTTTGATCAACTCACACATATGGTGAATGATGTACTTATACAGGTTGATCTTATGTCCATTTTTCATAAGGTGAATCAAAAACACATCTTGATATTTTAACACAGCAAAATCACCTTTTCTTGGAATAACCAGATTTTGAACAAACTTAAATATAAGCCTTGTTTCTCCATCTAGTTTAGCAGCGATGGCCCTTCTCTTGGTGCCATTTCCGATTAGGGTTTTCAGAGCATCTTCTAGATCAAAGAAATAGGTTGAAGGTGGAGTTTCTCTCTGATAATCCTCACATATAACTTCATGAGGTATCCTAAGTCATGAAGCCCATAACCTCAAAGAGAAGGAGAATCTTTGGCCATTAACCCATCTCCTCACAACATAACATTCACCATAATCAAAATAGAATTGTACGTACTGGTAGAACTAAGCCACTAACCTAGGATAGATGGGTCTATTCTACCTTGAGAACCACTCTAACCAGCCTTGTTATTTTAGCACTTTCAAGACCAGAGATTTTCTAGATAGAATCCATTCGGGGAAAATTTATTTCTTAGGTACAACACTGCAATTTACCAGATTCAGATTTAAAGGTCCTTCAGGTGTCATCTTAGGTGCAATCTTCTTCTTCTTCGGGTTTTTCTTCTCAGGTGTGGATGAAGACGGATGTTTCATTCTTATCATCCACTGAAGGTTCAAGAGAGAGAGAGACAGAGTTTCAAGGTTGAAAGGGTTTGAAACGAGTGAATTTGAGAAATCCTGAGTGAAGAACCAAGTGAAACTTTTTGTTTTATCATTTAAGAATGTCAAATGTCACAAAAATAAAAACACGGGAAAATAAAAGAGGTGAAATAATAATTATCGTGATATGGGTTTAAAGAAAAACATAAAGAATTTTCATGGTGAGACCGTGAGTGGTTGTTACGGTGAGATGGTGATTGGTCGTCATGGTGAGACAGTGAGTGGTCGTCACAGTGAGATAGTGAGTGAACTTTTCAGTGTGCATTACGGTGAGACAGTAAATGTCAGACCGTAAGTACAAAGTGCTAACGATGAGACCGTAAACATAAGATACAATAACTGAGAAACCGTAATCATGAAACAGTAAAGTATAACATAGTAAAATGTCGAATAGTAAGACAAGTAAGATATCTATTTGAGATTTATCATGCCAAGATCATGTATGATGAAGTCTATTCTCTCAGAATTTAATGGTTTAGTGAATATATCTGCAAGTTTATATTCAGTACCAATGAATTCCAAGGTAATATCAAATTTTTGATAATGATCTCTCAAAAAGTGATGTATTACATCAATATGTTTTGTCCTAGAATGTGAAACAGGATTTTTTGAGATGTTAATAGCACTTGTGTTGTCACAATTTATTGGTAGATGTCTGAATTGATATCCAAAATCTAGTCATGTGTGTTTCACCCACAAAATTTGTGCACAACAACTGCCAACAACAATGTATTCAGCTTATACAGTAGATAATGTAACAGAACTTTGTTTCTTGCTACACCATGATACTAGTGACTTGCCTAAAAGGTGACATGTTCTAGAGGTTCTCTTTTTATCTAACTTACAACCACCGAAGTCAGCATCAGAATAACTAACTAGTTCAAATGATCATCCTTTAGGATAGAACAGTCCTAGATTGGGTGTATGCTTGAGGTATTTGAAAATTCTCTTTACAATATTTAAATGAGATTCTTTAGGATTTACTTGAAAACGAGCACACATACACACACTAAACATAATGTCTGGATGGCTAGCAATTAAGTAGAGTAAACTTCCAATCATTCCTCTATAAGTGGTTTGATCAACAGATTTTACATCTTCATCAAGATCCAACTTAAAGGTGGTACTCATGGGAGTGTCACTAATTTTAGTGTTATCCAATCCAAAATGTTTTAGAAGATCTCTAGTGTATTTACTTTGAGTTAAAACAATTCCATCATTATTTAAGATTTGAAATCCAAGAAATAATTTTAGTTCACCCATTAAACTCATTTCAAATTTGTTTTTCATCATTTTAGAGAAATCAATACATAATGAATTTTTTGAAGATCCAAAAATAATATCATCTACATAGATTTGAACAACTAAAACATCATTAGAAATTCGTTTTATAAAGAGGGTAGGATTAGCTATTCCTTTTGTAAAACCTTTGGAAATGAGAAAAGTACTCAATCTTTCATCCCAAGCTCTTGGATCTTGCTTTAAACCATATAAATCTTTTGATAGTTTGAAAATATGATTGGG
The DNA here is from genome assembly GCA_963277665.1 of Viscum album. Lineage (NCBI taxonomy): Eukaryota > Viridiplantae > Streptophyta > Magnoliopsida > Santalales > Viscaceae > Viscum > Viscum album. Next base: position 1,713,278,901 of record OY728130.1, read on the forward strand.
AAATGAGGATTTGTAAATCCAGGGGGTTGTTCATCAAAGACATCCTTGGCTATATACCCATTTAAGAATGCACTCTTAACATCCATTTGATATAGTTTGAAATTCATATGTGTAGCAAAGGCAAGTAGGATTCTGATGGCTTCAAGTCTGGCTACTGGTGCAAAGGTATCCTCATAGTCAATTCCTTCTTCTTGACTATAGCCTTGTGCAACTAATATAGCCTTGTTCCTAACTATATTTCCAACTTCATCTACCTTGTTTATAAACACCCATTTAGTGCCTATGATGAATGTGTCCTTGGGTATTTCAACAAGTTTCCAAACTTTGTTTCTTTCAAACTGATTAAGTTCTTCTTGCATAGCCATTACTCAAAATTCATCATTGATGGCATCATCAATGTTTTTAGGTTCAAGTTGTGACAAGGAGGCTTGATGTTCAACCTGATTTCTAAGAGAAGCTCTGGTTTGTGTTTCTTGCTCTAAGTCTCCTACAACAGCATCTAAGGGATGGTTTTTAAGGGTTCTAACCTTTCTAGAAAAAGAGGGACTAGTGATTTTAGGTTCATCAACAGATTCAGGTTCATTATGACTCAATTGTAGGGAATTTCCAGAATTGGATGTTTTCACAGATTCTTTCATAGAGGAATTTTAGGATTTTGATTTGATGCTCAGATTTGATACATCATCCTCCAGATTTTCTAGGATGGTTCTAGGCTCATGTGGATCTATTTCATCAAACTTGATATGAACAGATTCTTCCACACATTTAGTTCTCTTATTGAATACTCTATAAGCTTTACTTAATATTGAGTAACCTAGGAAAATTCCCTCATCACTTTTGGATGCAAATTTGTCAAGATTATCCTTAGTGTTGAGAATAAAGACTTTGCAACCAAAAACTCTAAAGTAATTAACCTTAGGCTTCCTATTTTTCCAGAGTTCATACGGGGTCTTTTTTATAATTGGTATAATCAAGACTCTATTGATTATGTAGCATGATGTATTAACAGCTTCAGCCCAAAATTATATAGGTAAGTCATATTCACTAAGCATTGTTCTAGCAATTTCTTGTAGGGTTCTATTTCTTCTTTCTACAACACTATTCTACTAAGGTGTTCTAGGGGTAGAGAAATTGTGACTATAACCATTTTGTGAGCAAAAGGATTCAAACTCTTGATTTTAAAACTCACGGCCATGATCACTTCTTAAAGATTTAATTTTAAGGACACTAATATTTTCTACAGACTTGGCATACTTAGTAAAATAAGAGCAGGCTTCACTTTTGTGAGCCATGAATAAGGTCCAGGTATATCTAGAAAAATCATCTACCAGAACATAAACATAGCGCTTCCCATTTAAACTAGAAACTCTAGATGGTCCAAACAAATCCATGTGAACCAATTCGAGAGGTTGAGAAGTAGAAACTTATTTCTTTGTTTTGAAAGAGATTTTGTGTTGTTTTCCCTTTTGACAAGGATTACATACTTTGTCATGTGGAAACTCAAGTTTGGGTAAGTCTTTAACTAGGCCTTTTCTTGTTAGATTTCTAAGGGAGTGAACATTACAGTGTCCTAGTATCCTATTCCAGAGCCAAGATTCTTTATGAAATACACTTAAGCATGAAACATTTTGAGAAGCTAAAGAATCTAAATTAACAGAATAAACATTTTCATTCCTTGATGCAGAAAATACTAATTCATCTTTAAAATTAAAGACATTATAGGCATCATTTTCAAATTTAACATGATATCCATCATCACATAATTGTGAGATACTAAGCAGATTATATTTTAAGCCATTAACAAACAGTACTTTAGAGATTAAAATCGAATCAGTGTTACCAATCTAGCCTAAGCCAATGATTTTCCCTTTGGCATTGTTACCAAATGTGACATGTCCTCTATCTACTTTTATCAGGTTCTTGAAGCATGAGTAGTCTCTTGTCATGTTCCTTGAACATCCACTATCCAAGTACCATAGATTTTTGCAGGAGCTCTTTAAGTAGCTTTCCTATAACATGATCAAGCAAAGACAGATTTTGTTACTCATACTCGTTTGGGTCTAGTAACATTAGTAATAAGTGCTTTAGGAACCCATATTTGTCTCATAGGTTTTCTATAAGCATTATGTAAAGTATTTGAAAAATAAATTGTATTTGGTCCACAAAAACTTGAAACAGTAGAATATGTATCATGACTTGAGCTAGTTGAGTTGTGTCCAGAACTGAGAACAAAACTATATGTCCTAGACTTTGAAACAAAATTCATTATACCAAGGTTTCTTTTACCAGGTTTATAACCAATGCCAGTATTGTATTTAGGGGCAATTTTTTTCCCTAGAATTTGGGTAAGGGTATTTTCCCCATTAGTAAACTTTTCTAAGTCACTTTTTAATTGCTCATTAGACATTTTTAATTCATTATTTTCTTTGAGCAGTTGAGTATTTTTCTCCTTTTCAGTAGTAAGTTCAGATTTAACATTTATAGTGAGAGTATGTTGTTTCTTCAATGATTTATATTTATCTTTTAATTCATTGCATGTCTCTTCAAGCATGTTATAGTATTCAAACATTTCTTCATTAGTCATATTTTCAGAGTCACTTTCCTCTTCAGAATAGTATGAATTATGTACATAAGAGTCCAGTGTTACCTCAGATGTGTTTGTCATAAAACACATAATGGATTTGTTAGCCTGTTCATCATGTGATGTCTCTGAGTCACTTGAACTATCCTCAGAGTCACTCTAGGTTGCTTTCATTGCCTTTTTGTACTTCTTATCCTTGTCCTCATATTTCTTCTTATACTTGAGATTTGTACAGTCAACCTTTATATGTCCTTTGCGCTTACATTCATAGCATACAATTTCATCAGTTTTGTCACTTCTTTTCCAGTCCTTTTTCTAGTTTCCTTTTAGATCATAATTTCCCTTGAAGTTAGGCTTTCTGAAAAAGTTCTTCTTTTTGTAAAATCGTTTGAATCTTCTGGCCAATTGAGCCATCTCCTCATCACTGTCAGGTGATGATTGTTCAGTAATGGAACTTTCTACAGAAGCTTCTAATTTCCCTTTGTCTTTGTGCTTTGAGGAGGTGGTCTTGAATGCTACAGATTTCCTCTTTGGTTCATCCTCTTCTTCTTTGTTGACTTTCAGCTCTTCCTCATACATCATCAGTTTCCCAATGAGTTCTTTTACAGGTAGCTTGTTGATGTCGCACGATTCTCTAATAGAGATAGAGGTTCCCCTCCATCTGTCAGGTAGACATCTAAGGATTCTCATGATTTGTTCTTTGGCAGTGAATTCTCTTCTAAGATAAATCATTGTGTTGACAATCTCATTGAACCTGAGATACATGTCAGAAATAGGCTCATCATGTTTCATTTTAAAATTATTATATTTTATAGTATAAGTATTAAGTCTCATTTCCTTTACACTAGATGTGCCTTCATATGAGACACACAAGGTATCCCAAATTTCATGGGCAGTTTTACAAGCAGAAATCCTATTAAATTCTTCATCTCCTAAGGAACAGTACAAATCATTCATGGCTTTGCAATTGTTATTGTAGGCAAGTTTGGTAGGTTCATCACATGTAATTCTATCAGTCACAGGAAGTTTGTATTCATCTATAATGGATGACCAAATTTCAAAACTCATACTCTCTGGATGCATTTTCATTTTAATTTTCCATTGAGCATAGTTGGTTCCATTAAAGAATGGTGGTCTGTTGGTTGCAGCACCTTCCAATCTATTATTCATACTAACGTATTACTTTAAAAGAGCTATAAATTTATAATTAACAGAAATTTACAGATCTTTAAAGTACAACTACAATCACAGTTGAGTAAGATTACACATAGTTCTAATAAAGCAACCTCTGATACCAAATGTTGGTCTGAGTAGTTTACTCAAGAGGGGAGGGGTGAATTGAGTAACTATAAAAAATTTTGTTAAAAGAATATTATTTTCAAAAGAAATGGTTTCCCCAAAAATAGATACAGGCCAGTTAATCAAGGTTATACTGTTATAAGAGTTTGACTTTTTAAACAGCTTCTTAAAAGATTGATTAATTCTCAGTAATCTTAATTTGTATTATTAATATTACTTTTGAAGTTATCCTACTAAGACAAACCAGTTATAACTTCTTTCCAAGACTAACTATCAAAGTGAAATTGGTGATTTCTGGATTATGCAATAAAGCAGTAAAACAGAGAAGACTAAATTTAAACAACACGGCGGATATGAAACAAGTGGTTCAGTCTCAAGACGAGACCTAATCCACTCCACACAATGATCACCTGCCACCAAGCAGTTTATATAAATAAACTTTGATCCACACCCTGGATCGGGGTTAACAACAGTACACAGACTGGCTTCACGATGTCTGGCTTCATGGTGTCTTGCTTCACGGTGTCTGGTTTACAGTGTCTGGCTTCACGGTGTCTTGCTTCACGGTGTTTTGTACTTAGGCGAATAACTGTATTCAGACTTAAACAGTGATATGCATGAAATGGATTGAGCTTAACCATTATAAAGCATGAGAGAACTTGAAACATAAATACACATGATTGGATATAATTTATAGGAGTTAACTAGGTTGAATAAGATTTGTGATCATTAAAACATGATTAATACATGAGGAGTCCAACAGTCGCCAAAGGAATCTCTAAGTGCTAGCATGGAGAAGCCTTTGCTTGCGTTGTCCGCCTTAGATCGCCTTGATCCGATGGAGGTGGATCTCTCTCGGTCTTGAGAGCGTTCTTGGAGGACAGAGTTCTTTCGGTCTTGAGAGAATTCTCTTGAATTGTTGTGCACAATGATTCTTAGGAAAAGTGTTGGGGTTGTGAGGATATTTATAATCGGGTTTGAGGTTATAGAGTTATGACAATAAATAAACGTGTTACGAGTTTTATTTATTTCATTAACTCTTATTGAAAACCCCATGTCGAATCATTAATTCCTTGACATGCACCCACGTTGATTATAATAAATATCATTTAATAAAATGATATTATTTCCTCAAAATTCCGACTGGAAAAACTACACGGCGTGTACTCGTTTTTCATTGAAAACTACACAACGTGTACATTCAATGTACACAGCGTGTATATCTTGTTTTCATTTTTCATTTCCTTTCCAAAATGAAAACTACACGGCATGTACATTCAATGTACACGACGTGTGTATCTTGTTTTTCATTTTATTCTTCCTCCAACATTAAAACGATTTAGGCTTCCTTGAATAATTATTAAACCACATATGGGAATAATCTTTATTCTACTTGAGATACTTGAATACTGTTAGTGTGTGACTTTCTAGGTCTCTTTCTCATTGGCATTAGGCGGGCTTGCCTAAAGTCCAAGATTTTTGTCTAGCAACGGGTCAAGGCACCCAAGAGAAAGAAGTTGATGTCGCATTGACTTGTCACCTCATATGAACGTTTACCATGTAATTTAATCCATTTGTCTCAATATCTCATCAAGAAGGTTTCATGGCAGTGTCATAAACCTATATGTTTGATCTGTCATTCTTTGACTTCCAGAAATAAACTCGTCGTGACACCATGGCCATGGAATTTGAGCGACAGTTATATTTCAATCAAAGGGCCCGAGATATCTACTTCCATAAATATGGAAGGGACAAATCCTTCCCCGATTTATTCATTAACAACATGTCATTCGTGACGCACCCAACGTATCCTACTTTCCTGCCAACTGTCTTCGTAACGGTTTTCGTCAGCAAATCTAAGTGCGTGAATCATGACATGAGTTAATGATAATCTTCCAGTCTAAAGACCATTACACCCGCTCGTAGATAGAAATGTCTGATGATACCAAGACATGCGGAATTGCTACTGGCGGGTATGTTCTCATAATCTCCAATCTTGGAGATTACCAAGTGCGAACTCCATGAGAGAGAGTCTCGTCTTCTTACGAGTACTCGCACATAACGGTCTGTATACCATGTGTCCTATCATAGTATGTCATTCAACCGTAGAACTTTATTTAAGAATATTGTTATAGCATTTCAAGGTTCTCATCATAGTGGGGATCTGTCATGACCTTATTAATGCAACAAATATTTCAGGACATTATTATATTATAGTCATGCAAAACAATGAATGATATATAATAAGTGTACATTCGTGTAATCAAAGTATAACCAGTTGGTTCTCGGGACATCATCCCTAACAAAATTGACCAATGCTTTCTTCAATTTCCCGCATAACACGGTTCGTTCGACCATGAAACAGGATTCCTTTGATTTGTATCCAGAAAGGTGAGCAATTCAGGTTAGTTTTCTAAATATCATCCCCGCCTTTTAAAGTCATCCATGAGAATGAGCTGATTATCAAAAGACCATGGTCTGCCTTTGAGAACCTTTTCTTTATCTCTATCATTAAAGAATTCGAAGACAAAAAATCCATCTCCCACTTCTCGTATGACAACGCCATCCTCCAATCTCCATAAATTTTGCATAGTGTTTTTAAAGGCCCCTGATTGAATGAACGTTTTGCTAAAAAATTCCCAACCATCAAGAGCGACATGCGCTGTGACAGGAAGACGTCTTCATCTTTTCGTGTGGTAATCGATGATTTCTTTTTACCAGTCAATGAAAGATTTTTCCACCGATTTTCTAGGTATGAATCCATGTCAAAAGAACCACGGTTTTTTCCTTTTTTTCCCCTTTTTTCCTTCCTTCCCTCGCACGAACCAAAATCTATGTGCGAACCAAAAAAAGACAGCCCAACCAAAAGGGTCGTCTTCGCAAATGTGAGTCCCTTGTGCGAACCAGAAACACCCTTCGTGAACCAGCTCTATGTGACCCCTCCTTCGCGAATCAGCATCATCGCGAACCAGCTCCTTCGCGAGCCACACCCTTCACAATGCCAAATTTGACCACCACAAACCACACCCAACACCCTGCGCGAACCACACCCTGCATAGGCGAGTCCTTGTGACCAGAATCCTTCCCACACAACGTCTGCGAACCACACGTCACAGATCGCAAAACTTCGTCACCAATCGTCACAGTACACAGGTCTTAGTCGCAAAACCGTCGCAGGTCACTGATCCAGAGTCGAAGGCCGCAAATCGAGACCGTCAAACTGAAATCGCTGACCCGAAATTGTCAAAACCGAAAAACGCATAAACCAGATCGAAGCCGAGAACCGCAGATCCGAAACCGCTGAACCGAAATCGCTGGACTGAAAAAAGCGCAGATCCCAGCTCCCAGATCCCATATTGAAGTCGAAATCGCTGAACCAAAATCGCTAAACCGAAATCGCTAAACCGATAAACGCAGATCGCCGATGAACGCAGGCAAGCCCGAAGAACGCCAAAACACGAGAAACAAAAGGACTCACATCCACGAGCAGATATGTCGCGAGTCCGTAACTCTCACGCAAGAGACGACACTCCTACCACCGGCGCAGCGACACACCGTCGAAACCCAAAAACCCTAGGAGAAAACCTCTCAACGGAGGACTTCGGAGGTTTTTAATTAGAACATATTATCACTATCATGTTGCCACAAAAGAAGTACTTTAAACATCATATTCCAATATTCACTGTTCCATGATATAAGGATTATTGCGCACAACGCGTTTAAAACATGAAATAAGCAAAACTATATTACTTTATTCAAGATTATCACAATATTCCATCATCACGCTAAAGTCCTGGGGACCACTGTCCTTTGATTTGGAAAAATATCTCTATTTTTATTTGCAATTATTTCTCCGTGGTTCCATGATTAATTACAAAAAGAATTATCGTTATATAAAACCTCAGTCAACCTTAATATATATAATTAGGGAAGACCTTGGGTCAATATTGTTAATTACGTTCATGTTCCCGAAGTCACGGGGAGAAATGGATCTAATAAGATTTTCTTTAAAGTTAATTATACTCTGTGTTAATTATACTTGACACCTCATAAAGGCATTATTATTATTTCTCAAGTCCTATTATTAATTTTCCCTGAAAACTCATCAGTCCACGCGATCGTATAAATAAATAAATAAATATATATATATATATATTTATTTATTTATTTATTTATATTTATATTTATATTTATATACATATAAATACATACATATAGAGAGGGGGTTTATAGGATAAATTTATAAATATTTTCTTTAAATACAAACATTTTATACTTTATATATATATATATATATTGCGATATATGTATTCTCTATATGAATGTCCATATGAATACACACACATCGATTTTCAAATATATGATGAACACCTACTACACTCACACACACGCATATAAATAAATATATTTTTTTATAAATTATATAGGTATATGTATGTGCGTGTATTACTGTGTGCATGCGTGTGGGTCCGTGTAAATAAAATTATAATTTTAAATTTATATATTTGTATGAAAAAATTACACACGCATATATATTAATAAAATAAAAAAATTAATATATGTGTTTGTAAATAAATAAATTCATATGTAAAGAAATTATATAAATAAATTTAGTAGTTGCATTATTGGATAAGATATTCGGGTCGAGTGGAGATCAAACGTATCCGAAGGTTGATTGTCACATACTTTATTCTCATTCGGCATGCAAAACAAGCAGGCCAAGTCAAAACAGGTCAGGCCCATTTTGATCCGCTTTTCATACAAACCAAATTTGGCAACCTTGACCCATTTTTCATGCGGGGTGAGAAAGCTCATGGGCCAGCCCATTTTAATTATTAATATTAATGTAATATACATTAAAAATTTGAAGATTTCATCTTGAGGTCTGTTGGTCCCTGACCATCAGTCTTCCAAACTCGTGGAGCCAAATTTTTCAGGTCACCTTACTGTGTAAAAAATAAAATTATAAAATTATTTAAAAATACATTACAAAAACCCTATAGTCCGCCTTTTAGAAACCCAAACAAACCCATCAGGGGGGTCATTAGTGTAAAAATAAAAATAAAAAATACAAAAAAATTAAATAAATATTACATACCTGCAGGCCGAAACCGTATTTGTATGGATAAATTTGTATGGATATGAGTCCATAAGTAAAAACCCATATTTAGGCGCATTTTAAAAACACATGAGATTTTTAAAGCCCAACCGATAAAAAAACCACAGGCCTTCCCATGAAGTCCATGAGCTGAGACCCATTTTTGCATGCCTAGTCTCACCTACCACCAAAGATCAAAATCTTCCAATATAATAGGGCATTCTTTGTAGTAAAGAAAGTTTTGGGAAATAGTGTGTTTCTCGACACTTAAAACACTACTAAAAACGATTTTTAAAAGTATTAGAAAATCTTTATCAACACTAAAAAATGATGTTTATCTAAACGCCGTTAAAAGGAGGTTATTTTTATCACCACTAAAAAAACATCACTGATCTAAGCGCCCTTAAAAGGGAGTCATTTTTATTAGCGGTAAAAAAATATATTGATAAATTCCCTTATTATCAACGCTAAAAAAACGCTGTTAGAATTCAATATTTTTTTTTCTGTAAATAAGGGTGATATTCGGCTAGGAGGCCACCCCCACTTTTATCACCATTAGACGCCCACCTCACTCTTTTATATACATAAATAAATACATACATACATACATTTATATATATTATATATGTGTGTGTGTGTGTATAAATATAATTATCCATATTTATATTTATTTACATATATTATATATTAATATTTATATACATATATTAGAATACATATATAATATATATCAGTTTGTTAATACAAACACACAAAATATATATATATATATATATACATACATACATACACATTGCATAGGTATATAAATATCCATACATTTTTTTAAATAAAATGGATATTGTTATTTTTAGATATGGTTTATATATTTAGAAATATATTTTATATGTAAATATGTTTGCATATTTATTTATAAAATTAAATTTTTATGTGTAAATATATACAAATATATATATACATGTGTATACATTTAATTATAAATAACATTACAATATAAAAAAATGATAAAATTTGAACATCATAATATTCATATGTGTGTAAGCTTTGAGAATAAATTGAGTCTCCACCGAAAAATGATAAGTAGTCTCTCTTAAACGAGAATGAAATTCCATAAAATGTTAAAAAATGGGGGTACCCCAACAGAAAACTCAATTTTGAAGGTCTTCTGAGCCTTTTTTGACCCAAAAAAACAATGACCAAGGTTCCGCTAGGCCACCAGGACATAGATCTTTTTACAAGTTTCAATTTGATATGTGTTAGATCTCAAACGAACACTCAGATCAAAAGTTATGACCATTTGAAGTTCGAGACATGTTTTCAACTAATTTTAGATCATTTATTAATTTGTTGAGTTTTTATATCTTCAAATTGTAATTAAATGACTATTACTCAAAATAATTAGCAAATTGTTAATTAATATTATTTTTTTAATTATTTTATAAACCATTTTCCACTAAATATCTTATATATTAAGTGTGATTACATATTTCCTATTATATAAATCATATTTTATAAAATATATTATATCTATATCAATATAAATATATTTATATATTAATATATGATTTTTAATGATATATATATATATATATTATGAAGTATACATTTTATCTGTGCTAAAAAGAAACGTTTTAGTGATGACAAACAACATACTTTTATTAGTGCTAAGAAAATTGATGATAAAAGTACCCTTTACCAGTGCTAAAAAAACACTAATAAAGGGGGTACTTTTATCAGCACTAAAAAAGCGCTGATAAAGAGGTATTTTTATCAGTGCTTTTATCATCATTGATAAAACACCTTTTATCAGCGCTGATAAAAGTACCCCATTTATCATCACTTTTTTTAGGGCTAATAACTGGTTGCACTGGATAAAGCCAAATCCATGGTAGTGAAAATGGTTTTTTTGCCACTTAAAATTGTTGTTTTTCCTAGTGAGTAGCCTTTACCATTGTTAAAAAGTGATAATAAAGGTTCCTCTTTATCAAATCCGTTGAGGGGAACCCACACAGGTATGCCCTGATTTAATTTCAAAGATTACACACAGAGTAGAAACTTTCAGTTCATAGTGAGATGAGAAACTAAGGAAGAACCAACGATGAGTAATGGACAACCAAGATATGTGATGAAAAGAGAAAAAAGAAAAAAGAATATAGTGGATTTTACATGGTTTGAACTAGTCTTACTCTACGGTAAGAACACCACCCTATACTGCCTTTATTATTGCTCAAAACATAAACAATACAAAAACAACAAGAGAAACAAGAGAAAAACAATAAGATAAAGCCACAACAGAGGAAAAATCCAAAGAAGTAGTAGCAATGAAAAACCTTACACCCACCCGGATTTACCAACCAATTATGAAAAACAGGCTCTCTGGGTATGTCTAGTAGTGTCGACAACATGCTAGAAATGGGGCTCCTTGCGATCGGCAGCAACAAGATCTCCACTATAAAATACCACCGGGGAAAGCTTTGATATTCTGCGGCGAGTGCTATGGTGTGTCTGGCAGGGTACAACAACTCACCTTCGTTCAACTTCCTCCTCCAGCACAAGCTCACTCCCTCTTTTCTGGAATGGAAACACTCGAACCTCTCTCGAAAACACCTTTACATGAATCGATCTCCCTCGATCTGGAGAGGGTAAATTGATATACCCCAGAGGATCGAAGGCGGTTGCAATAACTCAATAGACATCGGGCAAATGAAATGCTAAAATTAATCAAGCCCTTAAAACTCGAGAAAACAGCGCGATAGAAAAATATATGCGTAAAGGTAAGGTGAAACCACTGTGTGAGGGTAAATCAAAATTGTCACATCAAGGTAAAACCTTCAATGCACATGTTACGTAAGGGTCCTCATAGACCCCACGTAAGGGTAACCAGAGACAACAAGACTTATATAAAGGTGATTAGAGCCTCATGTAAGGTTAAAACCCTTCTACACAAAGGCTACATAAGGGTGACTAAACTACATGTGTAGAGGCAAACCAAAGAATCATAGGCTTGCGTAAAGGCAGTTGGAAACTCAGACCGAGGAAAATAATAAAACAAGGTAGGAAACAAAATAAACAAAGATTTATAATAAGGATTAAAACATGCTGAAATTCAAATAGAAAACTAATAAACAAATTAGTTTCATTTGGAAATAAATTAATATGCAAAAAAAAAACACTAAATCTCCACTATTTTCAAAAGAAACTAAAACAAAAGAAAATGAGGATGTTCTTGCAGTGCCTTGTCCGTGAAATCACCCAAGATTTCATGATTGATTTGAGGTTCCAGAGCTTTTCTATGGCGACGATTTAGGAGGCCACAGAGGCGTACCTTGTGGGGATGTTTGAGGACACCAACCTTTGGAAAATCCATGCAAAGAGGGTGACGATCATGCTTAAGGACATTCAGCTGGCAAGGTGGATTCACAGTGAGAGGGTTTGAATGGTCTGAACTACTTGATGGGGTTTTATTTCTGTATCATTGGTAGTGTCACGAAGCATGCGAGACCTAGAAGAACTTTTATCTTGGTATTAATTATCATTTATAGTTCAGTTTTATATTGATAGATCATGTCCAATTTCCCTAGAGGATTCACCTGTCTATATCCTTAGTCATACTATCAGTTGGGTATTCATCTATCTATATCTTAGTGGCACACACTATTCCACATCAAATAGCCTCTCTAATAAAATGAAACCTAATATCTTAATGCTTAGACCTACCATGACATACTTGGTTTTTAGAGAGATATAGGACAAATTGAGAATCATAATATACAGTAAAAACTGAATTAATTAAATTAAGGTCAACAATCAAACCCTTAAACCAAACGACTTCTTTAATGGCTTCAGAAAATGCTATACATTCAACCTCAATGGTTGTGAGGGTGGCCATTGATTACATATTTCATTTCCAAGATATAGGTCCTCCATATGTAGTGAAAACATAACAAGTTAGTGAATTCCTTATATCAACATTACCAATATAATCAAAATCCACATAACTAGTCACCAAGTCTCTAGAATTAACATTCATGCCATAGAAAATTAAAAGAGATAAAGTAGAAGAGATTTACCTCAACAACCATTTAAGGTCATATCAATGTGGCTTACTCAGATTTTCCATATTCCTACTCAAGGTACAAATAGAACATGCAACATTTTTCCTAGTCTAGATCATAACATACATAATACTACCCACAACATTAACTTATGAATTTATACTCATATATTCAATATCAGAATAATGGTAGGATATTGGGATGATGAAAATTTAAATTTTTGAGAAAAAGGAACACTAATAGGTTTCAAAGCATCAAATAAGTATCACTTAAGCACTTTAAGCACATAGGAATGTTGAGACAGATAAAGTAACCCATGCTTTTTATCTCAAATGATTTTCATACCTAAGATCTTCTTAGAAAAAAAATATTTCATTTCAAAATATAAATTCAATTTCATTTTAACATGGTGATTAATTTCATATTACTACACATGAGCAACAACTCATCAATATAAATCGGAAAATAAAGCAATAAAATTTAAACAGACTTAAAAAAACACATGAATTAAAATCACTCCTTTTAAAATTATTTTGCAACATGAATGAATCAAACTTTTGGTACCATTTTCTAGAAGCTTATTTTAATCCATAAAGTGATTTATTAAGAAAATAGACCTGGTTAGGTTTAAATTCATGTTCAAAACCAACATGGGGCTTCATGTATAGTTTTTCATTTAAACCACTATACAATAAGGAAATTTTGACATAAATCTGTTTTGTATGAAGATCAAGAGAAGCCGGAAAAGCAAGCAATATTCTAATAGAAGACTATTTAACTATAGGAGAAAACATTTCAAAATAGTCAACTCCCATTCTTTAAAGAAAACCTTTGGTCACAAGTATGGCCTTAAATTTTATTTTATATCCTACAGTACTATATTATTTTCTTTTATAAATCAATTTATAGCTAATCACTTTGGTAGTAAATGGTTTATTGACTATAGATCGGGTATGGTTCATTTTAAGGGATTCTATCTTATCACACATGGAAGCAATCTAATACTTAGTGTTTTTGTCATTGATAGCCTGCTTGTAGGTCTAATGCTCCTCACCATCAAGATCCTGGGAACCATATATGAACAAGGAAACCATATCAGCATGGATATACCTAGAAGAAGGTCTAATAACTCTCCTCTATCCATACCCAGTGATATGATAATATATAATATCAATAGAAGCTTTAACATATGAAGAATCATTGGATTCAAAGCCTAAAAATGGATCTATAACACTCTGACTCCAGTAACCTAGATATGGTGTTTACTTTATACATTACTACAAGATACAAGGGATCATACCATATAGGATCAATCAGTTTAGAAATCTTGGAAAGCTTGACACATACTTGATTCCCATATTACATTGGAAATATAAAAATCATATCATAATAAATACTCTTTCATCCTTGAAATCATTCATAATATCCTTCTTCATATCCCGAGGAATGGAAAACAAATAAATGGTGAGCTCAGGTGCTTAGTAAGGGTTATGCACATTGGAATATATCATGGGTAAATAAGGCATAATCAATATGGAAGAGTGGACAATCAAAACACATGCCATTAAATCAACAACTTGATTTCAAAGTATATCCATCGCCAATATCAACATACCAGTCACATAAATAATGTAAACTGAATTATCAATAAAGTAAATGCATAAATTCGGATATTCATGAAATTTCCATTAAGGCCATGACCAAATTATCATGAATCTTATCATCAAGGCCTCAACCAAGAAATGAATCTTAATAGATTGGTAGGTGTAAACTAAATACCCAACTAATATGGAATTTTTATTGTTTTGTCTCATAAGACCTGTAAATGCATCGAGGGACTATCTATAACTGGGGCTCGCCCATCACTTGCACATCCTATACATCCTATTTATTGAATAATCAATACAATTCATTCTAAAAATGAATTCTAAATCAATATTTATCCATATTAAATCAAGAAAACAAAATATTTCCCTAGTTAATGAAATAACTTTCTTGATAAACTTCCTTCAATTGATACCATATATAGAAACAATATACGATTGAAACTTTATCAAAGTAATATAAATGATACTGAATTCATCCATGATATTAAAAATATTGACATGAAAGAGAAAAATAATGCCCATTGAATAATGGAGAGTGATAGAGAATATGATCATAAGAAAGTGAATGATCACAAAATAAGTTTTAATTCATAAATCAGTAAAGGATAAAAAACTATCAATTCATCAGAGTAGAAGGTTTTTCATTGAAACCAAGATTTAAAAAAGAATATAGAAGCAATAAATTAAAAATAACTTCCTTGTAACATCGTGTAAGAATGAAGTTTTAAATCACTTTTCAAAATCCTTTTCATCCCTTTAATAAAATAATACCCTTTTCCATTGAGATCATTTTGAATAAAAATTCCCAAAATACCAAGGAAAATACATTCTTTGAAAATAACAATCAAAACTTGTAAAGGAACCTGGATAACGTATAATAGTTATGAACACTTGAAAGGGAATTCAAGTCATATTTGTTAAAAAAATTTATTTTTCACTTTGGTAGAAAAACATCAAAATGACCTATATGGTAAATGTTTAAAAGATTCCTTTTAAACCTTTAAAAATAAATTCAAAATTATTTAAAAATGATTTTTAATAATATTTGGTGTGTAAATAATAACATTTATAGAAGATTTCAAGAATATGGATATGTAGGAGAAAGATTCTTGACCAAAAGGGGAAACAATGTCAGTTTTTCTTAAAAACATTTTCTTAGTTGTTTTAAGTACCAAAGAGATGACAATGAAAGGAAAATATGAAATCCATAGAAATAATAGATTATGAAGAAAAGATATGGGGTTTAATATATAAGGATCACAAGATTTCCCTTAATGGAAATCCAAGCATAAAAATTTCTGATTAAAACGGGATTGAAATATAAATCCATTTCCTTGGGTCTCTTCTTAGTCATACATGTTTAATTCTCCTGTATAATTAGTTTAAATATATTAAATACTTGCATAAGAACCTTCTTCATTTATATTCCATGTTTAAGGTCCTTTTATAATCATTTTAAATTCATTCCTTGAATAGTTTTTTCTTACGTTGACCATTTAAGGTTGTTTGGTCAAATTATCCAAAATTACTTTGGTATATTAACCATGGTCAAAGGGGTCATGAAATGGTTACATCATGCCAAAATGTTAATAATATCATGAATATAATTTTTATTCATTATATTTTTTTTTTGAATTAGGCATGTGAATGCGATGTCATGACACATCAAGTTGATTATGTTTTTAAAGTTGATTTATAGTCTGTCACGACCCGCCCTCGGGGTCCGTGCCGTGACTACCCCAAGCCCGCCTTCCATAGGCCAGGGGCTGGCGACTAGCACCAAGGCGTAAATCCCGGTAAAAAGGGAAGGCATTGCCTTTGTAAAGTAAACAAACACCACATAGTAAGCAAACGAAAAGTAAACACTAAGTAAAAACAGAGTACAACTGAAAGTGCGGAAAAGTAAATGGGCCAGTATACAAACCCAAACTGAAAGTAAAGTACAACTCGAAAGGGAAAACAACAACTGTAAAGTAAAAGCCGCTACTCCGAGCTGTCCACTGGAAATCCCACCTGAAGGGTGGGTACAGATAGCTCCACTGCTCCACGGGTCCCGTCGTCCACTCCGAACACGTCCCGCCCAATGGTCCAGCTCCAGGTACCGTCCTGCTCTGCAAGCCTCAGACAAGATCAACGCTGTCCGTCATCTGCAACCAACACAACGTAGTGCGGACATAGCCCGTGCAGGGGTGAGTATAAGCTACTCAGTAGGGACCCCGAGACCCCCGAAGGTCTCCAAAAATCCACAAAGGATAAACCACAAAAGAAGATACAAACACGAAGTAACAACCGACTCTGCTTAGGTATATGCCCATACATATACCTAAGTCATCAATTCTAATACGCTCCAACCTCCGAGCCCAAGTACAACTCAGTCCACACAGGAAAGTAAACGTATTCCATACAGGAAAGCAAAACGAAATCCACATAGGATAGCACAACTCAATCCACACAGGAAAGCAACAGGATTCAGCTCACACATGTATACTTCTTCAAAGGACGATAAAGATGATCTCTGATCCATCTAAGTCGTCGGACCCACGAAGGATCGATAGGTAACTAACCCCCGCAAAGACCCACACAGGATCGGGCCCACACAGGACCTGTAGGCGCTGGTTCACACAGGACCGCTGAGCGCAAAGACCCACACAGGATCGGGCCCACACAGGACCTGTAGCACTGATCCACGTAGGATCGCTGAGTGCTGTAGTCGTCGTCGAATCCACACAGGATCTCTGTACTGTCGTCGTCGCAGTCACAGTAGCAGTAGCAGTAGCAGTAGTAATCACAGTCGCAGACAACACTAGGGTTCCCGCACACAGCAAGCTCGTTCAGGAGGGTCCGCTCCATGAGCCGAGAGGCTGATACATCAACTGTCACAAAGTCCAGAGTTGATGTATCCAAAAGTTCCGTAATGTCAACAGGAACTCAACGCAATAGACGGCGCGTCGATTGGACGCCCGGTCTGAGAGTTATTGGCTTTTTCGTCCCAGGGGCCCGGTTGGTTTTTAAGGCAAAACCAGCCCGACCGTACTCCACCTGCGTCCAAACCTCGGGCGGAGTATGCCAAAAGATCCGTCTCACTAAGAGGAACACAAAAAAGCTGACGGCACGTCAATCAGACGTCCGTAGCTCAAGATATGAGCGTTTCCGCTCCGAAGGCCCGGTTGGTTTCGTGAACGAACCAACCCGGCCGAACTCAAAGTATTCCGAAACTTTGAGTGCGATATATCGAAACGACCGTCTCGATCCAAGGATCGCAATGCCACTGACTGTTCGTCGATCGGAGGTCCGTGGCTCAAGTTATGGCCAAAAGACCGAAATCGATTCGAAAACGGGGGGTCCGGGTCCGGGCCGACCCGGCCCGACCCCCCCTGGGTCGGCCCGAACCGGCCGGCGGCGGTCCGGCGCGGCGGCGCGGCCCGGCCGGCGGCGGTGCGGCCTGGCGCCGCACGGGTGCAGCGTGCGGGGGGCAAGGCCCCCGCTTTTGATAGCTGGCGGCGCGGCTTAAGCCACACCTTTTGGAGAACCGGCCCCCCATGTGGGGGCCTGCTTTGTGGAAAACGGGGGGCCACCTACCCCCCTTAATGAAACCGGCCCCCCCTCATAAATGGGGGGGCATTTGTGTTGGCTGGGGGAATTAAATTCCCCCGGTCTTTGACCTTCCGGCCGGCCCACCTGGCCGGCCGGTTCTTCTTCAACGGACCGGCAAAGCCGGTCCCCTTCCGGCTTCCGTCACCGGTGGCCCGACGAGCCGCCGGTCTTCCCGTCTCGCCGCGGCCCCGCTCCGGTCGCGGCGCCTTCGATTCCCTTCGACGCGGCGCGGCGGCGTCGCGTTCATGATAAACTTCCCGTGGCGCGGCGCGACGGCGCCGCGCGATTACAGCCTTGCGATTCCCGCGTGGTGCGACGACACCACGCCATCTCGTACATCCGCAAGGAAATAATATTCAAGAACAGAGGAGGGGGAGTTCGGCCGTGTTTGTGCGGTCCGGCCCCCCTCTCGTTAGTCGATAACACTTAACAATAAACCTCAAAATTGTCAAGCTAGAACCAAGAACGAGAATAAAATAATTAACCAACAACAACCCCTACCTTGGTTCAAGATCGATGATCGTCAACGACTCACGGAAGACAACGTCGCGGAGGTCGGGCGTCGCGGTAACCGTTCGTCAAATCTGTTGACAAAGAGGTACGTCCGAAGAGGTACGTCGTTGGCGAATCTTCGTAAGCCGACGAAGGAAGTCCGAGGAGAAAGCGGTGTTCCCTTTCGTTGACACGGAAGGCATCGTCGATCTTCGGAAGCAACCGGCTACGTAGAAGAGAGGAGCGGCGTTCTTCATCGGAGCTCGAAGGTTCTTCGCGTTCTTCGTCAAAGTTGAAGAAGAAGAAGGAGCTCCCAAAATCCTCTCAAGAAGGCTAGAGAAATCTAACCAAATAAAATAAGTTAGAGTCTTATTTTATTCACACACTTAACAATTTGAATTTCAAAGGTTTGAAATTCAAATAAAATAACTCCAAAATAAATAACAAGTTGTCATGTCATTTAAAGAGGGGTTAAAGGGAGTTTTGAGAGAAGATGAAAAGTTGGGGTTCGTGTGGGACCCACCACACTTAATCCTCCCAAGGGAGGTTAAGTGGATGTGGGTACCACCTTTAACTCCCTTTGGGAGAAGTTAACTAACAAAATAAAATAAAAAGTGTTCCACATTTTTATTTAACTTCTTATAATTCTCCCAAAATCTAACTTTCGTCCCGCAATAAAAGCAACTTCGGAAAAGGTCCCCTTAAGCGAAAATCGGCGCTGCGAGTTCATCGGTGTCCTCAGATTTCAATTCCGAGCACCGAATCAAAAGTTAGAAATTCCCGCTCGTTCGTTCACTGAACGTACCCGAGCCAAACTTCGGAAATTGATTCCGGGCACTCCGGGCCTCAGAATCAGGTGCCTTCAGAAACCGTGCTCTTGTAAAATTCCAAAGAAAATTAAGAAAAAATTTCCCTTGAATTTTACGAGTCTTTACATTACTCCCAGCTCAGGGATTTACGTCCCCGTAAAGATACATCAAAAACTAGGGAAACATATGAGGGTACTGAGCACGCATCTGAGCCTCCCGCTCCCAAGTGCTCTCCTGGAGGTTCCCGTGCTGCCATCTGATGCGCACAAGAGGAATCGATCGCCCACGTAGGAACCGATCCTGTCGATCCTCTATCTCCACCGGGACCTCCATAAAAATCGCCCCATCGTCGATGTCAAGATCCCCATGGTCAATGATGTGCGTCGGGTTGTGCACGTACCTCCTCAGCTGAGATACGTGGAAGACGTCGTGCACCCGGTGCAACTGAGGTGGTAGAGCCAAGCGATAAGCCACCTCGCCAATCCTGCTGAGGACCTGGAAGGGTCCGATGAAGCGCGGAGATATCTTGCCGCCACGGCCAAATCTCCGTATACCACGTCGAGGTGAGACCCGCAAGAAGACGTGGTTGCCATCCTCGAACTCTAATGGCCTCCGCCTCCTGTCAACGTATGACTTATGCCGGCTCTGAGCTGTCCTCATCCACTCCTGGATGACCTGGACCTTCTCTGTCGTGGCTTGGACCATCTCCGGTCCCACAAGTGCTGACTCCCTAGGGTCTGTCCAGCACAAAGGAGATCTACAAGGTCGGCCGTACAATGCCTCATACGGTGCCATCCCGATGGTGGAGTGGTAGCTGTTGTTGTACGCAAACTCCACCAAGGGTAGGTGGTCCTCCCAGCTACGACCAAAGTCGAGGACACATGCGCGGAGCATGTCCTCGAGAGTCTGAATGGTCCTCTCCGTCTGACCATCCGTCTAAGGGTGAAAGGCTGCGCTCAGACGTAGCTGCGTCCCGAACGCCTCCTACAACCCCTTCCAAAGCCGGGAAGTAAAGCGAGCATCTCGATCAGAGACGATAGATGATGGCACGCCGTGGAGCCGCACAATCTCCTGAACGTAGAGACGTCCCAAGCTCTCCACTGAGCCCTGCTCTCTGATGGGTAAGAAGTGTGCTGACTTGGTGAGTCGGTCAACAATCACCCAGATGGAGTCGTGACCTCTGGAAGTGCGTGGAAGTCCAGTCACGAAGTCCATAGATATGCCGTCCCACTTCCACTCCGGGACCTCCAAGGGCTGTACCAAGCCTGCTGGTACCTGATGCTCTGCCTTCACCTGCTGGCAGGTGAGGCATCGAGAAACGAACTCTGCTACTTCCTTCTTCATGCCCGGCCACCAGTGCTGTCGTCTGAGATCCTGGTACATCTTCGCCACTCCAGGATGTACTGCCAAAGGAGAAGTGTGAAACTCTCTCAGCACCTCCTCTCGCAAAGCGACTGGTACCATGGTACGTCCTCTAAAAAAGATGTCGTGCTCTGCTCCAAGGGAGAAACCATCAGGTGCCTGTCCCGAGGATATCTGTGTACGCCGTGTCTCACAGTCAGCGTCCTCACGCTGTGCCCCTCTGACCCACTGCAGTAGTGGAGGGGAGACTGTGAGAGACTGAAGGAAGGCTGCTCCATCTCTATCCACGAAGGATATCTGTAAAGAGGCTAGCTGCTCCGTTGCCTCCTCAAGTAGCTGAATGCCCGTCCTCCTGCTGAGGGCATCGGCTACCACGTTCCCCTTCCCAGGAGTATAGACTATCTCAAAGTCACAGTCCTGGAGGAACTCGAGCCATCGCCGCTGTCTCAAGTTCAGGTCCTTCTGCGAGAAGATATACCTGAGACTCTGATGATCAGAAAAGACTGTAAAGCGCTCGCCCATCAGATAGTGTCGCCATGTCTTCAGAGCGAAGACCACTGCTGCTAACTCCAGGTCATGGGTAGCGTAGTTCTGCTCATGCGGCCTCAACTGACGTGATCCATAGGCGATCACTACCTGCTCCTGCATCAGAACACATCCGAGTCCGGTCCCTGATGCATCGCAGTAGACTACGTACCCTACTCCCTCCTCAGGCAACCTCAAGATAGGTGCGCTGGTCAATCTCTGTCTCAGCTCCTGGAAGCTCTGCTGACATCTGTCTGACCACACGAAGGGTTTCCCCTTCTTCGTCAAAGATGTGAGTGGTTCCGCAACTCTAGAGAAGTCTGGCATGAATCTCCGATAGTATCCAGCTAGTCCCAAGAAACTCCGAACCTCAGTCACGCTCCTGGGTGGCTCCCATGCTAACACAGCCTCGATCTTCGCAGGATGCACTGCAACTCCCGCCTCAGAGATAACGTGTCCCAAGAAGTGGACCTCTCGTATCCAGAACTGGCACTTCGAGAGCTTACCATAAAGCTGGTGCTCTCGGAGTGTGTCTAGTACAACTCGCAAGTGGTATGCGTGCTCCTCCTCAGTCGAAGAGTAAATCAGAATGTCGTCAATGAAGACTACGACGAATCGATCGAGGTATGGCTGAAAGATCCTGTTCATGAGGGCCATGAACACTGCTGGAGCATTGGTTACGCCGAAAGGCATAACCAAGAACTCATAATGGCCATACCGACATCTGAAGGCCGTCTTCTGCACGTCCTCGTCTCTGACTCTGAGATGATGATAGCCTGACCTGAGGTCTATCTTTGAGAACCACCGTGCTCCCTTGAGCTGATCAAAGAGGTCATCAATCATCGGTAGCGGATACTTGTTCCTCACTGTCACCTGGTTCAGGCGACGATAGTCAACACAAAGACGCAAGCTCCCGTCCGCCTTCTTGGCGAACAATATCGGGGAAGCCCAGGGTGAAACACTGGGTCGGATGAACCCCTTGCCCTGCAAGTCCTCTAACTGTACCCGTAGCTCTCGAAGCTCGGCGGGGGCCATCCGATATGCTGGAGTGGATATCGGGGCTGTCCCGGGGTACAAGTCAATATAAAAGTCTACCTCTCTGCGAGGAGGTAGCCCTGGAACGTCGTCGGGAAAAACGTCTGCAAACTGATCCACCACTGCAGGAAAACCAGGACTCCGCACGTCAACTGCTCCAAGGATGAGGCTAGCCAACTGATGAGTGATGGGCTGTCCTCTCCTCCGAGAAAGTCCATCCTGTGCTTCAAAGGCTCCCTTCTCGCCGGTGAAGGTGAACCTGCTCCCGTTGGTGCGTACACATCGCACCTTGCGCCTAAAACAGTCAATTTGCGCATGGACCGTAGATAGCCAATCCATGCCCAAGATGACATCGTAAGGCCTCGACGCTGCTACAAGAAGATCCCAGCCGAAGCTCTCGCCTCCTAGAGTAAGCTCACACTGCCGGCACCAGTGCGTAATCGTCGAGTCTGCTCCCGTAGGAGTCTCTAGCCGTAAGGATCGAGCCAACGGCTCTGTCGGAATCTCCGAGCTCCGAACAAGGGCAGCGGCTATGAAAGAGTGACTCGCTCCTGTGTCTATAAGAACTGTAGCAAGGGTGGAATAGACACAGATAGTACCTCGAATCATCTCGGGTGCGCCGTGGTCGTAGGCCTCTGCTGCCTGGAGCTGTGTCTGTCTCTGCCCGCCAGCTCCCTGTGGTCGGGGTGGACCTCCTGGTGGTGGTGGTGGTAGAGCCTCAAAGCGTCGCCCACCACCTGCTGCTCGGCCAGCTCCTTTGCCTCGTCCGCCTCCTCCCTGCGGACCGCCACGGTCAACCCTATGCCTCTACCTGAACCCCTGAGTCATCCGTCGACTGTCTGCTGCAGATGACTCTGCCACGTGCCGCCCTGCGGTGGGTCTCGGTGCTGGTGTAGACTCAGCAAGGAAGCTCTCGATCAAAAGGGCCCGCTCCAGTACTCCTGTCTGAGTCAGTATGCTGAGGGAGATCAGCAATGCCCTGATCTCGTGTCTCAAACCCTGCTCGAAGGTCCGGGCCCGGAAGAATGGGTCCCGTACCATGTCGGTCGAGTAGCGCGAGAGATCGGTAAATCTCGCCGAGTACTGAGCGACCGTCATGCTGCCCTGCCGCAGCTGAAGAAGCTCCTGGATACGCACCGCACGAAGGGTGGCTGGGACGAACTCCGAGCGGAAGAGGCTCTCAAAGTCCGTCCATAGAAGAGATGCCTCATCGTGCACCTGGAGCATCAAGCTCCACCATCGTCCTGCTACTGCGTGTAGTAGGCTCGCAGCGAGGATCACCATGAGGTCTGCTGGTGTCCTCACTAGCCTAAACACATGTACCACTGCCTCCAGCCAGTCCTCGGCTGCCTGGGGATCCGTCTCCCCGCGAAACCTGGGTGGTCACTGGTGCTGAAACTCATGCAGTGCGCTGAGGCGACGTGCATCGTCAGCGGCTGGTGCTGGAAGTATCGGTGGCTCGACGGGTAGAGCTACCGCCGGTGCCACTACTGACAAAGGGCCCTGCACCGAAGCCTCGTCGCTCGGTGGGCTGTCGTCACACTCGACTCTCGGAACCCTAGCTGGATGCCGTCATGGGGCCATCCTGAAATGGAAACAGGTGCGCCACGGTCAGAACAATATACCTGGTGAGCTGATATAAAGTAATCACAAAGAAAACTTTGAAACACACACGCAATCAATGTTTTCGTGCATTAAGTCAGAAATCAGAAGTCAGGGTCCTGGTGTACGGATACGTCGGCCGCCGCACCAACACTGGACTCCCTGGACTGAGAACCACACTCAATATGCTAAACATTATTGCTTCACATAGAAAAGATCAGAGTTCGCGGTAGAACCGAACTCCTTTGATACCAATTTGTCACGACCCGCCCTCGGGGTCCGTGCCGTGACTACCCCAAGCCCGCCTTCCATAGGCCAGGGGCTGGAGACTAGCACCAAGGCGTAAATCCCGGTAAAAAGGGAAGGCATTGCCTTTGTAAAGTAAACAAACACCACAAAGTAAGCAAGAGGAAAGTAAACACTAAGTAAAAACAGAGTACAACTGAAAGTGCAGAAAAGTAAATGGGCCAGTATACAAACCCAAACTGAAAGTAAAGTACAACTCGAAAGGGAAAACAGCAACTGTAAAGTAAAAGCCGCTACTCCGAGCTGTCCACTGGAAATCCCACCTGAAGGGTGGGTACAGATAGCTCCACTGCTCCACGGGTCCCGTCGTCCACTCCGAACACGTCCCGCCCAGTGGTCCACCTCCAGGTACCGTCCTGCTTTGCAAGCCTCAGCCAAGATCAACGCTGTCCGTCGTCTGCAACCAACACAACGTAGTGCGAGCATAGCCCATGCAGGGGTGAGTATAGGCTACTCAGTAGGGACCCCGAGACCCCCGAAGGTCTCCAAAAATCCACAAAGGATAAACCACAAAGGAAGATACAAACACGAAGTAACAACCGACTCTGCTTAGGTATATGCCCATACATATACCTAAGTCATCAATTCCAATACGCTCCAACCTCCGAGCCCAAGTACAACTCAGTCCACACAGGAAAGTAAACGTATTCCACACAGGAAAGCAAAACGAAATCCACATAGGATAGCACAACTCAATCCACACAGGAAAGCAACAGGATTCAGCTCACACAGGTATACTTCTTCAAAGGACGATAAAGATGATCTCTGATCCATCTAAGTCGTCGGACCCAAGAAGGATCGATAGGTAACTAACCCCCGCAAAGACCCACACAGGATCGGGCCCACACAGGACCTGTAGCACTGATCCACGTAGGATCGCTGAGTGCTGTAGTCGTCGTCGAATCCACACAGGATCTATGTACTGTCGTCGTCGCAGTCATAGTAGCAGTAGCAGTAGCAGTAGTAATCACAGTCGCAGCCAACACTAGGGTTCCCGCACACAGCAAGCTCGTTCAGGAGGGTCCGCTCCACGAGCCGAGAGGCTGATACATCAACTGTCACAAAGTCCAGAGTTGATGTATCCAAAAGTTCCGTAACGTCAACAGGAACTCAACGCAACAGACAGCGCGTCGATTGGACGCCCGGTCTGAGAGTTATTGGCTTTTTTCGTCCCAGGGGCCCGGTTGGTTTTTAAGGAAAAACCAGCCCGACCGTACTCCACCTGCGTCCAAACCTCGGGCGGAGTATTCCAAAAGATCCGTCTCACTAAGAGGAACACAACAAAGCTGACGACACGTCAATCGGACGTCCGTAGCTCAAGATATGAGCGTTTCCGCTCCGAAGGCCCGATTGGTTTCGTGAACGAACCAACCCGGCCGAACTCAAAGTATTCCGAAACTTTGAGTGCGATATACCGAAACGACCGTCTCGATCCAAGGATCTCAATTCCACTGACGGTTAATCGATCGGAGGTCCGTGGCTCAAGTTATGGCCAAAATACCGAAATCGATTCGAAAACGGGGGGTCCGGGTCCGGGCCGACCCGGCCCGGCCGGTGGCGGTCCGGCGCGGCCCGGCGCGGCGGCGCTGTCCGGCGCGACGGCGCGGTCTGGCGCGGCGGCGCGGCGCGGCCGGCGGCGGTGCGGCCTGGCGCCACACGGGTGCAGCGTGCGGGGGGCAAGGCCCCCGCTTTTAATAGCTGGCGGCGCGGCTTAAGCCGCGCCTTTTGGAGAACCGGCCCCCCATGTGGGGCCCTGCTTTGTGGAAAACGGGGGGCCGCCTGCCCCCCTTAATGAAACCGCCCCCCCTCATAAATGGGGGGGCATTTGTGTTGGCCGGGGGAATTAAATTCCCCCGGTGTTTGACCTTCCGGCCGGCCCACCTGGCCGGCCGGTTCTTCTTCAACGGACTGGCAAAGCCGGTCCCCTTCCGGCTTCCGTCACCGGCGGCCCGGCGAGCCGCCGGTCTTCCCGTCTCGCCGCGGCCCGGAACCGGCCGTGGTGTTCGTCGTCCGGCGCGGTGCGACGGCACCGCGCCCCTCCGTCGCGGCCCCACTCCGGCCGCGGCGTCTTCGATTCCCTTCGACGCGGCGCGATGGCGTCGTGTTCATGATAAATTTCCCGTGGTGCGGCGCGACGGCGCCGCGCGATTACAGCCTTGCGATTCCCGCGTGGTGCGACGGCACCACGGCATCTCGTACATCCGCAAGGAAATAATATTCAAGAACAGAGGAGGGGAAGTTCGGCCGTGTTTGTGCGGTCCGGCCCCCCTCTCGTTAGTCGATAACACTTAACAATAAACCTCAAAATTGTCAAGCTAGAACCAAGAATGAGAATAAAATAATTAACCAACAACAACCCCTACCTTGGTTCAAGATTGATGATCGTCAACGACTCGCGGAAGACAACGTCGCGGAGGTCGGGCGTCGCGGTAACCGTTCGTCAAATCCGTTGACGAAGAGGTACGTCCGAAGAGGTACGTCGTTGGCGAATCTTCGTAAGCCGACGAAGGAAGTCTGAGGAGAAAGCGGCGTTCCCTTTCGTTGACACAGAAGGCGTCGTCGATCTTCGGAAGCAACCGGCTACGTAGAAGAGAGGAGCAGCGTTCTTCGTTGGAGCTCGAAGGTTCTTCGCGTTCTTCGTCAAAGTTGAAGAAGAAGAAGGAGCTCCCAAAATCCTCTCAAGAAGGCTAGAGAAATCTAACCAAATAAAATAAGTTAGAGTCTTATTTTATTCACACACTTAACAATTTGAATTTCAAAGGTTTGAAATTCAAATAAAATTACTCCAAAATAAATAACAAGTTGTCATGTCATTTAAAGAGGGGTTAAAGGGAGTTTTGAGAGAAGATGAAAAGTTGGGGTTCGTGTGGGCCCCACCACACTTAATCCTCCAAAGGGAGGTTAAGTGGATGTGGGTACCACCTTTAACTCCCTTTGGGAGAAGTTAACTAACAAAATAAAATAAAAAGTGTTCCACATTTTTATTTAACTTCTTATAATTCTCTCAAAATCTAACTTTCATCCCGCAATAAACGCAACTTCGGAAAAGGTCCCCTTAAGTGAAAATCAGCGTTGCGAGTTCATCGGTGTCCTCAGATTTCAATTCCGAGCACCGGATCAAAAGTTAGAAATTCCCGCTCGTTCGTTCACTGAACGTACCCGAGCCAAACTTCGGAAATTGATTCCGGGCACTCCGGGCCTCGGAATCAGGTGCCGTCAGAAACCGCGCTCTTGTAAAATTCCAAAGAAAATTAAGAAAAATTTTCCTTGAATTTTACGGGTCTTTACATAGTCTATGGTAGACCCCAAGTCGTCTTTCAAGGAGCTTTGGATGTTTAAAGTGTGTATTTTTAATAAATATTACTAAAAGAGGTGGATGGTTTTGGAAACAGTTTTAAAAACAAAATGAATTAATTAAAAAGTTTAATAGTTGATAAATAAATGTGGTATTTTAGAATTATGAGAGAAGGAGGCCATTTCAAGTTCACTAAACATCTTGGGAAGTTCATTATTCTGAAAAATTTGTATGGTTTAATGTAATTATTTGGTTGAGGGTTGTCAAGATATTGATTCACCTCTTGCCTCTTAAAAGGATGCACAAAGAAGCAATCATTGACATAACAATATTGATGTAAATGTTTGAACCTCAAGCATAGAACAAGGGCTACCAAAGAATACTGAAATCTCATGATTGTGTGTGAGAAAAAAGGATTCTTGTGTTGTCTAATCGAAACAACCCAAGATCCCCACATGAAATCTCAACCCAATCAGTGTTGAGATAAAAAGTGTTTCACTTAATTATAACAAAAGAAATGTATTCAGTGGAGAATCAAATCAAGATTAAACATAATTTAAATATTAAACACACAAATTAAACAAAACTAGTAGAAGAGAAAGTGCTAAAACTCCCTCCCAAGTATGTGTAGCTCGCTCGAAATGATTTTTCACCATTTAGCTCACCATCGAGAGGAGGAGGAGGCTTGGGTGGAACTTCACCTTAATCCTTGATCTCCCTATGAATATAAGAGCCGTCAGAACTTCTTGGATGAGTATAATACTCCTTTTGGTCTTCAAAATACCAGATCTTTTCCTCTTGGATGAACTTGAAAATGGGAATCCTAAGTATCATTTTATAGGCAATTTGAAAGGTGGTTTTGAGCCCCCAGATTTCGAGAAACTACTGGACCATGTTTTTCAACCTCCATATAGTCTTATCTCACTTTATAGAAAATTAAAAATTTATATCCCCACATTCTGAATATATCTATAAAATATTTGTCACCATTTGGACAATCACAACCAGAGATATGAACTAAATACAAAACACACTTTTTGACTCCAAGAAGATTCGACCCCCTAGATAGATCAGTTCGCATGGGCCCCTTAATGGACGAATGGGGCTTGAGTTTCTTCATATTAAATGTATCCTGTCACGAACTAGCCCGAGTCGACCCTGAACCGGTCACAAGGGATAGCCTGCGATAAGTCCCGAGAGGCATTCCTGATCCTCCTGGGATGGTGACAAGCACCAAGGGAATCAATAGAGTACACAAGAGAACGATTTCGCCCATATATAAACAATAAAACAAACAGCGGAAAGAAATAGACAACCCAAAATACATTTATATAAAAACTGAACTGAACATTATTTGTACAAGAAAATGAAAGTACAACTAAACCAACAACTTATCAGACCAAACCCAATAACCAAATAACTCCATGTGACCCTTCTGGTCACTCTACAACATAATGATCACATGTCGCCCAAGGCGATCAAACTCAATCTGAAACCTACACAAGGGCTAAAAATAGAAGAAGACTATAGGCGTGAGTATCAAAACTCAGTAGGTTAGCCCAATATTCTATTCCCAATGCACATCCTTTAAAATAAAAGAAACATAAATTTCAAGTTTTAAATACAAAAATATAAAGGTATGTTTTCCAAATAAGGTCCCATAATATATAAAACAAATTACCAGATAAAAACTTTCATGTTTTATAAACAAGAATGCTAGTAACAATTTTCAAAGAGGTGCAACTTCAAAATGAAAATAGTTTTCAAGAGGGCTGCTTTAAAGAATTTACACTTTTAAATAAATAACACACACTACTGAATTTACCAACCAAACACACTGTATGCTGACGGTGAGTACAAAATAGCCAATGAGCACAAGTCATGGGAACACCCCTAGGCACTAGTTAGTTGTGAGCCCCAGGTACCTCGTATCTCGGTGAAAGTAACCATAATAAATATCCTTTCTCATGCACACAAGCCACTAGTAGGGAGAATACCCATAACCTAGTGGTCCCCCAACATCATCATCATCATAGTTTAGTTAGTGTTTCCATCGTCAAACTTTCTACGTGAAACAGGGGCCAAACCCCACAGGATCACTAGCATACTAGTACACATCCGCCCACCTAGATACCTAAGATTCCCTTTAGTGCTCAATCAAGTTACACATATTATCAAATACCTATTTCACATCCAAATTAAATTCCCAAACTGTAAACACACAAATAGCCCACAAACATTCTTTACATTTCTTTAACGAATCAATAAACCACTGAAAATTTTTGTAAAACAATTTCAAGAAGTGTATTGAGGCTTTGCAAATAAAACTCATCCAAAAACACTATTTTAATTATAAACACACAAAAAATCCATACCCAAATTTTTTTAGAAGCCATAAAAACATTTAATAAAATCATTTCATTGACCATAAAACAATCCCAATTGACACAACATGGTATATACAAGTAAAACACTCATTCTTCATTTTTAGGAAAGGCCAAATGGGCCTTTAAAAATTTTCTCAAAACTATCATTTGAAAAAGTTATGAATTTCAATTTTATTAAGTATGTGTAAATACACAATTTGAAGCATCAAACCAAATTCATAAATCTCTTAAAACACTCAGGTTTCATATTCAAAACACAACTATTTTCATAAGAATGTGAAACATGCCATTTTCCAGCAACTCGGGCCAAAACATGTTGTAAACCAAAAACCATTTGTTTTTGAAACCAAATAAAAATAGGAAATCCATAAAAGGATCCAAAAATAATTTTTTACATGCTTCCAATGTATTTATAAATCCAAATAAATCATTTTAAATTTCACTAGACGCATAAAATCCAACTGAGCAATTTACCGAACACATGACATGCACTCTTTAACAAAACAACTTATGTTAAGCACATAAAAATGGATAAGATACCCTTTTCATGCCATAAAGTTATTTAAGCAACTGAAACATATTCAAAATACCATAAACCATGTGCGGAATCTCATGGAATAATTTATCAAACAAGAGGAGTGCACATTTATACCAAAACAACTGTATTTTTAACAAAATAAGTCATAAAACATAATTTGCACACAAAACCTTTAAAATCTCGGTTTTAAAACAAAAAATATCATATAAATAAGGTTATAATAGAATGATAAAGATGAATATTAAATGATAAAGGCTTGTGCAAGGGGATATCCTACCTCAAATCCTTAGCATAATGGAAACACACACCCAAAATCACCATCCGAGGGTTTACAAACCCTAAACCTATGACGACCAGCCCCAAATGAACAAAAACCCCATAAAAAACATGGGATAACATAACCCTATGTCTATCATTACTAGGGGATATTATAAAACTGAAAAATAATGAAAAGAGGAAGAAGAGGGAGGATAAAGGAGAAGGAATCTCACCTTTCAATTTGAAATCTCTTCGTATTCCATTAGATATGAACCTTTAGATAAAATTTAATGACCTGAAACTTCTTGGAGAGACTCCTAAGGTCTTAAATAACCAGGTAAAGAAGATTTTTGGCAAAAAAAGTACGAATTGAATTATTTATGAATGATACAATTTACCTTGTCAATTCAGGATGATTTGAGAGGCATTGAGAATGTTTCCACACTCTGTGACTATTATGAGCTCCAAATAGGGAAAATAGATAATGGGGGTGAGTATAGGGATATTTTATTTGGGTGGGAGGTGGAATCACCGAAAAATACTCAATATTGAATTAGATATGAAAGAAACAATTTTTTTTTTAAAACTGGAAATGGGCCCATGGGATGACCCAATACCTAAATAATTAACCCAAATTCACCATGATTATGAATTATTAAGTGGTACAAAAGGATATGGAAGTTTTCATATTCAGTATAGGACAAGTGGGAAGTAGAATGGGTTAAAATTTATGAAAAACAAAGGAGTTATAAAAGAAACAAATTTGGTTTTTAAAACTGGAAATGGGCTCACGGTTGGCCCAAATCATGAAGTAACCACCCTTTCTTCAAAAACTACTAAACAAGCAATGGGGAACCCTAATTAGGGTGATTATACATATATGAAACTTAAAAACTCAAAATTCATCTCACCAAATACCCATGAAAAGGATCAAGATTTCCAATGGACCAGATCGAAACAAATACATGAAAAACCGGGTGTGACAATTTTCCCCACCATTAAAGCTTTCCGCCCCCGGAAAGACATAAAACTTTACAGCTAAATGATAAACACCTAAGGATTCCTTATAAACATGATCCAACCTATCAATCTAGTGAAATATCATTTTACATCAACATTACTTAATCCTATTTCCTAAACAAAACACCAACTCACAACCACTTTGTGAAAATCAACAGAAAGGTCAAGCCACCACCTCCACATCCAAGCCAAGAACCCAATTGTTGGGCCTTCTCCCAATGAAAAAAACAATCACCCAAATTAAAGAGCACTCAATAAAACCAAGTAATATAGGGGAGTACATAATGGACTCCCCAAAAATAATAAACAACTAGCACTAGACAAGTTCGTAGGAGGAAAAATCAACGAGACCTGTGGTGGGTCTCCCACCATTAGAACCCAACTAGCAACGAAAAAAACAAGAACTCAACGTTACCTCACTTTCACAAGTCCAACAAAACTCTCCAACAACAACCCACCAAAACAAGTTAAGAGGGTTACAACATGAACATATAAACCACCCACTCATGAACGGAGGGGATAAGAAATGGGCCAACACTTTCAGCACAGATCTGAATCCCCACCACTCGGGGAGGGGAGGGAAGGGGACCCAATAATTGGGCCATTGGAACCAAAAAATAAACCAAGGAACTACCCAAAACTCCCCACCTACGAATAGGTAACACTAAAACCACACCCAATTTACAGAGGTAGTCTACAAAGGGACATTGATCAGAAACCCACATCCATGAAGGCATAACCATAGACACTGTGTGAGGGGTAAGTCCACCGCACTTGTTCTGACAAATGGAAATTCACAAAAATGAGGAACCACAATATAGACATAGAAACTACCTTACCAAAATGGTGGAGGCAGGATCCTGATCAAGCGCCCCACACCTTTGTAGATTTCCTGATTGCGTGAAAAGATTCACTCCGAGGCCTATGGATGGAGCCCTAAATCATGAAGCATCTGCTGCCCCACAGTCAGGTGCTAAGTATCACACCACTCAAAAAAAAAAACCCACTTGCTCAAAAAAACACTTTCATCTAAATAGTAACTCATAGATACATATCAAAATTATATCTCACTCAGAACGAGGAGCATAATGGACAACGAATATGGCGAAAAGCATCAACATCAACGAACACAACTACTATGTCCACGAGAATTATCACGAACTAGAAGCACTTTAAATCGATCCCAAACAGCTCTCTATTTAAACAAACAGAATGAGGAATTATTTTAGGATGTGGATATATCTTGTGAAACATGAGAAATAATCCTTAGGTTTATCAATTGGAAATCTTTCAAACATAGAACTATCTGTGGCCACATCACAACATCCAACACATCTTTAGAAACCCACTAAACATTACTCTAAAACCGAGCCACCAACAAGATCCCATCTCAATATGAAACAAGATTATGAATTCTAGATCATGAGAAATCATACTGAATAGACAACACTTCTAATACATAGGATAAATCATCTACATAACTGTTGGTTCAAAACAAACACCACAATTTCTCAGCTAAAAACACTTTTGAAAAAAAAAACTAACTTGGTGGATTTTCACATTCACCAATGGTATTTCATCAAGTCTCACTCACATGAACATTTACGTACCACCCCAAGCACTCAAAAACCATTCCATATAGTCCATCCTTCTAGATATCAATAAAACCATGCATGTGAGAACCCATGAAAACACCAAAGGCTAAAACAAAACAACATCATTCCAAAAATCATGTACCGTCAAAAGGAACACCAACCACCAAGTCAAAAAATGCTTTTAATATTCCACAAAAAAACCACACTTCATCAAGAACCATTTGATTAAAAAAATAATCCATTTCATTTAATAGAACTTACAAAAACAACCATTCTATTCCAAATTTCCCTTTCCCATTTAAATTTTTTTTTAGCAAGGTCTCCTTTCATAATCTAACAACCAAAAAGGCCAAAACCCCTTTCCCAAAAAACACCAGCCACATAAAACCGAATTTCCAAAACCTATTCATCAGATTCAAACACTTTTCAACATCCAAAAACACCCCATTTTAAAACAAAGTTTCAGAATTAATTTAAAATTATTCAAACTTTCAAAACATTTTATTTCAACAAACCACAAGTTTAGATTAGGGAAAATCCAATCTTGTTAAATCATTTCCACTTCCTCCCCAAAATTTGTTAAAAAAAACACAACCTTCCAAAAACCATTCTTATATTTAATTTTTTTAAACCCCTTTTCTACTTTTCCAAATACAATCCTTCCTTTAAAATCCATTTCCATAATTCTCACACAAGGAGTTTCAAAACAACAATTCAGAATTCATGAAAGGTCCAAGAAACCCACAAAAGGGAACTAGTGTCAGTGGGTTACTTGACCATATGGTTGGTGGACATATGTCAAACACAACACCAACATAAAGATACTTATTAGGAACATGCCCCGGTTCCACATGACTTTCCAGGCCCTACGAGCTCACAGATTCCATTAGTCAGACTCCCCTTGTCATTTCCCAACACCAAACAACCAGTAAGAACAAACGACCCTAATAAAACCAGACTTCCCATGGAAACCCAAGGATCAGAACGAACAAGAGTTCACGACACTCTTCCCGCACTTACCCCTCAAATCCCAAAAATCCTAATCCATCTACCTTGACATCCCCAAATAAAAAGGCCAATCTAAAAAGAATGGTCTACTAAGAGCCAACCTCCTTAGATACCATTTTTTCACAAACCAGCCCGAGTCGACCCTGAACCGGTCACAAGGGCCAGCCCGCGACAAGTCCCAAGAGGCATTCCCGATCCTCCTGGGATGGTGAAAATCACCAAGGGAATCAATAGAGTACACAAGGGAATTATTTCACCCATATATAAACAATAAAAAAAATAGTAAAAAGAAATGGACAACCCAAGATACATTTATATAAAAACTGAACTGAACATTATTTGTACAAGAAACTAAAAGTACAACTAAACCAACAACTTATCAGACCAAACCCGATAACCAAATAACTCCATGTGACCTTTCTGGTCACTCTCCAACATAATTATCACATGTCGCCCAAGGCGATCGAACTCAAGCTGAAACCTACACAAGGGCTAAAAACAGAAGAAGACGATAGGCGTGAGTATTAAAACTCAGTAGGTTAGCCATATATTCTATTCCCAATACACATCCTTTAAAATAAAAGAAATGTCAATTTCAAGTTTTAAATACAAAAATATAAAGGTATGTTTTCCAAATAAGGTCCCATAATATATAAAACAAATTACCAGACAAAAAATTTCATGTTTTATAAACAAGAATGCTAGTAACAATTTTCAAAGAGGTGCAACTTCAAAATGAAAATAGTTTTCAAGAGGGCTGCTTTAAAGAATTTAAAATTTTAAATAAATCACACACACTACTGAATTTACCAACCAAACACATCGTATGCCGATGGTGAGTACAAAATATCCAATGAGCACAAGTCACGGGAACACCCCTAGGCACTAGCTAGTTGTGAGCCCTAGGTACCTCATATCTCGGTGAAAGTAACCATAATAAATATCCATTCTCGTGCACATGAGTCACTAGTAGGGAGCATACCCATAACCTAGTGGTCCCCCAATATCATCATCATCATCATAGTTTAGTTAGTGTTGTCATCGTCAAACTTGCTACGTGAAAGAGGGGCCAAACCCTACAGGATCACTAGCATACTAGTACACGTCCGCCCACTTAGATACCCAAGATTCCCTTTAGTGCTCAATCAAGTTTCACATATTATCAAATACCCATTTCATATACAAATTCAATTACCAAACCGTAAAAACACAAACAACCCACAAACATTCTTCACATTTCTTTAACGAATCAATAAACCACTGAAATTTTTCGTAAAACAATTTCAAGAAGTGTATTGAGGCTTTGCACATAAAACTCATTCAAAAACACTATTTTAATTATAAACACACAACAAAACCATACCCAACCATATTTTTCAGCCCTAAAAACATTTAATAAAATCATTTCATTGACCATAAAACAATCCCAATTGACACAACATGGTATATACAAGTAAAACACTCATTATTCATTTTTAGGAAAGGCCAAACGGGCCTTTAAACATTTTCTCAAAACAATCATTTGAAAAAGTTATGCATTTAAATTTTATTAATTATGTGTTTACACACAATTTAAAACATCAAAATACATTCATAAATCTATTAAAACACTCAGGTTGCATATTCAAAACACAACCATTTTCATAAGAATGTGAAACATGCCATTTTTCAGCAACTCGGGCCAAAACATATTGTAAACAAAAAACCATTTGTTTGTAAAACCAAATACAAATAGTAAAGCCATAAAAGGATCCCAAAATAATTTTTTAAATTCTTCCAATGTATTTATAAATACAAATAAATCATTTTAAATTGCACCATACACATAAAATCCAATAGAACACATGACATGCACTCTTTAACAAAACAACTTATGTTAACCACATAAAAAGGGATAAAATACCCTTTTCATGGCATAAATTTATTCAAGCTACTGAAACATATTCAAAATACCATAAACCATGTGTGAAATCTCATGTAATAATTTATCAAATAAGAGGAGTGCACATTTATACCAAAAAAACTATATTTTTAACAAAATAAGTCATAAAACATAATTTGCACACAAAACCTTTAAAACCAAGGTTTTATAGAATAAAATATCATATAAATAAGGTTATAACAGAATGATAAAGATGAATCTTAAATGATAAAGTCTTGTGCAAGGGGATATCCTACCTCAAATCCTTGGCGTAATGGAAACGCACACCCAAAATCACCATCTGAGGGTTTACAAACCCTAAACCTATGACAACCAGCCCCAAACGAACAAAAACCCCATAAAAAATCATGGGATAACAGAACCCTAGGTCGATCATGACTAGGAGAGATTATAAAACCAAAAAATAATGAAAGGAGGAAGAAAAGGGAGGATAAAGGAGAAGGAATCTCACCTTTCAATTAGAAAACTCTTCGTATTCCATTAGATATGAACCTTTAGATAAAAGAAATTGGCCTGAAACTTCTTGGAGAGACTCCTAAGTTCTGAAATAACTATGGAAAGAATATTTGTGGCAAAAAAAGTAGGAATTTAATTATTTATTAATGATACAATTTACCTTGTCGATTCTGGATGATTTAAGAGGCATTGAGAATGTTTCCCCACTTTGTGACTATTATGAGCTCCAAAGAGGGAAAATCGATACTGGGGGTGAGTATAGAGATATTGGATTCGGGTGGGAGGTGGAATAAATGAAAAATATTAAATATTGAATTAGATATAAAAGAAACAAATAATTTTTTTAAAACTGAAAATGGGCCCATGGGCTGGACCAATACCTAAATAATTAACCCAAATTCACAATGATTATGAATTCTTAAGTGGTCCAAAAGGATATTGAAGTTTTCATATGTCAATATAGGACAAGGGGGAAGTGGAATGAGTGAAAAAATGATGAAAGCAAGGAGTTATAAAAGAAAAAAATTCGGTTTTTAAAACTGGAAATGAGCTCACGGTTGGCCCAAATCATGAAGTAATCGCCATTTCTTCAAAAAATCCTAAACAAGCAATGGGGAACCCTAATTAGGGTGATTAGACATATATGAAACTTCAAAACTCAACATTCATCTCACCAAATACCCATGAAAAGAATCAGGATTTCCAATAGACCGGATCGAAACAAAGACATGAAAAACCAGGTGTAACATATCCCATTGAAGTTTGGACCATACTACAAAATATTAGCCCATTTGGATGCACGGTTTAGTAGTAGTGTGTGGTTGAGTCTATTGGTGTGCTTGGATCATGTATAGTTTGACCCATTTTTCTCGAAATTCATCATGAGCTCTCCAAATCACCTCCACCTACAATTAAATTATCAAAACAAGTAAAATTTACCTTTTTAAAAGTGATAAACATAAAATAATTTAATAAAACATGAAGTGATTTTTTTTTATAATTTTCAGTACAAAACTAGTTTATCATAGTGGTGTAAGGATGAATATGAAACAGTGAATCATGATGTGATCACACCACCACACCTAAACATTCCCAATCTTGGTAAAAGTCACATTTCCAAAAATTATGCATGGAGATATTATCAACTTCATGAATATTTAACATTCAATGAAAATTTAATTCCTGATAGAAATGCGATCAAAGAAAAAATCATACTAAGGAGTTATTCTCAATGATTATGGAAAAAGACATCTCAAAAATTGTATTATAATGAAATTATAAGAGATTCATGATACCAATATTATAAAACAATTCAAAAGTTAATCATGTCACTAATTCTACATGTGTGTGTGTGACAACCATTTAATGTGATTATCTACACTTTCTATCAAATAAATATAGGTTATTTTGAAATTTTTCTACTTACAAGATCCTTTCCACCAAACTTGCGCTACATCATTTGCAATCAAATTTCAAGACCCACCCACTTAATCATTCCCAAAAGTAAAACCATAATCTTTTTACCTAGATATCCCCATATATTGTACATTTCATCACTCCCCTCAATGTTTATTTATTTTTGTGTTTTTCTTTTTTTGGTTATTTTTTGAGGGATTACAATAGTCAGATAACAGGTACACACACATAGCTCAATATGGTACAATAATGAAATAGATCTGATAAGGAAAGAACGTATGAAAAAATTATTTTGGAAAGTAGAGAAAAATCAACCTAACTTATATTCACCTTCTATTGAGTAATAAATTTTCACACTTCATGGTTGGGTGCAAAGATGTGTGGAGAAATTATGTGACACAATTTTCCCTTAAAATACTCATACAAAGGGTACCATTCTTCTCAAAGGTTTCAAAATGATACAACCATTTATATCATCAATAAACTACCAAATTTCAAGAGAAATTCACACTAAAATGTTGAATTCATGCTAAAATGCACATTTCATCATATTTTTTTAATGTTAAAAAAACATTAAGTAGGTAAATTAATCATGAATTTTCAAAAAATTCCATGATTAAGTGGGCATAATTTTACATGATAAAGTGGGAATCAAAAATTAACATTTCTTCAAAAAAGTGAGGGGAAAACAAGGGGGGAAAGTAATAATACTATTCCGAAATATAAAAAGATAAAAAGATAAAAGATGATGAAAATTACTAACTAATCCATGAATGTACCCACCCCCACACCTAGAGTATGCGGTTTCCTCACCAAAATAAAAGAGAATGTGGGAAGGAAGGATAAAACCTGATGGGTATTATTTATAGGTTGCTTCTTGAACTTGGAGTTCCTCTATTAGGCACCCCAAAATCACTTTATGAAAGTGCTTCAGCCACTGCCCATTTACAGTGAAGGTTTGTTTTGTTTCTTTATTTTTTACCTGAACAAAACCAAATGGATAAACATTAGTAATAGTGTATGAGCCAAATCGGTGGTAACTAAGCTTACCTAGATGCAACTTCAGCCTTGTATTATAAAGGAGGAACTTTTTCCCAATTTGGAATTGATGATGAAGGATGTGGCGGTCGTGGGTATCCTTGGTTATCTCCTTATAAATTTGGGAGTTCCCATATAAATCTCGACGCATTTCCTCTAACTCCTGAATCTACAACTTTCTTTGAGAACCTGCACCAGAAAGATTAGAATTGCATTGTTTAATGTCCCAGTAGGCCTAGTACTCTATCTCAATAGGGAGGTGACAACTCTTTCCAAAAACTAGCTGATATGGTGACATGCCAATAAGAGTTTTTAAGGTAGCATGGTAAGCCCATAATGAATCATAGTGTCTAAGACTCCAGTCATTCTATTGGGTTGAACTATTTTTTCAAGAATCCGTTTTACCTCTTTATTTGACACCTCAACTTGACCATTGGTTTGTGGGTGATATGCAGTAGACACTCAATGCCCGACCCCATATCGATGAAAAAGTGATTTCATTTTTCGATTTTAGAAATGAGAACCCTGGTTACTGATGATGAACCTAGGTAATCAAAACCTACAGAAATTTTGGGTTCTCAAAAATTAAACAACTGTCTTGGAATCATCTATCCTTTTGGCTATGCCTCTACCCATTTTGACACATAATCAACTACCAGAATAATGTAAAAGTTACTAAATGAATTGGGGAATGGTCCCATAAATTCAATGCCCCAAACATAAAAATTACCATGAAAGAGAAAGGGTTGTTGTGGAATTTCATTTCTTTTAGATAAATTCCCCATTCTATGACAGTGAGGACAATATTTACAGAAATCATGGGCATCCAAAAATAATGTTGGCCAAAAGAGACCAGAATCAAGGACCCTGTGAGTAGTCTATTGGGGACCAAAGTGGTCCCCACAAGCAAGAGTGCGGTAAAACCTAAGGATAGTCTAAAACTCGCTATTGGGAATACAACACCCAAGGACTTGATCACTACATGTGCACCAAAGGTATGGGTCATCCCAAATATACCAACGAGACTAATGTTTTAGATGGTCTTCCTGGTTTTTGTTGAAATCAATAGGAATACAAAATTCCACCAAATAATTTATAATTTCAACATACCAAGGAATAACATATTGCACTTGGTATAATTGCTCATCTTAAAACATGCCATTTATTGGAATATAGGGGGATGAGTTAATGCCCAAAGATGGGAGGATCCTACTGATATGGTCAGCCACCACATTCTCAGCTCCTTTTTTATCCCTAATTTCTAGATTAAATTCCTAAAGTAGGAGCATCCAATGAATGATACGTAGTTTAGCTTCTGGTTTCTTTGGGACATACTGGAGAGCTGCATGGTCTAAGAACGTAATGAATTTGGACCCTAAAAGGTATGACCTAAATTTATCCAAGTCAAACATAATGGAAATGAATTATTTTTCAGTTGTGGTATAGTTTTTTGGGGCTGGGTCCAATATACGTGAGACATAAGCAATGACATGTGAAGATTGATCGACCCTTTATGATAAGACTTCCCCAACTGTATAGCTAGAGGCATCACACATGAGATCAAATGGTAAATCCCACCGAGGTGGTAGGATTACCAGTGGAGATGGCTCCCCACTCACCGGAATACCCTCTTGGCTATTAGGGTTTCCTCAATTCCTCATCTCAGTTT
Organism: Viscum album; assembly: GCA_963277665.1. Lineage (NCBI taxonomy): Eukaryota > Viridiplantae > Streptophyta > Magnoliopsida > Santalales > Viscaceae > Viscum > Viscum album. The sequence goes on from OY728130.1 coordinate 1,713,319,888, forward strand.
TTGGAGGCTACTAGGGTTTCCTCACTTCCTCATCTTAGTTTTTAGTGGATCTTCTTCCCATTTTCCTCATATGCGTCTGCTTGATTTATCGTCTTAGTAAACTTATTTTCTATATTTTTTCACCACTTTAACCCCATATGCATCTCGTTTTTTCAGCTGCCTTCATTCCCCATCATTTTCTTGTTGGGTGGGTTTGTATCTCATCACATCACCTGCTTTCAGGTTCCTCTATATTTATTGATTCGGAGTTCAAGCCTCAGGTGGTGGTCCTCTATCTCGATTGTTCTAGATCCCCTTCCTGGGGGACCCTTGCAGATCTGGTGGCAGTACTTCCAACCCTAAGAGGCACTGTATCATCCTCTGTTTCCTTGTGGTGGCTGGATGCTTCGTCAAGCTCCCCTGGAGAAAGTGTGGCGGGTTCATTACCTTAGGAAGACATTTTGTTGATGCTTAGATTTTTGTCTTTGTTTCCTTCCTTGGGTCTCCTGTGGGCAGTTCTCTCATGATGTTTGTGATGGTTTGACAATGGTGGATTAATTTTTCTGAAGTTGGTATTGGTTCTTTGTTCGAAGTTGTGCCAGTTGTATTTGAGTGTTATGGAATTTTCAGTGATAATGGGGTCATTGCTGATGGTGGTGGTTCATTTAATGCTGGCGATGGTAGACGACATCGGTGGTGTCTGATTTCAGTGGTGGTTCGGTTCGATGATGATATTGGTATGGATAGAATGTTTGGTGCGATGTTGTTCAGTGTGGTCTGTTGGGTTTGTTCTTGGAGAAAGGCTCATTCCCCCGGAATCTTATGCTGCTTTAACATTTCCCTGGACCTGAGTTCCATTTCTCTTCTTCAGGTCGATCGAGAGCGATGGTTCATCGGAGCTTTGGGAGGCGGTTTTTGGGTTGTCATCAGTTCTTCAGGGAATGAGCCCCTAGTTCCAACTATTCGATGAAGGTGAAGTGCGTTCGGTGAATTTTTTCATGGATGATGGGGTCTTTGGTTTTTTGGTCACTCTAGTTATCATCTTCAGTGATGATAGGGTGGTGATGACATTGGAGTTTCTTTCATGAAGTGTTGAAGAAGACGGTGATCAAACATGATGTGGGATGATGGTGGTGATGACAGTGAAGAGACGCTGGCAGTGACAGTGATAGGTTAGCAGTGTGATTATGGCAGTTAGGTGATGGTGATAGGTTGGAAGTGTGATGATGCGGTTTCTCAGTATGATGGTTTTTTGAAATTTGAATTTTTAAATTTGTATTTGGCGTTGTGGTTTTTGGCGGTTAATTGAATTTATGAATTTTTAATGTGATGTGTAATTGATTTAGGTTATATGGGATTTGCTGGTAGCTCATGTATGGTTCCCACTTTCCCAAAATGTGGATTTTTAAATAATACAAAAAAAAGGATTGTGCATGGTAGGATTTCCAGGGGTAATGTGAGACTCCTTTTCAATTTATTAAAATATTCCTCACATTCTTTAGAAAAAAACAATTTATTTTTCTTTTTGGAGTAAATGAGAGAGTGTGTAAGAACCCGGTTCTTCCTTTTAGGCATGGATCTTTTCATTTAGGTTTATACTTGAGAAAAAGGAGGAAAACAGGCCGAGTATTGGCTACAGGTCAGTTACATGATGTGATTGGGGGTTACACACCATGTAATCCCAGTAGACACCATGTAATGGATGTCGGTAGGACCTATTTATGACATGTAAGGGATGTCAGTAGAATAAGGAAAAAATTGGAATATACATGATGTGTATTCTCAAGTAGAAGTCGTGTACTTTTCTTTTTTTTTTAAACGAGCAGTAGCCTCATATTCTTTAACTGGATAGAACCCTCACCTGGGTTTTCTCAAACAACAGTTCCAGACAAAGATTTGGCTCTCGATTCATTGTACGAACTCGGATTCGAATTCCGTTAGATGCGTTGGAACCCCATCAGTGAGTTCTCAATTCCTATTTAGCCGTTATTCACGATTTTGTCTCTCTATCTAGTTATAGAAGCTTTGGCGCTTATGATCGTTTTGTAGATCTACTATGTTCTAGGTTGAATTAAAGGTCGATGCTGGATGAGGAGAGTCGTACGAGTATGAGGTAGGTGGTCTTGTGCCTTTCGCTAATTGTCAATTTGTTTATATATGTTGGAGTGTCGCACACCCAATTTTGGGTGTCGTCTTGATTTATAATTGAACATTGTTGTTGTCTATTTATGTTTAGGTAATTGAATATGTGTTCTTATTCATGTATAGGGTTTTTTACCTTGAATTATGGCCGCCCCATGGGTGCATTCTCCTTGGATGACCATTTATGTTAGTTTGGCCTAGGATACCTATGAGGAATGCCTTTTTTCCCCATTGTTGGGGTTTTAAAAATGAATTGATATTATTAATGTCTTAAAAGGTTATTAAATTGTAATTGAATTGGTTATGGGTATTGGGATGGTTGGCTTGCCCCTTAACCTTTGTTTTCCCATGCCTTGTTAAGCATGTTGGTTTGAATTGCTTATTATAATGGCCTGCCCACATGAGTTTATTAACATTAAAGACATGTAATAGTTTAATTTACATGTGTTTATTATTATGAGAATTGTGACCATGTGATTATTTGAAAGGCCAAGCCTTTTAGGGTTGGTTCTTGTTTGATGTTATATCAGATGCTTTTGGTTTTGACCTTCACATGCCTAATGAAATGTTTAATTGAATCATAAATAATAAAAGGGTAAATATAAATGGGTGAATCATGGATTCAGATTAGAATTCCATGAATATGTTCATGTGACTATTGTACCTTATAACTCGGGTGACCCATGGATCCATTGAGGGATTCCATGGATCACTATTGGAATTTGGGCTATTTGCAATGAGCTATTTGTGACGGGGTTCCGTAGCAAATAGATTGTTGTAAAAAATGGAGTCACAACTAGTATTTTTTGGGATAAACCCGTTGCAAAAAACTTCTATTTGCGATGGGAAACCGTCCCATCGCAAATAGATATTCGATTAAATACATTATATATATATATATATATATATAAACTTATTGCGACGGTCCCATCGCAGAAAGTATTTGTGACAGGCCCGTCATCCCGTCGCAAATAGTTCTCCATTTATATATGTTATATATACCTATACCTTTTGCGACGGGCCCATCGCAAAAACTTATTTGCGACAGGTACTTTTACCATCGCAAATAAGTTTAAAAAAAATATATAAACTATTTGCGATGGGGTCCCATCACAAACGGTCCCGTCACAAATACTAAATAAAAAAATAAAAAAATATTTAATAAAATTATGATTAATGAAAAAATAATATTAATATCATTAAAATATTAAAAAAATATTGAAATTATCAATATTCACAAAAAAATATAAAAAATCATAAATTATTATTATTATTATTAGTTAAATAAAAAAACATTAAAAAATGTAATACTAATAATAAATAATAAAATTATAAAATAATAAAATATATAAAAAAAAAAATTAAATTAAATTATGCAATATTCGCACCAATATAAAAGACAAAAACTGTAAATAGTTTATATTACAACAAATGTTGAATTCAAATGTTTTTAACATAACAAAAAAATCATTGAGAGGATAGTCTTCTAGAGGAAGTGGAGGGGCTAGAGGAGATGGTGGATGAAATTTCATCCCTAAACTACAAGTCAGACGACGTATGTACTCTGTCTGTTCGTACTGCTGCTGCTGTCATCGACGCATCTCCTCCTTGCGCTACTGCTGCTGCTGCTGCCATCGATGCATATTATCCTCGTACTACTGCTACTATTATTGCTGCTGACACATCTCTTCCTACTGCTGCTGCTTCTGAAACATCTCTTCCTACTACTTCTGCAAACTCTATATAAGCTCAGTCTAAGCTCGTAACTGCTCCTGATACTATAAGCCGGAAGATGATGCCTCTCCACGGGCTTCTCTCGAGTTGGATGCCGATATCGCAACAGTACCATAATAAGTCCCAAGAGTCAAATGAGAGCTGATACCAACTACTTGACCCTTCTCAAAGGAATACTAGGTCGCCTGTATCCATGTCGCCTCATTGAAATGGTGAGCACTAGTCTGATCAGTCGTCTCGGCCTGACTCTCAGCCTGTGTCTGAGAGGTCGCAACCTCATATGACTCCTTCAGTTATAATTTGAAATTAAAACCATGAAAATATTATATGCAGTTAATTTTCAAACTGAAAAAGAAATAATACTAACCACAATCTAACATTGGCGATCACCTCTAATCTCTCCAGTGGCTGGATCACTATACATCCTCTGATAAATGTCATATTCTTTAATACCAGGATGCTAGAATTTCGATATGAATATAAAATAAACTATTTATATTTAATGTTATATAAAATATTTAAAAAAAATACTTACCAGATGATCTCTATGTGTACTGAATGTACGACTACCAGCTCGATGTGTCACCTCTTGTCTCCCCCGGTTCTGCTGGGCCAATAAAGATCTTCTCTGAAATCCACCACTCAACCAATGTGAACATAATCCATCTCAAACATGAGATGAAATGTACTCTAGTCAGTGGGCTCTACACGACTCATCAAATACTGTCACTCCTGCTTTCTTAATGGTCGTCCTTCTCAAATTGTGAAAAAACTGATGGAAACGCTCAAGCATAGACACCTCTCATACTATGTGGATAATGTCATGCATGCTATCATCGATGGGATACCATAAACCCGAAAAATAATTTATAATAGAAAGTTATTAATGAAATAAATTTTAAAATAAATATTATTTATTAATGTACCAGACAATGATTGAACATTCTGAGCTGCACATCAATGGGAATATGTTCCCATGTGATCCATGGCTGGGAAAAATAATTGTGCAAGATAATGCTCCCATATCCAATAGCTACATGCACAAAACTGTGAAAAAATAATAAATAATCAAACAATTAGTATATAAATAAATTAATGAAATCTAACTAAAATACACAGGTTACCATGCCTCCACGTGTATGGATCGAAGCCAAGACGTGGACATCGCTCGAGGATAGGGTCAAGAATCATCAGTCGTGAAAGACCGTTCCCTCTCCGTGTACCCCCTAAACTGCCAGTAGGATGAGGTTCAAATGATCCCAAATCCTCCCCATCTAAAGGTAGCTCAGCCTCTTGTAACTCACGAATTAGATCATGGTCCATTTGAAATAAAAAATGATTGTTGTTAGCAGATATCTGAAAATAACTATTACATATAGATATATATTAGTTATGATTATAACCAACATTTAACTGTGTCAATGTTCATCTTCATCATCATCTTCATATCTGATGATGTCAATGTCTTCATATTCATCCTTAGCATCATCAATATCCATATGAGTTTCAGTTTCATCATCTCTTTCCATTTCAAATTCATTTGTAACATCATTAACATCATCGTCACCATCGACCCTTAATTATGGGGTGTCATCATCGATATTCATATTTCTTTGTGAAAAATATTTATTTTGAGTAGTCTCTTGAAAAATTTCAATTCCTTGTACGTCAACGGAACCACATTCATTTTGAGTAAACCGATTTTCCTGAGATTTAATTTTTATTATGCTCCACCAATCACTTAGGTCTCTTGAAGTAGCACAATACTTTGCATAATATATTTTATGTGCCTATTGAGCCAGTAAAAATGGTTCATTTACTGCAAGAAGACTTTTATATTTAATATCAAAGATTCCATTAATCGGATGAACACGCAAACCTCTCTCAATATCCAACCACCGACATTTAAACATTGTTATGTAATTTTTCCCTAGATAACACAGTTCAATAATTTCATCCAGCAAGTCATAAAAGTCAACTTCAGTTTCTCTATGTTGCGATCCTCTCAAGAAAACTCCATTGTTCATTATTTTTTTGATTCCCCATATGCACATGTATGAAATCAAAAACAGTTCACCACATATGTATTATAAGATTTAACCATTTTGGATGGTGGGTTACTCAATATACACAGTCGCTTATCAATTTTATCAGCATGTTGAGACACTTAAATTTTTTTAAAAAAATTATTAATATAATAAATAATAAATTGAATTGATATGTTAAACCATTAATAATTTATGTTACCAGTTTTTGAAACCATTGAGAAAAATATTTTTGTTGGCGTTCTTCAAGAGCAGTTGCTGTAATTTATGGAAGTTGTTTCTTGATATAATTATCATATAACCTATAAATAAAATAAGTTTAATTACTGTAACATAAATTATATAATAAGTGATATAAGCACTCATAGTACAAATGATGTCATTTCTTCATAGTTGAGCAGAACATATGTATGAGCTCTGTGATGTTCATCATCTAAAATCCATCATTCATGAACTCCACTGAAGCCAAGATCTGGTTGATTAAAAACTGATAATTGATCATCTATTTTATCATCAAAATTCCCCTCATTCAGTCTCATGCAGTTTTGTTTTGAGGGATATTCAGATTTAAAATAATGAGAGCAGAAAAAAGCAATTTCCCCTTGCAAATAAGCTTCAGCAATTAATCCTTCAACTGATTCTTTGTTACATACTTTTTTCTACAATTTCTACATGCATCTCTCGAATGGGAACATACATAGAAACTGTACTGTACCTCCACATTTAGTTTCATTTAGAAAATGTAATATCATATGTTCCATTGAGTCAAGAAATTCGTTGAGAAGATCCTTTCCAGTTTACATATAATCACAATAACATATTATTCCAATTTTCTTAGTGCATAGTAGTCTATTGTCACCACAAAAATGTCTCAAAAAAATATGACATGTCTGTTATCGAATCCCAAATCATATAATTCAACAAACCTATGAATCTAATCAGTATAAGTCTTTCCATTATAACATGACAATCATGACTTTTTAATCTGGTAATATGACAATTCTTAACACATCTGCCCAAATTAGAAGCATAGCCATCCGAAAGTCTCAAATTTGCAATCCACTGACAAAATAATAATCAAATATCTTTGGAAAGTGTATAAGATGCTTTTGGATTCATTAACCTCTGTGATCTGACATTTTGAAATAGTTCAAGTTCCGGTCGTCTGCAAATTTGGGTAAGATCCAATCGTGCCTTTACATTATCTTTGGTCTTACCTGGTGTATCCAAAATTGTATGAAATAAATTATCAAAACATTTCTTCTCAATATGCATGACATCCAACATGTGACAGACCAAAAAATCAGGCCAATATAGAAGATCCTAAAAAATACTTTGTTTTATCCAATTACGTTCTTTCCCAAAGCCATGAATTTTCTATTGGTTTACTATTGGCCCAAATGTGATGGGAGGTAATGAAAATATAACTGATTTTAACTCTGTACCTGAGATCATTTTTGGAGGTTCATCCCTTTCAATTGTTCCTTTTCTGAAATGAGATTTGTTCCTCTGAAAAGGATGATCGGTTGGAAGAAATCTGCGATGATAGTCAAAATAGAAAGGTTTTTTTCCATTGAAGAGCATAAATGCTTTGTTGTCTTTTATACAGTAAGGACATGATTTTAGACCATGTGTACTCCAGCCAGATAACATGCCATATACTGGGAAGTCACTAATCATCCACATCAAAGTAGCTTTTAATATGAAATTTTGTTTCACAGCAACATCATATGTACTAACACCATTAATCTATAATAAATTTAACTCATCAATCAATGGTTTCAAATAAACATCAATATTCTTTTTCGAATGTCCTGGGATTAATAAGGTCAAAAAGATACAGGGCTCCTTCATCAACATTCATGGAGGTAAATTGTATGAAGTTATAAAGATATGCCAACATTAATACTGAATACCTTAAGAACCAAACGAACATAAACCGCCAGTAAAAATACCCAATCGCATGTTCCGGGCTTCTAAAGCAAAAGGCAGATGCCGTAGATCAAAATGTTTCCATGAATCACTATTAGATGGATGATTCAAGCTTTTACTGGTTGAAATCTTGGTTTTTTTCCATGACATCATTAACTCTATGTTCTAAGACATAAATAAATGCTGCAACCTAGGTGTAAGGGGGAAATATCACAACTGTTTTATAGGAATTGATCCAGACTTCCCCGGTTGAGCTTCTTTATACCTCAATTTTCCACATGTGGGACAACTATCCAATGACTCATTTTCACCAGAATATAAGATGCGATCATTTTCACATGCATGAATATTCCGATAACTAAGGTCCAGATTACAAACCAGTCTCTTGCTCTCATAGTAATTCATAGGTAACACTTTTACTTAGTTAATATTGTCTTAACCAAAGAAAATATCTGATCAAAACAGTTGTTTGATCTTGCATTATCTGATTTAATAGCCATAAATTTTGTAACCACTTATAATTTTCTTATCTTGCAACCAGGATATAATAAATCCTCAACAGACCTCAATAACTCATAAAAATTAGATGGTGCCAACTCAGGAGTTAAATCAATATCATCATGAGTTTCAGTTTGTTGAACAAATGGACCTACACCATCATTTACTAAATTTTGAAACCGCGATGGATCCGAGACCAAGTTATTAGTATCTTCTCTAGAACTACATTCACCATGTTGATACCAAAAAACATAATCTGGTTGAAAACCAAAACACAAGAGATATCCCCAACCTTGTCAAATGTGTCAAACGTTCTCAGAGAACATTTTTTACAAGGACACTTAATTGTTCCTTCTGAAACAAATTCTGGTTTTGATGATGCAAATGATACAAAAGATTCAATACCCTCAATATATACAGGATTTAAACCAGAACTATTTGGATTTTTGTGCTGATTTATCCAAGAGCGATAATCTAATAATGACTGTTGTTAACTTCCTTGTTCCATATTTTTCTACAAAATATAAAATCATTAATATTTTTAAATAATTTGAAATTAGAAAAACACTATCCAAAAAAAGAAGATAAACAATTACAACTACTTAATAATTACTATTAATTATGGGTGACACAATCTCCAGTGGATTTATGACTACTCTTTTGTCCAACGACTCATTTACTTGCAACTTTCTCACACTGAAATCACAATGAAGAATCTACTCGAAGGTACACATATCCATTCTTATGCATACAAGAATGTATAAGTATACCTCTGAGAAGATTCTACATTATGATTTCAATGTGAGAAAGATGCAAGTAAATAAGCCGTCGGACAAACGAGCCCCCTTTTCGTCGATGAATCATCTTCTTATAATTATCACCGCCTAAAAACATTATGAAAAATGTGGTCATACGAATGCATATTCAAACTCATGCATACGAGATTGGATATGTATACGTAGAAGCATACTTTTCATAACGTTTTGAGTCAGTGATATTTGAAATAAGAAGATTCATCGAGCAAAAGGAGTGCCACCAATCCACTGGAAATTGTGCCAAGTTATTACAATTTATTACAATTGATTTTATTCCTAATTATTCCTAATTATTTCTAATTATTACTAATTATTCCTAATTATTCCTAATTATTCATAATTATTACTAATTATTACTAATTATTACGAATTATTACTAATTATTACTAATTATTAATAATTATTACTAATTATTATTAATTATTACTAATTATTACTAATTAATCATAATTATTACTAATTAATCGTAATTATTACTAATTAATCCTAATTAATCCTAATTAATCCCAATTATTCCAAATTATTCCTAACTAATCCCAATTAATCCCAATTAGTCCTAAATAACCCTAATTAATCTTAATTAATTCTAATTATACCTAATTAATCCTAATTAATCCTAATTAATCCTAATTAATCCTAATTAATTCTAATTATTCCTAATTAATCCTAATTAATCTTAATCAATCCTAATTATTCCTAATTATTTCTAATTAATCCTAATTAATCCTAATTAATCCTAACTATTCTTAATTATTGCTAATTATTGCTAATTATTCCTAATTATTCCTAATTATTCCTAATTATTGCCAATTATTCCTAACCAATCCTAATTATTCCTAATTATTCCTAATTATTCCTAATTATTCCCAATTATCCCTAGTTATTGCTAATTTTTCCTAATTATTGCTAATTATTACTAATTATTGTTAATTATTGCTAATTATTGCTAATTATTGTTAATAATTGCTCATTATTTCTATTTATTCCTATATATTCCTAATTATTAATAATTATTCCTAATTATTCCTAATTATTCCTATTTATTACTATTTATTACTAATTATTAATATTTATTACTATTATTACTAATTATTACTAATTATTACTAATCACTACTAATTATTTCTAATTATTACTAATTATTACTATTTATGACTAATTATTACTAATTATTAATAATTATTACTAATTATTACTAATTATTACTAATTATTACTAATTATTACTAATTATTACTAATTATTACTAATTATTATTAATTATTACTAATTATTACTAATTATTACTATTTATCACTATTTATTACTATTTATCACTAATTATTACTAATTATTACTAATTATTACTAATTATTACTATTTATTAATATTTATTTCTAATTATTACTATTTATTACAGATTGTTACTATTTATTACTAATAATTACTATTTATTACTAATTATTACTAATTATTACTAATTATTACTATTTATTACTATTTATTACTAATTATTACTAATTATTACTATTTACTACTATTTACTACTATTTACTACTATTTATTACTAATTATTACTAATTATTACTAATTGTTACTAGTTATTACTATTTATTACTATTTATTACTAATTGTTACTAATTATTGCTAATTATTACTATTTATTACTATTTATTACTATTTATTACTATTTATTACTATTTATTACCATTTATTACTAATTATTAGTATTTATTACGAATTATTACTAATTATTACTAATTATTACTATTTATTAGTATTTTTACTAATTATTATTATTTATTACTAATTATTACTATTTATTATTAATTATTACTAATTATTACTAATTATTACTAATTATTACAAATTATTACTAATTATTACTAATTATTACTAATTATTACTAATTATTACTAATTATTACTAATTATTACTAATTATTACTAATTATTACTAATTATTACTAATTAATCCTAATTAATCCTAATTAATCCCAATTATTCCGAATTATTCCAAATTATTCCTAATTAATCCTAACTAATCCTAAATAACCCTAATTAATCTTAATTAATTCTAATTATACCTAATTAATCCTAATTAATCCTAATTAATTCTAATTATTCCTAATTAATCCTAATTAATCTTAATCAATCCTAATTATTCCTAATTATTTCTAATCAACCCTAATTAATCCTAATTAATCCTAATTAATCCTAATTAATCCTAACTATTCTTAATTATTGCTAATTATTCCTAATTATTCCTAATTATTCATAATTATTCCTAATTATTCATAATTATTGCCAATTATTGCTAATTATTCCTAACTATTTCTAATTATTCTTAATTATTCCTAATTATTCCTAATTATTCCTAATTTTCCCTAATTATTGCTAATTTTTCCTAATTATTGCTAATTATTGTTAATTATTGCTAATTATTGTTAATTATTGTTAATTATTGCTAATTATTGCTAATTATTTCTATTTATTCCTAATTATTCCTAATTATTCCTAATTATTCATAATTATTCCTATTTATTACTATGTATTACTAATTATTACTATTATTACTAATTATTACTAATTATTACTAATTATTACTAATTACTACTAATTATTTCTAATTATTACTATTTATTACTATTTATTACTAATTATTACTAATTATTAATAATTATTACTAATTATTACTAATTATTACTAATTATTACTAATTATTACTATTTATCACTATTTATTACTATTTATCACTAATTATGACTATTTATTACTAATTATTACTAATTATTACTAATTATTACTAATTATTACTATTTATTAGTATTTATTTCAAATTATTACTATTTATTACAGATTGTTACTATTTATTACTAATAATTACTAGTTATTACTAATTATTACTAATTATTACTATTTATTACTAATTATTACTAATTATTACTATTTATTACTATTTGTTACTAATTATTATTAATTATTACTAATTATTACTAGTTATTACTATTTATTACTATTTATTACTAATTGTTACTAATTATTGCTAATTATTACTATTTATTACTATTTATTACTATTTATTAACACTTATTACTATTTATTACCATTTATTACTAATTATTAGTATTTATGACTAATTATTACTAATTATTACTAATTATTACTATTTATTAGTATTTTTACTAATTATTATTATTTATTACTAATTATTACTATTTATTATTAATTAGTATTAATTATTACTAATTATTACTAATTATTACTATTTATTACTAATTATTACTAATTATTACTATTTAATACTATTTATTACTATTTGTTACTAATTATTACTAATTATTTCGAATTATTACTAATTATTACTATTTATTACTAATTATTAGTAATTATTAGTAATTATTTTTATTTATTACTAGTTATTACTATTTATTACTAATTATTACTATTTATTAGTATTTGTTACTAATTATTAGTATTTATTACTAATCATTACTATTTATTACTATTTATTACTAATTATTACTAATTATTACTATTTATTACTATTTATTACTATTTATTATTATTTATTAGTATTTATTACTAATTATTACTAATTATTACTATTTATTACTAATTATTATCAATTATTATTATTTATTACTAATTATTAGTATTTATTACTAATTGTAAATATCTATTACTATTTATTCCTAATTATTACTGTTTTTTTCTAATTATTACTATTTTTTCCTAATTATTATTCATTAGCGTTAATTATTATTAATTACTGCAAATTACAGTTATTAATTACTAATTACCGCTAATTATTTATATACATAACTAATTATCGTTAATAATTATTAATTATTACTAATTACTAAGAATTAGTACTAATAATTTTAATTTATTATTAAAAAATAAATACTGATGACAAAATAATTTAAATCTAACTTAATTACAATTAATCAACAATAATTAAAATTAATATAAAAAGTGAAATAAATACTAAATTAAATAAAACATAAATACCTTTAAACTTGATCTCTTATAATTGTGGACGCCTTCACAACTTTTTCGTGAAAAAAATAACTAACTCTAAAAATTTTCCACTCTAAAATTAGAGTTTAGAGAAGCAGAGAAAGTAGGAATTGAGGGGGAATGAATGAAAAAACGGATGAGGGGTATATATAGGTTAGATTAGTTGCGGCGAGAATATTTGCGACGAGAATCCCGTCGCAAATAGTATTTTTTGCGACGGGTCCCGTCGCAATTACCTTCAGCCGCATTAATTACTATCGGCGGTTAAAAGGTTTTTTGCGATGGGACGCATCGCAAAAAGTGACCTGCCGACACACTATTTGTGACGGGACCCGTCGCAAATACCCTCCGACGGACACACTATTGGCGACGGGGAATTCCCCGTTGCAAATAGTCTTTACCGCCTATATAACATCCCGCCTTTTTATCACATAAACTTTCATTACATTTTACAAAACCGAGGATCTTTAAGGTTTAGTGTTTTGGAAACCAGGAACTTAAAACATGAAAATATAAAACATTCTTCTTAAACACTTGAAAGGCTTCTCCACATGTTCATCCTAGTTTCATTACTACATCTCATAACCTGGGGACATACATCAAAAGAAAGGGTGAGCAGAAGGCCCAGTAAAGGAAACAAGAGAAACATTTTACATGTGAATTTGAGATACTTCAATAAGGTCATGAAAAGAACTTTAAGGCATGAGAAAGAAATCATGAGATATATCATAATAAAAATAACATTTTTCATAACTTGAAGATGTGGCTACAACATTTAATATTGACAATCATTTCGTTTCACCAAGGTCCATCCCCAAGGTGTCATTAAAAATTACCAAGGTTATTCACCAAGGTATCAGTCTAAATGGTCATCTCTAGAGATTAAGTCTTTACCCAATGCATTGGAGCACTATCAGGGCGCACCCTTAAATTTGTCTTTATCATCATGTGAGCCACATATATCATCATCAATCGTTTCATAAACAACCCATATTGCATAAAAGAAATGAGTTTCATTTCATAATCATAACGTTTTAAAAACTGTTTTAAAGACATGATCTTAATGTCACTTTAAACCCACAGAAAGGGAAAGCGGGTCTCATGTATGTAAATCCCAGAATTTAAAATAAAACAAATTGGTACATATGTGAATACCCCTATAGAAGAAAGAGCTTTTAGTATTCACTTAATAAAATAAAAGAACTTTAGAAAAAGAGAGAGACATTTTGAGACGTAAATTCTGCAGCATAACGGCTATGTTTCGGGGTTTTAGAAAGCGTTGAAAAGAGAGGGGACATGGGTCACCCACTCATAAATGATCTATAAAAAATAGTATAGGGACAGAATATAAAGGATATGAATCATGGTAATGAAATTTGAAGGATATACCATTTGAAATGAAAAACATGGAAGTAAGACAGAAATAAGATTTCACTTATAAAAATTCGGCAGCCTAACGGCGTCACTTAAACTTCAATAAAAATGATTTGACAAGATCAAATAGGGTCTCTAATCATATGATCATAAGAGATCAGTATGATAGATATAGAGATCATACCCCAACATAATAAAAAGGAACTTGAAAGACTTGACATGAAAATAGATTTTGAAAAATGAGAAGGGTGAAGGAATCCCTTAAAAATTCAGCAGCCTAACGGCGCCACTTAAACTTCAACAAAAAATGAATTGACGAGATCAAATAGGGTCTCTCATCATATGAAAATAAAATTTCAGTATGATAGATATTGAGATCATACCCCAACATAATAAAAAGGAACTTGAAAGACTTGACATGAAAGTAGAACTTTGAAAAATGGGAAGGGTGAAAGAATCCCTTAAAAATTCAGCAGCCTAAAGGCGTCACTTAAACTTCAACAAAAATGAATTGATGAGATCAAATAGAGTCTCTCATCATATGAACATAAAATTTCAGTATTATAGATATAGAGATCATACTCCAACATAATAAAAAGTAACTTGAAAGACTTGACATGAAAGTAGAACTTTGAAAAATGAGAAAGGTGAACGGATCCCTTAAAAATTTGGCAGCCTAACAGCGCCACTTAAACATTCTTAAAACGAATTGATGAGAGAAAGAGGGGGTCTCTCATCATATGAATATGAAAAGGGAAGTAAGATGAATATAAAAGAACATACTCCAACATAAGAACATTGAGCATAAAAGAAATGACATAAAAGAGATTACTTGAAAAGAAAGAGAGAGGTCGGATCCCTTACCTTAAAACGTAACTCTTAAAACTCAAAGGTTGAGACCTTGATGGCTTGGGGGAACCTTGGGAGGACTCATTGGGAGGTAATGAGACCAGAAATTCGTTGGGGGAGAGTGGGGAGTCGAAATGGATGAGAGGATGACTTGGTATTTATAGGGAAAGTGAGGGGACAAGGCATTAATGGCCAAGGGACACCTCACAAGTGGTTTTCTCAAAAGCATGGGCTCTCTCATGGTATTTCCCATGGAGTTAGGCCACATGGGCCCCCCATACAATAATTCATCACCTTTGGTTGACCAACCCATAAAATATCTCTTGATATTATCATGACACAGTTATGATGTCATTAAACATACCGAAACCCTAAAACTGTATTTTTACTATTCACTGAAAATTCAACTTTCTCAGAAAAATCCCAAAATTTCACCTTAACCAAATATCAATGCTCTGATTTCAAAAATGAACTCCATTTTATAAAAATATTTTTCTAAATATTTTTAATTTATTTTTTAAATAAATACACTATTCACCGAAAATTCATTTTTTCTCAGAAAAATCCCCAAAAATTACCTTAACATAATATCGATGCTCTGAGTTCAAAAATGAAATCCATTTTATAAAAATAATTTTCTAAATATTTTTAATTTAATTTTTAATTAAAAAACACCATTCACCCAAAAAAACTAATACTTGAATAATAATTTATGAAACCGTTATTTAACCATTTTATTGAATCACATTACTTAATCAAGGTGCCTAGATTATATCAATACTTTCTTTAAGTGAGATTACTAATCCATTTGGACACATTACTAATCCTAATCATAAAATCACTATTCATAATTTACTATTCATCAAAAATCAAGTTGATCTTATTAGACTCTAAATTTCGTACTGAACATAATTGTAGAAGACCATTTTTCGAAAATAATTACACATTTTTAATTATTTAAGGTTTACATAAACATTTTTAAAATATCCTTTCTCTAAAATTCATCAAAAACATGCATACTATATTTATCCGGACATTTGAAAATTCATAAACTTCATCATAAGAAGAAATCAAATTTTTTATTTAAAACAAAGGATTAGACAAGGCAATTATGGTCTCCTTACATAGCCCCTTATCACACCAGCATAGGACCTAAGTGTAAGGTGTGCTAAGGTGAGAGAATCTGAGGGAGGCTCGACCAACATCACACGAGTATTAATTTCTATCAGTTTGAACTTCTCACAAAGGCGATTCCGTTCTAGCTTCACACGATGAAGTTCGGCTTGTGTTTGGTCCAGAGCAAAGCCTAGTGGTGCTACCTCCTTCCCAAGTTCTGTTAGATGGGTTTCGATCGGTCCAAGACTACTGGGTGAGGCCATCGAATTTTATTTCTATATTAATTAACCAAGATCACTTGTATTTAGAGAAAATAATCGTAATGTTTAGTTTACAGCGGTCATATTGACCAATGGTCATATAACAGTCAAAACCCAACGATCTCATTTTAATTATACTCATGTTATCAAATGAAATAGTTTTGTTGAGTATAAAAAAATAAAATCACACAAATTTAGGAAACAGGATTTATTCAAAATTTCGGGTCGTTACAATCTTCCCCCCTTAAGAAATTGCGTCCTTGAAATTTTTAAAATTGAGTTTTGAAATTTCATTGAAAGTCCCACATCGGAAAAAGAGTCAGAAACAATATTACTTTAAAAGAAAGAAAAGGAAGTACAAAGGCCACCCGAGTTAACCCATACTAGGATTTCATGTAGGAAAACATGGATATGGAAGAAAAAAAAGGGTCAAGTTCTGAGGGAGAGT
Source organism: Viscum album (assembly GCA_963277665.1). Taxonomy (NCBI): domain Eukaryota; kingdom Viridiplantae; phylum Streptophyta; class Magnoliopsida; order Santalales; family Viscaceae; genus Viscum; species Viscum album. The sequence continues at coordinate 1,713,337,080 of OY728130.1, forward strand.
GATAGAAAACATGATTAGGATAAAGTTAACCATGAGAAAATCCCAAACTTATGATGTGTGTAAACAGTCTTTGATTACCTAGTAGGAAATGTAAACCAACAACGTTTTTGTTTTACGTTGCTTTTCATAATTTTGAGGAATTCATTTACTACATAAAACAGAAACATAAGAAAATATACCTACCTTCAAGTAGAGTTTCATCCTTTAATAAGTCTCTACCAAAACTAATCTTTTATCCAAATGATGAGAATTCAAAAACACTTGGTCTCATCAAAAGCACAAGAATAATCTTCTAGAGAATCACATAATCCACAAAAGATTAACTATCTATTTCTTCTATCTTTAAACTTTATCCAAAAAACAGAAAGGGTAAGGTAAAACAACTCTTCAAAAATATAGAATCCCATAGGAATGGAAACTACTTTTAAATCTTCAAAGTTCCATGGTACTACCCAAAGTTCATTATAGACCATTCCATAAATAAAGGTCCTTAAAATTCCTCAAAATAAACCAAACTAAGATTGAAACCCAAATACAAGAAGGATTTGATAACATAGTCTTCCAAAATAAACTTCATTGTTCATCTCCAAAAAACATCAACCACACATAACATCTTATAAAAAAAGTAGCTAACCCAAAAATATTTTACCCAAGATAGGTTAATCATTTCCATAAGTGACCTAAATTACTATAAGTCCACCTTAAATTCATCGATTCTTCAAAATATAAGTCAACCTTACTCCTCAATGAAAATACCATAGTAATCTATTTATGTCAATCATATAGAGTCCCCAAAATAGTGATCGTCTTCCAAAATAATAATCATCTTTTAATCCCTAATAATCTCTGTCATATTAATACGGAAATCGTTGCATTTCCTATCACATTGGTTGTTGGGACATGTTCTTCCATTTCCCACCATTAACTAAGAAGAGAAAGTATAATTAGGGGCTTAAATACTTAGCCAATAATCATGAAAAGGAACTTAAAGCATATAAGGATAACTTGTAGAAGAAAAGTATACCCTAACTTGTGATCCCCTAGGTTCCCATCTAGGTTATCCATGATCATATATTCTTATGTGAATCTTTATTTTATTTTATCTTTGTTCCTTTAACAATGGTTCATACTAAGCTTATGAATTTACCAAAGCATATCCCCCGGGAGTGTGGTAACCAAGAGTACAGCAAGGCCCATTGTCATGTACCAGTTCCCGTTTGAGTCTAGCTCAAGGCGGTGTTTTCGGGTTTACCCCTATGTACATCTGTGCCAGAGCCACCTCTACCTGCTCGTATCCAAATAGGGATGTATTTGCTTGGCAACCCATTACTCAATACTCACCAAAATACCAGGAAGATTTCCTATATATAAACTTTTCTATAGGCTTCTTCCTAAAGTTTTCATATCCTAATTTACACAAATAACTAAACCATCCTTTGATACCAACTATAACATCCCGCATTTTTATCACACAAACTTTCATTACATTTTACAAAACCGAGGATCTTTAAGGTTTAGTGTCTTGGAAACCAGGAACTTAAAACATGAAAACATAAAACATTCTTCTTAAACACTTGAAAGGCTTCTCCTCGTGTTCATCCTAGGTTCATTACTGCATCTAATAACCTAGGGACATACATCAAAAGAAAGGGTGAGAAGAAGGCCCAGTAAGGGAAACAAGAGAAACATTTTACATGTGAACTTGAGATACTTCAATAAGGTCATGAAAAGAACTTTAAGGCATGAGGAAGAAATCATGAGATATATCATAATAAAAATAAAATTTTTTATAACTTGAATATGTGGCTACAACATTTAATGTTTACAATCATTTTGTTTCACCAAGGTCCATCCCCAAGGTGTCATTAAAAATTACCAAGGTTATTCACTAAGGTATCAGTCTAAATGGTCATCTCTAGAGATTAAGTCTTTACCCAATGCATTGGAGCACTATCAGGGCGCACCCTTAAATTTGTCTTTATCATCATGTGAGCCACATATATCATCATCAATCGTTTCATAAAAAACCCATATAGCATAAAAGAAATGGGTTTCATTTCATAATCATAACTTTTTAAAAACTGCTTTAAAGACATGATCTTAATGTCACTTTAAACCCACGGAAAGGGAAAATGGGTCTCATCTATGTAAATCTCAAAATTTAAAATAGAACAAATTGGTAAATATGTGAATACCCCTATAGAATAGAGAGATTTTAGTATTCAATTAATAAAATAAAATAATTTTAGAAAAAGAGAGAGACATTTTGAGACGGAAATTCTGCAGCATAACGGCTATGTTTCGGGGTTTTAGAAAAAGTTGAAAAGAGAGGGGACATGGGTCACCCACTCATAAATGATCTATAAAAAATATTATAGGGATATAATATAAAGGATATGAATCATGTTAATAAAATTTTAAGGACATACATTTGAAATGAAAAACATGGAAGTAAGACAGAAATAAGATTTCTCTTATAAAAATTCGGCAGCCTAACGACGTCACTTAAACTTCAATAAAAATGATTTGACAAGATCAAATAGGGTCTGTCATCATATGATAATAAGAGATAAGTATGACAGATATAGAGATCATACCCTAACATAATAAAAAGGAACTTGAAATACTTGACATGAAAATAGAACTTGAAAAATGAGAAGGGTGAAAGAATCCCGTAAAAATTCGGCAGCCTAACGGCGCCACTTAAACTTCAACAAAAAATGAATTGATGAGATCAAATAGGGTCTCTCATCATATGAACATAAAAGTTCAGTATGATAGATATAGATATCATACCCCAACATAATAAAAAGGAACTTGAAAGACTTGACATGAAAGTAGAACTTTGAAAAATGGGAAGGGTGAAAGAATCCCTTAAAAAATTCAACAGCCTAAAGGCGTCACTTAAACTTCAACAAAAATGAATTGATGAGATCAAATAGGTTATCTAATAATATGAACATAAAAGTTAATTATTATATATATAGATATCATACCCCAACATAATAAAAAGGAACTTGAAAGACTTGACATGAAAGTAGAACTTTGAAAAATGAGAAAGGTGAACGAATCCCTTAAAAATTCGGCAGCCTAACGATGCGACTTAAACATTCTTAAAACGAATTGATGAGAGAAAGAGGGGGTCTCTCATAATATGAACATGAAAAGGGCAGTAAGCTGAATATAAAAGAACATCATCGAACATAAGAACATGAAGCATAAAAGAAATTACATAAAAGAGATTACTTGAAAAGAAAGAGAGAGGTGAGACCCCTTACCTTAAAACGTAACTCTTAAAACTCAAAGGTTGGGACCTTGAGGGATTGGGGGAACCTTGAGAGGACTCCTTTGGAGGTAATGAGACCAGAAATTCGTTGGGGGAGAGTGGGGAGTCTAAATGGATGAGAGGATGACTTGGTATTTATAGGGAAAGTGAGGGGACAAGGCATTAATGGCCAAGGGACACCTCACAAGTGGTTTTCTCAAAAGCATGGGCTCTATCATGGTATTTCCCATGGAGTTAGTCCACATGGGGCCCCCAATAAAATAATTCATCACATTTGGTTGGACAACCCATAAAATATCTCATGAAATCATCATGACACAGTTATGATGTCATTAAACATACCGAAACCCTAAAACTGTATTTTTACTATTCATTGAAAATTCAACTTTCTCAGAAAAATCCCAAAATTTCACCTTAACCAAATATCAATGCTCTGATTTCAAAAATGAACTCCATTTTATAAAAATAATTTTCTAAATATTTTTAATTTTTTTTAAATAAATACACTATTCACCGAAAATTCATTTTTCTCAGAAAAATCCCCAAAAATTACCTTAACATAATATCGATGCTCTGAGTTCAAAAATGAAATCCATTTTATAAAAATAATTTTCTAAATATTTTTAATTTAATTTTTAATTAAAAAATACTTCACCCAAAAAAACTGATACTTGAATAATAATTTATGAAACCGTTATTTAACCATTTTATTTAATCACATTACTTAATCAAAGTGCCTAGATTATATCAATACTTTATTTAAGTGAGATTACTAATCCATTTGGACACATTACTAATCCTAATCATAAAATCACTATTCATAATTTACTATTCATCAAAAATCAAGTTGATCTAATTAGACTCTAAATTTCGTACTGAACATAATTGTAGAAGACCATTTTTTAAAAATCATTACACATTTTTAATTATTTAAGGTTTACATAAACATTTTTAAAATATCCTTTCTCTAAAATTCATCAAAAACATGCATACTATATTTATCCGGACATTTGAAAATTCATAAACTTCATCATAAGAAGAAATCAAAATTTTTATTTAAAACAAAGGATTACACAAGGAAGTTATGGTCTCCTTACATAGCCCCTTATCACACCAGCATAGGACCTAAGTGTAAGGTGTGCTAAGGTGAGAGAATCTGAGGGAGGCTCGACCAACATCGCACGAGTAGTAATTTCTATCAGTTTGAACTTCTCAAAAAGGTGATTCCATCCTAGCTTCACACGATGAAGTTTGGCTTGGGTTTGGTCCAGTGCAAAGCCCAGTGGTGCTACCTCCTTCCCAAGTTCTGTTATATGGGCTTCGATCGGTCCAAGACTACTGGGTGAGGCCATCAAATCTTCTTTCTATATTAATTAACCAAGATCACTTGTATTTAGAGACAATAATCGAAACGTTTAGTTTACAGCGGTCATATTGACCAATGGTCATATAACAGTCCAAACCCAACAGTCTCATTTTAATTATACTCATGTTATCAAATGAAATAGTTTTGTTGAGTATAAAAAAATAAAATCACACAAATTTAGGAAACAAGATTTATTCAAAATTTTGGGTCATTACAGCCTATCGGTATTTGCGACGGGAGGTGCCTACCTATTGCAAAGGCCCTTCCGCGCGTTTTGGCGGGAAAACTGCGCCAAACCGCGCGTAAGTTTTTACGACAGGACCCCTAGTCCCGTCGCAAATAATTAGTTATTTGCGACAGGTTGACTCTCCCATCGCAAATAACTTCTGCGACAGACTATTTGCGACGATAATAAATCCCATCACAAATAACCCATCGCAAAAATTAGTTTTTCCTGTAGTGGATGGACTAAAAGGGTGTTTATATGTTTAAGTTGTTAGTGAACCACAAATGTAGTGGATGAGTTCATGGGATCTTTATTTAAAGGAAGAACGAGTCATGGAATGAGGGATACCATGGATGGGTTCTATTGGAACTATTTATATGTCTTGGATAATACTTGGGTCTTATTTATAGGATCCAAGGATGGCTCAACTGACATATAATCACACCATACCTAGGGTGAGATCGGGTTCTTGAGAGGATCGTCTGGATGGGCTCATAGGATGTAGGTCAATTTTCACCTGGAGAGATACTTGAATTCCAACTTAGGAATTTCAAGGGTGGACTTAGGTTATAAATTGAATATTGAAATGGAATGACTTATGACGTGTCTACCAAGCCAAAGCACAAGCTTGATTTCAGTCTTCACTTATGCTTGTTTAGATGGTCTTTTGAGACACCTATTGTGCTTACTTTTACACAGGGGTTACCAAGCTTATATAGGATCCTAAGTCTTATATAATTCAATATATTTGAATTTTTAATGAACATGAAATGAATATAAATGAAAACCAGTTCTTGTAAGACTATTTACTTTTGAGTGCTTCCTAGCTTAATACTTTCATTATTGTACACTGCCTGTTATATATATTCACTAAAATATTGGCACAGACCTTGGGTGTTTGCCTACTGGGATTTAATCTCACACCCTGTTTGGGTTATATTTTTGGGTCCAAATAGATTATATTGTTACAGGTGTTGATAAGGGAAAGTTCCCTTCTCCAGGAACTTGATTTGCTGCATAGTAGCCGGAGAGCATGGGACCAAGCCGATGCCTATGATGCTTCTGAGTTTCTTTTGTAATTTTTGTATTGTTGGTACTTACATCGTGTATTTATGAATTGTAAAATATTTTGGATGTTTTCCTAGAACATGTAGCATGCAACATCATCTTTTGAATGATATGACATCTGGTTATTTATGTTATCAGTCTTCTGCTGTTTACTTCTATTGTATGGTATTACTGCTTTCGCTATTGATTTGTTATTGTATTACGCTATGTTATACACTACCAATGATGGAATAGTTTCCCCACTATCACACCTAGGCCCTCACTTCTAGTCAGCAGTATTTGGTGTTTGGGGAAATGCGCTTGAGTCAATGTGGACAACTGGGTACGGGGCATCTTTGAGTGGCATCCAGATCCGGGACATTATAAAGTGGTATATGAGCAATGGTATTTTCTGGTTTTCCTTACTATTTGGAGACATTAGACTGGGATATGAAGGAAATGGATTTTGGTAATATATTGTGCCTAGGAGTAGCTACCCCGCGTACATGGGAAATCCAAATTACCTCAAATTGAATTGTGATTTTTGGGTTTTGAGCTATTATAATTGATTTGATTTCACTATTGGGTGAAAAAAATGTATTTTTCTACTATTATTGATATCATTGTGGTTCTATTTCATTGAAACCCGATGAGATGAGGGTATTCCATCTCATGCATCATATAGACACTTGCTAGAAATCACATGTCATGCATTCTTTCCATGCAATTTAGGAGCATTACTGATTGCATGCTATTGTGATAGATGACATGCTAGATATGCATTCTGTTGTGATAGGTACCATGATAGATATACCTGCTATTGTGATAGGTGTATTGGTATGTGTTATTGTTTGAATTGGATGGACGCCAAGCTTAGGTACTGAGGTGTATGGTCCCTCTTGGATCAGAATTTGGTGGATCATGTTTCGACCTTAACTTGAATTATGTTACGATGTGCTATATATGGATGCTAAACTTTTAATCGCAGGGAGTATGGGCCCCCATAGATTGGAATTTGGCATACCATTGGTTTACTTTTCAAAAACAGGGGTTCCAAAGAAGTTCCAGGGTTTTTTTATTCAGAAACCCAAACAACATGGGGTGTGGTTCTATGAACCCACACCTTGTATTCTTTTGTTCGGGAAGAAACACTTTTCTTAAGTACACATCGTGTACTCTGTGTACACATCATGTGTTAAATGATCACGTGTCTGGCCGTGTCAAGAGAAACACATAATAATGGTTTTTGGAAGGTTCATGCCGTGTACTTTAGATACACACTATGTAGTTTTACACAGGCAGACCCCATATGGCTCTGGCCATGTAAAGGTACATGGAAAGGAGGGGAAACTTGAGTACACGCCATGTACCCTACTTACACGCCATGTATCTGGGGTGTTTACATGCCTAGGCTGACAGAAGTACACACCCACGTGGAAGCTTGAGGGTACACACTGTGTATGGTTTTTACACGCTGTGTACTCCTCTTTTGGTACCCTTTGAGGGTTTTCTTCTCATGTTTAGTTCTTGCACTCTTGAACTGTGAACATTGATAGTAAACTTGAACTAAGGTGTGTGCTTAACCTCGTAGAGTCATGCCTCCACAATGAACTCCAGTTGTACGCCAGGAGAGTGGTGATGATCATACCCCATAGGTGGTAGGCCATAGTCTACCAGTGGATCCTCCAGTCATTCCAGTTGCAACACCAACTGTTATACCGGACATAGGTGCAGATGCACAGTTCTGTGTAGGCTTTATGAGGTTCATGAAAACCTTTCAGGGAGCACCACAACCTACCACATCTATGGAAGAGTTGACATGAGTGTTCTAGAAAAAAAATTCACCCATGTTTTTGGAGGATGGAGGACCACAGGATGTGGAGTCATGTCTATAGGCCATGCTCTAGATCTTCAAGCATTTAGAGATGCCTCCTAAGAGTAGGGTAAAGCTCGCGACGTATATGTTGCGCAATTCCGCCAAGAGATGGTGGGATGTTATCACTCAGTCAGAGTGTCATCGGGATATGGCATGGGGAGATTTTCAGATAGTCTTCTATTATTATTATTTTCCTGAGATACTGAGGTCTGATAGAGCCTAAGAGTTTATGCATTTGGAGTAGGTCACACTGTCAGTTATGGACTATTCTGCCCATTTTACTGAGCTTCAGCATTTCACACCCATTCTGATGGGTGACGATGAATCGAAGGCTAGATGATTTGAGGATGGTCTCAGGTATGATGTCTGATCATAGTAAATGTATTCAGGTTGACTACTATATCTACTATAGTGAATTAGGCACTGATTACCGAGCATAATTTGGGGGAATCTGGAGGTGAGAGTCAGGGTAGTTTGACACCTAGATATGGTATTATCTCGACCAATAGTAGGAAGCGTCATCTATATCTTCCTCGTGATAATGTTAGCAGTCAAAATTTATCTTTAGGTAGCCAAGTGAGTCACTACCAGTGCAGTAGGCTAGGGAATACAAGTCCACAGTGTCTATAGGACCCAATCGAGTGACAATCTTCTAAGAAGATGAGTCATCTACAACGCTTTTTTAGGACATTTACTCCAGCAACTAGTGAGAGAGGGTCTAGACCGACTCCATGTTCAGTAGAAGGGTCAGTAGATTCTCATCAGATAGGGAGATAGGGTATGTCGGGCCATTCAAGCCGAGGTGGTGGTGGTGGTCGTGGTAGCTAGACCCCAGGTTCTCAGCGACAATAGGGTGGATCAGCTCAGGGTATCCATGAAGTGTCACAGGGCCACAATACAGGTCAGACTTATGTAGTACAATAGACCCAGCTAGAGTAGGATCCCAAACCCTCTGCTGTCAGAGGTACTATTCTAGTTAAATCTGTTTTAGATTCTGAACTTTTTGATATAGGGGCTTCACATAGTTTCATATCTATGCCTGTTATGGAGAGACTTGGGCTCTGTGTATATACATCTGATGACATTATGACACTAGACACTCTGTTAGGAATTATAATGAAAGGTGCGTGTCAGTGAAAGGAGTCCCCCCTTGAGGTTGGTGGGTGTCACTTCGTATGGGACCTCTATGTTCTCGAGATTACAGGATTTGATGTCATTCTTAGAATGCATTGGTTGGTTACCTTCCAAGACTTTGTTGATTGCTATCGCCGTAGGGTGAGTTTCACATCACTAGAGGGTGGAGAGTTTCTACACAAAGGTGAATGGGATGTCTAGGCGAGCCGAGCTGGACCTGAGCATCATGGGTTGGGAAGAATGACAACCCAGATTGTGAGTTTATATCTAGATGACCAGGGAACACGTCAGACGGATTTCCCTTCAGTGGTTGATCATTTTAGGAATGCCTTCTTGGATGAATTTTCAGATTTACCTATGGTGAGAGAGGTAGAGTTTTCTATCAAGGTAGTGCTCAGAGCTACACTAGTATCCATTCATCCTTATATGATGGCTATGATAGATTTAAAAGAGCTCAAGAGGTAGCTATAGGATTTGGAAGATAAGGGTTTCATCTGACCCAGTACTTATCCTTGGGGTTCATCGATCCTTTTTATGAGAAAGGCAGACGATACCCTTAGGCTATGTGGATTATCAGAAATTGAACCAGTTTACAGTTAAGAACTAGTATCCTATTCCATGAATAGATTATTTCTTCAACCATCTATGAGGATCTCAGATCTTTTCAAGGATTTATTTGAAACCTGGTTATCATCTGGTTCATATTAGATCATTAGACATACCTCATACAACCTTTTAGAGTAGGTATGGTCTCTGTGATTATTTGGTTATGCCATTTGGTCTTACTAATGCACTAGAAGTCTTATGGAACTGATGAACTGACTGTTCCATCCTTATCTTGATTCATTTGTTATGGTTTTCATAGATGATATCTTGGTGTATTCTCATAATTAACACGACTATGCCATATATCTTGAGATCATTTTGATCACACTGAAAGAGAATCAGTTATATGCTAATCTCGTAAAGTGCCACTTTGGATGGATCATATTCACTTTCTGGGTCACATCATCTCAGAGATAGGAGTATTAGTGGAACCAAAGAAGGTGAGAGCAGTTGTTTCCTGAGAGCATCCCAAGAATGTCTTTGAGGTGCAAAGTTTTATAGGGCTTATCATGTTTAGCAGTGTCGTTGATAGGCCTGACTAAAAAGGGTGAGAAGTATGCGTGGACATATTCCTATGAGATGACCTTTTAAGAGAAAGAAGGGATATTGAATTCAGCACCGATATTGATTTTTCTGGAGCCAGGAAGAAGTTACACTGTGTACTGTGATGCATCAAGTATTAGGTTAGGAGTAGTTCTTATGAAAGGAGATTGAGTTGTTGCTTATGAGTATCATTAGTTGAGGCCATATGAGAGAAATTACCCAATGTACGATATTGTGTTAGATACGGTTTTTCATGATTTATGTTGTTGGAGACATTACTAATTGTGAGAGCATTTTGTGGTGTACATGGACCACAAAAGCCTCAAGTACATATTCACTCAGCGTGATCTTAATATGAGGTAGCGAAGGTGGGTGGAATACCTTCAGTATTTTGACTTAAACATTTCCTACATGCCTGGTAAGGGTAATGTAGTGGCCGATGCACTGAGCAGAAGTAATCGGATATAGGTGGTGCAGCAGGCCATTAGTGAGTGGCAGCTTATGGTGTTTTTCTCTAAGATGGATTTAGAGGTGCAAGAAAGTCATGGAAAGACTTTTATTTTATTTTTAGTTGTTACGTCCACCCTACTGAATAGATTAGGGATGAAGCAAATATTGGATTCCGAAGGCCTAGTTCTATAGGAGAGTGTGATAGGTGAGGAACCTCCTCCTGGTTGGACCATAGATGAGGATAACGTTCTGCATTTACATGGTTGCGTATGGGTTTCAACATACATGCACAAGGAGATGATGCGAGATTTTTATGAATCAGTATGGGCAGTGCATCCTAGTTTCACCAAGATGTATCAAGAATTACATCATCAATATTAGTGTCCAGGTATGAAAATAGATGTAGTTGGTTTTCTCATGAGGTGCTCCACCTATCAGTAAGTGAAGGTGAAACACCAGAAACCATCGAGACTTTTACAGCAGCTACCCATTCCTGAGTGGAAATGGAATGATGTCATGATAGATTTAATGATGGGGTTACTAAGGTCTCCTCAAGTTAATGATACCGTATGGGTTATTATTGATAGGATCACAAAGATTTCAAATTTCCTACTGATCAAGGAAACCTTTAATGTTGATGATCTTGGGAGGTTGTACATCTATGAGATTGTACGACTATACGGGGTCCCGATTTCTATCATTTCAAATAGGGATGCCTGATTTAATTCTCATTTCTAAAACGGATACAGAGGGTACTGGGTACACAAGTGATTATGAGCATAGATTACCACCCTCAAACATATGGCTAGTCAGAAAGCACGATACAGGTGCCAGAGGACATGCTACAGGCATGAATCCTGGATTGTAGGGGTTCTTAGGAGAGACACATACCCCTGGTTGAGTTCACTTATAACAATAGATTTCATTCTATTAGACAGATGGCTCTATATGAGGATTTGTATATTAGGCCATGTATATCACCCCTATGTTGGATGGTGGCAGGATAGGAAGCTATGCTGGGACCTCGTCTTGTCCAGGAGACCACTGAGTAGGTGCAGCTGATTCAGAAGAGGATGACCACTACGTATTCTGGTAAAAAATCTTATGCCGATCGCCACAGACGACCTCTGGAGTTCGAGGTCTAGGATCGGGTTTTCTTACATGTTGTAATGAGGCCATGACATAAGAGGATCAAGAGATAGAGTAAGATTTTTCTGATATATGTTGAGCTATTAGAGATTCTGGAGAGAGTCGAGCCGATTTTCTATCAGTTGCAGTTACCTCAGAGGTACCAATCTATACACGATGTCTTCCACATTTCTTAGTTGTGACATTACTTTTCAGAACTTTATCACCCTTTTTAGCCTGAGGAAGTTTAGTTACAGGTAGATACCACTACAAAATATTTCATATTTTACAACAGGGGTATATCAGTTGGTAAAAGTACATTTTTTGTTGGTAAAAAGTTTTACCAACATATATGTTCCTGTCACTAAATTGTCGGTAAAAACTCTGTCGCTAAATGTTTTTTTGAAAAATAAAATCATTCTGTTACAATTATAATAATACCAACAGATAATATATATGTTGGTTAAAATGTTTAGCAACATGATTTAATAACAAATTATTCTGTTGGTAATAATATTACCAATATATAATATCTGTTAATAAATTAAAATTGAATAAAAATTATAAATTTTTATTTCTAGTAAAATTTCATATTATATTTATTGATTTATCATATATAATGTATCTATTTTAATTATTAAAAAGAAGGAAATTTTAACACATGTTTATAATTAGAAAAAAAAATATTAATAATGAATCAATACAAAATTCACCCCCCAATAGGATCCATCACACACCCCCACCAACCCCAACGACTCCCCCCCGATGTCAGCGATCCAACATTAACTCATCCATGCCAGTGAGACAGTACCAGCCCATCCATGCTAGCAAGCCAACAACAGCCCATCCATGCCTCACCAGGGACTAGTGAGCACCATCAACCCATTCATGCCCCAGGACCAGCAAGTCAGCAGCAGCCCATCCATGACACACTAGGGACCGAAGAGTAGCAGCAACCCATTCATGCCACACCATGGACTAGCACTAGAATCCCATCCATGTCAGTGCACCAATAGCAACCCTTCCATCCCACACCCAGGACCAGTGATCACCGAAAACCCATCCATGTCAGTGTGCCAACAACAATCTATCCATCCCACACCCAGAACCAGTGAGCACCAGCAACCCATCTGTGCCCCATGACTAGAGAGCCATATCTAGCCCATCTATTCCAACCAAGGACCAGCGAGCACAAAAAACCCATCCATGTCCCAGTACCAGCAAGCCAACTTCATCTCAAATCAGTGCAAACCATGATTGTTCCAAAGTTAACAAACCCTAAAATTACCCTAAAAGCACAGGACCTCAAAAGTATTAAATAATATGTAAATAAAGTTCATGCATTACAAGAGAATTTACAAATACAATATTAAATCACTCTCTACATATGTTCCTCCACCAATGGTGTACAATATTCAGGTTTTTTCAAAGACTACATGCTACTCATATTTGTGACCTCCTTCTTTGAAAAAGCCTCCGCCACCTGATTGGATCTCTATATACATGCGAAAAAATACTGTTGAGATGATTTACCTGGTTCATGTACTAGATCCAATGAGTAGTATATTCCAAGAAACATCCCTGTTTATTTGATTTAATTCCCTCACTGTAATTTCAAAGTTAGACTCCAACAATAAATAATTTCAGTTATGCTGGACATCATATTTAATAGCATGGATAATGGAAAATAATTCAGAGTTATAGGATAATCCAATCTCAATAAAATGATAAAATCATCCCTTGAAAAAAAATGGTGGGTGAAAAAGACATCTCCACAACGTGACAACCCTGGAATACCTGATGCAGCTCCATCAACATTTTATTTTGATCTACAAATTAATAGGAGGAATCTGGGGTATATATTTAAACATAAGGTGTTGTTTGGATCTTCCCATAACACCTAGAAATCTCAAGACATTTAGATCATCAAAAGTGTTATATATTTCCCAATTTTGAACCATCGAAGCATAAAAAATTTCCCTGTGAATGACATTAATGAAATTGGGCAGTGAAGGTGCATGGTTTTCGAAGGCTTGTGCATTCCGTTCCTACCAAACAACAGCAAACAGAGAGACCACTGCTGCTAAAAGAAAATTGGAAACTAGATTAATCAAGCCAAAAGATCCGATGTACAACATGTTTTGGTCCACCTACAAGTTAGAGAAAAGCTGTAACCCAAAGGGATCACCAACATACTTCCAAAGGACCTGTGCAGAACGACATTCCATGAAGACATGCTATGTATTTTCTTCATTCTCTATAATAGGTGTCATAAAGAGACTAAATACTACCCAAACCTCCTTAATTGATCATGTATAGGAAACCTATTCTTCCATATCCTCCAAATAAAAGATATCTGGAGGGTTGAATAAAATTTACCTTAAATTTTGCGAGCCATATTGGTTGGGGAGTAGAATTATCACACTACATCTTGTAAAAGTCTTTAAAATTGAATTTACCATGAATGTTGGGTTTCCAAACCAAGGTATCCACATCCATAAGGAGTAGTTTTGAATCTCCATCCTCCTTTTAGGAGGAACAAAACAATCTGGGATATTAACATAAAGCAAGAGATCAGCAATAGAAATCATGGACCTATCTTCTATAACAGTGATGATGTCATTAATAGGGACACTTATCCATGAGGTACTCCACCAGTTGAGGTTGGACTGTTCAACCACCATCTAGAAAGTGTTCTTCATAATGTGATTGAATTCCTACTTAATAAACTTATAGACAAAAGAATTAAGGTGATGAGAGTGGCCATTCAATAATCACATCTTGAACCTGTTTGAGTGAAAATCATACAGTAGGTCATTAGAACTTAGGATATTCCATGTGAGTTTTCCAATAATCCCTTCATTAAAAGATCCTTTCCTTCTATATATCTTCAACAATACAATACTCATTAAATGCACAAAACTCAAAAATACCATAAAAATACAAAGAAGTTAATAAATATAATAAGGTACATTGTTTATTTTTATTTAGTATGCTTGGATAGACATTCATGTGGGGAATTAGGGGGATGTGATTGACTTTTGGAATCTTTGGCATTTAAACCCCATATTTTTTATTATTCATGCTTTGATGAATAATGATTTTAACTTTTGATGAAAGGTTAATTGATTCTAGGATTAGGGTGAGAAAAAAGAGTTAAAACCTTAATCGTGCACTAAAGCATAAATCGGTGCATCCTATAGAATGAGATTTCAAGGGGTGTGGGGACAACAAAATCACAAAAGTTACACTTAACCACTACTATTATAAGACAAGAGAAACCTCATGGTGACTATTTATTATAGTAGTAAGTTCTTTGATACCATGAGAGTGTATTTTAGGGACTATGTGGTGTTTCTAGTCAGTTTTTGTTGATAATTCACTTGGCATGCTTTACATGGTCAAACTAACCCAATTTTCTCACACATCACTCATTGGATTTGGCCTCCTTGTTGTAGCTTTTTGTTTTCTCTCACTTCTCTATACCATAAACTCATACAATCAATTTAAATATAAAAATAATTAAAACATTTATATGTCTTATATACTACACACAAAACACCACCATTCAATATTTTTTCCTCCACCACAACTAAGTTAAATTAGTGAATTAGAAAAAACCTATCTTTGTACAGATGGCCCAGTACTAACCTATATTTAAGCTCATAATTTCTAAAACCATGAATTGGTATCATTATCATGGATATGTGAAATTATTTTATTTATTTATATATATTTTTAGATTAAAAAATACCAAAACACAAAAAATATACTCAAATTGGAATTAACAGCTTTTACACTTTCAAACAGATTTGATTTTCTGGAATTTTAATTGCAGAAACCATATTTTCAAGTTCATATTGAGGCATTAAGAAGATATATATCATCCACTTTTAATCCCTTAAATCAAGGAATTAAATTTCACATACAAGGGATCAAGTCTTGTACACTATCAAGGTATGAAATGAGGAGAAACACAATATGCTATGTGTTCAAAAATTGGAAGACAACACCACTATAATGTGCCCAAGAATATTGGAATCAAGATCTACTAAGGTTTAGAGGCCTAAAAATTAATCAAGTGAGGGGGTTGCTCAAACATTATGATTTCACCAAGATAATGAGAGTATGTGCTCAAAAAATATCAATTAGAATCTCTACCAACTTTTTATGGTGATCAAGGAGATGATTCCAACACATTCATCAAGGATTTCATAACAAGAGTGAATACATTACCTCTTAAGGGATTGACTGAAACAGAGTAATGTTTAATATTATTCCCCCGTTACATAGGGGATGCAAGTGGATGGATACTCCAACATAAAAATACACATTTTAGACTTGGGAGGCCATCTATAGTGCATTTTTAAGGAGGTATTACCCAGTAGAGAAAACTAAGGGAATGAGGAGGTGAATAAGCATAAGTATTTATGTAGTTTTCCCACATGTATACAAGAAACAAGAATAAAATTCAGTGAGTGAGAAAAATTTTGGAATACTTAAAAAAATAGTCAAGTCACTAACTTCACACATGCCTACAATAACATGTTTGTTCTTTTTTTTCCTAATCCCTGATACCCAGATAAATAGTAAAGGATTAAATCATATAATAGGGATTATACGAGGAGTGAAACACTAAATCAATTTTAATAGAATATTATTTGAATAATTAAATTACACTAGATTACAAAATAAAACAAAAATATAATACTATAATTATTTAAAAAGTTCTAATAATTACCAATTGAAAAAAATTTCTTCAGTATTTTGTAACTCCTTATGATCAAAAAACAAACATAAAACAAAATGAAAATAAGAAATAAGCATAAGTATTTTATGTGGTTTGCTCAAATGGTTTCAAGAAACAAGAATAAAATTCAATAAGTGAGAAAGATTTTATAATCCTTGAAAAAATAGTCAAGCCAATGGATTTAATATCCTCCTTCCATTATAAAAAAATATAATAATTGCAATAAGTAGAAATGGATGACAAGAATTATAAAACCTTGCAGTTGAAGGTAACAAATATGGAAATTTGGAACTCTTCAATCACCCAGATTGCCTTTGATTGTTCTACTCAAGCCAGCCTATTCAATTCTTCAAAACTCAAATGCTTTTAAAAGTATATGAATTGGCTATAAGCAACCCAATCAACATGAATCACATAAAAATTTCCTACAAACTTATAGAAAGATTCCAAAGACCAACCTTTGATGAAACTTTAGAACCAAAACATATCAATTGCACCCACAAGATCCAGAGCACACCTAAAAATCTAAGGCCATTGCAATGACATGAGCATCAAAATTAGGTTCTATTTTATAAATATTTATGAAAAAAATTATAAGACATAATTACTTATGTATTCTATCACTTATTTAATAGAGGAAATTAGATGTACATTGTTTATGCGTTCCCCAATGACAAGTCCTCCATTTCTTCCAAATTCAATGAAAAACTTCCACCAAGTGCTTTATCAATATGTTTATGAATAGTCTATAACATAACAATTCTATACAATGAATAAAAAGTCATGTGATAAATGTAATTAACATGGAAGCTAAAACTAACAGTTAACAATTAACAAAGAAAATATTAATCGTGTATTAGCAAAGAAACAAACTTACAAATAATGTATAAAATAATTAATTTTAAATACTCAAATAATCTATGATTCATGAGAAATAAATACTAATTTAAAATGACATAAAAATATCAATGTGATGCTTAAAATATAAATGAAATTCAATGCATATATCAAATTTTGTCCATAGTTCAACTAATTAAATTTATGAACACAAGGACTGATTATAAAAACACTTGGAAGTATAAAATTTCATTATCAAATTCAATGGTATACTATAATAATAGTTAAATAAAATGAATATATTGAATTTACAGACCACAAAAAATGAGAACCATACATTAATCATGAAAAAAGACAACATTGAGTCATTCCACACAACAAATAATAAAATAAAATTTAACCAAACACAAAATAGACAAACATTTTTCACAAAAGTAAGAATGAATCTCTTTCTAATTACATGATTGGGGGTAAATTCATATGTAAAACATTCAATATCCACAAATTTAAGGGGTATAATTTTTATGTAGATTGTATATTTTACCACAATACATAGAATGAAAACATTTTAGTTCAATTAAAATGACATTCATACCTTAGAATGAGATATGCAGGGAGCCTGATCAATCTATATTTCAAATAAGTGCCCATTCATCATAGGTCCCTTGATCTTTCTAAAATCAAAATAGGGTGCAAAAGGTAATTTTCATGTGTAAAGAGTTGTGTTCATTTCAGTGTAACCAGTGTATTAGCATTAACTTGATTAAATTCAAAAATTAATAACTATTATTTAGCAGTGGGTCATCCCTTTTATGATGAACTACATGGAGTTTTAATCCCTGAAATATGAAATGTAAAATAGAGTCATTCACTCAACATTCACAGCAAAAAATTGGGACAGTGAAAAAAATATCACATTTTTTTACATCGAATGAGTTCTTTGCAATCAAATTCATTTATTTTTTACCCAGAATTAAATTTTCACCTTGTTCGGTTAATATTTTTAGTGTAGTAGAATAAAATTATTATAGAAATAAATATCGACTCCTAATTAAAATAAATTTTGTGGAGAAAGTGGAAAAGGATGAGAGTCAGGGAAGTATGGGACAAGAATGCACAATATACAGAGAATGAACAACATCAGAAAAATGAAGGGGTGGTCGATGAAGGGAAACATACCTGGTGATGAGTGGTGTGGAATTTACTGACTAGAGAGAAATCAAAGGGTGACAAACTGAAGGGTGACAAATAGAAGCTTGATAAATAGTGATCTGACAAAGTGAAGGGGATGAATTTGAGAGCACATGGGAGGAGGGAAGGAGGAGACGAGGTTGGTGGGAAAGCGTGATGGGCAGTTGGGGAGTTGGGGAGCCGAGGAGGTGCGATAATAGTTGAGGTGGTGGAGATGGCATCAGTGGGGAGGGTGATTGGATCAGGCAGTGTCAGTGAAGCGGGAGAGGGGTAGGAAGTGAAGAATGGAAACATGACGGGAAGGAAACGTCGATGCGATGGAAGGGAAGTGTATATGATGGGGGAAAAGTAGTGGGGCTAATTATAAATAAAAAATTATATATTTTAATTAAAAAAATTATATATTTTTATTAATAAATAATGTATTGGATTCAAATAAATATGTATTATTTTTTAATGATCTATTTCAACATATTTTATAGTAAAAAACGTATAGTTAATAATTTTTTTTTAAATGTTCATCTTAGTATGATGTATTTCAACATATTTGTGAATGATATATATTTCAACATATTTAAAAAAAATGTTGGTATTATTTTTGAATGATCTATTTGAACATATTTTTCAATTATGTTTATTAAATTTTTTATTGATCATCGTGTTTCTATTTATTATGTTTGTTAAATTCAAATATTGTAATGATTTTGATTTTTTATAAAATGCATTTCAATGTTTATTAAATGAAAATAATTAAAAAATTTAAGAATTTTTTATAGAGAAAATCGAAAATTAGAATCAATTAATGAGACATTTTTAATAAAACCTCTAAAAGTAAATATTGACTTTGATTATAAAAATAATAATCTATATAAAAAAATTGGTTTCTATTAATTGGTTATTATCAATGAATGAATTTTTTAATAGAAAAATATTTGTCGTTAATAGTTATTATTAATAATAGATTCAAGTGTTGGTAAAAAATTTTTGGTATTAGTATGATAAAGCAATAGATTTAACTATTGGTAAAAGATTTGTTGGTGTTAAATGATTAATACCAATAAATATATATATTGGTAAAAATAAGTGTTGGTACTTTAAATTAATACCAATAATACTTAATATCTGTTGGAATTGCTCATTTTTACCAACATATATATTATCTGTCAATAAATTTCTGTTGGTATAAGTCATTATTTTTGTAGTGTGCGTCTTTTGAGGAGTATCATATTTGAATTGTGAATCATAGCATGAAGGTTCTCCATGGCTGATCTGTTACTTTAGTATGGGTGATATGGAAACATAGTTGAGTGTATGAAGAGACCTTGGAGAGGGAGGCCGATGTACAGTCGCAATGGCCAGAGTTGTTCTCAAATATTTCTTTGCCACCCTTGGAAGGGAAATTTGGGGACGAATTGCTTTAAGGGGGGAAGTTTTTAAGAACCCAATTCTTCCTTTGAGGTATAGATTTTTTCATTTCGGTTTTCACTTGAGAAAAATGAGGAAAACAAGCTGAGTAATGGCTATAGGGAAGTTACACGATGTGACTGGGGTTACACTCCATGTAATCCTAGTAAAAACTATACAATAGATGTCGAAATGACCTATTTATGACATTTAAGGGATGTAAGCTGATGAAGGGAAAAATTGACATATACACGATGTGTATTCCCAAGTACATTCCATGTACTTTTCTTTTTTTTGTTAAAATAGGAAGTAGCCTCATCTTCTTCAACTGGACAGAACCCTCACCCATGTTTTCTTGAACAGCAGCACCAGACAAAGATTTGGATCTCGATTCATCATGTGAACTCCAATTAAAACGCCGTCAGATGCGTTAGAACCCCATCAGTGAGTTATCAATTACACTTGATCCATTATTAATGATTTTGTATCTTGACCTAGTTATAAAATCTTTGGCGTTTATGCTCGTTTTGTAGATCTACTCTGTTCTAGGTCAAATTAGAGGCCGACGCTGAACGAGGAGAGTCATATGAGTATGAGGTTGGTGGTTTCATGACTTTCACTAATTTTCAAGTTGTTTATATGTTCCAGAGTGTCGTATGACCAATTTTAGGTGTCACCTTGATTTAGAATTGAACCATGTTGTTTCCTATTGATGTTTAGGTAATTGAATATGTGTTCTTGTTCATGTATAGGGTTTTTTACCTTGAATTAGGGCCACCCCATGGGTGTGTTCGCCTTGGATAACCATTTATGCCCATTTGGACTGGGATGCCTATGAGGCATTCCTTTTTTTTTCGCATTCTTGGGTTGTTAAAAATGAGTTAATATTATTAATGAATTACAAGGTTGTTAAATTGTAATTTAACTGGTTATGGGTATTGGGATGGTTGGATTTCCCCTTAACCTTTGTTTTCCTATGCCTTGTTAAACATATTGGTTTGAATTTATTATTATAATGGTCTTCCCATGCGAGTTTATTAAAATTAAATCCATGTAATAGTTTAATTTACATGTTTTTCTTATTATGAGAATATTTCTCATGTGATTATTTGAAAGGCCAAGCCTCCTAGGACTGATTCTTGCTAAAGATTATATTGTATGCTTTTGGTTTTGACCTTCACATGCCTAATGAAATGTTTAATTGAATATTAAATGATAAAAGGGTAAATAACAATGGGTGAATCATGGATTCAGATTAGAATACCATGAACAGGTTCATGTGAATATTGTACCTTATACCTCGGGTGACCCATGGATCCATTGAGGGATACAATGGATAGAATAAAAGGGGGTTTATATGTTTAAGCTATGACCAAACCACGAATGTAGTGGATGGGTTCATGGGAGATTTATTTAAAGGACGAATGAGCCATGGAATGAGGGATACGATGGACGAGTTCTACTGGAACTGTTTATATGTCTTGGGTAATACTTGGGTCTTATTTATAGGATCCATGGATGGATTAAATAACATATACTCGCACCACACCTAGGGTGAGAATGGGTTTCTGAGAGGATAGTCCGGACGATCTCATAGGATGTAGGTGGATTTTCACCTAGAGAGATACTTTAATTCTAACTTAGGAATGTCAAGGATGAACTCAGGTTATAAATTGAATATTGAAATGGAATGAATTATGACACATTTTCCAAGACAAAACACAAGCTTGGTTTAGGTATTCCCTCATGTCTGTTTAGATGGTCTTTTGAGACATGAGTTGTGCTTACTTTTACATACGGATTTCCGAGCTTATGTTGGATCCCAAGTCTTATATAATTCAATATATTTTAATTTTTAATGAACATGAAATGAATATAAATGGAAACCAGTGCTTGTAGGACTATTTACTTTTTATTACTTCCTAGCTTAATACTATCATAATTGTACACCGCCTATTATATATATTCACTAAAATATTGGAACATACCTTGCATGGTTGCCTACTGGGATTTAGTCTCAAACCCTATTTGGGTCATGTTTTTGGGCCCAAACCGATTATATTGTTTCAGGTGTTGATATGGGTAAGTGCCCTTCTCCAGGTACTTGATTTTCTGCTTAGGAGAAGGAGATAATGGGACCAAGACAAGGCCTACTATGTTTCTAAGTTTCTTTTGACCTTTTTGTATTGTTGGTACTTATATCATGTATTACTATAGTGTGGCCTATTTTGGTTATTTTCCTAGAAAATATAGCATTCAACATAATCTTTTGAATGATATAACATATGATTATTTATGTTATCAGTATTACGTTGTTTAATTCTGTTGTATGGTGTTACTGCTTCAACTATTGATTTGTTATTGTATTTTGTTGTGTTATACTCTGACCATGAGGGCATAGTTTCACCATTTTAACACCTAGGCTCTCGCTGCTAATCTATAGCCTCTAGAGTTTGTGAAAATGTTCTTGAGACTATGTGACTAATTGAGTATGGGGCACATTTGAGTGGAATCTAGATCTGGGATGTTACAGAGGGGAAGTGCAATCTTACTAATGTTATGAATGAAATGACGATAAAATATAGCATGACCAAAGAAAGACCGCACATACCACACATTTTTGGGGAATGACAGGGAGAAAAATCTATCCAATTTTGATTTATCAACTTGGATACCATCCCTAGAAATTTCATGTCCTATACTATACCTTGTCGCACCATGAAATGTAATTTATCGTAATTTAATACAATATTCTTTTCAATACATTGGCGTAAAAAAGAACCCAAACTACTGAAAAATTCATCAAAGGAGGATCCATACACAATGAAATCATCCATGAATACTTACATGCAATTATTAAGGTAATCCGAAAAAATACTAACCATCCATCGCTGGAAAGTACCCAGAGCATTGCACTGACCAAATGACATCCTTCTATATGAAAATGTGCCAAAGGGGAAAGTGAAGGTTGTATTTTCCCGATCCTTTGGGGAAATATGGATATAAAAGTATCCAGAATACCCATCAATAAAATAGTAATGGGGATTCTATGCTAGACTATTTGGAATTTGGTCAATGAAATATAATGGGAAATGGTCCTTCCTAGTGTGTCGGTTTAGTCGGTGATAGTCTATATAGACACACCAGCTATTCTGTACAAGAGTTGAAACCAATTCATTGTTTTCATTTTTAATTACCATTATAATAGTTTTTTAGGAACTATTTGAACTAGACCAACCCATTGGATGTCAGATATGGGATAAATGATTCCAGTATCTAATAATTTTGTTACCTTCTTTTTAAAAACATCTAAGAGGTTTGGGTTCAATCGATGTTGTGACTGCCTCACTAGTTTAGCCTTACCATTTAATAACATATAATGTGTGTAAATTGATGGAATAATACTAGTAATGTTTTCAAGTGTCCATCATGAATCTTTTTTATACTCCCTCAAAAGTTCAAGCAATCACAATTCATGCTCTGGTGGGAGTGAACTAGAAATGATGACAAGCATCTTATTTCCATTCTCAAGATATGAATATTTTAAATATTGAGGTAATTTTTTAAGTTACAATTCTAGTGGATTCTGGATTGATGGGAGTGATTGTGAAAGTGTGAGGTCACTGATCTCATCTAACTACTCAATAGTAACATCTGTAGATGAGTAATTAGCTCTTACAATATTACCAATGTTATCGATAGTAATGGGATCCTCAGTGTTCAAGAAATCACCAATTAACAAACATGCATGACATTTTTATAGATTGGTATAAAATTCTATACATGATTCATTTATTTGAATTTTAATCAATGATAAAAACTTATAAATAGGATTAGGGGAGAGAAAATAAGTTTCTGTGGAGGAAGGGAGTACATCAATTAAATTAACAGAGAGAGATGAATGTTCTTCTGAGGGGTGCTTCATGGAATCAAGGTTGTTGAAGTGGACAATGTAACCACCAAACTCCATAGATAATGTACCAGTATAGACATTAATTATGGTTTTTATGGTCTTAAATAAAGGTCTCCCCAATATAATTGGGGCATGTCCATTCATCATATCATATTCCATTTGAGCACATAAAAATCAGAAAGAAAAATTAAAATTTTCACCCTCACAAAAACATCCTCTTACAAACCAGTGGGGTGTGCTGTACTCCGGTTTATGAGTTGAACAAAAATTATTGTGGGATTTAGTTCTTTGACTTGAAATGAGGAGAAAATAGAGTGATGTATCACATTTATAGAATTACCCAAATCAAGCATAGTATTGGAAAATAAATACACCCCATGGTGTATGGAATCGAGAATGTTCATAGATCATTATATTTGGTAGGAAGTGATGGATCTATCAATGATGAGACATTCTTACCCAAGCTCACCTTCTCATCACCTTGAAGTCTCATTTAGTGTGTACACATATCATTTAAAAACATGGTGTATCATGTAATTTTCTTCAGGACATCAATCAAGGGGATGTTAACATTCACTTTTTAAAAAGTTTCTAAGATTTATTTATCAAGTTTAGTTTCTTATTGTTTTCTTGGTTGGGTGTCCCTTTAGGGAAATGGAAGAGGAATGGTTGGGCTAGTCTGCTCATCAAATGAAACATTCTTTTGTTTGGAAGGGATTCTCCCAGGATAATATTTTTCCAAATTTGGACCATTTTCAATGGTTAGGATGGTGGTTTCCTTAGGAGGGTATGACTTTGATGGAGGATTAATTTGGATTTTAATTTAAGTTCTGTAGGATCGAAATATAATATGAGATGCTCAATATACAAGAGGGGGGGGGTGAATTGTATACTTTAAAAATTCCTTTGGAACCTTTAAAGTTAGTTATGAATAACTAAAGTTTCCTTAAGAAAAGGAAAGGACTAAGTTTAACAAAGTTAAACTAAGTTGATTCACAACACCTCTAACACCGAACTAAAACTAGGAAAGAGATTCCAAAAGTAGGTTCCGGAAATATGGTTCCGGAAATTGAAACTTAACAAAAGTTACAATATGAGATTCTACCTAAAAGCGTATAGAATCTTAAAAGAATCAGAGTAAGTAAGGAAGTATAAGAAAGTTATACTTTCCTTAAGATACAAATTGCAGCGGAATAAAAACAAGTAGTAAAACTACTAGTAACAAGATAATAGTCTTTTAACCCAAAGAGAAGGGTATCCAACAACCTTGGATAAAGGTCCCTTGATTTATACTTTCAAGCAAGTCTGTCTTACCCACACCAGGGTAAGTCCTCGATACGAAGATCGGAGTCTCTGTCTTGCTATCCCCGCAAGCCCTCAACTTCAAGGTAGTTGGCAACCTCTGTCTTCCTCAGCAAGGAAGTCCTCGAACTTTAAGGTAGTCAGCAACCTCTGTCTTTCTCAGCAAGAAAGCCCTCGATCTTTAAGGTAGTCGGCACCTCTGTCTTCCTATCCCCGGAAGCCCTCGAATGTAATCACCAACATTCGGAGTCGCACGAAGCTTTGAGAGTTAATAAGAGACTCTCTCTCTAGAAATCACTTCAACAGCATGTAAGCACTTTTTCAGCAATCAGCACCGAGCTCTTTCAAATGAGCTCCTATTTATAGGTAAGGTCGGCTCCTCTCCAACGGTCATATTTTCCTTAAAGTTCGGAGGGACCTGTACACGTGTCACTTAGACAACGGTTAGTTTATAACAAAATGGACGACATCGTTTTATAACAAGGTAAGTGTAACAGAATGTACGACATCGTTTTAAACTCTAACATAAAGGTTCGGAATAGGAATTTCGGAGTGAAAGTTCGGAGTGAATGAATTCAGAGTGTATAAAACAATGATAATCAGATTCTGTTTAATAGGTGAATTCGGAATGACAATTCGGAATAGGAATTCGGAATAGGAATTCGTCATCAGAAATCGTAATGAGAATTCATCATCAGAATTCGTAATGAGAATTTATCATCAGAATTCGTAATGAGAATTCGTCATCAGAATTCGTAATAAGAATTCTTTATCAGAATTCGTAATGAGAATTCGGAATGAGATTTCTTCATTAGAATTCGTAATGAGAATTCTTAATTGGAATTCATAATGAGAATTCTTCATTGGAATTCGTAATGAGAATTCTTCTTCAGAATTCGTAATGAGAATTCGGAATGGGATTTCTTCATTAGATTTCGTAATGAGAATTCTTCTTCAGAATTCGTATCCTGAATCTGGAATAGAACTAAGTCAGAATTCATATCCGGAATTCGGAATGAAACTTCCTTATAGTTCTTGTCCAGAACCGAATCCTAAAAACAGAATGCTTTTTATCAGTTTTAATGATTCCGAGAAAGTGAATCCGAATTTCATACTTAAGAAAAATATTAATGAAAATATGATAAGGATAAATTTTTCTTATAAAAGCGATTTTCCTTAAGAAAGCATTTTTCCTTATAAAAGCAATTTTCCTTAAGAAAGCATTTTTCCTTACAAAAGCGATTTTCCTTAAAGAAAGCATTTTTCCTTACAAAAGCGATTTTCCTTAAAGATAAGGTGTTTGTGATTTTCAAAACAAGAAGGAATGGAAAAGTCATAAGGAAAACCTTATTGACTCAACAATCTCCCCCTTTTTGGAAAGCACAAACATCCTTACGAAAAAGCTATTCTAAGAAGAAAGAAACATATTAAAGCTTATCTCCCTTGGTTTAAGAATATAGATGAATACGACTAACTCCCCCTTAGCCTTTGAAACTCTAAGGATCGTATTCATATTTCCGGAGTGATGTTTCTTTAAGAAAAACTCCCCCATAAAAAAACTCTTATTAGAGTTCTTTTTCCTTGGGTATTTTTTTTTCTCCCCCTTTGTTAAGCACTTATTAGATTTCCTCTTTTTCTTAAGGATCTTTTCCTTCTCCCCCTTTGTGATTTTCAAAAAGAATTGGAGGGAATGGAAAAAAAATAACAAAGTACCTGAAAATATTAGTAACGACAGCAATAGAAACAACAAGCACAATTTTCATTATATTTGAAATGTCAGTAACAAAAACAGATTACAACAAAAAGATCGGATTGGTCATTTCGGATCTTTCTCCTTCGACATGAGCCCCTTGAGAATTGTCTTGATCTTCTTGAGGTCCTTATGATCTTCCTCTGCTTGCTTTTCTAAGGCAACTATTCTTGCTGACTGAGCTTCAATGATTTCTTCCTGAGCCTTCAACTTTTCTTCCTGAGCTTCCATTTTCTCTTCCTGAGACTTTATCCTTTCTAGAAAATTGATCCGATGATCTCTTTCAGATTTCCAATTCTGAGAAACAGAATTGAGCTTTCCATTCAGATCTCTTACTTCCTGACTCCGAATGTTCTTTTCCTCTGTCAATTTCTCATCGAATGATGCAGTCATCTCATGAAACTTCTTGTCCTCGGTTTGAAAAGCATCCTTAACATTCTCCTGAAACTCATCCAGCAACCTCATCTCTTCCACATTCTTCTTCGACCAGCTAGTCATCCTTTTGCAAGATCTTTTATGGGCTTCGAAACCAATAAAGAAATTTTTGAACTGGGCTTCTATCTCAACACATTTATCCATAACCATGGATACAGAGTCGGTTTTCTGATTCATCGTATGTTGAAGCATCTGGCATCTAGAGTCTATACTGGAGAAGGTCGGAATGGTTCCCACCAACTTCTTCAAGGACTGAACAACAAAATCGTGCCCCAACGATGATGACTCCGAATCAAAAATCTTGCTAGGAGAATTTTCTTCTTCAATAAGCTCCAACTTCCTCTTAGAAGAACTACCAGCTTCCTTCCTCATACTCTTTTTTGAACTCGGGGTATGAGCAAGAATTTGCTTTCCCTTATCTTTTTCCGGAATTGAAACCTGTTCCGGAGATCTGTTCTCACTATCAGAGACTTGAACAATTTTATCTTCCTCATCAGCAACTTCTTGAACATTGGCTTCCACGTTTCCCATCTGAGCAGCATCAAGTAAAATATGTTCTTGACAAGTAACTTCTTCTTCTCCCTTTTCTTCTTCCATTGCAGGAGTAGCAAGCTTTGAAGATTGAGCTTCAGATGTTCGGAGCGAGAGGTGTTCCGAAGGAGTTCCCTTATATTCATCTACTTGTTTGAGCACATCTCCTGTCTCACCACTTCCTTCAGCCACTTCTTCAACCTCTTCCACTTGCTCTACTTCCTCAGTAGCAACAGCCTCTTCCGGATTAACAAGATTTCTTCCTGGAGTCTCAGGTAGAGATTCCAGAGAAAAAGATCTCGGAACGGGAATGGTTGCTGAAACCATTTCATTAAATTTCAACAACTCTTGCACAGCCTCAGCTTCTGAAAACTTCTTCTTCAGCTTCTTTTCCTTAGATTGCTTCTCAAGCTCATCAGCAGCCTTTTCTTTCAGAGCCTTATCCTCTGCAGGATCCAATCCGAACTGCGGATCTCCTTCCTTCCTCTTCTCCTTGTCAGCTCTCCACTTCGCTGCAACCTCATCAGTATATGTCTTCTTCTTCTTAGGCTTAGGAGGTGCAGAATGGACTTCCTTAGACTTAGGTTCCTCGGCTTCACCTACCACTTCTTTCTGCTTCCTCTTCCTTACCGGCTTGGATGATTCCGGATCAGCCACTTTCGGAGTCACTTCTACTTGAGGAGGTAGATCAATGAACTTTCCTGACTCCTTGTTAAAAGCTATATTCATCCTTTTAAGGGTGGAATCACTGAGCAAAATGATCTTACAAACTTTCGGCTTAGAACTACAAGCTACCTTGAAGGACTCAAGGCATCGAACTATAAGCTTTGACAAAATTGCTGGGTACATCACAATCTGAGCTCTCAGATTCCCCTTCTTCAAATTATCAATGTTGAGAAGAATATGCTTCATCAAGTTGAACTTTCTTAGATTTATCAGAAAATCCAAGATGTATATCTCACTCTTCTTCAAGCTGTCCTTGTCTCCTTTTCTTGGTACGATAAGCCCTTGCACCCATAACTCCAGAATCCAGAAGTTTGTAGAAAGACTTGAAATTTTCGGAGCCTTGTCATCATCCAATCCGAGAATTTCTAAGGCTTTCTCCTTGTTGAAACTACCCAAGGAGTCTGGCAGAACGTGTGAGATAAACTCAGCTTCACCTTCATAACTTAACCCTACCAAGCTTGCAGCCTTGGTGTAAGATAGCTTATATGTCTTGCCATACGATTTGAAGGGAAACTTCTCTCTATTATCTTCCATGAAGAAAGCAACTGACTCATAAAACTCGACAAGCAAGTCAGAGTAGACTTCATCTTGGTTGCCGGTTTTTGATACCGCAACATCTTCCCAGCCATTCAGCTTGATATTCTTTGATATAATAGAATCATAGTTGCTGAAGAAATTCGGATGAACTAACCGTTCTCTTTAGACTAACCACTGTGAAATGGGCTTGGTTGAAGACATTTCTTGAGAAGCTAACTCTGCAGACATTCGGATCTGAAGTCTCTGAGAAGTTCGGAACTAAGAAGACTGAAGTTCGGAATGGCCTTAAATCAGAGAGTCAGAGCTTCAGCACGCAAAAGCTTGAAATCGATGTGGGACGAGAAAATAGGGTCCCCTTTATATAGGCATTGGGATGACGGTTCAACTTCCTCGGTTGATCTAACGGTTTAGAATGATCTGAGATCTGATCTAACGGTTGAAAGCTTGAATCCGATCTTTTTGAGGTTTTATTAAAACAAAGATTTAAGAAAACTATAATCCGAAAACATAATATAAGAAACTGCCAGCAAGTAAAATATGATTACAAAAACTTCAGTAAGGAAATCATACCTTTCGGATTAGCTTAGGAAAGTTATTCGTAATGGGTAATATAAAGACGACTACGAAAAATTCAATACGAAAAACTAAATACGAAAAACTTAATACGAAAAAGTCAATACGAAAAAGTAAATACGAAAAAGTAAATACGAAAAAGGTAAATACGAAAAACAAAACTTGGTACGAAAATCTGGTTATGAAAGTCCCAGTACGAAAGTTGTCCATTCCGGAAATTTTCAATACGAATACTTTCATTCCAGAAGTATTGAAAATATCCATTCTGGAAAATGGTAGTTCCGAAAGTTCCATTCCGGAAATTTTTGTTCCGAAAAGTTTGAAAACAAAATTTGAAAAACTTTGTTAAATAAACAAACAAATGTACTCCCCCTATGAAAAGGAGTTTATTACTGTAAGGAGATTTTTCAACAGAAAGTTAATTAAGGAAGATTACCTTACGGTTATCATTCCTAACTTCTGTTTAATATATTCAAATCTATCAGAAGGTAAAGATTTTGTGAAAATATCAGCAAGTTGATCTTGCGTTCCGATAAACTGAAGAATAATATCTCCTTTGAGTGTGTGATCCCTAAGAAAGTGATGCCTAATATCTATGTGTTTTGCACGGGAGTGATGTGCATGGTTTTTACTTAGGGCAATGGCACTTGTGTTATCACACAAAATTTGAGTTTTAGTAAAACTCAAGCCATAGTCTGTGAGTGTGTGTTGCATCCACAACACTTGTGCACAACAACTTCCAGCTGCTACATATTCAGCTTCAGCAGTGGAGAGTGCAACAGAATGTTGCTTCTTGCATGACCAAGAAACTAATGAATCTCCTAAGAAATGACAAGTTCCGGATGTACTTTTTCTATCCATTCTACATCCACCAAAGTCAGCATCAGAAAAGCTTTTTAGAACAAAATCATTTCCAGAAGTATAAAATAATCCTAGATCCATGGTTCCCTTAAGGTAGCGAAAAATTCTTTTTACTGCCTTTAAGTGAGATTCCTTAGGATTGGATTGATATCTTGCACATAAGCATACTGAAAACATTAAGTCTGGTCGACTAGCTGTTAAGTAAAGTAGACTTCCGATCATACCTCTAAAAGATGTTTGATCTACTGGTTTCCCAGCTTCATCAAGATCTAAAGAGTTTGAGGTACCAATGGGAGTACTTATACTCTTAGTGTTGTCATAACCATACTTTTTAAGAAGATCTTTAATATACTTATGTTGAGATATGTAGGTTCCTTCTGGTTTTTGAGAAATTTGAAAACCAAGGAAAAATGTTAACTCACCCATCATACTCATTTCAAATTCAGATTTCATTAGACTAGCAAAGGAGTCAGTCAAAGATTGCTGAGTTGAACCAAATATAATGTCATCAACATAAATTTGAACAATCAAAACATTTTTCTTATCTTTCTTTATAAAAAGGGTTGGATCTGCATTTCCCTTAACATAGTTATTTTGAAGCAAAAATCCAGTGAGTCTATCATACCATGCTCGTGGGGCTTGTTTAAGGCCATACAAAGCTTTGGTAAGTCTAAAAACATGATCAGGATGTTTTGTATCTTCAAAGCCAGGAGGTTGTTCAACAAAAACTTCCTCTTGAACATAACCGTTAAGAAAAGCACATTTCACATCCATTTGAAATAGTTTGAAATTAAAGAATGCTGCAAAGGCAAGTAGAATACGGATAGATTCAAGTCTAGCTACTGGAGCATAGGTTTCTTCATAGTCTATTCCTTCTTGCTGATTATAGCCTTTAGCAACAAGTCTAGCTTTATTTCTAACAATGACTCCATTTTCATCACATTTGTTTCTGAAGACCCATTTTACTCCAATAACAGAAGTTTCCTTAGGTCTCTCAACCAAGGTCCAGACTTTATTCCTTTCGAATTCATTTAGTTCATCTTGCATTGCTTTGATCCAATCATCATCACCTAAAGCTTCATCAGTGCTTTTAGGCTCTAATTGGGAAAGAAATGCTAGATGTTCTACTTCATTTCTTAAGGAACTTCTGGTCCTTACAGGTTGATTTACATCACCAATGATACTATCACTGGGATGATTCTTAAGAAACATCTGATTTGGGTTTTGTAAAACCTGTTCATCAACATAGGGTAGAAAGTCTTCTGGGGTAAATGTTTCAGAAGTATCTTCTAGAACAATTTCCTTATCAGAAGGTTCTTCTATCAAAGGTTGATAATCAGTTTTTGAAAACACATCCGAAGATGTAGGTTGGGAGGTTTTAAAAACAAAAGGATCTGATTCATCAAATTTTACATGTACTGTTTCCTCAACAGTACAAGTATTTTTATTAAAAACTCTATAAGCCTTAGAGGTTGTGGAATAACCTAAGAAAATCCCTTCATCTGATTTTGGTGCGAATTTATGTAAGTTATCTTTAGTATTCAAGATGAATACTTTGCAACCAAAAACCTTGAAGTAGGAGAGTCTAGGTTTTCTACCATTCCATAACTCATAAGGTGTTTTATTAAGAAAAGGTCTAATCAAAACTCGATTTATAGTATAACAAGCAGTACTTACAGCTTCAGCCCAGAAATGTCTAGCAATAGAATATTCACTCAACATGGTTCTAGTTATCTCTTGAAGAATTCTATTTCTTCTTTCAACTACACCATTCTGTTGAGGAGTTCTAGGTGCTGAAAAGTTGTGAGTAATACCTTTCTTACTACAAAAAGTTTCAAAAACTGAATTTTGAAATTCTCCTCCATGATCACTATGAATAGTTTTCAATGGAAGGTTTTTCTCATTTTTAACTTGAGCTCTAAAACTTTTGAAATAAGAAAAAGATTCAGATTTCTTTGCTAGAAAATAAACCCAAGTAAATCTAGTGTAATCATCAACTAGAACAAACACATAGTATTTGCCTCCAATGCTTTCAGTTTGTGTTGGACCAAAAAGATCCATATGCACCAACTGTAATGCATCGGTTGTTGAGACTTCACCGATTGACTTAAAACTAGATTTATGTTGCTTGCCATATTGACAAGGATCACAAACTTTAGAAGAATCAAATCTAAGCTCCGGTAGATCCTTAACAAGTTTCTTCCTAGAGAGTTTACATAGGTTTCTAAGATTATAGTGTCCTAATATTCTATGCCATAACCAAGAGTGATCTTCCATTACACTTAGGCAAGGTAAATCTTGGCTTCTTAGGTCTTCTAAGTTTAAGGTGTAAACATTCTCTTGCCTATTGGCTGAGAGAATAAATTCTTCCTTGGAATTGTGAACTAAGCATTTATCATTCCTAAAATTCACAAGGTAACCTTCATCACATAACTGACTTATGCTAATGAGGTTGTGCTTAAGACCTTTAACAAAAAGAACATTTGAAATCAAAGTTTTACCTAAGAGAACAATATTACCAATACCAACAATCTCTCCCTTAGCATTGTCTCCGAAAGTTACCTTTCCTCCTTTCGTTTTGATAATCTTTTCAAAAAAGCTTTTGTTACCAGTCATATGCCGGGAACATCCACTATCCATGTACCAAATATTGTTGCTGGAACTTTCTTTATTTTCCTGAAATTAAGAACAAAGTTAGATTTTCGGAATCCAAACTTGTTTGGATCCGAGATTTCCAGACAATAAAATTTTTGGTATCCACATTTTCTTAGAAAAGTAAGCTTTATGAAAACCTAAGGATTGGGTTTTGTTTAAGGAACAATTTCTTGCCCAGTGACCACCACATTGAAACTTAGTACAAAATGGGGCACTTTGAGGAACAAAATAATTGTTGCTGAAAACAGGTTTTGCTTGGGTATAACCAAATCCGGATTTATTTCTTAAAGGTCGTATTTGAGAATACATCTTATCAAAATTTTCCTTACTATGGGTAAAGTTTTATAAACACTTCTTTAAGGAAAAAATTTCGGACTTGAGTTTTACAACCAAGTTTTTATCCTCAAAATCATTAGTTTTGGAACTAGAGTTAGGATCGAAAACATTTTTATTAGAAATTACTTTTTCTAATTCTTTAGCAAGTTTGTTCTTCTCAGAACTTATTTCCTCAAGATTTTTTGAAATATTTTCAAAATCAGCATTTTTCTTATCAAGATCTTTAGGAAGATCTGATATCTCTTTAGTAAGAATAGAATTCCTAGAATTTGCCTTATCAAGTTTCTTGTTGAGTTTGGAATTCTCAATCTCAAGAAGTTCAGCAAACCTAGAGACTTCTTCAAAAGTAGGTAAAGTATTTTCCTCATCAGAAGATGATTCTTCATCAGAAGAGTTATAATACTTACTATCATTAGGATTTAAAGAAACATTGGTCAATGATTCAGCATTTCGTACCTTAGCCATGAGACAATGATTATCAAAAGGTAATCTGGCTATAAGACCATGATTTTTCTGTCCTGAAGATTCATAATCAGAAGATTCATCTGAAGAGTCACCACCACTGGCACTCCAGGTGTCATTAGCTTTCAGAACTTTCTTAGCTTTGGCTTTGTAATACTTCTTCCTGTTCTTGTCTGAATGCCTTTCCTTCTTTTCTTTCTTTCTGAGCATAGGGAAATCTGGTCTAATATGTCCAGCTCTTTTACATTCATAACAAGTAACTTCTCCATCTTTCTTATCTTTCCTATCCTTCTTCTTATACTTGGATTGAAAGTTTCTCTGTCCAGCTATCTTGTTCATCCTTCGAGCAAGATTGGCTAATTCATTTTCTGAAACTTCACTCTCACTAGATTCGGATTGGAAAATGACTTTCTTAGACTTGGATCTGGTTACTCTCTCAGGAGTCTTAGCTTTCATCTGATTCGAAGTTGTAGTAAAAGCAACAGTACCATTTCCATTCTTCTTCTTGATGTTGTCAGCATCTCTCTTCATTCTTGTCTCATGTTGTAGAAGAGTTCCAAATAATTCATCAAGAGTAATTTGAGTAACCTTCCTGTTCTCATCTATAGCTGTTCTCTTGGATTCCCACTCATTGGGCATAATATCAATTATCTTGTCCACAAGAGCTTCATCATCTAAACCTTTCTCTCCCATAGATTGTAGACTATTGACGATAGTCATAAATCTTTGTTGAACTTTACAGATAGGTTCTCCATAAGGAAAACTGAAGCCATGATATTCAGCTCTAAGCATAGCTCTTCTAGTCTCAATCACCTTAGAAGTCCCAAAGTGTGTAACCTCTAACTTCTTCCATATACAGTTAGCTACTTCACAAGAAGAAATTTGGCTATATATATTTCTAGTCATTGAACATAATAAAGTATTGCGTACCTTATAGTTGAGTTGATATTCTTGCTTTTCCTGGTTAGAAAAGGTTCTGACTTCCTTGTCAGGAATTTTATAGTCACCAGTAAGCATGACAAAGTTATCTACTCCAGTATTGATAACAAAAGTCTTCATACGATCTCTCCAGTATTCATAATCATTACCATCAAAGATAGGTGGTCTTGTAGGATTCAGATTGTCAATAGATCCAACATTCATTCCTGCCATACTTGAAAATAACTTGGAAACAAACTTGTTAATAGCAAAAGATTCGTAATCAAAAAGTTCGGAATGAGAAAAGTTCGGAATGGAAAAAAATTCGGAATGAAAAAGCTGAGCAAGAAAAACTTGTATGTGAGTACAAGTATTTCAGTAACCTTGGCTCTGATACCAAATGTAATAATGGTATAGAGTAAGAGGTTTCCAACCTCTGATACCAATTGTAGGATCGAAATATAATATGAGATGCTCAATATACAAGAGGGGGGGTGAATTGTATACTTTAAAAATTCCTTTGGAACCTTTAAAGTTAGTTATGAATAACTAAAGTTTCCTTAAGAAAAGGAAAGGACTAAGTTTAACAAAGTTAAACTAAGTTGATTCACAACACCTCTAACACCGAACTAAAACTAGGAAAGAGATTCCAAAAGTAGGTTCCGGAAATATGGTTCCGGAAATTGAAACTTAACAAAAGTTACAATATGAGATTCTACCTAAAAGCGTATAGAATCTTAAAAGAATCAGAGTAAGTAAGGAAGTATAAGAAAGTTATACTTTCCTTAAGATACAAATTTCAGCGGAATAAAAACAAGTAGTAAAACTACTAGTAACAAGATAATAGTCTTTTAACCCAAAGAGAAGGGTATCCAACAACCTTGGATAAAGGTCCCTTGATTTATACTTTCAAGCAAGTCTGTCTTACCCACACCAGGGTAAGCCCTCGATACGAAGATCGGAGTCTCTGTCTTGCTATCCCCGCAAGCCCTCAACTTCAAGGTAGTTGGCAACCTCTGTCTTCCTCAGCAAGGAAGTCCTCGAACTTTAAGGTAGTCGGCAACCTCTGTCTTTCTCAGCAAGAAAGCCCTCGATCTTTAAGGTAGTCGACACCTCTGTCTTCCTATCCCCGGAAGCCCTCGAATGTAATCACCAACATTCGGAGTCGCACGAAGCTTTGAGAGTTAATAAGAGACTCTCTCTCTAGAAATCACTTCAACAGCATGTAAGCACTTTTTCAGCAATCAGCACCGAGCTCTTTCAAATGAGCTCCTATTTATAGGTAAGGTCGGCTCCTCTCCAACGGTCATATTTTCCTTAAAGTTCGGAGGGACCTGTACACGTGTCACTTAGACAACGGTTAGTTTATAACAAAATGGACGACATCGTTTTATAACAAGGTAAGTGTAACAGAATGTACGACATCGTTTTAAACTCTAACATAAAGGTTCGGAATAGGAATTTCGGAGTGAAAGTTCGGAGTGAATGAATTCAGAGTGTATAAAACAATGATAATCAGATTCTGTTTAATAGGTGAATTCGGAATGAGAATTCGGAATAGGAATTCGGAATAGGAATTCGTCATCAGAAATCGTAATGAGAATTCATCATCAGAATTCGTAATGAGAATTTATCATCAGAATTCGTAATGAGAATTCATCATCAGAATTCGTAATAAGAATTCTTTATCAGAATTTGTAATGAGAATTCGGAATGAGATTTCTTCATTATAATTCGTAATGAGAATTCTTAATTGGAATTCGTAATGAGAATTCTTCATTGGAATTCGTAATGAGAATTCTTCTTCAGAATTCGTAATGAGAATTCGGAATGGGATTTCTTCATTAGATTTCGTAATGAGAATTCTTCTTCAGAATTCGTATCCTGAATCTGGAATAGAACTAAGTCAGAATTCATATCCGGAATTCGGAATGAAACTTCCTTATAGTTCTTGTCCAGAACCGAATCCTAAAAACAGAATGCTTTTTATCAGTTTTAATGATTCCGAGAAAGTGAATCTGAATTTCATACTTAAGAAAAATATTAATGAAAATATGATAAGGATAAAATTTTCTTATAAAAACGATTTTCCTTAAGAAAGCATTTTTCCTTATAAAAGCAATTTTCCTTAAGAAAGCATTTTTCCTTACAAAAGCGATTTTCCTTAAAGAAAGCATTTTTCCTTACAAAAGCGATTTTCCTTAAAGATAAGGTGTTTGTGATTTTGAAAACAAGAAGGAATGGAAAAGTCATAAGGAAAACCTTATTGACTCAACAAGTTCCACTCTGAAGGGTAATGGAACCAACATTTCCCTTATCCCTAGGGTTTAAAAGTAGTTGAGAAGGTACTTTACCTGACCCATGAATTCAGATTCCCCCCACCAAGTTGGCAATTTGGCATAATTGGGTTTTAGGTTTTGTATGACTTCTTGGGTGGTTTTTTGGAATTAGAGATTGTTTGTAGCCATTTTTTTCATCATATCTTCTTGTCTAGGCTTGGGTTTTAGAGGGGGTTGTTGGAAAGGACTTTGTGGAGGTTGAGGATTTATGGGTGGGGGTGGATGGATACTATGCCCTGGTTTGTTCCATGGTTATTGAGGCTGGTTTGAATACCCCATTTCTTATAGGCTTGGTTGTCTTTCCACCTAGTGTTGGATGGATAGTAAGGTTCTTTTCTAAAGGGTTGGTTAAAGGGGAGTCCTAGGAAGATTGCCTCACAACTCTCAGATGTTTCTCTCAATTGAGGGAATTGGTCAGAATAGTGAGTGTTAGGAGAACATATTCTACAATGGATAGGAGGACTAGATTGGGATTTACCTTGGGAAATAGAAATTTGTTGAATAAAGGTACTTACCACTTCAAACTTTGTGTCCAACTTCTTCTCGAATTCGGTATACTGCACCTCATAGACACCTCAAATGGATACACTGGACCTTGAATCAAATTGTTGAGTGTTTTATGCTATGTCCTCAATCTGGTTCCTTGCAACAATTATGGTTTTATCAACTAGTGCACCACCTATAGCAACATCAATCATATTTTGATCAATTTAAATTAAACCTTTATAAAAATACTATTGATCACTTATTTGGCGGTGTAAGAAACTTGAAAAAATCATTTTAAATATTTCCTAGTATTTATGAAGTGTTTCCCCTTGTGATTTCCTTATCTCACAAATTTATTTTCTTATTTTTGCAGTTTTAGAGGCTGGGAAGTATTTTTTCAAGAAAAAGGAATTTCATGTCCGCCTAGCTTCTAATTAGGGAATTAAAATAATATAGACAATCTTTTTCAGTATATTCTAATAAAAAAGGGAATTCCACAAACATTACTTGTTCTTCATCCACATTAGCAGGTTTTAATGTTGAACACACAATGTTAAATTCTATTAAGTCCTTTTGTGGATCTTCTCTAACAATTTTATTAAATATTGGAAATAAGTGAATTAGACTGGATTTTACTTCAAAGTTTGGTGTTTCACCTTGAATTTGAATATAAGTGGGTTGGATATCAACATAAGGTGAGGTTAATTAGTTTAGTGTTCAATTATTTTCAGCCATGTTATACAAGTTTATTTCAGTTTTGATGTTGGTTCCAGAATAATAAGAAGTATAAAAAAGAGTTTCAAGGTGTGATGTGTCCTCCTTTAAAGGGTTGTCCTGTGTGTCACGGTGTCACTGACGTAGGATCCTATTTAGTTTGGATTAAAAAGGTGGTAAATATCACAGATTAGAACACATCATACAAAGAACCTATACAAGAGTAACATTTTAGAAATCAACTAAAAAATGAAGTAAGTAAAGAAGAAAATAAATAATTAAAAAATTAACAATATTTTTATAAAAAATGCACACTAAAAACAAAAGAACCTTCCGAAAATGGAATCAAAATTTGAATACGATGTTATAAAACATCGAATTGATTATGTTTTTAAATTTGATTTATAGTATAGGGAAGACCCCACATTGTCTCTCAAGGAGTGTTGAATGTTTAAAGTGTGTATTTTTAATAAATATTACTAAAAGAGGGGGGTCGTTTTGGAAAAAGTTTTGAAAAAAAATGAATTAATTGAAGAGTTTAATAGTTGATAAATAAAGGCAGTGTTTTAGAATTATGAGAGAAGGAAGTCATTTAAAGTTCACTACACATATTAGACAGTTCATTTTTCTTAAAATTTTATATGGTTTAATGTGATTTTTTGGTTGAGGGTTGTTAGGATATTGATTCCCATGTTACCTCTTAAAAAAACGTACAAAGAAGAAACCCTTAACAAAACAATCATGATGTCAAGGTTTGGACCTCAAGCATAGAACAAGGGCTACCAAATCATACCGAAATCTCATGATTGTGTGTGAGAAAAAAGGATTCTTGTGTTTTCCAATTGAAACAACCCAATATCCCCACTTGAAATCTCAACCCAATTGGTGTTGAGATAAAAAGTGTTTCACTTAATTATAAAAAAAGAAATGTATTAAAAGGAGAAGAAAATAAAGATTAAACATAAGTGAAATATTTAACACACAAATTATAAAAAACTAGTAGAAGAAAAAGTTCCAGAACTCCCTCCCAAATATTTGTAGCTCCCTCAAAAATGACCCTCCACTGTTTAACTCACCATCGAGAGGAGGAGGTTCATGTGGAACTTTGCCTTCATCCTTGATTACCCAATGAAGATAGGGTCCTACAAAAATTCTTGGAAGAGGAGAGGACTAATTTGGGTCTCCAAAATACCATAGATTTGCCTCCTGGACGAACTTGAAAATGGGGAGCCCAATGTATCATTTTATAGGAAAATTGGAAGGTGGTTTTGAGCCCCCAAATTTCAAGAAACCACTTGGACCATGGTTTTTGATCTCTAGAAAGTCTTATCTCGATTTGGAGAAAATTAAAAAGTTATATCCCCACCTACTAAATATATCAACCAAAAATTTGACACCATTTAGATAATTAAATCTAGAGATATGAACTAAATACTGAACATATTTTTTGAATTCAAGCAGATTCCATCCCTTGGATAGATCAATTCAGATTAGCCCATTAATGGATGAATGAGAACTAGGTTTCTTCATATTAAATTCATCCCTTTGAATTTTGGACCATAACACAAAATATAATCCCATTTGGATGCATGGTTTAGTAGACGTATGTGGTTGAGTCCACTGGTGTGCTTGGATCCTACGTATTTTGGACCATTTTTCTTGAACTTCATCACGGGCCCTCCAAATCACCTCCACCTATAATGAAATTATAAAAACAAGTAACATTTCTCTATTTAACAGTGGTAAACATAAAATAATTTAATCAAAAATTAAGTTCAATTTGTTATTATTTTTATAATTTTCAATACAAAACTGGTTTAGAAAAATGATGTAAGGGTGAAAATGAAATAGTGAATTGCAGTGCGATCAGCATGCATGGTGGTAATAGAAAAATGAATCACATTGCTTTGTAGAGGTGTTAGTCCACATGTATACATGAGTAAAGTTACCATTTTCCAATATATGGTAGGGTAAGAAGGTATATAATATTTTATATTAAAAGAATCATAATTATGTTATGAATATCATATATATTCATTAATTCCATATTTATAACCATCCAAGTAAAACAGTGATGAAAAATGAATTACACTTCTACATGGATATGATGAGATGAACATATGCACGTGTGATGTTTTCTTTTTCCATAGGATGAAAATGAGGTTTAAAATATAAGGACCCATCCTTAAATAATCCATAAATTTCATATTTATACAAGAATTCATTTTCTTGAATTATCTAAGATCTTTTTGGCTTATATTTTTAGATAATTAGTCCATAACCCTTACATAAATAAACATCACATCCCAAAGTGGAAACTTCCACTCAGTATCCATTTTTCCACAGTATAAAACTTTTAAGATATAACAAATTTTCATTTCATGAAAAATATTCACAATTTTCATCTTGAACTCATCCTTATCCCTACCCATCCTTAGAAACCTATAATTTGTTTTTTGAAAATGCGAGATGAGGAAAAAAGATCAGTAAGTGGCATATAAAAGGAAAGAAAGAAACCCGTTTGTCCATGAATTCTCATAAATTTTTTCCTTTTTAAAATAAACTGTGGGCTCAAAATAAAAATTTTCTTATCGAAGAAATCCAATTCACCGCTCAAAGTATTTCATAAAACATTTGGTAAGAAATCTTAAAGGAAAAATAAAGCCCATAAAGGTTTCTTTGTAATCATGAAAAACTAATGAAAACTTTTTTACAAAGTTATACATTTCACCATAAAAAAGTAGCATAAATTTTTCATTAAGATTATTATATTACCTTTTGAAATCATAATATTTCAATGAAAATCCATATAAAGCATATATAAATCATGTAGTTAACTTAGGACACTATTTTCATATCATTATTACAATCAATCTTATAAAAAGAATAACCTAACTGGTAAATTCAAATAATCTCTTCAGAGAAACATAACTAGTTAACTCTATCCCTCTACCCAATGCATTAGAGATCTATATTAGGATCACCTGTATCATGAGATATATTGGGATTACCCATCATCATGATCCATATCGAGATTTACTATAATCATAAAAAATGCACAAGAGCCACAAATTAATCATAATACATGAAATATTTTATTTATTTACTCATAAAAATAATATTTTCACTCAAAAGAAAAACATTTATGGATATAAAAATATTTATTCTATTTAAAAACATTTTTTTTTGAAAAAATCCAGAGCAAAGGGAAGAAGGGGTTTTCTTAGAATAAAAACATAAAATCTTGTAAAGGAATCCAAACATAAAATAATAGTTATGATAATTGTAAAAATTGTTGATTCTTTATATGTTAAAATAGATCATTCTTTTTTACTTTTTTTAAAACATTATATATAAAGTATGTAAACATATTAATTTTTAAAACCCATGAAATAAAGTCAAATGTGACATAAAATTTTCATTATAATTCATTTCTGTCCATATAAATACATCCATAAAATAATTTTAAGAATACAGACATTGAAGAAAAATATTTAAAAAATAAATAATTAAAACATTTAAAATTAGGTTTTAAGGTAAAGTGTCCCTTACCATGAGTCTAAATTACAAATTACGCTATTTATATTCCTGAATAATAAACTTATATTAATTTTATAATTTCTTAAGAAAAATTTTCAAGTTTATTATTTATTTTATTTTATTTTTTACCATATTATATAAAATTTCTTAATCAATTATGTTCATCCCCCAGAGGTTTTGTCAAGTGGTACTAGCTGGTTGTACCCCTCGATCTCTTGGGGGACTCACTAAGGCTTGAGTCCCACCAAGATTAAACACTATTCATATTATAAATAGAGTTATTCAAAGCTATTTTATTAGCTGGGGAACATGTATCTACCCAGGTTGGCAAACCCACCATTGGGTAAAAGGGAGAATTAATTGACAACCATGTTTAGTAGTTAGGGTGGTTCCTAAGTGGTAAAACCTATAATCATTCATCTGAAAGCCCCAAGTTCAAAAATGGAAAGGGGTGAATTTTCAAGTTACTATAGTAGTTATTGTTGAATTTACTGTAGAATTAGAAATATTCACCCAATTTGGGCCTATGGGCCACTGATTTGGGATGTCGGGACACAATAGGATTTTTGTACATAGGGCCAATGGGCTATGAATTAGTCAGATTAGAACACATATGAGCAAGTTTGAGAAGAGGAATAAGAGCAAGTACTAGCCATTAGAGCAGATCTAACTAGATTAGGAATGAAGAGAGGGCATGTAAACTTCACCATAATTACCAGGCTCCATTCATATCTGCATTGAAAAATTCTAGACAACCATCTATGTGAGGTGGATAGCTAGGCACCTGTAATGACTCAAATTTTCTTAGGTTTCATTTTTATAAATTAATTAGTAAAATTCTGAGACCAGATACTAAGACGACATGATATTTTGAGGCCTGGTGTGCCTGGTAAAAATCGATAAAAAATTTTCATTTTTTAATAAAGCGCATGGGTAGTTTTTCTTTAAACTAGAATAATTTTTAAACGGGTTCCCAAATTAAAAATATAAGGGAACCATTACATTTGGAATAACAAATTTACCTTAGTTGGTTCTTAAAATTGACTAGATTGGGCTGTATGTGAATGTTAGTTTTTGGATGTGAACAACATTAAAATATTTTAATAATTTTTTTATTGACACATCATTGGTTTTATTTTTAATCTAACCTTTGTTAGTGAATTCAAGGTTATCACCATATCCCTAAAATTCCTTTGAGACATGTAAGGAAACCCTCTCGATGAATGACGATGACAGAATGAGTGGATTAAAAATTGTTGTGCCAGCGAAGTGTAGGAACTCATTGACGATGACAATGAAATCTCTCTTCATCAACGATCGATCCAAAA
This sequence comes from Viscum album, assembly GCA_963277665.1. Classification (NCBI taxonomy): domain Eukaryota; kingdom Viridiplantae; phylum Streptophyta; class Magnoliopsida; order Santalales; family Viscaceae; genus Viscum; species Viscum album. Next base: position 1,713,380,330 of record OY728130.1, read on the forward strand.
CTTAAAGTAGGTTGTTGTCTCTTTGTAATTATTTACCCTTTTATTAATTTTCAATGATGAACACATACCAACCCACAAACAATTTGATCCGAGGTTTAATCATCTTTGCGGGGTGTATAATTTATGCAAGTTGATTATTGGGATTGATTTTGTTAAAGAGATCTGATTTGTTACCTCTCCATTCTTCATTATAACATGAATAGATCAAGGAAGATATAAACAAGGCCAAGAACTATTTTTGGGAATTATTGTGCATTTATCTCTTTCCCCCAATCCTTATAAATTCTTTGTTCTTCACAAAACATGATTGGAGAATTGTTGTACCTTTGATCCATGACACAATGATCTGAGACCGGGGATCCGACATCGCAACAACACCACGGAGGTGCGACAATGCAAGGTGGTGACCGAAGTAATAGCTCCAGCCAGTTCAGGCGGGGTGCACGGTGAATAGAAGGCCACTGAAGATGGAGTGAGGTGTGACTTAGTTTAGAAAGAGCGAGGTGCGGCCTGACGGGGGTCCAGGTTCTGGCTAAGTGTGAGGTGGACGGGCCACTGGCGGGGTGTCCATCAAGACTACATGGGAGCCCATGGCGGTGGAGGCTATAGGTGAAGACCAGGGATGTGATAGAAAGGGGCCACATACGCGGCTGGGTCCAGTGGTCCATCGGATCATGATCCATTAGGCCAGGCCCAACGGGATGGTTTGGGTCGAGTAGGACGAATTGGTCCGGGTCGGGTTGGCGGTTTAGGCTGAGTCAAACCCAAACCGGGCCTAGGTCATACTTTTTCACTAAAATGGCCATTACTTTCCAACAAAAGGTCTGTTTTATGAGTCGTCTACAAAGTTTGGAACCTTGTGATGAGAAGGTCCTTTTGATATACTCTAAATTAGTTTTTTAGAAGTTGTTATATACATTATTGGATTTAAGATTAGGTTCTCCCAGAACAAGAACGCTATGAGAGGAATCCTATGGCTGGATGTGATCGTGAGACTATGTGACTTTGTCACTATGTGATTTGGGGGTTTCTTGAATTATTGACACTTCATGTGTTATCTAAACTCTGTGTGTTATTAACACTCCAGGTTTTATTTAAAATCTATGTGTTACCGACACTCCGTGTGTTATTGAAACTTTATGTCTTACTGATAGTGGGTGTTCTGTGGACTACGTCTGATAATCCTACTTTTGGTGCTTTAGACTTATACCTATATGATATTACTATACTTTGTATATTTCTTTGGGGTATAATTCATGTGTTTAATCTATGGTATACTTTTTGTGTTTCTTTTTTGGTATTCTTTACGTATTTTTTAGTGGAGTTCCTTTGTGGTTTCAGGGTATCTTACTGTATATTGTTTTAATCACCCCTAAATGGGATTTTCTAGCACGTGTTGTGTCTTGTAAAGACAATAAATGATTTGATGGAGTCCTAGGTGGACCGGGAATAGGTGGTTATTAGAGTAATCATATAGATGAGGTGTGCTCCCACAGCTTCAGATAGCTGTCCCACACCTACCCTTCAAGTAGGGTTTTATGCGGATTAGTTTCAGGAACCCGTGCATTCACTTTTGTAGACTCTTTCTTTTAGAGGGCTTGTATTCTAGTACTGTTTACCATCTATATTTATTCTATAATACTCTTTGGTTTCTATATTAGTTTATTCATTCTTTGTCTACTTAGTGTTTCTACATTTCAACATTTTGGGTTTGGAGATGTGTGTGTGTACAGGTACTTAGAAAAATGCCTCCTATTTGTGGGATATGACTACTCAGTGCTAGTCACCCACCCCTGGCCTATCGGAGGAGGGTTTGGGATAGTCACGACATGGAACCCCCTGGGAAAGGTTGGGATATCACCATCAATGAATTAAATATTAGGGAGGGGTAGTTCTAGTATAATCAGGTCTTTGGACCTTGAAGTCATGTATTGGGCCTTGTACCTCTGGGCCTTTAGGTCAATTACCGGGCCTTGTACCTCTAGTCCTATGGGTCATATAAGGATTACCTATCAACCTAGTTAAAAATTTTATTATCTATAATTAATAAAAATCTATGTCCTTTGAGCCATTCCATCCAATTAAGTTCACGTCAGATGTTTTGACAATATTCGACTCATATGTCCAAAATGACATTAGTAAGTTGACTAAAGTCAAAGTGGTCATTATTAAATAATATAAAAAATAATAATCATGAAATAATTATAATTTTTATACATTAACTATACTTTTAAAACCAACCATGAAAGATGATAAGGAAAAATTAATTATGTTACAATCATAGAGACGGCAGGCCGTACGTACGCATGAGTAACACTTTCATTTTTCAAAGAGCACGATAAAAAGAAGGTAAGTATAATTTTATATTTTAAAAGTGATGATTATAATATAAATATCACATTTTTTATTTTAATAAACTTATATATATCATCTATTTGATGTGTTAATGAAAAAAAATCACATCGCTTCGTGGAGGTGGTAATCCACACGTACACATGAATGATGTTATTATTTTTCAATGGATGGAAAGGTAAGAAATTAGATGATATATTGTCTTTATATAATGATATATATTAAATTATTATCATATGTATACATTAAATTTATCATTATAACAATATGTGAGAGGTGGTGATTGAAAACGAATTACATCGGTTCGTAGGGTGGTAGTCCGTTGTACACACGAACAATGGTTTGATTTTACATTTGATGGAAAATTAGATAAATATAGGTTATGAAATTAACATAATAAAATATATGTATATTTAATATATTTATTTTAATATTTCATCATGTTTGAAGAAGATTTTAAGGAGGTAGAAGGATGAATAAAATGAAAATGTTCGGTTAAGAACTGTACCTCTTCTTCGGACAACCTCTTTAAGTTTATATCTAAGCCTTCTTAGGTTGGTTTTATGATCAAACCTGGAAATATATAATATGTTTAGGGATTTATGGAATGTATTTAAGTAGTTATTAGGAAAGATAGAGTGCTCATAATGTGTGAGGATGAGAAGAGAGGATGTGCCCTTTTAAAAGTGAGGGAAGAGTCACTCTTGGAATTACTTAAATTATTAAATTAATATAAATTATATTTCATTTAAAAGTGGAACCAAATTTATATAATTATAATATATGATTATTATGAGTCAAAAAAATCTCATCCAATAAAATTTATACAAGTTGGGTTGATGTCTTCTCCTTTATCTCTTTGTTTTAACCCCTACTAACCCTTTGGACAATTAATGCAATAACAAAGTTTTCTACTCTTTAGGGGTCAATAAAGTTACCATAAAATTAAAAGAGACCTATAAATGAAAAATGGTTTATATTTTAAATTATATACCACTAAATTTACCAAATATATTATTTCTTTAAAACATTTAATAAAATATTATTTATTATAAAATATAATTAATGTCATTTTTGGAACCATTCATTTGATTTGACTTTAAAGTTATCAAGATAACAATGGAATAATAATATTCAATTTTAAAAAATCCCTAATATTATATATATATCTATATTTTTTTTGAGAAACTATAACTCAATAAAAAAAAATTTATTTTAGATATTTTAAAATCATTTACTTTATTTTTCTACTGCTTTCACAAGCACTGCGTCAGCGCTACGTAAGAATTTAACCTAATTATTTCATCACTAAAAATTAAAAATAAATCATCATGATAAAAAATAATTAATATTTCAAATAAAAATATATAATTTAACATAACCTTTTTTTTATACCAATGAAAAATATTTATAGATATTAAAACAAAGAGAGCGACATTTTTTTTATTTATTTAAAATTAAATTAAGGTCATTATCAAAGTAAAGTGATAAGAAATTTACACATTTTTTAACCTTTTATGGTAATAATAAAATTAAAATTATAAAAAAAATACAATTTTAGGGGTATTTTTAGGCCTTATCACATTATTTTTAACCTTAATTACCAAATTTACCATTACCGAGGTGACAAATATATACTACGTTTACTATTCATAATGAAAAAAGGGTCGGATTTACCAAATTTTAAAATCCTTATTCAAAATATGTAATACTTTTTAAAAGATTAATTCTTTATAATTGGTTGTATTTAATTTAAAATTAAACATACAAAATGTGATAAAAACATTTTTTTTTCTTCAGAAAAATGCATTTTTAAGTATAAAAAGGTTTTTCTTCCAAAATCAAGTATAATGTTTATTATAAAAACATTTATAAAATTATGTTCAATAAAAATAAACTAATGAAATTTTAAAACTAATATAATATAGAATGGGACCTTGTAAATACTTTAAAATAAAAGACATTTTTTTAATAAAATTTAGTATTTTTCACTATTCATTTAAAAAATCAAACCTTTAAGAAAATTCATAAAAATTAATCCTAAGAAAATTTTGAAATGATGAATTAAAAAATTAATTTAATTTTTAAAAATTCAAATTAAATAATTTTGAAATAATTTTTTAAGTAAAACTATATAGTGCATAAAACCCAATTTGGTTAGAAATAAAGCTCTTTCTATTTGACTGAAAAATTACCTAATATTATTATAATGAATATAACTCTATAAAATCTAATTAATTATTATTAATAAGACATGAAAATAATTTTTTTAAAATTACATAGGTTTTTATATTATCTCCCCTTTTGGAAATTGTGTCCTCACAATTTTATTCTTTACTTAAAAAAGTGAGGATATTTTTACTTCATATCATTTTATGATTACCTTATTGCTTCTTCAATCATATTTATTTTTACAGAAAAACTTAACCAGGTAAATAAATTTATGTCAAAACACATACTCTTCATAGTAAATAATCTTAATAGGATATTCCTTATAAGAATATTTCTCTTCCAACTGTACTACTTGAAGGCTCAAAACATGAGATGCATATGGTATATATTTTCTTAAGAATAAAAAATGAAACACATCATATACCTGAAAAAAACTTGAAGGCAATGAAAATACTTAGGAAAATAATCCCATATTATCCAGGATTTCATATAGTACAATGAACCATGAACTTAACATTCCCTTTTTATCAAAATGCATAACACTTCTCCATGGAGAAACTTTAAGAAAAACATGATCGCCTATATTGAAAGAAAGATCTTTCCTCCTATTATATGTATAATTTTTTTACCTACTCTTAGCCATACTCAAGTGCTTCTAAATAATATTCACCTTCTCAACCATTTCTTACACCAATTCTAGTCCCAACTACTTTATTTCCCTGACTTTATCCCAATAATCTGATGTCTAACATCACTTTCCATATAATTCCCAAAAAGGTTCCATCTGTGTGCTAGAATGAAAACTGTTATTATAAGAAAACTCAATGAAATTTAAATATTTATCTCAAATTACCAGATAATACATTGAAAAAGGTCAAAGTATATCTTTTAAAGTCTGAATCATTTACTTTGACTGTCTATCAGATTGAGAATGAAAGTCTGTTCTGAAATTTAATTCAGTACCCAATGATTTCTGAAGTCCTTTTTATAAATTAGAGGTGAATATGAGATCATGATCAAATAAAATGGAAAGAGGAAATACATTTAATCTAATTATATATTTAACATAAAGTAAAAAAAGTTAATCTAAAGACATGTTATCTCAAATAGGAAGAAAATTAGAAGATTTAGTTAATCGATAAACAATTACCCAAATCAAATTACCACCTTGAGATGTATATGTTAACCCCACTGTTAAATCTATATATATATTCTTCAATTTAAATTATGGATCTAATAAATACTAAATCATCCCCTTTGATAACTGTTTTTGACTTTAACCAATTTATAAGTCAAAAATTATATAGTAAATTAACAATATATCTCTTCATTCTTTCCCAACAGAAATGTCCCCAGAGGTCTCTATAAATTTTTTGTACTACTAGGATGAATATAAAAAAGAGAACCATGAGCCTCAATCAATATTTATTTATTCAATTGGGATTCACATGAAACACATAACCATTTTTAGATCTCAAAACACCTTGTTTTTCATTATTAAATTTATAAAAGTTACTTTTCTTAAACAATTATACATTTTACTATTAAATAATGTCTTCCTTCTGAGCTTGCTTAATCATGTTTGACAAAGAGGATTGTATCAACACCTAAAATAATATATATAGAGTTCCTAAATGAACAATTTCTAACATAACATTCATCAAATCATTAACCAAAGGATCATGTTATGAACATAACATAGTTAATTTTTCATTATCTTTTCGAGTCAAAGCATCAACCACCATGTTTTCCAATCTTGGATGGTAACAAATTGTGTAGTCTTAATCCTTTATCAATTACATCCATTTTATTTTTTTCATGTTCAAATATTTTGAGTGAATATATAATTAATTTTTTTATGATTAGTATATATTTCACACTTTAATCTATATAAATTATGTCTCTAAATTTTCAATGAAAACTTTACAACAACTAGTTCAAGGTCATGTATAGTATAATTTTTCTCATGAGGTTTTAATTGAAACGATGTATAAGAAATTTCTCAATCATTATACATTAAAACACAACCCATTCCTTTCAATAAAGCACCACTATAGATAAAAATACACTATTTCTTGATGTTATGACCAAAAATGGAGTTTTAACTAATCTTATTTACAATACATAGAAACAATCACCACCTTCTTTTTTTCCATATAAACCTAAATCCTTTTCGTGTTAAATTGTTTATTGGGATAGGTAACCATGGAAATATTTCAAAAAATGACTAGTAGTATCCTGATAATCCATGAAAACTATAAAACCCAGTAACATTCACAGGTCTTAGAAATTAATTATCCACTTTAGTTTTAAAATGATCAATAGTCATGCCATCTTTATTTATGATATGTTCAAGGAATTAAATTCACTATAACTAAAAATAATATTTACAAAATTTTCCATATAACTTATTTTATTTAAATGTTTTTAGATAAATCCTTAAATATTTTTTTGATATCCTCATAAATTTTAGAATAAATAAAAATATCATCAATAAAACAACCAAAAACTTATCTGAGTATTCATGGAAAACTATATTAATAAAATCCATGAATATAACTAGATAATTATTAAACCAAAAATGAATAACCAAAAACTCATAATTCCCATACCTAGTATGAAACTCCATCTTAGAGATTCCATCCTCCACCACCTTCAGCTGATGGTACCCAAAACTAATATCAAATTTTAAAAAATATTAAACTTCATGAAGCTGATCAAACAAGTCATATACATGAGGAAAAAAATAAATATTCTTAACAGTGATGTTATTAAATTCTCTATAGTCAATGAAAAACATCAGATAACCATATTTATTTTTAAAAAATAAAAGTGGATACTCCCATGGTGAAGTTATAGGAAGAATTAAACCTTTATCATGTAATTCTTGTAACTTATTTTTCAATTACAGAAGTCCCACTTGAGACATTCAATAAGGGGGTTTTAAAATTGGATCAACATTAGGTACTAATTTAATAGTAAATTCAACTTATATATTAGGTATAATATCATGAAATTAATTATAAAAAACATCTAGGTATTATTTTATAACAGACACATCATTAATATGGATAGTTCCCTTATTTTCAACAACATGAGAAAGATAAATTTCATTTTTATATTTTAGTAGTTTTGAAAATTCTTAATATATTATCCAAGGTATTAGTTTAACATTTTATATAAAAACAAATTTTAGAAAATAACTTCACTGGCTTTGAAATCTATTATAGAATGATAAATTGAAATCTAATCCATACCCAAAATAACATCAAATTCTAAAATGGGAAATAAAAATATGTTTATAGGGAAAACTCTTCCACATATGAGAACATTATGATATTTTTAAATTCTTATTGATTTAGTACTACCCCCAAGTATTTTTACCAAAAGTACCATTTTCATTTATTGAGGTGAAATTTTAATTTTACGAGTAAAATTATCAAAAATGAAAGAATGTGTAGACCCCAAATCAAACAATAAATTAGTATAATATGAATAAACAAGTACCTATTACCAGTTCATTTGATGTAACAACATATGTAAAAGTAGATGAAAAGGATTTCACCACACCCTTTGGATTATAGACTTGTTGATTCTCATTATTCATGTTATTATTTGGATACAAATCCATATAATGACCCATCTCATTAGATTTAAAACACCTTACCACCTATTTATCAAACTTTTTCTTACCACTACTAAAATATTTTTATTTGAAATCATGAGCTATATTCCCAAACTTCCCACATTAGAATTACTTACTATATTTCATAAGATAGTCCCTAGTGTATTTCTTACTAGACCTATCACACACTCAAAACATGATTTTCTTACCTTCAGATATATTTGATGGATTCTTACCATTTTTATTCCTTATGGAACTCTTTTTCTACTTATTTTCATAAAAAACCTAGTCACTATAAAACTTCATTTCCACCTTATCAGTACATCAAACAAGTTTCTCATAAATTATAAATTCATGAGAGGCCAAATATATTTGGTATCTTGGATTTAATCCTATGTAAAATTGATTAATTTTACTATCAAAACGCCATATAGAATTTGGTGCATATCTTTCTAATAAGGTGAAGTTTTATTTATATGTGGCCACTAAATATTCCACTTTTTACCTAAATTACAGTAATTTATTTTCTATCCTATGTAAAAAATCCTTAGGAAAATTTTTATCAAGAAAAATATTCTTAAATGTATCCCATTCCATGGCATCAATATATTATCTTTCTCTAGAATTATTAATTATTAACCACCATTGTTTAAATTCACCTTTAAAATAGAAAAGAGAAAGATTTACCTTTTTATACTCTGAATAACCCATGAATTTAAATATCTTTTCTAGTTCCTTAATCTGTCCCTCATCTACCACTAAGTCAGAAGATCCACTGAATACTGGAGGGTGTTGTCTTATAAAATTATCCATTATTGACATGTTCTTATGTAGTATATCTAGCTTATATCTAGAATTGATTCCACCACTATTTATAGATTTTTTCAACTGATCCATTATAGAAAAAAACTACTTAGTCCCAATTCTAACCATTTTATGTTTCTAATTTGGAAGGATATTGTCCTAATTGTTTTTCCTACTTCAACTTCCTCATTTCCTCTATAAAAAACCATTATGAAGAAACAAAGTTTAGATGAATAAACATGGTAATCTATAAATACTATATCATTATAATCATAAATTAGAATCTCTTAAGTATATTTTGTTTCATTATACTTACCTATAAAATTATTTAAACCTTGTTGTTGATAAGAATTAATTTTATTGCATTCCCAAAGATATTTTAGGTTTATATTTTTAAAGAATTATTCCATTAACTATACATATATAAATATTAAATAAAGAAATTTCTACTCCCACTTAGTATCCATTTTTTCCATAGTACAAAACTTTTAAGATATAAAAAGTTTATTTTTCATGACATATCATCACAATTTTCATCTTGAATTCTTCTGTTCCCCTAGTCATCCTTAAAACACTATGAAAAACAATTTAAAATATGGGATGAGTAGAAAATATCAGAAAGGTACATATAAAAATAATGAAAGAAACTTGTTATCACATGAATACTCTTAATTTTTTTTCAAAATAAACTTTGAGCTTAACATAAAGATTTTATGATCTTGGAAAAAAAATTCACTACCCAAATAGTTTCATAAAACATTTCATAAGAAATATTAAAGGAAAAACAAAATTCATAAAGGTTTCTTTTCAATAATGAAAAACTATTGCAAACTTTTTCATGAAGTTATATATTTCACCCATAAGAGGCAGCATAAACTTCCCTTTATGTTTATTAGCTTACCTTGTAAAATCATAAGATTTTTTTAAAAACCCATATAAACAATAAATAAATCACGTAGATAACATGGGTCATTATTTATACATCAATATTATAATAACTCTTATAAATGGAATAAACCACTTGATAAATTCTAATAATCTCTTAGAAGAAACCTAACTGGTTAACTCTGTCCCTTTAATAAACGAATTGGAGAGATATATCAGGCTCACCCATCATCATGAGATATATCATCCTCACCAATTATCTTGAGATATATCAGGATCACCCTCATCATAAATACTTCCTAATAACCACAACATAATAATAATATATGAAATATTTAATTTCCATACTCATAATAATATTCTTTTCACCCATAATAAAAACATTTATAGATACCTAAATATCCATTCAATTTTAAAACCATTTTGAAAAAACCTAGGAAAAATGGAATAAGGGGTTTTATTATAATAAAACATAAAATCTTGTAAAGGAATCTAAATACCAAATAATATTCATGGTAGCGGTAAAAAAAACTAATGACGTATACATTAAAATAAAACATCCATTTTTTCCTTTTATCAAAACATTCCATATAAAATATGTAAAAGAAATTAAAAAGGGACATAAAATTTACTTTATAATTCATTTTTATACATATAAATACATCCATAACCTAATTTTATGAATATGGACAAGGAAGAAAAATATTTATAAAATAAACCATTAAAATATTTAAAATGAGGTTTTAAGGAAACGTGTCCATTATATTGAGTATGTATCATTACATACATTATTTATGTTCCTAAATAATAAAATTATGTTAATTATTTACTTTCTTAAAAAAAAATTCATGTGTATTATTAATTTTATTTTATTTATCAACGTGTTATACAAAATTACTTAATCAATTAAGTTCACGTCGTATGTATTGATTATATACAGATCATATATCCAAAAATGATATAATTATTATTTTTTTACATTAATTATACATTAAAAAACAACCATGAAATATGATTATGAGAAATGAATTATATTATAATCATAGAGACCGTAGGCCATACGTACTCATGAGTAAGGTTTTCATTTTTCAAAGAGCATGAAATAAATAAGGTAAAAATAATTTTATATTTTTAGAATTATGATTATATCATAAATATCATATTATTTATTTAAAATACACTTATATATATATATATATCATCCATGTGATATGTTTATGAAAAACGAATCACATCACTTTGTGGAGGTGACAATCCATACGTATGCAAGAACATTATTATCATTTTTTAATGGATCAAAAGGTAAGAAAGTAGATAATATATTATCTTTTTATAGTTATAAATATTTCATGAATATAATATATATACATTAAATCCATTATTATTACTATCTTTGTGATGTGGTGATGGAGAACAAATTACATCAGTTTGTGAGGCGGTAGTCCATCGTACACACAAACAATGGTTTAATATCCCATTTGATGGAAAAGAAGATAGACATAGGTTATTACATTAACATAAAAACATATAATTACATGGAATATATTTATTTTATTATTTAATCATGGGTTAATAATATTTTAATGTGGTATTATAAGAAATAAAATGAAGATGCTCAATTAAGAACTATACCTCTTCTTCAGAAAATATCGTTAGGTTTATACCTAAAGTCTTCCTTGGATAGATTCATGATAAAACCATGGAAAATAGAATGCGGGGAGGGATTTAAGTAAGGGATTTGGTGTGGTATTTGGTGATATATAGTGAAAAAAGATGTTAGTAATAGAGGAGAACAAGTTCCCTTTTATAAGTGAGGGGAGGGGCACACTTGGAACTACATAAAGTATTAAATTAATATAAATTATTTTTCATGGAAAAGTGGAAATTAATTGATAAATTTTATATATAGGATAAATTTAATTATATATAATTTTATCTAATAAAATTTGGACATGGTTAGGTTATTTTTTCACCCTTATCTCTTTGTTTTAACCTCAGTTAACCCTTTTGACGATTACCACAATAAAAAAGGTTTTTTTACTATTTAGGGGTTAATAAAGTTACTATAAAAGGAAAAGTGAACTATAAATGGGCCATTTTTTATAGCTTAAACCATATCCCATTCACTTGAATGACTATAATATTTTTATTAATTTTAGATAATTTAATAAAATATTGTCTATTGTAAAATATCATTAATGTGATTTTTGGAACTATCCATTTAATTTTAATTTAAAGTCATAAAGATAAAAATGGAATTAGAATATAGAATTTTAAAACATCCCTAATATATTATATATATCTATAAAATTTTTGTTACACTATAACTCACCCAAAAAATTCCCTTTAGAGTTTTTAAAATCATTTACATGATTTTTCTATTTCTTGCACAAGCACTGTGTCGACATTTCATAAGCATTTATGGTAATTATTTAAATGAATAAAAATTAAAAATAAATTAACATGATAAAAAAATCATTCATATTTTAAATAAAAATTTACTATAGAACATAAACCTTTTTTATCATAGTAATAACAATTTAGAGATATTAAAACAAAGAGAGTGATATATTTTTTTCATTCATTAATTAAAATTATATTAAGTTCATTATCAAAGGAAAGTAGAAAGAAATTGATAAATTTTAGAACCTTTGATGTTAGTGGTCGAAAATAAATTTTCCATTAAAATAAAAAAAAGTTTTAGGGTAATTTTTAGGCCTTATCACATTATTTTTAACCTTAATTACTTGATTGACTCTTACCGGCGCGATAAATATTTACTAAGGTTATTATTCACAATGACAGAAAATAAAAGAGAACTACTTATAATATTTTAACCTTCATATTAAAAATATGGAATAACCTTTTCAATATTAAATATTTATAATTGGAAGAATTTAATTTAAAAATAAACATGCAAAACATGACGAGAAACATTTTCTTCTTCTTCAGAAAAATGTATTTTTAAGTATAAACATGTTTTTATACAAAATTAAAGTATATTTATGATTCTAATAACATTTATTTTACTATTTTTAATAAAAAAGTAAATAATTAAATTTTAAAACTAATCCAAAATAAAATGCTACTTTGTAAATACTTGAATAAAAAAACAAATTTCAATTAAAATCTGTATTTTCAGTATTCATTATTTTTTTTATAAAATTTATAAAAATTCATCCTAATATAATTTTGAAATGATGAATTATAAAAGGGATTTTATTTTTTCAAATTAAAATTTTATAATTGATAAATAAAGTTTTTAAATAAAACCATACAACGCATAAAACCTAATTTAGTTAGAAATAAATATTTTTTCCTTTTGAATGAAAAATTTCCTAATATTCTTTTAATGAATACAACTTTAAAAAATTAATTAATGAACATCAATAAGACATGAAAATGATTTATTTTAACATTAATTGGTTTATTATAGGAAATGGTTGTCCCATAATCATAATAACATCTCATTATATCGGTGAGACCAAATTCATTATGTTAGAATGGATACAATAGGTTTACAGTAAGTAGATAAAGAAATAAGTTATGAAATAGCTAGTTAGGTTGATTACCTATTATTTGAGGCATATCATTTGGATTAAACCTTAAGCCTTATTAGGATGGTATTAGGGTAAGAAAAAGAGATCAATGATGAAGGGAAAGAATATAGAAAGTTTTTTGGATAGAGATTTCCCATGATAGAGGGCTCAATGTTTAAGAATAGGTGAGGAGAAGAGATTCCATTTTATAAGTGAGGGGAGGGACACACATGGAATTACTTGAAAAGTTTAAATAATAAAAATTCAGTTTATTGTGAAATTGGTACAATAATTTTATAGATTCAAAGATGATAAGGGTGAAGTTAAAATCTTGGAATTCAATGTGGTTTAAGAAAGTGTTTTAAATTATCTTGAAGTTGTATCCCATTATTTTTAATCCTTTTGACTCATTTTACCCTTAATCAAAGTGATAACTATTTACCATGGTTACTATACATTATGAATAAAAATTAAGATAACATTATTACTTTATTTTAATCACGATTCTTAAAAATATGTAATCCATTTTATATTATTCAAGTCCTAGAAGAGAAAAAAATTACATTTAATATATGTTCACAATACGCAATGAAAACTATTTTTAGAAAAATGTTTTCTTTAAGCCTAAAAAATTATTTGATAGAAAAACAAAGTATAATGGTGATTCTAATGGGATTAATTGGATTATTTTAAAAAGGGAAAGAATTTTTTTTAAAATTGAACCAAAATCAAAAGGAACCTTGTAAATACTTTGTTAATAGAAAAAAACTTATTTGAACAAAAACAGTACTTAAATTTAAAAAAGGTTAAGCATATATTTCTAAGTTCAAAATTACATTTTTATATTATTTATATTAATTATTTAATATATATTTTTTCTAAAAAAGGTTTTATAAACCTTAAATTTGTTCTTACATCATTATAATTTCATAAAAGTGATTTTTTTAAAATCAGTATTTTTTACTATTCACTTAAAAATCAATTATTCCAGAAAAATCTCAAAAATTAATCCTAAGATAATTTTGATATGATTAATTCAAAAATGAAATTAATTTTATAAAATTAAATTTATAAAATTTGTGAATTTATTTTTTAACCATATTCTTGATCACACTCCTGAATAAATCTATGTGCATTATGTTATTATTTCTTTAGAAAGAAAATATTAGTTATTATAATTGAATATCGAGTGTTACATTATTACTTCAAAAATTTCATCCTTGAAATTTCCATAATATCATCTCATGAATAGATGTGGGTATTTATTCATCATACCTTCTTCTGGTTCCCATGCTTCCTCTTCTATTTTATGATTTCTCCAAAGATCTTTTACTAATCGAGTTAATGAATTTCACAACACTTGTTCTCTAGGACCAATAATCTGTATTGGTTCTTCATAGTAAGCTAAAATAGGTTCTTATTCTATTTACTCGGAGGTGAGAATAATCATTGGGTTTGGTATGTACTTCCTTAATAAAAATATATGAAACACATCATGAACTTTAGAGAGGCTAGGCGACATTTCCAAATGATAATCTACAAATCCAATTATTAATAGAATTTCAAATGGCCTAATGTACAAAATAATTATTTTCCATTTCTTTACAAACATTATAACAGTCATCCACAAAGATACCTTCAAGAAAACATGATCCCTTACTTAAAATTCAAGATCCTTCCTTTAGTTATCAATATAACTCTTTTTTTTTTCATTGGGCTACCTTGATATGACTTTGAATAGTTTTTACATTCACCATTTTCTCCTCAATAATTTATATTCCTAAAAGAGCCCTTTCACAAACTTTATCCAAAAAAGTTTGTGTATGAAATCGTTACGCATACAACAATTCATACGGTTCCATTTGAATTATCTAATGGAAGATTTTTTATAAGAAAATATACCAAAGGTAAATATTGATCCTATATACCTTGAAATTCAAGTGAGCATGAACTCATCATGTTTTATAATGTCTAAATATTCCTTTAATATTTTCCATCTATTTGGAGAAGATATGCAGTTCTCAAGTATAACTCAGTGTCGAGATCCTTTGAAGACTTCTCCAGAATTTTAATGTATACCATGGGTCATGATCAGATATAATTGAAATATTTTCTCTATATAGTCTCATAACTTCATTAATATTGAGCCACATGAGGCACTAAAGAGGTATATCTTCCCTTATTGTAAGGAAATGTGCATACTTGGTAAGACAATCAAGAATAACCTATATGGCATCATTATTTATAGGAGTCTTTGAAAATCCAGTGGAAAAATTCTATAGTAATATCATCCCATTTTAATACTAGAATATGTAGAGGTTTCATAAATCCGTTAAGATATAATCACTCGGCCTTTACCTATTGAAAAACCAAGCATCTTGATACATATTCTTCAATTTTCCATTTTATATTATCCCACAAAAAACATTCCTTTAAATACTGATACATTTTGGCGATACTAGGGTGTATAGATAAATTTGAGCCATCATATTCATCTAATAATTATATTATTAACTCATAAATGAAAATAACATATAAAATATTTCTAAATTTTAATATACCACTTTTATTGATGATGTCTTCCAACTTCACATCATTCAAAAATTTGATTTTATTTTTAATATTCTTATCGTCAGGATGATATTTTTTTTATTTTCTCTAATAAGGAAGGTTTATTTAATGAACTGTCTTGGAAAACATATCCAAATCGGCTTTGAACTAGACCATGGAAAGACCTGAAGGCAATTCACGATCCCCAAGGGTTGGTGATAAGAACCTGGACATCCAATAATGGTTATATGGAATAATTTAGATAACCTAAAATAAGATACATGGAATACACATAGTCAAAAATGACTATAAATTAAATATTCCATAATTAATAGAGTAGCAGTAGTAACAAAACAACCATGGTACAAAGTCAAAGACCAAGGTAAATGTCCCAAAAAAAATATAAATGATATCAGAAACTGACAAAAACTACTCCATGTGATATATGGGTTACATCTCACCATCTCACCACCAAGTACCCATGCCCAACTAACATAAACCTCACAACCTCATTGTAGTTACTTTCCCTTTACTGCACCAGAAAAAACAAGGTCTATACACCCCCAAGGGAGTGTGCAGGGTGTGAGCTAAATTGGCTAAGTATGATCCCACCCAAGTGTTCTATAAAAATTCTATATCAAATAATCCCAATATGATCGATTTAAAAGAAAACATGGAATGATAAATATCTTCCACATTTATATCAAAAATATGGTAAAAAATTTCCCATTTTTTTGGGGTTCTAAAATAGATTCCAAAAAATATAGTTTCAAAGAACATTTAATAATAAAAAAATACACTTATCAAATCATGCATCACAAATCACACCAAATACAAACAATTAAAATCCAACTATAATGGATATTAACCCTAGGATAACATAGGTTTAGACTTTCTAGGTTGCTTGTACCTTAATAAAAATCATGAATAGTTTTCACTATAGAAGTTCCCTAGAAGAACAGGGCCATGGGAATAGGGGAACACCCCATGAGTGAACCCTATAAAATGTTAGATAATCATTTCCCTAGGACACATGGCCTAGGGAACAGAGGAATACACCAGGGGTTAACCCCCTACGGAAATAAGAACAATAACCAATACTAAACCTTCCACCTAGGTACCCAAGGATCGTATGTTATTCATATGTCAAATAATTTCGGAATGGGTTGTCATACTTAACAATAAAATTTCCAAATAATATTTTTCCATACCAAAATCTTACTTTGAAAAACCAATTTCACAAGAAATTTCATAATGTTTTGAAAAGCCTCATTATTTTTCCAAAACTAGGGGAAACTCATATTTTATAAAAAATCAGTTTATGATTTCATATCAAAAAATTAAAGGATAATTTCACTTATCATTTATAAAATCATTTAGAAAACAAAAAGAATTCACAATTCATCAAACATAGGATAAATATAGAACCACATATCTCAAACTTGGGCCACACACCAAACATAATGGTATCCACAAACTAAATGTAAAGGGAATGATAGATTAATCAAGATGAGTCCCTAAACATCAATTCAAACATCTTAGAATCTAGTTTCCATAAGAAAAGGTTTAGTGGAGAAGAAAGATCAAAAAATACCTTAAGGAAAACATGTTTCATACCATAGAAAATAAGAGATTGAGCCTATGGGTGAAAAAATAAATAATCTATAAAGGATAAAGTGGGATCATAACATGTTCAAAATACTCTTACAACAAATCCTAGAACCACTATTAAGTACAAGAAAGAAGGAAGAGTGGGATGAAATTTAATCAAACTTACCAAAATATTGACAACCAAAAAAACCAAGATTGAAAATCCAATGAGAGAAGTATGAAGGATCCAAGAATTCCAAATAAAGGTCTCTATAATAAGAATGGTTAAATTAGGTTATGAAAAGATGGATTAAGGGGATAATTAAGGGTTATGTGACATAAATTTATGATAATACCCTTAATTTTTTGGCCCATCCTGAGGAAACCAGCAGGACGGTGACCACTCTAGATGTATAGTAGCAACTAGATGACCTATTGGCTAGAAAATAGAGCGCCACTATATGGATGGTGGATATAAAAAGAATACATGTATCCTAGGGTGCCCCATCAGCTGGCTGGTGGCCTTATGCATCCACTAAACAACCCATTATGATTCCCCCTTTCCTATGAACACACAATACCCATTCCCAAAACCCCCAAACAAGTTCCAAAACATTGAAAAATAGGTAAAACCCAAGATTTAAAAGGGTTCATACCTAAGGATAATGATGGATATTATAATTCTTCCCACCCTTGGTTCCCCCTAGAAAGTCATGTAGAAGAAGGAAGCTTCAGAAAATGGTGAGGCTACTACTCCCTCACCCAAGATTCACACTCCCAAGTCTTTCGATAATCTGATCCATGTCTACATAACACTCTGAACAATGGAATAGACTTAATAAGTAGAAATTTCATATAAAAATCATTGATCTCCAATATTTGTTCCATAATAGAAAAATGTGGCTCTAATTCAATCTCTTTCCAACTCAAAACATGGGAAGGATAAAAATGGTTCTTCTTGAGTTATGATATGTGGGAAAAATTAAGAATACCAATTGAATGAGATGGTAATTCCAACCAATAAGAAACCTAACCAAGCATCTCATTGATATCAAGTGGTACAATATATATTAGATCCAACTTTCTCTATTTCTCAAAATGATAATGAACCAACTGAGGAAAAACTTTCAAAAATACCCAGTCACCAATAGAAATATTCAAAGAATTACATCAATGACAAACATAAGATATATGTTGACTTTGAATTGTAATTAAGTGTCAATATACATCTTGGATCCTTAATAATGTATTCTAAATGATACGTAGTCCCATAAGAGAGGCCTCACCCACCCATGACCAATAAATAGTTTACCTATATGGGAAAGCATACAAAGCCTCAAAGGGAGCCATTATCATTGATGACTGGTTTCTTTTATTATAATTAAACTCAAATAGTTCTATATAGATATCACAAGATCTGCTAAAATCCAATACATACTGAAAAATAATATCCTCAAGAATTTGAATCACACATTTTGTCTAGCCATCAATATATGGATGGTAAGTTGTACTCAATCTGAACCGAGTCCTCATAACCTCTTAGAGACTTCTATATATCTAAGAGGTAAACCTGGGATCCTTATTAGAAAAAATAATAGAGGTCACCCCTAAAAATTTCTTACACATACATTTTACCAAGATATTTAACCTCAGTGGAGTCCCTAATCATAATAAAATTTTATGATTTTGTCAACTGATCAATCATCTCATAGATAATATTCTTTATTGGGGAAGTTTGTGGTAATCCAATAATGAAGTCCACACACACCTCATCCTATTTACATACTATCATAATAAGAGTATATAGTAGACCAGATGGATTCAGGTGCTCTACCTTAATCTATTGGTAGGTGTAACAATGAGATACATAATCAGTAATGTTGTTCTTTATACCCGACCACCAGAAACACTATCTAATTTCACAATATATTTTTATAATTCTAGTATGAATGGACCATGAAGAAATATGAAAATAATGAAATACTAAATTCTTTATGTAAGATGAATAAATTTATAAAATAAAAAATTCTATTATAGTGTATAGACAATCCAAGGATGATCTCCCCACCATATAGAGATTCCTTGATTCCTTTAAACTCACTATCCTGCTGGTGGTCCTACAAAATAGACTCAATGGAATTACGATGAAATGTGAACAATGTTGAGAACCATACCTATATAATCCTTCTTCATGTCCAGATGTAACTAAGTGACAATCCCTATATGGTTATACTTCTATTTTGATTCTAAAACTTCCTAAGTAGGAAATTTTCTATTGAGGGCGTCAGTGATGACATTCCTCTTTCTCGGTGTATAGGTGATGTCAAAGTCAAAAACCTATAGGTACTCCAACCATCACCACTATAGGATGTTCGGGTCCTTATGAGAAAAGATTTAACTCAGGATGTTGTGATCAGAATAGACTATGAACAACTCCTCGAAGAGATAATATCACCAAAACTTAAGAGAATGAAAAACAACAATGAGTTCCAAATCATGGGTGGGGTCATTATTATAATGTGATCAAAGTTTTAAATAATTTCACACCACAACATGGTTATCCTACATAATCAAAAACCCTATAACAATCTTATATGAATCAAAATAAAAAAATATCCCTTACTGAGTTCTAAAAAGATCAAGTTAGGATATAATGTCAAACGATGTTTCAAATCATCAAAAAAGGCCTGACACTAAACGTCTTGAGATAATTTCACCACTTTCATGGTAAGAGTAGTCAATGGTGATGATATATTTAATAAATCCTTTAAAAACCATCGATAATATCCATATAGGCCTAGAGAAATATATATCTTCAAGAATTCCTATGGTTCTTACCATTACAAAATAGTAGGTTTTAGGCGCAGCGGAAGCGCAGTTGGGTCATTGCCTAACTTTAATTTTTACCATGATCAATGATTATACTAGGAT
Source organism: Viscum album (assembly GCA_963277665.1). Lineage (NCBI taxonomy): Eukaryota > Viridiplantae > Streptophyta > Magnoliopsida > Santalales > Viscaceae > Viscum > Viscum album. The sequence continues at coordinate 1,713,400,778 of OY728130.1, forward strand.
CAAAACAATGATGAATTCCAGTCTCCATATAATAGAATAAAATATTTAGATACTTAAGGAAGAGGCCCAAAACCTTTATAGAGGATCTCAAACATCATGTTTATAATTAATTTAATTAATTTCATAAAGAAAAGAATACCTAAATCTTCAGTGATTTCTTTGCTGATGATATTGATTGTTCGGAATGACCCTTTCAAATTGTATCGTTCCACTTGTGAGGATCCAAACCATAATCCCTCTAGCAGTGATCCACACATTCTTTGATGGCCTCCAATCGACACCACTCATTCTCTGGGTGCTAGAGCGGGAAAGAGAATGTTTTGTGTCAGTCATTCTTAATCTCTTGTTCTTTAGTCTTAAAGAACAACTCTGGTTATTGAGTGGGGTGGGAAGAGGATTCGAGAGAGAAATATTTTAGCTCAACAATTCTCAATTCACCAATCATGTAGTTTGGTACATAGCACAATATACGTACATGTCTATTTATCAACATAGGGATTTAGTTACAATATTTAATTGCATAAAAAAAATTAAATACATTCATAACCTTAGAGAAAACCTATGATTTTAACAATAATACCACATCATTATTTATGGTGCTCCATCTTTTGAAAAACAGAAGTATAAATAAAATTCCGCATCACAAAATAATAGCAATGTTATTATTATTTTAACTTGTTCCAACTATTTAAATAATTATTTAGCGTCTTACAAATAATTATTTTATTACCAGACCATCCTTGGTCTACTCAAACTCCACTTCCATTTATTAAACACCCGAATAAATAAATAAATAATTTATTTTCTTAAATAAATATTTTATTTAAAAACTAGTAAATAAATATTTATTAAATGTTCAATAATATAAATAAATATATTTGACCCACAATAAAGTGAATAAATATTTATTTAATTTATGTAATCATTTTAACTTGAATAAAATTATTCCACTATCTTGAGAATAATATTTATTCTATTAATTAAATTCAAATAGAATTTAACCAAGACCACCAGAAACACATAGTGTGTGACCCTCTAGTATTCTTTGTAATTGGTATTAGGTGAGCTTGCCTAAATTTCAAGAGTACTGTCTAGCAACGGGTCAAAGAACCCAAGATAAAGAACTTAAAGTTGCAACAATGACATTCATATACGAATAATCACTGTGTAAAATAATCATTTTATCTCAATATCTCATCATGATAGTTTCATGACAGTGTCATCAACCTTTATGTTTGATATATCATTCTTTTAATACCTGAAATAAAATCGTCATAACACCATAGCCAAGGAATTTCATACAACAATTCTATTTCAATCAAAGGGTCAAGATATCAACTTTCATAAATGGAAGGGACAAATCCTTTCTCGACTTATCCATTAATAACATGTCATTCATGACGCACCCAATGTAACCTACTTCCCACCAACTGTATACATGATGGTTTTAATCATAAAATTAAAGTGTGCGAGATGTGACATGTATTAATGATATTCATAAAGTCTAAGGATCATTACACACACTCATAGATAGGAATATACGATGACACCAAAACATGTGTAATTCCTACTGGCGTGTCAGTTCTCATAATCTCCTATCTTGGAGATTAACAAGTGAAAAATTCATGAGAAGAAGTCTCATCTACTTATGAGTACTCACACCTAACGATTTGTATACTATGTGTCCCATTATAGTATGTCATCCAACCTCAAAACTATTTCTTAGAATATTGTCATAGAAATTTAGGGTTCTCATCATAGTGGGGAACTCCTATGACCTTGTCAATGCGAAAAATACTCCAGGAAATTATTACACTATAGTCACAATGAACAAAGAACAATATGTAATAAGATATTTAATATTTAAATATATTAAATATTCATGTAATCAAAGTACAAACAGTTGGTTCTAGGACACCAACTCTTACAAACTCCCACTTGGACTAGAGCCAACTGCCCATGAATTTTAGTCTGCTTGACCTCACATGATGATCATATTTTTATTGAGCCAAAGATTTAGTCAAGGGGTTTGCCACATTGTTTTCCATGGAAATACTGCTTACTGCAACTTCACCTCTATGAGAAAAATCCCTCAATAGATGATACTTCTGAAGTATGTGCTTCATCCACTGATGTGACCTTGGCTATTTTGTGATATCCACCAATGCAATATTATCATATTACAGTGTGATGAAATCTTTACTTCTAGGTATGACATCCATCTCCTGGACAAAGATTCACATCCAAACTTTTTCTTGAGCTGCCTCAAAAGCTACGATATACTCAGACTCTACTATAGAATATGTGACCACACTCTTCTTTCAGCTATTCCAGCTCCCTGCACCTTCATTCAAAGTGAATATGTATCCTATTTGTGAATTTATGTCATCTTGATCAGTCTGGAAACTAGCATCTACATATCTTCTGATGACTAGTTCCACATCTCCTCCATAAACTAGGAAAATATCCTTAGTACGCCTTATATACTTTAGAATAGTGTTGACTTCCATCCAATGGTGGTCACCTAGGTTAGCTTGATATCTACCAACAACACTCAATGCATAGGTGACATCCAGCCTAGTACATGACATGGCATATATGACTAACCCAATCACTGATGCATATGGAGTCCTTTACATTATCTTTATTTCCTTACGTGTATGAGGAAACATTTTTTTTGGAAAGATGAATTCCATGTGACGCTAGAAACAATCCCCTCTTGGATTGTTCCATACTGAATCTCTTCAGTATCTTATCATTGTATGTACTTTGACTTTGCCCTAGAAATCTCTTGGATCTATCATGATGGATCTTGATCTGATGAATATATGCTACCTCACCCAATTCCTTCATGGAGAAGCATTGATTCAACCATGCCTTAACAAACTATAAGAATGGTTTCTCATTTCCAATAAGTAATATGTTATCAACATATACTATTAAAAAAACAACTTCACTCCCACTAAACCATTTGTAGACACAAGGCTCACATTCGTTCTTGAGAAAACCAAATTTTGTTATGGCTTCATCAAAATGAATGTTCAATGACCTGGATGCTTTCTTTAATCCATAAATGGATTTATGAAACATTCATATCTTATTGGAATCCTTTGGAGTCATTAACCCTTCAGGTTGTGTCATGTAGAAATCTTCCTGAAGGTTCCCATTAAGGAAGGCTGTTTTGACATCCACTTTCCAAATCTCATAGTCATGGTAATCAATAATGGCCAATAGAATTCTAATGGATTTCAGCATTACAACTGGTGAAAAGGTTTCGTTGTAGTTAATACCTTGACGCTGCTTGAACACTTTTGCAACCAGTCATGCCTTATAGGTACTAACTTTTCCTTCCATGTCTAGTTTCTTCTTGAATACCCATTTGCAACCAAAAGGATTTACATCAACTAGAGGATCTACCAAAATCCAAACTTGGTTTTGGTACATGGAATCCATTTTAGAATTCATGGCTTCTTTCCACATAGAAACTTCTTTGACACTACTACTTCCTTGTAGGTTAGAGAATTATTATTATCAACTAATAATGAGTCACCATCCTTAGTAACTAGAAAACCATACCATTCCAGTTATCTAATATCTCTTCTCATACGCAGTTCTTGTGTCTCTGGAACAGTTCTTTCGTCCATGGGGATTTGTGGAATCTGTTCCTATACCAACTCTTGTGTACCTTGAGACTCGACTTCATCAAAGTCTATCTCGGTCCCACTATCTCTTTTACATATGTGCTACCTCTCAAGAAATATGGCGTGTCTTTCAACTATAACCTTTTTATTTGAGGGGTTGTATAGGTAATATCCCCTTATTTCCTTAGGGTTTCCTATAAAGGTACACTTTGTAACTCAGGGTGAAAGTTTGTTACATGAAGAGGCCTTAACAAACGCTTCACTTCCCCACACATGTAAATTCAATAACATGGTTTTCTTTCCACTTCAGAACTCGTATGGAATACCATATATCGATTTTTCTGGTACTTGGTTTAGTATGCGTACAACTGTTTGTAACGCATATCCCCAAAAGGATAATGGAAGACTTTCACGACTCATCATTGATCGCACCATGTCCAACAAGGTGCAGTTTCTCCTTTCACTCACACTATTCCACTGGGGAGTTTATGGAATAGTGAGTTGGTATTGGATCCCAAACTCTCGTAAGTAATCAATGAAGTCTTGATTAAGATATTCTCTACCTCAGTCTGAGCATATTTTCTTAATCTTTTTACCAAGATGGTTCTCAACTTCATTCTTGTATTCTTTGAACTTATCAAAATAATCCTACTTATACCTCATTAAGTAGATATATCCATATCTACTAAAATAATTATTAAAAGTTATGAGGTATGAGTACCCTCCCCTTGCTTCAATCAGAAATGGTCCACACACATCGATATGAACCAATTCAATAAGCTCTTTTCCCCTTTCACCTTTCCCACTAAATGGGGATTTGGTCATTTTTCCTTGTAAACATGCATGACATACACCAAGTGGTTTTAGTTTGAAAGAATCTAAATATCCATCTTGATGTAACTTTGACAAGAATTTCTCATTTACATAACCTAGCCAGTGATGCCAAAGTTGGGTGTGGTATGAGTCATGTGAATTATCTTTGTTGTCGATTGCCATTACTTGGTTCGTATAATCCATCACATAAATACCATTGTATAAATGTGCCCTACCAAAACAAATTATATCTTTATAAAAGAAGAAAGATTCATTTTCAAGCTTGAAAAAAAATCAATCTTTATCTAATCTGGATACAAAAATAATTATTTTAGTAATATACAACACATAATAACAACCCTTTAACACCAAGATCATCCCAGTTGGCAACGTGAGGTGGTAGTCTCCGATAGCCACAATAGCAAGTCTAGATCCATTGGATGCTCATAGATCTACCTCCCCTAGGTTAATCTTCCTAAATATACTTGGTTTATGTATTTGGATACATATGTGAGAACCAAAAGCTATATCTAATACCTAATTTTTAGAAACAGATAGATTACATTCGATAAAAAAATGCACCTGAAGCATCCCCTTGCTTCTTAGGCTGGGTGCAGTTCTTCTTCCAGTGGCCCTTCTTGCCACTTGTGAAACAAACAGCTTCATGTTCCCTTTCCTCCCCTTTTATCTTCCTTTTCTTGAAAGGGAATCAAGAATCTTTGGTCTTAAAGATCTTTGACTTCACTTTCCTCTTATTCACCATAAGGATAGAAGGCTTTTCCCGCTTTATATCTTTGTCCACTTTGTGAATAATGATAAGAAGATCATATAGTGACTTCTAAATGTTGTTCATATTTAAATTAACAATAAAGCTGGAGAATCTATGAGAGAGTGATGTAAGAATGAGATCGGTACCCGGTTATTTGGGGAGTTTAAACCCTAGAACCTCCAGGAGATCAATGTAGCCAATGATATTGACTACGTGAGGCCCAGTTGGGGAACCCTCTCCCATATTACTCTGAAAGGGTGCCTTGGATTTCTCAAACCATTATTATCTTTCTCTCTCCTGGTAAAGACCATAGAGGTGCTCAAGCATGCTATAAACATCCATGTTTTCATGATACTTCATGATCTCACTAGAAATTGATGATAAAATCAAACATTGAATGTCAACTGAATCATTAATATGTTTCTCATAGACTAGGAATTCTTTATCACTTGACTCTTGGGTAGGAGAATCAGGTAATGCTGACTCCAGGACATAAGACTTCCATTCATGGCGTAGAATAACCCGAAGGTGTCTAAAAAATTCTTGGAAGTTACTATCGGTGAGGATGTTGTCTTTATCTATAATTGATCGCAAGGATAGTGTGGTTGAAGAGTTTTTCATTTTATTCTAAAACTAAAAGAATATATGATATGTAATTTCTTGATTAAATTTTATAATAAATTAATTTTATTATGTCTCCCACCATTTTATCAAGTCCCAATGGCCCTTACCACTGAAGTTGGAATGTCCAGTTTCTATGAAATTATTGTGGAAAGGATCCATATTACCCTTATCATAACCCCCAAAAGGGGTGGTCAAGCTATTTGAAGGTATTTAAGTAGGAAGGTATTTTTCAACTATGGGCTTTTAGCTCCTTGATCTGTTGAGTGGACTCCCCAATCCTGAAATCCTGACTTTGGATTTCCTAAACTCTTACCTCCAATATTACTCCAAGTCTAGAAAGGGATACTCTTCTTGATTCAATATGGTTAAGTCAACCCGAATGATTTAATAAGGTCTTACTGTATAAAAGTAAGTGTCCCAACAAGGGTTGGTCAAACACATAGTTTTGTTGAGTTTTTCCCTTAATCAAGTAACAAAAGGCTTGGTTTAACTTAATATTTTATTTGAGGGATTTTTATCTCTTATGCATGAATTTATTATTATCATTATCACATGATTATTAATATTCAGTGGAAATTACTTAATTGATTAAACATGTCTTGATAATATTTTCACACAAGCCAGGTTTATTTTTTTTTCTATCTTTTATGCTTGTTTAATTCATTAATTATGTGATTGCGACAACACATCTATAATGATAAACTATGAAATTAACAGTAATAAAATAATGTAAAGGGAATGATCATGAGATTTTCTAATGGTTAGTTTATCTAACAATTGATAAACTAACCTTGACCTAGGGGAGAAACACCTTGAACCTTTTGGGTTCATGTTTACAGACTTCCACCTGTCCACCTATGTATCTCCTGGGATTGGTTTCATCTCAAATCCATCTTAAACTGCCTCTACTAGCTTGAGAATTCCATCTATTACATATTCTTTTTTACTCACATGTAGGTGAGGGGTAAAAAAGAGGGGTTTACATAAAATAAACCATGGGCGCGTAAGCCCTACATGTTAATGAGGAGATATGGCTCGCAGGCCAAAAATTAATTTAATAAATAGATTAAAAGGAAACCAATCACATACAAAGGTCTTGGTCTAGATTTTGATCACCCACATACATGCAATGAGTTACACATTTAATAAAACTAGTATTCAATTATTTAATCATTCTTATTAAGATAAATTGCACTTGAATTGATTAATTATTATCTTTAATTAATAAATCCTTTTGTCTTAATCCTTTTATGAATTCCCTTGAGATTCTCATATTTGTACATAAAAGCACCATGGACGTATCCTAGTGAATACCCTTTTGAATCTACCCCAAATTTATTATATTTTCATACTGTCTTACTCTTATGAAATATCGAATACAGGATGTTTCAATGCACAAAGTAACAACCTATAGTACGATTTATTCATGATGTTTAGTTTTGAACATTACACAAACATTAAAGTTTTAACTTTGTTTAATCTGGTAAAGTACATGGCGTGTAGTTCCGAATACATGACATGTACTACCTTCACTGACTGTCCCAAATTACACACCTAGGGACTCGACATGTGAAGCGTACTTCGGGAATTTCGGAGTACACATCATGTACAGTGGGCTATACGCCGTGTTGTCTCCACATTACATGTTTACTAGTCGTCTTAGCCATGTATGGGATACACGGTTTGGACCTTTGACCTGAAGGGAATACATGCCGTGTGCAGTGAGCCACAAAATGTGTAATTCGATAACCGTGTGCCTATCTGTCCTGGTCAACACGCGGTGTAGAATTAAATACACCATGTGTAATAAATGCATAAAGTTTCAGTAATTGATGAATTACTCCTGATCCGCTTAACACAAATCCACGACGTGTAGTTTGGATTATAGGGCCTGTATGGAAGAGAACACAACGTGTAAGTCCGAACACACAGCGTGTACTTTTGTGTCACCTGGGATGAATCGTCGGCACCTCCTGACGAGTTCCCTGTTTTAATTTTAATTAAAAAACCATTTGTTTCTATGAAATTTGCGAGAAATGAAAAGAGGGAGAACAAATCTCAAAATCCAAATTACAAAAATAATTAACCTTGAATTGAAAAAATAAAATATTAAACCGAAAATCATCAACAAATTATTTAAATAATTATAAACTATGATGTAACTGCTATGATACCACTTATAGGTTCCAGGCGCAGAGGAAGCACGGTTGGGTTGGTGCCCAAATTTAATTTTTACCATGATCATTGATTATACCGGGATCAATACGACGATGAAATCCAGTCTCCACAGAATAGAACCAAAGATTTAGATAACAAAGAAAGAGGCCTAAAACCTTTAGAGAGGATCTTTCACATCATGTTTATAATTAATTTAATTAATATCATAAAGAAAATAATACATGGATCTTATGTATTTTCTTCGTTGATGATGTTGATCATCCATAATGACCCTTCTAGATTGTCTCAATGATCTTGTGAGGATCCAAACTAGAATCCCTCTAGTAGTGATCCATACATGCTCTGATGGCCTCTGATCGACACCACTCATTCTCCAGGTGCTAGCATGGTGAGGCGAGTGTCTCATGTCAGTCATTCTTGATCGCTTGTTCTTCAGTCTTGAAGAAATTATCTTATTATTGAGAAGGGTGAGAAGAGGATTCGAGAGAGAAATCGTTTAGCACAACAATTCTCAATTCACTGGGAATGCAGTTTAGTACATGACACAATAGATGTATGTGCCTATTTATCGACATGGGGATTCAATTACAATATTTAATTGAATAAGAAAAATTAAATACATTCAAAACCTTATAGAAAAACCTTTATTTTAATAATAATACAACATAATTATTTATGGTGCGCCAACTTGCGCAAAATATAATTATAAATAAAATTCCACATCACAAAATAATAGTAGCATTATTATTATTTTAACTTGTTCCAAATAGTTAAACAATTATTTACCATTTTGCAAATAATTATTTTACTACCAGACTGGCCTTGGTTTTCTCCAACTCCACTTCCATTTATTGAACAACCAAATAAATAAATAAATAATTTATTCTCTTAATTAAATATTTTATTTACAAACTAGTAAATAAATATTTATTAAATGTTTAATAAAATAAATAAATATATTTTACCCATAATCCAATGAATAAATATTTATTTAATTTATTTAATCATTTTAACTTGAATAAAATTATTCCACTGCCTTGAGAATAATATTTATTCCATTAAATAAATTAAAATAGAATTTAACCGAGACCACCAAAAACACTTTGTGTGTGAACCTCTAGGATTCTTTCTTGTTGTCATTAGGTGGACTTTCCTAAAGTCCAAGAGCATTTTCTAGAAATGAATCAAGGTACCCAATAGAAATAACTTAAATTCATAACAAGGACATTCACATACGAACACTCACTGTGTAATATAATCCCTTTATCTCAATATCTCATCAAGATGGTTTCATGATAGCATCATCAACCTTTATGCTTGATATGTCATTCTTTGACTACCTGAAATAAACTCTTCTTTACACCATGGACATGGAATTTCATGAAAAGGTTCAATTTCCACCAAGGACTGAGATATCGACTTCCATTAATGGAATAAACAAATCCTTCCTTGAATTATACATTAATAACATGTCATTCTTGATGTACCCAATGTACCCTACTTCCTACCAACTGTCTTCATGATAGTTTTCATCAGTAAATCAAAGTGCATGAGTCATGACACATATTAATGATAATCTTAAAGTCCAAGGATCATTACACACGCTCATAGATAGGAATATCCGATGACACCAAAACATGCAGAATTCCTACTGGCGGGTCTATTATCATAATCTCCTATCTTGGAGATTAACAAGTGTGAACTTAATGAGAAGAATTATTATATGATTACAAGTACTCACACCTGACGTTATGTATTATATGTTTCCCCTTATAGTAAGTCATCCAACCACATAACTATATTTAAGAATATTTTCATAGAACATCAAGGTTCTCATCATAGTGGGAAACTGCTATGACCTTGTCAATGTGAAAAATACTTCAGGACATTATTAAACTATATCCATGCAGAACAATGAAAAATATGTAATAACATATTTAATATTTAAATATATTAAATATTAATGTAATAAAAGAAAAAATAGTTGGTTCTAGGATACCAAATCTTACAAAAACAACATTCACCTTTTCAGGATCAACTTAGAGGCCATGCTCCAAAATCACACGCCCCATGTAATTCACCTCTTGGATCTAGAAATTTTATTTTTATAGCTTCCCATAAATTTGATTAATCCTAAATGTTTCCAAAAAAAATTTAGATAGTAATCACACACATTCTCAGATCTTAAATACACCAGGATATCATTCATGAATACCACAACAAAGGTATCAAGATACTAGTGGAATATCCAGTTCATCAAATCTATAAACACTACATCAATGTTAGTTAGGAAAAAAGGCATTACAATATATTCATAGTGTCCACAGATACTATTGAAAGTAGTATTCATGATATTTTATTATAACTATGAGTTGATGATAACCTGACTAAAGATCAACTTTCAAAAACCAACTTCCCCTTTAAATGATCAAATCATTCATCTATATGGGGAAAAGGATAATTATTCTTAACCATCAGCCAATTTAACTTTTTATATTCTACAAAAATGTGAATTTAAAAATAATACTTTTTTGAAGAGATTGCAGGGTCCTCCCACATCAAAATTCTAGGATGAATAAATCCCTTACCAAATTGGTTGTCCAAATGGATCTTGAGCTCCTTCAACATAACAAGTTCCATATGATAAGAGGGTATCAAGATTTTCTACATACTAAAAACCAAATCAATGGAGAAATATACCTACCTCTCTGGATAAATATCATATAAGTCATCTAAGAATACCTAAGGGAAGACTCAAGCAACCATGTGAAGATTAATGTGATAGGAAACGTCATCAGGATCAACTGTAATGGAAGAAAATAGACTCCTAAGATTAAAGAAAGAAGGACCGAAATGGATGGACCTCAGGTCCCACTCTCTATGGAACACTCATGGGATCCCATTGGAAAAAAAGAATAAAACACATTGATGATAATAATTAATACCATCTCAGTGAGAAACCAACCAATCCATCTTGATGATGACATCAAAAAATATCTAGATCACGAACTAGAAAGTCCAAGACTAACTATGAATAAACTATCAAAAGAGGCAATGAAGGAAAATTAAACCTATGGTATTTCATTTTACCAAGAAGAATGTATGGATCTATAAATAAGGAAATGAGTTCTATTGAAAGATTCAACACATCCATGAAATGGGTAGTTATAAATGAGTGTGAGGAAATTGTATCAAATAGAGAAGTTTATATGAAAGATGAAAAAAATGGTAACTATCACTGTAGATATAAATATATCAAAGTTTTATAGAAAATCATCCACCACATTAAGATGATTCACTATGGAGGCCTAAGGATAGAGACCTATTAGCTTTGAAGCTTCTGACTACACTATAACGGACTTTGGAGTCGAAGATCCCTAGATAAATTATGGCATGGAAAGTGATATTAGTCCAGAGTTAAGATGAAAAAAATATCCAATAAGGGTGGGTGGGTGGGTGAATTGTACTTTTAGAAATATTTTATTTAAAATTTACATCATATTTAATAAAAATTTGTTTAGTGAGAAATAAAAGTAAAAGAACAATAAATATTTTTATAGTGGTTCAAATCTAAATGATATTACTCCACTCTTAACCCCTCTCATGAACCGAGAGTTATTACACCCACTATAACCAATATAATGGAATACTATTTTTCCCCATATAGAGTCACAACCCAATTATAAATCCTTTTCCCCCTAAAGGAACAACCCCAATACTTCCTACCTTTTTAAGCCTTAGAGTAACAACATGAATAGTCTACCTTTTTCCCCTAGATGCATAAACCAATGCCTAAATTTTGTTTAGGAGTCACAAATAACACTCCTACAATTTAATGTGTAGTATAAACCTTAATAATTATCCACATAGAATAATAATAGGAAGAAGTAAAACCAATGAACCATATGAAAAATTCTAGTATTTGAGTGTTGAGGCAACAATGAAATATCTAACAGTAAAGGGTCAAATAATTTTTAGTTTATCTAGAATTAGTAGTTGAACACCAAAAAAATGAATCATCATACCATTTGAATATATCCGCAACCTCATCATTATCTATTGGTTCTGTCAACTCTAAAATATACAGAGTTTCTTTATGCTCAACATCTTTCAAAATTAAAGATCATTTCATTTCACATTTTACCAATGCAAAAATTATTCATGAAATTTCAACGAACTACTTCAAATTTGTCCATGATTATTTCCCATATGATAATTAATGTGTAAAAGTTTTATAAATGATAAAAAAATATTTCTATAATACAACCCTGATATTCTGTAAGACAATTAAAAACTACGCAGTGTAATTCGTTAGAACAACTAATACAATAGTAAATAACAAGCATTAATATGCTTGGAATAATCCCTGATATTAATCAAGACCGACCCTTCATATTTTTGTATATTTGAAATTAGATATTTCAATTTCTATGATTTTAGTGGGAGTATCAAGGCATTCTTAATCCCATGTGAATATTATTTAATTCATCATTAAATAACTTAAAAAACCTATTTTCATGGATTATTGATAGTTAATGAGTAAATTTAAAATGAATATAACACTAATTATATCTATAACAAACATTCATAAAATTTAAATGACATGTATTATGAAAGACATAGTATTTTTCCAGGTTCCTGTAGAAATTTAAAGAATCGCGTTGGGAAATCCACATAGGGTTATTTTACGTAGACATTTTCCACTACTCAAGTGAATCTACTTAGACGAATCTATATAAGGGAATTTATATAGCTGTTTTATATATCCAAATTCATGTGTCCATTTTCACATATCCAAATTTATATACACAATTATAGAAATCTTTAAACAACTAGTCTTATCAAATTTCAGACTTAAAAAGGACCTTATAAACAACCGAATCATCCGTATCTCCAATTTAATTTTATTTATACAATTTAATTAAATATAACTATAATAAAGAATAATATAAATCATACTTATATATCTCAAGTTATCATTAAAATATAGTAGATAATTAGTTCTATAAATTTACATAATTCAGACACAAAACATGCAATGACTTCTAACATAAATCCAAACATGATATAAATCTATTTAGAGTTTTATTTCTTCTATTTAAAGGTATATAATTTTTTAGATTTCAAAATAAAAAATATCACTCAATTTAGAGTTATTTATCACAAGTTATGGCCAAAATACATAGAGTCACTGAATCTGGAAAATCAGTTATGTGAGAGAATTGGATACATGGATTTTGGCTACGTGGGAGATTTGGCTACATGAGAATAGTAATTTGGCTATGCAGTAATAGTAAAAAACCTATATAAATGATATTTTATGGTCTCAAATGAAATTTTTATCTTAGTAACACTTCATGTGACTTTTAGAACTTGTTTTAATCAATAAAAACATGAAATCTCAAGATAAATTAAGTAAAACAAAAAGATATAAACAAAGTTAAGAATTAATTTAATTAATACATAATATAAACTAAATAAAACACTTAATACAAATATGGTAAAACAATATAATCAATGAAAAAATGAATAATAAATAATGAAAATCTAAAATAATATTAAAACATAATAATTTTATTAGAAATTATAATTACAAAAACCAAAGTATTTAGACTTATGCTAAAATAAAACAAGTAAAGTTTTGTAATTATCAAAAAAATGTATTAATATTTTAAATAATTAGGTTGAAGGAATAAAAAATAAATCCTTGTAACTATCAAAACATAAAGTGGTTAAATAATCCCCTCAACAAGTTCCTGGAATAATCTCTATAGTTAACCTCAACAACCATAAGAACTGTAATTCTTCAATGGTTATAGGAATGATCATCAAGCGTGCCCCACCTTTCCACACTGGTAACAAGTCAATATTGCACAAATATCCACTACTGATAGGTAGAAAAAGTGTTCCACTATGAACCACTTCCATCACTCTTGAACTTTCATGCCACTTCCTCTTCTTCCCATGTGAACCACTAAAACTACCATTAGGTGGAAGGGAAGTCCCAAACAAGTCTATCTTTTTCGCCATATCAATCTCTTCCATCATATCCCTATCGATCATATCAACAAAGGTGATGAGACTCAACATATATACCTGTAATCGAATGTTAGGACACAAGAATTTTAGGTATTTCTAAGAATATAGCTGATCATTCACCACCACCTTTAGAGAAAAACAAACTCTTCAAAATGTTTGTTGTACTATGTCAACAAATTCTCTCCCTACTACAAAGAGAGGAACTCCATAGAAATTACCATCATCAAGGATTATAGAAAAAACTATTAAAGGAAAAGTGTCTTGATGTGTTTCCACTCTAAGCTCACATGATAATTTTCCTAAACCATAGAGTCCCAACAACTCTTTCTAGGACCCTATATCTTAAAGGTTTCACACTTAAACTTAACCAATTTAGGTGTCTCATTGAAAACAAATACCTAATACATATTTTACATCCAATCCTTCACCTCCAAAGGTTCGTTGGCACCCTTAAAATATGGGGGGATTATGGCATAGGATCTCTCATGACCAATCCTTGTCTCCTCCGTTGTTTGTAACTCAAAATATTGGTTTTTAATAGTCGATACATTCTAGTCTATGGAATGAACTTCCCACATGATAGAATATAGAAGATTTTTATCAAGTGGAGGATTCATTTGAGGATAAATTCCCACTATACCGTCACAAGGAACCCTTGGAATATCTCTCAGAGATGAGTTTCTATATACAAAAAATAGAATAAAATGATCAAAAATAAAACAATATCAGTTTAAACTAGAATAACATAATCAGAAACTAAGATCAAGATCAAAACCCAACACATGAGATACATAACCCAACATCCCATGGTTAATTGATGCACTTCATGAAAATATTTGCCCATGCACTCAACATAACCTACCTCTCAGGTCATGAAGATCCTATCTCATATTTATTAACTTCCCAAGACTGAGTATAACCTACCACTAATACCAAATTTTCACGACTCGACCTAGAAAACCAAACCAAATAGGCTTTTAACTGGATTGCAGAAAGACCTGAAGGGTATTTATAATCCCCATGGGTTGGAGAAAAGCACCTGAACATCCAACAATGATGGGAAGAAATTAGTTTACCACACCGAAACAAGATACCTGGCATACCCATAGAGAAATTTAACCAAAAATTAAATATGAAATAGTAAAAAGAGTAATAGTGGTAACAAAACAACTAAGGTTACAAGTCAAACACCATAGTATATGTCCCAAAAATAAACCAAAAATATATATCCGAAACTAAAAATAACTACTCTATGTGATATATGGGAGACATCCCACTATCTCACCACCAGCTACCCATACCCAACTGAAATAAACCTTATCTGCTCACTCTCACACCTTTTTTTTACTATATCATACAAAACATGGTCTACATACCCTATAGGGAGTTTTCAGGGTGTTAGATAAATTGTATTAGTAGGATCCAACCCAGGTTTTGCATAAAAAGTCTCTATCATGTAATCCCTATATACTCAATTTAAAATAAAGGATGGCGTGATACAAAATTTCTATATTTATATCAAAATCATGGTTAAATATATCTTATTTTTAAGAAAATCTAAAACAGATGCCAACAAATACAATTTTGAATTACATTTCATAATAAAACAATTAAACTTATCAAATTATGAATCATATATCATATTAAAGATAAAAAATGAAAATCCAAGAAGAATAGAGATCACCCCTAGGATAACATAATTTAAGGATAGCTAGGTTACTCGAACCTCAATAATAATCCTGACTAGTGTACAATATAAAAGTTCCTTAGAACAATAAGACACGAGGAATAGAGTAATACCACATGAGTGAACCCCCTACGATATCAGATAATCAAGTCACTATTACACATAACCTATGAAATAGATGAACACCCTATGAGTGAAAACCCTATAGAAACAAGGATAAGGCCCAATACTAAACCCCCCACCTAGGTACCCAACTCCCCCATGTGATGAATATGTAAAATCATTTCAAAAGGTATTATCACATTTCATAATACAATTTCCAAACAACCCTTTTTCTATCCTGAAATCATTCTTTAAAAACGAATTTTACAAACCATTTCACATTTATTTAAAATCCATCATTATTTTAACAAAACAAGGGAAAATATATTTTATAAAAAACCCATTTATGCATGCATATCAAACAATTCAAGTATTATTCCAATTAATATTTAGAAAACTATTTAGAAAACCATGATAATCCACGGTTTATCAAACATCAGCTAGATACTAAACCACCTACCTCAAAATTGGGTCACACACCAAACACAATGGGATATACACACCATAAGAAAAGGGAATGATAGATAAATAGAGTGAAATCCCTAAAAATTCATTCTAATATCTTATAATCAAGTTTCCATAAGCAAAGGGTTGGCAAATAATAAAGATCGACACATACATCTAGGATATCAAGAGTCACACCACAACCAATAAGAGATCTAGAATCTAAAAGGAAACACATGGTGAATATATAAAGGATTTAGAGGGATCATAACATGATCGAAATACTCATATAAAAAATCTTATAACCACTTTAAAATCTAATAAATAAGGAATAAAGAAATTATAATTAATCAAACTTACCAAAACATTGACAACTGATCAAACTAGGATTAAAATTCCTAGCAGGGAAGAAAGAAGGAGATAAGAATTAAAAAAGAAGGCCTATATAGAATAAACGGTTTAATTAGGCTTTAAAAAGATGAATTAAGGGGTTAATTAAGTGTTTAAAGGGTTTAAAATTATGATAAAACCCTTATTTTTTTGGCCTAGCTTGAGGCCACTGGACGGTCAGTGGCCTCTGTAGATTTGTAATAGCCACTGAATGACCTAATGGATAAACAATGTTGTTATTGTATGAACCCCAATATTCCATATTTCCAATATCTTCCCTTTGGCCTTATGTCGCCACCAAACATCCCACTATGCTTTCCTCTTTCCACCAAACACCCAACACCCATTCTCTAAACCTATGAACAAAATTCAAAACACCATAAAAGAGGAAAAAAATGATGATTTAAAAGGGGTAAAACCTATGGGAAATGTGGGATGTTATAATTCAGAAATTATTTGTAATAGATGTGATCTTTGACCTTCCTTAATGATTCCCACATATAACTTTACTAAATCCATGAATACATTATCTGTGTCAATTTTAATTTTATTAAAAACACCCTGATATTTCCTAATTAGTGTATTAGACACTTAATTTTCCTTCTTACGGTGGTGGTGTATTGAGTAATCATAATACTTGATTATTTCTATAAATTATATTTTCCTCATGTTGATCTCTTTCTGTGATAAGATGCATTTCAAAATTTTGTGATCCATATATATTTCAAACCTTTCACCATAAAGGTAATGCATCCATATCTTCAATACAAATATTAAAACTTCCAACTCTAGATAATGGGTTGGATAATTATTTTCATGAATCTTTAACCACCTTGATGCATATACAACTCTACCATTCTTCATAAGGACACATCCATGTCCCTTCTTCAATTAATCACTATATATCACAAATTCATCCCTTCCTAATGGCAATGTCAATATCAGTGCATTGACTAATATCCTATTTAATTCCTCAAAACTTTATTTTCATTATTCTAACCATATGAAATTAACCCCTTTACGTGTTAACTTTATTAATAGGTTATCTAATCAAGTGAAATTTTGAACAAATCCTCAACAGTAACCTTCTAATCCAAATAAACTACATACCTCAGTTATATTCATTGGTATTGGATATTCCATATCTAGATTTTTCTTTAAAGTATAAAATGATATTTCATACTTTAAGATAATATATCCAAGAAAAT
Source organism: Viscum album (assembly GCA_963277665.1). Classification (NCBI taxonomy): domain Eukaryota; kingdom Viridiplantae; phylum Streptophyta; class Magnoliopsida; order Santalales; family Viscaceae; genus Viscum; species Viscum album. Next base: position 1,713,418,673 of record OY728130.1, read on the forward strand.
AAACTTCCTAAAGACAAAAGTCTCATTCACCAAACTTTCAATATAACTTGTTTTCTCTATGAATCTTATGAATGATTCTTAAATGACTTCTATGCTCATCAAAAATTTTAGAGTATATCAAGATATCATCAACAGATAACACAATGAAATTATTGATATAATACTTTAATAAATTATTCATCATATCCATAAAAATAGAGGGTGAATTAGTTAATTCAAAGGGAACTACTGTAAATTCTTAATGTCCATACCTCATACAAAATACCATGTTTAGAATATCTTCCTTCTTTACTCACAAATGATGATACCCAGAACAAAGATAAATATTTAAAAAATATTTATCTCCTTGAAGTTGATAATTTTTTTTATCAATGTAAGGTAGGGGATGCTTGTTCTTTATAGTAATGTAATTGATTTCCTTACAATCGATGTAAAACCTCTTAAGACCATATTTCTTCTTAAAAAAAAGAATAGGGGATCCCCATGGTGAATCAATAGGGTGTATAAATCCCTTATCACACAAATCCTATAGTTGTTTCTTCAGTTACACTAATTCCATTATTTCTATCCTATAGAGAGTCTTAAATATAAGTGTTTCATCGAGGTTTAAATTAATGGAAAACTCAACCTCACACTCAGGTGTATGTCTAGGGAGTTCTTTAGGAAACACATCAATTTATTCTTAGAAAACATGCACATACTATATTCTAAGGATAACTTTACCATTCATAGGTTGGATCTTCTCTTCTTCTATAATAATTTCATTAAGAAGAGCTACTATAGGTGGGTCCAGACATGATTTAGATGATGTAGCCTTCCATACGAAGATAAGGGATTCCACATATCCGTTATGAATCATAATATCTTTCTATTTGGAATAATTTTTTTGATTATAATTTGAAAGAAAAATATACCAAGGATTATATCAAAGTCAACCTTGGGTAAATTTACCAAGTTTAAAAATAGGTTATATCTATGGGTTATAAATGGAAGTAACTAACACATCCTTTCTACAATAAGATTTCCAATAGGAGTGTTGATTGAAAAATTTCTTCTTAATGTGCAAGGGAAATATCTAATTTTCTTGGAAAACATGAAATATATAAAATAGTATTAAGATACAAAAAAATAAAAATAAATCATTAGCTAAATTTTAGGATATGATAAAATTACCTTCCACCACATCTTTAATAACTTCAACCTTAGCTATAGTAATTGTATAGTCTTGGAGTTATCCCCTTGGCCTCTTCTCCAAGAGGTTTTTTGATTCTTAGGACATTGGTTTGAATAATTAAGCATCTATTAATAGATAAATCACTAGATAATAACGAATTTTTTATTTCAATTACATTCAGGATCATTTTCACCCATTTATCCTCACTTAAATAAAACCCATGTTCCCATTAAGCAAGTACCTGGGTGTTTATTTATGAAATTATCACATGTTGGAAATACTATCTGCACTTTATTCTTCCATGAAACATTTATTTTTTCTTGGTTCTTTTCTGAACACTTCCTTTCTTGTTTTTCCTTAAAGATATAATACCTATAAATTTTTTTCTCAATCTTTATGTCACATGATATTATCTTTTCATATGATGAAGTATTTTGAGAAACCAATTCCCTTAAGTGAATTAAATTAATCCCATAAAAAATGGTCAACATTTCTTTTTAGACTATATGTGTAGTCCAAAACTTTCCTAACTAATTCTTCAAGGTTATCATCATACTCAAAAAATCTCTCTTCTTCCTATTAATTTAAATTGAGCAAATTACTTTCCATTTCAACTCTTTATTCTTGATAAAAATATTTCTAAACGAATATTACTTTAAAAGGCATTCATTACATAATTTCTATTTAATCAACCTATTTTTTGGTTTGGATCAATGGCCACCATTGATCAATATCTCCCTTAAAATAATAGTTTTCCAGAATAACCTTTTCCATTTCATTACATCCCAAGGAAATAAATATATTTTTGTGGGAATTAATCTATTGTTCAACCACTAATTTATTTTTAATTCCATTAAAAGATGAAGTATGATTGCACATGAAGTGTTTTTTCAACTGGGTTAGATACCCTAAGGGGGGGGGGGTGGGTGAATCAGGGTATGATAGATTAAAACTAATACCACTTTGATTCTTGTTTCATTAATAAAAAAAATTATTGTCTCCCCTTTCTATAACAATGTATGAGCATAATTGAAAACATGCATGAGAGATAGCAGTTTTACTTTGTTCACCTTTAAGGTGATACAAAAAATGAGCATACAGTGTAAATTTTCATATGTACTAAATCCACTAAAGTGCAATACTTTTTACAAAGTTATGAGGGAACTCACTCTCCCTCCTGGTTTACAACTAAACACAATTTGAAAGATCATTTCTTGCTTAATTAAAGTGTGATCACTACTCCTTTATATTATTCTACTTTTGAACACTTGAATTATTATGTTTTACATGTTATTGGGTGAATAATTAAGTACCAACGTCATCCACTTTATGAATAAAATTTTACCACATATTTACTAGATAATACCTTTTCAACACTTTCATGATGCTGACTACTTTCGCAAATCTCACACAGTCTTCACAAAACTTCCCAATTCTTTACAAGTGTATACTTATTTCACTAACCCCAAAACTTATATGAATATCACCACATTCTAAAAGATCAAACAAACTTTGTGAAGATTACTACTTTTATGAAGCTCACTTAGCCTTCATAGGGCTCAATCTTTTTTTAAAGCTCATCTAGACTTTATGAACTTCCTTTCTTCACAAACTTTTTCACAAGAAAAAAATTTGTGAATCACTAATAGAGAAAATATTTTCAATTAAATTTACATTGAATTTAATTTTTTTAAACCACAAAAATTTTTACTCTAAGATTAATTGCTTCATTTTTATGATATTGGAGTTATTTTGAGATGAACAGTAAAAATGGCCCATTTCGGATTTTTAGATATTTTAAATTATTTATGTAGTTTGGACATAACAAATTATAAACTAATCCAAATTGAAAAATTATTTATTTTCCAGATTCTACACATCCATGGATTCATTTAATCTTTCTGGACCAAAAGTTGAATCGTCCATATGGAAGCTCAAAAGAAGCTCACAATTTGCCTCAAGAAAACTATTTATAGTTTTACTAATTTTTGGTGTGGGGTCCATAAATCATTTTTGGTGGGCCCAATTGATGTGAAATTCGGCTGATGGACGCGCAAGGATTTTTGTAACATCTTTTATGAAGGGAAGTCCATGGTAATTTTCCTTTTTAAGGGCCATTAAAGCTTCCTAATGCGGGGGTTTGCATTTTGGAGAGTCTTACTGGACAGAATAAATAGTCAGAGTAACATGAGCATAACTCTCGGAATACATGTCCAAATCCACTGAGCCTTTGAGGGGAAACGCCCAATATAATTATTAACAACATTCAATAAGGGAGAAATGCATGAAGATGTCATTTAATGGGGATAAAATGCGTCAACATTCGGGGGACAAATTCTGGCTATAAAAGGAGGAGAGCTCCTCCCTCTCAAAGCATTTCTCATTCCATTCCATTCCTTCTGGGACACCAAGGAGTAGAACTTTTTGGATTTATCTTTTATTTCTTTTCTTTTTCATAGTTCTTTAATTCCTTCTTCTTCTCCATTCATCTCGATTACCCTTACCATGATGGGGTAAACATTTTGAGTGATTTATGAAGGGTTGGTTTTCTATTTTGTAATGCTTGAGTTCTTAGACATAATTGAATGAAATTTCCTTCTTCTTAAAAGTTGTTTTCAATTTCATATAGCATATTTTATTATCAAGTGTGATAGTTCTTAAATTTTAATTCCATTATTGATTTTTACCTTGGTAAAATAATCATTTTCCCCCTCCACTAATTTCTGGTTTATATACGATGGCATAAACCGGGGATTAGTGGTGAAGTACTCGACGATCGTCAGTACGTGTAAAAGGTGTAGTGAATGTTCTTGATTGTTTGTAATAAACAAGACCCGATAGGGTATTTCCCATTTCAATTAATAATATTCAATACAACTATTTTGCACATGGAAAGAGAGTTGAATAAACCCAGATCTTGGTAAGGTTTTCTCTCACCGTCATAAATTCACCAAGGAAGTGAGAGGAAACGATTGTAGAAACTCACTTTAATCAACTAAGAAGAATAGGTTTGAATTAAATTGAAAAAGGATAGCATTAAAATTAGGAAACCGACCCTGACCTAATCACCCTTTTTAATATCATAATTTTTCAATCATTTGAAATTCAAATTTCCTTTCAAAAGCACAACATTTTTACCCTTGTTTTAAAGTGACAAAATTATTTTGTGCGCACTCCTCTTCAGGATACTTCCTAGGGTTAATCATTAGACTACACTTAGGAAATTTTAAGTTTTTTTTTCACACCTTATGACAGGCATGCATCAATCATCTTAATGAATTTAGAGCCTTTGGATTTTTTAAGGCTTTATCTATTCCAGATGAGGTGGTAGAGGCCTATTTATAGGTGATACCTCCCTTATGTGAGACTTTCATCTTCATCATCACATTTTTTCAAAGCTCTTCGGTCTTGTTTGCGAAACTTCCTATCTTCACAAAGCACTAGGGATTTTTTTTGTTTGGGAAGCTTCTTTTAGTTGTGTAGACTTTCTATCTTTCCATCAAGCATTTGAAAACCTTCAAACCTTCGTGACATCAGCTGCGTTCATGAAGATCAACATCTTCACAAAACTCCAATCTTTGAAAAATTCATGATTTTTTATATTTTTATACCGAATTCATGGAAATACAACTTTTATAAAGTTTGAGCCATCCTTCAAATTTTAGACCCCAAAAAATTTGTCAAACACTTGGAAATAGTTCCACCTTGTATACAAAATTTTCTATACCACTTCTTGAGCATCCATTACTTTTTTCCTGGATATTTATCAAAATACATTTTAAAAAACCTCTTAAAACTCTAAAACTGGCCTTAGTAACTTTCTTTTTCAATAAACACAATTTACCCAAAAACACTGCAAAACTACCTTAAGGGATTTTGTCCCAACATGAAGTGATCCAACATAGGTGAATTGTGATGTGAAATAATAGGTTTCTCCATACAGGTGAGGTTATTCATCATATATAGAGTAAAAATCCTTAATTTGGTCATGATCTTCTTAGTTACACCACTATTTCTATTGGATTTCTTAACATGAAATCCCTATATTTACTACAAGTACCAATTCCCTTTCTTTTTATAAGAATTATCTCTAAACAATGAAACACATCGAGTTAGCTCATAATATTCCTAAATATTGATCCATAAAATAAAAATCACCATAATGGTAAAATTTATCCAATACCATAAGCGATTATCATAATTATAATATTAGATTTGTTCATTTAAAATCTAGTTCCCAAGGTTCCCACTAAACTCCCTTTGATACCAACTATAATATTCTGACTCCAGTAATATCGAGATGGTGTTTCCTTTATACTTTGGTAAAGATACAAGTGATATCACCATATAGAATCGATTAGTTTAGTTGTCATGAAAAAATAGATACATAATTGATTCCCATATTACATTATAAATATAAAAAATAGTATAATAAACATTCTTAGACCCTTAAAATAATTAATAATATCCTTCTTCATATCCTGAGGAAAGGAAAAAAATAAAGTATGAGCTTAAGTTCTTAGTAAAGGTTATGTACAATGGAAGTTATCCTGATTAAATAATTCATAATATATATTTAAGAGTAGATAATCAAAACACATGACATTCATTAAATAACTTGAGTATATATTACATCCATAGCTAATATCAACATAAAAATCACATGGATAATTTAAACTGACTTATCAATAAAGGCAACGAATAAATTTAGACATTATTGAAATTTATATAAAGTCATTGGCCAAGTTATCATGAATATTAATATCAAAGCTTCAACCAAGAAACCATTCTTAATAAATGGGTAGGTGTAAACCAAATACCCATATAATATGGAATTCCAACAATTTAGTCTATTGAGACCAGTCGAGTCATAGAGGTACTTTCTATAATCAGTCCCACTCATTAATTTGACATCCTATGAATTCCTTATATATTTAATGACAAATACAATTCATTCCTAGATCACATTATAAATCTATATTTATCCGTATTGAATCAATAATACAAAATATTTCCTGAGACAATATAATAAATTTATTAATAAAATTACATCAACTGATCACATATATACAAATGGTATATGGTTTAAACATCATCAATATAATATAAATGAAACTAAATTCATTTTTGATATTGTAAATGTATAAATAAATAAGAAAAATAATTTCTAATATATAAAGGAGAGTTATAAAGAACAAAATCATAAGAAAGTGAATGATAATGAAATAAGGTTTAATCCATAATTAGTAAAGTATGTTAGAAGAACATAAATTCTTTAGAAATAAAGGTTTTTTTAGTAAAAATAAACCTTTATAAAATAACATAGAAGCAATACATAAAAAATAACTTCCTTATAACTTCATGTTAGATTGGAGTTATAAATCACATTTCAAAATTATTTTCATTCCTTTAAAAAATAATACCCTTTTTGATATCATTTTAAATAAAAATTCAAAAAATATTGATCAAAATATTTTCTTTGAAAATAACCTTGGAAAATTTTAAATTAATCCTGATATATTATAATGGCTATGATGATAGTAAAGGATGGTCAAGTCATATATGTTAAAAAACTTTTCTTTATTTGGTAAAAAACATCAAAATGACCCATGTGATAAATTTTTATAAGATTAATTTCTAAAACATTAAAAAGAAATTAAAAAATAGTTGAAATTTAATTTTAAAAATATTTTTTATATTAATAAGAAAATTATAAGAAAATTTTAAGAATATAGATATGGAGGAGAAAGATTCCTAACAGAAAAAAAGAAATAAGTTCAATTATTATTTTAAAAAAATCTATATCATTTTAAGTGCCAGAGAGAGGAGGATGAAAAAAAAATAAAAACCCCAAAAATAAATATATGAGAAGAAAATATATGGGGTTTAACAAATAAGGATCATATTGTTTCCATCATTTGAAATTCAAGCATAAACAACCTCGATTAAAATGGGATTGAAATATAAACCCCTTACCTTGGGTCCCTGCTTATCATACCTATTTTATATTCCTATATAATGAATTTAATTTTATTAAATAATTTATTAGTAACATTTTTCATTTATATACCATTTTTAATGTCCTTATATAATCATTTTAAATTTATTTATTTAATAGTTCTTTCTTATATCAACCACTTAATATTGTTTAGTAAAATTATCCAAAATTAATTCGGTATATTGAACATAGTTAAAGGGGTCATGAAATGCTTACATAATGTTTTTTTAATAATGTAATGAATACAATTTTTATTCATTATATTTATTTTTAGATCAGTCATGAAAGCTGGTAATTGAAAAATGAATCAAATCGATTCATAGAGGTGGTAGTCCACACATATACATGATTGGAGTTATCATTTTAAAATAGATTTAAGGGTAATAAGTTAGATGATATATTATATTTAAAGAATGATAATTATGTTATAAATATCATATATATTCTTTAATTACATATTTATAACCATCTAAGTGAAATGGTGATAAAAAACAAATTACACTGCTATGTGGAGATGGTAAGTCGTACCGAGCGATGTTTTGATATTCCATAGGATGAAAAATAAGTGGAAATTGGTTATCCAATAATAAAGGTAATAAAATATTAGTATATCGGTAATACTGGATTAATTATTTTAAGATGGGTACAACATATTTATAGGAATCATAAGAAGAAATAAAATTTTAAAGAGCCAGGTAAGACGATTACCCATTTTTTGAAAGTCCACCATTAGATTACACCTTAATCCTTAATAGGATGGTATTAGGATAATAAAAGGTGATAAAAAAGGGAATTAATCTAGTAAGGTTTTGGGTCAATATTGTCCAAGATAGAAGGGTTAAATTTTATGAATATGTGAGGAGAATAGGTTCCATTTTATAAGTGAGGGTATGGACACACATGGAATTACATAAAAAGTTTAAATAATATAAAATAATTTTCTGAATAAAGTGATAAAATATTGTCATATATTTTAAGGTGATAAAGGTATAGTAGAAATACAACCAACCAATGAGGTTTAATCAAGTGTTTTGAGTTATCATAAATCCTTATCCCTTTATTTTTAACCCTTTTAACTCATTTTACACTTAATTGAAGTGATAAATATTTACCATGGTTAATATTAATTTTTGACCAAAAATTAATTTGAAATTATTATATAATATTAACTACAATTATTAAAAATATATAATTCATTTTAAATGATTCAACTTATATAAGTGGTAGAAATTACTTTTAATATATGTTTGTAAAATGCGACGAAAACCATTTTTAGAATAATGTTTTTTAAGCGTAAAGATGATTTTTATTTTAATATTAATCATATTAATTATTTAATATATAATTTTTTTAGATTTTTTTCCTAAAATTTGAAGTTATTATTTTATTATTATAATGCTGTAAAAGTGACCATTTTTGTATAATCAGTATTTTCACAATTTATAAAAAAACTATTTCTAATAAATCTTAGAAATTCATCCAAAGATAATTTTGATATGTTGAATTTAAAAATAAAATTAAGTTCATAATTTTTTTTAAATTTAGTTTTAATCAAATTCTTGATTATATTCTCAAATAAAGCTATGCGTATTATATTATTTTTTCTGTAGAAGGATCAACCTCAAGATCCCAATTTGAGATGGATCACCACTACCATGAATGGGGGGGGGGGGGGGGTGGAATCTATGTGGAAAAGAATATTAAAGCAAAACACCTAAGATATCAGTATATTTTTAAAAATTGGGTTTATCTAATTAGTGATTATATCCCCTCAACCCCTTAAGATACCTTATTATGACACACTTGATAGCCCTAGGCTCAGTCTTTTAATTCTAGAAATGAGAATAGGAAGTGCATCCAACCGATCTAAGATATCCATATGATGAGGTTTATATTCTTTAGAGATACTCTGGGGTCTTACAACTATTAGAAGATGTGGGGAAACTATTTATCAAGTAAAATCTCACAGAGGCAGCCTTATCCTAGAAGGACTTAGGAAAGTCCAATCATGAAATTATGCTACAAACCCACTCAATAATGGTGTGGCTCATATACTTAACTAGCGTATTATATTGAGGAGTATGAGTCATAGTTTTGTGTCAAAAAATTCCCTCATATTCATAAATTTTAGTTAATTCAGTAAATAAGTATTCAAGGCCATTACCAGTCCTCAAGAATTTTAATTTCTTCATAGATTGATTTTCCAGAGAGTATTTATAAGTTTTAAACACCTCAAAGATACCTGATTTATCACTTAGTATATAAATATATAATTTTCTAGAGATTACATCTATAAAGCTAATAGAATAGGATCCTCTTGCATAGGATCTAATCCTATCAAGTCCCCATGGATCAGAGTTCACAAACTCAAGTAGGTGACTTTCTTTGAAGCAAGATTTATAAAAAAATGACCTTTTTAGACTCAACTAGTAAAAAATCTTCATAAAAGGTGTGTTACTTGGTGAAAATTCGGTAATAAGACCTTTATTACTCAATTACTCTAATCCTTTAATACTCATAGACCCCCACCTTCTACGCTAAATCATAGTGATATCACTATTGGTGATATAGGTTCTGACCAACTACTTAGTATAGATATTTCCATTCAAAACATATAACAGATTCATCAAAGAACACTTAAGGAATGTACGATCACTCTTGGAGATTTTAATGCAACAAAACTTAAATTTTATGGTAAAAAATATATGATTTAATACACCCAATTAAATAATATTCTTATGAAAATCCGGAACCCATCTCACATCCACTAAATTGAAGAAAGATAATTTTATGAGAGTTATATCATAATCAATCCTCTACCCATGACACAAAATCTATTATTGTTTCCTAAAAACCACTCATTCAGATCCCATAGTCAACTTAGAAAAGGAATTGCTATATGAGAACACATGGAAAGAAAATCATAATTCCAAATCACACTCAACATACAACGTTTCATGAGACATGATGAAGAGGTAATGAAAATCTAAATGGTGTGTATGAAAACCCATTGTACTCGAACTACCATGGTAACATGCAGATTAGTAGAAAGAGGTTAGTTACACATTCTTATGCTTTACATTTCATCTTTTGACACATACTATCTCTAAAAATACTACCCCAATAGATAAATGAGAAAATATTGATATAATTTGTAACATCCCTCCCCTGACCCATTGTCTTGGGAAGATACAAAGGTGATACTGACATTGGATGAGATACCCTAGACACCTAAGGTTGGAAAAAAATTCCATGGGAATAAAATATCAATGGGAGATTATTTTACCTTAACAAAACACAACATATAAGATAAAATAATATTAAATAAACCATGATATTATATTATGTATTAGATTAAACCAAACAACTCAAAATACCAGAAAAATAAATAAATTAGAGTAGAATTAGAAAGAAAAGAAAAAATATATATAATAAATAAAAATACATCCTAAAATAATGAAACCGATTTGGAATCACTCCAAACATAAAACTAAAAAATCTCCAGGATCTACCCACCATGAATAATCCTATAACATCATGATGATCCACTAGAGAAATATAAATCCTTACCCTTACCTATATCAGGAAAAAAAATGGTATAAAAATATACCAAAGTGTATATATAGAAAGTGAGTATATAGAATTAATAGAAAATCTACTAGAATCTTCCCACACATGTAATTAAGACTACAATAAGTTATCACAATTTATATAAAACAATTAGGAGGATGAAAATAACTATAAAGAGCATTTCATATAATATAAAGTGGAATATAAAAATAGTTTATATCAGAAGAATAATATATCAATCATTCCATTATCAAATAGATTCATAAAATAAGAATTTTTATAATAATCATTTATGTTATTTCCTCTTGGAATACCCATTTTACTTACTCATACACACATAAACAGATCCAAGATGATAATCCCAATACTCATGAGCGGTAACTCATATTCCTTACTGAGTCACCACTTGGTTGTACACATGCGTGAATCTATTAGAATAGGCATCCCATTCTAAATCCAAAAAGGCCCTTAATAATGTTATCACAAACACATGATAACCCATGTATACTAAGTTACCTTTTAAACATTACTATTTTTTAAATCATTTTATCAAATACATAGCGAGCATCAACTAATTGTTTTTTATAAAAATTTAATAAATGGGTTTCCTTAATAATAATTTAAAAATATTTTATATTTAAAATTATAAGAAATTTATTTTATAAATACAATAATTTAAAGTTCTAGATAAATTAGTGATAGAGATTGAGAGAGAATTTACTTACCTCAAATGGATTCTATTTACCAAGAAACACACTATGATCTTGGTAGATCCGAATCACTTATCACTTTCCTTCAATGAAAAAAAAATAAATTTCATCAAAACATTATCCAAGCCTTAGATACATTAATGATAGATCTAATATAAGTTTATTTCCAATATAATATGATATGATCATGAAGGATAATGAAGAGATGGATACTTAACTTTGATTTCAAGATCCAATTCACCAAGATCCTTTGAAATTGGCCTTTGAAAGGAATAAGATCACCAAAATCATATAGAGGAGGGTTTATGGTCAAAAGATTATAAAAAATGAGGAATAATGATAGTTTAATTGTAATTTTTTGGTCCAAAATATAATTTTCATATTTAATTAATTATATTTCGTGGTTAGGCCACATGATTTACAAAACCATGCCCCAACTGTGTAGGTTCCACTATCTCAGAACTCATAGCTTGCATGATTTGGATACATAGTCTCATAAACCATGCATCAAACATGTGAGATTCCTATTTCCCATGTCACATGGTTATTAGGGTAATCCATATGGCTTCCCATAACCATGCATCAACTATGTGCCTCCTCTTAGAATTCCTAAAACCGTTGAAAAATTACTTAGGGAATTCACATTGTTTTCTCTAAATATGCACCAATCATGATCCTTCTAAACTCCTTCCAAAAATCACCAAAATATATTATAAACTTCTAGAGACTAATTCCATCCAAACCATGGATCAAAAAAACATAAAGAAAACACTAACCTAAAATAGGGGATTCTATATCAATACTCTCATAGCCTTGGTAAACAAAGAGTAAATAATCACAAGATTATTTAGAAGACTCGCAAGAATTAAAATTAGGGAATTTAAGCCCAAAATGCCCAAGTTTCACACAATGATAGCTGGAAACCTCTCTAATTTTTTATTTTGATTAATATTCCCTAGATTGGTTACTATTATTTCCACCCTTCTTATTATTTCCTTTCTTATTCCTATGAAACTCAAAATTATCTATGACACTGAAATCCTTAGCTTCAGATTTAATTTTATCCTTACCACACAAATTACGAGAAAGTAAAGAACATTTGAATTCATTTAAAATTAAGGAGTCTCTAATATACATTATTTCATTTATAAGATGTTCATATGAACTGTTCAAGGATATTAAAATAATAATATCTTATTCTTCATCTAATACATTAACATTGATACTGGCTAAGTCTAACAAGATTTAATTAAACTCATTAAGATGTTCCTATATGAGAGTTACAAATAACATCTTGAAAGTGTATAGTTTATGTTTCTTATGTAGGATAACTACCTATGACGTTTTCATGTAAAGTTTTTTATAACTTAGTCCAAACAGCGACTGCTGAATTTTAATAATAAAACTTCTATAGAACTTTATTATCTAAAGATATTATTAAAGTGATACATGATTTCATTAAAAGGTTAGGAGATACATCAAAGTGGTCATGATCTTTACATAAGTGAACTGAATTATATGAGGTTTTTAGGACCATGAAATGAATCTTGTAGTCCTTTTTGGACTAACATCACTTGAATTTCAAGTCACCAAAAATTAACATTTTTCTTACCATAAAATTTATCAATCTCATGCTTGCTGGAATATATTATCATATGTATTAATATTTGATACTAATTGATGAGAAGAACCCACATGTGTGTTTTCTAATTTAATTCTTAAGATCATGTATAGAGTATAAATTTCTAGTTCATAGTGAGATGAGAAACAAAGGAAAAACAAGTGAAGAATAATGGAATACCAAGATAAGAAAATAAAAGAGAAGAGAAATAAAGGAAATAAAGGATTTTAAATGGTTTGGACCAGTTTGGTCATACTCTATGAAAAAAACACCACTATATACTACCTTTATTAATTCTCAAAAAAGAAACAATAAAATAACAACAATACAAGAATAAGAAAAACAATAAGAAGATAAAGACACAATCGAGAAAAAAATACAAAGAAATTGTGGGAATGAAAATCCTTATAACCAGTTGAATTTACCAACTAAATATGAAACAAATTATCTCTAGGTACCTTTAATGGAATTGAAAATAGTAAAGAAACATAGCTCCCTGTAATTAATAGCAATGGGATCTCCATTTAAAAATAACACTGGGGAAAGTTCTAATTTTCTATTATGAGGGCTATATTTTATCTGGAAGGGTATAGACTCTAAACTTCAGTTGACTTCTTACTCTAGTATAAGATCTTCCACTCTTTTATAGAATTCCAATTCTCTAATATATCTCAAAAAAACCTTCAAAAAAAAAAATATTCCTCGATCTATAGAGACAAAGAAAATATATCCAAGATAATTGAATGTAGTTGAAAAAACAAAATAGACATCGAGAAAATGGAAGGATGAAATTAATATATCCCTAAAGTCCTAAGAATACAATACAACAGAAAAATAAATATTTATAAAGGTAAATTTAAAATGTTATATAAAGGTAAGGTGACACCAATACGCGAGTGTAAGTCAAAACCATCATGTCAAGGTAAATCCTTCAATGTACATGCTATGTAAGGATCTTTATAAAACTAACTTAAGGGTAACTATAGAAAACATGACTCCTATAAAGGTAATGATAGCCTTGTATAAAGGTAAAACCCTTATACACAAAGTCTATGTAAGGGTGAAAAGAACATACATAGAATTGAACCAAATAATCAGAGGATCATGTAAGGGTATATGAAAACTTAGAATGAGAGAAATAATAAAATTGATATAGAATTATAAAAAGGATTTAAAAATATATTAAATCTCAAAAAAAAACTAACAAAAAAATTATTTTTAGTTAGAAATTAATTAAAATGGTTAAAACCAAAAAATATAATTTCTTACAATAATAAAGGCTGTATTTTACTAGTGAAATAACAACTGACCTACCGATTTCAAGATATTTATTATGTTAAAATAGACATTGATCTGTTAGAAGAAAGGCTCTAGGATTTATGGGACGATGACACTTTTGATAATATTTTTTTCAAAAAGAATCAACTTATAAAGCCTATCCTAGAATAAGAGAGGATGGATCATGAAAATTCTAGGCCAAGTGGCTTAAAGAATTAGAAAAAATACTAGATATTTCTAATCCTATTTAATGGAAAAGATGTGGGGAAGTATCCTGAATATCCTCTTGGAAGATGGATCTTTTTTTAATGACCTCAAGGCGGTGGTAGGTATGGATGGGTCTCTTTTTGAATCACTTATTATAGACACTAACCCATTCATGAAAAACAATTATCTAAGAGGCCATGTTGACCTCTTAAATTCGATGTCTCATGTGGTTATAATGCAAACCAACTAATTCTTAACGAAAATTCTCGATGAGAGGGAAATATGGGAATCTGTCCTAACCCTCAAACCTGAATGTTATCACAACCTCGATGGATTCCTAGGATTATTTTATGTGCCCTCCTAGGATATAATTAAATACAATCTCATGGATACTATTTAGGTCTACTTTTAGGGAGGGGGTTTGCCTTGGGTGGATTGTTCTACCACTTTGGTTCTCATTAAAAAAGTGAAAGAAACCTATTCACTTAGGAAATATAGTCCATTTTCATGTGTAAATTCCTTTACAATTCCTTATTTAGTGTTATCAACAAGATGTTCTCTATGCACCTCCCCAGCCAGGTTTTCAAGGAACAACATGTTTTCTTCATGGTCCAATCCATCTAAAGTGCTATAGGCATATCTCAGGAAATTATTGGGACATATCAACAAAAAGACAATGGGATCCAACATCATAGTCCAAGTTGACATGGATTAGGCTTGTGATAGGATAGAGTAGAATTTTATTCTCAAGGTAATGGATAAATTGGGATTCTCTATCTGGGTGATTAACCTTTTTTTAGATGTTTTAGCTTTCCATGTATCTCTATTATCATCATGGGGTAAAGATGAAACTTTTTTAAATTTGACAGGGGGATGAGACAAGGGGGCCCATTTTCTCCCAGTATTCTTATTTTGGGGTAGTATTCTCTTAGAAGATACCTGGTGAAATGTATATATCAAGGAATCATTCTCAACTTTCGATGTATACCTCATTTAAATGGATTTCCAACCTCCTCTTGGTTGATGATATGCCGTTCTTTGTTAATGGAAGCATAAAATCTATCTAATGATTTAATAGGGTCATGCAGGAATATTATAGATGGAGTGTCCATATCATAAACTTGGAGAAGAGTAGTTTCTTCATCATCATTCATTATATTAATTATCTAAATAAATTAGTCCAAAAAATCTTGGGGGTGGGGGAGAAAGTGATGGAGCCCCAGGGCGCCCCCCTTAACAATGAGTTTACAATCATTCAGTAGGGATCGTGTATGGAAGAACAAAATAATTGGGCTCCCCAAGACCCCCTTTGGTTTTTAAGGCATACATAGTGAAGTTACCTTCCCTCAAAGTGTTTTTTATCTTCATACTATGATCAATAGTCATCCTGAACCTCCTTATAAAATATGAAATCTCCCATGGAGGATTGTAATTTCTACACAAGAACCCGACCAGAACTTTATAATATGATTCCACCTCTGTAATGATGAAATTTTAGAGACTTTACAACATGAGACCACTATCCATCACCCTCACTTACACTCCTATGGTGTTTCCATACCCATAAAAAGAACTTAAGCCAAAAATAAAAGATCATCTACTATCATGCATCATGCCACCTCCTCTCATTTCTCCAGGTTGGAAAGAACCATCTATATTATGTTTCAATTTTAACTCTAAAGGTATCAAGGAAACCTACCCCCTACTGTTCCTTTCATTTAAAACTATTGTATAGAGATGCATGTTGGAAGGATTGAAACTATCATGGTAATTAATAGGAGGTGCATACCCATAGTTTACTTGGGAGCCCATATCTCTTTTGGGAGATATTTTCATATGGAACTTTGAAGTGGTGGTTGAAAGGATCTATAGTCGCATAAATATATATAAGAATCACTTCCTATTTTTTTGAGTAAGGATAACTATTATTATCCGCATTCTCACATTCATCCCTATGAAAATACTATCTATTTTTAAGGTAACCAAGGATGCTTTGAGAGATATTAAGAATATCATGAATCCTTTCATATGGGAACCAAATCAAATGGGATATTCCACTAGGTTTCATGGGATAGTATGGGAAATCCATTGGATAAAGGAGGTATCAATGTTAGAAGCATCATGGGTATGATTAATTGCTTACGAGAAAAGATGGCATGGGAGGTCACTGAAGGTCATTACCTATGGGGAAATTTTATCCTGGGTAAATACAGAAAGGACTTAAACCCACCAAAAGTGAAAATATCCCATATATGAAATACTCTCCTAGATCATTTCCCAAATTTTAGAGCCACATTCACTGGATCATCATATGCAGAGAGATTTACTTTTGGGATCACAACTCGGTGGGTAAGGTTCTTGGATACTAGGGATTCCCAACTCTGAATATATATTTTAGGAAGTCTAGTCAATACTAATTCTTTATCTAGGTAGTTTTGAACCATGATAAACTTACATTTTTTAATAACATCAGTATGATATATGATCATGATTCTTGTGTTCTCATGGAATCCTCATCAGAGGACCTATTTACCATGGTGTTCTATCATGCGCTATAAGATAACCACATCCCCAATCCATGGGGTGGCATATTTTATTGAAAATAGATCCCCAAAAAGTATAACTTACTAGTTTGGAATATACACAACCATATGATATCAATGGATGAGGTGGTGAAGCACAAGGGGACCGTGTTAGCTTCAAGGTGTCTATGTTGTTAAAACTCCAGTGATGAATCAACTTACCATCCACTCTTCCATAGTGAGTGGGTGAACTCAGTGCGGTTATTGTTTAGTAAATTTACTGGAATTTTATCCCAAGATCTAGAAGAAGGTGAATTAATTAGTATCTGGTTCAATGTAATGGGAAAAAAAATTCTTGAGTAGAAAGTTCGAGGCCTCCCCTTAGCTATCAACTACTGGTGTTTATGGGAGGTGAGGAACATTTCCTGCCATGAGGGATCCCCCACCTCAAGGGGATCTTTGGTATTGAGTACTAAATATATGGTTGTGAATCTTTATTTACTCCTAAAATAGTGTGACAAATCTCCTTCTATAAGGATTATTATGGATGGAAGGAACATCCCCCTACCCATCTAGAGAACAAACCCATGGGGCCATTGTATTTTTTGGATCCCTCCTAATAATAGAATCAATATCAATATAGATATGTCCTACAACCTCAGTTATATGCCAGGGGGGAGGGGAGGTGTGGTTTATGGACACAAGGTTTTAGTTATTTTTTCCTTCAGTGAATCTTATAAGTCTAGAGACTCTCTTCATGCTAAGGCCTCTGCCACCCTCAATGCTCATTAATTATGTATTTCTAAAAAAATTGATTTGGCCTTGGTGTAATATATTTCTTTAGTCATCCGTAACTCTCTACAATGCCTTATCTTTAACCCATTGTTCTATTACTTACCAAACTCACAGATGAAATCCCCTATTCAAAAATTGTATGGAACTTCTTCACACTTAGCATAGAGGGAAAAAAGTTTCTAATTTTCTCACATTTGGGGATACCACAGATCGTCCTCTTATTTCTTTCTCAAGAATTTGATCCCTTCTCCTTGAGTGTATTGACCTTATTATAGTGGAATCACTTGGGTTATATTAATTTAGTATAACTTGATACTTGAATTACCATTTTCCCTCTTTTAATAAAAGTAAATTCATTACTATAGACCCATTTAAATTTCTTTTATATTCTTGGACAACCAATTCAATTCAATAAGAACCATCAGGGTCCTCTTTAGATATTCTAGTAGTTGGTCTAGTCCATTCTAGATTCAAGTGAAGTTTTGAAAAAAATATTAGAGTTTTTGGATCTAATTCCACTGTAGGGTTAAATAGTATATTAATATAGGGAATGAAGTTATGAAAATTTTCCAAGGGATTCTACAATATTAGAGCATCTTATTTACCCTTGGACTAATTTTTATAAAAATTTTGAGGTGGTCAAATTTTATATAATTATTTATTATTTAATTATTTTAATAATTGACCTTGCATACATGAGTGACATAAACCATCAATATCTCCTAAATGGATCCTCATATGGGAAAACCTATCACTCTGTTTTACTTGGAATGAAGGGTTTTAGCTAAGAAGGCATAATTTGTGTTTAGATTTCTAGAATCAAATCAGGACCATTTTATGTCATTAAAAAATCTAATAATCCCTAGGTCTTTAAATAACTATTTATTTTTATATATTTAATTTGTAAATTTAAAATAAATTAATTTTAATATAAGCATGAAAAATACAATGAAAAATGGTTTTTAGAAAAATGTATTTTTAAGCATACAAATGAATTTATACCAATAAAAAGTATAATTATGATTCCTATGACATTGATTGGGTTATATTTACTCAAAGGGGGATAAAATTACTTTAAAAAAAATCCAAAATAGAATGGTACTTTTTAAATATTTTAAAAAATAATAGTTTTTATAAAAATTATTATTTTTCATTATTCACCAAAAAATAAATCTTTTCAGAAAAATCCTAAAAATTCACCCTAATATATTTTTGATATCCAGATAAAAATGAATTATATTTTAAAAAATTTAATTTTTAAAATTTATAAATTTAATTTTTTAATAAACCACATAAGACATGGAAAACACTCTAGTTCGAATATAACTATTTCTTTTTTTCATTTCAAAAATCATATAATTTTTTTAAGGAATACAAATATATGAAATCTAATCATAAATATTAATAAGAGCTGAAATTTATTTATTATTAACAATCACTAGGTTGTTACATTCTTCCCTCTTAAAGAAATTATTTCCTCACAATGTTATTCATTACTTAAATTGGTGGGGGATATTTTTTCCTGAGAGCATTTTTTGGTTCCCATGTTTCGTCCTCAATAATGTGTTTCTTCCATAAAACTTTAACCTGATGAGTTACTATATTTTATAACAGAAAATATTTGTGATCTAGAATATACATTTTAATTTTTCACAGGAATTTTTTCTTCCAATTCTACCACCTTAGGGATCAAAATATAATATTCATCAGGTACATATTTTCTTAACAATGAAACATGAAACACATCATGCACCTAAGATAAAATAAAAGGTATGGATACTCAGTAAGCAACTGATCCTACATTTTATAGAATTTAATACGGAATAATAAACCATGGGACTAAATTTGTTTCTTTGTAAAACACATAATACATTTCTAAATAGATATTTTAAGAAAAAAACAATCTCATACCTCAAATGAGAGATCTTTCCTCTGGTTATCTGGATATATTTTTTACTTGATCTGAGATGTTCTGAGGTGCTAATAAATAATATTTACATTTTTTACCATTTATTATACTTATTATGGTACCAATAAATTTATTTCATAAAATTCAACCCAACATATTGGAGTCCAACACTACATTCCATAAAATTCCTCAAAAGTGCCATATGTAAATTGGAATGAAAATAATTATTATAAAAAAACACACCAAAGAGAGATGTTGATACTAACTTCCCAGGTAATCAATTGAGAAAGCTAAAATCATATATTCCAAAGTCTGAAATATTGAATAAGAATGTTCCTCACACTAAGGATAAAATGATTTTCTAAAACATTACTAATTACCCATCGACTTCTGAAGCCACTTCTAGAAATTTGATGTAAAACTAGGATCACAATAAAATAAAATAGAGAGAGGGAATTCATATAATATAACCATATATTTAAGATAAAATATATAAAGTTGATCCAAATACATAGTATCTCAAATAGGTATAAAATTCATAGATTTATTCAAACGATCAATAATAATAGAAATTGAATTATAACCTTTATTTCTTTGGTAATACCACCATGAAATCCGTAGAAATATTCTCCCATTTCCATTTAGGCATTGAAAAAGGATAAATCATCCCCTAAGGTAATTTTCACTAAATTTTAACCTATTGAAAATTCAAAAATTTCCTATAAATATTAGTAATATTATTCTTCATACCTTCTGACTAATTATATTCCTAAAGGTCTATGCATATATTTTTTCTTCCTAGAAGAATAGAAAATAGAGAACCATGAGATTCACATAATTATTATTTCTTAAAATTCATATCAATTTTCACACAAAATATATTTCCAAGTATCATGAAGCATTCTTTTTAAATATTAAATTTAGGAAACTTACCCTTCTTAACCAAATATACTATTTATTATAAACATCAATCTTTTTTCTGACCAGGCTTAATTATTAATGACATGGATTATTTCACTGACACTTGAACTAAAAGAGTAGGAGTTCCTACATGCATAATTTCTAGGCCAACATTATTTAAATAATTAACCAAATGATCATGTTCTAAATTTATCATACTAATGATGCATCGTCTTTTTGGATCAATTTATCGACTAATTTTTTTTATTTACCTAAATGATAGTGAATTATGTAATCATAATCCTTTATCTATTTTAACCATCTTCTAGGCTTCATGTTTAACTATTTTTGAGTGAATATATACTTTAAACTTTTATGGTCAATATATTATTTACATTTTAACCCATATGAAAGATGTATGTAAATTTTTTAATCATAAAATAATATATCTAGTTAAAAATATTATGTAGGTTAATTCTATTCATAAATTTTCAGTTTATGTGTTGCATATGCAATTACCTAATCATATTCTATAAATTCATAACCAATTCCCTTCAAAGAAGAATTACTATAAATAACAAACTCACCATTCCTAGATGTAAATGATAATGCTATAGCATTTACCATTTTTATTTTCAATTTTTAAAAACATTTATCATATTTTGTTGAATAGATGAATTTAAATCCTTTTCGAGTTTACTTAGTTAGTGGTCTAGATAAAAAATCCGAATTTTCAATAAAATGTCAGTTGTAACCCACTTATCCAAGAAAACACTGAATCTCAGTGAAATTTTTAAGTCTTAGACACTATTCTACCACCTTATTTTTAAAGAATAAATAGTTATTATATCTTTAGAGACAATATATACAAGGAATGAAATCTTATATAACCAAAATTCACATTTTATATAATTTCCCTATAATTTAGTTTCTTTTTAATTTTATAGATCAATAATTAGATGCCTTTTATGTTCCTAAAAACTTTTGAAATAAACCAAAATGTAATCAATAAACACAACCAAAAATTTATCCAAATAATCATAGAAAATTATATTCATAAGATACATGAATACAACAGGTGAATTTTTCATCCTAAAAGGAATAACCAAAAAAATTTAATGCCCATACATAGTATGAAATTATATCTCTATAATTTATTCATCTTTTAGTTTCAGATAATGATATCCAGACCTGAGATTAATCTTGTAGTTGGAGTTTGACTTAGTGTCAATCACCTTGTAATAATACATCAAAGATGGCGGTTCAAAACCCATTGGGCATAAGTTACTATAATAGTATTATAGTGTTACTATAGTAGAAATGTATCAGTGGTGGTACTATAGCTCCAGATGCATTTTAGTGGTAGAGGGAACTATAAAAAACACTATAGTGGCGGCGGTACTACAACAGACTAGGTTCTGTAGTAGTGATATTCACTGATGGGCCTTTGGAAAAAAATATGGGGCTTTAGGGCTATATAATGGTATATTATTCCCATTTGTCCTATTATCCATTTATTGAGTCTCCTATACCCAAATAAAAATAGGTTCTTCCCTTTTTTTTCAACAATAAAGAAGATTTAACCCCACTTTTTTTTAAATCAATCTTTGAAAAATACAATTCTCCCTAAAGAAGATAAAACATACCATATATATAATGAAACATATACATGTTCTTAATATTAATGTTATTGAGTGATCAATAATTAATGTAAATCATCATTGAACCATCCTTATTTTTTTTAAAAATAAGATCCCCCAAGGTTAAGTACAATGATGAATAAAAACCTTATCAAGAAATAATTGTAACTACGTTTTCAATTCCAATATCTCCTAATACATCTATATATTCATTTAATACTATCACATAACTAATTTGATAAACTTCCCTCTTTTCAATAATATGCAGAAGATAATTTTCACTTTCTTCTTTAATCATTTCTAAGCTCCTTGATATGTTATAATAGTAATGAAATCATTATTATATGAAAGTTAGAAATAAATTGGAAAATTTAATATAAATTCTTGAGATCTACAATATATCTTAGCTTGATAAACTTAAATCCAATCCATACCTATAATAACATCTGAAGTGCACTGTGTTGCATTTGTTGTCAATGAGGTATGTTGTTGTCAAGGAATGAATGGATGGATGTCAAGGAATGTCAAGATGTGAATGACAAATGTTGTGATGGTGTTGGTGATGAAGAGAGAATGGCCATAGTACTAAGATGCATGTCACTTAGGAGATTCACTAAGTGGCATAGGAGATGTGGTTGAAACATTCTCTAGTCACATCTGACGATTGTTGAGCTGTTCTTCAAAGTTCCAAGAACTTGTATCAACTGGATACAAAGTCACAACAATGTTAGAAGACCATGCATTGTAGTGACAATGCATGAGGAGTTGAAGAAGAAAGATGATCCATTCACTACTTCTAAGTGGATGATGTGCATTAATAAAGTCCATGCACTATCACTTAGTGCATGAGAATCAGAAGAAGATCTAATTGATCTCTGATTTGATCAACGAAGCCCATTGAAGATGTTATGTGATTCAGGAGCATCGGTTGATGGAAGAACCTTCAAGAATTCCATTCTTAAATGATGATTATATGTTGAAGAAGGATGATGAATTCTAATGAAGAAGAAGAAATAAAGAAGATGAAGAATGGCTTAGAAGAGGAGTTGTGGCATTTGGCATTTGAACTTGGTCACTTTGTTTTTACACAAAGGACTTGTTCTATACTTAAGCAAAAAATAAGCCACCAAGGAGGCCAGCCGAGGGTCATCACCCAAGGCACTTGTGGGACTCAAGGTCACCACGCCCATGGGGAACCCTCAAGGCCAGGGCAGCATCCTTGAGGCAGGGGCGCACCCGTAGGACACCGCATGGGCGTCTGGGGCACGCCCGGAGAAGCGCGGCAGGGGCTGTGTATAAGCCCCCGAGGGCACGCGGTGGTGAAGCCCGCACACCCGGTGTGTGCATAGTGGGCGCTAGTAGCGCGCCCGCGAGGAGCAGAGAGTGGGCGCAGAGCGCGCCCGCAGGGAGAACTCTGTGCGGGGCGGCACCGAGAGGGGAGAATTTCAATTGCGGGGTTGAGGGAGCGCTTGGGTAATAAGCTGCGGAAAAATCAGAGCCCGTTTCGATGTGGGATGCGGAATTTTTCCGCGGGAGCGATCCTGGCCGCACGATCGATCGCGCGCCAGATCTCGGCCGCACATCTGATCCGCGGCGAGGCGATCTGATCCAGGCCATCCGAGGATATTCAAACGCCTGATCCAACGGCCGTGGCTCGTCTTCCACCTCGAGCTCGAGCCGAGGACACCCCGTGCCACCCGACGTCCCCCGCTGAACCAGTGGCTCCCCGAGCATGGTTTTTGAGTTCCTGGCCACCATTACCGAAGCCGAAGGCTCCATTGAGCTCGTCTAGATCTACCGAACACGATCATGCAATAAAATATGCATGCACACGATGGATGGAGAATTTTGATGAAGGCCAAGGCAAACGAAGTTGCCGAGGCATTGGGTGTTCGTGATTTTCATGGAGTGGAAGAAAAGAGGTCGTGCATGCGTTCAAAGTCGCATGCACGTGAAGAAGACCGGAGAAAAATAAGGAAAGAACCCGCGGTGGAAACTGAGGAGAGAAACGAGATTTTACAGAAACTTGAGATCCGAAAATCTCGGTGGTTCAAGATTTTTCTCACGCGGATAAACCACCTCTGCCTCGCCTATAAAAAGAAGACCACAGGCGCTGTTTATGCTTGCTGAAAAATTTGAAGAGAGTCCCGCAAGCACCCTGTGCTTTGCGAAGCTTTGAAGCCCCGCGCAAATACCACTTGCACGGCTGAAGTTCCAGAGCCACCCGAGGCTCTGAAGGAGGTCCCTGCCCGCGTACTCGCACGGCAGAAGGAGCCCTCTCTGCCCGCACCCTTGCGCGGCAGGAGGTAGACCCCGCGGGTGTTGCACTTGCATGCCCCGCGGCAGGAGGGGCTTGCGCGCCCTGCGGCTTAGTGCCTTGCACCCAAGGCTTACGCGGTCCTTGAGGCCCGTGACACCTTGTGCGGCTGCCCCTTGCACCAAGGCCTTGTGTATGTGCTAAGTGAACAAGAAGACCACAACTAAACCTAAGTCAGTAGGTGTGAAAAGTTGAGGAGAACCCGAGGCCTTTGTGCCTTGTGTGGAATAGAAGAAGAAGGCCGAGCCTTGTGCTTGTGTGCAAAGTGAAGGAAGAACACCCTACGGGCAGTAGGTGTGCAAAGCAAGAAGACCCGAGGCATAGTGCCTTTTGTGTGCAAGATAAAGTGGAAGGCCAAGTGTGTGCCAAGTGGTTAGAAGACCACACTCATTAAGTGTGTGTGCAAAGTGAGCAAGAAGTTGGCCGAAGCCTAGGTGTGTGCACAAGAAGGGAAGAAGGCCATAGGCATTTGTGTGTGCAAAAGAACTAAAAGGCCGAACCAAGTGTGTGCACTAAAAGTGTAAACACCTAGAAGTAAAATAAGGAGTGACCCACACTAAAGTAGAACACACTCTAAGTGTGTAAACAAATTGGATAAAGTGTGTGAAGGAGGAAGAAGGTGTGTGCTTAAAGTGTTACACCCTTTGTGGGTTTACTGCACCAAGAAGAGAAAGAGGAGAGTGCATGCATGCATGCATGCACGTGCACACGTGAACAAAGATAAATCAGTGGTGTGCATCTGAGTTGTCCAAGACCAGAAGATCTTGAAGAATTTGAGAAGGCCATGCAGTCAGTGCATGAAGATGCAGAGCTATCATGCACTCAGTGCATGAAGTTGAAGTGAGTTGAGACTGGACCGGACTGAAGTTAAAGATATCAGTTGTCTGAGTATTCAGTAGCTGGAGAGAAGCCAGGCCATCCTTAGAAGAAGGAGATAAAGCCTGAGCAAGACGAGAAGACCTGATCATCACAAGTGATCAGAGGTACAGAGCAAGGCCAACAGTCTTTATCCCAGACTGCTGAAGATACTTGAAGAAGCTTAAAGTGAAGAAGAGCTACTCGTGTGACTCGAGGAGCCAGGAGAAGACCCTGTGGGACTCAGGGAGAAGAAGTCTTCAGTGGGATTCTGGAGCAGGCCAGTGGGACTCTGGTAACACTGTGGGACACAGTATAAAGACCCTCCTGTGGGACTCAGGAGAGATACAGTGGGACTCTGTATCGACCATTGTAATTTTAACAGGTTATAATGGAGAATCCATGCTGGCAGAGCATGGCAAGGATGTAGGCCTTTGGTGCTGAACCTTGTAAATCCTTGTGTCCTGTGCCTTTTCATTACTGCATTATCCGAGAAAGGTTGAGAGATACAAGAAGAGTGGATCGAGGCTTTAACCAGCCATAGAGGTTTAATTGATAAGGAATCAATTAGTAAAAAGTTTTAAGGGATCACTGATTCACCCCCTCCCCCTCTCAGTGATTCACACTGATCTGGGCACTTCAACATCAAACTAAACTATCGTCAAGATATTAATATTTACCCGAAAAATACTAAATATAGTCACAAGATATTCTTATAAATATATTTTTTATTAATAATTCTACCAGGAGTTTTTACTAAAAGTTATTTCACCATTTCATGAGGTAATATTTCCATTTTACCAGTAAAATCCACAGAAATAAAAGAATATGTAAACCTTGAATAAAATAATAATTTTTCATAATATGAGTAAATAAGTAATATACCCATCACCACAAAATTTAATAGTCCTTAATTTTCTATGGTAGTTATGAATGAAATTGACAAAAACTTATTCTTATGGTCTTGATTATTCCAATCATTCATGCTTTACTTCATATATGTATCCACATAATGTTCTATCTAATTTTATTTAAAATATTTCACTACTTGATTATAAGATTTGGTATGGTCATTACTATGAGTTGTTTCTTTGGAATCATAATAAAAATGGCCAAGAATGCCACAATGATAAAACTTTTTCGATTTTATAAGTCTATCATTTAGTGTCTCCTTGACATTTTCATATTTTTTTTCATTTTGATAATTACTTCAACCCATTTTTTCTTTACTAATAAATTTGTTTAAGTAGTTTCAAATTTAGTGTGCCTCTATTTTTATTTTATATAAGATACAATATTGATTGTATTATTATGCAATCTATTCCTATGAAAAGATAATAAGATTGTATTATTTTATCTGTTTATTTCAAAATCTAATTCAGTTATTTTGACGGGGAGAAGTTATCCGAAGCTATTATGAGATTTTCACTAACAATATAGTTTTCCATCTTAAATTGACCTTTTTATTTTTGTTATATATCAAGATGCAGCGTTCAGATTCACTCAAAACTTGTAATATTGGATAGGTAAGATATTTATCTAAATTTCAATATTTCTGGAGGAATTCAAAAAATAACTATTTAGTGCTATAAAACTTCAAAAAAATTTATGAAAAATTTTATGAATTATATAGTGTCTATATTATTAAAGATACAATTTTTAATTGATTTTATGAGGTTCAGATATCCGAATTACTCAAAACCTCATGATATGAAAATCCTTGAAGTTTATCTTGATTTTTTAGTTTATATTGAAGGATGAAAATGTCGTTTTTATGGTCAATAAAATATCTGAAGTTCTATAATGTATTTTTTGATCAATGGTTTTTCCAAAAAATTTATTTCTTATATTTTCAAAATATATTAAGAGTTTTGAAGTTTGAATTGACGTGATTCTTGATCTGTTATAAATATATTAATATTTCCTAAATATAATTCTTTTGGGATGAATGTTGTATCCTACATTAAGTAGATTTTAAAATTCAATGAATGGTTAAGGAATTATATTCACTATAAAGTTACTTTTATCCTGATGTTTTTATCCATATGCTACTTTTGAGAATCCTACATTTAAGAAAAAGGTATGGTTTCAAAATCCTATATTGGATAAAAATGACCCCTTCATTAGAGATGATCCCTATCCTATATTTGAAAATGAACCCTATGTTTTCATATGTTTACCCTTACATTTCCACCGTCGAGGATAAAACTAACCTTACTTCTGTCACTATGTAACTAAATATAAAACATAGGAAATTCATCTTATAACCTGATGTTATTATTATAATAGGATCTGGTTGTGTTATGAAGAGAACACTACATACAGAGAAGATCATGCTGGACTTTGAACTGCATGATGAAGACAGGAGGTGTCGCGATCTACTGGAGATCATCCTCACCACATATTTTATCATGCTAAACTAGTTTGTATAGGTTTTGTATGTTTCATGGAGTATACTCATCCTAGAATTTTATAGTTCTTATAGTTTTTACATGAATACTTCTCAACTTTAATGTTGAACACTTTATTTCAATATGGAAAATTCAATTTGAGTAGGATGAAGATGTCTCATGGTGATACTTGATCATTGTACATGAAACTAATCTACAGTATGAATAAGATTAATAGTACCTCAAACTAGAAATCACTATATTCATTATACTACATTCATATACTATATAATATGTTTCATTAAACAGAAAACTAAATATGGGTGTCCTCTAGGCTTGCATGATGAATAATAGAGGGGTCAGTGGTGGCTTCCACACACTCATGCTTCTTAAATTAATGAATATAGTTGTTGATATCAATCTAAAACAATGCATTCTCGATGAAGTCCTAATTTGTGCACAAAGTTATAAATTCAAAAACCTCATGCATGTAACACACCTATAAGTGGTTAAAGATGATGAATAATTCTTAGAAGCACTGGAGCTTTGATTCACCAATTTTCCTTACATGATACTTTAAAAAAATAACTGTAAGAGGATTAATATATTCAATTTCTTTATTAGAAATAAAACATTCAAGTGTATAGAATGTGGATCAGGAAATTTGAGAAAAATATAGTACTTTATTTTACATGATTATTGATATTTTTATCTGCTACATTTTATCTAGAAAAGTTTATATTGTTTATCAGTTGGATAAATTATCATAAATTCCAAGGATTACGATTGAGAAATCTATAAAGTTTTTTGTGTAGTATTTAAAAATAAAAATTATTGTATTATTTTAATTTCATTTTTTAAAATGAGGTTTGGGGACTCAGGGTTATTTAAATTCGAATTTTTGATTTTACATGCGAATACTGCTACTAGTCATCAGGGTTTATCTA
This sequence comes from Viscum album, assembly GCA_963277665.1. Taxonomy (NCBI): domain Eukaryota; kingdom Viridiplantae; phylum Streptophyta; class Magnoliopsida; order Santalales; family Viscaceae; genus Viscum; species Viscum album. Next base: position 1,713,447,506 of record OY728130.1, read on the forward strand.
AGATATTTTAAAGAAAGATTTAAATGGTTTTTAAATCTATTTTTGAGGATCATTAAATTATGATGGTGAATATTGGAATAATTTTATTTTGTTTTAGGGAGTTTATTTTTAAGTTATTTTCAGAAATTAAGAGTGAAACTGTGTTTCATTTTTCAAGGAGAAATTTTTGGAATCACTTTGATGTAGTTATTTTTGAATATTTTAAGGAAGATGAGTAATTGAAATATCTAGAAATTTATTCTTTCTATATATGTTAACCTAGTAGTAAAAAAAACACAATGGTGTAGAGATGTGAAAAATCTATTGAAAATATAGTGCTGAAAAATATTCATTTAGCTATTTGAAATTTTGAATAAAAAATTGAAATACTCTATATATTTATTATTCTCTTAGTTTGTGACAAATATAAATAAGAAGATAGTATATTCCAAAGAATAAATATATTATCTTTTTACTGTAAGTGGCCTGTGTGACATTGAAGTATTATTTTTCTATTGTGTTCTTTATTGAAGATCTTCTACATCTATCATTTTATAAAAAAATCATGTGCTGAATCCATTTAAAAAATATATATCTCATATATTTTATCCGAAGTTTTAAATTCTCATACTCATTCATTATAAAATTTTAGGTACTCATAATAATCTCTGTACATCTCAGTTCTCTACAAAATAACTAGTAGGCCCTATAAAATTCTTTTTGTGTGGTGTTAATTAGCTGCAGTCAATTGTAGAGGTCCCCAGAAAAAAGACGTGCTATGGAAAATAACCAACTTCATGGAAAGAGAATTGATGAAGTATATTAGCGGATTTATGTACCCCGAACCACTATACATCATCATGTATTATTATTTACTTTATTTATTTTCCACTACTTACACATATTTAAGAGATAAGTAAAGGATCACTTCATTTCTAGAGGGAAGTTTTAATTTTTCCAAATTTTTTAAAAGGACACAATTTACCCCTCTTGTGTCTTCATCCTCATCATTATGACCCAAAAATTAATATCAAAGTTTGAGATCTATTGAAGATATTCTTTGGTTATAACAAGACCGAGTGAAATATATTGGTGAAGACAAATTTAAATAGCTAAACTTAGAGAAGGCATTCGATGATTCTTGATCCTTATTTAAATAACAATAATTATGGATGATGGAAATCTCGCATGAATATATATTTTAATAATCATGGTTTCAAAGTTTACCTGAATATTGTAAAACCTTATGAGATCCCTAGATAACTAAAAAAGTGGGATGCTAATAATGAATTTGAATATGATGTTAATTTAAGAGATGAATGTAATTATATATGGACTTGGTCCAGATGAATTCAATCATCTATCACAATGTTCTACTACCTATGAGATGTGTAAAATAATCACAGTTTCTTCTGAAGGAACCAATAATGTGTGACAATTGAGATTGATAAATTCTTAAATGATGTTTATAGATTGCTAACATTAATTTCAGAACCATATCAGGCGTTAGAGGAGTTTATTAGGATGAATGAAGATAAGATGGAAGAATAAATTAAAAATAATATTTCTATTGAAAAGAAAAATGTTGCACTCAAAGTTTAGATGGATTTTTTTGATTCTAGTCATTTGGGTCCAAGTTATGAATCTACTGAAAACTCTGAAGACGACCATGAAAATCCAATGGCAAATCTATTTCTTATGTCTCATGCTGATGAAGTATAATCATCTTTATCTCAAAGTTATAATTTTGCAAATTTTTCTTATAATAAACATAATAAATATAATTTTATGATTCAAGATATGTTTTAATCCACAAATAAAGATCATATAAAATTCATAAAATCTTATGATGCTATTTCTATTGATAAAGAAAGTTTGGATAACTAGTTTTTAGATTTATGATCTAGTCCTTCAAAAAATTATTGTGATTTGCAGGAAAATAGAATTGAGGAACTATTAGAAGAAGTTAAAACTTTAAGGAAATGCTCTAATATTCTTATCAAGGGAGAAAATTATTTGAATCAAATTCTTGGTAAAAATAAAATTAATAATAAAGGGAAAATTTTTATTTTTGGTAATGGATAAAATCTTAAATTGTATAGAAATTATTTTCTTCATAGTTATAAAAGAAAAAGCATATCATCTTCTAAATTTTTTTATTATGATATTAATAGAAATTATGCTAATGACTGTTATTTTAGAAAACCTCAATTTTTTGGTATTAAACATTTTCAATATTCAAAAGCCTTATCTAAATCTTAGTTTAAAATTTTTTCTCAAAATAAATTGATTTGGTTAGCTAAGTCTTTAGTTTCTAACACTACCAGACCCAAAATCATATGGGTACCAAAAGGAACTTGTATTTTATTTTTTATAGGAATGCACCACTAGATTTCATTTTTATATCATTAAGCGGCTACTTCAATGTTATTGAAATTTATTATATTTCCATTTCTTATTCTTTTAATTATTTTACAAAGATATACCAAGTCTAAATTAGTTTTATATTTATAGTTAGAAATTTCAAAATCGAGAATGTATTTCATTTCTATTTTAATATTTGATTTAAATGCACTAACTATTTTATTTAGGGGGAGAAGGAATTTTAAAAATGTATTTTTTCCTTATACATTTAATTATCCTTATGCTTAAATTGTTACCACTCTATTACTTTATGAGATGAATTAATTCATTAAATTATTATGTTAACTAATGACCATCAATAATAACGTTATGATTTTATATAATTTTTTTTATTAATTGTAATATTGTGTTTAATGGAGTACCATTTAAAATACTTTCATGTGCTAAAATTAATCTATTATTTTATGTGAAAAAATGTTCATTTAGATAAATATGTTTTGTTCATGAATGGAACACACAAAAACATTATTTAAAATTTAATAAAATATTTTATTTTAATTCTTGGAATATATTTTATTATTATGCTAAGTATTTTGGGGATTTATTTGAAATATTTATCACATGTTTAAATATTTTATTATCATTCCATGAATTATAGTTTTTAATACATATTTTTAATTCCTTAAAAATCACTTGTTATTAATTGAATAATATTTTACATATTTTGTTGGATCCTAAAATGAATATTTTATCCTTTTAAAGGAAACATCAATTAAGAGGGAGTTTATATCAGGGCATGTATTGGAAACATCATTTTTAGGTATTTTATAAGAAATTATCTTGGGAATATTTTAAAAAGGGTGAAAAAATTTGTTTTCAAAATTTAAATATTTTTTGATCCTTATAAAAGGGGGAGAGAAATTTGGTAGTATATCAGGGATTTGTAATTATCAAAAAGGGGTAGATTTTTGAGTGGATCATTTCTATTCTCATGTTGGTTTTGTTTTGATAATTACTTAATCCCATTATTGGTTTACTAATAAATTTGTTTAAGTGGTTTCATATTTAGTATTCTTATGTGTTTATTTTATTTAGGAATCAATATTAATTCGATTTTTTTCTATCTATTCCATAGAAAATTTAAGAATATTATCTTCATTTTATCTATTTATTTTAAAATCTAATTTAGTTATCTTGATGGGGAAAACATTATCTGATGCTATTAGAAGTTTTTTGGAAAGAATATAGTTTTTTAGATTAAAGTCACCTATTTATTTTGATTATATCTCAAGATAAAGAACTTAGATTAACTTATAACTTTTACTATTTGATATATAATGGATTTATAAAAATTTAATTTGTTTGGAGGAAGTTAAAAAATAACTCTTTAGTGATCTAAAAATTCATTAACGTTGTTATAAAATTTCAGGGATTCTACATTATACAGATTTCAATAGATATAATTTTAATTGATATCATAAGATAAATTTATATTAATTTCTCAAAACCTAGTGAGATATAACACCAATAATTTTATCTTGATTTCATTAGCTTACATTGAAGGCCAAAATGGTTGTTTTGATGGTCAATAAAATACCCTAAGTTATGTTACATCTTTTCTGAGTTGTAGTAATTTCAAAATTTTATGGATTCTGTTTTTCAAATATATTAGTTTATGTGGATTTCATATTGATGTATTTATTAATATATTGAAAATATCTTGATATTTACTAAATTTAAGTCTCCTGGTATGAATGCTGAATATGATGTTAAGAGGCTCTGAAAATTCAATTAATGGTGAAGGTAAGCTCTTCACTATATAATCATTTTATCCCTATATTTTTATCCATATGATACTTTTGGGAACCCTAATTTTAAGAAAAAATCATGGTTTCTAAACCCTAAATATTATAGAAATGATCCCTATTCTACATTCAAAAATGAACCCCACATTTTCATTTGTTTATCCTTATTTTGTTGTTATCAAAGATAAAACTCTCTTTACTTACATCACTATGGAAATCAGTCTGAAACACTGCAACTTTAGCTTATAACATAATGTTAATATGGTAAGGGGAGTTGGATATGTTATGAAGAGAACACCACATGAAAAGATTATCATGCTGAATAATGAAGTGCATGGTGAACACAGGTGGTGTCACAATCTACTAGTGATGATCCTCATCACATGTGTTATAAAGATGAAATGGTTTGTACAGGTGATGCGTGTTGCATGGAGTATACTCATACTAGAATATTGGAGTGCTTAGATCTTTTATAAAAATACTTATCCACTTGAACTTTGAATACTTTCTAGAAATATGGGAAACTCAATTTGAATAGTATAAAGATGCATCATAGTGATACTTTATCATTGTAGTGGAACTTCATCTATAATATGAAGAAGATTCAGAATAGCTCAACTTGGAAATCACTGTATTGATTTTCCCACTTTCATATGTTGGATAATATGCCACATCAAACTAGAAACTTAATATGGGTGTCCACCATGATTTCTTGATGAATAAAAGAGGCGTTGAAGGTGGATTCTACACACTCATGCTACATAAATTTATGAAATTAGTTTTTGATATAAATTTGAAATAATACACATTGAACACAATCTTTATCTATTCACAAAGTGATAAATTCTGGAACCTCATGCATGTCACACACCTATAGGAGGTTGAAGATGATGAATAGTGTTTTGCAACACTGGAGGTTTGATTCATTATTTTTTCTTGCATGCTTATTTACAAATAGAACTGGAATAGGATTAATATATTCCATGTGTTTATTGGAAATAAAATGGAAAATTTTACAAAAAGTGGAGAATTCCATTTTAGAAAAATATGGTACTCTTTTTTACATGATTATTGGTTTTTTATTTTTTTATTTTTATCTGAAAAAATTTAGCACTTTATTAGTTTGATAAATTCTCATAAATTCCAAGGATTATTATGGAAATATCTATAAAGGTTTTTATAAAGTATTTAAAGATAAAAATTATTGGAATATATCCACAACATTTTTTCTAGGGAAGTAAGAGGGCTCATTGTTATTTAAATTCAAATATTTTAATCTACATACAGATGCTACTGCTAGTTTTTAGTGGCTATTTCATCTTTTTAAAGGAATATTTGAATGGTGTTTAAATATTTTTTAAAGGATCATTTAGTGATGATGCATACATATTGAAATAATTTTAATTCATTTGATGAATTTTATTTCAAATTTATTTTTAGAAATAAATTGTGCAATGGTTCTGTATTTTTTATGAAGAAATATCTTATAGCACTTTAATGAATTTATTTTCGAATATCTAAAGGAATAGGAGTCACTGTAACTTCTATATATTTGTTATTTCTATATATATTTCTATAGTAGGAAAAAGATATGAAAAAACAAGGATACATGAAAACTATGTTGAAAATAATGTATTGAAAAATATTCTTTCTATAGTTTGACATTTTGAAGCTAAAATTGAAATACTCCATATATATATTAATCTCTCACTACGTACAAAACAAGAAGAAAAAGAAGAAAATCTATGCCAAAGAAGAAAGATATTATCTTGATACTTATCAAATAATAAAAATCTCGTTTTACGATGAAGAATTATTTTTTTTGTATGACTTATTGAAGATATTATAACTCTTTCAGTTGCTTCTTGATCTATGTTTCAAATTTAGTTCAACAATCTATATTAAATTTATTTTCTCTAAAGTGTTGACTAATTGTAGTAAATCATGGTGTAGTGTCAGCTTCTTGTACTAAGTTGTGGATATCTCAGTTCCCTATAAAAGAACCCTAAGTTCCTATAAAATCCTTGTTGTAATGTGTCAACTACCTACACTAAATTATAGAGGTAAAAAAGGAAATGCTAGTGAAAATATCCAAACTCTTGGATATAGAATTGTTGGAGTGGACTAGGGAATTTTTGTGCCTCAATCCACTATACATCATCGTGTTCTGCTCTTTCCTTTATTTATTTTCCACTGCTTACTCATTTTTAATAGAGAAGGAATGGATCGCTTCATTTGAAAAGATATGTTTTAATTTTTCCAATATTTTTAAAAGGACACAATTCAACCCCATCTTGTGTATTTGTCATCGTCTTTATGACCCAGAAACTCCATATGATGCTTCTTATTTAACTTATTATAAGTTGGAAATTTTGACATCTTACATTCATATTTATTTTAATAATAATATCCCATTACTTTCCACATGGACCACTTCTTGTCTTTACTATTACAAAATCCAAAAAACTCTATATCGACCACCTAAATATTTCTTATAACTTTATCATTTATTTTAATTTATAGAGAGGGAAAAGATCTTCACAATCTTGGTTTTAATCTTGAATTATACCTATCAGTTTTACTATCATAATCCAAAATAAAATTTGGTTCATACTTGGAAAATAGATTAAAATTTGTTTCATGGGTGAAAATAGAGTCCTCCTACTTTTTCTTTAGATTAAAAAATTTCTTTTCCTTCCTAAATTGAGAAACCTTAGGAAATACTTCTCAAGGAAAGGTTCCTTATATATTGTCCACTCCATGGAATCAATATCATCTTTTTTTTGTTTAGTATTATTAATAAATGAACACCACTGATCGAATTCACATTCAAAATAATAAATGATAATAATTACCTATTTGATGTTAAAAGAAACCCCCAAACCTTGGATATATTTTCTAGATCATTTATCAATCCTTCTTCTACTACCTAGTATGAGGTTCCACCAAATTCTAGAGGGTTCCATTTTATTAAATTTACCACTATATATATGTTCCTCTAAGGATATTTCTATCGCTCTTTGTCATGTTTTCCACCATTAATTTCCCTAATTAACAAGGTTAACATAACTACAAATAATTTTTTCCAATTCTAACCATTCCAGGTTATTAATTTGAAATGATATTATCCTCTTGATTCCTTTCCACTTCATTCATCCTATTTCATCAAGGAAAAACCATTCTAAAATAGACACAAATTTGATGAAGCAATATGGAAACCCTCAAATGTTTTTTATGATATTATAAATCATTGACTAAATTATCTTAAATATATTTTATTCATAATATCCAAGCCTATAATGTTTTATAAACCTTTCTCTAATACCAACTATAATAAAAATTCCTTTTACAACCCATGATTATGAATTTAATAGGAAGGATTAGATTTTCTTATATTCCCATGATATTTTAGGTTTAGAGTTTTATATAATTAAGAAAACTTTTTACATATCAACATCTCAAAAAACAGTGGACACATCTACTCAATATCCATTTTCCCTAAAAATATGATTCTTAAAATTTAAATTCATATTTCATTCAAAAAATATTTTCTTCTTTTAAGATTAATCCTTATAGTGGGGAGATATAACTTTATATAGTTATTAATCATCCTTAAGCCTTGTGAAAACTATATTAAAATGTGGGATGAGAAAAAATATTAGTAAATAACATAAAAAAGAAATAAATTTTTTATTCCATTATGAAAATCATGAAATGCCATAGAAAAATTTTCTTTTATATAATTATCCTTGAGCCCAAAATAATAATTTACTTGTTGAATAAATCAACTTCACTTCCCAAATATTTTCATAAAACTTTACATAATAAATATTTAATAAAAAACATAATCATCATGGTTTATTGTAAAACACGAGTACCCATGAAAACATTTTCTTGAAAAACATAGTTTTTAACCTTAAAAGGTGCATAAACATTCCTTTAAACATAATATCATTAGCTTACCTTATTAACTCAAAATAATTCCATAATACCACATTATAATCTATAGAATATTCATGTAGGTATTTTGAGAGATCATACTCATATAAATCTTATAACAATTCTTACAATCACTCTTAGAAATGGGAGAACCTAATTAGTTAATTCCAACATATATTCCATAGAGAAAAAAATAAATAACCAATGTCTGGAGTCTCTGGCCCGGTTTGGTCTCAAAGTAGGCCTCCTCTTGATTGGATTTCCATCGGTATGCTTGGGGTCTCTATGGAATAGTGGGGTTCTAGGGTGGTTCAATGTTGTCTCTAGTTTCGTTCCTAGTGACGACACGGCTCAGCAGAGCACCTATTAACTCAGTTTGGGTTGTATCATCAATTTTGGTGTCTTCAAATCGGTGTGCGTGGCATGGACCTTGTGGCGATGACGTGGCTCAGAGTGGATCCGCCTCATTGGGTCAGTATGACATGACTAGGTGGCATCTCCGGCGTGCTTTTGGTGTGGGTCAGTGATGGTTCTGGAATGAATCGTAGGGAGGGGGGGTTCTGGGTTCTGGAGATTCTGTCTTGTATCCAATGGTCTTCTTGGTAAGGGGTTATTTTTGTTACTTTGATTTTTGTTGCTCGATGGTGTTTCTGCGGGGTCGACCTTGTCGAAAGTTTCATACCTCTCCTTGCTCCGCTACCCGTGATTTGCATTATTGGAACTTTGGTGAGGCCATTCCTTAGTTTAGTGTTTTCTAGATCTATGCCCAAAGTAACATTTCTTGGTCAGTGCAACTCTGATCCATTCACTGGTGATGCTTCCAGGATTTGGAGTTGGACCTTCCAGTCCTAGGTGATGTTAGTCCGGATCCGTGGTCCTTGGATTGACTTCCTATGGTGTCCGTGGCTGGTTGGGGTTTGGATAGTGGTGGGATTTTAGCTTGGTTTCCAATGACCAGTGAAGGATTAATGATGAATGAGGTCATTTTTTGGTTGATTTTAGGTGTTCTGGATCATTGTATAAGTGTTTGCTTTTGCGATTTCGTAGAATTTTTGTGATGGAGGATAACTGTGATGGTTCTGTAGTATTTGGTGAGGATTTTTGTGATTTGGTGGAATGGTTTTTTCATGTACTATTTGAATTTTGGCCTATCGTCAGTGGTTTATGGGTCATTACATCCCATTCAAATTCAAGGGTCAACTCCAAAAGAGGTTCAGAGTAGGAGTTTGCACTAGATCGTTTCTATACGGAATTGGATGTTTGAGAGGGTATGTCATTTTCCATTGGTAGCAGGCCTGTGCATCCATGCACAGGATGGATATCCGAGCATCGATGATATGGTGGAAGCTGGTCTTCAAGTTTTTATTTCTAGTATGGGGCCTTTATTTGTAGGCTTTAATTGGATTGGTTTTGTCCTTGGCCCTTTGGACCGTGGGCCATTTTTGTTTTTTTTTGTAATTGATGTCAAGCTGGGTTCCCCGTCACCCCTTAAGAGGGGTCAATCTTAATAAAAATTAATTTTCAGTCATATACAAGAATCCATTTTAATCATGAAATATAATAAATTATTCCATTTAACCCATATTTAAAAGAAATTTTAGGATTAATATAAAAATAAGGATAGAAAAACTTTTTTCCTTGGAAAAATTTTAAAATGAAAATTTACCATAAGAACAAGAAATAGGGTATTTTTTTAAAAAAAATTAAAACCTGTTGAGGAATATTATTAATGAATAATATTTATGATTTTTTAAAATTTTACTCATGCCATATACATTGAAAAAAATTCCTTTCACACTTTTTTTTAAAATGGAAAAAATAACCCATTTGAAAAATGTTAAAAAATAATCCATTTAAAACCTTTATAATGAAAGAAAAAAATTGTTTAAAATGAATTTTAACATAAAATTTTTATATTAATAACATACCCAATTCATTTTAAATAATATGGATATGGAGGAAAAATATAAGAAAAAATTTTAAACTTTAAAAATATGGTTTTAAAGAAATTTTTTTACCTCAAGTTTAACTTGATACATACATTCTTAAAATACTATATAATAAACTTACATTAATTATTTAATTAATTAATAAAAATTTTCTAGTTTATTACCATATTATTATCCCATTTGTTTTATTATCATGACTTATAAAGTTAGTGAATCAGTTAAGTTCACATTAGACGTTTTTGAAGTTGTTTGATTCATAATTCAAATCCAACTTTGGTAGGTTTACCACGGTCAAAGGGGTCATTGTTCAATCTACATATAATATTAATCATGACATAATTATCATGTTTATAAACCAAATAAAATGTTATAACTAGTCATGAAAGGTGTATATGAAAAACAAATCACGTCTCTTTGTGTAGGTCGTAGTCAACACATACACACGAGTGATGATATCATTTTCCATATAATGGTAGAGTAATAAGGAAAGTAATGTATTATCTTTTTAGAAATATAATTTTGTAATTTATACCCAATATATTCATTAAATCTATCATAATAAACATCCTTGTGAGGTGGTGATGAAAAAATAAACACATCACTTTGTGGAGGTGGTAGTTAGCACATATGCATGAGCGATGTTTTTATTTCCCATAGGATAGAAAAGGAGATGAAAAGGGGTTGTGCAATCAAAATTACAACATTTAATTAAATGTAATATTCTAATTTTATTATATCATTATGATTATATTATGAAAACACTTCTCTTTATTACACATTAATTCATGATTTATTACATAATATTACACATAATAAAACCCAAAATATTGAAAAGTCTAGTTTCCTTGGGAAATATGTACATTACAAAACAAATTAAAACATGGTATTTGAAAAAATTAGTGAAAACTTCCTTGAAATTCTCATATTATTCCATCTTACTTAAAACTACATGGGATAACCTGGGGACATACATAAGAAGTGGGTGAGATATAAATCCCAGTAATGGAAAAAACATGGAGTAACATGAAGAAAGTAATACATGTTAGATAATAGGAATATCAATGAGACATAAAAGGGGTGATAATTAAAAACATGAACAATGAGGCATATTATATCATGATTACATAATGGAAACATGATAAATGTGGCAATAACTTAAAACACTGCAACATAAACACAGATCAAGGCTTACCACCAAGACATCATGATAGAAAAAGTACCATGAATGATTAGGTTCACTCCCTAATCCCTTGAAATATGTCTCATGAGACTAAAAAATCACCCATTGCATTAGAGCACTATATAATTTTGGGTTCACCCATCACTTTCATTTCATTCTCATGCTTAAGTGTGCCACATAGATCATACAACATAGATTCATTGATCATAATTTTCTTAAATGATCAAGGAGTGTGGAATATATACATGTAGGTCCCAAATAAAGAATTATAAGTTCATAAATTTGAACACCCTTGATAGGAAATGGTTATGGATATTCACTACACAATTGTTTGGCATGGAAAATCATGGTGAAATTTGGCAGCATAACGGTCATGTAAGAATGTTCATGGGAGATATTGATGAGAGTGAAAGGGGTCTCTCATAATTTATATATAAAATTGACAGTAATAGGGATATAGAATAACATATCCCATCATTATGAAATGAAGATAAAATTCATAAGATAAAGAAGATACTTCAATAAAGTGGATAAGAAGATGATTCCTTACCTTGAGAGGGTGATTCAAAATGCTTGAGAGGAGATTTTTGAGAGGTTGGGGGAACCTTGGGAGGACTCTATATAGAGGAGGGAAGAGTAAGGATATGATCTAAGCTTTTTGAGTGAAGATAATTGGGATCATGAGTGGTTTTATATAAGAAATGAGTGGGGAACTCTTTATCATTTCTCCAACTTAGGTTTTGGACTCTGTATAATAAAATAACCAAAACCAAAAACCTTAAATTGGTTTTTACCATGATTTCTACCAAATAGGGGTGGTTTTAATTATTTTATTAGGCCAAGGTACGAACTTATTAAAATAATACCCTTTCTTATGGGAAATTGAGTCACGTCCTTACAGAAAAGATATTAAAACCTTAAAATATATTATAGATTTTGTAGGATTCATAAAGGCTTTATGAAATTAATGAAATTAAATTAAAATCACATTATTTTAAAGGTAATAAATATATTTGATCATGTATGTAATTGTTAGTATTTATTACATCACTTTTGGGGTATTATGATGTCATAATTAACACCATATATTTATACCGTATTCAATTTTTACCCAAAAATTCAATTATCTCAGAAAATTATGAAAAATTCACCATTGGATAATTTAGATTTTATGATTCAAAAAAAATATATTTATTTTATCTAAATAATTTTATAAATATGTGAATTTTAATTTTTAAAATAAGAATTGACATTTATTAAGAAATGCAGGGTTTTTTGACAATAACAATTTTCAACCCTTATAAAAATTACATTTGACATTACAAAAAAGATGATCATTTATATTTAATAAAAGTAATTAATAATAATATTTTATTAAAATATTATTTATTTCAAAAATCCATTAATTCATGAAAATAAATTCCTTAATTAAATTTTAATCTTACCCAAAAATACACTTTGTGTTTTATTTTATTAAAATAAAAATCATTTAAAAAGTAACAATAATAAGAAGTATATATAACCATTATTCTAATGAAAATAATGTATATAATAATATTTCTAGGGTCTTGATACCTATAACATTAAAACCCCAACATATTCTCTAAGGGTAAGGTGTGTGATGGTGAGACTTTTATGGGGTGGTTCGGCATACATGGTTTGGGATGTGATCTTGATGAGCTTGAACTTATCCCATAAATAGTTTTACTCATGCTTAAGTTGTTGGATCTCAACTTGGGATTAATCAAGGGAAAATATTAGCGATTCTATCTCCCTTGGAGTCCCTGATAAATGGGATTCAGAGGGTATGATCCTTCTAGTTGAGGACATCACTTCCTTTTTTTGTGTCAACTTGATTTATTAAAAGCATATATTTATAATAATCACATGATCACTGTTCAAAAACTATATTATCAATGGTAATGATTCTTAACCGTATTTTAAAATTGATAGTATATAATGAAATCAAATAAGTTTATGTGATTTATATATCAATAGTATATAGTAATAGATTTAATTAAATCATAAGGGGAGATTTATTTATAAAATTATGGGTTATTACAATCTTCCCCCTTTAAAAATTTCTCCCTAGAAATTTTTATTTAACACACTAAAATGGATGGGGGTTATTATATTTCATCACCTCCTCTGGTTCTCATGTTGCATCTTCAAACTCATGGTTTCTATATAATACTTTGATCAGGTGCATTATCTTATTTTGTAGAACTTTGTCTCTACTATCTAAGATATTCCCTGACTACTCCTCATAGGAAATATTATCTTCTAATGGTACCACCTCTGGATTGATTACTTGAGAGGGGTATGGTATATACTTCCTCAAGAGTGATAAATGGTACACATCATAAACTTTATATATGTTAGGTGGGAGTTTTATTTTATAGGACACCACTTTGATATGATCAAGGGTCTCAAAGGGACCGATGTATCTTGGACTAAGATTTACATTCTTACCAAATCTAATTAATTTATTCCATAGAGGTAGGTAGAGGAATACATTGTCTCTAACCTCAAACTCTAGGTCTCATCAAATATTGTCAGCATAACTCTTATATCAAATATAATCATCCTTGATGTGCTGCTGAATGGTATTTATATTTTTTACCATTTTCTTAACCATTTCAGACCTACCAATTTTCATTCCCCAAATTCATCCCAACATGCATGTGTTAGCCAAATTTTCCCATAAAGGGATTCATAGGGAGCCATTTGGATGCTTAAGTGGAAACTATTATTGTATGATAACTCAACCAGAGTAATATATTGATCCCATCCTCCTTTAAAGTCAATTGAGTATGCTCTCTACATATACTTGAGTGTATGGATAGTCCACATAGATTGGATATCATTTTGGGGGTGGTAATCCATACTGAAGTTCAAATCAGTATTTAGAGTATGTTGGAGACTCTTCCAGAACATGGAGGTAAATATTTGGTCTTGATCAAATACAATTTATAGTGGTGTTCCATGAAGCCTCACCACTTATCTAATGTATATCTTTTCAAGTTGATCGAGTGAGAAGTCCTCTCAAATTATAATGAAGTGATAAGTCTTTATAAGACAATCCACTATAACCCATATAGAATTATTCTCTCTTGATGTATTTTTAAAACCAGTGACAAAGTCCATATAGATGTTTTCACATTTCCATGTATTTATGGGTAATGGTTTCATTATCCCCTTGGATTTTTTCCTTTCCACCTTCACTTAGTGACATACAAGACATCTTGATGTATATTCCATAGTCTACTTCTACATATTGTCCCAACAATGGTGCTCTCAATGATCTTGATACATATTTGTGGTTCTGTATGGATGAAAAAGGTTTATCTATGTGAATCATACAATAAATCCTTCTTTAACTCAGGATTTTATGGTACACAAAGTCATGACCCAAATATCACAACTTTTTCTTCCCTAACATTGAACTCTTAGGATTTCCATCTTCTTACATCTTTTACTTTATTATAAATTTACATATCATCTCTTTTGGAATCCTTTATCCTCTTTATAAGGCATGGTTGATCAATAATTTGTAAAAGTATTGATTATGTTCCTTCCTTTATTATCCCCATATCCATTATTTTCAAGTCTAGGAAGATCAGATCCTTCCCAATTATCATCAATGATAAAATTGATGGATTATTTCAACTTAGATCATCTTCCACTTTATTTTCTTTCCCAGGATGGTAGTGGATTGAGTAGTCATAGTCCATGATCATATCTCACCATATTTATTGGATCATATTTATCTCTTTCTATGTGAATATATACTTGAGTCTTTTGTGATCCATATATATTTTACACTTCACCCAAAATAGAAAATTCTGCCATATTTTCAATGTGAAGATCACTACAACAAACTCTAGATCATGTGTTGGGTATTTCTGTTAATGAACATTCAATTTACTTGAGGACAAGGCTTCCAAATTGTCATTCTACATTAATAAACGACCAAATACCTTCTTTAAAGAATTGCAGAATACCATGAAAATTTCTCTACTTGAGGGTAGAGTGAGTACAAGTGAAGTAATAAGCCTCTTTTTAAACTCCTTTAATATCTCTTCACATTCATCATTCTAATAAAAATTTACTCCCTTCTGAGTTATCTTGGTTAAAAATTTTTCTAATCATGAGTAATTTCTCAAAAATTGATGATAGTACCTAGATAATCCAAGAAAACTACAGATATCTATCACAAATGTTGGCCTCAAACATCCTTCAGTTACTTCTGTCTTTGAAGGATCCATATATATCCCATTTATTTTGATAATATTCCCCAATAATGCGACTTCCTTCAACCAGAACTCACATTTTCTATAATTTTCAAAAATCATCTCATTTCATAAGGTATTTAGCACAGTGCTCAAATTATCTTCCTCATCCTCATTTCTTTTGGATTATATTAGAATATCATCTATTAATACTACCAAAAAAATTTTTAGGCAATATATAAAGACTCAATTAATCAATTTCATGATTATTATAGGAGAAATAATGATTCTGAATGACATTACTATGAACTCATAGTTCCTGTACCTTGTATTGAAAGCAGTCTTGGGTATATCCTCCTTCTTTACTCTTACTTGATAATATTTTGACCAAATATCTTCCTTGAAGAAGTATTGTGCTCCACATAGCTAATCAAACAATTCATAAATCAATAGAATAGGATAATTTTTCTTTATCGTGACCCTATTGAGATTATAATAATCAATACAAAGGAACATTGAGCCATCCTTATTCTTGATGAAGAGTACTGGTGACCCCAAGGTAAATCACTTATGTGTATAAACCCTCTATCTAGATTATCCTATAGTTGTTTCTTCAGCTCCTCAAGTTCTGTAACTGCTATTTTATACAAATTATTATATAATAAAAATTCCCCAAGTATAATATTGATTGAAAATTCAACCTTTGAACTAGAAGGAAGACCAATAAATTATTTAGTAAACATATGAGTGTATTCCCTCATAACGGGGATGTCTTAAAAATGGTATTTTCCTTATACTCAATCATTTGAGCTACATATGCTTGGTCATAGAGAAATAATATCCATGCTTGATATGTTGGTGTTAAATAAGATTCATAATCCTCCTTACACTTGTACAGAATTTGGGAATGATTTGAGATACAGAGATTAATTTCCTTCTCATGAAAATTTATGTCGGCTCTGTATAGGGAAACCCAATCCATGACTATAATTGCATCAAATTCAACTAAAGGTAATATCGTAATGTTTTTTGGGAAGTTCATCGCACAAATTTTGATAGGGGAGGAGTTATATACTCAGGATGCATTAATTATCCCATTTTCCATTTTCACTAATAGATATAATTCCATGTTTTATGGTGGTGTTTGAATAGTTCTTCTAAACTTTCATGAAATGAATGTATGTATAAATCCAAAATCAAAAAGTACGTTCTATATTCTTGAATGAAAAAATAGCATACCTTTCACTTCTTCATTTTCAGGATCCACCTTAGCAGTTGTGATGGAAAAAGCTCATCCATGCTGCCTTGGTGGTTGTTGTTTTTCTCCAAAAACCCTTGTATTAGTGAATTGGTTTACAAAGTTCCCCAATTCCTTGTAGTTGAAACATTGAACAATGTATTTAGGGTTTAGTGGAGCATTAATTTACTCTATGTTATTAGTGAGGCTCTCTTGTTAGAAATCGCTAGCAATGTTTCCTTCCTACCCACACCTAAATCATTTCCTCATCCCCTTATAAAATTTATCGGGTGCTTATTTATAGACTTTTGAAAAGTGAGATGTTGAAATTTCTTAGCACCATTAGATTCTCCATCAGACCACCAGAATTAAACTCGAATTTAAAATTCTTATCCCCATGATACCCTTGAGTTTTTCTGATCTCCATTTTAACTTTTTGGGAATATCAAACAATTTTCTCATAGCTATAAAAGTATTGGATCACCAGGGATTTTTTTAGACTAGGTTTTATCCCACTAGAGAAGAAATAAACTATACATTCATGGGTAACAAAAAATATAGAGGCGTATTTTGAATGTCTTGTGATGTTTTCCTCACATGCCTTAATATATTCATTGTATTTTTTCTTGAGGGTAAGGAAACACTTTTCCTTTTTAAGTCGGAGAGTGAAAAGAAAATATATATCAATTTTTTCCTAGAATTTCTTCCAACCCATCTATAAGAATCTGGATCTTCATTTCATGAGAGCAACATAACACCAAAGAACTTCGAGCTCCTCCCATTTCTTCGTCTGAGATCCGATTAAGATGCCGTCAGGTGTGTTGGATTCCCACCTATCTAAGTCATTCTAGTCTGATTCAAGGACCGACGTTTGATAGAGTTCATCATAAACATCCAGGTGGATGGTTTGTGC
The DNA here is from genome assembly GCA_963277665.1 of Viscum album. Taxonomy (NCBI): domain Eukaryota; kingdom Viridiplantae; phylum Streptophyta; class Magnoliopsida; order Santalales; family Viscaceae; genus Viscum; species Viscum album. The sequence continues at coordinate 1,713,465,104 of OY728130.1, forward strand.
TTTTCTTTCACTGCCTTTGGATGATATATGCTAAAAGTACTGAGTACCCATGTTTAGGGTATTACGGGTTTTAGAATTTAATCATGTTTAAGACCTGTTAAGGTGTGTTTGATTGAGAAAGGGGTTATTGATTACACATAAGGTTTTATACCTTTATTATGGGTGTGTTTACCATGTTTAATTGATTATGTACCTTTGGTCTAGAATTCCTATTAGGCTTTCCTTGTTTTCCAGGCCTCATGTTGTTAGTATGGGGTTATTGTTTATTTGAGATGCATGTGATTCTCATTGTGAAATTATGACCAAGGGGAATATACTATGAGAAATTCAATTAGTATATGATTTTTTGTTATTTTGACCAAGAGGTATTGACTGTGAGAGCTTCTGGGTGGTGACCAATGGGGTTAGAGCGTGAGAGCTACCTAGAGGGTCGTTATTAAATGAATGTTGGAACATAGGGAATTGAATATGAGAGCTCCCAGGGGGTCATTATATTTTATTGTTACTATGAAGACTGAGGGGGTATTGACCATGAGAGATACCCAGGTGATCTTTTGTAAATGATTGGTTAAACCAGAGGGGTTAGACTGTGAGAACTTTCCCAGAAGGTTGCTTATGAATAAATGATTGACTATAATGAGTCTTCCAAGCCAAAGCACATGCTTGGACTCAATTTTACTTGGTTGATTATATGGTCTTATAATACATCTATTGTTACTATTATATAGGGGGATACATAACTTAGGCTATATCTTGAGGTTACATTATTCAATAGCTGAATAGTTAATAAATGTAAATGAATGTAATTGAAAACTGTAGGGTTGTTTACTATTGATTACTACCTTGTTTATTGCTTCATTTCTTCATATTTTGACAATTAAAAAAATATATTTTTTGGTTGACTATTGGGATTCATCTCAAACCCTGTTTGGGTCATGATTTTGGACCCAAAAAAATTATATGGTTGTAGGTATAGATAAGGGAAATCACCCTTCTTCATCAGGTACTTGATTTACATTGGAGTTGGAGAGCATGTAACAAAGATGAAGCTTGCGATTCTACTAGAGTTCACTAGTTTTTTTACTTTGGTTTAGTATTGTATTTTATGAATTGTGACTTGTTTGGATGCTTTCCTAGACATATGGGACATGCATCATTTATATATGTGCTCTAGTTGTTTATTTACTATTAGTCTTCCATTGTTAACTTTTTTCATATGGTATTAACACTTCCTATATTGTTTATAATTTTTTATTCTACTGTGTATAATTTTCCAATGAGGGCATAGGTTCCCCACTATCCGACCTTGGCCCTCACTGCTAGTCGGAAACCTCTAGCATTTAGGGAAATGCGCTTGAGGTCATGTGACCTACCGGGTACGAGGCACCTTTGGGTGAAACCCAGAACCGGGACATTACAAAGTGGTATCAAAGGATTTTATTTTCTACATTGTCTTACTATTTGGATCCTATAAACTTTGATAGGAGGTAATATGTAGTTGGTAATAAGCTGTGCCCAGGAGTAGCTAACCTGTGTACCGGTAAAAGCAAAGTACCTCGAATATTTCAATTTTTCAAGTTTTGCAATTATTACAAGTGATTTGATTTCAACATTGGGTGATTCACTTATATTGTGTTGTTATTATTGATATTATTGATGTTCTATTTCTATTGAAACCAGATGAAATGAGGGTATTCCATATCATGCATCATATAGGCACTTGCTAGAGATCACATGTCATGCATTCTTGTCATGCCATTTAGGATGCATTACTGATTGAATGTTGTTGTGATAGATGTTGTGCTATATATAAATGATGCTGTGATAGATGCCATGATATAATACCTTCTATTTTTATTGGGTATTGGTAGATTTAAAGTTTCATTTGGATGGACACCATGCTCTGGTCTCTCAGTTGTTATGGTCCCTCTTGGATCAGAATTTGGTGGATCATGTTTGACCTTTAAATGAAAATTGTCAAGTTTTGATATGAATAAGGATGCTAAAATTTTATTTTCAGGAGTGTGGGATCTCATGGGTAGGAATTTGTCATGACTTGGACAAAATTTTAAGTTTCCAAGGGTTCCATAGAAGTTTCATAGGCTTACCCTCTAGAAACCCAAACAACACGGTGTGTGATGTAATGAGCACACTCCATGTGTTCTTTTGTTCTGGAAGAAACAAATTTTATTAAGTACATGCCATGTACTGTACGTACACACCATGTAGTACTTGACTATGTGAATTAATATGTGATAAGAGACATGAAGTTGATAAAATCTTGGTAGAACACACCGTATACTGGAAGTACACGCCGTGCTGTAGAGACCATATATCAGACCATGCGACTAATGACACGAGTGGATTGAATTAAGGTTGTACACTCCATGTATAGCTTGTAAACTTTGTGTAGTTATCAATCATGTATCTGAACATGTGACCAAAAACACGAATGGATGGGACTTAAATGGTACATGCTGTGTCTAGTGTGAAGACGCCATGTAGTGTTACCCAGGAGAGAACTGTGTAGTCCTAGCCATGTAGAAGAACCTGGACAGGAGGAAAAATTCAAGTACATGACATGTATAATGAGGAAAAAACCATGTGTAGGGGTGTTACCTGACCAGGTTTGGTAGAGGTACATTCCCATGTTAAGGCTTAAAAGGAACGTGTAGTGTGGTAGTTATACATGCCATGCAACCCTATTTTGTAAAACTTGAATTTTTTCCTTCTCCTATTTCGTTCTTTAACTTTTAAGTTGTTGTACTTGATATTATTGAATTGATGTGTGCAATTGAAATTGTAGAGTCATGCCACCAAGACATCCTCCGTTTGTACGATAGGTACATGGAAATGACCAGACACCGGAAAGAGTAGATCAGGGAATACCAGCAGATCCTCCCATTGTTCCCGTTTTGGCACCAGCTATTTTACCAGATATAGGTGCTAATGAATAGTTCTGTGAAGTCTTCTAGAGTATGTTATATAATTTTTAGGGAGCACCACATCCTACCCTGACTATGGTAGAGTTGATGAGGGTTTTACAACATCATAATCCTCCCAATGTTTCAGGGGATGGAGGACCACAGGCTGCAGAGTCATGGTTAGAGGCCATGATTTCAATCTTTGAGCATCTGGAGACACTTCTAGAGAGGAGGGTAAAGTTCACTATGTACATGCTATGTGATTATTACAAGATATGGTGGTATGTTATCTCACAGGAGGGAGACCATCGGGATAGGGATTGGAAAGAGTTTCAGAGGAACTTCTACAATTACTTATACATTGATACATTGAGGGCCGATCAAGCCCAATATTTAATGAATTTGGAGTAGAGTTCTCTTTCATTGATGGAAGACTATTCTCATTTTACATATCTTCAGTGCTTCACACCTATTCTGGGAGGTGACATGTTATCTTTGTCTAAGAGATTTGAGGATGGTCTTAGGTATGACATCTGATCGTAGGTGAATGTATTTCGGATGACTTTCGTGATGGCTATATTAAACCATGAACTGATTACTGAGTGAAATATGAGGGATTTGGGAGCTGAGAGTTAGTGCAGTTTAGCATCCAGGGCTGGTACTCCTTTGAAAGATAGTAGGAAGTGCCACATTGTTCTTTCATGCGATGTTTTTTTCAAGTAGCCATGTGGTATGCTACCAGTGTAGGAAGAGTGGGAATACAAGACCACATTGCCTGAAGGACCCAGTCAAGTGCCAATCTTGTAACAAGATGGGACATCTTCAGTGTTTTTTCTGGATGTTCTTACCAACTTTGAGTGATGAGGGTACTTTTATGACTCCATGTTTAGGAGAATGACCACTAGTTTCTCACCAGTTAGGGAACTAGAGTTCACCAAGACATTTAGGCCGATGAGGAGGTCATGAATGTGGTAGCCAGTCAGCAGGATTTCAGCGAAAACACGGTGGATCAGCTCTTGGTAGTTAGGCAGGGTCGTAGAGCTTCGGTACAGGCCAAAATTTTTAAGTGGAGCAGACCCAGTAGGATTAGGATCCCTAACCCTCTATGGTTAGAGGTACAATTCTAGTTGCCTTAGTTTTATCTTCTACTATTTTTGATATAGGGGCTTCCCATAGTTTTATATCTGTTTCCATTGTGGAGAGCCTTGGGCTTTGTATCTTTACTTCTAAGGATGTTATGATGCTAGACACTCAGTTGGGGATTAGGATGACTAGTGTACATCAGTACAAAGAGTTACCTCTTGAGGTTGGTGGGTGTCACTTTTTGTGGGACCTCTATATATTAGAGATGATAGACTATGATTTAATTATTAGAATGGAATGGTTGGTCTCCTTTCAAGACTTTTTTGATTGCTATCTCCACAGGGTTAGTTTCAGATCACTAGATGGTGGGTCTTTTCTACACAAGGGTGAATGAGATGTCCAAGCGAGTAGAGCTGGACCCGAGCATCTTGAGTTGAAAATAATTACAACCCAGATTACTAGTTTATATCTAGATGGCCAGGGGACTTCATAGATGGAATTTCTTCTAGTGGTGGATAATTTCAGATATGTCTTTTCAGATGACTTTTCAGTATTACCTCTATAGTGATAGGTAGATTCCTCTATTGAGCTTATGTCGGGAGCATCATCGGTGTCCATTCTAATGTATAGGATGACTACACTAGAGTTACAAGAACCCAAGAAATAGTTAGAGGAGTTGTAGGAATAGGGTTTTATCCGACCCGGTACTTCTCTTTGGGGTTTTCCTATCCCTTTTATGAAGAAGGAGGATAGTGCCCTCAGACTTTTTATGGATTATCAGAAGATGAACTAGTTGACAGTCAAGAACCAATATCCCTTTCCAAGGATTGATGATCTCTTTGGTCACCTTCAAGAAGACTGTGTGTTCTTGAAGATTGACTTGAGATCCGATTATCATCAATTTCATGTTAGACCATCAGATATACCTCTTACAACCTTTTAGAGAAGGTATGGTCTATAAAGGTATTTGGTTATTCCGTTCGGTCTCACAAACACACTGTCAGTATTCATGGAACTAATGAACCGAGTGTTCCATCCTTTGATTATTTTATAGTAGTCTTTGTGGAAGATATCTTGGTATACTATCACACTCTACACAACCATGCCACCCATCTTGTGATAGTTTTGAGTACACTGAGAGAGCATCGATTATATACTAAGCTTTCAAAATGGCACTTTTGGATAGATCAAATTCACTTCTTGGGTCATGTTATCTTGGAGATAGGAGTGTTAGTAGACCTAAAGAAGGTGAGAGTAGTAGTTTCATAGGATCATCCAAAGAACATCTTTGAGGTGCATATTTTTATTGGGCTATATGGTTACTATATGTGATTTATACATGACTTGTCATGCTTAGAAGCGCCACTGACAGGCTTCACTAAGAAGGGTGTGAAGTACTTGAAGACTAATTCTTATGATTCAGCCTTTCAGGAGATGAAAGGGTGATTGACTTTAGCACCGATACTAATTTTTCCAGATCCAGTCAAGAGTTACACTATTTACTGTGATGCATTATGTATCGAGGTTAAAGCAGTGCTTATGCTGGTAGGAGGAGTCGTCGCGTATGGGTCTCGACAGTTGAGGCCACATGAGAGGAACTACCCAACACATGATCTCTATTTGTCTATATTTGTGCTTGCTTTATGCTGTTGGAGACATTATCTTTTGGGAGAGCATTTTGTGGTATACACTAACAAAAAAAGTCTGAATTATATATTTACTTAGTGTGATCTAAATTTGAGACACTGAAGGTGGGTTGAGTACCTTTAGTATTTTGACTTTGAGCTTGAATACACACCTGGGAAAGGCAACATAATGGCTGGTGTGTTGAGAAGGAGGACTTAGTTATAATCAGTTCAGGAGGACAGTAGTGAGTGGAAGCTAATGGCTATATTCTCTGAGATGCATTTAGAGGTGCATGATAGAAAGGGGCATACATTTATTTCTTCTGTAGCTGTTACCTTTACTCTAATGGAAAGAGTAATAATGAGGAATCTATAAAATTATGAAGGCCTATTCCTATGGGTGAGTGTATCGGGAGAGGACCCTACTCTTGGTTAGACCATAGACAAGGATGAGGTCTTGTGATTTCATGGGTGCATATGGGTGTCAGCAGAAATACGTGAGGAGTTGATGCAAGATTTTCATTCCTCAATTTGGGATGTTTATCCTAGTGTCACCAAGATTTATCGAGATATGCACCATCAGTATTGGTGGCCAGGAAAGAAGAGGTATGTATCTGGTTTTATTATTACATGTTCAACTTGTTAGTAGGTGAAGGCACATAGTTAGTGACTAAAAGGTCTTTTAAAACGGTTACCCATTCCAGAGTGGAAGTGGAATGATGTTGTGATGGATTTTGTGATAGGTTTACTGAGATTTCCTTGAGGGAATGATGTAGTTTGGGTTATTGTTGACAGACTCAAAAAGATTGTACATTTCCTTGCAATCAAGGAAACATGCAGTGATAATGAGCTTGGAAATTTTGTACATCCAAGAGATTGTACGTTTATATGGGGTTATGCACTCTATTATTTTAGATAGGAATGCCCGATTTACTTCTCATGCCTAATAGGGACTATAGAGGGCTTTGGTTACACAGGAACTTCTGAGTACAGCTTACCATCCCCAGATAGATTTCCATTTCGAGTGTACACTTCAAGTTTTAGAGGACATGATTCAAGCATGCATCCTAGATTTTGGGGGATCTTGGGAGAGACACATACCCCTCGAGGAGTCCACCTACAATAAAAGTTTTCAGGCGACAATTAAGATGGCACATTATAAGGATTTTTAAGGTAGGCCATGCCGATCACCCCAATGCTAGATGGAGGCAAAAGAGGCAGCTATGCTGGGACCTCATTTTGTCTAGGAGACCATGGAGTAGGTGGAGTTGATTCAGAAGAGGATGGATACTGTACAATCTCTCCAAAAATCTTATGCTGATCGATGGAGACGACCTATGGAATTTGAGATCAGAGATCAGGTTTTCTTACGTGTTACACCGAGGTTGGGACACAGAAGGATTAGGATATAGGGGAAGCTTTCACCGAGATACGTCGGGCTGTTTGAGGTTTTGGAGAGAGTTGTGCCGATTGCTTATTGGTTTCTGTTACCTTAGAGGTACCCGGATATTCACAACGTATTTCATGTTTCTCAGTTACGACATTACTTTTCAGACCTATCTTACATTTTTCAACCTGATGAGGTTGAGTTAGAAGTGGATGCATCCTTTGAGGATCACCCTATTTAGATTGTGGATTTTAGCACAAAGTTTCTTTGTGGGTGGTTTTTTCCTATGGTATGGGTACTATGGAAAAACATGTGAGTATATGATGAGACTTGGGAGAGGGAGGGTGGCGTACTATCAAAATGACCAGAGTTTTTTTGAAGATTCTTCTTCACCAACCTTATAAGGGAAATTAAGTGATGAATTTATTTAAGGGCGGATGTTTGTAAGAACCCATATCTTCAATTCAAGAGAGCAGTAGTACACAAAATAAATTCTTACTCCTCCTGGTTCTTTGTCCGAGATCTGATTGAGATGCCGCTGGGTGCATTGTATTCCCACCGATCTACATAATTAAAGGACGATTCAAGGGATAAAGTTTGAGAGTTTTCGTCATACAATATCAAGGTAGGTGGTTTGTTCTTTATTTGATTGTCTTTGGGTGATATATGCTAAAAGAGCCGAATACCCATGTTTAGGGTATTGCAGGTTTTGGAATTTAACCCTATTTAAGATCTGTTAAGGTATTTTTGATTGAGAAAGGGTTTATTGATTACAAATAAGGTTTTATACCTTGATTATGGGTGCGTTTCCCATATTTAATTGATTATGGCCGTTTGGTCTAGAATGATTGTTAGGCTTTCCTTTTTTTTTTCTGTGCCTCATGTTGTTAGGATGGGGTTACTGTTTATTTGAGATGCATGTAATTCACATTGTAAAAGTATGACCAAGGGAAATAGACTATGAGAGATTCCTAAGGTAGGGTCATTTATGTATGAATTATTGTTATGTTGTCCCAGAGGTATTGACTGTCAGAGTTTCCGAGTCATCATTGACCATAGGGGTTAGACCATGAGAGCTACCCAGAGGGTCATTATTAAATGAATGTTGGACCATAGAGCATTGATTGTGAGAGATGCTAGGGGTTAATTATTTTTTATTGTTTCTATAAAGAACATGGGGGTATTGACTATGAGATCTACCCAAGTGGTCGTTTGTAAATAATAGGTTAAACCAAAGAGGTTAGACTGTGAGAACTTTCCCAAAGGGTTTCTTATGAATAAACGAATGATTGCGATGAGTCTGATAAGCCAAAACACAAGCTTGGACTCAGTTTTACTTGGTTGATTAGATGGCCTTTTCAGATGACTATTGTTACTATTATACAAGGGGATACAGAGCATAGGATAAATCCTGAGGTCAAATTATTCAAAGGATGAATAATTAATAAATGCAAATGAATGTAATTGAAAACTGTAGGATTATTTACTTTTGAGTACTTTCTAGTTTATTGCTTCATTTCTGCATATTACCTTCTATATATATTCACTGACAATTAGGCCTAGATATTTTGGTGGTTGCCTACTGGGATTCATCTCAAATCCTATTTGGTTCATGCTTTGGGACCCAAACATATTATATGGTTGTAGGTGTAGATAAGGGTAAACACCATTCTTCATTAGGTACTTGATTGTCATTGGAGCTGAAGATCATGGGACCAAACTGAGGCTTGAAATGCCACTAGAGTTTACTTATTTTATTTTTTACTTTGGTTTAGTATTTTTTTTTCTAGAATTGTGACTTTTTTGGATTCTTTCCTAGACATATGTGACATACATCATTTATATATGTGATCCAAATGTTTATTTACTATCAGTCTTCTGCTGTTTACTTTTTTTGTATAGTACTACTACTTCTGCTACTATTTATCATTTATTATTCGGCTCTGTATACTCTTCCAATGAGGGAATAGTTTAACCACTATCATAACATGGCCCTCGATGCTAGTTGGCAACCTCTAGAATTTGGGGAAATGCTCTTGAGGTCATGTAATCAACTAGGTATGGGGCACCTTTGGGTAGTACCCAGAACCGGGACGTTACAACATCCCTTCAATCTCTTCCTCATGCTTCATATTCTTGATCAATTTCCACCACTGATCAAATTATCCATCCATATGATAAATATACAGTAAAAAATTCTATTTATAAAAACATTAAAGGATGAGGAATATCTTCTAAATAGATTTGATCTATTTTTCCATAATTAAGGGATCAGATGATCCCTTGAAATTTGGAGGCCTTTGTCATATAAAGGTCAGAATTGTAGCTTGTTCTTTCTTAGGGGGATTTGGGTGCTCCTCCTAATCCAGGTTTCTATTATGAACTTGAGTTAGCTGAGAGAGTATCATTATAATTATCTATATTCCTACTATTATTGGGTTGGACATCTCATTTGGGTAGTCATCCCATTTCCCTTCACATTGGTAGTGTACCCAATTCCTCATATTTACAGCCATTGGATAGAATAATGGTTAAATTAGGGATGATTATTTTTAAACTATTAACTGTATATAAGGGAATCCAATTCAATTAAATGTGTAAATTATAAATGACATTTATTTCTTAATTTAGTAATTTTTAGGATTCATTTTATTTTATCCATTTTATATTTCCTACCATATATTCTTATGGGAATTTTTTCCCATAATAATGGTTCATAATGAGCTTGTGAATTTATCAAATCAGACCCTTGGGAGTGTCAAACCAGGTATGTAGTAAGGTCCATTATCATACACCATTTCCTGGTCGAGACTATCTCAACACAATGTTTTTGGGTTTTTCCCATATGTACATCTATTCCAGATCCATATCTACTTATACTAACTAGATAGAGATGAATTTTATTGAAAAAAAACTAACTCTATACTTAAATAAATTTTAGGGATGTTTTATTATACTTAGTTTTATCCCTAAGGCTCCCATTAAAGTTTTATAATCCTAATCCCAAAAGTAAATAAACTTTTCCTTTGATACCAACCATGAAAACCCTTCTATTTATAATATATTAATCCATCATTTATTATATAGGATTACACATAATACAATATGAAAGATATGGATGTTTACTTTATTTGGGAAATAGGTACATTACATAACAAATTTTTTGGCGCCAAATTTTATGCACAAAATAGATCAACAAAACTGAAAAAAAATCACCAAGGGGCCTGCCTCGTGAAGCTATAGCATAAAGGCCCATCATCACCGTGAAAAGAGCAAATCCAAAAGAAAGGGATCTTTCATGAACACCATGAATTAGTGAATGTGGCCTTCATGAGTCCAACACACACCATGACAATTGTAGAGTAATGACATTGGGCTCCATGATTACGACAGAGCCGCTTCAAAATCACAAAGCATCTTTTTATCCAGGATGTGCCCTCAAATAATCATAATACCCAGTGTCTATAAATATATAGTTCACCCCCATAATCATCGTTACCCCAACCTTTCAACTTTCTAGATCCCATTTTGTGAAGCTTCCTTTGCTCCATGAACTAGTTAGAAAAATTCATAACCCAAGGTATCCGAGCATTACGAAGAAACTTTCCCGTTGTTATGATTTCCCTCTGCTTCAAGAAGGGATTCCCTTCATAAATCCCAACAGCCATCATGATGGTAGGAGTCCATTTTTGGAACTTGGGGCTTCGTGAAGCATTCATCCTTCACAAAGCACCCTTCAAGCACATGTAAACCCCGCGCCTTGATTGGGTCATCATGCTTCGTGATGATCCTACCTTCTCATAGACCCTTTTCCCCATGATTTGTGAAGCCCCTTTCTTCGTGAAGATCCTTCTATTTGTGAATCACTAGATATTTGTGAATCCCTTCTTTTCAAGGCTTCCTACTTTGTGAACACCTCTTTCATGCAGCCCTCCAGGCTTGTATGAAGTGATTTCAAGGTCCCCCGAGTGGTGTTTCATGTTGCGTTTCCCTGCCTTATTATTTTTCGCATAGGAACGCTAATGGATATTGCTTCCTCACATAGCCACGCTAATGTGGAACCAACGATTGACCACTCATCCACCTCAATAATAGCTGGAACTACTTGTTCATTCCCTTATCCAATTACGGGTCGGTACAATTTATGTAGGTCCAAGGGGCAAAGAGCGAGTCCTCATCGCATGAGCTACCAGACATTAAACTACATAGCACCCATCATCCTCAACACACAACGTTAAAATTTGATAACCACATGTATGATAGTTTTAAGAGGACCAGATATGGGATAGTACTAGGATCCCTTTCACTTCCCACCTTTTTAATCAACCTTCTCTTTCCCTCTACGCTTTATCATCGTGTGCATCTCGAGAAATCTTCATGTAAGCCCCAGCACACCTTAACAGGGTGTTCCCTATACAATGTACATATACTCCTCATACATTGGGTAACCCTCCTCGGGATTCCATCCTGGAGGAAGTACCAATATTTAACATTCCTCATGGCTACATTTTCACGACATGATCATCAGGTCTTCCACTACCTCTTGTTTCTCACCTAGATCATGACTCAAGTGGGCTTAGAGAAAGCATCAACCATGAAATCCTCTTTGGGATGATAACCATGAGTAAGACTCGACATGTATTTGGGCCTCTAGATATGCTTAATCCCCATTCCCCATATCCTACAAAACATTAAACAGCATGCCCCTTCGAACTATGTGGACTTTGATCCATGTCTTCTAAATAGGGTATGTAGGAAGCCTGTCCGAGGTTCAAGCCCATCACTTTCCATCATCCATCTATTTTGAACATTTCATGTCAGTTCAATTTCATCCTTCATAACATTAATATGCACCTTTAGGGTATTTATAACACCTCTATGAGGCTCAATACTAATTATTGGTATGGTGATCCATCCTAGGGGCGTACCCTCATGATGTGACATCTTTCATTTTTGGGAAATATCACCTGGATCCGCCTCCCTGGGGTGTTCTAATCCATCCATTTGGGTCTTTAACTATGTGTAAGCCCCATTATGTTGAAGGGTTGTTTTATTTTGTGTGCATGCCAACCACGTGTCTCATTTTCCCATGCTGATAACCATGAATCATCCACACACTTCTCCATATTCCTCCAACCAAGAGTGACCCTCTTATGATGGGACACTAACCATGTGTAAGCCCCGACATGTCTCCAGGTCTCTATCATTTTTGTACACCCCAATTATACACTCTACTCTAAAATATGTGGGCTTTGATTCCCCACCACATAGATACATAGGAAGCCTCCCTAAGGTTCAAGCCCATCATCCATTTCCCATCCTGGTCTTTCCTTTGGGCCTTTACGTTTCAGGAGGATCATACCCTAGCATTAAGGTTCTACTTACTTTGGGTCCCTATCCATGCACTCCATTGTCATGTGATTCCTCTCAAGTGTCCCATTTCCCTTCCGAACTACGTGGACTTTGATTCCCATCCACGTGGATATGTAGGAAGACTCCCTGAGGTTTAATCCCAACACTACCATTATCTTCACGTCAGTTCCATCTAATTCACTATCCACTTCATTCAACCCTACATCATCCATTTTAATTCCTACCTGGGACACCACATCCCAGAGGGATCACACAATTCATATGGGCTGCAAAACATGCATAAGCTCCGCAGACCATATCCATCCAACCAAGGGTTCCCCTCTTGTGATGGGCCGCTAGACATATGTAAGCCCCAATCCACCCTTTAAAACTAAGTGGGTTTTGATCCCTATCTTCTACATATGTTATGTAGGATGCCTCTCTGAGGTTCAATCCCATCCAATGGTAAACATTGGTTCCACCTCTTGGGGGTGAACCCTCTCTGATTCTCCCTTTGTGGTGTCCAGATCATCCTCCACAGTGCGAAATCTTCCCTTTTTGGGACACTCCACCCTAGATTCTATCTCATTGTGTGTTCTTATCCACCCAACTTTTAAACCTTATAGGTGATCCCTCTTAGGGAAGTACCCACCCGGTCCACTCTCACCAGTGTTCCGATCAATCTAATCTGTCTCCGCTAGACGTTAAACTTACGACATACCTCATGTTTAACATGGAAAGCTGATGAAAAACTTAGAGATATTCCATTGTCATAAGATTCCCCATGATCTCTATGTAAAGCCTCTAGTTTATGTTCCCTTGAGAATCTCTCTGATGAGGAATAATACATGTGTTTCAGTGTTCCAACATCAAGACTTACCACGGATTCCTCAGTGTGACTACTCCTCTAACCGAAGTTTTCTCCCCTGACATGACCCCTTAGAATTCCCTAACAGAATAAGTGTAATTAACTAGTTTCCATAAAGAGATGGAATCAGTAATGAGTTTCATGAACAATGTATTAATATATAAGGGAGACCCAGACTAGGCAATGGGTTCTAAGGAGGAATTCGAAGAAGGAGAAACCAATATCCCATCTTCCCATTTCGATCAAGGAGAAATCTCTCTAGAAAGGTGGAAGATGCCACCTACCTTTGGAAAGAGGGAATGCGGGGAACATATGAGACTTCCAGAAAATCTCAACATGGTCGTGTAGTGCACCCCAGTGGAAAGCATTGGTAATAAAAATGGTGAAATTGATGTTAAATGGTTTTACTCTAATTATGGGAATGTTCAATGCTCGAGACATAAATAGATGAGCGTGTAATCAGATCCAGATATCCAATGCCAGGTCCCACTAAGAAAATAGTGGGCTTGGCATGAAACTCACCAGAATTTGGGATAGTTGATCTTTGGGAATTCCGGTGTATGGAATTGTTAGCATGGATCTTTATCTCCAACCATGGAAGGATGGATGATGCTGGGGAATTGAGAATTGTTTTCCTAATATATGTTCCAATGAATGAATCTTCCTACTTTGTAGGACCCAGGATATAGCCATAGTAAACCAGTCACCTCCCACCCACAGGCACAGGTGAAGGGGAGATGCCAACGTGACAACTCCGCTCATCTCTGGCTTTACCACAATATCCTCTACAACCACAACTAATGGGCGTCCACACTCCATATCACCCTCTGAGATCATACAAAGGAGGGTGATTAAAACTCTCATTCATTGATATGAATATGAGGGGGTCATCCTATTGAGGGATATGGCACACTAATATTTGGATACTTCTGTGCCCCGTCATCACTACAACCCCTAAGGACCACACTGGGAGATGCTACTCCCCACTATAACATCCAAGAATTTGGGGAACCTCTCCTCAGAACGATACTATGATTCACTCCCCTACACTAACATGGTGAGGGACATTTAAGCCATTTCAGATTCAACCTCAACAAGGGATCTCTCACAGAGGGATCCCATGAGGCTACATCAATGCCATAATCTAGTCCCCCAGGTCAAGGAACAGTTGGTTTACATCCCTGCTCTGTTGTCCTCGGTCTGGCTGACCCGACATCAACATCAAGCATAAACTCACGAAGATACCCGTCAAAGGGGTGTTATCTTCTACAGTTTTAGTGGCCCGTGCCACCACTGATGCATACCATCAGTACCCTATTATTAAATATCAGAGGCATGTCTATGCCCGATCGGGATCGAGACCCTAGCCACCACATGGTTAGGTTGGGCCGACTCTTCTAGTCGCTGACACAAGCAACAGTTGTCAGAGGATGACTCGTGGAAGTGAAATTCAGTACGAAGGTCCTCCTCACTCCATCTTCCAATAAATTAGAGGTCCTTCCTGCTTCCATTCTCACCACAGAGGTCCTCCCCATGCCACCAACACCAATTTAGAAAGAGACTTCTCCTGTCTTGTTGACACTCTGCACTGAGGTCTTTCCCATGCCCATAATTTCAAGTATGGATATTTCCCACATATTTCTGGTTATCAATGATAAGGTCCTCCTTTCCTTGTGACCCATTAACATGGAGGTCCTCCCTGTGTCCAACTTGATCAGTAAGAAGGCCCTCCTCACACCGCTAACGACAACCAGTGTGGAGATCCTTCTCGTGCCATAGGTGGTCGGCATAGAGGCCCTCCCCATGTCCTTTACAGCTCTAGTAGAGGCCCTCCTCACTCCATCACTGCTAATTATGGATGACCTCCCCACATTTATCTCACTCATTATGAGGTTTCTCCCCTTTTTCCATTCGACATCTGCCCGGGTGCCCCTCGTACCCCAGTGCATCCAAGCGGAGGTTCTCCTCACTCTCTCATCCAACATGGAGGAACTCACCATGTCCTTATAAGCTCTAGAAGAGGACCACCATGATCCATCGCCATACCATATGGAGGTCCTCCCCATTTCAAATATTTACCCTACCCTGAGGAACGATCTCAGGGTAGAAGGGAGAACCGTTGCTGCCGAAGGAAGAATCATACGTAATACCGGATCACGTCAATCCAATTATCTTTTCAGACTTCGAAGTGGAGTGTGATTCAATGATAGAGCCTTCACATCGATCCACCACATCAGAGTCCTGGGGAAGAACCAAGCATGGACTCTTCGACCTTTCTGAAAGAAAGATGCACCAGGTCCCCAAATCACTTCACAGATATATGCAGGAGGAGAAAGATCTGGCTCCCTTTTAGGGTATGGTCATGCAGTACACTCTGTCATCACTAGAATCATTCTCTACCATGAATATAGGTTATAAAGAGTTTTCTTGGGGACCAGTGGATGGTGAGAACTGGCCATATTCTCTACTGATGGTCACCACCCTAACACTGGAAGATGTGCACAATTCCTCATCCTATAGGGATGTGGTGATGCAGTCAATACCATCTTAGAGTGACAACCTAGTATGCAACGAGTTTTTAGCTCACATGTCTTTCTCTCCATCAGCCAATACACAACCACAATGGTCCATATCAGTGCCGTTACTAGTTTATAAACCACCCCCTATTGAAGAGTGGGGTAGCTAGATGCCAGATCACACTTCTGAATGAAGAAGCTTATGGGATATCCTTACAGTTGACTTGTTCCCTGAGAAGTTTTGGTTGATTTATAAACTAGACTTAAATTCTCCAGATTCCCTTGAATAGGATGTAGTAAAGTGTTTCTTATGGACTCTCTAGAGGACAAATTTCTATCTCAGTCATCGTTGGCTGGTTTATCTGAAGAGCCAGGAGCCTTATGATGTCATCAGCTAGTAGTGTCGCATGGTTGACCTGGATACGCTCCCTGTTTCTCAACACTCTACATCTCCCAATCATCATTGGGCTCTTCAAGAAAAGTTCATTCAGATCTTTATTGTGCTCTCTTGAGTTAATGAGGAGGCATCTCCACACATCTAGATTCGTGGCTAGAGACAGTATGCTTCCCTCCACTTTATCCCAATCCTGTAAACACCAGATTTTCTTGGTGATATCGATGATATTACACCAAGATTCATCATCTTAAACATGGAAGATCTCATAAATAAGGAAATTGAGGAAAGACAAATCAAAGAAAACCTACCTTTGGGGATAGTAACACATCTGTTGGACACCCCATATATTGTTACTCACCATCAAAGAAACCTACTTGGCCTTGAAAATCCTACTGATTCATTGCCTCTTGGCCAGGGCCCCAACAAAGGAAAAGGGAACATTGGGACTTCTAAGCCCTTTGACCCATCTGGTTCAGTGCAGAAGATAGTGGATGATCCCAAAAAGGTTGTGTTATGCCAACAACTCACGAAAAAGAAGAAGGTTGTTGATGAGATCCTTGCCAAGCACATTGCAGAGCGATGAATAGAGTATGGTGATACAT
The DNA here is from genome assembly GCA_963277665.1 of Viscum album. Lineage (NCBI taxonomy): Eukaryota > Viridiplantae > Streptophyta > Magnoliopsida > Santalales > Viscaceae > Viscum > Viscum album. Next base: position 1,713,481,858 of record OY728130.1, read on the forward strand.
GGTATTATTCCAATCATCCTATCTCGGGGTAGCAAGGACAGGTTCAGCCCCCCTCAGGCGAATTGCCTCCCATTGATCTTGACAACCCTATATATCCCAACAGGATATTGGCCTGAGTTTATGGTAAGCATCCATGGTATGCATTGTCGACTCTGCCCAAGCTGCGTGGGGATTTTCTCCATGACCTCGGTCTACAAACTGCTCCCCTAGCACCCCACCAGGTTTCAATTTAGGTTATTCTTCTGGTTCCTCTGTAGGTTATTCCACCGGTTTCTCCCCAAGCCACTGATCCCACTTATCATGTTGAATAACTTGCCAATGCACTAGTGTTCAGGGATCCTCTCCAAGATAAAAATCCTTTCCAGGATGATTTGATGGATCGTATCATCACCTTCCAAGAGGCCCTTGAAACCCAATAGGTTGTGATCCCACTTGATAAAAATCCATATCTAGCATGGGTGGATGATATTCCAGCACCCCCAGGATTTGGGAATCCTAATTTCTCCCCATTAAAAGGGACAGGTGTCCCACTGCATCGTCTGACCCACTTCATCTTAATGTGTGGACCCATGATGGGATCTCTAGTGCAGCAATAGGCCACCAAGCTCTGATGATATTTACAAACACTAGAAGGGAACACATTATTCTGGTACAACCAACTACCCATTGGGTTCGTAGCTGGTTGGGAGGATCTTTGCTGGCAGTTTCTGTATCAGTTCAGCTGCACCACTCGTAAGACAAGTATTGCTGACCTCTTCAAGTGAAATAAAAGGCCATACTAGCACATTGTGGACTTTGTTTCTAGATGTTAGAGACTCACATATTTACTAGATATTCCACTAACTCAAGAGAAACTATTTAAAATGTGTGTGGGAAACGTAAAGGCTGAACTTGTTACTTCTCTCATCACATAAAAATTCTCTGGTGGATTCTCGGATTTCTATGATAAGGATCAATGCCTAGATAAATCCTTGAAGCTGGCCAAACAGGCACGCTCATTGTCTCTCATAGCCTCTCTAAGGACAACAAACCCCAGATCATCCTCAGGGTCAGCATTTCCAGCCTCATAAGTTGATGACACCACCCCATCAACCACCACCGCCTATGCAAGACAGTCAGGTTCCACCTCCTCAGTAGAATATAGACCCTTGTTAGGACCATGCTTTTAGATTCCCTTTACTAAATAGGAGAAACAAGAAATACTACTTCAAATAGGTTCAGGTCCCCATCTCTTTTTAGAGTGTTATGGATCAGGGAATCTTGAGGCTGCTGGCATGCAGGAAGCCCAAGGAGGCTGATCTCATTAATCTCCCCAACTATTTTCCTTATCATCAGTTCCTCTTACATACCCTCAAGTAGTGATATGTGTTCAAGTATTGTCTCCTGGATCAGTTCAATAGTAACATAGTTAGACTGGGTCTAGCCCCGATGTAAGTGGCATGTGTTTCTGTAAAGCTAGATAACAACTATGAGGGTGAATAGAGGAAGAATTCTAGTCGTGGGTCTCAGAAGTATGATGGTTGGATGGATCACAAGGAAGTTTTTCGCACTCATGGTATCATCTATGCCCATATGAATTAGACCGAGACCTCTGAAGATACTGTTCCTCCTCCCACTATCACTTCTACATCCTCTTCCCAGTCTTCCACTTCCCAAAAGAGCAGGCACCGACGATACAAGGGAAAGAAAAGTCCGCTACTAGTGCCGAAGTCTTCATTCATACTTGGCGAATTCATTCCCACAGAGATGGGGATTATCCCCATAATTCACCTAGTAATGAAGAGTTCTTCAAGTGATGATCAATAGTGCGACTCAGTGAACACAATTGACAAAGTTGACACTTATATGGTTCCCAACAATGGGGAACACCAGGAGAACCCTCTTAATGTCCCCAGTCAGTTCAATCGTTGATGAAATATCAGATATGTGAATCATCAGAGTGAACAAGCCAGTGATTTTATCCAATCCATGCTTGAAACTAAGATCATGCAGCATACTCAACATACATCTCAACACGTGTAGTCCTCTCATCCTATCTCTTCAGATTTACCCCCACTGCCACTTATACTTCTTGTTCTGAAAGAGCCACAAAAACTATGCTATGGTCAGCCACATTCAACTATGGGTAGATCTTAGTCATTAGGTCTTAAACTAGTAGTAATTTTATATGGTTTGAATATTGAGAAGTGGGATATCCCTAGCACTAGGTAGAGTCTACAAGTTCGGTTAGAAGTACCCATCATACCTCTCGCCATAGAGAAACCTCCTTTTTGGCATAAATGCACATCTGGTGCAGAAGTTTGATGTGCTTAGTCACCTCACCAGTATTCATGTGAAGCTCTCAATTCTCAAGGCTCTCCACATATTAGGATATATATATGAGGCCCTTGCAGAGGCTTTGAGAAGCCCCCTTCAGTTTGAAATAGAGGAAGCGACTGCATATACTTTTCATGTTGATGAATTTGAGCACGCAAAGTACCAAGACATTATATGATTCTTATAAAAAGATGAAGGTTCCCCCGTATATAAGAACAATTGCCTATTGTATATTACTAGCCAATTTAATGGTGTGGAGGTTAGCTACTCTCTCATCAGCAAAGATTATGGGATCAATCTCATCCCAACCTGAAAGATTCACAATCTAGGACTGGATGAAGCAGACCTGAGTCCCTACAACCTTAATATTCAAGGTTATGATAGGAAAGAGTAGACACCGGTTGGAAATATCTGCCTAAAGACCCAATTCGATGGATTTATTTCCATCACTGAGTTCATTATCATCTCACATGACACTTCCTACAAAGAATTGATGGGTAGACCCTGGATCCATCTGTATGCAGTGGTCCCCTCCTTGTATCACCAGTGCCTCAAGTACTCCCTGAATGGTCTAGTGGATGTACTTCAAGGTGATTCATATCCCTTTTACTTCTATTAATCCCACTACTTAGATGATAACTATTAGAAGAGCAAGGACAAGAAGGTTCAGGCTAATGATGTTGGGCCTACCATCACTATGACCGATCCATAGACAGACTTGGATGATGATTTATCTACCTAATTCACTAGTTTGAGGCCACAACCCCAGACCCAAGATTTAGGACACTATTTTTTTTGTCTCTGGAAGGAGTGATAAGGGCATTCCCAGGCACAAGGAGTGCCAAAAGATCAGTTCATATTCCTACATGAATCAGGCTCGAGTGATACTAGAGCCCCTTACCACTACTAGAAAAGTAGGCTATAGACACAATAAAAAATCGCGGCGATAGGGGTCAAAACCGTAGCTATAAGCTATAACCACGGTTCCAGCTGGCTGTAGCTCGTATTGGTGTGGATATAGATAAAAGATATATCCATGGTTGGAAATCATGGCTATAGCCCTGTTTCCATGGTTTTCCAAACCGGGGTTACAGCCCCCATAGATGTCTACCATGGTAGTTGGGAAATAGCTACGGTTTTCCACCATGGAAATAGGGTTATAGTCATAATTTTCAACCATGGATATATCCCAAGTAAACTGTGGCTATAGACAAAAAATAATGTACGACCGACCAGATTCAATCTATGTACCTCCACTATGTGCACCAACCACCTTTCAACTACACCACATATGCCTTTGGATATATATATATATATATATATATTGTTATATAGATTATTTAAAACCATGGATATAACCCTTCTCACCATTTTTTCATGGGTTATTTTTTGACCACACAAGTTCAGGAGACCTATATCCACAGTTTTGAGGAACCGTGGCTATATAAAATGTAAAAATACTCTATAGGCATAGTTTTAGACAAATCGTGGCTATAGACTATGAAAAAAATACTCTATAGCAACGATTTTACCAAAACCGTGGCTATATCCATTGGAAAAAGACCCTATATTCACAGTTTACTAAAAATGTGGCTATAGACCTTGGAAAAATACCATATAGCCACGGTTTTACCCAGACCGTGGCTATAGCCCTTGTAAAATGAGCCTATAGCCACAGTTTACCCAAACCATGTCTATAGCTCTCAAAAAAATACTATAGACTTGATTTACTGAAACTGTGGCTATATACTTCGAAAGTATACCCCATAACCACAGTTTTATGTAAAACCATGGCTATACTATGTATAAAAAACTATCACCACGGTTTTAGAAAATCGTGGCTATAGGTCTGGGGCTATAGCCTGGTTTTCTAGTAGTGTACCCCTTTAAGATACCAATACGTTTATCCCATGGAAATAGAAATATTCTATACTTGCAAGTTTTACTGGGTTGGGCTGAACCGAATCAGGCCAACATGCCACAACTACTTTGATATTATCAGGCATGGCCCCCTTGGTTGAAGGCCTGTTGGAATCAGGTTGACATATTTTTTTGCTATGGTTTTAGCAGTACAAGAATATCTTAATGAAGATTCCCCCACCGCTCAGGCCGGTACCAATATTCCTTCAGGTTCAGTTGATTGAAAATATCTTCCTCTTACCGATGATCCTCTCATCATGGTTAATGAAGAGGATTTGGAGGATGCTCCTCCCACATTTGAGGAGGGTTTCTCCACCACTATTGACGAGTTGATCCAGGTGAATCTTGGTACCATGGGAGACCCGAGACAGACGTTGATCAGCGCAGCTATGCCTGTTAAAGAGTGGAAGAAGTATGTGGATTTTCTGAAGCAACACCGGGATGTATTTTCTTAGAGCTATGATGAGGTTCTTAGACTAGACCCTCAGGTTTCCATCCACCACCTTGGTCTCCCGATAAATCATCGTGGGTTTAAATAACCTTCTAGAAAGATTCACCATTTTCACAATGCCATGGTTGAGGCCGAAGTTGATAGGATCATCAAATACAACTTCATCAAGGATGCTCAGTACCCCAGGTGGTTTTCCCACACCATCCATGTTAGGAAGTAGAACAGATAGATGAAAGTCTGCATCAATTTCTATGATCTCAACTATCACTGTTCAAAAGAAAATTTTCCCCTCCCTATGAAAGAGATGTTGATTGATTCCACTACTGGGTTTTAGGATTCCTCCTTCATGGATGGGTATTCCAGATACAATCAGATCCGAATGGACCCTAAGGATGAAGAGTCCACTACCTTCAGATCACCGCAAGGTACCTTTTGTTACCATGTGATTCCTTTCAATATGAATAATGCAGGAGAAACCTATCAACGTGCTATGAACCACATATTCAAACTTATCCTCCTAATGCTTGTGGAATTATATGTGGATGATTCGGTGGTAAAATCCCACTAGCATCAAGACCATCTCATAGATCTTGAGAAAGTGTTCAGCTTCCTCTGCTCCCTCTATCTGAATATGAACCCCTTAAAGTGCACATTCGGGGTTACCTTTGGAAATATTCTTAGCTTCATCCTCATATATAGAGGCATCTAGATCGATCTAGAGAAGATCAAGGATATATGTTAGATGCCTCCTCTGAGCAATCTATGAGAGACCCAGGGATTTCAAGGCCACTTAGCCTATATATGAAGATTCATTGCGAATTTAGCTCGAAAGTTTAATACCTTTTCCCAAATCATGAAGAAAGTTTTTGTATACCAATGGGATGAAGAATGTCATACCTCTTTTAAATATATTAGGAAGTATTTTCTCCAGCCTCCGGTTCTGATTCCACTAGTTTTTGGAAAGCCACTGGTCCATTATGTGACTTCTCTAGAATGATCCCTTGACACCCTTATCACCTATAAGAATAACTAAGGGACAAATAATGGTCTATATTATCTCAGTATCATGCTTCTCAACCCTAAAGCCAGATATTTCTCTATTGAGAAGGGCTATCTCACACTGGTCTTTGTGGTGAAGAGACTGTAGCATTATATATATCACCATGAGATATAACCGGTGTCCCACATAGATACACTAAAGTATATTATGAATCTCCCTATGTTGATATTACATATAGATATATGGGGAGTAATCCTTCAGTATTTTAACATCAGGTTTGTTCCAAAAAAAGCTATCAAGGGTTAGGCATTAAAAGATTTTCTAGCCACTCATCTAGTCCCTACAGAACAACCTCTAGATCTTGGTTGCCTAGATGAGTCCATTCTCTCAGTGGATCATACTATTCCATGTTTGGAGATGTACTTTTGTGGTTCATCATGAAGTCTGACTAGTAAAATGATCAATGACACCAGACTCAATAGAATTGTCCTGGGTGTCTTCTTCATCACGCCTACATAGGAAGTCTTTCTCTACTTGTTCCAATTTTCAAAAGGATTCACAAACAATGAGGATGAGTATTAGGCCGCCATAACTAGTCTTGAGATTGATCTCAAGATTTATGTTCCCCAATTACATGTGGAATGGGACTCTGAGATGGTTATCAATAATTTCAATGGTAACTACGTCGTCAAAAAGCCATAGCTCATGCCCGTCTTAGAGCGTACTCTCCAGCTAATGACCCAATTACCTTCTCCACCAGAATTAACTCATGTCCCTCGATCACAGAATGGTCGATATGACACCTTGAACAGCTTTTCCACTTCTCCCGTAGATCCTAATCAGGATGAAATCATTATCCATGTGGCACATTAAATAGTCATTTCTCTCATCACTCCAAACAATGATGACAGTCAGTAGGTAAGTCATCTTACTGCCGATTCCTCTATATTAGGACCACCAAAACCTCCTATTATAGCATAATGGACCCCTTTTTGGACAACTAATTTTGTCGAGTACCTCCAACATGGTAATATCCCAACAAACAGAGTTGAACATGAGTGAATCTATCGACGTTCAGTGTAGTTCACCCTCCAAAGTGGTCCTATCCTTGAACAGATCCTCTAAAAATGTGGGTTTGATGGAGTTCTCATCCATTTCATTCAAGAAGATGAGATTACATAGTTTATGAAGGAAGTTCATACCAGTTCTTATGGATCTCATTAGACAGGGCCAAAACTCACTCACTAGATCCGAAGGCTGGGTTACTTCTAGCCCACCATGTTTTGTGAATGTATTGTGTTTTCCAAGAGGTATCACACATGCTAGATCCATTCCAAATTTGTGCATCGACCACTGGAGACCCTCCATACTACCAAGTAATCCTAGCCTTTTACATTCTAGGGACTCAATGTCATGGGACCATACCCACCAACAACTACTCGTCAGTGCCAGTTTATCTTGACCGCCAAAAATTTCTTTTACAAGTGGTCAGAAGCAATACCAATCAAGGAAGTCAAGGACCATCCTATCTATAAGTTCATGAGCTCCAAAATCATTCACTAATTCAGATTCCCTCATGTCACTCTCACTAATAACAACACTAACCTTCGAGCTACCGAGCTGAAGAAACTATACACTAAGTACAAAATACAGTCCAACCACACTTCTCGCTTTCATGCACAAGAAAATGATAAGATCGAGGCATTCAAAAAGGCCCTATATTATTTTTTTCAAAATATGGTTGGTTATAAAAAAGAAAAGTTGGCTGGAAAAACTCCCCAAAACTCTATGGGATTACCAGACAACAACTCACAATTCCACCTAGGTGACCCCATATTCCATGGTGTATGGAACATAGGTAGTACTACCCATTGATATCTAGTTTCCATCACTTATCATATATTTTTATGAGTAGAGAACATCACATAAAGTAGTAGAAGTTCATTTAGATGAGCTGATGGACCTAAAAAAGAATAGGCTCCACACCTTTCACAAACCGGAGAGACACGAGAACAAAATATATAGATATTTGAATAAGAGAGTGAGTCTTTGATAATTCCTCTATGGTGTCATAGTAATGGCACTAAGGACACCAATGATACCTTGAAGGAATCCACTGAATTTTGATCCCAAATGTGAGGGAACCTAAATTATTCATTATGTGTATCCCAATGGTGTATACTCTCTAGTCACCATGGATGGTGAGAGCATTAATCCTCCCACCAATTCCAAATTTCTCAAGAAATACTTTACACAAGTGAGATTTCATCGTGATTGATGATAAACTACAAATAGTGAATATGCCTCACAGTCCAATCACTATGACCATAAAATAATATCTCTCCTGTCTTAGTTTCATGACGATAAACTATGTTACAACTATTCATCCTTACTGCATGATGTTAAACTACATGGAATTTCCAGAACTATGTATGGATTTATTATTTCCCTATCAGGATATATAGTAATTCCCATAAGTTTTGTCTCCAGGTCGAGCCCCAAGTTATTCCATTACTTTTCCTAGCCTCTTGGACTAAGTCCTATTTTGCAGGGATGTAGGGTGTGGTGTGGACTTCTTTGTATTAATTCATGTTGGGTTTTCTTTATCATACTTTGTGCATCCCCTTTGGGATATTATTCTCTCATATTCATCCTGTAGAATGTTAAACTGCTCCGTCTAGGCTGCAATTCATAATAGTACCCACCATTGTCATCCCATATGATGATAAACTACATTGGATGTCTTACATGATGTTAAACTTCAAGCCCCATTTTCCTTCATCCTTTCTACACAATCTTAAATTAGCACTTCTATCCTTACCGCATGACATTAAACTGCACAACATTCAAGAACCATGTGGCTTGATTCCAATTCTTATGGGATACATTGGAATTATCAAACATTTCATCTTCAGGTCCAACCCTAGGTGTTATAGATATTTTCATCCTTTCATCCCCATGGACTGAGTGTCCCAGGATTACATGGTGTGGCATGAGGAATCCTTGGATCTCATTCATTCCATGTTTATAACAGCCACACCATGTACTTTCCCCTTTCTAGACCTCCCTTTTTTATTTTCTGGGTACAAGACAAAAAAGGTCCAGTGTATCTTTCCTACATTACATTAAACTATACTATCATCCTTACTACATGATGTTAAATTGAAAAACACTTTTATAAAGATATATGGATTGATTCTTTCCCTCAAAATATACATTGGAACACCTATACATTTCATTTTGGGTCTAGCCTTAGGCCTCTAGAACTTTTTTTCTCATCCTAGTTTCATGACGTTCAACTATGTAACGACCCACATCCTAGTTTCATGATGTTAAACTACATAAAAACCATCATCTTGGTGGCACGACATTAAAATATGAGACATTTTGGTCAAATCTATGACACCTAAAACTATAGAAACCATGGTCAAAGCTATGTGACCTTAAACAACATCCATTGCTTGTCCTAGTCACATGATTTTAAACTGAAAGTTGCAACATCCTTACCGTATGATGTTAAACTATGTGTCTGTATTACTCAACACACAACATTAAACTGTAACCTTACCCTATGTTGATCATAGTATTCCTCATACACTAAGCAAGATAGGGCTCCACATCCCCATCGCATGATGTAAAACTACGTAATTCAATGAACTCCAAAATGAGAAATCTCTCTACATTTGGAACCATCCCTCTACTATGAAAATTTTAAGAATTAACTTAGCACCCTCATCCTTGATAAGGGGTTTGACTCCCTCCATCCGATATTCCCTGTTGACATTCTCAAACAAGTTGTGTTATAAATCCTAAAGTGTTAGACTCCATGTAGATATTCCCTCAATCCATGTCCACACTTCACCGTGTCTCTTTGTTTGGATACCCATCCCCTTCCAAATTTGAAGGTACCCTCGAATGTATTGGTCTCATGAAACTTTGTATCACCTACTATTTTGGTCCAATTCCTCAAACAGCTTTGGATGGAACTCTGAGTCTGGTCCTATGTTTCAAAAACAACCAGTGGTTTTCCCTAATTTGTTGCTTCCATTTCAGGCTAATGTGGTGTAGATACTATGTTTCAAACATGGTTAGTAGCTATCCCCCCATATTCATGCCACCATCATTGTGATCTAGGTATTAGGAATTGTTATTCACATGTTCCACTTCCTTATGTATAGGTAGTACTCCAAAAATCTTGGTGTTAATCCTTCGTGCATCTATGTGCGTTGAGAAGGTAGGTCAGTGTCATTGGGACATTATTCACCCAGCATTCCCTTTACCATGATGTGTTCTTCCATGTGTCAAGAAAATACTATCACTACTCCTTTTTTCCCACATTGATCATGGATCACATAGGATTAGTAGTTTTGGTAGGATGTGTACTAATATAGTTAAACCAAACATACTCTATCATCCTGCATGACATTAAATTACACAGCATTTTCTGGGCTACATGACATAAAAATGCTCAGCATCATTATCCTACATGATGTTAAGATGTACCTATGTCCTTACCGTATGAAGTTAAACTACAAATCATTTCTATATCTACATGTGGCTTGATTCCTACCCTCACAGGATACATAGAAACACCTGAGCATTTTGTCTTCAGGTCCAACCTCATGTACCACAAATATTTCCATCCCCTTTCAACTTCCTTTCCATGTTATCACTCGAAAGTATATGGTGTTGTGTGGAATTATTCTATCCTCATTCACGTTAGGTTTACAATATCCACACCATAGACCCCTTTGAGAGGACTTTCCATACTGTAGCAGGTCACTGTAGCAGTACTGTAGTAGCGGTAGCACTCTAGCGGCAGAGGGACTGTTGCAGGTACTATAGCGGTGACTGTATTGTAGCAGTACGGGTACTGTAGCTGTACTGTTCACCGAGGGGTCCTTTGGGCAAAAAAATGGGCTTTCTAGCCCTGTATGCATGCCACTTTGCCTTGGGCCTTCGGGCTATGTAATGGGTCACACTCTAACCAGTATAAAGAGGTCTTTTCTTTAATAATAAATTGAGGCTTCGACCCCAACCTTAAAAAAAATCATTATCGCATGATGTTAAACTGCATGGAATATTCAGAACTATGTGTGGATTGATTCATTCCATGACAAGATACATAGGAACACCTGGGCATTTCATCTTTGGATCCAGCCCCAGGTCCCTCAACTTTCTATCCCTCTATCCTTAGTTGATGGTCTGAGTTTTATGACCTTAAACTAAGATCTTATCCATCCTACATGACAATAAACTATTGTGTCCTGCCTGCAAGATATTAAACTGCATGATACTCAGTCATATTCCCCTTCTTCTGAACCTTTGGCCTGATTCCTCTCCTGGGTATGTGTGGTGTGGTGTGGAATTCTTCTTTCCTCATTCACGTTGGGTTTATTTTACCATTCCATGAACATCCCCTTCGCAAATCCCCTTTGATACAATAAAATACGCCATAACTCCCATCACACATGATGTTAAACTCCACAACATTTCTAGAACTTTGTGTGGATTGATTTTTACCCTTACATGATACATAGGAATGCTCAGAAATTTATCTTCGGGTCCAGAACTAGGTATATCTACCTATTTTTCCTCTTTACTCTACTCGTCCTCTCAATTAACCTTTTCCTAATTAGATCCCTCAATTTTATTTTTCTCATTAGTGTGCTTAGGTGCACCATGGTATGAGACTTAGAGTGTTGAATTCTGTATGTAAATTGTCTCATTACACCCCACACTTTGCATTCCCTTTGTTTGGGTATCTATCATAATTCATATCCAATTGGTCCCCCAAATAGTATGGATGTTCATCCTTAAGGCTCACCTACCATTCTGAGCCAATGTCCTAGAGGATCCTGAACGACATCTTTAGACCAGTTCCATATGTTTTTCAAATATGGTCAGTGGACTACACTTAGTTGTTTGTTCCCATCTCAGGCTATTTGATATGGATGTTGTGTTTAAAATATGGTCTAAATACATCCTCCATCATTATGCTAATCCCCATTACATCCCAAGTATTGGTATCATAATTCACATTCCTTCTCACATCCTTATGTCTAGATGGAACTTCAATACTCTTGGTGCCATCCCTCCATGCATATTTACGCATTTAGTGGGTGGACCAGTGTTGTGGGTTGCCTTTGACACCACACCTCCATTCCCCTACTATGTGCTTCTGTGTGTGGTAAAGATATTTTACACCCCTTATTTCATAGACTGAGCATGGATCACATGGGCTTAGGGGTCCTTGATAATGTTTATAATTTTATATAAGAGACGAACACCTTATGATCCAAGATTTATGACCTTAAACTATGAACGAGTTTCTCCCAGGAAGGTGCAATGGAAAGTGGACTTCTATCCTCATTTGTGTTGGTTTAATTTTTTACCTAACATTTCTTATTTCTGCTTTTGGGAGATCCTTCTTATGGTCTTAACTCTATGATCTTAAAATAAGATCTTCATTGTCTAAGTTTACATGACATTAAACTATGTAGCAACCTTGGTTATCCTCGTTTCAGAGGATATCACCCCCTTTAGTCTTGGTCATTTTCCACATCTTCCTCCAAGAAATATGTTTGGGCTGATTCCTACCCTTGTAAGATACGTTGTGATACCGGGATCTTTGATCATGGATCCAGCCTCAGTATTATTTCCCCATTTTCTTCTTCCTCAGTGCATGGAATTAAACTAAAACCATAAACTTAACAAATTCAGGATGCCCCATGATAATTCAATGATGCTTCAACTTCCTCACTATTAAAGAGGATTTCCCCCACCAGTGTTGGTTTCTAATCACACTATTCTTTAAGAATTATGTTTGGATTGATTACCATCCTTATGGGATAGGTAGAAACACTATGACATTTTGTCTTCAGGACCATCCCTAGGTTAATTAACCCCTACTACCTTTTGGCCCCGATTACAATACAAAATTTGTGACCTTAATATAGGATCCTATAGTCCATGCAACATGAATTTAAACTATTATCCCCGATCCAGGCATTATGACCTTAAAACTATGTGTAACATCCTGATCATATGATGTTAAACTATTTTGTACATCGTACTCACCATATAACGTTAAACTACATATCTATCGTATTTATCTGCAAGGCATTCTAGGTCCTCACTAGAGGGGTCTTGTCTAGAAATAGGTTTGATCCAGGTTCATAATTATGTGCTCATCCAAAGTTCTCTTATCGTGGTGGAGTAATTTTTAGAGTGTTGAACTCCATTCGTACATCCCATCACTCTATCCCACAATTTGCGTTCCCTTTATTTAGAGCATCATCACCCTTCATGTCCGAAGGAACCCCCAAACAGTGTGGATGCTTGACCTTAAGGCTCACCCACTATCCTGGTCCAACATTTCTAAATAAATCATATGACACATCGAGTTTGGCCCCGTGTTTTGAATATATTCAACATTTGAACCCTGTTTGTTTGTCCCCACTTTAGTCTAACTCAATATGGATACTGTGTTTCAAATTCGGTTAGCAGTTATCCTCCATCGTCATGCTACCCCCGCTATGCTCTGAATCTTGGGTATCACTATTCATAGTTTTCATTCCTCTTTGTCCGGATTGATTCCAATGTCCCATGCAATATCCCGCTCGTGTGATAAAATGTTCCAAGAAAGGTGATTTGGCTATTATGATAATCCTATTCTCTAGTTATCGACCCTCTCTCTTACAATACTAAAGCTCTGGTGGTCTGTCAGACCTTGAGTATTCGATGATTTATCGATGCCCTCATATTCAAGAATTATTAGGTGGTCTACCCTTGGTTCTCACACTGGGTATGACCCACATGATATTAGATATTGATAGTTGTTTCACTGATGTGATTGTGATGCAGTGATTAAGGTAAAAATTATGTTCCTATGTACACAACCTAAATAAGAAAGAAATCATGAGAAATGTTTGAAAGTTTGGAAAATATAGCCTCTATGGATTGGCCTCTTCAATGGAGAGCCTCAATTACACCACCCCTTGGCATGTGGCGCTTAGAAGTTGTTGTCGCCGCCTGAGCTCCCTTCCTTGTTAAGTGGCTGTGGGGTGAAGTCCATATACTCTGATCCATATTCAATCTTTCTCTACGTGAATATTAGTGACTTCACAAGATGTTAACCTCAACTGATCTTCAAATTATACTAGCTAGGTTCATAATTGTGATTTGAGTTAAGATTGGGTGTTGATTAAAGAAGGGAACTCATTTGTCTGCATTTTTAGGCGTTGGATCTTCTGTTCATCCTTCTAAAGATTTTGAATACTGATAGAATTCTTCTATTTCTAGACCACACTAAAATCATGACCTCTATCACATAATTTATCAGTAGGGTAGTCTCGGATAATCATGTGTAGACCTCGTGAATCCACCCCTACAGTGCATAGGTCATATAGTCGGGAATGAATTTTCCCCTACCAAATTATCCATTTTTCTTACAAGAAATCATCAATAAAGTGTTTGATCACTTTCCATGGATGAATATGGATAGACCAACTATCCTCTACATTAGATTTGGACTCATATAACTCCTTTGGGCCAGTATGTTTGTATTCTGATAAAACCTGTATAAGTTCAACAATAAGATCCTCCCCTATAATTTCATCAAATGGGTCGGGCTCTATGTGGTTTGATTGATCCTCATCGTTGGATTTTACATCAATGATTTCAGGTTCCGCCTCACTAGTGGTTACATCCACAAATGATATTTTTTTAACCTTCTCAGCTCAGGCATCCAATTCCATATTGATCGGTGTTCCCTTCAGGTTGGGAGCACTGGGACCTCCAACCATTCTCACTAGTAGCATGCCTGCTACTTGAAGAACTGTTCAGACAAATACAATTTCAATTGGCCTAGCCTTATAGATAAACAATTATAGTCCTATAGTAAAAGGACATACGAAGGTTGAATATTTGATCATGTCCCAAAGTTTCTATCATCAAAACCCCAGGACGCAGATCCCTATACAAGGTTGGGAACTTCAAAGATCCCAGAATGGACACTTGGGTTTCTGTATCCCTACTAGACCTAGTGCTCCCCATCGTTCCCAGTGAAAATCTATAAGATTTTCAATTTATATTTATTTTCATGCTAGAAGGGTTTCTTTCCATGCGGCTCTCCTGCCCAGAACAAATGTTATTTGAGAAACATTGATAAACAGAGTAAGTAGTGAAAAGTAATGGTTTAGATCTTACCTCGAGAGTTTTGATGAATTATTCTGACTCAGAGTCCATAAACTCTCCTTCCTCTATAGGGATCCCCCTTTTAGAATATTTTCCCTAGGACCCCTTTTATTCTTCAATAAAAGGGAAGCACTCCCTCAGATCAATAGAAGTCAGTTGTAGTGGGGATGTTTGGTCAACCAGTACATTCACCTAATCCATAATCATATATGGGGTGCCCAAAGAATGCACAAAGTCTTCCAGCTCAACTATATATTTCTCTCCCTCTACCCAAGATACCATAATACTGGCCTTGACAAGGAAAATATTAAGAAGATCCATCCCAAAATGGTTAATATGGTCCCACATCTTGGAAGGAAGAAGGAATTTCCTATTGACGTCCTAGGTTTTCCAAGCCTTTGGATATATGAAATCCTCAGAAATATCCACATAGTGAAGTCATTTCCTTGGAGGCTGGGCAGTTATTCTGCATAATCCTCTTGATATTCCCCCTTCTTCCCGGTTCATCTCAGTTGGAGGAACTGGGTCTACTTCTGCCACTTCCCTTCCACTTCCACCCGATGCAGGTCATAGAATTACTGACCTTGATCTTGCTCTCCTACCGCGATGTGGATCAACCCTTCCACTACGATGTGTTCTTTCCATTGTTCTACCCTGACCTCAGGGTGGTGAATGCACCCTGTCATCAACTTGGGCAATCCTTTGCTTTAATATCTCTCCTAGGTAGGTTGTCTCCCAACTATTTGTATACTCTTAGACTATCCCAAAAGTAGGAGTGGGCGGAGGCAGCTTGATTTTCAACTTTCCGTCCTCTCGCGTGAACATGAGCCACATTTTCCTCATTACACATCGCTTATCTTCATGGAACACTCCTAAGTAGTATTTTGGGGTTAGCCTATGCATGCAATTGAATTTCCTCACAAAGCGATGTGGGGTATATAGATCACAGATAGGTTTGAAATCTACCCATGACAAAAGAACTTTTCCTTAGAAATACATGATATATTACCTATTTTCTTCAGTCCTTGAACATTATTGGTAAATACTCCCATTGGAAATAAGAATGGATTGGATTTTAATTCATTCACGTTCCAAATTTTGTTCAGCACTGCCAGTGGAGTCAGCTTGATGAGGAAGCTTCCCACTGTGTTCAGAATGGATAGATGAAAGATTGACCCAAGGGGTAAATGGGGTTTTTATATTCATAAACCCTCATGTCTGCTTCTATCCAGCCATATAGAAAGTGAAATGGTATGCATACCAGTAGTGGATTCTTCCCCTCACTGATTTTACACAACAACTTATATAGATTTTTTCAATATTGAGACCCTAAGGTTGATGCGCAGCCCTATAACCAACATGGATACCATGATAAATGTGCTCATACATGCACCCATGTGTGCATCCCTGACCAGTAACATCCATCCGTAAATGAGTTCATATATGAACCCAACCAACTTGACCATTGGCTTCTATTCAGTTTTGACACTAAAACCCCATAGTTTCCACTAACTATATTCCAAGGTTTTCCAGTAAGAACCTTCCTTGATACGCCGGGATCCCCTCGGACAATTAGGGGGCCTCGTTGGTAGTTTCTTGGATGCCTCCTCTCCTTCAGTGGGATGCTCCTTTGGAAAATTCAGGAAACATTTGAACCACTATTTAAAGTGGATATCCCTCACTAACTATTTACCATTACCTGACACCAGGTCCATCATAACATTTTCTATCCGCGACATATGCTTTGGATCCTCCCATGTGTTATCCTCATGGAGGAACTCATCATACATCACCCATAGGATAAGAATCCCTATAATATGGTGGATGTATGAGAGGTCTATGCTGACTTACCTATGATGAAAATGGAAAGTATTGGTCCTAGATGACCACCTACCCAGTAACTTGGTCATCATGTTTTTTGGTTAGTATATGTGAAATTGAGAAACTCACATAGCCTCATACATGACTACTTGCCTTATCTCTAACTCGAATTTGTTTCAAGATGCATATACTCAGTAGTCCTAGGCTCATTTTTCTGTGAAGTTGCCTCCTTGGATCAGGTCCCAACTGTCAGTCCACCCTCTCTACAGGTTCCCTTAGCCTGATTTAAGAATCTTGTGGTATTGTGGTGGAGATACCTCTGGCTGCAGCACTTTACCATCAACATTGTTGACATGGTTTTAGAGACAGTCAACAATGACTGGCTTATAATCCTTCTAGGTATGTCCATCTATAACCATGAACCACTGATATTGGCATGGCATTCCCCTGAACTAGTAAGCAGGTTCATCACTACCAGCTTTAGGGATGAGGACATCATCTCTTAGACTAAATCCATACATTATAAATCTCTTATAGAGAGGGTATTACTTCTGCCCTTCGGACAACAACTCCATAAGGGACTTGTGATCAGAGTGACTCCGTACACATTCCCCAAGCTCAGGATTGTTCTCCACATCCTCCTTCTGAGTAGCATCTACATAGACTTCCCGAGAAACTTCTTGGTTGGCCATTTTTTTCCAGGACTTGGTCAAATTTATTCACTATTCATGAATCTCATTCACAAACCAAACCACATGGAGCACATGATCTCATAGCCTCTAAGTACTTGGCATGCTTCACAGGGAAATAAAGGATCGCGATGCCTCAGTTCGCTAAGAAGCATTCAAAGAGTACCAATCTGTAGAACCTAGTTCAAAAAGAGCATTCATGGAGGTGATGGAGCTTCACGATTAGAGAGATCGAGCAGAAGTTCGTAGAGAAAAGATGAAGACAAAAGGGAGGACCTTACGCCATATTATAGGCAGTGGCCTTATGATCTTCACGACACCCCATTGGCCTCCATGAGCATCACGTTGGTCTCTCCCTGCACCTCAGTGCACCCTCATCTGTGAAGAGGCTATGAAACTCTTGAGAAACTGGGTATAAAACTCGGATAGTACCTCACCAACCTAAGGAAACTCCACTCCTCGGTAACACTCTTGGGTGGCTCATAATCAAGCACTACCTCAACCTTCATTGGGTCCTTTTCCAATCTTACCAATAAGATGACATATCCAAGAATGTGGAACTCTCGAATCCAAAACTTACACTTTGAGTGACTCCTATAAAGATGGTTCTCTTAGAGTGTGTCTAGGACCATCCATAAATTTATTGTGTGCTCCTCGTATGCCGAGTACACTGGGATATCTTCAATAAAGATTACTAAAAATTGGTCTAAGAAAGGTTGAAAGATTCAGTTCATGATTCCCATGAACACTTTTTGGGAATTCATCTTGCCAAATGGAATCAACAAGTACTCACAGGGACTGCAGAAACATTTGAATTCCATTTTCGGTATATTATTATCCCATACTCATAGCTGGTGATAACCTGACACAAAGTCAGTCTTGGAGAACCATCATGCCCCTATCAAATGATATAATAGGTATTCCATACTCGGTAGTGGATAGTTATTCTTCTTGGTCACATATATCAAGCATCGGTAATCCACACATAACCTTAATCTCTTGTATTCCTTCTTGACGAACAAAACTAAAACTGCCTAGTGGAAACACTGGGTCTCATGAAGCTCTTCTATTTCAAGTCCTCCAAGTGAACCTTAAACTCATGAAGCTTTGAGGGATCCATCTAATATGCTGGTAAAGATATCGGGGCTGTTTTGGGGTGTAGGTAAATACACAAGTCCAAATCTTGGTTGGTATTTAAGCCCGACAGTTCCTCAAGAAAGATGTCCTTATACTCCTCCACTACTATAAGGAACTGGTATCCAATAACATCCAATTCTCCAAGATTCATGCTATACAACTGGTGAGTGATCTTCTGCACTCTCCTACACCTAAGCCCATACTTCTCCTCCAAGGTCTCCATTTCACCCACAAAGAAAAAACTTATCCCATCACTATAGACACACCACATCCTCCACCTAAAATAATCAGTTTGGGTATGAACTATGGATATCAAGTTCATACCTAAGATGACGTCATAAGGCCTCATCACTGATACAAAGAGATCCTATAAAAATCCCTTACCGCCAAGCATGGGATCACACTTTTAGTAAAAGTGATCAATTAGTGAGACACCTCCTATTGAAGTATCCAAGCATAAATGTTGAGCCAAAGGCTCAACTGAAATCTCTTAGTATCGATCCAAGAAGCTAAATGAAATGAATGACTTACAACCATGTATATCAGTATTACAAATAAGGTAGAAAATAAATAAATCATACCTCATATCATCTTTAGAGCCTTAAGATCCTAGGAAACCATATCCTGGAGTTGGCCTCATCCCTAACTACTATCTCTCTGATCCTGGCATGGACTACCTAGGGGTGGTGTGGAAATAAGTCAAACCTATGACCACCTCACATTAATCTACAAGATCCACTTCCACATCTTACACCCTTCATACCTCTATGCTTCTAGATCTATATTTTTCTGGGTGGTCCCTAGACCATCTCCTCATCAAATATACAATGGGTATGACAATCCCGTGAAAGATTTCCCCAACTATCGCAGAAGAAACACCGTTTGTCTCTTGGATGATTTGAGCCATCATGGGAACCTAACACCCCTGATCCACTATCCTAGGATCTTCTCCTGGAGGGTCTGACATGCTCAGATTCTTAAGACTTCCATCAGCTACCTAATGCAAAGGTCTCATCTCATCAGTACCAATTACCAGCACCCACTATTAGTACTTGTTCTTCTTGGAATCTCTCTACCACTAAGGCTCACTCCATAACTCTAGAATAGGTGGGAATACAATGATATATCATTGAATCCCTAATACATTTATAGAATCCCTTTTCAATGGATTTTTCTTTGAATAATGGATCTCGCACCATATCCATGGAGTATCATGAGAAATTAGTAAACCTCACTGAATACTCCACCATGATCATACTTCCTTAAAGTAGATGTAGAATCTCTTATATGTGAACTGATTGTAACATGAATGGATAAAACTACTCCATGAAGAGACACTCAAAGTACAAAAAGAAGAGATCTATCTCATCATGTAACTGAGTCACTAGACTCCACTATCACCCAATAGATCCCTGAAGAATACTCACTGCGAGGACCATAATATGATCTTTAGGATTCATCATAAATTAGAAAACTCCAGTGATTTACACTTTTCAGTCCTCATCCACCTATCGGACTAGATCTCCCTAAAAACTTAGAGTTCACCACCACTAGAACTCATGAACTATACTCATCCAACGTTCATCCTCAACTGTCATGAATGATGCTAACTGATGTTGAATGGGTGGTGGTATAACTGGTAATACACCGGGAGGTACTATCTAGTATATAGGTCCCTGTACAAAATCCTTATAACTTGGTGGATCATTCTCATGAACACATTGTGGAATCCTGGATGGCTATCTTTGTGGAGGTATGCTAAAATAAACAGCACGTTCCACAATCAAAGAGTATATCCACAGAACTATCTCAAGAATAATATCGAAACCACAACCCATTCCTATATGTTGCATGTACCAATGTTTCCTCTAAAACCATTGTATAAATGCACTAAGTCATAAGCCAGGTGATCAAAGTCTTGGTGTTTGGATACATCGACCACCATCCAAAAATTGGAGTCCCTAGCCAGAAATCCAGACTCGAAACACATAAAAATGTTTCCAAAAATCTGAATCCATTCTCATAGACTATATTCATAAGGTAGAGAATACTGAATTTGATACCACTCTGTTACGACCTATCCCGATAGAGCCTGAACCATGACTAACCCAAGATAACCTTCAATAGTCCAGGGGTTGAAGAAAAGTGTCGAGTAGGCATATCACACACATGGGAGGTATTATACAAATTCACATGCACACACACAAACACACACACACACCTCCATGTCCATATAATACTAAAATGTAGAACAACTAAAACCAATGCATGCATACATCTATAATCCCATAACCAGAGTAAGATAATAAAGTACTAAAACCAATAATTTGGAAAAAATACAATCCCAACACAAAATTATAGAGTATCCATCCTAATTATAACGTGAGGACTAATATCATATATAATCACCCAAAAAACACCCCATATTTTCTAGATCAAGCTAATCTCCACTCACTCCCTATCCTCCCAAAACACAGTTAAATGTGCCATCATCTTCATAAGACACGACACAATTGGCCATATCCCATGCATGGGTAATTATAACAGTACCCAGTAGGAGACCAAAAAAACACTAAAATCAAAGCTTCAAGAGTATAAATATCATAACAATGACATAGAAATCAAAGGAATAACAAACACCTAGATATACTCAGGAAGAACAAAACACCTCTTAGCGGTCTTATCCAAACTACCAACCACATGTTTCTATTTGAATATTCAAGTAAATTATAGTTCAAGGAGAACCCACTCCATTAGACATTCAATCATCATAGACTCTTATATAAGAGGTCATGATCATTAATACATGATAAATAAAACTCACGAGTCTCTGAATACCTCGATACTCAAATAGGGGATCATACCCAGGACCACTGGGGGACACCACAAACCCAATCTAGATCAACCCACTATGTAAGGGATCATATACCAAGGATACTTTGAACCCTAATGAAACAACCTACTAGATGAGGGATTAATTCCCCACAAATGGAGGTCACACTTATTCCATGAAACTCACCTAGGGTATATGATAATAGAGGATCACACCCCAGTATCATGGAGGGACACCCCAAAATCTATATGAGACTCATCCTTTAGTGCGGATCACAATCTAGAGATGTGGATGTAATGTCATTCCATACCCTCAAGTGGATAGACCATGGGAACACAATCAATCAATATTGTCCCAAATTGAAGAAATAAAGGTATCCAAACAACCTCAAAGGGGGTAAAAAACATGTATTAGGGGTACACAACATGTCGATCCAACCACTAGTATTCCCATGTGGTTATGCCTCTCACAAAATTTAAGCCTTAGGTAAACGACATGAATGTATGTATACACATCTTGTAGAGGTTCGTCAATATCCTGCTCGTGCCATCTAACCAAGTCTGTGTACATGGCTCTACCCGTTTACTCTAGCCGTGTCCATATATCACTACCTGTGTGTGCCTGTGATTACTATGATATACATGTTGAGACTCCTACATGGGTCACATTGTGTGTGATAGGGGTCACATGATATGTGATATTTTTCTCTTCATGGAAACCCTAGCGCTGCACAGGGGGTCCCACATGGTGTGGAATTATGGATTACATGATGTGTAACCCATGATTTTGCAGAACCTATAGGTTCTCCTCCACATTACCATTTGACATATTGTAATATAAAGTATTTACATAAGACAAGGATATGGGGTCAGATGAACCTTGTCATAATAGATCATCAGGTTATAATCTTTGAAATTGCTCTAGAATCTTCTACATGTGCCGTTCGTAGCTGCATCATCAATCCATGATGAATGGAAACCATAAATCCATTACGATATAGCTTCGATCATACTTAATCATCATATAACCTTAATAACCTCCTTGATCATGGGTTTTACTCATGTTATCGATCCATTGTGCCAAATAATGGTCTTAAAATGATCAAAAAATAGGTATTTTGTCCAAACATAGTCCAAAAAAATTTCCGATGACGAATGTAAAAAAGAAATGGGGGGATAAATCCATAAACAATAAAATGTGAAGAACAAAATAAAGCTTTTTTCATTTTATCCTCAATCCATTTTCAAATAATTAGACAAAAAAAGTGTAAAAATAAAAAAAAAATGAATAAATCCACTGAAAACAAATCTACCATTGATTCACGAATCAATTATTGTTCATGGAATTGATCTAGATTTAACCGGGATAAAAAATGGGATGGAATTATAAAAAAATCAAACATCTAACCTAGATTTTGGATCAATCACTAATGAAGAACAATCCTATGATTCTGTCATTTGCAATATCAATGAACTTTGTTGGTGCACGATCCTCGATATGATCTCATATGATGTCATATTCCAAATATCCCCCAACAAATCCTCTCCAATGGCTCCTCTCAATCCATAGGTTATGCATCTCACCCTAGGGGTTAAGGCATAGATATGTATTTATAGAGGAAATGAGTCCCTGCATCATTTTAATAAAATAAACAACTTAATTTATTTATTTTATTAATCTTTCCTTTGATTTTGCTTTACCAAAACACCCAACACCGATAAATATTATGTCATTCCTAGGGTAAGGACCATGATATAAAATCAATGGAGGCCTCATATCTCTTATCTAAGACTCTGTTTATGAGTTATTCTTGTTTTTCAATAAAACTGAATTTATGTGATATTAAATATATTAAATATATTTCAAAAATTAATTCCATGCACACCAGAGCTCATGTTATCAAACTGTCTCAGCACCCAGCTCTAAACACAATTCATATAATATGGTTGGTGGAATTTGGTTCCCTTCCTTGTTGGTATGTAAAATTGTAGTTAGATTAGTGATGCTCCTATTATAGGAGTTATCAATTAATTATTCCCCATTTAGATCAATTTCAAATGGTTGGGTGACCATGCTAGGTCCCCCATTTCTTAGAGTTCCTAAGTAGATGGTTGTGGATGGAGATTGTTTGAAGTTTTAAGATGCTATTTTTTCATTCATAATATTGATTGAGGTTATATAATTATATTTTAAAGTTTTTTTTGAGTTTGAAATCCTTTTTCCCTTTGGGATTGTCTTTGAGAATTCATCCTAGAAATTCTTGGGTTTCATTTTTTATTGTCCATTACTTTGACCTGGGACTTTCTAGGGATATAAAGTAGCATGTTGGGGAAAATTGTTACACCCACAGTCACTATTGCCTTACATTTTGTATTATTTTATTTTTTTTTCTTATTTTAGTGTATGTTTTTGGATAATTATTGGTTAAATTATTTTATTTATATAATTATTACCTTTGTGAATGATTTTCATTCATGTTTTAGGTGAAACCATGCAGTTACCCTTATACAAGGAGGTTTCAAATTCATTTTGTTTAGCACATGATTGGTATGCATGGGTAGTACAAGGTTTGAACCAAACAATGTGAAGACTAAGGGAAATCATGTATGAGCTTTGATGTATATGGGTACGATGCACAACATGTTCATGGTTAGTGGAAACTATATGATATGTAAGTCGTAGGCTCTACAATATTAACAAAGCGGTTTTATAAGTTGGAACATGGTTTATAAATATTATGAAAAAACTTAATAAGGATATTTTTTTAGGTTATTACATCAACACATTTAATGAATTGTTTATAAAATTATCACGAAAAACCATGGAGTGTACCCAAATTCATTAAAATGTTGATATTTCATTCCCCCTATGTTTTTATAACACCTATAGATTTTAAAAGAGGAACATCATATTCAATAGTGTACAGGAAATGCAACAAAAATCATAGAAAAGAATGTAAAATTATGAGAATGTATAATATACTTATTTTAAATAAATTCAATCTCTTTGATAACTTTCAATTCACACAACACCAGGTTTGAACTAAACACAATACTTTATTAAATTATTATTATTTAAATATGACAATTATAACCTAGATGTTAAGATGGTGGGTATGAATAGTAAGAAATAAATTATGAAAATTATATGGTTTATAAATTTATTAAATAAATTTAATGGATATATATGTTGATTATAAATTAAATAATAACCATTTGAAAGAGAAAGAAATGTTTTCTGAAGAAAACTGTACTTTTTTGAAAAAGAAATTATTCATGCTTTGCGCACATAATTTAAGACTAATTTTTACTAATTTTCAAAAATTTATTTTTCAGAATAAATTTAATTTTTTTAAATTTACATGTAAAAATATATTTGGGTTAAGTTTTGAGAATTTTGTAAAAAGATCAATTTCTTAATTAATATTGAAAAATACTGAATTTTATTGAAAATTGTCTTTTCATTTAAATTATTTACGAAGTAAAATTATATTTTAAATTGGTTTTAAAGTAAATATAGTAAAATTATTTAAAATTATTACTAATCTAGTTCATTATAATCATTTTCTTATTGAATTTTTATATTAAAACTTTTTATCTTTATGGGAAATATCTCATTGGAAAACCCTTTATTTTGTGGTATCTATAGGTATAATTTTAAAATGGGTTTTTTATAATTCTATGAATTTAAATTGTAAAAATGGATTCCTTATTTTAAAAAATAATAATTTATCTAATAATTTAAAATTAATTTTTAACCATTTTGAATATTAAATGCAGTAAAAATTAATTACCGCTGTTAAGGTAAAAATGGGTTTACCGGGGCGTTAAACTAAGAAGATAAGGATTAAAAATGGCTTAAAACTTTTCCAAATCCCATTTTATATCCATTTTCATACCATATTATATATAAAGTTCTATAATGATACATTTTAGAGCCTTTTGGCATGATAAAAACATGTTCATCACTTTATCTTTTCAAAAATTCCATGTGCGTCCTTTCCGCCACATATAAAATTCCCCCTCTCCTCCATTATTCACACTTCCAGAACCATTTGGTTTGGAAAATAACTTATCAATTACATTACTAAATTCCCTAAACATATCCTAGATTACTTATTTTTGTTATTAATCCCTCCTAATAAGGCTTTAGGTATAAATCTAAAGAAGTTCTCCAAAGAATAGGTAAAATTCTTAGATATGTGTATTTATTTGACTTCTACTTACACCTCATTAAAACCATATTGAAATATGATGATAAAATAATAATATTATATATACTTATATGTTATTATGTTAATTTAATAACCCAAATCCACATCCACTTCCATCAAATGGGAAATGAAACCGTTGATTGTGTGCCTGATGAACTACCACCTTGTGAACGAATATAATTTATTTTCCAGCACCAGATATAATGGATGGATATCATGATGGATTTAACATATTTATATTAAATTTATGAAATAATTATACTTCTATATTTATTATATTACATATATCTTCTTACTTTACATTCTATTGGGGATACGACAACATCGCTTGTGTGTACGACGGACTACAGCCACACAAATCGATTCGATTCATTTTTCGCATACACTTTACATGAAAGGTATAAAGGTTAATGTTAATTAATATTTTTATTGTTTATGATCTAAAAATAATTAAGGAAATATAATATCACATATAATTTTTACCTTTAAATCCATTGTAAAACAATAACATTGCTCATGAGTACGAGTGGACTACCGCCTCCACATAGCGATGAGATTTTTTTTCATTTTTTTACCTGGATTGTAATAAGGATGTATTTTATTAAGATTAATGAAATATATGACATAATAATTATTATGTAAATGTGTATTAATATTTATTTTCCTTTTGTTCCATTTGTTTAGAAAAATGGATGCAACATCCATACTTACGTACGACCCACCGTCTCCATGAACAATGTAATCAATTTTCTATCTATAAATTTTATATACTACTATAAATACAAATATAATGAGTATATATTATTTTTATATAATTTTAAACATTATGGTTATTATTTAAATATGCTCAAATTAAAATTTCCAAAATTACCGCACTAAAACATACTTGAGAAATGAAGCAATTATGAGCTAGAACAATGATTTTAACAAACAGTTGTTAATAAACAGGAGATAAAAGAATATAATTAAATAATATATGAGATGAGATATATGATTATGGTTCTATAATATATTTATAATAAACCCATACTTATTATATTGGATTCAAACACATACTAAGGATGTCGAACCTGAGGTAAGGGTTTCTCGTTCCACTTTTACTTCCATGAGACATACGCCATATTCACCAATTAATCCTTTTTGTGGAGTATATACTGAAAATTTTGATATGTTATATGTTGAATATTTATCTATTAATTAAATTTAAATTTTCACTTGGAGTTATTTCTTTCATGGGTCATATGATTCTAAAGTTACAAAAGTGGTAAGAGTTTATTTCACAATCTCATCATTATTTAGGATTATTTTTGTTTAATCTTTACTTGGAGAAATTATTTGATATTTCTATATTAAAATAAATATAATTTCTTTTCATATAGTTATTCATGAAATTTTCATGTTATATTACCATTTTCCCATTATATTTTTCTTAAAATGATTGAGATAATGTTTTTAATAAAATATGACTTTATTTCTCTCTTCAATCGAAAATCCTTTTTCATCAAATTTCATGTTTTCTAAAAATGTTTTCAAAAAAGTTTTAACCTATTAAAAATTATTTATTAAATACATTTTTACCAAATTTTACTTTTTATAAAATTTTTTGAAAGGAATATTCATGTCACTTTCAAAATAAGGCCTATTTGTCTTTTACCAAAAAAGTAAAAAGAATAATCGTTTTAACGTGTATGACATGAATGAAAATTTCCACCATCATGACCACTTAATGATTAAATATTATGTTAAATGTTTTAAAATATTATTTTCAAATAAAATTATTTTCAATTATTTTTGATACCTTTTTAAAAGTTTATTTTAAAAGCAAAAAGGATATTTTCCTCAAGAATGTCTTAATGAAATTTGTATGGTATTTATATTCATAAAAGACATAAACCCTTTATTGTAGTTATGTGAGAATTGGGAGATGTTGTATTTATAACATCCTTATTCTTTATTTTGATGGTTTATGATCATTTTTACTTAGGATATATAATTTTATTACCATTAAACATATTATTGTGGATGATTATTTGATTTGGGCTTATATTAAAATTTCACATGTTAGTTTTTCAATAATAGTGTTTATTGTGATAATGTTTCACACCTTTAATATAAGGAATGCATTGGAATTAATATGTTATGGGTTGGTCCTGGTTACAAATGGCCCCTCGATAAATCAACATGTCTCATGAGAAAAATTAGTTGGCTGAATTAGATGGGTTTCTACACATAGATTTGAACAGTCTCAAGGAAGGTCTTAATAATTTCAGATGTTTGGAATTATGCATTCCATCATTATGAGAAAATTTATTGATTTACATGTGATTATTCAGATAATTATAATATATATGGATAGGTTTTATTCTCATGTGATTATATATATGGATTTATTTTATCATCATTTATTTCTACTATATTATTCTGAGTTTGTTGATTAAATGGAATGTGTGTTAGTTATTTACCTTTCTATATTAATTGTATATTTTTATTCATGATATCTTACACTGTACACTTACTATTTATGAGCATTTGAGCTCACCCATTTATTATATTTTATTTTCCCATGATACTAGTAAGTGTTTTGTGGTTGATACGTAGGGATATGATAAGGGGAATAAAGGTGTTCATAAATAAAACATTTTGTGTATTTAATGATTAAAAAATATTATAAATATAAAGTATTTATCTAGTTTACCAAGACTACTAAACTATTTGGTCATTCAGGGTGTGATACCTTGTATCTAGTGTTAATGTAATAAAGTAGACATTGGCTCCGGGTTACTGGAGTTAGGGTCATTAATATTGGTATTAGACCATGTTTTGAAGAAATGTTGGGAACTATGTTTAGGAAAAAATATATTAGGGAAAATAAACCTATATATAAGTCCCCAACCTGAAAAAAATACTTAATCTTGTGTCAAGTAAAGAATTATACATTGGGGATCTTTTCAGTTTTAGAGTTTTAGAGAATTAGGCCATAACTTTTATATTACATCTTAAATATTACAAAGTAGACACTTCCACTGTATCCAATTTTTTCACAATAACAAAACTCCTTAAATAATACAAGAATTATTTTCCTAATATAATCCTTCTTGAATTCTTCCTTTCTCTTACCCTTTCTTATACCCTATGAAAAACATTTCAAAAACTTGGGATGACCATAAAAAGCTGAGTAAGGGTCATAAAATAAGAAAAAAAAACATTAATACATCAATACATAAAAATCAATAAAATCGTTCTTTTCAATCATAAAACATAATTTATTTAACATAACTCATGAAATCATAAGAGTTATAAATAACACTTAGAAACCATAAATCATAAAGGTAACTTGTGGCATCCATAACATACTTACATTGTATCTTTTACAGCTACGTATGGAGTTACGTTTGGAATACCCATCACAGTGTATTCCCTTAATCTCTTTAGAGAGATATTAACATTTACATCCATGATGTTACCCAATGCATTGGAGAGATATCCAGGGCTCACCCAACCTAGTTTTATCACAGAACCACTCATATACGTAAACAATGCCCACAAACCATAACATAATCATAACACATAAAGGAAAGATAACATTTCCAAATTGTAATAAAAAGAAATTAGTTCATGATATTGACATAATAAATCCATTATCCAAACCATTTTCGATAAAAAAATACATTAAAATGGTATATGGTATTTATTTTCCTTTAAAAATAATAATACGACTTGTAGAGGAATCCAAATATCAAATAATGCTCGCAGTATCAGAAATGTCTTTATCACAGTGCACACTAAAGAGAAACATTCCCTTTGTCGTTTAGTAAAACGTTACGTAGAAAAAATATTACCTTTGAATGAGATTAAAAAGTCAAATTGGATTATAAACCATATAAAATTAAGTTGTGTATAAATCAAAATATGCCTCAATAAAAGGAGATTGAGACGAAGTCCCTTACCTTGTGTCCGAATTGTCTTGTTCGTTCTTTATATCCCTGAATAATAAATATCAATTAATTCTACTTCCTTCAAAATATTTTTAAAGTTTTTTATTCCTTTTATATCACTTATTACATTTCTATAAAAATCATGTAAATATTCAACTTCATAATGGTATTTTTGTCGATGTTCGGTACTTGAGTCAAAAATGAACTTGTTATAATTACAAATTGTCCATGTGGTCAAAAGTCCATTATCTCCAGAATTGTATTCATGATTTAAATATCATAAATATCCAGTATATATGTATTTATATCCAGTATATATGAATTTATAATTGTCCATAACATTTGGATATAAGAAAATGAAATGCACCGTTCATGGAGATGGTAAGCCGTACGTACGCATGAACACTACTTTCATTTCTTTTTCATTTTTAAAGGAATGAAAAATAAATTATACATTGGTATATTATAATTACAGTATAATATATATGTTATATATGTTACATAATTTCATTAATTCCATCCTTTATACGTTCTATGTATATCATGAACGAGTCATATCACTTTGAGAGGGCGGTAGTCCGCACTTCCTCAAATGAAATTATCACGTCATGTAAAGCATAAAGGTATGATGTAAATAAAAAATACAGAAGAATATAAACAATATAAATATAATATATACCATATATAAATATATTTCAATAATAATGGCCACCATGAGAGGCGGTAGGAAATAATTTAACAATCATCGTTTCATGAGGTAGTAATTCACCGTCTACAGAAAGTGTATGTTCTAAATACAGTAGATGGAGGTGTGTGTGAGTGTAGGTCGAATAATTGGAATAAAAACATCATAGTATATTTGAGATACTGGTGTTGTTATAAAATAATTGAATATAAAGAGTTATGTTGTTGGATAAGGGAAAATAAATGAAGGAAGCTTGAGATAGGACATTACCTCAAATCGGGTAACTTCTTTTGATTTAAGAAAAAAAGCCTTCTTGAATTTCTTTATGCCCAATTTAAGGCTTCTAAAAGTAATATAGGTATGTTGGGATCATATTTGGTCATAGTTTGGATTATACAAGGGGGATTTAGAGGTTTGAGTAAGGGTTAGAGGTGGTGGCATTTTATAAGAGGGAGGAGGGGAACTTAAGGAATATCTTGAATTATTGTTTTATTATAAATTATATTTAGATTATAAATGAGTCCAAATTAAGTTAGTTAGAATATAACATTAATATAAGTGGAAATAAAATCATCCAATAATAATTATATAGGGTTTTGATATTTTTTAATCCTTATCTTTTTTATTTAACCATTTTTTTACTCTTACCGTTTTATCAAGTATTTAACACTTTGGGAAACAAAATAGTTACCAAAACATGAAAAATATCCAATTAAAGAGTCCATAATAAAATTTTAGATTTATGATAACTATTTGGCCAAATATTATATTTTTTATAATTTAAATAATATTTAATAGAATATTTTATATTTTAAAATATGAATTATGTCAATTTTGACACTATTCGTATCATGTCTTATAAAAAAATACATAACTTGATTACTTTGAAAAAACTTCATTACCCCAAATATAATATGTTACTTTCATACAAAAAATTCACGTATGACATAAAAATAATAATATTATATTTATTTTAACATTGGTAATATCATTTATTTGAATCATTTATTAATGTAGTAATCATAGTATCATCATTGTGTCATAATTAAATTTATTTATATGATGTATAAGAATTATAAATAAAATACCATGATATAGGAAATAATTTTATATTTCAAATTAATTTTTATAGTCGAATATGTCACTTATATAACCCCATATAAAAATTGTTTTAGTAAAATATATATGTTTATGTAATATTTTCCTTAACTTTAAATTAAAAGTAATTAAATGTCATTTTCACACATAATTGGCTCCACGGGTTCCTAAAATCGACCCAATGAAGACCAAGGTTGGACATATCACATCCGATAGGGTTACGACATGTTTAAGGGTAATTTAATATTATTATAATATTAATTTTTACCCTTATTCATCAGATTTACACGTTATACACAGGAAATAAAATATTTACTGAATTTACTATTCATAATGTCTAAAAATAAAAGTTACATATTTAAAAAATTTGGACCCCCTGATTCAAAATATGGAATCCATTTGAAATTCGAAAAAAATAATTGGCAGAAATTAATTTAAAATTAATTCCCGTTGTCAAAACCAAATATCATGTTTTTATGAAGTAAAAACTACCAAAAGATTGATATGTGTTTATGTTCAATTTAAGAGTGAAATTACTTACAATGACCAAAATTGGATTAAATGGTAAAAATATAATCCAATTAAATTTTAAAACCAATTAAAAGTACAATCTAACTATATAAAAAAAGTTAGATTAAAAGGAAGTTTTGAATTAAAATACAGTAGTTTTCACTATTCATTAAAAAATGAACTTTATTAGAAAAATACCAAAATTACATCCAAAGTAAATTTTGATGTTTCAATTCTAAATAATAATTTTATTTTTGTCAAATTGGACATATAAAAGTGACAAAAACTAGATTTAAAAAGGGTCCACCATCAAAAGATGGTAAACCGACCTTTTAAAGAATATTAAAGTATTTCTTTCTTAAAATTGGATTCATTCTTATTTTGAGCCTATAAAATTTATTGAAAAAATGTAAAGACATTTAAAAAACATGTATAATCATATTTTAGATATTTCTGTTCATTCCTGCCAATACAAAGACTAGGTGTTAAGTACCATTTAAAATAAAAATAATATAATATTATTTTTTTGGGTAAAAATCAATGTTGTGTGCAAAGTAAGATTTTAGAGAAATATGTTGTTGAATATTGAGTATGCTATCAGACATATCATCCCCTTCAAAGTAAAATTTATATTTAATTCATAAATATTAATAAATATGAAAATTTTAAATTCTTTATTTACCTGGGATGTTACACTGTAATAGAAATAGAGGATAAGTATAGAAGAACATCCTAAAGTTTTTGTAAGATAGATATTATATAGTTTTTTATATCAATACATCCCTGTATGGATACTACAACAGGATGCAGTTATTCCAAAGATATACCAAGAGATAATAACTCTAAAAGAGGCGTATCGAGCTTAGCTTGAGTGTTACCTGGTACATGATAACATGCCTTAGTGTGAACATGGTTTGACACTATCAAGGGGACATGATTGGAATATTTCACATGTTAATTACAAATAAATATGAAGGATTTAAAAATATTTTTATGATTTGGAAAATTTCCTAAAGAAACCATGTTTATGATTATGAGAATAAATATGCATAAATTTTTTAATTGACGTTAACTGTTTCAGTAGTTTTGGGATTATACATTATGTTAGATAATGTTATGATCTAATCTAGTGTATTAAATTGTTTAGAAATGAAACATTGTAGAAGGAATGAGAACCCTTTCAATACATGTGATCCCAAGAGTGAGAATGATCTTTTTTTGATGGGATTAATCCATTATTTATAAGGATACTAGTCTCCCAAACATTCTTATCATACAAGGATATAATACCTTGATCTATAAAAATAGAGAAAGAATTATCTAAGTGTTATGGATTTTAAGGGAAGAAATAGAAGAAGAGGACAAAAAAGAAACAAATAGATAAGGGTAAGAAGGGAAGTAAGGGTTTTCGCACATGTGATAGTTGTGAAAAGAAACACCCTGATACTTGCTTGAAGGGAATAAAAGTTTACTATAAGTATTGAGACAAATTCCACTATAATCATAATCACAAGGGTAAGAAATAAATCTCCTCTATTATATGATTTAACTATAAGGATATGAGGAACTATATAAATAAATTCCCCAAACATCAAGGGAATATCCTCAAAATATTATTTTGGATCATGGTCAAGCTTATTTTATTACCAAAGATGAAGTGGAATGATTAATGTGCTCGTGTTTTGATTCAAGAATTATGTTATTGGATTATTTTATCAAAGATATTATTATTATAATAATCATAAAATGTATATGTATAGTACTATAATAAAATTTCCTAAAGAATTTTAGAGCATATGATGAATGGTACCAATGACAAAGAAAAGTTATTCAGTGACATGTTAAACCTCTTGGAAAACACATGATTAAGGGTGGATAAACCTTAATACGTGCTTGATGTTGAGATAATAATGATATTTTTATGGGATAATGTTGGTGACCATGATATTGGTTAGAGGTTATATGGTTTATGTCATATTTGTTGAAGTTTATTGTAATGATTGATTTATGGAATATTTTCGATAAAATGAGATTTTACTCTTAAAATAATTCATATTTTCATTAAGGTTTAATATTGATCAAGATATTCCCATATATTTAATATTAAATTAAGAGATAATTCATATTTTATGTGTCATATAATATTGATTTAGTGACCTACCTTCAAAATTTTTGGACTTCGAATTTGGACAGACATGTTTTGGATAACTCTAAAGGTTAACTGTATATGGAATGGATTAATATGAACTTTTGGTTTTATTTGATAAATTTTTCTAACCATTTTGGTTTTTGGAAAATATCTAGATACCAGAGGAATGAATTTTCATTCAAATGATCTATTAAATGTGATTTGGGTATAAAAATTCATTTTGGATATTCATTTTTTGGAATAAGAAATGATGTGGGAAGTGATTGAAGCACAAAAAAAATATGAAATTATGCCTATGAAATATAAAAATATGAAGTAAATATATTTTCATATGTTCTCATTATAGATGGTAATACAATTCCTCAATCCTACAAAAAAATCTTGAAAAAATGTTATCCTTGTTCCTTCACTTTTGATGAATCAAATGGTCCCTTAACTCCTCAAATATCTATGGGTTTGTTATTGTTGAATTTATATTGATCATTATATTTATTATGATCAATGAACTCTAAATCCTCCATAATTATTTGGGAATTACACTTTTCTTCCATGTCTATATATTCACTTCCCACCTATGTTCTCATACTTGTAAACATTTTAATGTGATTATTCGAGTTTACCTTTGTACTTCCCTTTCTACATTATCAATATGATGTTTTATTAAACCTTATCACAATGTGGGATTTATAGAAGGGTATTTTCAAATGTATAACCCTTGATTATTGAGATCAAGATTAAATTGTGAGGACACAATTTATTTAAAGAGGATAGAATGTAACACCCCAAGATTTTAAACGAGGGACGTCATATTAGACATCGTATATGACACAAAACAACAAGCTTATAAGACAATATAACTCCCCAAGAATTTATGATATAATTATTTTCAAATAAATTCCTTCTCATTAATATATTACAATGCACAAAACACCAGGTTTAAATGAAAGGAAATACTCTATTAAAATATTATTATTTAAACATGACCATTATAACCTAGCTGTTAAGATAAAAAGTATGAATAGTTAAAATTATTTAATGAAAATTATTTGTTTTAAAAATTTATAAAATAAATTAATTGGTTATCTATATATTTAAAATAAAATAAGAACAATTTTAAAGAGAAATAAATTTTTTTCATAAAAACTGTAAATTTCTAAAAGGCGGATTAGTCGTGCTTTGCAGACATAATTAAAATTTTATTTTTAATAATTTTAGAAAATTTATTTTTTAAAATAAACTTCATTTATAAAATATATATTTTAAAATAATCTTTAGGTTAATTTTTTATAATTTTATGGAAAGAATAATTTTTAGATGAATACTGAAAACACTAATTTTTATTGAAAATAACCTTTTTCTTTAAATTATTTAAAATGTTAAATTGTATTTTAAATTTGTTTTAAAGAAAAAAAAGTTAAATTATATTAAAATTTAAATATTTTATTCAATTTTAATCATTTTCATATTGAATTTTTATATTAAAACATTATATACTTATGAGAATTTTCTCTTTGGAAAATCCACTTTTTCTTCGCGTTTGCATGTATAGTTTTAAATTAGATTCTGCCACATATGTGAATTGAATTTGAAAAAATAGATTCCATACCTTTAATAAATATAATTTATATTATATAATAATTTTAACTTAATTTTCCACCATTATGAATAGTAAAATAAATAAAATTAATTATTATTGTTAAGGTAAAAATGGAGTTATCAGGGGTTAAAATAAGAATATAAGGTTTAAAAATAAACCCAAACTTTTCTTAAAACCATTTTTATGGACATATTTATATTCTATAATGTTTATGGTTCTATAATAACCCTTTTTGGTGGATTTTGGAATGATAATATGTGGGTATCACTTTATCTTTTTCAAAATTCCATTTGTGTCCTCTCCACCACTAATAAAAGGATACCCCCTATTCACCCATATTATAACTTAAAAAATATTTGTTTGGTAAAATAAGTGTAAAAATAAATTTCTTACTTCCATCCCCAGATACTTTAGGCCTTATTTTGATTAGGAATCCCTCCTAATAAGGATTTAGGTATAAACTTAACGAGGCACTCTGAAGAAGAGGTAAAATTCTTAAACATGTGTATTTGTTTTATTTCTTATTCCAAATCCTTAAAACGTTATTAAAATATAATAATATAATAATAAAATATCTCATATATAATAATAGTTTATTATGTTAATTTAATAAACAATATCTATCTCCACTTCCATTGAATGAGAAACGAAACCGCCGATTGTGTGTACGGAGGACTACCGCCTCACGAACTGATGTAATTTGTTTTCCATCCCCAACCTTAAAGGTTAAATATAATGATATATTTAGGAAATTTATATGATATTTATGAAATTATTATAATTATGGAGTTAATATATCACATATACCTTCTTACTTTCCATTATGTGTGGGATACAATAACGTCGCTTGTGTGTACGGGGACTACCACCTCGTAAAACAATATAATTAGTTTTTCTGCTTACGCTTTAAAAGAAATATATTCTGGTAAAAGTTAATGTATACATGTGATATATTTGATCTAAACGTACTTATAGAAATATAATATCACATATAACTTCTTACCTTCCAATCCATTGAAAAACAATAACGTCCCTCATACGTACGTGTGGACTGCCACCTTCAAGAAACATTGTGAAATATTTTTCATTTTATTTTTAAATGGATGGTAATAAGGATTTATTTGGTTAATATAAATTCTATATATGAAATAATAACGTTTTTTTAAATATTTTTTAATATTTATTTTTAATTTCATTCCATCCGTTGAGAAAAATGGAAACAACATTCATACCTACGCACAATGTACTGTCTCGATGAACAATGTAATCCATTTTCTATATATAACTTTTATATATTACTATAAAGAAATATATAATGAATATATATTATATTTAAATAATTTTTAAAATTATGGATATTTTTTTAACCATGATCAAATTAGAAAGACCAAAATTACTAAACTAAAACATATAAGAAAAATGAAGCAACTATCAACCAAAACAATTATTTTAACAGAGTTGTTAATAAATAGGTGATAAAATACTATAAGTAAATCATATATGGAATTATATATATTAGTATTGTTCTATTATATATATATATATATATAAAACCTATATTTTATTTTATATGAGGTTTAGACACATAAAAAGGAAGTCTAAAATGAGTTAAGAGTTTCTCATGTCAATTTTACTTATCTGAGATATATGCTACATTCAACACTTATTGATTTGTGTGGTGTATATAATTCCCCTTTTGATATTTTATAACAAGAAACTATTAATATTCATGGTATTTAATGTTTTATTTGAATTTATTTCTTTCATGGGGCTTGTGATTCAAAAGTTACCAAAGTAGTAAGGGTATATTTAACAATCTCATCATTATTCAATATTTTTTTGTTTAGATTTTACTTGGGGGAATTATTTTATATTTCTACATCAAAATAAATATAATTTATTATCCTATATTTACTCATTAATTTTTTTAATGTAATAGTGTAATGGAACGGACCTCTCTGGTCCATTCCTTTGATGAAATATAGTGTTTGAGGTGTTCTAGGAGGTCAAGGTGACTCTTTACCAACACTTTGCCAAATTTCAACTTCTATGAACAATGTTTCCAGTTTTATGAACAGTGTCACGCTGAGATAAAAATGGTGTGACAGAAACGGTGAGACAGAAACGGTGGGACAAAAATGGTGAGACAGAAATGGTGAGACAGAAATGGTGAGACAGAAATAGTGGGACATTAATGGTGAGCCAGCAATGGTGGGACATAAATGGTGAGATAAAAATGGTGAGTTAGACAGAGTTTCACAGCTTATGAACAGTGTTTCTAGAACTGTTTCATATTTCCTTTTCCAAATTTTCAGATTTTTCCAGTTTCGTCAATTTAACATTTTCTTTGATGTAAAACGCATTTATGGCCTTGTTTTTGGAGATTTAAGGCTAAATAAAATCTAATAACTCCTATATTAATTTTCTTAAGGCCCGGGATGCATTTACTTGGTCAAACCGTGTGGTTTAATGTGATCTAATTTTAATGGAAAAATCCACTGTATCTTAAACTGATGCTCCGTTAAATCTTCTAAAGGGACAATATATCTTCCTCCCTTGTCCTTTATCCTTGTTCTCCAGTATGATATGCTTTAACATGTCTTTCCTTCCTGTAGGAATCGTGAGATTAAACTTTTCCAGGTGGATTGGTTTCCCTATCCATTCTTCTTGCTGCAAGTGCACCCCCTCTTTTGTTGCAACTAAGCAATATCGATCAATCTTTGATATAAGGTATGATTTATCATCGATATTTTGGGTTCATATTTGCCTTTTTCTCTTTGCCATATTATTTCATGTGATCTCCATGTTTCTAATAGAGTTTCTTTGGTTTCGGTTGGTGCGGTCATGTTGTAATATCCTCGGGTGGATGTAGTCATCACAGGAGGAGGCGTTCGTAATCCGTTTAGTGGATCATTCTCATAAAAAGAACGTTGAGAACCTTTTTAAGCTAATGGGTTCATTGATTCTCTTTTATTTTTTGTGAAACTGTATATTTATCATGTTTTATCCCAATGGATGACAAAGGAATTGACATAATATTTGAACCGGAAAAATAAATTGATATCGATCGCATGTTATTTCCTCTTGTTTTTCTAGATAGTGTGATATACATGATTTATTTGTTTAGTTGTTCGTTCTTGATGGAAATTGGTAATGAACATAAATCACAATTAATTGATAACTGTTTGGCTAAAGATAATGAGGCATGTAAATGAATTTGGTTCTTTTTGTTGTAATTGATGTTAGTCAAATTGGTGCAGTAAGCATGTTTAATTTATTTATGATAGCATACTATTTAGGTTTCCTGAAAATAGAACCTATGAATAATAAATCAGTTAATTCAAGATGGATTAAAGAACTGATTGTTTTATAATTCGTCTAAGTGTTATGAGTTACCCTCTAAGGGCTAAGAGCCCGATTGATATAATGGTTGTTTTCCTGCTACTTGTGTTGTGATGTGTGTCTAGAAGGAAGTTGTGATATGTGGGGATAGGGAGGCCTATTTTGTTGTTGTAGTAGTTGACGCCTAGAGTGGCGAGATGCATCAGTTTATAAATGTTGGTGTTAGGGAGGACACCAGGGAAGATTAAATGGGTTGGATGTGAATGTTTTGTTTTCTATTGATTCTTCTTGGTTGTTTATCAGCTTTACTTTCCCCACTGCTCAAGGAAACTGGTCTTGCTTACCCTTCTTCTAAAAGGGGAGAAGATGCATGGGGTATGGGATGTGCTTTTCGTGTTTAGCTTCTCAAGGGAGGATGGGTCTATGCTGTTGCTATAGGCGGAAAAGACTCGATGGGTAATTCATCTATTCACCATGTTGAGCCCCTTGTGTTTAGAAGCCTAGATTTTTTTTCTAGAATGCCTGGGAATATGGGAAAGTAATAAATAAATAATTGAATAAATGATTATAACCCATGGGTTTGGAGCTTGCTGGGATGTAATGATGATGTTGTAATTTGAAGGGACAGTAAACTTTGGGTGTGATGCTAATGAAATATAATGTGGAAATTGTTGATTGTTAATTAACATATAAATAATTAATTTACGTAAAGTGAAACTAATAATAAGGGAATGAAGAAACATTATAAAGCTCTTTAAATGATTTTTGGATTATAGGATACATAGTCTTAGAAGTGGCAACCGGGAGTCTGAGAGACATTAGGTGTTATTGAGTCTAAGACTAGGTTATGCCCATAGTACGGTTGTGAGCTATAGTATATTCTGCACTTTTTGTGTTTCTATATGCTACTCTAGCCCGTCAGTAAGGGAAACTGAAACCTCTGGGATTCTAAGACCAGGGGGGTGTTTTATCCAACATTCTGGTGGGAGGATGGATGGATGACTACCCCCTTTGGCCCCACTCTCTTCTCTGGCTAGATACTTGTGCTGGTAGGAACAATGGTTAGTATTCCCCATATATGTGTGTAGAGGGATATAATGGTTTATGGTTATTCACACACATATATTCTAGATATAGTATCCTATGGAATAATATAGGTCTAACGTGTATAGGCTGTGATGGCTTGAGGATCTTTACTCAGTGTATGGGTTGTAATGGCTTGAGGTATAATACCTGACATATGATACACATTATATGAGCTTTTGAGGATCCTGGAAACTACCTTGTTACTTTCTTACGTGGACATGGTGGTATGTTTCACGAGGTGCATGTTGTGGTGCTTCAACCATGTGTCTGTGGGCAAGCCTTTTTGGAGAGAGATTCTTAGGATGTGCGACATTGGGGCAAAGAGGAAAACTAGTGGGGAAGTATTAGCAGGATACCCTTGATATTATTTATTATATTATATACTCTTTTATGTGTTACTTGGTGAGAGTATCCATAGTGAGGTCAGGAACATAGTATATCTGTTTA
Source organism: Viscum album (assembly GCA_963277665.1). NCBI lineage: Eukaryota > Viridiplantae > Streptophyta > Magnoliopsida > Santalales > Viscaceae > Viscum > Viscum album. Next base: position 1,713,522,285 of record OY728130.1, read on the forward strand.
TGTGACGAGTTAGTTTCATTTGTTGTTCACTACGCTTTAGCTTGCTTTCTTTACTTTTAAATGAGAGGCTTTAGGGAGGATCCTACAGAGTATATTGTTATATTCACCCTATGTATACATAAACTTATTTTCAGGTCACTTGGAGCAGGATGGAGATCAGGCTGGTTACTACTGGCTTGCGATTGCAGGAGCTGTTCGGGCTTGTGGTTCTGCTGTTTTACATTCTTTTGGGTACTTGTAGTTTTCCCCTTTCAGTTGTAGTAGTTTTGCATGACATTTCATATGTGTATTTGGTATTTTTTATCTTTCTGGTTGAGTTGGATTTGGTTGGTTTCTTTCTTATCTCTCTCTTTCACATGTGTTCACTTAGACGGTAATGCTTCCTATTTGTGTGTTCTCTATACCCTCGGTGCTAGTCACCAACCCAGGGCCTTTTGGAGGTGGGATTCAGGGGTCATTTTCTACCTTCTCACATTTCCATCCCAGGAGGGGTACACTTTGTGGGGAGGGGGTCGTGACAAATAATACCATTTTCCCACTATTTGGTTGTTAAAATTATTGGGAAAATATTTTTAACAAAATCATACTTTATTTCCATGTTCTCTCAAAAATCCTTTTTCATCAACATCTAAATGTTCTAAAAATGTTTTAATTTTTTTTAAACTTTTCCAAATTATTTATTAAATAATTTTTTACATATTTTGGAATTTTAATGCATTTTTGAAATTAATCTTCATGTCATTTTCAAAATAATACCCATTTGGATTTTACTAAAAAGTGAAAGGAATATTTATTTTAAAGTGTACGACATGAATGAAATTTTTTTCCATAATAACCACTCAATGTTTTAAAGATTACTTTAAAAAAGTTCAAAGGTTATTTTCAAAGAAAATTATTTTAAATTTTTTTGTGAACTTTTTAAAAAAAAGTTATATTCAAAGTGAAAGGGATATTTTCCTCATCAATATTTTAATAAAAATTTTAGGGTATTTATTTTCATTGACACTAAAAACTATTTTTTGAAATTATGATCCACTAGGTTTATGTTGAATTAATAACATCCTTATTCTTTATTTGGATGGTTTATGACCAGTTTGGTTGAGGATGTACAATTTTATTTCCATTCACTATATTATTCTAGATGGTTTATTAATATGTTTATTTGATTTGGGTAAGTATTAACATTTAATGTATTAGATTTTAAATACCAATTTTTATGTTAATTATGTTTCAACCCTTTTATATGAGGAATTAATTTTAATTAGTATGTTATGGGTGTGGCCTAGTTATATATTTCCCCTCGATGCATTGGCAGGTCTCATGAGACAAATCAGCTGGCCAAATTAGATGTGTTTCTACCCACAAATTTAAAATGTGTTGTAGAAAATCTTGATAGTTTCAGTTTTTTAAATTATGAATTCCATTATTATGAGACCAGTTATTGATGTCCTTGTGATTATTTAAGTAGTTAGAGTATACATGGATGGTTTTCATGCTCATGTGATTATTTATATGGATTTATTTTTTCATTATTTATTTATTCCATATTATACTCAATTTATTGATTTAATGGAATGTGTTTTAGTTATTTACCTTTATATATTAATTATACCTATTGATTGACGATATATTCAATTGTATTCTTACTCTTACTGATCATCTGAGCTCACCCCTTTCATTTGTTTTATTTTCCACTAGATATCAAGTTGTGTTTTTTGATTGATATACAAGGATATTCTAAGAAGAATAATTTAATTCACAAAGAATTTTTTTTGTGTATTTTATGTTTAAAATTAAATGTGAATTTAAAATATGTATATTTTTTTATCAAGACTACTAAACTATTCAGTATTCAGGATGCGATACCTTATATCTGGTTCTAATGAAATATAGTAGACACTAGATCCGAGTTACTAGAGTTGGGGTCATTACTAATTTATGCTTTAGGAACCCTATATCCTACTTTTTTTCAACCAAAATAGGGTCCACATGTAGGATACTTTTCCTCTTTTCCACCTTTGATTTTTGTTTTTGTTCTTCTCAATTTAAAGTGGGTAACTTTTCCCTTTTTATTTATTTATTCTCCTCTCATATTCCGTTTCCCTCACTCTCAGTTTTTCAAAATCCTTCAAACCATTACTATTTTTAAATTTGGGATCATGGTTAAGTAGGTTTTAATGATAGGTGTTTGGGTGTTTAGGGGTTGAGGAGAACTTATCTTGGCTCAGTTGTGTATTCTCCATATATTAAAACATGTTTCAATTGAGATTCATCTTGAATATGGTAAGTGTTTCTTTGTAACTCCCTTATAATGAATGTTTTAAATTTCATATATGTTTTAAATGATTTATTATGAACTTAGAAATATATTTTTGGACCATAATGGGATTCAAATGATTTTAAAATTGATTTTCACTTGGAATGGAGGTTTCACTTGAATTTTTTTGTCAAATTTCTCAAGTGTATCGTTTCAAATTTTTTTATTATTTGAAATGTTTCCTCATGGAATGAAATTTGCGTGTATCATACGATTTTTGTTTTTTATAATGAATTTTAATTGGGTTAAGCACTTGGAATGAACTTGTTCACATGATAAGTGTTCTTTTAAATGTCCAATTATCTTTATTAAAGGCATGTAAATGTTTTGAAAGTGTTTTTGATGATAGTTTCATTGAAAAAGATGTGTGTGTGATGTTTTAAAGGCATCGTTTTAAAATAAATGTAGTTGAATTTCATTATCTTTAAATGGTTTCGAGATCGTTGGGTCTGATAGTGTTTTGAAATTTTTAAAAAAGGTAATTGAAGTTTTATACAAGGATTCTTAGTACAGATTTATTTCTAAAATAATTGGGTTTTTTATTTTAATTTTTTTGTGGAAATGGTTGAATTTCCAAATGGTCATTCAAATTTATTTTTATAAATTAATTTTAAAGTACATTTTAAAATTTTGTTTTAAAAGGGTGCGTAAATTGATTGGATTCATGAAACATTTTACAAAACCCCAATTGGAAATTTAAGTAAAGTTTCTTTATAAATGTGTGATACATTCAATTGAGCCCCTTGTGTTTATTATGCACATTTTTGATTGTGACCCTAAGGGGGAATAATTTATATGGATTCATCATATTATGAATTGATTATTCATGAAAGTGAAAGAGGATTTTTCATGTGAGAGTATAAAAGGGGAGGCAAGGTGTAATTTCAAATGCTTGAAGTTGTACTTATATGATGATATATTATTTCCATGGATTCTAATCTCTATTTTTGACAAGTCATGGAAGTCTTACCAAACTAGATTGTATCTATATATGTTCAAGTACATGTGTAGAGTGTGGTACTTAGGGTAGGACCCAGTTAAACTGAGTGAGGTGATGAGATGTTTTTGTAGTCCTGAAATGTAGTGGAAGGTCCTAGGGTTTATTTTTAGCTCTAGTTTATAATAAATATAGATTATTTATATAGGAATACTAAGAAATGATCGGTCCAGTATCATCAAACTAGGTTCCTTATCGACAGTTCTGGATCTAGATACGCGAGTCTTGGTTTGTTTCCCTTGATGCTCATGTCTTTTTTAGGAAACTTCAAGGGTTTTCCCTCTTTACATATTTGTATTAACCTTGTAAATTTGATTATATTGTACCATCATTTGGTTATCCTCTTGGATTATGTATCCTTATTTCCTTGGTGCCTATTCATGATTTTTATTTCACTTTCAGTTGGTAGTAGTTTACTTCCAAATAGGTCTTTAAAATGGTTTTAAAGTATGATTTTAAAAGTTTTTTTTGTTATTTTATAAATAGGTATTAAGAAATGGGATTTCATGAGGAATTTTGTGAAAATGAAATTTTTAGGTTATTTTTTTTACACTGGTATAATTGAGGATTTGGTTTTCTTACCATCATTTTAAATTCCCTCTTTTTTTGGTTTAAAATAACCAATTAAAAATGTTTAATCACTATTGTTTTAATTGATAAAAATCCTAGTTATTTAAAATATGTAAGTGGAATGTCATTTAAATTGTTTTATTAATAATTATAAAACCCTATTTATGTATTATGTTCGAACTAGCACTTTATGAACTGTATTACAAAGGGATTTCCATAGTCTCATAGAGTACCAACATAGTGGGATGTTTATCTCATGACTATATAGATATTTCAAGTCTTCGGTTCTTAGTTCATTTCCATTCCCCAGTTTGGTTTGGTTCATGGATGGATGATGGGATGTGAAGGGTGATCGAGGGTTACTAGAGATGTGGTTAGAGCTATTCAGGTTATAACTTCTTTTATCATTTTGGGATGTTGTATTAGGCTTTCACCTGGGGATGTTTATTTGAATATTATTTTGTATTATTTGTAGTTTATCCATATTTTTATCCTTTTATGGATGTTATATTATTACATGTTTGTTTATTTATTTATTTATTTCTGTTTCTTGTTTATTTTATATTATCAGCAAGGGTGAAATCGTTTCCAAAGAGCATTTTTTATACCTATGCACCAATTCTAAGCCCATGGAGATAAAAAATTTCCTTCAAGACTAGTGGTGAGTTAGGTTAGGTTCTAGTTTGATAGGAAACCTATTATGGTTCATTATATTCTATCTCTAAGATAGGGTCCTAAATTATTCATTGCAAAGGAACCTATTTTGAAAAGAATCGATTCCGTTAAAGTATCTAAGAGTTTATCTAATTTCTACAATTATTTTATTATCTAAACTATTTATAAATTCTATTATACACTATAATGATGTTATATTAATTTTATTATGATTATATGAAAATTATATTACTATTATATAATAATAAACGGTTACTCATTTCTTTAGTATAACATGTTCTTGTTCGTGTCAATTGAACCACATATATAAACAACGTCATTCGAAATTTCTTCTATATTAATAAAAATATGTTTGAATATATTAATACTAGAAATATATTATATATAATGAGTAATTTATGTTATGAAGATAGTTCTGTAAGGATCCCACAATAATGAATGGTCATTATAAAGTAACTTCTTTTTATCAATAAATTAACTAAAACAAGCACGCTGTGGATTTCCTTCTCACGAACCAAACCCCTACCTTCCATAAAATGAAAATAGGACTAAATAAATCATTGAATTAAAATGATTGTACAACATTGAAAAATTCAGGAACTATTAACATGTTATCAAACAATAAGTATCAACATTTCTGTTATGAAACTTGTATGAAATAATCAAAATTACTAACATCTGATGATGAAAAGAAACAATAACTAATAATATATGTGTAATAAATGTCTATAAACGGTGATTATAAAATATAATAGATAATAATAATGTTTTTAAATATGTTATTAATATATATCTATTTTTTATAAAGGCAGTTTATGTTCTTTCATTGAAGTCAAGAGTAAAGGTAATGGGTTACCATATCAATTTTCTCTCATAGAGATATCCTCTCTACTCACTCTCTATATTTTTTATGTGGTTTTGTTGACGTACACCCTACAAAAATTTTTAAATTGGATTTTGGAAAATACCACAAACACATATTCCATTTTATTTGAAATTCAAATAATAGAATGTTCCATTCATTTTTGGATCGCATGAAAACTTAGGGGCCATGCTATCGGGTTATGAGAACACATAATCCTCAAAAGACACATAATCATGTGACCCCAAAAATATTCACATGAAACTATGAAGACAAGAAAATGGGAGAATTCATGACACAAAAATCATACAATTATCATATTTTTTATCCCCAGAGGGATCACATTACTATGGCTATCTGAGATGAGAGGGTCTCACAGTCTTTGTTCTTTACGTGACGCCCTCCTAGAGTTATGATACCACCCCATGACAACCATATCATGAGACTGAATCTAGGTTGAGGATATGAATGATGTGCCTATCTCATCACCATTGTTTGTCACATGATAAACTAGGAAGAGGTCATCGGTGACATGAAACTTAGTCATGTTCAGTGCATGAGATATAATCAAATTATATAGAAAATATTCCAACGATTTAACCTATGTACCTGAATACACATTCTAAAAAAGTGGTGTAGTTATGGGGGGGTGACATATATAAAAACCCTAAAAAATAAGGAGATTGTTTTTTGAATCATATACATAGAGAGAGAAGAATATTTTGAGCCAAGGAGACTTGTAATTTTTAATATCATTGTTTGAAAACTCTGTAATTAATTTTGAAGGATGGTTCAACATTTTCATAAATCATTCATGCAAGGCCTAGCTATGAGGCCACTATTGTGAGAGTGAATCATGTATTTAATAATTTTCACATGATCCTGATACATACTCTTAGTCATGTGACAATATAAATTGATCACCTAACACAATTCTAGCCACACAATCACTCAACCGCGATGTCTTTGTGTGATGGAATCCCCTTTCCTTTACATTAATTGAGAGTCCTCCTAGCCTCCGTAAAAATCATGCTACACCAAAAAGTGCCACTTGAATCTTCCAAGACTGTGTTTCCCTCTTATCACATGAGGTAATATACCTTAATACCTTCCAATATTATTTATGTTTTAGGTCCATAATTCTTATGAGTCCAATCAACCACCCTTGACCATCACCAAGAAATAAACAATATAATCTATAAGGAATTTGATTCCTATTTTGATCAGGATATAAAAGACAAATTTGTAAGGTTTGAGATCCATTGACATTGGTATGAGGTTAAATTACTCACAAATACCATGGAAGCTTCATGATACTATTTTTAAATACCCCCATGTGGCTTTTATATCATCATAATCTCCATTAATGTCTATTACATTTTCTTATAGTTCCATACTCTCCATGAGACTCATAACCTTACTATTCTTAGGGAAACCCAAGTTTGTAATCCCCATTAAAATACCATCTTATACTCATATAAAATGTGTCTGATATTCTTGTACCTCTTTTTTCTCACACCATGCATGAATCATATGGGCTTAGAGACCCACAAATATCATTTTGATAACATAATAAAAATACCCCCATTATGGGTATCCTACTTTAGTATAGGTTCCAATCATATATTTATTTCCTTAAAAGGTCCATATTCCCAATGAAACATATTGGGGTAGCCTTATATAGAAAATTCCCACTTAAACCTATTTTGTCGCACATTTCATGACACATATACCCATAATATTGGAATTATGTGGACTATGATTCATGTCATCATATTATACATAGGATCACTCTGTAAGGCTTGATCCCTAGATGAAATATACATATGGACACATATATATCCTTACCGCATGATGTTTCATGGAGTGACATGGTCTTGTTATTTAAAACTCCAAAAATTGGTTATTATATTAAGGAACAACTCATATATTCAAGGAAGTCCATGTCATTGAGATTTATTTATTCCTTGAGAGTTGTCCAATAATAAGAAAATAGTTCACATAGGATCACATGAATAATCACAACATCACATATCACTTATATATAAAATGTAATTTTATTAATGCAACAAATAAACAAATCCACAAAGGTACATAAAGATTAAGAAGGTCTGAAATTTTTTAAACCATGGGAATTAGATTAGGTGAGATCAACACACTTATGGGTTAGGGATACCAAGATAGAAAAAATCATACAAGGATTTTCCTAGAATCCCCTTAAAATTTGAAAATATTCTATTTTATTCCCTTCCCGACATGTTTTAAGTAAGATCACACCATTAAAAATGAGACTCTCAGTCATTTAAATGTGATAGTATATGAACTAGGGGTGGAAAGAACACCTTGTATGGAATTTTGAAACACTAATGAGTTTGTTTCAATAATAGTGAGCATGATGTTATTGGAAAGACATACCTATAGTCCATTAATAATTGGACATGATTTTCCATGATATAATCTCCTTGAACATAGATACTGATGAAGGCCTCCACAACTGAACCTTTGGGGTTATGGAGAAAAACTTCCCTTATCATAGTATTGGAAATTCAAGATCCATTGACATTGTGTTTCTAAAATAATTTAGGAGGATTTAAAAAAACCCATATTCCCTAGATGAGAAACTCTGGGCTATATAAAATGAACTTCTTCAACCTATGACCATTCTTAAGGTACATCTATTCTACCTATATTTAACAAGTGAACCTAGTTCCACCGATAAACTTCTTAACTAAACATAGATGTATAAATATGAGATAGGGTTTCCTTCATTATGTGATTTGTTTCTTATATTCATGATACACCAACAACTAGTTTTCAAAAGGTTATCCCTCACCTTATGATTCTATTTATTAATGTCTACACCATGGAACTAGTTCTAAAGAAAATCAACACTGGTGATAGCCTACATATCATGGCTGGTGAGGCTACCAAATTCATTCCACACTAATGTATCCCATTAACCTTTAAAAAAGTACAATCATATGTTTCTTCCTTAGATTTCCAGTAGTAAATACACCTAGACACATGTTTGATCCCATTACCCATGATAGAATATTCCTTTGAAATGCAACAAAAATCATAGAAGAGAATGTAAAATCCTGAGAATTTATAATATACTTATTTTCAAGAATTTCAATCTCTTTGATAACTTTAAATTCAAACAACACTGGGTTTAAATGAAACACAATACTTTATTAAATTATTATTATTTAAATATAACAACTATAACCTAGTTGTTAAGATGGTGGGTATGAATAGTAATAAATAAATTATGAAAATTATACGGTTTAGAAATTTGTTAAAAAATTTAATGGATATATATATATATATATATTCTAAATTAAATAAGAACCATTTGAAAGAGAAAGAAATATTTTCTGAAAAAACTGTACTTTTTTGAATGACAGATTATTCATGCTTTGCGTATATAATTTAAAACAAATTTTTAATACTTTTAAAAAAATTTATTTTTCAGAATAAAATTTATTTTTTTAATTTGACATGTAAAAATATATTTGGGTTAATTTTTTATAATTTTCTGAAAAGATTAATTTCTTAATGAATATTGAAAAATACCGATTTTTATTGAGAAATGCCTTTTCATTTTAAGTATATACAAAGTAAAATTATATTTTAAATTGGTTTTAAAGTAAAATTAGTAATATTATTTGAAATTATTACTAATTTAGTTCATTATAATCATTTTCATATTGAATATTTACATTAATTTTTTTATGTTTATGAGAAATATCTCATTGGAAAACCTGCTATTTTGTGGCATCTGCAGATATAATTTTAAAATGGATTTTTATAATTATATTAATTTAATTTTTAAAAATAGATTCCATATTTGAAAAAATATAAATTTATCTAATAATTTCAACTTTATTTTTAACCATTATGAATATTAAAAGCAGTAAAAATTAATTACCGCGGTTCAGGTAAAAATCGGTTTTCTGGGGTGTTAAACTAAGAAGATAAGGATTAAAAATGACTTAAAACTTCTCCAAATACCATTTTATATACATATTTAAACCATATTATATATACAGTTCTATAATGAACCATTTTAGAGCCTTTTGGCATGATAAAAACATGGTCATCACTTTATCTTTTCAAAAATTCCATGTGTGTCCTCTCCACCACTTATAAAAGCCCCCCCCCTCCATTATTCAAATTTCCAGAACCCTTTACTTTGGAAAATAACTTCCCAATTAAATTCCTTAATTCCATCAACACATACTATTTTAATTATTTTTATTATGAATACCTCTTAATATGGCTTTAGGTATAAATCTAAAGAGGTTCTCCAAAGAAGAGGTAAAATTCTTAGATATGTGTATTTATTTGACTTCTACTTTCACCTCATTAAAACCATATTGAAATATGATAATATAATAAAAAAATAATCTTATATATACTTATATGTTATTATGTTAATGGAATAACTCAGATCCATATCCACCTCCATCAAATGGGAAATGAAACCGTTGATTGTGTGCACGACAGACTACCACCTCATGAACCAATATAATTCATTTTACATCACCACATTTAATGGATGGATATAATGATGTATTTAATATATTTCTATTAAATTTGTGAAATTATTATACTTCTATATTTATTATATCACATCTATATTCTTACTTTCCATTCTGTGGGGGATACGATAACATCGCTCGTGTGTAAGGCAGACTACCACCTCACCAATCGATTCGATTCGTATTTCACATATACTTTACATGAAAGGTAGAAAGGTTAATGTTAATGAATATTTTTATTGTTTATGATATAAAAATAATTATGGAAATATAATATCACATATAATTTTTACCATGAAATCCATTGGAAAACAATAACATTGCTCATGAGTACGTGTGGACTACCTCCTCCACATAACGATGTGATTTTTTTTATTTTATATGGATTTTAATAAGGTTGTATTTTTTTAAGATATATGGAATATATGAAACAATTATTATTATGTAAATGTGTATTAATATTTAGTTTACTTTTTTTCTATTTGATTAGAAAAATGGATGCAACGTCCATACTTACGACCGAATTATCTTGTTCATTTTTATCTCCCTGAATAATAAGCTTAAGTTAATTCTAATTTATTCAAAACATTTTTAATGTTTTTATACCTTTTATATCACTTATTACCTTGATATAACAATAATTTAATTATTCAAGTTCATAACTGTCTTTTTGTCGATGTTCGGTACTTGAGTCAAAAATGAATTTGTTATAATTACAAATTGTCCATGTGGTCAAAAGTCCATTATCTCCAGAATTGTATTCATTATTTAAATATTAAATATATACAGTATATATGTATTTAGAATAGTACATATCATTTGGATATAATAAAATGAAATGCACCGTTCATGGAGACGGTAAGCCGTACGTACGCATGGACACTAATTTCATTTCTTTTTCATTTCTTAGGGAATGAAAAATAAATGATAAATAGGTATATTATAATTACAGTATAATATATATGTTATATATGTTACATAATTTTATTTAATTACATCCTTTATACATTCCATGTATAGCATGAACGAGTCATATCACTTTGAGAGGGCGGTAGTCTGCACTTTCTCAAATGAAATTATCGCGTTATGGAAAGCATAAAGGTTTGATGTAAATAAAAAATACATAATAATAGAAACAACATAAATATAATATGTACAATATATGAATATAGTTCCATAATAATGGCCACCATGAGAGGCGGTAGGAAATAATTGAACAATCATCATTTTATGAGGCAGTAGTTCGCCGTCTACAGAAAAAGTATGTTCCAAATCCATTAGATGGAGGTGTGTGTGAGTGTAGGTATAATACTTGGAATAAAAACATCCTAGTTTATTTAAGATACTGGGTTTTTATAAAATAATTTAATAGATAGAGTTATGGTGTTGGATAAGGGAAAATAAATAAAGCTTAAGAGAATACATTACCTCAAATCGGGTAACTCTTTTTTATTTAAGATAAAAAAGCCTTATTGAATTTCCTTATGACCATGTTAAGGATTATAGGTGTAAGATAGGTATGTTGGGAGCTTATTTGGACATAGTTTGGATAATACAAGGGGGATTTGGAGGTTTGAGTAAGGGTTAGAGGTGGTGGCCTTTTATAAGAGGGAGGAGGGGATCTTAAGGAATATCTTGAATTATTTTTTTATTATAAATTGTATTTAGATTATAAATGAGTAAAAATTAAGTTAGTTTAAATATAAAATGAATATAGGTGGAAATTAAGTTATACAATAAGAATTATACTGGTTCTGGATATTTTTTTATCCTTATCTTTTTTATTTAACCCTTTTTTACTCTTACTGTTTTATCAAGCATTTAACACTTTGAGAAACAAAATAGTTACCAAAACATGAAAAATATCCAATTAAAGAGTCCATAATAAAATTTTAGACTTATGATAACTATTTGGATGAAAATTATATATTTTTTGAAATTTGAATAATATTTAATAAAATATTTTATATTTTAAAATATGTATTATGTCAATTTTGACACTATTCATATCATGTCTTTTAAAAAAATACATAGAAACATGATTAATTCGAAATAAATTCATTAATAAAACGATAATAAGTAACTATCATCCAAAAAATTCATGGATGCCATAAAAATAACAAAATTACATTTATTTTAACATTTATAATATCATTTATTTGAATCCTTTATTAATGAAGCAATCACTATATCATCATTGTGTCATAATTAAATTTATTTATTTGATGTATAAAAATTATAAATAAAAAACCATGATATAGGAAATATTTTTATATTTCAAATTAATATTTATAGTCGAAGATATCACTTATATAACCCCATATAAAATTTTCTTTAGTAAAAGATATATGTTTATGTTATATTTTCATTAACTTTAAATTAAAGTCAATTAAATGTCATTTTCATAGACAAGTGGCTCCATAGGGTCCTAAAATCGACCCACGGATGACCAAGGTTGGAAATATCACATTCAATAGGGTTATTACATGTTTAAGTGTAATTTAATATTATTATAATATTAATTTTTACCTTATTTATCAGATTTACCCGTTAAGCATGAAAAATAAAATATTTACTGAATTTACTATTCATAATGTCTAAAAATAAAAGTTACCTATTTACACAATTTGGAGATCCAGATTCCAAATATGGAATCCATTTTATTGAAATTAAAAAAATATAATTAGCAGAAATTAATTTAAAATTAATTTCCATTGTCAAAACCAAAAAGCGTGTTTTTTAAAAGTAAAAACTACCAAAAGAATGACATGTGTTTATGTCCAATTTAAGAGTGAAGTTTATTCCAATGAACAAAATTGGATTAAATGGTAAAAATATAATTCAATTAAATTTTAAAACCAATTAAAAGTGCAATATAATAATATAAAAAAATTATATCAAAAGGAAGTTTTGAATTAAAATGCAGTATTTTTCACTGCTCATTAAAAAATAAATTTTTTCAAAAAAATACCAAAATTCCATCCAAAGTAAATGTTGATGTTTAAATTCTAAATACGAATTTTATTTTGTCAAATAGTACATATAAAAGTGACAAAAACTATATTTAAAAAGGGTTCACCATTAAAAGATGGTAAAACAACCATTTAAAGAATATTATAGTATTTCATGCTTAAAATTGGATTCATTCTTATTTTAAGCCTCTAAAGTTTATTGAAAAAATTTAAATACATTTAAAAAACCTGTATAATCATATTTTCGATATTTTTGTTCATTCTCGCCAACACAACGACTAGGTGTTAAGTACCATTGAAAATAATAATAACATTATATTATTTTTTTGGTACAACTCAAAGTTGTGTGCAACTTAAGATTTTAGAGAAATCCATTGTTGTGCATTGAGTACGCCATCAGACATAGCAACCCCTTTAATGGAAAATTAATATTTAATTCAAAAATATTAATAAATATGAAAATTTCAAATTCTTTATTTACCTAGGATGTTACACTATAATAGAAATAGAGGATAAGTATAAAAGAACATCCTAAAGTTTTGGTAAGATAGATATTATATATTTTTTTATATTAATAAATCTCTGTATAGATACTACAATAGGATGTGGTTATTGCAAATATGTACCTAGGGGTAATAACTCTAAAAAAGGTGTATCAGACTTGGCTCGAGTGCTACCTAGTGTATGATAACATGCCTTAATGTGCACATGGTTTGACACTCTTAGGGGAAAATGATTAGGATATTTCCCATGTTCATTACAAACAAATATGAAGGATTTGAAATTAATTTTATGATTTGGAAAATTTTCCAAAGAAACCATGTTTATGATTATGATATTAGACATGCATAAATTTTTGAATTGATGTTAACTGTTTCACTAGTTATGGGATTATACACAATGTTATATAATGTTATGATCTAATCTAGTGTATTAAATTGTTTAGAAATGAAACCTAGTAGAAGGAATGAGAACTGTATCAATACATGTAATCCAAAGAGTGATAATAATCTTTCTTTTGATGGGATTAATCCATTATTTAGAAGGAAACTAGTCTCCCAAACATTCTCATCATACATGGATATATTACCATGATCTATAAAAATAGAGAAATAATTATCGAAGTGTTATGGATTTTAAGGGAAGAAATAGAAGAACAGGACAACAAAGAAACAAATGGATAAGGGTAAGAAGGGAAGGAAGGATTTTTCCACATGTGATAGTTGTGGAAAGAAACACCCTGACACTTTCTTGAAGGGAATGGAAGTTTACTATAAGCATGGAGACAAATTATACTATAATAATAATGACAAGGGTATGTAATAAATCTCCTCTGTTCTATGATTAAACTATAAGTATATAGGGAAGAATATAAATGAATGCCCCAAAAATCAAGGGAATATCCTCAAAATATTTTTTTGGATCATGGTCAAGATTATTTTATTACCATAGATGACGTGGAATGATAAATGTGATGGTGTTTGGATTCAAGAATTTGTTTATAGGATTATTTTATCAATTATATTCTTGTTATAATAATCGTAAAATTTATAATTATAGTAATATAATATTAATTTTCAAAGGATTTGAGATCTTATGATGAATGGTACCGACGACCAAGAAAAGCCATTCAGTGACATGTTGAACATATTGGAAAACACATGATTAATGGTGGATAACCCTTAATATGTTATTGATGTGGATATAATACTGATATGTTTATGGGATAATGTTGGTGAACAGGAAATTGGTTTGAGGTTATATGGTTTATGTCATATATGTTGAAGTTTAATATAATTATTAATTTATGGAATATTTTCGATAACATGAGATTTTATTGTTAGAATAATGCATGTTATCATTAAGGTTTTATAGTGATAAATATATTCACATATTTTTAATATGAATTTAATATATACTTCATATTTTATGGGGCGTATAATATTGATTTATTGACCTACCTTCAAAATTTTTAGACTTTGAATTTGGACAGACATATTTTTGATGACTCTAAAAGTTAACTATATATGGAAAAGATTAAGATGAACTTTTGGTTTTATTTGATAAAATTTTCTAACCATTTTCGTTTTTAGAAAATATCTAGATACAATAGGAATGACTTGTTATTCAAATGATCTGTTAAATGTGCTTTGGGTATAAAAATTCATTTTGGATATTCAATTTTTGGAGTAAGAAATGATGTGGGAAGTGATTTAAGCATAACCAAAATATGAAATTGTGCCTATGAAATATAAATATGTGAAGTAAGTATATTTTCATATGTTCTCATTATAGATGGTAAAGTAATTCCTCAATCCTACAAAAAATATATTGAAAAAAATGTTATCCTTGTACCTTCACTTTTGATGAATCAAATGGCCCCTTAACTCATCAAAGATTTATGGGTTTGTTATTGTTGAATTTCTCTTGATCAATAAATTTATTATGATCAATGAACTCTATCATCCTCCATAATTATTTGGGAATTACAATTTTATTCCATGTCCATATATTCACTTCCCAACTATGTTCTTCTACTTGGAAACCTAATAATGTGATTATTCAAGTTTACCTTTGTACTTACCTTTCTCCATTATCAATATGATGTTTTATTAAACCTTCTCAAAATTTGGGATTTCAATAAGGGTATTTTCAAATTTCAAACCCTTGATTATTGAGATCAAGATTAAATTTTAAGGACACAATTTATTTAAAGAGGATAGAATGTAACACCCCATGATTTTAAACGAGGGATGTCATATTAAACAACATATATGACACAAAACAACAATATTATAAGATAATTTAACTCCCTAATAAATTATGATATAATTATTTTCAAATAAATTCATTCTCATTAATATATTTTAATGAACACAACACCAGGTTTAAATAAAAGGCAATACACTATT
The DNA here is from genome assembly GCA_963277665.1 of Viscum album. NCBI lineage: Eukaryota > Viridiplantae > Streptophyta > Magnoliopsida > Santalales > Viscaceae > Viscum > Viscum album. The sequence goes on from OY728130.1 coordinate 1,713,538,134, forward strand.
AAAATATTATTATTTAAACATGAACATTATAACCAAGATGTTAAGATTGAAAGTATGAATAGTAATAACTATATAATGACAATTATATGTTTTAAAAATTTATAAAATAAATTCAGTGGTTATTTATGTATTTTAAATAAAATAAGAACCATTTGAAAGAGAGATAAATGTTTCTATAAAAACTGTAATTTTCTAAAAGGTGGATTAGTTGGGATTTGCAGACATAATTCAAAATTTATTTTTAATAATTTTAGAAAATTTATTTCTAAAAATAGACTTTATTTTTTAAATATATATTTCAAATTAATCTTTAGGTGAATTTTTTATAATTTTATGAAAAGAATAATTTTTAGATGAATAGTGAAAATTCTGATTCTTATTGAAAACAACCTTTTCATTTAAATTATTTAAAATGTTAAATTATATTTTAAATTTTTTAAAGTAAAATTAGGTAAATTATATTAAAATTCAACTAATTTAGTATATTTTAATTATTTTTATATTTAATATTTATATAGAAACATTATATAGTTATGAGAATTTTCTCTTTGGAAAATCCCCCTTTTCTTCGCATTTGCAGGTATAATTTTAAATTAGATTCTGCTACTTATGTGAATTGAATTTGAAAAAATAGATTCCATATTTTTAATCAATATAATTTATATTATCTAATAATTTTAACATAATTTTTCACCATTATGAATAGTAAAAGCAATAAAATTAATTATTGTTGTTAAGGTAAAAATGGAGTTATCAGGGGTTAAAATAAGATTATAAGGTTTAACAATGACCCAAAAATTATCCTAAAACCATTTTTATGGACATATTTATATTCTATATTATTTATGGTTTTATAATGACCCATTTTGTGGCTTTTTGCATGATAAAATGTGGGTATCACTTTATCTTTTGATACATTCTATTTGTGTCCTCTCCCCAACTTATAAAAGGCCACCCCATTTTCAACCATATTATAACTTAAAAAAACCTTTGGTTTGTAAAATAACTATAAAAATAAATTCCTTACTTCCATCCCCAGATACTCAGTTTGATTAGGAATCCATCCTAAGAAGGATTTAGGTATAAACTTAACGAGGCTCTCTGAAGAAGAGGTAAAATTCTTAAACGTGTGTATTTGTTTTATTTCTTATTCTAACTCCTTAAAACCATATTCATATTTGATAATATAATAAAAAAATATCTCATATATAATAATAGTTTATTTTTTTAATTTAATAAACTATATCCATCTCCACTTCCATCGAATGGGAAATGAAACCACCGATTGTGTGTACGGAGGACTACCGCCACACGAACTGATGTAATTTGTTTTCCATACCCACCCTTAAAGGTTAGATATAATGATAGATTTAAAAAATTTATACTATATTTATGGAATTATTATACTTCTAGAGTTATTATATCTTATATACCTTCTTACTTTCCATTATTTGTGGGATACAATAATGTCGATAGTGTGTACGGGGACTACCACCTCGTAAAACAATACAATTCCTTTTTTAGTTACACTTTAAAAGAAATATATTATGGTAAAAGTAAATGTATAAATGTGATATTTATGATATAAAAATACTTATAGAAATAAAATATCACATATAACACCTTACCTTCCAATCCTTTGAAAAACAATAACGTCGCTCATACGTATGTGTGGACTACCACCTCCAAGTAGCAGTGTGAAATATTTTTCATTTTATTTTTAAATGGATGGTAATAAGGATTTATTTGGTTAATGTAAATTATATATTAAATAATAATGTTTCTTTAAATATTTATTAATATTTATTTTTAATTTCATTCCACTCGTTGAGAAAAATGGAAACAATATTCATGCCTACGCAAGACATACTGTCTCAATGAAAAGTATAATACATTTTCTATCGATAAATTTTAAATATTACTATAAATAAATATATAATGAATATATATTATATTTATATAATTTTAAAAATTGTGGATATTTTTTAACCATGATAAAATTAAAAATACCAAAATTACTGAACTGAAACATAGAAGAAAAATGAAGCAATTATCAACCAGAACAGTTATTTTAACAGAGTTGTAAATAAACAGGTGATAAATTACTATAAGTAAATCATATATCAAATTATATATATTAGTGTGGTTCTATAATATATATATATAACCTATATTTTATTATATATGAGGTTTAGACACATACAAAGGAATTCTAAAATGAGTTAAGAGTTTCTCGTCTCACTTTTACTTCTGTGAGATATATTCCACATTCACCACTTATTGATTTGTGTGGTGTATATAATTACCATTTTGATATTTTATTATAAGAAAATATTAATATTCATGGTATTTAAAGTTTCATTTGAATTTATTTCTTTCATAGGGCTTGTGATTCAAAAGTTACCAAAGCAGTAATGGTATATTTCACAATCTCATCATTATCCAGTATTTTTTGTTTAAATTTTACTTGGGGGAATTATTTTATATTTATATATCAAAATAAATATAATTTAATATCCTATAGTTGTTCATTAATTTTTTTAAAGTAATAGTACCATTTTCCTACTCTTTGGTGGTTAAAATTATTGGGAAAATATTTTTAACAAAATCGTACTTTATTTCCATGTTCAGTCAAAAATCATTTTTCCTCAAAATCCATATTTTCTAAAAATGTTTTAAAAAAATGTTTCTAAACTTTTATAAATGATTTATTAAATAAATTTTTACATATTTTGGCAATTTAAATTTTTTTCTAAAATTAATCTCCTTGTCATTTCCAAAACAAGACCCATTTGGATTTTACTAAAATGTGAAAGGAATATTTATTTTAAAGTGTACGAGATGAATGAAATTTTTTACATAATAACAAATAAATGTTTTAAATATTATTTTTAAAAATTTCAAAGATTATTTTCAAAGAAATTTATTTTAATTTTTTTTTGTGATTTTTAATAAAAAAGTGATATTAAAAGTGAAAAGGATATTTTACTCAAGAATATTTTAATAACAATTTTAGTGTATTTATTTTTATTGACACCATAAACCATTTATTTAAATTATTATCCATTTGGTATATATTGAATTGATAACAACCTTATTCTTTATTTGGATGGTTTATGTCCAGTTTGGTTGAGGATGCACAATTTTATAACCATTCACCATATTATTCTAGATGGTTTATTAATATGTTTATTCGATTGGGGTAAGTATTAAAATTTAATGTATTAATTTTTAAATACCAATTTTTATGTTAATTATGTTTCACACCTTTCATATGAGGAATTCATTTTAATTAGTATGTTATGGGTGTGGCCTAATTATAGATGTCCTCTCGATAAATTGGAAGGTCTCTTGAGAAAAATCAGTTGGCCAAATTAGATGAGTTTCTACCCACAAATTTAAACTATCTTGTGGAAGGTCTTTATAGTTTCAGTTGTTTTTAATTATGAATTCTCTTATTATGAGACTATTTTTGGATATGCTTGTGTTTATTTAAGTAATTATATATGAAGTTTAGATACATACAAAGGAAGTCTAAAATGATTTAAGAGTTTCTCGTCTCAATTTTACTTTTGTGAGATATATGCCACATTCACCACTTATTGAATTGCATGGTGAATATAATTCCCCTTTTGATATTTTATAATAAGAAACTATTAATATTCATGGTATTTAAAGTTTCATTTGAATTTATTTCTTTCATGAGGGCTTGTGATTCAAAAGTTAACAAATTAGTAAGGGTATATTTAACAATATCATCATTATTAAATATTATTTTGTTTAAACTTTACTTGTGGGAATTATTTTATATTTTTAAATCAAAATAAATATAATTTATTATCCTATATTTATTCAATAATTTTTTAAACTAGTAGTATAATGGAACAGACCTCTCTGGTCCATTCCTTTGCTGAAATCACGTGTTTGAGGTGTTTTGGGAGGTCAAGGTGACTCATCACCAACACCTTTCTAAATTTTTTGTTCTGTGAAGAATGTTTCCAGTTTTATGAACAACGTCATGGTGATACAGAAACAGTGTGATATAAAAGGTGAGACAGAAAGAGTGGGACAAAAATGGTGAGATAGAAATGGTGAGACAGAAACAGTGAGACAAAAAAGGTGGGACATAAACGGTGAGATAAAAATGGTGAGACATAAATGGTGAGATAAAAATGGTGAGTCAGACACGGTGTCATAGCTCATGAACAATATTTCCAGAACTGTTTCATATTTCCTTTTCCAAATTTCCAGATTTTTCTAGTTTCACAAATTTAACGTTTTATTTGACTTAAAATCCATTGATGGCCTTGTTTTACAGGATTTAAGGCCGAATAAACTCCCATAACTCATATATTAATTTTTCTAAGGCCCAGAATGCCTTTACTTGGTCAAACCACGAGGTTTAATGTGATCAGATTTTAATGGAAAATCCACTGTATCTTAAACCACTGCTCCGTTAAATCTTCTAGAGGGACAAGATATCTTCTTCCTATGTCCATTCTCCTTGTTTTCCAATATGAGATGCTCAAACATTTCCTTCCTTCCTGTAGGAATCGTGAGATTAAACTTTTCCTGGTGGATTGGTTTCCCTCTACATTCTTCTTGCTGCAAGTGCACCCCCTGTTTTGTTTCCACCAAGCAGTATCCTTCAATATTTGATATAAGGTATGATTTATCTTCATTCTTTTGGGTTCATATTTTCCTTTTTATCCTTGAAATATTATGGAATGTGATCTCCATGCTTCTAATGGAGTTTCTTGGGTTTTGGTTGGTGCGGTCGTGCCGCAACATCCTCGGGTGGATGCAGTTGTCACGGGAGGAGGCGATCATCATCCATTGAGTGGATCTTTCTCATATAAAGGATGTTAAGAACCTTTTTAACGTAAGGATTCATTGCTTCTATTTTATTTTATGTGAAACTGTATAGTTAGCATGTTTTATCACATTGGATAAAAATAGAATTGACATAATATTTGAATCGGATAAATAAATTGATATCGATCACATCTTATTGCCTCTTGTTTTTATAGATAGTGTGATATCCATGCTTTCTTTGTTTAGCTGTTCGTTCTATATGGAAATTGGTAATAAACATAAACTGAAATTAATTGATAACTATTTGGATAAAGATAAAGAGGCATGTAAATGAATCTGTTTCTTCTTGTTGTAATTGATGTTAGTCAAATTGGTGTAGTAAGCATGTTTAATTTACTTGTGATAGCATACTATTTAGGTTTTCCAAAAAATGGAACCTATGAATAATAAATCTGTTAATTCAAGATGGATTAATGAATTGATTGTTTTATAATTCCATGAAGGGTTCTGAGTTACCCTCTTTCTTGCTTAAGGGCTAAGAGACCGGTTGATATGATGGTTGTTTTCCTACTGCTTGTATTATGATGTGTGTCTAGAAGGCTGTTGTGATATGTAGAGACAGAGAGGCCTATTTGGTTGTTGTATAAGTTTATGCCTAGAGTGGCGAGATGCATCAGTTTATGCATGTGGGTGTTAGGGAGGACACCAGGGATGATGAAATTGGTTGGATGTGAATGTTTTTTTTCTGCTGATTCTTCTTGGTTGTTTATCAGCTTTACTTTCCCCACTTTTCAAGTAAACTGGTCTTGCTTGACCTTATTCTGAAAGGGGTGAAGATGCGCGGGGTAAGCCATGTGCTTTCCGTGTTTAGCTTCTCAAGGTAGTATGGGTCTACGCTCTTGCTATAGGCGGCAAAGGCTCGATGGGTTGTTCATATACTCACCATGTTGAGCCCCTTGTATTTAGAAGCATAGATTGTTTTTCTAGAATGCCTGGGAATATGGGAAAGTAATGCTATAAATAAATAATTGAATAAATGATTTTAACCCAGGGGGTTGGAGCTTGCTGGGATGTAACGATGAGGTTGTAATTTGAAGGGACAGTAAACTTTGGGTGTGATGCTAATGAAATATAATGTGGAAATTATTGATGGTTAATTAATGTTTAAAGAATTAATTAACATAAAGTGAAACTGATATGAATGAAATGATATAATATTATAAAGCTATTTAAATGATTGTGTGCTTATAGGATACATAGACTTAGAAGTAGTAGTCAGGAGTCCGAGAGACATTAGCTGCAGTTGAGTCTAAGACTAGGTAATGCCCACAAAATGGTTGTGATCTATAGTATATTCTGCACTTTGTGTGTTTCTATACACTACTATACCCTGTCAGTAAGGGAAACTAACACCTCAGGGATTCTAATCCCTAGGGAGGGGGGGTGTTTTCCCCAACATTCTGGTGGGAGGATGGATGGCTGACTACCCCCTTTGGCCCCACTCTCTTCTCTTGGTAGATACTTTTACTGGTAGACACAATGGTTAGTTTTCCCCATATATGTGTGTAGAGAGCTGTAATGGTTTGTGGTTATTCACACACATATATTCTAGATATAGTATCCTATGGACTAATATAGGTTTAACGTGTATAGGTTGTGATGTATTCAGGATCCCTACTCTGTGTATGGGCTGTAGTGGCATGAGGTATAATACCAGACATATGATACACGTTATACAAGATTTGGTGGCTCCCAAAACTACCTGGTTACTTTATTACGTGGAAATGGTGGTTTTTTTCATGAGGTGAATGTTTTGGTGCTTCGCCTAGGTGTCTGCGTGCAAGCCTTTTTTGAGAGAGATACTTCGGACATGCGACGTTGGGGAAAAGCGGCATACTAGGGGGGAAGTAGTAGCAGGGAACCCTTGATATTCTTTATTATATTATATACTCTTGTATGTGTGACTTGGTTAGAGAAGCCATGGTGAGAATGGGAACATAATATACCTATTTAGGTGACGAGTTAGTTTCACTTGTTGTTCACTATGCTTTAGCATGCTTTCTTTACTTTTTCACGCGAGTCTTTAGGGAGGATCCTACAGAGTATACTGTTATACTCACCCTATGTATACATAAACTTATTTTCAGGTCACTTGGAGCTGGTTGGAGATCAGGGTGGTTACTACTAGATTGCGATTGTAGGAGCTGTTCGGGCTTTTGGTTGCTGCTGTTTTACTTTCTTTTGGGTACATGCAGTTTTTCCCATTTCAGTTGTAGTAGTTTTTCATGACATTTCATATGTGTACTTGGGATTTATTTTATCTTACTGGTTGAGTTGGAGTTGGTTGGTGTCTATCTTATCTCTCTCTTCCGTATGTGTTCACTTAGAGGGCAATGCCTCCCATTGTTGTGTTCGCTATAAACTCGGTGCTAGTCACCAACCCGGGGCCTTCTGGAGGCGGGATTTAGGGGTCATTATCTCCCTTCTCACATTACTGGCCTACGAGGCGTACACTTTGTGGAGAGGGGGTCATGAAAAATAGTACCATTTTCCCACTATTTAGTAGTTAAAATTATTGGGAAAATATTTTTAACAAAATCATACTTTATTTCCATGTTTAGTCAAAAATCATTTTTCATCAACATCTATATTTTCTAAAAATGGTTTAATTTTTTTTAAACTTTTCCAAATGATTTATTAAATAAATTTTTACATATTTTGTAATTTTAGTGTTTTTTTGAAATTAATCTTGATGTCATTTTCAAAACAAGACCCATTTGGAGTTTACTAAAAATTGAAAGGAATCTTTATTTTAAAGTGTACGACATGAATGGATTTTTTTCCATAATAACCACTAAATTTTTTAAAGATTATTTTAAAAAAGTTCAAAGGTTACTTTCAAAGAAAATTATTTTAATTTTTTTTGTGAATTTTTTTTAAAAGTGATATTCAAAGTGAAAAGGATATTTTCCTCAAGAATATTTTAATAAAAATTTTAGGGTATTTATTTTCATTGACACCATAAAATATTTTTTGAAATTATGATCCACTAGGTATATGTTGAATTGATGACATCCTTATTCTTTATTTGGATGGTTTATGACCAGTTTGGTTGAGGATGCACAATTTTATTTCCATTCACTATATTATTCAATATGGTATATTAATATGTTTATTTTATTTGGTTAAGTATTAAAATTTAATGTATTATATTTTAAATACCAATTTTTATGTTAATTATGTTTCACCCCTTTTATATGAGGAATTAATTTTAATTAGTATGTTATGTGTAATGTCCCAGATCCAGGTGCCACTCAATGGGTGCCTTGAACCCTGTTGGTCACATGACCTCAAGCGCATTTTCCCAAATTCCAGAGGCTGCCGACTAGCAGCGAGGGCCCAGGTCTGATAGTGGGGAAACTATTCCCTCATTTGTCAAAGTGTAGCACAGTTGAAAGGATAAATAACATACAACAACAGAAGCAGTAAGTAGTATAAAACTAAAATGGACAACTGAAGTAAAGATAACTAGCAGTCATATATATATCAAGATGCAACATGTCACTATTCTATGGAAACAGCTAGAACATGATACACTGCAATACAATACAATACAACTCAAAGTGCAGAGTACAACAAACATAACAAAACAGAGTGAATAGAACGCGACAACATCGCAAGCCTAAGCTCAGTCCCCTTCTCTCCTACTCCTATGCTACAATCATGTACCTGTATAGGGACCCTTTCCCCTGTCGACACCTATAGTAATATGGTCTGTTTGGGTCGAAGACATGACCCAAACAGGGTGTGAGAAATAAATCCCAGTAGGCACCCACCAAAGGCCCGTACCCAACTGTCAGTGAAAAATGTACAAAATTAGTGTGCAGTAGTAAAAAGCAATAAACTAAGCAATACTCAAAAGTAACTAGCTCTACCAGTCATATTGCCATTTTAATATTCAGTTAATCATGCCAAGCCTGTGATTTTACTTGGTAGGTATAACATATGAAAATCACCTCGGTGAATATTCATTATACCACTGTCCTCAGACATACAACCTTACCCTTAGGTAGTCAGAGTCACAAACCATAGGTAATTTCCCACAGGCATAACAGATATTGCCCTCAAGCATACGAAGTGTCACCCTCAGGCACATAATCTACTTCCCACAGGCATGGAAGGAGTTTCCCTTGGGCTAAAGAGAACACTGCCCTCAGGCTAAATAGAACACTTCCCTGAGGCGAAAGTAACCAGGCCAAGCCCAACATATAAGCAAGAAATTATATACAATTCCTCTCAAGGCAATTAAAGCATGCAAAATTTTATGGTGTACCCTCGGGTAACCTGGCCAAATGGCTAAACAGAAGAACGCACCCCAGGGGTGGTCCTGGATCTAAGAAGTGATCCCAAACAGTGGTTAATAATTACATTCAATTACTTATAGAATTTTAGGTATTTAAAACAGCTAAGGCCTCATCCATACGACACACCAAACATGGGTTCATAGCACAACGATACACAAAAATGCACAACAGTTAGAATTTAAACACCAAAACACCTACCTCGATCGCCCCCGATCGGTATAAGTGAACATCGCCTCCCAGATCGTCCAAGAATGATGTAGATCTGGGATAAGAGAATTCCCGTTCAAACGTAAATAACTCTCCTTCGGAAAAGAGTTATCAAGAACAACGTCAGGAGAAGAGAGGGCTTACCTGTGCTGTCCCAACGAGATCGACGGCGAAGGAAACAGGTTTCCGGTGCACGATCGGGTGATCTCAAAAGCTTCGACCATCCTTCCGAGCTCCCCTCTGGAATTCTAAGCTTCCTCTGTGAACAGAGGAGGATACTGCCCATTTTAAGCGAAAAAAACAAAATACACGGCGTGTACTCTCAAGTACACGGTGTGTACTTTCTATTTTTTAACTATTCCTCTGGTGGCTACTTTCCACTACAGTACTGTTCATCTGTCGACATGAGTACATGACGTGTCTTCGTGATTACACCCGCTGGCGGCTACCTCCACCACATTACAATTCACCTACCGACTGACTACACGACATGTAAATACACTCTACACAGCATGTAGTCTATTTTTACACCTTTCATCACCGACAGGTCTAGACTCCCTATGTACTCATCCACACAACCAAAGTACACATCATGTGGAAAAGTACATGGAGTGTACCCAGAAAATTTGGGATTTTCCCCATTTTCCTTATTTTCTCAAAAAAACTTAAGGAGAAAGGAAAAGAATAAACCCGTACCTCAAGAAGAAGAACTGGGTTCTTAAAAACTTCCCCTTTTAAAGTAATTCATTCCCGAATTCCCCTTCCAAGGGTGGTGAAGATAAATCTCAAAACAACTCTAGCCACTGAGCATGTACGTCAGTCTCCCGCTCCCAGGTTTAATCCTGCACTCGGCCATGCTGCCATAGCACCCATATGAGAGGAACTGACTAGCCTCAGAGAACCTTCATGATCCTATCAACAATACGAATCAGATGCTCCTCAAAGGATGCATCGGCCTGAAGTTCAACCTTCCTGGGCTGAAAAATGTGAGACGAGTCTGAGTGATAATGGAACAACTGAGATACATGGAGGACGCCATGCATGGCCCAGTACCTCTATGGTAACTGCAACCGATAGGAAACCGACCCGAATCTCTCCAGAAACTCAAATGGTCCCACATACCTTAGTGAAAGTTTACCATGTCTCCTAATTCGCATGTGTCCCAACCTCGGTGAAACACAGAAAAACACCTAGTCCCCGACCACGAACTCCAAGGGTCGTCTGCGACGATCAACATAAGATTTCTGACGAGACTGTGCAGTAGCCATCCACTTATGTATCAACTGGACCTGCTCAGAAGTCTCCTGAATGAGATGTGGTCCCAGTAAAGCTGCCTCACCTGAATCCATCCAGCACAAAGGTGATCTACATGAACTACCATATAAAGCCTCGTATGGTGCCATCTCAATAGTTTCCTGAAAACTATTATTATAGGAAAACTCGTTCAGGGTATGTGTTTCTCCCAGGATCCCCCAAAGTCTAGGATGCATTCATGCAACATGTCCTCAAGAACCTGTATCGTACGCTCTGACATGACATCGTTCTGAGGATGGTAAGATGTGCTCAGATGCAACTGTGTACCCAGTGCCTTCTGAAAACTCTGCCAGAAACGAGATGTAAAATAGGCGTCCCTATCTGAAACAATAGAATGAGGGACCCCATGAAGATGTACGACCTCTCAGATATACAGCTTCCCTAGCTCGTCAACACTGAAGGTCTACTTGATCGGAAAAAAGTAAGCTACCTTCGTAAGCCTGTCCACAACGACCCACATGACATCATTACCTCGAGGTGACCTCGGAAACCCGGTCATGAAATCCATCGCGACCTAATCCCATTTCCATTCCGGAATGGGTAACTATTTTAACTGTCTAGCTGGCCTCTGATGCTCCACCTTCACCTGATGACAGGTGGAACATCTCATAACAAAACCAGATACTTATTTCTTCATACCTGGCCACCAGTACTGATTCCTAAAGTCACAATACATTTTGGTAACCCCGGGATGAACTGCCCAAGCTGAATCATGAAACTCCCACATCATCTCCTCGTGTATATCCCCTGGAACCCACACTCATACATTTCTACATAGTACCTCATCATCGCCTATCACCCAACCAGGAGGAGGGTACTTACTTGCCACCGACTCCCGTAGAACTAGGCCTTCTGAATCCGATAGCTATCTCATCCTCACTCTATCCAGGAGGGTAGAAGTCACAGCTAAGGAAGAAAGATAGGTTTTCCCCTGACTATCGTGCACCTCTAAATGCATCTCAGAGAGTATAGTCATAAGATGCCACTCACCACTGGCCTCATGAACTGCCTGTATCTGAGTCTTCCTGCTTAGTGCATCAGCAACTGCATTACCCTTACCAGGTGTATAGGCAAGTTCAAATTTGAAGGAATGATGGTATTCAACCCACTTTCACTGTCTCAGGTTCAAGTCACCCTGAGTAAAGATATATTTAAGACTTTTGTGGTCGGAGAAAACCACAAAATGCTCTCCAAAGAGATAATGTCTTCAACAACGTAACACATGAATAACTGCATCCAACTTGAGATCATGCGTCGGGTAATTCCTCTCATGTGACATCAACTGCCGAGACCCATACACAACTATTCGATCGCTTGGCATCAACACAGCTCCCAGCCCAATACCTGATGCATCACAATAGACTGTATATCTCTTCCCTTACTCTATAAGTATCCGTACTGGTGCTAATGTCAACCTTCCCTTCATCTCCTGAAAGGATTTCTCACAAGCTTCTGACCAAAATAACTTCACACCCTTCTTAGTCAAACCCGTCAACGGTGCTGCTAAGTAGGAGAAGTCCTGTATAAAGTGCCTGTAATAACTAGTTACCCCCAAGAAACTCTTTATATCAAACATGTTCTTAGGATATTCTCAGGAAACTACTGCTCTCACTTTCTCTAGGTCTACTAAAACTCTTTCCTCTGAAATAATATGACCCAAGAAGTGTATCTAGTCCATCCAAAAGTGTCACTTTGAGAGCTTAGAATATAGCCTATGCTCTCTTAGTGTACTCAATACAATCTCAATATGGTTATCATGGTCGTGTCGAGTGTGAGAGTACAATAAGATGTCATCCATGAAAACTACCACAAAAGAGTCTAGATAGGGATGGAACACACGATTCATCAGAGCCATGAAAACTACTAGCACGTTCATGAGTCCAAATGACATGACCAAGTACTCAAATAGACCATATATTCTCCGAAAAGCTGTGAGAGGTATATCAGATGGTCTAATGCGTAACTGATGATATTCGGATCTCAAGTCAATCTTTGAGAACACTCGTGCTCCCCAAAGTTGATCAAAAAGATCATCAATCCTTGGTAAGGGATATCAGTTCTTAACCATCAGTTGGTTCAACTTATGATAATCCACAGAGAGTCTGAGGGTACCGTCTTCCTTCTTCACAAAAGGACCGGCGAACCCCAAGGAGAAGTACTAGGTCAGATGAAACCCTTTGACTACAACTCCTCTAACTGTCTCTTGAGCTCCTGCAACTCAGGTGCAGCCATCCTATAAGGATGAATGGATACCAGTGCTGCTCTTATCACAAGCTCAATAGAGAAATCCACCTCTTGCTCCGAAGGTAGACCTGAAAAGTTGTCTGGGAAGACATCCCTGAAACGATCAACTACTGGAGGGAAATCCTTTTGAAAAGTCCCCGGATCATCCAGATATAAAATCGCAATCTGGGCTGTCACTCCACCTCACCCATGATGATCAGGTCCATCTCGGCTCGCTTGGACATCCCATCCACCCTTGTGTAGAAACTCTCCACCCTATGGTGACATAAAACTCACCCTACGACGATAAAAATCCATAAAGGCTCGGAAGGGTACCAACCAATACATCCTGAGAATGACATCATAACTCTTAATCTCCATGACATAGAGGTCCCATAGGAAGTGATACCCACCAACCTCTAGGGGGAACTCTCTGCACTGACGCACACCAACTTTTCTAGTTCCCAACAGAGTGTCTAGAGTCATGATATCGGAAGAAGAAGAAACACAGATCCCAAGGATCTCCAAAATGGTTACATATATGAAGCTATGTGTAGCACCCATATCGAAGAGTAATGAAGATAAGATAGAAGCTCCTAAAATAGTACCTATGACAGTAGAAGGTCTGGGATCCTGCTCCTGTTGGGTCTGTTGCACTGCATATGCCTATCTAGTGCCACGGCCCTACGACACAGCCTAGCTACCCTGAGCTGTCCCGCCCTGTTGCCTCTGAGATCCTGGTGTATGGCTACCGTGACCACGACCACTATCTCTGCCTGCATGACCTGACGTATTCCGGTTTCCTGACAGGTAAGAAGCTTCTGGTCCTGCTCCCTCATGCAGAGTCTACACAGAACCCCTATCACTATCCACTGGTAGAAACACCCTGAAAAAGTGCTGCATATGACCCATCTTGCCGCAAGCTCAGCACTCCACTGGGTCTCGGGGACACAAAGGTCTCTTGTTCCCCCCCTCTACCGCACTAGTAGCAAATAACTGGGCCAACTGAAGTATTCTTCTGGATAGTACTGTCACCAGCAGAGAAGTCCATCTTTCTCTTCCTCTTACCATTATAAATAGTACCAGTAACTAGGGATGAATGGCCCTAGCCCATACCACTAGCTTCCCACAGGTTCTTCTCCGTAATCAGTGCCTGGTTCATAATAACATGCACTGTGGGAAACCTAAAAACATTCACCAGAGCTCAGATGTCATATCGAAGACCATATTCAAAGCGTCTGGCCCTCAACATCTCATCACACACCAGAACGGGTGAAAAATGCTGAAGCTCGGTGAAGTGAACAAAATACTCCATTACTGACATGGTTCCCTATTGTAGATTCATGAACTCTCGAGCTTGATCTACCCTTAGCGTCTCTGGAAATAAGAAGTCATAGAAGGCTGCCTGAAGATATTCCCATGCCATGTCACAGGGATGCCCATATTGGGTGGTAACATCTCACCGCCTCTTGGCAGAATCACGCAGCATATAAGTCTCAAGCTTGACCCTCCGCCCTAGAGGCATCTCAAGATGCTCGAAAATCGTCTGCACTGAATCCAGCCACGACTCCACAGCCTGTGGTCTGCCATCCCCTGAAAATGTACATGGATGCTACTACTAGAATATATGCGTCATCTCTGCCATAGATTTGGTGGCCTGTGGTGCTCCCTAGAAGGTCTGTATAAACCGTATGAATCCTTTACGGAACTACGCCTGCATCCGATATAACGGTTGGCGCCGCATCTGGCATTGCTGGAGGATCAACCGGTATCCCATGGCCTACCATTTCTGGAGTATTCTCGTCGCCTCTCTTTTGGCGAACAACCAGTGGTCGTCTCAGCGGCATGACACTACAAGTTCAAATGCACGCCTTAGATCAAAATTAACAAGGACTGAAAACAAGGATAGCAAGAAGGGAACAAGAGAAATAAAGCATTCAAGATTTACAAAACTTGACTACACAGCGTGTATAAAAACTACACGGTGTGTTTTCACAGGTCATTCACATGGGCATGCACTCTAGCTAAAACTGGTCGTGTAATACCCCAAACACACGATGAGTACTCGGACTACACAGTGTGTACTTCAATCCTCATTCCCTGCCCAAGTACTTCAACACAGCTAAGGCACACGAATCTCTTAATACAAAACTACATGGCGTGTCCCACATATACACGGCGTGTACTTGAAAATATTTCATCGGCCCGTGTTTTTTATGACACGACCTGTGTACCCAGGTCACACTACACGGCGTGTTCCAAAAAGGCATGTCGTGTACAAAGAAGCCCCAGACCGACCCATGTTGTTAGATACACGGTTGACTACATGGATGACACTAAATGGCATATTCTAGGTGGAAACGGAATGTACTAGGAAAGATGAGACAGACCCATGTTGTTCGTGACATGGTCGGGTACTTGGGTCAGACTACACGGTGTGTTCAAGGTAGACACAGCGTGTATGTATTAAGGTTTCCTCCGTCTGTGTTGTTAGTTACATGACTGACACACTACACGGTGTGTACATCCGGTACATGGAATGTCCCCCAAACCATTCCCTACCCCTTTTCGCCGCCCACATGGTCTATGTTATGGGAAGTGACTACACGGCGTGTACTTAGGGTACACGGCATGTACGTAAAAAGTTTCCATTTCTTATGAAACAGAAGAACACACGGCATGTGTCCATAGAACTACACAGTGTTTTTGTTGGGTTTTACGGACAGTAAGCCTCATAACTACTCCGAAGCCTAGAAAAACACTGAAACAAACACCTAAGTGCCAAATTCCAATCTCTGAGGTCCCATACTCTGCGCGAGTCAAAGCTTGACATCTTATACATGTTATAACAGGGAAAACACATTAATGATCCACCAAATTCTGGTTATTGAGGGCCCATACTCCCCAAAAACCAAATTTTGGCGTTCATTCTATCAGCAACCTTACACAAAAATACCCTATAAAATATCAGGTATTATATAAGCATCTATCACAACAACATGCTTTTTTAGCACAACAACTATCAAAATAACATGCAATTTCTAATTCACCTACATGGCATAGAAGAATGCATGACGTGTGATTTCTAGCATGTTCCTATATGATTCATGAGACGACGTACCCTCGTCTCATAGAGTTTCAACTAAATAGAACCCATTTATAACATATAAACATCACAATCACAAGTGCGTCACCCAACAGTGAAAATCAAGTCAACTGTCAAATTTTCAAAATCAAAAAAATAGCAATGATCGAGGTAGACTAGATTTTCCCTGTACATGGGTTAGCTACTCCTGGGCACAACTTATTACCAATTACCATTTCCGTCCTATCCCTGACTAAGGCTCCAAAAAGTAAGTCAAAGAAAAAGAACCTCCTTCGATACCACTTTGTAATGTCCCGGATTCGGGTGCCACTTAACGGGTGCCCCGAACCCGGTTGGTCACATGACCTCAAGCGCATTTCCCCAAATGCCAGAGGTTGCCGACTAGCAACGAGGGCCCAGGTCTGATAGTGGGGAAACTATGCCCTCATTTTTCAAAGTGTAGCGCAACGGAAAGGATAAATAACATACAACAGCAGAATCAGTAAACAATATAAAACTGAAATGGACAACTGAAGTAAAGAGAACCAGCAGTCATATATATATCAAGATGCAGCATTTCACTATTATATGGAAACAACCATAAGAGGATACACTGCAATACAATACAATACAAATCAAAGTACAGAGTACAACAAACAGAACAAAACAGAGTGAATAGAACACAACAATATAACAAGACTAAGCTCGGTCCCATGCTCTCCTACTCCTCTGCTACAATCATGTACCAGTATAGGGACCCTTTCCCCTGTCGACACCTGCAAAAATATAGTCTGTTTGGGCCGAATACATGACCCAAACATGGTGTGAGAAATAAATCACAGTAGGCACCCACCAAAGTCCTGTACCCAACTGTCAGTGAAAAATGTGCAACAATAGTGTGCAGTACTAAAAAGCAATAAAATAAGTAGTACTCAAATGTAACTAACTCTACCAATAATATTGATATTTTAATATTCATTTAATCATGCCAAACCTATGATTTAACAGGGAAGGTATAACATATGAAAATCACCTCTGTGAATATTCATGATACCACTATCCTTAGACATACAAACATACCCTCAGGTAATCAGAGTCACAACTCGTAGGTAATTAACCACAGACATAACAGATATTGCCCTCAGGCACAAAATCTACTGCCCACAAGCACGGAAGGAGTTTCCCTCAGGATAAACAGAACACTACCCTCATGCTAAATAGAACACTTCCCTCAGGCGCAAGTAACCAAGCCGAGCCCAACATATAAGCAAGCAATTATATATAATTCCTCTCAAGGCAATTAAAGCATGCTAAATTTTATTGTATACCCTTGGGTAACCTGGCCAAACAGCTAAACATAGGAACGCATCCCAGGGGTGGTCCTGGATCCAAGAACCGATCCCAAACAGCAGTTAATAATTACATTCAATTACCTATACAATTGTAGGTATTTAAAACAGCCAAGGCCTCAGCCATAAGACTCCCCAAACATGGGTTCTTAGCACAACGCTACACAAAAACGCATAGCAGTTGGAATTTAAACACCAGACCACCTACCTCAATCACCGCTGATCAGTATAAGTGAACGTCTCCCCCCGGATCATCCAAGAACGATGTAAATCTGTTATAAGAGAATTCCCGTTCAAACGTAAATAACTCTCCCTCAGTAAAGAGTTGGCAAGAACAGCACCAGGAGAAGAGAGGGCTTACCCGTGCGGTCCCAACGAGATTGACGGTGAAGGAAACAGGTTCTCAGTGCACGATCGGGTGATCTCCAAAGCACCGACCCTCTTTTTGAGCTCCCCTCCGGCGTTCTAAGCTTCTTATGTGAAAAGAGGAGGCTACTTCCTGTTTTAAGAGAAAAACAAAACAAAATACACGGCATGTACTCTCAAGTACACGACATGTACTTTCTATTTTTAACTGTTCCTCTGGTGGCTACTTTCCACCGCAGCACCGTTCATAAGTCGACATGAGTACACGACGTGTCATCGTGATTACATGGCGTGTACTGTCATTCCGCTGACGGCTGCCTCCACCACCTTACTATTCACCTGCCGACTGACTACACGACGTGTAAATACCCACTACATGGCGTGTAGTATATTTTAATACCTTTCATCGCTGAAAGTCTACGCGCCCCGTATACTTGTCCACACGGCCAAAGTACATGGTGCGTGGAAAAGTACACGGTGTGTACCCACAAAATTTAAGATTTTCCCCATTTTCCTAATTTTCCCAAAAATACAAAAGGAAAAAGTAAAAGAAGAAACCCGTACCTCAAGAAGAATAACTAGGTTCTTACATTATGGGTGTGGCCTAGTTATAGATTTCCCCTCGATGCATTGGTAGGTCTTTTGAGACAAATTAGTTGGCCAAATTAGATGAGTTTCTACCCACAAATTTAAAATGTGTTGTGGAAGGTCTTGACAGTTTCTGTTGTTTTTAATTATGAATTACATTATTATGAGACCAGTTATTGATGTCCTTGTGATTATTTAAGTAGTTAGAGTATACATGGATGGCTTTCATGATCATGCGATTATTTATATGGATTTATTTGTTCATTATTTTTATATTATTTATTATTCTCAATTTATTGATTTACTGGAATTTTTATTAGTTATTTACCTTTATATATTTATTATAATTATTGATTTATGATATATTTCATTGTATTATTACTCTTACTGATCATCTGAGCTCACCCCTTTCACATGTTTTATTTTCCACTAGATATCAAGTTGTGTTTTTTGATTAATATACAAGGATATTCTAAGAATAATAATGTAATTCACAAAGAAAACATTTTGTATATTTTAGGTTTAAAATTAAATGTGAATTTAAAGTATCTATTTTTTTATCAAGACTACTAAACTATTCAGTTCTTCAGGATGTGATACCTTATATTTGGTTCTAATGAAATATAGTAGACAATGGCTCTGAGTTATTAGTGTCAGATTCATTACAAATTTATACTTTTGGAACCCTTTCTCCTACTTTTGTTCAACCAAAATACGGTTCACATATAGGATCCTTTTCCCCTTTTCCACCTTCGATTTTGGTTCTTGTTCTCAATTTAAAGTGGGTAAGTTTTGCCTTCTTATTTATTTATTCTCCTCTCATATCCCCTTTCCCTCACTCTCAGTTTTTCAAACTCTTGCAAACCATTACTATTTTTAATGTTCGGATCATGGTTAAAAAGGTTCTAATGATAGGTGTTTGGGTGTTTAGGGTTTGAGGAGAATTTATCTTGGCTCAGTTGTGTATTCTCTATAGATTAAAACAAGTTTCAATTGACATTCATCTTGAATGAGGTAATCGTTTCTTTGTAACTCCCTTGTAATGAATGTTTTAAATTTGATATATGTTTTTAAATGATTTATTATGAACTTAGAAATATATTTTTGGCCCATAGTGGGATTGAAATGATTTTAAAATGGATTTTCACATGGAATGGAAGTGTCACAATAAAAATGTCTATCAAATTTCTCAAGTGTATCTTTTCATATGGTTTTATTATTCTAAATGTTTCCTCATGGAATGAAATGTGTGTGTATCATACCCATTTTTATTTTTTATAATGAATTTTAAATTGTTTAAAAACTTGGAATGAACTTGTTTACATGATAAGTGTTCTTTAAAATGTCCAATTATCTTTATTATAGGTGTGTAAATGTTTTGAAAGTGTTTCTAATGATTGTTTAATTTAAAAAGATGTTTGTGTGATGTTTTAAAGGCATGTTTTTAAAAAAAATGTAGTTGAATTTCATTATCTTTAAATGGTTTTGAGACCTTTGGGTCTGATGGTGTTTTGAAATTTTTTCAAAAGGTAATTAAAGTTTTATAATAGGATTCTTAGTACTGGTTGATTTCTAAAAGAAAAGGGTTTTTAATTTTAAAATATATTTTTAGGGAAATGGTTGAATTTAAAAATAGTCATTTAAATTTATTTTTATAAATGAATTTTAAAGTACAATTTAAATTTTTTTTAAAAGTGTGCGTAAATTGATTGGATTCATGAGAAATTTTACAAAACCCCAATTGGAACTTTAAGTAAAGTTTCTTTATAAATGTGTGATACACTAAATTGAGCCCCATGTGGAAGGTCTTAGGGTTTGTTTTTAGCTCTAGGTTATAATAAATATAGATGATTTATATAGAAATACTAAGACATGATAGGTCCAGTATCATCAAACTAGGTTCCTCATTGATAATTCAAGATCTAGATACATGAGTCTTAGTTTATTTACCTTGATTCTCATGTAATTATTAGGAAACTTCAAGGGTTTTCCCTCTTTATATGTTTTTATTAACCTTGTAAATTTTATTATATTTTACCATCATTTGGTTGTCCTCTTGGATTATGTGTTCATGTTTCCTTGTTGCCTATTTATGATTTTTATTTCACTTTTAGTGTGTAGTGGTTTACTTTCAAATAGATTTTTAAAATGGTTTTAAAGTTTGATTTTAATTTTTTTTTGGTTATTTTATAAATAGGTTTTAAGAAATGGGGTTTCATGATGAATTTTGTGAAAATATAATTTTTAGGTAACGTTTTTACAATGGTATAGTTGAGGAATTGATTTTCTTCCCATTATTTTAAATTCCATATTTCCTTCGTTTAAAATAACCAATTAAAAATGTTTAATCACTATTGTTGTTATTGATAAAAATCATGTTTATTTAAAACGTGTAAGTGGAATGTTATTACAATTGTTTTATTAATAATTTTAAAATCCTATTTATATCTTATGTTCAAACTAGAACTTTATGAACTGTATTACAAATGGATTTCCATAGTCTCATAGAGTACCAACCTAGTGGGATGTTTATCTCCTGACTATACAGACATTTTATGTATTAGGTTCTTAGTTCATTTCCATTACCTAGTTTGGTTTGGTCAATGGATGGATGATGGGATGTGAAGGGTGATCGGGGGTTACTAGAGATGATGTTGGAGCTATTTAGGTTATAACTTCTTTTATCATTTTGGGATGTTGTATTAGCCTTTCACATGGGGTTGTTTATTTGAATATGATTATGTATTATTTTTATTTTATCCATATTTTTATCCTTTTTTGATGTTATATTATTACATGTTTGGTTGGTTTATTTATTTATTTGCATTTCTTGTTTATTTATATTATCAGCAAGGGTGAAATCATTTCTAATGAGCATTTTTTATACCTATGAACCAATTTTTAGCCCATGGAGATAAAAAATTCCCTTCAGTACTAGTGGTGAGTTAGGTTAGGTTTTGTTTTAGGAGGAAACCTAGTATGGTTCAGTATATTCTATCTCTATGACAGGGTCCAAAATTAGTCATTCAAAAGGAACCTATTTTCAGAAGAAGTGATTCCGTCAAAGTATCTAAGAGTTTCTATAATTTCTACAATTATCTTATTATCTAAAATCATTATAAATTCCATTATACACTATAATGATGTTATATTAATTTTATTACGATTCTATTAAAATTATATTACTATTATATAATTCTAAACTCTTTCTCATTTCATTATAATAACATGTTCCTGTTTGTTTCAATAAAACCACATATATAAACAACATTATACCAATTTTTTTTATATTAATAAAAAATACGTATGCAGATATTAATACTAGAAATATATTATATTAATGATTAATTTATGTTATGAATATAGTTTTGTAAGTATCACACAATAATGAATGGTCATTATAAAGTAACATGTTTTTTTCAATAAATTATCTGAAATATGCTTGCTTTGGATTTCCTTCCCACAAGCCAAACCCATACCTTCCATAAAATGAAAATAAGACTAAATAAATCATTGAATAAAAATTATTATACATCCTTGAAAAATTAAGAAACTATTAACATGTTATCAAACAATTATTATCAATATTTATGTAATGAAACTTGTATGAAATAATCAAAATTACTAACATCTGACGATGAAAATAAATAATAACTAATAATATATGAGTAATAAATGTCTATAATTGATGATTATAAAATATAATAGATAGTAATAATATTTTTAAATAACTTATTAATATATTTCTCTTTATTATACAAGTAGTTTATGTTCTTTTGTTGAAGTCAAGAGTAAAGGTAATGGGTTCCCATATCAATTTTATCTCATTGAGATATCCTCTATATTTACTGTCTATCTTCTTTTATGTGGTGTTGTTGACGCACACCCTACAAACATTTTTAAATTGGATTTTTGAAAATACCCCAAACACATATTCCATTATAGTTCACATTCAAAGAATTGAAAGTTCCATTCATTTTTGGATCACATGACAACCATATCCTGAGACTGAATCTAGGGTGAGGATATGAATGATGGGCCTATCTCATAACCATTGTTTCTCACATGATACACTAGGAAGATGTCATCAGTGACATGAAACTTAGTCATGTTCAGTTCATGAAATATAATCGAATTATAAAGAAAATATTCCACCGATTTAACCCATGTACATGGATCAACATTCTAAAAAAGTGGAGTAGATATGGGGGGTGACATATATAAAAACCATAAAAAATGGGGGGGGGATGGATTTTTGAATAATATACATAAGGAGAGAAGAATATTTTGAGCCAAAGAGACTTGTGATTTTTAATATCATTGTTTGAAAACTATGTAAGTAATTTTGAAGGATGGTTCAACATTTTCATAAATTGTTCATGCAAGGCCTGGATGTGAGACCACTATTGTGATAGTCAATCATATCTTTACCCATTTTCACATGATCCTGATACATACTCTTGGTCATGTGACCATATCAATTTATCACCTAAAACAATACTAGCCACAAGATTACTCAACCCCTGACGTCTTTGTGTGATGGACTCCCCTTGCCTTTACAAGAATTGCAAGTCCTCCTAGCCTCCTTAAAAATCATGCAACCCCAAAAAGTGCCATTTGAATCTTCCAAGTATGTGTTTCTCTCTTAACCCATGAGGTAATATACCTCAATACCCTCTAATATTATTTATGTTTTAGGGCCATAATTCTTATGAGTCCAATCAACTACCCTTGACCATCACCAGGAAATGAACAACAGGATTTATGAGGAATATGATTCCTATTTTAATTAGGTTATGAGAGACAAATTTATAAGGATTGAGATCCATTGACATTGTTATGAGGTTAAATTCCTCATAAATACCATGGAACCTTCATGATACTATTGTCAAATACCCCCATGTATCTTTTCTATCACCATAATCTCTATGAAAGTTTGTTACATTTTCTCATAGTTCCATACTCTCCATGATACCAATAACCTTACTCCTCTTAGGGAATCACAAGTTGGTAATCCCCATTAAAATACCATCTTATACTGATATAAAATGTGTCGAATATTCTTCTACCTCTTTTTTCTGACACCAAGCATGAATTATATGGGCTTAAAGACCCACTAATAGCATTTTTCTAACATAATAGAAATACCCCCATTATGGGTATCTTACTTTAGTATAGGTTCCAATCAAATATTTATCTCCTTCAAAGGTCTATATTCCCAATGAAACATATTAGGGCAGCCTTATATTGAAAAGTCCCACTTAAACCTATTTTGTCGAACATTTCATGACACATATACCCATAATATTGGAATTATGTGGACTATGATTCATGTCATCATATTATACAAAGGATACCTTTGTAAGGCTTGAGCCCTAGATGCAATATACATATGGACACATATAAATCCTTATCGCATTATGTTAAATGGAATGACGTGGTCCTTCTCTTTTAAACTCTACAAATTGGTTATTATATTAAGGAAAAACTCGTATATTCAAGGAAGTCCAAGTCATTGAGATTTATTTGTTCCTTGAGAGTTGTCCAATAGTAAGAAAATAGTTCACATAAGATCGCAAGAATGATCATAGTATCACATATCACTTATACATCAAATTTAATTTCATTAATGCAACAAATAAAAAAAATCCACAAAGGTCCATCAAGATTAGGAAGGTCTGAAATAGTGTAAACCATGGGAATTAGCTTAGGTGAGATCAACACAATTATGGGTTAGGGATACCAAGCTTGAAAAAAATCATAAAATGATTTTCCTAGGAGCCCCTTGAAGTTAAAAAATATTCCAATTTATTCCCTTCCTACCATGTGTGAAGTAATTTGACACAATTAAAAAAGAGACTCCCAAACATTTGAATGTGATAAGCTATGAACTAGGGGGTGGAAAGAACAAATTGGATGGAATTTTGAAACATTTATGAGTTTTTTTCAATAGTAGTGATCATGATGTTGTAGGAAAGGCATACCTAAAGTCTATTAATAATTAGACTTGATTTTTTCATGATAGAATTTCCTTGAACATAGATACTGCTGAAGGCCACCAGAACTGAACCTTTGGGGTTATGGAGAAAAAATTACCTTATCATAATATTGAATGTACAATATCCATTGACATTGTGTTTGTGAAATCTTCTGGGAGGATTCAAAAAACCCATATTCTCTGGATGAGAAACCCCTAGGCTGTAGAAAAAAATCTTCTTCAACTTGTGACCATTATCAAGGTACAAATATTCTCCCTATATTTAACAAGTAAACCAAGTTCCACTGATAAACTTCTTAACTAAACATAGATGTATAAATATGATATAGGTTTTCCTTCGATATGTAATTTGTTTATTTAATTCCAGATGCACCAGCAGCCAATTTTCAAAAGGTTAGCTCTCACCTTCTGCTTCTATTTATTAATTTCTGCACCATGGAACTAGTTATAAATAAAATGAACACTGGTGATAGCCTACGTATCAAGGCTGGTGAGGATACCAAATCCATTACACACCAATGTATCCCATTAACCATTAAAGAAAATATGATCATATGTTTCTTCCTTTTATTTCTAGTAGTACATGAACCTAAACACATGTTTGATCCCATTACCCTTGATCGCTTCATCCTTTGAGATATCTTAGTTACAAATACTCAAGACAAGGAAGTTTTTTTCAAACCGTATCATTAAAACTATGTGGGATTTGGATCATGATTCAACATCATATGATGGAATCCTCCCCAAAGTCGAAACCTAACTCCAATAACCTTTCATTACTAGTCTCATTAGGTTATACCCCATATGAGATTATTAATATCCTCCCCTCACCCAAACATAATCCTGTGAGTCCGTATATCCTATCCCTTGAGGCCATACTCCCTATAGACCATATTCTATCAGGAAATATTTCTGAATAAGACTTTTCCCCCACTTAGAGGTTTATATTCCTTTTGGGTCCCATAATATCATCCTCATTGGGCCATATTCTGGGTGGGGATCACCTTTATGGGGACATACTCATTTTGACATCAATCTATCCTCATAGAGACATATTTCTAAGGGAATACATTCTCATGGGTCCATATTACATGTGAAAAAAACCAATATTAATAGGGAAATATTCTATTCAAGGTCAACCAGAAAGGGTATCCGATCCATAATCCTCACACCAATCCTTACTGGGAACCTTTTTCCCAATGATCCTCACTGCATAATACAAAACTCCAAAGATCAATCCTTGTCACTTGAACTTAAAAGGTAAAACATTTCCCATTAAGTGAAACTAAACTACATGGGTTCTAATTCCTTTTATAAGGATATGTGGAAATCCCTTTCATGGGTTCGATCTAGACACTAGAAACACCTACCACATTAATATATGAAAATAAACTCTAGAGAACCCTAATATAAAGATTTAGACCAGTATCACCAAGTAATAATGGGTAGAAATATGGATAACCTGTAATACATATAAATGAAATCATTAATAGAGAACCTATGATACGTATAGATACTCATTTTAGTTTAATAACTCCTATATTTATAAATGTTCCGATCAGGAGTCAAGAACAAGTTATAAATATTAGGGTAACCAGTGTCGTATCAGGGTTTTGGAGTGATTAATGAACATGAATTAAATATATAAGAGGGTCATAGAGTATGTAATAATTAACTTTAATTGGGTGTGATGAGCTTGAGATCCCATCCTCTCAACCAATGTTATTTTCTAAGTGTCATTGGTAAGGAACTCTAATAAACTCTTACCTTTGGAATGCATTCCCGTAGCTCGATATAGATATGGGAACCATTGGGTGTTTCTTGTTCTTTGAATAAATCCCACTAGAAACCATCTTTGATAAGAACCATGGCCTATCATAAGGATTGTGCTATTATTCTCATCTCCTCATGAAAACCAAATATCGATCCCCCTGTACGAGGTTTAGAAAATGGTGTACCTTATGTAAATATTTCTATAATTAAAAAAGACAAAAAATTGAGTTGCCACATGTTGGGACATTGTTTTGGTGCATACAATTCAATCAAAATGGTGAACCCAACATGAATATTTTGTCAACATGAATGAAAAACTACATTGACTAGGCATAGATAATTAAACATGCTTATTACTTACAATTCTATACTAATCAGTGTCCTTGTTTCGTATAGCCTTCGTGACCAAATATACCATTCACCACAAACCCCCCTTTGATTCTAAGGCATATAATCATCATTTGGAAAATGTTCTGATACTATAGATGGAATGTGTGTTGCTACCTCCACAAACTAAAGGAAAAAATCTCCTACCCAATTCACAAAATTTAGGTGGAGAATATAGTGGATAGAGAATTTCACCACCATAGAACTATACAAAACTTATAGGCTACTTGTATGGGTGTTCGAGAGATAAAACACAATATCTCAACTCACCTAAGGAAGGTTGGGATGAAGTTAGCAACACATATCACCAATGTTAACCACTTTTAAATAAAATCCTCAAAGAACAATAATTATCACTTTCCTTACCATAAAAAGGTGGATCAAGGATATGACCTTGAATCCACTATATTTCATGAGTCACCTAAGATGTATCATGTCAACTGCCTTTAGCTGTGTCACACAAAAACCATTCATTAGTCACCTGTTAAGGGTGATACCTGGAAGGTTGCCTCCCTAGATGATCATATCTAGGAATCAAGGATGTAACACCCCAATCTTCCTCGGTATGTTTCCTTTCGAATAATGCAATGGCGTGCATTGTACGCAACTTCGAGATTTTAACACACCATAACCTATCAAACTAGCCGTTATGAATAGTAATACCTACTTTTTGAAATTTTATAAATTCTATCTCTCAAAATGGACTTCATTTTTGGATCTGGAATATCGAAATTAGCCTAGGGTGAAATTTTGGTACTTTTTGGATAACTTTCATATTTTGATGAATAGTGAAAATTACTAAATTTTAATTAAAAACAAATTTTTTAATCAAAATAATTAATAGTAATAAATTATGAATTTGAGTGGTTTTAAATTATATTTATAATATATTTTTACCATGTAATACAATGTGGGTCATTGAACATAATTTCACATTTAAACCAGACAAAAACAAGTGACAATCTTTTGATAGTTATTATCTCTAAAAAACACGCTTTTTGTTTTAACAACGGGAATTAATTTTAAATTAATTTCTGCCACTTCTGTGTTTTGAATTTGGAAAAATGGATTCCATATTTGGAATCAAGATGTTCAAATTGTGTAAATAGGTAACTTTTATTTTTAAACATTTTGGATAATTACTTCGGTAAATATTTTATTTACCATGGTTAAAGTGTAAATCCGGTAAACAAGGGTTAAACAAATAATATTATAATAATACTAAATTACCCTAAAACGTGTCTTAACCCTATTGGTTGATACATGGTCGACCATGGGCATCTTTGGGTCGATTTTGGGACCCCATGGATCCACTTGTAAGTGATAATGACACTTTATTTTAATTAAGTTAAAATAAATACAAAAATGACACAAGCATATATCTTTTAACAAAACAATTGTTACATAGGGTTATATATGTTGTATTTTAGATTATAAATATTCATTAGAAAGATAAAAATATTTCCTACATAATGATATTTTATTTATAATTTTTAGACATTAAATAATTTAATTTATTTATGACACAATGATGATGAATTAATTACTTTAATAGTGAAAAATTAAAATAATTGATATTATAAATACCCAAATAAATATAATATGAAACTTTTAATGAATTAAAATAATTTTCTAGGATAATATGATATATTAGGATTTATTTCATTGACGTTTTTCGAATTAATCAATCTATTATGAGTTTCAAAAAAATCAACTATTGAATAGTGTCAAAATTGACATAAAAGAGTTCTTAAAACAAATATTATATTATTAATTGATATTAAATTCCTAAAAATCTAAGGTTCGTCCAAGAGACTTATATCATGATAGGTTCATCATTAATGGACCACTTGGGGGTCTCTTGGATATATATAGTAAGTTTATTAACCATATAATATAAAAATACAAAGAGACATTGTAAAAGTGAAACTAATTAACTAAGAGTTAATACTTAAAGATAAGGTTAATATAATGACCCAAACCTGTCTAAATTCTATTGGTTGAGTTGTTTTCGACCCATACCCACCTTAACATTTAAATAATAAACTTTTGAGCCATTATAAACCGAATATTAATTTATTATAAATTAATATTTCTAGATTTTCCAAAGGTGCCCCTCACCCCTCTTATAAAAGGGAACTCCTCCTTCTCATTTCTTCACACCTTAAAAGCCCTTTGGTTCGGAAAACCCCTGGCCAAATACTATCTCAACTTCCCTCACTACAACCTAGAGGCCTTAGTTTGATCATAAAGCCAACCTAAGGATCCCTTTTGATCAAATCAAAAGGAAGAACCCGAAGAAGAGGTAATGTTTTCACCACCCCTTTTCAAGTTCATTTCTTCTTCCACTTCCTCTTTCTTTGTTATTACCATTATAAAATAATAACTCCAGTATCATATATATAATGTGATTTTATTATAAATATGGTACAACCATATTCAGTATTTTATCCATCCTTTGAATAACATGTCACCATATGTGCGTACGTACGGCTTACCGTCTCCACGTCGTGGTGTAATTGTTATTCAATATATTATTATTTGTATGGGTATAATAATGATGTGTAACTCATGTAAATAATAAATATAACATGATAATGATTCTGTATATATGATATAACATCCAATTATATGTTATTTTAATATCAAAAGAATGATATTGTCGCTCGTGCGTATGTACGGACTACCGTCTCCACGAACGCGATGAGATTCATTCTCCATCATATCCATTCAAGTATAATTATAATTTGATGATTTAAAAATAGTATCTAAGGACTTGATATCATTCTGGATATGAATAATATACATCCCATTAATAACGAATATGGCTCACATAACAAAGAATATAAAGTAAAATGAACCCGTTAACACCCAAAATGACGATAATTCTAAGATATTATTAACAAATAAATTTTAAAAGATCATATATGATATCATATTAAAGTAAATGATTCTTTTATAATTCAATAACAATTATTTCACCATTATACAGGAGGTAAACCTACCGTCGACCAAGTAAAAAGTACAAAGTAAGGGGTTTCTTATCTAACTTTTAATTCTGTGAGAATTCTATTGATCACCACTTAATTATTGCATGTGGTGTATGTGTACTGCCCATGATCGTATTCATTGTGTAATATACTTTAATTTATGGGTATTTACATCATCATGGTATGATACTTCTTTCATGGGTGTATGTTTCGTAAGTTACCTAATCGATAAGGGAATTTGAGATTTCAATTTCCACTCATTTGGCTTTACGCATATTTCATTGATTATATTACCCCAAGATTATGTGTGGAATCACTATTCATTTGATTATGTCATAATTTCCACTCCCCTTCCTATGGATATACTTTTGATACACATAATCACTCCATTGATAATTCTCAAGACATTGATATGAATTTGATAAGAGTAATTTTAACTCATTCTTCATTTGTTGAGTTAAACATCCAATTCGTTGGTCTTGATTTTACAAGAATATGTGTGAATGTCCTTTGATTATTTTACACTGAATATCCAATCATATTTAGTGTACTTATATTTGTCACACATAATTATGTCGTTGATTTATCCTTAACCTAAGGATACGACCTTTATGATAGATTTCATCTCAATTTACACTCCATTGAGACTTCTTTGTTGATATACACCAAATCACTTTTAGGTGGTGTATATAATGTACTTTGACATATTATATCATGAATCCCTTTATTCTCATGATATTAAAAAGTTTTTATTACCTCAATTATTTTTATTCAAGTGTCTCTCTTTTGGTTAGAAACTCTAACTAAAATACCATTTTTAAATGTTTTATAGACTTATTCATCTAAATCATTCTCATTAATGTCCAGGTTTTAAAAATGGTTTTAAGGATTTATTTATATGGACATTAATGTTTAGAAATTAAAACTCCTTTTAAAAATTTTCAAAGTGGTATGGGACACTTTGATTCAAAAATCTATTTTTAAATGGCTTCTGGACAAATAGTGTGACTTTTAAATGATTTCAAGAAAAAGGGAGGTATTTTTCTCAAATAGTCTTGATGATTATTTTCATCTATGTCAACATCCTTCATTATTCTTGATTGAGGTTAATGTGATACAATACAATCTTCCACATTGTATCGAATGAGTTATGTTTGAATGTGGATGTGCTATTTTTATACCATTCATGGTTTGTGGTTAAAGTATTGACATTTTGTATTCTAGTGTTTATGTTATGTTTAAACATTTTCATATGGGAATGCATTGGACTTAATATGTGACGAGTGGAGCCCACTATAGCTCCTCGATGCATCGGTAGGTCTCATGAGACAAACTAGTGTCTTGGCACAAGGCCTTGGCAAAATCTTATTTGTAGTCTTGGCACGAGGCCTTGGCTATGTGGTTATGATAGTCTGGCATTATGCATTCCAACATTATGAAAGTGGTTATTGATTTTGCATGTGATTATTCGATTAGTAGAATATCCATGTGAATAAGTAAATGGCATTATTTCATTTATGCCCTACCATGTTGAAAGTTCAAGTTTGAAAGGCTTTTGTTTTAGTTATACATTGCCTTAAATGTTTATTCTTATTTATGAAAGTTTCCGCTATATTGTTATCCTTACTGGACATTTGAGCTCACCCCTTTTCTATGTTTTATTTTTCCCAGGAAGTGAAGAAGTAAGTTATGAATGACCTGCGGGGATTTTATGAGGGGATAATAGTGTGGACTATGGAGACATTATGTTGTCGTAGTTGTTTTTCACCTTATAATGTAATGTAAAACTTATGAATATATCTAGTATTTCCAAGGATACTAAACCAATCCGCCTTTCGAGATTTGATCTTTATTGTGATCATGCCAATGTTATGTAATAATGCACCGACTCTGGGTAACTAGGGTCGGGGCGTTACAGTTGGTATCAGAGGAAGTTTAGTACAAACCTTGGAAGCTAGATTTAGATAAACTCTGATTAGAGCACGTAGACCTAAGATGAAATTTGAGGATTAGTATAAAAGAACTTCCTATAATTTTGGTATTGTAGAGATTTTGTGAGTTTTCCGAGCAATACATCCCTGTCTGGATACGAGCAGGTAGAGGCGGCTCTGGCACAGATGTACCTAGGGGTAAAACCCGAAAACACCGCTTTGAGCTAGACTCAAACGGGAACTGGTGCACGACAACGGGCCTTGCTTCACTCTTGGTTACGACACTCCCAGGGGATATGCTTAGGATAATTTACATTTTCTTTACAAACCGATTTAAGTAATATATATATATAAGATGAGAGTAAATGACCTTGGTTAATCCTAATATGTTTCAAATTGAGAATATGGTGACATTTTAATCTCTAAATGATTTTACTACTACTGTTACTCACACAATGCTTTCTGGTTTTAGTCAATGGCTGGATTCCAAGGAAGTCATAGTGACTTTGAGAATGATGTACAAGGTGGGAACGGTGGTGGCAATGAGCAAGAAAATGGAATGTTGATAGGCGTAAAAGATATCGTCTTTATGACAAATCAGTTTTCCAAAAATATGATCAACAACATATATATTAACCAACTCCCAGACTCAACAAGGAAGAGAAAGGTGATAAATGATAAGAGCTCCAGCAATGGAGACCATGGAGAAAAGAACCCTCAATTTTCATCATGCAGGAAATGTGGAAGGAGACACCGAGGAAAGTGCCTCAATGGGACAACGAAATGTTTTACGTGCTTGAAGGAGGGACATAAAGTGAAGAATTGCCGAAGAAAAATGAAGAGTACTATAGAAGAAGATAAAAATGGTCCCAAGAGTCCATTTACAGTCATTTGCCATAAATGTAGGGGACCTGGCCATTACCCGAGTGAATTTCCTATTCTATAGAATATTTTCTTGGTCAAAGAAGAAGCTATGTGGAAATAAATGGTTGGAGAAAAATTTAAAAAGTATTAGCACTCCTTGTTGATGGGTTTACTTTGGAATAATTTTCTCTTGTATTTGTAACCCCACAGTTTGCCATGTGAGAATGATATTTGAGGAAGAATTGTCTCTTCTCTTGTGGATATAGGTATAAATAACCATTTGGTTTTATATGATCATTGGGGTTTGAGAAAATTATAAGTTATTATAATTTGGGATGAAAATGCAAGGTATGATATAACATTTGTGGTTAAATTATGTTATTTTGAGGAATTTATCTCATTTTGGTAATATTATAAAATATAGTTTTTGAAAAAGGACAACATGTAGACCGTGTGACAACCCGTCGCGTCGGACAAAGCTGTGGGAATCGATCCCACAACCAAAGTGCGATTGGGATTTGTCGCCTACCACTGGACTACGTGAAGTCCCTGGTTAGTGTGACTATTTTTTTTAGTTAAATGATTTTATTGATCAATAATAAGTTGATTTGGGTTCTTATGTCTTATCAAATGAATACCCTTGGTATAGGAAAATGATTTGGTGATTAAGTGATAAATGTTATTTTGGAAGATGTTCGCTTTGTTGGGAACACTATATGCCCAAGGAAAATAGAATACAATGGGGTTTCATTTGTAGAGTAATGGTATATTTTTATCTACGTTTTTATTGTGGATTTATAGTGATTTGGGTTATTTATGGAAATGATTAACCTATAATAGAGAATATGTGATGATGTTAATTACTTTTAAGTATGTGAATTTAAGAGTATTTGATGTCATTTAGAGATACAATTTAACATGGGAGACTACATAATCAAATTCTTCTATGTTTTGGGTTTCAATATTAGTTTGGATTATATTGAAGGATTTTAAGGACAATTGATTATTGAATGGTATTTATTTAACTTTGGGGTATTATTGGTTTAATTTTAGAAATTAAGATTAGTGCATATTTATCTCAAGGAATATCCTTTTGGGGGATCATTAGATCATTCACTAACAATTTTGGTTTTGATTAATCTTCAAAGACAATGTAAATATATAGTTTATCCTGCATGGATCATGTGATTCTATAGAAGTTTATTCTAGCTCTTCCAGTGTGACCAAGTCTTCTTGAATACTTATTGTTTAAAAAAAATTGAGTTAGTGGTGGAAATTTATTAAAGAATGAAACTCTACTTAAAAAGTAAGTATATCTCTTAATGTTCTTAGTCAATATCATAAATGAATTCCTCGTCCTTATGTAATGTAACTTAAAACAAAAAAAAATGTTGTCCGTTTACTTTCCTACTAGGAGACTAATGGTCGTTTGTCCCAACACAAGTTTTTGGTTTTATTATTGTTAACTTTCTCCTGATCATGATTTCTATCCCTCTCCATCAGAACATGACAGTTAGTTTATCATCCATATCTATGTTTTCCCACATGGAATCCAAGTATGGGTTATCTTGGATGACCCTTATACCTCTCTTTCTTTCTTTTAAAGTGACAGTTTTATTGACTCTTTTTCCGATGTGGGACTTTCCATTATATTCCCAAGCACGATTTTAAAAATTGCGAGGATGCAATTTATTGAAGGAGGGGAGAATGTAACACCCCAAGCTTCCTCGGTATGTTTCCTTTCGAATAATGCAATGGCATGCATTGTACGCAACTTCGAGATTTTAACACACCATAACCAATCAAACTAGCCGTTATGAATAGTAATACCTACTTTTTGAAATTTTATAAATTCTATCTCTCAAAATGGACTTCATTTTTGGATCTGGAATATCAAAATTAGCCTAGGGTGAAATTTTGGTACTTTTCGGATAACTTTCATATTTTGATGAATAGTGAAAATTACTAAATTTAAATTAAAAACAACTTTTTAATCAAAATAATTAATATTAATAAATTATGAATTTGGGTAGTTTTAATTTATATTTAGAATACATTTTTACCATGTAATACAATTTGGTCATTTAACATAATTTCACATTTAAACCAGACAAAAACAAGTGACAATCTTTTGATAGTTATTATCTCTAAAAAACACGCTTTTTGTTTTAACAACGGGAATTAATTTTAAATTAATTTCTGCCACTTCTGTGTTTTGAATTTGGAAAAATGGATTCCATATTTGGAATCAGGATGTTCAAATTGTGTAAATAGGTAACTTTTATTTTTAAACATTTTGGATAATTACTTCGGTAAATATTTTATTTACCATGGTTAAAGGGTAAATCCGGTAAACAAGGGTTAAAAAAATAATATTATAATAATACTAAATTACCCTAAAACGTGTCTTAACCCTATTGGTTGATACATGGTCGACCATGGTCATCTTTGGGTCTATTTTGGGACCCCATGGATCCACTTGTAAGTGATAATGACACTTTATTTTAATTAAGTTAAAATAAATACAAAAATGACACAAGCATATATCTTTTAACAAAACAATTGTTACATAGGGTTATATATGTTGTATTTTAGATTATAAATATTCATTAGAAAGATAAAAATATTTCCTACATAATGATATTTTATTAATAATTTTTAGACATTAAATAATTTAATTTATTTATGACACAATGATGATGAATTAATTACTTTAATAGTGAAAAATTAAAATAATTGATATTATAAATACCCAAATAAATATAATATGAAACTTTTAATGAATTAAAAAAAATTTCTAGGATAATATGATATATTAGGATTGATTTAATTGACTTTTTTAGAAGTAATCAATCTGTTATGAGTTTCACAAAAATCAACTATTGAATAGTGTCAAAATTGACATAAAAGAGTTCTTAAAACAAATATTATATTATTAATTGATATTAAATTTCTAAAAATCTAAGGTTCGGCCAAGAGACTTATAGAATGATAGTTGCATCATTAATGGACCACTTGGGGGTCTATTGGATGTATATAGTAAGTTTATTAACCATATAATATAAAAATACAAAGAGACATTGTAAAAGTGAAACTAATTAACTAAGAGTTAATACTTAAAGATAAGGTTAATATAATGACCCAAACCTGTCTAAATTCTATTGGTTGAGTTTTTTTCGACCCATACCCACCTTAACATTTAAATAATAAACTTTGGAGCCATTATAAACCGAATATGAATTTATTATAAATTAATATTTCTAGATTTTCCAAAGGTGCCCCTCACCCCTCTTATAAAAGGGCACTCCTCCTCATTTCTTCACACCTTCAAAGCCCTTTGGTTCGGCAAAACCCTGCCCAAATACTATCTCAACTTCCCTAACTACAACATATAGGCCTTAGTTTGATCAGAAATCCAACCTAAGGATCCCTTTTGATCAAATCAAAATGAAGAACCCGAAGAAGAGGTAATGTTTTCACCACCCCTTTTCAAGTTCATTTATTCTTCCACTTCCTCTTTCTTTGTTATTACCATTATAAAATAATTACTACAGTATCATATATATACTGTGATGTTATTATAAATATGGTACAACCATATTCAGTATTCTATCCATCCTTTGAATAACATGTCACCATATGTGCGTACATACGGCTTACCGTCTCCACGTCGTGGTGTAATTGTTATTCAATATATTATTATTTGGATGGGTATAATAATGATGTGTAACTCATGTAAATAATAAATATAACAAGATAATGATTCTGTATATATGATATAACATCCAATTATATCTTATTTTAATATCAAAAGAATGATATTGTCGCTCGTACGTATGTACGGACTACCGTCTCCACGAACGCGATGAGATTCATTCTCCATCATATCCATTCAAGTATAATTATAATTTGATGATTTAAAAATAGTATCTAAGGACTTGATATCATTCTGTATATGAATAATATACATCCCATTAATAACAAATATGGCTCACATAACAAAGAATATAAAGTAAAATGAACCAGTTAACACCCGAAATGACGATAATTCTAAGATATTATTAACAAATCAATTTTAAAAGATCATATATGATATCATATTAAAATAAATGATTCTTTTATAATTCAATAACAATTATTTCACCATTATACAGGAGGTAAACCTACCGTCGACCAAGGAAAAAGTACAAAGTAAGGGGTTTCTTATCTCACTTTTAATTCCGTGAGAATTCCATTGATCACCACTTAATTATTGCATGTGGTGTATGTGTACTTCCCATGATCGTATTCATTGTGTAATATACTTTAATTAATGGGTATTTACATCATCATGGTATGATACTTCTTTCATGGGTGTATGTTTCGTAAGTTACCTAATCGATAAGGGAATTTGAGATTTCAATTTTCACTCATTTGGCTTTACGCATATTTCATTGATTATATTACCCCAAGATTATGTGTGGAATCACTATTCATTTGATTATGTCATAATTTCCACTCCCCTTCCTATGGATATACTTTTGATACACATAATCACTCCATTGATAATTCTCAAGACATTGATATGAATTTGATAAGAGTAATTTTAACTCATTCTTCATTTGTTGAGTTAAACATCCAATTCGTTGGTCTTGATTTTACAAGAATATGTGTGAATGTCCTTTGATTGTTTTACACTGAATATCCAATCATATTTAGTGTACTTATATTTTTCACACATAATTATGTCATTGATTTATCCTTAACCTAAGGATACTACCTTTATGATAGATTTCATCTCAATTTACACTCCATTGAGACTTCTTTGTTGATATACACCAAATCACTTTTAGGTGGTGTATATAATGTACTTTGACATAGTATATCATGAATCCCTTTATTCTCATGATATTACAAAGTTTTGATTACCTCAATTATTTGTATTCAAGTGTCTCTCTTTTGGTTAGAAACTCTAACTAAAATACCATTTTTAAATGTTTTATAGACTTATTCATCTAAATCATTCTCATTAATGTCCAGGTTTTAAAAATGGTTTTAAGGATTTATTTATATGGACATTAATGTTTAGAAATTAAAACTCCTTTTAAAAATTTTCAAAGTGGTATGGGACACTTTGATTCAAAAATCTATTTTTAAATGGCTTCTGGACAAATAGTGTGACTTTTAAATGATTTCAAGAAAAAGGGAGATATTTTTCTCAAATAGTCTTGATGATTATTTTCATCTATGTCAGCATCCTTCATTATTATTGATTGAGGTTAATGTGATACAATACAATATTCCACATTGTATCGAATGAGTTATGTTTGAATTTGGATGTTCTATTTTTATACCATTCATGGTTTGTGGTTAAAGTATTGATATTTTGTATTCTAGTGTTTATGTTATGTTTAAACCTTTTCATATGGGAATGCATTGGACTTAATAT
Organism: Viscum album; assembly: GCA_963277665.1. Taxonomy (NCBI): domain Eukaryota; kingdom Viridiplantae; phylum Streptophyta; class Magnoliopsida; order Santalales; family Viscaceae; genus Viscum; species Viscum album. The sequence continues at coordinate 1,713,575,816 of OY728130.1, forward strand.
GTGACGGGTGGATCCCACTATAGCTCCTCGATGCATCGGTAGGTCTCATGAGACAAACTAGTGTCTTGGCACAAGGCCTTGGAAAAATCTTATTTGTAGTCTTGGCACGAGGCCTTGGATATGTGGTTATGATAGTCTGGCATTATGCATTCCAACATTATGAAAGTGGTTATTGATTTTGCATGTGATTATTCGATTAGTAGAATATCCATGTGAATAAGTAAATGGCATTATTTCATTTATGCCATACCATATTGAAAGTTCAAGTTTGAAAGGATTTTGTTTTAGTTATACATTGCCTTAAATGTTTATTCTTATTTATGAAAGTTTCCGCTATATTGTTATCCTTACTGGACATTTGAGCTCACCCCTTTTCTATGTTTTATTTTTCCCAGGAAGTGAAGAAGTAAGTTATGAATGATCTGCGGGGATTTTATGAGGGGATAATAGTGTGGACTATGGAGACATTATGTTGTCGTAGTAGTTTTTCACCTTATGATATAATGTAAAACTTATGAATATATCTAGTATTTCCAAGGCTACTAAACCAATCGGTCTTTCGAGATTTGATCTTTATTGTGATCATGCCAATGTTATGTAATAATGCATCGACTCTGGGTAACTAGGGTCAGGGCGTTACAAAGGAGATCTCTCTAGGTGTGGAAACATATAGAACACAAAGAGAAGGTGCACATCCCTATTTCCACTGAATAACATAACCAAAATATTCTAGAAATAACTATTGAGTAGGTACAAATTCCTGATCACACATACCAAGTCTTCCAGCATATTCTTGCAATAAGAAGGGGGAATGCACATATTTTATCCCTAAATGAGAATACCATTGGAATATCCTAGTGGAAAAAGAGTATTTGAGTGAGAATATATCCTTAATTCAATTGAAGATGTCCTCTAACATGTCCTGGTGACCAAAAATGTTCAGGAATATATTCCTATGCATACCCTTCTGAAGTTCCTATATATTCTTCTAGTGATAACGGTGCACCATTGTGATATTTATAAATGATAGAGGGATGAGAAAATATTCATATTCCAACTACCAGACTATTATAGTAACTAAAAAAATGTGACTAGTTATATACTCCATAGAAAGTGAATATTATTCCTTTCATCCAGAAGAATTATCATCATATTTCGATAAAGGAAAATGAATAAGACCGAGATCATATCCCCATTTTGACTGGGGTTTATAAAAATAGTTTGAAATTCACCTTAGGATATGCACATATTCACGTCAAAGAATTATAACAATATATTATAAAGGAAAACCAGTATTGGGACTATATTTTTTATCCAACCAAGGTCCATTGTCATATTTTAGTAGAAACCTTGGGGAAATTCCATATTCCTTTCAGAAATTTAAGAGCTACTCAGTATATTTAGGTAGCTAATATAATCTAGACACATATTAGTACTCCCTATGAAGGAGTAACACAAAAATATCCTTTATTAAACATAAAATATGAGTTCCATATCCCTTCTCCCATTATAGAGGTTCATTGAAAAATTCTGGTATGGAATAGACATTTTAAATAGGATCATATTCTCATTTCAACCAAGGTTGACCAAAATATTCTAGAAGCCACCAAAAGGAGGGATTATATTTATTCTGATAATAAGAAAGCTCCATGATATAATCTCGCAGATTACTATAGATGACCCCATATTCTTGTGGTTTTAGACGATCACCAACATATTTCGGAGGAGATTAAATAGCTGGGTTGTATTCATCCTCAACCATAAATGGAATTTCAAAATATTATCACCACAAAATAAGACAAGGCTCACATTCATAACCTAATAAATACAAACATCCCTAAGGATACAAAAAACATATCATAATAAACATAAAGATCTAATGACTCTTTATATGTAGAAAAAATTTATACCTTCTATGACAGTCCACCTTACGGTAACATAGTGTTAGATTATGAGGATCCTACCACTAACATCCATTGTGAACAACCTACCCCTTGGAATATATTTCCTAGGAAATTAAATCCTATCCTTTTTGGGGAACCTGCATATATATTGGTTCTTAAAACATTGGTTTCAACCATATTTAGTTCCCCATCACTCGCCAACAACACCTCATCTCAGTTATAAAGTGACCTAAAATGGAGACAACTATCCTTACCTTATAAATACCGAGAGTAATTATCCATATAAAATAAATATATTTGGTCTCACCATATAGTGTAATATGCCTCTAATGAGGAAGAAACATCCACAAATATGTAGAAAGAGTTGGCTTAGAAGAACTTCCGAACTATGTTCTTTCCCATCACCACTTCCAACTATGACATCTTGGATGATCTAAAGGAGGAGTGAATACCATAATTATATATAAACCTATGGGAAAATTTCAATGGATAAAGGATAGTCACCTACATTATCAAGGATATGAGTATCATCTTTAGGTCATAAACATTCTCTATTTCCAGATTGACCTTACTACCTTATCTATGGCTCGAGACCTGAGATACCAAAGGCATTACAAATCCTACAACATGGTTTTTCACATATTAAAGATCCTTCAACAGATAATTAACGAATCCTCCTTAGATTTATTCCTATGAGTATGATATGGGTAAAGAACATTTCACTTTACCCCATCCTAAAATCAGCAAAGTCGCAAATACATGACATCCTGCAACTTCCTTTCCACATGAGAGGTCACATGAAAAATTAATGAGCAATATAGATGGTCAATATATTGAAATTCCCCCATTTAAAATTCAAAAAATAATCATGGGTGGGCTACTGATAGGAACTTGATACATACATCTTGAAAAAAGAGAACACATGTTTGATGAGGAAGCTGGGATCTCATGTTGCAAGACAAATCCCTCTGGAAAGCAACTCCCACTATGATCATGCCCTCCACTTGGCTAATGAATGAGTAAAAATGAATGAGATCACCATAAAATACATATAGGAGAAACCCCAACTTGTATGTCTAGGGGCATTTTTACCACCACCTCTAACCATAAATTTATCAAATCCCAAGAGGTTCTAGATAAAATTTGTGGTAGCTCTAAAAAAAACCATCCCATAGGGCTAGGGGAATTTTTGAAGGACCCCGGGACACCTTGAGAGGGGAGGGGTGAATTAGGGTGAAAACTTTTTCTTTTAATGTGATGGATCTTGTTCCCACGTTGGTAGGAACTTGTTGAACCTGTATGATGAATATGATCAGAAAGTAAATATTCACATGCACAGAGAAGACACAACACTTTTTACTTGGTTCACCACTAAGGGCAACGTCCAAGGAGCATACGCCGACAAGTTTTCGGTCGTACCTAATTCCACTAATATTCACTAGCTGTGGATTATAAAGGTTCGGGCACAATCACTCTGTCCCAGGCTCACTGCCTTTACAAAGGTTCAGGGATAGCTCACCGCTTCCCTCAGGTCACTCCCGTTGACTCCCCCTGGATCACTGCCCTTGGTGAAGTCACACTCAGTTTAGATACGTGAAGTTATCTTCATCATTTCTCAATGAATGAATCCTTTTCATTATGTGGATGCTCTTTTGAAGTTCGACTACCACCCGTGAACTGATCTACAAATTTCGTGAAGAACCAAGACAACTGGAAAGCTTCAAGAGCACCTGGCGCGCAACTCCAAGGCGGCACACAACATTCAAGGACGGAGCACAAGTTATAACTATCACGCAAGTCCACCTTCAACACTTGTGCAATTTAGTCTTCTTTAAAGACAAACTTGTGCGACTCAACTTCTTTTTAACTCAAGCCGATTTTGAAACCTAACGGAAACCTGTCATGTAAATTCTATTCTGGCGCGCAAGTATCACCAAATCACTTGTACAACTACTGGACGAGCATCAAACAACTGCCGCACTGCTCCACCTTGCACGACCCACCAACACTTATGCGACTTCAAAACCTGCACGACGGTAGCTCTGAATTTCTTCAAGTCTAAAGTTCATTCAGAATGAGGAGGGGTGGTCCTCTATTTATAGGCATTCAGATACCTTGCACAGTGGCGCGCAAGTCTTCCCTTGGCGCGTAAGTCTTGGTGCGCAACCCTTATGTCCTCCTAGATACTTGTGCAACCAACTTAAAATCTTAGTCGCCCTTATTTACTTTGCCATATTTTTATTATCAAAACCCGATGGTCAAACGGTGCACAACTTTCCAATCCTCTAAGGTACCAGCGCGCATGTCACTTGCACGACCAAACCAATACTTATGAGACCCTATTTCCTGTGCCATATTTTCATGTTCTCATTCTGAAAAACATCAGGCGTGAAAGTTTCCAAGGCTCCAAGGCCTCGGCGTGCAAGTATCTTTTCCAAAAACACTTTTCTCCATTTGTCGATTTTTAGGCCCAAAAATTTGGCAAACACTGGGAAACAGTGCCACTTTCAATACTGTTGTCTTCTTGAATTGTATGATCTCTTTTCCGGTACACATTCTGAACTTCCACTGAGGATTGACAAAAAACACAAACCATACTCTAAATCATGCATATAAGACCATGGTTCCAACAATTCCTACCATGACCGCTACCATAGGAGTTATCAAATCCTCAATTGGTTCATTAAGTACCATTTAAGGCCCCATATTAACCCTATCACTTAGGATTAGAGGCATTATTACTACCGCCTTCATGGAAGTTAATATTATTTAGTCTAGGAAGTGGTTTTGACTAGCTGGTTCCCCAACCATTCCTTCCACCATGTGACACACCCCTCTCATTTGGGGCTCGTTCAGTGAGGGTGGTCAAAGATTACATCAATGAAACTATTAGTAGACTAGAACTAGGGTAATATAAAATAAATAAGATCAATCCCCCCAAATGTGGCAATCCTAAGAAGCCTTATAAGATAAGAGGTTAGGAATAATACCTTGATTTACCACTTGAAGAGAATGAATGCAGTGTAGGCTCACTCTCTTTCTTAGAAGATGAAAAGAAGAATCTTACCATGTGATATGACACAATAAACATCATCCATATAATCTAGAAGACGGTAAAAATTGATATATGGATTCCAGGGCTCGCAATGTGGAAATAACATACTGAGAGGTGGGTTGTACTAATGTACTAAATGATGCTACATACACTAGGAATCAGAGGAGGATCCAGAACATGGAACCTATAAATGAGAAGTTTTTAACCCCTCAATTCCATTATTCTAGGGTTAAGGGGAAATACCCAACTATTTTCTAATCACTACCAAGGAAGGCCTAAGTCCCCTCCATGGAAGAGAGGCTGTTACAACATAAGGTCGAGATATAAAAAATCAGATTACTCAAAGAAGAATTGATTAGGGGAAATATTTCCATTGGGTATTGGATCCCAAAGGAATAAAATAACTCTCCTTCCACCCATTATCAAGGAGTTAGTCAACCTCGAAGAGTGGAATTTGAATATTAGGCTAGATTGTGATCTAGACCGTTAGTCTATCTAAACATGATAATTTAAGAAGACCAATATTTTCACCTTTTATGGTGGAAACCTCACCCATATTAAGATTATCATCTGGAATCAACATGAACTAGTGATCAGAAGTCGATAAATGTAGGGTGACCAAATTAATTTTTGATCTCCTCCCAGACTTGGGAGGTTGTTCAAATAGTGGTACCCCCAAAACTCCTCAACACTATTGAGTATCTTACTACTCTAATGGAATCAATGAAGGGTAGTATGTCCACATGAAGTCAAAAAAAATCTATATCCCAAATGGGTTGATTCCACTTTAACTTCACATAATTTTTGGAATCCTGTTTTCTCAAATTTTCACTACATGATAGATTTAGAGAATCATCTATGACACTTAATAATCTAATGTGACCCCATGAGACTAGAAAGTGGAAAAAAATGAGGTTGTTTCATTATACTTTGGGTTGACCATCTTTTTTCTATTATAATAGACTCCTAGTAGGGTCCATCAAGGGTTAGAATGACCTTTTACATCAATTTCTCTACCAATTTTTCCCCAAGTTAAAGAAGAAAATAATTTTTGACCTCCTGAACTGAAAACATTGTGGATTTGAGTGGTTCCCAAACTCTATCACAAGATGTAAAGGTCTAGAATACTCACTATATATCTCACTCCCATAAGAGAAGTCTTGGGAACCATGTAATTAAAATATCCATGATGAACTATAGACACTGCTAATACCATTGAAATATCTAAGTAGGTTTCGGTAATTTAAAGAATGGTCCCATTATCTAGAGGACAACTTTTAGTGAACAAATGAATAATATAGGCCCATGCCTATATTGATGGGGAAAAGGTATGGTAAGGAATAAATTGTTGGAGTCAATGTCCTAGTTCCAACTCTTTGTACTTTGATTACAAGTATATTCAATGTATTTAATATTAATAAAATTCTTATTACATATTTGTCGATGTTATGCATTACTATAATGTAATAATGTCATAGAGTATACGTTGCATTGATAAGGTCATAGAAGTTTCCTACTATGATGAGAACCTTGATGTGTTATGGTGATATTCTTAAATATTGTTCTATTATTGGATAAAATATTATGATGGGACACATAGTATATATACAATTGGGTGTGAGTACTCATAAAAAGATGAGTATTTTTTTATTATGTTCTCCCTTGGTAATCTCCAAAATAGAAGATTTTTAGAATAGACCTACTAGAAATAAATTTTCATCTTTTGGTGTCATCAAATATTATAATATGAAAGCATGTGTGATGGTCCTTATAATTTATGATTATTATTAATTCATGTTACAAATATCAAACTTAGATGTATTTTTTAAACCATAATGATATCAATTCATGATGAAGTTGGATATGTTGGGTGAGTCATGAGTGAAATTTCATCAATGGATAAATCAGGGAGGGATTTGTATCGTCTATCTTTATAGAAGATGATATTGTGATTCTTTGATTGGAATGGAATCGTCACCCTAAATTATATGGTCATGGCATAATGAATTGTTTATTTCATATATTCAAAGAAATACATATCAAGCATATAGGTTGGTGACACAAATGTGAAACCTTATTAATGAGATATTTAGACAAAGGGATTGTGTTTAACAATGAGTGTTCATATGTGGTTGTCATTGCTACGACATTAATTTATTTCTCTTGGGTTCCCTGAACCATTACTAGATAGTAAAATTATTCTTTAGTTAATACTTCCTAATGAAAATGGGAAATAATCCTAGAGGGTCACACACTAGTGTCTCCATTGATCTTGATTAAATTCTATTTGAATTTATGTATTGTAATAAATATTATTCTCAAGACCGAAGATTGATTTTATTCAAGTTTTATTAATAAATAATATTAACAAGGTAATAAATAAATTTTTTGTTAATAATTAATTTATTTGATTACGTGAATACATATAAAATATTTATTCATTAGATTCTGAATAAAATATTTATTTTATTTATTGAATATTTTTAATAAATACTTATTCACTATATTGTGAAAAAATTATTTATTTATGTCTAAAATATTTATTTGTTTGTTCAATAAATACTAGAGAAGTTTGAATGGACCTAGATAGATTCTAGTGACAAATATTAATTAACAATACAATTATATAATATTTGTTATTACACAAGTTGGTGTACACCAGAAAATAATAATAATGATATTATTACTATGTGTCATGGGTTTTTTTAAAGGTTTTCAATTTTATTTAATGGATGGGATGAAATTAATTAATATTTTAACCTAAACCCTAACACTATAAATAGTCAATTATGTCTATTATATATTGCATCCAAAAATTGAGAATAGATAATTCTTATGCACATCAATTTCTCTCTCGACTCCTACTTCTCTCTCCCTCTCAAGAACGAGAAGAGAAAGAGATATTTCTTCAAGACCAAAGAACTAGGACTAATAATGAAAATTGCAAGACATTTGATTTTCCATACTAGAACTCGGTGACTGAGTGGTGTTTCTCAGAGATCATTGGAACATGTGTGGATCACCGCTAGATGAGTTCTACCCTTGGATCCTCATAACACAATGAAGGAGATATGAAATGGTCTTTTCAGATGATCAACAATCATAAATGGAAAAATTTAATAAGCCCAAGTATTTTTTTCTTCAGAAATTAAATAAATTAATTAAAATTTTGATGTTAAAGATCATAGCTCATGGTTTCAAGAAATAATTATTAAAATAAATTTTAAAATATATCCCACCACAACACACTTCTGTTGTGCCCAGAACCATCAAGTGGTATCTTAGTGATCACGTTTAAATTTATAATTATTTATTATAATGTTTATCTATATGAAATCATGGTTGAATTTTAATTTGTTATTATTCATTATTTTATTTGATTTGAATTAAAATGCTTCAAAATATTAATTATATTCATTCAAGTTTTATTTTCTTAATGTTTTAATAATAGTTGAAGAATGATAGGAGATTCCACTAGGAAGTGCCAAATCTTTGGCCAATAAAACAAGGTTACATGACATGTAGCCAGAGCACAATTCGTGTACCCATACACATTGTACCTAGATATGCTGATCAGTAAATTACACGTGGTGAATTTATTGCACACTACGTGTTGAATGGGAAATCCTAGAACACGACAAGCAGATACATGGCATGTAGTTGGAATGTACAATTCATTTATTCTGGTTGAGTTAACATGCTGAATCCCCATACATATGACTCACATACACGTAAACCGAGGTACACTACGTGCATATGGACTGTATAGGATGTGTAGTCTCCTATTAAAGGATAAAATTACAAATTACCTAAAATTAGAAATTACAAAAATTAAAACCTTATTTTATTTATTGGAACACCAATTTGTTTTTTTTTCAATTTAATAATGGTTTTAAAGAATATTAAAGGATTAATTTATTTATTGTAATTAATATATAATTATAGGATCTTCTAATTAATTTCTATAAATGGAATAAATGATGGGTATCTCCAATTAATATAAGATGATCATTGAGATGATAGAGAATTAATTAATTAATCAATAAATTAATTATTGAAAGCATAATTATCTTAATAATAAATAATGAACCAAAAAATGAATTCCAGCGAGTTACTTTTGCGTATTAGTTGCACATATGACCGGTCATTTGCTTGAACAAGACCTATGTATGTATTGACATTTTTTTAATTCAATTTATTACATAGTTTTTTATTTATTTAATATTAAATTAAATGATGGCCTGTGAGTCTTCCCTCCCTCCATTATTATGTAAGACCTACGTGTCTAAGGATATTTATGTAATACCGTTTAACCAATCCTTTGGTTTAAATCACATGCATGTGAGTAGTGAATACTTGTAATTAATGGAACATCCCAAGGATGTGGAGGTGGTTCAAGAAATATCCATGATGATTCCAACTCCGTGATACATTGATATACAAATGGAAAGCCATAACTCATTCCATGGATAAAAAATAGAGATATTCCCCTAGTTTATAGGTTGATTTAAAATCTTTTCATTAAATCATCCATTATATAAGCTAATTATATGGTCATTTACTTTATTTATTTACATCTATGCATTATTTATTTTATGTTTGCATGAATCTAGTCATATAAATAAATGAATTTATAATCAAAGACATAAATTAAATAAATTAATTATGCGTAAATGTTTTTTTTTCCGATATGGTTAATTAATTAATTAACATCCAATTAATATTAACAAGATATGTAAAGGATAAAACAATATTAAATTTATGAAAAAATTAATTAAAAACCATCAACCTAATATTAAGTTATTCTAAGCCTTCCATTACTTGATTTTGAATGAAATAATAGAACTAAGTGTAGTTCCAAACCAAAGTCTAAACACTTTTATCAAGAAAATATCATAAGAGTTTTGGGTTAAATTAACTGAACTTGTATTGAGTTTAATGGAAATTGATTTTTAAATAAAAATTTGGAGGCAGGTGTCGAAGAAATCAAAACCGGGATTTTAGGATAGGGTAATCCACTCAATAGATCAAGGAGTTGCAACCTTGAAGTTACCATGTCCACCTACCTAAATTACTTTCTTATACTTTTCATGGATAAATTATGTATCACTAAGAAAAGTAATGGGGATCCTGGACACTAGAATAACATAGAACAAGAAATTCCGAGTTCAATGGTGAGGGATATTGGGACTTAATAAAACAATAATAGATTTAATAATACTAATTCATTAATTTATTATTTATTAAATAATTTGTAATAAAGAAAATTACTAATAATATTATCTTTTAATTGTAGAATAAAATAGAAAGATCATCATAAACACTGTCCCCATGATCAATTTTTGATAAAGACAAACTCTTAACTGGCAGTAACTTCCAACGTTGGTTTTGGACATGTTCAGGTTGTGATACGCCATAAAACAAATAATACATGCTATAATACCCAATTATTGATCAGCCAACTAAAGAGATGAGTGATGAAGGGTTCCTTTTCTACAAGAAAAATTTGAGCGACATGATTTATGTTCAATGTTTAATACTTTCATCGATTTTTATTGAGCTAATGAAGTCTCACACAAACATGGATGCATATATAATTATAGAGAATTTATCTGTTCTATACTAGGAGAGAGCTAGACATCGAAAATTTTAGATTTCCAAGTCACCTTTTCAGAGTAATCTTGGAGAGGGTGGGAAAGTTGGGACTCACACAGTCAATGTCATTGGTTACATTACACACCTAGAGGTTCTGGGGTTTAAACTCCCCAAAGATATGGGAACCGATCTTATTATGGAATCACTACATCAGAGTTTCTCTATATTTGATGTGAATTTTAATATGAACAACATTGAGAAGTCTCAACCAAATTTTTTCACTCTTATTTTTCAAGTTGATAAAGACACAATGAATGAAAATCCTACTGTCCTTATAAAGAACAAACAGAAAGGGAAAAAGAAGAGATCAAATTATAAATCTTCTTCACACCCTTACAAGAAGATTAAGATCTAGGGGAAAGCAAGGGAATAAGATACTGTCTGTTTCACATGTGTCAAGAAGGGCCTCTAGAGGAAAAACTACCCCCAATCAAAGAAGTAAGGGGAGGCTTCTGGTGTGTTTTTTATCGAGTTAAATTTATCCATTTCTAAAAATTGGGTATTATATATAGCTTGTGGTGTTTATATATGTATTAAAATACATGAACCAATTAGCTTCTGAAATATTGACTGACGGGAGGTAGATAAAGAGTAGACAACAAAGCTAAAATTGTTGTTATAACTATCAGAGACTACCACCTCACATTGCCAACCAGAATGATCTTGGTTTTAAAGGGTTGTTAATATGTTCCTTCTGTTACCAAAAACATTATTTCTTTATCCATACTATATATATATATATTTATTTTCAAATTTGGGAATAAATGTTACATATTTTATAAAGATAAATTTTTTATGCTAATAAATATTTAAATAAAGATCTTTATGCATTGTATTAAACAAACCAAGTAATTAAAATCAATAACTGATTTACTTCACATGAATCATACCACACCCAACTTTGGAATCATCGGATAGGTCATGTAAATGAAAAGAATAGGACTAAGTTACATTAATATGGATATTTATATTCTTTTGAACTAAAACTACTTGGTGTATGTCATGTATGTTTACAAGGAAAAATGGCCAAAGTCCCATTTAGTGGGAAAGGTGAAAGGGATAAAGAGATTCTTGAATAATTTTATACTGATGTGTTAACCATTTATTATTGACGCAAGGGGTGGGTATTCATTCTTCATAAATTTTGTTGATGATTTTATTAGATATGGATGTGTCTATTTAATGAGGTATAAGTTAGATTCTTTTGATAAATTAAAGGAATACATGAATGAAGTTGAGAACCATATTGTTAATAATATTTAAAAACTCCACTCAAACTGTGGTCGAGGATATCTCAATCAAGAATTCATTGATTATTTATGGGATCATAGGATATTATCTCAACTCACACCTCCTTATATTCCTTAGTGTAATGGTGTTTGAAAAAGGTTGAACCTCACTTTTTTTGACATGATGATATCTATGACTAGTCATGTGAGTCTTCTATTATCTTTTTGGGGATATGCATTACAAAATTAATCATATGTACTAAACCTAGTGACAACTAATGAAACAGATGGTATACCATACCAATTATGGAATGGAATGAAACCCCTATTTTCTTACTTACATGTGTGGGGTTGTGAAGTATTTTTAAGGCCTAATAGGGTAATAATATTTTACCCCAAGGAACAAAGTTTATCTTTATAAGATATCCCAAAGAAAAAAAGGGATATGACTTATGTAGTTCTTCAAATAAAAATGTTTTGGTTGATAGACATCCCATATTTCTTGAGAAGGATCTTGTCTCTGAAAGAGACAGTGAGAGAAAGATAGACTTTGATAAAGCACATTACAATGACCCTTTATTTTCATACATTAACTCTTCATAATTTTTTCATAATAATTAAAAAATTATACAAAAATACGCCCAGATGCTGTACTAGTCTAGTATCTTTGGAAACATGGAAACATAAACACTGGTACATGAGTGAGCTACATTATCTACCACCTGGTTCTTCATGACTAGAACCCTTCTTGGAAACATTAGACTTAATACATATATTCATAACATGGGGAAGGAAACATAAAAATGGGTGATCACAGATACTCAGTAAGGGAAAACAAGGGAGACATGAAAGCATAAACATGAGCATAAGGGCATTATAATGTGGTTATAACATTAGAAGGTCATACTATAAATATCAAAGATCATAAACATGAATCATGGTATAAATATTGTAATTTCATAGGACATGAATCATAAGAAAATAGATAAAATAATCTATGAAAGCATATCATAGGAATAAAACATGTAATTGTGTAATACACATAAATATAAAAAATCTTATGTCAAGGATACCTACCATGACCTTGAAAACATATTAGGCTTGAGATATGACCCATGTACTTGCTTTGGGCTTGGGATAACAACCCATATACCCTCTTATTTTTGGGATTGGGCAGTAAACCATGAACCCTCTTACTTTTAGGCTTGGTCTATAACCCGTGTACCTAATTTTTTTCAGTCTTAGGCTACAACCCATGAACTTTCTTATTTTCAGTCTTGGGAAACAACCCGTGCCCCTGCTTATTTTTAGGATTGGGATTCAACCCATTTAACTTCTTGTTTTGGGGATTTGGATACAACCCATCTACCATTTGAGCTCATATACCATTTATAATTATCTAATTCATTGGATTAAGATATAAGTACCAAACATCTCATAATATAATCATTCATACATATTCCATAAGATAATAAATTTTTTTTCACATAATGACCCATAAGAAGAGATGAGTTTTATAAGAATAAAATCATAACCCATGAAATGAAATGGTTATCATTAAAATTTTATCACATCATAACCTATATAAATAGATAGGTTTTATAATCATTTCATCAAATCATAACCCATGAAAAGTAGTAAGTTTGAAAAGCATATAACACGTGGAAGAGAAACTATTTCCATAAGAATCATTCCATCAAAACATAAACCATTCAAAAAAGAATATGAATAGAACCTTTAGATTGTTTCCCATAAGGGAATGAGTAAAATCAAAAGACTTAATCTTAGATGTAAAAAAATTTGGAAATATATTTTGAAAACATTTCTTGAGAAAAATATCCTTTTGTTCTTTGAAAATCCTTTTTAAAACATAAAGCCTTTAGTAATAAATTTTATTTTAAAATGAATTGAAAAATTATAATTAAGGTTTGAAATCATTTTGAAAAAATTTTCCCTTGAAAACATGGAGTCCATTTCCATACACAACAAAAACTGTGTGAAAATCCTCTTAGGAATTTGCAGTGTTGTGTTAGGCTTATTAGGTCCCCATCCACACAAGGTTTATCAATTTTACAAACCACACATATTCCTATTTTGGGAACCCACATTACCTATTTCCAAACTCTATGAACTTAAACTAATAATAATAGTCTATAATAATGAATTTAAATGGAGTGCCATGGTCTAAGACACATGACCTTAAATTGTGTGCAACGACCTGGTCACATGACATTAAACTTTGAGATGCTTCCTAATCACATGATCCCAAACTTTACCATGAATCTTCCTCATTTTATGACATTAAATTATGTTACTTTAATCTTTATTTATATAATGCTAAACTGAAAAATATCCTAGGCCCTCGCCTGGGAGGTCATCTACCCCAGTGCTGGTCATCTACTACATTGTTCAAATTTTTAGTTATCACTCGGAATCTAAGATAACATTGCCCTTGAAAATGGATTTTCTATTTGTTCAAACCAATAAACATATTACAATGTTCACTAAGATAGTGTGGAATAATTTTGAGAGTGTTGGAATCGATTTGAACATTCCATCACTCCATTTCCACACTTCACATACCCCTTATTTAGATCCTTATCATCTTCCCCATCTAAAGGGTCTCCCTAATGGCATGGTATCATACCATACTGGCTCACTTAATATCCTGTTCTAACTCCCCATATGACTTTTCATGACATTATGATACATGTTTTGTGTTTCAAACATGGTTATCTACCAACCCTCATTTGTTTGTCCACATTCTAGGCTAATGGTATAGATGATGTGTTTCAAACATGGTCATATATTATCTTGTATCTCAATTCCAATATCCTTGTTTTTACAGATTTTGGGAATTGTGATTCACACCTTCCTATTCCTCTTTGTTTGGGTATAATTCAACACCCCTGATGTTACTATATTCGTGCACTAGCACACATTGGAAAAGGAAGTTGATTGTTTTGAGAGCCCTATTCTCCCACCAAAACCTCTATCAATATGAACAATATTGATGGTCAGTCAAAAGTACCATTCCCTAAGTGATTGATTATTTTATAGAATTCACATATTAAAATCCATCACATGGCCATCCCTTGTTTCTCAAACTGGGCATGACTCATGTGAGTTTAGGTATTGGTCAATGGTTATCTCACAAATACGATTGAAGTGGGATAATTAAATCAGGAAAATAAATGTGTCCATGCACATATAAAAGGTTTCCAGAATCATAAAATAATAAAAAAGTGGCATTGGAGAGGTTCATCCACATGTTGGAGCCTCTCTTGAATATTGGAAAAATTTCTCATATCATTTTTCTCCAGTAACTAAGCACTAAAGCCCCACCAACCTCTACCTTGTGGCCTCCAAGGTATGATTACGCCTCTTAAGATTTGTTTCCTCATCACCTGCCACAAGAAAAAGGTCATAAAATATAATTTTTTCTCAGTTTTGCTCAGTCTGGAGATCAAAAATCTTATATTTCTCTTACATCATTTGATTCTCGGCCTTATCCAGCTGAGTCCTCAATTTGCTGATGGTATCTAATTGAGTGTTAGGAAATGAAGCCCACTCATTTGTTTCTTAGTCCATATGTTGGATCTCCTTGTTAACTTTTTGGAACTTCTAAATGAATTTAGACTTCTTATGATTCCATGAAACATCAAGATGTTGGATTCATTTGTGCACCCATTGATTGAGAAAGTAACGGATCAATGCATGAAGACCATGAGCGTCCACCCATCCAACACAAAAATTGAACATTCAATGGTAAAGATACCCCATATGATCCACTTGTTGCAGATCCAGAGTCTGGTTAGTAAATCATTGTATGCACTACCACATCCTGTGCCAGATTATGTTATTCTATTCATCCATGTCAAGATTAGATTCTTCTAGATCTACAAGTGGTGCTTTCTCATACTCATGAAAATAGGATAGAAGTTCGGTAACAGGGTCCTCCTCTAGAATCATCTCAAATGGTATGGGATATAGATCATGAGTTCTCTTTTCCTCACTTGAATCTTCCTTAGCACCTTCACCCCCACCATACTTGAGTTCTTCTCCACTAGTGGCATCACTTGTAGCTGCAGCTGACTATTTGTTTAGATTTTTGTATACTCATGAACATGTGTGATTATTAGAGAAGGCCCTTGGATATCTCATACTCACTTGAATCTTCCTTAGCACCTTCACCCCCATCATACTTGAGATCCTAAGTCACAGTAAGTATTTCCACCTTAGGATACCCTTTCACATAGGTTGGTACTTCAACAAGTATAACCAATTCATATAATGTTGATCGAGGGGGAGCTACATGGAACATGAAAACACATTAAAAAAAGGCTCCATGAAAATATGATTATGGTCAAATGACTTGTGATATGGTCTTACCTTGAGAAAGAGTAATATTTATTATGAGCCTCCTTTTGCATGATGCTTCCTTAATAGTGTGTTCCACTGTTTTAATTCCAGGTTATAGTCCCCCATAAATGACTGGGAGAACCTAGGGCTCCGAGGTCATTAGCTTGACCTCCTCAGATGGACCTCAACCTACCTCAGCTGCAGGTTCAGGCCCGGGAGCATGCTCCTCGACACCCTTTGGTGCACCTTCACACCCTTCATTAGGGACCCCTTTACCATTATTGATTTGTTCCTTTACAAGAGAGGTTTTAGTTAGGAAATTTGAATAATGAAAGTGGAAGGTTAAAGGAAGGTATGTAAGTTTGGACTCACCTCAAGGAACTCAGCCAACACTTCTTCAGAGTCTGAAATTTCTCCACTCTCTTGGGGAATCCCCTGATGAGAAGAAGACCCCTAGGATTATTCATCACCAGGATCTTGTGATTCCTAATTAGTTGATTCCTCCTCACTTGAATCGTTGACCGGTGGTGTCTCCTCAGGCCCCAACTCACCACCAAACATCACATGCACCGGGGTAGATAGAAGGGTGGATTCCCCTCATTGGCATGTGAATTCATCCATGGAGGCCCGGTATGTGTGCCTATCATTAAACTCCACCTTATCCATGATCTATGCAAGCATAACCTCTAGTATCTCGACCTCATTTCTAATCAACTTCTTCCATAGGTCCTCTATCAACATCAATGTCTGTAGAATCCTCCCAGAGGTTTATAGAGAAAGAATGAAAGCATCAACTGGCTATATTAGGAACCTCAGATTATTCACAAGTTCGTCCCCTTTCTTTTCCCCAAGGTCACTTACAAGACCCTTCCCCTCCAAGAGGTGGGGGTACAAAAGAACCTTGTATCTTCCATACCATATCTCAAGCTTAATCTTCCCTGGATATATAACATGCCCCTCTAGGGGAATATTACTTACTTAATCACTACTCAATATCTTCACTCACCAATTCTAGAATATGAATATTATTTCACATGATTTCCTTTGGATATGCTGCCACCGAGTTGTTAGCATAGTCCATTGATAGGCCAACATTGAAATTGGTTGGCGGAAACATATTTTTTTCCTTAAATCCTTCATTAACTACAATACACCATATATTAAGAAGGAAACAAGGGTGTTTATATTCACATAACCCCATGTAGACTCTCCTCATCACTCACTAAAGGCACCCAAACTAGTTGGCTAAGTAGGATGGTGTGTACGAATCAGTGAAGACAAGTCTATCGATCCTGGCCACCAACACTCCACCAATGAAACTTTATAGGTACTTATTTTGTTCCCATGTGCCATGCAGGTTTTCTTCTACCAGACCAACCAGAGTTGAAAAGTGATGGAAGTTGAAATTTGTGTGGTTTATGATCCGAATTTTGATCCAGGACTCATCAAGCATCACTGGACGTACCCCAACAAAATTCAATAGAGACATCCAAAGAGTAGTGTTTGGAGGGATTATGGAATTTATAAATTCAAAACCCCCAAAGTGTGCCATGATATAGTCATGTAGGAATTATAATGGTTCAAAAATCTTCCTCAGTGTGCTTCCCCTCACTACACGACCCAATAGGCTGTAGATCCATGGTAGCACGGGTACCCCCAAGTTGACTCTGTTGTTGGACACTAGAGTCACCAACATCACTAGTGTCCCTAGGTATATCCCCATCTATGTGTATCTAATCAGAAATATATAAACTTTAAAAAATGTGGTGATAAAAGTGGTGTAGCGGTCCAGCGGATCCTAGCCTTCCCTGATATTGTACCCCATTTCTGAAACTGTTCCTCTTCCAGGATCAACCAGTGATATTCAGACATCCTCCTCTAAGATGCTATTGGACACTGTTTTCTCCAACCCTAGATAATCAAATTTGGTTCCTTCTTCAAAAAAATGTCAATCCATGTCTTGAAAATAATGTACCTATGAAAGACGAGAGCATGGATTAGCATCTGATTTTGTAACTCTAGAAGATGTTGTGCCAGAAGAGGAGTTTTCTCTCTATATTTCCAAACGTTCTATAATTGAAGGAAATCATCATACTAAAATACTCCTAGTGGAATTCCACCGATGCATTTCATGTCCAATATGATGATGCCGACTTCCGCATGATGAAGATGGAATGTATTTGTATCCAGGGACCATCGACTAAGGAGCTCTGGCACTTGCTCCCGTTGATGGTAAAAGTGGAACTTCAACATCCAAACTAGTCTATAAAGTTTAATATGGCCCAAATCCACCCCATGCTCTTGGAAGGTGTAGAGTACCCAGTACGTCCATGCCTACTCACTAGTGAAATTTTTGCCTAATCAAATGTCCCTATCCTTGTTCCAGCCCAAGCTATTGTCCCACAAACTACTTTGTAATATTGTGGAATAATGGTTGAGGAATTATTTTTCCTCCAGATTCTCCCTTGTGATCATCCTATTCCTTCTGTCCAGTGCATAAATTATGATATCCCCATTATCCTAGGTAGTATGGATTTGAATAGTGATGTTCCAATGATTAAGTTCATATTTGAGTGTGAACCATGATCACGGTGTGTCAACCCATAAGGGTAAGATGATCACCTCATCCAGAAACCTGAAATTCCATAGTAGGAGATAGTCACTCAGTGAAAAACTTTTGTATGCTTCTTTATACATGTCCACATGCATATGACTGTCCAATAGGACTCTCCTATCTTAAGGTATATGATGATTTCCGGTCATTTCAGCCCTTCGAGTAGTTGAAAGAGATTTAATATAAATAGGGTTATATCGGTTAACCATTTAATATAAGTTTAAAAAATCCAAGGTAGGTGTAGGAGGTTTTCTAATGCAAGGAGAATTGGTGCACTCATATTTTGAAATAGGTGTTCAAGATCAGCATATGGTCACAAATTCAGATGCATGAAAGAGGGATTCTGCATGAAAGAAGTGGTCAAGGATCAAATTTTTATGAAAAAGGAGGTCTTACACACAGAAGAGTGATATATTTTATCATGTAGAAAGTATAAGTGTCATACAGGTCCCTGCTTCACCTATTTATTGTTATATTCTATTGTCTTGTGGATAAGTGAAAGTTCCTTTCAAGTAAAATCCCAAATTTTACACACACCCTCACAAGGGAATCCCTATATTCAGTGTTTCCCTCCCAACCCAACCCTCCAGTTCCCTTTCATCTTAAATTACAAGGGAATACATATGTTGGAATTTAAATTCTAGCTAAATCCACACACGAACAACTTTAGGAAAATCAAATCCATCATCCAATTCAACAGACCACTCTGGGAACAAAAAGGGTGGTGCACACAAGTTTTAGTGAGTGTGCACAAGATAGAATCCCACATGGAAAAACCTTTTTACAAAAATAAGGAAAAATATATTGTTCCTCCCCAAAAGGTTTCTTGAATGACCAAGGATACTATGTGAAAGATATCAGAGTTGCACACAAGGTACACCCATCCACATGCAAGCTACTTAAATGCTAAAGGAAGTACTAAACTAATGCCTTCTGTGATAATCTATGATGATGCACAAAAGAACTCTTCCAAAATCAAAATATTGTTCTCCTATCACTGAACATTTATGCTATAAATAGAATCTCACCCCCTTATTTAGGGTGACTATCTTGAAGTCGAAGAGTCCATCTTCTGCGCACAAGAATTACCTTTTGCGACATTGCCAAGGCATGGAACCCCTATAGTATATGTTCTTACATGACAGGTTCCCTGTGGGTCCCCTACTGACTAGGCCTTCAGTTGAGTAATCCTTGCCCAACATTTTTTTTACCCCAAGTTAGGTGTGTGAAGATGATTCTTCTGTATACAACCCTGACCTTTCATGAAATCCCCAATCTTGCATGAACCCCCTCTTTGAGACTCCATGGCCTACCCTTATATTATAGCACTATGGTTGAGACCTATTTTCATGAAAAACCCAATCCTTTCATGCACCTCTTACACACAACCATCCAAAATTGAATGAAGTAATTTCATGGTCCCTAAAAAGATGCCGCCTGTACATTCATTACCTTACCTATTGCATCTCTGTATACATACAATAACCCCTATTGATTTTTAGCACATTCACACTGTTGTGGACCTCATGATTGACTACTCCTACCTATCATAATATCCTATAATTTCTAAATCCATGCCCCTCCTAGAGGTACATGAGATATGGTCATGTAGGATAAAGGGCTTGGGAGCGAGTCCCCCACATATGAGATGCATGACATAAAATTTCCTAGTCCTAATGTCCTCAACACATGATATTAAATCGTGGAATTAACATGTGAAATAAGAACAAGATTATCCATGTGTGAGTGGAATGGAATGATCTCCACACTTCCTCCCCTAACATTTAATGATATCCTCATCTTAGGGAATGAGATCCTCCTCAAATGGAATGAGATCCTACTCACATGGAATGAAATCGTCCTTGGGCAGCTTCCATGCATAACCCCACACCATCTCTCATCGATGTTTCTTTAACAACACAAGTGTCAAGTATATCTCTTCCTCTTGTTTCTCACACCAAGAATGAATCACATGGGAATGGAGATTATTAGTAACCTTGAAATAATCTTAATAACCACAATGGTACTTCTCTATTGATTTAATCCCCCACGTCTATTCAAATGGGTAGCTTCCATGCATAATATCCAAGCACATGTTCCTTTGGGACTCCTACTTAGGTATAATCTCCAAACACTTATGAACTACATGGGATTTGATTCCCAACTAACTAGGATATGTTGTAAGAATATCTAAGGTCAAAACATAACATCAACATCCACTCTGATGTTCTCTGGACCACATCCCTGATAAGATCATGCCCCTCATCGGGGAGACAACATATCCTCCAGGTCACTTAGGAAGCTCAATGCGTAAGCTCCACACCAACTCAAACCAAGAGAAATCATCTTTCTAAGGGAAGCTTACATGCATAATCTCCACACCATCCCTCTTTAGTATTCCTTTTGTGATGCGAGCATCCTTAATAGATGACATTAAACTACATGGATTAGTCCTTTCACATAACCATAAACTACAACATCAAACAATGTGGTTTTTGATCCCTATCTTCCAAAAAGGGTATGTAGTATGCCTTACTAAGGTTGAATCCCGACCAATGGTAAAACCATGTTCTCCCTTCTAGGTATGTACCTCCTTGATGCACCTCTATCAGTGTTCAGATCAACCTTCTTGGCGTGACATCTTTTCTTTATGGGATACACCTCCTAGGTCTACCTTTTCAAGGTGTTCTGATCCATCCATTGGTAAACGTAGGTGATACCTCCTATTGATGTAACTACTTGATGCACCTATTTGGGTGATTAGATCAACCTTCACTGTGTTACATATTACATTTATGGGACACACCTCTCAGGTCTACCTCTTCAAGGCGTTCTGATCCATCCATTGGTAAACCCACGTTCTCCCTCCTAGGGATATACCTAATTGATCCACCTCCATGGGTGTTATGATCAACCTTAATATTGGGTAATATTATCTTTATTATTCACACCTCTTGGATCTACCACTATGGGTCTTTATGATGGTAAAACTTTCAGGTTATCCCTCATAGGGATGTACCTCCTTGATCTGCCTCCATGGGGTGTCCTGATAAATAAACTCCATCTCCACAAGACATTAAACTCATTCCTCAATCTGTCTCCACAAGAATTTAAACTTATGAACCCAAATATATGCCTCATAAAAAACATGGGATACCTGAGGTGAAATCCTTGGATGATACGCACCTATGACATCATCTATCTCATAGAAAACATGGGATGACTAAGTTAAAATCATTGGAATATATACACCTTTGGAATTAGATAGCTTTTGATCAATATAGGATGCCTTAGTTTCTATTCGTAAGATTCCTCCATGAGATGTCCTCCTATGAGGAAGAATATAAGTGACCAATGTTTCTAGCATCCAAACATGCTAGTGATTCTCAATGTGAGAACTCTCATAACCGAAGGTTGCTACCCTGTCAAGACCCCTTGTAATTTTCAAATAGAATTAGTGTAATTAAATGAAATCCAAAAAGATATGACACTAGGAATGATTTCCTTGAACATGACTTAACTATATGAGGGATACCTGGACTGGGTGACAAGTTCCAAGTGATAATCCATGGAAGGAGGAATCTATATCCCATCATCCTATTTTGATTAAAAGGAAAACATTGTTATTGAAAGTGATGGGATATTCCCTCCTTTGGAAAGTGGGAATGTGGGGTAACAAGCACACCAGTGGACATTAACATGTAGGCGGTCCCCCCAATGAAAGTGTCAAAAATTGATACATTGGGTGCATTACAAGTGACTTATCATTAATGGGTAAGTTGAGTAAGGATATGTCCCTTCTATCTTTATGGAATCTAATATCTTAGATCTTTGATTATAATTGAATAGTCACCCTAAATTCCATGGAAATGGTGTAATGACATGTTTATTTTAGATAGTAAAATAATAACTTATCGAGCATATAAGTTTGCGACACAGATCTGCAACCTTCTTGATAAAATATGGAGGCAAATTGATTATATTACACAATGAGAATTCCTATGTGGTTTTTATCATTGTGAAATTAAGTTCCTTATCAAGGATACCTTGACCCATTACTAGACAGTAATCTTGGAAATTAGGCAAGCTCTCCTAATGCCAATGAGAAATAATCCTGTAGGGTCACACACTATGTTTTTCCATTGATTTTGATTAAATTATATTTAAATTTTATTATTTTAATCAATATTTTTCTCAAGATCGAGGAACACTTTTATTCAAGATTTATTTATCTCTAATATTCACATGGTAATAAATAATTATTGTTTATTAATAAATAATTTATTTTATAATGTGAATATATATAAAATATTTATCCACTGGATTGTAAAAAAATATCTGTTTCATTTATTGAATATTTTTAATAAATATCTATTCTCTAGATTGTGAATAAATATATATTTATGAATAAAATATTTATTTGATTATTTAATAAATTCTAGGGGAGTCCGAAAGTACCAAGACCAAGTCCAGTGAAAAATATTAATTAACAAGTCCATTAACAATATTTATTATTACACAAGTTTTCATGCACCAAAAAAGAATAATAATTGTATTATTATTATGTTTAATGGATTTTATTAAAGGTTTTAGATGTTATTTAATGGATGGGATATAATTAAATAATATTTTGACCTAAAACCCATCTTTATAAATAGGTAGTCATGTCTATTGTATATTCTATCCAAAAATTAAGAATAGAGATTTGTTGCCCACAATGAATTCTATCTCGACTCCTTCTTCTCTATCCCAATGGTAGCCTATTATCCCTCATTATAGGAATATATTCTACCATATTATCTACAATTACTAAGGCTAATTTCATTGATATTGAAATGGAATACATTGAGGATGACCTCAGAGATTCCCCTCTAACATTTGAGGAAGGAATATTTAAAACCATTTATGAGCTCAAGTAGGTAAATCTTGGAATACACAAGGACCAAAAATCGACATTGATTAGTGAAACCATGCCTCTTGTAGAGAAAGATATGTTTATTTTATTCTTGAAGAAAAAACATTATGTGTTTTCCTAAAACTATACAGAGATTCAAGGGTTGGACCTTGATGTGGCTACCCATTACCTAGGCCTACCAGATGACCATCGAGGTACCAAACTAGTGGTAAGAGAATGCACCCCTCACATGATTACAATGTGGAATTCAGGGTTGATAATGTCATGAAAGCTAAATTTCATTAAGTGGTTCAATAAATGAGTTAGATTTCCAACATAATTCTTGCTAAGAAAAATAACATATAGATCTAAGACTATATCAATTTTAGTGATGTCAACTGACATTTTCCAAAGGGCGATTTCCCTGTTTTGATCAAATAACTTCCGATCATTATAATTTTAGGCTCCCAAGCCCTTTAATTTATGGGAAATCACTTTGGGTACAATTTGATCAAGATGTACCCTAAAGATAAGGAAGGTTCCACTTTAAGAGCATCATAAGGGATATTTTATTTCCAGGTCATTCTCTTTGGTTTGATGAATACTGGTGCCACTTATCAAAGTGTTATAAAACCCATATTTAGTCCCCTTTTTTAATAATCAAAGAGTTCTATGTCAATTAAATAATGATTAATTCGTGATAGTATTGTGACTATATCTACAAACTTCATAAAATATACAAAAAATTGTCATTAAATAACTTGAAAAGAGCTATATGAAGTTCACATTCAAGATTACATTAAATAAATTCCCTATATTTGATATATTCTACCACAATATCTAGGTTTACCTAGAAAATACATACCTGATCCTCAAAATGACTCCTCATAAAACCTTAAAGATTTGTGAGAGATTCAAAAATTCCTTGATTATATCAGACATTTCATAGTCATCCTGGCTAGAAAATACCTCCCCTTTAATAAGTTAATAAAAAATGGGGCCACCTATTTATGGGATTAATATTTCCAGGAATCCTTCGATAACCTTTATCAATATCTTCATCCCCACTAGTCTTAATGATACTAGTATAAGGGAATCCACTCATCCTCTATGTGTCCACTATGGAGCGATCACTCGACCCCCTTCTCATGAAGAGAAGTGTTGTAGGGAATTAAAAATGTTTCTAATATCTTTATAAAATATTGATAAATATTAAGACCTAGTATTATAATATGAAAAAAATTTATTTCACGTATATTTTCATTAAAAAATTTGAGGCACTACTTGTTGTATCATTAATTCCACTTGATTTCTCATATAGAACCACTCAAGTATGTTCTCAGCCACCCAATGTTGACTAAGAATATGGAATGATGGATGATAATGGAAAGCCTAAAGTTCAACTTTGTGATTTTGGGATTTTATTTGTTTCTAATACCAGGGAAATTCTAACTAACTCTTTCTTGTTATCCAATGGTTTCACCAATAGTGAGGTAGAATTCCAAGACATTATTATAAGTCTAGAACGAGCCTTGGATCTAAAAATATCCTATATGAATGTAAAAGGTGATTCTAAAATGGTGATTAAGTAGATAAATCATGAACATTCCACCTTGAAATAATAATTGACCCCTCTCATCAGCTATCATAGGGTACTTATGTCATAATTCCCTTTTGAACTAACTCTGAAACATTTATATCATTTACAAAATACCTGTGTTGATGCGTTGGATAATGTAGCCACAAACCTGGATTATCCTAACTAGAATGAGATGATCTTATACACTACACACTAAAGTATGGTTTCCCCAATCACTTTCGATGATATTGAGAAGATCAATTAGATTAGCATTTCCCTAGGGCACGCTGATCTAATGACCATTAATGGATGGATGATCCCCATAATGGACTATCTCTAAAATGGTACCCTAACATAAAATATATAAAATAGAAATATATTTTGCATAAAGTGGAAAACTTCACCCTTTAATATGGGATGAATGAATAAAAATTCCTTTATTAATGGGGTTGTGACGGGGTTCTCTATGGATGCATTAAATAAGGAGATGCCCTTTCCAAAATGCAGAAAGTTCACGCATGATCTTACAGTTCCCATTAGTTAGGAACCATGATCTTAGACCAAATTAGGAGGCTTGGTTATTTATAGACAGTAATGATCCAAAAACTATGGAATTCATTGAGAAGTTTCATTCCTATCAAATATATGAAAACTTCATCCATCAATCCTTAGAGTTGTTACACATTTCAAAATACTCTTGGCTATTTTCTATATGGGGAATTTGATTTATAGGGACATATCCACCATATATATCCAAGAAGTGTAAGTATATTATTACTTATACCAAATTCTTCTCCAAATAAGAAAAGGACATACCCCTCAAGGAATTTGGGATGAAAAACATTATCAACTTTGCGAAGTGAAATATCGTCATTGATGTTTATGCACCTTATATAATATTGATGGATAATGAAACTAAATTCTATTCATCCATGTTGAAAATGATATATCAAGAGTACAACATTGAATCAAACCATTTTTCTTTCTACCATGGTGTGGAAAATGGGAAGATTTAGGCTTTCAATAAGGCTCTATCAAATATACTCTAGAAATGGAGGAAGAAATATTATCCAAAAAAACTCTTACACCCCATATGGGATTATCATAGCACAACCCGTAATTCTACACAAGAGACCCCATATTCTCTCATCCATGGAATGGAAGTTGTACTTACCATCAAAGTCTTGTTTCCCTAACTATGAATCACTATATATGGTCTGTTATTAGAAGACAAAAAATCACAAAAGCGACTCGATGAGTTAGAATAGATCGATGAGAAGAGGTTGCATACATGACATAAATTGGAAGTCCCTCTGAATCAGATTGTGAAAGCCTATAACAAGAAGTTTTACCTACACCCATTCCATAAAAGAGAGGCCATATTGGTTCTCAAAACCCTTATGATACCATTCAAGAAACCACAAAAAATTGAACCCAAATAACAGGGAACTTACATTATACACAATATCGATTCAAATAGAGATTATTCCTTAGACACTAGGGATATAGAACACATTATCCCCCCAACCAATGTGAGGTTTCTTAATAAATACTTTACATAATACCTACATGATCAACCAAGTCCCGACATAATTACTTTAAACATCATAACACACACGTCCTTGCCACATGATGTTAAATTCCACGATAAAATCCCTTACCAAATGTTTCTAAACTATATAGAAAATCTCTTGGCCACATGATGTTAAAATTTAAAACATATTAGTACTGACTAAATGTTTTTAAAACACATAGTATAATTTCCCCATTTAAAGATGTTAAATTGCATGGGTAAGGTCATTATTGTAAGCCCCTAAACTGTGCGACATAATTGGTCTGGAATATATGACCTTAAACTCTATACTGCCTTTATCCTGGTCACATGATGTTAAAATACGAGACATTTAAAGAATTTTTGGGAAATTCCTCCCCTTTTATGTATAAGCTATATATTTATAGAAATATTACATTGTATGTGTTTACTAGATCATGTTGAGTTTTCTCCAACAATGATACAATAGAACCATATAAACTCACCTCATCTCAGCATCAAGACCTAATCCACATTATATTTTATTCATTGTAAATGCAGAAAAAACCCTTCATTATGAATTCATTAAAAATGATAAAGATCTATATAGAAAAAGAAATTCACCTATCCTTATGTGAGAGTCATATCTGCATAGGGACCACATGTAAGAAATACAATTGTCTTGATTCCCACACCGTGGGATACAAAATGATGCATGTATATATAATTTCCGACCCATAAATGAATTTTCATCATTTTAAACCATGTCCCTCCATGAGAGTTATATCTATATAGAGATTCATGGTTTCATTAAAATGAGAATTCCCCTATAGGTTCATTGTTATACACTCTCATATAGTTTAATCAATTTCCAACTCCTCACTTTTTTATCATGCTGAGCATGGATCATGTGAGATTAGAGGACTTGAAGTGTCACTATGAATAGTATAATTGAGATTTATTTCATTCAAGGACAGGGAAATCCATATGTTTTGCATGACATTAATACTTAATGACCTAAGACCTTCAAATTGAGTAGATCATCCCTTATTGTGATTGTGTACTCAATAATTTTATGTTTTATCCCTTCGCACTAAATATTCATTCAAAAAACACCAGAATAACTTTTAGGGGGGATTAAACCCATATTGAATATTCTTATCTCCTTAAACCAAATTCGTGTCTCCGATATCAAAGTTAGTAACCACCAATTCCTTGAGTCGATATACTTCACTGAAACCTTAAAACATTGAGCCATTCGCATTGGTTCTCCTCCTGATCTTATTAGTTATAGGAATAACTAATACTAAGGTACCTTACAAAGATTCATCGGTGAATAACACAATGCCTCATATCATGTGAACTAGGGGATTTTTTTCTCCTAAATGAAAGTCCCCCCTAAACCCTACGATCTATTTCTTTGTTTGTGTGCGATACTTGTTTCCAAAATTACTAATGGATAAGATAATCCCACCAGTCTCCACTCTTCTTAACTTACTATTATTTGGTTATTATTTATACATATGATAACCAAAATATTCAATTTGAATCAAATTACTTATACGTTACAGATCTGTGTATCGTACCCATTTTCAAAGAAAGATTACAACATCATATTCTTGTACCCATTCATTTCAGGGTGTGAATCCCCCATGAAGAACTAGATTCCTTGAATTAGTTATTTATCTCAACAATCCCACTAAACCAATGAAAATAATTTTCTATCTCCTGTAATCCTTGTCACGTGTCATTAAATTGGCTGAAATTTGGTACATTCTGTAGGTTTTTAAACTACATAGAGCGGGCCATCCTAAGGTACCTGTCACAAACATGATACTAACATACATGTAAGGATAAATTGAATATTCTCTATATCCATAAAATTATAATGGTTTTTAATGTTCCATTCTTATAACAGAAAAAATATAAAAATTCCCCTCACCAATGTATGTGCCTAATCTACACAGGGGATCATTAGATGACTTTAATGTTAAGGTTCACTAAGGTAAGGACCAAAAATGCCATATCCCTACATTTGATCTTGATCTATATTGGGTCTCTATATAAGAATTATGCCTGTCTTGATTCCAATATATATGGGATACATAGTGAAAACTGGATCCCTATCCTAGTTGCAACCACACATTCCATCAATAAATAATGACCCTATATTTTAACTTGATCAATATAGAGATAGAATAGATATAAGAACAATATGTTTCTTGATTCTTAAAAATCATGATATGTATTGAAATCTAGGAAAACCTATTATGGGCCTATCCATGGGTTTCATTGATGCCAACACTTATGTCCAAGATGTATGAAATTAAACTCGATATCATACTAAGTCTATCCAACCTGACCGTAAATGGTTTGGATTAAGACCAAAACAAAAAATGACCCTCTCTTTATATGATCCAGATTAATACATTGAATTTCCATTTCAATAACTATATATATATTTATTCCCTTTCCTTTGGGATATGTTATGAAATCTATATATTCTACTCCAGACCCATATATTACTTTGGGAAAGAATATATAAAAAGTTTACAACTTTTCACAATAGAATTTTAAATTACCACAACATGTCTTAGTATTTAACCCTTCACTTATTCCCATTGGTAGTTTTGTTACTCAGTATAGAGACAAGGGCCTCATGGTATGTATGAAGATCATAACCATAGGAAACATCCTCACCACATGATATTAAACTACATTGTCACCACCCCTGCCACATGATGTAAAACTATAAGGCATAAGTCAGTCCTACTTGACTATAAACTATTCATAATGGACTATTACATGTGTAATATTTCCCTCTTTATGAGAGATAAATATTATAGAAGTCTTTGACACATGGTCAGCCTATTACTTAAAGCATTTATGCCTCATATCTCTTACATATGAGAAATATTTTTTCACAAAATATTTCTTTTCGAGAACTATGTCCAGACTTGATTCCCATCACTATGGGATATGTAGTGACATTCAAGTATTCAACCATTGACCTAACCATCATCCTTGTAATCAAAATATAAATATACCCCTCCTAAATATGATTCAGATTTGTCTAGGATATTTTTATGTACATTCTCTTATTTATGGGCCTATGCTCAGAAGAAAATAAAAATAAAAGGACCCCTTTCACAATATATGAGTCTGTTATATATAGTGAATCTTCATTTATAAGAACTAAATGCGTCTTGATTCCTTTTACCATAGGATAAATAGTGAAACTTGAATCCCCTAATACTTATCCGAAATATAATTTCCAAAATAAAAATACCCTCATCTATCCTTTCACTTCATATGAGCCACATCTTTTTAGGGGAGACTTTTCTTTTTAATAACTATGAATGGATTGATTCCAATCCATATGAGATACATAGTGATTCTTAAATATCATATTCTGGGCGCATCCATGAAATAAAAAACACACCCTCCTCTTGCATAAGACTTTGATCTATATAGGGTACATTAGATATAAGAACAACATGTATCTTGATTCCCAACCTTTCAAGATACACATCAACACCTATGTCCATTATTTTGGACCCAAACATAGGTTCACCAGTATCGTAACCTTCCCCAGTGCTTGATATGTATCAAAAGTAGTCACCATTATTTGTCTTCAAGATTGTGAATATTACCCCACCAGTGAAAGCCTCTACCAATATAAGGTCCCTTGTCCATCACGATATATTCAACAATCTGAGATCATGCACCTGAATGATAGTGGAAATCTAGATAGTGAACCTGGATGATAGTGGGAAACTTCTCGTTTGAGGAGTAACATGCCACTATTACCTGCATATTAACATGATATGTATAGTGTGTATTTCCTCAAATAACTATTTATGGATTGATTCATATCCATATGAGATACATAGTTATGTCTAGATCCACCATCAGGGCTCCATCCTCAATCCAAAAAATAATAATACTTTCTTTTCATCCATGTATATGAGTATAATATGTACAAGGGAGTGTAGTTTGTTTCTTATAACCACATAATTCATTTTCTAAAAAATAATATATAGAAATATCCCCTTTAACTTTGATGTATCAACCTTCATCACTTTATTGAATGACCATGCAATAAGGGAAAATCCGTTTCCACCCCTATGTATATGATCAAGATCTTTTTAATAGACATTCCTATCCATGAACTATTTGTGGAATGATTATTGTCAACACATGATACATTGTGACATTTGGATCTCCTATACCGATACCACCTAAAAATTTCTAAAGAACACTTTCTACCACTTTTTTGTTTAAAACTTTATAAAGACACTTCATTTCAATAATTTCCCTTCACTATGTTTGGACCGAATCTTCTTTCCCTGCACATGAGTCAGTTCTATTTTTAGGAATCCCAAAAAATATTGTGTATGGATTGTTAAAATGACCCTCTACCTATGTATGAGTTATATCTATCTAGTAATAAATATAAGAAATTTGTGTGGATTAATTCCTATATTTTTAGGATACATAGTATTGTATAGATATACCATCATTAACCTATCATAAACTACTAAAAAATTTTACTATATCTAAAAAAATTCCCCTTCCCTGCATATGTACCAGATCTACCTAGAGGAATTTTGTTCTTAAAAAAGATACCAGTGGATTAGTTCACACCCTAACTAGATGCATAGTGAAAACAAAATAGGTCTCTCCATAGAAATAATAAACCCACCCAACTCATATTAATGTTTGATCAAACCACCCAATATTCATTATGGGTCTATTTTATTATTAGCAAAAAGGTGAGTTTCTTTTACCATATTCATAAATCAGTTCCATACAAGATCAGAAACTAGAAATAAAACACTTTCTTTTTCATGAGCCAAATCCATGTGAGAATCCTCCACATGAGTTATCTCATATATAGACCTGTTTTATAGTAATAAATCCTCATATTCCCTATCCCCATTTACAATGAATCTCTAGCCATCACATTATGGGTTGTTATCTAACCACCTATTATTTCTCACATCGAGTATGACTTATGTGAGCATAGAGGTTTGGACTAACCCATTTGTCACAACTAGGAGAACCATTATTAAATAATATAAGCATCTATGGTCCACTACATAAGAGCCTAAAATGATTAAGAATGGTATAGTCCTATTGAACCAATTTTATAATGCATATGTCATATATGCATAAGGGCCCCAAAATATGGCTATTTATTGATAAATTTATATAAGAATAAAAATACCCTCATATATTACCATCGATGTATAATGATAAAATGTATACAATGTGATCCTTATTTTATTACCCTAAATTGTAGAACACCTAAATCTCTGTTTCATGTTGTTAAACTATAAGACAATTTATTCTTTTTTGGTTGACGTTAATATAAGGTCCCATCCTTAAACATTACTTAATCTTGATTTATTACAAGAATACACATTAAGTATCTTTTCAAGTTTAGAGTTTTAGATAATTAGATCATAAATCATGCATTACATTCCACATTTAAATAAGGCGATTACATAAAATACAGTATTCATTTTTTCCATCAAAGGAGACATATTTAAAATAAAACATGGATTCTATCATGACACTTCCTCAACACTATCAACACATCATGTACTTTTCCCTTGACCTTTTAAAAACATTTCAAAAACTTGGGATGAGCATAAAAAGCTCAGTAAAGGATATAAAAGTACGAAATGAAAACATTAGTCCATGTATGCATAAAAATTAATGAAATCATAATTTACTCATAAAACACAAGAACTTTAACATACCTCATCAAATCATGAATAACTCATAGAAATCATAAGACATAAAGGTAACTTGAGGCATTCATAACATTATTACGTAGGGAGTAACCCTCATGGTTATGTTTGGAATACCCATCAAAGTATATTCCCTAAATCTCTTCGGAGAAACCTTAGCGTTTAAACCCTTTGTGTTACCCAATGAATTAAAGATCTATATCAGGCTCACCCACCTTTAGTTTATCACGGAACCACCCGTATTCATAAAAAATTCCCATGAACCATAACATAATCGTATCATATAAAACATGCATAAAGGAAACATAACATTTCCACATTTCAATAACAAGATATCAATAACACATTGATATAATAAAAACATTATCAAAACCATTTTAAATACCAAAATAAAAGAAAATTAAAACATGGTATTTATTTTTCTTTTAAAAAAGTTATGGCTTGTAGAGGAAGACAAAACTCAAATAATGGTCACGGCGGCGGAGAAGTCGTTGTCGCCGCATACATACGACAAAAACATTCCCTTTTGTCGTTTTGTAAAATGCTTCGTATAAAAAATATTCCTTTTGAATAGAAGTAAAATTCAAAGGGGTCTATACACCGTATAAAAGAATGTTGTGTATAAAACAAAATATGCCTCAATTAAAGGAGATTGAGATGAAGTCCCATACCTCGTGTCCGACTTGACTCGATATTTCTTTAATCTCCGGAATAATAAACTAGAGTTTATTTCTACTTGATTAAGAACCTTTTTAAAGTTCATTTTTCCTTTTATATCACTTATTACCATGTTATTAACATTATGTAATTATTTTTTTTAATAAAGGTCATTTTGTCGACCCTTGGCACTTGAGTCAAAAATTAGCTTCTTGTAATTACAAGTTGTTCATGTCATAAAATATCCATTATATCCAAAATTATATTCATGATTTAGATATAATATATATCATATATATCCAGTATATGAATGCATTTATAATATTACATAAGATTTAGAGGTAAGAAATGAAATGCACCGTTCATGGAGACGGTAAGCCGTACGCACGCATGAACGCTACTTTCATTTCTATTTCGTATTTAATAAAATGAAATCATAATGATATAAAAAATATATTATAATTTCAGTATGACATAATATATAATATAATTAACTCCATCCTTCATACGTCCCACATATGGAATTAACGAATCAAATCACTTTGAGGGGGCTGTAGTCCGCACTTCCTAAAATGAAGATATCACGTTTACCCATAATGGAAACCATAAAGTAATGCCATAAATGAAAAATACAGAAGCATAAGGAAAACATAAACATAATATATATAATATATAAATAGAGTTACATCTTAATGGACACCATGAAATGTGTTAAAAAAAGATTGAACAATCATCGTTTCGTGAGGCAGAAATTCGCCATCCACAGAAACAATATGTTCTTTAACCATTAGACGAAGGTGTGTGTAAGTGTAGCTCAAATAATTCTCATAAAAACATCCTAGTATATTGAATATACTATTGTTGTTACAAAATAAAGTAATAAAAAGAGTTTATGGGGTTGGAGAAGCAAAATAAAACAAAAGAACACAAGTGAAGACATTACCTTTAAATCGGGTAACTCCTCTTGGTTTGAACCAACAGGGTTTCTTTAAGAGATTTCTGCCTAAGGTAATGCTTCTAGGATGAAGAGAGGGATTTGGAGAGATAAAATTAGTAGAGTTTGTCTGAGACAATGGCTTGAGAGGTGTGGCTAAGGAGGTAGAGGTGGGGGCCTTTTATAAGAGGGAGGAGGGGCAATCTTGGAAAGTCAAGAAATGTTACTTTATATTGAAATGAGTTTCGGATTTTAAAGGTCCCAAATTGATATATTTAGAGGATAAGGTGATTAGGGTTTGACATATACTCATCCAATAGGTCTTTGACAAGTGTAGGTCTTAGAGTTTACATTATATTTTCATTTTATTTAAATCGTTCATTAATGAGGTAATCGCTGCATCATCATGGTGTCATAAAAAATTTAATTTATTTAATGTCTAAAAATTATAAAAAAAACTATGATGTAGGAAATATTTTTATATTTTAAATGACTATTTATAGTCCAAGAGATCATTTATGTATACAAAATTAAAATTGTTTTACTTGGGTGATACATACTTTGGTTATACTTTCCTTTAAAAAAACATAAAATGATAAAGTGTCACTATCACCTAAAAGTGATTCCATGGGGTCCCAAAGTTTGGAACAAGGAATCCCATGGTCGGACATGACACAAACAGTAGCATTAAGACACATTTTTGGGTCATTTGTTATTATTATGATGTTATTTTATGATCCTTAACTACCCAATTACTAATTAATCAGGATAATTAAAGATAAATACCGTCGTTACTATTCATAATGTCCAAAAACAAAAGAGTATTAATTACATAATTTGGACCTTATTATTCCAAATATGGAATCCATTTTACCAAATTACAAACATAGAAATTACAATAATTAATTTAAAAATAATCCCCGATGTCAAAACAAATAGCGGGTTTTTTTGAAACAATATCCATGAAAAGTTTGACACTTGTTTATGCCCAATTTCAAAGTGAAATTAATCAAAATGAACAACATTGGATTAAATGGTAAAAATATATTCTATTTACACTTTAAAACAAATTAAAAAGATAATCTATCCATATAATTAAATTAGGTGAAAATCAGTTTTGAAGTAAAATGCAGTATTTTTTCACTATTCATTAAAAAACAAACATTGTCAGAAAAATACCAAAAATTTATCCAAAGTAAATTTCAATGTCAAAATTCTAAATAATAAGTTTATTTTGACAAATATATCTTATAAAATTGTCAAAATATATATTTAAAAATGGTTCGCCATCAAAAGGCGGTAAAACAATCTTTTAAAAATTATTAGAGAATTCAATGCTTAAGATTGGATTTATTCTCATTTTAAGCCTATAAAACACTATCTAATTTATAAATAGACATAGATAAGAAAATATATTATTTATTACTTACTTGGGATGTTACAGTTAAACTACACAAGACATTATCCACTATCACTCCTTATCAAATGGTTGAGATAGCCTAACCATATTTGACCATGGTATAGGATACTTCCAACACCTTTCCTAAACACATCATTCCATGAATCATAATTAGTGTCTTGAGTGTCTTAGATTATCATAAATCTTTCATTTACATTTGTAAGGATCCTTTCAATCTTCAGAGGACCATATTCTTGACTATTCATATTAGCCCCTAGATGTCGTATATGAGACATTGGATAACCAATCAGAGGCATACTATTCTTAAAAAGGTCATCTAGTCCTCTTGATCCTTAGAGATAGATTTAGTCACCTTATAGTGATTATTGGTTGTCCCTTGCGTGTTTGTCTCATACAATTATTCATGACTTGATAACCTTGAAACATAAGTTAAAACATCTTAATCCCCCATCCAAAATGGTATTTTATTTTTCTTGACCTTAGTATCCTTAATTAGGTTGTTGTGTCACACATATCTTTCATACATGGTTTTTGGATCCCAACTTTAAACTGTGTGCACTTTGGTCAAAGCTGTACAACCTTAAAATCCATTCCCCGATCATCCAAATCGTAAGACCCTAAACCACTAGTGAAAGAGATATAAAACTTTTTAGAATTAAAACCCATGAAGGGAAGTTTGAGAAATAGTATGGTCTCCACTCGCTAATATATTTACTCTTCAAGAGTTTAGGAAAAATTTATAGCACAAATCTAAAAAGGAAAAAATATTTTGGGGAATATCTTATGACCCTAAAAAAGATGATCTATTATCTATATACCCTTAAAATTCATGAAAATTTATATAAAATACATTTCACATAACTCTTCCATGATAACATGTTCATTAAATGTAAAAATGACTTTTAGGGTTCTATAACCCTCTTTAGATAGTGATTTCTACATAACATACTTTATTTCTCAAGTGTTTGAATCTCCTCAAATCTTTTATGACCCGTGGAAAATATTATATCTAGATTCAAAGGACCCTTTACTTGACTATGTATTGAGGTCCCTATCACTTATATATGGGGACCTATCCTGTCATCCTGATGCATCTTTTCCTTGCAAAAAGGGTCCTCTGATCCCTATGAGCCTTGACAACATTGCAAGGGAACTTTTCACATTTGAGTGATTGATGGGTATTATCATCATGTATTACCTATATCATCATCCCCATTTCAAACCCCTTAGGATATGTTTTAGAAAATCCGTAATCTAATCATATAAGTGGATTCAAAATTCATGATTCTATGTCACCATATACTATACCCATTCTCTAAGCAAGGATAAAATACCTCATTCTTGAACATTTTGGTGGTCCTCATCACATGAAACAAAAGTACATGATACAGGGGAAAATATTCACGACCATAAACTAAAATACCCATTTTTGTAGGAAGTGTATACAGATAATCAACCCTTCATTAACATTAATTTTTACTTGGACCTTTCCATATTAACTACCTATAGGGTTCCAGAACCCTCCTTGGATAAACTTTCCTGCAAACACTAATTCATTTATAAAGTGTTTAAATCTCCAAAAAACATCCAAGGACGTTGTAAAGGAACATTTACAACTTCAAGTGACCCCTATGATTGACAATTCATGAGTTGGATATACATATGATCCCCTGACCCGTCAAACAGAGGCATCTTTGCCCTATAAAAATAACCTCTGATCTTTATGTTCCCTAAAAAAATACATCACAACTAATCACATTAGAGTGATTTGTGAGTATACAAAATTTGTTTTCACCAACTCATTATTCTTAGTTCTAAATTCATAAGGAATGATTTATACAACCCATAATCCAACCATCCAAGTGGATTTGACAACCTCATCATTACATCACCATCACTGTACCCGTTCTTGAAGTAAGGGTATTGGGTTCTAGAACCTTATTGAATACTTTTCCTACACAACATAAGAAAGGATTAAGATTGCAAGATCCAAGATTTATTGTCTATCCTCCATGATTTAATTCATTAATTATTTTTCTAAATCCCACATAAAATCTTCTATGACCCATGATAGAGAGAATATCTAGTTTCAAGGGACCCCTCTAATTTTCTACACATATATTACCTTATCACTTATATATGACCTCTAGAATATCAAATATAGGACTCTTCACAAATAATAATGGTATTAAAGACTATGTGATCCTTGAAATGTTTTTAGTATAACTCATCTCCCCACTGCAAGTCATGATAATCCTCATTTTCCCATTCCATTTCATTACCCCAATTCAAGTCACTTGAGAAATAATTCACCTCCTCACGAGTCTATTATTAAAGAAATGATACTTTATTACCAATATATGGTCCAATATATAAAAAATTAAACTATAACAACATATGGTCCAAGATATTTGAATTTTAAACTACAATAATATATGGTATATGGTATAAGATCTTAAATTTTAGTATTGTTAGGTCAATGTTGTTTCACCTAAAATGCCAACAATCCATTGGCCTAACTTTCATAGCATTCTAATTTATAAATAAAGAGACATAAAAAATTTTTGTTCAAGAAATAGCAAATGGAATCCTAAGAAAAATTCAATTTCCCACGTGCTAATATTTACACATACAAAGCATATAAAAAAGTATGTGAAATAGAAATGAAAGACCTAAAGAATTCAGGGCCCACTATATGGATATGAAAACATTAAATCCATGATTTCTATCCCCCTTGGCTATGTGAAAGTTAGAAAACTTTATATCCATGAAATATTAACCTTATTGACCCCTACTAACCAAATATTCCATCATTATTCTCGACTGGTTCTAGGATAATAATGATATAATTTATACGTATAACCATGTGTGAGAATGAGTAGGAA
This sequence comes from Viscum album, assembly GCA_963277665.1. NCBI lineage: Eukaryota > Viridiplantae > Streptophyta > Magnoliopsida > Santalales > Viscaceae > Viscum > Viscum album. The sequence goes on from OY728130.1 coordinate 1,713,614,294, forward strand.
GAATCCATTATGACTTGAGTATTTATGTTCAAATTGGATCTCACTTAATATTATAAAAAACCTTAACAAACTTTTAAATATATATGATATTGATTCATTAGGATTTCCTGGATATGGTGAAAAGATAAGATGAAGAAGGATGAAAAAAAACATGGAAATTGAAAGGATTATTTATTGATAACATCAAAAAGAGGGTGGAATATCAACAACATGGAGTCACTCCCATAATCCCCTAATTAATGGGAGACTCCTAATAAGTATAAAATTATGATAATAATGGACTAGAAGTCCCCTTGAGATTCTTTAACTTCTTCTCTATGGTGGATATTGATTAACACATCTTATCTACCAATTTAGTCTCCACCTCTACAAATTATTATAATTCCTATACTCAAGAAATACTGTAAGGAATGACCTTATCCACCAAGGTAATGAGTCCATGTTTCTCTACCACTATCTTATCCATAACATTAAGTATATAGTGGAAATGGGACAAATCTCATTAGAGATTTTCAATCTCTAACTTCCTAGTGTTGACCAAATCTTGGTGAGCCAACATTTTCATTGTATGCTGTAGATATTCATTCAAGTAATTATGGTGATGTTGACTAGATGATGATGTGGTATCCACCTCTAAACTCTCAACTCAAGGGACCTCTTATTCACTCTCATGGTGACCACATACCCCACCCTAGAATAAAGAGCATGATAGTTGAACCATCCATAACCAAGGGTTGTGAATATATATTGGAGGTGGACCATCTAGTCATTCAACACTTATAAGGGGATATATGTGATCATATTCTAGAAGTATCCCTATACTTTTCACCACATATTCAGATGAAATTCTTCAATATAGGAGTCACAGCTCAATCCTAGTCTAGGAATAGGGTTTTATTTGGGGAACATGTATCTAAGTGAGGGACTCATTCTCACTTCCATTGATGGAATTGGTGTAGATCTAGATTTTATCTTTGTTATTCTAGTGGGATGAGGTCCAGAAGTAGAAGGAAATTGGACCACTAAGCTGTGAGGTGAAACTACTACAAGGAATAACACCGCAAATTATTAGTTAGTGGATAAATAATACTTTCATATAATCAACATCTATGTTAATCACTGATAATATACCATTTTCATCCACACTAGTGTATACCAATATCACCTCTATCAAATATTGAGGGGTGACAATAGCATCCTCCTGTGGCAGATGAACCTGAGGCACAAATGAATTCCCTTCTATTGATGTAGTCTATTTGTCACTTTGAGGGGTTGTAACTATAAAGATGTTAGAAAATATGATATAGAATTCATGGTGTATCTAATATCTAAAAATATTATTTCCCTAATTGTGTGATTCCAATATCCTAGAAAGTTTAGTAGAACAATAGCTACCAATATCTTGTTATTCTAGGAGCACACTCTCCTTTTTCAGCTCAAATAATATGAGCTCTAGTGCATCGACCTTGGACATTGATTAGAACCCTATTTAAACCCTGGCCGATTCCACCTATCCAAGGAACTCATCCGATGTCGGGGTTCCTAATGGAGGGATGGAAGGTGTGCCTTCTTCCTCAGACACATATGTCTATTTCCTTGAACAGACATGTCAAGGACCTATAAAATTAAATAGGTAAAGATTAAATATTTAATAAATTAAAAAAATTATCCTTCAAAGGAAGAAACTTTTTTATTTAGGGAAATTATTCCTTGATGAAATATAACACATCTTCTTGCTTGAGGAAAGATCTTCAGAAAAGGACATTGAACGTACTGGAGGTGATACTGGAAAAGGAACGAGTAGCGTTTCTTCCGGATCAAAAATAAATACCTACATAAAATATATATGACAAATATATTTCTAGTAATCGACCTCAAAATCATTATCTAGGTCAACATCAACCATCGTTCTCCTAAGAGAATGTAACGGGGAGGTGAGGGGTGACTTAATATCTCCAGATTCCTAAAATATCTAAATGAAAAGTAAAAGATTAGTATAATAATGAAAATAAAAAAAAACATAGGAGGGTAATGGTAGAATTTATCTTAAATTTCACCAAATTCATGTAGGATTTGTAAAAGTCACTATCATTGTTTCTCTCAAATGATGTTCGAATTTAGGTTATTTAGTTACAACAGAGTGGCTGACCAAGGTCATCTTTTAAAGGAGGGCGTAATTTAAAACAACATATTAAAGGTATTTTTAAAATAAAATAAATACACTATTTAAAAGTATTGGGGGGGGGGGATTATATTTTATAAAAGAAGAAGAATTATATTTGAATAATATTGTATTTTTTTATTTATTTTGAAATGAAACTTGATTAATAAGACATAACGAGGATATAATTTTTTTAGAAAATATTTTTGAAAGACATAATAGATCTAACTATACCTATTGATTTATTTATTAATAATTATCATTTAAATTAATATCCACTTATTTTTTATCCCCTAATTTTTTAACCCTCGAACCCTACGGGAGTTAACTTAACCAAAAATTTGAAATTTCTTAAACCATAGGCTAGCTTCAAAACATGAAATCCCAACAACCTGATTTTATTGATGTTATAAGGTTATATTATGGTTAGTGGTTAATTAGAGCACATATACACTCTATAAATGAGGATTAATTGAGTTTAGGGATTATATTTTAACTCTACCAGTTTATCCTATGTGGTCTTGTATTACTGATTAAGATAACACTCTCACAATTCACACAATACTTGACCTTAGGTGTTTTGTGTTAATTGTTGAATTTATTTCTTAGTTTCATTTAAATTAAAAAATCAATTAATAGATCATATTATGGGTATTATAGTGTCTTATTGATTCAAAATAAATTATTGAATATGGTTAGAGGTAGATCAATTACTATAAAGAACCACTCTCAATGGGTGGTGAAGTCATCATAGAAATGTTTTTCATATGCAAACGTTTAGAAATAGAATAACCAAATATCTTTTTTAATATTAATTTCCAGACCAAATATGAATATTAAAGAAGAATAAAATTGAAAATAATAGAAGAAACAAAATAAATAGATGAGGAATTAATAAGTTTATTGAAAGAACAAAAACATTACAATAAAGAAGAGGACAAGTAGATCAATTTGGAGAAGATCCTAGATTGGTAGATTCCCTCCTCCAATAGTGAATTTAAATGTAAAATAACCACTTAACCTCTACTCCCAATACAATAAGGCACTTAAAAACCCCTCCAAATGAGAAAAAAACAATTTATAGAGTGGAGGGGAGGCTAGGTTATAAGTGGTTTCAGGTGTGAATGGGGAAATTCGGCCAAATAATCTATGCCAATTTTCCCCACTTGTTTGACCACAAAAACTCATAAACCATTTATCTTTCAAGGTGGATTATTTGTGAGAAAACATATTCTCTATCTCCAACAAAAATTTTAGATAAAAAAACATTTATGAAGAATTTATGGCCCAAATATAGAAGTGATGTCCAATCTGGCATGTCCAGTCTACCTTTGACTTAATGGACCATTTACTCCATCCAAATGCACACTTTAGCTCCAATGTCCTGAATAAAAGTTGTATCCCCTTAAGTGAGTAACACATGTAAAATAGTTTATGTTCAAAAAAGTCAAATTAAAATATTTATGTTTGAAATACTAAAGTGAATTTTAAAAGGGTAAAACTGGAATTCTCATCAAATTTGAAAATGAATGGTCTAATCCGAAATATTACATAAATAAACACATTTACCACAATTTGAGGAAACTATATAATTTATTATCAATAAAATATTCAATAAAATTGGGTTTTATTAATTCCTCTATATTTACCCCTTTTTCAATCATGGGAAAAACTTCATATCATGTATTCGAAAACATTGTGACAAGATATGCATGTTCATATTTCTTAATCCACAGTGGATATTTAGGCAAAGTAATAATCCCATCAAGAGTAAATATCAATAAAATTTAAAGTAATTGTCTTATAAATTGTGTCAAAACAAAATCCAGTGAGATTCATAACACTGATCATTGTGAAACCAGTCATGGGTAAACCACGCCACTAATTCCCCCACATGTGTGTGTGCCAACCATTTAAAGCACATATATATAGCTTTTTTTAGTATATTTAGATCAAGTAAAAAATTATTCTAACCTAGTTTGATTCACTAAACCTGGTCTACATTCCTTTGTAATCAAAATTTAAGACCCACTCACTTAAGCATTCTTGAAAGTCAAACCTTGAGCTCTCGACCTAGAAATCCCCAAATGTTGTACATTTCATCACTCCCCTAATTTATTATTTTTGTTTTTTAAGTTAAACTTAGAGAAAATCTCACACTCATCGTTAAAAAAATGTTGTATCTAATCATTTAACTAATTGTAATAGTTATAACAAGATAAAAGGTCGAGGAAGATTAATTTTTTACCTTCCCAAGACACAACCCAAATGTTTTATTTTTTGAGTGCGTACAATAGTCAGATAATAGGTACACATGCGTAGGTCAATTCGTTACAATAATGAAACCGATCAGAAGATAAATGAACGTATGGATCAACCAATGTTTTTTTACCTAACTTGAATATACCTTCAATTGAGTAGGAGAAATTTCAAAAGTAATGGTTGAGTGAAAAGTTGTGTGGATAAATAAATGACACAATTTACCATAAATAAATATCACAAATTTTGATTTCAGAATATAAAATGTTTTATAATGACACACCCAATCATATCATTGATGAATTTAATTTTTATAAAAATCAAACCTTGGTGATGAAATCTTACTTATGCTTATCATTCTACCAATTAATTTTTAAAACATGAATTTTCAATATATTCCATATCTAAATGAGTATGTTACATGATATGTTTTTTGGGTTTTTTGGAAATTATACAAAAAAAATTAACAGAAAACACACAAAAAACAAACAAATGAAAATCCTAAATAGCTACCAGAAAATGTTATCCCATCCCCCATACTTAAATTATTGCATTCTCCTCAATGTGAACCCATTAGATGATACTTGCACATGAAATGAAGAATTTTAAATAGGAAAAATAATATAAAAGTGAATGGGTTAGGAACAACATGATATGCTCAAGTGATGATGGGGTCATGCAGTGTGATGAAATCCACTACATTAGTAGGAATTCCCTAAATTTGTTACTTAAAACATTTCCCATTGACTATAAATCTCCTGCTAGTGTCCTCTTTTTTGATCTCCACTACACCATATGGAAAAAATTATATACAATACAAGGACATAGCCATCTAGAATGTAACTTACTAGGCATTAGCTTCAGTCATAAACTGTAGAGTAGAAATTTCTCTCCAACATGAAACTCCCATTTGTTGGATCATTCTATCCTGATCCATTTTGATCTTTCCTTATAGATTATTGAGATCTCATATTATGATAATTGAATATCCTCAAGCTCTTGAATTTTTATCTTCCATTAAAATCCATCTTGGTCTAAATCCTTGTTGCATTTCTTTATTTCCCAATATGCCTGATGCTCAACTTCCACAAGGAGATGAAAAGCTTTTCCAAAAACAATCTGAAATTGGGACATACTGATGGGGGTCCTGTATGCTATCCTATAAGCCCACAATTCATCATCCAAGTTTGTTCTACAATCCTTCATATTCGAATACACATTTTTCTCCAAAATTTGTTTCAACTCAATATTTGAAACCTCAGCCTGACCATTTTTTTGGAGGTGTTATGGTGTTGATGTTTTGTGTGTAACCCCATACTTATGAAAGAGGGAATCCAAATTACGATTGAAAAAGTGTGTCCCATGATCATTGATGATAGCCTTTGGTACTATAAACCTGCCAAAAAATTGTGCCTTGACAAAGTCCACTACAACATGAGAATCATTAGTCCTGGTGGACTTAACCTTCACCCATTTACTCACATAATTAACATCAACCAAAATATACAAAAAACCAAATAGACTATGAAAATAACCCATAAAATAGATACCCCATACATCAAAAATCTCACAAAATAAAATGGGTTGTTGAGGCATCTCAGGTTTCCTAGAAATATTTCTAGTGTGTTGGAAATGTGAGCATGACTTCTAAAATACACGAGCATCATGGAATAAGTTATGCCAAAATAATCTAGAGTCTAAAAGTTTCCTAGCTGTCTGTTGGGGTCCAAAGTGTACTCCACATTAAATTGTATGACATAATTGCGAAACATACTCAAACTTATGATCAGGAAGACACCTTCTAATAACTTTATCACTACACATGATCCATTGGCAAGGATCATCCCACACATAAAATTTGTACTCAATCTTTAATTTTTGGACTGGATGTATCATGAAATTTGTAGGAATTTCAGAGGAAATGAGGTAGTTAACTAAATTAGCATATAAATGATGCTTACTTGAGATGGAATAAATATTCTCATCGAGGAAAGTGTATCTAAGTGGTACCTGGTCCAAGGTTTCAACCTCTAATATGTGAGTAAGACTACTCATGTGGTCCTCTACAAATTTCTCTGACCCCTTCTTGTCTTTTATCTCAATATCAAATTCTAGAAGAAGGAGCATCTATCGGATAAGCCTGGGCTTTTCATATGTATTCTTGAAGAGGTACCTCATAGGTTCATGGTCAGAAAAAACAACTACTTTAATGCCCAATAAATATAAATGGAATTTATCTAAAGAAAATATGACAACAAGAAAATCTATTTCCATGGTTGTGTAGTTTGATTGGGCTCAATCTAGTATCCTAAATGTATATGCAATCACCTGTGAATGTCCCTACATGCTCTATTATATGACTGATCTAACTAATAAGTTTGAAGCATCACACATTAACTCAGATGGAATGTTCCACTTTGGGGGCTGTATGGTTGGTGGAGTGGTAAGACACTATTTCGGCTCATCAAATGATGTCTTTAAAGAATTATCAAACACAAAATCAGAATCCCTTTGAATTAGTTATGACATAGGAAGAATAATCTTACTAAAATATTTGATGAAGAACTAATAACTTCTTTCATACCCTTGGAAAGATCTTACATTATGCACACATGAAGGATTGGGTAGGGATAAAATAATAACTACCTTAGATATATAAACTTATATCAAATTATTTGACACTAAATACCCTAAGATAATCCTGTGCTCTACCATGAAATGAAACTTTTCAAAGTTTAAGACCAGATTCTTCTCAATGCAATGATTCAACCCCTTTCTCAAACTAAATATACATTCATCAAATGAAGATCCCTACACTATAAAGTCATCCATAAATACCTCCATACAGGTCTCAATGAAATCTGAAAAAATAATCACTATGAATCTTTGGAAGGTACCTGGGGCATTGAAAAGTCCAAATGGCCTCCTTTGGTAAGAAAATGTGCTGAACGGACAAGTTAATGTTATATTATCCTGATATTCTAGAGCAATATAAACTTTAAAATATCTAATAAATTCATCCAAGAAACCATAGTGTGTTTTTCCAGTTGGTCTCTCAAGTATTTGATTGATAAATGGTAGGGGAAAATGTTCATTGTGAATGGACTGATTTAGTTTCTGATAATTAATACACACACTCCAAATATTTTGTACCCTCATTAGAACTAACTCATCTTTATCATTTTTAATAATAGTAACACCAGTTTTATTAAGCACAACTTGAACAGGACTTACCCATTGGGAATCTAAAATGGGATAAATTATACCTAGATCGATCAATTTTTCAACTTCTATTTTGACAACGTCCAGAAGAGTTGGATTCAGTCTCCTTTGTGGCTACCTAACTAGTTTAGCCCCATCCTTCAAAAGAATTCTATGCATAAAAATGGTGGGGATAATACATGATATTTCTTCTAAGGTCCACCTAATTTCCCTCATGTGTTCCCTCAAAATATTCAAAAGTTTTTCTTCATGTTCAAAAGAAAGATTGTTAGTAATTATAACATGTAATTTCTCACCACTTGACAAGTATGATTATTTGAGATTAGGTGTAAATGGCTTGAGTTCTAATGAAGGGGGGGGGTACAGTATGGATGGATACATTGAAAGAACTGAAATATGTTCACAATGAACATTAGTTCTAGAATAATCATCATCAAAATTAGAGAATAATGCATCAAAACCATTGGCATATTAAAAATCCAATTCATAATCATAGTGAAAATGATCAAAATCAGAATATGAATCCATTTCAAAATAAAATCTAAGAGAGTTTTTTATAGTAGAAATTGGTGTGGAAGTGATCTTAGATATCAAACTAGAACCAATGATCATAATATATCTATGCATAGAAAAATTAAATTCTGTGTGTTTTTTATTTTGTGGTTCAAAATGGGAGATAACAAAAGCAGAATGGTCCTATGAGGGGTACTTCATGGAGTCCATAACATTAAATATCACATATTTATCCCCAAACTCCATGGAAAGTGTATCCTCATATAAATTTATGATAGTTTTTGCAGTTTTGAGGATGGTCCTACCAAAGATAATGGGATCATGAGAACTTACCAGATCATCCTCCATGTGTAGCACATACAAATCTGCTGGTAAGATTATGTCTCTTACCTAAACAAGTACATCCTCAAGGACTCCATCAGGATATGTTGTAGCTCTATTTTCCAATTACACCACTACTCTCATCGACTTCAACTCACCAACCTATAAGAAGGAAAAAATGAGTGAGGCATCACCTTTATGGATGCTCCTAAATAACATAAAGCATCATAAAAGTGTAACTCCCCTATGGTACATGGTATGGTGAATGTGCCTAGATCCTTGAACTTTGTTGGAATTCCTAGAGTTGGTGAAATGAGTGCTGTCATATTCCTTCCAATATTGATCCTCCCATTTCCCTTGATCCCTCTTTTATTGTTACAATGTTATTTTTAGAATTTTGGCATAACTTGGGATTTTTTTAATTGCTTCAAGTAGAGAGATGTTGATCTTTACATGATTGAATGTGTCCAAAACCTCTTTTTCCATTGCATCTTCAACCATATTTTTGGTTTGGAAAACTCTATTTGGAAAGGGAAGGGGTTTAGGTGGAACATCATCAATATTTTTCTTACCTTTATCTTCATCCTTGGTTTGATCTTTAGTTGGTATAGAATGGGGCTTCTATGGAGCTAAGGTGGATCCCAGTGGAATGGTAGGTGAAAAAGTATCAGTTTTTTGCTTCCCTCTTCTCAACATGATGGAGCTGACATTCCCCTAAGGATTTGGAGTAGGTTGGGATGGAAGATTTCCATAGTTCTTACTTACCAGTTTAGGGAGGGAAATGGAAATATGGCTCATTTGTGTCTTCAATTACCCCAACTACGAACCATGACTCTTCAACTCATTCTGGTGAACAAGAACATTTTTTTTTTCAAAATATCATCAGTTTTAGAATATAGATTTTGTTTAGAATTCCCTTTTTTTTAATTGTTGATTATTGGACTTTAAATCTCCTTTGGGGTTGTTGGAAAACCTTTTGGTAAGGTGGAGGCTGCTAGAAATTTTTTTGAAAAGGGGGACTTATTTATTGTCTAGAGCCATACATCACATCTGGTAGATTTTCCACCCTTGGTTGTATGTTTTCGTAAAGGAATCATACTTATTCTGGGGATGTGGTTGTTTTTTCTACTGATATGGTCTCCCAGGATATATGGCTGTGCAATTCTCTATCTCTTGTAATTGGAGGAAACGTTCATTTGGGTGGTCTGTTTCAGTTAAAATTCCACAAGGCCTTGAAAGAGTGGGTTGGAATGTCTTTTGAGTCAAATTAATCTACCTCACCATAGTGGACAATTATTTCAACTTGATATCAATTAAATGACTCTAAAGAAAATAAGGACTTACCTAATGTACTCCCTTGATATGTGGTGTACGCCAATCACCAAATTTTTGGGAGTTTTGGGCGATCTTGTCGATCAATGCACGTGTGGCTACTAGTTTTTTTCCACCAATGCTTCTATAGCCGAAGAATCCACCATGATCCTCTCCATATGTGTGAGTCATTTATACTAGTACTGGATGATGAGTTTCTCCCTGATTTGGTGGTGTGAACATCTTGCACACAAGTTCTTGAATCGCTCCCAGTACTCATACATTGACTCCCCAAGTGCTTACTTAATCCTTGAGATCTCATTACGAATGGAAGTGGTCTTGAAGTTGGAAAAAATATTTTCAAGAAAAGGAATTTCAAATCATTCAAACATATTAAATATTTAGGTTGTAAATATTACATCCAATCCTTTACAACTTTATCTAGTGAAAATGGGAATACTCGTAGTTTTATTTGATCTTCAGAGATATATATGGGTTTAAGGGTTGAGAAAACCACATTAAATTCATTTAAATGTTTGTTCAGATCCTTGCTAGAGAGGCCATGAAATTTTGGAAGTAGTTTCATTAATCCAAATTAGAGTTCAAAGTCCGATTCAATATTTTGGTATGCAATAAAATTTGGCTGATAGTTAATGTTAGGTGCAACCAACTCTTGAATGGTTCTATTGAGTTCATTATTATTATTTCCAGACATTGGTTGTTTTTTTTATGATGGATCCAGAATTGTTTCCATTTTCAATGTTCTTAGAGTGTAGGAATTCCCCAGTTAGGTGAATGTCAACACTTCTCGTAGACCGATATTTTAGATTCGATCCTGAAGGCTGCGTTCAATCTTGAGGTCTTGATCAAAGAGATCCTAGGAATGATATCGTGTCATAAATCATAAAAATTAATAATATTAGACCATAATATCATGATAATAAGTTTCAATTTATGGACAAATAGAGAATAAAATTGATTGGAAGAAGAAAGAGAGAGAGAAAAACAAACAAAAATTGAGAAAGGGTAAAGAATGAAGAAGAATTAATATTAAAAAATGATAAAATAAAAGTTAACAAACACCTATAATTAGTTGAATAAAATAATTTTGTCCCTGGAAATAGAACCAATTTGAAAGGTGCTATTGTGGGTGCTCTCAAATGATGCTCGAATTTAGGTTATTTATATAAAATAGAGTCGCTGACCAAGGTCGTCTCTTAAAGGAGGAATTAATATAAAAAAACATATTAAAGGTATATTGAAAATAAAACAAAACAAAATAAAGACATTATTTAAAAGGATGGGTGGAGGGGGTTTATAGTTTATAAAAGAAGAAGAAGTATGTTAGAAGAAGATAGTAATTTTTTTTTGGTTTTTTGGAAATAAAACTTGATTAATAAGACACAAGGAGAAGATAATTTTTTAGAAATTTTTTTTAAAATATGTAATAGATATAACTATACCTATTAATTTATTTATTAATCATTATCATTTAAATTAATATCCACTTAATTATTATCCCCTAATTTTTAACCCACTTAACCTACCAGAGTTAACTTAACCACAAAGATGAAATTACTTAAACCCTAAGCTAGCTTCAGAACATGAAATCACAACACCCTACTTTGATAGATATTCTAAGGTTAGATTATGGTCAGTGTTTAGTTAAAGAACATATCCACCATGGAAGTGCGGATTAATTGAGTTTAGGTATTTTATTTTAAATCTATAAATTTATCCAGTGTGGTCTTGTATTAATGATTAAGATCACACTCTCACAATTCATACAATAATCGACCTCACGTATTTTGTGTTAATTATTCAATTACCTTCTTAGTTTTATTTAAATTAAAAATTAAATTAATAGATCCTATTATGTTAATTAAAATAGCTCATTTATTAAAATAAATTTATGAATAAGGTTAGAGTTAGATCAATTAGGTAAAATAACTACTCTTCCATGGGCAGTGTAGTCAACGTAGAAACATTTTTCATGTGAAAAGGTTTAGAAAGGGTATAACCCAATATCATTTATAATCTTGATTTCTAATCCAAATATTAAGATTAAAGAATAATTAAATTGAAAAAAATATAATAAAAAAATAAATAGAGGGGTAATTAATAAAATTATTGAAAGAACAAAAACATTACAATAAAGAAGAGGGAAAGAAGAGCAATTTGGATGAGATCCTAGCTTGGTAGCTTCCCTCCTCCAATGGTGAATTTAAATGGGAAGGAACCACTTAACCTATGATCACAATCATATAAGGTACTTACAACCACCTAAAAATGATAAAAATACCAATTTATAGAGTGAAGGGGAGACTAGGTTACAAGTGGTTTCAAGTGTGAATGGGGAAATTCGGCCAAATATTTTAAGCCAATTTAAAACCCCTGTTTGGCCACCAAAACTCGTAAACAAGCTATCCTTCAATAATAATTCTTCATGAGAAAATTTACTCTCAATCTCCTTCCAAAATTTGGGCTAAATACAATTTTTTATGAAGATTTTATGACCCAAATACAGAAGTGATGTCCAATATGTCGTGTCCATCCCACATTTTATTTAATGGACCATTTAATCCATCTAAATACACACTTTATCTCTAGTGTTCCGAATTAAAGTTATATCCCAGTATGTGAGGAACCCTTGTACAAAATTTTATGTTCAAAAAATTCAAATCAAAATATTTATGTTCGAAATACTATAGTGAATTTTAAAAGGGTAAAAATGGAATTTTCATCAAATTTGAAAATGAACGATCTAATCCCAAATATTCCATAAATTACCACATTTACCACAATGTGGGGAAATTATATCATTTATTATCAATAAAATGATGAATAAAATTGTGTTTTATCAATTCTCCTATATTCACTAGCCATTATTGTGCTAGGAATAATTATCCATAACCTAAGGGGAGTGTATTGGGTTTGACCCTTAGTGGAATGATTTTTTTCATTGAGGTCCCCGAGTAATACCTTGACATTAGTGGGTTATTATGTGAAGGAAATTCCATCTGGAGTGATGACATTTAAAAGTCCCTCCAAATCCACTTCCGCCTGACATAACACCCTCTAGGCCTTGATGGATATGGTATCCCTTCTCCAATCATCCAATTATTGGAACACCATGTAAAATGTATCCATAATCCTAGTGGGTGACCTAATGACTGGTACTTTATTCTTAGACACTCTGGCTACCATCACTACATCTATTGGAACCTTGCTCAATTATAGAGCTGACTCCAAATGCCTCATTTACTTTTTAGGGAATCTCTAAAGATGTAGATATATTAGAATATATATACTTACAAGTATTAGTTATTTTTTATGCCACCAAAGCCTCTACAACTCTACCCTTGTCCATTGTTAGTGACTCTAAGGCCTTCATCACCAAGGAAACTAGCTAACCATTCGAGTATGACCGAATTTAGATGTTTGAATAAGATCTAGAAAGACATAAAATTTCACCAGTTAGGGGGAAGTTAAACCTAACTTGATTCTCCTACTTAGTGAACGTCATCCATAATTATCTGGTCACACTCATATTATTTTCTCACTGGACAAGGGGATGATTGGGGAACTTTTTCTAGACACACTAAAACTACTACCCGAATCGGTAGGGTTCATACCACTAACAAAGATAATTCCATTGATAAGAGTGGTAAGGGTTCCCGTATATATTTATATATAATATGATAAGTCTTTGGGATCAACCTTTAAATTATCAGTTATTTGATAGGTGGGTACTCTATATGGAATAAATATAAACTGGTCATGCTGGTTCCATCTTCACATTATTTCTCCATTCTATAACATTGAAGTAATGACCCCACATCTATTTGGTAAAAATAGCATGAACCATCATCCTTGAATATTATGAGCACTGAGAAACCCATAACTTCACATTTGGTCCCCCATCAAGACCCATAACACTTGGAAGGGCCTAAAGATCCAATATAGGGAACTTCCCTTATAGATGTGGTACTATTTATTATATAACATAGAAAGAACCAGAATGGAAAATATAACATTCCAACCATGTATCATAATTTATTATAGATTTAAGGTGGAGCCTCTAACTCCAATATTATCTTATACTAGGAACAAGTTCCTAATAAGGTATATTACCAGGAATATAGCTAGAAAAAAAATTCATCCATCCCAAGAAGTGACAGTCCACCTACAATTGTTGAAATGCCTTTATTTTACTATAATCCTATATACTCCTTCCCTAAGAAATTATTATTATGGTCAAACATAATGATTATTAGAAAAAGGTTAATTCTAGACCTTGTTAATGACTAGTTCAACCCTTTTTTTATATTGGATATCTACCCTCAAATATAGGTCCTTCCCAAGGACCTTAAGTGCCAGGTTGATGATCTTCTTTTTAATGGAAGGATTATTCTATGCATTACTTAGGCACATGAATGAGGATATAATTTGTCAAATATATCACATAGGATAATTTTACTAAAAAATTTTCTATGTACCACATACTGATGCCAAAATTACTGTGTAATAAATTGAACTTATTCATGTTCGGGTTCCAACATCTAACTATGTCCACCATCTGACCTTTATTGTAATAGGAAAGTGTGTGAAAATTCTATAATACTTCGTATAGGAATACAATATTCAATTCATCTTCAAGCTCCATCATAGTATGGTACACCTATAAGGATCATCCCTAGTGCATTTAAAAGATTCTTCTCGATTAAATATCCAAGATGGATTGCCACCCAGAATTCTGATTGGATAAAAAATTTCACATGATCAATCATTAGAAATGAGTGTTGGGTTTAGAACCATGATAAACCCATTTTAAGCCCATTGATAGAAGATTTAGAATATATTCATCAAATAAATACCTTTCAATATTGAAGTGAACATACAATAAATGTTTTCATTAAATGTATTGTGAGTATTGAGTATCTAAAACGGCGGTATGATCCTGGCTTGATGTGGAAAGATCGAGTAATTATTCTAAATACTGAACCCATATAATGGAAACCAATCGAATAGTGGATAGTTCAGTAGGTTAGTCTTTATTAAAATTTCAAGACACACCTGGGTAAATTGACTGACTATGCACTGGTTGATGTTAACACTCTTGACCGTGTCGTTTTGGTGAGCCATAACCACTATAAAATCCTTTCTTAAAAGTATCTATATTAAGAATGAGAAAAGAGAGATTTATATTAAGTAAAAATTGGAGGAGTATGTATTTTAAAAGGGTTTTGAATAAAATAATTACATGACTTGGGAAGCATTATGAAAAGTGTGTGACCTATATAAAGTTGGGTGATCATGTAACCATAAAAGGGTCTCACAAATCACATAACCCTTGAAGCGTTACATGATCACGTAACCCCAAAGAGATTAAAATAATTACATAAATTTTCTAGATATATGAAAAGATTGTCTCAATTTAGTTTCCATTTTGTGATTATGTTATTTAGTATGTTAATGTGGTGGGATCAAAAAATTTATTCTTGGAGAGTGATTGTGAAAATGATCTTAGGTGAGTGATTCACTCTATAGAAGAAAATTGAGGTCTATGAAAATATGTAGCAAGTGAATTCACCTAATCTATACCCTATAATTTATAATATGTTTCTTATAATATGAAAATTCACCTAGAAGACCAAAATGCATAAGGAATCGCAATGGTATTATGCAAGCGTTTATATCCTTAGAATAGAGTCTTTCATCCTTCATCCAGACATAATTTTTAGGGGAGGAATTTTTGTATTCCCACCAGATGATTATTTATTAGACATGTTAAAATAACCACAAAATTTACATTTTGGTGAAAATTAAAAGAATATAAAGTTCCATTCATGCTTGGATTTCAAGACCATTCAAGGGTCATGGGATTGGTTTATGCAATATCATAATACTAAAAGGGAAATGAGATCGTGTGACCCCAGGCTCTCTACATGATGCCTCAAAGATAAGAAAAGGGGAATACCCATTACAAAACTGTCATGAAATCTCCACTGTTGTATACTCCTACAGGGATTATATTACCAAGGCTATCCGAGATAGAAGGGTTTCATATTTACTATTCCTTATAATACACCCTTATAGAGTCTTGTGACCTTCACATAAAGACCAAATCACATGGGTGACTCAAGGGAGAGGTTTTCTATTATGGGAATATCTCACGACCTTTGTTTATCATGTGAAGAAAAAGGGAGATGTCATCAAGGACATGAAACTTAGTCACATGCGGTGTGTAACACCTCGAGATTTTATGGTTTTTTAAATTTAATTTAATTTTTTAAAAATTATGTGTTACATTCAACAGTAATTTTATCTTGATTCACACACAAAACTGAGTTTGGATTGTGTTGCACGTAACACTGAGCTTAGCTTGCATTACACACAACACTATGTTTAAATAAAATGTGACATAATATTTTTTTTTCAATATGATAGTTTTCACCTATATTTTGGAAGGGTGGATATGAATAAGATTAATTAAACTATGAAAATATGGTTTACACATGTATATAAAATTAATTCCTTAGTAACCAATTAATTATAAACTAAATTAAGAACCTTTTGAAAACAAAAGGATTTATCTCTCTGAAAAACTATTTATATATGCACAAGTATGTTTTATATTAATAAATTTTTAAGAATAAATTTTGATTAATTATTTTAATGGAATTTATAAATTATATATTCAGTAAATTTTTAACATTAATCTTATATGTTTTATAGATAATAAGTAAGAATAAATCCAATTTTACACATAAAAGATGTATTTTTTATAAAAAGCCATTTTGTCTCTTTTTTACCAAATTATAATAAAATTAATTTCTGAAAATATTAGGAAATAATTATAAAATAAACTTTAATTTGAAATATTAATTCAAAATTACCTTAGGTTTATTTTTTTGGTATTTTTCTGAAAGTTTCATTTTTCTATGAATAGGGAAAAATACTGAATTTTAATTGAAAACTACATTTTTATTTAAAATTTTTATAATATTGGATTGTATTTAAAATTGATTTTAAAGTTAAATTAGTTCCATATTATATAATTTAATCCAATTTAGGTTATTTGAATCAATTTCATGTTGAAATTAGATACAAAAACCTTGTAAATGTTTGAATATCTTCGCTTTAAAAACTATCTCTGTCGTCATGTCTACGAGATTAATATTAAATTATTTTCTTCCAATTATGTGAATAGAAGTTTGAGAAATGGAATCAATATTTTTAATCCACATAATTTATAATGTTTAATAAGGTTAAATTATTTTTTTACCAAAACAAATAGTGAAAATAGTAAAAATTATTTACTATAATAAATGTAAAAATTGATTTACCAGGGGTTTAAACTAATATGATAAGGGTAAAAATGACCTAATTTTTTAAAAAAACCCATATTATGACCACATTTAGACCATATCTTTTTTATTTTATATCATTGACCATTTCTGAATTTTGTTTCATGACAAAAACTTGGGTATGATAGAATATTTTCATAAAATTACAAGTGTACCACACACCCCACTTATAAAAGACCACTACTATCCTATCTTCTTTATAACTTGAAACCTATTTGGTTTGGACAATAACTAACAAAAGAAATTATAAAATTTCCTCATATCATCCCATAAGCCTTATTTTTTTCAAAAATCCTTCATAGGAAGGTTTTTGGTACAAACCTAAGGAGGATACCAAAAGAAGAGGTAATGTTCATTCATGAGAATTTTTGAATTATTTCTTCCTACATGCCTTAAATTATTATTATAACATTATTATATAATAAAATTATTTTATTAAATATACTTATATATTTTTATGTTCAGGTAATGAACTATAACCATCTCCACTTTCATCAAATGCCTTACAAAATCATCGTTCATGTGTACGGAAGAGTACGACGTTGCGAACCCACATCATTCATTTTTCTACTACCTTATGTTAAGGTTTAATATAATTATATTTTTATTTTTTATAAATTATATTTATGATATTATTATTCTTATGAAAATACTATATCATACATACCATTATTATTTCAATTTTTTGGGAATACGGTAACATCGTTTCTATGTATGACGGACTATCGCCTCACGAAGCGATGTGATTTAATGATTCTTTACATGTAAGGTATTAACCATGAGTTTAATGATTTTTTTGATAAATATTACATAAAAATTATTCTATAATTGTTATATATAATTTTATTTTATTTCTTTCAATTCATAAAGAAAATGGAAATGATGTTCCTGTGTATGTATGACCTACCGTCTTGATGAATGGTGTATTTCATTTTCTGTCCCTAATTTCACGAGTTAATATACAAAAATATATAATGAATATTTATTACACTTATATAATTTTTAAAATTCTGGATAATATGAAACCAAGATCAAAGTAATAGTACTAAAAAATATAAAAAATCCAAACATATATGAAAAATAAAGCGATTATGACCTAAAACATAACTTTAACATGAAATTGTTATTAAATAAGTAATAAAAGGTCATAAACAAATAATATATAAAATTAAATATATTAATATTATTATATAATATATTTATAATAAACATAAATTTATTATAAGGGATATTTTAATGTGTATGATAGATGTCAAGACTTAAGGTAATGGATTTCTGTCTCACTTTTATTTTCTGTGAGACACAATCCATATTCACCACATGTTTATTTTATGTGGTGTATATACTACCCATGAATTTATATTATGATTATTATTATTAAAATTATTGGTATTTATAGATCCATTTTAGGTTCTATATTTCATGGGGTTTATAGTTTAAAAGTTATCAAATCGATAAGATATTTTTATCTCAATTTTCTTTCTTTGCGACGTATGTTATGGTATGCACCTATATTTTTCCAAAATGTGTATATAAAACCCTTTTGGAATGTAATATCATGAATTTAATTATATTATTATATTTTAAGTCCCATTTTATGTTTTTCCTTTATGGGTATTATGATTCAATGTTACCAAAATGGTAATAATTTTATATTACATTCTGATAGTTTATCAGGATTGTTTATGATTATGCTTATAAAGATGAAATATTATGATCCATATCTCAATAAACTAATGAATTTTATTTTACTTTTTGTATTCATGATATTTTTATTTAATAGTATTGTTTTTACCCTCTTTAGTTCTTAAAATAAACAAGAATATGAATCTAATAAAATCCACCTTTGTTTCTCTCTTTGGTCGGAAATCTATTTTATACCAAAATAAAGTTTTTTAAAAATGTTTTAAAAAATATTTTATTATTATCCTATGATTTTAGGAATAAATTTAAAACAATGTTCAAAATTACACAAAAATATTTTAAGAAGGAATCTTAATGCCATTTTCTAAACAATGATCGTTTGGATTTTACAAAAAATGTGAAAAGAATCTTTTTTTTTAACATGAATGACATGAAAAGTGTTTTATACTATCATGAACTATAACATCCTATTAATGGTTTATGTGTTTTTACCCATTAATTTGATTAACCAATTATTGGGTATCTTCGTGGATCTTTTCTGAATTTTTTGAGACTTTTTTGGAGGTTTCTAGATCCGTGCATAGTTTTCACATTGTTTGAGCACAGTTTGACAAAGCACTTGGATAGTTGGGGGTCACACGGTTGGCATAAAATTTAAAATAGTGTGAAACCAATCCATGTAATAACTGCAGTGGCTCTATCTTAGGTGCATGGTTAGGTTCACAATTAGTACTAACCATGCGACTTAACCTAGGAAACCACACGAATGTTAATAAAATTCAATAATTTTTTTTATTAAAGATATAAAACACCCCTAGTCAATACCAAAATTCTCCCACTCGATCATAATAATATACTTAGGGTTTTGGGAGCCCTCTAGAGCCATTTTTTTCTTCCGAAACCATATTTATTTGTGGATCAAAGTGCCAATTGAAGTGGTGATCATATTCTAGTGAGTTATTTTCTTCTTGATCTTGGATCAAATTTATACTCTTGATTACTTATTCCTGAAGGTTGTGAAATCCATGAATTTTATTAGATCTTGATAGATTTATGTGGAATTGTAGATCTAGTATCTACTCTCTTCTTTCACGATCAATCTTATTAGATCTGGCTATCACCTTCAAATGTGACAAATCTCTTATTTTTTATGGTTGGATTTTGAATATTAAATGTAGGTGTTTCTATGATTTTCACTCAATTTTTAATTCGTGGATAAATGAAAAATTTAT
Organism: Viscum album; assembly: GCA_963277665.1. Lineage (NCBI taxonomy): Eukaryota > Viridiplantae > Streptophyta > Magnoliopsida > Santalales > Viscaceae > Viscum > Viscum album. The sequence goes on from OY728130.1 coordinate 1,713,634,327, forward strand.
GGATATGTGTTTCCTAATTTGTAACACATGTTCTATGATTTTTTTCATTTAATTCATCATAAAAGTTTCTTCAAACCTATCATATTTGAATTTAGTATTCCTTGAATTAAATGGATTTGACCTTGATTTATATCATCTTTTTATGAATTAATAAATTATATCTTTGTTTGGATTTATTATCAAAGATATTTTAAAGGGTGTTTTGGTGAAATTTAAGGCTTTTTCCAAGGTTTTGATTTATTAAATGTGATTCCCTAATTTGAGTTAATTTAATTGAACTATTTGATGCTTTATTAATAGTTTAAAATAATTTAATTTATAAAATGACTAAGAACCCCCATTTTATTGATTTTTACCTTTATTTGTAATTTGTGTTCTTATGTTATTTGAAATTAATGATTTATATTCACGGAAAGAGGGTGTAAACCCATGTTTTTACATTTATTCAATCCTTTTTAAATTTTAATAATTCATTTAAATGATTTATTGATGCTTTGAAATAAATGATTATTTTAATGGTCTGCTGGGAATTTTAATGTTGTTTTCTGAAATGAAGTCGGTATTATTAACCTTTTAAATATTAAATTGTTTAAAATTATTTGAAATGAATTTATTACTATTTTAATAGACAGTTTGGAATTTTAACAATTAATTGTGAAAGGAAACTGGTATGATTACCATTTTTGAGAGTTGCTATCATCTAAAAGGTTTTCAATTTAAATTTTATGAAAATAGTAAAAAACCCCAATTCCATTAAATTGGGAATTTGTTATGAAATTGAAAGTTTTTTTTGAAAATTAAATTTTTGAATTGGATTGTGAAATTGAATGGTGAATTAATTTTTAATCCCTATTTATGATAATTTCTTTAAAATGGTTTTGATAGAAACCATATGGTTTTATATTAGTTAAAAGGCATGTTTTTTTAATAAAAACCCATTTTGGGTTTTAAATGAAAAATTAGAATTTTTGAAATAGAGATTGGGGTGAATTTAACTTCTGTTATAAAATGAATTTCCCATCATTGATTTTGTACTAGAGCACATGCAAGCCTTAGGTAGTTAGTGATCTATTTGGATGAAAATTTATGAATTATAATATTCTAAAACATAATATCATTACATAACATCCCTTAGGTGATGGTGATGAGTCTTATTTCACCTGAGTTTAAGGGACTTATATACATACTTCCATAAATTGAGTGTGGGGTCACTATAGACTGAAACTATCACACCTTATTAGGTATATGACCGTGTTTCTCACTCTTTTATATCTTAAATGTATATATGACATTGTTGTAACTGTTTCACATTCATTGTGAATTTATATAAAATGTTTCATATATTTTTTTATTAAGAATTTTTTTAGAAATATTCTATAATTTTTATGGTAAAACAAGATTTTTTAAATATTCTTTTAAAAAAACATGTTTATTTAAAATGGAAAGGTTTTTTCTTGGTTGTTAAATCACATGGATCCATATTTTCCTTTCTTTATTCATTTATTGTTATTATTCACATTGAATCTATTATATTTATTCTTATTCATCTTTACATATCAGCTGCATATTATCATATTTTCTTAATTACCTGACATTAGCTTGTGAAATGGATTTCAAATATATTCAAGAAAATGTTTAGTTTTTAAATGGTGAAATGACATGTTTTACAGGTTTAATTTAATAAATGATTGTTAAAAATTTTAATATATATTCTTAAACTAATCATCATACTCTCCCTTTTATACTCATATTTTATAATATTTGAATTACCTTATGAAGTAATTTCATAGAATCTTTGGTGTAATCCTACTAGGATATTGTGCTCACACCCTGCTGGAACCTTTTAGTGTTTTCATCCCATTATTATATTATAGAAGGTGCTGATGCTCTTGTCTTCCTTTGTGGGTTTGTTCTTGGTGACCAAGGGTGGGTGACTTGGGACATGGTGGGTGGTCGTTGAGCACTAGGAGGTGTGTTTTAGTGGTTTTGTTCCACGTTCATTTTTCTTAGTGTCTCCTTGTACTTGATATGTATGAATTAATTTATATATTTGATGATGTTTGCACATTTTACTCTATTATTATAGTATATTTAGGGATAAATCATTCCCAATGGGTTTTGTTAATTTCGAGGTGCTTACCGTCAGCCCGTGGAGATCCGGAATTCTCTTCGAGTTAGTGGAAAATCAGCTCAGGTATCAGTTTAGATGGAATTATAGGTTGGATCATTACAAATGGTATCAGAGGCATGCTTTTACTTAAAGGGAAATATTTTACTTTAAAATTATTATGTTATTCAAGGTGATTCGTAATAGAAAGGAGATTAAGGATGTTTCACGACTCAAGAAGCAGTCCGTGAGCTGGGGCTTTATCACCACCCCTTCATGGTGAGACTTGAGTTACCAGGGATTTTGGGAGCCGAGTCATTATTTTGGTTTATTGGTTTTATGATTAAAAACTATATATAGATTCCCAATAATACTATCTTTTATTTGGGGAATCTCTTTTGAATTTTTGAACTAGAATGGAAGGGTTACCATAGTGGCACCATGTTTCCATAGTCTGGTAAAATGTGAGGAATCAGTGAGGCTGATTTATAAATACAACCATTAAAAGTTGTGAGGACGGTGTGTGATTTACTCTCATATATAACCAAGAATTTTTCAGTTCTAACTTGGTTCTAAAATTAAAATATTATCCATTTTCTTACAAGTGATTTCACTTATTTGAGGTTGGTTATGTGGGTTATGGTTGTGGGTTGCTACATGTTATTGTTTTTTTGTTTTAAATATAATCCCTTGTTGATAATTTTTAATCCTATGTGAAAACTAAATTGTGTCTTAAAACTTGTTTTGGTTTAGTACTTTGGTAAATATTTTGAACTACAAAAAATGAGTTTTATGAAATGTTTGGTTTGGAAAACAAATTATCAAAGATTATTAGGTCAGGTGATAACACAATGTTTTAAAAAATAATTTTAGATTATAATGGATTTAAAATAAGAATGGATTTCATAATTGGAAAAGGGGTAAATTCTTTTGAAACCATGGAATAATTTAAAACTATTTTTAAATGGTTTTTGATACTATGATTTATTGATAAAAAGATTTATCATTCTAAATGGAATGAGAAATTTTCTATAAATGGTGAAATCTTGTTCATTTTTAAATAAATAATTTTTTGATTAAAATGAATTAGGAGTTTTTGTTAAAATCGTACATTCCATTTTTTGGTTTTCTTTGATGTCTAAGTTGGTATTCTTGTGTTTTGTGATCTCAATAAATGTCTCCAAGAAATTCCTTAAAGAAAGATAGAATGTTGGTTCTATGGTGAAATACTATGGGTAGTTATTTATATTATTCATAAGTTGAATCCCTTGTAAATGACTCTACCCAAACTCTACATCGAGTGGTGGATCAAGAGAAATTACTTCCTTTGAACCCCATAATTGACTTCTTGAATTGTTATCCACCTTCTTATAAAGTTGAATGATGTTCTCTTGAGGTATTTCAGTGACTTGAAGAATTTGATGTGATCTTTGATACTCTTAAGAATCTAGAATGATGAAAATTAATTTATGTCTACTTCTTTATTTGAGGGACCTAGCCAGGAGTGGTGAGATATTTTAATTACCTCTATAATTTATGAAATAATTTCTCAGTAATTCACCATGTAAGTCTTTATTCATTGGAATTAACTTGTGTAAGTGAAGGAAGATAAAGTTTATGAGTTCTTGAGTTTTAGTCAAGATGATCTATCAGTTGTGAAGTATGCCAAGGATTTATAACATTTGGTATGTTTCATAGCTGATATTTTTGGTAATGAATTCAGTAAGGCTTGATATTTTAGAAAATCAATTCACCTATACCTTTTAACCGTTGTGCCTATAGAACAGTTGATCTCTTATATAGAGATGATTAAAAGGGACTTTTCAGCCAAATTGGAGACATAAAAACAACAAGAATGACTAAATGCCACTATAAAGACCTGGAAATTCTGTGTAAATTTTTTTCTTAAATTAATGTAAATATTACGAGCCCCCAGTTTCTGACGGCGCTTGATTCCGTGGCCCGGTGTGCCCGGAATCAATTTCTGAAGTTTGTTCGGGTACGTTCAGTAAACGTACAAGAGGAATTTTATACCTTTTGAACTGGTGCTCGGAATTGAAATTTGATGGTACCATTGAACTCGCAACATTGGTAATTTCTTATTGAGACCTTCACCGTAGTTGCGTCCTGACGAGAATGGAAGTTAGTTTTTGGGGGTTTTTAATTAATTTGAATAAAAATAAAGTGTTAACATTATTTTTATTTTGGTGGTGGAAACCTCCAAGGGGAGGTTGGAGGTTGGGGCCACCACACCCTAACCTCCCATGGGATGTTATGGTGGTGGGGCCCACTCGAGAAAAACCTCCCTTAGGAGGATATTATTAAGGTAAAGTCCACACGGGCTTTAAAACCCCCCTTTAACCCCTTGGAACCCCCAATTAAGTGGGGAGCCTCTTCACGTTCCCCTCATTAAAGTGAAAACTCCTTCAATTAATTAATTGGCACATTTTGAATTATTTTTAATTCATGATAACAATAAAATAATATACAAATCTATTATTTCATTTTGGTTGGAAACTCTATTTTGGTGGAGCCTTGGAAGAATTGAGAGAACTACATTCTCTCCACGAAGAACATGAAGAACACCCCTCACCATCGATGAACGATAGACACCATATTCTTCCTTCTTCAACCGAGGCAAGAAAGGGAAGCATATCTACCCATGAATTATATCGATGACGTCATCTCGGCTCGTCTTCTCTGAGCTCTTCTTCCTCCGACATTGATGGAATGACATCCACCTTCTGCAACTCCATCAACGATCACTGAACTTGAGGTAGGGGTGTGTTTTGGTTTTGAGAAAAATTAATTCTTTCTTCCATGATTGAATTGTTTCATCTTGATCTGCTTGCTAACAAACTAATGTGGAAGGAATGGGCTAAACTAACAAGGCACGATTCCTTCTGCCTTTCTTGTGAATATTGGTGTGTTCATCACGTTCTTCATGGGTGAGGAACAACTGATCATTGTGAGTTCGTTGTGCGACACAATGGTCCCAAAATTGAAGACCCAACATCACAATGGCCTAGTGGAGGTGCGACGACGATAATGGGTGATATATCAGACCGGAACGGTAAAAACCGTTCATCAACCTTTCTTCATGAGTGTGATTCAATCGTGTTTTCGGAGCCGATCAGAGGCCCGAAATCACCAAAGATAACTATGGGACATCATGGTGACCTAAAGTCTATGGTTTCATGAAAATCAGACCATCAAAATGAAGAATGAGTATCACAGGAGGTGTGTTGTCCAGAGGCGTCATTTCTCGAAAATTCCAGAATACACAGTGTATACTCTCGAAGGACACGCTGTGTAGTATAGCCGTACTGAGGCTAGGTTTGGAGCATCAAATGAGTAGTACACGACATGTGACCCTGGTAACACGGAGTGTAATTTCCACATGGCCTGTCAGACGCAGCTACGCGACACACGGTTTGTATTTTTGTTGAATACACGGACACAGGTAGAATTACACGGCCAAGAGGAACGACGTGTACTCTTTACGTACAATGAAAGAACCAGCTTCGAGAGACTTAGTGTGTATCCCAGGGATACACGAACCCAGGGTGTATTACATGGGCATGTACTCCCCCACACGGCCAGGCATGGCTAGTGGCACGAGAAACTCCGTGTACCAATTACACTGGCTGGAGAACACCGGTTGAGGCCGTGTATGGGTATATGGACAGCGTACACAGAGCCGACCCCAGATGCTTGGACACGGCATGTAACCATACCACACACCATGAAATTACTTTTCTACATGACCAGCCTTTCTTCATGGGCCGTTGTACACAGATAGAACCCGAGGTATGAAGACACGACGTTTAACTATACCAACACGCCGTGTACTTTTTGGAAAATGGCTTGGCCATCTCGTCTCTATGACTTGGACAGGTATTGCTTGGATTTTCCCCCTATGAAGAGGAGAACCTTTGAGATACTTCTACTTGGGATACTTCTTTGTGGAGTTTAGTGTCGGTCGAGGTACGACCGATATCTTGAGGGCAGATTCTACAGAACTCAAGCGCACCGAGTGTGAGGAATCCAGTGGCTGTTAGCGAGTCGGAGGTTAGAGGAAGATGATACGGAGGTCAGCGCTTAGCGATCCTGTGTGGGTCAGTGCATACCGATCGTACATGGGTCAGATCCAATGTGGGTCAGCGCATACCGATCCTGTGTGGGTCAGATCCTGGGTGGGTCATTACGGGGGTTAATACCTATCAATCCTCTGTGGGTCAGACTTCGTATGGTCTGAATCCATTCCTCTTGACAGAATAAGATGATCTAGCTTCACGACTAATCATTTGTACTTCTATACTTCACTAAAATCCTGGTTTGAGATGAGTCAATGACTTTCATGTTTTCCTCATGATTGAGATGGGTTACTAAATAACTTAAGTATATGTATGGGAATATACCTAAGAAAGGATTATCCATTGACTCTGTAATTTGTGGTTATCATTTTTTGATTTTGTGAGACCTTGAGGGTCTCGGGGTCCCTACTGAGTAACGTTATACTCACCCCTACATGGGATTTGCCCGCACCTCGTTGTGTTGGTTGCAGAAGACAGACATCACTGATCGGGGCAGAGAGTAGCAGAACTGGACGGTACCCGGAGGTGGACCACTCAGCGAGACATACACGGAGTGGACAGATGGACTTGGGGTGCTGAGGAGGCCATCTATACCCACCCTTCAGGTGGGAATGCCGAATGATGACCCAATATCTGTTTTAATTCTTTTCTTCTGTTGTACTAGCTTTTCAGTTGTATTGAATTTTACTGTTGGGCTTGTATTTCTGGCCCCTTTACTTTCAGCACACTAATTTGTATTCTGTTTTACTTAGTGTTTTACTTCCTCTTGCATACTATATTGTGTTTGCTTACTGTTATGCAGGAAATGACTTCCCATTTTAGGGGTTTATGCCTTTTGGTGCTAGTCGCCTTCCCTTGCCCTATGGAAGGCGGGCTTGGGGTAGTCACAATACGGGCCCAAGGGGACAGGTCGTGAAAAATTGGTATCAGAGGAGTTGGTTCTACCACAGAACATAGGACTCTGATCTTTCTTTTTTGTGAAGTAATAGTTTTAAGGGTACCGAGTGTGGTTTTCAGTTCAGGGAGTTGAGTGTTGGTGCGGTGTCCAACGTATCCATACATCAGGACCCTGACTACTGATTTCCGACTTAGTGCATGAAAACACTGATTGCGTGCGTGTCTTTAAATTTTTATTAAATCATATCCACCAGGCCATATCACCAAGTATAAATCTTTTAACTGTGTCACATCTGTTTCTTTCAAGATTCCTCCCTATGGACAACCAGTTAGAGCCCCGAGATTTGTTCTCTCTGACATCCCACTGAGCGACCAGGCCTCAGTGCAGGGCCCTCTACTAGTGGAGGCACCAGCGGTACCACTTCCCGTTGGGCCACTGATGCCACTAGCCCCAGCAGCAGATGATGCATGCTGCTTGAGATCATTTCATGAGTTCCAATGCCAGAGTCCACCCAGGTTCCGGGGAGAGACGGACCCATAGGCGGCTGCAGATTTGCTGGAGGATGTGGTGAGAGTTTTCAGGCTGGTAGGGACACTAGCAGACCTCATGTTGATTATTGCAACAAGCCTTATTCAGGAAGCAACAAGCAGATGGTGGATCCTAATGCTGCAGGTCCACGACGAGGCGACATTACTCTGAACAGACTTAGAGAGCTTGTTCCGGGCCTAGTTTTTACCATCCACCCTTCGTGCAGTGCAGATACAAGAGCTAGTTAATCTGCAATAGGGCAGCATGACCGTATCATAGTACTTAACGACGTTTACCGACCTCTCACGCTACTCCACAGATATGGTGTGGGACCCATTCATCAGGGCTCGGACCTTAAATCAGGGGCTTAGGTAAGAGATCATAGCCTCGATGATCTCCCTAAACATCCTGACGCAGGTGGGGGTGTTAGAGAGAGCCCTCCTAATGGATATTTTCCTTGATGAGCAGTCACCAGCAGCGAGACCCACTACTAGTCGACATGCAACGAAGTATTCTGTAGCTAGTATTAGACAAATGACGTAGAGGTACGAGAGGAACAGAACCATAGGTGGTCGGCTGCATGAGTTAAGATCGGTTGTGTGAGGCACACATAGAAGAGACACATATTCCATGAGCAAATAATGCTACTCATTCGGCGGACAGGGTCACATGGAACGTGACTGTCCGACCTGCCATACAGATGATCAACAGTCAGTTAAGGGACCTCCCAGGAAGAGGCAAAGATTCGATCGAGGCAGTCCATAAGGTTCAGGAGGACGTGGCAGAGGAACTGGTCGAGATGATGGTGGTGGACGACGTTTTGAGGTGTTTCCACCACCACCACCACGAGGACCACCCCGACTGCAGGGAGCTAGTGGACAGGGGAGAGCTCAGCTTCAGGAAGCTGATGCATATGACCATGGAGCTATGGAGATGATTCTAGGTACTATCTATGTTTACTCCACCTTAGCTACAGTTCTTATAGACACAGGTTCCAGTCACTCTTTCATTGTCACTACCCTCGTTCGGAGCTCGGAGATTCTGATGGAGAAGTTGGCTCGATCCTTATGGCTAGAGACTCCTACGGGAGCAGACTAGAGAATTACACACTAGTGCCAGAAGTGTGAGCTTACTCTAGGAGGCAAGAGATTCGGATGAGATCTCCTTGTATCGGTGTCGAGACCTTACGATGTCATCTTGGGTATGGACTAGTTATCTACAGTCCATGATCAGATTGACTGTATTAGGAGAAAGTGCAGTGTGTCCGCACGGATGGGACTAGGTTTACCTTCTCCGGTGAGAAGGGAACCTTTGTAGCACATGAAGGACTTACTCGGAGGAGGTTGCAACCGATCACTCATCAGTTTGCCTGCCTTACCCTCAGAGAAGTTGATGTGGAGAGTCCGACTTATCCTGTAGTAGTGGACCAGTACGCGAATGTTTTCCCTGACGATGTTCTAGGATTAACTCCTTGCATAGTGGTGGACTTTTACATTGACCTGTACCCCGGGATGGAACCGATATCTACTCCATCATATCAGATGGCTCCCGCTGAGCTTTGTGAGCTGCGGGTACAGTTGGAGGACTTGTAGGGAAATGGATTCATCCGGCCCAGTGTTTCTCCCTGGGTAGCCCCGATTCTATTCGCCAAGAAGGTTGATGAGAGATTGCGGCTTTGTGTTGACTATTGTTGCCTAAATCAGGCTATCGTGAAGAACAAGTACCCACTACCGAGGATTGACGACCACTTTGATCAGCTCAAGGGATCTCGATGGTTCTTGAAGATAGACCTCAAATCCGGCTATGACCAAATCAGAGTTCTAGATGTGGATGTGCAAAAGATGACATTCAGGTGTCGTTAAGACCATTATGAGTTTTTGGTTATGCCCTTTGGCATAACCAACCATCCAGCAGTGTTCATGTGTCTCATGAACATGATCTTCCAGCCATACCTTGATTTCTTTGTAGTAGTCTTCACCGATGGAATTTCGATCTACTCGACTGCTGAGGAGAAGCATGCCTACCATTTGCAGGTGGTACTGGACACACTCCGAGACCACCGGCTTTATGGTAAGATCTCGAAGTAATAGTTTTGGATTCGAGAGGTTCACTTCTTGGGACATGTCATCTCGGAGGCTGGAGTTGCAGTAGATCCAGTGAAGATTGAGGCGGTACTTACTTGGGAGCCACCCAGGAGTGTGAAAGAGGTACGTAATTTCTTAGGATTGTCTAAATACTACTAGAGATTCATTCCAGACTTCTCTAGAGTTGTAGGACCAATATCATCCTGGACAAATAAGGGGAAACCCTTCATGTGGTCAGAGAGATGACAACTAATCTTTCAGGAGCTGAGGCAGAAGCTGACTAGTGCCCCCATCATGAGGCTTCCAGAGGAAGGCGTAGGGTACGTAGTTTACTGCGATGCATCAGGTACCCAGATTGGGTGTGTCCTGATACAGGAGTGAGCATTGATCACATATGGTTCTCTACGGTTGAGACAACATGAGAATTACTATGCAACCCATGACCTGGAGTTAGCAGTAGTGGTCTTCGCCTTGAAGATGTGGTGGCACTATCTGATGGGTATTCATTTTACCGTGTACTCTGATCACAAAAGTCTCAGGTATATATTCTCTCAGAAGGACCTGAACCCGAGATAGCGGCGATAGATTGAGTTCCTCCAGGACTATGACTTCGAGATATTCTATACTCCAGGGAAGGGGAACGTTGTAGAAGATACTCTCAGCAAAAGATCAGGCATTCAGCTGCTAGGAGAGGCGACGGAGCACCTGGCCGTATTGTAGATATCCTTTGTGGATAGGGATAGAGCTGGCTATCTATAGTCTCTTACAGTCACTCCTCTACTCCTTCAGTGAGTTAGGTAGGCACAACATGAAGACACTGACTGTGAGACACGACGTGCTCAGACATCCACAGGGAAGACACCTGATAGATTTTCTGAAGGTGGGGATCATGTAATCCTTTTCAGAGGACGTACCATGGTACTAGTTTCACTTCAGGAGGAAGTTTTGAGGGAGTTCTACACTTCCCATTTAAGGGTACATCCATGAGTGGTGAAGATGTACTAGGATCATCGACGACAGCACCGGTGGCTAGGTATGAAGAAGGCAGTAGCAGAGTTTGTCTCATGGTGCCTCACTTGTAAGCAAGTGAAGGTGGAGCACCAGGTACCAGCAGGCTTGGTACAAACCCTAGAGGTCCCCGAGTGGAAGTGGATCGAAAAAGTAGATGTATATGTGTATTAGACAGACCAATACAAGAGAGGGGGTGAATTGTAGGTTTAAAAACTTTGTGTTTAAACACTTAAGAAATTAGTTTAAAAGATCTTAAACTAATACAAATCACAAAAAAAAGAGACAACCACAATTGTATTGAATATAAAGGTATGATATGGTGAAATACTATAAGAAAAGTAAAGCAATTGTATTCAAGATGAATACAATAATCAGAGTAATACAATAGTGAAGGATTCTACCTTAAAGCGTATAGAATCAATCGATACAATATGTAACAGTATGATTGTAATTGAAACAATTACAAATGAATATGAAATGAAGAAAGGAAAAAAAAATACAATTCCCTTTCTTAAAAAAACAGTAGAGGAACTGTAAAAGTATTACAATTCTTTTGACCCAATGAGAAGGGTTATCCTTTCAACTAGGATAACAGGTCTATCTTACCACCACCTTGGTAAGCCATCAATACGATGCTCGGTACGTCTGTCTTGCTATCCCCGCAAGCCCTCGATACGATGATCGTTATGTCTGTCTTGCTATCCCCACAAGCCCTCGATTTTGTAGGTAATTGGAACCTCTGTCTTTCAAACACTTGAAAGCACTCGATACTATGATCGGTAGCACCGTTTGCCTATCCCCGACAGCCCTCGATCGTTATCACCTGATCGGACACACAAATCAAAACAAAGCACTTATTGAAATTCAAAAACTAAGAACGAGCCGTTCATGTTTTGTAGTTTCAAGGATTTATCACAAATCAAGAGAGAAGTAATAGCATCTCTCTCTAGAACTTTATATAAGCAAAGTCTCACAGTTATATATTCTTGGATTCAAATGACCTCCTATTTATAGGCATCAGGTTCCAATGGTCATATTTTTTCCAACGGTCATAGTTCTCCGAAAAACTCGGAGGGACTTGGACACTTGGCATTATAAAGGTCATATTGAAACAGAAAACACAACATCATTTTGATTAGTTTAAAACTAACTCCATGACATCTTTTTTGTTAAAAAAAGATATATGCATATGATAAACATGATTACGATTAATATGAAACATGTGTTTTTGATAAAGAACCAAAACAAGCAAGTAATGAAAGAAAAGTATGAGTACTATAAGTATTACTTGGTGTAATGTATTGATATGATACAAAATGAGTATGATTCATAAAACTCAGTACGATTAATAGAGTTAATAAAATTTCCAGAGTCAGTACGATAATTATAGTCAGTACGATAAACATGGTTAGTACGATCATCATGGTTAGTATGATAAGCATGGTCAGTATGATCAGCATGGTCAGTACGATCAGTATGGTCAGTACGATAAGCATGGTCATTACGATCAGCATGGTTAGTACAATAGTCATGGTAAAAGACATTTGTGATTTCCAAAACAAGATATAAAAGTCAAAAGAGAACTTTTGACTCAACAATCTCCCCCTTTTTGGAAAGAACAAAACATAAATTAAAAAGAAAAAGAAAAACTTATCTCCCCCTGAGTTATTGGAAACTCTTATGAAGTTGAAATTGAATACAACTAACTCCCCCTTAGGTATATATTTTCCTAAGGATTGTATTTTTAGATTTTCCTTGATTTAGAAGTATTTGATTAAAACGTTATCTCTCTATAAAACATTCTCAACCTTCATGATTTACAAAAAGAATGGGGTAATCTTGAGTTGCCTAAAAGAGTTAGAGAAAAGAAATGCAGTACAAAAGAAATGGTAACATAAATCTCATTACGATAACAAAAATTCATGAAAAGAAAACAAATACAACAATCATTTGTTTTCTCTTTCGTTTTCCTTATTTATCAACTCATGAAGAACGGATTTCATATTTTTGATTTCCTTCTTATCTTTAGATATAGAATCACCCTAATATTTGAGAAGCTCTTGTTGGTCAGCAAAAATCTGATCCGGATTCTTGATGGTCTCCTCCTGGACTCTGATTACTTCTTCAAGAGTATCAATTCTATTTTGTAAATTCTTGTTGTATTTGGATAACATATAATTTTGTTTCTTCAACAAGACTAATTCATCTTTGAAAGATGAAACCTTTGAAAACACAGATTGAAAATCATTCATTCTCTCTTGCAACTCTTTCACTGAAGGAATATCAGCTCCATGGGTGCTTGATAGTTCATTCAGCCTTTCAAAAGTTTCTTTGTCAAGATTATTGAAAGCAATTGCAAGATCATTTCAAAGCCTCCTTAAGTCTTCAATTGACACTTCATGATCATTCACAGAGCACTCTGTTTTGTATGACCACTTAGTCATTCTGTTTCAAGCCTTCTTATGAGCATCTGAACTTTCAGATAGAACTTTCAAATCAACTTCAACTAACAAAACTCTCTTTCTCAATTCTCTTACAGAGCCAAACTTCTTTCTCTAATTTTCCACAATGAAATCAATTTTTCATTCAAGCCTTTGAAAGTAAGGAATGGTTGTAGAGACCCGAATCTTGACGTACATGGGCTTTACATTACTTTTGCAGAATACTTAGTACATAACAAAAAAATACACACACAAGGATCGTAATAGTTTAGTGTCTTTGGATACTCGGAACGTAATATTCAAATCGTGGTGAAAGATCTCCAATATCTCCCATAAAGATCTTCCCTTTTTTTACCTAAAACCTTTCTTTATATCCTGGGGAAAAGAAAACATAAAAGGGTGAGCTCAAATGCTCAGTAAGGGTAAACAAAAGAAATATAAATCTCATCGTATACACAAGCACATAACTTTTGGAAATCTTAACCTGCAAAAGAGATCATAATTTCATAACATGGGATAAATCATGGAAGTGAAATGTAATCACAATAATCATAACTTAAAACATGAAACTTTGTGGCATACACACATAATCATAGAGAATCATTTCTTGTTAGTCAAGACTCATTTCCAAGACTATCTTAGTGGACAAAGTCCCTTTCTGAACCGAGTCACCCTCGTTTCAGTCCTGTTTCACTGAACCGGTATAACCTACCGTTCCAGCCCTGTCTATCTCATGAGATATAAAATCTTTACCCAATGCATTGGAGGGAGATATAGGTCCCACCCATCTCATAATGATACCATTCTTATGTGTGCCACAAAATCATAAATCATACATCATTTCATAACCCATGTAATAAAAATGGGATTCTTAAACAACATGACATCATAAAACAATTCATATAAGATAAAGAAATTCATAAAAATATTTCCATCACAACATAATCAAATCCATGTAATAATAGGGATAGAAACAGAACCCTTTATTATCTTAGATGGAAAATAATTTTGATAAAACACTTGAACTCCATTCTTGAGGAAAATATCCTTTCTACTTCAAAAACATTTATCCTTTCATAACATGTCATACAATTTTAAACTAAAAGAAGTTGATTAAAAATAAACTTGAAAACTTGTAAAGGAAGCTTCTTGGAAATAATGTTTTAAAAATCCATTCATTCCGTATAAGTTAAAAAAAACATTCTTCTCGTACTTTTGTCGGAAAAGTCAAAAAAGTACCTCGTACGAAAAACGACAAAAGATTCCTTTCATATATTTTACTAAAAACTCACCGAAGGGTAAAATAGGATTTAAACAATTGTAGGTGGATGGAAATAATATTACATATTGAGGAAACATGGATGTGGATGATAAAATACACCCCAATAAATGCCAAAGTATAATCAATCTCGGATAAAAATGAGATTGTGATATTTCCCTTACCTTAGGTCCGACTTGCTTTGTAAGTGTCCGAACCTCCTTTATAATGATTTAAATCATGTTATTGACTTATTCCAGAATCATATGCATTGTTATTATATCATATATGGTCCACTTATGACTTTATATTACCCGTTCTTTTGTAAATTCATGTTAAAGTAGCGTTTTGGGTAAAATCGTCCTATTTGTCGTTCGTGTTTTTAACTTGTAATTATTAATATGATTACTTGGATCATGATTACTTATATCCAGAATGTAAAACATGATTTATATATAATATATATTTAGAATATATATATATATAATATATCGATAAATGGAATGAAATACACCGTTCATGGAGACGGTAGTCCGTACGTACGCATGAACGCTGTTTTCGTTTCCTTATTGAAGTGAATGGAATTAAGTAGATGAAATACATATAAATTTACATAAATCCAGTATCATTATTATGTAATATATTTCATTAGTACTTATTATATATACTTTATAATCATTCATGAATGGTTAATCATTGAGAATGAATCTCATCGCGTCGTGGAGACGGTAGTCCGTACGTACGCACGAGCGATGATATCGTTCCCATGGTCGTGGAATTGTGTTGAAGTGTATGTAGACTATTTCAGTATCAATATCACTTTATAATAATCATATATAGTTACTCATTACACCATCATACCCATCCTATTAAGGTGGTGGTGGAAAATAGAGTACACCACGACGTGGAGACGGTATTCTGTACGTACGCACGCGCGGTGATTTCATTTTTCCATAGGATGGATAGAAGGTGAATTAG
Organism: Viscum album; assembly: GCA_963277665.1. NCBI lineage: Eukaryota > Viridiplantae > Streptophyta > Magnoliopsida > Santalales > Viscaceae > Viscum > Viscum album. The sequence goes on from OY728130.1 coordinate 1,713,649,729, forward strand.
GGTTGTTTCATATTTATAATAACATATCAGTATGTAAGTAATACTGATGTTATTACTTTATCATGAAACAACTAAAGAAGAAGAAGTTGAAGAAGAAAGAATTTGAAAAGATCGATAATGGATATTACCTCTTCTTTGAAACACCTCTTTGAATCCTCCACTTAGGGAACTAAGATTGGTCTTTGAAGAAGACCAGGACCTCTAGGATTATTCTAGGGAAGTGGAGAAGGGATTTTGTCAGGGTTTGTCCAAGCTTGAGTGCTCAAATTGGTGTGAGGAGGAGGGGGAGGAGGTGCCCTTTTATAAGGGAGGAGAGGGGCACCTTAGGAATACCTCAAAATATTATTTTATATTAAAGTCAAAATCGGTTTATAATGGTTCCAAAGGGTCTTATTTCGAAGGTAAAGTGGGGATGGGTCAAAATCCTATCAACCAATAACATTTAGACAAGTTTAGGTTATTATTTTAACCTTATCAATTAGATTTAACTCTAAGTTAAATAATTTAACTTTTACCGTGACTTTTTGTTTTCTTACACTATATGGTTAATACACTTACTATAACATGCCAAACGAACCCCATGTTGTTTATTATTAATATATATATCCTTATCTAAGTCATTTTGCTGAACCTTATATTTATAGTAATAAAATAACAATTAATAATATAATATTTGATTTAAAAACTATTTTGTGTCAATTTTGACACTATTTGATACATGATTTTTGTGAAAGTCATAACAGAATTATATGTTCGAACCAAGTTGATTAAATCAACACTAATATTTCATAGTAACCTATAAAATTAGTGTAATTCATATAAAGTCTCAAATTACATTTATTTGAGCATTTATAACATCAATTATGTTAACATTTCCTTAAAAGGGTAATTATTGCATCATCGTTGTGTCATAAATAAATTAATTAATTTAAAGTCTAAAAATTATAAATAAAATATCATTATGTAGGAAATATTTTTAGCTTTCTAATGAATATTTATAGTCGAATTTATCTTATGTATAACCCCATATTAAAAATGTTTTAGTTATTAAAATTTGATTTTAACTATTTTAACTATTCATTAAATAAAATAATATTAAATGTCATAATCTAATCCAAGTGGACCTAAATGGTCATATTATATTCATAAGGTTGTTTTTGGTCGAATTACACTTATCCAATAGAATTAGGACATGTGTTAGGGTAATAGTAATATCATATTTACCCTTAGTTACCCTATTTACTATTAACCGTGGTAAAAAAAAGTAAAAAGTTACTATTCACCAAAAATTATTTTCACCTCATTGAACCACATTTTAGTCCTTGATATTAACCGTGTCTGTCGGATTTTTGAAATTCCATTCACAGAAGCGGTAAAATTAAGTTTTATGCAAAATTCAGTTTTTAACCTACCACTTAGTGGTTTCACTATTCATCAAAAATTGAAAGTTTTCAAAAAAGTACCAAAATTTCACCCTAGGCTATAATTGATATTCCGAATTCAAAAATGATTTCTATTTTACAAAATTCCCAACATATAAGTTGCATTAATTAATTTTATAATTAATTTCCGCTGTCACAACAAATAGCGTGTTTTTAAGAGATAATAACTATCAAAAGATCGACACTTGTTTATAACTGGTTTAAATGTGAAATTATATCCAATGTCCAACATTGTATTAAATTGTAAAAATATATTCTAAATATACTTTAAAACCACTCAAATTAATAATTTATCACTATTAATTATTTCAATTAAAAAAGTTGTTTTTAATTAAAATTTAGTAATTTTCACTATTCATCAGAATATGAAAGTTATCCGAAAAGTACCAAAATTTCACCTTAGGCTAAATTCGATACTCCGAATCCATAAATGACGTCCATTTTGAAAAATAAAATTTACAAAATTTCAAAAAGTGGTTATTACTATTCATAACGGCTAGTTTTAATAATATCTTAATAGCATATCGTTGTTTAGCAAAACTTGGTGTTGCGTACAACACACGCTATCGTGGAAGGTCGCGATTGCGTGTAATTCAAGCCAGGTCAGAGATGTGTGTTGTGAAAGATCCTTTTGGTGTAGCGTATAACACAAGACATTAATGAAATTAAAAAGAATATTTTTCATAAAATCTCGGGGTGTTACAATGGTCTTCTTAATTCTCCTTAAAACAGGAACAATGTAATCACTCTTCTTGAGGGAAATTGTCTGTTCTGAATCGGTATCCTCATCGTATGAATCCAGTTCATTTGATCAGCTTGTGTCTACGACTGACTGTTTTCCTTTTTCTTTTTCAACCCCCTTTCTTTCTTCTTCCAATTTTTCACTAATGACGATTTTTTTTCTCGTATGAGAAGATTGAGGATGTTGATTTTCTTGGGAAAGAAATCTTTTTTGAGTTTCAAAAGATTCAGTCGGTGCTTGGTCGGCATGAGGAACTTGTTGAATAACTTCACTTTGTTTTTGAAAATATTACTCTCTACTATTATTTGAACTCTGAAGGAATTCCAAAATAAAATCTCCTTCCTCTTCTTCAACTTCCTGGATTTCTTCTAGAATTTGTTTCCCTTTATCTTTCTGTGGGAGACTCTGTACGATAGGCTCTTGATATACTTCCTCTGTTATTTGAGCACTAGCATCCTAAACCATTTTCATGACTTTTGAAACATCAAAATCCTATGCTTTTATTTTCAAAAGTGTCATCTTTTTCTTTTCATCCTGAAGGGTATCCTCAACCCTTAACCTCTTAGTAAAAGCTCCAGCTGGGTCTAGACCAAACTTCAGATCACCTTCCTTTCTTTGTTCTCTTTATTTTCTCTACCTAGACACAACCTCCTTACTGTACTTAAGTTTATTTTTGGATTTGAACTGGTTTGTGGATATGACTTTTTAGGAGAAACAACAGATGGATTGTCTTTGACTGGAACAGGTGCAGATTGATTCTGTACGGATTCATCTTCTAAACACTTAACAAAAATCTTTGAATTCTGATCAAAACGTTCATCTTCTTCAATGTACCTTTACTTATCCACGAATGTTTCAGCTCTATCAATTGTCCTTTCAAAGGAACATTACAAAACCTCATGCTCTCGAGAATTAATTTTGTAAGGATAGAGGGATACATAATCAAATGAGATTTGATCGCCCCTGACTTGACATTCTTGACTGTTTCAAAGATGTATCCCATGAGATTTACCTTTATCATATTTACAAGATAGTCTCGCATGAATATATCAGATACTTTCAGAGTTTCTCTATCCCCTTTCATTGGGATAAGAAAACCATGCAACCAAAGTGTCACGAACCTGTTATTTGGAGAAAGATGAGCCACTTTACTCTTCTCTTCATTTATAAAAAACAATGACTTTTCAGCACTTCCTTTTTTAAACGTACCAACCTCCTCTGGTAGTTTATGAGATGGACATAAAGAATCACCTTCTGTTGGAACATTCAGAAAGTGGGCTGCTTGTTTTACAGACATTGATATCTTTCTATCATACACAATAAAGTTGATAGTCATATTCTTGTCAAAAGAAATAGTTTTGTATAATTGGCTAACCTCTTCAATAAGAACCGGATCTTGAGACACAGGTTTTCAACAAACAGATGCTCCCAGCCTTGGAACAAAATAATTCTTCGGATTATAGAATCGTATGAATCAAAGAAGTCCCGAGAAACTAACCTTTATCTAAATAAGTCTTTCCCTAAAAAAGTCTTTGAAGACATTTCGGCAGCAGTGTTGGAAGAAGACTGAGACATAAAGGTGAAGTTGATGGAAGATCGTACGAAGTTTAAAAAACAAAGGGGCAAGGCATTGCCATAAAATTTAAAAAACCGTTGTGGGTTTGATAGGTGAGGGGTTCTATTTATAGGCAACAAAAAGGACGACCGTTGATCTTCTACGGTTGATATTTGAAGGAAAAAAATCAACGGATAAGATTAAAAAATAGTTTTTTTATTTTTTTTAAAAGAAAAAAAAATAAAAATAAAGAAAAAAAACAAAACATGGTAAGGAAAGTATGTACCTACTGGAGATTGTAAAGTAATTATTGGTTTAATCAGTTTTAACATAGAAAAAGAAAACAAAAACATATGAAAATAAAGAACATGATCAGTTGTCATGCCGATGGAAAACAAATTCATTACCATAGGGTGACGTGCTAATGGAAAACAAAGTCATTACCATAGGGTGACATGCTGATGTAAAACAAAGTCATTACCATAGGTTGACGTGTCGATGGAAAACAAAGTCATTACCATATCTTGACGTGCTGATGGAAAACAAAGTCATTACCATAGGTTGACGTGCCAATGGAAAACAAATTCATTACCATAAGCTGACGTTCCAATGGAAAACAAAGTCATTACCATAAGGTGACGTGCCGATGGAAAAAAAAGTCGTTACCATAAACTGACATGCCGATGGAAAACAATGTCGTTACCATAAACAAGAAAACAAGACAAAAACCAAAAGATAAAAACTATAACTAAACAATCAATACGATAGACAGAATAACAAACCAAGATAATAAACAAATAAAGATCATAAGAAAATAAGAAACACATTAAGTAAAATGTTCTCCCCCTTTCTAATAGGAGTTTATTTAATGTAAGGAGAAGTGTGAAACATGAAGTAGATATGAATGATTACTTTAATGTAATCATTCCTAGCTTCTATTTTATAAACTCAAATGTATTGGAAGGTAATGGTTTTATAAAAATGTCAGCAAGTTGTTCTTGCGTTCCAATGAATTGTAAAATAATATCTCCTTTTGCATTATCTCCAAAGCTAACCTTTCTACTCTGTTTCAATAATCTTTCCAAAGAAATATTTGTTTCTCGTCATGTGTCGAGAACAACCACTATCCATGTACCAAATGTTCTTGTTGGTACACTTCTTATTTTTCTGAAAAAGAAATAATTAGTTTCTCGTAATCCAAACTTGTTTGGATCCAAAAATTGTTAGATAAAATAATTTTAGGAATCCACAATTTTTTTGCAAAATGGGCTTTATGAAATCATAAAGACTAGGTTCTATTAAGAGAAAAATCTCTTTCCCAATGTCCTCCACATTGACACTTAGAGAAAAAAGGGGTCTTTTCAAGAACAAAATAGTTATTACTAAAAATTGGTTTAGAATTAGTATAACCAATACCAAAATGATTCCTCAAAGGTGTAATTTGAGAATACATTTTATCAAAGTTTTCCTTTCCATAAGTAAAGTTTGATAAACACTTTTTCAAGGGAAAATTTTTTGATTTTAGTTTTAAAACTATGTTTTTATTCTCCAAAAAATTTGATTTTAAGCTAGAGTTAGGCTCAAAAACATTTTTCTTAGAAATTACATTTTCTAGATCCTTAGAAAGTTTATCCTTTTCAGAATTGACTTTCTCAAGGGTTTTTAAAATACTTTAAAAATCAGAAGTTTTCATATCAAGATCATTAGAAAGAACTGATACTTATTTAGTTAAAATTAAGATTCTAGAATTTTCTTTATCAAGATTTTTCTTGAGTTTAGAATTTTCATTCTCAAGTAATTTAGAAAACCTAGACACTTATTCAAAAGAAGGTAAAGTATTATCTTCTGATGACGAAGAATCATCATTTAAAGATTCATAATATTTATTATCAGTATAATTTTCATTCAAGGAAACATTTGTAATAGCTTCAGCATTGTGTAACTTAGCCATGAGACAATGATCTTAAATTGGTAGTCTAGCTATAATTCCAATATTCCTTTGTCCTGACGATTCATATTCTGAAGAATTATCTAATGAATCGCTACCACTTGCACTCCAAATGTCATTTACTTTTAAGACTTTATTTTTCTTTGTATTGTAATGCTTTTTCTTATTTCTTTCAGAATTTTTCTCCTTTATGTCTTTTCTCTTCAGTAAATGACAATCAGGCCTTATATGTCCTACTTTATTAAATTCATAACAAGTTACCTCTGAATCTTTCTTATCCTTCCTATCTTTCTTTTTGAATCTGTATTAAAAGTCTTTATTTCCTACAATCTTGTTCATCCTTTGAGTAAGATTGGCTAACTCATTATCTGAAAGATCACAATCACTTAAATCAGACATAACAAATTTTCTAGCTTTGGATCTTGTTATCCTTTCAGGTGTTTTAGCTTTAGATGTAGTGGTAAAAGCTACACTTCTGTTTCTATTTTTTATCCTGTTGAAATTAGCATCTCTCTTCATTCTTGTCTCATGCTGTAGAAGAGTTCCAAAGAGTTCATCAAGAGTAATCTGAGAAAATTTTCTGTTTTCATCAATAGCTGTCCTTTTTTACTCTCATTCATTCGACATTATATCAATAACTTTGTCAACAAGAGCTTCATCATCAAGACCTTTTTCTCCCAAAGATTTTAAGATGTTGACAATTATCTTAAATCTTTTTTTCACTTTACATACCGGCTCTCCATAAGGAAAAAAAATCCATGATACTCTGCTTGAAGCATTGCTCTTCTTGTTTCTATAACCTTGGATGCACCAAAATGTGTGACTTCAAATTTCTTCCAAATACAGTTGGCTACTTCACAAGAAGATATTTGGCTGTATATAATCCTGGTTATAGAATGTAGCAAAGTATTGCGTACCTTGTAATTCAGTTGATATTCTTTATTATCTTGATTAATGAAACTACTGACTTCTTTGTCAGGAATTTTGTAACCTCCAGTAAGCATAATAAAATTATCTACACGAGTATTGATAACGAATGTCTTCATTCGATCTCTCCAATACTCATAATCATTCCTATCAAAGATAGGTAGTCTAGTTGGATTAATATTTTCAAATAACCCAATATTCATTCCTTCCATCTAATAAAACAAAATATTTTCCACTCCACACGTTAGTGCAGTAAATAGTTGAAACAGAAATTTGGAAGAAATATAGATAATAATACAAATCAGTGGAAACCACCTCTGATACCAATTGTTGGATCGAAAAAGTAGATTTATATGTGTATTAGATGGAACAATACAATAGGGGGGGGGGTGAATTGTAGGTTTAAAAACTTTGTGTTTAAACACTAAATAAATTAGTTTCAAAGATCTTAAACTAATACAATTCACAACAAAAATAGATAACCATAATTGTATTGAATATAAAGGTATGATATGGTGCAATACTATATGAAAAGTATAGCAATTATATTCAAGATGAATACAATTATCAGAGTAATACAATAGTGAAGGATTCTACCTTAAAGCATATAGAATCAATCGATACAATATGTAAAAATATGATTGTAATTGAAACAATTACAAATGAATATGAATTGAATAAAGGAAAACAATACAATTCCCTTTCTTAAAACAAACAGTAGAGGAAATGTAAAAGTATTACAATTCTTTTGACCCAAAGAGAAGGGTTATCCTTTCACCTAGGATAATAGTTCTGTCTTACCACCACCTTGGTAATCCCTTGATATGATGATCAGTACGTCTGTCTTACTATCCTCGCAAGCCCTTGATATGATGATCGGTACATCTATCTTGCTATCCTTTCAAGCCCTCAATTTTGTAGGTAATCGACACCTCTGTCTTTCAAATACTTGAAATCCCTCAATACGATGATCGGTAGCATCATCTACCTATCCCCGGCAGCCCTTGATTGTTATCACCTGATCGGACGCACAAATCAAAACAAAGCACTTATTGAAATAAAAAACTAATAACGAGCCGTTCACGTTTTTTATTTTCAAGGCTTTCTCGCGAAGAAAGAGAGAAGTCACAATGTATCTCTCTAGAACTTGATATAAGCAAAGTCTCACAGTTATATATTCTTGGCTTCAGATGACCTTCTATTTATATGCCTTAGGTTCCAACTGTCATATTTTCTCCAACGATCATATTTCTCCAGAAAACTCAGAGGGACTTGGACACCTGGCATTATAACGGTCATATTAAAACAGAAAACATGAAATCATTTTTATTAGTTTAAAACTAACTCCACAACATCGTTTTGGTTAAAACAAAAGATATATGCAGATGATAAACATGAGTATGATTAATATGAAACATGTGTTTTTGATAAAGGACCAAAACTAGCAAGTAATGAAAGAAAAGTATGAGTACTATAAGTATTACTTGGTGTAATGTATTGATACGATAAAAACTAAGTATGATTCATAAAACTCAGTATGATTAATAGAGTTAATACAATTTCCAGAGTCAGTAGGATAATTATAGTTAGTACGATAAAAATGGTCGGTATGATCAGCATGGTCAGTATGATAAGCATGGTCAGTATGATCAGCATGGTTAGTATGATCAGCATGGTCAGTATGATAATCATGGTCAGTAATATCAGCATGGTCAGTACGATAAGCATGGTAAAAGACATTTGTGATTTCCAAAACAAGATATAAAAGTTAAAAGAGAACTTTTGACTCAACACTTGACCCTATTCATTTTTAAGTCCTGTGATTTTTTTTTCAAAAACTTGGGATGAGTATAAAAAGCTCCGTAAGGGTTATAAAATAAGGAAGGAAAACATTATCCCATCAATAAATACATATCAATGAAACCATACTTTTCAATCATAACATACCTTACAGAATCATAAGATTTATGAATAATGCACGCAAATCATAAATCATAAAGGTTACTTATGGCATCCATATTTAGCTATCATAGCTACATAGGGAGTCACATTTGGAAAACCCAACATAGTATATTCCCTAAATCACTTAGGAGAAACATTCACATTTACCTCTGTCACGTTACCCATTGCATTGAATAGTTATCTCAGGCTCACCTGCCCTAGGTTTATCACAGAACCACCCGTATATGTAAACCATGACCAACAACCATAACATAATCATAACACATAAAACAAGTATAAAGGAATGATAACATTTCCACATTCCAATATATCAAATCAAGATATTGAAATAAACAATGCTTTATCAAAGAATGTTCAAAACCATTTAAAAAAATATTTTTGAAACAAAGTGTCACATACCACAATGAATCTTTTAAATGAATTATCATTTGAAAACATTAATGTACATATAAATAAATACTAAAAACCATTTTGAAAACATGGACATTAATGATAAATATTTATAAGAATAAATCTTTAAAACATTTAAAACAATATTTTAGATAAAGAGTTTTTTAACAAAAATAGAGACGCTTGAATACAAATAATTGAGGAATAACATTTAATCATAACTTTATAATATCATGTGAATAAAGAGATTCATGATATAATATGTCAAAGTACATTATATACACCATATAAAAGTGAATTGGTGTATAAAAAGAAAGAAGTCTCAATGGAATGTAAATTGAGATGAAATCTCTTATAAAGACCGTATCCTTAGGTTAAGGATAAATTAATGACATAATTATGTGTGAAAAATATTAATACACTCAATATGGTTGGATATTCAGTGTAAATCAATCAGAGGACATTCACACATATTCTTGTAAAAACAACACCAATGAATTGGATGTTTAACTCAATGAATAGAGACTGAGTTAAAATTACTCTCATCAAGTTCATATTGATGAGTTGAGAATTTATCAATGGAGTGATTATGTGTATCAAAAGTATATCCAAAGAAAGGGGAGTGGAAATTACTACACAAATAATAAATAGTGATTCCCCACATAATCATATCATGACATAATAAAGAATTAGAAGATTAACCCAAGTAATGGAGATTGGGTTAAAAGGTTCCCTTACCGATTTGGTAACTTACGAAACATACAATCCATGAAAGAATAATAAAAAAATAAAGATGTAAATAACCATATATTGAAGTATATTACACATTAAATACAATCATGGGAAATAAATACACCACACAAAAGTAAATAGTAGAAAATATATCATGAATCTCACGAGAATAAAAAGTGAGATGAAAACCCCTTACCACATTGTAATCAATCGAGTCATATGACCAAAAATTAATAACCACAAAATGAATCACAGAATACCATGAATATAATAAGAATCATGATAATATATATAAAATGTCTATACACAATACACCACATGTAATGAATAAATGACGAACAATGGAAATCTCACAGAATTAAAAGTGAGATAAGAAATCCCTTATCTCGTGTCTGACTTGACTCGTTTGTTCCTTTTTCTTCCTTTAATTTGGGTAACCCCCTTTGGTTTGAATAAAAGGACTTCTTGAAGTTCCTTCAGCATAAAGTAAGGCTTCTAGGAGGAGGAGAGGGATGTAGGGAGCTTAATTGGACAGAGGTTGGATGAGCCAAAAGGCTTGAGAGGTGTGAGGAATTTGTTAGAAGTAGTCTCCTTTTATAAGGGAGAGGAGGGGCTCTTTAGGAAAGTGTGATAATATTATTTTATTATATAATGATATTTGGTTTCTAAAGGTCCAAAAATAAATAAAGTTGAAGATAAGATAACTCATAGTTGAAATAATGTCATCCAATAAGAAGTGGACAGGTTTTGGATGTTATTTTAATATTTATAATCTTATTTATTTAAATCTTTTATTAATGAGGTAAATAGTACATCATTATTGTGTCATAAATAATTTAATTTATGTGATGTCTAAAAATTATAAAAAAAATACCATGATATAGGAAATATTTTTATACTTCCAATGAATATTTATAGTCGAAAATATAATTTATATGACATAATATAAAAATTAATTTACTAAAAGAATTTTGTTTATGTCATTTTTTCCTTTACATTAAATTAATTAATCTAAAGTGTCATTATCTTTCATAAGTGGATCCATGGGGTCCCAAAATAGACCCAAATGTGCCCTTGGTTGGCCATTACTTATCCAATAAGGTTAGGACAAGTGTTAAGGTAATTTTGAAGTATTGTAATATTCTTTTTACCTTGAATTACCTTATTTATATTTAACCGTGGTAAATACAAGTCAAAAGTTACTATTCACTGAAAATTATTTTCATTTTATTGAACCACATCTTACTTCTTGATAATAACCATGTATGTTGTATTTTATAAATTCAATTCACAGAAGCGGTAAAATTTCATTTAAATGAAAAAGTCGGTTTTTTTAACTACTACTAAGTGATTTCACTATTCATCAAAAATTGAAGTTTTTCAGAAAAATACCAAAAATTAAGCCTAAGATTTATTTGATATTACAAATTCAAAAATGATTTCTATTTTTCTAAATTAAAAACATATAATTGGAATTAATTAATTTAAAATTAATTCTCGTTGTTAAAATAAATAGCGTGTTTTTAAGAAACAATAACTATCAAAAGATTGACACTTGTTTATGTCCAATTTCAAAGTGAAATTAATTAAAATGACCAAAATTGGATTAAATGGTAAAAATATATTCTAATTAAACTTTAAAAACAATTGAAAATATAATATATCTATATAAATAAATTATATTAAAACACAGTTTTGAATTAAAATACAATATTTTTCACTATTCATTAGAAAATGAACTTTATCAGAAAAATTCCAAAAGTTTACACAAAGTAAATTTCGATGTCCCCATTCTAAAGAAGGATTTTATTTTGTCAAATAAAATGTATTAAAGTGACCAAAATTATATTTTAAGAGGGTTCTCCATTAAAAGGCGGTAAATCAGCCTTTTAATGTAAATTATGCTTAAAATTAGATTCATTCCCATTTTAAGCCTCTAACTTTTATTGGATAAATGTAAATAAATTTAACAAACATGTATAATCATATTTTCATTAGTTTTGTTCATTCCCACCAATATAACGACTAGGAGTTAACTTCCATTTAAAATAATAATATTATATTATTAGTGTGCAACATAAGATTTCAAAGAAACCCGTTGTTGTGTATGGGGTATGATATCGAACATAGAAACCCCTTTAAAGTAAAATTAATATTTAATTAAAAAATATTAATAAATATGAAAATGTAATATTCTTCATTTATCTGGGATGTTACATCCTTCCCCCCTTTTGGGAATTGCGTCCTCACAATTTTAAAATTGGGCTTGAGAATTTCTTTGAAAGCCCCACATCGAAAAAAGAGTCAATAAAACTATCACTTTAAAATAAAGAAAGATAAGTACAAAGGTTATTTGAGACAACATATACTAGGATTCCATGAAAATATGGATATGGAAGAGAAAAAAACCATCAAGTTCTGATAGAGAGTGATATAAAACATGTTTAGGAGAAAGTTAACCACCAGAAAATCACAAACTTGGGATTGGTTAAACAGTATTTGATTCCCCTGTAGGAAAAGTTAACATACAAGGTTTTTGTTTTAAGTTACTTTTCATTGAGGAATTTATTTATGAGATTAACTAAAAATATAAGGAAATATACTTACTTGTCATGTAGAAATTTATCTTTTACTAGATTTCTAACACAAACTCATATTTTCTCCAAATGATGAGTATTCAGGATGAATTTTTTTTCACATTAAGAGTACTATAATCAACTTCGAGAGAATCACATAATCCAAAAAATATGAACTATATATTTCCCATGTCTTTAGACCTTAACCAAAACCAAAATGGTTAGCACCAGATCATGTAATCTTCAAAAAGGAAAATCTTTTACAAAAAGAAAAACTACTCTTAATCTCCAAAATTTGTAAAACAAAACTCAAAGATCAACAAAGACCATTCAATAAATAGTTGTCCATAAAATTATTCAAAGTAATCCAAACTAATATTGAAACCCAAATCTCAAAAGGGTCTAATCACATAGTCTTCAAAGATAAATCTTTATATTTATCTCCAAATAACATCAGTTACTCTTAAAGTCTTATATTGAAAAGTAATTAACCTAATCACATATCCTCCATGATAGGTTAATCATTTCCATAGATAACCCAAAATTGACTTATTATTTATTCATAAAATCATCTAACTAAAAATAATTAGTCATACAAACCAGGGACTTCACGTAGTCGAGTGGTAGGCAATAAATACCAGTTTCACTTTGGTTGTGGGTTCAATTCTCGCAGCTTTGTCCGATGTGACGGGTTGTCACATAGTCCACATGTTGTCCTTTTTTTTCAAAAAATATATAATTTTATAGCATTCCCAAAAAGAGATAAATTTATCAAAAATAACCATAACATATTTTAACCACGAAGGTTTTCTAATAAATTTCATTTTGCATCCCAAAAATGTATTAACCTATAATTTCATCAAATTCAAGGATCATATAAACCCAAATGGTTCTTTATAACTATATCCACAAAAGAAAAGATAATTATTCCTTGAATAAAATTTTCATATATCAAACTTTAGGGTTACACATACTATAAAAAGTCTTCTAATGTAATTACCATCATCAAAAGATCCTTAATACTTTTAAGCATTTCACCAACCTAAAATCTACCATAACTCTTAAATCCCTTATTTGTTGACTTCTTACTCATTAAACATTCTTCATGATCCACTAACAATTAATTTTCAACTTATTCTAAAATACTTCTTTCCTATATACAAAAATCATGAATCATATCTTAAGATTCAATAATATCAAAACATATGTTAAGAAATAATCCATACGTTTCATTGGTCATTGTCAGTTTCTTTAAATATTTGACCTTGTTTTCTAAATTGATTTTAAAGGGGAAACGGTTTTGGAATGTTTTTGGTTTGAAAGTGGATTGGTTTTTGGAAAGTGGTCTTGACAAAGGGTGGTTTTAAAGTCAAAAATAAAAAAAGGGATTTTAAAAAGGAGATTTTATTTTGGGTTGTGTTTGTGTTGGTTTGGTCTTTGTGCTGACTGTTTTTGATGAAGGCGCTTTTATTGATGTTGCTTCGGTTTGATATTGGTTTTGGCTTTGTGTTTTATATGTCGCTCAGAAAATGCCTCCCATAAAGGTCTCTAAGGATTCAGATAAGTCATGCCCAGTTTTTGGTCCTTCTCATACTTTGCCTATTCTCCATGGTGATCAGGGTCTGTTAGAGGCAGTGAAATGGCTTGAGGAAATGGAGCATGTCTTTAGAACGTTGGGAACTCCCGATAATGTTAAGGTTCGTGCAATTATGGAGTTGTTCGAGGGTCCAGCTCTGGACCAGTGGAAGATGGTTACCCCACCGTCAACATAAGGTGAAATGACGTGGGATGTCTTTAAAACCGTTTTCATCCAATGGTTTGTACCTGAGGAAGTGAAGTTGGAGAAAAAAAAAGAGTGCTTGTGCATATTCAACAAGGCCAACAGACGGTGAAGTCATATGTTGACCATTTTAAGGAACTGATTTCCTTTTCTCCAGAGGTGGCGTAGCATGAACTCATGAAGGCCTCTCTTTTCACCGGGGGTCTTCGTCCAGAGATCGAGGAGCGAGTCCTCCCTTCTAAAGACCATGGTTTTGAGAAGCTGGTAGAGGAAGCATTATTGCCTGAGCTGGTTTCCAGTGTGCGGGTGGTTAATACTTCAGCGTCCCCTGTTGTTCGTGAGAGTTCCCCCTCTGGTGATGAAAAGGTGCCAGAGATACCTGTTCCTAAGAAGTTATCCCCTTTGGTCACAACTTCTAGTTCATCAGATTGTTCATTGGTGTGCTATCAGTGTGGTTGATTTGGGCATTTAAAGCCGTCTTGTTGCAACCCTCTGAATATGTGTCATCGATGCGGCTGTCTGGGTCATCTGGAGAAGTTTTGCAGAAAGCGTCGCTTGAAGAGGACACCGTGATGGGAGAACGTCAGTATCTGACTGTGAGGCAGAAGATGCTTCAACCATCAGAGCCCCAACCACAGGTCTTGGGGTGAAGCTCGCGCACAGTCAGGAGTTCCCAGGGTTGTGAAGCCTTGGTCCAGGTTCGGTTTTCCGTACTGATGGTGGAAGAATTAAAAACCTTTTCATATTTTTTTGCTGCTATTAAAGTTTCAACAGTGTTGTAAAAGCATTGTTTTTCCATAAAGTGATGATAGACTTGTTCTATGATAATCCAAGCAAACTTGTCGTGTGGATGTAATATTCTGATTCGTGTGTCTTTCTTAAAAGTGTGTTTGACCCTTGTGTGGGTTGACCTCGGTTCAACTATGCTTGTCGAATGTGGTTACGATTTGTGGACTCCAATGGATCAGGTCTCTAATTTGATATTTGGTTAAGTCTTTTCCATGGGTTATCCCTGGTATTGAAGTTGTTAACTCTAGTCACGTGTTTAGCGTTTCGACGGAAGTGTTGTTTTGATTGTGTTATAGGAGTCGGTTTGGATCGGTTATGAGTTCCCGTACTGGACCCTCTTCCGTGAGGTGGTATGTTTGGAGTGTTAAAATTTTTAAACTAGTTAAGTTCTTGTGGTGGGGAGAACCCCTTCGTGTTCTCCCGTTATCCTCGGACCTCAGTTTTCTCTTGAATCGGTCGGGTGTGACCTGTGTAGAGTAAGGTCATCCCCGAGATTCTCAGTTTTCTTTGGTTCCTTTAGTTCCATTGGGGCATGGACTTAAATCTTGCCCGACTTTTGGCCTGGTGACTTTCTGGGGGCAGAAAGTGTCTGTGGTGGGGAGAATTGTCACACCCCGACCGCGGATGTCCGAAATTTTTTTCTCCTTTCTTGGTCCCGGTTTAAATTTTTCGAAGATTAATTGCGATTGGTGGTTTCGCGCCGGTGCGCGGTCACCGCATCGTTAGCGGTGACCGTGCGTTCAGCCCGGGTGACGGTGCATTCACCCGGCGTTTTAAAATTTAAATCTTTATGTTGGTATTTTATTATTATTACCAGTTAATTTGTATTATCATTGTTGTTGTATTTTTATATATGTTTTTATATATGTGTATAATAATGTACATATAATATATGTCTATATATGTATATATATGTATGTTTATGTATGTTATGTCTATATATGTTTATATATATATATATATGTATAAATATATATATATGTGTATTATATTTTTTTTAATTACTTTATAATTTTAAATATTTGATCAGAAAAATTATTATTATAATTAACTAATTTTTACTTATTATTATATTTTATTATTATTATTATAATAAAGTTTTATTATTATTATTTTTATAAAGTTTTAGTATTATTATTATTATTATTATTTGTTTAGATATATATATATATTTTTTTTTTTCTAACCCTAATTCTCCCCCTCTCCTGCAGTCGCCCCCCTTCTCTCTCTCTATTCCCCGCGCGACTCCCCCTCCACTCCCCCCGGCTTCCCGTCGTTGCGCCAGCACCTCCAGGCCAGCCTCCGGCATCCGCAACCGGCCACCTCCGGCCGCCGTCCCGCCTCGCCCAAGGCGGTACCCCCGTGCCCCCCTGTACCGGCGCCTGCTGCCCGCACCCCCTCTCCGGCGGCCCACACCGCCGGCCTCACCCCCGCTAAACCCATCCTCTGCTTCCCGTCACCGCACCCAGCCGCGTCGTCTCCGGTCCCCGCTTCCCCTTCACCGGGTTTCCGTCACCGTCGCCCCTGCCCAGTCCGACTCCCGTTCCGACCACCTCCGACCGCCGGCCTCCTCCACCTCCGACGCACCACCTCACATTCAGCCTCCGTTCCGGCGCGCAGCCCCGCCGCGCCGGCTCGCCGCTCCTGCGCCGACTCGCTACCCCGCACCCGACCCCCCTTCGCCTCGTCGCACCCCCTGCCCGGCTCCCGTTCCGGCTGCCGCACCTCCGGAGAGCCCCCCCTACCGGCCAGCAGCCCTCGGCCCCCTTCCGACGCCCCTCCTAACCCTTCCGGCGAGCCCCGCTCGGGCCAGCGCCCTCCGCCGCCATTTCGGCATCCCGGCGCACCCTTCGGCTCTCCTTCCGGCAACTCGCTTTTGCTGTCTGGCGTCGTTCCGACGCCCCTGCCCTGTTTCGGCGACCCTGCCGGTGTTCCCCATCTCCGCCGGCACCCTTGCTTCGCTCCGGCACCGCCTTCCGGCGTTCCCCGGTCCTTTCCGACGCTCCGACCGGCTCCGCCACACCGTTGGGAGGTCGCGCACCGCCTTTCCGTGGCCCGGCCAGCCGCCATCATCTTACGCAGGGCAGCGGTGCACCCGATAATCAGCGTGTGACCTCTGACGGTCTCCCTGCCGGTGCGCACCGCCCCTTTAGCTGTCGCGCGACCCCGTGGGTCGAGCGCATCTCTGCGCCGAGGTGAGTTTTGTGTCGTGTGATTATATATATTTATATCTTATGGTTGGTTGATTAATTGTTGGTTTGTGCAGCGCGTTGTCGGATTAATTCCGCAACGCGGAGGTCTTCGGCTTGCGAGCGCGCATGCGCCTACGCGGGGTGTTCTACGTCGTCGTGTTCGGTTTGCGTTTTTAGGTGAGGTTTGCCTCGTTTCTTACCCGAATTATTTTATATCAACGTTTATATATTTTTGTGTATATATATATATGTATATATCTATATATATATATATATATATATATTAGTTTTTATATGAATTAGTATTAGTCAATGGTTATGTGTTTTTAATTGTTGTGCGTTCGATGCAGTGCGTTGGTGAGATAACCTCGCGATACTGTGGTTGTCAACGTGCGTGTGTTTGTGCGTTTGTGCGAGGTGCGACACACCGTGCATTTAGATTTCATGCTGAGGTAGGTCTCCCTTTTCACTTGCCTTTAAATTAAGAATTTATTTATTCCTTGTCTTTTTATTGAATTTCAGTAAATTTAAAAGTAATATTAAGTAGTTTTTATAGTGTGGTGATTTTCTAATAATGCAAACTGTTTAATTCTAGCGTTTCATTGAAAGTGTTTTCTTGGTTTCGATTGTGGGCTTCCATGGTAATATTGCTAAATGGTTCTTTATGAAATGTGAAACTGTGTTTTGAAATGTTTTTGGTGTGTATAAACTAGTAGGTTTATTGTTTAGGGAAAATGGTGTTTTTCTTAGAACCTTGATTTGAGGAATTGTCGTATGACCTTTAAACTTGTTTTTGGAACCTTTATGTGTGGTTCTTGGTGGTTGAAAAATGTTTTCTTTTGACGCGTGATTAAAAGTTTGGATTTCATTTGAGAAATAGTATTCCTTAAAAAGGTGATTAAAGGCCCGTTTGGCTCTTGATAAAAGCGGGGTGCGTTTTGATATTGGAAAATAACTCTACTTGTGAAAAAATTGTGTTCCAGGTTTGATATGCTGATTTGGGTTTCTTAAATAAAGTTTTAAGTGTGTTTCTGGTTTTCAATGAAATGGCGTGTGTCATATCCATTTAGAAATGCTTTAGTATTAAATGGTCAAAATGTAAATGATATGACGGCCCAGTTGGCACTTTATTAAATGTGAAGTGATTATACATATATATCTATATATATACGTACTTATGAGGGCATATCTACAGGGGGACTTCCCTTCGAGGGTTGTCGTGTAGCGATGTCCGTGTAAGGGGTTGGCAAGTGCGGTGAGATGAGTCACGCGTGCGAGGGTCTCCCACTTACACAGTGTTACTAAAACCACCATGGGTTCCTGGGCGTCTTGTAGATTATCGAGTGACGGTTGCTTGCTAACCCTGATTAGATGGGTTAGTACCCCCTGGAGTTGTGGACAGGCCAGGAGGGATGTGCCACTGGTTGGCTATTAGGGCGGCCAGTTGGTTATTGACTATGGAGTACCACGCCGGCAGGTAGTCTGAACCCGAGTACGTCCAGGGGTTTTCTAGGGATGTTTAGGATCGCCCAGGGTTATTGCTGATAACTTCTGGTTTATTTTTTTTCTTGCACTTGGTTTTCCTTGCTTGTTTACCTTTACTTGCACTTGTTTTCCCTGCTTGTTTACTTTCAGTCATCCTCCACAGCCTATACTGTTAGACTTTGGGAAAATGGTTTTCAAATGAAAATACTTTATTCTCTTTGTGTAAGATTTGAAAGTGTAACACTTTGCTTTTTGGAATGAGTTCAAAACTAATGAAAGGGAACCAAATTCCGAAAAAATAATAAGGGGAACGTCTCGTGTTTGATTTTCAAGTAAAGCATTATGAAATCTTACTTTTATACATTGTAGTTCAAACCTGGAATATGTAGATTCTTTATTTACTGGAAGTGTTTTGGGATTTGTTTTGGGGCTCACCTACTGAGTACTTTTGTGCTCACGCCTATCTTTTACCATTTCAGTTGCAGGTTTCTTGTGTTCAGGTTTTCCTGGCTTGAGTCGCTCAGTGAGGGAGAGACATTGGTTGTAGTTGGGTGGTGACCCACGAGGTCACGTGGAGGTATGTCGTGGTGTAGTTTTGTTTATGTCTTTAGTGTTCGTATGTTTGTTTACTTTATATTTTTTCTTTTGATCCTATTTTTAGTTTGGGCTGAAATCGTTCCCAATGATTGAAATTTTTAATGCTCGGCACTTGTTTCCATCCCGGGGGGATTGGGAACGCCCCTCGGGACTTGCCGCGGACCGGTTCGGGTGACCGGTTCAGGTTCGACCCGGGCTGGTTCGTGACAAAATGAAGGTTCTTGCTTTATGACTTTCATTTCCACATCTGTAGCATCTTCGTGTCCCTTTGAAACATTTTCCTAGGTGTTTCTTTCCACATCCTTGACACATAAGTTTTTGAAAATACATACCTTTATGATTATTACCTGAACATCCATGGGGATTTGTTTCTCGCATATACGATGCATTATAAAAATCACCATGGTTCAAGTGGTCAATCATGACTCCAGATAGTTGGTTGAGAATAACCACAAGAGTTCTCATTACAACTCCCATTTCATTCAATTGCTCATTCAGAAAACCGTCATAGTTTTCTTCACATCCATTATTACATGGATTCCTGCTAGATCCAACCATTGACTAAAATCAGAAAGGTAAGTGTGAGTTATATTAGTAAAATCATCATATAATATCTTATGAGGAGGGTAAATACTAAGATATAATTATTTATGTTATCTTAAACTCATTCACGTTATCTAAAAAAAACTATGACTCTTTCTGAAATCCTAACCATTACGGTAATGTCATTTATGCTTAAAGAATACCCTAACCTTTAAAGTTATCTAAACCAACCTCTGATACCAACTATAAGGACCTGGCATTAAACCTTACATAGTATTGAATTGATTGAATAATTCACATTGAGGATCTTTTCAAGTTTAGAGTTTTTGAGAATTAGGACATAACTATTACATCTCAAAAGATTACAAAGTAGACACTTCTACCTAGTATCCATTTTTTCATAAAATAAAAACTCTTAAAAGAATCATGTCTAGTTCCATGTTTTAGACAACATGACATTTCCTTGATCCAATCCTATACCATATTCATCATTAAGTCCTGTGGAAAAAATTTCAAAAACTTGGGATGAGCATAAAAAGCTCAGTAATGGTTATAACATAAAGAAGGGAAACATTAGCCCATCAATAAATAAAAATCAATGAAACCGTACTTTTCAATCATAACATACCTTAAGAAATCATATGATTTATGAATAACATACACACATCATAAATCATAAAGGTTACTTATGGGCCAATGAGCTCGTACCCAAGTGGTAAGGGCTCTTGCTTGGCATCCAAGAGACCCAGGTTCAAAACCGGGTGGAGGTGAATTTTCGGGGGGAAATGTAGCAGGTACTATAGTAGTACTATTGATGGGACTGTAGCAGGCAATGTAGCAGCCAGACTATTCACCTGATTTGGGCTTTCGGGCCACCGGTTTGGGCCTACGGGTCTCATGGCCTTCGGGTCATCAAAGGCCTTTGGGCCACAGGGTCTTCGGGCCATTGAGGACCATGATGTAGCCTAGTTCACACAGAGCATACCCCAAATGAGGATCAGAGCACCAGTAGCAGTCACCAGAAGCAGAGCTAACCGTATTGGAAGAATGAGAGGGTATGACAACCGCCATCGGGACCGGGCACCATGTAGCTTTGTACGAGGCAATTCTAGCAGATCAGCAATGTAGGTGGGGAGCTAAAGGAAATCAATGATGTAGAAGTTGGGGAGAGGAAGTTCTAGTGGGTTGGGCCTATAGGTCATGTATTGGGCATGGTATGCCTCTGGGCCTTTGGGTCATGAATTACGAGTAATTTCGGGCCTTGTGCCTTGGGCCTACAGGTCATGTACGGGTTCCCCTTCAACCCTTAAAAGGGGGATTATCTATAATAAAATAAAAAAGAAGGTCTTCGGGCCATTCGGGGTATAAAGGTTACTTATGGCATCCATATAAAACTTACATTGTATCCATCACAACTACATAGGGAGTCACATTTGGAATACCCATCATAGTATATTCCCTAAATCTCTTAGGAGAAACATTCACGTTTACCTCTGTCACGTTACCCAATGCATTGGAGAGCTATCTCGGGCTCACCCGCCCTAGGTTTATCATGGAACCACCCGTATATGTAAACCATTCCCAATAACCATAACATAATCATAACACGTAACACAAGTATAAAGGAAAGATAAAATTTCCACATTTCAATATATCAAATCAAGATATTGAAATAAACAATGCTTTATCAAATCATTTTCAAAACCATTTACAAAAATATTTTTGAATCAATGTGTCCCATACCACAATGAAGATTTTAAATGAATTATCATTTGAAAACATTAATGTCCATATAAATATATCCTGAAACCCATTTTGAAAACATGTACATTAATGAGAAATATTTATAAGAACAAATCTTTAAAACATTTAAAATGATATTTTAGTTAAAGATTTTTTTAACAAAAAAGAGAGACTCTTGAATACAAATAATTGAGGAATAAAATTTAATCAGAACTTTATAATATCATGTGAATAAAGGAATTCATGATATAATATGTCAAAGTACATTATATACACAATATAAAAGTGAATTTGTGTATAACAACAAAGAAGTATCAATGGAATGTAAATTGAGATGAAATCTCTTATAAAGACCGTATCCTTAGGTTAAGGATAAATCAACTACATAATTATGTGTGACAAATATAAATACACTCAATATGATTGGATATTCAGTGTAAATCAATCAGAGGAAATTCACACATATTCTTGTCAAAACAACATCAATGAATTGGATGTTTAACTCAATAAATAGAGACTGAGTTAAAATTACTCTTATCAAGTTCATATCGATGAGTTGAGAATTTATCAATGGAGTGATTATGTGTATCAAAAGTATATCCACGGAAAGGGGAGTGTAAATTACTACACAAATAATAAATAGTGATTCCCCACATAATCATATCATGACATAATCAAGAATTAGAAGAATAACCCAAGGAATGGAGATTGGGTTAAAAGGTTCCCATGCCGATTTGGTAACTTATGAAACACACAACCCATGAAAGAAGGATCAAAAAATAAAGATTAAAATACCCATATATTGAAGTATATTACACAATGAATACAATCTTGGGTAGTAAATACACCACAAAAGAAGTAAATAGTGGAAAATATAGCATGAATCTCATGGGAATAAAATGTGAGATGAAAACCCTTTACCACATTGTAATCAATCAAGTCGTATGACCAAAAGTTAATAACCACCAAATGAATCACAGAATGCCATGAATATAATGAGAATCATGATAATATATATCAAATGGCAGTAAAAAATACACCACATTCAATGAATAAGTTGCAAAAAATAGAAATATCACAAAATTAAAAGTGAGATAAGAAATCCCTTACCTCTTGTCTGACTTGACTCATTTGTTCCTTATTCTTCCTTTAATTTGGGTAACTCCCTTTGGTTTGAACCAATGGACTTCTTGATGTTTCTTATGCCTAAGGTAAGGATTCTAGGAGGAGGAGAGGGATGTAGGGAGCTTAATTGGGTAGAGGTTGGATGATCCAAAAGGCTTTAGAGGTGTGAGGAATTGGTTAGAAGTGGTTTCCTTTTATAAGGGAGAGGAGGGGCACTTTTGGAAAGTGTGATAATATTATTTTATTATATAATGATATATGGTTTTAAAGGTCCAAAAATAATTAAAGTCAAAGATAAGATGACTCATAGTCTAAATAATGTCATCCAATATGAATTGGACAGGTTTTGGATGTTATTTTAATATTTATAATCTTATTTATTTAAATCCTTTATTAATGAGGTAAATACTATATCATTATTGTGTCATAAATAATTTAATTTATGTGATGTCTAAAAATTATAAAAAAATACCATGATATAGGAAATATTTTTAGCTTTCCAATTAATATTTATAGTTGAAAATATATTTTATATAACACCATATAAAAATTACTTTACTAAAATAATTTTGTTTATGTTATTTTTTCCTTCACATTAAATTAATTAATCTAAAGTGTCATTATCTTTCATAAGTGGCTCCATGGGGTCCCAAAATATACCAAAATATGTCCACGGTTGGGAATTACTCATCCAATAAGGTTAGTAAAATTGTTAAGGTAATTTTGAGTTATTATAATATTCTTTTTACCTTGAATTACCTTATTTACCTTTAACCGTGGTAATTAAAAGTCAAAAGTTACTATTCACCAAAAATTATTTTCATTTTATTGAACAAAATTTTACTTCTTGATAATAACCATGTATGTCATATTTTCTAAATTCAATTCAAAGAAGTGGTAAAATTTCATTTAAATGAAAAAGTCAGTTTTTTTAACTACTACTAAGTGATTTCACTATTCATAAAAAATTGATGTTTTTCAAAAAAATACCAAAAATTCAGCCTAATATTTATTTGATATTACAAATTAAAAAATGATTTCAATTTTTATACATTAAAAATATTTAAGTGGCATTAATTAATTTAAAATTAATTCCCATTGTTAAAACAAATAGCGTGTTTTTAAGAAACAATAACTATCAAAAGATTGACACTTGTTTATGTCCAATTTCAATGTGAAACTAATTATAAGGACCAAAATTGGATTAAATGGTAAAAATATATTATAATTACACTTTAAAACCAATTAAAATAATAATATAACCATATAAATAAATTAGATTAAAACACAGTTTTGAATTAAAATACAATATTTTTCACAATTCCTTAGAAAATGAACTCTATTAAAAAAATTCCAAAAATTTACACAAAGTAAATTTTGATGTCCCCATTATAAAGAAGGATTTTATTTGGTCAAATATAATGTATTAAAGTGACCAAAATTATATTTAAAGAGGTTTCTCCATTAAAAGGCAGTAAATCAGCCTTATAATGTAAATTATTCTTAAAATTAGATTCATTCACATTTTAAGCCTCTTACTTTTATTTGATAAATGTAAATACATTTAACAAAAATGTATAATCATATTGTAGTTAGTTTTTTTCATTATCACACATACAATTTCTAGGAGTTAACTACCATTTAAAATAATAATATTATATTATTAGTGTGCAACGTAAGATTTCAAAGAAACCCGTTGTTGCATATCAGGTATGCTATCAAACATAGCAACCCCTTTAAAGTAAAATTAATATTTAATTCAAAAATGTTAACAAATATGAAAATTTCATATTATTCATTTATCCGAGATGTTACACCAAGGTACCATTAATATTATTTCTCTTAATGGTTTGTGTTTATGATTAAAATATGTATATGAAACCCATTTCTGTTCCATGGGTTATTACATGATAAAATTATTATAAAGCCTGCTTATTTTTTCAGAAGTTATGCTTTGATTAAATGATTATGAAACCCATTTATTTTCCATAGGTTATGTTATTTTGAAATTTTTTTGAAATCCTTTTCATTTCATGGGTTTCGATATGATGAATGTTTTATGATCTTGTGGCACACATATGTATTATTTTCATTATGTGATAGTGGTTATGTTATAACCAATAATGGTGATTAAATGATAACCAAATATGGATAGAACCTATATCTCCCTTCAATAGACTTGGTAAATATTTATATCTCAAGAGATTTACAAGACTGAAAAGGGGAGTGAACTCAGTTTAGTAATGTAATTTTTTAAATATGATGTTCTTGGGAGTGAAAATTGACTGAAATTATGGTATAGAGAGTGATCTCATTCCACTATAAGGAAAGGGATACCATTGGGGATAGTGGTGTGTACCTCTAGGAGGTGTAGCCACTAAAAAGGATGGTATATAAGTGCTTATCCCAAGACCGATGTAGGTACATGGGTGGTTATCCCAAGACTATCATGTTATGTATTTCATGGTCGGTATCCTTGACATAATATTTTCTATGATTATGTATATGACACAAATATATATATTAGGAAAATTTTATACTCTCACGGTTCACGTTTTTTGGTTCCCTTATGATTTGTGTCATATGAACTTCCAATATTTATGACATGACTCATTTTATGATCTATAACTATTTAGGTATGAACTTTGTTAATTATGATTATTATCATACACCCTTATTCTCATATCTTGATATCATATAATCATAGATTGATATATCCTATGTTTACCATTACTGAGCATATGATCTCACCCTTTCTTATGTTTCCATTAATCTTGTTATTATGAAAGGTTTTATATAGGTAATGTCTATGATGAGTTTTAAATGGGAATATCTTTGTGGGAAACATTAAAGATCATTCACCATATTGAAAGATTTTGTTCCAACTTTAAAGAGGCACTAAAATATTGTGGTACTCAAGAATGTGTTTGTGTAATCAAATGAATATTCATCTAAAAAGTTGTAATATCCTTGTATAAGATTCTTGGATCTCTATAGTTGGTATTATAGGAAAGGTTTAATTAAAATTTGGAAAATTGGATGAGAAAAATTTAGTAAGATACCTAGGGATATTTCTAAGGATATGTCTATGGATGTCTCTAAGGATATGTCTAAGGATGAGTCGGTGTATTGTAAAAAAGTGTGCATTGAGATAGAGTCCATTATCACGAAAATGTGCCATGCTGCACACTTGGTTTAAATCTCTTGGGGGATATGATTTGGAAATTTAAAAAATAATTACGAACCATCATAAAGGATTTAAATAGATTTTGACTATGAATGAACTAGGTTAAACCTAATGTGAAATAGATTGAAAATAAGTTTTCATGATTTGGAAATCCAATTAGTGAATTTTTAGTATTATCTAGTTTTTTACAAATATTAGTGTTTGTCACACTTTTTTTTTGGTTTTAGTCATTGGTGGGAAGTAGAAGAAACTAGTTTAAAATTGAATGTGATAGAAAAATTTCTAATGAGAATCCAAATAAGACGATTACTGGAGTAAAGGATATTGTGATTATTCCTAACTAGTTATCATGTTACATGGTTAATTATGTGTATCTTAACTAACTCTTATAATCACCAATAAAGAGAAGGAAACCCTATTCTATGAGTTTGTAAAGTGGAGATCATTGAGGAAATAATATTCAATCTCCTGTGTGAAAAGAATGTGGGAATAAACACACATGTGGATGTCTTAGAGGAACATGAAGATGTTTTGAGTGTAGAAAATAAGGATAAAAATAAAGTAATTAAAATGTAAAAATAAAAAATTTGGTCATCACAATGGATGATAATAATGGTCTTTCTAAGGTATCATCAACTATGTAATGTATAAAATTTGAAAAGAATGTGCATTATAAAAATTTACCTCTTAAGGGGAAAACTTATAAAGTGAATCAGTAAGGTTGTAGGAGTAATGGTTTTTATATTGACGATAAAGAGATTACATATTACATATGAAAGGAATGTTGTATGAAGGAATAAGATGAAAAATCATAGTTACTAGATTAAGAAGGAATTGGGAAGATTTAAGTATTTATGTATTGGAATTAACATATTATCTTATATGAATCATGAAATATATAAGGATTATTCAGTATAAGTTTTTAATTAATGATTTTAAAAAATATATTGAATGATGTTGAAGAACTATAAAATTTATTTAATTGAAAGGTTATATTTTAGGATTAAGGTAAGATAACCCTCAACATGTTCCTGAGGATGGAAAAATGATGCTTAGTTTGTATAAATAGATTATTGATTTGGATAAATTAAATTTAATAGTAATGATTACCATTAAACTGATTAATGAATTACTAAAAAAGTGGTTTATTATATCATTGATTAATTTTACAACATTAATATATATATTTAATATGTTAAATAATACAAGGATTTATTCAATGAATTATAATCATATATTTCTCACTAAGGATCTATGTAAATTCCAGTTTCAGTAGAATACATGATGAAGGAATTCAAATATTTGGTATGTGATAATGAAAAACTATTTCATGCTGTTTGGAGGATTAATTGTAAGTTCATTTTGGAAATTTAGTGACGATATTTATAAAGTTTTGGATTTTAGTATTTTGGAAGGGTCATAAGGTTAACCATTTATTAAATGATTTATGTTAAAATTTGAATTCAATTTTAGTTATTATTGTATTATTTCTCTATATTAATATTAAGGGATATTGGATAACCCATTCTAACAATTTTGTTTTTATGATAATTAAATATATACATAATGACTTATCATTAAATCTTAGAATCTTATGATCCATTAGTGTTTCAAGAATAATAAATTCACCTTAATTTCTAGGATTATGAGATGAAATAGAAATTGATCAAGGAACAACAAAAGGTTGATATTTTTTCCCATGGAATGGAATGAAATCATGTAATTTTATTTTCTCATGAAAATTATTCAATATTAGGAAAATGATCTTGAAATAAAATGGTGTCCCTTTATCATAATTTTTAATGACATCTATTAAATTTTTAACACCTATTTAGACTATGGTTTTATAGTCAATAACCTTATTTTCACCACCCACTTTCTTATGATCAGTGATCTTTATAACTCTCTATAATTATTTAATATTTTCTTCATTCCCCAAATGTTCATTTCCCACCTATGTTATCATATGTTGAAACCTAGTTATGAGTTACTTTAGGTAAATTTTTTGTTTCCAAATTTATATTTTTAAGGTAGGTTTTATTAATCATTTATATGATGTGGGTTTATATGAATGAATTTTAAAATGTTAAACCTTTGATGACCAAGATGAACTTTTATGCTGAATTTCATTTTACGGGGGGTAGAATGTAACACCCCAAGATTTTATAAAATATATGTTTTCAAATTAATATTATATTTTTTATATTTTGATTTATATGAAACACTAAGTTTAGATTTAGTTACACGAAACACTGAGTTTGGATTCTATTACACACAACACTAAGCTTAGCTTGCATTGCATAAAACACCGAGTTTAATTGAAACATGAAATATTATTAAATTATTATTATTTAATATGATAGTTTTCAACTATAAGTTGAAATGAATGTTATTAATAATGTTAAATAAATTATTTAAATATTTTTTACACATGTATATAATGTTAATTAATTATTTACCAATTAATTAGAAATGAAAATAAAATCCTTCTGAAAATAAAAGGAAATCTCTTAAGGAAAAATAATTTTTATTATAAAAAGTTTGTTTTATGTCAATAAATTAACAAAATCAATTTTGGTTAATTATTTTAAATAAAATTATATATTATTTATTCAATTTTGTAACATTCTTCATATATGTTTTCTATGCAACAAATGAGAATAAATCCAATTTTACTCTTAAGAAATGTTTTTTTCTAAAAAGTGGTTTTGTCACCTTTTTGTGCACATATATTAAAATTAATTTTTGAAACTTTTATATAAATAATGTGATAAAATTAAATTAAATTTTGAAATAATAATGTCAAAAAAAATTTAGGGTGAATTTTTGGTATTTTTTTGAAAAGTTTCATTTTTTATTGAATTGTGAAAAATAATGAATTTTAATTGAAAATTACCTTTTCATTGAAAATATTTATAATGTTAAGTTATATTTTTAATTGTTTTTAACATAATATTAGTAAAATTTTATATCAATTTATCCAATTTAGGTTATTTGAATCAATTTTATATTGAAATTTGATATAAAATCTCTATAAACTTCTGAACATTTTCTCTTTAAAAACCTGCTTTATCATCACGTCTATAGGATTAATTTTAAAGTATTTTTTCCCAATTATGTGAATGGAATTTTGAAAAATGGATTCCATATTTTTAATCATCATAATTTATAATTTATAATAAAGTAAAATTAAATTTTGACAAAAATGAATAGTAGAAAATGTAAATACTA
Source organism: Viscum album (assembly GCA_963277665.1). Classification (NCBI taxonomy): domain Eukaryota; kingdom Viridiplantae; phylum Streptophyta; class Magnoliopsida; order Santalales; family Viscaceae; genus Viscum; species Viscum album. The sequence goes on from OY728130.1 coordinate 1,713,678,675, forward strand.
TTTACTACGTTTAAGGTAAAAACCGATTTACCAGGGGTTTTAACTAAGAAGATGAGGGTAAAAAATGACCTAAAAAGTTCTAAAACACCCATTTTATAGATATATTTAGACCTTATATACTCTATTCTCTATAATGTCTCATTTTGGTTTCTTGATGAATGGTAACAATATGGGTATGATTTAATCTTTTCAAACAATTTCAAGTGTGCCACTCACCCATCTTATAAAAGGCCACCCCCTCTCCTCTATTCAACACAACTTAAAACCTATTTGTTTCAGAAAATACATATCCAAATCACTTCTAAAATTCCCTCCTCTCATTATTGATGCCTCATTTTTTCTAAAATCTATCCTAGGATGGATTTTGGGGAAAACCTAAAGAGGGTACCCAAAGAAGTGGGAACTTTCATCAATGAACATTTTTGTTTTATTTATTACTCCACACCTTAAATTTATATTATAAAAAGATTATATAATAACCTCATTATATTAAATATAGTTATATTTTTTTATGTTAAGGTAATTACCAACAACCATCACCACTTCCATCAATTGGGTTGCGAAATCATCGTTTGTGTGTACGACATATTACTACATTGTGAACTGATGTCATTAATTTTTCCATTAACACCTCTCATGGTTGAAAATAATGATGGTTTTATTATATATATATTATATTTATTATGTAATTATTATTATAAAACTATTATATCATACATACCTTCATTATTTCCATTTTGTGGGAATATGATAACATCGATCGTGTGTACCACAGACTAACGCATCACGAAGTGTTGTGATTCATTCACATTTTACATGAACGGTTTTAAGGAAGTATTTAATGAACATATTTGATATAAATGAAATAAAAATTATCTTTTAATTTTGATATTCCAGTAAATTTTCTTTCTTCCAATCCTAAATGAAAATGTAAATAGCATTCACGCATACGTATGACCTATCATCTCCCTGAATGGTGTATATCATTTTCTATCACCAAATGTCATGAGATGAACTAAATACATATATGATGAATATATATCTTATTTATACCATGGTTAAAATTCTGGATATTATGAATCTATGATTAATGTATGAGGGAAAAAAATATAAAAAAATCAAAATGTATACAAAAAACAAAGCAATTATTACCCGAAACATAACTTTAAAAATGGAATTGTTAACAAATAGGTAATATAATGTAATTATAAAATAATATATGGTATGAAATATAAAAATTTTCTCTTTAAAATATGTATAATGAAAATATTTTTACTATACAATGGGTTTGAATGTGTACGACATATGTCAATATGTAAGTTAAGGGATTTTCGTCTCAATTTTATTTAATGTGAGGAACAAGCCATATTCACCACATGTTTCTTTTATGTGATGTATATAATTATGATAAATTTAACTTATGATGATTATAATTAAAATTATTGGTATTTACATTTTTATTTGAGGATTTTTCTTTCACATGGTTTACAGTTCAAAAGTTACCAAATCGGTAAGTTTTTTTTAATCTCAATTTACCTTCTTTGAGAAGTTTGTTATGGTGTGTACATATATTCTTTAATGAGTTGTATATACATCCCATTATACAAGTAATAACATGAATTTATTTATCCTCATGATATTTTATGTCCCATTTTATGTTGTTACTTTATGGGGATTATTATTAAAAGTTACCAAAGTGGTAATGATTTTATGTTTCAATCTCATAATTTATCAGGAATAGTTATGATTATGCTTTTGATGGTAAAATATTATGATCCATATCTCAAGAAACATATTAATTTTATTATGTTATAGTTATTCATTAAATTTCCATGTAATATTACTAATTTTATAGTATTTGTTTCTTAAACTAATCAAGTATATGTTTTTAATAAAATCTAACTTTATTTCTCTCTTCGATCATAAATATATTTTCTTCCAAAATCATGTTTTCTAAAAATGTTACCAAAAATATTTTATTATTATCCTATTATTTTAAAAATAAATTTTTATGCATTTTTAACTTGTTATAATTTTTTTTAAATGAATCTTTATGTTTTTTTCTAAATAATTCCCGTTTAGCTTTTGTAAAAAATGTAAAAAGAATATTTGGTTTTGACATGCATGACATGAACATTTTTATATGCTATAAGGATTTCTCAATTATTTCAATATTCCTTAAAAAAAATTCAAATTCTGTTTCAAATAAAAATTTTTCCTTAATATTTTAGAAATATATAGTTTTTTTATAAATGATTTTAATGTGAAAATTATTTTAAAAGTGTTTTATGTTTTAATTTTTTTTTAAAGGAACGGATATTTTCCTCAAGAAATGTTTTAAATGATTTTTAAATGATTAATTTATAAGTTTTCAATTTTAATTTTAAATAAAATTACTTTTATAATGTTTTAGGTTTTTAAAATTGATTATAAAAAAAAATATTTTCCTCAAGAAATGTCCCAGGTAGTCTTTCAAAATTATTTCCTATATAAGATGACATTATCTGAGGTTACCTATGATTTACTAGGGATATTATCTAATTATACCATTCTTATTATTTCTCTCAATAGTTTATGTTTATTACGAAAATATTTTTATGAAACCCGTTTCTCTTCCACTGGTTATACCATGAGAAAATGATTATGAAACTCACTAATTTTTACATGATTTATGATTTTATGAAATGATGAAATGATTATGAAACTTTTTTCTTTTCTATAGGTTATTTTATGATGAAATGTTTCTGAAACCCATTTCATTTCATGAGTTTTGATATGATGAATGTTTTTATGATCTTGTGGCACTCATATATATTATTTTCCTTATGTGAGGATGGTTTTTTTAAAACTAAGAATGTTGGGTATGTTATAACCAAAGATGGGTGGGACCTATATCTCCCTCCAATGCATTGGGTAAAGATTTATATCACATGATATAGAAAAGACTAGAACAGGGTGTAAACTCAGTTCATTAAGGGAATTTGTCCACTATGATGGTCTTAGGAGTGAATCATGACTTATATAATGGTTTTGGTAAAGAACACATTCTTCTATGAGGAAGGGGATATCACTGGAGATGGTAATTTGAACTACCCATGAGGTGTATACACCAAAAACGAGGGTACATAGGTGGTTATCCTAAGCCCGAATGAGTTACACAAGTGGTTATCCCAAGCCTAACATGCTATGAATGTCTTGATGGGTATCATTAATATAATATTTTCTATACTTATGTTTATGCATCAATTCTAGGTCTTATTCCAAGGTTATGCCCTCATGGATATTGTTATTTTATTTCATTATAATTTATTGGTGGGGAAATTCCAATATGTATTCCATGATTCATGTTACGATCTATGACATGTTGGATATGAACTTTGCAAGTTATTTTCATTATCACATACCCTTATTCTTATCACCTGATTTAATATGACCGTAGACTGATATCTATTATGTTTACCATTACTAAGAACATGAGGTCACCCTTTCTTATTTTTCCTTTCTGTAGGTTTTAAATAAATGTTTTATGTAGGGTATTTATAAAAATAATACTAAATGGGATGATATTTATTGAAAAAATTAAATATCATTCACCATATTAGAAGATTTTGTTCTATGTTTCCAAGGTCACTAAATTATTATAGTACTCATGTGTGTGTTTTTGTAATGTAATAAAGATTAATCTAAAAATATTTAATATCCATGTATGAGAATCTTGGATCAGTATATAGTGTATAAGTTTAATATGACTTAATAAGACAATATTCCACTGACTTAACCTATGTATGTGTCTCACCATCCTCTTAAAAAGGAATAGATATATGGGGAGATGTATATAAAACCTCACAAAAACTAAAGGTGGTGTTGGTGGGGGGGGGGATTTTAGAATCAGATATATATAGATAGATAATTATTTGGAGACAAGGAGATGTGTGAATTTAAATATTTCTATTTGAAAAACATGGTATGTAATTTTGAAGGATGGGTTGATAATTGAATAAAACATTCATTAAAGGCCAAGACATAAGACCAATTGTGTAAGAGTTGGTCATTTAATGAGCCATTAATTTCGTTAGCATTAGACGACCAGTTGGTCATTACAATTTATCACATGATCACCATACCCAATACCAATGACATGATCACATGACACACCCATGTGTTTGTGTGATGGCCTCCCCTTGACTTTCCATGAATTGCATGAGCTCCCACCTTCACATGAATCATGATACCACCAAACATTCCACTCAAATATCCTAATACCATGTCATACTATTATCCTATGAGGAAATATCCTAAATATCATCCAATATAATTTAATTTTTAGGGACATAATGATTATGAGTCCAACCATCTTCCCATCCTCATCAGTGGAAAAGGATAAATATAAACTATAAGAACTCTGATTCCTATTATAATCATGATTCATAGGATGCCTTTTTGAGGTATGATCTCTATTGATACTAAAAAAGGGATATATTACTTCTAAAGACTGTGAATACTTCATCAAACTATTTTAAAATTCCTCCATGTAACTTTAATATCACTATACTCCTCATCCATTTTATTTTCTCATAGATCCATACTCCCCATGAAACTCAAAACCATAATCCTTTTAGGGAAGCCCCATTTTATAAGCCCCATTAAAATACTATCACATAATCATATGAAATGTGTTTTATATTTTTCTATCTCTTATTTCCCATGATGAATGTTACTCACATGGGCTTAAAGACTCGAAATGATCATGTGATTGGAAAAATAAAAATAGACCCATTATGGGAATCTTCATTTGGGGTAAGTCCCGATCATATATTAATTTTCTTAAAAGGCCCATATTCCCCATGAAACATTTCAGGGTTACTTATATATGCATAAGTCCCACACAAACCTCATTTGTCACATCTTTCATAACATAAACTCCTATAATATCAAAACTACATAAACACTGATTACTCTATTCACATGATACTTATGATGCTTATTCAAGGATTAAGCCCCATATCAAATATACATATAACCTGATATAATTCCTTACCACGTGATGCTAAAATGAGTGGTATAATCCTATCACATGACTTTACATTATATAATTCAAACCATGTGGGATTTGATTCCTAATTCAACTGGGTACTTAGGATTCCTCCATGAGGTTCAATCCCAACACCATTAATGTAGAACCTAAGACACAAAGATATGTTATCATCAATTGAGAACCTATGATACATAAATATGCTATTTTCAGTGTAATTCCTTTGATTTGTAAAAAAGTTCACATCGATGATCAATAATCGGTTATAAAGGTTAGTGAAATTAATCCAACATCGTGGTTTTATAAAGATTCCTGAACATGAATTAAATATAACATCCCAGGTAATTATAAAATATGAAAGTTATATATCTATTAATATTTATGAATTAGATATTGATTTTAATTTAAAGGGTATACATTTTTTTATAGATTACTCAACACAAAACAATAAGTTTTTCTAAAATCTTACGTTTCACCCTAGACTGAGTTATACCAAAAAAACAATACATTTTTTATACTATTATTTTAAATGGTTGTTAATTCCAAGTCATTATGTTAGAAAAAATGAATAGAACTAACTATATTATGTTTATACCTTTTTGTTAAATGTTTTTACTTTATTCCAATAAAATTTATGTGCTTAAAATAAGAATAAATCCAATTTTAAGTATAAAATGATCTAATATTTTTAAAAAGTAATTTTATCACCTAGTGATGGTGAAACCTTTTTAATTATAAATTTTGAAAGTTTTATAAATTTTATATGACAAATTAAAATTTTTATTTGGATGAGAGACATCAGAATTTACTTTGGTTGAATTTTTGGTAATTTTCTGATAATATTCATTTTTAATAAATAGTGAAAAATAGTTTATTTTAATTCCAAAATACTTTTTATAATGATTTATTTATATTATTAGGTTATAATATTAATTGGTTTTAAATTATAATTAAATAAATTTTTATCATCGAATTCAATTTAGTTTAGTGGAATCAATTTCAAATTGAAATTGGATGTAAAAACTTTGTGAACTTTTGAACAATTTTAATTTAAAAATATGTTCCCTCAATCCATCAATGATATTTTATTAAAATAAATTTTAGTAATTATATTAATTTAATAATGAAAAAAGGACAAACATTTTTATAATCAGTATGAAAAATTTGATATGATAGGATCAATTTTTTTTGTGAGTAATAACTTTAGTATTTTATTTACCACAGTTAAGGGAAATCAGGTAATTAAAAGTAAAAATAATATTATAATAATTTAAAACAACCCTAACACTTGTAATAATATTATTGGATGAGTTATTTTCCACCAAAAATACACTTGGGAAGAAATTGTAACCATTGGAAGTCACTTGGTTGTGATTATGACATTAATGACATTTTATTTAAAGTAAAAACCAAGATATCATAAACATGTATCTTATTACTAATTGTTTTTTATTTTGGGGTTATATAAGTGATATATTAAACTATAAATAGTCCTTGTCAATATAAAAATATTACTTATATCATGATATATATTTTTTAATTTTTAGAGATTAAATAATTAATTTTAATTATGACACAATGACAATGTAGTAATAGATTTACTAAAGGAAGAGTCAAATAAATGATATTAATAGTATTAAAATAAATATAAATTTAAATATTTTATTCTATAAAATAATTTTACGAATTCATAATACATTTTATTGACGAGTTATACTATATTTTTTTGAAGGAATAAAATTTTTATGATTTTTTATAAAGTCAAGTAATGAATAGTGTCAAAAATGGCATAATTCATATTTTAAAATATAAAATATTTAATTAAATGAATTAATTTTTTTAAAAAAATAAAATATTCAGCCAAATAGTTTTGGTAAGTCTCCAAATATCATTAATGAGTCATTTATTAATCTCTTGGAATGTTATGGTAATTATTTTAACTCTCAAAGTATAAATTACTTGATAAAACTGTTAGAGTTAAAAGGGTTAAAACAAAATGATAAGGATAAAAAAATAAAACCTGTCAAATTTCCATTTTATGATTTTATTTCCACCCATCCTCATTAAATATTAGAACAAAATCATCATGTCCCAATATCAAAAGGAAAATTAATTTATATTAATTTAATACTTTGAATAATTTCAAGAGTGCCCCTCCCCTCTCCTATAAAAAGACACTCTTATTTTCTTTTCCTTACAATGTAATTTTTTTCAGGCCAAGATCTAACCAAACACATTCTTAATTCTATCTCCACTTCTCTCAAATGGTAAAGGAATTAATCTTTCATGCGTATGTGCGAAAAATCACCTCCATGAACTCATATAATAATTTTCCATAACTGTATCTCAAGACTGGTTATAATGATGGAATTCATGTTCACATGTTATATTAATGAAATATTAATCATTATAAGATAATAATATATAAATTATGTTCATACTTTCAATGCACATAAAATTGATAACATCATTCGTGTATACGTGTGAACTATCACCTCCATAAAGCGATGTGATTCGTTTTTATTCACTACATCATTTGTATGATATATTTAATTATATTTAGATTATTAATATGATATTAATAATGTTATGATAATTTTGGAATGTTAAAATAATAATTACTTTATTTACATAATGTTCAATGAAAAATGAAAACGTTACTCATCCATACATATAACCTACCATCTCCATGATTATAAAATTATTATTGTTTTATAAACATAATTAATAGTTTGATTAAAAAGTATAATCAATGACATAAAGTTATTATTATATCATTAATATTTTTATAGATATTATGGAATTATGACCACATGGATAGATTTACGTCATACCAATTTCATTTTTGAACTCAAGTATAGAATATTGACAAAACGTCCGATGCGAACTTAAATAATTAAGTAATTGTTATAAAATTATAAATAAGTGATATAAAGGGAATAATAAACCTGAAAAATGTTCTCAATATAGTATAAACTAACCTAATTTTATTATTTAGGAGTATAAAGAATGTATGATACAAGTCTAACTTAATGTAAGGGACTTTATCTCAGCATCCTTTCATTGAGGCATAATTTGATGGTATACACCACCTTCTTGTATAGATTGTATAATAAATCCCTTTGAATTTTAATTTCATTAAAAAGTTTTTAAAAGAAATATTTTTTATGAATAATTTTTCTAAATGAAAAAAAGATTGTCTTTTTTAATATATACGGCAACAACAAATTTTTTCCGTTGTGACTATTATTTGATATTTGGCTTCCTCTACAAGATGTAATGTTTTTACAAGGAAAATAAATACCATATTAACTTTTTACGATATTTTGGTATTGAAAATGGTTTTGATAATGGATTTATTATATCAATATCTTGAAATTATATCTTGTGAATAAAATGTGGAAATGCTATTTTTATTTTATGCATGATTTATGTGTTGTGCCTATGTTTTAGTTCAAGGGAATTACTAATTTATACGGGTGGTTCCATGATAAACCGAGGGTATGTGAGCCTATGATAGCTCTTCAATGAATTGGGTAATAAGATAGAGTTAAATGATATTGTTTCTCCTAATAGATTTAGGTAATGTATTGTGATGATTCTTCCAAATGTAACCTTGAAGGTTACACTCTTTGTAGCTATGAAAGATACAATGTAAGTATAACATGGATGCCCCAAGTTACCATTATAATTTAGGATTTCTAGGAAGTTTTTCAGGAATCTTATGATTTCATGAGGTATGTTAATGAACTTATGTTTTATGGTTGAAAATTATGATTTTGTGAAATTGTTTTCATGAGTTCATAATATTCATGGACTAATGGTTTCATTCCTTATTTTATATCCCTTATTATGATTTTTTGCACTAATACCAAGTTTTTGAAATGTTTTACATAGGTTTTAAGGATAGTTAAGAGAAATAAATAATTTGATATAAATTTAATGAAGATTTATATCATGAAAAAAAGAAATGATGTTTTAAATAGTTTTATCTTGTGAAAAAATGGATAGTGAGTAGAAGTGTATAATTTGTAATATTATAGTTGTTATGTAATAATTTGGGACTAATTATCTAAAAATATAAACCTAAAAAGACCCTCAATGTTAATTCCCAACTAAACTCAACATTATATAACATTTAAGTCTGGGGCCTTATAGTTGGTATCATAGGACGATTTAGATAACTTTAGGGGTTAGGATATTTTAAATAGAATATCCATAAATGATTTTGTTACTTCATTGTAATATTGAAATGATATAGAATTTTAATATTACCATATTTATTAATCTAATATATGTATGTTCAGAATGGTTTCTCCCAGAGGAAATAAGGAAGATCTACTAGGATGACATCTATATAAAAAACCTTCCAAATCAAAAACCTAAGATGGTCAGAATTGTAACTGAATAATTTGTTGTAGTGATGGAAAAATTGACTCAAGATATACATGGTGGTGGTATCTGTGCACTATATTAGTCAGATCAACCATATATAATCATGTTGGAAGTAGAGCCTTTCAAGAGGCAACATCCGCCACCATTCATAGAATCATCTGACCTTGTGCTAGCTGAAGGGTAGATTAAATCACTAGAAAATATTTTTGATGTTATTGGGTGTTCATAAAATGAAAATGTTAGTCCTTATATTTAGCATTTTGATGGTGAAGACAATCATTGGTGGTCGATGGTTAATAATATCAGGGACAGTAAGGATATTGGTGTCGTTGATTAGAATGAATTCAATAGTATGTTTCTAGAGAAATATTTTCCTAAGGGGTTAGACTTAGGATGATAAAAAATTCTTAGAATTAAGGAAATATAAGGACTTATTAGATGTTTAAAAAGAAAAATTCACTCGACTAGAAAGGTATGCTCCAAATTTTATCCTGGATATCAAAAGTAAAATCAATCATTTTTTACTTAGGATTAAAGCTAAAGTATGGAAGGGAGTTGGCTTCTCATGAGTTCAAATGTTATGAAAGACTTGTTCGATGTGCGAAGAAAGTGGAATTGGAGTTTTCTAATGATCATGTGTTCTTCAAAAACTAGCAGAAAAAGTGGACAAGGTCATAGGTGAAAGGGGAGAATTCATAAAACAAGCCTGATGGTAAAGAAATTAAGTTTATAGTTGGTGAGAATTGTGGTAAAAATACCCCGGAGAATTCCTTCTAAATTATAGTAAGTTTATTAAAGGCAGTAAAATAGGAAATAAGGCTCATAACTACCAACGAGCCTGTACCTTAGTGGTATAGGGGACTTCTTGGCCTCCAAAAGACCCAGGATCAAATCCGGGTATGGGCTAATTTTCGGGCACTGTAGTAGTGGCGGACTATAGCGGACTGTAACAGGTCGGGTACTGTAGTAGTACTATTCATTTAGGGGCCCTTTGGGCAAAAAAAATGGGCTTTCAAGCCTAGTATTCAGGCCAATTGGCCTTGGTCCTTCGGGCTATGTAATGGGTCTTCCTCTACCTAGTCTAAAGAGTTCTTTGCTTTAAATAATAAAATGAGGGTTTAGCCCCAACCCTTAAAAAAACATAAGGCTCATAACTGCACTAAAAATGTTCAAGGTAATTGTAATAAAAAATATAATATATAGTCCGTAAAATGTTTTAAATTTAATGAGATTAGTCATTATACAAACGAGTGTCCGATGAAGAATTTGAATAATGGGAAACAACTAGACTATAAGAAGAAAGGTGTGGTAAAATCCTTCGCAAATACTTCAGTAGATTTTGTTCCATAAAATGATGTGTTATAAAGTACATTGTTTTTTTATTCAGATTATGCCAATTTGTGGTTTGATTTAGGGTCAAGACATTCTTTAAATTCTGAGAAATTTGTTGGTTAATTGGAAATTCCACCTCAATTAATGAATCCAGAACTTATGGTAAAAAGACATGGGGGAAATATTGAGGAAAAAAATAAATTATAAGAATCTTTCTATCCTTGTCTATGGAAATAATTTACCTGGAGACCTTATTGTTTTTCCTCTAGTATAGTTTTATGTTATTTTGGGTAAAGATTTTATTTCTATTTACCATGATAAAATTGACTGTAGAGATAAATAAGTTTCTCCTCTTAAATACTTTCAGTTTGTGTACAATAATGAACCTTTAACATTGATAACATATCTAGAAGCTGATAAAATATTAAAATATTGAAATTAATTTTACCTTTTACATATTGTTGAAAACAAAGGAACTGTTCATGTTAATTATGTACCTGTAGTAAATGAGTATCTTGATGTTATTCCTAATGTTTTTGATTGTATTATACATGATCATAAAGTTTAATTTACTCTTGAATTAGTTATTGATGCTAATCTAATTTCAAAACGGCTTTATCAAATGTCTCCAATTGAACTTTTAGAGTTGAAGAAGCAATTTTAGGGGTTATTTAATAAAGGTTTTATTAGACCTAACACATCACCAAGGGGTTCGCCTATAGTTTTTGTTAAAAAAAATGGTTCAATGAGACTTTGAAATTATTATAGATCCTTGAATAACATCACTGCTAATAATAAAATCATTTTCTTCACATTGATGATTTTTTTATCAAATCGAGGGAGTATAATATATTTTGAAGGTTAACATGAGTTTGGGGTACCATCAGTTGAATGCAATAGAAGAAGGAATTCCAAAGAATTTGTTTCATACTATATATAGCCATTATGAATTTTTAGTTATTCTATTTGGGTTAACTAATACACCTATTGTATTCATAGATCTTATGAATAGAATATTCCATGAGTTATTAGATAATTTTTTGGTTGTGTTTATTGATGATATTTTGGTATATTTGAAAAGTAAATAGGATCATGAAATTCAACTAAGAGTTGTTTTGAAAACCTTAATAGAAAAGAAACTGTATGGGAAATTTAGAAAATGTGAATTTTGGTTGCAATAAATATCTTTTCTTGGTCAAATGTTTTCTAAAGATGGCATAACTATTTATCCTACTTAAATAAAATTTGTTGAAGAATGGAAAAAGACCCAAAAATATAACTGAGGTTTGTAGTTTTCTTGGTTTGGTAGTATATTACTAGAGGTCTATTGAAAAAATTTCACAGTTATCTAGACCATAGACTAAGTCAACTAGAAAAGGAGTTAATTTCAAAAGGAAAAAAGAATGTGATTATTTTGGTTTTCAATAATTGAAAAGAAGAATGAAAAATGATCTAGTTTTGGCACTACATTCCAGAAATGGTGAATTTGTTATCTATAATGATTATTCGTTGAAAGGACATGGTAATTTCCAAATGCAGAATGATAAGGTAGTTTCATATGCTTCATCTCAGTTGAAAAATCATGAGTTAAATTACCCTACACATGATTTGTATTTAGTTGCTATTTTTGTTGCTTTAAAATTTAGAGATATCACCTATATGGAGTAGAATGCGAAATATATACAGACCATAAAAATTTAAAATATATATTCACTCAAAAATAATTTAATATGAGATGAAGAAGAAGGTTAAAACTAATGAAGGATTATGATGACATTATTCATTACCATCCTAGAAAAGTAAACAAAGTGGATGATTCTTTGAGTTGGAAAATTAATTATAAATTATCCATGATACATTTGGAACGTGACCCTTTGATTAATGATTTGATAAACATTTCCATGTAATTTGTTGGTGTAGGAAGTTATTCTATTTTTTTTTCTGGTCATAGTGAAATAATCTCTACCTGAGATAATTAAGAAAGCACATAAGGATGAGAGTGAATTTCCAAGAAAGGTATAATTGGTTCAAAAGTGTAAGTTTCTTGAATATGACATTGAGAGAAATTATGTTTTTAGTTTTGGAAAGAAGTTATGTGTTCCTTGTGATTCACGGTTGAATAAAGAGTTGTTATGTGAAGATTATAATTCTTAATTTTCAGTTCATTATGGAAGTACTAAGATATACAGAAACCTTCTCAAGTATTATTGGTGGGATGAAATGAAATGAGATATTGTTGAATTTACTATGAATTGTTTGACCTGTCAGTAGGTTAAATAATAATGACAGTTTCCAAAGGAGATGATTCAAAATTTTCCAGTACCAAAGTGGAAATAGGAAAATATATCCATGGAATTCATAGTGGTATTACCAAATAATTCTCGAGGTAATAATGATACTTGTGTTATTATTGATATATTGGGAAAATCAGACCATTTTCCTCTAATTCAAGATACATCGTCTCTAGATCACATTTCTCTGTTGTATCTTAAATAGATAGTAAGGTTACACGATGTTCCTATCTCCGTTTTATATGATCACGATCCCAGGTTCACTTATAACTTTTTAAATACCTTTAGAATTCATTGAGAACAGAATTAAATTTTAGTACTACTTTTCTTCCTCAATTAGATGGGAAGTCAGAACAAACAATTTGGAGCTTGGAGGATATGGTATGTGCTTATTCAATGTATTAACATGGAAGTTGTGATCACCATCTTTCTTTGATTGAATTTTCTTATAATAGTAGTTTTCATTCCAGTACACAGATTGAACCATTTTAGGTATTATATGGAAAGTGGTGTTAAACTATAGCTTTTTGGGATGATGTTCGAGAAAGGAAGTTTATGGGGCCAAAATTGGTAGAAGAGATAGAAGAAAAAGTTTATTTGATTTAGAAATATATGAAGGCATCTCATAGTTCGTAGAAATGTTATTAGAGTAAAGGGAGGAAGGATATTTATTTCAAGTTAGGTGATCTTTCCTTTCTCAAAGTTTATCCATGGAAAAGTGCGATGCATTTTATTAATAACGGGAAGCTGAGTCCATGGTTCATTAAACCTTATTAAATCGAATATAAGGTTGTATTAGTTGGATAACATTTGGATTTACCTCCAATTTTATCCTAGGTACACAATATTTTTCATGTTTCAATGTTAGGAAAGTATATTTCGAATCCATCTCAAGATTTGAGTCTAGAAGTATTTCAGCAGGAAGAGAGTATTTCTTATGAAGAATAGACAGTTTAGGTTCTTGACCATAGGTAAGTATTTTGGAATAAATTGATTCATCAGCTTAAAATTTTGTTTAAAAACATATGTTTGAAGAGTCAATATAAAAATATAAAAATGCTATGTGGAAGAAATATCCCAACTTGTTTGACAAGTGAACAAAATTGCGATGACACAATATCAAAAAGAGAGGAAGGATGTAACATCCCATATAATTATAGAATAATACCATTTCATATTAATTAATATTTATTAATTAGATACTAATTTTTTTTTAAATGGGATGTTTTTTATGATAGCGTACCCGACACAGAATAACGGGTTTCTCTGAAATCTTAAGTTGCACAAAAGACAGAGTTATACCAAAAAATAATTAATTATTATTATTATTATTTTAAATGGTAGTAAATTCCTAGCCATTATAATTGAGTGAATGAATAGAACTAACTATATTATGTTCAGACATTTTTTTAAAATGTTTTTACTTTCTTCTAATAAATTTCATGGACTTAAAATAAGAATAAATCAAAATTTAAGCATTAAAAGCTCTTATATTTTTTAAGGATAGTTTTACTACCTATTGATGGAGAACAATTTTTAATTTTAAGTTTCTATAGTTTTATAAATTTTATATAATAAATTAAAATTCTTCTTTGGAAGTGATACATCCAAATTTACTTTGGTTTAATTTTTGGTATTTTCTGATAATATTAATTTTTAATGAATAGTGAAAAATACTGCATTTTAATTCAAAAATGAGTTTTTTATCATTTATTTATATTGTTAGTTTATCCTTTTAATTATATTTAAAGTATAATTAAATAATTTTTTATCTTTTCATTTAATTTAGGCCATTTGAATCAATTTCAAATTGAAATTGGATATAAAAACTTTATAAACTTTTGAATGTTTTTACTTTAGAAACCCATTTCCTCAATTCGTTGAAAAGAATAATTTTTAAATTAATTTTAGTCACTTATATGAATTGAATTTTTAAAAATGGACATACATTGTTAAAATTAGTTTGAAAAATGTGATCTAATAGGGTCAAAATAATTTTTGGCGAATAATAATTCTAGTATTTTATTTACCACGATTAAAGGTAAATGAGGTAATTAAAGGTAAAAACCTCATTATAATAATATAAAACTACCCTAACACTTTTCCTAATATTATTTTATGTGTTATTTGCGACCCAAAAAAGCTTTTGAATAAATTTTGGCCTTTGGAAGCCACTTGGGTGTGATAATGACATTAATTACATTTCATTTAAAGTGAAAACAAAGATGTTATAAACATGTATCTTATTACTAAAACAATTTTAATATGGGTTTATATATGTGATATATTCAATTATAAATAGTCCATATAAATCTAAAAATATTACCTATATCATGATAATATTTTTTAATTTTTTAACATTAAATAGTAAAATTTAATTATGACACAATGATAATGCTATAATGGATTTATTAAAGGAAGAATAAAATAAATGATATTAATATTATTGACATAAATATAAATTTAAATATTTGAGGCCATACATAAATTTTATAGATTACTTGGACATTTTATTTATGAGTTAAACTCGTTTTTTAAAAGTAATCAAGTTGTTATGATTTTTAAAAAGTCATGTAATGAATAATGTCAAAATTGACTTAATTCGTATTTTAAAATATAAAATATTTAATTAAATGAATTAAAATTTCAAAAAAAAATACAGGATTCATCCAAATATTTTTTTTAAGTCTCAAAACTTCATTAATGACTTCTTAATTGGCCGTTTGACATGTGATGGTAATTATTTTAACCCTCAAAGTGTAAATATTTTGATAAAATGATAAGAGTGAAAAGGGTTAAAACATAAAGATAAGGATCTAAAAATATTCAAAATTGTATAATTTACATTGGATGATTATATTTGGACCCATACTCATCCTATATTATAAATAAATCTACTTGGACCAATTTTTAATATAAAATGAATTTATATTAATTTAATACTTTTAATAATTCCAAGAGTGCCCCTCCCCTCCCCTATAAAAGGAACTCTTATTCTCTTTCCCTTATACTTTAAATACCTTTCTGTTCAAAAAATCACTACCCAAACACCTTAAAATATCTTTTAACCACATTATTGAGTCCCTAATGTTGAAAAAACACTCTTATTAGAGGTTTTAATTTGTTAAGAAACATGATCATCCAAAGGAAATGTAATGTTTTTATCTAAGTGATTCTATTTTATTTTTTCTTACACATCCTAAAATTATATCCCAACCATGATGAGATAATAAATATAGTATCCTATATATATTGATATGTAATTATTTTAATATCATCATCTAAATCCATCTCCACTTACATCGAATGGGAAATTAATTAATCATTCATGCGTACATGTGAACTATCAACTCCAAAAACTAATATAATTCGCTTTCCATAACCGTCTCTCATGACTGGTTATAATGATGTAATTAATGTTCATATGTAATATTAATGACTTATAAATCATTATATTACAATAATATATCAATTATTTTCTTTCTTTCCATGCATATAAAAATGATAACTTTGTTCGTGCATACGTGTGAACTATCACCTTCACAAAGTGATGTGATTTTTTTATTCACTACATCACTTGTATGATATATATAAGTATATCTAAATGATTAATATGATATTAATTATTTTATTACTATTCTAGAATTATAAAATATTAGTTACCATATTTCTATAATGATCAATGAAAAATTAAAATGTTACTCATGCGTGTGTATGACCTACCGTCTCCATGATTATAACGTTGTTCATTTTTCATAACCATAAAAAATGGTTTGATTAAAAAGTATAATTAATGTAATGAAGCTATAATTATTTCATTAATATTATTTTAGAGATAATGGACTTATTAAAACATGGATAAATTTACATTATACCAAGTTTATATTTGAACTCAAGTACAGAATATTGACAAAACATCTGACGTGAGCTTAAATACTTAAGTAATTGTGATAAATATTAAATAAGTGATAAAAATGGAATAATAAACATGAATGGTTCTAAATAAAGTATAAATTAATCTATGTTTATTATTTAGAAATATAAAAAATTTAAAATACAAGTCGGGCTCGAGGTTAGGTATTTCGTCTCAATCTCCTTTCATTGAGGCATAATTTGATGTTATACACAACCTTATTTTATACAGTGTATAATCAACACCTTTGAATTTCAATTTCATTAAAAGGTCTTCCAAAATAATATTTTTTTACAATATTTTTTACTAAATGGAAAAAGGAATGTTTTTTAACATATACAATAACAAACAACTTTTACGCAATTATGACTATTGTTTGATATTTAGATTCCTCTAGAGGCTGTAATGTTTTTAAAAGAAAAATAAATACCATATTCTCTTTTCAGGTATTTTGGTATTGAAAAGGGTTTTGAGAATAGATTTTTTATATCAATATCTTGAAATGATATCTTGTGAATGAAATGTGTAATTGTTATTTTTTCTTTATTCATGATTTATGTGTTGTGATTATGTTTTAGTTCTTGGGTATTGCTTTTGTATATGGGATTTTACATGATAAACTGATAGCAGTTGATCCCATGATAGATCTTCAATTCCTTGGGTAAAGGGATAGATTTAAATGATAAGGTATCTCCTAAGATATTTTGGTAATATAATGTGATGGGTATTCCAAATGTGACTATGAAGGTTACTCCCTATATAGTTATGAAATCTACAACATAAGTGTGATATGGATTCCAAAAGTTACCTTTATGATTTATGATTACTAAGAAGTTTTTCAGGTATCTTATTATTTCATGAGGTATGATAAATAACTTATTTTTATGGGTGAAAATTATGATTTTATAAAAAAAATTCATGAGTTTAAAATATTCATGGACTAACGGTTTCATTCTTTATTTTATATCCCTTACAGAGATTTTTGTAATCATCCTAAGTTTTTGAAATGTTTTCCACACGGTATAAGGATGGGTAATAGAACGGAATAATTCAAGATGAATTTTATGAATATTTCTATCAAGAAAAAAGAAATCAAGTTTCAGAAGAGTTATATTATGTGAAAAAATGGATAGTGAGTAGAAGTGTATCCTTTGTAATATTTGAGTTGTTCCGTAAAAGTTATGGCGTAATTATTTAGAACACTAAACCTAGAAAATATACTCAATGTGAATTCTTGAATTAACTCAATATTATGTAACATTTAAGGATGAAACCTTATTTTTAATATATAAGAGAGTCCCATAGTAGAAAATAATTCCCCCAAATAGGTTGTGATTAGCCTAAAATCCCATCCACTTAACCAATGTGAGGTTCTAAGTTTTATTTTCATAGAACTCCAATGATCTCCTTACTTTGGAATGTAGTTCCATTAGTTGATAAAAATATGGGAATATTTGGGTGTTTCTGGTTCCATTAATAAATCCTATTTGAAACTATTCGAGTTAGGAAACATGATCTATCAGGAGGATTGTGCAGTGATTCTCAACGCCCCATGAAACTGAATTCCTGGCCTCCCCATCCAAGGTCAAAACAAATGTATTTAATTCCCATGAATTTATTTTATCATAATGTTCATGTAATTTAGTGGATTAAAAAATCCATTTAATTTTATCTCTTTCAAGGTATTTTGATTCAAAGGTTACAAAGCATTAATGGTTTATTTACAAAATCACATTGAAATTGAAATTGTTTATGACAAAATTTTCATTAAGGTATTTAGTTTTTTCTTTAGAAAACTAATTTTTTTCTTCTAATTTTTTAATTTTCATTTTTTTACATGGATTTTTAGCATTTCATATCCATCGGGTTAACAATTCAACAAAATGGACACTTGTAAGTGAAATCGACCATTTCACTTATTCTAATATACAAATCATTCTCTTCTATATCTATAATTTTCATATGATCTTTATGGCTTTAATTCTCCCAAATTATATAACAATTTAATTTCATTTTATATTTAATTTCACTTTCATTAATAAAGTATGAAAGGAAACCTTTTAATTTTTTTCCACATAGTCTCTTTCTACTGAATATTTTCAAAAAAATTCTTTATAATAATCCTTTTTAAGTTTTCTTAAATATTCAAGTTTATTTTTATTTAATTTATTATTAATTTTCCATAAAAATATTTTATAAATTATTTCCTTTTAAAATAAATTTTATCGAAGAGTAAATAATAGTTCTAATTATTTTAAAATAAATCTTATAATTTTCAAATAAATTGTTCTTCATCAATATCCATATCTTTTATTGTTACTTATTCTTCAATAGGTATATTATCTAAGGATAACAATGACTTTTATTCTATATATTGATTATGATCATTATTTTTGGAAGTTTTTTATGAAACTCATTTATTTATAATTGGTTAATTAGGCTATGATGGAATTGTGAATGTTTTTATGTTCTTATGGCACACATATGTTTGGTTTTTCATTACGTGACAAGTTTGGATAGAATTATATATCCATAAAATGTATTAGGAAAGAAATATATCTCATAATATGATATTTAGGGGAATAAATATTGAACCTAATTCACTATGTTTATCTGAATGGTGGTCCCATAATTATATAACTCTATAATGAATTAAGTAAAGCCTTATATCTCATTATTTGACATGTTAGTGAATAAGTAATGATCCTAATACACTATAGTAATCTGTACACTATGTTTTATGGACTAGAGAGTGAACCCAAACCATTATAAAACGTTTTTACTACATTATGGTGTTATTGATGGAAAGACTTAAGAAAATAAATGTTTTATAATTATTATTAATGTGTTACATTCTTAAGACACAATTTAATGTTATGCTACAATCATATGTTATATGTTCATGGATCAAGATTATTGACTTATTTTTCCACCCTCCTTTGACTCATGAAATATGTTATTTCAAAATTCCTTTACCATAACTCATTATTTATGACTATGATTTATTTAGTATGAATTTATAATGTTATTTTCATGCACCATGATCACGTTCTCACACCCATATGTTCTTCTTATTCTCACTTTCAATATTCGATTGTTATCTCATTCATTTACCCTTAATGGTAATTTTATATTACCGTTTTCATATGTGGTCAATCCTTAGAAAAATTAGAGGAGTATTATATGTAATATTTCCAGAATGATATCACATGCATACAATTTTTTGGTAGATATTTAAGTATTAAAGTAAAATAAGAAGTTAATATAGATTATCACAAAAAAACATAAAAACTATAGGTGTTAGGGAGTGATTTATTATGAAATGTAATGAATATTCCTTTAAAATTTTGTATTTTTTTTATTTTATGGTTTGGTTATCTCTATTTATGTTCCTAAGAAAAATAATAAAAAACTAATCAATATTTTATTCAAAAAATACCCTCCCATTTACCAATAAATTCACCTACTTACACTAATTTATTATAACTTATAAAAAATATTCTTTGAAAAGATATATAGAAAAATCCCTCCATAACACTTATAGAAATTTTTTTATTCACTCTTACAACTAAAATACAATTCTATGAAAACCATAAGTTCCGATTAAAGGAGATACATCGAGGATAATAATTGAATCTTCCATTTATTACACCTTAAAATTTAATTTCCTTATTCATTCCTAATCTTATTTATAATTTTCACAAAAAATCCATTCATTATATAATAATCGTTATAAATCTACTTTTAATTAATTTATATAATATTATAATTTTTAAAATTAATTTTATATTTGTGTATAACATTAATCCCATTATGATTGGTTTGAACAACCAATATGGATGATGTTATAAATTGAATATTACTACCTTAAATTGTTGTATTTAAAAATGAATTTAATTAATTAATATAATTTTTGTAACACAATTTATAATCTAGGGATAAATTTCTCATTATATAAAATATATTAAAAACAAGCAATCTTTTTCAATCTAATATCCTCAAATAGCATACCAATATTATTTACCTCGTTTTTTACAATTTTGGTCCAACTATTGAATTGTATAGATTTTGTGATATTTTAATAATAAATAGTCCGAACCATTTCCGTTTAAGTCATGGAATTATTTCAAATTACCATTAGAAAATATTGACACATCGTAGATTGTTTTTTGAATAGTAGACCAAACAACCCCAAAAGATAGATACGGGCAACATAGATACAATAATTGAATAAAATATGATAATAAATGAATTTTAATATATTAAATAGACCTTATTAATCTTATTTAGTATTTAATTATAATTTAATTAATCTATTTTAGAGGTTAAAAGACCATCCAAGAGAGTAAAGGATCAAGATAAGGGAACTCTGCAACAACCTTTGTTCTTTTGGGAGATTCTATCTCTCTCTCTCTCTATATATATATATATATCACTCTTTGTTTATATATTATTCACAAATTATTATTATATATTCCATAAATATGATTACCCTATATAAACCAAGTTTATTTTCCATTTCTCTTCTTGGTATATGCATGTTTTCCTTGAGCCCCTCCAATCTCTCCATTTTATATGGTTTAGTATGAAGGAGAGATTTGATGGGCTCAAGAAAAACATTCATATACCAAGAAGAGAAATGGAAAATAAACTAGGTTTATATAGGGTAATCATATTTATGGAATATATAATAATAATTTGTGAATAATATATAATTAAATTATTTATCCATTCAATTTTATTTTAATTAAATTGATAACTATCTCCATGAATTATGATTTGTAATTGAATTATCTATGTCCCAAATTCCTTAATCACCTCTTTTATTTGGAAGATTAATTATATATCATCTGGTTATGCTTTGAGATAAGATTATGCAACCCATTTCCTCATCAAGGGTTTTTATCATTCTCATGATTAATGTATAATTTTTTCTTTATTACATTAATATTTTAACATCCTATTATTTTATAATAAATTTATTTAAAATTATCTTTATGAGTTCAATAGCTAGTTTCACATGCAACATTAGACCAAAACAAATCACGATACAACCATTTTAAAATAGTCACTGATTTAGGAATTATAAATAAAAGAAACGGAATTATAAAATATATGTATAAATAAAAATAAATATTATTTTTAATATTAATTAATTTATTAAATTAAATTAGTAAAACTAAATAACTAATATGATCATTTTATACTTATAATTAGTTTTTTGTAAAATTGGGTTTATATGCGCTAGGTATTTTTATTTGAAGAATATAAATATATTATGGATAAACTAGGATAATTTATATTGTTTATATGAATAATATATTGAAAACAATTTAATTAGTAATTTATAGTAAATAAAAATAAAAATAATTAATGAATAATTTTTTTCCTTAAAAAATAGTTTTTTTCTATATATATTATGTTTGGATAATTTTTAATCATGGTTAACAAGGTTAAACAAGGGTAATTTCAAGTGGCTTTAATTTTAATCTCATAACATGAAACTTAGAACTTATATAAGTAATTTTAGGTGGTAATTTCTTACCAAAATGTGTCACTATTAATTACTCACCTAACTAAACTATCCCTTATGTAATTCAATTCTTACCCCTTAACTAACTTTCATTTCTAAGGAAAAGTCCCACCTTTTAACCTATAAAAGTATTCCCCGTCCACCCACTTCAAATCAAACTAATTTTCCTAAATTACATTTTATATTTACCCATTTTTTCTTTCAAAGATACATATCCCATGTTCATAATTCTATGATCACTAGAAGTGAGTCTATGTCCTCCATTTCCATGAAATCCTTCAAGGGAAGAATCAAGTCCTCAACATGAGTAATACTATCACCCAAGTCTTTTATTCTTTATATTACACCTCAAAAACTATTATAATAATGTTAATATAATTAAATTAGTACCATTTTTATTTTAATGTTTAATTATATTTGAGGTATAACTATTATATATTCTCTTCCCAACCATATAAAATTGAAAATTTCACTCATGTTATGTGCGGACTACCACCTCCATGTGCGACATGTCTTGTTTTCAATAACCTCTTTACATGGATGGTTCAAAGTGGGTATTAAAATATTTTTTTGTATTTAAAACATTATTTATATTATAAAAACATTAATAAATTTCTACATTATTTCTGTAATTTGAAAAAATGAAAACATCATCCATGAATACGTGCGAACTTCCACCTCAATGAACAACATGTTTTATTTTCACCACCACCATACATAAATGATTATAAAATATGTTTTATGAATATATATATATATTGTAATAATAATTAAAATATTTAATTCATATGGTTCTTAAATGATAAACCAAAAATTAATTATCAATATAAATTATTCAAATAATTTCTGTAAATTACCAGGAACAAGTTCATCAAGTATAACTTTCTCACAAACGATACAATTTTTTACTTCAAGTGAATAAGGGGATAGATTAATAATTCAAATAAAATTATTATAAAATCTTTTATAATGAATTAATTATGAACTTGGTATATAATAATAGTGTTATACATTGCTTTTATAAAACATGCATGAAGAAATCAAAATAATTAACATCCGTTGATGAAAATAAACATTAAATAACTAATACATGTGTATTGAATGATTATAACTTAATAATATAAATATTAAAGGTTATGAATAAGGTTATTAAATATTTTATTATTTTAGTTATGTTTGTTATATATGGTGTTAAGTAGTTTTTTTAAAATTCAGGAAAAAATTTAAGGGTTTCATCTCAAGTATTCTTCCTTGGGACATGTTTTGTATTGTGAACCTATTTTTATTTTCATGGGGTATATACTACCTATTTATAATATTATATAATTATTCAATCTTTTTTCATTGTATTTAAAGTTTCATTTCATTTTTTTCCATTTCAAAGAGTTTTTGGATCAAATGTTTTGAAAGTTGTAAGAGTTTCATCATCTCAGTTCCACTTCATTGAGATATGATACGTATTTCCCACTAATATTATTTTTCGGTATATATAATTCACATGGATGAATTTTTAATATACATGTATTAAATTTAAATGGATTCGTGAGTCCCTATTTTGTTTTTATTTTCATGGGTTTTCATTTTGAAAGGTAATGTAGATGTAAGTATTTTATTTAAAGTTAATTGTTAATTTGGGAATAATACAAAACAATTATATATTGGGGAACCTTGTGTGAAATTTATCTCTAAAAACAAATAAATTTTATTCTACTTTGTATATTAATGTGTTTTTACATGTCCTATAACAATTTCATTCCCTTGGTAAATAATTAACCACATGTGACACTTGTAAGTGAAACTAACCCCACATTTTATTTTTGGTTGAGAATATTCCTAATCTATATCCATATTGATCTTATGTTTATCCTCATACATGCTTAAATAATTAATTAATGTTATTTTAAACTATTTTTAATTTCTTTAAAAATAGTTTTACTTTTTTTTATAAAATTTTCCACACCTGTTGTTTTAAAAAAATTATACCTTTTTAAAAAAATTTGAGTGAACACTTTGTTTCACTGTTATGAGCATTATAATTTATAGAGATTAAATTCCATGTTTCAAAATGGTTTTCCAAATTATTTTAGTTATTAATTATTTTAAAAATAAAAGGGGTATTTATTCTTATTTTTTAAATTTGATTTTTGAAATAATATTAAAAGTGGGGGTTTTTTATCTATGTCAACTTCTGTTGACACTATTTATGGGATGTGTTCTTATACCACTATCCACCTCCTTTTTATGGATGGTTTATATATTAGTATAGAGAAGTTTCCACGAAACCCATATCTTTTCCATGGGTTAATTAAGTGAACTTGAAATATTAACATTTTCATGTTCTCATGGTACACATATGAATGGTTTTTATTATGTGATAGGTGGGATCATAATTATATTACTATAATGCATTGGGTAAAGTATGATATCTCATGATATAATATGAAAATGAATGGGGTGTGAACCCAATAGAAAATTGAAGTCAATAAACTATTATTATGAGAATAAGGAGTGAACCCAATCCATTATGGTAATCTGTACACTATGTTATGATGGTCTTAGTAGTTAGACAGGACTCTGGGAATCATTTTTTATGCTTATGTGTTTTTAAAAATTTATATTTTATGCTTATGATATTCTTTCGTGGATCCTGATTGATTATTGATGATTATGTACTCTTATTATTTTTTTTATTAAAAATATTTTTTTATGCCTCATGATTTATGGTATATGAATTGTTTGGTATGTTTTTATAAGTTATGATCAAGTTCTGATACCCTATTCTTCTCTCATGACTACTTATGATCATCTATTAATACTTAACATGTTTAACCTCACTGTAAATATAAATTCACCCTTTATTATGATTCTATTATTTGATTTTATAAAGGAAGTCATTAAGTAGGATATTAAAAAGAAGGGTACTATGTGAGAATAAATTACGGGATATGTTGAATATTTTCCTTAAATATATTGATTTTGTATGTTGTCTCTAAAGACACTTAATATTTATGGTTATATGGTTTTTATTATTAATATATAATAAATAATCATATAAAATTAAGGTTTATGTATATATCTTATACATGGGTCACCGCAGTTGGTATCAGAGCAGAGTTTAGTTATTTTTGGAGATTAGTATTGTTTTTGGGATTGTGATTGGAAAACATTAGTTACAACACTATATATAAGTGTAATTATAGGAAAATATTTTATGTTTTTGTGAGGTTGAGACTATATAGTTTACTAGAAATATTATCCCTATCTTCATAAAAACAAGTGTATATAGGATCCGACATTTTTGAAATTAGGGTTAATAACTTTGAAAATGTTGGTTATATAATCACTCTATGTAATGAACCATGTTTTATGATCCCTAATACTAGTTATTTATGATTATAATTTTAAAGAACAGATCTGTATTCTTTCAAAATGATTGAAAAATGATTACAAAATTCCTCTTACAAGATTTGAACCAAAATAAAGATAATTCCTTCATTCATAAGTGAGACACTACATTAAAATCACAAAAAATAAATATTTCATTCCATTGTTGAAGTACATCCATTAAAAGTACATAAATTAATACGTTAAAATTGAAAAAAAAATAAAACCTTCATGGGTAGGAGATATCACATCAATAACAAAACAAAAACCTATAATGAAGAATAATACCATGAAAACAAAATATGAAAAATTTATAATATGAAATAAAAACTAAGCCTTTTGAAGTGAGATTAGAATGAATGAATGATTTAGTAAGTCTATATATAGGAATGAAATATGACTATTATAAATATGGTTGTTTAAAATACTGTCATTGAAAATATGGTCATTCTTCATATGTCCAATAGGTATATCGAAGACTTGTATTTTTATATGGAAACTTTAAATTTATAAAACTTACAATGAAAAAACTATGTTATTAAAATATTATAACTATATATGTTAATGAATTATGTATAAATATAAATATAAATATTATTAAAATATTACATAATATATGTAAAATTTTAAAATAAATATTATAATATATTTGGATAAATAAAATAGAATTTTGAGAATATAAATAATTAATTTTAATGGTATTTGTTAAAATGTATTTACTATAAAATTAATATTTGTTTAAAAAAACGTTTTTTAAGTACTGTGTATTTTATTATAATAGATTTCATTGAAAATCAATAAAAATATTATATATTAACTAACATATTGATTTCTTTTAAATTATAAATATATTTAAAATAATAATAAGAACAATTAATTTTTTAAAATGCTAGTTTCTAATAAAAGTAGTTTATCATTATATTTTATTTTCCATTTAAAAAATAAATTTACAAGTTTCATAATATTAATATGATAAATATAACATAATTTCAGTATATATAATTTAAAAAATATATTAGCATGTTTTTTTATATTTTTTTTAAATTATTGATTTTTAGGTGAAAAGTGCATCATACCATTTTTAAAAATAATATGACCTTTATTACATTTTTAGTATATAAGTATGAATCAAAAATTTATCAAACCTTTTTATAAAGAAAAAATTTATTTTATAATTAAATTTATAATTTATTTTTTCCTCAATTTATATACCCAAATTGTACATTTTATAATTTAAGTTATATTTTTAAAAAAATTGATTTTAATACATTATACATTTAGTGTTTTAAAATTCATTTTTATCACTTAAAAAAATTAAATAAAATATGATTTTAAATTCTGGAATAATTAAGTATGAATTATATAATAAAGATCATTTTAGTTTCAGTCCTAAAGGATAAATTACCGTGGTAAAAACTAGTTACTACGGTGAAAATAGAAATGACACAAATGAGTAACCTAACAACTAAAGGGAAAAAATGTTAAAAAATGTTTTAATCAAGTGATTGAGGGGTTTATTGAACTTATTTCTTCTAATATATAATGTTTCTGAAATTTTGAGCCATTTTTGTTGAGATAATCTTACAATTATTGAAAAGTTTTTAACATTTACAAAAATGCCACACTTTTTCACTTATAAAAGGATATCTCCTATCCTCAATTTCCCTCGCACAAAAAACCCTATATTTTCACAAAAAATATTAAATAAACTATCCTAAACACTTATATAAATCTAAATTATGATATATCATTTTCAAAATTCCACCCGAAAAATGTTCATCCCTCTTTACAAAAGAGATAACCCTAGCAGTGAGGTGCAATTTCTAACTAATTCTTTAACTTTCCTTTTTTCTTATATGCATTTTTCCATCTATAATTTCTCATAAATATATAAAAAATTTAAATCAGTATCATTATTATCCTAGTTTTTTATTATAATGATGGTACAAGCTTTAACCACATTTCCCTTTTTTTCTCTAATCAATGCGAAGATGACATATGTGTGTTCACAAACTACCACCTCTAAAAAACATCTTTTTTCATTGCCCTTAACCACCTTAAATAGATGATAATAAAGTTCAAATTAATAAATAAATATTATATTCATAACATATATTATATTATGTAATGATAAAACATTTTATTCATTTCTCCCATTCCATAGAAAATTAAATCATCAAATGTGCGTACGTGTTGACTACCGCCTCCATAGAATGATTGACTTCCATTTTTTATGTTCATCGCTTCCTTACATGAATGTTCATGTAAATGGATTTATTGTATAAATATTATTTTTTTATATCATTAATTTTTTTGGTATAAAATTATGTGAATATATTAATGAGCTTATCGACAAACGATTATCATTAATTCAATCGTTTAAAACAAGCATACTAAGTGGAAAATCTGTAATTCAAATTATGTAATATTTTTATATACATTAACCATTGTTCTAAATAACTTATAATTATAATATATCACTCTAATAAAATTAAATAATATCATTATACTACTATTTTAATAATATTTTAACTAATAATGTCATAATCATCAATAACCATGGTATGTTCAGGCTTGGGTCAGTTTGACCAACCACTTGAACAAAGCTATGACATTTTATCATGGATAATTTTGAAAATTTAATTAATGGTATAA
This sequence comes from Viscum album, assembly GCA_963277665.1. Classification (NCBI taxonomy): domain Eukaryota; kingdom Viridiplantae; phylum Streptophyta; class Magnoliopsida; order Santalales; family Viscaceae; genus Viscum; species Viscum album. Next base: position 1,713,707,210 of record OY728130.1, read on the forward strand.
TAAAATATAAATATAAAAATAATGATTTATTGTTTCATTCTATAAAATATACATCAATGTTTAATTCATTAATAAGGAAAAAACCCGTATAGGATAAAAATCATATAAAAATGTTCTTTATTGATTTAATCTTCTAGGATAAATATTAAAGTACTCATGAAATGAAATTTGAGCATCAAATATCTTTATAATTCATATTTTATAGTAAATTTATTGAACTTGTAATAATTAACTTTGAGATAAGAATTAATAATGACACTACTATTATGAAACTAGTTCAAAATGATCCAAATTACCCACACCCAACATAAAAAATAGGTAATAACATAAATAATATGAATTTAGAGAATAATTATAAATAAAGTTTATAAAATTAATTTAGATTAAAAAGGCCCTGAAATTTTTGGTTATGATATTTATGTTTTTTATATAGGATCTTAGAGTTCATTAGACTAAGCAAGGTAACAAGGTAAGTGGTTCTTTGTCTCAAATTTAATTTCTTAAGACTTATTTCTTAATGTTCACTGTGATACCCTTAAAATGGCATGATTACTTATTAATGAATGTCAATTTCCATATTCAAGGGGTTTGAAGATACATATATTATAATTTATTTAAATTTATATCAATTAAAAAGATACCAAACTTGAAAGTGGTTTTGGTCAAAATGTTACTGAATCTATAAGGGTTATATTACCAATATTATTTTCAAATCAATGTTTTTTTGATAGATGATACATATGAGGAATATTTATTTTTAAAATACCTCTCTTCATTTCAATTGAATTATTATTTGGATTTATATGTTCCCTTGATATTTTTTCCCCTTAACTCATATTTTACCTAAAGTGTTTCATGTAGGTAAAACCGACCCACCTCTTCATTCTGGTAAAGAACCTAATTTTTTCCATAAAAAAAATCCTTGTATTATTTTTAAAATTTAATTTTCTATACATCAATAATTTATTAATTCCATTTTCAAAAACTTTATCTTCTTTGAATTTTTTAAATAATGTTTTAAAATTTTCTGTATGGTTTATTTTCATCAATATGTAAAAAGAATATCTTTTTAACATTTTCTATTTGATAACCTATTTCCACCATCATTTTAAATTTCTATGAAACTTCCATTATAATATTTTATGGTTAATTAAAAGATAATATTCTTCACTTTTATTTATAAAATATTTCTATCTATTAAAAAAATATCCTATATATTTCTTATTTCTAATGTGATTTTTTCTAATACTCCTAAAAAAGATTTTTATCTAAATACATTCCTTTTAAATACATCATTTTTGATCAAGGATATTATAATAATTTAACCATACAACTTATTTATTTGGATGAACTATATAATTTCGTTTTATTTTGGTGGAATCATCATATAGTAAAACTCTTTCTCATACTGTTTTCATGATCACAAACACTCACCTATCTATCTGATGTATTAATTTATGTGAGTTTTTGTATTTTTATTGAATTTAAAGTGATGGAATTAATAGAATAAATATTTTACCTTAAATCCTTGATAAATATTTGTACACATATCTTTCTAAAATTTCAAGTCTTAGAAACCACTTAGAAGAAACATAAAAGGCTTTGGAGTGAAGCATATAGGGCTCCATATGAAGAAGAACCTATGTAGAGTGCAACACCAAAAAGGTGCCATTATAGAAGATGAAACTAGCCAATGAGAGTAGTGGATAACCAATGGCGGTCTTACAACATCCACTAGCTATAGGAATCCCACTGAAAACCAAGTGGAGGCTATCAGTTACCTGATGGTATCAAACAATATCCAACTAGGACCCATTTATTAATATCAAAACACCATTCTAACTACCCATTATAGTTTTGATGTACCTTGTGATTCGTGAAGGTTTGAAAAATATTTTAGAACATATAAAGGGACCCCATTAGCTATTTTAATACTCACATGGAAATACTTGCTCATAATAATGTGATCTCAAAGACCATTCAATGGGGAATTGCTAGAGTTTTCGAGACTCCTAATGTGCCATCTCCAAAGTTCCAAATCCTTATATGTCTCTTTACCATCCAGTAACACCCCAAGGTTTTACAAATAAATTTATTATATAATTCATTAAAAACTAATTCAATGTTAAACAAACACATTTATGTTTATAGGTGATAGTTATAATCTGGAATTTAGATATAATTTTGTCACTTTTGTGATTTGAATTTCGGAAAACTAACATACACAGTTCCGATCAGTAAGATATTTAGAGTTTGATAGGATCAAATTATTTTTTGGTGAATAGTAACTTACGTTTATGAATATTAACTTATTCTTATGAATATTAATGTATTCTTATGAATAGTAAGCTCTTCCATGTAAGTATAAATGAAATTTAGGCACTATATAAATGAGAGTGGATATTTTTATAATCAACAATTAAGTATTTTTTTGAGTAATAAATATTTAAATAAAATTTTAAAATAATAAATTAATAAAATTAGTTAAACTTATTCTTAAATAAATATATTTTTTCTAATGATTTTAGGTTAATTTTATGATACATCAGTTAATTTTTGAAAGTATTATAAAATCAGTTTTAAATTTTAAATTTCTATTTTTCAGTGTATATAATGATTTTATTTAAAAATTAAATTTATCTTATTTAGAAAATATTTTAAAAAAAATGGAGTTCTTTTTTAAATTCTATACATTTAATAATGGTTATGGAGAATTTATGGGATTTTTCAGAAATACCTGAATTTTTGGTGAATTGGGAAATTCAATAATTTACAAAATATGCTAAAGAAACGAATTTCTTCATAATGCTTGAGTCATGGATGATTTAAATGGTCAATGTTTCGAACTCACTTGCACTTAATTCTATTTTGAGTCATAATAATCAATAATATTCATAGTCTTGATCTAAAATAATAAAATAATGATTAAAATAATGGAAAATAACTCCTCTCCTCTATTATAAAAGCCACCCATCACTTCCTCTTCTCCTCACTCCTCTAAGACTTTAATCTCCTCAATGTTCTACGCAAATACTATTCCATAGTCTCTCCCCACATCCAGGATACCTTGTTCTTTCCAAAATTATAAGCCCCATTTCCTTATGGATGTTCTTAAAGAGGTGTATTCAAAATGTAAATCCACAACTTCTTTCTTTTAATTTCATTTCATGTTCCTTTATTTTGTTATCCTATACTCACATCCTCTATCCAAATTATCTTGATAAATCTAGAATCATCTATATACTGGAATTACATCAAGTTAATTTAATAATCATTATCAATCTTCTTACACTTTCTCTATTTTAGTTTATAAACGAAATCATCGTCGGTGAGGTGCTAATTTAGAACATTAGTGGGCGAAGAAGTCTCATTCTTCAATTTCTCCCTCATTTATGGTCATGAAACCATTTTTTGATTAAAAAAACTATAAAATATGTATTAAAAAGTATTTAAATTTCTTGAATTAGTATATATACATAAAGTTTATACATACATCAAAACTAGTTTGCAATATTCCAAATACCGCAAAAAATAATCTAACCGATTGTCATTAATATTTCACTTTAAAACTAATCCTCATACCATATAACCAAACGAATTATATGATAATTTAAGATTATTAATGTTAATTATTTTAATATAAATAAAAAAATGTAGAATTATATCCATTATACATAAAAGAGATTATTTATAAACAAGAAAACTGATTATGAAAATTAGGGAAATGGACACTCTCGAACGACAGAATTCAATCATACAAATTATCTATATAGCCAAAAATAAAAAAAATAAAATAATGATAAAGAAATTCTAATAGGTTCTTTATTATGTTATTAATATTTATAATTTCATATTCTAGGACCTTAAGTTTAAGATCGGAACATATTCTGACATAATGTCAGGGTTTTCTACCTGAACCTCCATTTTATTTCGAGTTACTATTTATCTTTATTAAAACCAATTAAACTATTATTTATTATTATATACTCATAAAAAATTCTGTGAGAATGTTTGATATATTTTTTCCAATGATAATCCATTTTTATTTTATGGAGAGATGCATGTTTTAAAAGGTCTTTCAAAAATTCTTACCGAATTACAATCCCGATTCAATGAAATTTGTTGAATTCTTACCTATATTTAAGGTAACTCTATATTCTATTTTAGGAACCATTATTTTCAAAAAATTACTCATTTTTTATGCGAATAATATATTATTTCACTTTTGGTTTTATACAAAGATTTTTCCAATAGAACTATTATTTTCAAAGTAAAGGGTATTTATCTCAAGAATTACTCATTGATTTTATATGAGTAATTTTTTTTATTTAAAAACTCTTAATTAATCATATATATAATTGGGTCTAATAATTTACAATATCATATACCATATTGTATTGAATGGTTTATGATTAGTTTGACTATGAATGTGCTATCATGAAACCATTCACCCTATTACTTTGAATGGTTAGTGTTTTTATTTGGGGAAAGTTGTTTACATTTCATATGTTAGTTTTAATATGAATGTATATTTTTATTAAGTTTATCCCCATTATAATGTGTAATTCACTGGACTTAGTAGGTTATGAGTGGGGCCCGCTATAGCCCCGCGATACATTAGTAGGACTCATGAGACAAAATGGATATGGACTTGACTGAGGCCTTGCAAATTTTCAGATATGGTTTTGGCCGGGGACTTAATCATTTTCAGATGTATTCGCTGAGTCCATGATGGTATATTTCATTATTTCTGACATTATGAATTTCCCTCATTATGAAACAAGTAATTCATAGTTCGTGAGATTATTCGACTATTAGAATACCCATGATTATGTTTTATTATGGAATTATTTATTTACCTATTATTCATTCCATATTGTGTTCAAGAATATATTTTTAAAGGAATATGTTTTTTGTTATTACCCATGCCTAATGTTTATGTTAATGATATCTTCCATTATATTTCTTAGACTTACTGATCATCTGATCACACACATTTCTTATATTTTATTTTACCAATATATGAAGAAGAAAATTATGAACGACTTTTCGGGATAATCTAGGAGTCAAGGATGTTTTTAATGGAACATATATATATTGTTTTTCCTTTAAAGTTTTAATGTTGAACTTATTTATGTATATGGTTTTTCAAAACTAATAAACTATTCATTCTATCCGGATATGAATTTCTTGTAATCATGCCAATGTAATGAAATACGGCACCAGCTCCGGGAAACTGGGTTCCGGTCTTTATACATCCTCTCAAATCTCTCATTCTCTACTGTAAATCCTTCTATTAATGATATTTCAGAGTGGCACATAAATGGTTTTCATAAGACAAATTTCTATTTTCTCAGCCTACATTAACCAATGGTTCATATTCCATAAATGTGTGGGATGAGTTACATGAAGACCAACAATGTAAAAGAGGGAGCTCATAGGCCAAAATTATGATGGACGGTTCCTTGGTCACTATTGAGACTAAGCTATATATACCATTAACCTATCGATTGGGGGGGGGGGATTTTTAGGGGATCTCATTAACCTTCATCCGAACTCATTATCAATTATGTTTTTCCTCTTTTACATGTCCACATTACATTATTAAAATATCATCTCACATACGTTCATAATTTGGATTTTAATGTTTATGAGATTTAATTACTTTGAAATTATTCTTTATAAGACCAAATAAATGTTTTCAACTGTAAAGTATTCTATTTATCTCTTTATTATTTCATAATCATTTAATTTTTAAATTATTATTTTATATAATTTTAAATTTTTATAAGGGTAATTAACCCCTTTACATAATCTATGATCAAGAATTGGTATCCGAAGAGACGTTTTTTATCAAAAAAAATTATTTTATAAAAAATTATGTTTATTTTCAAATATTTTTTTGAATATTTAATTGATTTGAAAGTTAATTTTTATTTTAGAATCTAATTTTAATTCACAAGATCCAATTTTTTATGGCACTGATTACACCTATTAGAAGAATAAAATGTGAAATATCCTTGGTAGTATTTGTTATCCTGAATTTAATATGGTTATGTATGAGTATGTTCCCACTGCCTAATCTGAAGAAAAATTTACTCATGATGAAATTAATAATTTTTAATTAAATGAAAAATATAATAATGACTTACATTTTGGTTTTTATAGAAATTAATTTAATCATATTTTCACATAGAAAACTATTTATTATATCTTTATGTTATTATAAGTAACACATGAAGGAAAAAAATTCAAGGAAACTTGATTAGATATGATTTATCTAGGATTTAAAAGTTTTTATGAATTCTAATAAATCCATTATGGGTATTTTTATGATATTTATAGACATATTCAATGGTATAAAGTCCCTCAAAGATCATTTATCTATATAAATTCTCATGACTAAAATATATGGGTGTTTACTATCTCTTAAGCTCTGAGATTGATAACTATCAATGAAGACAACATTGTGAAAAAGATATAAGTAAAGGAACTCATTATCTTTATAATAAAATATAAAATCATGATTAAACTCTGAGTAAAAAAGGAGGACAATAAAGAAAAATAATTAAACAAATATATTTCCATCAATTCTTTTAATGATGAACAATATAGAGGTAAGGTTCTTAATTTTTCTCTTCTTTCCAGGAACATTTCTGAACACTTCCAAAGTAAAAACTTCAACCAATGATATAAAAAGTAAAATTAAAATATGGAACATGAAGTGACGTGATAAAAATGTAAAAAAAGATAGTTCAATTTAAACTAGAGTTCCCCATCTATAATTAAAATATGAAAGAAAATAATAAAGGTAAAAAGGATTTTAAATTCTCTACATGGAGTGGAAGTGTCTATTCCATGTATTATACCTCATCATCAACATAAAGTGACTTAATCACAAAGTTTCTCATGGAGTATGTTGATGAATATTTTGAGGTCAATATTTCCTTTCCTATTTCCTATTCATTTTCTTAGACCACTCAAAGTTATTATTATTATTTTCCTCTTTATTACTTTAATTTTATCAAATAACCTAAATCATTAATACCTAAAATATACCAAAAAATCAACTAAAAATAGATATCATCAACTTTATTATATATATATTGAACTCTAAAAAATATAATCATGTTTTTAAATAAAAAGGTAATCCCTAAAAATATAAGGATATTATCTTATAAGAAAATAAATATTAATTTATGAAAATAAAAAATCAGCTAGATATAAATAAAATATAATTAACCATCAAGGACTAAAAAAGTTTTGTTTTCAATTTTTCCCATGTAAAAGAAAATTTAAATTAAATCTTGGGTTCTCAAAAAACCAGAAAATGATTTGGTGGGATTTGTTTTCTCTAATCGTGAATTTTCATAAAATAATTAATCTATAACTTATTTTGTTAAAGGTGTTTATAATTATTTTTTTAATTATTTAAAATAATCTAGTCATTTAATCTATGAATTTAATTGATAAATTAATTATATGGAAGACCAAATTAAATCCATATCTTATAAAATATTTCAAAATGAATACCCTATAAACAAATTTTTATTTTAAAATAATTATTGGATAACATATATAGACACAATTTAGTGTGGGTACCAAAATATTCAATCATTTAATCTTATAGAAAAATTTTCTTCTGATAAAAACACAATAATAAATGCGGTACCGAGATTCTAATTGGTTGAGACATATGTCTGCTAGCCTATCTGAATTTAATCAAATCAATAAACTTGGTGGAGGTCATGTCATATTTTGTGATAATTATAGGGTTATGATAATTTATAAATGTTTAAAAATTAGTTTAAAATATCTTTCTAGAAAAAACATCAAATGATTGTATGCACAAGTTAGAGAATCATGGATTTGAAACTAACACCTTGGTCATTGTATCAATCACCCTTTCATCAAACTCCACTGATTCCAACTATTATAAGATCCTCACAAATTTCCTTTCAAAGATGACATGGTTTGTGAGGCATGCCAATATGGTAAGAAACACAAAAACTCTTTTAAATATAAAAAATGTATTTCTTAATCAAAAAAACATAAAATGATAAATCATCACCTTTTTATTCCTAATCAAATTTATATTATGGACAAAAAATCTTATACTATCATAATTGTTGATTATTTTACAAGATTTACATGGATATATTTACCATCTAATAAAACTAAAGCTTATAGATCCTTTATCAAATATTCTAAAAATATTAAAATTTGAAAAGGTTTCGTTTTTTGTTTTCAATTCATAGTGATAATGGAAAAGAAATTGATAATAAAAAATTTAATAATTTATTTTCTTCCAAAGGATACAATCATTATTTTATACTCCTCAGATCCTAAAGAAAATTGGGTAGTAGAGAGGTGAAATTGAACAATACAAGAAATAACTTGATAGATTTTAATTTATTTTTCTCTTACAAAATATTTTTTCACCAAGGCCATAAATATTACTTGTAATTTCATTAATTTCACTCGCATTAGGGATTTTCTAAATAAATACCCGTATGAAATTTGGTATAATAAAAAACTCATGGTGGTATTTTTCAATGTTTTTGATTGAAAATGGTTTATTTTAAACAATAATGATAATATTGGTAAATGAGAATCTAAATTCAATGAATTTATATTTCATGGGTAATCCAACTCAATTAAAAATTACTATTTATTTCAAAGAATGAGTAAAATAGTTAAAGAATAAATTCATTTTTTAATTAACATTTTCCAAAAACTCTTCCTCAAAATGTTTTTAAAAATAATGATTTAAATGATACTTTTAAAACTAAAGAAGTTGAATAAGAACAAGAATCTCCTTCAAAAACTTTTACAAAATACTTCAAAAAATATAAAAACCATTTCCTTGACAATTTCATTAGTAATTTTCAATAGGGAACTCGTACTCATAAGACATTAATAAGTATGGTTGAACACCTAGTATTTTTCTCTCATCTTGAACACCAAAACCTCAAAAATGCCCTTAATAATGAAAATTGGTACTTTTCATACAATATAAACTTAATCAATTATCTATAAATGATTTATGGAATCTCATGTAAAGAGAAATTGATCCTAAACATATTTTATTTTATTGGAGTTTTCAAAATAATTTAGATGTATAGTATAATATTACAAGAAATGAAACAAATTTAGTTATAAAAGGTTATTACCATCTAGAAGGAACCAAATTGTAACGTCCCAGTTCCAGGTGCCCCTCAACGGGTTCCCCGAACCTGGTTCTCCACGTGACCTCGAGCACATTTCCCCAAACCCCAGAGGTTGCTGACTAGTAGCGAGGGCCCAGGTCTGTTAGTGGGGAAACTATTCCCTCATTTGTCCAATTATAGTGAAACAGAATAAAATAGAAAGCATACAGTAAAAATGGAAGAAATAAACTATACACATTTAAAATAAACAACGGTAGTATAAGATAACCAAAATTTATATAGATGATGATGCAATATGTCTTTAGTTCTATAAAAATAGCCAGAACATGTTACACAGCATATAGTATTGTACAATACAGAGTACAACAAAATCAAAACAAAACAGCCAGTAGCATCGTGACCCTAAGCCCGGTCCCATGTTCTCCTACATCTCAGAAGCAATCAAGTACGTGTATAGGGACCCTTTCCCTTATCCACACCTGTAAAAACATAATCTGTTTGGGCCAAAAATCATGACCCAAATAGGGTGTGGGAAATAATCTTAGTAGGCACCCACCAAAGGCCCATGCTCAACTGTGTGTAAACATGCAACAACAGTGTGTAGAAGTAAATGCAACAAACTAAGCAGTACTCAAAATTAACTAACTTTACCAGCTATATTGTGATTTTATCATTCATTTTAACCATTTAAGTTAATAACATTATGTGCTCAACCAAACCAAGCCCTCAAGCCAACCAGAATCTTTCCCTCAGGCTAATATAGTAAAACCACAACCTTAGGCTTTCCCTCAGGCAATAAAGTACTTTTCCCTCAGGCATTTCCCTCAGGTGAAATAGAATCTTTCCCTCGGGCCAAACTGAACCGAAACCCTCAGGTAATCAGAATCTTGCCCTCAGGCCTTACCCTCAGGCAGAATAGAACTACGCCCTAAGGCTAATCAACAATGCCCTTGGGCTAAACAAGTAACCATTCCCTTAGGCTATAAAGTAACTAGGCCATGCCCAACATTTAAACATGCAATAATTTACATTTCCTCTCATGGAAAAAGTAATGCATAAAGTAAACATGGCATACCCTCGGGTATCCTGGCCAAACGGCTAAACAGAGGAACGCACCCCCGGGGTGGTCCGGGATCCAAGCAGCGATCCCAAACTATAGTTTATTATCATATTTAATTACCAATACAATTCTAGGTATTTAAACAGCCAAGGTGTCAGCCACACAACACCCCAACATGGGTTCGCAACCCAAAAATACACACAAAAACACAACAGTTGGAAATTAAACACCAAGCCACCTAACTCGATCACCCGTGATCGATATACCCAAACGACGCCTTCTGAAACATCCAATAACATCTTAGATATGAGGTAAAATAATTCTAATTAAACCTCAAATAACTTCCATTAGAGGAAGAATTGGCAAGAACTGTGCAAGGAGATGGGAGGGCTTACCCGTGCAGTTCCAACGCGATCAACGGAAACAGATACGGATTCCCGACGCTCGATCTGAAGATCCACAAAGGTTCTACCATCCTCTCCTGAGCTCCTGTCCAGTTCTAAGACAATCCTATGAACAGGGTTGGCTACTTCCCATTTTAAGAGAAAAAAAAAGTACACGGCGTGTACTTCCAAGTACACGACGTGTTCTTTTTCATTTAATTGTTCCTCTGGTGGCACTTCCAAACTGTTCATCTGTTGACATGAGTACACGACATCTATTCCTGACTACACGGTGTGTACTGTCACCCAGCTGGAGGCTACTCCCACTGCCTTACTGTTCGCCTGCTGACTGACTACACAGCGTGTAAATTCCTAATACACGGCGTATAGTCGGTTTTTCACCTTTCATCACCGACATGGCTATACGCCCCGAGTACTCATCCCACACGGCCAAAAGTACATGGCGTGTGGAAAAGTACACGACGTGTAGTCCCAAAATTTAGGATTTTTCCCCATTTTCCTTATTTTCTAAAAAACACTTAAGGAAAGGAGAAAAAGAAGAAACCTGTACCTCAAAATAAGAACCGGGTTCTTACAAACTTCCTGCTTAAAGAAATTCGTCCCCGAATTGCCCTTCCAAAGGTGGTAAAGATATAGCCATGAACAACTAAGACCACTAAGAATGTACGTCAGTCTCCTGCTCCCAGGTTTCATCCTGCACTCGACCGTGCTTCCATAGCACCCGTACGAGAGGAACTGACCGGCCTCGGATAACCTTCGTGATGCTATCAACGATACGAATCAGATGCTCCTCAAAGGATGAATCTAACTCAATATCAACGTCCTTAGGCTGAAAAATGTGAGATGAGTCTGAATGATAATGGTGCAACTGATATGAAACTATGTGTAGCACCCATATCAAAACTATGTGTACCACCCGTATCAAAACACAGAGCCCTAGGCTCTCTACAACGGGCACAGATATGAAACTATGTGTAGCACTCGTATCTAAAAGTTCTAAAGATAAAACAGAAGCTACTAGAATAGTAACTCTGACAGTAGAAGGTCTGGGATCCTGCTCCTGTTGGGTCTGCTGCACTGCATATGCCTGCCCAGTGCTGCGGCCCTGCAACACAACCTGGCTACCATGAGCTGTCCCACCATACTGCCTCTGAGATCCTAGTGTCTGGATACCAAGGCCACAACCACCATCCCTGCCTGCATGCCCTGACGTATTCCAGTTCCTTGATTGGTGAGAAGTCACTGGTCCTGCTCCCGCATGCGGAGTCTGCACAGAACCCCTCTCACTAGACACTGGTAGAAACGCTCTGCAAAAGCGCTGCAGATGCCCCATATTGCCACAATCTCGGTACTCCACTGGGTCTCATGGACACTGAGGTCTCTTGTGCCCCTCCTTACCACATTGGTGGCATATGATCTATCCACCTAAAACATTCTTCTGGCTGGCACTTCCACCCTGAGATAAGTCCATCTGTCTCTTCCTCTTACCAGTGGAAATAGTACCAGAAACTGGTGCTGAACCGCCCTGGCCCACACCACTAGCTTCCCGCAGGTTCCTCTCTGTAATCAGCACCTAGTTCAGAATAGTATGTAATGTAGGAAACCTGCAAACATTCACTAGTGCTTGGATGTCATAATGAAGACTATCCTCAAAGCGTCTGGCTATCAACGTCTCATCGCCCACCAGAACGGGTGCAAAACGCTGAAGCTCGGTGAAGCGAGCAGAATATTCCATTACTGACATAGCGCCCTGTTGCAGATTCAAAAACTCTCAAGCCCTATCTGCCCTCTGCGTCTTTGGAAATAAGAAGTCATAGAAGAGTACCTGAAAATCTTAACATCCCATGTCTCCTTGATTCTCTAACTGGGTGGTAACATCCCACCACCTCTTTGCGGAATTACGCAACATATACGTCGCAAGCTTGACCTTCTGCCCTGGAGGCATTTCAAGATGCTCAAAAATAGTCTGCATAGACCCTATCCAAGACTCTGTAGCTTGTGGTCTGTCATCCCCTAAGAACATAAGTGGATGTTGCTTCTGGAATATACGAGTCAGCTCGGCCATAGATGTGGCAGTCGGCGGTGCTCCCGGAAAGGTCTGCATGAACCGCATAAAGCCTTCACGGAACTGTACCTCCATGCCTATGTCTGGTATAATGGCTGGAACCGCATCTGGCTCTGCTGGAGGATCCACCGGTAGCCCATGGTCCACCATTTATCGAGTATACTCGTTGCCGCTCTCCTGGCGAACAACGCATGAACATCTCGGCGGCATGACACTACAAGGTCAAACACACACCTTAGATAAAGATTATCATAGTCTGAAAACGAAGGAACCAAAAGGGGAACAGGAGGAAGGAGGTATTCAAGATTTTCAAAACAAGACTACATGACATGTATACTGACTGCACAATGTGTACCTGACTTCTCTTCTCTTCCCGGGTCCTTTTACACGACCAAGCCACATGACTCCCATTTGAAGAAAACTACATGGCGTGTACATAATCAACACGGCGTGTATGGTGTAATTTTCTAACTGCCCATGTCATTTATGACATGACCAACTACTCGGGTTGAACTACATGGCATGTTACACCCGCACACGACGTGTACACTACCCCGTTTCCCATCCACATGGCTAATTCCTCACAGTTTGTCCTCAGAAAAGACTACACAGCGTGTCCTACAGGTACACGACGTGTTCTAGATGAGCTTCGCCAAGCTGTGTTATTAGTTACATGGCTAGATATATGGCTCCAACTACAAGACATGTTCAACATACACATGGCGTGTACACGAATGGATTACACGGACTCGTGTTGTTAGTTACATGGACGGATCCCAGGTCATACTACACGGTGTGTTCCATAGTGGACATGGCGTGTATGTCTTAAGGTATCCTCCATCCATGTTGTTAGTTACACGGGTGGACTCCAGGTCAACACTACACGGAGTGTACATATGGTACACGGCATGTTCGCCCCAAGAATTTTCCTTCCCCGTGTCCCCACCCACACGGTCAATGACACGGGAAGAGACTACACGGCGTGTACTTAGGGTACACGGCGTTTACTCAAAAAGTTTTCTTTTCTTCCTGAACAGAAGGACATACACGGTGTGTTTAAGGTACTACACGGCATTTATACTGGGTTTCTGGATAGTATGCCTTAGAAACTTCTTCGGAACCTAGAAATTACTGAAAAAAATAACACCTAAGTGCCAAATTCCAATCCGTGAGGGCCCATACTCCCCGTGAATCAAAGATTGGCATCTTATATGTGTTATAGCCGGATAAATAGTCAATGATCCACCAAATTTCGGTCAATGAGGGACCATACTCCCCAAAAACCAAAGTTCGACATTCATTCTATAAACAGAATCACCCAATAATACCCTATCAAATAGCAGTTTTCTATCAAAGCAGCTATCACAACATCATGCTTTTACTAGCACAACATCTATGAAAACAACATGCAATTTCTAATGCACCTACATGGAATGGAAACTATGCATGGAATGTGATTTCTAGCATGTGCCTAAATGATGCATGAGATGGAATACCCTCATCTCATCGGGTTGGAACTAAACAGAACCACTGAATAAAATATAAACAGCACAATACAAGTGTGTCACCCTTTGGTGAAAATCAATTAAACTGTAAAATTGAAAAATCATAAAATTGTAACACGAGGTAAATTGGCTTTTCCCTGTATACGGGATAGCTACGCCCAGACACAGCTTATTTCCAACTACCGTTCTCGTCCTATCCCTGACTAAGGCTCCAAATAGTATGTCAAAGAAAAGAACCCCTCTAATACCACTTTGTAACGTCCCGATTCTGGGTGCCACTCAACGGGTACCCCGAACCCAATTCACCAAGTGACCTCAAGCACATTTCCCCAAACGCCAGAGGCTTCCGACTAGCAGCGAGAGACCAGGTCTGATAGTGGGGAAACTATGCCCTCATTTGTCAAAGTGTAGCATAGCGGAATAAAATAGAAAGCATACAGTAATAGCGGAAGCAATAAACCATACAAATTTAAAATAAACAAAATTATTAAAAGATAACCAATATTTATATACATGATGATGAAACATGTCTTAAGTTCTAAGAAAATAGCCAGAAAATGTTACACATTATACAGTACAGTACAATACAGAGTACATTAAAACCAAAACAAAACAGGTGGTAGCATCCCGAGCCTAAGCCCGGTCCCATGCTCCCCTACTTCTCAGCAAAAATAAAGTACCTGTATAGGGACCCTTTCCCTTATCCACACCTGCAGAAATGTAATCTATTTGGGCTGAAAAGAATGACCCAAATAGGGTGTGAGAAAAATTCTCACTAGGCAACCACCAAAGGCCCGTGCTCAACTGTGTGTAAACATGCAACAACAGTTTGCAAAATTAAATGAAATAAAATAATAAGTACTCAAAATTAACTAACTTTACTAGTTATATTGTCATTTTATCATTCATTTTAACCATTTAAGTGAATAACATTCTTTGCTCAACAGAACCATGCCCTCAGGCCAACCAGAATCTTGTCCTCAGGCTAATATAGTAAAACCACAGCCTCAGGCTTTCCCTCAGGCTATACAATACCTTACCCTCAGGAATTTCCCTCAGGCGAAATAGAATCTTGCCCTCAGGCCAAACTGAAATGAAACCCTCAGGTAATCAGAATCTTACCCTCAGGCCTTTCCCTTAGGCGGAATAGAACTACATCATCAGGCTAATCAACAATGCCCTCAAGCTAAAAAAGTAACCACGCCCTTAGTCTATAAAGTAATCGGGCCATTCCCAACATTTAAACATGAAATCATTTACAATTCCTCTCATGGAAAAAGTAATGCATAATGTAAACATGGCATACCCTCAGGTATCCTGGCCAAATGGCTAAACAGAGGAACGCACCCCTGGGGTGGTCCTGGATCCCAGCAACAATCCCAAACAATAATTTATTATCACATTTAATTACCTATACAATTCTAGGTATTTAAACAGCCAAGCCCTCAGCCACACGACACCCCAACATGGGTTCGTAGTCCAAAAATACACACAAATGCACAATAGATGGAAATTAAACACCAAGCCACCTACCTCGATCAACTATGATCGATATACCCGAATGACTCCTTATGAAACATCCAAGAACGTCGTAGATCTGAGGTAAAATAATTCTCATTCAACCTCAAATAACTTCTATTAGAGGAAGAATTGGCAAGAACTACTCAAGGAGATGGGAGGGCTTACCCATGCGGTTCCAATGTGATCGGAGGAAATAGAAATGGATTCCCAACGCTCGATCTGAAGATCCACGAAGGTTCGACCATCCTCTCCCGAGCTCCCATCTAGTTCTAAGACAATCCTGTGAACAGGGTTGGCTACTTCCCATTTTAAGCAAAAAAAAACAAAGTACACGGCGTGTACTTACAAGTACACGACGTGTACTTTTTCATTTAACTGTTCCTCTGGCAGTACCGCCAAATTGTTCATCTGTCGACAAGAGTACACAATGTTTATTCCCAACTACACAGCATGTACTATCACCCAACTGGTGGCTACTCCCATCTCCTTACTGTTCTCCTGCCGACTGACTACACGACGTGTAAATACCTACTACATGGTATGTAGTCAGTTTTTACACCTTTGATCACCGACATGGCTACACGCCCTGTGTACTCATCCCACAGTGCCAAAAGTACACAGCGTGTGGAAAATTACATGGCGTGTAGTCCCAAAGTTTAGGATTTTTCCCCATTTTCACTATTTTCTTAAAAACACTTAAGGAAAGGAGAAAAAGAAGAAATCTGTACCTCAAAATATGAACTGGGTTCTTACAGAACTATTGTGAAACCTTTTTCTACCTATAACTCATCTTGAATCTATAAGAATCTTGTTGTAATTCTCTTCTCAAAATAATTTAAAAATCTTTAAAATAAATGTCAAAAATACTTTTCTAAATGGTATCCATGAAGAAGAAACCAACTATGGCGAAACATTTTCACATATATCCTAGCCTGAATCCATAAGACTCTTTTTGGCATTAACCTCTCTCTTGGATTTTAAACACCTTAAAATGAATGTGAAAATCATTTTTCAAAATGGTTTTATATTATAAAATATTTTTATAGAAAAGACACTTAGTTGTGAAAATATTCATTTTCTAAATTATTTATTCCAATAAACCAAAGCTCTTTATTGCCTAAATCTATCACCTCAAGCTTTATATTAATGTATTTAAAATTATTATCTTTCAAAGGATTTTAAAATGGAAAATTACAATTCTAATCTATTTTTAAAACACATCTCAAACAATATTTTACTTGTTAAAATTTATGTTTTTGATGTGTTTTTTGTCTCTACGAACGAAAAACATTGTATTGAATTTTTTTTATTTAAGGAACAAAGAATTTGAGATGATCTTTATGGGAAACCAAAAATTATTTCTTTATTTTGAAATTTTGAAAAATTCTAAGGGAATATTTTTAAACTAAAAAAATCGACAAATGATCTTCTAAAATGATTCAGAATAAATAATTATAAGAAAATTATCACTCTTGTGATTTTGAATTTCAAGGTAACTTTGGAGGAATCCAATAAAATTATGGAAAAAAATCTTTATAAATTTTTGTTGGATGTCTAATTTTTTTTACTGTGGCCAGTATTGATATTATATCCCAAATTTTTATTTGTTTTTGATTTCAATCTAAGATGGAAGAATATCATTTCAAATCTATAAAAATAATTTTTTGATATTTAAAAGGTTATAAAAATATCATTTTAATTGTATAAATAGAAACGTTTTTAATTTAATTTATTTTTCTGATGCAATTTCTAGTGGATGCCAATTTCATAGGAAATGTACTGGTGGAAATTTCTATCTACATAGAAAACCCCTTATCTCCTAGAGTAGTAAGAAGAAAAATACCATTTCTCTTTCTATGATCAAAGAAGAATATATATCCAGTTAGATTTTTTTGGGTGATATTTTATGTACAAAACACAGTCTCTTGGAATATTGGGATAACATTTTACCGCATCCCTATAAATCTTTAAATACTAGTGCTATAAATATGTCAAAGTATCCTCTACAGAAATGTCAGACCAAAAAATTGACATTCATCACCATTTCTTAAGAGACCACATCCAAAAAGCTAATATCTTATTGGATTTTATCTAATGTAATATAAAATCACTAATTATTCTAAAAAATATCAAGAACTTTATCATTTTGAAATAATTAAAGTTGAATTAGGAATGAACTATTTATGATATTATTAATTTTATCTCTGGTTATCTTGAGCTATATGTAAATTCTTATTTTTAAAATATTATTTTTAAAAGCTTTTTTTAAAATCATGTTTTTAAATCTTGAGTTTATTTATTTATTTATTTATCTATCTGGATTATAATATCTTATTTTACCTGTGTAATAATTTGAGGGGGATCCTTTTATCTCTTGGATTATGAGATTTTACTTAAGTGAGATTTTTCGTTTACAATTTTTTAAATAATTAATTTTTAGAAATGGTTCCCTTATTTTTTTCAGAATTTTATATTAATATTTTTAAAATTAATCACTTTTCTATTATATTATATTATTTTTAATACCATATATTTATCTTTGGTTCCTTTGATTTTATTTTATTTTAAAATTCTATTTTAAACCTCATACATGTTTTTATTATAAAAAAATGTTTTTTATCCTTCATAAAGAAGGTTTACGATGATTAAAATTAGTTATATATATGTGTGTGTGTGTGTGTGTCTCAAACTTTTCTCTTGAGTTGTATTTTGATAAAATGACTAATAAAAGACATATTGTTTTCCTTATTATATTTATCTTTGGAACCTTATCTCTTCTTTTTTTGTTACTTTTTTCTTCCGTCTCATAACTATCTATTTTCCCTATATAATGATCCTATTATTCAAGGAGTTTGGTAGTTAGGAAGTGTATTTTGAATTCTTATCATTTTACATTTTCTTCATTTATTTTATTTCCACCCCTTATTTGTAATAATTATATCATTTTAGGAGTTACTGAAATATAATTTTATTTTAAAATATTTTTATATATATTTTTATTAATTTTTATTTAATAATTTTTATTCAATATCCCCGCTTAAATTTTTATTTCTGAAACAATTCTTTAATGTCTCTTTCCTCTTCTTGTTTTTATCTTTATTGGTGTTTATCTATATGTAATAATAAAAAATGGGGAGAAATATCTTAAAATGTAAAGTGGAAAAATATTCCAAATTTATTTTTATAAAGGGGGGATTATTTTTTAAATTATATAAATTCTTAGCCGCTATCAAAGTAAAATTGTATTATAAAGGGGGATCTCTTGATATATCTTAATTTATTCTTAGTAGTTTTTAAAATAATTATTAATTTTTTTTATTTTTTGCGATAAATAAAAATCTATTTATCTATTAAATTTCTTATATATATCTTTCATTCATTATTTATACTTAATTTATCTTTTTTAAGTTAAATTTTTTATGATCATCAAAAAGGGGGGTATTATTGTACATATCTTTGTCATTGTATTTTCATGATCTAAAAAACCCATCCATCTATCTAATGTTTTCATTAAACTATGTTTATATATTTTTATTGAAATAAATGTGATATAATAAATGTAATCATTTATTTTTATTAAATCCTTTGTGAATACTTGGACTCATATTTTACTCATCTATTATGTCTTGGAAAATACTTAAAAGAAACATAAAAGGATTTTAAGTGAAGCAGAGAAGGATCCAGTTGTAGAGGAAACCATATAGAGTGAATATGCCTCAGGATTCATTACACCATATGCCTGGGGAATTATACAAGCTACCTAGTGTTACTATAATAGAAGAAGAAAGTGTATAGTAGATCCACTGGCCAGGCAGTGGAGTCCAACCAGCCAGGTGGTTGTTAAGGAAGAAGTGTTGGTAATTATAAGAATGACTCTAGCCGGAATTTTCCAATAGTAGATTATCGGTGGAGGTCTTCCAAAATACCATGATTACATGTAGCTCAAATAGTACTCAGTGGAGGCTACCAAGTACCTAGTGGTTTCGATCAGTTTCTAGTGAGGAACCATTTATTTTAGTAAAAAATACCATTATGGAATCCCATTCTAGGTTTAATATACATGGTGATTATAGAAGTTTATAGAGCCCTTTTTGAGCATAAAAAAGGACCCCATTCACTCTATAAGGACTCACCATGTAATGATTTCTCCCAAAAACATGATATCAAAGATCCATCCATGACGTGTCGCTAGATTTATCTAGCTTCTAAAGTATCCATATTCAAGGTTCTAAGTCAATCAAAGGCTCTATAATATCATCTCAAAGCTCTCATTCTCTACTGTACATCCTTACATCAAAGATATTTGTAGGTATGGTGTAAAGTATTTTCATAATAAAATTATATTTTTTCAACCTCCTTTCACCAATGGTTCACACTACACAAAAGTGTCATAGAAGTTACCTGATAGCTGATGATGTTCAAGACATGGCTCAAAATCCACAGTTATGAGGGACGTGTTCTTGGTCACTATTTAGATGAGGGGATTAATACCTTTTAACACTCGAGTAGAGGTTTGGAGATGTAGGGGATCACGTCGAGATTTACCCAAAGTACTTATCAGTTGTGCTTTTAATCTTTTACATTTCTATATTACATCATCAAGACACCTTCTTATATAGTTGAATGATTTTTATTCTAACATTTATTTGTTTTAATTACATTGAAATTATTCTTTTGTAATCTCAAATTAATGTTTTCAACTATCATTTATTTTATTTCTCACTTTATTATTTCAAAATTGTTAAATTTTAAAATTAGTGTTAATTTTATTCCACTTTAAATTTTTAAAAAGTAAATTAACCCCCCCCCCTATTTCTATAATATCTGACCAATAAATCCCTCACTACCTGTATCTTGAAAAATAATCCACTATGTATGATCTTAAATTTCTAACCAATTCCTTTATGTTACGAATACTATTTTTTAATTAATTTTATTGAATAGTATTCCCTAGATTCCAAACATAGATTTATTTTGGGAAATTATTAGCTTAAATGTTTTCCCTTTATCTATATAATTTAAATACCATATGATTTATTTTCCTAATTGAATGTTATTTAACTTGAAATTTACTTAATTTCATTGGATAAACATTTATTTTCCATAGGTTTATCATTTTATTATTTTGGATGGAATTATTAATGATTTTATTATGTGAATCCATATGAAACACATTTTATTTCAATGGGTTTTTAAGTTGTGTTGAATAAAATCCATCCAATTTCAATGGGTTCATTATGATGTGATAAGAAATTGATTTCAAGTGGCACTCATAAGTATGGACGATGATGGGTGGGGTCATTTATCTCCCTATAATGTATAAGTTTAATGTTTATATCTCATGAGATAATCTTTTTGTGAGTATGTTTTAGTTTCTCGCAAGCATGGGAACAGATGATATGGATCATGAAATTAATTTTCCTTATACAAATTTTCATTCCAAAATTGAAATAAGTTTCATATTTTTTTTCTTATTCTAATGACTATGTGAATCTCTCGTGGATCGGGTTTATTGAATCATGTTTTCACATTTTTTATTCATGTTATATGCTATCCCAAGTAATATTCCATGATTTATGATCAATTATTTATTAGGAATGAATTTTCTTATATATCTTGATTATACCCATACGATCATCTTATTTTCACTTATGATATTATTTTATTATCACTTATGTCTACCCTTATTAAGAATCTAATATCACACATTTCTTATATTTCCATTTAATCAGATTATAAGGATGATTATAATATTTATAAATTATTGGAGAGGGAGTCTAGTGTGGCTTAATTATAAATATTTTCAAATAAGGGTTGTAAAATATATTGTTTGTGTAGGTAGTTCTAAAATATAATAAACCTTTTGTTCTTGGGATTGTGTGATTACTTGGGAGATGTAATTTTTATCTTACAGAAAAGTTCTAAAATAATTGCATGTCTCTCCGGGGATGATATTGTTGTCATCAGGGTAGGATTTAGTTATTTTTGAGGATTTGTTTAGTTATTCAAGGGATTAGGATAATAGAACCTTAATGAAAATACTATATATGAGTTTAAGTAAATAATGATATCTTGAAATATTATTTTAGTTTTAAGATGGTGTTTTTCTTAGAAAACATCCCTTTCTGAATACTAGAAAGTTGATTCAGTTGTAGCTTAGGTTGACGTAGGTGTAATCACCTTGAAAATTGATAACTAAGCTTTGATTTGATAATCACATTGATGCAAGATGAGTGAGCCTAAGATTGGGCACCTGTATAGACACTCTATAAGGATATGTTAAAGTTAATCACATTCCCATTTTGAACTATTTTGACTAATTTATTTCTTAGTTACTTTGAGGGTTTAGTTTAAGAAGTACATGATAACCCAAATTAAAGTAACCTTGGTTAAATTGATGTCAATATTATTTGTAATAATATTAAAATGTACCACCATTATAATATAAAAGAACATGTTATTTTATATTTGAAATTCATTTTATCATTATTGTAATTACCCCATATTGTTAATTTTTTTTCAATCATGTCAACTTTTTTTAGTTTGAGTAATGGATGATTCTATAAGGAACCATGGGGCTAAGGGAAAATGAAGAGACTACCTCAATGAATGACCCATAAAAATGTGAGCTTGAATGAGAAACCTTATGATTAAAACAAATTGACTATCATGAAATATGATTGAAAATGTGAATAAAGAAAAATTCCTAACCACACCAAATAAAATAAGGACTGGGTCTCATGAAATATCAAGTAATAAAGAAGATGAAGGAAAAAATGATTGATTTAATAAATGTCAAAAATGTGGGAAGAAGAATAAAAGGAATTACCTCAAAGGGTCATGAATATGCTTTACCTATGTTAAATAATGGAATCAATCATCCAAATATCATAAGAAAATTATGTTTTTGGTTACTTAATTTAAGGAAATAGAGTTCATCCAATGGTACCATTAATAATTCAATGCCTTATGCATATAGAACTTATGAATTATCAAAGTCAATTCCCTAATACAAGGACTATCCAATATGAAAATCATCTCCACCATCCCAGACCAAGTAGAAAATTGAATTCCTATGAACGAAGTATTATCAAAGTGGATATGAATATTTAAGGTACACATTCCATTTAATTAGAAGTTGTATATATCTTTTGAGAATTTGATTCCAGGAACTCTAGTATATCCAAAAAATTTCTAAGATCATTAAATAACCACTCTACTGATTTGATTTTCCATCAAATCTTCTTTTGTTATAATTAATATATTTTATATTAAATATTAAAATGTGTCTTTTTTAAATATTATTGTTATTATTCCTTTTGATAAATTAAACATGATTTTATTGATGAATTGTTTTCCACCAATTAGGGGAGAAATTATCTATAGTAAAGAAATATTATATCATATAAACATATGATATTATATCAATAAAAGGATAATAATAAACACCCTATAGAAACAAATTATATAATATGGGTCTTGATACCAAATAATGATTGACTCTTGTCCCATATAGTTGGATAAAAACTCAATATTAGGGATAATGTTATTTTAAAGAAAGATATGTGTTTCCAATGTCTGTAAGGTTGACATCTATAAAGAAATTAAATCCTAATTCATCTCATTAATCTAGATTTCCTTATCTATTTTCATTGGTATTTGATAATTAAAATTATGAGGACACAATTTATTTAATGAGGTAGAATGTAACACACTGGGTTTTAGGATCCATAAATTTTATTATTATTATTTATGTTAATAATTTTAACAAAAAATTCATTATTCTTTAAAGAGGATTAAAAGAGGATTAGAAAAGGTTCCAATTAATATATGAATGAAATTAATGAAACTTTATTAATTAATAAATGTGACTTCTAGAAAAAATCATATAAAACTAAATACTGCACAACATGGATTAATACTCCCTATAGATGATGTATATCCCTTAATAGTGTATAAATCAATAGGGGACAATAGATAGATAAGAATAAAATATTTATGACTAAGAAATCACATGGGAGATATTTAACCATGAGGACCACCCATAGGTTGAAAACCTATAATGAGGAATAGAACCATGAAATGATAAAGCATTATGAAAAATATATAATATGAAATAAGAACTATGAATTATGAAGTGATAGTGGAATAAATTATTGCCTTACTAAGTCTATATGTTTGAATGAAATCCGGTCATTATAAATTTGGCCATTGTAAATATAGTCCTAAAAAATATGGTTATTGAAATATATTTATTGGTCATATATCTCAAAGGTATACTGAATTCATGTATTTTTTAAGTTATAAATATAAAATAATACAACTCAAAATGAAATAAAAATATGATATTAATATATATATATATATATATATTATGTGATATGTTTAAATATTTATATTATTATTGTTAAAATATTATACGATGTACATATAAAGTTAAATTAAATATTTTAATATCTATGTATAAGTAAAATTAAATTTTAGTATATAAATAATTAATTTTAATGGTATTTGTTAAAGCATGTTTAATATAAAAATAATATTTATTTTTTATCATGGAACCATTTTTTAAGTATAGATTTAATCGAATAATTTTAAAATTTTATATATGAACTAATATGTTAAAATATTTTCAATTATGAATTGATGTGAAAAAATATTAAGAACACTTAATGTTTTCAAAAGTCATTTTTCAATAAAAATAGTATTTCATTGTATTTTGTATTTTCATTTAATAACTTAATATATAAATTTTACAACAAAATTAGATAAATATTAATTAATTTTTGGATTTATAATGTCAAAATTATATTATATTTAGTTTTTTGGTTTGTTTAAAAATATTATTTTTAAGTAAATAGTGAAAAATACCTTTTTTACAAATAACATGACTTTTATAATATTATTCGTATATGATTATCAATTAGAATTTTATGAAAGATTTTTATAATATAAATTTTTTATATTTTAATATAATTTATAATTTAATAAATTTTTGTAATAATTTATAAACCCACAATTGAAATTTTAGAATTTAAGTTATATTTTTCTAAATATTATTTTTAATAAAATATACATTTACTATATTAAAATTAAATCTTATCTCCTTTAAAAATTGAATCATAAAAAATGGATTTAAAATTTAGAATCATTAGTATCCAATTATATAATATGGACCATTTTTATTTTGTAATAAAGGATTAATTACCTAGGTAAAAACTAGTTACTATGGTGAAGACCTAAATGGTAAAGACGAGTAACCTAAGAGGTAGTGGGAAAAACTTGTTAAAAAATGTTTTAATTGAGTGGTTTAGTTTTGTATCCACTTTAACCCATATATTATATATTATTTATCAATTTTGGATCCATTTACCTTGAGATTTTATTTCCATTATAGAAAGGTTTTTGGTATTTACAAAAAATGCCACTTATTTTCACTTTTAAAAAAAGATCTCCTCTTCTCACTTCCGCTCAACCCAAGACCCCATTATCTTAGCCCAAACTCTACCCAAAAATCTCATAAACCCTAATATAGACCTTAATTATATTATTTACTTCCCAAAATACCATCTATAAAATGTTTAATCCATTTTAAAGGAGATAATCCAAGTAGTGAAGTATATATTTCTACCATTTTCTTCCTCTTTTCTTTTTCTCTGTGTGCATTTATTCTTTCTAAAATATATTTCCAAAATATAAAAATTATAAAATAATTATACTTATTATAATTTTTTGTTTTTATCATTATGTTAAAGATGTTAACCACCATTCCTTTTTTTTTTCTAAGAAAAGTACAAGCAACATTTGTGTGTGTACATACTACTTCCTCCACAAAATATCATCATTCATTTTTAGAAACCAAAATACATGGATGTTACGAATGTGGAATTTAATAAATAATTATGATATTTATAACACATTTAATATTATTAAATTACAAAACGTGTTATTTATTTTTCCCATTCTGTAGAAAATGATATTTTCTATTATTCGTACGTGTTGACAACCGCCTCAAAGGTACGATTGATTTCTGTTTTAATTTTAATCCCATCCTTATATGGATGGTCATGATATTGGTTTTGATGGATAAATATGATGTATATAAAATCATTAAGTTTTTAATTATTAATTATATAACTAATTAATGATATGATCAATAAATGATTATTGTTAATTCAATCATTTAAAACAAGCATATTCAGAGGAAAATATTTAATTCAGATTATGTAATATATTTATTTCCATTATTTATTATTATAAATAATTAAAAATTATGATATATAATAATAATAAACACTAAATTATATATTTATTATATTGTTTTGAAGGAATTTTAACTAAATCAGATCATTATCATCGATAATCATGGCATGTTCATGATTGGGTTGGTTTGACCTCCTACTAGAACAATGCTATAAAATTATATCAGGGATGATTATAAAAATATAAATCATGATATAAAATGTTATAAATATGTAAATAATTATTTATCTATAGTTCTAGAAACTACACACATATATATAACTCATTAATTAAGAAAACACCCTTCATAAGATAAAAATTTCCAAAAAATGTTCATTATCGATTTCATATTCTAAAACCAATAATAAAGTTATCATGAAAGGAAATTTAAAATTTATATTATAATAAGTATTAAATTAAAATAAATTTAATGAACATGGAATAATTAACTTTTTGAGAAGAATGAATAATATCACCATGGCTGAGATAATAGTTCAAAACGATCAAGATTACCCACACCCAACATAAAAAATTGGTACTAAATAACTAATATAAATGTAGAGAATAATTTCAAATGAAGTTTATAAATGGTAATATATTTGAAAAATTTAATTAAATAGGTGATTAGGATGTTTATTTTTGTTATACATGAGTTTAGAGTGCATTAAGTTAAGTGGGGAAACAAGGTAAGGGGTTCTTGCTCTCAAATTCAATTTCTTGAGACATATTTATTAATTTGCACCATGATAAATTTAATATTGTTATATTACTTACCAATAAATTTATTTTACCTTATTCATGGGTTTGATTATCCATATCATTTAATTTTATAAATGTAAATTGATTATAAGGATACCAAACTTGAATGTTGTTTTGATCAAAATGTTAATCAAACCGTAATGGATTTGTTGCTCATATTATTTTTAAATAAAGATTATTTTTGAAGATAATACATATAGGGAATTTATATTATTTATAATACTTCTCATCACTTATATTTTATGTTAAATTGATTTTATATTTTCCCTCGATATTTAATTTCCCCTTGAATCATATTTTACATAAACTATTTCGTGTAAGTCAAATTGACCCCATATCTTATCTATGATTTTAAATATCCATTTATCCTTATCCTAATTAATTATATGATTTTAAAAATGTCCTTATATATACCACAATAATTTAATAAGATTATTTTATAATAATTTAACTTCTTTAACATTTTATATATTTTTTAATGTTTAATGTGTTGTTCATTTTCATCAGAGTGTAAAAATAATCCATTTTTGACATTTTCCAGGTTAACAACTCTTTCAAACATTTTTTAATTTTCTATGATACTTAATTTCTAAGATTTAATGGTTTTTAAAATAAATCTATACTCTCCATTATTTATAAAATATTTCTTCCTTCATTTTTTTCCACAATATCATGGATGTTTTTTATTTTCAGTACATTTTTTCCTAATGATACTCAAAAAAGTTTTCATCTAAATACACATTCTTTGACATAAATTATGCTTAATCAAGTATATTAGTATATTATAACCATCCCACTTATTTATCTTGATAATCTATGTAATATCATTCCATTTTGGATGAATTATCCATCACCACCTTTTTCTTTCTTAATCATCCACTATGTATAATCCCAACTTTTCAAAATAATCATTTTCTTAGAGAATACACTAATTTTGATTCATCTGATTGAAGGGTGATCATCTAGATTACAAACATAGATTAGTTTGGTGAGATTATGGACTTAATAATATACTTTTTTTCAATATATTGTAAGTATCATATGATTTATCATCTTGATTGAATGGTATTTACCATGAATGTTACTTCATGTCATCAAATATCAATTTATTTTCTATGGGTTTATCATTTTATGATTATTTATGGAATTATTAATTATTTCCTTATGTAGATCTATATTAAACCCATTTTCCTTGGTTTCTTTATAACATGTTGAATGAAAACCATTTTATCCCCTGGGTTATTGATGATGTGATATGTGTTTCTCAAAAATATGGATTAAGATGGGTGGGGTTGTATATCAACCTATAATGAATTTCATTAAATTTTATATCTCAAGATTTAATGTATTTACGAGTACATTTTATCTGCTTATAATCATGAGAATAAATGGTCTGAGTCATTTATGTAATGTTCCCTATACTAATGTTTGTTTGGAAGTTAAAATATGGTTCACAGTTTTATGCTTATTCTTTTGACCATGTTAAGATCTCAGGGTTCATGTTTTTTTGACAAATTTTTAT
This sequence comes from Viscum album, assembly GCA_963277665.1. Lineage (NCBI taxonomy): Eukaryota > Viridiplantae > Streptophyta > Magnoliopsida > Santalales > Viscaceae > Viscum > Viscum album. Next base: position 1,713,735,458 of record OY728130.1, read on the forward strand.
TCACTCTTTTGATTCATATTTTATGTTATAGTAAGTAATGTTATGTGAATTATGATTTATGGTTTATTGACTATGAATTTTCTTATGTATCTTGATTATACCCATATGCTCATCTTATGTTCACTTATGATAAGAAATTGTTATCAGTTATGTTTTACCTTACTAATAATCTAAGATCAACCCTTTATTATTTTTCTATTTCCCAAAGTTTTTCCGATAAGTATGAAATAAGTTAATTATAGAAGGTATTCTAGTGTGGATCAATTATGGATACATTTCAAAAAGGTTTGTAAAATAAGTTATTTATACCGCTAGTTCTAATAGATAATAATCTTTTTGTTCTTAAGATAAGGTAATTATTTTTTATATGTAATGTTTACCTTATAAAAATATTTTAAAATAAAGGCATGTATAGATTTAGTCACTATGATCTATCTTCACCTGGTTCACAACAAAGAGGCATAATTGCACATAGGGTTTGGAATTTCAGGTGGATATGCTCTGGTGATACAGATGTTCTTTATGAACCATTTTGAAAGATATGAGCCCATTATTAAGGTATGGATATAGATTCTAATAATAAATGGGAAATAAATAAAAAATATTTAAACATAAAATGTCATGGGTAGAAATAATTTGCTATAATTTAAGATATATTAGGAATGATTTTGGTTATTATATGATTTCACACTCTAATTAATGTTACTTGATACTCACACTTACCTATTTAGTGTAATAAAACGATGAGAACTCAAATCAAATGGATAAAGGTAATGTTATTAAACCATTATTAACTTTAAATATCTTATATATGGTTCTACCAACTATTTTATATTTGAAAATTTTTCCAAGGATACCACACCACCACCTCAATTACTATATAATGAACAACCATAAAAAACTATTAATAGTATGATGATCATATCCCAAGTTTATAATTCCCCTCAAATTTAATTTTGTGGGAATGTTTTTCCTATAAATCATATTATTCTCTATATAGTGAGTTTTTATGTTATTTTAGGAAAATATTTGATATCTATATATAAATCCCAAATCAATTACTGATAAAAATAATCCACATATGATATCTTATGTCAACCTATGGTAGTCTATAAATGTGTGAATGAATATGAACTTTAAATGGATGTTTCCTCTATTTATATATCTTAATACCTACTCATGATGGGTATCTAGAATAAATGGTTGGGGAGAAACTCAACATTTAATATACACATATTTTTTGGGAATATAATAGTGTATTTATTGAAGAACTTTATTTCCTTCCCCCTAATATTAATGTTGAGTTCTCAATATGACTAACACATAGTGATACACATATTTCAAATACTAGTTATAGAATGTCCAAGATTGAGTTTTCTAAATTAAAGAATATATTTCAAGAGAACTTTGATAAGGGATCAATATTCCATAGTGTCATTATTGAGTTCACTTATTATTTTTTATTAAGAAGAAATATGAAACATTTTTTTTCATTGATTATCAAGAACTTATAAAGATCACTATCAAAAATAAGTATCAAGTACCCAATATTTATAACTTGTTCAATCAACTGTGCATAGAATAATATTTTCAAATATTGACCTTGAATATATATATCATAAATTAAGGGTAAAAAGGAGGATCTTCCAAAGATAACATTATGTATAAGGTATGGACTCTATGTATTTATCCTAATTCCATTTGGACTTACCAATTACCATGATATCTTTGTAGATATGATGAATAGAGGAATCATAGATTACATTGACCAATTTGTGGTAGTATTTATAGATGATATTCTCATATATTAAAAGATAAATGAAGAACATAAATATTATATGAGAATTATTTTAAAGATATTGAGGAAGGATAAACTATTTGAAAAATTTATTAAATGTGAATTCTGGCCACAAAAATTCTAATTCATGGGTCATATAATCACCAGTGAGGGTATATCAGTGGATCCTTCTAAGTAAGAGGTTATTAAATAATGACCCAAAATAACCGCAATGAATAAAATAAATAGTATTATTATATTGGATGGACTCCATTAATGATTTTTGAGAGATTTATCATGGATATCAAATACATTAACTGAGATGACTCATAATGGAGCTAAGCTTCATTAGATAAATGAATGTGAAGAAAATTTTAAGAAACTAAAGAAAAAGGATTATCACTTCACTTGTGCTCACACTACCCAATAGTGGAGAATATTTTTCGATATACAGTGACACAATAAAGTGGGTACAATGATATATTATCATTCCAAATGAAATGGTTGTACTATATTCCTCACTCTAATTGATATATTCTCATGATTTGGATCTTGTACTAGTTTTTGTGTGTGTTGAAAATATAGAGTATAGACCTCGAAATCATGATGGAAAGAGAAAAATATTGAATTTATCAAATGAATGTTCAACTATCCATCAGGAATATTAAAGAGGCATATAACGAGGATCTATAACTATAAAATAATTATGTGATTTTTTGGAGTTTAAACTATAACACGATGGATTGATAAGATTCAAGAACAAGATATGTGTCCTTGTAATACCATAATTGAAGAATTAGCTCTTGGATTAAGTATAAAACTCACTATTCTCTATTCATCATAAAAGCACAAAGATGTATAGAGACCTCAAATAGAATTTTTGAAGTTACACCGTATATAGGGATATTGTGAATTATGAAACTAAATTCCTAGTGTGTGGTGAACTAAGAATTATATACACAAATTTTACATCATTTATATGAATGTTCAATATATATCACAATAAAACATTCCCAAGTACTATTAAGGGTTAGTGTTTTTTTGAAATTAGATACATAACCATATTATTTTATAAATGATCTTGAACATATCTAATAAATATCTTCTCACATTATACACTTATTAGAAATACAATAATTGAGATCTTTATTCATTACCTAGGGAAAGAAAAAAATAAGAAATCGCGAGTTTAGATGATTAATAAGGGTATAAAAGGAAGATATCAGTCACTGATCCTTTGTAAGAATAACATTATCATAAATTTAGGAGAATTTAGATTAATGTTTCAAAATAATACCTAGAATATCATAGATCATAATCATAGAATATGAATTTGGTAGTTAATAAGATGTGATTCATAAAAGTATCAAAGATCAGGAGCCATGATATCATATCATAACAATAATAACATGTCATATATAGTGGCATAAACATCATAGAGTAATCATAACCATATAAGTCATGTGTGAAGGCTACCCACCAAAACAAACATTACATGTTAGGGTTTGGATAACCATCCATATACCTACTTCATGATTGGGTTAACCACCAGTGTACCCTATTTTGTGATTTGGAAACCCACATATATACCCATAGAGATCATAAAACATTAATCCTTACATAATTAATTATAGGTATACAATAGACACAACAATCACATAATCTTAATATTTTTATATATATTACACAATATCATGAAAATATTTATCAATTATTTACAGCATTACTCATGAAAAAGAAAAATGGTTTCATCAAGATTTAATCATAATAAATAACTATCTATTGGAAGAAGAAATATGATAGTATTGGATCATGTCCTTATTAAATAATAAAATAAATTAATGGATTTTGTTATAGGTCAAAATAACTTTAAAATGCCACTAATACATTTCTTGAGGATAATTCCATTTTCATTTTGAAATCAATTATTTAAAATTTAACAAATTATAAAATATTAGGAAAAAATATTTTACTTTAAAATTACCATGGAAAATTTTAAATTAATCTTTAATTTATAGAATATTCATGACTACAGGAAAATATATTCATGTGGTAAATGTTAAAACAAGGGTTCCCTTTGCACCTTTGGTAAAAGGGCCTCATTTGAAAAAAAAATATTATTTTTAATAGTTTTATAAAAAATTGAAATATGGTTAAGAATTAATTTAATATATCATTGGATAATAGAAAATCATTATGGAAAATATTTTAATCAAAATATGGACATTCATGAAAAAGATTATCGACTGATGATAGAAATAAAGTCGGCTTCCCTTAAGAACATTCTTTCAAAATTTTGAGTACATAGAGAGAGGAAAATGAAAGGAAGAATTGTAATATCTATAAATAACCAATAGATAAGAAAATAAATTATATTTTTGAGATATATATTATATAATGATATTATTAGAAATTTACGTATAAATGATTCTATTAAAAATTTATATTGTAACATAAAACACTTACATCGTGATAGACTTATTTATTATGTGATTTTAAACTCTTATATAATATATTTAAAATTATTATAATTCTATACTAGAGTCATATTAATACTTATAATACCCCACATGGTTTACTTGTGACTTATTATCACCCATTCATTAAAAATCTTTCATTACCATCACCGTATCAGTTATTAACTGCTTAATTTTCCAGGTACGTTTTGATTCTGAAGTCTTAGTCCTTGCATATTGAACATGGTACCATCATCTCAATATTGTTAATCATTATTTAAATATCATATATTTCCATTATATATGTATTAAAAACCATCTATAAAAGGAGGATATAGAAAAATGAATTAGACCATTCAGAAAGATGGTAGTCCGTATGTATGCATGAATGTTGTTTTCATTTTCTAACAAAAAGAATAAAATAAAGATAAATATTATTTTATAATTATATAATAATAAATCTAATATAATCATATATATTAATTTAATCTATCAGTATATCCAATAATGTGATGTGGTGATGTAAAATGAATTATATCACTATTTGGAGGTGGTAGTCCACATGTATGCACGAGCGATACTTTAATTTCCCATTTTTTAGAAAAGAAGAAAAAAGTGGTATTTCCATAATAATAATAACATATATATTTATTATATTTTATACATAATTTTAGTATATATAAAATATATTTATAGGATATAGAATAAGAAATAAAATTTGAAAGAGTTGGGCATGACGATTACTTCTTCTTTGAGAGACGTCCCTTGTATTACACAAAAATCCTTTATTAGGATAGTATTGGGAGAATAAAATAAGATAAATAATGAATGTAATTAATATAAGAATATTTTTAAGGTATTTTTTTAGATATAGGGATCATATGTTTTGAATTAAAAAGGAGAATGGGCACACTTTTATAAGCGAGGGGTGAGTCACACATGAAATTATATAAATGATTTAAATAATAGAAAGTTATTTCCTTTTGAAAGTGGAAAAAATATACAAAAATTAAAAGTTATGATAATATAAGGTCTAAACCACATTAAACAATATTATTTATAATATTTCATGTAGAAGTTTTATCTTTATCTCTTAGTTTAACCCCATTAGTTAACACGTTTTAACCCTAACCGTAGTAACAAATTTTTAATGTTTTTACTATTCATTATGATCAAAACTGAATGAAGAATCATTAATAAATTTTAAAACTATTATACCAAATATTTAATCCATTTTATGAAATTTAATTCCTATAATTTTCATAAATTAACTATAAAATATATTCACAAAACACAATGAAATCTATTTTTCAAAATATGCATTTTGATGAATAAAAATGGTTTTACTATCATTACATGCCTTATAAAAAATATTAGATAAATGTTAAAATATTATTATGAATATAGAATCTAAATATTTAAATATTATTACAAATAAATTGTGATTTATTTAGTTTGTTAAGATAAAACAACATCGCGTACATAAATTCAGTTTTCTGAAAAATAACCCCCTTTACCTTTAAATGATTTTATTTTCATTCCAAATAATTTGATAACTAATTTTTAAATTATTATTAAAAAATTAACAATAAATTAAATTAAATTAAAATTTTAAGATTTATTAATGCATATGTATATATAAAAATCCATAACACCTAGGAAAAATATTCTTATTTTAGAAATGGGCTTTTTGATGATGAAATGATTTTATTAAAGCTTAATGATTATTTGTTAGGAATTAATCAATACATTTGAATTATTGATTTTTTATTATTATTAATAATTTGGCTAATCTTATTCATAAACACCAACATAATGGTTAGGTTATGAATGACATAATAAATTATGATTCATTTAGACCCTATGTTGCGTGTAATGAAATATATTGAACAAATTAAATTTATTTCATGGGAATACTTATAAAATATTTGGGTGTTATATTATAATCCTCTTAAAATTAATTTCTCTCACAAAATTTTATTACTCTATTGTTCTATATAAATTTATCTCTATAATACAGTATTTATAATTTTTTCTCTTATAGAAAATATTATTCTTTAATATTTAAACCTCTATGCTTAGAACATGTGAAGGACCTAGTTCATACTTCCTCAAAATAGATAAATGGAACACATCATGAACATAATAGAGGTTTGGTGGAAGTTACAAGGGATAAAAAACAATCCCAACTAAATCTAGAATCAAAAAGTGTAAAATATACCAAGGGATTATATTTACCTTATTTATGAGTCTAATAACCGTATTAAATGGATAAATTCGTAGTAATACCTTCTCAATGTCCTTAAAATTTTCATTTTATTGAAGACTTCCAGTGTTAATCTTCTGTTGAATCTGATCTTCCTTAATGAACTGTTGAAAGTATCTAACTTCCTCTCCCATTTCCTCAAACTTCTTAGGTCCAAATTTCCTTTATTATAAAACTTCAACCCAATGTGTTTGATTTTTTCACTCACTTCTATAGAAGGATTCATAGTGGGCCATATTAATTCTAGAGAGAAATATATTTCTATATGAAAATTAAATAAGTGAAAAGTGTTGATCCCAGACACCTATAAATTTTATGGAACTATATCTTATCTTATCCTATATAATTTAGATGGTTTTTTAAGACCAACCATCAATATTTGGATGATCTGAAATATTGAAAAATAACTCCATATCAAGAGCTTGCTAAATAATTTTCTATAACTTCAGGGTAATACTCATATATCAATTAAAAAAATAGAATATATAACTTTATAAAACCTTTCCACCTAATGTATATCTAATAAAGTTGATGAAGAGAGTAATTTTCTCTAATATAAATTAAATGTGATTACTTTTCAAGGTTATCTAATTCAAACCAAATATCATTATTCTCTTTATATGTATTGTGTGTGTGTGAGGGGGGGTCCTATGAGGAAATTTGTGGTGATGTTTTCCCATTCCATATAGGTATGGGTAATGGCTATAATATACCCTTATTATTATTCCAATCATCCTTAAATTGTTGGAATACCAAGAACTAAGATATAAAATCTGCAATGTATCTCTTCATGTTATCCCACTATAAAATATATTTATGGTATCTATACATCTTTATACTTCCTGAATGAATAGGGAATGATGAACCTTAAGATTTATCCAATATCTCCTTCAATTATAGAATACTGGGGACATATAATAAATTCTTAAAACTTATCATTCTATCATAATCAAGGTTTAGCATTGGAATATTTCTCATGTTGTTTTATATCTCCATATATTCCATTAATACTAATTTAATTTTCACTTGGATAGATGGCTGAAAACTAATTTGGGAAAGATAATATTTCCCCCCTTTCTTAAATATTTCAAGTTACATGATTTTAAAATATATAAATATTGTATCTTTTGTGATCCTAATCTTATATAAACTAGAATGATCATTTAAACTCAAATCATCGACAATGTTTTTTTTGTTCCAAGGGTGGTAATGAATTGTGAAGTGATAATATTTAATCAACTAAAACTATATTATCTTTCTCAAATCAAAATATTTATGGGTGATTATATACTTTAAACTTTTATAATTATTATATATGTCACACCTTTCTCCATAAAGATAATTCCACTATATCTTTACTAAAAACATTACTTATGCTGGATTTAAGTCCTTAATTGGGTAATTTTTCTCATGTGAAATTAATTTTCTAGAGGCATATGATATCAACATGTAATTATATATAAGAACACATCCTAATGAATTATTATATTTATAACTATATATCACAAACCCTTATTTACTATAGGGTAGTGTGAGTATTGGTGCATTGACCATCCTATACATCATCTCCTTGAAATTTTCATACTTTTTATCAGTATAAAAGAACATGAATCGCTTTAATATTAAATTTTTGAGTGGATTATGGATCCATGAGTAATCATTCATAAATAATAGATAATATATATCCAATCCATGAAAGCTATGAATTTTAATCACAATTGTTGGTATGGGCCAATTTTCAATGACATCAATCTTAGAAGGATCTACTGATATATCATTTCATATGATCATGTGTCCCAATAATGATACATTATGTAACCAAAATTCATATTGGTTGATTGTTTCATACAGTTTCTCTTTCCTCATGTTCTTTAGCATAAATTTAAAGTGATATTATTTCTATTCATTGGTCTTAGATTATATAATAATATAATCTATAAAGAATACCACTAATTGATCAAGGTAATCTATAAAGACTATATTTATTAAATTATATAATATTAAAGAGGCAAGAGTATGTCCAAATGGAATCACTATAAATTTATATTGTTTATACCACATACAGAAGGTTATCGTAGGCATGTGTTTAACATAAAAATTTCATTAAAAACATTATTGAGGGAAATAATTTTTTTTTAATTTTGAAAATATTTTTATAACTAAAAGCAAAATAAATATTTTGAAAAAACTTTATTTGAAAATAAAATTTTAAATAAATTAATATTTAAAACATTGAGTGACCATCGCGGTAGGAAATTCTATTCACATTTTCTTTAAAATCCAAACACACATTTTCTGAAAAAATACTTGAAGATATATTTTAAAACCATTTTTACAAATTAAAACATGAGTAAATTTTTTTTAATAATTCATTATTATAATGTTAATTTTTTTTGAAAATATTTTTATAAAATAGGGATTTGGATGGAAATGGATTTTTGACCGAAGCGAGGAATAAAATTGTATTTTCTTAAAAAAAATATTTTAAACTCTTGAGTACATAAATAGAGGAAAAGGAAAAAAATTATTCAAATGAAATAAATTTAAGCAAATAAAATGCATTATTTTATAGATATATGGATCATAATATTTAATCCTCAGAAGCATAAACATAAAAACCCTAATAAACAATGTAATTGTACCATAAAACCATCACCACTTTGGTAACATTGAATCGTAAGCCCTATAAAAGAATAAAATTAAATGAAACCTTAAATATCATTTAAATTAATAAATTCATGATTTTACATTCCAAATGGTGTGTAGATACACCTCATAAAATAATATTAGTGCATAATATGACATATGTCTCAAAGAAGGAAAATTGAGACAAAAATCCATTTCCCGAGGTTTGACTTCTTTCATATGTATCCGAACCTCATGGTTAATAAATATAGGTTTATTATAATTATATTAAATAAACATAATAATTTATTTAATATCATATATGACTTAATTATAATCTCTTCTCACTTGTTTATTAAATATTCTTCATTTAAATCACTATTTTTTGTGAAAATTGCTTCAATTTCATATATGTTTTGCTTTGGTAAATTTGGAACTTTTATAATGATCATGGTTAATTAATATCTAGAATGTTAAAAAAGATATAAATATCATATATATTAAACATATCTATATTTATAGTAATCTATTAAAGTTAATGATAGAAAATGGATTACACCGTTTATGGGGACGATAGGTCGTACATACGCAATAACACTTTTTTTATTTTCTCAAAGGATAGAATGAAAAGAAAAATAATTATTAATTAAACATTGATGAATAATTATTATATCATATATATCATTTATATTAATCAAATTTATCTATAGTAATATCCATGTAACAAAACTGTAAAATATTTCACATCGCTGCGTGGAGGAGGTGGTCGACACAAATGCACGAGTGAAATTATTATTTTCCCAGAGGATTATAAGTTAAGAAGTTAGTTGTGATATTATAATTAGATAAGTATTTATTTTATAATAAATGTCACATATATTAATTAAATATAACCTCTTTATCTTCCTTGTAAAGAGTAATAAATAAACAAAGCACATCGCTTCATGAGGCGGTAGTCCGCCATACCTAAGAATGACATTATCGTATTCCCCAAGGAATGTGAATTAAAAAGGTATATGTGATATAATAATTACATAAGTATAATAACATCATACATATATCATATGTATGTTAAATCCATCATTATATCTATCCTTGAAAGGTAGTGAAGGAAAAAAAATTACATCGGTTCGTGAGGCAGTAGTCTGTCGTACAAACAATCAAAAGCTTTGTTTTCAATTTGATGAAAGTGTGGATAGATATAGGTTATTCCATTAGCATAATAAAATATAATTATATATGAAATAACGGTGTTATAATATTATCATACTTTAATATTATTTTATGTCAGTGGAAGAATAAATAAAACAAATATAAACGTTCAATATTTTTACTTGTTCTTCAGAGAGCCTCTTTAGGGTTATAACTAAATACTTCTCAGGAGGGACTAATAACAATAATAACGCCTCTAGGATGTGTGTAGGGTTTTTAGTATTATATTTTTTAAGTTATTTTCCAAACCATATATTTTTTTATGTGTGTAAAGGGTAGGAGAGTGGGTGACCATTTATATGTGGGGGATATGACACATGTATTTTTAAAAGATAAAATGATACCCATGTTTTTCAAGAACAAATCCTCAAAAATGGATCACCCTTGACCCTTATCAGTTATAAGGTTGAAATATTTCCATATAATTTATTTTGGACAAGTTTCATAACATTTTAACCCTTATCTTCTTATTTTATCCCCACGGTAAACTCATGTTCACCGTAACCATAATAATTAATTTTTACGATTTTTAGTATTAATTTTTGTTCAAAATTTTATTTGAAATTGTCATATAATACTAATTTTACTGATTAATAATATATAATCCATTTTTACCAAAATAAATTTAAATAATTAGCATTAATTGAATTAAAATTATACCCATAGACGTGTATAAAAGCCTTGTTTTTCAAAGAAAACAATTCAAAAGTTAAAAAACATTGTATATTATAATTTAATATAAAATTGATTCCAATGAAATATATTTATAAAATTTTAATATTATTTAAGTAATTTTACTTTAAATCCAATTTAAAATATAAATTAAATTTTTTAATAATTAAAATGAAAAGATAGTTTTCAATAAAAATCATTATTTTTAACTATTAATAAAAAATCATAATTTTATAAAATTCTCAAAAAATAATCCAAAAATAATTTTTAAATTTAAATTTTAAAAATTATGTTTATTTTTAAAATAAATTTTATTAATATTCCCAAAATTAATTTTAAATTATGTACGTGAAGTGAAACTAAACAACCTTTTAGAAAAATACAATTTTTATAAAATATTACTTTTATTATCAAATATTTCTTATTTTATTTATAATTAATATGTTTCTATTGAATTTATTATATATATATGTAAATCATATAAGTTTTAAAATTTAGTTATTCCCATTCATACCCACCAACTTAACTTAAAGGAAATCATAATCATGTTTAAATAATATTATTTTAATAGAGTATTTCATTTCATTCAAACATGATGTTGAGTGCATCACAAGATATCAAAGAGTTTTAATTTTTTTTAAAATAAATATAACATTAATTATTTAGGTGTTATATTATATTATAATATTTATTTTTTATTTCTTAAACTCTATCGAATATGATTTTTTTATTTTAAAATCTCGGGGCTTTATATAAATCCTTTTTAAATTAAAAATAGAAGTGTAAATGAAAACATAAAATATATTTAAAAAATAATTTTTAACATTGATGTGAAATAAAAATTTACATGTAAAATTAAAAGGTTAATTTTTTTTGAAAATGTGATTTGAAATATTTTGAAAAAAGTTACTTTAAAAAATAATCTCTAATAAAAGTGCCTTTAATAAACATTAATTTGATCATGGAGAGAAGGTGAGAGGAAGAAAAAACATTTGAAAATGAAAGAAAAAAACCCTTTTTTACTTTTTAAGTACAATTGTTCAAAAATCATATTTTAAATTTGAGTAGCACACGCTTATCTGATAACAAAATATATTTTCCCTCATAGTGGTAGAGAAATTACCATAACATAAAATATGATGGTGGGAAAACCCAAGCATGGAAAAGAAAAGATAAAAATAAAAAATTATAACTCAAAGAAAGGATATTTGAGTTATTAATATACCTAATGAGAAACATGAAGCATGAAACAATTTAAAATTGTCTTATGTGATAAATATGAAAATAATTAGATAATTCTACATGTATGTAAATTGAGTTACCAAAAAATCTTATGACTCGGGTGACACATGAGTTAAAATACATTTGAAGAAAAGAAACATATTTGGATTATTTTATCCGATGAATTAAAAGGAAATAAAGTATCGAATAGTCATGTGATAATAAGTCAAAAGAACACCATACAAAGAAAACATGGTGCATAACATGGATTATGTGATTACAAAAATTAATGTTATAGATATATTGAAAAGGGTTTTACCTAAAGAGATATTTTATAAGAATCATATGTCTCTCAGAGTTTAGTAGAATCCCAATACATAAATATTATGAAATTAAGATCACATGGTGATACCATATATGGTATATATGACACACAACAAGAGTCGTGGTGTGGGAAAGTTAATTATAGTTAAAAATAAAATAATTTTTTACCCACACTTGTGTATTATTTTTTATAAATAGATATTTCAATCAAAATATATAATGTGAGAGTAAGAAATTTAAATTTACATAAAATAAAGTTGTTGAAATATATAAAATATATAACAACATAATAATAAAAGTGGTAAATGAAACAAAAATCAATGTAAAACCCATTGATGTAAGTACCAAATTATAATTTGAATACCCACAAAGGACATTTATTTAAAACCACTTACAATTAATAATAAGTACACACTTTCAAACAATATGGTATAAGAATCTTTTACTTGGTCCTAGGTTTCCACATTCCAAGACTCAAATCACTACTGGAAAACTAACCTATACCAACGGTTTGGAACCGTTGGTATAGGCCTCCAAACCGTTGGTATAGCCTATACCAACGGTTTAGAGAACCGTGGCGAAGTAAGCCGTTGGCATAGGTAATATGAAAATCTATTCCAACGGTTATAAAACCGTTGGTATATGTATTTCAAAAAAAATACATTCGGTGTGATTTGATCCCTGAACCCTTCGTTTATAATAGAATGACTTAACCACTAACCAAATATGACTTTTTTAAACATAATTTCATAAATATATATATGTATTATAATAATTATTTAAAATTTAGATTTATATAATGTTCTCGGGCAGTAGACCTGGAAAAAAAATCGAATAACCTATCCCAACGGTTCGCAAAACCATTGGGATAGGTGCATATTTTTTTCGGGGTGTATGCTGGATTTTGGGACACCCTTTCCCAACGGTTCTCCAAAACCGTTGGGAAAGGGGTGTTTTGAGCTCCCTTTCCCAACGGTTTGGGAGAACCGTTGGGAAAGGGTGCCTATACCAACGGTTTTTACAAACCGTTGGTATAGAAGTGTTGGGAAAGATCCGATTTCTAGTAGTGAATGTACTAAAATGATAACATAACAGATAACATAAGCGACCTAACCATGGAAACACTTTCCACTTATCCCTAGTAGCCCTCGATCAGTATGATTGGAAACATTGTCTACATTACAATGGATGACCATGATCATGATATATTGAAGAAAAAATATATTTATATCCATTGAATCCCTTGACCAGAAAGGATAAAAAATAAAAACTTTCTTAGTATAAGATATTTTATCTCAAAGAATCGGGAAAATAAAAATTACAATAATAAAGAATTAGAGAATTTACAATTAAAACCTCACTCAAGGATGATTTATGAAAAATATATATGAAGGAAATATATGGAAAGTTTTGTAATATAGATGTGTTTCTTATTTCAACACGATTGAAATATCCATAGATTATTTTTTAACATCTATTAAACAATTATAATTCTTCTAATCCTTGAACCCATATGTCATAATTTATAATTATGTTTAAATAAAAGAAAACAACTATATTATAAGTTTATTAGGATTATTTTCAATAATATAATATAGAACCCTCTAAAATCAATTAGAAATACCATCAGACTACATCATCCATAGTGTTTAACATGTGATCCATCATAGAACACCTATATCCATAGGACTAAGTTTAGATTATCATCTTAAAATATAATCCTACCCAAAATTAAACATTCAAAAAATATTTCTACATATAATAAATCAAATTAAAAAACCATGTTAATACTAACTCAATTTAATGGTATTGTAATAATTAAAACAATGATATGAAATTTATGTTTTAAACCAACACCCCACTTTATAAGGCATGTGTAATGACCCAAAATTTTATAAATAAGATGAACCTTGTGATTTTATTAAATTTATAATTATATATTATATATATAAAAATAACATTCACTTCTTTTGTTTCATTATATCTTATTGTATTTAAAATATGGTAAAGAATCATTACAGTTGATAATATAACCACCAAACTATGATTATATGATTATTATAAATATTGGGTTTTAAAAAATCCAATTAACACATATAAAAGGTGTAATGATGTCAACTAGTAGGATCATACCCTATGATGGCTATTTATCATATATTCTGAGGGATAAAGAATTAATGATCTTTTCCTTTGAACACACCCAAGATTAGATCCAACAACTTAAGCATGAGCAAAACTATTTATGGGGGTTGTTTATAGTCATCTTAATCATGACCCAAACCATGTATGCCAAACCAACCTTAGAAATTCTCACCATTGTATACATTAACCTTAGGGAATTTTCTGATGTATTAAAGGGATATGTATAAATACTCTAGTAATATGAGTATTTACATTATTTTTAGAACAATATTTCTTATATTTACTTACTATTACTGTTACTTTATAAATGATTTCGATTCTGATAAAATAAAACACAAAATGTATTTTTGGGTAATATTAAAGTTCAATTAAGGAATTAACATTCCTAAATTAATGTATTTTTGAAATAAATAACATTTTAATAAAATATTATTATTAATTAGTTTTTCTTAAATATAAATTATCATATAACTTTTTTAAAGTCAAAAGGGTATGAAAACTGTTATTTTCAAAAGACCTAGAATTTCTCAATAAATATAGATTATTAATTTAAAATTAAAAAATAAAATATTTATAAAATTTTTTGGAAAAAATAAATACTATTTTTTGAATAATAATGTTTCAATTATCCAATGGTGAATTTTTCATGATAGTCAAAATTTTGAGTAAAAATTAAATGCGGTATAAATATAGGTTGTGTATTATGAAACAATTACACGCAAAAAATTAAGTTATAAATACTATAAATTGTTTCCATAAAAAAATATATGTTTAACCTTTAAAATAATGCAATTTGAAGTTTTTTTTATTAATATTTTAAAGGATTTATAAATACTCTGAAACCAATAATATATTTTCATGTTTTAAAATCATTTCTTTATGGGTATGAATCACTTTTACATCATCAAGGGTATTATTTTAATAAGTTATGCCATTTTTATAATAAAATAATGAAAAATAACTCTATTTGGAAGAAACCATTGGGAGAAACCATGGGAAGGTTTGTGGTTTTGGTTATTTTAATATATTGATACCAAAACCCATGTTTGAGAAATGATAAAGAATTCCCCACTCATTTCCTATACAAACCCACCGAATTTCCCATTAATCTTCACTCAAAAAACTGGGATCACATCCTTAACCTTCCCTACCCTCTTTAAAGTCCACCTAAGGAGCCCAAAAGCTCTCAATAAGATCATCCCAAGCATTTTGAATCACCCTCTCAAGGTAAGCGATCATCCCATTCTCCTCTATATTCAAGATTCTTATTTATCTTATGAATTATTTATTCATTTAATAATGCTGGGATATGCTATTTTATATCCTCATTAATATAAATTTTATGTCTAAATGATGAGATACCCATTTTACTCACATCAATAACTCCAATGAACATTCAAAAACCTTCATTATGCTACCTAAATTTCACTTTAATATTCCATGCTAAACAATTATATAGTAAATACTCATACCCATTTCCAATCATGGATTTTCAACTCTATGAACATATAATTATTCATTAGGGACTTACATATATGTTTTCTAAACTTCTTAATGGTGGAATAAAATATGATATTGAATGAATCCATTTTGTAAGATATATGTTTTACACTAAATCATGAGAATTAAATGAAAGTGATGGGTGCACCTATAATTATATAGAGATCCAATGAATTGGGTAATGATTTAGTCTCACGAGATGTCATGATAGGGATTATACGGTTAACCTAATATATCATGGGACTTTTTCCATCACTATTTATTAGTAGTTATCATTGACATATGTTTATGATGCATTATTTTAAGTTGTCACAACATTTCCCATTTTGAATTTATGTTATCATACTATACCATGACTTATTATTCATGTTTATGATTCCAAAACATTTTAAGTCTCATTTATATAGATATTGTCTAACATGTATTACATTCTTTAACTTATTCCATTTTTATCCCCTTATTGGGATTTAGAGCCCACCCTTTCATATGTATGTCCCCCAGTTAACCCATGTGGTTTTAAGTATGATGGAATAATATTAGCATGTTCAAGAAGTTTTCAATAATGTTTTCATATACCATGTTTTAAGTTGTTATATAATGTATCTATTTCCAAAATACACTTGTATTATTGATGTTTTGGGTTTCATTATGTGTAATATTATGTAATAAATCACGAATTAATGTGTATTAAAGATAAGGGTTCTCATAGTTAGTATTAAAGAAAAAGTTTAGTTATTTTTTGGATCAGGATTAGAAAACTCTAGAGGAAGCCTTATGGATAAAAATAATTATAATAAAACATGCCTAAAATTTTGGTTAGTATTGTGTAATTGGTTTATCAAGAAAATACACCCCTGTCTGGACACAACAAGTGGATGTGGCTCTATCATATATGTATATAGGGTTAAAGCCCCGAAAAACTATGTCGAGCTAGACTCAGCCAAAAAATAGTGCCCGATTACGAGACATGATGAACATATGGTTTGGTACTCTTAGGGGATATGATTTGGTAAATTCAAAATCTCATTACGAACCATTATTCAGGGGAAAAATTCTCAAAATAATATATGTTTAGAAATAGATCGTGGATAATATAGATTGAATCCTAGATATTTGTAAGTTAATAAATAAATTTTATTTATAAGTTATCCCTCTAATGTCATTGGATTATATTCTATTCATTTTATAGTTTAAAAATAATCATTAGTAGTTTTTCTTTTGCTTTATCCAATGGATGGAATTAAGAAGAATCAGGTAAACAACCAATGTAATGGGAAATGTAGTGAATTCAAAAACGAGATTACCAACTTGATAGAATGAAGAATAGAAAACTTTGTGATAGTATTCTCTTAGTTGACTCAGGTTTTGAATGGAAACATATATCAAGAGGTGCACAAAAGTCTCCCTAAGAATAAATAATCTATAATTGAGAACATTATGTGAAAAAGACCGTTTAATTTCAATAAATCATTTGATCCATTAATCCCGAAACAATGGATCAAGTCTACTGAGAAGATATTCTCCATCCTTCAATGTTTGGAGCAAGAGAATGTTCTACCGACTATATATCATATGAAGGGAGGTGCCGAGGAGTGTTGGGAATTAGTTAAGAATTAAAATAATGAAGAAGAGATCAAATGGATGTGGTTGAAGGGATCCTAGGATTTTTTAAACAAATATTTTCCTAGATCTCTATGACTTAAAATAGAAAGGGTTTTACATTCCCTTAATATAAAATATGATGAATCTATCGATACCTTTAAAGATAAATTCACAAGATATTTACGATATGCCTCAATCTCTATCATTACCTAACAAGGAAAATTTGACTACTTCTTTGCTGATATAAAACCTTGTCTATGAAAATTCATAATGATTTAAGAATGTGATAGTTATGATGAAATTTTATGATGTACCCTCAAATTTTAAATGAATATCGAAAAATATTAAGGGTATCACGGTGATAGGAATCTTAAAGTGGAGTTTAATTTGGTGGTCCGAGCAAGAAATCTTATGGTACTATAAAATTTAAACATCCCACTTGTCAAAAGTGCAGAAATAATCACCCCAAAAATTAACTAAGGGTGATGAGGGAATGATTTAAGTGTATGAAGGAAGGGAACCTAAATAGATAATACTTACAAAAGAAAACCATTAATTT
Source organism: Viscum album (assembly GCA_963277665.1). Taxonomy (NCBI): domain Eukaryota; kingdom Viridiplantae; phylum Streptophyta; class Magnoliopsida; order Santalales; family Viscaceae; genus Viscum; species Viscum album. Next base: position 1,713,753,814 of record OY728130.1, read on the forward strand.
GATGGAGAAAAGTAATGCTCTGATCCACCCTCAGTTCATTAGTCATTGATTCAATTATAAGGAAACAAGACACTTTGTTTATCGATGCACTAATCCAGGTGGTTTCAAAGACTACCAAAAAACTTCGAGGAATAAATTGTTAGATTTTTTCATCATTTCCGTTGTGGTGGATCCCAACAATGAAGTGGTGACAGGGATTCTACTTACTCATTCATGAATTATGAATGTAGTTTTTGATTCTGGTTCTACACATTCCATCATATCATATAAGTTTAGTAGAAATATTCAAACACCACCACAAATCATGAAAGTAGAGCAGTCATTGAAAATGGAAAAAGGGTATAGTTATTTCATCTCGAGTATATAACTCCCCCTATCCACATTTTTCAGTTGAAATTCCCAACGAACATTATGATACTCCCTTTAGTTGAATTTTATGTAATTTTGGGCATGGATTGGCTTTCCCTGTATATAGCCAACCAAAATTTCCACAAGAATAAAATCAAAACCTTTATCTCGAATTGTCCCTCAATTCTATACAAGTGAAAAGAGGAAGACAAAGCTTCTTTATCCTCAACATATCAAATATTTATATTATTTCCCTATGAGTAAGAATATCTAGCTTAAATTATTTAGTATAAGGAAATAATATTTCGTGAAGACATGCCTACTGTGATGTAATATGATGATATGTTTCTCAAATAATTGCCTGGTCTTCCTCCAAGTTGAGTGGTTGAATTTTCAATCCAGATTATACCTGGGGAATTACCATTATCTAAGAATCTATAAAGAATTACAGTTGTGGAACTTGAGGAGCTGAAGAAAAAACAATAGAAGAATCTAGATAAAGGTTTCATATTCCCAAGTGCTTTATATTGGGGTGCACTACTCCTCTTCATCAAGAGGTAGGATGGGTTAATGTGCATTTTTATTGATTATCATGACATCAAAAAGTCCACGATAAAGAACAATTATCATCTACCATGGATTTATGACTTATTATATTAGCTACGTGGAGTGAAATACTTATCCATGGTGTATCTTTAGTCCTGATATTATCAAGTAAGGTCCATGAAGGATGATATCCCCAAGAAAACTTTACATAAAAGGTACAAGCACTATGAGTCCATTGTAATTCTATCCAGACTCACTAATTCATTATAAATATCCATGTTATTGATGAATAGAGTCTCTATATATTACCTTGAAATTTTTTTGGTAGTATTTATAGATTATATTCTAATATAATCTAAAATGAAGGAGGAGCATGAGTAGTATCTGATCACTATGATAAATACCTTATGAAAGTAGAAGATTTATCCAATGTACAAAAAATGTGATTTCTAGTTAAAGGAAGTCCCATTATTGGGCCATATTATCACAAAAAATAGTCTATATGTGGTCCCTTAAAAGACTGAGGAACTTGATGAATAACTAAGGCCAACATCTGAGAAAGATATAAATAGTTTTCTTATCTTATGTCAGTACAATCATCGATTTGTGAGAAATTTATCATGATATTCAAACACATTAACCTAGATAAATCAAAAGGGATTCAAGTTTTCTTATAATGATTAGTGTGAATATATATTCATGGAGTTTAAAAGGTGTCTTATCATTGCACAGATACTCACTGTACCCAGAAGTAGAGAAATTTATGTGGTATTTAATGATGCATCAAAACTGGATTGGGCTACGTGTTAATATAGAATTTCATAGTGATAGGATTTTCCAAAAGTTAACAGAAAGTTAACAAATAGAACTACACAAATCATGATCTACAGTTTGGTGGTAGTGATATTCACGTTGAGAATTTGGTGGCATTATCTATTTGGGAAGATGTGTGAAATATATACGGATCACAGAAGCCTCAAATATATATCCACATCAAAAGAGTTGAATATGCTCCAATGAAAATGGCTAGAGCTAATCAAGGACTATGACTAATAAATACACTACCATCATTAGAAGGATAACAAATTTATAGATGCTCTATGTATATCAGATCCAAAAATTTTATCATTGATGAGAATTAAAAAGGATCCGATCATGTTAGACTTAAAAAGGATGGACATGATAATCATAAAAGAAGGAACATGATCAATCCTTTACCAAATGATTTCTCAACTATCCCTTATGAAGAGGATAAAGGATGCTCAAATATATGAGGTAGTAATTTAGAAAAAATTCGAAGTTATAAGAAAATGTAAATAAACAAAGTTCAATGTTAATGAGGGAGTTGTGAGATTTGGGTTGTGAATACGTGTACCATCAAGTCAAAAGGTAAAGATGGAGTTTTTGGATGACGCATATAGCCCAACCTTCTCCATCCAGCTGGTAAGTAAAAATATGTATTGAGATCTCCAAGTGTAGTATTTATGGGACAATATGAAGAAGGATATCACTAAATATACATCAAGATGTATTGTATGTCAACAAGTGAAGGTAGAAAAGAAAAAATCCAATGGTATTATGTAACCATTATCCATACCTACAGAGAAATTTGAAAACATCACCACATAAATTATCACTATTAGTTTGGGATGATAATAGAAAATTTTAAGACACAATAGTGTGGGGGTTATTTTTGGTTTTCAAAACTTTCATAGATTCTAAAAACCTCTCATACTAAGAAAAGTTCCTTTCCTTTTATCTCAAATATGAGAGCGTAGTGGAAATAAAAAAAGTAAATGAACAAAATGATGTATAGTGGTTCATGGAACAAAGATCCCTTAGTACACTCCACCAGTGCTCAAATTCATGAGCATAATGTTTTCCACTATGTCAAATTATCCAAAGACCTTTAAAATCCACAACCATATTAAGGCAGTTGAAACCTTTATAATAAGTCTTTATAGATCATTTTGTTTTTTTACAAGGAATCGTAAATCCATATATAAGTGAAAGAATCTAACACTTACCCATGGATAAGTCCAAGAATCCAAAACACTAAAAAAATCAGTAGAGATTGATTTTTTTGAAGATACAGATTAAACTTTACAATTGTAGTAACAACTGATAGATGTATTCATATCTTCAATAAATTAAAAGAGAAAAATATATCTTCAATGTCACATATGATTTATTTAAACATCAATAGAGAAAACGCCAGAAAAATGTTTAAACATGTATGTATCCAAACTGTATCTTTGGAAAATGATACATTGTTCTTTCAAAAGAAGATGTAATGATAAAGTGCAAAAGCAATGATAAAATCAATAGTGAGTTGATAAATAAAAATGTGTATGTATCCAAACTGTATCTCTAAAGGTAATAAAACAAAACTTTTTATGTATATCACTGTTTCTGTATATTCAACTCATGTTCTGATGAAAAGAATCTTGATATTTATACTGTTAGTCGAATAACTCTAGGTCAAACCCACTCTAGAAATACCACACAATAAATCATGACTATTTTAATTCAAAAACATTCAAGATAGGTTGTAATTTCCAATAAGAATAGAAAAAATTACCCTGTTGAATATACACCTTTGTAAAATCATAACGAGCCTTTGAATTAGTCATAAAAAATCTTGGAATAGATCTTTACTTCCATAAGGACTGTTTCATAAATCATAGATAATATCATGGATTTAAAACTCTGTCATTGAATAGTAAAATATAGGGTTCATTTATGTGACTAAAAAACTTTAGACATAGGGTTGAAAATGTTGGGTTGATCAGAAAATTTGGGTTGATGTACCATATATTTGTTTCCTTGAATGTATGGTTGCTTCTGAATGTAGGGTTAATTATCCAAACTTTTCATTTTCTCAAATGTAATGTAAATACTCTAACCCCAACCGCCCGAATACAGTTCCATATTTTTTTAAATTGGCATATAAACAAGGAATATGATTCCTGAAGGACTGAATAGTTTTTTAGTTTTGAAAAAATAGATTACATATATCAACTTTACATTATAAGAGAAAGTGAAATACGACATATAGATTACTTTTTAATCACACATAAACTCTTAGATTTTCCCAGAGATAATTCATAATACACATCTTCACATCCTGGAGAAAAATAAAACATAATAAAAGGGTGAGATCAGATTCTTATTAAGGGTAGGCAATACAGTAGAAGCATAAATAAAAAATAAGGCATGGTCAATGATTGAATACACATTCCATTAAAAGTAAACTTGATCATAATATAGAATAAATATAAACTGATAAAATAATTACATAAAAAAACTTTACGATGTATATTATACAAGTCTAATAATCACATGGACTATCAATTACTGGATTTATATTGAGGGAATGCATAATGTGGGACATCACAACCATACAGTCAAGTACTTTCTTCAAGAACATACATTAATGGGTAGAAACCCAAACTAGTTTTCCTCATGAGACCTATTGATGAACCAAGGGTCTATAGTGGTCCCAACCCGACACTTACTAAGTACAATGCATTACTCATATGAAAAGGGTGAAATATAATTAACATTTACATTCATATTTAAACTAACATATGAACTGTAAATATCTTTCCTCAATCGGTAAACATAATAACTAACCATTGAGAGTAATATGGTAAATGGTATCATGATAGCACATCCAAAGTAAAACTAATCATAAACCATTCAATAAAATATGGTAAATGATATCATAAAATATTAATCCTAATTAAACATAAGAATCAACAACTATGTTTAAATAGATGAAAACACTCTTATAAAATCATCTAGTAATACTAGAGAGAAATACACTTTTACTTTAAAAAGAAGAGTTATTTTGGATTTTTTTAAAACTAGAAGTGAAATAAGGTAGTTTTTTCATAATAAAATGAGTGATTTTAGAAAAATATTGGTTGATTAAAATAGATTATATAGTGCCTTTGAAAATAGGTAAGAATTCAATAAGTCCCTTGAAACTGGTTTGCTTTTTAGAAAGAACTTGAGTAATAACCTTTTAAAACACTTTACTCCCCATAAAAAATGAAGGACTATGAGTGGTACATATATATATAGATATATATAATTCAAACAGATTTTATGAGGAGTACATAAGAATAATTGAGGATTTTATTTGGGTAATGAGAGAAAAAGTATAATGTAATGACCTGAAAATTCCAAGTGATGTTTTTGTAAAATTATCTTGAATTTTTACGAGACCGTGAAATATGAAGACATGTGATTCTGAGGCCCAGAGGTCCCAGAATGATTTGTCGAAAAAGTGTTATGTTTAAAATAAGGGGAATGAGTATTTTTTCTAAAAAGGTGGAATAAATCTTAAACAGGTTCCCAGATTAGAAATCTGAGGTCACCATTACTTTTAGGAGGACGAGTTTATCCTAGGTGTGACTTAAGTTTAGTCGGTGCAAGCATCCAGTGAGAAAACTAGAAGATGGAATAACCATAAATAAAATTATTAAATAAAATTATTTTATTTTTCAAATTATTATAACTCATGAACAGTGACTCAGATTAAAAATACCAGACCATCAATGAACTCATGAGGGTATTATTTCCTTAAGTAGATACTAATATTGGCCGGCGTGGACCAATAGTGGAATCCAGTTTTTGGCCGCAAATAAAATAATTTAGTAAAAATTATTTTATTGTTAAATTATATAAATAAAAAATGGTAACTCAGATTGGAAATCCAAGAGTACCATTGAGCCCGGGAGGGCTTATTTCCCTCAGGAAGAGCCGAACCACGACCGACGCGGGTTGAGGGTGGCTATTAAAAAATTTTGACCTTTTTTTAAGGTACTTTCAGTAAACGTACAGACGATGTTTTCTATCTTTTGAACCAGTACTCAGATTAAAAAAACGAGGGCACCATTGAATCCACAGTGCCAATATTCACTTAAGGGAAGATTCACTTTTAATGTAGTAGGTCGGGAGAAAAATTTAGTTTTTGGACTTTATCGAAAATAATAATAAAATAACTTAACACATTATTTTATTTCTTTTTCCCCAACGGATGAACAACGGTGGTGGGGAATGGTGATTTGTCAACCCATTTAATGGCTTGACTCATCAATAATGTACCTCCCCCATCGTTAATTAATAGGGGTTCATTAATTCATTTAATGAACCTCATTAATTCCTCAACACGTTACTCACTTTTCCCCCTCTTATTTAAATGGAGCTCAGGGTAGGGTTTTGACACAATGTTTTCATGAAAGGAAACTCTCGCAGAATTTTTTGGTAACAACCACCAATGGAGGACATAATCTCGGGCAGCAATGACTTGGGATTGATGAACACTGAGGACTCCATCTGATGTGGATGCTCCTCCCACCGCAACTGTGACACCACCAATGTATCTCGATGTAGGGGGTTTACATGCTTTAAAGTTACCACTCTTCTCATTCTTGAAAAATAAAATGAACGCAGATCAACTGACTAGAGGGTTGATCCGCGTCTCATCAAGTCATGAAGGTGTTTGTTTCGGGGTCTTAAATTCGGGTATTATTCTTTCTTTTGGTTATTATTAAGTTTTTGCATGTTTAAAGCGTTAACACTGAGGGTGCGGGTTGAAACCAATAAGGCCCAGACCCTCGACTAAACTTGTCCTTGGTGAATTCCTCATGGGGGAATAACAAACACTGTGGAAAGACATATTTGGGGGCCACAAAAGTAAGGCATCATCCCAAGAGGAATGTACGCTCGTCCAGAAGGAAGAATGGACCACTGGGGCTCACCCGGTGGCCCGTAGAAGAAATGCTGATGCGGTACCGACGCGGTGGCACTGGCGGATGAGGGAGATGGCCGGAAACCGCCGACCGGAGTGGAAGAGCAGTGCCGATTAGAACTGTGGTGGTCGGATGGGTTTCCAGAAGTGACCGGTCATGGAGGCAGTGCGCTAACACGCGCAGTGTTGAAGGGTCGCGACTTTGAAGTCATGACGGTGGTGAAGCTGGGACCTGCCTTCGGCGGGTCTCGCAATTGATGAGGAGGCGCTATGTGGCGGTGTCAATTAAATGAGCTAAATAGATCCTTTGATCCGTTCGGGTGTAGAAGATCGTGCAACACACGCGTGTTGCAGTAGCTATCGGGCCGTACCAGACTTGGACTGGGTCAGGCCGGGTCGGTCTGACTTGGTCGGACTGGACCCGGACACCTCTCGGGCCCAGAAATTCTTAAAGGGCAATATCTTGCGAACCAGTCCTCCATTTGACGACCCATCTATGGTGTTGGGATCCTTGGAGTGAGATGGTCCTTTTGACTTACCCAACTTGGGGTTTGGAGAATATTTTAGAACGACCAGGTTAGATCGACTCTGAATCCAACCGGGCCCTCAACACTAAAATGCCAACAACTTATAGACTGGGTGTCCGGTTGACGCACCGTTTGTTGCATTGGAAACCTCATGACATGACATATATTTGGTTTACTTCTTCTTGGGACTTCATGCGAGTTGAAATATAACAGATGAATTGAGTTGCAGTTCTCCAAGAATCAGGTGTGCTTTGTGCGGGAATACAGTGGCTCACTGTGACATGAAGAAGAAGAGCGGCCGATACAGGGCAGCATCAGAAACTCTAGAGGGGATGATCTACCAATAAAACTAATTATCCATACCTCTGTACTAGCGAACAATAGGGGTCAGTACCAGAGATCAATACAGGTCAGCACCAGCGACCAATACGGGTAAGCACTAGTGACCAATACGGGTCAGCACCAGTGACCAATACAGGTCAGCACCAGCGACCAATACGGGTCATACGAATCAGCATACAATGACCTATACGGGTTAGCAGTAGAGTTACTTTGGATAGGATGATCCGGCTTTAAGACTAGTGATCCCTATCTCAGTAACCTTGAAGTTATAGCATTAGAGTGAGCTGTCACTTTTTCTTTGTGCTTCATGATTTAGATCATTCTTTTGATATTACCTTTGTGGTATTTCTTGTGATGTTTTATTTTGTGGGTTACTAAGAAACCTTTGGGGGTATCAGGGACCCCTAATAAGTTATTATACTCACCCCTGCATGGTCTCCACCCACATGTGTGTGTCTGGTGTAGACTACTGATGCTCCAAGGCAGACCTTGGAGGTTTGGGATGTGGTGGAGCTTGGTGAGACAGGAGAAGTTGAGATCCTCTTCTTAGACTTCAGAATTACAACTACTACCCTCTAGGTAGAGCTCTAGGGCAAATGCAAAAACTGTTTACTTTCTTTTTATTTTTCTAGGGCTTTTATTCTGGCACGATATTTTCTATTTACAGTTTTACATTACTCTCATTGTTATACCTTTCTTTTTTATGGTTGTTTACTTCAGTTTCCCCTTTTTAGTGTGTACAGATCTCTAAGGTAATTCCTTCCCTATTCGGGAAAAGACTTTAGGTGATAGTCACCAACCCTTGGCCTCTGGAATGCGGGCTTGGGGTAGTCATGTCTGGACCCCATGGGATGGGTCATGACAAGTTACTTGAAAGAAAATGGAGGTTCGAGTATAAACCCTTACCTTATGTTTTAATATGTACTGCACTTGACCTTAATGTCATGGATAATCAAATAAAATTAAATAATTGGTTAATTAATAACCTTTTTTAAATTTATTTGATTTAGTATAATTTTATTATGTTCTTTTATATATTTTTTATGAGTCATGACATACAATTTTATTTCTTAGGGGTGCTCATTTCCTAGGTTTTCCTGATTGCTAAACTTGTATATGTGTATGGAAGTTCATGCTGAATGGGTATAATTCTCCATAATTGAAATTATATATTATTAATGAAAAAATAATATTTTAATTGGTATTATCTATTATTTTTATTCTATATATAAGGATGAATCATTAGATAACATGTTAATAATAATCATTTTTCTTAATTTTAGCGGTTTTTCGATCACAATGAACTATTTTTTATTATATTATTTAATATCATGTAGATATGATTATTCTAGAATATTAAATAAGATATATAAATATTTTATAATCTGTTTCAGCCATAAAAATTGTTTCATGATCAGCCTTGATGGAGAAATTAGAGAATGAAAGTTCATTGTCGAGGAAGGTTGTAAATCAGCACCTCCCTGAGGATGATTTCATTTTTAAAATAAAAGAGTGATATAGAAAGGAGTTTGATGGAATATTTTCCATTAACATGATATCATTCCATTATATATATGATATTGGAGTTATCATGATCATATGGACATAGTAAGTGAAGAGAGAATAATAAAATAAAAGATCTTGAAAAGAAATTAAAAGGAAAAGGAAGAGGAATTTACCTCTTGAATAAACCTCCTTGAGTGCCTCTTTAAGGAGACTGGTTTGGGTATTTTGATGAGACCAAGAGATCCTAGATATGGGGGAGAGGCTTATGAATAGTTTATTTAACTTATAACGTATAAATACTGTAAGTTATCATATTTTACTATTCATAAAAATAAACTATTTTAGAAAAATCCCAAAATATCAACCTTACCATTTCCCAACATGCTGAATCCAAAAATGAACTCCATACCATGAAAATAATTTTCTAAATATTATAAATTTAATTTTTAATTAAAATCTTCATTTACTCGAAAAATAGAGATTTTAAATCTATAACTAATTTCATAACACTTTAAAAATCAACTAAGGTCTCCTAAAAGTATGCTAAAATCATAATACAACAAAATAATATTTTATGGATTCATTTTATGAAAATTAGTTTCTTATAAATCATTTTGTTAATTATAAAATTGTAGTTAAATATTTAAAACTCTTAAAAATACCAACACCTAGTTAATAATTTTTAAAATATTCAATTACCAATACTATGATATAATTCATCATATATTCAATTATAATATGACTAAATTTTATTTATAAAAACATAGGTTATGTTAATATTCATAAGGTTTATATTAATTTTCTGAAGGTCAAGTTTCTATTTCATCGATATAGGTTTTTTAACTTCTAGGAACACCTCTTATTTCATTCACTCTTCATTTATAATGTTTGTATTATGTTATCTAAGTGATTTTATGTGATCTATATTTTATGAAATAAATATAAGAAGGTAAATATTATTAATAGAGCTCTTGGTAGATACATTCTCCCTTTCTACTAAAAATTTTTCCTCAAAATATCCATATTGTCACCCAACAAAAAGATTTGGGAAGTTTTTCATCATATCATCTTTAGGATCCCATGTCCCCTATTCAATTTTATGATTTTTCCAAAGTAACTTTACTAGATGAGTCATCCGATTCCTAAACACATATTCTTTAGTGTCCAAAATCTAGATAGGCTCTTCATAGTAAGATAGTTCAGGTTCTTATTCTATTCTTTCGGAAGTGAGTACTTGTCTTGGGTCTGGCACATGCTTCTTTAACAAGGAGATGTGGAACAGATTGTGTACCTTAGAAATTATATGTGGAATTTCAAAATGATAATATATAACTCTAATGATATCAAGAATTTCAAAAGGATCAATGTATATGAGGCTCATTTCCCCTTTCCTTCCTAATATTATAACACTCTTCCATGGAGGTACTTTCCAGAAAACATGATCTCCCACTTCAAATTTTAAATTCTTCCTTCGACTATAGAAATAGGTATTTTACCTACATTGTGATTCTTTGAGGTGGGTTGGAATATTATTTACCTCTACTATTTTTTCCTCCACAATATGAGGGACCATAAGATTCGTTTCACTAGCTTCATCGTAATAAGTTTGTGCACAACATCTCTATCCATAAAATTATTCATATAGTTCCATTTGAATACTATAATGGAAAATACTGTTTTACGAAAACACCACAAAAGTTAAATACTGATCCCACATACCTTTAAAGATAATATATCATGATCTCTACATGCATTCTAATGTTTGGATCGTTCTTCCTGACTACTTTTCAGTTTGATAGTGATAAGTAGTACACAAATGAAGCTCAATATCCAAATATGTTTGAATAAGTTTCCAAACTCTCAATGTAAATCATGGATCACGACCAAAAAAATGAAAATAGGTTATCCATGAAGTCTTAAAACTTCATTTATATAGATTCTCATGTGTCTCTCTAATGGGAAATCCTCCCTTATATCAAGGAAATGTGCAGATTTGGTAAGTCAGTCAACAATCACCCATATTACATCATTCTTTATTTGGGTTTTTGGTATTCTAATGAAAAATTTATAGTGATTTCATCCCATTTCCATGTATGAATAAGAAGGGGTGGAAAGAAACCTCTAGTATTTTTTCTTCTAGCTCTCACCTATTGACAGACTAAACATCTTAATTCACAATCAGCAATTTATTGCTTTATATTATCCCAATAGAAATGTTCCTTTAGATACTATACATATTAGTTCTATAACGGTGTATAAAGAAATTATAGCTATGGGAATCATCCAATAACTCCAATTTTATCTTAGGTATAGAGGGAACACATAGTCTCTACCCAAATTTCAGAATTCAATACTCACACACAAAGTCCAGAAACTTCGCATCATTCACAACTTTGATTCTCTTCTAAAGATTCTCATCATCAAAATAAGAAATTCTTATTCATTCCAATAAAGATGGTAGTGAAAATAGTTAAAAAAGTAATAAAGTTTCTCCTTCCTCAATAATTCCCATATCCATCATTCTTATATCCCTGTACAAAGGATATTTGTCAATACACACATTGTTTAGAACTCCATGATCTTTTCTACTCAAGGAATCAGTTACCTTATTTTCCTTCTCCGTGTGGTAGTTTATTGAACAATCATAATCCTTGAGTAGATCAAGCCACTAACTTTTCTATAAATTGATTTCTTTCTATGATAAGATATATTTCAAACTCTTATGATCCATATATATCTCACATCTTCCACCACAGTGATAGTGGCTCCATATCTTCACAGAAAATATTATAGATGCGAACTCTAAATCAAGAGTTGTATAGTTCTGTTCATGAGTTTTTAAATAACTTGATACAGATGTAGTAACCCTTTCATTATGTATAATGAAACAACCATGTCCTTTCATTGATGCATAACTATATATCACAAACCTACCAGTTTCCAATGGTAGAGTCAGGATGAGATAATTCCCCAATCTCCTCTTTAATTATTTAAAAAATTCTTCACATTCTTTTGTCTATACAAACTTATCCCATTTATGAGTAATATTGTATAATAGATTAGATAATCAGGTGTTGTTCTAAATTAAATACTAATAATATCCTAATAAACCAATAAAACTATGTACCTCAGTTATGTTCTTTAGTGCATGCCATTCCTGAACCACCTTTATCTTCAAAGGATCAACTAAGATTTCATCATTAGAGAAAATATGGCCATGAAAAGGAACATTTTGAATCAAAAAATCACACTTTTTAAACATCCCATATAACTCATTTTTTATAAGAGTCTTTAGAATAATGCATAAGTGATTATCAGGATCTTCATAGATTTTGGAGTATTAAAAGACATCATCAACAAATGCCACAACAAATTCATAATAATAGTATTTTAAAAATCTATTCATTAGATCCATGAAAACTGAGGGTGAATAAGTTATTCCAAAATACATTATTGTAAACTCATAATTCCCATACCTAGTTCAAAACACTATATTTGGAATGTATTCCTTCCTAAAATGATATAGATGATATCCAAATTAAAGGTCAATCATTAAAAATATTGGTCTCTATGAATTTGATAAAATAAATCATCAATGCGAGGGATAGAGTACTTGTTCTTTATCGTAATAGAATTTATTTCCTGATAGTAAATACATAGCTTCATGGATCCATCTTTATTATTGACAAAGATAACTAGGGATCCCCATGGAAAAACACTAGGGCTAATAGATCCTTTATCACTAAATTAATCTAGTTGTTTCTTTACCTATATTAATTCAAATATTTCCATTCTATAAGAAGTCATTGATATAGGCCTTTCACCAAGAATTAAACCAACAAAAACCAAACTTTCCACATTAGAGGATGTCTATGTAAATCATTTGTAAATACTTTATTATATTATTATATAATAGACACATCCACAAGTTGAAGATTTGTTTCCTTACACATATACACTATTTTCTCTTCCTACCCAAGAATTTAATTTAGAAGATCTACTGGGGGTGGATCAAGAGAAGAACCAGATCGCAAGGTTTCTACTCTAAAGATACGGGACTCTACATCATTCTCAAAAATTGTAACTTTATTATTCTTGAAATACATTTTCTCATCATAATTTAAAGTCCATTCATACCAAAAATTATATTAAATTCTATCCTGGGTATGATTAAAATGTTAGAAAGTAAATCACATTTATGTGTCGTAAAGGGGACTAATTGATACATCTTTATTGCAATGATACATCCCTTAAAAGTTTTGACTGAAAACTAATTTATTAAATAAAATTGGATATGTCTAATTTTATTGGAAAATAAGGAAGTTATAAAATAATGCAATGATCCAAAATCAGATAAATCATTGGATAAGTTTGAGAAAACAATTTGAGTTCCTATAACATCATGATTAGGAAATTCAACCTCAGCAATTGTGATCACATAAGCTTGGCCTTTCTTCTTTATCCTTCTCTGAGGAATGATTCTTTGACGTCTAATAAATTTATGTGCATAATTTTCCATCTCTTTATAATTATAGCATTGAACACTGGAAAATTATTTATTTCCCTTATAATCACGGTATTGGTGTCCTTTTTCTCCACACTTGTAACAGAATCCCATTACCTTTAGGCAAGTACCAGGGTGTTTCTTCCAACAATTACTATAAGGTGGAAATTCAACTCTTCCCTTCTTTTCCATTTCCTTATATCCTTTTCCATATTTTTATCAACCCTCTTCTTCTCTTGATTTAATTTAAATTCATAATACTTAAAGAATTACTTTTCTCTCTTGATATCAAATGAGACTATATATTCGTATGATGAGAATGTTTGGAAGACCAGTGCTTATTGGAGGAATGATTTTAAAACCTCAAAATAACTAATAAATATTACTCATGGGGTTACATACGTAGTTCATTTTATACCTTTCTAACCTTGTGAAGTTAGCTTCATACTTAGCAACATTATCATCCTTTTTTTTCCTCAGACTTAGAAATTTCCTATCCAAATCCACTCGCTATTCACAGGGAATTTATTTTCTAAGAAAAGTTATTTAAATTCGCTCCATTCTATTTATTCTATTTCTTCCTACTCCATAATGTTTGGAATCAATGACCAACATTAATATGAATCTCCCAAAAGATGATAAATATCCATGAAAACCATCTCCCTTTTGTTACATCCCAAATCATGAAATATCTTCTATAAATATCTTATCCACTACTCTACTATTATTGAATGTATAGTCCTATTTAATGAAGGAGTCAGTTGTCCCATAAAGTGGTATAATATTACTCCTCCATGTTGTGGATCCAGAATCTCCATATGGGTAAGATTGTTATTCATAACCTGATTTATCTTTCCTGGTATTTTTATAAGTTTCTCAACATCAGTTGTATCTCCAAAACCAACATCATTATGATGAAAATGAGGGTAATCTTTACATAGGACATGCATGTTTAATAGGTTTATATTCCTTCCACTAGGCACCATTTATAAATAATGGCATTCACTAAATTTGTTTATGAATCTTAATGTATAATTTGAACTAGAAAACCAAATATCATAAATTGAAATTTAATGAATTTATAATATCATAATAATAAGAATGGTTTATTTGGGGACACATTTAATTTTAAATCCTTTATAATTGTTTGTAAAGAAAATGTGACTTATCCTAAGAATATCCTCCTGGAGTGTCAAATGAGGTGCACAGTAAGACCCATTATCATGTACCAAGTTACCCCAAGTTGGGTCTGAGACAGCTTGTTAGAGTTATTACCCCTAGATACATCTATGTTGGAACCATGTACACTTGTAGTATCGAGACATGGATGTATTTATAGGAAGATCCACATAATCACTACATTACCAAAATTCTTGGATATACTTTAATGAATATCCTCAATGTCTATCTTAGGTTTTTGTTCCATAATCTATGTTTTCTAAATCTAGTTTCCAAGGTTTCTACTAATCTTACCTCGATACTGATTGTAAAGACCCATACCGTAGTATCCCAGAGCTAGTGCCGAAAAATGCGGTGTAATTTTTTTATATATAAAAGAAACTGAATAATTACACAACACATTACACAACCAAAAACCTTTACCACTCATGGTTTTTTAGAATCAGATAAAACCATTAAATTTCATCAAAACTTTACACAATAAAATTAAATAAACAAAAGAATATTTAGTGTGCTGCCTCCACATAGAAAAATACATCACCGATAAATGTACTAAACCAGAAAAATGAATTTCAAACCTAGTTTGAACATTTAGAATTCCCAGTAAGGGGTTTTAAAATAATTACAAGATTATTTTAAAACATTACCTTGGAATAAAATTACACACTTAAAAGTATATTTTTATAAAATTTTAAATATAAATAAATAAATTTAAAAGCCAATAATTTCTCAAAATAATTATAATTGAAAACAACTTTGGGATTTATCCATTAAAAATAATAATTTTTGGTGGGTCATATATGATAATTTAAAGACCATAATCAAAACTATATGCCCACTAGCTATCAATCATATGGAATAAATTTCCCTTAATACTTATGGGTTCACTACCCATAACATCACATAACACACGAGTGCTATTTTTTTAAAATAATTTTAGTGAAACATCCTTTCTCAATCATTACCCAAAACATTTCAAATATATATACATAATAATAATTTATTTCAAAAAGAAAATAACCTTTATCAGAGAATGTCAAAAACATTTTCTAGGGAATTTATAATATCATTTTTTAGTGAATCTTATGTTTAAAAACTACTATACTAATTTTAAAATTATAAATAAAATGCGTAAATATGTGAACAATTTACTAAAAATGCATAGAATGTCAGTTATAGTTTAGATAACAACCATAAATAATTTTTCATTACATACCAAGGGGTGAAAATATAATTTATCACATGAAATAATAGCTTGTTGTGGATTAGTATATAAAATTATAACTATTATCATTTTAAAAACTAAGGTTACACTTAAATATAAACCATGATAGATTGAGATCAAATTTTAACCTTTGTATATAGATTTGTAAATAAATGATTAAGCCCCCTTTATAAATAAATTTTTTTATATGTATATATAATCACATAAACATGAATATTTATATATTACACATGGAAAGATGATTTGAAAACATAAGCAATCACTTGGATGACTGATCCTCTTACATCTTATAGGGTTAGATATAAAATTTGAAATAAAAACTTTATCATATAAATTCTAAAAACATAAGCTTGTGTATATAGATATCAATACATGTATATATATACATATACATATATATGTGTGTGTGTATTTTCAAACCCAAATTGATCAATGATAAAATAAAAACCCTTACAAACTATAGGCTTTATAAATAAACATATAAATCATGACCCTTATCTTATATTTTATAAAAAAATATAATTATATATGTATATATATATATAAAAATATACACACACACATATATAAATATTTATAACAAAGGAAATTTTATTAGAAATAAACAAACCCACATATGAATTCATATGAATAAGGGATTTTAAGGAATATAAATTTAAAACAAATATTTATCATAACAAATTATTAAAGCGAAGAAATTGGTATATATATATATTTGTGTGTATACTTATATATATATATATATATATATATTGATGAAATTAAACTTAAAAAAATAAAATCTCTTATAAAATGAATTCAAAAATAAAAAATCCCTTACAAACCATAGGTTTTAGAGATAAAATTTAACATGAAAACCCTTATCTCATATATATACAAATAAATAGATTGTTATATATGTGTAAATATGATTACATATCCATATATATATGTAACATGTTTTAAAATGAAAATAATTTAAAGAAACCTTAATTTTTTTGAATCAAAAATGGGGTTGAAGCATCTAGAAATCAAGCATAAAGAAAATGGAAGGCCTTAGTGGATAATAATTAAATACATGCTTGAAAAGTGGGATTTTATAAAAAAAATTCTTTAAAAAAACACATCTTTTGAAAAATTGGCTTTGGGGTTGGACTCATTTGACCAATTTTGTTAGATAAAACAATTCTTCCAATCAGAAGAAATCAAAATGTTATATATATATTTATTAAAACTGAAATTTAATAGAGGAATCTGAGTTTTAAGTCACTGCTTGGGTTTAAAATTACCCAATACTCTCACTACTCTAGAAAAGAGGTGAGAGTGGGGACATAGATGGAGATAGAAGGAGCATCATGGGTCTATGTAGGGTTGATTAATAAAATTGGAGGAAGAAAACAGTTTTGGGGGTGGTGCGACGCAAATAGGTGCGACACGATAATAATCAATAAAGAAGAAAATGTGGATAGTCCAGATCATCCTGCGTTGATCGAATGGATGTGATTACACCCAGTGGTTGACCAACTATACGGTGTGAATGTGACCAATGGGGAAGAGATTTAAGATTTGGATTGGAGGGATGGGATCATATCTGAGAACATTAGACGGTATAAAAAAGGAATACTTTTTATTAGAGGAGGCGTTATTTAACAAAAGAGGTGGATAGTCATGATGACTTAGAATCAGTTGGATGTCTGATATATGATCTCATGTTTTTAAAATGCATCCCACATTAAAAAAATTAGTATTTGGGGATCCCATATATGGATGTGTTTGACATCCATACACCGATTGCACGAACACACAAAACACATCAACCTTATACAGAGGTTGTGTGGGCTTTCACCCAACCTACACCCGAACTGGTTCTTGGAACATCTATACTTGGTTTGAAACTAGACTTTTACACTAGATGACCTACTATTGCTCAAGTTGGATTCTTCTATATGCTCACTTTACTTTGAGGGCTTGGCCTTAAAGACTTCTCTCAGTTTTATGGGTACTTATAATTTTTTTTGTAAAAAGATATATTAAATAGACACAAAATCATCCACTTATTTTTTATGACTTCTGTAGATTAAATACATAATTTTAAAAAGTTAATTATATTATTTGTATTGGGAATAAAAATATCCTCATAAAATCTAATAATATAAATTATTAATTAAAACATTACAGCTCATTAATTTTATTATTTGTAAATATTATTTTAAATTCATTTTATATTTTTAAAACATTCAACGGTTAAATTAAAAGAATACCCAATGGTTAAAAGCATAAATAGTCACTAAAAATAAATTCCAATGGATATTTTTTTACAATGATCACATAAAACATATAAATACTTGTCTAAGGAATTTAAAAAAAAATAGAAAATTATTTATTTCTTAAAAGAATAGTGCTCTACATCTCCCAGACTCTTAGTGTTCTTACTATACTAATTTCCATAACCTTTTTATTTATGGAAAATCCAGAGGATTTAAACTACATATTTAGACTTTTTATTTTACTTGGTGGTGTTACTGTTATTCTGTTAGGTATTTTACGTGCTTTTTGGAGTAGTTGTGGTATTTTTCTTTGTAATGATATCATGTATTTGTGTTTTATTAATAAAATATTTCTCATTTATTCTAATTTTCATGAATTCATTTTATTAAATAAAAATTATTTAAATTAACTAATAATAATCATTAATATAAATATAAATGATATTAATTACACTATTACAATATAGGTATGAGGCGTTATATTCTCCCCCCTTAACAGAATTGTGCCCTCGCAAATCATTGGAAAACTTATTCCTACAATATTATTCCTTTGGACTTCAATCTTATTGATCTTAAAAAGAAAAATTAATTATTATTAGTTATTAAATTTTAATTATAACATTTAATTCATACATTCTCCAGTTCCACATGTGTTTTTGATTCTCTATCATCCTGATTTCCAAAGTATATGTAAGTTCTTTAATTTATTTTTTCCAAAATCAAATGGATAAATTAAGGTCAAACTCATGTATGCATAAATTAGATATTATGTAAAAGGAACAAGAAGAGAAAATACTGAAGACGTTAGAATGGAATCGATTTTTGTAAACTAAACAAACTACCATGTTTCTAAAAAGTTTATAATAAAAAAGCCTCCCATACAAATTGATTTTAAAGACATTATACATATAAGTTGTGCGAGGTCACTCTCTTCACCAGATTCTTGAAAACTTCTTATAGGATGAAACATTTTAGACATGGTATAACATTTGAAGGGACACACAAAAACCTTCCCTTGATGTGCATAATATGAAAGTTGGGAATGGACATTGAGAAAATAAATGAAGCCCGAACCTCAGAATAATCAAAGTATACTAGGAGTGTTTGATATTTGATAAACATATTTTCAAGTTAAAAAAAGATTCATGAAAGGATAAAACATGTTTGAACATGATTTTAACATTAACTTTTCAAGTATCTCATCTAGAAGAGGCAAAATATTAATTGGTGATCTTCTGCGCTCGATATGAAAATATAAAAGAAATTATTTTTTATAATGGATGCATGTTTAATTTTTTTATTTTTTATAATTTTCCAAAATTAGCTAGACTGTTTCTCTAAAACCAATTATAAAGACCCCAACCCCAGTAGCCCAGAGACAGTGCCTAAATTTATTACATTGGAATATAAACAAGAAAGATGCATCCTGAAGGACCGAAACGTTTAGTTGTTTTTGAAAATAAGATTATATATATAATTTTGGTTACAACATTAAATAAAATAAAAAAATATCAACTTCTCTTGAATCACACAAAAAATCCAAGATTATCCCTATAGGTCACTCATAATACACATATTCACATCCTAGGGTAAAAATAAAACTTAATAAATGGGTGAGATTAGATGATCAGTAATGGTATGTTATACAATATAATCATAAATAAATAATAAGTCATGGTGAATGACTAAAAACATGCCATTAAAAGTAAAATTAAGAATAATATAGAAGAAATATGAACTGATTAAATAATTCCACAACAATACTTAACCATGGATATTCTACTAGTAAAATAATTAAATGGACTATAAATTAACAGTTTCATAATGAAAGAATGTATAATACAGGACATCATAACCATACCATCAAGTCCTCACTCTAAAACCATACATAAATGGGTAAAAACTGAAACATGTTTGTCTCGTGAAACCTACCAATGAAGTAAGGGGATATAGAGGGCCCCAATTGAAACTTACTAAGTCCAATGAATTACTCATATTAAGGGGGTGGAATATAATAGACATATAAATTTATATTGAGACTACCATATGAACTGTCAATATCTTTCCCCAATCAGTAAACAAAATAACTAACCCTTCAGTGTAATATGGTGAATGATGTCAAGATAGTACATCCATAGTCAAAATAACCATAAACCATTTAATAAAATATAGTAGATGATATCATATAATATTAATCCTAACTAAACATAAGAATCAACAAGTGTGTTAAAATATATGAAAACACTCTTATAAAATCATTGAGTAATACATGAGATAAATAATATTTTACTTTGAAAAGAATATTTTTTTTGGAAAATATTTGTGTTAAAAAAGAAGTGAAATAAGATATTTTTTCATAATAAAATGATTTATGTTGGAAAAATAATGGTGAAATAAAGTTTATTATAGAGTTCATCTGAAAAGAGAGAAAAAGAGTAACCTGAAAATTATAAAAATTAAGGATATAATTGGGGTAAAGATATAAAAAGAGTAACCTGAAAGAAAATGGAGGTTCAAGTATAAACCCTTAACTTATGTCTGATTGTGTTATGAACATGACTTTAATGTCCTAGATAATACAATAAAATCCATTAATTAAGAACCTTTTATACATGTATTATATTTAGTATAATTTTATTAAGTTCTTTCATATCATTTTTGACGAGTTATAAGATACAATTTTACTGCTCGTGAGCGTTCGTTTCCTTTGTTTTCATGATCAGTATACCTGTATATGAGTTTAAAAGCTCATGCGGAATGGGTATAATTCACTATGATTGGAATTATATGTTATTAATGAAAAATAAGAATTTTAATTATTATTATGTATTATTTTCTTCTATATATGAGGATGAATAATTATATGTTATGTTAATAATAATCATTTATCTTTATTTTAGTGATTTTGTGATCATAATGAACTAGTTTTGTTCTATTATTTAATATAATGTATACATGATAGTTCAAGAACAATAAATTGCATTAAAAAATATTTTATAATCTGTTTCAAATATAAAAATGGTTTCATGACCATCCTTAAAAGAAAAATTGAAGAAAAAAATTTCATTATTCATGAAAGTTGTAAATTATCACCTCCTAGACGATGATTTCATTTTTAACATAAAAGTGTGAGAGAGAAAGGAGTTTGATGAAAGATATTCCTTTAACATGATATAATTCCATTATATATATTATAATGGAGTTATCGTGATCATTTCTATAGGGGATGTGAGGAGATAATAATAAAATAAAAGAACTTGAAAAAAATTAAAAGGAAAAGGATGTGGATTTTACCTCTTGAATACTCCTCCTTGAGAACCTCATTAAGGGGATTGGTTTTGGTATTTTGATGAGACCAAGAGATATTGGACATGGAGGAGTTTCTTGGGATAATATTCGATAGAAATTTCACTATGTTCAATTCTTGGAAGGTGTGAGTAGAAGGGCTGATATTTATAGTGGAGGAGAGGGGTGATTTCCCATTATTTTATTCATTATTTTATTATTTTTAAAGGCAAACAATAGTATTCATTATTGTGACTAATTATAGTAATATGTGAATGTGAGTCTGAAACAAGGGTGATTAATTCATTTATGATGTTATAAATAGTGTATTTAACTTATAATGTATAGATACCATAAATTACCATATTTTACTATTCACAAAAAAATTCAACTAGTTTAGAAAAATACAAAAAATTCACCCAAACCATTTTTCAAAATTTAGAATAAAAAAATGAACTAAATTTCACTAAAATAATATTATAAATATAATAAATTTAATATTTAATTAAATCCATCATTTACTTGAGAAATACAGATTTTAAATCTATAACTGATTTTATAACACTTTCAAAAATTAACTATGGTCTCATAAAATTATCCTAAAATAATAAGATAAAAAATTGATTTATTAATAAATATTATGAAAATTATTTTTCATTTAAATCATATTCTTAATTATTAAATTTTAATTAAATATTTATAACTCTTAAAAATACCAACACTTAATTAATAATTTTTAAAATATTCATTTTTCAAAACAATGATATAATTATATCATAATTTAAAATATAAGATCCCAAAATTTTATTTATAAAAACATGGGTAATGTTACTATTCATAAGGGTTATATTAATATTCCTTAGTTCAAGTTACTATTTCATCGATATGTGTTTTTTAACTTCTAGAAGCACATATTATTTCATTAAATATTAATTTATGATATTTGTATAATGTTTTCTAAGTGAATTTATGTGATTTATAATATATGAAATAAATATAAGAAGGGAAATTCCATTGATAGAGTTATAGGTTATTACATGTAAGGTTCCATCCAAATGTATTGTTTATTGATCATACTTTCTTTAAGGCATAAGGTATAAGATGCATACGCCTTTTTTCAAATGTATATTTTATTCCTTATGTTACTCTTGCACATGTAGGGTATGAATAGTGTTTCCAGAATACCCTAAAACACATTCCAAATACATTAAAAAAATATTCCATGGAGGTCACTGACTTGAATATGATTCTAAAATAAATATTCAAATTAATACTAATTTTTTGAAATTTAGTTAAAATCAAATTAATTGGTAACACAAATGTGGGTGTTTGTGAGAATAAAAAGAAAAAAATGAAATTAATGAAATTTTTGAAGCAATACATGTTCAATAATCTCTCTCTTTTGGATGATCACAAAATCCATGTCAGATACTATGTTGAAATAGAATATAAAAATAATAAGTTTTCCCCATTTTCTTTTATATATTTGTGAGCATCAAAAAAAATTAATGACATTATTGAACCAACACATACCCAATAACCCCCCCTTTTGATGATCACAGAACCCAAGTCAAACACCATGTTGAAATCGAATTTTAAATAAATAATTTCTCCATTTTTCATTAATATTACATTTATTTTATTTTTAAAGGAATACTTCTCCCCTGTTATACCTTTATAAAAACTTCTCCGTCATTAAAAAGATCAATTTTTTCTCTATGTTAATATTATTTAAGAAAAGAAGAATAATTTCACATACAATAACCATAGACTTAATTATATAAAACTTTTCCCATAGCATTAGAAAATTTAAACTTCTATAAACTTTATGAAACTTATCCCCCAATTTATTAGAAGATAGAGACTAAAAACCCTGATATAAAATTCTCCCCCATTTTCTGATATAAAACAAGGATAAGTGTAGAGAGTATTTAAAATAAAAATTCCCCTAAATTCATCCTAAAAAAATTCAAAAGAAATCAACGATCATAATTAAACAAACTTATTATTTTCTTAAAACTCGCCCTAAATCATATCATATAATAAAATAATTTGACTAATTTTTCACAAGTAAAACCTTTGTATAAGTAAAATAAAACAATTATTTTCAATAGTAAAATTTCTATAAGATAATTAAAATATTAAATACATTTTTATGTCTGGTGAATAACAAAAAAAAATTACAAAATCATTGATAAGACATTATTTTTTTAGTGAACAATATATTTTGAAAATAGTAATTTTAATATTAAATGAAAAGATAGAATAAAAAATATGGGTTATAAAGGAATAAACTATTATTCCAAACATTCCAAACATCTAAATTTATAACTTAGAGTGCCTTAAAACTCTTGAAAATTATTCTAATCTCTTTTGAATATATGATATTCTTTGATCTAAATAAGATGTACACTATTAAATTAGAAACAAATTTATCTGGTCAAGATCTAGCTTGGTATCATATTATAGTATGAGAAACATCATTTGAATTACCATTTCTACTTTGAACACTTCAAAAACTTCTCTCGAGATTGAACTGTCTTTCATATTATGATACTACTTTTTTAATGAATCAAAAAATATTTTTGATACATTTTCTTTTTAGGGATCATCATATGAATTTTTAGATTTATCCAAATCAGTTTGTAGCTTCACCTTTTCTTTATTAAAATTGTTAAATTGATACATAATCTTTTCATTAGATATTTAGACTGAAGATATTTCTTGTTATTCATGAATTTGAACTTCATTATATCTTTCAGATGATTTTTCAAAAAAATCTTCAATATAAAAGATAAATAAACCAAAAGGATTACGTTTCATCCTTTTGTAAGATTGATTTTCTTCTGAAATTGATGAACTTGATCACTTCTTCTTGTTGTGTCTGATTTTTCAAAAACTTTTGAACATGATAATTCTAAGAAGACAACTTATTAATTTTAATGTTTTAAGATGAAAAGAAAACATTAAGTTATGACATTATACAAAAAAAATTCATTTATTAGTAAAAAAATATTGTACAATCATTTCATATCACGTAAGAAGATAATTCTGGTTTTCATATAACAAAATATTAAAGATTTTAAAAATGAAAATATAAAAATTTCAAAACAAATACTGTATTTTCAAAATAACTATTTGTGAAATTTGACAAATTAGTTATATATTAAATATAGACTAAAACATGTTTTAAATAGTAAAGAATAATTTTTATTGAACTCTGAGAAATATATTTATTTTCTTATATAAACAAATCAATGTTACAAAAGTATAGAAATATTAAAATAAATTAATTTATAGATCAATGACTTTAGTATTGAGTATTTTTTGATAAAAAAATATTTTAGAGTTGTATAATACTTTTATAGATACTTTAACATATATCTATCGATCAACCACTTAATGGTTTAAGAATGAAGTTTAGTGGTATAATGCTGGAAAACATCAATTACAAGTGATTTTTTCTACACATATTCTTTTGGGTCCAACAATGTTCGAAATTTAATTTTTTAGTGACCAAACTTGTTTATTTTGAGTAAGAATTATAATATTCAAGCTAAAAAAAATATTTTGAGTAATAAAAACTTTTCACCCCAGAAATTTGAGGTATTATAAAACATCAATCATTTTCATAGTGACCGTTAAGGCCAAAATAAAAACACTTAACAATAGACATATTTTTTAGTATTTAAACTAGAAACAAAATAATTTATATATAGTTTTGGTCTTTTACCATCATTTCCTATTCCATTTTTTTAATTTTTTATTTTTTTTCCAAGGATTTTATTTTAAAAATTTTATCCTTTTTTCATCACACTAGAGGGTTTTTTAAATTATCAAATTTAGCCAATAGTTTTTAATTTCATTATCATGAAAATCAAATGATTTAGAATATTTTTATTTTAAATGTAAAATATATTTTGACAAATTTTCATTATCTAATAGAACAATATCATATCATTTCTTATTTTTTCTATATAATTTCTTTAATGATTTATATTTGTTTTTGTAGCATAAAAATCTAGTTATCCTCACACATCTAGAAAGGACCAATCTTTAATTTCATAGTATTTTACATTAGTTGAATAATATTTTAAGGTCCTTCATAAGGGATGATAATAGTCTACCACATCTCATATAGAACAGGAAATTAATATACATGATTGAATTCATCGGTTCCTAAAGCACACACAATAGCATTCAATGTTTTTTAATTGAGATCATACTTTCTTTATTATTTAATATTATAATTTTACAAAAACTCCTTAGGAATTTAATAATATTTAACTGCCTTTATATAAACCCATATTCCAAGTTTTTTCAAATAAATAACCATTTACTATTTATAGCATCTGTAATTATCACCATTAAAATTTGTAGCTTGAATAATCGACATACCTTCTCTAGAATCAACCATTTCATGATGTCTTTGTCTAAATCATTATCTTAGGCCTGTCAGAGCTAGTATATATTTATCAAAACCTTTATACCCCACTTGTTTATACAATACAAGAAAAGTATATCCAGAAGTGTGCATCCTCGAAAACTAATTTTTAGGTCAGGATAACAATGATAAAGAATTAGATACAAGAGGGGGGGTGGTTGAAATGTGGTTTTAAAAAATTTCACTGATTCAAAACACCTCTCTTAATATTGAAGAAATTATTTACTTTTCTCTAAAAGATAAGCGATAAGCCTAAATAAATAAATAAAATATACACAATGATGCATACTGGTTCTGGGCACAATGATCCCTTAGTCTAATCTACGAATGATGAACTCCATATTATTGGTGATTTTAACAGGTTAATCGTATCCTAAGACCATCAAAATCCACAATTGAGTGTAGAAAGTTGGCACATTTACAATAAGGCCTTATAGATCCATTTGGTTCTTTTACAAGAAACCATAAATCCATATATTAGTGGAATAAACTGACACTTAAACACGATTGAGACAAAGCATCAAAAAATCCACCAAATCAAAATTGATTGATTTTATTGAGGATACATATTAAACATAACAGTTGTAGTAATAACTCATAGATTTAGTAATATCATCAATAAAGCACAATAGAAAAATATATCTTCATTGATGCATAGGATTTATTTGATCAATGATAGAGAAGACACCAAACAAATATTTGAACATGAATATCTCTAAATTGTATCTCTAGAAAATGATTCATCATTATTGGGGAATAAAATATAATGATAAAGTCTAATAGAAACAAAAACAACAACTGTGATTCAATAGATCAAAATATATATGTCTCCATAGTGTAGAAATGAAGGCAATGATACATTAATTTGAATGTATATCACCTTTTATGTATATTAATCCCCTGTTCTGATGTAGTTCATATTGATATTTATAATGTTGGTCGAAAAACTCTTGGTAAAACCAACTCCAAAAATATTTCATAATAAATCATGAATATTTGAATTAAAAAACATTCAAGAGAGGTTTTATCTTCCAACAAGAATAGAAAAATATTACACCATGGAATATGAGCCTTCAAAACAATCATAATGATCCTTTGAATCAGTCATAAAAATATATTGGAACAGATCTTTACTTCTATCAAGACTGTTGTATAAATCACAGATAATATCTCATATATAAATCTCAATTGTTGAATAGTAAAACATTGGGGTCCTTTAAATGGGAAAAAATTAAATGTAGGGTTTATCATAATAGTAGGGTTGACGTACCATACAAACATAAGGTTTGTTTGAAACACAGGGTACATTATCCATCCTTACCCTTTTATCAAATGTAAGGTTCCATCCAAATATTGGATTGATTAACTATACTTTCTCGACAGTGTAAGTTATATGATCCATACACACTATTACAAATGTAGGTTTTATTCCTTACATTACACTTTCACGCATATTGTATGAACAATGTTTCTATAATATTCTAAAATACGTTCCAAATGAATTGATAAATATTCCCTATGGATCAATGGATTGAATTTGATTTCGAAATACATATTCTAATGAATAATAATTTCATGAAATTAATATAAAATAAAATTCATTACTAACACAAATATATATGTTTGTGAGCATTTAAACCAATATGAAATTAATGGAATTTTTGAATCAACACATAATTAACAATCACTGGTCTCCTGAAGACATCAAGAGGAAATAACACTATATGGGTTACGGTGGATCATTTTACCAAGGATTCTCACTTCATTGAAATTAAAGAGGACTTATCACTTGATCAACTTGAAAGGATATACATTAAAAAAGTGATGAGGCTACATGGAACAAAACTATAAATCGTCTCTGATCAAGATAGAAGAATTATCTCCAAGTTCTAGATGATGATACAACATGATCTAAATATCGAGTTGAACTTCATCATTTCTTATCACCCCCAAACTAATAGCCAATATGGGTGGACTATCCAAACACTCGAGGACATGTTATTTGAAAGTTAAATTTAATTAAACAGATTATGGGATGAACATCTTCATCTAGTTGAGTTATCATACAATAAAAAATTTCATTTAAGCATTCAAATGGATCCCTATGAATCCCTTTATGTGAAGAGCTATAAAACACTTCCATGGTGGGATGAAGTTGTGGAACAAAAACTTCTAGGTCCTAAAATTGTGATGGAAAAGGTGTAAAAGGTGAAAACCATTCACTACTACATCAAGAATGCTTAGAGTCGACATATGATCGATGATGAAAATCGTCAATGAGACGTAGATTTTGAGGTTGGAGAAAATGTATTCCTCCGCATATCTCTATGGAATAAATTAATGAGATTTTTTAAGAAGGGAAATCTTAGTCCAAGATACATCAGTACATTTGAGATCTTTGATCATATTGGAATGGTGGACTATTGACTAGAACTCCCACCTAACCTATCTCAAGTACATGATTTGTTCCATGTATCACTCTTGGGAAAGTACATACCAAAACCCTCACATATACTCAATGCATAGGTGGTATCATTTAAGAATGATCTTTCCTATGAGTAGAATCCATCAAATATCTTAGAATACATAGACAATATTATATGAAATTAGATAATGAACCAGCTCATAGTTTAATAGATATACCATAGTTTTGAAAAAGAAACATGTGAACTTGAAGATGCGATGAAACCAAATTACCCCCATTTTTCTAGTGTGTTAAATGAAAATTTTGAGGGAGAAAATTTTGAAGGGGGGACATTGCAATGAACCAATATTTTATAAATAAAATTCCCCTTGAAAGGTAGATTATAAAGAAAATAAAGGCCTTCGGGCCATTCCGACTAAAAATTACCCTTGAGATTTAATTTTTTGTTTTGTTATATACCGTTGATATAGAAAACACACACATTTATTTGGTTTCATTATATTATATATGATTTAAAATACCATTAAACATAATTACCATTTATAATATTGTCATCGTAAAAATATCATAGAATTAGTATAAATATAGGTTTATAATAAATACAATTGATACAGACAAAGGATGTGATGGACTCAAATAATAGGATCAAACCCTATAAAACACATTTATCAGAGGTTCCATGTAACACAAAATCATGAGATTTTTTCCTTAACCATGCCCAATATTATATCTAATAACTTAAGCATTAGTGAAACTATATATAAAATAAGTTAATTCTCATCTAGATCATGAACCAAACCATGTACACTGAAAAATGTTTTGAATAACTCACCATCAGGCACTTTAACCTTATGATAGTTGCTGGTGTATTAAAAGTATATGTATCATGAACCTAGAAATATTATTAAATACCTTATTTTCAATATAATAATGGTTATATTTACATTTTATTATTATTACATTATAAATTATTTCAAATTTCATACAATAAAACACAATTTTTATTTTAGGAAAATATTCAAATTCAATTAAGGAATTTATTTTCATGAATTAATAGTATTTTGAAATAAATAATATTTTAATAAAATATTATTATTAATTATTTTTTTATTAAATATAAATGATCATATAATTATTTTAAATTCAAATGTAATTTTTATAAGGTTTCAAAAATGATTTTTGTAAAAAAAACCCCTAATTTCTCAATAAATGACAATTATTTTTTTTAAAGTGAAAATTCACATTTTTATACATTTATTAAGATAAAATAATTATTATATTTGGAATTATAACTTATAAATTATCAAATAGTGAACATTTCATAATTTTTTAGAGAGTTATATTTTCAGATAAAAATTATATACGGTATAAATATATTGTGTTTATTATGACATCACAATACCCCAAAAGTGATGTAATACAAACTATAAATGGTTTCCATGAACAAATAAATGTTTAAAATTTAATTTAATTCAAATTTCTGTTTATTTTATTAAATTTATAATTTCTTTTTGAATACTCCAAAACCTATAATATATTTTATGGTTTTGAAATCATTTCTTTAAGGACATGACTTACTTAAACATCAATAAGGGTATTATTTTAATTATTTCATTCATTTTCTTAATAAAATAATTAAAAATAACCTTATTTGGGCTAAAACATGGAAAAAACAATGGGAATATTTTTTTTATTATTATATATAGTCTGAAACCAAATTTTGAGAAATGATAACGAATTCCCCACACATTTCCGATACAAACCCACCCAAGATGCCATTTAAATTCACTCAAAAAAATTTATCAAGTATTGAATATTCCCTACCATATATTAAGTCCCCCAAAGATTCAACTATTCTCTTAATAAGATCCCCCCAAGTATGTGGAATCTCACTCCCAAGGTATGGGATCCTCTCATTCTCCTCGTTATTCAAGTATCTTTTTTATCTTATGTGTTTCATATTCATTTCGTAATATAGGGATATGTTCTTCTATGTATCCCTTATTAAAAAATTTTATGTATAAAATATGTGAGGCCAATTTTATACTCATAAATATATGAAAAGATCATTCATATTCCCCCGTTATACTGTCGAAATGTCACGATGATTTTTCATGACAAACAATTGTATAGTGAATACCTGTGCCAATTTCTTCTCAACGGTGTTCAAATTTAAGAACATAAATTTATTTATTAGGTAATTAAATGTATTTATTACTAACTCCCTAATCATTTAATACAATATGGTAATTAATTAATCCATTTCTTGTGATCTATGTGGCTGGCTAAAGCATGAGAATGAAATGAAAGTGACAGTTGCGCCCTAAATTATATAGTTTTCTAATACATTGGGAGATGTTTTAGTCTCATGATACATCATTAATGGGATTAAGGAGTGATCCTAACACATCATGGGAATTTATCCATCATGATTTCTTGGATGTTAAACTTTAACTATGTTTATGATATAGTGTTTCAAGTTACTTCCACAGTTCCCATGTTTCCTTTTTTATCATGATATACCATGCCTCATTGTTTAGGTTTATGATTCTCACCCCTTTTATATCTCATTTATTTGCTTATTTTCTAACATATTTTACATTATTCATTTTATTACTTGTCTATTCCCTTACTATACTTTATATCTCATCCCATTATTATGTATGTCTACTGGTAATCCGATGAAGTTTTATGTACGATGGAATAATATGAACATTTCAAAGAAATTTTCAATTATTTTGTCATATCCCATGTTTTATGTTGTTATGTAAGGTAACTATTTCCCAAATACACAAGACTTATTAATCTTATAGGTTGTATTATTTTCCATCTTATGTAATAAATCATGAAATAATGTGTAATAAAGATAAGGGTTGTCATATCATGATTTTTAATCTTCATGCATGGAACCTTTAAAGGAGTTACCTTTAATTACACTGAAAAGTGACAGATATTGCTAAAACTACATAGAAAAGGCAATAATTTTATAAAATTTTTGAAAAAGGGGTAGAATACACTTTTATAGGGATAAAAAATATTATGAGAATAGAGTTTTTTAAATATTAAATGATGATTCATTCGAATTAAGTGTTCCAAATAAATTGATTTATTAATGAACTTATCATATTATTCTCATTTATCATGAAAATAATGACTCATTTATCCTTATAGTACATGTCAAGAAAATATTTTGTCTTTATTTAGTGTTTTATAGAGTTAATAGTGTTTGGGTACCTTATAGAGTATTTTTTAATATGTTGAAAAATATTTTTAAGGGTTTTAAAAAAAACACAGAGGGAGAAATTCTAAGAAAAAATATTTGAAGATTTTTTGGATAGGCTTTGGATGCATTTTATTACAATAAATATTGACATAATTCCATAATTTTAATTTTGATAAATTATTGAAGTAGTTATTTCAAGAGGTGTTTAAATTTTTTATTATGATTGTATAAAATTTTTGGCATCAAGTAAGATCTTTAGGTAAATATGCAATATAAGTGAGAAAATATAGTGAATTAAATAAGAGGGAATGTGAAATAAAAACAAGGAAGAAAATATAAAGGAAAAGAATAAATCTCATAAATTAGTTACACATTTTTGTAAAATATTTATTCTGATTTAAGAAAAAACTAACGTTTTATAGATATAAGTATCCTATAAAAGATTTTATATGGGAACTTAAAGATATATCATTTTTAATGACATAGTGGAATGACTCATGGGATATTAAGGGAGAATCTTTTATAGGTATGAAAATATTTATAGGTGTGGAAATTAATTTATGATTAGAAGTAATATCAAAATATAAGATTGCATGGGATCATTTTTATATTAAGAATTTTTCTTTTGTGAATGAGGGGAGGGGATGTTCCCAAGATGTGAAAGGAAAATGTTATGTGGTCATTAGGTCAGTTATAATACAGAGGTACATTGTTATGTGAACAAAATAAAATATAGATTTTTGAAGGGTAATATTTTTCATAGTATGTTTCTCGGGGTCCTTTTATTGTTAATATTACCCCAATTTCTCATTTTATAGATAACAAGGTTTTGGTGGAAGATTAGAAAAGTTAGTCACGATATTTTGGCTGTGTAGAGAGATGACTGTTGTAGAGAAATTACATGGATGGAAGAAAAACTATAATGAACATGTGTGGAAATAAGGCTAATATAAAGATCATATGAGGTTAATTTTATATGATTTATATTTTATTCAGCGTTGAATTTTCCAGGATCAAATCTTAAATATAAAGGAGAATTCATAACTTTTAGGAAATTATGGTTTAATGGATCAAGAACATCATTCTGAACAATATCCATGTTAATTCCTAATTTTTGAGGATTTTACTAGAGGAATAGTTGATTCACATTAGTAGATAGTAAGATAAATTATATTTTTTTAATAGGTGTAAACTAAGGGTATAATGAGACCAATCCAAAAATGATAATAACATCCCACTATAGTGAATTTTTGTATTCCATCATACAAGCATGAATATTCTCATTAGAAATATATATCAGAGAGGGTGAACCGTGTAAAAAATATAATGAAACTTCAATGCTTTAATTTTTATATATATTTTTGTGAGAGAAAAAGAGAACTATTTTTTGTCTCATCGTAGATTAAAATCAATAAGGGATTTGATTAAAATTTGCACACTGTTTTTAAACCCAACAAATTATGGCATTTTCTAGTGTAGAACCATAAAATCATATATTTTTTATGAAATATTTATATACAATAAAAATATAGTTAACAAAAAATGACGTGTGAAATGAGTATAAATAAGAATATTAAATGTTGAAATTACATATATTTAGTTGAAAATTTATTTTGACCTCTAAAAAAAGTTTATTTTTCTTTTCAATGATGGTTTATATAAAATTAAATAGATATAAATTTTATATTTATAATATTAATGAATAAAATATTCAATGTTCCTTTGGTGTAGAATTTTTTTATATTTTTAGAAATATTATATTAATTAATTATGATGAAGTTTATTTTAAATACCATGTATGACTTTAATATGGAGGAGTTAATATTGAAATAAATGCACAGTATTATAGATTATTATTTGAAGAATTTTTAATTATTAATTTTCTATAGTTTTCTTTTTTAAAATATTCATAAATTAATACCTTATATCAAAATTTATTAATTATTATTTTTTATTTTATTCTCCAATAAATTTGATAAAAAAAAGTTTATATTATTAATGAATGTATGATTTAGATTAAATTATCCAAACTACTAATTATAAATAAAATATCATTAATATAAGTATTTACATGATAGGTATAAAATATTTGTTTATGTTCAAACACAATTAAGACTTTTTTCAATTTATGAAGACAATAATAATGTTTTGTTATCTTTAAGATATTAGGTATTATTATTATTTTGGAATTAAGATATCTATTTCATATTGAAATGCATATAGTGGGAAATTATCTTTGACATGTTATTTATTTTGGATATTAAGATCTATCATGAAATTTGAGAGTTAGGTACATTTAACTCCTTATATAATTTTATAGGGATTTTAGTTTCATATGGTTTTAGAAATTTTCATAAATTTTTTTTACATATATTATTAGTGAGATATAATCATACATGAGTTGATATAATTACATATTATTTATAAGAATCACATGCCACTAATTGTATATATGGTAATAAATTCACATGTTTTAAGTATATTAATTTGGTTGAATGTATATCATATAAAAATAAATAATTACATTATTCATAACTGTTTGGAGTAAATGAGATATTACAATGAGATGTTAATCGCCATTAAATTCTATGTTTAATATTTCTTCCACTATACGTAATTGTCAAGAACAAAAAAATACAAATTGTATTTCATGAAAAATCTTTGTGAACATGAATTATTTTTGTATGAAAACCATAATATCTTTGAATTCAACAATTATGTTAATATATTTTATGTTAGTGTTGAGTTTCACATAGTTGGGAAACCCTAATGGTTTGGATACGTATGGAATAGAGTTGATGCAATCTATATAATGGACTTAGAAAAATTATTTTTAAATAAATTATTCCAGATTAATATAAGATATGATTGACATGATTTTCCACCAGATATATTCCAGGGTTATTTTGTGAGAATAGATTGGTTAAGACACGATGGTATATCTTTCTTTTGTGTAATAACCTGACCCAAGAACCCAAATTCTACAACATAACTCAAATCACTATAATGACTAAAACACACTCCCTTATTTACAAAGTATAAAATATAGCGATGATGGAAAAATAAACCACTATGAAATGAATTTTCTTATTTTTATATAAAACCCAAAATTATATATTTATATAGATTAATATTTTTATACAAAATAAATTTCGTAAGAAATACATGAAAACATATTTTAGATATATGAATATTGTAATAATAAAAAGTAAAAAAGATTAAAAAAGTTACGAAATTTCCAAGATAAAATATTATATGTTCTATTTATCCATCATGGATCTATAGATTTCCAATGTTTCTAAGTAAATTATTCCTTTCACACACATCATGTTAATTTTTTTTGAAATCTGCCAAATTTCCCCTGTATATGGGGCGTATAAAATTTATAATATTTCAGTAGTACTCAAAAATAATCCCATGCATTAGTAATTGAACCATGAAAGGTGAATTCATAGATGATAAAACTTTTACATGAAACAGATTACCTATACCTTTTTACTTAATGTACTATTTATTCTTACTCAAAATTAAATAATTAAATATATTTTCAAATAAAACTAAATTTTTATTCTTAAAATATTAAATGGTTCTTACCCACCAATGGGTATTAATGATGTATAATAATTTCAATTCATAAATGAAAAACATTATATGAAATATCATAATATTTTTAAAATAAATCATATATATATGTAAAATATATATCTAAAAAATCATATTCAGAGAAGAAACATGTTTCAAGATAATCAATCCATATTTTCAAATCCATTCAATGAGTCCTACAACAAGGTCAACCTATTTTATACATCACAAATCATAGAATATGATAACGTATAACAATCTAAAATATAAAACACAAATCCATAAAGCTAAAATAAAGTTGAAATAAACTATCCTTCACCCATAAAATTTTATGGAGAAAGTCATTGGACAACTATACACTATCCCTCTAGCCCCCCATAATTTAGGGAAAAGATATAAAACCATATCATTATAGAAAATTTGACCAACAAAAATAAAAAACCCCTAAATAATTATAAAAATAAAAAAAATGGCCAATGAAAATTTCCCAAATTTTTGAATATATAATTAAAAATCCTTTCCCATGGTAAAATAAATAAAACTATTATTTTAAAATAAAATATTGGAAAAAAAATATTTGAAGAAATCCCATTTAAGAAATTTAATAAAAAACATATCCAATAATTGGATAATGATCAATGAAATTTCTCTTTAAAATAATGTTTACACATTTTATAAAATATTCTTAATTTGAAAAATTAAAATATAAATATAAAAATGAAAATTTAGGTTGAAATAATATTTTTCTAAAGTAGTGATTCAGAACACATGAAAATATATATAATTATATTCATTTATAAATAATAATTATTCTAAATTCCATAAGAAATTAAAATTAATGACTATCCCCTTATACGAATCTATATTTTACATTGACTATGTCATTATTTCTTCAAAATTATAGAAGTTAAAAGATGATGATCTTAAAAATGAAATAAAAATACATATAATCAAGACTCCTCTATTAATAATCATTTATAATCCAATTTAAGTAATTCATGAATAATAGATGGTTCGTATTGATTATACCAAAATGTAATGACTCTCCTCATTAACATATAAAAGATTTCATGAAGTATATTGGGTGTAACTACACTTATACAGCTTTATACAATCCTTTGTAACCTTTCCATTTTTTTCTAGTCAATCTAATATTATTATAAATTCTTATTTCCACTATAATAATTTTCATGGTGAATTTTTACACATAAAACATCCGAAATTAAATTATTGTCCCTAAAGAATCCCAAGGTGGAATATTATAAATTATCCAAAATGAAAAATTTAACATAATAAACCTCCCTAATAATCCATGTGACTCATATCTAAATTCAAACCACATATAATTAATTCCATGAAAATAAATCTCCACTCATATGTGTTGATAAAATATCCTTTATTAATTCATAAGAACTAATTAATCAAATTAATTTTGAAGACCCAATAAATACTATATCAAAAACATACTTGAAAAAAATAACACACAAATCATGCCAATGATATATCACCTAATTAATTTACAGTAATAAATTTTATATGTTCCATCAAAACTAACTTATATTAATATCATGATAAATAATTTTAGAAACCATATAATTAAATAATTTTTATTTAGTTAAACATCC
Organism: Viscum album; assembly: GCA_963277665.1. Classification (NCBI taxonomy): domain Eukaryota; kingdom Viridiplantae; phylum Streptophyta; class Magnoliopsida; order Santalales; family Viscaceae; genus Viscum; species Viscum album. The sequence goes on from OY728130.1 coordinate 1,713,790,582, forward strand.
ATATTTATATTTCCATTATAAAAATATATCAATGTTTTCTAAATATTTAAATTAATAAACTATCATACACTTAATCCACTACATTCATAATTATCTAATAATTTCAATTTATAAGAATAATGAATTATAATATAGATATGTCACTAAAATATAAACGCAGATTTATCTCAAAATTCGTCAAATAAATAATTTTTTTTATATTTATACTGATATTAAATATAGTATAACTATTTAAATATAATATATATCTCAAAATAACTTTGGCCAATATGAATACTTTTATGATAATTTTTCACACTTTTCTCTTTGACTATTTTTTATAAGAAAAAATACCTAGAATAGTAGAATATAATTCCTCATTAAAATATCCCTTTGAATGTCCAAAAGCTTCACAAGTCTCTAAATAAAAGAGTTACTGGGTTCCAACTCTATTTTTTTAAATTTAAAAAATTAAATTCATCCTATAAATGGTTCCCCAATAAAGATAACAGAAAAAATTGTGAATTAGGTTTTATTAATTTAATCATGAATCCATTTCATGAATCATTTCATGAATCTCAAATGAAGAACAAAAAGTAGTTTCTTACTTCTCCTTATTTCTACATATATAGTTACCAAAATGTGGTGGAACTTGAAAAACACATGATAACGAATAGAAAACTCTAAGGATTCTCATCGATGAACAACATATGACTTTTAGTAAATTTTAACCATTTTATTGTTATTTTAAATAGTTTATTTTCTTATTTTTCTACCCATTTAGATATCAACGATAAAACATACATAAAATAAATTTAGTTACAAAACTATTCTAGAATATTGAAAATAATTTGGACATAAAACATTGATATCTATCATAACAAATAGACAAACAAACTCTATGAATCTTAACAACCAATTTGATAAAAAAAATTAACAATTCCCAATTGAATTAGCCTCTCGAATAGGTATGAATTATTCATATATGTGATTTCATCCCATAACACTCAATTTGATTAGTAAAACTATTCATAACTTCAAGAATCATATTATAAGGAAATCCACTCACTGTTTAATTTTAAAAGATATGTACGATTACATGATCTATAAATTGGTGGTATTCCCACCATAAATGGTGTTTTATATTCAACTAAATTTTATGTCACCCTAATATAACTATTTCAATTGTTCCAAAAATGAATATTTTAATTGTAAACTGAACCGAGATACACAATTCACTTTTCATTTCATTAAATAAAAAATATATGAGTTACCCTTCAGATGACACTATTATTTTACATCACAAATATCATAAGCATGAGTCTTGGTACTGTGGAATAAGCTATAATATTTATTTTTCTAGGGATATATTAAAAAAATCAATATTCTAAATATACTCCACCAACATTAATTATCTAAAATTTTGATTAGTATTTGAGAGAATATACTTCGTACTCTTATAATCATCATACACTATTATCATTTAAAAGAATTAGTGATATCAGAAACTATTAAAATTATTACATATAAATAATAACTCAATATCTTGGATATTATTGTTTTTATCATTTTATTTATAGTAACTTGATCCATATGGAATAATGTTTCCTAAAATATGAAAAAATTTAAAACCTTCTCCACATGTATCATCATATACTTTATATCCATCACTATACTTGAGTAAGGTCATAATTTATAGTGAAATAAGTATTATTTTTAATTTTACCAAGCCTCTCTAGTACTTCAAAATCCTTTAAAATTAAAATCATTTTTTTCTTAATGGTATCATTAGTGAAAGTAATTTTTAGAAGTATTAAAAAAGAGATTATAATATGAAACTATTCAAAGATTGTTTCACACATCAAAGACAATATAAGGAATTTTTCGAGGAATCATCACCACGAAATTATCCAATTGTATATAGATTCCTTTATCTTAAGTGTGTAAGATCCCAAAATTTTTGAAGGTAAGCTATTGTTTAATTTTTTATTTAAATCTATTTTTTGGTTAATTAAATGTTTATCAGGATTAGGAGGGGTCTCAGTGGGGTTCTGTTGGTTTGGGAGATTAAAGGATGGAAAACCTGGCCAACCTATGCAAGGCACCCAGTTGTTGCATAGTTAAGTAAACGTTGAAGCCTTCCTAAGAAAATTGTGAAACCTTAAATAGGGGAAGTATTCATGGTTAGATAATGGATTCCAAAATATGTGGGGATTTCTAGGTAATCATGAAACCCAACCTCCCTTAGATACTGGATAAGACACAATTTGAACTTAGTTTGGAAAACCATGTGGCAAAACTTTGACCCCATTAAAAATTGAATATTTAATAGTTTTTCTATCTTGATATTTTTAGGTTCCATGAAAAATTTATCCCCTTTCTACTACCTCCAGCCCTATTTCTGAACTAAAATTCTCATGTGATCCCAAGGATCAAAATCCCTCATTTTTTGTGATGTTTTGAGTGCCGTTGGTTTCAGATCGAAGATCCAGGTAATTCTAAACCTCTAATTTCGTCTCTCATTCGAATTAGGACTGTTAGCTAGGTAAATCTTTATCTAAAATAATAAAAAACCTATTTTTCTGGTCTAATATATATTTATTATTTAAGGGTTTCTGAATATAGATCTAAGGATATGGCTGTAAGTACATTCAATGTTATATTTGAGTTTTGTGGTCTACTATTTATATCCCATAGTTGTTATTTTATTTGTGAATGTTTAGCAGTGTTCTTGGTTACAACTTATTGTGATTTTTTGTAATTTGGAAGGATTTAATATAATGGGTGCCTAAATGATGAATTGATCCCCTCACGATCTCTATGGGATGCGTCGAGGTTTAATAGAATGGTTTAGGGCCACCCATGTGGTGCGTAGACATTTCTGAACCTATGAATTAGTAAGGCCAAGTGTGAAAATTGTGTATGGTAATGTAGATCCATTATTGAACATTTTAATTTGATTAATAGAGTTGAAAATATAATATTAGTAGTTGTTCCAAGGTTTGATAATGGCTCAAGGGGTTGTTTGAAATGGCATGGTAATGGGTCAATTGAGTTAATTGGGATTGTGTCAAATGAATTTTGAATTATGTTGGAATCACTAAGAGGGTTACTGCATATGAAATAAAGGACATGTTAATTTTGTAATGACTGGAGAATTGAAGAATATGTAGAAGGACCTTCAAACTAGAATTGATGAATAGGTTTAATGAGTTAATGCATGGGAATTATGGTGTATACATTATAGATTGGGGCTTGGAAATGAGAATGGGAAAAAATGGGTGAAGGGATGTAAATGATTAATGTGTTAATGGGTAATGGAATAATAATAATTCCTAGGTTGGTTGTGTGGATTTTTGATTGTTATCTATTTTTCTTGTGTATGGTTTGTGGCATGGTATGTGTAGTGATTATATATATATATATATATATATATATAATCATGTTACCATTGCTTGGAAGTGTGGGGTATTGACTAAGGTTATATGACCATAGTTCGAGTTAGAATGAGGCTCTAAACTCAACCCACAATGCATCGGTTAGGGAAGAGTTTGGAGATCTATTCCCCAAATAGTTGCATTCCAACCAGGTTGAGGCTTCAAGGATAAGATACTGTGTTTGTTGTGATGTTTTAATCTATAGTGGGCTATGTACTTTTGGTATTCTCTTATGCAAAGTGATGAATGTATTAAACCCTTATGTGAAGTATTTAAAGTCCTACCCCATGGAATACACATTATTAAGGAATTAAGTGACGAAGATGATGCAAATGATGAAAATGGAACCATGGTTATAGATGATTAACTAATGGTACCCAATTTTTCTTTTTTTTCTTGTAATTTTTTTATTATTTTCAGGCACTAACTATTTATATTGGATATTTTGTATACATAATTGGTTGTGGAATACTGAGTTGTACACATAGCCTACTCAGGCACTATTGGGTACCTCAGCATATTTCATGCTTGTAGGTCAGGACAAGGGAAAATACCCCATGCTTGGGAGTTGATTTAGGACTGGGATGTGCACGGACAATGTTCTAGACTTGGATTCAAGACCATTTGGTTATTACATTGCTTGTATGTATTTTTGCTTTTTTTCACTTGGTATTGTTTAGAATGACATGACATAATTTACTATTGGATATGGTTGGTAACCTGTTTTGTAAGTGGATGGTTATGGATGATTCTGATTATTGCATATTTTTTTTACGGATAATTAATTTTTAATCTATTCTAGATTAATTTGGTAAGGAGGGTGTAGTCTTCTCACATGATCTATTATACCCTCTCCGCTAGTTGTAAATCTCTAGAATGTGGAGAGGTGCACTTGAGGTCATGTTGAAACCAAGATCAGTGAACCCGTTTAGAAGATCTTCAGTTGGGGACATTACAAAGTGGTATAATAGTGGTTATTTTCTATGGTATTACTATTTGGGATGGTTGGAATTTTAATAGGATGTGTTGCGCTTAGAAATGAGCTCGTTCTTGGGATAAAATGATCCGTATATGAGGGAAAAACAAGGTGCTCAGGGTTGGAATTGTTGTTCTTAATGTGTCTTATTATATTTGATGACATTTCACCATTGGGTGAGGCACATTTTGTGTGATTTGAATATTTTATGATATTTTTATAATGGCCATTATAGAACGAGTTTGTGTATTTATGCATCATTGTAGGCACCTAGGTATTTAAGTGGAATGCATCAGGATAGGCACATACGATATGGGTGTGTGGGGGTATGAAAGGTAGAATGCATCTTTTCTTTATTGGAAACTTAAATAAAAAGGTGTTTGATAAAATTATAGATATGGGAAAAATGTTAAATAATGGTTAAATAATTATGCTTAATTAAAGGTTCCAAAGTGAGTTTAAGATGTTTTCCATAACAATTTATGAAATGGGAAATGTATCTAGGAGGAAAATTTTTTGTTGTATGTATGGAAATAGTTTTGATTTGGTGTCTAGTGTGAGACCTGTGACCATGTATGTTGGTTTACCCCATGTTATCCATGACCCATGGTAGGGGTGGTCTAGGGTAGTGTTTGGTATGTGATGATAACCTTTGGGATATTTTATATGAATGATGTGTTTATGGATAGTATAGAGCCTTCCTTTATATGGGCTTTGAATGATTTATGTTGGGAGTTATAAAGATCATGTTTGGCATTGGAAAGAAATTCTACTCTGAATATGTGTGCAACCAGGGTGACAAGAGGATGTTGTCAATAATTCTCCCATAGTAGAGGATTCGTAAGACTGGGGGATTCAGGGGAATAGAGAAGATAAGTTTCATGATAACTTCACTCGGTTTATACAGATGATGAAATGAGACCCAGGGTGGGATTTAATGAGTTTGTTTGACATTACTAGGTATTTTCCACTATAGTACCATTTGAAATTTACTAAATAGGGTGGTCCATAGGTAGTCGAGTACTATATAGAGTCCATCGAGGGAATTCTTTACCATTTAGAAACTTATTTTGAGAAGCGAGTCAAAAAAACTGGCCTACATGTTGTGAGTTCAGAAAAAGCGTTGGTGGGATATCATGGTTTAGATAGATAAAGATGAAATAATAATATGTAATTATTTCTAGGAAATGTTTCAAAACAATTCTATCTAGAAAAATTGAGACAGGAGAGAGATGTAGAGTTTATGAGTTTCAACCAAGGGCCTATGTGAGTGATGAACTATTCTAGTTGTTTCACTAACTTGAAGTGGTCCATTACAACATTGGTATAAGATGAAGAAACTGGGGATAAATGTTTCTAGGATGGTTTTAGACACAAGATCAGGTCCTAGGTAAATATATTATATTTGAAGTTGTAGGAAGAGATGGTGGACTAGTCCCATATCTAAGAAGGGAACCTAAAGGGGGCTTCCAGTAGTGGAATTTTGGTGATATCTAGTAATAGGAGTGGTACAACTTCCAAGGGTATGAAGCATCATTTTGGTAGTTTCCCATGGTTTAATGTGAACTATGTAGTCAGAAGAGAGGGTTATCCTCTCTGGGTGATGATCAGGTGTCCTATTTTCAATTTGGTAGGCCGGGGAACATGTGATGTCATTGTCCTCGAACATCACTTGAGTGCTAGTAGTTTAGAAGGTTGTGAAACATACAGATGCTCTGTAGGGACCCTCCATAACTAGGCATGTACGAAAGTCATGTGAAGATGACAAGTGTAGGCAAGTTGTGAGTTACCCCATAACATGCAGGCAGTTGGATCTCCATGGGCCATACTAGTATGGGTGGTGGAGGAGATACTTTGTGGAAAGATCATCAATACCAGAAAAGTAGTGCACTTCTAGGTACTCAGGCTAGAGTCTAGGGTAGAGGGGTAGCTCATCTTCACATAGTTCATTCTACACCAAGAGGTGGAAAGTATGGACCATCTACAGTTCAAGGAATGATTCTTGTAGCTTATGTGTTCTCTAGTTCTTTATTTGACACGTGTTCCAAACTTTATTTTATCTCTTCTTAGTTAGTATTTGTGTTGAGGATAACTATAGAATGTGTGTGTGAGGTTATGTCGATTGACACACCATTTAGGATGCGAGGAGAAATTATCAAAATATGCAAGGGTTATACTCTGGATGTTGGTGGGTACCATTCTTATTGGGGCTTGTTAATCTTTGACATTTTAGGTTCTGACCTGACTGTGGGATTGGATAGGCTGATATCATACTAGGCCCATATCAATAGTTACAATCATCCGAAAACATTCACATCTCTTTAGGGATACACTTATGTTCATCCTGGTGAGTGGGATGTCTGAGCATTCCATGTAGGGCTAGTTTTATGGATGTTGAAAGAACCCACATCTCAGGTGGTTATCATTGCACCAGATGAGGTAGGAATTGAGAAACCAGCCTTCCATACTGTTGTAGATAATTTTTAGGATATGTTTTTAGAGGACCTTTTGAGGCTACCACTCAAGAGATATGTTGAGTATACAATCGAGTTAATTCATGTGTCATAGCCAACTTCCATTCTACCATATAGGATGACACTAGAATACTCTAATATCAAAAGGATCAATTAGAGGAGTTGGAGAGGAAAGGGTTCATCTTTCTGCGTACGTCACCTTGGGGATATCCAGTGTTGTTTTCCAAGAAGGATTAGAGATCACTGACATTATGTTTCATGTATAGAAAGTTGAATCAGATGATGGTTTTGAATTGATACCCTCTTCCATGAATCTATGACATTTTTGACTATATGAGGGTTTCTTCAGTGTTCTCAAAGATTTATTTGTGTCCAGGATGTCATTAGATGAGTTTAAGACCCCCAGACGTATTGTGGAAAACTTTTAAGACTAGGTATTAATTGTATGAGTTCTTTATGATTTCGTTCGAGTTAACTAATACACCAGTTGTATTCATGGATTTAATGAATCAAATATTTCCCCTATCCGGATCAATTCATAATTTTCTTCATCGATGATTTCTTGGTGTACACCAAGACTCATGACGAACATGCCGAAAATCATGACATCATCTTGAGTACACTAAGAGAGCATATGATATAAACCAAGATATACAAGTTTCACTAATATATTGATAGGCTTCATTTATTACGTCACATTATCTTTAAGGAGGGTTTTTTAGTAGACCTAGAGAAATTGTAGGTAGTGGTATCTTAGGAGCAACCCAAGAATATTTATGATGTATGAAATTTTCTAAGTTTGGTGGGCTATTACTGAAGGTTCATTAAATAATTTTTCCATTTGGAAGAACCTATGTTGGTCTTGACCAAGAAAGGAATCAAGTTTGACTGGGCATAATAATATAATACTTCTTTCAAAGAGTTAAAGATGTGGATGACTACCACAATAATTCTGACCTTTCCCAAGCTAGGTAAGGAGTATACCATGTTTTGTGATGCATATAGTGTTGGGGTTGGGACGGTGTTGATGTAGGATGATCAGGTTTTATCATATAGGTCATGATAGTTGAGGCCTCAGGAACGAAATTACCCCACTCATGATCTCGAGTTGGCTGTGGTGGTGTTTTCTTTGAAGTGTTAGAGGCTCTACTTATTGGGATAGTGGTCCACAGTGTATAAAGTTCATAAAAGTCTTAAGTAAATATTATCTCATCGTGATTTGAATCTTAAACAGTGTTGATGCATTGAGTACATTCATCATTTTTATTTTGAGCTATCTTACATGCTAGGAAAGGGAAATAGTGTTGTAGATGCCTTGAGTCAGAAAGCTCAAAATATGGTAGTTCAGGAGTCCGGCTCCAAATGGAAGGTGATGTAATTGTTTGCTGATTTACATCTAGAGGTATATTGTGGGAAGAGATAGATGAACCTTGAATCCATAACATTTTATTCTCAGCTTTTAATCTGGGTCACGGAGAGTCAAATTGAGGATCCAGAGTGTTTGGCTGCGAGGGAAAGATTTAAAATTGGGGAGTTACCTTTTGGTTGGTCTTTTTGGGATGATGGGATTGTGTATGTTCATTACCATGTTTTGGTTCCAATGGTTACATGATAAAAGTTGATGCATGAGTATTATGCTTCTTTGTGGGTTCTAAAATCTATATTAAAAAAGATGTATCCTGATGTTTATTGGTTGTATTGGTGTCTGGGAGTAAAGAAATAGGTTGTGGGTGTTGTGCCATGATGCCTTACCTGTAAGAAGGTGGAGGTAGATTATTAATTCCCAGGTGGGTTGTTACAGTCATTTCCCATTCCAAAATGGAAGTAGAATGACATAAAAATGGAATTCATAGTGGGTCTCACAAGGAAGTCATGAAATAATGGTTAATTCTTTGTGGATGTCAATCAGTTGAATAAGGTGTTTAATTTCTTTTCAATTTTTGAAACGTTCACCATTGATTAGTTGGGGGAGTTATACATTTGGAAGATAACATATTTGCATGGAGTACCAAGAAAAATAGTTTCAAACTATGATCCACATTTTACATCATGCTTCTGGTAGTGATTACAGAAGGAGATCAGTACCTAGGTGTTTTTGAGTATGGATTTTCACTCCTAAATGGACTGGATGTCAGAATGTACAATTTGAGTTCAAGAGGGTATGTTGAGGGATTGTGTCCCACATTTCTGTGGTTCATGGGAAAACAATTTTCACTTATTGAGTATACCAACCATAATAAGTTTCAGGATATGATTCAAATGGCACCATTTGAGGCACTCTATAGGAGGAAATGTAGATCTCTATTGTGTTGGAAAGAAGCTAGGTAATATGGGTTGTTAGGACTGAGTCTCATGCAATAGATGTCTGAAAAGAAGTATTTGGTCTAGATGGATATGGAAAAGGATCAAAGAAGAAATAATTTGTATATAGATCAACATTGTAGACTCATAAATTCCATGGTGGGTGATATTGTGTTCCTTCAAGTGTCTCCAAGGTTGGGTCACTGTCAAATTTGGAAAGAATCGATGATGGCGCCTAGGTACGTGGGGCCATTTGAGATAATGGAAAGGATTAGACTAATGGAATACTGATTGGATCATAAAAATAGTATTGTGGTATGCATGATTTCTTTCACGTGTCATAGATTTAGTAATATCCCCTAGATCCATTGCATGTAATCGATGATGAGGATTTTGACTCAAAGGCTGATGCGTCCTTCAAGGAGTATTTGGTTTATGTTGTGGACTATAGCGAGAACATTTTCTCGAGACATGTTGTGTAACACCCCGACCCCAGTTAGCCAGAGTTAGTGCATAATTACATAACATTGTCATGATCACAACAGATCAAATCCAGAAAGACTGATTAGTTTAGTAGCCTTGTATGTACTAGATAAATTAATAAGTTTTACATTACATTATAACATGAAAAACAACAATAACATTGTCTCCATTGAACACATTCATATCCCTTAGACTATCCCTATGGGTCAGTCATAATATACTTATTCACATTCTGTAAAAAATAAAACATAGAAAAGGGCTGAGATCAGATGCTCAGAAAGGATAAAAATATAGTGTAAACTTTCATAATTAAGCATAAACATTTAAGGAAATGTATAAGACTAAAACACAATCCTTTTAAACAAAAAAATCATCATAATATGGGAAAGATAAATCAAATAATTCTATTTACTTATTCACATGGATATTCTACTAGTTGAATAATCACATGTAATATCAATAGCCAATTTCATAATGATGGAATGCATAATGATAGACTTCATAACCACATAGTCAAGACCTTGTTCCAAGACTAAAAATAATATTTTTTCAACGCCTTATTCTAACACACTAGTTGGTCTCATGAGACCTATCGATGCATCAAGGGGCTATAGCGGTGCAATGTCCCAACCCCTCTAGACCGGAGTTGGTGCATTACTTGTTATATTGGAATAGTTATAAGGAATGGAAATCCCGTAAGAATGATTAGTTTAGTAGTCTTGATGAAAATAGATACATAGATGTAACTAAAATTACCTTGGAAAAGGTTGCAAAATACAATACATAGTAAAAACTAAAAATTGCATCCCTATGAACTCAATAAATAATATCCTCTTTAGCACCTGTTGAAGATATACAATGAAAGGGGTGAGTTCAAATTCCTAGTAAGGGTTACAAATAGTGAATTAATGAATTCAATAATAAGTGAATCATAAACAACTTGATATAATTAATATGTCATGGTGAATAAATGGAAAACTCACGCCATTAACAAACTGAGAATTAAACTGCATTCATAGATTTTTTTCATAGTGAAAACCTCATGGATAGTAATAAATGATAATGAATAAAGAGAATTCTTATTAATTGGACATCATGTATCTAGCACATGAAACCATAATACTGTTAAAACAGTTTATTTCTATGGGTAGAAACTCGTCTGATTTTTGGAAACAAACTCGAAGGGTTTACCGCCAACTGATTTGTCCCAGGAGACATATCGATGCATTGAGGGGATATAGTGGTTCCCAATCATAAATTAAAGTACAAATCATTCATTATACATTTATTTAATACAAGAAAACTATGAATTTTTAATATCCATATATAGTAGAGTATACTGATTCATCAATATTTTCATAGTTCAAATAACATTCCAAATAAATATCGTATGTAAAATGGTATATGGTTTAGAAAAAAACATATCCATGATATGAGATTATTGATATTTAATATAAATATAATTTCAAAATTAAAAGTGATATCAAATTGGCAGTAGGTACACCACATAAGGATTATTAGGTGCACGATACAATGTTAGTCACAATAAAATAGTAGTTGAGACAAAGTCTCTTACCACAATGTAATCGATCGAATCATATGGCCAGAACATAATAACCCTAAAATGAATCATTTAATACCATTAATATAAATAGAATCATGTGATTATATATCAAATGGGGGTACACATAAACCACATAAAATAAATAATTGGTGAACAATGGAAATCTCATGAAAATGAAAGTGAGATGAGAAACCCCTTACCTTATGCTCGAGTGTGTTCTTCGTTTGTTTTAATGAACTGAATAATAAAATTTAACTCCATTAATTAATAATTACAGAACCTCCTATAAATTTAATTGATCTATTATAACCTTATCAGGTTAATTCATGGCCCTTTTTATGGGTTTAAGATGTTCAATTTTATTGTTTTGGAAGCATTTTCTTCCTTGGTTTTCCTAATTCGTTTACTTTTATTCATGAATAGAAGTTAGTTTGAAATGTGGTTAAACATACAAAATTATTTATATATATTATTAGTAAAATTAAATAGATATAAAATATCTTATAATTATTCTGGGTTATATACTTGAGGATGAATCATTAGTTAAATGTTATTGATAAATGCTTAGATTAAGCTTGGCGGTTTTGTGCACAATGAACTTGTTTTGTATTTATTATTCCATATTATGAGTTTTAAGGGATTCAAGAACATTAATGAGATGAAATAAATATATTATGATATTTTTATACTATAAAAATGGTTTCATGACCATAATTTAAAATTGCAACGTAAATTGAGAACCCGTCGTCCTTGAATGTGATAAATTAACACATCTCAGACGGTGTTTTCATTTATAGTATAAGAGGAGGGGGAAAGAGAGATAATGATGAAATATTACATTAGAATAATATAATTTCAGTTCATTTAAGGTAATATAATTTTATAGAATTTAAATGAGGTAATACTATGAAAGAAGTATAAAATTAATGAACTCAAAATAGAAGAAAAATTGAGAAATATCTCATGAAAATTCAGCACCCTAACAACGTCACATAAAATTTCACAAAATAGTTTGACGATAAAAGAGGGTATCTCATTACTATTACATAATATTTAACAAAATGGATATATGGAATGACATATCCCAACATAATCCAATTGTAAATAAAAGAGAAAATATAAAATGAAAGCTTTAAGAAAAGAGAAGGGTGGTTGATTCTCTTTCCTTGTAGAGTAAATCCCCAAACATGAAAGTTGGAACCTTGGGGGTCTGAGGAATCATTGGGAGGACTCTATGGAGGTAATAATACCAGATTTTTTAGGATAATGAGTTTTTAATGAAATAAAACAAAGGTTAGTGATTGGGTATTTATAGTAATTGGGAAGAGTTTTTAATTAATTAAAAGGGACACCTCATTAGTTGTTTTTGCAAAACCATGGGCTTCCCCATGGTATTTTCTCATGGATTTTGACACTTGGGACACCTCATGTCATAAGATACTGTAAAAAAGTATACCATACTTTTATATTAATTATTATATCATTATTATGTTATTAAACTACTGAAAACTCAAAACTGTATTTTTTACTATTCACAAAAATTCATGTATTTTAGAAAAATCAAAAAAATTCACCCTAACCATTTTTTGATGTGTAGAATTCAAAAATGAACTCCATTTTTTGAAAATAAATTTCTATGTATTTTTAATTTAAATTTTAAATAAAATCATAATTAATTCGAAAACTAACAATTTTAAAGGTATAATTAGTTTTATGTCATATTGGAAAATTAATTAAGATCTCATTACCTTATTACCCTAAGAAAATAAAATATTATAATTATATACTATTCATAAGATTCATATTACTATTAATATTACTATTCATAAGGGTATGATTCTATTCATCAAAAAAACCATGTTGGTTCTATCATACTCCAGATGACTTACTGGTCAGAACTCTAGATGACTGTTTTTCGAAATTCAAAACATAAAAGTGGAAAATTTATATTTAAGGGATAACATATAACTTTCTCCTATAATGTTTTGTTTCAAAAAATAATTAGTTCTTCATGAAATATAGTCTGTCTAATGAATAGAAAGTATTTAATAGAAACACACTATGAAATTTTTTGCAGGCTCCACCCATCACTTACTAAGTCCATTGCATTCCTTATATGAAAATCCTTAAACATAATATAAACATTCCTATTAAAACTAGCATATGAAATGTCAAAACTTTTTTTATAAACCATGAATGGTGTAGAAATAACACATCCACAGTCAAAATTATTACAAAACCTTCAATACAATGTGGAAGATTTGTATCATAATAAATCAACTTCAAAAAGCTAACAATCAATCAAAGGATGTTGACATAGATGAAATCAATTTTTAGAGAAATATATCATTCTATTTTGAAATAATTTAAAATTCATATAATTATAAAAGATAAAAATTAATTTGAAAATATTCTTATAAACTTTTATAGGAAGGTTCGACAATTTTATAATGGCAGAAAATAGCTGCACCCGCCGTATAAGTTAAAAAAAGACATTTTTACCTTAATTTTGTCGAAAATGTCATAAAGTACCTTGTTTGGAAAATGGAATAAATATTCCTTTCAAAACATATATGGTCAAATAAGGGTATAAATGGCTTTAACCCATAGTCTAGTAAATAGAAATTTTTTTCAATTACATTTTTAAGAAAACATGGATGCAGATGATAAAGAGGTTCTAGTAGATACTTACGTATTAACAACCTCAGATAAGTAAAGAGATTGTAGAATTAAACATTACCTTGTACTTTTCCTTAGTCGATGGTATGTTAACCTCCTGTATAATAGTTAAAACATTTTCATTAAATTATACAAGAACTATATACAAAAATATGATAACGTATATGATCCTCTAAAATTTATTTTTTAATAATATTTCATTAGTATCATCGTTTCAGGTGTTAATTGATCGTTTTCCTTTATATGTATGGTTACATAATCCATTCTTGTTATGGATAGGATGTATTTTATTCATATACATAATGGTATTATGTTCATAAAAATTATTTTTAATCATAAAATGAAAATTATTCTTGAATGATTACGATGGGTAATGAATCTCATCGCGTTCGTGGAGATGATAATCCATACGTACACACGAACGACAATATCATTATATTGATGGTGAAATCATATGTAATTGGATGGTATATCATATATAAATAATAATTAACATGTTATATTTATTATTTACATTATTTATACTGATTATTATACCCGTCCAAATAATGAAGTGTTTGACTAACAAACTACACCACGACATGGAGACGGTAAGCCGTACGTACACACGTATGGTGACTTTGTCATTTATAAGATAGATAGAATAATGATTATTGTTGTAAAATATTTATAATAACATAATATTAAGTAGAAGTTAATGTAGTTATTATTTTGGTATGGAAACAATAAAGAAAGAGGAAGTGGAAGAAGAAAAGAACTTGAAAGTGGGTGGTGAAATTATTATCTCTTCTTCGGGTGTTTCCTTTTGATTTGATCAAAAGGGCTCCTTATGTTGGATTTAAGATCAAATTAAGGACTCTAGGTTTAATTGAGGGATGTTTGGAAGGTATTTTGGTAGTTTTTGGCCGAGCCAAATGGATTTGGAGGTGTGAAATTAAGAGAAGGGGAAGTACCCTTTTATAAGAGAGGTGAGGGCCACTTTAGGAAAATCTTGAAAATTCTTTTATAATAAAATCATTTTCGGTTTATAATTGCTCAAAAATGATTTAATTCTAGGATAATTTGGGGATGGGTTGAAAAAATCTCAAACAATATGTTTTAGATAGGTTTAGGTCACCATATTAACATTATCTTTTAGATTTAACTCTTAGTTAAATAGTTTGACATTGACCATGTCTCTTTGTATTTTTCTATTATATGGTTAATAAACATACTATAAAATGACAATTTAACCCCAAGTGGTTAATTATTGATATATATAACCTTATATAAGTCCTTTGTCTGATCATTTGATTTTTGGGAATATTATATCAATTAATCATATAGTATTTATTTTAAAAACTCAATTATGTTAATTTTGAAACTATTTAGTATTTGATTTTTTTGAAACCATAAAAGCATTATCACTTCAAATAAAATTTATTTAATCAACCCTATCATGTCATATTAACCTGTAACATTATTTTAATTCATCATAAATATCAATTTACATTTATTTGGATATTTATAGTATCAATTATTTTTATATTTTATTAATAAGGTAATTATTGCATCATCATTGTGTCATAAATAAATTAAATAATTTAATGTCTAAAAATTATAAATAACATACCATTATGTATGAAATATTTTTATCTTTCTGAGGAATATTTATAGTTGAATTTATATTGTGTGAAACCCTATATTAAAAATGGTTTTGTTATTAAACTTTGCATTTAACTTTTTTAACTTAGCTTTAAATAAAATAATAATAAATGGCCTAATTTAATCAATGTGGACCAAAGATGATCATATTTTATTCCTAAGGTTGTTTTTGGTCGAATTAAACTTATCCAATAGAATTAGGACATATTTTAGTGTAATTATGATATCATTTTTACTTTTAATTACCGTATTTACTTTTTACCGCAGTAAATAAAAGTCAAAAGTTACTATTCACTAAAAATTATTTTCACCTTATTGAACCAATTTTTTCTTATATTAACCATATCTATCTTTTTTTTTAAATTCAATTCACAAAATCTGTAAAATTATGTTTTATGAAAATTTGAAAATGCTCCTAGGATGTGGGTAAAAGACGGTAAAAACTTCAATAAAATTTTTATATATCTAAACTCATTATAAAATGACTCCAATGAATTACATTAAACATATATAGGTATTATTTATCTATTTTGACCAAAAATAAATTTAAATGAAATAAATAATTATTTAAATAAAAAGTCTGTTTTAAACAATAACTTATTGTTTTAACTATTCATCAAAAATTTAATGTTTTCAAAAAAATACCAAAAATTCACCCTAAGATAATTTTGATATTTTGAATCCAAAAATAAAGTCCATTTTGAAAGATAAAATATATGAAATTTTAAAAAGTGAGAATTACTATTCATAACGGCTAGTTTGATTGGTTGTGGTGTGTTTGAACTCAAAGTTGTGTACAACACAAGCTATTGTATTATTCGAAGGGAAATGTACCATGGAAGCATGGGGTGTTACATTCTCTCATCATTAAAATAATTTCATCCTCAAAATTTCTAGAATATTACAGCATAAAAAGATTTGGGTGGTTCTTCATCATATGTTCCTCGAGTTCCCACGTCGCATCTTCCATCTTATGGTTTCTCCATGGAACATTAACCAGACGAGTCGTCCGGTTTCTCAGCACTTGTTCTTTTGTATAAAGAATCTTGATAGGATCTTCATAATAAGGTAGATTGGTTTCCAGTTCAATTTTCTTATAGGTAAGAAAATGCATTGGGTCAGACATGTATTTTCTCAATAGTGATACGTGGAACACATCATGAACTTTAGAGAGACTTGGAGGCATTTCCAAATGATAAGCTACAACTCCAATTCATTCTAGAATTTATAAAGGTCTGATGTACCTAGAACTCAATTTATCCTTCTTACCGAAATGTATAAGACCCTTCTATGGAGATACCTTCAATAAAACATGGTCTCCTACTTGAAATTCCAAATCCTTCTTTGGTTATCGGAATATCTATTTTTCCTACTTTGGGCTGCTTTGATATGGGTCTGGATAATCTTCACCTTTTCCATTGTTTCCTCAACAAGTTATGGGCCTACGAGTTTTCTTTCACCAACATCATCCCAACAAGTTGGTGTGCGACATCACATTCCATATAACGCTTCATATGGTTCCATTTGAATACTTGAAAGGAAGCTATTGTTATAGAAAAATTATACCAGAGGTAAATATTGATCCCACATACATTGAAAGTCAAGTGATCTAGATCTCAACATGTCTTTTAATGTTTGAAAAGTATGTTCTGATTGTCCATCAGTATGAGAGTGGTAGGCAGTGCTCAAACAAAGTTCAGTATCTAAGGCCTTCTGAAGAATTTTCCAGAATCTTGATGTAAAACCGGGATCGCGATCAGAAACATTTGATAGGGGTACACCATGAAGTCTTACAACTTCATTAATATATAGTCTTAGTATATGTTCAAGTGGTAAATCTTCTCTTATAGCAAGAAAATGTGTTGGCCTGGTAAGACGGTCAATAATGACCCATATTTCATCATTCCTTATAGGAGACTTTGGTATCCCCATGAAAAAGTCCATCATAATATTATCCTATTTCCACTCAGGTATAGGAAGAGGTTTCATGACTCTTTTAGGGTGTTTTCTTCCAGATTTCACTTTTTGAAAAACCATACATCTTGACACATAGTCAACAATCTCTCTCTTCATGTTTTCCCACAATAAATGATCCTAAAATATCTATAAATCTCAGTGCTACCAGGGCGTATATAGAAATTGTAGCTATGAGCATCATCCAACAATTCCATTTTTAGATCAAATATGTTAGGAACACAAAGCCTCTTCCCAAATTTCAAAATTCCATCTCTATATATGAAGTCACTCAATCTCCCATCATTCATATATGTAATCTTCTTTTGAAACTCCTCTTCATCGGTCTGAGAACTCTATATCCTTTCTAGTAAATATGGTTTGGAAACCATTTGAAAAAGTATTGATGTTTCACCTTCCATGGTTATTCCCTTATTCATCTTAACTAGATCCATGAAAATAGGATCCCTTTGAACTATCATTTTGTTCAAAACTCCATGATCTTTTTCTACTCAAAGCATCTACCACCTTATTTGTAACATACCAAGTAAGTAATGACTAATATATATTATTATCTATGTTTATTCATGAATTATATAGTGTTTTAGAGGTTTAAAATGAGAATAAATCCAATCTTAAGCATGGAATACACTAATATTTTTAATAGATTGTTTTACTGCCTTTTGATGGAAAACCATTTTTAAATCAAACTTTTGAAAATTTTATAAGTTTTATTTGTCAAAATAAACTTATTCTTTATTATTGGGACATTGAAATTTACATTGTATATTTTTTTGGTAATTTTCTGACAATGTTCACTTTTTAATGAATAGTGAAAAATACTTCATTTTACATCAAAACTACATTTTCATCTAATTTAATTATATGGTTAGATTATCTTTTTATTGGTTTTAAAGTGTAAATAGAATATATTTTTACCATGTAATCCAATGTTGGTCATTGGGATTAATTTCACTTTGGAATTGGGCATAAACAAGTGCCAAAATTTTCATTGATATTATTTCTAAAAAACCCACTATTTGTTTTGACAACGGGAATTATTTTTAAATTAATTATTGCAATTTCTGTGTTTGGAATTTGGTAAAATTGATTACAAATTTGGAATCATAATTCCCAAATTATGTAATCAAGACTCTTTTGTTTTTGGACATTATGAATAGTAACGACAGTAATTATCTTTAATTATCTTGATTAATTAGTAATCAGGTAGTTAAGGATAATAAAATAATATCATAATAATAAAAAATGACCACAACATGTGTCCTAATTCTACTGGTTGTGTCATGGCCGACCATGGTATGTCTTGTGTCAAACCTGGGGATCCCATGGAATAACATTTTTGTGATAATGACTTTTTATCTTTTTATTTTTAAAGAAAGTTAAATATAACAAAGAATGTATCACCTGAGTAAAACATTTTTAATTTTGTCTACATAAATGATCTATTGGACTATAAATATTAATTAGAAAGATAAAAATATTTCCTACATCCTATTATTTTTTTTATAATTTTTAGACATTAAATAAATTAAATTATTTATCACATCATGAGGATGAAGCGATTACCTCATTAATGAACGGTTTAAATAAAATGAAAATATAATGTAAAATATAAGACTTAAACTTGTCAAAGACCTATTGGATGAGTATATTTTGAACCCTTATCACCTTATCCTCAAAATACATCAATTTGGGACCTTTAAAATCTGAAACTCATTTGAAAATAAAGTAACATTTTATACCTTTCCAAGAGTGTCCCTCCTCTCCTCTTATAAAAGTCCCCCACCTCTACATCCTTACCCACACCTCTAAAGCCTTTGGATCTACCAATCTCTACTCATTTTGTCTCTCCACATCCCTCTCCTCATCCTCAAAGCCTTACCTTAGGCAGGAAGCTCTTCAAGAAACCCTTTTGGTTCAAACCAAAGGGAGTTACCTGATTCAAAGGTAAAGTCTTCTCTAATGGTCTTTTGTTTTATTTTGCTTCTCCAACACCCTAAACTCTTTTTATTCATTTCTTTTGTAACAAAAATAGTATTTTACATTTACTAGGATGTTTTTATAATAATTATTCAAGCTACACTTACACACACCTATATCTAATGGTTAATGAGCATACTGTTTCCGTGGATGGCGAATTTATGCCTCACGAAACGATGATTGTTCAATATTCTTCTAACTCCTTCAAAGGTGGCCATTAAGATGTCACTATATTTATATATGATATATAATATGTTTATTTTTTCCTTAATCTTCTTTATTTTTCAGTTATTTCATACCTTTATGGTTTCCATTATGGGTAAACGCGATATCTTCATTTTAGGATGTGCGGACTACCGCCCCCTCAAAGTGATTTGATTCATTAATGCCATATGTGGGATGTATAAAGGATAGAGTTAATGATATTATATATGATATTATAATATAATTATAATATATCTTTATGTAATTATGATTTCATTCCATTAAATATGAAATATAAATGAAAGTAGCGTTCATGCGTACGTACGGCTTACCGTCTCCATGAACGGTGCATTTCATTTATTACCTCTAAATGTTATGTAATATTATAAATGCATGAATATACTGGATATATATGATATATATGATATCTATATCATGAATATAATTCTGGATATAATGGATATTTTACCACATGAACAACTTGTAATTATAAAGAGTTTATTTTTTACTCAAGTGCCAATGATCAACAAAACGACCATTATTAGCTTAAATAATTACATAGTGATCATGACATGGTAATAAGTGATATAAAAGGAATAATGAACTTGAAAAAGGTTCTCAATCAAGTAGAAATTTACTCAAGTTTATTATTCATGAGGTTAAAGAACGATTGAGTCAAGTCGAACCCGAGGTAAGGGACTTCGTCTCAATCTCCTTTCATTGAGGCATATTATGTTTTATACACAACTTTATTTTATAAGGTGTATAAACCACCCTTTGAATTTTACATTTACACAAAAAGAATCTTTTTTATACAAAGCGTTTACTAAACAACAAAATGGAATGTTTTTTTGTCGTATGTATGCGGCGACAACGACTTCTCCGCCGCCATGACCATTATTTGAGCTTCGGATTCCTCTACAAGCCATAACTTTTTTTAAAAATGAAAAATAAATACCATGTTTTACTTTTCTTTTATTTTGGTATTGAAAATGGTTTTTATAATGCTTTTATATCAATGTGTTGTATTGATATATTGTGATTGAAAAGTGGAAATGTTATGTTTCTTTTATGCATGTTTTATGTGATACAATTATGTTATGGTTCTTGGGAATTGTTATGAAGACGTGTGGTTCTGTGATAAACTAAGGGCGGGTGAGCCAAATATAGCTCTCCAATGCATTGGGTAACGCTAGGGAGTTAAACGTTAAGGTTTCTCCAAAGATATTTAGGGAATATACTGTGATGGGTATTCCAAAAGTAACCATGAGGGTTACTCCCTACGTAAGAATGTTACGAATGCCTCAAGTTACCTTTATGTCTTATGATTTCTATGATTTATTCATGATTTGATGAGGTATGTTAAATTGATTATGTTTTATGAGTAAAGTATGATTTCATACATGGACTAATGTTTTCATTTCGTACTTTTATATCACTTACTGAGCTTTTTATGCTCATCCCATGTTTTTGAAATGTTTTTCACAGGTCAAGGGAAATGTACATGATGTGGTGATAGTGTCAAGGAAGTGTCAAGAAAGAATCCATGTTTTATTTTAAATATGTTTCTGTTGATGGGGAAAATGGGTATTATCTTTTATGTAACCACTTTGTTTAAATGTGGAATGTAATGCATGTTTTATGATCTAATTCTCTAAAACTCTATGCCTGAAAAGATCCTCAATGTGTATTCTAGAAGTAACTCAAGATTAAGTAATGTTTAAGGCTGGGGCCTTATAGTTGGTATCATAGGTTGGTTTAGATAACTTTAGGAGTTAAAATTCTATTAAATGATTATCCAAAAATATTTTTTTATGGTCAAATTTAAATGATATAGTATTTGAATATTACCATGTTGCTTTATATAAGACATGTTTGTTTGGAATGGTTTTCCGCAGAGGAAACAGGGAAGCAGTGCTAGGAAGGCATACAGAAGGAAATGACCTTCCGAATCAGTATCCTGAGATGGTCGAAATTGGAACTGAACAGTTTTTTGTAGTAATAATGCAGTTGACTCAAGCGATAAATGGTGGTGGTATCCATGCACGAGATCAGCCAGATCAACCGTAGAGGAACATGTCAGTGGTGGAACATTTCATGAGGAAACATCCCCCATCATTCATAGGATCATCTGACCTTGTGCTAGCTGAAGGGTGGATTAAAGCACTGGAGAAGATTTTTGATGTCATGGGGTGTTCAGAAAATCAAAAGGTTAGTCTTGCTATTTACCGTTTGGAGGGTGAAGCAGATCTGTGGTGGTTGATGGTTAAAAATATCAGGGACACTGATGAGATTGATGCTCTCGACTGGGATGAATTCAAAGGTATGTTTCTTGAGAAGTATTTTCCTAAGGCTGTTTGACATAGGATGGAAAAACAATTCCTAGAATTGAGGCAAGAGGAAGAGTCAGTGGTTTCCTATGAAGAAAGGTTCACTCGATTGGCAAGGTATGCTCCAAATTTTATCTGAGACCTTGATAGTAAAATCAATCATTTTTACTCCAGATTAAAGCCAAAATATCGAAAGGATTTAGCTTCTCGCGAGTTCAAGAGTTATGAAAATCTTGTTCGATGTGCTAAGAAGGTGGAAATGGATTTTTCCGATGATCAAGTGTTCTATAACAACCAGCAGAAGAAGAGACCGAGGTGGCAGGAGAAAGGAAAGAATTATTCAAAAAGGTCTGATGGTAAGAAAACTAAGTTTCCAGTTTGTGATAAATGTGGTAAAAGCCATGTAGGGGAATGTCTTCTGAAATCTGGAAAGTGCTTCCAATGCGGTAAGATGGGACATAAGGCTCGTGATTGCACTAAAAAATATCAGGGTGATGGTAAGACCAAATTTTATTTATAGTTAGTGAAATATTTGAAGTGCAATGAGATGGGTGACTATGAAAATGAGTGTCCGAAAAAGAGCTCCAGTGATGGGAAACAGTTAGACTACAAGCAGAAAGGGGTGGTGAAATCCTTTTCAACTACTTCAGCAGATGTCGGGCCATCAAATGAAGTTTTATCAGGTACTTTGTTTGTTTTTTCAGATTATGCCAGTGTGTTGTTTGATTTGGGGTCTACACATTCTTTCATCTCTGAAAACTTTTCTAGTAAAATGGGAATACCATCTCAAGAAATGACTCTTGAACTTGTGGTAAAAACACCTAGGGGAAATGTTGAGGCAAAAATAATTTATAAGAATCTTCCTATCCTTATCCGTGGAAACAACCTACTTGAAAACATTATTTTTTTACCTCTAGTAGAGTTTGATGTTATTCTGGGTATGGATTGGCTCTCTATTTACCATGCTAAGATTGACTGTAGAGCTAAAGAAGTTTCTTTTCAGAAATACTTTCAGTTTGTGTACAAGAATGAACCCTTACTCTTGATAACATATCAAGAGGCCGAGAAACTTGTAAAAGATGGAAATGAATATTACCTTGCACATATCGTTGAAAATAAGGGAACTGTTTAGATTAATGAAGTGCCAGTGGTAAATGAGTATCCTGATGTTTTTCCTGATGAGTTGCCTGGAATAATACCAGATCGAGAAGTTGAGTTTACTGTTGACTTAGTTCCTGATAATAAGACAATTTCAAAACCCCCTTTATCGAATGGCTCAAAATGAACTTTTAGAGTTGAAGGAGCAATTGAAAGATTTATTAGAGAAAGGTTTCATTCGACCTAGCACATCACCATGGGGTGCTCTTGTTTTATTTGTTAAAAATAAAGATGGTTCAATGAGACTTTGCATTGATTATAGAGCCTTGAATAACATCACTATTAAGAACAAATATTCTTTGCCTTATATCGATGATTTGTTTGATTAGCTCCAGGGAGCTCAGTTTTTTTCAAATATTGACCTGAGATCGGGGTACCATCAGTTGAAGTTAAAGGAAGAAGATATTCTGAAGACTGCGTTTCGAACAAGATATGGCCATTATGAATTTTTAGTAATGCCTTTTGGGCTAACCAATGCACCTTCTGTATTCATGGACCTTATGAATAGAATTTTCCATGAGTTCTTGGATAAGTTTTTGGTTGTTTTCATTAATGATATTTTGGTGTTTTCTAAAAGTAAATAGGAGCATGAAAGACATTTAAGGGTTATTTTGAAAACCTTAAAAGAAAAGAAATTGTATGGGAAAATCAGCAAGTGTGAGTTTTTGTTGCAACAAATTTCTTTCCTTGGTCACATTGTTTCTAAAGATGGGATAACTATTGATCTTGCAAAAACAAAGGTTGTTAAAGAATGGAAAAGACCCACAAATGTAACTGAGATTCGTAGCTTCCTTGGTTTGGAAGGCTATTACCGAAGGTTTGTTAGAAATTTTTCACGGTTATCTAGTCCAATGACTAAGCTAACTCGGAAGGGTGTTAAGTTTATCTGGACAAAAGAATGTGATGATTGTTTTCAGGAACTGAAAAGAAGATTGGTGAATGCTCCAGTTTTGGAACTACCTTCCAGGAATGGTGAGTTTGTTATCTACAGTGATGATTCATTGAAAGGCCTTGGTTGAATCCAAATGCAGAATGATCAGGTAATTTCTTATGCTTCATGACAGTTGAAAACTCATGAGGTAAATTACCCTAAACATGATTTGGAATTAGCTGCTGTTGTTTTCGCTTTAAAAATTTGGAGGTATCATTTGTATGAAGTAAAGTTTGAAATATATACTGATCACAAAAGTTTAAAGTAAATATTCACTCAGAAAGAATTTAACATGATACAGAGGAGATGGATAGAATTAATCAAGGATTATGATTGTACAATTCATTACCATCCGGGAAAAGCAAATAAAGTGGCTGATGCTTTGAGTCGAAAAAGTAATGCTTCATTAACAATGTTGCATTTGGAACGTGATCCTTTGGTTAAGGATTTGATAAACTTTGGCATAGATGTTGTTGGTGTAGGATGTTCTTCTGTTTTGTTTCAGGTATCAGTTAAATCTTCTCTATCAGACATGATTAAGCAAGAACGGAAGGAAGATAGAGAGTTGCAGAAAAAGGTAGAGCTGGTTCAGAAAGGTAAGTTGCCTGAATTCAACATTGATAATGATTGTGTTTTGAGATTTGGGAAGAGATTGTGTGTGCCTTGTGATTCACAGTTGAAGAGAGAGTTGTTATGTGAATATCATAGTTCTCCGTTTTCATTTCATCCAGGAAGTACTAAGATGTATAGAGATCTTTGGGAGTATTACTGGTGGGATGGAATGAAAAGGGATATTGCTGATTTTTCTGTGAAGTGTTTGACTTGTCAACAGGTAAAATCAGAGTGGAAGTTACCGAAAGGGATGCTTCATCCTTTACCAGTACCAGAGTGGAAATGGGAAAATATATCCATGGACTTCATTATGGGATTTCCGAAGACACCTCGAGGTAATAATGCAATATGGGTTATTGTTGATCGCTTGACTAAATCTTCTCATTTCCTTACTATACGAGATACTTTTTCCCTTGATCAACTTTCCCATTTGTATCTTAAAGAGATAGGCAGGTTACATGGAGTTCCTCTCTCCATTGTATCTGATCGGGATCTCAGGTTTACTTCTATCTTTTGGAAAGGCCTTCAGAAGTCGTTGGGTACTAAATTAAATTTTAATACAGCTTTTCATCCTCAATCAGATGGGTAGTCAGAACGAACAATTCAGACTTTGGAGGATATTCTACGTGATTTTTCGATGGATTATCAGGGAAGTTGGGACCAACATCTTTCTTTGGTTGAGTTTTCTTATAATAACAGTTTTCATTCCAGTATATAGATGGAACCATTAGAGGCATTATATGGGAAGCGGTGTCGAACTCCAGCTTTCTGGGATGAAGTGGGTGAAAGGAAGTAGATGGGACTGGAATTGGTAGAAGAGTTGGTAGAAAAAGTTCAGCTGATATAGAAACACATGAGAACAGCTCAGAGCAGGTAGAAGAGTTATGCGGGCAACAGGAGGAGGGATCTCTCTTTTGAGGTAGGTGATCATGTTTTTCTCAAAGTTTCACCATGGAAAAGTGTGATGAGATTTGGTAATAAAGGAAAGCTGAGTCCAAGGTTCATTGGACCATATGAAATTCTAAAGAGAGTTGGATCAGTTGCATACCGAGCGGATTTACCTCCGAATTTATCTCAGGTACACAATGTTTTTCATGTTTCAATGTTAAGGAAGTACATGCCAGATTCATCTCATGTTTTGAGTCCAGAGGTAGTTCGGCTGGAAGAGAATCTATCTTATGAGGAACAACTGGTCCAGATTCTTGACCACAGGGAGAAAGTGTTGCGGAATAAGGTGATTCATCAAGTAAAGGTTTTGTGGAAAAACCACATGAGTGAAGAGGCAACATGGGAATCTAAAAATGCAATTAGGGATAAATACCCCCACTTATTCGATAACTAAATAAATTGCGGGGATGAAATTTTCTAAAGGGGGGAAGGATGTAACATCCCAAGTAAGTAATGAACAATATATATTCTTATCTATGTCTATTCATGAATTATATAGTGTTTTAGAGGCTTAAAATGAGAATAAATCCAATCTTAAGCATGGAATACACTAATATTTTTAAAAGATTGTTTTACTGCCTTTTGATGGCAAACCATTTTTAAATCAAACTTTTGACAATTTTATAAGTTCTATTTGTAAAAATAAACTTATTATTTATGATTGGGACATTGAAATTTACATTGGATAATTTTTTGGTAATTTTCTGACAATGTTCATTTTTTAATGAATAGTGAAAAATACTGCATTTTACATCAAAACTGTATTTTCATCTAATTTAATTATATAGTTAGATTATCTTTTTAATTGGTTTTAGAGTTTCAATAGAATATATTTTTACTATGTAATACAATGGTGGTCATTGGGATTAATTTCACTTTGGAATTGGGCATAAACAAGTGCCAATCTTTTCATTGATATTATTTCTAAAAAACCCGCTATTTGTTTTTACAACGGGAATTATTTTTAAATTAATTATTGTAATTTCTGTGTTTTTAATTTGGTAAAATGGATTAAATATTTGGAATCATAAGGTACAAATTATGTAATCAATACTATTTTGTTTTTGGACATTATGAATAGTAACGACGGTAATTATCTTTAATTATCTTGATTAATTAGTAATCGTGTAGTTAAGGATAATAAAATAATATCATAATAATAAAAAATGACCACAAAATGTGTCCTAATGCTACTGGTTGTGTCATGGCCGACCATGGTATGCCTTTTTCCAAACTTGGGGACCCCATGGAATCACATTTGTGTGATAATGACTTTGTATCTTTTTATTTTTAAAGAAAGTTAAATATAACAAAGAATGTATCACCTGAGTAAAACATTTTTAATTTTGTCTAAATAAATTATCTATTAGACTATAAATATTAATTGGAAAGATAAAAATATTTCCTACATCATAGTATTTTTTTTATAATTTTTAGACATTAAATAAATTAAATTATTTATGACATCATGATGATGCAGCAATTACCTCATAAATGAACGATTTAAATAAAATGAAAAGATAATGTAAAATCTAAGACTTAAACTTGTAAAATACCTATTGGATGAGTATATTTCGAACCCTTATCACCTTATCCTTTAAATACATCAATGTGGGACCTTTAAAATCTGAAACTCATTTGAAAATAAAGTAACATTTTATACCTTTCCAAGAGTGCCCCTCCTCTCCTCTTATAAAAGGCCCCCACCTCTACCACCTTACCCAAACCTCTCAAGCCTTTGGATCAGCCAAGCTCTACTCATTTTGTCTCTCCACATCCCTCTCCTCATCCTAGAATCCTTACCTTAGGCATTAAGCTCTTCAAGAAAACCTTTTGGTTCAAACCAAAGGGAGTTACCTGATTCAAAGGTAAAGTCTTCTCTAATGCTCTTTTGTTTTATATTGCTTCTCCAACCCCCTAAACTCTTTTTATTCATTTTTTTTTTAACAACACCTGTATCGTCCATATACTAGGATTTTTTTTATAATAAATATTCTAGCTACACTTACACACACCTACATCTAATGGTTAATGAGCATACTGTTTCCGTGGATGGCGAATTTCTGCCTCACGAAACGATGATTGTTCAATATTCTTCTAACACCTTCAATGGTGGCCATTAAGATGTCACTATATTTATATATGATATATAATATGTTTATGTTTTCCTTAAGCTTCTGTATTTTTCAGTTATGTCATACCTTTATGGTTTCCATTATGGGTAAATGCGATATCTTCATTTTAGGAAGTGCGGACTACCGCCCCCTCAAAGTGATTTGATTCGTTAATGCCATATGTGGGACGTATAAAGGATAAAGTTAATGATATTATATATGATATTATAGTAGAATTATAATATATCTTTATGTCATTATGATTTCATTCCATTAAATACGAAATAGAAATGAAAGTAGCGTTCATGCGTACGTACGGCTTACCGTCTCCATGAACGGTGCATTTCATTTCTTACCTCTAAATGTTATGTAATATTATAAATGCATGAATATACTGGATATATATGATATATATGATATCTACATCATCAATATAATTCTGTATATAATGGATATTTTACCACATGAACAACTTGTAATTATAAAGAGTTTATTTTTGACTCAAGTACTAATGATCAACAAAATGACCATTATTAACTTAAATAATTACA
This sequence comes from Viscum album, assembly GCA_963277665.1. NCBI lineage: Eukaryota > Viridiplantae > Streptophyta > Magnoliopsida > Santalales > Viscaceae > Viscum > Viscum album. The sequence continues at coordinate 1,713,818,921 of OY728130.1, forward strand.
TAGTGTTCATGACCTGGTAATAAGTGATATAAAATGAATAATGAACTTGAAAAATGTTCTCAAGCAATTATAACTTGACTCAAGATTATTATTCATGAGTTTAAAGAACGATCGAGTCAAGTCGGACCCGAGGTAAGGGACTTCGTCTCAATCTCTATTCATTGAGGCATATTATGTTTTATACACAACTTTCTTTTATAAAGTGTATAAACCCCTTTGACTTTTATGTTTACTCAAAAAGAATATTTTTTATATGAAGTGTTTACTAAACGACAAAAGGGAATGTTTTTTTTTGTCGTACGTATGCGGCGAGAATGACTTCTCCGCCGCCGTGACCATTATTTGAGCTTCAGCTTCCTCTACAAGCCATAACTTTTTTAAAAAATGAAAAATAAATACCATGTTTTACTTTTTTTTATTTTGGTATTGAAAATGGTTTTCATAATGTTTTTATATCAATGTGTTGTATTGATATCTTTTTATTGAAAAGAGGAAATGTTATGTTTCCTTTATGCATGTTTTATGTGATATGATTATGTTATGGTTCTTGGGAATTGTTATGAAGATGGGTGGTTCTATGATAAACTAAGGTCGGGTGATCCTGATATATCTCTCCAATGCATTGGGTAACGTGAAGGAGTTAAATTTTAAGGTTTCTTCGAAGAGATTTAGGGAATATACTGTGATGGGTATTCCAAACATAACCATGAGGGTTATTCCCTACGTAAGAATGTTTTGAATGCCTCAAGTTACCTTTATGTCTTATGATTTCTATGATTTATTCATTATTTGATGAGGTATGTTAAAGTGATTATGTTTTATGAGTAAAGTATGATTTCATACATGGACTAATGTTTTCATTTCGTACTTTTATATCCCTTGCTGAGCTTTTTATGCTCATCCCATGTTTTTGAAATGTTTTTCACAGGTCAAGGGAAAGGTACATGATGTGCTGATAGTGTCAAGGAAGTGTCAAGAAATAATCCATGTTTTATTTTAAATATGTTTTCGTTGATGGAAAAAATGAGTACTATCTTTTATGTAACCACTTTGTTTAAATGTGGAATTCAATGCATGTTTTATGATCTAATTCTCAAAAACTCTAAACCTAAAAAGATCCTCAATGTGTATTCTGGATGTAACTCAAGATTAAGTAATGTTTAAGGCCGGGGCCTTATATTATTTTTCTTCCCCGTGTGGTAGCGTATAGCGCAATCATAATCCTTGAGTAGTTTCATCCATCTCCTTTGCCTCATGTTGTGTTCTTTATGTGAGAAAATATACTTCAAACTCTTATGATCAGTATAGATCTCCCATTTTTAACCATATAGAAAGTGTCTTCATATCTTCAGAGAAAAGATTACAGCTACTAACTCTAGATCCTGAGTGGGATAGTTTTTATCATGAACTTTTAGCTATAATTATGCATAGGTAATAACTATATAATTATACATAAGATCACAACTAAGTCATTTCATTGAAGCATCACTATAAATATCATACCCATAGTTCCTTGATTGTAGAGTCAAGATAGAAGCATTGACTCATCTTCTCTTCAGTTCTTCAAAAAATTATTCAGACTCTTTTGTCCAAATAAATTTAACCCCTTTTTGTGTGAGCTAGGTTAATGGGTTAGCCAATCGGGTAAAATTGTGGACGAAACATTGAAAATAACCTGCTAAACCAATAAAACTACGTACCTCGGTTATACTCGTCGGTGCTGGCCATTCTTTGATTGCCTTGGTCTTTTAAGGATCAATAGAGATTCCATCCTTAGAGACAATATTGCTAGGAAAATAAATCTCTTGAATCATGAATTCATACTTGCTAAACATCCCATATAATTCATTTCTTCTGTGGGTTTTCAAAATAGTGCGTAAGAGATTTTCATGATCTTCATAGCTTTTTGAGTATAACATGATATCATCAATAAATACAAATAAAAATTCATCTCTATATTCTTTGAAAACTTTGTTCATTAGATCCATGAAAACAGAGGGTGCATTAGTTTTTCCAAAAGGAATTACTATAAACTCGTAATGCTCGTACCTGGTTAGAAATGCTATCTTTGGAATGTCTTCCTTCTTCAGACACAACTGATGATATCCAGATCGAAGGTTAATCATTGAAAAATATTGAGCTCCATGAAGTTGACCGAGTAAATCATCAATGCAAGGTAGGGGATACTTTTTCTTTATTGTTATAGCATTGATCACCCTATAGTCAATGAAAAACCTCATATATCCATATTTCTTCTTAACAAAAAGGATATGGGATACCCAAATAGAAACACTAGCGTGAATAAATACCTTATTACTCAATTCATCTAGTTTTTTCTTTAGTTACACTAATTATACAATGGTCATTATATAAGGGGTATTTGATATAGGCCTTGAACCAAGAATTAAATCAATGAAAAAATCAATTTCTCATTATCGATAATGTCTATGTAAATCCTCTAGAAACACATCATCATTTTCTTGCACAATAAGTATTTCCTCTATTTTAACATTCTTTTCCTCACCCACAATTATTTCACTCTCTTCCTCCACAATAATTGAATTTAGTAGAGCTATAGGGGTGGATCTAGATAAGAATCAGATGGTGACGTTTTTCACTAAAGGTAAGGTATTCTTTATCAGCATCAAAAATGGTAACCGCCTTCTTCTTATAATTAATTTTCACATCCTGGTACAAAACCCAATCCATACCGAGGATTATATCAAATTCAATCTTGGGTATTATGATGAGATCAGTGGATAAAGAACATTTATACGCCCTAATAGGAACTGATTCACAAAGCATTGTTGCAATGACATTTTCCTTATTAGTTTTGACTGAAAACTCCCTTGTTAATTCAAATTGAAAATATCTAATTTTCTTATCAAACTAGGAAGATATGAAACAATGGATGATCAAGAATCAAATAAAGCAATGGATAAAGTTGGGTAAACCATTAAATTACCTGCCACCACATCTTTCGGAGCTTCAACCTTAGCAGTAGTGATCTCATAAGCTTGGACTTTCCCCTTCGTCCTTTTCTAAGGTAAGTTACCATGTATTTTAGGAAATTAATTTGCGCAATGACCCTTTTCTCTAAAATTCAAGCATTCAATATTGATAACCTCTTTATTTCCCTTGCAATCATGAGCTTGGTGGCCTTTTTCACCACACTTGTAACAAACTCCCATTCCCTTTAGGAAAGTACCAAGGTGTTTCTTCCCACATTTACTATAGGATGGATATTCAATATTTTCCTCCTTCCCCTTATTTCCATTTACATAGTGTTCACCCGATATCTTCTTCTCTTGCTTTGATTTAAAGTCGCAAGACATAGAGAATTCATTTTCTGTCTTGATAGCGCATGAGACAATATCTTCATATGATGAGAAGGATTATGAGACTAATTCTCAATGGAGAAATGGTTTTAACCTATCAAAGAATCGAAAAATATTACTCCTTGGGTTACGTATATAATCTAGTGCATGCCTTGCTAACCTTGTAATGTTATCCTCATACTTTGCAACATTCTCATCCTCTTTTTTCCTCAGGCCTAGAAATTGAATTTCCATATCTGCTAGATGGTCATGAGGAAAGAATTTTTCTAAGAAAATCTCATTAAACTACCTTTATTCCATACTTGATACTTCTTCATCATCCTTTGTGTTTTTAATTAATGACCACCATTGATCTGCATCTCCCGTGAGGCGATAAACTACCATGACAAATTTCTCCTTTTCGCTACTCCCCAAAGCATGTAATATTTTCTCTAAGGAACTTATCCATTAATCAGCTAAAAATTTATTTTTAGTCCCTTTGAATGTTGGTGGTTGTTGCCTCATGAATCTATCTTACATTGATCCACCACATTGTGGATCTGGGTGCTTTATACGGGTAAGGTTATTATTCATAACATGAGTGAGTTGTCCCAGTATATTGATAAGATTATTAGAACTAGTTGCATCACCAGCTCCACTATAATTATCTTGAGTAGGAGGGAAGTCCCTACATGGATTACATGTGTTGATACAATTTACATTCCTTCCACTAGGCTCCATTTCTAAACAATGGCATACAATAGATTAGTTTATGAATCACAATACATAATTCCAAACTTGTAAAACACTTAACATAAATTGAACAGTTTATGGATATAATCAATAATCATAAAAATGTTTTCTTTGAGGAGGTATATACTCATAAATCCTTCATATTGGTTTGTAAAGAAAATGTGAATTATCCAAAGAATATCCCTCGGGAGTGTCGTAACCAAGAGTGCAGCAAGACCCTTTGTCGTGTACCAGGATACCCCAGGTCAAAATCGAAACTCCATGTCAGTGTTTTCACCCCTATGTACATATTTTCTAGAGCTTCCTCAATATGCTCGTATCCATAAAGATATGTATTGCTTGTAATATAAACAAAATCTCAATATTACCAAAATTCTTGGAAGTTCTTCTATAATAGTCCTCAAAGTCTATATTAGGGTAATTTGATTTAATTAGAGTTTATCTAAATCTATTTTCCATTGTTTGAACTAAACATCCTATGATACCAACTGTAATTCTCCGACCCTAGTTACCCTGAGTTGGTGCATTATTACATAACATTGGCATGATCACAAGGGATCAAATCCAGAAAGACCGATTAGTTTTGTAGCATTGGAAGTACTATATACATTCATTAGTTTTACATTACATTATAAAAATTAAAAAAAACAACAACATTGTCTCCATTGATCAAATTCATATCCCTTATACTATCCCTATGGGTCAATCATAATATACTTCTTCTCATCCTAGAAAAAATAAAACACAGGAAAGGGGTGAGCTCAGATGCTCAGTAAGGATAATAATATAGTGTAAACATTGATAAATAAACATAAAAACTTAAGGCAATGTATAAGTATAAAACACAATCCTTTTAAACATAAACTTCATCATAATATGGAAAAGATAAATCAAATGTTTTCATTTACTTATTCACATGGATATTATACTAGTTGAATAATCACATGTAATATCAATAGCCAATTTCATAATGATGGAATGCATAATTCTAGACTTCAGAACCACATAGTCAATGCCTTTTTCCAATACTAAAAATAATATTTTTTCAAGGCCTTGTTCCAAGACACTATTTTTTTTATGATACCTACCGATACATCAAGGATCTATAGTAGACTCCATCCATCACTTAATAAGACCAATTCATTCCTCATACGAAAAAGTTCGAACATAATATAAAAATTCATATTAAAACTAGCATAAGAAATGTAAAAACTTTATCCCTAAACTATGAATGGTGTAGAAATAACATATCCACAGTCAAACATATCACAAAACCTTCAATTCAATATGGAATATTTGTATCATAATAAATCAACTTCAAACAAGATTAAAATATATCAGAGGATGTTTACATAGATGAAATCAAAACTCTTTTAGAGAAATACCTATTTCTATTTTGAATTCATTTAAAAGTCATATAATTATAAAGAAAAACATTTATTTTGAAAATATTCTTATAATCTTGTATGGGAAGCTTCGATGATTTTATAATTGAAAAAAATATCCACCCCTCCATATAAGTTAAAAAAATACATTCTTACCTTAATTTTGTCGAAAAGGTTATAAAGTACCTTGTTTGGAAAATGACGGAAAGATTCCTTTCAAAACATATATGGTAAAATAAGGGTATAAATGACTTTAAACCATAGTATATTAAATAGTAATTTTTTTTGAATTACATTTTCAATAAAACATGGATGTGGATGACAAAGAGGTCCCAGTATATACTTACGTATTAACAACCTCAGATAAGTAAAGAGATTTTAGAATTAACCCTTACCTTATACTTTTCCTTAGTCTATGGTATGTTAACATCCTATATAATAGTTAAAAAATTGTTATTAAATTATAGAAGAACTATATACATAAATATGATATCATATATGATCCTCTAATATTTCTTTGTTAATATTATTTTAGTAGTGTCATCCTTTCAGGTGTTAACTGATTCGTTTTCTTTTATATAATTGGTTGCGTAAGCCATGTTTTTTATGTATAGGATGTATTTGATTCATATAAATAATAATATTATGTTCATAAACATTATTTGTAATCATAAAATAAAAATTATTATTGAATGATTACAATGGGGAATGAATCTCATCGCGTTCGTGGAGACGGTAATCCGTACGTATGCACGAGCGACAATATCAATATATTGACGGTGAAATCATATGTAATTGGATGGTATATCATATATACAGAATCATTAACATGTTATATTTATTATTTACATTATTTATACTTATTATGATACCCGTCCAAATAATGAAGTGTTTGAATTACAAACTACACCACGACGTGGAGACGTTAAGTCGTACGTAAACACGTACAGTGAATTTGTCATTTATAGGATAGATAGAATAATGAATATGGTTGTACCATATTTATAATAACATCATATTATGTAAAAGGTAATGGATTTATTATATTTTTATGGAAAAAACAATGAAAGATGAAGTGGAAGAATAAAAGAACTTGAAAGAGGGTGGTGAAATTATTACCTCTTCTTCGGGTGTTTCCTTTTAGGTTGATCAAAATGGCACCTTAGGTTGGATTTATGATCAATGTAAGGACTCTAGGATGAATTGAGGGAATTTTACAAGGTATTTGGGTAGGGTTTGTCTGAGATAAATTGCTTCGGAGGTGTGAAATTAAGATAAGGGGAAGTCCACTTTTATAAGAGAGGTGAGGGTCACTTTAGGAAAAGCTTGAAAATTATTTTATAATATAATCACTTTCGGTTTATAATGGCTAAAAAATGATTTATTTACAGTATAAGGTGGGTATGGGTTGAAAAACTCTCAACCAATAGGTTTTAGACAGGTTTATGTCGCCATATTAACCTTATCTTTTAGATTTAACTCTTAGTTAAATAGTTTTACATTTACCATGTCTATTTTTATATTATATGGTTAATTAACTTAATATAAAATTCCAATTGAACCCCAAGTGGTTCAATATTGATATAAATAACCTTATCTAAGTCCTTTGTCCTATACTTTGATTTTTGGGAATATTATATCAATTAATAATATTGTATTTATTTTAAAAACTCAATTATGTCAATTTTGAAACTATTTAGTATTTGATTTTTTCAAAATCCATAAATACATTATCACTTCGAATAAAATTTATTTAATCAAACCTAAAATGTCATGTTAACCTATAAAATTATTTTAATTCATCATAAGTCTCAATTTACATTTATTTGGGTATTTATAATATCAATTAATGTAATATTTCATCAATCAGGTAATTACTTCATCATCATTGTGTCATAAATAAATTAAATTATTTAATGTATAGATATTATAAATAAAATACCATTATGTAGGAAAATTTTTTATATTTATAATGAATATTTATAGTCAAATTTATATTGTGTATAACCCTATATTAATAATGGTTTAGTTATTAAACATTGAATTTAATTCTTTTAACTCTTCTTTAAATAAAATAATAATAAATGTCGTAATCTAATAAAAGTGGAGAAAAAGAATAATATTTTATTCCTAAGGTTTGTTTTGGTCAAATTAATCGTATCCAATAGAATTAGGACATATGTTAGTGTATTTATATTATCATTTTTACCCTTAATTACCGTATTTACTTTTAACCGTGATAAATAAAAGTCAAAAGTTACTATTCACCCAAAATTATTTCCATCTTATTGAACCACATTTTACTTATTGATTTCAACCATGTGACACAGATTTTGAAATTCAACTCACAATATCGGTAAAATTATGTTTTATGCAAATTTGTAAATGCTCGTAGAAGGTGGGTAAAAGACGGTAAAAAGTTGACTAAAATTTTATATAACCAAACTTATTATAAAATGACCCCAATGAATTAAATTGAAAATATATAGGTATTATATATCTATTTTTACCTAAAACAAATTAAAATAAAATAACTAATTTCTTAAATAAAAAGTTCGTTTTAAATTATAACGTAGTGTTTTTCACTATTCATCAAAAATTGAAAGTTTTCAGAAAAATACAAAAAATTCAACCTAAGGTAATTTCAATATTCTGAATTAAAAAATTAAGTCCATACTGAAAAGGAAAATTTATAAAAATCCAAAAATTTGGTATTACTATTTATAATGGCTAGTTCGATTGGTCGACGTGTGTTAAAATTCTAAGTTGCGTACAACGCAAGCTACTGCATTATTCAAAGGGAAACATACCATGGAAGCTTGAGGTGTTATAGGTTGTGCCTTTAGTTCAAATTCTATAGAAGAATGAAAATGTTCAAGAGAAAAATTGGGAGTGGGTATCAGATATTCTAGCCCAGTGGCTCAATATCATTTCTTTTGAAACTCAATGATGCTTGGGAGCAAGACTCGAGGACGAGTCATTATAATGTGGGGAGGTTGTAAGATCCCTGACTCTATAAAGATGTATACTTGTTTAAATTTTGTTTTTAATCTCATTTTTGTTTAATGAAATGTTTCTCAGGAGTATGAGGGGCCTCATGGGTGTTCTATGGTTTGGGATATGAAAGGAAGGAAAACCAGACTAAACATTGTAAGGCACATGGTTGGCGCAGAGTTACGTAAACTATGTGACCTTCCGAAGAAAACAATGCAACCTTAAATAATGTAATTTCACATGGTTAGTGTAGAGTATCCAAACCATTCAGGGCTTCCTAGTTAACCTTGTGACCCAAACATCTTTAGATAGTGACAAGAACATGGTTTTCACATAGTTTGGTAAATCAGGAAACCAAACCATACAACTAATTAAAAGTTGAAAAAGTTACAATTTTTTTGTCTCAGTTTTTTTATGTTACACAGAAAATTTCTCCCCTTTCTCCTTCCTCTAGCCCTAGTGACAAAATAAATTCCTCAAGAGCTCCCAAGTATCAATCTCCTTCATTTTTAGGCCATTTGGAGTGTCGTTGGTTGCGGACCAACTCTCCAGTTAGGTATAATCATCTTCTTTATCATATTTTCCTAATTGGGGCCTGTAACATGGGAAATATTCTTTTGAATACCTAAAACCCTATTTTTCTAGTGTAATATAGGTTGATAATTCAAGGGGTGATTGATTCCTGATTTAAGGATAATTTTGGGAGTTATTTTATCTTTGAATTTGAGGTAGGCGGTCTACAAGTTATATCCCATAGTCGTTGTGTTGATTTGTGCATGATTTGTTTCATTCTTGGTTACCCGTTGTTGTGATTTTGATTCCTTTGGCGTGATTTGGTAAAATTGGTGAATAAATGGGAAATTGAACCCCTCATGATCCCCATAGGATGCATCAAGGTTGAATAGAATGATTTATGGCCACCTGTGGGGTGCACCAACATTCCCAAACCATAGGATTAGTAAAGTAAAGTATGGAAATGATGTGTAATAATTTAGATCCCTTGTTGAACATATTAATATGTTTAATTTATTTGAAAATTGAATATTGTTAGTTTTTACTAGGATTGATAGTGGAATAAGGGTTTGTTTGGCATGGCATGGTAATGGTCCAATTGCGTTAATTGGGATTGTGTCAAAAGGCTTATGAATTATGATTGAATCCCTTTGAGGGTTAGTGAATATGAAATGATTAACATTTTAAATTGATAAAGGCTTGAGAATTGAATAATATATAGATGGACCTTCATAATGGAATTGATGAATAAGATGAATGAGTTATTACATTGGAATTATGGTTTATGCCTAATGGTTTGGGGCCTCGAAATGTGAATGGGAAAAAATGGGTGCTGTGATGTTAATGGTAAATGTGTTAATGGATTATGGAATAATAATAATTTCCATCTTCGTTTTGTGTATTGTAATTGTTTTGTGTTTTTCTTGTGTATGGATTGTGGCATGGTATGTGTGGTGATTGTATATATATTAAAGCATGTGGACATGGGTTGGTAGTGTGGGGTATTGACTGAGGTTCTACACTCATGGGTCGAGTTAGATTAAGGCTCTATGATCTAACCCACAATTCACTTGATAGGTATGGGGATAAATCTATATTCCCCTTATAGTTTTATTCCATCGGACTGAGTCCATGAGGTGAGGATAATGTGTTTTTTTTATGTTTATACCTAGTGTGATATGGAATTTAATTATTCCTTCGTGGATTGTGATGAAGCCTTGAAACCTTATGTGAATGATGTAAATGGCAAACCCTTGGAACACACATTGTTAATGAATTATGTAATGAAGATGATGCAAATGATGAAAATGGTACTATGGTTAGAGAACCCAAGATGTCTTTTGTTTAATTGTTATTAGTTTATTATTTTCATGGACTATCTATTTAGTCTGGATATTTTGTAGACACCCTTAGTGGGGTCCTACTGTGTTGTACTCACTCCCTTCTCGGGCACCGCTCAGTACCCAAGAAGATTTAATGGTTGTAGGCCATGATATGACCAAAGGACCTATTCTTGGGAGTTGAGTTGGGCTTGGGATGTGCAAGGATGAGGTTCCAGACTTGGATTCAGGACCATTTTGGGTATTCTATTTTCTATCTTTATTTTGTATTTTGTTCATTTGGTATTGTTTTTCCTAATATGACATATGTTATTGTTGGCTATTGTTGGTACCCTATTTAGGAAGTTGTAGGTTAGGCATGATTCTGATTATTCTCTATTGTTTCCATTATTCCATATGTTATCTAATGTGTCTTACTTGGGAAATGATAGTATAATCTCTTAACATGATCTATTAGATCCTCATTGTTAGTCGAAAACCTATGGAATAAGGAGAGGCATTCTTGAGGTCATATAGTGACTCGACATAGTGAATCATTTTAGTAGCTCCTAGGTCGGGAAAATTATAATGTTTAATGACCCAAAAACATAACCTCTTTAATTAAAAAGTGAAATTTATAGAAAAAAGTGTATAACTTATGATTATGAAAAAATTTAAAAGAAAATTCTGGAATATTTTTTAAACCAATATTAATATTGATGGAATAATGTCATAATTCATGATCACTGCAAAAAATTAATCCAAATATTAATGGATGATTAAATTAAATAATTAAATAAACACTAAAGGAGAATTATTAAATTCATAAGGGAGGATGAAAAATAATAATGAAGATAAAAAATTGGAAAATCCATCTTTGATATATCAACCAATCATATTCTTAGTTGATGTTATCTAAAATATAAGTTCATTATAGAATACCATTGAGAAATAATTTGGTGATCAAGTATATCATTAATAAGTGGTAATAAATATTTATTATTTTTCATTAAATGATTACGTTTATTATAGTCAATATACACCCAAATATAACATTTATAATATTAGAAAATAAAATATATACATATTATATTATTTTTCTTTATTGAATAATTAATTTATAATCCAATTTTCATAAATAAAATTTTATTTCCCCCAAAACTTCTTGTAACATTCTATTAGTTGGTAGATACATTATAATTATTTCTGAATTTTGTTTTGACAATTTCAGTTCTCATTTCAAAGTTATAATAAATACTTATAAAAAATAAGGTTATTTATAAATGATAATAAGTATCTTTGAATGGATACCCACTCCAAGAATAATTATCTAAATCCACTGTAAAAAAAGGATGTATTCTATGATGTAAATAATTAGACCCCCTCTATTCATATTATTATCACCCTCTCCATAGAGGGAATGAACAATATGTTTAGGTGAATGAATAAACAGAATTTGAACCTAGTTTTTTCTTTGAATTTTGTAATTAATAATATAGTATATCCTAATGATATAGTAAAATTGTTCTATATCATAGTATATAAAGTACCATGATACTTATTAAACATAAACTATAGTTTTAATAAGTAAGAAATTAAATCCTTACCCACTCCATTCACCAAACAAGTATCAAGTTCTCATACTATTAGATAATTTCTTCATTAAATCCCAATAGAGTACTACCCATAAATATGCAATCAAAAAATATTTGAAAATGATTTGATTATTCTAAAATGATCGAATTTTCATATTTTTATACTGAATTCTAAGTTTCTTTCCACGTTATAAAAATATTTCCATGTAAGATTCATATATAATGTGGATACCATAACTATCACCCACCATTTTTAGTTAGTTCTTATAATAATGAAATTTTTATCTTCATGGTTTTAAGGATACATAAAAATAAGAATATATAGTTCATATAATTTTACCATTATCATCAAAAATCATCTAAAAAATAAGGAGTAATTTGTCACTGACACTATTGTACATAACCAAATATCTATGATTATACCTTTTTTTACCGTTCCTATCAAATTTATAGCTTGAATTGGCCTATTACAAAGGTAATGAATCATAGGATAATTACCCATAATTCCCCATCCTTGGTAAATCTAAACTCTTATTGTCGTAATTGCATAAATAATACCTAAATAATATTCATTAAATGAAACCCACACTGAAATTATATTCTTCATCTAGCCATCTCTTTGTTTTATAAGGTTATTAATGAAAAATCTACAATAAATAAAAACTTTCTATTTCAAAATAATATTCATGTTTTTGAAAATATAAATCACTGATTGAGTGGAAGCCATTTATTGTTTCTTATTTTTATGTGATTTATCTATATCTCTTATATAAAGGTTTATAACAAATTTTACTTCATAATATGTTATGGTATAACTATTGAAACTACTATAAAGGTGTTTTTCAAAAACCTTATATTCTAATGAGATATATTAGTAACTCAAATTTTCCCATGAAAAGGTTAGCTATATTATTTTATGAGAATATTTTGTGTCTAAAACAACCCATATACACACATATTTTACTTCTAATTAACTAAACATTTCCTAATTGAATTTTATAATGAACCACCTAGAGTTCCCAAATCATAACATTGAAACCAGATTATTAAAAATCATCAAGTTCATTCTATAATCTCCCAAGGCTAGAATATAATGTCTAGAGAATAAATAAAAATTAAGAAAATAATTTTCCCTTAATAAATATAAAATTCAATATAAAAAGTTCATGCATATAGAAAAATATCTTTTAAAAATAAATTAAATACAAACATATAGAAAAATATTTATGTATTATTAAACCTATATCAATGGAATGTAAACAAGAATAAACATTACTAGTGATGTTTAAAGACCACAAAAAGGTCTTTCCATGTCTAAATTATGGATACATTTATGTTCTATGATAGTGAATAATGACTTATTTTTTCATGTATTACATATAATGACATATACATGTCCACTGAAATGTATACATAAGTGATCATTAAATTATCTATAGGATTTCTCAAAGAGAAAAAAATAATCCCATTCATGAGTAATAAAAACAATAAATTTGAATTAAATTCTTAAAAAAATCATACGAAACAAATTATCAAAAAAAAATTAATTAAAAAACACTATATTCATATCTATAAAAAGGAATATAAATATATTCTAATTGAAAAACAACATTTCATTTAAAAAATGGTGTTAAAAAATTAAAAAATAGTAATTAAGTATAATACTATTAATTCATAAACATAAACCATTATATGAAATTGATAAATGTTTTCATAATAAATCCCTCAAATATAGACTAAAAGGAACCCAAAACTAAATGGGAGAATAAATAATTTTTCCATGTAATGCACCCTGATTATCAAATTCATCTAACATATCCCATAGGAATCCTAAACCATTCAATATACCTAGAGTATGATCAAAGGATTATCAGGTGAATTTTAATGGAAAATAAACATTCTAACAATTCTATCCTAATAAGAAAATATAATCAAACCCAAAGCTACTTAAATCAATAATTTCATCACTGAACTATATGATATCATTATGACCCCTCAACAATCTATTAAAAAACTTTTCAAATCCTTTTTCATTGAATATTAAGTTAGTATAAGTAATATACACTCTAATATTTCCAATAATAATCAAACCCATCAATTGTAATAAAGCATAGAGTTTCAAATGAGAAATAATGAAAACTTTTATTTTATTGAATTTAAAAAACCCACAATTGTTCATCAAATATTAGGAGAATAAATTAATAATTAACCTATTTAATAAATGATTAAAAAATAACCAACCATTAGAAAATTAGTTAACAAATCTATCTTTAATATCAAATAGACATATTTTATAGAAAAAACTAAAATTGAATAGTAAAATTATGAACATAAAAAATGATTATGAATTATGAATTATATCAAATAATAACCAAAAAAATATATAGTGATTTTTTAGTAATAATTAATAAAAATCATTACTTGAAAATCTAGGACCATTTTAAAAAATTATTATACCAAAATATAAATATATCAGAACCAATTACTTAGATATTATTTATGATAATTTTCATTAGTCCAAAATTTATGATCTTAAAAAAGAGAAACAACAACCATTATCATCATTATATCACCTGAATAAATAATTTATAAACCAAATATAGAAATTATATAATAATTTACCATTAGAATGACCCATGAACAATTTTTATAGACCTATGAAAATTTTTATATAATAGTGTGTGGCCACTGAAATCTGACACAAGAATTGTGTCAGTTAGAATAGATATTAATCTATGCTCTCAAATAATTTTAGAAGAATAAAAAGATGGAAAATGTTTCAAACGTGAAATAACCCTCACGCTACGTTGGAAAAACTCCTTGTACCTTTGGAATGACCTATGAGAAAAAACACAAACCCTATAATAACACATCTTATCATAAGAAAACCAAATTTAAGGGCTCTAATGCATTGAAACATCACCAAAAACATTTAATAATTTAAATAAAAACATATTTAAATAATTTTAAATACCTTACATAAAATATAAATTCTAAAACATTGATCACCTTTCATATATAATATAATCCAAAATTACACTATCATTAAGGATGGGGATAATAGATTCTAAAAAAATATACCAATTTAGTCTTCTATTTATATAATAATTTATATAAATTATCTATTAACTATTGAATGTAAATTTTTTAATGATCCAACAGTCTCTCATTAAATGTTTTAAATTATTTAATGGATTTTTTTTAAATGATCCAACAATATCCCATTATATGATTTAAATTTCAATGTCAATATCTATCATATAATTCATTTATTACTGTAAAATTATTCCCTTTATCCAAGAACTATAAGACATGAAAACTCTTTATTTATGTAAAATCCATTGAATTTGGAGTCAAAATTAATGTTATAATTTAATAAAATGTATGATGGACAATCACCCATCAAAACATATAAATTATCTGTTATTCAATAAAAACATACATTTTTTATTATTATAAATATATAAAATCCTTAAATTTACCATAATAAACATCATTAACAATCAAAGTTACTAATATCTAGTTTTAATTACCATGGAATTAATTGAATCAAATTAATTCTTTAGTAGTAAAAGGAATAAATAAAAAACAAATTTATATAAATTAATTCCTCAAATAAATATTCACGCAACCATAATAATTTTATAAAAAATGTATCATCAAAAAAATAACCACATCTCATGTCATACAGATACCACCAAATTAATTTCCACAAATTCATTATACATATCTAAAAAAAATTAATACTCATTAATATCATGATAATAAATGTTAAATACCATATAACGATATAATATCATTTAACAACCCTTTAAAATAAATATTTATATCTATTTTTTTGATATATTCATTTTATTTTAATTAATAAAATATCATACATTAAGTACAAAACATCTTGATTTATTCATCAATTAAACATTAAAATGAAAATCACTCTTATTATAGCTATTTGTATCAAAATGAAATCAACTAAATCATCATAACTGAAAAATAGAAAAAAAAATTCCTTATTAAATTGTCACGCTAACAGAAATGATGTATTAAATGGGTTTAAAATTTTAGTGGATTTTCATTTGGTAAAATACATTATTAAATTATTGTATGATTTTATACCCATATGATAAAAAATTCTATCATTAAATAATATAGAATAATAATAGTAATTGACTTTTACATTGAAATAAAAAAAATTAGAATAATATTAAAATAAACTTCATGAACTAATATATAAACATAAAAAATTAATATTTAGAAAGAAGATATGTTTAACAGTTTAAAGAAATCACTTTCCTAGAATTTGACTTGTAAATTAGTGCACCATGTATATATGTATTCTTACTTATCGAGTAATAATGATCATGTTGATGTGTTCACACTCATGACTATTTTCATGGAGCCTAATTTAAAAAACATAATTTAGAACATTTATGAATTTAAAATGATATATTATTTTAAATGGAAACTAGAATAAATAATAAATGTCTAATAAATAAATGTTTTCAAGGGATTTATTTAGTTCAAAATTGATCAATGGACTTTACTATTGTAATCAAATTTATTTTTTATTATATTGGACTGGAGAGTTTGGGTTTTTATTTAATGGTTTATATAACTATAGAATTTATTCATGATTCATTATTTGAAAGGTTAAAAAAATTTATTATGGATAATAATAAAAATAAAATCAATAAATATATTCCAAATATCCTTAATAAATTTATGACAACTATACTAAAAATGAGAGGTTCTATAGAGATCATGAGTGATGAAGAATTGTGTGATGAATTAAATATGTTTCTTATGATATATTTTCCAGTTAATACTTAATTCATATTCAAGATCACATAAGATAATGTTTATTATGTGAGGTAAAGTAAATTAATGTTTTTGGAGATGTTTGAAAGGAATATGATTTTAGTTGGAGGATACATGAACGTTTCAAGGGATGAATGGATTTATGTCTGGATTTTAAGAATGCATTTACCATGTAATATTTTAACTCTGAGTATTCCATTGAAAAATTGGAAAATCCCCCAAAAATAATGTCTTTATTCTCTATGTAATGCATAATGTTTATATATCCAAAGAGATATAGATTGAAAATAGTAATAATGTTACAATAAAAAAGAATAATTTTAAATTAAGTATGTGGAGATTTTTTAGAGAATATAATTTGAAATTTTGAAAAGTCTTAGAGAATTATAAATTTATTTGAATAAGGTATCATATGTAATGTTGGGAATGGGAGAGGAAAATTATAAAATTCTTCTAACATGGTTATATATAAGAAATTTAATATATAATATACCCTATACATATGATTTCATATCTAATGCCTATGGTTTTATTTATAAGTAATAAATTTCGATACGTAATATTTTTTTTGACATATAAGATATTTTAAATTATAAAAAATATAAACATGATGATACCAAACTTTTCCTTATATAGGTTATATACCATAAAAGGGAATCACTATTCAGTGAATTTTATAATAACGGTCACTCCGTGAAAATGATTATCACACTACAATGAAAGAATCATATTATGAGAGGATTACAACTGCTTCTATGATTTGAGAGATTGTCATACCATGATAATAATGGAACTACTTGGAATTAAATAAATGGTTTTCATGATGGGATCATTGCATTATGAAAATCCATGGAATTAAAGTTATAAATAGTGCTAAAATGGATAAAATAATTTCTTAATATATATTTTTTCCCAAATGGAAAAATGTGTTTCTATAGAAGTTGATGAAAACAAATTTATCATGTTACGAGTTTTCACCAAGATAGATATAATGATTATATAATAATTTCATAGAATTTGAAAGAAGTTTATTTTACTAATTTAAAATATATAATTGAATATCACTAAAGGAAACTATATTATTTTTTCTAAGGGAATAAATTAAATCGGAATCATGTATACATATTTGTATTATTAAAGAGATAAAGAGAGAAAATAACTATAGAAAGTGAAGAGTAAATGATATTTTTTTATTATAAGAAAAATAGAAAGAATTTGAAGATAACTAAGAAGAATAAAAAAGAAATTATACTGATGAGTGGAAGACTAATTCAATAAAAACACTCTTCTTATTGAAGAAATAAAACTTTGATCTGAGTAGTATAACTTTTAAAAAGTTAAGAGAAATATTTTTATCAAGTGTTCAAGGATAAACCTAACTAATTTAAATTTGTAATTATGATACTAGTTGTATGTTTTGTCTCAGGTTATTCAATTTCATTCCAAAGATAAACTGATCATTTTTTTCAAGAATTTTGTAAAAATATTCTATTCATTATATTTGGATGGATTGGTAAATATAAATATGATTTGTTAATTTATATAAAAGGTTAGAAATACAGGTTATAAAATAATCTTAAATGGATTTTATTCATGAATTTACCCCCTTCTCAGTGAATTATTAGTGATCTTTGGTGTCCTTGTCAAGTGGAATCAAAGGATTTAGGTTCCCATTAATAATGATTTTTATTGAGTTTTTAAGATAAATAGTTCTTTTGTGTAACAAAATTTACTCTCAAAATATTTATTCTAAATAGTGTAAAAAAATAAATTATTGAATATCAAGGGATTCCAATTTTGATGGGAATAATTAGTATGTTTTGAAATATTATATGATTTCGTACTTGTCATCAATTAGATTGTATTTTTAAAAGGTTGTAGATAATTATTAAATTCCTCATCCTAAAGGTGTTTCTATGCAATAAAATTATTGAAAGAACATATAGAATAATGAACATGATTTAAAAGCTATCCAGTCTTCCCTTTATGAAATTAAATATCTCAAGGATAAAGGAATCATGATAGAAAAAGGTATATGAGATAAGATGAATTTTTTTCTAAAGGTAATAAAAAAGTGTACAATGTTATTATATTTGTTTGGATGGTAAAATATAAAGACCACATGATTATTGGTAATGAAAAATTGTACGAATTACTAATTCCAATTAATGAAATTTTAATCACTATATGTTATTTTTGTGAAAATGCTAGGGGATTATACAAATTATAAAAAAAATATGTCTCATTTCTTAAATATTGTTATCTAGGTACTATTCCATTATATGATCTGTGTAGCATCCTAATTACTTATTAAATGAGGTATAAAATTTTCTTAAATAAGAATATAATGTATGATATGGAAACTTATTTATAATCATTGAAAGAAGAAAATAGTATGAAGGAATCTATTACGAAAGAATATGATTTTGATAAATAATATTTTGAGGTGAATTGGGAAAAATTATTATCAATCATTTCCAGAAGTGTGAGAAGAGTAAAATTAATTTTCAAGAGAAATATACACTATTGTGTTTAAAATTTTGATGTATTCAAAATTTTATAGAAAACAATCCCAAGTTCAAATACATAGAAAATTTTGAAGATGTCTAAAAGTTCTTAATAATTTTATCAAAGAGAAAATCAAAAAAAATTAAAAGTACAAGTTCTAATTAAATGGATAAGGTATGAACATATATAATCTAATAAATAAAAATCTATACTCAATATCCAAGGATGATGATTATAGTGAGTATGAGGAGGATGTGGAGACATCTAATTATATTGATTGAAAATTACTAATTACAAAATTAAATGATGAAGAGTTTACTATAAATGAATAAATAAACACATAAAGTGAGGAATAAACTGAATTGGAGTTTATATTCACATGAGAACTCAAATAGTTTCCTTCAAAGATATCAAAAAAAGATAAAAAAAGATAAAAAAATCAAATAAATACAACATGTCATCCAGAAATAACGATTCCATTTTTGATGAAAATAAGTCAAAATTGAATAAATAGACTTATAACTTGACTTATATGCTCGCTAAAATGAAGAAATATAAATTTGGAATTGAATTTAAGGTTAAAAATAAGGATAAATTGTATGAACTTATTTAATAAACACTATTAGTGATTTAAAATGGACTGAAAAAATTCATATTTAGCTTCAGAAATTATATTCAAGTAGTTATAAAATGATCAAAGGATAATATTAAGGAAAGAAATAAAGATTTAAAGAATGATGATGCTCAAGTAGAAAAAAATAATAAATTACAAATGATTAAAATGGTCTTGAAATATTTTGTGAAATTTTCATTTTATGTCACTCATGAAGTAAGTAAATTTTATGGTAAAGAATATAATTTCTTAGAAATATGGTTTTTTTTGGTATATTTATTTGGATATAGAAAATTCTATAAATTATGTCATTAATAACTCAAAAAAAATCTAGAATTATATGTACAATTTTGGTAGTATCCTAAAAAATTGGTTCATAAAAAGGATCCAAAATAGCTAGTTTAGGGAAAGGAAGAAGAGTCAATGTGAACATCTTGATAACTAGATGTTTTCAGATTAATGTATAATTTTTATAGACAATACTAGAACTGGGAATGCGTTGAGAATGTATAAATGGAATTATTGTTCAATTAAAATTATTTCAATGAGACTCTATGATATTATTGAAAATATTATTAGGGGATTCATTCACTCAATAAATAAATTATTAGAAGCAATAAAAATTATATAGAGACATGGTTATGATAATGTTCCAATCGTTGGAAGAGGTTTGTGGATGATATGACTATCTAGGTCAGATTACTAAAGACTATCTCCCTATTCAAAAAACCATACCGAGTTTGAAGTGTAACAATAAATATCACTCAGAAGAGGAAAGTATATGGAATGGTGAAGGCTTTAGTTTTTGAGGTTGCACTCAAATCATCATAAAAACAATGTCTATATAGTTTTAATAGTGTATGTTCTTGAAAAATGTTATAAGACTTAAGGAAACTAAATAATTTTGAGAAGTGCAAGGAAGGATCAGTGACCTTTTGAAATTATGGGTTACTCAAAAGAAAAGGGTTTTTATTAGCAGTGATTAAAATTGCTAAGTTAATGTCAAAGAACATGTTCCATAATGATTGGTTGAAATAATATTTTTTTGTGTATCAACTCTATAAGGAAGTTAATTTTAACCCCCAATGATTTTATGATATACTAATCAATAAATAAACTTTAATTATTTAATATCTTACATAATACACAACACTGAGTTTAAATGAACCATGGTATACTATTATTTTCTAGATATTTTTTAATGGGTATGAATATAAATAAATAAATTTTTCAAAATTTATTTTTTACACATGTATAAAATGAATTAATTTATTATAAAATGATTAGAAATGAAAAAACTAATTTCCCGGTAATACATTTTTTCGTAATAAAATAAATTAATCACTCTTGGTGAATGATTTTAAGGTAATTTATATATTATAAATTAATTAAAACGTTTTATCATTCATCTTATGTATTTTTTGGGCATGATATATGAATAAATACAATTTTAGGCTTTAAAACATATTTATAAAAAAACAGATTTTATTGTGTTTCATGTTCTTAATTTATAATGGATTTATTCTGGTTCTAAAAATTGAATCATGAAAAATGGTTTCCATATTTCAAATCATGGGGTTAAAATTTTAAAATAGGTACCTTATATTTTTTGTCATTCTTAATAGAAAACTTTGTAAATATTTTTCACTTAATTAAGGGTATAATTGGTAAAACATGGGTAACACATTGGGGTATAGTTTTACAATTTCTCAAATGCATACCTTTATCCTATTAAATCAGTGCATTTTAGAAATAATCATCTAATTTTAGATAATATATAAACTTTTTTGAATATATGTATGATTAGGACCTTTATAATATTTTAAGAAAATGATAAATAAAAATTATCACTCTCCTGAATTTAATATATCTAAAAAAATTCTTCAGGATATGAAGATGATAATTAGAGTTATAAATTTTTATTTTATAGAATAGGTAATTTATTTTATCATGGTAATTTGATGTTAATTTTTAGTGGTGTAATTTTTACCTTAAATACTTATACAATGGTGATTCAATATTTTCTCAATTAATGAAAAAAATAAAATAAATGATACTAACAATATTAAATGTAAGAAAATTCTGGTTAACTATTTTATTTCATGATTTTTTTAGATTTATATAATATAATATTGATGTTTTAAATATTTTTACCATGTTCCATTGTTATAATGATGACTTTATTATTAAAGTAAATGAATAGTTTGAATAATGACATTATTGCTATTTTATAATAAACCATAATTTATTAAATTATTCAAAATTCATAAAAGTAAAATAAATTTGAAATTTAATTGGATAGGGTTCATAATATCAACCACAATATATTTATGGGTCACTTAACTTTTTATGGTATCATTATTGACCCTTAAATAGTAAACAACTTTGATATTGTGGTAATTATCAAAAGGATTAACTAGGGGGATGGATTAAAACTAAGATAGTAGGGATAAATCATCACATAAAATAGTATAAAAGTTATTAAATGAGGGTATTTTTACTTATCATAGTCATATATTTTGAATACATCCATTTATATCCACTAGAACATGGAAATTTATTTATGTTAATTTAATTATTTACATAATTCCAAGAGTGAACCTCCCCTCACTTATGAAAGGGAACCTCTCTGCCTCTCTTCCTCACACATCTTGAGCCTTGTAGCTCAGAAATTACATGAAATAGTACCTACCTATATTCCCCCAATTTCCTAAATATTACTTTATTATAAAAGGATCATACTTTCAAGGCTTAATGTTTAATCCAAAAGAGGATTTTGAACGAAGTGGTATAACACTTAAAACGAGTACTTCCAATTTTATTTCTTCTTCAACCAAATATAAAATTTATGGATTAAATTTTAAATATTTAATTAACTAGATAAAATATATTTAATTATTATTATGATTATATAAAAACAATTATCCACCTATCCATCAAATGGGAAAAGAAAACATCGCTCGTGCATATATATGGACTACCACCTCCACGAAGTAGTGCATTTCATTTTTCATATCCATTTAACATTGATGGTTATAATAGTTGAAATAATGAATATATATGATATCTATAATATTATTATTGATATTTAATGGTTAATTATAATTTAACTTTCTTTTGTTCCAACCATCGTAAAATAGAAACATCACTCTTGTGTTTTCATACTGGGTACCATCTCCGTGAATTTACACAATTCATTTTTTGTCACCTATTTATATGATTAGTTATATAAGTGAATATAGGGATTAAATATTATATTAATAACATGATTTAGATTATATATATAATGGAACCATGATCCGAGTATAAGGATCAAGAAAACTAAAGAAAAACATTAATGAAAAAATGAAGTAGTTATCTACTGTAATAATGATTTTAATAAAAAAATTATCAATAAAATAGTGATAAAATGGTATAAGTAATAAATATATGGTATAATAATTATAATTATGGGTTTTTATAATATTTATAATAAAAATATAATTATTATATAGAATTTTTGAACATGTATTAAGAAATAAGAGACTATAGGTAAGGGGAGTTCTCGACTCACTTTTATTTTTATGATACCTATGTCATATTCACCACTTGTTTATTTATTTTTTGTGCTGTATATAGAACCTTATAATGTAATTTATTAATATTTTAATGATATTTAAGGTGATATAAAAATCCATATAATTTTATCTCTTTGATCTTGTTTTAATATAGATATTACAAATGTTATAAGATATGTATGTTTAAATACCATTTTCATTGGGATTGTTTACGCTTGAATTAATATTATTCAAATTATATAATCCTTATATGAAAAATACCATTAAGTTTTCTTATCCTCCAATTATTTTTGAAATTTTTATGTTTTACCCATTTTCACGTTTTACAAAATGGGTCAAAAACAATTTTCTTGTTATTTTCATAATGAGGTACTTTTTATTGAAGGTGTGAATATATTAATTGTTTTAATGATTACAACATGACAAAAATTTCCTATTCTCATGACCGCTGATTGATTTGAATAATCTATTAATGTTTTTTGTGATTCTTTAAAAATTTTATATTTCTATTTAATTTTGGAAATTTCTATATTTTAAATAAATGGTTTCAAAATGAAAATGTTATTTTCCTCAAAAAAGATTTTAGGAATCATTTGAAGGCATTTTTTTAACTATAAAAAATAATTTTGATTTACTTGTTCTTTAATGGGGATATGATCCTATGATATAATCCTTATTATTTATCTATATGTTTTATTTCATGACACTTTCCCACTAAATATATCCCAATGAGGGTAGAGACATAATAACCCCTAAGTCTCTCCTTCAGTAGGCCTTGGGTTGGAGACAAGCAATGAGGGTATAAATATAAGGCCCCAGTCTTAAACCTTACTTAATCTTGAGTTATTACAAGATTACACATTGAGGATCTTTTCGGGTTTAGAGTTTTAGAGAATTAGATCATAAAACTTGCATTACATTCCACATTTAAACAAAGTGGTTACATAAAGATAGTATTCATTTTTTCCATCAACGACAACATATTTAAAATAAAACATGGATTCTTTCTTGACACTTCCTTGACACTATCATCATATCATGTACCTTTCCCTTGACCTGTGAAAAACATTTCAAAAAAACTTGGGATGAGCATAAAAATATCAGTAAGGGATATAAAAATATGGAAAGGAAACATGAGTACATATATACATAAGAATGAAATCAGAATTTACCCATAAAACATAAGCACTTTAACATACCTCATCAAATCATGAATAAATCATAGAAATCATAAGACATAAAGGTAACTTGAGGCATTCATAACATTCTTACATAGGGAGTAACCCTCTTGGTTACGTTTGTAATACCCATCACAGTATATTCCCAAAATCTCTTCAGAGAAACCTTAACGTTTAACTCCTTCACATTACCCAATTCATTGGAGAGCTATATCAGGCTCACCCACCCTTATTTTATCACGGAACCACCCGTCTTCATAATAATTCCCAAGAACCACAATATAATCGTATCACATAAAACATGCATAAAGGAAACATAACATTTCCACCTTTCAATCACAAGATATCAATACAACACATTGATATAAAAACATTATGAAAACCATTTTCAATACCAAAATAAAAGAAAAGTAAAACATGTTATTTATTTTTCTTTTAAAAAGAAGGTATGGATTGTAGAGGAATTCGAAACTCAAATAATGGTCATGGTGGCGGAGAATTCGTTGTCGCTGCATACGTATGACAAAAAAAATCCCTTTTGTCATTTAGTAAAACACTTCATATAAAAAAATATTCCTTTTGTATAAACATAAAACTCAAAGGGGTTTATACACCGTATAAAAGAAGGTTGTGTATAAAACAAAATATGCCTCAATGAATAGAGATTGAGACGAAGTCCCTTACAAATATAATTTTTTAAATAAAATAGATCTATTATTTGTATTCACTATATTTACACATAAATAAAGTATAAATACCAGATAGGACATAATAATATCATGACATAATTTGAAAGTAGGATATTAACCCAAAGAATGGAAATTGGGTTAAGAAGTTCCCTTACCTCAGGTCCGACTTGACTCGATCGTTCTTTAACCTCCTGAATAATAAACTTGAGTTAATTTATACTTGATTAAGAACCTTTTTCAAGTTCATTATTCCTTTTATATCACTTATTACCATGTCATGAACACTATGCAATTATTTAAGTTAATAACGGTCGTTTTAACGATCATTGGTACTTGAGTCAAAAATATGCTCTTTATAATTACAAGTTGTTCATGTATCCATTATATCCAGAGTTATACTCATGATTTATATATCATATATATCATATATATCCATTATATACATGAATTTATAATATTACATAACGTTTAGAGGTAAGAAATGAAATGCACCGTTCATGGAGATGGTAAGTCATACGTACGCATGAACGCTACTTTCATTTATATTTCATATTTTATGTAATTTAATCATAATGATATAAAGTTATATTATAATTCCAGTATAATATCATATATAATATCATTAATTATATCCTTTATACCTCCCACATATGGGATTAACAAATCAAATCACTTTGAGGTGGCGGTAGTCCGCACTTCCTAAAATGAAGATATCGCGTTTACCCATAATGGTAACCATTAAGGTATGCCATAAATGAAAAATACAGAAGCTTAATTAAAACATAAACATATTATATATCATATATAAATATAGTGTCATATTAATGTCCACCTTTGAAGGTGTTAAAAGAATATTGAACAATCATCGTTTCGTGAGGCAGAAATTCTCCATCCACAGAAACAGTATGTTCTTTAACCATTAGATGTAGGTGTGTGTAAGTGTAGCTCGAATAATTCTTATAAAAACATCCTAGTATATTGAAGATACTGTTGTTGTTACAAAATAAATTAATAAAAAGAGTTTATTGAGTTGTAGAAGCAAAATAAAACATAAGAACACAAGAGAGGACACTACCTTTAAAACGGGTAACCCTTTTTGATTTGAGCTCAAAGGCTTCCTTGGGAAGACTTCTTCCCAAAGTGAGGCTTCTAAGAGTTATAGAGGGACGTGGAGAGACAAAATGGTTAGGGGTTGGCCAATCCAAAGGCTTTGGAAGTGTGGGTAAGGTGGTAGAGGTGGGGGCCTTTTATAAGAGGCGAGGAGGGGCACTCTTGGAAAGTAAAGAAATGTTACTTTATTTTAAAATGAGCTTCGGATTTAAAAGGTCCCACATTGATATAATTCGAGGATAAGGTGATAAGGGTTTGAAATATACCCATCCAATAGATTTTTGACAAGTGTAGGTCTTAGATTTTACATTATCTTTTCATTTTATTTAAATAGTTAAATAATGAGGTAATCACTGCATCATCATGATGTCATAAATAATTTACTTTATTTAATATCTAAAAATTATAAAAAAAATACTATGATGTAGGAAATATTTTTATCTTTCCAAAGACTATTTATAGTCAAAAATATGACTTGTATAACCCCATTTAAAAATTTTTTAGTCAAACGACTCATGTTTGTGTCATTTTTACTTTTACATTAAATAAAAAGATATTAATGTCATTTTCCTTCCAAAGTGGCTCCATGGGGTCCCCAAGTTGACCCATGGATTGTCTTGGTCGGCCATGACACATATAATAAGGTTAGAACATGTGTCAAGTTTATCTCATATTATTAAAACATTATTTTTACCTTAAACTACATTAATTACCTCTAATCACGATTAAAAACTTAAAAGTTACTATTCACCAAAAAAATTATTTTAATCCCATTGAACCACATTTTACTTCTTAATGACAACCATGTATGTCGGATTTTTTAAATTCAAAACACAAGAGTGGTAAAGTTTCATTTAAACGAAAAATCAGTTTTTTAAGTACCACTTAGTGGTTTCACTATTCATCAAAAATTGATGTTTTTCAGAAAAATACCAAAACTTCACCCTAAGCTATATTTGATATTCCGAATTCAAAAATGATTTCTATTTTAAAAAATTCAAAACATATAAGTTACATTAATTAATTTAATAATTAATTCCCGCTGTCTAAGCAAATACCGTGTTTTTATGAAACAATAGGTAGCAAAAGATTGACACTAGTTTAAGTCCAATTTCAAAGTGAAATTAATTCCAACGACCACTATTGAATTAAATGGTAAAAATATATTCTAATTTAACTTTAAAACCAATTCAAAAGATAATCTAACCATATAATTTAACTAGATTAAAAAGCAGTTTTGATGTAAAATGTAGTATTTTTTCACTATTCATTAAAAAATGAACATTGTCAGAAAAATACCAAAAATTTATCCAATGTAAATTTCAATGTCCCAATCATAAATAATATGTTTATTTTGACAAATAGAGCTTATAAAATTGTCAAAAGTTTGTTTTAAAAATGGTTTTCTATCAAAAGGCAGTAAAACAATCTTTTAAAAATATTAGTGTATTCCATGCTTAAGATTGGATTTATTCTCATTTTAAGACTCTAAAACACTATCTAATTCATAAATAGACATAGATAAAAATATCTATTATTCATTATTTACTTGGGATTCTACAATAAAAATCTCATGAAATGGGGGTTGTTTAAATCTATAATAATATAGTATTAAGTGATAAGATGAATCATCTAGAAAAAAATCAATGGAATACTATAAATGAAACTAAACCCATCCAACTATGAATGTATAGACAAAACCAACACATATAAAATTATCCAAAATTAAATACACAAAAGTAAACATAAATTAGGGGAACAACAACTATCTAAAGATATGAGCTCATAATGCCTAGCATAATTCACATAGTTGTCCTAAAAACATGAGAAAAATTTTATATACAGAGGGTGAAAATACAAGTATACTCAGTATGAAAATGCAAGTCTCTTGTGCTTATGTAAAAATAGAATACTAATGAACCCTTGAGAAAACAATAGAACCAAAAACACCTAAACAATTATAATAACCAAACACATACTCAACATGGGCCACTCAATAATTAATTCATTATTGTATAATAAGATAATATGAAACATATAGATTATAGGGTACCCCGCACTACTTTACCATAATTTACCGCTCTCAAACACCAACTACATACGTCCTAGAGATCCCACCTATTCCACATCATGTAACATCACATATTTCCCGTAGATACCTAGGACTTCACATCACATCACATATCATACCTCATATAGACATATGGTCTATCACACCATATCATTTAACTAGAGTAGTTGGGTATCTGAAACATAAAGGACATGAACCTCATTCCATTCTCTTACAACACACGACCCCCACCATAAGCCATCTCACCAAATTTTTTCCCAAAGAAACATATTTTATCACATCACCTCACGTAACATCTCATCTAGACATCCGAACATTTTAATTATGGCTATCACAACCTATGAATATCAATAACTCCTAGAAGAGGGAGTGGGGAAGAGTGGGTAGCCAATCATCTATCTTCCCACTGAGATGTTGGAAAACCCCCCATGTATATATACATGGGTTTCAGAACATGGATATCTATGTGGGAGGGGCACGTATCGAAATTATAGGGAATATACAATAGTATAGATATATAATATCAAACATATAAGCCTAATCCAATTGGTTCACAATTGGGTTACTAACCATATCACAATTTCACCACATCACATCACAACCTCCAAAACATCTACTACAAATTCTAAATGAACAATGCCACATAACAATCCACAAGACACATTTTAAAACCCCATTAAAATTAAACCATTTTCCATATTTCACATTATAATCCAATTTCATTCAAACACCCAATTCAATCCATTATTTCAAAACCATTCATTTTATATTTAAAATAACATTATTAAAACAAATATCTTTTTACAGTTTATTCCAAATCATTTTATTATTTCTGCCCAATTATCCAAACCATGTTAATTATCATACTACTCAAGCAACTAGAATAAAACAATACACCATAGGGATCACAACTCAGCAACTCATCAGCCACATCCACATCCACCTTACATAACATTACATCAACTTTTGTAGCTCTACTGCACAACTACAACATAACCACCATAACATCCCCACTTCCCTACCACATCATCTCAACTTCTCACACACACATCACAATATTTCCACCACCCATTAATCACATCATGGAAACCAATGCACAACACACAACCCCACCCAAAAATGCATTGAAACACACACATAAATCATTGTCTAGATTAGGCATAGGGGATTCCATTTAATTCTACTTCTTTATTAAAGGATATTTTCTCACAATCTATAAGATAAAAATTCATTAACTAGGTATAAATGATTATACAATTGAATATTAAGTGTTTTCAATTACCACACAACATGTATTTCACAATTAAAATACTAAAAGAGTAGGAAAAGAACCCAATTTCCAAAATATTTAGTTGGAATTTAGTCCGTACACTTGAAATGTCAACAATAATAATAATGCTTGTACAAATATGTGGTTCAAATTACCCCACCCCTTTATAAATTAATTTAACCAAATAATTTATATTTATTAATTTTTATGTAATTTTATCCACATAGATAAAAAAATCCAACCCTCCCAACATGATACACTTAAATAGAAATGAAGAAGAATTTACAACATAGAAGAAATAAACTTTTCACCAATATCTACACCAAAACAAGGGGTGTGCACACAAGAGGAAACCAACTTTGGGGAATAATTTGAAACAAAAATGGTAATAAGGAATGAAGAATCAAAGGGTAAAGGATTGGGTATCTCCCATATCAAGAAAAAGTAATCCTAAAAGAATAGATAAAGGGTTTTCCCTTCAGAATGAATAGATTGGAAACCAGTGAGATTTTCTGCTATTTTAATAGACCATTTAATAATAATCTCATAAAATCCATGTGTTAGGACCGTTAAAAAGGATCCAAACTTTTATTAAATAGAGGATATAATTATCATCCTTTAAAGAGTCATTAAAATACTTTAATTAAGTAGTTGAAACAAATTTTTCCTTAAATAAAACCCAAAAATGGGAAATAGGGAATTTATGTGAAAATGTTTTTAGTGTAGATCTACCATTATGATATACTACCAGAGATCCACCGTTAATGATCTACTGCTAGAATGATAAACTTTTTTGTGATCTAACACCATAATAATATGTAATTGGTGATCTACCAATAAAGATATACCATTGGTGATCTATTGATTGAATGATTTACTATTGGTGGTCTACCACCGGAATTATCAACCATTGGTGGTCTACTAAAATATATCTACCATTTGTGATCTACCGTTAGAATGAACTACCGTTGGTGATATACCATTGGTGATATAACACCAGAATGACCAAACATTGGTGATATACCACTATAGTTATACCTTT
Source organism: Viscum album (assembly GCA_963277665.1). Classification (NCBI taxonomy): domain Eukaryota; kingdom Viridiplantae; phylum Streptophyta; class Magnoliopsida; order Santalales; family Viscaceae; genus Viscum; species Viscum album. Next base: position 1,713,849,650 of record OY728130.1, read on the forward strand.
TCTGATCTACTACTAGAATGATCTATCATTGGTGATCTAACTCTAATATCTACCATAATCCTATAAAACACCCCTATTCCCTCTAAAACACATAAAAAACCCTCCATTCCTTCACTGAACACCTCTGGATTTTCCCAAAAGAGATCATTGACCATATTTCCACCAATTTAATAGGGATGAAGGTATGGGATGTTACATCAAATAACTCTAAAAATAATCTCACCATTGAGTATTCAAAACCTTCCACGAAGGAATGAAATAAAAGAAAGGAGTGATCATCTGTCGAGACCCCTATCTAGGATATAGTTTCATCTAAAACACCACCACCAATCAAATTTTCAAACCCAATCATCCACAAAATACTAACAAACTATACTACTCTGAGCATATAAATCTAGAAATTCCACCCCCATGTCAACATACTATCCACTTTGTGTGGAACTAAATCATCCAGATGGGTTTAACCGCATCATATTACAATGAATCCTGAGTCGGAATCTAGTCCTCCTATCTCCATACACCAGAACCCATATAACAGATTACCCAAAAATAAATAATCACATCTCATATAAAATAGAAAAGTCCAAACATAACATTGATGTATAAAAAATAAATAAATAGAATAAAAAAACAAAAAATAACTCCAGTTACTGGGAATAAATTTTCATCTCATGATCCCAATTAATCTTCTCTAGGCCACCATACCTCTTTAGAACACAAACCAAATGAATTGCCCATCCTCATAAAAGCATATCTCAGCGTTCTTTGATCTCCATTAGTTTCTCCTTAATCTTTGTTCCATCGTTGATATCTAGATCTTCCCAATAAATGAAATGGGAGTAATCATAATGATATTGAAAAAGATGAGTTATGTGAAAGAATTAGGGATCCATTCCAGTCATTGTGGATGTTACAACCGTTGATCCACCTTACTAATGCAGCCTAACAACTTGAAGGGACAAAGAAATCTAAGCGAGAGGTTACATCCTTTTCTGAACCTCCATATTCCATGTTGAGGGGAAACATTCAAGAACCTATTATCTCCATCCTCAAAGTACAATAAACTACTCCTATAATAAGAATGATAATTCAACCTATCATCCATATACATTTTTTCCAAAACATCTACCACACTTGACTCCTTGATTTCTAGGAAGTGAGACAATTTGGTCAACTAGTCCATGATTACCTAGATAGCCTAAAAAATCTGTGTCCTCGGGGTAACCCTATGAATAAATACATCTAGAAGTCATCCCATTTTAACTTGGTAATACCAAACAGCTATAAAACCCACCAAGAACATGGTTCTTAGCCTTTACATGTTAGAAAATCGGACACCAAGCCACAAAATTTAGCACTAATTATTTTATCCTAGGCCACCAAAACTATTCCTGTAATCCACTTTACATATTAAAAACACCATAGTGCACCCCTAAAGTTAAGATATGATTATCATGAAGGGTTTCCTCATGAATTAATACTAGAAAAATATCCCCTGAAACATCATATAATTCTGACCATCCTCCAACCATCCCTCCATAGCATCACCATGTCCATCATGATCATGTATCACCTCTACCTATGAGACTCCCAACCGAGACTCATCCACTTGACACATTTGAGAAGAACACGCCATTATATAAAAATTAGACTCTACCATCATCCACCCATTCATCTAATTGCAAGGCTTCCAATTCCTTTATTACTCTTTACGAATAATTGGACACTGAAACAACATCATTCTGCCAATTTAGGATCATAGAATTGGCCAAAACATTTCATTTTCTTGAGGTGTAGGATATCTAAAAATCATAATCCTAAAGAAAATCCATCCACCTCGAATTTATTAGAGTTTGATCATGGTTAGAATTGATATACCCAAGAACATGTAATCCTTGAAGACCACGATGCCATCCCAAATGAGGTAATGATTCCATAATATTCGTGAAAACACAAGCACTGATAGTACCATATTATGGGTGGAATAGTTATGGTCATAGGGGTGAAAATATATAAACTCATAAAAGATCACCACTTTCTACTAAATCAACAATAATCCCATTCCCAAGAGGGAATCACAAAAAAAACACCTCAAACATCACACCCTACTTCAGAAACTAAAGCACTAGGGCATTAGAAAAATTCTCTTTTAGAGAACCAAACAATGTCTGACACTGATCTGTATAAAAAAAATATTGTTCCTTCCTACTCAATTCTATTAATTAGGATAAAATGAAATATAAATTGGGAATAAACCTCATATAATATCCCATAAGACTATGAAAACTACGAACCACTACCATTTTCTTGGGTTATTCCTAAGAATAAAACTGCCACGACCATCGATGATTCTAAATACACACTCTAATGAGATACCCCATGCCTACAAAAAGGTTCCCCTCATGTCCAATACTTACACTTGGATAACATTACATATAGTTGGTGGTGTCTAAGAACCTGTAAAATAGATTTGATATTCTCAATATTCTCATCATCTATCTTTGAGTAGATTAATATGTCATCAATGAACACAATAATGAAAAAGTATAGGAATTCATAGAACATATATTTCATTATCCTCATGAACATAACTAGTGAAATAGTGAAACTGAAGGGAATGACCATGAACATAAAGTGTGTATACCATCATCTAGGGGAAGTCATGTAGATATCCCCATATTTCACCCTCAATTTTTGATAACCATAATGTAGATTGACCTTAGAGAACCAATTATCTCCCCTCAACTAGTAGAAAACATCATCAATTCGAAAAAAAATCTATTAATTATTTATTGTCACCTGGTTCAAAATCGGAATGTCTACACAAAACCTCATACTAACATTGGACTTTTTAGAGGAAAAACAAGAGCACCCCACAATGACACACTAGGAAAAATAAAACCCTTTTTCATAATATAATTAATCTAAATCATTAAATCATACAAATTAGAAGATGCGATGTAATAAGGATCCATAGAAATCAGAGAAGCACTAGGATTCAAGTCAATCTCAAAATCAACATCACGTTGAGGGGGTAACATCACCGCCTCCCCTAGGAAGACATAATAAAACTCCCCAAAAACCATGGAAACCACACCATCTCAGCATCCAATAAATCCACAAACATATCATCCATCAATGTAAGAATGTATTCCACGTCCATGTTTCCCAAATATTGGGCCCACTCAGCAATGAAATCTACATTATAGATATCCACATCGGAGAACATGACCATACTCAGGAAGAAGTTGATAATTGTATTCCCAAAATACAACTATTTGACACTGAGGATGAAATTATAAAACTATATATTAATGAAGAAAAGGACCCCATGGGACTTATGTAGTCCCATCAGCAGTCAAAACACCCATAACACATCAAAAAAGATGGTTTATCCTTCTACTGGAATATTCAACACCAGGGACATGTGAATCCCCTCTATGTCTTGTCCATGAGAATGAACTACAGATGTTGAAACATTGGAGCGTGAAGCTACCGAATCAAACAAGGAACATATAATGGTTCATTATAAACTAAGTGTACTTATAATGATCTTTGGCCCCACCGGCGCTACTTCCACTACTTCCTATAAGTGACCAGGCCGAACTCCTCTACTTCTCTACCAATGGTCGCCTCTATGAACATGATTCGTTCAATTTCCCTGAACTAGAGGAACATCATGAGGGTGGACTCTAAATTCCCCATCCTCTTCAGAAATATTATATGCCTACTACCCCTACTAAGGGAAGGTACTCATTGGTAACTATTTCTGAGGCTAAATTTGAACATTTCCACCTCTACCAAACTGATGTCGAGTAGAAAATGGACACTTGTCTCAATAATATCCATAAACCCCACATATGAAATAGACTAGTCTAATGTTTCCAAGAAAATAATAGAAACCACTTACCATAGAAGGAAAGAAGGGAAACATCTGAGGTTGACTCACCACAGTTCCAAACCTAGAAGGCCCTATCACCCAAGACTTTCTACTCACAACTCTACTCCTCGAGGAACACTACTAGTTACCCACTCACGGAAAACCTCATCATGAGTTCATCCTCTTGATCACCTCCAATTTCTTATGATCCTCCAAATACAATGTAATTTTAAAAAATCATATGTAATGCCCCAACCTGAGTTACCAAGAGTCGGTGTATTATTACATAACATTGACATGATACAAGGAATCGTGTCCCGAAAGACCGATCAGTTTAGCAGTCTTGGAAGTAATAGATACATTCATAAGTTTTACATTACATCATGAAATAAAAACATCAACAAAATTTTTTCCCCTTTTAATATACTTATATCTCTATCCTATCCCTGTAGTTCAACCATTAAATACATCTTCACATCCTGGATAAAATAAGACATATAAAGGGGTGAGCTCAGATGCTCAGTAAGAACAACAATATAGTAGAAACTTTCATAAATAAGCATAAACATTTAAGTCATTGTATAAGACTAAAAAAAATCCTTTTAAAATTAAACTTAAGCATAATTTGGAAAAGATAAAATCAAATAATTCCATTTAATTATTCACATGAATATTCTACTAGTCGAATAATCACATGCAATTTCAATATCAAATTTCATAATGATGGAATGCATAGTGCTATACTTCATAACCACATAGTCAAGGCCTTATGCCAAGACTACAAAGAAGATTTTGTCAAGGCCTTATTCTAAGACACTAGTTTGTCTCATGATACCTAGTGACGCATCGAGGAGCTATAGCGGGCTCCACCCATCACTTAATAATTCCAATGCATTCCTAATATGTAAAGGTTTAAACATAACATAAATATTTGTATTAAAACTAGTATACGAAATGTCAATAATTTATCCATAAACCATGAATGGTGTAAAAATAACAAATACAAAGTCAAAAATATCATGAAAGCATCAATACAATATGAAATTTTTGTATCATAGTAAATCAACTTCAAACAAGCTTAAAATCCATCAAAGGATGTTGACAAATATGAAATCAAAACTTTTTTTAGAGAAATATCTCTTTCTATTTTGAAATCATTTAAATGTCAAACAATTATAAATGAAAACTTTTATTTTGAAAATATTCTTATAATATTGTATGGGAAGCTTTGATGATGATATAACTGCGAAAAATAGCCACACTCGCCGTATAAGTTAAAAAAAGACATTCTTTCCTTAATTTTGTCGAAAAGGTCATAATGTACCCTATTTAGAAATCAACGGAAAGATTCCTTTTAAAACATATATGGTCAAATAAGTGTATAAATTAATTTAACCCATAGTATAGTAAATAGTAAAAATGTTTTTAATTATATTTGTAAGAAAACACGGATGTGGATGATAAAGATTTCTGATTAGATACTTACGTAAAAACAACCTCAGATAATAAAGAGATTGTGAAATTAACCCTTACCTTGTACTTTTTCTGGGTCGAGGGTATGTTAACATACAATATAATAGTTAAATAATTTTTATTAAATTATACAAGAACCATATACATAAATATGATATCATATATGATCTTCTAATATTGCTTTGTTAATAATATTTTAGTAGTATCATCGTTTCGGGTGTTAATTGATTCGTATTCCTTTATATGGTTGGTTACATAAGCCATGTTTGTTATGAATAAGATTTATTTGATTCATATAAAGAATGATATTATGTTTATAAAAATTATTTTGAATCATAAAATAAAAATTATTCTTGAATTATTACGATGGGGAATGAATCTTATCGCGTTCGTAGAGACGATAATCAGTACGTACGCACGAGCGACAATATCATTATATTGATGGTGAAATAATATGTAATTGGATGGTATATCATATATATAGAATAATTACCATGTTATATTTATTATTTACATCAGTTATACTCGTTATTATACCCATCCAAATAATAAAGTGTTTGAATAACAAACTACACCACGACGTGGAGACAGTAAGCCTTACGTAAGCACGTATGGTGACTTTGTCATTAATATGATGGATAGAATAATGAATATGGTTGTAACATTTTTATAATAACATCATAGTATATAAAATATACTGGAGTTATTATTTTATAATGGAAACAACAAAGAAAGAGGAAGTGGAAGAAGAAAAGAACTTGAAAGAGGGTGGTGAAATTATTACACCTTCTTTGGGTGTTTCCTTTTGAGTTGATAAAAAGGGATCCTTAGGTTTGATTTATGATCAAAATAAGGCCTATAGGTTTAAGTGAGAAAATTTAGAGGATATTTGGGCAGGGTTTGGCTGAGAAAAATGGCTTTGGAGGTGTGAAATTAAGAAAAGGTGAAGCGCCCTTTTATAAGAGAGGTGAGGGTCACTTTTGGAAAAGCTTGAAATATTATTTTATAATAAAATCATTTTAGGTTTCTAATGGCTCCAAAATGAATTATTTCTAGTATAAGGTGGGTATGGGTTGAAAATCTCTCAACAAATAAGTTTTAGATAGGTTTAGGTCATCATATTAACCTTATCTTTTATATTTAACTCTTAGTTAAGTAGTTTGACATTTTTCATGTCTCTTTGTATTTGTATATTATATGGTTAATTAACATACTATAACAAGACAAGAGAACCCAATGTGGTTCATTATTAATATATATAACCTTATATAAGTCCTCTGGCCGAACCATAGTATTTTAGTAATATTATATCAATTAATAATATAGTATTTTTTTTAAAAACTCAATTATGTCAATTTTGACACTATTTAGTATTTGATTTTTTTGAAATCCATAAGAACATTATCACTTCAAATAAAATTTATTTAAAAAACCTAAAATGTCATATTAACCTAGAAAATTATTGGAATTCGTAACAAGTATCAATTTAAATTTATTTGGATATTTATAATATCAATTATTTTAATATTTCATTAATAAGGTATATACTACATCATTATCGTGTCATAAATAAATTAAACAATTTAATGTATAAAAATTATAAATAAAATACCATTATGCATTAAATATTTTTATCTTTATAATGAATATTTATAGTCGAATTTATATTGTGTGTAAACCTATATTAAAAATAGTTTCGTTATTAAACCTTGAATTTAACTCTTTTAACTCTTCTTTAAATAAAATAATAATAAATGTCCTAATCTAATCCAAGAGGACCAAGGAAGATCATATTTTATTCCTAAGGTTGTTTTTTGTCGAATTATACTTATCATATAGAATTATTACTTGTGTTAAGGTAATTATGATATCATTTTTACCCTTAGTTACCATATTTATTTTTAACAGTGGTAAATAAAAGTCAAAATTTACTATTCACCAAAAATTATTTTCACCTTATTGAACCACATTTTACTTACTGATATTAATCGCGTCTCTTGTATTTTTTAAATTCAACTCATGGAAGCTGTAAAATTAAGTTTTATGCAAATTTGTAAATGCTCCTAGGAGGTGGGTAAAAGACGGTAAAAAGTTCAATAAAATTTTTATATATCTAAACTCATTATAAATTGAATATAATGAATTACCTTAAACTTATATAGGTATTATGTATCTATTTTGACATAACATAAATTTAAATAAAAGAAATAATTATTTAAATAAAAATTTGGTTTTAAACAATAGCTTAGTGTTTTTCACTATTCATCAAAAATTGAAAGTTTTCAGAAAAATAACAAAAATTCACCCTAAGCTAATTTTGATATTCTGAATCCAAAAATGAAGTGCATTTTAAAAGATAAAATTTATAAAATTTCAAAAAGTTGGTATTACTATTTATAATGGCTAGTTTGATTGGTTGTGGTGTGTTTGAACTCGATGTTGCTAACAACACAAGCTATTGTATTATTCAAAGGGAAATGTACCGTGGAAACATGGGGTGTTACATTCTACCCTCCTTAAAAAAAATTATTCCTTAAAATTTCTAAAATATTACTGCATAAAATGATTCTAGTGGTTCTTCATCATATGTTCCTCAGGTTTCCACGTTGCCTCTTTCATCTTATGGTTTCTCCATAGAACTTTTACCAAACATGTTGTACAGTTTCTCAGCACTTGTTCACTTATATCAAGAATCTTGATAGGATCTTCACAATAATACAGATCAGGTTCCAATTCAATTTCCTTATAGATGATTACATGTGTAGGGTCAGACATGTATTTTCTCAATAGTGATATGTGTAACACATCGTGAACTTTGGAGAGACTTGGCGATATTGCTAAATGGTAAGCTACAACCCCAATTCATTCTAGAATTTCGAAAGGTCTGATGAACCTGGGACTTATTTACCATTCTTACCAAATCTTATAACTCCCTTCTATAGAGATACCTTCAGGAAAACATGATCTTCTACCTGAAATTCCAAATCCTTCCTTCTGTTATCAGTATAGATCTTCTTCCTACTTTGAGCTGCTTTGATGTGGGTTTGGATAAACTTCACCATTTCCATCATTTCTTCAACAAGTCCAAGGCCTACGAGTTTTCATTCACTAACATCATCCCAACAAGTTGGTGTGCAACATCTCTTTCTGTATAATGCTTCACATGGTGTCATCTGAATACTTGAATGGAATATATTGTTATGTAAAAATTCTACTAGAGGAAAATATTGATCCCACATACCATGAAAGTCAAGTGATAAGGATCTCAACATGTCTTCTAAGGTTTGAATAGTCCATTCTGATTTTCCATCAGTTTGAGGTTGGTAGGCAGTGCTCAAATTAAGTTTATTATCCAGGGCTTTCTGAAGACTTTTCCAGAATCTTCATGTAAAACTGGGATCCCGATAAGAAAAAATCAATAGGGGTACACCATGAAGTCTTAAAACTTCATTAATATATAGTATGTCCATACGTTCAAGTGGTAAATCTTCTCTTATAGAAATAAAATGTGCTGACATGGTAAGATGATCAAAAATGACCCATATTGCATCATTCCTTCTAGAAGTCTTTGGTAGCCCCATGAAAAAGTCCATCGTAATATTATCCCATTTATAATTAGGTATGAGAATAGGTTGCATGACTCTTCCAGGTTGTTGCCTTCCAACTTCCACTTGTTGACAAACCATACATATTGACACAAAATCAGAAATCTCCCTGTTCATGTTATCCACCCAAAAATGTTCTTTCAAATCCTTATACGTCTTGGTTCTCCCAAGGTGTATAGAGAAATTGGAGCTATGAGCATCATCCAACAATTCCCTTTTTAGATCAGGTATGTTTGGAACACAAAGTTTCTTCCCAAATTTCCAAATTCCATCTTCACATATGAAGTCAGTCAATCTCCCATCATTCACAGCTTTAATCATCTTTTGAAACTCCTCATCATCAGTCTGAGAACTCTTTGTCCTTTCTAGTAAAGATGGTTTGGAAACCATTTAAAAAAGTATTGATGTTTCACCTTCAATGGTAATTCCCATATCCATCTTTACTAGATCCATGAAAATATGATCCCTTTCAACTCTCATCTTGTTCAAAACTCCATGATCCTTTCTAATCAAAGCATCTTCCACCTTATTTTCCTTCCCCGGGTGGAAGTGCATAGTGCAATCATAATCCTTGAGTAGTTCAAGCCATCGTCTTTACCTCATGTTGAGTTCTTTCTGTGAGAAAATATACTTCAAACTCTTTTGATCACCATAAATCTCACATTTTTCACCCTAGAGATAGTGTCTCCATATCATTAGAGCAAAGATTACTGCTAATAACTCATGATCATGAGTATGATAGTTTTTATCATGAATTTTTAGCTACCATGATGCACAGGCAATAACTCTATCATTTTGCATAAGGACACAACCAAGTCCATTCTTTGATGAATCACTATATATAACAAACCCATCATTCCCCGATGATAGAGTCAATATAGAATAATTAACTATTATTCTCTTCAGTTCTTCAAAAAATTATTCACACTCTTTTGTCCAAACAAATTTAACCCCTTTACGAGTGGGCTTGGTTAATGGGTTAGCCAATCGGGCAAAATTCTAGACAAAACGCCGATATTAACCTGATAAACTAATAAAACTACATACTTCAGTTATACTCGTAGGTACTAGAAATTCTTGGATTGCCTTGGTCTTTGAAGGATCAACATAGATTCTATCCTTAGAGACAATATGGCCAAGAAAAGAAATATCCTAAATCCAGAATTCACACTTGCTAAATTTCCCATATAATTAATTTATTCTAAGAGTCCTTAGGATAATGCGCATGTGATTTTATTGATCTTCGTATCTTTCAAATTATACTAAAATATCATCAATAAATACCACTAAAATGTCATCAAGATATTCCATGAAAACTCTATTCATTAGATCCATAAAGACATAGGGTGAATTAGTCAATACAAATGTCATTACTCTAAACTCGTAATTCCCGTACCTGGTTCAAAATACTGTTTTCAGAGTTTCTTCCTTCTTCACACACAACTGATGATATCCAGATCAAAGATCAATCTTTGAAAAATATTGAGCTCCATGATGTTGGTTGAATAAATAATCAATGAGAGGTTGGGGTTACTTGTTCTTTATTGTAATAGCATTGACCTCCCTATAGTCAATGCATAACCTCATAGATCCACCTTTCTTCTTAACAAAAAGAACATGGTCCCCCAATGGAGAAACACTAGGTAGAATAAATCCCTTATAACTCAATTCTTCTAGTTGTTTCTTTAGTTACACTAATTCCACAATGGCTATTCTATAGGGGTATTCGATATAGGCCTTGAACTCGGAATTAAATCAATGGAAAACTCAATTTCTTGTTCTAGAGGATGCGTAGGTAAATCCTATGGAAACACATCAACATATTCTTGCACAATAGGTCCATACTCAATTTGAACATTAATTTCCCCAATCATAGTTATTTCATTCTCTTCCTCCCCAATAATTAAATTTAGTTGAGCTACTGGGGATGGATCTAGATAAGAATCAGGTGGTGAAGTTTCTACTCTAAAGATAAGGTACTCCTTATCATCATCGAGAATTGTAACCTCCTTATTCTTACAATAAATTTTCACATCATGGTCCTAAAGCCAATCTGTACTAAGGATTATATCAAATTCAATCATGGGTATGACGATGAGATCAGCAGATAAAGAAAATTTATATGCTCTGATGGGAACGGATTCACAAAAGTTTGTTGCAATGATTCTTTCCTTAGAAGTTTTGACTAACAACTCCCTTGTTAAATCAAATTGGAAATATCTAATTTTTTTAGCAAACTGGGAATACATTAAACAATACGATGATACAAAATCAAATAAATCATTGGATAAACTTGAGGAAACCATTAAATTACCTGCCACCATATCTTTCAGAGCTTCAACCTCAGCAGTAGTGATCACATAATCTTGGCCTTACTCCCTTACCCTTTTCTAGGGTAAGTTTCCTTGGTTCTTTAGAAATTTGTTTTCATAATGCCCCTTTTCTCTACAATTGTAGCATTAAACACTGAATACCTCTTTATTCCCCTTGTAATCATGATCTTGGTGGCCTTTTTCACTACACTTGTAACAGAATCTCATTTCCTTCAGTCAAGTATCAGGGTGTTTCTTCTCACATTTACTTCAGGATAGATATTCAACTTTTCTCTTCTTCCCCTTATTTCCATTTCCAGAGTGTTCAGTGTATCTCTTCTTCTCCTACATTGCTTTAAATTCATAAGACTTAGAGAATTATTTTTCTATCTTGATAGCACAAGAGACAATATCTTCCTATGATAATAAGGATTGTGAGACTAATGCTCACCGAGGAAATGGTTTTAACCCATCAAATAATCGATCAATCTTATTCCTTGGGTTACATATATAATATTCAGCAAGCCTTTCTAACCATGTAAATTTAGCCTCGTATTTTACGTCATTCTCATCCTCCTTTTGTCTCAGAATAAAAAATTGTCTTTTATTATCCGCTTGATGGTCACGAGGAAAATATTTTTCTAAGAAAATCTCTTTAAACTCCCTCCATTGCATATTTTATACTTCAATACCTTCCTTTGTGTTTTTAATCGATGACCACCATTGATCTGCCTCTCCCGTGAAGCAATAAACTGCCATGAAAACTTTTTCCCTTTCACTACTCCCCAAAGCGTGAAATATTTTCTCGAAGGAACTTGTCCATTGCTCAGATATTAATGTATTTGTACTCCTATTGAATGTTGGTGGTTGTTTCCTCATTAAACGGTCTAATATTGATCCTCCGCATTGTGGATTAGGGTTCTCCATATGAGTAAGGTTATTACTCATAACCCTAGTGAGTTGTCCTAGTATGGTGATAAGCTGATCAGCACCAGTTGCATCACCAGCTCCACTATAATTATCTTGATTAGGAGGGAAATACCAACATATATTACATGGGTTGATACAGTTTTCATTCCTTCCACTAGGTGCCATTTCTAAACAATTTCATACACTAGATTAGTTTATGAATCGCAATACATAGTTCCAAACTTGTAAAACCATAAACATAAATTGAACATTTTATAGATATAATCCATAACCATAAAAATGTTTTCTTTATGGAAGTATATACTCATAAACCCTTCATAATGGTTTGTAAGGAAAATGAGAATTATCCTAAGCATATATCCCAGGAGTGTCGTAACCAATAGTATAGTAAGGACCGTTGTCATGCACAGGTTCTCGTTCGACTCTACTGGAAAGCGGTGTTTTTAGGTTTTGCCCCTAGGTACATCTGTGCCAGAGCTGCCACTACATGCTCATATCCAGATAGAGATGTATTTCTTGGAAAACTCACAAAATATCTACAGTACCAAAATTTTCAGAAGTTCTTCTATACTAATCCTCAAAGTCTATCTTAGGGTAGTGTTCTCTAATTATAGTTTTTTTAAATCTAGTTTCCAAGGTTTATACTAAAATTTCTATGTTACTAACTGTAATGCTTTTAAGTAACTATAATCCTTATACATTCCCTTTTCTTATAGATCCATACTCTACACGAGACTCATAACCATGCTCCTCTTAAGGAAGCCACATTTTGTAAGACCCAATAAAATACTGTCATATAATCATATTAAATGTTTCTTATATTCTACGGTCTCTTATTTCTCACACTGAACGTGTCTCATGTGGGCTTAGAGACATAAATTATCATGTCATTGGAATAATGGAAATACCCTCATTAAAGAAAGAATCCTTATTTTAATGTTTTGATCATATTTCCATTTATTCAAAGGCCCATGTTCCCAATGAAACATTTCAATGTAGCTTCATATGCATAAGTCCTACTCGAACCACTTTTGTCACACATTTCACAACAGAGACGCGCCTATAAAATCAGAACTACATAAACATTGGTTATTATATTCTCATTATACATTGGAGTTCTCATAGAAAAAATAAGACTTGAGGGGGAAAAAGAATGTCTCATGCTCGGAACGCGACCGGCGCGCCGCCTGATTTTTCAAAATTTTCAAATTTTCGGCCCGTTGCCCCTGCTGCTCCACCAGGTGACGGCATCTCAGATGTCCCTCCACCACCTCCGGTTCGAAATCTTACTGGGGGCCGGTTCTGGATTCTCCCCTGAATTCAATTCCTTGGTGGCGCATCTGGCTCCCAGATCGTTCGAGGAGGATCTTGCCAGGCCGGCCCCTGCCCCGGTCCCAGCCAGCCTCCTTGCCACTCCTGGAATTGGGATCGCCCCTCGCTGTGCTGCACTTGTGGAAGGATGCCCTACGATCAATCTCTCTCCGGCTGAACTCGGATCTACAGAAGCCTATCATCACTGGTCCCTTGTAGCAATGCTTGGTTGCGATCGTCCCACTATTGCCTGCTTCTGTGCCTTTGTGGGCTCTTGGGGCCTGTCTACTCTGGCTGCAGTCTCTTGTCTTTCCCATAATGCTTTCGGCATCCACTGCTTCTCGCATGAAGGATTCGTTCATTCTTGGTCTCCTGAGTTGTGAAGATATGGGGATTGTCGCTTCTCCCTGTTTAGGTGGTCCTGGGATGTTCATCGGGGCAAGGACTCCAGCTCGGCCGCGGTTTGGGTAAACCTCCCGGACATCCCGATGCCCTTCTTCAACCCTTCCATCCTTCAGATTGTGGGGGATGCCCTGGGTGGGTTCTTGTGTACAGTTGCGAAAACCAGGATGCTTTCTTCGTCTTCGGTGGACCGCATCTGTTTGGAGGTGGATATAGCCTTCCCCCTCCCCTCGCGCGTTCTGGTCCGGGCGGGCCCTGATTTCTCTTGGTGGCAGCGTGTTTTCTTCAAGTCTCAAGGCTTGTGGACTACAAGGCCATGTAGAGGAAGTCTACAGGCGCAAATACTCTCTCAAATCCAAAGGTCTCTTGGAACGAGGTTCCTCTGATACTGATGGTGCTGCGCAGGTCCCAGCTTCCCCCTCGTGGCTTGCCGCTATTCCTCCCGATTCCCCTTCCAGCTCCATATCTCCCCTCCCCTCTTCAACAGTTCCCCCCTCACCCCTGGGTGACTCATTGAGCTCGGATTCTCCGCTACCTGGCCCAATTCCCTACCTTAGCCCGATTATTGGCATGGTGGAGGCCCCACCCACCCTCCTTTGCAAACATCACTCCTTTCTGAAGATGGTGAAGGAGCTCCTAGCCCCTGGTGCCTCTTCTGAGCTCCCTCCTGAGGCCTTGGACCCTCCAGTTTCAACTTCCCCCCCTACAGAGCCCTCAATGAACCTATTCTCTCTGCAAAGTCTTGGACTATCTTGGGCAGATGAGGGTAGATAATTCTGAGCCCTCGCCTCCCATCCCCTCTCCCGCCCCTTATCTGCAGCCCCCTGGAGACCTGTTTGCACAGGGTTACCTCAAAGCTCTTGTGGGCTCCTCCCACTCTTCTGATCAGCTCCGTCGTCCGGTCAACCGCTTTTATGCTCTAATCCATCTCAATAGAGACGAGTTCCCTCCTGGCTCTGCATCCTTCCCCCTGCAGACATCCAATGGTGTTACCCGGAACACCCGATCCAAAGTTTGAGAATCTAAAAACAGCCTTCCTATTGAAGGTCATCAGCTCCTGCTGTAGGGACGGAAGGCCCCTGCCCGCAACCTCTAATGTCCTCTATCATTATCTGGAATGCCCAGGGGCTTGGCGCCCAGGACAAAGGTGAATTCATCGCATCATAATTTCACAAATATCAAGTTTCATTGACGTCTATCTTAGAGCACAAAAAGAAAGTTCACCAAATCGAAGGTATGGCAATAAGACTTGGTTTCGCCAATTCTTTACACGACAGCCCATGCAATAATCATATTTGGATTTTCTGGAAAAACCAATTAAATTTTGAAATGGTGGAGGTATCGGCTCAACACCTCTATGTTAAGGTACGTGCAGCAGGGTCTGAATTCTTCTACACGGCTGTGTATGCTAAGTGTGTGGCGAATGAGAGAGTCACACTTTAGCAGCTACTCTTGACTTTTCAACTCAGCAACCTCCCCTGATATGTTGCTGGTGATTTTAACTCCATCACTAATGCATTGAAAAAAAGGAGGCGGTCCGTACAATCAAGGCTTGATGAATGATTTCAAAGAGTTTATGTTGTCAAATGGCCTGATGGATATGGGTTTCGTCAGCGAACCATTCACCTGGTGTAACAATAAAAGAGGGAGCAGGTGTATCTGGAGCCGTCTAGATCGCTACCCCAATAACTTGCAAGGTGTCGAATTCTTCCCCCAGGTAGAGGTTATTCACTTGGCTCGCATCCTCTCTGACCATGACTCTCTTCTTATACACTTGAAAAGAGATCAATGCAGGAATAATATCTTTACCTTCTCGGTTAGCTGGACTCGCATAGAAGGATTTCTACATGTTATTCAGGAATCATGGAACCAAACTTCGTATGGAATGGCATGGGAAAGGTTTAGCGACAAACTCAGAAGATTAAGATCCCACCTGTATGAATGGAAAAAAGAAAAACCTATCAGTGACAATCATATTTAGTACCACAAGAATGAGATCCAGACCATGAAAACCCACTTCCAGGAAGCCTGGGATGATGATATATTTTCCAGAATTACGGAGAAACAAAACGTTCTTGGAGGGAAGATACCAGAGATCAAGATGGTGTT
Source organism: Viscum album (assembly GCA_963277665.1). NCBI lineage: Eukaryota > Viridiplantae > Streptophyta > Magnoliopsida > Santalales > Viscaceae > Viscum > Viscum album. Next base: position 1,713,865,672 of record OY728130.1, read on the forward strand.
CAGAGAACGTTCCAGGGCCCTTTGGATGAGGGAAGGTGACATGAACACTGACTTCTTCAACACCTGAATTAAGGAGAAGAGGGATACTAGAAGAGTAAACCTATGGTTGGAAAATGGTTATTATATAGGGGATATCGATGTGGTGGGGTGCATGGTGGAGGATCATTTCAGAATCCTTCTTGAAGGGCCTCTTGACACAACAGGAGTTGTGTCCCTTGACACATACAGCGCCAAAAACTTCCTATGTTGCATCCCCAACTTGATCTGCGATCAGGACAACATGCAGTTGGAAGCCATCCTTGATGAGATGGAGATCAAAGTTGTGATCCTTACTCTGAAACCAAATAGTTCCCTTGGGCCTGACTAGTTTCTAGGTACGTTTTGTGTCTTTACATGGGATGTTATAAAAGACAATATTGTTGAGGTAGTGCAAGATTTTTTCAGAGGCAGACATCTCCAGAGATCAATATGTGCATCAAATCTGGTGCTTGTTCCCATGGTTAAAGAGCCTTTCTCTCTGGGGTAGTACATACCTATTTTTCTGTGCAACATCTTGTATAAGATTCTGGCAGATTTGATCAACAAAAGAATCAACCTCTTGCTTCCTCAAATTATTTCCGACGAGCAACATGGCATCATGCAGGGCCGAAATATCCAAGGGGAAATTGGGATTTCAAAGGAGATGGTCAACGATCTTAACAGGAAATGCACTGGGTCCAACATCATGATTAAACTTGATATAGACAAAGATTATGATAGGATGAGCTGGCGCTTCATCCTGAAAGCAATGCATCACTTCGGTTTCATCACGTGGTCCAGAGATATGATATTTAGATGTTTTTCTTCCCTGTGGCTAACCGTGGGGCTCATGGGAAGATGTTTAGGCTTCTTTTAATCGGTTCGCGGACTGTGGCAGGGGGACCCAATCTCTCCCAGCCTGTTCATCCTCGCACAAGACGTGCCCTCAATGAATATCATCACTGCTACAACCAGCGGTAGTATCCTCCCATACAGGAACAAATATGGTTCATGCATCGTGTCGCATCTTATGTACGCAAATTCTATCCTTCTCTTCATCAATGGCAGGTCGTGATCGATTAAAAGCTTAAAAAAAGATTATGGAAACGTACAGAAGCTAGAGCGGGCAATGTGTGATCCTCACGAAAAGCAGTGTCTTTTTCCCAAAATCCTGTTCGAGCCGGTGCACCCGAATCATTCAGGAGAGACTGGGTATTTCAAGGAAACCTCTCCCAATAGAATATCTCGGTGTCCCCATTTCTAATGGAAAAATCAAGAAGGTGGATTTTGAACACTTAATTAGAAGAATCACAAACCATGTTTACAATTAGAAGAAAAAGTTTCTTACGTTTTGGGGAAGAATCACACTGGAAAAAAACGTCTTGATGTCAATTCCAATGCACACTTTTTCCGTTATTATCCCTCCCAAAGGGAATATATTACAGATTGAAAAAATCATGAACTCCTTCATATGGGATAACAGACATGAGGGAAAATGTAGATGGGCTTTATGGCCTCGGATGGCCAAACCTCTTGACGAAGGTGGTGTGAACCTTCAGAACGTGACAGAGAGTATGCAAGGCATGCACACCAAACTTTCCTGGGACATCAATGAAGGGAAGTTGTTGTGGGGTAGATTCATCCACGACCAGTACGTGGATGATTTGAGTAATTGGGGGAATCGACCAGGTAACCTCTCGACACTTTCCAGATGCATGAGAGAGGTTCTCAGTGTGCTTGAGAACAAGACCAGATGGATAATTGGCAGAGGTGATATCCGGTACTAGAAAGACAACTGGGTAGGGTCCAAGCTCTACTTCCTAGGATGCCCTGTTCCAGAGATCACATTCAACCAGGCTAGGATGCACCTGACCTTCACGTATACAACTATGGATGAAAATCAAATGAACACGTTCGACAATATTACCCTTTCAGAAGACCTAGACAGGTGCGTCTTTTTGGATTCTTCATCTGGAACTTTACGCACACAATCTTACATTGAATCCATCCACACCAAACATGGAGATGATACTAGGGCAAGACACCTATGGTGTAAAGAGATCCCAATAAAGATGAACTTTCTTGTATGGAGGATCCGTAACTGTGCCATTCCGATGGATGATAATATTTAAAATAAAGGCATCCAAATTGCCTCCCGATACGTGTACTGCACCAACTCAGTCACCGAGTCAGCGTGAAACCTATTCTTTGAAAGAGAATGGGCTAAATTTGCATGGGACTTGGCAGGCCAACAGATGGGTGTGCAGGGGAAGTATGCCAACGGACCAGACTTCCTCCCTCAGTGGTTTTAGGGAACCTAGAATCAACCCCGGGTGCGCAAGCTTCGTGGCATGGCTTGTGTTTCGATTTGCTGGGTCATTTGGGACATGAGGAATAAATAACATGGAGGTAGCCACATGTCTTATACTTTTTCCAAGGTTTGATTTCTTTCCTTGATGGAGGAGCTCAGTTCTCTCCTACATGGAGGGACGTCGATGATGCCTATGCCCCTAAATGTTCCTAGCATAGGGCAAGGGAGGTGGGTTAAATGGAACCCTCCTAGCTCCCGTCTCAAACTTAACATGGATGTATCATGCACCCAAGGTATTATGAGAGGAGGGGGGATGGTTCGAGACACCAGAGGATCTGTGGTCATTGCTTTCAGCCCCTATTATGGCTCGGGCACCCTTATTGAAGCCGAATCAAGAGCCAGGCTCAACAGCTTATCCATTTTCCGTGACCATCACATCCCCATCACCTCAGCTGAATCAGATTCATGCCTTCTAGTCAACTTCCTCCTCAACCAAGCCAAACCCCCGTGGTACTTATGCTACATTATCAGGAAATATAGGCTCATGTTGGGCGAGGGCACTGATATCACTCATGCATGGAGGGAGGGAAATTATGTGGCTGACGGTCTTGCCAACAAGGGGAGCTCTGACAACCGTTTCATTATTTATGACAGCCTCAGGTCTCTTCCCAACACATGTAACCTCTCTGTTAGTTACGATGCAATAGGGTTGCACCACTTTCGTCCCCCTTGACTTGGTGGGATCATTAATAAAAAGTCATTTTCAGTCATTGGAGTTCTCTTCAAGGATCAAGCCCTATATCCAATATATATATCCCCATATAATTTCATACCACATGACATTAAACTACATGGTATAGTCCTATCATGTGATCATAAACTATATAATTAAAACTATGTGGGATTTGTTGCTTGATTTAATGGGGTACTTAGGACACCCCCAGGAGGTTCAAACCCAACACCATTAAGCATTCATCAATAGTATCATCAGAATATACCCCCATGAGATCATTTACTTACTTCATTATCAGGACCATACACCCATGGGTTTGGACTTCCTTCTCTTTAGGGTTATAATCCCTACAAACCATCTTCTATCTTTCCATATTCATGAATAGGACCACTCCCCCACATGGAAGACTATATTCTTTCCGAGTCCCATCATATCATCCTCATAGTGCAATATTCCTGTTGGGGATCACCATTATGAGGCCATAATTCTTATGAAATCAATATATCCTCATTATACCATACTCATGATAGTTTTTTTTTTCACAGGGATATATTCCTTATGAAAACAACCCATCCTCTTAGGGACATATTCAATTTGAGGTCAAGCAGACAGGTTCAATCATGTTTAAGAATCAAACTAATTATTTCTAGGAACCATTTATCTAGTCATCCTTACTTCCTAACATAAAAATATATGGATATGTCCTTATCACATGTCTTTAAAAGGTAAAGCTTGTCCCTTTAAGTGGAATTAAACTATGTGGGTTCATATTCCTTTTACAAATATACATAGGAAGACCCTTCAATAGCTTGATCCTGACACCATACAAAACATCCAAATTCCTTAATGGTAATAAAATATAGAGCACCCATTTGTCAATGAAATTCCTTTAATATTTACAGAAATTCACATAGATAATCAACAAGCAGTTATACATTTTAGGGTAAGTAATCCCACAGTGATATTTGGGAATGATTAATAAAATTGACATAAATATATAAGACAGTCTCATAATAGGAAATAATTTCCTCTAAAAGGGTGTGATGAGACTATCCTCCCATCCTTTTGACCAGTGTGATTTTGAAACTTGCGTTCGTCCAGAACTCCAATGTTCTCTTACATTTGGAAAGTATGTCCATAAATTGATATTGATATGAGAATCATTGGGTCTTTTTGGATCCTTGAATAAACCCTATTATAAACTATTTGAGATAGGATCCATAACCTTTTGTTAGTATTGTGCATTGATGCTCAAGTCCTCATGAAAATTGAACACATGGATGCCCATCCCAGGTCGAAACATGTGTATATACTTCCCCATTAATTTATTTTATCATAATATTCATACAATTCAGTGGATTTAAAAATCATTATAAGGTTCTCGCTTTCATGGGATTTTGATTCAAAATATAGAAAAGAAATAATGGTTTCTTTCCAATATCTCTTTGAAATTAAAATTTGTCATGACTAGATTTTCAGTGAGGGAACTTTTTTCTTTCTTTGCAAAACAAATTTTTTTTTCTTCTCATATATTCATTTTTTTGGTTTCAAAGATTTCTTACCATTTCATGTCCATATAGTTAACAATTTAACTAAATGGATTCTCGTATGTGGAATTAACAATTTAATTTATTTTTATCTAGAAATCATTATCTTCTTTTTCTGTTTATATCATATTATTTTTATGGAATTATGTTTCACTGCTTATATGTAAATTTTTAGTCATTTTTTATTTACGTTTACTTTATTTAAAAAAGTGAGAAATGAATATTTTTTAATGTTTTCAACATGGTATCATTATACAATAATCTTTTATCATTTTTCATTATGAATCATCATTTTAAAGTTTTTGTATTTATTCAAGAAATCTTTTCGTCAATTTATTATTCATTTTTTAAGGAAATTATTTTATAAATTATTTTCTTTTAGAAGAAAATTTATCAAAGAGTAAATGATATATCTTCTTATTTTAAAATAATTTTTCTAATTTTCTTATAAAGAGTTTTCAATTATATCAATATCATTTATTGTTACTTATTTCTCAATGGGTATATTCTTTGAATATAATATACACCTTTATTTTATAGATTTATTATGATCATGCCTATTGACTATTTTTATGAAACTAACTCTTTATCATTTTTTTAGCTAATATATAATGGAATTATTAATTTTTTCATATTCTTATGGCATAAATATGTATGGTTTTTCAGTATTTGACATGGTGTCTCAGAACTATATAGCCCTTCAATGCATTAGGAAAAAAATATATCTCATGAGATGACATGTAAGGGGCCTAGGATTGAACCTAATCCTGTCATTTTATCTAAAATATAGTCCTATTATTATATAACTCTCTAATTAATTAAGAAAATCCTTATATCTCAGATGTTTACATGTTAGGGACTATGGAATGATCACAATACACTATGAGAATCTGTACACTATGTTTAAGGGACTAGGGAGTGAACAACATTTATTATATTCTCTTTTTACTATGTAATGGTGTTCTAGATAGTAATACATAACATAATAAATGTTTTATATTCTTTTTCATGTGTAACATTCTTATTCCACAATTTCATTTTATGATACACTCCTATATAATATGTTCATGGCTCAAGATTATTGACTTATTTTTTCACCCTCCTTCCGCTCATGACTTATGTTATTCAAAAATTACTTTCCCATGATTCATGATTTATGATCTATGATTTATTTGGTATGATTTTCTTAAGTTATGTTCATGAACCTTGATTATGTTCTGACACCCATATGTTCATCTTATGACCAATTATAATAATCAATTGTTGTCTCTTATGTTTAACCTTATTGACAATTTGACAACACACTATTATTATATGTCTATTCCTTAAAAAATTAAGAGGTGTATTATGTGTAATATTTCTAGAGGGATATCATGTTTAGAGAATTTTGTGGAAGATATTGAAGACTTATTGTAAAATAATAAGTTCATATAGAGAATCACCAAAGAAACTAAACATATTAGTGTTAGGGAGTAATTTAGTATGAAATTTAACGAATATTCATGTCAAATGGTTTAGGTTTTATGTATGTTATGTTTTAGTTATCTCCATTTATAGTCTTGATAGAAAATAGTAAACTAATAAATATTTTATTCAAAAAATACCCCCTTCACAAATAAGTTCATTCCTCTTCCACCAATTTATCCTAACTTATAATAAATATTCTTTGAAAAAAGATCTACCAAAATCCTTCTCTATTTCATTGAGAAACATTTTTATTAACTATTATAACTGAAATACCATTCTTTTATGACCAAAAGTTTTGATTAAAGAAGATACATCAATGATAGGAATTGAGACATCCATTTCATATAACTTTTAGTTTCATTTCCTTAGGAATTTCTCACCCCCTTTCAAATTTTTACAAAAAATCCATTTGTTATATAATAATGGTGTTAATTATAGTTTGTAATGATTTATATAATCATATAACAGTTAAAATCTATTTTATATTTGTGTATAACATTCATCCCGTCAAGATTGGTTTGAACAAACTCTATGGATGATGTTATAAATTAAATATTAATACCATAAATTGAATGATTTAAAAGTTAATTTAATGAATTAATATAATTTTTATGACATTATTAAGAATCAATGGATAAATTCCTCATTATATTAATGATATTAAAAATAAGAAATGATTGTCATTCAAATATCCTAAAATATCATACCAAGATTAGTTTCCTCATTTTTAATTATTCTGGATCAACTATATAATTCTATAAATTTAGTTTTATTTTAATGATAAATAATAAAAATTATTTCAGTTTTTGATACCATGGAATTTTTTTGAATCACCATTGGTCAGTACTAACATATATAAGAGTTTTTTGGAATAAATGACCAAACAAACCCAAGAGATCAATAAAAGAAACCTATATATAATAATTGAATAAATTGTTGGGACCACTTTGTGTAAAAGTTTTATTTGTTTTCAACAAGTTTCAATAGTTTTAAAAATGAAGAATAGTCTCCAAAGTGAATAAATATTGGTTGAAGTAAAGATTCCCAGAGAATTGTTATGGATTCATAGCATATGATTCCATGATTGGGAAATTCTCCATGTTGATAAAATCAGACGATTGATGCACTGATCTTGAAAGATCAAATAACTTGTATCATGTGTGATGCAATGTTTACAAAAATGAAGTATCATTATTTTAAGGATTGTTGAAGTACTTTGGATTTAATAATCCAAAAAGAAAAGGAAGAATAATAAGGTTGAAGAAGGGATTTTTGATCTTGAGGAGTCCATGCACATATTTTACTATGACCATGCATTTCACTTTGAAGGGTTATTTTGGATCACATAAATTTGGGTCAAATCTTAAGCAAGACAACCATTGTTCAACCCAAGGATTTTTCAAGACTACTAGGGGTCAACCACGCCCATGGAGAAGCCAAGATGAGGCTAGGCCCGGGAGTGGATGTGGGCCCACAACGCATGCCACCATGTGGCATGGCACAGAGGCACATCGAGTTAATAGCATGGGCGCATAGCTCTCCCATAGAACATAGTACATGGTGGTACCGTGGAAGGAGATGAAGTAATCTAGAATGATGCTAGAGGAGCTTGATTGATATACTAGACTCCGTCCATGTACCCAACTCTATGTGGGATGCGTTTTAAGAAACACAGATGTAATATCTGGTGTCCATCCAATCCTACGTCTCACTCTACCGTTTGATCAATCCATGATAGATGTATGTAATTTCCACCGTCCATCTATCCCACACCATGTGATTATGAACCCGAGCCATCTGATGCTCCAATATCCAAGTCATTGTGTTCCTACCACTATTACTTTCCAGAACTGCTGCCTCTCAATGGAGATGAAGACTGACCACCATGGATGATTCTTAGCCATCGAAGAAGTGTCTTGTGATTGAACTCAGACAATACATGCAATATTTGTCTTGAATGCATGTGAATATCTCAAAGGAGGCTGAAGAAAAAAAGTTATGATGCCTTAAATTTTATCAAATTTTTTTGGTTGATTTGTTCCTGATATAAAAATGAGATAGATTTTTAAACGGATCTTGAATGCTGAAGAATAGTTTCCCTCACCTATAACTGGAGGATCATGAGATGAAGAGAGATACTGCTCCCACATACCCAAGAGCTCATGTTTTAAAAAAATAGTTCATATTCTTACGCATCACTTCACGAAGAGAAAGAAGAGCATTGCAAGTCTTCAATGGGCCGTGAAGAAGAGATACCACAAGACTTCGAAAGGCGATAATAATCCTCAAACAGCTTCGCAAATAACTGGAACCCAAACACGCAATAGGTTTTTTAAAACCCTCACTATGGTTCATGAAGGCCATGCCATCGTGAGCCATTGATTGAGCCTTTGTCTCTCACTGAGCTCTGTGAAGAGGCAAATTTTTGTATCTCATTCACAAAAAAGAACTCTGCATCCCCTAGATGAAGAACACAACCCGTGGAAACCCTGGTTTCATGAGGTTAAAATAACTCTCTGAGGTATATAGGTTTACACTACTATTTACTGGGGATCGTTTCTTGAAGAAAAAGGAGATTTCAAGAGAAGGGTAGCACAAGTTGGCATGCTTTCATGTGTATGATCTAAAGAAGCCAGAGGCCCTGTGTGTCTGCCTGTGAAGAATCTGTCCAAGGGATATCACCTTTTCAGGTGTAGTTTATGTGAAGAGGAGAAGAAGAAGGAAAGAAGCCGTATGTATGCGTGCTTAAAAGATCACACCCATTAGGGTTCTCACACAAGGATAAGAAGAGGTGAGTGCATGCATTCATGCAAGCACCTGAATATGTGAATACACTCAATAGAAAGAACCAAAATTATGTGTGGACATATGTGAAGAATGAAAAGGAAGAGTTCAACCAAAATTTCATATGCCTGATCACATGAAAACATGAACAAGAAGAAAAGAATTGTTTCTGATGATGCCAAGTAAGCCGATCTTCGTTCCTTGAATAATCACATTGGTGTATGTGATTCTAGCTAATGAAAGAAGATGACTAGTGCAATTGGGTTTTCAATTGAGAAGAACATAAAGAAAAAATAGAATTTATTGCCTACTTCTTTTCAACTAATTAAGTGAAGATCACTAAAGAAAACCAAGAGTAGAACCTAACTTTTCAATAAAGAAGAAGACCATATCCATAGGCAGTATAAAGATCCAGCAATGAAGTTGAAATTTGGGCGAGGCTAACATCAGTCTAGGGAAAAGAATTTTTCCCCACTCCCTCCAAAGTGTAGGGACCAAAAATTACTTAAGGATTGTTTTCTTAGTCAACCCACTGTAATAGCATATTACATTATAGTGGAGAATTTGTGCACTAGTCATTCCCATGCATGGAAAGAACGTAGCTGATCTTATTGTATGGTGAACCATGTAAAAATATAGTGTACATATTTTTACTACTTTATATTATTTCATGCGATAGGGAAAAGATTATAAGAGAATCAAGATCCTAACTGGTCAAGAGCTATATGGATAGAATGTTGTAATTGGTTTAAAAATGTTACCAACACTAATTCACCCCCCTCTCAGTTAGGTATATCCCAGACTTGTCTTCTAAATTGGTATCAAAGCCACAAGTTCACCTCTTTTAGATTCTCTATAGTGAATTTATTATCTTTTGATGACTTGAGTTTCTTTCCTGAGTTATAAATGAAGTGCACTTTTAGTGAAGATTTATTTATCTATAAATAGAAGGATATATCTACCAAGAACATGATGAACAAGAAATAGAAGGATAAGATAAAGTTGAAAAAGAAGTCTCTCTTATATAAATAAGAGGAATTATATGGTTCTCCATTACCGGATGATATTGAAGATACACCAGACATGGAAAGTAATGAGAAGGTGGCCCATGTACCCATTATGAATATGGACAATCTTTATACCTCAACTGATCAATAGGTATGTGTTACTACATTTGGAAATTATTATCATGATGAAAATGCTAGAAAAAGTGGTGATGATCAATATATAACATATGGAAACCCTGCTTTTTATTACAACTTAAACATGATTTATTACATAAAACTTCACTTGATACAACAAAGAATATATAGAGGTTTAGTGTCTTTGGGGATTAGGATCATTAAATAAAAACTTAAAACATGAAATACAACATCTTTATTGAAAACTTCCTTTACATGACCACTACATTCCTTCGTACTTAGAATTGCATGGGATAACCTGAGGACATGCATAAGAAAAGGGTGAGCTATAAAGCCTAGTAAGGGAGTACACATGGAATAACAGGAGGAGTACAATACATGTTAGAAAATATGCATATCAATAGAGCATAAGAAAAACTTTAACATAAAGGCATGATAAAGCATGATAATCATAACATGGAAATGTGGAAACAACACTTAACATGGAATTAGCATGAGCCAAGGCTCATTGCACATGAAGCATGAGTAAATCCTCATTGCACATAAAGCACGAGTAAACCCTCGTTGCACTTAAATTAGCATGAGTCAAGACTCATCGCACATGACGTATCATGATACTATACTTTACCCAATGCATTGGAGCGCTATAAGGGCGCACCCTTCTTAAACATTTCATTTCATGTATAAGTGTTCCACATGGATCATAAAACATGGATTCATAAAACATAATCATTTATTACATGATAAAGGAATGTGGAATTCATACATGAAACTTTATAATCAATAAGTAAATGTGGATAAAGGTGAATACCCTTTATGAAGAAATGGGTATGGTATTCACTACATAATGACATTAGCTTAGAAAATCGATGCGATTTCAGCAGCGTAACGACGTGACATAAGAATTCATAAAAATGGTTGATGAGAGAGAAAGGGGTTCCCCATAATATTTACATTTAATGGAAATTAAGGAGGTCATATATATACATGTCCCAACAATTGTAATGGAATTTAGATTTATGACACAAAATTATTGCTTGAATGTAAAAGAGGATATAGAAGTTCCTTTCAGAATTTCGGCATAGTAACGGGTGGACATGAGAGGAATTTAATGAGAGAGAAAGGGGTCTCCCATCATTCAAACATAAATAGGTAAGTATGAGGGAGGTGGAAGACCATACCCCAACATTCATAATTGAAATTAAAAGGTCAAAACAACATAAAGAAAATTTGACAAAAATGAGAAAGGAAGAGAAAACCCTTACTTGGAAGTGTGCTTCCAAAGGCTAGAGAGAGGCTTGTGAGAGGCTTATTGGGAGCTTGGGGAACCTTGGGAGGATTCTAGAGAGAGAAGGGAAGATGTTGGAGGAACTAAAAAGGCTTTGAGTGAGGAGGAAGTGGGATCTTGGGTGGGTTTATATAGGAAAGGTGAGGGAATTCTTTATTATTTAGGTTTGGGACCCCTTATATTAAATTAATCCAAACCACAAACCATACCATGGTTTTTGCCCATGGTTTTTGGAAAAGGGAAGAGGAAAATAATATTTTATAAGGCCAAGGTCCGAACATCTTAAAATATTAGGGTTGCTTATGTGGAGGTGAGTCACACCCCCATAGAAATTAATTTAAAAAGACAAGGTGTTTAAGAAGTCTTGAGGGGTCCATTAATGCTTTTAAAAGTAAGACAAACACACCAAAAATCACATTATTTTAATTTTAAAACAAATATTGGCCGAAAATAAAGATTATAGTATTTTATTACATCACTATTGGATCATTATGATGTCATAAAACACATTATATATTTAAATGGTATTTAATTTTTATTCAAAAATTTGACTGTCTCAGAAAATTATGAAAAATTCACTGTTGGATAATTTTGATGTCCTGATTACAAAACTAACATTTATTTTATCTAAATAACATTTTAAATATTTTAATTTTCACTTTTAAAATAAGAACCGACATTTAAAAAAAATTCACGGGTTTTGACAAAAATGGCTTTCAAACCTTAATAAAAATTATAATTTCATTCATACAATTACATTATCATTTATATATAATAAAATTAATCTAATAATAATAATAATAATAATATTTTATTAAAATATTATTTAATTCAAAAATCCCATAATTTAATAAAATATATTTCTTAATTAAATAATAACTAAAAACACCATTTGTACTTTAAAAACTATTTACAATGTATCAATAATGACAAGAAATTATATTCATTATTATATAAAAAAATAATGTACATGAACATAGTACTATTGATTAGTTACATAACCCCTTAAAACAGCTGCATAAGACCTAAGGGTAAGGTGTGTGATGGTGACAGACTCTTGGGGTGGCTCAGATAACATCACTCGAGTGGTAATTTCTATCAAATTCCACTTCTCCCGTAGACGGTCCTGTTCAAGCTTGACATGGTGAAGCTCAGCTTGGGATTTTTCAAGAGTGAAGCCCAAGGACGCCACCTCTTTTCCAAGCTCCGATAAATGGGATTCATATGGGGCAATTCTACTGGATGAGGCCATCGCTTCCTTTGTCTAAGTAAAATTGGATGTGTTAAAGCCCTATATTTATACTAATCATGTGATCACTATTCAACTACTATAAATGTAATGGTCACAATTCTTATCATAAAACCAATGAAGTTGACAATTTATAAAAATATTTTATATAAAGGGACATTTAATAAGATCAAGATGAATTTTCCATTAATGAAACTTTGGGTCATTACAATATCCCCCCCTTAAGAAATTTCGCCCTCGAAATTTTTCTTTTCCCACACTAAAACAGATGTGGGTAACTCAGCTTCATCACTTCCTCCGATTCCCAAGTTGCTTCTTCAAACTTGTGGTTTCTCCACAACACCTTGACGAGGGGCATTGTCTTATTTTGTAGAACTTTTTCTTTACGATCTAAGATCTTCATTGGTTGCTCCTCATAAGAAAGATCGTCTTCCAATTGTACCACCTCAGAAGAGAGTACATGTGAAGGGTTCAGTATGTACTTCCTTAAGAGGGATACATGAAAGAAATCATGTACTTTGGCCATAATAGGCAGAAGTTCTAGTCGATAGGCCACAACCCTGACACGATCAAGAATCTCGAAGGGGCCGATGTACCTTGGACTTAACTTCCCTTTCTTTCCAAACCTCATGAACTTCTTCCACGGAGATATGAGTACAAAAACCATTTCTCCGACTTTAAACTCAAGGTCTCATCAATGATTATCTGCATAAATCTTTTGTCGACTCTGGGATACCTTGATATGCTGCTGAATGGTTTTCGCCTTCTCTACCGTTTCCTCGACCATTTCTGGTCCAAGAAGCTTAAGTTCACCGACCTCATCCCAACATGCGGGTGTTCTGCACCTTTTCCCATACAGGGCTTCATATGGTTCCATTTGGATGCTCGAGTAGAAACTGTTTTTATAAGAGAACTCAACCAAAGGAAGATGCTGATCCCATCCTCTTTTAAAGTCCATTGAGCACGCTCTCAACATATCCTCAAGTGTTTGGATAGTCCGCTCGTATTGGCCATCAGTTTGAAGATGATAGGACATATTAAAGTTTAGTTTAGTATTCAGAGCATGTTGAAGACTCTTCTAAAACCTAGAGGTGAATCTTGGATCTCGGTCAGACACAATAGATAGTGGTACTCCATGAAACCGTACCACTTCCCTGATATGTATCTGTGCCAGTTGATCCAATGAGAAATCCTCCTGAATAGCAATGAAGTGTGCAGTCTTTGTAAGATGATCCACAACAACCCATATTGCATGGTTGCCTTTGGATGTCCTCGGAAGTCTGATGACAAAGTCCATGGTGATGTTTTCCTATTTCCATTCTGGTATGGGCAATTTTTGCATCATCCCCTTAGACTTATACCTCTATGCCTTCACTTTCTGACACACCAGACACTTTGATGTATATTCAGCAATATCCTTCTTCATATTATCCCACCAAAAGTTTTCTTAGAGATATCGATACATCTTTTTTCTCCCTGGGTGAATAGAGAAATTTGAACTATGTGCATCATCCAAAAGTTCTTTCTTCAGCTCCAGACATGATGGAACACATAGTCTTTTCCCAAACTGCACAATTCCTTCTTCATTAACATTAAAATTTGAGGATTTCCCCTTTTAGATAGCTCACACTTTTTCTTGAATTCCCACATCATCCTTTTGAGCATCCTTTAACCTTTCCAAAAGAGACGGTTGAGCAATCATTTGTGAAAGGATTGATGATGTTCCCTTCTCTATGATTCCCATGTCCATCTTCATCATGTCTAAGAAGATTGGATACTTCTCAATTCTCATCATTGATAGAATCTCTGGATCCTTTCTACATAGGGAATCTGCCACCTTGTTCGCTTTCCTAGGGTGGTAATTGATTGAATAGTCATAATACTTTATGTGATCTATCCATATTATCTGGTGCATATTAAGCTCTTTCTGTGTGAATATATATTTAAGACTCTTGTGGTCAGTATATATCTCACATTTCTCTCCATAGAGATAATGCTGCCAGATTTTCAAGGCAAAGATCACCGCCACCAACTCCAGATCGTGCGTTGGATAGTTTCGCTCATGGATTTTCAACTGCCTTGAGGCATAGGATATCACTTTATCATTCTGCATCAGCACACATCCTAATCCCTTCTTCAAAGCATCACTGAATACCACAAAAAATCTCCCAACTTGTGGGTAAAGTGACCACATGCACAGTGATAAGCCTCCTTTTAAAATCCTTGAAGCTTTCTTTGCATTCATCACTCCAAGAAAAGTTTACTCCCTTTCGAGTTAGCTTGTTAAGGGGGTTGGACAATTGTGAGAAATTTCTCACAAATAGTCGATAATATCCAGCTAACCCCAAGAAGCTATGGATATCTATTACCGATATTGGCCTCGACCATCCCTCAATTGCATATGTTTTGGAGGGATCCATAGATATCCCATTGCTTGTGATGATATGGCCCAAGAATGAGACCTCATTCAACTAGAACTCACACTTTCTGTACTTTGTATAGAGATTCTCCTTGCGCAAAGTCTCTAGTACAGTTCTTAAATGCTCCTCATGATCCTCCTTAGTTTTGAAGTATATTAGAATATAATCTATAAAGACTACCACAAATTTTTCTAGGTAATCTCTAAAGACTCTATTCATCAAGTCCATGAAGATTTATGGAGCATTGGTGAGTCTGAAAGGCATTACTATGAATTCATAGTTCCCGTATCTTGTACGAAAAGTAGTCTTGGGGACATCTTCCTTCTTCACCCTTACTTGATAAAATCCAGACCGCAAATCTACATTGGAGAATAATTTTTCTCCACACAGCTGATCGAACAAGTCATCAATTCTTGGGAGAGGATATTTGTTCTTTATCGTGATTTTGTTAAGTTCACGATAATCAATGCAAAGCCGTATTGACCCTTCCTTCTTCTTGATGAAGAGGACTGGTGCACCCCATGGTGAAGCACTTGGGCATATAAACCCTTTATTCAGATTCTCCTATAGTTGTTTCTTCAGCTCTTCAAGCTCTACAAAATCCATTCTATATGGTGTCTTGGATATTTTTAAAGCCCCAGGTATAAGTTCAATTGAGAATTCAACATCCCTTCTAGGAGGAAGACCAGGCAGTTCCTCGGGAAACACTTCAACGAATTCCCTCACAATAGGCATTTCTTCAAGGATGGTTTCTTCCTTGGACTCAATCATCTGAGCCTGATACGCGTGATTATAAGGTAGTAATATCCATGCTTGAGATGATGGAGCTAAAGGAGATTCATCTTCCTCCTTACAATTGTAAAGAATCGGGGGTCGATTCTCCATATGGAGTGTGATTTCCCTCTCCCGACAATTTATGTTGGATCTATATAAGGAAAGCCAATCAATGACAATAATTGTATCAAATTACACAAGAGGGAGTATGAAGAGGTTCTCCGAGAAATTCAATCCATAGATTATAACAGGGGAGTACTTATATTCATGGGATGCAGTGATTCCTCCATTTTCCGTACTCACCGACATCTTTACTTCCATGATTTGTGGTGGTGCTGGGATTGTTCTACTAAACATTCAAGATATAAAAGAATGTGCAGAACCTGAATCAAAAAGTAATTTCGCTATTCTTGAATGAATAACTAGCGTACCTGTCACCACTTCGTTTTCGGGGTTCACTTCGACATAAGTGATGGCAAAAGCTCTTCCTTGCTTCCTTAGAGGTTGTTGGTTGTCTCCGACAACTGTTGGATTAGGGCACTGATTTGCAAAATGACCCGATTATTTGAATTTGTAGCATTGAACAACGTGTTGAGGTTCGAACGGAGCGTTCCTCTCCTATGTGGCAGCCGTAGGTCTTTCTTTCCGGCAGTTAACAGCTAGGTTCCCTTCTCTTCCACACCTGAATCATTTCCTCATCCCCTTAAGGAAATTTCCATGGTGCTTCATTCTGCACTTTTGGCAAGTGGGGTGCTGGATCTTAGAACCATTGGATTTATTCATCGGCCCACCAGCATTGAATTCCACCTTATTTTCTTATCCCCATAATACCCCTATGATTCTTCGATCTCCATTTCAACCTTGAGGTCACATCATACAATTTTCTCATAGCTGTCGAAGTCACGGATCACTAATGCTTTCGGTAGGCTAGGCTTCAGCCCACCAAAGAAGCATTCAACCTTGCATTCGGGGGTAATGACAAAGCCAGAAGCATATCATGCAAGCCTTGTGAAGTTTTCCTTGTACGCTCCAATAGATTCGTCGTCTTTTTGCTTGACGGAAAGGAAGTCCCTTTCTATCTTAAGCCGGAGTGTGTGTGGAAAATATTTATCAAAAAACATCTTCTAGAAATCCTTCCATTCCAACACCTCGATCTCCTCCTTAGGCTTTTTATTTTTTATCAACATTCACCATTGATCAGATTCAACCTCCATACGATAAGCTGCCAGGAGAACCTTCTCTTGCTCAGAACATTTAAGGATAGAGAGGATCTTTTCAATGGAGTTGATCCATTGTTCAGCGATCGTGGGATCGGATGATCCACTGAAAGTAGGAGGCCTTTGTCTCATGAAGCTCTCAATAGAGACTTGTTCTTTATTATGGGGGTTTGGATGTTTTTCTTGACCCGTGTTTCTATTCAATGCTTGAGTTAGATGAGAGAGAAGTGTGACAAAGTTTGCGATTCCCGCTCCCATTGGATTAGGCATCTCATTAGTACAGTCATCACACTGATCTTCACATCAGTTGTTAGCCCGAGTCCTCCTATTACCGGCCATTGGCTGGAATAAAAGGAATGTTAGGGGTAACACATAAAGGGTAATCCAAAGACAAAAGTTGGTGAATTATAAATAAACTTTCATTTCCTTAACTCATGAGTCTATAGGCTTCAATCTAGGCTTTTCATGATCTACTTTCTAACATATATTCTTATGGGAATTTTTTTAATTCCTTTAATAAGGGTTCATAATAATCTTGTGAATTAACCAAAGCATATCCCCCAAGAGTGTCGTAACCAAGAGTACAGCAAGGCCCGTTTTTGTGCACCAATTCCCATTTGAGTCTAGCTCAAAGCGGTGTTTTCAGGTTTTACCCTTAGGATACATCTGTGCCAGAGCCGCCTCTACCTGCTCGTATCCAGACAGGGATGTATTTTCTTGATAACCCACTTACTCAATACTCACCAAAACTTAGGGACGTTTTTATTGTACTTAGTCTTGTATCTAAGGCTTTACTAGTGTTTTCTAATCCTAATCCCAAAAATAACCAATTCTATCCTTTGATACCAACTATGGCAACCCTTCTTTTTATTACAACTTAAACATGATTTATTACATAAAACTTCACTTGATACAACAAATAAGATCGAGAGGTTTAGTGTCTTTGGGGCCTAAGATCATTACATTAAAACTTAAAACATGAAATACAGTATCTTTATTGAAAACTTCCTTTACATGACCACTACATTTCTTCGTACTTAGCATTGCATGGGATAACCTGAGGACATGCATAAGAAAAGGGTGAGCTATAAAGCCCAGTAAGGGAGTACACCTGGAATAAAATGAGGAGTAAAATACATGTTAGAAAATAGGCATATCAATAGAGAATAAGAAAAACATGAACATAAAGGCATGATAAATCATGATAATCATAACATGGAAATGTGGCAACAACACTTAACATGGAATTAGCATGAGCCAAGGCTCATTGCACATGGAGCATGAGTGAATCCTCATTGCACATAAAGCATGAGTAAACCCTCGTTTCACTTGAATTAGTACGAGTCAACACTCATTTCACATGACATATCATGATACTATACTTTACCCAATGCATTGGAGTGCTATAAGGGCACACCCTTCTTAAACATTTCATTTCATGCATAAGTGTGCCACATGGATCATAAAACATGGATTCATAAAACATAATCATTTATTCCATGATAAAAGAATGTGTAATTCATACATGAAACTTTATAATCAATAAGTAAATGTACATAAAGTTGAATATCCTTGATGGAGAAATGGGTATGGTATTCACTACATAATGACATTAGCTTAGAAAATCGATGCAATTTTGGTAGCGTAACAGCGTGACATAAGAATTCATAAAAATGGTTGATGAGAGAGAAAGTGGTTACTCATCATATTTACATGTAATGTACAGTAAGGAGGTCATATAGATACATGTCCCAAAAATTGTAATGGAATTTAGATTCATGACACAAAAGTATTGCTTGAATGTAAAAGAGGAGAGAGAAGTTCCTTTCGGAATTTCTGCATAGTAACGGGTGTACATGGGAGGCATTTAATGAGAGTTAAAGGGGTCTCCCACCATTCAAACATAAATAGGGAAGTATGAGGGAGGTGAAAAACCATACCCCAACATTCATAATTTAAATTAAAAGGTAAAAACAATATAAATAAAATTGGTCAAAAATGAGAAAGGAAGAAAAAACCCTTACTTGGAAGTGTGCTTCCAAAGGCTAGAGAGAGGCTTATAAGAGGCTTATTGGGAGATTGGGGCACCTTGGGAGGATTCTAGAGAGATTAGTGAATAGGTTAGACGAAATCCAAATTCTTTGAGTGAGGAGGAAGTGGGAGCTTGGGTGGGTTTATATAGGAAAGGTGAGGGAATTCTTTATTATTTAGGTTTGGGACCCCTTATATTAAATTAATCCAAACCACAAACCAACCCATGGTTTTTGTCCATGGTTTTTGGAAAAGGTAAGAGGAAAATAATATTTTATAAGGACAAGGTCCGAACTTCTTAAAATATTAGGGTTGCTTATGTGGAGGTGAGTCACACTCCCATGGAAATTAATTTAAAAAGACAAGGTGTTTAATAAGTCTTGAGGGGTCCATTAATGCTTTGAAAAGTAAGACAAACAAACCCAAAATCACATTATTTTAATGGTAAAACATATATTGGCCAAACATAAAGATTATAGTATTTTATTACATCACTATTGGGTCATTATGATGTCATAAGACACATTATATATTTAAACAGTATTTAATTTTTACTCAAAAAGTTGACTGTCTCAGAAAATTATAAAAAATTCACCGTTGGATAATTTCGACGTCATGATTCCAAAAATAAAATTTATTTTATCTAAATAATTTTCTAAATATGTTAATTTTCACTTTTAAAATAAAAACCGACATTTATAAAAATTTCATGGGTTTTGACAAAAATGGCTTTCAAACCTTAATAAAAATTATAATTGCATTCATACAATTACATGATAATTTATATATAATAAAATTAATCTAATAATAATAATAATAATAATATTTTATTAAAATATTATTTAATTCAAAAATCTCTTAATTTAATAAAATAGATTTCTTAATTAAATAATAACTAAAAACACCATTTGTACTTTAAAAACTATTTACAATGTATCAATATTGACAAGAAATTATATTAATTATTATATACACAAATAATGTACATGAACATAGTACTATCGATTACTTACATAACCCCTTAAAACAGCCGCATAAGACCTAAGGGTAAGGTGTGCGATGGTGACAAACTCTTGGGGTGGCTCGGATAACATCACTCGAGTGGTAATTTCTATCAACTTCCACTTCTCCCATAGATGGTCCCGTTTGAGCTTGACATGGTGAAGCTCAGCTTGGGCTTGGTCAAGAGCGAAGCCCAAGGATGCCACCTCTTTTTTGAGCTCCGATAAATGGCCTTCGTATGGGTCAATTCTACTGGATGAGGCCATCACTTCCTTTGTCTAAGTAAAATTGTATGTGTTAAAGCCCTATATTTATACTAATCATGTGATCACTATTCAATGACTACAAAAGTAACGGTCACAATTCCTATCATAAAACCAATGAAGTTGACATTTTATAAAAACATTTTATATAAAGATACATTTAATAAGATCAAGAGGGATTTTCCATTAATATAACTTTGGGTCGTTACATAACATCTCAAGAAATATGAGTTGATAGATTAAGAATGATTATTTATGGTATTTATGAAGAATTTACATCCCTGTTTTGTGAATTATTTCAATTAATGGAGGAAAATATCACTCATTTGGAAGAATAAACTAATTTTTTGGAGAAAGGCTTAAGAGAAAAAATTGTTGAATGTTTAAATCTCTCCAGACAGGTTGGAGCCTTTGATGCATAAAATAGGGGGTTTGAAGTATGTTCTTCAAAGTGGATAAAATATGTTGAACAGAAAGAGAGAGTCAACAAGACTCTAGAAGAGAAGATCCATACACTTGAAGATGAGATGAAAAGGAGCAATTAAGTAAATGCGGTATATTTGGAAGAGGACTCCAAGAAGATCAAAGAACTTAAATATTTGTTACAAAACAAATTAAAAATGCATGAAGATGAAGTTGAAAGATTAATGAAGGATTGTGAAGAGAAGATGACAATGATTTAAAACTAGGAAGTCATCCTAAATATGAGATGTCTAGAATTGGAAGTTGAGTTGACCAATCTTGATAAGACACATATTTAGTCTCTACAAAAGAAAGAAATAGTTGCTGTTATAACTCAATGCTCATTGTAGGATTCTACTATAAAAAGACCTCCAACATGTGATAAAAAGATCATGAATTCACTCATTTATCCATGATAAGTAGTAGAGAAAGTAAAGGTACCATCCATACCAACTTGTATTAAATTATCTAAAATTGATTCTACAAAAAGTTCAGGTTGGAAGAAAAATTCTATACAAGTATGGACGAATAAAAGTGAGAAGAAACCTACCACCATGGATATGGTGGATAGGGGAAATATTGTGAAAGATATCTCCCCATAGAAAGAACAACATACCAAGAATAAGATTCAAAAACCTTATAAATAAGAAGACAAGAATTAGAGGTTTTTTGGTCAATGATGGTTCTGTAATAGATTTGGGAATTGTGAACTGGATTATTGGTATAATCCCTTAAATGTAAAAGAAAAAAAATCCCATATCAAGGGGGAGAAATCCAGAGAAGAAGAATCAACATTTAAAGATCAAGAAGTATCTATATACATCAAACAGATTTGGAATGTTAGATAACATTTATAATGTATGCAATAGGAGGGTCACATGAATGGTTCTTGTTCATTTCAACAGGTACCCAAAGATGATAAGAAAAGAAGATCACAAAAGTTGGATAAAAATTGAAAAGATGAGAAGTCCTTGGATTCTGAGTCCAAGATGGTGAAGGGTGGTGCATCTAAAAGAAGTACTAAGAAGGATCCACTCAGAAGGAGCCATGTAGAAGATACAATATTTATGCCTCAATTCCTAATGACATATTGGTGGATTGAAAAAAATATATGGTAAGAATGAGGAAAATGAAAGATGCACAGGCTAAGGCTAGGGATAAAAACAAAAATAATATTCTACATCAAGGAAAAGAAATTCAATATTTGAGGTGCAACAAGTATTGTCACACTGTTATAAGATTCACTAAATTTAATCTATCCTAACAAGAATTCCTCAAGAAAATTAATGTTGAACTAGGAGATTCTAGTGCTTTGAAATCACTTGAAGAAATAAGATTCACATGTAAAGAGATGGAAGAAATAGAAAAGTCTACACAATCATAGTATTCATTAAAGATCAGTTGTGAATGTATGAATAATGGTGTATCTTGGTTGAGAAAATCATCTCAACCTTGTTGTTCACATTGATAGATCATGGATGATCCACCTTATTCAATTAAATCATTGTGTATTGTATTTGTTCTTATCATAAATAGAATTGAACATGATGTATGATCTTAAGGGGAGAACCTAGGATTCAATTATGATAAGTGTTCCCTTGAGAGGGAGATACATTAAGAAGCTTCCAGAGTCATTATCTCAATTAGTATAAAAATGAGATGGTATAAAATTCAATTACTCTGACGATTGTTTGAAGATCATTTCCTTGGAAAAGCTATATTATTTCTAAATCTCTCATCCTTGGTTACTAAAAGTAAATATCATTTTACAAAGGGAGAGTAACAGAGTTAATTAGTGACATAATAATAGTGACAGTTCCCCAATGCCACTTATCATGCCAATCGAACTTGACTATTTTTGATCCTTTTATTAGAGAGAGTGCATGAGTTTCAGAATGATTATTTCGCATCACACTTATTATCCTAAGCCTGGAATTGAAGTGGAAATCCTTTGAATACAAGTACATGAGTTCTCATCTCATGAGGTTTCATATTTAGTAGGTAATGGGAAGATTTGTTATCTAAATCAAATCCTCTTGTTTTCTACACTAAGCACTGCTCCAGTAAACTTAGAGTGAAATGATTGATGTCACATTTATTAAGTATGAAATGATACCCTCTCTAACATGAACATTTTATTTCTTGTAAGTAAGGGGGATATAAGTGAAATGAAAGTCTAGGAAAAAAAAATAAGTAAGGGGGAGAGAACATTCTCATTTTTACATTGGCACATTCATTTCAGGAGAAGTCTTAAAGTATTGTGAAAAAAATACCAAGGGGGAGATTGTTGGGACAACGTTGTGTATAATTTGTATTTTTTTCAACAAGTGCCAATAGTTGTCATAATGAATAAGAACCTCGAAATTGAATAGATATTGGTTTAATTAAACATGTCTGGATAATTTTTATGGATTCATGGCATTGGATTCCACACTTGAGAAATTCTACATGTTGATAAAATCAAACGATTGATGCACTGATCATGAATGTTCAAATAACTTGTATCATGTGTGATTAAATGTTTACAACATTTAAGTAGCATCCTTTTAAGGATTATTGAAGTACTTTGGATTTAATAATCGAAAAAGGAAAGGGGGAAGAAGAATGCTAAAGAAGGGGTTTTTGATCTTGACGTGGCCATGCATATATTTTACTATTACCATGAATTTCACTTAGAAGGTTTATTTTTGGCTTACAAAATTTTGGCCAATTCTTGAGCTAGCCATCAAAAATTAAACCCTATGATTTTTTCGAGACCACTAAGTGTCACCTGCACCCATGGGGAAGCCAGGCCGAGGCTAGGCCTAGGAGTTGGAGTGGGAGCGCAGCGCAGACCACCGTGCGAGGTGGTACGTAGGCAAGAGTTAGGGAATAACATGGGCACAGAGTGTACCCACAAGGAGGCATAGGTTGAGTGAAGAGTGTGCCCATATAACACAATATGAGGCAGTACCATAGAAGGAGATGGAGTAATCTGAGACAATTCTAGGGAGGCATTATTGGTATACCTCACCTCTTCCACATTTCCAATTCAATGTGGGATACATTTTAAAAAACGTTGATGTAATCTCCATCGTCCATCCAATATTGTGTCTCACAATACTGTTTGACCAATACATGATAAATGAATGTAATCTCTAACTTCCATCTATCCCATGCCACGTGAGTTTGAAACCAAGCTGTCTGATGCTTCCATAGCTGAGTCGTCGTCTTCCTCCCACCACTGCTTGCCAGTGCTGCTGCCTCTCACCAGAGATGAAGACCCACCACCATGGATGATTCATATCTATTGAAGAAGTGTCTTGCGATTGAACCAAGACTATCCATGAAATCTACGTCTTTCAGGCATGCAAATTTCTCAAAGGATATTGAAGAAAACAGAGTTGAGATTCCTTAACTTTCATCCGAGATTCATGGATGATCCGTACCTTATTTAAAAAAGAGATAGATGTGAATCTTAAATGGATGCATTAGATTAGGAAGAATACCACGTTCAAAAAGGAAACAACCTAAGGATCACGTCATATATTCATGTGGGTTTGAAGAGTTCCAAAACCTCAGAATCCTAAGCATTGAAAGCCAAAATATCCATGGAGTTATACAAAAATCTTGAACACAGAAGAGGAGTTTTCCTCTGTTATAATAATAGGATCCCGATACGAAGAGATGTGCTACTCCCACATACCTGAGAGCTTCTGTTTTCAAAAAACAGAGCATCTCCGTATGCATTACTTATTGAAGATAAACCAGAGCACCATGAGACTTCAAGGCTCCACAAAGAAGATATCCGACAATCCTTTGACAAGTTCTACTCACCCTTGAATAGATTCACGAAGAACCAGAACCCAAACACATGATAGGTTTTGTAAAAAACTTACTATTCTTTGTTATGTCCATGACATCATGAGACAGTGATTGAGCCCTTGTCTCTCACGAAGCATTGCAAAGTGTCAAATCTGTGCATCTCATGCACAAAGAAGAATTGTGCATCCCCTCCGTGAAGAACGTAACTCGTGGCCACCTTGGTTTCACGAGGTAAATAAGAACTCTCTAAGGTACAAATGATTACACTCTACTATTTAAATGGGTTCGTTTCTTGAAGAAAATGTAGATTGCAAGAGAAGGGAATCATGGGTTTTCATGCTTTTATGTGCATGATCTAAAGAAGCCTGAGGCCTTATGTGTGTTCCTATGAAGAATCTGTCCAAGGGATATCACCCATTCTGGTGTAGTTGATTTTAAGAGGAGAAGAACAAGGAAAGAGGCTGTGTTTATCTGTGCTTAAAGAATCACACCCATTATGGTTACCAAACAAGAATAAGAATAGGTGAGTGTATTCATGCATGCATGAACATGCATATGTGAAGAAACTCAAAAGAAAGAACAAAAATTGTGTGTGCACATATGTGAAGAAGGAGAAGGAAGAGTTCAACCTAAATGTCATATACCTGATCACATGAATACATGAACAAGAATAAAAGAATTGTCTCTGATGATTCCAAGTAAATTGATCTTTATTGGTTGAATAATCACATTGGTATATGTGATTCTACATAAAGAAAAAAGAAGACTATTGTAGTTGGTTTTTCACTAGAGAAGAAAAGAAATAATGAATATAATTTCTTGTCTAGTAATTTTCAATTAATCCAGTGAAGAGCACTATAGAAGACCAAGAAAATAACCTACCTTATCAAGAAGGAAGAAGACTATCTCCACATGTAGTATGAAGAACCAGAAAGGTATCTAAAAGCTGGGAAAGTATATCACCAGTACAAGGAAGATAATTGTTTCCCACCCCCTCCAAATTGTAGGGGGCCATAATAACTAGAGGATTATTTTCCTAGTCAACCCACTGTAACAACATATTACATTATAGTGAAGAATCCATGCACTGGTCATTCCGATGCACGGCAAGGATGCGGCTGCTTTTATTGAGTGGTGAACCTTGTAAAAATATAGTGTACATATTTTTTCTGGTTTTTATTATTTCATGTGATAAGTAAAAGAGAATTAGAGAATCAATATTCTAACATGTCAATAGGTATAGGGATTTTAAAAGAGTCCCAGCCACTGATTCACCACCTCTCAGTGTTATGTATATCCCAAATTGGCCCTCTCAGGAATTAAAATAATAAATTAATTATAATATATTAAATAAACATTACTATGAATTTTTTAGTTTTAAATTATCCTTTAATTAAACTAATTATGAAGTTATTGGAAGCTCAAAGAGATTTAATGCTCAAGGTAAGGGAACTCTTAAACCGCCATTCTACTTTTAGGTTATAATATATATATATCTATATATTTATCTCCGTCTCACTTTATTTATATCTTATTCCCAAATTCTCCTTCTATATTATTTAAATATGATTCCCCCATATACACCTTGTTTATTTTCCCTTTCTCTTCTAGGGATATGCATTTATTTATTGACTTCATCAAATCTCTTCTTTAGAGTAAACCAAATAAAAGGAAACTTATCTATTTCCTATTCATTTCCATGTATCACTATTTTATTTTTTTATATTTTATAAATTATAAAATTATAAACTATTTTAAATAAAAATAAATAATTTTTTTTTTTGTTTTTAAGGAAAAACCTAAGTTGATATTTTTAATGGTTCCTTATCTATTTCATAAAAAATTATTTAAGTAACTAATTTTTGTTCCTACCAATTTAACCTTAAATTTTTATTTTACATCACTTTAGAACTATATCCTTGAAAAATTTGTTTTAATTGAATCATAAATGTCCTAAATGCCTTAATCAATTATTTTCTTAGGAAGAATCATGATATATCTTCTGGTTGTGTTTTGAGACAATATTGTGTAACCCATTTCATTGTCATGGGTTTGTGTCATGATTATGATTAATATATATTTTCTTTCATTATTACATTCATATTTTAACACCCTAGGATTTTATAATATATTTCTTTCAAACTAATTATCTTCGTTCAATAACAAGTTTTACATGCAGTACCAGTCTAAAACAAGTCCAGATAAAACCATTATAAAATACCCATTGAATTTGATGTTATAAATAAAGAAAACCAAATTATAAAATATGTGTAGAAAAAATAAATGTTATTTTTAATATTAATTCATTTATAAAATTTATTAGTATACCTAAATAACTTATATGATCATTTTTTTCTTACAAATGTTTTTTTTTCTAAAATTGGGTTTATATGGACTATGTATTTTTATTTGAAAAAAATAAATGTGAATTGGATAAATTAAGATAAGGTATATTTTTTATATTAATAATATATTAGAACTAATTTAATTATTAATTTAAAGGAAATAATAATATAAACAATTAATGTATAATTTCTTTTCTACGAAAATAGTTTTTCTCTACATATATTATGTTTGAATTTTAATTTTGATTTCATAATATCTATAAATTTAATTGGATTAATTGTATTAACCATTTGGAATCATTACAACTATATTTTCTAATATGTTTTATCTTACATTTTTTTGTAAAAAATAATTTTAACGTATAATTTTTAATCAACCTTAATAAGTTTAAACCAGGGTAATTTAAAGAGTCTTGAATTTTACTCACATAAAATGAAACATAGAGCCTATGTATTTATTTTTGGTACACTGTAAATCCTTACCAAATTTATCACCAAAATTTTACACACCAAACTAAAACAAACATCATGAAACTCAATTCTTAACACGTACCTAACATTCATTTCTAAGGAAATGTCCCACCTATTCACCCATAAAAGTATTCCACTTACACCCACTTCTATCAGCACTCCTTGTTAGAAATTACCTTGAATATCTACCCATTTTACATCTCTTAGATCATTATTAGATATAAATACTCATATGTTCACATGAATTTAGTTTAAGTACTCCATTTCTATGAAATCATTTTTGGGAAGAATCAAGTCCTCAACATGAGAAATATTATCACCCCAGTCTTTTATTCATTATATTCCAAATCCAAACCTATTACAACTATGTTCATATAATTAAATAAATATCATTATTATATTTAAATTTTATTATATTATTTGTATAACCATTATATATTCCCTTCCTCGCAATTTGAATATTGAAAACATCGATCGTTTTACGTGAAAACTACCACCACTACAAGAGACATGTTTTGTTTTTCATATCCAACTTACATGGATGGTTCAAATTGAGTATTAATTTTTTTTAAATTTATAAAATTATTAAAATTATTAAAATAATAATCTTTTTTACCTTATTTTCAGTCATTGAAAAAAATTAGAACATCATCCAAGCATACCAGTGGACTACCACTTTCACGAACAACATGTTTTATTTTCATCTATTCATAAGATGAATGGTTTAGTATATAAATATATGTTATATTAAATGTCAATATATTTAATTAATATGGATCCTAAATGATGAACCAAAAATTAATTATCTATATAACTTATTCTTTTAATATTAGTAAGTCACCAGGAACTAGTTCATCATCTTTCCATTTCTCAAAAACCATTAAATTGTTTCCATAAAGTGAATATATGGATAGATTAATCATAAAAAAGTGATTCCTATATCTTTTATAATCTAATATTTATGAAATTGGTATCAAATAATGGGGTTATACGTCACATTTATAAAACATGCATGAAGTAATCAAAATTATTAACATTTGATGATTAAAATATACATTAACTAACTGATACATGTGTAGTGAATGATTATAATTAAATAATATAAATGGTAATAGATATGAATAGGTTTTTTAAATATTCTATTATTATTTTTTATTGTACATGAGTTTAAATAAGTTTTGTGAAATATAGGAGAAAAGTATAGGGATTCTCCTCAATTTTTATTCCTTGAAACATGTTTTGTATTATGAACCTATTTTTGTTTGTATTATATATTTGCTAAATTTTTATAATATTAAATCATGATTATATATTTATTCATTATATGTAAAGTTTTATTTCAGGTTTTCAATTTCAAATATTTTTTTGGATCAAATGCTATGAAAGCTATAAGAGTATCCCCATATCAGGTTTACATCATTGAGAGATGCATCATATTCACCATTTATTTTCATTTGTGGTATATATAATTCTTATTGAGGTATTTTTAATATAAATATATTTAAATTGAAGGTATTATTGAATCCATATTTAATTTTTCTTTTCATGGGTTTTCGATTTGAACAATAATGAAGTTAAAGTATTTCATTTGAATCTGAATTATAAATTGAGAATGATATGGAACAATTTCATCTAGGTAAACATTGTGTGAAATTTATCTCTAAAACACCATAAATTTTATTATCCATTTTGTGTTAATTAGTTTTTACATGACCTATATCAATTTAATTTATCTTTTTATATAATTAACAATATGTGATGCTTGTAAGTGAAACTGTCCCCACCCCTTATTTTCAGTTCATAATCTTACTCCACTGTATCCATATTCATTTCATGGTTATCCTTATACATGAATTTATAATTAATCAAGGTTGTTTTCAACTATTCTGAATTTATTTAAAAAAAGTTTTAATTTTTTTAACTTTTTATACACTTTATTTTTTCATAACTTTATCCATTTTAAAATTTTTAAGTGGACAAATTATTTAATTTTTTTCTGCATTATTATATATGGATATTATATTCCATATTTTAAAGAGGTTTTATAAATAATTTTTTTTATTCATGATTTTGAAAAGAAAAATGGTTATTTATTATTATTTTTTAAATTTCATTTATGAAATAATCATAAAAATGGTTTTTCATCTCTATCAAAATCCGTTGATGCTCCTTATGGGATGTGTTATGTTCCCACTATACACCACATTGTTATAATGTTTCATATAATGGTTTAGATGAGTTTCCATTAAACCCATCTCTTTTCCATTGGTTAATTACATAATGTTGAAATATGAATGTTTTTTTGTTATTATGGTACACATATTTATGGTTTTCATTATGTGACATACGGGACCATAATTATATAACTATAACGAATTTTTTAAATTAAGGCATATCATATTATTATATGAAAAGGAATGGGGAGTAAACCCAATCGAATATAGAACTCAATCCACTATGTTAATGGGAATGGGGAGTGAACCCAATCCACTCTTGGACTCTTTCCATTATTCTATGATGGTCTTAGAAGTTATACTTGACTAAGGAAAAGATTTTTCATGCTTATTTGTTATTCACAATTTATATTTTTTTCTTATGATATGCTCTCATGGATCACATTTGATTATTGATGATTATGTACTCTTATGACTCTAATTTTATTACAAATCCTTATAGATTGCCTCATGATTTATGGTGTATGAATTGATTGGTATGTTTTTATAAGTTATGATCATGTTCTCATACCATTATTCTTATGTTATCACCACTTATGATCATCAATTGATACGTCCCATGTTTACCCTTACTGTGAATATGATTTCACACTTTCTAATGATTATATTCTCCCAGTTTATAAAGAAAGGCATTATGTATTATATAACTAATAAGGGTAGTAAGTGAGAATAAATTATGGGATATGTCGAATATTTTCCTTAGATATATTTATTTTTTATCTAGTCTTAAATAAAATAAATATTTGTTGTTCTAGGTTATGTATTATTAATATATATAATGAATAATAATCTAAAATGAATATTTGTTCATGTATTTTATACCCAGGTCACCTAAGATGGTATCAGAGTAGAGTTTAGTTATTTTTTGTAGATTATTATTGTTTTTATTGGATTAGGATTAGAAAGCATTAGTTATAAACCAATATATATGTCTAAGTACAGGATAAAATCTCAATGTTTTGGTTAAGTATAAACTATGTAGTTTACTATTAATAATATCCTATATTGATATAAACAAGTTTTGCAGGATCAGGCGTATATGCACATAGAATTAATAAATCTGAAATGGTTGGGTTTATATTTTATCTATGAATGAACCATGGTTTTAGGATCCATAATAATAATAATAATATTTATAATTATTTATGTTTATAATTTTAAATAACATTTATATATTCTTTAAAAATGATTAGAAAATTATACTTACAATATTTGAACCAAAATAAAGACACTTCATCCATTCATAAGTGAGACACAACAATAAGATAACATTAAACTAAATACTTCACACCATAGATGAAGTACATTCATTAAAATTGAATAAGTTAATAGGATAAAAATGAAAAAAAATAATAATTAAATTTCCATAGCTATAAGATCTCTCAGATCATATTTATCCTTTAAGATCACCAATAACCAAAAAACATATAATTTGGAAGATCACCTTGAAAGGAAAAAAATATGAAAAACTTATAATATGAAATAAAAATAGTGTATTGCGAAGTGAGAGTGGAATGAATGAATGATTTAGTAAGTCTATATATTGGAATAGAAAATGGCCATTATAAATATAGTTACTAAAAATATTTTCATTAAAAACATGGTTGTTGGTCTTATATGGAGTAGGTATTCTGAAGATGTGTATTTTTATGTATTAACTTTAAAATAATATAACTCATAATGAAATAAAAATATGACATTGAAATATTATAAATATAAATTTTAATGAGTTATATATATATAATATTATTAAAATATTATATTATTAATATACAATGTTCAAATAAATGTTTTAATATCAATAGATTATTAAAATTAAAATTTTAAATATAAATAATTAATTTTAATGGTACTTTATAAAATGTATTTAGTATAAAAGTAATATTTGTTTTTTTAAAGGAATTGTTCTATTAAGTATTGTATATTTTAACATAAAATATTAAGTTCTAAAACATTAAAAAAATTATATATTAACAAACATATTAATATAATTTAAATTAAAAATTAATATGAAATAGTATTAAGAACAAATCATGTTTAAAAACATTATTTTCTAATAAATGAATTTTTCCTTACATTTTAATTTTCAGTTAAAAAATAAAATTTTTAAATATATAATATGAATTAGATAAATAGAAAATCAGTTTTTGATTTATAATTTAAAAATTATATTAGAAATAATTATTGATATTTCTTTCAAAAAATATTGATTTTTAGGTGAATAGTGTAAAATACCATTTTACAAATAATAAGAATTTTATTAAATTATTAGAATATAAGTATGAATTTTATATTTATGGAACCATATTACAAGACAAAAAATATATTATATAAGTCGATTTATAATTTTTAACTAAATTTTATTCAATTTATTGACCCAAATTGTACATTTTTATAATTTAAGTTATATTTTTCAAAAAATGTTTATAATACATTATACATTTAATAATTTAACATTAATTTTTATTACCTCTTAAAATTTAATAAAAACATATTTAAAATTTAGAATCATTAGGACTAAATTATATAATAATAACCAATTTGGTTTTAGTAACAAATGATAAATTACCTAGGCAAAAACTTGTAGTAGTGGTGAAAACAAAAATGGTACACGTGAGTAAGCTAAGATGTAAAGGTACTAATATGTTTTAAAAAATATTTTAATTGAGTTTTAAGGTTTCTCTTGAACTTATATCTTCTATTATCAACTATTAAAAACAATTTGAGCCATTTTCATTGAGATAAACTTTCCAGTATTGAATTTTGTTTGGTATTTAAAAAAACGAAACTATTTTTTACTTATAAAAGTATCTCTACTCTCTTCCATTACCCTCACACAAAAAAACCAAAAATTTAATCCAAAAAAATTAAAAAACCTATCATAAACACTCTTAGACACCTAAATTATACTTTATAGTTCTATAAATACCATCCTTCAAAGGTTTAAACCTCTCAACAAAGGAGATAACCCATGTAGTGAGGTACATATTTCTAACTGATTCATCATCATTTTCTTTTTCGTTATATGAATTTTTTAATTCTAAAAATTATTATCACTATATAAAAATTTTAAAAATATTATCCTGATTATTATATTGTGTTATTATAATTATTTCACAATATTTAACAATAATCCCCTTTTTCTATATGAAATGTGAAGACGATATCTGTTTGCACATAGACTACCGCCTCTACAAAACATCATGTTTATTTCTTTCCTTAACCGCCTTACATGTATAGTAATAATATTAAATTAAAAAAAATATATGATATTTTTAAAATACCTTATATTTCTAAATAATAAAAAATTTAATTTATTTCACCCATTACATAGAAAATAAATCATAAACTATACGTACGTATGGACTACCGCTACCATGAAATGATTGATTTCCATTTGTATTTTCATAATCACCTTACATGAATGGTCATGTGAAATAATGTTATCTATAAATATATTTTTTATAATATCAAAAAAGTTTTTTTTATAAAAATTTTATATTCAATTAATGACATTATAATGAAACAATTATCTATAATTCAATCATTTAAAACAAGAATAGTGAGTTGAAAATATGTCATTCAAATTTGGTAATATTTTCATATACATTAATTATTATTATACAGAATTTATAATTATAATATTTAATAGTAATAAACACTAAATAATATCGTTATACTATTGGTGTAATGATATTTCAACTAAATCCCCTCATAATCATCAATAATCCTGGCATGTTCATGTTTGGGTTGGTTTGACCACCTACTTGACCAATGATATGAAATTATATCACATAGGATTTTGAAAAATTAGATACTAGTATAATATGATATAAATATGTAAATAATTATTTATTTCTCATTCTATAATATGTACAACAGTATTTAACTCATTAATTAGAAAAACACCCCTCATAGGTTAAAAGTCACTAAAAAAATACTTTATGGATTTCATCTTATATGTTAAAGACTAAAGTTCTCATTAAAGGAAATCTGATAATCATAAATCATTATAGGACATTATTTATAGAAACATTAATGACGTTTTAATAAAATAACTTTGAGATAAGAATGAATAACAATACAACCATTAAGAATCTAGTTCAAAATGATCATGATTACCCACAAACAAAATCAAAAATAGGTAACAACATAACTAATATAAATTTAGGGAAGATTTATAAATGTGGTTTAAAAATGGGCATGTATATGAAAAAAGGTTCTAAAATAGGTCGTTAAGATATTTATGTGTGTTATATAAGATCTTAGAGTACATTTTATTAAGCGGTGAAAGAAGGTAAGTGGATGTTTGCCTCTAATTTTATTTCATAAGACAAATTTCTTAATGTGAACTATGATAGAATTAATATTGTGTCATTATAGCCTAATGAATGTTATTTTACATATTATTTGGGTTTTAAGAGACAAATCATGTACTTTATTTTAATTTAAATCAAATCAAAAGATACCCAACATGCAAGTGGCTATGGTCAAAATGTTACTCAAAATATTTGGGTTTAATTTCAAATATTATTTTAGATTCATGATTGTTTTTGAAAGATGATAAATATATGTATTTCATAAAATAACATCAAATAATTTCCATTTAATGGTTATCAATTATTATATGTTCCCTTGATATTTCATTTCCCCTTAACTCATATTTTTCCCTAATTGTTTCTTGTAAGTGAAATTGACCCCGCCTCTTCATTCTAGTTAAGAACCTAACATTTTCCATATCATAATTCATTGAATGATTTTGAAAATTTCTTTATCTATACCAAAATAATTGATTTAGTAAATTTTATACAAATTTATCTTGTTCAAAAATTAGATTTTTTAACATTTTCCGTACGGGTCATTTTAATCAAACTGTAAAAAGAGTCTCTTTTTAATTGTTTTAACTAAAGACTACTTTCCACCATAGTTTTCATTTTCTATTATAATAAAATTATAATATTTAATTTTCAATTAAAAATATTATTCTACCTTATTTAAAAATAATTTCTATATATTTGTTTCTCAAAAATATCATGGATGTTTTTATTTTCAATGTGATTTTTTCTAATGCTCCGAAAAATGGTTTTCATCTAATTCAACATCCATTGAAATGAATTTTGCTTGATTAGGGATATTTTAAAAAATTTAACATCCAAATTATTTCTTTTAATTAACTATATAATTTTCTTATACTTTTTAGGAATGATCCTATTGTACCTATTTTTATCATGGTGTTTTCATGATCACAAGAACTCGCATATATATATAATTTTTTTTATTTAAGTATGTTTTATTATTTTTATTTTAAGTAATGTGATGGAATTAATTGAATATTAATTTTTCATTTAATAATTGTTGAAGAAATGGACTCATATATTCCCCAACATTAATGTATTAGAAACCAATTAGAAGAAACATAGAAGGATTTGAATTGAAGCAGATAAGGCAACAGATGAGGAGGAAACCATGCAAAATGCGCCAGCTACTAGGTGCCATTATAGTTGATGAATCTAGTCGATGCCCAAATTTTATAACTATTATATGTATTCCACCGTATTCTAGCTACAGTAATCCCACCAAAAACCTAGTATAGGCTACCGGGTACCTGATGACATCGGGAAGTGTTTAATGAGGATCCATTTATTATGGCCAAATGACTATTATGGATGGAAATTCCATGATTGTTATAGTTGGTGATTCTAGAAGTTTCCCAATCCCTTTAGATCATATATAAGAACCCCACTAGGATCCTTAAAGACTCACCTTGAGATCCTTGATCATAATAATATGATCTCAAAGATCATTTAATGGGGTATCACTAGAGTTATTAGGCTTATCAAAGAGACATTGTAAAGACCCGTAAATTTCAAGGGAAATTTTTTCTTAATTTTATTTGGGATTTTACAAGTACATAGTTTCTGTCGACACCTGATTCGAGGCCCGGTGTGCCCGGAATCAATTTCTGAACTTTAGCTTGGGTACGTTCAGTGAACGAATGAGCGGGATTTCCTAACTTTTGAACCGATACTTGAAATCGAAATACGAGGGCGTCGATGAAACCGCATCGCCGGTAATTGCTTAGGAACATCTTTTCCGAAGGTGAGTTTTCTCGGGTGTTGATGTTAAAAAAAGTGGGGAATAAAAATATAATTTTTTTTTTTTTTTATTCCTTACTAAGTGGTTTAAGTGAAATTAAGTTGTGTCACAACTTAATTTCTCTCTACTTAGTGGTTTAGCCCATGTGAGGGAGTTGGGGTGGGACCCATGGAATTTCTAACTCCCCTTGAGAGGATTTAAGATGAGGTGGGGCCCACACGAGCCCCCACCTTTTCATTTTTCCTTAACTCCTTTTTAAAACCTCTTTTGTCATTAAAGTTTCCAACTTATCACTTCAATTAATTTTGACAAGTTAACTTTAATTAAATGAAGTGAATTTAATTTTGAATGTTTGAATTTTAAAGGTGTTGGCAAAAGTAATAAAATAAGGATTAATCCTTATTTTATTTTGGTTGCTTCGTTGTGTCGAGAGAGGGAGAATTATACCATCAATGAACTTCATCATCCTCCTTGAAGAACGCGAAGAACACCGATGCACCTTCCTTCATTATTTTTCCCACGTCAAAGGAAGGGAGACGCCATTTCACCTCGAAAAATCTCCATCAACGTGTACGGAGCCACACCCCGCGACGCCGCTTTCCGCGACACTCATCGATCGTCAAATCGTTATTGAGGTAGGGGTTTGAGTTCAAATATTATGGATTAAATTTCCACTTTCTGGATGAGGATATTTATTCTTTTTGGGCTGCCTATTATCGTTATAACGTGAGGAGGTCGGACCACACGAACACGAACGACCCTCCTCCCTCTTCATTGTTGTTCTTGTTGTGGCATGAACAAAGGCATCGTGGTGCAACAACACTGCGTAGGAACATGGAGAATCGTGGCGAAGAAGCGCGACACCATCGCACCGCACCGTTGAGGCCGAACGAACCCACGGCCGGAGTCAGGAGACCTTCGGGGAGACCTTCGGGGGTCTCAGGGTCCCTACTGAGTAGCATATACTCACCCCTGCACGGGCTATTCCGACACTACGTTGTGTTGGATGAAGATGACGGACAACACTGATTGTGGTTGAGGCTTGTGGAGTAGTCATTACCTGGAGGTGGACCACAGGGTGGGACGTACACGGAACGGATGACTATACCCGAGGAGCTGAGGAGGCTATCTGTACCCACCCTTCAGGTGAGACTTCCAGTGGATGGCTCGACTTTGCTGCTTTACTTTTAGTTGCTGTACTTTCTTTCTAGTTTTACTTTACTTTTAGTTTGGGTTTGTATTTTGGCCCATTTACTTTTCTCACTTACTTTTTTACCTAGTTATACTTTGTGTTTACTTCTGCTGGCTTACTCTGTGGTGTTTTTTTACTTTATAAAGGCAATGCCTTCGCATTTTTTGGGATTTACACCTTTGGTGCTAGTCGCCATCCCCTGACCTATGGGAGGTGGGCTTGGGGTAGTCACGACACGGGCCCCGAGGACAGGTCGTGACAAATTGGTATCAGAGGAGTTCGGTTCTACCACAGAACTCACGACTCTGATGTTTCTTCTATGTGAAGAAATAGTGTTAAGTGTATTGAGTGTGGTTATCAGTCCAGGGAGTCCAGTGTTAGTGTGGAAGCCGACGTATCCGTACACCAGGACCCTGACTTCTGATTTCCGACTCAATACACCAAAACATTGATTGCATGTCTGTTTCAAAGGTTTTCTTTGTGATTACTTTGTGTTAGCTCTCCAGGTATACTATTTTGACCATGGTGCACCTATTTCTTTTCAGGATGGCCCCACGACAGTAGCCAGCTAGGGTTCCGAGATATGTGCATGACGATAGCCCACCGAGCAACGAGGCCTCGGTGCAGGGCCCTTTTATAGTGGGGGAACCGGCGGTACCTCTACCCGCCGAGCCACAGATGCCACCAGCCCCAGCCGCTGAGAGTGCACGTCACCTCAGTGCACTGCACGAGTTTCAGCGTCAGAGACCGCCCAAGTTCCATGGGGAGACGGACCCTCAGGTAGCCGAGGTTGGCTGGAGGCGGTTGTTCGAGTTTTCAGGCTAGTGGGGACACCAGCTGACCTCATGGTGATCCTTGCAGCGAGCCTCCTGCATGCGACAACAGGCAGATGTTGGGGCTTGATGCTCCAGGTGCACGACGAGACATCTCTCCTTTGTACGAACTTTGAGAGCCTCTTCCGGTCAAAGTTCATCCCAGCCACCCTCCATGCGGTGCACATACAGAAGCTACTACAGCTGTGGTAGGGCAGCATGACGGTCGCCCAGTACTCGGAGAGATTTACCGATCTCTCGCGCTATTCGACGGACATGGTACGAGACCCATTCTTCTGGGCCCAAACCTCCGAGCAGGGATTGAGGCATGAGATCAGGGCATCAATGATCTCCCTCATCATTCCGACACAATCAGGAGTACTGGAGCAAGCCCTTCTTGTAGAGAGCTTTCTTGTTGAGCCTACACTTGCAGCAAGACCTACCGCAGGGCGACACCTAGCAGAGTCTTATGCAGCTGGAAGTAGATGGATGTCATAGGGGTCCAGGAGGACCAGACCATTAGGTGGAAGACCTCAGGACACTGGCTCAGAGGTGCGGGGCACCCAGCACAAAGCCAGCATTCCGAGGAGTAGACAGTGCTACGCATGCAGCGGGCAGGGCCACATGGCTCGTGACTGCCCGACCTGCCATGCAGAAGAGCATCATATGGTTGAGGGGCCACCCAGGCAGAGGCAGAGGGTCGACCGTGGTGGTCCGCAGGGTGTAGGAGGATGGGGCATAGGTGTTGAACGAGCAGCAGGTGGTGGGCGACACTTTGAGGCTTTACCACCACCACCACCAGGAGGTCCACCCCGACCACAGGGACCTAGCAGGTAAAGACAGGCTCAGCTTCAGGCAGTGGAGGACTATGACCACAGCGCGCCAAAGATGATTTGAGGTACTATCTGTGTCTACTCCACCCTTGCTGCAGATCTTATAGACACATGAGCGAGTCATTCATTTATTTCCGCTGCCCTTGTTCGGAGCTCGGAGATTCCGACGGAGCCGTTGGCTTGATCCTTACGGCTAGAGACTCTTATGGGAGCAGACTTGACGATTACGCACTGATGACGGAAGTGTGAGCTTACTCTAGGAGGCGAGAGCTTTGGATGGGGTCTTCTTGTAGCGGCATTGAGGCCTTACGACGTCATCTTGGGCATGGATTGGTTATCTACAGTCCATGCTCAGATCGACTGTATTTGGCGTAAGGTGCGATGTGTTCGCACTGATGGGAGAAGGTTCACCTTCACCGGTGAGAAGGGAGCCTTAGCAGTGCAGGATGGACTCACGCAGAGGAGAGGACAGCCAATCACTCATCAGTTGGCTAGCCTCATCCTAGGAGTAGTTGACGTGCAGAGTCCTAGTTTTCCTGCAGTGGTGGATAAGTGTGCGGTACCTTGATGACGTTCCAGGAATACCTCCTCACCGATAGGTAGACTTTTATATTGACATGTACACTTGGACAACCCTGATATCCACTCCATCATATTTGATGGCTCCCGCTGAGCTTCAAGAGCTGCGAGTACAGCTGGAGGACTTGCAGGGAAAGGGATTCATCCGACCCAGTGTTTCACCATGGGCTTCCCCGATTTTGTTCCCCAAGAAGGCGGACGAAATCTTGTGACTGTGTGTCGACTATCATCACCTGAAACAGGTGACCGTGAGGAACAAGTATCTACTATTGAGGATTGATGACCTCTTCAATCAGCTCAAGGGAGCATGGTGGTTCTCGAAGATAGACCTCAGGTCAGGCTATCATCAGCTCAGAGTTCGGGATGAGGACGTGCATAAGAGGTCCTTCAGATGTCAGTATGGACACTATGAGTTCTTTTTTAGGCCTTTCATCATAACCAAAGATCTAGCAGTGTTTATGGGTCTCATGAACAGGATCTTTCAGCCATACCTCGATCGATTTGTCGTGGTCTTAATAGACGGCATTTTGATATACTCGACCACTGAGGAGGAGCACACCTACCACTTACAGGTTGTACTGGACACACTCCGAGAGCACCGACTTTATGGTAAGCTCTCAAAGTGTCAGTTCTGGTTACGTGAGGTCCACTTCTTGGGACACGTCATCTCTGAGGCGGGAGTTGTGGTGGACCCTGCGAAGATCAAGGGAGTGCTAGTTTGGGAGCCACCCAGGAGCATGACGGAGGTGCAGAG
The DNA here is from genome assembly GCA_963277665.1 of Viscum album. Lineage (NCBI taxonomy): Eukaryota > Viridiplantae > Streptophyta > Magnoliopsida > Santalales > Viscaceae > Viscum > Viscum album. Next base: position 1,713,905,500 of record OY728130.1, read on the forward strand.
TTTCTTTGGTCTAGATGGGTGCTACCAAAGATTTGTGCCAGACTTTTATAGAGTTGCGGCACTGCTCTAAGATTTGACAAAGAAGGGGGAACCCATCGTGTGGTCAGATAGACGTCAGCAGAGCTTCCAGGAGCTGAGATAGGGGTTGACCAGCACACCTATCTTGAGGCTACCGGAGGATGGAGTAGGGTACGTAGTCTACTGCGATGCATCAGGGACCGGGCTCGGATGTGTCCTGATGTTGGAGCGAGCAGTGATCGCCTATCACGACAGTTGAGTCATCATGAGCAGAACTACGCTACCCGTGACCTAGAGTTGGCAGCAGTGGTCTTCGCTCTGAAGATGTGGTGACACTATCTGATGGGTGAGCGATTTACAGTCTACTTTGAACACCAGAGTCTCAGGTACATCTTCTCCCAGAAGGACCTGAACCTGAGATAGTGGCGATGGTTCGAGTTCCTCCAGGACTTTGACTTTGAGATATTCTACACTCTTGGAAAGGGGAATGTAGTTTCCGATGCTCTCAGCAGGAGGACGGGCATTAAGATACTTGTAGAGGTGACAGAGCAGCTAGCCGCTTTGCAGATATCCTTTGTGTATAGAGATGGATAAGCCTTTCTTCAGTCACTCATAGTCACTCCTCCACTACTACAGTGGGTCAGAGAGGCACAACGTGGGGATGTTGACTGTGAGACGCGGCGTGCACAGATATCCTTAGGACAGGCACCTGATGGATTCTCTATAGGAGGAGAGCGTGATGTCCTTTTCAGAGGATATACTATGGTACCAACTACTTTACGGGAGGAGGTGACGAGGGAGTTTCACACTTCCCCTTTAGCGGTACATCCAGGAGTGGTGAAGATGTACCAGGATCTCAGACGACAGCACTGGTGGCCGGGTATGAAGAAGGCTGTAGCAGAGTTCATTTCTCGATGCCTCACCTTCCAGCAGGTGAAGGCGGATCACTAGGTACCAGTAGGCTTGGTAAAACCCGTGGAGGTCCTGGGGTGGATGTGGGATGGGATATATATGGATTTTGTGACTGGACTTCCACGTACTTCCAGAGTTCACGACTCCATTTGGGTGATTGTCGACCGACTCACCATGTCGGCCCACTTCTTACCCATCAGAGAGCAGGGATCAGTAGAGAGTTTGGGATGTCTCTACGTTCAGGAGATTATACAGCTTCATGGTGTTCCATCATCTATTGTCTCCGATCGAGATGCTCGCTTTACTTCCTGGATTTGGAAGGGGTTGCAGGAGGCATTCGGGATGCAGCTATGTCTGAGCACCGCCTTTCACCCTCAGACGGATGGTCAGACGGAGAGGACCATTCAGACTATCGAGGACATGCTCCGTGCAAGTGTCCTCGACTTTGGTCGCAGCTGGGAAGACCACCTACCCTTGGTGGAGTTTGCGTACAACAACAGCTACCACTCCACCATCGGGATGGAACCATACGAGGCATTGTACGACCGACCTTGTAGATCACCTCAGTGCTGGACAGACCCTGGGGAGTCAGTACTTGTGGGACCAGAGATGGTCCAAGACATGATAGAGAAGGTCCTGTTCATCCAAGAGCAGATGAGGACTGCTCAGAGCTGACAGAAGTCTTATGCTGACAGGAGGTGGAGACCACTAGAGTTTGAGGATGGAGACCACATCTTTCTGCGGGTCTCACCTCGACGTGGATTACAGAGATTTGGCCGGGGTGACAAGTTATCTCCAAACTTTATCAAACCATTCTAGTTCCTCAGTAGTATAGGCCAGGTGGCTTATCACCTGGCTCTACCACCTCAATTGCACCGGGTGCACGACATCTTCTACGTATCTCTGCTGAGAAGATACGTGCACGACCCGATGCATATCATCGACCATGGGGAGTTGGACCTTGACGATGGGGAGAATTTTGTGGAGGTCCCAGTGGAGATCAAGGATCTATAGGAGCGGGTCCTATGTGGACGGTTGATTCCTCTAGTGCACATCAGATGACAGCATGGGATCCTCCAGGAGAGCACTTGGGAGCTGGAGGCTCAGATGCGTGCTCAGTACCCTCATTTGTTCCTGTAGTTTTGTGTTGTATCTTTACGGGGACGTAAATCCCTGAGGTGGGAGTAATGTAAAGACCCGTAAATTTCAAGGGAAATTTTTTCTTAATTTTCTTTGGGATTTTATGAGTACACAGTTTCTAACGACACCTGATTCCGAGGCCCAGTGTGCCCGGAATCAATTTCCGAATTTTAGCTCAGGTACGTTCAGTGAACGAACGAGCGAGTTTTCCTAACTTTTGAACTGGTGCTCGGAATCGAAATCCGAGGGCACTGATGAAACCACAACACTGATAATTACTTAGGAACATCTTTTCCGAAGGTGCGTTTTCTCAGGTGTTGATGTCAAAAAAAGTGTGGAATAAAAATATAATTGTTTTATTTTTTTTATTCCTTACTAAGCGGTTTAAGTGAAATTAAGTTGTGTCACAACTTAAGTTCTCTCTACTTAGTGGTTTAGCCCATGTGAGGGAGTTGGGGTGGGACCCAAGGTAGTTCTAACTCCCCTTGAGAGGATTTAAGATGAGGTGGGGCCCACCCGAGCCTCCACCTTTTCATTTTTCCTTAACTCCTTTTTAAAACCTCTTTTGTCATTAAAGTTTCCAACTTATCACTTCAATTAATTTTGACAAATTAAGTTTAATTAAATGAGGTGAATTTAATTTTGAATGTTTGAATTTTAAAAGTGTTGGAAAAAGTAATAAAATAAGGATTAAGCCTTATTTTATTTTGGTTGCTTCGTTGTGTCGAGAAAGGGAGAATTATACCATCAAAGAACTTAATCATCTTCCTTGAAGAACGCGAAGAACACCGATGCGCCTTCCTTCATTATTTTTCCCACGTCAAAGGAAGGGAGACGCCATTTCACCTCGGACAATCTCCATCAATGTGTACGGAGCCACACCCTGTGACGCCGCTTTCCACGATGCTCATCGATCGTCAACTCGTTATTGAGGTAGGGGTTTGAGTTCAAATATTATGGATTAAATTTGCGCTTGCTGGACGAGGATATTTATTCTTTTTGGGCCGCCTGTTATAGTTATAACGTGAGGATGTCGGACCGCACGAACACAGACGACCCTCCTTCCTCTTCATTGTTGTTCTTGTTGTGGCACGAACAAAGGCATCGTGGTGCAACAGCACTGCGTAGGAACATGGAGAATCATGGCGAAGAAGCGCGACACCATCGCGCCGCACCGTTGAGGCTGAACGAACCCACGGCCGGAGTTAGGAGACCTTCGGGGAGACCTTAGGGGGTCTCAGGGTCCCTACTGAGTAGCGTATACTCACCCCTGCATGGGCTATTTCCACACTACGTTGTGTTGGATGCAGATGACGGACAACACTGATTGTGGTTGAGGTTTGTGGAGCAGTCAGTACCTGGAGGTGGACCACAGGGTGGGACATACACGGAACGGACGACTGGACCCAAGGAGCTGAGGAGGCTATTTGTACCCACCCTTCAGGTGGGACTTCCAGTGGATGGCTCGACATTGCTGCTTTACTTTTATTTGCTGTACTTTCTTTCTAGTTTTACTTTACTTTCAGTTTGGGTTTGTATTCTGGCCCATTTACTTTCCGTACTTACTTTTGTACCCAGTTATACTTTGTGTTTACTTCTGCTGTCTTACTCTGTGGTGTTTGTTTACTTTATAAAGGCAATGCCTTCCCCTTTTTTAGGATTTACACCTTTGGTTCTAGTTTCCAACCCCTGTCCTATAGAATTCGGGCTTGGGGTAGTCACGACACGGGCCCCGAGGATTGTTCGTGATAAATTGGTATCAAAGGAGTTCGGTTCTACCACAAAACTTAGGACTCTGATCTTTCTTCAATGTGAAGTAATAGTGTTAAGGGTATTGAGTGTGGTTATCAGTCCAGAGAGTCCAGTGTTAGTATGGCAGCCGACGTATCCGTACACCAGGACCCTGACTTCTGATTTCCGACTCAATGCACGAAAACATTGATTGCATGTCTGTTTCAAAGGTTTTCATTGTGATTACTTTGTGTTAGATCTCTAGGTATACTATTTTGACCGTGGCGCACCTATTTCTTTTCAGGATGGCCCCACGACAGTATCCAGCTAGGGTTCTGAGCTTTGTGCATGATGATAGCCCACCGAGCGACGAGGCCTCGGTGCAGGGCCCTTTTACAGTGGGGGAACCGGCGGTACCTCTACCCGTCGAGCCACAGATGCCACCAGCCCCAGCCACTGAGAGTGCACGTCGCCTCAGTGCACTGAACGAGTTTAAGCATCAAAGACCGCCCAAGTTCCATGGGGAGATGGACCCTCAGGCAGCTGAGGTTGGCTGGAGGCGGTTGTTCGAGTTTTCAGGCTAGTGGGGACACCAGCTGACCTCATGGTGATCTTTACAGCGAGCCTCCTGCACGCGACAGCTGGAAGATGGTGGAGCTTGATGCTCTAGGTGCACGACGAGGCTTCTCTTCTCTGGACGGACTTTGAGAGCCTCTTCTGCTCAGAGTTCGTCCCAGCCACCCTCCATGCGGTGCGCATACAGGAGCTACTACAGCTGTGGCAGGGCAGCATGACAGTCACCCAGTACTCGGAGAGATTTACCGATCTCTCGTGCTATTCGAAGAACATGGTACGAGACCCATTCTTCTAGGCCCGGACCTTCGAGCAGGGATTGAGGCATGAGATCAGGGCATCGATGATCTCCCTCAGAATTCCGACACAATCCGGAGTACTGGAGAGAGCCCTTCTTGTAGAGAGATTTCTTGTTGAGCCTACACTAGCAGCAAGACCTTACGCAGGGCGGCACGTAGCAGAGTCGTCTGCAGATGGAAGTCGAAGAACGTCACAGGGGTCCAGGAGGACTAGACCATCAGGCGGACAACCTCAGCACACTGGCTCAGAGGTGCAGGGCACCCGGCAAAGAGCTAGCCTTCCGAGGAGCAGACAGTGCTACGCATGCGGCGGGCAGGGCCACATGGCTCGTGACTGCCTGACCCGCCGTGCAGAAGAGCATCATATGGTTGAGGGGCCACCCAGGCAGAGGCAGAGGGTTGACCGTGGCGGTCCGCAGGGTGCATGCGGACGGGTCAGAGGAGTTGAACGAGCAGCAGGTGGTGGGCGACGCTTTGAGGCTTTACCACCACCACCACCAGGAGGTCCACCCCGACCACAGGGAGCTAGCAGGCAAAGATAGGCTCAGCTTCAGGCAGTGGAGGACTATGACCACAGCGTGCCAAAGATGATTCGAGGTACTATCTGTGTCTACTCCACCCTTGCTGTAGTTCTTATAGACACAGGAGCAAGTCATTCATTTATTTCTGCTTCCCTTGTTCGGAGCTCGGAGATTCCGACAGAGCTCTTGGCTTGATCCTTACAGCTAGAGACTCCTACGGGAGCAGACTCGACGATTACGCACTGGTGCCGGAAGTGTGAGCATACTCTAGGAGGCGAGAGCTTTGGATGGGTCTTCTTGTAGCGGCATCGAGGCCTTACGACGTCATCTTAGGCATTGATTGGTTATCTACAGTCCATGCTCAGATCAACTGTATTAGGCGTAAGGTGCGATGTGTTCGCACTGATGGGAGAAGGTTCACCTTCACCAGCGAGAAGGGAGCCTTAGTAGTGTAGGATGGACTCACGCAAAGGAGAGGATAGCCGATCACTCATCAGTTGGCTAGCCTCATCCTAGGAGTAGTTAACGTGCAGAGTCCTAGTTTTCCTGTAGTGGTGGATAAGTGTGCGGTTCCTTGATGACGTTCCAGGACAACCTCCTCACCAAGAGGTAGACTTTTATATTGACATGTACACTGGGATAGCCCCGATATCCACTCCATCATATTGGATGGCTCCCGCTGAGCTTCGAGAGCTGCGGGTATAGCTGGAGGACTTGCAGGGCAAGGGATTCATCCGACCCAGTGTTTCACCATGGGCTTCCCCGATTTTGTTCGCCAAGAAGGCGGACGAAAGCTTGCGACTGTGTGTCGACTATCATCACCTGAACCAAGTGACCATGAGAAACAAGTATCCGCTACTGAGGATTGGTGACCTCTTCGATCAGCTCAAGGGAGGATGGTGGTTCTCGAAGATAGACCTCAGGTCAGGCTATCATCAGCTCAGAGTTCGGGATGAGGACGTACAGAAGAGGGCCTTTAGATGTCGGTATGGCCACTATGAGTTCTTGGTTATTCCTTTCAGCATAACCAAATCTCTAGCAGTTTTTATGGGTCTCATGAACATGATCTTTCAGCCATACCTCGATTGATTTGTCGTGGTCTTAATAGATGACATTTTGATATACTCGACCACTGAGGAGGAGCACACCTACCACTTGCAGGTTGTACTGGACACACTCCGAGAGCACCGACTTTATGGTAAGTTCTCGAAGTGTTAGTTCTGGTTACGTGAGGTCCACTTCTTGGGACAGATCATCTCTGAGGCAGGAGTTGTGGTGGACCCTGCGAAGATCAAGGCAGTGCTAGCTTGGGAGCCACCCAGGAGCATGACGGAGGTGTGAAGTTTCTTGGGTCTAGATGGGTACTACTGGAGATTTGTGCCAGACTTTTCTAGAGTTACGACACTGATCTCATATTTGACAAAGAAGGGGGAACCCGTCGTGTGTTCAGATAGATGTCAGCAGAGAATCCAGGAGCTAAGATAGGGGTTGACCAGCACACCTATCTTGAGGCTACCGAAGGAGGGAGTAGGGTACGTAGTCTACTACGATGCATCAGGGACCAAGCTCGGATGTGTCCTGATTTAGGATCGAGCAGTGATCGCCTATCACGACAGTTGAGGCATCATGAGCAGAACTACGCTACCCATGACCTAGAGTTGGTAGTAGTGGTCTTCGCTCTGAATATGTGGTGACACTATCTGATGGGTGAGCGCTTTACAGTCTACTATGAACAACAGAGTCTGAGGCACATCTTCTCGCAGAAGTACCTGAACCTGAGACAGTGGCGATGGCTCGAGTTCCTCCAGAACTATGACTTTGAGATAGTCTACACTCTTGGAAAGGGGAATGTAGTTTCCGATGCTCTCAGCAGGAGGACGTGCATTTAGATACTTGGAGAGGTGACAGAGCAGCTAGCCGCTTTGCAGATATCCTTTGTGGATAGATATAGATAAGCCTTTCTTCAGTCACTCATAGTCACTCCTCCACTACTACAGTGGGTCAGAGAGGCACAGCGTGGGGATGTTGACTGTGAGATGCGGCGTGCACAGATATCCTTAGGACATGCACCTAATGGATTCTCTATAGGAGGAGAGCATGATGTCCTTTTCAGAGGATGTACTATGGTACCAGCTGCTTTACGGGAGGAGGTGCTGAGGGAGTTTCACACTTCCTCTTTAGCGGTACATCCAGGAGTGGTGAAGATGTACCAGGATCTCAGACGACAGCACTGGTGGCTGGGTATGAAGAAGGCTGTAGCAGAGTTTGTTTCTCGATGCCTCACCTTCCAGCAGGTGAAGGCAGAGCACTAGGTACCAGAATGCTTGGTACAACCCCTGGAGGTCCTGGAGTGGATGTGGGATGGGATATCTATGGATTTTGTGACTAGAATTCCACGTACTTCCAGAGGTCACGACTCCATTTGGGTGATTGTCGACCGACTCACCAAGTCGGCCCACTTCTTACCCATCAGATAGAAGGGATCAGTAGAGAGTTTGGGACATCTCTATGTTCAGGAGATTATACATCTTAATGGTGTTCCATCATCTGTTGTCTCTGATTGAGATTCTCTCTTTACTTCCCGGCTTTAGAAGGGGTTGCAGGAGGCATTCGGGACGCAGCTATGTCTGAGCACCGCCTTTCACCCCCAGACGGATGGTCAGATGGAGATGATCATTCAGACTCTCGAGGACATGCTCCGTGCAAATTTCCTCGACTTTGTTCACTGCTGGGAGGACCACCTACCCTTGGTGGAGTTTGCTTACAACAACAGCTACCACTCCACCATCGGGATGGCACCATACGAGGCATTGTACGACCGACCTTGCAGATCACCTCAGTACTGGACAGACCCTGGGGAGTCAGGACTTGTGGGACCAGAGATGGTCCAGGACATGACAGAGAAGGTTCAGGTCATCCAAGAGCAGATGAGGACAGCTCAGAGCTGACAGAAGTCTTATGCTGACAGGAGGTGGAGACCACTAGAGTTTGAGGATAGAGACCACATCTTTTTGCGGGTCTCACCTCGATGTGGATTACAGAGATTTGGCCGGGGAGACAAGTTATCTACACACTTTATCAGACCATTCCAGGTCCTTAGTAGGACTGGTGAGGTGTCTTATCGCCTGGATCTACCACCTCAGTTGCACCGGGTGCACGACGTCTTCTACGTATCTCTGCTGAGAAAATACGTGCACGACCCGACGCATATCATCGACCATGGGGAGCTGGACCTGGATGATGGGGCGACTTTTGTGGAGGTCCCAGTGGAGATGAAGGATCTATAGGAGCGGGTCCTATGTGGATGGTTGATTCCTCTAGTTCACATCATATGGGAGCATGGAACCTCCAGGAGAGCACTTGGGAGCGGGAGGCTCAGATGCATTCTCAGTACCCTCATTTGTTCCCTTAGTTTTGTGTTGTATCTTTACGGGGACGTAAATCCCTAAGGTGGGAGTAATGTAAAGACCCGTAAATTTGAAGAGAATTTTTTTCTTAATTTTCTTTGGGATTTTATGAGTACGTAGTTTCTAACGGCACCTGATTCTGAGACCCGGTGTGCCCAGAATCAATTTCCGAATTTTAGCTCGGGTACGTTCAATGAACGAACGAGCGAGTTTTCCTAACTTTTGAACCGGTGCTCAGAATCGAAATCTGAGGGCACCAATGAAACCACAACACCGATAATTACTTAGGAGCATCTTTTCTGAAGGTGAGTTTTCTCAGGCGTTGATGTTAAAAAAAGTGTGGAATAAAAATATAATTGTTTTATTTTTTTTATTCCTTACTAAGTGGTTTAAGTGAAATTAAGTTGTGTCACAACTTAAGTTCTCTCTACTTAGTGGTTTAGCCCATGTGAGGGAGTTGGGGTGGGACCCACTGAAGTTCTAACTCCCCTTGAGAGGATTTAAGATTAGGTGGGGTCCACACGAGCCCCTACCTTTTCATTTTTCCCTAACTCCTTTTTAAAACCTCTTTTGTCATTAAAGTTTCCAACTTATCACTTCAATTAATTTTGACAAGTTATGTTTAATTAAATGAGGTGAATTTAATTTTGAATGTTTGAATTTTAAAAGTGTTGGAAAAAGTAATAAAATAAGGCTTAAGCCTTATTTTATTTTGGTTGCTTCATTGTGTCGAGAGAGGGAGAGTTCTACCATCAAAGAACTTCATCATCCTCCTTGAAGAACGTGAAGAACACTGACGCGCCTTCCTTCATTCTTTTTCCCATGTCAAAGGAAGGGAGACGCCGTTTCACCTCGGACAATCTCCGTCAACTTGTATGGAGCCACACCCCACGACGCCGCTTTCCGCGACGCTCATCGATCGTCAACTCGTTATCGAGGTTGGGGTTTGAGTTCAAATATTATGGATTAAATTTGCGCTTGCTGGACGAGGATATTTATTCTTTTTGGGCCGCCTGTTATCGTTATAACGGGAGGAGGTCGGACCACACAAACACAGACGAACCTCCTCCCTCTTCTTTGTTGTTCTTGTAATGGCACAAACAAAGGAAGCACAGTGCAACGACACCATGCGAGAACATGGAGAATCATGACGAAGAAGCGCGATGCCGTCCCGCCGCACCGTTGAGGCCGAACGAACCCGCGACCAGAGATGGGTCGTAGCGAAGGGGCACGGCGCCGTCGTGCCACGCCGGAGAACCACGAAGAGGCCGTGGCCAGAGCGGGCCATGGAGGAGGGGCGCGGCGCCGTCGTGCCGCGCCGGTCGGACCAAGGCCGTGGCCTTTGGCCGCGGTAGAGCAGGGAGCGGCAGCCGGAACCACCGGCCGCCGGCGCGTTGGAGGGGCGGGACTGCGGGGTCCCATGGCGGCAGCATGGCCGGCCAACCGGGACGGCCGATCGGAGAAGGCCGAGGGTCATAACCCCCGGCTGGCCAAAGGAGAAGCCCCCACGTGGGGCCACCATTTCAATCAGGGGGGAAGTGCGCCCCCCCTCTTTTCCGCGACAGCTCGGCCGAGCCGAGCTTGTCCGGCCACGCGGGCTGCACCCTCGCCAGGCCAACCGGCCACCCAGGCCGGGCCGGGCAGTGCAGACCAGGTTGGGCCGTGCAGGCCGGGTCAGGCCGCGCCCTATCGGGCAGGACCCGGACCCGGGTCGGGTCGACCCGGTTCGGGCCGACCCAGGGGGTCTTGGTCCGGGTCGGTCCGGGCCCAAAACCCCCTAATACTGGACATGTTCATTTAAATGCCCGTAACATGGGCTACATACCTCCAATCGATGAACCATCAGTTGAGATGCGATCCTTGGATCTAGACTGTCGTTTTGGTTTATTACACCCAAGGTTTCAGAGAACATGGGGTACGGCCAGTTTGGTTCGAACACGAAACCAACCGGGCCCTCAGAGCGGAAACGCTTATAACTTGAGCTCTGGACGTTCGATTGACGTTCCGTCAACTTTGTTGGATTCCTATCAGTGAGACCGACCTTTTTTCTTACTCCGATCGAGGTTTTGGCGCAGTAGGATTATGGTCGAGTTGGTTTTGACTTAAAAAACAACCGAGCCCCTAGGACGAAAAAGCCGATAACTCTCAGGCCGGGCGTCCGATTGACGCGCCGTCTGTCGTGTTGAGTTCCTATTGATGAGATAGAACTTTGGGATACGTCAACTCCGAACTATGTGTCAGTTGATGTATTGAACCTTTTGGATCGTGGAGTGGACCCTCCTGGAAATGAGCATGATGTGTGTGGAAACCCTAGAACTGGCTGCGACTGCGACGACAATGACGACTGAACTGAAATCCTCTATGGGTTCGACAGCGACGATGACTGCACGGAAATCCTTCATGGGTTCGGCAGCGATGAAGTCCGTACTAAAATCCACCATGGGTTCGACGATGATGACTGCTGTTCTTATATCCTACGTGGGTCTGGCAGTATTACTTTTCTTGTATCCTACGTGGGTCCGGCAGTATTTGACCTCTGTTGTAGTATCCTACGTGGGTTCGACAGAGTAGATGGACTTGTATCCTATGTGGGTCTGACAACTTAGCTGGTTTAGTATCCTATGTGGGTCCCAACTTAGATGAATCAGTGGCTACATCTGATCATATCTATCACCTGACAATGAAGTATACCTGTGTGAGCTGAGTCTTGACTTTCAATTATTATCTTCGATATGATTGACTTACTTTCCTATGTGGATTGTGTTGTGATTTCCTATGTGGATTGGGTTGTACTATCTTGTGTGGATGTGACCAAACTTTGGCTCGAATGTTGGAGCCGAACTGGAATTGATGACTTAGGTATATGTATGGGCATATACCTATGTAGTGTTGGATGTTACTTCGTGATTGTATATTTCCTTTGTGGATTATCCTTAGTGGATTCTGGGAGACCTGCGGGGGTCTCGGGGTCCCTACTGAGTATCTTATAATCACCCCTGCATGGGCTATGCCTGCACTAAGTTGTGTTGGATGCAGACGACAAACAACACTGATTATGGTTGAGGCTTGTGGAGCAGTCGGTACCAGGAGGTGGACCTCTGGGCGGGACGTACACGGAACAGACGACTGGACCCGAGGAGATGAGGAGGCTATCTGTACCCACCTTTCAGGTGGGACTTCCAGTTGATGGCTCAACATTGCTGCTTTACTTTCAGTTGCTGTACTTTTTTTCCAGTTGTACTTTACTTTCAGTTTGGGTTTGTATTCTGGCCCATTTACTTTCCGCACTTACTTTTGTACCCAGTTTTAATTAGTGTTTACTTCTGCTGGCTTACTCTGTGGTGTTTGTTTACTTTATAAATGAAATACCTTCCCCTTTTTCGGGATTTACACCTTTGGTGCTAGTCACCAGCCCCTGGCCTATGGGAGGCGGGCTTGGGGTAGTCATGGTACGGGCCCCGAGGACGGGCCGTGACAAACATATTCAAAGTTCCAAATCATTTTACGTCTCTCTACTAGTTTGTAAAATATATCGTTCATTATATTAAATTCATCCATATAAGAGACTTTTGAGTGGCACAAAAAGGGTTTTCATAAAAAAATATCTCTTTCCTCTACTTTATTTTACCATTGGTTCACACTCTATAGAAGTTTGGGATGGGTTAAATAAAAACCAACGATGTTCAAGAGGGAGATCATAATAATATTTTTTTATGGAATGTATCTTAGTCTCTTATGAGATTATGGAAATTATACCATTAACCTATCGAGTTGTTGAGAGGAGCTATATGGGATGTTATTATGCTATATCTAAACTCATTATCAATTGTGTTTGTACTCTTTTACAGTGCCATAATGAATCATTAAAAAATCATCTCATATAATTTCATAATTTAGATTCGAATGATTATGTGCTTTAATTAATTTGATTTTATTTTTTATAAACTGAAATCAAAGTTATGAACAATTACTTATTCAAATTTTCACTTTATTATTTCATAATCATTTAATATTTAAATTAATATTTTATTCATCTATAAAATTTTAGAAGGGTAATTCACCCCTTATTAATAGTTTAAAACTAATAATTGGTACTAAAGGAGGATTTATCATTATATCAAATTGTTTTTTTTCAAAATTGATTTTATTTTTAAATTTTGTTTTTCAATTATTTAATTGATTTCAATGTTCATTTTTATTATGGTATCTAATTCTATTTTACATGATCCATTTTTTATGGCACTAATTACTCCGATTAGAAGAATAATATGTGAACATTCCTTTGTAGTCTTTATTATCCTGTATGGAATATAGTTATGTATGAGTTTGTTCCCACTATATAATATGAATAAAAATTTACTCTTGAAGATATTAATAATTTTGAATTACAAAATATTATGAATGAATTATATTTTATTTTATATAGAAATGAGTTCAATTATGTTTCCACATGGAAAAATATTTTAGTGATTTTGATTTCATTAGAAGTAACACACGATGGGAAAAAAATCAAGAAAATAGATTAGATATGTTACATTCATATTTTAAATGTTTTTCTATTATTATGATAAATCTATTATAATAATTTTTATGAGATTTTCTAACATCTGTAATGGTAGAATGTTTCATAGTGATAATTTATCTATATAAATTTTCATCAATAAAATATTATTTTCTTACCCAGTTCCAAGGATCTTAGAGTGACAAATATCCTAGAAGGAAACAACATAAACAATTTGGAGGTAGTGGACCTCGTTAGATCCTTAATGACATGTGAAATCATTATAAAAATCAAATTATAAAATGAGGCCAATAAATCCAAAAATTCAAGAGACCTATTTCCTTTAAAGATTCTAAAGAAGAAAAATTCATAGGTATGGTTGTTGATTATTTTGTTCTTACCAAAAACATGTCCAATAACTTCCAAAATAATAACATCAACCAATGATCCAAAAACTGAAATTTAAATATTGAATATGAAGTGACATTCTATAAATGAAAAATGAAAGGTTAGATAAAAATAGAATTCCCTATCTAAAAGAAAAATATCAAAGAAAAGAAGAAAGCTAAAAAGGAATTTGATATCTCTACATGGAGTTAAATTGACTATTTTTTGGATTCTACCTCATTATCCACATCAAGTGAATCAAGCCCAAAGTTCTTCATGGAACATGTTGATGAATATGTCAAGGTCAATATTACATTACCAATTTGTTAATAATAATAATAATAATAATAATAATAATAATAATATTATTATTATTACACTCAATATCCTCCTCATTCTTTTATTCTATATTCCTTTTATTTATCTTAAAGTCACTATAATTATGAATACATAAAATATAACAAAATAAATATAATTATTTTGTTGAGTAAATATGTAATCCTTAAAAATAAAAGGAATTTCCCTTCCATGGAAAGGCATATCTATTTTTGAAAATTAAAAATCAAGAATGTATAAATAAAATAATATTAATCATCAAAGGATGAAGAAGTTTTCTTTTAAAACATTCCCATTGAAAAAATATCTAAATAATTTTTTTTGTTTTCAAAAATCTTGAAATAGATCAGGTTGGATTTGGTTTCTCTAATAATGTGATTTATTTAAATAATTAATCAAAAAACTATTTTTTTAAAGGTATTTATCATGATTTGTTTAATTACTGATAATTAACTAGTCATTTAATATATAAATGTAATTTGAAAAATGAAAAATATGAAAAAAAAACAAAATCAATCCATCTCTCAAAAAATCCTTTTAAAAAAACTCTCTAAAAAAATTGGATTTCAAAATCATTATTAGATCACATATGCCGACCCATGGTTGGGTAGGTACAAAAATATTCAATCATTTAATCTTATAGAAAATGTTCAATCTGAGAAAAAAAAGAATAAATGTGGTACCTATATTCGAGTTTCTTTAGACACATGTGTGGTGGACTCTCTAAAATTAATAAAATCAATAAGCTAATAAGAGTTCATTTCACCTTTGTTGATAATTCAATGGTGATGATAATCAGTTAAGGTATCATTGGTTTTTCTAAATTAAACTTTATAAAATGTGTTGTATTCATAAAAATCATGAAAAAATTCACTAATAATTAGTTAATTGGGTGATCGAGGTTTTAAAATATCTTTAGAAAATTAATTTTTTTTAAAAATTTAATCAAAATGAAAAAATCTATTTACTAAATCTCAATTTCTAAATGTTTAAAAATTATTTTAAAATATATTGTCATATAAGGCATTAGGTGTTTGAATGAACAGGCGAGTGAATCATGGATTTGGAATTGAACCATAGAAATTACACCACTCAGCCTCTCATCAAACTCAATTTTGTCCAACTATTATGATACCCCCATAAATTACATGTTAAAGAAGACATGGTTTATGAAGCATGACAATATGGTAAGAAAAAACAAATACTCTTTTAAATCTAAATATTTTATTTCTTAATAAATATCTCTTGAAATGATCATCATTTACCATGTTGGTCATAATAAAATTTAAATTATTGGTTGAAAATCTTATACTTTCATAATTATTGCTGATTTTATGAGATTTATGTTGGTATATTTCCCATCTCATAAATGTGACGCTTGTAGAGTCTTCATCACATTTTTTTTAAAAATGTTGAAAATGAAAAATTATTTATAATTATTTCAATCAATAGTGAAAATAGAAAAAAAAATTATAATATAGAATTTAATTATTTATGTTATTTTGAAGGATATATTCATTATTTTTCTTCTCCTCAAACCTATCCAAAAAACAGGGTAGTAGAGAGGTGAAATCGAATAATACAAGAAATTTCTTAAACCATTTTAAATGAATTCTACCATCCAAATAATTTTTTGGATAAGTCCACGAATAATAATTTTTATCTCATTAATCACATCCTTATTAATATTTTTCTAAATAAAACCCCTTATTAAATTTTGTACAATAAGAATCATATGGTAGAATTTTTCAATGTTTTGGGTTTCCAATGTTTAATTTTCTACACTGAAGAAAATATTGGTAAATATGATTATAAATTCATTGAATCTATATTTCATGGGCAATCAAAATCAAGTAAAGATTACTATTTATTTAATAAGAGGACTAAAATGGTTGAATAATAAATTCTTGTTTTTTGATAAACATTTTATAAAACTATTCCTCAAAATGATTTTGAAAATGATGAGTTGAATGAACAATTTAAAATTAAATAATTTGAATAATAACAAGAATATAAATTAAAATAATTTCTAAAATACTTTAAAAAATATAAAAACCATCTACTTAAAAATTTAATTAGTGATATTCAAGAGGTAACTTGAACTCATGGCCATTATTAAGTAAGGTCGAACACATATCCTTTGTCTCTCTTATTGAACCACACAACCTTACCGATGTCCTTAACAATACCAATTTTGAACTTTCTATACAATATAAACTTAATAAATTTACTTGAAATGGTATATGGAATATCATGGAAGAATATAGTGATCTTATAGTTATTTTAACTAAATAGGTTTTTTCAAAATAAACAAGATGAATATGGTAATATTACTTGAAATGAAAATCATTTAGTTATAAAATGTTATAACCAAGAATAAAGAACCCAATAATGTGAATCCTTTTCACCTTTAGCTTGACTTATATGTATAACAATCTGATTGAAATTAACTTATCATAATAATTTTAAACTCTCTCAAATGAATGTGAAAACACTTTTTCTAAATGGTAACCATGAAGAAGAAACTAACTATGGAGAATCCTTTTCACATATATCTTATTTTGAATCTTGATTAATGTAGATGGAACTCTCTTGTCATTTTAGTTTAAAACTACTTCAAATGAATGTAAAAAACACTTTTCTATTTTTTTAATATCAAAAAATGTTTTTATGGAAACACCACTTGGTTTTGAAAATATTTTTTCTCAATTATTTTTTCAAATACATTAATGCTATATATAGCCTAAAACTAGCCCCACAAGCATGGTATAAAGGTATTTTAAATCATCTTTTTTCAAATGTTTTTTAAAAAGGAAAATATGATTATAATATCTTTTTAAAATACATATCAAAAAATATTTTACTTGTAAAAATTTATATTCATGATGTGGTTTTTGGATATTATAATGGAAAAATTTGTTTTTAGTTTTTCTATTTAATGAAAAAGTAATATGAGAAGAGCTTTAGTGGAGAATATAATTTCTTTCTTGGTTTTAAAATTTCTAAAAATTCCAATTTAATAATTTTAAACTATTTAAAATACACTGATAAACTTATAAAATGATTTATAATGGATAATTCTAAGGAAATTATAACTCCCATGAGTGATACTTGCCAGCTAACATTTGATGAAGATGGTAAAATAACCAAAAAACAAGCTTTATAAAATTATGATTGTAATTCTACTTAAGTTTAATATGACCTAACAAGATATCGTGTTCACTGTTTTTTTTATCTTTGTTTCAATATAATCCAAACTAATATAATTCTAAATCCTTCAAAATAAATTTATAATATTTTAATTTTTAAAAATGATGATTTTATATTACTCAAATAAGAACTACTTGGACTTAATTAATTTTTATTATATTGTTTTTTGTTGATTCCAATTTTATAGTAAAAGTACCAGTTGAAATTACCATCTACTAGAAAAATTCATCACCTCATGGAGTAGTAATAAGAATAATTCCATTTCTCTGTCTATATAAAAATAAGAATATTTAGCTAGTGGGAGTTTTGGAAATTGATGTTTTTGGATGAAACATAATATCTTAGAATCTTATATAAAATTTAACTATATCATTAAAATTTGTGACAATTCTAGTGCTATAAATATTTCCAAAAATAATCTAAAACACTCTAATTCCAAAAAAATGGACATTAATCACCATTTATTTTGATATCACATCTAAGATGGTGATATCTTGTTTGATTACATCCCAATGGATTATCAACACCCTGATATATTCACAAAACCTCCATTCCTTAATTGTTTGGAATTCATTAAATTTTTATTAAGAATGATCCATTTGTGAAATTATTCAATTGATCTATGGTTATCTTGAGATCTCATTAAATTATTCTTTTTAAAATAATAATTATAAAATATTAATTATAAAATATTGTTTTTTGAAATCCTATGTTTAAATCTTGAGTTTATTTCATTAATTATTTATCTACATTGAGTATGATCACTTATCTCACTAATATATTCACTTTAGGGGGTTACTTTTATATATTTAATTCAAAAAATTTACTTAAGTGAGATTTGTCATTTTCAATTTTCTAAATTATTATTTTGGAAACAAGTTTCTCTTATTTTTTTGAAATTTTAAATTTAATTATTTTTAAAATTCATTACATTTCAATTAATTTATTTTATTTTTATATATGTTAGATTTATATATGGTACATTTTATTTTAAAATTCTTTTTTTAAACTTCATTCATTAATTTATTATTTTAATAAAAATATTTTTTATCACTTTTAAAGAAGATCAATTATGAGTAAATATATATATATATATACTTTTCTTTAAATTCACCATTGAATTGTATTTTGACAAAATGAATAATCCTAGGTAAATATATAATGTATTTTTATACTTCATAGGAATAAACTCTATAATATCTAACAAATAAGAAATCTCTCAATGAAGGTGATACAATTCCTTGATGTGATTTGGAAAAGGTATGTACCAATTCTAATTTTAGTCTTTCCCATTATTCTTATTTTTTTGTTATATCTTTTATTCTTTTAGCTCATATTATCATTTTCCATTTATATTTTTTTTTCCATTTGATACTTTATTTATCTTAACATTTTTTCTTTGTTACTTGTTTTTTTCTTTTTTTTAAGTATATGATTTCCCTATATATTGATCTTATTATTTATAGAGGTTGGTAGTTAGGGAATATTTTTTAAATTATTATCATTTTACATTTTACTTTTATTTAATCCCCCTATATCTATACTAATTTTATTATTTTAAGAGTTATGTAAATTTAATATATTTTCCAATTAATTTTATTTATTATTTATTAATTTTCAACTTTTATCAATTTATATTCAATATTCTTCCTTACATTTTTACTTGAAAACCGATTCTCCAATTTCTCTATCATGTTCTTGTTTTTATCTTTATTGATGTTTATCTATTTTTGATAATAAAAAGGGTTAGAATTATCATAAAAAACAATAGGGATAAATTATCCAAATTTATTTTTACCAATAGAGAAGATGTTTTTGAAACTCACTAAATTCTTTTCCTCTCTCATGATAATTTTTTTATTAATCAGAATCTTCGGAAATATCTTAATTTCTCCATTATTATTTTTAAAATGAGGCTTAATATGTTTTCATTTTGAGATTATTAAATATCTATTTATCTGTTAAATATCTTCGCTACCTCTTTCATTAATTCTTCATGATTAATTTATCTTTCTATGTTATGTTTTTTATACACATAAAAAAGAGGGATATTATTTTACCTATCTCTCTCAGGGTGTTTTCATGATCTATAACACTAAACATATCAATATAACTTTTTATTTAAACAAGGATTATGTATTTTTATAGAATTATATGTTATATAATAAATTCAATATTCAAGTTTCATTAAATCCTTGTTGAGGACATGGAATCCTATTTTACTCATCATTAATGTGTTAGAAAGTACTAAAAAGAAACATAGAAGGATATGGAGTGATGTAGAGAAGGATCAATTTAAAGAGTAAACTGTGCAGATTGGATATGTTACCTAATGCACTGCACCATATGCCTAATTAATTGAACAGTCTACCCAGTGCTATTATAAAAGAAGAAACATCTGTACAGAGGATCCACTTGCCAGCTGGTGGAATCCTACCACCCAACCGGTTATTAAAGTAGAAGTGTAAGCAATCAATAGAGTGCCACCATCCTATAATTTTCTAGTATAATATCACTTATATAAGTCTTCTAGTGGTCCATGATTATAGGTATCTCACATACTACCCAATGAAGGATACCCTGTACCTTTTGGTGTCAAGTAGTGTCCAGTGAGGACCCATTTAATAAAGTAAAAAAGACCATTATGGCAGCCGATTCTAGGAAAAATGTACTTGGTGATTCTATAAGTTTACCGAGACCTTTTAGTACATATAAAAGGAATTTATTATCTCTTTTAGGACTCACCTTGTAATCCTATATCCTAAAAACATGCTCTCATAAATCTTTTAATGATGTATCACTAGGGTTTTCAGTATTCTCATGGAGCCATATACAAAGATTGAAATCCTTTAAAGGATCTCAAGTATCTTCTCAAATATCTCATTCTACATTATATATCCTTAAATCAAATAGATTTTTGAGTGGGGTGTAATGGTTTTTCTTAAAAAAAATTCTATTTCCTGAACATCCTTTCACTAATGGTTCACACACAAGATAAGTGTGAGACAATTTACATGACAATAAATGATGTTTAGGACAGTCCTCAAAAGCCACAATTATTATGGAAATGTTCTTGGTAACCATTGATACCGGTGTATTTATACCATTTATATCTCAAGTAGAGGTTTTAAGACGTAGGGGATCACGTTGAGCTTTATCCAATCTACTTATCTATTTTTTTTTTATTTTTCAGTTCTGCATATCATCATTTAGACACAACCATATATACTTTAATAATATGGACTCAAACATTTTTCATGTTTTAATTAAATTGATATTTTTTTAAAACTCAAATGAGAGTTATCAAATATCATGTATTTGGTTTCCCACATTTTTATTTCAAAATTAAATTTTTTTAAAATTATTCCTCTATTCTACTTTGATTTTTTAAAATGGAAATCAAGAAAACCTCTTACTATAATATCTGAACAATTGATCTATCACTACCATTGTCTTTCAAAATCATCCAATATGTATGCTCCTAACTTTGAAAATAATTATTTACTGTGTTCATAAAACATTTTTGATTCATTTGGTTGGATAGTTTTCATCAAGATTCCATACATAGATTGATTTAGTGTAATTATTAACTAAACCATATATCCTTTATCCATATATTTAAAATACCATATTATTTGTTTTCATGATTGAATGGTTTTTACCTTTATATTTACTTGATTTCATTGGATACCCATTTAATTTATATAAGTTTTTCATGTAATCATTATGGATAGAATTATCAATGATTTCATTAATTGAATCTATATTAAAACCATTTAATTTCTATGATTTTTTATACGCTGTCTTAAATGAAATCCATTTTATTTGAACGAATTATTTATGATGTGATAAGTGATTGATTTCAAGTGGAACTAATAAGTATGGAAGATGATTAGTGGGTTCATATATCTCTCTATGATGAATTAGTTTGAAGTTCATATATCATGAGATAATGATTTTTAATGTATATTTTAGTTCCTCATAATCATCAGAATTAATGGTACAAATCATGAAAGTAATTTTCATTATAATAATGTTTATGTCAGACTTGAAAGATGTTTAATATTTTTCTTCTTATTATCTTGATGTGTGAAGCTCTCATTGATCATTTTTATTGGCTCATGATTCCACATTATTTATATTCATATTTCATTTTATGCAAAGTCCTATTCCATGATTTATAATCAATTCTTAAGTGGGTATGAATTTTATTATATATCTTTATTATACCCATATGCTCATATTAGTTTCACTTATAATATTCAATTGTAATTATTTATGTTTACCATTATAGATAATATTATATCACCTATTTATTATATTTATATTTAACCAAGTTATGAAGGCATGTAAAATTTTTATAAAGTATTGGAGAGGGAGTCTAACTTGGATCAATTATGTAGAAATTATCATAAGTGTTATAAAATTTATTTTCTATTTTTCTCATTCTAAAACTCACTAAACCCTTTATTCTTATATTTGTGTGATTATTTGTGAGATGTAATATATATATTTTATAAATTTTTTAAAATAAAGGAATGTCTATAATCAGTCACTTTTTTTGTATCAGGGAGGGGTTTAATTATTTTTTAGGATTAGTTTATTTATTACATGGATTAGGATGATAGAACCTTAGTGAAAACACTATAGATGAGTCCAAGTATATGATGATATATTTAAATATTAGTGAATTTTTTATTTGTTGGTTTTTCTAGAAAAAAACCCAGTTTGGATACTAGAATGATGATTTAGTTATGGAACAAATGCATCAAGGGGTAAAAAACATGAAATGATTTTATTAAGAATTTAATTGATCATCACCTTGATTTAGGATGAGTGATCCTAAGATTCGACACTTGTCTAGATACTCACTGGAGATATTTGTGTGTTAATCATGTTCCCCTTATGAACTGTAATGGAGGATTCATTTCCTAGTTAATTATAGAGATTAGTTTGAGAAATATATGATAAACCAACTTTATATAACCTATGATAAAATAAAATCAATATTAGGAGTAATAAAGGGAAAATAGTCCACCATAATAATATAAAATAACATGGTATTTTATGTTTGAAATTAATTTTATGATTATGGTAATTCCCCTATATCTTTAATTTTTTTCACTCATCTCAACCCTTTTGGTTTTAGTAATGGATGATACTAGGAGGAAACCATGGGTGAAAGGGACAATACATAGATTTCCTCAATGAATAACCCATCAAAATGGGTGATTGGATGAGAAGAGTTATGATTATGTTGAACTGGATATCATTAAATATGATTAATAATGTGAACATAGTAAAAGTACTTAACATACCAAATAGAATAAGGTTATAGTCTCATGAAATATCATGTAATGAATATGATGAAGGAAAAAATATTTGATTTCCTAATAGTATACAACCTGTAAAGAAGAACTAAAGTATTTTCCTAAAGGGAAATAAATATTATTTAACTATGGAAATTAATGGAATGAAGCATCAAAATATCATAAGAATATTAAGAGTTTGTTAACACAATTGAAATAAATATACTTCATATAAAGTTAATATTAATAATTAAATGCCTTATGTATATGAAAATTAAAAATTATCCAAGTTAATTCCATAATCCAACGACTAACCAATATGAGAAGAATCAATATACTATAAGAATAAGTGGATAATTAAATTACTATCTATGTTGTAATATTGAATTGGAACCTGATATTTTAGGTACACATACCATATAATCCAGAGTTACAGATGTATTTTTGGAATTTGATTCCAAGAACTCCAGTATATCCAAGCTGTTTTCTAAGATCATTAAATAAAACTTTTATGATTTTATTGTCCATGAAATCTTATATTTGAATAATTATTTTATTTAATATTTAAGAATAAGTTTTTTCTTGTGGAAATTTTATTATTCTTCCTTTATATAAATAAAACACAATTTTAGTTATTAATTGGTTCCCTCCACCTAGAGGAAAAATTATCTATATTAAATAAAAATTATATCATATTCAAATATGATAATATAACATTTAAAGGAAAATAATAAACACCCTATAGAAATAAATTATCTAATGTGGGTCTTCATACAAAATAATCATCAACTCTTGGATCAAATAACTGGACAAAAACTCAATATTCGGGACAAGCCTATTCTGAGGAAAGAGTTGTGATTCCTATGTTTATAAGGGAAATATCTCTCAAAAAATTATATCATCCTTAATTTCATTAATCTAGATTTCCTTATCTATTTTCTTGGGTATGTGATACCTAAAATTTAAAGGATAAAATTTTTGTAAGGGGGTAGAATGTAACACACCAGGTTTTAAGAGACATCATTATTAGTATTATTATTTATGTCGATAATTTTAAAGAACATTTATCTATTATTTAAAAAGGATTGAAATAGGATTGTATAATGTTTCATATAATATATGAACTAAATTAATGACACTTAATTCAATCATAAATGGGAAATTTCATCAAAAGAGAAAAAAACTAAATACTTTACAAAATGGATTATTACACCCTAAGGATGATATATATCCTTTAAATGTGTATAAATAAATTGGGGAAAATATATTGAAAAGAATAACATCATCATGACTCAAAAATCACTTGGGTCATATTCCACCTTGAGGATCACACATAGACAGAAAAACCAATAATGGAAAATAGAACCATGAAAGGATAAAGCATCATGAAAAATCTATAATATAAAACAAAAACTATGCATTGTGAAGTGAGATTGGAATGAGATATTGATTTAGTAAGTCTATATATAGGAAAGAAATATGGAGATTAAAAAATATAGCTTGTGAAATATGGTCCTTTAATATTTGTTCATTCAAAATACAATTATTGGTTATATATCCAATATGTATACCAAATTCAAAAAACTGTTATGTTTTAAATTTAAAATAATACGTCTCACAATTAAATGAAAATATGATATTAAAATATTATATATATATATATATTTATATGTATAAGTATCAATATTATTATTGTTAAAATATTATATGATGTATATGTAATGTTAAAATACTGATTTTAAAATATATAGGGAAGTAAAATTAAATTTTAAAATATAAATAATTAATTTTAATTGAAATTTATAAATCATGAACAATATAAAAATAATATTTCATTTTTTAAAATAACCATTTTGTGAAGTATAAATTAAATAAAAAACATTTAAAACATTGTATTTTAACAAACACATTAAATTATTTTAAATTATAAACTGATATGAAAGAATATTAAGGACACTTAACGTTTAAAAATGCCAATTTTCAATAAAAAACATTTTTCATTATATTTTTAATTTTCATTTAAAAAACAAATATGTAATCATTATAATATAAATTAGATAAATATTTTTTTGGGATTTATAATTTAAAAATTATCTAAGTATTAGTTTTTCATATTTTTTTTAAAAAGATGGATTTTTAATGGAATAATGAAAATTACCATATTTATAAATTACATGACTTTTATGACATTATTAGTATATAAGTATCAATTGGAAGTTTATAGAATATTTTTAAAAGATAAAATTTATATATGTTAAGATAATTTATAATTTTAAAAATGTTTGTTTTAATTTATAAACCCACATTTGAAATTTTAGAGTTTATATTTTTTTAAAAAATGTTTTTAATACATTATATATTTAGTATGTGGAAATTAAATTTTATATCTATTAAAAATAGAATCCGAAAGAATGAATTTAAAATTTTGAATCATTAGTTTAAAATTATATAATTTGGGTCATTTTATTTTTTGTAATAAAGGTTAAATTATGTAGGTGAAAATTAGTTACAATGATGAAGACAAAAATGGTAAAAATGAGTAACCTATGTGATAAAGAAAAAAACAATTCTAAAACATGGTTTAATTAAGTGTTTAACATGTTTATAGAACATAAATCTTATATTATCTATTATTTATCAAATCTAGATCGATTTTCATTGAGATTGACTTTCCATTATAGAATGGTTTTGGGTATTAACAAAAATGCTTCCCATTTTCACTTTTAAAAGGGGATATCCTCTTCTCATTTCCCTCACCCTAAAACCACCTTAGTTCAGATTAAAATCTTTCAAAACCTCTTCTACACACAAATATACTCCTTAATTAGGTAATATAATTCTAAAAATTAAATCTATAAAAGGTTTAACCCCTTTTGTAAAGGAGATAACTCAGCTAGCGACATATAGATTTCTAACCATTTCTTCCGCTTTTCTTTTTCCATATCTGCATTTTTTATTCTTATAATTTATTTTAAGAATATAAAAATGATAAAATAATTATTCGTATTATAATTTTATGTTATTATAATTATTATATAAAATTTAACCACCATCATTTTTTCCCTTAGAAAATTGAAAATTACATTTGTGTGTGTGAAGACTACTTCCTCCACAAAACATCATGTTTTGGTTTTCTAAACCACATTACATGGATTGTAAGAATGTATAATTTAAAAAATAATTATTATATTTATAAAATATTTTACTTTATTAAATGTTAAAAAATATTATTTATTTCTCCCATTCCATGGAATGTGAAATTTCCTACTATGCACACGTGTGGACAACTGCCTCAAAGGGATGATTGATTTATGTTTTTATTTTCATCCCTGAATTACAAGGATGCTTATGAAAATAGGTTTGATATATAAATATGATTTTTATGATATAATTATGATTCTTATATGATTAATTAGAGAAGTAATTAATTATATGATGAAAAATTAAATATTGTTATTCAATCATTTAATAAAATCACATCAAAATGAAAATATTTAATTCAAATTATTTAATATTTTCATATCCACTATTTCTTCTTAAACATACTTTATAAAGAATATATACAATATTAATAAAAAATGATATCATTATTCTAATGGTTTAAAGATATTTTTACTAAATCACCTCATAATCATCAATAATCAAGGTATGTTCAGGTTTGGGTTGGTTTGACCACCTACTTGAACAATGCTAAAAAATTATATCATTTATGATTATGAAAAAATAAATACTGATATAATGTCTTCTAAATATGTAAATAAATAATTAGTTATAATTATAGATATTATACATCAATATTTAGACCATTAATTAAGAAAACACCATTAATAGATTAAAAATAACCAAAAAATATGTTTTGTTGATTTCAAATTATAGTATAAATAAAAAAGATCACATAAAAGGAAATTTACATTTTTTGAATTATTTTACCTCTTAAATTAAAATAACAATACTGAACTTGTAATTATGAAAATTTGTGGAGGAATGAATAATAACACTGTGATTAAGTTACTAGTTCAAAACGATCAAGATTACCCACAACCAACATATAAAATCGGTAATAAATATATAATTTAGATATAAAGAGTAATTTTAAAAGAAGCTTATAAATAGTTATATATTTGAAAAATGTTATGAAATAGTCTATTAAGGTATTAATTTTTATTATAATTGAGCATGAAGTCCATTGGACTAATAGGGGAGACAAGGTAATGGTTTTTTGTCTCAAATTTTATTTCATGAAACTTATTTATAAATACACAACATGATAAATTTAATATTTTTAGATTAATTCACAATGAATTTATTTTACCATCTTTAGGTGATTTTAATATCCATATCATTTAGTTTTTCAAATGCACATTGATTCTAAAGATCCCAAACTTGAGAGTTGTTTTTATCAAAACATTACTCAACTCCAAATGGTTTTATTGCCAATATTATTTTAAAATCCGAATTATTTTTAAATCTAATATTTATAGAGAATTTGTATAATTTATAAAACATCTAATCATTTATATTTTATATACATGTGATTTTATATTCTCCCTCAATATTTAATTTCCCCTCGACTCATATTTTACCTAAACTATTTCTTGTATGTGAAACCAATGTCGTCTCTTATTTTAAATTAGGTATCTCCTTTTATCCTTTTCCTAATTAATTGGTTATTTTTTAAAATTTCTTTATATATACCTAAATAATTGATTTACATTTATTTTTTATTACTTTAGCTTCTTTTAAAAATTTGATATTTTATCTAATGTATCCCATATTGGTATTTTTCATCAAAGTGTAAAAAAGAATACATTTTTTACATTTTCTATGTGATAAAATATTTCCCACAAAATTTAAATTTTCTTTGATACTTTTTTCCTATGATTTAATGGTTTCTTAAAATAAAATCAAAATCTCCTTTATTATGAAATATTTATAAATATTTTTTTTCAACAAGATCATGGATTTTTTTATTTCTTTTTAATTTTTTTCTAATTATCCTAAAAAAGGTTCTCATATAAATCCACATCCTTTTACATAAATTATTCATGATAAAGGATATTATTCTATTATAACCATCCAACTTTTTTGTTTGGACCACCAATTTAATATCCTTCTTTTTTGGAGGAATGATCCATCACCAACATTGAATTTCCTAAACATCCATTATGTATAATCCCAAAATTTCAACTAATGCATTGCCTTCGTGAATGACCTTTTTTATTCATTATATTAAAGTTTGTTTATATGGATTCTATAAATCAACTAGTTTGGGAAATTATTAACTAAAGCACATATCCTTTAACTATATAGTGTAAATACCATATGATTTATTATCTTGATTAATGGTATTTAACTATAATGTTACTTGATGTCATTTGATATATATTTATTTTCCCTATGTTTATAATGTTTTGATTATTGATGAAATTATTAATGATTTTCTTATATAGATCCATATGAAACCCATTTTTTCCATGGGTTCTTTATGATGTGTTAAATGAAAACTATTTTTTCCATGGGTAATTTATAACGTGATAAGTGGTTTATTTCATGAGTTACTCATAAGTATGTATTAACATGGTTGGGGTCCTATATAGCTCCCCAATGAATTTTAATAAGTTTATATCTCATAAGATAATGTATTGATGTGTATATTTTCATTGATTTTAATCACGAGAAAAGATGGTGTGGCTCATTAAAGTAATGTTTTATATACTCGTGTTTTTTCTAAAGTTATATTTTGGAGTATAGTTTTATAATTATTCCTATGACTGTGTGAATATCTCGTGGTTCATGTTTATAGACAAATGTCTCTACTCTATTTTCATTTAGGTTTTATGTTCTGAAAAGTCATACTCTTTACTTTATGATTTATGTCTTGTTGAGTCTGAATTTTCTTATGAATCTTGAATATGAAAATATGCTGATCTAATGTTCAATTATTATATTTTATTATTATTTCTTATGTTTTCCATTATTGAGAATCTGAGCTCACCCCTTTCTTATGTTCCCATTTACCTCAGATATGATAACAATTATAAAATATGAGAAATATAGAAGGGAGACTACTGGTTTTCAATTATGGATACATTTTCACATGGTTTCTAAAATTAATTTTTATGCTTCTTGTACTCAAAGATAATAATCCTTTTTTCATAAAATAATGAAATTATTTGTGAGATTTAATTTTTACCTTAGAGAGATTTTGTAAAATAAAGGCATGTCTGGCTTTGGCCACTATGCTCAATCCTCAACTGATGCACACAAAAATTAATTACTAAAAAGAGGGATAAACACTCCATTGAGATATTCTATGGTCATTCAAATTTTCTTTATGAAACATTATAAAGGATTTGAGCACATTATAATGGTATGAATAGAGAACCTAATATAAAATGGACAATAAATAACAAAATATTGAAAAATAGAATGCCCTGAGTTGAAATAATTGGTTATAATTTAAGATATATTGGGAATGATTTTGGTTATCATATGATTTCACACTATAATTTATATTTTTTGATACTCATTTAGTGTAGTAAAACAATGAGAACTGACATCAAATGGAGAAAGGTATGACTATTAAACCGTTATGAACTTTTTATGTTTTATATATGGTTCTACCAACTATTTAAGATATAGAGAATTTTATAAGGGTAAAAAAACATCACATCAATGACTAGATATTGAAAAACCAGGGAAAAATAATATTGGTATGATGATCAAATCCAAAATTTATATGTCCCCTCTGATTGAATTTTATGGGAAAGGTTTTCCTAGAAATCATATTATTCTATCAATAGACAGATTTTATGTTATTTTCAGCATAGATTGGACCTCTATATATAAATCCAAAATCAATTTATGAGATAAGGAATACATATATGATATCTTGAATCAAACTATTGTATTCTATAAATGTGAGAGTGAATATGAACTTTTAATTGATGTTACCTCTATTTAATGGTTCATAATACCTACTAAATAGAGGTATCTAGAATAAATGGGTTGGGAGAAACTCAACATTTAAGAAACACTTATTTTTTGGGAATATAATTATTAATTTCTAAAAGAATATTATTTCTTTGCACTAATATTAAAGCTGAATTTTCAATAGAATTCATTTCTAGTGCAACACCAATTTCAAAGACAACTTATAGAATGAACCTGATTGAGTTGTATGGATTGAAGAATAATGTACAAGAGAACCTGGATAAGGGATTAATTTTCCTTAGTGTGTTACTATTGGGTGCACCTATTATTTTTTATTAATAATAAATATGTGATAATGTTTTTTTATTTACTATCATGAAAATAGAAAGATCAATATAATTTTTTTTAATCCAACCAATATTTCTAACTTGTTTGATGAATAATAAACAACATAATATTTTCAAATATTTACCATTGATTTATATATCATCAATTAAGGGTAATAAATGAGGATATTTCAAATATAAACATTTTTAAAAGGTATGGAAACTATGAATTTATCATAATGTCATTTGGATTTACTAATTCTTCCAATATATTCATAGATATGATGAATGAAGGCGTGATATATTACCTTAAAAAAATTTGGAAGTATTTATAGATGATATTATCATATATTCCAAGTTCAAGTTAGAACATAAAGATTATATGAAAATTATGTTAAATTCCATGGGTAAGGATAAAAAATATATGATATTTATTAAATATGAATTCTGAAAATAGAAATTCTAATTCATGGGTTATATAATCACCAACCAAAATTTAAAATATTTGTAATATTATTATATTTTAGGGATACAATTGATGATTTTTGAGAGATTTATAATGGATATCAAATCCACCGACTTGGTTGAATTGTAATAGAACCATGTTCCTTTAGTAAGATTAATGTAAATATAATTTCAAAGAACTAAAGAAATATTCGTGTCATTTAAGTTGTGGTTACACTACATTATAGTGGATAAGGGTTTTTGATATACATTGATGTTATAAATAAGGAACAATGATATATTCTTATGTAGAATGAGATGGTTGTAGTATATTTCTCATCCTAGTTGAATGTTCATGAGTAAAACTACTCAAATCATGATTTGGAGCCTGTAACAGTATTTTTTTTGTTGAAAATGTAGCAGTATTGTATATATGGTGAAATATGAGATATATATATATTGGTAAAAAATGATGAAGTGTATATTCACATAGAAAGAGTTGAATATGAACCAAATTAGATAGTTGTAGTTGATTAGTGATTATGAATGCTCGATACATTACCTCTATAAGAAGGTGAACAAACTAGATGATTCCATAAGTCAGAAGGACCATTCCAACTCATCCATGATAAATATTTAAATAAATTTACAACTTATGGATTTGTAGAGGATGAACCATTATATCTAAATAGAAAGTGATAAATATTAAATTTCTCAAATGATTGTTCAACTATCCACCAAGAATATTAAAGAGGCATATAATGAGAATATGTAACTATAAAAAAATTAATGTTTATTATTTAAAATTTAGAAACCCATAAATGTACGATATTTTTTTTTTGAAAAAGTTTAATTTTTTTGATAGTTTTGCAATACACACAACACCCGATTTAAATAAAACACTATTTAGTCATGTTTTGTATAGTCAATAAAATTATAACACTTTTATAGATATTATATAGTAAATTTATATATTATATATTCCATCAATTTTTTTTACATTTATCCAATCTATTATATAGTCATAAGATAAGAACAAACCAATATTTCAAACAAAAATAAATATTTTTATAAAGTAACTTTTACTGAATTTTAATAGAGATGCTATATTAAATAAATTTTTTTGGAACTTTTATAAATTTTATATTTCCAAATAAACATAATTTTTTAAATAAAAAAATCAAAATTTTGTTAGGGTGATTTTTTGTATTTTTCTGTGAAGTTTCATTTTTTAATGAATTATAAAAAATACTGAATTTTAATTAAAACCCAATTTTTTATCTAATATTTTTATTAGGATAAATTATATTTTAAGATTATTTTAAAGTTAAATTATATATATTAAAAATAAATTATTCTAATTTATGTCAATTTAACCAATTACACATTGAATTTGGATATAAAGGCTTAAGAATCATTTGAACATTTTTACATTAAAAACTGACATTGTTGTCCCACATATGATATTAATTTTAAACTAATTTATACCACTTCAGTGATTGAAATTTTGAAAAATGGATTCAATATTTTTAATGATAATATTAAATTATAATTTAAAATATGTAAATATTAATTTTTTACCAAAATTATTAGCGAATATGATTAAATTTAATTATATTGTTTTAGAGACAAATTAGATTAACAAGGGATGAAACCTTAAAATCAAGAGCAAAAATGACTTCACAAATTGTCCAAATGAATATTTATAGAGATATATAGACCATATAATCCATGGGATATAATTTATACCATTATCGGAGAAGCCTTTTATAGGAAAAACATGGGTGGAATTCCAATTCAATTTTTTATAAGAATGCCACTCAACCTTTACTATAAAGTGGCACTCACCCCACCCATTTCCTCACACCTATCAAGCTACTTTTCAAGAACATGATCTTATAAAATATCTCCTCAACATCCATCACCTAAAACTAAAAGACTAACCTTTTCAATGATATCCATCAAAGGAATATATTTTGTGAAAACTAATTGGAGTTACATGAATAAGAGGTACCATCCTTCCTCAAGTTCATTTATTTTATTTTCATTTTCCACCCCCAAAATATTCTTATTAGAATGTTATATATTAACATAAATATTTTAAATATAATGGTATGTTTTTATCCTATGTTTGTGTCCTGAACTGGCACACACATCCATATAATGGGTAATGTACCTATCATTTATGTGGATGATGAACTACCACCTCACGAAACGATGATTGTTCATTTTTCCTTTACCACCACTCATGGTAAGAATTATGATAAAAAATGTATTTATAAAATATATATATTATATTTTTTATTTATTTATTCGTATTTATTTTTTATATTTAACATAACTTTATGCTTTTCATTTTGTGTATATATGTTAATGTCGTCAATAGAAGTGTGGACTACCACCCCTTAAAGTTATGTGATTCATTCAGACTATACATAAAACACCTAAATGATTTTTTTATTAAACATATGAGACATATATGAAATAAGTACAATAATTTAATTATAATATATATATATATCATTTACTTTTAATTATTTTCATACTAAAAAGTAATGAAAGTAGCATTAATGTGTATATATGACCCACCGTCTCCATAAACAGTGAATTTCATTCTCTATCTCTAAATATTATGAATTATTATAAATACATAAACACTTAATATATAATACATTTACATAATGGTTTAAATTTTTTATAAGATGAAATCATGATATCATTACTAATAAGAACAAGAAACACGTTAAAACAAACGTGAAAAACTAGGCAATTAAATCCTAGAATTGTGAAAATAAAAATGTATTGTTATCAAAAAGGTAATAAGATATTATAAGAAGATAATATATGATATTATAAAATTGAGTATGGTTATTTAATAAGTTATTAACACTCTTAAAACCATTATAAAAGAGTTTAATGTCCATTAACATAAAAGAAAATACAAGGTAATTGATTTTCATCTCTCATTTTACATATGTGAGATAATGTCATATTCACCCCTTACTTATTTTATGTGGTGTAGGTACTTCCCAATTTGATATAATATACCATGATCCATTTAATATTAATGGAATATAAAACATTAATTTAAAGCGATTCCTTCATGGGGATTATGATTTAAATGTTTCAAAGTGGTATGGGACACTTTGGAATGTTTAAACATTATTTTACTCAAGAATATGTTTAATGATTACCTTTTCAATATCAATTTATTTTTTGATTATTAAACTTATCTTGAAATAATGAATTTATTATGGTCAGTTTTATTGTACATTAAAATTGTCTTAAATTTCCATGTTCTCTAGAAATAGATTTTATTATTTTGTAAAACCCTATACTATTTTACCTTTAATGTTAAATTTGACAGTTAAATGATTAACTATGGAATTATTGATATATATATATATTACCCAATTTAATATTTGATAAGGCAAATTATTCATGATCTAAATCAATAATTTGATATATGGGTAACACATTGGATATCTACGACATAGGTGGGGCGCTATTATAAATATCCCATAAAAGCATCAATTGTCTCATGAGATGAATTAGTTTTGAAAATTAAATGGGTTTTTACCTGATATGGTGAACTGTATTGTAAAAGGACTTAATATTAAAGGCACCATGTACATAGGAAACATGAAATCTAACAATTAAGTCTTTACTTCATTTTGGCTCAGTTATTATTTCTCCAAGATGTTTTTGAATTGATATATCAATGGATTCATTCTATTCTCATCTTATTTATTAAATGACATGTGTTATAGTTTTTTTACATTTCTATATTGATTGTTTCTTATAAAGTTATTTTAAATGTCATGTGTTTTCAGTTATTTACCATTCCATGTTTATTAGTCTCATAAATTAATTATTTCTTCCATTTTAATTACCCCTACTAACCATTTAAGATCACCCTTACTATGTTTCCATTCCCTAGGTTATGAAGAACAAAACATTTAATAAGCTTTCAAGGATTCATTTTATTTCATTTTATTATGTATAATGTTTTATTTTCCATTCCCGATGTATTATGGGTATCATGTATGTAATATATATTTCCAAAAATTCCAAACTCATTGGTCCATTGGGACATGAGTCCTTGTAATCATTCCAATGTAATAAAATAATGTCCTAGCTATGGGCTTCTAGGGTCAAGGCATCATAGTTATTATTAAAGGATGTTTGGAAATAACCATAAAAACATGATTTCGAAAGCATTGATTATAGAAAATTACCCTAATATATATTTTGAGCATAAATATAGAATAACTTACTATAATATTGGTAAGGTAGATATTGTGTGAGTATTTTCAAGAATACATCCCTTTATGGATACTACATGTGGATAAGGTTCTAGAATAGATATACCTAAGGGTAAGAATGCTGAAAATATGTGTTGATCCTGACTTGTTGTAACCTGGTACATAGAAATGGGCCTTACTACGCACCTATTTTGACACTCCTGGGGGATAAACATAGGATAATTCAAATTTTCCTTGTAATCCATTATGAAGGATCTAAAAGTAATGTTTTCCCCAATGTAACGAAAATTTATGATTCTATGTTTTTAGATTAAAAATTTTATGTTTTATAAAAAATTTGGAATTATATATTATGGTTTTATTATCTAATCAAGTGTATTCCATTATTTAGAAATGGTTCTTGGAAGGATGAATGGTTTTAATAATAATGGAAAATGTTGAGATTTCCATACCGAATAAACCAAAACTGTTGGTATTAGAATGGAGAAAATTATAGATATTCATGGGTAGCATAATAATTTTATGAAAAATAAACTTCCTCTAATGGAGAAACCTATTCCATGTAGATATTATCCTATACTGAATCATTTTAAGTGATAAAATCCCCCATAAATTAGTGGGAATACTAATCCAATTGTATCTGAGAAATGTATTAAATTTGTTGGGAAGATATTCATGACCTTATGATGTTCTTAAATGGAAAAGGTTACACTTTTAGTCTATTATCTCCAAGGTTATGCTGATCAATGGTGTTCCTTGATCTATAATACTGGGGAGGAAGAAGAAATAGAACTCATGGAACAGAATAATTTTATGAAAAAAATTCTTAGATAACAACTTTCATCATGATCAACAAATTGCGATAATGTAAAAATTCCATAACATGAAGAAAATGGAAGAATAAATTGTTGCATATTATAAAGCTACCTTTATAAGGTTATCCAGGTAAGCTACATATTATATATGCAACACTGAGTGAAATATTGAGCAATTTTTTGAAGGTATTAAGACAAATATATGAAGGGAACTAGTTTCTTAGACAGTTTCATCATATAAAGAAATAATTTTCTATGCCAGCAAGATAGTTATTGAATTTTAGTGATCTTACGTATTCAATGGAATACAAGAGAAGAAGTTGTATTATGAGAACATAGAAAAAGTGAATGCATCAAAAAATAATATGAAGTTTGAGTGGTATCCATCTTGTGAAAACAATGGAAAGAGTCACCCTTGGAAATGAAAAAAGGAAATGGGGTTTTCTGTGTGGAGAAAGG
The DNA here is from genome assembly GCA_963277665.1 of Viscum album. Lineage (NCBI taxonomy): Eukaryota > Viridiplantae > Streptophyta > Magnoliopsida > Santalales > Viscaceae > Viscum > Viscum album. Next base: position 1,713,941,086 of record OY728130.1, read on the forward strand.
GGTCACCGTACTAAGGAATTTAAGGAGGAGAGGGAAACACTACCATTTAGTGTCACAACTATAAGTATATGGGGCACTATGAAAATGAATTCCATAATTATTAATGGAATATTCTATAAATAAGGATAAAGGGATATGACCAAGATTGAGATATCACTAGAGAGTATTTTGCGGTACCAAATAATGTAGTAGAAGGTAAATTAATCCTTTATTAAAATTTATCCAATGTATTAATTGATTCAATATTATCGCACTATTTTTTAACTACCCAATTTGAAAATAAAATTTTAAATTTCCCTTTTGATTGAATAATATATTTTTCAATAAAAACTCCCAAAGGTAGTATCATTGAAACAATGATGTATCAGGTAGACCTAATTATGAAACATAAATGTGCCTTACTTTTTGAACTTGTTATAATATCTATGGATGACTTTGGTATAATCCTTGGATTTGAATGGTTCTCAAAATATGATGAAAACCATTATTGCTTGAGGAAGAAAATTATGATTTGTGAGGAACATGCAGAATACCTCATCTTTAGAGCAAAATATTTCTCAACTAGTTCTTATCTAGATCAACCCTCAATCTCTCTACTGAATAAATTTATTAAGTAACAAGAGAAAATAACAACTAGTGATGAATAAGGGAATATTAAAATTATGTATGTACCTATTGTGTAGGATTACATTGATTTATTTCATGAGGAATTACCTAGACACCCCCAAGCATGAAGTTGAATTATCCATTGTTTTAATCCCTAATGCAAGGATAATATTAAAGAATACCTATAGGGGGGACACTGTGAAATTAGTTGGGTTGAGGAAACAAATATATGATTTGGGTAATAATATATTTATTTGACCTAGTGTCTCACCATGGGGAGTATCTTTGTATTTGTTAAGAAGAAATACAAATCCATGAGGTTGTCCATTTATTATAGGTAAATAAATGCTATTTAAATAATGAAAATGTATCTTATGAATCAAATTGATGACTTGTATGATCAAATTCATGTATCCCAATGTTTTTCAGATATTGATATTCTTTCTATATATCCCCATTTATGAGTAAATAAGACACACATTCTAAATACAAATTTTTATATGAGGTATGGACATTTATAATTTACTGTAATTCCATTTGGATTGACTAATACACCATCTGTTTGTATATACCTAATGAATAGGGTGTTTAAATAATATCTTGATTTTTTTGGTATTCATTGATTTTGTTATGGTTTATTCCAAAATATATTAGGATCATGAGAATCACATTTGGGTAACTATCAAGGCTCTTTGAAGAGAAGTGTTATATAAGAAATTTAGTAAGTGTGATTTATAAAGTCAAAAAGATTATTATTTTTTACATATTGTCTCCCAATATGGATTGATAATTGATTACTCAAAGATGAAGGTAGTCATAGAATTTCCTACACCAAAAAAACATAACCAAGGTTTGTAGTTTCACTAGTTTGGATGGTTACTATAGGAGATTCATTTAGAATTTTTCCTGATTGGATAGAATATTAACCAAGATTACATTTAGAGGGGTTAAGTATTATTGGACAATGTAATCTTATGAAATATTTGATGAACTAAAGAGAAGAGCATTAAATGATTCAATTTTAACTCTACCATCTGGGAGTGATGGGTTATTCATATATAGTGATGCATCGAAGAAGGAACTAGGTTGTGTCCTAATTAAAAAATTACAAAGTTATTGCATATACATGAAGGCAAATGAAGACTCATGAAAATAATTATCCATCCCATGATCTTGAGTTAGAAAATAAGATCTTTTCTTAAAAAATATAGAGGAATTATCTCTATTGATAAATATGAGAGATCTACAAAGATAATAAAAGAATAAAATACATATTCTCAAAATAGAGATCAATATGAGACAAATAAAATTAATCAAGATACTCAAGGATTATTATTTCTCAGTACACTACCATATAAAGACATCAAATATGGTATAAAATGCATCAGGTAGGAAAGATTATAGAGTTCTAACCCAAATGAGGATTGAGAAGGATCCTATATTCAACGAACAATTAAATATAGATATATGAATTTTTAAGGAAGGGGAGACATCAACCATTTTTAAAATTATTGAAAATCAATATTTATAATATAGGATAAATAATTCTCAATCTTATGGTGACAAAATGTAGAAGACAATAAAGGGTGTGAACAATATAAAATTAGAAGACTTTGTTTTTGAAGATGGTTTCATAAAATTTTGAAAAAGGATATTTGTTCCATCTATACCAGAGTTGAAAATGAAATTATTGTATTATACCCATAGCTCAAATCTCTATATACACCATGGAATCACAAATATGTAGAGGTACTTGAAAATATATTTTCAGTGGGAAAACCTGAAGTGAGAAATTTTTTATTATGTGTCCAAATGTTTGGTCTGTCAATAAGTGAAAGCTTTTAGGAAACATGTTAAAGGATTCCTGCAACCTATTCTATTCCTATGTGGAAATGGGATGAAATCTATATGGAATTTGTTTATGGGACAACCAAAGAATCCTAGAAATAATGATGCAATATGAAATATTGTTAATCTTCAAACCAAATATGCACATTTTCTTACTATAATAGAAAAACTTTTTCCTGAGTCGCTCACAAGAATCTATATTAATGAAGTTTTAAGACATAATGGTACACCACTACCGACAAATAAATAATTATATTTTTCCAATAGGAGTATATATGGTGGTAAGAGTTCATTTCTTTTGTAAAATGTTTTACCAACAATAATTATCCTTTTACTAAACTGTTGGAAAAAACTCTGTCGTTAATTATTATTGTGACTGATAAAATAGTTCTACTACGATTATATTAATAGTAATAGATAATATATACATGTTGGTAAAAAATTATCAGCATCATATTTCTATAAAAAGTTTATCTATTTGTAATATTATTATCAAATTTCATAACCAATACCAATAATTCATATATGTTTTTCATTTATAATTTAATAAATATAGTATGTTTTGGTATTTCAATATTTATTTATAAAATTTGATATTATATTTATTAATTTATCATATATAATATTTCCATTTTAATTATCAACCCAAAAAATATTTCCACATATTTATAAACGTATAAAAATATAAATCATATTAATAAAGAAATTTTATACAACAAGAATAAATACATAGTTAAGTTGATTGGTACCTAAAAAAATCATAAAAACACAAAAACCTAAGATGAAAATATGTGGCTACATCACCCCCTTCCAAAATAAAATTGGGAATACTGTCTCTTCAATATAGTCCTTCAACCTCCATTATTGAAGAAGAATAATTACTCCCACAAAAGATCTTTCATCACCCCCATGTAGGTCATTATAAGAAACAATTAATGTCCTCTCCTATACTAGTGAGGAACCTTATGTCTTTATTATGCCACACCCTTAAGCTCCAATATCTACACCACACACAACCAATGAGCATACTCACAAATCAGTATAAAATATCTGCATGAATTGACAACAAAATATAAATAAATGATTATATATAAAATTGATATTCCTGAAATGGGGATTTTTCATTCATCATCTATATTGACATTTCATCAAATCTAGCCTACTAATTTACTTGTGAGGATCCTCAATTCGATTCCAAGAAAATACTTTTAGATCTAATATTTTCACCACACAACTAAAGAGAATACCCACAAATCTGTGAAAAATATCTAATTAAAAAAATATAAAAAAATGATATTATAAATAAACGAAGTGAAGGTGAATGACATAATAAGCATGAAAAAATATCGAAATTTTTTATTTTCCTAATTGAAAGTATTTCTAAAGTTGGTGGATGAAATAATTAACTAATTTGGATCTTGATTTTAACAAGGAAATTAACTAGAAGAACCACAAAATAAATGGTGATGCACTGCTACCGAGAGTTCATTTTAATTGAAATAACCATCACATGACCCCAAAAAGATTCCCCTTGACATTCCCTTCTAATGCTCCAACATGGACCTCTAAACATGAAACTAGACCTACACCATCATGCCATGTTTATGCACTAATCTGATTTTCATTTTATCGTAATGTTATAGATAGTTTTTGGGCATCCAGTAACCCAACATTCACAACAGAAACATAGAGATTAAGACAAGGAACGTTAACTAGCTTGGTTGGAAAAATATAAGGAACCCCTAGTTTTTAAAATTGTGGCCTACTGGCTATAAAATTTAAGCTATTTTGATGGGATTGGGAGAATATTAGTGTATGTGAAATTTGGTTGGGAGTGAGTGATTGAAACCCCCATGTTTGTGACCCAATCCAAGTTTGAGAAAAATGGTGAAAAATATATATGAGATACATGATTGAAAATATTGAATATATTTTTATCCAATCTCCTAAAGAAGAAATCATGAAAAAAAATTCATGCAGTCATATGTAATATTATCTTCATTGAAAAATATATGAGACACATGGTTGAACAAATTTTCATTAAATTTATGAATTTTATTTCATGAAGTTATATGTACTATAGTTTTCATAAAAAAATGTTTTCCCAAGACACATTCATAAAGCAGTATTGATTCATTCAGCTACAAAAAATGTTTGAATATTGTATTTAAAGATTCACCATATCCAGTTACCAAGAAGTAGTATATAAATAATGTAAAATTAAAATTAAAGAAAATTATAGACAATGGCGATGGAAAACAATGATATTAATTTAAAACTGTAAGTGTTTTTTAGAAATAGAGTTGACACCACTTATCAAGAATATGAAATAGATTTATCATTATTGTGTAGTAAATAATTATAAATAACAACTTACAAACAGTTATTTTAAATTCATGTTTGTTATAACATATGAAAACAATGGTTGAGTGATCATGAATGAAATTTTTGTGATGTAATATCGTTAAATGTAAAATGTATTATAATAGACATTGAGAGATATGGTGTAGCTACATCTATATAGCTGAACCACAATATTATTTATTCTTCTATTGAATTTTTATTTCATACACGTGAATTTTTAACTAATTGTTGGAAACAAAACTCATAAATAATGCGTGGTGCCACATTATTTTGTTTTTTATATTTTAATTTTAATATATTAATTCTCTACAAGTCCACTCACTATTATGAAAAGATAAAAAATATCATACACACATTAAAAATACATGTAATGAAATTAATGTAATCAAATAAAAAGAATGAAAATTAATTAGGATAAAATTCGTAGTAAATAAAGATAAGGGGTTTGATAATGAAAATAAATAAAACTGTATGAAAAGAATTAAAACAAAATTCATATACAATATCATAATGTAGTTGTAAAGAAATGTGTGTTTTTATATAGAAATTGTTATCAAACTTTATAAAAATAAATATATCAAAACATATATGTAGTTTAATGTGTATAATTTCATAATATAAAAAACTATAATTATATAATAATGGATTGGGTATATATAGGAAATAAATAATTAATATATTTAAAAAACACATACTGTTAACATGTATATATAGTAATATAGTTTTTAAATGATCATATAACATAGTCCAAAAATTGACCAATTGAACGTGTCACTACAAAGAAAATATGTAGTGAACAATTAACATTCTAAAAAATGTTAAAAAATGTAAAACTGATTCATTGAGCGTAGGTTATTTGACATCATAAACCAGATAATAGTGAATAAATTATGGAAAAAATATATTTGAAAATTATAAATAAATTAGTAACTCTAAAATATAATTGTGAAAATTACATAAAAAATTAAAAATATAACATCTAATATTTGTCGAGAGAGTTCCTGAAAGTCATTCAGACTAATATTATTTGAGATCAAACAACAAATTTAATTTTAGGAGGAATTAGGGGATATCCATTGAATCTTATCTTGAATAATTTTTTCAACTATAAAAATTTAGGTGAATAGTTATTTGATTGAGGTTTCATGCCTGAGTGTGGGATTTCTTCCATAATAGAGTCATTTAGTGTGATTGGAAGTAGTCAAAATAGGGGAAATGTATGAGGCTGGTGAATTGATTGATATAAGGGAATCAAACTTGTGATGGAGTCCACTGATGAGGTGCCTAGTTGATTTGGAGGTTATTCCTGTTTGATGCTGACTGAAGATGATATCCAAAAACACCATGCTGAATCCTAGATGAGATGAGGAATAGATAGACCTGATGGAAAGTGAATCAGATATGGTATAAAAGCACACAAGAATTGGGTGATGTTGATCGACTAATAATTCAAGAACCCAATTGAAAAACACTGATTGAATCATAAATAATGAACCATAAATATTATGTTTAAGAGAAAGGATGGTGAATGAGAGAGGATCTAAGAGGAGTGCGGTTGTGCATGAGTGTTGTTAGCATTCAATGTGTAGGGAGTTCCCAATTAGTGTTCTAGAAAACTAGAGATACTTGAAACCCTAGATTAAAGGAAGTAGATGATACCATTAATGGAAAACACAGTTGAACAGAAGGATACTAAATATTTCTTGAGGATGAAAATAGAATACTAAATAGAAATGGACATAGAGGTAGGTAGTTGGGATGGTAAGGAGATGGAGACAGAGAAGGAGGTGGAGGTGGAGGATGTGAATGTGTGTAGTCTGGGAGCCGAGGGCTAGGGAGGCAGATGAGGTGGGGGTGGAGGTAGGAGAAGAGATGAGGGGGACAACTGAGAAAAGTGTAATGGTAAAACTTAGTAGTATATATGTAAATATATGTAATATTGTAATGATTTTAAATATATTTTTTACAAAATTGATTTAATTTTTTATTAAATGAAAAACATTGAAAAATAATAACATTATTTCTTTTTGAGTAAAATCTAAAATCAAAGTAAATGTATTAGATATTTTTAATAAAACTCCATGAATTCGATGCTAACATTATATGTAGAAATAATAATAATAAATATTACTAGTTTCTCTTAATTTTTCATTGATAAATTTTATGTTATTTAATTGTTTATTATAATATTTTTTAATTAAGAAAAAAATATATGTTAGTAATTTTTATTAATAATAATAGACTTAGGTTTTCGCAAAAAAATGTTGGTATTTATATGATAAATAAATAGATGAAATAGTTTCTAAAATATCTTTTGTCATTGAACAATCAATATCAACAGATATAACCTTTGTAAAAATAATTGCTGGTCATTGAAACTAAAACTAGTAAAACATAGTATCTGTTGGAGCTACTCACTTTTAAAAATTGATATTTTAGCTGTCAATAAATTTCTATTGGTACAAGCCATTTTTTTGAAGTGATCAATTTTTTTTGATTGAGATCCCATTTTTACATCAATATTTTTAAAAAGTTTATGTGGGATCAGTACATACCTACATATGAATTTTCTTATAATAATTGGTTCCATTATATGTAGGATCGAAATAATGATGTAGATGCTCAATATACAAGAGGGGGGGGGGGGTGAATTTTACACTTTAAAAATTTTCTTTGAAACCTTTAAAGTTGATTACGTATAACTATGTTTTCCTTAGATAAGTAAAGTTATAAGTTTAACAAAGTTAAACTAAGAAAATTCACAACACCTCTAACACCAATTGAAAAATTGGAATAAGGAATGAAGTTATAAAATTCAAGTTCTATGTACTTACTTGAAACTGGAAAGAGATTCTGAAAGTAGGTTACGGAAATATGGATCCAGAAATTGAAACTTAACTAAATATTACAATATGAGATTCTACCTTAAAGCGTATAGAATCTAAATGAAACAGAGTACAAGTAAGGAAGTATACGAAAGTTATAATTTTCTTAGTAATACAAAATGCAGAGGAAAAACAAGCAGTGAAACTACAAGTAACAAGATATAAGTCTTTTAACCCAAAGAGAAGGGTATCCAACAACCTTGGATAAAGGTCCCTTGATTTATACTTTCAAGCAAGTCTGTCTTACCCACACCAGGGTAATCCCTCGATACGAAGATCGGAATCTCTGTCTTGCTATCCCCGTAAGACCTCAACTTCAAGGTAGTTGGAACTTATGCCTTCCTCAGCAAGGAAGCCCTCAAACTTTAAGGTAGTCGGCACCTCTATCTTCCTATCCTCGTAAGTCCTCAAATGTAATCACCAACATTCAGAGTCGCACGAAGAAAATCTGCACAAGGAAAAGTTTGAACAAGTAGTTCAAACTTTCTGCACGAAGCTGAGAGTTAATAAGAGCCTCTCTCTCTAGAAACCACTTCAACAGCATGTGTGAACAATGTCGAAGAAGTAGTGTAGAGCTCTTTCAAATGAGATCCTATTTATAGGCTCGGTCGGCCTCCTTTCCAACAGTCATATTTTCCTTAAAAATTGGAGGGACCTGTACACGTGTAACTTAACCAACGGTTAGTTTATAACGGAATAGATGACATCGTTTTATAACAAAATAGGTGTAACAGAACGTACGACATCATTTTAAGTCTAACTCAAAAGTTCGGAGTGTAAGAAAAATGAAAGTTCGCAGTCTAACCAAAAATAATATCCGGAGTCTAAATAAATTCGGAGTGTATAAAACAAATATGATCAGATTCTGTTTAATAGGAGAATTCAGAATGAGAATTCAGAATGATAATTCATCATCAGAATTCGTAATGGGAATTTGTAATCAGAATTCGTCATTAGAATTCAGTGTCAAACTTCATGAGAGTTCGTATCCAGAATTCAGAGTGGAACTTTATTAGAGTTCGTATCCAGAATTCGGAGTGGAACTTCATTACAGTTCTCATCTAGAATTCGGAGCCTAAAACAGAATGCTTCATATCAAAGTTTTAAACGATTATGAGAATATAGAAATGAATCCGATTCTTATACTTAAGAAATATATGGATATAGATAATGAAAATATGATAAGGATAATTTTCCTTATAAAAGCGATTTTCCTTATAAAAGCGATTTTCCTTATAAAAGAATTTTTTCTTATAAAAGAAATTTTGCTTAAAGATAAGGTGTTTGTGATTTTCAAAACAAGAAAGAATGGAAAAGTCATAAGGAAAACCTTGTTGACTCAACAATATCCCCCTTTTTGGAAAGCACAAACAACCTTACGAAAAAGAAAGACTAAGAAAAAAACGAAAACAATAAGGCTTATATCCCTTTGCTTATGGATATTGATGAATACGACTAACTCCCCCTTAGGTTTTGAAACTCTAAGGATCGTATTCTAGATTTATGGAATGGTATTTCATTAAGAATAATAATGTCTTCTTTAATGAAAAACTCCCCCTTAGATAAACTCTATTAGAGTTCTTTTTCATTCTCACCCTTTGTTAAGGTTCTTTTTCTTTTTCCCCCTTTGTTAGGTTCTTTTTCCTTCTCCCCCTTTGTGATTTTCAAAAAGAATTCGAGGGAATGGAAAATATAACAAAGTACCTGAAAAATTAGTAACAACAACAAAAAAGACGAGCAAGCAAGATTTTCATTAAGTTTAAAAAATCAAAAACAAAGAAGATAAGATACAACAAAAAGATCGGATTTGTCTATTTTGGATCTTTCTCTTTCAACATGAGACCCTTAAGAATAGTCTTTATCTTCTTCAAGTCTTTATGGTCTTCTTCAGCTAGCTTATCTAACACAACAATTCTTGTGCTTTGAGCTTCAAGCTTTTCTTCCTGGGATTCAAGATTTTCTTCCCGAGATTTAAAAATTTGTTCTTGCTTTAACAACTTCTCTTGAATCTCAATCCGATGATCCCTTTCATTCCTCCAGATTTGAGTAACAAAATTCAGTTTCCCATTCAGATCTCTGTCTTCTTGAATCTGGAAATTCTTCTCATCTGTCCACTTTTCTTCAAAGGAAGAAGTAAGACCATTTAGCTTCCTGTCTTCTGTCACAAATACATCTTTAACATTATCTTGGAATTCATCCAAGTGCCTCATCTCATCTACAGTTTTCTTTGACCAATCAGTCATTTTATTACAAGACCTTTTGTGGGCTTCATAGCCGACAATAAAAGATTTGAACTGAGCTTCCATCTCTACACATTTATCCATAACCATGGATACAGAGTCTGTTTTTTGATTCAAAGTATGTTGGAGCATCTTTCATCTTGAATCAATACTTAAGAAGGTCGGAAGAGAACCCACCAACTTTTTTGAAGACTGAAAAACAAAGTTATGTCCCAACAAAAATGACTCCGAATATGAGACTTTTCTTGGATAATTTTCTTCTTCAAATTTCTCACTCTTCTTCTTAGAAGAACCACCAAATTCCCTTCTATTTATAGCCACTGAGCTCAGGGTATCGACAACAAGTTGCTTTCCCTTGTCCTCTTTCGGAATGGATTCCTGTTCTGGGGTTTTCTATTCACTATCAGACACTTGAACAACATTGTCTTCATCATCAATTTCTTTTTGAGCAGCATCCTCTACGTACTCCATTTGAGAAATATCATGTAGAAGATGTTCTTCCTCTGCATGATAAGCTACTTCTTGTTCTACTTTCTCCTCATCCTTCTCTGGAGTGACTATCTTAGAGGACTCAACTTCTGAAGTTCAGAGCGACAAATGTTCTGAAGGTGTCTCCTTATAATATTCTACTATCTTTAATAGATCTCCAGTCTCACCACTACCTTCAGAAACTGCTTCTTCCTCTTCCACTTGCTCAAACTGCTTAACTTTTTTTAACATGCTTAGCTTTTACCTTCTCCAGAGTAACATAGTTTCTTCCTGGAGTCTTAGGTAGAGATTACAAAGAGAAAGATCTTAGGAATTGAATGTTTCCGGAGGGCCATCTCATTAAACTTCAATAAAGTATGATCCACCTCAGCTTCAAACATTTTCTTCTTAAGCTTCTTTTGTTTCACTTGTTTTTCTAGTTCATCTGCTATATTTTCCTTCAAGGCATTAGCCTCCGCAGGGTCCAAGACAAACTGAGGCTCCCCTTGCACTCTCTTCTCTTTGACTTCCCTCCACTTAACAACTACCTCATCAGGGTAAGCTTTCTTCTTCTTCGGTTTTGGAGGTGCGGAATGAAATTCCTTAGATTTAAGATTCTCTTCTTCAACTTCAACTTATTTCAACTTTCTCTTCTTCACTGGTTTAGAAGATTCAGGTTCGAAAACTTTCGGAAATGGTTCTTCTTGAACTGGCATATCAAAGAACTCACCAGTCTTCTTATCGAAAGTAATATTCATCCCTTTAAGGGTATCATCACTCACCAAAATAATTTTGAAAACTCTTGGCTTAGAATTTCAAGCCTCCTTGAAAGACTCAAGGAACTGAACTATTAACTTCGAGATTATTGCTAGATACATTACGATCTGATCTCTCAGATTCCCTTTCTTAACATTCTCAATGGTAATAAGAATGTGTCTCATCAGATTAAACTTCCTTAGATTTATCAGAAAATATCGAATAAAGATCTCGCTCTTCTTCAAACTTTCTTTGTCACCCTTTCTCGGTACGATAAAGCATTTTACCCATAATTCTAGAATCTGAAAATTCGTAGAAAGACTAGCAATCTTCGGAGCCTTGTCATCTGACAGTCCGAGAGTCTCCAATGCCTTTTCCTTGTCAAAGCTTCCCTTTGAATCTACCAAAACATGAGTGATGAACTCGGATTCTCCTTCAAAGTTCAGCACTACCAAGCTGGCTACCTTGGCATAAGAAAACTTATAATTCTTTCCATAAGACTTAAACAAAAATTTCTCCCTATCATTTTCTTTAAATAAGGAAACCGAATCATAAAACTCAAAAAGCAACTCCGAATATACTTCATCTTGATTCCCGGGCTTAGACACAACAACATCTTCCCATTAATTAAGCTTTATGTTCTTGGATATAAGAGAATCATAATTGTTGAAGAAATCAGGATGAACCAACCATTCTCTATATACTAACCACTTTGAAATTGTCTTAGAGGTTGACATGTCTTTAGAATCTACTTCTACAGACATTTAGATCTGAAGACTTCTGAGAAGTTCGGAATAGAGATTGCTGAGGATTGGAATGGCTTTAAAACAGAGAGGCAGAGCTTCGGGACACTAAAGATTGAAAAACCGATGTGGGACGACCATTTGGGGTCCCCTTTAAATAGGTAACGATATGACGGTTATCTTCCTCGATTGATCGAACGGTTGTAAAAACCGAGATCAGATCTGACGGTTGAAAACCAATTCTCAAGAAAACTTAAAACCGATCTTTTGAGGTTTTATTAAAACAAAGATTTTAAAAAACTTATAATTTGAAAACAGAATGTAAGAAAATACTAGCTAGTAAAGTATGATTACAAAAACTTGAGTAAGGAAACCATACCTTTTGGATTGGATTAGGAGGATTATTCGTAATGGGTAATATTCTTCTTGAAGAAAAATTAACTACGAAAAAAATGTTTACTATGAAAAAACATAGTTCGCAAAACTCACTATGAAAAACTCAGTAAAAAAAAGTACGAAAATTCATTACAAGAATTTCAGTATGAAAATGTCATTATGAATGTCTCAATACAGAAAGATTACTACGAAAGTCTCAGTACTAAAGTCTCGTTACGAAAACCCTAGTCCGAAAATCTCCATTCCGGAAGTTCTTAATCTGATAATTTCAATCCTGAAAATTTTAGTTTCAGAAATTACCATTCCAAAAATTTTAGTTTCAGAAAATCTCCATTCCGAAAACTTCTATTCTGGAAATTATATCTCCGGAAAGGAAAAAAAACTTTTGAAAAACAAATTACGAAAAGTAAAATTTAGTAACACTAACAAAAAAATGTACTCCCCCTATAAAAATGAGTTTATTACTCTAAGGAGACTTTTTTAACAAAAAGTTAATTAAGAAAGATTACCTTACGATTATCATTCCTAAATTCTGTTTAATGTATTCAAATCTATCAGAAGGCAAAGATTTTGTGAAAATATCAGCAAGTTGATCTTGTATTCCAATAAACTGAAGAATAATATATCCTTTTTGTGTGTGTTCCCTAAGAAAGTGATGCCTAATATATATGTGTTTTGCAGGTGAATGATGTGCATAGTTCTTACTTAGAGAAATGACACTTGTGTTATCACACAAAATTTTAGTTTTAGTAAAACTCAAGCCATAGTCTGTGAGTGTGTGTTGCATCCACAACACTTGAGCACAACAACTTCCAGTTGCTACATATTCGGCTTCAGTAGTGGAAAGTGCTACAGAATGTTGCTTCTTTCAAGACCAAGAAACTAGTGAATCTCATAAGAAATGACATGTTCTGGATGTACTTTTTCTATCCATTCTACATCCACAAAAGTCAGCATTAGAAAAACTTTTTAGAACAAAATCATTTCCTAAAGTATAAAATAATCCTAGATCCATGGTTACCTTAAGGTAGAAATTTGTTTTTACAGCCTTTAAGTGAGATTCCTTAGGATTGGATTGATATCTTTCACATAAGTATACTAAGAACATTAAGTCTGGTCGACTAGCTGTTAAGTAAAGTAAACTTCCTATCATACCTCTAAAAGATGTTTGATCTACTGGTTTCCCAGCTTCATCAAGATCTAGAGAGTTTGATGTACTAATAGGAGTACTTATACTTTTAGTATTGCCATAACCATACTTTTTGAGACGATCTTTAATATACTTATGTTGAGATATGTAGGTTCCTTCTGGTTTTTGGGAAATTTGAAAACCAAGGAAAAAAGTTAACTCACCCATCATACTCATTTTAAACTCTGATTTCCTTAAACTTGCAAAAGAGTTGGTTAAAGATTGCTAAGTTGAACCAAATATGATGTCATCAACATAAATTTGAACAATAAAAACATTTTACTTATCTTTCTTTATAAAAAGGGTTGGATCTTCATTTCCCTTAACATAATTATTTTGAAGCAAAAATCCAGTGAGTCTATCATATCAGGCTCTTGGGGCTTGTTTAAGACCATACAAAGCTTTGGTAAGTCTAAAAACATGATCAGGATGTTTTGTATCTTCAAAGCCATGAGGTTGTTCAACAAAAAATTCCTCTTGAACATAACCTTTAAGAAATAAACATTTCACATCCATTTGAAAAATTTTAAAATTAAATAATGCTGCAAAGGCAAGTAGAATACGGATAGATTCAAGTCTAGCGACTGGAGCATAGGTTTCTTCATAGTCTATTCCCTCTTGCTGATTATAGCCTTTAGCAACGAGTCTATCTTTATTTCTTACTATGACTCTATTTTCATAACACTTGTTTCTGAAGACCCACTTTACTCCAATAACAGAAGTTTCCTTATGTCTTTCAACCAAAGTCCAGACTTTATTCCTTTCAAATTCATTTAGTTCATCTTGCATGGATTTGATCCAATCATCATCACCTAAAGCTTCATCAGTTCTTTTTATTTCTAATTGGGAAAGAAATGCTAGATGTTCTACTTCATTTCTCAAGGAACTCCTAGTCCTTACAGGTTGGTTTACATCACCAATGATGCTATCACTGGGATGATTCTTAAGAAATATCTGATTTGGGTTTTGTAAAACCTATTCATCAACATTGGGTAGAAAGTCTTCTGGGGTAAATGTTTCAGAAGTATCTTCTTGAACATTTTCCTTTTCAGAAGGATCTTATATCAAAGGTTGACAATCAGTTTTTGAAAACACATCCGAGGATGTAGGCTGGGATGGTTTAAAAACAAAAGTATCTGATTCATCAAATTTTACATGCACTTTTTCCTCAATAGTACAAGTATTTTTATTGAAAACTCTGTATGCCTTAGAAGTTATTTAGTAGTCTAAGAAAATTCCTTCATCAGATTTTGGTACGAACTTATGTAGATTATCTTTAGTATTCAGTATGAATACTTTGCAACCAAAAACCTTGAAGTAGGAAAGTCTTGGTTTTCTACCACTCCATAACTCATAAGGAGTTTTATTAAGAAAAGGTCTAATCAAAACTCGATTTATAGTATAGCAATCAGTACTTACAGCTTCAGCCCAGAAATTTCTATCTATAGAATATTCACTCAACATGGTTCTATTTATCTCTTGAAGAATTCTATTTCTTCTTTCAACTACACCATTTTGTTGAGGAGTTCTAGGTGCTGAAAAGTTGTGATTAATACCTTTTCTACTACAAAAAGTATCAAATCAGAATTTTGAAATTCTCCTCGATGATCACTATGAATAGTTTTCAATGGAAGTTTTTTCTCATTTTTAACTTGGGCTCTAAAAATTTTGAAATAATAAAAAGCTTCATACTTTTTTTCTATAAAATAGACCCATGTAAATCTAGTGTAATCACAAACTAGAACAAATACATAGTATTTTCCTCCAATGCTTCCGATTTGTGTTGGACCAAAAAGATCCATGTGAACTAACTATAATGCATCAGTTGTTGAGACTTCACCGATTGATTTAAAACTAGATTTATGTTGCTTTCCATATTGACATGGTTCACAAACTTTAGAACAATCAAATCTAAGCTTCGGTAGATCCTTAACTAGTTTTTTCTTAGAGAGTTTGCATAAGTTCCTAAGGTTACAGTGACCTAGTCTTCTATGCCATAACCAGGAATGATCTTCCATTGCACTTAGGCAAGGTAAATCTTGGTTCCTGAGGTCTTCTAAATTTAAGGTGTAAATATTCTCTTGCCTATTGGCTGAGAGAATAAATTCTTCCTTGGAATTGTAAACTAAGCACTTATCATTCCTAAAATTCACAAGGTATACTTCATCACATAACTGACTTATGCTAATGAGGTTGTGCTTAAGACCCTTAACAAAAAGAACATTTGAAATCAAGGTTTTACCCTAAAGAATAATATTACCTATAGCAAAAATTTATCCCTTAGCATTATCTCCGAAAGTTACCTTTCCTCCTTTCGTTTTGATAATCTTTTCAAAATAGCTTTTGTTACCAGTCATGTGCCGAGAACATCCACTATCCATGTACCATGTATTTTTGTTGGCACTTCCTCTATTTTCCTGAAAAAATAAGATAGAAATTAGTCTTTTGGAATCCAATCTTGTTTGGATCTGAGATTTCCAAATAACAAAATTTTAGGTACCCACATCTTCTTAGAGAAATAAGCTTTGTGAAATCCTAGAGATTGGGTTTTGTTTAAGGAACAATTCTTTTCCCAGTGACCACTACATTGACACTTGGTACAAAATGGGGCACTTTGAGGAACAAAATAATTGTTACTAAAAGTTGGTTTTGCATGGGTATAACCAAATCCAAATGTATTTCTTAAATTTTGTATTTGGGAATACATTTTATCAAAATTTTCCTTACCATGGGTAAAGTTTGATAAACACTTCTTTAAGGAAAAAATTTCAGACTTGAGTTTTATAACCATGTTTTTGTCTTCAAAATCATTAGATTTAGAACTAGATCTAGGCTCGATAATACCTTTCTCAGAAATTAATTTTTCTAACTCTTTATAAAGTTTGTTCTTCTCAGAACTTACTTCCTCAAGATTTTTTAAAATACTTTCAAAGTCAGCATTTTTTTATCAAGATCTTTAGAAAGATCTGATATTTCTTTCGTAATAATAGAATTTTTAGAGTTTTACTTATCAAGCTTTTTATTGAGTTTAGAATTCTCAATTCCAAGAAGTTCAGCAAACCTAGAAACTTTTTCATATGTAGGTAAAATATTTTCTTCATCAGAAGAGGATTCTTCATCAGAAGAGTTTTAATATTCTCTATTATTAGAATTTAAAGAAACATTGGTCAATGATTCAGAATTTCATACCTTAGCCATAAAACAATGATTGTTAATAGGTAGTCTGGCTATAAGACCAATATTCTTCTATCCTGAAGATTCATAATCAGAAGATTCATCTGAAGAGTCACCACCACTGGAACTCCATGTGTCATTTGCTTTCAGAACTTTCTTAGCTTTGGCTCTATAATACTTCTTTCTATTCCTGTCTGAATTCCTTTCTTTCCTTTCTTTCTTTTTGAGCAAAGATAAATCTGGTCTAATATGTCCAACTCTCTTGCATTCATAACACGTGACTTCTCCATCTTTAATATCTTTCCTTTCCTTTTTCTTATACTTGTATTGGAAATTTCTATGGCCAACTATCTTGTTCATCCTTCGAGCAAGATTTGCAAACTCATTTTCAGAGACTTCACTTTCACTAGAATTTGATTGGAAAATAACTTTCTTAGACTTGGATCTGGTTACTATCTCAGGAGTCTTAGATTTAATCTGATTTGATGTTATTGTAAAAGAAATAACATCATTCCCATTCTTCTTCTTGATGTTGTCAGCATCTCTCTTCATTCTTGTTTCATGTTGGAGAAGAGTTCCGAATAGCTCATCAAGAGAAATTTGAGTGACCTTCCTATTCTCATCAATAGCTATTCTTTTGGATTCCCAATCATTGGGCATAATATCAATTATCTTTTCCACAAGTGCTTCATCATCTAACCCTTTCTCTCCTATAGACTGTAAACTGTTGACTATAGTCATAAATCTCTGTTGAACTTTACAAATCGGTTCACCATAAATAAAATTGAATCCATGGTATTCAGCTCTAAGCATAGCTCTCCTAGTCTCAATCACTTTAGAAGTGCCAAAGTGTGTAACCTCTAACTTCTTCCAGATACAATTAGCTGCTTCACAGGAAGAAATTTGGCTATATATATTTCTAGTCATTGAACAAAGTAAGGTATTGCGTACCTTATAATTGAGTTGATACTCTTGCTTTTCCTGATTAAGGAATGTTCTAACTTCCTTATGAGGAATTTTATAATCTCCAGTAAGCATAACAAATTTGTCCACTCCAGTATTGATAAAAAAGTCTTCATTCGATATCTCCAGTACTCATAGTCATTACCATCAAAGATTGGTGGTCTTGTGGGATTTAGATTATCAATGGAGCCAACATTGATTCCATCCATACTTAAAATAACCTTCGGCACACAAACTTGTTAGTAGAAAAAGTTCGTAATCACAAAGTTCGGAATGAAAATTCGTAATGACAAAGTTTGGAATGACAAAGTTCGGAATGAAAATTAAGAATGACAAAAAACTTTCTAAGCAAGTATAAAGAATAAAGGAAAATGAGCAAGAAAAACTCATACGTGAGTATAAGTATTTCAGAGACCTCCTCTTATACCAATTGTAGGATTGAAATAATGATGTAGATACTCAATATACAAGGGGGGGGGGGGGGGTGAATTGTAAACTTTAAAAATTTCCTTTGAAACCTTTAAAGTTGATTACGTATAACTATGTTTTCCTTAGATAAGGAATGTTATAAGTTTAACAAAGTTAAACCAAGAAAATTCACAACACCTCTAACACCAATTAAAAAATTGGAATAAGGAATGAAGTTATAAACTTCAAGTTCTATGTACTTGCATGAAACTGGAAAGAGATTCCGAAAGTAGGTTCCCGAAATATGGATCCAGAAATTGAAACTTAACTAAAGATTACAATATAAGATTCTACCTTAAAGCGTATAGAATCTAAATGAAATAGAGTACAAGTAAGGAAGTATAAAAAAGTTATACTTTTCTAAGTAATACAAAATGCAGCGAAAAAACATGTAGTGAAACTACAAGTAATAAGATATAAGTCTTTTAACCCAAAGAGAAGGGTATCCAACAACCTTGGATAAGGTTCCCTTGATTTATACTTTCAAGCAAGTCTGTCTTACCCAAAATAGGGTAATCCCTCGATACGAAGATCGGAATATCTTCCTTGCTATCCCCACAAGCCCTCAACTTCAAGGTAGTTGGAACCTCTGTCTTCCTCAGCAAGGAAGCCCTCGAACTTTAAGGTAGTCGGCACCTCTGTCTTCCTATCCTCGGAAGTCCTCGAATGTAATCACCAACATTCGGAGTCGCACGAAGCAAATCTACACAAGGAAAAGTTTGAACAAGCAGTTCAAACTTTCTGCACGAAGCAGAGAGTTAATAAGATCATCCCTCTCTAGAAATCACTTCAAAAGCATGTGTGAACAATGTCGAAGAAGTAGTGTAGAGATCTTTCAAATGAGCTCATATTTATAGGCTCGGTCGACCTCCTTTCCAACGGTCATATTTTCCTTAAAAATCAGAGGGACCTGTACATGTGTAACTTAACCAATGGTTAGTTTATAACGGAATAGACGACATCGTTTTATAACAAAACAGGTGTAACAGAATGTACAACATCGTTTTAAGTCTAACTCAAAAGTTCGGAGTGAAGGTTCGGAGTGTAAGCAAAATGAAAGTTCAGAGTCTAACCAAAAATAATATCCAGAGTCTAAATAAATTCGGAGTGTATAAAACAAAGATGACCAGATTCTGTTTAATAGGAGAATTTGGAATGATAATTCATCATCAGAATTCGTAATGGGAATTTATAATCAGAATTCGTTATTAGAATTCGGTGTCGAACTTCATGAGAGTTTGTATCCAGAATTCAGAGTGGAACTTTATTAGAGTTCGTATCCAGAATTCGGAGTGGAACTTCATTACAGTTCTCATCCAAAATTCGGGGCCTAAAACAGAATGCTTTATATCAAAGTTTTAAACGATTCCGAGAATATAGAAATGAATCCGATTCTTATACTTAATAAATATATGGATATAGATAATGAAAATATGATAAGGATAATTTTCCTTATAAAAGCGATTTTCCTTATAAAAGCGATTTTTATTATAAAATCAATTTTCTTTATAAAAGTAATTTTCCTTAAAGATAAGGTGTTTTTGATTTTCAAAACAAGAAGGAATGGAAAATTCATATGGAAAATATTTGTTGACTCAACATTATAGTATTAAAATGGATTCGTATGAAGCATTATATGGTAATATATTTTTCACTCCAAATTGTTGGGATGAAGCTGGTGAAAGGAAACTTGTACGCCTAGAACATGTTAAGTAGACAAAAACAATGTTAAAGACTATTAAGGATCATATAAATGAATTTTAATGCGGACAAAATAATTTTGCTCATAATTGAAGAAATTATTTAGAGTTTCAAGTGGGAGATCATGTATTCTTGAAAGTATCTACACACATGTTTTTTATAAGGTTTTTCAAGAAAGGGAAATTCAGTCCTTGGAAAACCAAATGCTTAAAAATACTATAAAGATTTTGAGTTATTTATTATCTTTTTGAATTCTTCCAAATCTCTAAAAGGTACATGATTAATTCCATTTACGTATTGATGAATTGGATGACTCATCTGGTAAAGGTACTCTGGAGAAATAACAAAATAGAAGAAGCAATATAGGAACCAGATGATTCCATGAAGGGTAACTACTAAAATATTTTTTGATGGTACTACCCCTAAAATATAGGTGAATAAATTTTTGTTGGAGGGAAGAATTTATCACCCCAATACTTTACAATATCTTCTTTTTTGATTAAATTTAATTTTATTGGCAGCTTTGCAGTACACAGAATAACCAATTTAAATAAAACACTATTTTGTCACATTTTTCATAGTAAATAAAACTCTAAAACCTTTAGAGAGATTATATTATAAATTTATACATTATATATTCAATAAAATATTTTTTACGTTCATCGAATAGATTGGATCGTCATATGATAAGAACAAATCCAATATTTCACAAAACAATCAATTGTTTTCTAAATCACTTTTACCACCTTTTAATATAGAACCTATTTTAAATCCAGTTTTTGGAAATTTTATAAATTTTCTATATAAAAATGAATATTATTTTTAAAATTGAAACCTAAAAATTAAGTCTGGGTTATTTTTTATTTTTATGTGAATTTTAATTTTTAATTAATGTTATAAAATATTGAGTTTTAATTCAAACTACTTTCTCGTATAATTTAATTATGAGGATAAATTATATTTTAAATTGGTTTTAATTTTAAATTATATCAATTATATGTAAATTAATCCAATTTAGGTCATTGGAACTAATTTTACATTGAAATTTAATATAAAAACATAGAAAAAAATTGAATGTTTTTACATTAAAAACCTACATCGTCGTCTCGTCTATGGGATTAATTATAAATTAATTTCTACCACATATATTATTGGAATTTAGAAAAAAGGACTAATTATTTGTACTAATCATAATTTATAATTCCTAATGAGTTGAACTTAAATTTTTACAAAAAATATAAGTTAATGTTTTTAAAATAAATAACAATGATTAAGAGAAAAATTATCTTAACAATAAAATAAACCTTAAACATAAGAGACAGAATTTCGTAGAAAATTTTATACAATCCTTTGAAAAGAAATATTTCCACCCTATTTTACATTTCCTCAAGTTTTTAATGTTATTTTGTTCACTTTTCATAGGAAAAATCGTGCGTGTAATTCCCTTTCCAAAAAAATAACAAGAATACCACTCCTCTTCCACTATAAAAGGCACTCACCCTTTATACTTCCTCAAACCTACCAAACTACATTGTATTGACAAAGATATTAAAAAATATCTCAAAAAAACACCTCCCCTCAAACTATAAGCCTAACTTGGGTAATAAAATCTTCAAAGTAATCGCTTTGGTGGAAACTAAAATGAGTTACTTGAATAAGAGAAAACATCCTTCCTTAATCTCTATTAATTTATTTTCATTATACACCACTAAAATATTCTTGTTCCAATATTATATAATAAGATAAGTATCCTAAATATATTATTATGTTTTTATGTAAAGGTTTAAACTTTAACTTACACACACATCCATCTACTGGGTGGTAAACCTACCGTTTATGTGTACGGTGAACTACCACCACATGAAATAATGATTTTTCGTTTCTGTCCATTACCACCTAACATGGTGGGTATTATGATGGACACACTATTTTTATATGATATATATGATATTTATAATGTATTTATTTTTCTATATTATTTCTATAACAAATACACTTATTCTTTCTATTTTGTGTAAATACAATAACATCATTTGTGGATGTGTGGACTACCACACCCTCAAAGCAATGTTATTCATTCACACAATACCTAGAACAAATAATGGATAGTTTTATTAAACCTATGAAACATATATGTAATAAATTTAATGATGTGATTATAATTTACATATTTATCATTTAATTTTTTTCCTTTAATATGAAAAATAAATTAAAGTAGCGTTCATACATACATACGACCTACTGTCTCCATGAATAATATATTTCATTCCGAATCTTGAAATATAATGAATGGTCATAAATAAATATATAAATAATATTTATGATATTGAATTCCTGATTACATTATAGTAGATTATGATACTATTTTCTAATTAATAATAACAATAAGTAACTCATTGAAACATTCTCGACAAAATAGCCAATTAACACCAATAATTGTAAAAATAATGATATATTTTTATCAAATAGGTAATAAGATATTATAAGAAGATAATATATGATATTATAAAAATTAATATAGTTATTTAATATTTTATTAAAACTTTCTAAACCATTAAATTTGAGGTTAATGTTTGTTTATATGAAAGGAAATGTAGGTAAGGAATTTTCATCTCATATTTAATATTTTTGAGAAAAATGTTATATTAACCACTTACTTATTTGGTGTGGTGTATCTATTGACCCTTTTGATATATTATATCATGAAACATTTTACTTTAATGTAATCATGAAATTTCATTTAATGTTATTACTTCAGGTGTATTATGATTTAAATGTTTCAAAGTGGAATGGGACACTTTGGAATGTTTAAATAATATTTTCCACAAGAATTTGTTTAATGATAATCATTATAATTTCAATTTATTTTATGATTATTAACTTTCTCTTCAAAAAATCACTTTATGATGATATATTTTATGGTAAATTAAATTTGTCTTAAATATACATATTCTCGTCTAATGGATATTATTATTTCTTAAACCATATACTATTTTACATACTGTATTCACTTTGACAGTTATTCCCATTACTGTGGAATTATTGTTAAATTTGTATATTTTAATAAACATTAATATTCTCTAAGGCACATTGTTCATGAGTTAAATTTATTACTCGATGATTGAGTAATTATTTGTATATGTATAACATGGATGAAGCTAAGTTATATATAGACCCTCGATTCATCGATAATATCATGAGATGAATTTGTTGAAAACATTTGATGCATTTTTACCCAATATGCTTGACCAATTTATGAAAGGTGTTGAATGAAAAAGTAACATGTACATAAGAAATATGGTGTCCAATAATTAAGCATTTCCCTAATTTATATTCAATTTTTATTTATCCAGGTTATTTTTTTCATATAAATATCTATGGATGCATTTCATTCTCAATTTATTGATTAAATGGAATATGTTTCTATTTATTACTAGGGATTATTGATTATTCCTTATCTAGTCCTTTTAAATGGAACTTCATATCACTTATTTACCTTTAAATGTTTTTTATTCTCATCAATTAACTATTTCTTGCATTTTACTTTTGCTTTTTGAGAATTTTATCTCACCCTTATTATATTTCCTTTCCCTAGGTTACGTAGAAGAAAAATTTGAATAATCTTTAAAGGATGTGATATATTTTATTTTGTTATGTATCATGTTTTATTTTAATTTATAAATGTATTATGGGTTTCATTCATATAATATGGATTTCCAAAACTGCTAAAATGATTGGTCATTCGTGATTTGATTCCTTGTAATCCAGAAAATGTAATAAAACAAAGCACCATCTCCGGGCATTTGGGGATAAGGCATTACATAAAACGTGAACATGATGGATTTAAAAAAATTATTATATTGTATATGTTTCCCTATAATATCATGATTGATGAATAATATACTATATGAGGTATAAAACTATAAAGACCCATACTTTACATACATTGTTAATACTTCAAAATTGAAGCACACTTATTACAACATATGACAAAACCACAAAGGACCGTATAGGTATAGTGTCTTTAGAAACTAGGAAACATAAACAACTGGTTCATAAATCTTCTACAGTGTCTCCCATTTATTTCATCATATCTAGGGTCCCTTTTAGCATATTCTACTTAATATCCATCTTCCTGACCTGGGGAAAAGAAAACATAAAAGGGTGAGCTCAAATGCTCAGCAAGGCAAATAAAGGAAATAAAAATCATATCATATCTTTTTGAAATTCAAAACCTGAAAAAGAGATCATAATATCTTAACATGGAATAAATCATAGAAGTGAAAATGAGATCCCCATAATCATAACATAAAACATGAAACTTTGTGGCATGCACACATAATCATGGAAAATCATTTCTTGTTAGTCATGACTCATTGCCAAGACTATCTTAGTGGACAAAGTCCCTTTCTGAACCGAGTTCACTCCTCGTTTCAGTCCTGTATCACTGAACCGAAATAACCTTCCGTTCCAGCCATGTCTATCTCATGAGATATAAAATCTTTACCCAATGCATTGGAGGGAGATATAGGTCCCACCCATCTTATAATGAATCCTTTCTTATGTGTGCCACATAATCATAAAACATACATCATCACATAACACATGTAACAAAAATGGGATTCTTGAAACATCATGACATCATAAATAAATTCATATAAGATAAAGGAATTCATAAAAATAATTCTATCACAACATGATAAAATCAATGTAATAATAGGGATAAAAACAGAACCCTTTATTATCTTATATGGAAAATAATTTTGATAAAACACTTGAACTCCATTCTTGAGGAAAATATCCTTTCTTCTTAAAAAACATTTTTCCTTTCATAACATGTCATACAACTTTAAAATAAAAGAAGTTGATTAAAAATAAACTTGAAAACTTGTAAAGGAAGCTTCTTGGAAATAATGTTTTAAAAATCCATTCATACCGTATAAGTTAAAAAAAACATTCTTCGTACTTTTGTCGGAAAAGCCAAAAAGTACCTCGTACGAAAAACGAAAAAAGATTCCTTTCATATCCTTTACTAAAAACTCAAAGAAGGGTAAAATTGGATTTAATCAATTTTAGGTGGATGTAAATAATATTACATATTGAGGAGACATGGATGTGGATGATAAAATAAACCCCAGTAAATACCAAAGTATAAACAATCTTGGATAAAAATGAGATTGTGATATTTCCCTTACCTTAGGTCCGATTTGTTTCGTATGTGTCCGAAACTCCTCTTCTTTGAAGCGCCTCTTTGAGACCTCCTTTTAGGGCACTAAAATTGGTCTTTGAGGAAGACCAGAACCTATAGGATGTTCCTAGGGAAGTGGAGAAGAGATTCTGGCAGGGGTTGGCCGAGCTTGAGTGCTGAAATTGGTGTGAGGAGGAGGGGGAGGAGGTGTCCTTTTATAAGGGAGGAGAGGGGCACCTTAGGAATATCTCAAAATATTATTTTATATTAAAGTCCAAATCGGTTTATAATGGTTCCAAAGGGTCTTATTTCAAAGATAAAGTGGGGATGGGTCGAAATCCTATCATCCAATAGGATTTAGACAAGTTTAGGGTATTATTTTAACCTTATCAATTAGATTTAACTCTAAGTTAAATAATTTAACTTTTACCGTGTCTTTTTGTTTTCTTTCACTATATGGTTAATACACTTACTATAACATGCCAAAAGAACCCCAAATTGTTTATTATTAATATATATATCCTTATCTAAGTCATTTGGCCTAACCTTATATTTTTAGGAATAAAATAACAATTAATAATATAATATTTGATTTAAAAACTATTTTGTGTCAATTTTGACACTATTTGATATATGATTTTTGTGAAAGTCATAAAAGAATTATATGTTCGAACCAAGTTGATTAAATCAACACCAATATATCATAGTAACCTATAAAATTAGTGAAATTCATAAAAAGTCTCAAATTAAATTCATTTGAGCATTTATAACATCAATTATGTTAATATTTCCTTAAAAAGGGTAATTACTGCATCATCGTTGTTTCATAAATAAATTAATTTATTTAAAGTATAAAAATTATAAATAAAATATCATTATGTAGGAAATATTTTTATCTTTCTAATGAATATTTAGAATCTAATTTATCTTATGTATAACCCTATATTAAAAATGTTTTAGTAAATAAACTTTGATTTTATCTCTTTTAACTCTTCTTTGAATTAAATAATAATAAATGTCCTAATCTAATCCAAGTGGGCCTAAATGATAATATTTTACACTTAAGGTTGTTTTTGGTTGAGATATACTTGTCCAATAGAATTAGGACATGTGTTAGGGTAATATTAATATCATTCTTACCCTTAATTACCCTATTTACTTTTAACCGTGGTAAATAAAAGTAAAAAGTTACTATTCACCAAAAATTATTTTCATCTCATTGAACCACATTTTACTTACTGACATCGACCGTGTCTCTCGGATTTTTGAAATTCCATTCACAGAAGCGGTAAAATTAAGTTTTATGAAAAATTCAGTTTTTTAACTACCACTTAGTAGTTTCACTATTCATCAAAAATTGATGTTTTTCAGAACAATGCCAAAATTTCATCCTAAGCTATATTTCATATTCCGAATTCAAAAATGAAGTATATTTTACCAAATTCATAACATAGAAGTTGCATTAATTAATTTTATAATTAAATCCCGCTGTTAAAACAAATAGCGTGTTTTTAAGAAACAATATCTATCAAAAGATTGACACTAGTTTATAACTGGTTTAAATGTGAAATTACATCCAATGAACAACATTGTATTAAATTGTAAAAATATATTCTAAATATACTTTAAAACCACTCAAATTAATAATTTATCAATATTAATTATTTCGATTAAAAAAGTTGTTTTTAATTAAAATTTAGTAATTTTTACTATTCATCAGAATATGAAAGTTATCCGAAAAGTACCAAAATTTCACCTTAGGCTAAATTCGATACTCCGAATCCAAAAATAAAGTCCATTTTGAAAAATAAAATTTACAAAATTTCAAAAAGTGGTTATTACTAATCATAACGGCTATTTTTAATAATATTTTAATAGCGTATTGTTGTTTAGTGAAACTCGTTATTGCGTACTACACACGCTATCGTGGAAGGTCGCGATTGCGTATAATTCAAGCCATGTCAGAGATGTGTATTGTGAAAGCTCCTTTTGGTGTAGCATATAACACAAGACATTAATAAAATTAAAAAGAATATTTTTCATAAAATCTCGGGCTGTTACATTCTACCCCCCTTAAAATGAATTTCGCCCTCGAAATTCGTCGGGGTTATAAATGGTTTACTATTCGAAAGTTTCTTTAATAGAAACCCACATCGTAAAAAGGAATATCAAAACCAATCTTTAAAAACAAAATTATGAAACGTAACGGTTACCCAAATAAACTAATCACTGGGTTTCCACATAGGTGAAAATATGGATATGGAAGAGAAATCTAACCATCATGTTCTGATGGAGAGTGATAGAGAACATGGCTATGGAAAAGCCAACAATCACAAATCCATAAATTTGTGACGATCTAAGGTACCATCCGATTCATCAGGTATAAGATCACTAGGACAACATTTTTGGTTTTGAAGATCATTTCCCTAAAGTTGAAAATTTGAATTAGAATAAATACTTTCTTTATTTTGGTACAATATCACTGTTGTTCATGACTTGAACAATTTCCACTTCATCTCTTAAATAAATGAAGTTGAATTTGTTATTCGTGAAGTGTTAGCAGATCATGTGATAGAATGACGGGTCATTCCATCTTTT
Organism: Viscum album; assembly: GCA_963277665.1. Taxonomy (NCBI): domain Eukaryota; kingdom Viridiplantae; phylum Streptophyta; class Magnoliopsida; order Santalales; family Viscaceae; genus Viscum; species Viscum album. The sequence continues at coordinate 1,713,968,673 of OY728130.1, forward strand.
TCAAACAAAAGGTTAGCAAAAATTATATACATAAGTCGATCTATAGTGAGATTAATCATATATGGTTCCTAAAATGGACTTATACTTCATATATCATACTTCTTAATATAATAAAACTAGTTTCTACTAAACAGGGACTTCCTGTAGGCCAGTGGTAGGCGATAAAGGCCAGTCGCACTTCGGTTGTGGGTTCAATTTCCACAGCCTTGTCCGACGCGATGGGATGTCGCCCGTCCTGCAGGTTGTCCTTTTTCTAAAACTATATTACTATAACATCCCATCAATAATATCGAACAAAATTCTATCCTTAAACAATACTAACTTATGTCCAACATAATCCATTCTAATCTTTAGGCTTATCCATAATACTGCAGTCCACTCTCATAATATAGTGAAAACAATTACCAGAGATTTAATACCATCGTTGATCCCCATAAGATATGTCTTGTTGGTCACATTCTAAACATTCAAAGTCCTTAATCATGTATTCTCTTGAATACCTTAGTGAAAACATGAATGCAGTTTAAAGTTAACACTTTCCACATACCAAAATCCTCAAAATTCTATATACTCAAACCATGATATCACTTAGTCCTTATATCAATCATGAGCTCATGAATACTATTAAACATTTCATTTTCTCGTTTTCCCTTCATTATGCGCATATCATCTTATTTCCAGAAAATATCTCAATCACTTTGAATACCACATCAATAAATATTGCAATACTCAATGATACAACATTATTTTGGAATCCCATTACATAAACACTTAATCATTCCACCACATCGTTGTCATATTCAACATTGCCAATAGTGATCGCATGTGACTTCCCTTTGTCCTTTGCCTTCAGTGGTTGCTCATTTTGATCATCACTAACCCTTGGATTAGGGCATTTATTAGCATAATGCCCCATTTCCTTGCACTTGAAGCATTGAAGTGTTGGTGGTGCGTTCTCTGCAGTGTTTTCTTTATTCACATCATTAGAAACCCTTTTTCCATTACTTCGACACTCTACTGCTCGATGACCTTCTTTTCCACACTTAAAACATTTTCTAGTCCCTTTAAGACAATCTCCACCATGCTTCTTTCCACACTTTGTGCATAAGGAAACATTCATCTTCTTTTCACCATTATTCTGAGATTTCTCCTTGAACTCCATCTTTCGTTTCTTGTCAAAACCATGAGATGGATATGTGACACCAACTTCCATTTCTACCTTGATAGCACAACGTACAATTTCTTCATAGCTACTGAAGTCTCTTATAGCTAATTCCCTTCGAAGACTTGGTTTTAAGCCACTGAAAAATCGATCAACTTTACTTTCAGGTTGGATGATAATGCCAGATGCGTACCTTGCAAGTCTTGTAAAATTCGCTTCGTATATACCAACAGATTCATCATCCTTTTGCTTTAGTTCAAGAAACTCCTTCTCCATCTTTGTTCGAAGAATACGAGGGAAGTACTTATTGAAAAATAAGTTCTTGAACTCGTCCCATTCCATGGACTCAATTTCATCTCTTTGACTTGTATTCTTGATAAGATTCCACCATTGATCAGCTTCACCTTCCAAACGATATACTGCTAAGATGACTTTATCATGTTCAGAACATTAAAGAACTGAAAATATCTTTTCAGTGGTACTGATCCATTGTTCAGCAACAAGTGGATCGGAAGTCCCACTGAAAGAAGGTGGACGTTGCCTCATGAAGGACTCAATAGAATATTGTTCCCTTCTCGGCTCATTTGGAAGTCCAGAATGATTCATAGCTTGTGTAAGTATAGCAATAAGATTTTGCACTCCATCTACCATAACATTTGTTTGTTCAGGAGGACAATCATTGCATTGTCCATTGCATTGATCAACACGGTTCCTTCGGGTTCCAGCCATCGTCTAAAACCCAAAAAGAATAGTGTGAGAGGCAAAAATCATGCTAGGGAAAACAACATAATAAAGGTGGAGTATCCTCAATATCTAACATCTTAGGTTAAATTCTATGATCGTTAGTGTAGTTCTAGTACTATAACCTATACGTATACCTAACCTTAGGGACATCCCTAGACATACCGTAGAAATATCTCTAGGGATCTCACTAACATTTTCGCATCCTAGTTTCCAAAGGTTGACTAAACCTTTCCTCTGATACCAACTATAACGACCCATACTTTACATACATTGTTAATACTTCAAAATTGAAGCACACTTATTACAACATATGACAAAACCACAAAGGACCGTATAGGTATAGTGTCTTTAGAAACTGGGAAACATAAACAACTGGTTCATAAATCTTCTACAGTGTCTCCCATTTATTTCATCATATCTAGGGTCCCTTTTAGCATATTCTACTTAATATCCATCTTCCTGACCTGGGGAAAAGAAAACATAAAAGGGTGAGCTCAAATGCTCAGCAAGGCAAATAAAGGAAATAAAAATCATATCATATCTTTTTGAAAATCAAAACCTGCAAAAGAGATCATAATATCTTAACATGGAATAAATCATAGAAGTGAAAATGAGATCCCCATAATCATAACATAAAACTTGAAACTTTGTGGCATGCAAACATAATCATGGAAAATCATTTCTTGTTAGTCATGACTCATTGCCAAGACTATCTTAGTGGACAAAGTCCCTTTCTGAACCGAGTTCACTCCTCGTTTCAGTCCTGTATCACTGAACCGAAATAACCTTCCGTTCCAGCCATGTCTTTCTCATGAGATATAAAATCTTTACCCAATGCATTGGAGGGAGATATAGGTCCCACCCATCTTATAATGAATCCTTTCTTATGTGTGCCACATAATCATAAAACATACATCATCACATAACACATGTAACAAAAATGGGATTCTTGAAACAGCATGACATCATAAATAAATTCATATAAGATAAAGGAATTCATAAAAATAATTCCATCACAACATGATAAAATCAATGTAATAATAGGGATAAAAACATAACCCTTTATTATCTTAGATGGAAAATAATTTTGATAAAACACTTGAACTCCATTCTTGAGGAAAATATCCTTTCTTCTTAAAAAACATTTTTCCTTTCATAACATGTCATACAACTTTAAAATAAAAGAAGTTGATTAAAAATAAACTTGAAAACTTGTAAAGGAAGCTTCTTGGAAATAATGTTTTAAAAATCCATTCATGCCGTATAAGTTAAAAAAAACATTCTTCGTACTTTTGTCGGAAAATCCAAAAAGTACCTCGTACGAAAAACGAAAAAAGATTCCTTTCATATCCTTTACTAAAAACTCAAAGAAGGGTAAAATTGGATTTAATCAATTTTAGGTGGATGTAAATAATATTACATATTGAGGAAACATGGATGTGGATGATAAAATAAACCTCAGTAAATACCAAAGTATAAAAAATCTCGGATAAAAATGAGATTGTGATATTTCCCTTACCTTAGGTCCGATTTGCTTCGTATGTGTCCGAAACTCCTCTTCTTTGAAGCGCCTCTTTGAGACCTCCTTTTAGGGCACTAAAATTGGTCTTTGAGGAAGACCAAAACCTATAGGATGTTGCTAGGGAAGTGGAGAAGAGATTTTGGCAGGGGTTGGCCGAGCTTGAGTGCTGAAATTGGTGTGAGGAGGAGGGGGAGGAGGTGTCCTTTTATAAGGGAGGAGAGGGGCACCTTAGGAATATCTCAAAATATTATTTTATATTAAAGTCAAAATCGGTTTATAATGGTTCCAAAGGGTCTTATTTCAAAGATAAAGTGGGGATGGGTCGAAATCCTATTATCCAATAGGATTTAGACAAGTTTAGGGTATTATTTTAACCTTATCAATTAGATTTAACTCTAAGTTAAATAATTTAACTTTTACCGTGTCTTTTTGTTTTCTTTCACTATATGGTTAATACACTTACTATAACATGCCAAAAGAACCCCAAATTGTTTATTATTAATATATATATCCTTATCTAAGTCATTTGGCCGAACCTTAGATTTTTAGGAATAAAATAACAATTAATAATATAATATTTGATTTAAAAACTATTTTGTGTCAATTTTGACACTATTTGATATATGATTTTTGTGAAAGTCATAACAGAATTATATGTTAGAACCAAGTTGATTAAATCAACACCAATATATCATAGTAACCTAGATAATTAGTGGAATTCATAAAAAGTCTCAAATTAAATTCATTTGAGCATTTATAACATCAATTATGTTAATATTTCCTTAAAAAGGGTAATTACTGCATCATCGTTGTGTCATAAATAAATTAATTTATTTAAAGTCTAAAAATTATAAATAAAATATCATTATGTAGGAAATATTTTTATCTTTCTAATTAATATTTACAATCTAATTTATCTTATGTATAACCCTATATTAAAAATGTTTTAGTAAATAAACTTTGATTTTATCTCTTTTAACTCTTCTTTGAATTAAATAATAATAAATGTCCTAATCTAATCCAAGTGGGCCTAAATGATAATATTTTACACTTAAGGTTGTTTTTGGTTGAGATATACTTGTCCAATAGAATTAGGACATGTGTTAGGGTAATATTAATATCATTCTTACCCTTAATTACCCTATTTACTTTTAACCGTGGTAAATAAAAGTAAAAAGTTACTATTCACCAAAAATTATTTTCATCTCATTGAACCACATTTTACTTACTGACATCAACTGTGTCTCTCGGATTTTTGAAATTACATTCACAGAAGCGGTAAAATTAAGTTTTATGAAAAATTCAGTTTTTTAACTACCACTTAGTAGTTTCACTATTCATCAAAAATTGATGTTTTTCAGAACAATGCCAAAATTTCATCCTAAGCTATATTTCATATTCCGAATTCAAAAATGAAGTCTATTTTACCAAATTCATAACATATAAGTTGCATTAATTAATTTTATAATTAAATCCCGCTGTTAAAACAAATAGCGTGTTTTTAAGAAACAATATCTATCAAAAGATTGACACTAGTTTATAACTGGTTTAAATGTGAAATTACATCCAATGAAAAAAATTGTATTAAATTGTAAAAATATATTCTAAATATACTTTAAAACCACTCAAATTAATAATTTATCAATATTAATTATTTCGATTAAAAAAGTTGTTTTTAATTAAAATTTAGTAATTTTTACTATTTATCAGAATATGAAAGTTATCCGAAAAGTACCAAAATTTCACCTTAGGCTAAATTCGATACTCCGAATCCAAAAATAAAGTCCATTTTGAAAAATAAAATTTACAAAATTTCAAAAAGTGGTTATTACTATTCATAACGGCTATTTTTAATAATATTTTAATAGCGTATTGTTGTTTAGTGAAACTCGTTATTGCGTACTACACACGCTATCGTGGAAGGTCGCGATTGCGTATAATTCAAGCCATGTCAGAGATGTGTATTGTGAAAGCTCCTTTTGGTGTAGCGTATAACACAAGACATTAATAAAATTAAAAAGAATATTTTTCATAAAATCTCGGGCTGTTACAAAAACTCACCATTACCAATCAATCCTGGAAGCAAAAAGATGTATAAAGATATCAAAGATAATTTCTGTAGGGTAAACATGTAGAGGGATATTGTGATGTATATATCAAAATTATTGGTTTTAGGAGACCTAAGAATTACATACAAAAATATTATGTCATTTAATATGAATGTTCAATATATATCACATAAAAACATTCCCTAGGACGTAATAGTGTAGTGTTTTTGTTGACTATATACATAACCACATTATTTTTTGAATGTTGTCCAACATCTACCAAAATTTTCATCCCACATGATGAAATTATTATACATACCATAATTAAAAGATTTATTCATCACCTATAGATTGAAAACATAAAAATGGGATATTTTATATGCTCAATAAGGGTAAATAAGGAAGAAATTAGTCACTGATCCATTGTAATAATAACATTATCATAAATGTATGAGAATATTATCTTAAAGTTTCAAAATAGTACCTAAAAAATTATATATCAAAATCATGGAATAAGGATTTGTATGTTAATAATAAATAAGTTATGAGGGAATAAAATATAATGATCCATGATATCATATAATAATAATAACAACATATTGATGATTAATCATAACCATAGAAGTCATATGTAAATTACATCTTCTAAAACATTCTCACATTTTAGGATTGTTCTAACCACCAGTATAACTACATAGGGCCAGGGTTCACTACCCATGTACCCTATTTTATACATGTTCTAACCACACATATACCCTTTTGGGTTATAAAATATTGACCATTACACAATTCAATTGAGGGATATAACAGACCCACTCATCACTTTATTATAATCCATTCGAAATTATTCGACAAGATCATGTAAATATTTATCAATTAATTATAGAATAATGAATGAAAAAATAAAAGGGTTTCATTAAGATTTAATAATAATAAATAACCATCTTGATGAATAATAGTGATGATGTAATTATATCATACCTTTATTAAAGCATACAAACATCAAAGGGTGTTGTTTAGGTAAAAATACCTTTAAAACATCACAAGAACATTTCTTGAGAAAAATAAACATTTCATTAAGAAATCACATACTTAAAATTTTAAAGTTTATAGAATATTAGTAAAATTATATTTTATTTTAAAATTACCATGTATACTTTTAAATTAATATTCAAATCAAAGAATAGCCTTGACTATGTAAAAATAAGTTAATATGGTAAATGTTAAAAAAAAATTTCTATTCACACATTGGTTAAAAAGTAATTTTTTTGGAAAAAAGAAAGAAGATAATTTGTAAACATTTTTAAAAAATTAAAAAATTGGTAAAAATTAATTTAATAAATAATTGGATAATATTAAAATAATTTTGAAAAACATTTTATTGAAAATATATAGGTGAATAAAAATATTCCTGACTGAAGAGAAAAATAAAGCCCATTTTCCATAAAAACATTTTTAGGAATATTGGGAACTTATAAAGAGTTAAATGAAATGAAAAATTAAAATATCTATAAATAAACATGGGAGAAAAAACACATAATAATTTTGATATATATCTTATATAATTTAATTATAAAATATTTAAGTGTAAAAGATCCAGATAAAAATGGTTGTTGTAACATAAAACCATTACATCATTTTTTACTTGTTTCTTAAGATATTTTAACCTCTTACATAATAAATTTTAATTTATTATAATTAGGTACCAAAGTCTTATTAATAATTATAATCCCCCATATATCTTAATTATCACATCTTATCAACCGTTCATCAAAAATCTTTCAATATCATTACTATTTTAGGTGATAACTGCTTCATTTTTCATTTAGGTTTCGATTATGAAGTTATAGTCCTTAAAGATTAACAATGGTAACATAATCTAAATAATTATAATCATGATATTAATATATTATATATTCATTATTTATGAATTTAAAACCATCTATAAAATGAAGATATATAAAAATGAATTACATCATTCACAGAGATGGTTGTCTGTTTGTGCGCATGAATGTAGTTTTCATTTTATTTCGAAAAGACAAAAATAAGGATAAATATTATTTAATAAGTACATAATCATAATAATATTATATATATCATATATTTTAATTTAATCCATCATTATATCCAATAATTTAAGGTGGTGATGTAAAATGAATCATAATTCTATGTAGAGGTGGTTTTCCACACGTAGACATGAGGGATAATTTCATGCCCCATTTGATGGGAAAGATATGAAAAATTGGTGCCCATAATCATAATAACATATATTCGTTTTTATTATATTTGATAATTTTTTTTATTTTGTATAAAATATATTTATATTATATATATTAAGAAATAAACTTTGAAAGAGTTGGGTATGATGATTACTTCTCCTTTGAGAGACCTCCCTTGAATTACACATTAACTCTGTCCTAGGATGGTCCTAAGAGATAAAAAATATATATAATTAAGGGAAGGAATATATGAAGGGGTTTTGGAAGGTATTTTATATGATATATGGATCATGTTTTGTGAATAATGGATTTGAATAGGTTCCGTTTTATAAGTGAGGGGCGAGTCGCACATGAGATTACATAAATGATTCAAATTTTGTAAAGTAATTTTCTTGTCAAAGTATAACCACATAGAAAATAACTAAAATGAAAGATAATATAAGGTTTAAATAACATTAACCAATATTATGTTGAAAATTTTATTTGGAATTTATACCTTCATATCTTAGTTTAACCACCTTCATTAACCCATTTTAACCCTAACCATGGTAACACATTTTTAGTATTTATATTAGTATTTATGATAAAAAAAGATAGTGGCCTCATTAATATTTTTTTTAAATATGATTCCAAATATTGAATATATTTTATGAAATTTAATTTTTATTATGGTCAAAAATTAACTTTAAAATTAGGTCTTGAAACATAATGAAAACAATTTTTTGGAAAAAAATATATCTTTAAGAATAAAAATACTTTTACTCTTATTACATGACTTTTAAAAACTATTAGATAAATTCTAAAATATTATATTTAGTATATAATCTTGTTATTTCATTATTATAATTAAAAAATACTGATTTATTTAATTTATTAAGATAAAACCACATTAAGCACATAAAATTTGTCTTTTGAAAAATAAAAACTTTTCCCTTTGAATATATATTTTTTTCATTCAAAACCATTTTATAACTACTATATAAATCATTATTAATAAATTACCATTAAATTTAATTAAAATAATTTTTTATTATTTATCAATATATATGTTTATGTTAAAATTCATATCACCTAGAAAAATAATTTTCTCTAAAAAAATGGTTCTTTAAATTATGGAATGATAGTATTCATTATTAATTATTATTTTTTAGGAATTAATTCATACATTTGGATTCAATATTTTTTTATTTTTTTTATAATTTGGTTAATACAATTCATACCCCCAATTAAATTGTTAGTTTATAAAGGAAATAATATATTATCATTCATTTAGACTTGGGATTTCATGTAATGAATGTTATTGAATGAATTAAATTTATTTCAAATGAATACTTATAAAATCTCATGCTCTTATATTCTTCCCTCTTTAAGATGAATGTTTCCCTCAAAATTATATTTATGTAGTAAAAAAATGATGATACATATAATTTATCACACCCTCATGTTCCCAAGTAGCTTCCTCCAATTTTTAATTCCTCTAAAGAACTATAATCAACTGAGTAGTTTTGTTATATACAAATTTAACACTAAAAATTATATTTCCACCAATATTTGTTTATAATAAAGATTAATCTCTACCATTGAAAGCTATATTTTTATAAAATGTAAAGAATATAGCCTATACATCCTAAAAATAGATATATGGAACACATCATGATCATGGGAGAAGTTCGATTGAAGTGCTAAGACATAATAAAACACCCTTACCCAATCACGAATCTTAAAGTGGCCAATATACCTAGGGATTAAATTTCAATTATTTATGAATCTGATACCCTTATTCAATGGAAAATTCTTAGTAATACCTTCTCACTATCATTAAATTCTATATTTCATCCATTATTTTCAGAATTACTCTTCTGTCGACTATGAGCTCCCTTGATGTGCTGTCAAATGGATCTAAACTTCTCAACCATTTTCTCAGCTACCTCTGGTCCAAATATCCTTTATTTTTTAAATTCATCCCAGTGTGTCATATTTTTTCACTTCCTTATATATAAGGCTTCATATGGTGCCATTTAATACTTGATATAAATATATTTTTATAATAAAACTCAAAAAGAGGATGGTGTTGATCCCAACAACCTATGAAACATAGAGAACTAGATCAAAGAATACCATCTATAGTTTTTATGGTTCTCTTAGATTGAACATCTATATGAGGATGATATAAAATAATGAATCACAAATCTATATCAAATTCAGGGTAAATACTTTTCCAAAACTTCGAGGTAATCCTCAGATCTTGATTAGATAAAAAAGATTAAAATACTTTGTTAAACCTTTCCACTTCCTTAATTTATATCTTGGAAATATTATCTTGATAGAAATGTTATCTTTTAGAAATTAAATGTGATGAATCCATATGGTGGTCTACTATAACCTAAATAGGATTATTCTCATTATATTTGGGGGGGTCCTATGAGAAGATCTGTGGTGACATTTTCCTATTTATATATTAGTATGGGAAGTGGTTGTAACATAAACTTGTACATATTCCGCTCTAACTTAACGTTTTGGCATAGCAAGAACTGAGATATATAATTTGGATATTTTTCTTCATCTAATACAAACAGAAAATATATTTAAGGTCTCTATACATCTTCATACTTTCTAGGTGAATGGATAATTATGATTCATGAGATTAATCAGATACCTCCTTCAATTATGGTGTAATGGGGATTCAAAATCTATTCCGAAATAATTATCATTACATCATAACAAAGGTTTAACATTGGAATACTTTTCACATTTTTATAGCTCTACATGATCCTTCAGTTCCACATTAATCTTACATGGATAGATAACTTAACACTAATCAGTGAAAGATAATATTTCACCCCTTCCTTCAATATTTCAAGGTCCATCAATTGAATATACTTAAATATTATATATTTTGTGATATTTTTCATAGAAAATATGGAGTGGTCCTTTTAACTCAATGCATAAGAATTGTTTCTTTCTTTTCCATGATGGTAATTTATTATGAAGTCATAATATTTAACCAATTCTATCCATCTAATCTTTCTGAAATTCAAACATTTTTTGGTACGCATAAATTTTAATCTTTTTTTAATCAGTATATATGTCACACATTTCTCCATAATCATGATGCCTCCACATATTGACTAAAAGAATTACCACTAATAACATTAAGTTAATCATTGTAAAATTTTTATGATATGAAATTATTTGGAATGAGTCACGAGCAATCAAAATTTCATTTTACATAATAACATATCCTAGTGATGTCCTAGATATATCACTCTGGATCAAAAAACCTTATACACTATCTGGTAGTCTGATTATTGGTGCACTAACCAACCATCAGTTTATCTATCTAAAATTTTCTTCTTATTAATCAGTCTGAAGTAACTTGAATCACTTATATGTTAGATTCTTGAGTGGATTATAGATCCTTGAGAAATTATTTAAAAATAATCAACAATATCCAATCAATCCACAAAAACTATGGATCACAATCATTGTGGTTTGTCTGTGCCAAGGTTCAATGACTTCCATTTTTGAAGGACCTACTGATATATCACCTCCTATGATCACATGTACCAATAATAATACATTATGTAACTATAATTAATTATTGTTGAATTTTTCATATAGTTTATCCTTCCTCGGGTTCTTTAACAAAATTATCAATTGATACACATTATATTCCATAATCAGGGAGTATATAAGAATATCCTCTATAAAAAACCCAAAAATTAATCAAGGTAATCTATAAATAATAAATTCATTAAATCCATGAATATTACTAGGGAATGAGTAAGCCCAAATGGGATCACTATAAATTTATAGTGTCAATACCTGATATGGAATGCTATATTGGGCATGCCTTTTCTCTTAACCCTCAATTAATAATATATAGAATGAAAGTAAATCTCTAAAAAATACTAATATATTTATAGTTAACCAAAAAAATAATCAATACTGGGTAGTGGTCACTTGTTGTTAATTATGATATTTTTAAGTTCCTAAAATTCAATGCATTGTTTCTTTGATCAACATTTTTTCTCACAAAAAAGAACAGGTGAAACTAATGGTAACACCCATGAAAGAATGAATCTCTTATCAAAATTATCATTTAGTTTCTTATTAAATTCCTATAACTCAATCAGGAAAATTTTATATGGATTATTTGAAATAGTAATAACACTATATAAGATTTATATTTAATGTTCCTCTTTAAGTATTAAAGGAATACAATTAAACTCTTTTGGAAAAAATTCAACAAACACTCAAAAAATAAGAATATCATGAATATGAGTTTATCCCTGACCTTTTGAAATAAAAACCCCTTATTAATAGGATTGAAGTCCCGTAAAGAAGAATTAATTTCCATAAGATTCTCTTATTCTTCCTCACATTGAAAAATGATCATACGTTCTTTATAATATGAAATGTGAACACCATTTCTAGGAAATTAACATGAGATCTATATAGATAGATCAAATCCATTACTAAAAGTACAAAAAATTAAATGGGTAGGGGAATTAAAATATTTATAATAATATTATTCCAATAAACTTAAATTGGATACAAATACAAGACTAGTGATGAAATCATCACACCGTTATGAGTTTTAACTTCTAATTCATCATCTAATAATTGGGGATATTAAATAGAATTCAAATAATATTTTCATAATATAAATGAATTCATATAAATAAGATTAAATAATATACTTCAATATTTTATAATTTCTATCACTAACTCTGATTCATCATTTCATCTAAAATAATTTACTAAAACCAAGAATCATAATGTGATTAAGAATAATCATATTCAGTAATCATATATTCCTGAAAATAAATTAGAAAATTTATAATTACAAAAACATTATTTTGAACTTATTAGACCTTATATTTGATCTAGGTAATTAATTATTATTATCTATTTAGATCTTTTATAAGGTTCATAATGAAAATGTGAATTAATATAAAAATATAACCTAGAAGGGTATAACTAGGTGTGAATTCTTTTCACAAATCATCATGCACCAGTAATGATTGATTTAATAACCAATATACCCATTTAAGAGTCATTACCTGTAGGTAAAAATATTCCATATCTATATCAACATGAAATTATCTAGAAGATAGATATTAATTTTCTAGGAAAATGAAGCAATCTATATATTACTAAATCTTTAGGATGTTATCCTCTATTTAGACTCATCCCTAGGGTTTTTATAAAATTAATCTAATCTTAATCTCTAGAAAACAACAAAACCCTACTCTAACACCAACTGAGGTGAATCAAACCCTACATATATAAATATCACATCTGTTTAGATGACTATTAAATACATATCATAACAAAACACTACTGAGAATGTTATGTTGTTAGTATCCTTGGATAATAGAATCATGAAAAATCACATATTAGGAAATATCTTCCACATCTCCCACATAGTACTTCACATATTATACACTTCCTCAGTATACCCTAGTTAAAATATTTCTTCATATCCCAGGGATAAGAAAAATAATAAAGGGTGAGGTCAAATACCCAGGGTGGTAAAGTAAGAAAGATATTATTTAATGGTAATATGTAATCATAACATTTCATATATGTATGATAATATAAGATTAACATTTTAAAATCATACCCTACAATTCATTGAGTATAATCACAAAATATAACTTTTGAAGCGTCACGACCCGACCCATTGGGGATCAAGCCGCAACACCCCAAACCCGCCTCCAATAGGCCAGGGGATGGCGTCTAGCGCAGAGTAAGCTATCACACACAAGGGAGAAATTAGCCCAAGGTACCTGTACACACGCACCCACATACACCTCCATGAAATAGTGTAGAGATATATAAATCTGAATAGTAAAAACATGCATACATCTATCCAGAACTAGAGTGCAACAACAGAACTAAGGGAAAAATAGGTCCCACCAAAAGAAAACTACAAAGGAGTCCAACCTGATCAGAAGAATGGGATCATTGTCAAAAGAACCCACTGGTAAACTCCTCAGCACAACTCCAGTAAGGCTCCACGGTCAGTCCTGCTCACTCATCTCTGCCTGCTCCAGGTCCTCCTGGGACTCCGTCGAAAGGCCTGTGGTCTGCACAAGACACAAACATGTGCGGGCAAAGCCCGTGCAGGGGTGAGTATAACAATACTCAATAGGCACCCAAAAACCCAAAAAAAAAAAGAGAAAATGAAAGGCATTAGTCTGCTCATCCCAGCCAGAGGGAACCCAAATGAGAGAGAAACTCCATCTCGTGACTATCCTCAGCTAAACATGAATAGTCAACACAATTTAGGTGTATGCCTATACATACACCTTGAACATCTGCTTAGGTATACTTCCAAACATATACCATGAACATCCAGATATACTCAACTCACACACCAAGCCACATGAGGTACCAACCTCATCACCAGCAAAAGTTCACATCATGGAGAGCACACTCCACGATCACTATCATCCCAGATGAAACTCGTCTGAGAGATACATTCCATCGGGTCCCACACAAACATCTCAGATGCTCACCTAAGAGATCATGCTCCTCATATATCGTCACTGTGGAAACCTCACGGAAACAACATAAACACCAAAATCCTCATATAGGGGATCTCTCCTAGGGTCCTCTAGGGGATACCAAAACCCGCACTGGTATAAGAAGATCTCACAGATAGGGGATCACTCCAGGGTCCGCTGGGGGATACCACAACCCGACCTGACATTCGTAGGTCTCACAGATAGAGGATCACTCCTAGGATCCGCTAGGGGATATCACAACCCAATCTGGAATTCGTCAGAAACATGTCACTCAGATAGAGGATTGTCGCTCGTGTAAAGGTGGTCACGATGATACCGGAACCCTATCTGGTATAGATCGCGATGCAGAGAATTGAACCGACAATACCACAACCCTAATATAATATTCATGTGGAGTAGGGGATCGTATAATTGAGGATGCCACAACCCTACTGAGCACGACCCAAATCGTAGGGGATCATATTCCCGATAATTCCACAAACCCTACAGGGTTAACATGCTAGATAGGGGATCACCGGCCGTGGATAAGTGGTCACAACGATACCAAGAACCCGATCTAGGGAAATGATGCTAGAGGATCCCGCTTTGGGCCCACCAGAGGGATTCCATAACTCTAACAGATTACACATCCCATCAATAGGATCACAAAGCTATACTAAGGTTGTGATGCTACGTGAACCCTCATAGGAACGAACCAAGGGAGTACCCTCAACCACTACTGGTCCAAACATCGCTAACCCGAGTGACCTGCCACAATGCCACACCGCGAACCTCCAAGGCCCATACCGAGGCCACCATCATGATCCACGTGAAAAAACATGCAGGATAGGCTCTTTACTTTCTCGAAACAGACAACTGGTGAAAAAGGAACTATTAACTATAGCATTCCCAAGTAGGGCCCACACTAGGATCCTAAAAATCACCAAGAAGATCATACCATTGCGATCCCTTCAAAAAAATATACGGGATCGACTACTCAATCGTCCCGAATGGACACCCCGGTGAAAAAGGTATTATCCACTGATTCCAGCCCAGGTGGGGCCCATGCATTGATCCCAAAACTCATCGAACGGATTATAACATTGCGATCCTCTCGAAAAAACACCCAGGATCAACTATTCATCCACCAAAATC
The DNA here is from genome assembly GCA_963277665.1 of Viscum album. NCBI lineage: Eukaryota > Viridiplantae > Streptophyta > Magnoliopsida > Santalales > Viscaceae > Viscum > Viscum album. The sequence continues at coordinate 1,713,984,038 of OY728130.1, forward strand.
AGACTCCTAGTGAGAAAGTTGTGTTTCTCCATAAACGCCCAAACCCGACCTCGTGGGGCCTGCACCCCAAACTTAGCCCCAACACACAAAAACCAACAAGAAAAGTTCATTGTACCATCATGGCCTCAATTCCTCTGAAGAAATTTCAATCGGACTCTCCGAGTATAAGATACAACAGCCCGAAGTCGAATAATAATAAAATATTATCATTTCATTCGACGTTTCAAGCTCTGGGACCACGATCCCAAAACTTTCAACTCCCAAACCCACCTAAAAGGGTTATTCATCTCTCCAAGGTCGCATCTCCACAGATGGCATGTGATTCGGATAAACAGGGAGCAAGATATGAGGGTATTAAAACTCCCGTGTCAAAGAGAGGGTTGGACCGGCCGAAACCGACCGATCCGTCTGGCCGACCCGGCCGCCGTCGTCGTCGACCGCTCCGCCGTGGCGCAGAACCGGCCGCATGAGTGTCTGGTGGATCCCCACCATGGGGGATTCTGGTAATTGGCACCGGACCTCCGAGGTGCGGCGGTCGTGGCTGAGTCCCGCGACCCACAGGCACCGCCCCGCCGGTGCCGTGCCGACGGACCATCCGAGGGCTGCCGGAGGAACCCCGGGGGTCCAAACATGCATCTGAATGCATCTGCGCACCTTTGGGACCGGATCTGCACATCTATAGTATCAAAATAGAGAAAAAACAACCAAATCAAGATAAGGTATTTTAAAACTCAAACCACCAACCTGTTGGCGGATCGCCAAAGCTTCGGGTGAAGAACGATGCCTGCGACGCTATAGAGCTCGATCTGCTGACGATCAGTGCTGAAAGCAGACGCCCGAGGCTCGATTCGGTGAAGAATGGACGAGGGGGGGGGGGGGGGGAGGGGGGTTGTTATTCTCCTGCATTTACAAGGTGAGAGAGGGGGTAGATTGATTTCTTATTATTATTTTTAAATAAAAACTACATTTTAACTCCCCGCCAACTCACCTCTGACCCAGAACCCGACACCGACTAAAATTATGTAACCCCTAGGGTAAACACGACATTCTGAATGCGAAGGTGGACTCATATTTTCGATCGGAGACTCCATTCAGATGTTATTCGATCCGACACTCATAAATAAACTTTTCCATTTATTTAAAAAAATGCCTCTGGTGGATTTTCTCACAGCAGGCCCGCGCTCGCAAAGTTTACACCCTGTCTAGGGTAAACGACATGCTTCAGATGAAACAGTTCCCTCAGATTCCTATTATAATATACCATTTGTGAGATAATATACCCCCACCATGTGCATAGTATAAAAATACTTAATATTTTTATAAAATTAATTCCGGGCACCCTGGGCCTTGGAATCGCACACCGTCTTCACACTAGCTCTGGAATAATTCCTAACAATATTCCAAAGTATGACAGTGCCAAAACCCGAGACGCTACATCCTCCCCACATTAAAACATTTCGTCCTCGAAAAGTCATAAGCACAAGGAAAGCGACTAGACTCTCAACTGGGTCTCTCATACCAGCGAGTTCTCCAACAAACACACGTGCCCGAACAAATAAGTTAGAGGGATTCATCCACCACACCTCAACACTATCCTATTTGAGTGTCACTAACTCGCCCGCACAGTTTTCATCGCGTTAAAAAATGCATCTTGGTGGGGGAAGGATCCCTCTTCCTCACGCATTTGAAGCATGTCGAACAACACACACACACACACAGGGTTTTACCAACACCCTGAACAAACCTCGAGTAAGAAAGGGAAAGGAAAGAGTACCGCTAAACAGTGTCTATCAAAACTACTGGGGAAATAAGAAATGACAAAAGGCGTACCTCTATCCATCAGTGGAGCCACTGGGTAAACAACCTATAGGGAATGAATTTGTCCTCGCCCTCATCCCCCAACTCCCTGGGCTCAGCATAGACCACCAGGGGGTGGGGGTGGTGGCAATTGATACCGCCTACCACCTCCTACCACTGCACCAGCTCTGTCGCCACGTCTGCTGCCCTGCAGATCTCTTTGCTCAAGACACTGCCTCTGCCAAGGCAGTCTGTCGACGGACTCCCTCTCAACATCATGATGGGTCGGACAATCTCTAGTAAGATATCCCCGACTGTTGCAAGCGTAACACCGCCTCTCATGAGGCTGACCCAAACTGGCCTGCGAGCCTTGTGATCCCTAAGCCTCAGATCCTCCACCCTAGGGTCGCCTCCTAAAACGTCGCCCACATTTGGGCCCCTGAGTCTATCGTCAGCTACTAGATGCCGATCCGACTGATGTAGTCTCAGCTCTCGCATTCCGAACACTAACAGGTAGGGTCAGCTCAGCCAGAAAGCTCTCCACCCCTAAGGCCCGCTCCAACACTCCGACATAGGTGGGAAGACACAAGGAAACCACACCTGCCTGGATGTCCTTGTGTAGGCCCTTCTTGAAGGTACATTCTCTAAAGAATGGGTCCCAAACTATATCTATGGAGTAGCGTGACAGGTCTTTAAAACTAGATGAGTACTCCGACACAGTCATGCCCTCCTTCCGAAGCTGTAGAAGATCCGGAATCCACACTGACCTTGGCGTCACCAGATATAACTCTTCCCTAAAGAGCTACTCAAACTATGACCACGTGAGAGTCTTCTCATCATGGGACTACGTCACCAAACTCCACCATCGCCTGGCCAAACCACGCATAAGGCTCTCCTCTAGGACCACTATCTAATCTAGGGGTGTCCTCACCAGGAGGAAAACTCAGGTGACTACTTCGAGCCAATAATCAGCTACCTGAGGGTCTAGATCACCCTGGAACCTCGGATGTCGTTGCCTCTAGAACTCGTGCAGTGCACTCAGCTTTTGCGCAACCTCATCCAGCACTACTGTCATAACCAGCTGCTCGAAAGGTGGTGGCTCAACTGGTGGACCACCTGGAGGTCTAGCCTTAGAACCTGCGCCCTTGTCCACAGCCTTTTTATGGGGAGGATCCTCACCACAATACCGCTGCGAAACCCTCGCTGACTGTCATCGTAGAGGCATCCTAAAATACAATTAAGACGCTCCATAGTCAAAGAGTAAATCCAGAGAGATGACCCAAGAAGAATAAGGGAAACCCAAAAACCCAGTCCTATATGATGCATGTACCGTTATGTCTCTGTGACAAGTGTCCAAACATACCAAGTCGAAAGGCAGGTTATCAGAGTCATGGTGAATGGATACGTCGGCAGCCGCACCAACACTAGAGTCCTTGGTCTAAAAGCCGAACATGAAACATCCTAACACTACCGCTATGCAACCCAAACCAAACTCACAACTAGACCAGCTATGCTCTGAGATCCCAAAAGTGGAACCTCCTCTGATACCACTCTATCACGACCCGACCCAACGGGGCTCAAGCCGTGACTCCCCAAGCCCGCCTCCAATATACAAGGGGCTGGCATCTAGCACCGAGTAGGCTATCACACACAAGGGAGGAATTAGCCTAAGGTACCTGTACACATGCACCCACATACACCTCCATGCAACAGTGTAGAGATATATAAAACTGAATAGTAAAAACATGCATACATCTATCCAAAACTAGAGTGCAACAGCAGAACTAAGGAAAAAATAGGGCCCACCAAAAGAAAACTACAAAGGTGTCCAACCTTCTAGGAGGAAGGGGATCATTGTCAAAAGAACCCACCGGTAATCTCCTCGACACAGCTCTGGTAAGACTCAACGGTCAGTCCCACTCACTCAGCTTCTCCTGCTCCGGGTCCTCCTGGGACTCTGTCGAAAGGCCTATGGTCTACAGAAGATACAAACATGTGCAGGAAATGCCCGCGCAGGGGTGGGTATAACAATACTCAGCAGGAACCCCAAAAACTGAAAAAAGAGAGAAACTGAAAAGAAAATAGTCCACTCATCCCAGCCAGAGGGAACCCAGATGAGAGGGAAACTCCATCTCATGACCATCCTCGGCTAAAAACGACTAGCCTGCAAAATTTAGGTGTTTTCCAATACATAAACCTTGAACATCCTCTCAGGTATATGCCCAAAACATATACCATGAACATCCAGATATACTCAGCTCACACACCAAGCCACATGAGGTACCAAACTCATCACCAACAACGGTTCACAACCAAGAGAGAACACTCCACGGTCACTGTCATCCCAGATGACATTCGTCTGATAGATACACTCCATCGGGTCCCACACAAACATCTCAGATGCTCACCCAAGAGATCATTTTCCTCAGATATCGTCACTGAGGAAACCTCATAGAAACAACATAAACACCAAACTCCCCAGATAAGGGATTGATCCTGGGGTCCGGTAGGGGATACCAAAACCTGCATCGATATACGAAGATCTCACAGATAGGGGATCACTCTCAGGGTCCGCTGGTGGATACCATAGCCCGACCTGGTATTCGTAGGTCTCACAGATAGGGGATCACTCTTAGGATCCGCTGGGGGATACCACAACCCGATCTAGAATTCATCACAAACACATCACTCAGATAGAGGATTGTTGCCGTGTAAAGGTGGTAACGACGATACAGGAACCCTATTTGATATAACACACGATATAGGGGATCTAACTGACGGTTTACTAACCCTAAAAAAACCACGTGCTGAGTTGGGGATCGTATAACCAATGATACCACAACCTTAGTACAATTCTCATGCTGAGTAGGGGATCATATACCCGATGATGCCACAACCCGGCTGAGCATGGCCCACTACATAGAGGATTATATTCTCGATGATGACATAAACCCTATGGGGTTAAGCAGTTAGATAGAGGATCACCTCCCATGGATAATTGGTCACAACAATACCAAGAACCTGGTATAGGAAACAATTTTAGAGGATCCCACTCCAGGCCCACCGGTGGAATTCCACAACTCTAACAGATTACACATCCCATCAAGAGGATCACAAACCTATACTAAAGTTGTGATGTCGCGCGAACCCTCATAGGAAAGAACCGTGGGAGTACCTCATCCACTACTGGTCTAAACATCGCTAACCAGAGCGACCCGCAACAACGCCACACTGTGCACCTCCAAGGCCGATACTGAGGCCACCATCACGATCCACATGGGAAAAAATGTAGGATAGGCTGTTTACTCAACCAAAATAGACAACCGGTGAAAAAGGCACCATTCACCATATATTTCTAGTGTGGGGTCCACACTAAGATCCCAAAACTCTGCAAGAAGATCATACCACTGCGATCCCTTCGGAAAAACACGTGGGATCGACTACTCGATCGTCCCGAACATACACCCGGTGAAAAAGGTGTTGTACATCTCGTTCCCCTCGTTGTTTGATTTTCATGATCACAATCACCTTTCTTGTTTATCTAACATTGTTTTAAGTATTGTGGATGATAGGCACAAGGTTGCCAAAGGATTGGCCCAAGAAAGCTGGCAAAATGGACTGAAATTCAGTCCATCGGCCAACCGGTGTGATAGCACCGGCCAACCGGTGGAACTGGCAGAGGGATTGCCCACTGCCAGGTTCCACCGGTCGACCGGTGGCTCTGTCACCGGTCGACCTGTGGCACCCAGCCCAAATAGTATTTGCTACTGTCTTGCCACCGGCCAGCCGGTGGCTCCTCCACCGGTCGACCGGTGGAGCCTGGATCAAGACTCTTCTTCTCTATCAAGGCACCGGCCAGCCGGTGGAGCTGTACCGGCCAGCCGGTGGCCCAGTCAAACTAGCCGTTGGCTTTGACCAGTCAACCTTCTTTTGGCCTCCAACGGCTCTTTTAGCCTCTCCAACGGCTCCAAAGCCTCCCCAAGGGTTCCATGCCTATAAATAAAGGCCAAGGAAGCCCCAGACACAAACCGGACATATACGGAAGCCTACGGACACCTTGTTGATCATTTGGCGTACCTCCGGCGGACTTCCTCAAAGGAACCCTCCTAGCTCCATCCAATTCCACATCCAAGGAGCTCCTTCAAAGAAGCTTGGAAGCAGCCTTCAACATCTCCAATCATCAAAGGCGCCCAAGGCTTCTCCCAATTACGGTTTTTATTGTTTTATCTATATTGAGCTTTAAAATTGGGTTTGTGCCTACAAACCCCAAACCCTTTTCTCATCCCCCTTTCTTTTGGGTTTCACACCACCACTAAGGTGTGAAGAGGTTCACAAGCTTTTCCTTTAAAAATCTTGAGAAAAAGGTGAGCTATCCTTCACCTGTAAGAAGGATAGTGGGTTCTTGCTAAACCATCAAAAGCAAGTGGGTTCTTGCTAAACCAAAAAAGCAAGCTGTAATAGGTCCTAGTGCTACCTCAAAGCCTAGTGGGTTTTTTCTAAAACCATTGAAAAGCAAGCGGTAGGAATCTCTCAACGGTTGAGTTGGGAGCGGAGACGTAGGCCGGGTTTTGGCCGAACTCCGTTATCATTTTTGTGTGTCTTGCCTTTTTACTTCCGCTGCATTCTTTACTTTGATTTTAATTTGTTAATCTTTTTTCAAAAGGCAATTCACCCCCCTCTTTCCATCTTTTCCCCGTGTTTCTTCCGACCCAACAATTGGTATCAGAGGGCGTATTTGAATAATTCCCTAACCGGTTTCAAATTAAAGATCCTTTTTGATGGCTTCTACCGCTTCAACCTCTTACGCCTCCGAAGGCTTTTCTTTGGATCATGCTCCATTTTTTGATGGAACCGATTATTGTTTTTGGAAAACCCGCATGACCACCTTTTTAAGAAGCATAGGTTATCCGATTTATAAAATTGTCATGCAAGGTTATTCTTTGTCTTCCCCCGACGAATCCAAATGGACCCAAGCCGACATTAGAAATTTTGAGCTTGATGGCAAAGCCATGAATGCTCTACATTGCGGCCTTGACCGAAATGAATTCAATCGAGTGTCTACTTGCACCTCCGCACATGAAATCTGGAAACTTTTGGAGGTTACCCATGAGGGGACCAACAAAGTAAAAGACACCCGATTGGATATGTTTCGTCAGGATTTTGAGTCATTTTCCATGCACCCAAATGAATCTATTTCTGAAATGTTTACTAGATTTACTGACGTGTGCAATGGTAGAAAATCTCTTGGAGATGACATTTCTGCAGAAACAATGGTCAAGAAGATCCTATGGGTCCTTCCGAGCTCATGGGCACCAAAGGTGACGGCGATCCAAGAAGCTAAGGACGTCAAAAACATGCCGGTCGAAGAGCTCATCGGATCTCTCATGACATATGAGATCACGATGAGGAGGCAAGCTCAAAAGGAGGGCACACCAATCAAGACACCAAAGAACATCGCCCTTAAGGTACAAAAGGAAGTAAGCTCCTCCTCATCTTCTTCCTCATCTCCTTCCTCATCATCCTCATCATCAAACGGCGACTCGAAAATGGAGAATCTCGCCCGCCAAATGCACAAATTTATGAAGAAGCACAAGAAGAAGAAGAAATCTCGCAAGGCGCGAAAGCAAGAACCCACCGCAAGATCCGAGCCCAAGGTAAAATGCTACGGGTGCGGCGAAAAGGGCCATTACAAGCCCGATTGCCCACTCAACAAGAAACGGGCCACGCAAAAGGAAAAAGGAAAGAAAAAGGTCCTCAAGGCCACATGGAGTGACACCTCATCCTCCTCCTCCTCCTCGAGCGACCAAGGTACAAAATGCCTAATGGCATTCCCTGAGGTAACATCATCCGACTCCTCCTCTTGTTCTTCAAATTCCAATTCTTTAAATCATCTATCTTATGAAGAACTCTCACACGCTAGAGACCAACTAGAAAAAGGTTTTCATACTTTATCGTCAAAATTTGTTGCTTTAAAAAAGTCTTTCAAAAAACTCTCCTCCGAAAAAGACCAACTTCTCAAAGAGAAGGAGGAACTCACCCTTAAAATCCAAAATTTTCCAAATGTTGATTCCATGGAATCAACCATCAAAGACCTAAGGGATACCCTAGCTAAGTTCACCCAAGGGGAACAAAATTTGAATAATCTCCTAGGTTCCCAACGTATATCTAGAACCACCCAAGGGCTAGGATACACCAACCGAGCTTCATCCTCCCATGCACACACTGTTTTTGTAAGGGGGAGCTCTAGTTATAAATTTTGTAACTATTGTAAAAAACCCGGGCACCTTATTTATGAATGTAATTGTAAAAACGCCCGGTATGGCCAACCCAAATCGATTTTTTATTCGGACGAATTCTATAGGAGAAGACCCGCTATGAGACAAGTATGGATTGAGAAATCCCTTTTGGCGAGTCTCTCCGGGCCTAAAATTGTCTCTTTTCAAAATCCCTCTCCCCGGTGACTTTTTGTTTTTATTTAGGGGGAGTTAGGATCATTTTAGCCCTTTTCAATTTCAAAATTTTTCGATTCAAACTTTCAATTTCAACTCTTGGTTTCAATTTCAAAATTCAATTGGTTTTTGATTCAAAACTTTCAATTCAAACTGTTATTCAAAATTTCATTTGGTTTAAAAATCTCTATCTTGTTTTTCAAAGTATTCCCTCAATCAAGTTTTATGCCCCATTCTATTTTGATAATCACAAAGGGGGAGAAATTTCTTGAATGATTGGGGGAGAATCCTTTTCATCATGCTTAAGCATTTCCTTTCATTTGAGTATTTTACATTAATTGTTTTGGTGATTGTGATCATCAAAATAGGGGGAGATTGTTGTACATCTCGTTCCCCTCGTTGTTTGATTTTCATGATCACAATCACCTTTCTTGTTTATCTAACATTGTTTTAAGTATTGTGGATGATAGGCACAAGGTTGCCAAAGGATTGGCCCAAGAAAGCTGGCAAAATGGACTGAAATTCAGTCCACCGGCCAACCGGTGTGATAGCACCGGCCAGCCGGTGGAACTGGCAGAGGGATTGCCCACTGCCAGGTTCCACCGGTCGACCGGTGGCTCTGTCACCGGTCGACCTGTGGCACCCAGCCCAAATAGTATTTGCTACTGTCTTGCCACCGGCCAGCCGGTGGCTCCTCCACCGGTCGACCGATGGAGCCTGGATCAAGACTCTTCTTCTCTATCAAGGCACCGGCCAGCCGGTGGAGCTGTACCGGCCAGCCGGTGGCCCAGTCAAACTAGCCGTTGGCTTTGACCAGTCAACCTTCTTTTGGCCTCCAACGGCTCTTTTAGCCTCTCCAACGGCTCCGAAGCCTCCCCAAGGGTTCCATGCCTATAAATAAAGGCCAAGGAAGCCCCGGACCCAAACCGGACATATACGGAAGCCTACGGACACCTTGTTGATCATTTGGCGTACCTCCGGAGGACTTCCTCAAAGGAACCCTCCTAGCTCCATCCAATTCCACATCCAAGGAGCTCCTTCAAAGAAGCTTGGAAGCAGCCTTCAACATCTCCAATCATCAAAGGCGCCCAAGGCTTCTCCCAATTACGGTTTTTATTGTTTTATCTATATTGAGCTTTAAAATTGGGTTTGTGCCTACAAACCCCAAACCCTTTTCTCATCCCCCTTTCTTTTGGGTTTCACACCACCACTAAGGTGTGAAGAGGTTCACAAGCTTTTCCTTTAAAAATCTTGAGAAAAAGGTGAGATATCCTTCACCTGTAAGAAGGATAGTGGGTTCTTGCTAAACCATCAAAAGCAAGTGGGTTCTTGCTAAACCACAAAAGCAAGCTGTAATAGGTCCTAGTGCTACCTCAAAGCCTAGTGGGTTTTTGCTAAAACCATTGAAAAGCAAGCGGTAGGAATCTCTCAACGGTTGAGTTGGGAGCGGAGACGTAGGCCGGGTTTTGGCCGAACCCCGTTATCATTTTTGTGTGTCTTGCCTTTTTACTTCCGCTGCATTCTTTACTTTGATTTTAATTTGTTAATCTTTTTTCAAAAGGCAATTCACCCCCCCTCTTGCCATCTTTTCCCCGTGTTTCTTCCGACCCAACAAAATGTACTATTCACAGAAGCCAGTTCAGGTGGGGACCACACCTCGATTCCGAAACTCATCGAATGGATTGCACCATTGCGGTGCTCTCAAAAAAACACACAGGATTGACTATTCGTCTGTCAAAGTTAGACTCCTGGTGAGAAAGTTGCGTTTCTCCGTAAACGCCCAAACCCGAACTTGTGGGGCATGCACCCCAAACTCAGCCCCAACACCCGAAAATGAACAAGAAATGTCCACCGTACCATTAAGTCCTCAAATCCTCTAACGACACATCAATCGGATGCTCCAGGAAGAAGATACAATGACCCTAAGTCGAATAATTATAACATATTATTAGTTTATTCGACGTTTCAAGCTCCCAGGCCATGATCCCGAAACATTAAACTCCCAAACCCACCAAAAAGGGTTCTCCATCTCGCCAGGGTCGGGTCTCCGTAGACGGCACACGATTCGGATCACAAGGGAGCAAGATACAGGGGTTTTAAAACCCTAGTGTCTAAGAGTTGGCCGAACGGGCCACAGCCGCAGCGCGGCGCAGCCCGCGCACGCGGCTGGCCGACTCTCACTGCAGGGGTCACCTGTTATTGGAGCCGGACCACCGCTGTGCGGCGGTCTCGGCAGAACCCCGCGGCCCGCCGCCACCAAGCCGATGCCGCGCCGACAGACCTTGTGAGGGCCGTTAGAGGCACCTCGGTGGTCCAAACGTGCATCTGAAAGAATCTGCACGCCCTCTGGGACCGGTTCTACACATATACAGGATCCAAACAGAGAAAAACCAACCAAATCGGGGTCCAGGATTTTAAAACTCAAATAGCCTACCAGTTGGCGGATCGCCGAAGCTTCGGCTGCAGAACAACGCCTGCAACGCAATGGAACTCGATCTGCTGACAATCAGTGCTAAAAACGGACGACCGAGGATCGATTCAGCAAATAATGAAATAACAGGGGGGGGGGGTTATCTCCTGTGCGTACAAGGTGATGGAGGGGGATGATTGAATTTATTATTATTTTTAAATAAAAACTACATTTCAACTCCCCGCCAACTCGCCTCTGACCTGGCACCTAGCGCCGACTAAAATTATATCGCACCCAGGGTAAAGACGACGTTATGAAAGCGACGACGAACTTAGATTTTTGATCCGAGACTCCGTTCATAATTTATTTGAGCTGACGCTCATAAATAAACTTTTCCATTTATTTACAAAAATGACCCTGGTGGATTTTCTCACAGAAGGGCCATGCCCGCAAAGTTTACACCCTGCATAGGGTAAACAACATGCTCTGGACACAACCATGTACTCAGATTCGTGTTCTAAACTACCTTTTAGGAGATAATACACCCCCACCACGTGCATAGTATAAAAATACTTTATATTTTTATAAAATTAATTCCGGGCACCCCGAGCCTCAGAATCGCACGCCGTCTTCGCACTAGCTCTGGAATCATTCGTAGGAATATTCCAAAGTTTGACAGGGCCAATACCTGAGTCGCTACAGAAAATTCATAAGAAATTATTCATATAAGAATCAAATAGCATGATCCATGATATCATATAATTTCATAAGAACATTTCATATATAGTGGTATAAAAATTGTGGCATAATCATAATCATAGAAGTCATTCTTCCAGGATATCCACCATGTCACAAACCAACCCGAGTCGACCCTGAACCGGTCACCTAGGCCAGCCCGGAAAAATTTTCAAGATGCGTTCCTCATCCTCTCAGGATGGTGACAAGCACTAAGGTCATCAATATAGTACACAAGGAAACTATTTCTATGAAATATAAACAATCAAACAAGCAGTCGAAAGAAATGGAAACCCCAATATACATTTAAATAAAAATTGAACTAAAATATTATTTGTACAAGAAACTAAAAGTAAAACTATACCAAAAAATCAAATGACCAAACCTGAAAACCAACTAACTCTTTGTGACCCCTCTGGTCACTCTACATAATAATGATCACACGTCTCCCAATGTGATCAAACTTAAGCTGAAACCTGCACAAGGGCTAAAAACAGAAGAAGACTGTATGCGTGAGTATTAAAACCCAGTAGGTTCTCTTGAGATACTATTCAAAATACACATCCTTTAAAATAAAAGAAAAATAAATTTCATGTTGTAAATTCAAGATATAAATTTATTTTTTCCAAATGAGGTCCCATGCTATAAAAAAATTACCAGACCTAATCGTGCATGTTTTATAAACAAGAATGCTAGTAACAACTTTCAAAGAGGTGCAACTTCATAATGAATATTGTTTTCAAGAGGGATGCTTTAAAGAATGAAAATTTTTAAATAAATCACAGAAACTATTGAATTTTCCAACCAAACACATTGCATTCCGATGGTGAGTACACAATTACCAATGAGAAAAAGTCACAGGAACACCCCTTGGTACAAGTTAGTTGTGAGCCCCAGGTACCTCGTATCTCGGTGAAGGTAACCAAAATAAATATCCGTTCTTATGAACATGAGCCACTAGTAGGGAACATAACCATAACCTAGTGGCCCCCCAACACCATCATCATCATAGTTTAGTTAGTGTTGTCATCATCAAACCTATTACGCGAAATAGGGGCCAAACCCCATGGGATTACTAGCATACTAGTACACGTCCGCCCACCTAGATACCTGAGATTACCTTTAGTGATCAATATTGTTACACATATTATAAAATATAATTTTTACATCAGAATTCCATTACCATACCATAAATACACAAATATCCCACATACATGCCTTACATTTCTTTCACGGATCAATAAACCACTAAAACTTTTTGTAAAATAATATCAAGGAGTGTATTGAAGATTTGCACATAAAAATCATTCAAAAATACTCTTTTAAGTATAAAAACCAAATAAAACCATACAAAACCATATTTTTTATCACTAAAAAATTTAATAAAATAATTTTATAGACCAAAAATCAATCTCAATTGACGCAACATGGTATATACAGGTAAAACACTCATTCTTCATTGTTAGGAAAGACCAAACTGGTCTTTAAACATTTTCTCAAAACTAACATTTGAAAATGGTATTAATTTAACTTTTACTAACGAGTTTTATAAACACCATTTATAGAAGTAGACCACATTCATAAATCCCTTAAAACACTTAGGTTACATATTCCAAACACAACCATTTTTTTAAGGACGCGAAACATTGCATTTTCCAGCAACTCGGGAAAAAACATGTTGCAAACCAAAACTAATTTCTTGGTAAAAAATACAAATTAGAAAGCATATAAGGAACATAAAATTACATTTTTAATGCTCCCTATTCATTTATAAATCCAAACAAATAATTTTTGAATCACACATAACACATAAAATCCAACGGGGCAATTTACCGAACACATGACATGCACTTAAAAAAAATTTATTTTAAGAACTTGACAAGGAATAAAATATAAATTTCATGAAAAATTTTATTCAAGATACTGAAACATATTAAAAATACCATAAACCAGGTTCTAAACCTCACAAACTAGGGGCAAAAGTTAACTGAACATTTAGACAAACACTTTATGTGCACTTTTTTGAAAAAACAACACCACCTTTCACAAAAAAAGGTTTAAAGGACTGTTTCTCAAGTCAAGAAAATTATAAAAATGATTAAAAATGATAATAAACATATATATCAGGTTCGAACAATAATACAATTATGAAACTTAAATGATAAATGCTTGTGTATGGGATATCCTACATCAAATCCTTCGTCTAATGGAAACACACACCTAATATCATAATCCAAGGGTTTATAAACCCTAAACCTATGATGACCCGCCCCAAAAAGACAAAAACCACATATAAAATCATGGTATAATAGAAAAAGGTCAATAATCACTATATTATAATAGAAAACCAAGAAATAATGAAATGAGTATGAAGAGGGAGGAGAAATGAGAAGGAATCTCCCCATGGAAACACGAAAACTCTTCATATTCTCTTAGATCTGCAATCCTAGAGGAATGAGAATGGATTTAAACCTAGTGTAGTGTCTCCATTTGTCTGGAATAACTAGGGGAAACAAAGTTTTGGGGAAAATAGTAAGAAATTAATGATTTATGGATGAAACAATTTACCTTATCAAATCTAAATGATTTGAGGAACCATGAGAACCTCCTCCCTAATATGCGACGAAAATAAGATCCGAAGAGGAAATGTCAATAATTGGGGTTTGACTAGGAATTTGGGATTCAATTGGGTGGTGTAATCACTAATAAATATTAAAAAATGATAAAGATATAAAAGCAACAATTTATTTTTTTTAAACTGGAAATGGGCCCACAGGCTAGCCTGATACCTAAATATTACCGAAAATTCACCATGATTATGAATTATTAAGGGGTCCAGAAGGATATGGTGGTTTTAATATATCTGATAGGAAATTTATGAAGTGTAATGGGTGCAAAATATTGAAAAAAATGAGTTATAAAAGAAACAAATTTGGCTTTTAAATCTGGAAATGGGCTCAAGGTTGGCCCAAATCTTGAAGTAACCACCCTTTCTGAAAAAGCTTCCAAACAAGAAATAGGGAACCCAATGTAGGATGATTAAACATATATGGAAGTTCAAAAATAAAAATTAATCTCACCCAAAACCCATGAAATGTGTCAAGATTTTCAATGAACTATATCAAAACCATGAAATGAAAAGAAAAAAACCAGGTGTGACAATTCTCCCCACCATTAAAGCTTTCCACCCTTGGAAATCTATAACACCTTATAACTGATAGAATAACACATAAATATTCTTTATCAACATTATGAAACCTATAATTCTAGGGAAATATCATTTTCCATCAATGGAACTTAATCCTCTTCCCAAAAAAAAACCCCAACTCACAACCACTTCCTGAGAATCGACAGAAAGATCAAGCCCCCACATGCACAACCATGCTAAGAACCATATTGTTAGGAATTATCTCAATGAACCCAATAATCACCCAAACCAATGTTCACTCACTAAATCAAATTAATTGGGGGTGGGGGAGCTTGGAACGGGCTCCCCACCATTATATCACAACTACCATCCGACAAATCCTTAATGGAATGATCTTCGAGACCCGTAGTGGGTCTCCCACTATTAAAGACCAACTAGAAATGAATAAAAATGAATTCAACATGAACTATGATTGGGGATCACCCACACAGGCCCACAAAAGCTCTATTAAAACAACCTAAATCCCAAGTTAATAGGGTTATAAAATTAACACCTAAACAACCAATACTCGAATGGAGGGGACAAGAACGAGACCAACACTTTCTGCACAGATCATGAACCCACCACTCATGGAGGGTGTGGAATGGGACCCAATCATTGTCCTATAAAACCAAAAAAAGAAAAAAAGGAGCTACCCACCATTATACACATATGAACATGTTATAACAATACTGTACCCAATTTACAAAGGCGGTCCACACAGGGACATTGATCGGAAGTCCACATCCACGATGGAATAACTGTAGACACTATGTGAGGGGTAAGTCCACCACACTCATTGTGACAAGAGGAAATTCACAGTTATGAGGAACCAAAATAGAGTAGAAAATACTTTACCCAAATGGTGGAGGCAGAAGCCTAGTCAAGCAATCCAAACCTCTGGAAATTTCCATGCTGTGTGAAAAGCTTCACTCTGAGGCATATGGCTGGAGCCCGGATTCATAAAGCATATGATGCACCACTGTTAGGTGCTAAGGATCACAACAGTAAAAAAATCCACTTTCTCAAAAACACACCTTCACCAAAATAGGAACTCTTAGATACATAGCACAATTCTATCTCAATCCAAACAAGGAACATAGTGGATATGGAATACAGTGAAACACATAAATATCTCCGAACACAAATGCTATGTACAAAAGAATTATCATGACCTGGAAGCACATTAAATCAGTCACAAACAACTATCTGTTCAGAAAAATAGTATAAGGAATCATCCAAAGAGGTAGATTTAACATTTGAAATTAATCCCTAGGTTTATCAATAGGTTGGTTTTCTAATAGAGAACTATCCATGGCCAAATCACAACATCCAACAAATCTTTAGAAAGCCAATGAACATTACTCCAAAACTAGGACACCAAAAAGATCCCATTTGATGACGATTTTTTGAGTTATACATCATAAGGAATTATATAAAATTAACAAACATTCGAAGACATAGAAGAAAACTAGACACACAACCATAAATTTATAAGTAAATACCACAAAATATCATCTAAAAACACTTTTGAAAAACAATATAACTTGGTGGATTTCCACATTTACCAATGGTGTTTCATCATGTCTCACTCACATGCACATTTTCATTCCACCCAAGGCATCCAACCACCATTCAATATAGTAAATCCTTACAGATATCAAAAAAACCATGCAGGTGAGCACCCATGAAAACACCAAAGGCTAAAAAAATAACATCATTCCAAAAATCATGTACCATCCAAAATAACACTAACCACCAAGTCAAAAGAGCTTTTCAAATTTCACAAAACAAACCAAACTTTATCAAGAACCATTTTCTTAAAAAACTACCTCTTTTCATTTTTAAAAAATTCTAAAACAACCAATATACTCCAAAAAACCCCTTCCCATTTTCTAAAATTTAGCAAGGTATCTTTTCCTAATATGATATCCATTGAAACCAAAACTATTTCTAAGAAAATAGTAACGTATCAAAACAAATTTACAAAACCAATTCATCAGATTCAAAAACTTTTCAACATCCTAAAACACCACATTTAAAACCATGATTCATAATCACCATAAAATGATTCACAATTTCAAAGCATTTTATTTCAATGCACTACGTGTTTAGATTTGGGAAAATACAATATCGTTTAATCATTTCCACTTCCTCCCAAAACATTGTTTAACAATAAGAACAAACTTCCAAGATCATTATTATATTTATTTTTTTAAAAAATAATTTTCCACTTTTCAAAAGAAAACTATTACTTTAAAAACCCATTTTTACAATTCTCACACAAGAATTTTCAAAAAAAAACCAGAATTCAAAAAAGGTCCAAGAGAACCACAAAGGGGAACTAGTGTTAGTGGGTGACTTGACCATTTGGTTGGCATACATATTTCAAACAAAAAACCAACATGAAGAGACATATTAGTAAAATTACCCAACTCCACATGGATTTCCAGACCCTTTTGAGCTCCCGAAGGCTATTAGTCAGACTCTCCTTATCATATACCAACACCAATAAATCAACAAGAATAAAGAACACTAATAAAACCAGACTTCTTGTGGAAACCCGACGATGAGAAAAAGTAAGATTTTGCAACGCTCTTCCCACACTTACCACTCAAGTCCCAACAATCCTAATCTATCTACCTTGACATCCCCAAAATAACAAGCGTTCTCTAAAAAGAATGGTCTGCCAAGATCCGACCTCCTTCGATACAATTTTTTCACAAACGAGCCCGAGTCGACCCAAATCTCGTCACCTAGGCCATCCCATAACAAGTCCCGAGAGGCCTTCCCGATCCTCCCAGGATGGGGAAAAGAACCGAGGTCATCAGTAGATTACACAAGGGAATGATTTCTACCAAATATAAACAATCAAACAAATAGAGGAAAGAAATGGATAGTCCAAAATACATTTACAAAAAAATTGAACTGAACATTATTTGTATAGGAAACTGAATGTACAACTAAACCAACAACTCAAGTGACCAAACCCGATAACCAAATAAATCCATGTGAGCACTCTATTCACTTGTTAACATATTGATCGTGTCTCTCCCAAGGAGATTTAACTCAAGATTAAACCTGCACAAGGGATAAAAATAGAAAAAGTCTATATGTGTGAGTATTAAGACTCAGTAGGTTAGCATGATATTCTCTTCCCAATGCACATATTTTAAAATAAAAAAAACATAAATTCCAGGTTTTAAATAAAAAATATAATGGTATGTTTTTGAAATTAGGTCCCATTATATAAAAAAATTACCAGACAAAAAATTTCTTGTTTTATAAACAAGAATGCTAGTAAAAATTTTCAAAGAGGTGAAAGTTTAGAATGAAAATAGTTTTCAAGAGGGATGATTTAAATAATGTAAAATTTTAAATAAATCATAGACACTATAGAATTTACCAACCAAACTCACCTTATTCCGATGGTGAGTAAACAACAGACAATGAGCACGAGTCGCACGAACACCCCTAGGTCTTAGTTAGTTGTGAGCCCCATGTACCTCGTATCTCGGTGAAGGTAACCATAAAAAATATCCATTCTCATGGAAATTATAAACTAGTAGGGAACCTAAACATAACCTAGTGGTCCCCCAACATAATCATCATCATCATATTTTAGTTAGTGTTGTCATCGTCAAAATGTTTACATGAAATAGGGGCCAAACCCCACAGGATCACTTGCATACTAGTACACGTCTGCCCACCTAGATACCCATGATTCCCTTTAGTTATCAATAAAGTTACACATATTATCAAATACACTTTTTTAGATCAAAATTCCATTCCCAAACAATAAAAAAACAAACAACCCACAAACATGCATTAAATTTCTTCCACAGATCAATAAACCACTAAAAATATTTGTAAAATAATTTCAAGGAGTGTATTGAGGCTTTGTAGATAAAACTCATTCAAAAATAATACTTTAAGTATAAACACACAATAGAACCATACCCAACCTTATTTTTGAGCCCTAAAAACATTTAATAAAATAATTTCATATACCAAAAAATAATCCCAATTTATGCAATATTTTATATACATGTAAAACACCCATTCATCATTTTTAGGAAATGCCAAAGGGGAGTTTAAACAATTTCTGAAAACTAACATTTGACAAAGGTATGAATTTAACTTTAATTAAGGAGGTGTATACACAAAATTTATATAAGAAAAAAAATTCATAAGTCTCTAGATACACTTAGGTAACATATTCAAAACACAACCATTTTCATAAGGATGCGAAACATGCCATTTTACTGCAACTCGGGCCAAAACATGTTGTAAACCAAAAATCATTTGTTTGTAAAACCAAATACAAATTGTAATGACATAGAAGGACCCACAAATAAAATTTTTAATTCTACACATGCATTTATAAATCCAAAATAATAATTTTTAAATCACACATAACACATAAAATCCAACTGGGCAATTTACCGAACACATGACATGAACTTTTAAACAAAATAATTTATTTTAAGAACTTGATAAAGAATAAAACACAAATTGAATGAAATATTTTATTAAAGATACTGAAAATTATTCAAAATACCATAAACCAGGTTCAAAACCTCAAAAACCATGTGAGAAAGGTAACAAAACATTTAAACAAACACTTGGTGTGCACTTTTATAACAAAACAACACTACCTTTCACAAAAATGGATTAAACAACCATTTTTCACACCAAGAAAATTATACAATGGAATAAACAATAATAAAAATATATATAAGGTTATAACAGTAATAAAATTATGAATATTAAATGATAATGGCATGTGGAAGGGATATCCTACCCCAAATCCTTGGCGTAATGGAAACCCACACCTGATATCACCATATGAGGGTTTATAAACAATAAACCTATGACGACCATACCCAAACAAACAAAATCCCCATACAATATCATGGTATAATAGGAAAAAGGTCTATAATTACTAGGGGGGAATATAAAACCAAGAAATTATGAAAGGCGGAGGAAGAGGGAGGAGAAATGAGAAGGAATTTCACCTTGGGAACTCAAAAAATTATCGTATTCCTTTATATATACACCATTAGAAGAAAATTAATGTCATAAATCTCATTGGAGGGAATACTAAGGTCTTCTAGAACCATGTAAAACAATGTTGGGGTAAAAGAGTAAGAAATGAATGATTATGGATGAAAGAATTTACCTTCTCAAATCTGAACGATTTTAGGAGCTATGAGAACATCCTCACTAATATGCAATTCAAATGAGCTCCAAAGAGGCATAGTTGATAATTGAGGTGGGGCTAGGGATTTGAGATTATAGTGGGAGGTGTAATCACCTAAATTTTATATAAATGGTAAAATATATAAATGAAACAAATTATTTTTTAAAAAATAGAAATGGGCCCAGAGGCATGCCCAATACCTAAATAAGTAACCACAATTCACTGTGATTATGAATTTTTAAGGGAACCAAAAGGATATTGTGGTTTGAATATGTCAGTGTAGGAAAGGTATGAAGTGGAATCAGTAAAAAATTTAGAAAAAAGGAGTTATAAAAGAAACAAATTTTGTTTTTAAATATGGAAATGGGCTCACGGTTGGCCCAAATCATGAAGTAACCACAATTTTTAAAAAATCTCCCAAACAAGCAATGAGGAACCCAAAGTAGGATGAATAAAAATATATGGTAGTTCAAAACTCAAATTTAATATCACCCATACCCCAAAAAAAGAATCTAGATTTTCAATGATCT
This sequence comes from Viscum album, assembly GCA_963277665.1. Classification (NCBI taxonomy): domain Eukaryota; kingdom Viridiplantae; phylum Streptophyta; class Magnoliopsida; order Santalales; family Viscaceae; genus Viscum; species Viscum album. Next base: position 1,714,004,349 of record OY728130.1, read on the forward strand.
AGATCAAAACCCAAAAAATGAAATTTTTTATAGTTATATATTAGTTTAATAATCATAATTATAATAGAATAGATAGTTTAATTATAAAATATTATCACTAATTCATTAATAATCTTCATTATTATCATCATTATTAATGTTAATTGATTCATTTTACATGTCTATTTTGATTCATATGTTTTTGTACATTCATTTTCACCGTGGTTCTGTAATCACCAGAGTTTTAAACATGATATAATTAACATATATATTACTCATATATATATAACCATCCATAAAAGAAAAATATAGAAAAATTAATTACACAATTCATAAATATGGTGGTCGGTACGTACACATAAACATTGTTTTCATTTTCTAATGAAAAAAGAAAAAAATATAAATAATATTTTATCATTACAAATAATAATATTTTATAAACATCAAATATTTTTTTTAATTCATAAATATATAAATCTATGTGTGTTGGTTAATGTAAATGAATCATATCTCCACATTTAAGCACCAGTCCACACATACACACATTTGATACTTTAATTTCCAATTTGGTTAAAAGGAGGTGAAAATGGTTATCCCATAATCATAGTAAAAATGTAGTATTTTGATGATACTTAATTAATTATGTTAGTACGCATAAAATATATTTATATTAATTTGAATAAGAAATAAACTTAAAAGTGTTAGGTAAAAATATTACCTCTTATTTTAGAGACCTCATTTGGCTTAAATAGTAAGCCTTATTAGGATTGTATTAAGGGAATAAATAAAATCTATAAATAAGTAAAGAAATATATAATAGTTTTTTAGGTCCAAGATGAGATATATTTATCAATGTTTGTGAACAAGTGAGGAGAATATGTTCCCTTTTATAACTGAGGGGAAGGTCAAACATTGAATTACTTAAAACATTTATATTATAAAAATTCAATTTCTTATGGAAGTTGGAAAAAATGGGAAATTAATAAAAACTAATGAAATATAAGGTATAGATATATTAAAATTATTATATTTATAAACTTTTAAGTATCATATTTATCCTTATCTGTTAGTTTAGTCCCCTTTATTAATGCGTCTGGACCATAACTATAGAAACTAATATTTAGTATTTTTACCATTTATTATGGAAAAAATGAAAGTGTACTCATTGTTTTTTTGAAATTATAATTCCAAATATGGAATCCAAATTTTTCAAATTTAATTTCTATGAGGGTTAAAAATTATCCTTAAATGAACTATGTAAAATGCGACGAAAACTATTTTTTCAAAAATTGCATTTTAAGCATAAAACTAGAGTTACCTTCGTTCCTTGCCTTATAAAAATATTAAATTATTTATAAAATATTTAATTAATATTTAATATTAATATTTAATTATAATAATTAATCAATAATTATTTATCTATTTTTATTAATATGTAAACACATTACATACCAAAAAATATACTTTTAAAAAATAACTCATTTTTACATAAAATGATTTTATCATTATTCATAACCTTTAGATTAATGTATGAATCATTAAAAAAATCATTAAATAAATATATAACAGTAAAAAAGATATTTGTTTATATAAAAATTTTAACCCCTAAAAAAGTGTTCTTCAGAAAAATATGACTTTTAATCAAGAAATGATTTTATTTAAATTTAATGGTTATATATTAAGAATTAATCAATTAATTTAAAATAAAGATTTTTGTTTTTATTTTGTTATGTGTTAAATCACACTAATACCCTATAATAAAACATTTAATTCATAAAGGACAAAATATATCACAGTTCATTTAGACACATGGGTACATTAAAAAAAAACTAGTGAATACATCAATTATTTTATAGTTAGGAGAAAACAACCGATTTTTTATTATGGAATGGAAGAACTCTTTTAAATAGGGATTAGAGGTAACCCTTAAATGACCTGAAGGCCTATTTTCTTGAAGTAACATTACACTTTTCTGTCCCAAAATCATTGTGACCTGAAGGCTCAAGACAAGTAGAAAAACATCACATCATTATCCCATTCTTCTCAATAAGATGCACCCTTACTGTCAGCAATTTCGTTGTACTTCCTCAATATGAATACCTGATAGAGAACTAATATTTTACCCAATACTTTTTTGAGGTCCATATGATATGTTCTGGTACACCCATATCTATTTCCAGATTCCCACATAACAATGCCTACATGTCTCCATTCCATACTACCTACCAAGATCCATCACTTCAACAATATAGTAATCAATAACCATACAAGGTGTCAACCCCTCTAAAAAGAATCATCATGATGTTGTACCATTTGTAATGCCTTATATGATCACTCATCTGTCCCAATAAGCTACATGGACATTATAAAGGTTCCAATGAACACATAGTTTGCACGATATTCCCACCCAACAATACTACCTAAAACTAAGCTTCACATCCAAGCTGATGCAATGCACTGATTGACTGGCCGCTCTACATCCCCTAATATTTTATGGTGGTTGAGAGGCCTTGTTTTCAAAAAACCATTGGTGGTCTTAATCCTCAATTCTTTGGCCTGTAGGGCTATACTGGGTAAATAGTTCAACTTCTATAGTACTACTATAGTTCAACTATAGTAAAAGATATAGTAATTGTTAAAATAACTCATATATCCACCCCTTTACTAGTTTTGAACCTTGGTATTTTAGATTTCAAGAATGGGAATGTACCAATAGACTATAGGATTATTGTTTATTGTATAAATTAAATTTATTCTAGATAAATACATCTAAAATTTTAGGTTTTTCATGGATTTTCATCAAAATAATGATGTATGACCGATGTCTAAGGGGATGGTGTAGCTATTAACCCTACCCATATAAAAAAGTGAAAAAACTATATATATTTTCATCATACTCTGGAAGATATAAAAATTATACAATTTCATTTATGTTCTATTCAATCACTTTACAATGTTAGAACATTTTATTTCTATTATATAAGCTTTCTCATTTGAAATTATTTTTAGAATATACAATAGATTATTTTTAAAGATACTTGGAATAATACTCTTAATTATGATAGACTACAATTTATGGTTTACCTCAATGTTATATAAAAGTATTCAATATGTTTTGATTATAATGTTCAAATTTTTTCCTTCATATCTTTCTAAAAAATATGGCGAGTCTATGAATAAAATTAGAACCCTATAATATATGTTGTGATCTTTATATATGTATTTTAAACGTGGTTGGGATCAACAATTTCATTTAGTTGAATTTTCTTAGAATAATATATTTTAATCGTGCATTCAAAAGGATGTTTATGAAGCTCACTATATAAAGACGTTAAGAACTCCAATAGTGTGGGATGAATTTATATAATATAAGCTATTGGGATCTATGATTGGTAAGTAAATAGATGGTAATGTTAGAGCCATTTAGAATCACATCAGGGTAGGTTAGAGTATATAGAAGAGTTATGTTGATAATAATCGGTTAGATCATGAGTTTGATATTTGTGAAAATTTATTATTACAAATATTTCATTGGAATAATGTTATGGTATTTAGAAATAAGTGGAATCTAATCCGAAGATAAATAAATACCTTTGATATTTTTTATCATATAAGGATGGTAGCTTATCAGTTGGTGCTTCTATTGAACCTCTCCATAGTTCATGATGTGTTCTATGTCTATCTTATGATAAAGTACCGAAACAACCCTTGACTTGTATTGAAATTAAAGGATATAAATATCGAGCATTATCATTATTTTTTTAAAAAACTAGTGGAGACTCTATATTGAAGTTATAAAATTATATGGATAAATAGAACCCACCTGGTCAATGTTTCAAGGTAGAACCATAAATGTTAGGAAGCTATGTAGGCGACTGATAATTTAATGAGGAAGATGTATCCTAATTTTCATCTATTAGAATAAATTAAATTTTTGGTGGAATTTTTATTAGGAGTAATATGAAACTCCTTTATATTTTATAATATATTTCTCTTAAATAATTCTGATTCATTTGATGACTTGTTTAATACTTAACAGAAGACCAAAATAAATCATGATACAACCGTTATAATGTTTATATTAAAAATGTTGGTATAATTAAAGTTAAAATTAAAAAAAAATTTGTATAAAAATAAAATATGATTTATTAAATACTAATTCAACGGTAAAATTAAATTAGGGTAGATAAATAACTAATAAGATCTTTTTATACTTAAAAATGACTTTTTTCTAAAACTAGACCTTTATACACTATGTATTTTTATTTTAGGCAAATGAAATTTCTTTTGTTAAATAAATATAGGTTATAGTTTTTATATGAATAATATATTATTATTTATTTATTTATTAATTGATGTGAAATAATATTAAAAATAATAAATGTATAAAAATTCTTTTTTCTACCAAAATAGTTTTTCAATGTATATTTATTTAATTTAAAAATTGATTTTATTATATATAGAAATTTATTTTGATTAAATGGATTTCAAATAATTAATAAAAAAATACAGATTTTTAAAAAAGGTATATCTTATATTTTTAGTAAAATAATAATATCTATGATTAATTTTTAATCAAGGATAATGAGGGTAAAAATAGTTAATTTAAATATGATCAAATATAACACACTTAATGTGAAAATTATACAATATATTAGTCATTTTTTGGGTTGTAATTTCCTAAACTCATGCACCACTAATATTTACTCACCCATCTAACCTAAATCTAATTAAATTACATTCTTAACCATTTCCTAACATTCATTTCAAAAGAAAAGTTTCTTTCTTCACCAATAAAATGAGGATGGTTCCACCCACCACAATCTACAGTTATAATTGTGAATGACCTTTAAAATCTTCCCAATTTTTCTCAAATAGTCCCAAATTCAAATTTTATAATACCATGTTCACAAATGTTATCCCATTTCCTCTATTTCAATAAAATCCATCAAGGGAAGAATCCAGTCCTTAATCTGTGTACTACCATCACCCTAGTATTTTATTCTTTATCTTCATACTCAAAACCTATTATAAAAACATTAATATAATTACATTAATATAAATAATATATTTAAAATTTTTTATATTAATGGTATAACGATTATCTATTCCTTTCCCAAGGATTCGAAAATTGAAAACTTTGGCAGTGTTATGTTCGAAATACCACATTCATAAATAACTTTTTCTTTATTTAATAATGGACATACAAAGAATTTTCAAAGGGGGATTTTAATTAAAAAATATTAATTTTTTTCCAATATATATTCTTCTTAAAATATTAATCAATATCAACCTTTTTTTTCATTATTATAGAAAATGAAAACATCATGCATGGAAACACACAGACATTCAACTCTATAAATAATGTGTTTATTTTCATTAATGATTTACATGTATGGTCATAAAAAATATTTTATAAATAAATATTATATTAAGTAGTGATATATTTTCTGAATATTATTCTTAAATAATGGAGAAAAATTAATTATATTTATTAATTATCCCATTAAAATTATTAAAATATCCAAACCAAGTTCATCATATATATCATCCTATGAAACCATGCCTAATATTTCCATTGTTTTAACATAGAGATGGATAAATCATTGAGAAAAAAATTTTAATAGATTTTTTTATCTGGTAATGATAAACATGTTATAAAATTATTATTTTTAACATATCTTATGAAAAATATATATGAAACAATCAAAATTTATAATATCTGATGATGAAAACAAACATTAAAAAACTATTACATGGGAAGTGAATGATTACAATTGAAGAATATAAAAGGTTATATATATGAATATTATTATTAAATAAGTTATTATTATAGATATTTTTATTTTAATTATGGTTAAGGAGCTTCTATTAAATGAAGGAGAAAAGGTAAGTGTTTCTTCTCAAATTTTCTTCTTTGAGAAATGTTTTATATTATGGAACTTTTATTGTTTACATGGGGTATATATTTCATAATTGGAATATTATATCATTATAATATATTTATTCACGGTATTTATAGTTTTATCTCATATTTTACCTATCAATGTGGTTGTAGATCAAATGTTACCAAATCTATAATGGTTTCCCCATATCAATTTCACTTCATCAAGATATGATTTTTATTCACCACTTATATTAATTTTTGGTACATATACTATCCATGGAAGTATTTTTAAAATATTTATCATGAAATTAATGGGATTTTATAACAAATATAATTTTATACCTTTCATGGGTTATTTATTTGGATGGAAATGAAGTTGTAAAGATTTTATTCCAATGTGTTTCTCATAAGTGAAACCACCACCACCTCTTGTTTTTAACCTAAAATATTATTCATCTATATCCATATTCATTTTATGGATATACTTATCCCTAATTAAGTAATTTCTTATGACGTTTTTTTAATATGTTCAATTTCTATTTATATTTTTTAACATAATTTTTACATTTTATACATGAGTGATTTTGAAAAAATTATCCCTTTTTAAAAAATTTCATGTGATCAAATTATTTCAACCGTTATGTGTGTTCTTATTTATAGAGATTCTTCTACATGATTCTAAATGTTTTCCAAATAGTTTTAATTATTAATTTTTTTTTAAAATAAATAGATATATCTTATTTTTCAAATTTATTTATCTAATAATATTAAAAAAGATTTTTTTATCTATGTCAAAATTTATTGATTTTTCTTATGGGATTTTTTCTTATGCTACAAAACTCCTAAATTATTTGGATGATTTATTAATTGTTCTATTGATGTTTCAAAAAAAGATTAACTTTTCAATGGTATAATTAACTAATTTTTAAATATGAATGTTTTTATGTTATCATGGAATATGTATGTATGATTTTTATTATGTAATAGGTTTGACCAAAATTACATAGATCTCTAATGAAATGGGAATGATAATTTAAGAGATAATATAAAAGGGAAAATGGAGTGAATCCAATAAACTATGGGACTATATCAACTATTTTATAATGGTTTTTATAGTAATCCTTAAATAATGAAGATATTTTCAATGATTATGTATATTCCACATGCTTTTGTATTACACTTATAAAATTCCATTATGAATCATGATTTATTATTGATGTTTATGAAACACTTATAAATCTTGTCCTTTGTTATGAAAAATCCATATTCCACGACTCATGATTTTTTGTCTATGATTTGTTGGGTACATTTTTTGTATATTATAATCATGTTATCTTTCCATAATTATTATTTTTTACTCATTTATATTCATTGATTGATACCTTACATATTTATTCTTACTGATCATGTCAGTTCTTCCTTTAATTTATTTTTAATTCCCAAGGCTATGAAGGAAGACATTATGTAGGATATGTCTACGGACAATACTATGCGAGATGAAATTGTCGAAGACATTGAAATTGATCCTTAAAAATCTTGATAACGTTTATAGTGTTCGTGGAAAGAAATCCTTTATGGTTTATGGGTGTTTATTATTAAGATATATAATGAATAATAGTATTTAATGATAGTTTATGTATGAATGTTATTATTGGGTCTCCTTACACATGCCTGTTATATTTTTATGTGATGGGTGTCCCAAAAATTATACATTTCCCCTATTTAATTTTCAATGCAAACATATCATGAGGTACTATGTTTGATTTATATATTATTACCACATCAGATTATGTGATGATGTCTTGGATATCTTCCTCGATCTATGTTTATTATAAAATGTTTTATAGTTGTGCTAGATTTATATGATGTCATGATCATATGATATCATTTACTTTATTTAATGTTTTCATGTGATTATATAATATCCTCTTCTTTTTTGATAAATTATTATGCCTTTCGTCTCATATATTATACCTGGTTTCCATTCTTTGTACTAATTATTACCTTATTGAGATTTTGGATCACTCCTTAAATTATATATTTACCAAGGTTATCTCAGGTAGTAGTAAAAGTTAAATTTTATTTAATAGTCTATTATGATGATGAAAAAGAAATTTTATTTAGTTTATTTAAAAATATTATATTATGTTCCAAATGGCCTAAGTCACTAGACATCTATATTTTGGTTGTATTTTAATTATTTCTTTTAATTTACTATTGATGTATTATTACATGTGGGATATATATTCCGTTATATAACAAAATTATAGTTTAAAAAATTAACTTTTTTAATCCATAAACATCACATATTAAATTTTCATGTAGGACTTTCCAAACATTTTAATTAAATTTTGGTCATAATTATATGTTTTTAAAAAACTCAGAGCATGTTATTTTAATTTTCAATATTTTATGGGAATTTTTATCTTTTGAAAGATTTATAATTTATTAAGAATTACTTATTTTTTATGTAAAATTACACATTATATTGATGTATTATTTTTTCCTGCATGACAATAATTCTATGAGGGTATTATATAAAAATTATTCTGACCGTATTAGATCATTTTATAAACATTCATTTCTTAAATTACATTTTGAACATAAAAAAATATATAATTATGAAATAACACTTCAAATTATTATTGAAACATCACATGTTGAATTAAAATAATGGTAATTACTATATATAAAAAAATATTAAATTATATTTTTAGAAAACAATTGTATATTTAATGCTTTTTTGTCTCCCATTTTAATCATTTAATGCATACTTGTAACTTAAAAAATATTTATAAAATTAAAAATACTCGTCGTAATTATTTTTTCTTAAAATATTCGACTGATGTGACTTTTATTCATCTATTTATTAAATTTATGAAAATTAATTTTTCCAATTTATTATCACAACCTGTTGTTAATTGTTTCATTTTTGATCACTTGATGCTTGTTTTTAACTATTGAGACCAATTTTCAAAAAACACCATAAGAGGGTGATCAATTATTGTTTAACTCATTTATTCAGAACACATTCAATTGGATATTTTTCCATTCTTTATAGTAAAAAATAACATATTATGCATACAAAACATGTATATCAACCATGTAATGAATTTAAATTTACAAAGAAATAAAAAATTTACTTGTCCCAGTAAATATATTATGTTGTAGGAACATACCAAGGGTAGTTTGATGGTGTAATAGGGACACAAAAATAATTATTTGTGAGTATATTTTTTAGGAATGATTCACTATTCGGTGTTAGGGACACTCCATCTTCTTATCAATATATAATATTTTTTAGAAAAGGATACTAATAATTAATATTAAACCAAAATAATTATTATAAGATGTTCAATTATAACATATAAACCTTATTAGTAACTCCATTTATTATAAAATAATTTTAATCATGTATAATGTGTTCGTATCATTTTTTAAATTTTGATTTTTAAGTCAAAAATAATATAGTGACATAAATATTACTTTACCTATATATTTTAGATTAAAACTCAATATTTTTTTTAATTATTTTAGGAAATCCATAATCTAGTATACAAATTCCTCAAATCATGTAGAGATCTATTGGAGTAATCTCTATCTAGCTGAAAATTATTTTTTTATTAAAGAATAGGGCATTCCACCCTTTTAGTATATAAAATCTATCTTGTTTTTAAAATTAATTCCCCTTAAATTATTTTAAAAATATATATAAGTTAAATCAAGTCTTCTAACATTATATATAATATTTCATAAATCGAAAGACATATAGATATTTAATATTTATAAAGCTTACAAAAACCCTGGCATGGTTATTATCTACTATATGAATGGCTATTTTAGTTAATTCATCAGCTCCTTGATCCATAATGTGTATATCCTATTATAATGATTTTTTATCCATATAAATTTTTTAATTTGTCACATCACCTCCTCTATGGAATTGATGTGATTGAAAAAACATGATTTTCTCTAATTTTCATTTACATTTATTTATGTAACAACATGATATACATATTTTCTCAATTTATTTCACTATATAATAGTAAGGAATAATAATTTGGTTCTAAAGAACTTTTTTTAGAATGGAGTTATTTTGTGAAATCCAAACTTCAATATGATTTCAGTATGTCTTGGTTACTCTTATAAGAACATTTCATCTAGTGCAAATATTATCACAACATTTGGGAACTCCTTTTAACATGATGTGAGTTTAAATACAAATATTCCCTTATATATCATGGATATGAGTCTCACACGGGATGTGTTACTTATTTTTCAATGAAAAAGATTTTTGGATTTGATATACATTAATGAGATTAGTGTGAGATTTACATACCCATGCATGATGATTTTTATTTTAATATGGAAAAAGAGAATCATGAAATGAGAAGAAATATGAGGATATGATTTGGATATTGATTAATGATGTTATGAAATTATACATGATATGACTATTTGTATTCAAAGTGAAATGTAAATATCATAGAGGGTATTTAATTTTTCATATTCCTTGTAGGATCATGAAGAATATCTCATAGAAGAAGTTTACATTGTCTGTAAAAATGCATCTATATCAAGGGATATACATCTCTCAAAGGTATTATATAAAAATATATTATAGTGGTTTAATAATTTTAATAGTTAAGGTTATGGATTCTGAAAATGATGAGGAGTTTATAAGACACCAAGATGATTAAAATACATATTCATTACCATTATTTTTTATAAGTACTCTCTAATGGATATCTTTGTGAAGGACATGTAACCCTTATATCATAAATCTATCACATTAATATAAATAAAAAGAAAATAGATATTGTGGATAAAATTTTAAAATTGAATATGATATAATATCAAAAAATCATAGTGAAACATGAAACTTACTATAGGCACTAAAGAATAATATAGGAGTGGAGTATTATACACAGAGGAATCAGTGAAATTCATAATGGGAGAAACTAATGATGCAATGGATATGTTCTATAACGACATTTAGTTTGAAAGAAAAATAATTAAGTATACAGACTAATGCATCATAACATAATTTTGATATTTTTATTCTACAATTAGGAAGATATTTCTTATATACAAAATACATTAAACCATTATACCTTATAATTATATCATTATTTATTCATATATTCTTGGAGCCTAAGGTATAATGTAATTACAATTTCAGTTCTACAAAAGGATTAAGTTTTGACCATAAAATATGTTTCATTGAGATTAATATTTAAAAAAAAATTAATATGGAAAAATATATCATCATAATCATTAAGTAATAAAATAAAATTTCTCATTATTATGGAATTTTATCTTAAATAATTCCAAAACTATTATTCATGATTTTTTCTTGATGAAGAAACTATATAGGTTACACTACTCGTCACTACATAAGAGGTATCATGCTATAATTTATATTATTACACTGATTTATATAATATATAATAATATGTCATATTAGGCATGACACATGATTTTGATATAGTTACAGGAGTATGATATAATATAAATGATATAAAAAATTATTCCATATTTTGTTATAAATAATTTATGGGTTATCATGAGAATTGAATGATAGAAATAAAAAAATCATGACGATTTGTGTCATTCCATAATTTTTGTGGAATATATGTAGATTTTTGGGATATGTGAGATGATTTTATAAAGTTATTTATGAGATATGATTTCAGATTTTAGGTTCTGAGTTTGAATGGATATTGTTCCATAAATTACTTCATTCCATCATGATTTTTTATGTTTTATCCTGATGAACATTATTAATACTTGATTTTATGAATTATAGGATGCCTATAGATTTTAATATAATATATTTTGGGAGAAAATTTATGTAAATTTAAGTGAAAATTTTGGATTCTTACTAGATATATTTGATCCTTGAATTTGTGGAAATGTTACATGGACCTAAATGAGGCCATACGGGATTCCTGGATTAATCACTACCTTCTATGATGAATTAGTGATATGAAATATCTATAGTTATGGATTATGTAATATTTGTCTCAAATAAATTTATGAATCCAAAAGTGGGACATCAATTTTTTTAGTGTTGATAGAACAAGTGTTCATAGAAAAAACATTGGATTAGAGTTACCTATGGAATTAATATGAAGATTAGAAATACCAACTAGAGTTTATTTGAAGATATTTTTTACTTTTTATTGTGATTGATATGCTTATTTAGGTTTATGAATATTTCATACCCCAATCACATATTTGTACTTTATTAATAAAAAATTCTGTCATGGGAGGTCGAATCGTAACTACCAAATACTAGATATATAGCCACTCAATAAAAAGAGTGTCTAATGCTTTAAATCCATTTTATCTACATTATTCACATTCCATATCTATATCTCTTGTTATCATGAAGACAATTTCATTAACATATTATATATCTATTCACTAATTGACCTTGAGGCCACATTGTTTATAGAGATTCAAAAATATGAATATGTTCATAATGATTAATGAAGAATGATTGGGCCCGACATAGTGGTTAGAAAATTATCATTTATGACATACAATTAGTATCAAATGCATGATAGATTTTGAGGATATTTTTTTTCAAATAATTTACAATTTAATTTTTATCTCTATTTTTTAGTGTTATTGTTTTTTTAATTATGTAAGGATGATGAATTGATAGAAAATAGTGGTAGAGAATTTCTATAATTATATCTATCATTAGACAATTTCATTATTATATTAATAGTTTCATTCACACGAGGATAGAAAGAGAACTATCCTCTTTTTTAGTAAATTCATTGTGTGGTGTTGAGGTTCTAACTATACTTCACCAGAGGTTCTTAATTTTATATTATTTCTAGAGTCATCCTGAGAATTATGGTTTTATAATTGTATAATAAAGGATTTTATAATTTCATCCATTCATTATGAAGACCTATTTTAAAAATCAATCCACCAGTTTTTTAGAGGATGTTTTTATTAAAATAGTGGGTCATATGTGAACCTATAAAATGAAAAATTGTGATAAAAGGGAGGTAGGGATGATGGGGAAAATATTGGAGGTATCAAATTTATTACAAAATAATTCATGAAATCCCATGGAGTATTTATAAGAAAATGAAAGGAAAAAATGAATTTTTAATTATGATAAAGAAAGATGAATCTCCTCAATGACATAATGATATCATATATAGATATGCCTAAAAAATTTAAGAATTTATATCTACCTATATATCTAATTCAATGATTCATTAATTCATCATGGAAGTATTATGAGATGTACTGAAGGTGGAAAATATTATTTTAATTAAGTCTATATAAGATGTTTTAAACTTAGAGAATTCCAATTAATATTAGAATGATAGTATATATAATGATTATTTGAATTTAGTGGCTCATGATTTTTTTTAAAGGTGGGGGTCAAAGCCTCAATTTATTATTTAAAGAAAAGGCCTCTTTAGATTTGGTAAAGGGAGACCCATTACATAGTACAAAGTCCCAAGGACAAGGGGCTGAATACAAGGGTTGAAATACGAGTTTTGGCCCAAAGGACCTCCCAGGGAATAGTACTACTACAGTACCCACACAGTTACAGTACCTACTATAGTACCGCTACCGCTACAGTATCTCCTACAGTCCCTCCATCGCTATAGTGTCACCTCTACTACAGTCGCCACTACTACAGTACTGCTATAGTACCCTGTTACATCCCATGCTACAGTCCCCTAGAAATTCACCCCTTCCAGGATTTGATCCTACGTCTTTTGGAAATTAATAGTAAAATAATGAAATTATTTCATTGATTTTTCCAATCAAAAAGATATTTATAATGAGAAAAAAATATAATTAGTTAAAAATATATTCTTTTCAAAGACCTTTGAAATTTGAAATGGAAAATATATTTAGGGGAACAGAGAATCTTTGTACACCAAAACATTGCAGAAGAAAATCCAAAATACATGTTGGTTGAGAATATTAAGAGTGATTCCAATTTAAATACACCAAAGAAAAACAATGGGAAACTAATCTCACCAGAAGAGTATGGGAAATAGTCTCTTTGGAGACTCAACCAAAATGGAAAGAGGATGGTTATTTTCTTTACTAATATAGAAGTATTGTTCTCTAGTGACATAGAGGATTAGATAAAATTTTATCTTGAAATCTTATGATGAAATTTTTTACATAGATAATTCAAATTCCAAAGGTTGTTACTTTCTATATGTTTTATTAAAATATAATGAAATTAAAAATTAGTATAATATTTTAATAATAAAATCTAATATCAATAAGTATATGAAACTATCTGAAAAAGAGGATGAAGTAAAATCCAACTTTGGTTTTCTCAACGAGACATGTGGGTGTTATAAAATAAAGGTACAAATATATAAAACATGGACGAAATGTATAAAAAAGATTCTTATCCATAATGAAATTCTTAAAAATCTAGTTGCAATAAATAAGTGGATCATATGAAACCACTGGATAATTACAAGAATAAGATGAACTCGGTTATAAAAAAATCCTATTAAAGTGGTTTTATAATTCATCAATCTATTATCACCTTCATGATGTAATGGAAATATGTTTCAGGTGGAAATTTTTTTTAAAAAGATAAATTCATTAATAATATTCAAAAAAAATGAAAAAATGTTAAAAACACTCTAAATGTCAGAGGCATTGGATATAATAAGGCATTGGATGGATTTAATTAAGGAGGATATCAACGTAATAATAGTGGTTTTAAAAATCAAAGAAAGTTGTTGACCAAAAATGAGGGGAAAATGTGTTGAAAAAGAGGTTTATAGGTAAAAATGAAAATGAAAAAAATCCAAGGATTTTCTAAATAGTAAAACCGTCATATATATAGATTTATTATTTATTATTTTTTTAGATGTTTTTTTCTCATATGATTAGATTCATTAGTTTATAATATTATTATTCATCATTAATTGTATATCTTCCATACATTTTTTGGAAATTAAAAATGATAAATTTTTATTTTATAATCATGGGATGTATTACCCCTTAAAATAGTAAAGAAAATAAATTTCTTACATGTTTCTAAAAAAACATTTATTTATTTAAAAAATCATTACTTTTACCATTTAATATATATTAAACAAAGAGTTAATATTTATTTGACGTATAGGATTTCATCCTTAATAAGATGATTTTTTTCTCTTTTAGAGTGGGAGAATAATATCGAACCCATCGAGGGAGAGACCGAGTAAAACTCCAAATGTCCATGTTCCTATATTCAAATAATTTTTTATTAAATACATATCGATTTATATGTTTCATTAATATTATTTAAAAAAATTCATGATAATTCATGTATATTAAAGATGACTATTATAGATGGTTATAATTTCTTGAAAACCTAAATGGGGATATTTATGTTCATGTAC
This sequence comes from Viscum album, assembly GCA_963277665.1. Classification (NCBI taxonomy): domain Eukaryota; kingdom Viridiplantae; phylum Streptophyta; class Magnoliopsida; order Santalales; family Viscaceae; genus Viscum; species Viscum album. The sequence goes on from OY728130.1 coordinate 1,714,019,616, forward strand.
ATGTTATCAAGATGAAGTATATGGATGACCTATTAGATTTATTATCAATGTACAAGTATATTTGATTTTTTATATGTAAAAGTGATTAATGTACTCAAGGGAGATTGATGTAATAATGAATAATGAGTCGTATTTAAAATTATAAGAATATCATAATGATACGAGAACGAGGATATAGAGAATATTTTAAAAAATAAAAATAATGCTAAACTATATTACATTAAAATACAATAGGTGGTGCTTTTATGTTTTCTCTTAGGTCAAAAAAGATGTTAGGGATGAACACATACCAAGCTTGATAGGAGTACCTAACCATCCATGGGATCATGGTCCTAGTTAACACGACCAAATTTATGGGGTGGGATGGATATGAAAAAATTTCCTTATTTAAAATTCTATTCAATGGAATAGGGGAAACATTATATGAGAATATGGGGTTTGGCCTCAAGATATAGAGTTCTACCCATAGACTATGAATAATTGTTTCCTTTTTAGTTTTAATTTTATCTTAATATAATGTATCATTTTTACAAAAGAATATATATTTAAAATATGGGAATATATATATATACACAATAGTAATTTTTTTAAAAGTATTACATGTTCAATACTTAATATCTATTATACTTACTAAATATCATGGATCTTTTTCATGTGTCATATCCTCAATTTCCCATTACCCTTCTTTTTTTCATATTCCCTACTAACCCTACCTTTCTCCATCACCCTAACAGTGCTCCCCCAACTCCCCCATCCCCATCTATTTCTTTCCATCCCCATCTACCTCTTCACTCCCCCCGCTTTCCTGCTCCCCCGTCCCCCCTATGTTTCCCCATCCCTGTATCCCTCCTTTCTCCCTCTATTGCCCCTCCCCCGAGGCAAGTTCCAAGTCTACCCATTTCTAACCCTCCCAAGCTCCTTATTAAGGACCCCACACACTCTATAAATATCTTCCTCCTCCTTCTAGATACTAGAGTTGACCTCGTAGTCATCTACCTCTGCCTCCATCTTTGCCTTCTCCTATGCCTTCCGGATACCCACCTCCCTTTCTGGATACCCACCTCTGCCTTCCACCTCTTCCCTCTGCCTCCATATCTAATTCTAACTATGATTTCACCTTAGCTCCCACATCACCTTGCCTCCACCTGAGCTTCACCACCTTCCTATCCTCGGCTCTGAGTCTACCAAATATTGATACTCTTCAGTCTCTGGTGATTATCCATTTTGTTTTCAATGACATTGGAATGACATATTTGAAACCCAAATTTAATTTCATATTTTCTCCTTGATTATAACTTTGGTAACCCTAAAAATTCATATAATATTTTCTAGTTCATTTTCATATTTTCTATTCTAACACCAACTATCCCAATTTTATCATCGCCTACTATTTTCTGCGTAGCTAACCTCATAAATTTTTTATTGGGTTTTCATCATTACTTAAAACCCATGAGTCATCTTCCACAATAGTCATCATTAATAGAAACCTACACCTTATCTTCCTTAATAGGTTTTCTCCGACTATATATAATCCTTCAATAGTTATGTATATATACCTCCATATTGTTATAATAATACTGTATTGATGAATTTTCTTTCATTTATCATGTATATTTTTAAACCAATTGAGTAAAATTTGTTTTAAGTTAGCAATTTTTAATATTTATACTTGTATAATAAACATATTCCTTTTATATTTTTCTACTTCATGTTTCATTGATTATCTATTACATTATTTAAAATTGTTAGTTCATCTTCTATCACGGTTTTTAATGGTGTACTATTCTAATTATACATGAAAAAAATAAAACTCCTTGTACAGTACATGCTAATATTTGTTTATTAATGACCATCGATCATAGTGTTTTGCATTTTTTATATAAAGTTGATTGAAATTATACTCTTTGGTTCCAATAAATACTAGATTATGATCATATGAACTTCAATTTTTTTGGGATATGTGAATCATATAATTGAGTTAATTGGTGTTAATGATTACTTCCATTGTTGATTCATCGATGGATGATGATACTATTTTCTACGTAAGTTGTGATGTTAAATAATTTGGAGAAATCAAGAAATTAAAATTAGTTTTTCTATATTCTATGTTTATTTATAGTATTTTCTTGTGGTCAATTTTAAATAATCAATTTCATGGCCTTGCTCAATAAATGAGTGATCTATATTTTTATTTTCAGGAATTAAAGCTCCCTATTGATCCATCGAATTTATAAAAAGACACTTCAATTTTTTCTTAATAGATTCCTTTGTTTTTGTCTCCTAATTATTTTCTCCTAGGTTCCATTAATTTGATGTCTTTTTAAGAGGACATAGTCAAGAGATTATTTGGTTTCACCACCTCTAACAGATCAAGGGGTATGAATATCAATTTTTACAATATTAAATATATAATTTATTAAAAATTAATGGACATATTATTGCATGTATGCTAGCGAATGACAAACCAAACTATATGTTTCATAATTATTTATATATTATTTATTTAATAACCAAAAAAATTATTTTAAATTATCCCTCTTTTGTATAAACATTTCTAGTTCAAGTATGCTGAGTGATAATGATACTATACCATCCTTTAATATATTCTTGCTAAATAACTACATTTATTTTTTCATATAAGAATTAATATTTCTCATTTGTAGTTTATATAAATTTAATATATTCTAAAAACCCATAAATAATACATATATTTTTGTTTTTGGGTTGGTTCATGTTTGGGAATAAGGTATTGTTCATTAGAATACAAATACTGTAAATTAATAAATTTCTCACTTATGATTAAGAATTTTTATCTTTTAATTCTGGCCACAAAAATCAATATTTATTCCAAATAAATGATACATTTACCCAACCTTACACAATAATGAAAAAAATAATTTTTTAGGATTTATTTATTAGATTAATTTTACTTTTAATGAGAGAATGACATTTATAAGTATTGATTTTGTAAAGGCCCTATGGACTATTTCAAAGGTTCATATAGCTTACTATTACTGATTCTTTATAGGCCTGGTTTAATCCATTATTGTTGGATCAACTTTAAGTTTATCCCCAGAGGGCCATTCACTTGAATTTATACATCAAGAAATCTTCTTGTGAAGGCCATTACACATGGTTAGTTTTTCTATACAAACATGATAAGAAATCCCTTGGAACTTGTGTTGTTATTCATGTTATAAATTTTGAAAACAACTCAATCATACTTAATGGGTTTGAAGAATTTATTTATTATATAACATAAATACTTATCAAGTTATTTTTAAATTTTTTTAATAATTATTTATATTTTTTCTAAATAAAAGCTCTTATATTATCTTAGATTCAGTATATGATAATTACAAATTACCAATCATTGATGATATAATGTAATTTTAGGTATTGATATAAACATAAATTTTTTAAAGTGATTTCTATTATCAAAATTTCCAGAACACGGTTTTTATTTTTTTTACCAGGATTAATGGGTTTTCATGTTTATGACTATTAGAGTTATTAGTTACCATTAAAGGATTAAATGTTCTTTTTTCTATGAAGTTTTTCAATATCTAGTTATTTTATGAGAAAAAAATGTTGATATTTTTTTAGTGTGTTATTTCATTGGGTTTTAACTCATAAAGAAAATTAAATTTTCATTGACCATGTAGGAGGATTGTTAATTTATAATACTCATAATTCTATAATATTAAGTGAAGATGAGGTTTTAAAATCTACCTTTCCATCACAATTTTTTTAAAATTTTTATTATAGTATTCACCTTTTACAGGAGAATTTTTTTTGAATTGGTTATTTCAATAATTTTACACTTCCATCACATGGTACAAAACTCATAATAGACTATAATTTTTTATATATGTTTCTATTTGTTCTCTTATGAAATTCTATGATTGTTTTCAAGTAGTTATTATAGATATTTTTTTAGATTATAGATTTTGAAAACTCAAAACATGTAAAAATTATATAATAATTAGGGTTGAGTTCGAAGTACTTCACTGCATGCTCTGGATGTTAAAAATGGTATGAAGTAAATTTTTATTAATAAAACATATGTTGGGGTTGATATACTACCTATTTTCTAAGGTAAGTTTACATTTTATTATGTATTTTGATTTTATGTGATTATCAAGTTTATTTTTGGGAGTTTTTGGATTATTTTAGAATGTTTTGGAGGTGTTCCAGATGGTGTAAGGCTAGATCCCAATTAAGGGAAACTATGTAAATCCTCCAAGTAACTGTGATTATTATCCAAACCAAGTTAATTCAGTAACATTATCCATATATTTTTTGATATATATATATATATATATATATATATATAATATTTTATACTTTATTGTATAAAAAGTGCACCCAAAAAAATCATGACTAGAATAAATTTTCACTACATTCCAACAATTTTAATATGAGTTATCATTGTTAAAATTACATACATCCTTAAGTGAATCCCTCTCCGTTAATTGATTTTATTCAAAATTAGAAGAAATTGAGTAATAGTTATCTGATGTTACTATTTTATTGTTTGATCATAAAATCAAGTTTTAATCACGATTCGTTGGCGGTTCACTACAATTTTTTGTCGTTTGTTGTTGGTAATATGCGATTCTGGATAAGTCATCATCATGTATTTTTTGTGTTCTATAGTTTTGGACATTATTTCATTTTGTTTTTCTTTTATATGTGGTAAAATATAAATAATACTATTTCTATTTACATTAGGATTATTTAAAGAATATTATGTTTTATCTACTAATTAAATTTTAAAATTTTTACCATGATATTCTGTTGTGAGAATTTTACAATTTCAATGCACCTCATACTAGATTCTCCTCCTTCTAAATGGACCTATAATGATTTTGATTTTCCTATTTCCTTTGTAAGTAATTAAATTACTACTAATATAAACTACTTTTCTAATTTGGTTCTCTTTAATTTATATCATCTAACTTTATATCATTTTTTCATAGATCATTTTTTAAATTAATAATTAATTGATAAAAAATATACAATGATTGGATACCTTTTATATATATCAATTATTCTTTTAATTTTACTATTTATAATCCACAAATTAATTTTAAAAATATAAAAAAACATCATATCCCATGAAATTTCATGGGGAAAATACTAGTTAATTAATAATTAGTGTTTTTTTATATTTAATTTTTTTGAATCCTAATTAAAAAATGTGAGACAAATTATGAACTGATTTTCTTAAAATGCATACAAGTATGGACTCAATTTTTAGATGACATTAAACCCATCATTCAATAGTATGGGGATTGTTGGGAATAAATTATATTATCTTGATCCACTATTCCTTAGATGATCCTCATTAGCACCCATACGATTTGGCCCTAGAGAATTACTCATGGAATGAATATGTATTGGTCAAAAGAATAAATTTTATTTAGAGTTGTTGATATCCCATAAATTCTAATTAAATTTTCGGAGTGGGGGTATGAACCACTAAAATTAGTTGCTTATGTATTCCTCTAATAATAATGAGTTCACATCAAACTAACATATTTTATATTTATATTTAGTATTAGAGTGTCTTGTTGGTACTCATGATTATATATACTTATTATTAACATGAAGCACTTTATAAAATGTTATTCCTACTTGAATAACTAATACATATGAGAACAATATTAAGGCTCAATGTTTGAAATTGATTATGGGTCTACTTGTAGGAATTCTAACGAATCTTGGATTGATTTATGGGTGTTGAGAAGTCTTAAGAAGGTTCATAGTCTTACACTTATAGGATGTTAGTTAAATACATAATTAGGGAATAAAAGATCATTATTTATATGTTTTTATGATTTATTTCTAAAGGTATTAGTTGATATATTGATAATTTTTTATTATGCCACTATTTGGATAGATCTACACAGAAATGATGAATATGATTTTTATGTTTTAAAAAAATTATACCAAAATATATTTTGATTACACTGTAATTTTTTCATGGTGTCTTGTAGTATAAGGTAAAATGAAATTATAGATTTAATGTTATGTATCCATTACATTGCAATCATATTCCATTAATAGTTAAGAAAAGTATTTTTGAGTATGTTTAGATCGATGTATGTTTCATTATTCTATTGAGTGAATAACACTAAAATTTAAATAAAAATAGTTTTATTAAATAACGTACAACGCAAATAATTGAGATAATTTTAAATAATAAAGAAGACAAAGTGTTTACACTACTAGGTATTACCATGGAGGTATTATTCTTTAATTTAGAGTATTATATATTGCTATATTTTATTTTTTATGAGAATTAATGGTTTAAATTAATTAGTCAATGATGATTAATTATTTCACTATAACTATTGTGGTATTTTTATATATTTTCATTGTTAGGAAGATGATTTATTAGAGTTAATTATGACATTTTATCTGATATTTAAATATATGGGTTTTTTCAAGAGATTTTATTGCAAATTAAATTGTTACATCATTATTTTTTTACATCACACCCAAATAAATGTTGTTAAATTATGATTTACAGAATTCATTAAGGTATATATATTCTAAAATCCTATATTATGGGAGTGGATGGAGGAATATTAGGTGGAACATTTAGTATCTTTTTAGATATCGTTGGTTAGGGATATTTGGAATTGTGAATAAACCAATATGGGGTTTTATGAGATTCATGGATTAATTATATCCATTAATTAATAGTCATAGATATGAGATATCTCTATATGGAGATAATCCTGATACTTTAGGATATTTGTTTGAAAAAAATAGAGATCCATCATTAATATTTAGAATTAGTAGATGAAGAGTGCGCACAATATCTATAGGATTGGAGGAACCATTGGATGTAGGATGAAGATCACACATGGAAACTAAATTTCCTCAAGTGTTCTTATTTCCATTGAATTTTCACCATTTAATTTTAGGAGTTTCAGGCCATCATCCTACTCGAGAAGTAAAATTTTATTTATTTTTAATAAAACATTTTATAGGTGTAGCATCATCCCAAGCACTAAACCTAAGAACTATAGTTATACAAAAAATAAAAGTGAAAGAATTTTTTTATCCCTTGTGTTTTTTGTATTTATTTTCTATCTATCTATTTCTAAAAAACACCATCACCATTCCCTCAATTGAAGAATGATCCTTTCACAAACCAAAATTAAGATTATGAATTTTTGAAGGGTAACAAGTCGAAGAAGTTCATATTAAACATAAATTATTTTATTAACTGTCATAAATAATTTCAATAACTGATTTTGGATATATAAATATTTCATATTTTGAGGAATTATATTTATATCAACATATTTTCAACATTAATGGCTCCATGAAATGGTTAAAATATGAATATATTTTGTTGAAATAACATTCTTGTTATTATATTTTAATATGAAAAATGACATAGTTTTATTACATTCACCAAATCCTAGCTAAATTTTCCATAAAAAGGTTTATAATGTTATTTGATATAAATTGTTAATTATTCTTCAAGCAGTAAAAATATCAAATAACAACCACCAAAAATCCATAGGTAATAATAATGTTTGACCATAATTTAGTGAAATATACTCTTTCTTCATGAAAATATCAAAACGTATTTCCTTCCACTATAATTAAACTCCATTTATAATATTTATCTATAATAATGAATAGATTTATAATAAAATCAATTCCAATTTTCTAGAACATCAGGTATGCATGAAAAGGAAACATTCTCACCTACATTTAATAGGGTTACTAAACCACCTTTAGGAATGGCTATAAAAACCCAGGTTCTTGTAGAATAATTTTTTTCATTCTTGAGTTAAGTATATAAATTAATTATACATGTATAATTAAATAAGTGGTATTTATAGAAATTAAAGAAGCCATTCTAATTGAATAGTAACCTGACTATTGTAACAGTAATGTGATCATTAGGAATAGTAATTTGGCCAATAGATTACTATCCTCACCCATGAAAGTATAAATCAAATTTATGTATTTTATAAGTGAAAATATGATATATTTATATCAGGGTAAAAGTAAATAAGTTTTTTAAAATTATAAATTAAGTGTTGGTTTCTTTATAAAACACAAATGTTTATTTGTAATATTTTAATTAATATAATTATTTAAAATATAATTTATTTTCATAAAATCGATTCATAAATTACTGTTTTATTTTTTTGTAATTATAATATAATTTTATGATACTTTGTTGAATTTTTTAATGTATCATAATATTTTTTATAATATTAAAATCATTACTTATAAAAAATTAAATTTCACATATTGTGAATTATTTATCAAAAAAGGGATTTCATTTTTGAATTCTACACATCAAAAAATGGCTGTGGTGAAATTTTGGGATTTATTTTTTAAAATAGTTGATTTTTAGTGAATAGTTAAATATGGTAATTTGTGGTATAATTATATAAATGAATTATTAAGTCATTCATAGTGTATTGATTATGTAATTACCTATTAATTTGAACTCACATCCACTAGCTACTATACGTATTTACTAAAAACAACACTATTAAAAGTCTTGATCCAAAATATTAAATAGATAAATAATAAATTTAGAAACACCTCTCTCCTCTTCCTAAAAATATAGACCCTCACCACCCCTTCTCCTCACACATAAAAAGCCTTGTAGATTGATGAAATTCATTCTAATTGTATTCTTAATCCATTTCCCCATATCCAAGACCTACTTACACTGCTAAAAAAAGACCCCATACCCAAAGTTTTGTATTAATCCCTTGGTATAAGGATTCTTTATAACATATACCCACATGTTTTTGTAAAAAATGGTAATAGGATTAAAATTTAAAAAATATACCCACGTGTTTTTAAAAATCATGGGTATAGGGTTTGGTTCAACACCTATAATCATGGTTCTCAGAAATCGTGGGTATATTTTTCTTGCGTAAGCACAAGGGAAAATAATTTTTGTGGGAAAAAAAAATATATCGGCAGAAAAAACTTTACCTAGGGTTTTACTCATATAGACATTTTTTATAAAAATAAATATAAGTAAATGTATATTTATATATTCATAACTCTACGAGGGGAAATGGTTTAGTGCATCATTTGTGAAGAGGTGGTCCGGGGTTCAATTCTGTCCAAAGGATTTTTTTTTCAAATCCTATAGCCACAACTTGAGAACTGTGGGTATAAGGTTGTTGATAGGGGAAAACATTATTGTACAACTATTACCATAGATCATAATTGTGGGTATAATTTTTTCAAAACTATGGGTAGAGATCCAAGCTATACCAATGCCTCCCATTTCCATGGTTCTTAAAACCATGGGTATAGCCTATACCCTTGGTTTTAGGGGATATAACCATAGTTTAAAACCATGATAATGTAGTTTTATATTATTTTTATCCCACCAAAAGATGAAATACATTTAACTTAAATAGTATCTCAAGGTGAAAAAATTAATGAAAACATTAAGTACAATATCAGAATTCTTTCGGACATATTGTAAGGGAATTCATAACCCAATTTCCATTCATTAGGTTAATATTATAATTCCTTGATCATGTAATGATAAGATTATTTGTGAATTTAATTTTGACTATAATATATTGTGTTATGTGGATTTATATAGGATACATATATTCCATTCATTTGATTAATTCTCAATTCAATGATAATATATTTATAAGGGAATTTATTTAAAAAAACCTTTCAAGTTAAAAATAAGTTTATTAAAGAAATGTTTTTTATTATATGAAATAATAATATTTTCCCACTTCTATGATTCCTTATTGATTTTAAATTTTCTTTATATTTTTACAGGTTTATTTTAAAATAATGTTTTTTCATTTACAAGTGAACTGCCTCATAAAAATAAAATGTGATTTCAAAATGGAAAATATATTTTCCTAATTTTTTTTTCAATTATGAATGATTTTTGTGTTATAATCATGTTATGCTTATTGGGAATATTTATGATGATGTGTAGTTCTAAGATAGGTTGAGGGAGGGTGTTCCCATTATTGCACTCCAATGCATTAGGTAAGGGGATGAAGTTAAACAATTAGGTTTCTCTTAAAAGATTATGGGAACATACTACGATGGTTATTCTAAGTGTAACCATGATGTTTACTCCTTGTGAAGCCAACATATCTAATTTATATGTAAAATTCATATAAAGATTATGCCATATGTTAAATTTTATTATTTGTGTATTCATTTTATGGTATTTTAGGAAACACATGATTTCATACGGTCAGATGATGCAATTCTATTTTATATGTAAATGTTAGAACTTTGTGAAATTGGTTTCATTAGTGGACTAACAATTTCTATATTTCTTCCTTAGGTCCCTTACTGATATTTTTATTCTCATCGAAAGCATTAAAATATTTTTTCACGAGGTTTGTGGATTGGTAAAGGAAATTAAAAATTCAAGTTTAATCTTTTTATGTTTTTTAATATATATAAATCACTTTTTTAAAGTTTCATATTATGAAAAATGGGCACTGAGTGGAAGTGTAAACTATATAATATATGTGCTTCTAGGTATGACGATATTACCTAATTATTCGTAACTTTAGGCCTAAATTATTTTTAGGAATATATGAATGTGAATTATTGTAAAAAACCACCTTTTTCAGGACAAGTGAGGGGATATAAAGACGTCAAGACCTTCCTTACCCAACATGAAGGAGATATAATAACCCCCAGGTCTTGCCTCCAATAGGCCCTAGGGTGGTGACCAACTCAAAGGGTATAGAAATATCACAAAAAAATGGTTGAAATTCCCTTTTTTTATTAACCAAGATAAAGATATAAGATGTATCAACCTCAAAAAACTCTAATAAACATATATATAAATACACAAAAATCTATCACACATGCATTTTTAAAGTAAAAATTATGAAAATATATCGAAAGATCCAAAGTAAGTACCAAAATAAAACTAAGCACTAACAAAACAACCTTCTCCAACGTCTGAACTAGTAAGGTCCCACAAGGTCTGCATAATCTTCTTGGAATCACGAGAAAAGTTTTATATATGTAGGGTGAGATTAAAAGTATACTCATTAGGGAAAAACCAAAGTCACAAGTGAACAAGCGAGAGAATCATACTAACACCCCTTGTAAGAAAACAACTGAAACTCAAAAGCACCTAACAAGGTATACTATCACCCCATCCTCACCAAGTCACTTTCACCAAATAATGACTGTCAAGTAAAGTAGTATGAACATCGATATTTGGCTACCCTATAACACTTACCACTGGTTAACTTCTTATCCATAATGTCAAACATCCTGATGCTACCACACTCGCCCATAAGACCCACTGTCGCAACCTGCACACACATTGGGATGTTGGGAAAGGACACCCTCCCCCATAATAATGGGGATGTTTTACTTGTAGTGCTAAACATGGGTGGGGTGCATATATAAATCACAAGGAACTAAATGTATATATATAAGTACCAAAAAATCATCCCAACCTATGGGTTTCTAAAACAAACAACCAACCCTCAAAAAACTGCCCTTCCTACCACCACTAATGCATAACAACAAAGCCATCCATAGATTTAATCCACAACCCAAACCAATTAATTTATGAAATTATCATTATTTATTTAACAATCTATGATTATTGATTCAATCCATACCCTTGAAACTAACAAAAAAGACACAAATTACAAAGGATAAGTAACTATACTAACCACTACCTAAGGAAAATAGAGAAAGGAGGAACATGGTGAAATAATTCACTCTAACACCCATTCATAAAATACCAGTCTCAAGATACTCCATGTGAAATGAAAATTCAAGGTAAAACCATAATTATTAAAAATTGACCCTTCCAAAATATCCTTGGACACCCATTTCATGAAAACAACACATCCAACAAAACAACAAAACACAACCAGGATGCAGTCCCACTACATGAATAGATCATGTGCCACAACCATACCACTACCCAAATGTATACCCACTACTCAACATGTTCATCTATCTCATAATCAATAAATATATTAACATGAGATACAATTTCACCACCTTCACCTCCCAATGCGCATATCTATACTCCCACCCCACTAAAACCACAACCCCGCTAGACAAACATTCTATAGCACACCCACAGAACCACCCCCTTTTCCACCCTTTCACCCACAACCATGCTTCAAATATTAGAACCCCAATCCCTATATAAATAACAAGGCAAAAAGGATCCAAACATAGAACAAAACCACACTATATATGGAAAAGTGTATTCAAATTTAACACATTTTTATTTAATTACACTTTTATTATGAAGGGTTATCACCAAACAAGTTCGATCTTGGGGAGCCCATTTATTTAACTAGATATACATGCATAATCAATTTCATAATTCCATAGTTCAACATGGGATACATAAAAAGTGTAAATAATGACCCGTTCAAAAACAAAGAGAACCAATGACCTTGATTTTCAGAAGGCATACAATTCACAATATGGATCAAAGATAACAGATAAAACAAAACAGGCATCACCATCTTCCTAGCCCTTTATTTATCACTAAGGTGAAGAAACCCATTATTTTAACAAGTCTATTCATCTACATAACACCCTTAATTAAAATTTAATTCAACTATATTCTCAATGAGAAATTATTTTACCCACAAAGCATGATACAAAATTGAAAGAGAGATGAAGCAATTCTTATCTCACACGATAGATGATCATATACTCCACTTTTTACCAAAACAAGGGGTCACACAAACACCAGGGGAATCCAAAAAAGGCTGACTCCAAATTCCACAAACAACACATGAATCCACGGGGAAGAATATATTTTGGTGAACTAAGAGGAAAATAAAACACTCTTGGAAGAGAAGATCTTGACATAGAAGAGTCTGATCCTATATCAGGGAAAGGAAATAGTTTCAAGGGCCATTAATGTCAGATCGTGGTCAACGTAAAAACCCAAATTTTTATTAATGAAAATTCTTCTTAATCTGATTAAATGTATTATTATGTAAAATAGATATATAGAACATATGCAATTCCATGGTTTTATGTTTTTGGATTTTAAAATATTGTTAAGAATTGTTACAGTTTCTAATATAGTCGTTGAACAGTGATAACAAAATTATTATAAATATAAAGCTTTAACAAATCTAATTTACTCAGACAAAGGAAGCGATACCCTCACCTAGTAGAATTTTTCCACACAAAGCCCATTTTTTGAGCTATGGAAGGAGGTAGTATCATTGTACATCTCTCTACACCAAGACCAAGCCGATATTCAACACGTTAACATTGAACAGAACCACAAATTAATTTATTTTTTAAATTAAACAAAATTTTAATAAAATATTATTATAAAAGTACTTTTTATTAAATATAAATGATCATATAATTTTTTATGAATACAATTGAAATTTTTATTAATGTTTGAAAACTGTTTTTGTCAAAACCTATGAATTTTCAATAAATGTCAGTTTTATTTTAAAATAAAAAATTAGAATATTTATTAAATTATTTACATAAAGTTAATATCAATTTTGGATTCAGGATGTCAAAATTATCTAATGGTTAATGTTTAATAATTTTCTAAGATAGTGAAATTTGGGGGTAAAAATTAAATATCGTTTAAATATATAATGTGTTTTATGACATCATAATGACCTAATATAGATATAATAAAATACTATAGAAAGTGTTTTCATCCAATATATGTTTGTCATTTAATATAATGAGATTTAATATTGTTTTGATTAATTTTATGGTTTCTTAGTGGACCCTCCAATACTTATAAAATATTTTAACTTTTTAAAATGATATCCTTGGGAGTGTAAATCACCACCACATAAGCAAGCCTAATATTTTAATATGTTTGGAAATTATTCTTATAAAATAATTTCTTGCCATCCCCATTGGAAAAAACCCTGGGCTATTTTTTGGTTATGATTAATTTAATGTGTAGTGTCCAAAACCTAAATAATAAATAATTCCCTCTCCTTTCATATATAAATGCATCCAATATCCCATTCCTATTCACTAAAACAATATAGATCTCAAACAATCCCTTCCATACTCTCTCTATAATCCTCCCATGGTGACCCAATCTCTTAAGAATTCTCTATCAATCCTCTACCAAGCCTTTGGGATCACACTTCCATGTAAGGGATCCTCACTTCCTTATTTGTGTCCATGTTTCCTTATATTGTTATGCCCTTTTATTTCCAGTTATCAATGATGGGTTATGATTTAGAACCTCCCCTATAATTTCCTCTTTTTGTTTGAATGATTGAGATACCTCTTTATCTCTCATTAATTCCTCCAATGTACACTCGTTACCATGCTAAAATCTCGTAATAGATTTATCTCTCCTCATTTATATTCATGAAATTATTTTACATTATGAATCTAAATTTTAATAAATATATTGGGAAATGTATCTATATGACCTCATTACTATCCATTTCATATAAATATGATGATATATGCCTTTATCTCTCATCAATTTTTTTTATGAATTCTTATGTCACGTTGTTATGCTGCAGAAATTGCACTGCCATTATCCATGCCAATGTCATTTTGTAGTGAATACCATTCCCATTTCTCTACAAAGGCTATTCAAATTTATGCTCATTTACTTATTGATTAGAGGGTTTCATGTATTTACTCTACATTATTTTATCATGGAATAAATGATGATGTTGAATTATTCCATGTTTTATATGTGGCACACTAATGCATGAAATGAAATGATTGAGAAGGGTGCACCCTGATAGCGCTCCAATGAATTGGGTAAGGATTAGTATCATGATACCTCAAGTGAAATGAGAAATTACTCATGAAAATTCAAGTTCAATTAGGGTTTACCCATGGAAATTCATGTTCAGTTAGAGTTTACTCGGGATCTATGTGCAATGAGCATTGGCTCATGCTAATATCATGTTAAATGTTGTTTCCACATTTCCAAGTTATGATAATCATTCTATAACATTCCTTTAGGTTCATGTTTCTCCTATGGTCCATTGATATTTACATTTACTACCATGTATTGTATTCTTCATGTTATGCCTTGTTTACTCCCTTTCTGGGATTTATATCTCACCCTTTTCTTATACATGTCCTCAGGTTATCCCATGAAATGGTAAGTACGAAGGAATGTTGTGGTCATGTAATATAAGTTTTCAATAAAGATGTTGTGTTTTATGTTTTAAGTAGTTATGTAATGTTACTAATTTCCAAATACACTAGACTTCTCGATCCTCAGAGTTGTCTTAAGTGCATGTTTATGTAATAAATCTTGTTTATGTGTGTAATTAAGAGTAGGGTTGTAATAGTTGGTATCAAAGGATAAGTTTAATTATTTTTGGGATTATGATTATAAAACCCCAGTGAAAGCCTTAGGGATAAGACTATGTATAATAAGAAAAATCCCTAAATATTTATGAATATATAGTTTGTGGTTTATCAAGTGAATACATCTCTGTTAGGATATAAATGAGTAGAGGTGGCTTTGGCAGAGTTGTATCTTGGGGTAGGACCCAGAAACACCTCTTTGATCTAGACTCGAATGGGAATATGTGAACAACAATGAGCCTTGATGCACTCTTGTTTATGAAACTCCTACTGGATATGATTTGGTAAATTAAAAAGATTTGTATGGAACTTTGTTAAGGGAATAAAAAAATGCCCTCAAGAATATATGTTGGGTAGTATATCATTGATAACACATATTGAAGCCTATAAATTCATAAGTTAAGGAAATAAAAGTAATTTATAAGTTATCCCTATTTTTCAATGGATTTCCCATCATGTGTTACCTATAATATTCCTCTTTATTCTAGCTAATGGCTGGCATTAGGAGGACTCAGTCTAACAACCGATGTGAAGATCAATGTGATGAATGTTCCAAGGAGATTCCCAATCTAATGGAAGTAAGAATCACAATATTTATCACAATACACTCTCAGTTAACTCATGTTTTGAATAGAAACATGGGCCAAGATGAACACCCCCCCCCCCAAAGAAAGAACAAGCTGCAATTGAGAGCTTCAGGAGACAAAGGACTCCTACATTCAATGGATTATCTGATCCCTCAATCATCGAGAAATGAATCAACTCCATTGAAATGTTATTCTCCATCCTTCACTATTCCAAACAAGAGAAGGTTGTTATGTTTTCTTACCATATGAAGGGTGAAGCTGATCAATGGTGGAACTTTATAAAAAATATGAAGCCTGAGGAATAGATTGAAGCATTGGAATGGAAGGATTTTCGAAAAATGTTTTTTGATAAATATTTTTCCCGAACCCTATGACTTAAGAGGGAAATTGAATTCCTTTCTGAAAAAAAAAGATGAAAAATCCATCAGAGCATATAAATAAAATTTACAAGGCTTTCATGATACACCTCAGTATTTGTTATTACCCCAAAATTCTAGGTTTACTGCTTCTTAAGTGGGCTAAAACCTAGCCTATGGGAAGCCCTAGTGATCCATGACATTGATAGATATGAGGAAATTGTATGATGATCCCTCAAAGTCAAAATGGAGATCAACGAATCTCATAGGTGTCTTGTGGATAATAAAGGGAAATTGGACTTTAATTCTGGTAGTCTAATTGATAAATCCAATGGTGCTAATAAATTCCAACACACCACTTTCCAAAGGTTTAGAAAGAAGAACCCCAGAAATTTCCTAAAGGGGACAAGGAAATGATTTAGGTGTGAAAGAGAGGGGCACCTGAGCATTAATTACAGACATGAAAAACTCACTACTATGACTGGGGAGAGGAACAATATGTTAGACCCTCAACTAATTGTTCATTTCTTCAACTGCAAGTAACCATGGCACTTTTGAAACCATTTTACTAGGCCAATGGTTTTTGGAGGCAACTAACAACCTCCAAGGCAACATGGTTGAGTATTTGCCTCACTAATTCCAAAGCGAACCCTGACAATGAAGTGGTTATAGGTATGCTTATTATTCTTTCAAGAATATATAACTTACTTTTTGATTCGGTTATACACATTCTTTTATATCCTGAATTTTTAGAAGAATAATCCCAACAACACCAAAAATAATGGAAGTAGCGATGTCAATGGGAAAGAAAAATGGAGAAATCATCGCACCCCATGAATATAAATCCCCCTACCATGATTTGTGGATTGAAATTTCTAGTGAACCATGTCATACTCCCTCGAGTGGAATTTTATGTAATTATGTTCATGGATATGATTTACCTATATACATCCAATATAAATTTCCATGAGAGGTAAATCACTCTCCATATGGTGAATCGACCCCCAATTATTTACTTGTTAATGGAGGAGGATGAATCTTCTTTAGAACCATCATCTTGAGCATAGATATTATTTCTCTATGAGCACACATATCTTTCTCAGATGAATGAGTTTAAAGAAGCACCCATCCTTGAATACATTCTTATTATGAGGGAATTCACTGAAGTGTTTCTAGAGGAATTTATCAGTGTTCCTTGTAGAATAGATGTGGAATTATCTATTGATATTATACCTTGGGAATCTACAATATCCAGTACTATATATATAATGGATGTTATGGGGGCTTTTGGAGCTTAAGAAAAAACTTTCAGATAATCTAGATAAAGGGTTTTTATGCCCAAGTGATTCACCCTGGGGTACACTAAAACTCTTCGACAAGAATAAGGATGGGTCAATGTGCCATTTCATTGATCATCATTTTATCAAAAAAAAATCATGATAAAAACATGTATCCTATTCCATGAACTGAGGACTTGTTCGATCAGATTCATGGAGCAAAATACTTATCAAAGGTGGATTTGTGGTCCAAATATTACCAAGTAAGGGTGAAGAAGGAGGATATCCCCAAGACTGTTTTTCGTACAAGGTACAGACACTATGAATTCATAGTAATACCTTTAGGACTTACTAATTCTCTAGAAATCATCATGGAATTGAGGAATAGAGACTTTAGAGATTACCATGATAAATTTGTGGTAGTATTTATAGACTATATTCTAATATACTCCGAAACCAATGAGGAGCATGAGGAGAATCTAAGAACTGTACTAAAGACCTTTTGAAAGGATACGATCTCTGTGAAGTAAAGAAAGTGTGAGTTCTAGTTGAAGGAAGACTTATTCCTAGGTCATATCATCACAAGAAATGGGATATCTATGGATCCCTCCAAGAAAAATGCAATTTAGGGATGGATGAGGCCAACATCTGTGATATATATCTGTATCTTCCTTTGGTTTGCAGGATATTATCGCCAATTTGTGAGAAATATCTTAGGATTTTCAAACCCTCTTACCAAGATAACTCGGAATGGATTCAAGTTTTCTTAGAGTGATGAATGTAAACATAGAATTAAGGAGTTGAATATTAGGTTTATCATTGTGCCCATTCTCACACTACCCAAAAGTGAATAACTTTCTAGGGGTATTCATTGATATATCAAAGAAGGGTATGGGCAATGCATTGATGGAAAATGAAAACATCATTACCTATGCTTTAATGTAATTGAAAGTAAATGAGAAAAACTACCCAACTCATTATTTGGGGTTGGATTTAGTTATCTTTACATTAAAAATTTTATGACATTACCAATTTGGTGAGAAGTGTAAAAATTATACGGGTCAAAAAATCCTCAATTATATATTCACACAAAAAGAGAAAAATATGCACCAACGAAGATGGTTAGAGCTGATCAAACACTATTACTTATCAATTCATTTCCATCTAGGCAAGGTCAATAAGGTTGAATATGATCTAAGTAGAAATGAACCAGTGATTCAATGATTCATTAGAATTGAAAAGGATCAAATTTTCTTTTGATGAGGATGGATAGAGAAATAATAAATAAGGGAATATAATAAATCCTTTCACAAATGATTTCTTAGCCGTATCTTTTGGAAATATTAAAGGATACTAAAAAGGATCATGTGGGAATTCATGAAGGAAGTGCAAACTATCAAAAATGGGAAATCCTCAGAGTTAAATTTTAATGAAGAAGTAGTTTTGAGATTTTGGACATGACATGTGTTCCAACAAAATCGGAGTTAAATAATGAACTTTTGGATGATGCAAACAGTTCAAATTTCTCCATCCACATAGGAAACATAAATATATATCGAGATATATAAGGGCATTATTTGTGGGATAACATGAAGAAAGATAGCACTGAGTATACATCAAAGTACCTAGTATGTCAGCAAGTAAAGGCTGAGAGGTAGAAGTCTAAGGGGATGACACAACCATTACCCATACCAATATTGAAATGGGGGAACATCACCATGGACTTTGTTAGAGGACTTTAGAAGACATCCAAATGAAACAATGCTATCTGGGTTTTTGTGGATCGTCTTATAAATATTGTACACTTCTTTACAATTTTGGATGATTTCTAATTGGATTATCTATAACGGATATACATCAAAGAAGTGTTAAGGATTCATAGAGTACCACTATCGATTTTATCTGATTGAGTTCCATGATTAACCTCTATGTTCTGGAAGAATATACAACTTTCTTTTAATATTGATCTGAACATTAATAGAAATGGTCATCCTCCAATATATGGACAATCTAAGCCCACAATCCAAAAACATGAGGGCATGTTGAGAGAATTCTCAATGGACCTCAAAGGAGGATGTGATCAACATATTCCCCTATCCTAGTTCTCTTACAACACAATTTTCCACTCAAGCATCCAAATGGATCCTTATGATGTACTTTATGGGGAGAGGTGAAGAACACAAGCATGTTGTGATGAAGTTAGGGAGAAAAAACTCATAGGTCTAGAAATGGTAGAAGAAATGATGGAGAAGGTTAAGACTATCCATCAGAACATTAAAGTTGCTCAGTGTCGACAAAAGATCTATGATGATAATCATTGATGAGGCCGAGAGATTGATGTTGGAGGCATCATATTCCTTTGAAAATCATATCGGAAGAGAGTTATGATATTTGGTAAGAAGGTAATGCATAGTCCAAGGTACATTGGCCCTTTTGAGATCCTTGATCGCATTGGAGTAGTGGCCAATCGACTAGAACTCCCACCGAACCTTTCTCAAGTACATGATGTATTTCATGTATCACTATTGAGGAAGTACATACTTGACCCATCGCATGTACTCAATCCATAAGTGGTACCATTGGAGAATGACCTCTTCTATGAAGAGAAGCCAGAGAAAATCCCATATTTTAGGGAAAAATCTCTATGAAATAAGACAATTCCCATCATTAATTTGTTGTGGAAAAAGAACAAGTTTGAAGAAGCAATGTGGGAATAAGAGGAAGAAATGAATTTGAGTTACCTTCATCTATTTTAGTGTAGGGAAAGGAAATTTTGTGGGTGGAATTTTTTAAGGGGGGAAGATTGTAACGACCCAAAATTTTATTAATGAAAATTTATCTTGATCTAATTAAATTTATTATTATGTAAAATTGTTATATAAAACATATTAACTACCATGTTTGTATGTATTTTGATTTTAAACTACCATTAATAATTGTTGTTGTTGCTAATATATATGTTGAATAGTGATCATATAATTAGCATAAATACAGGGATTTAAAAAATCCAATTTACTCAGACAAAGGAAGCGATGAACTCATCCAGTAGAATTGATCCATACGAAGCCCATTTGTCAAAGCTCAAGATGAGGTAGAGTCACTAGGATTCTCTCTTAACCAAGCCCAAGCCGAGATTCAATACATTATGCTTGAACGAAACCACCTACGGGAGAAGTGGATGTTAATTGATATTACCACCCAAGAGATATTATCCAAGCCGCACCAAGAGTCTTTCACCATAGCACACCTTACCCTTTGGTCTTATGCAGGTGTTATAAGGAGTTATGTAACACGACCCTAGAACTATGATTATGTGAATTATTTTTGTATAGAATAAACTTTATACCTTCATTTTATTATTATTACTTTGTGAATGGTTTTTAAAAGAACAAATAGTTTTTTAGTTAATATTCAATTAAGAAATATATTATGATGAATTAATAGATTTTTTTAATTAAATAATATTTTAATAAAATTTTATTACTAAATTACTTTTTATTAAATATAAATGATGATACAATGTTTTATAAAAATACTTGAAATTTTTATTATGGTTTGAAAACGGTTTTTGTCAAAAACCCATGAATTTTAAATAAATGTTATTATTATTTTATAATTAAAAATTCGAATATATATAATATTATTTAGATAAAATGAATATCATTTTTGGATTGAGTATGTCAAAATTATCTAATAAGGAATTTTTCAATTTTTTTGAGACAGTCAATTTTTTGGGTAAAAATTAAATACCGTTTAAATATATAATGTGTTTTATGACATCAAAATGACCTAATAGTGATGTAATAAAATACTACAGAAAGGTTTTTCGGCCAATATATGTTTTATCTTTAAAATTATGTGATTTTAAATTTGTTTTATTAATTTTATGGTGCATTGGTGGACCCTCCAAGACTTATATGATATTTTAACTTTTTAAAATGATTTCCATGAAAGCATGACTCAAATCCACATAAGAAAGAATAATATTTTAATAATTTCGGCCATTTACTTATAAAATAATGTTTTACACTCCCCTTTGGTAAAAACCATGGGCAAAAACCAATGGATGGTTTGGGGTTTGGATTAATTTAATGTGTGGTGTCGAAAACCTTAATAATATAGAATTATTTCTTGTTTTCTATATAAACCCATTCAATCTCCCATTAATCTACACTAAAACCATTTGTAGATTGACCAACCCCTAACATACTATCTCTAGAAAACTCCCACGGCACACCAAGCTCCCAATAAGACTCTCTCGAGCCTCTCCCAATCATTTGGGTCACACTTCCAAGTAATGGATCCTCACTTCCTTATTTATGTCCAAGTTTACTTATATTGTTATGCCCTTTTATTTTCAATTTAAAATGTTGGTTTCTGATTTCACACCTACCCTATACTTCACTACTTATTTTTGAATGATTAGATACCCCTTTCTCTCTCATCAATGCCTCCCATGTACACCCATTACCATGTCGAAATTCCGTGTGAGATTTCTCTCTCCTCATTTACATTCAAGCAATTATTTTATATTATGCATCTAAATTACATTAGATATGTTGGGACATGTATCTATGTGACCCAATTACTATCCATTTCATTTACATATGATGACATACCCATTTTTCTCTCATCAACCATTTTTATGATTTTTTTGTCACACCGTTATTCTGTCGAAATTACATCATGATTATCCAAGCCAAATTCATTGTCTAGTGAACACCTTTTCTATTTATCAATAAAGGGTATTCACATTTATGTACATTTAATTATTTATTATAATGTTTCAATTATTTATTCCACATTCCTTTTTCTTGGAATAAAATATGATGTTGAAAGATTCCAAGTTGTTTGATCAATGTGGCACACTTATCTATAAAATAAAATAATTAAGAAGGGAGAACCCAGATAGAGCTCAAATGCGTCATGTAAAGATTAGTATCATGATACGTCAAGTGAAATGAGGGTTTAATACTACTAAATCAAGTTAAATTATGGATTAATATTTCTAATTCAAGTAAAATTAGGGTTTACTCATGATTCATGTGCAATGAGCATTGGCTCATGCTTATATCATGTTAAATGTTGTTTCCACATTTCCATGTTTTGATAATCATTATATATCCTGACTTTATGTTAATGTTTCTATTATAATACATTTACATTCCTAATTCCTAACATTTATTTTATTCTTCATTTTATTCCTTGTTTACTCCCTTATAGGGCTTTATAGCTCACCCTCTTCTTATTCTTGTCCTCAGGTCATCCCATTCAATGCTAAGTACGAAGGAATGTTGTGGTCATGTAAAATAAGTTTTCAATAAAGATGTTGTGTTTTATGTTAAAAGTTGTTATGTAGTGTTCCTAATTTCCCAATACACTATACCTCTAGATCCTTAGAGTTGTATTAAGTGAAAGTTTATGTAATAAAACAAGTTTATGTGCATAAAATAGAATAGGGTTGTTATAGTCAAGACCATGCAGTTTGTTTATATCAATGTCCTAGGATAATTATGATTTTAAAGATATAAATTACATCCTTTCAAAAACCTTTATAACCACTCAAATATGGTTTTAAAATTGATTTGTATCAAATAAAACATAAGAAGGAAAAAAATAGAAAAAACTGAAAAAAGATGGAAATGAATCACTGATGGGTGGGTCACCGATGTGGGTCACCGATAGTGATTCACCGAAAGAAGAATCATGGACACGAGTCATTGACATGACCCCTCGACATGAGTTACTAATGTGACCCACTAAGACCAGTCACTAATTCCCGAACCACCGATGCCCGAAATAACCAATTCCCTATCCTACTGACGCCCTGAGTCACCAACGCCCTGACCTACTGACTCCCTGACCTACCAATACCCGGTGCTACTAACACCCTATGTCATCGATGCCCTGAACTAGCGATTCCCGGAGTCACTGACACCCTAACCTACCAATGCCCTAATATATCAACACCTTCACCTACCGATTCCCTAACCCACCATTGCCTCCCAAAACACCCCAAATGTAGGATTTTTTCAATGTAATGGAATGGGGAGATGTAGGGCATTATATAATATACCTCTTAAACAATTATCGACCTTGAAAATTCAAAACCAGGATAATAGAAAAGAGGGTTTCGGGAAACCACCCTGTTAGATACCTATCATGGATAAACCACCTTATGTTGTTCGAAAGCTATAGTGAAACCTCTACATCCATGAACACCTCCTCCCACATCTGCTTCCCAAACTTCCAAAAGATACCCAAAAAATTCACAAACTATATGAACATGTGTATTTGGGAATTCCTTCCTCCATGTCAAGATATTATCCACTCTAGGCGTCACTAACTCACCTGCATGGGTTCAATTTCATCTCAATTAATGCATCTTGATTATAAATCTGATCTACCCATTTTCCCATGTTAAGTCTTTACGACACATTACAAAACAAGGAAGAAACCCAAAATATAGTAAACAAGGTTGAAGCACTTCATCAAAAGAAAGATCATAAGAAAAACTCAAAACAACTCTGGGTATTGAGAACACATTTGCATCTCCATTTTCCAAGTACTCTTTTTCGAGTCTACCATACCTTCACAACACGTGAACCAAGGGAATGGTCTATCAATGTATCACCTTCTCTTGATTATCCTGGATATCTAATGCCCGATCCATGAATGTTGTGTTATCCTAAATATCAAACAATCCCCTTTTAATGATACATGAGTCACCATTAAGATAACAATCAATATAGGGGACATGAAAGATAGCGTGGATCATCTTTAACTGCGGTGGCAATGCCAACTGGTATTCCACCTTGTAAACTTGTCCCAACACCTCAAAGGGTTTGATGAACCTAGGAGTAGGATTCCTCCCTCTATCAAACCTCTACTTCCCATGTTAAGGGGAACCCCTCAAGAATACATGGTCACCAACCTGAAACTCCAAGATCCTTCTCCTGCGATCGTCATATGAATTTTTCTAGTCATGTTCTACCCTCATCTTATCAAGAACAATTTTCACCTTCTCGATCATACTCTATACCACGTCTGGACTAAGAACAACATCCTCCCTAACTTCTATTCAGCAAAAAGGTGAAAGAAATGGTCTCCTGTATAGGGCTTTGAATAGATCCCTCTGAAAGGCAGAGTGATAGATTTTATTGTAAGTTTACTCTAAAAAAGGTAAGTGTCTCACTGAAGACCCACCAAAGTCTAGATCACATGACCACAACATGTCCTCCAACATCTGGGTTTTCCTCTCTATTTTCCCATCCATATGAGGGGGAATGAAGTGTTGAGGCGTAACTAGGAACCAAAGGCAAGATTAAATCCCCTCTAGAATCATGACGTAAAATTCATATCTGGATAAGATACGATAGATCTGGGAACCCCATGAAGCTGTACCACCTCATCCACATACCTCTGCTCTAAGGCATCTACCGTGATCGAATCCTTAATCACTATGAAGTGAGCTGATTTCTTCGAACAATCCACTAATATCCATATTGAATCACACAATCCCTAATCCCTAGGTAATAATATGTTGAGAATACATTGATATTTCATCCCACTTCAACTCAGGGACATCTAAGGGCTGAGACAAACCATCAGGAAAATGGTTTTTTACCTTCACTTGATGGAACACAAAGAACATTTCCACAAACTCCACCACTACCACTTTATCCTAGGCTACTAGAACTGTTCCCTCAAGCCACAATACATCTTGGAAAATCTTGGGTGTACCACTAGAGGTGATCTTTGAAACTCACAGATAATTACCTCATGCATCAACACTAGAACAAACAGCTTCTCAAGAAGCAACATTCAATTCCGACCATCCATCGACCATCCCTCAAGAGCATTAACTTGGTCAAAGACATAATGCATAACCTCTACCTCTAAGTCTCTCTAGTAAGACTCCTCCACCTACTTCCTTAATGATGACTGCACAATTATCTAAAATAGAATACTTATACCTCAATGCATTCCTGAATATAAGTGCAAGGCAGCCAACTCCTCCATTTATCTCTAAGCTTTCACAGATTCATGAACCACTTTTTTCTTCAACTTCCTACTCAAATAATATACCAAAAAATACTCCTTTCCTAAGGTTTTATAGATCTAAAAATTTTAATCCTAGAGAAATTCCATCCAGCTCCGCAACTGCATGTTCAGATCTTGTTAGAAAATGATGTACCTAAAGCTCTTGTGATTCATGAAGACAAAAAAGCCCCCCTATAAGGCAATGTCTATACACCATTAATGCAAACATGACTACTAAGAGCTCCATATCATGGATAGAATATTTACATTCATGGGGTCATAACTACCTAGACATGTAAGAGATCACTCTCTATTGTTACATCATCACACACCCCATGACGAGAAGATAAGCATCCAAAATCACCTTAAACATCACTCATTCCTCTGGAAACTAGATCATTTGGGAACTAACCTAATTCCCATTTATATAGACAAACGCTGTATGTAACTTCTCATTCCACACAAAAGATTGGACATTTCTAGTTAGAGTTGTCAATGGAGCTTATAGTTGAGAGATATCAGGTATAAACCTACAATAATAGCCTACTTGACCGAGAAAACTACAAACATCTACCATATTTTTGGGTGATTCCCAAAAAACAACTGCATCGACCTTCATTTAATCCACTTCTACACCCTGATGAGATGAAACATGTCCAATTAAGTGAACTCCCCATGTCCAAAACTTGCACTTGGACAACCTTCCATAGAGCTGGTGGCATCGATGGAATTCCAGGAGAGTCTTGGGATGCTAAGTGTGCTCCTCATCTGACTTCGAGCATATCAGGATGCCATCGATGAATACAATGACGAACCGGTTTAGGAACTCATGAAATATAATGTTCATAAGACCCATGAAAATGGATAACGCATTCGTAACACCGAGTGACATAACCATGAATATGAAGTGCCCATACCTGCTCCTGAAAGTTGTTTTTAGGAGGTCACCCTCCTTCACCCTCAACTAGTGACACCGAAACCACATATAGATCATAGAAAACAAACTTCTCCCATAATCTAGTTAAAATGATCATATATCCTTGGATGAGGGTAATAGTATTGGGTAGTTACCTGATTCAACCTTCAGTAGTCCATACACAAATTTATACCACCATATTACTTCTTCTGAAAAAAGACCGGAGCACCCCAAAATGTCACACTAGGCCAGATAATGTCCTTAATCAGAACATAAATTTTGATCAACAACTACCACGACTTAGAAGGAACCATCAAAATAGAACTAACACCAGGTTGTTATAATTTCCAAAACTCAACATCACATCTCGGGGGTAGAGTCACAACCTACTCGGGTATATCCTTCATAAAATAACTAAAAACTCCTGAGACCTGCATTGTCTCAGCATGCACCGATTCAACTAACAGCTCAGCTAACAAGGAAAGGAAAGCCTCTAAAAGATGACTACCCATATAAAAACTCCACTCACCAACAAAATCTACACACTAGACACCTAATTATAAAAATGACTCTTCTCAGAAAGAAGTTCTTAAAAGATTCCATAGATTACAACTAGTAAATGCCAAGGATATCACTATATGGCTGCATATATAGAAGAAAGTGATCCCCACTCAACTTATGTAGCCACAACATCAGTCTACATCCCCGAAAGACAACTAAAAAGACAGTATGAACTCTGAAAAGTGTAATCAACACCAAGGGAATGGAATGTATTTCTATGTCTACTATTAGATTGTTGGATAGAATCGACATGAAAAATGGGTGCAATGCTATGAAATCAAACAAGGCACAAGCCAGAGTACTAAAAAAGATGAACATACCTCAAATGATATTAAACCCTACTAGAACATCTGCATCTACCATATGAAATTGATCATGACCAGATATTATGAACCTCTACTGCCGAACACCTCCCCATCCTTTCCCTGGACGAAGTCCCTATGGAACAACCTAAGGTCAGCCTCTGCCTACTTTGTCTCCCCTCGGTGGAGCTACAACTTGCTATCCATGATAGAGAAATGGCCTAGCCGACAATGACTACTGAGGAGGGTGCTGGACCCGTCCACCTCCACCATTCTATGATCTAACTAAGAACTGACTATGAAGGTGATCACAACCTCCACAAGAAAAAACTTTGGTTCTAAGCCTATAGAAAAAGGAAGAGGAAACAAAGGTTAGAACTGAAACTACTAAGGTCAGCTCCTCGCCGACTGAAACATGGAAGGTCCTGACACTGGAGACCTACTTATAATAGATTTCCCCTTCGAAAGAATATGGTTGGCTCTCCTCTCATGGTAAACCTTCTCACGATTTCATCCTTTTGACTACCTTAGCCATCTTCTAAACTTCTATGTATGTCCCTAGGTTGAAGGGTGTAACCACAAACTGGAGGAAAGGACGAAGTGCATCCCCTAAACGTCTCACCCAATACTCCTCATCCAGAAAGATATATAGAGAAAAGAAAAGGATATCCTTGCACATGATCAAAATATCCCATACCAATATAGTCTCCTAGTAGAGGGAGAGTAGATCCTATCACTTCTCAACCTTCATCATAGAATAGAGGAATACCACCCAGAAATACTTATTAATGTTACCCAATGAAACATCAGTGTCCTTCCTGTCCCTGAGGTAAAGCATTCACCACTGATGCACTGCTCCCCTCATCTGAATCACTTCCAGGGGAACCAAGTACTATGTCAGAGACCGAATCTAGCTGAAAGTGATCACCATCTTCTCAATAAAATTCTTCATCTCATTGTACGAGACACTAAACTCATAATATCTCAGAATCTATCACTAAAAGGCACGAAGAATATTCTTCCACTGATTATCCTCCCCCACTAGGTCAACCCTTTGTCATTCATCCAAGTCATCATGTTGAGACACCACTGCTAAAACAACTCATGGACGATATCTGAGGGCCATAGCTGAAAGGTAAACAAGGAACTCCTAAGCCCAAGTAGTAGGTAATTTATTTAAGATTCATTTTAAATCATTTTTTAAATTAATTTATTGAAAACAAAAAAAACAAGAAAATAATTCATCATGGTGAATATACATTTACCAGGGTTTGTACACTAAAAATAGTGTAGCCTCACTTGGTCATTTAGTAAGCTTAGATTCTATGAATCAGATCATGGGCCCCCCTAAAATCTAGCATCCCAGCTAGTCATCCTTTCCCTACATCATGCACGACGATCCCCTAACAATGTTTCCCTACCAACCCATGAAATATTTACAATTCCTTACTCCAAACCCTATTCTATATCTCAAATTTCATTTAATACCATTCTATCATGAACCACATTCATTAAGATAAAGGATGGGATAAAAATATTCCGATCCCTTCCTTCCTCAAGATGAAGGAGAGATAATGACCCCCCGAGTCCCACCTCAAATAGGCCACATGGTAGCGACCAGCACCACAAGTATAGAAATATCATAAAAAATGGGAGGCATTACCCTTTTTATTGTAACCAAGATAGGGTGATAATATGCATACAAATCTAAAAACTCCAAGAAAAATATATATAATTAAACAAAAATTCATACCAAATGCATGTATAAAGTAAAACTGGTGGAAATACAGAGAGAACTTCAATTTAAGTACAAAAAAATAAAATTAAGTAGTTAGACAACAACCGTCCCCAACCCACGAGCTAGTAAGGTCCGACAAAATTTGTGTAATCTCCATAGAATCCTAAAAAACGTTTTATATATAATGTCTAATAATACAAGTGTACTCAGTCAGGAAAAACCAACGTCACCCATGCATAAGTGGGAGAGGCATACTAACACCCTGGTGAGAAAATAATAGAAAATAAAAAGCACCTAACAAGGTATACTATCCACCCCAACCTCACAAAGGCACACTCACCAAATAACACAAGTCAAGTAATGTAAAGTAGTAAGCATGTCGATATTTGGGTACCCCACACCACTTCCCACTGGTAAACTACTTATCCTTAATAGAAAACGTCATGATGCTACCAAGATCTTCCACAACACCCACTATCAAAACATCCCTGCACACACATTAACCACATACCACATCACACCTTTCACACAAACACCTGGTCCCCCAACCACAACCCCATCACGAAGACACATGGGAATCACTTCACAACTCATCCCGAAGACACCTGGTAAGCACACCTTTCATTTAGACACATGGGCCTCACAACCACACTACAACCTGCCTGAAGAATCTAGGGCTACCAATGCTTAGAAGAAGGAGAAAAGAAGAGAAAATAACTATCCATCCATCCTCCCACTAAAATGTTGCAAAAGGACACCATACCTTATAACATTGGGGGTGTTCATCACATAGTTCTCAACACGAGTGGGGAGAATATATAAATCACAAGGAATTACAAGTATATATATAGGTACCAAACACTCAGTCCAACCTATGGGGTTTCAAAACAAACAAGCATCCCACAAAAAACCTTCCTTACTACCACCTCTAACGCATACCCACACAACCATCCACATACTTAATTAATAACACCAACAAATTCATTTAACCAATAATCATTGTTTATTTAATAATCCAAGATTATTGATTCCATCCCTACCAGGAAACTACAAAACACTTCAAGTGTTATAATGGAGAAGTAACCATAACAACCACTGCCAAATAAAAACAAAAAGGAGGGCTAAGGTAAAAGAATTCACTCTAAGACCCATTACTAATATACCAGTCATTGGAAACTTTGGGAGAAATTACCACCCATGGTAACACCATACTTCTTCGAAATCATCCCTCAAAAACCATCCTCAACATCCCCACTGCATGAAAAAAACACATCCAGTAAACAAAAAAACACAACTAGGTTGCAACCCCACTAGATTAAAAGACACTACCCAACAACAATAACAAAACCCAAATGTAAAACCAATATTCAACAAGTTCATTCATTTGAAAATAAATTAATTTCTCAACTTGAGATACCATTTCATCACCTACATATCCTGATACACATATCCATACTCCCACTCCACCAAAACTATAGCCATGCTGCACAAATAAGCTACACAAACCCACAGAACCAAGCCCCTTGTCTGCCCATGCATCCAAAAACATGATCCAACTGTAACACCCCTATGAATCATTCAAATAACAAGACAGAAATGATCCATACACAACACACAACTACAAAAAAGAACGGAAATGGTATTTATATTCAACACACTATTATTTAATTCAATATTGATAATAATGGGTTTCATAGAACAAGTTCAATTTTGGGGAATCCATTTATTTAACTAGATATATGTGCTTAATCAATTTCATAATTCCATAGTTAAATCAATGATACATAAAAAGTGTGAAGAATCACCTGTGTGAAAATAAATACCACCAATGACTATGATTTTTATAAGGCATACAACTCACAATATGGATCAAGGATAAAAGATAAAACAACAAACACATAAGCATCTTCCCATCCCCTCATTTATTATTAAGGTGTCCAAACCAGTTATCGTAATTGTTCTGTTCATCTTTATGACAAACTTAATTATGATTTGGATTCAACTATATTATCAATGATTCATGCATTTCCGCACCCCACATGACACATAATTAAAAGAGAGATAAAGGAATTCAGACCTCAAAGAATAGATGATCAGAAACTCCTCATTGCACCAAAATAGGGGGTCACACAAACAACTGGGGACTCCAAATAAGGTCGAATACAAACACCACAACACAACACCTAACTCTATGGGGAAGAACAATTATTGGTGCATAAATAGAAAAAGGGAAAACACATGGAAGAGAAGATCTCAGATTAGAAGAGTTAGATACTATATCAACCGAAAGGAAACAACTCCAAGGTCCATTTAAGTTAGATTGTGGTTAAGAATTTGTGGTTTGACTATTTAAATGTCTCCCAAGAATTGGGATATTAATGATATAATTAATATCCTTTTAAAAACCTTTAGAAACACTCAATAATTGTTTTATACTTGATTTACATCAAATAAAATGCAATAGGGGTGAAACTAAATAAACTAGGAAAAGAAGGAAATGACGATCCAATTGGTGAGTCACTAACGTGAGTCACTAAAAGTGAGTCAATGACACCTTAATAACTCATGAAAGTCACTAAAAAGACTCACCAACATGAGTCACCAATGTGGCCCACTGAAACCACACACAAATGTCATACCTTCCAGCACCTGACCAACCAATTCCCAACCTACTAGCACCCAGAGTCACTAACTCCCTAAAATACTGACACCCTAAGTCACCATTGACCTAACCTACTAACATCCCTACTCATCAATGCCCTATAAAGCCATTTCCCTGACCTACTAACACCCTGATTCACCGACGCCCATACCTACTGACACTCAAAGTCACTGAAGCCCTAACTTACCGACACCTTGAGTCTCCGACACCATGACCTACCAATTCCTTAACCTACCAACTACCTGACATACTGATACCTTGAACTATCGATGCCTCCCAGAACACCAAATATTTTGGATTTTGAAGTAGTAATGGACCATAGAGGTTCTATAAATTAAAATTCTTTTTTAATTTAATATATTATGTAATGTTTAAGGTAGGGTCCATATAGTTGGTTTCATAGAGATGTTTAAATAAGTTTAGGGGTTTGGATGATATTAATAGAATACAAATAAATGATTTTTAAATTTTGTTTTTGTTGATGTAATATAAAAAATAAATATTACCATTTTTCATAATCTAAAATATGTCTATTCAGAATGGTTTTCCTTAAAATAAATATGGATGATAAATTAGGAAGACACCGTAAGGAATTTTTTTTTATCAATTTGTTGCCTACAAGGGTAGAAATTAGAACCAAGCATTTTTTCACAGTAATGGATTAGTTAAAAAAGGCTATAATTGGTAGTAACATCTATGCACGAGATCACCTAGTTCAATCATAGATGAAAATGTTAGTGGTTGAATATTTTATTAGGAAACACCCTCATTTATTTAGAGAATCTTATGACCCAATGGTAGCTAAAGAGTATATGTAAGAACTAAAAAATAATTTCGATGTCATAGGGTGATCATAAATTCAAATGGTTAGTTTTTACATTTATTATTTTGATGGTGAAATCGAAAAGTGGTGGTTAATATTCAAGAATACTAGGTATATTGTGAAGATTGATACTTTAGAATGGGTTGAATTCAAAAATATTTTCATAAGGTGACTCAACATTTCATGGAAAAAAAATTTATTGGAATTTAGATAGGAGGATGATTCAGTGGATATTTACAAAGAGAAATTCACTCAATTGTAATGGTATGGTAAAAATTTTATCGGAGATCTTAATATTAAAATCAAATGATTATACTCAAGATTGAATCCAAAATATTGAAGATCATTGGTTTCTCATGAATTAAGTAGTTATGTAGCACCTGTTTGATGTGTATAGATGGTGGAAATAGAGTTTTCCAATTATTATGTTTTATTTGAAAACTTGTAGAAAAAGATATCAAGATGGAAGGAAAAATAAAATATTGCATAAAAAATGTTTAAGGGTAAGAAAATTATGTTTTCAGTTTGTGAGAAATAAAGTAAAACTTTTTGGAATGCCTTTAAAAGTCTGGAAAGTGTTTCCAATGTTGTATATTTGGGAAGATGGATTATAATTCAAATGAAAGAGATGATGGTTTTGGTAAGAATAATTTTGATATAAAGACATTAAAATGTTTTAAATGTAATGATATGAGTCATTATGAAAAAAATTGTCCGAAGAGGAACCCAAATGATGAAAAGAAGCCAGAATATAAGCAGAAATGTGTGGGGAAATACTTTTCAAATACTTTAACGGATGTTGGTCCATCCGATGAAGTAGTATCAGATATTTTTATTTTTTAATTGTAATTTTATAAGGTATTTTTTGATTCAGAATCTACACATTCATTCATATATGATAAAATTTCTTGTAAGTTGGAAATTTCACCGATTGAAATGAATTCATACTTACGGTAAATATATATGGGAAAATATTATGAAAAAAATAAAAAATAAAAATATTTATTTCATTTTATAGGGAAATAATTTACCATCAAACCTTGTTTTTTTGCCCCTTGTTGAACATGATGTTATATTGGGTATGGAGTGGCTTTCAGTTTACCATGCAATGATTTATTGTAGAGATAAAGTAGTTGTTTTTTCATAAATATCCTCAATTTGTATACAAGAATGACCCCATACCATTGATAAAATTTCATGAAGAAGAGAATATTTTAATGGATGGAAATGAATATTATCTTAAACATATATTTCAAAATAAAGGAATTATTTAGACTGATGATTTGTTAGTGATAAATGAGTATTGTAATGTTTTTATCCTTGAGTTTCCTAGTATTATACTTGACTGATAGGTTGAGTTTATGATTTATTTTTTCCTAGATTATAAAAATATTAAAAATCCCTATTATACAATAACTCATGTGGAACTTCTAGAATAGAAAAATCTATTTTAGGTGTTGTTTGTTAAAGGTTTCATTCTTCCCAGTTCTTCACCTTGGGGAGCTCATATTTTTTATTTGTTAAAATGTAATATGGCTATATGAGGATTTTTTCTAATTATAGAGCATTGAATAAAATCACTGTTGAGAATAAATATTATTTTCCTCAAATCAATTACTCATTTAATCCGCTCCAGAGAGCTCAGTATTTTTTTGAGATCTACATGAGATCCAGGTACAATCAGCTGAAGATGAAGTAGGGTTGAATTCCAAAAATAAAATCATGTACTAGATATGATAATTATGGTTTTTTATTACAAATTTTTGATTAATAAATGACCCTAATTTATTTATGGATCTTAGGAATAAAATATTCCATTAATATTTTGAAATGTTTTTTGTTGTTTTTTTTATGGTATTTTGGTTTAATAAAAATCTTATGAGGATTATGTAAAATATCTAAGGATTGTTCTGAAAACCATAAAAGAAAATATGTTATATAAGAATGCTCTGAATTGTGATTTTTTACAATATATTAATTTTTGTGGGATCATTATTAATAATTATTGAAAAATATTTGATCCTGCCAAAAAAAGTGGTTCATGAATGGATATGACCAATAAATGATATAGATATTTATAGTTTGTTTGATTAGAAGTATATTACTAATGGTGTTTTGAAATAATTTACATGGTTATCTAGCCCACTAACACAAAATGAGGTTAAATTAACATAGATATAAGAATATGATGTTTTCTTTCAAGAATTCAAATGAAGTTTGGTGAATTCACTAGTTTTGGCACTAGCTCTATGAAATATAGAATTTTTTTATCTATAGTAATGCTTCTTTAAAGGGACTTGGTTGCATGATGATGAAAAATGATCATGTAATTTCTTAAATTCGTGGACATTAAACCTCATGAGTTAAATTATCCAACATTTTATTTAAAATGATCCCATATGGTTTTCATTTTAAAAATTTTTAGGAATAATTTATATAGAGTCAAATGTAAAATATATATTGATAAAAAATGTTTGAAGTATACATTTACTCTGAAGGAATTGAACATTCAGAAGAGAAGATGGATGGAATTGATAAAGGCTTATTATTTGATGGACAATTACCATCCTAAAAAAAAATTGGTGGATTACTTGAGTTGATGAAATCATGATAAATTAACCATATTATATTTTTAACATGATCCCCTGGTTAATGATTTGATGATTTTTTTTAAAAAAATTGGTTTAGGAAATTTTTCTTTTTTGTTTTTGGTGTTAGTGAAATCATCTCTATCACACCGAATTATCAAATCCGAAAAGGAATACCATGAGTTATAGAAAAGGGTAGAATTAGTTAATAAGGGTTCATTTGTAGAATTTTACATTGATAAATATTTTGTTTTGAGATGTGATAAAGGAATATCTGATACTTTTGATTCACATTTTATGAAAGAGTTATTTTGTAAAGCTCATAGTTTTTCATTTTCTGTTCATATTGGAATAACTATGATGTATAGATACCTTCAAGATTATTACCAGTGGGATGGAATAAAAGAAATTTTTATAACCATACCATGAGATGTTTGACATGTAAATAGTAAAAGTATAATAATAATTACCAAAGATTGTTCTTTATTAATTTTCAGGGCCAGAGTGGAAATTACAAAATTCATCAATAGTTTTCATTGTGGGACTACCAAAAACTTCTTGAGGTTATAATGTTATCTGGGTTATTGATGATCAGATGAATAAATATGCACATTTTATTTCCATTTCAAATACTATGAATTTGGATAAGATTTTTTGACTATACGTCAAATTGATAGTTAGGTTACGTGGAGTTCCTCTCTATATTTTTATTTGACCATGATCCCATGTTCACTTCCCACTTTCGGAGGCACCTTTAGAAGTCATTGGGAAATGAATTAAATTTATTTAGTACTTTTCTTCCATAATACGATGGAAAGTAAAAGAAACAAATTCAAATATTTTAGGATATGATTTGAGATTATTCAATGGATTACTTGGGAATTTGGGATCATCATATTCCTTTTGTTTTTTTATTATAATAACAATTTCTATTTTAGTATACAAATTACACCTTTTGAAGAATTATATAGAAAGTGATAATGAAATTGAAAATATTTTTATAATATTGGAAAAATAATGTTGATGGAACCATAATTTTTAGTAGAAACATTAATGAAAGTTGATATGATTCAACGAAACTTGATGATATATTAGAGTTCGTACAAAAGTTGTGCGTATAATAGGAGGAATGATCTTTTATTCAGGGTTGGTGATCATGCCTTTCTCAAGGTTTCTACCTGGAAAAGTGTGATGTGTCTTGGTAAGAAGGGGAAAATGAGTCCATGGTTTATTGAACCCTATGAAATCATAGATAAAGATGGATCAGTTGCCTACTAATTGGATTTTCCTTTGAGTTTTCCCTAATTACACTATGTTTTTCATATTTGGATGTTAAGAAAGTATTTGTTGGAATCATATCATATTTTTAGTCCAGAACTAATTTAATTAGAACACAACCTTTCATATTAATAAAATCCTATTTAGATACTTGACTATATATATCAATTATTATAGAATAAGGTAATTCCCCAGGCTAAGGTTTTTTGGAGAAACCAAATGGTTGATGAAGAAACAAGTGAATATGAAAATGCTATGAGGGAAAGGTATCCTCACTTGTTTAAAATGAGAATAAAATTATGAGGATGTAATTTCCATTAGGGGGGATAATGTAAAAAATCATATATTTATAGAATACTTTATCTTCTTTTAAAATTATGTTATTAAATTAATTATAAATTGATAATAAAATAAGTGTTATTTATAGAAATTAAAGAATATATTCTAATAGAATAGGATCCAAAGGGTTTGAATAATAAAGTGGCCATTAGGAATGGAAATATGTATAGTAGAATAGTAACATCACCTATGAGAGTATTAATAAAATCTTTGTATCTTTAAGTGAAAATATGATATATTTATATCATAGTATAAGTAAATACATGTTTTAAAAATGATAAATTATGTGTTTGTATATTCATAAAACATAAACATTTATTTACAATTTAATAATTATTATAATTATTTAAAATATTTTTTTCTTCATAAAATAGATTCATAAATCAATATTTTTTTATATTTTAAATATAAGACAGTTTTATTATATCTTTTTTATTTTCTCAAAGTACTATAAAATCATTTATAATATTAAAATCATTATTTTTCGAATAAATGATGGTTAAAAAATATTAAATTTCTCATATTTAGAAAACTATTTTCAAAATATGGATCCCTTTGTTTCATTCGACACATCAAAAAATAGTTAGATTGAATTTTTTTATTTTTCTAAATCAGTTGTTTTTTATGAATGCTAATGTACTATAATTTATTGTATAATTAAATAAATTAATTATTGAGCCTCGGTTGATGTATTGAGGAGGTAAGTACCCATTAGTTAGAACTCACATGCACTAGTTACTATTAGTGTTCATAGGAATCAGCACTCTTGATATTCTTAAGCCAAAATAATATACAAGGAAATAAAATAATAAAAAACACCGCTATCGTCTTCTTATAAATACCACCCCTCACCACCCCTTATGATCACTCCTACAAAGCATTATATCTTGTCTAAATTATTCCCAATTCACATCCCAAGACTCTTCCCCTTGTCCATGACCTTATAGTCTCACTAAAAGAAAAAACCCAAGTTCTGTAAGAAGGATCTCATGGAGAAAACATTCGAGAGGACATTAAGTAAATGTAAAGAACAGTTCTAGACATAATGTATGAGAACACTTATCCCAATTTTTATTCGTTTGGTAAACCCTATTCATTATTGATTATGTTTGGATAATATTATTTTTAAATTACATTTAATAAAATTAATTTGTGTTATTTCTATTTATAGTGAGTACACATATTCCATTCATTTGATTAATTATGACATAAATGATATGATATATGTAATGGATTTTTTTACAAAAAAACCTATTTTCATGTTACTACACATTCTATTAATGAAATTAAATTTTTATTATAAATAATTATAGGATTTTACTTCATTAATGTTTCCTTATTTATTTGATATTTATTTTACTTGTTTTCAAGTTTATTTTCGAATAAAATATTTTCATTAATAAGTTTGAAACATCTTAAAAATGGAGAGTCATTTAAAAATGGAAAATTTATTTTCCTCAAGAATGTTTCTTTTATGCATGAGTTATGTTATATGAAAATGTTATGCTTCTTGGTATTTCATATGATGATGGTTAGTTATGTGATAAACATATGGAGTATAGGATTCTTATAGGTCTCCAATGTGCTTGGTAATGAGGCAGAGTTAACTGGTTAGGTTTTCCTAAGATATTATGGGAATATACAACAATGTTTATTCCAAGTTCTACCAAGATGGTTATTCCATGTATAGACAGGAGAGATATTTTATTTGTAAGAGTGATATATAAATGATTCTAAAATATACCTTTTATGATTTTTGTATTCAAGCTATGGTTTTTTCAGAATCATATGATTTTATATGGTAAGATAAAGGGATAATTTTTATGTCTAAAAGATATAACTTTGTGAAAATGTATTCATTCATGGACTAAAAGTTTATTTCTTCATTTTTATATCAATTAATGAATTTTTTTGTTATCACCCCATGTTATAAAATGTTTTCACGTGGTCTATGGATTAGTAAATAAAGAGAATAAATCATGTTTAATGTTGGAAGGTATTGTTATGGAAAGAAATCACTTTTATTCTAGAAGATAAATATTGTAAAAAAATGGATCTTGAGTTGAAGTGTCTATATTTTAATATATGAGTTTCTATGTATGATGTTATGACACACATATCTAAAACACTAAACCTAAAATATTTCTGGTAGTATAAGAAAGTGAATAATAGTTGAATTAACTAGATTATGTAATGTTTAAGGACATGTTCATATATTGATGATTTTTGTTTTGTAAATTTAACTCCAATTCTCATATATAAATATCTATAAACTCCAAATTTATAAGGAATTATTTTATTTTAAATTTAAGGGTAAATTATTCATACTCATGGTCAGAAATAATAGTGAAATAATTATTATAAAGAATATAAATTTTTTTATTACATATATTATCAAGTTCTCAAGCCACTTATTTTTTAGAAAACATTTATAAAATATTTTATGTCATATTAAACTACACATTAATATATACCAATTACAGATTTTGAAAATTAATATTTATGAAAAAATGTTTTTTTCATTTGGATCATATGTCCCCCTATTTCCATTATACTACATCATCATTAGACATATATCAATTCTATAATTTTTTTTAATATTTCATAAACATTTTCAATGGATCAATATTATTTTTTTAATCTTCACATCCAAAAAGATTTATTTTTCAATAAAAATTTTCTTGTAGAGGTGAATAAGCCCAAAAAATTTATTTTAAGGGATGTGATTAGACACCATGATATAATAAATTTTTTTGAAATTTCAATATTGTAATTTTTTTGTGAAAATGTACGAGACCTTCTACTTATTATATTATGATCATTATTTAAAGGAACTTTCTCAAAATTATCTTAAATAAAGTGATTCAATATCCCAATAAATTTTTTTCATGGGTATTATACTATTTTATTTGTAATATCAATAATATATTTTCAAGATAAATTATATCTATGGGTTTCATTATTTTCTCTAAAAGACTCTCTAATTGTTTTTTCCTAAAAAATAATTTGGTACACACTTTTTCACTAAAATATAATCCCGTTAATTTTATAATTGGATTACTCTTTTAATTAATTCACCAAAATCTGCTGAATTTTTCATTAATATAAAATCACAATATTGTCATGTATTTTCCATCCATGATATCACCCACTTTAATGCAAATTGCTATAACCGATCACCTCCTTCTATACATAAAACAACATAGTCAAGAGCGCCTTTGACATACCATTTTATCTTATTAATTTATAGGATGTGTGATGTATCTTTATATATATTAAAATGATCAGTAAAACATGTTACATATATATATTTGGTTATTTAGAAATGAATTTTAAAAATACCAATAGTAGTTCCAGATCAATATTTTTTTACCATTAGTCATAAGTTTAGTGATAAAAACAGTTATTGTTTATAATATGTTAATAAACTATTTTATAAACTTAAACAGTTATTTATTTAAATAAATTTGATGATATATATAAGTATAATCACATTAAATATATACATAAAAACTATGAATGTATGTGAAATCTTGAATCATTTATATTTAAAAAAATAATCTCATTAAGATGAAAAACTACCCAAAAAATACCAGTTTTCTTGTATTAATTTTGATGTCATTAACATATATCTACACAATGTATTTATATTCCTTCAATATTTTTACAAAAAAAAAATTCAAAACCACCTCACTTGGGTTAAATATTGTGAAATCATATCATTAACGGATCATAAACATCTTATTATACTTGATTCTAGATATATAAATCATTCTTTAGATGAAATTTTATTCTTTCAGCATCATAATTTTTGAACACATAAATTTATAGTACATATAATTATTCTTTTATTACTCCATTCAAAAGTTATATTTTTACATGCATTTCTTAGATTATAAATATACACCGTAAAACCACGATAATAAATAAAAATATTTTTTGAAACATTTCCTTTGGTTCAAAAGTTTCTTCTACATAAATATATATAATTTGTGTAAAATACTTTCATATAAGTAAAAACATGTTTCTTATAACATTGAAATAAATTCTCCCTATTTTATTCCTCCATTACAGATGCCTGGTTTTAAATTTAAATAACATTTAGATAAAACACCATATCAATATTTTCTACCACAACTAAATGCACAATGATATTCACAATCCTTATTTTTTAAAGAGTCTTTAAAATAAAAATCACATGGAAAATCACATATTATAATTAATCTAAAACACATTAATGAAAATAGAAACATCATGAACATCCCACAATAGAGTTATCAATATTCGGATGATATTAAAATGATCTTTTTCAACAAATGAAAACAATTCATGACTAAAAATATTCAAAAACCAATTCAATTTCAATAACATTTTTACACCACATTATGTAAATATAATATACTTATGGGGTTCATTATAGTAATTAACCCAAAAATTGACACACTCATAAAAATTTTAAAATCTTATTACATGAGGGAAATGCCAACTCACTGCTTAAACAATTATCTCCTTACCAGTAATAATGAAACTTGATATCATTCATACCTAATTCACTATAGACCTCTGTATGACTATATGTGTAATATATAGACTTTATTTTTCATTCCCTTTATCAACCATTATTTATATATAATGTACTTATCTCCGTTTCACCTATTTTTGAAACTATAATCGAGGAGACAATATAATTATTGAAAACAAATATCCACCATCAAAATGAAAACGCGACTCCTATATCATCTTACATTGAGTCCCACGTTATTTCAGCACCTATAGGTATCACTAGAGGTCCACTGAACTTGTTACTCATAACCCGATCATTATGTTTCCAAAACTGATGGTATGAACTCTATATAGTTTGTTATACTTTTCTATTAATCCATGTTTACTCACATAATCTTGATCTTAATCACTCATCCTAACACCTCATTGCAATTAAGAAAATTAACATCATTTAATATATTTTTTTTTGGAAATAAATACCTTTAATATTGAATCCTTATAATATTATTATCTAGTTTTTTAAAAAATAATGAAATACCTTACATTAATCGATATTATTGATAAGTATTAGTCTTATTTTTATAAAATTCCATAGATATAAAAATCTATCCATAATCAAAACAAAAATTTGACTCAAATTATAACAAATTTATTCTATAAAAAAGGCCAATATACTAATAACCAATGTTAAAGTGATCGTCATCCCAAACTACTATCTATGAAATAAGATCATAAAGAAAAAAAACTCCTAAAACACATCCAAATATGACATATCTAATCATTATATCACTATATACAGACACCATAATAAAATGAAATGGCCTTAAAGGTCACTTTTAAGGTCTATAATAAGCCGAGTGTGCCACCCCATGCCTAACTCTAATTGGTTAATGGCTGGTGACTAGAATTGAGTAAGAATAACAAACAACATGGGAGGACTTAACCTAATTAACACATATGAACCACACAGTAGTATATAATATAAAATTATAGTGGCCCTATTAATTGTGTAGGGTCATTAAGGGGGCACGTGGTGAGTTAGAGAACAATATTTTATTTTTCCTTTTCAGGATTTCTTTTGAAATAAACATCACTCAGTTGTTAGAGTGAGAGATATCACTGCTAAAATTAAAAACACTAAGGAATGAAAACAAACAAATAACACCTTATGCACAAGTTTTACTACTATAAATTTCGACTAAATACATGGAAGTATTTGAAACCACTTGAGATGATCTGATTCATTAGAATAACCATGTTTTATACAAATGACAAGTGTATATAAATTATTTTTAATATAATGATAACAACTATGAGGTATCCCAATAAGTATCTTATAATTCTAGACCACTTTTCTAATAACTAATGATATTGGAATTATAATTTATATTCAATTATATTATGTTTTTAATATTATATAGTGATCCCTCACTACTTCATAATGATGAATAGGTGTAACATCTTCTCTCCCCTTGAAAACACTATGTGTGTGATGATCACAAACACAAAACACGTGTGTGATATTTTTTTATATTACCCAAAAAACTGTAATTAATCTTCTTGTTCTTATACTTACTAATTTTATCTTTTTACATGTGCTATATCTTTTAATTTATAGAATTATTACACTCCCTCTTTCAAAAATAAATATATATGATCGCTGTTAACATATATCTTACAAAAAATGAAACATTAATTTAAGATTAAATTTGAATTTCAAGTAAAAATTCATGGTGAAAACTTTTTTTACAACACTTAAATGTATATATCCTTTTGATATTTTCATGTCATCAAAGTGCGACTATAAACCTCAAAACATGACACCACAGTTCCACTAATTACTGATAATAATTACCCTTTATATATAATGTTAGAATCATTATCATAAAAAATTCATACATACCTTTTCCTTTAGGTTTATATAATCATAATGAGATACTTGTTTCAAGTAAGGAAATATATTTTCTAAAAAATATATCATTA
The DNA here is from genome assembly GCA_963277665.1 of Viscum album. NCBI lineage: Eukaryota > Viridiplantae > Streptophyta > Magnoliopsida > Santalales > Viscaceae > Viscum > Viscum album. The sequence goes on from OY728130.1 coordinate 1,714,062,908, forward strand.
TTTATCTTTAAAATGTTTAATTAATAAATTAGTTACTTCAAACTCATCATTTTCAATTTTTAGAAATGTTTAGAAACCTTATGAATCACTAATATTTCCCTTTAAATATTATTGGAGTGACCCTTACATATTTTCTACTATAATTTGATGATACCGTATGATTAGAGTATCCTTTACATATATATATTTACATATTATGAAAATTTTGTATAACATAATACCTTATCCAATTTTTTTATCGAGTCTGTTTAATGTGACCATTGCATATTGATTGAATTTAATCTTATATATATCCTTTTCTATTAATCTAATCTAGTCTACCCATAGTGACCTTTATATATTAATAAAAGTTACTCTCATTCATTGAAAAATTATTAAAAGTTTAGTATGTTTTCTCAATATAACCGTTACATATTGAATAATTTTACACTTATGTATTGGGTTATCAAATTTTTAGATCTTATGTGATCAGATTTACTGGTATGAATTTAATAATGTTTGTTTTATATATTAAGGTTATTTCAAAATTTTATTTAACATAATTGTGTATCATTTTTGTATTGAATAATATTATCTTTATATATTTGGGACCATTTAAATTTTATTTCATAATTTTATCAACATAATCACACTTCGAAAATACATCAAACTTCTTAATGAACATTAAATCACTTTATAAACTATATTATATGTGATTTTGACCAAAATTAATGTATTAATTTCTAGATACATAAAAAATAGTGGATCCAATTAATTTTACCCTTCCAATATATATTATTTATCTTCTCAATAAATCAAAAACCCATAGGTATAAATAATATCTCAGTGGTGACAACCACTTCACATCTTAAACTCTTCTTTATTTATGGTCCTGCATGAGTCACCCCAAACCCTGACTCCCAGATTAGGTTCCATTAACACAAAATTTGTATGAAGTATTCGATAATAAAATTATATTTTGAGACAAAACACCCTATTAATTACATGAATTAAATAAAAAATCTCACATTATAATTTCAAAAATGATTTTAGGTTTAGATGTTTGGATAATTTATACAAAACATAAAATATAAAAACCCATTTATTTATCAACTATTGGTTACTTTTTTCACCATATAAGAAACCATTTAATCCCTATAGAGTCTTAAAAATATCCCACATAGTTTTCCACAAAATTTATCTTTATGAACAAATTATGTGATATAATTTTATTTATATACTAGGGGATAGAAGAATAAGAAAGGGGCGAGATCAAATTATCAGTAAGAAAATCATATTACCCATGTTGTAAAAAACATAAGCATGGTATACATAATATGGTATTAATGGAAAATTAAAATAATATTAAAATCAAGTAAAAATGGAATAATGATATATGAATGATAATAAATTAAAATATGTATATCAATAATATCAATCTCATAACAATGGAATGAATAATTTTAGACAACATAAATATTTTGTGAAGGACTTATGCCAAGTCACTATCCAAGTTTATGAATATGTGTAAACCAAAACCCACCTATATTTTCACATGAGACCTGTAGATGCATAGATGGTCTATATAATTACCTGACCAAACATTCAATTTATTAAGTCTAATTACTTTACCACAGGAGTCAACATGACCTTGCATATAATTCTCTAATGAACCTCTACAGAAATAAAAACATGTGTCTCCATATAATGATGAATACACAATTTCAATTCACAATCAACATGTATCAGTAGAAAATAATATTCAATAATTTCAATAATTCTCTATATGTCAATATAAGGGACATCAAGATGGTAATCCATATAGTGAATGAATGTGGATGGTCATGCAATACATAATTAATTTACCAAATTTCATTTGTATTGTAATAGAAATTCATGATACACCAATAATTTAAACTATATTAATAAAAGGGATAACATGATCATGAAACAATCAAAGAATATTCATTGTTTTAGAATTATATAAACTTTGAAACACAATGAAATCATATAAGGTTGTGTGTATTTATTAAAATACCCTTATAATTTAGAATCTAAAAAAACCCATTTATTTCTCAACCGATGGATATTTTTTCTACTATATAAGATATTATTTAATCCCTAAAGAGACATTAACATATCCCACAAATTCTTCCAGACATTCTATCGCTCTAAACATATCATGTGTATGAATTTTCTTTATACCATTTGTAATAGAAACATAAAAAAGTTGTGAGATCAAATTCTCAGTAAACGAATCATATAAATTAATTTTTCAAAATCATAAGTGTGGTATAAATAATATGACAGGAATGGACAATAAAAATGATTCCATAATAAACTAAAAATGATATCGTGATATATAAATGAAAATAAATTAAAACAAAAATATTAATAATATTTATCTCATAACAATTTAATGAATAATTATAGACGAAAACAATATGCTATCAAGGACTTGGGCTAAGAAACTGTCTTGTTTTGGGAGGATGTATATACCTGAAAGCCAATGTGTTTTGTCTCATGAGACATATAAATGAATAAGAGGGTATATAATTCATGGACCCATATTCCATTTCATTTTGTCTAATACATTCACCACAAGACTCAATAAGACCTTGCATACAATTACCCAAGGACCTGTTACCTAAATAAAAAACATGTCTATCCGTATAATGAATAATATAGAATTTAATTACATAATCAACATGTGTTAGTATTTAGTAATCATCAGTAATTTCAAAAAAAATTATGCATACCAATAAAAGGAATATCAAGATCATAATTCAACCTGGGAATGAAGGTGGATAGGTAAACAATACATATTACATATTTCAATAGTCATCTGTATTGGAATAAAATTTTATGGTACAACAATAATATTTCCTATATCAATAAAATTTATAACATGATCATAAGGAAATAAGAGAAATATGGTTTATGGTTACAAAATAACATTACCATTGTGTAAAAAATAAAACATAGAAGGGTGTTAGAACAAATAAAAAAACCCTTACAAAAAAGAGTGCTTCGATTGTTATCAAACAAAAGTGGTGAAGAATCAAATTGTTTGATACCATGTGTTTAGTACCCTAATAGATAATATATATATATATATATATATATATTATATGTCAGATCATAAAATAAATTCCTCGTTAGTGTAAATTGTAATGATCCTGACCATAGCTTCCCATCGTCAGTGGTTACTTTATTACATTGGTGTAACATACAAGGTATCTCATCTTTAAGGAACAAATAGTTTAGTAGTTTTAATAATTATATAAATACTTGAATATAATTTTAAAAATTAAAACATAAAGTAAAAGAGTGATTTCTTTAAGTTCATTATTATTTCCTCTAGTACAAATTTTCAAATGAATAATTATACTCATATTGGAATCCCAGGGAATGAAACACAAGATAGAGGTGGGATCAAATTCATAGTAAGGGTATGATAATGGAGGAAGATATGAAAAAAGAACAATAAATTTGGAAGGGTAAATAACTGAAACACAATCAATTTAATCAATAACTTGGGCATAATATCATAAGAATAAATAAAGACCAAATAATGATGTATAATTAAAAACAAGAGTTCAAATTTTTTTTCATGGTTATTATAACAAATAGGACAACCATATCAAAATTATTAAATAGTATCATATTGAGGAAATCTGTAATTCCAGATATCATAGACATATCATAATGGTCTATTTCAAAGACATCTTATAAAAATGGGTAAGGCCTCATCTAGAAACTGAATCTAGTATGTCTATTGAGACCTATTGATGCATCATGGGGATATAGTTGGAATCACATGTAAATTATTAATTCTAATTCAATCCTCATATTAATGGTGTAAAAAATAGTCAACATAAATATTAGTATTGATAAACAATCATTCAAAATGTTACTAATTACCCCAATCTATAAACAAAATCATATCCCATCCAATATAATATGAATGGTATCAAAATACTACATCCTCAGTCAAATAGATCATAAAACATTAGGATAAATAATAAGGGTAGTATCGTTACAATATATCCCTAGTAGGTAATATGTAAAACAAAGAGTTCATGATTATGATGAAAAAAATACCTTAAAAGATTCATTAAAAACATTCTTGAAGAATTTTTTTTACTTTGAAGTAATTTTTAAAACTAAACGTTAAAAAAATAATTTGAAAATCATTGTCTTTTAAAATAAAATTTTAAACTTATAAATGATTATTTTAAACATTTAGTTGCCATGATGGAGGGAAATTTATTACATTTTATTCACATTAAATAATATATTCCTTTAACATTTTTCGATAAAATACAAAAAAAAATATTTTGGAAATCTATATGAATATTTTGTTACAAATATTTTTTACAAAATAAATCATGGAAAAAATGTCATTAATTAATCAATTTTAAATTTTTAGAAATAATTTTAGAAATATTTTTAGAAAACATGGATTTGGATGAAAATGGAGTTTCGATCAAAGAGAGAAATAAAGTCATATTTTCTTAAAAACATTCATATAAATTGTTGAGAATATAATGTTATGAGAATGAAAGGAAAATGAATTTTAAAGTCATAAATAATATATAATAAATTTAATGATTTTATTGAGAGATGGATCATAATATTTCATCATCCTAAGTATAAACATAAACAATTCTGATAAATGACATGATTGTACCATAAAACCATTACCTATTTGGTAACGATGAATCATAAGAATCATGACAGAATAACATTAAATGAAACCTTCAATACCATGATAATAAATAAACTCATGTTGTTACATTTAAAAGGGACTGTTTATACACCTCATAAATTATTATAGGTGCGTTAAATGACATAAATCTCAAAGAAGACAAATTGAGACAAAAATCCATTACCTCATGTTTGAATTCAATCATATGTGTCCAAAACTCCTATAAAATAAATATAGGCTTATTATAAATATAATAAATTAAAATAATATTATATTTCATACCATATATGTTTTATTATATGATTTTATGACCCATTTATTAATAACTATTTGTTAAAATAATTGTCTTGGGTGATAATTGCTATATTTTTCATGTATGTTTTGGTTCAATAATTTTGGCCCTTTTATATTAATCATTGTTAAATAATATCCATATTTTTATCCGTGATATAAATTTAATATATAACTATCATATATTTATTTAATGTTATCTTTAAAATTTAAAGATAGAGTGGGGGTTACACTTTCTTGGAGATGGCATGCAATAATATATGTACGCACAATGTTTCTGTTTCCTCAATGATTGGAATGAAAGAAAAATAATTATTAATTTAATATTAAAATTCACACTTATTAACATCCATATTAATATAAGATGAAAAACATTTCACGCCCCTATGTGGAGGCAGTAGTCCACACATACGGATGGGTGACATTATTGTTTTATAAAGGATTATAATGTAAGAAGTTTGATGTGATATTATATGTCAAAAATAATTTTTAGGTCATAAATATAAATTATATTAATTAGTTTTACCAATAATACCTTCCATGAAAATTTTATGTTAAAAAGGAATCACATAGCTTCACGAGGCGGTATTTCGTTGTACACACGAGTGTTGTTATCGTATCCACCATAAAATGGAAAGTAAAAAAGGTATACATGATATCCGAAAAAGAAAATTATCATTATTTAATAAATATAATATAAATATGTTCAATAAATCATTATATATATCTTTTAAAGTTGGTTATGGAAAATAAATTACATCAGTTCGCGAGGTGGTAATCTTCCGTACACACAATCAAAAATTTCATTTTCTATTTGATGGAAGTGGGGATTTATATAGGATGTGATCTCAAAATAATAACATATCAGTATTTAGGATATAATTAATTTATTATATTATCATATTTGAATATTATTTTATGGATTTGGAAAAGGAAATAAAACAAATACACATGTTTAAGATCATTACCTCTTCATCGAAGAGCCTCTTTATGTTTATATGCAATGCCTTCTTTGGAGTGATTTATAATAATAATAAGGCTTATTGTATATTTTTAGGTATTTATTTTATGTATTTTTTTGTTCTTGGATAGACCATTTTTTTGAAGTTTCAATTGGGGAAAGATGAGGTGGCCTTTTATAAGTGGGGGAGAGGACACACATGAGTTTTTTAAAAGATAAAGTGATACCCATGTTTTTCTCATAGAAAAAGACTAAACAATGGATAATTGTATACAATTAGAGGTTATAAGGCCAGAATATAGACTTAAAATGTGTTATTTACATGTTTTGTTTCATTTTATAATATATCATATTAGTTTATCCTCTGGTAGTCCCATTTCAACCATAACTCTGGTAATTAATTTTTACAGATTTTAAAATTCAATATAATGAAAGATAAGTTATCCATTATATATAAATTTAATTATTATGATTATTAATATGGATTATATTTTTTAAAATATAAATCATATATTTAGTGGAATTAATTTTGAAATTAATCCATCAGAGGCGTCGAAAAAATTATTTTTCCAAAAAAAACATTACAATATTTCAGAAGAATTTATATGAAAATTAAACATAAAATTGATTACAATGATTTTTTTTTGTTAAATGTTAATATAATTTAAAATAATGTTACTTAAATTCAATTTATTAAATAATTTAACTTTGTAAATATTATAAATGGTGAGATAGTTTTCAATAAAAACATCATTATCACTATTCATTAAAAATTAATCTCTTCTAAAAATTATCAAAAAATCTTCCAAAGATATTTTTACATATATATATTTGGAAAAAATATTTTTTTTAAAAAATAAATTTTATAATATTTGTTAAAATTATTTTGATATTATGTGTGAAAAAAATACTAAATAACCATTTTAAAAAATATAGTTTTCTAGAAAACATTTATTTTCCTTTCACATGGTTCTTATTTTATTAATAATAAATAGATAACGATCAAATATAGTATATAAATGTGTGAAAAATATAATTTTAATAATTAATTTATTCCTATTCAAACCCACCAAAAAAAACTACTGGGATATAATGACTATGTTTAAATAATAATATTTTAATAGGGTATCAGGTTTACTTCAATCCATATTTTGGTTACACCATATTCTAATAAAGAGATTGAATTTAAGTTAGAAGAACTATATATAATATTTCTATGGAGTTATATTATCTTGTAATCATGATGTTGTTTGTTTTGCATGATATCTTGTATGATTTTCCTATTTTAATGTCTTGGCGAGTTATATTATTCACCCCTTAAATAAATTTCATCCTAAAAATTTGATATTAGTCGTATAAATTATGGGTTTGACCTTTTAAATTAAATTTTTTTGGAAACCAATACTAAAAAAGGGTTAAGAAAAAATCTTCTTTATTAGAGATAATGTTACATAAAAAGTTCATCTATAATAACACATAGATAGGTTTACAAATAAGATAACATTTATGGGATGTAAAGATATGGATATTGAAGAAAAACATAAATAATTATTTTGAGTTAAAGAGATTATTGGTCACAAGAATGTAAATTATCTATATGAAGTTAAGGAATTCAAAACCATATATCTATATTGAATTAAAAGACCATTTCATTTATTATATATGAAATTAATATGATATTTTTTTCTCTTAAGATTCTTTTCAGGATTTTGAGAAATTATTTTACTATCTATGAATATAAGGAAATTTAATTATTTTATTATAATAATTTCATCCTTTCATTATGCTTATATCAAATACAAATTCATCTATCACTCAATTATATTAATATTCAAAAATTATTTTTTTATTCCTAAATAATTAAAATTATCTTTTTTTGTATCATAAAATTTATTAATGGGTGAAAAGTATATCTGCCTATCTAAAAATATTTTAAAAAACCAATTTGATTGGAAAAAGTTATATAATATAAGGTATTAATCTTTAGTCCTCAATAGTAACACCACAAGATCAACATTAATATTTATGCATCAAATAATTTAAGTAAAATTGTGACATGTTAACCAGAACATCACATTGGCCTTTGATAGGAGAAACACCATTTTCACCCATCAGTTGAGGGTTCAAGACCCACAATTTTACTGGATGTGATGTGTTTTCACCCAACATTAGTGTTTTTCTTTTTCTAAATACATTATTAATATAATTTTTATAATGCTCCCAAATTGTAATAACCCATAAGTACCTCAACAAAAACGTTCTAATAAATCATGATGGTTACCAGTACCTCCATGAAATCCGATCTATCATTATTATAAAAATATGGAGTACATATAAAGGGTCATCATACCCTAATTATGTGTTTTCACAAAAGTTCAACTAGCCATTAAATCTCTATTATTGGACATCAATACAATTGAATATATTATCTCAAATACATTAGAAAAAATCGATGCATAATATAAATTTATATTTATTAATTCTTATAACCATAATATCATTGGTAAAATAATCTTATGAAATAATTCTTGAATCTAGATAGAATAAAATTAATCATTACACTTCATCGGTAGTAATAGAATAATATTAACCAAGATACCAAGGCTTCTTCTGAGTTATATTCCCTTGAAACTTGAGGGATTTTTTTGTATAGTAACCCATCTCCATACAGTTGAATCATTTCATAGTGTAAGAATCATTATTTCCCTTACAATCGTGATCACTGTATCATTTCATTCCATACTTTTAAAAAACTCCCATTCCTTTCAAGAGAGTTTTAGAGTTTTTATTTCAAATATTATCAGATGGGGGAAAATAATTATTTTTTTATTCCCTTTGTCCATAATTTTTCTCTCCCATAATATTCTTCTATTTCTTTCAATCTAAGTAATAATACATAGGTAATTATTTTTATATATTTATATCACATGCTAATAGTTACTCTTATGATGATAATGTTCGCAAGACTAGATCCCTTAGAAAATTTATCATAAAACCATAAAATAAATGCTTAATATTTCTCTTTGTATAAGATTTGTAGTTTGTAAAATGGATTTATATACTTGTAAAGTCATATTCACGCTAAGAAAAATTTTTATCATCCTTTTCTCATAGACTCCATAATCATCTCTCAATATCCCCTAATTTCTAATGAAGAAAAAAATCTTCCAAGAAGAGTATCATAAAATCCTCTCATTCCATGTTTTATATTTCTTATTAATACTTATATTTTTGAATCAATGAATTCCATTGACCCACATATTCTATAATATTATAAAATACCATTATATCTTTCTAACGTTCATTTCTTCCTAGAGCTAGAAATATATTATCTTAGAAACATGTCCATTGAGAAGCCACAAATTGATTTTTAGTCCCATTGAATGATGGAGGTTGCTAACATATAAAGTAGTTTAACTTTGTTAGAATGTATGGTGGATTAGCAGGATGCTCCATATAGGCAATGTTATTTCTCGTATCCAAAATCTGTTTCCCCAATATTGTTATAGTTTTATTAGTTCCTACTATATATCTAGCTCCAGCTTCGTTGCCTTTCCCAGGAGGAAAATCCCATCATGGGGTAAGTGAATTGTTAGGTTTTACATTCCTTATATTGGGAACCATTTTTAAAAAATTTAATATGATATATTAGATCATAATAGCATGAAACAAAATATATAATCCCAAAAATAGTGAAACACTTAAAAAAATTGAAATATTTATTCATAACTAACCTCATAGTCAAAAACAATGTTTATTTGATAATTACTTCAAACCATAAAAATAATTTGAAATCCTTCAAAATGGGTTTTAAAGGAAATATGAATTATCTAAAGCATATCCCCAAGGAGTTTCAAACCCAAAACATAGTAAGGTAAATTATCATCTACTTGGTAAGGATGTAATAACGAGGGATGAATAGTTCACCTCTAGACAACGACTAAATAAACTGTAATACCGATGCTATGTCCTTTAAAGATGTAATTTTTGGCTAGGCTATTGAGTTAAAGGAACCACCCAATGACCTGAACAATGATCCATGTATTGAACTGAATACATTTCTACATAGAGGTCACCTGGCTATATCATTATCTAAGAATGAGGCACACATAATTTCCTCATATCTTAGAATTTTTCTTATTGGTATGTTCTTCATGCGTATTCCATCTTTAAACTACTTAATAAATAAACTAGATGCAATAGGTTTAGTTAGTTTTAACATTGTCTCATTGAATTCCACAATTTTTTATTTTTAATTTTCTCCTGAATATGAATACTATGATTTCTGGATTAGGAATTCAGAAGTTTTTGGGGATTCCCCATGAAAGTTATTAAAAGGACATGAAATTTTGAGCTTAAATTCAAACCATCAATAATTCCAATATGGTTAGTATTCGTTGGCCTCATGCTTCACCTATTCAAATGATAATATCTTTTTCCAATTTTCAGGTGAACTGTACAAACACTTAAAATGGAATATGCTACAAAATCATTTAGGATCCTCAGTTGTGAGGGTTTTTCATATAATTAACATCTATAAACCTCTCCCATTAATGTTTTGGATACAAAATGGTGATTAAAGATTTTATAAATTGTTAATTTATGAAAATAAACCAACTGATTATAACAAATGTTACAAGATTGGTCATTCCTTTAAAGACTGTAATCATGAATTTAGTATCCCATATACTATCACCTGTAAAAATTTATTATTGGTAGAAAAGGGTAATAATAAATTAGTTCCTAATTAATTTAAGGATCATGATGATTGGATCAAAGGTAATCCTATGGCCCTTGCTAGATCTGTTGATGATCAACATCCCTAAGAGATTGTGTTGATGGATAATGCCCAACCTAACCCTAAAGTGATGGATACAAAGACTATAATGATGAAAAAACCTAATAGGGATGTGGATGGTCATTTTAAAAAGTACCAAACTCCGAGTACCATTGTTTATGATTTATCTAGATTTTTAGATACTATTAATAAAGCCCATACCACTTTTCTTACCTCTAAAGCTGCACCTTTATTCAGAAGAAAAACAAGAGACACAATCTGAATCTAGTAAACCAAATCAAGATGAAGTTGATTATATATGAAAAATTGAGGACTACATCCAATCTATTCCTAATAAAGGATAGAAGTCGATGGTTAACCAAGATGGATTTATTACTCCACCCCCAAGAAGACCGGAAAATATATCAATTACTCTATGTTTGAGAGGAATATTATCACCAAATCCTTAAGGATTAAATTTGAAAAATCATTGATTCCTTCTCATCCAGAAATTGGTGGGGATTCCTCCTTATCCTGGGATGAAGAAAATTCCTCATCTTTCTTAGATTCGAACGATTATTTGGATTCTATTAAGATCACGAATTTCACCCATGTTATTAATGAAGGCTATAAAGAAGAATTTTATCCCCAAATTTTGGAGAAATAGAGGGAATACTTTTGAAGGTATCTTAATAAGGAGATAACTATATATGGGTATCTAATTAGCAGATAGAGGATGTTTGATAGGGTGAAATTTGAACTCGATAAAGACCCTAATTTTTATTTTTTACACCTTCCATGGGAATAGTTGTATGACAATGGGTATTTACAAAGATGTTGATCCATAGATATGATTCTGATATATTTTCCCAAGATATTATTGTTACAATTTTTTCTAGTTTCCTTCTTCATGTTGATTGATTTTTTTGTCGACCTTTTTAGTGGTTATATCTTACTTTTAATGGATTCTAATGAACTAAATATGGTAAAAATGGATTTTAATGAATCTTAGATGAATTTTTTCCTTGGAGATAATTCTAGAAGATGACAAACACAACCAAATGGATGTGTATTCCCTTTTCAAAATAAAGGGATAGTGTATTATGAATTTTTTTCAATATTTTTTCTATTTTATATTTTTTTATAAAGAATTGATCCTTTATTTGACATGTGAATAATTGAAAACACATTTTGAGGGGATGATCATTATTGATGAAGATGGATGATTGAATATGGTTACAATGGTTAAATTTTGATAGTTTTTAGTTTTTCTTCTTAAATCATCATGTATAATCTCTTGAGACGATAGTTTATATTGAAGTCATGTACTATAGACACAAGTAGTATTTAGGTGAGCTTGATGAAAGATAGTGGTTGTAAGGGATGATTTAATCAGGTTCCCATTTCTTAATTTTACATATTCTATAACTCATCACCCACATGTGGTAATTTGATATGGTGATTTGCAGGAACTTTGTTAAAGAATACTAGAGACCATTTTCAATCTTTTAGTAATTGTGTGGATGAAAAATGTGGATCCATTTTCATTTCTTTTTCATGATGAGATGCAAGATGGTCTTTTATAGATATGAGGATTCATATCTGACTAAATTTCATTTTAGTATTATTTATATTTATTTGTTATGGGGATGAACACTTCTTAATGATCTGTTTTGGAAACTTTGTTATGGTGACTATTGTATCTATGTCTTTCTGGTTTAGTGAAAAAATTTAAGGAAATGTATTACATGATAAATATTGAAATCGTGTATCTATTTAAGATAGATATTAGAGAGTTTTTCAATTATTGAAACAACTCATTGGTATATAAACATTTCTGAATTTTTTGATTTATATGATGAATACATGATCAATTATAAGAGAAATGAATAATAATTGGTGAAGGTTCCTTGATTCCTCCCAAATCTTAGGATATTTCAATGATGCCATGAATTATTATTTTAATATTCTAGTGGAGGAGTTTGATCTTAGATCTCTTGATGTTTTTGTATGTAAGGTATTATATAGTTCTCATGTAATCAATGTAACTATTTAATTTTCCTTAATAATTTTTTTTTCGGATAATGAGTTGTTTTTCAAGTCATAGTTTGACCCGTTCATAGTATATGTACCAGGTAATTCCCTAATCAATCCAAAAATGATATTTTTATAGTTATTACTCCTAGGTATATCTTTTATAGACTCATGTTCAAAATTAGTATCTTGAAAGGGATGTATTTTTAGGAAAACTACATAATCCCTTCCTCACCAAAACATTAAGATGTCTTTCTATACATATTATTGAAGTCAATCGTAGGCTTATTTTCTCTAATATATGTCTTCTTAAATGTACTTCCCATTTTTTCTACTAAATGTTCTCTAACAGTAACTATAAATACCTCGACCCTATTATCAAAGAGTTAGTGGTTACTTTATTATATTGGAATAATGTACAAGGAATCACATCCTAATGTACATAATATTATAGTAGTATTTGTAACTAGATACATACATGAATCTATCTTTACAAATGAAAACATAAAGAACAAAAAAGGTTATATTCAAGTGAATAATTAATTCATCTATCATAACACTCCTTATCAATCAAAGTACTCATATTAGCATCATGGTAAACAAAACATAGGAAAAGGGTGAGCTCAAATGACCAGTAAGGGTGTAATGAAAGTAAAATAAATGAATAAATAAATAAAATCCAACGTGGAAATGGGATTAATGAAAAAATATTTTATATTATAAAAAACGTGGGAATAATATGATTGGAATAAATAATTATCAAATAATTCCTTATATGTAATCACGTGAGTTTGAATCTTTTTGATGGATATTATAACTAATTGAATAATCACAAGGACAATAATAAATAATAAAATAACTAGTGAATGCATAATTCCAGACATCATAACCACACTATCGAGGCCTCATTCAATGACATATTATGTAAATGGGTAAGACCTCTTCCAAAAACCAAAGCAATTTTGTCTCATTAGACATATATATTCATCAAGGGGCTATAGAGGGCCCTGTCTATCATGTATTATGTATAATAAATTCTTCACATGAAAGTGGGTAAACATAATAAATATAAAAATTCATATTTGAAAACTACCATATTAAATTTTGATAATTATCTTAACCAATAAAAAAAATGATAAAACATCCAGAGTAGTTTAAATGGAATCAAATTGGTACATCCTAGGTAAAACTCACTGTCAAACAACCATGGAAATAATAAGGATGATATCATTAAAATATATCCCTATTTTATAGTATTTATAATAATTTTTTGATGTTGTTGATGAATAAAATACCATAAAAATGTCATTAAAAACATTTTTTTATTGAAATAACATTTTTTCCTTTGAAAATATTTTTAATAATAAAATTAATGTATTTTTTAAAAATATATTTCAGAAGAATAACCATTTAAACTTATAAATTAATCATTAAAATATTTAGGGTTGAATATTTAATGAAACTCCATATATACAGTACACGTTAATACAAAGATTATACTCAAATTTTTAATAAACCCTGAATGATCCTTTTATGGAAAAGACATGCTGATTCCATTCAATCTTATTGTAGAATTTAAAAAATGAGTAAAAAGAACATTACTAAATAATTTTTATAATGTTAAAAACAGTTTGAAACCCTTTTTTAGAAAACATGGATTTGGTTGAAAATGGATTTTTGAAAGAAGTGATAAATAAAGTCATATTTTTATAGAAAAATTATTTTAATCTCTTGAGTACATGAAGACAAGAAAAATTGAGAAAATACTTTTATTCCCATGAAATAAAATTAAGACAAAAAAATTAGTAATTTTATTTATATATTTATCATAATATTTCATTATCAAAAGAAAAAAGATAAATAACCACAATGAATGATGAGATTGTACCATAAAACCATTAAAAATTTTGTAACATTGAATCATAAGCCTCATGAAAGAATAAAATGAATTTAAACTAAAAATATCCTGAATGTAATTAAATTTATGATATTAAATGCCAAATGTGCTGTATATACAATTCATAAATGTGTATAGGTCTATAACATGACATATGTCTCAAAGAAGGAAAATTGAGACAAAAATCAATTACCTCTTGTTTGAATTACTTTGTATGCGTCCAAAAAACATGTATAATAAACATAGGATTTTATAAATCTCTCAAATAACTATATTCATTTATTCTATATGATATATTTTTTCATTATAGTCTCTTTCGAACTGTTTATTAATTATTCTTCATTAAAACCACCATTTTAGCTGATAATTGTTTCATTTTTAATGCATGTTTTGCTTTGGTAATTTTTGTCCTATTATATTGGTCAGAGTTACATAATATCTATAAGGATAAAAATTATATATTTATCATATATATTCATTATATATGAATTTATAGTAATATAAAAAAGTTGCAGATATAAAATGGATTACACAGTTCATAGAAACGATAGGATGCACATACACATGAATGTTGTTTCCATTTTCTAGATGGATAGAACATAAAGAAAAATAAATATTAATTAAACATTCAAGAATCATTATTTTTTAATATATATCATTTATATAAGTCAAATTTATCTTTACTAACATCCAGGAAAGAAACTAATAAACATTTCACATCATTACACAGAGGCGGTAGTTGACACGTTTGCACAAGTGATGTTATTTTTTCCCTAAATTTTTATAAGGTATGTAGTTATATTTTATATTATATTTAGATGAGTATTTTTTGGTCATAAATTCCACATATATTTTTTTAACTTTATTCTTACTAACATCTATGTAAAGTGTAATAGAAAAATGAATCAAGTCACTTTGTGAGGTGGTTTTCCACCATACACACAAACGACATTATCATTTCCCCCAAGGAATGTATATTAAGAAGTTATATGGGATATAAGAATAAAAAATTATAATAATATCCTTAATATTTTATAAATATGTTTAATCCATCATTATAAACATCTTTTAAATGTGTTGGTGTATAAAAAATTACATCGGTTCATTAAGCGGTAGTCCATCGTACACATGATCAATGATTTCATTTTCCATTTGATAGAAGATAGTATGGATATGGGTTATTAAATTACCATAATAAAATCTCATTATATAGGATATAATTTTTCTATTATATTATCAATTTTAAAGTGAATTTATATAGGTGGAAGATAGAATAAAAAAATTCAGATGTTTTAAGAATTCTACCTCTTCTTTAGAGAGCCTCTTTATATTTTTACCTAAATCCTTCTTAAGTGAGATTAATAATAAAATAATCCAAATATGATGCGATTAGGGATATCATTAAGTTATTTTTTTCTAGTATTTTACAATCGAATTTTTTTAATTATAGAGTGGGGAGGATAGGTGGTAACCTTTTATAAGTCGGGGAGATGAGAAACATGTAATTTTTGAAAAGAAAACGTGATACCTAAGTTTTATCATGATAAAATCCTCCAAAATGGGTCACTCTATATCCTTATAGTCTATAAGGTAATAATATTTCCATAAAATTGGGTTTGATAAGTATTATATCAATTTAATCCATTATCTTCTAAGTTTAACCTCTTGGAAAATCTCTTTTCACCTTAATCACAAATATTTATTTTTACAATTTTTACAATTAATTATAGTCAAATATTATGTTGAAATTTTCAGATAATATGAATTATATTTATAGAAAATATGGATTTTCATTTATCCAAATTCAATTAAAAGTAGTGGTATAAATAAATTTAAAATTAAACTGCAGATGCCTGAAAAATGGGTTTTCTAAAGAAATAATTTCAAATTTTAATTTTATAATTTAAAATGAAATAGATTCCAATTACATATATTATTTAAATTTTAATAATATATTAATAATTTTACCTTAAATGGAATTTAAAATATAATTTAACTTCTTGTATTATTTAAAGGTAAAGAAATTTATCCAACAAAATCATTATTTTTCATTATTCAAAAAAATTTAATATTTTAAAAAATTTAACAAAAGAACATAAAAAATATAATTTTGAGAAGTAGAATAAAAAATTTAGATTTTTTTAAAATAAAAAATTTAAAATAAGTAATTTTTTTAAATAATTTGTATAAAATGTGACTAAATGAATTTTTAGAAAAACATAGTTTTTTTGAAAATATTTCTTTTTTCCATTAAAATGAGTATTATTTTCTTTTTATTAATTAGATAAATGATGAATTTATTTTGTGCATGTAGATAACATATATGTTTAATAATTTATTTGTTCATATTCATACCAACCAACATAACATGTAGGTTACATTGTTCATGTCTAAATAATATTATTTTAATATATTGTTTCATTTCATGAAAACCCAATGTTGTGTGCATCGAATACTATCCGATAGTTTAATTTTTTAAATAGAAATATATAAAAAATTAACAGGTTTTTATATTATCTTATAATCTTTATTTATTGTGTCATATATGCTGTCAAACATGTTGTTCCTATTTTAAAAATACTTTTCATTTGTAACACCTTTTTAAAATAAAGAGGAAATCAAAAATGAAAAACTAAATGGGCATTCAAAAAGAATTTCTAATATTTATGTGAAATACTGAGTAATATGTCACCTTAAAAGGTAAATTTTGGAAAGGTGATGTTAAAGTCTTTTAAATCCTTTAATTTTAAAAATAATCTCTAACAATGGATCCTTGAATGAACATAAATTTGACCTTGGATAAATGAGGATAGGAAGAAAAAACATATGAAAATGAAAGGAAAAATCATTTTTTTATTTTTTAAATACCTTTTTTCAGAAATAATATTTTAAAAATATGTAACACAATCTTGTTTTGTATAAAATTGTTATTATCATTATATAGGTAGATAAATTATCATAAAATAAAATAGTTTGGTGGTAGAACCCTAACATGGAAATAAAAATTTCAACATGAAACATTATAACTAAAAGTTAGGATATTTGAGTTATCAATATACCCAATGAGAAAAATTAAGAATGAAAAAATTGAAAATGAGATTATGTGGTAAAAATGAAAATAGTGATGGAATAACATATAAATGGAAATTGAGTTACCAAGAAATCTTATAACTAGGGTAACAGATGATTCAAAATAAATTTGAAGAAAAGAACCATATTTGTATTATATTAACCCATGAATTATAAGGAAATAAAGTACAGAACATTCATGGGATACTAACTCAATAGGTCTTACAAATTAAACATGGTACATAAAAAGAAACATACTTGAATTAATGATAATTGAGACTAAGATAACCCTCGCAAATCGATTTACATTTTCATCAAAAAAACTTGGAAATGAGTTCTTCTAATTTAACTTAATGTTAAATTTTTAATATATAGATAATTATATGATATCTCAAATAGAATTTATGAACAACACATAAATGAAATTTGTTTTATAATAACAAAATTTTCATAAATAAAGAAGTTTGTAATGAAAAACCTTACCTTAACACTAAATCAAAACTCACTTGCAATAAATATCTTGAATAATTAAATTAATTTCATTAAATAATTTACCATGATACTTTTTCATAACTAAAACCATTATAATTTTCATTATTAATAACTATATATATATTACTTCATTTTTACCTATTTTCAGCACCGAGTGTAAGTAATCTTTATCGCTTTGAACTAGTTTTCTATAAACAGTGTTGGTATCAAATTGTTTTCCAAAATATATCATTATTATATCATTTAAGTAATTGTAACTGATGTTAGAAGATGTTTTATGAAGCTATTATTTCATATCAATATAGTTTGGTTATGATCCATGAGAATTAAATCATCTACTTTCATATTTCAGGGATTTTAAATGACCGATTAGTGATTTCTTAACTAATTAGATAATTGTTGATATATAATTACGAGAATAAAAAAATAAACTTTATTTAAATATTTTTATCATATTATACTATTAAATAAGTTCTCATAGTCATCCATCATATAAATATATATTATTATCCCTATATGTTGTTAAAACTACCCAAACATGAACCCACAATGATTAATGAAATATTATGAGATGGTTTAGTTGTAATGTCATTATTAAAGAAGCATAAAGATATTATTTAGTGTTTATTAGTGTGATATTTAATTAAAAAGTGGTTCTAAACTGATTTAGAATTGACATTTCCATCGGAATTAAAACACTAATTACTACATAGTAAATGTTTTCAAGGGATGAAGATATCAAGAATGTCAATTTTATAGAGTATATAGATATCCTTGTGATATTATTATATAAAAAATTAAAATAAAAAACATTGTATTTGATTCTATTAATAATACAAGGCATCAAATTAATCCATTGGAAATATAACTACAAGGAGTGAAAAGAATATTATTACTTATCAAATAATTGAGGGATTTATATTTCATATATAATAATATACATCAAAATGAGTTATTAATATATGAAGATGATGGTTGGTATTGTTCAAAATATAATATAAAATCATAACATTTAGCTGAATTTTATATTCGGCTATTGTGAATTTCATTGATCAATATGAAACCTGATTGTATTTCATTGATCAATGTCGAAACAAAATATATTTTCCCCAGTCATTTTGGCACCCCACTATAATCAATGGAGAAATAGACTGAGGATATAAATTTTAAAGTGATGAATTATATCAAATTTAAATGTAAAAATTCATGTGTTATCATCCACAAAAAAATCTCACACATCACATAAGTACGACCCTTATTAATAGATATATCTTTAATCAGTGCGAAATATTATCATGGATTAGTGAAGATAGATTATGTGCTTACACAAATTCAAGTTATAGATATCTTGAAAAAGAATTTACCTAAAGAGATATTTGAGAAGAATCTCGTGTATGTTAGAGTTTAGTAGAATAGTAATTAAAATATAGTATTAAATTAAGACCCCATTATGGTCCGAGATATGGTATATATGACACACTACAAGAGATTGAGGGGGAAGAGAAGTATAGTTAAAAATCAACTTATTTTTTTACCCACTAATGTGTAATGTTTTTCATAAAATATACCTTTCAATCAACTTATAGTATATCATTGTAAAAAGAATAAATTTACATGAAAGAGAGAAGTAATATTACCTACAATATCTAAAAATATAATAAGTATAGTTGAAAATAAAACAAAAACTCAATCTAATCATCAATGAACAAGGTATCAGATTATAATTAGAATGCCCCTAAATGATAATTATTTTTGACTACTTCTAATAAACAAGAAGAATATTCTTTCATACAAAGTGTGAGGAGAATATTTAATTGTTTTCTTGGTTTTGATATTCCAGGACACAAATTGTTTCAAATAAGAACCTACCAGATATTATAAGCGTCATAACCTTGAATACTCTATCCCCCACCCCTGGAAGACCTCTCAATCAGCATGATTGGAAACATTGTATAAATTGCACTAGAATACCATGACCATTATGGATTGAAAAACAATATGTTAAGATTCATTGAATCCCTTGAATAGAAATTATTAAACACAACAACTTACTTCCCAAAAGATCTTTGACCTCAATGGACAAGGCAAATAAAAATTATAACTAGAAATAATTATATAATTTAAAAATAAATCCTCACTCTAGGGTGATATATAAAAGATATCTCTGAATGAAATATAATTATATGTTCTATAATTGATAAGTGTTTCCTATTTCAATAGGATTGAAAGCTATCAAGATCAATTTTTGAACGTATCTAAAATATTTATAATTTTTTAGATTCTTGAGTCCATATGTTCTATTTTAGATAAATGTTGTAATAATAGAAAAACCATATCTTGAGTTTATTATTATTAGTTGAAAAAATATATGATACAACCTTCCATCATCTAGAAGAAATACCTTCAAATCAGATCATCTATCATGGTTAACCCAGTGCCCCCAAAAAACCAATATTGATAAGACTAAGTTTATCTTTTCCCGAATGGCCTGAAAGCCTTAATTTTTATTGATTTTTGATAACCCCTTTTCAAGGGATGAGGGGGAACCCTTATAAGGCCCGTAGGATTAGAAGATTACATGTCCTGTAGGCTTAAAATATTACATGGCCCATAGGCTTAAGAGATTACATGACTTGAAGGTCTTAGGGAATTCAACCAGACTATCTACAAGGAACTTCCCCTCCCTAGTATCTCCATTATGATTGTAGCTATTCACCATTACATGTCCATCTTTCTAGGCATCCCATGAAATCATAGGCTGGTCCTGATGGCATATCCATACCCTATCATTCCTAAAAATCCATTTGTCTCTACTGTGGTGAGTGCACATGCTCTGAATCCTATTTTGGGGCTGTTCTTTTTTTTTTGTAGTGTGTCTAAGGAAACTGCATGTGGCCCGAATACATTGAGGTGGACCAAAGGCCTGGAGGTGTCTTGAAGGCCTTAATGGTGGCCCGAAAGCCCTACTAACCCAAAGGACTGGGTGTCCCCAAATCCTTAAGGACACCAAGACCAAACTGGTGGCCCAAGGTGAATAGTTCCATCTGATACACTACCGAAAAATACCTAATACAGTAACTTCTATAGTTCCTACTAAAATACCCGCACAGTGTATAGTTCTACTATAGTGCATGTACAATGTACAGTTCTGCTACATTACATGCACATTGTACAGTCCTCCTGCATGCAACACATAAAGGTGTGACCTTTAAATTCATTTAAATATAAAAGATGTTACCCAAACCTTATGATAAAAGAGGATAATTTTATCAAAATTTTGAAAAATGGGTAGAATAATTTAATTAGTATGAATAAAATGGAGAAAAAAAGTTATGAAAATAGAGTATTTGAAACAAAAAGTGACGATTTATCAAAATTAAGTGTTCCAAATAAATTGATATATTGATGAACATTTCATTTTATTCTCATTAATCATTAAGATAATGAATCTTATTTCCTTATAGGAAAAATTAGGAGAATATTTTTTCAATATTTAGAATTACATAGATTTAATAGTGCTTGGATATCTAATATAATGTTTTTAATAAGTTGAAAAATAATTTCGAAGGGTTTAAAAAAACCCAAAGGGTGATATTATTACAAATTATATCTGAATCTTGTTTTGATAGTATGTGGTTATGTTTTTTAAAAGTGAATATTGACATCATTCCATAATTTGAATCTTAGTAAATTTATAAAGTGATTATTTCTAGAGGTTTTTGGAGTTTTTATGAATATTGTAGAAAAATTTTGGCGTCAAATGAGATGGTTTGGGAAATATCAAATTCATATGAATAAATGTAGTGAATTAAATACATGGGACATTAAAATAATAAGAAGCAGGAAAATCTAAAAGAAAATAATAAATCTCTTAAATTTGTTAAATAGTATTCTGAGACATTCAATCTGATTTAGGGTAAATCTAATGTTTTATAAAGATAGGTATCTCATAAAAGATTTTATACCTATATCTCAAGATACATCATTCTCAAATACATACCGGAATGAATCATGGCCTTTCAAGGAATAATCATATATTGGTATGAAAAAAATTTATTGGGTGGAAATTTAATTATGATTGAAAGGAATATAAAATGATTGGATTACATTGGATTATTTTGATATTAGGGATGTTTAATTTGTGTATGAGGGGGGGAGATGTTCTTGATATTTGAAAGGGAAATATTTTCTGTTCATCATGAGAGTTAGAGCATTGATGAAATTTTTTATGTGAACAAATAATATATGGATGTATTAAATATAATATTTTTTAGAGTATGTTCCTCATGGTTTTATTATTATTATTATTACCCTATGATTATAATTTTATAGATAATGATGTTTTCATGGAATATTAGAAGAGTAAATCACAATCATTTAGCTATATAGATATTCCTTTATGAAATTATTCTATAGATGACTACTATAGATAAATTACATGGAAGGAAGTATACTATAGTGAAAATGGGTGGAAATAAGTTTACTATAAATAAAATACGTTTTTAATTTTATATGGATTGTATTGAATACAATGTTTAATTTTCTAGGACTAAATATTAAATTTTAGCTAGAATTCATTACTCTGAGGAAACTGGCGCTTTAAAGAACAAAAAGTTCACTGTGAATAATATACATGCTAAGTTAAATTATTTGAGTATTTTACTAATTCACTCATGATTTCACTTTAATAGTGATTAAAATTATTTGTAAATTTTTAATAGATTTAATTTAAGGGTATAGAGAGACTAATCATAATAATAAAATTGAATTCAAATATTATTATTTTTTGCATTCTATCACCCATCGATGTATATTTTCCTAATAAATATCTAAGAGTTGGTGAACCAAGTATAAAATATAATTCCACATGAATGATTTTATTTACATATATTTTATTATGAGAGAAAAATATAATTTTCTTTTATCTCATCACAAAACAAAATCAATAGAGGATTTGTTTACAATTTACAAACTATTATTCATCCCTCCGACATATGGTATATTCTACAATTTATAAAAATTAAGAATAAAATATACAATTTTCATTTGTTGTAGAAATTGTTTATATTTTTAGAAATATCATATATTTTAAATATTATGAAGTTCATTTTGAAAATCTTGTAATATTGTAATATAGAAGAGTTAATATTAAAGTAAACATGATTTTTATAGATTATTTTTATGAATAATTTATAATTATTAATTTGTTATAGTTTTTGTTTTTGAGTTGATGATAAAGGAATATATTGTATCAAAATTTATGAGTTATTTATTTTTATTTTATTCACTAGTATATTTAATTAATGAAAGAATAATTAATATTATAATTAATTTATTATTTAAAATATTTTTTTAAACTAATAATTATAAATAACATATCATTCATATAAATATTTACATGGTAGAAATGAAATATGTTTTTGTTAAATTCAAACACGGTTATGACTTTTTTCAACTTACCAGCATAATAGTATTGTTTTATCATCATTAAAACATATTATGTTTTATGATTTTATTGGAATTAAGATATATCTTACATATATATATTGGAATATTGGAAAATTAGGTTGGACTTTTTACTGATTTTTGATAAGAGGATCTATCATAAAAACAGTGCGTTTAATACCTTTCACTCCTAATTTAATTTTATGAAGATTTTATATTCTTATGGTTCTATAAATTTTGATGACATATTTTCATATATATTATTAGTAAGACATAATCATGCATGTGTGGATGTATTTATATATTTTTTATAATTATCATATGAAACTAATTGCATAAATTTTTATAAATTCACATGTTTTGATTATATTAATTCCAACAAAGGTATATCATAAAAAAATCAGTACATTATTCATACTTATTATGAGTAAATTAGATATTATAGTGATATGTTAATCACTCTTAAATTCAAGGTTTTATTATTTCTTCCAATGCATACACTTGTTAAGATCTAAATAATATAAATTATATTTCATGATGAATATTAGTGACAATGAATTATTCTTTATAAGAAATCCATGACATATGTGAAGTCAAAAATTACATGACATTATTTGACGTATGTTTTGAGTTTGTATTAGTTAGTAAACACTAATTGTTTAGATGTTTGAGGAATAGATTTTAGGTAATCTAAATAGTGGATTTGTAAAAATTATTTTCAAATCAATGATCCATGATTCATGTATGATATGATGGAAATTCATTTTTTATAAATATATTCAATGATTATATTTTATGCATAACTTGGTTAATAGAAGATGATATGTATATATGTTGTGTAATAACATGACCTGGGAACCTAAATACTACAACCTAAAATTGATATTTCTATCGACTAAAACACACTCCCCTATTTACAAAAGACTGAATATTCCGACGAGGGAGAAACTATACCATTGGGTAATGAATTTTACTCATTATATATACACCCAAAAATTATAAATTTGCATTTATTAAAATTTATTTAATAAAAATTTGATTTAATAAAATATATATAAGAATAATTTTATATTTATGAATCTGATAAATACCAAATGTAATCAATATTGAAAAAGTGATTTGATTTCCATGTTAATAAAATTTTATGTTCTATTTCATCATCATGGATCTATGTATTTTCAATGAATATATGTAGTTTATTCCATTCATAAACATCATGTTAAACAATGTTTAAAAATCTACCAAATATCACATGTATGTGGTGAGTATAAAATATATAATATTTCACTAAGAATCAAATATTATCCCATGCATAATTAATTGTATAATGAAAGGTGGATAAATAGTTTATAAACTTTTTACATTAAAAGTTTACCCAAAATTTTTTAATTCATAAACTATTTATTCCTAATCAAAATGAAAAAATTAAATATATTTACAAATAAACTCAATTTTTATTTTTGAAATAGTAAATGGGGTTTAGACACAAAATAATAATAATCATAAATAATAATCTCATGTCATAAATGATTTTTTATGAAATATGATAATGTTTTTGAGACAAATAATATATATATAGGTAAACTATAAAGATATAAAATAATATTGAGTAAAGAAAGACGTTTTTTGGTAATAATACCATATTTTCACATCTATTAATAGAGACACAAAACTAGGTAAACCTATTTTATAAAGCAAGAATCTTTGAAGGGATTTTAGTAGAACAATATAAAATATAAAACACAAATTCATACAGCAACAAACAATGGGAAATAAAATAACCCTCACCCAAAAAATTTTAGGGAGAAAGAAATTGGAAAACATTACACACTCCCCCAACCCTCCAAAATTTGGGGGAAATATAAAACAATATAAAAATAGAATGTTTGATCAACCAAAATAAAATAATCAAAATAATTAAAATTATAATAAAATCCCCTAGTGAAAATATATCAAACATTTTAGAAAAAATAATTAAAAAACCCTTTCTAATGATAAATATCTATAAAATTACATATTTGATAATAAAATCATGGGATAAATTTTATAAAAAAATAAAATTTAAGAAAAGAAATTAAAAAAATACCAAAAAATCAAATAATAATGAAGGAAATTTCTTTTTAAAATATTTTTTACACATTTTATAAAAAAATATTAATTTGTTAAATTACCATATCGATATAAAAATGGAATTTCAAATTGAAAAAATATAGTTCTAAAATAGTTATTCAAAACACATGAATATATACATAATTAATTTAATTAATAAATAATTATTATTCAAAATCTTATAAATAATTAAAAATAATTAATATCACATTATAAGAATCTACATAATCCATCGTCCATGTATTTATTTTATCAAAATTTCATAAGTTCAAAGATAACAACCTAAAAATGAAATATAAATCCCTATAATCAAAATTCCACTATTAAAAATAATATATAATAAAAATAATGTAATTCCTTAATAATAGATGTTTTTTACTCACTATACCAAAATATAATGACTCTCTGCATTAATCTATAAAATATTGCTTGAACTCTATAGAGTGGAACAACCCTTTTGCATGTTTATACGAGTCTCTCGATCACATGACCCGCAAACAAGAATAGTTGGGGGGTATATACATGCTGTTGGAATGGCCTCTATGGTAAATGTTTTTAACCATTCTAGAATTCATCAAAACATGATAAAGACAATATATAGTTTTCTAATTCTTCAGCTTGTCATTGGACTCATTAAATTTTCAAAATAAAATATATAGAAAACTTTCTAAATACATCAATTATTTATTAAATTCACAAACATAAATTAAACTCTATCTATCCTTCAGTCAAAAAATCCAAACACCACCAAATAATAAATTTTATTGTGCTAAAATATTTTAGCATGGAAATACACTCTTCTATTTTTAGAATAATCCATCGTTATCCTCCATTAAATGATCACGGGTAATTGATTAATGATTCAACAATCTAATACTGAATACCTTAAATTGGAATGTTTCCATTATCTCTATATTTTCTCCATATTTATTCTTTTAATCTAATTCAATTTCTCAGTGATAAATATCCCATTGTAACCTTTCCATTTTTTAGAGTCTATCTAAATATTTCGAACACTTATTTCCACTATAATAATGTCTATGATGAATTTATAAACATAAAAAATTCTAAATTTAAATTGTGATCCCTATTTAATCCCATGATGAAATTTTATAAATTATAAAAAACCTCTAATTTAATATAATAAACTTCAATAATAATATATATACTCTTATCTATACCCAAATACCATAGAATTAATTCCATGAAAATAAATATCCATTTATATGGGATGATAAAATATCATTTATTAATTCATATTAATTAATTAATTAAATAAATACCAAAGACCCCAATAACACTATGTCAAAATCATACATCAAATAAATTATACACACCTCATGCTGGTGGGATATCACCAAATTAATTTCCAACTATAAAATTTCTCTATTCCATCAATTCTAACTTATATTAACTCATAAAAAATATTGTGAATAACCTTATAATTAAGTATTTTAAAAAATTCAAACATCCATGTTTATATTTCCATAAAAAATATACTTTGATGACTTCCTTATATTAAATTAAAAAAAATATCATTCACTAAACCACACAATCTTTAATGATCTAATAATTACAATTTAAAAGGATATTGAATTATCTCATAGATATGTCACGTAAAAATGAACTCAAATTAATATAAAAATATATAAAATAATTCAAAACACTAATTTTATATTTCTCCTGACGCTAAATTTAATCTAACACTTGAATTTCAATATATATATAAAAAATAACATCATCTAAATTTCATAAAAAACAAATACTAGTTGCACATACTTCCTCCTTAAAAATATTATCTTGAATTTCCAAAATCCTCACATATACGTCAATTAATTTTTTATAAGGTTCCAAATCTACTAATTTTAAATTTAAAACATGGAATAAATATTATACATATTACATTAACTGAGATAACTGAACAAACTTATTAATTAAGGTTTATTATTTTAATTGATATTCTTTTTGAAAATAATTTCAAAAAACTCAAATGGAGCACAAAAACTAGGTTCTAATATCCATTGATTCATATATATATAGTTAGCTAAATTAGGGTGCACTAGAGAAAAGACACAGTCACCAATAATAAATCTAAAAAACCACATCAGTAACCAATTTAATAATTTTGTTTATTTTTCACTATTTTCATATTCTATTAAATAATTTATTTTCTGGTTTCTCTACAAACTCATATGTCAATGATAATTCATAAATATCAGGCATTGAGTTACCATATTTTTCTAAAATACAATAATATTGATATAAAATAATGATACCTATAATAACTAAAATAGATATGAACTAGATGATTCAAAAATACCACTTTGATGAAAAACAACAAATGATTACCCATTTAATTAGACTATTTAATAGGTATGAATTATTAAAATATGTGAGTCGATATAATAATACGCAATTTTATTAATAAAAGTCTTCATAACTTTTAGAATCATATTATATGTTATGTGAATCAAAATTTAATTTCAAAATATATGTACGATACTGTGATCCAAGCATTAGTGGAATTAACACCATAAATGGTGTTTCATATTAAACTAAATTTCAAATCACCATACAATAGATATTTAACTTTTTCGAAAAATGAAAAAGATACATTAAGAATAAAATTAGATACATATTTCAATGTTCATTTCTGTAAATGAAAACGATATGAGATATTGTTTATCTGTCGTTATTCGTTTACTTCCCCAATATAAAAATATTGAATCTTTGTAATCTTGAAAGGGATATAATATTTATTTTTCTAGAGATATTGTAACATATCAGGTCATTAAAGAATATAAAATTTTAATGTTCATTAATATTTTTTGAATTAAATATTAATTTTTCTTTAAAGGGGATGCAATGTTTGATGGCGTACTTGACACAAAATAATGGGTTTCTCCAAAATCTCATGTTGCACACAAGGTTGAGTTATACTGAAAAATAAAAATATAAAATTATTATTTTAAATGGTAGTTAATTCCTAGACATTGTGTTTGAGGGATTGAAAATAAATAACATTATTTTGATTAAACATGTTTTTTAAATGTTTTTATATTTATCCAATAGAATTTAGAGGCTTGAAATGAGTATGAATCAAATTTTAAGCATAAATACTCTAATATTTTTTAAAAGATAGTTTATCCACATTTTAATGGAGAACCAATTTTAAATATATTTTTGTCACTTTTTTATGTTCTATTTGAAAAAATAAACTTATTCATTATAAGCGGGACATCAAAATTTACTTTGGGTAATTTTTTTTAATTTTTTTGATAAAGTTAATTTTCTAGTGTATTATGAAAAATACTGAATTTTAATTCAAAACTACCTTCTAATCTAATTTATGTATATATTAATATTGTAGTTTTAATTGGTTTTAAAGTGTAATTGGATTATAATTTTATTATTTAAAATACGTTTGGTCATTTTATGTAACTTCACTTTAAAATTGGACATAAACACATGTCAATCTTTGGGTAGTTTGTACTTCTTAAAAACACGCTTTTTGGTTTTGACAGTAGGAGTTAATTTTAAATTAATTTCCACAAATTATATGTTTCAAATTTGGTAAAATAGATTCCATATATTTAATCTATAGGTATGAATTATATAAATAGGTACCTTTTATTTTTTGAAATTATGAATACTGTCTTCAGTAAATATTTTATTTACTACGGTTAAAGGGTAATCTGGTAATTAAGGGTAAAAAATAATATTATAATAATATTTAATTACCATAACACATGTACTAACCCTATATTATGAAATATTTTCAACTTTGGGAATAAAAGGGTCAATTTGGGGACCCCATGTAGCCACTTGTTTGTGAAATGACATTAAATTACTTTTAAATAAAGTTAAGGAGAATATAACCTAAAGATGTATCTTTTACTAAAACAATTTTTATATAGGATTATATAAGTGATCTCTTAGACTATAAATATTAACTATAAAGTTAATTCGATTTAATACATCATGTTATTTTAATTATAATTTTTATACATTAAATAAATAGAAATA
Organism: Viscum album; assembly: GCA_963277665.1. Lineage (NCBI taxonomy): Eukaryota > Viridiplantae > Streptophyta > Magnoliopsida > Santalales > Viscaceae > Viscum > Viscum album. The sequence goes on from OY728130.1 coordinate 1,714,092,699, forward strand.
TTTATGACACTATAATGATGTAGTGATTACCTTGTTAATGAATGATTTAAATAAATGAGATTATAACAATTACAATTAATTTATTTTTAAGCTTTTTCTGCCATAAAATAACTTTATGGATGATTATGACTTTTTAGAGTTCAATTAATTATGTTTTTTAGAAATTATCATGTTGTTAGTGATTTTTTTAAATGTCATGATATGAATAGTATAAAATTTACATAAATGAGTTTTAAAGACAAATAATATTTTATTAAATGATATAATTGTCTTAAAAATATAATATTTGAACAAATTACTTATATAATGTTGAAAATATCATTAATTAACCACTTTAGGTTCCATATTTATTTTATATTAACTATGTTAACCATATAATATGAATGTAAAAGAAGACATGGTAAAAGTTCAATTAGTTTACAAAGGGTTAAAGCTAAAAGATAAGGTTATAATTGTGACTTGGACATGTTGAAACCCATTGGTTGAGATGTTTTAGACTAAAAAACATCTTATCTCTAAAATAAATTAATTTGGGACCTTTTGAAATTGAAAATCATTTTACAATAGAATAATACTTTCAAACATTCCAAATGTGCCCCTCCTCCCTCTTATAAATTGAAAGAACCTCTAACCCACTTCTCACACCTTTCAAGCCCCATGGCTCATCCAAAATCAGCACTAATAAGCAACCAAAATTTTTCCATTCCTCGTATAAGCCTTCCCCTATCCATAAGGAAATTTAAGAAATCCCTTTGGCTCAAATCAAAAGAAGTTACCCGATTTGAGGCAATGTATTTTCTAAAGATAATTTCCATTATTTTTTCTTATCCACTCCATAGGATATTATTATTTTTTGTGTATATAATAGAACTATTATTATAGATATAATAATTTTTTATGAGAAGGATTCAGACCAGACTTACACACACATCCATATAATGGGTATAGAACATACTATTTCTATGGAAGATGAACTACTGCCTCCCAAAATGATGATTGTTCAATCATCTCCTACCACATCTTATGGTGGAAATTATGATGGAAATGTAATTATATATTAAATATATGATATTAAATTTATATATATTCTTCATTAATTATTATTTAGAAAATACGTCTATGCTTTTCATATTGTATAAATACGATAATTCCAATTGAGGAAGTGTGAAACTACCACCCCCTAAATGGGATCTGACTCGTTCATGCTATATATGAAACATATAAAGGATGGAATTAATGAAATTATATAACATATATAACATATATATTGTACTATAATTATAATATATCTCTGTATCATCTATTTTTCATTCTTTTAAATATGAAAAATAAAATAAATTAGCATTAATGCATACGTACGACTTACAGTTTCAGTGAACGATGCATTTCATTTCATATATCCAATTGTTATGGAATAATCTTAATACACATACACTAGATATAAATAAATATATACTAGATATATGTGATATCTAAATCATGAATATCATTATGGAGATAATGTACTTTTGACAACATGGACAATTTGTAATTATAACAAGCTCATTATTGACACAAGTACTGAACATCGACAAAATAACAGAAATGAACATGAATACTTATATGATTGTTATAGAAATGTAATAATTGATATAAAAGGAAAAAAATACATTAAAAATTTTCATATCTAAGTATAAATGTATTAGAAATTAACTTAAGTTTATTAATGAGGAAGAATAAGGAACTTACGTGACGATTCAGACACTTGGAAAGGGACTTCGTGTAAATTTCCTTTCATTGGGGAATGTTTTGATAATATGCACCTATTTCATTTAAAATGTGTATAATAAACTCCTTTTACATTTACATTCATTCAAATGTAATTTTTTTTTCTAGGAAGATTTACACAAAATGAAAAAGAATTTTTTTAACGTATGCGGCGACAACGACCTTTCCGCCGCCACGAGCATTATTTGATATTTGGATTCCTTAACAAGTTGTGATATTTTTTAATGGAAAATAAATAACTTATACCATTTTTAAAAATACTGTTATTGAAAATGGTTTTGAATCTGTATTTACTGTTTCAATATCTTGGAATAATTTATTTTGGTTGAATATAAAATTTTATGATTGAAATATTGATATTCATGATATTTTATGTGTGATTATTATATAATGGTACATGGAAATTTGACTGGTGTTTACATGATAAACACAATTATGGGTGCTTCCATGATAAACCGAGGATGGGTGGTTATGTTAGAACCTCCAATTCATTGGGTATGCAAATCGGTCATATGACTATTCCATTTGTAATAATGAATTGTGGAAGTTAGCCATATGGTTATTCCATTTAAGTATGATTGTGTCCCAAGTTATCCTTTTATATGTTATGGGTGATTTCAATAGGGTTTATGGTAATATTTTGGTTACAAAAGGGTAGGAAATGCAATTTTATTTAGTGAAGAGTACTTACTAATATAAAAAGAGAAAATTATTTCTTTTGACAAAGTATTCATGGTTTACAAGTTGTTTTGAAAAACTAACTATTTTCATTATTTATGTATCCCTTACTGAGCATTTTTTTGCTCATCCCATGTTTTGAATTTTTTTTCACATGACTTAAAGGTGAATAGAGTAAAGGACGAAATCATGGAAATGTTTCAATGTTTTTGAATAAAATGAAACCATGTTCTTTATTTAAAATTTTTGTTTAATGACTGAAAATGGATAGTGAGTAGAAGTGTCTAATTTATAATAATGAATTTTTTATTTATAATTTATTGCCTAATTATCTAAATCTCTAAACCATAAAAGATCCTCAATATGACTTATTAACTTAATTCAAGATTATGTAATGTTTAAAGTTGGTATCAAAGGGTAGTTTAGATAACTTTAGGAGTTAGAATTTTGTTAATAGAATATCCATAAATGATATTTACATTATAGAAAAATTGAAATGATATAGAATTTAAATATTACCATGTTTTTTTTCTAATATATGATTTTTTGAATGGTTTTCTACAAATGAAATAGGGAAGCTATACTAGGAAGGAAAACATAAGAGAATAACCATCCAAATCAGCAACTTGAGATTGTTGGAATCATAACTGAACAGTTTGTTTCATTGATGGCTCATTTTAATCTGAAAATAAAATATGGTTGTGTCCATGTATGAGATCAACCAAATCAACCATAGAGGAACATGTCTGTAGTGGAGCATTTCATGAGGCAACAACCCCAATCATTTAGAAGAACATCTGACCCTATACAAGCTGAAGGGTTGATAAAATCACTAGAAAAGATTTCTAATGTCATGGTGTGTACATATAATCAAAAGGTTAGTCTTTTTTTACCATTTTTAATGAGAATATGATCAGTGGTGGTCTATGGATAAAAATATTAGGGATAGTGAAGAGATTGATGCACTTTGTTGGGATGAATTCAATGGTATGTTTCTTGGGAAATATTTCCCAAAGGTGGTTTGAAATAGGATTGAAAAACAATTATTTTAATTGCGGTTGGATGATGAATCCTTGGATTCTTACAAAAACGTTTACTCGACTAGAAAGGTATGCTCTAAATTTCAACCGAGATCCTGGTAATAAGATAAATTGGTTTTACTCAAGGTTGAAGGCTCAATATCAAAATACATTAGCCTCTCTTAAATTAAAAAGCTATGGGAAATTTTATATATGTGTTGAGAAAGTAAAAATGTATTTTTTTTTATGATCAGGTGTTCCATGAGATCAAACAAAAGAAGAGGTCCAGTGGGCAAGGAAAAGGAAAGTATTAATCAAGGAATTATGGAGGTAATAAAAATATACTTCCATCTTGTGAGAAGTGACATTGAAATAATCCTGTAGAATATCTCTCAAAATCTGGAAAGTGATTTTGGTGTTTTAAGACTGGTAATATTGCTTGTAACTATGAAGAAGGTGATTAAGAAGGTAATGAAAATACAACATAAGATTTTTTAGTTGCAATGAGTTTTTCCATTATGCCAATGTGTGTCCAATTTTGATTACCAATGGTGGAAACTAGACAGATCAAAAGTAAAATGTTATGGTGAAATATTTTGCAACAATTACAATTTATTAGGTACCATCAGATGAAGTGGTATCTGGTACATTTTATGTCTTTTCATATTATTCCAATGTGTTTTTTGATTTAGGATTTATACATTCTTTCATTTCTGAGAAATTTTCTGGTAAATTTTGAATTTCTCCTCAAGAAATGAATCCAGAGGTTATGGTAAAAACACCTCAGGGAAAAGATGAAGAGAATAGAAATTATAAGAATCATCCTTTACAAATTTTTGGAAAGAATTTTCCTAAAAACAATGTTGTTTTGCTTCTAGTAGAGTTTGATGTTATTTTGGTAATGGATTAGCCTTATATTTACCGTGCTATGATTGACAATAGATCTAATGAGTTTATTTTTAAAAATACTTTCAATTTTTATACCAGAATAAACCCTTATCTTCGATAACATATCTGGAAGCTGAGAAACTAGTGAATGATGGAAATTAATTTTACCTTTCACATATTTTAAAAAACAATATAATGTTTATATTAATGATGTTATAGTAGTAAATGACTATCTTTATGTTTTTCCTGAAGAGCTGCCTTATTTTATTTCCGATATGGTAGTTTATTTTTCTATTGAATTAGTTCCTGATGTTAAGAAAGATTCAAAACCCCCTTATCAAATGGATTAAATTGAAAAGTTGGAGTTAAAGAAAAAATTGAAGGAGTTATAAAATAAATGTTTCATTCGACCTAGCACATCACCGTGGTCTGATCCAGTCTTGTTTGTTAAAAAGAATGATGCTTCAATTAGACTTTTCATTGATTATAAATCCTTGAATAACATAACTATTAATGTAATGGACCAGACCTCTCTGGTCCATTCCATTGTTGAAATATGGTGTTTGAGGTGTTATGGGAGGTCAAGGTGACCCATACCCAACATTTTTACAAAATTCTAGTTCTGTGAACTGTGTTTCCAATTTTGTGAACATTGTAAAAGTGAGTCAGAAATGGTGAGACAGAAACAGTGTCACAGAAACAGTGAGTCAGAAATGGTGAGACAGAAATGGTGAGATAGAAACGGTGAGACAGAAATGGTGAGACTAAAACAGTGGGTCAGAAATGATGAGATAGAAATAGTGTCATAAAAATGGCGAGTCAGAAATGGTGAGACATAAACGGTGAGACAGAAATGTTGATATAGAAATGGTGAGACAAAAATAGTGAGTCAGAAATAGTGAGTCAAAAAACAGTGAGTTTAAAATGGTGATACAGAAACGATGGGCCAGAAACTGTGAGACAGAAATGGTGAGTCAGAAATAGTGAGATAGAAACAGTGGAAAATAAACTGTAAGACAGAAATAGTGAGATTGAAATAGTGAGTTAGAAAAGGTTTCACAGCTCATGAACAATGTTTCTAGAATAGTTTCATATTTCATTTTCCCAATTTCCAAATTTTTCCAGCTTCATCAATTTATCATTTTTTTGAACGTAAAATGAATTTATGGCATTTTTTAAGGGATTTAAATTTGAATCAAATACCATAACTACTATATCACTTTTCCTAAGGCCTAGGATGCATTTACTTGGTAAAAACACGTGGTTTAATGTGATCCAAGTTTAATAGAAAAGCCAATGTATCTTAAACTGGTGATCCATTAAATCTTCTAAAAGTACAAGATATATTCCTCCATTGTTATTTATCCTTGTTATCTGGTGTGAGACACTCGAACCACATGGTCTTGAATCTTATACATGTACAACAAAAATTTTAAAATAATTACATTAAAATAAATAAATAATCTCATAATTATGCATTTAAAATGTTTGGAATCATAAAATTACAATAAAAGATTAATGCAAATAAATCTTGCAAAAAATGGGTAAGACCTTAGCCAAATAACCAAAATATCTTGTCTCATGTGACCTATTGATCCTCTGAAAGTATATTGAGGGCCCCCAACCCTCACTTATTAAGTCTAATTTATCCTATGAAGGGGTTGAATGATAATTTAATAAATAGTTATCATAAACAAATTTTATGAAAAACATGCATACAAAACATTAATATTTGAATAGTAAAACTGATAATAAAATATCCAGAGAAATAATAAAGATGATATCCTTAAAAAATAACCCAATAGTATTATAATTAAATTAATGGTTTATTTTCATTTATGAATTGAAGTACCCTAAAATTATTATTAAATATATTCTTTAGGAAAATACCCTTTTAACATTATAATTCACATTAAAAAAATAGAAATTTATGTAATATATGGTAAAATATTTAATTTGAAAGGAATATTGAATAATTATAAATAAAGATTCAAATAATAATGAAGTCATGATGTATTTAAATTATTCTCATTCTTTATAAGCTAAAAAAATTCTTTCATACCTTTTTAAAAAAGTCAAAAAAGATCCTCATTCTGAAAATAATGAGAATATTCCTTTTAAACCATTATTAAAAGTGAAAAATGAGTAAAACTATTTTTAATATATCATTCTCTATGTTTAATAATATTGTTTATTTTTTTAGTAAAATATTGATATGTGAGGAAAATATTCTCGACTGAATAGAAAAACAATGTGAGCTTTGCTTAAAAATATTATCTTGGATTCTTGAGTTCTTAAAGAGTGGGAAATTAATGGAATAGTTTTAATTGAAAAAAATAACCATATAATAATAAAATATATTGGGTTTAATATAAAATAATATTATAATCCCCCTAATTGAAAGTTATACACAAAAAATCCCAAATGATAATGAGATTGTGAGATAAAGATTTACCACATTGGTAATATCTGTATCATAATCGTCATGAAATAATTACTACAAAAGAAACATTAAATACCATTTTTATAAAAAAATTCATAAAATAACATTTAAAATGGAATTATAAACCCCACAATGAAATATGGGGTGATTATGGCATATGCCTCATAATAGTAGGAGTGAGATAAGAAACACTTTCCTCGGGTCCGAATCCCTTATTATATGTTCATAAATCTTATAAAATAAATATTTATTTATTATAAATATATTTAAAGACCATAATAATATATATATATTAATATATATGATTTAATTATAACCTTTTATCACTAGTTTATTGATTTTTTTTATTAATATCACTATTATGGGTGACATATGCTTTCCTTTTCATATATGTCTGGTGTTTAGTAATTCTATTCCTTGTATGTTGATCAAGGATCCGTCAACTCCCAAATTTTAACAATCATATAAATATAATATATATTCATTATATAAATATTTATAATCATTCATAAAACATATAGATTTTAAAATAAATTACACCATTTATGGAGATTGTAAGCCGTATATACAGATGATCTCTATTTTTCACTTTGTAATATATTAAAATAAAAATGGTGAATAATAATTAAAATTTGAAGAATCATTTTTATATCATTTAATTAATATATTTTCATGAATTTTATCATAATTACCTTCCAACTAAAATGGAAATGAAAAGCAAATCACATCTCTCTATGGAGAAGGTAGTCCATTTATAAAACACTGAGATTTTGTGAAATATTTTTTTCAAATATATTTAATATTTTAGATAATAAACTTTATAAAAAACATTTATTTTCAATTTAATCAAATGAAATACTAATTTTGGAATATGACTCCTACAGTATAGAGTTTATCCAGTCTTACACGCAACAAAAAGTTAAAACGAAACGTGACATACTATTGAAATATTATTATTTAATATGATTGTTATCACATATCAATTAGAATGGAGGGAATTAAAAGGATTAAAAAATATAAAAATATGGTTTATGGATATATAATTAATTATTTGATTACCAAATAATTAAAAATAAAAATAATAATTATTAGAAAATAAAAAGAAATCTTTTTCTTAAAATATATATTATGACTGCGAGTGTTTTTATACAAAAAAATAAACAAATAACTCATGCTAAATTATATTAATAAAATTTATATACTAAAAATTAAATTTATTTTTTAAAATTCACCCTTGTGTTTTCTAGATTATATTTATAACTAACTCCAAAATTTTCACTTAATTTATTTCAAAAAAAGCAGTTCCATCACCTTTTTATTGCGTAGTTTTTTTATAAATATTTATTGAAAATTATATAAAATTGATTTGCGAAAATAATTATTATTTTTTAAATATAAATACCAAAATTATCTTACGGTGTTTTTTTTGTGTTTTTTATGAAAATTTTCATTTATTTCAGAATAACAAAAATACAGAATTTTAATTGAAAACAATCTATAATTTAAATAATTTATAGTGTTATATTAAATTTTTGATCGATTTTATATTAAAATTATTTCAATAATACATCTATTTATCCCATATAGTTCATTATAATCAATTTTATGCTGAAATTTGATATAAAAACTTTGTAATATTTTGAACATTTACTTCTTTAAAGCCCGCTTTCTCGTGACATCTACAAGATTACTGTTATTTTTTTTTCACTTTTGTGAATAGAATTTGGAATAATGGATTTATTAATGGAAATAATAATTATTTATAATTTCTAATAATTTAAAACTACTTTTTTCCATTGTTTATAGTGAAACAATAAAAATTATATACAACATTAATGGTTAGAATAGATTTACTTGGGGGTGGGGGTGGGGGTTAACTAACAAGATAAGGGTCATAAATGATTTTCATACTCTTACAAGAACAATTTTATTACCGTATTTAGACATTACCACTTATAGGTTTGGTAATCGACCGTTTTATATTTTTTGGAATTAAGAAACATGGGTATGATTGAATTATATCAAAAAATTACAACTATGACACTCACCTCACTTATAAAAAAATTACACCTATCCTCTCATACTCACACCTTAAAGACTATATAGTTTAGAAAATATCTATCCAAGTAAATTACCAAAATCTGTCCTCTCATCCTATATTCTTCATATTGGACAAATGGTTTTACAAGAAAGGGTTTTGGTGAATTCCTAAGGAGGATGACTCAAGAAGAGTTGACACTCATCAATAATCATTTTTATTTTATTTCTTCCTAAACCCCCTTAAATTCTTATTATAAAATGAATATATAATAAAAACATTATCTTAAATATATATATTTGATGTTATTCTATGATCAATTCCTAAAACCATATCAACATTCATCAAATGGGTTATGAAATCGTGGTTCATGTTAATTTAATACTACCGCCTCACAAACCGATGTCATTTGTTTTTCTATTACCACATATGACAGTTATAAATAATTTCGATTTATTATTTATATAAAATATTTATTATATTATTATTCCTCTATAATTATTATGTCAAACACACTTTCATTATTTACATTTTTTGGTAATTTGATAACGTCTCTCTTATATAGTGTGAACAGCCGCATCAAGAAGTGATGTTATCCTTTCACTCTATACATATAAGGTATTAAGAATGGGTTTGATAAACATATATGATATATATGACATAAAAATATTTTTGAATTATGATAAATCATTTAATATTATTTCATTAAATCTAAGTATAAATTGGAAATATTTTTCATGTGTAAGTATGACCTACCATTTCTATGAAAACCTTATTTCATTTTATATCAATAATATATTGAGTTACTCCAAATACATGTATAGTTAATATATATGTTATTTTTATAATGAATTATATTCTAGATATAAGGATACCATGATACAATTAATAGGATAAAAAATAATAAATCAAGACATATAAAAAAAAGAAGTTACTTCATGTAATGTTACTTTAATAAAGAACTGTTAATAAAAATGAAATAAAAGGACATAAGAAAATAATATATGATATATATGAATATGATTCAATAATATATGAATAATAAACATATATTTATTTTATGATTTTTATTAATGAGTATGACTAATTTTAAGACTTAAGGTTAGTGGATTTCCAGTCAAACGCTTTATTTCTAAGAGGCATATTCCATATTTACCACTCGTTTCTATTGTGTGGTGTATACACTACCCTTCAAAATAACCATCATTTTATCAATAAAAATTCCCTTATTATAATTATTTTATACAAAGAAACAAGAAAAACATTATTATTATAAATGAACTATGATACATTAGTCAATAAATAAAACAATAATAATGAAAAATATTATAATATGAATATAAATTGAAATTAAAATAATAAGAATATGATAATTTGGGTCTCCTCAATCCACTTGAATAACTGCACTCAAAAAGAAATATACTGAAATAAAAAATAATGTCAATAATAAAAATTCATTTTTAATGTTAATGTTTATATAAAATTGATGCAAAATAGTATATAATAAATAATGAATGGGAAATGTGATTCTTATAGTAAGTAGTAAATCTATATATCTATTATACATTTGATCGTTATAATTTTATCCCGATTGTTGGAATAGTAATATGTCTATCATGAATAGTAATATGACCATTATAATAGTAACCTCACATATAGAAATGTAAATTAATATTTAGGTATCATATAAAATAAAAAATATGGTATATTTTTAGCATGGTGTATATAAATAAATATTTTAAAAATGATAAATTGGGGGTTAGTTTTCTCTGAAATATAATTATTTTATTATTATTTTTATAATGATTTTTTTTAAAAGAAAATTTATTTTCATAAAATGGATTCATAAATTAGGATTATTTTTCATTACAATTATAATATTACTTTGTGAGACCATAAATAATTATTCAAGGGGTCATAAAATTGATTATACTATTAAAATAATTATTTTCAATTAAATGATCATTTTATTTAAAATTTATAATTTTCATATTCATAATTTTTTTAAAAACATACTATTTTTGAAATCTACATTTTATAAAATTTTTTGGGGAATATTTTGGGGTTTTTTATAAAATATTTTTTTTGTGAATAGTGAAATTTGATAGTTTATAGTATTTAACATCACAATTGGAAGTCCTTATTTTTTTGATTCATGGATAATGCATGAAACCATTATCTTGAAATCACAAGAACAATTTACCTTATATAGTCTCAATAATCAATAATAGTGATAGTTTTGAGCCAAAATATTAATGTAATGTATATAATAATAAAAAAACACCCAACTAATCCACTTATAAGCACCACCAATATCAATCCCTTATCCTCACATATTTTAAGGCTTAGAGCATAAAATTACTATCAAATTTAATTCCCAAGACCCTTACACATATCCTAGGCTTTTTGGTCTAACCAAAAGACCAAGCCCAAGTTCTTTAATGGGGTCCTCAAAGAGATGACATTCAAGATGTAAAATGCTCTATCTTCCTCTTTTAAATTATTTCTTTCTTCCACCTTATCCTCACCCTCCTATCCAGAATGGAATGATAACCCAAGTATAATTTATGTAAATTAATTTTATTTTTTTAATGGTATATCATTCATCATGCACCATATATTATAAATTTATTCTAAAAATGAAAACATCATATGTGACATGTCATTTCACCTACTTCCTTGTTAATGGGTTTTAGTTTCCCATTATCACCTTCAATGATGGTCATAAAACTGTTATTATTATTAAACAATTATTTAATAAGTACATTAAAACCAATTTCATGTACTGGATGTAATATATAGACATAATATTAAATAAAATAAAAATAATCTGCTATGGTCGGAGAGACCAAAAAATAAAATAAAAAAGTCATATTTCATGAACTCTTCATCAAATGAATCATCCTCATAACAGAAGAAGTTATATATAAAACCATTTAAACTTCAATAAGTGCATGGATTCTGTTAAATATTTATATTATTTTTTTATTCCTATTTTAAAATAATATCCATTACTATACACAAGTGAACCGACCTTGAAACCATGAAGAAAAAAGCCCCAAAACGACAAAATTAATCATTATAACTCATAAAAATGGACATAAATAAACTTAAAAAAATTATAATAAATAAAATATGTGGAATATGTTATTAATTATGAAACTAATTAATAAAAATTTATTATACAGGACATTATGTGTAAGTGAAAAACACATTCAGACATATGGTAATGGATCTCTCTGAACCTCTATTTTTCCATTGGGGATTTCTTTATATCTCTTTCCCCCAATTTATTTCTTCATCAACTTATATAATTATACTAAATTATATTTATATCTTTAAAACATATTTATCAAGATAAATTCATCTTTTTTGGAAGGGGAAATACATATTTTAAAAGGTTCCCCTCTTAAATCATCTTAGTAAGAAAACCCAATTAAAGGGAACTTCTAAGATTAATAACAATTTTCAAGAAAAATCAATAAACTAATATAAACCACCAATATTTTTCTAAAATATCTCATTTTTTAAGGAAAAATAATACCAGTTCATATCTGGTTTTATGGATATTATTATTTCTTTATCCAATGTGACCAATATTTAATCTTTTCCCTAAAACTGTGCTTAAGTGGCACATTTATATTGATACCTAACCACTAATTTTCTTGTTTTCACATCATTTGGAAATTTTTATTCCTGATATATTCCAATTATTACTTTAAAAATGTCCAGTAATGATTTAATCCCTTCATTCAAGGACGCAGTTATGATATGCCCTTTGGTTTTTTCCTTCTGACATGATAATGAAACACATTTCTTTCCATTGGTAACCCTTTTTTTTTATTTTTTTGATTCATTAAGTTTCACACATATGATCGAACATGTTATTATGAGCTAACCCATATGGAGCTTTAATGAATTGGGTAATTTTATAGTCTCATGATACATTATGTATTGGATGAGGGAACAAACCTAATCTATTATGGGAATTTATCCACCATGTGATATAGTCTTGTAAGTTATTCTTAACTCATGTTTATATCATAATATATGTTTCTAAAAAATTTCATATGTTTCCATTATCATATGATTTCATTATCTATATTTCATGCTTCTATATGATTATTCATGATCCATGCATTTTATGTTATCATGTCAATACTTTTAACTCATGTGATTGAACATGTTATTATGAGTGAACCGATATGGCACTTTAATGCATTGGGTAATGTTTTAATCTCATGAAATAGTATGTATTGGATGAGGGAGTAAACCTAATCCATTATGGGACTTTTTAAATCATGTGGTATAGTATTGTATGTTATCATTAACTCATGTTTATATTATAATATATGTTTCAACCAATTTTCAAATGTCTCCATTATCATATGATATCACTTTCTACATGTTATGCTTCCATATGTCTATTCTGGATCCATACATTTTATGTTTTCATTTTTCTACTTCTAACTCATGTTATTTGATTAATTCCCAGGTCTATTCCTATACTAGAATTTTTATATTATCCCTAGGGATAATTCTATCACCATGGATTACCTAAATTGAAACATAGGGAATCAAAAGTTAGTATATAATTTTCATTTAAATGTTTATCCTTATATATTCATACATTAATTTTTTATTTGATCATTATTTAAGTATTAATTCCCCCCTAATTTATTTTTTTCTAATTTTTAGTTAATTTAGTGAAATAGGAAACCCATCATAATAACCAATGTGACAGACAACATGATGATTTACCTAAATATATTCCAGCCATAATGTGAATCATTTTTCAAAATTTAATGATAGTACAAGGTCTACTGAATTGAGTAATTAATAATAACATAAATCATGTGGAACACCCTAATTATCCAAAGACATATCATGTTGTGTTTGAATAATTTATTAGAAAAATGACTCAAATATTTTATTCAATATTCTAATACCCACAATGTAGAACAATGTATTAACTCCGTTGAAATGATATTAATTTTTTTTTGAATGCTTAGAGAAGAGAAATTATTGATAGAACTTTATCATTTTGATAGGGAAGCTAATCAATAGTTGGTACTGATAAAGAACAATAATTCTATTAGTGGAATTGATTCCATGGAATTGGAACGATTCATGGAAATTTTTTTCAATAAATATTTTCCCAGAACTCCCCATCTGAAAATGGAGAGGGAGTTCCTTATACTGAAGTAAAAGAAAGATGTGGCTATCAGGGGATATGAGTGAAATTTTACAAGGCCTACATGATATGCCTCTGGAATTTTCATGAAACAGAAAACATGTTGTATCATATATTTAGTAGATTAAAGAAAAGTATATGAAAAGCGTTGGATATTTGAGACTTTAAATGATTTTATGAGATCGTCTATTATGAAATAAAAGTTGATAGGGTGGTTAGTGACTCTTAGTTTTTCTGTAGGACTACAAATAAAAAGTGGAAAATATATTTTAATATAGGATGATCAATCGAAAAATTCTTCATTTGGAATAATATCCATAGTCCCACATGTTAAGAATGTTGGAAGAAGTATCCTAGGAATTGTATAATGGGGACACAATGATGTATCAATTGTGGATAAAGTGCTATTGGGATAATCATTTATAAAGGGATTTTTAAAATACCAAAAATTAAAAAGAATAAAGGAAGGATCAGATAAAAAATCATCTTTCAATAAAACATTTCATCTATATAAAACATGGGAATAATTTGAGCCAATTCCCTATGGAAAGGTTTCTTGATGAAAATCAAAAATAAAAACTTCCAGGGAATAAAATAAGTTCATATTCTATCAATATTAATGAGATGGATCCCAAAATTGAGGTGGTGACATGTACACTACATATTCAATCAAGATTATAGACTGTTCTATTTGATTCTGGTTCTATTTATTCTTACATATCATGAATGTTTAGTAGAACTATTCACAAAACTCTTTAAAATATAGCAGTTTCATTGTCTATGAGATCTACGAATGGGGAATCTATTTCATATAAAGTATATAAATCCCCAATTATCAATTTTTGCGGACTAAACCTAACAAAATTTTTTAACTAACTTACTTCGGTGGAGTTTTATGCTATATTGGGAATGGATTGATTATCTCTATACAAAGGAAACACCAACTATCGAGATAGGGAGATCAATTGACACATTATGGGGGCATCATCTAATTAAATAAAACTTTAAGGGGTATCATGAATCTAATTAGGAATAATAATATCATGTGTGGGTATTATTTCCTTTTGATAAAGAATATCTAGCTAAAATAATTTTTAAAATGGAGATGATCATTTTTGTTGACATGGCCACTGTAAGGGACTATACTAATGTGTTCCCTAAATAATATATTAGTCTTCCTCATGATTTATTGGTTGGGATCTCAATTGAACATATACTTGTACATCTGATCATATCAAAGACTCTATATATTATGGGCACTATTGAGTTAGATGAACTAAATAAGCAGTTACAGGAGAATTTTGCCTGGGTTTTATACCCCCCAAGTTCTTCACCGTGTGGTGCATCTATCCTATTCTTCGAGAATAGTTATGAATCAATGTTCCTCTTTAATGATTATCATGAGCTCCAAAAATCATGATAAATAAAATGTATCCACTATTATAGATTGATGAATTTTCCAATAAAATATGTGTGGCCATGTATTTTTTTACGGTGGACCTTCGGTCATGATATCACCAAATAGAGATGAAGAAAGACGATATTCACTGAACTTCATTTAGAATAAGTTAAGTACATTAAGAGTTCATAGTGATTTATTTCAGACTCAATAATGATCCCATAATTTTTAGGCACATATTGAATGTATTCTTTAGATATTACCTAAAAAAATTTGTTATATTATTTATAAATTATATCCAGATATACCACAAAATAAAGCATGATGATAAAGATCATTTGAATACCATACTAATGGGTTTTCATGGGGAGAAACTATGGAAAATGTATAGTACATATCAGTTATGTATGGAATAAGTAGAATTCATGGAGAAAATTATAAAAAATAAAGAAATATACATTAAACATTAAAGGAAAGAGGCTATTGAGGAGTGAACCAGGATATAATCCATAATAAAGATCTGTAGTATCATTGGTCTATATGTGTACTGCTGACGATTTGTGTGAAAATTATCCTGGTTGAAAATACCAATGACCAGGTTTAATTAAATGGGATTAATGTTTGTTTGGACTTGTGAATGTATCTTTATAGAGTTATTGAAGATTATTATCACTATAACAATACATACACTACCTTCAAGTGAGGAACTCTTTGTGGTATAAAAATGAATCAAAGAATGTCTTAGGATGTGTAATTATGAAAAATGATCAAGTAATACCCTACAACATAAGTTAGATGAATGTTAATGAGAAAAACTATCTCACACTTGATTTGAATTTAGTTGTTCAGATATTCACATTGAAAATTGAGCGGTATAATATTAATGGGTATAAAAATGAGATATATAATGACTGAAAGAGCCTCATGTATATATTAACATAGAAGGATATTAATATGAACCAAATAATATAGTTATATATCATTAATAATTATGATTTCACAATCCACTACCATCTTGGTAATGAAAATAAAGTGGAAGATTCTTTATGTTGAAAGAATCCTACAACCTTTTCAATGATAATAATTTTGAAGGATACAATCTCCATAGTCTTGAAAACGATAGACATATGTATCATAATGGATGAAATATTATCATTAATTTCTTAAATTATTTCTCAAACATATCTTTAATATAAGATAAATGATTATAAAATAGATAATTTGGAAATTTAGAAGAAGGTTCATGCTATCAAAAAAGGGAAATATTTGCAGTTAAAAATTAAGGAGGAAGTATTCATAATATTTTTGTCATAACTATGTGTACCATCAAATCCAAAAAATAGGGAGATATTTTGAATGATGTTATATATTAACATTCTCTATCAACTTAGGGAGAAAATATATGTATCGAGATATCCAATAGAACTATTGTGGGGGATAATATGAAGAA
Organism: Viscum album; assembly: GCA_963277665.1. NCBI lineage: Eukaryota > Viridiplantae > Streptophyta > Magnoliopsida > Santalales > Viscaceae > Viscum > Viscum album. Next base: position 1,714,109,575 of record OY728130.1, read on the forward strand.
GAAGACTACTTAATATACATTGAAGTGTCTGTATGTTAGCATGTTTAAGTAGAAGGAAAAATATCTAAGGAAATGATGAAACCATTACCCATACCTCCATGAAAATGGAAAAAATCACCATTAAATTTTTCATTGAATTTATGAAGAGACCCATGGGAAATAATTTTATATGATTAATTATGGATCCTCTATTAAATACTACTCACTTCATAGGAATATGAGAGTAATTCACACTCAATCATCTTGTAGGAATATACATAAGAGAAGTGGTGTTGTTTCATGGTGTTCAATTTTCAATTATATCTGATTGTGATATAATATTTAATTAAATGTTATATAAGTGTATCCAAAATTATCTAAACATTGAGACAAACATCCATAACTCTTATCACCCTCAAACTGATGGAAACCTTGAGTGGAATAATCTGACTCAGCAGGACATGTTGAGAGAATTCTATATGAACATAAAAAGGATATGGGAACAACATATTCTTATGGTTTAATTAACTTAAAATAATTATTTCTAATAAATAATCCAAATGGATCCATAACAATATCTTTATGGTAAAAGATATAAAACACCTACATGTAGGGATGAAGTCGGTGAACATAAGTTTTTGAGACTGGTAATGGCCAAGAAAATGATAGATTAAGTGAAGGCCATTCAGTAACTAGTCAAGTATTTTTTAAAGTTTATAGAAGATTGATATAGATAATCATTATTAGAAGATACAGTTTGATATTGTAGATATGTTTTTCGTTTGCATATCCGCATGGAAAAGTGTCATGAGATTTGGGACGAAGGGAAAGCTAAGTCCCATGTATATAGGAACTATTGAGATACTTGATCATGTAAGAGATTTTTTCTATCAAATACCACTTACACCGACCATGTCTTAAATAAATGAGTTATTCCTTGTACCCATGAGGATGATATACATATGAGATCCCACAAAAGTTCTAATTTATAGGTGGTACAATTGTAAAATGACATCTCTTATGAGGAGTACTCATTGATGAACTTAAACTATATAGATAAAGTTATATGCAACAAGAATAATCACCAATCAAAATACTTTGGAAAAAATATATGTATGAAGAGGTGACATAGGAAAAAGTAGACGAAATGAATAAAGAGAACCCTCAATAGTTTTCACCATAGTATCTAAATCAAAATTTTGAGGTTGAAATTTCATAAGAGAGGAAGAATGTAACAACCCATAATTTTATCAATGGATATTCCCTTATTATAATTATTTAATGAAAAAAATAAAAAAACATTATTCATCTAAATTAATAATGATAAATTAGTCATTAACTAAAAAAATAAGATTTCCAAATATTATAAAGGGTATGTAAATTTAAAATAAAATAATAAGAGTTGGATAATTTGGGTATTCTCGACCCAATAAAATGTATGCACACATAAAAAATGTTTTAGATATAAAAAATAATGTCAGTAATTGAATTTTTATATTTAAGAATAAAATATATATAAACATTAGGGAAAATTCAAATAAGTGAAGAATCTATAGAATAAAAGGTATTTATTGAAATTAGTGAACCCATATGACACTTACAAACATGATCATTTGAATCGTAACATGTCTGTTGGGATAGTAATATGATAGTTAGGAATAGTAATATAAAAATTAAAATAGTATACAAAATAATGGAAATTTAAAATAATATTTAGTTATTATATTAAATAAAAATATGATATATTTATAACAAGGAAGAAGTATAAATTTTTTTAAGAAATTATGTATTCAGTGTTTTTATTTTTGTAAATTGTTACAAGTTTATTTTAAATTATATAATGAATATAAAAATTAAAATTGAAATTTATTGACATTAAATGAATTCAAAAATTAAAAATAAATTTTATAGTTATTATAATAGAATTTTATGATATTACTAATATGTTTTTAAAGATCATAAAATTAATTATAATATAAAAATTATTACTTTTCAAATAAATGATGTTTTTGAAAAAAAATAAATTTCTAATATTTATAAAATTATTTTAATAATATGGATTCCGTTTTTGAGATATACACATCAATAAATGGTTCAGATAATTTGTTTTTTATTTTTTAAAAGAAATGACTTTTGTTGAATAATGAAATACAATAATTTATTGTAATTAACATTAAAAGAAAAATACATGATGTTTTGAGTTATGGATGTAGTAAGATACAATTATATTAAAATAAAATGCACTATTTTATTTATATATTCAAAAGAATCAACATTATTAATATTTTTTATCCAAAATAATAAACTAATGTATATAATAATCAAACACCCGCCTCTCCTCCACATAGAAATACCACCCATCAGTACCCCTTATCCCCAAACCTAATAAGACTTATATGTCAATAATAATCCATATATTTCACTTACCAATGATATTACCCATGTAGTAGTGTTTTCTGTATCACAAAGAGACAAATTCTATGTTCCTTAAGGAGGTCCTCAAAGAGACGACATTGAAGAGGAATAATCTTCTTTCTTCATCATTTAAATTATTATTTTTCATTTACCTTATCCCAAAACCTAACCAAAATGGTATGATAAATCATGTATAATAAATATAATTTAATATTTTTATGTTAATTAAATAATAATTTAAAATCCCCCTCTTCCCCTTTTATTATAAAAATGAAATCATCACATGTGATATGTCTGTTCCCCACCTTCGTGGACAGTGAGTTTTGATTTTACATTACTGCCTTCACAACTAGTCGTAAATATATTATTATTGTTAAATAAGTTTTTTAATAAGTATTTCAAAAAATATTTCATGTTATTTAACTAATATATATGCATAATATTAAATTAAATGAATGTAATTCATAATGGTTTTAAATACCACGATAATAAACAAAACACTTATCCTCAACATTTCATCAAAGAAATCACCCTCATATCCGAAAGAAATTATACATGAGACCATTTAAAATTATGTAAGTTAATGAATAAAATTTCATTTCAATTATGAATTCTTATTTTCCTTTGAAATGAATATCCAAAATTATTCCCAAAATTAACAGACCATGAAACCATGGAAAAAAACTTAAAGAACAAAAGAATTAATAGTTATATCTTATCAAAATGACCAAAAAAAACTTAATGAAACTATAAAAAATAAAATATATGTGGAATAATTGTTTAATTAATTAAATAATTAATATAATTTGAGTAACTAGGAAATTATTTTCAAGTACATAATGCATTCAGATATATGGTATGAGATATCTCCAAACCCCCAATTTTTCTTTTAGGTTACACTTTCTCTATCATTATCCCAATTTTTTTCTTCGATAATATTAAATACATCTCATAAAATATATGTAAATGTTACATAGATTTTAATATTTTTCAATTAATCTTTCTTTATGTGAAGATACATAGTTTAAAAATTTACCCTTCTCAAATCCTCTCATTAAAAAAAATTTATGTAAAGGGTACTTCTTTATTTCTTGCCCATTTTCAATTACGTTCAAGTAAATGATATAATAAACCAATATTTTCCTAGAATCACACATATTATCATGGAGAATAATTTTAGTTCTATTATGGTTTTAGTAAATTAGTTCTTCCTTTATCCTATTTAAATAATATTTAATATTTTCCCTAAAACCAAGCTTATGTGGAACATTTCTAATGTTACTTATCAACTCCATTAAATATTTTCACTTTATTTGGAAATTTTTATACATGATATAAAATAATTTTTTTTTAATTAATAACATCTTAGAATTATTTAGTCTTTTATTAGAATAATACCACTATGATACTCTCTTTTGTTATGCCATACAACATGATTGAAGAACCCGTTTCTTTTCAAATATAAACCATATGTTTATTCCCTATGTTAATTATTTTTTTGAAACACATATTATTGAATATTTTATTATGGGTTAACTACGATACTTCTCTTATTCATTGAAAAAAATTTAGTCTCAATATAAATTATTTATGGGATTAGGGAGTAAACCAAATTCATTATTAGTCCTTTTCAACCATGTGATACAGTCTTTCAATTTTTCCTTGACTCATGAACATTTAATGATATATGTTTCTTCCAATTTCATATTTTTACATGATCATATGGTTCCATGTTATGTATGTTATTATATAATATTTTTATTCAATAATAATTCTTTTTATGTTATTATATTATGCCTTCTAACCCGTATATTATGCTTCATTCCTATGTATATTCCCATACTGGGATTTTTAGCTCATACCTTTTGTCTTTGTATTCCACAGGATATCTTATGAATTTACATAATCTAATTGGGAGTTAGGATAAAATTATGAGGATTAATAAAAATATATTTTATTATAGTTTCTAGTTTTCTAATTATGTACCTATTTTTCTAAATACAATAGGATTTTTAATCCTCGGTTTGTATTTTGTGGATATTTATGGTCAAAATAATTTAATAATATATAAAAAGTCTTGGGTTAATATAGCCCGATGACATGATAAATAATTAATCTACGTCATTTCATGGTAATTAATGGTTCTATTGATGTAATTATTTCATGGGGCTTATGATTCAATTGTTACTCAAGTAGTAATAGGGTTTTGCCTCACTTTTCATTCTTTAGATATACATTATGTTAGAAAAATATATTAGTTCATGAGGTTATTATAAAATCCTTTTAATATATTATATAATGAATATATTATCCTCATTATATTTTAGGTTTGTTTTATATTTTCACTTCATGGGTCTTATGATTTAATGTCATCAAAGAGGTAATGATTTTATGTGAAAATATTATCGTTTATCAGCACTATTTATGATTACATTTCCGATTATAAATTTTTTTGATTAATCTATAAAAAACTCATTAATTATTTTTAAATTTTTATATGTTTAATATTTTAAAAAATTATTACCATTTTTCTACACTTTGTTACATATGATAAATGTATTTTTAGGAAAACCATATTTAATTTCTCACTTATGTGGGAAATCTATGTACTCCAAATACCATGTTTTCAAAAAATGTGTTAAAAAATGTTTTATTATTATCTTATTATTTATAAAAAATGTTTTTTAACCAGGTTTTACATTTTAAATTTTTTTAAAGAATATTCTTGTAATTTCCCAAAATAATTACCATTTGGATTTTACTAAAATTTTTAATAGAATATTTTTATATTAACATGCATATTAAGAAAAGTATTTACTTATACCATGTACACTCAACTATTTAATTCTTATGTTACATGTTTTCAATTTTCATTTTATAGAAAATTCAATCTTTAATATTGGGGAAATTTTATGATTTTAAATAAATTATGTCAAAGTGAAAATAATTTTGAAAGTGTTTTTTGTTTTAAGAAATGTTTTAAAAGTGGAAAGGATATTTTTCTCAATATGGTTTTAAAATGATTTTTAAAATCATAATTACTAAATTTTAAAATTTATTTTCAATGAAACTGGTTTCTAAATTTTTTTATGTTTTTAATAGTATTTTTAAAAGAGGAAATGATATTTTCTTCAAGAATTTTTTTAAATGATATTTCAAAATTATTTCCACATATGATGACATCCATTTGTGTTATCTATTTCGTACTAGTGATATAGTTCAAGGATACCATTCATTTCATTTATTTGAGTAGTTTATTTTTTAATGGAACGATGTTTATGAAACTCATTTCTCTTCCACGTGTTATTCTGTGAGGTAGTACTTATGAAACCCGCTTATTTTAACTAATTATTCTCTCATGAAATAGTTATAAAACATATATAATTGACATAGGATATGATATTATAAAATTTTTATAATTACCATTTCATTTATAAAGTTATGATAAGAAAAATCATTTTGATCTCATTGCAAAAATAAATGTGATTTTCATTACATGATGGGCGAGAGGTTTATATTCCTCAAGTGAATTTGGTTATGATGAATTTTATATGAGATCAGAGTGTACAATGGTGTTTAATACAAGTATGAATAGAAGGGTACACTAGTGGTTAAATCAATCCAAAAAATAAGAGTACATGGTTGGTTATCTCTTACCCCAAATGTAGGACACATAGGTTGTTTTCCCAGTCCTAAAATAGGGTATACAAGAAGTCATCCCAACCCTGAAGTAGGTACATGGGTGGTTATACCAAGGATAAAATGTTATGATTATCATTTTGGGTATTCTTGAAATATGATTTTCTATTCATAAACATATGCCAAAAATCTAGATATTGTTATAATGTTATTCTCTCAGGGATCATATTCATTGATTACATTATTATTCATGTACTTATGAACATCCAATCATTATTCCTTGAATCATGTTTCTGATTTATGAATGTTTGGGTTTGAACATAATATTTTATGTTCATTATCATGTAAAATTATTGTTATATTATTCTTTTATGATCATATATTGATATCTCTTGTTTACCCTTATTGAACACTAGAGATCACCCTTTATTTTGTTTCATTTCCATAGGTTATGAAGAATGGTTTTCTTTAGGGAGAGGTTTTGAAGGGAACTAAGTGTATGATATATATTGGAAATATTGAGGATATTTTACCAGATTATAAGTGTGTGTTCCATGTTTCAAAAGCTACTAGACTATTAAGGTCCCCTCACATGTTTTTGTGTAATGTTTATAATCTTTATCTCAAAAGATATAATAACCATGTATCAGAACCTGAGTCACTATAACTGGTATTAGAGGAATGGTATACTTATCCTTTTAAAACAAAGATGAGAACTCTTTAGTCAGATCTTTAGGGATATTTCTAGGTAAATGTTTAGTTATTCCTCACATGACATGTCTAATGATTATTCAACGTATAGGAAAATTTCTTGTAATTATGGTAAATGATATAGTAAGTGTTTTCCACGAAATTAAATAACTGTTCAGATAAAAAAAGTGGGTGTGGCCCTAGAACGGATATAATTGTGTATAGTAAATCCAAAAAAGGAGCATTGAGTTGGACTCGATCATCACATGTTGTACAACAGCGAGTCTTGCAGCATACATGGTTTGAAACTTCATGGGGATATGTTTTGGGAATTCACAAAGTATTTACAAATAATTGTGAAAGATTAGTTTAGATGATGATTATGAGTGACCTATGATAAACTTAGGGATTCACATATTGAAAATAGGGTTTCATTATTTATACATCCAATAAGTGTTTTTCAAGATTATGAGGTTTTAGAGTACAATTAGTTTTTCTCACACTATTTTTTTTTGGTTTTAGTCAATGGAGGGAACCAAAAGGAAGTAGGGTAACATTAAATGTGATATATGATTTTATAATGAGAATCCAAATGGGATGACGATCAGTATAATGAATATTACTATTATTTAAAAAAAACTAGCATAGAACATGATTTCTAATGTGCACCTTAACCAACTCTCAAAATAATGAAATAAGAGATGAAAAGAGTATACTAAGAGTTTGGGTAGTTGACACCATGAATAAAAGAATATTCAATTTCCTATGTGTTGATAATGCTAGATGAAATACCAAAGTTTAGCCTTCCATTATGGGGAATGTCAATCTTCGCTTCTAGTGTTTTCCATCTCGCCACCATCTTCCACCTTCATCACATTTTGTCAACCTTTTGAATGTTCTCTTAAGATGTCTAGGTCCCCTTATTCTTATAATTCATTTTCATCCTTTTTTCATGTCATGCTAGATCTTACGACTTTTCAATAGTTCTTTTTTAAGTGGACGTACCCCATCATTTCATGTCCCCTGATCACTCCTTCTATCACTATTATCATCTAAATATCTATGATAAAACTCTATAATGAATTTTCACAAATATGCATGGGTGGTTTGGGTTTTTAGTTTCAAATTTCTATTCAATGGGTTATTGCATCTGGTATGACACATCGATTTGGACACTGGGTGAATTGAATTAGTTGGATGTGGTTTGGTGTATCTTCTTCATTGATGATTTATTCTACTTTTTTGGATTTCATGGTGATTCTTCAAGTGCCTGTTGTTACTTTTACAACCTGATAGTTCCAAAGAATTTGGTTCATAATTTAGTCTAAGGACCTATCTATCTAGTTAGGCCTACCATTACCAACCTCTGCTCTTACCTTCTATTACATCTTTCCAAGACATGTCAGCTAGGTGAGTGGGTAATTTTTGAGGTTTTGGGATGGTGCTATTTGAGTTGTTGTGGGATTTTAACGAGTAGAGACCTGTATGTTGGTGTTTATTTTTGTCTTATTTTGGTTGAATATAGTATTTATTTTCACAATTAGTTATTGTTTTATTATTCTAGGCCCACTGTAGTTGATCCTTAATGAAAGAGATGTTCCGTTTTTAGTTTTCTCACTCTCAACAGAGATTGTGGTTTCCAGTGAATGAGTTTCCATTTTGTTCATGTATCCTTTTAGTGATGTCATCAATATTGGATGAGTCATTACTAGTGATATGGTTGAGATGATGTGAATGGTGAATGGTGTGTTGGGTTTACATCATGAGGGTCTCAAATGTTGATATGTGATGTTTTATATTTTTTTTGAATTTTCATGTGCGTTTTGTGCACTTTGTTAGAACCTCCTAATTTTTATATCTTTGATATATTTTAATGTATATTTGTAAAGTATTCCTGGTTTATTCCCACTTTATCTAGAAACTTTTCTTTATTATTAAAATGAAAAAAGTCTATTTGGAGGGAAGAAATACAGAATTGTATGTCTTAGAGTAAAATAAATATGTTTTGAGTGTGGAAAAGGAGGACACAAAGAAAGTTATTAAAAAATAAAAAATAAAACATTTAGTCAACTAATTTGATGATAATAATGTTATTATTAAGGTATCATAAAATGTGGAATGGTTTAAACATTGAAATAATGGGTAATATGTAAATCAATGTCATAAGGGGTAAGCTCTTGAAGTGAATTGGGATGGTTGTATAAGTAATGGGTTTTCTAATTATGAAGAAGAAAATATATATGGCATATGAAATGAAAGCGTCATGAAGGAATAATAGAATGAATCATAGTTTCTAGTTTAATAAGTAAGTGATTTTATTGAAGTATTTATGTAATGGAATTCAAGGATTATGTTACACAAATAATGAAATATATAATGAGTTTTCATTATATGTTTGTTCGTTAAGGATTTGAAAAAAATATTTTGAATGATGCTGAAAAAATAGGAAAGATATTTAATGGAATGGAATTATTTTATGATTAAGGGATGATAACCCTTAACGTGTTTATGAGGATGAGAAAATGGTCTTTATTTATGATAAATATAGGATTGTTGTGGATAATTTAAATTGGATTGTATTGATTAACATTGAATCGATTAATGATTTGTTGAAAAAGTGGTTTATGATAACATTAATGGATTTTAAAAAATGAATTTATATATGGATTATGTTAATCAATTTATGGATTTATCAAAGGAATAATGTTGAAAATGTAGAAACATTTATTTTCCATGTATTAGTTTCAAATATTCTATGGAGTATTTATGAGATTAGGTGTTGAGATGGAATATGATTCTGAGGCTCAGTGGCCCTAAAAAAATATTTAAAAATCTAATAAATATATTAATTATTGCATGCATGATGATTTCATAAAAATGGAATAAATTATAAATAGAGGCTTGAATCAAGAATACGAGGGCATAATTGACTTCAAAACACAGGTTTTACCTTAGGCGGGCCATAAACTTGGCTGACATATATATTTTTTCAAAAAAGTCATCATAAGAGTAAAATGAATAAAATAATAAATTAGATTATTATTTTTTAATTTTGATGATGCATTGAAAAGGATCATCCTTTAAAATATTCTGTTTTATCTAAATTGAAGTGTTAATTGTATAACCCTGTAATTTGGATAGAGAGTTAGAAATCCGCTGGAGGAAGAACCATTGAAAAACAAAATCCCAATTGAGGTTCCAAAAATAGCATGGAATAGAATTAGGGGATCTCAATAATGATGATTATGTATATTAATTATCCATAAGATATTGATCCATATCGAGTTCAGATAATTTTTTGATTCAATTTATTCATGATTATTAATTCCTATAACAAACATGAATCAATTGACCAATGGATTGATTCATGGATCACTTGTATTGTGAGATGGGTTAATCTACAAGGATAATTTTAGGAGATTTATTTATATTTTATGGTTGTACATTAATCATTATAATAGAAACAAATGGAGGCTAATTGAACAAAGATGAGGTTTGTTCCTCTATTTATGTGTTTTTTATTTTCTCTAATTTTTTGATGTGTGTTCATCACCAGGGTTTTGTTTTCCTAGTGGTGTGACCCAATTCCAAGGAATCAATCAGTGTGTACCTATTTCTTGGCCTAATGATTCCATATCATAGATCTATACTCGTTTTGGAATGGGGATCATGTGATGATGACATGGACTAGAGAATCAGATCAGTTTGGAGACACGCAGGTTCGAGTGGTTCTTGTGGAAGTGATTAAAATGGAGGATGAATGATTCCCATGTGAGTATAGTGACCAATTTCAAGAAAGTGGTGATATAAGGGAACATTTATATTTTATCCTAAATTTTCAACCTAAATGATAGATGATCTAGGTTTAGTGAAAAAACAATTTAGAGAAAAAACCCACAGGATCCTTGAAATCCCATGGTACAAAGAATGTGTTTCAGAGGAGAACGATATGTGTGACCCCTTTGTAGAGGTTGGGGTTTTAAAAATATGTTAAGTTTCATACAATGTCTGACCCTATCACATGATGTGTGACCCTTACCATGGAATTCTACATGTACCCTAGTGGGTGTATGTGCATGATCATTGGTACATAGAAACAAGCATGTTATGTACTTACCCAAGTAGAGGGTCATGCCAGCTGTACATTGGGCATAAGAGTGTACCGGGACATAAGAAGAAGTACATGATCATGAGAATTCTCTATAAATTGACATAGACATAAGTACAATTCATTTACATAGGTAGAACCCGATATCCAAGTGGTACTTTAGGTACTTTCTTATACATGACACATACCCCTTCAATATTTTTTAGAGGTATTTTCCTCATTATAATGGATAATATTTTTAGGGTGAATTACATATATCCATTCTAAGAGGATTAATATGGAATCCCACCATAAAAAAAGTATTGTGATCCATTTAATAATAATTTTTAGATAGATTTGTAGGAATCCTTCTGTGAGTTTTGTAGTGAGATCCTCTATCATCTTCTTTCCCTATCTGGATCTCTTAGTATCATCATGACTATCACTATGTGATAGCCGACCCTCTAATTATTGGGTTATTCAAGATTGAGTTTTTGTTATACCCTATGGCCTTGGGTGTTATCCTCATCTATTTATCATATCTCTTCAGACATCTATCATATACTTCATATGATGAAATCTGATGAGGATGACCTTTCAAACTAACCTCATTTGTGCTAGCTTAATCATGGAGTGGGTACTACCAGACAAGTTATACATGGAGCCTTCGATATGGAATCCTAGGCTGGAATTATGGTTATGAATTTACCTTTAGACATTATGTATTTGATTAGAATATTGGGTTATTCTTGTTATATGTGATGTCAGATGATACCTATATATAGATGATAGATTTTTTGAGAGACCAGGAGAAGGCAATACATAGTGATCCAACTAGACTGAGGTGTGTCACTAAAATTTTATTAATAATAGTGTCCATCTTTTATTTCATGTGGGACTTGTTTTTAGACTCATTGTGGTTCTTTTTATATAAAATGGTTTACATTCCTTTACTAGTTTTTCATACACTATTTGTGGGATTTATATTTTTAATGCATAATATATTCTGTCATTTTACATTTTGGAATTGTATGGACTTGTAGGTTTGTGTGATTATGCGAGTGTATGTATATGAACTTTTGACTAAGGTCTATCATTTTATTTATATGCCTACTCAATTATAGTCACAAGTCCCTAGCCTATTGAAGGTGAGAACGGGGAGTCCCAACATAGACCCTTTTGGACGTGTTGTGAAATGTTTTATTAGAGTTTTCGATTATACCTTGGTACTAGATTCCGTGATATTTGTTTGGGGCCACAATGTTAAGTGTTTCAAGTTCAGATTTTAGGGCATGGACTCTAATGTTGGTGCGATAACGAACATATCCATTCACCAGGACTCTAATAACCTTCCTTTAAACTCATTACTTATGGAAACTGGTTATAGTAAAAAATGGTAAATGTATGATATATGAATGGGTTTTTCTTTTCATGTACTTCTTTAGTAATCTCTCTAGGTATATTCAATAATTTTGGTATATATTGTATATTTTAGGATGCCTCAATGACATATTACAACTAGGATTTAGCATCAGGATCATATGGATGATGCCCTAAGTGATGAGGCATCGATACATGGAAAAGTTCTAGAGATGTTTTCACGACCCGTCCCCCAGGGCCCGTGCTGTGACTACCCTAAGCCCGACTTCCATATGCCAGGGGCTGGCGACTAGAACCAATGATGTAAATCCCTAAAACGGGGAATGAATTTCCTTTATAACCTGTAAACACCGCAACAAATCACACAACAAGATACGAATGCAAGTCAAATATATAACAAAAAGAGTGCTAAAAAGTAAAAAGGGGCCAGAATTCAAGCCCAATAATAAAGGTACAAGAAACTTAAAGTACAAGTACAACTGAATAAAAAGGAAAAACAACTACTCAGTCATCCTCTGAGGTTCCAACCTGATGGGTAGGTACATATCGCCTCCTCAGCACTCCACATCCGTCCATATCCTCTACGTACCGACTCTCCGTATGGTCCACCTCTGGGTACCGTCTTGTCCTGGTCTCTCAGCCTCTATCAGCGCTGTCCATCGCCTGTATCAAACACAATATGGTGCGGCCATAGCCCATGCAGGGGTGAGTACAATGATACTTAGTAGGGACACCAAGACCCTCAAGGTCTCACAAAATCCATTAAGGTTAAACAAAAAGTATGAAATCAACAGATAACCCTACTTAGGTATATGCCCATACATATAACTAAGTTATCAAGTAATCCATCTCAATCATGGAAAAAACACAGGAAAACAGACTCAGCTCAAACCAAGATTTTATTCTAGGGGAAGTATCAAGTGACATCCCTAGTCACATTGTCAAAACCTCGGCTGTGAAAGAAAGCCTCCAATATCGAGTACAGTGGGCCTTCCGCAACACCAAGGTGCTTCCCACTAACTATGGACTGCTGAGGTACTCCTTTTGTCAAGTACCATGGGTCTGCCACATCACCATGGTGCTCTCCACTGTTGGTGTGCCACGTCACCAAGGTGCTCCCCTTTATAGCCTGCTGACGTACTCCTCCTATCGAGTACCATGGGTCTGCCGCCTCACCAAGGCTCTCCCCACTGTGGGTCTTCCGCGACACCAAGGCACTCCCCACTGGGCTAGTTGAGTCACTTAGAGATGAATTGGTCAGCAGTCATCAAGTCTCATCCACCTACTAGGTCTCTGGACAATGTTCACTAGGATTCACTCCACGAGCTACAAGTCAATGCACCAACTATCACAAAGTCCAACAAAGAAGTATCTCAATGGTCTGGTACATTAAAGGGGTATAAATGTAACTGACGATGTGTCAAACGGATGACTGATCTGTGAGTTATTAGTCTTTTACTCTCTAGGGCACTGTTGGATTCGTGATCGATCCAAACTAACCGTTTCTCATTTCAAACCAAAACTCCAGTGGATTATAATCAATTATACCATCTCGTTTCAAGATTTCCAGCACTGCTTATGGTTCATCAAACAGATGTCCGGTTCCAAAATTATGGCCAAAAGAAAGTGAAGGGTCGCAGTGTGCCTAGTTCCGGTCCGGTATGGTCAAACTAACCATGCCGGACCCGGCCTGGGCCGACCCAGCTCAGGTAGACCTGGATTGACCCTTTGGGTCTGACCAGGCCCGCAGTGCGGCCTGGCCCATTGGGTTCGGACCGGCCACGAATCGGCAGTCCGACCGCGGGTCGGCAGACCGGCTGCGGTGTGACGACGGTTCTGTCAGGAGGGAAGAGTGGCTTGGCTCGGTGGTGCGGTACATCTTGGACAACAGTGCGGATTGGATCGGATAATGGTGTAGCTTAGCTCGACGGTGCAGCTTGGATCGGATGACAGCGCGACTCGGCGAACGACGGCATGACTCGTCTCGGCAGCACAGCTCAGCTCAGACAACGACGCGGCTCGGCGGACGGCGGCACGGCTCGGTTCGGACGGCGGCGCGGCTTAGTGGATGGGGACACTATTTCCTCTGTTTTCTTTATCACTGTGGATGCTCCTTTTCGTCACTAAGTATAATGACTGAAGAATGGGAATATCTTAGCATAAATAGATTCATCCTTTGAAGAAACATCAAAAATTGATAAAGGCATGAACAAGGATTCTATTAAGTAAGGGCCACACAAGTTTCATTATGGTCGCACAATTACACTTGCGCGCTACATATTGGGTGCACATGTGAATTTCGCCCCTATTTGATTTTCTCCCAATGTCTTCAGTAGCCTATAAATACCCCTTGTGGGCCCCCCATTTCGGGGATGAAAAATTCAGAAAGTCAGATTTAAGCTCCCGACGCCCTAGTCTTTTTCTAATGTCTTTAGAATACTTCTAGGGTAATTTCATACCTAGAATGGAAGATCTAAAGAAGGGGGGGACAATGCCTAAGTGTTGAAATTCACCAACACTTGCGCGCCTAAGTGTCAAACCCTTAAGGGAAAATCGACATACTTACGTGCTGCCTTATCCCTTCAACATAACTTGAGAGCCACTCTTTTGGAAGCCTTTAGGGATAATACTAATGGCTTGAGCCAAGCCTCACCCAAGTATTACCCTATGGGTTGACCATTGTGCAAGTATACATGTTTCGTGCAAGTATACTTGTGTGACCAATACTTGTGCGCCCCAATAGGACTTTCACACCTACATCTTTTTGGGTCCCTCTCCTACCTATTCAACTCTTTTATTCAAATCCACCTCTCCTCGTCATGATTTAGTATTCAAAACCCTCTTCAAAGTCACTTTTGGCATGGATCTTTTGTTGGATTCCTTGTCTGAAAGGAATTCTGTGGAGTATCTATCAAAACCTAGCGATTTACATGTCTTTACGACACTAAGGTTAGAGATTTCATTCATTCAACATCGTCCTTTAAGATGAGAAGATCTTTATTCTGGGTATCCTTCTTGGGAGTAAGCCCCAAGTATTAAATTATTTTTACCCGGGCCTCCTTCTCAGTAGTAATCCCCAGATCACAAATCCCCTAACCTAGGCTTCCATTTCTAGGAGTAATCCCCAATCCAAGTTCCCTTAAAATCGGAAACCTCCTCAGGAGTAAGCCCTAAATTTTCAAATTCACTAACCTGGGCCTCCTTCTCAAGAGTAAGCCCTAGTTCTCAAGTCCCTTTAACCTTGGCCTTCTTCTCAGGAATAAGACCCAATCATCAGTCCCCTATAATTTGGAAATCCTTATTTGGATTAAGCCCTATGTTAAGTATCCAAATCTTCATAAAAAACATATACCTTTATGAACCTTGTTCTCGGGATTCTTCGCAGAAGTAAGTCCCGATCATCATCTTTTTGGACAGTCATATGTATGTAAGCCCCACATCATTCTTTGTGACTGCATCTTTTGTGGCACAAAAAATTAGGGTTACTGATACCTCTTGTTTCTCACACCGAGTATGAATCACATGATCTTAGAGTGTAAAAGTAACCGTGACACATCTCTTCGGGGAGTTAATCATATGTAAGTCCCACAATTCTTAACCAAACTACATTGACTTTGATCTCTACATTAAAAGTGGAATATGTGAGAATCCTTTCTAAGGTTCAAGCCTATAATCCATTAATTCTCATCTGTCCCATATGAAATTAAACTATATCCTAATTCCTGAACTATGTGGGTTCTGATTCCTTTTCTAAACCAGGATATGTGGGTAGCCCATTAGCGGGTACGATCCCAACTCTGTAATTATCAATGTCCTTCTGAACAATAATAAAATTCAAGTGCCCCACTGAGTGGCTTTAAAACCAGTATGGTTATCAAAATGACCAAGAGATATTTATATAATGTGTTGAAGGATACCGTTGACTAATAATCTCTAACAAATACAGATGATTCTCTATCGATGAAGAACCTCAAATACATACAAAATATTCTCTAAATCCCATAAATATTAATCATTGATTGTTAGATCTTAAGGAAAGCTCATTTTCATACTAGGTAATGTAATAAGGATTCAAAAACATAACTTAAATCTATAAAGAGAGTCCTAGAGTAGTCAATAATTCCCCCCAAAAAAGGTGTGATGAGTCCAACCTCCTATTTTCTCGACCGATTCAAATTCTTAAGCCTTATCTATCCAAAACTAATAAGAACCTACCTTTGGATTGTAGGTCCAAATGGATATTGAATCATGGAGTGTTTCCAGTTCTATGAAAAAACCCGTTAGAAACCGATTGGAATGTTTGAACCTTAAGAAAACAAGGTCATCCCCATTTCTAGAGGAAACAAAAAATGGTGAAGCTGACGTGAATCCTTAACCAAGTTAAATGATGTTTTAATTATTTGTTAGGCCCCTATTTAACATAATTTGAGGGACAAAAAATCAATAAATAAAATATGTGCTCATCCAAAAGATGTAGTGGACGAAATTATCTTGATTATGTCTGTTATATCAAACAGACACTCGTTTTCAGAATCTCTCTACATTATAGAAATAGCTTCGCTAAAGTTCACACCTGTGAATGCATATACTGCTACTTCTGCTGGATCCTCGTCCGCTCTGAGGAAGACGTCACCTACTCAGCATCTTCAACGATGGGTCTCAAATGCACTAGTTAAGGAATACTGTCGACACGGTACCATTCCGACTCCGAAGACTGCTCGACAAGCCCTCCAAGTCAACAATTCACCCAGGATGTCTAGAAAACGATGACCAGTGATCAAGAAGTAGGTGGTACCAACCACCATCTCCAACCATTTCTGGTCGTTATCCCCGAACCACAATCACCAGTCCGTCCAATTTTATGAGAAGGTGAATGATATGGCCACTTAAGGCCTTAATTCAAGGAGACATGAGTCATTTTCGAGGTCTCTCATCAATAATCACTGCTAGACTCGTGCGGTAGTGGACCCTCAACATGATGAGGGTATCGCCTTCAGGGGTTCGTCTCAGGTTCCTCAGAACCGAGCACGCAAGATGAATCACCATAGGTGAAATCTGGTCAACAAGGAGCATGTTCTTACTTCTGCCTCCTCTAGAGAAGTCCATCAACCTAACTTGATGGCAAGAAATGGGTGGGCACATACACCCATCCGTTCTAATCCCGTTGTCCAGCTGACTCGTCTGGAAGCAACTCAACAATCCCATCCGGAAATTCCGGTGGAGAATTATAAGCATGCATATTAACCTATTTATAATTCATCAACCAGTCATCAGGCTCATTCAACTGCACCCAAAGAAGGTCTCCAATCTAATATGGTGGCAATTGATAAGTAGGCACATACACTTGTTTACAATCAACATTTCTGTCAGCAGTCTCATCTGCCAGTATTGAAGGAAACTCGTCAAACATACTTGAAAAAGAATACATAGCACGAACATACACCTGCCATTGTTAATCAAGACTGCCAATAGTCTCGTTTGGTAGCACGCAGAGAAGTCATTCGGAAGGCCCCAGTGACAAAATTAAAGCAGACTCAACTCTCTTCCCCGACACATGAGTACTTTCAGAATTCACTGATAGGAAAAGGAGGACAAGAGAAGGAATACACACCTACTCCAAGCACGGAATGGATGTATATTCCCATTCCAGCAGCTGAAGTCACCAAGCACATTCTGATGATCGTGAAAGAGTAGAAGCAAATCCCTGTTCATATTCTGGATTCCTTCTAGAATATTATAACAGCTTCAGCAGCATCACAGGGAAACAAACGAAAATCTATCCCTACCAGTGGAGTGACACATCAACATATCACTCCGCAACAGATACACACCTCTGTTCCAGTCCAAGAGGGTTGTGCGGCATACTCCCCCATATCATACGGACAATCAAGTTAGGCATATACACCTGATTTGAATGTAGATAATCAGCCTAACCTGACTATTTATCTTGAGCAGGCACATACACCTGCCCATAATGACTACTTTCATCAATAAGTGGTTCCGAAAGTGAGTAAGAAGGCGTCTAAGAAAAAGACACATTCAACACAATCATGAAATCAAGAGACAATTTGTAATAAGGCCTTACTCGATGATGGAGTTCTTGATGCACTCAAGATATTATCTGTTATAACTCAAGATTCTACTCTCTCATTTCTCAATAGTGGGAACATTAATTCCGAAGGACTGTATCAGACACTTCCTCATGAAGGCTTGCTTCATGAAAGTTTAGTCGATCTCAAAGTATCATCTTCAGATGAGAGTCACGATAACCCTCTGCGTGGCCAGAAGATCAACGAGCAAAATGTTTCATCTTTTTCTGTAACCCACCATGGTGTTCCTCCCCATGATGATGAATTTAGCAGCGAAAGTCCTCTCTGCAGTAGTAATTTGCATTGCCTGGAAAATTTTTCGAAGGACAATACAGTAACAAAAAATCCCTCTTATCTTGAGGAACTTGAAAATATGAAACTAGTCATGTATGATGATTTACTGATAGCAGGTGAAATACTTTCTCAACTAGAAGATAGCTCGGGGTGTAGGTCATTCTCCGAACCACCCATGAGTCATGCATCTTTTAATTTGGGAAATGAAATCTCTAACAATATTCTTGAATCTAATGAAGCAACAAGGAAGCCCAAGCTCTGGTCTAATCAGGTAGAAGAGTCATTATCAAATGATAAAGAGGAAATGATGAATATGAGAAAACAACTGGCAAAAAGTGAAGTACCAGTCATGTTTTGGCCTTTTGATGGCTCTCAGTATAACATTACAGAAATGTTGATGGAAGATTGTATTCACGATATTCATCTCAACATGTGGAAAAATCTTTGTCAATTGAAAAAGAAAATATTATCTTATGATGAATATAAAAATCATTTCAAGATAATAGAAGGGCTACAATGCCAAGTTGATTTGACATATCTCTCAGTTTCTCGATATCTGAAGGATGAAAAGTAGTAGAGAACCCTTCAGCGTTCATGCCTTGGCACACTAAAATGTTTGCACTAGTTAGTTTCCAATGCCCTATCTGATATTCATATCAGGGGATGGGGTGTCCATTGAGCACTACATTTCACTATACTCTTCACCCCACAAAGCCCACTAAAAATGGTCTCATGCAATGTTATTTCCCATGGATGGCCACAATGAATTGGATTTGTTTGTAATCAAAGGCTCGCTCAAGAACATTCCTCAATTAGTTCTTCTTAAATTCAGGAATACAGAGAAAAAGTTGTCGAATTACTTTTGCATCAGGCAAACTAGAATATCAAACAGGGTTCTCGTTTAGAGTGTGCACATCATCAACTGACAGAAGTGTCAGAAATCATCCAACTTTCTTTTGAGCCAGGTGATTTGAGTGGATGTATGTTGATGCTTCCAGCCAATTTTTGGACTAAAGTTTACAAGATCAGGAGAGATTTTAAGAAAGTCTCAGATTTAGCAGATCAAGAACCACCCCAGCTTGCCAAATTGGGGACTCTTTTAGCCCAACACTTGGAATCAACAAATAGGATTCGATGAGTTGATCAGAAATAGTAGGAACAGCCCCAGTCCAATGGATTGGGGACTTTTACAAATCCTCAATCTCTTCCTCAGAGAAAGTCAGTATTCTATCTATTAGGGAAGAAGCCCCAAGAGGAATGAAGAGCCGAATTATCAGGAGATTCCTTCCAAATTAAGGTTCATCAAGAAGTTTCTGAAGGATCAACTCAATAGAAGGGAGTGTCTCATCTGGGACATTAAAGAATGCAACATCACAGAAATGTCAATAGAAGGGATGCAATACGTTATGCATCAATAAATGTCATCAATGCCATTGTTGCTGATCCTCCAGAACAAGAGGCTCACTCAGAGGGATCTGATGAGGAAGTTCCTAATAACGAGGTTCTACACACAGAGGGAAATGAAGAAGTTGTGCGTACGAGAAATCAAAGGCTTACCCTGAATCTATGAATTCCTTCAAATAACCAACTTCCCCCTCTCCAAAAGGTTTCCAACAAGGGGACCGGAAAGAATCATGATACATTTCATTCTTCCACTGGAGAAGGCCAATCACTCTCACTAGAGAAAAGGTTCACATAACAGGAGGAAGAAATGAAGAAATTAAAGAGGTTGTATGCAGAACTACTTCAAGGCAGTCTTCCTCATAAGCGTGTTGGGGTCGGTCGACCAAGGGATTTTTTTTGCAACTACTAAGATGGATCAAGAGTATCCTTCCTTACCAATACACCCTCATAGGTCTAATCCTATGGGTCATGCACAACAATAATCGGTGGTGTTACCATTAGTTGTACTACCAACCACCACACCTGTCCAAGCTCCAGTTATTGCACCAGTTTAGGTCCAAGCTCATCCAGATGTTTCTCAAAAGTTAATGACTACCATTGAGTCATTAACAGCTCAGTTAGAAGCTATGATGGAAAAAAGTTCAAAAATTCAACCAAACAAGAGAGCTTACCCTGAATGGGTTGATGTAATTCCTCCCCCATCAAAATTTTCAAGTACCACATTCCCAATCTTTAATGGGTCGGAAGACCCAGAGCAACACTTAACACATTTTTTTCTCATTGTGATCCTATGATGGGAAATCCCCAGCAACAAGAATTAGTTAATATCAGGTGTTTTTTACAGTCATTACAGGGGCCTGCTTCTGTCTGGTATACAAACTTGCAATCCTAGTCAATTACCGGGTGAGAGGATCTCCGTCAAAGATTCCTTCTTCAATTCAGCTCAACTTTGCCAAAGACAATAGTTTTTTGATCTTACAAATTGTAAGAAAAGATAGAATGAAAGGGTTTCAAATTTAATTGCTTGATGGAAGATATTAACATATTCCCTATGTTTAGAAACCCCTCAAGAAGAGTTGTTTCCAATTTGTGTGGAAAATTTGCGTGATGAATTATGCACACCATTGATCCCTTTGAAATACACAGGAGGGTTTCGAGACCTTACTTCGATCTCTTATCAGATCGATGACTCTCTTACAAAGACTAAGGATAAAAATCATGTAATTCCATCAACTCCAGAAAGGAGAATGGGTAAAGTAGAGACTGCTATAGTTATTCTTTAACAAGAACCTGTACATGCTTCTACTTCAAAACCTTCATCTTATTAAAGGGCTCCACCTCCTGATCATCAACAACAGAGGCCATTTTGTCAAGATGATCAAAGAGATCAAAGATGGAAAAAATTTGAGGATTTGAAGAGAAAAGTTTATTCTTTATAAAATGAAAAATTTCCTAGTTACTTCATTTCGTCTTTGGGAAATAATTTGGTTCAGTTTCCAAGGCCCAAAAGGCCAAACAAGGAAGGAGATGAAGACAGTCCCACCTATTTCCCATTTCATAAGATGTTGGGGCATCCCATTAACAAGTGTTTTGTCTTCAAAGACATCCTAAAAATGATGGTGGACTCGGGACAAGTCAAACTGAAAGGTTATTCAGCTCAGGTAGCATGTGTTACTACTAAAAATCCAGAGGAAGAAGGGGAGTGGCAAGAAGTCAAAAGAAAAAATTTCAGAAATATGATGATTGGATGGTCAGAAAAACGATCAACCAAACTCATGCCAGTTTATAAACACAGTTGAAGAAACCAATTGTGTCTTCTGCTACGAATTCAATAGAAAAACCCTCTTCATTAGAGGAAAAATACTCAAAGAAACGGCATAATTCGAAGAAAGAATAATAGTCAGAAGAAGACAAGTTCGTGTCAAATCCCAAGTTGTCTTTGACTCTGGAAGATTTTATGCTGTCTACATCAAAAGAACGGGCACCGCCCTGCAAAACAACAAATCCTAAATAGGCTAATCAGGAATAATCTCTATCAGAAAAGAAGAGTTAATCCCTTTGTATGATTATGTCTGAGAATTAATGGTGGAATTTCTTTCAGATCCTACATTTTCTTATCTCCCACGATTAGAAAATTCCCAAGCTGATGCACTGGATAATATAGCCATAGCTCTGGCGGATCCAAATTGGGATGAGACAATCATCAGTATTGCCCAATATCGTACAATTTCACCTTATTTTTAAACCAGAACAGAAGAAATCAATGAAATTAGTCCCATTTCTGAACCATATGGTCATACTACGAGATAGATGACACCTATCACGAAATATCTTCCAAATAGAACACTCCCACCTAATAGAGTCAGGAAAGAACAAATCCGGCGACTTGTGGTCAATTTTACTTTTCATGATAGCCCAGATCACCTAGAGAAAAATATCTTCAAAAGAGGTTTTGATGGAATTCTCTTCATATGCATTGATGGTGAAGAAACAATGGATGTCATGAAGGAAGTGCATGCATGAGTCTGTGGTGCCCGCTAGTCTGGACACAGACTGTCTGATCAAGTTCGAAGGCTTGGATACTTTTACCCTTCAATGATAGAAGATTGTGTTGGTTTCACTAAGAAGATCCATTCATTCCAAGTACATTCCAGCTTCATTTATCAACCCCTAGAGTTGCTTCATACAGCTAAATACTCAAGGCTATTTTCCACATGGGGAATGGATGTAGTAGGAACTTACCCTTTGGCTACATCTAAGCAGTTTAAGTATATTCTTACTACTACAAAATTCTTTTCCAAATGGGAAGAGGAAATTACTATTTAAGAAGTTAGTTCTAAAATCATTTTTTGCTTCATGAAGTCTAACATCATTACTAGATTCAGTGTCTCGCATACCATATTGACAGAAAATGGCACCAATTTCTCTTCATCTGAGGTAAGGAAGTTGTATCAAGAATACAAAATCAAATCTAATCATTCATCTCGGTATCATGAAGCGGACAACGACTAAATAGAATCCTTCAACAAGACTATTTCAAACATATTGAAAAATATGGTGGATAAAGATAAGAAATCATGGCCTGATAAACTCTTTCATGATTTATGAGCTTATCGGACCAGCACCCTCACTGTAATGTTGTCAACTCCATATTTATTGGTATATAGAACGGAAGCAGTCTTTCCCATTGAGGTTCAATTACCCTCTCTCAGAGTTTCCATTTGTGATCAGTCATCTACAAATGAGAAATCTAAAAAGCCATTGGTTGAGTTGGAATGATTAGATGAGAAAAGATTGTGCACCCTGCACCACGTGGAAGTCAATCAGAATCGAATAGCATGAGCTTTCAACAAAAAATTTCATCTTCATTCATTCATTCAAGGAGAATTGGTATTGGTTCTCAGAACTCCAATGATACCAGAAAAGAAACCTCCAACATTTGAGCCAAAATGGGAAGTACCTTAATCAATACATAAGGTCTACTCCAATGGATATTATTCTTTAATCTCAATGGATGGAGAACTCATCACTACTCAAACCAATGCTAGATTTCTGAAGAAGTATTTTGTGTAACACAAATACTTTCACGTCCAACAAGACATTAAACTGCATAATCGACATCCTAACTACATGAGGCTAAACTATGCAGCACTCGTCCAACATAACGTTAAACTATAATTTCCCCCTTACATCCAACATGACGTTAAAATGTGCCGTCCAAAATGAAGTTATACTATGAAAAAGTCCCTAATACGTCCAACATGACATTTAACTATGTCCCCATTGTCCTCACTGCAAGACATTAAACTGCATAGCTATATGTCCTAGCTACATGATGCTAAACTATACAGCACACGTCCTTGCTTTATGACGTTAAATTATACAGCCCCTCTTTTGTTCTTACTGCATGAAATTAAACTGCATAGTCCCCATAAGTCCTTACAACATGACATTAATATAAAAAATCCCTTATATGTCCTACATGAAATTAAACTGTGCATCGTTAGGGTTGATTGTTACATATTGTTTCTCACCCTAAGTATGACTCACGTGAGCGTAGAATAAACATCAACCATAACACCCTTTCTGGGTCGCTAACCATGTGTAAGTACCAATACCATTTTTGAGATCATTTTCCTCAAGAACAAATTTATCACCAATTCATTCTTTAATCGAACTATGCGGATTTTGATCCTTGCCTTCTAGGCTGGGTACGTAGGCAACCTTCTGAGGTTCAGGCCCAAAACCAATATCTTCATATCGGTTCATTTCTATCTCATACGATGATGATTCTTGAAGCTGCCCCCAGAACCAATATTTTTTTACATTGGTTCACCATCATCCTTGCTATATGGCATTAAACTATTCACACTTTTTGTCCTGTACAATAATAAACTACAAAATTCTTTAAAACCCTCACCTGACAGGGAATCATTATTTACATTGATCTCTAATCATGTTATATTCCAAAGAATACGTGCATACATGGAAATTCCCAAACCATTAATCTTCAGTCAAACCATCATTGCACAAAAGTCCCCTTTCACCCATCACTTGTACGAACCAAATATGTACAAAGGGTATTTCAAGAATTAAGTGCGGCTTGATTCCCATCCTTATGGGATACATAGGAACGTTCGAGCATCCCTAGAATCCAGCCCCAAGTCTTTGGGCAGAACCCCAAATTCCACTTTAAGTCTCTTGGATGAAAATTCCTCTTGTTAAATCATGGAGGTGGTATGAAAACCATGGTCTTCATTCACATCAGGATTATAAAACACACAACGTGTATTCCTCATTATGGTCTGAGCTCTATGACCCTAAACTAAGATCTCCTACACTCTCGTACCACATGACTTTAAAATGTATTTCATGAACTACATTTGGATTGATTATCATCCTATTGAGATATGTAGTGAATTCTAGTACCTCAATTTAGGACCCAGCCACAACATGATTATGGTTATTATTGGTCTGTGTATCTTTACATGCATCAAACAATGCCCATTTTGATGTGTCATAATCGTAACCTTAAATACTTCTAGATCTCCATAACCCTTTTCATGACTTCTGGTCACAAAATGTATGATACTCAGGAATTATTTTGTTTGACTATACAGCATGTTCCCTTAGGTGGCCTTGCATAAGTAGTCTACATAACAGACCTCTCAACCGAAAGATGCTATTATTTGACTATGCAGCCAATGCCCTTAGTTGAACCTACATTATTCAACCCCCTAATGGGTTTGTTAAATAATGGTAACTTCATTCATGGGAGGAAAACATCTTTTGTCCTTATTTGTCTTAAATGACAATATGTAGGGATCCACAAAAATATCAATCCTTAAGATATTTGTCCCATACACTTTTTCATTATCTAAAATTATTAATTCTATGGTTTATATTTCCCTTCCTTATGTTTGGGTCAGACCTTCGTAAGAGTGACATTCATATAATTCTTTGATAATATTGTTTGGAAATATCCTCTCAATATTCAAGTACCTCTCTCTATACAGCAGACCTTGTGCTTTGGAAAATTTGAATCTCCATAAACTTTCACTTGCTTTTTAGCAGTAGAAAAGTAAAATTTCTAAGAGTTCTTTTTCTTGACTATGCAACATGTTCCCTTAGGTGGCCTTGCATAAGTAGTCTACATAATGGACCTATCAACCAAAAGATGCTATTATTTGACTATGCAGCCAATGCCCTTTGGTGGCCCTGCATAATTCAACCCCCTAACGGGTTTGTTAAATAATGGTAACTTCACTCTTAGGAAATACTTCTTCTAATGACTCTTAGCCCTTTTTTCATATAATTCCTCAGATTCAAAATTTCTTAAGTTATAGTTTACATGTTTTCCAACATATTTGAATGTGGTAATATGTTTTCAAATAAAATATCAAGGAATTAAGACAATTTTAATCCATTCAGTCAAAGCTATTTAGAACATAAACATTAGCCTTTTTATGTCCAACGTACATGACTTTAAACTTCCCTCAAAAGACAAGGGAACTCTGAACCAAAATTCAAGTCCCAGCTCACTAAACATACATTTTGTATGATTTAGGTAATATTGAGAAATTAAAAGATTCAATGTTTATAGAGTTATTTTTATAATCCTAGAAAAATCAAACTATGATTACTATGCCCGTTGGCTTAAGTTAAAATGATTTAAAGCAGGTAGAAAAAGAATTCAAGAAGAAATGATTTAAGATGAAAGTATTTTTCATTGATGAAAAAATGTCAAAAGGACATCCACAGACTAGAATCTCTTCTCTTTTACAAGAACTACAAGAGGTTGTCAACATAACTCTTTACTTGATTTACAGCATCCTGAGCTTCATCAGCAGCCACTTGAAGTTTATGCACTCGACCAACTTCACTATTTTCAGCTTGATGGAGTGCTTTCTTGGCATCTACAATGGATTTCATACCATTCATTTGAACTCCTTCTAGTGAATTGTTTAGCTAATCAAGTTCCCCAGTAACAACATCTAACTGTTGTTGGAGGTGCATCTGTGGGACAACTTTCTCCTTGATCTTATGCTTCAGCTCCTTTAACTTGGCAGCATGATCATCCTTAGCTCGAGACACCGCAACCTCAAATTCACTGAAATTGGTTAACAACCTCACCCTAGTCAAGTCTTAATGGTACTTTTTCTCTTTCTACCTTATTTTGATGACCTATTTCACCGTGACATGGATCTCTTGATATCCAAAACCTACAAGTCCCAACATGACGAATAGGGATGACAATCGCGGGATCATTGAAGACACCTCTTCAAGAGGAACTTCAGATATGATCTTCCATATGTTTTACCATGCATTGCAACATGAAAATTGGAGCGACTTTTGTACTTCTGGATCTGACACATCATTACTATCATAGGGGGAAAAAAAATTCATGATTAATGCACATAGAGAAGTGCCATGTTCTAATCCTCCCCCCCTGATCCTTGTTACTTCACTTTTTATTCCAATTGGGGTGGAGGCTGAGGCTTCACCTCCAAATCTAGCCACTAAAATTGATAGCCCTGCATAGTCAATTGAAAGTTTTGGTTAGTTTAAAAGGATAACAGAAGTTGATTAAGTTGTCATGTACAACAACACATATTTTTATCTCTTACCCAACAGTAGATCAACAATAGGAGAAGGCTCCTCCCTATATTTCCTAGATTCAACAGGATTTTCAGGACGAGTTTCAGGAAGCTCTACCGGGTTCAGCTCCACTTGATCCAGTGTCTCTGCAATAGTAGGGTTATCCATTCCCCCTTCAGGAATTAGTAGTTTAGTAGCTTGCACAAATGGAACTGCTCATTTTTGACCAATCATGGACAGAGATGTAATAAGTAGTTATTTTAACAGGACGATGGATAACAATCACATCCAAAATCTTCTAAATTACCTGGTAATTTAACATGATCTAAAATGTCTTCAAAAGATGTGCCACGTTTCATCATTTCATCCAATTATATCTCATATTCCTGGTTAGTCTCACTAGTGGGAGAATTTGATGTGTCTTCTTGGCGACCTTCATCTTGCGACCTCTGACCCCAAACAACTTCATCTGAAAAAATTACGGAATTAGTTACAGTGGCCACCAAATGATCTAGTGAAGGGGTTGAACCTAAAGTATCACATAATGGAAGTCAGTTGATGTTTTCATTCAACATCTTATGAATAAATGTTTATTTACCCGAAGCAGGCTCTTCTCTCCTTGCAACAGCAGCATGGGCGATACTGGTAATAGATACTGGATCTTCTTCAGAAGCATCTAAGTTAGCATGAACTCATGATTGTTCACCAGTACCCTACATCGTCCTCAAATGAGGGTCAATACTCTCCCTAAAAGGGGAAATTGAAGAAGCCCCTGAAATCCCAAGAAGTATGATCAATCCTTTCATGGGTTAAGACTAATGATTATCTGAAGGACTTACCAGTACTGATAAAACGTTTATCTGTGGACTTATTCATTTGATGTCTTTGTTTATTCGGCTTTTTTGGAGTAATGAAATCATCATATTCAAATATAGGAATTTGAGAATGAAAAGACATGTCTAACTCCTACTCCAAGGCTTGCTGGCCTGGAGATACCTCACCCAGCTTGTGAGGAGATTCATTAGCTGCAAAGCCAGTACAACCAGGGCTATACAATGGTGAAGGAACCACATCAGTTCCTTTCTTTTCATGCTGTAGGATGAAGAAAGTAATTTTATTGAGTAATAAAGCTTTAACTGGAATCAAGTTTCAAAGCAAATAAGGAAAAAGACTAACATCTTCAGGAGGCACGTAATCAGTCTACTGCTCATCTCCGGAAGCACCAGTCCCCTCAGTGGTGGCCGGATCTATCAGTTCCTTTACCCGCTTGGTGACATGAATGGAATCATCGATGTCATATATGAGCATCTCCAGCTCTCTGATGTAGTCCCACAATTCATCAGGGTTATCCTCGAAACATATATAATTAGAGGCCTGGAGTTTCCCTATTCTAGGGATGTGTAGCCCCTCACACAGATCCAGCCAAGAAATTTCAGCATCACAATATAAACTCCCCCATTTCTGGATATCCTTTGGTTATAGATATTCATCATGTGTACCAGAAAGATGTGAGGAGGGTCCTACAATCTTGGACTTCAGCTTCTTCCTAGCTCCTGCAACTATAGATAGAGAATAAGAAAATGAAACTTGTTACTTTATAAAGTAATGGCGATTAAATTGTCTCAATGAAGTAACTCACTAAGAGTCGATGGAGTGGGTTTATTGATTCTGACATGAGGATTATATCTAGCATGAGGCCGCTTTGCCACATGTTTTTCCTCATCATCCCCATCTTGGTAATTCGGCGAGTCATCCCTGGGTGAGGAACCTGGTGAATCAGCTCCAGGTGGGGAAGAGACACCTTCCAAATGAAGGGTTTGTTTCTCAACAATTATTTTCTTTTTTCCCACCTTATGAACCAGATGATTCAGCACCCCTTCAGGGTATGATTCTATCCAGTTATCAGCATACCATGTAGTCAAGTTACTCGCCGCTTTGGCAACTGTTAGATCAAACACATCCCTGGTCTTCTCCATAGATGTCAACAACCATTGTTTTCAGGAAACCACCAGATGCTTCTATAACCTGACATGCAAAGGAGGGGATACAATAGTCTGCTGTAGACACTTGAATTGGCGTGCAAATATGTATAGATCATAGGACTCACATATAATCTCTCTGTCAATCTTGGTGGCCAATACAACATCTCTGCAGGCCATCATGTATGAACTTAGTTCCAGGCCGGCTGTTCCATCATTAAAAAACCACCTGGTTGGTGGGTTTCCATAAGGAATTAAATTGAATTCTTTGAACATGCTTAGCCTCACCTTTATATCATACATGTTGAGAGCTAACAGAGCAACTCCAGAAAATGTCTGCACTAATGGACTGAAAGAACTTCCAAGAATCTGTACTCCATTCTATACAGCATATGTTCTGAAATGAATGGTGATCCATCCCCACGAAACTTGGAATGGTCCCACTATTCTCAAAGGATACTTACCCATAATGACATGGAGTATGCTTCTGTGAATCTTCGCCAACATGGGGGTGGCCAACCCAAC
The DNA here is from genome assembly GCA_963277665.1 of Viscum album. NCBI lineage: Eukaryota > Viridiplantae > Streptophyta > Magnoliopsida > Santalales > Viscaceae > Viscum > Viscum album. The sequence goes on from OY728130.1 coordinate 1,714,139,154, forward strand.
TATTTTCTTCTTAGCTAAATTGGCTGCCACAACGATGGTCCCTGGACTAACTTCTCCCTTCGAATCCCTGACTGGAAGAAGATAAACCCAGAGCCACAAGGCTAAGAAGCCTGCCAGATGGTTCTCCTTTTGGATTCTCTGATCCACTTCATACCCCCCACTTCTCAAATTCTCCTACTTCCATGGTCGACCGGAATGTTTCTAAAATCACCCCTCTTCTCTGTTCTTGGGCAGGTAGTAGGATGAGTATAGGTGGACTCCTTCACCTCTTTCTTGGTAAGAAAGATTTACATCCACTCCTCTGGATGAAGATCCTTTCTAGAATGAGTTTTGGAGGTCTTTGAGTTCTTGAGATTGTAGAATATTTTCAATAACTCCCGAGCCAAAGATGAAGTCTTCTCTGAAGCATTCCAAATCACCTTGGGGGGGATGAATTCATCATACATATCACCCAAAAATGGAGCCCCTGAGATCTTGTAGACATCCCACAAACTGATGCCTACTTCTCCATGAGTCAAGTGGAAAGAATTGGTTTCGGGGCTCCAGCGGCTGATTAGCTCTGGCACAAAGTCATCGTTTCTGTAGACATATGTCTGCCCAACCCAGAAAACTTCATTTATTACATCTCCTTTCAAATCCTCAACAAACTCTGCACAGGTCTGTCGCACCCAACATGTCCACCTCCATATTGGCTTCACACCTCCTCCAAGGTAGATGCCCCAACTCTTCTTCCAGCCTTTGGATTGATCCATCTAAGAATTTTGGAAGATCGAAGGATAACAATGTGGTTGCAGCTCAGGCTTGTGAGGTTTCAGATTTGGGGAACAAGGGCTATGATGCATTATATAGGCCTTCTCCATTGTTCCAGTATTTATAAATGATATTCCCATTATGCTATTTGATGAAGAAAAATTTGTGTAAGTCTAAAACCAAGAATGCAGAAGATAATTCTTTGCCTCTAGAATGATGACTTCCTGCAGATGACCACGCCTATATAAGGGCTAGTAGATGCTCTGTGGAAAATTAAGATGATACATCTTCAAGTAATTGGCCAAATCTGGGAGAGTGCTGTCACAGATATCATAGTAATCATGGACAATAATGTTCATCATATCATCAATTCGCTTGCTCGCCAGTTCATCAGCCATTAAAATTCTTCTAGGAACCATTTAATATGCACAAAGGTCGAATAACTAACTTATACGTAAGTTGATTTTTCATAAAATTTGTGAATAATAGTGAAATAATGGATAAGGCTTTAAGGCATTAAAGTCCAATGTTGGCGCGCAAGTGTAACTGTTTCGCGCAAGTTTTGAGGTATCACCACACAAGTCTAAATACCTCTGTAGAAGCACGACACGAACAGAAGTAATGAAACTGCAGAAAACAATTCACTTGCGCAATGAGAGAAACCTGTGTAGTGAGAGATCAGAAGTGTTCAAAGCTAGGTGCTTAGCGCTAGAATGGGGCACATATTTATAGGCCAGGCCACACCCCTGTGTGCCGAAGCCTACATGACTCTCACTTGCACGCTGCTACCTACGTGCTCAAAACTTGCGCGCCGCCCTTCCTTGGTTTTCTCCTTTATATCAGAGTCAAATCCTCCTTCCTTTCAGATCCAACTCTGAGGGGGGACTTTCGTCGGTGCTCTTTTTCATCACTGAGTCTAATGAATGAAGAAGGGGAATACCTTAGCATAAAGAGATTCATCCTTTGAAGAAACATCAAAAATTGACAAAGGCATGAACAAGGATTCCATTAAGTAAGGGCTGCGTGAGTTTTATCATGTTTGCGTAAGTATAATTTCACGCCACATATTGGGCGCGCAGGTGACTTGCGCTCCCTAATTGATTTTCTCCCAAGGTCTTTAGTAGCCTATAAATACCCATTGTGGGTCCCCTATTTCGGGGATGAAATATTCCAAAAGTCATATTTAAGCTCCCGACGCCCTAGTCTCTACATGAAGTCTTCCGAACACTTATATGGTAATTTATTACCTAGAATGGAAGATATAAAGAGGGGGAACAAGGCCTAAGTGTTGAAATTCACCAACACTTTTGAGCCTAAGTGTCTAAACCTTAAGGGAAAATGGACATACTTGCGCGCCGCCTTATCCCTTCAACAGAACTTGCGCACCACTCTTTTGGAAGCCTCTAGGGATAATACTAAAGGCTTGAGCGATGCCTCACCCAAGTATTACTATATGGGTTAACCATCACCCACGTATACATGTGTCGCACATGTATACTTGCGCAACCAATAATTGTGTCCCCCAATAGGACTTGCACGCCTACCTCTTTTTGGGTGACTCTCCTACCTATTCATCTATTTTCTTCAAATCCACCTCTCCTCTTCCTGATTTAGCATTCAAAACCCTCTTCAAAGTCACTTTTGGCATGGTTCTTTTGTTTGATTCCTTATCTAAAAGGAATTCTGTGGATTATCTCTTAAAACCTAGTGATTTACATGTCTTTACGAAACTAAGGTTAGATATTTCATTCATTCAACCTCATCCTTTAAGATGATAAGATCTTTAATCTGGGCATCCTTCGTAAGAGTAAGCCCCAAGTCTTAAATTATTTTAACCTGGGCCTCCTTCTCAAGAGTAATCCCCAGATCACAAGTCCCCTAACTCGGGCTTCCTTTTCAGGAGTAATCCATGGTCCAAGTTCTCTTAAAATGGGAATCCTCCTCAGGAGTAAGCCCCAAATTCTCAAATTCTCTAACCTGGGACTCCTTCTCAAGAGTAATCCCCAGTTCTCAAGTCCCTTTAACCTGGGCCTCATTCTCAAGAATAATCCCCAATCATAAGTCCCCTATAATTTGGGCATCCTTATCAGGATTAAGTCCTAAGATAAGTATCTAAATCTCCATAATGCACATATACCTTTATAGACCTTGTTCCCGGGATTCTTCCCTGATGTAAGTCATGGTCTTCATATTTCTGGGCATTCATACATATGTAAGCCCCACATCATTCCTTGTGACTGCATCTTTTCTAGCACACATCGTTAGGTTTATGATACCTCTTGTTTCTCACACCGAGCATGACTCATGTGAGCTTCAAGTGTAAAAGTATCCGTGACACATCTCTTCGGGCCGTTAATCATATGCAAGCCCCACAATTCTTAACCGAACTATGTGTTCTTTGATATCTACCTTAAAAGTGGAGTACATTGGAAGACCTTCTAAGGTTCAAGCCTATCATCCATTAATTCTCATCTGTCCCATATGGTGTTAAAATATATCTTAATTTCTGAACTACGTGGGTTCTGATTCCTTTTTAAACAAGGATACGTAGTTATCCCATCTGCTGGTACGATCCCAACTCTGAAATAATCCATGTCCTTATGAACGAAAATAAACATCAAGTGTCGCACTGAGTGGCTTTAAAACTAGTATGGTTATCATAATGACCAATAGATCTTTATATAATGTGTTGAAGGATACCATTGACTAAGAATCTCTAACAAATATAGATGATTATCTATCGATAAAGAACCTCAAATACATATAAAAGATTATCTAAATCTCATACATATTAATCATTGATTGTCAGATCTTAAGGAAAGCTCATTTTCATACTTGGTAATGTAATAAGGATTCACGAACATAACTTAAATATATAAAGAGAGTCCCGGAGTAGACAATAATTCCCCCCAAAAAAGGTGTGATGAGTCTGACCTCCCATACTCTCGACCAATAAAAATTCATAAGCCTAATTGATCAACAAATAATGAGCACCTACCTTTGGAAAGTAGGTCCAAATGGATATAGAATCATTGGATGTTTCCGGTTCTACGAACAAACCCATTAGAAAATGATTGGAAAGTTTGAACCTTAAGAAAACAAGGTCATCCCCATTTCTAGAGGAAATATTCGCCTTCTTTCACTTCGAAGAACACACTAATAAAGAACGACAGAGGGGTCATGTCATGTTTGTTAGCCCGTACCTTCCACATTTAGAGTGGCAGCAAGTGGTTCAGGAAGAATGAATCATGAATGTGAAACCATAATTTTCCACAATGTTTGTTTACAACTCGCACAAGAAAAGAAGGGAGTACATGGAAAGTGATAAAAATTTAGGAATAAACCCCTACATCATTCGCTTGCTGACGTTGGTGCAAGGAGGTAGTACGGTCGTTGATTCATTGTAGATGAAGACATCCCACATCGGAAGAAGTCCTGGGGAAGAAGCTCGAAGTCGAGGTCAGCGTTCTTCATCGACGGAGCGCTCTTCATGGAAGAACACATTTTCATTGTAGAGTTTTCTCCCACCAAGAGATATATCTCCTTTTCCAATGAATGCTCTCAAAAGAAGAACCCACCAAAATAAAAGAGATATACAATATAATAAAAACTGTTTCCCCAATTTAATCATCAGCACAATTTAAATTGGTTTAATTAAATTGGAATAATTAAGTGGTGCAATGGCATAATTAAGTGGGGGATGGTTGGCACAATTAATGTTGAGGAATATCAAGAGGAACCTGTATATTAATGAGGGAGTTGAAGTGGTTTCCCTACATTTATGAAGCAATTGAGGTTTTTCTCCCAATTAAAGGGGGTTTCAAGAGGGTTTAATCCTGGGTGGTCCCCACCACCATAACCTCTCATGGGATGTTAGGCTTGAGTGGTCCCCACCACCATAAACTTTCATGGGAGGATAAGGTCTGGTGGTCCCCACCACTAAATTCCACAAGGAGGTTGGTTACAACAAAATAAAATAAAATGTGTGTTTATTTTATTTTATTTTTTCCACGAAAACCCCAGAAACTAACTTTCACCCTCGACCAACTGCTGTCGATGTGAAAGTCTTATTAAGAGAACACTGTCGCTGCGAGTTCAACGGTTCCCTCAAATTTTACTTCTGTGCACTGGTTCAAAAGTTAGAAAAACCCGCCTTCACATTTACTAAACGTACCCGAACAAAAATTCAGAAATTCGTTCCGGGATCTCTCGGCCTCATAATCACACGCCGTCAATTTTCACGGAGTCGTAAAATTCCCATATATTTAAAAAAATAAATGGAAATTTGGGGTTGTTAAAGATGTTACATTTTGGTGGTGAATTAGCTATACCAACAACTATAGAGCAATGGATGGTAGCCAAGATACCGAAAACGAGGTGTGTATTATATGTTCAGTTCACATGTTCTAGTGATAGTTACCCCTCATGTTACATTGTGAGCACAAACCATAGGCTAAAAAGGACTAGGTCGAGGTGGCGGCATGAGTTTTTTATCCTTACTGGAAAACAACGAATCAGATGTTGGATCTAGTAGTGAACCTTCATTATGGATCTATAGGATGATGGTGGGGTTTATTGAACCAGTCATATTATAAGGAGACTAAAATGGTTTGTGTCTGATGTCTTTTTATGGGAAGAGTTATCACCACATATGATAAGGGATTTACATTTCTAGGATCTTCTATATGTTTATTAAGGATGTTAGATAGTATCAGAGTAGTCAATAAGGTTCACCGACCTCTCTAGGTACTCGATAGATATTATTTGTGATTTCTTCTATCAAGGTTGAAAATTCTATGTAATGATGTATAGAGACATTTGATATGGGTCTATACATTTGTACATTACTACCTAAGTAGTTGGGGGGATAGAGAGAGATTTGGGGGTTGTGATTTTCTAGGCTGATCAGAGGTAGTTAGTTGTTACTGGTAGAGGTAATATAGAACCAAATATGACAACATCTGGGATCCGAAAATAGTGTTAAGGACCTAGATGTGTGAACCATTTTAGGAGGAGGTACCTGGATATAGGGTATATTGTTTATGGATCAAAATATGGGTCTAGTGATCACATGGGGATGAGATGATACTCACGTGATGGTAGGGGATATAATGTACAAGATTATCCACCCCATCGTACGACAAATGGGGAGTTACTAGATGCACCACTGTGGTAGTGATAGTGGTAGAGCAGAGAGGCCGTCAATGAAGAATATGTGGAAGGGGATCTGGTAGAGAAGATATAGGGGTTTGATACTTTGATCTGTTACCACTACAATCCCCAATTGGTTATCATTAAGATTTGGGATATGTAGGATAGGGGTAGGGATAACTATAAGTAGTCGAAGCATATGACCTAGAGGCTTTGAAGATTATTTGATATATGATCTGTGTATTTTCATCCTTAAATATATTAAAAATATAAATGGGTTATATTCATTAATTTATTAAATCATATCTGGTTTTAGAATTAGTGATTCTAGTTGGGCCCCTAGCTCGACCATCACACATAGAGACTCCAATAGGAGATGACTCAAGGATCACAAAATTGCGATGAATGTGTGTCCATACTATTAGAGGAGAGATTTTCTATTGGTATCTATTTCTTATAGTGATGAGTCCTTACAAAATCATCTCATGTATTTACTATTTATCTATATTTATTTTCCAAATAATCTGTTTTAGGTGGAAGATGTGGTGTGTCTGTATGGATGGGACAAGATTTTTTTTGGGTGAGAAGGAAACCCCTAAAATTATTTATAGACTCATTTATAGGATAATATACCCAAATACTCATCAGTTGGATAGAATTAACCCTATTGTGGTGGATGTTGTGAGTTTTCAATTCCCTATAGTGGTGGTGGAGAATGAGGGCATCTTTCTTGAGGATGTTCAAGGATTGAATCATCGTCAAGAGATATACATATATATGTATCTACATTCTGGGATTACATCTATATCTATGTCATCATATCATATGGCTGCCTTAGAGCCTTGTGATCTAAGGGTATGGTTGGAGGACTTATAGAAGAAGGGATTTGTTAGACCCAATGTTTCACCATGAACATCCCCAGTGTCGTTCTCCAAGATGGTAGATGAGATCTTGAGTTTATGTTTGTAATTCCATTGTTTGAACTAGGTGACCATGAATAACATGTATACACTAAATAGGATCAATGAAATATTTGATATATTGATAGAGTAGTGATGATAATTAATGTTTGTCCTTATATCAGGTTATTACCAGTTGTGAGTATGGTGCGAGGATATATCAAAGACGACATTCAGATGTCACTATAGTCACAATGAGTACATCGTGATTCCATTTGGCACAATAAATTCCCTAGAAGTGTTCATATGACTCATGAACTAGACCTTTCAACCCTTATATGAACAGTTAATGTAAATATTCCTCAATTGTATCTTTATGTACTTGGAATCCAAGGAGGTGTGTGAGAGGAAATTGAGGATGGTACGGTATGAAACTTGAGAGTAAAAAATTAGAAAAATGCTATCGAAGTGCCCATTATAGATTCTTGAGGTCCACCTCAGGGGACCTGTTATCAGAAAAGATGGTTTTTAGTGGAACCAACAATGGTCAAGGAAGTGTTATCTTTGGGACCTCCGAATACTGTGATGGAGGTATAGAGATATCTTGGGTTTGTAAGATATTAATGAAGATTCAAACCTTATTTCTCTTGGATATCATACCCCATGATAGATTTAAAGATGTTGGGGTATCCTTTCATATGGATAGAGAGGAACGAGTAGGTTTTTTCAGATTTGAGATAGATATTGATGTGTACTCCCATATTGAGATTTCCAGATGAGGTTGTTGAGCAACTAGTGCCCTCTGATAAATTTGGAATCAATAATAGTTGTGTTATGATGCATAGAAAGGTAGTGATTTCCTATGGTTCAAATCAGTTGATACCACAAGAGTGGAACTATGCGACACTTGATATTGAGTAACCTATGGAAGTATTCACACTAAAAATGTAGTGATACTACCAGATGTATGAGTAGTTTATCATCCATTCTCACCATAAGAGTCTCAAATATATATTCTCTTAGAAGGAAATTAACTTGATATAGTGGTGGTTGCTAGATTTTTTATATGTACACGAATTTAAGATATACTATAATACTGGGAAGGGGAATGTGGTAGTAGATTCTCTTACTATAAGAACCTATTCATAGTTGTTGAGTGATACATCAGAGTTGTTTTCCATACTGTAGTAATCCTTTATTGATATATATGAATCAGATTAAGTCCATTTTATGGTTATCAAAACATTTATTTTCCATCTATTTAGAGAGGAAGAACTTGGGGATACCAACATTGATACCATACATACTCATATATAGATTATAACTAAGCTTAATGGATATTATGAAGGTTTTTAGAAGGTTTTTATATTCAGACGACGCATGATGGTATTTGTTAGATTGTAGGAGAAGGATTTGAGAGAGTTTAATTCAACTAATTTGGTAGTACATTCAGGAGTGGTAAAGATGTATGAGAACCTTAGATGTCAATATTTGTGGTCTTGGATATAGAAGGGAGTTGGAGAGTTTGTCTCTCAATAATTACTTTTCTGGAAGTGACGACCGGGTAATAAGTCCCTATGGGTTTTGCTCAATCCCTCGAGGTTCTGGAGTAAAAATGGGATCGGATATCCATGGAAATCAATATTCAATAACCATGTACATCCATGGGACATGATTATATCTTGGTGATTGTAAAAAAAAAATATCCACGTTGTTGCACTTTCTATTTATTTAAGGGATGAGTTTAGTATAGATATTAAGATGCCTTTACATGAAGACACATTCTGAATCCATCGGGTTTCCTCAATGATAGTTTCTCAATACAAAACCCAATTCTCAATTTAGTTATGTATGGGATTTCAGGAGGCTATTGGAACTTAACTATGTTTTATCATGAAGTTTTACCCCTAGTGTGAAAACAAGAATGTGTATACCTTTATTTTTTTGTAGTACATGCTCTGATCATTCATGTTAATCTTTGTTCATAGTTGGTAGGAGCACCTAGAACAAGTAGTGTTTACATAAAACAATAAATACTACCATTCCACCACTTTTATGGCACCACTCTATGTCTTGTACATGATACCCTAAAACTAAAAACATTATTATAATAACATATGAGAATTAAATCTCATGGGAGTAAAGTTGTTGTGATCCACTAATGAGAAGATACAGATCATCTTGCAGGGGATACAAACCACACAAACCCATCCTATTTCTTATATAGATAGATGAAGGTGGCATTAGGAGTTTGAGGAGGGAGACTATGTGTTCCTATGGGTTCTACCTCAAAAAGGATATAGATACTTGGATAGGGTAGAAATTTACCTCAAAGATTCATTGGGCCTTTCTAGACACTGTGTAGATATAGCGAGGAGGTGAACCACTTAAGTCTACCTTTGAAATTAGACCATGTACATGATGTATTACACATGTCATTACTAAGAAGGTATCTTCACTACCCATCACACATCATTTTCTGGGGAGATATGAACATTATGGATGAAGATACCTTTGTTGAATACCTGATAGAGATCGAGGATTGATAGGATATGATCCATCACGGGTGAGTGATTCCTTTGGATCATTTATGGTGGTGTCAAGAGAATCAATATGAGAGAACATGATTTTGGGTGGATTAGATGCATTATCAGTACACCCATATTTTTTTATAGGAACTTTTTTTATTTTTCATGATGAAACTCCCCAATGTCGGGAGAATTTAGAAATTTATATTTTCCATGTATTATTTTATTATATTTTAAGAATTATTTTCGATACTAGGAACTCATAGAACATGTGATTTTTAGGCCTATTGTGCCTTAAATAAATGTCTAATATATATCAAAAATATTTAATTCCATGAACATGAAGTTTTCTTAAAAAATATAATATAATATAATTGGAGGTCCAAATTGGAAATTATAGGGAAATATTGAGTTTAAAATTTGGGTTTTACCTTAGGCATGACATAATTTTTTTTATCCTGGGTATTTGTGAAAAATTCACCATGAACATAAAAAGAATAAATTTTTTTAAATATTATATTATTTCTTTTATTTATGTAGAAACATAAACCCTCATTTAAAATATGTTGTTATATCCAAATTCATGGGTTATACACATAACCCTACATTTTTTAGAGAGTGTTGGAGAGTGACTGTAGGAAGATCCATTGTAAAAGAAAAACCAGATTGAGGTTCCATGATTGGTGTGAAATGTTATCAAAGAACCTTGATAATGAAGATGACGATGAGAAAACTTTGTTCTTCTTGAGCTACCGATTAAAATTGTGTTAAGATGATGTTTTAATTGGATATGTTCACCCTTAGTAATTCTTATAAAAAATGTGAATCAATCAATCAATATATTGATTTGGGGATTTGTCATATTATGGGATGGTTTTATCAACAAGGTTTCTTTTGGGAGATTTATTTATTTATTATAGTTGTTTTTTCATTATTATAACAATAATGAATCGATTACAACCAAAAAACGATGAGGTTCATTTTTTGTTTTTTGGGTTTCAATTGTTTCTCACATGTTTCTACATGTGTTCATCACTGAGGTCTTACTTCCATAGTGGTTCAACCCAATACTAAGGGATCAAGTGATACTCAGTCATTTCATGGAGAAAAAAATTCAATATTTAATATATGTACTCCATATGGAATAGTGATAAATAAAAAATGATATAGATGAGAGAATAAGACCAAATTAAAGACTTTTTCATTTTAGTGGTCTATACGGCAGTGATGGTAATAGAGTATGACTAAATATCATGCAAACCAAGTGACCAAAATCCGGTGAGTGGTGAAGGTGAAGTTCAGTCGAATTAGATCTTCTTTTACTAACATGATTCATAGTAGAGTGAGGGTTGGATGAATGAGTAATGATGTAAAAAATAAACCCAAAGAATCTATGAAATCCAAAATTATATTAGCTTTGTTCTAGAGAAGCATGTCCTTTGGAACACTTGCACAGAGGCTAGGTTTTTTTGAAATATGTAATGTATCAAAATTCATGTAACCATTTTTCAAATCATGTTTCCCTCCCTTATAAACTCATCATGTATTGTGGAGGGTACACAAACATGACCAAGAGTACACTGGAATAGACACAACATGTACTTCCACATAGATGCAGCTAGACAAGGTGTAAATGGGCATAATCGTGTACTGGGATATTGGAATAAGTATGTGGGAGTGGAACTGTTATGTACATTCACACAAAATATAGAAGGGGACATTTATAAGGAATGAATAAATAACAAAGAAGAATGCTGTTTTCTTCTAGTACATATCGTGTACCCATAAAACATTGTCTTCAACCCTTTTTCTATGATATCATGGATAACTTTTGTTAGTGTGTAATCCCAATATACATTCCCTAAGTATTAGTATGGAATCAAATCCAACACATATGATAGTGACCCATTAGTAGAAATGATTTAATTGGGCTGTTGAAATCCTTACATGAGTCCCATAGTGAGATCCTCTACCATCTTCTTACCCTTGGTGGAGTTATTGGTATCTTCATGACCGACACTACGTAGGAACTGATCCTATACTAAATTGGTTATTCCATATTGAGTTGTTGGTATAGAAAAATTCTATGCATGTGATCATTATTAGTGTATCATATCTCTTTATACATCCAGTATATACATCATATGACAAGACCTAATGAGCATAAACTCTTTAAAAGATAGCATCAGTGCTATCTGAAATTGGAGTGTGTCCCCCCAGATGCGTTCTATGTTGAACATTTGAGCATAAATCGTAGGATGTTATTACAGTTGTGAATATAACATGAGAATGTGTTTATTTGATTAGTATATCTATATATTATTATTTTATGTTTTATAGAAATATATTTATGTATATTTTACTATTATTTTTTTGTTATATGATTTTTGGTTTCAATGTGGTTAACTAGGAATTGTAATACTCACCTTTCATGGGATATTACCATACATGTCATGTCTTGAACAGATGATCAAACATTTTATAGAGTTTTAGAGGGACCGGGACTAGGTGACAATTAATGATCCATAAAGACTGATTTGTGTCCCAAAAGTTATCTTGACCACAGTTTCCATCTTTAATTTTAGGTTTGACATGTTTTTAGACTATTTATGGTGAGATCGTATTTGTCTGTGTTTACTTTACATTTTTTGTGGTCATTCTCTTGATGGTAGATTCATATGTATGAAACCACGGTATATTCAGTCGTTTTACATTTCATCATTGTATGGGTTTAGAGATGTGTATGTGCATACATGTACTTTAGGCTATGGCCTCTCATGTTAGGGATATGTCTCCTCAGTGCTAGTTGTCAGAACCTAGCCTATTGAAGGTGGATTTGGGAGTCACGACATTGAACCCTTTGGGATGTGTCCGGATAGTATGCATGGTTTCATTGAGGTTTTGTAGTAATTATAGTTATTGCTTTATTTCTAGAGAATACATGATGAATCTATTCACATGTTTGGTATGTGACAAACATGAGGTACTTTATTATATATGGGGGATTAATGTAAAGTTGATTATTAGAAATTCAGTAACTTTATTTATAAATCATGAATTTGGGAATGGTTAAAATGTTATCCAATTATGAAATTGTTTATTTTTAACTTTAGACAAGGTTTTAGTTATTAACATGTTAATTAAATATATTAAGAGTTATCCATATTGGATAACCAAAGTTAATTTTTTTAAAGATAAAATGAATATATTATCATTATATTATGGATCTTATCTAGGGATTTAGAAATGAAAAATATACCCTAGAGTAAGATATTAATTTTAAATTTATACAGGCATAAAAAAGGGTGAAATTGTGCCTATAAAATAAAATGATATCATCTAAGTTAATTTTCATATTTTCATAGTCAATATGGATAATTAACTCCCAAAAATTAAGAAAAGGACTTGGAAACAAAAATTATATCCTTATACCTATATTGATGATGGATAAAATAGTCCAAATAATAATGATTGATTTATGATTTTTTGGTATTTAACCTTCTCCTGATCACCCACTTTCATGTGACCAATGTTCTCTATCACTCCCTATTAGTATTTGTGTGTTATTTTTCTCTTTTATGTCCATGATTTAACTTTACACCTATTTTTTCCTATTTGGAAACCTAGAATGTGGTATTATAGATGAATTTAACACATAAATTTATTTTTTCAATAGGATGTTTTAGTATCATTTTTTATGATGTGGGATTCTATTAAGTAATTTAAAATTTTAAAACCTTTGAGGACCGAGACCAATTCTGATGTTGAAAATAATTTGGGGGGGGGGGTAAATGTAACACCTTAAAAGTATAGGAAAAATTATTTTCAGACATTTCTTTAGTATTTTAAATTAATCTGAACATAGAATTTATCTGGAATTATATGAAACACTAATTTTTCCTCTTGTTTCACCCACTAATGAGTAATCTTGTATTACCAGAAACACCATGTTTCAATGAAACGTGACAAACTATTATTATATTATAATATAATATGATAGTTGTAACATAGCCATTAGAATGACACATATGAATGGTATTAACTAAATTATAAAAATATGGTTTACACACATATAATTAATTATTTGGTAACCAATTAATTTAAAAATTAAATAAAAATTATTCTAAAATAAAAAGAAATCTTGCTCTGAAAAACTATTTTATACAAAAAAATTATTTTATAAAAAAATTACCAAAATAAAACTTCTTTAATTATATTAGTGAAATTTATATATTATAAATGAAATATACTGGTTAAAATATATCTTATGTGTTTTGTTGAGATAATATAAAACAAAATCTAATTTTATGCTTAAAACTGACTTTTTCAAAAAAAAGTTACATCCCTTTTTATAGTGATTTTATTTTATTTTTTTTGAAACATTTAAAAAAATTATTTGAAAAAATAACATTCATTTTATAAATATTAACACAAAAATTATATTATGGTTAATGTTTTGGATGTTTTTTGAATTGTTTAATATTGATAATGAAAAATACTGAATTTTAATTAAAAATTAACATTTAATTTAAATAATTTATAGTAATGAATTATATATTAATTGGTTCTATAGTAATATTAGTTGAATTATAAATATATTATATTATTTTATTTTATTTTAATTTTTTCACATAGAAGTTAGATATAATTTTTTAAAATACTTGAAAATGTTTTCTTTTAAAAACCACTTTCTCATCCCGTCTATGGTATTAAATTTAAATTAATTTTTTCCACTTTTGTGAAAGAAATTTGAAAAAATGGTTTTGATATTTTTAATCGTAATTTTTTATTATTTCTAATAAGGCTAAATTATTATTTTTTACCAAAATTAAATTTGAAAATAAAAAAATTACTTCGGTTAAAGTAAAAATTAATTTATAGGGGTTAAACAATGGAGATTAGGATAAAAATGACATAGAAAAATTTCCAACACAAATTTTATGGAAATATTTTGACATTATCTCTTATATGTTCGATAGTATCCCATTTTGAGGCCTGTTCCATGATACAAACATGGGTAGGATTAACTCCTTTGAAATAATTACAAGTGTGCCACTCACCACACTTATAAAATGCCACCCCATGTCCTATATTATAGACACATTGACACCCTTTTGGGTTTCCCAATATGTTCCAAAATCACTTTTGAAATTCCCTACACTCATCCTAGAATTAATAGTTTGGGGAAAGTCATTCATTAGAGGCATTTCACTTCAATAATATGGAGGACAACTGATAAAGAGATAAAGTTCATCAATAATTTTTTTATTTCTGCATCCACCTAATTAAATTATTAGAAAATAGTTATTGTATAAAAAATATATCCTAAATAAATTGAGATGTTTTTATGTCAGAATAATAAACTACAATGATCTCCACTTCCATCATACATGTTATTAAGTCATCGTTCATGTGTATGGTGGAATACTACATTGTGAACCGATGTCATTGGTTTTTTCATTACCAATTATATTAGTTAAAAATAATTATGTGTTTTTTTTTTATATGATATTTATGATATTATTATTATTATATAATTTCTATATCATACATACCTTCATTCCTTCTATTTTGTGGGAATTTGATAATGTCACTCATGTGTATGACAGACTACCATCCAACGAAGTGGTTCGATTTGTTCACACATTAATGAATATACGTGATATTTGTATCATCTTTAATTTAATATATAATATCAAACCATGATCATTTTAGGAGGGAAAAAATTAAAAAAATCAGTACATATACGAAAAACATAATAGTTATTGCCCGAAACAGGAATTTAACATAAAATTGCTTATAGAATGGAAATAAAAGGTTAGAGTAAAATAATATATGGTATGATATTTATGAATATGGTTCTATAATATATTATAATAAACTTTTATATATTATATAGTAGGATTAAACAAGTTTTATGAAAGTTGATATATAAAGTAGTGATATTTCTAGTCTCACCTTTAATTATGAGAGACTTATGTACACTCGTTTCCTTTTTTTTGTGGATTATTTACTACCACATGAAATGATATATCATGAATATTAATCATTTAATAATAATTAATGTTTATATTTATTTAGTCTTTCATGGGGACTACGATTCAGAAGTTACTCAAGTAGTAATGAGGTTTTTTGTTTCAATAGTACTTTTTTGAGAGATACATTATGATATGAACCTATATTATTTCAGGAGGTATATATATAGACTATTTTAAAGGTAATATAATCAATTTTTTCCCTCATGATATTTTCTTTTACCGTTAGGGTTTTTACTTCATGGGGTTTATGATTCAATGTTATCAAAGAAATAATGATTTTATGATAAATTTTATAGTTTATCAGAATTTTTATGTTTATGTTTGTGATGATAAAACCATATGTTAATTCTATCAATAAACCAATTAATATTTTTATAATATGATTATTAATGATATTTTCATGTAATATCACAAATTTTATTCATTTTTATATATAATAATTGATATTATTAATTTATGAAAACTCAATTTTATTTTTCTCCTCAATCAGAAATACGTTTTCTTAAAAAGATACATATTTTATAAAAGTATTTCCCTAAATGTTTTATTATTCTCTTATTATTTTTTAAATTAAAATTTTTATCCATTTTTAATATTTAACATTTGTTTTGAAATGAATCTTTCTAGATTTGTTTTGAAATAATGCCTATTTGGATTTTATAGAAAATGTGAATGTAATATGTTTATTTAAAATGAAAAATAAGAATAGTATTTACCACTATCATGACTGATCAATGATTTCATGATTCAGTTAAATTATTTTATTTATTTTCAAATTAATTATTTCCATAAAATTTGTAAATTTTTTAGATTTTAAATAAATTATTTCAAGGTGAAAATGGTTTTAAATGTTTTAATATTTTAAAATCTGTTTTTCAAAGTGTAAATGTTATTTTACTTTATAAAGGTTTTAAATGATTTTAAAAATACTAATTCATATGTTTTTAAGGTTATTTGGAATGAAAAATGATTTCAAATTGTTTTTTGTTTTAAAAATAATTTTTAAAATCAGAAATTATATTTTCCCCAAGAAATGTTTTAAATGATCTTTTAAAATTACTTTCCATCTAAGATGACATCCATTGGTATTAATAATCCCTTACTAGTGATATTGTTGAAGGATAAAATTCATATTAATTCTCTAATTTGTTTATTTTTTGGTGTAATGATGTTTATGAAACACATTTCTCTTCCATGGGTTCTACCATGATGATATTCTTATGAAAGATTATAATTTATTCAAGTTATTATTTGATGAAATGATAATGAAACATGTATATTTTCAACAGGTTATGATATGATGAAATGTATATGATACTCATTTAATTTAATGGTTTATGTTGTTATTAATGTTTTTGATGTTTTAGAACACATGGATATGATTTTAATTGTGTTATGAGTTGGACCTATACCTACCTCCAATTTGTTGAGTATTGATAAATGTTCTATTAGATCAGAGAGACCACATGTGGTTAAACTAAACCAAAACTATAGGGTATATTTGTGGTTATACCAAGCTTGAAAAAGAGGGTACATGGGTGTTCATCCCAATATTGAAGGGGGGGGGATTCAATGGTGGTTAGTCCCATCTTGAAAAAAGGTACCTAATTTGTCGTCCTAAACTAGAAGTAGGTAAAAAAGTAGGTAGAACAATCCTAACATGTTATAAAGTTATTAGTGGGAATCCATGATATATTATTTTCTATGATTATGTGTAATCCAAAAATATATTTATTATTCTATTTTTATGCTCTCATGGATCATGTTTTTTATTACCTTTTTATTCATTTCATATGAACAACTAATATTTATGTCATGTCTCATGTTTGGGATATATGAAAGGCTAGGTATGAACTTCATATGTTATTTTCATTATTATTTACCCTTATTCTTATATTATTATTTCATATGATCATAGATTGATAAATATTATGTTTAACCATACGTTGCATATGATATATCAGTTTATTATGTTTCTCTTCCCTAGTTTAAGAAGAAAGATATTATTTAGGGTTTCTCTATAGATAGTTCAAAATGGTCTGATCTTTGTGGGAATCATTGAAGATAATTCACATGGTTGGAATATTGTGTTATATGTTCCAAATTCACTAAATATTATGGTCCTTAGGTGTGTTTTTTTTATGAAATTTAGATTCATTTAAAAACATGTAACATCCAAATTTTAGAATGATGGGTCTCTATACCACACATAAATATAAGAGACATTAAATTTTTACAAAGATTTGTAAGGTGAGAAGATAGATTTGATACATTCATTAGAGAAGCAGAATTATGTTAAAACTATAATTTATAAACATTAGAACCATCAAAATAAACATCCACATAATATGGTGGTTCAAAATTAATTGTATTTTCACGTGGATGTGATATGCTATATGTATGCCCGAGTGATACTATACATTTATATTAATAGAAAAGGGGGAGGATAATAATAATTTCTTAATTATAATGAAATTTCAGAATATTTAGGATACATATGTTTTTATTTTATTATGTATATTAATGATTTAGTGGGCCTAAAATAAGAATAAAAAAAATTGGTTGATTAGGTTCATTTCTTCTTCTTTGGAACAAATATTTTTTATCCTCTCTTAAATACCCTTGGGATTGACTTTCGGGAATAATAGAACCACTATAAAATGTATCAGTCTGTTTAGAAGTAAATTTGGTGGGGTTCAGTCTTGATATATGATTCAAATTTTTGAAATGAATAAAATTATGGCTGTTCTTATATAATTTAGGTCACTCTTATAATTTCCTTAAATATTAAAATATAACAATTTCATTGTCCAGTCAAAATACCTACAACATTATAGGGATTAAAATCTAATATAGGATGAGGTTGAAATAAGAAAACATGATAAAATTTGGATATGAGTATGTTGTATTTTAAGCCATATATATTTTTTCTATAAACCCAAGCAAGCATAATTTAACATTAACCACAGTAACATCTTTTTCAATGTAAAAATTGTGATGTGGTTGAAATATTTTCTATATATTTTCCACATTCTACATTTTCAAAATTTTTATGATTTTTATATAATTTAATAACTTTTTATTTTGATTAAATATCATTAATTTTAATATTTAAACTATTAAATTAATATGACCAAAAATACATTAAGAAAAAGTTTAAATTTGAATATAACCATGTTACAAATCAATAATATGTTATATTTATCTAAAAATTTTATGGAACACTATAGCTCCTTTAAATTTTATTACATTTTTTTTGAAAGCATTTATTTTATTTTTCTATTAATGGAATTGATAATGTATTACCATTGCAAAATAATTTAAGGTGAGTATTTAATCATTAAAAATATTCAATATATTACCAACATGAATATAATTTCATTATTCATAATATATACATTTCAATTTTTTCATAATTATCTTTCTTCCCTATGTGAACACATAATTGATATTTAAAACATAGAGAGTGACATTTTGTTAATACCTGTTCATTAAATATGATATAATTCAATTTCATGGTTAAGTGTATATTAAAAAATCCATATCAAGAATAATATGATAATACTACAATTAAATCCATCCAATTATAATTATTTACATAAACTATGGCTTTATCGAGTAGTTCATAAAAAGACTAATTTGATTTACTATTTACAGATGTGATATATTTTACAATAATTACTATTTAAATTGACAAAATAATAAAAGAGTATATTTACCAAATCTAAACAATATGATTAAAAATATTAAATTAATTTTATCATATTAAATACTTATTGTTGGTTGTAATAATTTTTAAATAAGTGCACAAAATGTGATGAAAATTGACTTTTTTAAAAATGCCATTATTAGTATAAAAATGTTTTTAAATTTAAATATAGTATTAAATAAATGGAAAAGAATATAATTTCGTTATTTTTAATAAAAGTGAAATAATGTGATTTTCATAATAATATGAAATATTATTTTACATTATAAAAAATTTAAAAGAATATATAGTCTTAAAAAAATCAGTATTCATCATTATTCATTGAAAAATTAAAATTTTTAGAAAAATATAAAAACACACACTTTAAAGTAATTTTTTATGTGGTTATAAAAAATAAAATTATTTTTATCAAGTAATATTTCTAAAATTTTCTGAAATTATGTATAATATCCACTCATAAAAACCATTGAATACACTTTTTAAATAAAATATATTACTCAATAATAAAATACCTTTTCTAAATATAGAGTGTTAAATTAATAAAAATTAATCAATAAATTTTAATTGATTATAAAATTTAAATATATTTTACATAATGGTGTTAATCCTATCCATATCTTCCAATTCAATGGTATTATTATAAAAATCATATTTAAATAATAATATTGTTTAGGTTGCTAAAGGTTGGTGTTGGGTATCATATATAGTATCGAACATAATGCCATTATTTAAAATTATCAAGGTGTTGTATACTCTTTTTGTTGAAGCACCATATGATTAAAGATTTAATAAAACATCCACTATAAAACAGTGAAATATAAATACAATTGTCCAATGAAATTACACAAAAGTAGGGTTTTGAATATGAAAAAATTACTGAGAAGTAAAAAAATAGGCATGGAAATGAAAAATAACAACCAATAACTAATAGAGTGTGATAGAAAATATGTTTAGGTGAATATGAAACCCTAAAAAAACATAACTCTATGATGGTTTAAACGGTCATCGATTCATCATAAATGATAGTAAAAATATAAAATACTATGAGATGATTGTTTTTTCTAATATTGAGTGATTCCTATTCTTTAAATACATAAAACAAAGGAAATAATAATTTCTTTTTTTTTTTCTATATTATAATCACAATATTCCCTGTTGGTTATCCTATGATCAATTTACACTTCAACTCTTACTCTTGGAAATTAATATTCACTTTTGAAGAACTAAAATTAACTTTTAAAAAATTATAAGATTTCTCTGTCATTCCTTCAACATATAAATAATTTTCAAAACTAAAAGTGACAGTAAAGGTTTTATAGTACAATTTGTTAATTTCTAAAACCTCAAGAAAAACATCCATAGGTCAACATAATTATTTATGCCGATGGTTAAACTTCATATCCTTCCACAAATTTTCCAACCAAAATTTAAATAAAAAAATATGAAACACTTTTTCCCTAAAAAAATAAAGTAGATAATAGTATATAATACAAATTATATGAATAAATTTTTCTCAAATTCTATTAAAAATAACATCAATCACATAAGTAATTAAAAAATAATTTTCTTTTAATAATTAACTTTTTCTTTTTTACTTAAATATCACAAATCGAAAAATTTACTAAAATCCTTCACATATTATTTTTCATTTAATCACTTACCCTTTTCAAAATAATAAGTACTTTCATATTTATGTTATTAGGTAAAATATTCACTTTATCCCAAATAATCATTATTAACTCAATATTTGGGACATATAATGGGGTTTTTCTCTTATTCATGTGTTTTAAATAAAATATCACGCAATCATTAAATTACATTTCATGGTTTGTGGTACCATTCTACAAATTCATTAATTTGTTTTTTGAAAAACCGCATTAAATCAATCCTTTGATATTTAATGATATTTATAACTATAATATCATTGATGTAAAAGTTATAAAACATAAATTATAAAATAAAAATAAAAATGAAATTCCAAAATCCCACAAAAAATAACGACATGGTATAAGTTATTCCTTGGTATATAAGATAACTCTTGGGCCATAGATTAAATTGTATAATTACCATGTTCCCAAAACAATTTAAATTGACCCCCCCAATTTTTTTTTTCTAAAACCTTTATTTATATAAAAAACTCACTTAAACATAGAGACATTATTTATGGTGTATGTTTATGCTTTTATGACATGAAGTAAATTGAGATTTCTTTCTTCAATGGTCTCTACTACCAGGTCACTCATCAAACTCTATCTCTTTATTTTTTGGGTGAGTCTAAGAGTTGGTTAAAGTGAAATTAATTAACCATATATCATGATAATTTATTAGTAATCAAAAAAATAAATTTTACAACAATAATCATTCCTTTTAGTTTTTCATATTTATCACATTTTCCATCACCTTTAATGTTAACATGGTTCCTTAAAGTTCCCTCAATTAATTGAAACCAAAATGAAAATTATTAGCAATAATAATCACAGTGTAAAATTGTAAGGGCCTCAGATCAGAACTCTTGGATATAGTGTAAAAAACATGACTTATATTTTTTTCACAAAAGGTAACATAAAATTATAAATTTCCTTCCATACCAAAGTATCTTTACTGGCCTATGTTATGGTAGGTTAGGAAAGTTCATTACAGTATATTACTGATTATTTTTTTTAAGGAAAACAAAAAGTTCATTTCACTCACGCTAACTCCTTAATGTTTAAAAACACTATATAACTTCTAATTATACTATTAAAATAATTTTAAAACATAGGGTAAGAACAAAATTTCATAGTAAGTAGTTTTTGAAACTGGTAAAAAGACATTTAAAGATAATTTATAAAATTTATTTGAAAATAATTTTCATTCATATCAAAAAAATATACATAATAAATATATTTTACCATGAAAATTGCATAGGGTTTTCATAAAAATTATATAGGAAAATAATTCCCAAAAACCATTAAAAGATATTTAATTTATATAATAGTTTTTCTTTCAAAATAAATAACTTTAAAATGTAATTTTAGTTATCCTTTAATATAAATTGAAAATTATTATTTTTTATGGATTATAATGGAATTATGAAAACCATATCAAATCCATGAGGTCACAAATAGTATCAACCTTTGGAATACATTCCCTTAGAGTCATAGCTTCACACCATTCCTTATAATCTCATTTTATACCCATGTTCCGAGTCTTATTTGATGAAAAATATTTTTTTAGGATTTAGTTTCCAATTTATAATTTATTAACACAATTAAAAACTTACATAAATTTCTGTCCATGATTATTTTTTATAATATTTAATTACTAAGAAATATAATTTTTAGAAACATGATAAAGGTTTGGAGAAATATTTAATTTTAGAATAAATTCATAAATTCAATCGTAGTATTATCCAAAAATTTGGGAATTTGACATAAAGGAGTTTTTTTTCAATATTCATATAATTTCAATGATAATTATAATATATGGCCATAACTGCTTTTATGAATGAAATTTCATGAAATTATAGAATATTTTATGCTTAAAATAGAAATTATCAATTAAAAATCAAACATGAAATATAAACTCTACCTTTTAAAAAGAAAATTCTTAATATTAAAATTAAAATTCATAAATAGAATTGATAATAAATATAGACTCCTTTGTATACAGGAAGAAATAAATCTCTATTATAATTAAAGGATTTTTTATTGTATAAATAAATGAATTTTTTAGAAAATTCTTCCATTATATAACAATGGGTATTGAAAACTATAGAGTATCAAAATATTTCATTACAAAAGATATTTTAAACAAATAAAAGAATCATAGAAAATATAAATTCCCTTTCATTGAATGTTTCAAAAAATCCACTTATTTAATATATACTTATATATTATATCACCCTCTTACTCTCTTTTAATTCAAAACTGGGAATTAAGTTTCTTGTTAGGAAAATCCTGAAGGAAGTTATATATATATATATATCAACAGGTAATCTTTAGTTATATATAATTTAAATTAATATTTTAGTTCCTTGATTATATATATATATATTTATTATATAGATATAAATTATTCTTTAAGTTGAAAGTTTCAATTTAAATCCAATGAGGTGGAAAAATTAGATTCGGAGAAGATCATAATAGTTAATAACCAACAAAAAAAGAACATGATGATTATATATTTTTAATGCTTTTTTATAACTACTAAAGGGGGAAAAGGTTTTAAGGATTGAGAATATATATAATATATATATATTTTTCCACTAACGTACGATTAATAAGACTATGAAATTTTGAAAAATCTGACATTAATTATGGTGATATTTTATTCATAAATGTGATAGTTTTTTAGGTTTATATATATATTATAACTTGTTTTTAATAGTTCCATTGAGTTTTTGTTTTAATTTTTATGGTTTTTATTTAAATATTTTATTAGTCCTTTAAAATAGTTTTGAAGAAAATGACGAGACACATCAAAGGATTCAACATAGAGATTGTAGTGTACATGTGTCTGAGGATGATACAAATATCAGAGGACAATACATTATAATTGAGGTTAAATTTTTCCAAGTTCATGCATTAGAAGAAGATACATGATAACATCAGATGACCCTCATTCAATTGACTGAGCATCAATGTTTTTAATGGATGATTTTAAATGCGTGAGTAGTACCCACATGTTATCCACCCATATAAAAAACTCATGCTTCTAAGAACTACAATATATATTAATCACTTATATTTATAGTTAGTGCCAAGTCATTGGGGGATCAACACCCAGGACACTATTCACACATTCCCTCACTGGACATGCCATATGATCCATTGATAACCTACACACCTTCGTGCATACTGTGCTAATTATATGAGCATACCATACCTCCTTATGAGGTTTTTAGTTCCCCCTTCCACCATTCAATCTATCCATGCCCACTCTGAAGCATGGTTGAGCTTGTATCCCATAAGTGCATAGTTGAGTTATCTATATCATATTTGATTGTTTTACCTCCAATAATTATAAATTTTAATTTAAAAAAATATTCATTATATATAATCCTATATGTAAATATTTAGTATATTTACGTATTTCTTTAATTAACGTTTACTTATATTTACACTTCTGTTTATGTTTTAGAAATCAATGATTTTTTTATTATTTTTACATAGTATATTTCAAATAATACTAATATATTAGGAATAGCATTTTAGTAAGAATAATTTAATGTATTATTCATACAAAATAGTAGTAATTACAATATAATAAAATCCTTCAATTTATTCACATGCAACTGTAATTAATTGATCATTTTAAAAAATGTATTTAAAAGGTATTTTAATATTAATTAAACAAAAATATTATTCCATGAAAATTAAAATAAATTTTTTTTATAAATTTTCTATTTAACAGATTACTAAAAAAAATTTTCACAAAGAAAATCAATAAATTTCACAGAATATTTTCTTGAAACATATATTTTTTCAATTTATATTTTGAGAAATCTATTTTAGTTATCACTTATTAAAACAGAAATTTGGTTACATGTACTTCATAAAACCAATATTTATCTTAAAAAATTTAATGAATTTATTAATATATATATATACACATTATTTAACAAATTATTAATAATAAATGTGTTAATTCTAATATGTGTCATTTTTTTCAATTGTAAAATAGATATGAAACTTATAATGTAAAATATTACCATAAAGGATTATAAATAATTGAAATTTAAAATAATGTATTAAAAAGTAGTAATATTATAGACATAATACTTTTAAAAATGTAAATTTTTATATAAAATAATTTTCAAACAATAATTTTATTTACACTTCAAAATTTAAGAAACAATCATTAAAATAGATTATTAATTGAAACTTAAAAATAATAATTTATTTTTAGCATAAAATAATAATATTAAAATACTTCTTAGCTTATTTAAATCAATTTAAAAATTATTTTATTTGTAGAGATATAATGAAATACATTTTCATATAAAATAAAATTATTATTTTTTTAACTTGAATATGATAACTTTATATATAATTTATATTTTACTTGATTGTAAAAAATGTTTTAATTTTATATTAGTCTATAAATTAATTTGTTTCGATTTTTAAATAAAAAATAATTTTAATATTCACTAAAAATAAATATATTATTAAAATTTATGTGTTGTTACATTCTCCACGCCCCTTAATAGAATTTTACCATTACCATTCATTTATCAAACATAAATGTTTTTGAATTTCTATTTTTTTGAATTCAGAAAAACGAAAATTGATAAATTTATATACTCTTAATACTAATATAGAATTTAATTTTTTAGAACCCCCACAAAAAGCCTTTGATACATAAATTTCCCTAAAAAAATTCATCAAAATATTTAATTTCAACTAAACAATCACTCTAATGAAAAATGTGTCATCCCGAGACCCGCACTATTGGATCCAATGTTAAAAAATGATATATATTTTTTGTAAAAGTAAAATAATAAATATATATCTATTTACATACCCAAGGATATTTTATGCTCTTAGTTATTAAAGACTAAAAAATTTATTATAATATACCAGAGATTAAAAATTTTATAATCAAATCATCATTTTAGATTCACTTGTGATGGATCCTTAAAATGAAACCAAACACATTGAAAATTTGAATTATCCTTTGAAAAAACATTTTAATACATAGGGTGATCCTATGATTTCCCAGTAATTTTTTTTAATACTAGTATTAAATATTTTTATAAATTTTATTTATAAACTCATAAAAAATTGTTTTCATTTATATAAAATAAAACACATTTAATATAATATTTTCCAATGATAATAGTATAGGGGTTTCATGAAAAAAAATAAAAAAATATTTCAAAAAAAATATTAAAAGACATGTCATTTTGGAAACCCATTTCATTTCAAAATAAATACAATTTGAAATAATCTTGGATTTATCCTTTAAAATCATATAAAGATAATAAATTTGTATTAACTATAATGGTACTCGGAAAACCATGATTAATACATATATCCACTAGAAGCATCATATTTAGGACATTTTCCCCTTGAGTTCATGAGTTCACCCCATTCCTAATTATCTCATTCGAAACCCTGGTTCCATGTTTTATTTTAAGAAAACGTTTTTCTGGACTTCCTTTCACATTTATCATCCACTAAAATCATCCAATCTTATATAAATTATTTTACATGTTTAATTGTTTTATCTTATAATGTTTAGAAAAATATATTTTTCAAAAACTCCATAACGGTTGGGGGAAATAAATAATTTTAGATGAAATTTCTAAAATAAAATGCAGTAATAATAAATACTTGGGACATTAAATTTATAGAAAATTAACTTATTAGTATGTATTAAATTATAATGGTTATTATAATATTTGGACAGATCTATTGTTATGGATGATATTTTTTTATCTAAAATAACATTTGACGTACAAACTGGTAGATTTACCATTTGAAAATTATAATTGAAATGAAAATGATTCCTTGTAAAAAGAACATGATAAAAATGAAAATGAGAATGTTACAAAAAATGATAATAAATTCATACTCCTCTACATGGTCAATAAAATAAATCTCCCTTAAAAGTAATAAATTTCATACATGTAAATATAAGAGATCTAAAAAAAATAGTTTACCTTATATAAAAAGGGATTTGGAAACTATTACGTATATAAAAATTTCCTTACAATAAGGGTTTTAAAAGAATAAAATATTTATGTAAAATATAAATGAAATGAAATTAAAATTTGAATAAAATAATTTCTTAATGGCGTTCTCCTATTTTTGGTCTCTCTAATCCTCTCTTATAATTCCACATAAGCAATTGCATTTCCAGTAGAGAATCTCCCAATGGATGTTATATATATTACCAAATCCACTATTTAGTTATATATAATATTAAAAGAATTTCCAATTAATTTATTTTCTATATAGATATAGATATAAATTATATTAATATATATCATTTGTATTGTTGAAAGTTTCAGTATATATCCATGGAGGTGAGAAATTTGAATAAAGAAAATATCATAGCATTTATAAACCCATAAAATATCCGAACATAATGCTTCTGGATTTGAAAATCTTCTACATCTCCAAGAAAGATAGGTATAAAATTATAATAATTTAGAATATATGTATATTTTATTTATATTGTTTCCACTAAAAATGTTGACCCAAGGATAAGATAAAAATATGAAAAATATAATAATACGTAGGAAGAAATATGTTTCTTATATATTATAGTTACCAATGCTTGTGTCTGTATATATATATATATATATATGATAAATTATTTTAGACAGTTCCATAGATCTCTTATTTTTAATCTATATGTTTCATATTTAAATATTTTATTACTCTTTTAATCAAATATTGAAGAACACTATGCCACTCATCAAAGGAATTGACACTAATATGAATGTTTACATGTGGTTAAAGATACCATCGACATCCGAGGAGAAGATATTTGTGTTTAAGGTTGACTAGGTCATGTTCAAAAGGAATAAGTTGATACAAAATAACTTGAGATGAATCTCATTGTTTAGATTTAATAATGATGATTTAAATGTACCATTTTAAATGCGTGAATAATAACCATGTGTCTTTTTTTCCACATCGAAAACATTATCGTCTGAGTACTCCTATGGATGTTAAGAGCTTCTATTTGAATTTCATTCCAAGGATATAGGGTATTGGAACCCATAACACATTTCACACAATCTTTCAAGGGCTACACCATGAAGTCCATGGGAAACTTATGTACATTCTGGTGATCCCTAAAGGTGCTATGTGCTTACCCTACCTCCTTGTGAGGTGCTCGGTTTACCCTTACGCCATGTAGGTTTTCCATGCTAGCTCCCATGTGTGGTTGATCTTGTCTCCAACAAGTGCATAGTTGATTTGGAATTGTTTTCCTTACATGGTTTTCACTATTTCTAATACATATATGTAAATTTTTATTAAATAAAAATAATATTAAATATATATAATCACATATGTAATTATTTATCAACTTTATTATATTTACTTATTTCTTATATTAATTTTTAATTATGTATCTAGAACTATAAATAATTTGGTAATCAAACAGTTTATATTACATTAACTTATTATTGTTCTACTAATATTAATATTTTAACAATAGTATTTTAGTAACTATATTTTAAAATAGTTTTCTTACAAAAATAATATTAATTACATTTAAAGACAATCATTAATATTATTCACGTACAACTATATTACATTAATCATTTTAAAAAATGGATTTTATATAAATTTAGTAAATTAAATGAATATCATTTCTTGAAAAATAATATACAACAATTTTTTTACATTTCAAAGTTCATTGATAACCAAAACATATATTTTATATAAACTACCACTCAATTTAATAGAATAATTTCAAAAAAATATATTGGTTGGTTTAAATAATGAAATAATATATTTTAATACTCATTTATTAAAGGGAAATAGGTTTACATGTACTTATTTAAATAATATTTAACTTGTAACACCTAGAAATTTTTATAATCTACTATTAAATTATTTATAAAAATATTAAAACTAAATGTATTAATAATAATAATTCTCACTGATTTTAAAATTTTAAAATCACTTTACTAATCATAATGTAAACTATTGTTACTATGGATTATGAAAATTTTATTTTGAGAATAATTTATTAACTAATTGTGTGATCTTCAAAATTATCCATGGATTACATAACCATTGAAATAATCATAATGACATAAAAAAAATTCATAATGGTGGAATGCATAATACTTGACATCATAAAATTATAGTCAATGAATCATGCCAGGACATATTACATAAATGGGTATGGCCTTATCCAAATACCAAAACTAATTTTTTCCCATGGATAACATAGATGAATTGATAATCTATAATAGGCCCCACCCATCTATTAATAAGACCAATTCATTCATCATAATAAAGGGTAGAATAATAATTCGATACATAATAAACAAAAACATTTATATTGAAAAATTATTATAATTTTTTTAACATTTCCCTAGTCAAAATAATCTTAAACCATCTGAATAAAGAATAATGATGGTATTATTACAACAAATCCCTATTAGAGCATACATAAAATAATGGGTTATTAACATTGATAAATAAAAATTAAAAAAAGAGATCACTAGGAACATTCACGATGAAAACAATCCT
The DNA here is from genome assembly GCA_963277665.1 of Viscum album. Taxonomy (NCBI): domain Eukaryota; kingdom Viridiplantae; phylum Streptophyta; class Magnoliopsida; order Santalales; family Viscaceae; genus Viscum; species Viscum album. The sequence goes on from OY728130.1 coordinate 1,714,168,431, forward strand.
ATCTATTTGAAAATTAATTTTAAAAGCTATAAATTTTCTTAATTTTTGGAAACATATTTTCTTTTAAAATTATGGTATAAACTTGTAATTGATGCTTAAAGGAATTAAGAAGACCTAATTTTGTGAAATTTCATTCATTCCATATAAGTTAAAAAAATTCACCCCTTTCACATTTTTTTTAAAAATCTTTATCGTTTAAGAAAACAAAGGAAGTGTGACACCATAAATTTCTAAAATAAGAATATTTTATTCGATAACATTTGTGTCATGAATGATCTAGCTTAAATAACCCATAAAATATATTTCATTGAATCTAATATAATTTATAGCTTATGGAATAGGCAACCCTAAGCCTAAATAAACTGTAATATAGTATAATTTTATATCATAGCTGTTAAATTGGCATCCATCAATAGTACTAAATAAATTATAAAAATTAAGGTTATATATTTGTTAGAGATAATATATTAATTTGTAAAAAAATAATTGTTTTCTAGAAAACTGTATTTTTCCAAAAGATTGTTACTCAGGATTTGTACACACAATTTAAATTTATTTATTAAAACTTTTAGAATCATTATTTGAAAAAATTAGATTATTTTTGAATTTAAAATATCAATAATTTCGCAGGATTATTTGTAGTAATATTTTTAAATGTTTTAGTTTTTGATGTGTTGTGAAAAATATTGAATTTTAATAGAAAACTACATTTTTAATTAAATTATCTACAATGTTATAATATATATTAATTTTATTTCATGTAAAATTAATTCAATTAAATATCAATTAATAAAATTTATTTCATTTAATCATTTATATAAATAATTTTGTTTCTAAAAGTGTAAAACTGTCTGATGATTTTTTATTTGAAATCCAACTTTCTCATCAAGTCTATGAGACTAATTTTATGGGAATTGAATTTGATAAAATTAATAAAATATAAAGAATATGAAAAAATAATATGATGTGGTAATGAAAAATTAATTTTTAGTCATAATAATTAGTAAGTACACAAAAAATTATATACCACAGTTAATGACAATAACGGTGTTTTTCAAATTTCATGTGCTTGTGTTAAAATTATTTTTTAACATAGGAGTTTTATTTGATAATTTTTTTATATTATTAATAATTACCAAAAAATTACATAATAAGGATCATTTTATATTAATAATAAATATTTATTTACATATGTTTGGTAAAAAATAGTACGGTGATACTAATTTGGTAAAATGTGATTAAGAATTGGGATAAGAAATAACATGTTTAAGAAAAGTGTTTTTTATATAGTGGAGGTGTTTCTCAACCATATATTCCACCATACATTATTTATCCATTTTGGAGCCACATGGGATGAGTGTTACATCCCATTATTTTTTTGAAGAAGATAGGACCTGGGTGAACCTGGACCAAAAATAGATTAAAAGAGTAAAAAAATATAGGAAAACAGTAAAAAAACCATTACAACCCTGTGCACGTCCATGAAAAACCAATCCTTCAAAGGAAAAAAAGGTCAAAACAACACCAAGATTAACTAGGAAAAAGCTATCACGACACTAAACGAGACCCCAAAACATGACCTTAAACCAGACCCAGTATAATAGTACAATCCCAATACATATCAAGGTGCAGTAATGAAGAGCAGAAGAAAACCCAAGCCAGAAAAAACCTACAACTTGCCTCCATCCCTGTAAAAAAAAACAGCTTACACAAGTCTAAAAATAGGATATTTATCACAATACATTTTAATAAATTGATTAATATCCTCAGGATCTAGTTCAAACCAATCCAAATCAACTCCATTAATTCCCTTATTTTCAATACCATCAGCAATCGAATTGGCTTCCCTGTAAATGTGAGTGATGATATGATTCATGGAAAAAGAGTATCCAAGCATTTGAACCAAGGATTAGTTATCTTCCAAACAAAATAAGAGAGACCCATCCTAATGATAGAGATGACTATGGTAGAGTCACTCTCAAACAATATATTATTCCCAATATGATTCTTGGATTTCTCCACTACAATAATGATGCCAAGAATTTCATCCTCAAGAGAAGAAGCAAGACCACAAGAACTATGAAAACATGGAAGAACATCTCTTTTATAATTCCTGAAAAAAATACCATATCCAGAAGGCCCTAGATTACCTCTAGAAGCCTCCTCGGAGTTGACTTTTATCCATCTGAAAAATGGCTCATTCCATAATGCTTTAAAGGTTCTATGCGGTGGCCGAAAGTTCCCCTTGACACCAATCGGGTGAAAAGTGGACCATTCACGCACCGAGTTGAAGAAAAAAGTCTTATTTTGAATTATTGCCTCATGAACAACAACAAGAATGGAGGAAATGACACCACTGATGGAGAAAGAAGTTACATCCCTTTATTAAATAGTTTTTGGAATTTACAAAAAATCTAATCATCCATAAGTATATAATGCACTCACTCCCCTCAGCTCTTCACACCTATCAAACCATTTAAATTTTCTAAAAAATACCAATATCAGCTAACAAATTACAAAAATGCACTCTATTGGCCTTATTTTTGGAAAAAATTTGACATTGGAAAGCTTTTGGTGAAAGCCTATAGTGGTTACCATAAGAATAGGTAACATTCATCAACAAGTGTTTTAATTTTATTTCTTCCTTCACCTTATTAAATTATAATTAATCAATGATTATAAAATATCCTCAGTATATTATATATTTTTAGATGTTGGTAATCTATGTTAATTACCTATAAACCCCCATTATTCTATTAAATGGGTTATGAAATATTCCTTAATGTGGACAGTAGACTATCTCCTTACAAACCGTGGTCAATTGTTTTTCCATTACCAAATCTCACGTTTGTCTATGATGATGGTAATAAATTAAATATGTGACAGTTAAAAAATAATTATAATTATTTACAAATTATAAAATATATAAATTTTTACTTTCCATTCAATAGATGATATGATAACATCGCTCGTGTGTACGATGGGCTACCACCTGGTGAAGTGATGTGAATCACATTTCATTAACTAATAAAATGGGAGGTAATAAAGATTAGTCTAAGGAATATATGTTATATAAATAAAATAATTAATATAATAATCACATATTTATCATTATGATAACATAAAATATAATTTTATTTATTACATAAAAAATGATAACATCGTTCTTGTACTTGTCGACTACTACCTTCATAAAGAGATGTGACCCTGTTTTAATCAACACACCCTGTGGATAATATATAGATGTACATTTAATGAAATAAAATGATAATTATTATATTATTTACATTCTATAAATATAAAATATTACATTCCTTTTTTCCATAATGATCATTGAAAAATTGAAATGTTACTCATGAGTACGTATGAACAACCATCTCAATGATCATCACATAATTATTTTCCATATTTCAAGATTGGTTTTAAGAAAATAATTGAAATATAAATATAAATATTATTACATTATTATTTTTATTATATAGTTAATGGAAAAATTTAATATTCACAAGAACTGGAACATTTATAATAAAGCAGAAATGATATAACAAGGTTATTAACACTTGAAAAAATTGAAAATCACAGTACTGGAAACTAAGGCTTTACCAACGGTTTGAAAAAATTGGTAAAGGCTGCCAAACCACTGGTATACTGTATACCAACAGTTTGAAAAATCATTGGAAAGTAAAGCATAGGGATATCCCATTAAGAATGTTTTTAGTATAACTGTTGGGAAAGTCGAATTAAACCAAGAGGTTCCCAACGGTTTAACTAACTGTTGGTATATAGGAGTATTCCCAATGGTTTTTTAAACTGTTGGAAATACTGGCAGTTTATAGAAGTATTCCCAACGATTTCTAAAACCATTGGAAATTCTATCATTTTCATGTTTTTACAACAATTTACTAAAACCGTTGGTAAAAATATGTACAGTAGTATACCAACGGTTTTAGTGAACTGTTGGTATAGTGTATTACCGGATTTTGGCAGACCAGCCACTTAAAATATCCTCTCCTCCACCACACATACACCTACACACACTCTTAACAGCAACAAAACTACTTCACACACTCTTAACAGTAACAAAACCATTGCACACTCAACTATATACACCGGCATAAACTCTTAATAGCAACAAACACTTTCTATAGAACCAAAAAGCACATAAAAACAGGATACTCTTATAACAATGGAATGTACCACAATTATAATCATGTATATGAACCCAATTACCCTATGGAATATAGAATTCATAATTGAATTCTCAATTGAATACATGAAAAATGAATTATGTAATGAATTCTGAATTATGAATCAATAACACATACAAAATAAATTCTGTTGCATATAGAATTCTATATTATATATAACAGATATATAATATGACATACAAGGGGTTGGGGGTGTCTCGGGGGGTGGGGGTGTCCAGGGGTGAGGGGATGTCCACGGGGGTGGGGGTGTCTAGGGGGGTGGGTTATACAGAATTAAAAATAATTACAAAATTTCATTTTCTATAACACATATTCAATTGAATTTTGAAATTAGAAGATAGTAACCCCAAAATAAATTATCAACAGAATCCAAATACGTTTGGTCAGTTTTCCATATACCAGTTGTTTTTACTTAAAATGATGTCCATTTTAAACAAAAGGCATACACTTGGAGTGATACTAGCCACACCATGCCCGAAATAGAGGTGGAGTTGACTCGTACACATCACAGATGACTCATGAATCATTTTCATAAAGTATCAACATAATATGAATGCGTTTGGTCAGTTTTATGAATGATAGTTGTTGTTTTCACTTAAAATGTTTTCCATTTCAAATAATGGTGTGACACTAGAGTGGTGTCGGCCACACTGCACCTCGGATTAAGGCAGGGATGACTTGTACACGTCACATACAACCCACGAATCATTTTTCTAATGTATCAACACAATCCGAATACGTTTGGTTGGTTTTCTGTATGCCAATTGTTTTTACTTAAAATGATGTCCATTTTATACAAAAGATAGACAGTTAGAGTGATATCGGCCACACCATACCTTGGATTGAGGTGTGGTTGACTCTTACACGTCACATATGACCCATTGATTGTTGTCCTAAAGTTTCAACAAAATCTGAATGTGTTTGGTCGGTTTTTCGTATGTCAGTTGTTGTTTTCACTTAAAATGATGTCCATTTAAAAAAAAAGAGACACTTTGAGTGGTGTCGGCCACACTACACCTCGGATTGAGGCAGGGTTGACTCTTACAAATAACATATGACCCATGGATCGTTGTCCAAAATTTTCAACAGAATTTGTATGCATTTGATCAGTTTTCCTTATGTCAATTGTTGCTTTCACTTAAAATGATGTTTATTTTAAACAAAAGAGAGACACTTTGAGTGGTGCTAGCCACATAACACTTCATATTGAGGTGAAGTTGACTCGTACATGTCACATATGACCCATGGATCATTGTACTAATGTTTTTACAGAATCTGAATGTGTTTGGTCGGTTTTCCATACGTCAGTTTTTGTTTTCACTTAAAACGATGCCCATTTTAAATAAAAGAGAGACACTTTGAGTGGTGTCAGCCACACCACGCATTGGATTGAGGAGATGTTGTCTCATACCCCTAAAAAATTACCCACATATCATTTTCCTAATGTATCAACACAATACGAATGTGTTTGGTCAGATTTCCGTATGCCAGTTGTTGTTTTCACTTAAAATCCTGTCCATTTCAAATAAAAGTGAGACAGTTTGAGTGGTGCTGGCCACACCATCCCTAATATTGAGGCATGGTTGACTTTTACACGTCTCATATGACCCAATTATCATTTTTCTAAACTTTCAATAGAATCTGAATGTGTTTGGTCAGTTTTCTGTATGTCAGTTGTTGTTTTCACTTAAAATGATGACAATTTTAAACAAAAGAGAGACATTTTGAGTGGTCTAGCCCACACTGCACCTTGGATTGAGGCAGTGCTGACTAGTACATGTCAAAAATGACCCATGTATTGTTTTACTATTGTATCAACACAATCTGAATGTGTTTGGTCCATTTTACGTATGCCAGTTGTTGTTTTCACTTTAATTCTGTCCATTTCAAATAAAAATGAGACAATTTGAGTGGTTTCGGCCACACCAGCCCTCGGATTGAGGTGGGGTTGACTCTTACATGTCACATATTACCCATGGATCATTTTCCTAAATTTTGAACAGAATCTGAATGCCTTTGGATGGTTTTTCGTATGTCATTTGTCTTATTCACTTAAAATGATTTCCTTTTGAAACAAAAGAGAGTCACTTTGAGTGGTGTCTGCCACACCGCACCTCAGACAGAGGCGGTATTTACTCATACACATCACAAATGAACCATGGACTTTTTTCATAAAGTCTTAATACAATCCAAATGTGTTTTGTCAGTTTTCTCTATGCTAGTTATTTTTACTTAAAATATTATCCATTTTAAACAAAAAAAAGATACTTTGAGTGGTACCGGCCACACCGTGCCTCGGATTGAGGTGGGGTTGACTCATAAACCTTAAAAATGACCTATGGATCCTTTTCCTAAGGTATAAATAGAATCTGAAATCGATTGGTCAGTTTTCATTATGCCAGTTGTTGTTTTCACTTAAAATGTTTTCCATTTCAAAGAAAAGTGAGACACTTTGAGTGGTGATGACCACACCACACCTTTTAATGAGGCAGGGTTCACTCATGCACACAAAAAATTACCCATGGATCGTTTTCCAAAAGTATCAACACAATCCAAATGCGTTTGGTTGGTTTTCTATATGTCAGTTGTTTTTTTCACTTAAAATGTTGTCTATTTCAAACAAAAGTGAGACACTTTGAGTGGTGTCGGCCACACTGTGCCTCAGATTGAGGTGGGTTGACTCATTCAAGTCCTAAATGACCTACGTATCATTTTACTAAAGTATAAACACAATCCGAATGACTTTATTCAGTTTTTCTATTGTTAGTTGTTGTTTTAACTTAAAATGTTGTCCATTTTAAACAAAAGAGAGACACTTTGAGTGGCGTAGGCCACACTGTGCCTCATATTGAGGAGGGGATGACTCGTACATATAAAAAATGACCCATAAATCCTTTTCATAAAGTATCAGTAGAATATGAATGCGTTTGGTCAGTTTTCTGTATGCCAGTTGATGTTTTTACATAAAATGTTTTCCATTTTAAAGAAAAGTGAGACACTTTGAGTGGTACCGGCCACATTGCACCTCTGATTGAGGCGTTGTTAACTTATACTTGTCAAAAATGACTCATGGATAGTTTTCATAATGTATCAACACAATCTGAATGCGTTTGTTTAGTTTTTCGCATGTCAGTTGTTTTTTTCACTTAAAATGTTGTCCATTTTAAACAAAAGAGAGTCACTATGAGTGGTGTCGGCCACACTACACCTCGGATTGAAGCGGGGTTGACTCTTACACATAAAAAATGACCTATGGATCATTTTACTAATGTATCAACATGATCTGAATGCATTTGGTCAGTTTTCCGTATGCCAGTTGTTGTTTTCACTTAAAATCTGGTCCATTTCAAATCAATGTGATACAATTTGAATGGTGTCGGCCACACCGGCCCTTGGATTGAAGTGGGGATTACTCATACATGTCAAATATTACCAATGTTTCATTTTCATAAAGTTTCAATAGAATCAAAATGCTTTTGGTTTGTTTTCGATATGTTAGTTGTTGTATTCACTTAAAATGATGTCCTTTTGATAAAAAGAAAGAAACTTTGAGTGGTGCCGGCCACACCGCACCTCTGATTGGGGATAGGTTGACTCGTACACATAAAAAATGACCAATGGATCGTTTTTATAATTTATCAACACAATACTAATGCATTTGGTTGGTTTTCCGTATGCTAGTTGTTTTTACTTAAAAGAGTATCCATTTTAAACAAAATAATGACACATTTAGTGGTGTCGGCCACACTGTGCCTCGTATTGAAGCAGGGTTGACTCAAACTGGTCACAAATCACCCATGGATCCTTGTACTGAATTATCAATAGAATCTGAATGCGTTGGTTGGTTTTTCATATTCCATTTGTTGTTTTCCCTTAAAATGATGTCCATTTCAAACAAAAGTGAGACACTTTGAGTGGTTCCGGCCACACCGCAACTTTTAATGAGGTGGGGTTGACTTGTACACATCAATAATGACCCATCGATCATTTTAATAAAGTATCAAGATGATCCTAAGGCATTTGGTTAGTTTTTTTGTATATCAGTTGTTGTTTTCACTTAAATTGTTGTCCATTTTAAGCAAAAGAGAGACACTTTTAGTGGTGTTGGCCACACCATGCCTCATATTGAGGCGAGGTTACCTCCTACATGTCACATATGACCCATGGATCGTTTTCCTAATGTATCAACACAATCCTAATGCATTTGGTCTGTTTTCCATATGCCAGTTGTTTTTTTCACTTTAAATCTTCTCCATTTCAAATAAAAGTTAGACAATTTCAGTGGTGCTGGCCACACTAGCCCTTGTATTGATGTAGGGTTGACTCTTCAATGTCAAATATGACCCATAAATCACTATCCTAATGTTTCAATAGAATCTGAATTCCTTTGGTCAGTTTTCTATATGTCAGTTGTTGTTTTCACATAAAATGATGTCCATTTTAAACAAAAGAATGGAATTTTGAGTGGTGTTGGCCACACCGCACCTTGAATTGAGGCGGGAATGACTCTTACATGTCAAAAAGTACCGATGGATTGTTTTACTAAAGTATCAACACAATCCTAACGTGTTTGGTTAGTTTTACGTATGCCAGTTGTTGTTTTCACTTAAATTCTGTTCAATTCAAATAAAAGTGAGACAATTTGAGTGGTTCCGGCCACAACGTCCCTTGGATTGAGGAAGGGTTGACTCTTACACATCATATATGACCCATGGATAATTTTCCTAATGTTTTAAAAGAATATTAATTCATTTGGTTGGTTTTTAGTATGTCAGTTGTGGTATTCACTTAAAATGATGTCGTTTTGAAACAAAAGAGAGACACTTTGAGTATTTCTAGCCACACCGTGCTACAGATTGAGGTAGGTTTGACTATTACACATCAAAAATGACTCGTGGATTATTTTCCTAATGTATCAACACAATAAAAATTCCATTGGTTGGTTTTCCATATTCTAGTTGTTGTTTTCACTTAAATTCTGTCCATTCCAAATAAAAGTGAGATAATTTAAGTGGTTCCGGCCACACCGACCCTTGGATTGAGGTGGGGTTGACTCTTACATGTCACAAAAGACCTATGGATCCTTGTACTGAAGTATCAACTGAATTTGAAATTGTTTGGTCGGTTTTCTGTTTTCCAGTTGTTGTTTTCACTTAAAATGTTGTCCATTTCAAAGAAAAGTGAGACACTTTGAGTGGTTTCGGCCACAACGGCCCTCAGATTGAGGCGGGGTTGACTAGTACATGGCACACATGACCCATGGATCGTTTTCCTAACATTTCAACATAATCTGAAGGCGTTATGTCAGTTTTCGGTATGTTAGTTGTTGTTTTCACTTAAAATGATGTCTATTTTAAAAAAAAGAGACACTTTGAGTACTGTGGGCCACACCGTACCTCATATTGAGACAGGGTTGACTCGTACACATCAAAAATGACACATTGAATGTTTTACTAAATTATAACCACAATATGAATGTGTTTGGTTGGTTTTCCGTATGCCAGTTGTTGTTTTCACTTAAAATCCTATCCATTTCAAATAAAAGTGAGACAGTTTGACTGGTGCTGGACACACCGACCCTCGAAATGAGTCGGGGTTGACTCTTACACATCACATATGACCCATGGATCGTTTTACTAATGTTTAAAAAGAATCTGAATGACTTTGGTCAGATTTCCATATGTTAGTTGTTGTATTCACTTAAAATGATGTCCTTTTGTAATAAAGAATAGACACTTTGAGTGGTGCCAGCCACACCATGCCTTGGATTAAGGTGGGGATTACTTTTACACGTTACAAATGACCCATGAATCATTTTTTTAAAATATAAACATAATCTAAATGAATTTTTTCAGTTTTCCTTATGCCAGTTGTTTTTACTTAAAAGAGTATACATTTTAAACAAAAGAAAGACACATTTAGTAGTACCGACCACACTGTGCCTCAGATTGAGACAGGGTTGACTCTTAAATGTCACAAATGACCCATGGATCATTTTACTAAAGTATCAACAGAATATGAATGCGTTTGTTCTATTTTACATAGGCCAGTTGTTGTTTTCACTTAAAGATTTGTCCATTTAAAATACAAGTGAGACACTTTGAGTGGTGATAACCACACCATGCCTCAGATTGAGTTAGGGTTGACTCATACAAGTAAAAAATTAACCATGGATCATTGTTTTGAAGTATCAATAGAATCCTAATGCATTTGGTCAGTTTTCTATATGCCAGTTGTTGTTTTCACTTAAAATGTTGTCCATTTCAAAGAAAAGTGAGACACTTTAGTGGTACCAGCCACACCGTGCCTCATATTGAGGCAGATTTGACCCGTACACGTCAAAAATGACCCATGGATCATTGTGTTTAAGTTTCAACATAATCCTAATGAGTTTGGTTGGTTTTTTGTATGCTAGTTGTTGTTTTCACTTAAAATTTTGTCCATTTCAAATAAAATTGAGACACTTCGAGTGATACCGGCCTCACCGTGACTTGGATTTAGGTGAGGTTGACTCCCACATGTCAAAAATGACCCATGGATCATTGTACTAAAGTATCAACATAATCCAAATGCATTTGTTTAGTTTTCCGTATGCGAGTTTTTGTTTTCACATAAAATGTTGTCCATTTAAAATAAAAGTGAAACAGTTTGAGTGGTATCAGACACACCATGCCTCAGATTGAGGCGGGGTTGACTCGTACCCATAAAAAATGACTCATGGAACGTTGTGATAATGTATCAACACAATCCTAATCCATTTTAATGGGTTTCCATATGTCAATTTTTTGTTATCATTTAAAATGTTGTCCATTTCAAATAAAAGTGAGATACTTTGAGTGGTACCAACCACGCTGTGCCTCAGTTTGAGGCAGGGTTGACTCGAACACATCACTTTTGTGTTTTGAGAGCCATCAAGTGTGGATTCATGATCTGGGTGAGTCTAATTCTGTTATTTATTCCTATTTTTGATTAGGGGTTTCACTCTTCTCTCATATTCTTCTAAAGGTCTAGAACCCTCTTTTTTGTTGGGATTTAGGGTGACTCATGAAGAGAGCATAGATTGGGATCCACGGTCTAGGTAGGAGGCTTGGGGGGGCTATCTGGGGGGCTGTTCGGGGTCAAGGGATGATGGTGGGGGGGGGGGGGGGGGTTGTCCGGGGTCCAAAGAGGAGGGTTGGGGGCTGTCCGGGGTCCAGTGTGGAGGGTGGGGGGGGGGCTGTCCATGGTCCAATAAGGAGAGTGCGTAATGTATCTAAAACTCTATATAGGTATCATACAATGAATTCTGAGAGGATTGAGAACCTCCACGGGGTGTTATTCTAGAGCAGGGACAAATCACGACATTACCGCGAGATGAATGTGGCGTGATTTCAGTGTGAACGCTGTGTGACCGCGGCGTGACCACGACATGACCATGGCGTGTTGGCACGGTCCAGTGACATCTGCAGGGAAAAATCTTCCAGCTAGGAGTGAAGGGAGCGGGAGGATGCGGGGAAACATTCCAGCTGTCACCTCCCTCCCCATTAACTATGGGTGGGTAATGTATATAAAACTCTATCTAGGTATCAAACATAAAATTCTGACAGGACAACGAACCGTCGCGGGGTTTCATCCTGGAGAAGGGACAAATCACGACATTACCATGATGTGACCACAGTGGGACCCGACGTGACTGCGGTGTGTTGGCCCTGGTCCAGCGACATCCACGGGGAAGCATCTTCTGACCAGGAGAGAAGGGAGCGAGAGGAGGAGGGGAAACATTCCGTCTATCACCTCTCTCCCCATTAACTATGTGTGGGTAATGTATCTAAAACTATATCTATGTATCATATATCAAATTACAACCGGAATGTGAACCGCCGCAGGGTGTCGTCATGGAGCAGGGCCAAATCATGTCATTACCGCGGCGTGACTGCGTCGTGACCACAGCGTGACCGCAGCGTGATCACAGTGTGACAACAGCATGACCGAGGCATGACCGAAGCGTGACCGCGACCTGTTGGCCTGCTCCAGTGACATCCATAGAGCAGAATCTTCTGTTCAGGAGTGAAGGGAGTGACAGGAGGCGGGGAAACATTCCAGTTGTTTCCTCCCTCCCCATTAACTATGGGCGGGTATTGTATCTAAAACTCTATCTAGGTATCATATATCAAATTACGACAGGAATACGAATTGCCACACGATGTCTTCCTAGAGAAATTCCAAACCACGGAACTACCATTGCATGGCTGTGGTGTGGCCGCAGTGTGACTACGACATGTTGGCCCGGTCCAGCGACATCTTCTCGGCAGCATCTTCTGGCCAAGAGCGAAGGGTGAGGGAGGAAACGGGGAAACATTCCGGCCGTCACCTCCCTCCCCATTATATATGGATGTGTAATGTATCTAAAACTCCATCTAGGTATCATACATCATATTCTGACAGGAATATGAGCCACCGCGGGGTGTCATCCAGGAGTAGGGCCAAATCACGACATTACAATGGCATGACCGCGGCGTGACCGTGAGGTGACCGCGGGGTGACCACGACGTGTTGTCCCATTCCAGTGACATCCGTGGGGCAGCATATTCCAGCCAGGATTCTAAATAAATCTTATGTAGTTGTCCTTCACACTATATAAACCAATATTATGTTATAAAAAATAGACTATTGATTCGAGATTGTTGTATGATAAATATATATATTTTATATTTGATGTTTTTAAAAGTGGTACTAGGTAGTTGAAACTACTGATTGAGAGTCTAATTATGTAGGTGTATTACTTATCAATGGTATATCCATTTCTTGGAAATATAATAATAAAACTTCAGCCACCTTGAGAAAAATATAATTTGAGTATGTTTTAACATCTCAGGATGTAACACAAATATTATGGGAGAATTTATAAATGTAATAAATTAGATGTGCATCGAGGCCAAGAAAACACCCCAAACAGTGTTAAGATGAAGCTTATGGTGGGGAGAACCATAATACTGATAGGTGTTAAAAAATGAAACCATCAGTATTTTTAGATATATAGGCTCGGGTAAACACCAAAAGGGGTGGCCAAGAGGCCAACAAAACACCCGACACGAGTTTCTCCATAAGATAATGTCACAACAGACATGATAGAACAAATCTACTATTTAATATGGTATAAAAAGGGATCATAAGAAGGTTTTAGTGAGCGGCATAATGATGCAACTTCTAAAAGGAAATGAAATGACGGAAAAGAATCATACACCTTAAACTATCACTATGAGTTTTCGCAGACAACGCACCTCTGTTGGAGGGGATTTATTATAAAAACATGACTTTATTTATCAAATGAAACAATTATATTAAAGAAAACTTATTCAATATATTCAATTAAATTTAATTAAGAATAATTAAGAAAGAAGCTTAATTCAATTTAAAGAATTCTTAAAATAAAGAGGCTACGAGAGGTACTCTTCCTCAAGGTGGAACCAATCCGTACACTTCAGCTCTTAGAGCTTTCGGACTAAAATTTGCTACTCCTCCATTGGGTATACACACCTTCACACACATGCAAGGACACCTAACTCCTATGCACACACCCGTATGGCGATGAGCATGTGCAAGGGGGACCTTGCACATATGCTTATATGCATATATGAGTCTCTACTCACCTGCATATGTATTTATATATGTATACATGGGCACACCAAGGCCCATACATGCATAATCACTACAAAGGGTGAGTATACACGTAATAGGGGAACCCACATACATATACTTACTTTCCTATGCACACACAGGTGAGTTTCTATTGACTTGGCGACTCGAAACCAATGTGCATGGATCAACGCACTACAAAAGGTTGTTAATAACCTTAAAACACATGAAAGACGCTACCTAACCAGTGAGAAACCAACCAATGGCATTAAAGCCTTACCTAGATTGGCAGCAGGGAACCAAATCCACCCGAACCAACATGAAACGATCCAATTCCCTACCGAAATCATAATATGGAGTCAAAAAACACTAAAGCACCAAATACATTAGGTGTAAGTCAAGTAGTAAAAATATAATCTTACCTCAGATCAAAGCTGGTGGAATGAATCAATATAAACTTTTTCTGGCACCCTTCACAGAATATAACTACCATATCTCCGTAGAATGCAGTCAAATATCTATGTAACCAATGTAATAAGGAAAATAAAATAAACACTAAACTAAAACAGACTTGTCTCCTATGACTGTACCTGTCACCGCCCAACATATACATACCACAGCGCCCCCTGGGTGAAATCATATTCCTGCAAGCAAAGGGGAAGAAGATAAATGTTTCAAAATGATACTATCAAATAGTACATTCCTAGTAATTAACAATTACTATTCCTATTAATGGTATATAATCAATTTGGCACAAGTTTCAACATAGTTTGGTTCTGTTCGATACAAGGGATGAGGTCTTATTATTTTTGGATTTTATGTATACCCTTGAGATATTTATTTAAAAATGATGCATGTATTTGGATATTTATTTATGGTTTTAGTTCTTAGCCTGTTTCTATAGGGCCTATCCACATGAAAATTCTTGGAATTTAGGGTTTGGTAGACATTTATGTGCTTTAATGTGATTGATGTCACTAACGATGTGGATTTATATCAAGTAAAATATTCCTAAAAGGATTGGTTCTTGTCGTGATAGGTGTGGCAATTGTACATCTAGCGTTTGATGAGGAAATACTTATGAGGTTGGATTGGAATCTTGGTAGGTTATTAGAGTGGGATGGTACCTCTAAGTATATAAAATATATTATGAAAGGTTTTACTCCATTTAATGATTCTTGAGTTCAACTAAAGAGACGAAGGATGAGATTCTAGTGTGGGTATTGGGTATTGTCGGATAGATTGAAATTATAATTCCAAGATTTATGGTGTGATTTAGCTTAGGATGGAACCTGGTTAGTGGGGTTGGGTAATAATACATGATTTTGATGAATTTATTGATCAGATTATTGAGAATATAATGTAGATGGGTTTGACATGGTGTGATTTTGTGATTAGGACAATCATAAGGTGAATAATCCTCTTTGTCTAGTTGGATGATGATATGTTCATCGAGGCATGTGACAATCCTCGAGAGATGAGTCTAGATTATGTGACTGAGAGGATATACGAGGATAGGTTTGATAGGATTGGCTGAGTGGCCAACCCATGCGAGGATGATACGATGTATGGAGAGACTTGGAGACACTTGAGGTTATTTATGCTATCTCATGGAGACACATGGGGCTATTTCATGACTAAAACATACTTCATAAATGTTCCCACACAATGTTTTAAAAAAACAACTCCATCTCATGGAAGACCCCAAGGCTCCTCTATCTTCAAATGTTTCCTCACACTCACACCTCATGGTATTACAGTATAGAAGTGATCTACATCAACTAGTCAGGATAACATCACTACCCTTCGTCCGTTAAAAGAAGTAAAATACCTAAGTGGCAATGCGATAACGAAAATAAAATAAAAACTAAACAAAAACATAATTGTATCCTATGAATATACATGTCACTGCCCAATATATAAGAACCACACCACCCCATGAGTCAAATCCTGTTCCTGCAAGCAAGGGCGAAACAGTTCCATTTAATAATCTCTTCATTTTTCGTTAAGTTAGTTATATAGAACGTTGTTGGAAACACCATACTAGTACACTTATCCATTGAATATGAACCTATGATACATTAGTTGAGTTAAAGATTGTTCACATAACCCTCCTAGAACCCCGTCACATCACGCCACAATCCATGATTGACTACTATGTTGAATAATAATTGATGCATCATAAAATGAAATTCGACATAGATTGCCCTTATATCTTAAATAGCTCTCCTAATAGCATCCACCATTCCCTGGTCAATTTTGAACTCGGTCTATAATGCATTCAAATAAAATTAATACATATATCAATCCAAGAATTATCACTCTCAACACCCCATCTTACTAGCCTGTTTAGTGGTTATAATGTAAAATAATTGCAGAGAAAGTGGTTATTGTGTTGGGGATTGTAAAAATTATAACATCACAACGTTTATTTAAGTAAATGTTCTATTTAAAGTAACATTAATGTAATAACTCAATGTTAAGAGTCCAAAAATTCTCTTTAATGTAAAAAAATGACATAAAAACTTAGTTGTTAAACTCAATAGGGGTGTAAAAATGGCCCGATGCCTAGTGTGGAGCTGGATAGTCTGTGAGAAATATTTCTTACAATAGGCCCAGCCCAAGTAGTGTTTATGGAATGAGTCGAATTAGTGAAGGCCCAAAAAATCTAGACCAAAGCCAAGCCTAGACCAATCCTGGCGCAACCCAATTGATAATTTTGTTTAACCTTATTTTTCTTTGATTAATTGTAAGTTTACTATATTTATTATTGTTAATTTATGTTATTTTTTACATTTTACATTTTTTAAAAGACTTGAACTAGGACCCGACCCAAACTATTGACATGTACCATGCCTAATTACATACCTATTAAACAATTTGTATAACACCAGACGTCACAACTGACCCCTTTCCATTAATGTCTACAATTGGGTTGAAGTCATTGGGATTTCATCCCCCACTCTCCCACCACACCAAACTGTCTAATTTCATACTTATGCCCTTTAATGAGTGACAATGATACGTTATCCACACCTTGAGATTTTTGATCTATAAAATATAACTAAACCACTAATTTTTTTTATTTTTTATAACCAATAGATTCATGAAATAGGCCACTCATAACTCAATATCTTGATTTTCAAACCAAAGTTTTGCACATATCAAAAAGCATACTGAACATAAAAAGGCATTTTTTTCCATTTATATTACAATAGATTCTCCTAATCCTATACCTTTAATCACATGCAGTATCCATGATCAAACTATTTCAATTACAAGCATCATGGGAATAACTAATCCATTAATTTCACATTTTAACAAACAAAAAAATAACATGGTTGAGCTAGACCTGTGAAGAATTAAGAGATGAAAATTTTTGGCCATCCGTACTATAAAAAAAATGAAAAAATAGAAAATTAGGATTACAACTAAACCATAAGAAAATCATCAACTAAATATCTACAAACATTGAAACCGCGATATTAGATGTCAGGAGAGATCAGGTCTACCTTAGATGGGAATTCCAATGCATTGATTTGGAAAAGATTTACCTCTAGGTATTGGGGGAAGGGTTTGTCCTTGAAAATATTATTACCTAGTAGGGAGGAGAGGGATCCAAGATAGGGGGACGTCTAGTGGGGTGTTTGTCCATGGGGGGTCTCGTGAGCAATAAGAGAGGGGTCGGGGGATGTTGGAGGAAGAGATTGAGCCAAGAGGGGAGAGGGATGTCGCCGAGAGATGGAGATGAGAGGGGATGGGGGAATGTTGCCAGGAGCCGAGAGGGGAGGGGGATGTCGTTGTCGGAGAAGGAGCTAAGAGGGGAAGGGGAACTTCACCAGAGGAGAGAAAGGGGGGCCGAGAGGTGGAGGCACAAGCGGAGGCCAGGAGGCGGAGGCAGAGGATGGGAGGAGGTCGAGGTCGGGGAGGGGAGGAGTGCACATGGATGAAATGTTGCGAGGGAGGGAGCCCTAAATTGGGTATAATTTTTCCCAACGGTTAATAAAAACCGTGGGTAATAGTTCTCTTTCCCAATGTTTTTCTAAAACCATTGGGAAAACCAAACAAAAAATAGCCTATACCAATGGTTTAATAGAACCATTAGTATAAGTTATTTTTCCCAACAAGTTTCTTAAACCATTGGGAACAATGTGTTAGTATAGCCTCGATTTCCAGTAGTGTTAGGAAATATTATTAACAAATGAGTGGTAAAATGAAATAACAAGATCATATATGATATTATAAATATGAGTATGGTTTAGTTATAAATTAAAAACATTCTTAAAAATATTTTCCAGGGGGCTAAATCAAGTTTAACTAAAAGAAATCATTAGGTACGAGATTTCATATGAATTTACTTTTTTTGAGACATATTGTAATGTTATGCACCAAATTACATATAAATGGTGTATATATTACCCTTATGAATTTTTATATCATGAATAATTCATAATTCATGGAATATTTTGTTTAAACTTGAGTAATTACATCCAATGGGATTTTACAGCATAATTTCCATGTGGTAAAACATATTGACCAATATCACATTCCTTTGTAATTGATAATATTCTCTTGAAACAATACATTTTTTGTGATAATATTTAATTATAAATTAAATTTATATTAAATATCCATATTATTTTATGATTTAAATTACTATTTCCTAAATTTTATATCTTTTTTACATATAGTGTTTACTTTGGAATTTATTTGATTAATTTGGGAAATATTAAATAATTGATATCCTTTACTCAATATAAAAATTTTATGATAAGGAATATTAAATCATTAACAAAATATTTCATTTGATATGTGAGAAATTATTTGGGCCATCAATGATGGGAGGGTCCTAGTATAATATATTCGATTAATTCATTTGAAGGTCTCATGAGACAAAAAAATAAGAAAAAATAAATGGATTTCTACAAGTTGTATTTAAACTATCCTGTGAAAGGTATTGGAAGTATTGGAATCATGATTAAAAATATAAAGGTGTCAAATAATTAAGTATTTCATTCATTAGGAATTAATTTATTATTACCCATGATAACATTATAATGTTATTATCTCTAGATGCATTTAATTCTCATATTATTGATTAAATGGAATGTGTTCCATGTTATTTACTTTTCCATAGTGCTTTTCCCTTATCCATTAGTGTAGTAATGTTATTTAAATGGAAAGTGTGTTTATTTATTTACTATGCCTTATTGATTATTATTTTTTATTCTGTACATATTCCAATGCACTTAACCTTTCCGAACATTTAAGTTATCTATAATTTTGTTTCATTTCCCCGGGATATGATGAAGAGATACTTGAATGAGTTTTCCAGGATGTAATAAATTTATTATTATGTATTATGTTTTATTTTATATTAAAAATATAAAATAGGTATCAAATATATTTATGGTTATCTAAAACTACTATACCATTCTGTTCTTCAGGATCTGATTCTTTATGTCTTTTCCAAAGAAATAGAGTAAGGCATTGAATCTGGACTCCTTGGGTCAGTATCACTATAGTAGGTATCAAAGGATGTTTAGTAAAAACCATAGGAACTATATTTAGGAATTAATATTTTATGAAATTATACCCTATGATAAAATTAATGAATTAGTGTTGAAGAACATCCTATAGTTTTGTTAAGGAAGATATTAGATGGTTTTTCCAAGAAATGTGGAAATGATTGGATAAAAAAAGATGACGTTGTTCTAAGATAGTGGAACATAGGGGAAATAACTATGAAAATGGTGCAATTGTCTAGAATTCATAATCACATAGTGAAGGAAAATTTCCCATAATAAGCACATCGATTGACACTCATGGGGGATATTTTTAGAATAATTCACATTTTAATTAAAACCCATTATAGATGATTTGAAAATAATGATATCCCCAAATAAACCAATGAGTATAATTATGATATTAAAAATTAATAAATTTTAATTTATTATAAGTGGAACATCATATTTATAATTATACATTGTGATTTAATGTTCAAAATTTTATAATCTAATCTAGTATATTATAGTGATCATAAATGGAACTAGGAAGAAAGAAGCTTATCAATACTCATCACTAATGTAGTAATTTATATATTGGTAAAACTAATACTACTACTATTGGAACACAGATAATTATGTATATAATAGAAAGAATAATAAGGTTATGATTAGTGTCGTTTCTTTGATAAAGAAACATATTCTACAACCTGATTCTCTTTTGTAGGATCATGACATGTGATATAATTCCCCTTCATTTGGTAGAATTACTATTCTAGTTGTAAACTAGAAATGAATTATGTATATAGAGAAGATATTTATGGCATTGGGATGTGATTGAAACAAACAATTTACACCTTTATTGTATTATCTCAATGGTAATGGAAACCTATTTTAGTCATTGATCAAGAATACTATGGTGGTGGATAAAATAAAAATCATGAAATGAGAATATTTTAAGAATACGTTCTTTAAAAAATATTGCCCTTGAAAGAGAGAAATTTAGATGAATAAAACATTACCTTTACTAAAGAATATGGAACAATAATTTATATAGAAGTATGAATATACCTTTACACGTTTATGAAGTTATGCAATAAATTAAATACACAACACAGAGTGCATTATTGAGAATTTCTTTGAATATCTCATGGTATTACATTGATGGGAGCTGGTCAGTCAAACATTTTATTCATATGATGAAATAGTGTTTTGTCTTTTCACAATAATGAAATAATTCTCCAAGACTCATGAATTAAAAGGGAATAATGAGTAAAATATGAAAAAATATATTAAAATGGATAAAGTGAATAAGTGAAAGGAGAATTGTTTCACATGTGAAAATTAGGGAAAGAAACACCCTCGTACTCGCACTACAGGAATGGGAGTTTACTAAAAGGGTAGAGATAAAAGACACTATGTTCATGATTTAATGGGAAATAAATAAATTTCTAATGTTCAATGCTTCCATAATAATAAAATTGGGAACTACACAGATGAATTCCCCTATCATCAATGAAATACACCTATGAATAAGTTAAGTGATGAACACCATGATTATGATTCTATTACAATATAAGTAGAATGATCAATGTTATTAGATATTTATATCCATTAAATATGTTGTAAAAATACTTTAATAATTATATTCTCATTATAATAATCCTAAAATGTATATGTATTGTATCACAATACTAATTCATAGAGGATTTTAAAGAAAGTGTTTAATGGAACATACAGAAGTGAGTAAACTGAAAGTTGAATTTATTAAACACACGATTAAAAGAAGATAACCCATATTACATGATATATGTTTAGATAATAATAACAATGATATATTTATGACAATGTATCAGTGACCAAGAAATAGGATAGGGATTTTATGTTTTATGTCATATTTACTTCAAATTACTACATGTCTTGATAAATGGAATATATTCAAAAATTTTTAATTTTAATTTTGGAATCATGCATGGTTTCATTATGGGTTTTTGGTGATCACCAAATTAAAAAAATTGAATATGACATTAATAGAAACTTTATAAATTCTTTAGGTTATTATGTTTATTTTGTGACTTTCCATCTAAATTGTTTAAACAAATTTTTGGTGACCCTTATGGTAAACTATTTATGGATGGGATTAAGTTGAACTTTTTGTGTTATTTTATAAATTTTTTAATACATTTTGGTTTTTTAAATATATGTGGAATATAATTTTAATATTTTTTGGATATTATGATAAGTTAAAATCTAATTTCAGTGCACCAGGCATAGAAAATTCAGTTTTTCATATTAAGTTATTAATTTAATGATAACATTTTTGTTGATTCTAAATAATCATCAGTACATAGGATACCCAAAAACACAACATGGTGGCCTAAAGTAATGAAGTACCATCTCATTATTAATAACAAAATTAATCCCCTAACTAGGAAAAGAACACATGATATAGAATGAGTACATAATTTTATTTGAAGATTCCATTGCCCCCCAAAAATCCGTAGCCAAATAGTCTAGTTTTTACTTTGAAATAAAAATATATCAATTATGTATATTTGATTATATTATTATAAAGTAAAATAATTAATTAACTATAGTAAAAGGATATTGAAATAATAAATGGTATCCTATTATTGTTATTTTGGTTGATATCAATGACCTTATTCACACCTCTATTTTATGTATTTGCGGTCATTAACATCCTCCAAAACATTTACTCTAACACTCTCCATCAATATTTGGAAGGTTTTTATTCCCTTACATGTCTATTATTAAATTTATAACCAATTATATAATATAAGGAAACATATTAATGTGTTATTCTTGAATACCTTCGTATATACATTTTGATTTCACTTTGGGGATGTTTTATTAACCATTTTACGTTGTGGGATTTGGAATAAAATAATTTTCAAATATCAGAACCTTGATTAATGATATTAAGATTAAATTTAGAGGTTCAATTTTTTAAAGGTGGTGAGAAATTATTATATTGAAATTATAAAATAATAATATTTTATTTAATAGTTTATATGACACACAACACTGATCTTAAACCACCAACAAAATACATTTCTTAAAATTTAATATCTTTGATAGTTCCTGAAAACATAGCCCTGACACTAAATGAACCATAATATAGTATAAATTTATAACCTTATTGTTAAATATGTGGATATGAATAGATATAAATAAAATTTTAAAATTTCTATTGTCTATTTTTTTGTAATAGAATAAAAATCATTTAAAATAAAAAAAGGTTTTCTAGAAAACTGTATTTAAATAAATCGATTTCATTGCGCTTTATGCAATATATTTAAAATTATTTTCTTCTAATTTAAAATAATTTACCTGAAAAATTAATACTTATTTGGAATTAATAATATCAAAATTATCTTTTGGTGAATTTTTGGGAGTGTTCATAAATGTTTTATTTTTATGAATAGTGAAAAATTATGAATTTTAATTGAAAACTGCCTTTTCATTTAAATTATTTATATTGTTAAATTATATTATAATTTTTTATTATGCAAATAAAGTTAAATAATATATAAATTAATGTAATTAAAATCATTGGAAATATTTTTCTATTGAAGTTTTACTTTAAAATGTTATAATCTTTTAAAAAAATCACTGAAAACCCATTTTTTATCGTTCCCGCTGGACTAATTTTAAATTATTTCTTCCCAAAAATGTGAATTTTATTTTATAATATAGATTAAATATTTATATTAAGAATAATTAATATTTTATATTAAGTTCAAGTGATTTTTTATAACTTTTAGTAATGAAAATAAAAACTAATTACCCCGGTAAGGTAGAAAAGCGTTGTTTTTGCACGTCAAATATTCTTAGGTTAAAATAAATATTCAAACAAATCATATTTTTATTTACAAAATATTTTTTCATATTTATAATTATTTTTTAAAAATTATCTAATACTTCTAAATTTATTTTAGTTATGACGACTTAAATATCAAGATTAAAAAACTAAATACCATGGTGGAAACTACAGTAGTAAAAGGACATAAATATAAAGGTTAAAAAATAACATATTTAAAATTTGTGTGTGTGTGTGTGATGAAGGTTTCTATCAACCATATCATCCCTAAAATCCATTATTTATAAATTTTTGTTCCACATTAGTTGAGAGTGACTTCCAATCATTTTTGGAATTTATAAAAATTCAAATCCTCCTCTATTATAAAAGGGAACTTAGTCCCCTCACTTATTCACACATATGAAGAAACGTAGATTGAAAAATACCTGACCAAATAACCTCCCAAACTTTATAAAACCATAACATAATCTGTATTTTTTAGATAAATCCATCATTAGAATGCTTTTGGTGGAAACCTAAGGAGGTTACTTAGAAAAGAGGTATCATTCTTAAACGAGCAAATTATTTAATTTTTTATTACAACTCTTTAAATTATTATAAAAAAATTATTTAACAATATAATCAGAATATTATATATACTAATATTAATTTAGGATAATTTCATTACCTAAAACCATCTCCACATCCATCAAATGGGTTAAAAAATCATCATTAGTGTGTTTAGAAGACTACCACCTCGCGAACCCATGCCATTTGATTTTCCATTACTACTTATAACATTGGAGTATGATTATGGATATAATGTATATATATAAAATTTATAATATAATTATACTAATGGATCAATCATATGATATATATCTTTCTTACAGACAATTCCCTCAAGGACATGATTACGACAAACTACCTCCTCGGGAAGTAATGTGACTCATATTTCATTAACTCTTTACATAGAAGGAAATATGCATAAATTTAGTGAATTTATGTAATATAAATTAAATAAAAATAATATTGATGACATATTTATAATTATTAAAAAATAATTTCTCATTTTATTCCTTACACTGAAAAATGATAATATCGCTCGTGTGTGTGAGGACTACCAACTTCACAAAGCAATGATTCTCTATTTGAATTAACAAACCACTTGGATTATATAAATAATTATATTTAAAGAAAATATATGTTATTTATGATATTATTATCATCTAGTATAGATTAATAAATACTTTCCTTCTTTTTATAACAATCAATGTAAAATGGAAAATCTAGCTTTGTGTACGTATGACATACCATATCCCTGATCATAATTTACTTCATTTATCAAATAATATTTCTTGATTGGTATCAAAAGTATAATATATTTATAAATATAATAAATTTGTTAATTTTATTATAGAGATTATAAAACTATAGAAGATTCCCATGAACCATAACTTCCATGAAAAATCCCGAATAAGAAAACAAGGCGTTTAACACCCGAAACGTTGGTTATAATGAAATATATTAACAAATGGGTGGTAAAATGTTATAATATGATAATATATGATATCATAAGTTTTAGTATGTTTATTTCATAAATTAATAACATTATTAAATCTATTTTACCATATGATAAAGCATGTTCAACTAAATAAAACCATGCGCTAAGGGACATCATCTCAAATTACCTTTACGCGGGAATACTATAATGATATGCACTTATTACATTCTATATAGTGTATATACTGCCCCTTCGATGTGAAATATCTCTATAAATTCATAATTAATGGTGTTTTATTTTCTAATTTATATTATATTATCCATGGGTATTTTACATGAAAATTTCCAGGTGGTAAAAGTTATTGATCAATTTAACTTTCTTCTTTGATTGTTAATATTATACTGAAAAAATCACATTATTTTGATCATTATTCATTAGAAATTAAATTTTTATTAAATAAAAATAATATTTTATGATACATACAACTATTTCTTAAACATTATAATATTTTATATATTGTGTTTATATTGAAAGTTAATTGATTAAGTTGGAAAAAATTGATAAATTTATATACTTAACCCTACACAAATATTTTCAAATAAGTAATAATTATTACTGAAATAAATCAATAAGTTTATATTTGAGGAATTATTTAGAATTGAAATGATGGGATTGGACCTATATAATATATCCCCTTAATGAAAAATCTGGTCTGAGGAGACAAAGAATTTGTCCAAATAAAATGGGGTTCTTACTTATAATGCATTAAATGTATTTTGAATGGTATTGATAGTATATGTATCATGATGTTTTAGATTTGTGTGTCAAATATTTTATAATTTTATTCATTAAAAATTTAATTCATTATAAATTATGAAGATATTTTTTATGAGATATTCACAATGGTATTATAACTGGATTAATTTCATTCTTAGTTTAGTGATTAAATGGCATGTGTTTTTAGTTATTTAACTTTCCATATTTGTTATTACTTATCTATTAATCCATGGAAGTTATTTAAATTTAATGTTTTTTAGTTATTTATAATGAAACATTTATTATTATTTATTTGTTAAATATAGATTCAGTTTTATGTAAACCTTGCCGAGCATTTGAGGTCACCCTTATTTTTTCCTCATCACCCAAAATATGAAGAAGGAATATTTTAATGAGTTTTCAAATATTTATTTAATATTTTTATTATATATTAGGGTTTATTTTATATTTTTAATATAAAATGGGAATCAAGTATGTATTTGGATCCCTAGTACCTCTAAACTGATTGTTCCTTAAAGAGTGGATTCTTTGAATATATTCCAATGTAATAAAGGCTACAAGTCTAAGTTAATGGTGTCAGGGTCATTACAGGAAAATTAGTTTTGAATATATTTGTAAAAGTAAAACATGGGTTGAATTTTTTTAATGAATAATTTTAGAGTAGTACAATTATTCATTAAAATCTGTTAAGGAAAATATGGAAATGGATGAAAAATATTTTCGACTGAGTAGAAAAACAAAGTAGGTTTTCTTTAAAATGATTAGTTTATTTTCATGAGAATGTAAATAATGGATTTTGAAAAGAAAATTTTAATTTATAGAAAAAAATAATATTATAATTCATATTTAGTTTATGATATAAAAATAAAATAATTTTCCCAAAGGAGACCCAAATATAAACAATCCTGAATGATGATAATAATGGGAGATAAACCCTAACCACTTTGGTATGTTTTGAATCATAATCCCCATGCAAGAATAACTTCAAATGAAACATAAAATACCATGAATATAAAAAGTTTCATGATTAAAAATATCAAATTATGGTATATACACCATAGAAAATAAATAAGTGTTGAGTATGTCAAATGTCTCAAAGAAGTAAAAGTGCGACAAGATTCCCTTACCTCAGGCCTCACTCCCTTTGATCATTTTGAAACCTAATTTATAATAAATATATATTTATTAAAAATATATTATAGAACCATAATAATCAGTATAATAAAATATATTGTTTTCTTATTTCCTTTGATAAGCCATTCAATATACATTTCTAATTAAAATCATTATTCTGAGTGATTTTTTTATTTTTCAGGTATGTTTTGATTTTTTAGTTTTATTACTTCAACATTGATCATGGTTACATAATATATAGAATTATTATATAGATATAAATATTATATACATAAATTATATAACTATTTTTAATCATTCATAAAAGATAGAGATTGAAAAATGTATTACCCAACTCATGGAGACAGTAGGCCATATAGATGCAGAAACGCTATATGCACTTTTCCCAAAATTGAAGTACTGAATATTAAATAACAAATAACCATTAAAAATTATTATTATGATATATATATATATATATAATATTCATTAAATATTTAATTACTTCCAAAATGGTGAAATTGAAATGAAAAATGAATCACATCGCTTCGTGGAGGTGGTTGTCTACTCATACGCACAACTGATGTTATTTTTTTCCAATGGTTTAGAAGGTTATGAGGTAGATATTATTTTATAATTAAAGGAGAAGATTTTTTTTTCATAAATATCATGCAAAAACATTTATCCCATCCTAATAATAATATATGAAATATTTTGGTGGAAAATAAATTGTACTTCTAATTGGAAGTGGTAAGTCATACTTATGCATAATCAATAATTTCACATTTTATATAATGGGAAAGAGGGTGGATAACGATTATTTAGAAGTCACACAATTTTAGCACATTTATGATATTTAATTTGTTATTTTATGAATCATAAAAAATATTTAGAGGAGGTAAAAAAATTAAATTAATGTGGTTGGTTAAAGTGATTACCTATTATTTTAAACAACTCTTTTATATATTCTATTTAGGTACCTATGGTTTGTATTTTAAAATAGAAACAATTTTATAATGTGTCTAGGGGTGTTGGGAAGAGACTTTAGTGGGGGTGTTACAATATATAATTCATAATATGGTGTAATGAAGAGAAAATATAGGTTCCCTTTTAAAATTTAGTGTAGGTACACTATAATATCCTGAGTTTTATGAAAGAAACAAAAAGTTTAATAGCACACATAATACGCTACATCGATCATAAAAGAACAGCTAAATAATATAATTTAAATATTTACATTATAACCTAGCCGTTGGAATGGAGAGATTCAATAGTATCAACTAAATTATGAAAATATGGTTTACAAATGTTTAAATAAATATTATTTGGTTACCAAATTTACTATAAAATGAAATAAAAAAAATTGAATATAAATGATGAGTTTTTATAAAAAACAATTTAAAAAGTGTATAATTTTCTTTATAAAATCATATCACTCATTAAAGATTACTATTTAATAAAAAATATGTTATATATTTAATTTAATGTTTTAAATTCAGAATTATTGTTTTTTAGATATTATATAAGATCATATTTAAGTTTTTTGATAATAGAAGTATTTTTCTAAAAATAATGTTTTACCACCTTTTGATAGAGAACCCTTTTAAAATTTTATTTTTGACACCACTATATGTTATATTTAAAAATATAAAACTCTTATTTAGAAGTGGGACTTCAAAATTTAACTTGGATGAAATTTTGATATTTTTTCGATAACTATCATGTTTTGATGAATAGTAAAAATATAGTAAATATTAATTAAAAACAACTTTTTACATCAAAATACTTTATATGGTCAAATTATATTATTTAATGGTTTTTATGTATAAATAAAATATATTTCTATTATTTAATACAATGTTAGTAATTAGATGTAATTTCACATTGAAATTTAACAAAAACACATGTCAATAATTTGGTAATTTTTATTTTTTAAAAACACATATTCTGGTTTTGATAATAGAAAATAATTTTTAATTAATCACTAAAATTTATGTGTTTTGAATTTTGAAAAATGGATTCCAAATTTTCAATTAGAAGATCCAATATTTTTAAATAGGTACATTTATTTTTAGACATTATGAAAATTAACTTTAGTAATTAATTTTATTTACCATGGTCAAAGGGTAAATATGTTAAATATGGGTAAACAAATAATATTATAATAATATGAAATTTCCCTAAAATGTGTCATAATCCTCTGGGATGATATATTTATGACCCTAAAAATCCTTAGGAAATTTGTTTTTCTATTTTTGGAGCCACATGGGAGTGAAAATGGAATTATATAATTTTCAATCTAATGAAAAAAGAAATATAACATAAACATGTATCATTTAATAAAAAAAGTATATGAAATTAAATAAGTAATATATTTGAAAATAAATAGTCATTATAAATATTAAACTATTTAGTACATCATGGTATTTTATTTATAATATTTATACATTATGTAAATAATTTTATTATTGATACAATGATGATGCATTAATTACCTTATTAATGAAAGATTCAAAAAAATGATATTATAAATATTAAAATTAATTTAATTTGATATTTTGATGCCTTAAACGAATTATATGGATTCATATGACATGTTATATTTGAATTAATGATGTTTTTTAAAGGAATCAGGTAGTTATGGATTTTTAAAAAGAAATGATGTGAATAATGTCAAAATTGACTCATTTCCTTTTCTAAAAAATAAAATATTTTATTAAATATTATACAATTCCAAAAAATATAACATTTGACCAGATAGTTATGATAATCCTTACATTTTATTAATGACTCTTTCATTGTATATTTTCATGTTTTGGAAGTTATTTTGATTATTGGGTTTATGTTTTTCAGTTTGTTCTACTCAGGCGTGGTTTGCGGTAGTGGTGTGGTTCTCTTTCATCTTTTTTTGTGGTTCTGGAGGTGATGACTATGGGTGTGGTGGTTCATCGCTGAAGGCTACCTTTATGATTTCGAATCTTGGTAGGAGAATTAGCTATGCTGTTCGTGTTTGAAGCTACTGTTCATATTTGGGGTGAATTTACTTCCTTTGGCTGTGTTCTACTCATGATTTTTTGTGGAATCTGATGTTTTTTTCGGTGACAGTGGCATGGAAACAGTGCTGTTGGGTGGTGGTGCCCTCCCGCAATGATGGTTTGTTTCAGATTTACTATCGGTTTCTTTGGGTTGTCTAGTTCTCAGTGATTTTGTGATCTGGTGATTCAATACAAGTTTGGTGTTTCTCAATGCTAATAATAGTCCTATGCCAAGACTACGATGGTTTCTGATGGCTTCTACACCAGCGAACTGATATGACGATGGGTTTATTTTTTGTGAGGGTTCTCGTCATGATGCGGGACGTGGCCCGATGTGTGATGATGGTGTGTTTTGAATTTTAAATGTTGAACATTTGAATTTTGAATCGGGTTTTGGGGTGTATGCGTGGTGGGGAAAGGTTCTGTAAGGTTCCCACTTTTCCAATAAGTGGTTTCTCAAAATAATAAAAAAATGCAATTATGGAAGTTATTTTTATTCTCAAAGTGTTAAATGCTTGATAAAATGATGAGAGTAAAAAAGGGTTAAATAAAAAAGATAAGGATTTAAAATATATCCAAAACCTATACAATTCTTATTGAATGATTTTATTTAGATATATATTAATATTATATATTTAATAACTTAATTTTGAGTCATTTTAATCATAATAGAGTTTATAGTAAATTAATATTTAATTTTTTTTATAAAGTTCCCCTCCTCCTTCTTATAAAATCAAACTGCCTCTACCCACATAATCACACCTCTAAATCTAATTGGAGTGTCCCATGTCTACTCAAATAATCTCCCAATATAACCGATTCCTCCTAGAATCCTACCATAGGTAAAAGGAAATTCAAGAAATCCTTTTGGCTTAAATCAAAAGGAGTTACCCGATTTAGAGGTAACATATTCTCTCAAGATCCATATTTATTTTCTCTATTCACTCCCTATGAAATTATTATTGTATATTTAAATAACAACTCTAGTATCCTCAATATACTATAATTTTTTTATGAGATGTATTTTAACTAGACTTACACACTCCTCCATTGAATAGATACAATGATAATATTTCTCTCTTCAATGAACTACTGCCTCACAAAATGATGATTATTCAAATCTCTTTTACCAACTCTCATGGTGGTCATTATGATGGAACTGTATTTATATACATTATATTTTTTTATAGTGTCTCTATTATTCTTCATTATTTTACAGAATAACTTTACGCTTTCCATCATGTGTAAATATGATAATTTCATTTGAGGAAATGTGGACTATCGCCCCCTCAGTGTAATATGACTCGTTCATGCCATAAAGAGAATGTATAAAGGATGTAATTAATTATGTTATGTAAAATATATAACATATGATATTATAATATAATTATAATATATGTATGTATCATTTAGTGTTCATTTCTTTAATATGATAAATAATTGAAAGTTGTGTTCTTGCGTACGTACGACCCACCATCTCCATGAACGGTGCATTTTATTTACTATATATAATTGTTTGGACTATTATAAATAAATATATACTATATATATATGATATTAAAATCATTAAAATCATTATTTAGATGATTGAATATTTACTACATTGACAATTTATATCGAAACAAGTTTATTTTCAACTCAAGTACCAAATATTGACAAAACGACCGATATTAACATAAATAAATATGTAATTTTTAAAACATGGTAATAAGTTCTATAAAATTAATAATAAACATTAAAAAGGATTTGAAGAAAGTATAAATTAACATAATTTTATTATTCCGGAAGAACAAGTAACACACATGAGGAGTCAAACTCAAGGTATGTGTTTTAATCTCAATCTCATATAAAGAAGGAAATTCTTGATAATATCAACCACTATTTTTTTAAAAGGTGTATATACAACCAATATGACATTTCATATCCATATTTTATCTATAATAATGTTATTTATTAATTCATGATGATTAATATTTAAATTTTCAAAGTGTTATGTGACACCATGAACGTTTAGAGATATATTTATCTAATTCTTATCTTCATGATATTAATTTATAAATTTATTTATATGGATATAAAAGTATTATAAAGAAGATTTTATGTCTATTAATAATATCATTCAATGTTTTCAAAAGAAATATTTTTCATACAAATAATTTTAATTTCTTTATAAAATGACAAAATGTTAATTATATGTTTTAATATATACGATGATAAAGACTTCTCCACCGCTGTAACCGTTATTTGATATTTGGATTCCACTATAAGCCTTAATGTATTTTAAATAAATCCTATATTCCTTTATTTGTGTATACTTTTATTGAAAATTGTATCTTAAATGAAAATCGTATTTATATACGGGAATGTTTTTCATATGGGATTACATGAGTTTCTCAAAAGGGTTTTGTGATGAATGTGTATTTTTTTTTAAAATGGTAGATGAACATTATATGAGATGGGTGAGCCTAATATAGCTTATACGAAGGGTTCAGGCCCATTATAGATCATGGGTGAGTCTGATATAGCTTATATGAATTCTTGAGCCCCATTATAGCTCACGGGTGAGCCTGATATAGCTTATATGAAGGGTTTTCCCAATTATAGATCTCCAATTTGTAATTAGACCATATGGTTGTTTGAATTGGAAGATGTTTGAAAGGGTTTTGATTATATGATGATCCATGTCACCTAAAAGTGTTTTAATTTCTTGTTTTTTAGAGTTTTTTATTGAGCATGAAATATGATTATTATTGATGTGAAATTATTTTGTTTCTTCTGCTCAAAGAGAATTTAATTGCTTATCTGGTTTTAACTAGAGTAATATATTTTTTCTTTTATGATCCTTACTGAGATTTTTATGCTCATCCCAGGTATTGAAATGTTATTTTATAGGACTTAAAGAATAATATAGTGGAGGAAGAGATCAAGAAAATGTCATTCTATTTAAAAATAAATTGATAACATGTTTCTTTTCAACGGGTTTTTGTTTTATGAAAAAAATTAATATTTATTAGAAGTGTAAACTTTGTTATTTTTTGAGATTTAATGTAACAGTAATTACCTAATTCTCTAAAACTATAAATCTAAAAGATTTAATATGTGAATTCTTAACTTAACCCAAGATTATATAATGTTTAAGGTTGGGTCTTATAGTTTATATCAGAGGAAAGGTTTAAAAATCATATGATATTTTGATGTTTTATGAAGGGTTAAGGATATGATCATGGGTTCACAATTTTAAGGTATATTATAAGTTCATTTACATAGAAACCCTTTTTGAGTATTATATTATTTCAAGGTGATGAACAGTATTTTTGGAGACATTCACCTTTCAGGAAATTATAAGTTATTAGTTTCTTTGGGATAAAAAATTTGAGGTATGAAATTACCTTTAAGGATAAAAAATGATATGGTTATATTTTTAGATTTTATCTAATTTGGTAAATGTCAATATAATTATACATTTTTTGAAAAAGGAAAACATGTATACCGTGTTCCAACCCGTTGAGTCGAACAAGAAGAGGGAATCAAACCCACAACCAAAGTGTGACTAGAATTAATCACCTACCACAAGCCTATATGTAATCACTAGTTACACTACAAAATAATTAGTTTTTTTCTAACATGGGTATATTTGTTGGTAAAAGTGCATTTTTTGTTGGTAAAACGTTTTACCAACATAAATTATCCTGTTACTAAACTGTCAGTAAAAACTCTATCACTAAATGTTATTGCGACATATAATATAGTTCTGTTACTAATATAATAATACTAATAGATGATATATATGTTGGTCAATGTGGTTAGCAACAGATTCATGTGACAAATATATTTTTTGGTCATAATATCACCAACATATCTTATCTATTTATAAATATATTTTAAATAAAAATTAAAATTTTTTATCGCTACTAAAATTTCATATAATATTTATTCATTTATCATATATAATACACCTATTTTAATTGTCAAGACAAAGATGATTTTCACACATGTTCAAACATAGAAAAAGATTAATTGTTTTAATAATCAAGTCTAATACAAAATGAATAAATATATAGTTTGAGGACAATAAGACCACAAAAACCCAAGATATATCTATACATTAACCTCCATCTCACCCCACCCCCATGTAGTCTCTTGACTGCTATCCTCCAACACTATCATCTCTTGACTTAAATCCTCCATTAAAGAATAGTTACTTCCACCAAAGTGATTTCATCACCCCCACACATGCCACTAGAAGAAACAAACCAAGTTGACTCTAGTACCATTGAGGAACCTCAAGTTATTAGGTCATACCCTTCAGCTCCCCCAAGGTCTACACCACACGCAATCAAAAATAATACATACAAATTAAAGAAAAAATATGCATGAATTGAAAAGAAAAGTACAAAGAAAATTAAACCCATGAATTTAAGAAACTGAGATGAAAAAAGGTACGTAAAAAAACAAATCCCCTAAAAAGTGTTGCTTTGTCCTTATTGAGTCAGCAAAAACATCTAAATTTATCATGAAAGAAAGAACCTATTTTCTTACTTAAAATAAACTACACTACAGAGTATTGAAAAAAAATTAATTGCACCAATAATATATAGATAAAGGAATGAAACCATGTTAAAAAAATAATGAGGAAGAGAAACCAAAAATATTAAAGTAATAGCCATATTGATCATAGTAGTTGTCCAAGTAGAGGGAGGCTTCTAACAACAATAGATTTTGTAATAGGTTCTAGAATTATGAAAAGAGGAACCATACATCAAGCTTTGCAATCTAATCCATAGATCTCAAAATAGCGAATACCCTCGATAAGACCATTATGATCCATAATTTTCCCATTGGGGTGAGGCTCGGCTACAAGATGAGCTCTAACAACCATTTTAAGAGACAAATATGCACTAAAGGAATTTATACTTGAAGTTGTGATGCTAGGTGCACCCATAGTATTAAAGGATAAAGGATAAAAAACATTATCTTAATGACAAAAGTTGAGCATTAAGAACTTGTAGAGGTAGATTTGGAGAGAACACTAACTTTATTCAATTTAATATCAAAAGGACAATAAAATAAAATCAAAAGCATTTGAAGTATCCCTTATGATATAACACAAGTAGAATACTAACACCATAGATAAATGTGTAAACAAGAAGATTTTAGCACAATCTTCAACAAAACATGACCAAAATAAAAACATTCAAACTACTATCTTAACACAACATAAAGACAAAACCAACAAGAAAATCATACAAACCATCATAAAAATCAAAATTGAACCAACTAGACCATCTACATATTTTTAGCAGACACTTCACTCTGTTAACCTGCATGCAAAAAGAGTGATAAACATAGCATTCATTTTAACCATATAAGCTCTAAAAACTGCATGGAATAATAAGAATATATTAATATCCTAAAATGTTCAACATTCATAAAAGAAATTGGTTGTTTTCCTTCCATTTAATTAAGGCCAAGAGTATCATTCCGATTTCAATTTCCTAAAGTAAAACCATGTTGGTCCATTCAACACCTTCAAGTAAAATATGATAAAAAGAATTAATTTCACCATTGAGATTACTAAAAGCATTAGTATAAAGAATGAGGCTAAGAAACAGTTATCTTTTAAGCTTCCCCTAATTCACAAAACCATAAGCATCATTCTGGGGAAAAATATTAAAAGCTTTTTCACTCAGTTAAGGATAAAATTTACCGCAAAGGAATCTATAAAGTTTAAACCAATAAATAGTTGAGAAAATAATCTAATGATAATATTTCATGTTATTATAACACAAAATCATGGATTCATCATGAATGAAATTCTCTTTTAACATAAAAATAACATTAAATCATCTTGTAATAGTGCTCTAAAAGTATGCAGGTAGGTATTTCAACATACATGATTTCAACCAATTAATATTCGATCTTATTTCAACAAAAAACCCATGAAAAATAAATGTAAAAAAAACACTAGCAGACCTTTAGACTCAACACCCAACATGTTTTACAACCAAACAAGAAGTTTTGTATTAACCTATTTTTATAGACTTAGTGGATTGATTATTTGAATGAAAATATTTTGTACTAACACAGAACCATCAGAACAAAGGGGGTTCCAATAGGTTACAAAATGAATGAGAAGTTTGATTCAAATTTAAATCAAATGAAGAAACTACTTCCTTACAATGATAGGGTGTTATCCTATAGAAAACTATGAACCATCCAACCTTCTCTTTTAGATTTCCCTCTACCTTATTTTTCTCATTAAAGTACCTAAAAAAGAAACAAAATTGACATCAGATTCAATCATTTTATTTCAAGAAGAATAAAACTTTGTAAAAAGTGAGAAAGTACTTTCATCATCTATATTGACATCTCAGCAAATCAAGTCAGCTCCAGTACCAGTGAGAAATATCAAGTCGCTTCTATGTCATACATAACCATTCAACTCTATGATCTACACCACTCAACCAAAGAGAAAATCCAAAAATAAATGAATATATAAAAATTAATTGAAACCAAAATATAAATAAATAAAAATATAAAAAAATTATCAACATAGAATTGGAATTTTTCATACCTCAAAAAATCAAGTTAGCTCAAGTACCAGAGAGAAACCACAAGTCATT
The DNA here is from genome assembly GCA_963277665.1 of Viscum album. Lineage (NCBI taxonomy): Eukaryota > Viridiplantae > Streptophyta > Magnoliopsida > Santalales > Viscaceae > Viscum > Viscum album. The sequence goes on from OY728130.1 coordinate 1,714,204,630, forward strand.
GTTAGGCCACACCATTCGGCTCCATGATTCACACAACACACCACCATAGAGCATAACCAAAAATTCGTATGATTTATGATGTTTTATAATTCATTGAAGATATTTTTAAATACATTTGTATCCCCATAAAGTTTATCTTCATTAGATATTTCTTCCACAATTTGACTCATCCTATGTGCATCTATGTATCCTGACAACGAACACATTCTTGTGGAGTCTAACATGACAAGTTCATTAGCCAGACATTCTAACAATAATGAAATAACATTGTATTGGTTAAGAACCATGAGAACATGATATATGATTGAGAACTCAAATATAATGAAAAACATGAAATATGTAGCATACTAGGTGCACTAGAGTTAGGATAATAATCAATATTCAAGGAATGATAATGTTTGAACTAAAAAAAAGCTAGAATAGTCTGCATAACTATCAAAATAAAAAGGAATATAATACATGAGACCAAGATCCTAAAGAATATAATCTAACAAATAATGATAAAGGATAATTTATATAGTTTATATAATAGAAATAATTATTAGAATCCAAATATATGTTATCAAATATTTGTTGTATCTAAAGAGATAATTTAATGATGTATAAAGTAGATTGAATATTTTTATAATCAACCATAAAATATTACAACTTTATAGTGAATTTAAATTTTTACACATTGCATAGAGAAACTCCATACTTGTATTATGCTCCACACTTACTCTAAATTTATGAATTATATGTAACCATGTCTGGAATGCAGAAGAGAATTTCATTAAACAATAACAAAAAGCATTCATACATTATACAAGATCAACACCTAATTCCAGACCAATTACATACAAGATCAGTACCAAGAATTTCCTCAGAATAATACTCCCTTAGTGAAGATATCAACTGCTACCTCCAATCCTAAGAATACAAATCCAACCTAGAATCACTTCCATCTTCATTTTTCAGTGCCTTATTTGAGTCAAAAGCTTTTGAATCAGATATAGTCAAAGAATAACCATACAGTGTCATGCATTAGGACCAAAAGAACAATTGAAAACATTGAAATTCAATACAGATCGAAACCAAACCAGGAAAAACATCAACAAGTACACCATGATAAATTCTACCTGAATCAGCTCTTTCATGATACATGCTTATAGTACCCGTCAGATAAAGATGGATAGACCAATGCTGCTATGGGAAAGGAGTACCGCCTTCAAAACCAAGTGGGGCTGCCAAAGATGAAAATTGTATCCACCATTAATATCAAGCATCGATCAAATATTGCGGCCAAAGAAGGATATGAAACCGGAAAATCAAAACCAGTTGTAGATTAAATCGACATACCCCAAAGTAGAGAAGCGGAATATAAAATCCAGTTGAGGGTTAATCTGAAATGACAGGGCATAATTCCCAAATTGAAAACACCAAATAAAATATAAACAAACCAAAATCACTATATGGGAATGACCCTGCACAAAATCATGAGCAAGAAAAAGAACACTGGTAGTGAGGGACGTAAGGTGGAACACTGACAAGGGGAAGGTGGTGATGGAGGCGAGGCCGGAGCAAGGTAAGGCGGGATGTGAGGCCAGAGCAGGTCGGGATGTGAGGTGGGTAGTGGGAGGCTAGGCTGAACAGAGATAGGGGGCGTTGATGGAGGTATGTCCTAATAAAGATTGGGGGCGGGTGGCGATGGAGGCGAGGCCGATCACAGATATGGGGTGGTGATGGAGGCAAGGTCGAACATAGGTAGGGGGAGGTCAGTGATAGAAGTGAGGTTGAACAAAGACGAGCGGCGATGGAGACGATCAAGAGTCAAATTAGGGTTTTTGGTGTAATTGTTTTTATAAAAATAGTTAGATATTTTTTAAATAAATAATATTGAAAAATATAAAAATAGTTAATTTTTCTAGAGAAATGAATAAACAATATTTAAAAATATAAAATCATTTAATATTTGGAGATAAATGAAAATTATAATCAATTATGTGAGGTTTTTAGTAAAACAATGAGAAATAAAAATTTACATTGGTCATGAAAATAATATATATATATATATATATATAAATATAAACTATGTTTCTCTTAATTTTATATTCATAAAATCTTTTTTTTATTTAATGGTTTATTGTAACTTTTTTTACGAAAAAAGATATGTTGGTAATATCCATATTAATAACATACTCATGTGTTAGTAAAAAAAATAGTTGTTAGTTGTATGATAAAGGAATAGATTCTACTATTGGTAAATGATATGTTGGAATTGAATGATCAATATCAACAGATATATCTGGTGGTAAACAAATGTTGATATTAAATATTAATACCAATAATACATAATATCTATTGGCATTGCTCATTTTTAACAACAGATATATTATCTGTCAATAAATTTCTATTGGTTTAAGCCATTTTATTTGTAGTGTTAGTATGAGTTATTCATTTTAGTTACATGATTTTTTAGATTAAGAATAAGTTGATTTTTAGAACATATGTTTTATTAAATTTATATCCTTAGTACAGGAAAATTATTTGTTGATTAAGTTATAAATGTGGTTTTAGAAGAAGTTCATTTTTAGGAACACTAAATGTCTAATTTAAATAGTATACTCTAGGATTTAATTGGGGGAGTAATTTTCTAATATTATTTTTGATGAATCTGTGTTTTTATGGAAATATGGCGATTTGGTTTTGTAATGAAAATTATTAACATATCATAGAGAATATGTGATTAGGTTAATTAATTTTATTTATGTGACTTCAAGAGTATTCTTTGTTTTTAGGTGAAAAATGTTAAGATTTATAATGGAAGACTATGTGATATAATCCTTTATAAATTTGGGTTTCAATATTAGTTTGTATTATTTTGAAAATTTTAAGGACAATTGTTTATTAAATGGTATTTGTTAAACTTTTGGTATTGAAATTAAATTTTAGTGATTAAAAGTAATACTTCTCATTATAAAGGATTATCATTTTTGGTGACTCGCTGATCTCATACTAACCAATGTGGTTTTGGTAATTTTCAAAATGGAAGAGAAATATATAGTTCATCTTTTGTGGATTGGGAGATTCTTTAGAACGTGATTCATCTTGAATACTCATCATTTGGAGAAAAAGTTTACTAGGGGGGGAATTTATTAATGGATGAAACAATACTTTTCAAATATGTATATTTCTTTATGATCTTAGTCTAGGTAGTACTAAAATCATTCAACACTATAAAAAGGACCTTGAACCAAAAATGTTATAAAAATTATTTTATCAACAAAAATTTTCCCAACCACAAATTTATAGTATTGGAGTGGTTAACATTCTGTGATCAAGTTAACTATCACTCTATATTATTCTATGAGAGTTAGTTTTTCTTCAATATTCATGTTTTCTTACATATATCCCTAGTATGTGTTATCTCAGTTGACTTTGGTAATTCACTTTTTTTCTATTAAAGTCATAGTTTTTTGGACCATTTTTTTATGATGAGGTATTTTCAATGAAGTTTACGAGCCAGATTATAAAATTTCAAGGAATTAATTTTAAAAATGAGGAATGATGTAATATATCTAGTTTTAATAAAATACAGCAATGTTTAATAGCATACATGATACACTACATTTCAGATAAACAAACAACTAAATATTATTTTTTTAAACAATACCATTATAACAGAGTCGTTAGAACTGTGGGAATCAATATTATCATCTAAATTGTTAAAATATTGTTTAAAAATGTTTATATAATGTTTTATTAGTTTCCAAATTATTTATAAATTGAAATGAAAATGAAGTGATTATAAAGGATTTGTTTTTATGAAAACCTATTTAAAAAGAGAATATTTAACTTTATAAAATCATATCACTCTTTATGGTTTATTATATAATGAAAAATATATTTTATATATTCAATTTAATGTTTTAAATTCTTCTTCTATATTTTCTAGATATGACATAAGTACAAATTCAATTTTTCAGATTTAAGAAATATTTTTCTAAAAATTTAGTTTTATCACCTTTAAAGGGAGAACCATTTTTAAATTTAGTTTATGACACATTATTATTTTATATTTTATTAAATAAAATTTTATTTAGAATTAGGACATCAAAATTTAATTTGGATTTATTTTTTCTACTTCTCGATAACTATCATGTTTTGATGAATAGTAAAAGCACACTAAATTTAAATTAAAAACAAATTTTTAAATAAAAATAATTTATATGGTTAAATCATATTATTTAATAGTTTTAATTTATAAATGGAATTTATTTTTATCATTTAATCCAGTGTTGGTAATTATATGTAATTTCACATTGAAATTGGATATAAACACTTGTCAATCTTTTGATAGTTTTTACTTCTTAAAAATACACATTCTAGTTTTGACAATGAAAATTAATTTTAAACTAATTACAAAAATTTCTATTTTTTGAATTTTGAAAAATGGATTCAATATTTTTAATCTGAAGGTCCATATTTTTTAAATAGGTTTATTTAATTTTTTGGATATTATGAAAAGTAACATCAGTAATTTTTTTATTTACTATAGTTAAAGGGTAAATCAGGTAAATAATGGTGAAAAATATATTATAATAATATATAATTATCCCAAAAAGTATCATAATCCTATTGTATGATATATTTTCTATTATTATCATACTTAGGCTGAACCTTAGGAATTTGGGATCCACTTGGGTGTAAAAATGCCAATTTTTTGTTTTTAATTTCTAGAAAAGGGATATATAACAAATACTTGTACGTTCTAATAAAAAACATTTATATGAAATTATATAAGTGATCTATTTGAATATAAGTATTAATTATAAAGATAAAACTATTTACTAAATCATTGTATTTTATTTATAATTTTTACACGTTAAATAAATAATATTATTTATAACACAATCATGATGTAGTGATTACCTTATTAATAAAGGATTCAAATAAATTATATTATAAATACTAATATAAATTTAATTTGTTATTTTTATTCCATACAAGAATTTTATGGATATATATGACATGTTATATTTTAATTAAGTATTTGTTTGAAGGAATAATGTTGTTATGTATTTTCATAATGTCATGATATGAATAGTGTCAATATTGACATAATTCATATTTTAAAATATAAAATATTTTTTTAAATTTCTTAAAATCCCCATAAAAATAAAAAATTCAACCAATTGTTTATGATAATCCTAAAATTTTATTTATTAATATTTAATTAGCCATTTTTCATGTATTGGTGACAATTTTTATTCTATAAGTTTTAAATGATTGATAAAATGGTAAGAGTAAAAAGGGTTAAATAAAAATTGGATTAAAAAATGTCCAAACCCAATATAATTTATATTGGATGATTTTATTTTGAATTATATTCAACTAATACTATAAATAACTTAATTTGGATACATTTTAATCGAAAAATAATTTATAATAAATTAATATATCAAGACTTTATTAAAGTGCCTCTCCTCCCTCTTATAAAAGGCCACCAACTATACCCACTTACTCACACATATAAAGCAATGGGTTCATCCAAATTCTACTAAAATATGATCCCAATATCCCTAACTTTATCTTAGAATCCTTTCCTTGTATATATGATCATTAAATAAATCCTTTTAGCTTATGTCATAAGGAGTTACCCAGTTTAGAGGCAACGTCTTCCCTCAAGATCCATTCCATTATTTTCATTCTTCACTCCCTATGATCTTATTATTTTATGATTACATAAAAAATAATGTATCATAACCATAATAGGATGTTTTTATGAGATGTATTTTAACTAAAATTATACAAACCTCTATCCAATGGATACAAACATAGTGTTTTTATATATGGCGAACTACTGCCACACAAAATGATAATTATTCAATTTTATCCTACCACCTCTCATGGTGGCCATTATGATGGAAATATATTTATATGTGAAATATATTATATATATATTGTCTCAATTATTCTATATTATTTTATATACCTTTATGCTTTCTATTATGTGTAAATATGAAAATTTCATTTGAGGATATGCGAACTACCGCCCCCTCAAAGTGAAATGACTCATTCATGACATACATGAAACATATAATATATAGAGTTAATAAACTTATGTAAAATATATAACATATTATATTATTCTATAATTATAATCTACCTATGTATAATTTAGTTTTATTTCATTAATATGATAAATAAATGAATGTAGTGTTCATGTGTACGTATGACCTACCGTCTCCATGAACGGTGCATTTCATTTATTATAGAAAAATGTTATAGAATATTATAAATACATATATAATGTATATATATGATATTTAAATATTTAGTTTAATTATGGAGGTGATGGAATTTTGACTACATGGACAATTAATATCAAAACAAGTTCATTTTCAACTATTGTACCAAATATTGACAAAACAACCGATATTAACATAAATAATTATATAATTTATATAACATGGTAATAAGTGATATTAAAGGAAAAATAAATTCGACAAAGGATCTGATGTATGTATAAATTAGCTTATGTTTATTATTGTGGATGAAAAAGGAAGAGATGTGACGATTCAGACTCTTGGTAATGTATTTTCTCTCAATCTCTATTAATTGAGGCATTTTTTTACAATAATCACCTCTATTATTTTATAACTTTTATATACAACCACAATGACATTTCATATATATATTGTATATATACTAATGTTATTTATGAATTTGTGGTGATTAATATTTAAATTTTCTAGTGGTATGGGAAAACTTGACCATTTAAGGATTTAATTATCAAATCATTATCTTAATGATATTAATTTACATATATATTTATATAGATATAAAATGATTATAAAGGTCATTTTATGTCTATATATAATTTTAAGAAATGTTTTTAAAAGGAGTCTTTTTATATAAATAATTTTACTTTCATTAAATAATTACAAAAGGAATGTTATATTTTTTGACATATATTGAAACAACGAATTCCATACCACCATAACTGTAATGTGATTTCTATATTCCTCTATTTGTCTTTATGTATTTTAACTAAATCAGTTATTACTTGTTTTGAGTGTCTTATAATTGAAAATGGGATCTACAATGAAAATGTTATTTTTATACAGAAATTATTTTCATATGGGAATATATAAGGTTTTGAAAAGTGTTTTGTGATGAACGTGTATTATTAAAAAAAAATTACATGAGAATTATATGAGATATGTGATCCCAATATAGATTATACAAAGGGTTAATCCACATTATATCTCATGGGTGAGCCCAATATAGCTTAGATGAATGGTTGAGCCACATCATATCTCACGGGTTATCCTAACACAGATTATACAAAGGGTTGAGCCCTATTATAGCTCATGGGTGAGCCTGATATACCTTATACGAAGGGTGATCCCCATTATTGATCTATAATTTAGAAGTTGACAATATGGTTATTCCAATTGGATGATGTTTAAAAAGGTTTTATTTATATGATCCTCTAAGTCCCCTAAATTAGTTTTAATTGTTTACTTATTTTTTAGAGTATTTCATTGATCCAAATGTAAGAGTGCTATTCAGGTTAAAATGTTTGGTTCATCTGATCAAAGATAATTGAATGGGATATCAGGTTTTTACTATACTAATGGTTTTTATTCTTTTATGTACCCTACTAATTTTTTTTCTTTCTCATCCTATGTTTTGAAGTGGTTTTTATAGTACACAAAGAAGAATAGATTCAAGGATGAGATCAAGGAAAATTCAAGCTATTTAAACATGAAATGACAACATGTTTATTTTATAGGTTTTTTGTTTTATGAAAAAAATAGAAAGTTAGTAGAGGTGTATATGTAATTTTTTGAGATTTAATGTAATAGTTATATCCAAATACATTAAAATTCTAAACCTAAATATATTCTCCTTGTGAATCCTTTACATAACTCAAGATTATGTATTTTTTAAGTCTGGGGACATATATACACTCCTATAAATTCTAAAAAAAATTAAAATACAATAAAGCCATTATCTATCCCAAATGATTCCAAAATTATATGTATTTTATTAAAGGATAATTTCAATTTCAAATAATATAAAAATAACGTTTTTATAGGTTTAGGTGGTATTTTAATTTTTATCTTTTGGTTTATCCCATTAGTTATCCTACTTTTACCTGAATCACGGTAACATATTTTTCACTCCTCATGGGTTATAATTTAACATATATGGTGAAAAGCGACTCATAAATGGATGAGAGATGAAAGTTTAAACCATTTACAAACCACATTGTACTCCTTTAAAATTTTTATAATTTTTAAATAATTTGATAAAATATTAATTCTGATAAAATATTATTAATTTTAATTTTGACTTTACTTATTTAATTTAACATTAATGAAATAAATAAAAAGTTGGAATTTAAATATAATCATGTCACAAAAAAATATTTTATAACAATCCTCTATAAAATTCATTTAATGATATATATATATATATCAAATTATGTAAAAGTCAATATTCATTAAATAACTTTTTTATTTTTCTATTAATTGAATAAATACAAAAGTAGTGTTTCATAAGAATTTATGTTAAATATTTAATCACTAAAAATGATAGAGTAAAATTTTGAAACATTATTTATGTTAAATATTATTTTGGTCATTTATAATGTTACATCTCATTTAAACAAACAAACACTGGGCTTAATGTAATATGTGTTGAATTACTTTCATAAAATAAGAATTAGGATGAAATATTATAGCATTATTACTATGTTTTATGAAAAATTAATATTATTAACCATTCATTGAGGTGATAAATTTTACCATGGTTATGATTGGTCATGTTTGGAGAGATCCCTTATATCTTATACAAATTTATGAAAGTGATCAATTGATTTGGGTTATGGTATTAGGGGTTTATACAGTTTATCTCATCAATGGATGATAAAGTAAGTGGATGTATAAAATACCATTGGAAAAAAATGATAAAAGGTTAGAAAAAATAAAATTTATTGAAAGTTGGAAATATATCAATATTTTCTCAATTTAAAAAAAGATATGAGAAGGGAGATTTTGGGAATGAAGAGTGGATCAATTATTTGATTTATGAGTTAGATCAATCCATGAAAATTGATACATCTGGATTTTTCTGCATGATTATTCATAATAATCTTATCAAATTAGAGTGGGTGTTTAGTAACACAATGAATGAAGGAGGAGAAGGTGTTAAAAATAATATACATCGGGTGTAAAAATGTTACTAATAGGTTAATGAAATTTATTTTAATGAAATACTCACATAGGTTTCTGGGATTGGCATTACTGTGATATTTCATTCTATTATCGGTAAATTAAGATACTAGATTTTACAAACATATGTCATGTTAACCATCCTTAATTAAATGTTTGAAGATGAAGTATAAATAGGACAACCTTAAGGTTTATTTCTTGGAGAAAATAAATTACTTTTTTAATGTTAAATAAAAATACAAATTTGTTAAAACAATCCTAATGATCATGTAATTATGTGATAGAAACATTCATGAATAATATGTAATTCAAGAAGGTAAATTTAGAAAGAAAACTGTACATTAAATCTAAAAAAGAGGAATCACATACTATTATTGTTTATATGGATGATATTATCTTTTCTTTATGTGATTCATCTGTGTGCATGGAGTTTTATTTGGAAAGAAATAAGGTTTTTGAGATACTCAAGCATTAATAAATTATGGGTGTCTAATAATTAATGATTTTTTAAGAATATAGTCATACCTATCTATTTTAACATAAGTATTTTTGAGAAATTATAATGAATTTTTATATAGAATACATGGGGATGGATTTATCCAAATTTTTATAGGAATCGATATTTTGATGATATGAAATAATAGGATATCTATACATGATAATTTTGGAATATTACTAAAATTTTATTTATTTAATAGTTTTTTAGGATAATAGGTTTTGAGCATTGTTACATTATTTTCGGGATATAAAAATACACTAATGGATTCAATTATCATTTTTAGAAACATAATTATTGTTTATAGTATATGCAAGATAGATTATTGACTAAAATATTATATAAGTATAAATATGGATTTATATATATATAAATTCATTTTTTTTGGAAATGTTAATGATATTAGAAGAACACCTAATAGAGTTTACTTTTAGGTATAATGGTTTATATATTGGCACATAAAGATGAAATTTTTGGTATCCTTATGTAATGATGATGTCAAATTATATTATACAACTTAAGAAAAATCTATGTTAATAAGGATGAGGACTCTATTAGAAGATCATAAATATGATGTGATGTTTGTAATACTTATTGGTTGTGATAATCAAAGTTCCATAACTAAATTGATAAATTCATATCAAAATTCCCAATGGATTAATATTCATATAATGTAACACTTAATCAGGGGGAATGTCTAAAAAAATGTTTTAAAGTAAGAAATACTCCCAAAAAAGGATAAAATAATGGATGTATTCATCAAACATATGCCAATGTATTTTCATTATATATTTAAGAGGATTATGGTAGTTCAACATTATTCATCTAAAGGATATTATATGGTGATTTTCCCACTCCCTTAATTCTTATATATGTTTTTTCTTTCAATGTTATGTAATGAAAATATAAACTCATTTATATTTGTTGCATTATTTTTTAAAAAATTGGGTGGAAATAAACATATTAGGGGATCCCCAGGTATGTTTTAACCAAATGGGGTATTGATCTCTAATATAGTGGTGTGTGAATATAAAAGGAGATTTCAAATGGGTAAATGTAATTGAAATTAGATTTGTTATGTGTGAGATATATAAACATGGTTTATGAGAATATAATAAATAATATATTATCCATAGGTTCAGTGAATAGTTTTGTGTTTTGGAAGCTAATTTTCAAAAGTGAAAGAAGATTTATTCTTAATTTCTATCAGGTTTCATCAAAATAAATGAAATTGTGTATATAATTCACTATAAGAGATAAATTTATTTTAATATAAAATATTGTTTTCTCTAATAATGATTTATCTCACATTGAATTTGAGTTTTTTTATAATGAGTCATTGAAATGTGTTTTTGGTTTTAAATGTGATTTGTTTTCAATAGTTTCAAAAAATATCTTATGGGTGAGATTGTTGAAACCATGAATAAAATAGATGAAAAGGGATTAAGTGGATATAGTTATTGTTAAATATTTTATTTCCCATATAAGAATCATATTCAAAATCACAAAAAATAATTTTTATTATTTGGGTTGAGGGAAAATAAGATGTTTGGAGGTGTTTTAAATAAATTAAAAGTTTTTAGAAGAATTTTTTATGTTTATATGGATGATAATATTTGTTTCATAATTTTAAAAAATATATTATTTCATAAGGATTTAAATATGATTAGACTATTGAAAAATAGAAAATTACTCCAAACAAAAGGATTTTAATCACTTTATAATGTGTATATTTTTTATGTAAGGAAGTGTAGATAATTGAAAATAGTAATAATCATACAATATTATATAAGGACATTAGGTTTGTTATATACGTTTTCTTCTTACAAAATATTGGAAATTCTGAAAAGTCTTTAATACATAAGGAATTATTTGAATCGAAGATCTTTTATTTTATTTTTTCTGGAAGGAAACAATTTTCAACATACTTGAGGACAACTGATATGTGGGGATTTGATACCTGAAAAGGTACATACATAAGAATTTATATATGAATTATATGGATTTCATCACATATAATAAATTAAAAAACATATGATTTTTGTATGAGAGGTAATATATTTAATTTTTTTAAACATATAAACATTATTATTCAAATGTTGTTGTTTCAAGTATTGACTAACTCAAACAAAAAATTTCATTCAGGATGTTTGAGAATTATAGTTAAATCATGAAGATTATTGTAACATGATAATGGTATAAAAATATTAAATAAATCTAATATCAAACTATATTATTTTAGAGATTGTCACATCATGTTACAAAGGCCCCTACATTGTGTAAAATAGACTAAATATTGAATAATTGAGTCATTCGATGAAGATTTTTTTAAAATTACATTCAAAACTATATTTATGTGGTAAAAATAATTACATGATGTTTATTATTATAACAATGCCAAAGAAGAATACGTTTCTATTGGAGATGGAGAGAATAATTTTTTCAATCCATGAGATATGAATAGGATAAATCCCACAAATATATATGAATATGAAATATATTTAACATAGTTACTCTTATAAATTCCAAATTTGTTCAATCAAAATTTATGATGGAAAAAATATTGCTAGTGATTAATATGTAATAGAATAAGGATCCCACATGCTGTTGGGCATTATTAAATAAATAGAGATTGAAAATAAAGAGTGGATGTGGAGAGTCTATGATGTTGTGAAAATAAACGAAAAATAGAATAAAAAAAGAAAATAATAGAGGGAAAAGAACAATATATTTGAATGTATGTGGAAGATTAATTTTTTCTAATGATTATATTGTGGTTAGAACTAATTACCATTTATTTCTATGGAACAAATTTTACATAGTTGAGAGAAATTTTGTGTCACATGAGTTCAAGGAAAAAAAATTCTCATTTTAATAAATAATGATGAGTTTAGTGGATAATATTGCCTTAAGTGATTAAAAATCAGGATAAGGGTTAAATACAATTTTTTCATTAGTGACCCCTACAGAAATTAATTATATCTTGTCTGTGTGTATCGATATGTATTATAATAATCCAGTCTTTCTCTTCAATTGGAACCACTAAGTGTTTTCTCAATATTGGTAAAACATAATACAATTAAATAATTTACAACCTATATATGTGAATTAAGATTAATATTTGGGGTCCATCAAAGGTTGATGATATATTATTTTTACTATAGTTATGAAATATATTAGTTTAATCTATATGAGGAATATTTGAGGGTCTAGTAATAAACATGGTTTACTAAATGAATTAGAGGCATTAAGAAAAAAATGAAAATATTTAAATTGTGTTAGGATATTATTTTGGTGAATTTTTTTTTAATAATATCTTAATTATTATTAAATAATCCACAGAGAGTTCACATTTTGTATTACAATATTATAAATTTTTTATTTTATTAAATTTGGATTATTATACCAAAAATATAATAAACTATTATTATAAATTTGTAGAACAACTTATGTTTTGAAATCATTGAATGAGATTAATGATTTTAAAAAGTAGGAAGAGTTTCATGTAATGAAATAAATAATGAAAATTATTATCTCATGTTTGATAAATTTTAAAATGGTAAAATATATGTGTCTAACCTCTTATGAAAATATTATATCATCAATTTTTTTTAAAAATATTGTTATTAAAAATGAGATCAAGTTCTTATTACACATGGTTTATAATTTTATATAATAAAAATATAATTTAGAAATAATGTATAAAAGGATCATATTTTGAGATTAATTTAACTTTGAAAAAATTATTTATTTAAATACGTGGAGAGGTGGTCCCTCTACCGAACGATTGTGCAGTTTAATGAATAAGGATGTTATTGTCAATGATATTTAATAAAAAATAAAAAATTAAATAATTTTTTTTTAATTTTATATTTTACATGATTAATATTATCTTGTATGCATATAGATGTTAGCTTTAATGTATTTTTTGTGTCATTGAATTATTTTTATGAATTATTTTATTTCAATACGTTTTGTTGGGGCATTTATCAATATATAGAATTCCAAAATATATCAACTAATCGATTATACATGTATAATTTAGTGTGAAAATAACATTATATAGTAAAGTATTTTTGTGTATATTAGAAATGAATGATCTTAATATAAAGAGTTACACTTAATATATATTTTCCAACTAGGATTATATATTTTTTTTAAAGGAATGAATTTATGGTGATGATAATATATATTTGAATATTTCAACATATTTAAATTATTAAATTTTATTAACATCATAACATCACATGTTGTGGTGCAATGAAAATTCATTACGATGATCAATGAGTTTCATATGAGTATTATCAGTAAAAATATAACTATTAATGAATTAAACATTATATATAGACTTTATTGAATTAAAGAAGTTTATTTGGTAGATGTAGTATATTTTCACATATATATGTGTTTAGAATTAAATATTTAAATGACTAAAATATGAAATAAAGGTATATTTTTGATTAATTAAAAAAATTATATATCAATCTCACAAATAATACAAACCTCAATAGCCCATAGGATTAGAATCATATGATATTATATACCAATAAATCTTATTTCATAATATAGTATTCATTAATTCAAAAATATTTTTTAAAATTATTTCTTTATAGACGTACAAATTTATATCTTTATTCATTACCTAGGGAAAAAGGAAACATTGGAAAATGAGGGCCCAAATACTCGGTGTGGGAAAATAATATCAATGAGTCATACATAATTTATCCTTTTATAATAAAAATTATTGTAAAATCATCATATTAGAAATTAAAGTATTAATATAGTGAGATAAAGGAAATATAATACATAACAATGAGGCATGAAAATTTAATCATGTATAATGGAATAAGAACATAGAACTATAAAATGATCATCTAGAAATAATTAAATATACCATTCTTTAAGAATGTTGAATAAATAATCATGAATCACCATAATATAACATAGAAATATTCATTAATCAGAAGTATCAAAAATCATAAAATATGTTAATGTTTATTTCTAAGACCACTATAACATAATTTATTTCCCATCAATATCAATTTACTATATCATATTGAATTAGAAAGAACTACCCACATACTATAACATATTTTATTTGATATCCCTACTCATGACCCATAAAAGTGTGGACTGGGAATTCGTACCCATTACTATAACAATATTTGGTGATATAGAGATTGACCAAATTCATCGTGGGATATATATTTATGTGTCCAACCATCATATCATGATAAACCATAAATATATATTTGAAAATGATGTTAGTCATACAATATAGTATGATTATACCATCAAAATTAAATTAAATACAAAACATTTCCATAGGGTATCATATAATATAAAATCTATATTTTGATGAGATGGTACCATGAAATCAATATCCCAAAAATAATGTGTCAAGAAAAAATTAGGTGGATGAAACATTTGTGATATGAAATAATTAATGATGATCTATTATCTATGTAAATAATTGTAAATTTAAGATAAATTAGGAGAATTTTTATATTATGTTTTGGTGAAATTTTAATAATAATAAACATATAAGTGAAATCCCAATATAACTATAATTTGTGAAAATATAATTCAAAAAATTATAATAATAATTAATTTTTTAATAAGTCATCACTGAAAAAAATAAAATTACTATAAAATAAACATTATGTTGTGACATAATAATGGATTGTAAATTTGAAAAATAAATTGTTAGGACCATTAAAAGATAAAAATAACTCCAATTGGTAAAAAATATAAAATTTCATTAAAATAGATTTTAAGAAACTTTTGTGAAGTAAAAATGAAATTTCATATTTTAATTCCATAATAATTAAAAAATGGTTTTGGTAGGAATGAACATGCATGTGAAAGATAAATACAAGAAATAAGATGTAAAGGTTTTCATTCACAATGATATTTTTATGAAGCTAAAAATTCAAAAAGATTATTTTTATAAAAGAATATATATTCCCAATAACAAATTAAAAAATATATTTTGATTTAATAAAGGTGTATAATATATCAAAATATTAAAAATATAGTCAAACAAGAATGTCTATGAATTATTGAATCAATATTGGAAAAATAATAAAAAAATCATTATTTCATTATGTTAGAACATGCTCGATATCTAGTATGGAAACAAGATCTCATTTGTAAAATATCATTTGAATCAGTGGATTTTTTCTTTATTTATATTGTTTAGAAGCTTCTAAATGTTTGAAAATATTTTTATAGTGGTAATTTGGGAATTATTGAAGAAAAAACTGGAGGGGACGTCTTGTTTTGAGTGGGTGCAAGAGGGGTCCTTTGATAAGTTATTTTTACTGGCATATTGGAAAATTCACATTCTTAAATTGGAAGGTAATTTAATGTTAGAAGTAACATGGAAAAAAATTAAAAACCAATGAGTATATGTCACACATTCCCCCGTACAGAAATTTAATGACATGTTTTAGAGGAGTGTATGATAATTCCCATTATTTTAACCTATTTACCTAATTTTATCCTTCATCATGGAAACTCATATTTTACATCATATACATATTCATTACCAAAATGAGAAACTAAACAAACTAATTAATTTTAACATTATGATTCCATGTACTAGACACATCATATATTAATTAGTTACAAAAAGTTATAAAAATTATTTTTAAAATATATATAGATAAATAATAAAAAATAATTTTTATATTTATATATTTTTAGTAATTAAATAGTTTTACAGAAATTTTTATCCAATTAAATCTGTTTAGATGAATTATAGTAAAATTGAATGGGTTTATTAGACCTCTATTTTTTTATGATCTTAGATTTGGAAGCTCAATACGATGTATAGAAGTGCTCAAAATGTAGAATGGTTTAAATTTGGTTCTCTAGGTCCAAAATGCTCAAATTAGAAGCTGTGGTTGAGAAACTTTTAGGGAATATTTTAGTGATGTATTTACGTAAAAATGGGAGAGGGATAAAAGTCATATAGATGGGTGTTTCAGTCCTATTCCATGATGAAAATAACTCCATTGTGAGTGGTTGTTTTAATCACTTGTGTGATATAATTGAGTCCTACATCAGTCTGTGATCTGTGGGTGCTCATTTAATCATATGTGGGTTTATGTTTTCATAAATAATCATACATGAGGATCTCATAATTCCATGGTGATGGCCACTATTTTTACCACATGTCCTATATATTTATTATATAATCCCTTGGAGAAATTGGGAAGAGTGAGTTTGCTATTTTTGGATGTACATTGGTGTTATTAAATGGTTATGATTCTCCTTTGATTTGGTCATTTTTATTGAGAATATTTTAATAGTGATATATATTTATCAATTCCATGGTATTACATTACATTTTTTAGGTTTCAATGTTTATATCTTTATTTTGAGTACATCCATTTTATCTTATAGGTTAAACCCTTCATGAAATAGTTGAAACATCCATTATTAAAGGGGGAAGAGTAACATTAAAGAAATAATATTTTTGATCAGTTATCTTCTAACTAATTATAGATATTTTTTAATCCAAAATGTAGTGGTGGGGGTTCATTTTATTTTTTATATAAATAGGGGCTATAATTTTCCTTAGATTTAATTTTTTTTCATCTCCCATGAACCTTATCTAATATTAGTCTTTATATTTCCCCCTCTATTCATACCTCTTGTGGATTTAAAAATAATGTATTTCTACAGAAATAGGATATTATTAAATGATTATATCTTAATATTTATGTGTTTCAATTTCCATAAACACAGATTTTAGTTTATTTTATAAACTGAACTCCATATCTCATCACATGTTAAATTCATGTTTAAAGTGAATATTTGGGCCCAAAAAATCATCTTCTTGTGAAATTAATTGTGTTTACTATTTTAATATGATATTTTGGGATATTATTGATCAATTATTTTGAAATGTTTTATTTTTTAGGATCAAAGGTTGAATCATACGAGAAGATGGATATTTTTTGGAATGAATGTAGAAATTTATAGAAAAACATAATTGGCCTTATGCCCCTCATGTAAAAGTATATCCATCAATTGATGATCAATGATGATCAAATTTTAATTGCAGAAATAAAAAATTATTGGGATCATTTTATTAAAATATTGATAGAGCTAATTACGATGTATTCAAGGATATCTAAGGAACCAAATTTGACATTTAATTTCTGGGCCATATATGACGGTCTTTAAAATCAATCCACTATTTCGATAATATATTCCAAATAGATGATCCAATTTGAAAAAAATATTTAAATATATTAGAGTAGAAATAAAAAATAAAATTTATCTTATATGAACCCTTTATATTCAGCCATCTTTAATGGCATACCTACATGCCATAAAAGGGACGAATATGTCGATCTCCCAAGTCAATAATAAAAATTCCTCTTTACCTTTATTTTCTCACCCACCTTTGACTTTCCAAATGAATGGGGAGAGAATTTATTACTAGTTCATATAATCTAAACACGGTTAATTCCAATTTTAGGTGGTTTTGGTAATGGTATTTGAGACCCATGATTACATTTCAATTGTATTATTACATTGTCAATTTTTAATCACATTTTAAAATTATCTCATTTATGTTTCTTGAATAATTTTAATTTTTTTTAAAAATTAATTATCATTCATCTTTTATTTTCTTTTTAATGTCATTTTTATAATATTTACTTAGGTATTGCATCCATACATATTATATTTTGAGAAACTTCTTCACACAATAGTGGAGTCATGGTTATTTCAATGTCTTTCTTCTTTAATTACACCATCATAAGTCTAGTTCTACTTCATTTGAGAGAATAGAATGAATTTAGGGATAACCATATTATTTTTTGATACTAGTAAGTATAATTGATATGTATTATATGTTATTTCATTTTGTTTAATCTTTTAATCAACTAGTTATTTTAATATTTCCATTTGATGAGTTATTTTCTTCTTCATGTTCAAAACTATAATGATAACACATTTTGAGAGCTAGAACGATCCAATTACTTGTAGTGATCATAAAATTGATCCTCTAAGTTCATTGGTGATTATACTTGATTTTTTTGGGATTAATTTGGAAAATAGTTTTGTAGAATTATATCATCATTTAGATACACCTTGAATTATTGATTTGAAATTATCTATGAAAACAAATACATTCAATATATCTCTAGAGACAACCTATATTCTACTCATAATATATAAATATTTCCATAAAAATTATTTTGTTTTTATTTTATAAATGAATACCATTGTTTTAGGTACTTTAGTATTGTAGTTTCTCAATTACAAACACCACAGTATATGAAATCTTCATTTCCAACCCTCTAAATAATGAGTGTGTTTATAGGTTTCTTCTTAAGACAATATATATTCGATCCCTACCAATACTTAAATAACTGCATATACATGTAGGGTAAATTTGGGTTTCACCAGATTTTTATTGTATTTGTAAGGACCCATTTATGTTATATGAGAGCGTATCATCATTTTTAACAAAAAATACCCTTTTATCACTCCCAATTATGTTATATTTTCCTATAATTATTTGTGTGCTCCCTAGAAATGTAAAAAAAAAATTTCATCATACTCCAATAGAGTATCTTATACATTACCTCAACATAAACCCATGATTGAATCAAATTGAAAATATTTATTTTAAATCAATAAAAAAGGTAATTTTTTTGATCAAACCATGAATGATTACCCCACACTCAATGAGATACACAATCATTGGAATTATGATGCTTAAGGTATAAATTATGTGACCACTCAAGTATGATTGAAAAAATACTACTTAATTCCATGATGTAAAAACTTTTATCTGGCTTAATCCCCAAAGACATCATGAAGAATTGTGTGAATAAATGGAAAAGAACTCAAAACTTTTATTACTAAACTTAGAACTACAAATAATTGAAATAGTTATGGAACCCATTCCCACATAGGATGTTATTTTCTAGTCCTTGAAAGAAATTTTTTTTCTCCTAAAAAAGTAATATTAATTTAGAAAATAACCAAAATTTTTATATGGGACAACTGAATAATATCAAGAAATTGTTGAAGGTTAGTTAAATAATGTGAAAATTGACTTTTTGGATTCTAAATATGGAAATTTTTCTTCATGTAATTAATATTCTTAATAAGACACCAATGTTAATTTTTGGGACCACTGATCTCTAAAACACTAGTAGAGATCCCAAACAAAGAGTCCATACCCATTCCTAACATCAAACACGCTAATTTTGGGGATAAATAATATTTTTATAATAAACCACTTCATTCAAAATATCTAGGATAAAAAAAAAATTTAGTTTGAATTTCCAATATTCAATAGGAAATTTAAAGAAACCCAGCACAAATATTATAATATTACATCTCACTAAATTATCCCTTTATAGTCTACAATCGAGTCCTTGGAGTTTCATTAATTTGTCACTTGAAACTAAAAAGGTATAAATGATCATGGACTTCTTAGTAAAGAATACATAAGAAAATCGATCAACCATTTCTGATATTCCATAGATGTTCCCATTCAATATAGAAAAAATGATTTTATATGACTCAATATTTTTTAAAAAATAAATCTCAATTAATAGAGGTGGTGAAAAATGGGGTCGTGAAAATTTTGAATGTTTTTATTGGGTAATATTTATGATTTGTTTCGATATAATGACTTTAAAATAAAATCTTTTTGAGTGGAAATCTGACAACAATATTTATTTATTTATTTATTTTGTTTTTTTATCTTCTGTTAAGGGGAAACACTTGGGGTTTCCAATGTTATCTAATGTATCTTTGTGTTATATTTATTTGATGAATCATTTTAGGGTTTATAAATAAATCCCATGATTTTTCAATTTCAAATTTATTTGACAATCATCCATGGGAAGTCTATTTGCGACATGAGGCTAAAATTATCAATTTATTATTAATGGGTCATAAATCCAAACTAGGTGGGTTTTTTTTATGATTTTATTTTAAATATCCATCTCCCGACACTCATTCAAATTTTAATCTATATATTCCATTATCTTTAAACAAATAGGTTAATTTCATTCAATATTGGGGGGGAGTTAAAATATGTGTTTTTAAGATTATTTTTTGAAAATCATCGTTTAGGAAGAAAATAAGGATTTTATGATAAAAATTGAATTAAATGAAAAAATAAATTCATTATCCTTTAATGCATTATTTTAAATTCTTCAACATGAAAAATTAATTTCAAATGGTTATGAATTCCTTGATTATGATATTATTACACGTTTGTATTCTTGAGTATAGCTTTTGTAAAACACAGTTGTCTGATGTGATTTTTCAATGATTAAATTTTCATCCTCTTAATCAAAATTCCACAATGAAAATCTATTAGATTTTGGGTATAATTTTGAGTTGTTGGGAAACTTTTATCACAATATAGTGTTTGGGGCAATTTTACATTAATTAATTCATATAAAAAAATTTTAAAAATTAAAAAATAATACCACGTAAAGTTATTTTTTGTCTGAAAGCATGGAATTAGAAACATGGGGATCTTAAATCCATAATTTTGTTGCCCATAATTATGAAATAAATCTCTATTTTAGTGCATGGAATTGAAAATATGTGTGGCGTTCGACACTTGGGGATTGTGACTCCAAAGATGTTTTTCCTAGAGTTAGTTTTTTCATTTCTATTATGCTTAAAAAAAGAAAACAAAAAGAACTCATTTGAAAAATAAAATTAATAAAATTGGATATTAATCTTAAGTTTTAATGTGTTCCCACCTAGTTTTTCCATTTGTTTCCCTTATACATGTAATTGGGGCCCCGTATATTTTGTGAGGCACAACACATCATAATGATTAATTAAAGTTGGTAGAAATGTGATGCTAAATTTTAATAAAGTAATTGTCTTGGGATTGGGATAGGCTTGTGAACATAGATTAGGTAAAAAAATTTTTATATTTTTTATGATTGTTTTGAATGATGTCTTTTTGTGAGCATTTCATGATAAAAATGTTTTGGGAAAAGGAATTAAATTTCATCTTTTTGAGATAATTTTTTCTTAGAACTTTAAAAACTCAAGTTGGGAGGAGTGATTATCTAATAAAAGAGGATAATATTCATAGTTTATAGTTTAATATTCACATGATTCAATTTTTTAAATACTGGTTTTAGTGTGTTTTTCTGAATTGAAATTTCTTTCAAATCATTGTGCAATTCATATTTAAAGTAAACATTTGGGCCAAATAAATCAACAATTTTTGGAAAAAATTATATTCATTATTTGAATTTGACATTTTGGGATATTATTGACATCTCTTTTAGAAAATTGTTTCTTTTAAGATAAATGGATCAATAAAAATCAAATATGGATATTTTTGTATATGATTATAGAAATTTATGGAAAAATCACAATAGGACTTTGGCTAATAAAACAAATGTGGTCCCCACAATTCAAGGCCAATTAAGATAAAATTTTAGCATTATAAAAAGTAAATATTTGGATTATTAAATTTAACAATGTCTATATCTAATTTTTTTTTTTTCAAGTCTATACAGGGATCCTATGTTTACATTTAATTAATGTAATAGATTTGAAGACTTATAAAATAAGCATAGTATTTTGATCACAAAATCAAAAAGAATAATAATATTGTCCTAAAATGTTTATAGTCATTAAATGAAAAATGTAATATAATATTTATCTTCTATAATACATTATTTTTCTTTATTGGATAACATTATCTAATTCCATAAAGTTGGATGAATATTATTGATTTTCCCAGTCAAATATTATAATTTCACAATCCCTTTTTATTATGATCCCTGATTAACTCTCTTAATTAATGGGGAGGTACTACTATTATTGTGGATAAAACCTGTAATCATAGAATTAGTATTTATGGCGTTTTTGGTAAAGGTATATCAGAGGTATATTATTCTATCAATTTTAATTATATGCTTTCATTTTTTAATTGCATCCACAAATTTTTTCCATGTCTGTTTTTCATTCACCTTAATTTCATAATAAAATTTCTTATTCATTATGTTCATTTATTTTTTTTCCTTTTTCTTTTCATTTTTGACACTTTAGTCTTAGGTATTTAGTCTATTTACAGCATATTTTGTAAAATTCTTCTTACAATGGTGGAGTGATCGTTCATTATTTGTTTTCGCTTATTCAATCCCGCTTCTTTAAGTCATCCACTATCTTCAATCGAGAGAATATAACCACTGGAGGGATATCCCATTTTTGGTTTGATTATATTTAGTTTCTTAGGGATGAATTGGATGTTATTTGATTTTAATAAATTATTTACTTTATTTTATGGTTGTAGATTTCATTTCTCTGGATTATTTCTTCTTAATCATCATCGACATTAATGACTACAAATTCTGAGTGCTAGCATGATCTAATTTCTTGGATTGTTTATAATGGTATCCCTCTATTTTAATTTTTTATATTAAATGTAATTTGATAAGGATTAAATTATATAATTATATTTTAGAATTAACATATTTATTGAATGTCTCTTGTACAGGTGAATAAAAAATGAATACAACCCAATTAAAAACCTATTTTTCCTTAATTGTAACCCAGGATTGTCCTATCATATTTATTTGTTTTAATTAAAGTCATTGTGTTTATTTTATTATTATTTTAAATTGACTCTTTTTTTCTTAAAATCAAACCAATTCAAAAAAATTCTCCACTTCATAGACAATCATTCCTTCAAATGAAGATAATCATGGAATATATTATTCATTAGAACTATAAAATCCAAAGGAACATTGGTTACAATAGAAGGCATAAAAATATACTCATAATTCCCATAAATAATCATAATAGTATTTTTAATGATGGTAGATTAATTTATCCACATCCAATGATAACCAATCTAAAGATCATTCATCAAAAACCACTTAAAAAAAATCCATTTAATCAATAAAACCATCAATCTGAGGAAATAGATACATTTTCATTAATATAAATTGATTTAGTTTTTTATAATAAATACAATGGTAAAGTTTCAAATAAATTTTATTTGAAAGAAGAATTCATTCCTCCCATGGTGACACACTAGGGAATATAAATCCCTTATCCAAAAAATCATCAAATTAATTATTTAAATCGTTCTATTTAGATAGATCAAGATGATTTGAGGAAATAGATATATACTGGATAGCCAGTACTAGGACCATGGAAAAATCCACATCTCTTTTCTGTGGAATACTTCAAAATTTATAAAGAAAAAATTCATCAAAATATATAATAATTTTATGAAGATTACAAGTCAAAGAATATTTCTCTATGCTAAAATAAACCAAAAAATTTAACCTTCTAAACTCTTGAAAGGACAGTTTAACCCTACCTGACATCTCATGCCACTCACCTTGGAAAAAATATAATACCCCATGAGGGGTATTAATAGACGCCCTTATAAGATAAAATTTAATCGGTGGTTTATAGGAAATCATTCAATCCTTACAGAGTATAGATATAGGAGGATTAATTTCAAGAACTAGAATGTTCCAGGTGATCTCTATCTCCATTAATGAGAAGACACAAGAGGGGTATTATATAGAATGTGTTCTCTCTGATCTGAGGGGCCTAGTTATATCCACCCCACAATTCATAAGTTCCATATAAATGTAATATAAATTAAAAATAAGATTCAATGATAATGAATGAGATGAACTAGTTCTAATTAAAGTATTCAATAAAGATGAATATATAGTGATGGTACCTATAAATTTCCCTAGATTCACATGAGATTCATCTGGGGACTCTTTAATTTTGTGAATATTCTTCATTCTAGACGCTTCTGTCTAGAACCCTTTATTTATTGAATTATATGAATTAAAAAAATTACCCTTTAACAATGAAGAGACCATGACACTATGTGAGGTATAAAAGAAATGAAAATTGTTCTATTGGTAGCCTGATCAGCTAAAATGTCCATAAATATTTGGGGTCTCAATACAAACATGGTTTGAAAACCCAACCTTGCACATTAAAATAATTACAATGGTCCTATTATAGATATCTCATTAGGACTATATGATTATTTATATGATTATCTACCAAAATACTAACAACATGCCCACTTTTATTTAAAGGAACTAACAATCCTACCATAGGGAATATGAGAAACACCCACAAACCTAGATTCCATAAAAGTGTTATCCAACATGTTCACATAATGTTTGAGATTAAACATTTAATACTGAGATTGAATATTATATGAAAGACCTATCCCTAATCTTTGGACATTCATCTTCTCATTCATTAACACCTTAGGAATGAAAATGAACAAGATTAGAAATATTTTTATACTAATTTATGGATTTATCACCTTTTTTGATGCTGCTAATCTCTGTAGACATTTCCAAAACCATAAACTATAGATTGAACTATTTATGTAATATAGATCTAAAATAGTTTCACTATAATCATTTGAGTGAAAAATCTCCATGAACTAGAAAAGTATCTCAATATTTTAAAACAATTCTCAATGACAAGGGGGACAACTTATCCTTAGATTTATAGGGGTTTTCAGAAAATAATTTTATTATCATGATCAGAATTCTAATCCCTTCATGGTTCGACTAATATTACTTTAATGTGAACATGTCTAGCTATATTCATAGATAATGGATGGCTCACACCACTATCATTATAAGATCTGAATTTCTAGTGTTTTTTCAGGACAATGTTCATAAAAAACTCCACCTTGAGGTATGTTGAGAAGATTATTTCAATGAAAGGTACTATATAACATTAACAGGAAACCCAAAAACATACACTAGTAAAATCAGATCAGGAACACAATCAAGGTATAAAAAACATTAATTTCATCGTATATAATTCAAATTATTAGACCATGCTTAGGAAATGACTATAATTATATTATATAATACCTCAATGATCATTTCCACAAACATACATGGTGAATGAAGGTTCTCTATAATGACAGTTATCTTGATTCTCAATCACATGAAAACCCTCATGTCTTGCGAATCCTACATACTGTTTACCCAGACATCCTAGCCTACATATCGACATTACAGAAATATGAATAACTTTTCTCAAGTATGATTACTTCATGAACCAACCTAGATACCATAGTACACCTGTACCTGATCTCACTTTTACATAGAATAAAGTGTGTTCTGAATCACTAGGGGTAGGTGACTAGGACCAAGGAATCAATCAGATATAAGAGGAAAATGTTTTCCGGAGGAAGGAATTACTTGTAGAAAACAATAGAATATAAAAAACAATTAGTATTATAATAAACTCTCAAAGAGAAAATAGTACCACAATAACATAGATACAATACAAAAATAACTACATTATCCAAAATAATATAGAAAATTATTTGAGATGAAACTCAAAGTTTCTATATATCAAGTGGAAAATAACTGCATCAGTCACCACTATCACCCATGGAACTATGAATCAATCATTCCTTCCACCTGAAAGTGATGATTACCATTTTCATGAACCTGGAAAAATATAGTCCATATATTCTTGGATGAAAAGGAATTATGTGAGAAAAATATAATAATAGGGTTTCAATAAGTGTTTTGTTTGTGGTTCCAAAATTTATAAAACATTAATTTTTCAAATTAAATAAAAAAGTTCATGGAAAATAATTTTTAAAATTTACTTCAAATCATTATTTCATAACATTAAATTAATAATAGACTATAGGTATATAAAACAAAATACTCAAATCATTATTTTGAAATAAAATTGAAATGTTAAAAATAAATAAGTTCAATAAAATACAACAATGAAATGAATTAAATCTCAGAAAAGCAACATGGTCATATTGTCTATGTTATTTTGTTATTTTAAATATGATATTCACATAAAAAAGTTTATTATAGTTTATCAATTTTTTTCCCTAATCACTATGGATCAAGCCATTGGGATATAATTAATCAGGAACCCATTGGGGAAAATCATGCAAAAAATCATTTTGTTAAATTTTTCATTGTCAATATTTTCAATGGTGTCAGAGTCCCATCATCATTTTTTAATCCCCAAATAACTATGTATATTCATATGGTTATTAAATCAATTAATATGAAATTCAAGAATTGAAAAATAAATCAAATCAAATCAAATCATCATTCATAATTCAATTTCTTAAATATAGGTTTTAATATTCCATTTTAATTTTTAAAACCAAATAATTTGGCTTCAACCAATTATTTCCTTCCAAAATTATTTTTCATTGATATAAATGATTTTAAAAAATAATTATAAAATCTCTTAATCAAAAAATTTATCATTTTAATCCATCTATTCTCAAAATACACCCAATTAAATAAATACATTATAAAAAGGGGTTTTTCACATATACATGCCACTTTCATCTCAAACATAAAATAGAATAAATGCATAGAGTTAAATTGAAATTAAATTTCAAATAATTAATTAATATCAAGGATTAATGAATAGAGAAAATCCTTTTGGAACCATCAACCCTTTGTTACCCATTTATGAAAACACAAAAATCTAGAACCTCTGATGACGATTCGATGGTGAGGGAGATCAAAGATAAATCTATAGAATCACAATATCTCAAAAGAAATATTTAATCCATAAAAACATGAGGATTTACCACTCCAAAATTAGTACATAAATGAATAAATGGGAATTACTAAATAAATATTTTACACATAATAGAGAGAGATCAATCACATCAAGTGAATCTTTAATATAAGAAAAATAGATGTTGGAAGAGACAAATAATTTCTTGAAATAATATAAAATACAAATGTTTGTATTTGGGTCGAATGAGAAATATTTGGAATATAAGCCTAAGGGTTTGTATTTTTAGCTTTTTATAACAAGAGACCAAGGCATATGCATCAGAACCACAGTAGAGAAAATGGTGGAAAGGACCAAACTAGAAAACATTACCCAAATACACACCACAATCATTATGGTTTCACCTAATAATATATCATAAACTAAAATGATTATATGCATTCATGCCTAACCCAAATAACCTCTAGAAATGATGACAAAAATATCACACAGATCATATTTTATTAGGGTAAAACTATGATATAGTCAACGCACTACACCATAGCTACCCCAGAACAGGAAGACACTATAAACTAGTCAATAGATCATCGATGTTGTACCCATAATATCCACAGTGTATTTATTCCAAAAAATGAATAAGAAATATAACTGTCCACATCAAAACCATCTTATCCACACTAAACCTATACCTATATTGGAAGAATAATTCAATGTCTCTACACTATATCCATTGAAACAACACCATAACTATAATATGGACACCACTTCATTACTATTCATGAAAAAACACACTATGAAACTCATGATTTTCCTTAAAAATATTAGAAATGTACCAAAACATGACCTCAAAATTGGGATCAAGAAAATGGATACAAAGAACCTTATAACTATTAACAGGATGTTATCAAAAGAGTGATTAGGACGATAGTGATTTGATGAATGAACCCTAATTTTACTTAAATAAATAGGTAAGGTAATATTGTTTTCAAGGTAAATACAAGATATAGGGAAATGATTCAACATTACCACACTTTGGGTTGAGTTGCGGTGATTGTGAGGAAAATTAAAACAAATTTAATTTAATTATATTAATAGAATTCCATATTCCCAGAAATAAGAGTCCCCTTTTATATCCTATAGATGTGGGTGGAGGTCAGCAATGTTATGTGGTTTAGAGTGGAGTGATTCATCAAAATGTTTACATTAACCATTAATTAGTTTATGTGGATTAGGATGATGTGTCTTTAAGTAATCCAAGGTCTGGGATTCATTGTCCGAGCTTGGTAACCATTGAGTTGATGTTCTAGGATTTTAATATGAAGGTCATATTAGATGATATAGAGATCAATTTCCATTTGATTCGTATAAAGAAAGAGAATTGTTTTATATTTGGTATTAGTTATATTAGAAGAGGTACACATTAGTGGTATTTTCTATTTCATAAAGATATTTGGGGAATTTGAAAATTTTGTGACATTTTTCAGAGGGAGTTGCCAAAAATGTTTATTTCACTAATAGAGAATGTGGTGAATAACCATGAGTTTCTCACCCACCCACAAGGTAAAAATGTAATTTTTAATCTAAGTAATAAATTCAGTGACATTATACTCATTCCCCCCTTTTAATTTCTATATGAGAAGGATAGAGTGTCACATTTTTAAGGGAAATATGTCCTATTTATTCATTATGAAATCCAGCCATTTATCTTCAAAGTATCCCCAGAGGTGATGAGGAAGTCAGAGGTGATCAATAGTATGATAGAGAATCTGGGATCCCCATGATAGTGGAGTTATAGGAACACCATCAGCAGTAGAGACTGTATTGGGGGACCAATGATTTTATTCTAGTCAAGGTTCTTATAGGCTAGAAGTTATCCTTTATAGTCTTCTATCATTCTGTAGATCCTTTAGTTCTCATGTATCCCATGGAGGAACCATTTTTATATTCTTTGAATATAGTGGTTAAGTGTAACATAAAGTTACCATATTTTAGGTATTTGGAGAATATTTTATTGATTAAATTATTATTTGGCTGTGTTTTAGGTCCTTTGAGGATGTATATATTCTTTCACGGAAAATAACCTAAAATTCAATGGAGTAAGTTTTCACGAACTTAATAGAGTTCAACTATAAATTCTTCAGTAAGAAGATGCACCATGGATTACGGTCTACGATTTGGAGAGTCCAAGTTATATCATGGACTACCATACTATAGTGTAGGGGATCATGAGTAATATTCTCATGGATAATTCCAATCTCAGTATAGATTAATCTTGGAGAACCAGATGCACTGTGGATCACCAGTTGGTTCATTTAGGAGCTACTTTATAATTGTGCATAGCTAGGGTTTGAGACTTGTTATTTTTGGGAGGTATACATAGGGAGAAGCATATATAAGGGTGATATATGGAAGGTTTTCCAGATTCCAGTTGACCATGAAGTTTTACGGCATGGTCTTGGGTGGGTGTGTTGTGGTATGGTCATTTTATCCATTTTTTCATATGGCTACGACGGTTGTGGCATTTCTATTTTTTATAGAATAAAACGAACCAATCCCCATTTTATATTTAACTTTATTCCAGTTGACTATCATTTAATCTTTTATCTCTTAAAGTATCCTAAGTGTTGTTTTGGCTCATTTGAACTATATTATTATCATATCCATGTCAAATTCCCTTATAATGAGTAAATCTCTTCTCATGTGGTTACTGCTGACCTCTTATTCTCCTCATTAAATTTTTATTGATAAATACGCATTTTGATAATGGTGTGGATCCATGTTTGAAGGATTGTGTTCGTATAAATACCTCTTGATATTTTATGACATCAAATCTTTGTAGGCATTCCTATTTCAGGTGATTGATTATTGACTAAATGTTGGTAGTTCTATAATTTCTCTTCAACAGAATTGAAACCTTGATTTATTAGTTTATATAATCTGAATTTAAAATTTATTTTTTATTTATTTAATTAATTTGTATATGATATATGTTTTCCAAGGAATAATATTGTGAAATAAAACTAAATATTTGTAGTTTTCAGAGGTGGAATGATATGAGAAATAATGGCATGTGTTAGAAATCATTGGGTAAAATTATATTCCCTAATTTTAGAAAAATGGATTTAAATGAAAGCTGATTTAAAAATACATTAATTTTATGAAAACATATGATTTTATTTAGAAATAATAAATTCATGTTGAAAAAAATAGGAAATTGTACTTTGAAATGATTTAAAATGATTTATTACCCATGATTGATTGATTCATTGACAAAGCACTTGTAATACTGGGTAGTTTTTTGGTAATTTGAAAAAAATACAGATATGACCAATAACACTGTATTCATAATTGAAACTCACACATAATTATAACGTGTCATGATTTCCCATGACGCAAATTTTAATTCAGATAACCTGAGTCATGGGACATGTGAATTTTTTTCCAAGATCTCTGAAGAGTAGTGTGAGGATCATATTAGTGAAAACTAACCTAGCATAAAGCCTGATACATGGTTCAATTATATACATTATTTTTTGATTACAAGCTATTGATTTGGGAAAATTCTTATTGATGAATATATATATGAATATATATTATATGATATTAATATTTAAGAGTGTTTTAACATATCTAAAATCACTTTTGATTGTTAATGAATGTTTTGTTGAATGTTTTTAAATTACATTCCTTTCCTGAATTAACATTAAAATGAAAGAATATTTCTTTTAATTTTTATGTATTTGATTACGAAACACTTGGTGAAACCCTATTTTAGTTTATATATCACATCCCTCCCATTCTTTTAGGATCTTATATATTTTCTTATTCCATGTATGAGAAATGGTAAAGTGACACTTGGACGTGGTGGATGTACTTATTACTTATGACATAGGGAGATATAAATGACCGATGAGGATGGAATCCAATTCTTTCATGATTTTATCTTTTAGATTTATCTGATAATGCATATGTCTTTTTATGATGAATAATTTGGGTACTTATTACTCATTTGATTTTGGTTCTTATCCCTTTAGAGAGTTGAGAATGCTGACATGTATTGTTTATATTTTGTTTTTTAGCATAAATGATTCCCTATTTATTTATGTATAATTCTACATGATAGTTTGTAAACCACGGGTATTGGTATGTCCCTTCGATCTAGATCCAATACTCATTTGGTATCCTGGAACTTGTGTATCCTGTCTGGTCGATGAAGAAGTGGTTCCAAATTTTTAGGTTTTGAATCATTCCATGAGGTCAGTATATAGTGGGTTTTCCTAGTAGACATAAAGTTGTATTGTTGGGACATATGAGGTAGCTGTAAGTGAGTTATGTTCCTGTTATCATTGTAATGGTATTAATCTCACCATGGGTGTTTAGGAAAACTATATTTGAGGAATTATTTTTTATGTTTTAAATATGTTTCACTAAATTTGGTCCAAGTTTGTTAAAACCTGAGTCTCAAGTTATACTTGATGAAATTGATATTCTTGTGAATTTCTTCTTGAGATATTTATTTGTGTATCATACCTATGTTTTAGTGTTGTAGGTTGGTATTTTTTAGTATCATGACTCTAAGGAATTCTTTGAATTGTCCATTGTAGAAAGATACTGTTGAAACAAAATGATAAAATCATTTAGTGGACCTGAATCTTATTGATATATTGGTGTGTGTTGTCTAAAATTTTGGGGCAGGCATCAAAATCAATTCCCATATAGGATCTAGTTATGGGACATCGAAGGGATGGATTATGTTATTTTTATTACGAGTATTTTCATTAATAACCACCAGTGTTCCCTAGCTCAAATTATCCTCTAGAGGATGGAGATTGTTTGAGAATTATTTAAGTAAATTTTTTGTTCTTAGGCATATGAGAAAATATAAATGATAAATGTTATAACTTTTAGATTGAGATACCTAGTAGAAGATGGTGGGATTCAATGGATATGGTGATGAAACTTATAGATACTTGAGTTTAATACTTTATAGTTTCATTCATTGATAACTTTAATATAGATTTGATTGAATTTGTGAAGTCTAGGATTTTTCTTAGCCTTAACCATAGTGAAATGTCCTTAACATAGTGTCTGAACCATTATGCTAATATTATTTAGTTTTCACTTGAGGTTGAAAAAATAATAATTTGATGGATCAAAGGATTGATATAGATATCTTACTAGATAACTTGATTTATGCTTTCATTATAAATATTAATTATTATGCAGATATGATCATTACAATGTTGATGGTTGAGGTTGACCTAGATGGTTTGTCAGGGTATATGAGTGATCGTTTTTC
Organism: Viscum album; assembly: GCA_963277665.1. Taxonomy (NCBI): domain Eukaryota; kingdom Viridiplantae; phylum Streptophyta; class Magnoliopsida; order Santalales; family Viscaceae; genus Viscum; species Viscum album. Next base: position 1,714,237,193 of record OY728130.1, read on the forward strand.
ACTTATTAGCATTTTTTGATACCATTGAAAGGAAATATAATTAATGATGAATGTCATAGTTTTTTTAGTATGAAAAAATTGTCTGTAAGTCATGAATTATATAGAAAAGTCCATTTGACATTATTCTTGTTTGGAATGTTTTGAATTTGAGATGGATTTTCACTAAGGCACCTAGTAGTTGTAGTTAATGCAGTCGCTTAGGCTGACATTTCACGTTATTCCATTTCATATATTCTCTATGTAGTATAAGGGTCTCATTAACACCAAAAATTACTATGGTGCAATCATATGCTTCAATAACTATGAAGATCAAGTAGTAATCATTCACAATTAATCATCTTGACGCGTCAGAAGAGTCTCTAGAGGAAGATAAAATGAGTCCAGTGATTGTGAGAGGTACCATCACTAAAGAATCATCTTTAGTGACCTTTTTATTTTATATAGGTTGGTCTCACTCATTTATATTGAATTTTCTAATGGATTTTCTGAATACTCCATTGGATTTTTTTTCATATGTGGTGGGTATTACTATTGTCCTCAAAATAAAGAAAGAGTAAGGTCTTCAATGTCATGTTTTAATTTTCTATTTATCAGAGATTAAGATTACTTGGAGTTTATTAGTTATTGAAATGAAACTTATTTATTTCATTTTCTAGATAGAATTAATTATTTCTCTTATGTCCCAGATTGATAGTCGCCATTGATGGGTCTCCTTCATCCAACCAGATGGTGTGTGTTGTGTCTTTGCGGAAGTATGGGATGTGAGGTCTAGTAGAGTAATACATTAATTTTTGGATTTTTATAGGGTGATATTAGGTTATTCTTTCGACCTAGAGAATGAATCCTTGAGTTTTTATTTCTCTCTAGTTTTAATCACATTTCCCAATGTTTTTCATTTTAATTTATACATTTTTCCTCCAATAAGAGAGGCATTTTATTCAATTTTTCTAGTACCTAGTAATAAACTAGTGTATATTCCTACATACGGTATGGAACTAGTGGGGTTAGAATAGTAGAAATATTATTTGGGTGATCTTAAAGAGAGAGGTTTCATACACCCGAGTGTGTATCCTTGCATAGAACCGGTTCTATTTGTGAATAAATATGATGGGACACCTTGAATATGTGTTGATTACAATAAATCAAATCAATTTTTGGAGAAGATAATGTATCTATTACTATAGTTTGATAGTTTGTTTGACCGTATTCAAGGGTATTATAGGTTCTTGAAGATTTAACTTCAATCTAGTTATCTCATATTACGAATAAAAGAATATATCTTTTAAAGGAAAAAAAATACCATGTAGGTATGAAAATTATGTGCATCTTTGTTGGATTCTCTAATGAACTCTATCACTTGGAATATAGTGAAACTCATTTTGGATGATAAATATTAGAGTTTTTTAATTGAGTTGTAATGAATTTTTAATTTTTCACTAGTGTTGACTCTTCATATGGTTAGACAAGGATATATGGACTTCTATGGAGAATCGGATTTGGGTATGGTAAATGTTATCTTGAAGGGTGATACATTCCGATATTAATTGATGACATTACACTTTCAATGTTTTGTTTATCATTTATTCTAAACGAAATAGTTTTAGTTATATCTTATCTAAAAATATTCTAATATCTGATAGAGGCATTGGGTGGTTTACCTATTTAATTTTTATTCTGATATTACCTATACCCCTGGTTAGGGTAGCATCATTGATAATTAATTAAATTGGAAACTTATGACTTAGGATACAAAATAATCATCAAATGTGTAGAATCTGAGGGATCTCTTAGTAAATTTTCATTATGGATTTTGGTATAATGATTCTGATGTTGTTTTGAAAATTGTACAGTTGAAATCCTCTCTTCTTGAGATAGTTCATTGGGTACAGCATATCAATGGATATTATTTTGGAATTATGGTCTCTCTTTATAGTGAGGTGACCATTAGTGTGTATTCATTCTATTCACAGTGTATCCTATTTTTTCAGGACAGATTTTTATGCATTTTCATGTAAGTAATTTTTTGAAGGGGGACTTACATAGTTCCCAGTGGTCTATGCACTATAGAAACAAAAATACTTTCAATTTTATGAAGTGATAAAGATGTTTATTGAGAAGTAGATGATGCATATCTTAATTTTTTTCGTTGTTATTCTCTCCAATTGGCCAAAACTAAGCACCGTTGACCTTATATTTTTTTCAGCCACAACTAGGGTTGATATGGAAGTGAGATGAGATTTCAGTGGACTTTTTTGTTTGGTTTCAGTGTACCCCATGCAGGAAATTGGGATATTGGTTCTGATCAATTGGATGAAAAAATCATCTTACATTAGACATATTCAAAGTACAATTTATGTTGATGTCTTGGTGATTCTCCACATGTTGGGGATCATCGTGTTTTATGGAGTTCCATCTTCTATAGTTTCTGATAGGGATCCCCATTTAACTTCTCACTTCTAGAGAGGAATACAGGAGCCTATGGGATCCCATATATGTTTCATAATGACCTCTAATATGAAGATAGATTTAAAAATATAATGAGATATACAGATTTTTGAATACATGTTACGTCCTTTCATTCTTAACTTTTGTGGAGTTTGGTATGAAAATTTTGGACTGGTTGAGTTTTCCTAAAATAATAGATATCAGTACTCTATAAAAAAGGATCCTTTTATTTTCTTGTACACCCGACCTTATAGATCTCCATAGATTTGGTTTTATATAGTTGAATGTTCCTTTTGTGAACCGAGTATGGTCCAAGAGACAATGATGGGATATAGTTGATAAAATAATAATGTATATGGAATAGAGCAAGTATAAATCCTATAATGATCATATATGATGATAGTTGGAGTTTTTTATAGGGGAATGGGGGTTTTATAGAGTTTCACTATGGCTATATCACCAAAATCATGGGAATTTGGGAATGTTTATGTTAATATTTCTGGGTTATTTTTGGATTTGTGAAAAAGTGGTGCATTTTAACTCCCATTTTTCACTTACAACCTAGTTAAGCTTAATCCAAAATGTAATTCATGAATCGTATAATTGAATGTTCCTTTTTTATTCTTCTCATATTTTGAGTTTTGAGGATGATGATGTTGAACCCAATGAATTTGTGACCGAGAACCTAGTTATGATTTATGATACTATAACAAAGACTTTTCATGAAACAAATATAACTTTGGTCAATATGATACAACAACATGGTTATAATTTTAGTAACATTTGGGAGTGTGAGGAACTAATTATAGGTTAATGGACTCATATATTTGATATGGAATCTTCATTATAATATTTCTGGGGATATAAAGTTATTATGTTGGGGAGTACAAATTAACCGATTACCTTCTTTTAGGTACTTACCAAATCTTTCTTTAATTCTTTATTTGTGTTGGTGTGTTTCAAGCATTTTGAGTATGGGGTGTTTTTTAGGTAAAATGACCTAAAATTCCTTGACGTATGTTTTTTTATTTAATATATTTTGGACATAAATTTTTTTACATGGATCCAAGTCATGGTTTATCGACTATGGTGTAGGGATTTTACATTTTATGAAGGACCATTAGGGTACAAAATAGGGGAGAGGAGGGTTTGTAGGGCTACTCTAAACCACATAATAGTTTTTTCAGGGAGGTATGATTGCTCCATGGAGACCTAGTTAGTGAATTAATGTGGTACTATCTATTTGGTAATTTCTTTGGCATGGTGCTTGTGATACACCATAGCATTACCCCTGTAATGTGGATCTAGGTGAAGTCTATAGTGTGTTTTTAGAAGTTCAATTGTAACATCCTCAATTATTAGTGGGGCACATTTTCCTTGTTTTCGGTTAAACCCTTATTGATTCCATGTTTTGTCTTGCCTTCTAGTCAATGTTCCTTTAGGACATTTGGTTGTTTCTAGATATGAAGAGGATGAAAGGATAGAGGATTGGTGTATGCCAAATGCATGACAAGTATTTATAATACATGATGTGAAATTAGCTTTAAAAAACCCATACATGTCGTGAATTTGTCTCTCCCTAGTACGAAAATAAACCAAACATTACATGATGTGTAATTCATTTACATTTTGTGTATTTTATTTTCCCCCAGTGGAAAGGTCATGAGCATTACATGACGTGTAATGCATTTAAACGTTTTTTAAATGGCACAAATGTTTTTTAAAAATGGAAAAAACCCCTTTTCATTATATAAGATTTATTTATTCATTTTAATATAAGGATAAATTCATGGGATATTCTCCCTTCACCACACCTATTTTCATCTAGATCACCTTTGTGCAAGCCCTTTTTTGCATGGTCATTGGGTACATTGGATACAATGGGGTAATATTTGCACTCATATTCATTCCCCTTATCTTTTATATTCCCTTATTATTTATTATTTTATAACAAAATCATATTCTATATTTTAATGGATTTCCACCATTATTAAAATTTCTCCCATTATAGATCGATTTATGGGGTGAAACTGGATGAGGATAGTATTATAGGGTACAAGTTGATGGTATGGGTTTTTACCCTGATGTCTCATTAAATTAATATTAGGGTTTTTTGTGATGTGAACCAAAAATATTTGGTGGAACCTAGAAAATGTTCTATTAATTAAATTCAAATTTTCATTAACTTAACAGTTAATATATGGAGTGAAATCCATTGTTTTGGTAGATCTCCAAAACATAAACCACCCCATGTGTGTTCCCTTTCTTGAAGGAATAAATCACCCCTTTCCATAAATTTTTATACAACTATTGAGGTGTGTGTTTTACCCTATAATAAATATATTGATATTTGAAATGATATATATAAGAATGATATTCCATGATATAAGACTCCATGATTAATTCCATAGAATATTTTTCTTGAAATAATTAAATTTTCGTGTCTAATAAAATATTATGAATGTAATTATTTGATGTGATGGTGTGATATCATGATAGCTAAACCACACATTCCCATCATACTATGTGATATACATGGGATTAAATTTATTGGTCTTCTTAGATGGGATCCTCATGCATTATAATTTAAATTTATAAATGAATTGTAAACACACCAGGACCATAACATGATATTCCATAGATGGGTGAACATTGTGGATTCTATACCACCTTATGAGTGAAAATGGTTCCTAAGGAAACAACTCGTGGATGGGATCAGTGGAAACATGGTAACACCATTCCACAAGTGATACTAAATCCCCTTTGTGAGATTCCTGGGATGAGGTAAGAGGTTATTATCTTCACAACATGCCATGAGTAACACATGAAATTAAATTTATGGATTAATTTCAAAGGACTATTATGGTGTTGAGTATTATTGCACTCCCTTGTTCAATAAATTTGTTCTGTGTTTTGGATTTCCTTGGAGAGTCCCATGATGCCTCTCATTAAAATTCAAAACATTCCTTATATAAAATTTCAAGATTTATAATATATTAAATTACAAGATGCTTTCCCAATCCAGGTCATATTTATTGTCCTGGCCCAATGTTGATCCTTTATTTTTGATGACCCATTTATACACCATATCATAATTTTATAATTTCACTTTGGTTCATAGATATCAATATTAGGCCGAAGAACATGTTGTTGATTGGGTATCCATGAGAAAATTGAGATTAGTTGTATTATTTATTTATTATTTCACTTTTATTAATATTGGTACAATACTCATTTATATACACTAACAAGACAATTATAAAAACAGTTGGTAGTGTCAAACTGAGTATATCTCACACCAAGCTCAGGATTCCCATGGTACTTGAGCATATTTCATTAATAAAGGTGTATTAAAATGGAAACATCCTTATTCTGATATTTTATTATGTGTATTTGTATATTGTATGGAAGTAGAATACCCATCATATTTCCATGTTTCTTGTAATGATAGGTTTTGTTATTTTTTAGAGTGGGGTTTATACTAGAGTACCATGTGTCTCTTGTACCTAATTTTTATAGATATATATGAAATCATTATCATGATTTTATATTTATTGATTATTCTATTATACTTATTAATTTATTGGATTTTTATTTATTATTATTCTGCTTATTTTTTATTAATGCTTCTGTTGTTTCCCACTTACTACGTACCTCTCTTTTACACTCTAACTCTTGATGGCATAGTATTTCCACAAACACACCTAAGGATTCCATTAATAGTTAGAATCCACAATGATAAGGGGAGGTATACGTGAGGTAATGTGGCCAACCATCTTAGGGAATGTATTAGTGTATTCCATGGTGTAATGTTAAATAGGTTGTTTAGGAAGTAATATGGCATGGCCTAGGGCGGTTATTCTATTATCTAGCTATTTTTATCCTCTATAAATTGTGTCCATTGGTCTATGGTATAGTCATTTTTTAAGAGATGAATTACCTAAGACCCATTTTATATTACCATTCCTCCCACTATACTCTAAATTTCACTTTTGGCTCTCAATGGATCTCAAGTTGAAATTTGACTCCATTGAACTCCATTATTCTCTGATTAAATAACCAGTGATCACATGAGATTATATTTAGGTGACTAAATCTCCACATATGTGGTTTTTCCCATATACTTGTATATTATATACCTTAAGAGTGATAAAACATCTTGTTGATGATGGGATTTATCCATGTTTAATGGTTTGTTTTTATTGGGATTCCTTTCAATATTTTGTTCCTTTGAATATCTATTGGCATTCCCATTTTAGGTGTTTAATTTTTTTTCATTGATTAACGATAGGTTGGTATATAATTATTCTTCTGCAAAATTGAAACATTACTTTATGGATTTATTCAAAGTAAACATGATGTTTATTTTCTCATTTTAATTTATTTAATGTTGAATAAATGGGTGATTTCAAAGGCATGATTTTGTGAAATCAAATCATATCTAGGTGGTTTTAAGAAAAATAATTATTTTAGAAAATATGTCCCGATATAGAAATCATTTAGCAAAAAAAATTAATTAATTTGAGAAAAATATATTTAATTAATGGATATTTGCATGAATTTGATGGCATCAAATGATTTGGATTTAAAATGAGAATGTAATGTAGAAACTAAAATTGGGAAAATATTTTTTTAACTAATTTTAAATTATTGATTTTCCCATGATTGATTGATTGGTTGACTGAAGAACATGCGAAAAAATGGTAGTTAGTGGGTTATTAGGAGAACCATGATATGACATGATCATCAAAACTACATTGATGATGAAAACATAGAAATAAAATTATTTCATCATTATATTTACAATGATGGGGAGAATATTTTTGACATCTTGAGTTTTGGAAAGTGCGCACTCATTAAACCAAGATCCATGTTGAGTAGTGTGGGGATCCTATTATTAATAACTAATATACTACAAATCATGACACCTGGTGCTTGGATATACATGATTTTATGATTACATTACTTTAATTTACATAAATTATTTATACATTATAACAGATTTATAGAAATGTTTTATATAATATTTTCAGTTAAATCATGTTTTTATTTTCTTCCATATCTTTTGATTATGAGTAATTTTTTTTTGAAAATATGTAAGTGTTATTACATTTCTTTTTATTTTAAAATTATATTATAATTGGTTTTATTGTTATGGAATTTACTATAGAACACTTTGTGAGACCCTATTAGAATTTATATCTCATACCCTACCTTTTTCTTTTGGGTGTTTAAAAACTAACATTTTCCTTGTCTGAGAATAAAATACTAACTTATAGGTGGTTGGTTTTCTGGAACCTAAGGACATAGAGTGATGGAGGTGACATGTGTATATGTTAACCTCTTTTTACATGATCATACCATTGAAAATTATCTTGGGTTATGTTTTTCTTTTGATGATTCAATTTGTTGGTAGTGTTTTACCCATTTGATTCTGGTACTTCCCTCTTTATAGAGATTAAAGTAATGAATTTTCTTGTTTACATTCAACAATTTTTTTGGAAAAAATAATTTTTTCATTATTCAAATATGATACTGGGTGCTAGTCACTAACCCATGGGGATAAAAAATTCCAATGGGGCCATATTATATTTAGTTCAGGTTTCAGCATACTGGAGTATCTGTACTTGTTCATGACATTATGACCATAATTGATATTAGTTAGAAATTATTCTCCATAGGATATTGGTTTTAGGTGGATGGTTTGTCGTTTTTAAATAGTATAAGTTTACTCATATATTTTTTCATCAGCATGATCATCTAGATTTTGGTTATCTTAGTTGATATTGAGAAGGAAGTGAAAACCTCTCTTATTCCCATCATTTACTAAAACATGTGGTTGAGTGTGGATGTTGACCCCAAAATTCCTTTATTACACCTTCCATGATCTATGTTATAAGGATGAAGGTGGATATCCTTACCATGCCCCTTGGATTATTTATTCTAGTTCAATGTTAATCTAAAATTCATGATGTGTGATGGGGTTGTGAACTGATGATGGGATATCATCAATCATTAGGGGATCTATTCTCAAGGGTAATATTACTGTATCATGTTATTAATATCATATGATAGTTTTATTATGTGTATGCGTTTTTCAATTTCTTAGTTTGGAGAGTTGTGTTCCATGAAATTGATTTCTAGAGTGTAATTCCCATTAGTTAGTGGGACCCTTAGATGTTATATATATATATATATATATATATTCATATCAGGTTTTATGTCACCTAAAAGGGATGCTATTTTTTAGTAGACATAGAATATGTTGTTTTACCTGGGTTAATCAAGAATATTCTAAATTTTTTACTTGAAGAGGTTGTATTTCTACCCCTATAATGGGATATTGAGTTCATGAAAGAGTTACAGCCTAATATCTTTGAAATTTAGATGGATATTCAAATGGTAATAGATTTAATGAAATTTTAACTGATTGTTTATATCTATGAATTGATACATAATTGTTTAATCTATTTCGAAGGGTCTCTGTGTGGTGCTTCCATGTTTTTCTCTAAGAAGGCTGAAAGTGGTTTGAGGTTTTGCGTATACTACCATCTATTGAATTTTGTGATAATAATGAACCATTATTTATTATATTTAATATACACTTTATCCAATCATTTAATGCAATCTAACATGTATTTGATGATTCATTAGTGTCATGGGTATTATCAGAAGAGGTTTATTGGGGACGATATATAAAAGGCATATTTTAGCTATCATTGTATGAAGATTTAGTTTTTGGTTATGTATTTCTTGTTGGCGAGACTTTGTAAAAATTTATAGTGTTTAAAAATATTTAAATATGTTGATAAATTATAATGTATGGCTAGTAATTTAAATGAATATTTTTATAAGGATTAAATTACCATGTATTTTATCATTGTGATGAATGAATGAATGTTTGATAAAATATCATAGATTACCGGGGATGGAAAATTCTTATAATTTTTTATATGAAAAAAAGAAGATATTATTTTATTTGGATGGTGAAGAATATTTTTTTTCAAAGAGAAAATTTATCATTGTGTTGATGTTACATTGTTAGGAGTTGGATAAATAGAAATCATGCTCCATGGAGAATTTAATTTATACAGATAAATATTATTGGTTCACTATTTTAATATATTGTTAAATACATATCCATGTTTCCATGACAAAAATAAAGGGGAATATGAATTTATATTTTTATGTTCTATGAAGAGAGAAGATTAAGTCTATATAAGAATGGAAATATATGAACATGAAGTTATCATGGAAAATCTATACAGGAACATGAAAATGGATAAATCATACAGCACATAAAGCCAAAAAACATTCTTGTAGTAATATAAAGGTATCATTACTATATTATTAGTTTTGTATGGGTAAGATCCATCATGCATCAAGGTAACAAAAATAATTCAATATCTAAATAAGGGTGGGTCACACTATAGTGTTTCTATTTAAGGGATGGTCCTAGAAAAACTACTTAGATTATTTCAATTATCATTTTTTGATAAGAAAATTAAATTCCATTTATTTATTCATTAGTTAAGAAATAAAACTAAATACATATGGATAACAACACATTTTTTCTATACACATAATGCTATTTTAGGGTGTAAAATGCACATACAAAGCTATATTTACATCAAAATATGATGTATAAAGGTAAATAGTATGTTGACTAAGATACTGACAACTATTTTACTCAATTATAAAAGGTAGATGGAAATTGTTTTAACATGTTTAAGGGACCTTTTATGACTAAAGAATATTAATTCCCTCATTTATTATATTAGGTGAATATTAGATGTAAATGAAGTATGAAAGATGGAAGAATGAAGAATAGGGTTCTCAAATTATGATCTCATAATTGATCTAAATGTTTTAAAATTTGAAAATATGATTAATACATTAAAGGAGATAAGGATATGAGATATATAAAATCATGTGACAATATGGATCTCAATTGAATAAGCAACGGTAAGCCTAATATTATTTCTATTCTGACCCCATATTAACAACCAAGTGAAGATAGACAAGAAGTATTTATATATATATCAAGTTACTACATTCCTTACGATTGATTGTGTGACTAAGTCCTGATTGATAGATGGTTTAAAAAATAAACGTTTTAAGGATTACATAAGAAAATAGAATTTTTTTTGGAATCCATATTCCATCAATGAAGGATTTAATATAGAAATTCGATAAATTTAGATGATTCCCCATGACGAGTAATTTAATAATAATTATATCATGTTCATATGTTTTTCAGATTGAAAAAAGATATTTTAATAATTATGGATAAGGCCAATTCATGCATGAAAATGTTAACATATGTTCTATAATATCATTTTTGGTTAAATCCAAGAGAATTACATCATGTTTTGAAATTTCAATGAAGATGGAAGATATAAATAATTCAATTGAATAATATATTTCTATGAATATAGGTTCCACAAAAACAATATATATCATGCATATATTTATAAATTTTTGTGATTTTCATTAAAATTGGATTCAATAGATTTCATTTTTATAAAATAATGAGTTGTTAAATTATGGATCATACATGGAAGATAGAAACAAAATTATAGCATGGATGAATATTTATATGAAATATTAGAGCATAAATATTGTAGAAATAAGGGACACTAGTTTGATGGAATTTATGAAGAATAATTATGTGATTCATGTTTCCATGATCAATTCATTTTACCATGTATGTATTGATGAATAAAAAATCATTTAAATGCGATGTAGAATGTTTTGGGGATAAATGAAGAAGAAATGAATCTTTAAATGAAGATGAAGTTTAAAATCTAATTATATATGTCTACATATATTTTCAAACCTTCATTGAAATAGTTTCTTATAGTATCTCTGGTGAATACTATATCCAAGAAATATATAGATTTTGAATTCAAAGTAATTACATGGTTTTTTAAATGTTAGAATATAGATGAGTGATAAGAAGTAATCCATGATACTGTTACTATTATGAATATTTTTTCATATTTTCAAAAGAAGGATTTGTGGTATGAAATCATTATTAAAAAATAAATTTGTTTCATATCGATGGAGAAGACATCAATTGGATTATAGATTAATAAATCTCTACATTTTATTGAAAATTAATAAAATAACATGATTTTCTGATCTTTGAATAACAATGATGAATATAAAACGAGTAAGGTAGAGGAAGAAAAAAAATATCCAAGTTTATCATGATGTTTAATAGATGAAAATATTTTCACACCGTAGTTCACACAAAAATTGGAAGATAATATTCTAGTTGTTCATTTCCGTTTTGAATATAAAGAAGAGAAGAAAAATATTTTATACTAGTGTATCTATTTCAATATTTTAGAAACATAAATATTTTCAATATTCCATTAATATGTTGTGTGTTCTAATTTTTATTATAATGACTGTAATTAAGTGTAAATAATTATGCGTGGTGTATAACCCGTGAAGGATTGTTGGATATAAATACTAGATATCTAATATGACAATTCAGTATCTATGTTTTATTTATCTTATAGAATTATGGGAAATCTAAAAAACTGAAAATTTTATCATGTTGAGGTTTATACTTTCAAAACTATAAATCAAATTAAACAAAGTAAGATATTGGGTTGATCTAATAGTTAAAATTCCAAAGGATTGTATTAAATAAGATAACCCATGATATTGAGATGGATGATATCAAATTGAGACATCCAAATGAAATTTATCATTCTATTTATTCTCAATATAAAATATTACTTGACTAATAATTTTTAGATATTGAACATTATAATTATTTTGGGGAGTCCCTACTTGAGGGGAAGAAAAATTAACAATAATGGAGAGTCCATAAAAATTACTAATTCATATAAATATTATTTTAATGGAATGTGATAGAATTAATGAAATAAAAAAGTTTTATTTTATAATTCAATAAATAATTATTACTAAAACTATATCCTTATATAAAGGGGAAAAATTAGTTTCATTCAATGATATAAATGAAATTTCCATGATGTCCTAAATATATTGTAAAACCAACATTGTTTAACTTTTTTATCTTTGTACTCTATTTGGTGAAATAAAACTTCAGATAATATATTTCCTAATATTTTTAATCTCATTTGGTGTCATCACTTGTGATAGCCTGATATTGATTGAGTAGTCATTGAATACATTTTGTGAGTTGTATCATTTCATTTTGTAACATTTTTTTGGAAATTTGTTTTCTAGATAAAACCGCATTTCTTTCTACACTAATCATAGATCAAGTAGAATTAGATTTAAATAGTTGATGTTGTGTTGTAAAGTATCTATCCCACACCATCTAATATACCTGAGTACTATAATAAATGTGCCGACATAACCATAGAACAAAGGGCATTCCCAATACTCATGGGTTGGTGACTAGAACCTAATACCATACAATATAAATGTGGGAATGAATTTCACTAAATCATAGATAAAAAAACATATAAATATCAGTATGTCAAAAAAACTCCAAAGGAAGTTATTAGAAAAAACCAAATAGGTATATAAAAAACCCAAACTTACATCATCAATTTACCATATATATAATAAGAAAAACTCAACATGCCAAAGGAAATTTCACTCCAAGCCCCATAGGATCAATAACATCCATCACCTCAAAGAGGTGTGTTCCCTTTATTGAAACCTGATAGATGAAAATATATATACACCCGAAAGAAAAAGGAGGGTTGTGAGATAAAAATACTAGAAGTGTCTCAAAAAGATTTATATATGACGATTCGACAACAATAAATAGAATTTTACTTTAAATTTTAATAAAATAAGGCATAGAAGTACATTTTCATATTTAAAAAAAATCATGATATTCAATTAAAATTAGGGAAAAAATTTCAGACAAGGATTAAATAAAAAAATTATTTAAACACAATAATATAAGTCATTATGAATGAGTAAAACAATTTGTAAAATAATGGATTATAGATCAATGTAATCACAATAATCACCACTGTCATCTACCCTATGATATTATAATTTCATGTTTTTGGATCCTCACACATCACAAATAAGTGATCATGGATTGTATGTGAAAACACCTCCCTTAGGGTCACATCGAATAGAACACACCAATATCCCATTAGGGATAAGATATGCCAAAATTGGATTTTTTTAATGTTGGAAATCATTAATCCATTGCAAGATCATTACCATCCTAGCATGTTTTTCAAAAATATCTCACTAATTTTCTAGGATTCCTTGTCCTCAATAATTACTAGAAAATGGAAAAATCTTTTCATTTCAAAATATTTCACAGTCTTCAACATTTAATTTTTCAAAATAAAATTCATATTCAAAAACCAAAATATAGGGTTTTAATCATTTAATGAGTATTATATTAAAAAACAATCAGAGTATTTTATTATATTAATTTAAGATTTTTTTCAAAATTAATTATGAAATAATTTTAATATTTCCATTAATTTCAAATGACACCCAAAATTTTAATTGCATAAAATTTCGGGGGAGGGGGTCAAAAAATTTCATTCAATGTAAAATCCATGATTAAATTCAGATAAAATTTCTTTTACAAAAATCAATTGAAAATATTTCAAACACAATAAATTAGAGGTTTAATCAATTTGCCTATAATAAACAGAACCACATACCCATTTTTTGAAAAAAACCCACAAGGGGATTATCCAAATAAATGAAGTCATAAGAAATATAAGTACTCAACATAGAGTCAATAATGAAAAATACAAAGTTTAAATCCATCAATCACCACTTGACCTATCAAACCCCAAAATGAAAATATATAGAGATAGAAAATATTAGAATACAACTTACCCATTAAAACAAATAACTACTATAACAATGATCAATCATTGAAAAACTGATCCATAAGGTTATAGGTCTCCAAAACTGCATAGTAAAATCCTCTATTTTGAGAAAAAGGACACATGGAGCAAGGAAATAGGAATTTTATCCCTAAAATTTACATAAAAGGAATAATTAGTATATTAAATGGTATGTAACCCAATTAATTGTCATGTAACCCAATTAAATGAAGTGTAATTTCTAATTATTGGATGTCTTGATAAAATTTCTTTTATCAATTTTTTTATATTTACATGTCATGTAAAATATACGTGGTGTTTAAACATTTTTTCTATGTACCGATTTCATGGTATCATCCTCCCATGTAGTACTATGGTATTAGAATTGACAATCTTGATTGGATGCTCGATCATAGAGAAATCAGGCTCAACATCAAGATCACACAATCTCAAAATATGAGATGTATCAGAAAGACTCATTCATAGATGTGATACACAGAATATGTTATATATTTACACAAACTATTATGGCAGTGATAGATGGTAATATAATTTCCCCAAACAGTAAGAAACCCCCAAAATATTCCATAAAACGAGGGGAAAGCTTTCCTTTCCTTTTAATTTTTCGAAGAACCAAACAAAATGAAACTTTCTGTAACACCTAATCACCAAATTAAAATTTTAATAGTCATTAATTATTTTTAGAATAAGATTTACACAACCTCTATTTCATTAAAGTCCTCTAAAGAATCCACTAAAACTCTTCTATCTTGTCTTGAGCTATTCTCAGTCCAACCAATAAATTTTCACCAGTATTTGACAAGTATAATAGATATTTTCATGGAATTCCATACAAGGTCTCACAAGGAGAGATTATGAACATATACTGGTAACTATTGTTACAAGAAAACTCAAAAAATCCTAAATATTGATCCAATGATTCAAAAAATTGAGGACGCCGACACAATGAATATTATCCTAAAATTGCTTTTCCATCTCTATCTTGCCATCTGTATATGGACAGTATGTCGTGCTCAAATGAACATGAGATTATAATGAATTTTTAAATCCTCTCCAAAAGAAATAAGTGAAATATGAATCTATATAAGAGACTATTGTAGATGAAACTCCGTGAAAATGGGAAGTATATCCCATATAGATATTTCCTATCTCCTTGATTTTAATGTTTTCATGGATGGGTATTATGTGAGTCAATTTGGTCATCCTATCAATCATAACCCATATATAATTCTTCTTTATCAATTTAGACATAAAACCAACCATAAATTCCATAGAAATGATATTCAACTTCAATGTCCACACTGGAAGTGGATGACATAAATTTGAGGGCCTACGATTCTCGGAATTAAATTTTTGTTAAGTATAGATTCGTTAAACAAGGTTACTGATGTCTTGGATCATACCCAGACACTATAATTGTCACAGAATTTCATAGAATGTATTTTTTCTTATTGGGTGGACAACCCAATGAGAATTATAGAAACCCCAAACAAAACTATCCTTATAAGAAAAGGTACAACGTACATGTTCTTGAAACCTATGACACCCTCTGTGGTAAAGATAAAATCAGTGACATGAAATTCATCATCGTGATACTATTTCATGTAAAGCATCTGGAGAAGAGTGTAGGTAAACTAAAAACCAGAAAAGACAACCTCGACTCTAGTTTTCTGAACTCCAACATGAAACTATGAAAAAATAGACATCAAGTTCCACAATTTTGAGGATTCTTTCATGGAATCAGCAACAATTTTCCTACTCAATGCACCAGAAAAGTCATTTCCTTTCCATGGGGTATAAAGAATATAGAAATAAAATGATTGTAGGAACACCACCCAATTCAATAAGAGAGGATTCAAATATTTTTTGTTGGCAGATATATCTCAAGATGTAATATTTACAATATAAAGTAAAACATTATCTGGGAAGTTAATGCTGTGAAGTCTTAGGTGAAGGAATCATAGGTATACGTTCAAGGACATGGGAAAGATAATTAATA
This sequence comes from Viscum album, assembly GCA_963277665.1. Lineage (NCBI taxonomy): Eukaryota > Viridiplantae > Streptophyta > Magnoliopsida > Santalales > Viscaceae > Viscum > Viscum album. Next base: position 1,714,253,477 of record OY728130.1, read on the forward strand.
TTTTGTGTCTTAAATTGATGAGATCCATATGAAACTATATGATCAATCTATATAAGAACCTAGCCCAAAACCAAACATGACGCACGATAGATGTTCACATAGATGTACTCGGTCTCTAGAAGTTTCAACATCAACGCAAAAGTCAAACAACATTTCCTATAAAAAATCTCTAAAATTCCACATCCCATGAAAAATTAACACCCTTATGAGTTATAATGGTCATCAGAGAATTAAAATTCAATAAATAATTGTGGAACTTGTGATAATATCTAGGTAATCCTAACATGATCAAAGCCGTGAAAACATTTCTAGGGTTCTCCCATGTCACAACAACTTTAACATTAACCTGATCAACTGAAATATAATTTTCTAAGGCCATGTGTCCAAATAAATTCAACTCATGAATGTAGAAATAACATTTTGATGGATTTTCATAATTTCAGTGATTTCTCAACAATTCTAGAACATTTCTCGAATGAGACACATGATCATAATCAAACTTAGTGTAATCCTAGATTTAATCCTTAATGACCACAAAAAATATAGCAATATACTCATGGAAGATTCTATTTATCAAATAAATAAATACTTCAGAAGAAAATCATATATCCAGATAACCATTGTGGCCATTCCTAATAAAAATGGTGGTTTTAGTAATATCAGAGTATAATATCCCCAATTGGCGATAACAATATCAAAGATATAACGTCGAAAACCACTTATCCCCTTTCAATTAGTCGAATAAATCATTTAAACCTAGACAAATTAGCTTTTCTTTTCATAAATCATTTAATAATTTGGTAATAAACACATAGGGGATGTGTTCCACTTATTTTACTAGAAAATAGAAAAGGTTCCACCCAAGGTGACAAAAATTGGAATTTAAATCCTGTATTTATTAAACCATCCAGTTGAGTCTTCTAGTCCTTAATTTTAGATAGTGGAATATGGTAACATGGAATAGGTAATATTTGTCTTCTCAACACCAAATTAATAGAAAACATTACATCTCTTACAAGTGTTAAACTAGAGACATTAAAGGGAAAACAGTAAGAAATTTGATGAAAAATGAAAGGAGGTCACCACTCAAGGATTCCAAATCCAGACCAAAATAAATAACTAATATCACATTCCCAAACTTAGGATAAAGTGGTCCAGATCTACTCAACGTTGGGTTCTATTCTCCCATTAATACACAATACACCCCATCAGGAATAGTAATGGAGACCAATCAAAGATTATAATAAATTCAAAATTTACTATCAATGATCCAATCAATATTAAAAATTACATAAATAATTTACTTGTTGAGAACCATAAAAACAAAATAAATCTCATTTTTTTATAATGATAAAACACACATAAGACAAAAAAGTCCCTTCCCTCTCTTAGTTCCATGTTGTATACTCATATCCATTGCATAAGATAGCATATATGTATGATGATGTAGAAGATTTACAACCTGAGTTGATATAAATGGTTGAGATGAACCAATATCAAATAAAGTATTCCCTGTTATTGAAATTATACTATTGGTACCCCTCACAGTCATTAGGCCCATATATGATTCATGTGGACAATCTTACACACTATGAAGAAGCTTTTTTCCAGATGCCTTTTGCTGGAACCACATAGATCTTGTAGCATCAGATTTAAACATAGTAATTTTTGGTGATGATGATCCCATTACACTACATTGAGTAAGGAAGATATAAAATAATTTTATAAAGTGTCCGGAATGACCCCAAGAGCCACATATGTTTGGTGCCTCAGCCAAAACCATTTTGAATTCTCAAGCGTGCCACATTCATACCTAGTAAGTTGGACTCTTCTAGGCACTACATGAAGTCTAGAAGGACCCAACCCTAAATATACACCGTGAGAGTAATCACGATTTCTCTTCACTTTACGGTAACTCACAACATTTCCACTAGGAGAAAAAGAAACTCCAAAAAACCCTGACTAACATTCCAGATCATGTTAAACCAAAAATGCCCTATATAAAAAATCTACATAAGAAGAGTGATTCATCAAAAAAAAACATGATAATGAAAATAATATCTAAGTCTAATATTGAATAGTAAAGTATTCATAATATCATTAAATAGAATATATTTTCAAAACTACACAAGCTCAGAAAATTGGTTCGCATATCTAGTCATGGACTTATCTACCTACTTCAGTCTGAAAACTCTATATCTTTGTCTAGCACCATAGATTCTGGAAAAAAATAGCCAGTTAAGGGAACCTTGATGTCCTTCCACTCTAAACACCATTTATATTCATAATCCCTATCAATTCCTTCCATCCTTTTATACTGACATCAGGCATAATTTTATTACATTTTTCCCCAATAGCTTCATGTGCTACCGAGATGTAAAAGATAAGCTCTATCTTTCTCAGCCAATCACTAGCCTCTTGATGATAATTTGAGCCTTTTAATGAACGTTATTGTAAATAATTAACTCCTTATTATGATTTTGGGATTAAATAATTTTATTATCCACTACTAGAGATTGAGTAGGTATGTGTACATGAGCTTGTACCAAAGCATTGAAAACACATACAATAACCATAACCAGATTCTGGTCCATGATATGATTTTCTAACTATGGATCATCATTAGATTCCTCATGGATACTATTAAAAAATAATCCTATAGGCATGATGATACAAAACAACAGGAAAAAAACATTGAATATATAATAATATTTCTTATATTACCCCTCAAACAAGAGAAGGAAGAAAACTTAATCTAACCAAAATGATAAACAAGGTTTTGATTTCAACCAGTCTAAAGGTAAAATAGGGAAAAGATTTTAACTAATACCTAATACACATTTCCCAAAATACCCTTGGTGAATTGAGGCTGGCTTATATGGGATATATCGATGAACTCACTCAAAAATACTACTTAAGTCCTGAGACAATATCTCAACCGCATACTGACATCATGGAAAGATTCTTAAACTCCACCTTTGATACAAATGTTTCATGTTCCAAACTTTATTCCTTGGTACATTACAATATGAAAAAACTCTAAAATATCCTGAAGGGAATTCCAAATCCCCCTTGGTTTGTTTATAGGACCTAAAATAATACAATATAAAATTTGGAACAAATTTTCCTCAAACACAGTGGATGAAACAGATACATATCTATTTGTTCAAAAACTCCATAGGGATATAGTACCAAAACCAAACATGTATGTCATAAACCAAACCATAAATCATCAAATTAACAAAATTTTTAATAGAAAAAACCCACATCTTGAAAGAGACTTCACTCCATGCACCAAGGAATCAAGAACAACCACCTCCACCAAGAAGGCCATTCCCACTACTATAACATAGAAGAAGAAAATGTAAAAATTCATGAAGAGAAATGAATCATCAGAGATACAATTTCTAGTAGGGTCTCTCCAAGTGATATATCAAAATATTCCATTATAATAACCCAAATCGTGCTTTCAATTTTAATGAAAATGGACTTGGTTGTACATTTTTATAGTTAAAAACAAACATGCTTTTAATTTCCAAAGATGGAAAACACTTCAAATATGTATAAAATACACACGTTATATAAAATAATATATAAACATCATTGAGAATAAGTATAATAAATTAAATAATAATGGAATATACATCAATTTAATATCAACAATAACCATGTTTATCTGCCCAACGGTACGATAGTTTCAAGTTATGAGATCCTCACACATCAAAAATCAGTGATCACTACAAGTATGAGTACAAACATCCCTCAGAATCACACTAAATAGGTCCCATAAAAATCCTATCATGGATAAGATATGTTGAACATAATTTTTCTTAGAGTTTTAAATCCTCAATACATTTCCAGGGAATCATAATTCTATAATGTTTGTCCCAAAAAACACAAAAACTAATATGTTTGCATGAGCTCAACCATTCTATTGAAAAATGGAAAATAATTTCATTTAAAAATACATCCCACTAACCTACTTTTCTAGTTTAGAATTCAAATTCACATTTGAAACCAAAAAATATGTTTATCATCATTTCAATCATTTTAAATACAATCCAATAAAATTATTTTATAAAATATATTAAATCCATTTTCCAAAATAAAATTCATAAATAAATATACAAATTCCATCAATCTCAAATTACACACCAAATTCCAATTCCACCAGAATTGGTGGTTTTCCACCAAAATCCCAAGCAAAGTAAAATTCAGATTTCTGTTGGAATGAAAATAATTATCCAAAACGTAAATTTAAATCAATTTAAAATAGAACCAAACCCGGATTTATTCAATTGAAAAATCATGAACATAATAACCTATATTTTAATGAAAACCCATTGCCTAAAATGGGACTCACTAATAGAAAAATTATGACATAAAAGATATAATAACTCAACATAGATTCAGTATTTAACAACATGTAATTTAGATCCATCAATACCAATATGACCAATAAAATAGTAAGATGAAACAATAGAGTAAAAAAAGATATATGAATACCACTTACCTAAAAATAAACACAATAAAAGAAAAAATGTTCAACCACGGAAGGAAACGATCTTGGGGGTTAGAGGTCTCCAAAACCACCTTGTAATAGAGTCCAAGTTGAGAGAATATAAAACATGGAGGAAATAAATAATAATTTATTTAGATCCACCTTCTTAAAACTATCACATAGAATTTTAAATGTTGTGTTACCCAATTACACATGTTGTTATTATTGATTCCTAGATATACTGAGATTCCCATATAATTATATTGAAACTCAAATATTTAAAATTTAAATGGAGTGTAAACTAAAAACGGTGTTTAAAATTTTATACTACAAACCAATTTTACCACATTTACCAGACAATGATTACTTGTCATTTAAAACCAATACATAGTGTATAAATCCCCAAAAGACTATAAATTATATTGGTTTTACACAAAAGAATACAAAAATCCATAACTTCACCATTCTCGTATTCTCCCAATTCATTCTCATCATTATTAAACCAATGAAAATGAAAAGCCATTGAAAAGATAAAAACACATCTTCTAGAAATGTAACGTGGTGTTACAATATCAATATATACCACTTTCCAAAGAACATTGATTTCCTGTCCATAATTGTTAAATAATGTGAAATGAAACATTTTATTAAATGTTGACTGAAAATATGAATGAAATGTAAAATATTGAAATTTTATTTATATGGGTTTTTAACAAATAAAATGGTGGTGTTTCTTGAGACCACATTGTAGAAAGTTTAATTTTTTTCAAGTAATGTTAATATATTGATGATTTATCTTGGAATATTAGTTGTTTCCTCCAAGATAGTTTTGATTAATAATTTCATTATAATTTTACAACTTTAATTAATTCATTGATATTGAATGATATATCATGTAATATTTGTGTTCGAACAGTATTTAATTATATTATGTGACAAAAATTTAAAATTTTGATTCCATTGGATGTGTTGGAATGTTTATTATTCAAGTAAAGAAACATTGATCAGTTGAAGATCCATCACTATGAGTGGATAAAGGTAAAAGGAGTTATAGAGGAAAATAAATTTATATTAATAAATATCTATGTTTCTCACTGATAAATTGTTGTATAAGATCGGTTTATGTGTTTTGGGAAAAATTTAAAAAAAGAACATGGATGGATCTATTGATGTCCAATGAACAAATGAGTTGAAAGTTAGATTAAATTATAATCAGATAAATTTGAGGTTTTTAAAAAATCAATATATTATTATGAAAAAAGAGAAATAATTCCCCACACATGGTTTACTCTATTTTTAGGTAGTTATATAAATATAAAAATGTTATATCAATAGTTGTTTAGTGGTAAATTATACCACCCAGAAAAGAAATTCCAATAATTCAATACACATATAATTTTGGTTCATATTTTAAAGGGTCTAAATATGGGTACATCCTAAAAATAATTACTTATGTAATGGTATAATAGGGTGAATATGTGTTATAGAACAATAAATATATTTATTTAATGGTAAAATAGAGATTAAAAATCTATATATGGGTAGCTCTATAATTTTGGTACCTATGTGACAATATATATTGGTTTTTATTGCACACGTAAAGGTATATTTGGATTTCTATATAATTCATGAAGGTAAATCCTACGCTATGTAATATTTTTATAACAAGTTCATTTAGTGTGTAAAGGTAACTCATACATCATTGAACCTCCCTAAGGGTACATTCAAGATCTTATAATGGAAATTAAATTAGTTATTATGATCAATACTATGTAAGGATTTAGTGAGTATGATATGTAAATGATGTCTATATGATTGATGAATTAAGAATAGTGATCTAAAATTATGACCACACAATTTTTATTCAACTTATCCATGATAAAAATATGTTTACTACATGCAAGGAAAGACAGTGAAGAGATATAGTGGATCAATATAACAAGTGAAACAGAGTTAGTCAATTTAATCTGAGCCTAACATAGTTGGTCTAGAAACAAATGGGTAATGAATGCATGATCAATGATTTCATTAAATGAATTAGATAAAGGAACTTCATGTGTTGTGGTGGATCAACTGACCACACAGTCAGAGTCGATATTGCGGTTTGAAGGAGAAATTTTTGGGGCATCAAAATGAAATTAGGAAATTTTTGAGAAGATGTTATCTATAAATGAAGGAACTGAGAAAGAAAATTACAAAACATTAAATAAATCTATTAAATGTATTCATTAATAAAACATTTTTTTGGGAATATTTTTTCATGACTCTTCCAGGATATTTTTAAAAGGATGGTGTACTCCCCATTTTATATGAAAATATGTTGATATGTTTTATAAATTATTTGGAGGTGAATGCTAATAGAATTAATGAAATTTTATGAAGATACATACATTTTTTTTCTTCAAAATGGATGTTAAGATGATTTTTTATAATATATTCTTGAAATAAAAATATAATATACAGATGCGACTTGTATCAAAAATATATTTATTCATTTGTGGTTAGTTTCATTAAATTCAAATTTCATGGGTTAAGAGTTGAATAAGTTATGATCTATGATATAATGACTTTTACATTGAATATAAACCCATTTTTAGCTTCCATACATATTTATATGCAATATTTAATATATAAGTATTTTGAAAATAAGGGATATAGTTTCTATGTCATTTTTGTAAAAAACTACATGATTTAAGTTTCCAAAATCATGTCACTATACAATACATGAATTTGGGTATAAAATATTATTAGAATTTCAAATAGATCTCATTTGATTAAATTCAGAAGAAATATTGTGTCAAAATAACATGAAGATGCCACAATAAATTAGCATGTCTATAAGGTATCTATAATTATGTGACCACTCTCTTATATAACATATTATGAATTCCATATCCAAGAATTATCAAGCTGGCCAATCATCATGAGATATTCAGGATCACCCATAATAATAAATAATTCCAACAGACTTTTACATGTATGAAACAAATAATCCCATTAATTTATATTATAAATATTGTGAAAATATATTTTTGAACCCACAATAAAATACATTTCAGATATTGATACATCTATTTCATATAAAACACTTTTTTCAAAAAAAAAAATTATAAAAAATTACAAATGGAGTTTTCTATTGAAGAATAAATAGATTACTATAATTTAATAATAACATAAAAAAATAGGTATGGAGGTGGGATAATCCATTGGCATCATGTATGTTAAAATTTAAAAATTCCATTTTCATTTTATAATGAAAATTAAAACATTTTCTATTACATTTATTAAATGCTTGTTTTTTGTAAACATTGAGTCAAAGTAAAAAGTGACATATAATTACAATAATAATTTAATTATATCTATATAAATAAATAATTAAAATAATTTTATGAATATGGACTTATATGAAAAAAGTGAGGAAAATTAATCTTTAAATACATTGGAAACAAGTTTTTAATGTAATTCATCCTTTACCTCGAGTCCGAATCATCACGTACATCATTTATATTCCCCAATACTAAACTTATGTTAATAATTAACATTATTAGGAACCATTTAAAATTTTATAATTCCTTTTATTAACATTATTACCATGTTATACTTAATTACATAATCAATTAAGTTCATATCATATGTTTTAACGATATTTGTCTTATATACCCAAAATGAAATTTTTATGTTTAATATAGTCAAATATATAATTATTTAATATTAAATAGAATAATAATAATGAAATAATTATCATTTTATACATAAATTATTCTTTTTAATGATATCATGAAATAATGTTATGATAAATGAACTATATTACAGTCATCGAGATGACATGTCGTTTATATGAATGACTACCATTTCTGTTATTTAAAGACCATAAATGAAAGAAGGTATGTATTGTTTTTCATTTATATAGACAGAATAATATCAAAAATGTGATATAATGTCTTTTAAAACACTTTTATATATCATCCATGTGATGCAGTGATGAATTGTGAGCCACTTCAATTCATCAAGGTGGTTAACCACACAAACACACAAACACACGCACACTATTATCATTTTTCAATGGGTTGAATGTTAATGAAATTGATCTTATATTATAATTATAAAATAAAAAACATTTCATTAATATCATATATAAATTTGTTAAATACATCATTATAATCACCTTACAGTGGTGCTTATGGAAAAGGAATTACATCTATTGACGAGGCGGTTGTCCACCGTACACAAAAATGATGGTTTCATTTCAAATATGATGAAAAAATTGATATTGGTTATAAAATTAAAAAAATAATATATTAATATATTTATGAGAATTATTTTATTATTTCTTAGTGGTTAAATAATATTTGATGGATATAAAAGAGAAAATAAAATGAAAAAAACTTGGTTAAGAAAAATACCTATTCTCCAAAAAACTACATTAGGATTATCTCTAAATCCATCCATGATTGTTTTTATGATCCATTTATAGACTCTATAACAACTATATGGATGTTAATAATGGATTTGAGTAGGTATTGGATGATATATAGACATCAAATGGTGTTCTAAAGGGATGAGAGGTGGTTACCTTCTATAAGTGAGGGGAGGGACACTCTAGGAATTACTTAATGTATTAAATTAATATTAACTAATTTACATGATAAAATGGATCCAAATTTGTATAATTAGAATATATAATATTTATGAGTCTAAATAATATCATACAATAAAATTTTTACTTATTTGTGTGATTTTTTTACATTAATCAAAATGTTAACCCCTTGTTTACCATTTTGATGATAACCTTGATAAAAATGGTTTTTACTCTTTAGGGGTTAAGAAGTAAATATAATTGTAAAAGTCACAAATAAATGGAATTTGTTTTATATTTTAATCCATATAAATTTCACTAGAGTGACTACACAGGTTTTCTAAATTTTAATTCATTTAATCAAATATTATTTAATATAAAATATTATTATTTTCAATTGTGGAACTAGTCATTTAATTTTACATTAAAGACATAAAGATAAGAAGTTAACACAAATATAATTTTTTTGGATATACATAATATTATATATTACTCTATTAAAATTGTTTACACTATAAATCAACCAAAAATAAATTATATTTAGTATTTTGAAGATCTTTTATTTTGTTTTTCTATATATTACACAAGAATTGAGTAGGGATTTTATAAGAATATATGGTAATTAATTCATCACTATGAATTTAAAGAAAAATTAAATTGATAGAAAAAGTTAATTAATATTTTAAATAAATACTCACAATCTCAAAAATGTCTTGTTATCCATAGAAAAAAATATTATAGACAAAAAAATCAAGAGACTGTAATTTTTTGCTGTATACTTTAAATAAATATAATAAAGATTAAAATCAGTGAAAAATGAAAAATGTATTATTTGCAAAGTATGGGAGATTAGTTTTTATATTGGCTCATAAAATGAAATTCATTAAAGACCTTTAATAAATTTAATTCCTCGTCACATTAGTTTTAACTTTAACTAATCCATTTTATCATAAGTATGGGAACATAATTTATTATGGTTACTATACATAATTTCCAAATTTAAAAGACATATATTTAATAAACATGATCCTCAAAATCGAAAATAAATAATCATTTTTTCAAAATTATATTTTTTAAGTAGAAATTATTTTTAGATTTAAACTAAAAAAACACCAAAATACATTAAAAACCAATTTTAAAACCAAAATGAACTCACATAAAAACCAGGTATTATAATTATTAAATTTTAATAAATTATCTTATATAAAATTAACTATTAATAATAATACTGTAATATCAAATTAAATTAATAGTGGGACATTTTAAAATAAATGACAATATTACATAAACTGTTATTTTCACTATTCACTAAAATTTAGTTTGTTGAAAAAAATCTAAAAAAACCAAGTAATAATTATTTTTTATGTTCATTTAAAATTTGACAACATTTTTTATGAAGTTCAAATTCTATAATTTTGGAATCCGTCATTTAAATAAATCCATGATATATATGTAAACACATTTATAAAGAATAAACTTATTTCCTATTTGATTGGAAGTATTCTTATAATGAATATATTTATATAAATATAATTAATTAAAATTCATAAGTCCAAAAATTGATTTAATTTTAACATTACTTTCCTTGATACATTACCACATTTTTTTTGAAATCATGTCTATTGACACCCACCAAATGAGAATTTGAAATTCCAAAAAGTGGAGAAATACCTTAATATGGGTATTATTTTCCCCTCAAAACAAATAAAGAAAAGGTAGCTAGAACACTTGGATTACGTGAGCCTTTAGGTGACATGAAATCATGAGACCTTCATAAGTCCACATGAAAGATCCATGAACATCACATATCCTATAAAGGATCCTCTATTTCCCCTTTTGACAAGTCCTTATGTACTTGTGATGGCGTCTCATACACTAACTGATCACTTGGTGGTTAGTAGATGAGTTCCTATGAGTAACAAGATGTGTAAAACAAATTTTACTGAAGAAACCATAAAAAAACTTTGTAAAATAAATATGAAAAGGCCAAAAGGTGGGAGAATATTTTGGTTATGAATATCACACAACATGCCCAGGTGGTTCACAATACACCACAAGGTCCCCTAGTGCCATATCTATATCGTCACGTGAGAGTACATCCGAATGAAACATTAATTATGTGAAGGGTATTTGACATATTAAAGTGGTATTTCACTCCCCCTATGGATCTAAGGGAAATCAAAATATTTTTTCTGTGAAATTATAGAGAACCACCATAGGACCCTTTATTGGTCATGGGAGGTATCCCCAATATTGAGAGTGATTATCTTAGACACCACTCAAGAAAACTCACAAGATAAAGAACCCATGTAAAATAAATAATGTAACAAAAGAATGGTAAAGGAGGGATCCTCTTATAGTCATAAATATCACTTGAAGTGCCTAAGAGGTTCATGAGACACCATTTATGACCATATAGTCATGTTTACCTCTCCATCAAAGAGCCTACTAGCGTATCAACCTTGTCAAGTGAGGGGGTTTTGAACATGTCCAACCAGCCATGAACTTCCCCTTTCAGTTATATATGGAAAACGAATGGGTTTTCCATTAAATTATCATGAACCACAACATAAACCATTCATGGAAATGTCATTTATCACATATGGGGAGACCAAAAGTCTTAGACAACACTCATACAATCTCCCATGATCCCCAACCCCTGTAAAATAATCAAGGAAACAAAATTAAAATAATGGGAGATTCTTATAAAGGGATGAAGAGTTGATCTTATGAGAATGGGTTTATATGCCCATGGTTATTTCCATTGATCACACAATTTTTCCCATGAAAATCCACATATTTCTCATGAAGGTTCCCTAACAAGTCATCCATACCTCATAAAGTCTCAATGGAATGAAAACCTTGTCTCATGAAAGACCATAGACAAGTCACATGATATCAAGAGAAATCCTTTAAGAATGCATCATGATATCATGAAAGCCCTTATACATGTTACAATATACTTTTAAAAGTCTCTTGTCCTTTCCACATGATTAAGGACACCATTAATTAGTAAAAATATAATAAACGAGGCACATAAAGTATGGTATTGTGTTTACTGAAAGTCATGTGACGCCCCTGGGATTTCCTACGATAGGAAATTGGGAATCACGTGACACCAAATCCCTCCATTGAGTCTAGCCTAGATTTGAATGAAAAAAACTATATATAGACACATATAAACTAGGTGGTGAGTCCTATAAATCCCCCACCCTAGTAAGAAAAAATAAAACAAATATGGACCAATGTACCAGATCACATAAGAACTTCAGTGGAATTCAAGGAGTGGAAATTCTTGTGATCGTGAGGTCTTCTGCTATAAAAATGTATGGGGAATGACATAGAGGATCTTCAAACATGTATAGACACTTCAAATGATAAATTGAGATCACACAAAAGGCTTTAAGTGGGCCATGTTTTAGAAATTCTATATGTCTTCTTAATCACATGAGGCCTAAACATGATAACACTGAATAAATATAAGGAACATATATAATGAACACTGATGTAAAGAATAAATAGAGATTAATTTTTTTAAAAAAATGTATTCTCATCCTTATGGGCTTCATATGACTCATCCAGATCATGCGACAATATTTGGACATGTCTCCCACATTATGCGATACCACCTGGGCACATGGTTTGGATCATTCATTGTCCTATAGGAATACCATGATGGTCAGGTGATGCCCTCTATAAATTTCATCCAAGTCCCATGAATCCCTCTAGACTTTCCATCCATATCATATGATATCTTGAAAACATGTAACCCCTTTTATGAAGAGACACCCATTTAAGTCAGCTCGGTCTTATGAAGCTCTTTGATCATTTCAATTATATCTCATATCACATTCCAAGAATGTATTCTAGGTATCATGATGCCTTATTGACATTCCAACTAGATATTATAGAACCTTCCATGATAGGTTCTCAAGATCTTGTGATGATGAAAAGGCATGTCATCCAAATTATATGAAACCCTCCCTACATGCCACCTAGGTTTCATGAAGCCCTCCAAGATCACCATCTAGAAAATGAGGCATCACCCTGACATGTTTATGTGGGTCATGTGATATATTTTGGACATGTCGGGCCGGTCATGTGAATTCTACATACATGTAAGGCCTGGTCACAAATAATAAAAAATTCAAGAGCCCATAGGATTAGAATCATTGAAGATTATATAACAATAAATATTATTTCATAATATAGTATAAATTAATTCCAAAATATTTTTTTAACATTATTACCTTATAGATAAACACATTTAAATCTTTATTATTTACCTAGGAAAAAAGGTAACATCGGAAAATGAGGGCCCAAATACACAGTATGAGAAAATATTATCAATGAGTCATATAGACATTATCTTTATATAAAAAAAATTAAAGTAATATCACCATATTTTAAATTAAATTATTAATACAATGAGATAGGGGAAATATAAGACATAATAATGTGGCATGAAAACATAATCATGTATAATGGAATAGAAACATAAACCATAAAATGATCTTCTTGAAATAATTAAATATACAATTCTCTAATAAATTCGAATATATAATCACGAATCACTGTAATATAGCATTGAAATATTTTTTAATCAGAAGTATAAAAAATCATAAAATATGTCAATATTTATTTCTTAGAAAAATATAACATAATTTATTTCCCATAATTATCCATTTCCTATATCATAATTAATTTAAAATAACTAACCACATCCAATAACATATTTTTTTGGATATCCCTACTCATTACCTATAATAGAGTGGACTGGTAGTCTCTACACATTACTATAACAATATTTCGAGATATAGAGCTTAACCCAATTCATCTATGGGATATATAATTATATGTCCACCCATCACATCATGATAATCCATAAATATATATATTTGAAAAATGATGTTTTCATACAATATAAAATGATTATACCATCAAAATAAAATTGAAAACAACGCATTTCTATAGGGTATCATATAATATAAAATCGAGATTTTGATGAGATGATACCAAAAATTCAATATGCCAAAAGTAACATGTCATGAAAAAATTATGTGGATGAAACATGTGTCATATGAAATAGATTAAGATGATCTATTATCAATGTAAGTAATTCAAAATTTAAGAAAGAATTGGAAAATATATATATTATGTATTGGTGACATTTTCATAATAATAATGATATAATTGAAGTCAAAATTTAACAATAATAAGTGAAAATATAATTCTAGAAAATTATTAGAATAATTAATTTTCCAGCAAGTCATCATTTAAAAGAATAATATTATCTCATAAGAAACATTAATTTAGGGACATAATAATGGATTATAATTTTAAAAAATAATTTATTAAGATCATTTAATTTTTAAAGAAACTCCAATTGATAAAAAATATAAAATTTTATTTATAATGGAGTTTATGAAACATATAAGAAGAAAAAAATGAGAATTCATAATTTAATTCCATAATAATAACAAATGGTTTTGGTAGGAATGAACATGTATACGAAAGAGAAATAAAGAAAATAAGATGTAAAGGTTTTCCTTCAAAACAATATTTTTATGAAACAAAAAATAAATAAAAAGGATAATTTTTATAAAATAATATATATTTCCAAAATCAAAATTAGAAAATATATTTCGATATGAGAAATCTGTATAATATATCAAAATATTAAATATATAGTCAAAGAAGAACGTGAATGAATCATTAAATCAATATTGAGATAATAAAAAAATCATTGTTTCCTTAAGTAAGAAAATTCTCTATATCATGTATGGAAACAAGGTATCATTTGGAAAATTTCTTCTGAATCGAAGGATTTTTTTCCTTATATTGTTTAAAATCTTTCAAATGTTGGAGAATATTTTTATAGTGATAATTTAGGAATCTATTAAAAAAATGGATGGGACGTCTGGTTTTGAGTTAGTGTAGGAGGTGTCCTTTGATAGGAGTTTTTTCGTGACATGTCATAAAATTCACATTCTTCAATATGAGGGGAATTTAATTTTACAAGTAACATGGTACATGAAATTAACAAATAATGAATATTTCCCACACGTTCCCTCATAAATAAAATTAATGAAATTTTTTAGAGGAGTGTGTGATAATACCCATCATTTTATCCTGTTTACCTCATTTTATCCTTCTTCATGTAAAGTCATATTTTACATCATATACATATTTTTTACCAATATATGAAACTAAATATTTTAATTAATTTTAACATTCATATTCCAATTATTAAATACCTCTAAAATAATGAAATTTATAATGTAATAAAAATGTTTTTAAAATAAATATGCAAGAATAATAAAAAAAATATTTTTAGATTTATATATTATTGATAATTAAACAGTTTTAATGAAACTTTTAACCTATGATAACTCATTAGATGAATTATAGTGAAAATGAATGGGTTTATAAGACCTCTATTTATTTATGATCTTATATTTGGAAGCTCAATATGATGTATGGTAGTGAAATAAATGTAGAGGGATGAATTTTGGATCATCAGGTCTAAAGTGACCATATGGGAAGTAGTGGTGGAGACCATTTCAGGGAAGATTTTAGTGATGTATCTATATAATAATGGGAGAGGGATAAAACTCATGTAGATAGGTGTTGCAATCCTATGACATGATGAAAATAACTCTTTTGTGAGGGGTTGTTTTAGCCACTCATGGGATATAATTTATTCCTAAATTAGTTTATGTTTTGTGGGTGCTCATTTTATCCTGAATGGGTTTGGGTTTTCAGAAATAATCATACCAGAGTATATCACAATTCCATGGTTATGGCCAACATTTTTATCACAGAGCCTGTATATTTAATGTATAATCCATATTAGAAATTTAGAAGGGTGACATTCCTATTTTAGGATGTACAGTAGTGTTATTACATGGTTGTTATTCTTCTTTGATTTGGTCAATTTGATTGAGAATATTCTAATAGTGATATATATTTAAAAATTCCATGGTATTACATTACATTTTTAGGGTTGAATAGTGATATTTCCATTTTGACTACATCTATTTTATCATACAGGTTAATCCCTTCATGAAATGTTTGAAACATCCATCATGAAAGGGGGAAGAGTTGAATTATGGAAATAATATTTCTGATCAATTTTTTTCTGATCAATTAGAGATATTATTGAATCCAAAAGATAGTGGTGAGGGTCTATTCAATTGTTTATATAAACAAGGTCCATTATTATCATTGAATTTAATTTTTTTTCATCTCTTTGGAACCCTAACTAACCTTAGTCCTTATTTAACCCCCTTTATAAATACCTCTGTTGGTTTTAAACTTCTTGATTTTATACTAAAATTAGATATTATTCATTAATTATATTTTTATAGTAATCTGTTTCAATCTCCATAAACACAGATTTTATTTCATTTTTTAATCTAAACTCCATTTCTCATCACATGTGAAATTCATGTTTAAAGTGAAAATTTGGACCCACTTAATCATATTATTGTGAAATTAATTGTTTTGATTATTATAATATGATATTTTTGGATATTATTGATCACTCTTTTGTTGGAATGTTTTAATTTTTTTAGGATCAAATGTTAAATCATATGTGATAATTGACATTATTGGGAATGAATGTAGAAATTTATAGAAAGAATAGAATTTTACTTAAGACCCTCTAGTAAAATAGGATCCACCAATTCATGATAAATGAAGAATAAATTTTAATTTTATAAATAAAAAATTATTAGGATCATTTTATTAAACTATGTCTGGAGAAAATTATTATGTATTCAAGGAGATCCACGAAACCTAATTTGACATTTAATTTGTGGGCTATATTTGAAGGTCTGTAAAATCAATCCACCATTTCAATCATAAATTCCCAATGGGTGATCCAATTGGAAAAAATATTTAATTCTATTGTAGGAGACATGGAAAATAATATTTATCTTGTTCAAACCCTTTATATTCAGCCATATTCAATGGCATACCAACATGCCATAAAAGGGAACAAATCTGGTTGATCTTCCTGACCAACAATTAAAATTACACTTTCCCATTATTTTCCCACCAACCCCTGACTTTCCAAATAAATGGGGAGAAAATTTATTAATTGGGTATAGACCCTAATCTAATTTAATTCCTAATTTAGGTGGTTTTGTAAATAATAATTGATATCCATTTTTTCCTTCTAATTGTATTGTTAAACGATCACTTTTTAATCACATGTTAAATTTATCTCATTTATGTTTCTTGAATCATTTTAATTTTTTAATAAATGTTATTATTATTCAAATTTATATTCTATAAAATATCATGTTTATACCATTTCTTCTGGTATTGAATCCATACAAATTATATTTTGGGAAGCATATATACACAATAGAGGAGTGATAATTATTTCTATGTTTTTCTTATTCAATTACATAGTCATAAGTCTATATTAATTATTTTGGGAAGAATATTCACAAAATAAAGGAGTGATAATTATTTCTATGTTTTTCTTCTTCAATTACACTGTCATAAGTCTATATTTTCGTCATTTAATATAATTGAATTAATTTAGGGATTAACATATTATGGGTTGATAATAAGAAGTATAAATGATATGTATTGGATGTTATTTCATATTGTTTATTATTTTAATCAGTTTATTATTTTAAGACTTCCATTTGATGAGTTATTTTATTCTTCGTGTTCACCAACTTTAATGATGACACGTTTTGAGATCTATAATAATCCATTTCTTGGTAGTTATCATTAAATTATTTTTCTATGTTCATTAGTGATTAGACTTGTAATTTTTTGTGGATTATATTAGTGAGTGTTTTTATAGAATTATATAATTGTTTAGATACTCCTTGAATTTGTGATATGAAATTATCTAATAAAATAACTACATTTAATATATCCACAGAGGAAAACTATATTCTACTCATAATATTTAATTATTTCCATAAAAAATTCATTTTTATTTTATGAATAAAAGTCATTATATTAGGTACATTAGTATTGTAGTTTCTTAATTAAAATCACAACAATATATGGAATCTTCATAGCCAACCCTTTATATAATGAATTTGTTTATAGGTTTCCTCTTATGTCAATCTAGATTAAATCCCTACCTATAATACAATAATTGCATATACTTGTAGGGTAAATTTGGGTTTTACCAAAATTTTATGGAATTTTTAGGGACCCATGTGAGTTATCGTAGACACTATCATCATTTTCACAAGAAATTACCTTTTCTCACCCCCAATTCTCTTGTCTTTTCCCCTTATTATTTATGTGTTCCCTAGAAATCTCAAATCCCCATTTCATCCTACTCCAATATAGAATCTTATACATTAAGTCAACATAAACCCTATATGTAATGGAAAATATATATTGGGAATCACCAAACATAGGGAATTTATATGATCAATCCCTCAATGAATACACCACACTCAATGAGATATATAATCCATGAAATTATGATGTTTAAAGTTCAAATTCCGAGACCTCTAAAGGATGCATGAAAAAAAATCATACTTAATTCCTTGATGTGAAAACTCGTATCTATCCTATTACCTGATAACTTCTTGAAAAATTGTGAGAATAAATGGGAAAAACAAACTCCAAAGTTTTATCACTAAACTCAGAACTACAAAACATTGAAACGGTTATGGAACCCATTACCACATAAGATGTTATTTCCTAGTTCCTGAGAGAATAATTTTTTCTCCCAGAAAACTATTATTAATTTAAAAATTAACCAAAATTTTTATATGGGATAATTGAAGAATATCAAAAAATTGTTGAAGGTTCATTAATTCTGGAAGAAATTGATTTTTTTGATTCAATAGGGGTAAATTTGTCTTTGTGGAATGAATATTATGAATAAGGCACCAGAGTTAATTATTTAAGACTAATGATCACTAAAACACTGGTAGAAATAAAAAACATAGAGTCCATACCCATTCCTAATAACCAACTCACTAATTTTGTGGATGAATAATATTTTTATAATGAACTAGTTAATTCTACATATCATGGACAATAAAAAAATTGTCTCAAATTTCCAATATTCATTAAGAAATTTCAATCATCCCAACATTAATATTATAATATTCCTTCCCACTAAATTATCCCCTTATAGGGTACAACCGTGTCCTGGGAGTTTCATTAATTTATCATTTAAAACCAGAAAGGTAGTAATGATCATTAATGTATTAGGAAAGATTACAAAAGTAACTAAATCAACCAATTTTGATATTCTCTATATATTTTCATTCATTATAAACAAATGATTATACATGACACAAATTTTTGAATAATAATAATTCTCAATCTAGTAGATGTGGCTAAAAAATGGGGTCCTGAAAACATTGAATGTTTTTATTAGGTAATTTGGGGGATTTACAGGGAGATCGTGACATTAAAATAAGAACTTTTTGTTAGGAAAAACTATTTCTTCATTTATTTAAATTTTTTTTATTTTTTTTCCGTGATTTTCAGTTAAGGGGACCCACTTGGGTTTTCCAATGTTATCTAACGTATATTCATTTTTGGATTTAGTCGTTGAGTAAATTTAGGGTTTATAAATAAAACCCATGATTTATAAATTTTAATCATATCCACCAACCATCCATGGGGAGTCAACTTGTGACATGGGGCTAAAATGATCAATTTATTATTGATGGGTCATAAATCCAAACTAGGTGGGTTTGTTTCATGATTTTATTTAAAATATCCATCTACCCTGCATCTTAAAAATTATAATCAATCTATTACATTATCTTTCAATAATTAGGGATGTTTTATTCAAAAATTGGGGGGAGTGAAAATCTGAATTTTTTAAGAATTTTTTGGAAATCAGAGTTTCTGAAGAAAACAAGGCATTATGATAAAAATTGAATTCAATGAAAAAAATTAAATTCATTATCATTTAATGAATTAATTTAAATTATGAAACATTAAAATTGAATGTCAAATGAATTTAAATCCCTAGATTATGATTTTATTACATGTTTATTTTCATGAGTGTATCTTTTGTAAAGCACAATTTTCTAATGTGATTTTAAATGTTTAAATTTTCATTATCTTAATAAAAATTCCACAAAGGCATTCCATTTTATTTTGGGTGAAATTTTGAGATCTTGGTACCCTTTCATCACAACATAGGGTTTTGGGCCGATTTCAATTTAATTCGTGCATCTAATAAAGGATAAAAAAATTAAAAATAATACCATATAGAGAAATTGTTTTGTCCAAATGTGTGGAATTAAGAACATGGAGATCATAAATATATAATTTTATTACAAATAATTTTGCAATAAATATCTATTCCAGCACAAGTAATTGACATTATGTATAGTGTTCAACACTTGGGGATCATGACTCGATAGTTGTTTTTTCTAGAGTGAGTATTTTTCATCTCTATTGTGGTTAAAAAAGGAAACAAAAAGAACACATTAAAAAATTGAAAAAATTGGATATTATTTTTATTGTTTAATGTGTTCACACCAAGATCGTTCATTTATTTCCCTTGTACAAGTAAATTAGACCCATGTATTTTGTGATGTACAACACATCATCATGCTTAATTGAATTGCTTTAAATGTGATAATGAATTTTAATAATGGAATTGTCATGGGATTGGGATATAATTGTGAACCTAGATTACGTAAAATTATTTTAATAGTTTTCATTATTTTTTTGAATCATGTATTTTTTTGATCATTTCATGTTAAAATGGTTTTGGGAAAAAACTGAAATTTCATGTTTTTTAGATGCTTTTTTCCGAGGACATTCAAAACTCATGTTCGGGGAGTGATTATTTAATGAAATAAGATTATATTCATTGTTAATATTTTAATATTAATGTGATTATATCTTTATAAATACAGGTTTTAGGGAGTTTTTTTAATTGAACTTTCTTTCACATCATTGTGAAATTCTTGTTTAAAGTAAAAATTTGGGCCAAATGAATCGTCTATTTTTCAAAAAAAATTATTTTCGTTATTTGAATTTAATACCTTGGGATTTTATTGAAACTATTTTAGAAAATTGTTACTTTTAAGATAAATGGATCAATAAAAAGGAAAGATGGATATTTTTGTCTATGATTACAGAAATTTCTAGAAAAAGCACAACAGGACTTTGGAAAATCAAACAAATGTGGTAACCACAATTCAAGGATAATAAATGTAAAATATTAACATTATAAAGAGGAAATATGGGGATTATTTATTTTAACAATGTATATATCTAAATATATTTTATTCAAGGAGATACAAAGATCCTATGTTCACATTTAATTAATGGGATAGATTTGAAGTCCTATAAAACAAGACTAGTATTTTGATCACAAAGTTAAAAAGGATGATAATATTGGAATGAAAATTTGATACATATTAAATGAAACATTTAATATAATATATATATTCTATAATCATTTATTAGTACTTTTTCAATAAAATTTTAGCATTCTAGAATGGGGGTGAACCTAATTGATTTTCCTATTCAAATATTAAAAGTCCACATTCCCTTTATTTTCTAACCCACCCATGACTCTTATAATTCATGGGGTGGGAATATTTTAATTATGGATATACCCTATAATAATTATATTTATATTTATGGTGTATTTGGTGAATGTATATTAGATGCATCTTATTCTCTCAATTTTAATTTTATACATTCATTTTATAATTGCATCCTCAATTGTTTCCCATGTAAATTTTTCATTTCCCATAATTTTATAATTTTTTTTATTCTTTATATTCATTTATTTTTTAATTTTTCTTTTGATGTTGATATTGTTTCATTAGGTATTGAATATATTCACATCAAATTTTGCGAAATTCTTCTTACAATGGTAGAGTGATAATTAATTCATTGTTTTTACTTCCACAATCCTACTTCTTTAAGTCAACTTCAATCTTCAATTGAGAGAATTTCATTAATATAGGGATACACTATTTTTGGTTTGATTATATTGAGTTTATTAGAGATTAATTGGTTGATATATAATTTTACTGAACTTATTAATTAATTATATGGTTTTATATTTCATTTCAATATCTTATTTCTTCTTAATTATCACCGAATTTGAATACTAATATTTTTGAGCGCTAGCATGATAAAATTCCTTGGATTAAATATGAAGGGTTCCATATATTTGAAATATTTAAATTATATATAATTTGAAAAGTATTAAATCATATAATGATATTTATTACTTATCTAATTAATTTAATATCACTTTACCAAGGGAATAGAAAATAAATAAGACCCAATTACATCCATTTTTTAACTTAACAGTTACCCAGGATTGACTCATCGTTATTTTTTTTAATGTCATTGTGTTTCTTTTATATTAATTTTAATTTAACTCGTTAGTTCATAAAATAAAATCAATTCCAAAATTTGGCCACTTCATATCTAATCATTCCATTAAATCAAGGTAATCATGTAATATCTTATTCATTTGAACTATAAAATCCAAATGAGCATTGGTTAGACCATAAGGCAAACCAATATACTCATAATTCCCATACTTACTCTTAAAGGGATTCTTAATGATGTTATATCCATTTATTACCATCCAATGATAACAAAACTAAATATCATTCATCAAAAACCACTTAACTAATTCCATTTAATCAATAAAACCATCAATCTGAGGAAATGGATAATTTTTTCATTACTATAAATTTATTGAGATTTTGATAATCAATACAATGGTAAAGTATCAAATAAATTTTATATGAAGGAAAAATGAATTCCACCCAAGGTGACACACTTGGGAAAATAAATCCTTAATACAAAAAATCATCCAATTGATAATTTAAGTCGTTCTATTTAGATAGTTCCACATGATAAGAGGGAATAGAGATATACTGGGTACTTAGTTCCATGAACATGGAAACTCCACATCTCTTACCAGTGGTATACTTGAAAAGTTTTAAAGAAACACATAGGGAAAATATATAAGGATATTATGAAGAACAAAAGTCAAAGAATATTTATCCAGTCTAAAATAAAACAAAAATATTATCCTTCCAAACTCTGGAAAAGAAAGTTTGACCTTACATGACATCACATGAAACTCTAATTGGAAAAAATAGAATAGCCAATCAAGAATAGTAATGTAGACTCTTAAGAAGATAAAACACAATTAGGGGTTTGTAGAAAATAATCCAATCCATCCAATGAATAGATATTGGAGAATTCATTTCAAGAACTAGAAAGTTCCTAGTGATCTTGATCTCCATTAACTAGAAGGAAAAAGCAGGGTATTATATATAATTCTTTCCCTCTGATCTGAGGGGCCTGGTGATTTACATAACATAATACATAAATTCTATAGTAATGTTATGGAAATTAAAAATATTTTTCAATGTTAATAAATGAGATAAATTAGTACTAATTAAAGTAATCACTAAAGATGAATCTATAGTATTGGTACCTTTAAATGTACCTATACCAACATGAGATTAATCGGGAGAATCTCCAATTGTGTGATTATTCTTCATTATAGATGCTTGTGGATAGAATCCCTTAGTTATTGAAATATAGGAATTAAAAAAATTACCATTTAATGATGAAGAGACCATTACACTATACGAGGCATAAAACATATGAAAAAAGTTCTTAAGATGGCCTAATCCTCTACACTATCCATAAATAATCGTGGTCTCAATACAAACACTGTCTGAATACCCAATATTGCACATTAAAATAATTACAATAGACCTCTTCTAAATATCTCATTAGGTATCTATGATTATTTATTTGATAATCTACCACAAGACTAACCAAACATACACATTTATTTAAAGGAACTAACAAAACTGCCATTGGTAATATGAGAAACACCCACAAACCTTGACTTACCAAACTATTCAAGCTTATATATCAAAGTGTTATTCAACATGTTCACAGAAGGGGTGATATTAAATATTAAATACTAATATTGAATATTATATCAAAGACATATATCTAACATTTGGATATCTATCTTCCCATTTATTACCACCTTTAGAGAAAAATGAACATGTTTAAAAATATTTTTTATACTAATTCATGTTTCTATCTATTTTTTGGAAGCTGATAATATCTATAGATATTTCCCAGACCATTAACAATAGATATAACAATTCATGTAATAGAGATCTAAAATATTTCAACTATAATCCTTTACATTTTTTAATGTACCCATAGAATACCACCACCAATTGTTAGGACCATAAATATTGAAGGTAGGGAACATCACTAATAATGAGAAATGAATCTATATAAACCAAAAATGTTTTTCAATATTTTAAAAAAATTCTCAATGGAATAGTGGTCAACTTATCTATAGATTTGTATTATTTTTTAGAAAAACATATCTTTCCCATTATCAAAATTTTAATCCCTTCATGGTTCCACTACATGTACCTGAATGAGAACAATTGTGGATACATTAAAAGATCATGGATGGGACACTACACTCTCATGATTAGATATGATTTATAGTCTTTTTTCCTGAAAATGTTCATAGAAAACTCTACCTTGTGGTATGTAGATAATAATTTTTCAGGTAAAGGTACTACATAACATTAACAGAAAACCCAAAAACATAAACTAGTAAACTCAGATCAGGAACATAAACAAGGGATAAAAAAACATTAATTTCATCATATATAATTCAAATTATTAGACTATGTTTGTGTAATGACTATAATTATATTATTTAATTCTCCAATGATCATTTCCAAAAACATGCATATTGAAAGAAGGCTCTTTGTGATGAGAGTTGTCTAGATTATCATTCTCATGATACCCTTCAAGACTTAAGAATCCAACATACAATTTACCAAGACATACTAAACTTCATGTCAACATTAAAAAAGATGAATAACTTGTCTCAAATATGATTCTTTCATTAACCAACCTAGATAACCTAGTACACTGTACCCGACCTATCATTTACATGGTCAGAAGTGTGTTCCCATTCAGCAGGGGTTGGTGACTAAGACCATGGCATCAATAAGATGTAAGAGATAAAATGTTTCCTCAAGAAGGAATTACTTGAACAAAACAATAGAAGATAAAAAACAATTAGTGTTCCAAACACCCCTCGAAGAGAAAAGAGTACCGAAATAAGACAAGTACAATCCAAAAATAAGTACATTATCAAAAACAATATAGAAAATCATTTTAGAGGAAACTAAATGTCTCTATATATAATGTGGGAAATAGCTCCACCAGTAACCACCATAACCCATAGTACCATGAATTAATCATTCCTTAAACCTCCAAGTGATGAATTAACATTTCATGAATTGAAAAAATATAGTCTGTAGATTCTTGAGTGAAAAAGAATTATGTGAGAAAAATACACTAGAAGGGTTTCAATAAATGTTTTATTTGTGGTTCCACAACAAATAAAACATTTATTCTTTATATTAAATAAAAAGGTCATGGAAAATTATTTTAAAATTATCCATCAAAACATTATTTTAGAACATTATATTAAAAATAAGTGGTAGGTCTATAAAAAACATACTCAAATCATCATTTTGAAATAAAATATAAATAACATAAATAAATAAGTTAAATAATATACCAGAATTTAATGAATCAAATCTCAAAAAAGTACCTTGGTCATATTTTTTATATTTTTTTGATATTTTATATAAAATATTCACACAAAATAGTTTATAATTGTGTCTCAATGTTTGTTCACTCGTCACATTGGATCAGACCATGGGGATTGAATCAACCGGGGACCCACTGGGGAAATTCATGGAGAAAATATTTTAGTTAATGTTTTCATTGTCAATATTTTTCAAAGGTGTTAGAGTCCCATCATGATTTTTTAATAACAAACTAACTACATAGGTTTATATGTTAATTAAATCAATTAATCAGCCATTAAATCATGGGAAAATCAAATCAAATCAATTCAAATCATCATTAATAATTCAATTTCCTAAATTTAGGTTTTAATATTCCATTTTAATTTTCAAAACAAATAATCAGGTATTCAACCAATTATTTCATTTCAACATTATTTTTTGTTTATATACATGTTTATTAAAAGTAAAAATCAAATCTATTCGTCAAATCATTTATCATTTAAATCCATCTATTCTCAAAATATACCAAATTAAGTCAATACCTTTTAAAATGGATTTTTTTTCACAAATACATGCCACTTTTATCTCAAACCTAAAATAGACTAAATTTATGGAATAAAATTGAAATTAAATCTATAGAATCAAAATCTCTCAAAATACATATTTAATCAATAAAAAACAAGAGATTTAGCACACCTAAATATGTACATAAGAAAATAATGTGGATTTTCTAAATAAGTATACTACAACTAACAGAGATAGATCAATCACATCAAGTGAAGCATTAATATTAGAAAAATAGAGTTTGAAAGAGACAAATAATTTTTTAAAAATAATATAAAATACAAAGGATTGTATTAGGGTCGAATGGGAAATGTTTGGAATATAAGACCAAGGGTTTGGATTTTTAACTTTGTATAATAAGAGACCATGGCATAGAAATTAAAGCTATAGTATAGAAAATAGTGAAAAGGGGAAAACTAATACAAATTACCCAAATCCACACCTCTATCATTAGGATTTCACCTAAGACTATATCATAACCTATAATGCTTTTCTGCCTTCATGCCTGGCCCAACTAACCTCCAGAAATGATGATAAAAATATCACATAGATCATATTTTCTTAGGGAACACTATGACATAGTCCATGTACTACCCCATAGCTATCCTTGAATAGGAAGACACTGTGAACTAGTCAATATATCATTGATGTTGTATCCATACAATCCACAATGTAGTTATTCCAAAAAAGTAATAAGAAATATAACTATCCACATCAAAACCATCTTATCCGCACTAAACCTATGCCTATATTGGAAGAATAATCATATGTCTCTACATGACAACTAGATCATCCACACCATATCTAGAATATGGACACCACTTCTTTATTATATATGGAACAACACACTATGAAACTCATGATTTCTCCTAAAATATCAAAAATGTCCCAAAATATAACCTAAAAATTGTGATCATGAAAAATTGATAAAAAGAACTTGGTGACCTATGAGTGGAGGTTTTAGGATTTTAATATGAAGATTCTATTTGACAATGAAGAGATCAATTTCCATTTGATTTTTATAAGGAAAGAGAATTTTTTTCCATTTGGTATTATTTATATTAGAGGAGCTACACATTAGTGGTAGTATCTATTTCATAACGATAATGGGGGAGTTTAAAATTTTATGTGAAATTTTTCAGAGGGAGTTCCCAAAAAACTTATTTCACTAATGGAGATGTTTTTGAATAACCATGAGTTTCTCACCCACCCAGAAGGTAAAAATTTAATTTTGAAGCTAAGTAATCAATTTAATGACAATGTAATCATTCTCCATATTTAATTTCCAGATGAGAAGGCTAGTGTATCACATTTTTATGGGAACTATGTCTAGTTTATTCAATATGAAATCACCCATTTATGATCAAAATATTCCCATAGGTGGTGAGGATTTCATAGGTGATCGATAGTATGGAAAACAATTTGGGAACTCGATGATAGTGGAGTCATCAGAACACCGTCAGGAGTAGAGATTCTATTGGAGGATAAATGATTTTATGCTAGTCAT
Source organism: Viscum album (assembly GCA_963277665.1). Classification (NCBI taxonomy): domain Eukaryota; kingdom Viridiplantae; phylum Streptophyta; class Magnoliopsida; order Santalales; family Viscaceae; genus Viscum; species Viscum album. The sequence continues at coordinate 1,714,281,229 of OY728130.1, forward strand.
TGTTCTTTCTAGCTGAAAGTTGCCCTCTATAGTCTTCTCTCATTCCTTATAAATTTTATTTCTGATGCATCCCATGGAGGAATCATTTTTATATTATTTGACTATAGAAGTTAAGTGTAATATACCGTTACCTTATTTTAGGTACTGGAAAAATATTTTGTTGATTAAATGTTTTTTTGGATGTGTTTTACATACTTTGAAAATGGAGATATTTTTTTCAAGGAAAATAACATAAATATTAATGGTGTATGTTTCTTATGAATTAATAGAGTTCAAATATAAATTCTCTAGCATGGAGATGCACCACAATTTATGGTCTATGATATAGAGAGTCCAATATTTTCCCCAGACTATTATACTATTGTATCGGGGAACATGAGGCATATTTTCATCGATACTTTCAATCTTGGAATAAATTAATTTCGGATGACCAGACGCACTGTGGAGCCTTGGTTGGATAATTTTGGTTCTTCTGCCTATTTATACATAGCTAGGTTGTGGGGATTTTTTTTTGGAGGTATACGTAGGGCGAAGAAGATATAGGGATGATATGTGTCATGTTTTCAGGATTCCAGTTTACTAGGAGGATGGGCGACATGGTCTGGGTGGCAGTGTCATGGTATAACAATTTCATCCTTTTTGGCCTATGGCTACGACGATTGTGGCATGGTCTATATTTAAAGACTAAAATGAACCAATATCTATTTTATATTCAACTATCTCTTTGTCAACTCTCATTCAAGATTTTATCTCTTGAAGTCTCCTAAGAGTTTTTTTAGATCATTTGAACACTATTGTTTTGATATCTATGCCAAATTTCCTTATAATGAGTAAATATCATCTTATGTGGTTACTACTGACCTCATATTATATTAGTTACATTTTTATTGATAAATACTCTTGTTGATGATGGTTTGGATCAATGTTTTATAAATAGTGGCCATATAGATGCCTGCTGATCATTTATAACATCAACTATTTATAGGCATTCATATTTTGAGTGTTTAATCATTGTCTAAAAATATGTGGTTCTATAATGTCTCTTCTACACAATTGAAACCTTAATTTCATGGTTTATATATTTTGTATTTAAAATTGGTTTTATATTTATTTAATTAAATTGTATTTGATGTATGTTTTCTATGGAATAATCTTTTAAAAAAACCAAATATATGACGTTTTCAGATTTGAAATGATATGAGAAATAACGAAATGTGATGGAAATAATTTGGTAAAATTATATTACATAATTCTTAAAAAATGTATTTAAATGAAAGATGATTTTAAAATACATCAATTTAATGAAAAAATATGATTTTCTAAGAAATAACAAAGACATGTTCAAACCAAAAAATGAGAAACTATACTTTGAATTGATTTGAAATGATTGATTACCCATGATTGATTGATTCTTTGACTAAAGCACATTTGATACTGGGTAATTTTTTGGTAATGTAAAAAAACATGTTGGGATCTGACCAGCAACACTGGATTGATAAATGCAACACATACATAATTATATCATGTCATGATTTTTTCCGATGTGACGTTTAGAGAAGATTGCAAGAGTCAGGGGAAGTGTGAATTGTTTTCCAATATCACTAATGAGTAGTGTGAGGATCCTATTAGTGAAAACTTACATAGCCTAAACCATGATACATGGTTAAATTATATACATTATTTTTATGATTACATGCTATTGATTCAAACACAATCTTATTCATGAAAAATTATATATGTATATATATTATAGTAAATTTACATTTAATAATGTTTCGACATATCTAACATCTCTCTTGATTGTGAATGAATGTTTTCTTTGAAATATTTGAATTCCATTCCATGCCAAATTTATTTTAAAATGAAAGAATATTTCTTTTAATATTTATATATTTGATTAAGAAACACTTGGTGAAACCCTATTGCGGTTTATAGCTTACATCCCACCTTTTCATTTAAGATTTTATATATTTTGTTATTCTATGTCTAGGAAATGGAAAAGTGACACTTGGATGCGGTGGATGTTCTTAATATTTTTGACTTATAGTAATAGAAATGATCACTGAGGATGGAATGAACTTCTTTCATGAGTTTATCTTTTATATTTATCTTTTATGAAATGTATCTTTTAATGATTAATAATTTGGGTACTTATTACCCATTTTATTTTGGTTCTTTTCTTTATGGAGTGTTGAGAATTATAACATGTTTTGTTTATAATTTTTTGTTTTTTGGCATAAATCATTCCCTCTTTATTTATATTTGATGCTAGTTTCTAGTTTTTGAACAATGGGGATTGGTAACTCCCTTAAATTTTCATCCGAGATGGATTGTGTATAATGGATATTGTGTATACATTATGGTTCCTAACAGATCGGTTTCAAATTTTTATGTAGTGAATCATTACTTTATGTCTGTATGTAGTGGGTTTTCATAGTAGAAATGAAGTAGAAATTTTGCGACATATGAGGTAGTTTTATGTGAGTCACTAGCCAGCTCTCATTCTAATGGGATCAATCTCACCATGGGTGTTTTGGAAAACAATCTTTGGGGAATCATTTTTTATTTTTTAAATATATTTCACTATATTTAGTCTGAGTTTGTTAAAACCTGAGTATCGTGTTATACTTGATGAAATTGATATTCCTGTGAATCATTCTTGAGATATTGATCATGGTTTCATTACATATGTTATAGTGTTGTATGTTGATATTTTTTAGCATCTGGACTCTAAGGAGTCCTTTGAATATCCCATTCTAGCAAGATGCTGATGAAAAAAAATTTAGAATCATTTAGTGGACCTGAATCTTGTTGATATAGTGGTGTCTATTGTCTATGATTTTGGGACAAGCATCAAAAGCTATTCCTATTTAGGATCCGATTATGGGACTTCAAAGGGATGGATTATGTTATTTTTATTATGAGTTTTTTCATTAGAAACCACCAGTGTTACATGGATCAAATGATCCTTCAGAGGATAGGGATGGTTTGAGAAATATTGAATTACTATTTCAGTTCATAGACACTTTAAAAGCTTTAAAAGAGAAATGTTATACCTTTAATATTTAGATACCAAGTATGTGATGATGGGATTCAATGATTACAATGAATAAACTTGTGGTATTTGAGTATAAATACATTAAAGTTCTTTTCATTGTTATATTTAATCTAGAGTCGATTTTATTAGTGATGTATATGGTGTTTCTCAGCCTTCACCATATTGAAAGGTCAGTGACACCATTTATAAACCATTATGCTAATCTTATTTAGTTTTCACTTTAGGTTGAAAAAAATAAAATATTTAAGGATCAATGTTTTTATATAGTTATCATACTAGATATCTGGATTTAGGAATTCTTTCTAAATACTAATTATTATGTAGATATACTCATTACAACGTTGATGGTTGAGCTTTACTTGGATGGTTAGTTCAGAATAATAGGTGATCCTTTTTCTAATAAAAGTAGTTTTATCATCCCATTTATAGGAAATATAAAGTATGATGAGTATCAAAGTGTTTATTGAAAGAAATAATTTTCCATAAATAATGTTGTACTTAGAAAAGGCCCTTCTACCAGATTCTATTGTTGTATGTTTTGAATTTGAGATGGATTTTCATTGAGGCACCCAAGAGCTATAGTTCATGTGGTCGCTTTGGTCAACATATTATGTTATTGAATTTCATTTCTTCTTTAGGTATAATAAGGGTCTCATTAACACCAAAAAGTACTATAGTGCAACAAGAATCTTCTAGATATTATGAGTTCAAGTAGTAAGCATTCAAAATAAATCATCTCCACACATCAGAAGAGTCTTTATAGGAAGCTAATGTGATTCTAGTGGATGTAAGAGGTACCATCACTAATTCTTCGTCCTTAGTGACAGATTTATATGATATATGTGAATATCACTTATTTATATTGAATTGTTTTGTGGATTTTTGGAAAATTACTTTGGGTTTTTTTCTTATGTGGTTGATGTTACAATCCTCCATAAAATGAAGAGAGATAAGGGTTTTAAATTTCATGTTTTCAATTTCTCTTTATCAGAGATTTATATTACTTCAAGTTTAGTAGTTCTTGATATGAAACCTATTTATTTCATTTTCTAGATATGTTGGATTAGTTATCTTTTGTTCCAGATTGATAGTCACCTTTGATGGGTCTCCTTCATTGAACTGGATGGGGTTGGTTGTGTCTTTGAGGGAGTATGAGATGCGAGGTCTAGTAGATTAATACATTCATTTTGGAATTTTATAGGGCAATATCGGGTAATTCTTTTGACCAGGAGCATGAATGCTTGACTTGGTAGTTCCATATAGTTTTCATCAAGATTCTTAATGTTTTTCCTTTTAATTTATACACTTTTCTTCCAATAAGAGAGGTATGGTTTTCTAATTTTATATTACCTAGTAATAAACTAATGTATATTCCTACATACTGTATGGAACTAGTCGCATTGGAAGAGCTGAAATCTTAGTTGGGTGATCTTAAAGAGAGAGGTTTCATACAACCGAGTGTGTTTCCATGTGTAGAACCTATTCTATTTGTGAATAAATATGATGGGAACCTTTTAATATGTATTGATTACAATAAATTAAATAAATTTATGGTGAAGATAATGTATCTATTATCATAGGTTGATAGTTTGTTTGACCGTATAAAAGGGTATAATAGGTTCTTGAATATTGATCCTCAATATAGTTATCACCAGTGTAGAATAAAGTAATCTATTTTTTTGAAGACAAACATCCGGCGTAAGTATAAATATTATGTGTATCTTTTTATTCCATGCTTATCCAATTATCCTATGGTATTTATGTATTTGGTGTACCATATGTTTGATTAATAACATGACTTATTCATATTGTATTTATTTATGAAATCTTATTTTACCCTTAGACCGAATAGGATCATGTTATTTATTGGAGGGAATTTTTGAACAAGTTGATTGGTCATTGATATTATACGAAACATTAGAAATGTAATTTTTGGATTCCGGAAATAATTTTTTTGGTAAATGTGGTATTATAACATGTTTCTTTAGCTAATATAGGGAAGGTTAAAGATGAGAGGATATTGGAGAAATCGCGAAATGTTTTTGACATACAGTGTTTCTGAGACTCGATGCGATATTATGGAAGATTCATCAGATACTTCTTGGAGTTGGCTTCTCTGATGAACTCTCTCACTTGGAATGTATTGAAACTCCTATGGAATGATAAATCATGGAGTTTTTTAATTTAGATGCAATGAATTTTTTATTTTTCACTTGTGTTGACTCATCATATGGCTAGACAAAGATATGTGGTCTTCTATGAAGAATTGGGTTTGGGTAATGTTATTTTGAAGGGTGATCATTTGGTAGCTAATGGTTTTAAAAATATTAGGCCTTAAAAGTATAATTATCCAAACCATGATCATGAAGAAACTTCTCTGATACATTCCTCTATGATTTGATGACAATACACATTCAATATTTTGTTTATCATTAATTCTAACCAAAATAGTTTTAGTTATATGTTCCCTAAAAATATTTGAAAATTTGATAGAGGCATTGGGTAAAGAACCTATTTATTTTTTATTTTAATATTACATACACCTTTTGTTAGGATTACATCATTTATAATAAATTTAACTGGAAACTTATGACTCAGGATATGAAATAATCCTTAATAGATTGGAATCTGATGGATCTCTTTGCAAATTTTCATTTTGGATTTTTGTTTAATGATTCTGTTGTTGTTTTGGAAAGTGTACTGTTGAAATCATCTCTTATTGAGAATGTTATTTGGGTGATTTAGATCGATGGAGAATATTTTAGAATTTTGGTCTCTCTTTATAGTGAGGAAGCCATTAGTGTTTATTATTTCTATTTAGAGTGTATCCTATTTTTTCAGGACTGATTTTTTTCTCATTTTCATGTAAGGATTGTTGTGATGGGGGACTTCAATAGTTATCAGTGGTCTATAAACGATAGAAACATAAATATTTTCAACAAAATGCAGTGATACTGATGTTTATTAAGAATGATATTTGGCATATCTGAATATTTTTTCATTGTTATTCCATCAAATAGGTTAAAACTGAGCACTATCAACCTTATATTTTTCTTTAGCCATGTAACACCCCGACCACAGTTACCTAGAGTCGGTGCATTATTTTAATACATTGGTACGTTTACAAGGAATCAAGTCCCGAAAGACCGATCAGTTTAGCAGTCTTGGAAAATAGATTACACATATGGACATTACATTACACTTTAGAAAATAAAAAAACAACATAAATGATCCTTTCAAAACGCCATTAATAACCTTTAGCTAAACCCTTTATATCAATCATAATACACTTCTTGGAATCCGGAGAAAATAAAACATAAGAAAGGGGTGAGATCAGATGCTTAGTAAGGGTAAATAAATTAGAGAAAGCTATAATCTTTTAAGGAAAGATGTGTACTAAAAACAACAGCCTTTTAAACAAAAACTTGAACATAATATGGGGAAAATAAAGGAAACATTACCATATAAACATGCACATGGATATTCTACTAGTCGAATAATGATATGTAATAACTAATTTCACAATGATGGAATGCATAATATCAGACATCATTACCACGTAGTCAAGGCCTCGTGCCAAGACAACAAATAAACATCTTGTCAAGGCCTTATGCCAAGACACTAGTTTGTCTAATGAGACCTACCGATGCATCTAGGAGCTATAGCGGGCTCCACCCATCAGGTACTAGGTCCACTGCATTCCTCATATGAAAAAGTTGAAACATAACATAAACATGCGTATTAAAACTAGCATATGAAATGTCATTACATTAACCATAAACCATGAATGGTATAAAAATAGAACATCCACAATCATACTTAACATAACTCATTCAATACAACATTGAATATTTTATTATAATAAATCTCAATCAAAAATAATTTCTAGTAAAGGATGCTGACATAGTTTAAAATGATGAGTAAAACTTTTTGATAGAAATATCGTGTTTTTAAAATCATTTAAAAGTCACACATTTATAAAGGAAGTAATTTAAAAGATATTTTTGAATCAAAGTGTCCCATACCACTTTGAAACATTTGAAAAGAATTATCATTACAAAACATTCATGTCCATATAAATAAATCCATAAAATCATTTTGAAAACATTGACATTAATTAAAAATATTTCGAAAGATAAATCTTTAAAACATTTAAAAATATGATATTGATAAAGATTAACTTTCAAAAATCCTCAAAATATTCATTTTGAAATCGTTTTTATGAAAAATGGACAAGGATGATAAAAATTTCTCAGTAAATACTTACACATAAACAATCTCGGATAATAATGAGATTGAGGAATTAACCCTTACCTTGCACTTTCCTTTAATCGAGGATACGTTTAACCTCCTGTATGAAGATAAAAGTATGTTATTAAGTTATACCAGAACCATATTAATATTTATGATATCATACATGATTCATTTATGACTTTATATTACCCATTTAATAATAATTTTGATGTTAAATTAACATTTCGGGTAATAATCGCTTTCTTTATCGTACGTGTTTTAAATTGTTACTCTTGATTGTATCAATTAGACCAAGATTTAAATACTTCCAGAATATAAAACATGATTTATATATCATATATATTTAGAATATAAGTATGTATAATAGGCATATATATGTGAAAGGAAAAACACCGTTTATGGAGATGGTAGTCCGTACGTACGCATAAACGATTTTTCCGTTTTCATATCGTGTTGAACGGAACTATGTGAATAAGATATATGTATGTATATATATATATATAAATATATATATCTATAGTATCATTATTATGTCATATATTACATACTTATTAATAATATATATGTTTTTATAACTGTCGATGATTGGTGATCGTGGAAATAAATCCAATCGCGTCATGGAGATGGTAATCCGTACGTACACACGAGCGACAATATAATTTTCTTAAAGGTGTGGAAATTGATGGTATATTAATTTTACAGAGACATTATTATGCTATTTTCATTATTTATATACATATTACTCATCATTATATCCATCTAAATAACATAGTGTTGAATAAAAAATTACACCACGACGTGGAGACGGTAAGCCATATGTACGTACGCATGGTGACATTATCATTCATATAATGGATTGAATAATGAATAATGTTGAGCCATATTTATAATAAAATCACAGTATATATAATATAATAGATTTATTATTTTATAATGTAAATAACAATGAAATAAGAAGTAGAAGAAGAAAAGAACTTGAAAGATGGTGGGGAAATTATTACCTCTTCTTCGGGTTCTTCCATTTGATTAGTTAAAAATGGATCCTTAAGTTGGATTTATGACTAAAGGAGGGCCTCTAGGATGAATTGAGGATAGTTGAGAGAGTATTTGGGCAGAGTTTTGCCAAGCCTAATGTCTTTGGAGGTGTGAATTTGAGAGAAGGGGAAGTGCCCTTTTATAAGAGGGGTGAGGGGCACCTTTGGAAAAACTTAAAATATTATTTTATAATAAATTCATATTCGGTTTGTAATGGCTCAAAAATGTATTATTTAAATTCTAAGTTGGGTATCTGTTGAAATCCACTCAACCAATAGGTTTTAGACAGGTTTAGGTTACCATTTTAACCTTATCATTTAGATTTAACTCTAAGTTAAACAATTTATCTTTTACGGTGTCTTCTTGTATTATTACACTATATGGTAAATAAACTTACTATATACTACCAATATAACCCCAATTGGTTCATTAATGTCATATATATTTTTATATAAGTCTTTTGGACAAACCATAGATTTTTAGGACCATTATATCAATTAATAATATAATATTTGTTTTAAGAACTATTTTATGTCAAAGTGGTATTTGTTTTTTGTTAAAATAATAACATCATGATTACATAAAAAACAATACATTGAATAAATCCTAAAATGTCATATTAACCTTGAAAATTCGTGGATGTCATAAAAACATTGAAATTATATTTATTTTAACTATTATAATACCATTTATTTTATTCTTTCACTGATAAGGTAATTACTACATCATCATTGTGTCATTAATAAAATTAATTATTTAATATATTAAAATTATAAAGAAAATACTACTATGTAGGAAATCGTTTTAGATTTCTAAGGAATATTTATAGTCGAATTTATATTATGTATAACCCTATATTAAAAATGGTTTAGTCATTAAACATTTATTTTAACTCTTTTAACTCTTATTTAAATAAAATAATAATAAATGTCTTAATCTAATCCAAGTGGACCTAAAGGGTCATATATTATTCCTAAGGTTGTTTTTGGTTGAATTACACTTATACAATAGAATTAGGACATGTGTTAGGGTAATTGTAATATCATTTTTACCCTTAATTACCCTATTTACATTTAACAGTAGAAAAGTTACTATTCACCAAAAATTATTTTTATCTTATTGAACAACATTTTACTCCTTGATTTTAACCATGTCTCTTGGATTTTTGATATTCAACTCACTTAAGTGGTAAAATTATGTTTTATGTAAATTTGTAAATGCTCCTAGGAGGTGGGTAAAAGACGGTAAAAATTTGATAAAATTTTTATATACATAAAATTATTATAAATTGACTGCAATGAATTAAAATGAACATATATATGTATTATGTATCTATATTTACCTTAAATAAATTTAATTAAAATAAATAATTATTTAAATAAAAAATCGGTTTTAAACGATAACTTAGTGTTTTTTCACTATTTATCAAAAATTGAACGTTTTTAGAAAAATACCAAAACATCGCCCTAAGATAACATTGATATTATAAATCCAAAAATAAAGTCTATTTTAACAAACTCAAAACATAGAAGTTTCATTTATTAATTTAAAAATAATTCTTGTTGTCAAAACAAATAGCATGTTTTTAAGAAACATTAACTATCAAAAGATTGACAGTTGTTTATGTATAATTTCAATGTGAAATTAATTCCAATGACCAAAACTGGATTAAAGGGTAAAAATATAATCTAATTATACATCCAAAAGATTAAAATGTATAAATCAACACCATAAATTATTTTCATTAAAAAATTTGTTTTCAGTTAAAATATAGTATTTTTCACTATTCACCTAAATATGAAAGTTATCAGAAAACACCAAAAATTTATTGAAACTAAATTCTTATATCCTGATTCTAAAGAAGAAGTTTATTTTGTCAAACCGAATATATAAAAGTTTCAAATATTATATTTAAAAAGGGTTCTCCATTGAAAGGCGGGAAAATTTATTTTTTTTGAAAAATAATTCTTTTATCTGAAAAAATGTACTTGTTATTACATTATGTCTAAGAAAATCATAATATTGATTCTAAAATTATATGGATTATATAAAGTTCAAAATTCCATTAATACTGTTCATAACTACTTTTGAACAGCTAGTTTGATAAGTTGTGGTGTGCTTGAACTCAGTGTTGCGTGTAGTGAATGTTATTGAATTATTTTGAAGAAATAACGTACTTTGAAATATTGGGGTGTTATAAGTCATATCTAGTGTCGAAACTGAAGTGAGATGATATTTCCACAGACATTATTGTTCGAATTCAATGTACCCCATGATGGAAATTATTATATTGCTTTTAATCGATTATAATACAAAATTATCTTACATTAGACACATTCAAGATAAAATTTAAGTTGATGGCTTGGAAATTCTCCACATATAAGGGATTATCAGGTTTCATGGAGTTCCATATTCTATAGTTTTTAATTGGGATCCCCATTTCACTTATCAATTCTAGAGAGAAATTCAGAAGCCAATTGGAACCCCTTTATGTTTCATAATGAACTATTATATGAAGATATATTTACAATTAGAATGAGCTATACAGATTTTGGAAGACATGTTACATCATTTCATTCACAACTTTTGTGGACTTTGGAATGAATATTTTGGACCGATTGATTTTTCCTGCAATAATTGTTACTATTACTCTATGTAAAAGGATCATTTTATGTCCTTGTATGTACGAAATTATAAATCTACATAATTTTGGTTTGAGACCCCCTATACAATGTACCACTAAAATGACCTTGGATATGCAACCACATGGTGGTAACATCAACAATACATCAGTGTTTGAAATACCCCCATCAATGAAAATATTAGGATACTATATGGTGGCTTTTTCCCCTTTAATACTTATTAATCCACATAATCTAATATAGGTTTCTACAAATGGGAAGGAAAAAATAATTGGTGGATGATTATATATAGGTTTCAGCCCCCAAAAGCACGCGTAACTCCCCTACAAATCTCGGATGTTTTCTCTACAATGACAATGTTCTCCCAATAAATCCAGTCAAGATAGTATACATGAACCAAAATGTCCAGGATCCTTTTATCCCCAATGATATTGTATAATAAAATATGTTATATAATCTTTCTACAACATATTAGCCTATATGGGATGTTACTACCTCTTCTCAGGGACTCCCTTACCGCAATAGTTACAGATATTCCATTAGATTACTATCATCATATAGGCATTCCACCACAAAATCTGAGGTGGAAGAAGATAAGGGTGACCAGAGGAATAACCCTCCCACACTGAAAGAAGGTGTTCCCACGACAATTGAAGATATCAGGTAGGTGAATATGAAAATAGAAGAAAACCCATGACATTCAGTAATTAGTTCCACCATGACCCTCTAGGAGAATGATATGGTAATTTTGTTTTAAAGGAATCATAAATTTTTTAGCTTGGAAAAATACAGAAATTCTAGGACTAAATCCAAATCTGTGTATACAACATCTTAGCTTACTTGATGAGAATTGAGGCCTCAAGTAGGAAACCTGGTGGCTTCAATAATCTCATGATTATAATTTAGGGGTGGAAGATGAAAAATGGATCAAAATAAACTTTTTTTAGAAGTGCATTACCCACGATGGATCACCAATATTTTCCCTATCATGAATAAGAATGGGAATATTAGGCTCTTCCTAAATTTCAAAGACTAGAATTGACATTTCACAAAGGATGAATTCCCATTTCTGATCATATATTTTTTGATTGATGAAATTGCTAGATTCTAATCCCTTTCTTTCATAGAGAGATATTCTCGGTACATTCAGATAAATATGGCCCACAATGATGAGGATGTCACTGCTTTTATAGAAATTCAGGTGATATTTTCCTATCTGGTCATTCCTTTTAGATTAAATTAATATAGATCTACATATCAAAGTTCCATGCATAATATATTTAATCACTTAGAGGAATTAAACACTAAATCTTAGGTCGATAACATGGTGGTCAAATCTTGATAGTGAAGTGATCACAAAAAATGCCTTGAAATAGTCTTATGTGAGATAAAGTATCACAGTATGGAGATGAATCTACATAAATGTACTCTCAAGGTAATAATAGGTATTTTACAAGGTTTTGTGGCACCCCACCATTTTATTGAGTATGACCAAAAAATGATAACTTCTATTCTAGAAATTTCTCCCCAATTAATCTCATAAAACTGAGGGGACTCAAGGTCACCTTGCTTTAATTTTATGATTCATTTCAAGACTTGATTAAAGGTATATACCATTTATAATTGTTATGAAGATGTGGATCATCAATAAATATAATGATGATTGAAAAGAAGCCTAAAAAAGACTGAATAAGTATCAGCTACACCAACTGATCCTAATGCCATTGGTGGAAGAGAGGCCACACATCTTATATGTTGCCACCGTGGAGCACTCACATGGTGAACTCCTCATTAAAAAGAATTATTTCATGAGGGATAATTGTCTCTACTACCTTATACAAATGATTCTATGTAATTAGAGATTCACTGATGTCGAGAAAAACTTCCTCACACACATGTTTACATAGAAAATGATTAGTCATTAATTGTAGCACCAAGAATTCCTCATGTCCTCTTATATTGATTTGATCAATTAATTTTTTAGATTTCCCATGTTTACATGATTCTTAGACAGATGTGTGGTCAGTCTACAATAGTATTAAATTCTGTTCATATCAAGTAATTCCTTGAAAGGAAAACCCTCAAATGATTTCCATGCAGCACACCCACTCCATAATGTACACCAGTAGATTCTTAACTTCAGGATGAGGAGGATTTCTATTCCTGTAAAACTTCTTGACCATTAGAGAATTATTTTTGTTATTCATCCAGATGTAGTATCAACAAAAGTACGAAGAAACAAAAACTCATTTGGGTCATGTTAGGGATCTTATTTGTGTCTACACAAAAAAATGTATTTAGATACAGTTTCTCACTATCTGTAGGCTACAAAAACAATGAGGCCAATTAATAATACCTCTTCAAAGTCTTGGAACTATCCCAATACCTATGAATAATGTTCCTAAGCATCAAATTTGATTTTGAGCTAATGATATAGAAGATCAATGTTGACTATTCAAAAAAAAAATGGTAGAACTATATCCTATGACAAGATAGGTCAGGGGAATTATTGAAGAGTTCCCTTTTGAACCCAAATTGTGTCATGTTCTTAAACCACAGAATGATCTTGAAATTGCATTGGATATTTTAACCATAGTCATAACCAACCCTAGTTAGGAGGAATAAATATTATGTATTACATATTAAATAATGGTCTCAACGATCATCATATGCAACAAGGAAGAATTGAATTAGGTCATCACTTCCTGAGAGAATAGTGAACCAACATCCACACATGGATGGATGGGGTCCAAAATTTAATATCTCTGAAGAGGGACTCTCATGACAGATCAATAAAGAAGGGAATAAATTTGACTCAAATAAGTGTGCTTCACCACGCGGGATTTTCCAAATGATCAACGTTCTCTCTAAATGTGTGACTCATATGGAGTACTCCTCAAATACATAGTATAAAGATAGACTATCTATATATTATGATAACATCATGTAGGCTTCTGTGGTACTCATCATTCTAGAACCAGATCATCCAATAAGTTCCAAATATCAAGCGACTAATAGAATACCATGATATAGGACAATATATAATTCACCATGAAATTTAAGGCATTCTAAATTCATTATGACTTCATCCATCATACCCTAGAATTTCCTAATAATATTATTTATTCTTTCTAATATTCCATTTGTTCAATGGATTTGGTGGGGCCATATCCCCTTTCCCCAGTTAGGGTAGTTCAAGTATATACTTACTAATTAACATTTTCTTCTAGATTGTATGAGGAAATACCCTTCGAAGATATCCATACTAATGTAATCACCAACTTCCAAAAGTCATATATCATCAATAGGTGAAATATCCCTCTCACAAAATTTATGGACAACAAGACCTCCTTATTCTCAACAGTGATGAAGAATTTTTTTTTGGGAGTACAACATCGAGTTCAACCACTAATACCTCTATCATGTAGTGGAAAATGGATAGATAGAGTCATTCAATAAGTCCCTATATAATATTCTATAGAATATGGTAAATAATGATAATATTTCATGTTTGGACAAGCTCCTCCAGGATTTATGGGCCAACTGTACCACCACTCATACTACTATACAAGGAACACCATATTCAATATTTTATGCGAATGAGGTAGAATTACCCCTAGAAGATTGGTTACCCTCAACTGAAATAGATATTTATAGAGAACTCTCAGATGATGAGATATCACATAAGATATTGGATGAGATGGAGTGTCTTGATGAAAACAAGTTTCGTACATTGCAGAAACCTTCAAGTCCATCAGAATCAAATTTCATGGGACTTAAATAAAAAGGTTCACCTCATTTCATTACTCCATGGGGAACTAGAATTGTTTATCCAGACCCAATTGATACTAGTAAAGAATCCTCCAAATGCGAAACCCAAATTGGAATTTCCTTATATAATATATAATGCCTATCACAGTGGTTCCCACTCACTAGCCACGATAGATAGGGAGAATGTCATAATACCAACCAATAAAGTATTTATAATAAAAAACAACATGGGTGCCATCTAGAACCTGATAACCTTGAATTTGGACATTAAACTATACAACATCTCACATCCTTGTTGCATGATATTAAACTGTGTAGGTACATCCTAACCACGTGACGTTAAACTTTACAGATCTCATCCTAGCAGTATGAAGTTAAACTTCATAGTGTCTCCCATTATAGTTACATTAGATTAATCTTCACAACATCCCTCAACCTTGTATAATGAGAGTAAACTATACAACATCTCTCATCCTAAACACAATATGTTAAACTGTATGAATCATATCATAGTCATATGATGTTAAACTAGGCATTTATGTCCTAACCACATGATATTAAAATATATGGAGAATTTCCTAGTATTATTGTGTCAAAATCTACATCATCTCTCACCTCAACCACATGAAATTAAAAAATATGTATACCATTTGTACTGCATGAAATTAAATTACACATATATCTTCCCCACCCCATGAATTTAAATTGCATGGTTCCTTAATTACTATCCATGTTGGGTGACCCTTGTCCTTACTGTAATACGTTAAATTTCATGAATAATGTCCTTATCATATGACACTAATCAAAATGTTTTCCCTGAACTATGTGTGGATTTATTTTTATTATCACATGATACATAGTGATTCCCAAACCTCTATTTTCAGGCCTAGCCACAACACTAATCTACTTTCAAATCGAGTCACCCAATTCCTTACTACATGATGTTTAAATGAATGGAAAATTTTCTCACTATTTGGTACTAAAATACATGGGTTCCTATAACTACATAATGTTTTATTCTCATTTTAATGAGGTACTTTGGGACACCTCAATCCTATATCTTTGTTCCTCCACCACATGATACAAAATGACATTTTCCTCTACTTAATTGTATCTCCATGGTAATATGAACCACCACCAATTCTTGTTTCTGACATCGAGAATAAATAACATGAGACTAGGAAGTTAGGTATGGTAATCCCCTCATAAATATGGAATATATCTCGAAATAGTGTTCTCATGGTCTTGAATGAATGACTTTAAAAATCACATCGTGAGTCATCACTTCATGATGTTAAATTCCAGGATTGATGTCTCTTGCATGATATAAAACTGCATATTCTTGTGAACATTTACCAAGAGTATTGCTATCATTGATTTTGGTCCCCTACCACATCTCAATTCCTGAAATATGTGTTTCTTGATTACTATCATCACAAGAAATGTAGTGAAGATTTTATCTCTAATACTAGGCTAAGCTACATCAACAACATGTACAATTCCCCCTCAGCATAATGGTTAGACATGTGCATAGAGTTTCTCATTCAAGAAATACATGGGACTTTATACTTGTCATCACATGATATTTAGTGATTTCAGGATTCTCAAACATGTATCTCGTCATATCAAATAAAAATATTAAATTCCACCCTCCCTATGTATAGGTCAAACATGTACCTGGAGATTTCAATTAATAAGTTCATATGTTTTTATTCCTATCACCATATGATAGGTAGTGACAACAAAACCTCTAGTCTCAGCCTCCACTGTAATATACCCTATCCAAATCAAATATACCACATCATTACTACATGAATTTAAACTATGAGGCTTGTTTAGAATGATGTGTGACTTGATTCCTATCATCACAGGATATGTAGTAATTTCTAGATCTTCAATCCATGGACCAACTGAAAATATCGTTAAAACAAATCACCCCAAATACCTGAGGACCGATTTATACAATCTCATTGGAATAAATATGAGTTAGATATGTGTACAAACTTATATTTGAAGCAATACATATAGAATTTTTTTTACCTCAGTTCCAATTTCCTTTCCATATGACATTAATCTATAACGAAATAAATACTCCCTTCCAAATGATATTAAACAACAAGGAAAACGTCTTAGTATCATGACATTAAAACTAATAACAATTCCATTCCACTACGTGTTGTTAAAATCTATAGAAAAATATCCATATTAATTCCTTATCTAATAAACCCAAGAGAATAACCCCAGTCAACTAGAGTACATGGTTATTATTCCATGTTTTAAGACCCAAAATCCATATATCACACTTCATGAAAATTGTTCCTCAAATCAACAAAGACATTTCGTGGCCCATGGAAGTGAAATTGAATATATATTGTTGACCATGTTGTCGATACATACATTGATCTATCCTTCCAGCTAATACATATTTGTTTTATAATAAGGGGTTTATAATCATTGTGATCCTAAAATAAGAATAGGAGAACATAGAACATAAGGGTTTCCTGGGCTATCCCAATTATGTTTGTACCATATGATTTCCCATGACCCGAGAACCTCATGATGTGATTTTCAACACTTCCATCTCCCAATCAGAAGGATATTGGAAGAACCTTACCCTAATGTAACCTATTTAGGATCTTGTGTAACATTACCTACATAATTGGTCCATTTGTGTCATGACCATAAACTAGCAGCACTTGGGTCAAAGTTGTGCGACCTTAAACTCTAGCCATTTTTAGTCCAAATCACAAGACACAAAACTGGGAGTGAAAGAGACACAAAACATATCTGGTTGAAAAATCAGAAAGGATGGCCTATGAAAATTTTATTTTTCACTCAAAAAAGTCATTATCTATAGAGTTTAGTATTGAAATGATTATTTAAATAAATATGCAATAATTATTATATGGCCTACATTGTAGTCCTAGAAAAATCCAATCTATGATCACTCTAACCCCTCATTAAAGAAAAATTTAGAGTAATGATTAATCACATAGAATCACCATGAGAACATGTTCTCTAGGATATGACAAAAAAATTAAGGGTTCCAAAACCCTTTTCGATATTACATTATCCATAAATCAATCTTCATGATTCGAGTACCATTGGTTTTCCGATGTTCTATAGCCCTCAAAAAAACATACCTGATTTTTAGGGACCCTCTATTTAAATATGAACGTATTCCTATAGATCCTACATATTATTTTATTGTTATTGATCAAATGTTTCACTTTTTAGAAAGTGATTTTCGATCATTGTCATACTTACAGTGGAAAAAATTAGCACAACAATTTTTTCTTGGCCATTCCCAGAATGATTTTCCTATACCATCCTCATGACCTATACACATTAGAATGCGATTTAGAATCCCCATGGGTAGGATATTAAAAAATATTCATCATCCTCAACATTACATCACCGTGTTTTATACCCTTTATCAAAGAAATAATGAGACATTCCATTCTCAGAAATTTTGATGGCCTACACCTTGTGATTCGAAACTATATGCATTGGGATTTTGCTTCATAATTTAATATTTAAATTTATCTATGGTTATATAACCATTCCTAGATAGCTTAAAATCCAGACCCATCTTAATAAACTATATTCTTGTGTCTTTAATAGTCTTTAATGACCCTCAGAAAAGGTTGGGACACCTCCATTCGACCTTACTGTCCATTCATTTGGGATTAGATCTCCCAGTCAGAGGAATATCATCCTTAACATAAATGAACTCTAAAACTTGTGAGCCCTAGAAAAAATGTTATAGAACCCGACACCTCATGGTGATATGGGGCATCCCCGACATTACTACCCAATTCAATATTTCTCAGCTCATACTTTTTATTATGACAAACATTATCCACATTCCAACTACCGGGTGGGCCTAACATCCCAATTATTTATACCTCAACCAAAAATAGCCCCATAAATCATTCATAGAACATGGAAAATAATGGATACTCCTCTATTTAACAAATCTAATGACACATAATGAATTTTACCTACCATCAAGGGACATCTCATTCCTATAAGAAAGGAACTCTAATCCTTGTAAGCCTTGGAAACACAATGAAATAATTCATATCCTTAGTGAATCTTTGTTCATCCCAAGAACATCAACCCCATATCCCATATTCATCAATTAGGTTCAAGCTGTAAATATTCTAAACTATAGTGATAGAAGGTCTAAGCTAAAAGACCTTAAACTACAATAATAGAATGTTTGAGCTAAAAGAACCTAAAATAAAATGATAGAAGGTCTGAGATAAAAGATCCTAAACTAAAGCGATAAATGTTCTGTGGTAAATGACTATAATGATAGAAGTTATGAGATATAAGACCCTAAACTACAATGATATATGGTCTGTTCTAATCGACCATAATCTATAATGATAGAAGGTCTGAGATAAATGTCCCAAAACTATAATGAAATAAGGTATCAGCTAAAAGACTCTTAACTACAGCATATAAGATCCAATATAAAAGGCTATAAACTATAATGATATATAGTTCACGAAAAAGAAACTATATAATAGAGATATAAATCCCAGGATATAATACCTTAAACTATAAAAAATATCAGTATATTATGTTTGAATGGAAATCAGTTGAATCTTGTGAGGCCCACCATATAGTGATAGAAAAATCAAACTGTTCCCACCATGTCTACAAAATTTTCCATATGAAAGATCTCTCTCCTACTCAGACATATATTTTATCCAAATTATCCATTTTTGAATCAAGTAAAATCAAGGTAGATGGATAAATTACAAAAGTAATGAATCTCATGTTGGAGGTAATTAATGACAATATTTATAGGAAAATATCATAGAAATATGAAATTCAAATCTTGGTATTTATTATTATTTTTTATTATGAAATGGATGGGTATTATTGATGTTTCATACAACACCATATCAATAGTATTTTATGCACATATTAATTAAAATAAACCAATAAAACAACCTAAAATGATTATAAAATATATTTATTAGATAGAATACTGAAGGAATACCAACATATCATAGTATCTCCCATGAATATAAAATTCATGGAAAAGATGAATAATTGAAATCATGTCACACTATATACTTAGAGGAGTCCTTTTTCCTTGAAAGCCTCTACTATATAAGGTAAAAAAACCCAATAGATGATCAATAGATTTGGTTTATGTCTCCACCAAAATATGCAACTCCTCCACCCAGGAAGTGACATCATGTTTTTCCATCTCCATCACATCAAGGAATACCTATTTCTCTAATAATGTTTTATCTGATATTTAGGGGGAATGGTGAAACTAGGATAACTATGATTTAATATAGCTAATATAAAATTTATGATGATCAATCATATATTATATATGGTCAAATTCAATATTCCTGTAGTATACCATGTCCCAGTGAGATACCACCTCTACCATTAGATGTAAAGCTTCAAATAAGGCATCAACCTAGTTTTTCATCACTAAAGATGAAGCCTTAGTCATTAAAACCCTAAATTCAAGGGAACTTTTCTTCTATCTATGAGAGTCCACCTAATTCACTCATTCATGGAGGGAAGTGTATTCAAAGACCTCATAACCAAGGGTAAGAAACATAAATCAAAGGTGGTCCAACCGATCCTTCATCCCATCCAAAGTGCTCATCAAAAATATGGCACAAATCTCCTTCATTAATTTTTCATCACATCGAATGGAAAAGGGACATATTCCGTAATCCATTTTCTTAAACCATGTTGTGAATAGTAACCTATTTTGGGTCTAGGTCACCAAGAGAAAGAGTTGTACTCGTGGTATTCGATGACGTAGGAAGGGAGACAACCACTACATTGGTTATCATGGTTGGAAGAAGCCTCAAAAGAGCTTGGACTTGAACCTTAGAGACTTAGGGTGAAGTACCTATAGAGGGGAAAATGGGATTATTAATCACATGAAAAATGATATGATACCAATATATAACCAATGGATATGATATATATTAAAAACATACCTTTCTTTGTTGCATCACTAGCGATGTCTATTTCCCAGAACCCATCATCGGTTAATATAGAAACACCCTCTTAAAATGGGTGGATTTGAGGGAGATAAGATACTTTTTGAAATACATACATTAATCTAAACCCTTGAGGGATATTACAACCACATAAAATATTAGGCAATATGAAAAAAGTGAAAAAATGTCCTTTTTTTTGAAGAAGTATCCACATTCTCCAAAAGTCACATCAATCAAAAATAACTCCGCAATCGAATAGATACTTATGTATTTATACTATAAAAGTGAATCATAAAATAGATAACAAAATGGTACAACCACTATATAATATGTAGCAAGATACTAGCACGACTGAGATAATAACTCATCCATATCCAATTCTTGATGGTCCATGATTGACAGTGAAGGGTATTCCAAATCAAACAATTTATCTCTTTCATCCTCATGGTAGGATGCTTGCTCATATATGTGAGATAGGTAGAGACCTTAATGTTACTAAAAAAGTGGTATGTGTTGATGAAATATCCAAATGAAAAGAAAAAATGAAAGGTCACACTTATGGATTCCATGGGAGAAGGCTATGACAAATGGGAACATATCCTTTTCTATCCACCCTATGTGGAAATCTATATATATAGTATTAATTATTAGATCATAAGGGATGTACCATAAAAATGTGATGAAAGAGAGGTATATTCACTAAAAGATGAAATATTTTACCTAATTTGGTCTAGTTGACCAAGGGACCCCTCATCATCGGTCTCCCACACTCTTTAAAATCCATCTCCCACTTGTGTAATGTTTACATAATATACATGGGAAAAATGTGTTGGATGGTTCTATAAATTTTCCCAATATGTTGTAAAAACCCAAATAATGTTAGAACAATTTCAATTTCCCCACATCCCTCTAAGAATATCATTGTGTTTATACCTACTTATGTCTCTGTAATGGGATATTCATGTTCATCCATAACCAGTTGCAGTGTGTCCCAAACCCCCATTTTTAAACCACAGGTGAATAGAAAAATTGATCCTTGATACATTTCCGCAATACATAAAGGTCTCTAGAGAAGTAACTGACTAAATCATGGGGGTCATTAAAAGTGAAACATATAGCGGTAGTGATATGAATAATAACTTCCATAGGTAATTGTTTCTAATGCATCATGCCCTAGAGATCTGCCTCTGAGTCTAGTGTTACCAAAGTTGAAAAGTATAAGGATATGACATGGAATATCTATGATGACATGGATTCACTCTCTGGCACCACACTATCCTTGTATGTAACGTTTTTAAGTTCTATCATCAATAAGGGAAATGCTAATTCCATAATTACTTACGTGGTGCATCCCGAGTTTCTACTCCTCTTGAAGCATGAAAATTTATAATCCTTATACTTTCCTCACTATGTAATGTTAATTGGGAAGATTTTCTTACCAATTTGGATAATTTCCAACTAGGATATGATTAGATCCAAACCTCATCATAAAATCAATATAAAATGATTGATGCATTGTGAGGAGGTAGGTTTATCTCAAACCATGTTTCCACTCTAGAAATTTTATTCCAAAACAGGAGGGCTTCCATAAGATGATACTAAGATCAAACATAAATGGGGATAGGACATATCAACTAGAAACACATGAATTGGTTGATAAACTAGAAGGTTTTATACCATTCATATAATATTCCCCCATCTATGAAGGTGGAATAGACACCCTCAAGAGGTTACATCATAAAATCATAGACTTAAGACTAGTGTCTCCATTATCAACAATGTTACCCATTAAAAGTGTTCTATATGGATTTATGGAAATGTAGTCTTGAATAATAATGAATGAAAAAACCTTCCAATCCTTTTGTGTAATTGGAATTACCCTGCTGATACAGAGAAATAATGTTTCAAAATAGATGTTGGGGATTTTATAGATATTTAAGAACTCATTCCTCCATGATAAGCCACCATGAAATCCAATAATACATTATACGAGATTGATATTTTATGTGGGGACTTCCGCTTGTTAGTATGGTGAAGAAGGCAGTTGAGCTTGGCCAATATAGGGATGACTGAACAAAAACGTGGACCTCCATCCATAAAAGTTCCCATAAAAAATGTGGAGACTATAATTACACCAATATACATTACACGGAAAAAGTAAACCCTTCGATTCAAGGGATGGAAGAAGGCTAGATGGAAGATCTGACCAATATCAAGTAAAACCTCACATCCCCATTCATTTAATTTCCCTTCCTTAACTATATGCCTATAAGTATATGCTATTTCATGGTAATCCCCAAAAAAATGGCCATTGTCTTCTTTGGGTTTCTTGTTAGAGAGATACTTCATGGTGAATTATACAACCTATATATTTAATGGGATATTTTCTCCCATAAGTGTCTCCTTAAGATGAGCCTTTATGGAAGGCTTTATCACCTCTGTGGTGAGGGGAGGTTTTATTTTTTTCATCACTTAATGCAGGTCATGGAGGACAAAACTCATCATACATCTCCCACAACATGGTTGATCCACATATTATTTCGATTTCATTGAGTCTAATGCCTACCTCATCAAGAGTTAAGTGGTATATGTTTGTTTTAGGACTCTAATGATAGAGAAGGTGTGAAATAAGAAACTTTTTGTAGTAGGATTATATCTCAGATATGTATATAAATTCATATATCCTGGTTTTCATCATCTCCTCAGTGAATTCAGAAGCAATGTACTACACCCAGAAGGGAAATCCCTAATCCATCAAACAACTACCACCAGATTGGATGTTATTATTTGGAACCCACCCAAAATTATGGTTTGAGGTGGACCTTTTCATTATAGAGTGGTACATAAGGAAATACAAATCCAGTTCATGATTGTTCAGATAAAATTTTATGGGCATGAACCCCACAACATTCTACTCTGTATGCTTTCCCTTAGTGATAAAATGGTCTGCATTTGAGAGGTTTCACAAAAAGTGTTATATGTTTTTTAATCCCAAGAAATAGGTATGAATGATGACTGTGGTAACATTATGTGGGTTTCATTAGTGAGACCTAATCCATATAAAGGAAAATAATATAAATGGGAGATATTCCAAAATATACACTCCAATCAAGACTGCTAGACTCGTCTGAAGTGAATGAACAACACAACGGAAAGAAGTCTCCACACTTGCTACAATATATTCCTAGAAATCCTTTTATTATTTTGCCTCTATCATTTAATTTTTGTAGGAAAAACGGTGGGATACAGAATCCATCTGATCAATAGTATGTGGAGTATGTCTGACATATGATAAAAAACAACTTTTTAATGAAAAGGAATAAAATTCTTGCATCCTCATTAGCATCAAATGGATCATCATAGAGATTCATGATCATATAATGGACATGTGAAGATCATGGATGAAATAGATCTTATGGACCAAATAAAATAATAGAATACCACGTGAATGAATAACCTATCAGAGGAAATGAGATTAGGTGACCCTTACATGGTCATGCTATCTGCTTATTATTGAAATGATCATTTGATCGAACTAATAGATCCCGAGAAAACTTCAAGACAATCATTCATCCCATAAAATATGTTGAACCAATTACTAAAGATAAGTTCATGTTGTATTCAAACAAATTCAGGGGAAAATATATACTTGTAGATATGTTCTCAAAAAATAGTTTTGCTATTTGTAATTCCAGGAAGGTCTTGACATAAATTCACATAATAGAGAAAAGGAACAAGGGATCTTCATGTCGGGTAGCTGATGATTGAGCCTCCCTCAATTCCCCTATTTTTAGGGATTATCTAGAACACCAATGAACTCCTAGTATAGTAAGAATCAACCAGGACACCAATCAAAGAAAGAAAGAAATCCTCATGTTGACATTTCATTTCCTATTTACCGAGTCCTTATCACTGAAGATGAAACTCTTGAGGGGGAATTTGTTGAAAAATTGATAATGGCATCAAAAAATCAAAAAAGGGGAGAAATAACTATATATGGGTATTATTTTTTACAAAAACAAAAGGAAAAGATTGTTTCCATAACTGAAGGATCTCATAATCATTCAAGAGACACATGGCTATATAAACTTTATAAGGACACGTGAAGGAGAAAATCATAACATGAAAACTACAAAAGATTTACATATCTCCTTTTGACAAGTACTTATAATCTTATGATGGAATCTTAGACACTCACTAATCAGGTGGTGGTTCCCAGATGAGTTCCTTCAGGCCACATAATTTTTCAAAAAACAGATTCCTAAATTCCATTAAATAATCCATCTAAAATATAGGGAAAACTCAAAACTGTGGGATCTTATTGCGGTCATATACATCATAATATGTGTAAAGGTGGATCAAAAGACACAACAAATTCCACTATTGGTATGTCCACATCATCTATTGACTCCACATTGGCATGTGACATTTAACTAGAGAATTTTATTGGACATGTCCAAATATACTTGTGCTCCCCTTAGGGCTCCAAAGAAAAATAGAATAATTTATCAATGTAATGATCATGTATCACCATAAGTCCCTTTGTTATTCATACAACACATAACTGATGGATAGAGTTATTATCTCTGAAAACACTCATAAAAAATAACGAGATCCCTAATCCTTGTAAAAAATAAGAAAATAAAAAAAAAGGGGGAGCCCCTTGTTGTCATAAATATCACATGACGTTTCCAAGAGATCAGTGTGACAACCCACAAGCTCATAGATACATGTTCTCATCATCTCTCAAGAGCCTTTTGGCATGTCACCCTCTTTATATGAGGGGTTTTGGATGTTTCAACTAGTTATAAAATCCCTCTTTAGTTCTATAAACAAAAACCAAAGGTTTTTTTCCATGAAATTATCATGAATCACCACATAAACCATTAATGACCATTTGATTCATCATCGATGGGGTGGATTATTTGTTTTCAACAACACTAATAAAAACTCATGAGATTCACAAACCTTGTAAAATAAACAAGGGAATAAAAAGGGGATTGAAGGGAGATTATTGTGAAGGGATGATATGTTGATATTATAATAATGGTTTCATACTTCATAGGAGATCATAATTGAACATGAATTTCAACCTTGATAAGCCATTTATGTCTCGAGAATTCACCCTAGAACGTCATCCCTATCTCATTAATTCCCTCAATTAAGACATTATTATATCATGGGAGACTATAGAATAATCACTTGAGGTCTTGAGAAATCCTTTTAATAGGTAACCTGGTCTCATTATTCCCCTAAGACATAATAAAAAGGCACCATGGAATATCCATATGATTAACTAATACCCCATTAATTAGTCCAAATTCAATAAATATGGCATTGTTGGGATGGTCATACGGTCATTGATAGTCATGTGTGTAATATCCCAGATCCGGATTCCACTAAACTGTTCCCCATACCCGATTGGAAAAATGGATTCATGAACATTCACCCAAATTCTAGAGGCTTATGATTATAAGTGAGGGCCTAATGTGTGGTAGTGGGGAAACTGGGCCTTCATTGGTAGAGTGTAACCCAAGAGAATAAAAAAATAAAAAATAATAGAAGAAATAACAGCATGCATCTAATGTAAATAACTATGGATTAGATGATAAAGATAACCAGAAGGCTTATAATATAAAAAAATGCAACATGTCACATGTTCTAAGAAAACAACAAACATGATATGATATAATAAAGTACAATAAAATACCAAAGTATGGTAAAACAAAATGAAACTCAAAAGCATCACAAGCCCTAGCTTGGTTCCATGATCTCCTGCTCCTAAGATACAATCAAGTACCTCTACAGGAGGCCATTCTCTTATCTCAACCTATAGCAAAATAGTCCATTTGGGCCCAAAGCAAGACCCAAATAGGGTGTGAGAAATAAATCCCAGTAAGAAACCCCCAAAGATCTGTGCCTAACTATCAATGAATATATTAAATAGAAAAAAGAAAAATTGTAAATAGAAATTACTCTATAATAAACTATGCATCGAGAAATATTATAAATTAATTATGTTCATTTTCATTAGTAGTTTAAATTAATTTACATACAACTATCACGGGATCCAATAGTTTCCTACTAATCCCCTATGTAGAATTAAACACAACATATGTCTCCGAAAGCCATATAGATTTGTAGAAAAGAAGAATGAATCATAGATCATCCATTAGCATGGTAGACTTGTCATAAGTCATTCCATTTCATTAATTATCATTTCAACATCTCACCTATAGGAACAATTAATAGTCACTGACAGACATAAATAAATAGTCAGGGTCAAACCTAATATATCAGAATTTCAACACTTTCCAATAGAGCCTGTCCTGGGTATCCCTAAATGTATTATAGGTTTGTGAGAAATTTATCAAGAGGATTTAGTGTGCCCGACCACCATGAATATGGAACGTTCATTTACTCTAAGTAATTAACCTCTTGAGTCCATCCATTGTCTTTTAACCAAGACAATGGTTCACCCAAGGTAAACAAGGTGTAATTAGTCTCACGATCCCGACCATGTATTTTAACCCTGACTAAGGCTCTCCCACTGCTAATTACCTATTTTAACCATTAAACATTCCATTTCAAAAGCAACACATGTGATTTAAACTATATCATAAAGTTAACATAATATTATCATGTGGGAAATTCATATAATAAATAATAAATTGTTATTAACCCAAACTATAAAAACTATACAAGACACAGATTTGTTCTTGACCAAATGGCTAACCATGTTAGCCACACCCATGGGTGTCCTTAGATCAATCAATCATCGAAAACATGCTTCAATTTAATGCAATCAATTATCTAAACATCATTTTTTATTAACATGGTCTAATTAAACAACCAAGAAACACTCTAAAAAGAGATCATGGAATTTTGATACATATATTCAGCTCAACATTTAGTTAAAGGCACGAGAACCCCTACCTTAATGTCATGAAATAGATATACTTCGATGCCGACCCTTGAATCAGCCAATATTGACATAGATCTATGAAATGGGGAAAACAATTCAACCAAATATATCATCCTTATGATCAGAAATCAAGAACAATGACTATAGAAAAAGAAAAATCATACTAAGAGGTTCCTAATGAGATCGATGATGCTCGAATCAGGTTCTGAATGATGAAACAAGAGGAGAAGGAACTCTTGGCACTCCTTGTTCTTCAACTGATGACCCCTCTATCCAGAGGAGGAATAAATTAGGCTACTTCCCATTTTATGCCAATAATTAGGAGTAAACGGTGTCTAATTCCATATATACTATGCGTATATTATTTTACTATTTATAATTTCTCTGATATACTGTACACGTGTCTCACCGACCTGCCGACATTACAACATGACATGTATCAGGAAGTACATGACGTGTAGTGGCTTTTTCTTCTATCCCATTACAACATGCTCACACTCCATGTATCCCTATCCTATACGACCATTCCATATGGTGTGTATATACGATTCCATGAAATTTTCCCCTATAACTACCATTTTTCTTGTTTCCCCTTGTTTTCTCAATAATAACTCAAGGAAAAAGAAATAGATGAACCATGTTCTTACAAGGTTCCCCCTCTAATACAATTCATCCCTAAATTTCCCTTCCATGAAAGGTAAAGGAATATCTGAGAATAAATCTAGAAACTGAGCATGTATGTTGGACTCCATCTCCTAAGTCTCATCTTACACTCGGTCATGCTTCCAAAGAAACCATACGAGAGGAACTGACCAGCCTTAGAGAACCATCGTGCTCCAATCAACTATACAAATCAGATTCTCCTCAAAGGATGCATCAACTTGAAGCTCAACCTCCTAAGGCTGAAAAAAGTGAGATGAGTCTGAAAGATAGTGATTTAGCTAAGATACATGGAAAACATTTTTCATGTATCGTTACCTTGGAGGTAACTATAATCGGTAGGCAACCTGCTTGAATTTTTCCAGAATTTCAAATGGTCCAACATATATCAGTGAATGCTTACCTTGTATCCTAATCCTCTTGTGCCCCAATCTATGTGAGACACGTAGGAAAACTTGATCCCTAACCTCAACCTACAATGGTCATCTATGAAAATTAGCATAAGAATTATGATGAGACTACACAGTGGCCATCTGTCTCTGAATCAAGAGAACCTACTAAGCAGTCTCCCTGATAAGACGTGGTCTTAGCATAGTTGTGTGTCCTGCTTCCATACAACACATGGGTGATCAACATGGGATACCGTACAAAGCCTCATATGGAGAAATATGAATAGTATCTTGGAAGCTATTATTATTTGAGAACTCTACAAGGGATATATGCGTCCCCCAAGATCCTCCAAATTCTAGGATGCATGGACCCAACATTTCCTATAGAGCCTGTATTGCACACTCTGACTGGCCATCATTCTATGGGTGGTATGCTATGATCAGAAGCCCCTGTGTACTCCGCGCCCTCTGAAAACTCTACTAGAAACAAGATGTAAAGCGGGCATACCTATATTACACGATAGAATGAGGGACTCCATGATGTTGTACCACCTTCTGGATATACAACTTTTTGAGTTCATCAACACCAAAGGTCTCCTTAATTGGACAAAAGTGACTGATCGTTATAATCCTTTCAATAATGACCCATAGGACATCGTTGCCTCTAGGTGAACTTGGTAACCCAGTTACAAAATCCATTCCAACATCAAGACATTTCCACTCAAGAATAGGTAAATACTGTAAAAGCCTAGTTGGCCACTGATGCTCCACCTTCACCTACAAACAGGTGAAACACCTTGTGTCAAACCCAAATACATCTTTATTCATACCCAGCCACAAATAGAGAAAAACTAAGTCATGGTACAATTTGGTGACTCTGGGATGCACTGTCCAAGCTAAATAATGGAACTCACACATCATATCCTCGTGTATATCCCTTGAACCCACACACATCCTTGGACACATATAACATTATCCTCACCTATCATCCATCCAAGAGAAGGGTCCTCACCTGAAACACTCGCCCATATATCGTGGAATTCAGAATCAGATAGCTGCCTCATCCTTGGTCTATTGTGTAAGATAGGGGTAAAAACCAAATATAAAATATAATTCTGTTGATGAAAATTGTGAAACATTAAATGCATCATAGAGAACAAAGCCATAATATTCCACTTACAACTGGCCTCCGACACTTCCTGTATATGAGTCCTCTTATATGTGTTAGCCACTCCAATTTTCTTGCTAGGAGTATAGGAAAGCTCGAAATAAACTGACTAAAGGTATTCCACTGACCATCATTGTCTTAGATTGAAATCACCCTGAGTAAAGATGTATTTGATACATTTGTGGTCCCTTTACACCACAAAATTATTTCCCAAAAATAATTCCTCCAACAGTGCAAATCCTGAACAACTACAGCCAACTCGTAATCATGCATTGAGTAATTCCTCTCATGTGTCTTTATCTGCTGAGACTCATATGCAACCACTCATCCCCTACATAATTTCTTCTCACAGCCCAATAACTAATGCATCAAAATATATAGTGTAACTCTTTCCCAACACTATAAATAACATTATTGGCGCTCATGTCAAATGTCCCTACAACTCCTGAATGGATGTGTCATAAGAATATGACCACTCAATCTACACACCTTTCTTAGTCAGGTCCATCACTAGTGCTGCTAAGCATGATAAGTCCTATATTAAATACATGTCGCAACCTAAACTCCACAAGAAAGACTATACGTCAAAAATGTTCCTGGGATGCTCCTAGGTATCTACCGATCTCACCTTATTTGGTCCACTAATACTATTGTCTTTGATATTACGTGACCCAACAAGTGAATCTAATCCATCCTGAAGTTGCATTTTTTGAGTTTAGAATATAATCGTTTCTCTCTCAATTCATTAAAAATGATCTCAAGGTTTTTGACATGGTTGTGTTGATTGTGATAATACACCAAGATATCGTCTATGAAAACTACCACCAATGAATCTAGGTAATGATGAAACACTATTTTCATCATTTCGATGAAAACTATTTGGTGCATTCGTGAGGAAAAAGGTCTTAACTAAGAACTCATATAGACTATTCCTACTATGAAACGCGGAACGAGGTATGTATGTCAGTCAAACACTTACCATGTGATATCCTGACCTCAATTTAATCTTCGAGAACACCTGGGCTCCCAAAAGTATATCTAATAGGTCATTTATCTGTGGCAAGAGATATCAGTTTTTAAATATCAATTGTTTCAGCTTGAAATAGATCACACATGGCATAAGGGTATCATCTGCCTTTTTCATAAAAAATTATAGTGATCCCCAAGGATAAGTAATGGGTCAAATAAACCCCTCACTTCTAGATCTTCCAACTACCTCTTGATCTCTTGAAACTCTATCACAACCTTTCTGTAAGGAGGAATGGATACTAGTGCAACTCCAGGCACTAGATCAACAGTGGACTCCACCTCTCTGACTAAAATTAAGCCTAAAAAGTAATCTAAATAAATGTCTTCGAAATGATCAACCATTGGATGGAAATTTTCTAGACATGTTTCGTGATCATGAAGATATAAAATCACAATCTAGGCTATCATCCCACCCAAACCACAATGCTCGGGTCCATCTCTGCTCACCTGGACATCCCATTTTCCCTTATATATAAACAATCCACCCTATGGTAATGTGAAACTCACCATATGATGGTAGAAATAAATGAATGATTGAATGGAGATGAACCAGTCCATTCTAAGAATGACATCAATGGATATCATCTCTAAGACATAATGTTTCCATAGAAAGTGACACCCACCGATCCTAAAGGGGAACTCATTGAATTGATGTACACCTTCGAATTTAATCACTAATGGAGTGTCTAGAATCATATCTTCAAAACAATTAAGGGTACATAGTTCAAAGATATCCACAAAAACTGTAGATATAAAACTCTAAGAAGTTCCAGTATCAAAAATTGAAAATGATAAAACAGAGGCGACTAGAATAGTACTTCAGATAGTAGAAGGTCCAGGATTCTACTTCTACTGAGTCTATTTCACTGTATATGTCTAACCTATACGATGGCTCGGAGACACTGCTTGGCTACCCTGAGCCGACCCGCCCTACTTTCACTGAGATCCTGGGGTCTGGCTACCATAGCCACGCCCACTACCTTGTACCGAACACCCCGACATATTCCAGTTTCTAGATTGGTGAGAATCTACTAACGCTAATCCTACATGTGGAGTATGTACATAACCCCTCTCACAAGCCAAAGATGGAAACATCCTACAAAAGCATTGTAGATTTCCTATCTTGCTGTATGATAAAAACAATACTTTCTATTTACGGCACTGAGGTTTAGTGTTCCCAATCATTCCGCATTGGAATCACTGCACCTGACTACCGAAGGAAGATATTATGACTAATTTTATCCCCAAGAGAGGGCTCCATACCACACTTTTTTCATTTGGTCAAGACAGTACCAGATCATAGTGCCAAACTGCCCTGGCTCGCACCTCCAGCTTCTCATAATTTATGCTCGGTAATTAGTGTCAGGTTTACAATAACAGAGTCCGAAGGAAATCTAACGACATTCACCAAGTATTAGATGTAAAACCAGATACCATCCTCAAATTCTCATGCCTTCAATATTCATCACTCATTATAATATGTGTGAATCACTGAAGTTTAGTAAACTGGGTAGAATAATCCAATACTGATAGTGTTCCCTGCTTCAGTTGCAAGAACTCCCAGGCTCAGTCAGCCCTCAATGTATCGGGAAAATAATAATCATATAAGGATGAATAAAAGTATTCCCATGTCATATCCTGATGATGCCATGCCTGAGTGACAACATCCCACCATCTATTGGAAGAATCACGCATCATATAGGTCACAAGCTTGACCATCCTTTCTTGTGGCGTCTCCAAATGCTCGAAGATATTCATCACTGATTCCATCCATGATTCCATAGAATATGGTTTTCTACCATCTGAAAAATTTGGTGGATTAGGTTTTTAGAATATACACGTCAGCTCTTCCATAGTTGTAGTAGCCTTCAGTGCTCCATAGATGGTCTGCATGAACCTTACAAAACCATCTCAAAACTATGCGTTTACACCTGCATCTGGTATAACGGGAAGTTCCACAGCTCACACAAGTAGAGGATCCATATGTAGCATATCTCTCACCATTTATAGAGTATTCTCATCACCAGTCTCCTAGCACAAAACATGTGATCTTCATGGCATAATTACTCTAAAAATTCCAGCACACATGCCTCATTATAGACATAATGAAGAAAGAAAATGTTACTCAAAAGTAAAAGAAAGGAACATGCAAAGGAAATAATTCATATCTTTAAAAATAGGGGTACACAGAATGTATAACCCTTTACACAGAGTGTTCTCATATTCCTTTATGTGGTCATGTATCTCTACCCAATATGGTCAATTAACACACCTCACACACAGTGTGTTCCTCCTAAGACATGTCATGTAGTTAGATTTTACTCACTCACAAGATACATTTACACGACTTAAAATACATTGTTCTTCCAATATAAGACTACACTTAATTTTCACCCTCAACACAACATACAAAACTATTTTTTCATTCACTCGTTTCATAATTCACACATTCACATAGACAGCTGACTTCCATACAGCATGTACTGCTATTACGCATGGGAATCCTCTATCTCTTGGAATCTATTTTGGGATAATGCTTCTAGTAGGTTCAAATTTATTTTCAATGGTTCTATAATTTCTCATAAATCTTGAACTTGGGGGTTTCTCACTTTTAATTTAAAATTGATTTTGAAAATAAAAAAGATACATTGGAGGTTACATGACCAAGGGATACATGGAGTGTACACATGGTACATGGCGTGTTCTTATCTGAACTCCCTGACTCATGTTTCCCCTCACACAATTTGTTACATTGTTAGGTACTTCATGGTTTGTACACATGGTACACATCATGTTCTTCTTAAAACATGAAACTCATTTATCCCAAAATAAGAAGAGTATAAGACATGATAAGCTAGACTACATGCCATGTATACTGTGTTTTTTAGGACAAAATACCAGATTTTCCAGAAAACCACTATTCTGTAGAAAAACCGACTAGAGGAATGCGAAATTTTGATCCATGATGGCCCATAATCCCCAAAAATAAATGATTGGAAGAGAAGAAGAATAAATTAGATTAAAATTATATATAAAAATTTGAATCATGATCTACAAAATTCTAGTCCAAGAGGGCCCACAAACCCCAGGATCCAAATTTTGACATTTTTTCAATCCAAACCATATCACGTACCAACACACCTATAATAACAACATGCTTAGTAATCACATAATTTTATACAATATAATGTGATAACTAATGCATCCTAGATGGCATGACATAATGCATGACATGTGATTTTAACAAGTGTGTATATGATGTATGAGATGGCACACCCTCATCTCATCAGGTTGTAAAGAAAATAGAAAAAACAATTTCACAATATTAAAAGTAGAAATCAAGTGTGTCACCCAACAGTGAAATTGTATCAACTATCATAGATGATAATATAAATACCAAAAGTCAATTTGATGAAACATTGATTTTCCATATACGTTGGGTAGCTACTCCTGGGCATAACTAATTACCAAATACCTATTCCATCCTATCCTAACCTATAGGTTCCTAATATAAAAAAAAGTATAAAAGAAAAATCCTTTAATACCACTTTGTAACATCCTGGATATGGATTCCACTAAACAAAGCCCTGTACTTAGTTGGCCTCATGGACTCAAGTGAATTCTCCTAAACTCCAGAGGCTTTAGATTTGTAGCGATGACCTAAGGTGTGAAAGAGAGGAAACTATTACCTCATTGGTAGAGTGTAACACAATAGAATAAACAATAAAAAATAGCTGAATCAATAAAATCGTGCATCTGATGTAAAAAAATGAAGACATGAAGATAAAGTTAACCATAATGAATATAATATCAAAATCATGTTTCATGTCTCATGTTCTATGAAAATAGACAAACATGATACAATGAATCCTAATACAATAAAATACCAATGTTTGGTAAAAAACAAAACATAGTAGCATTTCAATTCTTGGCTTGGTCCCATGCTCTCCTGCTCCTAACCGGAAATCATGTACCTATATAGTGGGACATACCCTCATCTACAACTCCTACAATATAGTCTATTTGGGCCCAAATCATGACCCAAATATGGTGTGAGAATTAAATCCCAGTAGCCAACCCCCAAATATATGTGCCAAAATCTCATTGAATATATAAAATAGTAGAAAAAGAAAATATTAACTAGGAAGTACTCAACAGTAAGCTATCCAACTAGCCTAAGTATCCATCTATTTTGTTGATATTAATTAGAAGTTCAAATTAATTTAAGTACAACTATATCAGGATCCAGCTTTAACCTACCAATCCCTTGTGTAGAAGTAAACACAACAGAAAACTCAAAAGGGAATCTTGATAAGTAGATGGGAAGACCAAATCTATATTTGTTCTTTGTCTTGGAAGACGCATCAAAAGCCATTACATTTCATTAATTATCATTTCAGCATCTCACCCATATCCACAATTAACACTCATCAACATGAATAAATAATCATTCAAGGGAAAACCTGATATATCTTAATTTCATCATGTGTTAATGGAGACTGTCCATGGCATCCTTAAATAGATTCTAGGTTCTCACAACATTTATTAAGTGTATTCAGTGAGCTCGACCACCATGAAAATGGATCACTCATTGCCTTTATGTAATTAACCTCTCGAGTCTATCCATTATCTTTTAACTGAGACAAGGGTTCACCCAAGGTAAACATGTTGCAATTAGTCACATGATTCTCACCCTGTCTTTTAACCAAGACTAAGGATTTCCCATTTCAAATTGCCTCTTTTAACTATTTCACACTCCTTTTCAAGATCAACACATGTGAATTATACTGTAACATGTCATTAACATTATCATATCACATGTGAAATTCATATAATCAACAATACATATTTATCAACCCAAACATGGAAAACTATAAAAGACACAAATGTGTTCTTGACAATATGGATATCCAAGGTAAAAACACCCATGGGTGTTGCTAGAACAATAAAACAGTAATATCATGATTAAATTTAATGTAATCAATTACACAAACGACTTTTTGTATTGACACGGTCTAATTCAACAACCAATAAAGACTCTAAAAATGGATCATGAGATTTTGACACATATATTCAGCTCAACATTTTTTGAAATGCATGATACCACCAACCTTGATATCGTGCAATCGATATACTCTAACGCTGGCCCTTGAATTAGCCTCGAATAATGTAGATCTATGAAAAGGGGAAAACCATTTACCCTTAAATAACATCATTATGACCATAAATTATAAATAAAAACTCTAGAAGAATAAAATTATTACCTAGAGGATACCAACGAGATTTATAGTTCTGAAATCATGTTCCATATGATGAAACAGGAGGAGAAGAAACTCTCGGTGCTTCGTGTTCTTCACCAGGCAGCACCTCTATCCAGAAAAGGAAGAAACGAGGATAATTACTATTTTAAGACAAAAATTAAGAGTAAACAACTTGTAAGTGTTTATACATTCCATGTAAATAATTTTTCTGTTCATAATTTATCTGACTTACTTTACACGTCCTTCACTGACCTACCAACATGACTACATGGAGTGTATTTGGATGTACACAAGGTGTGGTGGCCGTTTCTTCTCTCCCATTCCAACATGACCACACGACATGTATCCCTATCCTATATGACCATACTACATGGAATTTATATAGTATTACAAGGCGTGTTTTCCTATAATAACCTTTTTCCCAGTTTCACTATGTATTATCAAAAATAACTCAAGGAAAAATAAAGAGGAGGTAATTGTACCTCAAAATAAGTACCTGGTTTTTACAATATGACACCCTCTGGATTTCCTATAGAAGGAACTCATGAAAAAGGTAACAAAAAACCCCCCCATAGACTCTATCATGGATTTAAATTGTACATTCTAGAAAAATTAGTGTATAAATAGGCTTTTGAGGCTTAAAAGTTCCCCATACCATCATGAAAAAATGAATCCTTTGATCCATAGGCCCATGATACCATGAATCAGAGAAGACTTATCAGGGCATACCATCTCACTATCAAAGGGTATTATGTTAGGTAAAAATATTGGGAGTGAACTAGTTCTTCATGTGACAAATAGAGGAACTTTTAATGATCACTTAAGATCACATGAAGGACTTATATAGGGTCATGTGACATAGATCCTACTTATTTTCTTAATAACATGATACCTAGTAAGGATAACACTAAAGAAATAAAATTCATGTCTGAAATTTGAAATGGATTAAAGACTACATATATGGGAGTTTCTGAAAGACATGTATATTGATGCTCATTCAATTCTCATGACACATCCATACTATGTGACTACATTGGGACATGTCACCCATGTTATTTGAAGTCCCATTAACACAATATATAGATCATGTAGTATCATATATACATGTCAATAATGTCATTTTATGTGTACCTAATATGTCATCAAATTATCATAGATCCCTCTAAACTCTCCATCCAGATCATTAAATTTCCACTACATATGTAAGGCATTTTATGTGGTAACACTAGTGTATGAAATTTCAGTCTCATGAATCCATATGGGCTTATCAATCATATATCAAAGCACCATCCAAGCATATTTTCTAGGTTTAACAAATTCCTTATGAGATTTCCAAGAAGTTCTTACAGTACATTCTAAGACAGTACAACAAGAACCCATAATGAAACCCAGAGAAACCAGTCAAATTATGCAATGCCCTCTGGACATGCCACACATGTTTAACAAAGCCCTTTGATATTTCCATCTAGATCATGTGTTTTCCTCTATAATGGTAATCTTGGTTCCTGTGATGTACTATGGACAATTCATCCTGGTCATTTAAAACTCTATAAACATGTCACCATTGGCCATACAATTGTCTTCAGAAATCCTCATCAAGATCTTATGACATTATCCAAAAATGTCATCCTTGATTATATGATTCTTCTTAGTCCTATCTAGGCATCAGTAGGTATTTCAGAAAGAAAATCATATCATGCAAGAGTATACATTGGGGAATTATAACCTTTTCTGTCATGCATATTATTGAAACAATAGTGTGTAATACTCGATCAATCAAATAATGATGATTATGATTACATCCATAATAAGGATATGTAGGATATATTATCAAGGACCAAGCTCCAAATTAAAAATTCCATGGGGTTTCCCACACATATATCCCACAATGACATATAATGATATAGATTAATTTGTACTCCTTGATTCTCACACCAATCAAAACTCATGCGAGCATTGGGAGTTACTTTGATCACATCATTTGTATCATAAATATTTACAAGATAGGGATACCTTAGTGTACAAGACATAGTCAGTGGAATGATATGAATAATCTAACGATATGGAAACTACAGTGTGTAAGACATGACCTAAATGTACTTTGATGACTATAATTCCCATTATAAAAATAATGTATAAGATACCCACTTGAGGTATGATCTCAAATACATGTTGTCTAGGAGACCACATATATTCCATTTCAGCATGATGTTAAACTACATAGGTTTAATTAAATATATGGGTTTTGAGTCCTTTTATAAAGAATGATATGTTGGATACCTAATAATGAATCAACCCCATCTGCGACAAACTAATCACCTACCTACATGGTAGTAAATTCCAAAGTGCTTGGTTATATAGATTAATCACATAAGTAGATACTCATTAATGAGAAATGGATGAAGGTACTTTGATACATAGATATGGATTCACTAACAAGATCCCCACTCTTTTTAATAAATAGGGTTTTACCTATGATTAGTTTTTTTGTTGACCAATACCCAATCTAGATTATGAAGAGATTCGTGAACATATCTTAAATATATAATAGAGTCCCGTTGTAGGAAAAATTACTCCCTGAAGGGTGTGATGAGGCCGACCACCCATCATATTGACTAATGTGAGTTCCAAGTTGTCGTTGGGTCTATAACACCAAAGTAAATCCATCCTTTAGATATAATATTTGTACTATGTTATTAATGGAGAAACTGAATGGAGTTTCTATTAAGAATAATAATGGTAAATGAGACGTGATTGAATATATAGGATATTGAATTTCCACAATCTACTGTTGTTGAAAACCATATGAACCGAAATCATATATTTTCTGATGAAACAAATATGGTGAACCAAATATGAACTCATTCAACCATGTAATATTCTTCGTAAGACAAACAAGGATAGATTTCCCAGTTCTCAGATGACAATTTGTCTCCTTCTATAAGGGTGGCCCATGATGTGTCTTTTCTATAAAAACATTTTCATCATAGTTTTAAAAATTAATTAAATAAGTTGTTGTATTTTTCCTTTATTTAATTTAATGGTTCCAATGTTGCTTATTCTACCATACATTTTATTCCAAATAAATGATAACTATATAAATTAACTTATTCCATACAACATTATCTCTTCAAACAAGAATTTTTTCATGATTTTACTTGTAAAAAATTATTCCTTCCAACATAAATAATGTAACACCCCAGGTAAATAAAGAATATGACATTTCATATTTATCTATATTTGTGAATAAAATATTGAAATGACTTTAAAGGGGAATCTATGCTCGATGGCGTACCCAACACGCAACAACGAGTTTCTTGGGAATCTTACGTTGCACTCTAATAATAAAATAATGGTAGTTAATATGTAGCCGTTGTATTGGCGGGAAGGGATAGAAATAACTAAAATATGATTATATATGTTCTTGAATATTTTTACATTTATATAATAAAAGATAAAGGCTTAAAATACGGAAAGAATTCAATTTTTGGCGTATATGCCCTAGTTTTCACTAAAGGTTCACTTATCACCTTTTGATGGAGAATCATCATTAAATATTGTTTTGTTCACTCTTAAACATTCTTTTGGACCAAATAAAACTCTTATTAAGAATCGGGACATCAAAATTTACTTTGTGTAAATTTTTGGTATCTTTCTGATAAAGTTCATTTTTTTTAATGAATAGTGTAAAATGTTGTATTTTAATTCAAAACCACTTTTTAATCTAATTTATTTATATGATTAGATTATATTTTTAATTGGTTTTAAAGTGAAATTAGAAAATATTTTTACCATTAAATCCAATAGTGGTCGTTGGAATCAATTTCACTTTGAAATCAGACATAAACTAGTGTCAATCTTTTGATACTTATTGTTTCATAAAACACGCTATTTGTCATGACATCGGGAATTAATTATTAAATTAATTAATGTGAATTATATGTTTTGAATTTTGTAAAAATGACTTCATTTTTGAATTCAGAATATCAAATATAGCTTAGGGTGAATTTTTGGTAATTTTCTGAAAAACTTCAATTTTTTATGAATAGTGAAACCACTAAGTGGTAATCAAGCAAACTGATTTTTCAGTTAAATGAAAGTTTACCACTAATGTGTATTGAATTTTGAAAATCCGACATACATTGTTGTCATTAAGAAGTAAAATGTGGTTCAATGATATTAAAATAATTTTTTGGTGAATAGTAACTTATTAAGTTTTTAATCGCGATTAGTGGTAATTAGTGTAGTTTAAGGTATAAATAATGCTTTAATGATATGAAATGACCGAGACACATGTCCCAACCTTATTGGTTGTGTCATGGCCGACCAAGACAAGACATGGGTCATCTTGGGGACCCCATGGATCCACTTTGGTTGGGAAATGACATAAATAACATTTTATTTAATGTAAAAGTAAAATTGACACAAACATGATATGTTTTACTAAAACAATTTTTAAGTGGGGTTATACAAGTCATCTTTTTGATTATAAATATTCATTGGAAAGATAAAATTATTTCCTACATAATAGTATTTTTTTATAATTTTTAGACATTAAATAAATTAAATTATTTATGACATAATAATGATGCAGTGATGATATCATTATTTGACGATTTAAATAAAATGGAAAGATAATGTAAAATATATGAACTACACATGTACAAAACTTATTGGATGAGTGGATTTCGAAGACTTATCACCTTATAAACGAATTATATCAATGTGGGACCTTTTAAAACCGAAACACATTTTCAAATAAAGTAATATTTCTTTACTTTCCAAAAGTACCCCTCCTCTCCTCTTATAAAAGGCCCCCACCTCTACCTCATTTAACACACTCCTCAAGCCTTTGGCTCGGCCAAACCCTGCCCATTTACTCTATCCACATCCCTCTCCTCATCCTAGATGACTCCCTTTGGGCATAATCCATTCAAAGGAAGCCTTTAGGCTTAAATCAAAAGGAGTTACACTTTTAAAGGTAATTCATTCTCTCATGTTCATTTGTTTTATTTTGCATCTCCAACCCCCTAAACTCTTTTTATTTACGTCTTTTGTAACAACACCAGTATCCTCAATATACTAGGATGTTGTTATAAGATTTATTCGAGCTACACTCTCACACAACTACATCAAATGGTTAAAGAACATACGGTTTCCGCGGATGGTGAAATTCTGCCTCCCGAAACGATTATTGTTCAATACTCATTTAACACCTTCAAAGGTGGCCATTATGATGTCACTATTTTTATATATGATATATAATATGTTTATGTTTTATTTATGCTTCTGTATTTTTTCGTTTTTGTCTTAACTTTATGGCTTCCATTATGGGTATACGCGATATCTTCATTTAAGGAAGTGCGGACTACCGCCCCCTCAAAGTGATTTGATTCGTTAAATACCATATGTGGGATGTATAAAGGATGGAAATATGATATTATATATGATATTATACTGGAATTATAATATACCTTTATATCATTATTATTCCATTCTATAAAATACGAAATAGAAATGAAAGTAGCGTTCATGCGTACGTACGGCTTACCGTCTCCATGAACGGTGCATTTCATTTCTTACCTCTAAATGATTATGTAATGTTATAAATGCATGCATGTACTGGATATATATGAAATATATGATATCTACATAATTAATACAATTCTGGATATAATAAACATTTGGCCACACGAACAACATGTAATTGTAAGAAGACCACTTTCGACTTAAGAACGAAATATCGGCAAAACAAATATTATTAACTTAAATGATTACATAATTTTTGTGACATGGTAATAAGTGGTATAAAAGTAATAATGAACTTGAAAAAGGTTTCTTAAGGAATTAGAAATTAACTCAA
Source organism: Viscum album (assembly GCA_963277665.1). Taxonomy (NCBI): domain Eukaryota; kingdom Viridiplantae; phylum Streptophyta; class Magnoliopsida; order Santalales; family Viscaceae; genus Viscum; species Viscum album. Next base: position 1,714,323,277 of record OY728130.1, read on the forward strand.
GTTTATTATTCAGGAGATTAAAGAACGATCGAGTCAAGTCGGACCCGAGGTAAGGGATCCTACTCCTCTCTTTCTTTTTAAGTATACACTTTTATGTCATTCCTTTTAAAGCTCATCTTTCTTGTTATTGGGATGATCTTTTATATTACATTTACTGTAATTTTTATGTTCATGTGATGAGAGACCCTATTCTCTCTCATCAATCCATTTTGGGAGTTTTGAGTGGCGCCGTTAGGCTGCCGAACTTTCGTAAGAGATCTAACCTCTCTCTTTCTTTTTAAGTACTCTCCTTTGTGTCACTTCTTCTAAGATCCTATTTGTTATGTTGGGGGATTTTATTTTATATTCCTCTTTCTGTAAATTCTATTGTAATGTGATGGGATACTCTATTTGATCTCATCAATCCATTTTGGAAGTTTTAAGTGGCGCCATTAGGCTGCTGAGTTTTCGTAAGGGATTTTTCATCTCACTTTTATTCTCGTGAGATTTATGCTACATTTGCCACAAATTCCATTGAGTGGTGTATGTACTGCCCATTATTCTACTCTTTGTGTAATATACATTCATTTATGAGTGTTTACATCGATGATCTATTGTCCTTCTTTCATGGGGAGTATGTTTTGAAAGATACCCAAGTCGGTAAGGGAACCTTTCACCCTCCTCTTTTTTAAAAGACTTCTTTTGTTGGGTCTTTTAATTTACATATTGTTATGTTGGCATATGTTCTCATATATCCTTATTGATGTAAATTTGATGTCCAAGTGATGAGATACACTTTTTATCTCTCATCAACTCATTTTGATGTGATGCCGTTAGGCTGTCAAGGGAACATTTTAACCCAATTTCGATTTCTTTGGGTTCAACATGTAGTCATTGAATATGTCATTCATTGAATATGTGTGAATGACCTTTTATTGTTTTACACTTAATATCCACTTATATTGGGTGTATTTATATTTGTCACACATATTTTGAGATTGATTTGTCCTTAATTTAAGGATACCTTCTTTATAAGGGATTTCATCACATTTGACATTTCTATTGAGGGTTCATTGTTGTTATGCACCAATTCACTCTTATATGGTGTATATACTGTCCTTTGGAGTATTATATCATGAATCCTTTTATTCTCATGATATTATAAAGTTCTGACTAAATGTTATTCCTCAATTATTGTATTCAAGTGTCTCTAATTTTGGTAAAACCCCTTTTACCAGAATATCGTTTTAAATGTTTTAATTATTTGTTCTTATTAATATCCATGTTTTCAAAATGGTTTTAAGGATTTATTTATATGGATATTAATGGTTTAAAATGTTAAAATCTTCAAGGTGGTATGGGACACTTTGATTCAAAAATATCTTTATTAGATGTTTTAAATGGTTTTGGAAATGGTTTCTTTTTGAATGGATTAATTATTTAAATATCCTAAAATGTTATATTGTGATTCAAATGTGGGAATTTTATGTTTCCTTTATTCATGTTTTATGTGATACGATTATGTTATGGTTCTTGGGCATTGTTATGAAGAACGGGTGGTTCCGTGATAAACTAAGGGCGGGTGAGCCCGATATAGTTTTCCAATGCATTGGGTAACGTGATGGAGTGAAATGTTAAGGTTTCTCCGAAGAGATTTAGGGAATATACTGTGATGGGTATTCCAAACGTAACCAAGAGGGTTACTCCCTACGTAAGAATGTTATGAATGCCTCAAGTTACCTTTATGTATTATGATTTCTATGATTTATTCATGGTTTGATGTGGTATGTTAAAGTGCCTTTGTTTTATGGGTAAAGTATGATTTCATTATTATGTATATATGAACTCATGTTTCCTATCCGTATTTTTATAACTCTTACTGAGCTTTTTATGGTCATCCCATGTTTTTGAAATGTTTTTCACAGGTCAAGGGAAAGGTACATGATGTGATGATAGTGTCAAGGATGTGTCAAGAAAGAATCTGTGTTATATTTTAAATATGTTCCCGTTGATGGGAAGAATGAATACTGTATTTTATGTAAACACTTTGTTTAAATGTGGAATGTAATGCAAGTTTCATGATCTAATTCTCTAAAACTCTAAACCTGAAAAGATCCTCAATGTGTAATCTTGTAATAACTCAAGATTAAGTAAGGTTTAAGGCTGGGGCCTTATAGTTGGTATCAAAGGTCGGTTTAGATAACTTTAGAGGTTAGGGTATTCTTTAAGCATAATTGACAATTACCATAATGGTTAGGATTTCAGAAAGAGTCTTAGTTTTAGATAAAGTGAATGAGTAAGTATATCTTATTGTCTATCTTATTCATTAGTACATGATGGTTTTGTTGATATACTCACACTGACAATTCTATTTTTAGTGAATGGATGGATCTAGCAGGAACCAAAGAGACAACGGGTTTGAAGGAAACTGTGGTGGTTCTATGATTAAGATACTAGATAAAATGAAGGATTCAATGAGGAAACTCATGGTTGTTCTAAACCAAATATCAAGGAGTCATGATCAACCACTTCAACCTTGGTGAGTTCTCTAATGCATCAGGTACGAGATGGCCAATTCGATGTGGAAATTCAGGTAATAATTATTAAGGTAACCATTAGGGTTTATATGATACTTAATTTTTAGGTAATTATGGGTTACTCTATGATATAATGGAAAATGAAAGGAATGAGATAAACTTGAGGTTAAAATATGTTATGATTATTCTTGAAGATTCTATCTCATTTTGGGGAATGTTTTAATAATTATATTGTTTTGGAAAAAGGACAACACGCAGACCGTGTGACATCCCGTCGCGTCGGACAAAGCTGCGGGAATCGAACCCACAACCAATGTGCGACCGGTATTTATCGCCTACCACTGGACTACGTGAAGTCCCTGGTTAGTTTGACTGATTCATTCTAGTTATATGATTTTATGAATTATGAGTAAGTTGATTTTGGGTTATTTTTGAAAATGATTAACCTATCATGGAGGATATGTGATTAGGTTAATTACTTTTCAAAACGAGACTTTAGGAGCAACTGATATTGTTTGGAGATAAATGTTACGATTTATCTTGCAAGACTATGCGACTAAATCCTTCAAATATTTGGGTTTCAATCTTATATTGGTTTACTTTGAAGAATTTTATGGACAAATTGATTATAGAATGGTCCTCATTGAACTTTGGGTTTTGTTGGACAAATTTTGGAGATTAAGAATAGATTTTCTTTTTATAAAGGGTTATCCTTTTCTGGATTATCTGATCTTGTTCTAGCCTTTTTGGTTTTGGATTTTGTTAAAGTCTAAAGACATGGGAAGTATATAGTTCTATTTTGTGGATTAGGTGATTCTCTAGAAGTTGATTATAGTACTCTTAATGTGAACAAGTCTTCCTAAATACTCGTCTTTTGGAGAAAATATTAGTTTGTGTAAGGAATCTAATAAAGGTTGAAAGTCAATATGATAAGTGATTATGTTTCCTTATGAATAAATTCCTCAATAAAAAGTAACTTAAAACAAAAATGTTGTCTATTAACTTTTCCTACTGGGGAATCGAAGACCGTTTAACCCATCACAAGTTTGTGATTTTCTCGTGGTTAACTTTCTCTTAAACATGTTTTCTATCACTCTCCATCAGAACATGACCCTTTATTTTTTCCTCCATGTCCATATTTTCATACTTGGAATCCTAGTATGGGTTAACTCGGGTGACCTTTGTACTTATCTTTCTTTATTTTAAAGTGTTTGTTTTACCGACTTTTGTTCCGATGTGGGACTTTCAAGGATGTTTCCAAGCGCAATTTTAAAATTGCGAGGACGCAATTCCCAAAATGGGGGAAGGATGTAACACCCCAGGTAAATAAAGAATATGACATTTCATATTTATCTATATTTGTGAATAAAATATTGAAATGACTTTAAAGGGGAAGCTATGCTCGATGGCGTACCCAACACGCAATAATGAGTTTCTTGGGAATCTTACGTTGCACACTAATAATAAAATAATGGTAGTTAATATGTAGCCGTTGTATTGGCGGGAATGGATAGAAATAACTAAAATATGATTATATATGTTCTTAAATATTTTTACATTTATACAATAAATGATAAAGGCTTAAAATACGGAAAGAATTCAATTTTTGGCGTATATGCCCTAGTTTTCACTAAAGGTTCACTTATCACCTTTTGATAGAGAATCGTCTTTAAATGTAGTTTTGTTCACTCTTAAAAATTCTTTTGGACCAAATAAAACTCTTATTAAGAATCGGGACATCAAAATTTACTTTGTGTAAATTTTTGGTATCTTTCTGATAAAGTTCATTTTTTTTAATGAATAGTGTAAAATGTTGTATTTTAATTCAAAACCACTTTTTAATCTAATCTATTTATATGATTAGATTATATTTTGAATTGGTTTTAAAGTGAAATTAGAAAATATTTTTACCATTAAATCCAATAGTGGTCGTTGGAATCAATTTCACTTTGAAATCAGACTTAAACTAGTGTCAATCTTTTGATACTTATTGTTTCATAAAACACACTATTTGTCATGACAGTGGGAATTAATTATTAAATTAATTAATGTGAATTATATGTTTTGAATTTTGTAAAAATGACTTGATTTTTGAATTCAGAATATCAAATATAGCTTAGGGTGAATTTTTGGTAATTTTCTAAAAAACTTCAATTTTTTATGAATAGTGAAACCACTAAGTGGTAATCAAGAAAACTGATTTTTCAGTTAAATGAAAGTTTTCCACTAATGTGTATTGAATTTTGAAAATCCGACATACATGGTTTTCATTAAGAAGTAAAATGTGGTTCAATGAGATTAAAATAATTTTTTGGTGAATAGTAACTTATTAAGTTTTTAATCGCGATTAGTGGTAATTAGTGTAGTTTAAGGTATAAATAATGTTTTAATGATATTAAATGACCTAGACACATGTCCCAACCTTATTGGTTGTGTCATGGCCGACCAAGACAAGCCATGGGTCAACTTGGGGACCCCATGGATCCACTTTGGTTGGGAAATGACATAAATAACATTTTATTTAATGTAAAAGTAAAATTGACACAAACATGATATGTTTTACTAAAACAATTTTTAAGTGGGGTTATAAAAGTCATCTTTTTGATTATAAATATTCATTGGAAAGATAAAATGATTTCCTACATAATAGTATTTTTTTATAATTTTTAGACATTAAATAAATTAAATTATTTATGACATAATAATGATGCAGCGATGATATCATTATTTGACGATTTAAATAAAATGGAAAGATAATGTAAAATCTATTAACTACACATGTAAAAAACTTATTGGATGAGTGGAGTTAGAAGCCTTATCACCTTATACACGAATTCTATCAATGTGGGACCTTTTAAAACCGAAACACATTTTCAAATAAAGTAATATTTCTTTACTTTCCAAAAGTACCCCTCCTCTCCTCTTATAAAAGGCCCCCACCTCTACCTCATTTAACACACTCCTCAAGCCTTTGGCTCGGCCAACCCCTGCCCATTTACTCTCTCCACATCCCTCTCCTCATCCTAGATGACTCCCTTTGGGCAGAATCATTTCAAAGGAAGCCTTTAGGCTTAAATCAAAAGGAGTTACACTTTTAAAGGTAATTCATTCTCTCATGTTCATTTGTTTTATTTTGCTTCTCCAACCCCCTAAACTCTTTTTATTTACTTCTTTTGCAACAAAACCAGTATCCTCAATATACTAGGATGTTGTTACAAGATTTATTCGAGCTACACTCTCACACAACTACATCAAATGGTTAAAGAACATACGGTTTCCGTGGATGGTGGAATTTTGCCTCCCGAAACGATGATTGTTCAATACTCATTTAACACATTCAAAGGTGGCCATTATGATGTCACTATTTTTATATATGATATATAATATGTTTATGTTTTATTTATTCTCCTGTATTTTTTCATTTTTGTCTTACCTTTATGGCTTCCATTATGGGTATACGCAATATCTTCATTTAAGGAAGTACGGACTACCGCCCCCTCAAAGTGATTTGATTCGTTAAATACCATATGTGGGATGTATAAAGGATGGAAATATGATATTATATATGATATTATACTGGAATTTTAATATACATTTATATCATTATTATTCCATTCTATAAAATACGAAATAGAAATGAAAGTAGCGTTCATGCGTACGTACGGCTTACCGTCTCCATGAACGGTGCATTTCATTTCTTACCTCTAAATGATTATGTAATGTTATAAATGCATGAATGTACTGGATATATATGACATATATGATATCTACATAATGAATACAATTCTGGATATAATAAACATTTGGCCACACGAACAACATGTAATTGTAAGAAGACCACTTTCGACTTAAGAACCAAATATCAGCAAAACAAATATTATTAACATAAATGATTACATAATGTTTGTGACATGGTAATAAGAGGTATAAAAGTAATAATGAACTTGAAAAAGGGTTCTTAAGGAATTAGAAATTAACTCAAGTTTATTATTCAGGAGATTAAAGAACGATCGAGTCAAGTCGGACCCGAGGTAAGGGATCCTACTCCTCTCTTTCTTTTTAAGTATACACTTTTATGTCATTCCTTTTAAAGCTCATATTTCTTGTTATTGGGATGATCTTTTATATTAAATTTACTGTAATTTTTATGTTCATGTGATGAGATACCCTATTCTCTCTCATCAATCCATTTTGGGAGTTTTGAGTGGCACCGTTAGGCTGCCGAACTTTCGTAAGAGATCTAACCTCTCTCTTTATTTTTAAGTACTCTCCTTTGTGTCACTTCTTCTAAGCTCATATTTGTTATGTCGGGGGATTTTATTTTATATTCCTCTTGCTGTAAATTCTATTGTAATGTGATGGGATACTCTATTTGATCTCATCAATCCATTTTGGAAGTTTTAAGTGGCGCCGTTAGGCTGCTGAGTTTTCGTAAGGGATTTTTCATCTCACTTTTATTCTCGTGAGATTTATGCTACATTTGCCACAAATTCCATTGAGTGGTGTATGTACTGCCCATTATTCTACTCTATGTGTAATATAAATTCATTTATGAGTATTTACATCGATGATCTATTGTCCTTCTTTCATGGGGTGTATGTTTTGAAAGATACCCAAGTCGGTAAGGGAACCTTTCACCCTCCTCTTTTTTAAAAGACTTCTTTTGTTGGGTCTTTTAATTTACATATTGTTATGTTGGGATATGTTATCATATATCCTTATTGATGTAAATTTGATGTCCAAGTGATTAGATACACTTTTTATCTCTCATCAACTCATTTTGATGTGATGCCGTTAGGCTGTCAAGGGAACATTTTAACCCAATTTCAATTTCTTTGGGTTCAACATGTAGTCATTGAATATGTCATCCATTGAATATGTGTGAATGAACTTTTATTGTTTTACACTAAATATCCACATATATTGGGTGTATTTATATTTGTCACACATATTTTTAGATTGATTTGCCCTTAATTTAAGGATACCTTCTTTATAAGGTATTTCATCACATTTGACATTTCTATTGAGGGTTCATTGTTGTTAAGCACCAATTCACTCTTATATGGTGTATATACTGTCCTTTGGAGTATTATATCATGAATCCTTTATTCTCATGATATTATAAAGTTCTGACTAAATGTTATTCCTCAATTATTGTATTCAAGTGTCTCTAATTTTGGTAAAACCCCTTTTACCAGAATATCGTTTTAAATGTTTTAATTATTTGTTCTTATTAATATCCATGTTTTCAAAATGGTTTTAAGGATTTATTTATATGGATATTAATGGTTTAAAATGTTAAAAGATTCAAGGTGGTATGGGACACTTTGATTCAAAAATCTCTTTATTAGATGTTTTAAATGGTTTTGGAAATGGTTTCTTTTTGAATGGATTCATTATTTCAATATCCTAAAATGTTATATTGTGATTGAAATGTGGAAATGTTATGTTTCCTTTATTCATGTTTTATGTGATACGATTATGTTATGGTTCTTGGGCATTGTTATGAAGAACGGGTGGTTCCGTGATAAACTAAGGGCGGGTGAGCCCGATATAGCTCTCCAATGCATTGGGTAACGTGAAGGAGTGAAACATTAAGGTTTCTCCGAAGAGATTTAGGGAATATACTGTGATGGGTATTCCAAAAGTAACCAAGAGGGTTACTCCCTACGTAAGAATGTTATGAATGCCTCAAGTTACCTTTATGTCTTATGATTTCTATGATTTATTCATGGGTTGATGAGGTATGTTAAAGTGCCTTTATTTTATGGGTAAAGTATGATTTCATTCTTATGTATATATGAACTCATGTTTCCTATCCATATTTTTATAACTCTTACTGAGCTTTTCATGCTCATCCTAAGTTTTTGAAATGTTTTTCACAGGTCAAGGGAAAGGTACATGATGTGATGATAGTGTCAAGGATGTGTCAAGAAAGAATCTGTGTTATATTTTAAATATGTTCCCGTTGATGGGAAGAATGAATACTATCTTTTATGTAACCACTTTGTTTAAATGTGGAATGTAATGCAAGTTTCATGATCTAATTCTCTAAAACTCTAAACCTGAAAAGATCCTCAATGTGTAATCTTGTAATAACTCAAGATTAAGTAAGGTTTGAGGCTGGGGCCTTATAAATAATATAGGTCTTAATAAATGATATATCTCTGATAGATATTTTATTAATAATGAAAAATTAATTACATCCTGTACCTGAGATAAACTAGGAGGAATTTCCACATGATCAGAAACTATTATAATATTATTTGGGATTTTATAATGTCCAAAGAATATATAAATTTCTTCCCTTTTTTCAAAAACACATTCATCTTTTATATGTATATATTTTATGAAAACACTAATAACCTACCTATAAAGGAATATCATTTATTCTGTTAATTGCATGATGTGTTTTCTTACTTTGATCCATCCCTATATGTTTACAAATCATAATTTCCTTATAAACCATTTCTTATAATAACTATGTTGGGATCAATATCCCTTTTCCGACTTCAAGCCAAAAATATAGAGTCCAACACCATTTTCCATATAATTATTCAAAATATGTCATCATTATAACCAAATTAAAAAAACTTTTGAATGATTATTCTCCTAATGAAATATGATAATCACAAAATCCATGATAATGCATAAAATAATAACAAATAATATCTTCTATGGTTTAATCATTCACAGATACATTCCATCCAACTGAGGAAGAAAGTGTGTAATGAAATTTTATTAATTACCAATGAATGTCAATGTATATAAAAAAAAAGGTGAATATAGGATCATGATAAAATAAAATATATATGGACTCCATGTAATATAATTATAACTTTTATATAAATTTGAGAATGTTGATCCAAATACAAAATATTTTCAATAGGACGAAACGTGTTGATTTAGCTAATCCATAGAAAATAACCACAATTTCATTATCAATATGAGATGCCTTTGGTATTACCACCATGAAATCCATGGTTATGTTATACATTTTCCATAATTTCACGAAAAACAATGAAATATAAACTTCAATATTTTTTATTTTACCTCATCTTATTGACAAGTAATACACTTCATAGTAATGATAGAAATATATATTTTTATTCTATACAACAAGAATGTTATCAAAGGTCTCTAAATATAATAATGCATAAAAAATGAAGTAAAATTGGGAGATATTATCTTCACTAAAAAAATTCTTTTTTCAATTAGAAATAATTTTACATTGAGAAAATATTTCAATGGAATTAAAAAATTTATTCATAAATATTAAAATATGGAAATATTACCTTCATGAAAGATTCTACTTTTTTTTCTATAAAATAAGATCTTCAATTACAACATTCTTAATCCCATATGATAATGTTAATTGTATTGAAACATGAAATAAAATAAAATAAGTTACAAAATACCTAATTTATATGAATTTATTAACCAAATCATTAACTAGATGATCATATTAAAAATGTATCATATTTCATGATGGATTATCTTTCCTAGTCAAAGAATATACTAAATATTTTCGGTACTTGAATGGTAAATAATTGTTTAGTTAGAATTATTTACCTATTCTAACCATCTATGTTATCTCATATTTAACACTTTATCACTGAATATATACTTCAAAAAATTTGGATGAATTAATATTTCAAAATTTAATCCATATATATGATGTCTCTAAAATTTTAAATCCTACATAATAGATTCTAGTTCATGGTAATGTATTGGATAATTATTATCATGAGGTTTTAATTGAAAAGAATCATAAGTAATTACATGATCATTCTATGATAAAACAAAACATATTCCATTTAATAAAATAATTCTATATATAATAAAATCCCCATTTTGGGATGGAATGTCCAAAAGTGGATCATTGAAAAATATTATTTTCAATTACTAGAAAAATTCATTACATTCCTCTATCCAAATGATCCTAACTCCATTTTGTTTTTAATATGTTAGGTGGCCTGATAACCACTCAATTTTATTAATAAAAGATTAGTATTAGACACCAAATAAATAAAGACTATAAATATAAAAAACATTTGTAGGTTATCTCCATTCATTAAACACTTAGTTTTAGTAGGATCAATAGTTATGTTGTCATTATTTATAATATTTCCAAGGAATGTAATCAATTATAGCCACAAATAAAAACTTTAAAATATTCCATATAACTTGATTCTTTCATGTTTTTTATAAAAATTTTCATATATTTTTCATGATCCATAAAACATTTATAATAAGTAAAATAAAATAAAAAATCTTAAAAACATTATCCAAATATTCATGAAAAATTGTATTCATAAGAACCATTCATTGGACTCAATTATTTATTATCCCAATATTCATAACCAAAAAATCATAATTCGCATAACTTGTATGAAACATTGTATTTGGGATATAATGATCCATATCCTTCTGGTCGTTGTACCCAAACTATATTTCATCCCTCAAAATATACTGAGTTCCATATAGTTGATTAAACAATTCATCTATATGAAAAAAACCAAGGAATTTTGAACATTAATATTATTCAGAGCTCAATGATCAATGAATAATCCTCAAAGAACTATATTTTAATAACTTATAAATCTAAATAACTCCATGGTGATTTGGAGAGATGAATGGAAAACTTATCGGTAAATTATTGTAAATAAATTTTCAATGATAAAAGTTCAATTTCTCCATTTGATAAGGAGTTTTTGATATTCAAATATCATTGAGAAAAATTTATGTAGTAAATTCAATATACTAATTAGGTATAATACTGAGAAATAATTCATCAAAATCATCATGATATTCATTTATTATATGGTCATAATCGCTTTGAATGAAATATCTCTTGTCATGAATATATATATATATATATATACATGACAACTTTCATTTCCATCTTTTAACAGTTTATGAGCTTGTTGATATTGTATAAAAGGTATAAATTTATTATTTTATATATACTAAAACTCAATCTAAAAAATATTCTGTAGCTATTAAATTTATCTTATCATTGAAAATAGAAATCCAATCCATACCCACAAAAACATAAAATCCTACTTGGGGTTTGATAATAAGGTTTGATGGGAAAGCTTTTCCATAGAAAACAATAGGAATAATTTTCATTTTTTTTCATTAATAATTCTCCGATTTAATTTTACCAATTGTTATAGATACAATTCATAAGGTGGTATTTTCAATTTATCATAAACATTCATGGAAAACAATTAGTGTGTAGAACTTCAATCAAATAATTTATTGGAAAAATATCAATAAAAAAGTAATGTACATTACATCATATCATTAATTGGTTCAATATATGCTATGTAGTCCCAATGTATATAGCCAAACTTTTTTTGGAATATGATGATTCCTATAATTTATTCATATCATTATACAATTAATTTCCTAATAAACCAAATCATTATAATTAAATAATATTACCTTTTGATTTTAATTATTTTTCTAAAAATTTAATTTTCATTCATCAAACAAATACAAAATATTATAGCATAATAAAATTCAGATTTAATAAACTGTATTTTGAGTTAGGTTTTCAACATCAATATAAAAATTGAATCTTTATTTTCATACATTTGAATTTCATTGATGAATTATTTCCCATTTCATTCCATATAAACATATTTTATAATTATGATCATGGAATACATTATCATAGAAAAAAATATTTCTACATTCATGAAAAACTATAGAATATTATCATAAATTCTAATCTTTATGGTATCCTTTTATTTTCTATATCTTGTCCTCAATCAACATTAACATATATTAATTTTACTATAAATATCCTAGATAAAATTTTCTGTGTATGTTGAATGTTCGGAAAATTTTGCTTCTAATAAGTTCACATAATATTCCTCCCATTATATAAATTATATGAATTTATTATCCATCATAATTTGAAAAAACATTAGAATATTATTTCTCATTAAAAACATTATAAAATTTATCCCATTCCATGTAATATTCATCTTCTTATTATTTATCATTCCTAACAATTATACACCAATGATAAGATTCATCTTCAAAATAGAAAATAGTAATAATTGAATTTTGGGGTTCGAAATAACCCCTGAACAAGAATATTATCTTTTGGGATTTAATTCATCACTCTTTTATAGCTATTTCCGATGATCTACCAAATTATAGAGGGTGATGTCTCCTAAATTTCTCGACTATTAAAAATTAACTGTGTGGTATATTTAAAGATGTATAGTATGGATACCTATACTCTTTATAGACTACGATAGTATATCTTCCATAAAGTCAAACTGATCAATTCTAATTCTATCCGTTTAAGGTTTTTGATGTGGAAGGATATTTTCCTCTTGGTTTCCTCCCACATTAACTTCACTATATACACTAAGAAAAACCATTCTGAACAAACATTGTTAATATGGAGGATAATGTTATTCTCAAAATTATATATAATGATATCTATAAGTTATAATTTCTTAACAGTATTTACAAACATTAACCTAACCAATATTATTATCTAAACCTTCTTTATGATTCAAAATATATAGTCCCAACCTTAAACAACCCACAATTTCAATTTTAAGACATGAATTTATTTTCATTCATTGCTAAATATCATTTTCTGTTTATATATTTAGTGAATTGGATCATAAATATTAAAAAACATACGCATACATTGCTTTTTTGAAACATCCTCTAAGTATCCATTCTCCAATAATAAAATAAATTTAAAAATTAAACACTTTCCCATTTTTGAAACATCATTGTGATTTTCAACTTGTCTTCTTATTTGATACTAATAATCATGAAATCCCATGGAAAACATTTGAAAACATGGTATGGGAACAAAAATATTAGTAATACACATAAAAAATAAGAAATATACCCTTGATTTCATTATTAATACATGATATCAAAATATAGTTATTTCTATAAACCTAATAAACATTGATCTCAAATAAATATTGACTTATATATATGAAGTCATCTTTACTGACCAATTTTTTTCATAACACACTTTATAAAAAAAATAATGTCAAAATTAAAAATAAGTTGGATTAAAAGGTAACATGAGAACTGATAAAAAATAATTTAAATAAAATATATATTTTTACTGTATGGGGGAATAATCATACCTTTTATACAAAATATAAAGATACTAAAAGTTTTTTTAAAAAATATTTTCATGATATCTCATTAAAAAGAATATGAAAATCATTTGATTTCATTTAGGGATAATCTTAAAAGAACACAAAAAACAAACCTTATAGGTGTGACGAACAAGAAAATAAACACCAACATACTTATATAGGTATCAGAATAATTACCCAATTCAATAAGGAGATATATGAGATTCACCTATCATCTTATGTCATATTTGGATCACTCATCAAAAAGACCTATATTCGGATCACCTGTCACCATTAGTTATATCATTCTCACCCATCATCATAATAAATTTAAAAGGGTAATAACATGCATGAATCATATAAAATATTATATTTAAAACATCAAACCAGTAAAAATATAATTTTTAACACAAAATAAAAATCATTTTCAAATACAGATATACACTATTCTATTTAAAAAATAAATTTCAGGACTAAAATTAAAAAAAGGGTAGGATGATTTTACATTGAAAAAACAAGTAATATTATTATCAAATAAAATTATGAAATAATTTTTTTTGGTGGTGGTAAATTTCACCGATGTTTTATACCATGAAGTAGAAAATTTCATTTGTCTTTTTTACAGAGAGAAAAAACATTCCATACATAAAATGTAAAAATATTCATTTCAAAAATCATTGAAAGAAAGTCAAAAGGAACAAAAAATTTCCTCAATAAAACAATTATTTCCTTAAATTATAATCCATAACATAATTTTAACAATATGGACTGGGAAGAAAAATATTAAGATAAATATATCATTAAAAATATTTAAAATGAATTTTTAAGGTAAATTATCCCTTATCGTGATTCAAACTCGTCATGTACATTCATTATCAACATTAATACTAATATTAATATAATAATTTAAATTCTCAGGAACATTTTTAATGTTTATAATTCATTTTATTTTATTTAATATCATATTATATTTTATTACTTAACCAATTAATTTCACATCACATAGTTTAAAGATATTTTGATCATAAGTACAAAATAAATATAGTAAGTTGAATGTATTGAAAGAGATAATTGTTTCATTATATATATAATTAGAATAATGAAATAATTATAATTTTTGTAGACGAATTATATTTTTTGAAAAATTCTATGAAATGGTTTTGAATATTTTAATATTTTAGAATTAAGTAGATGATTGGCCACATGCACGCATTATTAATATGTTTATTTTTCAATGATCATGATGGGAAGAATGTAAAAAATATTTTATCCATAAATAATAACTATTATATTATAAGTATCATAATATTTTTTTAAATAAACATATGTATATATATAACAACTATGTCATTGAATGGTGAAAAGTTAATCACATCACTTCGTGGAGGTGGTAATTGACCAGAACTCATAGACGACATTATGGTATTTAAATGGATAAAAAATTGGAAAATATATAATATATAGTATTAAAATTATTATAAATATGTCATGAATATCATTTATAATCATAAAACCCATAATTTTTCTTATCCTGAGAGTTTTGTTGGAAAATGAATTACATCGGTTTGCGATACGATAGTCTATCATACACACAAACGATGGTTTTGTTTCGTATTAAATGGAAGATAAGGTGGATATAGTTTATCACATCATCAAAATTATCTCTCTACACATTTAATATATTTATGATATTATTTTATCATTATGGAAAAGTATTTTTTGGAGGGTGAAGAATAAACAAAACAAAAACTATATGTAAGAATCTATACATCTTCTTCAGAAAAATATTAAACATTATACCTAAAGCCTTCTTAGGATGGTTTTATAATCAAAATATGGAATGTAGGACCTAGTTTGGGATGGTAACATGATATTTATTATGGTATTTTCAGAACTAGAGGGATCCAATAGTGTGTGGTAGAGAGGAGAGGTGGTGATCTTTTATATGTGAGGGTAGGGGCACTCTTAGTGTTACTTAAATAAATAAATTAATATAAAATAAATTTAAAATTAAAAAGGATCCAAAGTGATATAATTAAAATGTAATATGATTATGATTCAAAATAATATCATAAAATAAAATTTGAAAATTTATAGGTGTGGTTGCATCCTTATTTATTTTTTAAACCCTAATCAACCATGTTGATGAATACCATGATAAAAATGTTTTTTACACATTAGGGGTCATGAATTTTCTGTAAAAGAAAAAGTGACTAATAAGTAGAACATGTTAGATATTTTAAACAATATGCCATTCACATTTACTATTATAAAATTTTTATAATTTTTTTAATTTAATATAATTCTCTTTATTAAAAAATATCATTTCTTATATTTTTTGATATATTAATTAAAATTGTCATTAAAGTCATAAATATTAGAATGTAATTATAATATAAACCTTCTAGACATCCCAAAATTTTATGTATTTCTATAAATATTTTAGGATACTAAAAATATCCAAAAAATATTAATTATAAATAATTTTAAATCACTTACATCATTTTTTTACTACTTTCATAAGCACAACATCAACGTTGTATAAGTTCATAAGGTTATTATTAAATCTGTAAAAATTACAAATAAATTAACATTACGAAAAAAACATTAATTTGAAATAAAAATTTAGATAAAAATATTTTTTTTATCCCTATCAAAAAAATTTATATTAATTAAAAGAATGTGAGAGGTATTTTTGTAGTTGAATTTCAATTAAATATTATAAAGGTTAAAATAAAATATAAATGGAAACTAAAGGTCGTAATTTTTTTATATTTATGTATAAAATGGGATCATGAAATTAAATTTATTAATATTTATTTATAAATTTGAATCTTTATAACATTATATTTACCTATAATAACCTCATTTAACCTCTTCCATGGTAATTTTTTAATATTATTAGTATTCACAATGTAAAAAAATAGAATTTAATAATTTATCAAATTATTTCATTTTGATAACAAATATTGAATCCATTTTCCAATACTCAAATTATATAATTCGAAGTTATTAATTTCTGATTAAAACTCAAAAGAAAATGAAAAATCATTTTTTGAAAAAATGTACTTCTAAGTGAAGAAATGAACATATAACCAAATTAGGTATAATTATGATTAAAATATAATTAATTAGATTATATATAGTTAAATATTAATTAAATTAATATCATATTAAATTTGTTGAATGATCTGTCTTTCTAAAGCAAATTAAAATTTTACCAAAACATATATTTTTTATTATTCCATCTAGAAATCAATATCTTCATAAAGATACAATAAATTTACTAGAAGAATAATATAATCTAGAAAAAAAATTATGGAGATCAAAAAAAAAATAATAATGAAAAAAAAATTAAAAAAAAGGAATGATAAATATCTTCATATATTCATATATGAAGATATATGAATATAATCTAGAAATCAAAAAAAAAAAAATTAAATAATATATATAAATAAATTTCATATATAAATTATTTCATATAAATTATTTCATATATAAATTATTCCATATATTCATATATGTTTTTTTATTGATCTATCTTTATCAATATCTTCATATATTTTTTATTTATGGAGATTTCAAAAAAAAATTAATTTTCCCATATTAAAATTATATAATCTAGAAATCAAGAATTTTTTAAAAATTAAATAATATATATAAATAAATTTTTTAATAATAAATCTATTTCATCACTGACCCTAAAATTATGTAATATTATTATATTGAATATAACTCTATAAATATAATTAATGAAAATTATTAAGGAATGATATTGAATTACTATAAAAATTTCCTTGGTTCTTAAATAGGATGAGAATCTTAGGGTTGTTTTCAGAGCCCTCAGGAATTATAGGCTCTAAAGGATTATAGATAAGTGCTTGTTTTTAAAATCACGCGGTCCATTTTCTCAATATTTGTTTTGTCTTGGAATAAAGTATTTTCCAATAAATCAAAGATATCAGATGTTTTTTCCTAGGTTTTATAATAGAATATAGTATAGGTCCATAATTTTGTTTCTCTTATTGGTTGTTATTGGAGGTTCATGTATTATTTATCTTGGATTACAACACCTTTGATTTAATTGTCCAAGAATAAAAAGAAAATCATTTGGAATATTCAATATTTATTATCGCTAACCTACTTTAAAGAGTGTTTGGTTAATTATCTTGTGCTTTTTCTTCTACTGGAGGGATTTATGTTTGGGGTTACCTATGATTCATCTTTTCTTAATTTTTGTTGTGTCTTATTAAAGTAAATGGAAGTAATATCCTATGGATCTTGTTAGTCACAATCATACATGACTAAAAATAATATATATGATCTTGAGTAGTTATCATTAATATTTTCATTGAATATATTGTTTTACTCCCTCATAAATGAATGGTTTGTGAAAGCCAAAGGTCATATACCCTTCTAGTAAGTATTCTCTATGTTGTACTTGAAGATGTGTTAGCAATGGAAGATTAATTTATTATTGGGATATGTATTATAGAAATACTGCTCCATAGGTTAATGGAACAATGTTTCATATTAACTATTTAAAAATCCATCGGTGATGTTTTTTGGGAGTCAATAGATACATGAACAGAAATATAGGTGCTTCCATATATTCATATTGAAGAGGAAATTGTAGGTGTTAGAGTTTTTATATACCTTACAATATTGAAATGTTCATTGATGTAACATGTAGAGGAATCTCAGTAGGGTGATTACGAGGTATAATTGATTGGAGATAATGTATTCTATTATGTTTCTTCCATGTTATTTCAGAAGGATGACCGATATAAGATATTTTCATGAGGGTGGTATATTTTTCTACCAATTATGTGTTGATATGTTATTCACGATTTCCACAACATAACCTTCATAGTGTGTCATCATATTTATAAGCATTATCATGCCTTGAAGAGTAATTTTATCTACACATGGATGATTCTATCTAAAGTAATGTTTTTATTTTTATGATTTTTTATTCAATAGATAATGGAAAATAATTTAGTTCCATTAACTGTTTTACTGCCATTATATTTCCCCAAGGGGATGTCAATAAAAATTTCCATGTAATTTTTCTATAGAGTTTCACATTTTTAATTGATATTTAAACTATTTTGGCGACTTTAAACTAGTTGATGATTTTGGAACACTTCATAGTAATCAATTCATTGAGTTTTGTAAATCTTTTGATGAGGTAATATATTGATGAGATAGTAAAGATATATGGGATTTTGTGGATTTTCATTTATTAATAAGGTAATGATTTTTCGTCTTGATATTAGGGATGTTTTCACAATGATTTCATCTCATCGATATAACATCAAATTTATTTTCATCCTTAGATATGAAATCAGAATTATTTATCCATCTATAACTAATTACATATATTTTGTTTGTATATTTTAGATTTTTGATAATCATAGGTAAATGACCCAAATGTTTCCATGTAATACCATAATAATAGCTATAACATAACCATTTTTATTCTTCATTTTAGGTAATTATATGGGTGAAAATATTCTTCTTTATTGTGATGGACTATGGTTAGATATTTGGTGGCCCATAGGCTAGAAGTGGTGAAGAGCTTGAACGAGAAGGTTTAAATTGTTAATAACCAAATAAAGGTGTATTAAGAATGTTATAAGTATAATTATGATTATACAGGGATTATAATGTTATTTTGGTTATATACCATGTCCTTCTGTGGGGTTTCCCTCATTATGGGAATTGGAGTTATTTTATATGTAGTAAACTATAGAATAATTTTATTGGTATAATTGTGTTGTTGTAGAGGATTAGTGTGGTGGAGTCTCACTTAAATTTACATTCAATGATGTTTATGATCCATTATGTTTTTCATATATCATTGATTATAGTATATATTCATTATGAATCCCTTATAGGTGGTCGATGCGAGTTCGATTAGATAATGAATCAATGTTTATATAGTGTGTAGCGATGATTGATGATATTTCAGAGATATTGTTTTTCATATTAATTATTCCATCGGGTTGAGTCTGGTTGTGGTATTGGAGCTTAGAGGAATATGAATGAGAAAATGATTCATTAATTCATACTCATTATCTAAACAATTTTTAACATTTTCTTTGAATTTTGTGATGATTTTGAGTATTGTTTTATTGATTTTTTTTTACTCCAATAAAGAGTCAAATTTTTATGATGGTGTACTTCCAGTTAGAGAGGTATCTCATGGGGGTTTTGGTTATTGGGTGTCATTATTTTCCATATAGGTTTGGGTATGATTTTTGAGGTTGATAATCATTTAAGAGGTATATAATGTCGAAAATAT
Organism: Viscum album; assembly: GCA_963277665.1. NCBI lineage: Eukaryota > Viridiplantae > Streptophyta > Magnoliopsida > Santalales > Viscaceae > Viscum > Viscum album. Next base: position 1,714,343,235 of record OY728130.1, read on the forward strand.
ATATTTGGTTACCCTTATATGATGTTTTCTGAAGTTTTAGAGGTTTAAATAGGATGTATTGTGCTGATATATAGGGTGACAGTTTATTTTTGATATTTATGTGAAACATATCCTACATTAATTTCATGGTGAATACTATTTTATGTTTTTGGTCATTGAGAGAAAAAAAATTATTCATGTATAAAATTGTGAGTAAAAATTATATTTTAAAAGTGTTTTGGAATTTTGGGATACAAATAATTGTAAAATAATATATTCAATGTGGAATGGTCAATTTCAAAAGAGGAGGTGCATTGTAATCATTTGGAAAATTAACTGATTAAAATAAGAATAGGGGTATCACCCATTCAATTAGATGTTGTAAAATTGAACAATTATTTGATTTGAGGTGTTACAAGTGGTAAGATTAATCAAAATTATATTCTAATATAATTCTTCATGGGCTATCCATTAATAGGTTCTGGTTTAGTCCTATTTGTTTGACCTGCATTTAGATATATTCTTCTATAAGGATCACAACACAAGGTTTTGTTGGTAATTTACATCAATGTATACTAGATATTTAATGATAAATCCCTATGTGGCCTGGTGAAATAGAAATATAATGTTTTGTAATATGAAGTTGTTTTATTCCATGTTTTTGTGATTTCTTCACTTAGGGATGATGAGAGGTGAGATTAGAAACAATTATGGTAGTTTTTCAACACCAAATATGTTCTTCACAATAGTTGAGGTCTAATGTCTATGTGAATGTTATGATTACCACTATGAGATTACAGAGATAAACCCCATTTTGCAATGGTCATAACTATCACTTTTAATTTGGGGATGTGTTGTTTTTAAATAAAAGGATTTTATATCAATCCTTCATTGAAGTCATAATGGCCGTTTTGGGAGCCACCATGTCAAGGTGGGGGTCAGCCAAGTATTCAATCTAAATAGTGGTGGGGTTTTGCCTTGTTCAACTTTTATTCCATTTCCTTGAACCTTAGGCGACCCAAGGACTTATTTGGTCCCTTCTAGTCATCTCTTATATGGATTTAAACTTCTCAATTCATGTGGATTTATTTATCTCGATCTAAGGTGATCTTCTCTCTCTAATATTATCCCATCCTCTAGTGTTGTTCATCCTCTGTTGGAGATTATAACAAAGAGCATCCTTTGGTTTGGAATCTGTTTTAATGATAGTTTTCTTTATATATCTATTTTGAGGGAACTTTTTTAGTTTAGTGGTGCTTGAACCATGTGTTTATTCTATATTTGGGTGATATTTGTAGTGTATTTGATGATGAAGTATATTTTATAATTTTATTTAATTTATATAATATTATATATTTATCATATTTTTGTTCTTCATTGGAAGCATGTGAAAATATAGATAATTAAATGAAAGATAATGAGATAGAATTATTTAAATTTAAGTGGATGGGTTACACACATGTATTTTTTATGTTTCTATATTACTTCACATATGAAAATGATTCCATAATGTTTATTGATATTATGAGGAATTTTATTTCTCCAGATAAAATTTTTGTAACGCCTTTAATAAAAGGAAAATCACATAATAATGATAATGAAATAGAATCCTTATAATTGATAATTTTTTAATGTTTCTCAGGATATCGATGATTGATTCCACATAAAATAATGGTTTATGAGGTATTTATAAATTTATTTTTCTATTTGTTTTGTTCTAGTTACTTTTTTTTATTGATTTACACTTGTTTTAGCTATAATGTTCTATGTTAAGGGTGCTCTCATAGGGTTTGTAACTAATGATGTGGCTTGTTTAATATAATTTACATGAGGAGATATATGTATTTTTTATAAGTTGTGAATTTTTTTTGTAGTTTTTGGTTTCGAATGTCAGGGGGAATGGTATCCTGGGATGGTGTCAATGGTATTTTGGGTGTTAAGGTTTACCTAGTGTGTCTTTTATTATGTTTTTTTGGAGGAAAATAATTCCTTTAGTGGTGTATAATTCTAATTTTGTCGTACATGCATAGTGACATAGAATATATTTGGAAGTAAAATATTTAGTATTTGGTAATCGGAAGTTAAATGAATAAAAATTTATATTCACCCATAAGAAGTTACCTACTGAGAGGGTGGGGTTGAATCATTGATTCCTTTATTTCATAATACAATCCTACTAAAATTAACATATGTGATATTTCAGTATTTTATCAAAAAATGTGAAAGAAATACATACCATATTGAAAAATCGAAACATACAGTCTAAATGGAATTTTTTTTTTAAATTTTGTAGTCCCATTGTTGGTAGACACATATTTTTGTGATCAAGATTATTATAATTCCACGACATTACACTATAATAAATTATCCATTATATGTTTTGATTGAGGTATCATCATATAACACTTAATTTTCCAACATATTACATCATTCACCTAGAAATGAACCAACACTCTCCTGTATCTATGATCATCAAAATATTTTGATTAAGATGATTATTAAATATAGGTTTAATCCAAAAATGATGGTGATATTCCTCTAAATGTTTTTAAAATAAAGAAATAATGTTTTCAAATATTCAAGATCATTGACCTATAATATTCATTATTGAACCTTGATCAGTTTGAATTTCTAAATTTATATTGATTTAGTTAATGATATATATCTATATCTAAAGTCATATAATGCTTGTAATATATGGATTTTCCATCATAGTTCTTGATTAATAGTTTCAACCTCAATTTCTATCTCAATATTTCCTATTCTTTGTATCGGTTTTTTGGGTCATGTATCATAGTATCTCTTAATATTTGATTATTAACTATGGATTTTCTAACAATTTAGGATTTAAAAAATTTCAAATCCTAATTAACTCACATTATAAATAATTCACATTACCTTATTATACTGAATGATCCTACACATATTTCCCCAATCAGTTGTTTACTTAGTCACTGCAAAACTTTCTTCCAATATTCCAAACACATTTAATTATTTTCTATAGTGATATTCAAAAAATACGCTCCTTTCTATTTAAATTAAAAAATATAATTTTTATGAATATAAACTTTTATTTAAGATGACACAAAAATAATAGTATTTTTTGTTTAAAAAAAGTTTTAAGGGTGTACTCAATTATTCATTTCATCGAAATGGATTTATTAGGAATTATCTGGAATTTTATTTATGACATAACATATCTCATTAGAGTATATTTTTTAATAACTCACCTTCAAATATATTATATTTATCGAAATGAGATTTTAAAACTTTTTAATTTAAAATAATTATCCATTTTAATATCCAAAAATATCATTATATTTATAATGAGTTGATAATTTAGATGATCTTTCTATGAAGAAAACATCAAAATAGTGATTTTAATAATATGATTTCATTTGATGTAAACTAACCTTATCATTATTATGACATAAGTCATAAACTATAAGAATAAAAAAATTCCCCTGATTTCATAAATGAATCATATAAAATTTACCAAACCGATCTTTTAAAGATAAAAATGATACATATAAAAGTAATTAAATGAATATTTTAGAGTCCTTAGTGAATTCTATGAAATTAGACTTCATATTAGGAATACCACCAAGAATATTATGGTATTTAAAATAACTCAAAAAGAGTCCATATTACCCTTATTGTTTTGTTATTGCTTTTTCAGTATTAATTTCCCAGGATATACTGACTTTTATAGAAATATAAATTATCCTTAATGAATTCAAATTAGCGAATGAATTTTCAAAATTTTATATATTAGTATAGTAAAAATAACTCATAAGAAATAATAAAGATAATGAAAATTTCTTTATCAAGATAAAAAATTACAAGGTTCATGAAATAAGGTAAGGGTGAGATTAATTTCTCTTAGGTATTCTCAAATCATCACAAATATATTCATTATTCTTAAGGATAATTATCAGTGACATCTAATGATTCTTATTCAATGTAGAAAATATAGAAACTGATAGAAAATTACACTTACCTTAATAATCTCCTCCATTAGATATATTGTTAACAATATTAATATTTTTAACACTATACAACACTTTTAATATCTATTAAATTGTTATTCATATTTGAAAAGTTAACTCTATAATTACCAAAACACTTCCTTTCTCAAATGAGTAGTTTCCTGACACCACACTATCAAAAAAGTGGTTTTGAGATAATTTTATCTCTGAATGATAGTAAATTTTTATATATGTTAATTAATAATCTATCCACCTCAATTCATACTTACTATTATCATTTCACTTTTTCTACCCTTTTTTATATTATCTATTTTCATTTCTATTGTGAAAAAATGAAATATTTTGTTCTTATTGTAAATATACTCATGAATCACATTGTTATGACCTAATGCACCAGAGATTGACTGGCTAGAAGTATGTCATGTTTGACTACCCCACACCAACCTCTAATATGCCAGTTTCTAGAGACCAACACCAAGATAGTCATATAACACACTCGAGAGGCATTCGATTATGTTCCTATAATCATACACACATATACAAGCCATACAATTATGATAATGTAAAAATAATTGATATAATAAATTCAACTAGGAAATCTATCCCAAATAACAGTTATAGAAAGGTATAATGAGGATAAATACAAGCCCATCCAAAATTATAAATGTGTCCAACCTTTTTAGAACAAGGGGATGATAATCAAATGAGACCTTGGTATACAACTATGTCTATGCTCTACCAGATCTCAATCCTCCTAAGAGTCGATAAAAAAGGTCTTTTTTCTCCATAATAAAAAACACATGTAAGAAGATCCTATATAGGGGTGATTATGAAAATACTAGGTAGGACACCCCAAAATAACCAAACAAAATGTAGAAAGAGTAGTGATATCATAAGAAAAATGAAATAAATAAAACTAGAAATACTCAGAATTGAAAACTAGTTTAAATTTTTCTTAACCATTATATTCAAAAATATGATAATGTTTAAGACTTCAGGATTATTCTAATTTTTGTAGAATCCACAACATGAGACATGTATTCACTACTGACACTCATTCATATGGCCATGATCCTTGTGACCATCCCATGAATATGCACACTGAAACTCTGATGATCTAAACACCAAGATAGGTTATCTATCCTTAGACAATTAGGGGAAACCAATAACCCAACTTGAATGTAATGGGTTGTCATTAGTAAGATATTAGGAATCCTATATGTTTAACCTAGTAGATAATGGGGACTCCATGTGTATGGTTGTAACACTGATAGCACAAATCCTACCTAGGGTAAAAGGAGGAATGATAAAGTAGCACTCCCAGGGCCACAGGGGGACTCCACCAACTCTATCTGAAACACATCCCACAAAGGGGATCAAAATCCAATGAAAAGTACCTAATTCTCCAATATTCCATCATTGGGACAAAACAAGGGAACTCCTCAAAAAATAATATTCTATATTAAAATTTCCCAAAGGAAAACACTAGAACTCATACCAAATCCTAAATGAGAAGAATGAGGTATCAATCATTATATTTCTATGAGTAATCTACATGTATATGATGGTATAAATAATGAATAAATAATGTTGGTGATGATTGCATCTTGCACTAACATGAAATTCATTTCTCTAAAATACAAGGAATTTATTAAATGGTACATGTCTTGAATATATCCATCCATTACTAGGAATATCTCCTACCCATACCTATGTACAAATGGTCGTGCTCATGTTATATGGGCCTTGTTAGTGTACCTAGAAATTCCCATGTACGGGGTGGTGTCTAGGTACCAGGTCATGCCCCTATACTAAACCAATTCACATTATCATAGCTATGTAAGTTCCCATGAATCCGCTGGGATACATACATATCCCCTAGTAAATGGTCACCTAGTGCGTGATACTTATTTTCCTACATAAACCCTTACACTATAGATAATGCAACACACAACATCTGTTCTTTAGAGGTACATGATTTGTATCAATGTATTTTATAAAATCATATAGTTATTTGATGTGTCATCAAATTTTTCCTACACCAAATAAAATCACACATAGAAAATGGGTCTCTAGATTTTAATAACTTTATATAACTGGAATCATGATTCTGACAATAAATTCTATCCAGAAACCCCCCGTTCACTCCTCGACATTGTCGAATGTAAAACTACAAAGAATATATCTCTAATCGGATCATATTACTTCCCAAATATCCTACCATATTCATTAAAACTCTATTGGTCCCTTGATCAGGAATATTACACAATGTATTGACCAGTTATAATGATGAATGGTCATGAAAATACCAGATACTGGGTATTCATCAAACCACAGGTCAAAGGAATGCCAATAATGAATCATGCGAGGATAAATGGAAGAAAAAAACATAACCAAAATATGAGGAACACATCTTTGTTTTTGTTTAGGTTGGCAATGATTGGTTTTTATTACAATGAATAATGAATAGTAATTAAATAAACAAAAAAAAATCCCCAATCCCAAGAAGAATAACCTCAAACCATCAAGCATAATCGATTCAAAAATACATATATTGGTAAAATTGATTCACATTCATCATGTGGAAGGAAAATGAACATAAAAACAAATAAAAAACACTTTTCTTAGAGTTTTGATTCTTCGTTGATAATGAAAGGTCACATGTTTTTGTCGTGTGTGAGATCTATTAACTGCCTCTGGGTAGATGATCCGATAGGTATTGATTTGATCCTCTAATATATTGTCACCCACAAATGAACTCCTCCAACCGTCTCTCTCAATTATTACTGTTATGTGGCTAACACTATGAATTATCCATAAAAATATATTTATATAGGATTCGTCGGTTTTGGGTTCTAATGGAACAGTTAAATAAATAAATTATTTATTTAATCATTTATCTGTACATATTGGTGTGTAATATGATAACCCCAAAAACATAATGTTTATGTTATACATAGGGTAGAAACGATTATCTAAACCCAATAAAACTCTTATATTTCCAATATGATCCACTTTTCGGATGTTATTCCACTATATCTTGAAAAACTATGGATGTGTGATATTAATATATTTCATATTTTTATAAAATCCATACCTAGATCACTAGACTACAAAATCTAGAGTTATTTTTGAAAATAGATCTTAAAATAACTCTCAAATTATTAAAATGAATCCCATGTTAAAAATAAGTTACAATAAATTCTCCCAACACTAGGTATTTCCATCCTAAAAATTAAAATACCTACACAAAAGAAAGGGTACTGAGCTCCCAACTTGGCTTCCCACTACCACATGCTGTCAGGAGGATTATCATACTGTAAAAATACACACACCCATGGGAAATAAATTTCCATGAAGGGTCTTATATATTAGGTACTCAAACACTAATGGGTTCCTTAGACACCTCGAAAATTTTACTACTCCCTCATAGTCCTAGTCATCCTAATCGAAATTGTGCAACGATTTGTGCATGTGTCTCCTCAGATGTGGTGTGTGGAAAACACCATGAAACTAGTATAACTATGGTCATATGGTTTATAGGTATGAATCACCTGTAACCCAAAAATGTAAATAGAAAAAAGGTCTTTCAATCCAAGATATAGTTATCCATCCTAGCCAAATCTCTACAAAGATAAATGAAGGGAGATCCCTCAGAAGAAATGATAGCCTCATCAAAACCAATGGTTTATTTTGACATTAAAAAAATTTCATGGAATTTGGGGGTAGTCCCAATCAACCCATAAATGAACTGTATCCATTGAAACCCATAAATAGAACCAACTCTAGGCCTACAAGAATTTTCAACTACTCTATCCAAGTAGTAAAACTGTGATCTATAGGGTCTCCCATATGTGACCCCAAATGGTACTTCACTGATGGTGGTGTGGAAAATATTAATATAAAATAACTACACTGATGGTAGAAAATCCTACTATATTTTATACAATGATAACATGGACTCCTAGATCATGTTCTATTATAAGAGAATGGAATGATTCTTTCTTGGCCAACTCCCTAGGGTAGAAAATACCTTCTCATACAAAACATTGTCCAAAATCATCCTACATCATCTCACTAATCATGATGTAATGTGATAATAATGTAATGAAATTATCATTGAGTGAGTTAGAAAATGTCAAACTACTTAATTCATGAATTTAAATCCAAAACACTCCCCTAATATCTGCATTTAGTTGGTTAAAAAGTGATCCATAATGGTGAGTTAGCCAACTAGTCACTCAGATAGTATTCTGAACTCCCACTGATCAGGGAATACCCAACATGAAAAATAAAATTATTTCATCCATTTCAACTTCAATCTAGGACCCTCAGCCTTCACCCACTGATTGATTAGACATTGTTCATTAAAGTCACCAACAAGCTATAACAACCATGTCCATCAAATACGTCAGAAAAGGATATTGATACATAATCAAACCTTCAGGATATATTTCTATGGAATGAAACATCATCCACACCTCATATTATAGAATCACTTGTGTTATTTTCCCTCCATAGAAGGAAGACAAACTAATCACCATGAAAAATTACCTCAAGAACGTGTCTAATGAATAATTGGTCACAAATGTCCTCAAAATCAACATATCCAATTTTTAGATCCCTAACTCATTGAAGAAGTGGATGGGCGAAAACAATTGACTAGAGATATGATGAATTATCCTTATAATCATTTGAAAACCTAAAATAGGTTAACTACTTCATCACCTCGATCAACATCAGTCGATAAAAAACATTACAGTGAGTAGATGTTATCACCATTACAATATTTGGTGTCCCCCAATCTTATAATACATCGAAATTTACATGGTCTATTTTCACTCTCATTTAATTGAATACATATTACAAGAATTGAGATTTTTTAGTCCACAACCAATTCATTGAGTGCTTCTAATAGTGATGGTACACTCGGAGCATGTACTAATCCATCATCATGTTTCTAATTTTCATCTCCTCAAGCACCAGGTATAGTAATATATCCTCAAATAAGACTACCATTTACTGATCCAGGAATGGTCAAAGGATATAATTTATAATCCATAGAACAACTCAAGGGTTCCCATCACATTAAAGGTATCACCAAGAAATAAAAAAAAACTATATTGTCTTTAGATATACTCTTTCATTATAACCACCCCTAGAATGTGGATACAGTGATACCCTCTCTTGAGTTCAAATATGGAGAACTACTTCACCCCTAAAAACATGATGAATAATTCATCAGTCTTTATGTGTGAATACACTTACCCGACAATCTACATGTTTAGGTTATGTAAATATAAACATAATCTAAATATCTCATTCAACTTCCACAATAATAACACTATATTTCCCAGAAAAAACTTTTATTAGAAATCCCCCTCTAGGAAAATACACCAATCGAACCTTTACATATCAGTACTCTATTGGGTCATCTGATATGATAAGAGATATATCAGAATATCCCTAGGGAATATCTATGATGAAAAACCATTTATGGGGAGATAATCACAACATATTCCCATGTAATAACTCCTCATTCCCCTCAAAATTCACATAAAACTGAATTCTCATAGAATCTACATATCCAAGGGTTATTCTTGCCATCAGATAAAGTGGATGTATCCACCTAAACATGATATCATCCTTCTCAAACATGGATTACATCATACCAATGGAGGATAGATAAATCCATAAACTTGGATTCACTTTTACCCTCACTGGTAATAGTCGTGTTTGGAATAGATAATAGGAAACTGGTCCACACCAAGGAAAACCTCTTACAGTCTCACCACTATTACAAAATTATTCTACACAAGGATCTATCTTCTACCATATATTGGTCACACTATTGAGAGAATAATGTGATCATTTATCCTCTATATAAAAATTTATAACACAATGGTTGAGATAATGAGTACATTGGAACGTAAGATCTTGAATAACTGTTAAATTAAGGGAAATGTGGCTTATGAATATGTACTAAAAATGTATATGGTGCAGAGAATATTTTTATAGAACCTAAATCCACACCCAAATCCATTGGGACACCTGGTCCTACCTCATGAAGTTGTCCTCTGTATTTCCCAACTATTCACCTCAACCAAGACGTGCTTCGACAACATAGAAAATTAAAAGAATGTTATCCACATAAGTTGAAGGAACTCATCCACCCCACCTCAACACTATCCAATATTGGTGGCACTAACTCACACACATAGTTTTTTATCATATCACATGAATGTGTCTCAATAGTGGAATAGTCCATATTCCTTGCGTTCCTAAAGCCAAAACAAACTTCATCAACATAGGGCTCTTCTAACAAACCATACTATCATAGAGATTCCTAAAAAATATGACCATCATCGTGAAGGGTCCTATCCAAGAGGGGAACTTTCTATATAGGCACAAGAAAAAAATATACCATTAGATAAGGTGTCCAAGACAACCACATAACTTGGGTGATCTATATCTCTTCTTCTTTAAAAACACACCCGACATAGGTGAATCATCTACGTCTATCAAAAGAGCCAACTACAACTCTCTTATGAAGACTGGTTGGCCGCACAACCATCATACCGGTTGGTGTATGGACAAGCTAGAAAATTATAGATACTACCTTGGGACAATCCACCACAACTAGAGTGTCTGATTTTCCACAGAACCATCATGGTCTACGTCATTGGAACTCATGTTACCCTGTATGTTTACATGTACCTTCACCATAATCTAATGGATCTTTTGAATAACCATTTTTTCATCGATCATCCCTCATATCCATTTATGAATATAAGAACCAATCAATATCAGGATGTACTACTATGTTCCCACCTATAGGATACATCCCATGAATGAGTCTCACAGCTGATGGATCACTACTCGAATGGTTATCATGATGAAAATATTTCAGAATCCATGATAGATACTGTCATAGATGAATCATTAAAATTAACACAAAGAACCATTGTCATGAATTATATCTTTATAGATGATTCATTAAGGACATGGAATCCAAAACCCATTCCTATATGATTCATGTAAAACTATTTTTCCCTTCAACCATTTCCTACATGTACAGAGTAAACAAGTAGTTAGTTAAAGACCTTGTGAATGGATTCATTAACCACTAAAGTAACACTAGAGTCCCTATCTAGAATGTCACACTTTAAACATAGTAATACTATTTCCAAATCCCTAAGTAATATCAAATTTAGAAAAAAAATACAGGCTCCTGTCCTAAGGTAGAACTATGCTCTGATACCACTATATCATAACACGATGTATCGAGGCCTTCTTGGTTACCAATAAGATGAGTGTGTCTATCTAAATCCCCCCTCTAATAATATAGGGGCTGGTTACTAATTCCAAGTTGGAATATGACATACATAAGAGGCATTATCCTATGTTCCTATTCTAACCCAAATATCTCCATGAAACTACAATGCTGATAAAGAAACAAATGATACTATAAATGTATCCATGACATGTATTCAACATCAGAATATTATAAAGTGATAAATAGGTCAAATAAAATAAAAAAAACACTTAAAATGAGTCCAACCTATTACGAATGAGGGGGTACTATCATATGAAATACCTGTATACAACACAATATTTATATACGTGAACTATGCTCTTTCTACTACTATTCCTTCTAGAACTCCATCTAATAGTCACTATTCTACATATGACAAGACACATGTGGATAAAGACCCTGAATGGGTGATTATAATAATAACTTTTAAGATAAGTCAATATATTCAAGAATAAATAAACAAGAGTAGTCAAATCATGATAATAATGTAATAAAAAAACATTACTATACATATAAAAGACAACCAATCCCACGTGTTCTCCACCAATATTTCACAAAAGGATACTTCTCAAGGCATCAAGGTTATGTTAATTATTGAAGATGACACTCCAAAATCCTTGATATCATTGATGATGCTCATCAAAGGCTTCATGATCAATGTCCTCCACAAAAGAAGATACACAATAGATTTGTGAGGTGCTCGACATGTAGATAAGGCTGGACTAATGGGGGACACTACATAACCTATACAAAATAAATCCCATATGGGGGGATCAAAATCCCATGCCATTGAAATAATTCAACACAGTAACCTCAAAGGGACATAACATGGTATCTCACTCAACTAATACGGGTCTACACTAAAACAATCTGAGGGAATACATATCGTCTCATACCAGAGATAAATTGAGAAGAACAAGGGCTCCAACCATTAGTTTATAATAGTAAATTGAGTGTTCATAATGGTGCATTGATTGTCTCTAAAATCATGGTTCTACACATTTCTTAAACTCACATGGAATATGATTGTCTAAAATACATGGTGTGTCTGTCCTATAGGGTGCACTACTTGTGGATGTATGCCTGGAACTCATTACTCCTCTAAAATATGACTGTGTACACATTTCAATTCCAATGTACTTTTTTTGTGACCACATACTTGTATATTACCATGTACTGGGCTATGTATGAGTTTCATGTCATCCATGTGTACTCAACCTATTCTTATGTTCATGGCCCAGTCTGTGGCCATGTATATTTTATGATTTACACACATCTCCCAAAACGGGGTTACACAATGTGTCACCCTAGTCACATTTAATGCGATATATATTTTTCACATGTAATCTATAAAAAAATACAAGGCCTGATATGGTGTATGTTATTGGGGTTACCCTTCGTGTAATAATTGATTTTTTATAATTTCAATGTTCTTTTATTTGTTTCCCAATTTCACTAAATCTGTCACAAATCCTACTCAGAAAATGTAGATCTAAGGTTTCATTGCCTTTTCATCACTATAATGATGATTAAGACCACCATGTATAGTCGAATTTCCTCTAATGTCACTCATATTTGTTGTGTTATATAAAACTAGGAAATGGGTTTCTCCAATCAGATTGGGTTCCTCCTCTAGTCATATATAATCATCACCACAACTTGATCTCCCACATGATAATTAACCACAACAAAAATATTGATTGATTGAATCATCGAAATGATAGATAATTATATGATATTTTTTATTCATTGATCCACATACCAAATAAATATTAACGATGAATCGTGAGATGATACAAGGGAGAAAATCGAAAAAAAGAAAATGAGGAATTAATCTCAGCTATGTTTTTGTTAGTAACAATTATATTCTATTACAATGATGTATTATGGGTAATCACATAATTTTCAGTAAATCCCCTAGACTAAGTTGAATAAACTTTAACCCATAAGAATTACCGTCTTAGGAATAAGACTATTGATAGAATATATTCACATACATTACATTGGAATTATATAAAAAAGATATATATAAAACAAAATCCCTAAACAGAATTTTTATTAGAATCTAATGTATAACAATCATATATTCCGATCATTGGTGAGATCTATGAACTTCATTGAAAAAAATGATCCATTAAGTATTGATCTGATCCCCTAATCCATAGTCATTGACCAACGATATCCTCCAATGTTCACCCTCAATCATCAGGTTTATATAACTATCCTTTTTAATTTTCCATAATAGGGTATTTATAATGGATTCTCAGGGTTTTGGGTTTAATTAAAAATTAAATCCATAATTTATTTATTAAATCCTTTATCTTCTAATGATAGATCCCAATAAAAATAACTGAAACCTATAAAGTTTATGTTTCACTGAGGGTAAAACCCATGTTTTGAACCCAATGGATACAACATATTTCCTATATGAGCTTTTATTCTTTAGTTATTCCCCAATTTTAGTAAAACCGTGCATGCATGACATTAATAAATTTAACATTTTTAAAACATCAACACAGGGGTCACTATTTTTTGGAATCTACCTTCATTTCGACACCGATATTGGAAAAATTTCCCTAAAATATTCTAGAGCCTTAAAAGAGAAAACATGGATGTTACACAAATCAAATTTGAATAAATTATCATAAAAAAAATTAAATTATGAAATCAATTTAATTTGATCATGTTTATTGCAGTTTGTTCATTAATAGATCAATGACACTCGAATTACTATTGGTAATCCTTAATTTATTATAACTATATAATATTATATTTTCTAAAAAATGACCCATACGATACATATGTGTTTATACATGATTTTGTAAAATATATTTTTTATTATCTATTTTTAATGAAATTGCTAACTGCTTCACACTAGGTTAAATCACACAATATTCACCTAAAAAATTTTCCACCTTAATTAGACATCATGTAATAGCAATCACAAACCCATTATTATTCTATAAAACTCAATCTATTTATTTTATATAGAATACTAGGAATTAATATGTATTTGACCGACCTCATAATTATTTTTGTTACCTGCAAAAGAAACATAATAGGAACACTCTAATATATAGAATAAATAGTACATATATATAACACATGTTTCATGGGTGATACAGTTTGAATAGCCACTTAGTAGATCTTTTTATTTTTTTACAATTAAAAATATATTGAACATAATCCAAACTCTATTTTGTTTTATAACTGATAGATGTTAAAAAATACTTATACTTTCCTTTCCAAATCTCTTCAACAATTTGATAGAAAATTATTCTTTATATATGTAGATGATTTTATTTATTTATATAAAATTTATTCATAAATAATAATTAATTTCACTTGGAATGTACATATCAAAACATATCATTATCTTATTTGAAATGTTAGTATATGGAGTCTCTTTTTCACAATATAATTGTATATAATAAGGAAAAATTATAAAAATTAAATTACCTTGGGGTAAATCTATTATATAAATGAATCTAAGAAACATGAAATTACTAAATTCCTTTAAAATTAAGTTAAAATGTAGTTTAGAATACAAGGATGTAGGATATTGTCATAAATAAAATAAATTTTTATTCAATTTATATAAGATGATTCCAAATATATTTTGAATAAACCCTATATGTTTTTTTCAATTAAAATTACTTCTTTAATACACCATATAAAAATTAGTACTTTACATCCATATGATATAAATTATAATTAATTTTTTCTACCCCACCAGGGTTTATTATGATAGCATAGAGTGTTGGAACTAGTGAAAAAGTGTTCAGAAATGTATTCCTTACCATTATTAACGACCTTTAGAAAAAAATATTTTTTTATTTCTTCATACACCACATTTTACATTTAGTTTGTTTTTAAAATCCTTTTAGAACCTATAACATTTATGGTTTTTGGACTCCGAAAATGATCCCAAGTGTTATAATCCTATGATTTATCTATTTAGTAATTCATTACAATAATAAAATTCCTATACATGGATAGCTCTAAAATATTTTGTTGAATAAAATATGATATAAATGGAGTTTTATTTTCCAGACATAAGATTCTACTTGTATGAAATGTAGTATCTAGATTCATAATAATATTTTCAGAATCAATATTCTTATTCAATATTTGATGTATTACTTTATCATTTATAGTTTTCAGATATTAATAAATATTTTAGTTTCAATTAATATAAATATAACCCTTCTCATTTGAAGCTTCTTCATCGTTCAATTTTTCATTTATACGAATTCAATATACTTTATTTTTTTGTCATTTTCATATACCATGTCTAATTTAGATTCATTTTATATAATCATAACATCAAAACATTGGACTATATTTTTAATACTATTGTCATATAACTATCTATGTCTATTATTTAATTTGATTCCCAATAAGATTTATTCTTATTCATTATCTTAAAAAATTCTAATATTTGAATGTTTAATTTTTATGAAAAATCCCTACAAAATAATACAAGGAATTACATTTTTCAATTTCTATTTTAATAAATTTCATATAGAGACATGTGTGTCTAATTTATCAGAGAAAACCAATTCATTATATGTTAATCAGTTTATATAGCTTCCCTTTAGACATGTTTATAAATCTTGTGTTTAGTTAATATAATTTTACCCATCTAAACCATTTTTTCATTATTTCCACCACACCCTTTTTTCGGGGAGTGTTCCATGCACTATGAAAATGATTATTTTGTTTGTTTATAATAATAATTTTAAATGAATTACAATTTTACACATTAACATTTTAATATCTCATCATATTTGTATATATTCGTAGTTTCATAATAATTTATTATAAGGAATTTGATATTCTCAAAATATCTTTTGACATATGTTTCATGGACATGAAATTGATCATCCTAATGGAATTATCACTAAATTTAATAAAATTTTTGTCACTTATAGAATAATATTGTCTATTTAGGACATAAATATCTAAATTAATATTTTTTAGTGTTATAGTGTGTTGAATATTTTTTCATTTATGAGTTCCATAAACCATTTTCCACTTTTTGTATGTTGCACATACAATATCTATTTGAAATCAATGTAGGGGATGGTTTTTCCGCACATTGAGTTTACTCCTATTTCATCATTCAAGGTCTCTATGACTTATATTCACCAGTTTTTTCTCATATATAGATCTCACAGAATAGTATTAGGTTGTCTCACCAATTCTGAACATGTTTCAACTTGTTCTCTTACCATTTTTAATGATTCCAACATATATCGATCTCTTGTTTATGCATGGTTGTTTCATAATTGTTTTTACAATATTACAAAATTATATCACACTAAAAATATCATGTTTTTATTATTGAACAAAAAATACATATTTTCATTTAAATCTTTAGATTATATCTGTTGTTTTATAACCCAAATTATTTTAAAAGATTTATAATTTATAATAAAGATGCGACCTTAAACATTACATATTCTTGAATTAAATTAATAATTCACATTGAGGATCTTTTCAGGTTTAGATTTTTAGAGAATTAGGACATAACATTTACCTAAAGACATAAATATTACATGTAGAAAATTCTACTTAGTATCTATTTTTTCCCAAAATAAAAACTCTTAAAAAAAGAGACATCTCTAGTTCCATGTTTCAGACAACAGGACATTTCCATGATCCCATACTTGACCCTATTCACCTTTATGTCCTGTAAAAAACATTTCAAAACTTGGGATGAGCATAAAGATACTCAATAAGGGTTATAAAATAAGAAGAAAATCATTAGTCCATCAATACAAACAAATCATAAACTCTTTTACTTACCTCATGAAAATATATGATTTATGAATAACATATAGTAATCACAAATCATAAAGGTACTTATGGTATATATATCATACACTAATTGTAGCTATCACAGATACATAGAAAGTTATTTTGGAATTCCCATCACAGTATATTCCCTAAATATCTTAGGATAAGCATTCACGTTTACCTCCATCAGATTACCCAATTCATTGGAGAGCTATCTCGGGCGCACCCACCCTAGGTTTATCACGAAACCACCTGTATACGTAAATAATTCCCAAGAACCATAACATATTCATAACACATAAAAGAAACACAAAGGAAAGATGAAATTTCCATATTTCAATAAAAATATATCATTTAAAAATATTTAAATAACAAATACATTATCAAAACCATTTTCAATTCCAAAATATGTAAAAATATATGGTATTTATTTTCTTTTAAAAAACACTACAACATATTAAGAAATCCAAAGATCAAATAATACTTGCAGTGGTGGAAAAAGGTCGTTGTCACCGCTTACGTTAGAAAAAAATTCTTTTTTTGTCATTTATTGAACTGCCTCAATGAAAAAGATTCAATTTGAATGAAATGAAAAGTCAACGGTGTTTATACATTGTTTAAAATAAAGCCGTGTATTAAAACAAAATATGCCTCAATGAAAGGAGATTGAGATGAAGTCCCTTACATCGGGTCCGACTTGGCCCGTTCAATATTTAGTCACCTGAAAAATAAAATAAAGTTAATTTCTACTTTCTTAAGAACCTTTTTCAAGTTTATTATTCCTTTTATATCACTTATTTCCATGTTATAAACATTAGGTAATCATTTATGTTGATAATGGTTGTTTTGTCGATATTTGGTACATGAGCGAAAAATGAACACCATATAATTACACATTGTACATGTGGTCAATATTTTATTATCTCCAGAATAATATTCATGGATTAAATGTCATATAAATCATATATATCCAGTATATATATGTATTTATAACATAACATAACATTTTAGAGATAAGAATTAAAATGAACTGTTCAGCCGTACGTACGCATGAGCACTACTTTCATTTCAATTTCATACATTAATGGAAATAAAACATAAGACACATTGATATATTATAATTACAGTATAATATCAAATATAATTTCATTAATAATATCCTTTATATGTCCCACATATGGCATTAACGTGTCATATCACTTTGAGGGGGTGGCGGTCTGCATTTCCTCAAATGAAATAATCATGTTTAGCCATTACAGAAACCATAAAGGTAGGATATAAATGTAAAATACAGAAGCATAAATAAAACATAAAAATAATATATATCATATATAAATAAATTTCTATCTTAATGGACACCATTAGATATGGTAGGAGATAATGGAAAAATCATCATTTCATGATGTGTTAGTTTTCCATTCAAAGAAAAAACATGTTCTTCGCCCATTAGATGGAGGTGTGTGTAACGTTAGTTCAAATACATCTTATAACCACATATTAATATATTTAGGATACTATTTTTGTTATAAATGAAAGGAATAAAAAGAGTTTAGGGGTTGGAGAAGTAAAATAAAAGAAAATAAGTTTAGAGGAATTGTTACATTTAATTTGGGTAAATCCTTTTTGTTTGAACCAGAAGGATTTTTTTGAAGTGCCTTATGCCTAAGGTAAGGCTTCTAGGAGGTGGAGATAGATCTTGAGAGCTTATTTGATTAGGTTTCGGATGAGCCAAGGGGATTGAGAGGTGTGAGGAATGAGTAAGAGTGAAGGCTTTTTATAGGGGGTGGGAGGGGCTCTTTAAGAAAGTGTGAAAATATTATTTAACAATATAATGATATTCAGTTTATAAAGGTAAAAAATTAATTAAAGTCGAAGAAAAAATGTCTCATGGTCGAAATAATATCATCCAATAAGAATTGGATAGGTTTTAAATACTGTTTTAATATTTATAATCTTATTTATTTAAATCATTTATTAATGAGGTAAATACTGCATCATTATTGTTTCATAAATAATTTAATTTATTTGGTGTCTAAATGTTATTAAAAAACCATGATGTAGGAAATTTTTTATCTTTCCATTATATAACCCCATGTAAAAATTAATTTACTAAAAGATATTGTTTTGTGTCATTTTTGTCATTACTTTAAGTTAATTAATCTAAAGTGTCATTATCACTCCCATATGGCTCCATGGGGCCCCAAAATCCACCCAATGATGACCATGGTCATATATGACTCAAAAAATAAGATTATTACAATTTTTAAGATAAGTTTGTATTATTATGATATTCTTTTTATTATGAATTACTCTATTTACCTTTAACTATGGTAAATAAAAGTCAAAAGTTACTATTTACCAAATAATATTTTTATCTTATTGAACCAAAATTTTCTTATTAATAATAACCATGCATGTTGGATTTCTTAAATTCAATTCACATTTGTGGTAAAATTTCATTTAAATGAAAAAGTCAGTTTTTTATCTACTACTTAGTGGTTTCACTATTCATTAAAATTTGATGTTTTTAGAAAACTATTAGAAATTCAGCCTATGCTATATTTCATATTCCAAATTCAAAATTGAGTCTATTTTATGAAAATTAAAAAATATAATTTTCATTAATTAATTTAACATTAATTCCCATAGTCAAAACAAATTGCATGTTTTTAAGAAACAACAACTATCAAAAGATTGACACTTGTTTTTGTCCAATTTCAAAGAGAAATTAATTCCAATGACCATCATTGTATTAATTCATGAAAATAAAATATAATTACACTTTTAATACATTTATAAAGATAATATAACCATACATATAAATTATATTAAAAGGAAATTTTGAATAAAAAGACAGTATTTTTCACTATTAATTAAAAAATGAACTTTATCAGAAAAATACCAAAAAATACCAAAATTAAATTTTGATTTCCCAAATCTAAATAATAATTTTATTCTATCAAATAGAAAATAAAAAAATGACCAAAACTAGATTTAAGGAGGGTTTTCCATCAAAAGGCAGTAAATCAACCTTTTAGGGAATATTAGAGTATTTTTGCTTAAATTAAGATTCATTCATATTTCATAACCCTAAGTTTTATTGGATAAATGTAAAAAAATTTAAAAACATTGTATAATAATATTGTAGTTAGTTTTATTCATTCTCGCCAATAAAATGGCTAGGTGTTAACTACCATTTAAAATAATAATATTATATTATTAGTGTATAACATAAGATTTAAAAGAAATCTGTTGTTTCATATCAGGTAAACCATCGAACATAGCGTCCCCTTTAAAGTAAAACTAATATTGACTTCACAAATATTAATAAATATGAAAATTCATTATTTTTTTATTTACTAGGGATGTTACAACCTTCCCTGTTTTTGGAAATTCCATCCTTGAAATTTTTTCCACATATCAAATAAATGGGGGTATTTATCCCTTATATAATTTTAAGATTCCCACGTTGCCTCATCAACCTTATGGTTTTTCCACAAAACCTTCACCTAGTGAATTAACTTATTCCACAACACTTGATTTCTATAGTCAAGAATCTACACTAGTTGTTTCTCATAAGAGAGATTCTCTTCCAACTAAACAACCTCTAGGATGCATACATTAGATGGATATGGAATATACTTTATCAACATTTAATCATGAAAAATTTTGTGTACCTAGGATAAACATGGAGGTAAAGCCACTCTGTATGCAAGTAATCCTATTTTTTCAAAGATATCTTAAGGTCCAATGAACCTCAGACTCAAATTTCCCTTCTTACCAAAACACATCAAATTTTTTCATGGATAAATAGTGAGAAAGACATGATCACCTACCTCAAAAGATAGATCCTTACTTTGGTTATCCGCAGAATGTTTTTGCCTACTCTGAGCTTTTCACATTTTCTTCTGAATCAATTGAACCTTTTCTACCATCTCTTTTACCAATTCTAGTCCTATCAGCTTCCTATCACCTACTTCATCACAAAATGCTGGAGTTCGACAAGGATTTATATATATTGCCTCAAATGGAGCCATCTATACACTGGAATAAAAACAATTATTTAAGAAAATTAAACCAAAGATAGATGTTGGGACCAACATACCTAGTAATCCAATGAACAAGCACATAACATATCCTCCAAGGTCTGAATTGTTCTTGCTGATTTCCCATCTGATTGCGGATGAAAAGCTTTACTAAAAATTAATTCAGTACCCAACAACTTCTGAAGGACTTTCCAAAAGTTATAAGTAAACCTGGGATCGCGATCAGATACAACGGAGAGGGGAAATCCATGTATCCTGACTATATCTTCAACATAAAACCGAGAAAGTTGATCTAGAGACAAATTATCTCCAATAGGAAGGAAATGAGCAGATTTAGTCAACTGGTCAACAATAACCCAGATAGCATTATTATCTCGAGATGTCTTTGGTAATCCCACAATGAAGTCCATGGATATATCTTCCCATTTTAACTATGAAATTGATAATTACTGAATCATATCTTTTGGTAACTGTCTCTCTACTTTGACCTTATGAAAAGTTAAACACTTCACAATAAAATTAGCAATATTTCTTTTCCTTCCATCCCACCAGTTATATCTCAGAGATCTCTACACATCTTAGTACTACCAGGATGAACTGAAAATAGGGAACTATAAGATTCACATAATAACTCATTCTTCAACTGTGAATCACAAGGAATACATAAATATTTCCCAAACCTAAAAAGAAAATCATTATCAACATTAAAATGAGGCAATGTACATTTCTGAACCAACTCTACCTTTTTCTGCAACTCATTGTCTTCTTTCTGCACTTGATTTATTTTGTCCGATAGAGATGATTTCACTCTCACCACAAAGAAAACAGAATAATTTGTAGCACCAAAAAATTCTATGCCAAATTTCATCAAATAAAAAACCAAAGGATCTCATTCTAAACCTATCATGGTTAATAAAGCATTACTTTTTAGACTCAATGCATCATCCACTTTATATGCCTTTTCTGGATGGTAATGAATCGTGCAATCCGAATCCTTAATTAATTACAACCATCACCTCTGTCTCATGTTCAATTATTTTTGAGTGAATATATACTTCACAATTTTAGGGTCAATATATATTTCACATTTTACTCCATACAAATGATTCCTAAAATATTTTAAATCAAAAACAACAGCAGCTAATTCCAAATCATGTGTAGGGTAAATTTACTCATGTGGTTTCAACTAACGTGAAGCATAAGCAATTAACTGATCATTCTGCATAAGGAAACATCCTATTCCTTTTAATGAAGCATCACTGTAAATAACAAACTCACCTTTTCTATAAGGTAGTGCCAAAAGTGGAGAATTCACTAATCTTCTTTTCAATTTCTAAAAACAATCATCACATTATTTTTTCCAAACAAACATAACACCTTTTCGAGTTAACTTAGTCAGTGGAATAGATAACTATGCAAAATTCTCCACAAACCTCTGGTAGTAACCTTCTAAACCAAGAAATCTATGGATCTCGATTATATTTTTGGGTTTTGGCTATTCTTCAACAACCATTGTTTAAGAAGTATCAATAGTTATGCAATATTTTGAAACAATGTGACCAATGAATGAAATTTTTTTTAACCAAAACTCACACTTGCAGAATTTTCCATATACTTTATTTTCTTTTAAGGGTTTAAAGACAAACCCTAAATGACTTTCATGTCCCTGTTTACTTTTGTAATAAACCAAAATATCATCAATGAACACAACCAAAATCTTATCCAAGAACTGACTGAAAATTCTATTCATAAGATACATGAATACAATAGGTGTATTGGATAAACCAAAACGCATAACTAAAAATTCATAATGGACATATCAAGTACCAAATGCAGTCTTTGGAATGTCTACGTCCTTTACATTAAACTGATTATACCCAGACCTCAAATAAATCTTTGAAAAATACTGAGATCCTTGGAGCTGATAAAACAAATCATTGAAATAAGGCAGTGGGTACTTCTTCTTAACAGTGATTTTATTTAATGCTCTATAATCAATGAAAGGCCTCATCGAACCATATTTCTTGTTAACAAATAAGACAAGAGCACCCCAGGGTGATGTGATGGGTCAAATGAAACCATTATCAAATAACTCATGAAATTTATTCTTTGACTATAAATGTTGAATTTGAGCCATTTTATATGGGGGTTTTGAAATTATCTTATCATCAGGAACTAAGTCAAAAATATATTTAACTTCTCGATCTGGTATAATAATAGGCAATTCATCAGAAAATACATCAAGGTACTCTTTTACCACCAGAACTTCATTAATCTCAACACTTCTTTTATCTTCAACTATATGTGCAAGGTATCATTCATTTCTATCTTTTACTAGTTTATCAAATTCCTAATATGTTATCAAAATCAAGGGTTCATTCTTGTACACAAACCGAAAATATTTTTGAAAAGAAACCTCTTTAGCTCTGAAGTCAATATTAGCATGATATACAGAAATCTAATCCATACCCAAAATAACATCAAACTCTACTTAGGGAAAATAATAAGGTTTACAGGTAGATTCTTCCAGCAAAGAAGGACATGAAGGTTCTTAAAATTTCATTTTGTCTCAATATTTTCCCCCCTATGTTTTTACCATATTTTCCGGATTCATATTTTGAGACGAAATTCCTAATTTATTAGAAAACTACTCAGAAATGAATGAATGTGTAGAACTTGAATCAATCCACACATTGGAATAATCTGAAAAAACAAAAAATGTACCTGATACTACTTCATTTGATGGCCCAACATCTGTTCAAGTAGTTGCAAAGGATTTAACCTCCACTTTCTTCTTGAAGTTCAGCTGCTTTCCCTCAGTTGAGTTCATCGTTGGACACTCATTTGCATAATGACCCATTTCATTGCACTTAAAACATATTACTAACTTAAATCAGATTTTGTATTA
The DNA here is from genome assembly GCA_963277665.1 of Viscum album. NCBI lineage: Eukaryota > Viridiplantae > Streptophyta > Magnoliopsida > Santalales > Viscaceae > Viscum > Viscum album. Next base: position 1,714,367,274 of record OY728130.1, read on the forward strand.
CTATTAACCTGACCTTTTCAGTGAAATTTTGAGCCTTATGTCCCATTTTACCACATCAGTAGCATTTACTAGAATTCAAAAGATATTCCCCAACATGTTTTTACGACAATTTTTAAAAACTGCAAACTTAAGTTTCTTACGATTAGACTTTTTTGAAGAGTTCTACACTTTCATCTACCACCTTGACCAATTATTATGATTTTTTTAAATAACACTTGATCATCAGAAAACTCCATTTCAACCTTCTTCGCACAACGATCAAATTTTTCATAACTTTTTATCTCACGAGATGCTAATACCCTTCGATACATTGGCTTTATTCCTGAGTAAAAATATTTGATTTTAATATCAAGATCTTGTAAGAAATTTGGAGCATACCTTGAAAGTCGAGTGAATTTTGCTTCATAAGTACCCATGGAGTCATCCTCCTGCCTCAAATATAGGAATTGTTTTTCTATTCTAAGACGAAACACCTTAGGAAAAAATTTCTCAAGAAACATACCTTTGACTTCATCCAAATCAATAGAATCAATCTCTTCACTATATCTAATATTTTTCAACGTCGACCACCACTGACCAGCTTCAACATTAAAACAGTAAACAATAGGACTAACCTTTTTATGTTCAAAACACCCTGTGACATCAAAAAAAATTTCTAGTTCTTTAATCCACCCTTCTGCTAGCACAAGTTCAGATGATCCTCTAAATGATGGTAGATGTTGCCTCATGAAATGCTCCAATACTGACATGTTCTTCTGTGGTTAATCTGGCTGATCTCATGCATAGATACCACCACAATTTAAATCCTTAGTCAACTATTCCATCAAAGAAACAAACTATTCAGTTTCTATTTCGACCATCTCAAGTTGCGGATTTGGAAGGTCTTCATCCTCCTGATGTCGTCTAAACATAGATACCATATTTCCTCTGCGGAAATCCATTTTGAACCCAAAAATATCTTACGTAAAGCAAAATGGTAATCTGTAAATGCTATATCATTTCAATCATAACTTAATCTAAAATAATTAATGGATATTAATTTAACTATATTCTATCTCCAAATTTTTTCTAAAACTCCCTTTGATACCAACTATGTGGACCCACCCATAAACATTACAAATTCTTGAATTAAATCAAAAATTCATAGTGAGGATCTTTTCATTTTTATATTTTTATAGAATTAGGTTATAACATTTACATCACAACATGAATATTACATGTAGACAATTCTACTCAGTATCCATTTTTTTCATAAAATTAAAACACTGAAAAAAGAGTCATGTCCAGTTCCATGTTTTAGACGGCACAAATTTTCCTTAATCCCATCCTTGACACTATTAACCTTTTCGTCCTATGAAAAACATTTCAAAACATGGGATGAGCATAAAGTATCTAAGTTAGGGTTATAAAATAATAAAGACATAATTCATCCATCAATACATAAAAACATAAACATTTTTACATACCTCATGAAAACATAAGATTTATTAATAACACATAGTAATCATAAATCATAAAGGTTCTTATGTCATTCATATCATAATTATATTGTAGTTATCACATATACATAGAGAGTAACATTGGAGTACCCATACAAATATATTCCCTAAATATATTAGGAGAAACATTCATGTTTACCTCCGTCATGTTACCCGATGAATTGGGGAGCTATCTCAGGCTCACCCACCCCAGGTTTATCACGAAACCACCCGTATACCTAAATAATTCCTAAAAACCATAACATTTTCATAACACATAAAACAAAAATAAAGTAAATATGAAATTTCCACATTTCAATCACAATATATAATTTAAATATATTGACATAAAAAATACATTATGAAAACCATTTTCAATACCAAAATACATAGAAAGTTTATGGTATTTATTTTCCTTTAAAAAACACTACATATTTTTAAGGAAGCCAAAGTTCAAATAATACTCACGGCGGTGGAAAAAAGTCATTGTCACTACTTTCGATAAAAAACATTTTTTTCCTTTAGTAAAACACATCATAGAGAACAATTCCATTTGAATAAAATGAAATGCCAAAGGTGTTTATACGTTTTCTAAAAGAAAGTTGTGTATTAAAACAAAATATTCTTTAATGAATGGAGATTGAGATGAAGTCCCTTACCTCATGTCTGACTTGACCCGTTCGTTATTTAATCAAATGAGTAATAAACTAATGTTAATTTCTACTTTCTTAAGAACCTTTTTAGATTTTATTATTCCCTTTATTTCACATGTTACCATTTTATAAACATTATTTAATCATTTATGTTAATAATGGTTTTTTTGTTTATATTTGGTACTTGAGTCAAAAATGAACACCATATAATTACAAGTTGTTGATGTGGTCAATATTCAATTATCTATAGAATTATATTCATGTTTTAAATATCATATAGATCATATATATCTATTATATATATGTAGTTAATAATTATACATAACATTTTGGAGAAAATAAATGAAATGCACCGTTCATGGAGACGATATGCCGTACGTACGCATGAACGCTACTGTCATTTCTATTTAGTACATTAATGGAATTAAAAAATAATGATTCATTGGTTATATTATAATTCCAATATAATATCATATATAATATCATTAACACTATCCTTTATACATCCCACATAAAAAATTAATAACTCATATCACTTCGAGGGGGTAACAGTCCGCACTTCGTCAAATTAAATTATCATGTTTACCCATTATGAAATCCATAAAGGTTGGATATAAATGTAAAATACATAATCATGTAGAAAATATAAACATAATATATATATTATATAAATATAGTTCCTTCTTAATGGACACAATGAGAGGTGGTAGGAGATAATCAAACAATCATCGTTTCGTTAGGCATTAGTTTTCCATCCACAGAAACAGTACGTTCTTCACCCAATAGATAGAGGTGTGTGTAAGTGTAGTTCAAATAATTCTCGTAAAAACATATTAGTATATTGAGGATAATGGATTTGTTATTAAATAATGGAATAAAAATAGTTTAGGGGTTGTAGATGTAAAATAAAAGAAAAGAAGTTAAGTGGAATCGTTACCTTTAATTTGGGTAACTCCCTTTGGTTTGATCCAAAAAGGACTTTATGAAGCGTATTATGCCTAAGGTAAGGTTTTTAGGAGGAGGGAAGGGATCTTGAGAGCTTATTTGATCAGGTTTTGGATAATACAAGAGGATTTAGATGTGTGAGGAATGAGTAAGAAGTGAAGGCTTTTTATAAGGTGGAGGAGGGGCTCTTTAGGAAAGTGTGAAAATATTATTTTATTATATAATGATATTCGCTTTCTAAAGGTCCAAAACTAATTAATGTTTAATATAATAAGACTAATGGTAGAAATAAAATCATCTAATAAGAATTGGATAGGTTTTGGATATTTTTTTAGTATTTATAATCTTATTTATTTAAATCATTTATTAATGAGGTAAATACTACATCATTATTCTATCAAAAATAATTTCATTAATTTGATGTCTAAAAATAATAAAAAAATACCATGATGTAGAAAATAGTTTTAGATTTACAATGAATATTTATAGTCAAAACTATATATTATATAACTCCATGTAAAAATTTATTTACTAAAAGATATTTGATTGTGTCATTTTTGTCATTACATTAAGTTAATTAATATAAAGTGTCATTATCACTACCAAGTGGATCCATGGGGTCCCAAAATCGACCCAAAGATTAAAATGGTCTTAAATGAATCAACCAATAAGGTTAGTACAAGATTTAAGGTAATTTTTAAATTATTATGATATTCTTTTTACCTTGAATTACCCTATTTGCCTTTAATCATGTTAAATAAAAGTTAAAAGTTACTATTCACAAAAAATTATTTTCATTTTATAGAACTAATTTTTACTTAATAATAACAACCATGTATGTTAGATTGTTTAAATTCAATTCATAGAAGTGGTAAAATTTTATATAAATGGAAATGTCAGTTTTTTTAACAACTACTTAGTGGTTTCACTATTCATAAAAAATTGATGTTCTTCAGAACACAACCAAAAATTCAGCCTAAGCTATATTTGATATTCCGAATTCAAAAATGATGTCTATTTTAATAAATTTAAAACATTGAATTTTCATTAATTAATTTAAAATTAATTCCTTTTTTCAAAAGAAATAGCGTGTTTTTAAGAAACAAACCCATCAAAAGATCGACAGTTGTTTATGTCCAATTTCAAAGTGAAATTAATTTCAACGACCAACATTAGATTAATTGGTAAAAATATAATCTTTTAAACTATAAATAAAATTAATAAGTAAATATAACCATATAAATAAATTATATTAAAAGTCACTTTTGAATAAAAATATAGTATTTTCTACTATTCATTAAAAAAATGAACTTTATCAAAAAAAAAAAAAAAATTTACCCAAAGTAAATTTTGATGTCCTGAATCTAAGTATAAATTATATTTTTTCAAATAGAACATATAAAAATGACCAAAACTATATTTAAGGAGGGTTCCCCAACAAAAGGTTATAAATTGACCTTTTAGGGAATATTAGAGTATTTATGCTTAAAATTAGATTCATTCATATTTTAAGCCCATATCATTTATTAGATAAATGTAAAAACATTTAACGGACATGTATAAACATATTATTGTTTGTTATATTTCTTCCCGCCAATACAATGGATATGAATTAACTACCATTTAAAATAATAATATTATATTATTAGTGTGCAACGTAATATTTTAAAGAAACTTGTTGTTGCGTATCGGGTATGTCATCGAACATAGTGTCCCCTTTAAAGTAAAATTAATATTTTATTCACCAATATTAATAAATATGAAAATGCATTATTTTTTTATTTACTTGGGATGTTACATTTATGAATTCCACTCCCCCATAATAATAAATTCATTGTTCTTGAAATTTTTTTTTTCACCGTATATATGTATGGAAAACCATAGATTAGAATCCATGGTTAACATTTATTAAAATCTAATTAAAAAAATTATAATAAATTAATTTTATATTCCCACCATCAACTTGTATTTACTTTCATATTTCAAAATATTTAGAAAGACCTATGATAGTGTATATAAACTCATATTAAAAGTGATCATGTTTGTCACAACATACACATTCTTCCTAATGGAAATCAACACTATTATGAGTTTCATACCTTTCTAATTTCTACTTATAATTATATTTCTTTATATTTTATTAGTGTTAAAATATTTATTTTCAGAAAACATCCAACTTGATTTATGACTTCTATAGTGTGTTGATATGTTAATCCAGTATTTGTATTCATTATTCCAATAAATATCATATCTTAAGTAATATACTATGCGATTTGATGATCTATATTTTAACATAGGAATATGTTTTCCAAAAATCGATGTAGTCACCCTTCGATGTTTTGAACATTTTTTTGTTTAGGGTAGGGGATTCATTTGGAAGTATTATTAATATCACTTGATATATAATTTTTATCAATATTTTTCCTAGAATAATATTTACATGTTTTTAATTTTAATATAAAATATTTATTAAAAATATTTACTTCAAATTTTTATAGGAACACACTTGACCTTTCTTTTTTGTATATGTTTTTTTGAAACATGATATAATTCAAATTTAACTTCCAAAATCTTATAGAAATCATTAATTATCATATTAATATTTTTTTCAACATCAAGACACAAATATTTTGTCCTTTTTAAAATTTATTACTTCAAATTAATTTTCTCATATGGATCATCTGCAGTTATTTCTTACTAATAAGTATTTATCACTATTTTTGATTTGTTTAATGAATTTTGATATGATTTTTAGGATAATTTCCTTTTCTTACTTTTTCTAACCACCATATTTATTTAAATAAAGAATATACTAATTGATTATTTTATTATAATCAAGTCATTCTTATAGTATTTATCTCAACATATTCCTTGTTTATTTTATATTTTTTTCTTAATCTTTACTACTTAAGGATTATTCTTTTTCATGAACACGATCCATTGATTTTTTTATCTTATAAAAACCTCCTTATAATAATTGTATTCGTAAAAATTTGTTATCTTATTCATCATTTCTAATCAAAACTATTCATTTTCATTATATAAAAATATTTTTTTATCTCATATCATTTGGAAATGTTCTACATATTTTCATAGAAATTATTCTTTAAATAATTCTGATTCTTATTATCATATTTATACTCACACAATTTATTATAAGGAAATTTTATAACAATCTTTCCAATCACTAAATTCTATAAAAAATTAGTAGGAGTTATTTTTTAAGAAATGGATTTTTATTTGTGAATTTATTTGAGTTATATGACCTGAATTTATTATATCTTTCATCCCTTACATCATTATAATTATAATCATGATAACATTTAATGTCTTCCTCATTCATTTTTAGTTTTATCGTAGCCTCAAATTCAATTTTTTATCCTATTTGATTACATTTTTAAATTCAATATTCTTCATCATATAAAATGTAATGGGAATTATATGAAGTTAATGAATTGTAAGATCCTATATATCATTGTATTATATTATTTTTGGATCAAACAAATCAATATGTTTTCTCAAATATTTTTTATTTAAGTGTAAAATATTCCATGTTTTCTCTAGAGCCACAAATGTTATTAACTATTTAATTATATCTTGTAATATAATTTTATATGGTCAGTTTATTAGATATTTTTAAATCTCATAAATATAATCCTCTAAATTAGTATGTTATGTTCTTTACCATTTCAATTTCTATTAATAATTTTTAATATTATCACATATTTCTATTGTTATTTCAAGTACCGTCACATTGGTTTAATCATATATTGATAGAGAAATAAGGGTAAAGTTTCTACATTTCCCATCAGATTCCAAATTTTTATTATTAGTAATATAAACATGTAAAATCATTTAAATATATTGAAATGAAACTATTTATATATCAAAAACCTCATAACCATGTGATAAAATATTGGGTAATATAACATTCTTATAGAAAAGATAATTTATTCTAACAAATGTTGGTTAATACCCTTTTATTAATAGAATATAATTAATTCATTCAAACACATTGAGGATCTAATTAATGAAACTTGAGAACACATTATTCTATCTGTTATTCTTTAAGAATGGGATCACTATTTTTAAGAATGGGGATAAATTTGTGGAGAATTTATTTAACCATTTCTTTATCCTAATGTTAACCTATATGATCTATTATGATTTGGTCAAATAAAATATTAAACATTGTTCAAATATAATGTAATGAAGAAATAAAAAATTAATAGGGAATACAAAATTTAAAGAATGTTTGGTCTGTGTGTGGATACCCACTTCTTGTAGTGATCAAAGTGTGTACAAGTCATATATTTTCCATTAATAGTTAGTCACTAATAAAAATTGGTTTGTGTGGTATTATCATATACGAGTGTATTTTTCATAATTATAAAACATTATCCTAGAAATAATTATACACATGAATGTATTATATTTTCTCACAATATGTATAGTATGATAAGAAGGAAAATGAAGGTTACTTTAGCAACTGATAATGATATTCCTCTAAAGGACTCCCGGATAATCATATTAGAGTGTGATCACTTTTTGAGAATATTGGACCATAATATTCTATTTTAAAAAAGTTCATTCATCCTTCCAAACATCATATATAATTAGTTGATAGATTGATTAAAAATCTCAAAAATTGAATTCTTGAACCTTAATGAGTTTCATTTATAATACTTATTATATGTTTCCATATAATTCTTTGTTAGAATATTTTTATTATTTTATCAGCATTTTTTCTTACATATTGATATATGTCCATGAATATCCCAATAATAAATAATTTCTAAACTTTAAAAAGTCGTTAGTATTTATAAAATAATACTAGTTCACATTTTGTATAATTATCAAAATCAAATTATAAAAAATTATCCACCATACATTTCATTAAATAGTTATTCACATGAGAATACTCCCATGATCACAAATTATTTCATTCCAATATGACCATTATCTCCAATGATATTTACGTAGTATCCCCCTTCTAATTTTAGTTTTTGCACCCTGATATTTCAAAATAAAACACAATTATTTATATCATATAAGAAACATCATATGAAACTTACACAAACCACTAAGGATTATTATTTAAATTTGACATTTATCACCTAGTTGTTGGAATGCAGTGAACGAATAAGATTAAATAAATAATGAATATATTGATTAAACATGTTTATAAAATTAATTCATTATTTACAAATTAAATATAAATACATATGAAAACCACCTGAATATAAATGGTGTGTTTTTATAAAAACAATATATGCCCAAAATGGAATTTTATATTAATAAATTTAATTAATTACTATTAATCAAATATATTATTAAAATTTATTTTCAATATATAAAATAATTTTTTTAAATTCATCGAATAATTTTTATAGGCTTAAGATTTGAATTAATCGAATTTTAAACATAGAAAATCAATATTTTAATAAAATTCAATTATCTCACCTTTTGATAGTGCACTTGTTATAAATATAAATTGTAAAAATTTTATAAATTAATCTTACACAAATATATATTATCTTTAAATTTTTAATATGAAAATTAAATTATGATGAATTTTTAGTATTTTTCTAATAATATTCTTTTTATTATTATTAATGAAAATACGAAATTTTATCTCATAATATCATTTTTATTTAATTTATCTATATTGTAAAATAATATTTTATATTGGTTTCAAATTATAATTAATTAAATTACACATAATTAATACAAATTTAGGCCATTTTAATCAAGTTCCCATTGAAATTGTATATAAAAACATTTCAATATTGTGAACTTTTCAATTTAGAAATTTTTTTGGTTATATCTATGAGTTTAGTTTTGAATTTAAATTTTACAATTATTTTTTTTGAAATAGTTAAAATGGATTAATTATTTCCAATAATGAGTTACAAATTAATTTTTAGTGACAATTTACTTTTTTGGCATTAAAAAATTTACCATGTCAAGGAAATTATTTATTGTGGTAATGGTAAAATAAGAAATGGGTTAAAGTTAAAAATATAATGAATTAAAATAACTAAAAAAATATATAATGGTATGATGAGGTTTTGATATACCGTAAACATACTATACAATATTTATTTTTTCCAATTTCATTGAATTTAATTCCACCTCAATGTAGCTAGCTTTAAATATAAAATATTTATTACTTTAATTACTTAAACCCATCTGTCCCAAGTATAAATAAAAATACTCACCATCATATTTCATACCATAAGCCATGTAGCTCCTAATATATTTTCCTAACACTCTATTATTCAATCAATCCACATCTATGTTCTAGTAGTATCACTAAAAGTCCAAATCCAATGTCCTCAACAGTTTTTCAAGTAGGTGATATTCAAGAGGTAATTTTCTCAATGTACCTATCATAATTTAATTTAAATTTATACACTCTCCTCACCTACTAAATATATAATTATTTATAACTAAAAAATAATTTATATAATGTATTCTTCATTTATAATTGAATATATCTTATCCATTTCATTTTTATGTCATATTATTAAGAGAAATGAACCTATTATCTAAGTTACACTGGTTAATCCCCTCTGGTTATAAGGATTTTATTCATTTTCCATTACCAACATCACAGATGGTAATAAAAATACAATTATTCTTAAATAATATTTCAATAGTTACATTATAATGTGTTTCATTTTCTATATATTATATGCAAACAAAATATTAAATACAATGAAACTAGCTCAGGATGTTTGGAAAAACCGCCAAAATAAACTAGACATTTATCACTCCTGTCTTATCTAATGAATTTTCTTCAGGTATGAAATAAAAATTATATATAAGATCAATCATATGTCTGGATGATCATTAATTCTATTCCATTATGATTTTAGAGTTTAAATTCCATTTTAAAAGAACATGAAAAAGTATACTTAAATGAACAGATCATGAAACCATGAAACAAATACAATCAATACCATAAAAATAATGAAATATTATTAATTAATGTTTCTTAAAATGCTATAAATTATTAACTTAAGGTATTATAAATATTAATATAGTAAATTAAATATTTAATAAAAATATTCAAACCATTATACATGATTTTTAATGCATTTGAGGGAATATGAATGTGATCGTAGAGATTTTTTGACCCAATTTCCAATCTTTTTCTTAAACATACACTTCTAGACTTTTTCTTGACAATATTTTGTTTGAAATTAATTTTAAATATATTATACTATACTTTCACTATTTTACTATGGATTTTTAGAAGTAAAAAATATTTTATTCTTTATATTAATTTCCATGACATTATATTTACAAGGTAATTGGTCTCAATATCATTTCATTAAAAAAAATACCATGATACTATAAACCTTCATTTTTTTACATGGTGTATATACAACTGCATTGACAAGTTAAATCATGAATTTTTCTTATTATCATTATATTTAATGTATTTTACTTTTATTTTTTAATTATTTGATTAATTGAAATGTTTTCAAAGATTTATTGGTTACTTTGATTTAATAATAATTTTTAAATGTTTTAAGATTTAATTTTAAAATATTTTCATCCATGTAAATATTCATGATATTATTTTATATATTAATTAATATAAAATGAGTATATATTATTTTTTCCTATTTTTAATTTCATTAAATGGTTTTCAAAAAGAATATTTTAATATGTTTTTTATAGAACATTTTGATAAACGAAAAATGTAATGTTCAATTCTTAACATACATGGTGATAATGAATTTTCTACCTCCGCGACCAATATTTTATTTTTGGATTCCATTTAAATATTTCATATCTTATTAAAGTCAAAATATTTAAATTTTTGGGATTTTTTTATATTGAGAATGGGTTTTCAAAGAATAGGGTGTTTTGGTAAAGAATTTGGTTTTTAATAGAGAATGGTATTTTCGTATAGAAGTATTTTTGATATGGGATTAAAGTGTTTTTATAAGGGTTTTATGGTGAAATTTTATTATTCATGATATGATTCATGAGAATTATATGAGAAATATGTGATCCCAACAAACCTTATACAATGTTTTTAGCCCCATTATTGCTCACGGGTGAGCCCGATATAGCATATCGGAAGGGTTGAGCCCTATTATAGGACATGAGATACTAGTTAGTCCAATATAGCATTTAAAAAGGCTTGATACCCATTTTATATCATTAGTTAGCCGGATGTATCTTATAATAAGGGTGATCCCCATTAAAAATCTCCAATGAATAAGGTTATTATAATATTGGAAGTCAGACATATGTTTATTCCAGTTGAAAGAGTTTTATTAATGGGATTATATATATTTCCAAAAATGGTTTTTATTTTTATTATATGGGTTTTAATGATTTTATTTGATATAAATCTGTGTTTGTTTTCCTCATAAAATGATTTATTTCAATAACCCAATGATATTATTGATAATGTTAAATATTACATGGGTTTTAAAAAAATATCAGTGGACTAACAATTTTCATTAATTTATGTTCCTTATTATTCTTATGTGCTCATACAAAGTTTTAAAATTCTATTCATAGTATTTAAGGGAAATTTGATACCAGGATGTGAATAGGGGGACATCTATGATGATTTTTTTGAATAAAAAAAAGAAACCATTAATGACAAATATCAGCAAAAGTACATGTGCAAAGCCATGAAGGAAAATAGTCCAACCAGAGCTGGTTGGAGTAGAATGGGCCTGAGGCCGCAAGCTAATGGGCCACGTTGTTTCCTTCCCTTTTGGTAAAGGAGAAGGTGCATAAAGAGAATCATTTTCAAGGTGAGAGAATTCTCTAGATGATGATGCCAAATGATTGGAGCCCACCATCGTTGTGGTTAATAGTATCGATTACGGTAAGGCAGTCAGACTCAATAATGATATCACTCCATCCACATTCCAAGGCGAGCAACATACCGTCAAGGATTGCCATGGCCTTAACAACTGCAGGTTCCTAGAAAGCCTGATGTTGTTCATATTTTACAGCAAGGATTTTCCCCAGATGATTTCAGGCCAGGAGGCCGAGGGCAACAAGCCCATCCTTTGGAAGAGATGCGTCCACATTAATATTAAGAATCCCTTCCATTTGGGGTATTCCAATGAGAGGTAATGGAGAGGGTAACACTTGGAATAAAATGTTCATTGTGGTATTTCCATCCCTTAATCCAAGAAGTGGCCCGTTCAATCCAGAATTCGGGGGGTTTGTGAGCTTGATGAAAAACATCATCGTTAAGATAGACCCAAATAATCCTAGCCAAAGTTCAAAGTGAACCTGAAAAAGCCAAGGAAAGAGAGGAGTACCAACGCGTTATAATATCTAGAAGGTCAGTGGCCAATGACAGTGAAGTGGAAGAAGATGGGCCCCATTTATTCCGAATTTTCTTATCTCCCAGGTAGTGAATGATGGCATGCAAAGGAGTTTCTGGAATGTTTGGACATAAAGGGAAAAAAGCAGTTCTGGCAATCTGTCAGTAAGAGAGAAGGATCGTGGTTGGGAGAGTACCCGTGAAAACCTGCTACCAAAATTGGCGTATTTTAGGGGCAACATTGAGCATACCAATAGATTTCCACGGTCCCTCATGCCGGTCGACTGAGTGGTTTCCAAGAGCCAGTTTGTAGCTGGATATCACTTTGTATTTGCCCGAGATGTCATTGATCCAAAAAAGATGGTTAGGGCCTATGTTAGTGACCCAGGGAATTCTTAGGATAATTCCTTGATCCCTTTCGTTAAACTAATCAATGATATTTTCCAAACACCCCCTTGTCCCTGATCGGAAAAGAGGCAGCTGATGGTTGTGTCTTCAAGAACTGGTTCGACGGGGGATGTAGCCCGCATACCTTCCTTATCGATTAGCCAAGGATCAGTCCAGATATTGAATGATGAGACAAACCCTATCCTCAAGCCAAGTCCTTTTTCCAATAGATTTTTTGCCCCTCAAATGCATCTCCAAAGGATTCTAGGACGGGGACCAAGAGAAGAATCATTGAAGTCCATGTGGGGAAAGTACATAGCTTAGAGAACTCGTGCACATAGAGATGATGGAAAATTACAATGGTGCCATCCTTTCTTGGCCAACAGTGCATCATTGAAGAGAAGATGATTCTAGAATCCTATCCCTCCCACTAATTTGGGTTTGTAGAGTTTCTCTCAGGCCATCCAGTGGGGTCGATATCTTCCATCATTCTTCCCCCACCAGAAATTGGTAGTGCGTGTGTGGATCTGGTCGACAATGATTTTCTGGAGATAAAAAAGGGACATAATGTAACTGGGGATGTACTGGATGACAGCTTTGATGAGGGTCTCTTTTCCAGCTTTACAAATTCCTTTAAGGGACCATCCTAGAATTTTTTTCTCAATCCGGTCCACTAGAGATGCAAATATTTATTATTTGGATCGGCCAATCAATGTGGGAATCCCAAGATAATTTTGATGTTTCACAACCATATGGATACCAGCTGATGTGTATAGCTCATCCCTCTTAGAAAGAGGCACCCTACACTGAAAGTAATATTAGATTTTCAATGATTGACTGACTAGACAGACGCCCTCTCATACTGATGGATCGCTTGGCTGATTTCCCAACATTCATTAATTGTTGATCTGAAAAAAAGGAGGCAGTCATCAGTGATGAAATGATACTACACTGGTGGGCTAACATGACAGACCTTTTCCCAATTAATATATTTAGAGGATGCAGCCCTGGAAATAAGATTAGAAAACAAATCAGCCACCAGTATGAAGAGAAAAGGTGAGAGGAGATCTCCCTAGGGAAGGCCTTGGGATGGGGTGAATCCTCTTATGAGATCTCCATTGACCATGATTTTAAAGGAGACAGTCGAGATGCAGTCCATCACCGTATCTTTCCATTTATCACAGAAACCCATTTTTAATATAACGACACGACGGAAGTGCCATTCCACTATATCGTAGGCCTTGGTCATATTTAATTTCCAGGACATGGTTCCTCTTTTCACGGTGGTGTGTGATTTGATGGAATGGAACACTTCATGGGCCACAATTGTATTATTAGTGATTAGTCTCTTGGCCAGAAAAGTGCTCTGATTTTCAGAGATAATAACTGGCAGCCAAGGTCGCAACCGATTGACAAGAATATTTGAGAAGATCATGTAAGAGGCATTACATAATATGATAGGTCTTAAATTAGGGATCGCTAGAGGTTTCTTAATTTTGGGGATGAGGACAAGGAATGTTTCATTGATGGAAGCAATGCTAGTATTCCCAGCCCAAATATTCTTTATCATGTTGCAGATGTCAGGACCGATTATGTTCCATTGTTGATTAAAATAGAGGGTGTGGAACCCATCTTGTCCCGGGGCCTTAGTGGGATGAAGATGTTTTAGAGCCAGGCATATCTCATCTTCTGTCACATCTTTGGTGAGATGCCTATTGATCTCATCGGTGATCACAGGTCTGATGAAATCTTCTTCCTCTGCGGACAAGAAAGGGGTTCCTACAGCAAAGACGTTCTGGAAATAGTATGTCAAGTCATCATGTATACCATTGGTGTCAAAAACCTTGCTTCCATAAGGTTGTAAGATGCAAGTAATAGAGTTTTTCTGATGCCTGGATGATGCTTTATGGTGAAAAAATTGGGTATTAGCATCCACCTCTTTAATGTGGTTATCCTGTGCCCGCATAGCCCATAAACATTCCTTGAAATTCAGGGCCATGTCCAGCTCTCTTTGTGTGGCTCCAATCGTAGAGAGAATGCAACTGGATGTGGGTTGTTTGAGGAGGGTTTTCAGTCTCTTTTCGAGGATACCATAGTTCTAGTCGGGGTGGCGGAATTTCTTATTTCTACAAGACCTCATATGAGATGCGCCCTATTGGAGATTGAGGCAAACATCCACGTGAGGGATTTTACAGCTTGATCGGATCACCTCTTCGCATTCCTGGTCTTTTGACCAGAAGCCCTAAAATATGAAGGGTCTGCTAAGTTTTCTATTTCGTTCTCCCTGCGTACGATCAATGAGAATTGTACAGTCGTCCGAACTATTAAGGTCAATGTGGACGATATGATTTTACATGAATAAAAACAATTTTTTATTTTAAAAGGGTTTCCATTGCTGGAAAAATTGATGATGATTATAAGTGTCCACTTGTAATTTATTGGAATACTATGAAATGGTTTGTATTGGCTCTCAAAAACTAAAAAACTAAATGTTATATGGGATGAAATAAATATAATTCTAGTTTAAAATCACCAGAATATGTAATTTTAGAGTTTGAGTCCTTATATTAGTTGATAAATAAAATTTATTATTATTTCCTTATCATCAACTACCATTTAAAAATATCCTCATATAAATGCATTTTCGAATTTTAAATTTTCATAGAAAATATCATCAATCATTATTTTAATCAAATAACGTCATATGACATCATCATCAATTTTCATCGTGATTTGAATGGTCTCATCATGAAAATATATTTTATTTTATTTTAATGAATAAAAACTATTAATCAAAAAGATATATTAATGTTTCACCATGAAACAACATCATCCCATTTAAGTCACCAAAACTCTCATAAAATTTTAATAAAGATAATATACATGTGACACATCACCTATTAAGACCACATTATAATAGTGTATTTTTTTTTATCATTTTTCTTTAATATTATATGTTTTTTTCCATATTTCAACATTATATAATGTAGTATTAGATTAATTTTATATGTACATAGATTGAAATAAACAAAACAAAACTACCCAAATGACTCACACAATGCTCTCATTTACTCTTACAAAATTATGTAAATTCCAATTGTGGAGTCCATAATGAATCATAAAAAATTTGGATAAATTTTGTGGAGATCACCAAGACATTAACATAGTTTTAAGGGTCATTTATGGAGTTTGTATTAGCCTTATAGTTAATTTATTCCAGTTCATTTTCCAATTTAAGAGAAAAATGTCCTTCAAGATAATTTAAATGATCAATAAACAATTTAAACTATTTTATGCATTTTGAAAATTTCATATGTATATAGAGTAGAATAAATGTTATGAAAAATATAGGACAAAGCTTTTTCCTATCTCAAAATAAAATTATATCATTAATTAAATAACATCAGTGTCAATTTTATTATTTAATTAATTTTTAAACAATCAAAAAATAATTCATAGCACATTAGGATAAATCTCATTTACTTATAATGATTATCATTCTATGGGGATGAAAAATAAAAACCAACAATAATTTTACTAGTATCTAATTTAATAATGGATGAAATAAACATGAATTATGAATAATGATTGACTTGAACAAAAATTTATTCTTAAATGTTTTAGTTGTAAATGTTAATAAATAATTGGATAATTAATGTAGTGATGCTGGGAAATGAAAATTATACAATTTAATTGATGAAATTGGTTCTTAAATATATTTATACATTGATTTATAATGATATATGAGGATGGTTATGTTTATTTTTGAAAAAATATATTTTCATGTCATGGTATCATGTACAGGATATTATTAGCTATTGTGGTAAATTTGAGTTTGTGCTTGGTTTAGGAATTCAAGTCGCTATGATATATTTCTTTTCCTTATGATTTATTATGCACCACCACATGAGCTAAATAATGTTATTGATTCCAAAATGTGTTTCATTTACAGTTTTCCCAAAAATATAAGACGACAAGGAACCAATGAAAAACTACTAGCTCTTCCCCACTTTCACCTCCATGTGTTGAATGAGCTGTGATGTATTAGGTCATGTATCTGATAAATAAAACCAATCTTAAAACGATTGAATGTCATATAAAAATTTATATGATTATTTTCCTGAGATATTTAAACATGATATAGGGGTGTCACGAACCATCCTAAGTCGACCCTAAACTAGTCACCTGAGTTAGTTCGCACAAAGGCTCGATGGGCGTTTTTGATCCTCATAGTCTGGAAACTAGTACATGGCATCAAAAATTAAATTGGTGGGGATAATTTAGCCCATAAATTCAAGAAAAATAAAATAAAAACTGATCAATGAAACTGAAAACTAACAACGGTGAAAAAATAAAACTATACATACCTCTATGTGACCCTAAGGGCCACCACCGACCTCAAAACAACATTGTACAATGATGACCAAATACTGTCAAGAAGCAACACCTTAACCTAAAAAAAAGATAAAATATAATCTAGAGAATTAAATTATAGAAGAATGTCCTAATAATATACTTCACAATGCACTTCCTTTAAAATAAAAGAAACATAAATTTTAAATTTTTAACTACAATATAGAGATGTTCTATTTTCTAATCATTTTACCCAAAAACAATAAACAAATAATTTCCCTAATTCATTTCCAAACCATGTACAATATCTTAGTGTTCAATTACCATTTTAGATGAAACAGATGTGATGCTTTCATTTTTTTATGGAAAGAAATATTATTAGACACTTTGACTTTAAATCCTTTTTCAAAAGATATTGAAACAAAAACACCACTTCCATGTAAACACTTCATAAAAAAGAACCACAAAATTAATATAATAAGGGAAATAAAAATATACATACATGAATCACATTTCATACTGAAAGAAACCAAGTGCTAATAGAAATATGTGAACCTACGTGATCAAGAACACTCTAGAATAAACATATACATGTGACCCCATCCCAAGTATCATTCCACACAGGATGCAATCAATATTCCCAAATTCGTTTCCCCTAACTATGGACTGACCAAGGTTCCTAACTCCATAGTAATAGACCAAATAATTTCCATCTTATATAGGCCACTAGTCAGTACCTGAACTACTAGTGTTGAAAACGTTCTAAGATAATTCTCTCAATATGTTGGGTTCCAATGTATCATGTATAAAAGGAGGTGGAACAACTATTGCCAATTGAGCATACAATCAAAAATATATAATATTAATGGTTCATAAGAGGCCTCACACTAAGTCACCACAAGGATTAATCTCATGACTTAAAATATATAGAACACATATAGATCCAACCGAGGAACCCTGATAATGGATCCCTACGATTCCACAACGAGGAAATTCTATCCATTATTCGAGATAAGTAATGAGAATCATCCAACATATGTTTTTATAAAAAACTTTTTTCATTATTTTCACAATTTAACCAAATGGGCCATTAAGAATTTCTTCCAAAAAAGATATTTATCAAACCTGAAATACATCTTTTATAAGAGGTTTCAAACACTCCACAACTGTAACAAAAAATTTATAAAACTCCTGAGAAATATTTCAATCACACTTTCCAACCTAGACCATTTCCTATGAAAATGCCAACAGGGTCACAGTTCTGCATCACATGAAAAACTAATTTCCAAATCCAAATAAACACTTCTTTTTACATAAAATTATTTGAGGCGAATTCAAGAAACTCTAAATCATTATTCCACATGCTATATATTTATTAAAAAATCCAAACCAAACCTTAAATTCGACATACATTCCTTTTAAATCTAAACCTATATTGAAATACCATTTAAGGAACTCAAATCAGATTTTTATACACCTAAAATATTCAGAAGATATAACCAAACATTAGATGTCACCAAACACATGGAAAATACATATGGATATTTAATCAGACACATGATGTGAAACATTTAACAAAAACAATTCTATTTAGCATTAAGTGATGTATAAATCACCACATTTCACACCAAATAAAAAATTTCAAGGGTCACAAATAAGTAATTAGTTATCGATTAACATGTTAATGATATGAAAACAATGAATCCCAAATATAGAAGGTAAAGTAAATGGGAAACATATCTAAAATGGTGGCCAATCAAAAGCTTTCTAACTCATGTAGAAACCTGTTCACATGGTACACTTCCATATATAAATATGTATATCCTTAAACTGATGCATGTGTTCCCCACTCTTGGTGGGGACACACACTGATGATTTATAAATTTATACGTATCTATACCATGAAATATGCATGTGTGACTTTGAAACTGATAACAACTCCATAAAATAAATCCTTGAGACTCAAAAATGTCATAAAAACAAAAAATTTAAATATAAAAAAAACATTTAATCCAATCCTTTCTGAGGGGTACCTACCCAATCATAATTAATGATACACCAAAATACTTATTTTTATCAAACTATATTATCATAAAGATTACACAATGGGGTATACATAATAATTATCAAAGTGTGAATCATATATAAAAGATTAGTTATTTCAAAATTGTGAATTAAATCAAACACACTTAGCATAAACCCGGAATTAAATTGAAATATATTTTAATGATATTATACTAACATGAAAATACCATAATAAACTAACTAAATATACTAGGAATATGGGAATGAATTTAATATATTCATTTAAATCTCTCAAGAATAACACGGATTGAATCATAATGATACTCGACATGAATTACTACCTTCGAGGAGTGAGAATGAAACTACACTTCAATAAAAGGGAGAATAAGACCATACAAACACTTCACACAAATTTAAATCTTGTAAAATTATGTTAGAAACAACCACTAACATATAGTATTCAACTAAGATAAGAAAATCAAAAATTAATGGAAAAAAACACCACAGGGGGTGGGGTCGTACCTGAGAGGGTTAGGCTGGACGGTGGGTCATTTCAAAATGGGGGTCACACCAATTTGGAGGTCTCTCCAGGAATGGGGTCACAACTAAAAGGTTGTGTCGGAGAGAGGTGGGCGTTGACTATAGGGTGGGGGTGTGGCCGAAGGGAGAGCGCCAATGAGAGGAGTGTGTATAGAGGGGTTGGGATGCACAATTGAGGAGAGGCAGAATAGTGTGGGGGTGTTGTGCATGTGAGGAGAGGGAGATTGTGGGAACCTACGTTAATAAATATAATAAAAAAAAACTATTTAAAACTTTTAATAATAATAATAATATACTAACTATAGTAATAATAATAATAATAATACTACAAAATATTAATAATAATGATAATCTTATTAATAATAATAATTATCATGATAATATTAATAACATTTAATAACACGATTATTTTTAATATTATTATCATTGATAAAAACAATAATAATAATATTATTAGTGTCATTTTTATCATTATAATAAAATTTCAATTTTATTTCATTTTTGATTCATTTTACTTCTTTAATTATGTTTATTTAATTTTGATGTCATGTAACTACACAGTCAGACTGTATGGTTCAGGAAACCGTGTGTGAACCATGTCGTAGGTTTTGTCCATTACAAAGGTAGCTGCATGGGTACCGAGGCAGATGACATGATTTTTGATTACTATACGGTGCTCGTGTTCCGATATAAATATCAACAACAATTCCAAACATCAAAAATTTAAACTGGGTCATAATCCCGAACCTCGACGAAAAGACCAACCACTTGAAAAAGATTAAAAATAATATTATAGAAGATCAAGATGTGAATATTATCCACACCACATACACTTTATTCCCCAAAAAAGTCACCAAGACAAAGGATAATAAAATCATGAGTCCAAATATGATAAAAACCTTGAGAGGTTAAGAACCTCATGCGACCTTTCAATCCACATATCACACCATACTAATCCTGAAGAAACCATAAAATAAATGAGGGGAGAACATTGAAGGGTTATCCCAACAAAATGAACTCAACTAACACGGAAATTAAATACCAAACACAAAACCTAGAGGTGGGGCCAACGCGGGAACTCCCAATAGATCCAACACAACTTCTATAGAAAGAGTGAAACAACTTCACCACTATAACTAGTATATATTCACATGCCAAACAGACCACCAATATTTTGGGAAGACTCACAAAAATAAACTCTAAGAAAAAACCAATGGATACTTATATCCACCTTCCACCCATCTCACAAAACCCAAACATCTAAATGTGGGAACAATTGAAACCAAAACTAATACCAACCCATGTTATGGGAAAACCCCATTACGAAAAATTAATGGTTCTAAAATCCTCATTAAAAAAACATGATTTCATGAATTATAATAGAATAAATACATCATAACATAATATTGATAAAATGAATGTACCATGATGAAAAAACATTACGATATGAAAAAAAGAATGAAAAGACTTTAAATGTTTTAATCCCAACAATGGACACCAAACTAGAATGAGGTTTTACACCCACTAAAACTCATGGATTTACGCGAGCATCACCTAGAGACATGTGGTTGGGGATATGATTGTTGAAGAATATAAAACCTCATAGTTAGTCATGAGAATCCCTTGATCATAATTTTTTCTTGGGGAAATGATTTCTACTAAACTTCTCAATAGTTCTAAGATAACAATAAAGATGGAAAATCTTCTGAGGTATGCAACATGACAAATTTTATTTCCCGAACCAGCCAAACTGTGGGGCACACAACCAAATGATCAAATTAATTGGAAGCTAAAACCAATGAATATGAAACCTCAAGAAAGGGTTCCATTAGTATCCACTCTTCACTATATGCTGAACCATCACAAACGATGAGAGGCATTTGATTACCGACCATCTGCATTGCCGGAACCAACTCATCTAGGAATGCTTCATCCACTAGTTTCTCAAGACAAATATCCTTAGATGAGAGGACCCACTCCATGATCACCGGACAAAGACCCCCCAAAAGTGGGAAGTCTTCATTAAATCTTATGACACTACCTACATAGAAAAGAAAAGCAGCTCCTTTAAATGGTCAACGTAGGCCTTCACCATTGGTTTTATTTGTTAAATATGCATGAAATCTTCAATTTTCATTGTCTTATCATCCTCAGATATAAAACATCATATGAATAATGATTATAAATCATCCCACATCATCATGAAAAACTATGATGGATGAGATAACAAATCCCATTCATCCAAATATGAGCCTTCAAACATACCCAATAAATCATGAACTCTAACCAAATCGGGAGTTCCCAACATCATGAAGAATGATCCAATTCTTCAAGGCATTGTGCTAGATCTAATGGACCCCAGTCACAATGGAGGACATGTAACCATTCAGTAGAATCATAAACAAGTTTCGAATTTTTATAAATATTGGAACTCTATTGGAAAGAATTTTTTGAACAACATGAGAAAAATAACAACAAATCCAACATCAATATGAAACATAATTGAGAAGAATGTATCAATCCAAACAAAAGTCTGAAAATCCATGCACATACACGTATAACCAAATATTCCCTTTTAAAAATCTCATTCTCATTTCAAAATTTATTACTTTCACTTTTCAAGGATTCTTTCTAAACACCAAGTCCCACTTTTTAAACAAAATTATATTTCCAAAATCATTTCCCCTTTCAAAATCACTTAAAAAACAATTTCAAATGTTTAATTTCACACACACCCATGTAATCCATGAACCATTGCACATGTGTCTATAATCTTCCATATATTCCACTCATTTCATACATTAACAAGTTCCCCCACAGTTGTTCAATACACATACCCACACATTTGAATCCACTCATAAAAAATCCATGGGTCACACCAATCCATTTTGATTCTAATCCAAAACATGAACCAAATATTCAAAATATATATATTCTATATTAATCCCAACTTTCCTATGATAAATCCATATGGAAGAAGTTATTTCCATTTAAAGAACATTTTTATCTTTAAAAGTTCACTCAATCCAATGAAAACCGATAAAAATAAAAACTTACACCAAAATACCAGAAGGATGGACTAGCATAAATGTCTAACTCAACAACATGGTAGTGGGGCATACTATTTGTAGGTCATGATTCTATGAGAGACTTGAACTGTGCAATTGGACTCAGCATGACTCACAATTCTATGTGAGATCACAATATGACACCATATCACCTCTGTTGTCATCCCTGAATCAAAAATAATGAAAAATTACTCAATTCCCAGACTACACTTGGAGAGTTGGGGTTCATAATGAGAAAGTGTTCATGACTCCCTTCCTCTACCTACCTCATGAATACCAAAAGACCAAATATACAACTATTAGAAACCCCAAATAACAAGAACAACCTTCTAATATGAATTTTTAAGGAACCATCCCATTTCTACCTTGAACCAGTCACTCGAACCATTCCATGAAAAGGGACGAAGGGCATTCCCAATTCTAATGGGCTGAAAACTAGCGCCGAGCATCAAAATGAAATAGTTTGGAATGCTTTATCCCATAAATTAAGACAAATAAATAAATAATTCATGGAAAATGAAAATGAAAACTAGTTGATGTGAGAAAATAAAACTGTACATACATTCATGTTACCCTATGTTCCACCGTTAACCTTAGTCCAACATCACACTATGGTGACCAAATTTGAGCAAGAAGTATCACCCGAATCTAAAAACTATGGAAAACTATAGGAAAAATTATTAAAACTCAATAGGCTAGACCAATAATATACTTCCCAATGATCATCCTTTAAAATAAAAGAGATGTTAATTTTCATGTTTGAACTACATTATATCAAAGTATGATTTTCTATTCATTTTACCAAAAAATAAAACATATTTCCATTATTCATATAAAAAACAATGTTTATTATATTAGTGTGTTATTAACAGTTTATAATAAAGGTATGTGATGATTTTTTATAGATAGACATATTATAAAGTACATAACCTATAAACCCATTTTTCACAAGATATTATATATCAATACATCAATTCATAGTTAAAACTACATAAGAAACCACCACAACATTCAAATGACAAGGGGAAAAAAATATATACATGTATAACATTTATTAATTTTTTAAACAAAGTGCTAATAGAAATTGGTGAATCTAGGAAATCACGAACAACCAAGAAAATACATATACACGAGACCTCATCCCTGATAGAATTCCACACACAATGAAATCAAAATATCAAAATTTCTGCTCACCCTAACTCAGGACCGACCGAGGGGCCCAATACTATAACACTAAACCCATATATAACAACCTACTGGGGCCAATGGTCAGTACATGAACTAAATGTATGGTAAACATTCCCAAATAATTATCTCAATATTCCAGGTTCTGATGTATCATGTATATAAAAGGGTTGGTCCGACTGATGCAAACTGCTAATACAATTAATAATATATAACATTAATAGATAATAATATCACTAACCCTGAGTCTCGCTGAGGACTAATTTCATGCCTTAAAATATGTAGAACCCAAATAATTCCAATGGATGAACCCCAACAATGGATACTGAGGATTCCACAGAGAGGAAATACCATCTATTATCTGAGATAAGGAATGATAAACATCCAACATAGGTTTTTATAATAATTTTTTTCTTCATTTTAACAAATTATCCAAAATTCATTTTAAACAGTTCTCCCAAAAGCGGGATTTATCAAATATGAAATCCATTATTCAAAAGGCGTTTCAAACACACCACATTTATATCCACAATTTATAAAACTCCTTCAAAACATATCCATCACACATTCAAACAAGGACAATTTCCTATGAAAATTCCAACCATGCCACAATTTA
Source organism: Viscum album (assembly GCA_963277665.1). Classification (NCBI taxonomy): domain Eukaryota; kingdom Viridiplantae; phylum Streptophyta; class Magnoliopsida; order Santalales; family Viscaceae; genus Viscum; species Viscum album. Next base: position 1,714,391,837 of record OY728130.1, read on the forward strand.
TTATCACAGGGAAAATCAATTTCAAAAGCCAAATACACATGTCTTTTAACCTAAAACATTTGACACATTAAAAAAACTGAAAATCATCATTTCATATGCTACATATTTGTAAAACAAATATAAACTACACCTTAAAACCAATAAAAAATATTTTTAAATCATAAACACTATTGAAATTCCCATCAAGGAACTCAAAAAAAGGTTTTCATACCAAAAACATATTCACAAGTCCTACCCATGATTTAGAAGTCACAAAATGCATGAGAAATCCAAATAGATAATTCATCAGAAATATGGTGCTAATCATTTTACCAAAACAATTTTATTTAACATTTATTAATGAATAAATCACTAATTTTCTTATTAAATAAATATTTCAAGGGTCACATATCACTAATTAGTAGTCGATAAAGGTGTGAAATTCATGAAAATAATTAATCTCAAATTAAAAAGGGAATGTTCATCAGAAACCTAAATAAAAGGATGAACAATCCAAATCTTTTTATCTCAAGTAGCAGCCCATTCACATACACCGACTTCTATGTATAAAAAAAATATATCATTAAAATTATGCATATCTGTCCAAATCCATGAGGGACACATTCACAAAAAATATTTATATATTTATACATATCCATACCTGAGAGCATGCAGTCGCATGTCAAAACTGATCACCACTCCCTAAAATAGATCCCCGAGACTCAAAAAATACTATACAAAACAACACATTTAATTATACATACTAAAATGGTATTTAGTAAAAAAAACTTTTTGGTGTGTACCTACTCAAACATAATAAAATATTCACCTAAAAAGAGACATTTAACTAATTTCATTATTCAAAAAACTCTGTAATGAAGTATCCAAAGGGATTATAAAATTTTGAATCATATATGAAAATTTTATCTGACAAAACTAGGCATTAAATCAAATACACTAATCATAAACCCAGAATCAATTAAAAACCCATTTTTAACAAATTATAATTCCATTAAAATACTATAATATTCTAACAAAATATATTATGAAGATCATAATCATGTTTTAAAACTTATTTAGAACTCCCAATCATAACATGAATTGAATTAGAAGATATTGTATGGAATAGCCTACCTCAGAGGTGTGTGAATACAATCACGCTTCAATAAAAAGGGGAACAAGAACTCATAAAAAATTTGTAATCCTTATAATAAAATAAAATACAGTTACAAAAAACCCATAACATATATTTTTTGGCTAAGGAAAGAAAACCCCAAAATAAAGGAAAAACACAAGGGGGTCACGTTTAGAGGGTTGCTCCATATATGGGGTCATATCGCCGAAGGTTGTGCTAGAAAATGGATTGTACTGAAAAGGGGGTCTCATTAGATAGGAGGTCATGTCTGACAGGGGTCACACCGAACATGTTTTTTCATAGAGAGAGGTGGGTGCCTGCCATATGGATGGGGTGTGGCCAATGGGAGAGTGCTGACAAGAGGAGTGCATATAAGGGATTTGTGTCACACTATGAGAGAGAGGGGGAGAGGGTGAGTCTATTATGCATGGTCGGTGAGGGATAATGGGGGAACCTAGGGTTTCCAAAAATAATAAAATAACAAAAATTATTAATTTTAATAATAATAATAATAATAATGTAACAAACTTAGTAATAATAAAAATAATAATACTACTAAAAATAATAATAATTATAATCATATTAATAATAAGTTTTAATATAATAATATTAATAATTTTTTAATAACAACAATATTTATAATAATATTAATACTGGTAACAATAATAACAATAATAATATTATTATTATCATTATTGTAATTATAAAAGGATTTAATTTTTTTTTATTTTTCTTCTTTAATTTAATTTATTTATTTCTGATGTCGGGTAACCACACGATCACCTAATATGGTTCATGTAACCATGCACGATCTATGTGGTTGCTTTTTTTCATTCTATAGGTGGCTAAACGGGTACCAGGGCCGACCACATAGTTCCCGCTAACCATATGGTTCCCGTGTATTTTCCAAAAACTCACCAAATATTCCAAAAATAAAAAAGTTAAACTGTTTTTGAAAAATAACTCATGAAAAAATACCTAAGACCATGAAAGGAATAAAAATAATGGTATATGTAGATGGGGTGTGATAGGTAGTGTGCATGATATAAGGAGGGAACAAGGATAATGAATCTCATATTCATGTTACCTTACCTTGTTAAGGTTGTTATTTTCAGTTGCGGAATAGTATATGGTGATTTTTAATTGTGGATGTAAAGTGGAATATATAGGTGGAAATATGATGATTCTAATGTGGTATGTGTTTTATGGTAAAATATGGGATATAATGGGTGATAAATAGATTCCAAAGTGTTGAAAGTATAGGATATATGTTGTTAGGGAATATAAGAGAAAAATAAACGACGAAGTGGTTTTGAGGTACCTTTTGAACATTTATTTTATAAATTATATTTTATTACACATAGATACAATTTTGAGTGAGTGGGTCCTAAAAAGGATAGGTGATGGATAACCTGGAATTAATGCAGGTCATCTCTAATGTCCATTTCGTAGGATATTGATATTATTCTTCAATATTTTAATGAATGTTTTTGGGAGTTTCCTACTATGTATTCTTGTATGATAACCCACATATATATCCACATTAATGGTTTCAATCAGGTCTTAGGAAACCAATCTACGAAATAGTAGATCATGGATTTGAAACTTTACTAGAGTTCTTAATGTTGGATTTTATTTTTGTGTATATTTTTCGTCATTGATTTTATTTAAAATTAACATTAATTCAAGGATATTGGTTTTATTTTTTATTATTGATTTAATAGATGAGCTTCATTATTTTTTCTGGGGATTATGATGGTAATATATCCTAATGGTGTCTTTTAAACCCTTAGTTCCAGTCTCCAAACCATGGAATATTGGAAGATTTATTTGAGGGTCACCCTTGTCCTCACCATAGGCGAAGGAGAGGTTTCAATTCAGAGCTTTTCATTCCAATTAAAATATTAATATATAAATAATAATTTTTTTAAATCATTATTTAAATGTGAAATATTTATTAAATATAAAGAATATATAAAACATACATGTAATAATAAGAATAATACTAATAATATGTATATATATAAATATATTCATACACAAAAACATATATGAATATATATATATATATATATTATAGTAATATTTATCACATTGATATTTATATATTAATATCATCCTATATTTTTTTGTAAAGCACCTCAAGGCCTTCACATAATCCCTAGTGGTGAGAAAATAATGGGTGGCAATTGAAGGACGTTTCAATACTATCATGGATATTTTTTTGATTTATCTGAGCTTGATTTTGTTTCCCAATTTTTTTCTAAACACATCAATAATTACATTTTTTATAGGTTGGGTTAATGTAAATGCTTAGTGATGTGATCCATTTCCATTCCAAACAAATGGAGCCTCATAAGGAATTATTCTAATAGTTAATGAAATGGATGCTATCTTTTTAGATTGATTTTACAATATGATTTCTTCTTTTTATATCTACCATTTTAATTATTATATTATAATACATATATATCTTTATAAAATTAGTTTTTAATCTAATACTCTTTTAGTTAAAACTAAAATAATTTATAAAATTAATTGTTTCTATATAATGGTTATTCATGTACCCAAATAACAGATTATTTTAAATAACCACATATATCCAATATTTATATATGCTAAACATGCATAATATAATCACATTAAATTCAATATATTTCCTTAAAAAATTCAATAAAACCATTAAAAATATTGTATTCTTCAACATATTACGATATTAAAAGTGTTATTAATTTTTTATAGTTATTATGATTAGTATGATCTTCCTGGGAAATCATGTGGGTAAATAGCAAATGAATATAAATTAATTATTAACTTGTGGTTTTATTCTTATTATAATATCCCTAAATGTATTTCATACATATTTATTTTAATTTTTTTAATTATATATTATAATATTCCACCCAAATGTAATAAAGAATTTTTTATTTTTTGGTTTGTAATATATATTATGTTATACAAAATAATATAGAAAATTCACACCAAAAGGGTTGTTACATTATTCATTTATTAATAACTTCTCCATTAAATTTAATTTCATCAAAAAATTGATAAGGGAAATTTTTCCTCCCTAGATATTAAATATCTCATATATATTTCTCTATCGTAATATTTATCCATATATTACTGACAACATGTCTCTTCTTGCTTCATATTACATTATTTGAAGAGTCAGAAATCTCCATCATTTTTTTATTATATATAAGATCAATTTCCAGTTTGGAAACTATAGGGTATTGTAAATGTGATGAGTTTGGTATGTATATCTAAAAAATGATACATTCAACACATCATCTAATTATATGAGGTTACATTGATGTGTTACTAGATACAGTGTAGCCCCCACTACATCCTAGATCCCAAAGGGGAAGATATAAAAAAGGAATTATTTTTATTTCATTATAAGTCTCATAACACATTATGGTTACTAAATTTTATGAAATGATTTCTCTTACTCAGAAAAATCTAGATCCCAATGATGATTTTTAGTGTAGCTAGTCATTTGGAATTTTTTAAATATTTCATTGAATGGTATAAACTCTCTCTATACCTTTTCAATAATGACATGCACCAAAAAATAGTCTCTCACAAATATCATCCTATCGTGTCATATCTTTATATCCCCTCAAATACATATCCCTATTTTGTTCAGTTTTAATTTTCATGTGGTAACTATTGATGTAAAAACATGATTAAGGGAATAAATGTATTTCAAGATCCTTCAATATCTATTATAAAAAATCACTACTTATCATCTAATATCTGAAATTTCTATTGGGATTGACAATCAAACTGTGAAGGATATGTTATTTTTATTTTAAATTCATTTTATGATACTTATTAGAGACTTATATAGAAAAATTAAATGATTCATGTGTTGGATATAGTGTCTTAGGACCATATTTTGTACATTTATTACATCTATATTCAATGTATTCAATATTAACAAAACATATTGTTACATATTGTTAATTATTCATCATGAATCTAATGTAATTATGTAATAGAGATTACATCACATAGATAAGGTCATTTATTTTTTATGCTATGACGAGAACATGGAATTCATATGATGATATTATTAAATATAGTGTTTCGATCAGATAACATACTATGAAGGGACCCATAGCATATAGATAGCTATGTGTGACTAATCATAAGCGAATGTGGCATATTATCTTAAATTTTTTACTTTTTAATATCCAGATATCGAATATTATTAGAATGGACCAGCTAGTAGAAATTCTACATGTTTTGGTTTCATTGGATATCCACAGAGGGAAGTGTGTGTAATGGTCCGTAGAATTTTGGATTATCATTAACGCATGTCATGAATCGTACACTTAGATGTTAAATCATAATTGTGATACCATATCTTTGTGGTGAGGTTGGTAAAATTGATTTCATCATGATTGACATGTAATTAATGGATATGTTGAGGATGTTTTTTTTTCTGTTTAATATTTATGAAGATGATATTTTATCTCTTTGATTAGAAAAGAACCATCTCCCTAAATCCCATAGACATGGTGTAATGACATGTTTGTTTCAGATAATCAAATAAATACACAGTAATAATATAAGATTGTGCTACATATATAAATCTTTCTTGATGATATATTATGAACAAGGGATTATATTACACAGTGAGCATTCATATATCGTTTTATTCATTGAGACAATTTGTTTTTTCTCCTGGGTTCCTTAACCCATTGATTTAATAATAAACTTCAACTTCAGTCAAACACACCTACATTCCATGACATAGAGTACTACATGGTCAATTGTTAGGTGTTTCATCTAATGTAGATTAAATTCTATTTTAATGTAATTAATCAAAGGCATAATATTATCAAAACTGATGGATGATTTTATTCATGTTTTATCGACCATAAATGTTCATTAATGATTGAAAAATTTAAATCAAATATTTATTTAAGAGTTTAATAAAATATTAAGCAGTTTGAAGGTATAAATATCGTTCCTAGTTCAAAATATTAATTAACAAGATATTTAAATAATATTTTATTTTTCACACATTGGAACATGCCAAATAATAATAATAATAATAAAATTAATATATTTTGATGTGGGGTTTACTAAGGATTTTAATATTATTTATGAGTCTACATTCTGTTAAATAATTATTTTAACCTAAACTCAAGCAATATAAATAGAATATTATGCTTATTATCTACATTATACTGAAATTCAATCAGGATAATCATTATGAACAAAAAAATATGAAAATAAATTATAATATATCTCCTAGGTATTTTTTTTTCTATTGTCAATCTTTTTTTATAAATTTATCTTGAAAGATCCTCACTCGATGTTTCAGGAAATGAAATAAGAAAACAAATTTTAATATATCTCTCGCCACTACATGCTTATGATGTTCCTAGAAACATCATGTTTTATAAAAGGTTCACATTGATATTTATAATCATATATTTGATTGCTGATCTATACACAATTATGGTTGAATTTTCATTTAATATTTTTAAATTTGTAATCTATTTTGAATGAAAATTTTATCGAAACTTTATTTTAATTCTTTTAGTGATTCTATGTTATAATGTTATATGAATAGATGATTAATTTCTAGAGATTCCATTGGTAACTGCCAATTTTTTGGCCAATCAGAAAGGGTTATATGACATGTTGTCAAAGTACATGTTGTGAACCCAAATATGTTGAACCTATCCAAGTTGTGGGTTACATAGAATTCCGTTAAGTTATTACATATATATTAAGCCATGAGAGGATAGATAAACCCGGAATATGGTATAAGGGATTACACTACATGTATACGGGGTACACATCATGTAGTCTTCAAGAGATATACATGTGAATCATGCAATCCATGTGGTCATTATACATAGTAAAACTACTTGACACTGATATCCTATAAAATTAATGATATAAACGACATATATGTGGTGTACATGTTTTTTAGTTCATCATTTGTAGAATAAAATTGAAAACTCATCATCTACACTATTCATTTGATCAACATTGGAGAAATACAACCTCTCCAATAGATGAAACTTCTAGGAGGGTTTTAGATGCATCCACAGTATCCTACACCATGAATAAAAATTTTACATTCTAGAATCCTCAATTACTAATCCTCATACCCAATATGAAACTGATGAAGTTTTCCTTATCCAAGGAAAACATTTTAGTGATTCGTAATCATTTTAATGTCTGATTTGTTCTTCTATGTCAAGTGAACTCATGAAGTCTCATGAAAACAAAGATCTGTATAGAATGATTGAGTACCTATATGGATTATTACAAGAGATATAGAGAGAATTTTTTTTATATTTCAAAAGAACACTTTTTAAGAAATCATGGAGAGGGTTTTACATCTAGGCCTCACATAGTCAGGTTCATTGGCTACATTGATCACCTAAAGGATATAAGTTTTAAACACCCCAAAGAATTGGGAAATGATATAATTTCGGTACCACTCCTTATATATTCTCCCATTTATTAGAACTTCTTATACGAAAAACTTGGAGAAGTCCCTACTAGATATAATTACTGTCCTTAAATAATTAGATATTTATTAGAAGCACCAAAAGAATTTCATCCTTATGGTTAGTAAACTGACAGGGAAATCAATGCTCTCTTAGTCCATAACTTCTTCACCCCCTTTGATGAACATAATGATAATTGTAAAATTTAGGAAATATAATTTTTTATGTTTCTCATGTGGATGGAAGGGGTATTTGAATAATAACTATTCCAAAATAATTAATATAGGGTAATATTCAGTATTTTTTGTTATAAAGTGAAATTTATCTATTTTAAAAAATTTGGAATATCATAAATCGAGTGCTGGTCACATATGTAATAAAATAATGGTACCATGTATATTCAAAAAGATTAACCATGGTAAGGTAGGTATACATGAATCTGATAGAGATAAAATTTCTTTTGCAGATATCAAGGACTACAACCGCACATTGATGACCAAAATAATCTAGGTTTTTATGGGTTTTTATTATATTCCATCCATTAAAAAAGAAATTATTTTTAAACCAAAACTTAATACAAATTAATTTCATTTTAAATATGAAAATAAAAATTTCATCCAAAAGAAATATAGAATTTTTTATGGTAACGAACATTTAAATAATAGTATTTATGTATATGATTACATGAACCAAGTAATAGAAATTGATAATGAATTTAAGTCACATGACTCTTACCACACCCAACATTGGAATCACTCGATAGGTCATGTAAATGTAAAATCCATGACTAAATTACATCAAGTTGGATATTTAGAGTCACATTAATGAAAAAAACATGTTTATATAAAACTTATTTATATGGAAAAATAACAAAATTTCCATTTAATCAGGATGTTGAAAGGGATAAAGGGATTATTTAATTAGTTCATACTGATGTGTGTGGACCATTTCAGGTTGATGTATGGTGTGGGTATTCATAAATAAATACATTTATAGATGGATTTTTTAGAAATGGATTAGTATAAATAATGAGATATAAATAATATTATTTTAATAAATTTTAGGAATAAAAGAACTAAGTATAGTGATAACATTATAAGAGGGTTAAAAAATACACTCAGAGTGTGGTGGAGTATATATTAATAAATAGTTAATTAATTTGTTATATGGTTTTAGGATACTATATCAACTCCCTCTTCCTTATATGACTCATTAGAATAGTGTTAGTGAAATGAGGAAACACACATTGTTAGAAATTGTGAGATCAATGATGTTTCATGTGAGTATTCCATTTTTTTGGGGATAAACTTTACAAACTCAAATATACATATGAAATTGAGTTCCAAAAAAAGTGAAAAATGGTATAACATAATAATTATAGAATGGAAAGAAAAATTTATTGTCTTAAAAACATGTGAGACTTTTTTGTGATTTTTTCAATTCCTCCTTAGTTAACAAGATCTCACCTTGAGAAACTATTTGTATCTTTATAGGATATCACTAAGAAACAAAGTGATACTATATATAAAATCATTTAAACACAAAGTTTTTGGTTATTATATGTCCCTTATTTATTGAAAAGGATATTAACTCTAAAATATATTATGGGATTGTGATATTCTTTGTTTTAAGTACAGGATCATGATACAAAAGAGTTTGCATAGGAAAAATTCATAAAGCTGCGTGGAATAATAAGTTGTTCTAGAGACACATATACTGCATAAGAGTATTAGATATGTTGGGGAACTATAAAAATAATATTTTCTATTTAATGAGGATAATGACACATTATTATGTGATTACAATGAACATATAACCTTCAAGGATTCATTAATTGGAACATATGTTTATAAGTGTTAAGAAGACCTGCATTCTTAAATGGATTCCATGTATGAAAACCAAGTTAAAATCTCGATAGATTCTTTATTGGATGTAAATACCTTTGATTATTAGTTGGTATCCAAGAGGAAATATTCATGGATGAAACATTACGTAACTATAAGGAATGAATGGTTGTAAAATGTTTTAAACACCATCATGGAATTAACTAAAATGAATCCTCTTCACCGGTTTCACTGATGAATTCCATCATAATTCTACATTCCATTGCATCTTACCAAGACATTGAGATTTGGAAAATAAATTTCTAAACAACTTTCATTAAATAGAACCTTTATGAACCTTTATATATGATGTCACATGAATGGTTTGCGACTCCTATGGATTTGAAATAAAAATTGAAAAAAATATATTTATGGATTAAATAATGAATCTTGGTGATGGAACAATAATTCTAAGTAACCCAAAAAAAATTTAGTCTCATAAATAATTAGTGTAATCCATATTTCTAAAAATGGGTTGGTTTTAGTTTATTAATTTGTATAATATTATATATTTATTACCTATTACTTGTTGGAATTGAAATACATGTCTAAAATTTTGTTAAGGTAAGGTTAAAAAAATGATTCTATATGATGGTCTTGGGCGAGGTTTCATATATTTATGGTATCAAGTTACATAGACATGGATCAAAGGGACTTCTCATTATATGTCAATGTATATAATTTTAAATGATACTTAGCAGATTTAGTATGGAACTGTCATAGAGGGGAATTTTTCCTACATCAAATAGCATTCATTATTCTAAGAAAATGTTTCCTCAGAATCATGTTGAAAGAAACAGAATTGGAAGGATTCCAAAGTGATTAGTGATTACTTAATTCAGGGATCTTTTGCAATGTAATTGGATAGATGTATCATATTAAATATTTGTGGTCGGAGGATATTGACCTGACCAAGGAGACCACCATTGGATGGAAGTCAAGAGAATTCATAAGTATCTGAGGAATAAAAAAGATGCATTGCTGGGATATGATGGAGATGATGAACTATACATGAGAGTATATGAAGATTCTAGTTTCTAAACTGATAAAGATGACATGAATTCACAAACAATACACATCTTCATTTTGAATATAGGTGATGTGAGATGGGAAACTCATTATTGGATATGGTTAAAGATCATATAGAATATTCAAAGCATATTATGGATTTTTAGGTATCTAAAAAGACTATATGGATGAGAATATTTATCCAAGAACATGACATGGTACATAGAGTTAAATTTCATATCACAGGGTACTGTGATAAAAAAATAGAGGAGGCTCTTGAAAATGAGAAAAAATCACTTCTACAAATAAAGGACATACATAAGATGTATCATCTATTCGGGTATTTTTTTCAGAGGGTAGAAGTAAAAGTGAGAATTATTTCCCCTTAAGACCAAATGGAAGACCCTTATAATAAATCATTAACTCAATATAAACATGATTATCATGTGATGTTTAGAGGAATGGAAGTCATATGTAGTTGGCTGTAGTCCAATATGTATTTTTTGGAGATGTTTTCCAAGGAACAACTTATTTACATTTATTACTTGTATATTGGATTTAATGATTTATAAAAAAAATTATTTATTATATATTATTTTTTATTATTTATAAATATTTTTTCTATTGTATGCGTTGAATTGATATAGTCATAGATATTCTCTTCTTGGATGAGAACCATGAAGATCTATGAGGATATTATTAAATATTTTTTTCGATGGGATTACAAATTATTATGGTACACATAATACATATATTATCAGGTGTGTTTTCTCTTAAGAGGATTGTGCTTCTTATAATGATGTTCAAACTTGTTACCATCTTATAAAGTAGATTATAAGAACATACCCTCTAGTATGGATTCTGTAGGTTTTCGTGTCACCAGATATTCCTATATGAAGGAATCTATAATGTTTCTTATAAATTATTAATATTAATGAATGTTATTACACACACATCTTTTTCTGATTAAATTTTTGATGAAATATTTACTTTAATTCCCCAAAATTATAAAGTAAGAACATTTTATTCAATAGCATGTATGATAGACAACACCATGTTTTTAAGGTAATGTTATATCCTAAGGATTTATAGTACACAAACTATTATAGTTAAATTAAATCTATTTTTATATTTCAATTCGGACAATAATGATTTATCTTGCATTTCATTCACAAATGAGATTGTTAATTTTCCTGCATTACAAACAAGACTGAGTTTTACAAAAGAACAATATATTGTTAAAATATAATTATTTGATATTATAAGATATAATATACCCATTAAATTGAAAATTATGAATAAAATTAACTAAAATATGAATATATATTCTCTATATAAATAAAATATTAATTCATTTTTACAAATTAATGAATATAATATGCAATTGAATATAAAGGGAATGTTTTTATTGAAATCAATTTTTATTCCATAATGTTGTTTTATCATAATTAATTAAATTAATTACAATTATTGAGAGATATTATTGTTTTTTATCTATATATATTATATTTAATAATTTTTTTCATTCATATTATATATTTTATAACAATATTATAAGAACAAACCAAATATTTTTCATAAAATTCTATATTTTTATAAAGGCAATTTTACCACCTTTAAAGAGGAAACCAATTTAAAACCATCTTTTTGGAATGTTTATAGATTTAATATGATAAAAGAAAATTAATTTTGTAAATATAAACAATAAAATTATTGTTGAGAGAATTTGTGGAATTTTTATATGATGTCTCATTTTTTGATGAATAGTGAAAATACTGAATTTTAATTCATAAAATGCCTTTTAATATAATTTATTTATTAGTTTAAATTATATTTTAAATTGATTTTAAAGTCTCACAATAAAAATTATAAAAATAATTCTCTAATTTAGTACATTGAAATCAATTTTTCATTTAAATTTTATATAAACACATCTCATACTTTTACAAGTTTTCACTTTAAAAACCACAATATCGTCCCATTTACGAGATAAATTTTAAATAAATTTACACCACATAAGTAATTGGAATGTGGAAACATGGATTCCATATTTGTAATAATGTCATTCTATATATTCTAAAAAATTATACATAGTTTATGAAAATGAGATTAGTGAATTAAACTAAAAATTAATTATTTTTTAAGAGAAAAATTAGCCTGAAAAGTTATTATACCTTAAACATTGGATCCAAAATGACATTCAAAATTGAAAAAAAATACATTGTATAGACATATTTCTATCTTATCCTCCCATTTATCAAATTGGTTTCATTATTGGATTCAATTTTCATATATATAATGTGTGTTAAATTAATATTTTAAAAAATTACAAGAATGTCACTCCTCCCATATAAAAAAGAACTCACACCTCCCTTTTCCTCACACCTCTCAATCTACATTATAGAAAACATTATCTGGCCATATACATTCTAAAAAAACCTACCCTACTCATATAAGACTTCATTTGGGCCTTACTACAACCAATGAATCTATTTGGTGAAAACCAAATGGAGTTACACGAATAAGAGGAAACATATTTCCTCAAGATTTTTTTCTTTTCCACACCATAAACTCATCTTATTACATGATTATAGGATAATAATATTATTATAAATATGAATATTATTTTAATCTATGTATTATACAAATATTGACTCACAAATCCATCTAATCAGTAACAAACTTACCATTTTTGTGTATGGAGAATTACGGCTTCCCAAAACAATGTCATTCATTTTTTCATTACCACCTATTATGGTAGAGAATTAGGACGACAAACTAATCATATATGATATATTTGATATTTAAAATGAATTTATTATTATTTAATATTTATATATAACATTAAATTTTTCATTCCATTTATTGTAAATATGATAACCTCATTTTTGGATTTGTGGACTATGGCCCCCTCAGAGCGATCTGATTCATTCACACTACACATGAAACATATCCAGAATTTTTTTATTAAACCAATGTGAAATATATTAAATAAATATAATATTTTAATTTTAATATACAGATATTTCATTTAATTTTAATTATTATAATATGAATATAATTATAAAATAGAGTTGATGCATACATACCGCCTACGTCTCGATGAAAAATTAATTTCATTTATTATCTACAAGATTTTTAGATTATTTTTATAAAAATATACTGAATTTATATGATAATTAAATAATGTTTTACATTATTGAGAGGATGGAATTCTGATCTAAGTAATTGGAAAAATAAGTAACAAGTCAAAACACACTTGAAGAGTAAGAAAATTAACATAGAAAATATTGAAAATAATGAATGTTTATGAACAAAGAGGTATAAAAATATTTTAAAAAGATAATATTTGATATCATAAATTTTAAAAAGATTCTGGAATAATTTTGAAAAATGTATAAAACTGTTATAGACTACAATGATGGATGTTTAACTGAAACAAAAACACAAAGATTGAGATTCTTGTTTCACTTTTCTTTCCATGAGGAGTACACTATTTTCACAACTCTATTATTTTTTTCGGTGTCTCTACGACCCATATTGATAAATTATATCATTAATTAATTTATCTTCATTGAATATTTAGTTTTAATTTGAATTATTTCTTCTAATTGTATTTTAATTAATCATTAAAAAGTGTAAAATAATATTTTAACCTTATTTATTTTCATTTGGTTATATTACTTCCCTGTTATCATTAATATTACAATATTATATGTGTAATAAATTCATATATATATATTTTTATTTATACTAATTATATGTGGATTTAAATTTTACAAACATAATCTTTTCATTTATTGATTCTCACATCAATGTTAATGTCTTTTCAAGGGTTTAAATCATAATCTCATTTTTTCTGGATTCTTTACACTTTTATTTCAATATGACGAAATAATGGGGTAATTTTTTATCAAACCCTATAAATTTATTATAATATTTTTTATGATGTTTTGAAATTAATTTTTCAATTATTCCACTCTTTTTACACAAAATGTATATAAGTAATATTTTTATAAAAAACTGACATCATTCATATCTATAGTTATAGACCCTTTTTCTTCTAAGAAAATATTTTATAAATAGTTTTTAAAATAAAATTAAACATTATAAAATTCCTCATAATATAAATTTTTACCTATTTTATCATTTATAAATTTTTTCAAGTTAATCTTCTTGTATTTTCTAAACAAAGAATTTATATATCCTTTTTACTATATAGATAGAATGTTATTTTTACATTGTATGAAATTAAATATTTTACTTAAGACGACTTCATTGAAGATACGACTGAATTTATAAAATATTATTTTGTTAATGAAAGTGTATTCAAAAGTGATTTTGATGAAAAATATTTTTAATTTATTTCATAATGAAAAGTATACTTTCCTCATGAATGTTTTTCAATTGATAATTCATTTTTTTATTGATGAACTCAATCACGCCCAATAAATATTTAAAAATTTCATTCAAGTACATATCTCAACATTCCACTAATATTCTCTTACTTAGAGATGAAGTTATATGTTAGTCCATGTGAACTTTTTAAGTCCAATTTTCTATTCTTTAGAGGATGTTTTATGAACCCTTCTCATGGTGTGGTATTTCCTTGTAGGGAATACCGTAAAATATATTACCAATATTGATATTAAATTACGAGGACAAAATTTAATTAAGGAGGGGATAATTTAACACCCCTAAATTCTAATTTAAGAACATTGTAATCAATCATGGGTATGACACACAAGACCAAGTGCGTAAAGAAATACAATATCCAGATACTTTATAGTATCATCACTATTTTATATAAATTCAATCTGTGATATATGTTTCAATTGGTGATATCCAAAATATTGTTTCATGACATGAAATAATGAGTTTCTTCAATGTCTTGTGTAACATGAAATATTTAGTTTTATAGAGAAATAATATGTTATTAAAATATTATTATTTAACATAATAATATATAACATTTCTGTTAAATTGGAAATTATGAATATTATTATATATATTATTAAACTATATGTTTTAGATAAATATAATATTAATTAATTTTTTTTCAAATTAATGAATATAAGGACCAATTTAATATAAAGGAATTTATCATATAAAAAACTATTTTTATACCACAATGTTCATGAACCAGCCAGCGTCGACCCTGGACCGGTCACTCGGGCCGCTCCGCAAAAAGTCTTGAGAGGCATTCTCGATCCTCTCGGGACGGCGACAAGTACCAACGGAATCAATGGAGTGACAAGGGAATTATTTCCCCCATATATAAACAATTAAAAACTACTAAATACTAACAGACAAACTATTACGCATTTATATAAAAGTTTTACTGAACATTATTTGTACATGGAAAAGAAAGTATAGTTGAACTAAACAACTCAACTAGCCATATATGAAAAATAACTATATCTATGTGACCTCACTAGTCAGTATTCAACATAATGATCACATGTCACCCAAGGTGATCAAACTCGAGATGAAACCCGCAGAAGGGATAAAAATTGATGATGACTACAAGATGAGTCTTAAAATTGAAAATTTTAGAGTGATATTCTATCCCAAATGAAATTTATTTAAAACTAAAGAAACATCCATTACAACATTTAAATACAATAAATTAAAGTATGTTTTCCAATCGTGGTTCTATGATATAATCATTATAATATAAAATGGTTGAACGATTTCAAAACCAGGAAATACTAATGACCAATTTCTAAGAGATGAAGCTACAAAATTATAATAGTTTCAAGATGGATGATTTAAAGAATGTACACATTTAAATAAAACTCACACACAATGTAATTTATGAACCAAACTCACCGTATGTTAACTGTGAGTACAAAATATCTAATGATCATAAGTCATGAGAACACCCCTAGGCACTAGTTCGATTTACAAACCATGTAACTCGTATTTCAGATTAAAAGTATCCATAAAAATATATACTCTAATTTAAGATCTAGTAGAAGGGAACAAATACCCATAAACTTGTTATTCCCAAAATCATCATCATAGTATAGTTTGTATTGTAATCGTCAAACACACAATGTGTAATAGGGACAAAACCACTCCGGGTCACTAGCATACTAGTACATGTCCACTCCCCTAGATAATCATGTTTATAATTTGTGATCAATCAGGTCCCAAATATTATAAAATAGACTTTTCCCATTAAAATGGAATTTCCAAGTCATAAACAAACAAACTTCCCACAAAACATTCTTTACATTTCTTTAGAGAATCAATAAACCACATAAATTATTCAAAAACAATTTCAAGAAGTAAAATGATTCTTTGAACATAAAATCTATTAAAAATGACCATTTACTCCCAAACAACCAACATTAGCCAATAAAACATGATTTTTCATCCCCAACACCATTTAATAAGTCAATTTCATGGACCATAAAATGGCTCCAAATGATACAACATGTAGTACACATGAAAACCATTTTTACAAGAAAAATACAAAATGAGCCTTTATGGATTATTCACAAAAATACCAATTATTGAAATAACCAATTCCAATATTTATATATAGGTTTAAATACACCACTAGAAGTATAAATGTTTTTACTTAAACCCCCCATAAAATCTGGTCATATATGCAGAACCAATCAATTTCTATAATAGTTCCAAACAATCTATTTACCAAGAAACCATGCCAAAACACTCTATAAACTGATACCCACTTCAATATAAAACCCAAAACCTGATTGGAACCCACATAAGAAACCCAAAATAAAAATTCTTCAAACTTTTCCAATATTTTCATATGGAAAAATAGTTTTCTTATATCACCATGAGTACAAAAAATCAAACTGGGCACTTTCATGAAAATGAGGCATGCAAAAATTATTAAAACAAAGATATATTTGACACTAAAAATGTTATAAAATAACTTCATGCCAAAACATTATTTAAATACCTAAAACAGTTTTTAAAAATTATAATTCAGGATTGAATGCAATTGGATCACTTAAAAAACACTTAGTGTGCACACTTTAACCAAAACAACACATTTTTCACAAAACAAGGCCTAAACTACCCCTCTTGCACACTAAATAATAAAACAAAAGGGTGAATAAAAATACCTAGAATATATATAAGGTGAAAATAAAAATAAATAGATGATTCTTGAATTATAAAGTCAGTGCTTGTGAGAACCTACCTCAAAACCAATGAGTCATGGAAATTCACACCCGATAACACATTCAAGGGTTAATAAACCCTAAATATTTTAATAAAGGACATAAAAAAGAGGAAACCTTATAAAAATAATAATATAATATAACCATTGTTAGTTTAATACTATGGGAGAATATAGAGAAAATAAAAATTGGAAGGAGGAGGTGGAAGCGGGAGAAAGGAGAAGGAAACTCACCTTGATAACTAGAGAACTCTTCATCTTCCCTTATATCCACACCCATAGAGGAGAGGTAATAGATTAGAGCTCAGTGGAGTGTCTCCATAGGTCTAGAAAAACCAATGAAAGATGACTTGGGGGAAAATATTAATAATGTATGATTTATGAATGAAACAAATTACCTTTTGAATTCTAGATGGTTTGAGAAGTCTGAAAAAATTCTCCCTAATCCCCGATGGAGATGTGGTCCAATGAGAGAAATGGAACATGTGGGTGGGCCTAGTGTTTTTGGGCTTTTTTGAGAGGTTGAATGACTGAAAAATATTAAACAATGAATATGATTTAAAAGAAACATTTTTTTAAAATTGTAAATTGGCTCACAAGATGGTCTAATACCTGAATAAAAAACCCAAATGCAACAAGATTATGAATTGTTAAGGGGTCCAAATGGATATTATGGTTTTAATATGTCAGGGGAGGATAACTGGGATGTTTAATGATATAATAATATTAAAAAACTGAATCACATATAAAGGAAACAATATTTTGTTTGTACATATGGAAATAGGATCACAGTATGGCCCAAATCTTGTAGTAACCTCCCTTTTTTCCAGAATCCCCCAAAAAAGATATGGGGAAGCCTTGGTTGTATGATTAGAAAAATATGGAATTTAAAATGATAACATTCATCTCACCTAAAAACCATGAAAAGGACTGGGATTACAAATGAACTAGATCAAAACTAAGATATGAAAAACCTAGTGTGACAATTCTACCAACCATTAAATCTTTACACCTCTAAAAATCCATAACACATTCATGATTATTGATCAACACCTTTGTATTTCTCATCATCATGATCCAACTTCTCAATATAAGGAAATATCATTTACCATTATTGGAACTTAAGCCTCTTTGCTGAAATGAAACAAGAACTCACATCCAATTCTTAAAAAACAATGGAAGGATCAAGCCACTCATCCACAACCTATTCAAGACTATATTTTTGGGGCTTATCCAAAATATCCCAATGAATACCCAAACCATATAAAATTATGAAGTACAAAAATTTAATGCGTGTCTAAAATGGACTCCCAATCATTAAGAACCATCCAACAATGACCAAATAATATTTCCCTATGATCTAAAATTGGGCCTCTCTAACAGATGCCAACCAACAGTCCCTAAAAATGTACTACCATCCCAGGACAATAAAAACAAAATATGATCATTTAAAATGCTCTCTCTCGAATGGAGGGGAAATGAACATGGAAAAAAAATCTCACATGGACCAAAAACCACCACCATACTAGGAGGGGAGGGAAGGGTCCCAATGATTGGACTGCTGAAACCAAATCTGAAAACCACACGCCGCTCGTCGCCCATGGAAAAATAAAATCCATGACCACACCAGATTCACATGCGTAGTCTACACAATAAAAATAACCAGAAGATAATTTCAATGAAGGAAAAACCTAACACACTTTATGAGGGGTATGTCCACCACAATTTTTGTGACGAGAGGAAATTCACATTGATGAGGAACCAAAATAGAGGCATAGAAACAACATTACAAAAATGGTGGAGGCATGAACTTAGTTGAGCTCACCACACCTCTAGTGATTTCATGCCTCTATGAAAATCGTCACATAATGGCCTATGGAAAGGACGTTGATGTTTGAAGCATCTGTTTCACTATAGTCAAGAGTTAAGAATTGTAACACCCCACAAAACCCACTAGTACAATCAATAAACCATCACCCAAAATAAACATAAGGATACACAAAACCATTCAAATTCACTCTAAATGAGGAGAAAATGGGAAAATAACATGGAGAAACACTTCAACACCACTGCACACTATTACCACAACCCAGAGGGCCTCTATAACAAGAATGTACTGTAATCCAAGGCCAATCATCTCTCTATTCCATAAAACATGCTGAGGAATCATTCAAAGAGGTGGATTTAGCCCTTGGAATGAATATTTAGGACAATAAACTAGAAATATTTCCAATAGATAACCATTTGTGGGAAAATCACAAAATCAAACACATCTTTATAAACCCACTAAAAATTACTCCAAAACTAATCAACAAACAAGATCCCATCTCAAGACACAATAGGAGTACAACTTACAGAACATAAAGAATCATAACTAATAAACAACACTTCTAAGATATTGAAAAAACAAGCCACATAATCATCAATTTATAAGGAAATTCAATAATTGTTTTTATCTCAAAACACTTTTTTAAAACAATCTATCTTCGTGGATTTCCATATTCACCAATGGTGTTTCATGAAGTCTCACTCACAAGAATATTTCCATGCCACCCTAGGAACCAAATGACCATTCCATACCAACCATCCATATAGATATCCATAAAACCATGCACGTGAGAGCCCACAAATACACCCATGTCCAACAAAATAACATGATTCAAAAAATCATATACCTTCCAAAGTCACACTAACCACCAAGTCAAAAAACCTTCTCATATTTTATAAAAAAAACATCATCAAGATCAATTTACTTAAAAACAAATCCCCATTAATTTTAAAAAAATTTGAAAACAACCAAGCTACTCCAAACAGCCCCTTCACATTTTAAAAAATTCCAAAAGTTATCTTTTCATAATCTGATGGCTGTAAAGACCAAGACCCTTTCTGGGAGAACACCAAAAACTCAAAAACAATTTCCAAAACTAATTAATTAGATTCAAAAACTTTACAATGGACCAAAAAACACCATTTAAAACAATGTTTCAAAATCATGTAAAAAATATCCTTTCTTTAAAAATATTTTATTTCAACAAAACAAAAGTTTAGTTTTTGGATAATCCAATCCAGTTAAATAATTTTCACTTTAATCCCAATAATTTTTTTACAAAACCGAACATTCAAAACAATGCCTTATATTAAATCTTGAAACCCAATTTCCACAATTCTCACATGAGAATTTTTGAAATAATTTTTGAATTCAAGAATGGTATAAGATAACGACAAAAGGGAACTAGTTTCAATGGGTGACATGACCATATGTTTAGTGACCACATGATAAAACACACCCCTAACATGGAGAGACTTACTCGGACCATGCCACATCTCCACATGGCTTTACATTCCTTGAAATATCATAGATACCATTAGTCCAACTCCCTTTGTCATATCCAAAAACCAAACAATCAACAAGAAAAAAGGACACTAATAAATAGACTTCCAATGGAAACCTGAGGATCAAGACGAGAAAGATTTCATGATGTTCTTACCACACATACTCTTCAAGTCTCAAAAATCTTACACCTTGTACCTTGACATCCCCAAAATAACAACGGATCTCTAAAAATCGTGATCTGATAAGAGATGACCTCCTTTAATAACATTATGTCATGATCCCAGCCAAGTCGACCCCAAACCGGTCACGTAGGGAACTCCACAACAAGTCCTGATGGCTGCACTTGATCCTCTCGAGGTGGAGATAAGAATAAATGGAATAATAAAAGTTAAAAGGTAATTATTTATCCGACATATTAAAAATTATACAACTAGCAGAATGAAATGGACATCCCAATACACATTTATATAAAAGATGAACTAAACATTATTTTCACATAGAAGTGAAAGTATAACTAAACCAAACAACTCAACTAATCAAACATGAAAAATAGAAATAATCATGTGACCCTACTAGTAACTCTCCAATAAAATTATCACATGTCACCTAAGGAAATTTAACCCGAGATGAAACCTTCACAATGAAAAAAAGAAGAATACTGTATGCATGAGTATTAAAACTCAATAAGTTAGACCGATAATCTATCTCCATTGCACATCCATTAAAATAAAATTGACACCAATTCTATGTTTTAAATAAAACATATAAAATTATGTTTTCCAAAAATGGTTCCACACTATTTTTATTATAAAAATAGAATTGTTTCACATTTTTATGACTAGGAAATTCTAGTAACCAATTTGAAAGAGATGCATCTCCAAAATAAAAATTGTTTTTAATAGGGCTGCATTAAATAATGTAAAATTTTAAAGAAAACACACATTCTTCTGAATTTATAAACCAAACACACCATATTTCAATAGTGAGTAAGAAATAGCCAATGATCCCAAGTCATGCAAACACCACTGAGGCACATGTTTTTTGTGGGCCCCATGTATCTCGCATCTCAGTATAAAAGTAATCTTAAAAATTATATATTATAATGAACGAACCACTATTAGGGAACAAATAACCATAACTAAGCCGTCCCCAAAATCATCATCATATTGTAGTTAGTGGTTTCATTTTCAAAATTTTAATGTGAAATAGGGACGAGACCACTTCTTATCACTAGCAAACTAGTATACATCTTCCCACCTAGATACAAAGGTTTCCCATTAGTGCTCAATAAAGTTTAGCATATTATAAAATACACAATGCACAAATTTCATTCCCAAATCATAAACACATAAACACCCCAGAAACATGTTTCACATTACCTTCAAGGATCAATAAACTAGTAAATTTTTTTATAAAATAATTTCATGAATTATAACTTGTACTTTCACTTAAATTCCATTAAAATGATCTCTTAATGCCAATAAAAAACCATTAAAATAAAAAAAATGATTATGAATCCCCAACACCATTTAATTTATCAATTGAAATTTTAATAAAATGGCTCCAAATGATACAACATGAAGTACACATGAAAACCATTTTTACAAGAAAAATGACAAACCAAAATTTAAGAATTCATCACAAAAACAACCTTTATCAAAACAACCAATTCAACTATTCATAAATAGGTGTAATACCACCATTGTAATAAATAAAAAATTTACATAAACCCATCAGAAACTAAGGTTACAAATTTAAAACCTATCCATTTCTATAATGTTTCCAAAAGGGACATTTACCGAGAACACATGCCAATACACCCTAAAAATCGATAATCACTTAATTAAAAACCCTGAAACAAGATTGTAACTCGCATAATGAACCAAAAATATTTTATCACATGATACAAATATTTTTCATGAGTTGAGACAATTATTATATATCACATTGGTCACACAAGAATTTGCCGACAATATGGCATGCAACAATTAATAAAACACACTAAATTTAACAATAAAAATGTTATAAACCCAAATTTTTATTACAAAAAATTATTTAAATATATAAATTATGTTCTAAACAATATTATTCATGTGGAAACACAAATGGTTCATTTAAGAAAACACATAGTGTGCACACTTTAACCAAAATAACACAATTTTCATAAAACAAGGCATAAACTGCCCTTATTGAAGTCTAAATAAATAAACCAAAGGGTGAAATACCATACCTATCAGACATATAAGGTGAAAATGGAAAAAAAATATGAATCATGAATTATTAAGGCAACACTTGGGGGAAACTACCTCAAAACCAAGGAGGAATGGAAACACACACTCGATAAAACCTTCTCAGGGTTTATAAACCCTAAATCTATAAATACCAAACCCAATCTAAAAAATACCCATAAAAACATGATATAACATAACCCTATGTCATTAATGACCATGAGACAAGATAAATCCATGAAATATTGGAAGGAGGAAGAGTAAGGTGAATAATGGAGAATGAAACTCACCTTGATAACTAGAGGAGTCTTCATCTTCCCTTAAATCCACACACTTAGACTAGAGGGAATGACTTCGAACATAATGTAGATCATACTTAGGTCTTTAAGAACGAGGAAAATAATATTTGGTGGGAAAAGTGAAAAAAATAATGATTTATAAAAGAAATATATTACCTTTTCAAAAATAGATGATTTGAGAAACCTTGAAAAAGTTTTCCCTAATCCCCGATGAAGATGTGGTTCAAAGATGGAAAACAGAACATGGGGGTGAACCTTGGGTTTGTGGGATATTTTTAGAGGTAAAGTGATTGAAATGTTTTTAAAAAATTAATAATTTATAATAGAAAATATTAAAAATACTAGAAAAAAGATTACTGGCTGGCCCAATACCTGAATAAATAACACATATCCACCAAGATTGTGAATTAATAAGTGGTAAAAATGTATATGGTGGTTCAAATACATTAGGATATTTCATTTGGGAGGTGTAAAGACTGAATAATATTAAAAAATGAAACAGATATAATTGAAAAAATATTTTGATTCTAAATCTAGAAATGGGCTAACGGTTTGGCCCAAATTATTGAAGTAACCACCCTTTTCTCAATACTCCCCCCAAAAGGATTAGGGAAAACATGGTAGGATGATTATTAATAGATTTAACATCAAAAATATAGATTAATCTCATCCAAAACCCACTAAAATTATTGGTATTTTCAATGAACTAGATCAAAACCAAGTCATGAAAAAACCGATGTGACAACAATGATATTTTATCCTAACAAATTAAATAAATTACAATTAGTGACTGATATAAATTTAATATAAAGATAATATATTCAATAAAATATTTTTTTAAAATTGATTTAATATATTATATAGCAATAATATGAGAACAAAAAGAATATTGTGCATAAAACCGTTATTTTTATAAAAGAAATTTTATCACCTTTTAATGGAATATCTATTTTAAATCTAGTTATGGAAATGTTATTTATTTATTTTGAAAAATAAAATTAATTTTTAAGGAGAAAAATAGAAATTTTTTTAGGGTGGATTTTTTTCTATGTAGTTTCATTGTTGTGATAAATAGTAAAAAATAACGAATTTTAATTCAATGCTTTGTTTTCATATAATTTATTTTTTCTAATAAATTATATTTTGAATTGGATTTAATGTCACATTATATAAAATATAAATAAATTAATCCAATTTATGTCAATGGAATAAACTTTTAATTGAAATTGGATATAAAAACATCTCCAACCATTGAACATTTTTATTTTAGAAACCAGTATTGTTGTCCCGTCTGTGGTATTAAATTTCAAATAATTTAATCCAATTATTTGATATGAATAAGGAAAAATAGATTAGATATTTGGAATAATAATAATTTATAATTTTCTATAATTCCAAAATTCTTTTTAACCATTATATTAGTAAATTAAATAATTAAATAATTATTTAGATTGAGAGAAAAATTAGCTTAACAACTTACTGAACCATAAACATAAGGGAAAAATAATCTATAAAATTGTCCAAAACACATTTAATGTCCATATCTTGACCCTATTTTCAAATTGATCAAAGTTTTTCATTTTATAAGATATATTTAATATAAAACAACATTTTCGGAATTCCCATTTAAAAAATTTACAAGAATACCACTCCTCTAGAACTATAAAAATGAAATCACCCCTCCCTCTTACTCAAACCTCTATAGACACACTAAATAGACCAATATCATCCCCAATAACTCCTAAAAATATCTGACCACATCATATTATACCACTATTAGTAAGGAAGTCATCCAATGAATCCCTTTGGTGGAAACTAAAATTATTTACATGTATAACATGTAACTTCCTTCCTCAAGCTCTTTTGTTTGATTTTCATTATCAACTCTCTCAAATATTCTTATCCCATTATTATAGTATAAAAACAGTATCCTCAATATAAAATGTTTCTTTATTCTATGGTTTCAACCTACAAATTCACACACTTACATGTAATGAGTAACAAATTAATTGTTTATGTCTATGGGGAACTATTTCCTCAAAAAATAATGTCATTCATTTTTCCATTACCAACTATCAAAGTTAGGTATTATGATATAAAAAATATTTAAATACTATATATATATATATTATTTAAAATTTAATTATTATTCATTTATATTTATATTACACATAACCTTGTTCTTTCTATTTTTTATAAATATGATAACATCATTTGTGGAAGTGTAGACTACCACACCTAAAAGCGATGTGATTCATTCACACTATACATTGAACGTATAAAGGATGTTATTATTGAAACTGTGTTACATATATTACATAAATTTAATTCTGAAATTATAATATTAAAATATATCACATTATATTCATTATTTTAATATTAACATAATATGAAAGCATCGTTCATGTATACGTATGACCTAGATTCTCCATGATCGATGGAATCTATTTATTATCTCCAAATATTATTGATTATTATTAATATAAAAATAATTAATATATATGATAATTAAATAATATTTTAAATTGTTGAGATGATGAAATCATGATCTATATAATAGGAACAACAACTTACAAGTCAAATCACACTCAAAGAACCAGGAAATTATCACCCGAAATAGTGAAAATAATGAATATTTACTAACAACCAAGTAGTAAGATATCATGGGAAGATAATATATGATATGATAAATATAAATATGGTTCCAGAATAAGTTAGTAACATTTTTATAACCATTATAAAATAATTAAATTGATTTTTTCATGAAATGGAAACACAAAGTAGGGAATTCTTATCTCACTTTTCTTTTCATGAGGAATACACCATTTTCACCATTTACATGTTTTGTGTGGTGTATATGCTACCAATTTTAATATATTATATCAGGAATTATTTTATATTCATATTATTTTGAGTTTCAATTTGAATGTTTTCTTTATAGGGATTTTAATTAGGCAATAGAATATGATATGAATTTCATAACCGAGTTTCTTTTCTTTGAGTAATATTAATTTCTAATTATCGATAATATTCTCAAGTTATGTGCATCATAAAATTTACTACATATGTTTAAATTTACACTTCTATTATGTGGAGATATATTTTAAATAAATAATATATTAATTTATCAATTTTCACATCAACTTTATGGTCTTTTCTTGGGTTTACACCACAATATAAATTTATTCCAGATTATTTACACTTGCATTTCCATCAGAGGGAATTATTTGATCATTTTGATATAAACAATTTATATTTATTTTAATATGGTTATTAATTACCTTTTCCTAGTAGTATTTCCATTTTCTACTCTTTGGTACTGAAAATATTTTATATAATATTTTTATGAATACTCGACTTCATTTATCTCATTAGTCTGAGAACATGTTTTCTTCGAAAATAACCTATTTTTGAAAAAGGTTTTAAAATTTAAAAAATTAATTATTATAAAAAAATTACACTTTTTTCTTTAAGAAATGTTTTAAAATTAATGTTTTTCTCTCTTTATGGATATGTAATTTTTTATCATTCTTACCATATAAATGAATGTTTTTTTTACTTTGTATGGAATATATGGATTTTCATTCCTTAATTTAGTTAAAGTATATATTACATGTTAAATGTTTAATATTTAAATATATTTTTTGAAGTTATATTAAAATAATGTGATTTTTAAAATGTTTTTTCATCATTAAAAATATATTTTCCTCAATAATGTTTATTTTAGATCTTTTTATAGTATTTATATTTATTAATGAAAAAATCCATTTAATTTTACTCCATATAATTAATCATTTATTAAAACAATCATCATTATTCTGTAAATTTTTTTTAATTTATTTGGAAAAGGACAGTATTGGAATTCACTTCTATGATTACTTTTTTATTCCCTGGGAAATATATAATTTCTTATAATCATTCAAAATTGAGTTTCTCCTAATTATCCATATAATTTTCATTGCTATATTCAATGCCTAAAATGTATGCCATTTTTCATATGATGTTTATAGAGATATTTATTTTAATATATATGGATATATTAAAAAATATATATCCTTTTATCGATATAAATATTCGATATGGAACATTTTTTAAGAATTAAATAAATTATTAGATATTTAAGGACTTATTTGTATAAGTATGACATGGTTGGGGCACGATTATAGATATACCCTTGAGGAATCGATAGTCTCATGGGTTGAACTTATTTGGGAAAAACCCTAAGAGTTTATTTCCAAGTCAGTGTCATTTTGAATAGTCGTGTAAATTTTCTTGAAAGTAGAGTTAATTTTGGATAATAAAAATTGGTATGTAAGAAGTATGTTTTAAATGGTCTCATGATAGATATTGATGGTAATTGTTCCATGTAACTAAAAAACATGGCACCAAGAAATTAATCATTTCTTTCATTTAGATTTAGTTATGAAATTCCATTATATTTTTTATTTTACATTATCTATGGGTTCAATTCATTCTCAGTTCATTGAATAAATGAAATTAATTTTCAGTTATTTATGTTTCCATATTTTTCCATAATTCATTCTATGTTTATTGATTACATGGAATGAATCATCAATTATTATTTTTTCATATTGAGTATTCTAATCAATAAATTATTTCTTCTATTGTACTTTACTATTTAAAGAATTTTATCTCACCCATATTTTGTTTACCTACCACCAAAAATCTATAAAGTGTACTAATAAAGGCATTTAAGGATATTTTAGAAGGACTAAATGAATCCCCAAAAGAAGAAAAAATATTCTAAAAAATGTATTCATTTGTAATACATGACTCATATATGAATCGATTTAACCAAGAATACTAAACACTTTAGTCTATCAAGATTTGATTCTTTATAATTATACAAATGTATATGTAGTAGACACCAGCTCTGGGATTATCAACCCATGTTTCTATATGTTCTTAGTGAGGTAGGGTACTTTGGGTGTGTCATTATTGACATTCCATTAATGTATAAGTAAATGAGATATTTTTCTCTTATGTATGTATAGAAGATGAAATGTCAACCGTTTACTAGAAGTGAATGTTCCCTCTAAATTCCAATTAATGGTGTAAAGACATATTGATTTAAAAAAGTTAAATAAATATGAATTGAACATATTTATTTCTGACAAAGTTTTGAAATAGTATTGATGAGATATTGTGATAGAAATATTATATTACACAGTAAACATTCATATTTAGTTGTCATTATTGTGGCGTTAATTTCTTTCTCTTTGGTTCCTTAACATATTATAAGGATGTAATATTTGATATTAGGCATGTCTAGTTAACACTAATGAGAAAAAATCCTAGAGGGTCACACACAACGTGTTTATGATGATCATGATTAAATGCTAATTGAATTTCATTAATTGAATAAAAAATATTCCCAATAACTGGGGATAATTTTATTCACATTTTATCAATCATATATGTTTAATGATTAGCGATATATTTAAAGTAAACAATTATTCTGGTGTCCAATAAATTATAGAGGACATTATACGTGCTAATATCATGTCAAGTGAAAAATATTAACAAATAATCCAGTTATATATTATTTTTTGTTGTTCAAGATGGATAACATAGAAAAATACTATTATTATTATTATTATTAGGTTTCATGGAATATATTATGTATTATTAATTTATTTAATGCTTGACATAAAATTAAATAATTATTTTAATATAAACCTAAGCTCAAAAAATAAACCATTATTTCAATTTATTATTGAATCAAAAAATAATTGAGAATAATTTCACACAATGAAGCTCTATATGAACTCCTCCCTTTAATAATTTTCTCAAGAATGAAAATAAAATTGGGATCCCTTCAACAATAATGGAGAGGTTATAAAAACAAATAATACAAGTTAGTCAACTCACTGCGCTAGGATTTGTTGATCAATTTTCATTTCATGGAGATTAAAGGATTGTGTGTGGATCACTTCTAGAGATATTCTATCATTGGATCCTCAAAACACTATGAATTCAATCAAAATGGTCCTATTCATACGATCAAAATCTACATCGAACAAATAATTCACAGATTTGGTATTGATTTCTTCAATTATTAAATAACTTAATTATGAATAAATAATTTCAAATCCTTACTCAGGGTTTAAAGAATAAAAATTTTAACTGAAATGTTAATATATCAGCCCCACCACTGGCTTCCACTATGTCTAGAACTTTCACCTTGGATATCAATCATATATAATTAAAATTGATTCATTATGAATCCTTACCACATCAATTGTATTTATCATATCAAGTTGATTGGGAGATAAATAATCTTGAAATATTGTGATGTGGTCCACAATTTTATATAATTCTATCACAACCAAAATTTCCTTGTATCCTTTTATAGGTAATGGGAATACCGATGATGAAATCTATAATTATGATCACAAGTTTCCTTATATAGAAAATTAAACATAATCTATAGATAAAAATATCATTCAAATATATACTCTTAAATCAACCTATTAATAATGGATCATAATAATTTACCTATGATATATCTATTTTTCATTTGGATGCCTTTTACAATTCATTTTAATAATCTAATTCAATGTTAGTGATTTCATAGTCTATTCCATAATCCCTTGCTTTGTATGTTGTAATCATTAATTTTACCCATTATAATTGGGTATTATGAAATTATTTTCATAATTATATAAATTTATATATGTGATGAATTAAATTACTTGTGGTTTATTTGGAAAATATTTTTTCTATTCCAAATTATTAATTGGATTATTCACATTTATTCGGTAAATGTTTTTCATTATGGAACCCCCACTATATTTAAAAGAACGTTAAAGAAATTTGAGACACTTCCCTTTAGTGATATATTTGTTTTTTAATTTTAATTTTTTCATAATATTTTTTATAAGAAATTTTATAAGTATACGTTATTCTTTTCATATAGCCAATTTCATGAAAAAAATTAGTGTCTCCAATTTATATTTCCACATTAAGTTGACATTGAACAATTACATCATCCATACTAAATTTCCTTATTTTTAATAATCATGAAAGACAAATATTTATTCCACTTGTGAAATGATTGATATTTTTTATGATAAATGATAAACTAAAGAAATAACATTTTGATATCATTATATATATTTTTCATAAGAACCAATTGTTTAAATATTAATTGGATTATGCTCAAAAAATTCCTACACTATTTTTATTTTTTATATTCAAGGATAATTTTAATTAAAAAATATTTAAATAAGCACCCAATATATTTTAGAGCTAATTTTTTACTTTTCTATCATCTTATTGATCAAAATCCATCATTTTATTCACTTATATCTCAAAATGTTTGAAATAATTTCTATGTTTTATATTATAATAATTAAAAAATATGAAGTATAATTTATGTCATAATGAACCGTTAAATTTAAATTTTTGTATTTAATGATTAAATAATGGATTATGGTCATTATCTCAGGAATTAATATATATTTATTTACTCCATTTTGAGTAATTTTTTTTGATATGTATGGTTATTTTCTTAGACAAGAACATGATATAACATATCCTAAATGGTTTATATGCCACATTTCATCCAATTATGATATCTATTGGAAAAATAATCTCATTTTCCATTGGATTTATAGTTCACAAAATTTCTCTAGGACCCATCCATTTTAAAAAAACCCAAGATTGTAAACATTTATGATTATATGTTATGACCAAATTAAATCAATATTAATAATAACATTATCAAGATTTAAATTAATAGTATCATTGAGAGGGGGTGGGGTGAGTTAGTCATCCCCATTTATTTTAATATTTCTCCATCCATAAAAAAACATCTTTAACTAATAATGTATATAAATCCGATCAATGATGTATCTCAATTGTTCCATGTATAAAAAAAAGTAAATAAATCACTACATGTGATATTTAAAAGTTTTATCATCCATTAATACTATTTTCTATATTGGTTAGTCCTCATAGTGTTCAAATACTTCTTATATATCACAATATAAGATATAATGTCTATATAATATATGATCTAACATAGAAATAAAACACATTGTGATCACATCACCTTTTAATTCTTCTAATATAAGAACTGATCGATCAATGAATATATAAGTGTCGTACAATTTGAAGATCACTATCTAAGAATATAGATTCACATATATTTTTTGTTGAAACTTTCACCAAAATAATTGTGATTTCTTATTCCTAAATTCAGAAAGATTTATTGCCCCATGAGTGCTATTTTATTCATTATACTATGAAAAAACATATCTTCTTGGAGTTTTTCTCTCAAACTAATCAAAATTACATTTTTCATGTGTATAATATTCTATCCCTATATAAGTTTTGATCCTATTACTTCAAAAATAGAGGCTATAAATCCTATATAAAGTGAACCTATCATCAATATAATTCAATCCAGAAATTAACCATTATGTCCTCAAACACACCCATGATTTTCACCATAACATTTTTATTGTAACTAATCATGGGGATTCTATATATTTTAGGTACATATAATAATTACACATTTGTGAAATTAAATTAAATATGGTATAAACCTGTGATTTATGATTACATAATTTTAGATAACAAGATTCAATGATTGTGGAAGTATTCAATAACTATTCATGCATCACTAATATTAATTGCCTAATGTTTCAAAATTCACAACCCAATATTCTTTGCACTACTATATGTGAGAAAATATGTATCCCTTTTCCCAAACATGCTGATCACTATAGGAATTGACCTCTACATCTATCCATTTAATCATTTTTGACCACCTTTAAACCATTTTTTCCTTCACAAGAAATTTCTAGATGGTTATTTTGGACATCTTGTATTGAATGTCATAACCTATCGAAAACAACATCCTATAGTATTAAATTATGAATATTGGAATCCCCATTTATCATGAGTATACTTAAGAATCATCTCGAATTTCACTACAGGCATGTCATAGCCTGTGTAATCCTTTTCAATGCCAGATAAACCATTTAGTGAAACTCCTTGACCATGATATACACTATTCCCATAGTGGTCATAATTATGATTTACTATGGGGAAAACCATGACATAATACTTATCCATGTATACTATATTGGGAATTTACTTATCTTGAACATGTTATGCTATATATGGATAAGGCTCCTAGATTCATCCCCTGTCTCACTATATCGACCTATATGGTGTGTCATTTCTAGTATTGGGGAATCCCAAAACATTGTGTCTTGTTCTATGTCATGGTTTTCCTTCATAAAAATTATAGTATATAATTTAGAATTAAAAATTTATTTTCAATAAATCTAATACATTCAAAATAAAATCCACATGGTAATCTTATAATAAAACTATTTGGTTTTTTGGATAATATTCCTTTTTATCCCCCCCAAAACATCTCTAACTTATTATAAATGAAATTAAATAATTTTATCACATGGTTTATTATAATTTTTCCTTTTATCAACCAAGTCTCTGTTTATATGGGATAACCTGATTTATAATTGAAGAGATATATAATAAATGTTCTCTTGGTCATACATAAAATATCCTCATTTTATAAATATCATAGAAATATCAACATAGTTGTTTATTTAAGAAAATATAATAGGAATACCCTCCACACATAAAAAAACAATCAAAACATTTTTATTTCATTAAATATAACTCTAAATTTATCTCATTTTTGGTAAAATAAACATCAAATTTTTAAACATGTTAAAAATACTTATAGCATGAAGTGAATGTTTTATTTTAATAGCTTATATCCATATTTCATCAATACTCCAAAAATTATTTATTTGAAAAATATCTCCTTAATAGATACCCCCCCTCAGTGGATGTACATCTATCATATTCATAATGGTAAAGTACACCACATTTACCTCATCATATTTTTGAAAAAAAAATACTTACCCACAAATATCCATCAATTATATAAATGTATTAAAATGATGTAAAATTGATTAAGGGAATATGGGGGATCAACTTATTCTTTATGATTAAGCCTTAGGATAACTAATTTCTCACAAACTATGATACTCCTACATTTTAATTTCAATATCATTTTTGGGTGAGGAATTTATTTCAAAAAAATAATAAAAATTACATAATTCCTGCATTTTGATTTTATTTTCCTTAAATTATACCATTTTTATCAGAACAATAATAAATTTTAATAATATAACATGTGGATGTATTCCCAAAGACATTATCAAATTCATTCATTACAATATTATTTCATGGATATTTTTATCCAAAAATTCTCACACGAAATCCTCCTTTATTATTTCCTCTCCCCATATTAATACATTATAAATCAACATCAATAGAATTCTTTTTCATACCATCCATAATTCCAAAAATATCCATTGATTTGAGATTTCTTATAAAAATTAATTATTTTTCTAGAATGGTGTTGAATTGATCCTTATTTATCCTTTTTTAGAATGTGTTTCTGATATTTTTGTAATATTTATTATTTCTCCTTTGTGGAGGATTTCCTCTAATTATTCATACATTCAGTTTGAGTACCAAAACGATAAAAAAATAAATGTTATATTTTAATATGAATATGATTAGGAATACCTTGTTTCGTTGATAATCTATTTTAATTATTAAGAGATTATTATCCTCTAGTACTAATAGTGATTTTAAAATATTTTCAGCAATTTCAAACTATTTGGATTAAAAATATATATAGATAATGTATTGGGTAGGTATTACTATATTAAAGTTAATTTTCATTATGATCATATATCATCTTCTTTTTACCAACTATATTTATCTTATATTACATTATTTATTCAATATAAGGTATGTCCCTTTTAATATAATCATATTCTGTTAACTATAAATTTCATTTCACTCTTAAATTAACTCACAAATTTGTGTATCTATATCCTTATTCTCATTCTTCGTCTTTTTATTTACATTATTTAGTTGTGGTTTTTTCTCAAGATAGTATTCAAACATTCATTTATTTTACCACTAATGTTTCATCCTCTCTTATCCATTATATTTACTACTTTAAAAATGTATTCATTTCACCACATGGGAAAAAATAGGGACGTAATGATTGGAAATACAAGATAAACCATCATTATTGCATTACATGAATATTGTTCAAGGGTTGGATTTATCTTTTTTATTCTCCATTTTTTCCCATCATGGTCAATATTCATCATTATCCAATTTTGTTTCTTATAAAAGTTTCTTTTGGAAAATTAATTCAATATAATAAATATCATTAAAATAAATGAATGAAATTTATTACCCCATATCATAAATTTTCCATTATAAAATATCATTTATTATAGCGAGAAACAATCTAATTGCAAACATCATCCTCTCCTAAATTTGATGATAAATTAATCTCTATTATCGTATATTTTCACAGGGATTAAAAGGAAATTTATAGATTCTATTTCTTATTTTAGACTAGTCCAATTATCATTTTGTATGAAATATAAATATTGTTTAGGTCATCTAATGAGGTATCCTCTTGATCATCCATGGATTATACCATTAGGAAACAAAATATCAAATGTTCCTCATAGTTTAGTCAATGTTAATCAAGCCTTCATGTTTCATTCTAAATCCATGAATATTGGTAAATATTTCAATTTACCTTGTGAAATAGGCATAAAAACATCAACTTTATCCATATTAATTTCTTCAAATACACCCCTTCAAATTTTGATCTTGTATATCTTAATTTGGAAACTTACATTATAGTTTCTCCTCAAATAATCTGAAAACTCATTTGTTTTTGAATGATGCCTCACCTTGGGGTTGAAATTCTCTGAGAAATTCATCATAATTGATTTTTGTGCCTTCCCATCTATCTCAATACATCTTTTATCAACATGATACACACGATAATTGTTATATATAGGTGGAGAACCAATTATAGACATATAATTTACCTCATGGCTAAGAGAATGGAGGAATGAAATCTCATATTACTATAACCGTGTTAATTTTTTCTATAAATAATAAGAACCCCTCAACAATTAACCAAATTTAAATTCTCCATAACCCAAAAACATTTCATGATTCCATAATCAGAACCTTTATCAGATACCCCTTATAAAGATAAAACATGATTTTATTAATGATAGGGGAGAGGTGAATCCATTATACAATTTTAATTTATCAGTTTCTCCAGTTTGACCTATAATATAGAGATGTTCTATTTTCTAATCATTTTACCCAAAAACCATATACAAATCATTTCCCTGATTCTTTTCCAAAACCAACTACAATCTGTTAGTGTTCTATTACAATTTTGGATGAAACAAAATGATGATTTCATTTTTTGTCGGAAAGAAATATTATTAGACACTTTAAATTTAAAACTGTTTTAAAAAGATATTGAAACCAAAACACCACTTCCATGTAAACACTTAAAAAAAGCACCACAAAATTAATATAATAAGGGAAATAAAAATATAAATACAGGAATCACATTTCATACAAAAATAAACCAAGATCTAATAGACATATGTGAACCTAGGTGATCAAGAACACTCCAGAATAAACATATAAACGTGAAACCATACCAAGTATCACACCACACATGATGAAATCAAAATTCCCAAATTCTTAGCCCCCTAACTCAGGACTGACCAAGGGTCCTAAATCCATCGTAATAAACCGAATTATTTTCGCCTTATATGGGCCACTAGTCAGTACCTGAACTACAAGTGTTGAAAATGTTCTAAGATAATTCTCTCAATATGTTGGGTTCCAATGTCTCATGTATAAAATGCAGTGGAACAACTAATGTCAATTGAGAATACAATCACAAATATATAATATTAATTGTTCACAAGAGGCCTCACAGTGAGTCCCCACAAGGATTAATCTCAGGACATAAAATATATAGAACACATAGAGATCCAACTGAGGAACCTTGATAATGGATCCCTTGGATTCCACCATGAGGAAATTCTATCCATTATTCGAGATAAGGAATGAGAATCATCTAGCATATGTTTTTATAAAAAACGTTTTCATCATTTTCACAATTTAACCAAATGGGACTTTAAGAATTTCTCCCAAAAAAGACATTTATCAAACATGAAATACATCTTTTATAAGAAGTTTTAAACACTCCACAACTGTAAGAAAAAATTTATAAAACTCCTAACAAATATTTCCATCACACATTCCAACCTAGACCATTTCTTATGAAAATGCCAACATGGTCACAATTCTGCATCACATGAAAAACTGATTTCCAAATCCAAATACACACTTCTTTTTACATAAAAATATAAGAGACTGATTCAAGAAACTCTAAATCATTATTCTACATTCTATATATTTATTAAAAAATCAAAACCAATCCTTAAATCTGACATACATTCTTTTTAAATCCAAACTTATAATGAAATACCATTCCGGGAACTCAAATATGAAATTTTAAACACCTAAAATATTTATAAGACATAACCAAACATTAGACGTCACCAAACACGTGGAAAATCCATATGGATATTTAATCTGACACATGATGTGAAACATTTAACAAAAAAAATTCTAATTAGCATTTAGTGATGTATAAATCACTACATTTCACACTAAATAAATTTTTCAAGGGTCAAATATCAATAATTAGTTATCGATTAACATGTGAAAGACATGAAAACAATGAATCCCATATTTAGAAGGGAAAGTGAATGGGAAACCTATCTAAAAGGGAGGCCAATCAAAATCTTTCTAACTGAAATAGAAACTTGTTCACATGGTACACTTCCATATATAAATATGTATATCCTTAAACTGAAGCATCTGTTCTCCACTCTTGGTGGGAACACACACAAATGATTTATATATTTATACATATATATACCATGAAATATGCATGTGTGACTTTGAAACTGACATCAAATCCCTAAAATAAATCCTTGAGACTCAAAAACGTCATCAAAACAACCAATTTAATTATAAAAACAAAAACAACATTTAATCCAACCCATTCTGGGGGGTACCTACCCAATCAAAATTAATGATTCACCAAAAACAATATTTTTATCAAACACTATTATCATAACGATTCCACAATAGGGTATATATAATAATTATCAAAGTGTGAATTAGATATAAAAGATTTGTTTTGTCAAAATTGTGAATTAAATGAAACAAACTTAGTATAAACTAGGAATTAAATTGAAATATATTTTAATAATATTATACTACAATGAAAATACCATAATAAACTAACTAAATATACTAGGAATATGTGAATGAATTTGATATAGTCATCTAAAACTATCAAGCATAACACAGATTGAATCATAAAGATACTCGACAAAATCCCTACCTCGGAGGTGTGCGAATGAAAATACACTTCAATATAAGAGGAATAAGACCTCACAAACCATTCACAGAAATTTAAATCTTGTAAAATTATGTTATAAAAAACCACTAACATATAGTATTCAACTAAGATATGAAAATTAAAAACTAATGAAAAAAAACACAATGGGGGGGGGGGTCGTACTTGAGAGGGTCAGACCGGACAGTGGGTTATTCCAGAATGGGGGTCACACCAGTTTGGAGGACTCTCTGGGAAAGGGGTCACACCTGAAAGGTTGTGTTGGAGAGAGGTGGGCATTGAATATAGGGTGGGGGTGTGGCTGAAGGGAGAGCACCGATGAGATGAGTGCGTAGGGAGTGGTAGGGATGCACAATTGGGGAGAGGTGTAATAGTGTGGGCGTGTTGTGCATGTGAGGAGAGGGAGATTGGGGGAACCTAGGGTTTATAAATACAATAAATAAATAAAACAAAACTATTTAAAACTTTTAATAATAATAATAATATTATACTAACCATAGTAATAATAATAATAATAATAATAATACAAAAAAATAATGATAATCATATTAATAATAATTATTATTATGATAATATTAGTAACATTTAATAACACAATTATTTTTAATATTATTATCATTGATAAAAACAATAATAATAATAATAATAATAATAATAATAATAATTTCATCATTATCATTATAATAAAATTTAAATTTTATGTCATTTATGATTCATTTTACTTCTTTAATTAAGTTTATTTAATTTTTATGTCATGTAACTACACAGTCTCCCTGCATGGTTCAAGCAACCGTGTGTCAACCGTGTCACAGCTTCTGTCCATTCCAAAGGTAGCTGTATGGGTACCGAGGCAGACTGCATGGTTTTTGATTACTATGTAGTGCTCGTGTTCCACTATAAATCTCAACAACAATTCTAAATATCGAAAATTTAAACTTAGTCATAAACCCAAACCTCAACCAAAAGACATGCCACTTGAAAAAGAATAAAAATAATATTATAAAAGATCAGGGTGTGAATATTCTCCAAACCACATAAAATTTATTCCCCAAAAAAGTCACCAAGACAAAGGATAATAAAATCATGAGTCCATATATGATAAAAACCCTGAGAGGTTAAGAACCTCATGTGACCTTTAAATCCATATATCACACCATAATAATCATGAAGAAACCCCAAAATAAACAAGGGGATAACATTGAAGGGTTCTCCCCACAAAATGAACTCAACTAACAAGGAAATTAAAAACCAAACACACAACCTCGAGGTGGGCCCAACACAGGAACTTCCAAATGATCCAAACTAACTTCTATAGAATGAGTGAAACAACTCCACCACTATAACTAGTATCTATTCACATGACAAACAGACCACCAATATTAGAGGGAAGACTCACAAAAATAAACTCTAAGAAAATCCCAATGATGACTTATATCCACCATCCACCCATATCACAAAACCCAAACATCTCAATGTGAGCACAATTGAAACCAAAACTAAAACCAACCCATGAATGGGGAAAACCCCATTAAGAAAAAAGAATGTTTCTAAAATCCTCATTGAAAAAACATGATTTCATGAATTATAATAGAATAAGTACATCATAACATAGTATTGAAAAAATGAATGTACCATGATGAAAAAACATTAACATATGAAAAAAATAATGAAAAGACTTTAAATGTTTTAATCCCAACATGGGACACCAAACTAGAATGAGGTTTCACACCCATAGAAACTCATGAATGTGTAGGAGCATCACCTAGAGACATGTGGTTGGGGATATGATGGTTGAAGCATATCCAACCTCATAGTTAGTCATGAGCATCCCTTGATCATAATTTTTTCTTGGGGAAATTATTTCTACTAAACTTCTCAAGATGTCCCATACAACAGTAATGATGGAAAATCTTCCGAGGTATGCGACATGACAAATTTTATTTCCCGAACAAGCCAAAAAATGGGGCACAAAACCAAATAATAAAATGAATTTGAAGGTAAAACCAATGAAGATGAAACCTCAAGAAAAGGTTCCTTTAGTATCCACTCTTTACTAGAAGGCGAACCATCAAAAACGAGGGGAGGCATTAGATTACCAACCATCTACATTGCCGGAACCAACTCATCTAGGAATTCTTCATCCACTAGTTTCTCAAGGAAAATATCCTTAGATGAGAGGACCCA
The DNA here is from genome assembly GCA_963277665.1 of Viscum album. Classification (NCBI taxonomy): domain Eukaryota; kingdom Viridiplantae; phylum Streptophyta; class Magnoliopsida; order Santalales; family Viscaceae; genus Viscum; species Viscum album. The sequence goes on from OY728130.1 coordinate 1,714,431,893, forward strand.
CTCTATGATCTCTGGACAAAGACCCCCAAAAAGTGGGAAGTCTTCAATATATCCAATGACACTACCTCCATAGAAAATAAAAGAATATCCTTTAAATGGTCAATATATGCCTTCAAAATCGGTTTTATTTTTTCAATATGCATGAAATATTCCCTTTCATTGTCATCTCATCCTCAGATATAAAATATCATATGAATAAAGATGAAAAATCATCCCACATCATCACGAAATACAATGATGGATGAGATAACAAATCCCATTCTTCCGAATATGGACCTTCAAACATACCCAATACATCATGAACACTAACCACTTTGGGAGTTCCCTACATCTTGAAGAAATGATCCACTTCATCAAGCCACTGTGCTACCTCTAATGGACCCCAGTCACAATGAAGGAAATGTAACCATTTAGTAGAATCATAAATTGGTTGGGACTTCTTATAAATATTGTAACCATATTGGAAAGAATTTTGTGAACAATATGAGAAAAAAACAACAAATCCAACATCAATCAGAAACATAATTGAGAAGAATGTATCGATCCAAAACAACAGTCTCACAATCCATGCACATACACATATAATAAAATATTTCTTTTTAAAAATTTCATTTTCATTTAAAAATTTATTAATTTTACTTTTAGAGTATTCTTCTTAAATACCAAGTCCAACTTTTTAAACCAAATTCAATTTCCAAAATAATTTCCCCTTTCAAAATCACTTAAAAAACAATTTGAAATGTTTAATTTCACACACACACCCATGTAATCCATGAAACATTGCACATGTTTCTATCATCTTCCATCTATTACAATCATGTCATACATTAACAAGTTTTACCACACTTTTTCAATACACATACCCACACATGTGAAGACACTCATAAAAAAACCATGGGTCACACCAATCCATTTACATACTAATCACAAACACGAACCAAATATTCAAAATAAATATATTTCAATATTAATCCCCACATTCGTATGTTAAATCCATATGGAAGAATTAATTTCCATTTAAAGACCATTTTAATCTTTAAAAGTTCACTCAAACCAATGAAAACCAATAAAAATAAACACTTACACCAAAATTCTATAAGGATGGACTAGAATATATGCATAACTCAACAACATGGTAGTGGGACATACTCTATATAGGTCATGATTCTATGAGAGACTTGAAATGTGAAATTGGACTCAGCATGACTCACTATTCCATGTGAGATCACAATATGACACCATATCACCTCCATTATCATCCCTCAATAAAAAACAGTGAAAAAAGAATCCATTCCTAGACTACCCTTGGAGAGTTGGGATTCATAATGAGTAAGGGTTCATGACTCCCTTACTCTACCAACCTCACAAATCCCAATAGACCAAATATACAACTATTATAAACCCAAAAAACAAGAACAACCTTATAATAGAAATTTTTAAGGAACTAACCCTTTTCTACCTTGAACCAGTCACTCGAACCATTCCAAGACAGGCGATGAAGGGAATTCCCGATTCTAATTGGCTGACAACTAGCACCAACCATCAAAATGAAATAGTTTGGAATGATTTATCCCATAAATTAAAGAAAAATAAATAAATAAAACATGGACAATGAAAATAAAAACCTGTTGTTGTGAGAAAATAACACTATACATACCTTCATGTTACCCTATGTGCCACCATTAACCTCAGACCAACATCACACTACAGTGACCAAATTTGAGCAAGAAGTATCACTCGAATCTAAAAACTACGAAAAACTATAGGCACGAGTATTAAAAATCAGTATTCTAGCCCAATAATATACTTCCCAATAAACTTCCTTTAAAATAAAAGAAATAATAATTTTCATGTTTGAACTACATTATATCAATGTATGATTTTCTAGTCATTTTACCCAAATATAAAACATATTTCCATTATTCATATAAAAACCATGTTTATTATTTTAGTGTGTTATTAACAATTTATAATAAAGGTATGTGATTATTTTTTATAGATAGAAATATTATAAAGCACATAAACTATAAACCCTTTTTTAACAAGATGTTATAAAACAATATATCACTTCCAAGAAAACACTACACAAGAAACCACCACAACATTCAAATGACATGGGAAATGAAAATATATATACAAGTATAAAATTTATTAATATATGAAACAAAGTGATAATATAAATTGGTGAATCCAGAAGATCAAGAAGAAACAAGAACATAGCTATACACGAGACCCCTTCCCCGATAGCATGCCACACACAATGAAATCAAAATATCCTAATTTATGGTCACCCTAACTCAGGACCAACCGAGGGGCCCAATACCATAGTACTAAGCCCATATATGAAAACCTACTAGGGGACAATGGTCAATACATAAACTACATGTATGGTAAACATTTCCAAATAATTATCTCAATATTTTAGGTTCTGATGTCTCATGTATATAACAATGGTGGTCCAACTGATGCAAATTGATAATACAATTAGAAATATATAACATTTATAGATCACAATATCACTAACCCTGAGTCTCCCCGAGGACTAATTTCATGACTTAAAAAATGTAGAACCCAAATAATTCCAATGAATGAACCCCAATAATGGATACCGAGGATTCCACAGTGAGGAAATCCCATCTATTATTTGAGACAATGAATGATAAACATCCAACATAGGTTTTTATAATAAATTTTTTTCTTTATTTTAAAAAAGTACCCAAATAGTATTTTAAACATTTCTCCCAAAAGAGGAATTTATCAAATATGAAATCCTTCATTAAAAAGGCATTTTAAAGACACCACATTTATATCCAAAATTTATAAAACTCATTCAAAACATATCCATCACACTTTCAAACCAGGACCATTTCCTATGAAAATTCTAACCGTGCCAAAATTCATTATAATAGGGAAATTTGATTTCCAAAGCCAAATACACTTGTCTTTTAACTTAAAACATTTGAAACTCTTTCAAAAAAACTAAAAATCATCATTCCAGATTCTACATATTAATTAAACAATCTAAACCACACTTTAAAACTAATACACATTATTTTTAAATAAAAAACTCTATTGATGTTCCCATCAAGGAACTAAAAGAATCAGTTTTCATACAAAAAACATATTCACAAGTCCTAACCATGATTTAGAAGTCACAAAATGCATGAAAAATCCAAATAGATAATTCATCAGAAATATGGTGCATATCATTTTACCGAAACAATTTTATTTAACATTTATTAATGAAGAAATCTCTAATTTTCTTACTAAACAAATATTTCAAGGGTCACATATCACTAATTAGTAGTCGATAAAGGTGTGAAATTCATGAAAATAATTAATCTAAAATTAAAAAGGAAAAGATCATCAGAAACCTAAATAAAAGGATGGACAATCGAAATCTTTTTATCTCAAGCAGCATCCCATTCACATGTACTGACTTCTAGGTATAAAAATATATATCCTTAAAATGATGCATATATTTCCAACTCCATGAGGGACACATGCACACAAATTATTTATATATTTATACATATCCATACCTAGGAGTATGCAGTCGCATGATCAAAACCGATCACCACTCCTTAAAATAGATCACTAAGACTCAAAAAATACTATACAAATCAACAAATTTAATTATACAAACTAAAATGGCATTTAGGAAAAAACATTTTGGTGTGTACCTACTTAAACATAATAAAATATTAACCTAAAAAAACATTTAACAAATTTCATTATTCAAAAAACACTGTAATGATGTATCCAAAAGGATTATAAAATTGTGAATCCTATATGAAAATTTTATCTGAAAAAACCAAGCATTAAATCAAATACACTTATCATAAACCCAAAATCATTTCAAAACCCATTTTTAAAAAATTAAAATTACATGAAAATACAATAATACACTAACTAAATATATTATAAATATCATAATATATGTTTAAAAACTTATTTAGGACTCCCAATGAAAACATGAATTGAATCAGAAAGATAAGATATGGAAAAGCCTACCTTAGAGGTGTGTGAATACAATCGTGCTTTAACAAAAAGGGGAATAAGACCTCATAGAACATTTATAAACAATAGAATAAAATAAAATAGATTTACAAAAAACCCATAACATATATTTTTTGGCTAAAGAAAGAAAACCCCAAAATAAAGGCAAAACACAAGGGGGTCACGTTGTAGAGGGTTGCTCTAGATATGGGGTTATGTCACTGAAGGTTGTTCTGGATAAGGGATTGTACTGGAAAGCGGGTCTCATCAAATAGAAGGTCGTTTCTGAAAGGGGTCACACAGAACATGTTTTTTCATAGAGAGTGGTGGGTGCCTACCATATGGAGGGGGTGTGACCAAAGGGAGAGTGCCGATAAGAGGAGTGCATATGGAGGAGTTGGGTCACACTATGAGGGAGAGGGGGAGAGGGTGAGTCTATTATGCATGGTAGGTTAATGAGAATGAGGGAACCTAATGTTTCTAAAAATAATAAAATAAAACAACAAATTAATTTTAATAACAATAATAATAATAATAATGTAACAAACATAGTAAAAATAAAAATAGTACTACTACTAAAAATAATAATAATGATAACCATATTAATAATAATTATTAATATAATAATATTAATAATTTTTTAATAACGACAATATTTATAATAATATTAATACTGGTAACAATAATAATATTATTATTTTTATTATTATCATTATTGTCATTATAAAATAATTAAATTTTTAATATTTCATTTTACTTCTTTCATTTAATTTATTTATTTCTGATGTCGGGTAATCACACGATCACCTCATATAGTTCATGTTACCATGCACGAACTGTGTGGTAGCTTCTGTTTATTCTATAGGTTCCCACACGGGTACCAGGGCTGACCACATAGTTCCCGCCAAATGTATGGTTCCTGTGTACTGACCTAAAACTCACCAATAATTCCAAATAAAAAAAATTTAAACCGTGTATGAAAATTAAATCATGAGAAAATTACCTAATACCATGAAAGGAATAAAAATAAGGGTATCTGTGGATGGGGTGTGATAGGCGGTGTGCATGATATGAGGATGTAACATGGATGATTACTCTCATGTTCATGTTATCTTACCTTGATAAGGTTGTTATTTTCAGTTGTGATATAGTATATGGTGATTTTTAATTGTTGATGTAATGTGGAATATATAGGTGTACAACTGATGATTCTAATGTGGTATGTGTTTTATGGTTAATTATGGGATGTAATGGGTGATAAATAGATACAAAAGTGTTGGTAGTATATGATATATGTTGTTAGGGAATAGAAGAGAAAAATCAGTGACGAATTGGGTTTGAGGTACCTTTCGAACATTTATTTTATAAATTCTATTTTATTACACTTAGATACAATATTGAGTGAGTGGGTCCTAAAAAGGATAGGTGATGGATAACCTGGAATTAGTGCAGGTCAGCTCTAATGTCCATTCCTTAGGATATTGATATTATTCATTAATATTTTCATGAATGTTTTTGGGAGTTTCCAACTATGTATGCTTGTATGATAACCCATATATAACTATATATATATATATCCAAATTAATGGCTTCAATCAGGTCTTAGGAAACCAATCTAAGAAATAGTAGATCATGGATTTGAAACATTATTGGAGTTCTTAATGTTGGATTTTATTTTTGTGTTTATTTTTGGTCATTGATTTTATTTAAAATTAACATTAATTAAATGATATTGGTTTTATTTTTTATTATGGATTTCATAGATGAGTTTCATTATTTATTTCTGGGGATTATGATTGTAATGAAACCTAATGGTGTGTTATAAACCCTTAGTTCCAGTCTCCAAACCATGGATTATTAGATGAGTTATTTAAGGGTCACCCTTGTCCTCATCATAGGTGAAGGAGGTGTTTCAATTTAGAGCTTTTCATTCCAATTTAATTTTTTATATAGAAATAATAATTTTTTAAATAATTATTTAAATGTGAAATATTTATTAAATATAAAGAATATATAAAACATCCATGTAATAATAAGTATAAGAATAAGAATAAGAATAATATATATATATATTCATACACACAAACACATATGAATATATAAATATAAATATATATATATTATAGTAATATTTATTACTATGATATTTATATGTTAATATCATCCTATATTTTTTGGTAAATCACCTCAAGGCCTTTACATTGTCCCTAGTGGTGAGAAAATAATGGGTGGATGTTGAAGGACGTTTTACTAATATCATGGATATTTTTTTGATTTATCTGAGCTTGATTTTCTTTCCCAATATTTTTCTAAAAACATCAATAATTACATTTTTTATAGGTTGGGTCAATGGAAATCCTTAGTGATGTGACCCATTTCCATCCAAACAAATGGAGCGTCATAAGGAATTATTCTAATACTTAATGAAATGGATCCTATCTTTTTAGATTAATTTTACAATATGATTTCTTCTTTCTATAGCTACCATTTTAGTGATTATATTATAATACATATATATCATAAAAAAATAGTTTTTAATCTAATACTCCTTTAGTTAAACCTAAAATAATTTATTAAAATAATTTTTTCTTCATAATGTTTATTCATGTACCCAAATAATTGATTATTTTAAATGACCATATATATCCAATATCTATATATGCTAAATGGGAATACAATAATCACATTAAATTCTATATATTTCTTCAAAAATTTCAATAAAACAATTAAAAATGTATTATTCTTCAACATATATACGATATTATAAGTGTTATTCATTTTTTATGGTTATTATGATTAGTATGATCTTTACGGGAAATCATGTTTGAAAATACCACATGAATATCAATTAATTATTAACTTGTGGTTTTATTCTTATTATAATATCCCTAATTGAATTTCATACATATTTATTTTAATTGTTTTAATTATATATTATAATATTCCACCCAAATGAAATAAAGAATTTATTATTTGTTGGTTTGTAATATATATCATGTTATAAAAAATAATACAAAAAATTCACACTAAAACGAGTTGTTACATTATTCATCTCTTAATAACTTCTCCATTAAATTAAATTTAATCCAAAAATAGATATGAGAACTTTTTCACCCAACGATGTTAAATATCTCATATATATTTCTCTATCATAATATTAATCCCTAGATTACTGACCACATGTCTCTTCTTGCTTCATATTACATTATTTGAAGAGTCAAGAATCTCCATCATTTTTTATTATATATGAGATCAATTTCCAGTTTTGAAACTATAGGGTATAGTAAATGTGATGAGTTTGGAATGTATATCTAAAGAATGATACATTTAACACATCATCTAATTATATGAGGTTACATTGATGTGTTACTAGATACAGTGTAGTCCCCACTACATCCTAGATCCCAAAGGGGAAGATATAAATAAATAATTATTTTTATTTCATTATAAGTCTCATAATACCTTATGGGTATTAAATTTTATGAAATTATTTCTCACACACAGAAAAATATAGATCACAATGATGATTTTTAGTGTAGCTATTTTTTTGGAATTTTTTTTAAATATTTCATTGAATGGTATATACTATCCTTGTACATTTTCAATAATGACATGTACCAAAAAATAGTCTCTCAAAAATATCATCCTAACATGTCATATCTTTATATCCCCTCACATACACGTCCCTATTTAGTTAAATTTCAATTTCTGGGTGGTAACTATTATTGTAAAAACATGATTAATGGAATAAATTAGTTTCAAGATCCTTCAATATCCATTATAAAAAATCACAACATATCATCTAATATCTGAATTTTTCATTGGGATTGACAATAAAACTAAGAAGGATATATTATTTTAATTTTTAATTCATTTTATGACACTTATTAGTGACTTAAATAGAAAAAGTAAATGATTCATGTGTTGGATATGGTGTCCTTGGACCATCTTTTTGTAAATTGATTAAATGTATATTCAATGTATTCAATTTTAACAAAACATATTGTTAATTATTTATCAATAATTTAATGAAATTATTTAATAGAGAATACATCACATAGATAAGGTCATATATTTTCTATGCTTTGATGAGACCATGGAATTCATATGATGATATTCTTAAGTATAGTGTTTAGATCAAATAACATACTATGATGGGAAACATAGCATATAGACAGATAAGTGTGACTAATCATAAGTGAATGGGGTATATTCTCTTAAAATTTTGACATTGTAATATCTAAATATCGAATATTATGAGAATGGACCAGGTAGTACACAATCTACATGTTTTGGTTTGATTGGATATCCGTATAAGGAAGTGTGTGTAATGGTCCGTAGAATTTGGGATTATCATTAATGCATGTCATGAATCGTACACTTAGATGTTTAGATCAAAACTGTGATACCATATCTTTGTAGTGAGGATGGTAAAATTGATTTCATCATGATTGAAATGTAATTAATTGATATTTTGAGGAAGGTTTTTTCTATTTAATATTTATGAAGATGATATTTATCTCTTTGATTGCAAAAGAACCATCTCCCTAAATCCCATGGACATGGTGTAATGACACGTTTGTTTCAGATAATCAGATAAAGACATAACAAGAATATAAAATTGTGCTACAAATATAAATCTTTCTTGATGAGATATTATTAAAAAGCGATTATATTACATAGTTATCATTCATATATCGTTTTAACCATTCAGACAATTTGTTTTTTCTCTTCTATTTCCTAACCCATTGATTTAAAAATAAACTTCAACTTCAGTCAAACCCGCCTTCTATCCATAACATAGAGTACTACATGGTCAATTACTAGTCATTTCAACTAATCTAGATTAAATTATATTTGAATGTAATTAATTAAAAACATATTATTTTCAAAACTGGGGGATGATTTTATTCATGTTTTATCAACCATAAATGTTCATTAATGATTGAAATATTTAAATAAAATATTTATTTAAGAGTTTAATAAATTATTAATGAGTTTGATGGGAACAATATCGTTCCTAATTCCAAATATTAATTAACAAGATATCTAAATGATATTTGATTTTTCGTACATTTGAACATGCCAAAAAATAATAATAACAATAAATTAAAATATTTTAGTGTGGGGTTTACTAAGGATTTCAATATTCTATATGAGCCTATCTTATATTAAATAATTATTTTAACATAAACTCAAACAATTTAAATAGAATATTATTTTTATTATCTATATTATACCGAAATTGAATCAGGAGAATCATTATGAACAAATAAATATGAAAATAAATTATAATATATCTCCTAGGTATTTGTTTTTTCCATTGTTAATTTTTCTTTAAAAATTTATCTTGAAAAATCCTCGCTCGATGTTTCAGGAACAGAAATATGAAAATAAATTTTAATATATCTCTCAACACTGCATGCTTATGATGTTCCTAGAAAGATCATGTTGTATAAGAGGTTCAAATTGATATTCATAATCATATATTTGATTGCTGATCGATACACAATTATGGTTGAATTTTTATTTAATATTTTTAAATTTGTAATCTATTTTGAAGGAAAAGTTTATCTAAACTTTATTTTCATTCTTTTAGTGATTCTATATTATAATTTTATATGAATAGATGATTAATTTCTAAAGATTACATCTGTAACTGCCAATTTTTTGGCCAATCAGAAAGGGTTACATGACATGTTGTCAAAGTATATATTGTGAACCCTAATATGTTGAACCTATCCAAGTTGTGGGTTACATGGAATTCCATTAAGTTATTACACATGGATTAATCCATGTAAGGATCGAAAAACTAGGAATATGGTATAAGGGATTACACTACATGTATACGTTGTACACATCATGTAGTCTTCAAGGGATATAGGTGTGAATCATGTAATCCATGTGGTCATTATACATAGTAAAACTACATGACACTGATAGCCTATAAAAATAATGATATAAATGACATATATGTGGTGTAAATGTCTTTTAGTTCATCATTTGTAAAATAAAATGGAAAACTCATCATCTAGACTACCCATTTGATCAATATTAGATAAAGACATCTTCCCCACTAGATGAAACTGCAATGAGTGGTTTAGATGCATCCACAATATCCTACACCATGAATAAAAATTTTACATTCTAGAATCCTCAATTACTAATCCCCCTACCCATGAAGAAACTGATGAAGTTTTCCTTATCCAAGGAAAACATTTGAGTGATTCATAATCAATTTAATGTCTGATTCATTCATCTATGTCAAGTGAACTCGTGAAGTATCATGAAAACAAATATCTGTATAGAATGATTGAGTACCTATTTGGATTATAACAAGAGAGATATAGAAAAAATGTTTTTATATTTCAAAAGAACACTTTTTAAGAAATCATGGAGAGGGTTTTACAACTAGGCCTCACATAGTCAGGTTCATTGGCTACATTGATCACCAAAATGATATAGGTTTTAAACTCCCCAAAGAATTGGGAAATGATATAATTTTAGTATCACTCCTTATAGATTCTCCCATTTTTTATAACTTTTTATAAAAACAACATGGAGAAGTCCTGAATAGATATAATTACTATGCTTATATAATTCGATACTAATTAGAAGCAATAAAAGAATTCCATCATTATGGTTAGTAAACTGACAGGGAAATTAATGCTCTCTATTTCCATATCTTCTTCACCCCCTTTGATGAACACAATGATAATTGTAAAATCTAGGAAATAGAATTTTTTATGTTTCTCATGTTTAAGGAAGGGGTGTTAGAATAATAACAATGCCAAAATAATGAATATTAGGTAAGATTCAGTATTTTTTGTTATAAAGTGAAATTTATCTATTTTCAAAAATTAGGATTATCATACATCTAGTGGTGATCACATATGTAATAAAATAATCGTACCATGTATATTCAAAAAGATTAACCAAGGTAAGGTAGGTAACTTGAATATGATAGAGATAAAATTTCTTCTGTAGATATCGAGGACTACAACCGCACATTGATGGCCAGAATAATCTAGGTTTTTATGGGTTTTTATTATATTCCATCCCTTAAAAAAGAGATTATTTTTAAACCCAAACTTAATACAAATGATTTTTTTAAATATGAGAATAAATATTTCATCCAAAATAAATATATAATTTTTTATGGTAAAGAACATTTAAATAATAGTATTTATGTATATGATTATATTAACCAAGTAATGGAAATTGATAATGAATTTATGTCACATGACTCTTACCACACCCAACATTGGAATCACTGGATATGTCATGTAAATGTAAAATCCATGACTAAATTACATCAAGTTGGATATTTAGAGCCACTTTAACGAAAAAAACATGTTTATATAAAACATATTTATAAGAAAAAATAACAAAATTTCCAATTAATCGGGATTTTGTAATGGATAAAGGGATTATTTAATTAGTTCATATTGATGTGTGTGGACCATTTCAGGTCAAAGAAAGGTGTGAATACTCATAAAAAAACATTTACAGATGGATTTTTTAGAAATGGATATGTATAAAAATGAGATATAAATAATATTACTATAATAAATCTTAGGAATAAAAGAACTAAGTATAGTGCTAGCATTAGAAAAGGGTTAAAAAAATACACTCAGACCGTGGTGGAGTATATATTAATCAATACTTAATTAATTTTTTATATGGATTTAGGATACTATATCAACTCCCTCTTCCTTATATGACTCATTAGAATAGTGTTATTAAAATGAGGAAACACACCTTGTTATAAATTGTGAGATCAATGATGTTTCATGTGAGTATTCAATTTTTTTCGAGATAAACATTACAAACTGAAATATACACACGAAACTGAGTTTCAAATAAAGTGAAAAATGGTATAGTATACCAAATATGGAATGGAAAGAAAAATTTGTTGTCTTAAAAACATGTGAGAGTTTTCTATGAATAGTTAAATTCCTCCTTCGGTAACAAGATCTCACCTTGAGAAACTAATTGTATCTTTATCAGATATCGATAAGAAACAATGTGATACTATATATAAAATCATTTAGACAAAAAGTTTTTGGTTGATATATGTCCCTTATTTATTGACAAGGATATAATCTCTAAAATATATTGTGGGATTGTGATATTATTCTTTTTATGTATAGAATCATGATACAAAAGAGTTTGCATAGGAACAATTCATAAATCTGTCTTGATGAATAAGTTGTTCTAGAGACACATATTCTAAATAAGAGTAATAGATATGCTGGGGAACTAAAAAAATAATATTTTCTATTTAATGAGGATAGTGACACATTATTAAGTGATTAAAATGAACACATAGACTTCAATAATTCATTAATTAGAACATACGTTTATAAGTGTTAAGAATACCTGAATTTTTAAATGGATTCCATGTATGAAAACCAAGTTACAATCTCGATAAATCCTCTAGTGGATGTAAATTCCATTGATTATTAGTTGGTATCCACGAGAAAATATTCATGGATGAAACATTAAGTAACTATTAGGCATTAATGGTTATAAAATGTTTTAAACACCATCATGGAATTATCTAAAATGAATCCTCTTCACCGGTTTCACTGATGAAGTCCATCATAATTCTTAATTCCATTACATCTTACCAAGACATTGAGATTTGTAAAATGTATTTCAATACAACCTTCATTAAATAGAACCATTATGACGATTTATATATGATGTTACATGAAAGGTTCATTATTCCTATGGATTCGAAATAAAAATTTAAAAAAATCTATTTATTGATTAAATAATGAATCTAGGTGACAGAACAATAATTATAAGTAACCGATAATATAATTTAGTCTCATTATTAATTAGTGTGATCCATATTTCTAAAAATGTTTTAGTTTTAGTGTATTATTTTGTATAATATTATATATTTATTACCTATTACTTGATGGAATTTAAATACAAGTTTAAAATTTTGTTAAGGAAAAGTTAAAAAAATGATTCTATATGAAGGGATTGAGTGAGGTTGCATATATTTATGGGATCAAGATATATACAGATTGATCAAAGGGACTTGTCATCATATGTCAATGTATATAATTTTAAATGATACTTTACAAATTTAGTATGGAACTGTAATAGAGGGGAATGATTCCATCATCAAATAACATTCATTATTCCAATAAAATGTTTCCTCAAAAACATGAGGAAAGAAACAGAATTGGAAGGATTCCATAGATAATAGTGATTACTTAATTCATGGATATTTTTCAATGTAATTGGATAGATTTATCATATTAAATATTTGTGGTCGAAGGATATTAAGCTGACCAAGGAGACCACCATTGGATGGACGTCAAGAGAATTCATAAGTATCTAAGGAATACTAAAGATGCATTGCTGGGATATGGAGGAGATAATGAACTAGACATGAGAGTTTATGAAGATTCTAGTTTCTAAAATGACAAGTATGACATGAATTTACAAACAATACACATCTTCATTTATGAATATAGGTGATGTGAGATGGACAACTCATTGTTGGATACAGTTAAAGATCATACAGAATATTCAACGTATATTATGGATTTTTAGGTATCTAAAGAGATAGTATGTTTGAGAATATTTATCCAAGAGAATGACATGGTACCTAGAGTTAAACTTAATATCACAAAGTACTGTGATAATAAAATAGAGGAGGATATTGAAAATTAGAAAAAAATCACATCTACGAATAAGGGACATACATAAGATGTATCATCTCTTCAGGTATTTTTTTCATAGTGTTGAAGAAAAAGTGAGAATTATTTCCCCTTAAGACCACATGGAATACCCTTAAACTATAACATTGACTCTATATAAAAATGATTATCATGTGATGTTTATAGGAATGGAAGTCATATGTAGTTGACTGTAGTCCAATAAGGATTTTTTTGGAGATGTTGTCCAAGTAACGACTTATTTAAATTTATTACTTGTATATTAGATTTAATTATTAAAAATAAAATTTATTGTTATATACTGTTTTTTATTATTTATAAATATATTCCTAGTGTATACATTGAATTGATAAGGTTATAGATGTTCTCTTCTAGGATGAGAATCATGAAGATGTATGAGGATATTATTAAATATTTTTTTTCGATGGGATTACAAATTATTATGGTTCACAAAATACATATATTATCAAGTGTGTTTACTCTTAAGAGGATTATGATTATTATAATGATGTTCAAACATGTTAACATCTAATAAAGTATATTATAAGAACACAACCACTAGTACGAATTCTGAAGGTTTTCGTGTCACTAGATATTCCTATACGAGGGAATGTATAATTTTTCTTATAAATTATTATTATTAATTCATGTTATTACACACATATATTTTTTCTGATTAAATTTGTGATTCAATATTTTCTTTAATTCCCTAATATTATAATGTAAGAACATTGTATTCAATAGCGTGTATGACAGACAACACCAAGTTTGTAAGGTAATGTTACATCCTAAGGATTTATAGAACACAAACTATAATACTTAAATTAAATCTATTTTTATCTTTCAACTCAGACAATAATGATTTATCTTGCATTTCATTCACAAATGATATTGTTAATTGTCTTGGATTACAAACAAGACCAAGTTTTACAAAAAAACAATATATTATTAAAATATAATTATTTGATATTGTAAGATATAATATACCCATTAAATTGAAAATTATGAATAAAATTAACTAACATATGAAAATATATTCTCTATATAAATACAATATTAATTAATTTTTATAAAGTAATGAATATAATAAGAAAAATCAACTTTTTGGAATGTTTATAGATTTAATATGACAAACCAATTTTTTTTTCTATATATCTAAAAAATAAAATTATTTTTGAGAGAATTTGTGGAATTTCTCTATGTTGTTTCATTTTTTTGATTAATAGTGAAAAATACTGAATTTTAATTCATAAAATTCCTTTTAATCTAATTTATTTATAAGTTTAAATTATATTTTCATTTGGTTTTAAAGTCTCATAATAAAGATAATAAAAATAATTCTCTAATTTAGTTCATTGAAATCAATTTTTCATTTAAATTTTATATAAACACATCTCATACTTTTAAAAGTTTTCACTTTAAAAACACACAATGTCCTCCCATTTACGAGATAAATATTAAATAAATTTACACCACTTATGTAATTGGAATGTGGAAACATGGATTCCATATTTGGAGTAATTTTATTCTATATATTGTAAAAATTTTTACATAGTTTATGAAAAAGATATTAGTGAATGAAACTAAAAATTAATTATTTTTTAAGAGAAAAAATAGCCTGAAAATGTATTATACCTTAAACATTGGATCCAAAATGACATTTAAAATTTTAAAAAAATCCATTGTATAGACATATTTCTAATTTATCCTCCCATTTCTGAAATTGGTTTCATTATAAGATTGAATTTTCACATAAATAATGTGTGTTAAATCAATATTTTAAAAAATCAAAATAATGCCACTCCTCCAATATAAAAAAGTACTCACACTTTCCTTTTCCTCACACCTATCAATCCACATTATAGAAAACATTATCTAGCCATATATATTCTAATAATACCTACCCTAATCCTATAAGACTTCATTTGGGCATTACTACACCCAATGAATCTATTTCGTGGAAACCAAATGGAGTTACACGAATAAGAGGAAACATCATTCCTGAAGATTTTTTTCCCACCCTATAAACTCTTCTTATTACATGATTATGTGATAAAAATATTATAATAAATATAAATATTATTTTAATCTAAGTATTAGACTTAAATTTACTCACAAATCCATCTAATGAGTAACAAACTAACCATTTCTGTGTATGGAGAATTACGGTTTCCCAAAACAATGACATTCATTTTTTCATTACCACCTCTTATGGTAGGGAATTAGGATTAAAAACTAATCATATATGATATATTTGATATTTAAAATGACTTTATTATTATTTAATATTTATATAGAACATTAAATTTTTCATTCCATTTTTTATAAATATGATAACATCATTTTTGGATGTGTGGACTAGGACCCCCTCAGTACGATCTGATTCATTCACACTATACATGAAACTTATCAAGAATGTTTTTATTAAACCAATGTGAGATATATTAAATAAATATAATATTTTAATTTTAATATACATATATTTCATTTAATTTTGGTTATTGTAATATGAATATAATTAGAAAATAGAGTTTATGCGTACATACCACATACCGTCTCAATGAAAAACTAATTGCATTTATTATATACAAGATTTTTGGATTATTTTTATAAAAATATACTGAATTTATATGATAATTAAATCATGATTTACATTATTTAGGGGATGGAATCCTGATCTAAGTAATTGGAAAAATAGGTAAAATGTCAAAACACACATGAAGAGTAAGAAAATTAACATAGAAAATATTGAAAATAATTAATGTTTATAAACAAAGAGGTAGTAAAATATTTTAAAAAGATAATATTTGATATCCTAAATATTAAAAGGATTCTGGAATAAGTTCGTAAAATGTTTAAAACCATTATAGACTACTATTATGGATGTTTAACTAAATCAAAAACACAAAGATTGATATTCTTGTCTCGCTTTTCCTTCCATTAAGAGTACACTATTTTCACAAATCTATTATTTTTTGTGGTGTATCTACGACCCATATTGATATATTATATCAATAATTAATCTATCTTCATTGAATATTGTGCTTTAATTTGAATTATTTCATCTAATTGAATTTTAATTAATCATTAAAAAGCGTAAAATAATTTTTTAACCCAATTTCTGTTCATTTGGTTATATTACTTCCTTGTTATAATTAATGCTATAAGATTACGTGTGTAATAAATTCGTTTTTTTAATTTATACTAATTTTATGTGGATTTAAATTTTACACACATAATCTGTTCATTTATTGAATCTCACATCAATGTTACAATCTTTTCAAGGGTTTAAATCATAATCTCATTTTTTCTGGATTCTTTACACTTGTATTTCAGTATGATGAAATTATGGGGTAATTTCTTTAAGGAACCCATTAAATTTATTATAATATTTTAATTTATTATGTTTTGAAATTAATTTTTCAATTATTCCACTATTCTTACACAAAATGTTTATAAGAAATATTTTTATAAAAAAGCAACATCATTCATCTCTATAGTTATAGACCATTTTTCTTCTAAAAACATATTTTATAAATAGGTTTTCAAATTAAATTAACCATTCCAAAATTCCTCATTGTAATATTTTTTACCCGTTTTATCATTTACAAATTTTTTCAAATTAATCTTCATGTATTTTCAAAAAAAAATAATTTATATATCCTTTTTACTATATAGATAGAATGTTATTTTACATTTCATTAAATTAAAAAATTTACCTAGGATGATTTCATTGAAGATACCATTGCTTTTATAAAATCTCATTTTGTTAACGAAAATGTAATCAAAAGTGATTTTTGATGAAAAATATTTTTAATTTTTTTCATAATGAAAAGTATACTTTCCTCAAGAATGTTTTTCCATTGATAATTCATTTTTTTGTGATTGATGAACTCAATCACCCCCAATAAATATTTAAAAATTTCCTTCATGTACATATATCCACATTCCTCTAATATTATCCTACTTAGAGATGTAGTTATATGTTATTCCATGTGAACTTTTTACGTCAAATTTTCTATTTTCTAGATGATGTTTTATGAACCCATCTCATGATGTGGTATTTCCTCATAAAAAATACCCAAAAATATATTACCAAGATTGATATAAAATTACGAGGACACATTTTAAATAAGGATTTGATAATTTAACACCAATAAATTATAATGTAAGAACATTGTATTCAATCGTGGGTATGATACACAACACCAAGTGCATAAGGAAATATAATATCCGGATACATTATAGTATCATCACTATTTTATATAAATTCAATCTATGATATATGTTTCAATTTGTGATATCCCAATTATTATTTCATGGCATGCAATAATTATTTTCTTCAATTTATTTTGTTACATGCAATATTGAGTTTTATGGAATAATAATATGTTATTAAAATGTTTTTTAACATAATAATATACAACATTACCATTAAATTGAAAATTATGAATATCATTATATATATTAGTAAAATATCTGTTTTAGAAAAATATAATATTAATTAATTTGTTACAAATTAATTAATATAAGGACCAATTTAATATAAAGGTAATGCTCATATAAAAACTAATTTTATGCCACAATGTTCACGAACCAGCCCGGGTCGACCCTGGACAGGTCACTCGGGCCGCTTTGCAATTCTTGAGAGGCATTCTCGATCCTCTCGAGATGGCGACAAGTACCAAGGGAATCAATGGAGTGAAAAGGTATGATTTCACCAACATATAAACAACTAAAAAACTACCAAATACTAACAGACAACCTATTACACATTTATATAAAAGGTTTACTGAACATTATTTGTACATAGAAGAGAATTCACAGTTGACCCAAAAAACTCAACTAGACATATATGAAAAATAACTATATCTATGTGAACTCACTAGTCACTATCCAACATAATGATCACATGTAACTGAAGGGGATCTAACTTGAGATGAAACCCGCACAAGGGATAAAAATTAAAGATGACTACATGATGAGTCTTAAAACTGAAAATTTTAGCGTGATATTCTATCCCAAATGAAATTCATTTAAAACTAAAGAAACATCCATAACAACATTTAAATACAATAAATAAAAGTATGTTTTACAAAAATGGTTCTATACTATAATCGTTATAATATAAAATGGTTGCACTATTTCAAAACCAGGAAATACTAATAACCAATTTCTAAGAGATGAAACAAAAAAATAAATATAGTTTCAAGATGGATGATTTAAAGAATGTACACATTTAAATAAAAATAACACATAAAGGAATTTATGAACCAAACTCATCATATGTTGACTGTGAGTACAAAATATCTAATGATCAGATTTCATGAGAACATTCCTAGCCAGTAGTTCGTTTTACAAACCATGTAACTCATATTTTAGATTAGAAGTAGCCATAAAAATTTATACTATAATTTAAGATTTAGTAGTAGGGAACAAATACCCATAAACTAGTTAATCCCAACATCATCATCATTGTATAATTTGTGTTGTAATTGTCAAACATGCAACATGGAATAGGGAAAAAACCACTCCGGGTCACTAGTATACTAGTACATGTCCACTCCCCTGGACAATCGGGTTTATAATTAGTGATCAATCAGGTCCGAAATATTATAAAACAGACTTTTCCCATTAAATTGAAATTTCAAAGTCATAAAAAAACAAGCATCCCACATAACATTCTTTACATTTCCTTAGCGATTCAATAGACCACTTAAATTTTTCATAAAACAATTTCAAGATGTAAAATGAATCATTGAATATAAAATCCATTAAAAATGACCATTTAATACCAAACACCCAACATTAGACAATAAAACAAAATTTTTCATCCCCAAAACCATTTAATAAGTAAATTTAATGGACCATAAAATTTCTCCAAATGATACAACATGAAGTACACATGAAAACCATTTTTATAAGAAAAATACCAAACGAACCTTTAAGGATTATTAAAAAAAATAACAATTATAGAAATACCCAATTACAATATTTATATATAGGTTTAGACACACCACTAGAAGTAGAAAATATTTACTTAAACCCCCAATAAAATCAGGTCACATATACAAAACCCATCAATTTATATAAAGGTTCCAAACAATCCATTTACTGAGAACCCATGCCAAAACACTCTATAATCTGATACCCATTTCAATATAAAACACCAAACCAGATTGGAACCCACATAAGAAACCCAGAATAAAAATTAATCAAATATTTCTAATATTTTTCACATGGAAAAACAGTTTTCTTACATCAGTATGAGTACACAAAATCCAATTGGGCACTTTTTTAAAAATGAGTCATTAAAAAATTATTAACACAAGCTATATTTGATAGTAAAAATGTTATAAACTAACTTCATGAAAAAATTTTATTTAAATAGCTAAATCATTTTTTAAAAATTATAATTCAGAATTAAAAGCAATTTGATCACTTAAGAAAACACTTATTGTGCACACTTTAACCAAAACAACAAATTTTTCACAAAACAAGGCCTAAACTACCCCTCTTGCACACTAAATAATAAAACCAAAGGGTGAATAAAAATCCCTATAATATATATAAGGTGAAAGTAAAAATAAACAGATGAGTCTTGAATTATATAGTCAGTTCTTGGGAGAACCTACCTCAAAACCAAGGAGTCATGGAAATGCACACCCGATAACAAATTCAAGGGTTAATAAACCCTAAATATTAGAAGAACGGACATAAAAAAGAGGAAACCTTATAAAAATCATAATATAAGATAACCATTGGAAGTTTAATACTATGGGAGAATATAGAGAAAAGAACAATTGGAAGGAGGAGGTGGACGGGGGAGAAAGGAGAAGGAATCTCAGATTGCTAACTACAGAAAGCTTCATCTTCCCATATATCCACACCCATAGAGGAGAGGTAATAGATTGGAGCTCATTGGATCATCTCCATAGGTCTAGAAAACCCATTGAAAGATGATTTGGGGGAAACGGGTAATAAAGTATGAGTTTTGAACGAATCAAATTACCTTTTCAATTCTGGATGATTTGAGAAGCATTGAAGAAATTATCCCTAATCCTCAATAGAGATGTGGTCCAATGAGAGAAATGGAACATGGTGGTGGGACTAGTGTTTTTGGGCTTGTGGGAGAGGTTGAATGACTGCAAAATATTAAAAAACTAATATGATGTAAAAGTAACATTTTTTAAATTGGAAATTGGCTCACAAGATGGTTCAATACCTGAATAAATAACCCAAATCCACCAAGATTATGAATTTTTAAGGGGTAGAAATGGATAATATGGTTTCAATAGGTCAGTGTAGGGTAATTGGGAGGTTTAATGATATAATAATATTAAAAAACTAAATCACATATGAAGGAAACAATATTTTGTTTATACATATGGAAATGGGATCACGGTATGGCCCACATCTTGTAGTAACCACCACTTTCTCCAGAACCCCCCAAAAAAGATATGGGTAAGCCTTGGTAGTATTATTAGAAAAATATGGAATTTAAAATGTCAATATTCATCTCACCTAAAATCCAAGAAAAGTACTTGGATTGCAAATAAACCAGATCAAGACTAAGATACGAAAAACCTGGTGTGAAAATTCTACCAACCATTAAAGATTTATGCCTCCAGAAATCCATAACACATTCAAGATGATTGATCAACACCTATGGATTCCTCATCATCATGATCAAACCTATTAATATAAGGAAATTTCATTTACCATTAATGGAACTTAATCATCTTTCCTGAAATAAAACAAGAACTCACAACCAATTTTTAATAATCAATGAAATGATCAAGCCACTCATCCACAACCTATTCAAGAATATATTGTTGGGGCCTATCCCAAATATCCCAATGAATAACCAAACCATAGAACATAATTAAATACAACAATTTCATGCATGTATAAAATAGACTCCCCATAATTAAGAACCATCCAAAAATGACCAGATAATATTTCCCTATGATCTACAATTGTGACGCTCCAATATAGGCCAACCAAAAACTCCCTAAAAATTGACTACCAAACCAAGACAAGAAAAACACAATATGATCATTTAAACATATCTCTATCGAATGGAGGGGAAATGAACCTAGAAAAAAATCTCACATGGACCAAAAACCACCAGCACACTAGGAGGGGAGGGAAGGGGCCCAATGATTGGACCGCTGTAACCAAATACGAAAACCACATGCCAATCTTCACCCATGGAAAAATAAAATCCATGACCACAACAAATTCACATGGGTAGTCTACATAATAACACTAACCAGATGCTAATATCAAAGAAGGAACAACCTTACAAACTTCATGAGGGGTATTTCCACCAAAATTTTTGTGAAAAGAGGAAATTCAAATTAATTAGGAACCACAATAGAGGCATAAAAACAACATTACCAAAATGGTGGAGGCATGATCTTAATCGAGCTCACCACACCTCTAGTGATTTCATGCATCTATGAAAAGCTTCACATAAAGGCCTATGGAAATAACCTTGATGTTTGAAGCATCTTTTGCACTATAGTCAAGAGTTAAAGATTGTAACACCCCATAAAACTCACTAGTATAAACAAAAAACCATCACCGAACATAAACATAAGGATACACAAAACCATTCAAATTCACTCTGAATGAGGAGAAAATGGGAAAATAACATGGAGAAACACTTCAACACCACTGAACACTATTACAACAACCAAGAGAGTCACTATAACAATAATATACTTTAATCTTAGGCCAATAATCTCTCTATTCTATAAAACATGCGGAGGCATCATTCAAAGAGGTGGATTTAAACCTTGGAATTAATATTTAGAATGATAAACTAGAAATATTTCCAATAGATAACCATTTGTGGGAATATCAAAACATCTAACATATCTTTATAAACCCACAAAAAATTACTCCAAAACTGAGCCACAAACAAGATCACATCTCAAGAAATGATAGGAGTATGACTTCTAGGACATAATGAATCATAACTAATACACAAAACTTCTATGAAATTAAAAAACAAGACACATAATCATCAATTTATAAAAAAATTACACAATGTTTAATATCAAAACACTTTCTAAAAACAAACTATCTTGGTGGATTTCCATATTCACCAATGGTTTTTCATCAAGTCTCACTCACTAGCATATTTCCAAGCCACCCTAGGAACCAAACAACCATGCCATACTAACAATCCATATAGATATCCATAAACCCATGCATGTGAGAACCCACAAATACACCAATGGCAAAAAAAAAAAACATGATTCCAAAAATCATGTACCTTCCAAAGTCACACTATCCACCATGTCAAAAAACCTTCTCATATTTCACAAAACAACAAACATCATCACGATCCATTTACTTAAAAACCAAA
Organism: Viscum album; assembly: GCA_963277665.1. NCBI lineage: Eukaryota > Viridiplantae > Streptophyta > Magnoliopsida > Santalales > Viscaceae > Viscum > Viscum album. Next base: position 1,714,454,972 of record OY728130.1, read on the forward strand.
CCCTATTAATTTTTATCAAATTTCAAAACAACTAAGCTACTCTAAACAACCCCTTCCCATTTTGAAAAATTCTATAAGTTATCATTTCACAATCTGATGGGAATAAAGATGAAGACCCTTTCTGGGAGAACAACAACAACTCAAAACCAATTTCCAAAACTAATTAATCAGATTCCAAAACATTTCAATGGACCAAAAAAACACCATTTAAAAAAATGTTTCAGAATCACATAAAAATTATCCTTACTTTAAAAATATTTTATTTCAACAAACTAATAGTTTAGTTTTTGGAAAATCCAATCTAGTTAAATAATTTTCATTTTAATCCAAATAATTTTTTCACAAAACTGAAAATTACAAATCATGGATTATATTAAATATTGAAACCCAATTTCGACAATTCTCAATTGGGAATTTTTCAAATAATTTTATAATTCAAGAATGGTCTAAGATACACACAAAAGGGAACTAATTTCAGTGGGTGACATGACCATATGGTTGGTGACCACATGATAATACACACCCCTAACATGGAGAGACTTCCTAGGACCATTCCACATCTCCACGTGGCTTTAATGTCCTTGAAATATCATAGAGACCATTAGTACAACTCCCTTTGTTATATCCCAACACCAAACAATCAACAAGAAAAAGGGACATTAATAAAACCAGACATCCAATGGAAACCTGAGGTTCGGAATGAGCAAGATTTCATGATGCTCTTCCCACACATACTCTTCAAGTCTCTAAAATATTACACCTTGTACCTTGACATCCCCTAAATAACAAGGGATATCAAAAAATCAAGATCTGATAAGAGACGAACTCCTTTGATACCATTTTGTCATGATCCAAGCCAAGTCGACCCTAAACCCATCACTTAGGGAACTCCACAACAAGTACTGATGGCTTCTATTGATCCTCTTGAGGTGGAGATAAGAATAAAGGGAATAATTAAAGTGAAAAGGTAATTATTTACCCCACATATTAAAAATTATATAACTTGCAGAAAGCAATGGACATCCCAATACACATTTATATAAATGTTTAACTGAACATTATTTTCACATGGAAGTGAAAGTACAACTGAACCAAACAACTCATCTAATAAAACATGACAAATTGAAATCATCATGTGATCCTACTAGTAACTATGCATCAAAATTATCACATTTCACCTAAGGAAATTTAACTTGAGCTGAAACCTTTACAATGGAAAAAATAGAAGAATACTATGTGCATGAGTATAAAAACTCGCTAAGTTAGCCCGATAGTCTATCTTCATTGAACATCCATTAAAATAAAATAAACCTCAATTTTATGTTTTAAATAAAACATATAAAAGTATTTTTTCCAAATATGGTTCCACTCTATATTCATTATAAAAATAATATGGTTGTATGTTTTTATAACCCGGAAATGCTAGTAACCAATTTAAAAGAGATGCATCTTCAAAATAAAAATTGTTTTCAATAGGGCCGTATTAAATAATATAAAATTTTAAAGAAAACACAAATTTTACTGAATTTATAAACCAAACACACCGTATTTCAATAGTGAGTATAAAATAGCCAATGATCCAAAGTCATGCGAACAACCCCAAGGGACTAGTTTTTTGTGGGGCCCCATGTATCTCACATCTCAGTATAAAAGTAATCGTAAAAAATATGTATTCTCATGAACGAACAAATATTAGGGAACAAATACCCATAACTAAGGGGTCCCCAAAATCATCATCATTATGTAGTTAGTTGTTTCATTTTCAAACTTCTAATGTGAAATAGAGACGGGACCACTTCTTATCACTAGCATACCAGTACACATCTTCCCACCTAAATACCTAGGTTTCCCATTAGTTCTCAACAATGATCAAAATATTATAAAATAAACAATGCACATAAAAATTTCATTCCCAAATCCTAAACACATAAACACCCCAGAAACATGTTTCACAATACCTTCAAGGATCAATAAACTATTAAAAAATTTCATAAAATAATTTCATGAATTATAACGAGTATTTTAACTTAAAATCCATTAAAATTATCTTTTAATGCAAATAACCAACCATTAAAATAAAAAAAGATTATTAATCCCCAAAAACATTTAATTTATCAATTTTAAGGCCAATAAAATGGCTCCAAATGATACAACATGAAGTACACATGAAAACCATTTTTACAATAAAAATGAAAAATGGGACTTTAATCATTCATCCTAAAAATTACATTTATCAAAACAACCAATTAAACAATTCATAAATAGGTGTAATAACACAATTTGAATAAATAAAAAATTTACATAAACCCACAAAAACCGAGGATACACATTCAAAACCTATCCATTTCTATAATGGTTCCAAAAGGGACATTTACTGAGAACACATGCCAAAACACCCTAAAAATTGATAATCAATTCATTATAAAACCCCAAACAAGATTTTATCTTGCATAATGAACAAAAAATATTTTATTCACATGATACAAATATTTTTCAAAAGCCGAGAAAATTATTTTATATCACATTGGTCACACAAAAACCAACTACAAACTTTGCCGACAATGAGGCATGCAATAATTAATAAAACACACTATATTTAACAATAAAAATGTTATAAACCCAAATCTTCATTAAAAAAATTATTTAAATATATAAATTAGGTTCTAAACATTATTATTCGGGTGGAAATACAAATGGTTCATTTAAACAAACACATAGTGTGCACACTTTAACCAAAACAACACAATTTTCACAAAATAAGGCATAAACTGCCCTTATTGAACTCTAAATAAATGAACCAAAGGGTGAAAACCCATAACTAGAAGACATATAAGATGAAAATGGAAATAAAAATATGAATCATGAATTATTAAGGCAACTCTTGGGAAGAACTACCTCAGAACTAAGGCGGAATGAAAATACACACCCGATAAAACCATATCAGGGTTTATAAACCCTAAATCTTTGAATACCAAACCCAATCTAGAAAAATACCCATACAAACCTGAAATAACATAACCCTATGTCTTTCATGACCATGAGAAAAGATAAATCCATGAAATATTTTAATTAGGAAGAGTAAGAGGGAGAATGGAGAATGAAACTCACTTTGATAACTAGAGGAGTCTTCATCTTTCATTAAATCCCCACCCTTAGAGGAGTAGGAATGAAATGGGACATAATGTAGATGATACTTAGGTCTTTAAGAACGAGGAAAATAATATTGAGTGGGAAAAGTGAAAAAAAATAATGATTTATAAAAGAAATATATTACCTTTTCAAATATAGATGATTAGAGAAACCTTGAAAAAGTTTTCTTTAATCCCCGATGAAGATGTGGTTCAAAGATGGAAAACATAACATGGGGGTGCACCTTGGGTTTTTAAGATATACTGAGAGGCATAGTGATTGAAGGTTTTTAAAACATTTAATAATATATAATAGAAAATGTTAAAAAACTGGAAATATGATTACTGGCTGGCCCAATACCTGAATAAATAACACAAATCCACCAAGATTATGAACTAATAAGTAATAAAAATGCATATTCTGGTTCAGATACGTTTATATATTTCATTTGGGAGGTGTAAATACTGAAAAATATTCAAAAAATGAAACAGATATAATTGAAACAATATTTTGATTCTAAATATTGAAATGGGCTAACGGTTTGAACCAAATTATTGAAGTAACCACCATTTTCTCAAAACTCCCCCTAAAAAGCATTAGGGAAACCATGGTAGGATGATTATAAATAGATTTAACTTAAAAAATATACATTAATCTCATCCAAAACCCACAAAAATTATTAGTATCGCCAACGAACTAGATCAAAACCAAGTCATGAAAAAACCAATGTGGTAATAATGATATTTTATCCTAAAGACTGATATAAATTTAATATATAGTTTATATATTCAATAAAATAATTTTTAACATTGATTTAATATATTATATAAAAATAATATGAAAAGAAAAAGAATATTGTGAAAAAACCCTTTTTTTTATAAATACAATTTTATCACCTTTTAATGGAATAACTATTTTAAATCTAGTTTTGGAAATTTTATTGATTTATTAGGAAAAAAATTAATTTTTAAAGAGAAAAATAGAAATTTTTCTAGGGTGGATTTTTTTCTATGTAGTTTCTTTGTTTTGATAAATAGTAAAAAATAAGGAATTTTAATTCAATGCTTGATTTTCATATAATTTATTTATAAGGATAAATTATATTTTTAATTGGATTTAAAGTAACATAATATAAATTATAAATAAATTAATACAATTTATGTCAATTGAATAATCTTTTAATTGAAATTGGATATAAAAACATCTCCATCCATTGAACATTTTTACTTTAGAAACCAGTATTGTTGTCCCGTTAGTGGTATTAAAATTCAAATAATTTATTTGAATTATGTGATTGGAATAAGGAAAAATAGATTAGATATTTGGAATAATAATAATTTATTATTTTTTATAATTCCAAAATTCTTTTTTACCATAATATTAGTAAATTAAATTTACAATTAATTATTTAGATTGAGAGAAAAATTAGCTTCACAAGTTACTGAACCACAAAAAAAAGGAAAAAATAATCTATAAACTTGTCCAAAAGGAATTTAATGTCCATATTTTGACCCTATACTAAAATGGATCTAATTTTTTCATTTTATAAGATAACTTTTGTATAAAAACATTTTCATAATTCCCATTTATAAAATTGACAAAAATAACACTCCGCTGGAACTATAAAAAGTAACTCACCCCTCCCCCATACTCAAACCTCTCAAGACACACTAAATAGACCAATATCATCCCCAATAACTCCTAAAAATACCTAACCTCATCAAATTATACCACAATTAGTCAGGAATCCATCCAAAGAATCCATTTGTGGAAACAAAAATTAGTTACATGTATAACATTTAACTTCCTTCCTCAAGCTCTTTTGTTTGATTTTCATTCCCAACTCTATCAAATATTATTATTCCATTATTATAGCATAAAAACATCATCCTAAATATAAATTTTTTTATTCTATGGTTTCAACCTAGACATTCACACATTTCCATGTAATGAGTAACAAACTTACCATATATGTGTATGGGGAACTATTTCCTCAGAAAATGATGTCATTCGTTTTTCCTTTACCAACTATCAATGTTGGATATTATGATATAAAAAATATTTAAATACTATATATATATATTATTTAAAATTTCATTATTCTTCATTTATATTTACATTACACTTAACCTTGTGCTTTCCATTTTTTATAAATATGATAACATCATTTGTGGAAGTGTGGACTACCACCCCCTCAATGAGATGTGATTCATTTGCACTATACATGGAATGTATAAAGGATGTCATTATTAAAACTATGTTATATATATATTACATAAATTTAATACTGAAATTATAATATAATAATATATCACATAATATTCATTATTTTAATATTAACATGATATGAAAGCAGCGTTCATGCATACGTACGACCTACTTTCTCCATGATTGGTGAAATCTATTTATTATCTCCAAATATTGTTAATTATTATTAATATAAAAATAATTAATATATATGATATTTAAATAATATTTTAAATTGTTGAGATGATTAAATCATGATCTATATAATAGGAATAATAACTTACAAGTCAAAACACACTCAAAGAACCAAGAAATTATCACCCGAAATAGTGAAAATAATGAATATTTACTAACAACCAAGTAGTAAGATATCATGGGAAGATAATATATGATATAATAAATATAAATATGGTTCCCAAATAAGTTAGAATCATTTTTATAACCATTATACAATAATTCAATAGATGTTTTCACGGAAGGGAAACACGAGGTAGGGAACTCTTATCTCACTTGTCTTTTCATAAGGAATACACCATTTTCACCATTTACATGTTTTGTGTGGTGTATATGCTTCCAATTTTGATATATTTTATCAAGAATTATTTTATATTTATATTATTTTGAGTTTCAATTTGAATGTTTTCTTTATGGGGATTTTAATTAGGTGATAGAATATGATATGAATTTTATAACCGAGTTTTTTTTCTTTGAGTCATATTAATTTCTAATTATCGATAATATTATCAGATTATGTGCATTATAAAATTTACTACATATGTTTAAATTTCAACTTCTATTATGTGGATTTATATTTTAAATAAATAATATATTCATTTATCAATTTTAATATCAACATTGTGGTCTTTTTTAGAGTTTACACCACAATATTAATTTGTTCCGGATTATTTACACTTGCATTTCCATCAGAGGGAATTATTTGAACATTTTTATATAAATAGTTTATATTTATTTTAATATTGTTATTAATTACCTTTTCCTAGTAGTATTAAAATTTTCCACTCTTTGGTACTGAAAATATTTTATATAAAATTTTTATGAATACCCGACTTCATTTATCTCATTAGTCTGAGAACATATTTTCTTCGAAGAAACCATATTTTTGGAAAAGGTTTTCAAAAATGTTTTAACATTTAAAAAATTAATTATTATCAAACAAAATTACACTATTTTCTTTAAGAAATGTTTTAAAAGTAATATTTTGGTCTCTTTTTGAATATGTAATTTTTTATCATTATTACCATGTAAAAGAAATGTTTTTTTACTTTGTATGGAATATATGGTTTTTCTTACCTTAATTTAGTTAAAGTATACATTTATTGTTAAATTTTTAATATTTAAATATATTTTTTTATGTTATATTAAAATAATGTGATTTTTAAAATGTTTTTTCAATATTAAAAATATATTTTCCTCAATAATGTTTATAAAATATCTTTTTATAGTATTTATAATTATCAATGAAAAAAACAATTTAATTTTACTCCATATAAGAAATAATTTATTAATTTAATCATCATTATTCTGTTAATTTTATTTCATTTATTTAGAAAAGGATAGTATTGGAATTCACTTCTATAATTACATTCTTATTCCCTGTGAAATATATAATTTCCTATAATCATTAAACATTGTGTTTCTCTCAATTATCCACATAATTTTCATTGTTATATTTAATGCCTAAACTGTATGACATTTTTCTTATGATGTTTACAGAGATATTTATTTTAATATCTATGGAAATATTAATAAGTTTGTATCCTTTTTTCGATAGAGATATTTGATATGGAACATTTTTTAATAATTAAATTAATTATTTGATATTTAAGGACTTATTTGTATAGGTATACCATGGGTGGGGCACTGTTATAAGTATACCCTTGAGGAATTGATAGTCTCATGGGTTGAACTTATTTGGAAAAAACCCTAAGAGTTTATTTCCAAATAAGTGTCATTTTGAATAGTCCTGTAAATGTTCTTGAATGTAGAGTTAATTTTTGATAATAAAAATTGGTATTTAAGCAGTATGTTTTAAATGGTCTCATGAAAGATATTGAAGGTAATTTTTACATGTAACTAAAACACATGGCACCAAGAAATTAATAATTTATTTCATTTATATTTAGTTATGAAATTTCATTACATTTTTAATTTTACATTATATGTGGATGCAATTCATTCTCATTTCATTGAATAAATGAAATTAATTTTCAGTTAGTTATGTTTCCATATTTTTACAATATTAATTCTATGTTTATTGATTACATGGAATTAATCATCAATTATTATTTTTTCATATTGAATATTCTAATCAATAAATTATTTCTTCTATTGTACATTACCATTTCCACGAATTGTAGCTCACCCATATTTTGTTTACCTACCCCAAAAAATCCATGAATTGTAATAATAGATACATTTAAGGATATTTTAGATGGATTAAATTAAACCTGAAAAGAAGAAAAAATATTCTAAATAATGTATTCATTTGTAATACATGACTAATATATGAATTTATTTCACTAAGAATACAAAACACTTTATTCTATCAAGATTTGATTCTTTATAATTATGCCAATGTAAATGTAGTAGACACTAGCTCTGGGATTATCGAGTCGGGTTTCTATATGTTCTCAGTGAGCTAGGGTACTTTGGGTGTGTCATTATTGACAATCCATTAATGTATATGTAAATGAGATATTTTTATCTTAGGTATGTATTGAAGATGAAATGTCATCCATTGACTAGAAGAGAACCATCCCTCTAAATCCCAAGGTAATGGTGTAAAGACATATTGATTTTAGAATGTTCAATTAATATGAATTGAGCATATTTGTTTCAGACATTGTTGTGAAATAGTATTGATGAGATATTGTGAAAAAAATATTATATTACACAGTAAACATTCATATGTAGTTATCATTATTGTGGAATTAATTTCATTCTATTGGGTTCTTAAACATATTGTAAGGAAGTAATATTTGATATTAGGCATGTCTAGTTAACACTAATGAGAAAAAATACAAGAGGTTCACACACTACTTGTTTATGATGATCATGATTAAATTCTAATTGAATTTCATTAATTGAATAAAAATTATTCCCAAGAACTCGGGATAAATTTATTTACATTTTATCAATCATATATGTTTTTTGATTAGTGATATATTTTATCTAAATGATTATTTAGGTGTCCAGTAAATGATAAAGGAGTTTATACGTGCCAATATCATGTCTAGTGAAAAATATTAATAAACAATCTAGTTATATATTATATTTTGTTGTTCAAGATGGAGAACATAGGAAAATACTACTATTATTATTATTAGGTTTCGTGTAATATATTAAGTATTATTAAGTTATTCAATTCTTGACATAAAATTAAATATATGTTTTAACATAAACCATAGCTCAAAAAATAAACCATTATTTCAATTTATTATTGAATCAAAAATAATTGAGAATAATTTCACACAATGAAGCTCTATCTCAACTCCTCCCTTTAAACATTCTCTCAAGCATGAGAATAAAATTGGGATCCCTTCAACAACAATGGAGAGGTTATAAAAATGAACAATACAAGTTAGTCGACTCACTGCTCTTGGTCTTGTTGATCAATTTTCATTTCATAGAGATTAAAGGATTGTGTGTGGTTTGATGCTAGATATATTCTATCATTGGATCCTCAAAACACTATGAATTATATCCAAATGGTCCTTTTCATACGATCACAATCTACATCGAAAAAATAATTCTCAGATTTGGTATTGATTTCGTCAATTATTAAATAATGTTATTATGAATAAAATATTTCAAATCCTCACTTAGGGTTTCAAGAATAAAAATTTTAATTGAAATTTTAATATATCAGCCCCACCATTGGTTTCCACTATGTCTGGCACATTCACCTTGGATCTCAATCCTATATAATTAAAATTGATTCTTTATGAATCCTTACCACATCATTTCTATTTATCATATCATGATGATTGGGAGATAAATACTCTTGAATTATAGTGATGTGGTCCACAATTTTATATAAATCTACCACAACCTAAATTTCCTTGTATCCTTTTATAGGCAACGGGAATACCGATGATGAAATCTATAGTTATGCTCAAAAATTTCCTTATATAGAAAATTAAACATAACCTATTGATAAAAATATCATTGAAATATATACTCCTAAATCCCTTATTAATAATGAATCACACTAAGTTACCTATGATATATCTATATGTCATTCTGATGCCTTTTACAATTCATTTTCATGATCTAATTCAATGTTAGTGATTTCATATTCTATTCCTTAATCCCTTGCTTTGTATGTTGTAAACATAAATTTTACGTGTTATAATTGGGTATTATGAAATTATTTTCAAAATTATATAACTTTATATATGTGAAGAATTTAATTACTTGTCGTTTATTGGGAAAATATTTTACCTCATCTGAATTATTAATTTTATTATTCACATTTATTTGATAAATGTTTTTCATTATGGAACCACCAGTATATTTAAAATAAAGTTAACAAAATTTGGCACTTCCCTTTAGTGATATGTTTGTTTTTTAATTTAACTTCCTTAATAATATTTTTTATATGAAATTTTATAAGTATAAGTTTTTCTTTTCATATATCCAATTTCATGACAATAATTAGTGTCTCCAATTTATATTTCCACATTAAGTTGACATTGAACAATTATGTCATCCATACTAAATTTCCTTAGTATTAATAATCTTCAAAGACAAATATTTATGCCACTTGTGAAATGATTGAAATTTTTTATGATAATTGATAAACTATAGAAATAACATTTCGATATCATTATATATGTTTTTCATAGGAACCAATTGTTTACATATTCATTGGATTATGATCAAAAAATTACTACATTATTTTTAATTTTTATATTCAATGAAAATTTTAATTAAAAAGCATTTTAATAAGCCCCCAACATATTATAGGGATAATTTTTTACTTTTCCATCATCTTATTGATCAGAATCTATCATTTTCTTCACTTATCTGTCAAAATGTTTTAAACAATTACTAAGTTTTATAGTTTAATAATTAAGCAATATGAAGTATAATTTATGTCATAATGAACCGTTAAATTTAAATGTTTGTATTTAATGATTCAATAATAGAATATGGTCATTATCTCAGGAATTAATAGATATTTATTTACTCCATTTTGGGTAATTTTCTAGATATGTATGGTTCTTTTCTTTTCCAAGAATTTCATATAACATATACTAGATGGTTTATATGCCACATTTCATCCAATTCTGATATCTATTGGAAAAATATTCTCATTTTTCATTGCATTTATAGTTCACAAAATTTATCTTGGACCAATCCATTTTAAAAAAACCCAAGATATTCAACATTTATGATTATATGTTATGACCAAATTAAATCAATATAAATAATAACATTATCAAGATTTAACTTAATAGTCTCATTGAGAGGGGGTGCAGTGAATTAGTTATCCCCATTTATTTTAACAGTTCTCCATCCATAACACAACTTCTTTAACTAATAAAGAATATAAATCCGGTCAATGGTGTCTATAATTTGTTCCATGTATAGAAAAAGTACATAAATCACTACATGTGATATTTATAAGTTTTTTCATCCATTAATACTCTTTTCTATATTGGTTAGTCCTTATAGTGTTCAAATACTTGTTATATTTTACAATATAAGATATAATGTCTATATAATATATGATCAAATATAGAAATAACAAATATTGTGATCACATCACCTTTTAATTCTTCTAATACATGAACTGATCGATCAATGAATATGTAAGGGTCGGACAATTTAAAGAACACTATCGAAGAATATAGATTCACATATAATTGTTGTTGAAACATTCAACAAAATAATTATGATCTCTTATTCCTAAATTCAGAATTATTTATTGCCTCATGAGAGCTATTTTATTAATTATACTATGAAAAAAACTTATCCTCTAGGAGTTTTCTCTCAAACTAATCAAAATTACATTCTCATGTGTATTATATTCTATCCCTATATAAGTGTTTATCCTACTTCCTAAAAAATAGAGGCTATACATCCAAAAAAAAGTTACCCTATCATCAACATAATTCAATCCATAAATTAACCATTATGTCCTCAAATACACCCATAATTTTCACCATAACATTTTTATTGTAACTACTCATGGGGATTCTCTATCTTTTTTGTACATAGAATATTTACACATTTGTGACATTAAATTGAATATGGTTTAAACCTATGATTTAGGATTAAATAATTTCAGATAAAAAAATTCAATGATTATGGAAGTATTCAATAAAAATTCATGCATTACTAAATTTAATTCCCTAAGGTTTCAAAAATCACAACCCACAATTCCTTTCACTACTATATGTCAGAAAATATTTTTCCATTTTCCCAAACACACTGATCACTATGGGAATTGACCTCTACATCTATCCATTTTATCATTTTTGACCACCTTTCAACCATGTTTTCCTTCACAAGCAATTTATAGATGGTTATTTTGTACATCTTGTACTGCATGTCGTAACCAATTGACAACAAAATTCTATAGTATTAAATGCTGAATATTGGAATCCCCATTTCTCATGAGTATACTTAATAATAATCTCTAATTTCAATACAGGCATTTCATAGCCTGTGTAATCCTTCTCAATGTCACTACAATCCATTTAGTGTAACTCCTTTACCATGACATACATTATTCCCATAGTGGTCATAATTAAGATTTACTATGGGGACCACCATGAAAAAATCCCTATCCATGTATCTTATATTGGAAATTTTCTTATATTTAACATATTTTTATATATATGGATAAGGCTCCAAGATTCATCCCCTGTCTCACTATATCGACCTATATGGTGTGTCATTTCTAGTATTGAGGAATCACAAAACATTGTGTCCTGTTCTATGACATGGTTTTCCTTCATAAAAATAAGAGTATATTATTCAAAAGTAAAAATTTATTTTCAATAAATCTAATACATTCAAAATAAAATCCACATGGTAATATTATAATCAAACTATTTGGTTTTTTTGGATAATATTCCTTTTTATCCCAAAAAATCTACTCTACCTTTTTATAAATGAAATTAAATAATGTTATCACATGGTTCATTATAATTTATCCTTCTATCAACTGAGTCTATGTTTATATGGGATAACCTGATTTACAATTGAAGAGATATATAATCAAGGTTCCCAAGTTCATACATAAAATCTCCTCATTTTATAAATTTCATATAAATATCAACATAGTTGTTTATTTAAGAAAATATAACAGGAATACACAACACACATAAAAAAATAATCAAAACATTTTTAGTTCGTTAAATATAACTCCATTTTATCTCATATTCGATAAAAAACACTTCAAATTTTTAAACATGTTAAATATACTTATAGCATGGAGTGAATGTTTTATTCTAATAGCATATATCCATATTTTTTCAATACTCCAAAAATTCCCGATTTGAAAAATATCTCCTCAATAGAGACCCCCCCTATGTGGATGTACATCTATCATATTCATAATGGTAAAGTACACCACATTAACCTCATCATATTTTAGAACAAAAAATACTTACCCAAGCATATCCATCAATTATATACATGTTTTAAAAAGATATAAAATTTATTAATGGAGTATTAGGGTTAAACTTATTCTTCAAGATTATCCCTTAGGATAACTACTTTCTCACAACCTAAGATACTCCTTCATTTTAATTTCAACATCATTTTTGTGTGAGGAATTTATTTCAAAAGAAATTAATTATTACATAATCCCTGCATTTTTATTTTATTTTTATTAAATTATAACATATTTTTCACACCAATAATACTTTTTAATAATATAACATGTAGATTTATTCTCAAAGAGATTCTCTAATTCATTCATTACAATATTAGTTCATGCATTTTTTATCCTAATATTCTCACATGAAATCATCCTTTATTATTTCCTCTCCCCATGATAATACATTATAAATCAACATATGTAGGACTGTTTTCCATACCATCCATAATGCCAAAAAAATCCCTTGATTTGAAATTTCCTATAAAAATTATGTATTTTTCTAAAATAGTGTTGAATAAAACCTCTTTTATCGTTTTCTAGAATAGGTTTCTGATATTTTTGTAATGTTTATTATTTATCCTTTGTAGACGTTTTCCTCTCATTATTCATATATTTAGTTTGATTACCAAAATTATAAAAAATATATGTTATATTTTAATGTGAATATGAGTAGGAATACCTTGTTCCATTGATCCTCACTTTTCATTTTTATGAGATTATTATCCTCTAGTACTAATAGTTATATTTAAATATTTTCAGCAATTTAAAACTATTGGATTAAAAAAATATATAGATATGTCATTGGATAGTTATTATTATATTAATGTTAATTTTCTTTATGATCATATATCATCTTCTTTTTACCAACTATCTTCATCTTATATTAAATGATTTCTTCAATATGGGATATGTCCCTTTTGATCTAATCATATTTTTTCACTATAAATTTAATTTCCCCCTTAAATTAACTCACAAATTTTCCTATCCATATCCTTATTCTCCTTCTTCATCTTTTTATTTCCATTCTTGAGTTGTGATTTTTTCTCAAGGCAGTATTTAAACATTCATTTATTTAACCACTAATGTTTCAACCTCTCTTATCCATTATATTTGCTACTTTAAAAATGTATTCATTTCACCACAAGGGAAAAATAGGGACATAATGATTGGAAATACTAGATAAACCATCATTCTTGCATAAAATTAATATTCTTCAAGGGTTGGATTTATCTTTTTTCCTCTCCATTTTTTTCCTTGATGTTCAATATTCATCGTTATCCAATTTTTTTTTATAAAACTTTCATTTGGAAAATTAATTCAATATAATAAAAATCATTGAAATGAATGAATGAAGGTTTTTGATCTACAAAACAAAATATTTATTAGTTTTAGAACCAATTTAGAGTTTTAATTGTTTTTATCCACAAAACATGAATCCATTTTTCAACTTTACATTCTTATTTACAACAATAATTTTGTAAATTATTCAAAAACAACTTTTATAATACATGATAAGATGCAAATTTTTTATGACATATGATTCTATTGTTTATGATAAAAATAACTATTTTTTGTTAATATTATAGGAATTGATGGATGAGGAGATATATAAGAGAAATTCTTCTTCAAGAACATAAAAAACTAATATAGATGATTAGCCTGTTTGTATTGAATATTTGTCCAAAATAAGTGAGATTTGGTCATCCTTAATTCATTTAAATGTACCACCTTATTAGAAATAATTCATGAATGATCCACTTCATAAAATTATCTTCTCATAGTCTACCTTTTATGTAAAAGACAACTTATTCCCAATGTGTATTTTCTTCTCTCCCTCTAAAGGTGTCGATCCTCATACTTCAAATAGGTATGTTATGTGTCCAACAAGATAGAAACCTACCATTTTTGTAATTTTATATATAAAACAACAATAAATCATAAATAACTTCCCATGATTTCCACTATAACAACAATAATGTATCATCTCCTTGGAATTATGTCTCTTATATGTAGTGTGGAATAATTACACTTTTGATCACAAAATTTAATGCTTCATACTTCTTCTATGTAAGCTAAAATAATTACCTAAAACCATACCGACATTTCATGGAATCATCCAGGTAATATTCCTGACTCTCCACAATTAATTCATTCATATTTCATGCATTAAAACAGAAAACATCTTCCACTACTCCCTAATATAGAATCTTTGGATATTTTTCCCAACACACAAACCAGTATAACCATGGTATTTTTATTCTATATAATTTTTTTCTATAAAAAAATACTATCAAATATAGATCCTGTTAACCTGGGCATATGTATTGCCATTTTGGCTACCTGAAACCGTAGGTCATCAACTGTCAACCATGGATTCCTTTATCACCAGTGGTCCATTTTAAACTTCCCTTTTTCATTGTTAAAATTCATAAACACCCAATCATGTAACATGATCAAGGTACAAATTTTTATTAACTTCAAAATATCTAGGTCATCCATGTAGTGAAACATACAGATAATACAGTTTACTATGATCTTGGAGTTTATAGAAATTTTGTACCGCATGGAGTTATGTTATGTGGTTCTTGTCCAAGATAAATATTTTGGCCATTTTCATCTTAGCATGAACTGATATCTAGACGTGCTATACTCTTGAATTCTTTTACAACTCTACAATGACCACCTTGTGTGCCTCGATATTATTTTTTGTGAAATCTAAATAAAAAATCTATTCCACAACCATTGTGACATTACATATGAATAATGAAAAAAAAAATATAGAAAAAAAAATGTCAATGATCTTTTCTAAGTCCCTCAGTTCATATTATATTAGGTATCACTAAACATATCCCTAAATATAGTATATTAAAAAACTATACATACATAATGTAACAATATTGTTTGTGAATCACTACCAACATCCCAAAAAATACCTGATTGGGAATCACAACTTACATCTGAATATAATCTCAAAATGTGTAATGCATTACCTAAGGAATTAATTGGATGTATAATTATAATTCAACATATAACATAACAATAAAAAATACATATGAGTGCCACATGATATCAACCATTACCAATATCATTTTAGCCAATTGAAATAATATAGTTTAGAAAACATTTTCAAAACGTTTCACATAAGTAGAAATCATGAATGAGAAAGGATGATTAATAATATTCAATAATTGAAATAAAACCTATGGTTAGTTTATTTTTTATGTGAAACCTATGTGAAAATAAATGTTCATAGTTAATGTAAATTTGGGGGAATGAAATAGGAAATGATGATAAAACATGGATTGATTTTTCATTTGATTCTAGTGAAATTTATAAATAACAAACATGTATTCCTCTTAGAAAATCTTTTCCAAAAGGTAAAAATTTACATTGAAAAAATTATTTCCATAATAAATGTCAAAATAATAAAATTGTTAGATGACATAATTTTAAAATAGATTAATTATAGATTAAATGATACCAAAATGGTATGAATGTAGAAAGAAAAGCATTGTAAAAGTTTATAACATTTTGAAGTGATCTATATTAATGTAAAAGAGATAAATTTTCCTTTTGAATAGACATAAACATATGTGATTTATCAAAAAATAGATATATTTTTTCATTCAATGTACCTAGAAAAATAATTTTTTGTATGATTCAACCTATATATGTAATTGAAATATGAAAAATGGAATGTTTGTGCTTTCGTTTTCATTGATTAATTTTGATGATGTTTCCGAAATGGGATTATTATAAGGAAATATAAATTTCTAAGGATATAAGAAATAATTTAGTATGATATATAAAAGAGGTGAAATATATTCATTCTAAAATAAAAAATTAAAATAAATTGTGTATGAATCAATGAAAGATGATTGGTTATTTAAAAAAGTTTTCCTTGGATTCTGAATTTCTCCAAGAGGCTCTAACATAAAATAAAAAGCCTTTCCTACACTATAAATTTTCATTATTTTGAATTTATTTCTAGATTAAAGTTGAGAAAATGGGATCCAAAATATGAAACTATTCTATTTAGGGGATTTTTTTTGCATTTTTGGAGATAAAACAAAAGAAGATTTGTTGGTTTTTATTTTTAGAACAGAGGGTTTTATGTGTATTTGAATTGAATATGTTAAATTTCATATTAGTTTATGTGTTAGGTAAATAATATTTGATTCTATGTGGCTCAAAAATTAAAAATTAAAATGGACTGGTCCGGAATTTCATCATTTACCAAAATGTGGACAATTTTTTGATATATTTTATGATTTTACTTTTTATTTTAATGCATTAAGAATATTTTACTTGTTTACATGGAAACTCACATTTATGGTGACATAATATTTTATTCTCTTGATAGTTAAATTGAACATATTACCTATTTTTAAAATAAATTTAAAAATTATTTAAATTTTATTATGTAATTTTTATTAATATAATTTATTTTTGTGAAAATGTAAATAAGGATAATAATTTTTTTAGAAAAGTATCTTTTGAAATAGTAAATTAATTTTATATTTTTTATAATCAGTTACTAATTATTATATGAATGTTAATTTCTTCCATTATATATATATATAATGAATTTAATTAAAATAAAAAATTAAATTCGATAAATTTAATAAAAGTAAAAAACATCTAAATAATGTATGTTATAATAATAGTAAAATTGTACATGTATTCACATAATAATATATAATTGTTTTCTTAAATATTATTTATTTGATTAGTAATTAAAGTACAACAACATTAAAACAATTTCCGGAAAACCATTAAATACCACTATTCTAATGGTATGAAACCATGGAAAGTCAGTGATTTAGCCGCATGATTAGCATCTATTATAAGGTTATCCGAGTTTCAATATGTATCTATTGGATGAGGTTTCATTCATCTACTATTTACTTCAATAGAATTAAAATTTTGTTCTTAGAGAATGGGTTCTTTTAATCATTGTCCTAATAGATTATGAATTAATAAATTGAACCTTGATTTCACCCTCAATGACTTTAAAGATACATGTGCACAACATTGTTTCAAAATATTCTGTTTTAATTGGGTCTTATAGAATCCGTAGATTTTATTTTATACTGCTACCATGAATTGGTATCTCCATTAATATATATTCTACTACAAAGATGGTCTGCTATGGTTATATTCCTAGGGTTCTCATTGATGTTGACATATTCTAAAAATTAATAGATATGGTTGTTCTTTCTACATAAATGTGTAATATAAATCATTAAATAGAGTTTCAAAAAAATATTCTGTTTTGTCACCCATGTTGAATTATTGTTCATTCACTGCCTAAATGTAGGAAGGTACTCTTATGCATGAAATTTCATTAAAAGGGGAATGATACTCAAATCTATCAGAGGAAGGGAGGAAATGTGGACATTAATCCCACTGATAATCATCCTAAAGACATTCCCATAGATGATACATTTGATTCTATAAAAGCTAAATCCATACGTGGATAGATTCATGCCAATGTTAAGAGTACTCTCTAGGGAACCAATTATCCATATTCGAATGGTCCTGAGATTGATAGAAGATTAGGTAGGACAACTATTCTTCATTGTAATGTTAATGTAATGGTTTCTCCCCTGAATAATATTTAGAATCCCAATATTTCATGGGATGATTTGGTACAAGATAAAAATATAATTGCTACTAGATTCTCATTTAATGATTCTTTAATTAGGGATCCAAGGGTGAGCATGATACTGCCGATTATGAATACAACCAAGATTCATTATACGTCTCTTCATATGAGGATGTGAACTTTTCATTATAGAAATAGAAAAATATAACTTCCTATAAAAATATCCAAGGAAATTCAATGATGGTAAATACATCCTCCTTGTAAACAAGTCCTTCTCTTATTCGTAGAATTTTTTTTCCTCTGCCATTATGGAAAATATTTGTGTGGATTCATTTTCTACAGGAAAATATTCTTCATCTCAAAACCCTATTTGGAATTAAGCAACCACGCCTGATACTCCCCATGTTTCTAGTTCTATAAATAGATGTTTAATATAGAAGAATCCTACTTTTAGTCTGAAGGAAATTTGTATGAATATTGGGGTAGATCACACATGTAATGTGTCTACGGTCATCCTAGATGCTCACATTGACCATTGTAGGGATCCAAATGAAGTTTCTTTGAAACATGTTTCATCATGTATAAGGATTATTAGAGAGGAAATAGATACCACTAAGCATAACATGACTTCATTTAACCCTACTGTATCCTTTTTTATACTAGAGCCTGATGAATACAAAGATTTTTGAAAGGGTAGGAAGATTCCTTTGACGTTTATTGTTTTAAAGGTCGAAAATAAGGCTAAAAACTATTAAGAAACTGTGAATTCTGCTGGACTTTCCTCATGATAAGTTCATGGCAAAGATTCCTACATGGTTCCATGCTCGGACATAGGTATTGGTTCAAATACCATCAAGTAGGATATGACTGAAATGTTCTTTTCATCAAAGGATACAACACTTTCTCTGTCTAATAAAAAAATCCGGATTGATTATGAAGACATTCAACTTCTATGATATGATTTCAACCAGTGGTAGCGAGGATGAAGAACCAAGCCACATCAATGATACAAAGATAGTAGAAATGATAAATTTTGTTGATTTATAACCACATGATTACAATGGTGTCCCATGGTTGGAGGCTAAAATGCAGAGGCTACGACATAACCCTTATACAAGGGGCATACATTTCTCACACCACAACATGAACACTTGATCCCAAGTGAATTCACAATCGTTTCTGGAATTTCTCCACCTATTTTATTGGACTATGATTTTTTTTAATAAAGGGGCCTCCAAGCCTCAACGTCTTCAAAAAAACTGAAGAACACTATAGATTATATAATTGTGATATCATATATAGTGGTAGTATTAGGTGGTAATATTACTTTCAGGGATCCAATTTTATTTCCATGATCGTTAGAAACTACCATATTTGATTTTACTCTAGGAATACTCATTATTGATTCTCCTGGTCCCAATCAATAGAAAACTATGTTAAGACTAATTATCTTTTATTGTTTGTTAAATGGGCCTTCGGAGGAGTAATTCTGTAATATGATTTCAGGAATTCTCTCTTTCTATATAAATTTGATAATATGATTAAGTTTATATATACACATTATATAAAAAAATTTAAATAACCAATGTTCTTCATTAATATATTTTATTTTACAATAATATTTAAATAATAACATATATAATTTATCCTATTTATCTTTTTTATATAGTGGTTATTCATATACATGAATGAATAAATATAACTGGTGATGATATATTTCCTTCAAAAATATATTCTTAACGGGAATATAGGAAGATAAAAAATATTAAATTAACATTACATTACTAACTATTTTCTCTCATATTACATTAAAATATTTTTTACATTATATGTATTCCAAATTTCTATTGTTTATCAATCATATGGTAGATTCACCCATTAATATATTCTTTATGACAGATAGAAATGATGAATACTAAAATCTTATTGAATTTTTATTCAATAGTTTTTTTTAAATACAATTTCCCTAAATTTGGTTTAATAAATTTTTTTTGTGTGTTCCATTTTATATTATGATCTTCTACTTTAATGAAATTATTAAATATTCATTGTAGTTCCTATAACATATATAATGTGTTATAAAACATATTGATGAAAATTTTAAACTAATGATTTGGGATATTATAATAATGGTATAATGATATTTAAATACCATATAAATACATTATTACCATAAATCTAATATATGAATTTATTAATCTATTTTGGAATTATTTTTTATGAAATAAAATGAATAATGTTATACAAAATGTATATCAACTATTTAATTGACAATTTTTTACTACATATATTTTATTAAGTCGAAAGTTTATAAAACACCATGTAAAATACTTTTATTAATATCCAATCAATAATCCTCCTAGAAATTATTATATTAAGAGGGAATGTTACGATTACAATTAGTTATTATTTATATAATGATATAGTATTCACTAATAACATATAAAATGATTTTTTTTAGGATAATTCACTATATATATCAAATAAACATCCATGTGATATTATATTTGTATAATATGTGATATGTTTTTATAGAAATCATTTGTAAATAATTTTGAATGAATACCTAGAATTAGGAATGTTACCAATCATTTCTAGGTGTATATTTTCCATAGGTTGTATTGATTCGGTGGTCATTGGTTGTGGTGGTAATTCTATTGTCAATATAATTTAAACATAATCAGTTCTTAATATTTAATAATAATTATTAAATATATGACGTTAATTATTACACAACACAGAATATTTTTCCTATATATATATATATTAACACATGAATTTTTCTTATCACTTTTCATTAGTTTCCTATTACATGATTATCCATACAGATTAGTGAAATATGAAGTGAATATTTATTTAGAAAATTACTAAAATGATTAAAAATAATTTTGGAGTAATGTATAATATACTATAATAAATTATTTATTTTTATTAATGAAATTTGAGTCTTGAATTTTCATGGATATGTGATTTAAAATTTTTATGTTTGACATGGGTTTTATATTATTTTTCAGATAAATGATGTGATAAATGTTGAGTTTTAGGAAATGTTACAAATGATGTAAATCATCTACTATAACTCTTGATCATTTCACTATGTTTTTCTATTGAGTGGAATTATAGAGGGAGTGCATTCACAAAGTATTTTTGTATGTTCTACATACTAGGATTTCTATCACTATGGAATGATGTAATTAATTATTATATAATTACATGTGAGAAATGATTTGGTTATGAGTTGTGAAATTACAAGAAACTGGATTTAACTTAATTTGATGATATTGATTCTATGAAGATATCCAAGGAATCACAATTATTATCTTTCCACATGGATTTTTCGCATGGATTTCATTTTTAAAGATTAGTTAGTTATGTAATGGACTGTTAAGAGATGGTTTGGGTTGAACAATTCATAAGATCGGTTATAAAATTATAATGGAAAGAGATAAACTTGAATAAAAACTGTCATCGTTGAGATATAATAGTTATTACCCTTAATTAAAAAGATGATAGGTAAGGAGTTTAACCAAAAGATTTTATAGTACCAATTAACTAACTACTATTAAATCATAACAATATTTGTTACATCATGGTTTTATGATGACTATTTTTAATAATATATTTAAATAATTTCTGGAAATTTCATTTGGATTCCTTATCATTATACAACATGTGATTATTTAGGGAACCATTTTTCATGATATTAAATACTCATAGTAGATTAAAAATCCATTGGGGTTCATGGGTTTGAGTTCTTATTGCATACGGTGATCACATCCTCTATTTAATTATATTATTCCATAGTTTCGTCATTATACTATAGTAATAGAAGTTATATTTATTAGTTTAGATGAATATATTGGAATTTAATGTTGGTTGGGTGATAGTTTATTGGCTTTTTAGAGGATTATTATGATATTATTAGCATATGATCTTGGTGTCCTTCTACCCATTTTATCAGGACAGTTAGATGTAAGAAGTTGAACTTGCCCTAACAAATATAAATGAATTAATTGATGGTTAAAGGGAAAAAATTATGATTTATATGTTTTAGTCATGTCATTAACATATTATATATAGTGAATCTATTATTTTTAGGTATATATATAATAAATATTAAAATTAGGTTTTATGTTTTAAAAAGAATTTATGTTGTCAGAGTGATAATGGATATGGAAACATTGAAATTATTAATTGATATTGTATCATTATATATGAATTTAGAAATTTATAATCAAATAGGAAGGATTCAATTTCTTGCTTCTGCTGTATAGTCATATTTTTGATTTTATAAATCATATTATATAGGAAAATATTATTTTTATTTCAATATTGTTACTGTATATTTTTGGAAATTATTATTTTTAGAATGCAAGAGGTTCATGGTATGGTTAATTAATGCAGTTTATTTATTTTGATAATGTGGATTTCATTGTTTTATATATGTGGAATTTAATTATCTAAATGATATTTATTAATTCCAGTTTTTTATGTAATAATGTGGTAGAGTTGTTTTTGGAAATTGTGAAATAGTTTATCTTGGATATTCTAGAATTGTGAAAATAATAAATAAATTTAACAATGATTGTTACAAATAAAAAATATTTTAATAATGTTGTATTAAATACACATAAATTTTCTATATGTTTAAATATTTTATAAATTAAGAAAAATGGAAAAATACTATGTAATTTGAATGTAATTTATGTGAAGGTGGTGGTTATATAGTTAATACTATCAAGAAATTAGGTTCAGTATTTACATAATTATGGGGAATTTGTAATTGATCTTTTACATTAAATCATTGTGTGATTATGTACAGTTTAATGGTTGGTTTTTGTTCATCTATATATGGTAGTGGTTGTAGTGGACATATTGTAGTGATGATGTGGAGAAGAGGTGAGGCCAAAAAGGTACTGTGATCATCAGCAAGCGCATGGTTGGTAATGAGTTTTAATTATATAATCATTATATGTTATGTTATTAATTATTCACTTCTAGTTGATAAGGTTAACATGTATATCAACTATATATTGTTTCAGATTTCAATCAACCCCCATCATTGAGGATGTGGCTGGACCAAATGGATATTAAATCTATATATCCATGTATTCCTCTCTCCTTATCATATATACTCTCAATCTCCAAATCCATCTCTGTCATTTTGTGGTTATACGGTTGTGGTCATATTGTGGCTATATTTTGTACTTGTGACATAGTTCTGAAGTTTCAGTGGTGGGTAGGTTATGTGATTATATTTGTTTTCATGTTGTGGGGTTTTCTGTGTGATGAGGAATGAGTAATCAATACATGTTAAAAATATTCTTATATGGTATATATTTTATTCTTATATAGTAGTTTTATTAATACATGGTATAAAAATGTGATATGTGTTTATGAGATATGGACATTGAATTGGTGGGAGATCAAAGACATACACATATGATATGAGGGATACTAGAAAAGTGTTCATGTAGGTGTAGGGTACATTCTATATATATTTTTATTATTATTAAATTATTCATCTAATAAGTGGATTTAGTGAGTGAGTCTTAGGGACATTTGGAATGTTGATGACTAAGGATAAGAAATTCATATTTTTTTAGTTTTTTCCCCAATCAAATTAGTACTCTTATTTAGTACTATAACATTAATGTTGGGGGGGGGGGTACCTAATGATTATAATTTCATTCTCACATCCATATTTACATATATTATTTTAAATTATAAATGGTACAGATTTGGAGATTTGAATAAACATTAGTGGTCCATGTCATGGAAATCATGTTGAGTCGTATTTTCTTATAAGTGGATATATTTTATTTGGTAATTCTAATTTGGGGCATTATATCCTGATTTAATTTTATATTATTATTTTTTATATATGGGTTTAGGTTTTATTTTGTTTATTTAATATGTTTTTAATTTAATTTTGATTTATTTTATAGGATTTTGGTGGATAGTACCTCCAAATATGTGTGTTTTCATCCTAGGTACTATTCACAAAACCATGGATTATTTGTCTTAGGATTTAAGGGGAATTATGAACATTACAACCACCTTAAGATGGGTTTTACATATTTTTTGTTATGATAGAGCTATTTCGTTACATAAATGAATGTCAAGATGGAGTCTGATGTAACTCACTAGTGATAAATACCATTTATTTTGTGTGGAAATGAAATCAAGGATGATTAACATGTGATATGAGAAAGGTTGACATGATAGAATGTATAAAGTTTTATTTTGATCCAACATAGAGACATAAATTTTAGTAATCAACAAAGAGAGTGATTATACTGATTATGAGTTAAATACCTTGTTTGGGTTCATTCATCTTGCTTAATCTCATTTTCATTTTAATTATCAGAGATATATTTAAGAATGAAAAAATAATTTAGGAAGAAATATAATAAGTGTATTTTATTCTATATCCTTAGGAGTTTGTTTTGAATTTTAAATATTGTTTCCCGTCGACATTATAATGTGTTCTGGGTAGGAATGGTGTAACTGGATGTTTTGAATTATCATATGTGATTTATTTATGATAAAGATGATTTATGGAGAATTATGTTCTTGAGTTTTAACAATATATTTTTCCAAATTTTTGGGGATTCCATAACTAATTAAAATAGAGATAGGGGTATATTTTACTATTATCTCCATCGAGTTTATTCATGTGTGTAATAAACATTAAATTATATTAGTAGTTAGTATGTTGATACGTGGAACCCGAATGTGGTTGATTTTTTATAATCATGATAATTAAAAATTAGTTATGACATCATAAAAATTTAAATTTAAATTATCAGGCGAGTTTTTGGTTATGGAATTGATTGTGGATATTAGTAGATATTAATCACCAATTTTTAGGGGAGATATTTTATGATACATTATAGGTAAATCTTCTTAAATGTTCTATGCTAATATATATATCATCATATAAAATTTCTCCCAAGGATATAGGAATTTTTTTAGGGAATGTATTTGGAAATTATGTATCATATCAATCACTTCATATAATTTTTTAATGTTATTTTAATTGGTAAAGGATAAGCCAATTGGTAATAGATTATTTTGAAGGATTTTCTCTTTTTAGAGATGAAATTATAGGTTTTTTAGTGATAGAAAAATGAATTGAGTTTTTTCAATTTTAATGAAGCTGAAGATTTAGTTTGTAAAGAGTCACATGTATCCTTTTCCCCTATATTGTTGTACTTAGATGTTTTGGTAATTTTTTTGGGGATTCAGTAGAATTATATTTTTCAATATATGTATTAGTAATAATCATATTCAGTTTTTTACCATCCATAGTGACTAAAAGGGACATATAAATTTGTTTTTTATATAACCTCAAAAATAAAATCCTCATAGAATATATCAGTTGATTATATTTACTTGATATTTTGGTTTATAGATATGTGTCAATTTAGTTATA
This sequence comes from Viscum album, assembly GCA_963277665.1. NCBI lineage: Eukaryota > Viridiplantae > Streptophyta > Magnoliopsida > Santalales > Viscaceae > Viscum > Viscum album. The sequence continues at coordinate 1,714,481,030 of OY728130.1, forward strand.
TGAAGGGTTTGAGATTTTATCATTCTTTAGGGACAAAAGGATAAGCGTATATGAGGTGGATGGTGGTACTATTGGTAATGAGGTTAAGGTGCACGACATATCAAGTTCAATGTGATAGAGACTACAATAACTAACGAAGGTGAGAATATTCATGTTTTTTCTCTATTATATCATAATTTATTACATAATTGATTTAGGATCCTTTAATACTTTCATTGAACCCACTGTAGTCAAAGTGTCATGTCATAAGCTGGTGGAACATTATATTACCTTTGTGTTGGATATTCCATTTAAAGGCTAGTGCAGTTTATATATAGTTTTACATGGATAGTGTTTTATGATCAATCCACAAAATTTTTTAAGTGAGTTATTTATTTTACAAATTTAACAAAATCATCTTATTTATAGAATGGATTGGTATAACTATCTATGGGATTCTATTGAATGTTATCAGGTGTGTGTGATATTCTATAATGAGGATGGTGAGTGTGTTATGTTCATTAGAAAGTGGGATTATTAGAAGAATAATATATTTTTCAAACCTTATCTATTATATTTATAGTGTTTCATGTTCAGTTTCATGTGTTTCTATGCATAAGAGTTTCAAATATATGTGTGAGAAAATTCATATATTTTTCATAAATAGGCTTTAAAAATACCACATAAACCTGAAATCATGTTCAGTATGGAATTACAACAAAATTTCTCAATAAATTTTATAACTCATTATAAGATTTAACTTTTATAAATACAAGTGTTTTAGACTTACATTTATGGTGTTTCATAATTGTTTCATAATTGTTTCATTTGAATAGATATATCAAGTTCATTTGGATTAGTTTTTTTCTAGGATTCCATGAGATGAATATAAAAGAGAAATTAGTTCCAAATACTAGTTTTAGGTATTTATATATACACATTTAGTTCAAGGTGAATCATTTTGGAATCACAAACACTATATATATTACATTTTTTTATAAACTATTTTTTTAATAATGAGAAAAGCTTATGTTTACATTTTCGATGATATTATGGTAAATTTGAGATCATAATAGGATCAAGATTTTAAATTTATTATATTGAAAATTATTTATATTTATAAAACATATGGTAATATATTTTTTTTCATGTGGTATATATGCGATGATCAATTTTTGTTGTAATTTTTTCCCAACAGGGTCTAATAGTTGATCCATTGATGATCAGGGTAGTTTATTACTAGGGTAGTTCCTAAGAACATGAAAAATGTTTTTTGTTTCCACATTATTGAAGTATATTAGTGGAGGTTAATCTAAAATGTTTTTATAATTATGTAACCATTTAATTATTTTACAATGATATATTAGACCAATATAAGATAAATAAGTATAAGGTATAGTTATTGTACATTTTAGGGAATCTAATAAGGGATTGTATCCTATATATTTTTTTGGAAGGATTAATGTATTAGTTCTTAGTGATGATCCTTTTCATAAAATGGGGTTTTATATAGGGGTTTAGAATGATCATGTATGAGATTTATAAGATAATTCCTCCTGAAAATAATTTTTTATCTCATGATATTGATAATTGGATATCCATGTAACATTAAACGACCTAGAGGAATTAAATGGATAGTGAGAGACATATGTTAGTCATAACACATAAAACCAAGTCATATCATAATCTAGTGGTATTTTAATTTTCCTTAATGGATGTGGATGTAGTATTTGTAGTATTATGAAATTGACATATCCTACACATAGATAAAAAATATATTAGATAATGTTCAAATACTTAAGACATGAGGTTATGTTTTTCATGATTTTGGAGTTGAATATAAGATTATAGAGGGTGTTATATTTTTATATTGTGATTTAGAAAAATATGATAGTGTATTTTCCACAATCACCAAAAAATGCTTCTTCCATTACGATCAATGTTTATGAGTCTCAAATCAGATATAAGAATATTAATTTACAATAATAACTCATTATTCAAGTATATGTTACTAATAAGTGGTCAGATGATAGTGATCATCAAGCATTGTTTCATGGGGATATTTTTGTTTCGTCGGTGTTATAAGAAAAATTATATGTTTTTAGATCATAGATAACATTAAATCAAAATATTTCTATGATGTATCCTCTCTTGATTGAATATTTTTTTCCCTTTCATGAATCAAATTTTTTTAATTTATTAATACTTATTTATTATTATTCAATAGTATAAAAATAAACATTGAACTATAATATATCCATTGAATTAATTGATTTCATCTTAACGAATACATATTGAATTTTTTATATGGGTTACTTATAATATATCTTTATGTTTTAGTCATATATGAATAAATCTTTGTTATTGTTCAATTACTGATGTTGATACCTCGTTTTATAGAAATTTTAGATTCATGTATAGTGTATCGCTTATATTGTTTTATATATATCACATATTGTGTAATTTCAAGGTTATGAGGTTAATCGTATCTAATATAAATCCTCACTGTACCTCATGTATATATTTGATTTTGCACCTTTTTTGAACCTTATTTTGTTCAAAATATAAAATTTAAAAATAATAAATATGAATTTGTAGTGGAAATTAAAAATTATAATGTAAAAGTTGATTTCATGTGGAATTTATTATATAGGTTATTGGAAGAATCATATGTATTGGGTTGTGATCACATATAATAATAAAAATAACTCATCTATCTATGTGGTTATGTTTAATGTATTTTTTTGGAAAACATTCTAGATCCACATTATGTTCGACCGAATGTATAGTGTCAATGATTCTTGAAATATATCAGGTATCTAACATATTAGAGAATGCAGAATTGATTCATGAGTAGATGATGTCTGATCAAACTGTAATTTAAAAAATATGGATTTTAAAACGATACCTATGATGTATAGTGTTAGGGACAATATATTTTATATGTAATGTCCTCATCATTTGAAATAAACGATTATTATAGGTCATAAACTGTCCCCCCCATTCATTGGAATATTTTAGGGCCAATGGTGAGTAATTGATATTTCATAATTTGTGTAACTTCCATCCAATATGTTTTAGATTCACAATGTCTTCCATATGTTAAGGATTTGTAGATATATTAATTGTGAATATTTTCTTATTCGTTATGATGGTATATAAATTTATTTGGATGTGATGTTACCATAACATCCAATTAATATTCAATATTATGAAGGTATGTTATTAAAAAACACTATATTCCTCTTATTCAAATCATGGGGAGGGATAATATCATAATAGAATGTATTTAGGATCCCAAGATTCTAATTCAACCTCAATATCAATAATTTAATTTAGTTTTTATTCTATTTTTACTATTTAAATCATATTCATCTAAAACATTTGATATTTATTATTCCCTTTTTTATTCGTGGTTTTATCTTGATGTTATTATATTTAGGGAGGTATCTCATTGGGTCATCATTTTTTAGAAGTCTTATTTTAATAGGTTTTGTATCGATTCTATTTGATAAAAATATTTTTGTGAAGTATATTTTGAATGGATTTTAATTTAATTGGTTCATTAATGTTTTATTATAATTTTTTGATATTTTATGTGTTATTTTTGAGATGGATAGTGGTAGAGATGTTTCGTGTAAGAGTAAATATTCCACGTATATACAAAATATTTTGAAAATTCATGGAATTTCTATTATTATATTCTCTTTATCATATTTGGAAGAGGAGTGTGGAATCAATATATAATTACCTATTCATTGTTATGGAATTTACTTTATAACAACATGAGGTGTGAGATTACACCCTTATTCATTCAGGTTAGATAGTTTTATTTTATTTTTTCTATGTATTATGGGAATAAAGTTTCTATATTATTTTTTTCTATAAATTCCATATATATTATGAAATATCTATGATTATTATCATCGTTAGATGAATATTAAAGGTATACATTATGATGGAATGATTAGCTGATAATGAAATTGAAATTTAAATGAGGGTAGTGACATGATTATATTTGTTTGAGTAATATAGTCTTATGGTATATTTCAACATCAACAGATAAATAAATTGTAGAATTGAATGGGAGGAAATAATTTTCCAATTATTTCTAGAATTCTCATTAAAAATATAAATTTGAGTAGATTCTTGATTTAAATTTGGATTTCTCAACCTTGAATGACCTAATTATTATAGGAGGCTTAAATGGGGCCATCCATCATCTTATGTGGATTGTTAATCCCTTACCATAATTCTAACATGTTAATCCCTTCTCTTAATTAGACATTGTTCATGTATCTTTTTTCCATGTATAATTATCATTTCATGTTATCATATGTGTTGTTGTATACTAATGTTGATTTTCCATTCTTTCCCTGTATGTTTCACAATGTATATTTTTTTTACAATTCCTCAGTTTTTTATAAGTACTTGAGAAAGGAGAACCATCAAGTCTTGTTTATCCCTAAGAGGGAGAGTGTGATTGACTTTTGATAACAGAAAAAAGGGACTTGAGCATAGGGTGAGGTATGTGGTGGCCATGGAGGTCAGGGTGAGGATGCAGTCGAGGTAGCCTGACATTTTCTGAGTATCATACCCTCAATATATCCTGGATCACAACTATAGTATGTTGAACTTTATGACTACCTTAATAGATAGATGAAACCGGGATATGTTTTTTCATATATCTTTGAGGATTATGTACTATGGATAAATAAATTTAAATTTAAATATTCCTTTATCCTTATTTTATAGAGCTATATATGGTACATCTAGGAGTTTGTGGCTGATTGGTTAGTGGAAGACCACACGGTCAAATTTTTTAAGATACTGTTCTTATAATTAAATTACTATTATTAGGGAATACACCCATTATACATCAGAACACTAGGTTATGTATGCATTGGTGGGGTCTTACTAATTCATGTACTCCACCCTGTTTTGGAATTTTGGTGTGATTGAAGATTTAACGAGGGATTTAGTAAAGAGAAAGGGCCCTATGGTAGAGGGTTAAGAAAAGGAGAATATAACATGTGATAGATCTAGACATACACTAGAGGAAACCTTTTATTTATTTATTCATTTATTTACCAATAGATTACTCACTGTATTGCCATTCCACATTGAGTGTGGCTTTTATTTATATGAAATTTATTATATTTATTAGTTTCTATATGTTTACTCATACTATTTTTTATATTGTATTTTGTTTATTATTGATCTTATTACATGATGTTGAGGGTATATTCTACCAATGTATGATCATAAACCCTCACTATAATTTTACAACCTCTTTCATATGAGGAGGTGTTCATGAGGTCATGTGAAACCCTGATTTAGACAAGAGGGTTTGTGACAAGGTTTTAAAAAATGGTATTAGGGGACATGACTCAAGAACATATCTCATCTCCTAGACAAGATTTGGTATAGGATAATCTATAGTTAAGAAGGTTGGGACTCAAGTATGTAAATTTATGTGTTTCTGCAAAACACTGTATAATGGACCTCCATGTTTTTTGTAATGTGAGGATAATTATGCTTTGTTTTTACCACTGAATAAATTTATATTTGGTGAGGAACCTGATTTTGATATGTATTTTTTGAGATTTTTAGTGTTTTCATGCACCATGATCAAGCCTATAGGTTAATATCACATATATATACATATTTTTGTGCTGCATATTGGTTCTTAAATTAAATTCCGTGGTTGAGATTTGTATTTCGAATAGTTTCTCTAGGGTGATATATATGTGATGTTGTGATATTATGATATATTCTTATTTTGATTAATTTGATAAACTAATTATACTATTTTTCTAGCATATATATATATGATGATTTTGACTAACATACAGGGATAGGGACTGGGGTTAGTGTTAGGAGTGGTATACCTTGGTTTTTTTGTAGAATCCTATGAGAATTTTATTTCAACCCATAGACTGTTTTAGAGTTGAAATGTTACATGTGTTACTTTTTTATAGAATATTATACATTGTAGAAATTTAGTGGGACCCCCAGCTCAACCAGATGCTCTATAGCATTTTCTTACATTATCTCCAGTGGTTCAAGTGGGTGTTCTTTATCAGCAGTAACTGAGAACCATACTTGAATTTTCAACGTTTTCAACTCCTACATACTAAAAACATTTAGGTCTATGGTGGACCACCAGATGTTGAGGATTGGGTGGGATTTATTAAAATCATATTTGACATCATCAAGGTGTTGATGGATATAAAGGTGAAGCTTGGAATCATTTATTCTCCAAGGACCCACCAGGAATTCCAGGTAATTTATTATCAAGTCCAAATGATATGATAGAATTAACTAGGATGATATCAATTTGTTTTTTGGAAGTTTTCTTTTCGGATATGATGAATCGTGACCACATACATATATTCATTGAGATAAAGTACCAAATTATTATTATATCTTCTTACACCATTCTTTTTAATATGAATTTATATTTTTCTTTGAATTTGGGTGGAGATGCGGCTTATAAGTCATTTATATTTAAGTCAAAAGTGTAATTGAACATAGATATAGGGTCAAGATCATTGACCTAGCATCGTACTAAGGGGTCCAATGAAGTACATGTACATCAAGATGCTTCTAGAGGATATATGAACAACTAGACATTTCATAACCTTAACCAATTATATGGTTGGACACCCAACTATAGAAATGTGTAATTATTATGAAGGAAACAAGTGGATGGATATAGAAATTTAGTAGAGTAGTGAAATTAAATTTCATATGAGTATGGAAAAATATTTTCCTTCATGAGGTGGTCCAAAATGAGTCAAATATGGTATGTTCATACCCTAATGTTGGGTATGCATAACCCCATTGAGATGTGACTTGTAGTATTAAAATAAAAGACATATCTAATAGTTTTGTGATTGATATTCAGCTAGGAGATGGAGACAACTCTGGCTATGGAACCATAGGTCTAGACAGGGTTCTACGATACAAACTTTGATTAGATGGGCATATATGGATAGGGTTATAGAACTGAGGAAAACCACCTCCCTGTAGTAGATCAAACTCCAGTATATAGTTGATAGAAGCCACATATAGTTCTAGGTATATTTATCATCACATGCACTCTATCAATTACTTTTTATGATAATGGTTTCCCCCATTATTTTAAATTTTCATTTGTAGTTGTGGGACATATCCAATAAAGTTATCTCCCCCACCCCTGAGATAGTCTACCATGATACGTCATTGAGGAAAAAAATATAATATCACTAGTGATACCCAAATTATAATCTAGTTGTTACTGGCTATTGAATATATATCTAGAATCATGATTCTAAATAATGAAACATTCTATGGGGTTCTTCATGGATTTTCTTACCAGGTTCAGATAACACATTGATTTCTAAAGAAGGACCATGTCATTCACTTCACTATATGGTGAGAATTTCATTATTACTAGAGAGTGATAAATGGGATCATGTAGAGGTGGAATGAACATGCCTCAGTTATGGTAAATTATGACACAATGGATTGAATAGATCTTTTGGTAGTATCAGTTATTATCTAATTATCTTTTACTCAAGACATGGATAATTATAAAGATATCTTACTAGATGATTTCATAAAACTCCCTCTTGATAGTGGAGTTATCATTGAGAAATCATTTTTACTAGGTGAACAAAACATCTCGAAAACACCATATTATATGGTTCCAACTATGTTGAAGTAATTCAATGTGATACCGGATAAATTATAGTGGATGTGATTTATTAGACTGGTAACTTCACCCTGGGGTGAACACACACACACACACAAATATATATATATATATATATATATATATATATTCTCCACCACATTAACCTTTTTATTATCAAAGAAACTTTTTAGGTGAAATTTTGAAACCAAAAGTAAAAACACCAAATCAGAAGACACAACAAATAAAAAACAACATATGTATACTAGGATCCATTTATATATATAGTTTCCAAAATATATATCTTATTTTAGTCTCTAGATCCCCTATTAGATGATCTTCCAAATGGGAAGACAAATTTTCCCAAGTCTACATGTACTCTTATTTGGTCACCATCTATTAACTGAATCCCTCTTCAATATGAGATCCTGCTTGTCAATCCATGCAATTAGTTCAGCATTTTCTAAATATTGTTTGGCCATACCATAATCATTTTGACATCTACTTTACATGACTTAATCATAATAACAAACTCCTTAATTTATTTTTCTAAATGTATAAGAAGTTCTACGTTTGGTTCATGTGATCTCTCTATTCCCTTTGTTGATTTGTTGAAGCAACACAGGATGCTACCCACTAGTTGCCTACCTCATCCTAGGATGAATTTTCAGCCATATTGGGAACAATATATTTTATATTATATTTCATTTTGTTGGGGAATATTTTCTCTATTATAAGAGGTATGTAAAAATAATCATTTCTCTCTTTATTGAAGCCTCTCTGACTCTTCATTCTCCTCGAGCAAGGTGATTTATTTTCCTTGAAATTATTCATGGTAATCACCAGAAAGGAAGATAGGGGACTCATATATATTCTCATTACGAGTCCCATACTCATCCTTTGATATCACATTCCCAAAAATCTCATGACCCTTTCTATCATTTAACAAAATTTCAAAGAGGTTTCTTATCTCAATAGATAGAACCTCTATACCTATATTGTGATTCCGTAAATTCAGGCACATATTGCCATGTTCTCAGGTCATGATGTCTAATAAATAACATACATTAAGCACAATAGATTCCACCATTTGTCCTTTCATTTCTTGTTTCCCCTTATTCCATCCTTGATCAGTAATGTCATTCTATAAACAAGTTAGATCTACATAAGATAGAGTTATACTAGGCCTCGAGCCTCCTTCAAGAACTGCATAAGATAATTATTTCTCTGAAAGTGAATGAACTGACTTTTAAGAGGCACCTAGAGTAGTCCTTAATCTAGTAATGACCTTAGACACTATTGGTTTACCATCCCTTATTCGATATTGAACCTTTGTGAAATTAAGACAAGTGGAAACCCCCAACAAAATCTACCAAGGTGAGCCTCCTTCTACACTTGGACCAAATATGTTTTTTATTTATATTTAATCCTACAACCTCTAGATTAATGTTATTCCTTTTTCTACTCCTACATATAGCCAACGAATGCCCCAATTTCTTATAGACGTGAAAAAATTCTAATAATGATTCATCGACCACGTCTTGTTTTAACAAAATTATTCACCCACTATAATCCAACCCAATATGGTAGGAATCTATGAAGAATCCACTTCCACCAAGACACATGTATAGATTAGGTGGTAGAGAGATCTACTTCTATTTTCAAATCATATAAATATTCCCACGAGGTTCCCTAATAGTCTCAAAATAGATGGGTTTTTCATGAAAGGAGGAGTTGATGAAAACACACCCAGATGAAAACAAAAGAGGATCCATGCTTCATGTGGCAGTTGTAAGATCATATAAATTGAAAAAACCAGGATCCATTATAGATGTATGGTGTGCTATACTTGGCCTTGATCAAATCCTCCTATGATTTGAACTGAATCATAATATGTGGGTTGTTGAGAAATTCCACTATCAATATCTCCTATAAATCTCATTGCCTAAAAACAAATATATCAAAAATTTCCACCAATATTCATCTCTAATTGAACCAAGAAATCAATCTATGATTAAGAAGTACTTACACAATGTATAATTTTGGTGTAGATATTGAGAGTTTAAGGTTTCCATTGAAAAGATTTGTACCTTAGTTCAAATATAGATTTTAGGGAAGGAGTTAAGGAGGATAGGGTTAGATAAGGGAGAGAAGATACTGTATTTTCCCCCTCAATTAGAGGGGGGACATGCTCGAAGGACATCACCATCATATAATGGGATAATCCATCATGAAAATCCAAAATAACCACCCTTCCATCTAGAATTGTGTGATCTTATATTGTTCATAAAGAAATAGTACAATTTTAATTAACTCTAAATTGTTTTATCAAATAAAAAGTAGGTGATTTTGAAGAAATAATAACCTTTTTCTAGTATGAAATAACTTTTTGGTCAATTAAAAAGTTCTAGCTGGTTCTCTATGTTTTATCATTGACAGATTAATCACTAATTGTGAGTTATAGAGGAGGAAATTCCAAAGTTGATCTTATAGAGATGGAATGAGAAATATTAGAACTTTCTAATGCTTTTCAGACTAGGAAACATGATTATTGTTTTAATTGAACTCATGAATAATATGTCAAAACCATACCTAGAATCTTTAATCATTTTGTATGTTGAGGAAATTCTTCTATGCTTTCCAATATGATTAAACAATGCTAGACACAAATATAGAGTCTGGTATAAACTCTCAGTAGAGAGACCATAGGAAATTATGTCGTATTGTGTCATCATGATTCTTCACATGTAAATGCTATGAAATTTAGTGTATAAGACATGAATATCTGTAGACCTATGAAATGTATAAGAAGTGATGTCTCTGACACATCCATAGAAAGTGTTTGAGATTACCAACTTCATGTAATAGGATATTACCAATGGGTTATTTCCGACTCCACCTATCTATCAGAACCTGTGAAAATATTTACAAATAATGGAGTCAAATTACATTTGATGGACTAGTTTTATGGAGGAATTACATATTCAAAGTAGATGTTTGATGAAAACCCTAGTACTGATGCTGCCTAATCCTAGGATTGGTTATGCAGTGTGTTTTGATTCATAATTCATTGGTCTAGGTGAATTGTTAATGCACAAAGAGAAAATAGTGTCATATTTGTTATATTAATTATCACCCTAGTAGTGGGTATTCCTTACTCTTTATTTGGTTCTGGAATATATGGTTCTTGCTCGGATGTGTTGGTGACACTATCTATTTGTTGAGATATTCATTATTTATATAGACCACTAGATCATTCAATATATATTCTCATAGTTGGACCAAAGAATAATACCTAGGCACTAGGATGAGTATATATATATTTTTAACATTGATATGGAGTTTGAACCACTTAAGGGTGACATCATGTACAACCTTTGTTTCATAATATGTAGGTTGATCATGATCTTGGTGAGCAACCTTTAGAGGAAAAGTAAAGCTTGATGAAATTCATGGCTAACAAGAGGATGGATGATTATGGATATCATGGATATATGTTTTGTGCCAATTTATATAATAAGTCCTCAATTTTTTATCTATTGAATACTAGTCAAGATTTATACCTAGAGTGCATTGTGATGAGGGAATTCCTAGCAAGCGGTGACCAAATACCTGGGTGGAATTTGGGAGGTAATGATGTGATCATTTTCCATGGGAGAGAAGTATCTCAAAATTCTGTTATAAAGAATATAATAATGTATTATCATACCTACATTTTGGTGGTGCATCACGTTGAGACCTTGATATATCATAAATTTATATGACAATTATGGTTATCAAAGACAGGGGGATGTTCTAGATTTTAAATCATAGTGCCTTACCTATCTGAGGGTAATGGATGAGCACAAACACACTAGTGGGATGAATAAACCATATTATATACCCATGAGTAACTGGGAGGTCTTAAAGATGGAATTTTTGGGGGGGTTACATAGAACCTTGAGGTGTATTGACCATATCCGAGTAATTGTCGATCGACTGATAAAAGATGTAAACGTTTTACCATTATAAAAGAATCAATCCATGGATGAGTGTATACTGATATATATCTAATACATGTTACAAGGTTTAACCATGAGAAATGTTTCATATAGAGCCACATGTTTTAAATCACTGTTCTGGAAGGGCATCTAGAAGTCCCTATGGAATCAATTGACATTAAGAATAAAAAACCATCCTTATGATAGATGAATAACCCAAGAAGGATATACACATTTTCAATGATATGTTTCAATTTTTAATTCTATCATTCAATTAATGTTGGTATAATCACCTTTACTTGGTTTATTCCACTTATATTAATAGTTACTAAGCTTTGATTAAGATGAAGCACTGTAAGGCTCTTTATGGAACATCATGTTTTTTCACAACTCTTTTGGAATGAGGAGTGTGAGGAATATATTATGTGCCCTATAATTATTCTAGAGACCACAGAGAGAGTGTAGATAATACCAAGGTGGTTGATCATATGTCAAATAAGAAATAGATGATATGTTTACTGTAGGAGTATACCTTTAGAGTTTGATAATGGTAATTAGGTTTTCTTGAGAGTGAATCCCCGGTTAGGGAATCAACATATGAGGAAGTAGGGAAATAAAACACCATGTTTTGTTAGACCATTAGAGATCACTAATAAGGTTAGAGAAGTGGAATACCACTTGGATCTTCCTTCTCCCAATAGATGTATACAAGCTGGGTTTTATGTGTCACTAATATATAGATAAAATGATGATCCCACAGTTGATATCAATAATAAGGACACTGGGTTGGATCCTGATAAATCTTATGATGAGAATCCTTTAGGATTATAGATTAGTGTGAGAAAATCATACATTGGAAGACATTACAACTTTTTTAGGATTAGTGGATGAAGGAGGTTTATAAGAGTATACATGGTAGTGAAACATTGATATTTAAGCTGGGTGGAATGTAATTTTGGAGAATGAAACCTCAATATTCTTCTTTAGGATGATAAGACTATAATGTGGGAAAATTGTAAAACAATGATATTTTATTCCCTTAATGAAATCCATGATTACATTCATCTAATATTTGGCCATATGTTGGCCATGTTTTGATAAGGAATTTGGGATTTGGGAAACATTGTGATGCCTAAATTTGAGTATGGTAACCTTATGACTAAATGATGGGTGGACTCACCACCTTACATAAGTTTACACTGTAAGGGACTTGGCTTCAACATGGAGTGGGGGACGTGCTGTAATGTTACCTTAGAGTTTAAAATAATTCTATAATAGTAAGGTTTGAACCACAGAGATTGTTATTTATAGAGGATATTCCATTGATTTCATCCTAGAATGATTTCAAAAAAATAAGATATCCCATGTCAGTTTGGACCACACCATAGTGTCCCACTCCATGTCAGTTTCATAAAGATGGTACAAATGTATTCCCATCATTCGATCTTTGGGTGTTATGGATATAAATGATCCATTTTGGAATTGAAAATGGAGAGATGTTTCAAATTTTTATTGGGGGAGTGATGAGGCATAATTGTAGTTTTTTCAAATATTTTGAGCTTTCATATTCGATGAGCATCATACTCATGAAACATCATTCAAGATCTATAAAGGGTTGTATATATGAATCAAAAATGATGTGAACACCATTATAAAAGGTAATAATGAAACTTGGAATTGTTCTATGTTTTAGTTCATAATTTATTCAACACATAGGTCTTATTCCATCACACTCCACACTAAAGTACCCTACCAATTCTCAGGGTGTTCCCCATTTAGTGTGGCTATTCCATAACCATGACACCAACATTATTATGTCCATATCTATGTACACACAATACTATAGTGTATAACCCGAAACCACGGTTTGTGTTTTCTTATAGTCCTCCTAGGAACAAAAACATACTTTCCCTATGAATCGTCCAAACTCTCTATAACTTAATGGGTTTTCTGGACTATTTACTTCAGGTAATTATAGATATATCCCTGGACAATAATATCCATAACAAACACTATAACCCATGACATATTGTATTGTAACTACATAATGGAGTCCTTGTCATGTGATCATGTTCTCTTTGGTGTGTAGACATGGATATGTTATTGCACCCTCATTAAACAATGAAACCAATTTTGAAACCATTGGTAAGAATATATTTACAATTTGGGATCCCATTTAGACATGTTTTACAATTATAAATTATGTGTTGGTATATTTTATACCATGATCTATTTTTATCAAATGTGGATGTGTGTATCCCATGCGACACATTGTGATATTTAATTCCATGAATGATACTAGAGTATATTGTTTCCATTTTTTCTTTTGATGACTTGATGTTATGTGTTCTGTGGTATACTCATAATTATAATCGATGTATTCCTTATACACTTCACCAGTAGTGTTTGTTTCAATTCCTTGGTGGTTTTTACTAATACACGAGGATGATTTACCATTATGACATGTTTATCCCTTATAGGTGTTGTGTGCTCATATTATTATTATTGGGAAGAAGGGATTGATCATAGGTGTGCTATAAGGTATCCATGGATACTATATTGACGATTCACTCAAGGTAGACTGTAATTTTCCAATTATCATGCCTTCAAGGTATCCTACTTCAAAACAATAGCACACTGATCATCATGACCTGTATGATGGAAAGTGTATTCCTGGTAAAACATTTTCATGAATCCATGGGGGAAATGTATTTTTCCTATTTTTATTACAAATGACATCTTTCAATATCATTCGGACATGGATCCAAACATGGTACAACTATGGGTTTGTGGAGAGTTGGTTAGAGCATAACCACTCAATATTTATTTGAGTGATGATATTCTTATTAATAATTTTTTATTATTATATAATGAGCTAATATATTCGATCAAACATGGTTATTAATGCATTTTTTGGTTCCTAATGATTCTTGAACTCACACACCACTCAGGAATTTCAGGGCACCTCATGATTTTATGAGGGATCTAGAAAAATTGTTTGGGACCAATTGTAGATAGATTATCAAGGGGAATAATGTAGGTGGTGGGGTGGGATTGATATTACAGGAAAACTAATAATATTTTATTTCTTTATTTAACTATTCTTTCTTATATAGGGAAATGATTTTCACATTGGGAGAAACACTTATTTATTTGTCACATAATCCATTTATTTGTTTCAACGTGTTTACTCTAAATATTTTTTTATTGTTTATTGATTATTATAGATCATATGACATCATACTAGTGGTATATACTATCAAAAAATGTAATTATAAGCTTGATACTAGTTTGATGCATCTTTCCTATAGGGATTCACACAAGAGGTCATGTAGAACCCCATCATAGAAAAGTTTGTTTAGGATTGGTTATTATAAGTGGATTTACGGAAGAACTCCTTTTATAAACATTATTGAATCATGTAACCATATGAATATAATTATCATGATAATGAACTAGAAAATGAAAAAATATATCTTTTCCAAACCCTTAAAAATATGAGATATTGTTATGTATGGCACACAGAAAAGTTATCTCTCTATTAAAATATTTGACTAGGGGGAGATAAATTTGATTAACACTACCCTAGAGTGTGATGAGCCATATATGCTTACTAGTTCATGAAATCCATAATGAACCAACTCAAAAATTGGAAACTTCTATTATATTAGGAATAAAATGAGGTGATATAACATAATGTAGAAAATTTTAACCTTTTTGATGTTTGAAATAAATAGAAAGTACTCTGAAAAACTTTTTATGATGGAGTCCTCCTTAAATGTATTAAATTAAGAGAGAACCCTTCTATAATATATGATGGAGGTTCATTATCATAAAATAATCACCATTTAGGATCTAAACCCTTCCTCTATATTAAGAAAAAAATTATTTGTCACTGAAAATAATGAAAGGGTGCATTGATTTCAACAATAATAGTGAATCTTTTCAAATACATGAAAATTCCATCCATCATCCTTGAGAGATATTTTATACATCCAAATATTGAAAATTATTATTGGAATAGGGAAATGAAATAATGGGACCATATTCCCTTTGCCACATCTAGGAAGTTCATGTACATCATTATTATGACTACATTGTTTTCTATATGAGACAAGTATACATCTCTTAGATAGTTTTGGGGTAAGAATATGATCCACTTCAATATTTTTAACATTATCAAAATATTTTTTCCCTTATAAAATATTGATATAAATGACTATAATTTCTATTCTTTCAGTCTAAATAGTTTGTTTCGTGAGTAAAACATTTAGTCCAACCACTAAAGTCACTATTATATTGTGGAAAATGATATGTTAGATGGTTTCAGTAAGACCCTATCAAATATAATATATAAAATAGTGGATGAAGATATGAAATATTGGATACAAAAATCTTTTACACCTTATGGGCATGTCACAGTACAACTCAAAATGCCACACAAGAGACCCTATATATTCATATCTAAGGAATAATGAATTTTATGACAATTGAGTTCTTGTTTCCAACACACAAATTTTCTTTATATTGGGGTATCCTGTAATTTTAAAAATCATAATGTGTTTTGATAAGATAAAATAACATAATGAAAATTGTTTTAAAACATTAAAAATATATAATTCACTGATGATCATATTGTGTGAGCCTTTAATAATACTGTTTTCATCTACTCATTCCTTCAAAGAGAGTTTATATTAGATTTTACAACCATGATGGTATAAGGTAAGAATCAGTTAATGATATTTCTAATGTATGAATGTACCTATATTATACACCATGTCAATTATGATGGAGCTTTCTTATTAGCCACGACAGATGGGGAATGAATCAGTCCCTTTACCAATGACATGTATCTCAGGAATTATGTAGCATAATTCTTTTCTAGTATCTATTTCCTAGAAGAAATAATTTATACTATACAACACATACATCCCCACAATATAATGTCAATAAACATGAAAATATTATCTATCATGTGATGTTAAAAAATGATGTAGAAGTCTACCCCTCATGACTTTAACTTACTAAGAGTGTCCCATTCCTTATGTTATATTTTCTGCCTACATGGTTGATCAATCCATATTGGTCCATTTAAACATTGTCCTTATTTTCTATAGATTATTAATTTCAGCTATTCTACATAAATGAGTTGTATTATTACAAGGAAAATACCACTATAAGAACTACATCATGGATTCAATCCCCCAACTATAGGATACATAGTGTCATCTAGGTTCTCATGGATTGAATAAAATACCATCCTTTTAATCATAAATGTAAATAAGAAACTTTCTTGTAATTATCTTAATCATTATCTTTATTTGTAAATGAATTATCTTTTTTAAGGACCTATTCGGGAAATAGAATTCCCCTTAAACTAAAATAAAAGTTTGATCTATTTAGGTGGACTTAATTTGAAGAAATAATTATTTCATGACACCAGTTAACATGGGATGTGTAGTGAAACCTATAACTCATAAATTCTACCCAACTATATTGGGAAAATAATAAGTGCCTATTTCATCATAATATGATTAAAATCCATATCGGGGTACTTTTTTACATAAACTATGTGCCTATTGATTACGGTTAAAATTGTATACAAAACGAAACATGAATCTCAAATCATTGTCCCTACTGTAGTGTATAAAATAAAAAACCCTTCTACCCTCTATGTGATATTGAACTATGTAGATGATATATATTTAAGAACTACATTTGATTTTATTCATACCGATTTATGATATATAGTGAATCCAAATTTCAAAATCTAGGCCCAAAAGAATATATTACACTAAAATAATTAATTAATGATACTTTCCCCTTTCAAAATGGGGTTTCTATCTCTATCATCTTACTGAATGGATACACCCTAAAATGATACCCCATTATTTTCTTCTTGTGCACATGAGCATGATCTGAGCATATAGGAACCCCTTATAGAAGTACGTGTTACACGATTCATATTAGAATAGGATACATAGTGACTATTAGATATACTATTATCATATTATTCATATCTACTATACAACATGTCCCTATCCATAGATAATTATTTAGATCAATGATATGGATTTCTTTATAAGAATAATGTGTAGTTAGATTATTTTCCAGATCTAATATGTAGTGATACCTAGATCTCTTGCATTAATATGAACTTTACTTAATTTTTTTATTTTTCATTACCATTCAAGTTAATCCCATTTATCTAATCATGAATGGTTCTCATTATTAGTGAGAAAGATAATAAAATACTCATCACTACTGTATAATCCTATTCTTCATTGGGGTATCCACCAATGAATTATCCATCAACCTACACTAAATATAACATAATCCCTATTTAATAGTCTGATATGTATATGGAATTACATAAAAAATCATTGTATGAATTGATTTATATCATTACAGTACATATAATGAAATATAGATGGGTTCTACAATATAAATACTAATTATCCAATTTAATCATGGTTCCCAATAAAATAACCAATCCTTCAAAATGGGTATTTGTGGATACAAGAATTAAAAGGATTTTAATTTTCCATAAAATTATATCAGGTTAGTGGAAAACAAAAATTAAAAAGGTATCTCTCAATAGAATGTGAAATATCTATGTTGGACCATTCATAATGAGTTCCTACATTTATAAACCTATAATTATAATCATCCCCCATTCCCTAAACATAGAACATAATATATTAGCAATGAATCTTTATGAGATATACACATGCCTTATTCATAATATATTATGATATTCCAAAATCATATGTTCAAGGTCAATGTACAAGTTCTATTAGAACAGAAAATCCCATCATTATTTTACATAATATAATTTTTATATAGGTCGATTTACTAACCAAAGATATGAAAAAAATGTCCCATTTTGATCCACCTTAAAGGAATCAAAAATATCAATAATGGTCTAGTTTAAGAGGTGTAGTTTAATTATATATGAGTCATACCCATATAAGGGACCCTATATTATATCTATTTAGCCATAAGTAAGTGAAATACAAAAAAATCCCCCACATTGAAAACATCCAAGCCACAGGTTGTTAAATTTTATAAAATATATCAAAGTTGTATGATGATAAATTTCATTGTGTAAGTTCCTCACTAGATCACTATAAAATCCACAGAAAATGAGGCATCATCCCATTGCATCATAATGTATGTAATTTTCTCATAATTTCATGATTTTAAGGGGTATAAAACATAATGTATGATCACACATGATCAAATTAACTCAAAATAATAATCCTGGTTAGTTGAGGATTATAATAATTCCATCACCCTTTTTGAAAAACATGGTATGTAAATCATAAATCATGTATTCGGTTTCATGGGATTCCAAAAAAATCTATAGATATCAGGGAAAAGTATGTGATTATTCAATAGAAAACCATATTTATTTATATATGAATGAACCAAATTTGCTCATGTATATATTCCCCTATTTTGGCATACCAACTAGAGGTGTTATCCATATAAAAAATTCAATGAACCCTCATGTTATACTGAAATCCTTATGAGGAATATGTCACCCTAGTTTTATTTGTACTCATACCTTGTGTCTATATTCCAAACAATCATTTATTAGTAGAGAACCTTAAGCCATGATATATAGTATCCTCTTATCTCTTTTAAAATGTGTTTGGATTATTCTGGAACATAGGGAACCTAATTTGATTATTTAGTCACACTTCCACCGTTTTCATGGCCCATTCATCTTGACCTTAAACCATGGGAAAATTAGTCAACAAGGTATGACATAGAATTTTGGAGATCATTGGTCCAAAGCATAAGATCCAAGAGTACTAGTTAAAGAGGCACAAAACGTGTCTCTCTAAATACAATAAAATGATGTTTGGGAAAAATTTGACTTGATACTCACATATACTCACCCTTCAAGAGATTAAGAAAACATTTGAGTATAAATAAATGTGGTTCAAATCACATAGGGACTATGTTATAACCCATGAAAACTATTTCTTATTCTCATTTGAAACTTCTTATCTATGAAAATTTTATATCAAAATTTTATGAAATTTCTTTTCCATGATAATGTGTTCTGGGCTTGGTGAAACAAATTTTTGGTGTCTAAAACTGTAGTGGAGATTCTTTTCAACATATCTTACTTCACTATCTAGGTGAATGAACCTTTAAAACCCATTCATTATGATTATTCAAGTGCATATATGGTATTAAGTGACTCTCTCATTTCCTATTGTTTTATGACTCATGTTGGTTCCTATATATTCCACCTAGTTTTATCTATTTACCACATGAGTTATTTACTTGAAAATAGATCCTTGGATCGTTATATTTCTCAAAAAATTGAATTGTGGCCCATTAACAAAGTGTGATTCATGATCAACCATGGGATTTCCATACTATCTCACCATCCATGATTTTAATTCTACATTTTAGGATTTTCACAATCCATAATCAAAAAATTCATGTATATTCAATATCCTCATAATTATTCCACCATCTACCTTACTGGTTATTTGGGAAAACATATGGTACCTTATTCATAAAACATTTAATGATCATCATCACATGATCCTAAACTGTATGAGATACGATTTCTCTTTGTGATCATAAACTAAAGGACTCCTTTTTTGTTTGTAGTTTATAATGAAAATATACCCCCATTCATGATATTTTTTACTCATTTCATTCCAAAAAAATTTAATTGGGTACAATAAACCTTCTTGAATGCTCTACTGCCATGAACTACTTAGTTATATGTGCGTTTGAATAAATAAAACCTCCTTGGATATTGATAATTTTTTGTAAACATCATAAGGAACCTATAATAAACTATGAATACATGAACTAAATCAGTTCTTACATATGAATCCCAAATTTATCTTATTAACCACTGAAATTTTCACCCAAAAATATATTTTTAAGTTCCCTGTATCCTGAATACCCTATAGCCGAAATTATCATCATATATTGATTCATGATCAATCTAAAAAATTCATTACCATCATTTCAAAATTACGCAATATATATTTGATATGATTTACATTTTTCATCAATATATCATTCAATATATGGTTCTTTATTCCCTAAATAAGATCAAAGTTATACGAAGATAAACAATAGCATCATATGGTCTATGAAATATGACAATACAACTCATTAAAATAGGGTCTAATATATAAAAATTTAAAATTAAACAATATATGGTCTATGATATACAACCATAAACTCTATCAATATATAGCTTATGTTATATGACCATAAAATATGTAAAAATATAGTCTATGCAGTAGGATCTTAAACTATAATGACACATAGTCTAACCTATATGACTATAAAACACAAAAAACACATGGTCTATGCTACAAGACCCAACAAATCATCTATATTGGTATGTCTTTCATGACCTAATGTTTCCTATTTAAAGAGACATAATACTCACCATAAAGAAAACTCATAAGGATTAGTTTGGAAAAAAATAAATCCCTTACTCATAAATGATCAATTATAAATGTATCACTCAAAAAGTGATGAAAATGTATAAATATTGTTAGGGTGAAAACCTATAACGTGTGAAAATAGAATATGATAAGTTATCAACCACTATTCCATTATCTTGTGAAACTAACAAAAAAATGTACAATAAAACAAAAAAGACACAATACTCTTGGATCCCACCATATCATCCTAGATATAGCTAGGTTATTCTTACTGGGCATCTTTCTATAGAAAAAGTTATATCACATCATTTTTGAGACATAGTCTCCCAAGAAATAAATTTTGAGAAACATATTCATTATTATTTCAATTGGACTAACTCAAGTGCATCAGTGATCATGTTCATGTGAATATTAATCAACAATCCTCACCCAAGAATAATTACCTACATATATAAATTTGGATTTCATTTGGATTTACATTTTAGGTAAACATAATATGTCTCAATAATTTAAGAGATATTTTGTATTAAAAGTTACCATAAATAAAATAAGATCACAAAATTCGATAATTATATTCATTGATAGACTATCAGTATTAATGAATATAAAAAATTCAGAGTATCTCCCATGATATGTTGAATAAGCGTAGTGTGTAGATTAAATGAATATAACAACATATTATTAGAAGACTCTGTGATATGTACAATCTTCTACATTATATAATCTTATGATTGGGGTAACTAGCATGTTTTTGCACTATCCACTTCCACTGTGTGATGAAGTGCCTACACCAAAGAAACAAAATCATGTTTTTCATTTTATTCCACGTTAATGAAGTTCTAAAATTCTTCCACCATATTCATTATATCATTAATCATTTAAATACGGTTCTAAAAATCATTTTGAATATTTGAAATTTATAATCTACCATAATCAACCATTCTTTAGTGTTTTTATAACTCAATCACACATCGAGAGGTTTTGTTTAGTGGTTCATTTTGATTTTCCATGAATGAAACAAAGGCCTCCCCCATTTGTTCTCTTATCTTGAGGGACATTGTCTAATCCATAATATTTACATACTCCTTCATTGTATAATATAGTTTTTGATAGTAAAATTAACTATTTTAGAGAGTTATAAACATGATTTGGAGGTGGCCTAATCAATCCATGAGATCTTCATATGGGAATTGTATGATCAAAATTTGGATATATAAACACAGTTTCACCTGATTTATATGTGGAAATTCTTAGTATTATAAGGACTAAAAAGGGAATTTTGTAAAAATAGAGGTTTATTATTGAACTATGTCACTTATAAAGGGATTATTACTCACATCCCTTTGAGTGATTGAAATAAGACATGCTTGTGTTTATGTAATTTCTATTTGGTGGTATCCAATAAAAGAAGGATCAATGACCTCTAGCCATTTAGGATAAAATACAAAAAAGAAACACAAGAAATCTATTTGTACAATATGAATAGAAAAATTCTCAGAAACAATTAGTGATTTTATTTACCAATAATAAAATTCCATTTTTATCCATAATAGTACCTATGATTACCACCTCAATCAAAAATTTATGTGATAAAAAATGTACTCCAATGGTAAGAAACCCTAAAATAAAAATATGGCCCCTTAAAATGATGTAACCTACATAGGGAGTGTGGATTATTTTTTACATAAAAGGGGTGAAGGAATAAAATGATGTCAAAATATGAGATAAACCTAATTATAAACCCAGTTATAGAATAAATAATAACCCCCACTCACCAGTGACCCCAACCTCACCATACTAGAAAGCGATTAAAGACTTTCACCAAGAGCCTCTAAGATCATACATTCCCATGCCGAATCAATGATCAAACTATCAAGTGCATCCACATTAGGAATCATATCTGGCCCTTATGGGACCCCAACATATTATTATCCTCTATAAATGATGTCTAGAGATAAAGTTCCTAATGGAAAAATTGTAATTATATATTTATCAACTATAGATTCTTTAGTCCAGAGAGGTACATAATTAAAACATATATAGTCAAAATGTTAGGAATAGATACTGGGGATATCTATGGAAAAATTTCTGAAAATAAAAAACATACATCTTGATTGTGAACATCGAATACTATTTTATGACCTCACATGATTTCTCTTCATAGTATGTTCATAGGGATTATCTCCCAATGTAACTGAATCTTGAGGTATTTATGGTGGCACCATCATATAAATAGATGAAATTACTTCAATATTAGTAGTCTCTTATTCCATGTTCTATATTTGACAATGATTGCCTTAAAAATTGACCCCATAGTCATCATGTGAGGGTACCCCAAAAGCTATTCCCCTGCTATAGTATACGCGAGTGATAAATGGCGATAAAATTCCTCCATAATCTATTAATGTAGAAGGTAAATATAAGAATATAATCAATAATAAGAAAAGTATATAATAATTATTATATAGTATAAATTACTTTTCCACTAAATCTCTACTAGTCTCTACTACCTTTAATAGGTAAAAATTTAGGGGAACTATATTTCACAATGCCCAGTGTGTGTAATGGAAATGGCATTTGGTAGAATGTTTAATAGAATTTTTTCCTTGGAGGAGTAGTTCAACTTCAGTGGGATGTTTCTCACATGTTATTCCTTTACGAGTAGTTACATTCCCAAATCCCTCCATTTCTGGACAACTTATTATAGAATAGAACATAGCTTATTTAAATATGTTTTAGTACTCCAATCATCCCATTTTTTGGAAAATGGTGGAAAATGAATCTATATCAAGTGAATGCACCTAATTTACCTAAAAATAATTATTATTAACTCCACAAACTTGTAATATTTTGTTCAATTCCCTAATTGATGAATACCTGGGATCTATAATCCTAGTTTTATTCTAGGGAACCTGTAGAGACACTGGATGTATTGAATATGGATATTTACTAAGACCTGGGCTAGTATATTCTAATGGAACCCAAATTAACTCACCTCAATCTTACATTAATATATCTTTGGATCTCGTCTCTAGAGAAACTAGAATCCATTTGAAATAAGACTTAATATTAGTTTTGAATGAGTCTATAGAGAGATTAAAACAAACATCATCTGGTGAAAATTTAATTTTAAGGTGATTCTAGTACCTTAAAAAAGGAATAACTCGAGAAAAATAATTGGGTTCCTTTATTAATGAATTTCATTTGGAGGTTCATATAATTTTTTTGGATGCATCAGAACTTCATATCGAACAATTCTAATTCTTACAACTCAAAGTATTCTTCTTTACATTTTTCTATGTTTATAATTCACGGTCATGAATAACTATCAAGTATTAGAAATATTTATGATAACATTTTCCTTGGATGTTGATGGTGTTGGATGATTCAAAATAGGGAATGAAAATGAATTGATCCTATCAAATATTATATTTTATTTATATCTTAGCTCTTCAAAGTGGTAGTTCAGATGGCACTAATCCTTTATAAAAATTTAGTTAATCATACCCTGATATTTATCATGGAATTTATTATTATGTATCCTACAATGTAGGATCACATCCAACCCCATACAACTTGTACATGGATGAAATCATGAAGGGTACCTTTCCCTAATAAATGTTAAAAAGATGAATATATTTGTTTTCCATCTTTGCAATGAGCATGGTGATGTTTCATCTACATGATATATTCACTTACATAGGGATTATTAACACCCTTAGTCCACTATTATCATGATCCTGTAACAGATTCCTTGTGGGGTTGATAAAAAAGAAACTCAATAACTGGAAAAAGTGATGGGCATGGGGTGTAACATTTCAGCCTAGTTGAAATTATCCACCTCAATTGATGGATAGTTAGTTTACTAAACACAATGTGATTCATGTGATAGGGAAATCCCTTGGATTTTTATGAATATTATTATAATATACCATTAGGTTAAATAACATGAACCTTTTCAAGAAAGAGATTTAAGATCCAACGTACACGTGCTTCTATAGGGCCACCTTGGAAAATTTATATTTTATTTAGTAATGATAGGAGTATTTTATGTATCTTCCTAGTTGGGTGAATGGTTTTTTATATTCATAATAAATTGAACCCTTGATCAAAATACTTCTAAAATTCTTGACATCCCAATTACATATTCCAACGTCACCATGCATTATATGAAATGTATTCATGACCATATTAATGATTGAAAATTTATTTCATCAAGCCCTTTTTTCAATAAATATGGTCATATTAAAACATTAAATATTTTTGTAAACCTATTTTGTTTAACATGATGGTAAAATCCTTGCCAGTACAATGTACCTATAAGGTATATTAACATTCCACCCTGATGCTTATACCTTTTTGAAGATTCAATGTAAATAACCACATGAATTTTAGATTCAATGCGAAATTTTACATTATTTTCATATATATATATATATATGTGTGTGTGTGAAAGAATAATAATCATGCCATAAACCTTCAAAAATCAATATATGTGACTATAATACAAATCTATCATTGTGATCCACTCCATGAATGATATGTGCCACATATAAATCATTCACTCTAAATGTGTTTTATTGATTAATAATCCACGATGGGGAATGAACCATTCCTGAGGTGGTGATATTGGAGAATTATTTCTAATGAAAAATACCTACAAGGAATCCATTCAGATAGTGGGTACTCTATAAAATTCCACCTATTAAACTAAAAATAAAGTCATAAATGGACTAAAAAACCACACAATAGTCATTACCCACAATATTAATGATCTCACTCTAGTGATCCATATCCTATTAGTTTTCCTTATATTAATTTAATGTGTTTTAAAAAATGGATTGTTCTTATTAATTATGATTTTTATTGGATTTTAAATTAATACGATATTAAATGGTGGTAAAAAATTAAAATTCACACAAAGCACATGTCTGATTCTGAGACACGAGATCACACGACCATAATTAGATTACATGATCAGATGATCCAAATGGTGTTAGGTGATCATCTGAAACATACATAGTCATGTTATCACATAAACATGTGAAATATACACAACCACACAATTGGAGTATATTATCAATGGTATTTATTTAACATAGCTATGTGATTCCTTCAAAAAATGAGGGTTATGTGATTGGGTCAGACGAATATTTCATGTGATTCATCTTTGGAAATGAAACCACATGAAGTCCAAAAATAAACGATCTATAAAGATTAAATGAATTATAGAAATATCACATTAAACTATTATTTCGTTGGGAAATTAAAGAAAATAAAATGGGACTTGTGGAAGACTGAAGGACATAAAAACACTAGGATTCTCAAGTGAGCATCTAATTCATCAAAATTGAGTTTATCTATAGATTTAAAACATTTCTTCTGATGGGGGAATTTTTTGAGGCACCCCAGAAAAATGATGGAAATATGAACTAGAAATAATAAAAAAAAATTACAAGTACCATTATGGTAAAAATGAATATAAAAAAAGAAATTAAAAAAAACATTGATCATAAGAAATCTTGGGATTTAGTTGATTATGTTAGATCATAATGTTACCCTTAATGTTTCACAGGAAAAACCAAGGAAAACATTATAATGTATTACCAACAGTCCATAGGATTTTTCCAAAGGATACATTGTCCACGATGGTGATTTCTTGTGAAAACTATTCATCATGTCATACCTTATAGGTAGATTGTCACCTAACACCACAAAATGTCATGTGATATATACTATGGTGAGGTCTATATTATTGGATTTAGTTGTATTCCCTATTTGTCTTGCAATCACAAAACAACAAATAGTCCATGTGAGAAACATTATCAAGGAAATCCCTTATGATAGATTCTGGTTGTCTATCTTCATCATGTGATGTGCTGGAGGATATCAATGATGTCATGTAGCCTTATTCATGTGAAACACATGAGACACTGCAGAATTATGTGGAGGATTTTATCCACCTTAATCCAATGGGAATTTTTCTCCTTGAACATAAATCACTATTTGTATAGAATGTTTTTTCTACTTGAATCAACCCTTAGTAAGAAGAAATAAAAAATTTGATAGATAGAGGCACCCATAGAAGTAAATGATAGCTATAGATTGTTTTTTTGACTTTATTGTCTTCTATTTTGGAAATTAATTGAGTTTGAAGGATATGGACTTAGTGAAATGGGTGACCATTTAAAAGTAAAATATATCAGTTTTAAAGAATTCAGTAATGACCATGGAAACCAACATCTATCATGTGATGATTTCTAGTTGATGTGATCACATCAAAAAAATTTGGTTATACGATTATGTCATGTGATTGCTGAACCAATTACTTGTTATTCCATCACATTACCCCTTAAAAAATATGACTGTGGAAACCCAATTCCCTCATGTTACTACATGACCATTACTCTTTTATGCAATCATATGATAGTATATTTTTCATTTAAAAAAATATCCTCGCCTCCATTATGCAATCCCATGATCCCAATATCATCTTGTAATCACTCAATCCTCGAATTGATAATATTAGTCCTACTTACACAGGGGTTCCAAGTTAATATCATAAATCACTATTATTTATATTCTATCATAAGCCAATGTACCTTATTATAAATATTCTCATAATTTTTCCTTTAAAGATAGGCATATATTAACTATTATAACTCTAATTATAGCTAAAAACATAATTCACATGATGTCTGTTTAAGGCACAAAATCCATATAAAATATATTTTTATTAGTCTATCCTTACATAAATATTCACTGTGTAGATAATAATTTACCTAAATATATAATTAACATTTATATATTTTGGTAAATTCTGATAATTTATCTCATATAGTCATATCTTCCATGGGAATCATCACCATAATTAAACAATCCATGTTGTGTGTTCCCTATTCAGGTACAATCGTACTCTCACAAAAAAATGTAATCTTTCTTCCCCAATCTCTTGTTTCCCACTGTGAGATTGAATCATTTGTTATGAGATATATTTTGTGATTATTCCATCATTATGGTGAAAATGAAAATATTCTAGGCCTACTTTTTTGGGGTATTTCCAAAACATGATATCAAACACTCAAATGGACATATTCCCTATGAAAACTTCCTTCAGAGTGTACAAATATCGATGAATCATTTTATAGGAACCTAATATTAATAAGCCCCACTAAAAAATCTATTATCATTCCATTCACGATAGGGATACATTCCAATATCATGATGATAAACTATTAGAACACTTATTTTCCATATATTGATATTCTACATGGTATGGTCATATAATTAAATATTAAATTGTTTCACAAGAACTATATTTGATTTGTTTTTGTATAACATAATACATATGAATCCTTCATTGAGGTTCATGTCCAATATTAATAAACTTCAACCACCATCCTCATTATGAAATATGTTTTATCATTTCTTTTATATCATTCACATTCCTTTAAATACCCATTAAAGTATTTATTCCTAATTTATTAGGGATATATTCCCGATACAGCATATTACAGTAGTCAATACTATCAATATAAGCATGCCCCACTAAAAATGGATATATCCCATTCCTTTCCTATAATATTGTCCTCATAGGTATATATTATCTATGAGGCCCATATTCCAATGGCCATATTACTTATGAGACCAAATATATCTTGGGGTATATAATACCAGGGAGGAAAAATTGAAATGGTTTCTTATGAGTTATCACCATACCAACAATTAGGAAGAATCATTCACCATGTTTTCCCATGTAACATGAAACTTAATCAATGAATATCATTCCTTTTCGTAAAAACATAGAAATCTTGATTTTTCTCATTATGTGGAATATAACTACACAATATCTAATTAATTTAAAATTGATATATAGAAATTTAATGTGTGAGTCTGAATAGAAACCACCACCATCCACCATTTTCATAGACGATAATAAAACATAGATATCCCAAATGTAAGGCTTTAACATGTATAAATACAAAACACAACATACATATATAATTAAATTATACATACAAAGAACCTATAAGACATATATATCTTATCATTGTGGGAGAACCTTTGATATGTATAGTTGTTCACACTGATACAATTCCTATAATATGTATACAAGTTTTCATCTACACAAGACATCACCCAATTAAAAATATAGGGTATGATAACCAATATTGGGATACAATAAAGATTCATAAAATAACTTAAATCTATAACATAGTATCCATGTAGGCAATTACTCTCTCCAAAATAGGCTATGATGAGTCAGAACCCCAACCTCTAAACCAATATGAGTTACTATGGATTTTTAAAGAGAAATCCCAACAACCACCTTCCTTTTCATGATAGTCCTCTAACTCATTATCTATGTGGGATGAATTTGGAGTTTCATGTTCCATGAATAAACCACATTAGAAAACATACTAATATAGGTGTAGTGACCAGACACAAGGATTGTGTAGCCATTATTAGATGTCCTTGAGAACATGTTTCTGTCTACATATGTAGGGATAAAAAAGATGTAAACTCTATTAATGATGGAATATTTATGAAAATCGGAGCAAAAAATAAAATTATCAGTTTTAAATATATTAACCCCTTAAAATAAATTTTCTCTAGATATTATGTTACTGTTATGAAAATAAAAACGTGTAGTCCTCTCTAATTACATACTCTATTTCCCATGTTTCTTACAGAAGAATATGATTCATCCTGGGGACTTTAACTTGGTGGGTGGTCTTATTTATTTGGTATTGTATGTCTATTTTATATGATTTTTACAGATTTCTCAACACATGAATGATCGTTATAAAATGGTACAACCCATGTGTTAGTGGATTTGAATAACTGGGTATGTTCTTACTCAAAAGAGATTCATGGAACACATCATTAAATTCGTAGATTTTTGACGATATTGAGAAATTATTTTCCATAATCCCCACACAATTATGTATTTTCCATGGGACAAAAAATATACCAATCAACTATCCCTTCATCCCATTTATTATAAGCCTCTTCTATAACATCCTATAATTTTATCATTGTAAATTATCATCTTATTATTTTTCATATAATGAAACTAAAAATAAATAATTATAATAAACGAATAATGATACATTAATCATGAACTAAACTAATAGTAATTCCAAATATTATAATGAGAAAATAAATTGAAAATAGAATAATAAGAATTGGATAATTTTGGTGAATGTTATCTTATGAAATGACCATACTCATGAAATAAGCTATAGAAATAATACATAACTTCAATATTATAATTTATATTTTGAAGATTAATGTTTATATAAAAATTATATAAAATAGAAATTATTTAATAATGAATGGAATAAGAGATATTTATTGGATCTAGTGCATGCATATGACCATTGTAATTCTGACCATTGGAATAGTAACCTAGCCATTGGAATAGTAATCTAACATTTAGGAATAGTAATATGAATGTAGAAATAGTAACCTAACCTGTGTAATTGTAAAATAATATTTGGGTATCTAATAGAATGATAAAATAGTATATTTATGTCATGGTAAAAGTACACAATGTCTTAAAAATGCTAAATTAATTGTTGGTAGTTTTAAAAAATGTAACATTTTTTGTTGAAACATTATAATGGGTATAAAAACATTAAATAAAATTAATTTTCATGAAAAGGAATAATAAATTAATAATAAATTTAATATTATGATATTTTAATTTTGTGATACCATAATTAATTATTCAAAGGGACATAAAATTGATTATAATATTAAAATTATTATGTGACATCTCGTCTCACATGGACCATGTCGTGTCTAACCCATGACCACCTTCCATAGGCCAGGGGTTGGTGAATAGCACTAGAAAATAATATTCAAAAAATGATAGGCATTTCCATTGAACTTGTACACACAGAGACTAGGTACACACTGCATACAGGTAAAAAACCACAGAAAAAGGAAAGTAAAACCACTACTAAAAACCACCATTGAGAGTAAAAGTAAGTACTAAATGTAAAGGGGCCAGTATACAAGCCTAATTGGAAATATAGTGTATCAACGATTGAAAACATGATCTTGAGGTCGTCGATGTAGGATCCTACCTGAAGGGTTGGTACAACTTGTCGTCTGTCGCCACTACCGCTCAGAACGTCTATCTATCACCTCTAAGCACCATCTAGCCTTGACTCCTTATCTCTCAGCCAAGCTATTAATAATTTGCACAAAACAAAAGAAGGTACAGGTGAATCCCATGCATAGGTGAGTATAATATTACTTAATAGGGACCCCGAGACCCCCGAAGGTATCTTAGAATTTTATATAGGAAAAACCACAAAGCATGATCTCAATCACAAAGAACTAATTAAAGGATACGTCACACCAGGTATACAACTTATATAATAAGAATAAAGATGATTATTCTTTAGCTAGATCATTTTATTCAGTTGAGAGGTTCTACTAGTGATCCACGAAGGATTGTTGAATGGTCTATCCACACAACGTTGCTCTATTATCGATCCACCAATGGTCACTCGACTTTAGATTTACATAGGTTCATAGTAATTTTGATCCACACAGGGTCTCTCTACTATCAATCCACACTGGGTCACACTACTACTAATCAAAACAGGGTTGTTCTATTGTTGATCCAAAAAGTGTAGCTCTCATACTGATCTACAAAGGGTCAATCTTCACATGACAACCTGCCATAGGATTCCTACACTTAGTGGGCTTGAGTTCCTGAGAAACTTCTCCTCAAGCCATTGTTCATATTTCAACTACCAAAAAGTCTCAGAAAGAAGTAACCTGAAGGACTTCCCTATCATAAGGGTTTCAATGCGATAGACTCTGCGTCAATCATACATCAGACCTATAAGTTATAAACTAAAAGGTAAATAGGGTCTAGTTAGATTCGAGTCTAGTCCAACTTGTTTTTACTACAACTTCTAACAAAACTCACATAGTGTATCCCAAAATTACTACCTCATCATGAGGGTCCTCTCTCCATTGACGATGCATTAATCGGACGCCCATTTTAAGAGATACACCAAATTTTGAAAAATGAGAATGGTCGGGTCCAAGAATTGTAGGGGTCTGGCCTGACCAGCCCATTAGGACCATCGGTCTAGCCCGGTTGGTGGTCTCAACCCGTTTCGTGGGTTAGGCCTAGCTCATAGTCCACCCCGGCCTCCGGGTCTGGCCCGATTGGAAAATCCAATCTTTAGGGATGCAGGCTAGTTACTGGACACACTGACCAGACACAAGCCTCTGGTTTGGATAGATGGAAGCACCAGTGGGGTACCCCCCCCCCCTTTAGAAAATGGCTAGCTGGAGCCAGCCATTGGTCCAGCGGAGCGGGCTGCTCCTCTCCCCATGTGGCTCATTGGCGCAATTTCATTCCAGCACCGTGTCTCGGCTGGCTGCAGCTCCTACAGTAGTTGTGCCTGTGGGCACTGATGCTCCACACGGTCAGATCTTTTAGCTACCACCACCAGTTTCTGGCCATTTCTCCAGTGGTGTTGCACTGGAGGATACTCCCACGGGCCACCAGAGATTCTCTAATTATCAGTTTTCTTTCTCCTCTATGCCTACGAGCCTCCTAGTTCACCGCCTTCACTATGGGACCTTATTTTATTCTTTCCTCTAGGTTACACAGTCACATACAAATAATGAACATAATCCAAGAACTTTAGAGGGTCTATGCCTTATTCATGTTTTCTGGCACCCTCCGCATTAGCACATAAAAATTGGGAAGAATAATAATCATAAAAAACACGATAATGAAACCTCACGTCAACCTCCCATAATAAAGAATGAAAAGAAAATAAACATGTTGGTCAGTTGATCCACATTCTTCATATTATTTTAGAATAGGGAATGAGGGATATTGAACACATAAAACAATTAACCCCCCCACCCCACCTGGATTTGGTTGAAATTATTGGAGATGAGGGAATGAAATCACATTAAAAGTCGTTCTTCATTATTCATTAAAATCCAGAACAATTTCCACCAACGTTCATCGTTTGTCCACTATTTTTTTGGAGATTAAATTCGTCAGCCATTCATCAGATGTTCTTCCCGTGGGTTCCCAATTGCCATGCCAATGGATTGATTAAATAAAAGAAACTATTCTATGTTGAATTCGTTAATTGGTTAGCTAATGAACCGTAATTAATGAACCATTAATCCAAAAAACATTGTGGTTTCACATCCAATGGGACGTTTCATTAAATTTATCTAATTTAATGTCTATAGTTACACTTCGGTCTCCCAATCTGCTGCTCAACAGTTGGAGAAAGAATTAAATAAATCAATTAGATATTCTAATATTTTTTTCTAAAAAGTCCAAAAATGTCTTTTTTATGACCTTCTCCGATAAAATTTAAACTCCTCATAAGAGAATCCTGGCACTGGTATATCAATGGTAACCTCAAATTATTATTCTGTGAACCAGTTCAAAAGATAGAATTCCCAACTTGCACATTTACTGAACGTATCTTAAAAAAAGTTCCTAAATTCGTTTCAGGAATTTAGGGCCTCAGAACCATATGCCTTCAATTCTCACAGTCTCGTAAAAATTACATATAATTAAAAAAATTATACATAATTTATAGGTCTTTACATTCTCCCTACCTTGGGACTTTACTTCTCTGAAAGAAATAATAAAATATAAGGAAACAAATGGGGGCACTGAGCATGAATATGAGCCTCCCGCTCCAATGTTCTCTCTTGAAAGTTCCCATGATGCCAACAAACTCACACCAGAGAAATAAAATTCCCCCATAGGTCCCGCTCTAGTCGATCCTCTATCTCCTCTAGGAACTCCATGAATGTTGTCCTATAGTCAATGTACAACTCTCCCTAGTCGATGACATGCGAAGAATCGTGAATGTATCTTCTCATCTCCGACACATGGAAAACAATATGCACTCGGTGAACCTGTGGGGGAAGCGCTAAGCCGTACACCACCTTGAAAACTCTACTCCTAATCTGGAATGGTATGATGAACCTCAGAGACATCTTGCCACCCCGGCGAAATCTATGTATTCCTCCTCAAGATGATGCCGGAATGAAAAAACGACCGCCCACCTAAAATTCTAGGGGTCTCTGTCTCCTATCAACATCAGAATTTTTCTTGCCAAGTGTTGTCTTCATCTGCTTCTAGAAGACCTACACCTTCTCAGTGGTAGCTCATACCCACTCTGGACCCATATGTGCAGACACCCCTAGGATTTTCCAACATAGAGGTGATCTAACTGGTCACCCATACAAGGGCACAAACGGTTCCATGACGATGATGGAATGATAACTGTTTTTTGTATGTGAACTCCACTAGTGGTAGGTTTTCCTCCCAACTACGGCCAATGTCAACGATGCAAGTACGAAGCATGTCCTCCAGTTCTTGTATGGTCTGCACCGTATGACCATCAGTCTGGGGGTGAAAGGCGATGCTCAAGCATAGATGAGTCCCGAACCCCTCATAATATTCCTTCCAAAATAGGGATGTAAAATAATAGTCATGATATGAAAAAATCGTAGATGGTATCCTGTGAAGTAGTACTATCACTTGGACATAGTGGCATCCTAAACCCTCTACTAACCTCTACTCTCTGATGGGTAGAAAATGAGCTGACTTGGTGAGTCGATCAATGATCACCTAGAGAAAGTCATGGCTCTTAAGTGTACATGGTAACCCTATCACGAATTCCATCAAGAAACCATCCCACTTCCATTTCAGTTCCTCGAGTTATTGAGTCAAGCCTGCTAGAACCTAATGCTTGACCTTCACTTGCTGAAAGGTGAGGTATCATGAAATGAAATCTAGAACCACTTTTTTCATCCCTTCCACTAGTACTGACATTGGATGTCTTGGTGCATCTTTCCCACTCCAGTATGTACCGCCAAATTTGATGTATGGAGCTCCCTCAACACCTCCTCCTGAAACATCACATGTACCATGGTGCATCCCTTAAAAAGGATGATGTGATATCCACACACAAAAATCTAAATGGAGTCTATCTTGAGGATATTTGAGCACTTCAGTCCTCGTATTCAATGTCCCCAAGACGTTCATACAATTCTTGCTGAAAGTGTGTGGGAGTGACAGTCATAGACTTGAGGTATGATTCTCCATCTCCATCCACCAAGGACATCTGCAATGTGGCTAGTTGCTATGTCACCTCAGTCAGCAGTTGTAAACCCAACCTCATGTTGAGTGTGTTTACAACTATATTCTCTCTCCCAAGAGCATAGAATATCTCAAAGTCATAGTCCTAGAGTAACTCTATCCATCTCCACTATCTTAGGTTCAAGTCATTATATTAGAAGATATAACTAAGACTCTTTTCATATGAGTAGATAATAAATTGTTCACCCATCAAGTAGGGCCACCAAATCTTCAATGCAAAGACAAATATAGCTAACTCCATGTCATGGGTTTCAGTGTTTTTCTCTTGCCGCTTCAGCATTTTCGAGCCTTAGTTGATCACCTCTCTCTCTTGGATCAAGAAACATCCTAATCCGATCCCTGATACATCATAGTAGTCTACATACCCAATTCCCTCTTTGGATAGCCACAAGATGGGAGAACTTTTTAGTCTCTACCTCAGATCTTGGATACTCTGCTAGAATCTATCCATCCAAACAAAGGTTTGTCCATTTTTTTCATAGATGAGAAGGGAGAAGCTTCTCTGGAAAATTGGGTACAAATATCTGGTAGTACCCAGCCAACTGCAGGAAACTCCGCACCATGGTCATGCTCGTGGGTGGGTCCCAATCAACCACTACCTCTATCTTCACTGGATCCACCACAACTCCAGTCTCTAAGATAAATGTCCCAAAAATTGAACCTCTCAAATCCAAAACCGGCACATTGAGAGATTAACATAAGATGGTCATCTTAGAGTAAATCAAAGACTATCTATAGATGTGTGGAGTGCTCCTCCTATGATGCCAAGTACACCAAGATGTCACCAATTAAGTCCACCACAATGATATCACTGTAAGGCCCGAAGATCTTGTTCGTGAGTCCCATGAACACTTATATAGATTTTATCACACCAAAATACATTACTATGAACTCGTAGTGGCCATACTAGCATTAGAAGTTTGTCTTGCGTACGTCCTCATACCTTACCCTGAGCTGATGATAGCTTGAACTGAGGTCTATCTTCGTAAACCACTATACTCCCTTAAGCTGGTCGAAGAGATCATCAATCCTCAGTAGATGATATTTTCTATTCATGGTCACCTAGTTTAGGTGTTCATAATCCAAAAAAAGCCTTAAAAACCACATTTTTTGTGAAAAAAACAATCATGGCTTCCCATGGAGACACATTGGGTATTACGAACCCCTTTATATGCAAGTCCTCCAACCGTACCCTCAACTCACAATGCTCCACATGAGGGGGGGATGTGATATGTTGGTGTAGATATCATTATCATCCCAAGGTACATGTTGATGTAGAATTCAACCAATATTTGAGGAGGTAGTCCTGGAATATCTCAGAAAAGACATTTCCATACTGGTCCACCACTACAGGATATCTTAGACTCCCCTCGTCAACTGTATTAAGGGTATGGTTTTCCAACTGATAAGTCATCAGCTGCACCATCCTCTTAGAATGTCCATCCTAGGCTGGAATAGTTCCATTTTAGCAGGTGAATGAAACCCTAGACCCATCCTCACGTACACACTGCACTTTGTTACAAAAACAGTCGATCTGGAAATGGAATGTGGAATGTCAGTCCATACCCAACATGACGTCGTAAGGCCTCAACCCTGCTACTAAAGGACCCCAGCAAACCTCTAACTTTTTTTAGTAACCTCAAACTATCTGCAATAATTTTTAATCATTGAATCTTCTCCCATATGAGTCTCAAAATGCAAGGATCGTGCAAAAGGCTCCATCAGAATCTCTGATCTCTGAAAAAGATCTAGGGAAATGAATGAGTAACAAGGGAATGTGTCTATAATAACTAAATCTAGGGTGGAAGAAACACAAATAAAACCTTAAATACTCCTTGGATAACCGTGTTCATTGGCCTATGTTGTAACACCTCATGTTTCCTCGGTATGTTTCCTTTCGAATAATGCAATGGCGTGCATTGTACACAACTTCGAGATTTTAACACACCATAAACAATCACACTAGCTGTTATAAATAGTAATACCTACTTTTTGAAATTTTATAAATTCTATCTCTCAAAATGGACTTCATTTTTGGATTCGTAATATCGAAATTAGCCTAGGGTGAAATTTTGGTACTTTTTGGATAACTATCATATTTTGATGAATAGTGAAAATTACTAAATTTTAATTAAAAACAACTTTTTTAATCAAAATAATTAATAGTGAAAAATTATGAATTTAGGTTGTTTTAAAGTATATTTAGAATATATTTTTACCATTTAATATAATTTTTGTCATTGGACATAATTTTACAATTAAACCGAACATAAACAAGTGTCAATCTTTTGATAGTTATTATCTCTTAAAAACACGCTTTTTGTTTTGACAGCGGGAATTAATTTTAAATTAATTTCTGCCACTTATGTGTTTTGAATTTAGGAAAATGGATTCCATATTTGGAATCAGGATGTTCAAATTGTGTAAATAGGTAACTTTTATTTTTAGACATTTTGAATAATTACTGCGGTAAATATTTTATTTACCATGGTTAAGGGTAAACCGGTAAATACGGGTTAAAAAATAATATTATAATAATACTAAATTACCCTAAAACGTGTCTTAACCCTATTGGTTGATACATGGTCGACCATGGGCATCTTTGGGTCTATTTTGGGATCCCATGGATCCACTTGTAAGTGATAATGACACTTTATTTTAATTAAGTTAAAATAAATACAAAAATGACACAAGCATATATCTTTTACCAAAACAATTGTTACATAGCGTTATATATGTTGGATTTTAGATTATAAATATTCATTAGAAAGATAAAATGATTTTCTACATAATGATATTTTATTTATAATTTTTAGACATTAAATAATTTATTTTATTTATGACACAATGATGATGCAGTAATTACTATAATAGTGAAAAATTAAAATAATTGATATTATAAATACCCAAATAAATATAATATGAAACTTTTAATGAATTAAACTAATTTTCTAGGATAATATGATATATTAGGATTTATTTAACTGACTTTTTTTGAATTAATCAATCTGTTATGAGTTTCACAAAAATCAACTATTGAATAGTGTCAAAATTGACATAAAAGAGTGTTTAAAACAAATATTATATTATTAATTGATATTAAATTCCTAAAAATCTAAGGTTAGGCCAAGAGACTTATATAATGATAGGTGTATCATTAATGGACCACTTGGGGGTCGCTTGTATGTATATGGTAAGTTTATTAACTATATAATATAAAAATACAAAGAGACATTGTAAAAGTGAAACTAATTAACTTAGAGTTAATACTTAAAGATAAGGTTAATATAAGTACCCAAACCTGTATAAATTCTATTGGTTGAGTTGTTTTCGACCCATCCCCACCTTAACCTTTGAATATTCAACTTTGGAGCCATTGGAAACCGAATATGAATTTATTATAAACTAATATCTCTAGCTTTTCCAAAGGTTCCCCTCACCCCTCTTATAAAAAGGCACTCCTACTTCTCATTTCTTCACACCTTCAAAGCCCTTTGGTTAGGCCAAAACCTGCCCAAATACTATCTCAACTTCCCTCACTACAACCTAGAGGCCTTAGTTTGATCAGAAAGCCAACCTAAGGAGCCCTTTTGATCAAATCAAAAGGAAGAACCCGAAGAAGAGGTAATGTTTTCACCACCCATTTTCAAGTTCCTTTCTTCTTCCACTTCCTCTTTCTTTGTTATTTCCATTATAAAATAATAACTCCAGTATCATATATATACTGTGATGTTATTATAAATATGGTACAACCATATTCAAGATTCTATCCATCCTTTGAATAACATGTCACCATATGTGTGTACGTACGGCTTATCGTCTCCACGTCATGGTGTAATTGTTATTCAAAATATTATTATTTAGATGGTTATAATAATGATGTGTAACTCATGTAAATAATAAATATAACATGATAAATATTCTTTATATATGATATAAAATCCAATTATATATTATTTTAATATCAAAAGAATGATATTGTCGCTCGTGCGTATGTACGGACTACCGTCTCCACGAACGCGATGAGATTCATTGTCCATCATATCCATTCAAGTATAATTATCATTTGATGATTTAAAAATATTATCTAAGGACTTGATATAATTCTGGATATGAATAATATACATCCCATTAATAACGATTATGGCTCACATAACAAAGAATATAAAGTAAAATGAACCCGTTAACACCCGAAATGACGATAATTCTAAGATATTATTAACAAATCAATGTTAAAAGATCATATATGAAATCATATTAAAGTAAATGATTCTTGTATAATTCAATAACAATTATTTCACCATTATACAGGAGGTAAACCTACCATCGACCAAGGAAAAAGTACAAAGTAAGGGATTTTCTTATCTCACTTTCAATTCCGTGAGATTTCCATTTTTCGCCACTAAATTTTTGAAAGTGGTGTATTGAGTACTGCCATTTGATATATATTCATGATTATATTTATATTCGTGTTATTCTGTAAATCATTTGGTGGTTATTAAATTTTGGCCATACGACTCAGTTGATTAACGTGGTAAGGGATTTTCTTATCTCACTTTCAATTCCGTGAGATTTCCATTTTTCGCCACTAAATTATTGAAAGTGGTGTATTGAGTACTGCCATTTGATATATTTTCATGATTCTATTTATATTCGTGTTATTCTGTAAATCATTTTGTGGTTATTAACTTTTGGCCATACGACTCAGTTGATTAACGTGGTAAGGGATTTTCTTATCTCACTTTTAATTCCGTGAGAATTCCATTGATCACCACTTAATTATTGCATGTGTTGTATGTGTACTTCCCATGATTGTATTCATTGTGTTATATACTTTTATTTATGTGTATTTACATCATCATGGTATGATACTTCTTTCATGGGTGTATGTTTCTTAAGTTACCTAATCAATAAGGGAATTTGAGATTGCAATTTCCACTCATTTGGCTTTACGCATATTTCATTGATTATATTACCCCAAGATTATGTGTGGAATCACTATTCATTTGATTATGTCATAATTTCCACTCCCCTTCCTGTGGATATAATTTTGATACACATAATCACTCATTGGTAATTCTCAAGTCATTGATATGAATTTGATAAGAGTAATTTTAACTCATTCACCATTTGTTGAGTTAAACATCCAATTCGTTGGTGTTGTTTTTACAAGAATATGTGTGAATATCCTTTGATTGTTTTACACTGAATATCCAATCATATTTTGTGTATTTATATTTGTCACACATAATTATGTCGTTGATTTATCCTTAACCTAAGGATACAGCCTTTATGAGAGATTTCATCTCAATTTACATTCCATTGAGACTTCTTTGTTGATATACACCAAATCACTTTTATGTGGTGTATATAATGTACTTTGACATAGTATATCATGAATCCCTTTATTCTCATGATATTAAAAAGTTTTGATTACCTCAATTATTTGTATTCAAGTGTCTCTTTTGGTTATAATCTCTAACTAAAATACCATTTTTAAATGTTTTAAAGACTTATTCTTCTAAATCTTGCTCATTAA
Source organism: Viscum album (assembly GCA_963277665.1). Classification (NCBI taxonomy): domain Eukaryota; kingdom Viridiplantae; phylum Streptophyta; class Magnoliopsida; order Santalales; family Viscaceae; genus Viscum; species Viscum album. The sequence continues at coordinate 1,714,521,825 of OY728130.1, forward strand.
TGTCCATGTTTTAAAAATGGTTTTAAGGATTTATTTATATGGACATTAAAGTTTTAGAAATTAAAACTCCTTTTAAAAAGTTTCGAAGTGGTATGGGACACTTTGATTCAAAAATCTACTTTTAAATGGCTTCTTGACAAATAGTGTGACTTTTAAATGTTTTCAAGAAAAGGGGGGATAATTCTCTCAAATAGTTTTGATGATTATTTTCATTTATGTCAACATCATTCATTATTATTGATTGAGGTTAATGTGATACAATACAATCTTCCATATTGTATTGAATGAGTCATGTTTGACTGTGGATGCGCTGTTTTTATACCATTCATGGTTTGTGGTAAAAGTATTGACATTTCGTATGCTAGTTTTAATACGAATGTTTATGTTATGTTTAAACATGTTCATATGAGGAATGCATTGGACTTAATAAGTGACGGGTGGAGCCCGATATAGCTCCTCGATGCATCGGTAGGTCTCATGAGACAAACTAGTGTCTTGGCACAAGGCCTTGACAAAATCTAATTTGTAGTCTTGGCACGAGGCCTTGGCTAAGTGGTTATGATAGTCTGGAATTATGCATTCCAACATTATGAAAGTGGATATTGATATTGCATGTGATCATTCGACTAGTAGAATATCCATGTGAGTGAGTAAATGGCATTATTTCATTTTACCTTTTCCATTTTATGCTGAAGTTCAAGTTTAAAAGGCTTTTGTTTTAGTTATAAATTGCCTTAAGTGTTTCTGCTTATTTATGAAAGCTTCTGCTACAATGTTATCCCTACTGAGCATCTGAGCTCACCCCTTTCAATGTTTTATTTTTCCCAGGATTATGAAGAAGTAATTTATGAATGACCTGCAGGGATAGTATGATGGGATATGAAGACAAGATGTTTTTTTATGATGTAATGTAAAAAAATTATGGATGTATCTAGTTATTCCAAGGCTACTAAACTAATCGGTCTTTCGAGACTTGATCTTTCTCGTGATCATGCCAATGTTTTGTAATAATGCACCGACTCTAGGTAACTAGTGTCGGGGCGTTACAGTTGGTATCAGAGGAAGTTTAGTACAAACCTTGGTAGCTAGATTTAGATAAAATCTGATTAGAGCACGTAGACCTAAGATGAACTTTGAGGATTAGTATAAAAGAACTTCCTAGAATTTTGGTATTGTGGAGATTTTGTGAGTTTTCCGAGCAATACATCCCTGTCTGGATACGAGCAGGTAGAGGCGGCTCTGGCACAGATGTACCTAGGGGTAAAACCCGAAAACACCGCTTTGAGCTAGACTCGAACGGGAACTGGTGCACGACAACGGGCCTTGCTGCACTCTTGGTTACGACACTCCCGGGGGATATTCTTAGGATAATTTACATTTTCTTTACAAAACGATTTAAGTAATATATACATATGATGAGAGTAAATGACCTCGGTTAATCCTAATATGTTTCAAATTGAGAATATGGTGACATTTTAATCTCTAAATGATTTTACGACTACTATTACTCACACAATGCTTTATGGTTTTAGTCAATGGCTGGATTCCAAGGAAGTCATAGTGACTTTGAGAATGATGTACAAGGTGGGAACGGTGGTGGCAATGAGCAAAAAAATGGAATGTTGATAGGCGTAAAAGATATCGTCTTTATGCCAAATTAGTTTTCAAAAAATATGATCAACAACATATATATTAACCAACTCCCAGACTCAACAAGGAAGAGAAAGGTGATAAATGATAAGATCTCTAGCAATGGAGACCATGGAGAAAAGAAACCTCAATTTTCATCATGCAGGAAATGTGGAAAGAGACACCCAGGAAAGTGTCTCAATGGGACAACGAAATGTTTTACGTGCGGGAAGGAAGGACATAAAGTGAAGAATTGCCGAAGAAAAATGAAGAGTACTATGGAAGAAGATAAAAATGGTCCCAAGAGTCCATTTACAGTCATTTGCCGTAAATGTAGGGGACCTGGCCATTACCCGAGTGAATGTCCTATTCTATAGAATATTTTCTTGGTCAAAGAGGAAGCTATGTGGAAATAAATGGTTGGAGAAAAATTTAAAAAGTATTATCACTCCTTGTTGATGGGTTTACTTTGGAATAATTTTCTCTTGTATTTGTAACCCCAATGTTTTCCATGTGAGAATGATATTTGAGGAAGAATTGTCTCTTCTCTTGTGGATATAGGTATAAATAACCATTTGGTTTTATATGATCATTAGGGTTTGAGAAAATGATAAGTTATTATAATTTGGGATGAAAATGCAAAGTATGATATAACATTTGTGGTTAAATTATGTTATTTTGAGGAATTTATCTCATTTTGGTAATATTATAAAATATAGTTTTTGAAAAAGGACAACACGTAGACCGTGTGACAACCCATCGCGTCGGACAAAGCTGTGGGAATCCAACCCACAACCAAAGTGCGATTGGGATTTATCGCCTACCACTGGACTACGTGAAGTCCCTGGTTAGTGTGAATATTTTTTTTTGTTAAATGATTTTATTGATTAATAATAAGATGATTTGGGTTCTTATGTCTTATCAAATGAATACCCTTAGTATAGGAAAATGATTTGGTGTTTAAGTGATAAATGTTATTTTGGAAGATGTTCGTTTTGTTGGAAACACTATATGCCCAAAGAAAATAGAATACAATGGGGTTTCATTTTTAGAATAATGGTGGACTTTTATCTACGTTTTTATTGTTGATTTATAGTGATTTGGGTTATTTATGGAAATTATTAACCTATAACAGAGAATATGTGATGATGTTAATTACTTTTAAGTATGTGACTTTAAGAGTATTTGATGTCTTTTGGAGATAAAATGTAACATGGGAGACTAAATAATCAAATTCTTCTATGATTTGGGTTTTAATATTAGTTTGGATTATATTAAACGATTTTAAGGACAATTGGTTATTGAATGGTATCTATTTAACTTTGGGGTATTGTTGGTTTAATTTTAGAAATTAAGATTAGTGCATATTTATCTCAATGAATATCCTTTTGGGGGATCATTAGATCATTCACTAACCATTTTGGTTTTGATTAATCTTCAAAGACAATGTAAATATATGGTTTATCCTGCATGGATCATGTGATTCTATAGAAGTTTATTCTAGCGCTTCCAGTGTGACCAAGTCTTCTTGAATACTCATCGTTTAAAAAAAAAATTGAGTTAGTGGTGAAAATTTATTAAAGAATGAAAATTTACTTAAAATGTAAGTATATCTCATAATGTTATTAGTCAATATCATAAATGAATTCCTCTTCCTTATGTAATGTAACTTTAAAAAAAATGTTGTCCGTTTACTTTCCTACTAGGAGACTAATGGTCGTTTGTCCCAACACAAGTTTGTGGTTTTCTCATTGTTTACTTTCTCCTGATCATGATTTCTATCCCTCTCCATTAGAACTTGAAACTTAGTTTATCATCCATATCCATTTTTTCTTACATGTAATCCTAGTATGGGTTATCTTGGATGACCCTTATACCTCTCTTTCTTTCTTTTAAAGTGATAGTTTTATTGGCTCTTTTTCCGATGTGGGACTTTCCATTATATTCCCAAGAAAAATTTTAAAAATTGCGAGGATGCAATTTATTGAAGGAGGGGAGAATGTAACACCTCAAGTTTCCTCGGTATGTTTCCTTTAGAATAATGCAATGGCGTGTATTGTACACAACTTCGAGATTTTAACACACCATAACCAATCAAACTAGCTGTTATGAATAGTAATACCTACTTTTTGAAATTTTATAAATTCTATCTCTCAAAATGGACTTCATTTTTGGATTCGTAATATCAAAATTAGCCTAGGGTGAAATTTTGGTACTTTTTGGATAACTTTCATATTTTGATGAATAGTGAAAATTACTAAATTTTAATTAAAAACAACTTTTTTAATCAAAATAATTAATAGTGATAAATTATGAATTTAGGTTGTTTTAAAGTATATTTAGAATATATTTTTACCATTTAATATAATTTTTCTCATTGGACATAATTTTACAATTAAACCGAACATAAACAAGTGTCAATCTTTTGATAGTTATTATCTCTTAAAAACACGCTTTTTTGTTTTGACAGCGGGAATTAATTTTAAATTAATTTCTGCCACTTATGTGTTTTGAATTTAGGAAAATGGATTCCATATTTGGAATCAGGATGTTCAAATTGTGTAAATAGGTAACTTTTATTTTTAGACATTTTGAATAATTACTGCGGTAAATATTTTATTTACCATGGTTAAGGGTAAATCCGGTAAATACAGGTTAAAAAATAATATTATAATAATACTAAATTACCCTAAAACGTGTCTTAACCCTATTGGTTGATACATGGTCGACCATGGTCATCTTTGGGTCTATTTTGGGACCCCATGGATCCACTTGTAAGTGATAATGACACTTTATTTTAATTAAGTTAAAATAAATACAAAAATGACACAAGCATATATCTTTTAGAAAAACAATTGTTACATAGGGTTATATATGTTGGATTTTAGATTATAAATATTCATTAGAAAGATAAAATGATTTTCTACATAATGATATTTTATTTATAATTTTTAGACATTAAATAATTTATTTTATTTATGACACAATGATGATGCAGTAATTACTATAATAGTGAAAAATTAAAATAATTGATATTATAAATACCGAAATAAATATAATATGAAACTTTTAATGATTTAAACTAATTTTCTAGGATAATATGATATATTAGGATTGATTTAATTGACGTTTTTCGAAGTAATCAATCTGTTATGAGTTTCACAAAAATCAACTATTGAATAGTGTCAAAATTGACATAAAAGAGTGTTTAAAACAAATATTATATTATTAATTGATATTAAATTCCTAAAAATCTAAGGTTCGGCCAAGAGACTTATATCATGATAGGTGTTTCATTAATGGACAACTTGGGGGTCTCTTGTATGTATATGGTAAGTTTATTAACCATATAATATAAAAATACAAAGAGTCATTGTAAAAGTGAAACTAATTAACTTAGAGTTAATACTTAAAGATAAGGTTAATATAAGTACCCAAACCTCTCTAAATTCTATTGGTTGAGTTGTTTTCGACCCATCCCCACCTTAACCTTTGAATAGTCAACTTTGGAGCCATTGGAAACCGAATATGAATTTATTATAAACTAATATCTCTAGCTTTTCCAAAGGTGCCCCTCACCCCTCTTATAAAAGGGCACTCCTCCTTCTCATTTCTTCACACCTTCAAAGCCCTTTGGTTCGGCCAAAACCTGCCCAAATACTATCTCAACTTCCCTCACTACAACCTAGAGGCCTTAGTTTGATCAGAAAGCCAACCTAAGGAGCCCTTTTGATCAAATCAAAAGGAAGAACCCGAAGAAGAGGTAATGTTTTCACCACCCCTTTTCAAGTTCCTTTCTTCTTCCACTTCCTTTTTCTTTGTTATTTCCATTATAAAATAATAACTCCAGTATCATATATATACTGTGATGTTATTATAAATATGGTACAACCATATTCAGTATTCTATCCATCCTTTGAATAACATGTCACCATACGTGTGTACGTACGGCTTACCGTCTCCACGTCATGGTGTAATTGTTATTCAAAATATTATTATTTCGATGGGTATAATAATGATGTGTAACTCATGTAAATAATAAATATAACATGATAATTATTCTTTATATATGATATAAAATCCAATTATATATTATTTTAATTTCAAAAGAATGATATTGTCGCTCGTGCGTATGTACGGACTACCGTATCCACGAACGCGATGAGATTCATTGTCCATCATATCCATTCAAGTATAATTATCATTTGATGATTTAAAAATGGTATCTAAGGACTTGATATCATTCTGGATATGAATAATATACATCCCATTAATAACGAATATGGCTCACATAACAAAGAATATAAAGTAAAATGAACCCGTTAACACCCGAAATGACGATAATTCTAAGATATTATTAACAAATCAATGTTAAAAGATCATATATGATATCATATTAAAGTAAATGATTCTTGTATAATTCAATAACAATTATTTCACCATTATACAGGAGGTAAACCTACCATCGACCAAGGAAAAAGTACAAAGTAAGGGATTTTCTTAACTCACTTTCAATTCCGTGAGATTTCCATTTTTCGCCACTAAATTATTGAAAGTGGTGTATTGAGTACTGCAATTTGATATATATTCATGATTCTATTTATATTAGTGTTATTCTGTAAATCATTTGGTGGTTATTAACTTTTTTCCATACGACTCAGTTGATTAACGTTGTAAGGGATTTTCTTATCTCACTTTCAATTCCGTGAGATTTCCATTTTTCGCCACTAAATTATTGAAAGTGGTGTATTGAGTACTGCCATTTGATATATATTCATGATTCTATTTATATTCGTGTTATTCTGTAAATCATTTGGTGGTTATTAACTTTTGTCCATACGACTCAGTTGATTAACGTGGTAAGGGATTTTCTTATCTCACTTTTAATTCCGTGAGAATTCCCTTGATCACCACTTAATTATTGCATGTGGTGTATGTGTACTGCCCATGATTGTATTCATTGTGTTATATACTTTTATTTATGGGTATTTACATCATCATGGTATGATACTTCTTTCATGGGTGTATGTTTCTTAAGTTACCTAATCAATAAGGGAATTTGAGATTGCAATTTCCACTCATTTGGCTTTACGCATATTTCATTGATTATATTACCCCAAGATTATGTGTGGAATCACTATTCATTTGATTATGTCATAATTTCCACTCCCCTTCCTGTGGATATAAGTTTGATACACATAATCACTCATTGGTAATTCTCAAGTCATTGATATGAATTTGATAAGAGTAATTTTAACTCATTCACCATTTGTTGAGTTAAACACCCAATTCGTTGGTGTTGTTTTTACAAGAATATGTGTGAATATCCTTTGATTGTTTTACACTGAATATCCAATCATATTTAGTGTATTTATATTTGTCACACATAATTATGTCGTTGATTTATCCTTAACCTAAGGATACGGCCTTTATGAGAGATTTCATCTCAATTTACATTCCATTGAGACTTCTTTGTTGATATACACCAAATCACTTTTATGTGGTGTATATAATGTACTTTGACATAGTATATCATGAATCCCTTTATTCTCATGATATTACAATGTTTTGATTACCTCAATTATTTGTATTCAAGTGTCTCTTTTGGTTAGAATCTCTAACTAAAATACCATTTTTAAATGTTTTAAAGACTTATTCTTCTAAATCTTGCTCATTAATGTCCATGTTTTAAAAATGGTTTTAAGGATTTATTTATATGGACATTAAAGTTTTAGAAATTAAAACTCCTTTTAAAATGTTTCAAAGTGGTATGGGACACTTTGATTCAAAAATCTAATTTTAAATGGCTTCTTGACAAATAGTGTGACTTTTAAATGTTTTCAAGAAAAGGGGGATAATTATCTCAAATAGTTTTGATGATTATTTTCATTTATGTCAACATCATTCATTATTCTTGATTGAGGTTAATGTGATACAATACAATCTTCCATATTGTATTGAATGAGTCATGTTTGACTGTGGATGCGCTGTTTTTATACCATTCATGGTTTGTGGTAAAAGTATTGACATTTTGTATGCTAGTTTTAATACGAATGTTTATGTTATGTTTAAACATGTTCATATGAGGAATGCATTGGACTTAATAAGTGACGGGTGGAGCCCGCTATAGCTCCTCGATGCATTGGTAGGTCTCATGAGACAAACTAGTGTCTTGGCACAAGGCCTTGACAAAATCTTATTTGTAGTCTTGGCACGAGGCCTTGGCTAAGTGGTTATGATAGTCTGGCATTATGCATTCCAACATTATGAAAGTGGATATTGATATTGCATGTGATCATTCAACTAGTAGAATATCTATGTGAGTAAGTAAATGGCATTATTTCATTTTACCTTTGCCATTTTATGCTGAAGTTCAAGTTTAAAAGGCTTTTGTTTTAGTTATAAATTGTCTTAAGTGTTTCTGCTTATTTGTGAAAGCTTCTGCTACAATGTTATCCCTACTGAGCATCTGAGCTCACCCCTTTCAATGTTTTATTTTTCCCAGGATTATGAAGAAGTAATTTATGAATGACCTGCAGGGATAGTATGATGGGATATAAAGACAAGATGTTTTTTATGATGTAATGTAAAAAAATTATGGATGTATCTAGTTATTCCAAGGCTACTAAACTAATCGGTCTTTTGAGACTTGATCTTTCTCGTGATCATGCCAATGTTATGTAATAATGCACCGACTCTAGGTAACTTGTGTCGGGGCGTTACATATGTCGCCTGAAGCTGTGCTCATCCCTTTCAACATTCTCCCTAGTGTCGGGGTAGACCAACTTTGCTAGTGTTTGTACTACCGAAAACTATCATTGACGGCCTGCTACATGGAATTATACTATGCCACATCTATTGCCCTTCCGACTTACTTATTTATTCCTCTGAATCTACCTTGGCGGTCCCTCAATCATCCTCTAATGTGTCGACAAAAGGGAAAACTCATTCCATATCCTCCAGCCATTCCTTAGCTGCTAGTGGATCTGTATCGCCTCGAATCCTTGGAGGCCTCTATCTATGAAACTTGTGTAATGTGCTCAATCAACATGCAGATTCTGCTAGTGGGGCTGGGGGAAACTACTTCACTATTGGTGGTGGTGCTACTGGTGTACCACCTGATGGTGTTATCCTTGTAAGAAGCCCCTACACCGATGCCTCATCGCTCGGTGGTCCGTCATCATGATCTCTCACTAGAATCATTATTTTCTTTCTATGCGGTGACGTCCTATAAATAAATAGATGTTCCATGATCAATAAGTTATACCTATAGGTGTGACTCAAAATAGATAAAAATAAAAAAAACAAAACACACACAATTATTTTTTTGGGTTTAATGTAAAAAATCAGATTTAGGGTCCTGGTCTATGGATACGTCGGCCGCATCACCAAAAAATAGACTCCACAAACTATAATCCAAACTCAAGAAACTTAACACTATTGCTACATTAAAATCACAAACTCATAGTTTTTCTGATAGAACGAAACCCTCTGAGACCACCTTTTCACGACCTATCCTCTCAGGTCCGTGTTGTGACTACCCCAAACTTGTCATCCATAGGCCAAAGGTTTACGACTAGTACTGAAATGGCATAATCCAAAAAGGGAAGGAATTTCCATTGAACATGTACACCCAGAGAATAGGTGTCCACATTATAAAATTAAGACACAATGGAAAAGTAAAAATATAACCACTAATAAAAACATCCATTGATAGTTAAAGTAATTACTGAATGTGAAGGGGACAGTATATAGTCCCACCGGGAAATAATGTAAAGAAAAATTTGAAAAACATGCTTTGGATGTTTTCCACCAATGATATTATCTGAAGGGTAGGTAATTCTCGTTGTATGTCATCACTGCTACTCACCATGTCTGTAAATCACCTTCAAGAACCGTCAAGACCTAGATCCTCGAGTCTCAGTCAAGCTATCTGTTGTGTTCATAAGACACAACAAAGTGTATGCTAAGCCTATGAAATGGTGGGTATAAAAATACTCATGATGGACCCCAGGCCCTAGAAGGTCTCTCATAATTCCACAAAGAAAAATGAAAAATAATAATTTAAATCAAAAATCACAAGTAAATGACAACTCACACCAAGTATACAAATTAGAGGATAGTATTAAATATTAATACTCTTCAGTTATATCATTTTATTATATTGATAAGTTCTACTATGGATCCATAAATAGACATTGAATTACTGATCCATAGAGGGTCTCTCTACTATCGATCCACACATGATCTCTCTACAGTCGATCCACACAGGGTCTCACTATAGTCGATCCTCATAGGGTCTCTCTACATTCGATCCACACATGGTTGCTCTAATTTTGATCCACATATGACCTCACTACAATTGATCCTCATACAATATCACTATGATTGATCCACACAAGGTCATTCTTCTACCGATCCACAAAGGGTCTCCCTCATACCGATCCACAGAGGGTCTCTCTTCACATGACAACTAGACACAAGATTCCCGCACTTAGTGCGCTTGAGTTCCCAAGAAACTGCCCCTTAAGCCAACATTCATATTTAAACCACCACCAATTCTCACGAAGAAGTAACCCGATAGACCACCCTGTAATAAATTTTCCAACACGACAGATACTGCATTAATCAAAAGTATGGTCTGTAAGTTATAGGAAATAAGGTAAATACGACCCTGTTGGATTCAAGTCTGATCCCACATGGTCATATTCTAACTTCTTCCAAAAATCAAATGGGGTGTCTCAAAAAGGACTGACTCATCGCAAGGGTCCTCAAGCCTTTGATGGTGTGTTAATCAGATGCCTAGTATCTGAGATATGCCTAATTTAGTGAAATGGGACTGGTCAGGTCTGAGTCTGGTAGGGGTCTGACCTGGCTGGCAGTTCCGGCTGGGTTGTCAGACCCAGTCCTGGCAGGCGGGTTCGTCCCAGCTCACGTTCTTTCTTGACCAAAGGGTCTGACCTGCCTAGATAACACAACACGTGCTGATTTGAGCCGGGTGTTGGATGCACCAACCAGATGCAGTCCGTCCAGTTTGGCCAACTGGCGCTACCAGCAAGCCACTGCCTCCCTTTCTGAAAAGGTCGGTTAGACCCAACCGGTGGTACAACCTGTGTAGCCCGAGAAAGTCCCCTCCTCTGCACGCACATCTTTTTGGTTCCATGCCATTCCACCACCACAACCCTGATGGCCGCGATGTCTACGGGCGCCACTCCTCCACGCGGTAGGCTCGGCTGGTCACCGCCGCACTGGCGGTGCTGCCCTAGTGGTGTGGCGTCGATAGTTGCTTCCACAAGCCACCACAGATTCTCCGGTGGTCCGTTTTCTTTCCTGTCTATGCTTACTATTTTCTAGAGTCACTACGATTACTGTGAGGCCTTTAGTTTTGTCTTTCCACAATGTTTTCCTTGTCGCATACAAAGAACATACATAAACCAAGAACAATGGAGGGTCCAAGAATTAATCAAATTAGCCCGCACACTCCACGATAGCACATAACGATCAGGAAGAATAAAAATAATTAAAAACCCCATAATGAAACCCTATATAAACATTTCCGACACCACCGCGTCGGTGGTTCCACACCGACGGTTGCTTCCACGGGCCACCAGAGATGCTCTGGTAGTCCGATTTCTTTCTTGTCTACGCCTACATGCATCCTGGGTCGTTGCCTTCGCTTCGAGGCCATTATGTTCTTCTTTCCTCCACATTTACCAGTCTCACATAAGGAACATGCATAAACCAAGAAATTTTGAGGTTAAAAGATTTGTTTGTATTGCCCCGTACCCTCCACATTACCACTTAAACCTAGATAAAAATACTAATCGTTAAAAACCCAATTATGAATCCCCACATCAACCTATCGCAATAAATAAAAAAACAAGGATCAACACATTAGTCAGTTGATCCACATTCTTTATATTCTTCATGAAGGGGGACATAGGAATATTAAACATGTGAAACAATTATACCCCCTACCTAGGATCGGTGGAACCCATTTTAGATGAGGGAAAGAAAATGTGTTTGAATTCGTTCGTTGTTTTTCATCAATATCCATATAGATTTCTCCCAATGGTCGTCGTTATTCCATATCTATTTGTTAGGGATGAAATGCATCAGTGTTTTGTTAGAGGGTCCTCCCATGGGCTCCCAATTTCCAAGCCAATGGTTTAATTAAATAAAAGAAACTGCACCACGTTACATTCATTAATATAGTTAATTAATGAACCACAATGAATGAACCTTTAATCCAAGAACATTGTGGTTACACATCCAATGGGGCGTGTCATTAAATGCCTCTTATGTAAGGTTCATTGAAACACTACGGTTTCACCATCTTCCGCTCAATGGTTTCAGAAAGAATAAAATAACTCAATTAGTTATTATTTTTGAAAAGTCCAAAAAATACATTTTTCATCAGACCCTTGCCAGTCGATGTTAATATTTGACTAAGAGAATCCCAGTGCTAAGAATTCAACAGTGACATCAAATTTTTTATCTGAGAACAAGTTCAAAAGATAGAAATCTCATCTCACACATTTACTAAACATACCTTAAAAAATCAAAAACCCGGTTCGATCCCTTTGGGCCTCGAAATCACATGCCTTTTATTTTTTCAGTCTTATAATAATTCCATATAATTTAGATTTTTTTTTGGAATTTCTCAGGACATTACAATGTATTGTTTTGAGTAAATGAATATTTTATTAAAAAAATCAAATCTCTTGTATTTAGAAAATAATTTTAGAAAAAATAATTGCATTTTTTTAAATTTACACATCAAAAAAATTTCATGGAGTTTTATTTGGATTTTTATAGAATATATGAATTTATAGTGAATAGTGAAACATAATAATTTATGATATTTTACATTATAAGAAATATACCTGAATTTCTAAGTCATGGATGTTGTAAGAACGCATTATCTAGAAATCACAAGAACCATTTACTTTATATAATAAAAAAATAAATAATTTTTATTGTCTTGATAAAATATAATATTCTGATGAATTTAATAATAAAAATAAACCTTATCATCCACCTATATTGTAAGAACCTGCATTTTTTGAATGAGTCAACATCCTTGTTTTATTTTTTTACATGTTTCTGAGAAAAATTGTAAAATATGGGATGTTATAAAAATTTCCTTATTACACACTGTGTAATACGAAATACATACCGTGTATGGGTTAGACGTGTATTGGCCACGTGCTCGCTGAGTACATGGAAACTGATGACCATGTACGAATTATTTACTACATGGAATGTAGTGTTGCTTGACATGCCGTGTATTTTTCCTTCCGCATACAAGCTGAGTCCTAGCCATGTGCAACTCGTGTGGGGGGTCCAAGCCGTGTGGCTTCCTTCGCTTAAGTTGAAGTACAAAAAAAGGATACTACATGGTTTGTAGTGCATTATAATTGCCAGGTATTTTTTTATTCACCTAAATAATTGATTGTCACATCTCTTTTCCAGAAATAACTTTTTCTTCCCCATTTTCGGATCATGACGCTCTGAGAGGCGGAAAATGTTTCTTATCCTAGATTCTACACCAAACGTATGATCTTCAATCCATCGATGGCTTTGGGATTGCATCAGTATGTCTAAACTCATGCACATTGTTCTGTTCATTATCCATGGCATCACACATTGTAGATTCCATTTAAGTATTATTATCAGGATTTGACAAAAACATAAATCTAAAAAATCAACTTTGAATTGGATCTCAATATCAGAAATTCCTAGGTCTATGAGTCTTATGTAGTCATTGCATAATTTCTTTCATGTTTTCACAGAATTTTGTGTGACCCGGCCTTTGGTGCGTATTTGTGTATTTTGAGAAAGACCATGTTTTATCTTTTATATCATGTTAAATTTCATATTATACCTTTTAGATTCCTTTGTGTATGCCATTTTACCTATTTTTCTAGACTAGGGTCGGGTGATGGGATTTTTCTCAGTTGTGGCATTTTTGCCGGGTATTCAAGAATGTGTTATAATAAATTATTTTGATTAAACTATGTGGTTCAATTCGATAAGTTATGATATAAATTGTTAGAGGATCCCAAGACTTTGGTGCAAGTAGGGGACATCACATAGCTAGTGAATTTCAACTGTTTAGTTTGTTTTTCATGTTTAATATATTTCTTTTGATTATATATATATGTGATGTGTGATATTTCATATGCTGGAACCTTTAGTTTGTTCCAGGCATGACCTAGTGATTTTTGAGTGATGCTAATCATAGGTTGGGCGTGGTCTAGGTTACATTGGGTGATTTTTAACCATGGGATTGGACATCTTGGACGTCGAATTGAGGTAGTCTGACTGTTAGGTTAGGCATGGCCCGAGTTACGTGGATGGAAAGACCATTGTAATTGAGCAACATGGTCATAATGGAATGAGGTGTTAGAGATTTTGGGGCTTGGGAACGTATTTTGGTGATTACCGCTCACTAGGAACATTGAGTAGTGTGCACACAGAGAGACTTCATGATTAGGCAGTTTGGACCACTCGGGTGGGTAGAGGGCCTTGTTAGTTGTTTTTTAGGTACTACTAGTTTGGGGGTTCTTGCCTTAGGATGCCACATGGAATGTGAGGAGCCTTTCGGGTATAGTGTTTAGGATATTAGGATGGGGGTAGAGACTCACCGTATTTTGAGTGTAGACATCACTCTCTCTCCGATAACTAATTTGAGGGAAGAAATTGCTATCCCTACAGTTTTTTATTGAGCACATATATCGATATCCCACCGATTACTTATTAGAGGATAGGCATCGTTGTTCCTCTGAGTTACTACTTCTTGGGTTGCCTTCAAGACATTTTTACTTGGGAATGCATTATCAGGGGGCACATTGTGTCTGGTTACCTAACAGAGATTCCAGTGTTGGCTGAAGAAGGTGACACTCCATGGTGGATGCTGAGCACCTGTGGAGTTTGTGTTTATTTTTAAATTTTACTATTTAATTTTTTCATTATAAATGCATTTATTCTTAAACACTTATATTAGTTATGCCCCATTGGGTAGTATCCTGCTGAGATTTATCTCACACCCTACACAGGCCCTTTGGGATTCATGTAGACATTATGTATTTACATGTAGGAAAGATACCATCTTTAAGCGTTAGAGTATTTTAGTTATCGCATAGTGATGGTAGGGACCCTAAGGTCTTTCCTAGAAAGATTTTACTTTGATTTTCTTTCTTTCCTTCACCAAAATTTTTACCATGTTTATTGTATCTACTGTTTTTTAGCCATTTTCACCCTTTAATATATTTACTTGATATGGTTGAATGATTTGTCTATTCTAGTAGTTTCTAAAAGTGGTTCACCATGGTTTTGTGTTTACATTCCACTGATGTTGTTAATATTTATTTCATCTATGGATTGTGATTCCGCTATGCAGGTTTGGTTATAGTCTGTAGAGTCTTCTATTTTCATATTAGTCTCAGATTAGTACCATTATTAACGTTCGAGAGGGTATAGCCTCCCCACTATTCCTAGAGGACCATAAAGTCTATTCATATGCATTTGGTGTTCGGGGAGGCGCTCCTAAGGTACTAACACCCGAACCATTTAGCACTATTCAGGTGGCTTATGGGGTTTAGGTTGTTATGAAGTGGTATCAGAGCATAGGTTTTTTCTTGAATGTGATGTAGTAGAAGCATTTGACTGACTACTAATGAGATCGATACTTCCTTTTTTTCTGATGGTTTTACTATTTGGGATATGGTAGACTGTATATAGGTTGTTAATGGAATTGGTTTTCTAGCTTGTTATTCAGTGCCTGCAGCCCCAGGTATGAGGGATTGACCAAGTTTCCTTGGGTGGGAATTGCTGTTTTCATTTTTCTTAGATTACTATTTATACTATTTCCACCTTATTGTCTCACTTGGTGTGTGATGTTATTTATGGTGATATGTGACACTTGACCTGGCGTGGTAAGGGAGAATTGAATCTTGGCCCGATATGGAAAGGCGAGTTTGCTTGGCTTTTTGATTGGCACATTTTTAGGGTATTTCTATTTCATAACATCATGAATTCTTTGTGAAGTGATAATATCATGTGAATAATATCAATTTCCATGATATAGATGCTTCTTAAATTTGAAAGGTAAAATTCTTGAAAGAATTTCCTGTTTATTTCAATATAATATTCCAGTCTTTATATATATTGTAGAATTGAGTGGGGATTGGTATTTGGGTTTGGATATTTATGAGTAGGAAGGAACTATGGTTGAGGTGATTTTTATCACCATGATTCTGTGACTCGGTTGTCGGTTTGATACAATTTTGGTTGTCAGGATGGGGAAACACGATGTACTTGGGATACTTGGACTTGTTGAGGGTGGGTATGTGGGCCATGAGTCCAAGATGCCATGGGAATGGGTTGTGATGGGGGAGTGTAAGGGTAGTTGTTATATGCTGTCTCATTACTTTTTTACTTATCTGTGTGATATATATAAATATTGTTATATATGTTGGCTATTTGACTATTAAGATATTCTGTGGGTTCCTCCATGATAATTTAGAAGGATTGTCTGGCGGGTGATGGTACAATGCCGCAGTAGCACGATCATGTTTAGAACCCTGAGGGACACGTAGAGCATGAGTCATAGGTATAAGCACAAAGATAGGATTAGGTTCAGGATCAAATGCAGATAGGGCAGCAGCCGGGCTTTGCAACTTTCAGACCCTGGCTTGACGAGATGCTCCAGTATAGTCTACTATGTGTCTTACAAGGGATCGAAAAAGCTACGTAGAGTCTAAAAACATCTATGTAATATCTACTGCAGGGGTTCCAGTCACAAAACCCACAACTTTTTCAGTGTGAGGATGGTCCACAAGTAGCTGAGAACTAGATATCGGGCCTACAGATGATCATTAAGTTCCTCAAGACGCCTCTTGGGTGGAGGGTCAGGCTTGAAACATACATGACGAGAGGACCAGTGATGTATTGGTGCGATTTGTGTGTTCAGTCTCAGAGACATGAAGTACTGGCATGGAAGGAATTCAAGGATAGGTTCGTCATGAACTTTTACCTAGAGACACTGAGTGCTGAGAGAGCTCGAGAGTTCTTGAGACTTAAGGAGGGAGACATGTCGGTCATGGACTATGATGCTACATTCACGGAGAAGTCTCTCTTTGAACTTGGTATGGTTAACAATGACTATGAAAGGGTGAGGCACATTGTGGATGGCTTATGACATGCCATTCTGAGGGATCGTTCTCAGAGGTGGTGAATTAGGCGCTCATAGAAGAGGTCCACGAGAAATATTTGTCTCACATAGGTCGAATGATGGCTTCAGATGGTGGTTCAGATTTTAGGAATCATGGATTGGAAGAGTTATAATAGGGAATTCAGGCCATGTACTCAACTACACCACCTCGTTGTAGTTCATAAATGGTTTTCTTTCAGTGTGGATATCCAGGGCATGTTCGGACTAAGTGCGATAGGCCTACAAAGGAGTGTAGGGCATGTGGATAAGTTGGGCATCTAGAGAGGTTCTATAGTAATCCTTCTAAGACAATTGGCTGGTAGGGACCTCAAAAGAAGGTGGAATTCAGAGTTGGTTCAGGCACAGTACCAGGTGATAGTATTCATGGTTTGAATGAATGTGGAGGACGTGAAAGAGATTGTGGGACCCAGGTGAGGGGTCAGGGGCCAGTGACTGGATAAGCACCACAGGAAGGCCAATCATCAGGCAGTCATACTTCATGTAAGGTGCACACCGTTGAGCTAATGGGGGCAGAGCCAACTAGTGAGCAAATTATAGTTAGAGGTACACTATGGGGGTGTGCGTGATCTGTTTTGTTCTTACATGATTTGGAAAGGCATGTTAGGTCATGTCCTCTTTGAGTGCACAATGTTCACATTATTTATGTGGGCTGAAAAAATGTTGGCCAGTGGTATTGGAGCCATAGAGGGTGTGTGATATATTTATATATATGTATGAGGTTCTTGACACCAGGATCATCCCAAGATAAGAGTTACTCGAGGTTCCATGTGAATCGGGGCATCGATGATGTGGATTACTTGAGGTGCATGGAATCGGGTTTTATTTTTCAGTATCCATGGGATGCATGAACTTTTAGAGGTGGACACCAGTGCGATTATAGATACATTTAGTGTATTGGAAATGATACAGGAGCACCAATGAGGCTTAAGAGTGACAATTATTCACAAGAGGATGATGAGTTTGGAAACAAGTTAGTAAACATTTACATGGTTTATGTTTTGTTGGGTTGAGACTGAGTTATGAAATTCCTAATATGGGGAGCCCGTTGATGAATCAATGTCACACCCCGACCACAAGTGCCTATTGTTTTATTATTTTCTCAGTCTCGCACCTTTGGGTAGAGTTTGGTTTGGATCTGGTATTGAATTTTTAATGCTTTGATGTTTTCAGGGGGTCTCAGGCAAGTGCACAGTCACCGCATTGCTATTGGTCATCGCGCATTCGGTTTGGGTGGGTGCGTGGTCACTGTACTGCTAGTAGCGATCGTGGGTTCGGCCCTGGTTAGTGAATGGTTTCCCAACAATTTAGATAAATAATAAAATTGGAAAACGAATAAAATTGGAAAATAATAATTCTATAAAAATGATGTAAAGTAGGTTAAACTAAGTGAAAAATTTTATAAAATGTTTAATAATAATAATTACAATAATTTATAATATTGTTATTATGATGATGATGATGATTATGATTATTATTGTTATAGGTGAATAGAAAAAAATGAAACCCTAAATCTACCTGCATCTCCCACCCTTTCTCCCTTCTCTTTGTGCATCAGTCGTGCAAGGCCCTCGACCTCCTCCCTGTACGAATCTGCCACCGAACTACTCCTCTTTCTAGCGCCACTGCCCATCCGGGCCTTATCCATCTTTCGTCTAGCCGCTGCGACTCCACCTTTAAAAAGACGACCGTCTGGATATCCCTCCATGGCCTTGCATCATCGTCCACCTCACCCTCCAGTTGCCCTCCGTTTTCCATGACCTTCACCTACCTAGTGCAGCGAAGCCGCACCCTCCCCTCCCACAATCCAGTGATGTCTTCCCCTCTCCATCTCTCGCCCCCTTCTTCTTGTCGGCAGTCCAATACGCTTCTGACCACTATCCGACCACAACTCTCTTGCACCCGCGCCCCTTCCACCCCCCACTCCGAGTCCCTCTCCATGCGTTGGCTCCTCTTCGGACGTCTGAGGTTGTGGATAGGTCCATTCGAGACCCGTTGGTGTGTGTTTCAGAAATAGCTGCCGAAGGCGAGGTAGTTTTAGCGTGTTGTCATCATCCAAGGGTGTGGAGATAGATTCCAGGTGCACGTAGAGAGAGACCAGCTGCTCGTAGGTAGAAATCATTGATTGCCGGTGTGGATGGCCTAGTTCCACTTGAGGTAGGATCCCTCTCTTTTTCTCATTTAATATAATGAATTCATTAATTTACTACCCACTGCACTCTTATTATATTTTATTTAATGCAACTAAATCTTTAAAATAATTGTTGTTTAAATTAATGCAGTTATGTCTTCAAAGTAGTCATATATTAGAAGAGGTAAGGTTAATAAAATCTTGTCTTATAATAAAGGTCATGGTTTTATAATAAAACCCCTCTTCTGAGGTGTGCTGCCTTCAATCTAAAAATGTAGTGATAGCATTTCATGTTTTCCTTCCTTATTTCTAGGAATCATAATTTTGTTAAGTGTGGAAGGAGTGTTAAAATGAATGTTAAATATCACCAAATGAATTTTTCGATAACGTAATGATATTTTTTCTAATAAAAACACCTAAAATATAGGTGATATTTCTTCAAGATAAAAATGAAGAAGTAGATTTTTATGCTTGCCTTATTAAATGTCTTATGACTCATTATGCTCGAAAATATACTTGATAAATGACATGCATGTACATGTAACTTACTGGTTACCTCAAAATGATATTTCTTCTTAAAAAATAATAAATGATCCAAGACACCTCCTAATTTCATGGATTAGCATGTAATTAAAACTTTTATTGTATAGCTTCTACTCTTTTCCCTCTACTTAAGCGCTTATGTCATGCCACGTCTTGTGCCGCTTGTCACAAGCTGTCGGTGATGCCTCACTAGCTTCTATTAAAATGCTTCGGTGGTTCGATCATGTTCATTATGGACTTCTTTTATGGTGAATCCCATCCTGGGTGCTCACCTTGCCTCTTCTCCACCCCCTTGGGTGTGCCCTGCCTAAATGCCCCTTTTTCTTTATTCTTTATGTTATAAATGTAACACCCTAGTTTGAATTGAATACCTTACTAGAACAAGTTGTTATATTGTACCATTTAATGTCATTAATAACCTATCATTGAGGCATATTGATGCCATACACTATTGTTTACCTTCTATTTCACATGAAAGTGGAAAAACGATGATCAAAGATAATTAATTGTGTGAATTTATTTAAGAAAAGTTGATAACAGATTTGGATGATTAAATATGTAGAATTAATTATGAAATTGGAATAGTGTCGATTGATTAATTAGTTGATAAATGGTAATAAATTAATGAGAATTTAGATTCTAGACATGGTGTTCTAGACCAATTTAAATGTTGGGTTTGGACATGGCATTCCTCCCCAATGGTTATCCAAGCTTG
The DNA here is from genome assembly GCA_963277665.1 of Viscum album. Taxonomy (NCBI): domain Eukaryota; kingdom Viridiplantae; phylum Streptophyta; class Magnoliopsida; order Santalales; family Viscaceae; genus Viscum; species Viscum album. The sequence continues at coordinate 1,714,542,078 of OY728130.1, forward strand.
TGACATAGGGTGTGGGACATGGCGACCTACACTAAATAATTATCTAGGTGTTAGACATGGATATCTACACCAAATGCGATTTAGGGTGTTAGACATGGCGACCTACACCAAATAAGAATTGGGGTTCTTGACATGGCATTCAACACTAAAGAAATGATAACAATGAATTATGACAAGAATGAGAGATGTGAATAAATCCTGAGTTGAAATGATAAGTGAACAGATAGAATAGGTGAGAAAAATGATAAAATGTATCTTTATTCATGAAAAAAATGTACTTTTGTTGTTTTAAGCAGGTCCTTATTCCGCCTATGGGTTGAGGCATGTATTGCCGTCAGGTGTCCATTTTGGAACCTGGATAGGCTTTTATCGTTTGTATTGTGTTGTTATTGTTTGGAAATACCAGCACAGTGTTTATTTATATTTCATTGTCTAGAGTGGGCTAGATCCCAGTGGTTCCGGCCTACTCAGACTTATATCTCAAACCCTACTCGGGCCGACATTGCATTAGGGTTGTCACGACCCGCCCTCGGGGTCCGTGCCGCGACTACCCCAAGCCCGCCTTCCATAGGCCAGGGGCTGGCGACTAGCACCAAGGCGTAAATCCCGGTAAAAAGGGAAGGCATTTCCTTTGTAAAGTAAACAAACACCACAGAGTAAGCAAGCGGAAAGTAAACACTAAGCAAAAGCAGAGTACAACTGAAAGTGCGGAAAAGTAAATGGGCCAGTATACAAACCCAAACTGAAAGTAAAGTACAACTCGAAAGGGAAAACAACAACTGAAAAGTAAAAGCCGCTACACCGAGCTGTCCACTGGAAATCCCACCTGAAGGGTGGGTATAGATAGCTCCACTGCTCCACGGGTCCCGCCGTCCGCTCCGAGCACGTCCCGCCTAGTGGTCCACCTCCAGGTACCGTCCTGCTCTGCAAGCCTCTGCTAAGATCAACGTTGTCCGTCGTCTACAACCAACACAACGTAGTGCGGGCAAAGCCCGTGCAGGGGTGATTATAAGCTACTCAGTAGGGACCCCGAGACCCCTGAAGGTCTCTCAAATCCATAAAGGATAAACCACGAAGAAAGGTACAATCACGAAGTAACAACCGACACTGCTTAGGTATATGCCCATACATATACCTAAGTCATCAATTTCAAATACGCTCCAACCTCCGAGCCCAAGTACAACTCAGTCCACACAGGAAAGTAAACGTATTCCACACAGGAAAGCAAAACGTAATCCACACAGGATTGCACAACACAATCCACACAGGAAAGCAATAGGTTTCAGCTCACACAGGTATACTTTTCGAAAGACGATAATGATGATCTCTGATCCATCTAAGTCGTCGGACCCACGAAGGATCGATAGGTAACTAACCCCCGCAAAAGATCCACACAGGATCGGGCCCACGTAGGACCTGTAGGCGCTGGTTCACACAGGACCGCTGAGCGCAAAGACCCACACAGGATCAGACCCACACAGGATCAGGCCCACACAGGACCTGTAGCACTGATCCACGTAGGATCGCTGAGTGTTGAAGTCGTCGTCGTCGAATCCACACAGGATCTCTGTACTGTCGTCGTCACAGTCACAGTAGCAGTAGTAGCAGTAGTAGTCACAGTAACAGTCGCAGCCAGCACTAGGGTTCCCGCACACAGCAAGCTCGTTCGGAGGGTCCGCTCCACGAGCCGAGAGGCTGATACATCAACTGTCAAAAAGTCCAGAGTTGATGTATCCAAAAGTTCCGTATCTTCAACCGGAACTCAACGCAACAGACGGCACGTCAATCGGCGCCCGGTCTGAGAGTTATTGGCGTTTTCGTCTCCGGGGCCCGGTTGGTTTTTAAGGCAAAACCAACCCGACCGTACTCCACCTGCGTCCAAAACTTGGGAGGAGTATGCCAAAAGATCCGTCTCATTAAGAGGAACACAACAAAGCTGACGGTACGTCAATCGAACGTCCGTAGCTCATGATATGAGTGTTTCCGCTCCGAAGGCCAGGTTGGTTTCGTGAACGAACCAACCCGGCCGAACTCAAAGTATTCCGAAACCTTGATTGCGATATACCGAAACGACCGTCTCGATCCAAGGATCGCGTTGCCGCAGACGGTTCGTCAATCGGAGGTCCGTGTCTCATGTTATGGCCAAAAGACCGAAACTGATTCGAAATGGAGGGTCCGGGTCCGGGCCGACCCGGCCCGACCCCCCCTGGTCTGACCCGAACCGGGTCGACCCGACCAGGATCCGACCCGAACCGGGTCGGACCGAACCGGTCCGCTGGAACCGGCCCGGCCGGTGGCGGCGCGGTGGCGCGGCCCGGCCAGCGGCGGCGCGGCCAGGGTGCCGCGCACGTGCCGCACGCGGGGGGTGAAACCCCCCCTTTTTCCGGATCTCGGCCGGATTTTGCCGGCCGTTTTAATTAACCCACGGGACCCGCAGGTCCCACCTTCTGACCGAACCGGCGGCCGGCGCGGCCGGCCGCCTTCTTCTTCTCCGCCGCGGCCATCGCTGCGGCTCTTCCCATCTCCGGCGGCCGGCGAGGCCGTCCGCCCTTGGCTGCTCCGCCGCGGCCGTAGGGCCGCGGCCTTTCTCGATCTCCGGTGCCGGCGGCGTGGCTGGCCGCCGGTCGCCTCCTCGTTCCGCCGTAGCCCGTCTCCGGCCGCGGTCTCTTTCGTAAACAACGACGCGGTGCGTCAGCACCGCATTTCTTTATCGCTGCTCGCTCCGGCCATAAATTCTTTTGTTCCTGCGCGGTGCGACGACAGCGCGCTGTCTCCGCTAAATCATCACGAAAGATTAGAAGGGGTAGGAGAATCGGCCGTGTTCGTGCGGTCCGGTCTCCTCCCGTAATAACGATAACAGTTGGTCAATCGTATAAACACAACAATGAACGTTTCACAAATTTTTAATAAAATTTGGAACTATGCCCAATGGATTATTCTTTCATGCTCGAGGGAATGAAAACACGTAATTTGAAAAGGAAAAACCCCTACCTTGGTTCTGGAACGAAGTTCGATGATCGATAACAATTCGCGGAAGTCGAGCGTCACGGTGGTCGGCGTCATGGAAGAAGAACGTCGATGTCGCGGTTATGTCGTCACCTAAGACGGTTCCCGAGAACGTGGAGTTCTTCGTCGAAGTTCGAAGGTTCTTCGTGTTCTTCGTCAGAGTTGAAGAAGAAGAAGAATAAGGAGAAGCTCCAAAATTCCTCTCAAGGTGGTAAAAGAATTATCCTAGAATAAAATAAGCTTTAAGCTTATATTATTACACAACTTTACCACATGAAATTCAAAGGTTTCAATTTGAACAACTCACCTCAATTAATACTTTAAGTTGTCAAACATTAATTAAAAGGAGAGTTAAAGGGAGGTGGAAGGTTGGGTTTCGTGTGGGCCCCACCTCACATAATCCTCCCAAGGGAGGTTAAGTGTATGTGGGTCCCTCTCCCAACTCCCTTTGGAAGGATTTATAAAAAAAACATCAAGTTAAAATCAAAATTTGTATTTCAAAAATTTTATTTAACTTAATCTAAAAACCCAAAAACTAACTTTCAACCCGAAATAAATGCAACTTCCAAAAAGGTATCTTTAAGCGAATATCGGCACTACGAGTTCATCGGTGCCCTCGGATTTCAATTCTGAGCACCGGATCAAAAGTTAGGAATTCCCGCTCGTTCGTTCACTGAACGTACCCGAGCCAAACTTCAGAAATTGATTCCGGGCACACCGGGCCTCGGAATCAGGTGCCGTCAGAAACCGCACTCTTGTAAAATTCCAAAGAAAATTAAGAAAAAATTTCCCTTGAATTTTACGGGTCTTTACATTACTCCCACCTCAGGACTTTACGTCCCCGTAAAGATACATCAAAAACTAGGGAAACAAATGAGGGTACTGAGCACGCATCTGAGCCTCCCGCTCCCATGTGCTCTCCTGGAGATTCCCGTGCTGCCATCTGATGCGCACAAGAGGAATCGATCAACCACGCAGGACCCGCTCCTGTCGATCCTCTATCTCCACCGGGACCTCCGTAAAAGTCGCTCCATCATCAACGTCAAGCTCCCCATGGTCAATGATGTGCGTCGGGTCGTGCATGTATCTCCTCAGCTGGGATACGTGGAAGACGTCATGCACCCGGTGCAACTGAGGTGGCAGAGCCAGGCGATAAGCCACCTCGCCAACCCTGCTGAGGACCTGGAAGGGTCCGATGAAGCGCTGAGATAACTTGCCGCCTCGGCCAAATCTTCGAATACCACGTCGAGGTGAGACCCGCAAGAAGACGTGGTTGCCATCCTCGAACACCAGTGGCCTCCGCCTCCTGTCAGCATAAGACTTCTGCCGGCTCTGAGCTATCCTCATCCTCTCCTGGATGACCTGGACCTTCTATGTCGTGGCCTGGACCATCTCCGGTCCCACCAGTGCAGACTCTCCAGGGTCTGTCCAGCACAAAGGAGATCTACAAGGTCGGCCGTACAACGCCTCGTACGGTGCCATCCCGATGGTGGAGTGGTAGCTGTTGTTGTACGCAAACTCCACCAAGGGTAGGTGGTCCTCCTAGCTATGACCAAAGTCGAGGACACATGCGCGGAGCATGTCCTCGAGAGTCTAAATGGTCCTATCCGTCTGACCATCCGTCTGAGGGTGAAAGGCTGTGCTCAGACGTAGCTGCGTCCCGAACGCCTCCTGTAACCCCTTCCAAAGCCGGGAAGTAAAGCGAGCATCTCGATCGGAGACGATAGATGATGGCACACCGTGGAGCCGCACAATATCCTGAACGTAGAGACGTCCCAAGATCTCCACTGAGCCCTGTTCTTTGATGGGTAATAAGTGTGCCGACTTGGTGAGTCAGTCAACAATCACCCAGATGGAGTCGTGACCTCTGGAAGTACGTGGTAGTCCAGTCACGAAGTCCATAGATATGCCGTCCCACTTCCACTCATGGACCTCCAAGGGCTGTACCAAGCATGCTGTTACCTGATGCTTTGCCTTCACATGCTGGCAGGTGAGGCATCGAGAAACAAACTCTGCTACTGCCTTCTTCATGCCCTGCCACCAGTGCTGTCGTCTGAGGTCCTGGTACATCTTCGCCACTCCAGGATGTACCGCCAAAGGAGAAGTGTGAAACTCTCTCAGCACTTCCTCTCGCAAAGCGACTGGTACCATGGTACGTCCTCTAAAAAGGATGTTGTGCTCTTCTCCAAGGGAGAAACCATCAGGTGCCTGTCCCAAGGATATCTGTGCACGCCGTGTCTCACAGTCAGCGTCCCCACGCTGTGCCTCCCTGACTCGCTGCAGTAGTGGAAGAGTGACTGTGAGAGACTGAAGGAAGACTGCTCCATCTCTATCCACGAAGGATATCTGCAAAGAGGCTAGCTGCTCAGTCGCCTCCTCAAGTAGCTGTATGCCCATCCTCCTGCTGAGGGCATCGGCTACTACGTTCCCCTTCCCAGGAGTATAGACTATCTCAAAGTCATAGTCCGGGAGGAACTCGATCCATCGTCGCTGTCTCAGGTTCAGGTCCTTCTACGAGAAGATATACCTGAGACTCTGATGATCGGAAAAGACTGTAAAGCGCTCGCCCATCAGGTACTGTCGGCATGTCTTCAGAGCGAAGACCACTGCTGCTAACTCCAGGTCATGGGTAGCGTAGTTCTGCTCATGCGGCCTCAACTGACGTGATCCATAGGCGATCACTACCCACTCCTGCATCAGAACACATCCGAGTCCGGTCCGTGATGCATCGCAGTAAACTACGTACCCAACTCCCTCCTCAGGAAACCTCAAGATAGGTGCGCTGGTCAATCTCTGTCTCAGCTCCTGGAAGATCTGCTGACATCTGTCTTACCATACGAAGGGTTTCCCCTTCTTCGTCAAAGCTGTGAGTGGTTCCGCAACTCTAGAGAAGTCTGGCACGAATCTCCGATAGTATCCAGCTAGTCCCAAGAAACTCCGAACCTTAGTCACGCTCCTGGGTGGCTCCCATGCTAACACATCCTCAATCTTCGCGGGATCCACTGCAACTTTCGCTTTAGAGATAACGTGTCCCAAGAAGTGGACCTCACGTATCCAGAACTGGCACTTCAAGAGCTTACCATAAAGCTGGTGCTCTCAGAGTGTGTCTAGTATAACTCGCAAGTGATAGGAGTGCTCCTCCTCTGTCGTAGAGTAAATCAGAATGTCGTCGATGAAGACCACGACAAACCGATCGAGGTATGGCTGAAAGATCCTGTTCATGAGAGCCATGAACACTGCTGGAGCATTGGTTACACCGAATGGCATAAACAAGAACTCATAGTGGCCATACCGACATCTGAAGGCCACCATCTGCACATCCTCATCTCTGACTCTGAGCTGATGATAGCCTGACCTGAGGTCTATCTTCGAGAACCACCGTGCTCCCTTGAGCTGATCAAAGAGGTCATCAATCCTCGGTAGAGGATACTTGTTCCTCACTGTCACCAAATTCAGGAGACGATAGTCAACACAAAGACGCAAGCTCCCGTCCACCTTCTTGGCGAACAAAATCGGGGAAGCACAGGGTGAAACACTGGGTCGGATGAACCCCTTGCCCTACAAGTCCTCCAACTGTACCTGTAGCTCTCGAAGCTCGGCGGGGGCCATCCGATATGCTGGAGTGGATATCGGGGCTGTCCCGGGGTACAAGTCAATATAAAAGTCTACCTCTCTGCGAGGAGGTAGCCCTGGAACGTCGTCGGGAAAAACGTCTGCAAACTGATCCACCACAGCAGGAAAACCAGGACTCCGCACATCAACTGCTCCAAGGATGAGTCTAGCTAACTGATGAGTAATGGGTTGTCCTCTCCTCTGCGGATGTCCATCCTGTGCTGCTAAGGCTCCCTTCCCGCCGGTGAAGGTGAACCTACTCCCGTCGGTGCATACACATCGCACTTTGCGCCAAAAACAGTCAATCTGTGCATGGACCGTAGATAGCCAATCAATGCCCAAGATGACGTCGTAAGGCCTCGACGCTGCTACAAGAAGATCCCAGCCGAAGCTCTCGCCTCCTAGAGTAAGCTCACACTGCCGGCACCAGTGCGTAATCGTCGAGTCTGCTCCCGTAGGAGTCTCTAGCCGTAAGGATCGAGCCAACGGCTCTGTCGGAATTTCTGAGCTCCGAACAAGGGCAGCGGCTATGAAAGAGTGACTCACTCCTGTGTCTATAAGAACAACAGCAAGGGTGGAATAGACACAGATAGTACCTCGAATCATCTCGGGTGCACCGTGGTTGTAGGCCTCTACTGCCTGGAGCTGTGCCTGTCTCTGCCCGCCAGCTCCCTGTGGTCGGGGTGGACCTCCTGGTGGTGGTGGTGGCAGAGCCTCAAAGCGTCGCCCACCACCGGCTGCTCGTCCAGCTCCTCTGCCTCGTCCGCCTCCTCCCTACGGAACGCCACGGTCGACCCTCTGCCTCTGCCTCGGTGGTCCCTCAACTGTCTGCTGCTCCCCAGCATGGCGGGTCTGGCAGTCACAAGCCATGTGGCCCTGCCCGCCGCACGAGTAGCACTGTCTGCCTCTCGAAAGACTGGCTCCTCGCTGTGTGCCCCGCACTGCTGAGCCAGTGCCCTGAGGTCGTCTGCCCGAAGGTCTGGTCTGCCTGGACCCCTAAGTCATCCGTCGACTGCCTGCTGCAGATGACTCTGCCACGTGCCGCCCTGCGGTGGGTCGCTGCGCTGGTGTAGACTCAGCAAGGAAGCTCTCGATCAAAAGAGCCCGCTCCAGTTCTCCTGTCTGAGTCAGTATGCTGAGGGAGATCAGCGATGCCCTGATCTCGTGTCTCAAACCCTGCTCGAAGGTCCGGGCCCGAAAGAATGGGTCTCGTACCTTGTCGGTCGAGTAGCGCAAGAGATCGGTAAATCTCGCCGAGTACTGAGCGACCGTCATGCTGCCCTGCCGCAGCTGAAGAAGATCCTGAATACGCACCACACAAAGGGTGGCTGGGACGAACTCCGAGCGGAAGAGGCTCTCAAAGTCCGTCCAAAGTAGAGATGCCTCATCGTGCACCTGGAGCATCAGGCTCCACCATCGTCCTGCTGCTGCGTGTAGTAGGCTCGCAGCGAGGATCACCATGAGGTCTGCTGGTGTCCTCACTAGCCTAAACACACGAACCACTGCCTCCAGCCAGTCCTCAGCTGCCTGGGGATCCGTCTCCCCGCGAAACCTGGGCGGTCGGTAGCGCTGAAACTCATGCAGTGAGCTGAGGCGACGTGCATCGTCAGCGGCTGGTGCTGGAAGCATCGGGGGCTCGGCGGGTAGAGCTACCGCCGGTGCCACTGCTGGCAAAGGGCCCTGCACCGAGGCCTCGTCGCTCGGTGGGCTGTCGTCACGCTCGACTCTCGGAACCCTAGCTGGCTGCCATCGTGGGGCCATCCTGAAAAGAAAACAGGTGCGCTACGGTCATAACAGTATACCTGGTGAGATGATATAAGTAATCACAAAGAAAACATTGAAACACACACGCAATCAATGTTTTCGTGCATTAAGTCGAAAATCAAAAGTCAGGGTCCTGGTGTACGGATACGTCGGCCGTCGCACCAACACTGGACTCCCTGGACTGATAACCACACTCAATACGCTAAACATTATTGCTTCACATAAAAAAGATCAGAGTTCGCGGTAGAACCGAACTCCTCTGATACCAATTTGTCACGACCCGCCCTCGGGGTCCGTGTCGTGACTACCCCAAGCCCACCTTCAATAGGCCAGGGGCTGGCAACTAGAACCAAGGCGTAAATCCCAGTAAAAAGGGAAGGCATTGCCTTTGTAATGTAAACAAACACCACAGAGTAAGCAAGCGGAAAGTAAACACTAAGCAAAAGCAGAGTACAACTGAAAGTGCGGAAAAGTAAATGGGCCAGTATACAAACCCAAACTGAAAGTAAAGTACAACTCAAAAGGGAAAACAACAACTGAAAAGTAAAAGCCGCTACACCGAGCTGTCCACTGGAAATCCCACCTGAAGGGTGGGTACAGATAGCTCCACTGCTCCACGGGTCCCGCCGTCCGCTCCGAGCACGTCCCGCCCAGTGGTCCACCTCCAGGTACCGTCCTCCTCTGCAAGCCTCAGCTAAGATCAACGATGTCCGTCGTCTGCAACCAACACAACGTAGTGCGGGCAAAGCCCGTGAAGGGGTGAGTATAAGCTACTCAGTAGGGAACCCGAGACCCCTGAAGGTCTCTCAAATCCAGAAAGGATAAACCACGAAAAAAGGTACAACCACGAAGTAACAACCGACACAGCTTAGGTATATTCCCATACATATACCTAAGTCATCAATTTCAAATACGCTCCAACCTCCGAGCCCAAGTACAACTCAGTCCACACAGGAAAGTAAACGTATTCCACACAGGAAAGCAAAACGTAATCCACACAGGATTGCACAACACAATCCACACAGGAAAGCAATAGGTTTCAGCTCACACAGGTATACTTTTCGAAAGACGATAAAGATGATCTCTGATCCATCTATGTCGTCGGACCCACGAAAGATCGATAGGTAACTAACCCCCGCAAAAGACCCACACAGGATCGGGCCCACGTAGGACCTGTAGGCGCTGGTTCACACAGGACCGCTGAGCGCAAAGACCCACACAGGATCAGGCCCACACAGGACCTGTAGCACTGATCCACGTAGGATCGCTGAGTGCTGAAGTTGTCGTCGTCGAATCCACACAGGATCTCTGTACGGTCGTCGTCGCAGTCACAGTAGCAGTAGTAGCAGTAGTAGTCACAGTAACAGTCGCAGCCAGCACTAGGGTTCCCGCACACAGCAAGCTCGTTCGGAGGGTCCGCTCCACGAGCCGAGAGGCTGATACATCAACTGTCACAAAGTCCAGAGTTGATGTATCCAAAAGTTCCGTATCGTCAACAGGAACTCAACGCAACAGACGGCATGTCAATCGGATGCCCGATCTGAGAGTTATTGGCGTTTTCTTCTCCGGGGCCCGGTTGGGTTTTGAGGCAAAACCAACCTGACCATACTCCACCTGCGTCCAAACCTCAGGCGGAGTATGCCAAAAGATCCGTCTCACTAAGAGGAACACAACAAAGCTGACGGTACGTCAATCGGACGTCCGTAGCTCAAGATATGAGCGTTTCCGCTCCAAAGGCCCAGTTGGTTTCGTGAACGAACCAACCCAGCCGAACTCAAAGTATTCCGAAACCTTGAGTGCGATATACCGAAACGACCGCCTCGATCCAAAGATCGTGTTGCCATAGACGTTTCGTCAATCGGAGGTCCGTGGCTCATGTTATGGCCAAAAGACCGAAACTGATTCGAAACGGGGGGTCCGGGTCCGGGCCGACCTGGCCTGACCCCCCTGGTCCGACCTGAACCGGGTCGACCCGACCCGGATCCGACCCGGTCCGCTGGAACCGGCCCGGCCGGTGGCGGCGCGGCCAGGGTGCCGTGCACGTTCCGCACGCGGGGGGTGAAACCCCCTCCTTTTTCCGGATCTCGGCCAGCTTTTGCCGGCCGTTTTAATTAACCCACGGGACCCGCGGGTCCCGCCTTCTGACCGAACCGGCGGCCGGCGCGGCCGGCCGCCTTCTTCTTCTCAGCCGCGGCCATCGCCGCGGCTCTTCCCATCTCTGGCGGGCGGCGAGGCCGGCCGCCCCTAGCTGCTCCGCCGCGGCCGTAGGGCCGCAGCCCTTCTCGATCTCCGGCGCCGGCGGCGCGGCTAGCCACCGGTCGCCTCCTCGTTCCGCCGCGTCCCATCTCCGGCCACGGTCTCTTTCGTAAACAACGACGCGGTGTGTCGGCACCGTATTTCTTTATCGCTGCTCGCTCCGGCCATAAATTCTTTTGTTCCTGCGCGGTGCGACGACACCGCGCTGTCTCCGCTAAATCATCACGAAAGATTAGAAGGGGGAGGACAATCGGCCGTGTTCGTGCGGTCCGGTCTCCTCCCGTTATAACGATAACAGTTGGTCAATCGTATAAACACAACAATGAACGTTTCACAAATTTTTAATAAAATTTGGAACTATGCCCAACGGATTATTCTTTCATGCTCGAGGGAATGAAAACACGTAATTTGAAAAGGACAAACCCCTACCTTGGTTCTGGAACGAAGTTCGATGATCGATAACGATTCGCGGAAGTCGAGCGTCGCGGTGGTCGGCGTCACGGAAGAAGAACGTCGATGTCGCGGTTATGTCTTCACGTAAGACGGTTCCCGAGAACGTGGAGTTCTTTGTCGAAGTTCGAAGGTTCTTCGTGTTCTTCGTCAGAGTTGAAGATGAAGAAGAATAAGGAGAAGCTCCAAAATTCCTCTCAAGGTGGTAAAAGAATTATCCTAGAATAAAATAAGCTTTAAGCTTATATTATTACACAACTTTACCACATGAAATTCAAAGGTTTGAATTTGAACAACTCACCTCAATTAATACTTTAAGTTTTCAAACATTAATTAAAAGGAGAGTTAAATGGAGGTGGAAGGTTGGGTTTCGTGTGGGCCCCACCTCACTTAATCCTCCCAAGGGAGGTTATGTGGATGTGGGTCCCACTCCCAACTCCCTTTGGAAGGATTTATAAAAAAACATCAAGTTAAAATAAAAATTTGTATTTCACAAATTTTATTTAACTTAATCTATAAACCCAAAAATCTAACTTTCAACCTGAAATAAACGCAACTTCCGAAAAGGTCTCCTTAAGAGAATATCGGCGCTGCGAGTTCATAGGTGCCCTCGGATTTCAATTCCGAGCACTGGATCAAAAGTTAGGAATTCCCGCTCATTCATTCACTGAACGTACCCGAGCCAAACTTCAGAAATTGATTCCGGGCACACCAGGCCTCGGAATCAGGTGCCATCAGAAACCGCGCTCTTGTAAAATTCCAAAGAAAATTAAGAAAAAATTTCCCTTGAATTTTATGGGTCTTTACAAGGGTACCTGAGTAGATTCTTTTTGGTTGTAGGACCTTGTCTTTGCTGTTTATTGTAATTGGAGTTAAGAGCATTGGATCGAGCTAAGGCTCGGGATGCTTATAGATATCTTCCTTGGGCCTTGTCTTTTGTTTATTTACTTCTTGCATTGATGTGTATGTATGTTTTGTTGTTTACTACTTCCATTGTATCATTAGCATGTCATGCATGCATCATTTATATAAACTGATGTTCACCATTTATTTTGTTCAAAAATTATAAATGAAAATGTTTCCATTGATTTATTATTATATACATTGCGTCTACTATTTCTGTATTTTCTTCCTTTTTCTTTACATTGATAAGAGGGTATAGTCTCCCCCTGTCTTACCTTACACCCTCACTACTAGTCGGAAGCCTCCAGCGAAAGGGGATATGTGCTTAAGGCCTTATCGCAGGCTGTCTCGGGAGACCGTTTCTGGGTCAAACTGGGTTGGTTCATGAAACAATGGTATTAAAGGATGCCCTTGTTATTTAGGATGTCTGGTAGAAGGTGATTAGGACTGTCATGGCTCAAGAGGTAGGTTACATGTTGGTTCCTGATCACCACCGCTCGTGACGAGACCTGAGTTACCAGGGTTAGTCTGGGATATCAGTCTCTTATCATTGGTTTCATTGGTTTGAGGGATTAAAATGGAAGAGAATCGGTTCACTTTGCAGCCTCACATGGGCTGGGGACACATATGGAGTCCATGTTCCCGGTTTAATGTCCTCTTAGTGTTACGCCTTAGTTGGGGCATAGATCACCACCATGTCGCTTGGTCAGACATATGCACTAGTTCCTCACCCCAGCGGATTATTATTGCTTGTGTTTTGTTTTAGTCTCGGTTTATTTGAGTGTGCATTAAAAGTGAAATTGGTTTTGAAATGAAAAAGTGTTTCTTCCAAATTGTTTTTGAAATTACTAAAGTGGTTTTTTAAAGAAAAGGTGTATTGGTTTGGAAAAGCCTGGCATGTGTTAGGATTTGGTAAGGAAAAAGTAGTTTTTGAGCCATGAAACTCCTTATGGAGGGTCACACGTGCGTGGGTATGTACGGATAGTGTGTAGGGGAACTTGTTTGCAGATGATGTGAGTGATATTGAATGAACACACATTTGATGGTTCATAAGCTGTCATAGGTGGGTTTTAAATTTTTAAAGAAATAATGGTTTTTGAAAATAGTTTTATGCTTGTGGTTGTATATTTTTGGATTATGGGCATGTTTTCTTCGATTGTGTTGTTCCATTGATTGAGTTTTTTCTTAATGACCTGTTTTGATGTTGTTTTTCACGTTGTTATGAGTTTGCCTCCCAGAAAGCCTCGAAAAGTTGTTAATGGGTTATGCCCAGTCTCTAATTCTTTTTGTGTGTTGCCTGCTTGTCAAGGAAATTGAAGTCTGTTAGAGGAAATTTTATAGTTCAGAACGACAGTGAGTCTTTGGGATGTTTGGAACTCCCCGGGTAGTTAAGGTTCATACTTTCTCAGAGTTATTTGAGAGTTTAGTTCTTTACTTGTAAAGGTGTGATGTCTCATCGTTGTTAGAGTCTCGGATGTAGTTGGTTGGGGTCAGCCAGTGTGAAGGTTCCCCCTATGGTAAGGAGTTCATGTTGGAGTAACCTGTCTCCCAGAAGCTATATTCATTTGTACGGACTCCTAGTTTGTTGGACCGTTCTCACACAGTCCACTAGCATGGCTGGTTCAAGAATTCTAAGCCGACTTGTCGCATCCCTCTGAAGTATGTATACCATGCGCCTGTACGGGCCACCAGTGAGAGGTATGAAAGAATCACTGTTCGGGAGGAAGGAGTTAGGAACCAAATTATAAAAATGGTTGACTGTGAGGTAGGACATACATCAACCATCAGGGGCCCAACCACGAGTAGTGGGGTGAAGCTCGCACATAGTCAGGATTTTTTGAGGGTGTGTGGAACAGCAGCTCAGATCATGTTTTCAACTTCAGATGGAAATATCCAAGTATTTCTTGTTCGATTCTTTTCATCTTCATAAATTCATCCTCATTGTTGTCGAGTGATGAGCTCATTGTACCACAATCCACGCAGCGTCATCCTCTCTAAATGTGTAATTTAAATTATTTGTATTCCTCCAAGGGTGTGTGTCTCGGGAATAGCAGGCCCGTTCTGATTCTGATTTGTCATCAATTGCTTTTTTCAGTGGAATGTTTGGTTTCATGAATTAATGGTTGGTGTTTCTAGGCCTATCCTTAGTCTGGGAACCTCTCAATGTGTTTTCCATTAGTGTGTTTCAGTTTTTTATTAGATTCCTCGGTCCTGGTTCCCCGGTGTGTTCAATTTCCCCATAATGGTTTTAAATGCAAGTAGTGGAGTTTTTTTGTTAGCATTGAGAAGGTGGGATGATTTTGGTTTGGGAGTTCATATGATTCCCCCTAGGTGGGGGGGGGGGGTGGTGGTGGTGGTTTGATCATATTTCAGGGGTTTTTGTATAAGTGAATTCTTGTAGTGGGGAGAACCTTCTCATGTTCTCCCCACAACCTCGGGCAGTGGACATCTTTTTTTCAGTCAGGTGTGACAATTGTGGGGAATGACCACCCTGAGGTCTTGATTCTATATGATTTTGTCTTCTCATGAACTCAAGTTGTGTCAACTATTGGATTGGTGAATTTCTAGGGGCACAAAGTGTCTGTGATGGGGAGAATTCTAACACCCCAACCACGGACGCCAATTGTTTTATTCTTTTCTCGGACCCACGCCTTTGGGAAGAGTTGGGATTGGATATAGGTTTAAATTTTTGAAGCTTTTATGTTTTTGGTGGGACTCGGGAAAGAACGAATTCATTGCATTTCTAGCGGTCCCTGCACATTCGGTCCATGTGGGTGCATGGTCACTACACCGCTAGTAGTGATCGTGCGTTCAGATTTGGTGAGTGTGAGGTTTCCTAACCCTTTAGATAAATAATTAAATTGGAAGAATGAATTAAATTTGAAAATAATAATAATAAGTAAATGATGTCAATTAGGTTACATTAAATAAAAAAGAATTTTATAAAATGTTTAATAATATTAATAACAATAATTTATAATAACAATAATAATAATAATATTATTATTTTTATTTTTATTATTATTATTATTATAGGTTAATAGAAAAAAGGAAACTATTAATATACCTGCATCTCCCCCTTTCCCCCTTCTCTTTGCGCATCAGCCATGTGAGGCCCCCGACCTCCTCCCTGTACGAAGCCACCGCCGACCTGCTCCTCCTCCCGGCGCCACTGCTTGTCCCAGCCTACTCCCTGCGCCTTCTAGCCACTGCGGCTCCACATTCAAACTGCTGACTATCTAGATCACCCTCCAGGACCCCGTGAACTTGCATCCCTGTAGAGACCCGAAGAATAACGTACATGGAAATTACATTACTTTTGCAGAATACTTAGTACATAACAAAAACACACACACAAGGATCGTAATAGTTTAGTGTCTTTGGAAACTTGGAACGTAATCTTCTAATCGTGGTGAAAAATCTTCAACATCTCCTATAAAGATCTTCCCTTTTTTTACATAAAACCTTTCTTTATATCCTAGGGAAAGAAAACATAAAAGGGTGAGCTCAAATGCTCAGTAAGGGTAAACAAAAGAAATATCAATCACATCATATTCATAAGAACATAACTTATGGAAATCTTAACCTGTAAAAGAGATCATAATTTTATAACATGGGATAAATCATGGCAGTGAACTGTAATCACAATAATCATAACTTAAAAAATTAAACTTTGTGGCATACACACATAATCATAGAGAATCATTTCTAGTTAGTCAAGACTCATTGCCAAGACTATCTTAGTGGACAAAGTCCCTTTCTGAACCGAGTCACCCTCGTTCCAGTCCTGTTTTACTAAACCGGTATAACCTACCGTTCCAGCCATGTCTATCTCATGAGATATAAAATCATTACCCAATGCATTGGAGGGAGATATAGTTCCCACCCATCTCATAATGATACCATTCTTATGTGTGCCACAAATTCATAAATCATACATCATTGCATAACCCATGTAATAAAAATGGGAATCTTAAAAAACATGACATCATAAAACAATTCATATAAGATAAAGGAATTCATAAAAATAATTCCATCACAACATAATCAAATCAATGTAACAATAGGGATAAAAACAGAACCCTTTATTATCTTAGATGGAAAATAATTTTGATAAAACACATGAACTCCATTCTTGAGGAAAATATCCTTTCATATTCAAAAACATTTTTCCATTCTTAACATGTCATAGAACTTTAAACTAAAAGAAGTTGATTAAAAATAAACATGAAAACTTGTAAAGGAATCTTCTTGGAAATAATGTTTTAAAAATCCATTCAAGTTAAAAAAAATTCTTCATACTTTTGTCGAAAAAGTCAAAAATTACCTCGTACAAAAAACTTCAAAAGATTCCTTTCATATTCTTTACTAAAAACTCACCGAAGGGTAAAATTGGATTTAAACTATTGAAAGTGGATGGAAACAATATTACATATTGAGGGAACATGGATGTGGATGATAAAATACACCCCAGTAAATGCCAAAGTAAAAACAATCTCGGATAAAAATGAGATTGTGATATTTTCCATTACCTTAGGTTCGACTTGCTTTGTACGTGTCCAAACCTCCTCTTTTTGACGCGCCTTCACTTATCCTCCACTTAAAGAACTAGGGATTGTCTTTGAAGAAGACCAGGACCTCTAGGATGATACTAGGGAAGTGTAGAAGATATTTTGGCAGGGTTTGGCCGAGCTTGAATTCTCAAATTTGTGTGAGGAGGAGAGGGAGAAGGTGCCCTTTTATAAGGGAGGAGAGGGGCATCTTAGGAAAATCTCAAATTATTATTTTAGATTAAGGTAAAATTCGGTTTATAATGGTTCCAAATGGTCTTATTTCAAAGATAAAGTTGGTATGGGTCGCAATCCTCTCATCCAATATGATTTAGACAAGTTTAGGTTATTATTTTAACCTTATCAATTAGATTTAACTCTAAGTTAAATAATTTAAATTTTACCGTGTCTTTTTGTTTTCTTACACTATATGGTTAATAAACATACTATATGAAGCCAAACGAACCCCAAGTTGTTTATTATTAATATATATATCCTTATCTAAGTAATTTGGTTGAACCTTAGATTTTTAGGAATAAAATAACAATTAATAATATAATATTTTTTTTAAAAACTATTTTATGTCAATTTTGACACAATTTAGTAATTGATTTTTTTGAAAATCATAACAGAATGATAAGTTCGAAAAAAGTTAATTAAATCAATAATAACATGTCATATTAACCTATAAAATTAGTGTAATTCATAAAAAGTCTCAAATTACATTTATTTGAGCATTTATAACATCAATTATGTTAATATTTTCTTAAAAAGGTAATTACTGCATCATTGTTGTGTCATAAATAAATTAAATTATTTAAAGTATAAAAATTACAAATAAAATACCCTTCTGTAGGAAATATTTTTATATTTCTAATGAATATTTATAGTCGAAATTATATTATGTATAACCCTATATTAAAAATGTTTTAGTAAATAATCTTTGATTTTAACTCTTTTAACTCTTCTTTGAGTTAAATAATAATAAATGTCCTAGTCTAATCCAAGTGGGCCTAAATGATAATATTTTGCACTTAAGGTTGTTTTTGGTCGAGATACACTTGTCCAATAGGATTAGTACATGTGTTAGGGTAATATTAATATCATTTTTTACCCTTAATTACCCTATTTACTTTTAACCGTGGTAAATAAAAGTAAAAAGTTACTATTCACCAAAAATTATTTTCATCTCATTGAATCACATTTTACTTACTGACATCAACCGTGTCTCTCGGATTTTTGAAATTCCATTCACAGAAGCGGTAAAATTAAGTTTTATGAAAAATTCAGTTTTTTAACTACCACATAGTAGTTTCACTATTCATCAAAACTTGATATTTTTCAGAACAATGCCAAAATTTCATCCTAAGCTATATTTCATATTCTGAATTCAAAAATGAAGTCTATTTTACCAAATTCATAACATAGAAGTTGCATTAATTAATTTTATAATTAAATCCCGCTGTTAAAACAAATAGCGTGTTTTTAAGAAACAATATCTATCAAAATATTGACACTTGTTTATGTCTGGTTTAAATGTGAAATTACATCGAATGACAAACATTGTATTAAATTGTAAAAATATATTCTAAATATACTTTAAAACCACTCAAATTAATAATTTATCGCTATTAATTATTTCGATTGAAAAAGTTGTTTTTAACTAAAATTTAGTAATTTTCACTATTCATCAAAATATGAAAGTTATCCGAAAAGTACCAAAATTTCACCCTAAGCTAATTTAGATATTAAGAATCCAAAAATGAATTCCATTTTGAAAAATAAAATATACAAAATTTCAAAAAGTGGTTATTACTATTCATAACGGCTAGATTTAGTAATATTTTAATAGCATATTGTTGTTTAGTGAAACTCGTTATTGCGTACTACACACGTTATCGAGGAAGGTCGTGATTGCGTGAAATGGAAGGCAAGTCAAGGATGTGTGTTGTGCAAGCTCCTTTTGGTGTAGCGTACAACAGAAGACATTAATGAAATTAAAAGGAATATTTTTCATAAAATCTTGGGCTGTTACAATCCCCATCCTCCTCTCCCTCCGCTCACCCTCCATTCGCCGCGACCTCCTCTTCCAGAGTCTAGCGAAGCTGCACCCTCCCCTTCCCCGGTCCGGTGATGTCACCACATCTCCGTATCGTGGCCCCTTCTCCTTGCCGACAGTCCAGTCTACTTTTGACCATTGTACGACCACAGCTCTCTTGTGCCAGTTCCCTGGTAATCCCCCCTCCAAGTCCCTCTCGATTCATCGGCTCCTCATCGGACTTCTGATGTTGTGCAAAGGGCCAACCGAGACACGTTGGTGTGTGTTCCGGAAATCTCTGCCAAAGGCGAGGCAGTTTCTGTGCATTTTCATCATCCAAGGGTGTGGCGATAGTTTTTCAGTGCGTACATCAAGAAAGGAACTTCTCGTAGTTAGAAAGTGTTGATAACCAGTGCGGACGGCCTAATTCCACTTAATTCAGGATCTCTCTCCTTTTCTCAATTAATTTAATGAATGTATTAATTTACTACTCACTACACTCTTATTATATTTTTATTAATGAAACTAAGTCTTTAAATTAATTTTTATTTAAATTAATGTAGTTATGTCCTTAAATTAATCATATATATGAAGTTGTAAGGGTAATAAAAGAATATCTCCTAATAAATTTCATGGTTTTATAATAAAACCCCTCTTCCAAGGTGGGATTCCTTCAATCTAATAATGTAGTGATAACATTTCATGTTTTCCATCCTTATTTCTTGGCCTTTTAATTTTTTTTAAGTGTGGAATGGGTGTTAAAAATAATGTTAAATATCACAAAATTAATTGGTTGATAAAGTAATGACCAATTTTTCAATAAGAAATCATCCAATGGAGGTTAGCCACCTTCAAGATAAAAATGAAGTAGTATATTTTTATGCTTTCCTTTATAAATGTCTTATGACTCTTTATGCTCCACATTATACTTGATAAATGACATGCTTGTACATATACCTTACTGGTTAGCTCAAAATGATGTTTCTTCTTGAAAAATAATAAATGATCCATGACACCTCCTAAGTTCATGGCTTAGAATGTAATTAGAACTTTTAGTGTTGGGTGCCTAACCTTTTCCCTTTACTTCGGCGCTTATGTCATGCCACGTCTTGTGCCGCTTGTCACAACCTGTTGGTGGTGCCTCATTATCTCGTATTAAATTTCTTGGGTGGTTCGCTCATGTCCATTGTGGCCTTCATTTATGGTGAAGCCCATCCTGGGTTCTCGCTTTGCCTCTTGGCCACCCCCTTAGGTGTGCCCTGCCTAAATGCCCATTTTCCTTGTTATTTAAGTTAGAAATGTATCATGGTAGTTTGAATTGAATACCTTTCTTGAACAAGTTGTTCTCTTGTACCATTTAATGAAATTAATAACCTATCATTGAGGCATATTGATTCCATACGCTTTTGTCTGACTTCTATTTCTCATTCAAGTGCCAAAAATCTGATCAAAGATAATTAATTATGAGAATGTATTTATGAAATGTTGATAACATATTTGAATGGTTAAATGTGAAGAAATAATTATGAAATGGGAGATGTGTCGATTGATTAATTAGTTGATAATGGTGATAAATTAATGAGACTTTGGTTCCTAGACATGGTGTTCTAGACTGATTTAGAAGTTGGGTTTGGACATGGTGTTCCTCCCCAATGGTTATCCATGCTTTTGATACAGGGTGTTAAACATGATGATCTACACCAAATAATTATCTGGGTGTTTGACATGGAGATCTAAACCATATGTTATTCGGGGTGTTAGACATGGAGATCTACAACAAATGAGAATTGGGGTTCTTGACATGGAGTTCAACACCAAACGAATGATAATAATGATTTATTAAAATAATGAGAGATGTTATTAAAACCTGAGTTGAAATGATAAGTAAAAAAATAGATTAGGTGAGAAAAATGATAAAAGGTATCTTTATGCTTGAAAAAAATTTACTTGTGTTGTTTTAAGAAGGTCCTTATTTCGGCTATGGGACGAGGCAGGTATTTCCATCAGGTTTTCTTTTCGGAACCTGGATGGGTGTTTATCGTTTGTATTGTATTGTTTTTGTTTGGAAATAACATCATACTGTTTATTTATATTTCATCTTCTAGATTAGGCTAGACCTTGGTGTTTCTGGCCTATTGAGATTTATATTTCAAACTCTACTCAGGCCATCATTACACTAGGGTACCTAAGTAGATTCTTTTTTGTTTCAGGACCTTGCCGTCGCTGCTTCTTGTACTTGGAGTGAGGAGAAAAAGACCGAGATGAGGCTCCAGATGCTTATGGATATCTTCCTTGGGCTTGATTCATTTTTTATTAACTTCTTGCATTGATGTTGAATTATGTTGCATTTCTTACTGCTTCCTTTGTATAATTAGCATGGCATGCATGCATCTTCTATATAAACTTACGTTTGCCATTTATTTTGTTCAAACATTATAAATGAAAAATGTTTTCCGCAGCTTTATTATTATATACAATGCTTCTGTTGTTGCTATAATTTGTTTTCCTTTTTCATCATTATGATTAGAAGGAATAGTCTCCTCCCTGACTTAACTTACACCCTCGCACATAGTCGGCAGCCTCTAGTGTAAGGGGAGATGCACTTGAGGCAATGTCTCATGCCGACTCGGGTGACCAGTTTAGGGTCGAATTGGGTTGGTTCGTGGCAATCTTGCTAGAGCCTTTGAGACTGGTGTAGTCTAGGTTACTTTAATTGGGGTGGTATGTTCTGTTCCATCTCAAGGATTCATTTGATTGGTTGCGTATGATATATGTTATTGTGCAGACATCGTAAGAACCCGGGTTATTTTTTTGGAATGTGTCAAAATCCAAAACATGATTGAATTTTGGACTTGTTCTTGGGAAAACTGGGAAAACCTCGGAAGTTCTAGAAATTTTCAGATTACACACGGTGTACTACAAGGTACACTCCATGTATTGGTCAGCCATGTAACAACCAAATTCTACCTGAGTACATTCCATGTAATTACCGTGTATGAATTTCCTTCTAATCTTCGAGTAGTGTTTCTTGATATGGAGTGTGTTTTTCCATCCGCGTATCGGCTGAGTCTTAGCCAGGTGTCGACCTATGCGGTGCATCCAAGCCATGTGTATATATCCTCTTAAGTTGGAGTATGGACAAGGCTGCTACATGGTGTGTAGTCCTTTATACATGCCATTTTTTAGTCACATAAATGAAAGAGCGTCGTGTCTCTTTTCCAGAAATACCTTCTTATTCACCGTTTTCAGACCATGACTCTCAAGGAGGCCAAACAAGTATTTCTCCTAGAATATTCATCTAATGTCCATTAATAAATCCATTAGTGGTTGTGGGATAAGATCAGAAAGTCTAAACCCACGTACCCTATTCCATTCTTGATCCCTTTCATCACACGTTGTAGTTTCCATCCGAGTAGAATTGACGGGATTTGATAGAAACATAGATCTATGATGATAGGTTTTGAATTAGAGCTCGATATCAGATGTTCCAATGTATATGATTCTTAGTTAGGTGGTGCATACTTTATTTTGTGTTTTTGTAGACTTTTGGGTGACATGACCTTTGGTGAGTATTTGGGTATTTTGAGTGAGACACTACTGTATCTTCTATTTCATGTTAAATCTATTGTTTGACTAGGAGAATGCCTTTGAGTGTGCCCTTTTGCCTTTTTTTCTTGAGCAATGCCGGGAACGGGGTCATTACTGAATTTTGGATTGTTTTCCAGGTAATCAAAAATGAGTTAAAAGAAATTGTTTTTATTAAATTTTTGAGTTTAATTAGTTACATGATGAAATGAATTTGCAGAGGCTCCCAAGACCTTGGTGGTGGTATAGGACAACACATAGCTAGTGAAATTCAACTATTTAATTTGTTTTCCCTATTTAATGTATTTATTTTGATTATATATATGTGATGTGTGATATTTTATATGATGTAACCTTTGGGTGGTGTTGGGCCTGGCATGGGTGTTGTTGAGTGATGCTGATCACAGGTTGGGCTTGACCTTGATTTCATGGGGTGGTTCTAACCAAGAGATTGGACGACTTGGACGTCATCTTGAGGTAGTGTGATTGTCTGATTGGGCATGACCTTGGTTATTTGGATGGAAAGACCATCATACATGAGCAACATGGTCACAATGGATCAAGGTGTCAGAGATGTTGTGGTTGGGAACATATTTTGGTGATTACCACTCACCTAGAACTTTGAGTAGTGTGAACATAGTGAGACTTTGTGATGAAGTGGTTTTGACCCCACATGTGGGTTAAGGCCCATGTTAGTTGAAATTTAGGTACTATTGGTTTGGGGTTCTTTCTATAGAAAGATAGGTTGAAGGTTAAGAGCCTTCTAGGAATAGCGTTGAGGCTATCAGGTTGGGGGAAGAGGCTCGTCATGGTTTGGTGGAAGATATCATTTACCCTCCTGTTATTGATTTCAGAGGGGACATCACTGCCCGTTACTTTACTCTATTGAGGGAAGATATCTCCATCTATCTCATTAATTATATGAGGTTATGCATAATTTTTCCTCCAAGTTACTACTTCTTGGGAATTCCATCAGGACAACGGTACTTGAGACATGCGTTGTCTGTGGGTACATGGTGCCGAGTTACATGAGAGAGATTCTAGTGTGGGCCAAAGCGGGTGAAACTCTATTATGGATACTAAGAACCAGTGAAGTTGGTGTTTATTTGTGCATAGTAATGTTTAATTTTTTCCTTATAAATGGATTCCAACTTAGACACAAATATTAGATACACATTGTTGGGTGGTATCCTACTTAGATTAATCTCACACCCTGCACAGTCCCTTCGGGACAGGTGTAGACTTTATGGATTTATATACATGGAAGAGACCATCTTCATGAGAAAGAATATTTTAGTAGTCACATTGAGAAGATAGGGACCCCAAAGTCTTGCCTATCTAGAGTTTAATTATGTTTTTTTCTTTCCTCTACCAACATTCTTACCTTGTTTATTGTAGATACTTTTGGTTAACCATTGGCACACTTTTATATATTTACTTTATATGGATGCATGATTTGTCTATTCTAGTAGTTATTATAGGACGTTCAAAATTCTGTTTTTTTACATTACGATTTTGTTGTTAATATTTATTACTTCCATTTTTTATTTATATTGAGTGTGCTTCCTCTACGTGGGTTTGGTTTCAGTCTACAGATTCTTCTAATTTAAAATTATTCTCCAAGAAGTACCATTATAGTATTCCAAGAGGGTAAAATCTCCCCACTATACCTATAAGACCCTCACTACTAGTCATAAGCCTTTTCATTCAGGGATGTGCACCTAAGTTAGATACACCTGACTCGTTTATCACTGTTTGGGTGGATTATCGAGTTCAAGATGTTATATATACATACCACCCCCCACCCTATCTCCTCACTCATAATAAGCATCGGATATTTCCAATATTCCATCCAATTCATATCCAAAATCACTTCCCCATGTCCTTGTGTTATTAGTATCACCAAAATTCCAATTCCATGTGCCTTAAAGAGGTCCTCAAGGAGAAAACACTCATGAGGTAAAATACTTCATCATCCCATTTTAAATTCTCTCATTCATACACAATATCCTCAAACATATCCAAAAATAGAATGATAAATCTAGTATCACACAAGAATATATAATGTATGATTTTATTTGGTTAATTTAATATAAATTATTAAATCCCATATCTTCTCCTTTTATTCAATAAAAGAAAACATCACCTGTGATATGCCGAATCACCAAATTCATAGAGGATGGGTTTTATTTTTTCTATTACTACTTTCAAGGATTTTCACAAAAATATTATCATTTTTATATCATATTTTTATATTTATATTATACATTTTTTATTATTTTGGAACATATATATACACAAAATAGAAAATAAAATGAAACTAATTTCTTTGGGTTTGAAAAACTACTATAATAATCTAAAAATTTTTCATAGATGTTTTATAAGAAGAGTCATCCAAATGTTAGAATAAATGATATATGGTAAAGTTTACACTTTTATAAGTTTATAAATTCCTATTAAATTTACTTATGAAGTTATATTACCATTTGAAAAGAAAATTAATAATAATAAATAAGCGAACCATCCATAAAACCATGAAACAAACTCTCCCAAAATAAAAACATTAATCAATATAACTCCTAGAAATGGCCTTAAATAAAATTATTAAAATTATGATCAATTAAATAATTTTGGAAGTGGTTTTCAGTTATTTAATTAATGAATATAATTTTATTATTCAGTACGTTATGTTAAGGTGAAGAACACATTTTTAGATAAGATATGTGATCTCTCCAAACCTTAATTTTTTAATTTGGGTCGCATTTTCCCTAGGTTTTCCTCAATGTATCTCTTAATGATCTTATATACTTATCCAAAATGCTTCATATGTGTTCTTAACATATGTATCAAGATCAATCCATATTTCTCTGATGGGGAATAACATATAATTTGATGGTTTCTTTTTCAATTCCTCTCAATAAACAAGTTAGATTAAGGTGAACATTATTTATTAACATTTTTGAGTCTACTAAAAAAACTGATATAATCCATGCATATTTTCTTAAAATCACTCAAATTATCCTAAATAATAATTTTAGTTCATTTATTCTTTCAGTTAAATAATTAGGGAGTTATCCACCTAAATCAATCTTTATTCTTTTCCCAAAAACTGTAATAATGTGAAACATTATTAAAGATAAGTAAACACTTTTTTCATGTTTTTAAACTCATTTGGACATCATTTTATGTGATATATTTTTATTTTTACATTTTGATTTTATAATAATTATTTAATCCCTTGTTTTATTGATACCATTATAATACTCCATTTGGATATTTTTAATGACATGAAACTGATTTATTTTAAAGTTAAATACTTTTGTTTATAGTTAATGCTTGATTTATTTATGTTAGCACATATGCATGTAAATGTTATGATCGATGATACTAGATAGAGATCCTATGTATTGGGTAATTTTTACTATCATGAGGTGTTAAATATGGGATTAATGTGGAAACTAAATAAATTATGGGACTAGTATACCATGTGATATCAAATCAGAATTTATCCTTGACTAATGTTCAAATAATGTAATATATTGATGAAACATTCCAATATTTCTATGATCATATGATTCCATGTTCATTATGTTATGCCTCCATATGTTTATTCATGATCTATAGATTTTATGTTATCATGAGATGACTTCTAACTCCTAATTTATGTTTCTTTTAAATGATTATCCCCTTACTAGGATTTTAAGCTCATCCTATTTGTCTTTGTGCACACCAATTATTTATATGCAGTTATAGGAGTTCAATGGGATTTAAGAACTCATTATTGAGACTAATGAAAGATGTTTTATTATAGATTCATGTTTTCTAATTATATATCTAGTCTTCCAAGACTGTAGGATTTTCATTCCTCTATTTTTTAAAATATAATTATTCTTAATATCTTGAAATAAGTTTGAAAAAGGATAGGGCTAAAAGAAATTCTATATTCACATTCAAATGAATACCCTGTATATGACTACCAAAACCAAATCTAATTGAAAATTATAAGTGTTTATCCCTGTTGGTGGTTGGGTGGTAAGGGCTTGGGTGGGGTGAGGGGCAGGTCACGGGGTCAAGTCCCTGGTCTTGCGATTTACTGTAATTTTATTCTTTGTGTTGTGTGCCTCTTTCGCAGTTATACCAAATTTTTTATAAGATTTTCTATTCTATTGATTTTATATAGTTCTTTATATCAATTAATTTTTTGAATAATAAATTATATTTATTAACCATGATCCATTCCTAATATAATATACTATATAACTCCATCCAATCATGTTGTAGTTTTTTACCTCGTTGAATACAGTGCCACATATGGTGCCATATGAGTCGATGAATAAAAAAATATTTTTATATAAGAACTCTCCCAAGAGATGGTGTTGATGAAAACATCATTTTAAATCCATTAAAAATTATCTCATTATATCTTTTAGATTTTTAATTGTCCAATTAGATTGAAGATCATTCTGAGGATGGCCAAAGGAGTTGACACTCAGCTCCATATAAATTGTTGTTAAATGATTCTTGAGAACATCAAAGTAATACATAGATGATAATATGATATAATTGAGTCTGGTAATCCATGAATATTTACAAAATCTATTAGGTATATCATGGAAATTTGATTTAGTGACTAATTATTTCTAAAAATAAAAAATTCACCGACATCGTTAGATGATTAACTAGAACCCAAATTTTATTATCGAAACTCGATGTCTTGGGAATAAGTATAATAAAATAAATTGGGATGTTATCTATTTTCCATATCTTTATGGGTAAGGGTTTCATCATCCACAAGTACATTATTTGTACTACTTAAAATGATGGCCTACTAATCCTCGAGATATATATTAAAAAATCTCCCATATCATGTTGTTTTATAAAAATGAATCTTATGATATGTATATATCATTTTTATTTATTGATGCATAGATAATGATTATTTATTTTCATAAAAAACATCCCGTTATTAAATTATTTTTATTAAATAACATATATATTCATTTATGTAATATTATTATACCATAATTTTATTTTTTTCAATGGTTGAATATTTAATAACCACTTTTTTAACTCCTTGTCCTCCTTGTGTGCCTCCTTCAAAATTATGTGGATGTATAATATAATTTTGTTCTGGATATGTTTTCTCAACTTTTAATTACATATAATGACCCACTAATTGAAAATATATTAGTTTTGGGTCTCCTTTAATCCCCTTAATGCATATGGGATCATGATCCTTTCACCATAAACAACAAACTCTCCTATTCAGTATACAGTGATGATAATTGTTTTGGTCATCATAGTCAATAACTAAGACCAATAATCTACATTGGTTCCTAAAAAAACCTTCCTTTTGAATATATACATTATTCTCTTCTAATCAATATATATCAAAATATTCAACATAGAGGTAATACATCCAAATCATTAATGTAAAAATTACTAAATCTAATTGAAAACATTATTTCATGAAATTTTTATCATGAATCTTTTATATTAATTCACCATATGATACCTCTACATCATTTTAGATGGTAAAAATTCATAATAATTTATTATATATATTATTTAATCTCACAAACCTTTCTAAAATAGATGTTTGTTTGAGTGCCAGTATAGTGACCGACCTTCTCCAAAAACTCCTGATATTATCTTTAGATTCATTTATCCATAGTAAATCATATCTCTCCTGAGTAAAATTAGTTAGTGGATTTGTAATTATTGAAAAATATCTCACATGTCACTTATAATATATATATAAATTAAGAAAACATATGTGAATAGTGACAATTGATTGTATGTTATATTCTTACATTGCCACTATGTTCAAAGGACCTATAGATATACACTCAATTGTGATAACATGACTCACCAATTATAATTTCAATTGAAAAAATTAAAACGCCCAAAATTTAATATACAATTTTTTCTTTTATCATGGACATCAAAAAAACACTCAAATTTTATTCTTGATTTCTTCACTCATGGAATATATAAGAATGCAATATATAAAAACAATTACAAACTGATCAAGTTGAATGTTAATGAATCTATTCATTATATAAATTAACTTAGCAAGGAAAACTATACATTAAATTGGAATCACTATGTTTTCATTATTTCAATATATTCATAATATGGCTATCATGGATAAATCCTCTCTTCCTCAACCATGATTGATGAAATTTGGATAGATGATCATTCATTTTAAAATATTGATCTTGTCATTATTTATCAAATTGATAACCTATATATGGTAAATGATACTAGTTCACCTTGATGATTTTTTATGTTAAAGATAATAAATATTGAGAAACCTTAATTCATAATTATTCCAAATAAGTAGTATTAGCACACCTGAAGGTGAAACACTTTATCATATAAATTCTTTATCCATATTCACATTGAGTTTCTTTTGTAATCCCTATAGCATTAATAAAATTATTCTATAAGTATTATGTCATATAGTTTTTCACTAGGTATGATTCATACAGATGAAATAACATCTTAATCTAGAGTAATATAAGGAACCCTTCTATAAATACACATTTAAATTCTTGAAAAATAGACATATATTCAATATTGGGGTTTCCCAAACATTTAGTATTTTTTTCCCACTTTTCTATGTAATAGAAACCATATTGGTAGAATACATCAATAGTGAATTTATAGTCATCCGTACATAAAAATATAATCCTTAGTTGATTTTGGAATATAATATGTGATTTATAAATATTTGAAATTGATATTGGATCTATGTTAATCGGCATAATCTAAGATTTAAATAACTTCAAATTCTTCTAAGGGAAGAATAAATAGCTTTGATAGGATTTACATTCCTAAAAATGTCAATTGAAGAAGATTTTTAGACAAAAAAATTAATCATCACACCATCCAAAATTTACATTGATAATTTGAAATCTAACCATTAGGGTGGTTATTTCATGATTATAGATATATTTTTAATTCTATGGAGTTTGTAGAACTAAATTCAAATAAAGAAATCATAGTTCACAAGAGAAAGATGTGTCTAACTTTTACCACATCATTTTAAAGACACACTACCACAACTGTAATTTTATGGGATTTACATTATTAAATTATCTAAAGAGGTTATCAATGTTGATTTTCATAGGTATAATAGATTACCTCCTTTTAATACATAATTTTTAACAAAACTCATTATGAAAATATTATTTTAAGAAATTATAAAAATCAATTAAGGTTTATTTTCTAAAAAATAAGTTACATAATACATGATTTACATAGTGAAAACATATACATAAATTTATATAATCTTCTTGAAATACTCCATTATTATTTAATCTCTGTTCACTTCACATTAAATAATATCAAGGGGAAACCTTTTAATAAAAAGGGGTGACATTAAATCCCCATGAAGGATAAACAATTGAAATAGAAATGAGTGATCATCATGTCTAAAACATAATAAAAAATTTGAGGTCATAATTATAAATATATATATATAAGGTATATATAATGTAAACTTATTTACTATACAAAATTTATTCTTTCATAAGAATATCATCAAATTTGATTACAAATGCGTCTTCAAACAAAAATCAATGGTTATTTACCAACTTATAAAATAGTAATATCTAGATATTAAATATTAACCCAATGCAATAGAGTACTACAAGGGTGATCCAATTTATTTATTAATTCATCTGTTCTAAATAGATCGTATATATAATATTAGCTAATATCATCAATGAACCCTAGAAAAATAATAATGAGTTTTATATTGAAATATTGAGTACATAAATGTTTTAAGATTTGAACATTCATTAATACATAAATAATATGAATAGAATGTATGTTTCATAGATTTTAATCCCTAACCAACAATGTATAAGTACATATATATTAATACACTCTAATAAATAAGGTTTCATACTCACAACATAAAACGAATGGCATAGAACACTAATTAATGATTTTGGTAGTATAATGCGAATGAGTGGTTGTTTAGGAAAAAATCATAATGAGGGAGAATGGGAGTATCCCACCAAAATAAAAACTTTTATTATAGTAATGTAATGATAATTAGTTTGTGAGAAAAAATGACATTGATATTATAAGACTAACAAAAAATAATTCGCTTGGATAAAAAGTAGAAGTAGAGAATTCATTACAATGAGTAATAACTTCATAAATCTTACAAAGAGTCCCTTGTAACCATTAAAACTCATTGGAAAGGGTTTAGAGATAGATAATGAGAAAAAATTCATTCTTAATGGATTGTGAGAGATTAAAATGAGTTGGAGAGGTGTCTATTTGTATAAAGGAAGCGAAGATTATTTAATAATTAATAAATGGGGGCCCTAAATGTATAGTTTGTGGAAAATGGATAAACATTTACTTACCCAAGGTTTTAAATCATTTTTGATGGAATAATATATATTTTTATAATTTATTTTTGTTTTAAGAATGAAAATAAATATGATAAATGACTATTGTTTTGATAAATAATTATTATAATAAATAGTTTTTAAACCATATTATCAATTTTAGAATTTTGAAATCTATTCATAGGACATGAAATTAATTTTAAATTTGGTCAATAAAAGATATTAATAAAATAAATGTTTCTGGTCATGTATACTTTTTTAATGATTATTAATAATTATTACATTTTTATGAAGTCATAAAATATAACAAAAACATAAAAATGTATTATTAGTAATCATTTAAAATAAATTATTTTAGGAAGGTATCAAAAGTTCCACTATTTGATAGGCATATTTCAAATATAATGTTTTTTTAAAGTAATCTTTATATATGAGGATTTTAAATTTTTACCAATAATCATAATTTATTGACAAATTATAGTTTTTATTACATAATACTCTTTCTATAACATTACCATGGACATTTAAAATCATATTATTAGTTATATTTGAATAAATATATTTTTATGAGAATAATTTTACAAATAAATTTTATTAATAGTATCCAATTGTATCATAAAATTATATATATATTTTCAGAAATATAATCAATTTTCTTTGAATGAAAAAAATATTTACTGTATTAATCATTCATTAATGTGTAATTTAATAAATAAAATAATGATGATTACTATATTGATGAAAGAACTGTTATATTTATTAATTTATAATTATTCGTTTATAATAATGACATCTATATAAATAACCCATTATTATTTTTTCAATTTCCCTAATGGTAAGGTTTTATATGGTTGTGCTTTTATGGGGAGAATCAACTAACATTGGAAAAGTTGTGATCTCTATTCACATTAAATTATCTCATATATGATTCAACTGGATCCTTACCTATTGAATCTCTATACATGATTTGTCAATGTTGAACCCTAATAAGGATACGTCCCCCCCATTTTCTAATAAATGTGATCCAAATGGAATGATACTACTGGAGAAGGAAATTTTTTCTCCCTTTGGAATTAAATATCTATTTTCTTTACCCTTAATATAGAAAATTTATAATGCCAACATTATTATCAATGGTCATAATTACCAATTACTATATTAACAAATGATTAGAAAATAGTTAGATCATAATGGTCTTATTACCCTTTACTCAATATATATACTCACAGATTCTGATATATCAACATTGAATACTTTTTTATGTTGGTTATATACTACCCTTTATAATCACTATCAAATTCTGAAGTCGAAAAATTAATTTTGTAATTTTTATAGAAGGAGTCATCAGTAATAGAGAATTAAATCATATTGAGTTTAAATTACTATCACCATTTTTCTTTTTTCCCCTGTATTGTTTCCAGATTCTTAAATTAAATGTTTTCAAAAGATATGAAATTGTATTATAACATGTAATTTTTTTAGATGGCCATTATGAAGTAGTCATTGTTTGTAATGAGTTATCAAAAATAAATTAGTGTTTTTCTAGTTCTTCAACCATAAGACATGTTAAGAACATAATTTATTCCATACCTCTTGAAATTGTGATGTTTATACTTCATAATTTCATTAGGTTCACTTATTTTTTTTATTGAAAAAGTTATTTCACCACTAAACTTTCACATGTCTTATTTTCTTATTCCCCAATAGTTTTATCATTTCATAATGAATAGTAACTTTTTCTTATTCGTTTGACATTTTAGGTTCTAATTCAATATCATTTTTTTCTATTATATGATTTTTTATAATATATACTTTATTAACAAGCACATATGGAAGATGTAGAAAAAATTGGAATGATTTGGAAGTAGTGAAAATTGATAGGAAACTACTTCAATCGAATAAAAAATTTATAACATTCAAACTTACATAAGACTTATTTTAACCTTATTTACAAACTACACAACACTTTTCCATGGATATATTTCAGGAATATGTGATTAACTATATGAAACTCCATGTCCTTCATTTGATTTTTATTATAGCAGTTTATACGTGTTTGAGAATCCATGATATATTTTTGGACCACTTCTATCTTATCCATAGAATCTCTCAATTTTCTGGTCGCAATCATTTTAATTTTGAAACTAACTCCCATCATGTTATATTTATTAAACTCTACCAATAGTGTTCTTTATAATCAAAAATTTTATTTCTCATTTTATAACTATACCTATAAGATAATTTAACATGTTGATGATGTTGATCAAAACACCGTTAAAATCCATGTGATCTAAGAATTAACATGTTATATTATGTTTAAAAAATCACCACTTACTTCCCATTAGTGTGAGAAATATATGTTGTGTTAATTATTAATTTATTATTCATATCATTTTTAGGGATCCTAATATATATAATAGTTAGTAATGGATCACATTGTAAAATAGTTGATCATGTTCTCTAATATAGACTCAGTACTAATGGAACAGTACATGAGAAAGGTTTATATAGGAAAAATTTCCCATATACCGATTGAATGGAAATAATTTATTATTGTATCAATGAAAAATAATACAGCATTATATCACTTTGATATCATTTTATAGATAGTAAAAAAGTTCAAAATTATTTTTCCCAACATATATATAGGAATGAGTAATGGTTTTATCTTCTATTTGGGTAGTTTTCTCTCATCATTAAATTCCCAAAATACAAATCATCTTATAGTATTATATATAATATAACATTAATTTTTTTTGAACAATAATGATCTCATATAGCTCTATACATTTTTTATAAATCGAGGTTCTGTAGAGAATGTAGAGATGCGATCTTCAACTATCAATGATTTCATTAAATCTATAGATTATGAGATATATCATATTTTATATAACATTAGTACTCATTCATGATTAAAATTTCACAAATAACTATTTCCATTTTTTATAGGTTATATATTAGTTTGTAGATTAGGATCATCTCTTTGTATTTTCTTAATATTCAATGGTAATGATTTTTGGGAAATCATTTAGTAAAACGTTAATTATTTCCTTTCCAATATTCCTTCCATGCCTATCATTACTAGATCATTCATAAATGGGTCTCTTTAAATATTCATAATTGAATTGTCTACAAGGTCATTCCTTATCAACTCATTAGTGACACTATCTACTTTTCTGTGTGAAAATGGATAGAAAAATCATAGTCCTAATGAAATTAGATATATATAATTTTTTTTAATGTTTTATTCATTTTTCCATAATTTATGTAGTATAATATAGTAGTCAGTATATATATATCACAATTATACCTATAATAATAGTGTTTATATATATATATATATATATATATTTCATTTTATTATAAATCCATCTAACTCCTAATCAATTGTAAAATAATTTTATTCATGATGTTTTCACATTTAGGATACATAGAAATCACTTTTCCATTTTACATGATTAAAAATCTTGGTACCTTAATTTATAAATCTCCCTAAAAGGTAAATTCATCCATATTTGAGGGTAACGTTATCATATGTTCAAAAACCAACCACTTATTTAGTTTTTGGAAACATTAATGACACTAATTTGTTTAGATAAACTTAATTCCAATTAGAGTTAGCATTGTTAGATGATTATAAAACCGTGAAATGTTTTTCAAAAACTGTCTATAATTTCCAAATTAACAATGGAATGTAGTAGTCTTGTTATTATTGTAATACATGATAAATCCATTAAAACAATTTTCTTTTAATGATGCATTGAGATTCTTTTACTATTATTAATATGTCTGTATAAAGTGATTTGTTGAATCCAAAACTCAAATTTTCTAAATTTACTAAGAATATTATAATAATTCAGTGTTCTTAATAATAACATTATATTATCATATTGTTCTTCCTTAATTTTGGAATATATATTCATATCTATAACACCTATATACTCTACATTATATTTCATTTTAAATAAATTTAATCTATTTGATAGATTACTAAAAACACAAACCCAGACCCCAATGATCCTAATTGAAAATTATATTATAATAAAACTATATTGAAAAGAAATTTTTAATGATTTCTGGCACCCAATGTTCTAAACATTTTGGATGAATATCAATTTTGATATTAGTTGTTCAAAATAAACCTAGAATGAATTTATAAACATTTATTTTAGAAATAGTCATTTATGAGTAATTGAAAATGCATTATTTAACTGTATATAATATTTTTTATTATAATGATTTATAATGTGAGTAATTAACAATTTAGTAACTATAAATTTTATATAAAGGTAGATATGAACATTCGGAGGTTCAAGGGTTTTTTTTAATTATTTTTTAAATGCTCAATCCGTATGCATTTTTATTAATTAAAATAATCTATAATAAAAAATTATTTAATTAAAATGTATATGTTATATAACATATTTTTTTATTTTTTAACAATAAAATACTAATTACTAGTCATATAGTTAATATATGGTCGTCTTATTCTAGATAAATGTATTTCGTGACAAAATCGTTTATCGAGACATTTTGTGGGATTATCAATTTTTTTTAATTTTATAGTTAGTTAAATTTAATTTGATGAAATATAATAAATATTTTTAATGATCATAATTAAAATTATATAACATGTTGAAATTAATTTATTACCATAAAATTTTAAAAAAAAGGGAAAATTAATTGACATGGTGAAGGTGAAAACGAGTTTACCAGGGGGTTCAAAAAAATATAATGGTCTAAATGACATTAAATCTTGTATAATTTATAATGGAAGGGAAAATTTAGACCTTATCACATCATCAGTTTGATAGTGTTCCTTATTGTTCATTTTTTGATGTGAAAAAAATGGTTATGATTTATTATTTTTAAAAATATCATGTGTGTCCCCCACCTCAATTATAAAATGGAACCCCCTCCCCTAACATATTAACAAATATCAAACCAATTTTCATAAAAAAGTATCAAATAAAAATCCCCCAAAAATCATTATATAAATTATTGGTCTTATTTAATTAAAAAAATACCAGTACTAGTGTCCTTATAGTGATATAAAAAAAGATTTTTCCTTAAAAGAATGCAATAATCTCAAAGAATCTCATTGTTTTTTCATTCTTATTTTAAAACATTCAATTATGTCTTGAGAAAAAATTATGATAAAAATAGTAACATCCATAAAATGAGATGTTATTATGTTTATTCCATAATCATTTACAATCTAACAATCTATAACATGGGAAATAAATCCATCACTCCTCTGTATTGAGGGTTACCTCTTTATGAATCAATGAAAATTGTTTTTATCACCAAGTCACACAGATTAACAAAAAAATGAAAACAATGAATTTATATGATACATATGAAAATATTTTAATTTTATAAAATTAATATACAACCCACTTCAATACACATGTACACTTTCTAGGAATGAAATTATCTCTCATGTGTATGTGTGACTTATCATTTCCACAAAGCGATGCGATTCATTTTCCATGTGAAACATTAATCAATTGTTCTAAGAATATACCTAATGATTAAATATGATATTTTTAACATTATTATAATTATATTAATGATATATTTATATCTTATTCAAAACAAAAATAACTTTCATGACACATCACACATGAGAATAAAAGGCAATTAACACCCAAAACAATGATAATACAAATATATTAATAATAAAGGTGTGGTAAAATATTATTAGAGGATAATATTTGGTAATTTGAATATGAATATGAATATTTTGTATCATAAAAATTTGTTTGGAATCATTATGTATGAGGTAGATTCATTTTTAACACAATATCCGCTCAATGTAGTGGATTTTTTCTCTATTTACATTCCATTGAGACATATTTGTTATTATAAACCTACTAACCTATATGTTGTGTATATATTGTCCATTTGAGTTATATGATATGAATAAATATTTACTTATTATGGTTAATGTTTTAATTCATGTATATTATTTACATGGGTTAAAATTTGAAAGTTACTAAAGAGGAGTGAATATATTATACAATCTCACTTGCTTTTGGGATTGAATTTATTATCTTGGAAGGAATATTATCATTTATCAGTTATAAGATCCCATCATTTCCATAAACACTAGAAAATTATATATTTTCAGAATTTTATTTCAAATTTTCCTCCCTTTATCACTATAATAAAGAAAACAAATACCAATAAGAAAAAGTGATTTTAATTTCATTTTAAATTTTATATACTGTTCTTCTATGAACTTATTCAAAAATTTTTCTAAAAATGTACTTTTAACAATAAAAATGATTTATTTAGGAAATTTTGTGTTATATATGTCTATTAAATATGGATTCAATTTAATATATATACTTATTTTCAAAAGGTATGTTGTCAATAATGAATCAAATTGAATGTATTTTTTATAAAATATGGTGACATTAAGCATCTCTACCACTATAATGGTTTTTTTTTCATATATTTGATTTAAATTGTAAAAAAAACTATTTTAAGAAATTTTATTTTAATATATATATTAAATTAATTTTATTATTCTAGTTGATTGAATTTAATATCAAAAACATAAATTCCTAATGATCCCATGGTCACCTCTCATTTCGTGCATTTATTTTTTTGATTTTCAATAATATTTTGTGATAATAACCTTATTATAATTATTTTTCATTAAAAATTTAATTTATTTTATATAAAATTCTACTTTTTTCAAAGAATTATATTATCTCATAAATAATTTACCAATTGTACATAAACAGTTTATAATTTATGTTGTTTGATTAATTGGGGAAATATTGATGAGTATATATTTTTTAATCAATGTGGATATTTTTTGATAAGGAATATTGTATATTAATTAAACTATAATTAGATATATGAGGAATGATTTTGAAATGTAGTTATCAGTGGGGACAAGAATTATATAGCCCCCCAATGAATTAGTGGGTCCCATAAGATGAATTAGAAGCCCAAATTAATTATGGTTTTACCAAAATATTGAAGCTTAATTGTGAAAGGGATTTAGTGTATTGATACCATGATGTTGATATCATGATTTCCAAAATTAAAAATTTATATCATTGAAAATTCCATTATTATTACCCTTGGTAAATTTTCTACGATATTCTTATGGTTTAATTCTATGCTAATGTAATTATCTTCCTTGTGTTTAAAAAAATTTATATTATTGTGTTGATTATTCATTATGTAATCCTGATAATCAAGTTTATTTTTAAATATAATTAATTTTATGTTATTTCTATTTCCTTATTTTTAAATATTATTTATTTATGATAATTTAAAATTTGTATTTCAATTACTAAAAATTATCTCCCAGTATTATTTTTTCCTTTCCATAGGATATGCAAATGAATTATTTGAATGAATTCAAAGGTGTAAAATTATTTCCATGACTATTTTTAGTTTTCTATTCCATATGTGATATTGGTGTCACATATGTATCTTTTTCCCCAAAACTACTAATCTGATCAATCGATATTGATTTTACAACTTGTATCCATGACATTGTATTAAATTAGACACCGAATATATGTTACTAGAGTTATGGTTGTTATTGTTAGTATCATGGAACGCTTACTAGAAACCTAGTAAACTTGATTAAA
Source organism: Viscum album (assembly GCA_963277665.1). NCBI lineage: Eukaryota > Viridiplantae > Streptophyta > Magnoliopsida > Santalales > Viscaceae > Viscum > Viscum album. Next base: position 1,714,580,233 of record OY728130.1, read on the forward strand.
GAGAAAATGTATTTTGGAATGTATTCCTATGAACAGTTTTGAGAATGTGTATAAAACTATATCCTAAATAGTTTAATGGATTATATTATGTGGGTTTTCCTAGTAATACATTCCTTTATATATTCGAAATTTGGATGATGTGTTACCACATATGAATCTAGGGGGAATAACATAAAAAAGAGTTGGTTTAGTATATATTTGCCATCTTTATAGACCTGATGAGTGTTCCCTAAATGTTAAACTAGTTCGACACTCATATGAAATATTATTCTGATTATTAACATTTTATAGATAACTCAATACAAAATATTTGAAAAGGAATTTTTCCAAAATGAAACAAGTATTATTACTCTGTGATTAAGAGTGAAAAAATATTAAATTTTTGTTATGTGTCACACCATATTCAAGAATTATTCATTATTAATTAATATTAATAATTTTATCAGATAATCAAGTATAATAAAATTATTATAATGATTTCCTAGAATAAACAAGGGTATCAATGCTCACAGACAAAGGTTATATTTCCCTAATGAGAATTCGAATAACGATGGAATATGAACTACGCAGATCATGGAAATATTTGCATAGCTTAATTATTTCATTAAAAATAACCTTCCCTAATCGATCAACATGTTTTCCAACAATGTGATTCAATTATGTTAGATAACATCATTTGTTAAAAGGCCCCATCATTTAGTGGGACTACTAATCCATTATAGCTGAGAAATGGATTACTTCCCATGAGAAGATATCTATGGCCTTCAGATGGGATCAAATTAAAATGAGTAAACATAAAATGTATTTTATCAAAGCATATTTTATTAAATGGTTGTCATTAGTTCATTATTTTTATGTGGAATAGAAAATAGAATACAATTAATATAATGATTTTAAAGAAAAATTATTCAATAAATATTTCCTTTATGAGTAATCAACTAAAATTATATAATAGTTCTATATGTTAAATTAAATGGAATAATAATGTATTTTATAGTATTATTCTACCTATATTATATTAACTAGGAATGATATAGATTAAATACACAATATGTAATGTAATATTAACCATTTCATTTAAGGACTTAGGAAAAGTCTCACAAGGGAACTTGCATCTCATATTTTTTATTACATTATGGAATATTTTTATATTCCACTAAACATAATAATAAATTTTCTATATCCTATATATTTAAAGGGTATATATATAATAAGTGGATGAAATAGAAAAAAAATTATATGGGGAATAAGAGAATGAATTATTATACCAAATGTGCTAATTTTTTAAAAAGAAACTATAGTAATTTATTTAATATAATGAGAGTTTGTTTCATGTGTTGATAGAATGTCCACCAGGCATGTCAATGAATGCATATAAAAAACATTTAATGTTTCATATTCCAAGAATAGTGAGATTTTAACTACTCAAAATAATGTCTTAAGTGTAAGTATAATATACATTATAATAATATAATATATCAAGGTCAATAATGTGTAATTACTATAGTCTATGTGGATTGATTAATGTACTTATTTATTTGGATTAATGAATTTCATTTGTAGATGTATTTTATCAATGAAATAATGGATATAAGAACCATTAAATGTAAAAATATTAAAATTTTGTTTCATTACTTATGGATTTTAAAGGAAATATTGAATGATATTAATATCCAAGAGAAGTTATTTAGTTATAAAGAGATATTTTTTGAGAACACATGAATAAGGGAACAAAAAATATTTAAATTTTTACTAATGTTGAGTTAATGTTATTTATTTAGGATGAATAGATTGTTTATATAAGAAAAATAAATGGGATGGTATTTTTTAACATGGAACTAATTAGTGATATGATGAAAAATTAAATAATGTTAACCTCTATGGAATTTGAAACATTTTTAGACTTCTTAAATATATTTAATAATATGTTATTTTAATTAAGGGACAAATATAGAGTTAAATTTTATAGGCATACATGACTTCATTAATATTTTTTTGTAATTTAGGATAGAAAAATATTTAATAGAATATATAATTGAGGTACTAACATATATCATTTGTGACATTATGTCATAATTTATACTATACTGGTATACATTTTTGATCAGATATTTCAGATTTATGGAATATTAATTTTGTGGACATATTTTGAAAGAGTCCTTAGAAGGATCATGATTTTGAGTTCCATTTTTACTTTTAAGGTAATCCAAATACTAATTGAATATATGAATGGACAACTAAAATAACGGATGATATTTGGAGGCCATGATCACTTAACATTCAAGGTATATCAGATCAATATTAATCTTTGTTAGAGATTACCTATAATAATTGTTTCCATTAATGTGTTCAAATGAAGTCATATGATGAATTATTTGGCAAGAGATGTCATACTACATTTTGTTATAATGACATTGGTGAATGAAATCTTTTAGGACCCAAACATTGTGAAGAGATAAAAATAATTGTAAAGACTCTTCATGATCATATTAGAGCTTCTAAAAGAAAAATATGAGTTATTACAAAAACATAAAGTATATATTTTTTACATTCAAGTGGGAGATCATTTTTCATGAAATATCTACATGGTAGGGTGTTAAAATATCATCAATAAGGGAAAACAGAGCCTTATATATATATCATACCCATTTAAATGCTTAAAATAATTGGAGTTTGGGATTATCGATTGAAAATTACACAAAGCCAGTTTAATGTACATGATGTGTTCCATATATAATAGAAAAGTAAGTACATTGTTGAACAATTTTTTTTAGATTTGGAGATATATTATTTGAACATTTTTTATTATACTATAGTGTTCACATATATATTCTTGATACTAGAGGGAATGTATGGAATAATCAGACAACATGAATGGTAAAGGTATTTTGGAGAAATGGGAAATTTGTGGATGAAACATAGCAACTAAATCTTGTTATTTAAAAGAAATTACCTCATTTTTAGACATCTTAATATCCATGAAATTATAAGGTTGAATTTCTTTATAGGAGGGAAGAATATAATACCCCTAGTCTTTATAATACATTTATTTTTAAGTAAATCCAATCTCATTGGAATATTAAAATAGATGCAATACCAAACGCCAATTATATTAATTCATCATAATATTTTAATAAATATATAATAAAATTAAAATTAATATATATAATTGATCAGTAAATTTTAATTTTATTGGATGAATATCAATTTTTACCAATCAAGGTGGAAGTAATATAAGAAAGAATTTATGAAAATTTCCCATAGAAATAAGATTACATGATAAATAAAAAAATCAAATTATCCCTAATTTTATTTATAATATTGTTTTTTAATATTTTAAATTAAATATTTATTCACTATAAATATAATATAAATAATTACAATAACATAAATATGTAATAAGAGATTTTTTTTCTGAAAACTAGTTTGTAGTTGTTTAACATCTATCTATTTTATTTATTTGTAATTTTATGTTATGATGAATTAATTAATAAAAATTGAAAGATTATATATCTAACTATCTGAATTTAAAACCAACTAATGAATATTAATTTTTATATAGTTAATGTAGGAACATCATATTCTTGAATAATGAATTTCATAAAAAATGATTTTTTAACATTTTTATAGGATTATCAGAAATTAGAATTTTGTAATTTTGTGAATTGGGTTGGGTAAAATGGAATAAATAATTTAAATCAACATAATTAATATTATATAAAAATCAAAATAAAGGCTTTTCCATAATGAATAAAAAAATAGAAAAAATTAATTACCATGGTTAAGGTTAAAAGGGGTGTACGATATGGTTAACTTAATAGGATAAGGGTTAAAATGACATAATAAATTGAATAATTTAAATTTTATGGAAATATATAGAGAATTACACTTCTATGGTTCTATAATTATCAATTTTTATCATTCTATATTATATAAACGTGGGTATTATTTTTTATTTAAAAAATTTTTATGTCTGCCCTCCTCCTCAATTATAAAGGTGCACTCCCACCCCTCGTTTATTCACACCATTCAAGAAATTAGCTACACGAAAATTCAACCATGATTTTCCCCTAAATTCCTTATATATATAATATATCTTCTGCTCTTCCAAAAATACCATCCTTAGTTTCAAAAAGTATAGATATAAAGGAGGTTTCTCTATGAGAAGGCAATCATTTTAAAAAATCACTATCTTTCTATTTAATATTTTAAAACATTAAATTATTTAAGACCACATCCAATATTATAAATAAATTATTTACTATGTAATTAGAATTTTTTTACAAATTTATTTTATCCATCCCATTCTTCATCAAATGGGAATGAAATCCCTCACCCCTATGTACATTGGACTATCGCCTCACGAAACGATGTAATTTTTTTCAATCACCAAATGACATGTATTATCAAAATGATAGAAATAAGGACTTTTTATGATATATATGACATGATTTTATTTGTTTACAATTAATTCTTCACACACTTTATTATAACTTCCACCTTTAGGGTAATGATATCATCATTCATCTGTTTGTACGACTGACCATCAATTGATGTGATGTGATTCATTTTCCATGTAAAATTTCCATTAATAGTTTTAAAAATGTATTTAATAAGTAAAAAAATATGTATAACAATATTAAAAATCATGGGATAATTTTTTTATATCTTACCCATAACAAATAAAACATTCATGGAAAAAACACAAATGAGAAAAAAAATGAAATTAGCATCTGAAATAATAAAAAAATGAAAATTTATAAACAAATGGGTGGTGAAATATTATAATAGGATAATATATGATATTATAAAAACGAATATTGTTATTTTATAAGTTAATAAAATGATTAAACCCATAATAAATGAATTTACTTTATATTTATCTTAATTAAAACACGACTTAATGGTTTTGGTCACAATTTCCCTTCCATTATTAAATATTTTTCAATATGTGAATATTTAATTTTATGATGGGTATTTACTAAAACTTTTATGTATTTTACATGATTAAATATTTATTAATGCTACATAATTATTAAATTAATGAATATTTTTCAAGTAATTACTATTTGAATGATTCCAATGAGGTAAGAATCTTTTTTTAATTGCACATTCTTTTGGGATTGCATTTATTCTCATTAAATAAACTTATCATTTATCCTTAACAAGATACAATAATCTACTTATGAAATAGAAATTTAATAAATTTATATATTTTTTTTCTAAAATTCCATCTCTTTGGTACTTTAATTTAACAAAAAAAATTTATAAGCAAAATTTATATTTTATATATGTTTAAATTGGAATTGTTTTTCTTTCATGTCCATGTTCTCCAAAATTGTTTTAAAAAGGTACTATTAATTTCTCAAATGTTTTATTGGGGATAGTTTATGTTATCATGTAATTTTAAATAGTGTATTAATGTAATCCTTCTATTATTATTCAAAAGGTTTGTTTTTAACAAAATGTCAAAAAGAAATGTCCTTTTTAACATATATGTCAACAATGGACATCCCCACCACCAATCAATTATGATAAATGTTGACTATTTTAATCATTAAAAAATATTTTAAAAGGAAAAATATTTTATGCATTTTTAATTTAATATCTCATTAAAAATTATACTATTATTAAAAATAACATGATTATATTTAAAAAACAAATATTCGGAATAAACAGATAGTCACTTCTCATTTGTTGGTTAATTTTGTAATTGTTAACTTTATCTTCAAAAAATAAAATTCATATTATAATTTGAAATTTAATAATATATTTATCCTAATTTGTTTTATTTGTATTGGTATTGTTATTTCAAATAACTTATATTATTTTTATATAGGTTTTCACTTTAAATGCTATTTGATTAATTAGGGAACTATTGATAAATCAATAATGTCTACCGAATGAATATATTTTTTGATAAGGAATATACATTATGAATGAATTAAAAAAATTTATATAAGAGTAATTCTTTAGACATGTTGGGGAGTGTGAGGCCTGGAAAAATATATCCCAGTAATGCATTGGTAGGTCTCATGAGATGGATCTATTGTCCATAATAAATGGGTTTTTTTCAATTGTTTTAGACAACATTGTAAAAGTAATTTATTATATATATATCATGATGTTTGAGATCATGAAATCAAAAATTAAAAATATCTATCATTGAGAATTCATTTATTAATATACATGATATTTTTCCTCGATTTTATCTATGGTTTCATTTTGTGCTCATGCTATTAAATAGAGTTTATTTTAAGATATTTACATTTCCATGTTGATCATTCTTTATATATTAAAGATCGTTAGGTTATTAATTAAATTAAATATATTTGATGCTATTTACTATGAAATAATGATTATGAATTATTAATTCATTACAAAATCCAATATAACTAAAAAAGACTGATAATTTGATCTTACCCTTTTTTACAATTCCCCAAGATATGAAGAACAATTCTTAGAATGAGTTCATGTTTCCAAAATGATTCCATTACTATGTTTTAATTTTTTATTCCCGATTTAAAATGGGTTCGCAGATATATATTGTTTCTAAAAAGTAATAAATTGGCATATACATTGGAATTTTAACCCCTATATCCATACCATTGTAATAAAGCTGCCACCAATAATGGGTTACTATAGTTGATGTTGTTTTTTCTATATGGTAGAATGTTAATTAGTAAACATCATAACTATATTATGAAAAGCAAATTTTAGGGAACATACCCTTATGATAAATTTTGAGGACAATTATTGAGGAATAATAAAAAATGTTGGAAAGAAAGATATTATGTGGGTTTTATAAGGAATATATCTCTGCCTAGATACTATTACTAGAAATGATTACATGAGTATTTTTTATTATGGATATGGTGTTAATAATTGCAATAAGAGTTTTCTATATATCATTACCATCATTTTGGTTCTTACAGTGTGTTCCATTTATGCACAAATAGTTTGAAAAACTATATTGATATTATTAGCGTAATTCACAATTTTAATTCAAGACATTATGAGTTATTTTAAAACATAGATGTCCCTAAAGAAATAATGTTAATATTTTTGAGATTTAAAATGCATAAATATAAAATTTATGTTATTTACTGAACCATATTTAAAATTACACATCATGATTTAAAATTTTAAATTTTATGGGCCCCTCCATTAGATTAATTTTTTTAGAAATAAATCTAAGAAGAATAAAGGTTTCAATACATGTGTACAATGTTCGGATTACCCTGTTGATCAAGACAACAATGCTGGTATTTGAAATGAGCAGACCGTGGCTCCAATAAAGTAGCCAAATCAGGTTTTAAAAAACAATCTTTCCTAAATTTAAAATCTATTTGTCCCATCACATTATTCTCTTTTGTTGGATCACTTTATACGATAGAATCCCCAATTATTTAGTTGGTATACTAAAATAGCCTTAAATTACCAATGAATCATGTCCCTTGAGAAGATATATCAAGCCTTAGAATGTGGTGAATATGAAATGTTTCAATGTAAATGTTTTTTCTCAAAGGCAATGCCAATAAATGATGGACATTGGTGAAAGAAACATAGAGGAAGAGTAGATATAACACATGGAATAGAAATATTTTAAGAAAATAGTTTTCAAAAAATATTTCCATCATAGGGAATGAACTAAAATAAATAGATAGTTATTTAGATTAAATAAAAATGAATAATAATGTGTTGTGAATTATGAGGCTTCATTTAAAGGACTAGATTTGTATGATACATGTTACATGTGTAATAATTAATGTGAGAACTCATAGTCATTCATGGACTTAATTCGAGTCTCACAAGGGCATTTTCTATTTATATTTCTTATTATATGATGAAATTGTTTTATTCTCCTTAAAAAAGATAATTAATTATCCAAATCCAATATAATAAAATGTAATAAATAAGGGAAGAGGATATTAGAGAAAAATTAAATAAAAAGAATAAGATAAACAAACAATTTCTTACATGTGATAATAATGGAAAGAAACCCATGTGTACGTGATTGAAAAGAAACTGAGTTTCCTTCAAGTGTGAAGAGAATGTCCCTTAGTTTCATGGATAGAAGGTTAAAAAATAAACCTTTTATTATTTTTGTTTAAATTGTATTAAGATGAGGAATAAGAAAAATTAATTCATCACACATCAAAAGAATATCACAGAGAATTACTTAAGGGATCATGGTCAATATTATGTTATTACTAAATCCAATCTAGAATTATAAATCTATTTGTATATTTTGATTATATAATTATGTTGTATAAGTACTTTATCTATGATATAATTATTATAATAATCATGAAAGTATTAGGATTGTGATAATATGATTTTATTTAGGGATTTTAAATATTTTTTTGAATGGTAGGGATAAAAAAGAAAAGAGATTGAGTAGTAAGATGATATTTGTAGAGAAAATATTATTAAAGAAAATATGACCCAAAAAATATCCTCAATGATGAGTTAATGATTTTTTATTGTGATAAATATATGATTGAAATTCATATCCTTGGAAAAATTTAGTAATTTGATGTCAAAGTTGATTTTGATATCTTCAATCTAGTTAAAATATTTTGGTATTTATGGAATATATTCAATAATATTTTATTAAAATTAATTAATGATGTACAATATAATTTTTGGAATAATACTTGTCTTCATTAAGGTTTTATAAAAATTTAGGTTATTAGCATGTTTATGGTATTATAAAATCAAGTTAACCACATATTTTGTATATGAAATTATGACTTACTTTATGTTTTCCGTATATACATTTTTGATCATATATTTCCGATTTATGGGTTTGGAATATCTTTGAATATTTTGGAAGTGTATTTAGAATAATATTAACATTTAACTTAATTTGAGAACCTCCTACCAATCTAAAATTTATGGATAGTCATAATGGCCTATTAAAATAATTTAATACATGTTTAGGTTGTAATCACATGGCTTTCAAGGTATGTGGTATCATCGTTAACCATTAGTTGAGTTTTCATATAAAAATAGCTTCCAATATACTATTCCAATACAACTGTATAAAAAATTATATCATCATAGATTTAATAATCTATCATGTTAGGATTAAGTTGTTTAATGAAAACTTTTTTGGCCTAGAACTTGTTGAATTTTCCAAAATAAAGATAAATACTATTCATGATTATATTAAAATAACTCAAAGTAGGAACAAGTGTTATGTCAAAAATATGTAGATGAATTTGTAATTTCAAGTGGGAGATCCAGCTGTCTTAAAATAATCAATATAGAATGGTGCCATAAGGTTCAGTATAAAGGGAAAGATAGTCCCCATATACATTAGACAATTTGAAATTCATGAATGAATTATTCGTCTGACATATATATTGGAAAATAATCCTACCATATGAAAAGTACATAATGTGTTCTATATATCACTGTTTTGGAAGTACATCCCTAAACCAATGTATGAGGTAACCAATGAATTGTTATAATTAGAACCCAATCTATCTTACTAGGAATATCCCATCAGGATTATTGATACTATAAATAAATTTTTGAGGAATTGGAATGCTCGACTGGTAAAGTTACATCAGTGAAATCATAAAATGGGGGAAAATATTTGGGAACTAGAGGATTGTATGAAGATAAAATTCCATTATAATTATAAACAGTAATTTCCACAAAATTTTGAGGATGAATATTTTGTAGGATAAAATAATGTGACTACCTGAGGCTTTATGATAAATTTCCTTTTAAATAAATTGAATATATTAGATAGCTTGCGATACCTGATACTTTTGACATCATTTATTATATTTGAAAACAATATTCTAATAATTCAATAATAAAATTTACATATTAATATTTAATAGAACAAAAAATAAAATTATATAATATTAATATAAATTTTGAACTAACTTATTTAAAATAATTCTTGAATTAATTTTTTAAAATTTACATTATAAATAATATTTTGTGAATAATTAGAAAATTTATATTATAAATATCTGAAATAATATTTATAATAATTTATTATAATATGTTTATTTAAAACTAGATTTACTATCAATTTGGTATAAATATTGACAGTAACTTTTCAAGACAAGAGGGATATTTTTTTAGAAAACAATTCTTGTTTAAAACCGAATATTACCGATCCATTTTAATTAATTAATATAATATTTAATGATGAATGATTTAATTCATATCTATATATTATATATCAAAATTTATAAATTTAAAATCATCTAATGACTATTAATACATATATAATATATATAAGACCATATTATGCTTTAAAAATTAATTTTTTTTGGAAAATCCTATTTTGAAACACCTATTGTGGATTTTTCTATTAGATTTGATATTATTAATTCAATAAATATAATTGGGTAAAATTGTTTCCAAATTTAGAATCATAATTACTAATATTTTAAATTTATTTCAAATTTATTTTTGAGGATAATGATTTTTAAAAAAGTAAAAATGATTTACTAATGTTAAGGTTAAAATGTTATTACCATGGGTAAATTATGAATATATGGATTAAAATTACCAAAAAACCTGTATAAATTCTATTTTATGGCCATATTATATCCATATAACATTTTTTTTATAATGGTACATTTTGGGTCCTTGTGGAATTTTAAAAACTTTGGTATGATTTATTCTTCTCTATAATCACAAGTGTATCCTTCTCCTCAATTATAAAAGGACACTCACTACCCTCACATATTCATATATCTCAAATACAAAAAAATCCAAAATAAATTAACAAATATCTCCCCATCATCCTTATACACATTCGTGAGGTACTATTCTTCTTTAAATACCCACACTAGTGTCCATTAGAAGGGATAAGAAGGATGTTTCTCTAATATAAGGAAATCATATTAACAATGCTCTTTTTTTTTATTTTTTAAAAAAAATAAATAACTTCTTTAAAATTTCATCATAATATCACCATTCAATCATAAATAATTTTATTTTATTATTATTATGTATGAATATTTATACAAATATTTCCTTATCAAATTGGAAATAGATAATCGCTCGTGTGTACGACAGACTATGACCTCATGAACCGATGTATTTTGTTTTCCATCACCAACTAAAATGGATACACATAGTGATAAAAATAATGAATTTATATGATAAATATAAAATTATATTTATTTTTGAAAATAATATACCATCCAATTATTTTCCATGAATGTTGTTAATGGAATGATATTCTTGCTCATTTTTATGAGTGGCCTACCTTCTTTATGAAGTGATAAAATTCATTTTCCATTTACAACATTCCTTAATTGTTCTAAAAATGTATCTAAGGAGTAAATATGATATTTATAAAAATATGACACTAATGTAGTTGTTTTTTCTATCATATTAACAAAATAAGGAGTTGTTTCATGGAATACATGCATTCGAAAATATGGAGTTTAACACAGAAAAAATGAATATAATTAAATATTATTAACAAAAATTTGTTAGAATGATATTACAGGATCATATATGATATTATAAACATTAATATGATTCCTTAATATGTAAATTATATTCTAAAAACCATTATAAATTTTTAAAAAAATGTTTAATTAAATAGAAGTATGGGGTATGATATTTCATCTCAATTTCAATTCCATTGAGAAATTTTTATTAATATGATCCTATTAAATTATGTGTCATATACATAATGACAATTTTATTTAAATATCATGAATAGAAATTTAATAAAGGTGGTTAATTATTTAACTAATTTATTTCCTTCATGTGGTTATAAATTTAAATTTACCAAAGTGGTAATAATTTAGTTTACAGTCTCACTTTCTTTTGAAAAACTTATATTCTTGTATATGTAATATTTTAATTTATATTTTATAATATCTAAAAAATATATTATCCAAATAAATTAAATATTATTCTATATTTTCATCCATAACATAATCTCTTTCACACTTGAATTGTAAAAAATAAAGTAAAAATGAATTTTTTATTTTTATTTTGCTTTAAATTGGGTATATTTTTCATTCATGGAATTATTTGAAAAAATTATATTAAAAAGAAATTGAATTTACTAAAATTATTTTTTGAATAAATTTTTTCATATTATTTAATTTTTAAATGGATTTAAAATGATTCTTTATACTATTTTTAATGTGATTTTTCTATAAACAAGTAAAAAAGTATGTATCTTTTATCATAAATGGTGATATCAGACTTCCCCACCATTGTAACCACTATATAAAACATATCTTCCGATACAAATTTTTTACGGGGTTAGAAATAAAACACTTTTAATAAAGATTATTTTAATATCACTCTTCCTTTCCCATAATTATTAAAATTCACATGATTTTATTGCAAAAAATGTACATTTCTAATTGACTGATGGTTACCTATAATTTGTTGATTTATTATGTGATTGTTAACATTGGAATGAAAATGTTTCCTTACTATGATCGTTTATTATTTTATATTAAATTTATATTAAATATACATATTTTTTGTATCAAGGATATGATTATTTTGAAAACTACATAGCACTTGTACAAAAGGTGCTTACATTAAATTTAATTTGATTAACAAGGGAAATATTACAAAATCCATATTTATTATCCAATGAGGATATTTTTTAATGGTGAGTATTTATTATTAATTAAATATACTATTCTATATATGATAATTTCATTGGTCATGAAATGATGGGTGGATCTAGGAATTATATTATTCCTAGATGAATCAGCAAGTCTCATGAGAAAATTAGTTATTCAAATTAAATGGGGTATTACATATTTTCCCTTAAATTTTATTAAGAATAAAATTATAATGATTTTTAAGATCATGAAATCCGAAATAAATCATTTTCACCATTGAGAATTCAATTATTATTATTATACCTGATAATTTTTCATTTATATTATCTACTGATTTGTTTTGTGATAATGTTATTAAATGACATGTGTTTTTAGATATTTACCAGGTCATATCGGTTATTCCTTATATAATAATTATAGTAATTTTTTTCATTAAATGTAACAGGTGTTCTGTTTTTTATGTTTCCTTATTTATTATTCCTTATTGATTAATGAAATATTCAATTGTATGTAACCCATACTGAGCATTTTAGATACCAATTATTTTATTTTCATTCTTGAGTATTAGAAGATGAATTTTTTGGAAGAGTATAAGGATGAGGAATGTTTTCTATTACTCAATATTATTTTTCATTCTGAGTATAATATGAGTTCCATGTATGTATCTAGTCCCTAAAAATACTAAATTGATTGGTCCATTGGGATTTGACCCCTTATATCCATGTCGAAGTAATATGGTAGACCCTGGGTCTAGGGTAACATGATTCATTGTTGTTTATATATCAACAATAAAGATAATAGAATATTTTTAAAGTAAGACCATAAATATAGTTTTCATAAAATCCATAAATATTGAAGTATAATTATCTATTGAAGGTTTCATAAAAACAAACTCATACCTTCAGTATATTTTTCCCATAGAAGTCCATATGATATCTCCTTTCATCCCCCTCAACTGATAATATCTTAATAAGATCCCAATATTAGAGGATAAATGTGTGCCATGAAGCATTTCAAATAGTGATTCAATCCAAAATTGAGGGAAATTTACCTTCTATATGATCAAATTATTTTATACATTGTCCATTTATTATAATATTTTTTCATTCTTTTTCATTATAGAGTGAATAATTATTCACTAATGATTCACATGTGATTTAGTAAAAAACGTCTCCAATGCATGTTGATGTTTCTTAATCAATTCCTATAACTCAATAAATTCATGAGTGTATTAGCCTTGTCAATGGTAATTCCCTTGGTATTTAATAATTTAGCCAACCATGAAAATCTCTAGATATACCTTTCTATTAATAAAAAAGTATCATCATTGCATGGATGTGTGAGTTCAGTTGAATCCTCTACCTCTATTTATAAGGGGCATCTTGGTGTCTCTTTAGGAATATATAAATTCCCTCCCAAACATTGGGTACATCACTTTTTTATACTATATATTTATTATTACTCTCAAGAAATAATTTCCTTTAATATTTCAACATGAGATTGTTTTTGAACATGATTCAGATAGGAAATTTATCCATTAAAGATAATTATATGTTTTCACTTTATGGAAAATAAAATATCCTTATATATATTTTTTATATAATAATTTTTATTTGATCAGGAATTCATTAGAATTATTAGGTGAAATTCCCCAATTAGAATGAACACTAAGACTGTTTAGAGATTATAAAAAGAATATTTAACAATGGAATCCTTATAAATACTTTTGCCTTTGATATTTCCTCAAATAATATCATCTAGGAACTGCAAAACTAGATATTTATGGTATAACATGTTATTTTATGAAAGAATTAATTTGAAAAAGAATTAATAGCACTATAATAAAAAAATTATTTATAACATTGACTGTACAGTGAGTGTATCTATCACAAAATAATTTGTGGACACTAATCCAGTTATTGTGATTTCTATTTCATGACCATTACTTCATTTTATTTTATAGGGTTAATGTTGATATCACTCATTTATATTCTAATTTGGTAACTAATTAATGAAATGTTCATGCTTTTGACACTGAATTGATCATATTTTAGCTTATAATTTTAACATATTTCATTTTTTCATAGAATTATGTTGTTGATGATTTATATCCCCACCAATGTTTCAATCTATATAATTGTATCTTCCCACTTTTTATCACTTTCGATTTCCATAATGAAAATTCCATGAATTACCATTTCCACATTTGTTAGACATATAATGTTGTATTTTAATTGCTTCCCTTTCATGGTCTGGGTTGATCCCAAAATTCATCCATCATCGCCTTTTTGTCACTCTATCCCTGATTCCTCTAGGAATATATGAATTCCATTTAATGTTTTACATAACCTAATATTATCTCTTCATAACAAATAGAGTCTTGTGTTACCAATGGTTTTAATATACAAGGTCTTATCCTTCCAAAGAATCAATAAATTGTCCCTTAACAATATATGAAAAATAATGAAGCATAACTCTAAAAATTGAGTTATTCATATCATAATTTACAACCATTTCATTTTTCCCACAATTTGTGTCAATTAATTCTTTCCCCATCCTATTTCAGATGTGGTGAGGAAAATAATTTTTGAAAAAGATCCATTTTATATTTCCTCCTTTTAGAGTTCCAATCTTATCATTTGGATTTAGTATCTTGATATCTGTCATCCACTAATCATCCTATACCTCTATGAAATATCATATTAATTTGAAATTTTTTTCATGGGAGAATAGATAATAAAAAAATATATTCACTATAATATTGGTAGATTTTATGGAAATAAGTGGATTTTAGGTTCCACTAAAAATTTGTGGTCAAAACCAGATAAATAAATAAACTTCTAGTTATTTATTAGTTAGGGAATTATAATGTTCTAATAGTTTCACATGTTATTAATATCCTCATATATATATATATTTAAGCATCATTATTACATTTTTAAACCATCTCCACCAATATTGGGTAAGATTCCATCACATTAATCATTGCATATTTTATTTACATGAGTCCTTCTATTTTTTTTACAATATTTTTAAAAGAATAAAAATATTTTAGGAATTATTCCAATATTAATTTTTATAGTAATAATTATAATAGAATTGTTAATCATTTTTATTTTTAACAATACACTTCTAGGATGAAATAATTCAATAATAAATATTATTTTCCATCAATTTTTGTTTCATTTATATGTTGTAAAATACATATGATTAATTAATTCTTAAATATTAGTAGTTTCAAAACAATTGTGCAAAAAAGACACTTTTTAATTCACTAGATAGAAATTTATTTAGTAGATAATAATATTATTTTTTTGTGTTATTACCCCTAGGAACAACTTTGTCAAAGAAGAATCAATTGGTATTATCTTGACATGGATTTAATTTCTTGGAAACCACTAAATTTACACATCAACAATAATTTAGGATATCTTCAATTGTTTATACTTATACCTAGTGATATAAATAATTTTTATATTATTAATTTATAGAAAAAAATTAATACATTATTTTGATATTATCTAAAGTGAAAATCCCATTAATTAATTATTTTTAACATAATTCATCATCAAAATATTGAATTGATAACATTGAAGGAAATTTTGAGGTTTATTTTCTTGTAAAATGGGAATATAATACATAGAGTACAATGATAAAACAATTAAATTGTTTTTAATTAATTCCAATTAAAGAATATTTTATCATTCTAGCAAAGATCACCTTACTACATGTTATTTCTTGCCGACATACATCAATAAAAAGGGTGATGATAATGTTCAGTAATAGATAATGAAAAGAAACGGAACATATGTGATCATAATAGATAAAAAATTATTGAAAATATGAGAGACAAATAATAATTTTTTGATACATAACATAGAAATGTGTCAAAACAAATATTACTGGGACATTAATAATAATATCAAGAAGGTTCATCACCAAGAAATCATAAAACATATTACCAATGTAACTAAATAATGTATCCTAAAATTCAATTCAATAAAGACCAATTCTTTCCCATGGTAATTATAATTCTATTATGAATCACCATTCATATTACTTATTTGATTTATACGATATATGTCATATATCATAATATATAATTTCATCATTAACAAGTAGAGAATAACGAATGAAGTTTATATAAAATCATTGGCTACAAAAATTTTCTTAGACATGATTTGTTCATCATTTCTAAACCATGAGAAGGGAATGTGGGTTTCATACATGTTAATAATAAATAAAATATGTTTAACTACATTTATATTATAACCCATGAATAAAAATAGTTTCCGATATTTACTACATAAAAATAGATGCATGTAAACTCAAAGAATGATTTAACCATCATAATGGGTTTTAAAAGTGGATTATTTAGTGATCCTCATGAGAGATAATAGACCTGTATCAATGTTAAATAAAATTTTTGAATACAGTTAATGATAATAGGTTCATGGGTACATGATAAAATTAAAATTAAAATACTAACTACCTTGGATGTACATGATTAAAAAGTGTAGAAATATATCCCCTTACCTAGTGAGATTGAATTTTAATTCATAGAAAGAGTTACATTTATCCTTTGAAACCACTAAAATAGGATATAGATAGGGAAACATCACATCTAAGGTAATTTGGGTGAATGAAATTGTATATAGGGGTGTTTATTTATAGAAAATATAGCATTTTCCATTAATTTTTAATTATAACAAATTGAAAATATATATTTAGTAAAATCAAAAACAATTAACATATCCACTGTTTTGGATCATGACTTATAACATAAAGAAGGTTTTTATTTTCATATATTTTTTTTTTCAAATTGAATTAAATATTTTCTATTACCTATGGAATAGAAACATTAATTTTCCATAAAATAATTATCTTAAAATCATAATTTCAATTTTAGAAAATGTTATGTTATATAAATGTTTCCATATACAATTTAATTAATTAAAATTAATTTTATTATTAATTTAACATAATAATTTATATTTATTTTAATTTTTAAATTTTTATATCACTATTAATTTTTTTGTGAAGTGATAAAAAATGAAAAACTTTTTTTTTCACAAAAAAATAATGTACATTAGAAAAATATCAAAATTACACCCTTGAATAATTATTTGGTTTTGGTTTGAAATATAATGATTTTTATATTAATAATTCTTTAAATATGATAATATTACAAAATAAATAATAAAGTTTTTTTTTTGAAAAATAACAGTTTTCTTACATAATCAATTTTTTGACACTTTACCTGGAACATTGTATAAATATATTATCATGTATATTTAAATAAATTTCTTCTCTATAGTACTATTAATTAAAAATAAATTTTATTTATTATACCATAATTTTACATAAAATATTATATATTTTGTCAAAATAAAATTATTTTCTCTTTGTATCCATAACTATATTTATTATATTTGTTTTACATTATTCAATATTTTATTGAATTAAAAAATAATAAAAATGTTATTCAAGAAACCACAATTTTATTTCTAATAAGTAAATTACACCATTATAATATTATGGTTTATATAGATAACAACATATTTATTTGGTATAATCTATAACAGTAAGGGGTCGGATGGTATTACATTCATGGGGTGGCTCATTTAAGAATGATCATTTGTCAATCTCTGATAACTAAAAGTCTTCCTATAGTCAATTTAGTTTGAGGCAAAATTATTAGATAAATACTTGGGGTTAGTTAAGGAAGACCCAATTTTATAGAAACTTCATCTCAAGTTATGATAAAATGTAATAAATGATTATGATCTTATATGTAGTGGAAATTGTGTCTCCTATATTTATTAATTCTCTATTATCATTACCCTTTGTAAAAATAATTCTAAGGCTATGATTATTACCAAATATTATAATTCTGACTGTTTATATTGATTGATAGTCATATTGACCAGTGTTTATGTGACAATAAGATCCAAACGGCCCCATTACCCATTAGTCCCTATTTTACTGAATCATTATCAGACCTTAACATTAATCAATTTTATTATAGTGGTTCTGAAAATCCATGGATAATATCATTCATTTTTAAAACTATTATCTTTTTAATCTTTTTATATCTATTGTGGTCTTTATTAGTTAATTAAATATTATATAGTTTATATTACTATGTTCATTTTTATTTTTTTTATCTCCCTATTTTTCACTATAAGTTATTTTCAATATTAATTGATGATGTTTATGGTTTTTATGAAATATTATAGTAATTATATGTGTTCAAAATAAATATTTCATTTTTTAAAAGTGTATTAAACCTAGGATGTAATTATTGGGACATTAAAATACAACAAAATCATAAAAGTGACTATTCAATTAATTGAATTAAAGAACATGATTCATTAGAAAAATTAAAAAATATCATTTATGTCCACATTTTGAGAATATTATAGGAAAAATTAACTAAAAAACGACATTATTTTTTTACCATTAGATATTTTTTCAAATATACATGAAAATTCATAATACATAACAAGTCTTTAGAATATATAAAAATCTCCAAACATGGCACTACATTAGAAAAATAATAGTTATTATATTCATTCATTAAAAGAATAAATGGAAACATAATAAAGGTTTGATATCCAATACTTTTTATGGGAAACCATAAATGATATTCGTTAATTATCAAATGTCATGATTCATGGAATAATGGTTGGAAAATTAAAATGAAGTAATAAAAAGAGAGTAAAATATAACAACAATCACAATTCATGAGAGAGTAACATAGGTCTAAGAATATGTATAAAATTATTTTCCATCATGTAAAACTACTCTGGATTGTGTTTGAACCAAAATAATAGTAAATCCTTTTGGAGGAAACATATTTTTCTTTCACATGTGTGATCAAACATATCATAAAAAACCTAAAAATGTAATGAAACTCATTAATCCCAATCCTATATGAATAAACTCATTATTTTAACACTTCAAAAACTCATAAGATAAAAAAATAAAATAATTCATCATAGGGTGGTATTGGATCCCAACCATCATTATATATACATATTTGTGCCATATAAAAACATATAATAAAGTACATTGGATTGAAAATTGGTTTCGTTAAAATTTAAATCAAATCACATAGGAAATGAAATCATAATTCCACCAGTAATCATAATATGAAATAATCGTTGAAAAATAAATGGGTATAGAAACATTGAATGTAACATTATAGGTAAAGAACATTCAATTATGATTTTTGGTCATATTATATTTATCTACATATATAAATTTTGTATAATCATTTCAATAATTCCCTTAATACATTTATGTATGTAACCTTGATGAATACCCTTCAGTAAAAGAAACTAAAAATAGAGTAATAATAAATAGAAGGAATTGGAAGAGCTGATATTCATATTCATACCAGATTGTCAGACAGGAAAAATGGAGTGATGGATCACATCCTCAATATAAAACAATGTTACACAATCCTTCTATAGAATGAATAGGGATGATAAATGTTTAAGAATATCCTCAATCAAGTATATGTTATTATAAAAGATAACTACATGGATGAAAAAAAAATTATTTTAGAGTCTTAGAGAAATCATTTTGGAAATAATAAATACACTTGATCACATGAAATAATATAAACAAAATAATTTATAAAAATAACAGACAAATAATTTTTGCTAGAAAAAAAAATCCATGTAAAAGGAAAATTATAGGGAATATATGTGTTCAGAAGGAATAAAAAAAATAATGATTCCTATGAAAAAATTCTAAAATTATCATAAAAATATAATCTTATGAGACACATTCAAAAGATATTTGATAAAATATAAATAAAAAATGCTGATGGAATATATGTTTGAAAAATAATCTCTAGTAATTGGTCCTTGAATATTCATATTGGCGATAAAAATGTAGGGTTAAAGATAAAAAATTTACATTCTATATGGATAATTTTTTTTAAAATTTTTTAAACACCCATTTTATGAAAACCCACATCATTAAATGTGTATCAAATTTTACATTTGGATAGGGGTAAAGATAATTTGAGTAATTTTTTAAAATAATCCCAAAATATTTCCCAAAAATAGACAATTACATTATTAGGATGTCAATTATAGAAATGGAAGAAAATATTCATCAGTAAGAATGGTATATATTATTAAAAATGTAATAATAATATGTTACAAAATTCATATGAATGAAGTGGTAATTAATAATGAAAAGTAATTACCCTAGAAAATTAAATTAATTAAAATATAAAATTGTTTTATTATTGGGTATATGAAATATTGAAATGTATATTCATGAATTTCTATGACCCAATGAACATGAAATTCAGTTGACAAAACTCTTATTATATTTGTAAAATAAGTATAAAAAGGGATGTAGAGTAAGATCATGAAATGAATGGACAAATTTAATTAAATGTAAAATATTTTTAGGTGGCATATAAATCGAGAGATTAATACACCCTAAAAAAATAAATTTTGGGTCATAATAAAAAAACATAACATATTTAGTTGAAAATTATACAATGAAACCCTTATTGTTTGAGTAACTTTTCATTCAAAAACCACATTTCAATATTTCAGTTTTTTTATTAAATTTTAATTTTAAATAATAAATATTCCTGATTTTAAAAACACTAATAATATTTTAAATTGCATTTATTAGGATCTAGGTTTACCATTTCAACTAAAAAATTGTATATAATAGGAAATATTTCTCAAGAGGTCAAAATAATACACAATAAACCATTATGTTTTTTCATCACTTGGTAGAATTCACTATAAGATCCAATATAAAAAATATAAATAACTTAATAAATTATTTCAATACCATATTCATACCTAAATATATTTAGTACATTCATTTATAATAATTATATTTATGTATAATATTTTTCACCTATTTTTCGCACATCTAGTGTTTATAGTTTTGAACATTTAAACTAGTTCTGTATGAGTGGTGTCCATATCCATTATTCGTACAAATTTAATCATTAAATGGTAACTAATGATACTATTGTTGATGAATTATACTTATTTAGGAATTTTCAATTTTCTTTTAGGAGTGTTTCATTCTTAATCATTGATAATGGAATCAATAATGAGAAAACATTAGTGATTTTCATATCCAATGAATATTGTTTTTTATTTATTGTGTTAAATATTTATATTTTATTTCTAAATTATGAAAAATAATTATTTAAATATTTATATCATATTTTACCTTTAATTATATTTTAACCCCCTCAATGATATATTCTCATATCATCATTCATGTATATTGTCTAATCGACATAGAAGTGGACATACCCAGATTATGTGATGATTATAACATAATTAAGATGATATATTACTATTACAAATGTATAATTTTATAGTTTAGTTAATTTTAGTGTAATATAACATAATTATTAATTTGTAAATTCTTATAATAAAAATTTACATAGTATGAAAATAATGTTTTCTTCATTTTTTGTTCACTAATTTAAGAAGATTGATTTTATAATAGCTGTTTATAATTTATATCATTAATAGTTCATGAAAATGTTAAAAAATAATATTATTGAAATATAAAACATCATATTTATATTATAAATATATATTTTGACCATCTATTAATATAGGTGTAAAAGAAAATACACCATTCCATGGATGTGGTAGTATCCACGTTTGTATGGAACACATTTTCATTTTCATATATCAAGAGAGTGGGGAAATATTTTTTATTACATAATAATATTAAATAAGTAATTATTATGATAATTAAAAATTAAAATACTTTTTAAACAATATATTAGTGTATATTAAATTAAATTAACACATTATATCATGGATGTGGTAGTTTGTTCACATCTATGATTCCTCATGTTGTTTTTTAAATGAAAATGTGAAGAGTTTATAATGATTGTACCATCAAAATAAAAATATAAAAACATAATATTTATATTAATTTTTTCATTTTAAGATCATTTAATGTAATTTTATTATTAATATGTTTACATAAATAAATAAAAATGAGAAAGTAGTACTATGAAATTAATACATCATTACTCAGATTATCAACATTGGGAATAAGAATACTCCTTTTAGGGATGTTCAATTTCAAATACCATTACCTATTTAACGTGACTTGGAATGTTTTGGAGAATATTGAGTAGTATTTAAGATGTAATATGTTTATTTTATAGGGGAAGTGATGAAAATATTTCCTGTCTTATATATGAAGGGAAGAAATTTTTATAAATACCCAAAACATTTAAATAATTTGAAGTCACTCTATGAATGAGTTAATCAAAAGATGGGAAATATTAGCGGGTTATAGGAATCAAGATGATCAAGCACTACACCAAATATTTCAAATAAAAATTATAAATAGGTTTGGTGTCATTCCATATTGGTTAAATAATTTTCAATCATTTTGAATTTTATATAGGTTATTCGTTTTTTACAAATAAAGTTCTCCTTTATATTCGAAAAAAATTATCCCTATTGAATATTTTTTACCAAATTATTCATATGTTTAAAATAAATTTATTATATTAATTTTTAGAAATTAAAAAAATAAATTTTAAATAATAATTAAATAATTTATTTTTTAAAACAATTAAACTTCAGTTCTAAAATATATAATATTTGTATGTATATTAAAACAAAAAAAATAAAAAAAAATTTACTCAAAAAATAATTATAATATCTTATAAAAAATTTCATGAATTTTCAAATCATACTAGTATAACTATAATTTCCTAAAACATATTTTATTGGTTAAAATGGTGTTTTGAGCTATTCACCAAAAAATTAATCTGTTTTTAAATGTCCCAAAATTTATTCATAGTTTAGTTTTAATATTTTTATTCAAAACATTTTGTTATTTTTATCAACATACTCTTCTGGAATATATAAATTAACATTTTATTAAAAATACCTGAAGAAATAGTTTTATATAAAAAATATCGTTGTTAAACATAGAATGCTTTTAATCATATTTCATATTGATTTTTTAAAAAAATTTATGTTGATATTTTTTATAAATATAAATATTATATATTATAATAAACATTTAAATGTGATCAATTTTCTTTCATTAATGTAATGGGGAATTACCCATTTTTAAATATAGACCATTCAAAGGAATCTTATTTAAAATATTAATTATATAAAATAGTATTATATAAATATTTTTATTGATTATTATCTTTTTCTATATAAATTATTTAATATTCATATAATTTAAATAAGTATCAATATGTTATAGTATGGTGTTAAGTTAGTTCATTGTGGCGTCTAACAGAAGTTATTGACAAAATTTCAAAACTATGGGACTTTATAATCAATGAATAATTAATTGATGTGGTAGTTTTCAAAATTATATAATAATTAAAATTTAATAATTAGAATGTGGGTGTTTTTATATGTGGACCTTTAATTTCATCTATCTTATTGATTTCCATATTCTTATATCTTCTATATTCATGTTCATGTAGTAATTCTCTTCCATATATAATGAATATATGTATCATACTAAGGTAGTTTAGTCTACTCATCATCACAAATTTTCATCATTTAAAAATAGATATATTCTATATTTCAGTGGCATTATCACATGGTTATCCTAAAAACTCAATGTTTACCTTCTTTTCCACAAAAAACCATAATTAGTGTATCAAATTTCCATTTCCACCTTCAGATAATATTGTACAATTTCATCAAATCTACTAGAGTTTATTATGGAAATTAATTCCACAGAATCATATCTTAACCACTATTGATATGATCAAATTTTATTTCATGTTATATGTGTAAACCAAAAAAACCTTATAATTCATATAAGATTATCATCATAGGTTCCAATGGATTCATCTGGAATTTGTTTCAACTCTTGGAATTAATTTACTATTTTTTCTAAAGAATTTAAGAAATTTTAATTTAAAATTATCTTCTTACGATCCTCCCATTATAGGGAGTCAATGTCTTCCTCTTGAATCATTTTGAAAATTATCTTCCTCAATTGAGCAACATCACCATTTAAAATTTGAAAAAATAAAACAACATTTTCGTGATCATATCACTAGATAAAGGAAAATATATTTTATATTTTATTTATATATTTCCTAGAAATTAGTTCATTATAATACATATTAATGTAAGGATGGTGCTTCTAGCTGATTAAATAAATAAGCTCTTGTTCCTTTCATTGATCATTTTAATATATGACATTATTCATGTTTTTATTCAAAACCTGATAGAGTTATGTGATCACAAGAGGAGATTCAATATTCAATCCCCCATTCAATTTAGTCTTTTTTGGGATATTCTTTAATTATTATATCAATGTTTTTGTTAAAAAACTTTATTTAGGATATGTTAATGGAATATAATTGAGAACGATGGTTTTATTTTTATTTAAACCTGATATTGGATATTATGATACTTAATTATTAAGTTGGATGAGTTTGGATTCATATCCACCATGTCAAGAAACAATTCTATTTTTGATTGTATTCGATGGGTTTTTTCTTGGATCCTGAAAAACTAAACGAATAGTATATTAGTGAGTATAGGTGTCCGGAAAAACATAATTTAAATAGGTATATCATCATTACTGTTTTATGTCAATTATTGTTTCAAAGACACATTTGATGAGAGTAAGGATGTCATTTTCACTATACTTTATTCGTGTTAATCAATAAATACATCAAGATACTCATAAAAATTTAATTCTTGGGTATAAATCATTAATAAATCCATGCATGGCACTGAATAACCTCATTCTAGATATCACTTAATATCATGTATTTATGTTAATGAAATTATTCATAAATGGTATCCCATTAGTGTGAAAATTTATATATATCAATGTTTTTTCATTAATTCCACAATCTATACGTGTTAGTATTTTTTTATCATTACATTATTTTTACATTGTGATGGGTGACTTTTGG
This sequence comes from Viscum album, assembly GCA_963277665.1. Lineage (NCBI taxonomy): Eukaryota > Viridiplantae > Streptophyta > Magnoliopsida > Santalales > Viscaceae > Viscum > Viscum album. Next base: position 1,714,605,760 of record OY728130.1, read on the forward strand.
TGACCTTTATTTAATGACACCAATCCATGTGCTATAGAGATTTTTTTAAAGGAAGGCGGTAGATATTTTTTCTATCAGGATAGGTCACTTGAAGGGGATTCCAACATATCCTTTTGGATGGAATTATAAAAAATTTATGCAATTCAAAAATATTAATTTAAATGGAAGCTTAACACATGTAGTTTGGTGACACGTAATGGGGTACGTGATACCTTTTTTGGTTACGTGGATAGGAATAGATAAAGCTATTTAATAACTTGAATTTTAGTAAACATGATGAATGCTATCTAGAAATTTAATGTGTGGGACCTACTCCTTAAAGAACCATTTTAGTTGACCTTAGTGAAAATATGATTTAAAGATGATGACTTGGTATGGAATAGAATATGTATCTTTATAAATAGGGGTGTAATCAATGGGAATATTTTTAATATATAGAATAAATGGTTATAATCATATAATAATGTGGATAAATAGGTGTATGTATGACATTATTATGAATATGGGCGTCTGGAGGGTTGGTTCATTGAGAATATGGCCCAAATGAAAAGGAATTCCATACTTGTGGGAAAATAGAAAAGTGAGGTAGGGATATATGTGATATCATAAAGAATGAAGACTTATATTAATGGGTGTAAAATATTAATAATTTATATTTTGATCCTTAGAGGGACATCTTACATAACCAAATCAAACAACAATCAAATCCCATGTAGTTTGATATTCATAGTTTGAGGACATGTTGTAGGATTGTTCAACGAAATTTTATATAATACAATGGGAATAGTGTTGTGTATTGTAGAATCATATGACATGGATATTGGCCATTTTTTATCACATTGTGAGGAAGATACATTTTAGTAGTGAAGGATGATTCATTATAATATTGTGTCTCTGTTATGCATATGAGGCTTCCATGTTCTACTTTGGAGTAATAGAGATAATGATAAAGGTTCATCATGCTTGCTATTTCTATTTTTTGTTCTTACACATCCATAATGTAGTTTATATTGTAATTAATTAGAAACATATGCCACTAATTTCATGTGTCACAAGGGAGGCATTCTCCTTGTATGGGGACTAGAAGGGTTTATAATGGTAAATTCCATCATTGGATACCTATCCCTTTAGGCATCCATAAATCTCCATATCAAATCCATCTTAGACCTAGTTTCACCATTTATATTTTTTTTTTTTGGGGAATTTTCATTCTTGATCTTGATATTTATTCCCCCATTAGTGAGGTAAAGAATCATTGAAACCCCCTGAATACACTATCTATAAAAGGAGGCACATGGGATAAAAAAATTGTCCATGGAAAAAAGGATCAAAATGTGTTCACACTACTGTGAGTGGCCTAACTATGCCCATATGGTATCCCTTAAAGTTTTTTAGTGATGCATATACCAAATAGTGGCCATGGATGATAGGGTACTATTATCTAGGGATGAAGAAATTCATGGTATCCCAACTTTTTAATTATAATAGTACCCCACACTAAAATAGGGACTTATAGAGACTTCACCCTAGTGAATTATCATCAAAAGTATATCACCCTAGTATAGGTCCCACAATATTTTTCTTCCATGTCGATGATCACGGGTTACGATAATCATTGGGAATGAACTTGGGAATATAGACAACCTTTTGGATGAATTATGGTTGAATGTCACCCTACTTAATATTCATGGGTGGAGTTTCAACAATATCGATGACCATGGGTGGTAGGTCATATATGTGGGTGACATTGGGTGATGTGTCACCTGAGTGGATGATATTCATTTATGGATCACTTGAGTTTAAGAGCATTGATTGATTGAATTTTAAAATCAAGTACCCATTGGCTCTATATTTTCTAATTGATAATGGAAATAAGAGTTAATTTCTATATCATCTGATGACTTTTATCCCATTGTTCTTTAGTGTATGTTTCTCCAATTGAATTTTAGTAGAAGTAAATAAGATATTCTTATTAGGAATTAGATTTCCATGATCTAGATAGATGTTATCTAGAGACCTTGGAGATGATCCTTTTGGAGGATCTCTTTATTCCAAAAGTTTGGAACAGATTCTCTATTGAATTTCTTGATTATTTATTATAGTGAATATAGATGACTAAGTGACGTTAAATTCAAAAATAGTGATGGTATGTGTAGTTGTCATGGGTGAGAATGCCTGGGTGTCTTGAAGGGATGCTATGTTAGGAGGCCGATTTGACAAATGGGGCCCTTCCATGGTATCCTTGGTCATGAATTTATATCCTTGGTGATATAATGGGACTCATCCTATGGGATTTTTCCTATCATGTCTAAACCCCTCTATCCTATAAGAGAGAAAAATAACCCTCATTAGAATGGGATTCAAACCGAATGTTTATAGCTTCATTCTAAGGTAACCATACTTTTGTTATGATAATAGACTAAGTAATTCATGATTTTCACACTATATTATCTACGTTGTGATTTCCTCAAGATAACGGAAATATGCAAGCTCAGATGGGTGAGGTATGCATGCCAGGCTAGGTGAGATGCACCAACCAGGTCAGGCAGAGGAACCGATTTCCCTATAAATTATAGAGTACTCCTCTATGATTTACTGAATTATCATACATGCCCCCGAACAATGATCTCTTATGTTACCTCCATGTGATAAGTGATTGTCTCCCACTTATTTGATGAATCTTGGAGAAGTTTCTTACTAAGGGAACCCCAATGAGTGTCCCTAGAAAGAGTCCATAATATAGGTTCTATAAAGAGGGTACCAAAGTGAGAGGATTTCGAGAGGGGCCTCAATGGGGGGATATAAGTAATACATCCTAAAGATGGGTCCTTAGTGGGAAATCATTGGTGAGGTAAAGATGGATAGAGTTTTTACATTATCAATATTTTTTAAGGTTCCATTAGTGATAGTCCACATCTTCATTTGGGGTCAATTTTTTTTATCTCAACTCTTTATATCGATATACTATTAAAATTTCAACAGGTTTAAAATAGAAAAATCTTCAAATGTTTTAATGGATACTTAAGCTACTACTCACATTAATTTTTTGGTCAATTACCAAAGTTGATCCTTATAGCCTCGAGGTATAAACATCAATTTCTAGTTGTTAGATACCACTGGATAGTAAAAACAATGGCTATGAGATTTCCTCTTCAAGGTGGTGATTGAAATTATAGTTCAACCTTAAAACACAATTTTAAAATTTAAATTATTATTCATCACAATAGTATCGTTTTTTGGTTATAGGGTCATAAATTTATGATTCATATAAGGAAGGTCCCATGAATTCTGGTAAAAGTCCCTCTATGGAGGCACAAATTCATACTACCAAAACATTTGTGGCTACCATGAATTGGTTGACATTAGAATTTAGTGTTCCATTAATATAGTGAATATCAATAGAGTCATTTCTTTTCATTTATCCCTTAGGCATATTATAGGATCTCATGGAATCCTTTAACATAGGTACCCTACTAACCAAGCATAGAGAGGCCAACACGGAGTTAGAGCTACTAAAGACCTACCCTACACCTCCGCCAAAATACCTTCCTTGCATGGAGAATCCATTTTTTCTCTCTAAAGGGGTGGTCATTTTAGCTGGTGTTCATGGTTTGAATTCAAAAATATTCATAGAGATAAAATAAATTACAACAATGGTTCCTATAGTGGAAGCCACATTCTTTTTTGATGCCTCCATTTCTGTAGATGTGGTAGAACCTAATTGTGGTATTTCATACATAAGTTTATCCCTTTACTGATATATTACATGGATGTATCCATATCATCTAAAAGTATTAATTGTATTAACTTCCCTTTCATGATCCTGAATTAAACAAACAAAATTATTTTCCATATTTTTTATAGCACTACAATTATAGACTGCAATATTGAATCCTCATGTGTTGATGTATATAGTCTTATAGGACCCTCTAATATATTTGTGTGATCTTATTATAAATTATATTATGGTTTCGTAGATTGACTTAGAACTGGTCTTGGAAAATATTTACATCTTCTAGAACAAAAATAAATGTGTCTTGAGAAGCATTTTAATGTTAATATTAATCACCAATAAAAGGATTTTCTATTATGATATCTATATAGGATTCAAAGTTACTTTATGATCTCTTTAAGTATGGGACATAACTATCCTTTTCATTATGTAAATTTAATAAAATAAATTCAATATCCTGACTGAGGAGGAGAATGTAAGTGATTCTTTCACAAAGAAGATTTTGAGGAATAATTATTTATACTAGAAAAAATATTCTATAATAAGAAACCCATTTTGTGAATGTATATTCTGAATAAGAAATTATTTTTGAGAGGGTAATATTCTTGTAATTCAACATCATATTGATTTGAACACAAAAATAGAAAATATATAGGGGACCAATATCAGAAATAGTATCTTCTTTTTGATAAGTAAAAAATTTCTACTAAGGTAGTATGTATTCTCCATGTTGAATATGTTGAGCTTGAAACAGTAGATTAAATTTACAGAATTATTATGGAGGATAGATAATATATTACTGAGCTCAATTCCTCTTCATATAGTTTTTTCCAATGTCACTCATATAACAATGAGATACTCCATCCTATGGGATTTCCCATCCCTCTATTGATTAATTAATCAACAAATGTTTTATACTTAATTTCCTTTCATTTATTTAGTTCCATTATATGACAATAATTAAATTAAAATAACACATGAAATTATTGTATGTAACATAATAAAGATAATCTAAAAACATTTCAACCTTTAATTGGGAATGCATAAAGAAAATTTTGGTTGTCAAACAGATTAAGTCATGATTATTTCTTTATATGTGTTTATTTTGGATGAGCATAGATATAAGTTACATAGTGGTTACAGTAGAATTCCTAAATTTAGATGAAATACTTGAAACAATATTATGATGAATAAATAAGGGAGATCTGGAATGAGGATTCCAATTATTATGATGGTCTAGGTACCCTAATGAAGATTCATAATTTTTTTCATAGACCAAGAAGTATGTATCGTATAGATCAATATTTTCATGTGTTGAATTATGGTGTCCCTAATCTATATACATTTTTTGAAATGGCATAATTTTTTTAAAATATAATAAAGAAGAAGATTTGTAGAGAGGGACTCATATTTTTATAAAAATTTCCTATATGGGTTCTCAACCTAACATTCCTTATATAATTTCCAATGTTTTTAACATGAAATTTAACCTATGTTATATGGAATTAACACCTTGTAGCAAGATACACAAATTTTTTCATTTTATAATTTCTCTATTTAACAACATCGAGAATATTGTGTCTCTCTCATTTTTTAGATTAATGTAATTGATCATGAACTATTGTGCAATGAAAATTAGTGCCTACTGACATGGGCCATAAATATTTTCAGGAATAGTTTTTCATATCCATATATAGCTAATGGGTATGATGTATGAGAGTTTTTATTTGAGGTTTCTAAATATACATAAATATTTTTCTTATGGGTTCTATAATAAATTCCTTAAAGAGATTATGCCAAAGATTATGAGAATGAAAATCCATATAAAGGATGACCTGTTCTAAAATTCAGATGGTGGGCTATACTATGATGTTGTTAGGGTATAAAATGACAAGAGTTATCTCCAATTAGGAGGAGAAGATTCAATTTGGTAGGCCAATAAGAGAGTCCATATATAGGATCAATATTCTGGAATTTATGAATAACTAAAAAAATTGTCCCATGGATTTTTTACTAATTGTTACTGATAGATATTTATAATTTTTCAGGGATAAAATAGTTGGTATATAATGTATGTTATGTAATGAGAATTTTAAAGGATGGTTTTCATAGAATAATGATCATGCCACCATGTACTGATCAAATTTGAGATGGTATAATATAATAAATCATTACGCCAAGATTTTATTTTAATTGGGCAGTGAGTTTGGATTGGCATCCACTTTGGAAATATTGTGGGGGCATATAGGAATTGTTATAATTTTTTATGCTTTATATTTTACTTATTATTTTAATTAATAATGAATTTATTGAAGGGAATCATCTTTTTATCATGATTCCATTTTCTATGATTTCAACATGGAATGTTTTTTTGTATCTTTAATAATAATTTCCTGAAATTATGGCCAAGCCCAATAGAGGTATTGTGTTTAAATTCTTACATATTTGAAAAATAATTACAGACTTTTGGGTTGCAAAATGTTGACCACATGTGAAATATTTCATCCTACATGGAAAGGGTGAGGTGAAGCCAATATATTAAATGGATGACCTAATACCATTATTTATTACCATAAAATATAGGTTCATATATTTTAGCTTCATTATAAATATAATAGATAAATTTAATAACAATCCACAAATGGTCCAAAGTCTATGTCTATAAAAAAATCCAGATAAGAGAGTGCTGACTTCCTGAATCATAAAGATTAGTTCTTTAATCTAGAGTATTGAGGTGTAATATATATTTCAGGAATGTCCAATAAAAATATTTTAATATTGATCCTCTTTATAATTTTTTATAATTCATATTGATATTTTAGAGTCTCCCCCTTTCAGAATATGTGGTTCTTCTCGATAGTCCAAAATGGGGGTTTATATACAAAACCTTAGCATCGACATAGTATACATAGTCAAATATAGGTGTTATATAGGGTTGAATATGATCGTTTACAATATAAAAGGAAATGTTTTAAATTATTAGATTAAATCAAAAAACCACATGTGGTTTGGTGAAACATAACTTCTAAATATTTGATAGAGGCATCCCAGATTACGATTGATAGTGGTGAAGACATTACAGTCCTTTAAAAATGAATGATAATTTATGATAATTTGATTAGTTTTAACATCATTTGACTGTGATATGATTTTATTTCATTCAGAAAAAATGAATCCAAATCATTATTCCTACGATTATACACTAGAACCTCTATGGTCAGGTAACTCTTGATTGGTGAGATAAAAAAGAGTTCACTACGAGAACAACTATATTGCATAAGGATTCATTAAAAATGAGGGATATAACATATATTGGGAATTTATATCTTGTTATCTATAAGTATAATAATTTTTAATGTGATCATTTTACAAAATTGTATAGGATAATGTAGGGTGAAAAGTCATACAGTAGGATTCCACTCATAGATCGGACTCCAACACAAGAGAAATGGGTCATATGAGGTAGGTTATTATATAATGGTTAAGGTCATATAGTTTGAAAGAAAATAATTACTATGAAAGAGACTAGCATATTGGTGAACATTCAGTTTGGGATATTTAATCCTTATTCAAATAAAAAGGTTTATACAATGGAGGGGTTTTTTGTTTATTAGAGGGTTAGTAATCCAAAATGTCATTGTAGACCCTAAAATTTCACGATTCAATTAAAAATGGATCATAAAAAAAAATCTAGTGACATGATTTTATTAAAATAGTGGGGTAGGATTTTTTTCAAATAAATTGTTGTTGGTCCAATTATATGAGATTTTAGCATCAATAAATATCATATAAACATAGGAATCAAGCTATACAAAGTTCATGAATAAAAGTTACCATATATAGATTTGAATAATATGAAAGGTGGAGTTTATTCAGAGAAATTAAAGGTGGAGAAAGGTTACGAGACACAAGAATCACTCCATATCATATATGAATATGAATCAAGAAAAATGTAGTTCTTATAATGGACCATTATGTTAATCTGAATCATATAAAGGGGCATTAGATAATTTCATATCATAGGTTTAATGTTGAGAGAATCAATACTGAGGGATGATGTATAGATCTATCTCATACATAGGATGGGGAATATTATATGTGTTTTTTTGTTATTTGTGGATCTTTATGTAAATAAATTGAATCCAGAATTTTTTTAAAGAACATAAATACAAGAATTGGATGAAGATAGGTTTGAGAAAGCACCATGATGTTGGATTATATTTCTTTATATTTCATTGGTTTGATGAATTTTTTGACTTCTATGAATCACTATGTATATTAAAAGGATATTAATCAAGAAGCACATAGTTCTTGATTAATTTATTTTTTGCACATATATGACTCATTTATAATGAATGGGAAAGTCATAGTTTGAGAGGTAAAATGATTGTTTGTAAGATACATTTACATGTGTCATGTTATCATTTATAAGTGGAATATTCAATATAGAATATGCTTTTATATACTGTTAAAATCCATTTTGGATGGACAACAACTATGAAATTGAATTTAATGTATTGAGGATGATGCATAATGCTTTTTATGTAACATTTATATGGTGTTTTTGTGTTGTTTACATCATGGTACTAGGATAATGATTGTGTAGATTAATTACATATGATAATGAGTTGTGTGTAATGCTATTTAAATTCATTTTACTTGGATAGAAAACCACATTGATATTTATTAAAAATATTTCTTAATAAAATAATTATTTTTAGAAGGTGTAATGGGATCCTCATCCATCATGCCAAATGAGTTAGTACTATTGGAATACGCAGTCTTTATAATGTATGGAATTTCACATTTTGGTTAAATCTTTGAAGGATTATTCTATAGAATTATTACAGTTCTGAGAACCAAAACAATCTATCCTCCAATGAATTATTGAAGGCATAATTTAATATTTAAGGATCATGTAATCACCTTATGATGTAATTTTGAATTTTTCATGGTATTCCTCCTCTTCTCATAAATACATTATGAAAAATAAATTCACATATATGATTTTTCATCTTTTGAGAGCATTCTATAGTTAGCAATTTAGAGTGAAGAAAAATTATCTTTGATGGGTAGTACCATCACAATACAATTGATATTTCTTTGGATTAGATTGTGTGGAATTGTGGATTGTTATATGATATGCCCACTAAGCATGAATGGTTTTTCCTTTACTAAATTTCTTACCATTTTCTCTCAATTTCTAGAGTATATTTTATGGAGTTTTGTTAAAATCCAATATATTATAATTTTTTCCATCATGATTGCAGAGTGAATGAGTTAACTCAATGTTATAATCCTGATAAAGACTTTCCATTTCATAGGATGTTAAATTGTTTTTCTATAAACATAAATATTTTATAAGGGAATCTACTTCTGGATACAATAAATGACTTTACAAATTGAAGGATACTCCTTATCCTAACATCCAAAAGGTTTGTCACCTTTGAAGATTTGGTTAAGAGTTTAGAAGAATAAATGATGTACACAATGGCCAGGTGTATTTTTTATTGTACGATAACTTCAGAATTTTCTAGATGAAATTGCAACGTATTTGATATGAATAATAGTTTTTAATGATTACATACATTCTTTTAACAATGCAAGATAGATGTAGACAAAACAACAATTTTGTTTTAATATTGAGAATACTGACTGATGAGAACCACATAGGTCCTTATATATAAAATAAATTAGAGTGAGGTTCTATTCATCTTTAATGAATCTTAAGAGGACTCCATAAAACCCCATTTTACTGCATTTTTTGTTTTTTTGGCCACCAAGGGGGAGATGTCTAATGCCCAGCATCATATTTATTACATTATTTCCTAGATTGATGTAAGGATGATGTTTTGGAGGTAGTTATTTATGGAAAACATTCATCTATTAACAAAATCCTTTTTTGAGGATGTTTTATCATTACTGTTAAGATTAGTGGTAATGCGATTGATATCCCCTATGTCACAGATGATGATTGAGGATACATCCCACTACTGTCTAATGGGGATGATTTCCTCATCTTATCAAAGGTAGGTTATGTATATAGATGCATTATTTTGTTCATTTTCTTGAGAATATTTTAAGTAGGGGACTTTATTAATTGTAGTCTCTAAGGGAACTCTTCCATAATTCCCGTCACATTGCCCATGAGAGGGGCCAAATATTCCATAAAAATTGTGTATTAGATATTAATCAACCAAATAAGTAGTTCTAAATCACCATTAACATTACATTTTTTGAACTACAGATACATAAATATTTATAGTCCCTAGACAATAGATTTTTATTCTACCTCATTGTTGGTTCCATAATTAGTTAACATGAATGAATAAGGTAGAATCACATTGTATGGGGAGACAAAAAAAATCTTCTGACCAACCAGATTAAGCAACATACATTCCATTATTTGCCTAGTCAATAGCTGAGAGGCTCTATAAAAATACACATCCCACTTATTTGGAGTGTCTTGAGAATAAAAATCCTAATATTTAATAAAATCAATATTTACTTGAATCATCTCTGGGTTAGGATGTGATATAAATATATTTTCTTATGATTACCCTTAAACATCATCCTATGATATAAATAATATGTTTGGTTATTACTGGATAACATCCCACTAGTCTAGAAGACTAATAAATATATGATTTTTATGATGTACATTTAGTGTGTCTATGTAAGAGACCAAGTGGATCTCGAGGTGATATAATTAGTACATAATCTTTAATACATCATAAATGAGTTTAGGTAGTTTTTTAAGATATCCAGATATCGGTCCAAAATATCTAGCATTGTCCTAATAATAGGGTAAAGATCATTTTCTCTATATGTATTTTTTTTATTCTTAAGTGAACATAGAGATAATTCTATATTTTCCACATATTGGAGAAGTCTCATCAACTATACAGCCAGAACAAGGACTAGTGGGCATGGTAGATATAACATGATAGTTTTGATGGATTCTTTGATACCCTTTTACCGTCGATAAGAAACTCCTTTCTTCATCATGTTCATAATGGGGAGGTATTTTATGAGTTTATTGGTTTAGAAACCAAAAATAAAAAAATGTTTATTATAATCCCCCTCATCTATTCAAGGTTACAAGGAGAAGAATTTATGATGATAATAATTGTGTTCTCATGATCAAAATTGATATGTTGGTAACATGTAATTGAACTGCTGTTATTTTTTATCTATTACCCTAAAATCAATATTCAGAGTATTCACCATGATGATATATTTTTTTAATGTTCCTAAATATTTTCAGTGGTCTATAAGAAGAACAAAATTGCATCTATAATCTACCACCAGATCAAATATATAACATTGAATACCCCTTATTTGAAATGGTATAAATATGGAATGCATTGTGCGTCAGTTGGTAGTGTTGAAATTATACATATTAAAGAGAATGAAGTGGAAGTTTAATATCCATTGGGGTTATTTAATTGTTATGGATTCCTTATCATTTAGGTCGATCTTGGTCTGATTATATCCTGAGTACCGATTCATAAATGAATTTTCATTGAAGCATATATCTATATAAATTAAGAGTTATATAATGAGAACAAGAAAATCTTCCACTGATAGGTGTTGAATGAGACCACCAAAATTTATGGATACAATGATCTTCTGATTATTTTTGTTAATGGAGATGATGGTAGTGAGAAAATATTAGTAATAAAACTCTGAAATTAAATATACGTTAATAAAAGAGTCATATTTGGATTTAACCACAACATAATGAGAGATATTCATTCTCTTGGATTCCTACATTATAACTAAATGATCATTTTAAGGCATCTTTCCTTTTTAATACATTACTTTTCATTTACAGTGTACAAAATAGAGGATCATTTAATAATTATTTTCTTAGAAACATGGTACATAATAGATGAAAAAGGAATAAATTATTAGAATATACATAAAAGGATTCATCATAAGTTAATCCTGAGTACACATACATCATTTTATAACTTTTGTATGAGAACTAATGGAAAGGGATATCATGAGGCCTAGTAAGGGAAAAAAAGATAAACAATTTACATGTTATCATGGGAAATATCAATAAGAACATGAGGAATATAATAAAGGATTGAGAAAAGGGAAAAGGGGTATATCATAATAAAAATTACATGTATCATAACTTGAAAATGTGTCTACAACATTAAAATGAGTCATTATTAAACATATCACCAAGGTTTGTTACTAAGGCATCATTAAAATTACCATGGTTATTTACAAAGGTATTTTAAAAAATTGGTAGCTCTAGAGATTAAATTATTTTCCATAATAATTTGACAGTTATAAGGGATAAACCTTAATATTAATTAATTAATTATACCCACATAGATCATATGTAAATGTTTTATAAATAGCTTATAGATAATAGATGAAATGAGTTTCATTTAAAATTCACGGCCTTTTAAAAAGATCATAAAGATAAGATCTTTATGTAATTTATAACCCATAAAAAGGGAATGAGAGTTTTAAGTATATTAATTACAGAAACAAATAAATACTTTTTTTCATATTAGGGAATATATGGGTAAAAAAATATGTTTGTTTATTCACATAGTGAAAATAAATGGGAATTTGTTGAGGATAATAGAGAAATTATGAGAAGTAAAATCAGTGCATAACGGGTATAAAAATGGTTTTAGAAAAGGAAAAAGAGAGAGGGGATATGCATACCCCTTTAATAAAAACTATTATGATAGTAAAGATATTTAATAAAATGTTTATAATAATTTATCTAGTAATTAATAATGACATTCCACAGAAAGATGAATCTTGAATTTAAAATAAAAGTGGAAATTTCCCTTACTTTGAAGAGTAGTTTCTACAACATGAGTATCGCAACCTAGGGGGCTTGAAAAACCCATGTGAGTAAAAATGGGGGAAAATATCATAGATTCATAGAGGATTACATTTTTGTGATAGGAATTGGAGAAATGTGTGTATACTGGTAGAAAAATTGGTAGACTTGATTATTAATTTCTAAATAAATGAATCAGATACCAAGGTAGGGGTAAATGAAAAACCATGGGCTCTCCCATGTTTTTTGGACATGGTATTTAAAAAATGAGAAAATATTTATGATATTTTAATACAAAAGTGTCCACCATCATTTTATATTACTTATTCTTGAAAGAAAAATATTAGTTTTAAACAAATAACTTTTTTCATGTTAAATGGTCTACATTGAAATTTAGATGGAAAGTAATATATTTAGAAATTTATTAAAACATATTAAAAACATTATATTTACAAAATAAAATATTTTATGTTTTTATTTTTGTTTAATTAGTTTTGATATTATTAGGACATATGTACGATGTCATTAAACTGACGGAAAAAAATCACACTATTTTTTTTATTATTCATGAAAAATAATGTATTTTAAAAAAATTAACATAAATTCGCCCTACGAAAATTTAAAAATGATTATTTATAAAATTATATATAATAATTATATAAATTCTCTAAATAATATAATTTTAATTTTTTTAATTAAAAATCCTTATTTGTTAAAAATACTCACAGGTTGAAAATGCATAGTAAATTTTCTAACACTTAAAAAAAGTATTATATCATTTCATTTCAAATATGTATATTTTAATATAATTATTTATTTCAAATAAAAAATATTCATGAAAATTTAGTTTATTATAATATTTATATTTGTTCAAAAAAGAAAAAAAATTGACTGAAAAATCAATTTATCCAAATCAATCTCAATTTTATTAATAAAATTTATTCTTAAAAAAATGATGGAATAATAATTATATTTATAAAAATGGATTACAGTTTATGTATGTAGGGCCTTGATAAATAAAGAAATATAACACTTACATACAACCTAAGGGTTAGGTGTGAGAGGGTCATAAATTCATGGGGCAACACATCTAACAACAATCGAATGGTAATTTATACTAACTTAAACATGACCTATAAGAAATTACCTTCAATCCTCAATTGTTGAATCCTGACATAGGGTTAGTCATGTGAAAATCCCAATGATTCTATAACCCTCCCATGTTATGACCAATGGGCTTCATATGAAATGAATCTTCTGGTTGTGGACATCATTTCTTCTTTTTATATTAATTATCCTTTGAAATTTGTACTTATAAACACTAATTATAATGCTAAAATATTATACAGAGTGTAGTATCCAATTCTCAAATAATAGTACAAACCTGATGGGATGTTTTCAATTTATAGTCTCATCATTATTAATAGGATATATTATTTTGGTGTGTAAAATATATTAACACATTTTTTCAGGAAACAATTATTATTCCAAATTCAAGTGTCGTTACATTAATCCCCCTTTAAGAAATTTCATCTCTAAAATTTCAAATTGTTCCCTTGGATCAAAAGAGTTGTGAATACATATACCTCATTATTTCCTATGGTTATTATGTTTCTTCGTTATAGTTTTGGTTCCTCCATAACACTTTGATTAGGTTTTTAGTCTTTTTGCATAGCAAATTGTATCTATTGTGAATGATCTCCATTGACTTATCCTCATAAGAGAGGTCATGCTCCAGTTGTACCACCTCAGGATTAATTACATCTAATGGGATTGCTATATACTAACTCAATAGAGATATGTGGAATACATCCTGAACATGATCTATAATTGGAGGTAGTGCAAGATGATGGACCACTTCTCCTTTGAAATCACAGATTTCATAGGAGACAATTTATTTGGGACTAAGATTCCCTTTCTTCTAGAAAAATATTACTCTCATCCAAGGTGAAATTAAAAGTAATGAATTGTCACAAACATCAAACTCCTCGTACCTTCAACGGTTATCAGCATAACTGTTGTGTTGACTCTAAAAATCCATTATGTGTTGTTGGATGGCATGAACCTTTTCTGTCATCTCTTTCACAATACCAAGATTAAGAAGCTTTGTCTCACCAGCTTCATCCCAACAAATGGGATATGTTTATCTCGTACACCTTCAAATTTCATTGAGCATGTTCTCAGCATTTCCTCATGTGTCTGAACTGTCCGTTAAGATTAGCCGTTAGTTTTGGGGTGATAGGTCATACAAACATTTAATTTGGCTCTCAAACCATGTTAAATACTTATCCATAATTTTTACATGAACCTTAGAAGATGATCAATTATAATAGAGATTGGTACCCCATGCATCCTTAGCACTTATTTGATATATATCTTGGAACGTTGTTTAAGGGAAAAATCTTACCAAAGAGAGATAAAATGAGATTACATGATGAGATGATCCTCTTTAACCTATATATCCTTATTTCATTTGGGTGTTTTTTGGAGAACTGTTACAAATTACATAATTATATTTTCTCACATCAATGCTTGTTTGGGTAGTAGTTGAAATACCCCTTGAAGAAGTTGTCACACTGACTTCAATTATTTACATGACTTAGACCTTTTATTATATTCTACAATATCCCTTTTCATGTTATCCCACCAATAATGACCATGAAGGTCTCTATATATTTTAGTTCATCCAATAAGTATTGAAAATATATAAATCTGAGATTATTCCATCAGATCCTTCATTATTTTTGCAACAAATGGAACACATAGCCTTGTTATAAATTTTAGTACACCTTCTTTCTCAATATAGAACTCAATAAACTACCCATTCTTCACATCCTCTATCTTATTCTAATCCAATGTTTTTTCCATTGAGAATTATTTATCTTCGATTGAATGATTCTTCAGAAATCATTCAAGATTTGGTTGATGATTTTCCTACATTTATTATTCCCATGTCCATTATTACCAGGTCTTTGGTCAAAGGATCTTCTTTAATAAACATAATTTCTATAACAAGTGAGTATTTCCAACATAATGCATTGGAAACATTATTTTCACTTGTGAGGTGATAATGAGTATAACAATCGTTGTCTTTAAGAATATATAATCATATCTATGTCACATATTCAATTCCTTTGGTGTAAAAATATACTTCAAGCATTGTTCTGTGTATATAGCACATTTCTCCACATAAATATTTTGCCTCTATATATCCATAGAAAACCACTACAGATAAATCTAAATCATGTGTATGATATTTCTACTCACGAGGCCTCAACTGTCGAGATATATAAGAAATCACCTTTTCATTTTTCATCACGATAGACCCATTTACTTTCATAGATGTATCACTAAAAAGGATCCCTTCTCTAATATATGGTAGAGTTAACAAAGGTATAGTATCAAATCTCTTCTATAACTTTAGGAAAAATTCATCATACTTCTTTTTCCACATGAACATTGACCCCTTTTTATTTAAAAATTTTAGTGGAT
The DNA here is from genome assembly GCA_963277665.1 of Viscum album. Lineage (NCBI taxonomy): Eukaryota > Viridiplantae > Streptophyta > Magnoliopsida > Santalales > Viscaceae > Viscum > Viscum album. The sequence continues at coordinate 1,714,621,803 of OY728130.1, forward strand.
TATAAATTCATGAAATTTTTCTCACTAACCTCCTATAGTATATTTATTAAATAATTAAAAAAATAATCTTAGTTAATTTTATAGGATGAGGTCACTCATTCACAACATTTTTCAAGGTAGGTTTATTTTATAATACATTATTTGTTACAATGTTGTCCATGAAAAAATTATAAAATAATAAATATTCACATTTTATTAACATTTATAATAGATTATCTTTCATCAGTGTTTTTAATATAACCCTTATATGATTCTCATGATCCTCACAACATTTATATTATATTATAATGTCATCAGTAAATATATTATAATGATACCATTGTTTTCCTCCTTAAATATATTCACTAAATCATAAAATATATAAGGATAATTAGTAAAGTTGGAGGGAAAAATAAAAAACTCGTAATTCTCATATTATAATCGAATAGTAGTATTTGGAATATCTTCTTTGTTAACTGTCAATTGATAATATTTAGATAAATGATCAATCATAGATAATAATTTATCTTTATGATGATAGTCATATAAATCATCAAACCTCAGAATAATGTCTTTTCTCTTCATCATGATCCTGTTAATTTATATATAATAATTGAATAACTACATTGACACATCCCTTTTATTAAAAAAGAGAATATACACTTACCAAGGAGATTAATAAGGTTGGATAAACCCCTTATTCCAAAGATCATGGTGTTTTTTCTTTAATTTATCCACCTCCACATTTTACATTCCATATATGGTGTCTGATATCGTCTTTGATCCATGAATTAGTTCAATGTATAAATATACTTATCTATATGGGGGAGGTCTAGGTAACTCCTCAAGAAATACGTCAATGTATTCCTATATTATGAGGACATTCTACATTCATATACTTATATTCCCTTCTTCATATTCATTGATCACCTCTATAATGTAGGCTATGAGAGGTTATTTTAAGAAAATACAATGTTGAGATATCTCTCATTTTAAAACATTTGTAGGTTTTATATTCAAGAATACTGATATTTCATTTCTTTTATAGTTGATCATTGCATTTCAATTTGAGATCCATTTCATCCCTAGTATAATGTCGAATTACAGAATGGGAATGATTACTATATTTCAGATGAGATTATATTTGAGAATGTGTATACAAGTGTTTCAATACACTATTGATGTTTTCATAATCACTCCAAGAGTGTTGACTAATAACTATACTTTATTATGTTTACGGATTGAATCTATATTCATTTCAAACATAGAGAAAATAATGGAATGTGTAGAACTAGAATCAAACAATGTTTTTTTCTAGATTTGAGAGAATAATGAGAGTACCAAACACCACATAATTTGGAGCATCAACATTAGATGTTGTGATAGAAAAATATGATGCTTTATCCCATAACATATTCTAAGGTTGTTGGTGATTCCCCTAAATTAACATTGATCCGGAAAATGATTGGAAATGTTCCCAAGTTATCCACACTTTAAGCCTAAGAAATCAAGATAGCATTGAACCATCTTCCTTTTTTTTAATATTTCACAGTTGTGGCTTCACCTCGTTATTATAGTTCTTAGAAATATGTAAGTCTATTTCACACTTGTAACATTTACCACTCTCGAAAAACCAATACACTAACCACTTCTTCCAACATTTTCTTCATTGGAATGTGGAACATGTTATCCTTCTCTTATGTGATCCATGTTACCCTAATCGATGACTCCATTGATATATTATTTTCATTTTATATATGTTACCACTGGGTCTTTCTAAACAACAGTACATCCTTCATAATAAATGACACAATCTCCCTGTATATTTTATTTTCACGATTTTAAATGTTCTTCTATACATAGTCCATCAAATAATATATCAACCTTTATATTAGTATCTAGGAAAAATCAAGAGGTTAGAGAAAAATACTTTTAAATTTCATCTCATATCTTCCTAAAAATTGATTTTCCCTCCACCACAACTCTAGGAATTCCATATCTATTTTAATATTCATCGAATGGGGGGGGGGATTTTTTAAAAATGATCCAATAAACACATCCCACTTTATAGGTTCAATACCCCTTTTTTGTTTTCATGTTTCTAATTTATGTTCACCACTAATCATCTTTTATCTCCAAATGGTACATAGCCAGGCTTCCATTCTCTAGTTTTGAATAATAGATCCCATGATAGATCATTTATATAGATCTTATCAACTCTTGGGAAAATAATGTGATGGTAGATCAACTTAAATATTGTAGGATTCTACACATAAAGGACTCGAAATAAAGTTTCCCTGTTCAAGGTGAATTCATCTCTTAGATTGATTCATGTTACTTTTCATAACTCAATATAGTTGATTCATCATTCTCATGAATTTTTCTATTCTGACATCCATCAGATGGATTTTAATGGTTGCTCAATTTCTCTCACAATTTACATGGTTCCTCTAAATTTCCCACATTTTATAAATGACAAAAAAACATAGTGACACATATATTTTTATGAATATTATAATTCTAAAAGAATATTATGTCTCAAAAAATCCATATTAAATATTTTATTCTTTGAAAATAATTATAATTTATATAAATCATTTGTACCAGTTCATCAAAATATTGTTATTAACCAAACAAATCTTTAGGTAGTGTCAAAGGAGGTGTTCACCAAGTCACATTATTATACATAAGTTTCCATTTGAGTCTAGATAAATGTATTGTTTTTGGGTTTTACTTCTAGATGCATCTATACCACAACCACAACCACTTGTATATATCATGACTAATATTTCATTAGTCACAAAATACTCACATAATTTTTCACCAAAATACCTTGATGATTTTTATACATTTTAACTTGTGCATGTGGTTCATTATAAAGTCTTATAATTATATTTTCAATAAATTAATAAACCATCCTTTTATACCAACTATGTCATCCCACATTTTTAATAGATAACTTTTCATTTACACAGAAAAAATAGAGAATATTTTAATGTTTAGTTTCTTGGAATCAAGGTCCATAATACATGAAAACATAAAACTTTTTTCTAATATACTTAGAAGTACTGATCAATAGTTCATCCTAAGTACATTTAATTTATCTCATAATGTGGGGTCATATATTAAAGTAATATGTGAGCATAAGGCCCAGTAAATGAAATAAATGGAAACCGTTTACATCTGATTTTTGAGAAATATTAATATGAGCTGGTGAAATATAATAATGGAATGAAAAACAAAAAAGTGTCATCTAATAACAAAAAAATTGAATCATAACATGCAAATGTGATAGCAAGATTGAAATGATACATTCTTAAACATGTCACAATAGTTTTTTCACCGAGTTCTCATAAACATTACAAAGGTTATTCACTAATGTATCATAAAAAATCTCATCTCTAGAGATTAAATTCTTGTACAAATTCATTTGAGCACTATTAGGGTACACCATTTGAAGTTATTAATTATTTTAATCGGAAAATATCATAATAAATCTATTCATAACAAACTAACGGTGAAAAGAGGTAACATGGTTCATATAAAAATCATGGCATTTAAAAATGTTCGTAATGAAAAGATCAATATGTCATTTATAACCCAAAAAAGGGAATATGGTATTATTTATGTCAATTATACAAGAAAAAAACTTTCTTACATATTTTTAAATATCCCTATAAATTAATTAGGTTTCAGTATTCACATATTGAAAATAAAATGAAATGTTTTCTCGATAGTAGTGATTTGAGATGTAAAATCCATATCATAATGGGTATAAAAAATTCTTATCAAAAAGAAAAAATGTTGTGGGGACATGGGTATCCCATTCATTAAATACAATTGACATATTAAATGGATAAAATAAAATTTATATTGAGACATAGTATTTGTATTTCAAAGACATATCAAACAAAGTGGAAACCTGAATGGAAAATAGAGCTGGAGATTTACCTCACATTGAAGAATAGTTCCTAAAAAATGAGGATCAGGACCTAATTGGATCAAGGGAGACATGGGAGGACACATTAGAAGGTTAAAATATAAGACAATCATTAATGATTAAATGTGAGTGAATGTAAATGATTAAATGGGTGGGAATTTATATTAAAAGTGGGAAATTTGTTTATTAATTTTCAAATGAAGGCATTGGACACCTATGTAGTGGTAAATGAAATACCTTAGGATTTTCCAAGGTATTTACACATGGTGTTTTACACTTGGGACGCCTTTTATGTTATTTTAATCTAAAATAACCAACCAAAATTTTATATTACTTATTATGGCATGGAAAAATGATTTTTTCACAAAATAACATTTTAATGTTTATGTTTCCATTTTAAAATCTTGAAAGTTAATTAAATATTATGAAATTCATTAAAAATAATTAATATACTAGATTTTAATAAAATTAAATATTTTAAACCGTGTATTGTGTTTAATTAGTTATTACATCATTAAGACATAATTATGATGTCATTAAACATACCAAAAAACTCAAAATATATTTTTATTATGCATGAAAACTAAACTATTTTGAGAAATTCTATTAAATTAACTCTAAAACGAATTTCATCATGTTTATTAGAAAAATTATATTTATATTTCAATAATAAATCTCCAAATATGATTATTTTAACATTTAAAAACAAAATTTTATATTTATTAAAAATAATATCAGAATGAAAATGTATAGTAAAATTTATGACACATGAAAAAAATAAAACTATTCAATATATTATTTTAAATATGAGTTCCTAATAATAGTATTTTTTTAAATTAAGCATTACACATAATACCTTAGTTTATTATAATAAATATATCTTTTATAAAAAGATTAATTTTGATATGAAAATCAATTTTTAAAATTCCATATCAATTTATAAAGAAATACAAGTTTTAAAATTGACATGATGAAATAAAAATAATATTTATACAAAGATATTACACTTTAATTAATGGGGGACACAACCCATAACCCTTTATAACACCCGCATATGACAAAATGGTGAGGTTATCTATGGTGATAGACTAATGGGGTTTCTCAGCTGACATCTCTAGAGTTGTAATTTCCAAAAACATTAACCTCTCATGTGAGAAATTTTTTTCAAGGCTCACTTATTGAAGCTCATATTGGGATTGGTTATGAGAGATTCTTAGGGATTCTACCTCCCACTGATGTTCCAAAAACTGGGCTTCAAATGACATGACTCTACTTGTTGAGGTCATCATTTCTTTTTTCTGCATTAATTATCTTTTGTCATTTCAACTTATAAACACTAAATATAACTTTGAAATAATTATCAAGAGTATAGTTTCCAATTCTCATAGTAAAAAATGGTCGTAATTGACTAAAAATAATAAACCAGTTAGAGCTCAATAGTCTAATTTCAATTTATACTCACTTCATTATTAATGAGATATAGTTTTGGTGTGTATAAAATAATATAAAAAACATTTTTAGGAAAAATATATCATTCAAAAAGTTTGGGTCATTGCATGATGGCATCAACATATTATGTGTTTCTAAATTAGAATCTTTCATTAGCATATCAATACTATTTTATATGATAACCTAAAGGATATATTTCAAGAAGTTAGTGTATATCTCATAATCAACCTAATGCATGGATGAACTATTCAATGTTGTCCTAAAAGCCTATTATATACCCAAATTTACTTGTCTAATCACATCTATGGTCATAATGATTCATTCCAAAAATGTGTTAGTGGAATCTCTAAAGAAATCATCTACTTCTTCCTTCTCATGATTTGTTTAAACATTTCCAGGACTAGTAGAGAGTATTCAAAAATATTTATCTCTTAAATGATTAGGATTAATTCACGGGCCATAATAGTTATATTTCATGGTAATCATGATGAGGAGAGCAATGGAGAAGTATAATTTCTTCTATGCTATCATCAATGGAAAAATAATCATTGACATCCTAATATTTAAGAGACATCATACTGGAATTCACAATTTCAATTTATAGATTGTGGTATTTCATTATTAGATATTTTACGATGAGAGAATCCAATTATTTCAATGGTGTATAAGTATTATTCTAATTTAGTGATTTTACATTTGTGGGATTAATCTTCTAGTTGGATGTTGATGGGACTCCTTTAGCTGGAACAACTGTTACTATAGAGTCATGTTCTCGTGAAGTTTCTGGACTATGAAGGATATTTTTGATGGGATATATTTCATTTATTTGTTTTATAGGAAATATATAAATATCATTAATAATTATTTACATGTTTTCCAGGTTTTTTTTAGAACATTGGGAGAAAAAACCCATATATCACCCCTATCATATGTTTCTTATCATATCTTCTAATTTTCATCCTTAATTTTTTGTATTCCTAATAATCATAGATTTAATGATCTCCACAAAACACACAAACTATTCCTCTAATGGAGTAATTTATTCATTTTGTGATAAAAATGGAAATGCTTCTTGGATTTTAATACAAGGTCTTCTCAGTAGAAAATTATATGATCAATCATGATGGATAATCATGACCTCAAGTTAGACACCATGTCTATGAATTAGGATTTGAGTATGATATTTTCATTGTTTATTTGTTTTTTTATAATAATTCCCATGAATAACTAGCTACGAGGGAGAAATTCGGTGCTCAATATATCTAAAAAATAATAGAGTACATATGGGTATGAGATTAATTCTCCAGTTTTTTTGATGATATCCCATAAAATGTCATCATTTTTAATCTTATATAAAATCTAAAGGTGTCTAATATAGCCCTGAATAGTGTTTTCTCAATATTGTTATATGAATAAAATTGTGTTATATAATTCCACTAACAATGTTTCAACTTGATACACCTCTATTTTAGTGACTTTTATATCAACATACTGGGAACTCTAGAGGCCCTTAAATATAACCTCTATTTTCTCCTTTAAAGATAAATACTATCATGAATAGAGAGATTAGTTGGGGTATGAAACAACTATCACGTGAATTCATACTTCTACACTAAATAATTTCTTATCCTCGCCTAGGGTTTCTACATGGAATATAAATTAGTGGATAATTTTATTGAGGAAGATGCATAGGGTGATTGGATAGATGATTTTGGAATTTTAGTTGCAGACTAGTTGAGTTGAGAAAGTTTAAGCACCCATTTTTTAAATAGATAATTATAGGACAACCAACCAATCTTACAACCCAATTAGGGTTACATTACTATTAATGGATTTATTAGTGCCCACATTCTTTTATTGGGTCTCTATAATGATTTATTTTGGGTTTAAAAAACAATTATACATTTTTTTGTGATGTGCAATGAAGAGTGAGCTTATCTAGTATTGAGTCTTATATTGTTCTATATGTTTCTCTGACGTCAACCACCATCTCCCAAGTAAGGTATTTGGAACATTATTCCATATTTATATTCAGCATTAGATAATGGGTTACCAAGTTAATTTCATTTACAACACCAATATCTAAATCTTTTAATGAAAATTATTATATTTGGTGGGTCGGCACCAATGCTACAAATGATGTTAGTTGGAAATACACAAGAATCATGGCCGCTTTGATTATCAGATGAGCCTCTTAATCATTTAGACTAATTTTATTCTAATAGAACATTATTCTTCTAGATAATTATTTTGATGATGAAAATTAATAAAATAATAGTTGATTTAAGTAGATAATAGGTCAAAATAGTTTTCCCCAATAACAACATGATTCTATCAAAATGAATTCTAGTCATTAAGTCATAAAAGTTTTGTTTACATCATGTCGAGACATCATTCTAATCACATTCCACTTTTAATAATATTTCATGGATATGAGAAAATTGTGTTTAATAATTCCATATGATCATATCTTTTGAATCAATTTTTTTATATTATACATTTTATGATTTTGTAGTCTTGGATAGTGATGCCAAACCATTGAGGAAAAGTGTAATAATATAAATGATAACTCATGGTTAATTAATCTACTCTCATAGGTCCAGGTAGCTTTAGGTGATTATTTCTCATGGATTGGATGAATAAATAAAGAAACTATTATATTTTAGGTTGTTATTTGTTTTATCATTTCTCATATAGATGATGACAAATATCTTTCTTTGAATCGAGATGTGGATAATACTGTTGATGTTTTATCTTAGAGAGAGGCATCAGGTTATGCATAGATATTCTGGGAGGTTTGGAAGACACTGGAACTTTTTTTTTGAATTTTAGAGGTATTTTGTACCTACTAGAACATTTCCAATAAACTTGTGTTTTAAACTGACATTTGGTCAAAGTTAATGATATATAGTCTTTCAAAAAAATTTGAAGTGTTTATAATCTCAAAGAACCCCCTAATATATTTCAATAGGATCAGTGATGTTTGTGGTTTACTGAGGAGGTGATCTCAAAAAATTTATATTAATAATTATTATGGAGAGGAAATATCATTGAGTACATTGGGCCTTCCAAATGGTGACAAATTTTAAGGCACTCTCATTTTCATTGTAATAAATGTTCATAAGATAAATGAATTTTTTTTCTATGTGTAGAAAAATTGATTAAGAAACCTATTGTGAAGGTCTTCATTACTTTTTTCAAACCATAATAGTATGAAAATTTACTTAATGAATGATAAAACCACCAGATTATGCAAAAATAACCGTTGTCTTTTTACATATTTTTGGTTTAATGGGCCAATTATGTGCCCTCTTCATGACACAGAAAATGAGACATGCTACTATGGATCTACCATATCATCATAGGTTGGGAAAACAATATTCCATAGGTTGGTTAGTTTAGGAGTTAAATCCACCCATTTGGGATATGGTTTCCTTTCATGCTAAATTAGGGAACATCATCATTCTATGGATACTATTCAAACAGAATTATATATGATCTTTCTAAGGATTTTTTAGGGAAACATTACTTGAGTCCTCACCTAATCATTCCTAGTGGATCTGTATTAATATTTTTGTTGTAAAATCATAATCCATTGAATAGTAGTTCATGATAGGAAAATGGTGACTTTCTCGATATGGGGGAGGGTACTACCATAATGGTTGGTAATACTAATATTTCTCATTATCAAATTTCATGTATAATAGATTTCATAAAAAATATCCTACATAATACAAAAATTATATTATTTTTTGGTTGGTGTAAACCCTCATGGATAGTGGTAGGAGAGTTATTAACTGGTTTTTATAGATGATACTCAGTGGGAATTTCACCCTAGAGTAATTCTTATTTGATCAATTTTATATTGAATATCTCAACATCATACTACGAAGCCTTATATTCCATGTAATGTATTCCAATATCAATTGGTGGTGAGTGGGTAATAACCATTCCTTACTCCTTATCTTTAACACAATGGTGTTGAGCGGGAGACAATGAATATTTTCTTGGATCCATGCTCTAGTTTTTTTTGTTATTATGGTTAGACACACACTTAGACAGTGTTTCAGTAAAACCCATATCTTTTGAAAATTATTCTTCATTTGTGACTCATTGTAAAAGTCTCAATTAGATTCATATACTAGATTGAAAATAACACCATTAAATGAGGCCTTTTAGAAAACAAGAATCTATTCTTCATCATCTATGAAATTCAGTGTCTATTTTGAAATTGTGTCCTCTTAAAAGGTGGTATTTTAGTCTTCTACCTTGTCCAAATCCTAATATATATGGAAGAATTTTATCTTGTACTATAATTTTTTTTCCATTTTGTATTGTGAAAATTTTAGGGTTGATCTTTTTTTTAGACGTTCTTTTGGAATTGATATGTTAATGGTTACCCCACGGGAATATATCATAAACCTTACCGAAGAAACCCTAAACACATAGGGGAGTTCCACATTATTTTATAAAAAACAAGGGAATATTATAATGGAAATAAATTGATAGAATGTATTAATAAAATTATATTTTAGGAAGGGATAATAATTCCTCCACCATTGGGGGATGTTACACATGTGTATCTACTACTAATTCAACTGAAACTAGATTAGGAATTGATAACCATATGAGTGGATGTGTTGGTAAAAATACACATAACTCTATGGGTTTGTGTAAACATGGATATATCATTAATATTATTTGAGCCCAACAATGAATGGGTGACCATAGGGGAAATAATGGTTAATGTTTTCCACGTACTATAGACAGGGATTCCCATCGATAGATATAATAATGGATTGCAATGAAATCTCTTTGATTTGGTACATTTTCACTGAACAATTAAATCGGTATATTCCATAATCATACTTTGAGATCATTACACAATAAATATACCCCAAATCATAAGGTTATGGTTTTATCATTAGATATATGTTCTTGAAAATTCATAAGTAATGGGTTAGGATCCTAAACATGGTCTTATCTAGTGGGTTATTCCACCTATAGTCCATAAGAAAAGTTGTAATTGTTGGACTGACTAACTGGACTATACATTGTTCTAACCTATGACATAACCTACAACATTGAATTTGAAGATGTTGTATTTGAGAAATTTTCTAATCCAGGAACAAATTGTTGTGTAATAGATTGTATATTACCCATCCACATATATCCTCGTCAGACAAGGAATCTTCAATTATTTTCTATATAATTATATGCCACTGATATAATCATGTAACAAGATGTTAGAGTACACAATAAACATCATGTTTTGAGTTATATTGTCAATTTAATGAAAAATATTGTTCATTTCCCATGATGATCATCATATCCTTTATAAGTTAGATTTATATCCTTTAGCTAATGAAGTTTTTCTCATATTTTTTAGCACATGAAAAGTATGCATTCCTCTGTTGATGTATTTTAGGATTTCATAATCGGGAATAAGGATAGTGAAGATAATATTTTTTAAATTATTATATGATATCTAATTCAAAAAATTCATTATATATTAATCATATCAAGTTGAATCAATTTACACTTATTGTAAATAGCATTCATTCTTTCCTGATTCTTTATTAGATAGTGGTGGTTTATCTTCTACTAATGGAAGTTTTGTAATGTGAGTGGTAATTAAGGGAATTTTTGAAGAGAATCCATGATCGTTAATGTGTTACATTGTATGATGGACCTCTTAATATAGATTGAATGAGGTAAGGTCCTTCATGTCAGGATGGACATTTATTTTATGGAGTCCCTTTGAATTAAAAAATCAATTTTCTTGAAAGGTGAGGAACCTCTTTGTTTTGGATCCTCTCAGGTAATGAGAACTATAACAACTGGAATCATAGACTGATTCCTCATGAATGAACCATATGTTGTTATTATGATGAATTTAATTACATGAGTTCTATAGAGGTAACCTTGAACATATTTTCTGGTTATTATAGAGAGGAGAACCATAAACAAGGATTCTTTCACATTTCGAAGAGGAGAGGGTGTAGTCTCCTGAGAGCATTGATTGGAATTGTAGTTCCTAATGTGTATCAGTTTTGATTAAGGTTTGAATATGGTAATTGATATATCATATTCAAGAATTTTTTTAATATAAGTTACATTAAATTTACGAATTATGTTAATAATTTTTCATCGAATGCTCTGTAATTTTTTTATATTTGGAAAGATACAAAAAATTAAAAAATGATAAAAAGCAGAAAAAATGATTGATATATCCATCAAAAGATGGGGTTTCATGATAAATGATTGTTATAAAATCAGCTTGTGACTTAGAAATGAAAATTAATGTAAATAATATTTTATACTAATATAAAAACATTTTCATTTAAAATGTGTTCATTTTATGATTGAAATTTTGCAGATGAAAAGGAATGATACCGTACCTGGAGGAGAAAAAAACCACGGAGGACCATATGTGTTATAACATAGAACATTTCTGTCATGTATTGAAACAACATGAATATTTTCCAAATTTAATTGTACATTGAAAATAAACTATTGATTAGTTGTTCTTGGAAAAAATCTACCATAAAACTACTATTTGTAACACCCCAAGCTTCCACAGTACGTTTCCCTTCGAATAATGCAATAGCGTGTGTTGTACGCAACCTCGAGCTCTAACACACACCACAACTAATTAAACTAGCTGTTTGAATAGTAATACCTACTTTTTGAAATTTTATAAATTTTATTTATCAAAATGGACTTCATTTTTGGATTCGGAATATCGAAATTAGCCTATGTTGAATTTTTTGTATTTTTCTGAGAACTTCTAATTTTTTATGAATAGTGAAAAATACTTAAAAACAACTTTTTTAATAAAAATAATTTATAGTGATAAATTATACTATTTAGTGGTTTTAGAGTATAATTAGGATATATTTTTACCATTTTATCCAATGGTGGTCATTAGAATTAATTTCACTTTGAAATTGGACATAAACAATTGCCAATCTTTTGATATATATTGTTTCTTAAAAACACGCTATTTGTTGTGACAGTTGGAATTAATTATAAAATTAACTAATCCAACTTATATGTTTGGAATTTTTTAAAATAGACATCATTTTTGAATTTGTAATATCAATTATAGCTTAGGTTGAAAGTTTGGCATTGTTCTGAAAAACTTCAATTTTTGATCAATAGTGAAACCACTAAGTGGTAGTTAAATAACTGATTTTTCTTTTAAATGAAATATTACCACTTCTGTGTTTTGAATTTCAAAAATCCAACATACATTGTTTTCATTAGGATATAAAATGTGGTTCAATGGGATTAAAATAATTTTTTGGTGAATAGTAACTTTTAAGTATAATTAATCGCGATTAAAGGTAATTAGTGAAATTTAAGGTAAAAATGATATTATAAAAATATGGAAATACCCTTACACTTGTCCTACCCCTATTGGATGAGTAATGGACGCCCAAGAAAATCCATGGGTCAACTTGGGGACCCCATGGAGCCACTTTAGATGGAAAATGACATAAATACATTTTATTTAATGTTAAAGTAAAAAATGACACAAACATGAAATGTTTTACTAAAACAATTTTTACATGGGGTTATACAAGTCATATTTTTGACTATAAATAGTAATTGGAAAGATAAAAAGATTTCCTACATCATAGTATTTTTTTATAATTTTTAGACATTAAATAAATTAAATTATTTATGACACCATTATGATGTAGCAATGACCTCATTATTTATCGATTTTAATAAAATGAAAAGATAATGTAGAATCGAAGGCATACACCTGTCCAAATACTATTGGATGGGTATATTTAGAACCCTTATCACCTTATCAACGAATTATAAAAGTTTGGGACCATTAGAATCCGAAAAGCATTGTATAATAATGTAACATTTCAATCTTTCCAAAAGAGCCCCTCCTCTCCTCTTATAAAAGGCCCCCACCTCTACCACCTTATTCACACATTCAAGCCTTTTGGTTCGTCCATCCTCTGCCCAAATACTCTCCCAACTTCATTCCCTTCATCCTAGAAGCATTACTTTAGTCATAAAGACATCCTATGGAGTCCTTTTGATCAAATCAAAAGTAAGAACCCGAAACGAGGTAACATTTTCATCACCCTCTTTCATGTTTCTTTCTTCTTCCACTCCCTATTTGTTTATTATTTCAATTCTAAAATTATAACTCCAGTATCTTCTATATACTGTGATGTTATTATACATATGGAACAACCATATTCAGTATTCTACCCATCATTTGAATGACATGTCACCATACGTGCGTATGTACGGCTTACCGTCTCCACGTCGTGGTGTAATTGTTATTAAATATATTATTATTTAGATGGGTACAATAATGATATGTAATTCATGTAAATAATAAATATAACAAGATAATGATTCTGTATATATGATATACTATCAAATTATATATTATTTTAATATCAAAATAATGATATTGTTGCTCGTGCGTACGTACGGACTACCGTCTCCACGAACGCGATGAGATTCATTCTCCGTCGTATCCATTCAAGTATAATTATCATTTGATTATTTAAAAATAATTTTTAAGGACATGATATCATTCTGGATATGAATAAGATACAACCTATATATGAAAAACACGACTTACGTAATAAAACATATAAAAGAAAACGAGTAAGTTAACACCCAAAACAACGATAAATCTAAGATATTGTTAACAAAGCAAGGTTAAAAGATCATATATGATATCATATGAATGTATATGATTCTTTTATAATTTAATAACAATTATTTCACCATTATACAGGAGGTTAACCTACCCCAACCAAGGAAAAGTACAAGGTAAGGGAATTTCTTAACCCAACTTCCATTCTTTGGGTTAATCTCCCACTTTCAAATTATGTCATGATATTATTATGTCCTATTTTGTATTTTTACTTTATTTATGTGTGCCTATAGTGAATACACATAATATATCTATTTTATTTTAAAAATTATCTTTTTAAGGACTTCATCTCAATCCCCTTTCATTGAGGCATATTTGGTTTTATACACAACTTTCTTTTATACGGTGTATAAACCCCTTTGACTTTTACATTTATTCAAAAGGAATCTTTTTTATACGAAACGTTTTACTAAATGACAAAAGGGGTTGTTTTTCTTTCCATACTTATGCGGCGACAAAGACTTCTCCACCGCCATGACCATTATTTGAGTTTCGACTTCCTCTACAAGCCATCATTTTTTTAATGAAAAATAAATACAAAGTTTTAACTTTCTTTTATTTTGGTATTGAAAATGGTTTTGAAAGAATTTTTATTATATCAATGTGCTGTATTGATATCTTATGATTGAAATGTGGAAATGTTATGTTTCCTTTAGGCATGTTTTATGTGATACGATTATGTTATGGTTTATGATATGTTTATACCTATTCATATGAGGAATGCATTGGACTTAATAAGTGACGGGTGGAGCCCGCTATAGCTCCTTGATGCATCGGTAGGTCTCATGAGACAACTAGACGTGGAATTGGCTGAGGCCCTTTCCCAATTTGATTTATGGTTTTGGCCGAGGCCTTAATCATTTTAGACGTCTTGGCCGAGGCCTTGACAAAATGTTTCAGAATGTCTGGCATTCTACATTCCCTCATAATGAAAGTGGTTATTGATATTTCATGTGATTATTCGTCTAGTAGAATATCCATGTGAGTAATTAATGGCATTATTTTGTTTTACTTTTTCCATATTATGCTGAAGTTCAAGTTCAATAAGGCTTTTGTTTTAGTTATACATTGCCTTAAATGCTTATGTTTTCTTATGAAAGTTTCTGCTATATTGTTATCCTTATGGAGCATTTGATCTCACCCCTTTCAATGTTTCATTTTTCCCAGGATGTGAAGAAGTGTATTATGACGAACTTGTAAGAATAGTCAGTGAGGATATGAGTGTGGACTAGGGAAACCATGTTATTGTAGTTTTCATTTTTATGATGTAATGTAATGTTTACGAATGTATCTAGTGTTTCCAAGGCTACTAAACTAATCGGTCTTTCGAGACTTGATCTTTTGTGATCATGCCAATGTTACGAAGTAATGCACCGACTCTGGGTAGCTGGGGTCGGGGCGTTACAGTTGGTATCAGAGGAAGTTTAGTACAAACCTTGGAAGCTAGATTTATACAAACTCTGATTAGAGAACGTAGACCTAAGATGAACTTTGAGGATTAGTATAGAAGAACTTCCTATAATTTTGGTATTGTAGAGATTTTGTGAGTTTTCCGAGTAATACATCCCTATCTAGATACGAGAAGGTAGAGGCGGCTCTGGAACAGATGTACCTAGGGGTAAAACACGAAAACACCACTTTGAGCTAGACTCGAACGGGAACTGGTGCACGACAACGGGCCTTGCTATACTCTTGGTTACGAAACTCCCGGGGGATATGCTTAGGGTAATTCCCATTTTCTTTACAAACCACTATGAAGGGTTACGAGTATATACTTCCTCAAAGAAAACATTTTTATAATTATGGATTATATCCATAATTAGTTCAATTTATGTTAAGTGTTTTACAAGTATGGAATTATGTATTTTGATTCATAAACTAATCTAGTTTATGCCATTATTTAGAAATGACGCCTAGTTGAAGGAATGGAAACCGTATCAATGCACACACTCTGTGTAGGTTTTTCCCTCCTGCTCAAGATAATTATGGTGGAGCTAGTGATACAACTGGTGCTGATCAGCTTCTCACCGTACTGGGACAACTCACGCAGGTTATGAATAATAACCTTACTCGTATGGAGCACCCTGATCCGCAACGTGGAGGATCAATTCTAGACCGTTTCATGAGGCAACAACCACCAACCTTCAATGGGAGTACACATCCTATAGTAGTTGAGCAATGGATAAATTCCTTAGAGAAAATATTCAATTCCTTGGGGAGTAGTGAAAGGGAGAAAGTTGTCATGGAAGTTTACCGCCTCACTGGAGATACCGATCAATGGTGGTCACTAATTCAAAACACAAAGGAAGATGATGAATTAACAAACATGAAATGGCAGGAGTTCAAAGAGCTGTTCTTAGAGAAATACTTTCCTCGAGACCATCGAGCGGATATGGAAAGGGAATTTCTGAGTCTGAGGCAGAAGGAGGATGAGAATGTCGCAAAGTATGAGGCTAACTTTACAAGGTTAGCGAGGTATGCTGCAGATTACATACGTAACCCAAGATGTAAGACTGATCATTTATTGGATGGGTTAAAACCATTTCTCGGTCAAGCTTTGGTATCACAAACCTTCTCTTCATACGAAGGTATTGTCTCGTGCGCTATCAAGACGGAAAAGGAATTCTCTAAGTCTTATGACTTTAAATCAAAGCAAGATAAGAAGAGATCCTCTGAAAACTCTGGGAATGGAAATAAGGAAACATGGAAGAAGGGTAGAAATGAATTTCCACCCTGTATTAATTGTGGTAGGAAGCACCCTGGTGCCTGTCTAAAAGGAAAAGGAGTATGTTACAAGTGTGGTGAAAAAGGCCACCAAGCTCATGAATGCAAGGGAAAGAAAGCGGCTATCAACGTGGAATGCTATAATTGTAGAGAGAAGGGACATTATTCAAATTAATGTCCTAAGCGTCAGGGGAACTTACCTTAGAAGAGGCCAAGGGATCAGGGCCAGGCTTATGCTATCACTACTGATGAGGTGGAAGCTCCGAAAGATGTGGTGGCAGGTAATTTAATGGTTTCCTCAAGTTCAGAAAATGCATTATTTGATTCTGGATCATCGCATTGTTTCATATCTTCCCAGTTTGCTAAGAAAATTAGATATTTCCAATTTGATTTAACAAGGGAGTTGTCGGTCAAAACCTCTAAGGGAAGTATTGTTGCAACAAATTTTTGTCGATTAGTTCCCATTAGAGCACCTAAATGTTCTTTACCTGCTGATCTCATCGTCATACCCATGATTGAATTTGATATAATCCTCGGTATGGATTTGCTTTCGGACCATGATGCGAAAATTTATTGTAAGAGGAAAGAGGTTACGATTATTGATGATGATGATAAGGAACACCTTATCTTTAGAGCAGAATCGTCTCCACATAATTTTTATCTAGATCCACCCCCAGCAGCTCAACTAAATTCAATTATTGGGGAGGAAGAGAAGGAAATTACTGAGGGTGAGGAAAGGAATATTCAAATAGAGGATGTACCTATTGTGAGAGAATATGTTGATGTGTTTCCGGAAGATTTACCTGGACATCCTCCAGAACGAGAAGTTGAGTTTTCCATTGATTTAATTCCTGGATCAAGGCCCATATCGAAGACCCCTTATAGAATGGCCACTGTGGAATTAGTTGAACTAAATAAACAACTTGAGGAATTGAGTAATAAGGGATTTATTCGCCCTAGTGTTAAGAAGAAAGATGGATCTATGAGGTTATGCATCGACTATAGGGAGATCAATGCTATAACAATAAAGAACAAGTATCCCCTACCTTGCATTAATGATTTGTTTGACCAACTGCATGGAGCTCAATACTTTTCAAAGATTGACCTTCGGTCTGGATACCATCAGTTGTGTGTTAAGAACGAAGACGTTCCAAAGACAGCATTTCGAACAAGGTACAGGCATTACGAGTTTACAGTAATCCCTTTTGGATTGACTAATGCACCCTCTGTTTTCATGGATCTAATGAATAGAGTTTTCATGGAATATCTTGATGACTTTGTAGTGGTATTTATTGATGATATCTTGGTATACTCCCAAAGCCATGAAGATCATTAAAATCACTAACGCATTATCCTGAAGACTCTTAGAAGACATGAATTATATGGGAAATATAGCAAGTGTGAATTCTGGCTTCAAGAGATTTCTTTTCTTGGCCATATTGTCTCTAAGGATGGAATTTACGTTGATCCTTCTAAAACCAAGGCAATCCAAGAATGGCCAGCACCGACAAGTATAACTGAGGTACGCAGTTTTATTGGTTTAGCAGGTTATTATCGACGTTTCGTCCAGAATTTTGCCAGATTGGCTAACCCATTGACAAAGCTCACACGTAAAGGTATTAAATTTGTCTGGACAAAAGAGTGTGAAAAATGTTTTGAAGAACTGAAGATAATATTGGTCAATGCCCATGTATTGACTCTACCATAGGGGAATTATGGGTTTGTTACTTATAGTGATGTATCGAAGAAATGACTTGGTTGTGTCCTTATGCAGAATGATAAGGTTATTGCATATGCATCACGACAGCTAAAAATTCATGAGAAAAACTATCCTACTCATGATCTTGAATTAGCAGTTGTGATCTTTGCTTTAAAGATTTGGAGACATTACCTCTATGGTCACAAATGTGAGATTTATACTGATCACAAGAGTTTGAATTATATTTTCTCACAAAAAGAACTCAACATGAGGCAAAGGCGATGGCTTGAACTACTCAAGGATTATGATTGCACGATACATTACCACCCGGGGAAGGAAAAGAAGGTGGCAGATGCTTTGAGCAGAAATGACCATGGAGTTTTGAATGTGATGAGAATTGAAAGGGATCCAATTTTCATGGATCTAGTGAAGATGGACATGGGAATAACTAGGGAAGGTGAAACATCAATGCTTTTTCAAATGGTTGCCAAACCATCATTACTAGAAAGGTTACGAGTTCTCAGACCGATGATGAAGAATTTTAGAAGAAGATTAAAGATGTGAATGATGGAAGATTGAGGGACTTTGTGTATAAGGATGGAATTTTGAAATTCGGGAAGAGACTTTGTGTTCCTGATATACCTGATTTAAAAATGGAATTGTTGGATGATGCTCATAGTTCAAATTTATCTATACACCCTGGGAGCACCAAAATTTATAGATATTTGAAGGAACATTTTTGGTGGGACAATATGAAGAGGGAGATTGCTGATTTTGTGTCGAGGTGTATGGTTTGTCAACAAGTGAAAGCTGGAAGGCAACACCCTGGTGGAGTATTGCAACCTCTTCCCATACCTGAGTGGAAATGGGATAATATTACGATGGACATTGTCATTGGACTACCAAAGACTCCTAGAAGGAATGATGCAATATGGGTCATTGTTGATCGTCTTACTAAGTCAGCACATTTTCTGGCTATACGGGACGATCTACCACTTTAACTTCTAGAAAGACTATATATTAATGAAGTTGTAATACTTCATGGAGTACCCCTATCAATTGTTTCTGATTGTGATCCTATTTTTCACTTCAAGATTCTGGAAAAGTCTTCAAAAGGCCTTGGATACTGAACTTCGTTTGAGCACTGCCTATCACCCTCAAACAGATGGACAATCAGAATGGACTATTCAAACCTTAGAAGACATGTTGAGATCATTCTCTCTTGACTTTTAGGGTATGTGGGATCAATATTTACCACTGGTAGAATTTTCCTATAACAATAGCTTCCATTCAAGCATTCAGATGACACCTTAAGAAGCGTTATACGGAAAGAGATGTCGTACACCAACCTGTTGGGATGACGTTGGTGAAGGAAAACTTGTGGGACCAGAACTGGTGGAAGAAACAATGGAAAAGGTGAAGGTAATCCAAAACCACATCAAAGCAGCTCAAAGTAGGCAGAAGAGCTATGCCGATAACAGAAGAAAGGTTTTGGAATTTCAGGTGGGAGATCATGTTTTCCTAAAGGTATCTCCATGGAAGGGAGTTATACGTTTTGGTAATAAGGGTAGGTTGAGTCCCAGGTACATTGTACCTTTCGAAATTCTAGATCGTATTGGGGCTGTAGCTTATCGTTTGGCGATGCCGCCAAATCTCTCCAAAGTTCACGATGTTTTCCATATATAGCTATTGAGAAAATACATGCCCAACCCAACACATGTACTTACCTATGAAGAATTAGAACTGAAACCCGATCTATCTTATTGCGAAGAGCCCATCAGAATTCTTGATGTGAGGGAGCAGGAGCTGAGAAACCGGACGAGTCGTCTAGTAAAGGTTTTGTGGAGAAATCATAAAATGGAAGAGGCAACGCGGGAACCTGAGGAACTTATGATGAAGAACCACCCGAGTCTTTTTATGAAGTAATACCCTAAAAATTGCGAGGACGCAATTATTTGAACGAGGGGAGAATGTAACACCCCAAGCTTCCACGATACGTTTCCCTTCGAATAATGCAATAGCGTGTGTTGTACGCAACCTCAAGCTCTAACACACACCACAACTAATTAAACTAGCCGTTGTGAATAGTAATACCTACTTTTTGAAATTTTATAAATTTTATTTATCAAAATGGACTTCATTTTTGGATTCGGAATATCGAAATTAGCCTATGTTGAATTTTTGGAATTTTTCTGAGAACTTCTAATTTTTTATGAATAGTGAAAAATACTTAAAAACAATTTTTTTAATAAAAATAATTTATAGTGATAAATTATACTATTTAGTGGTTTTAGAGTATAATTAGGATATATTTTTACCATTTTATCCAATGGTGGTCATTATAATTAATTTCACTTTGAAATTGGACATAAACAATTGTCAATCTTTTGATATATATTGTTTCTTAAAAACACGCTATTTGTTGTGACAGTGGGAATTAATTATAAAATCAATTAATGCAACTTATATGTTTGGAATTTTGTAAAATAGATATCATTTTTGAATTCGGAATATCAATTATAGCTTTGGGTGAAATTTTGGCATTGTTCTGAAAAACTTCAATTTTTGATGAATAGTGAAACCACTAAGTGGTAGTTAAATAACTGATTTTTTGTTTAAATGAAATATTACCACTTCTGTGTTTTGAATTTCAAAAATCCGACATACATTGTTATAATTAGGATGTAAAATGTGGTTCAATGGCATTAAAATAATTTTTTGGTGAATAGTAACTTTTAAGTTTAATTAATCGCGATAAAGGTAATTAGTGATATTTAAGGTAAAAATGATATTATAAAAATATGAAAATACCCTTACACTTTTCATACCCCAATTGGATGAGTAATGGCCGACCAATACAATCCATGGGTCAAATTGGGGACCCCATGGAGCCACTTTAGTTTGAAAATGACATAAATACATTTTATTTAATGTTAAAGTAAAAAATGACTCAAACATGAAATGTTTTACTAAAACAATTTTTACATGGGGTTATAAAAGTCATATTTTTGACTATAAATAGTCGTTGGAAAGATAAAAATATTTCCTACATCATAGTATTTTTTATAATTTTTAGACATTAAATATATTAAATTATTTATGACATCATTATGATGCAGCGATGACCTCATTATTTAACGATTTTAATAAAATGGAAAGATAATGTAGAATCCAAGGCTTACACTTGTCCAAAGACTATTGTATGGGTATATTGCGAACCCTTATCACCGTAGCCACGAATTATATAATTTTTGGACCTTTAGAATCCGAAAATCATTGTATAATAATGTAACATTTCAATCTTTCCAAAAGAGCCCCTCCTCTCCTCTTATAAAAGGCCCCCACCTCTACCACCTTATTCACACTTTCAAGCCTTTTGGTTCGGCCAAACTCTACCCAAATACTCTCCCAACTTCTCTCCCTTCATCCTAGAAGCTTTACTTTAGTCATAAATCTATCCTAAGGAGTCCTTTTGATCAAATCAAAAGGAAGAACCCGAAGAAGAGGTAACGTTTTCATCACCCTCTTTCAAGTTTATTTCTTCTTCCACTCCCTCTTTGTTTATTATTTAAATTCTAAAATTATAACTCCAGTATCTTCTACATACTGTGATGTTATTATAAATATGTAACAACCATATTCAGTATTCTACCCATCATTTGAATGACATGTCACCATACGTGCGTACGTACGGCTTACCCTCTCCACGTCGTGGTGTAATTGTTATTCAATATATTATTATTTAGATGGGTACAATAATGATATTTAATTAATGTAAATAATAAATATAACATGATAATGATTCTGTATATATGATATACTATCCAATTATATATTATTTTAATATCAAAATAATGATATTGTCGCTCGTGCGTACGTACGGACTACCGTCTCCACGAACGCGATGAGATTCATTCTCCGTCGTATCCATTCAAGTATAATTATCATTTGATGATTTAAAAATAATGTTTAAGGACATGGTATAATTCTGGATATGAATAATATACAACCTATCCATGAAGAACACAACTTACGTAATAAAACATATAAAAGAAAACGAGTAAGTTAACACCTGAAACAACGATAAATCTAAGATATTGTTAACAAAGCAATGTTTAAAGATCATATATGATATCATATGAATGTATATGATTCTTTTATAATTTAATAACAATTATTTCACCATTATACAGGAGTTTAACCTACACCAACCAAGGAAAAGTACAAGGTAAGGGAATTTCTTAACCCAACTTCCATTCGTTGGGTTAATCTCCTACTTTCAAATTATGTCATGATATTATTATGTCCTATTTTGTATTTTTACTTAGTTTATGTGTGACTATAGTGAATACACATAATATATCTATTTTATTTTCAAAATGATCTTTTTAAGGACTTCTCCTCAATCCCCTTTCATTGAGGCATATTTGGTTTTATACACAACTTTCTTTTATACGGTGTATAAACCCCTTTGAATTTTACGTTTATTCAAAAGGAATATTTTTTATATGAAGCGTTTTACTAAACGACAAAAAGGGGATGTTTTTCTTTCCGTACTTATGCGGAGACAATGACTTCTCCGCCGCCATGACCATTATTTGAGTTTCGGCTTCCTCTACAAGCCATCATTTTTTTAATGAAAAATAAATACAAAGTTTTAACTTTCTTTTATTTTGGTATTGAAAATGGTTTTGAAAGCGTTTTTATTATATCAATGTGCTGTATTGATATCTTGTGATTGAAATGTGGAAATGTTATGTTTCCTTTATGCATGTTTTATGTGATACGATTATGTTATGGTTTATGATATGTTTAAAACTATTCATATGAGGAATGCATTGGAATTAATAAGTGACGGGTGGAGCCCACTATAGCTCCTTGATGCATCGGTAGGTCTCATGAGACAACTAGACGTGGAATTGGCCGAGGACCTTTCCCAATTTGATTTATGGTTTTGGCCGAGGCCTTAATCATTTTAGACGTCCTGGTCGAGGCCTTGACAAAATGTTTTAGAATGTCTGGCATTATACATTCCCTCATTATGAAAGTGGTTATTGATATTTCATGTGATTATTCATCTAGTAGAATATCCATGTGAGTAAGTAATGGCATTATTTTATTTTACTTTTTCCATATTATGCTGAAGTTCAAGTTCAATAAGGCTTTTTTTTAGTTATACATTGCCTTAAATGTTTATGTTTTCTTATGAAAGTTTCCGCTATATTGTTACCCTTACGGAGCATTTGAGCTCACCCCTTTCAATGTTTCATTTTTCCCAGGATGTGAAGAAGTGTATTATGATTGACTTGCAAGAATAGTCAGTGAGGATATGAGTGTGGACTAGGGAGACCATGTTATTTTAGTTTTCATTATTATGATGTAATGTAATGTTTACAAATGTATCTAGTGTTTCCAAGGCTACTAAACTAATCGGTATTTCGAGACTTGATCTTTTGTGATCATGCCAATGTTACGAAGTAATGCACCGACTCTGGGTAGATGGGGTCGGGGAGTTACACTATTTATGTCGTGAAGTTTTATTATGGGAATAGATTCATCAACATATAATGAGAACGATCCGAGAGACCTCATTTAGGAGCCATGAAAATCATTTATGACCTGATACAATTGATTTAATAATCGATGGATTAATTAATTAAAACCTAAGAAACCATAGATATCTATAAATATATATTTTTTGTCTTCTTCCAAGGATTAATCTGAGGAAAAATGTATTGGGTGAGAAGTTGGGCTGGTGTAGTGTCCATTCCATTTTCCCCCTTGCATAATTTCATGTTTTCCTTCCACATTAATTCCAAATTGATAAATATAAAGTGTAAATTAGTCTATTTTCATCAGTAATTTTTTTAGAGGGTTAAGGTGCTTTTGGATTTCATTTTCTTATTTTTTTCATATACTCGGGTTGATATAATTTCGATTAAAATCTTTAAATCGTTTTCTTTTTGGTTTCACCTAGAATATTGTTGTGGAATTTAAAATTTATGTTTCGATATCACAAATATTTACATTAAACTATACCATGACCATTGGTTAATCAACCGAATATTTATGGTATCATGATTAACATAATTCATTAAAACCCTAAAATATTGAACCATGGTAATTTGGGTATCATTATATTGAGGAGGGGATACCCAAACCATTTATTCCTCCTAATCCTAAATCCATACAAATACATAATGATAAATTCTGTTTTTATATCTTATTGAACATAAACCCTAAAATCTACAAAACCAAGGAATATTTATCCATTTTTTAACCCAATACTTGCTTCATTTTCATTTATCCCCCTCTAAAAACCATCCATAAAAAGAAAATCTAATTATTTCCCATTTCTTCAAATAAAAATATTATTTTTTATGAACCTAATAAACCAATTTTACTATATTATGGGTTCAACCCAGAAATTTCCATGAACTATATTTTACAAAATTATAGCATTGTTTTATTTTTATAAATTTAAATTTGTTGTCCTCATTGAGAATGAACAATGTTCATGGTCAATCAAAACTGGCACCATTAACTCTCTATGGGGATTAGAAAAATATAAAATTTTTAAAAATCTAACAATAAATAATAATTTACTAAAATATAGTTTTTGGTATGTTAATGTTCAAACCCATGATACAGAAAAATAACATTGTTATTTTATTTAAAAACAATACAATTTTATTATTTTCATGAAATGGGGTAGAATAAGATTTGGGATTAAGGTAGTTTGGTAGAATGAAAAAAAAGGAAATGAAGCAGGTTTTGGGTTTGAAAATCCAATGAGAAGTGTAGAAGGGTGTTTTAAAATTTAGGTATAATGTGAAATTGGATTTATAAATTAATGAAATTGTTCACTATTGGTGTTTTATTCAGGATGATAAATATATATTGGTTAGGGTATCCCCTACTAGGTAAAAAAATAACATATTTCCCATGTTCTAGTTTTTTTTGGGTTTTAATGATCTAATTTTATAGTTAAACAATGTTAAAATATAACTGGATTTTATTACACAATGACTATGATATATTATAAGGAAAATAGTTGTGTAATTGAAATGTTCTTTTCAGATTCATTAATCATTGGTCATGATTAATGAAAAAAGAATATTCTTGGGAATGTTTTTAATAATTGTAGCAACCATAATAAATGAACCTATAAAAATAAAATTAAATACCAAATCGATATACATTTTAAGATACATTCCCCTAATAAAGGGTGATAAAAAAAGAATAATAATATTAATGAGGGAGTAAGGGTTAGGATAAAGAAAATAGAATGCATTAAATAATTTGAACAGAAGAATGGTGAGGACCCTGCCATAATACATCTTCTCACCCCATACATTTCTTTTCAGATCAATCCCAGGAAATATTATAACTAATATATATTTATATATCTATATGGGTGATAAGGATATATTTAATTCCTTAATTATTTCATTTATAATATATCTGAGGGCATAAAATTCCATCCCATTTCATAAAATAGGTCTCCCAATATTTTCTCATCAAATATTGTAGAATATGTCCTTGTTATAAACATTTCCATCAGGAAGAGTTATTGTATAATATATCTTTTCATCACCAAAATTCCCTCAAGTAAATTTTCAACATTAAATTCAAACTATAAGTTTCCTAGGTGTGTACCCTATTGACGTATATGTGTCACAAAGTGATACATTTGGCCTTTCTACTAGGTCTAATTTATCCTTCTTCTAGGGTATTATGAATTTTATCCTAAAATATTTACTTTTTAAAATGAAAATTTGAAATGTAAAACATGTTTTCAGACACTGGAATATATTTTTGGTTGGAATAATTAGTTATGACCCCCTAAATTCTCCTATGATCATCTTTTTTATTATTATCCATCTTGTCATTAAAATGTCTATCATTTTTTTCCAAAATTTTCAATTTTCCATACTTTTGATTGAAATTTCTCACCTTTTTAAAATTATATTAAATATCTATACATGATTTATTAATTTATGTCAGAAATTTAATTTCTTTCTATATTTACTATC
This sequence comes from Viscum album, assembly GCA_963277665.1. Taxonomy (NCBI): domain Eukaryota; kingdom Viridiplantae; phylum Streptophyta; class Magnoliopsida; order Santalales; family Viscaceae; genus Viscum; species Viscum album. The sequence continues at coordinate 1,714,648,331 of OY728130.1, forward strand.
ATTTGTGAATTGGACATTTCAAATCCCACATACATGAGTTCAAACTTTTCCTCATGGTTAAAATCTAAGCATACCTCAAATGATTCTCTATTTTATATGATTTAACAATATATATAAAAATATATTCATTATTTGATAGCATAACTATTCAATCACCACATAGGAAGAATTAATATTTACTCCACTTTCCAATGAAAAAATAAACTGACTATTTTACTTTTTTGTAAGAGCCAACCCTGTTCATATATCTATATTTATTTTTAAATTCACCATTAACACGACATCCATTAACAATTTACCTCAATTAAAATTTTAAAACCATCATCAAGGTAATATTATGAATAGAGTTCATTACACACCTTATAAACATGTCACTTACCATAATATTTCAAGTAATATAGAATATCCATTGCATAAATAAGGAACCACAAATAAGCATGAGAGATTTTTACTTAGGATCAATACACTCTAGGGTTTCTTGGTATGTGGGTAATGGTGTTAAAATAAATAAATCATACAAACATGGTTTGATAAAAAATTACAATACAAGATATCATAAGACAAGATTATTGGAAATATCTTTTACAAGTTTATCAATCTCTTCCATTAATAATATTCAATTGTGATAATGATAAAAATATGAAAAATGAAATAATCATCGTCTTTTTTATTTTCCATTTTATTTTTTTTAAACTATATTTAAACATCCAAAACAAAACCATAAAAGGTAAAAATAATATCAGTATTCTGATGATGAATTTGGATCCTCATAATACACAACCAATTTTTTCCAATATTTTATGTTTTTTAAAGAGGTGAATAAAAATTTTAAATGAAAAATATCATGAACTCTCTCTAAATACTAATGAAAACCCAAATAAAAATCTACTCATTTTAGTACATCACGGTCAAACAAGGATAGCCTCTACACTACACTTATTCTAATAAATATCATATAGAATATCATGAGTAGGGTAATAATACATATAATTTCATTATTACATGTATAAATTACAAATAAACCAACCCATGATTATATAGGTTTAACACATATCAATGAATTGTTTTTACATGAAAAACTGTCAAATAAAATGATTCAAAAATCATATTAAAATAGAATTTTTTTATTAATTGATTTGGTAGGATGCCAAGAATGTTTTGAAGAGAAAATTTTCAAGTCATAATAAATGTAATATTGAATGAAATGGAATTATTGGATCAAAAATTTATTGGAAAACTGAATAATTTTTAGAAAAACTAATAATGGAAATGTATATGAATAATTAAATCAATTGAGGAAAATATAAAATATTGAAGACATGCTAAATCTAAGAAGGATTTCATTTACAGAATCCAATTTTTTCCACAATTCGATATTTTTGAACTCCAAATCTCTATGTTTTCTCTAATAATGTTTTTCCACAATTTCTCATTACAAGTTATTGGAAATGTTTTTTACAAATACATGAATATCAATTTTCATATACAGTATATGTCTCAAAGTTCAGTTGATTAAAGTGGGAATGAGGGTAGTGAATACAATTTGATATTTTATATCAAATAATGTAATATAAATATAAAAAATATAGTTTAGATTATTGAATTGATATTGTTACACTTCTTTCACTAACCCTATTACTTTAGGCCGTACATGTTTTTCCTACACCATATTCATGTTGTGTATCATACATACTGCTTATTGTCATGTTATCTACTAGTGTCTTGATGGTCCAAAAAATTGAAATCACACAATTGAAAGAAAATTCCCTGGTCAATGAAATTTGAAATATCTTATGGAGTGTTTAGGATCCAAAAAACTAAATAAATAAAAATTATAAAATCATTGGATTCTTCCCGATAGTGATTTTTTTAACATCAAAAGGTCAAACATACCTTTTTCAACTTAAACTGATTTTATAGATGGTGGGAAATATTTTTCTCAGTCTAGGTCTACAAATGGTCTGAACTGTGACCTTTCCATCTAGGTAAGTATCATTCTTTAATATTTATAATATTTAACTCTTCTTGTAGGAATCTCTTAATCAATATTCATCATACCGATCCACCAATTATTTTTTAAGGTACAATAACTTAATGGAAGTTCATGTACCATTCATACCTACAATCCTTTCTGAAAAATAGTTTGATTAACTGCAACTCTAATGTCGTTGGTCTAATTTCTCATCTTTCATTTCTTCTTTTAAGGAACATTACCTTGAATATTCCCCCATAAAAAATATCAACTTTATGTATGTCTTGAATATAAATATCATCCTTAACATCATGTAATTGTTTTGTCCCCTATCTCATCATCATCTATCACACCACATTTCATTATTTCATGATGAAGGTCAAAAAATAATAATTCACTTCCCAGTATGAGATAGAGTAATATTCTTTGTATGTGTATCAATGTGTACCATGATAGAAAAAGTTTATTTCTCCATACAATAGTTGTATGCTCCTCTTCCACATCAAACACGAATAAATCCATGATTAAGTATATTTTTAAAAATTCGATTTGCATTTCATAAATAAATACTCATAGTTATTTTAATATTGAATCTTATAGTTTATGCGAAACTATCTTGTAATTTTTTCTTTGATGTCCTAGGTATTCTGTTATGGTGTTTCAAAAAATACTAACAATTTCATCAAAATCACAGAACAGACATCCATATTTATTAGAAACATGATCATTAGAATTGATCAGCTATCAATATAAGGCCCCAGCCTTAAACCTTACATAATCTTGAGTTATTACAAGATTACACGTTGAGGATATTTTCAGGTTTAGAGTTTTAGAGAATTAGATCATAAAACATGCATTACATTCCACATTTAAACAAAGTGGTTACATAAAAGATAGTATTCATTTTTTCCCATCAATAGAAACATATTTAAAAATAAAGAATGGATTCTTTCTTGAAACTTCCTTGACACTATCATGATATCATGTACCTTTCCCTTGACCTGTGAAAAACATTTCAAAAAAAACATGGGATGAGCATAAAAAGCTCAGTAAGGGTTATAAAAATATGGAAAGGAAACATGAGTTCATATATACATAAGAATAAAATCATACTTTACCCATAAAACATAGGTATATCAAAACATGAATAAATCATAGAAATCATAAGACATAAAAGATAACTTGAGGAATTAATAACATTATTACTTAGGGAGTAACCCTCTTGGTTAAGTTTGGAATACCCACCATAGTATATTCCCTAAATCTCTTCAGAGAAACCTTAACTTTTCACTCCTTCACGTTACCCAATGCATTGGAGAGCTATATCGGGCTCACCCGCCCTTAGTTTATCACGGAACAAACCATCTTCATAACAATTCCCAAGAACCATAACATAATCATAACGCATAAATTAATCGTAAAGGAAATATAACATTCCCACATTGCAATAACAATATAACATTTTAAGATATTGAAATAATGAATCCATTCTAAAAACCAGTTTCAAAACCATTTAAAACAATTAATAAAGAGATTTTTGAATCAAAGTGTCCCATACCACTTTCAAAATTTTAAAATTTTAAACTATTAATATCCATATAAATAAATCCTTAAAACCATTTTGAAAACCTGGATATTAATGAGAAATATTTATAATATTAAATCATTAAAACATTTAAAACGATATATTAGTTAAATGGTTTTTAACAAAATGAGAGACACTTGAATACAATAATTGAAAAATAATATTTAATAAAAACTTTCTAATATCTTGATAATAAAGGGATTCATGATATAATATTCCAAATGATAGTATATACACCATATAAGAGTGAATTGGTGCATAACAACAATTAAGTCTCAATGGAAATGGAAATTGAGATGAAATCCATTATGAAGATGGTATCCTTAAAATAAGGATATATCAATCGAATAATTATGTGTGAAAAATACAAATACACCAAATACAACTGGATATTAAGTGTAAAATAATCAAGGGTCATTCACACATATCCAAAGGATGACATATTCAACAACTACATATTGAACCCAAAGAAATCGAAATTGGGTTAAGAAGTTCCCTTGATAGCCTAACATCATCACATCAAAATGAGTTGATGAGAGATAAAAAGGGTATCTAATCACTTGGACATAAAATTTACATCAATAAGGATATATAAGAACATATCCCAACATAACAATATGTAAATTAAAAGTCCCAACAAAAAGAAGTCTTTTTAAAAAAAGAGGGTGAAAGGTACCCTTACCGACTTGGGTATCTTACGAAACATACACCCCATGAAAGAAGGAAAAAAACAACATTGATATAAATACTCATAAACAAAAGTATATTACACAAATAGTAGAATAATGGGAAGTATATATACCACTCAATGAAAATTGTGTCAAATGTGGCATAAATCTCACGGGAATAAAAGTGAGATGAAAAATCCCTTACGAAAACTCAGCAGCCTAACGACGCCACTTAAAACTTTAAAAAATGGATAGACGAGAGAAAATAGGGACTCTCATCATATGAACATAAAAATTACAGTAATATTAATATAAAAGAACATCCCAATCATAAGAAATATGAACTTAAAATGAATGACATAAAAGAGTGTACTTAAAAAGAAAGAGAGGGGTAGGTTTCCCTTACCTCGGGTCCGACATGACTTGATCGTTCTTTAATATCCTGAATAATAAACTTGAGTTAATTACTACTTCCTTAAGAACCTTTTTCAAGTTCATTATTCCTTTTACATCACTTATTACCATGTCATGAACACTATGTTATTATTTAAGCTAATAACGGTCGTTTTAACGATCATTGGTACTTGAGTCAAAAATAAACTCTTGATAATTACAAGTTGTTCATGTGTTAAAATATCCATTATATACATAATTGTATTCATGATTTATATATCATATATATTATATATAACTAGTATATTCATTCATTTATAATATTACATAACATTTAGAGTTATGAAATGAAATGCACCGTTCATGGGGACGGTAAGCCGTACGTACGCATGAACGCTACTTCCATTTAAATTTCATATTTAATGGAATTAAAACATAATGATACATAATAGTATTTTAATTACAGTATGGTATCATATATAATATCATTAAATATATCCTTTATACTTACCACATATGGTATTAACGAATCGAATCACTTTGAGGGGGCGATAGTCCCCACTTCCTAAAATGAAGATATCGTGTATACCCTTAATGGAAGCCATAAACGTATGCCATAAATGACAAATAAAGAAGCTTAAGGAAAACATAAACATATTATATATCATATATAAATGTAGTGACATCATAATTGACACCATGAAGGGTGTTAGGAGAAGATTGAACAATCATCGTTTCGTGAGGCAGTAATTCACCATCCACAGAAATAGTATGTTCTTTAACCATTAGATGAAGGTGTGTGCAAGTGTAGGTCGAATAATTAATATAAAAAAATCATATTATATTTAAGATACATGTTTTGTTTCAAAATAATGGAATAAAAAGAGGTTAGGGGGTGGAGAAGCAAAATAAAACAAAAGGACTCAAGTGAAGACATTACCTTAAAATCGGGTAACTCCCTTTGGTTTGGGCTCAAAGGATTCCTTGTGAAGAATTCTGACCAAAGTGAGGCTTATAAGAGTTAGCGAGAGATGTGGAGAGACAAAATGGGAAGGGTTTGGCCGAGCCAATGGCTTTGGAAGTATGGGTAAGGAGGTAGAGGTGGAATCCTTTATAAGAGGAGAGGAGGGGCACTCTTGGAAAGTAAAGAAATGTTACTTTATTTTAGAATGATTTTCAGATTTTAATGGTCCCAAATTCATGTTTTTAGAGGATAAGGTGATAAGGGTTTGAACTCCACCCATAAAATAGGTTTTGGACATGTTTAGGTCTTATATTTTACATTATCTTTCAATTTTATCTAAATCGTTAAATAATGAGGTCATCGCTGCATCATCATGATGTCATAAATAATTTAATTTATTTAATGTCTAAAAATTATAAAAAAATTAATATGATGTAGGAAATATTTTTATATTTTCAATTACTATTTATAGTCAAAAATATTACTTGTATAACCCCATGTAAAAATTGATTTAGTTAAAAAACTCATGTTTGTGACATTTTAATTTTAACATTAAATAAAAAGGTATTTATGTCTTTTTCAAACCAAAGTGGCTCCATGGGGTCCCCAAGTTGACCCATGGATTTTATTGGTCGGCCATGACTCATTCAATTAGGGTAGGACATGTGTCTATGTCATTTGATATTATTAAAACATTATTTTTACCTTAAACTACACAAATTACCTCTAATCGCGATTAAAAATATAATAAGTTACTATCCACCAAAAAATTATTTTAATCCCATTGAACCACATTATACTTCTTAATGACAACTATGTATGTCTGATTTTTGAAATTCAAAACACAAAGGTGGAAAATTTTCATTTAAACGGAAAATCAGTTTTTATAAGTACCACTTAGTGGTTTCACTATTCATAAAAAATTTAAGTTTTTCTGAAAATTACCAAAAATTCACCCTAAGCTATATTTGATATTACGAATTCAAAAATGATGTCTATTTTAAAAAATACATAACATATAAGTTACATTAATTAATTTAATAATTAATTCCCGTTGTCAGAACAAATAGTGTGTTTTTATGAAACAATATATATCAAAAGATTGCCACTAGTTTAAAACAAATTTCAAAGTGAAATTAATTCCAATGACCACCATTGGATTTAATGGTAAAAATATATTCTAATTTCACTTTAAAACCAATTTAAAAGATAATCTAATCATATTAACAAATTAGATTAAAAAGAGGTTTTGAATTAAAATACAACAGTTTCCACTATTCATTAAAAAATGTACTTTATCGGAAAAATACCAAATATTTACACAAAGTAAATTTTGATGTCCCGATTCTAAAGAAGAATTATATTTTGTCAAATATAACACATAATATTGTCAAAAAGTGTATTTAAAAGAGTTTCTCCACTAAAAGGGGGTTAATCAACCTTTTAAAGAATATTAGAATGTTTACGCTTAAAACTGGATTCATTCTCATTTTTAATTCTATAACATTTATTGTAAAAAGTAAAAATATTTGACAAAAATATATAATAATTTTGTAGTTAGTTATATTCATTCCCGCCATCACAACAGCTAGGTGTTAACTACCATTTAAAATAATATTATTTTATTATTAGAGTGCAACGTAAGATTCCCAAGAAACTTATTGTTGCGTGTTGGGTACGCCATCGAGCATAGCATCCCCTTTAAAGTTATATTAATATTTTATTCAGAACTATGGATAAATGTGAAAATGTCATACTCTTTATTTACCTGGGGTGTTACATCGTTCCCCCCTTTTGGGAATTGCGTCCTCACAATTTTATAATTGGTCTTGGAAACTTCATTGAAAATCCCACATCGGAACAAGAGTCAGTAAAACAATCACATTAAAATAAAGAAAGATAAGTACAAAGGTCACCCGAGTTAACCCATACTATGATTCCATGTTTAAAAATATGGACATGGAGGAAAAAACAAAGGGCCATGTTCTGATGGAGGGTGATTGTAAACATGTCTAGGAGAAAGTTAACCATAAGAAAATCTCTAACTTGTGATGGGTTAAACGTTATTCGATTTCCCAGTAGGAAAGGTTAACAGACAACACTTTTGTTTTAAGTTTCTTTTCATTGAGGAATTTATTTTTGAACTTAAGGAAACATACTTACTTGTCATGTTGACTTTCAACTTTTACTAGATTTCTTACACAGACTCATACATTCCCCAAAAGACGAGTATTTAGGAAGACTTTTTCACATTAAGAGTACTATAATCAACTTCTAGAGAATCACTTGATCCACAAAAGAGAACTATATACTTCACATATCATTAGACCATAACCAAAACCAAAACCAAAAAGGCTATTACAAGATCAGATAATCCAGAAAAGGATAACCCTTTATAAAAATAAAATCTATTCTTAATCACCAAAATTTGTCCAACAAAACCCAGAGTTCAACGAGGACCATTCGATAAACAATTTGTCCATAGAATTCTTCAAATTAAACCAAAATAAGATTGAAACCCAAATATTTGGAGGATTTAGTCACATAGTCTTCCAAGTTAAATCGTAACATTTATCTCTGAACAACATCAGTTGCTCCTAAAGTCTCGTATTGAAAATTAATTAACCTAATCACATATCCTCTATGATAGGTTAATAATTTTTATAAATAACCCAAAATCAACTTACTGATAATTCATAAAGTCACCTAACTAAAAAGAATAAGACATACTAACTAGGGACTTCATGTAGTCCAGTGGTAGGCGATAAATATCAGTTGCACTTTGGTTGTGGGTTCAATTCCCGCATCTTTGTCCGACACGATGGGTTGTCACAAGGTCTGCGTGTTGCCCTTTTTCAAAACTATATAATTCTCAAATCATTCCCCAAAAAGAGATAAAATCATCAAAAATTACCATAATATAATTTAACCTCAATTTTATCCCATGCCTTTCACTTCCATCATAACATATAGTAACACATAATTACCTCAATAGTAAGGATCATATAAACCCAAATGGTTCTTTATAACTATGTCCACAAAAGAACAGATAACTATCCTTGAATAAAATTTTCATATATTAAACATCAGGGTAACACAAACTATAAAAAGTCTTTTAATGTAACCCCATCATCAAAAGAGACTTAATACTCTTAATAATTTCACCATAAATCTTGAAGCCCTTATATGTTGACTTCTTACTCATTCGACATTATTCATGATCCATTAACCATCCCTTTCCAACTTATTCTGAAATACTTCTTTCCTATAAACAAAATCATGAATCATATCCTAAGATTCCAAAATAGGAAAACAAAAGTTATGAAATAATCCATACCTTTGATTAGTCATTGTCAGTTTCTTCGTCCTCAATCTGAATGGAATTAGGTATTGGTAAACGAATATTTGTACGATCTTGGTTGTCCCATTCATGAAACTTCTTCGTAGCACATGTGTTTGCATAATTACTATGCACACCACATTTAAAACATTCAATTTATCCCTCGTAAAGAACTTCTTTCCCTTTCCTCGAGTCAACTGGATGCTTCATTTTTCCATGGTAGGTTCTTGCTTTATGACCTTCATTTCCACATCTATAGTATATTTCTATCCCTTTGAAACATTTTCCTAGGTGTTTCTTTCCACATCTTTGACACATATGTTTTTGAACACACTTACCTTTATTATTGTTACCTGTAGTTCTGTAGGGATTTGTTTCTCACATATATAATGCCTTAGAGAAATCACCACGGTCTAGGTGGTCAATCATGACTACAGATAGATGGTTGAGGATAATCACAAGAGTTCTCATTGCAGCTCCCATATCATTCAGTTGCATTCTCAAAAAACTGTTACAGTTTCCTTCACATCCACTGTTACTTTGGTGCCTGCTAGATCCAGCCATTTACTAAAACCAAAAGGTCAGTGTGAGTATATCAACAAAACCATCATGTAGTAATGAGGAAGATAAACACTAACATATACTTACTCATTCACTTTATCTAAAACTAGGACACTTTATGAAATCCTAACCATCGTGGTAATGTCACTTATGCTTAATGAATACCCTAACCACTAAAGTTATCTAAACCGACCTTTGATACCAACTATAAGGACCCAGCCTTAAACCTTACTTAATTTTGAGTTATTACAAGATTACACATTGAGGATCTTATCAGGTTTAGAGTTTTAGAGAATTAGATCATAAAACATGCATTACATTCCACATTTAAACAAAGTGGTTACATAAAAGATAGTATTCATTTTTTCCCATCAATAGAAACATATTTGAAAATAAATCATGGATTCTTACTTGACAATTTCTTGACACTATCATCATATCATGTAACTTTCCCATGACCTGTGAAAAACATTTAAAAAAAACATGGGATGAGCATAAAAAGCTCAGTAAGGGTTATAAAAATATTGAATGGAAACATGAGTTCATATATACATAAGAATGAAATCATACTTTACCAATAAAACATTGGCATATCAAAACATGAATAAATCATAGAAATCATAAGACATAAAAGGTAACTTGAGGCATTCATAACATTCTTACATAGGGAGTAACCCTCTTGGTTACGTTTGGAATACCCGCCATAGTATATTCCCTAAATCTCTTTGGAGAAACCTTAACATTTCACTCCTTTGCATTACCCAATGCATTGGAGAGATATATCGGGCTCACCCGTCCTTAGTTTTTCACGGAACCAACCGTCTTCATAACAATGCCCAAGAACCATAACATAATAATAGCACATAACTTAAGCATAAAGGAAATATAACATTCCCACATTGCAATAACAATATAACATTTTAAGATATTGAAATATTGAATCCATTCTAAAAACCATTTTCAAAACCATTTAAAACATTTAATAAAGAGATTTTTGAATCAAAGTGTCCCATACCACTTTGAAGTTATTAACATTTTAAACCATTAATATTCATATAAATAAATCCTTAAAACCATTTTGAAAACATGGACATTAATGAGAAATATTTATAATATTAAATCATTAAAACATTTAAAACGATATTTTAGTTAAAGGGTTTTTAACAAAATGAGAGACACTTGAATACAATAATTGAGGAATAACATTTAATAAAAAAATTATAATATCATGATAATAATGTTATTCATGATATAATATTACAAATGATAGTATATAAACCATATAAGAGTGAATTGGTGCATAACAACAGTGAAGTCTCAACAGAAATTGAAATTGAGATGAAATCCATTATAAAGATGGTATCCTTAAATTAAGGATAAATCAATCTCATAATTATGTGCAAAAAATATAAATACAACCAATATAAGTGGATATTAAGTGTTAAATAATCAAGGGTCATTCACACATATTCAAAGGATGACATATTCAACAACTACATGTTGAACCCAAAGAAATCAAAATTGGGTTAAGAAGTTCCCTTGACAGCCTAACAACGTCACATCAAAATGAGTTGATGAGAGATAAAAAGGGTATCTAATCACGTGGAAATAATATTTAAATCAATAAGGATATATAAGAACATATCCCAACATAGAAATATGTTAATTAAAAGTCCCAACAAAAAGAAGTCTCTTTAAAAAAAGAGGGTGAAAGGTTCCCTTACCGACTTGGGTATCTTACGAAACTTACACACCATGAAAGAAGGAAAACACAACATTGATGTAAATACTCATAAACAAAAGTATATTACACAAATATTAGAATAATGGGCAGTACATATACCACTCAATGAATGTTTTGGCAAATGTAGCATAAATCTCACGGGAATAAAAGTGAGATGAAAAATCCCTTACGAATACTCGGCAGCCTAGCGACGCCACTTAAAACTTCCAAAAATGGATAGATGAGAGAAAATAGGGTCTCTCATCATATGAACATAAAAATTACAGTAAGATTAATATAAAAGAACATCCCAATCATAAGAAATATGAGCTTAAAAGGAATGACATAAAAGAGTGTACTTAAAAAAAAGAGAGGGGTAGCTTTCCCTTACCTCGGGTCCGACTTGACTCGATCGTTCATTAATCTCCTGAATAATAAACTCGAGTTAATTCCTACTTCCTTAAGAACCTGTTTCAAGTTAATTATTCCTTTTATATCACTTATTACCATGTCATGAACACTATGTTATTATTTAAGCTAATAACGGTCGTTTTAACGATCATTGGTACTTGAGTCAAAAATAAACTCTTTATAATTACATGTTGTTCATGTGGTAAAATATCCATTATATCCATAATTTTATTCATGATGTAGATATAATATATATCATATATATCCAGTATATTCATGCATTTATAATATTACATAACATTTAGAGTTATGAAATGAAATGCACCGTTCATGAAGACGGTAAGCCGTACGTACGCATGAACACTACTTCCATTTTGATTTCATATTTAATGGAATTATAACATAATTATACATATTAGTATTTTAATTCCAGTATGGTATCATATATAATATCATTAAATATATCCTTTATACATACAACATATGGTATTAATGAATCAAATCACTTTGAGGGGGCGGTAGTCCGCACTTCCTAAAATGAAGATATCGCGTATACCCATAATGGAAGCCATAAAGGTATGACATAAATTAAAAATACATAACTTTAGGAAAACATAAACATATTATATATCACATATAAATGTAGTGACATCATAATGGCCACCATTAAAGGTGTTAAGAGAAGATTGAACAATCATCGTTTTGTGAGGCAGTAATTCGCCATCCACAAAAACAGTATGTTCTTTAACCATTAGACGAAGGTGTGTGTAAGTGTAGCTCGAATAAATAGTATAAAAACATCCTAGAATATTGAAGATACTGGTGTGTTTACAATAGAAAGGAATAAAAAGATTTTATGGGGGTGAAGAAGGAAAATAAAACAAAATGACTCAAGTGAAGACATTACCTTAAAATCGGGTAACTCCCTTTGATTTGAGCTCAAAGGCTTCCTTGGGAAGACTTCTGACCAAATTGAGGCTTCTAATAGTTAGAGAGAGATGTGGAGAGACAAAATGGTCAGGGGATGGCCGAGCCAAGGGATTTTGATATATGGGTAAGGAGGTGTAGGTGGGGGCCTTTTATAAGAGGAGAGGAGGGGCACTCTTGGAACGTAAAAAAAATGTTACTTTATTTTACAATGAGTTTCGGATTTTAATGGCCCCACATTGATGTGTTTCGAGGATAAGGTGATAAGGGTTATAAATACACCCATAAAATAGTTTTTTGACATGTGTAGGTCTTAGAGTTTACATTATCTTTCCATTTTATCTAAATCGTTAAATAATGAGGTCATCTCTACATCATCATGATATCATAAATAATTTAATTTATTTAATGTCTTAAAATTATAATAAAAATACTATGATGTAGTAAATCTCTTTAGCCTTCCAATGACTTTTTATAGTAAAAAATATGACTTTTATAACCCCATGTAAAAAATGTTTTAGTAAAATAACTCATGTTTGCGACATTTTAATTTTAACATTAAATAAAAAGGTATTTATGTCATTTTCCAACCAATGTGGCTCCATGGGGTCCCCAAGTTGACCCATGGATTGTCTAGGTCGGACATGACTCATCCAGGGAGGGTAGGACATGTGTCTAGGTCATTTCATATTATTAAAACATTATTTTTACCTTAAACTACACTAATTACCTCTAATCGCGATTAAAAACATAATAAGTTACTATTCACCAAAAAAATTATTTTAATCCAATTGAACCACATTTTACTTCTTAATGACAACCATGTGTGTCAGATTTTTGAAATTCAAAACACAAAGGTGGAAAAAATTTCATTTAAACAGAAAATCAGTTTTATAAGTACAACTAAGTGGTTTCACTATTCATCAAAATTGAAGTTTTTCAAAAAATTACCAAAAATTCACCCTAAGATATATTTGATATTTAGAATTCAAAAATGAATTCTATTATACAGAATTAATATCATATAAGTTACATTAATTAATTTAATAATTAATTCTCGCTGTCAGAACAAATAGCGTGTTTTTATGAAACAATATATATCAAAAGATTAACACTAGTTTAAGTCAAATTTGAAAGTAAAATTAATTCCAATGACCACCATTGGATTTAATGGTAAAAATATATTCTAATTTCACTTTAAAACCAATTTAAAATATAATCTTATCATATAAATAAATTATATTAAAAAGAGTTTTTGAATTAAAATACAACATTTTTCACTATTCATTAAAAATTGTACTTTATCGGAAAAATACCAAAAATTTAAACAAAATAAATTTTAATGTCCTGATTATAAAAAATAATTTTATTTTGTCAAATATAACACATAAAATTGTCAAAAAGTGGATTTGAAAGAGGTTCTCCATTAAAAGGTGGTTAATCGACCTTTTAAAGAATATTTGAATGTTTACGCTTAAAATTGGATTCATTCGCATTTTTAATCCTCTAACATTTATTGTAAAAAGAAAAATAGTTGACAAACATATATAATCATTTTTTAGTTAGTTCTATTCATTCTCGCCATCACAACAGCTAGGCGTTAACTACCATTTAAAATAATATTATTTTATTATTAGAGTGCAACGTAAGATTCTCAAGAAACTTTTGTTGCGTGCTGGGTACGCCATCGAGCATAGAATCCCCTTTGAAGTTATATTAATATTTTATTCACAAATATGGATAAATGTGAAAATTTAATACTCTTTATTTACCTGGGGTGTTACAATCTGCGTCTTTTTTTATTTGGGAGGTCCTTAAAAACAACCATTGTGAACTCCCATGTGTCTGGTATGGTACTGATCTCCTCCAACATCCTTGTTTGGTCACCAATTATTTTATAAATTTTTTATACGCCATTATGTTTCAGTGGTATTCTAGAAAAGATATGACAATATGAAATTTTTCAAATGTCTTGAAATATTTCCATTTTGGAAGCCTATATTATCATGAACTTTTCTCTGTGGAAAATGTAATTCAGTTTTTATAATGGTTGTTTTTAATTAGTATATTTAACAGATAAATTCTACTTTTTCACTTCAACTCTTTTACTTTTTCTTCAATTTCTTTTCTTGATATCACTTTCTTGATTTAGGATGGTCCTTGGGGACTTTTTCACTTTACAGGAAAGTGAATTTTAAATTTACCGATGTGGGATGTTTGGTGAATCATGGAATTCAGGGTCTTGGTCTCTTTGTAATATTTTCAATTATTTGACCTTCCTGAATATCAAGATTTCATATTGAGGTCATTTCCATAATTCATTCTTCCTTTATATATTTTATTATAACATTTTTTGTGTCCATGAACATGGAAAATTTATCTTACAACGTATAAACATGACTTCTTGGTGTGGTATATTGGTTATGAGGGTATAAAACTTGTTGTCCTTACAAAATATAAATTTTTGGTTCTTTGGTTATGTCATCCAAACCTAAAATTTATTACCATGACATTAATCAGAATAATTTACTTATTCTATATTCATAACATGGGTCGAATGGAGTGAAATCATTGAATACATCTTCCTAAACATGGATTCAATTTGGACCTCCATCTCTTCAGTACTATTGATCATGTGAATTACTTTTAATAGTTCACCATCAGTCTTCTATTGGACACCCTAGTGACTTCTTCAATATTTACCCCAACCATAGTGTCTAATATTGACACAATTTTCTTTGTAAGTCCTTTATAAATTTTTTTGATTAAAATAAATATTTCAATTATATTCCGCCATAATTTCCAAATTAAATACTTGAAAATTACCTAATATGTTTAAAATGAGCCTTCATCAAATTGACAGAAGACAAAAATTTTACGTATTATCAATTGACATAGTTTTAGGATGAACTGGGTATGGAAGTTCTTTTCTAGATCATTCCTCATGGAGATGAAATGTTCTATAAACACTTGATCAATTCCCATGATCAATATCTCAATGAAACTTATAATAGTTGAAGGATTATTTCCTCACATAAGATATAATAGAATTGTATATTATTGAAATGCTCTAGGGAACATATCAGATTTGAGTTCAGATATTCTTGATGTAGTTCGGTGAACTACAAGGTATTCTAGGTCACCAAGATTATTGTAGGTTTGATATCAAAATGATTTATTATGACCATAGGTTCTAGGAATCATGGTTACTACTATATATAGGAGTAACACCAATTGTTAGAGATTTTACATAGCCTTAGATCACGTGGTTTAATTATTTCAGTATAAAAATTATGTTATATACCATCCATGGTCGATTCAATTTTATTCCTCTCTAGTTTGTGCTGAATGTTGGGATTGTGATGAGTGATATCTTTTTATTTTCCTTGAGTGCTGTAATCTTCTATTTAATGATATAAGTTATGAAATTTCAGGATGAAATTCCCAAAATAAAAATAAAAATTTAATAATGATATAAAATAATAAATGTGTAAAATTAAGAACCTAAAAAAAAGTACAACTATCCTTAGAAATAGTGTAATTTTTTAGCACCCATGGGGGTTTCATTAATTCCATATCTGGATAACTAAATATTTAAAATTTATAAAACTAAAACAATCACTAAAAATTATTTGAAATTTATAATGTGGAATGTTCATGGGCTATGTCCAGAGACAATGAAATAAATCAATTAGATTTTCTGAAAAAATAGATATTTATTGATTTAATAAAGGAGTAAAATTTTATTTTCATTTGGGGGATGTTAGGATGAATGAGATCGAAGAAAATTAAAAAAAAAATTGGTTTTGAAAATTAATTTAGATGAATTATAGGGCTGTATTGTTTATAGTTTTTAGGTATAATTGTATATATAAATTGAAGTAATTCTTTAGTATGTGTGTTATAGTTCATATATGAATGATATGAATGTTAGGGTAGCCACCACATAGTATAAAAAAATGTTATTCCACTTGGTGCATTATTTTTGAGTTTTAATCCACTGATTATAACTTCTTACTATGTTGAAAACTAGTTTTCATTGATTATCCAATGGTAATTGTATAGTCTATGGTATTTAGTTCTGAAACTAGAATTATTGTTTCAAAATCACCAATAAATGGTCATTATTAATCAAATAGAGAGACATTTTTATATTTTATTCAAATGTGAAGAATCCATAATACATGAACATAATAAGAAAACACACTCCAAAAGAACCTTCCCCATTTGGCTACATTACCAGGGCACAAGACAAGAATTATCCCTTCATTTTATTATTGTGGGAGTAAGGGGGAAGTAGAAACAAAAATTATTTTAAGAAATAAACCAAAGATACGAATGGTAAAGACCTTAGAGTAATGGAGATTATTTCTATAGACCTTTTCCTCTAGAATGATACTTGGATTCAGTGCATAAACTCTATATTTATATATTTTCAATGTTTCTTGAGTAGTAATTAGTTTTCCCATAAATTATTCTATAAGTCATATTTAGTGATAAAAGGTTGTCTTAGATCATAAATGAGGTCTAATAGATATTTATCATCAAATATCGTAAAATATGATACCATAATCACTTTTTATGTCATGAATAATACATTCAATGAACTTGTCTTTCTGACCTAGCCTCCCACAAGTGAATATGAACCATAAAATAAAATATATAAATTTTTAACATGTGTCACTCCACGTCATATATGGTCCTTCTATCGATTATTTTTATCCTTATATCTTGATATTACACTTTTTCTCCCAAAAAAATTATATTGTAATTTATGAAAAAATACAACAGAAAATATGTTATCCCATTCATAGAACTAATTTTTTTACTAAATCATTGGTTATGATCCCTTTGAAGCTCCTATGATTAACTGTTATGATGAAAATCAATATTTTTATGAAAATTTCAATTGTTTTCCCATACCCCAAATTATATAAATTATTGTATCCTTACAAAAAAAAATATCATGGAAATAATTAGTCATACAAGTCATATAATTAAATTATTTTTATATTAAAAATCATGAATTAATTTTATGCCTCGAGAATGATTTTAATATTCTTTATTTCCATTGAAATATATCTTTTTAGATACTCTCCTAAATTATACTGATGACATATATAGATGAGAGTCATTATCAAGTGATTCATATGCCATTAGATTATCTATTCTATAGGTATCCTATCACTTTCTTAAAATATATGATTTTCCCCTATGTTCCTTTGGAATATATTTATCAATTCCTTTTACCTTATAAGAATTTATGACCACCTTTCCTTTGTAGTTAGATTATTCCACCAGTCTGCATTTCATGGTAAGTGGGTAATATTATGTCAGTGAATTTAATAATTTTCTATTATTTATTAGAAGGACATTATGATCAGATTGGTAACATTAACCCCATATATTCCCATTGGGATATACCAACATTCCATGAAGGTGTGTTGGGATATAGGTCTACACCTATAAAATTTCAAGATATTCCATTGAAATTCATCTGTATTGATGGGAGAAAGAGTGTGGGATTACCTTAGTTGATTAAAATAAAATGACCATCATCACCTTTTTCTAATTGTGTATGTCTTTTCATTCTACTATATTGGACATGGGAATTGGAATTGTATTGATTTTAAATTTTATTATTTGATTTTTATGGATTATCAAAGTGGTAATGATAATGAATGTATGTTACTTAATGAATGTGGGAATATATGTTATCTATTGTCCTCTATTTTCCAGCAAGAAATGAAAATTAGATTATGATATGGGAAGGGAATATGTACATACACCCTTCATGTTATTGGAATATACTGGATGGATTGTTTTTTATGATTTTAGATATGAGCCTACTCAAAAATTTCTTCCATAGTATTTAAACATTATTCTTTATTTGGATCATCAATGGGTTTTTATTCCCTATGGTTCAAAATTCACTATGATATGAAAGATATCCTACACTAGTAATAATGAATATAAATGGAATGATTAATTTGTTAGGGACATAAAAATTGGTTACTGGGAATTGTTTTCTTGATGTTGGTGGCAAAGACTGTTAGGAGATATCATGTGTGACCCTTATGCTGAAAAAATTCCTTGTTTTAATTTAGAACCCACATTCATATGAAAAATAATTTATTATTTGTAATGCATTATAGATAGGCTCCAATTGTAGTTGGTGGTGGTGATTGTCAAATATCTATTATGGATTTATGTGAATTTGAATAAAAATTAGGCTTCATCAAATTGAGACCCTTTCATATAGCCTTTGAGGTTGAGATGGTATCATGTCGATAGTACTCACATACCATCACATTTTTTCTTCTGGTGTTGGAGAATCTGGCTAGGTGACATTGTCCCTCTATTTTTTTGGGACACAACTCTCATCGTAGAAAAGTACTAAGAATGATTTATTGATGACGTTCTAATATCATTGGACTGATAATGTATATCAATAAGGTTCTGTAAAGATGAAATTATAACAAGAAAACTAATCAGTTTGGAAAACAATTGGTTATGCAAATTCATGTAATAGGTTTAATAACATGAAGATTCACATCAAAGTTATCATTTTTTAAAATATATGAAAAACATAATGGCCAAATGTCTATGGTAACTATTTTTCAATTTTTTATCAAAATATTCACATAGGGACACAAATTTTTGATTATATAAAATATACCAATCCAAATTGACTGATGTTTATGGTATCCCGTTTTCATTTTGATTATTAAAATATTCACTATTGGATCAGCATGTTTATTTTGAAATGATATGGGCTAGCCAGATGATTTATTATAATGGGGCATGAGTGTGACAACACAATCACCATGCTCGATCACTATTCTCATTTCATATTTTTTCTAGTACAATGTATTCATGAAAATAATGACACCCAATATCTCCCACATCAGTCCCAAGAGGTGATACAAAGGAATTACATTCCAAGGATAAGATATCACTTTTTTATTACAAATTACACTAATGAACTCTCATTGACTAGGAGTATGTGATAGAAAACCCATAATACCTTGTTAGGGGGATTTTTTTTCTTACTTTGATATTCTCTTATTGATTTAACTCATTTTTAAGAATCATTCAATATTTCTAGTATGAGACTGTTAACCCCTAGAATAACAAGTTATTAAAATGTTTCATTTTGAATGTTAGCATATATCATAGGTTTC
Source organism: Viscum album (assembly GCA_963277665.1). NCBI lineage: Eukaryota > Viridiplantae > Streptophyta > Magnoliopsida > Santalales > Viscaceae > Viscum > Viscum album. The sequence continues at coordinate 1,714,668,059 of OY728130.1, forward strand.
CAGTTAATATTTTTATAAATATGTACTAGGTATTCTCCATTTGTGTCACTACATATAGTCAGTAGATGTCCTAGATATATAAATAATTTTACTTAGTAAGGTTGGTTAGTATGTCATTACAATTAAGTACAATTATGAAGGAACTATAGATCTTATCCCTATACAAGAAGGACTATAAAGTTTGTGTTTCTAGTATAAATCCCATAAAGGGAATTCCTTTATATTCTTGTGGGAGCATTCATAATGCACATAGTTTGATTCTTCTTAATAGGGAGAAATACTCATTTGAAGGTCATTTTGTAAGAATTGATCCATTAATATTAACATAATCTTATATATATGGCTAGAAAATTATTTTTATAAATGGTTGGTAAGGAAATTTTCCTAAACAACCCCTTCAGATTGAATATCAAGAAAATATTTCTAAATATAGATGAAATTGTTTATCAAGGAATAATAGCTTATTTGTATAATTATTGTCTCAACTAGAATATAGCCTTGATGTGGTAGATGTAGTTATCATACAAAAGGTAAAAGGATATGTAGGTGTGGTGTAAGATATTATCATGAATAATTATTTAATAAAATAAGGTTTATCTTTAGAATTTGTTTTATAAATTGGTTGTTTAGACGCATGGGAATATAACAAAGTGTTACAAGGGTGTTGATAATCACATGGAAAATATGGATTCATACGATTTTTTTAGAATATCAATGATATAGGGTTTGATCCATCGATAATAATCCTACATATCCCACCAAAATAGAAATCAAATCCCTTGTAGTTAGAGATACAGATTTTAGGGTTATGTATTGGGATCATAATCTAAACTTTTCTATCACGTGGTAACAAAATATTCATTAAATCTATAAACATATAACATGGAATTAGTCCATGTTGTTTAATTTCATTCTATAGAGACATATTTGTTGTGAATGATGCATGCATGGATGATTTTGTGTGGATTATGAATATAATTTATCCCTATGCCACGAAGGTCAACATGGGATAAGGTTAAAAGGTATTGATCATTGATAATTAAAATGTTCCAGAATAAAAATTGGTCTTAAAAGTTGGGTTCGTAATTTGAAGTGGAATAATTTTTACATTTCATGTAATACACTTGAATTATGTCTCTAGTTAAGGGACTGGTAGTGTGGATGTTGGGCTTTTACTAAATATGGGCACCTCACTCCTAACTATTTCACTCTATTCCTTGAACAATTGGGAATAAATATATATGCACCATGTGTTTCTGTATGTATAAATTTTCAACAATATATTAATATTATAAACCCTATTAAAAAGGGAATTTATGATTGATAATTCCCTAACAACCCTATCAATTGATGGAGACAGATGGGAGAAACCACATAAGAAGGAAATACCTTATTCAAATGGGTGAATTCCAATGTTCATACCCTAACAATTCCAGCATATATTTCCTTGAATAGGTCCACATGATGTAATATCAAAATTCCACAATTTAGAAATGGGATTCCATATTTGAATGAATAGGGAAGAAATAGTTTTCTGATATGATGATTAGTAATGATTATATCCCTAGTTAAAGCATGCTGAGACACTTCACATGGGTGAATTCATAAGAAGTGTATATCACCGTGATATGGGAATAAGGTTATGTTTTTTTCATAGTGGATGACATTAGGAAATGTTTATTATAATTTAATGACATTGGGTGGTGGGTCTCTTAATTGGATTACTTTGGGAGGCTGATCATGCATGTTGATGACCTTGGGTAGCATGTTTCCCATGTTCATCACCTTATGTGATGATTTTACAATGTGGATGACTCTAGGTGATGTAGACTCACATTTGGATAGGATTTGATAAAGTTTAGCCTTAGTGAATGTGCTTTGGGTGATATCATTACTCAATAGTTCCACTTTTGTTAGTGGCTCACTAAAGTGTATGTAACAAGATTAGTCGGTTACCCTTTTATATGAAGAACATTGTAAATGATATATTTTGGGATGGGGTTTCCTTTTTTATGAATCTAATAATAATAAGGGTTAGTTAATTATGTATTTTTGTTTTATAGGGTAGATAAATGAGGCCCTGGGAACCTAGGAAATTTAGTTTCATGAGGCACCATCTCACATAAAAAAGTGTAGAACTCATGCTCATATAAATGATCAAGGTGATGATTTATATAAAGTGTTGTAGTTTTTTGAAAACATAGATTTAGTGATTTTTGAAAAATTCATTTGTTTAATGAGAGAGATAACATCGTTAACTAGAATCTTCCTTTTGTTATAAAGAATGAGAACCCAAGGGGGACACATATTTAAGTATCCTTTATGACATGAGGTGACCAGGAGAATTATAATGGGACCTCTCCCCAGTGATTCATGGTTTCTTTTCTATACCCATTTCCCCCCTCAGATGAATTTATATAATAATGTAAAAAAAGGAAATAAATCTTACGATATCCTATAGTGTGTTCATTATTTTCGACATATGATATTTTAGTTCAGTTAGACATCACATTTAGTTAAACATAGGTTTTTTTAAGTTTTCTCCTCATACTCTTCATAAAGGAATATTAAACATTAAAACTAACTTTGATACGTAATGAGATAACTCAACTATAACATATATATTAAATCATTTTACATTAATACTTATTAAATTTGACATCAAATCTCGCTGTAATTACTGTAGGTTTGGTCTCTTCAGAGGAAAGATAATTAAAAATATTATTTTGCATCCATTATTTGACATATATATCTTATATTTCTCCCAAATAATTCCATTATAGCCATATCATACATAATTGTCGCATTCATGAACTTGTATGTTGAAACAAAAGAATATTTGATATCATTTGTCCAATAAATGTGATCATAAGAGTTAACAATCAACGATAATAAGTGATCATATTATGATAATATCACTATGGTGTCATAGTATATGTACACAAATAGAAATGAAGAGAATCATATTGAATATAATGTAGATAATAATCCTAGATTAATGTAATAGGGTGTATTATCCTAGGTTTTTGATCATGGTGGATCAGTTTGGTTATGTCTAAATTTTATGTTTCTTAGATAGGCCAACATTCATGTTTGGCTTCAAATTGTAATTATGTGAATTACAATGCATTGGTTCAGTGGTTTCAGATATGGATCAGGGACTTGCATGTTCCTTGGGGGGTATGGATGAGTTTCAGGATAATTAGGCCCTATGAAATTATTTTTAAAAGGTCCAACTAGAGGTGCATAGATTATTTAAATGGTGTGGACCATACAAGGAAAACCCTTCATCCCATACTTGAACTAGAGCATTGTCAGACAAACCATGCATGGTAGGGAAACTAGTTGTGTGATATTTCTATATTTCTAAAATTAGGGAGCACGTGGGATGACCAAGGATTGAAAACCCAAGGGATCTACCCCATATACATAGATACATATTGACACGATTGGTGCATAGTATGGATAAATAGACAGAAAAAAATGTGAAACCAATTTTTAAGGGGGTTTACTTTAGGTAGTTCCACACATTATTAGAATACGGTTAGAAAAATATTGTAGACTGACCATGTGGTTTATTAAATATGGTGAAACAACCCTTTTACTCCTCCATTATTAATTTTTTCTTCAATCGTTTTTCCATCTGTCATTTTTTACACCTACCCATGTATCCATATCTGCTGTTTTTTTCTACACTAGGATTTGGTGTATCTATTATTTCATAAAATTCATTCATGTTATATAATGTGTGTTGGAAAAATTGTTGTAAGTCCATGATTAATTTTACATTGCTAATTATTTTATCTCTCCCTTGGAATTCTAATTTCATGTGAGATCTTTTTCCATATTTTCATGGATTTTTTCTATAATAATTAATTTTGTGATTTTAGTTTAGATTAGTGGATGATTCTAGATGAGTTATTACTTAAAATCCTAACACATGTTGTTTTTTTAGTCCACACATTTATACACATTCTCTATTATGTGTACCTTAATATTCACATATGGGTTGTCTAGGAGATTCCCTTAAAAAAGTAATGTTTTCTAATAAATCATTTAATTGTTTTTTCGATATGTTAACATGAATTCTATTTTAATATTCAATATTCTATGTTGGGTCTGGGGTTTTTGGTTTGTTGGAAAGGTTTTTCTGATTTTTTATATTTTAAAAATTATCATAATAATGATACGACTACGTGAGTTTTAGGGGAATAAGATGGGATTGTCTTAACAAATTAAGGTGTTGTTAATCATTAGGATTGATATAATGAGAATTTTTGGGATGAGGGGATGGACTAATTCATATGGGATGGTGTTGAAAATTAGATATTAGGAGATGTGATATTTAGGAAGTGTAATATGGTGATAAAAAATACCAATGATGGGAAATGAGTTTCACATGTTGTAGAGAGGTTTCTGGTTGGTGTGGATTTGGTATTGTTGGTGATTGTCTCTTAACGTTATTGGACAATATCACCATTAGATTCATGTTCACATTGGAAAGGATTTATTTTAAGGGGGATTAGAAAATTATTGTGGGTGGGGGGAGGACTTAGTTGTTTTTCATATTAGGGGATATTTTTGCATATCTGTTACATAGGAGGCCCATTATGTAGAATTTTATTGTTGATGGTATAAGATACCTTCCGTTTGGGGATAAGGTTCATTGTATATTTCTAGGTTAATGGTCTAGGATTATTGAGGAAAAATTATAATCAGCCCTTAGGATTTCTAGTTGTCGATCAGATGGTGGTTCCTTATATACAGAAGGAAGAACATCATCATGCCTCAAGACGTCATGTTTTTTATATGATTTTGATTTTCCAAAGAGGATGTATAAGGAGTTTGTGGTATGATTGTAGGGAATGTGATTGGTATTATAGTTTACCGATTATAGTATATATATAAATATATGAGATAATTTTTTGGAAATATGTGTTGTGTGGTATGTTATGTGCAGATACTAATGTTCTTTCATTATGACGGAATGTGGATTCCTCATTCCACTCCAGTATTGGCCAATTTAGCTAAATGATTCATTATTGGTGCTGAGAACGAGCAATGGAAGTAATGTAATTTATACATGAGTTTAGTTTCCATTAATTTACATATTCATATAGTTTTATAAATATGGATATAATAATGTCACATATTGGTGGTGGCCTACATAGTCCATACTCACAACCTACCCGAGACCCTCATAAATCATGTAGAATTTATGTGTTTGAGATTAAGTTATGGATAGGGACAATGATATGCACAATAAAAATCATTAATTCAAAAGTGTATAAGATTTATGGAATATAGAGCATGGTGGATATTTTATTCAAGATAGTTTTCTTTTCTAGGTTTTTTGTTTTGATCTTGTATTACCAACTTTGAGTAATCTTGTATGTATACTTACTTTTTAACGATAATATGATATACATTACTTGTAATGTATCAAGATGTATGTTTTTTGATTTTTTTAACCATTTTATATTATTATATCCTCTGATTTTATTATTTTTATTCTATTGATTTTTGCAAAATGTGCTAACTCTGTTTTGGATTTACGACTTTGTTTTTGATTACCATAGGATATAGTCTCACCAATATAACCTAACATACATCCATGATTAGTTAGAGGAATGTTGTGTATGGGGAGGAAACCTATGGAAATTGTGGTCCTCTGGTCGGGGGACTGGTTGGATGGATCTCTGGTCAAGGTGGTACATATGTTAACATAGAATGTTCTCATTGGAGTTTCATTATCGTATCACAAGGACAACATTAACAATGGTAATCACATTTATCCTGTTAAAGATGTTATCATTGTTTTATTTTATCTTATTATTTTTGATATGTTAGATTGGATACTATGGTATAGTTGTAAATGGATAAATATATTATGTTAGTCTGAATATATCCCCATGTATTAGGGATAAACCTATGTGATAGGGGGGATTGATATTATGATTTTCACTTTTACAGTTGATTAATGTATACCATCTGTGACCCACCTGGTTGTGATTTTATTAGATTATGATATTTTTACCCTTATCTTGGTATGGAAAGGGAGGATTATCCATGCATTATAGTAGGATTATAGCATAATATGACATGTGAATGTGATAATTATTATCATTGGAAACCTATAATACAAGAAGAGGTCTTGGGATGTTGAACATGTCAAAAAATTCTAATATTTTTTTTCATAAATAGCCATTTAGTGGGATTCTAATCAGCCAAATCAGATATGTATTTGTGAATGATAATGGAATTTTATTTTATGTTTATATGGTATACATGGTCGTGAATCTAATATGTGTATGAACGAAAAATGAAAGGGGGTGAGTCATTTAAAATGTTAATAAAAAACAAATAGGAATTTCCTCTATATCATTTTGGTAGCATTCTAATCAACCACATAGATTGATGGTATGAGATATGATCACTCTGATATGTGTAGGAAAGGGACCATGAGCCCAAATGATATGTTATACCTAACATTGATATGGGTATGTAAGGAACTATGAGGCAAGATGATATGTTATATGGGTTTGGTAGGGAAGTGTAAGGGTAGTGAGATGTGTTTCATGTTATATCTTTCCCGATTTCTAATATTAATATATATATATATATATGACATGTAATTTATTTATGATGGTGTTTTTTCACCAAAAGGATTACTCCTTGATGCAATATGAAGGAACTTTGAGTGGGGTAGTTGTGGTGCCAATAGAGTGTGCTAGGAATGAGGCCCTGAGGATCTGGATGAGGCCCACGAGGGCTTGGATCATCATGATCCATGTGTATAAAAAAGGTATAGGCCATGAAACCAAAATATATTGAATATTTTGGGATATGGATATATGAACAACATAGGTCTAACTTGGTGTGATTCTTAAAGAGTATTTATTGGGTTTACCATGTTACTTTTCCGTACATCTATTATTTGACACATGAGTTCCAGTCTCAGTACCAAGAATTATTTCAAGGTAAGGGTAGAATAGAGGTGAAAGGGAACTAGGTCATGTCTATGAAGATAATATTCAAGATGATAGATATTCTCCAAAGTTAGTGGGTGAAGTAAGATACTTACATACTAGTAAGACTAGAAAAAAACTAGTTGATGTACATGTCTAGGTTGATAAACTTGATGGGTTGGCGTAGAAACAAATAAATGATTAGTTATTCAAAAATTCATTTCTAGAGATTTTTAGGGATGATATAGACCATAATATTGTGAACATGTGGTAAAGATACACATCTATTTTGGGTTATGTAGTGATTTTCACACACTTGTCTCCCAATATTAATCTTCTATAGAAAGAAATGACATCGCCATGGTGGGAAATTTTCAGGATAGAAAAGGCATCCATCATGGTGTTGGTAAAAAAAAATCAGTTTGACCTCATTATTTTAGGTGGTGAACCAATATTTGATAGCTAAGATGAATATGAGAGAATATACTTATTCCACAAAGGTGGTAGAGCAAGGGGGGAATGGCAGTGATTCTTCTATTCGTTGAAACTTGGGATATGAGGATTCCATGTGGTGATGTCATAATAGGAATATTAGAAGTACAATTTGGAGTGTTTCATTGATGGTATAATTCCACTGTTTGTAGTCAACACATGTTTGGAATTACTTTGAGAGAGCACTCAAGGATTTCTAGGTATGTGGCCAGATGGAAAATATAGAGAGGTTCTGTAGGAAGAATTATCTTGAAGGCAAGAGTCAAAGATTGGGTCAGAATTAGGGGTATGGGGTCAGAATGAGTGAATTAAAAGCATTTGGTATCAAGTATCTCACAATGATCATTGTTAATATAATAGATATAGAATTTATATTAGGTTTAGTGTTTTCATGGTTATGTAGCTCTACAAGAAGGTCGAGCATTGGTTAGTCAAGCATGATGCTGGGTTCATGTTTTTGAGATGGTAGTGTCAGAGAAGGATAAGGATATGATAATGTTTAGAGTTATTCCTTAATAATAATGTTTCTTAATGTTTTTGGGAAGTTATATATGAATTCATGCGGTGTAGTTATTGTAATTGATCTTACCAGATGCTGGTTGGTATGTTTGAAGATTTTATTACATGTGTAGGATTGATACTTTTTTGGGGGATGATTTTATATATATATTGGAATTAGATATGATGTGAGTTTCATGAGAATAAATTGTGATACAAGGCCTTATGGACTTCATTGATGAAACATGATGGAATTTATCATCAGATGTGTAGTGGGAGATTTTGGAAATCAGTTGCGATGCAGGTACTTATGGGTGTCATATATTTCAATTGTATGGATTGAGATTATGATGAAGTTATGTAGTGATTGTATTTCATGATGGTACAATTATGTCTTGGGGATATTTGGTTGAACCATTACGTTAACACGTTGGTTCCAGAATTGGTGTAGCAAGTAATCAATATTGCGGGGATAAATGAGAGGAATTGACCTGTGACTATGTAAATGAGGTGATGTTTATGAGATTTTTATGTTTGGTACCATATCTATGTGGGACCACATAGCTCGGGGAACAAATATAAAGGTTAGGATGTGTTAAATTTTTATTTATTTAAATGGTTTACATTTTCTAGTTAAATTTTAATTTTGTGTTTATTACATTTTACACCATTTAATATTGTATTCAAAGAATTATTTTTAGAAATAAAACACATTACCATGTTTTTAAAGATGGGTTTTACTTCTTCTGTATTTGTTCCTGGATTCAGATGATTTTCATGTTAATTAATGATTAAAAAATTCATTTTTCCAAAAGGTGTTGGAATAAGAACATTGATTGATTAAACATTATGACCTTTATAGGGAAACTATGAAGAATTTATTTAAATTGGATAATGGAGTGGAAAATCATGAAAGGTGGGGTAAATGATGGTCCAAGATGACTACATTTAATAAAATGGATGTGGACTAGCTGTTTATGGTTTCACAAACCATATATGCTAGCTCATATGATTAGTTACCCTTAGGCAGTGAGTGAATATGGTAGGATCACAGTTTGGGAAAACCTTATAGGCAACCCATTTGATCCATTTTAATGGGGGTTATCTTTGAAGAGTGTCAATGTATAGTTGGCACACAACTAGCCAAACCATGTGTTCTAATAGTGAATATCAATAATGATAGTGAAATTCCTTTTCCACAAGACACTTTTTTGTTATCCTTTTTTCTTTCTCCCATTTAATGAACATCTTCCATTAGTTTTGGGAGTTCCTTCTTCCTTCTCCAAGATTTTTCCTATCCCTTCCGTCTGAATATATATTTGAGTTCCATAAATTGCATTAGATGAATAGTGGTAAGTACATGATTCTTCTTTATTCCTTTCTTATTTTATCTGTATATTTGGAATTCATATTATGCGTGATCAATTTTCCCTATTATTAGTTTATTTTTGAAAAATATTTATTTCTCTAGTTTTGAAGGAGATTAGAAGTAAGTATTTAAAAGTGATAACATACAAGAATAATGTAGGTGGTTCTAATATTTCTCAACTTTTATGTTTTTTCTATGGGATTAGTGCATAAATAAGTTTGTGTAGGTTTTGTAGGGTAACCCCTTAATATATTAATTATTTACATTGAATCATTTTATTCATGTTGTGAGATGATGTGAATTATCTTGTCCCTTTTAATATTATATGTTAGGTATGGGGTTTTTGATTACTAGGGAAGGTTGTGATGATTGTTTAAATTATTTAAATTAATTAATTCGTGATACTATTGTGTGACTTCCACTGAATTTTACAATAATAACCTAAGTATTGAGGTGATGTGGATCATTATGAGTGATATAATGAGGTTGTCCAAAATGGGGGCACACACTACGAAAAAAGACCTATACCCACGGTTCAAAACTGTGGGTATAGCCCCCAAAAACGTGGTTATAGCCTATACCCACAGTTTTGGGAACCGTGGGCTGGAACAACATTGGTATATGGGTCTCAGCCTATACCGACAGTTTTGGTGAACTGAAGGTATAGGGTAGTCAAATGTGGTACAATGATGTTTCAGCGTGGCACACAATAGACACCACAATTATCAAACAATGGGGAATTTAAATTCAAAAATTCTGGCGCTGGGGGGAATCGAACCCTCACCTCACGCTCCGCCTCACAGGGGCACCCCCACCAATGGACCAACCGAGCTGCAATAGTTAATTGTCATTTATACATATATCTGCATATTTATATTAATATAATTCAATGCGGTATTTCAAAAAATGTGGCTAGAGGAATTTGAACCCGTGTCTCACAGAGCATCTCACATGCACACCCCACAAACAGTCCAACCGATCTATGGCATTTAATTATTATATGTACATATATCTGCATATATATATTAATATAATCCGGTGCGGAATTTAAATTCAAAAAACGCAGAGAGAAGGATTCAAACCAGCAACTTATAGAAACCGCGGAGAAGTCTTTACCAACCGAACTGAAGAATTTTTAAAATTATATATTTATATTAAAGTAAATATATTAATCTAAACTGTGAAAAAATTGTCTTCCCACCAAATTGTTTTCGTGTCCTGCCTAATTTTATTTCCCCACCATGACTTGGGGAAGCTATACCCACGGTTCTGGAGAACCGTGGGTATAGGGCTTCAAACAAAACACAATACGCACGGTTTTGATGAACTGTCGGTATAGGTCTTTGAAAAATATGCTATACCCACGGTTTTGGAGAAAACTATGGGTATAGGTCTTAATGGAAAACAATACCCACAGTTTTTAGCACAACTATGGGTATAGGTGACCTATACCCACAGTTTGAAAAAACTATGGGTATAGGTTCACATACCAACCCTATACACACGGTTTTGGAAAACCGTGGGTATAGGGGCTCCCTATACCTTCGATTTTTTTTTCAAAACCATGGGTATACACCTATTTTCCAGTAGTGACACTATATAAAATTTTGGATAGTGTTGACCATTGTGTTTGGGTTGATATGATCATCAAGATGAGGTGGATGAAGATGGATGTATTCTGGATGGGAGATGTGGTCACACATGGTAATGAGGTTGTTGGATGTAGTGGATTCGCTATTGTTGGTGATTTACGCTAAACATGGTTTAGAAATAACACCGTGGGATTTGTGTTCACACAGTAATGGACTCAATTGAGGTGGTTTTTACGACTCATTGAGGGTGGATTCCTTCATAGATTTTCTATATTAGGGGATTGTATTGACTATTATTTATGGAGGGGGTTATAACCATATAAACCCATAGAAGATGGTATGAGTGGTCCTTAATTTGGTGATGATTCTCTCCATATATGAGTAGGGTGATATGTCAAGATTATTAAATTAACATTTATATTATGACTAAAGATGTTTTACCATTAACCAGATGATGGTTCCTTATATATGGATGGATGAACATTAACATTCCTAGGGATATCGGGCTATTGATCTAATATTTCTTTGTGAAAGAGGATGTCTACGGGACTTGTGAGATAATTTTTGGGCATATTTATGGGATGATGGTTTACCCATTATTAGATATATAAATATATATGTATATATGTATATATATATATATGATATTATTGTTTTCTTGAGGTTCCATGTGACATGTTAAAGGCGGATTCCATGGTTATTTAATTATGAATAATAGTGGATATATCATGACACTATTCAATTGGTTGAAGTAGGTAAATGAATTCTCATAGACACTGAGCATGAGTAATGCTAGTTATGATTTTTTGCACGACTATTGTTTCTAATATATTATGTATAAAACCACTTTTATTATTATGTATGTAAGAGTAATTCTTGTTGGAAGGTCCTATTGATTTCATACTCATCCCCCACATGGGATCCTCGATATTATTTTAGAAATTATGGTTTTGAGATCAGGTTATAGTCCAAGATCCGTATCTAAACCTTAGAGATCAGTGATACATATTTTTATACTCATGATCGAAGATAGATTATGGTTGTTTATTGCATTGAGATGGAGTTATTTTGGGGGATTTTGAGTATTCTCAAATATAATCATCCAAATGTGATTATACAAGTCTACATATTTTTTTATGACTATATACCATCTGTACATTTTATAGAATTTATCATATTATTTACTTTTTTTATTTTTATTCCCATTTTTTATTATTTCCCCTATTGATTTTATAATTATGATTCTACTAATTTTTGAATATTTTTTAAACTTATTTATGACTTTATGAAATTAATTATGATAACTAGAGGGTATAGTCTCTCTAATATCACCTAACATACTCTTACTGCTAGTCCACATCCTTTTGTATATCAAGATTAATTCATCATTCCCAGTGGTACCCCATCCTAGAGGATAGATTATGTAGATCACGTGTCGAGGAACTTCATATTGCTCTAGAATAACAAAATACCTGAATCAGTTGAGGGTGGAAGTATGATTTAATAATCATTATCTATGAAATCATAATGTAGGATTAAAAATGTGGCACATAAAAAAGAATAAAATATCATTTCTTATATGGAGATTCATTTTCAAAACTATAATCATATAGTGTACGTATACATACATTAAATCTGGATCACCTCTCATTTCTATAAATAGAGATGAATGGGATCAATAGTTTATTGGTTTTACTCCCTAATCCCTTAAATGACATGTCATGTGATATAAATATTTTCACAATGCATATGAGGGTAATATAAATCCAATAACACATATTACATAACTGAAACCAAATGAATATGTGCATAATGAACATTAAAACATCCATAATCCTATTAAAGATTAATTATCAATTCGTAAAGAAATAAGAATCTTGATATCATTAATTATGTATGTTCCTAAGTAATCCACGATAAAAATATGGATAATATCACTACAGAGTATTCTATATTTGAAAAAATTAGTATTAAAGGATCCTGTTATAAGTTAAAAATACTTTTTATTTGGCATTAAAACATTTTGTTTAAATTTATGAAGAAATATCCATTAATTTCGGTAATATTTATTTTAAAAGAAAATAATTTAATAAAAAATTGTAGTAAAAACTACATTAGAAATCAATTGAATGGTAGATTTAAAAATTATTAAAGAAATATTAAGAATATGGTGGGAAAACTAATTCATTATGGAAAAAATAAAATGAAAGAATATTTTTTGACTTTTTAAACACATTCAATGTAAATTGAAAATTACATGTGTCCAAAACAATAAACAATATTCCCTTAATAATTTTTAATGGAAAATAATTTAAAATTTAAAATTATCTAAATAAATCATAAAACATAAGATAAGGATATATATAAAACAAAATATTTTATATAAACATATAATCAAAAGTTTCATAACAAAAACAAATAAGAAATGTCTACTGCACATACAAGTGCCCTTTATGTTGAATTTGGAACCAAATGATACGTTTATAGTAAGCGGTTAATAAATTAAATAAATATCCATTTGATAATAAAATATATTTATTATTTATGAGATATTTTAAAAAATTTAAATTAACCTAAATATATCATAAACAACCTGGATTTTGATATGTCATTAGAAAATAAACCCTTACCTCAAACATTAACTTAGTTGGATGGAATCCAACTACATATATAAAAAATTCTGGTTTCCTAATCACATGTACATTGTAAAGACCAGTAAATTTCAAGGAAATTTTTGTTTCTTAATTTTCTTTGGAATTTTACAAGAGCGCAGTTTCTGACGGCACCTGATTCCGAGGCCCGGTGTGCCCGGAATCATTTTCCGAAGTTTGGCTTGGTTACGTTTAATGAACGGACGAGCGGGTTTTTCTAACATTTGAACCGGTGCCCGGAATCAAATTCTGAGGGCACCGATGAAATCGAAGTGCCGGTATTCGCCTAGAAACGCCTCTTCCGGAGTTGCGTTTGCTCGGGTGTGGTTTTTAATTTTCGGGCTTAAAGTTAAGAAATAAAATAATTTTATGAAAACTTTATTTTATTTCACTTAAGCCACTTGGAAACCACTTGAAGCCACTTAAAAGCGGCTTAAACTGAGTTGATCTGGATAGGATGCTATCTGGGAAATATCCTACCCCCTCGGTAAGATATTTGTGTATTGTGTTGTGCTATCCTGTGTGGGTTTACGTTTTCTTTCCTGTGTGGACTGGGTAGTGCTTGGGCTCAGACGTTGGAGCTGAACGAGAATTGATGACTTAGGTATATGTATGGGCATATACCTAAGCCGTGTCAGATGTTACTTCATGATTGTATCTTTCCATTGTGGATTATCCTTTGGGGATTTTGGGAGACCTTCGGGGGTATCGAGGTCCCTACCGAGTAGCTTATACTCACCCCTACACGGGATATGCCCGCACTACGTTGTGTTGGTTGCAGACGATGGACAACGCTGATCGTGGTGGAAGCGTGCAGAGCGGGACGATTCCTAGAGGTGGACCACTGGGCGGGACGTACTCGGAGCGGTGAGGTGGAGCCAAGGAATAGTGGAGGCTATCTGTACCCACCCTTAAGGTGGGGCTTCCAGAGGACGGCTCGACGCTGCGGCTTTTCCTTTCATTTGCTGTTTTTCCTTTCAGTTGTACTTTATAGTTGGGCTTGTATTTCTGTCCCCTTTTTCTTTTAGCAAAGCTTGTACAGTTTTTACTTAGTGTTTACTTTTCCGTTTGCTTACTCTATGGTGCTTGTTTACTTTTCAAAGGCAATGCCTTCCCTTTTTGTTGGGATTTACGCCTTGGTGCTAGTCGCCAGCCCCTGGCCTATGGAAGGCGGGCTTTGGGTAGTCACGGCACGGGCCCCGAGGACGGGTCGGGACAAATTGGTATCAAAGGTGGTCAGTTCTACCGCAGACTCTGATGTTTCTTCTATGTGAAGCAATAGTGTTTAGCGTATTGAATGTGGTTATCAGTCCAGGGAGTCCAGTGTTGCTGCGGCGGCCGACGTATCCGTACACCAGGACCCTGACTTCTGATTTCCGACTTAATGCACGAAAACATTGATTGCATGTGTGTTTCATGTTTTCTTTGTGATTACTTGTGTCAGCTCACCAGGTATACAGTTCTGACCGTGGCGCACTTGTTTCCTTTTCAGGATGGCCCGACGACAGCAGCCTGCTAGGGTTCCGAGGGTAGAGCGCGACGACAGCCCGCCGAGCGACGAGGCCTCGGTACAGGGCCCGTTGACAGCAGAGGCACCGACGGTACCTTTACCCGTCGAGCCCCCGATGCTTCCAGCGCTGACAGCTGATGATGCAAGATACCTCGGAGCTCTGCACGAGTTCCAGTGCCAGCGACCACCCAGGTTCCGTGGGGAGACGGACCCCGAGGCAGCCGAGAACTGGCTGGAGGCGGTCGTCCGAGTTTTCAGGCTAGTGAGGACACCGGCAGACCTCATGGTGATCCTCGCGGCGAGCCTACTGCATGCAGCAGCAGGACGATGGTGGATCTTGATGCTCCAGGTACACGATGAGGCCTCCCTCATCTGGAAGGACTTCGAGAGCCTCTTCTGCTCAGAGTTCGTCCCGGCCACCCTCCGTGCGGTGCGCATTCAGGAGCATCTTCAGCTGCGGAAGGGCATCTTGACGGTCGCCCAGTACGCGGCGAGGTTCACCGACATTTCTCGCTACTCGACAGACATGGTACGTGACCCCTTCTTCCGGGCCCGGACCTTTGAGCAGGGTTTGAGACACGAGATTAGGGCATCGTTGATCTCCCTCAGCATCCTGACCCAGGAAGGAGTGCGGGAGCGAGCCCTTCTGATCGAGATCTTTCTGGCTGAGTCTACAGCGAGACCTACCGCAGGGCGGCAGGTGGCAGAGTCTTCGGCAGCAGGTAGCCGACGGATGACTCAGGGTTCCAGGCAGACCAGACCTTCCAGCAGATGACCTCCGGACACTGGCTCAGCAGTGCGGGGCACACAGCGCGGAGCCAGTCTTCTGAGAGGCAGGCAGTGCTACGAGTGCGGCGGGCAGGGCCACATGGCTCGTGACTGCCCGACCCGCCGTACCGAGGGGCAGCAGACGGTGGAGGGGCCACCCAGGCAGAGGCAGAGGGTCGACCGTGGCGGTCCACAGGGAGGAGGTGGACGAGGCAGAGGAGCTGGCCGAGCACCAGGTGGTGGGTGATGCTTTGAGGCTCTGCCACCACCACCACCAGGAGGCCCTCCCCGACCATAGGGAGCTGGCGGGCAGAGACAGGCTCAGCTCCAGGCAGCGGAGGCCTATGACCACGGCGCGCCAGAGATGATTCGAGGTATGATCTATGTCTATTCCACCCTTGATGTAGTTCTTATAGACATAGGAGTGAGTCACTCCTTCATAGCCACTGCCCTTGTTCGGAGCTCGGAGATTCCGACAGAGCCGTTGGCTCGATCCTTACGGCTAGAGACTCCTACGGGAGCAGACTCGATGATTACACACGGGTGCCGGCAGTGTGAGCTTACTTTAGGAGGCGAGAACTTCGGCTAGGATCTTCTTGTTGCGGCGTCGAGGCCTTACGATGTCATCTTGGGCATGGATTGGTTATCTACAGTCCATGCTCAGATTGACTGCACTAGGCGCAAGGTGCGATGTGTGCGCACCAACGGGAGAAGGTTCACCTTCACCGATGAGAAGGGAGCCTTCGCAGCACAGGATGGACTCATGCAGAGGAGAGGACAGCCCATCACTCATCAGTTGGCTAGCCTCATCCTTGGAGCAGTTGACTTGCAGAGTCCTAGTTTTCATGCAGTAGTGGATCATTATGCGGACGTCTTCCCCGACGACGTTCCAGGGCTACCTCCTCACAGAGAGGTAGACTTTTATATTGATCTGTACCTCGGGAAAGCCCCGATATCCACTCCAGCATATCAGATGGCCCCCGCCGAGCTTCGAGAGCTACGGGTACATTTGGAGGACTTGCAGGGTAACGGGTTCATCCGACCCAGTGTTTCACCCTGGGCTTCCCCGATTTTGTTCACCAAGAAGGCGGACGGGAGCTTGCGACTGTGTGTCGATTATCGTCGCCTGAACCAGGTGATAGTGAGGAACATGTATCCACTACTGAGGATTGATGACCACTTCGATCAGCTCAAGGGATCATGGTGGTTCTCGAAGATAGACCTCAGGTCAGGCTATCATCAGCTCAGAGTTCGAGACGATGACGTGCAGAAGATGGCCTTCAGGTGCCGGTATGGCCACTATGAGTTCTTGGTTATGCCTTTCGGTGTAACCAATGCTCCAGCAGTGTTCATGAGCCTCATGAATAGGATATTCCAGCCATACCTCGATCGATTTGTCGTGGTCTTCATCGACGACATTTTGGTGTACTTGACGATGAAGGAGGAGCACGCCTACCACCTGCGGGTTGTACTAGACACACTCCGAGAGCACCAGCTTTATGGAAAGCTCTCGAAGTTCCAGTTCTGGTTACGTGAGGTCCACTTCTTGGGGCACGTCATTTATAAGGCTGGAGTTGCAGTGGATCCCGAGAAGATCGAGGCAATGCTAGCTTGGAAGCCACCCAGGAGCGTGACGGAGGTGCGAAGTTTCTAGTGTCTAGCCGGATACTATCGGAGATTTTTTCCAGACATCTCCAGAGTTGCTGCGCCACTCTCAGCCTTGACGAAGAAGGGGAAACCCTTCATGTGGTCAGACAGATGTCAGCAGAGCTTCCAGGGCTGAGACAGAGATTGACCAGCACACCTATCTTGAGGTTGCCTGAGGAGGGAGTTGGATACGTAGTCTACTGCGATGCATCAGGGACCGGACTCGGGTGTGTCCTGATGCAGGAGTGGGCCGTGATTGCCTATGGATCACGTCAGTTGAGGCCGCATGAGCAGAACTACGCTACCCATGACCTGGAGTTAGAAGCAGTGGTCTTCGCTCTGAAGACATGGCTGCACTATCTGATGGGCGAGCGCTTTACAGTCTTTTCTGACCACCAGAGTCTCAGCTACATCTTCTCTTAGAAGGACCTAAACCTGAGACAGCGGTGATGGCTCGAGTTCTTTCAGGACTATGACTTTGAGATAGTCTATACTCCTGGGAAGGGGAACGTGGTAGCCGATGCCCTCAGTAGGAGGACGGGCATACAGCTACTTGAGGAGGCGACAGAGCAGCTAGCCGCTTTGCATATATCCTTCGTAGATAGAGACGGAGCAGCCCTCCTTCAGTCTCTCACCGTCTCTCCTCCCCTTCTACAGCAGGTCAGAGAGGCACAGCGTGGGGATGCTGACTGTGAGACACGGCGTGCACAGATATCCTCGGGACAGGCACCTGATGGTTTCTCCCTTGGAGCAGAGCACGGTGTCCTTTTCAGAGGACGTACCTTGGTACCGGTTGCTTTTCGAGAGGAGGTTCTGAGAGAGTTTCACACTTCTCCTTTGGCGGTACATCCAGGAGTGGCGAAGATGTACCAGGACCTCAGACGACAGCACTGGTGGCCGGGCATGAAGAAGGCTGTGGCAGAGTTCGTTTCACGGTTCCTCACCTGCCAGCAGGTGAAGGTAGAGCATCAGGTACCAGCAGGCTTGGTACATCCCTTGGGGGTCCCGAAGTGGAAGTGGTATGGCATATCTATGGACTTCGTGACTGGACTTCCACGCACTTCCAGAGGTCTCGACTCCATTTGGGTGATTGTTGACCGACTCCCCAAGTCGGCACACTTCTTACCCATCTGAGAGCAGGGCTCAGTGGAGAGCTTGGGGCGTCTCTAGGTTAAAGAGATTGTACGGCTTCACGATGTGCCATCGACTATCGTCTCCGATCGGGACACTCGTTTTACTTCCCGGCTTTGGAAGGGGTTGAAGGAGGCGTTCGGGACGTAGCTACGTCTGAGCACCGCCTTTCACCCTTAGACGGATGGTCAGACGGAGAGGACCATTCCGAATCTTGGGGACATACTCCGCGCATGTGTCCTCGACTTTGGTCGCAGCTGGGAGGACCACCTACCCTTGGTGGAGTTCGCATACAACAACAACTACCACTCCACCATCGGGATGGCACCATACGAGGAGTTGTACGGTAGGCCTTGCAGATCTCCTTTGTGCTGGACAGACCCTGGGGAGTCAGTACTTGTGGGACCAGAGATGGTCCGGGCCATGATAGAGAAGGTCCAGGTCATCCAAGAGTGGATGAGGACAGCTCAGAGCCTTCAGAAGTCATATGCGGACAGGAGGCGGAGGCCACTAGAGTTCGAGGATGGCGACCACGTCTTCTTGCGGGTCTCACCTCGACGTGGTTTGCGGAGATTTGGCCGAGGCGGAAAGTTGTCTCCACGCTTCATCGGGCCTTTCCAGGTCCTCAGTAGGATTGGAGAGGTGGCTTATCGCATGGCTCTGCCACCTCAGTTGCACCAGGTGCACGACGTCTTCCACGTATCTCAGCTGAGGAGATACGTGCATGACCCGACACACATCATTGACTATGGGGAGCTAGATGTGGATGATGGGGCGACTTTTGCGGAGGTCCCGGTGGAGATAGAGGATCGACAGGAGCGGGTCCTACGTGGGTGATCGATTCCTCTTGTGCGCATCAGATGGCAGCACGGGAACCTCCAAGAGAGCACATGGGAGCGGGAGGCTCAGATGCGTGCTCAATACCCACATTTGTTTCCCTAGTTTTTAATGTATCTTTACGGGGACGTAAAGACCTGAGGTGGGAGTAATGTAAAGACCCGTAAATTTCAAGGGAATTTTTTTTTCTTAATTTTCTTTGGAATTTTACAAGAGCGCAGTTTCTGACGGCACCTGATTCCGAGGCCTGGTGTGCCTGGAATCATTTTCCGAAGTTTGGCTCAGGTACATTTAGTGAACAGACGAGCGGGTTTTTCTAACTTTTGAACCGGTGCCCAGAATCGAATTATGAGAGCACCGATGAAATTTCAGCGCCGGTATTCGCCAAGAAACGCCTCTTCCGGAGTTGCGTTTGCTCGGGTGTGGTTTTTAATTTTCGGGCTTATAGTTAAGAAATAAAATAATTTTACGACAACTTTATTTTATTTCACTTAAGCCACTTGGAAGCCACTTGAAGCCACTTAAAAGAGGATTAATCTGAGTTGATCTAGATAGGATGCTATCCGGGAAATATCCTACCCCCTCGGTAGGATATTTGTGAGGTGGGGACCGCACGAGCCCCGCCGTTTCTTTCCGCTAAGTAACGCACCCGCGAAAACCCGTCATTATGAAAGTCAACTGACGCATTTTCTTAATCTCTTAACAGACCATTTAATTGGGTGGTTTATTCCGTAAATTAAATGAGCTGTTTCTTTTGTTCAATTAATTCAACGAATTGATGGGTCGTTACTTCCCCTTTTTCGTGTGTTGGCATAACAATAAAATAAGACCAACCAGTCTTTTGAAAGTTTGCGCGTTGAGAGGATTTGACAGAATCCTTGTATCTTCATTCTCCTTCGCGAAGAACGCGAAGAACGTAAAGAACATGAAGAACGCGAAGAACGCCGTCATCCTCGGAAATCGATGATGCTCTAATCCGAGACGTTCTTCCCCACCCCGATCTCCGATCACCAGACGTTTGAGGAGAGTGATTTCGGGTTCCTTCTAAAAGTTCTTTATGGTTTAAAACGAAACACAGATTTAATTATTTATAATTAAAATCTGTTGTTTCTTGTTCCATCGAGTTCGTCGACGCAACGCCGGATTCTACGACGACGCGACGCCCTTCCGCGATGACGCGACGATCTCCACCGTCTGCGATGAGCAATTCCGCGAAAAACACTCACGCGTGATGACTACGAAGTAGGGATTTTATCTTTGGAATTACCCCCTTTTATTATTCCCGTAAAAGTTTCTTTAAAAAGTTAAAGAACCGGATTGGAATAAAAATTCTCCCATTGTTTATATCTAACGCGGAGGTTGCGGGCCAAACTAACACGGCCCAACGACCCTCCGCCGTTCTTCGTTCTTCTGCGGATTTGACGGGCGACAACGGAGCATGTCTCAACAGAGGTTTGATGATTCCGCAGTGAAAAACGAGTTCCGGGAGGAGCAACGGCACAGACGGGAAGAAAATCGGGCCACCAGACCCACTCCGGCGGCCTGCGGAAGCCGGCGGCGGCGCCCGGCGCGCTACCGGACGAGACCGCCGCGACACCGGCCGCGGCGGCGGCGCTCGCAGGACGCGGCTGAAGCCACATCCGGTCGCCAGGGAGACACCCCGCAGTTGTCGCGGGGGTGTCACGCGGGGGCGGCGGCTCCCCCCCGCATCACATGGGACACAGTTTCAGCAGCGTCCGGTTGTCTGGCCGACACCCCGCGGGTGCCGCGGGGGTGTCACGCGGGGCGGCGGCTCACCCCGCGTCGGCCACTCGGCTGCTCTTCCAAGCCGAGCCGGACCGGCCCTGGCCGAGCCATACCGGTCCGACCGGGTCGGACCGGGTCATACCGGGTCGGACCGGGTTCGGCCGACCCAGGGGGGTCGGGCCGGGTCGGCTCGGGCCCGAACCCCCCGTCTTCAGACGGGTTTCGTTCAAATGCCCATAACTTGAGATATGGGCGTCCAAACGACTCTTCGTCAGTGGAAACTCGATCCTTGGATCGAGACAGTCGTTTTGGTATATCACACTCAAGGTTTCGGAATACATGGAGTTCGGTCGGGTTGGTTCGTACACGAAACCAACCGGGCTCTCGGAGCGGAAACTCTCATATCTTGAGCCACGGGCGTCTGATTGACGTGTCGTCAGCTTTGTTGTTTTCCTCTAAGTGAGGCGGATCTTTTGGCATACTCCGCCCGAGTTTGGACGCAGGTGGAGTATGGTTGGGTTGGTTTTGCCTTAAAAACCAACCGGGCCCCTGGGACGAAAAAGCCAATAACTCTCAGACCGGGCGTCCGATTGACGCGCCGTCTGCGACGTTGAGTTCCTGTTGACGATACGGAACTTTTGGACCCATCAACTTAGGACTTTGTGTCAGTTGATGTATCAGCCTCTCGGCTCGTGGAGTGGATCCTCCCGAACGAGCTTGCTGTGTGCGGGAACCCTAGAGCTGGCTGCGACTGCTTCTTCGACAGCGACGACTGTGCAGAGATCCTCAATGGACTCCGACGACGACCGTGCAGAGATCCTCAATCAAATACGGCGACGACTGTGGAGAGATCCTCAGTGGACTGTGACGACTACAGAACTCAGCGATCCTACGTGGATCTGTGCTACAGGTCCTGTGTGGGCCCAGTCCTGTGTGGGCCCGATCCTGTGTGGGTCCGATCCTGTGTGGGTCATCGCTCATCGGTTCTGTGTGAGCCAGCGCCTACAGGTCCTGTGTGGGCCCAATACTGTGTGGGTCATTGCGGGGGTTAGTTACCTATCGATCCTTCGTGGGTCCGACAACTCAGATAGATCAGTGATCATCTTTATCGTCATCTGAAGAAGTATACCTGTGTGAGCTGAATCGTGTGTTACTCTCCTTTGTGGATTGTGTTGAGCTATCCTCTGTGGGTTTACTGTTTAATCTCCTTTGTGGATTGTGTTGAGCTATCCTGTGTGGATTTACTATTTACTCCCCTTTGTGGATTGTGCTGTTCTATCCTGTGTGGGTATACGTTTGCTTTCCTGTGTGGACTGGGTTGTTCTTGGGCTCGGACTTTGGAGCCGAATGGGAATTGATGACTTAGGTATATGTATGGGAATATACCTAAGCCGTGTCAGATGTTACTTCGTGATTGTATCTTTCCTTTGTGGATTATACTTTTTGGATTTCAGGAGACCTTCGGGGGTCTCGGGGTCCCTACGGAGTAGCTTATACTCACCCCTGCACGGGCTATGCCCGCACTACGTTGTGTTTGTTGCAGACGACGGACAACACTGATCGTGGTGGAGGCGTGCGGAGTAGGATGGTACCTAGAGGTGGACCACTGGGCGGGACGTACTCGGCGCGGTGAGGTGGAGCCGAGGAGCAGTGGAGGCTATCTGTACCCACCCTTCAGGTGGGGCTTCCAGAGGACGGCTCGACTCTGCGGCTTTTCCTTTCAGTTGCTGTTTTTCCTTTCAGTTGTACTTTACAGTTGGGCTTGTATTTCTGGCCCCTTTTTCTTTCAGCATAGCTTGTACAGTTTTTACTTAGTGTTTACTTTTCCGCTTGCTTACTCTGTGGCGCTTGTTTACTTTTCAAAGGAAATTCCTTCCCTTTTTGTTGGGATTTACGCCTTGGTGCTAGTCGCCAGCCCCTGGCCTATGGAAGGCGGGCTTGGGGTAGTCACGGCACGGGCCCCGAGGACGGGTCGTGACAGACATGAAATTTATTAATATGTTATTTTGTATAATTCTATTAATTTAAAATTCCTCTTTAACCATTTCAAAACATTTTTTTTGGAAATAATTCTTAATAATTCTTTTCAGAAACTAGTACACTAAATAACATATGTTATGTATAAAATAGGTAAATCATATCCCATTTTATCCAGAAACTCACCAATAAAGAAATACTGAAAAATTATGTTTAAAATAAAATAAAATGGTTTGAAAAATAAATAACATTAGAGAAATTAAATCCACTGACATTTATCTCTTATAAAAAAGAGGTTTATCAAGTGGAAAATAAATATTTTCCTAAAAAAATACCAAAAAATTATCTAGTAAATTAAATAAATACTATTTATTTATAAAATAAATATCAATATACATAGTTTTAATATAAATTGTAAAATATATGAATGTATGAAAACCATAATAGAATGAGAATAATGGAAATGTATTATTGATATTAATTGAGAAAAAATAGATCTTAATATGGTAGTATAATTCATAATAAATTCCATCAATTTCTGTGAAAAAGATATTGATATCATGGTCCATGATCCAACAATATGTTATCCATAATATTAATGTAATGTTTCTCTCATGGGGAGAGTAAAGGGAAAAAGAGTATGAATAATAGAGGATATTGAGGATTACATGCCATTGATTGTGTGTTGATCCACCTAATCCACATGAGGGGGACATTTTTCTATAATATAAGAATTATTAAAAAATATACTAAAATCCCTATATAAGGCCAATGTTGGTTTTTAATTTTTTTGGAGGTTCAGAAAAAAAAGAAAACAAATTAAAATAATTTTAAATGTTATAAAATGTTTAATTTAAATGAATGATTATAATTATATACATATTCCATGGATTTATTCACCCCAAAATTCCACAAAAATATATAACTTATATACCTATTAATTTAATATTTTATGAAATTATAAATTAAAATGATTTTAAACATTTAGAATATTTATCATATAAAAATATGTTTATTTAATCACACATTATCCATTAATTTCCAAAAAACACTACCAACATTTCCTTAAACATGGAATTTAGTAAAAATAAAATAAATTATTACATTCTATTTGTTGGGTGTATAAATTCACCATTTTCTATGAATTTTTACCGCATAATTTTCATCAATAAATACATTCCATAGAAAACTCTAATCCTTGATTATGAATTTTATTATATTTATCCTTATGAATGCACTATGTTTTTAATAAAAAAATATGAATGAAAATGATTTCTTAATGATCAATTAATGCACCAAATTTTTCAATAAATCTTACATTTGGTTATATGTGTCTAATTTACTAATTAATCACATGAAATTTATTATATTGAAAAATCAAGATAAAAATGGATTATAGGATGAATAAAATAAAATTTTATTTATTATACCACATAATAAATGTAATACCATGAAATTATAAATGAATAACAACATATTTGATAGCTTATGAGACACAAAACACATAGAATAAATAACAAATGATATATATTTCATTAAGTTGAGTCTGTTGAACAACTTATGGAACATGCAACCCCAAGTCTACATGAACCATAATATAGTATACCATTAAAACCTAGAAATTAAATTTATATTTATGCATATTACTAAAATTATTGTGAAAATTACTGTTATTTATTCATTATAAATAAAATATTGATCATTTAAAGGTAAAATGAAATATTTTCCTAAAAAGGTGTATTTTTTTATAAATGATGGTTAAATCACACTATGAACATGTCATTTAAAATTAAATTATACCAATTTGATAAAACATACTTGTTAAAATGAAAATAATTTTTTAAGTCATCACACGAAAATTATATTACGTTTATTTATTTGGATTTCATTGAAATGATTCATTTTTTTGAATAATCATGAAAAATTCTGATTTTTATTGAAAATGAATTATCATTTAAATAATTAAAAAAAATAAATTATTATTTTTTAAATATATTAAACTAGAAAAATTATATTAAATTTATCTATTTTATATAATTAGAATAAATTTTATGAAAAAATTTAATTTTAAAACCTTCTATACTTTTGATAATTTCCCCCTTAAAATCAAACATTTTCATCATGTTTACTAGTATAATTTTTATTTGAATTTTCTCAATTCTTTGAATTTAATATGGAAAAATGGATTTTAAAATTTTAATCAGAATTGTTTATATTTTCTAATATTTAAAATATGTTTTGACCATTATTAATATTAATTTTCATCACAATTAATTTCCACTGTTATGGTAAGAAATAAATTTACTACAAGTTAATCTAAAAGGATAATAGTTACAATTACCTAAAAATTGTCAAAACGCAAATTTCTAGACATATTTTATAGATATAACCTATAAGGTTTGAATATTTTTATTTTTTTTAATTTTTTTATTATAAAATGATTTGTTTAAAAAATTATTTTAAAAAAATCCACGTGTTCCACCCCCCACTGATTAAAGGGCACCCCCTCTCATCCTTTCATCACACATCCAAATCCATTTGTTTTAAAAAAATACCTACCTAAATCACATACTTAAATCTATAACAAAATATCTGATCCATTTTCATGAGAATAATTCCATTCTATGACATATTTTAGTGATATCCTAATGAATATTTCTGAAGAAGTGGTAACATTTTTACACGAGAGTTTTTTTATTTCTTATGCAACCACATTAATTTTTTTTAAAGTAGAATTATATTATAAAATCATTATATTAAATTTAATTAGATTTTATAATAATAATTAACCTACCTGTATCAATCTCCACTTCTATCAAATGGTTAAAAAATTGTTGATAATGTGTTTGGAGGACTACTACTACACGAACTGATAGAATTAATTTTCCATCACCACCATTAAAGGATAAATATAATGATGTATTTTGAAAAATAATTTTATATTTATTATATTTTTATAATTATGTAATTATAATATCAATTATGACATCTAATTTTTTATTTTTTAAAAAATACAATAACGCTGGTTATGTGTATGGTGGACTATCATCTCACGAAACGTAGTTATTTTTTTCAATTATGATTCAAATGTAAATAAATAAAGACAATTTTTTGGATTATATGTTACATACATGAAATTATATTTGTTATTTAATATTAATATATCTCCCACTTCCTTATCCATTAACTCTTTAATGGAATATTGTTGTTTCTCATGTATATGTATGGCTGATAGTCTCGATGAAGTGATGAAATTCATTTTTGATGTCCCACATTAAAGAATGATTATAAAAACATATAATATGAGTAAATATTATATTTTAAAATATTATATAATTCTGTAGATTATGTATCTATATCATATAAATTGGAACAAAAAATTTCATGGCAATGAACGAAGGAGAATAAGACAATTAATATCTAAATCAATGAAAATGAAGAAATGTAATAAAAAATATGGGAGTTAAATGTCATAACAAGATAATATATGATATTTTAAATATTAATAAGGTTATATAAAAAATTAGTAACTCTGTTAAAACCATTATATATGAGGTTAAATCACCTTCAACCAGAAGGAAGTGTGAGGTAAGGGACGTTGTCTCAATTTCCATACATTGAGGCATATTTTATTGTCTTGCACATCATTTCACTTATAAGTTTTAGATGATACAAATTTTAAATTTAATTTCCTGATTAATTCATAATTTATTTTATTTTATATTTCAATTTTAATTATCTCATCCATGTATATATTACTTGAACCTTTCCATGTGGTATTAGATTTTGTATCGATTTTATTTCATTAAATAATATTGCAATTTTATGAACCTAATTTATTTTATATGGTGTATATAACTAACCATTTACATGTAAAATAATGATTACATTATAAATAACTATTTTTAAAAATTGAATTTGAATTATTTCATCAATGTGTTTTTTTGAATTAAATGTTACCATGTGGTAATGGATTTCATAACTCAATTTATTTTATTAAATTCATATATTTATTCATTGTATTTGATATTATTAGATAATTTATTTTGTCTAATTTTAATATAATATTTATTATTTCCATTTATTTTATGTGTGTTTACAATTTATTAACATTATAAATTCATTGATTTATTATCACTTCAACGTTATGATCATTCTAGGATTTTCTTTTGTGATATCATTTTAATCAGGATTGTTTATACTTGAAATTAAAATAATGTAAATTATTTTTTCATTTTATAGTATAAACATTGAATTTTATTTCCCCCAATACATTCATGATTTCATCAATAAATATTACAATATTCCCCACAATGGTATTAAAATTGATTAAAATTTGATTTTGTAGAAATCCAAAATTATTTCACTATTTAGTCGGAAAATATTTTTTCATCAATGTCCCTATTTTCTTAAAATGTTTTCAAGAATGTTTCTATAATATTTAAAATTACTTTTTAAATAAATATTTAAACAATTTTATTTTTTATTGTTTTTTTAGTTAATATTCTTTTCATTTTCAAAACAAGTCCCATTTTTCTTTTACTGAAAATAGTAAATGAATATTTGTTTTAACTTGTACGGAAGAAATGGAATTTATAGCCTTTATGAAAACTAATTTTTTGTAATGATATATATATATATGTGTGTGTTTATTCCCAAAAAATGAGAGTGAATGGGTCCCTAAGGGATAAAATACAGAAATATATGTGTCAAATTCCTCGTATAGAAAAGGAAGATAAGGTGGCCAGAACTCATGGGTCGTGTAATCCTCTAGAAGACACACGATCGAGTGATCTTTATATGTACACATAGAAGATCCATGAATAGCCTATGAAATTCTTCAAATCCCATGAAAAACCTCTAAAATATGTCTTTGTTTTTATAAAGGCATCCCAGCCACAATCTCATCATGCGATATTTTCCAAAAGACTTCTCATGGATAACCGGAGTTGTCAATTTGTGTGTGCCGAAATATCAAACAAAAAAATTACATTTAAAAAAATGTGGAAAATATCTAAATTTTTTGATCCTCTTATTTATGTAAATTTCAAAAGCTTCACCCAGGTGGATTTAAAGTTACTACAATCCCCCAAAGACATGTCCAACATAACATGAAAGAACCCGTTGGCATGTCACCTTCATCATACGAAGTACCACTAACTTGTCTAGTTGTACTTGTGCTCCCCTCCCATTAAAAAGAAAAAATGTAGGGTTGGACAGGGAAAATTCCCATGCATAACTAGAGGAACCATTATTGGTATCATGAAATATCACCAATAGGGTGATTTTTTGTCTTCAATTAAACTTATACAAACTCACAATAAACCCAACCCTTGTTAAATAAACATGAAAATAATAATATAAAAATGAGAGCTTCTTGTGAGGGAATAAATTTTGATCTTATATGAATGGGGGTTTACTCCACATGATATCAATATTGATAATGTAAAAACGACATAAACATTTCATAACAGTCTCAACATCCCCATGGCAGGATAGCATTAGCTCGCAAAGCCCCTTGAGAAGATGACTTTTTCTTACAGAAGATCTCAGGAAAATTATTTGAGATCATGTGAAATCCTTTCAACATGTGTCTTGTTCTCATAGAGGTCCCTAGGAATGTCATCAATACCTTGAAAAATACCATTGGAATGTACAAATTATTCAGAAAGACCTCTATTATTGGACAAACATCTAATAAATGGGAGAATTTACTAGATTATCTTACCATTGCAAAATATCATTTAACACAATTGGAATAACCTATAGTTGGATTTCTTCAAAGGAATCATACTAAATCCATCCATCATCTCTTTATTGGATATTAGAGATACATTCCACACAATGTGAAAATTAATCGGGGTAGCGCCACCTATAAACCCCCAACCTAGCATTAAAAAATGCATCCTTGGACCCACGCACCAGTGAAACCAAGAATCATAGAGGACATC
Source organism: Viscum album (assembly GCA_963277665.1). Taxonomy (NCBI): domain Eukaryota; kingdom Viridiplantae; phylum Streptophyta; class Magnoliopsida; order Santalales; family Viscaceae; genus Viscum; species Viscum album. The sequence goes on from OY728130.1 coordinate 1,714,697,196, forward strand.
TTGTGGAATCCTATATTGCAATCACAATGTTTTAATTCTAGGTAAAATCCATGTAACAATATATGAAATCATGAAGTGTTCATGGGATCTTTTCATGATAATTTAGTGTCACATGATTGACTTATGGTGGGTCTAGCGAAGGACATCCAACAATTCATTTGAATTACATGAGTCCCATGAAAGGTAACCCTATAAATATAAGTAACATATATAATAAATATTTGAATAAATTGTCGATATTGGATTATTCCAAGAAGATAGATTCATTAAGAATCATGCACATAACATGAATCACCCACATCACGAGACAACACTTGTACTTGATTCCCAGAATAGGAGACGTTCCTTGGTATAATATTTTGATAATGAAATATCCACAAGGAATGTTAGAGAATGTCACATGCCCCCTGTCATGCCACCAATGTATCACAAAACATCCATCCCCTCTATCCAAACATCCAGATTCCCCTCTATATAGAAAACAATCATACGAAGACACTAATTCATGTTATCAAGCTCTCTTGATAGCACCAGGGTATGTCAGTTGGCTTTTGTGACATTATCCAGAAAATTCATCCAGATCATGTCACCCCCTCTAGGAATATATGCTAGCTTTTACAATGACCTCCATACAAGTCCTATAAATAAAGATACACCCTCCAGGAATGTTAGTTGGATTTTGCGATGGCCTCCATAAAACAAGAATGATCTCTTGATACTATCCATACATGACTTCCCTCATTCATGATGAAACCATGACATCCCACCCAAGACCATGTGATGACCGACCACAGATGTCTTTCAATTCCAACCAAAAAAATTAGAAATGATCATGTGATTACCTTCATGTATTCTCTTCCAATTATGAGATATTACTAATGAATGTCAATTGGAACATGCAATTTTCATTGAACAAGTCCAAAAAATATCCAAACATGTCAAAATATCCTCCATCATGTCAGGCATACAAGCAAGGCATATGAACCATACAATCAGATATGTCAAACATGTATCCTATGATATGGTAAACATTTATAGTGTGAATATTATGGATACCATAATGGGAAGTCTTCAATCAACAACATAATATGATATGTCCCCTCTGTAAGGGAATACTCAACATATAAGCCTTGATCAACTGAACTATGATGACTCTAATTCCAATCGTAATCAAAATATAAAGGGAGCCTACTATAGAATGAGATAAAATGGGAATCCACTTCAGTGAATGTCTTAATATGTCTCTGACATTCCAAACATCGATACCCAATATCTCCCATAGGATGATAATCTTTCCCCATCCATCAGTATATCGGGATAGAACATAGATTTCATCCATAACCAAGATAACTAGGACACCATAAAAAGGGACAAGTTATATATTAAAAATCTCAAGGGTAGTCCCAACACATAAGGCCAAAATACATATGTAGTGAGAATGAATAATTTTTCTCAATTGTTTTCTACACTATTAATGGATCATTTAAACTTATGGGGTTATAATGATCACATTGTTATCATATTGAATCTTAATAAGCCATATAATGTCTTGTGTTGTAATCCCTAAACAATATAATAATATGATATATCCCCCATATAATAGAAACCTCAATGTGTATGTCTTCATCGAATAAAGTACGAGATCTCAGATTCTTACTATAAACTTAATTCCTATGATGCCTTTATTAATGTATAATCTCAAACAGATAGTTTCTTTAGTGTACTTCCCCCCATGTTTTTGAAATTTCAACAATTAGAATCCAAATATCTACCATGGGATAATATTTACCCCTCACCCACCAGTGAACTCAGTTACAAAATGAACTATTGTGACTCTAACTCCACCTATAATCAGGATATGTAGGAAACCTCAAAGAGTTTTGAGTTTAATTACATGGTACCTAAGTTACCAAATATATTTCCCCTCATCATTATTTTGATATTCAAAGGTTTAAAGAAATATTTGTGTTTTGAATCCTTTTATATCCATGATAGATAGGACATTTCATGATAGATTAATTATATTCTAGAAATATTAATTGCCTTCATGGATTAAAATATATTCTAGATTGGTTGGTTAAATAAAATCAACATAAATTCATATACTCATTAATGGGAACTGGATGAAGAAACATAGATACATATAAATATATTCAATAATAGATTCTTTTTTTATGGGAAAGTATTTATTTATGACACACATGTTAAGGTAAGTAGCCCCATATTGGGATTAGGAGTTGATTATAAAAAAATATCTTAAATACATAACAGAATCATAGAGTAGGCTAAAATTCCCAAAAAAGGGGAGTGATGAGCCTAAAATCCCATCCTCTTGTCCAATGTGAGTTACTAAGTATCATTGGTTATGAAACCACAAAGGACTAACTACCTATGGAAGGCAATTTTGTACTATGTTAGAGATGTGAGAACTATCCATATTTTTCGATAGAGATATGAAAGGTAATCATTCATTGAATTTTTGTACGAAGTCATTAACCCCCCCAATAATCAAACCACCATGCCAAACTATCCACATCCTTCATACAAAACAAATGTGGTGCACCTGATGTGAGATCATTAAATAACATCATATCCTTCACAAGGTAAACATGATATACTACAAAATTATCACTAAACAATTTTGTTTCTGTCTTATGAAGTGTACCTTATCTTTTATATCCCAATCAGAATTATTAAACTGATGTGAAACTCTCAAAAAATAGGATGATATGTTAATCAAGTGTCATTTAATTTTATTTTGTATATCTGATACCAAAAATAATTCCCAACCCAATATAAATCTAATATATAAAATGATGACCAACTAATCATGCATTGGTCTAATTTTTATTCCTATACCACACAAAATATTGTGAACACAATTTGAATCAATCGAATAACTATATGATTAGTTAATCATGCATCATGCTCTGTTTTTCATATCCCACATAAACTGTAATGGTGAATCATGATTTTCTATAAAAATAGGATGAACTATTAATCATGCATCGAGCGTTTGTATTTTTATATCCCATGAAAACTACATTGGTGATCATGATGTGAAACTCTAAAATAATTAGATGATATTTTAATCATGTAGTGGTACATTTTTTGCATATCCCACACAAACAAAAGTACTGACCTGATCTTAAATCTCGAGAATAATAGGATTATTGATTAATCGTGCATTGGGAAATTTTTTTCATATGCCACACCAAGAAATTGTGAACCTCATGTGAATGTCTCAAATAGTTTTATGATTAGGTAATCATTCATTAGAATATTGTTTTTCATATTCCACAAAAAAATTGGTGAACCCGATAGGTATATCTCAAATAACAAGATGATTAGATTACCATGTGTTAAGAAATTTTATTTTGAATATCCGAAATGAACAAAATTGGTTAAGATGGGATGAATCATATGAATAATCAACTATCACTTGGGTTCTCATGAAATAAGTCCATCCCCTCTTTGAAATTTCCATGCAAGCTGAATGATCGGACCATGGATAAGAAATGAAAATTATGTTACCCATGCTTATCTGATTGAGATCATATTATTCCTATGATAATGCATTGATCGAAGACCTTGTTCATTTTTTATTTCATGACTGATGATACTGACCATACCAACAACACCTAGATATGAGATAATTCCTTAATCAAGTAATATTTCTAAAAAAATTAGTTATGCCTATAACCCATGTAGGCCTGATAATGACCACATAGACCCAACAAGTTTATCATAGGGTGTTGAATGAAATGGAATGATAATCAAATTTATATGGTATGATAAAAAAATTAAAGATATCCATGAAGGTATACAAGTGTTTAATCCATTGATTCTATTCTTTCTAAAGAAATCTTTAGAAAAGATAATGTCCCTATTTATGCAAGAAACTACATTAAGAGCTTATACTTATTTTTCATCAATCACTTACAGTGAATTCTGTTAAATATGAAAAATAATGTAATCTAGGGATAGCTTCTCTTTATGGAGCCTTTGAGAAGGTCTCCAGTCAACCTCCATATCTATTAAAATCCAACTAGTACCCATTAGTTTCCTACTAATGGTGCTACCAGACAAACTAACACCTCAGGTACCTATGAATGTGAAAAAAGACAGACACATCAGGTGTTAAAGGTTATGGATAAATATGAGTTAGCTCATTATCCAACCCTTGATGATAAACCATAAAAACATATTCCTGTGGTATCCTATGATTAGTCTTATATCCCTAGTCACTCATAAAAAATCAAGACATATTCTTATAGCTTCATTTGAGGTGTGCATATACCTACACCCATTCATCATGTCCATCAGAATATTCAGATGTCACAAAAAGGATATAATTGGTATCATATTCCCACCAAAATTAGATACATATGGAATTATATAGTGGATGAAGAAAAGTTTTAGGCTTATATTCCTATAAAATTTTTTCTAAAATTCCAAAACATATTTAAAATAGGTGAAACGGTCAACTATTATATCCTGACACTCGTACAGCTATACTAAAAGATGAAAATTATTATCCATACAATGAGTGAAGAACACCAATATAATTAGTATGAACAATTTGTTTCTCTGGAATATGTTAATACTCATGCTCATCTCTTGGGTAATTTTAAATGTATTCATTAAAGTACAAGGAACTGAACCATGCTTATATACCCATTAAAACCAAGGCTACCGAGTTGAGAGGAAAACATGCCCTATAGTAGGGTCATATCCCTACCGTAAGACCCTTTTTGTATATTCCAATGGCCCAGGATCTTGCTCATGTCCTCATTATAAATAGGTATTTCCATGCACTAGCATCACATGAATAATCAAAAGATCATATTTGTATTGAAGAGGATAAATGGAATACTATAATGGCCCGTGATCGGTAACATATCTTCATTTTGGTGATGACTCACCTAGTGAAAGTGGAACATTCCTTAGGAAAAGGTCATATTACTATCACTAAATCTACATAGAATATTCTTGTAGGATATAGAATCCAGGATCATATTCCTACATCCATTGAAGAAAAACTATAACCGAATCCTTTTGAGGCTATTTAAGAGGAGGGACATACCCCTTCCCCCATTCTAGAAGATTGTCATCATATTATCATAGGGAATGAATACTCAGAATTGGATCATATTTCTACTGCAACTAAGGCTCACCAAGTGATATTAAAGAATACCTTGGGACATGATCATATACCTATAAATTACAAAAAGTAAAATATTCTAATTTCTTCGTATTGAGATTATATCCTGGACTGGTCAGAGGCTCACCAAGTTAGAATAGAACGTGCCTTGAGACAGACTCATATTCATCTCAATAACAAAAAGTATCAGTGAACTATATTTTATCATAAAATAATTTGTCTCATATTATTGTAGCACCAGACAGTTATCAAAAATTTCTAGTAGCTATTACATAATAGAGTTATATCCCTACACAATTTCAAAAGGCAGGTCAACATATTCTGACCCTACCATAGAATGAGGAACATATCCTTAATCTAAACAATTCCAGTGTTGTTGAGGATATTCTTGGAACATTATCGACACCAAAATGTTCCAAAAACTATTCAATTTACATATATGGAAATCATTACCATGATATTCATCCCCATGTTAGTTTTTATATGAATTACATGACCTCTAGTACTGACATCCATTGCGGTCAACATACCAAGGGGGATATCTCCGATGAATAAGAAAATAAACCCTTTTACTAGAAAAAAATTTTATATACACATTATATAAACTCATACACCATCATATAGATAGTTTCTTGAAACATTGGGTTCAACCGTATATTTTTCACCCATCACCATCCATAAATACTCTACTCAAGTCAGTAGGAAATGATGTGAATCACCATCTATTGTCTGATCAGATGGAGAGGTGTATGTCCCATAAAGTGGAATAAAAAATTGATATATGTATGTATTTTTATAGAACCAAACTCCCCACCATGTTCTAGACCTTTTCTGAATATGATCATGGGATCTCAGATGATCTGAGAAAGAGTTCAAGATTTATCTACACCAAAATATGTGGTATACTAATCAATTATTGAAGGATATAAATGTAACCTATAGAGAATATGAGGGCCAACTTCTAACCATAAATAAAATATATTGTTATCTAGATATGGTTGTGATATCTTGGTCATGTGAACCAAACTAAAAAACAATTATGATAATATGCAACATGCTTTCCACATTTTTATCACAACTCCTTGAAAACTGATAGTCAATGTCACATCATGTATCCATATTCATGGATGGGGGAACATATGGATAATTACATGTTACAAACCCCCTGTAATAGTATAATTCCAAATTTATGGTTTCCTATAATGGCATAGCCTCTAGAAAAATTAATGCCTGAGTAATAGTCATGATAGTTCTTTAATACAACCAAATGCCCTCGGTTCATTAATGCCATGACATCATGAATGGAGGAGGAGGATAACCAATAATCATTGTAATATACCCCTTTATGGAATGATTATTTATTCTAGAAATAGAATATATAGTTGAAAAAACAAAAAAAATCCCAGTAAAGAATGAATCCCATAATGGGATACAATTTCTCCCAGATTCCACATGAGCACATTAAACCAAAATATAAAAGGTTTCAATATAATCTGGCATAGAATCCATCCACGAGAGATCCTAGGTCACTAGGCTTGGGGAATATCTACCAACATATCTAACTAATAGATTTTAATTTCTTGAATGGATTCATGGAATAATAGCAGTAGTTATGTGTAAAATTGATCCCACTGGATTTTGGGAATTTTTATCTCAATTGTTATCAGAAGTTTCATCATCCCCCAATATAGTCCTAGAAAAATCAATGGACATTACACACCTACCCTATCCTATTGGTTTGGGTGAATTATTATCTAAATTTTGTCCCATGAATCATTATATCCTAGGATGGAATCATTTGATCCTCACCATATTGATCAACCAATGGCATTTATGGCCTTGGATATCCCTAGTCCATAAGACTATGAGATTTTTCATCAACATCATCATCAGTATAAAGGGAATGAGTTTCTTATAGGATGGTATCTATAAATCAATGATTGAAGATCCATCCATTCATCTCACCTTAACATGAACCTCTTGTATTTGGGGATTATTCGACAGTTATGAATAGAAACTCTTTCTACATCACTATTGAGATGCTGATATGGGAAGAACGTATGGAGAAGGAAAATAAGACTCCATCAAGGTCGCAATCTAAAACATCCCAATAAAGACAAGGGTTTTAGAAATAAACATAAATACGGATATTCAAAATCATCATATTAAATTGAGAGTAATAGGGAAACCAGCACTACATGAAACACCATTTTAAATGAAATCAATACCAATACAAAAAATAATGTTGATCAAGAAAAAAATGAAGTGGGTTGAAATATGGAAAATTTTCATAGAGTGGAGGATCTAGATGCACCCATTGAAGTTATACACACAATAAAATAGAGGAGGACCTAAAACCAGACACCTATGAATATTTAGTTTCTACATCTATATGAGAAAAATAGTAAAGATAAAGGGAAAGGTGTAGCCACATTGCAATCACCGACCAAAATAACTAAAAATCCTTCCCTGGATGGTCATTATTCACAATATGAGAATGTGATACAAAATCATAAAACAATCAAAGTGGATCTAATAAAGGGAAATATTGACACATGGTTATTTTCTTTAGGTTGATGTGAATATACCACCACTCATATTCTTAGAAAGAGTTAATATTTCTACAAGAGTGGTAGTTGATCTTTAAATTAGATTAGTTTTAGGTAGCCGATTTACATAAATGATAAATTTAAAATAGATCATGACTTCCCACCACTGGTGCACAAAATCTACCACATCATGGAAATAATTCAATCTTCGCACAAATGGTGAATCAATATGAGATGAAAAAGGGCCACCTCAACAAGCCCATCCCACTCCCTATTGGATAGAGGCAGATCAGAAAGCAGTAAATCTATATGTTTTCAAGATCATTCAGTCTCTAGAAACTCAAATTGATGTCATGGAAGGGAAACATGTACCAATGTCACCTGAGTAAATTCTATATCCCGAATAGGTTTATGAAACTTTTCCTCCATATAATTTAAGTAATCATAACTTATCCTCCTTTGATGACAAGGGATACAATAAAGAACATCTCAATCACTTCATATCATTTTTTAATGATTTTCCCTTGATATCAATATGAAAAACTAATATGATGTGTTTTTATAGAATTTGATAGTTCTAGGATTTGTTTAATATATTAGTCTTCTAGTAATAGAATTTACAATATAGGAGGACCTCCATCATAAATTCCTTTAACAGTTCTTCAACATTCCAAGATTAAAGAAAATTTCTTCCCTAAATAATTGAAAGAAACGCTAGAATGAGAGGGTGTATAACTTCATATATAGATGTAATGGAATCCCAATTTTATATGCATCCCCCTCTCAAAGGAGAAATCACTCTACCTCTATAACCAAATCATCTAGTATGAGTTGAAAATTCATGTGATCTCAGTGATTTATCACGGTATCCTTCATGATTTCACATAAATGATGAAACATTTGGAAGATTCCATTCATTGAACCATATACAAATATAGACTCATGACATAAATAAAATGGAAATGATTGATAAGGAATATATTTCCACAATCACGCACAAACCAATAGTTATTCCCATTCAAGCAGAAAGGCGTGTCTGAAACTACCCATCACCTCTGATCAAGCAACAACAACCACAAAATCTCCCTTGGCCAATAGCATAGAGAAATTAGGGAAAATCAGGATTTGGGTAACAAATGAATAAATAAAACTCCTTATAAAATGAATAAGTACATGGTTATTTCATTACAACCATGTATTATATCCTGGTTAATCTTCCATATTACAGGAATCCCAATGAGAAAAAATTCACTGATAATCCAGACTATGACCTATTCCCCAGAAGGCTGGGTCACAACATCGATTATTGCATTATCTACAATAGAATCCTTAAAATCACAGTCGATTTAAGATATGTGATGTTTGAGGACTCCTCGACATTTGTGGCCTGGCTAATGACCCCCCAATTAGGATATGGTGATTGGTATAATTTACTAGTTTGGAATGAGAATCGTTTCAACTAATAGATTAATCAAAAGTTATTTGAATGAGCTCATTTCACACTTAAATCATATCTTTGTAGATCCAAAAAGGATCCTCCATCGATGTTGGTGACATCAGATAAGTTCTCTAAAAAAAGATTCCACCTTCACATGTAGGAATACATAGAAGGGGAAGACTTAAATATTTATCCAATGAAATATACAACACTTGCAAATTTCATCAATGAAAAATACAAACCAAGGAACCATCCCACCAAATAGAACAATCATCAAATTAAGATCTCATATTTATTTATGGTAACATAATTCACATGTAATACCCCATCTATGATGATGAATATTCCATAGAATATGAGTTCCCCAATACATAGTTAAGGAATAGATGGCCACATGCATAGGAGATGAGGATGTATGGGAAATAATGGGCATGGTAGGACCTAATATCTTTCTGTTGTCCATATGGATGACATATTTGTAGCTGAGACTCATGGGATAGAAATATGAATACCCAACTAAGGAATGTAGGTGTTCTCGATCCCTCCATCTATCGTCCACAACTAGTCATATTGGATGACCCCCAAGAGGGGGTGATATTATCTGATAATCCCATACAACAAGGAAAATGATCATGAAATATTCCACCAGTAGTAGATGCTCCCCCAACCTCTTCACATAGACCATTACCATCCACCTCAAATTGATCGACTTATGATCCATATGTTAAGGATTAAACCAAGCATGGAAATTTTCGGCCTCTGAATCAAAAGTATAAAACTTTGAAGTAGTTGGCGGTTTACCCAACCAATATATCATCCATAAATTCCCTATATATTCAAGAAGAGCTCTAGGACACAAACTATGAATCCCTCAAGAGACAATATGAATTACATATATAATTATTTGTCGTCTAGGTTTATCAAGTGTTTACCATGTCATTATAATCCCAATTGACTAACCTGTTCATAGAGTATGATCAGGTGGAGTTCATCCAAGGACACATTACACCCCTATAAATTATAGGAAGACTCAATAATAACATCGTCTAAAGTGATAGGATTGAAAATGTTTTAGGGATCAACCTAATTCCAATTCGAACCCTCTGACATTTGATGTATATCAATGGTGACTTAAATCTCACAACTTTTTCCCTTTAATGGTAAGATAAGAGTGAGTAAATACCTATTGGGAAGATCACTCTCAAATCTTATTTTGGGGATCTCAATTCTAATTCAGATATTATGGTTATCCAACAAGACACAACATATAATTTCCTTATCACAGGGACTTGTCACCATATTCAGATTTATCATCATTTCTTGAAATACCCTCATTAATGGAACTGTCATCATACTACATGGTGATTGTGCCCCCTTAGATTCATTCAAAGACACATGTTATGAGGTATGTTTCTATTAAAGGAAATTTTAATAGCCATTAGTTGATGAAGATAAATAGATTAATACCCCAATATCTTGGGGATATCTCCAATAAACCCTAGGAGTATGGTCCATAGTGATTATGTACTCCCCATAAATCTAATTGAGGAAATGGAACAACTCCAAAATGTACAAGCCCATTAATTATCTAGTGATGGTGTAAAAGACAATAAGATTTTAAATCTCCCTACAATGAATTAGGTAATAGGGGATGATAATGTCTCCTTCCATGGCGTCTCTGACCTCAAATGCTATAATGATGTCCCCATATTATTGACTTTATCTAAAAACAATGTACAAAAACTATGATGTTAATGAATAAGAGGATAAACATAGGTATTTTCCTCTTGCATTAGAAGAAGTTTTATCCACCACCATTGATGAATGAATGTATGTAAATCTAGACACAAAATAGGAGCTAAAGGCTACCTTTATTAGCGTCACCATTCCTCTTGGAAAAAATAGATGTGCATTGAATTTCCAAGGAAACACAAATATGTGTTCTCATCGATCTATAAAGAACTTCTAGGAATGAATCTTGATGTTTATATGCATCATCTTAGCCTACTCAAAGGCCATCAAGGGTTCAAGGAGGAATCTAGGAAGTTGGAACCCCCCATGATACCAACATTGTGGAATAAGTTACAAAATTGATGAAATCTATCTTTTTTCATGAAGTAAAATAACAATGATAGATCTCCAACATCAAGCATGTCAAGAAAATGAATGTAATGTTTAGGGTTTGTATCTATTTCAGAGACATTAATAAACATTGTCCAATGGACGATTTCCCATTATTGATGGAAAAACACTTGATAAATTCAACTGATATCTTCCAGGAAATTTCCATCATTGATTGGTATTTAGGGTATATTTAGATGAAGATGGAACCTAAAGATGAGGAATCAACCACATTCTGACCGATATAGAGATTTATTATCAGTTTATACCCTTTTTATTAATTAATGCTTTTGTGACATACCAACATGACATGAATCGTATTATTTAAGCCTTTCTGGAGATAATAGTTAAATGTTATGTTCAATACATGCTTTCCAAATCCAATAAGTGATTTTATCACTTAATGAATCTTCAAAAAATATTTTACAAGGTGTAACATCATTTTTTTGAAGATGAATTCGATGAAAATTATTTTTTTGGTAACATCCAGGAAGTAATTTTTATTTTTGTTATAAAACCATAATATTGTGGTTTATCTCTTAAAATACATGTACTATTTTTTCAATGTCACTCCAAGAAATATCAACAAACTTAGTTGAATCCAAGCGTACATCTCCCATTTTGTCATCTCCAAAATAAATGGCCACAAACACACTCTCTTTCAATGAGCTAATGAAGATGGAATGGCCTATCAATAGGATGTTGATTTCAAAAAAGCATCAAGAGAATAAAGAAATTAAATCTAAACCCACCATTCATGATGGAACCCGTGGATGGGAAGCCAATGATATTATATGTGGAAACCATGAAATTCTCCTTGGGTGCTCTCCTCACACCAAATAATGATGTATGAAAAGAGGAAAATATGTACCTCCTCACCCAAACGATTCTAGGTACTGAGAACCGATACTCAAATTTCAAAAATAACTACCTAGAACTAATAATTATAGTAAAAAGGATATGTAATTATATGAATCATCAGAAATTAGGTTTTGTCTCTTTTATAGATCCAGTCAAGTAACTCCATTTACATCCCATGATTAATGGGCAGCTGGCTCAATGGGCGGCCATTCTAAAATAATACAAAATTCTGTTCTTGTCACTAAAGGTGGGGGAATAGAGATCAGTAGTTGATTTCCATATGGAACATCCCACAATAGAATGTATATCAGTGGAAACCAAACATATAGATTAAGAGGTTTTATTTACCCATAACACTCCCTGGACATTGGAGATGACTTTTTATCGACCCTCCTGAAGTCTTATCAAATTAAGGATGGAAATGTCAACACTAAATTAGGTTGGATTACAGATTGTATTTGTCTGGCTAGAAAACAATATATACATACTCTTTCTCACTATCTAAATGCTATAAAAATATTGAGGTTTCTTTCAAAGCCCACATCACTAGCCTAGATGTATCACTACATCTATAGATAGTCTACCTAAATATAATAGGGGATTCCATGCATGTGATAAATCATATAAATGGGGAATATTCCCTGAAAATGAAAAAATAGAACCTATAACTCTTTATATCATGGGACTATTGTCAATTTTCTGTTTGGATCCCACATTGAATTATGTTCACTAATCACGTAATTGTTGTGCTGACACACTAGCTAATGTAGACACAATCTTGGCTATACCTAGTTAGATAGAAGCAATATCTCATTCCACCACCAAATATTAGTTTCATAGATCATCACCTACAACATGGTTAAAATGAAGTAGGAAAACACTTCCCCATATGAAGATTTATCGATATCCACCCCTAGATGGATGGATCCCATAATTGGGTTTCTATGAAACTAGACTGTCTTGAGAGACCGATCCGGATAATAACTAAATTTAAGTCGTTCAATGAACATTAACTTGTTGTATGGTCCAAATGATATGAGTTCACTCAATAAGTGTGGTTTTTATGGACTCATACTAATAGTAGAAAGGGAGACCCCCCTGTAATGGAAAAGGTGCACACGAGATCATGTGAAACTCATCAATCTAGGACCAGGTACTCCCAACAAATCAAGAGGCTATGCTACTATAGAAAACCCATAATAAATTATTAACTAGAATTCATGATGAAATTTAATGCATGCAAAATTCATGAAAAATTCATCCATATCCCTTTATAATATCTATACACACCTAAATATTCCTAAAAATTCATCACATGGGGAATGCATATTGTGTGGATATATCTCCAAAAGACATCTAACCAGCTTTCATACATCCTAACTCATAGTGAAATATTTTCCAAAAGGTATGGGGAAATAGCCCTCATGGATATTGTAATGAATAATATCATAAACTTCATAATGTCCTATATCATTACAGGTTAGTGGTCCCTCACCCAAAATTGACTGACAACAACACCAAATTCTTTCCAATGGATTTTATAAAATTGTACTTATAGTGCAACATCGAGTGAAATCACTAAACCCTCTATAATGCATATTTAAATGTATAGATAAATTCAATGAATAAAGAAGTATAAAATATAAACCAAAAGATGGGTAATAAGGTCAATAATTCATGGCCACATATGATCCTACATGGTTTATGGCACTAACATACCAAAAATGTTTAATACAACACAAGAGATTCAATATTCATTGGTGTACAGTACTGAGGTAGTATTTCCCATTGGAGTTCAATCACATTCACTACAAATATCCATTTTTTGTTAACTATAAAATAATGATAAATTAAAAAATTGAATGGATGAGCTGTAATGACTCGATGAGAACATGTTTTGATACACTACACCACCTTGATGATCATTACAATCGGATCACACATGATATCAATAAAATTATTCATCTTTATTCCTTCTCAGAGAAATGGTATTGGTTCTTATAACCCCAATTATTCAAGGAAATAATCCATCAAAACCGGAACCAAAATAGGATGATCCTTATATCATACATAAATTATATAACAATGGAGACTAATCATTTCCCATAATGGATCAGTATTGTTTCATGCCTTCATTAATCATAGGGCTCTCACAAATTAAATTTCATACATTTCATAAAGATTCCAAAATCATTACCACAAGATGTTAAAATATGAGGATTCGTCCTGAAAAAAATGATGTTAAACTGTATGAAAAAACCTATTCCATATGACTTTCTAATATAAGAAAATATCTGATCCAAACCACATTATGTCAAAATTTACATATCACATCTCGAAAGAAATACATCAAAATGAACAATGGAACTCGTTATTAATGCACCATTTTTAACTAAATTAATTTCTCCTTAATGCAAGATGTTAAAATTCATAGAATACATCCTCACTACATGATGTTAAACCGTAAGGGAATTACCATCTAACTGAGGATTGATCACCCAAGATCTAGCTCTTTTTGAAAGAAAGTTGAAATAACAATGTACCTGTGTGAGAATATGATCCATAGAGTGAATATCTTATTTGAATAACTACCTATGGATTGATTTATTCAATTTTATCATAAATAGTGATGCATGATCCTTCAGTCTTAGGACCAACTAAAATATTCATTTTCTTCAACATCAGGTGACCATCATCATTTTCACATCACATTTAACTACATGATATATTTTCATAATACATTACATAAAACTATATGGATTCCCAATGTACATATTCATTCAAATTGGGTGACCCTCATCCTTATCACATTACGTCAATCAGAGTGGTTAATGTCCTCTTTGCATGACACTATACTAAATTGTTTCAAAGAATTATGTGTGGTCAGATTACTATCCTTATAGGATACCAAGTGACACCAAGAACAATATTATTAGGTATATCCATGAAATTCATCATCTTTAATGTCGATCCACCATCATCTTTATAACCCAATATAAAATTACAAAGAGAACTTCTTTTTCATCTAACACTAAACTATATGGGAATATAGAACTATATAAGGCATGATTCTCATTTTAATGAGATACATAGGGAAACCTTGATCCTATATCTTGGTCTACCAATTACATGATACAAAATTCCCTTTTACTCTCCATAGTGAACACTATGTAGTGAGATGAGACTTTTCCAATCCTTGTTCCCACACTAAGCATTACTCAAGTAAGCTTAGAAATTTTAGTAATCGATCCCTCATACAAATAAGGAATATCATCCCATGATAGGGATATTATATTACTAGAATAAAGACATTAAAAGAAAGACAATATTTTCTTACAACATGATATTAAATTATATGTTTGGTGTTTCTTACAAAATATATAACGATACATTCCTATAAAAATCACCCAAGAGGGCCACTATTGTTTGTGTTGTTCCCCCACCACACCTACATTTAATAAATATGTATGTATTGATTATTATCATCACAGGAAATGTTGTGATTCTCTAATCTTCTATCATGGTTCCATATACTATAATCAATGTAAATAATTCCTCCTCTTTGTACTGGCTAGACCTGCATAAAGCATATCCTATTCAAGAAATTCATGTTACTTGATTCCTCTGATCATTGGATATGTACTAATACCAAGATTCACATTCTATTTTCCATAGAAAATAATTAAAACTAAAACCCCCTGCCCTACATATGGGTTTGACCTATGCAGGGAGATTTCATACAAGAACTATGTCTTACTTGATTCATTTCATTGTTGGATATGTAGTGATGCTTCGAAATCCACCCTTCGGACTAGTCACACCATTCACTCTTCACATTGGGGAGCCTAATACCAAACCTCATGAAATAAAAATTCATGGTTTATCGTGAACTATGTGTGTCTTGATTTCTACCACCCCGGGATATGTAGTGATTCTAGGGCCTCTTATATAGGGTTCAATTACAATAATCAATGGAAAAAAATGACCCCTCTGTATATTAACTAGAACTATGTAGAGAGTTTCTCATTCAAGAACTATATGAGGCCTTATTAATTTCATCACATGATATTTAGTGAAGATAAGATATCTAATTTTGGGTGTAGACATAATAACCAAAAGATGAAAACTAACCCTTTACAGTATAAGGGATGAGCCATACAAACTATTTTTAACTATAAATGATATATATGTGTGTAAATATTTCCTGTGATAATAATATGTCTTGAAAAATATTTCACTTTGGTTCCATCCCCTATACTACTATATGTTAAACGACATGGAAATAAATATTTCCTCACAACTTGACATTAAAATCGAAGGAAATTTTAGTGGCCATAGGTCATTAAAAATAAATGAATTTTTTTTCACTATTTCATGATTTTAAAAGCCGATGACCATTAGAAATTATTATTACTTAACAATGGAAAACAAGATCCTCACCCCAGTCAACCAGAGTTTGGGGTGATTATTCCATATTCTTATCCACTCATCCTTAAAATCACACTACAGGTCTAGAGCATTTCGAGGTTCCAAAATCCATTCATGTCCCATGGAAAGAAAAATAGATCTCTATTTTTTGACCATGTGATCAATGAATAGATGGATAAGACCTATAAAGTGATACATGTTAGATCTATAGGAAGGGATATCGGATCCTTGTGAGACTAACAACCCCATGGTGGAAACCAAAAACTAAGTGTTTTTTTGGTTTATCCTTGGTATGATTGACTCATGTCATTACTCATGATATAGGACACTAGAGCCATGATTTAAAACATTTTCATATACTTCTCAAAAGGATAATAGCATGTTATTGAATTTGTGTATCCTTATTAGGTTCTTGTTTAATATTTCCCTCATATTATGTCCATGGACATCATGAAATTAAACTACCTTCACACTGATCATTGTTTAATGACATTAAAATATGTGCTTTTATAATCCATATTGTGACACCACAAACTGATATTGAATGAGACATGAAATGTGTATGGTTAAAATACAATAAAGGGTGGATTGAGTAAGATTTAGACCTTTTCACTCTAAAATCATCACATCTAGATTATAATAAACATTTATGGAATAGATAATTGAGTCATAAATCCCATAGTTCATACACACTATCCCTAGTAAAAATATGAATCTATTAAAAAAAGACACCTTGGTCGAAGACAATGTCTATGTAATGGTTTTTCACATCACCTTTCCTTGATTACATGATAATTAGGTAGTGAAAAAACATTTAGGTTTCTCAAATAATCCTTGAATATTAAACTTTTCATTAACCATCGTTAATTGTATAAATTCTATTTTGATAAAACCTCCCCATAAAAAACTAGTAATAGGTGATGAATACTCTGAATAAACCATCAGATTTGAGGAAGTACCCCCATAAATCATGGAGTTATCATCCTGAATTAATTAAACATTAGTGGATTTCTGCATATCTGATGGTTGAATTAAATCCCTCAATTTCAACCTCTAGTTTACTGACATATTCATGGAAGATGATTTAAAATCCCTGCAAACGACCAATTCAAGTGGATTCGACATCCTCAACATTACATCACTGTGTGTTGTACACTTTCCCAACTATTAAATTTTACACTCCATTCCAAACCCTTTTAATGACCCACAACCTATGATTCATAAACATTGAGCGTAGGTCCCAAGAATCACAATTTGGTAGCTAAACTACCCTATAGTGCCAAAACCATTCATAGATTATCATTTTCTACATTCCCCACATCATTGACCATATGTTTGAATCTTTTCAAATCTTCAATGGCTCATATAAAATAGTAGTCATACCACTATTTGACTATTAATTTGATGCATGATGGTATTGGAGCTACTAATTAGAGGCATTATCTCATTATTAGATAGAATCTCTAATCCTTATGAGGCCTAGTGACACCATGGTGGAACCCAACATCCTACGGAGTTATGGGTTATTCATGTCACATATTCTCCATATCATATTCATTGACTCTAACTTTTGGGTTATGAACTACATAACTCATATTCCAACTATTCAAGGGGACTCTAGATTCCATGAATTTTCCAAATATTCCTATATTGCCACTATAAATATTCTACATTCCTTGTAATGAGTGAAGAACCCGATTTTATACTACTCAACTAGAGAATATGGAATATAACCTACAAATTAGAGGATTATCCCTCATTAAAAAAGGGACTCTAATCATACTGAGCTCTCGAAACCCCAGGCCAAAACACAAAGACTTCATTCATCACATGTCATCCCTGGATTGTCTGTTATGTATCCCATATTCACACATCTTGTACTAGTATCAAGGCTTTAAACTACATGGAATCAAAAATCACCAACCTGAAGTACCCTAAAAATAATAATAGATTATCTGAGATAAAAGACACATAATTATTTCAATAGATGATTTAAACTAAAATACTCAATAATACTATGATATAAATTCCCAGATAAAATACCATAAACCAGATTAATAAAATACCCTATATAAAAGAACTGAAACCATAGTAATTGAATTTTCGACCTAAAAGATCATAGACTATAGTTATATAAGGTCTAGGATAAAAATTCCAAAATTATAATAATATATTTTACAAGTTAAAATACCCTAAACAATATGAATAGAAGTTTCGAGCTAAAAGAAAACATACAATAGTGATTAAAGGCCTGAGAAACAAGACCTTAACTAAAAATATAAAAGCTTTGTACTAATAGACCTTAAACTACAATAAAAACATGTTATAGGCATAAGAATTTAGTACACATATATAGAAGTTTTCTCAGAAGATAAAAAATCTCCCAAGACACTGTAGTGTTAGCCTAGAGATTCGAGAGGGAGTATAATTTTCTCATAATCGAGCCATTGTCTCCACATTTGTCACTCCAGAGGGAAGATGTTTTTGACGCCCAATAAATGGGAATCTAAAAATACACAAGCTAATAATTAAAAATATATGGGTGAAATGCTTTTCGAAAATGTAAGATAAGGTACCAAAACTCATTGTTCATGTAAACCACTAGAAGAAAAGTGATCATGATACCTAATCAAGGACATATGTAGGATCCATGCGTAGTACATGAATAATTTCATACCCCATGAAGACTCTTTGAATAAGACTTAGTGTTACTAAAAATTTATCTTAGTAACTTATTGATCACATATCGGATTCCATATGTGTTCCCCCAGATCATAAGACTTATTAGTTGGTCATCACCTAATAAACCATTAAAAATTTCTCATAAAAGAAAGAGGAAATTATAAAATAGTGGGATACACATTATTATATTAATTTAAAATGACATTCCAAAGTGGTTTTCAATGTAATATAAGACCCCAAAACATTTCATCCTTATCAGAAAATATCCCACTGGAATTTCACCTACATATTACAAAGATCCTCAGACTTGTCTAGATGGTCTTTCACTCCCGCTATGTCTCAAAAGATAGAAGAAAATGATTGGACATGGTCAATTATCACACATAACCATAAGAGCATTTTCTTTGTTACATTACACATTAGTAATGGGGAGAGTGGTTTTATTTGATAACAGTCATAAAAACTCATTAGATCCCCAAACCTTGTAAAATAAATAAGGAAATAAAATTTTAAATGATAAGTGATTCAGGCAAGATATGTATACGTTGATGTTATGATAATGGGGATTTACTCCCCAAGAGATCACCATTTATCATGTGAAATCCCCCATAACAATCTAGAATATCCATAGAATACCCCTTGGTATTCTTTCTAGATCTTGTAATTCCCCTAGGACAACCACATTTGTCTTGTGGAAGATCCTGAATAAATAATCATAGATCACATGAAATCCTTCCTACATGCATATTGATCTCACTAAGGTCCCTATAAATGTTAGTCTGACCATGTAAAATTCCCCTGGAATGTCTATATTTATAAATAACCCCATTGATATTCCAAAAGCAAATTAATTTGTAATTTATTGGGTAGTCTTGTAGATACTAAAAATAAAGTGACGTCCCTGAGATGAACTATGATAGGAATTTGTTAAAAACATCACAAATAATCCCTTTAGTTACTATAGATTGGATTTGTGATATACATGCAATGAAAAACATGAAATAATTATAGTTGTGAGTCATATAAATCTCCCACCCCATTAGGAAAAAATTAATCCTTGGATCCATTCACTAGAACACTGAAGCATCAGAGCGGAATTCTCATAGTATAAAATGTTATGATCAAAAATCTTTTACAACATTTAATATATGGAGAACAGCATAAATGATCATGAATAATACATGTTAAATTTATGTGATCACCTAATATAACACCATATACTTTTAGAGGATCATGTGATGGACATTTGAGATACCTATTGAATCACACGACAACTAAGAAAACTAACAATGAACAAATATAATTCACAACTTCAATAAAAAAACAAAAATAATGATTGTTGATAGGATACATAAACAGAGATGTATTACCTAATCCCCATGCACATATAATGACTCACCAAGGTTATGCGACATAATTTGGACATGGATCTAAGATAAGGACAAGTTCCATTAGAATACTATTTGGATCAAGTAATGAACCTGGACATATTAGAGATTGTATTAGGCAGACCTAGGAATTCCACCTATGAATTGTGAATCCCTTCAGGCTCTCCTTATAGAAATTTAATTTTCCTCTAAAAATGTATCATAAATCATACATTTACACAATGCATGTATACTATCTCTATCTATGGATCCTGGGTATGTGAGCTATCTTTTTTCACATCATTGGGATGATTTAACCATTTCATGTGATTCCCTCCAGGAATGTCAGATGGAAATTTTTACATCCTATAGAAAATTCATCGAAATCATGTGATGCTCTCTAGGAACATCAGATCATTTTAGGAGAGATAATTCAAAAAAAATCTGTGATAATCCATCCAAATCTTGTGATGTCCCCTAGATAAGTCATCATCAATCTTATGATGAAATTTATAAATTCTATTATGGTTATGTGATGCCCCATATAAAGGTTAATTAGAACATGAGATTTTCTTTTCAAATTTCCATAAATATAGCTAGACATGTCCACATATCCTCCATAATTATAGGAAGGAAATCATGGAATGTCAATAAGGATAAATATGTAGTCATGTAGGAACCCATAAACAAGATGACCTTGTACATTTTGAATATTTGAGAAACCTTAGTTTGTATGACCCAATCAACATCATAAAATTATATGTCCCCAATTTAAGGGAAACCATGGAATGCAAGCCATGATTAACTGAAATATGATGAATCTTATTAGTTTCATAACCTGGGTATGTCAGGAAACATCTTATATTGTGAGCATAAACTGGAATCCACTTTAGGGTAATTCCTTCTATGTCTCTGACATTCCAACCATCAAGACACAATCTATTTCAATGGATGATCATGATGCCCCATCCAGTAGTGGATAAATGATCAATTGATATATATGAACTCTAGTTCCTATCATAACAAGGATATTTAGGACACCTTCCCATGTCTTAAGCTATATATTTAACATCCTAAGGGTTGTCCTAAATCATAATTTACACATCTATATGCAGTGATACTAATAACATTATATCCCTTTTTCCTTATACCGATCAAGGATCTAGTCTTAGGGAGTCATAATGATAACATCATATTCATCATAAATCTACAACAGATAGGTGTACCACAGGTTGTAAGTCTCAATCAATGATATAATTTTACATTCCCCGTACAATGGAATCCTTATTGTGTTAGACATGATCAAATGTACTATGAGAACTATGATTATTTCCATATCCATTATGTGTAGGAAACTTTCTTAAAGGATGATGATTAATTAAGATCTTACCTTATAGTATGTACCCTTATGTATCTATCATTTCATGAATCAATACCCAATATATCCCATGGGATTACTTTTCTTCCTCAACTACTCGTGCACTAAGAAGAAAACTTATGTATGATTTCCCAGATTTTGATTATACCCGATATATAAAAAATGACTCCATGAGGTCTATGATTATATACCTAGTTTCTATGTTCCAACATATATATCCTCAATACAAAACATTAATCATCATGGTTTTAAAAAACTATGTGGGTTTTGATTCCCTTTATAAACATTATATATTGGATTCCTCATAATTTCTCTATAAAATCCTTAAAACACTTCCCCCCTATATGATAGAATATTTGAGGAGTTCTTGGTTATATAGAAATATAATCGCTGCCCAGTAATGGGAAATGGATAACATACATAAAAAATACATATTCATGCTCAAATAGATGACCAATTTTCATGAGAAATATTTTAACAATTTTTCAACATGTTATGGTAACTAGTCCTGTATATTGATTAGGATGACTGAATGACTCAAAAAAAACATCTCTGTTGATTTTGAAAAACTATCTTACGTAGGAACTCAAAAGAAGACATCATGGTGGTCTAAATTAATGTAAAGAAAAAAAGAATCATTGGAAAAAAATTCATCCCCTCCATGGGAGAAGAACCCAAAGCAAAAAAAAAAGATTCTTTGATTTGAGGATTCTATAGATGCCAAAAATAATCCACCATGTTACCCTCCTTCAATGTGTGAGGGACCTCCATATGTTTACCCATAAGTAGGTTTCACATTATTATAGTGTATGCAATGTTCCCAAGGAGATTACCCTTTCCTAGAAGTGCTTTATACATAATCATGTAGTTTCTCTCCAAAATCATAAGATTGATATCATTTGGTTGCAAATCTCCATCCTGATAGCCATGGCCAAGGACTCCTATTGTAATACATCCACTCTTCTATATAAGGATGAAAATCTTATAATTATGAATCCCATATAAACTCTAAAGACCCCACCCCCTGAATCTACCCCCTGAGTAGGGACCCATCTATATTGTCCATGATACCCTAGCTAGGAGGATACCATCAGACCCAATATCCCTGCACTAGATTTCTAGCCTGATTTTCATTTGAGGGATTCAGGGAAACTGAATTCACAGATGGAAGGGCACAACCGAACCAGATCAAGATCAATATTTTTTATTTTTATAATTATACTTGACTGAGATCCCAAACTGTTTTTGTGGCGAACAAAATTCATGGCCTACCATATAGTCCAGCATATTAG
The DNA here is from genome assembly GCA_963277665.1 of Viscum album. Taxonomy (NCBI): domain Eukaryota; kingdom Viridiplantae; phylum Streptophyta; class Magnoliopsida; order Santalales; family Viscaceae; genus Viscum; species Viscum album. The sequence goes on from OY728130.1 coordinate 1,714,720,476, forward strand.
GATAATAATGACGGTCCTGACCTTTCTATTGGCCCAATGAGTACTCAGTCCTCTAAATGATGAGCAAAGAAAATTATCCTGCTTTCTGTCAGATGCATCTTATCCAATGAAATCCATAAAGCTCTTCTATACCCCTATGAATCATTCACTATCCTAAAATTAGTGTCCCACAATTTATTGGTTTGAGTACCTACTTCACCAACACCTGGAAGCCATATTCCAACCCAAACGTCACAATTTTTAATGATTAAAAATGTTTTGTTCCTCACATGCCACAATAAGAAATTAAATTTGGAGGGAAGCTCCTTGCAACACAAAGTCACCTCCATGGATCATCATTCGACTTGTCCCTTGTCACATGGATGAAATCGTTGATGTAAAAAATACCTAACATTGGGCCTGTAAAGATGAGTTTATCAGGATTATCACTAGTAGAAATGTTGTTAAGTATAATGATTTTATTACCATGCACTTAGCCAATGTATGTTATTAATTGTTATTTGTCTGTAACCCCAAAACACCACCAACCATTTTAAAGAAGGTTCCTACTTAGTTGTGGATGTGGGAGCTGCTGATAGTTTCCATCAACGATAAAATTGGAAAACCCAACTTGAATAATTATGGAAAGTAGCTGACCCCCCCCATAATCAAACTACCATACCAATCCTTCTATATCCTTCCAAATATATATATATGGTGCACCCAATGGGATATCACATAACGAAGACATATCATTCTTATGATAAAAGTATAGATTGCATAGTTATGGCCATACATTTTTTTGGCATATCATATGAGTAGTCACTTGCTTATTCCTTTTGAAAGAGTATCATAGGTTATTATCAAATAATCGTGATTTTTTTTTTGAAATTTTAGTTTTAAAATGAGTTTTTCAAAATAAGAAGGATATTTTCCTAAATAATGGTTTTAAAGATCTTTTTATGGTATTTATATACATTTTTGAAAATATTTATTTTTTAATTATTCTCTATAAGGGATATATTTTACTGGTTCTATCCTTATTGTTTCTATGGATTTTTTATGATCTGATTGAGAAAAAAAGCATTAAAATTCTATTTCATGATACATTTTTGTGTTCATTAACATTCCATTGAAATATTTACTTTATTATGATCATTGGACATTTAATTTATCTAAAATATGTATTTTTTATCTTTTGTATTATTAATTCATAATCCATTTATCATTTTAAAATATGGTGTTTTAAATTTAATTTTATGTCATTGATTGATGAAATAATTTTAAATCCTTATCCATTAATCAATGATGATATTCGATGGTAAGACATATTGTGTATGAATTAAATTTACTATTTGATATATAAGGAATGATTTGGAAATGAAGATATATTTGGGGATCAGATACCAATAACCCCTCAATGAATCGATTGTCTCAAATGATGAATTGATTTACTAGCCTTAGTTAAATGGGTTTCTGGTGTATACCAAATCACCAGTTCTATATTTTCCAGGGAAGGTTTTTGACATTAGAGGTATCATGATGCATGAGATCATCACATCTAATAATTATAAAATCCACTCATGAAGTATTTAGTTATAATTATCCATGATAATATCCTAATGATATAATATTTTAATGAGTTTCATTCTCAGATTATACATTAAATAGAATCTGTTTTATGTTATTTATGATTCCATATTTATTGTGACGTTTCATTAATGATAGTCATGTCAATGATTAAATTGATTTTTTTAAAATTCATTATCTTTTCATATTGAATATGAAAATAAAATTATTTAAATGGAATCTATATTATATTATTTACATGTCTATATTGATTATTCTTATTTATCCATGAGTGATTCGATTGTACTTAATAATTATTGAGTTTCTGAGCTCACCCTTATTTTGTTTTTTTCAATAATCAAGGATATTTACTATTAATTATATGAATATTTATTCTAATATAGAATTATGTACATATCCTAAAAAAGTTATAGTTTAACTTTTAAAATCTAATATAGAATCATGTATATATCTAGTTTTATTGGTCTAAAAAATATTTGATCTCTTGGGATGATATTCCTTATATATTATTACAATGTAATAAATTGTGAATCCATCTTCAAGTAATAAGAGTTAGGGTCATTATAGTTGGTATCAGTTAAGGTCTTTGGAATCCTTGGTAACTAAAATAAAAATAACATATATTAGGGAAATTATTCTTAAGATATAATTTGAGGATAAGTATAAAAAACAACTTAATGTTTTGTGAAGTTATTTATTATGTTGTTTTTTTGGAAAGAAATCCCTATATGGATATTGAAAATTGATATAGTTCTATCACAGATTTACATAGGGGTAACAACCCCCAGAAGGTACATCAATCCTAAATAATGCTTTACCTAGTACATTAATGTGGACCTTACTATGAAATTTTCTTTATAATCTCATAGGATATTCTTGGTATAATTCACCTTTTCATTAAAACTTATTATTTGGGATTTTAAAAGAGGTTGAAAATGAATGAACTAGGTTAAACCAATGGTGACATAAATTAAAAATAATATTTCTTGATTTATATATACTATAAATGATTATATAGTTCTTTGAGAAATATTATTGCTTTATAGAGTAATATTTTTTGTTTTATTCAATTGAATGAAGTATAAGGAATTTGGAGAAAACCAAAAATTAATGACAATATGGGGAATATGGTAATGTAAATGTGATGATGACATGAGTAAAATATACCATGATTAATTCTAACGATTCATATTGAAATAAGATTAACATCGTGTACCATAACTATCAACCAAACTCACAAATGAATATAAGTATTCGGTTTTCTAATAGATCATGTGGTAGATACCGTGGATGAAAGATGGATAGATTTCATTCATGTCAGAAATGTGGAAAAAGACCCCCAGAAAAGTGTCTTAATGGAATGAAAAAATGATTTATGTGCAGAATGTAATTGAATAAAATAAATTTATTATTGTGTATAAGTGTTGAGAATGATAGTAGGAAATAAATTTAATCATAATTATCCACTTATAGTAAATTGTCAAAAATATGGGAATGAGGACATTTCCCAAGTCAATGACATCATATCATGGTCAAATACTTAAAGAAGGAAATAACTAAATATAAATAAACTAGTTTAGGTTTTTTTTGTTATAGGATTCAAGAATTAAATTGTATAGTTTTTCTTACCAATTCTATTTTGGTTATAATAATTTTGATACGTCAATGTACTATGAAATATTTCAAAATAATATATGTGTTTAACAAAATATGATTAATGGATACCATCATGGGTTAATAAGTTTAATAATGATTATGTGTTCAAATATTTTAACCCCTATTTTGAAAATTTGTGTACAGGGAATAATACATGATTATGAATACATTATGAAAAAACTAATAGGAATACAACCCCATTGGATTAGTATATTAAATAGTTATTTAGGAAATAATTACTTTACATTTTTTTGGGATGAACATTGAAGGTGTGAGCAAATTTTATGGTGTATCATATGTTTTATATTGTAGTAATTATTAGTCATCACAATTTGGGAATGTTATATAAATAATATTAAAATTGTTTTTGAAAAAGGAAAACTCATATAAATAGTGATAATCCATCACATCCAAAAAGGCTACTGGGATTGAACCCACAAATGATCGATAATAAGGGTTTAGTTCCTCCCACTAGACTATGTGATTTCCTAGTAAATATGTCATTATTTTTAGTAAATGATTTTGTGAATAAATATTAATAATGAACCAATGGTACTAATATTGTGGTTTAGAGAATAATTTATTATATTGGTTGACATGATCTAACCATAATGGTTTTGGAAAATATTTATGGACTACTTGAATTAATTTTCAGTTAAATATATATATATATGGTTTTGTGTTCCTTAAAATTAAAATAATCATTCACTTTCATTTGACCAATGAACTCTATCACTCATTATAATTATAAATGATTTTTGTATATATTAATATATTTACATGATAAAAATGTTATCATACATATAAACCTAGTTATTTTTTATTCAATATTGAATTTATACATCCCATTATCTATTATTATGTGCATTCTTAATCAACCCTCTTTACAAAGCGGGTTTTCAAAAAAGGAATTTTCAAATATCAAACCCTTGATTTCTACACAGAAGAACAAAATGAAAGAACAAAATTTATTTAATTTTGGGAAAATATAAAATACCAAAATTACAATCTAGTGAAATTTTATTCTATATCATATAAGACATATAAAATCTAGATTAAAACCTCGTCATATATATTTCTTTAAATTTAATCTGTTTGATAGCTTGTGAAACATGCTACCCAAAGTCTATATAAACCATAATATATTATAAAATTACAACATAGATATTAAATTAATTTGTTTTGAAATTAAACATTTCATTATTAATTTTAGGACGATATATTTATTCTTATTAAAATACTAATCTTTTAGAATTGAAAAAAAATGTTCTCTGAAAACCCTACTTATTCTAGAAGAGAGATCGGTCATCCTATGCACACATTATTTAAAATGATATTATAATAATTATAGAATATTTATTTCCTAAAATTAACATATTATTTTAAATAATCCTATAAATATTATCTTATGGTTAATATTTGGGATTATTTTTCCAAAATTATCATTTTCATTGAATAATGAATATTCTGATTTTTTTAAAACTACATTTTCATTTAAATAATTAACAAGGATAAATTACATTTTTAATAGAGGTTATAGTAAAATTATATCAATTGAAATAAATTTTAACTAGTTTATTAAATTTTTATCAATTAAAATATTAAATTTTATATTGAAATCATTAATGCCAATGAGAATTTTCTCTTTGAAAACCAACATTTTCTTCGTGTTTACAAGTAAAAATTGAAATTATATTCTACCAATTATGTTAAATGAACTAGGAAAAAATGAATGAATATATGGAATGAGAATAATTTTTTATATAATAAGGAAAAATTATATGTTTTCTATGTGGAATATTAAAGGCACTAAAAATTTATTATTGTAGTAATGGTAAAAACTAGTTTACAGGGGGTTAAACTAAAATGATAAGGTTTAAAATTGGCTATCTACTTATCCAAAACCAATTGAATTACCATATTTAAATCTTATATTGAATAATTTTCATTACTGAATCAATTTTGAGTCTTTTTTTAGGGTAAATTATTTGGTGTAACAGATTTCTTTTAGATATTCTATGTTTTCCCTTTCCACCTCTTTTAAAAGGCTATCCCCACACCACCAATATTCACACATCTAAAGACATTTACTACATAAAATATAAATAAATAACATAATTACACACCAATAAATATCTTATAGCCATTTTTTAATCTGATATCCACTCAAGGAATGAATTTAGTGAAAACATAATGACATTTTCTGGTTAATAGATAATGCTCTTAAATGAGAATTTTTATTTTCATCATTCTACAGCCTATTAGAAATCACATTAAACTATGAATATAAAACAACATGAACATATTTCATATTTAAAGATGATATTTTTTATGGTAGTTGCCTATATCAATACCCTCTTTAATGAACTGGGAAATGAAATCACTGATCGTGTGTATGGTGGACAACCGCCTCACAAACCTATATAATTCATTTTTCTTCCCCAATTTTCACGGAAATATATAAGGATTAATTAATATAATAAATGATATTTATTATATTAGTATTATATTGGAATTATAAATCACATATAACTAATTTCCTTCAATTTCATTTAATATACAATAATGTATCCTGTGTGTATGGAGGACTACTGCCTCACAATGGGGTGTGGGTCAATTTTCACAAACACATTACATGAAAATTAATAAGAATAAATTTAATTTATACAATAAATATAAATGAAATTATATTTATTCAATAATGTTAATATATAATCCACTTCTTTATTCTTTCACCCATTTTTAGTATGATACCATTGATCGATTGTACGTATGGCATGCCGTCTCCAAGAAGTGATTCAATTCATTTTCCATGTCCATCCTTTATGAATAATTATAAAAATATACATAATGATTCAATATAAAATTTATGTTATTAATATCATAATGAATTGGATTTATATATTTAGTATATTCATGAATATGAAAATTTATAAAAAATAATGAATGAGAACACAATGTAATTAACACCCGAAAAACGTGAATAATGAACTATTATTAGAAAAAAGTGGTAAAAATGTTTTAATATGATAATATGGGATATTATAAATATTAATATGGTTTTGTTATAAATTAATAAAATTCTTAAAACCATTATACATGGAAATAAATCATGTTCAACCAAAAGTAAGCATAATGTAAATGACTTCATCTCAATTTCTCTTCATTGAGGCAAATATTATTATCGTGAATGTAATTTCGCTTGTATATAATATGAACATCACCTTTTCGGGGTAATAAAATTAATAATCCTTAATTGAAGTTATATTATATTTCAATATGTTTTATTTCAACCATGTGTATTTTACATTAGTGTTACCAATTGGAAGTGTATTTCATTTAAATTTAAATTTATTGAGGAATATTGGAATGCTATACACATAATTTATTGTACATGGTATATAAACTTTTCTGTTGACATAAAATCTCACTATTTCATATTAATTAATGGTATTTTATGTATCAATATTAGTTATTTTATCTAAGGGTATTTTGACATTAATTTTACAATGTATTAAAAAAATTTATAAAAAATTTATTTTTATTGTTTAATAATACTTCTTCATTTTCATTTATATTGTCATGTTATCTTTGTAATTAATTTTGTGTTTATTATTATTTATTTAAAATTTTATAATGTGGATATTAATTTCATACAAATAATATATGATGTTTTTCAGAGTAGGACAATCAATAGGGGGATGAAATGAGTTCTTATAAAAATTTATAACAAAAAACATAGTTAAAAATCACCCACTTTAAAATCAACTATAGCTAGTTAATCAAATTAGTAAATTTATAATTGTTGAATTGTTTAATTATTTTCTCATAAGATTTATTAATTCTATGTTATAGAAATTTGAAATATTTATATATCTTTTGAAACTAGTTTCGAAAAATAAATTGTTATAAATACTATCCTAGATCAACAATTAAAGTAAGACATAGTTTTCTAAACATATGAGGCAAAATAGAGTAAAATATATTTGATATAGAATATCAAAATAAAACAATAGATTTGGACTCAAGCTAAGAACTAATCATCTCCACTTGGTGATATCATCTTACTAAGAAGTTTAAACTAATAAACGTTTATCTACTCCATGGATCTGGGTTTACAATAGAATATAGTGGTTTCCAGGTCAGGGTAGACCTCTACCATAGTTATTCTTGAGAATAATATTACAACTAAGTTACAAAAAAACTTCTTCCACATTTTTTCATTGGAGAAATATGTTGTATGGGAATGATATTTTGAGGATATAATGCATCCTCAATATTAGCACGTGAGACATGGCGTGTTTATACTACAAATACACACTAATCTAGAAAAGTAATAAAATTGAACACAACATAGTAGAAATAATGAGAGAAGGTTTAAGATTATCTTAGTTTTTTAATTGAAACTTATGGACTCTTTGAATGTAGAAGAAGTGAAGCATGAGTCCTCTTCTGGAAATAGATACCAAAACAAAGTGTTATAGAGGCTCTATGATCTAGTTTCCCCATTGATGAGATGTTATTTTAAGGTTCTCATCTCTAGATATTGTTTTTTTCACGGTTTATTTGAATATTGATGTAAAAAAAATTATTCTTTTTTTATTCATCTGGGGGTGTTTTATTTATGCCTTTCTTCATAGGTTCTTTTTGTATGGTTTCTCATGTGTGTTGGTTTCCCTTTTTCCTCAAGTATTTTCCTTTTTATATTCAAAAGGTCTGACATTAAGCATGTTTGGGACATGTGATGTATCTTTTACCTCTAACCTTCAAGTTAATGATTTCTATAAAAAGCAATACAAGTAAATCAGTAGCAATAAAAAACCATGTATGACCATTCAATAAAATTTTAGAATTTACAGTGTAAAGAAATTTTGAAAAGTCTATCTACAAGTCCTTATGTTAGTAGTTAACACTATCCATGACTCATTCTCTTAGTAGGATAGTGAATTGGTGACTTATTCTATTGGTGAGACATGATTCCAGTTGTTCCATGTGCAGGTAGATGAGTTGGGATATCAGTAAGTCAGTTGGTGAGTGGATGACTTATTTTATATGTCTGTCAGTTAGACTATCGTTTAGTCATTTATTCTTTTGGTGACTAATTATTCTTGGTGGTGAGTCCTCTCTTCTATTTGAAATTCATCCAATCATTAAGTCAGTATATCAGTGGCCCAATTGTTATATCAATGATACGTTTATTCTTTTGGTGAGTGAGGATATCAGTGAGTAAATATATCAGTGACTCATTTGTTTTTTCATGGACTTGTTTGTTCTTTAGAAGAGTCATATGTTCTGTCAGTGAGTTAGGATATCAATGATTCCAAATTATAGTTTTCGGCTAGTCATAATTATCCAATTTTTTTATCTTCTTTTCTTATAATATAAACTTATAAATGATATTCTAAACATATAATTAAATAATAGATAATCATAATTAATTATCATTAAACCTATGTAAACATGATCTGACATAAATGAACATGATTAAAAATGTTTGAACAAGATTTGTGATTATTAAAATGGGATAGGGACAACAATATCCCCCTTTTTAGTCATCACAAATCATTGAATTATAATGTATAATCATTTGATTCATAATGATCAATGTTTGTATTTGTATTACTATCTTCACAGGTAAACTAATGCATAATGCTATAATGATTCTTCGATTATAATGCTTATTCTATTCTCCCCCTTTTGGGATTATCCAAAAGAGTGAATTGCATTAAAATATGATATAATAAAGAAAAATATAAGTGGAAAGGGTAAAAATAATGAAATAAAAAAATGTTGAATTTCATAATCAAGTGAAAATATATTGAAATAGTAAAACAAGTCAGCCTTATCAGTGAAGTGATCCAAACTAGTTCTTCTTTAACGAGGAGTCCATCACTGAGTCTCCATTATCAAAAGCTATATGGGTAGGAGAAATATATGTAGAATTAGTGACTTGTGGTTAAGAGTGAATTCTGAGTGGAGAAATAGGAACTCCAGAAAACAGTAATGTGGGTATTCTTGGGATAGAGGAGGCAGAAGGGCGAATAAGATCCCTAAAAATAGTAGGATGAATCTATCTGAACGAATGAACAGGGTTACTTACCAAATAAAAAATTATTTAAGAAATAGAGATAGATGATCTTAGATGTGGTCTGATAGTAGTGGTAGGAGAGGCACCAATTTCATTACTCTTGAAATGTATATAAGGCTTGATATGATTTATGAAATCCATGTGTATCTCTCCACTATACTACATAGCCGTTGTGAAATCATCATTATTTTCAATGAACTGTAAAATTGTAGGCGTAAAATGAATGAGAAAATTCACTTGATCTATAAAATCTTATGTCACTAAAAGAATTTGTATGTTATCATGTACCAACATGAAGCTGCTATCTAACTGATTATTTTTGTATATCCCCTTGAAGTAAAATTCCATATACTTGGATATTTCCTCCTGAGCAACTATAGTCTTGTTTGAATAAAATATAACCATATCATAGATATGATCAATATTATCCCAAATTATTGGTTGAATTTTCTGATCAGTTCACCCCATCATGGTTATAAGTTATTCTATAATAACAGTTGTGACAATATCTATTTCTAGAGGGTGAGATACATGAGATGTTGAGATAGATACACCTTACACAATATGTCTCACATATTTCTGTAGCAGGAGTTATCTTTCACAATAAAAAAACATAATATTGATTTTAGTTCATCCAGGGTCACTATTTGAATCACCTCACTATATGAAGACGGAATATGAGGAACATAGAGAGGTGTAGCCATTGATAATGGGGCGATATTCATTGTATCATTGACTACTAACTTCATAAGGTACAAATCATTATTTATACTACCATCGTCAATAGGGGATTCAGAAGAAAGGTAATTATGTTGCAGATCTTGGTCTATAGTGGCTTTGTATTCACTGAGTAGATAGCTAACAACAGATGCTTTCATGACCATTTCTCCAGTTACCTCCTTACTAGCAGTTTGAATAACTTCCCAAACTGATATCAATTGAGGTTCAAGTTCTGAAAAATAATAATTCTACAGTCATTCTTGTATCATTATCACTACGTGGTGAAACAGGTGTAGGCCAATAATGAGGGATTGGTCTCACAAAATCTAAAAGTTCTTACATAATGGAATTAAAGTTGGACTTAGATACATAATCAGTGGGCACTAACGCTAGAGAGGATGAAATTGTTTGAGGTTCCATGACAACTGATCCTATTTAAAAAAATATCCTCTCTTCATCATTTAAATATGGATAATCTAGGACAATATCAATATTACCAGGAAACATTTCCCACTAATATAAGGTCAAATCATCGAAAGTAGTGAGTGTGATAACTCTCACATCCCTTACTTGAGCCCCCCCTTCTCATTTTGATCTCCCCTAACTTGTTTCTCCCACACAAAATGAGGTCTCCTTCAAAAATACACCAACTATGGTACTGGTCCTACATGTTCAATTTTGGCATTACCATCCTCAACTAGTTGTTCTTCCTTAGACATAGATTCTTTAGGACAGAGAGGTTCTATAATCTATTCATGGTTTTCAAGACCATTCAATTCTATTTTTGGCACCATGATCATCACCATGGTGGTTAGATTCACTGTCAATTTCACCACATTCTTCACTTTCATAATCAGGGTCATATCCTTAAAATCATTTTCTCTTTATCAACTTTTATCACAAGATTCATCATCCCCTTATTCATCACTATCAGATCCATTACCATTTCCACTTTCTTCATCTCTATATACTTCTTATTGTTTTCTATATTCCTCTTAGAAATCATTTGATCTCATTTCATATTCCACTCTACTAGATTCCTCAGTTTCATTACCATCATAATTAGATAAAATAGTTTCCTTGGATGGTAGAGATAAATGTTGACTAGTTGAACAATATTTCAATATCCTTAGACTTGGATCAATATCTAGGTCACTCTAATCTTCTATAGAAGACCCTTTTTCTATAGAAGATTCAGATTCTTCTTCATCATAATAAACAATCTTGTGTTCTATTCCTATAGTAGGATCATTAAATTCTCTTGGACTAGTATGATACTAAATAAGATTTAAAATCTCATACAAGTTTTCAATATCATCAACACACACTCTCTTATAAGGATTCCAATTTATCTTCATTCTTTTGAAAATTTCCTTATTTAAGAAAACCCCAAAAAAGTAGAAATGTTTTCCTCTTTCTCCCCTAAACATCATCTTTCCTTTAATATAAAAGATATCATTCTTGAATAAAAAATGAATTATATTTACAATATTGCTTTATAATTTCACTAATATGGACTATGAGATACATGTACAAATTCACTTTATGCCCTTTCTTCAACAAATATAGGAGATATACATCTAGATACATTAGAAAGGAAAAGTACCTTTTTCTGGGAAATAACTGATATTGGCTAAACTCTAATATAATTCTAGATTCTCCATCCAACTCCGAAACTGTAGTTATTATGTGATCTTCATTACCAATAATCTCCCTCAATGTTTCCTCATAAATAATATTCTAGGGGTAGGTAGAGTACTTCCATGTTTGTCATAAAATACTCCAAGAGGTGGAAATTTATATCATTATATCAAATACCTCAGAGAAAAAGGAACTCTTAATCCATTTCCCACATATGTAATCCATTACATCTCACTTCCTTCTAGAATGAACAAATCATGAAGATAAATCTTGTTCAAAAGTATGGGGTAATATGGATTTTCATTATTTGAAAACTAATCTAGAAATCCTTGAGTTTGTGACACTCTTAAACGAAGAGACATACTAGATACTAACCTTTTAGTGAACAATTTTTTTAGTGTTACCAGATGGTTTGCAAGACATGTATTAACATGATTAAATCCACTTGAATCTTTTTTTCTTCTTTGTGGGTTGCTATTTATATTCAAATCCTTTGAAGATGAACATCACTCTAAAATATCTGAAGATTCAGTTCAAGGCAAGAAGGTTAAAGGATGGCGGTTACATATATTGAGTGTAAGATAGTAAGAGTTGAAGTCCAAGAGTAAGAAATAATATGGATCGACTCAATTTTATCATTTAGGAATTATAAATCACAAATTGTGTAATGTGGGATAATATTAAATGTAATAATGAAAATGCATCATTTTTGTAAAATAAAACTGATATAGACAATGGGTTCCATCAATGAGACATTAATGCCAATGTCAATAGGAAATTGGTGTCGGTTTCAGTGAGACAACTGTTTGTGAGACACTATTAGTGTCGACATGATATTGCACGTCACTGTCTATATTGTCATAACATTTCATGATACATTAATTATAGGCATGACATTGCATGAAAATATTGTTATTGGAATAGAATTGCATGAAATTGTTGGGGTCAACATGACATTTCATGACACTGTCGTTGCCAGCATGAAATTGAAGGTGTCTTATGGGGGTGACATACACACTATGTTTTAACACATTTTTATTGAAATCAGTTCCATAGGAATTAATCATCCCTAGTTCATGTCTGATTGAATTCATCATCCCAGAGATCAATGGTTTTGTGAATATACCAGCAAGATTATGTTCTATCCAAATAAATTCATAATTTATATTACCTTTTATAATGATCTCCCAAAAAGTGATTTCATACTGCAATATGATTTTTTATAGAGTGAGTAACCTAGATCGTTGATATGTTATGAGCACATGTACTGTCACATTTTATATGGGCATGTCTAAACTATTAGCCCTAATCTATGAATGAGTGTTTCATCCATAATATTTGAGCATAAAAATAGCCAACAACAATATATTCATCCTCAATATTAGATAATTCAACCTAATTTTTATTTATTACTACACCAAGATACTAGAGAGATTCCCAAAAAGAAACATTTTCTAGAGGTTCTCTTTCAATCTATCATAAAGCCACCAAAATTATCATATGAATAACTAACAAAATCAAATGTTATTACTATAGGATATAACCATCCTATGTTGATATTATACTTTATATATTTGAAAATTACTTTAATAGTAGTTAAATGAGATTATTTAGGATTAGATTGAAAATGTGAAAACATACAGAAATTTAACATTATGTCAGGCATACTAGCAAGTTATGTAGAGTAAACTTCTAGTCATTCATCTATATATTGTTTTATCAACATATTTACCATTTCATTAAGATCCAACTTGTTGGTTATACTCATTAGAATATCCCTACTCCTTGTATTATCAAATACTTTTAAAAAAAAGATCATTAGTATGTTAACATTTCTTTAAAAATCAATGCATAATTAATTCATTGAGGATCTAAAAATAATGTCATCAACATGTATTTGAACTACTAAAAGATATTTATAAATTCCTTTTATAAAAATATTACCAACAAATATACAATTTATAAAACGTTTAAAAATAATAAAATTACATATACTATCATAAAAATCTCTTGGAGCCTATTTTAATCCTTAGATTGCCCTTATTAACATCAGAAAATGTTTTTTAAAATTTGATTTTGTAAAACAATGGAATTTTTAAACAAATACATCCCCAACTATATACCTATTTAAGAATTAACTTTTTACAACAATTTGATGTATATTTAAATTTATATGATCTAAATATTATAGCAGGATTTTAGTGGATTCATGTCTAGAAACTGATTCCAAATATTATTCATAGTCAATTAATTATTGTTTAGTATAACCTTGTGCAACCAATCATGCATTATTTCTTACAATATTACAATTTATATCATCATTGTTTCTAAACACCCATTTGGTACCTATAGTCAAGTTGATTTATTTCTATCTACATGTTTCCAAAAATTATTTCTTTCCAACTATTTATACTTTTAATGCATAGTTATCATCCAAAATTTATCATTTATAGAATCCTTAATGTTTTTAGGTTCTGTCTATGATAAGAATTAATGATTTTCAACCAAGTTCCTAAGAGAATATCTAGTCTATGTTCATTTATAAAAGTCCCCAACTACAATATCTAAGGGTTGTTTCTTAATGGTTCTAATAAATCTTGAAAATGATGGAATAGTTATTTCTAGTTTATCAGTAGATTTAGGATCACTATGATTAGAGTTTATAAATTTTCCAATAATGGAGGATTTATCATATTGAACAACATAATGATCTGGATATTTTTAATTAATTTACAGATTGGGAAAGTCATCCATAATATTTTCAAGAGCAGATCTGGGTTCATGTGGATTTATTTCATAAAATTTGATATGAATAGATTCTTCCACACATTTTCTTATTTAATTAAAATCTTTATTGGCTTTACTAGAGGTTGAATAACCTATCATTATTCCTTTATCACATGGGGATAAAACAATTTCATGATTAACCTTTGTATTAATGTTGTAGAATTTATAACTAACTACTTTATGGTAACTAAATTTGGGTTTTCAATCATTCCATAGCTCATAGAGGGATCTCTTAATAATATTTTTGATTAAGACTCTATTAATTATATAATAGTATGAATTGATAGCTTTTTACAAAAAGATGATAGGTATGTTATATTAATTAAACACATACAGAGCTATCTATTTTAAGGTTAAATTTTTTCTTTCTATAACACCTTTATATTGGGGGTGTCGTAGGTGAAAATAAGTTGTTACTATATCAATTTGTTGAGAAAAAAGATTCAAACTCATGGTCTTAAAAACTCACAGCGAGGGTTGCTTCTTAATGATTTCATTCTAAGAAAACATATGTTTTCTACTATTCTTGAATACTTGGAGATGTAAGATCAATCATCACTTTTGGGAGAAAGAAAGGGTTTAGAAGTGTATCTAGATAAGTCATCTAAAAGAATATAGAATTAATAAATCCCAATAAGTCTAGAAGACCTAGATTGTCCAATAAAATCCTTGTGAACCAACTCAAGAGGTTGAGAAGATGAAAAATTTTTCAATAGTTTGAAAGAAAGTTTATGTTGTTTACTCTTTTGAGAAGGATTAAAAACTTTGTTGTTTAGAAATTCATGTTTGGGTAGATAATTTACTAAAAAATTCCATGTAAGATTTATAAAATAGTGAATGTTATAGTAAAATAATCTATTTTTTCGAAATATATGATTCGTTATAAAAAAACTTAATCAAGAAATATTTTTAGAGACTAATGAATCTACATTGTTTTCATTAACAATATCATTCTTGATATCATTAAATCTAAACATATTTTTATAATTAAAAAAGATACATGAATAATTTTAAAATTTAACATTGAAACGATCATAACATAACTTATGGATAATAATAATATTGTACTTTAATGCATCACCAAAAAAATATTTGCAATTAAAATTGAATTATTGTTACCAATTTGGCCAAAGCCAATTATTTCTCCATTTTCATTGTCACCAAAAGTGACATGTCCAGCATTAATAATTCTAAGATTCATGAAGCTCTAGTAATACCATATAATGTGACCTGAACATCCACTATTCATGTACCTGAATCATTTATATGAGAACATAAAAAATTCATTCTACAATGAAAATTAGAAAAAAAATATTTTGGTACCCAGACTATCTTGGGGCCAGTAATATTAGTAATTAATGCTTTGGGAACCCATACATTCTTCATGGGTTTCTAATAAAGAATCTGTAAAGTATTAGAAAAATAATATATATATGGTCTATAAAAACATGTATTAAAATATTGTTCACTTCTATAACTTGCAGTAGACTAGTCAAACATAGATATAGAGCCCAATTTCCTACATTTTTATAAAAAATTAATTTCAACAATGTTTCTTAGTCCTGGATGATAGCCTCTACTTGTAACATATTTTGGTGTAACCTGTTTGCCAAAAATTGGGATGAAAGTGTAATTTACATTGGTAATATTTTCTATGTTTTTTTCAAATGATAATTTTATAATTTAAGCTCATTAATTTCTTTTAGAAATTGGGCATTCTTCTCTTTCTCTGTAGTAAGCTCATTTTTAACCGTAGAGTTGAGAGCATAATGTTTCATTGAAACATAATTTTTTTCATTAAATTTATTACATGTTTCTTCAACATTTACTCATTGTTAATTATTCTAGAATAAGATTAATCATTATATTAGAATCAATTTTGTATAGGATATTCAAAGGTTACATCAGATTTGTTTTTCATGAAGCACATTTTAGCTTTTCCACCTTTTTCATCAAGTGATGACTCTGACTCATCGATGTTGTCCCCAGAAGCACTATAGGTGGCCTTTATTGAATTATAATACCTTGTATCCCCATCCAAATTTTCCTCTTATACATTAACTTAGGACATTCATCCTTTACATGTCCGATTCTCTTACAGTCATAACTGAGTATTTCATTTGAGTTACCACCTATATTTCAATCCTTTTTCCAGTTCCTTTAAAATAGTATTAATTTTTTGTAGTTTGGATTACCAAAGAACTTTAAATTTCTATAGTTTTTTTAAATATTCTTTCTATTTCAGAAACTTCTCCATAACTGTTAGATTATTATTCTCTATTTATTGATCTATCAGAATGATTTTGTACATTATCCTTTTTTTTTTGTGTTTAGAAGTAGTTGTCTTGAAAGCCACTAAATTTCTCTTTGGTTAATCATACTCTTATTTTTAGACCTTTAATTATTCATTATACATAATCATCTTATATGTCAGTTCCTTTACTAGATACATACTAATATCCCATGATTCTATTATTGACATTGCGATTCCCCTCCTTCTGTCTGGTACAAATCAAAGAATTCACATGATTTTTTCATTTGTTGTAACATCCTTTCCCATAGATATAATAGTATTCAAAATCTCATTAAACATGATATTACAGTAAAATATGGGCTCATTTGGTTTCATCATAAAGTTATAATATTTAATAGTATATTTCTTAAGTCTCAATTCTTTATTATTAGTGTTTCCATCATGTAAAAGAGCTAGAGAATCAAAAATTTCATGGGCCATTTTACATATACTAAATTATATTGAAATATTCATCTCCTAAAAAACAGTATAACACATCAATAGAATTTTAATTATCATTATATGATACCATATTTGGGTCATAAAATATATTTATGGAAGTATAAAGTATCTTACATTCATCTACGATGGAAGACTAAATCATAAAACACATACTTTCTAAATTTTTTTTTCATCATAATTTTCCACTGAGAGTAATTTTTTCCATTGAATAACAGAGGTACAGTGGTAGTAACACCTTCAAAATTGGTATCCATTATAGATACTAATGAATAGGTTTTCAAAGAGCTAAAAATGTAGAACTATTAGAAATTTTGAGATCATTAATACATAACTTAAATCACTATTGAAAAGATTTAAAAACAATTGAAAACATATTTTCTAGAATATTAAGAAAATCCTTTAATACCAAATGTTTGTCAATATATGACACTCAAGAGGGTGGGTGAATTTAGTTCGAGTAAATATTTTTTATTAAAACCATAGACCCCCCCACTACTTTAAAATAAACATAGGCTAACTAATCAAATTAGTAAATTTATAATTGCTTAATTTTTCATTTAATTTCTCAAAAGATTGATTAATGATTAGTTATTGAAATTTGAAATATTGATATAAATTTTTAAACTAATTTATCAAAACTAATTTGATAGAAATACTATCTAATATCAACTATCAAAGTAAAACATATTTTTTTGACGTATGAGAGAAAATAGAGTAATCTAGATTTGAAATATCAAAGAAGAATAAAATAAGATGTTCAGTCCCAAGCCACGACTTAATCCTCTCTACATAGTGATAACCAACCAAAAATAACTATAAATTATAAAACATTGACCCACACACAAGATCATGATTTAAAAAATTATACAGTGGTGTCGAGGTCATCATATACCTCTACCGTAGTTATTCATGGGAAAAATATTACAAACAATTCAAGAAAAGACCACTTCTATAGTTCTTCATGGGAGAAATATGTTGTAAGACAATTGTAGTGTGAGGAAATATTGTATCTCCCAACATAGTATAGGAGACATTGTTTTATTGTACAATAAATACACACTCTTCTCAAAAAGTAATAATATTGATCATAATAGATTATAAATAAAGAGAGAAGGTTTAAAATTATAGGAGTTTTGTTATTGAAGCTTATGGAGTCCTTCAATGTAGAAGTAGAGAAGCTCGAGTCTTCTTAGGGAAATATATAAAAGAAGAGAGTGTCTTGGAAGCTCTGTGTTCTAGTTTTATGGAAGATGCTATATTCTTCTATGGTTTTCCTCTATAGCTTTTTTTGTTGCAAAATTTATTGGGGCATTGATGCATTTCAACTTCTTATTTTTTTTCAATTATCTATGAGGCTTGATCTTCTTGTTTTTTAGGTTTAATTTCATATGGTTGCTCATGTTTTTGTGTCCCTTTTTACTCAAGTGATTGACATTTTATATTCAATAGGTCTGAAATAAGTCATGATTGGGACTTGTGTTGTACCCCATACCTCTAACATCTACGTTTATGATCTCAGAAAAAATAGCTACAAGTAAATTTTTGGAATTAAATAACCCAAATATGATTGTTAAATAAAAAGATAGAATTTATAGATTAATGAAATTTTGATCATCTGGCTAGTGAGTCTTTTTGTAGTTAGGTCACACTGTATGTGACCCCTTCTGTATACAGGTTAGTGAATCAATGACTATAACTATCAGTGAGTCATGATGTCAATAATTCCATGCATCAGTAGGTTAGTTGGGCTGTCGGCAAGTCAGTTAGTCTATCCGGGACTCATTTGATTTGTCGGTCAGTCAACTATCGGTGAGTCATTTGTTCGGCCAATGACTCATTTTTTCTATTAGTGAGTCCTATATTCTGTTTGTGAGTCAGGTATTAGTGAGGTAGTCTACAAGTGACTCTATTGTTCTTTCATTAACTCATTTTTCTTTCAGTGACTCCATATATCAGGGAGTTAGTCCATTAATGACTCAATTGTTCTATTGGTGAACTGTTTGTTCTTTCGGTGAGTCTTCTATTTAGTCAGTGAGTCAGGCTATCAAAGAGTCCAACTTATAACTATTGGGGAAACATACCTTGATTTTTTTACTGACATTCTATTTTATATTATAATTATGTTCAGAATATGGTAAACATATAATTTAATCATATATAATCATAATTAATTATCTTCAAACTCAACTAAATAATATATGACATAAATTAACATGACTGAATATGATTGAACATGATTTGTGAGTATTAAAATTGGATATGTACAATAGATTTATTGTTTATTTCTATCATCAATGTTATGATATTTGTAAGGGATTATTTCAGAATCCAATTTTAATCGTGATTTTCTACATTTAAGTTTCCATTGAAGGAAATTATTTGATCATTTTTTAATAAAAACTATTCATTTTCACTACCAATGGTTATCAATGATGTTATTATGTAGTATTACTATAATCATATATTTTGTATATAAAACATTTGGGATAATTTTTTAATGATGAAATGTCACTATTAATCACTTTAGTTAAGAATATATTTTCATCAGAATCCATGTTTTCTAAAATTATTTAAAATTATTTTGAAAATTTATTTTAAATGTTTTATTAAATTCATTATTAGTCTTTTTTTATATTTAATTTATTTGAAATAAATATTGATGTAATTTTTAAAACAATATTAGGATGGAATTTTCCATAAATGTTAAAAGACACAATGTTTTAACACATAAGGAATGAATTGTTTTTACAGCCTTCATGCCCACTCAATTTTTGATTCCTATATTATATTTATCAATGAAAATATACATATAAATGGTTTTTTACTTTTAGTTTTAATATTTTATTTTAAAATTAATAAAATTTATTATCCAAGAAGGTTGTTAATGAATTTTTTTGTTATTCATATACATCAATGAAAAAACCCTTTATTATATATATAGTCAACTAGGGATATGTTGTATTGATACGATCCTTAATCATTCTATGGATGTCTTATGATTATTTTGACCAAGGAATGTATTAAAATTTACATTATTGAAAAAAAATTATTTCCATTAACTATTCCAGTGAAATATTCTCTTTCTTGTGATTGTCGGACATTAAATTTCTCTTAAATATCTATATTATTTATCATGGAAATTCTTATTACCTAAAATGTATAAAATTTATACATACCATTTTTACAGAACAATTTATTTTATTAGTGGGGTATATATTGATAAATATATATCATTTACTAAATATATATATATATTTCAAATATAAATTGTTCATGAATTAAATTGATTATTCGATATATGTAGAATTATTTGGACATGATGACGCAATTGCTTCCTAAATATAGATATCCCCTTCAAGAATTTTTAGTCTCATGAGATGAATCAGTTGGATATCATTAATAATGGGGGTTTCTATTGTATATCTACCCATCAGTTTTAAAATATCATGAGAAAGGTCTTGCCCGTAGATGTATCATGATGCCTGAGATCATGATTCTTAATAATTAATAATTTCCTTCATCAAGAATAAGGTTACTGTTATACATGATATTTTTTCAATTATATTATATTTGGAGGAATTTAATTCCCAATTTACTAAATAAATTACATGATGTTTTTGTTATTTAAATTGACATATTAATTTTTCCTTATCAAGATATGATAGTCATATTTTTTATTAAATTTATTGTATTATAAGTTATTTATCTTTCAATGTGAATAATAACAGGAAAATTAAATAAATGGAAGTTTTTTTAGTTATTTACCTTTATGTGTTGATTATTCTTATTGATTCATTATAGATTCTATTATTATTAACCATTATAGAGCATTTAAGATCAACCATATTTTTTTCCACTCCCAAAAAACCATGAAATGTGCTATGAATTATATTCAAGGATATGATAGAGGGAATAATGATATTATCAAACAAAATGATGTAATATTTGTTTTCAAATATAATATTTGAATCATGTATGTATAAAATTTTTAAATATTATTAAACCATTATTCCCATAATGATGGAACTCAATAAATATTCTTCTAATGTAATAACGTAAGAAAATGACACCATGTTTCTATAGTTGGGATAATTACAATTATTCGCTTCTCAAATTCATTCTACAAGAACCCATGTATAATAATATAGTATTTTGAGTTCATCAATGTTATTCAATGTGGATTTTTGTTTATTTAAAAAAAATACGTAGTTAGAGGAGGTTGAGTACTGGAATTAGAAAAAATATACATATTTTTGTAATGATTGAAATTTATGGAAATTACCACATGGTGCATAGGTTAGTTGTTATTAATACCAATATTACATGATTCTGGTTCTCGATGGCACATAAAATGTGGGTAGTTTTACTAAGTGGTCCACTGTCTTTCTATTGATCCCTAGTTAACTGTATAATTTATCATGGATACCTAGTGGTGATCCACTAGGTATATAGTAACCCATTAAATGATTTTTAGTTTTAAATAAATATAATTTATTATATATATTTTCTATACCTATCCCAAAATATCTATTTTTACACCCCAAGAATCCATGATATGCTTCTCTTTGAATAATTCAATAGCATGTGTTGTACGCAACTTCAAGATCTAACACACACCACATCCAATCAAACTAGCCGTTATGAATAGTAATACCCACTTTTTGAAATTTTATAAATTTTATCATTCAAAATGGACTTCATTTTTGTATTCGGAATATCAAAATTATCTTAGGGTGAATTTTTGATATTTTTCTGAAAACATTCAATTTTTGATGAATAGTGAAAAACACTGAGTTATTGTAACGCCCCAACCCCAGCTACCCAGAGTCGGTGCATTACTTCGTAACATTGGCATGATCACAAAAGATCAAGTCTCGAAAGACCGATTAGTTTAGTAGCCTTGGAAACACTAGATACATTCATAAATGTTACATTACATCATAAAGTGAAAAACTAATAACAAAGTCTTCATAGTCCACACTCATATCCTCTTTTGACTATCCCTGCAAGTCATTCATAAAATACTTCTTCACATCCTGGAAAATATTAAAACATTGAAAGGGGTGAGCTCAGATGCTCAGTAAGGATAACAATAATGCGGAAGCTTTCATAAATAAACATAAAAATTTAAGGCAATGTATAACTAAAACAAAAGCATTTTAAACTTGAACATCGAAATAATATGGCAAAAGTAAAATGAGATAATGCCATTCACTTCTTCATATGGATATTCTACTGGTCGGATAATCACATGCAATATCAATAACCACTTCCATAATGAGGGAATGTATAATGCCAGACATTCTGAAACATTTTGTCAAGGCCTTGGCCAAGACGTCTAAAATGATTAAGGCCTCGGCCAAAACCATAAATCAAATTGGGAAAGGGCCTTGGCCAATTCCACGTCTAGTTGTCTCATGAGACCTACTGATGCATCGAGGAGCTATAGCGGGCTCCACCCGTCACTTACTAAGTCCAATGCATTCCTCATATGAATGGGTTTAAACATATCATAAACCATAACATAATCGTATCACATAAAACATACATAATGGAAACATAACATTTCCACATTTCAATCAAAAGATTTCAATACAACACATTGATATAAAAAAAATTCTTTCAAAACCATTTTCAATACCAAAATAAAAGAAAGTTAAAACTTTGTATTTATTTTTCATTAAAAAAAGTGATGGCTTGTAGAGGAAGCCGAAACTCAAATAATGGTCACGGTGGAAGAGAATTCATTGTTGCCGCATATGTATGGAAAGAAAAAAATTCCCTTTTTTTCATTTAGTAAAACGATTCGTATAAAAAATATTCCTTTTGAATAAACGTAAAAGTCAAAGGGGTTTATACACCGTATAAAAGAAAATTGTGTATAAAACCAAATATGCATCAATGAAAGGAGATTGAAAAGAAGTCCTTAAAAAGAACATTTTTAAAATAAAATAGATCTATTATGTGTATTCACTATAGGTACACATAAAGAATGTAAAAATACAAAATAGGACATAATAATATCTTGACATAATTTGAATGTAGGAGATTAACCCAAAGAATGGAAGTTGGGTTAAGAAATTCCCTTACCTTGCGTCCTGTCTTGACTCGACCGTTATTTAACCTCCTGAATAATAAACTAGATTTAATTTATAATTTCTTAAGAACCTTTTTCAAGTTTTTTATTCCTTTTATATCACTTATTACCATGTCATGAACATTATGTATTTATTTAAGTTAATAACGGTCGTTTTGTAGATCTTTGGTACTTGAGTCAACAATAAACTTATTATAATTACAAATTGTTTATGTGGTAAAATATCCATTATCTCCAGAATTATATTCATTATTTAGATGTCATATATATCATATATATCCAGTATATACATTCATTTATAATATTACGTAACATTTAGAGGTAAGAAATGAAATGCACTGTTCATGGAGACGGTAAGCCGTACGTACGCATGAACGCTACTTTCATTTCTATTTCTTATTTAATGGAATGAAATTATAATGATATAAATGTATAATATAATTCCAGTTTAATATAGTGTATAATACCATTTACTCCATCCTTTATACATCCCACATATGGCATTAACGATTCAAATCACTTTGAGGAGGCGGTAGTCCGCACTTCCTAAAATGAAATTATCGCGTTTTACCCATAATGGAAATCATAAAGTATGCCATAAATGAGAAATACAGAAGCATAAGTAAAACATAAACATATTATATATCATATATAAATATAGTGACATCTTAATGGACACCTTTGAAGGTGTTATATGAGTGTTGAACAATCATCGTTTCGTGAGGCAGAAATTTTCCATCCACAGAAACCGTATGTTCTTTAACCTTTAGATGTAGGTGTGTGTAAGTGTAGCTAGAATCCTTCTTATAACAACATCCTAGTATATTTAGGATACTGGTGTTGTTACAATAGAAATGAATAAAAAGATTTTAGGGGGTTGGAGAAGAAAAATAAAACAAAACAACATTAGAGAAGACATTACCTCAAAATCGGGTAACTCTTTTTGATTTGAGCCAAAGGCTTCCTTGGGAAGAGTTCTGCCCAATGTGATGCTTCTAGGAGTAAGAGGGGGAATTTGGGAGAGTATTTGGGCAGAGGTTGGCCGAGCCAAATGGCTTTAATGTGTGAATGAGGTGGTAGAGGTGGGGGCCTTTTATAAGAGGAGAGGAGGGTACTCTTGGAAAGTATGGAAATTTTACATTATTATACAATGCTTTTCGGATTACAAAGGTCCCACACTTATATAATTCGTGGATAAGGTGATAATGGTTCGAAATATACCCATACAATAGTCTTTGGACAAGTTTAAGCCTTGTATTGTACATTATCTTTTCATTTTATTAAAATCATTAAATAATGAGGTCATCGTTGCATCATAATGATGTCATAACTAATTTAATTTATTTAATTTCTACAAATTATAAAACAAATACTATGATGTAGGAAATCTTTTTATCTTTCCAATGACTATTTATAGTCAAAAATATGACTTGTATAACCCCATGTAAAAATTGTTTTAGTAAAACATTTCATTTTTGTGTCATTTTTTACTTTAACATTAAATAAAAGGTATTTATGTCATTTTCCAACTAAATTGGCTCCATGGGGTCCCCAAGTTGACCCATGGATTGTCTTGGTCGGCCATGGAACATCAAATGAGGGTAGGACATGTGTCAAGCTCATCTCATATTATTAACAAATTATTTTTACCTTAAACTACACTAATTACCTCTAATCGCAATTAAGAACTTAAAAGTTACTATTCACCAAAAATTATTTTAATCTCATTGAACCACATTTTACTTCTTAATGACAACCATGTATGTCGGATTTTTGAAAATCAAATCACAGAGGTGGTAATATTTCATTTAAACGAAAAATCAGTTATTTAACTATCACTTAGTGGTTTCACTATTCATCAAAAATTGAAGTTTTTCAGAACAAGGCCAAAATTTCACCCTATGCTATAATTGATATTCCGATTTCAAAAATTATGTATATTTTACAAAATTACAAACATATAAGTTGCATTAATTAATTTTATAATAAATTCCCGCTGTCACGACAGATAGCATGTTTTTAAGAAACAATTTACATCAAAAGATTGGCAATTGTTTATGTCCAATTTCAATGTTAAATTAATTCTAATGGCCACCATTGGATAAAATGGTAAAAATATATTCTAATTATACTTTAAAACCACTAAATAGTATAATTTATCACTATAAATTATTTTGATTAAAAAAGCTGTTTTTAAGTATTTTTCACTATTCATAAAAAATTAGAAGTTCTCAGAAAAATACCAAAAATTCAACATAGGCTAATTTCGATATTCCGAATCCAAAAATGAAGTCCATTTTGAAATATAAAATTTCTATAATTTTAAAAAGTGGTTATTACTATTCATAACGGCTACTTTGATTAGTCGTGGTGTTTTAGAACTCGAAGTTGCGTACAATGCAAGCTATTTTGTTTTTGAATGAGAAGCGTATCATGGAAGCTCAGGGTGTTACATTCTCCCCTCCTTCAATAAATTGCGTCCTCGCAATTTGAAATTTTTTCTTTGAAAATAAAAGGTTGAAAAGAGAAAATACCTTTGTGGAAAACCCACATCGGAAATAAGATTAATAAAATTTAGCCTTAATAAGAGGGAAAGGGAAATGAAAAAGTCACCACCCAATTATGATCTTGATTATGAGAACATTGGTGGAAATTAGATACATATAATTGGAGGAAAAATGTAAATATTTGTAGGGAGTGATTGAGGTCATCAATCACAATCAACTGTCAAATTGAGGGCCTCAAAGCCTTCAATCTATGTTGATTTAAAATATCATCAGTTCAACAAGACAGAAGGTATTATGATAACACATTTTTTTTGTTTTAATATCCCTTTACTAAAGTTTAAGAATTAATTCATTCATTTAATAAGAGATAGGTATATATATTTATGCTTGACAATTAGAGTTTCAACCTTCAACTCATCTTTCACTCAAAAAGATAATAGAACTCAAAAATATTATACTTATCCTAATTGTATAAGGTTACAAATGTTAACACATACCATTTAGATTAGTAAAAATATTCTTTAATAACCAGGGACTTACTGTAGGCTAGTGGTAGGAAATAAAGGCCTGTCGCACTATGGTTGTGGGTTCGATTCCTGCAGCTTTGTCCGACGCGACGGGTTATGCCCCACCCTGCAGGTTGTCCTTTTCCTAAAACTATAGTATTATAATATTCCAAAAATAATCTTCATAAATTTTTTTAACCTTAAACAATACTATCCAAAGATCATCTTAATCCACTCCAACCTTTATAGTTATCCAAAATACCTCTGTCCAGACTTTCTCTAAAGTGTCTCTTAATTCCAAAATCAATTTATCAGATTCTCCAAACAAAGTAAAGTTTCTCTTATTGTAACATACTAAAAATATAATTACCTTCATCATATTAAAACCATACTGAAATCAACATGTACTGCAGTACAATCCTTATATATATATCACATTATTCTAACAACCAGAATATAATCCATGAGTCGAAAAGAACCAATACATTAGTTATTCTGCTTCAACTGTAGTAACAGCATATGATTGTCCTTGATCCCTTGGCTTTTTCTGAGGTATGTTTCCCTGACACTTAAGACATTCATTTGCATAATGCCCCATTTTCCTACAATTGTAGCATTCAACATTGATAGCCTCTTTCTTTCCCTTGCAATCACGCGCCTGGTGACCTTTTTCTCCACATTTATAACAAACTCCCATTATTTTTAGGCAAGTACCAGGGTCATTCTTCCAACAATTATCACATAATGGAAAATCCTTATTTCCATTTTTCCCTTTATCTGTCTCTTGTTCCACCGTTCTCTTCTTCTCTTTCTTTACTTTGTTGTCATAAGAATTAGAGAATTCCTTTTCTGTCTTGATAGCACATGAGACAATATCGTCGTATGTTGAGAAGGATTGTGATACTAAAGCTTGACGGAGAAATGGTTTTAACCCATCAAAGAAACGATGAATCTTACCTCTTGGGTTACGTATATAATCTGCAGTATACCTCGCTAACCTTGTAAAGTTGGCCTCACACTTTGCGACATTCTCATCCTCCTTTTGTTTCAGACTCAGAAATTGCCTTTCCATATCTTATCTATGGTCATGAGGAACGTATTTTTCTATGAAAAGATCTTTGAACTCCCTCCATTCCATATTCGATACGCCATCATCTTCCTTTTTGTTTTGAATCAATGGCCACCATTGATCAGCATCTCCAGTGAGGCGGGAAACTGCCATGACAACCTTCTCCCTTTCGCTACTCCCCAAGGCATGGAATATTTTCTCTAAGGAGTATATCCATTGCTCAGCTACTAACGGATTTGTACCCCCATTAAATGTTGGTGGTTGTTGCCTCATGAAGCGGTCTAACATTGATCCTCCACATTGTGGATCAGGGTGATCCATACGAGTAAGGTTATTATTCCTAACTTGAGTGAGTTGTCCCAGTATGGAAATAAGTTGATCAGCACCAGTTGTATCTCCAGCTCCACAATAATTATCTTGAGCAGGAGGGAAATCCCTACACGGAGTGCGTGCATTGATACGGTTTCCATTCCTTCAACTAGGCGCCATTTCTATAAAATGGCATAAACTAGATTAGTTTATGAATCCAAATACATAATTCCATACTTATAAAATACTTAACATAAATTGAACTATTCATGGATATAATCCAGAATCATAAAAAGGTTCTCTTTGAGGAAGTATATACTCATAACCGTTCATAGTGGTTTGTAAAGAAAATGAGAATTATCCTATGCATATCCCCCGGGAGTGTCGTAACCAAGAGTGCAGCAAGGCCCGTTGTCGTGCACCAGTTCCCGTTCGAGTCTAGCTCAAAGCGGTATTTTTGGGTTTTACCACTAGGTACATCTGTTCTAGAGCCGCCTCTACCTGCTCGTATCCAGACAGGGATGTATTGCTCGGAAAAATCACAAAATCTCTATAATACCAAAATTCTAGGAAGTTCTTCTATACTAATCCTTAAAGTCTATCTTCGGGCTATGTGCTCTAATCAGAGTTTATCTAAATCTAGCTTCGAAGGTTAGTACTAAACTGCCTCTGATACCAACTGTAATACCCCAACCCCAGCTACCCAGAGTCGGTGCATTACTTCGTAACATTGGCATGATCACAAAAGATCAAGTCTCAAAAGACCGATTAGTTTAGTAGCCTTGGAAACACTAGATACATTCATAAATGTTACATTACATCATAAAGTGAAAAACTGATAACAAAGTATTCATAGTCCACACTCATATCCTCTTTTGACTATCCCTGCAGGTCATTCATAAAATACTTTTTCACATCCTAGAAAATATTAAAACATTGAAAGGGGTGAGCTCAGATGCTCAGTAAGGATAACAATAATACGAATGCTTTCATAAATAAACATAAAAATTTAAGGCAATGTATAACTAAAACAAAAGCCTTTTAAACATGAACATAAAAATAATATGGCAAAAGTAAAATGAGATAATTCCATTCACTTCTTCACATGGATATTCTATTGGTCGAATAATCACATGAAATATCAATAACCACTACCATAATGTGGGAATGTATAATGCCAGACATTCTGAAACATTTTGTCAAGGCCTCGGCCAAGACGTCTAAAATGATTAAGGCCTCGGCCACAACCATAAATCAAATTGGGAAAGGGCCTCAGCCAATTCCACGTCTAGTTGTCTCATGGGACCTACCGATGCATCGAGGAGCTATAGCGGGCTCCACCCGTCACTTACTATGTCCAATGCATTCCTCATATGAATGGGTTTAAACATATCATAAACCATAACATAATTGTATCACATAAAACATACATAAAGGAAACATAACATTTCCACATTTCAATCACAAGATTTTAATACAACACATTGATATAATAAAAACTATTTCAAAACCATTTTCAATACCAAAATAAAAGAAAGTTAAAACATTGTATTTATTTTTCATTAAAAAAAGTGATGGCTTATAGAGGAAGCCGAAATTCAAATAATGGTCATGGTGGCAGAGAAGTCATTGTTGCCGCATATGTACGGAAAGAAAAACATTCCCTTTTTGTCTTTTAGTAAAACACTTCATGTAAAAAATATTCCTTTTGAATAAACGTAAAAGTCAAAGGGGTTTATACACCGTATAAAAGAAAATTGTGTATAAAACCAAATATGCCTCAATGAAAGGAGATTGAGACGAAGTCCTTAAAAAGATCAGTTTTAAAATAAAATAGATCTATTATGTGTATTCACTATAGGTACACATAAAGAACGTAAAAATACAAAATAGGACATAATAATATCATGACATAATTTGAAAGTAGGAGATTAACCCAAAGAATGGAAGTTGGGTTAAGAAATTCCCTTACCTTGCATCCTGTCTTGACTCGACCGTTCTTTAACCTCCTGAATAATAAACTAGAGTTAATTTATAATTTCTTAAGAACCTTTTTCAAGTTTTTTATTCCTTTTATATCACTTATTACCATGTTATGAACATTATGTATTTATTTAAGTTAATAACGGTCGTTTTGTAGATCTTTGGTACTTGAGTCAACAATAAACTTCTTATAATTACAAGTTGTTTATGTGGTAGAATATCCATTATCTCTAGAATTATATTCATGATTTAGATGTCATATATATCATATATATCCAGAATATACATTCATTTATAATATTACGTAACATTTAGAGGTAAGAAATGAGATCCACCGTTCATGGAGACGGTAAGCCGTACGTACGCATGAACGCTACTTTCTTTTCTATTTCGTATTTAATGGAATGAAATCATAATGATATAAATGTATAATATAATTCCAGTATAATATAGTGTATAATACCATTTACTCCATCCTTTATAAATCTCACATATGGCATTAACGATTCAAATCACTTTGAGGGTGCGGTAGTCCGCACTTCCTAAAATGAAATTATCGCAGTTACCCATATTGGAAATCATAAAGTATGCCATAAATGAGAAATACAGATGCATAAGTAAAACATAAACATATTATATATCATATATAAATACAGTGACATCTTAATGGACACCTTTGAAGGTGTTATATGAGTGTTGAACAATCATCGTTTCGTGAGGCAGAAATTTGGCATCCACAGAAACTGTATGTTCTTTAACCATTAGATGTAGGTGTGTGTAAGTGTAGCTCGAATCCATCTTATAAAAACAACCTAGTGTATTGAGTATACTGTTGTTTTTACAAAATAAATGAATAAAATGATTTTAGGGTGTTGGAGAAGAAAAATAAAACAAAACAACATTAGAGAAGACATTACCTCAAAATCGGGTAACTCTTTTTGATTTGATCCAAAGGCTTCCTTGGGAAGAGTTCTGCCCAATGTGAGGCTTCTATGAGTAAGAGGGGGAAGTTGGGAGAGTATTTGGGCAGAGTTTGGCCGAGACAAATGGCTTGAATGTGTGAATGAGGTGGTAGAGGTGGGGGCCTTTTATAAGAGGAGAGGAGGGGCACTCTTGGAAAGTATGGAAATTTTACATTATTATACAATGCTTTTCGGATTATAAAGGTCCCACACTTATATAATTCGTGTCTAAGGTGATAAGGGTTCGAAATATACCCATCCAATAGTCTTTGGACGAGTTTAAGCCTTGGATTGTACATTATCTTTTCATTTTATTAAAATCGTTAAATAATGAGGTCATCGCTGCATCATAATGATGTCATAACAATTTTAATTTATTTAATTTCTAAAAATTATAAAACAAATACTATGATGTATGAAATCTTTTTATATTTCCAATGACTATTTATAGTCAAAAATATGACTTGTATAACCCCATGTAAAAATTGTTTTAGTAAAACATTTCATGTTTGTGTCATTTTTTACTTTAACATTAAATAAAAGGTATTTATGTCATTTTCCAACTAAAGTGGCTCCATGGGGTCCCCAAGTTGACCCATGGATTGTCTTGGTCGGCCATGGAACATCCAATGAGGGTAGGAAATGTGTCACGCTCATCTCATATTATTAAAAAATTATTTTTACCTTAAACTACACTAATTACCTCTAATCGCGATTAAGAACTTAAAAGTTACTATTCACCAAAAATTATTTTAATCACATTGAACCACATTTTACTTCTTAATGACAACCATGTATGTCGGATTTTTGAAAATCAAATCAGAGAGGTGGTAATATTTCATTTAAACGAAAAATCAGTTATTTAACTACCACTTAGTGGTTTCACTATTCATCAAAAATTGAAGTTTTTCAGAACAGTGCCAAAATTTCACCCTAAGCTATAATTGATATTCCGATTTCAAAAATTATGTATATTTTACAAAATTCCAAACATATATGTTTCATTAATTAATTTTATAATTAATTCCCACTGTCACGACAGATAGCGTGTTTTTAAGAAACAATTTATATCAAAAGATTGACAATTGTTTATGTCCAATTTCAATGTTAAATTAATTCTAATGTCCACCATTGGATAAAATGGTAAAAATATATTCTAATTATACTTTAAAACCACTAAATAGTATAATTTATCACTATAAATTATTTTTATTAAAAAATATGTTTTTAAGTATTTTTCACTATTCATAAAAAATTAGAAGTTCTCAGAAAAATACCAAAAATTCAACATAGGCTAATTTCGATATTCCGAATCCAAAAATGAAGTCCATTTTGAAATATAAAATTTCTATAACTTTAAAAAGTGGTTATTACTATTCATAACGGCTACTTTGATTAGTCGCAGTGTTTTAGAACTCGAAGTTGCGTACAATGCAAGCTATTGCATTATTGAATGAGAAGCGTATCATGGAAGCTCGGGGTGTTACAGTTATAGTTTAAAACAATATTTTTATTTAAATAATTATTTATTTTATTTAAATTTAATTAAGGTCAAAATAGATACATAATACCTATATAAGTTCAATTTAATTCATTAGAGTTAGTTTAGTATAATTTTAGATTTATAAAAATTTTATTGAACTTTTAACCGTGTTTTACCCACCTCCTAGGAGAATTTGTAAATTCACATAAAATATAATTTTATCGCTTTTTTGAGTAGAATTTCTAAAATCCGAGAGACACGGTTAATATCAAGGTGTAAAATGTTGTACAATGAGATGAAAATAATTTTTGGTGAATAGTAACTTTTTACTTTTATTTACCGCAGTCAAAAGTAAATAGGGTAATTAAGGGTAGAAATGATATTAATATTACCCTAACACATGTCCTAATTCTATTGGACATGTGTATCTCGACCAAAATCAACCTTAGAAATAAAATAATATCATTGATGTCCACTTGTATTTGATTAGGACATTTATTATTATTTAATTCAAAGAAGAGTTAAAAGAGATAAAATCAAAGTTTAATAAAAAAAATTAATATAGGGTAATACATAAGATAAATTAGATTTTAAATATTAATTTGAAATCTAAAATGATTTCCTACATAATTTTATTTTATTTATAATTTTTACAATTTAAAAAATTTAATTTATTTATGACACAATGATGATGCAATAATTACCTAATTAATGAAATATTACAATAATTGATTTTATAAAAATCAAATTAAATGTAATTTGAGACTTTTTGTGAATTCAACTAATTTTACAGGTTAATATGATATATTAGGATTGGTTATATAAATTTTTTTGAAGTAATAATGTTATGAAATTATCAAAAACAAAATACCCAATAGTGTCAAAATTGACCTAAAAGTTTTTTTAAAACAATATTATTTTATTAATTGATATTATATTCCTAAAAATATATGGTTCGGTCAAAGGACTTATATAATGATAGGTGTATCATTAATGGACCACTTTGGGGTCTCTTGGAGGTATATAGTTAGTTTAATAACTATATAATATAAAAATACAATGAGAAAAGGTATATGTCAATCTATTTAACTAATAGTTAAATATATATGATAAGGTTAATATATTGAACCAAAACTATATAAAATCTATTGGATGAAAGGGTTTCAACCCATCCTGGCCTCAACCTTTAAATAATTCACTTTGGATTCATTAGAAACCAAATAAGAATTTATTATAAAATAATATTTCTAGCTTTTCCAACGGTGCCCCTCACCCCTCTTATAAAAGGGTACCCCCCTTCTCTCTAATATACACTTTCACAGCCTTTATATATGATATACCATCCAATTAATTATGATTTTAATATCAAAAGAATGATATTATCGCTCGTGTGTAGGAACGGGCTACCGTCTCCACGAACACGATGAGATTCATTCCCCATCGTATCCATACAAGTATAATTCTTATTTTATAATTAAAAATACTGTTTAAAGACATGATATCATTCTTTATATGGATAATATAAAACCTATCCATAATAAACACGACTTATGTAACAAAACATATAAAAGAAAACTAGTAAGTTAACACCCGAAACGACGATAATACTAAGATATTATTAACAAAGAAATCTTAAAAGATCATATATGATATCATGTTAATGTATATTATTCTTGTATAATTAAATAAAAATTATTTCCCCATTATACATGAGGCTAACCTACCCTCGACCAAGGATAAAGTACAAAGTAAGGGATTTCTTTTCTCAATTTTAATTCCATGAGATTTCCATTGTTCACCACTTATTTATTGCATGTGGTGTGTGTACTGCCCAAGATTGTATTCATTGTGTAATATAATTTAATTTATTTATATTTAAATCATTATTGTATTATCCATCTTTCATGGGATGTATGTTTCATAAGTAACCAAATTGGTAAGGGAATTACAAATTTCAATTTCCACTCATTCGGCTTTACGCATACTACATTGATTATTTTACTCCAAGATTATGTGTGGAATCACTATTCATTTTATTATGTCATAATTCCCACTGCACTTCCTATGGATATACTTTTTATACATAGTATCACTCCATTGATAAATTCTCAAGTCATCGATATGAACTTGATAAGAGTAATTTTAACTCAATCTCCATTTGTTGAGTTAAATATTCAATTCATCGGTGTTGTTTTTACAAGAATATGAGTGAATTTCCTCTGATTTATTTACACTAAATATCCAATAATATTGAGCGTGTTTATATTTTTCACACATAATATTTTTTATTAATTTATCCTTAATATAATGATACAGTCTTTGTATGATATTTCATCTCAATTTACATTCCATTGAGACTTCTTTGTTGTTATACACCAAATCACTTTTATATGTTGTATATAATGTACTTTGACATAATATATCATGAATACCTTTATTCTCATGATATTACAAATTTTTTATTACATAAATTATTTGTATTCAATTGTCTCTCTCTTGGTTAGAAACTCTAACTAAAATATCAATTTTAAATGTTTTAAAGATTTATTCTTCTAAATCATTCTCATTAATGTCCATGTTTTAAAAATGGTTTTAAGGATTTATTTTTATGGCCATTAATGTTTTAAAATTAAAATTCATTTTAAATGATTCAAATTGGTATGGGACAATTTGATTAAATAATCTATTTTTAAAACAGATTCTTGACAAGTAGTGTTACTTTTAAATGTTATCAAGAAAAAGGGGGTATTTCTCTAAAAAAGTTTTGATTATTATTTCATCTGTGTCAATATCCTTCATTATTCTCGATTGAGGCTAATATATTACAATACAATCTTCCATATTGTATTGAATGAGTTATGTTTGACTGTTGATGTGCTATTTTTTATACCATTCATGGTTTGTGGATAGAGTATTGACATTTCCTAAGCTAGTTTTAATACGAATTTTTATGTTATGTTTAAACCGGTTCATACGAGGAATGCATTGGACTTAGTAAGTGACGGCTAGAGCCCTCTATAGCTCCGTGATGCATCGGTAGGTCTCATGAGTCAAACTAGTGTCTTGGAATAAGGCCTTGACAAAATCTTATTTGTAGTCTTGGCACAATGCCTTGACTATGTGGTTATGATCGTCTGAAATTATGAATTCCATCATTATGAAAGTGGTTATTGATATTTCATGTGGTTATTCGACTAGTAGAATATCCATGTAAATAAGTAAATGGAATTATTGCATTTTATCTTTGCTATATTATTCTGAAGTTCATGTTTAAGAGGCTTTTGTTTTATTTATAAATTTCCTAAAATGTTTATGCTTATTTTTGAAAGTTTTTGCTATATTTTTATCCTTACTGAGCATCTGAGATCACCCTTTTAAATGTTTTATTTTCCCAAGATGTGAAGAAGTAATTTGTTAATGACCAGTAAGGATTATATGAGGGGATATGAAGACAAGATGTTGTTGTAGTTTTTTTAACTTTATGGTGTAATGTAAGACTTATGAATATATTTACTATTTCCAAGACTAGTAAACTAATCGGTATTTTGAGACATGATATTTTTTGATCATGCAAATGTTATGTAATAATGCACCGATTATGGGTAACTAGGGTCGGGGCATTACTGTTGGTATCAGAGTAAGTTTAGTACAAACCTTGTAAATTAGATTTAGATAAACTCTGATTAAATCACATATCCCTAAGATATACTTTGAGGATTAGTAGAGAATAACTTCATAGAATTATGGTATTGTATAGATTTTGTGAGTTTTCCATGAAATATATCCATGTCTGGATACGAGAAGGTAGAGGGGGCTCTGGCATAGATGTACCTAGGGGTTAAACCCTAAAACACTACATTGAGCTAGACTCGAACATGAACTGGTGCACGACAACGGGCCTTGGTGCACTCCTGGTTATGACTCTCCCAAGGGATATGATTAGGATAATTTACATTTTCTTTATAAACCAATTTAATGTATTTTAATATAAATGATAATAAATTACCTTTGTTAATCCTAAGGTGTTTCAAATTGAGAATAAGGTGTCATGATATTCTCTAAATGATTTTATGACTACTGTTACTCACACAATGCTTTCTAGATATAGTCAATGGATGGAGTCCAAGGAAGTCATAGTGACTTTGATAATGGGGTAAATGGTGGGAACGATGGTGGAAATGGGAAACAAAATGGAATATTGATAGGTGTAGAAGATATCATGTTCATTTCAAATCAGTTTTCCAAAAATATGATCAATAACATATATATTAACCAACTCCCGGACTCAACAAAGAAGAGAAAGATGATGAATGATAAGAGCTCCAGTAGTGGAGACCATGGAGAAAAGAATCATAAATGTCCATCATACAAGAAATGTGGAAGGAGACACCTAAGAAAGTGTCTCAATAGAACAAAGAAATTATTTACGTGCGGGAAAGAAGGACATAAATTGAAGAATTGCTGAGGAAAAATGAAGAGTAATATGGAATAAAATAAAAATGCTCCCAATAATCCATTTATAGCCATTTTCCATAAATGTAGAGGACCTGGCCATTACTCTAGGGAATTCCCTATTCTATTAGATATTTCCATGGTCAAAGAAGAAGCTATGTGGAAATAAACGGTTGGATAAATGTTTAAAAGTATTAGTGCTCCTTGTTTATGGGATTACATTGGAATAATTTTCTCTTGTATTTGTAACCCTGCAGTTTTACATGGGAGAATTATATTTGTGTAAGGCTTATATTTTCCCTTGTGGATATAGTTATAAATAACCATTTGGTTTTATATTGTC
Organism: Viscum album; assembly: GCA_963277665.1. Lineage (NCBI taxonomy): Eukaryota > Viridiplantae > Streptophyta > Magnoliopsida > Santalales > Viscaceae > Viscum > Viscum album. The sequence continues at coordinate 1,714,757,403 of OY728130.1, forward strand.
ATTGGGTTTGAGGAAATTACAATTTATTATATTTTGAGATGAAAATCCAAGGTATGAGATAACATTCCGGGTTAAAATCATGTTATGGTTATTTTGAAGAATTTATCTCATTTTGGTAATGTTATTAAATATATTTTTTGAAAAAAGAACAACACGCAGACCGTGTAACAACCCGTCACATCAGATAAATCTATGGGAATCGAACCCACAACCAATGTGTGATTGGGATTTATTGCCTACCACTAGACTATGTGAATCCCCTGGTTAGTGTGACTATTTATTTTTAGTTAAATTATTTTATTGATCAATAATAAGTTGATTTCGGTTTTTATGTCTTATCAAATGAATACCCTTAGTATAGAAAAATGATATGGGGATTAAGTGATAAATGTTATTTTGAAATATTTTCGTTTTGTTGGGAACACTATATGGCCAATGAAACATGAATACTATGGGATTTCATTTGAGGAGTAATGATTGATTTTTATCTACTTTTTTATTGTGGATTTATTGTTATTTGGGTTATTTATGGAAATGATTAACCTATAATAGAGAATATGTTATTAGGTTAATTAATTTTAAGTATGTGACTTTAAGAGTAGTAAATGTCATTTGGAGATACAATTTAACGTGGAAGACTACATAACCAAATTCTTCTATGTTTTGGGTTTCAATATTAGTTTGGATTTTATTGAAGGATTTTAAGGACAATTGTTTTTTGAATGGTATTTTTTTATCTTTGGGGTATTTTTGGTTTAATTTTAGAAATTAAGATTACTGTTTCTTTCTCTAATGGAATATCCTTTTCGGGGATCATCAGATCTTAAACTAACCATTTTGGTATTGATTAATCTCTAAAGACAAGCTAAATATATTGTTTATCCTTCGTAGATCATGTGATTTTATAGATATTTATTCTAGCTCTTCTAGTGTGACCAAGTATTCTTGAATACTCATCGATTAAAAAAATGATTTATTGGTGGAAATTTCTTAATGAATGAAACTCTACTTAAAAAGTAAGCATATCTCTTTATTTTCTTAGTCAATCTTGTAAATGAATTCCTCATATTTATGTAATGTAACTAAAATAAATGTTGTCCGAATACATTTCCTACTGGGAAACTAATGACTATTTTCCCCATCACAAGTTTGTGGCTTTCTTGTTGTTAACATTCTCCTGAGCATGTTTTTTATCCCTCTCCATCAGAACTTGACACTTTGTTTATCTTCCATATCTATGTTTTCCTACATGTAATCCTAGTATGAGTTATCCTGGGTGACCTTTATACTTGTCTTTCTTTATTTTAAGGTGATAGTTTTATCGAATCTTTTTCTGATGTGGGACTTTCCATCATATTCTTAAGCCCAATTTTAAAAATTTCAAGGGAGAAATTATTTGAAGGAGGGGAGAATGTAACACCTCAAACTTCCACGGTATGCTTCTCTTTGAATAATATAGTAGCATGTGTTGTAGGAAACTTTGAGTTCTAACACACACCCCAGCCAAATCAAACAAGCCGTTATGAATAGTAATTCCAAATTTTTGAAATTTTATAAATTTTATCATTCAAAATAGAATTCATTTTTGGATTCCGAATATCAAAATTTTCTTAGGGTGAATTTTTGTTATTTTTCTGAAAACATTCAATTTTTGTTGAATAGTGAAATACACTAAGTTATAGTTTAAAACCAAATTTTTATTTAAATAATTATTTATTTTATTTAAATTTAATTAAGGTCAAAATAGATACATAATACCAATATCAGTTCAATGTAATTCATTGGAGTTAGTTAATAATAATTTTAGATATATAATTTTTAATTTGAGCTTTTCACCGTCTTTTACCCACCTCCTAGGAGAATTTGGAAATTTACATTAAACATTATTTTACCGCTTCTGTGAGTGGAATTTCGAAAATACGAGAGACATGGTAAATATTAAGGAGTAAAATGTGGTTCAATGAGATGAAAATATTTTTTTGGTGAATAGTAATGTTTTACTTTTATTTACCACGATTAAAATTAATATGGTAATTAATGGTAAAAATGATATTAATATTATTATAAAACATGTCCTAATTGTATTGGAAAAGTGTATCTCGACAAAAAATAACCATAGGAACAAAATATTCTCATTTAGGTCCACTAGGATTAGATTAGGACATTTATTATTATTTAATTCAAAGAAGAGTTAAAAGAGATAAAATCAAAGTTTAATAACTAATTTTTTTAATATAGAGTTATACATAATATAAATTCAATTATAAATATTAATTAAAAAGATAAAAATACATCTAATTTAATGGTATTTTATATATAATTTTTAGAGATTAAATAATTTAATTTATTTGTGACACAATGGTGATGCAGTAATTACCTAATTAATGAAATATTAAAATAATTGATATTATAAATATCAAAATAAATGTAATTTGAAATTTTTGGTAAATTACACTAATTTTATAGGTTAATATGACATATTATTATTGGTTATATAATTATTGTTATAAGTAATAATGTTTTTATGAAATTATCAAAAACAAAATACCCAATAGTGTCAAAATTGACATAAAAGAGTTTTTAAACCAAATATTATATTATTAATTGATTTTTTGTTCCTAAAAATCTTAGGTTCGGCCAAAAGACTTATATAATGATAGGTTTATCATTAATGTAACAATATGGGGTCTCTTTGAGGTATATAGTATGTTTATTAACTATATAATATAAAAATACAAAGAGACATGTTAAATGTCGAACTATTTACCTAAGAGTTAAATATAAATGATAAGGTTAATATAGTGACCCACACCTATATAAAATATTTTTGATGAAATTATTTCGACCCATACCCACATTAACCTTTAAATAATCCATTTTGGAGCCATTAGATACCAAATATGACTTTATTATAAAATAATATATCTAGCTTTCCAAAAGGTTCCCCTCACCCCTCTTATAAAAGGGTACTCCTACTTCTCTCTAATTTAAACCTTCAAAGCCGTTTGGCTCGGCCTACCCCTACCAAAATATTCTCTCAACTTCCCTCAATTCAACCAAGATTCCTTAGTTTGATCAGAAACCAACCTATAGAGCCCTTTAGATAAAATAAAAAGGATGAACCCGAAGAAGAGGTAATTTTTTCATGACCCTCTTTCAAGTTCCTTTCTTCTTCAACTTCTTATTTCTTTTTTATTTCCATTCTAAAATAATAACTCCATTATATTTTATATACGGTTATGTTATTTTAAATATGGTATAACCATATTCAGTATTCTATCCATTCATTTAATGACATGTCACCGTACGTGCGTACGTACGACCTACCATCTCCACGTCGTGGTGTAATTGTCATTCAATGCATTATTATTTGGATGGGTATAATAATGACATTTAAATCATGTAAATAATAAGTATTAAATTATTATTATTCTATATATATGATATTCCATCCAATTATATATGATTTTAATATGAAAAGAAGGATATTATCTCTCGTGCGCGTGTATAAACTACCGTCTCCACAAACGCAATGAGATTAATTCCCCAACGTATCCATACAAGTCTAATTCTAATTTTATGATTAAAAATAATATTTAAAGACTTGATATAATTTTGTATATGTATAATACACAACCTATCCATAACAAACTTGACTTATGTAAAAAAAACATATAAAAGAAAACAAGTAAGTTAACACACAAAACGACGATAATACTACGATATTATTAACATTACAATGTTAAAATATCATATATGATATCATATTAATGTATATGATTCTTCTATAATTCAATAACAATTATTTATTTATTATACAGGAGGCTACCTTACCCTCAACCAAGGAAAAAAGACAAAGTATGGGGTTTCTTATCTCACTTTTAATTCCGTGAGATTTCCATTGTTTACCACTTATTTATTACATGTGGTGTGTGTACTTCCCATGATTGTATTCATTGTGTAATATCATTTAATTTATGGATATTTACATAATCATTTAATGATCCATCTTTCATGGGATTTATGGCGGTTGGGCATTCAATAGAACTATGTCGGAGATGTATTTCTTGTGAGAACTGTGGGATGAAGGGTCATTCATCCAACCTCTGTAAAAGGAAATCAAAAAGGAATGATGTGGATGTGTCACAACCCCTTCATCATAAAATCAATCCCTTTTCCAATAAGGATGATGTGTTGGATTCTACAGAAGAACATCAGTTGCCTTCTAAAGGGAAGGGGCCGATGGTCGTCTTGTCTCCATTGAGATCCAATAGTGGTCCTTTTAATTTTCAGCAAAACTCTACATCCCCGATGAGTGGTCCTTCTATTGCGTGGGTTCGTGTTTCCAAAGGGATTACATCCACCTATGGTTGTGCAGTTACTCCCTCTGTCTTTCTTGGGACTGGGAAAATATTACTGTCTCTACTACAGGGTCTCCTGCTTGCACTGACCCATCAAATAAATGCATGAATGATAGCCCTGGGGTAGGTTTGTTACGTGATGAGAATGCTGAGATGACTTATAACTATGGTCAACAGGTTGACTGTAACCAGGTGATTTAGAATCTCCTGAATTCATCTAGGATATCAGAGAAGTGGGGTGACATCTCAGAGGCGGAAGGGGTTGCAGCAGGTAGCGGTGGGCATATTTCGTTCAAAGATGCACTCATGTCTGGTAAAGGGTAGGTTTACCACACTCTTACTCCCTCGAGGTGAAGGCCAAGGAAGGATTACTCTAGTACACCGCGCACTGTGTGTACTCGATCTTCAAAGCAATGAGGAAAGTTTAATTCTGATATTCTTAAGATCCTTAATCAGGGTAAGTCCCAATCTGAATGGGAAACTGCTGATGAATCTAATTTTGGGAATGATATGTCTTATTATGACCTTTAATTTTTTTTTCTTTGACAGATGAGGGAAAATCCCTTTGATTGACCCCGCTAATCTCCTCTTTACTCTTTTTTTTCATTCATAAATAGTTAGAAGCGTTGCTTCTGGCTGAGCTTGCTGGTATTTATGGAATCACTATTCAATTTCTTATGTCATAATTCCCACTCCACTTCCTATGGATAGACTAGTTATGCACATAATCACTCCATTGATAAATTCTCAAGTTGTCGATATGAACTTGATAAGAGTAATTTTAACTCAATATCCATTTGTTGAATTAAATATTCAAATCATTGGTGTTGTTTTTACAAGAATTTGAGTTAATGTCCTCTGATTTATTTACACTGAATATCCATTCATATTGAGTGTGTTTATATTTTTCACACATTATTATGTTGTTGATTTATCCTTAACCTAAGGATATAGTCTTTATAAGATATTTCATCTCAATTTACATTCCATGAGACTTCATTATTGTTATACACCAAATCACTTTTATATGGTGTATATAATGTACTTTGACATAATATATCCTGAATACCTTTATTCTCTTGGCATTAAAAGTTTTTGATTCATGTGTCTCTCTTTTGGTTAGAAACTCTAACTAAAATATTATTTTTAAATGTTTTAAAGATTTATTCTTCTAAAACATTCTCATCAATGTCAATTTTTTAAAAATGGTTTTAAGGATTTATTTATATGGAAATTAATGTTTTAAAATTAAAATTCATTTTAAATTCTTCAAAGTGGTATGGGACACTTTGATTCAAAAACATATTTTTAAAACGGCTTCTTGACAAGTATTGTGACTTTTAAATTTTATCATAAAAAGGGGGTATTTCTCTCAAATAGTTTTGATTATTATTTAATCAATGTAAATAGCCCTCATTATTCTCTATTTAGGCTAATATGTTACAATAAAATCTTCCATATTTTATTAAATGAGTTATGTTTGACTGTGGATGTTCTATTTTTATACCATTCATGGTTTGTGGATAAATATTGACATTTTTATGCTAGTTTTAATACTAATTTTTATGTTATGTTTAAACACGTTCATATGAGGAATGCATTGGACTTAGTATATGATGGGTGGAGCCCGCTATAGCTCCTCGATGCATCAGTAGGTCTCATTAGACAAACTAGTGTCTTGGCACAAGGCCTCGACAAAATATTATTTGTAGTCTTGGCACGAGGCCTTGACTATGTGGTTATGATGGTCTGGCCTTATGCATTCCATAATTATGAATGTGGTTATTGATATTTCATGTTGTTATTGGACTATTAGAATAGCATTGTGAATAAGTAAATGGAATTATTTCATTTTATCTTTTCCATATTATTTTGAAGTTCATGTTTAAAAGGCTTTTGTTTTAGTTATACATTTCCTTAAATGTTTATGCTTATTTATGAAAGTTTCTACTATATTGTATCCTTACTGAGCATATGAGCTCACGCCTTTAAATGTTTTATTTTTTACAGGATGTGAAGAAGTAATTTATGAATGACCTAGAGGGATAATATGAGTGTATATGAAGACAATATGTTGTTGTAGTTTTTTTACTTTATGATTTAAGGTAAGACTTATGAATATTTATAGTGCTTCCAAGACTACTAAACTAATCATTCTTTCGAGACTTGATCTTTTGTGATCATGCCAAAGTTATGCAATACTGCAGCGACTCTGGGTAACTGGGGTCGGGGTATTACATCCACTATCCAATGGGGTGACTATATTACCCTTACTATCATCTCCTCCCTTATATGGGGAATTTATCAAGTGTTATTTATTGGATTCATGAATCATATGTCCCATTGGACCACCAAATCTATAAATTATCATAATCTCCATTATATTTGGGTTTCTTTACATAAATATATTATTCTAAATATGAAACCTAATAATCATTATTCTTTGTTTCTATATTTCTATCATTTCAAGTAAAATAATTCTATGATATTCAATTATGAGACTTTTTTTTGTGTGTGGTATATGGTCCATAAAATATTAATTATTTTATATGTGTTTCATGAGTAAATTAATATATTTCTATAATTGAGGGCTTTTAGAATTCAAGGAATATAATTACACTAGTGGTTCATTTTGTGTTGTAGAATGAGTAAGGAAGATATAGCTCATGGTGTTTACTATGATTATTTTAATTTTATTAAACTATTCTTATCAGACATTTCACTCTTAGAAATTGTAATTATACACTGAGATTAATATTCAAAATTTATTGTCAAGAATTATAATTGTTTAATTTGACATTGTGAGAAATCCATAACCAATCATTATAGATATAAAATTTAAAATTTTAGAGATTTTTTTTGATTTATCCATATAGTGGGACAATATTATATGTTGTGGACAACATACCATGATCCTACTTTGATTGGTGGTTTTTTTTAATCCAATTTTTTCCCATTTTTGACCGAATAATGACATATATCAATATGAATATGATGTAAATTGATGTGGTATCATTATAAAGGTGTATGATTTTTCAAAAAACATAAAAAACCAATTTTGGTTCATATCATAGAAAGTTGTGGATGGATAGATTGGTGGTGGTGGTCCAAATATCCACTATATGATGTTTTATGTACAGATTACTTAAGGAAACCTTAGTAACCTATATTTTTTTTATTGGATGGGTTAGTGGATGAAAACCTATTATTATAAATTTTATGCATATCTGTACATCGTGGATGGATAACCATGTGTCTGGTATGTGTGGTTTGTGGATATGTTAGTGAGGCAGAAGTATTATCTCAAAAATAGATATAAAGTAAGTTTATTAGAGGATAACATACTATCTCTAATGATATTAGTATGGAAGTGTTGTCGAAGGTTATACAAGTATACTAGAATATTTTTTATTTTATGCGTGGTTTTGAATGATCTAAAACTCCCCTAATAATATGATCAAACTATACACTAAAAATTCAGAAATAATGTGTAGTCTCTCATTAGGGTCACACAATAGTACTCAATGACGTGATTATGGTTATTGTTATGTACGATTTTCATTGATGATTTTTTATTTCATACACCCATGTATACTGAATTTATTTAAGGAAGTCATTTTTAGTGGTGTAATGTATATATTTATCAGACCTTTAATATCCACCTCAGTTTGAATATAGGCTTCCCAAATCATTATAAAGGTAAGGGTAAAGACCATGTGAAAATAGTTGATCTGGGGATGGAAAATTTTTATTATGAGGAGGGACCATGTGGGTACTAGTCCCCACTAATTATTTTATTGTAAAATCCATTTTTACATAGTATTATGCATTGTATGTTTTTATTTCATTGAGTGATATATCATTATATATATGACATAATTGATATTTATTTTGGTTTTAATTTATTTATTGAATGTTATTTCTTGTTATGGATTTCAATTAGTTATAAATTCAACATTTTGATGTTATATTTGATAATTTTTAGTTGTTAATTTTTTTATTAAAATCATTATCAAAATTATAAAGACTACTATGTATGAATAAATTCATTATGGGATGTGAAATATTTTCAATAGTCTCTAGTGTATATCATTTTACATTTTATGTCACATAAACTATCAACTGATAACTATTTAGGTTTACCAAATTTCGGAAGTAAAAATGTGGTATCCATGATTGATTTCATTTAAAAAAAATTAGAACATCATATACATATATTAGACACTTAAGGTCATTGAATGGAACATATAAATATTCCTTTTTAACATCTACATAGGGATAGTCCATGTTAGATGAGATTCAGACTATGATTATTTCATGTTTATTATTCCAAAATTTTAGTTTTGTGGAATATGATGATTTATTTTTATTTATATTTTAATATTTAAATTAAAATGAAATATTAGTTACATTAAGAAATTATATTTATCAAATAGTTTCCACAAAAAATGAATACGATTGTTTGGATTTATGAACGTATTTTAAAATGTGGATTTTAATTAATAATTTGAATGTTATGTTATATAGAATCTTTATGTATAGATTTTTTTAGTGTTAGGTTAAATTGTAAAACATATGCTAACTAAATTTTCCTTTAATTATCATGAGAGTCCATTTTATGTGGATGACCTGTCCTTTATTTAAAAACCCTAATAGTGATTTTAATAAAAGTAAAGTGAATATGTTTTTAAACAAAATGATAATATGGAGTGTATATATTATAATGAGTATTAATGTTTTTCTTCTTTTAGAATTTTTTTATATTATTATATTTGATTAAAATTTACTATGTTGGATGTTTTTTTGTTTCAATAACATTATTTCAATTGATTGTGTTTTAGTGCTTGGACCGTGAAGACGAGAATACTACACAATTAATAATACTGAATCCACTGATACATCGGTAAATCAATGTGGTATAACTTTGTAGATCAATATTGATGAAACATATGACATTAGGTGAAAATCCATTCATGTTTGATGTTTCATGTGTGTCTCATTTTTCACACCCACGCATATTTTTTTGTAGGCTTGGTATATATGGTCAATCTATTTTAACTATATATCTATTTTTAATCCTTATCATGATTGACAACTTTACCAATTAGTGGGTGAAACTGGTTTCATAAATTATTCACGGAGTATATAATGGTTATTGAGACATATTAGTATGGTTGGGATGACATGAGGGGTATTTAAGGATGGGAATTGAATTAATATTTCTTGGTGTTTCTCTCCCATGAAACTAAATGGGGTTAGAGATCATGAGTTTTCACATATTAAATAGAATTACATATTAGTTAGGTATTGATAATATTAAATATGATCTCTATATTTTTTAAATTTTATTATTGAATTGTATGAGGTTATTTTGGATAGGAATTCTATAAATGGGTTGAGACACCATATATGAGTTTTAGTGAATATATTTTCTCTGATTTCTCTATTTAAAATGTTAAATATATTCCATTTTATTTAGAAGAACTTGATATATGAGGACGTCTCAATGGAGTCTATTTCTCTTATTGAGTTATATAGTGGGTCATTTAGTTGAAAAAACTAAATATTTAATATTCCTTACTTTTGGGGTGATAATAAATATAGTTGGGTTTGAGGTTCATAACCAATCCTTCATTGGAGGATTCATTTATAGTGACATTATTGTGGAAAAATTATCCTATCAAATATTATTATGATATACCACTGAGAAATTACTATTTTATTGATAAGATGGGGATCAATAATAATATTATTGGAGTTCACATATTACTAATAACATAGATGTATTGGAAAAACTCAAAGAACTAGAGAAGTGTTTGTGGTGTTTCCTAAATGTTTTAGTAGAGGTTATTATATAAGATATATATTTTTTGGGGGAAAACTATTTTGGGTTTTCATTTCATTAGAGTGGTTTTCTTTAGTGTATCCATATTTCAGGTGCAATGGAATTGTTTTCAATTTTTGACTCCTAATTTCTATTTGAGAGGAATCCACCTAATAGTGGAGAGGTATTGTTGATAGTTTATGTTATGATATTTGTGTAATATTCCCCAAAATAAATTTTCTTATTCAGGTGGGGTAAACCTTTTAATTTGAATAAATTTATTTTATTAAATAGTTTTAATATTAGAGTTTACTTTTTGGATTGTTTTCATCAACATTCCTTGGGTAATTGATGCAAGGGTATTCAAAGAAGCATGAGATGTTTCATCATAGTTAGTGGTCATGACCATCCATAGGAGTTTATAGTTATGTAAATTAATATCAAAAATGAAATCCAAATCTTATATTGGTAGACTGTATATCGAGAAAACTCTATTTAGTAACATTAAACTATACTGTACACTTTTATAATAAATGATTATTATATTGTCATTTGATACTAGGACATTTAGGCTAGTTGTGTTTGTCTAAACCAATTCCATCAAGGTAAAATCAATATTCCTTTGTGGGAATATCTCTTGGGTATGAGGACGATATAATAAAAATAATTCTTTCTTATATTTTAAATTTTTATGAATATATAATTAATGAGGAATTTCCAGCATTCCTACCCCTAAGGAAGTCAAGATAATGACTGATAGGATTATAATTAAGGGACCTATAATGATTCAACCATATTAGTTGATAATAATTAATATGATAGATATAAATGTATGAATATATGACAAAGAAGTCAGAGTATTTATTCTTCTATGCATGGTGGTTCATTTTTTTGGAGGATTTAAAATCATATTTTACATTTATGCATATCTAAATAGATGTTTATATGTATTGATGAAAATATATTCTTAATTATATGTTTTTATAACATAAAATTTTGAAATCAATATTAAGATTAATTCTGAATATAAAGAATTCAAAATCATGGTTTCTAGTCTAATCAATTATCTCCTTAATAAAAGCATTAAATTCATCATTTACACTATCTTGTTCAAATATATTAAACAACAAATCAATAACTACTTCTAGATTTTTATTAGTAGACCATTTCTATTATATTACCTTATCTAAGTTGGTAATTTATGATTTTAAAAAGAATAATACTCTAAATAATAATTCAAATACCCATAAATGATCATATTATTCCTCAATGCTTTTTTGAAGATATTGGTTCCTTGGCCAAACATGTTATTCTTCCATAAATTTTGAATTGATTAAGAGAACCATCAAGTTTCATCGTGGGATAAAAAACACATTCCAATTTATTTTAATAATTATATTTATATTAGTATTTATATACCATTGAAATCATGGAATGCACAAAATATAAATTTAATTTTGTTTCACCTTCTTCAAATAATACATCACCATCATTCACCACCTTTTTGATAAATATATCAAATTAATGTCCCATAATAGTTTTCGGTGTATATTTTTTTGATTATGTGGGAACATACATTACTTGTTTTTATTTTTATTCCTCACCAATTTCATTTACTTTATGTCTCCAAGGATTACCAGTATAAATGCATCCAACTATTCAATAATTAAAAAAATATAACAATACCTTTCCCTCAATCACTCATCCTAATCATATAAATTTAAAAACCACATGTATCACAATTTAATCAATTATATCATCCTTTAATATACCACCTTATGAAAATAATTATTCATTATATCTTTGAATTAAATCTCATATGTTGAATAAATCATTATTACTTATAGCTCCATATACAGAAAATATATTCATCTCATCAAATATATATCATCACGAAAAAATGCATCAGGATTTCATTCATCATGGGATGAAATATTTAGATAGTGTAAAGGAGAAATTATTGGTATAAATTTATTCATGTTTCAAACATACTTTATATCATCAATGTGCTCACGAAGAACCCTTATAATATAATTAATTATTTATAAGGTTCATTAAAGATTTTAAATTAAAATCATCACTAGATCATCATCCTTTTTGTTCAAAACCTATGACTTCTTATTCATCACATTACCACTATCATCATAAATATTTTCTATATTATATCACATCTCATTAGTAATTATACCACTCAACACTTTAATGTATACCTGGTTTGATAGTTCTACCGAAAAGATGTTTGATCCATCTTTATAGCCTTGATAAATTTTATATCACCTAACTTCATAGAAAACACTAAAACATTGCTTATTTATTTTACATGAATGGTTAAAAATAATTCATTATCTATATAATACTATAAATGTGATATCATTTAATTCAACTAGTATTGATAATTACTATCATCAAATAACAATACATGAAATGAATTATGGAGACTCAGTTTTTTCCTTGTAAGACATTGCAATATTTCTAAATATATTTTTAAGGCTATGTGATGAGACGATATGTGATTCCATTTCTCAGTTTTCCGGGTATTCATTTTATAAATATACTAAATATATTATATATTGTATGTGCATGGTAATTAATAGAAATGGTATAACTATTAAATGAATGGTTGGATCAGATATCTGATACCATGGTTCAGTCTGGAATGCAGTTGTCACCCTAAGAATGACCTAAAATGAGATGGTGGGGGGAGTTCAGACCCCCTCGATCATTGGCAGTGAGTTGAAGTGGATTAAATTATTTAATTAATTAAATATATTCAATTATCATAATCCAAATTTCTAAAAAATCATTATTATGGTATTTTTCCAGGATTGGTATAATAACACTGGAATCCCCGGAAAGCTCTCCCCTCCTCTTTTTCATTGGAGAATCAAATCAAATGAGGACAAAACACCAGGATCGAGCTGATTATAAGACAATAAAACCAAATTGTCCTTTAAAATTTTTGGTGTATGTATTTTATATTAGTGATCGATCTAAATATGAGTTATGACTCATTAATTGTTGTTTCCACCACTTTTTATTAAAATATTTAGAATGGTCAATTATCGCTCTTTGATCTATGATAATTTGAGCCTTTACATGTTCTCATGAATCAAAATTAATTATATTTTTAATTTATTTCATATTTTTCTACATTTCTATCTCATATTCCCCTACTATAAAATAATTGTGAAAGAATGATTGGCTGATTATTTTTACACATTTTTTATTATTTATTTCCACATTCGTTCATCACATTCTTCATCATTTGACGACGAGGTCTTGATCTGCCTTTTCTCGGTGTGTTCGAATGTGGTTGAACCCCTAGATTTGTTTTCATGGAACAAACGACATGAGGATCAATGATTTTGGGATAGATTAATAAATGAGGGGGACAATGTTTTGGTTAACAGATCAGATAAAAAACATGGGTGCATCTTTTTGATAATAGGTGGTTTGTGATTAGATCGATAACCTCCATATTACCAATTAGAATAAAATTATGGCATGTTCTATGTTGATATCCTTTTTATGTGGAGGCCTTGAATTTGATATCATGGTGGAGATTTTTTGTCTTTGACAAGATGACGGCTATACTCAGATCTCCAATGAGGTATTCAGATGTAGCCAACATATTGAATGTTAAATAATATTTATTTTTATTATTAATGTTAATGAGTTTAGAAAAATTAAATGACATTTTTTATTATTATTAAATTAAAAAATTAAATTTATGGTGGCATAAAATTGTCTTATCTTAAGAAAATTTAATGGATTAAATTTATTGGAGGTATTTATGGACATTTATTATGATTATTATTATTATTATTGATGATGATTTAATTGTGTAAAAAATAAATGAAAAAATGAGGGGGGAACATGAGGTGTTGGAAACCCAACACAATATTATGAGAGATAGGGCCCCTCCCTCGATTATGTTGAATATTGTAATAATAATATTATTAATGTTATTATAATGGTATTATTTTTATAATATTAAATTAATGGAAAATATGAGGCACCATGAAAACAAAAATTTGGTTCCCTAACCACCATTTTCATTTTCAATCAAATTGAATGAAAATTGTTGTTAAAAATAATATTAAATTAAAATATTATCATTTCCTTTTTGGTTTTTCAATCATTCATCCAACTGTAACTTCATAAAATGATAACAGATTGATGTGCCCTTAGTGGAAATGTGACACTAAAATTGAAACGACCCTTCTAAGAACAAAGTGGGATACCTTTTTCATAGTTTAGTCTTGGGTTAATTAAACTCCCATTTAAAATAACATTATTATTATTATGAAATCTTATACCAGACTTATCTTCTACATACATTGTCAAAATGATAAATATTCAGTGAATATGAGACCCTAAAATTTAGAAATATGTTTCAAAAGTAAGTTTTGTATTTATATTAGACTCATGGTCTGGGCAAAAAAGATGTCATTCAAGTGTTATGCAGTGAAATGTGAGTTTTTCAATGGTTGCCTGATTAAGGCATGTGAATAGACTATCTCAAGAAATTTTTATTGAGGATCACAATAGTGTAATCTATTTTTCCACATGAGGTCATTTGATGAGGAATATTAGTGAAATTATGTTTTTCCTTATAGATTGTTGAGGAGTCTCATGCATTTATTTGGATTTTGGATCAGACGCGTCATCTAGTACCCTTACACTTCATGTTGTAATACATGTCCATAAATCTATGTTCCATATAAAGACATGGAAAGTCTATGGAGTGGGACCACATGCCATGTGGGTCCCATATCATTTCATGTTCCCCTTAAGCGCCTCTATGGAATCATTGAACATCCATATCTATTTTGATTGAGATCATATTAAAGAGTATGAGTTTCCTATTCTGATTGTTTTTAGGTATAGAACATAAATATTTCTTCTGAAGAGGGTTTCATTATACTTGGTGGAATGTTATGGCTTTGGAATTCACTGTGGTGACACCTAATGATGGTAGTGATCATACAGAATTACAATATCATTTTGGCATAACCATCCAATACAGATGCGGAGTGGAGTTCCTAGATAGATGTACTAGGCTTACAATTGAGGGGTATTAGGAAAGATAATTACATATTTATCTTTATTAGTTACCCTCTATTAGTACTAGGCAGTGAAATGACTTAACGTTCCTAGTTTACCTTCAAGCAGGGAATGGTAGTGGGACTCCCCAATGATCTTTCTATGTTCCCCTAGTAGGATATGTCGATGGAGTTCGTCAACATTTCATATTTACCCTCTAGAAGGTATGGGTAGTGGGATTAACCGATGATCCCTCTAGGTTTAACCTCTAAAAGGGCTAGGAAGTGAAGATTCTCAAAAACCATACAATTATTACCCTCCTGTAGGGCTTTTCAGTAGCGTTCCCTAATGACATTCCTAAGAATTACCCTCTAGCTAGGTTGGGTAGTAGAGTTCCTCAGTAACTATTAGTGTAGAAAACTCCTATTATACCTGGGTATGCGATCCTTACATATACATTATGGCTACTAAACTATGAGGCCTAGTCATGATATGTGGCTTTACATAGCCTTATATTCATGATGAAGATGAACACTTTCCTCACCAGGATACATCCTTATGAAACCACCCGAAACTGTGTAGGTGAGTCAGTTCCACCCAAAGATGATAGTATCAAGGTTTTTTAATATAGTTCCGTAGAATTTTCCTTTCAATGAATATGCATGAGATTCTAGGAATCATTTACAAACTTCTTTTGGAACATTTGGATAGTCTTCTTCTTGGGTTGAGCTATGAGATAGATATCCCCAACTCTCTCATTTGGGTTTCATTTACTAAGAACACACACACACACACACATATATATATATCCTTATTCAATACCCATCCCTTGGGTTTGGTTACTCTTTTTATAGGATATGTGAATATATGTGTGGTTTTCAATGTGCTTTCCTTTTCTAGAAAATCTTCATTGGATGAGTCAACTCTCCTACTATAGGTGGAAAAGGCTCAATGAGTAGTTCATCAACTCACTGTGTTTATCCCCTTCTTCTTAGAAAAGCATACATTTAATCATGTATTTTTGAGATATAATCTTTCACCCTTACTTGTGTATAATCTATCATCATATGTTATTGTATCTCTTACCAATCCCTCTTTATATTTTGGGGTGTCCTACTAGAAATGTTTATACTCAACCTTGCATAGGGTTTCCCACATATTTCGTGTGTTATACTGATGCCAGATAGGATGATCGTGTCCTCAAAAAATATTTGAGATAATAGGTGGTTGGACAATGTATAGTGGATGTATCTTGGGATCCATAAGAATTCATCTCTTATATATTTTAAATTTCTATTTTTTTTGTAGGTTGGGTCACATTTTTGGTTGGGAATGTATTTTTCCACTTTTATTTTTTGTATAAACTATCATAATTTGTAATGTTTAAAGGTCAATACATTTATAGTTTATTTATAGAAGTGTTTTATCTTTTATTTCGTTCATTGTTCACTTTTTAATTGATTTGTATTTGAAAATGTATACATGTATTTAGGAAAAAGAATATATGTGTTAGTTGTTCCTCCAATGCTTGTCTCCAGCCCCAAGCCTATGGAGGCGGGTTTGGGGTAGTTGCAGCTCGAGCCCTGGCTTAGGTCAGATCGTGGAAAATTGGTATCAATGAAATTCCATTCATTAGGATGTTTATTGGATGTTTCCCCCATAAGTAGACTAGTTGTATTTAGGGAGGTCGCTTTAATGTGTCTGTATTGAGTCTCTCATCTTAGGGAGTCTAGTGAGGGTATAGGTAGCCGATGTATCCATTCACCAGGACCCTGACCATCCCCCTTCTTGACTAAGCATGTCGAGACATTTCAAGCAAGTATGAATGGTACATTCATTATATGGGATTTGTTTTGTGACTATCATTTTTTAGTATTATCCCATTTTTCATCAATATACATATGTTCATATGACCGCGATCCATCTTAATATCATTCAGGATGCCACTATGACAACATCAAGATAGGTTACTGTCTTTGATTCATATATACGGAACATTGAGTGATGAGGGATTAGTTCAAGGACTATCCCATGACCCCTTCATTCAGCTGGGAATGGATCACCACATCCAACTTCTGAGCTGTAGATCATCACAATAGAGTTTCCTGATAAGGTGAGTTGGTTTAGTGCACTATGTGTGTTCCAATGGCAGAGACCGTTGAGTTTCCACAGTAAGACAAATCCTTCTGTAGTTGAGGATTTTCTAGATTTAGTGGTATGTATATTCAGGATTATTTATATCTTGACAGATCGAGTGTTATCAATGACATCCATCTTCTTCCACGGGGACTTTTAGCATCGGTGGAGCCTAGTTATTCAGAAGCATGATGGGTCAACACTCTCATGGGAGGAATTCTTGGAAGTAGTTTGTGAGGGGTACTACACCTTTTTCTTATGCTCAATCTTGATCCATGAGCCAGAAATGAATCAGTAGAAGGGGTAACAATGTATTATTATGAATAATGTTCCATATACCTTACAAGATATATCCTTGACATGATCCATGATTCATAATTTTGAAAATGTATGTTAGGTAAGGGACTTCGCAGAGAGAGATACACCAAACTGAGACAATGATGAAAGTTTGAGTTCATATGGGACAATGACTTAGAGATAATTGATAATATTGGGTAGGTATATATTTTAGAACATTACATTAGTATTAAGTATCAGGATCTTCTAGTTGCGGATGTTTCAAAGTAGTTATCTTCTCTACAGTTTCCCTAGTAGAGTAGGAGGGTATATGTTTTGTTGAGCGGATGTAGTTGACATCTTATCTCCTCAAACATGTGAGAGAGTCTCATCTAACAGACATATAATGTGACTATTTTTATGACCATATATATATAAGATACTACCATGATGGATATTCTTAAGGAGGGAATCACATTTTCATGATCCAAGGGTGAATTGTTGTCCCAGTCACGATGTGGGTAGATGGGGTGCATGCGTTCCACCCATCTCCTTTATCTTTACATCCTGATGTGGGGATAATGTATAGACATCTTCAATAGCAGTTTTGGTGGTCTTATATAAGATTAAGAGTAGTTGAGTTCATCTCTTGGTGTTTCACCTATAAATAGGTTACTGATGATAACCATATTCATGTGGGTTTGTAGCATCCTCGTGAATCCCAGAGTATAAATGAGATAATTTATCTATACACTCCAACATGTAGAATCTATGCACAGTGAAAGTATATTATTCCAACTGGTGATATTTTACCGTCTCATAATGTATGATCACTTCCTTGCTATCAAGGAGTATATTTCAATAGATATTTTGGGGCAGTTCTATATACGGTAGATCGTTCGCATCCACAAGGGTACCCTTGATGATGTTCTCTGATCATTACATTCAGTGTATGTCATGATTGTAGAGAGGCTGTTAAGAGGAATTAAAATATCATATTCATATGAGTACATCTTTTTATCCATAGACATTGGGGCAGATAGATCACTTTATCCAGGTGTTAGATGTTTTGTTGAGGGAATGCGTGTTGGTCTTCAGATGAAGCTGGGTTGATCTCCATCCCTTTTAAGAGTTTTCTCACAAAAATAGAAACCAATCTACAATCAGAATGACGAATTTTTATTCCCCATATGAGAGACCATACATGTATCCCTTATGATGGATAGATATTTGAGTGTGATGTCCTGTGGACATAGAGTTTGTGCATGAGATGAAATAGAAGGTAGAGGTCTTTCGTGAGCAGATGAGGATGGCCTAGAGCAGACGTAAATCCAACACAGATCACTGAAATCTAAACTTGGAGTTAAAATAGGGAGAACCTTTTTTCTTTTGACTCTCATAATAACGTGGAATGCAGTGGTTCGACTAGGGAGCCAAGAAATCCACAAGGTTCATTGGTCTATTCGATGTTGTGTAAAAGGTTTGGTGATGATGACTACCACATTGTACTACACCCATACCTAGATTAGCTGCACGAAATTTTCAAAGTGTTTTAGTTGGGGAGATACATGCATGACCCTACATATGTCATCAACTGGGGATAAATTTACATTGATGATGGAGCCGCATTTGTAGAGAACATGGTGGGGATAGAGGGTCGACAAGAGTGGACCATGCATAGATTAAACTTTCATTTGGTTCTTGTGTTGTAGTAGCACGAAAATTTGTCAGTGTTCCGGGGAGTGGGAGAGCCAAATGTGGGCTTAGTATCACAATTGTTCGTCCAAGTTTTTCATTTTAGGGATGAAAAAAATGAGGGAGGGAATGATGTAGAGAGTTAGTTTTTTCCTTGTAATATTTTTAAATATTTCTAAATATATTTTGAGAGCATGGAAATAAGATGGAGTGTGAGTATGGGTTTTGGTGTGATTGGAATTAATTTTATAAAAATGTAAAATATATATTTTATTCAATTATCATAGTTATTATAGTAAATGGGATAACTCTTAAACAATTGATCAGATAAGAAATATTATACCACGGTTGAGTTCGAAACATAGTGTATAACTTAGGTGGGATATAAAATGACTCTGTGTGGGATGTTCAGACCCCTCACTCATTGGAGTTAAATTTTAGTGGACTAAATAAACTAATTAACATCATTTAGCCTAAACCAAACGTCTATAA
Organism: Viscum album; assembly: GCA_963277665.1. Taxonomy (NCBI): domain Eukaryota; kingdom Viridiplantae; phylum Streptophyta; class Magnoliopsida; order Santalales; family Viscaceae; genus Viscum; species Viscum album. The sequence goes on from OY728130.1 coordinate 1,714,777,233, forward strand.
AGTTTTTTTTTTGAATTTTGTCTCGTGTGGTCTCACAACCCCATAATAATTGGGGAGCTCTCCACTCCTACATTCCATTGGAGAATCAATGCAAATTGAAATTAAACTCATGGATCATGCAGATTAGGATATATAAAACAAAATATATCCTCCCAAATCATTAGAGAACAAGTTCTTCATCAGTGATTGATCCAAAACCAGGGCTGGAATCATCAAATTTAGTTCCATCCCTACTAGAAAAAAATATTGACCATGACTAATTCTCTCCCGTTGATCTCTGTTAATTTGGGTTTTTGCATGATCTCATGAATAGAAATAAATTATCCACTCATTTTATTCCCTTTCATGCTTCATTTTTTACAATTATTTACCTTCAATAAAATCATTGGCTAGGAACACTTGAAAAAAAATTATCACATCTTTAATTGCTTCTATTCCCTAACCATTCTTTCCATTCATCATATTTGGAACATGAGATCATGGTTCTACATTATTGGGGCATGTTTGAATGTCATTGATCCCCCAGATTAATTGTGATGGAAAGAAAGACAATTGGATCCATATTTTGGGTAGATATTGATAAATGAGTAGGATGGTGTCTACTGAATGGATAAAATAAACACTATGTGAACATGTATGTGATCGAAGATTTTATGGGATCAGTCTACTAACCCATGTTTTTCTGATTCGTGTTGAGTTACAAATTGCACTTTTATAGAGTAGATTTCAAGTGGAGGTTGTGTGAATGATATCATGGTAGAGGTTGATATTCATGGACCTAAAATTGAGCATAATCAGATATCTGATGAGGTGTTCATATCTAGTTATTTTGGTGAGAATAAAATTATAATAATAATTATTATTATTATAGGTGAGGATTAGAGAAAAAATAAATGAGGATTTAAACTATTTTTAAATTAAATAATATTATTAACAGTGGCTTAAATTGTATGGGTTGTTAAGAAAATTAAATGAATTTAATTTATTTGAGGGAGTTATGTTCATTAATTATTACTAATATTACTGTTATAAATAATGTTAATTTAATGAAGGAAAACAATAAATGAAACAAATGAGGGGGGTGGATGAGGTGTTGTACCCTTCAAGCAAGGGGGTGAGAGATAGAAACCACCCCTCCATTATGTTTAGTGTTGTATTGATAATATTATTAAGATTATTTTAATTTTATTATTGTTATAATAATAAATTAATGAAAAGGATGACGCGAAAATTCGACACCAAGGTGTCACATAGACCCTTTTTTGAGCATAGTTCAAATTGAAAGTAATGGGCGGTTAAAAAATAAATCTTATTTTTATTGTTTTGTGTAATCAATACTTAATTTGATAAAAAATTATTCAAATAAAAATAGATTAATGATCCTCTTACTGCAACCTGATCCTAGAATTTAGGATTTCATTTTACAACAAATTTTATATACATTTATTAGACTCGTGTCATGGGTAAATAAAACACCCAATAATAAAAAAATTATTATTATTTCGGATTCATATATCCGATATATCTCCCTATTATGGTGTCGAAATGATAAACTATCTAAGAATACATAACCCTGAAATTATGAATGAAATTCCAATTAAAAATTCAGGTATTTAATTCATAATCATCAACCTAGCCCAAAAGATTCAATTTGAGTATCATGCAGTGAAATGAGACCTTTTCACCGAGTTTCTAATTGAGGCAAGTGAATTTCCTAGGCCGAGATTTATTCCTGGTGATCACAACGCTATGATTCTTTTACCCAATCGATGACATTTGAAGAGGAATATTAGTGAAATTACATTTTTTTACTTGGACTAATGATAAGCATCTTGCGTTCATTAAGCATTTGGCTGAGACATGTCATGCATTACCCTTGCACATTGTGTTTTACTCAATGACTTAAAAAATCAGTATTCCATCTAGGGATATGTCTTTGCTTTTGAGCGGGACCACATTTCATGTGGGTCCCCTTAAATATCGGGTTCCCCTTATGCATTTCTAAGTAATATTCAAACATTTGTTTCTCCTTTATTTGAACTTGAATTTTCCCTATGAGTAGAAAATCCTGAGTTTTTTTCATGAATAATGAAATGGTTAAATTAGAAGAATAATTTTAGATAATATTTGAAATGTTATGGGTTCTTAACATACTGAAGAAACACACAATAATGAATGCGATCATACAGAATCCCCAGTGCATTCTTGGAATAACCCTCCAATTGGGATGGGGAGTAGAGTTACCAGATGAAGGTACCAGGCTTACCCCCAGAAGGGATGGGTAGTAACATTCCTTAATGATCTTTTCACGTCACCCTCTTGTAGGAATGTTCAATGTAATTCTTAAATGATTTGGGATTACCCTCTGATAGGGATGTGAATTGGAATTCTCAGATGATCTTTCATAGTTATCCTACAGTAGGATTGGGCAGTGGAGTTCCTCAAAATTTCAGGCTTACCCTTCAATAGGGCTGGGTAGTGGTATTCCACCTATGATCTTTCTGGGAATACCATCTTGTAGGGATGGTTAGTGGAGTTCATAAAAAACCTTAATGGGTTTTCCCATATATAGGTCTGGGAAGTAATACCCTCCTAGGACAATGTCAATTATTACCCTCCTATTGGGATGGGTAGTGGATTTCCTCATTGAATTTCAATGTATGATCCTCATTTCATACTGGTGAATGGGGTCCTTATATAGATTTTTACGCGCCCTCGACTATGATTTAATATTCCAATACATGGTTTGATATAGCCTTATATTCATAAAGAATATTAATTATTTCCCCACAATGATAAATCCGTGTGATGAAACATAGTAACATATGGGAGAGTCAATAAAGCCTGAATAAGATATAATCAAGGTACGATGATTGATTTCCTTCAGAATTTGTGTATATGGAATATGTGTGAGATGTTTGGAATCATTGATGGACATCTTTTTGAACTATTTGCAATTATTATTATTTAGATGAGCTATGAGATGGTGATGCCCTACTCTAATGTTTTAGTTTTATTCAAATAGAATATCTATATATATATTCTTTATCATTACCCACTCCTTGGATTTGGCATCACTCATTATAGAAGAGGTGAATACACGAGGGGTATGCCACAAGATTTTTGTGTCTAGCTTCTTTTGGTTGTATAAGTCTACTATCCTGTTATATGTGGTGAAGTCTGCACTGGTAGTTCATCTACTCATTATGTTTATCACATTGTGATTTGATGACCATACACTAACTCTTATTAGATTGAGTTGTACTCTTTCACCCTTACTTATGTATAATCTATCTTTATATTATGTTGTATCTCTTTCTACTACCCTTTATGTTAACTGGGTTTTTTGTTGGGTATATTTATACTAACCCCTACACGGGATTTTTCAACATGTGTTTTATTTTATGAAGATGATGAACAGGTGTATCATGAATTTATAGAATATTAGGTTATAGAGTTTCATGGGTGGAATGGAGTGGTTGTAGCTTGGGATCCAGGATAGTGTCTATCTTTGCAACTATACTTTTCTATTTTTTTTCATGTTAGTACGCGTTTATAAATGGGCATTTATTTTTTCCCTTTTCTTTATAGTTTACAATCCCATACTTTATACAGTTTTGTAGTCCACGAATATCTAGACTATCTTAATAAGTTTTTAATATTTTATTCTTCTTCCACTATATTTTTTCATTGAGTTGGATGTGTTCATGTTTTTAGGTATGTTGGAAAAGGCCTCCCCATGTTATTTGTGCCTTCAGTTCTTGTCTCCACCCCTAGCATATGAAGGCTGACTTGGTGTAGTTGCATCTCAATACCCATCTTGGGTCATTTCATGGCATGAATTCAATAAATTCTTTTAACCATTTATTTAATAAAAAACATTCACTGAGATTAACATATCTATGATACCACTTATTATAGACACTATATTAAAAATACACCTTAATTGGATTATTATTTGGGGTGTGAAGTCTTTATCGTATAATTTAAATGGTTATTATAACATTGTATACATGATCATGTTGAACCATTCATTCTCAGTAACACCATATGAAAATATGAATAATGATAATAAGTTTTATAATATAAATATTATAATTGGTTAAATTCCAATGGATACTCCACTAACAATACTTCAATAAAGTGTCAATTGACTAGATGTATCTATATAAAATATATGTTATTAATTTTTTTATAAAATGCTTAATATTGATCCTAGGGTAACTACCACTACGTAACTATCCAAGAACTTCTTTTAGTCAAGGGAAAAAATATATTCAGATAAAACCATATCTTATAATGAATATAAACAAAAAAATAATTAAAAATAATAATAAGGTGATATTAACTATGTTTTTACTTAAAATATAAAATTACATATCAGTATTTTTTTAACTTTCTATATTAATAGATAATGATATACAGATTAGTTCATCTTGTCTATTTTTTAATGAAATTTACTCTTATAGTCTTAATTTTTCTCACTTAATTAACTCTATTTAAATTCAATGCCCCTCCCTCATTTGGTGTCATTTATCATCCCATATTTCTTATTAAATGTCATGAATTTTGATAACGGAAATAATTCAAATAAATTCATTCGTATTCCAATTTCTATAACATCCAAAATCATTAATGTTTCTATAAAACCATATCAATTGAGATATAAAAATGGTATTAAATTATGTTTATACCTAGTTTAACCCTAACTCTGTAAACCATAATATTTAAATATTCACATCCTGATAAATCAATCCATTTTAAATATAGAAATCTATGAACTTCCAAAATATAATCAGTTCATTTATATAAAACAGATAAATTTTAGGAAAAATGACATTCTCCATGTCTAGTTTTGTGACTTAATTCCCATTTCTAAATGATTTTCGAAATAATAAAATGAACTAAAACATACACAATAATATATCCTTGTCAATATCCCAAATTATCATCCAATTTATAGTTTTAGTATGTAGTAATTTCTTTAAAAGAATAACTCACCATCACATTAACATTGTCCATAATCTCAACAATGGTAGATTAACCATGACCTTTACAACAATAATTGTAGTTGATGATATATTACGTAATAAAAAATATCTACAATTCATTCCACAGTATCGATAATCTTCTATGATAATTTTAGCAATTAAAATAATACTCTATAGGTTCAATGAAAACCAAAATTTATAATTAATACATAAATACTCATCCCATTCTATTATAGTAATAATATTATCTAATATATCATTAAATGAATAAATAATAGCTCAAACATATGATGATGCTAAAAAATACATAAAACATATAAGGAATAAATAATATTTAATGTTAAATGTCTTATCAGATTTAAATTATAGTATATTATATATAATGTCCTTAAAATTTTGTTATGTAATTATGGATATCAGAGAGGGGTTAAAGAAGTAGGTACTAGAAAATAAATATATTTAAGAGTTCTTATGATGGAATTTTTTCTGATGGAAATACAATCAAATGTATGATAGTTATGATTATCAAAAAGGATAACAAAATTTCCTTATGAATGTTATTAGACATATATTAGGACATTTATAAAGGTTCCATGTGAATTTAAATAATGCAATTATATTATATAATTTCCCAAACTAATGATGATATTTTTAAATCAAGGTTTAGTCTAGTGTGGGGGATTTAAGATACCATAGTGATGGTAACACATGTTGGATACCAGCCATATATCATAGGAAAGATTTGATCATATTGTGATTTTAATGATGTATGAGGTTGCAGTTGCACTATAATATTTGATAGAAAATGAATTATGTAGCATGAAGAAGTGTTTTTAGAAGTTGGTGTTTCATAGTGTAGAGTTTTTACAAAAACAAGAAGTTAATGATTGAGATACAATGTGGGAGTCATGACTATATAAAGTAAAAGCCTTGTTATAATGAAGTTACAACAGGTGACTATAATGATATTTATTATGATGTTAATGTAAAAAGTATTATGTCACAAGCTATATTATGTTTGACGATATAAATCCAAGTAGTGTATTGTTGTCTTGAGGCTACTAGTTAGAGTCCATGAGATGAAGATCTATTAGTCAAAACATTATAAGATGTATATGTTTTTAATCTAGAAAAAGGTGTGAGTGTATAGATATTTATAAAGCTCATTAGGTAGAAATGTTTTACGATTGGAAGGAGATAAAAAAATATCATTTGATAGAGAATACAATGTAATAAGTTGGAGAAATATGGTGGTGCTTTTGGTAGGATAAGTTTTATATTCTGTTATGTGAAGATATGTTCTATTTTTTGGTCAATTTAAAACGTTATACTGACCAACGAAAAAAATTGGATCTGTCCATGAATTCTTTTATCAAGGGAGATTCCATAGTGAGATTTTTTAGTTCCAGAAAATAGTAAAATATCCATTAGAAGGATGATCATCAAAAAAATTATGATCTCACTGGATGATATATTCTATGAATATATATTAGATAAAGTAATATAATACATGTTTTTATGTACTCTTAATTGATAAAGGTGAATTGAAAAAGACATTAAATGACATTAATATACTCTTCTTGAATGAAAAAAATATGAGACTATCATATAGAGGAATTCACTGAAGTTCATCGATCAAATCATTATGAATACATTTTAGCTATGGAGGCAAATGAAGACCACTGTTCGAAGAAGTTATGAGTTTTTTGGAATTAAAATATCAGTTGATGATGATTCTAGAAAGGACATTCACTGAGTGAAGTAAAACAAGTTACATTAAATAGAGTAATAATCAACAGATAAAGGAATTGATAATGAAAATCCTCAAATAGTCACATAGTAGAAGAAGACAAATGAAGAACTAAAATAACATTGCATGGTACATAACAATGATGATTATTTTATGGCCATTAAACATTTGTCATCTAGTTGAGATCAAGATGTTTGAAGAAGTTTCTTTACAATGGTGTGAATGAAATTTGAATAAGATTTTGGATTCTATAGTTTTCATGAATCAAATAAAATATTGTAGAATAATTGATAAAAATCTAATTAAGTAGGAATGAGAATGATGTTTTCAATTTGAATTTTAGTTTTTTGGTAAACCAAATTTGAGTTCCAATGATTTTTCTTGATGTTGTGATTATATAATATAGTTTATCTATTGAACATATTTCTTCTTTTCATACGAAATAGTGATGTGAAGTGATAAAGGATTCAATACAGCATTAGTTGAAAAATGAGGAAATAAGACTTTGAACTAGTTTAACTAAAGATAGATACAAATCATAAGTGTATTTACTACTAGTTTTGATCATAGGTATTGGATAAAGGATTTATGGTCTAAGGTATACCATATAAGGCTAGATTCGATAGAAGTACTGGTCAGGCATTAATTAATTATAGGTGTTGTAGATGGATGAATATTGCATAGTTGATGAGGTGTAGATTATTAAGGGACAAAATTAAGGGTCACATTGGATAGATTATTATCATATTAATGGTGAGGCATGTCATTCGGATTCATACCAGATTAAGCTATATGTGCATCTGATGGAGTCACAATAGATGGTGTTATCATATTGATATTTTCTGTAATCAATTTCAAATATTCTTACCTATTAATCAGAAGATAAAATGAATGATAAGAAATATCTAAAACTGATGGGATCCAATTTAGTATTCAATCATTGTATAAGATTATATTTTCTGTATGAAATCTAATTATTGGATGGAATATAAATACACTTAATATGTAATTGAATAATAGATTCATTAGTGGAATACACCATAGACCAATGTGTTTTTTGATGTCAATGATTTATGCTCTCACATTGAGGAGGTACCTTGAATTTTTTTTGTTTTCCTGATATAAATTTTATTACCTAAGGTAAATATTATCAGGAAGGGTTTTATAATATACATAAATCATAACGAATAATTCATGTTTGATATATTAAAATTGTGGAACATTTTCTCTTGATTATAATTGGTAAAAGTTGGTACCCACCTATTCACCACACCCCCCTCTTATGCTGACTTCATGATCCACATGAGAATATAAATTATAATCATAGAGTATATTACCTCTATTTGGAACTATATTTTTTCCTAGATTTATTTAACAATTTTAAATTAATTGTAGAATTCATGAAAGTAATGATGTTATTTATACATAAGATAATAATTATTTACAAAATATGAAGTGTATAAATGTAATATCTTGGTTTAATATCATAGATGTCTCATCCAAGACCATGAAACATTGGAAGAAGAAATAAGCTCAAAAGTAGAAATAAATTTCCTTTTAAAAAATAAAGTTAGGATTCATAACCTCTTAAATTTAATGTTTCTCATAATAATTATGGTGAATTTAGTAAAAGTGATTTTTCAATGTAATCTTACTGAATATGTGATTAGAATAAGCATTAGTTGATATCTATTTTGTATTCAACATTTACATGAAAAAAAATCTAACTATTATTAATACATATATACTTACCTATATAAGGGGAAGACATGAGGAAGCATCCTAGTTTAAATCAAAACACAATGACATAGGGAATGGATTGGAAATAATTTTTGAGTATATAATTATCTTATTAAACTCATTAATGGTGTGAAATAAACAATGTTATGTTATTTCAAAATAAACCTTACAGAAAAATGATTTTTTTAGAGAATATTATTTTTATGTATATTCATAAGGAAATATAAAATGAGTTAGAATCATATTTTAATGAAAATAACTCTTATATTTATGAAACAAATGGACTAATAAAAGGTCATAAAAGACTAAAACCTAAAGATTGAAAACTATATAATGTGAGATTTAAAAAGAAACACATTTTGGAAAAATTCTCCAAATCTGACGAGCGTAAGGTTTAAATTTTAGTTCTTATATGAAGGAAATATATACTCTGAGAAGAATATTTTCTAAGGGGTAATTTTGAAGATAATGTAATAAAAAAAAATTCATAGAAATTATTCATACACTGGAAAATACTCATCCTTATGTTGATAAGGATAATAATTCTCAAATAGATATCAAAAAATAAAAATTACATGAAATTATCTTTCATTGAAACAGTTCATTTTGAGGCATGATGAAAATTTAAAAAAAATTAAAAATAAATGGGAATTAAAACTAAGGTGTCTTTTTCATTAGAATAAAATTTTAATTTTAAAATTTCATTAGAATGTGATGAGACCGAGAAACATAGAAGATACAAAAGATGAATCTTCACATAGGTTGAGATAATATTCCCTACTAATGTTTCCAAGGAAATTATATGTCTATAATTATTAATATAAAGGTTATAGGAATAATAAATGAACTGAATAATAAATATTTGATAATATAAAGAATATGGTAACCATATATTATGATGATTCTATTTTAACTAACATCCAAAATATATGTAAAGGTAACATTTTTAGAAAAAAATCATAAATAATGTTGATTAATGAACCTTTTTAAAAAAGGTGAACAAAAATATATTGAATAATATTTTCCAAGAATGATTCAAAATAATAATGTTCTAAAAGATATATCTACCATCCAAAATATGGAAAATTTAAATAATCCTAGAATTATTGGTCACTATTGGGTATATTGAATGTACAAACACACAAATATTGATTATTGTAACAATATTCCGAGGTATAAAGAACTAATATGTCCAATATTATGGTGTATAGATGTAAATAAAAAATGAAATTCAACTATTTTTATCCAACCTTCACAAAAGAAGAACTATCTTCTCTAATCCAACATATTAGGTGATCTTGAATATTTTTTAGATGTTATAAAAAAATAATATTGAAGGAAAGTGAAGTTATAATTCTACCAAAAACAATATATATCCCACTTATAGAATGGGTCCACAAATTATGATTCAAAATGAAAATAACTTTGAATATAATTCTATCTAGTGGTGAAAAAATAATGAAAAAAGTGGAATATTCCACCAAAGAAGAATGATTCAGAAGATTTCATACCTAAGAAATTATTTTACTTATATATAAGAAAAGGGTGCTTCTAAGATAGTTAAATATATTCTGTTAGTGTCCATGACATTGTATACAATATCAAAAAAAATTTAAATCAATTAGACACTGAAATTAGTGGATTGGAATGGAGTAAGAAAACATTGATAAAAAATAAACTCAACAATAGTTACCCTTGAACCATAACATATGAAAAGATTAGAATTTATGTGGAATATGTAAACTTTGCAACCATACACCAAAATATTTGATGAAATTATTTATAGGACAGGAGATTTTATAATCATGAATACATAATCATTATAATGAGGTTGTGGTAATATATGAATTTTTATAAAAGGAATAATGTAAATTTTTTTATAATGGATTACTTGGTTCATGGAAGGAGATATTAGAGGATGAATGAAAGTTAGATATAAATTAAAAATGAATTGTTCTTGTTAGCTTATATATAATGATAAGAGTACTATACCATACTATTTTGAAATAAAATTGGACGTGAAGAAATACATGTGACCCCACATGATTACTATTTAGAAGAAAACTGATGAAAGAATTATGAAACATGAATAGATGAAATTTAATAGTTTTGGAAAAATTTCTCAGACCTATGTCTCTTTCTAGTGAGCTATGTAAGTTACATAATATCTATTTTGAGTTTTATATAACCTAAAAAAAATTAAAAATAAGGTCATGATTTTTAGTTATATACATGATGTTATGTTAAAGCTAGTGTTTATAGAATCATTATAATATAAAATTAAATGTTAATTATTTCAACCTAAGTGTTCCAACATTGGATACTAAAATTTCATATTGTTATGAAAATTTATTTCTAGATTCATGATCATGGTACATTATCATAAAACCCTTTGATATATGTATTCTTAAGTATAATTGAGAAGGTTAAAATATATATTTATGATGAAAAAGTGTGAATTTTATTGCAATATTGTAAATACCTGATCATGTTTTTTACTTCATCGTTTTTGATACATTTAATAAGATAAATATAAAAAATATTTTTTATTTAAAATTTTATGAATATTTATTTGAATTATGTTTATTAAAAGTATGATTCACTTCCTAAAATTATTGGAAAATTTTAATTAATGTGCTAATAACACTTTTTTTTTCTATATTAGACAAGGATTACAGAGGCATAGAGTTAGTTAACTTTATGATTTTTTAATTATGAAAATTTATGATTCCCTTAAATCAGGTATTTTAGATTTATACATGGATGAAAAGTTGAAATGGTTTGATGAATGTTTTTCTATAACCTCAATGTGTTAGAAATGGCGATTTAGATCAAAAAACAAGGGATAAAAAAAATTGTTCAAATAAATAAATCGCTTAAAAAAAAGTTGAATTAATTTTCAATAAGGCGGTGAATGATCTCATTATCATTTAAGATAATTTTTTATTCAATGTAAATTTAAAGGTATTAATTGATGGTCCCATGAGATGGGGATGAATTCATATTCTATATATTTGAAATTTACCCATTTTATGTAAGTGAGGATGTTAATGTGGTGTTAAAGAAATACGTATGATAAAATAATAAGATCTATGAATTTTTTTGAAGGATGTTATCTAGAAGACAATACCATCAAAATTATGAATTAGATGTTTTCCAAGAAGGCAATAAAATTTCCCTAAGATGGGTATGAAACATTCATCATTGATATTGATAAAGTTTCCTCTATAACTTAGATGATGATATGTAATTTGTCATTTTTCTAACAACATGATGATAATCATGATTCATACATGAGTCCACATGGTTATGTTGATGTGACCAAAAGAATGGTAACACATAATTGTTACCTGATATATACCACCATATATATGTGATTAGTTAGAGATGACATTTATTTTTGAGGTCATGGTTTCATGATGTTATTATACTAATCATGAATGATGATATTAATAAATTACAATATTTAATGTGTCATTTTAGAATGTATAGTATCAATTATTTTCCTTAAAAAGTAGAAGACAAGGTTCTAGATACAAAAGTTGGAGTCTAAATTATAAAAAATACAATCCAATATATACTAAATTTTATGTGAGTGACCGAAAAAATAGATTATATGACGTTAAAGTAGAAATGATTATGTCAATATATATAAAAATTTAAATGTTTTAATTCCAAGGAGTGTGTTGTTGTATGAATAATTCTGTATAGATCCCATGAAAAAATTTGTATGATAGATATTATGTTCATCCAATAGAAGGGGATTCCATACATATATTTCTAAATATCAAAATAATGATTAGTATAATGATCGTACATAGATTTATAAATTCATCAGATCAAATAAAATAAATTCACTCCTTCAAAATGAAGATTTATGAACCTAGAGGTGAATTTATGTTCTATCAGTTGAGGAATTCAAAAATTCCTAAAGATTAGTGTCATAGAGAGTGGATTAGTTCAAGGTGTTTATAATAGGATATTTCAAAATGATATTTTCTTGATAGGATAATCAATAAATAGTTAATCAGATTGAATAACATCCTAAAAACAATTATGTAATCATTAGATTAGTGATTGTATTGAGATGTTCATGACTGAGTTCTATGGACCGTATTCTGTATGATGTTTTTTCTATGATTGGGTGAACATCAGGAGAAATTCATAGATATATTAATGACATTATCAATCAATAGTTTGTTAGTTCATCAAACATTTTAATTTTTACAAAGGTAATTTGTCAATCTTTTTTGAATTATTTGGGAATAAGATACATATGATGATCATTAGTCAACATAGTGTTGAATTATTTAGGTAGAAAGAGTAACTCCAAGAAGACTATAGAGAAGAGATTCAATATATGATGAACTAAAATATGGACCAGATGGATGAACATTCACCAAATAGAGATACTATTAATGGAGATAATTATATAGTTATATATTTAATAGAAAATTCAAAATAATTACAATAAAAATAAATAATCCTATCAACATTGATTCCAAGATAATACTTTAATAGTTTTTATGATGTTGATATAATAAAGTTTAAATATGTTCCTTAATATTGTGGTTAATAATATTTGAATAAGGTATTTGATGATGGATTTTTCAAGAATATTTAGTAATATTATTGAAGAGTTGAGTATCATAGAATGATGTAAAGATGATTAGTAAGTGCAAAAATAATGTTTTAGTTATGGGGGAAAATATTTGTGTATTCCATCCATTTTTTAGAGTTGTTCCCATTTATTTTTTAGTACATACAAATATAATAAAACTACTCATGTAAATGGGTGAAGTGATGTGTAGATGTTTTAATAGTATCATGAGTTTGAAACTTAAAAAATACATGGTTCAATAAGAGAAAATAGAAAAAAATTAAAGATAAGAAATGTACAAAATAATGTTTTTGAGTAGAGGCATCAAATACATTTTTGTTGGTCATAACTATCATGGAACATTTCGTATCAGATATAGGAACCGATCATAAGGGAATCTATTAGTGGAATATAATAAGGAGGAAAAACATTTGAAGGTTTAAATATATGGTATTTAGGTGGGGAGATTATTATATTTCAAAAAATAGTATTACTAGAAAGGGGATGAGGTGCATCAGATAGAGTCATATCAGATAAATGATGAGGCATACCAGACAGAGTCACACTAGAAGAAGCTATCAAAACCATATTTTTAAAAATTATTGATGGATTATTACATGATTTCCACTATTGGGTTAAATGATTATAAATGATTAATATTATAAACGAGTAGTTATAATACAAAATTGTGATACATGTAGTGATTTTTTGGGGATTGATAAATAGTGGTATGCAGTATAAATACCTTCCACCTGTAATTGATGTATGTATTATTTGGGGAAGAAACAAATGACCAACTACAATCACCTAAACCTTGTAAGAATTATTTTTTTCATTTTGGTTATGTAATATATTTAATTTATGGCTAAAGTAGTGTTGAAGATTTCCAAAGACATTGAAATCTTAACCAATTCCAGTGGTTTGGTCAATTTAATGTAATGAAATTTTTTAAAAATAGAATCAATAAATTATGTTCACCATTAATTCAACCCTGTGATGATATGCTAATTAATCTAAAAAATTTTTGAATTTTATTTTTCATAGAATTCAGAATGAAACTTAATTCATTTAAATAATTTCAAATGATATTGATTAGAAATATATAAGATCCCAACATAATGTTTGAGAAAGTATTCATTAAAAATGTATGTATCATATCTGGGACTATCAACATACGAAAAATGAAAACCCCAATACTAATGTAGAATAATGGATACATACCTTTTATATATAAAAATGGATAATTTCAACTATCCCTGATATAGATATATTACATATATTGATTCTAGTAGTCACATCAAGGAACTTGATGAAAAATTTCATTATAAACAACTCAATTTCTTCATTGAAACATTTAATATAACATTTTGAAATAAATGTGAATCTTACTATCATACCAACCTATATTTACATACAAACAATTTTCAATTAATTTATCATAACAAAACCATTTTTGACATTGTGGATTGTGTAAAATTCAGAGCATAAAATTTTCCATGTCCATTAATGAGAATTAATTTCCATCTAATTTTGTTTTATGCTAGATAACTACTAATCATTTACCTAACCTAATGCATCAAAATGGGATTTTACTAAGGTGATGAAATAACCATATTCAAAAATTAAAAGGAATATATAATTTAGAAAATGTTACGATTTAATGGATCAAACATAATAATTCAGTTAATGTTACGGAATTCATATAATTGTTGAATGAAAATAGTATTAATATTATACTATCCTATGAGGAATAATACTCTATAACAATTTCTCACAATACGCTATATCTTTTTCCTAAAATACTACAATACATTGAAGAAAAATGAGTTATGATGATTACCAAAAACATCATAGGGGAAACATTAGTCCACCAATGTATTTGAATATTTAGTTCTATAATCATCCCATGTATGATCAATAAATACAAAAGGAAAAATATGAAATGATACAACTGAACAAAAAAATTATAGTGTTTTTAAGGAGGAGTGTAGGCACACAAACATCACTTAAATGAACTCTTTCATATGATTCCACTTAGTAATTTTTAGATTAAGTTACTTACACATTTAATTAATGTATATATGTTGTACTGCATCCAGATAACTATAATGAAATGATATATTATTGTGTTTAAGAGACCACAATGCAGTGATATACATTAACAAGTCCTTAGGGAATATTTAAAATTATTTTAATATTAATTAATCTCTTGATTTCCATTAATTTTTACCCTTCCAACTAGGGCCAAATCTTAAAAATGTTCCAAGGAAGATCTTTGTCCAACATATGCATTCTTTTTTCCAAAGATGTAAGGCCAATCACCATAATGGTGATCAACACCAAGCATTTATGAAAAAAAGATGATGGGATTTTTGTACCTAATTTTCCCTAGTACCACACATCCATGTCTGGTGGTACAACCAATTTCATTAAACACTACATTTTATACAATGTTATCTAATTCAAGATAAACATAATATAATTCAAGATAACCTCTATAAGTTAAATATTACATCACTTAATAATCACACAATCCAATGAATATGTTGTTTAGTGACTTGAGGACCAACAACATGAGAAACATACATTATAATAATTTGAAACACTTATCTATAATGGTACCACACTATACCACCATGTAAACTCTTCAAGGGTTATATTAACCATAATAACACGAGGAATGGAAAAATATTATTTGGGATATACGAAATGATCAGAAAGTAAAAAACTCATCAATATTTCAACAAGGGTTCAATCAATATAATATGAGAAAACATAATCAATGGAGAAATATGTTATAAAAAAGCATAGAAAAAATAGAGTTATATGTAACTCATGATAGAATGACATTTAATCTCAAATAATTAAACATATACCCTGATAAATAGTATGTAATCCTGAGATAATAAACATTTTAAATGGGGAATAGTCATATTTCATAGAAATATAACATTATCATAAAAAATACCTAATATAACTTTAGAATTAACATAAACACTATGAATCATCATACAATTTTTTTGAAATCTATGAAGGTCCACACATTAAATTATGGACATATCTTAAAAGGATTTCAATTTTTAATATGATTGTAATATAAAAATGACCACTCGTTTTGTTTTGATTTTAATCTATGATAACCATTTCTTCATTTTTTAGAATAATCCATGATGTCATAAAATTTTTATTGTGGGAATAATCTTAGAAGTCTCACCAATTACATTGTCAGTGAAATCCCAAACCGCTCCAACATTATGTGGTTAACATATCTATAAATTTTTAAGATTCATTATCTAAAGAGAATTAAATTTGTAACACATACATTGAATTGATTTCATGGACCCAAACAATATGACAGTTAAAACAATAAAAATTAATGAGAGAAAATAATAATTTAATCATCGCATTGTTAACCCATGTGAATATATGTTTTCATAAAATCTTCTGTAAAACATTATCTCTATAATCCATTAAAAATAGAAAATGGAGGGCATTAAAATAAAACAACCCATGTTTTAAATAATGAATATAAATGGATATATATAATGATGAAAATCATCATATAAATATTATTTACTAAATCCCATTGAAAAACTAGAAAAATGGTCCGTTTTTATATGCTTAATTATTTTTGAATATTTTTTCTTAACAAGAAAAATTTTGTCTTCAGTAATGCATTTAAATGATTTACAAAAAAAATATTGTAGGAAAAAATTATAAAAGGGTTATACATTAAAAAAATCATTCAGTAGACATAAACACACTTCATACATATCTTATGAAATCTAGATACTTTAAAATACATTTTAAAATCATGATTCAATTTTTTAATTAAATTAATTGTTTTTAAAAAATATTACAATATTTAATTTTATTTTCAAAAAAATTAATTAAAATATTTTTTAACCATTTTTAAAAAAAGAATGAAATATTTATAATATATAACCCCTATAACTTAGAATGATACAAAAATTATAATTTTGACTTTTTTTACCATATTCGTAAAAGAAAATACTATGAGACAAATTACAAAAAAAATTTCCAAAAGGAATTGTGATGTATTTCAGAAACATAATCATTTAAAAATAAAATTCATAAGTTCATAAAAAAAATATGTAGAAGAAAAATAAATCAATATAATTCAATAGAAAATTTGGAAAGGAAATATAATATAATAAAATATGATAACTAATCAATTTCATAAAACATTATTAAATGATTTAGATTTTCGATTCATGAATAGAAGTTAAGTAGTGGAAAAAATTCATGACATTAGAACAATTTTAATTGAATCCCATTAAATGTATAGCTTTAAATGAGACTTAATTTAAAATAGATAAAAGATAATACATGACATTATAAATAAAATAGAAAGTATACATAATATAAAAATGATATAATATGTATAAATGAAAACAATTTTCATGGAATAGAAATATATATGAAATAAAATTATAAATATCATATTAATTAAGGTTACAATCATTTGTAATGGTGATCAAAAAATTAATTTTATGTACAAAATGGAACTAATATATTTTAAACTCATTGGATAAAATTAAACATTTATGAAGAACATATTTGAATAATAATCCATACAACTCAAAGAATGTAAATTGAGATATGAAAATGCATAATAATTCAGTCCATTTAGCTGAACTTGCTTCACCGTTAAGTATGAAAATAATTTTCTTTATCAATAATTATAGATCATTATTAATGAAAATATAATTTTTTATTTTTTATTTAAACTCATTTGTTACTAATATATTATTTAGTAATATTTTTAGTTCATCATAAGTTTTAATTTCATTGATTGTTTCCTTTTTAATAGTTTAATAATGGAGATGTATATAAATGTGTTTAAATAAAATTTAAATTATATTGACATTATTATAGGTACTATGATTGATGTGTTTAATTGATATATATTTTTATAATTTAATTTCATAAGTATATTATTTATGATTCATCATGAAAAATGTGAGGATACAGTAATTATTTTCAAACTAAAGGGTGGAAACAAAATTATAAAATAATATATATATATATATATTATAAAACCAAAAATTGAAAAAAACACATTAATATCCAATACCATGAGTATTTATTTTTTTCATTTTAATTCAAGATATATATTAATATCATTGTATATATAGTTGGGTGAACTCACAAAAAAAACTATAATATATGGGTGATTATGGGATTTAATGTGATTATTTAATAATAATATCATCATCAAATATTCATAATGATTTTTTAAAATCATTTAAGTGTTTTAATCAATTTCATATTTGTTTTATGTAGAGTAAAATTTTAGATTAAAAGTGAAACTGGTAATAATCGTATAAGCGGTTGTCCACATGCACGTATGAGTGGCACATTCATTTACATAGAACACATGTATGATAGGGAATGAATTATAATATTAGAATCTAAATAATTTTATAAAAATAATATTGATTCATTATATTTCTTTTTTTTGAACAAATAATCATTGTGTTTATGAAAAAAATGATCATGTCACATTTAGATGTTGTATTACACACTTAATAAAAATGACATTTATATTTTTCAAAAGGATTAGTGGAATTCCAAAAATGGTTATACCATAAAACCAATATTACTATATGGATAATAGTATTGAAATTATTTCAACATTTTTATATAATATTTATCGTAGGCAGACAATGAAATAAATGAAATTAAGTTAGCGACTAATTGAGAACTGTTACCTACACCTTTCATGAGATTCTTTTCAAATTGGATTACTTCTTTTAGAGGTGGTCTGTTGAGATGAATAAAACCTATTGGATATGTCTTGGAGTAATATAGATTTATTTAGATAGATTATGGCCAAATAAAATATTATTTGTCCGTGAAAAGTACTAGGTTGTTATTGCCTCCTTTTATAAGTGAGGTGAGTGAAATTTTCATGTTAACATAAAATTTACAGTAATAATTGAAATATCACATGGATCCAGTAATAAAATAAAAATGATTTTAGGTTTTTATAATATCTATAAACCTTCAACCAAATATTCCACACATTTTTAAATTTTTAAATTTTTTTTCTATTTATAGGATATTTGGTTTTAATGACAAGAACAAATTTTTTCATATGTAATTTACATTTAATGACACCAAATAAATTTTTTACATATTATATTAATTATTACTAATTATTCTATGTATAATTTTTAAAATATATAATTTCTATATCTCTTAAAATTTAATTTTACTATTATCTTTCATTGCGTCTAAAAACATTATAGAAAAACTACATTTTAACACATTAAATTTATAATTAAGATTAAATTATCAACATTTTTTATTCAGATGAAATTAATTAGATTATTAATAACCAAATAATTCTTATTATTATACTAAAAATATTAGAAAAATATTATATCCCATGGATACATTGTGAGAAGAAAAATATCAAAAATAGTTCCTGTTATGATAAAATATTAATTATTTTTTTTAAATTTTAAACATGTGTTTTATAAAATCAAAATAATATTTGAGGAGATTATTCGTTTATATATATATATATATATATATTATTTTTAAAGGTCTTTCAAAAAATATCAGATCATTTATTAATTTTTTTAGTCTTATAAATGTAAAAATGTTCGAAGAATTTTAAATGTTAACTATTCACCCAAAATTAAACATTTACATAAAAATTTTAAAATTTAACCTTAGGTAATTTTTATTTTATTACTTAAAAAATGTAGATCATTCTTTGAAATTAAAATTAAGATATCTAAAAAATATTTTTTGAAATAAAATACAAAATATTATGAGAAAATAGTTTTATTGAACAATGATGTTTCTTGGTGTCCTTATTATTCATTCATGTCATTTTATAATTTATTTAATAATAATATATTGTTTCATATATAATTATATTCTAAAATATATAAACTAAATTTATTTCCATAAAAAATAAAATATTAAAAAAAAATAGTAAATTGAGATAGATAAATCTATTTAATATGTAAATCATCATAATTATCTTAATTTATTAAAATTTCATTCAGTCATATATTTTAATTCTTTATTTTTTAATAATAATAATGTTAATAATAATATTAATTTAATATAAGTTAAGAAAATTGTTTGGTGTTTCATATGACATAATATATCAAACACATAATTAATTTAGATTAATTATATAATCTGAAATCCTATGATCTTATAGAATATCGCATCGATGAGTTCATTTTATTTAACAAGAATACCCATATCGCATAATAAATTATCTTGAATCATGTTACTAATTTGATATTCATGTGGAAATTAATTAGTTACTTCACCTTTTACCTTACAAGGTAGAACACCATTGGTTGGAGATGATGAGTCTATTAGGAATCGTAGGCATCAGAAGTTTTCTTTTTCTATCATTTGACTGTAAGTCCATGGGAGAATTATTTTATATCACACAGTGGAGAATAATGGTTTTATAGTATATAAAGGCATAAAAATACTATCTTTACATCCATAATTAGGGCCTCTAGGTAATCATAAGCTTGTCAACTAGGTATGTTAGGATCATCACCTAAGTGATCACTTTCTCACCACAACAAGAATAATGAGATCCTCTCTATGAAAACAAATAATCATTGATTAAGGAATAATATTCATGCTATATAAGGCATCCTATTAATATAATAAAATATATATGTGGCATTTCACCTTTGGTAGGATGGGGTTTTACTGCATAAGTGACATGGTTATCCTATGCTTGTCACATTTGGATTCATATGGTCATCACTAAAAAGGTTTTATTATAATCCTCATCAAAAATGATTATTTGAACTTCTTAACTCAAATTTTAGAGATGTAGTATTTAAATATTTGGTGGAGTAAAATCCTCTTATACTCTACACATAAGACTGTTAATGATTTACTGTACATTGGGGATAGTCCAAAAATACTGTACACATGACCGAAGGGCCTATTTAAATATATAACCCTATTTTCCACTTACGATCATCATATAAAGGTATGAAGATTTTTGGGATTAGTATAGATGTTATTAATGGATTATATATAGCCTAGAAATATAATTCTTATACAATCACTCTAATGTGTGATGTGATGGTAATGATCTCTAGGTATTGAGATGGAACATGAATGATATTTCCTATTTATCATATCTGAGTAATAATCAGAACTTACATAATTCGAATTGTATATTTTATAGTTACATGATAGGACTATTAAATTCATTATAATTCCATGGTTTAAGAATGATTTTTTTATCGAAGGGATAACATAATGTGAGAGAGATTTGTTTATGAATTGAGCATGAACACATTCACGTATAAGACATACGTGTGGATACAAACCTAGAACATTCCTAGTTCATTTAGAATGATGGTTACTTTCCCTTCAACCGGTTCAGGGTATGATGTTTTCACAAGAATCTCTGATAAGGTTTATATTTGTCTCATTTTCCTTAAAAATTCATATATATGGATTTCAAAATAGGAGGTAATTTATGGGGTTACTATTATATAAGATAAATTAATGTTTATACGTTTATGAAAACATAACTCGAATAATGTTTCGATCATTGGGTGATGTGTGGAATTCATTGGAGGGATTAACATGTGAAAATATGGAATATAATAATATTATTTTATTAACACACAAAATGTAATTCTCTTTTCATTATAACCTCATATGATTCAAATGTTTTTATTTTCATTGTGAAAAATACTAAAGATGAGGTTTCAGGAGATGAGAGCCTTGGCTTCCATGAAAATCGGAATACCAATGTATGAATCAATGACCCTTGAAATTGAGTGTTGAGGGGAATTTACAAGCTTCGAGATTAAATATGAACTTTATGAAAAATACCATTAGATACTGCTAAAAGTTGTCACTGAAGACCAATACTCACCTCCTGTGGATCACAAAATAGTGGACAATTTTGGCCCATTGCTATTTCTTATAGTGACTTCAAAAAGGTGGTATGTATATGGGTTAATAGGGCCACATATATCATCTAATATTTGTAATTCACTATAGGACTTTTAAATCTAACACATAGAGGCCACTTTATAGTGATTACTTTATGCCAAATCTGAAGGGCATATAGCGATGCCTGAATGGTGCTCATTAACAAATGTTTTTGGAAAAATAATTACAAAAATTTTTGAAATACAAAAAACAATACTATAAGAATTCAACTATGAAACTAATATCTCCACTGTACAAAAAATTAGATTCTCATTATGTTTTCAATCTATTTTTCTTCAAAGCTCCACACCCATCATTTAAAAAAACATAGCATAATTTTTTTAAAAAAAAAATTAATTCATGATGAAAAAAAAATCATACAAAATAATAATTTATATAGATTATAATATTTAAAATAAAAAATACTATATTTGTTTTGATTTTAAATGACACGATAGTTGTTATTCGTGTTTTTAATTTATTTTTTCTTATTCAATTTATTATTTAAAACTGATTTCCAATTGTTTCCTCAAAACCACATGTCGGATTGATATTCAATTTGTTCACACACATAAATACCAATAATAAAACAGGTTTCCATTAATTTAAAATCAATTAAATGTTATTTTTTATGGATATGATAGATAGCTTCTTGTTATGGATTTTTTTTAAAAAAAATTGAGTTTTAGGTCTTCTCAGCTGAACCCTGCCTCAAATTAATGTTTCATCTTAATCACCATCTCAAAAGTTATTGTAATGTTTTTTTATATTATTTTAATGAATTTTAAGGATATTATTTTTGTATTCAACATATCACATTTATTTTTTATGGTCTTCAAACCATTAATATTTCATTTTTGGTTGTTACAGGAAGACTGCACATCTGATTTCTATATCACCCACTCTTTTACATCAATAATAAATAATAACATAGACTTTCTATGATTCCATGTCCTTTTAATGTAATTTTCTATGGATCTAATATGTAAACACATTTTATGGTTTTTAAAACAAAAATTTGTGTTTTGGGTCATCCTTTAGAGAAAACACCTCATATTGATATTTAGTCTAATAAACCATTTTACAATTCTCTATACGGGTTTTTTTCATACGATTTCAGGGAATTCAAAGTTCATTATATCAATTTTGACCCACTAATGAAAATTTTTAATGTGTTCTAAACCATTAAAACTGAGATTTTTATCATTCTTCATAGATAACACACTTGATTGATGAGTAATCTGTTTCTGCAAGAAAAAAAATGAAATTATTTTTTTAAAATTTAATATAATTACAAAATAGAATTAATATTTATCTAATGGTAAAAACACATTTTTAGTTTTTTAAAACACAAACATATGTTTCTATTCATTTAAATAAAACAACACCCTATAATGGAATTTTATTTAATTGACCATATCAAAATTCATTTTACAATTGTTGTTTTCTGATTTCACGTTATCCAGAGGTCATTTTGTTGGTTTTGACCCCCTGTAGAAATCTTTTAAATGATATAAAAACTTTTAAAACCACATTATTTATCCTTATAGAAATAAACCTGTCTTATTGAAGTTCCATCTTCACTTAAATGTAAAATACAATAACAACATTTTTTTTCATATCATTTAATGCCATTCCGTGGATGTTTTCTAGGGACTCGACTGTTTTATGCATGTTTAGTATTTTTTTGAAGTCTATTTTAGGAAATATCAATTTGAAAAAGATAAGATTGAATTCATGACTTTTTGGACATGTATTAATTCAGTGAACAGTTGTTTCCTTTTTATTTCATGGCATTTTGAGTTCATTCAGATTATTATAACCCCATAGAATATTTGTTTGAAGGGTGTTAACCCTTTAAAACTGATATTTTTCACCATTAGTAGACAACTGCACATCTAATTTACATATCATATACATAGAAATATAGAAAATAAGAATAACACATTTTTTCTATGTTTTCACATCATTATGTTGTCATTTTCAGTGAATCTGACCACTGAAAAAATGTTTAGGGTTTTTAAAACAAAAAAAGTATGTTTCAAGTAATCCTGAGTAGATGACTCATTATATTGATGTTATGTATACTCCAATATATCGAAATATGTTTTAAATTAGTTTTCATATAATTTTATGGAATTTAGGGGCTGTTCGGTTGGTCTTAACCCCCATATAAATAGTTTATATTCATTGTCAAGACATTAAAAACTAGATATTCGGTTGTTCTAAGAAGATCATCAATCTGATTGGAATTACGTCAATTCCAATAAGTCATAAATAATAAAAGAAAAAAATTACTACGATTTCATGTCTTTTTATAGTCATTTTCTTTGGATTTTACCACTAAGAACATAATTAGTCTTATGAAAAACATTGTATTATGTCATCCCAGGAAATTTCCATTTCAGAATGATGTTTCTTCACCACAATCATCTGAAAATTTAATGTAAGGTTATTATAATACTTTTAAATGAAATTAAAATCTTTTACTGTTGGTTTTTACACACTAACAAGAATTTACAATGGGATTCAATCCTCAAAAGACATATATTTTGGTGTTACATGCATACCAACTTTCTGATTTTTTTTGTTGTCTACTCAATCAAGTTTATAATAATAATTATGAAATTATCCTACTATTTACCTTTTTAGAGTTCAATTTCGATGGATTAGACTGTCCAAATCATGTTTCAACATTTTAAAACTATAAAATTATGTTTCAGGTCATCACATGAAGAAGGCATGTTGAATTAACGATCCATCTACCTAAACATGACACAATTTTTCATATGTTTTTCTGTTTTATTTAAAAAAATTTGAGGATGAGTTGTAGGTTTTGACCCCCAAACACACATTATTACAAGCTATTAAACCATTAAAACCTTTATTTATAGGTGTTACGTGTAGAACAGAAATAATATTGATGTTTCTTCTACTCGAACGCATAAACAATTATAATAATACTATTTCCAATGATTTCATATCATTCTATGTTCATTTATTTTATATGACCATTAAATAAAAGTTTTGATGCATTAAAAGAGTGAAAATGAGTTTTGTTCCATTATTGATAGACAACAACTCAAATTGATGTTTTGTCTGAAATACTATTTACCAATTCAATGTATAATTTCTCTCATATGGTGTCCCATCATTAAATGATTGTTCAATGTGTTATGAAAACCTGATTTTGTTTTTAAATGGTGTCTGATCTTTTAAAACTAGATATCTTGTCATTTTTGGAAAAACACTCATCTAAATGAACTTTATTATACCCTAGCATGTCAAAAAGAATAATAGAATTATTTTATTATGATTTCATATCATTAAGGAGTAATTTTTTTAGATTTAATTGTTAGACATGTGTTTTTGAATATTTAAAACAAAAAAAATTATGTTTCAGTTAATCATGGGCAATCATCCTCTTCTATTGATGTTTTTTCAAATAGACCATCTCAAAATCCTCTATATTGATTTTTTATCTGATTTCAAAATAAGCATTGGTCATTTGGTTGGTTTGGACTACCTGACAGACATTTTTAATGGGCATCAAATAGTTGAAAAACACATTTGTTTTGTTATGGAAATACCACTTGTCCAATTGATGTGTCATCTACTCCTACATGTCAAAAAAAATAATATCATGGTTTTTTTATGATCCCAATTAATTTTGAGTTCATTTTCTATAGATATAATTATTAAACATAAATTTTGATGTTTCGAAACAACAATAGTGTGATTCAGGACATCATGGGTAGGAGACACCATGTATTGAACTTCTGTCCCCTCATCCTTGTCATAATTCGTTCTATACTTTTTTTCTTCTATAATCTTGATATTGGGATGCCGTTTAGATGGTTTTTACCCCATGACACATGTTTTATGGGCTAATAAACATTTGTGTATATTATTTTTTAGTTATTACATGAATGCAGAATGTCTAATTGATGTGTCGTATTTGACTTACACATCCAAAACATTTCTATGATTTCACATCATTCCAATGTCTTCTTCTATGGATTTGATTGATAAATGCATTTTTTTGAAATTTTAAAACAGCCAAAGTGTTGTTTGGGTCATCCCAGATAGATGAAACCCCATATTGATATTACATTTACTAAAAATAGTAATTGTTCATTGTATTATTTTTCTCCAATGATTTCATATCACTCAAAGATTTTTCTATTGTTTTTTACCATTATAGACATTTTTTAAATTATATAAAATATTTAAAAAATTTATATTCTATTTTCACAGGTAGACCACATGTCCAATTGACATGACCATTTCTCTTATAAGTTATAAGTAATGATATAATTATTTGCATACGATTTGACATCATTATAACATCACTTTCTTTTGATCTGACTGTTAAATTCATGATTTGTATTTTTTTTAAAATAAAACTATTTTTCGATTGTTTCAATGAAAAAAATATCATATTGACATTTAGTATACTAAAATATCTCATAATTCACTCTATTGTTATTTTTTT
Organism: Viscum album; assembly: GCA_963277665.1. Lineage (NCBI taxonomy): Eukaryota > Viridiplantae > Streptophyta > Magnoliopsida > Santalales > Viscaceae > Viscum > Viscum album. Next base: position 1,714,803,782 of record OY728130.1, read on the forward strand.
TTGATTTTATAGTATTTGGGGGTCATTTGGTTGGTTCTGACTTCCTAAAGCATTCACTTATAAGACACTAGACAAATAAGAACATCATTTGGATCAACATGATAAATACCACATGAATTTAATCGCATATGATTCTACACATCAAAAAAACAATAATCTAATATATTTTATATGATTTAAAATTACTCAAATTTAGTTTTCAAATTATCTAACTATAATTATATATTTTCCAATTTAAAACATAACACTCCATTTAGGGCCATCAATGAAAAAATACACCTTAATTTTATGTTTCATCTACTCAATCATGTCACAATTATTATTTTTTTGTTTTTCAATCTGACTTGATGAAATTTGGAAGTCAATTGGGTTGTTCTGACCCCCCCGATGCACTTTTTAATGGGTGTCAAATAATTAAAAAAAACTATTTTTAGTTGTTACAGGACAACAGTAAGTTCAATTGACATGTCATATTATTCTCCAAATAAAATATTTAAATTATATGGATTTCCTATTATTTAAAATAATTTATAATTATTTTCATATGTATCTAATATTTTAAAGCATGTTTAGACTTTTTAAAACAAAAAATGTGTTTTGTGGGTCATCTTGAGTATAAAATTATTCTAATTAATGTTTCTTCTCCTCGTCCATTTAATAATATACATTGAGGTTGTTATCATATAATTTCACATCATTTTAAGTTAGTTCATTTAATTTTTACTGCTTGGAACACATTTTTAAAGGGTATAAAATCCATAAAAACAAAATATTTTGTCATTCAGGGAAGAAAACATATTCAAATGATGTATTTTCCTCTCCCTTAAGTAGAAAATGGTATTAAAATTCATTTAATGGGATTTATCATCTTTATGATGTTGTTTTCTTTCTGTCTAACTAAACACACAATGCAGATTTTTTTAAACAAATCTGTGTTTATGGTCATCTCGGTAAAATACCACCTCATATAGGCATTTTTTCTACTCAACCATCTCAAAATTAACAATATTTTTTCATATGACTTCATGGAATTTAGAGGTCATTTTGTTGTTTTGAATCCCTAATTCACATTTTTAATGGTATTCAAATATGTAAAAAATGTATTTTTTGCCACTACGTTCATTCCTCTTGTCTGATAGACATTTTGACTACTCCAAGATAGAAAATATTATAATAACATAGGATTACTATGATTTATGTCATTCTAAGGTCATTTTTAAGGATCAACCAATTAAATTAATGTTTTGGAATTAACAAAATAAAAAAGCTTCATTCTAACCATCCAAAGAAGATGAATCCCTGGTTTTATGTTTCAAGTCATCATCCTTGTAGATATTTATTGTATAGTTTTTTAGTACTTTTTCATGGATCTCAATGGTTATTGGTTTGGTTTTTAAATCATGACACATGTTTTAATAGGGTTTCAAACATTATTGGACAACATTTTTATTCATTGGGTTTAGAATGAACATTCCGTTGACAAGTTCTATGCTCTTGCACATCAAAAATAATAATAACATTATTTTCCTATGAAATCATGTCATTCATAGGTAATTTTCTATTTATATGACCATTAAAATAATGTAATATATTTTTAAAACAATAAAAGTTGGTTTTGGGTCATCCATTATATGAGACACCTCACATTGACATTCCACCTAATCAACCATGTAAAAATTGATTTTAATATTTTCTTATATGATTTAATTGGATTAATAATATTTTTGGTTGCTTTTGAACCTTTGAAAGATGTTTATAAATGGTGTCAAAACATTTAAAACGAGGTATATAGTCATTTTAGGTATTTCACACATCCAGTTAACATGTCATATACTATAAAAAGTAAAATATAATAGGAACATAATTATCTTATTGTTTCAAATAATTAAATAGTCATTCCTTTGGATTTTACACTTAAACACATGTTAGGGTTTTTTTTAAAAAAACTACATTTTTCATCATCCTTGGAAAACACAACCTTTGATTGAAATTTTTTCTACTTGACTATCTCATTATGCACTGTACATTTTGTTCATTTGTTTTCGTGGAATTCAAAGGAAGTTTTGTTGGTTCTGACATAATGATGGATGTTTTTAAAAAGAATCAAAATCTTAAGAATCTTATTTATTATCATTATTTAAAAAATGAAGGGTTTATTGACATCTTGTATACTCCTCTAAATTAGAAAAAAATAACATTATTTCTCTATGATTTATCTATATTATAATGGTTTTCCAATGGATATGACCATTAAACAAAATTGTTGATATTGGGAAATAATAAAAGTGACTTTTTGGTTATTCTAGCATGCCGAGGCCTTCATATTTATGTTTTGTCGCTTTGACCATGTCAAAATTCATTGTACAGTTTTTATGTAATGATTTCAAAGAATTAAAAAGTATTTTAGAAGGTTTTGATCCCATGAATCACATATTTAAATAGCGTCAAACCATTAAAAACTAGATATTCATTCATTCCAGTAAGACGGCATGTCTGGTTGATGTGTCGTCTTCTCCTATAAGTAAAAAATAATAATAAACATATTTTCATATGATTTCACATCATTCTGATGTCATTTCTAGTGTAGATGGCTAATATCACATTATGGATTAAAAAAACAAAACAATATTTTAGATCATCATGGAAAAACACAACCATATAATGAATTTTCATCTACTAGACTATATCATTATTCATTTTATAGTTCTTTTCATATGATTTCACATCATTTAGTGGACGTTCATTTGGTTTTGACTACCATTAAAATGTTTTAATGGCCATAAATTCTTTTAAAATGTGTTTTTAGTTGTTATAGGAATACCACATGTTTGATTATTGTTTCATTTACTCATAAAAATTATAAATAATTATAATACAATTTTCATAAGGTTTCAAGAAATAGTGAGGTTCTTTTATATGGATCTGACCATTAAATTAGTTTTTTTGTGTTTTAAAACAACAAAAGTATGATTCAGGTCATACCAACTAGCCGACACTTTTGATTGATGTTTCTTATATTAGTCCATGTAAAATTTTTATATAGTGTTTATTTATTTGATCTTAGGGAATTTAAAGGCCATTTAAATTCTTTTTACCTCATAAAACATGTTTTGAAAGGGTTTTAAACATTTAAAAACATCTTATTAAGTTATTTTCACTAGAAAAAAGTATAATTAGGGGTTCTCTAACTATAGAAACACAACTAATACTAAAATGGGTTTCCTATTATTCCACATCATTATAAAGTGTTTTAATGGTGTTTGAGCACTAAATGAATTATTTTTTGTTATAAAATAAACAAATTGTTGTTTTTATTATCCTAGGAAAATGAAATCTTGCATTTAGAGGCACTTTGGTTGGTTTTAAAGAGTCTTAAATCAATAAAACTAACAAATTCGGTCATTTGAGTATAAAAAACATTCGATTGAAATTTCATCTACATTTACACATAAAAAATGACACAAATACATTTATCTTTTGATGGCATCTAATTATGAGGCTGAGTTAAATTGATCTAATACTTAAACTCCTTTTTTAATATTTTTAAAAAATTAAACTGACATTTTGGTCATCCCATGAAAACAAAACTTCACATTCGTTTTATATCTTATCGTATAGATAAAAAATAACACAAATAAAAATTTTTATAAGATTTCACTTCATTTGGAGTTAATATTTTATGGTTTTGGCTGTTAAACTATTCTTTAGTGTTTTTAAAACACAAAATGTATCATTATAGTCATCCCAAGATAATTATTTCCTATTGATGTTGTTTTCGATGCTTTCATTGGGGAGTGCCTCAGTCTCTTAGAGGACGCACTGATTGTTATCACGCATTTCCACTTTAAAAAGTAAGGTGATATCCATCAGAAATTCAGGGTCATTTTCTCTTTGATCGAGATGAGATAATGAGATGTTAGTTTCTACTTTAGTGTATTCCTCCACGGTACTCGTTTCCAAGTCTAGGTCTCCCTCGTAGATTAAGATGATGTTTTTTAATCTCATTCCCATTTCCATATCATTGTGGACTCAAGTTAATTACACTACTTCCGTCGAGACATTCCTTGTGGTCTTGACATGGTAGAAACCTTCGGTCTAAGTAGATGACAACATCAGGCTTATCTGGGCATATCTGGATGTGTGGACATTAGGGAACCTTTATTATTCCTCCAAAGAGGTCATATCAAGGGTTCATATCCCAAAGCATCCCACATTGTTCATGGGGTATCTTATTCTACAGGCATAACTCTGATGTTTTCCTCATCTTTGCATGCTTAACATGGGGTATTCTATGATTTTAACATCTTCGAGGGACGAGTAGGCCAAAGTCCTAACTTCCAAGGTTTTACTCAAGAATCTCATGTTTAACAAGAGGTAGGACATGATTTTATTGTCTTGGGTGATGTAATGATAGGGATCAGAACACCCCATGGAGGCAGATCAAGTTTGTACATCCCTATGAGGGAGCACCTAAGGTGCTTAGCAGATGGATGGATCATAGCACTGAATAAGAGCAGAATCAAGATAGTGGGAACCATAAAGGGGAGATGTCAGACTGTAATGGATGATCTAGAAACCCCCGAGGGAGGTTTAGGGAGAGTTCAAACCAAAATGGGGGACAACAGATGGATGGATAAAAATGCCCAATGAGAGAAGACTCAGGGTGTTGTGTCCTATAAAAGGCAGATATATCACTATAATATCTGATATGGACACCACTGAGGGAGGATCAGGGATAATATTTCCACAAAAGGGGGACACCAAGGATTACCATTGGCCATTATTGAACCTCAAAGAGGATTTATATGTACCATGTACAGACGACAGGGATCACAACCCACATAGTTCTAAGAGGATATGAATCAGGATATAAAAAAAGGACAGCAACCTAGAGACATGTTGGGGGTTATGCATAGATAGCGGCACATCGCTAGAGGGATGCTATTGGGTGGATGGTTATGGATAGTGTAGGGATTAGGTGTGGGTAGTTTCCCAGGGGAATGGTGTGATCCCAAAGGGATGTGGCGGCCTGGGTATGAACCATGATGGATGATGGAGATTTGAATGAAGTGGATGGGAAATGAGATGGAACTATTGTGATGGTGATGATAGTGTTGGACTTGAACCTCATAAAGGCTTCCTACATATCCCTATGGTGGGGAATCGAAGTCCGTGTATCATGGTATGAGGTGATGGGACACCTAGGATGGCGGCCCCTGAGAATGGATGCATGGATGGGACCTAAAAAAATTTCTACTTCCAGGTTGGGGCATGACCTTCCCGAAACACATAGGGTTGATGGGGAGACCAAGATTGGACATAAGTGATGGTATTATCCTTAGGGAGGCATCCTAAAAATCCACTTGGAAGGGAATCAAAGTACATGTGGTTTAGGATGGGGGTATGGAATTAGGTTGTACACATTGGGCAACGACCTGACGATATACTGGGTCTTACGTGTGGTTAGAAACCTAGGTTTTTCTGACGCTTGTGGGGGGGACTAGAGATGTGGGTCCCAGTGAAGGAGACTACAATGAATTACCGTTTAATATTGACTACAATGTCTTACCTCAAGATGGGGATACAACGGCTTACTGCTGGTTAGGGTTGACAATGGCTTACCACTAACTGGGGTTCCAATGGCTTATAGTTGATTGGGATTCCAACAGATTACCACTAGTTGGGGATCAAAAAAGCTTACTGTCGATTGCGATTATAATGGATTATTTCTGGTTGGGGAACACAATGACTTACCATTTATTAGGGAACACGACGACATACCATTGACTGGGGTTGGTCCTCCGGGAGGCTTCCTATGTACCATGCTTAGGAGACAAGGATCAATGCCCACATAGTTCGAATGAGTAAAATTTAACATCCTTCGAATGAAAAGGGGTATACAGTTTTATTTCATGCTAGAAGAAGGTAAACCTATGTGAATGGGTTGGGACTTGTATGTTTTGGTCTAGAACCGCAGAGAGTCTTCCTATGTAACAAGCCTAGGCGACAAGGATCATATTCCACGTAGTTCAGAATGGTTTGAGGCTTACATGCTAAGGCGGGCCAAGAAGGGTGTCAGGGTTGATCCTCACTCTATGATCGCGTGATTCATGATAGATATGAGGAACAAGAGGCAACAAAGGACTTGACAATCGTGGTGAAAAGGTGCAGCCATAAAGGGTGGTGAATGGGACTGATACATGGATGCAGTCCAGGTGCCTCTATGGAGCTGCATTGGTGGATGGGGCTTACGCATGGAAGTTTCTTGGGTCCTACTAAGGAGCGGAAATAGTGAAGGGGTATTACACATGGAAGCCTCCCCGGTGCTGCTAAAGAGCATCAATGTTGGATTGGGATTATGCATGGAAGCTTCTCGAGTGACACATAAGTAGAAAAAAAGATGAATGAGGCTTATATATGGAAGCTGCACATGTCCCATTTGGAAGTGACAATAGTGAATATGTATTTCGCATGTAAACTGATCAGGTGTTCATAAGGAGTAGAAACGGTGAATGGGGCTTGCACATGTGGGATTCCCTAGTGCCTTTATGAAGTGGAAATAGTGGATGGGGCTTACTCATGGAAGATGCCTAGGTGAAACTATGTAGTGGAAATGGTGAATAGGGAATATGCATGGAAGCTACCTGGGTGCCTCTAAAGAGAGGCAACAATGCATAGGGCTTATGCATGGAGGCTTCTCGGGTTCCCTTAAGGAGCAGCAATGGTGATTGGGACTTATGTATGAAAGCTTCCAGGGTACTTCTAAGGAGCAGAAATAGTGAATGGGGCATACACTTGGAAGATTCCCAGGCGCCCCTATGGAACAGTAATGGTGAATGGGGATTACGTATGGAAGCTGCCAGAGTTCCTCAAAGGAGTGGCAATGGTAATGGGGCTAACATATTGAAGCTTCTTGGGTGTCGCTAAGGATAGAAAATGGTAGATGGGGCTTACACATGGACACTGCCCAGTGTCACTAAGGAACATCGAATGTGTATGTGGCTTACCCTTGTAAGTAGTCCATAATGTCTTCCTCATATCTGTCCATTACTGCATCTCAAGTCACTCATGATATGAGGTATAAAATTGAGTACTACAACTTGGTAATAGTGAAAAAGCAGAATAATTACAAGGGTGTTGGAATAAGTTTGAAAAAAGTAGATGTCAAGTGTGAATCGCATGCCCAACTTTCTGAATGAAGTGAGGGTGGAATGTCGATAGAGAATAACTGTTGATGGTGTTTTAATCACAACATCCATGTCCAGTTAGCCTGAAATGGGGAATAACAAATGAGGTTCAACAATTGATAGTGTTCGAAACACATGACCTGACATGAAGTGTCATCCAATGTTTTCTAGGGCATTTCCCTAGAATGTTAGGTCAGTCGATGTGGCATGGGACTAGGCCGTTATGGGGGTCCCTACAGACATGAAAGAGGATGATGTTCTGAATGTAGGACACATGAAACATGAGGTGGAGTGATGGAATGATAGAATAGATTCCAACACATTATAAATTACGCTATTATAATCATGGCATGAGGAATCTTATGCATGTCACATAAGGAATCTCTTATATGGAACAAGAGGCATCCTATTATTGGACAATATGGAATCTTACAATTTAAATAAATGTAGTGAGGATTATTAGCATCTTATTCCTGGCACATAATTAATCTATTGTTTAGAGAAAGAGGCATTCTATGTTTTTCACATAGGGTGTACTATAGTTTCAAGTCACATAGATTTGACATTTTGGCATAAGGTGCCTAGAAATGGATGGTGTTGGGACTTACATAAGAACATCCCATTCTGGTTCAGCATGGAATAAAGGGCAAGTGAGGGGGTTTGGGGGAGTTTCTTGAAGAATGGTTCGACTCAAGGTACTCATGGAATTGAGGATGATAATCTCAATATACAACATCTGAAAGGGGCCAAGGGTAATGTGTTGAATTAAGGTATTTCATAGAGTTGGGAGGAGTATCTCGGATGATTGTATTCAATAGGTGGAGGTGGTAACTAAAATAGGTGCAATGTAAAATGTCAACATCCTAACCCGAAAAGTTCACAATGTGAAAATCCATTTTTGTGGGGCTCAGTGATGGTAGAAAAGTAATTGTCCTAGAGGGCCCAGAACAATACCTGACAGTGTTCCCAAGTGGGTATGTGAGGATGCAACCCCTGTGGTTTAGAATAGTGGTCACGAAGGTAGGATCTTTTTAAAGGATATGGCTTCACAAAGGAATGGGATTCACTGAGCGTAGGTTCTTGCGGGGTATAGAGCTTCGTAGAGGAATGGTGCTTGAAGGGCATGAATATTTGTGAAGGAATGGTTCCTTTTAAAGGAAGGGTGCTTCACGAAGGTAGGGTACTTCACAATGGATCAGGCATCGTGAAGGAGGGTTCTTCGTGAAAGATCATGCATTGTGAAGGATGGGTGTATCTCGAAGGCCGGACTTCAGCAGGGTAGGGCATCACCTAAGAAAACAAATATTTATTTGGGGAGTGATTCATGAAGCATTAAAGAACCCAAAGGCGATCCCTTATTCATGAAGGTTAGTGGAATCTTCGAGAATGGAATCCCTTCATAGTGTTTGATAGCACCACGAAATGGGGGATCCATCACTAAACGGGTGGTGTATCCTCATATTATGTGGGGGTGAGCATGGTATTTATAGGAAGCAAAGGTCAGCATGATACACAGATCTCGCTGCGAAGAAAAAGGGTGTCACTAAGGAAAAACATACAGACAAGTTCACAAAGGCACTGGGTGCCTCAAGAGACATATATTCATGCTGGTTTATAAAGAAAATGGGTGTCGCGAAGGATATAATTTCGTTCTAGTTCACAGAGTCAAAGGGTGCTGTGAATGACAGACATTCAAGAAGGTTCACGAAGACAAATGGCACCAAGAAGGATATACATTCGCGCTGGTTCATGATGTAAAAGGGATACATAAAGGAAAAATGTTTGTATGGGTTCGCAGAGACAAAGGGTGCTGTGAATAACATTTGTTCGCAGTGATCTCCATGAAGACGCTCTGTGAATGGGCACTGAAAACTAGTTTTCCAGCCCAATTTCTAATGTCAATAACTCTTAAACTGTAACTCTATTTTTTCTCTACAGGCTGTCAAATCAAATATTACGAAACATGTTATTCTCTTGGATCATGTGTAGAGTAATTTTTAATATTTTGTGGAAGCATTTACTTTTACCATAAGATGTATTGTATACACCAACATTTCAAAAATCATTGTATGATTATTTTGATTTCATTTCATTGAAATTGGATGTTGTTCTTTTAGTCTGGAACACTTGAATCCAATTTTTATTCCCATTATATAATTACAAACTACTTATTTTATCTATCCGAGCACCCCACTTGTCAAATTAATGTGTCATCTTCTCATACTTGTAAAAAATTAAACAAATAAATATTTTCAAATGTATCAAAACATATATATGTAGAAATATACATATTTATATGATTAAAATGGTGCTAAAAATGAGTTAAAAAATATTTGTAAATTATAAATATTATGTGTGGAGATAAAATATTTCTTCCATGAATTTGACCAATGTAAGATAAAAAATCCTACTCAATTACTTACAATCTCTAAATATCATTGATCATCGCGCTCATAAATCTATTGAATGATGAATCTTATGAGTAAAATATAATATAAAAAATTATTTAAAATTAAATTTTAGACCCATGTAAAGAAAATTTATTTATATATTAATCCATGTATGATGTTTAAAATCAATTCTCAAACAGTTGTATAATTAATAAAAATAAATTATAAGTATATAACCACACATCGGTATTCAATTTTGTATAAGGAAAATACATTTTTGATTAGATGAGATAGAAAAGGTGAAGTGATTTTTCTATAAGAGTCAATGGATGGAGATAGGTTATTGATGTGATAGGTTAAAACCAATAAAATGGTGGAATAACCCAATATTAACTATGATGTATATTAAAGAATGATGGATTTATACCCAATAGAGAAAACAACGAAACAATATAATTACTGTCTATTAAAATAACCTAATACCATATCAACCATAAATTAGAGATATCAACGCATGGTTTTATGTGGATCATGCTTTAATTACCCACCCTAAATAAAACCAAGTAATATGAACAATTAACTAAACATTCAAATAATTTTTAATCTATTCATGAGGATCATGAATGTAAATAATAAAATATATATATTTACACAAATTGTTATGAAGAAGTTATGATATGCCTAGTGTCACTACATGAAACATACAAGAATATACCAATTCATGTAGTGATTAAAACAGAATAATTGAGTTTAATAACCTTCCTTAAAATTTTAATGAATCTAATAATATGGAAAAATATGGAAAAAATTTATGCAAGACAAAAAGTAATAAATTCTTGATGATTACATGTGATATTGAGTAATCGAATAGAAGGGTAATAATAATGAAATGAAAATACCAAGGGATGAGTTGGGTGTTTTATGATGATAGTGGAAATTAATGAACAAAAAATATTAATCTCTCTTTTTGAGATAGTATATATAGTATTTAATAATTTTTTCTTAATAAAATAAAATATCACCGAAATTATCTAGAACATAAGTAATTGGATTAAAATATGAACTTAAATATAATACAATAAAATGTAAATAAACTTATAATATATCTATGATAATTATTTTTTCAACATTTTTATTTAATAGTAACATATTATTCCAATGAAAAATCCTACTTAACCATTTACAAAAATAATATTTCCTCGTATATGAACTTTAGAAGCTATAAATTACACCTATAATGACAAAAGTTATTGTCCCAAATGTGGATAAGTCCAACTTAACTCAATGTATTCTCTAATGTTTGAATGCTTTGGAGGAAAAAATGATTAACCTGATTAATAAATCATGTAATGAAAAATGTAATGAATATAAATATAATATGGAAAGAGTAAAATGTATATAAGATAAAGATACTGACCCGTCTTTGGACGATTTCCACTATAGGGATATTGGGATTTGACATTATCATTGTGTCATTCAAACTTTAACACTACAATACACAAGGAATGTAGTGATAAATAAAATTCAAAATCTAGACTTCATTTAAGAAAATTTAAGTTGTTAAATAAATGAAAAAAGACATTATAAATGTAGTTTTTATTTCCAATGATGTAAATAGATAGTTATATTATGAAATTTGATAATTTAAAATAAATTGTATTCTTAATCATTACTATTAAAGCTAAACCTGAAAAATGATTGTTTTATAACAAAATCCTGATACATGACCCAAAAAAATATTTTATAGTGTTTGATGATAAAAATGAAATGAATATAATTAATATGAAATTAGATTAATCAACAATTTTTTAGAGTAATCTTTATTTAGTCAGTTTAACTACAAATAGTTTATAATTAATCATTATTCAACAAAAACAATTACTTTTATATATATAAAATATATATTAAATGAATTAGATCACTTAATTTTGAAATTATTGATGTTAGATAAATCACATTCAGTTCTTAATACATGTGTGGATTGAGAAAAATGCATTGAATACATGATGAGAAGAATATATAGAATAAAAATATTATTGAATTTATACAAAATATGTTTAAAAATCTTATCTAAATTTATATTTGGTCAATGACATTTAAAAAATCAGGGATTTTATCTTACATGTAAATATGGTATTGTAGTGTACATATTAAATTTTCCACTAAAAATGTATATCTAAGTGTAAATTGACTTTACTGGTGATAAATAATAAATATAGTACTAATATATTATAACATCAATATGATATGAAAAAAGAACTTATAAAATGAAATTTATTATATTTAGTTTTTAGGAATATCGAGGAAAGCAGTGTAATCCATAAAATACACCCATAATATTTATTAAAAGAGTTACATCTAGTAGTTTAAAAATTAATGAATATATACATATCACATTAAGAAATATAATTTATTAGTATCTATTTAATAAATTAAATAGAGAAAGAGTATAATTTAAAACACCAATATTACATAAAATACATACAATAAGATTTATTATAAATGATATCAATTTTGTAATTTTGTTTATATTTATAGTTTAATATCTAAAACATATATATATATATAATTTCAAATGTACCTAGTTTCAAATATAAGAAAAATTTAAAATATATTTGAACAAAAATATGTCAGAAAGGTAAAATTTGAATGTGTATATAACTGCATATTGTTTTTCCATAATTTAAATAAAATCTATGTATTCTCTAAATGATACTAAATATATTTTTTCAATGAATTATAATCCATATTTTTTAAATTAATGAATCTTGATATTTAATGGTTAATTTAATGAAGTATATAATGATTTAGTAAGATATAATAATTGCACAATGAATACTCTATTTAGAATTCAAATATCATTAGCAGCATCCAAGATATGAATACACATTTTAACTATAAATATATTAGGACCATAGTACTAAATAATTGGATGGATTCTATCTAATTAATAAATTTGATAATGTTGTATACAAGATATATTTAACCTCTATAAGATTTATGTAAACCCCTAATGAATATATTAATATACTGGTATTGTAATATCTCATTAAGGTATTATTTATATTATATTAAACCATACATATCATGATATTTCACTGTCTTTTATTGAATGAATTAGAACTAATATTTTTGAAAGTATTGAATGTTCATATTTTATAGTAAATTATATGAAGAATGTGAATATTAAATTTTTTAAAATGAACCAATAATGAATAAAATATAGAGAATATTTATAACATTAAATTCATAATATATATATATTTATAATTCTAATATGAATATATTGTAGTGAATATATCAGAATAATTATATTTGACAAATCAATATTGTTATGTAGTGAAAATTTTCTATTTTACACCTAAAAAATTTAATTAAATATATATTTAGATCTCTTAATTCATTATTAATAAAATGTAAAATATTGAGACAATGAAAATATGTTTGGAAGCATTAAAATATTGATTATATATATATTTTTAACAATATATTTTTAATTACTTCAATCAATAAACAATACAATTAAAAAATTAATATAATAAATACACAATGAATTACTCATATATGATTTAGAATATCATTATAGTATATAAAATTTAATAAAAATTAAAATGTAAAACAAAAGTCTAATAAATAAATGCAAAATGTGAGGGACTGATGTTGGTGGGAGTGAGGGTAGTAGGTGACGGTGGCCCCAATACTGTGGGAGATGGGGTAGCTGGTGACTGGGGATCCACGGTGCTAGAATGGTGTGAGGTTGGTGGGTGGGTGGGGTGATTGGGGAGTGGAAGGATGATGATGACTATTCTAGATATGAGTGAGTGGGTGGTTAGGGTAACTATCATGGGATACATGGGAGTAGTCAGTCAAGGTCGACATCAGGGGAGTGGTTGGAGTGAACTATGGGTCTAGAATGTTTCTATATAGGGGGAGTGGGCGATGGGAAATAACAGTTGTGGGAGAGGTGGGAGTAGATGATGGGAGCTCAATGGAAGGGGATAGGGGGAGGTGGCTGCTGAGGAGGGTAGAGTGGGTGGTGTGGTTGACTATGACCCAATATTGGGGAAAATGGTGGTGTTCTACAACTGTGGTAGTGGGGAAGATTGAATATGGGGCCTGTAGTGTGGGATAGGGTGAGTAAGAAAGGGACTTGTGAGTGTATCAAATACAGGGTGGAATGGAGTGAATTCAATTTGGTTGTCTCTAATACAGTCTGTACAAACCATGAAATGGGAGTCATTTGAATCCCCCCTCTACAACATCCCAATACTCTACAATTATAGTATAATAATATTGGAATTATAAATAATTCACAAATTAATATACATTCATGGAACCACTTGTTACAGACTTGTAAAACTCTTGTTGAATAGAAATTTATTCTTTTCTAGAAAAATGATTTTCTTGACCATCAATCATCACAAATCATTAATTAATTAATATTATGAGGCTAATAAATCTCACAATTAGAATTGATTATAATGGAGAACATGAAGATACAAATTTGATGGAAATTTCCAATTCAAATATTTTTTACCATTCAGGTTTTCAAGACATGGATCAACCAATTTCCTATAAAGTGAAGGGGGGACCATACGACACCCCAAGACTTTCATAATAATTTAAAAGCATCATTGTTCATATAATACTCATTAATATAGTAAAAATCTTATAATAAGAATACATTATTTCTCACATTTCAATTTTTACATATACCCTTTTCCATCAATGAAGGTTTTGGGATTATTTTTTCATCAATCATCAATGAAAAATGAGCATATATAAGAGTTCTAGGGTATGTCCATAGCCAAATTTTTTAAAATAGTCAAATATAGATAAAAGAAATTAATAATTTTCATCTATTAATATATGAGTAAAAATAAATAACCAAAGGAATAAATCATTAAAATTGATCCATATATAATATTATATGCCTACTTAAAATCATACTGATGTTTAATGGGAATATCATTTTCCACTAAGTGCACCTCTATGGGCACATATTTTATGATGAATTCTAAATCCCCAAATACAACATTGAAACACTTGACTTCTAGTTTAAAATATCATGAAATTTTTTTATTAGAATTCTTTTTATTCTAGCAATCCTACAATAGATAAAAAAACACATTCCATTAAGATTGACATTTATAAATAATCAAATGATGTTGATTTGAAATTCTATGCAGTGTGTCCTATCAACTACATTGTTATATTACAAGATAATTTTTAAAATAAAAACTGTGGCTGGATAAATGAATGAAACCTATGCAATTTGTGAATTTTATGAATGCATGGGTATGATAATTATATGTCATCTACAAATGTACATGTTAAAGGATTTTATCTGTGATGTAATGTTTTAAAATTTAGAATGAAAATTAAAAAGATTTCATGTAAAACAAAAATTTATGTATGACACCATAATGACCTAATGTAAGAAAATTTAAGAAGATGACCAGCAGATACTAAGACATTCCATCTTCACCTAGGTTATGTTGCAATAAACCTACAGAACATTCATCATATCGACGGAATCACTATACAATGAACAATTTCAAATTTGTCTAGTCTAGTAATGGTATCCTAATGGGATGGGGTGAAGACACCGTTGATTTTGAGGGAACTATTTGGGGGTACTTGTGTGTGAGTATAGGATGATTCATTTTCTAAAATAGGATGTCTACTTTTGGAATTGATCCTAAATTTTTATCAAAATTACATAATGAAAGATACGAGGGATGCTAGAGATATTATCATAGAGATATGTATTTGAGAAGATAGTTCCATAATGAAACACATTATAACATGGTTAATATAGTGAGTGTGAATTATTCATGAATGAACTGGAAACCGATATGAGGGAGGTAAAATTTATGGTAGCGTTCCAAAGAGGATGTCTACTACTAGTAAGGGGAACTCAAATAATGGTGAATATGGTAACCTTCTTTATAGTGACATTATTAGTGAAAATATTCCCAAAAACATTTCCATAGTAATGTTAGTAAGTCTATATTTCCTTGAAGTATAATAGAGAGTTTAAAATTTACATTTTTCTATACATATTATTTTAAATTTTTTATTGAATATATTTGTGCACTTTTAGGGTTGGAGTATCAAATCCTATTCCCCCCCCCCCATATACATTCATCAAGCCATAAATAATAAAAATTATTAGGATATATCCTATAAAAATAATCAGATCAAGAATATTTTTTTCTTATATGTCAGAGTTAGTTCATCATCAACCCTTTACCATCAATATAGGGAAAACAATGGATGTTGGTCTATGAAAAATTGATTAGAGGATACACATGATGGATTGGAATGGTGGGAGATTGGTTACCCACTTTTATGGAGATATAATTTTAAAAAATATAAACATCAAACTATATTAAACACTTCTTCTGAAATATTAAATGGATCATATTTCAGGTGTACACATAAGTCTTTTATGAGTTGAACCTCATCATCTTTTTAAAAAACTATTGTATTCCCCCATCTATTTTCACCAGTCAAGGAATTTTTTTGGGTAGTCATGATGCTAGTCATGTTCAACATGAAATATGACAAAAATTATAGATTCTTATACATGAGGTAAAAACAAAGGAAGATAATGATTTTTGGTAGGCCAAATAAATTGAGATATGGGAAGTAAATCAAATGACATGAAATCATTTTTGGACTATCCATATAAAGAGGATGGTTGTTATAAATGGATTGATGTCTAAATATTATGATTTGGAGCTTATTGTTCATCCCTGAAGTGAAACCAATGTGGTGGGTGTACCTAGAAGTGAAGTGTTAATATTAATGAATGTCTAAGAGCACGTAGGAACCTCCTATTCTTATGAATCATTGTCTGAAATGGATCCATGGAATTTTTTTATTGAAATCAGGGATGTTCTGGAGAATATTTTATTCCTAAAATAATGTGGATGTTGATTATATTATGATTGTACGTTTCACAGATGAAATAGTAAAAGTATCTCCATACAACTAGGATTTTCTAGAAAGTGTTTTGGATCACTATAGTTACGTTAGTATCACAACAGTTTGAAATAATAGACAATATCAATGACCATTTGGTACTGACATACTTCCATAGTGAGAGAGATTCCATCTCCTTAAAAGAGTAATCTATATTTATTAGAAAACCATTTGTGGGAATAAATAATATTTCAATACCTTAGGAATGAAATATAAGGAAGTATGACTATGAATATTTTTGGTGACGTGTTATGGGTATTATAGAAAAATCATCAATATGAGACTAGACAATGCATCATGATAGTTTAGAATATCTCACATCAAATAAGGTAATATAAAAAATCCCAGGACTATCATGATATTGCTAACTAACCATGAATTATAAGGACTCAGATTGATTGGCCCATTGATGTAGTGATAAAAGTGATATAAAATAATGTGAATGAAATTCATTAATAAATGGAATAAATATGTTCTGTGGAAACCCCAAAAATTAAATGGGTAAAAAAGATTTTGGAAAATAGAAGGATCAATATGAATAAATGTGGGAACACACACTCAAGCTATTAAAACAAGAAAACCATCAAAAATCGCTCACTTGAATATGTGGGTAAACATCCTCACAAAATAATACAGAAAAAAGATGAAATTCTGTTTATTTTGATGATGATAATATTTATAAATGATAGGATTTATCTAATTCACCCCTCCCCATAATGATTTCGTAATGATGGGAGAGAGAAAGTGACTTCTTGAGTTGTATCTCCAACAAGACATGGGTTGGAAAATGGTAGTAATGATATAATATATATGCATATTATAGGAATTTACCTCAAAGGAAAACATGCAGATAAGATAGAGGAAGGATAAATATAAGGATCAACACCTACATAGACATATAAATAAAATAAATAACATGTTAAAAAATGCAACTCTATAGTGTATAAAATTACTAAATGTAAACTACAGGTACTAAAAAAGGAACAGTTGTAAGAAACCAAAAGCCCAATCAACTCTTACTAATCCTAGAGCTACTAATATATATCCCTATATCCATCCATATATAGATGACCTGAAAAGAGATCATATGTTGAGAATAACAAAATACTCAGTAGGACCCTCCCAAATGACTCTTGTGTAAAAGATAATGAAATAATTATAAGTCACGGTGATCAATACTGAAACTAACTCATCCCCTAACTAAGTAAAGTAAGATCCCAACAACACCATTGATATCTCTCAACAATTATTTCATACATGAGAGTATACATTATAATAATGAACCATCAAGGGTACCTTTCTCCCTCTTCACCAGTGGTTTTTTTTCCCAACATGACACAACCTGATCCATCTCTATCCAAAAGTTTCCACCTCAAAGACACAAAAGAAAGGCATCATAACATGCACCACATGTATCAAATTGTCACATCATCACGTCATCATGTATCACATATCCATATATAGAAACGATGTAGTTTCTTGGAAAAACTACAGCCCACATGATGTATACCAAACTTCATGTATTATACTTCAAGCCACGACAACCTATACACCGTATAAGTACATCATTCCATTAAATCATATACACGACATCCCTTAAATAATCTGTTGGATATAATAGCTGGTAATACATTTTTGTGAAATAACTACAAGAATATGTATCCCACTACGCATATATATGGGAATGATAACTATTGTTCATACTAGCACAAGTAACTACCAAGAGAAGAGATTGGGGCCATAGGAGGTAGTCACTCATTCATCCCTGATCTAGTATATAGGGAAAACCCCTCCTAGTGTTCACTGGGTGAAATTATCCCAAATAAACATGTGTGGGGTAGCATATGAAATCATAGAATAAATAAGATAATATATATTTCACTCTAACACAATGGGAATAAAAAATATTATTCTAAACATCATATAACATGGATCAAACTACTGAACACCACTACTATAAACCGGTATCCTAGAATCATATAATGATACTAAAGAGACACATTAAATATTTATTTCATTTTAATCATTTCATTTCACAAATTAATTTATTAACCATTGACTAGCTATTAACATTATTCCACATTGTAATAAGTTAAATGTGAGAGAAAATGAACTACCCACTAGGAATATTCAAACCATGTAACAATTTCTTATGAGTAACATCTCATCGCATTCCAACATAAACTAAAATTATGGGAAAGTAGGTATTTATTCATTATTATCATCATTACATAATATTGGTACACTATAAAGGACATCCTTAGGTGTCACCGTCATGAATGATACAACCAAACACATCAAGATGCCCCATTTAGTGTGGTTTGTAATATAGATAAAAACAATAAACCTGACCAACATACATAAATCAAATTCACCAGTGAGCATCCTAACTCCCAACTGAAAATCCTTGGGTATGGCTAAATGAAACTCAGTATATCACATCAATTTCTATCCTAGTCACTCACAATCATATATTGGTGGATATTTAGATCATAAACACCAATAGCTTCCACATAATATGGTCATCTTCATCCCATATCACAAAAAACTATCCAATTATCTACCATCATAGGATCACATTACATTTTGGCCTCCCCACCCCACATCACATCAACCACCTAAGGCTCGACCATGTAAAGATTGTATCACAAGGCTTATATCTAGAGCACATCACAAAAGTAGATGAAAATAATAATAATAGTCAATATTGAAACGACACCCTCAACCATGGATTTTAGCCTTCAAACATAAATAATATATCACATAATCAAAATCCAAGAACTTAGGCTTCTCAAATAGATGAGAAACTCAATCCCATGAAATTATCATAATCAAAAAACTGGTTCTTATCACATCATGACATACATTGTTCATTATTCATGGGTTACAACTATGGGAAAACTATGCCATTAAGAAATACAAAGATACTAAATTAATGAAACTATTAATATGACCATGTTTTCATGAATGTATTCATTCTTATTTATCATAAACATTAAATTATTATCAATAAAGGGCATTACCATTATTAACATTCATTATCAATATGATTAATCATAAGGAATTACATTTTCAATTACACATGTGCAATAGAATAAATTTTATTACTATAAAATTACACCAACCAATTGATTAATAAGACAAATATTTAATTGTTATTATTACAATTAATTATCAATTAAATCCATCTTTACATTCACTATGAATTTCAACATGAAAATCCATGAATAACAACACAATAAGAAAGAATTCCATAGA
Source organism: Viscum album (assembly GCA_963277665.1). Classification (NCBI taxonomy): domain Eukaryota; kingdom Viridiplantae; phylum Streptophyta; class Magnoliopsida; order Santalales; family Viscaceae; genus Viscum; species Viscum album. Next base: position 1,714,823,607 of record OY728130.1, read on the forward strand.
TATGACAATATTTAGAAAATCAGTTGGAAAACCACAATCAAGTTACAATGTGATGGCACCGTAAACATAAAATCACACCAAATTTATTTAATACATTATAATATTATCCGGTTAATTCTAATAAAATTATATGGTTTATGTCGTGATAAAATTTTGATTTCATTTAAAAAAATAGAACCAAAAAATGCCCTAACCGAAAGATCTCAAAGTCTTTTACACGAGAAAATACCAAGATTAAGGATCCTAAACACCACTAAAATATGGAAATGTATCCATCCTCGGATGCCTCACTATAAACTGGCCAAATAAAACCCCTTTAAAAACATTTGTGATTATCATCCATTTCATGGTGAAATGTAACAGGAGGAAACAATACCAATCAGGGAAAACCGTTACAAAATGAATAAAGAATACACCAGGGGTCACCATATATCAAATATGAAATAATAATGATCTATACCTATCGAAGGAATACAACAAAAAAAACTAAGGAAAAGTTCATGGTATCATGGAATGTGAGATTAATTTGTTTAATTGGAGAAAAATTATCTTTTATTGTATTTAATGATGTGATGCACATCCGACATAAATAATGTGTGACTATTTAACATCATGTAAATATCAGTTTTCAGATCTCGCCAAAAAATGTGTCTCCTCAAAACATTGAACCCCAAATTATTACATGTCCTAAAGATAACTATGAGGTATACATTACAAGTTATGAAAATAACATATATGATGTGTAACCACTTTACATGTTGTGTAATCCTATAGCTTCAACCATTTTTCATATGAAACCCTAAATACTCGTGCAAGGAAACATCCAGTATAAAAAATTCTCAGAAACCTTCCAAGGGGTAAGATTACATAGATCTAGGCCGTTAAATATTATACCCTTGATAACATTCTTGTAACTGAAAATCCAAAAAAACACGTAGATAAAATCAAAATGAGTAACCTAAGAAACCACATTGCAACATACTATCAAGGATCGTTCCATATAATGATATTAACCACCTCATTAAATTAATCTAGAAAAAATCCCAAAAAAAATAATAAAATTCTCTTAAAACACTCCCATGGAGATAACCCTCAAAACATAGTCATGCCACAGAATGTTACAAGAGAAAACCATCACAATAAACAAAAAAACCACCATCCATAATAGAATAGTGGTGCAAGATAAGAGATACACATAAAAAATATTGGGTTATTGAGTTTCCATCTATGAATCACATTCCTAGGTACTCTCACAGAGCTGTTGTGATGCCACAATGCATGAACCAAGGGAATAATATGCATGATTGACACCTTACCCAAGATATCCAAGATCTCCATAGGCCAATCCAAGATGGTTTCATCACTATCAACATTGATATTTCACAAATCGATGACCAAAGAGTCATCATGCAGAAAACAATGGAGCTACGACACATGATAAAGCAAGATATATCTAGCTAATTTGTGGGGGAAGTGTAATATGATACACCATGAATCCAAAAAAATAGCAACAAGGAAAGCCCAAAAAATGAGGACAAAGCTTACTCCCATGTCCAAAAAATCATTTTCTATAATGAGAATTCACAATTAGAAAGATGTTATATCCAATATGAGACTCTTGAGGTATACTGTTATGATAAATAAAGGATTTCTTATGATCTTACAATTCCTTAATCCTATCAGAAATTACTTGCACCTTTTCAATCATATTCTATACGAATTATTTCCTAAGAACTACTTCCACTTCGACCCTAATCCAGCGTAATGATAAATGGATAGGTCATCTATAAAAATATAAAAATGGATCCATACCAATTGTGTAATGTAAACTATTATTTTAAGGAAACATGAACAAGGACAGATTCCTCATCCAAAAACATAAAAAATCCAAGACATAAGGGCACAACATTTCGTAAAGAGTATGGATAGTCTGTTTTTTCTGACCAATTGTTTATGGATAAAATGTGGTTCTATGAAATAACTAATAAACAAAACCATGATGGAGACCTCTCCATTCCTTGTAGGTATAAAATGATCTACCTTAGATATGATCACCCTTAGGACTCCAGGGAGTCTCAATACCTCCTCCGAATACAACCTCCATAAACCCTATAGTGAGATTGACACTGATATCACTCTATATTTGGTTGATTTCATCAAATGATCCACTATCTGACATATAGAATGATAGCCTCACTTATATTGAATGAAACTTGTAATGAAGTCCATAGAGATGTCTTATCACTTCCAATAGGGCACAAATAACGATAGATAAAACCATTGGGTACATAGTGCTAAACCTTTACCTTATGGAAGACCATACATTGGGAAAAATATTAAACATCATGTTTCATACCAAATCACTAAAAGTAATATCTAAACTATTAGAGAAATTTCACCATACCTAGAAAAAAATCCAAATGAAAACTATGGAACTCTCGAAGAGCCATCCTATGCATCAATTATGGAATGAAATAACATACCTAGAACCACAAGTGATGTATTCCATCGTTTAAACAATAATCATCAACTTCACCAATAAAACAATGTCTCTCCAAACCTCCCCTTCAGAATACCCTAGTTGAGACTCCTACAAATTCTTCTCTAAAAGAGATTGTATATTCACTTTCAAATGAAAACATATTTCAAAAACATATCCCAAGTCAATATGAATCACAAATAGTTATTATATTAGACTCTATGAATATCTTTATTCTCACATGGTTACACTATGTGATTTCCTTCTCAGGTCATCATCCAAAAAATTTATATTTAATAGTGTATATGAAATATAAAAGTTATAATACTCTATGAATTACATATAATAATGTTGATTCATTTTCATGTCATAATGGGAGCAGTTATGCCATTGGAACTTATGATCAGAAAAAACCAAAAAATGATCACCAATGTGTTAATGTCACTAGATAGCGAATGAAAACACAACCAACACCAACTCAAGAGAAATGGTGGAATATATATATTCATGGGGATGTAACCACCAAGACCCATAATAAACAAATGATATATACTAAATTATAACACAAACCAATCCAAGACATGAAGCATCACATACAACATCAAACTAAACTCCCTATACTAGAAAAACAATTTCTGGCCCATTGACCAATATCTACTTAAGGTACTAAAAAATCGATTATACCAGTTTCTCTACAAGAATTCTTGATCCTTCTTGGTTAAATCTCTCAAATGTGTCACATTCTAAGAGGAATATGATAAAAACCTACAATAATATCATAAAATAGAAAGGAATCACTTTACCTTTTCCACTCCCTTAGATGCTTCCCAAGACCCAAATACCTAGATCATAGAATGATCCACTACTACTCTATAATGGAAAACAACATTACCCTTGTAAATTATGTCATGAGCCCATATATAAAACAACCAAAACATTCCAAATAGATGATCATGATGACTAACTTCCAAAATGGCATGAAAATGCTTTTCATGAACCTCTTTAGACACATAGTACAATAAGATTTCATTGAAATAAATTCCATGAACTTATCCAAGAACCCTCTTTAATGTTTCATTCATGAACCCCATGGACACAGATGGAGTGTTTATCACACTTAATGACCTCACAAAAAACACATTATGCCAATGGTAAAACAAAAGATATTTCCGTGAGATATACACTTACTACACTTGCATATATTGATATCATGAGTGTAAATTTATCATAATGAACCATTGATATCATTTAAAGTATTCAGATAAAACATCAATCCATAAAAGAGGATAAAATATCATTACTATCACCATATTTAACCGATGATAATCGATAAAAATGCACAAACTACCATAATCCTTATTTAAGAAGAATGTTGTTTCACCCCAAATTGATATACTCATCTAAAAAAATCCATGCTCCAATAGATCATTAAGTTTTATACACATTTATTGTAACTCACATGGTGAAATATTATATAGATACATCAAGATAGGAGACACACCAAGTTTTATCTCAATACCAAACTTGACCTCTCATTGAGGAGTAATTCTAAAACCTCCTCTGGAAATAAATATGTGAAATCTTCCCCAACTGTGGGAACCACTAACTATTGATCCCCTGATGAGCTCAGTATCAACTCTTTCATCAATGATTTTAATAATGAAACACACCTCAGACCCATATAAGGGTTCCCCTTCCTAATAAACACAATTGGATCTCTATCATAATGGTAAAATTAAACAAGTATCTTGAAGAAATACTTGATAGCCTCACAAAAATACCAAAAATAGAGGATGATGATGATGTCATTTGTAAATATCTGCAAAACATAGGAAGTCTCTCCATGGGCGTATCCACACCATCCATATCTCACAATAATAATTTATAAAATTTATGTTTACTATGAACTAAAATATTCATTATGAACGAAGCAATAGTCCTTCTTACCTCATGTTGCAAAGCATGTAACAGGTAATGAGATATGAAAGAGTGTGACTCTCTTGAATAAGAAAAATAATTCACCCATGTAGAAAACTTGTAATGTGTGCCAACAAAACATTTCAATCTACAAAACTTGGAAAAAATAATTATTGAAACTAGCTATGACATACTCAGTGGCCTCTATGACCCTACTAATGACTACCTCCATGGACATAATCTATTATCTATGGATACAGAGCATCTCAGTCATGTTGTCTTCCTACCCCATCACCCCTCTACAAACCCTAGTAAAGAACACAATTTTGTTACTGCCATAACTAAAACAACATTAATTGATTAACCTGAAGTAATAATCTTAGCACAAACTAATTGCATAGAAATGTATGTCACTCTCTGCACTAGTGATCATATTATCCACATGAAAACATTCATATGATCCCTTGACATAGGGATGGTAGATTACAAACTCAAATAAATGAGATGATGATTTCTTGGACCTACACAAATATGAAAAAAACTATTTTGTACTAAGAATAGGGAACCTCAGACCCCATTTCACATAGTATGGAATCTTGATGACTCCACTCTTGTGACGGTCAAGTTTTGGCCTACATCCTTTCAATAAACTCCACCCTCACCAGAACCTCGGGAAACAACTTCATCATGAAAGGTGTTACCTAGTTGTAGATATCTATATTCAAATCCTCCTCAAAATTCATTACCATGACCTACGCATTTTGGATGAATTTTTGATGAATATCCCAGAAGGATCATGAAATGGACCCCAAAATCTCACACTTTGGAACTCCCCTTACAAATGGTAATTATCTCATAAGTAATGATTACATTAATGGTAGAAGAAATATAATCTTCTCAGAACATTATTCATACGAAATCCCATGAGATTACTACCTCCACATTATCCCCAAGGAATAAGTACAACAAATACCTAACTCCTAAAAACATTTTTTACAGCCTATGAGACCATGTTCTTATTCCAATCATAGGTGAAACGTAATGATATTTCAACCTCCACTAACATGCCTTCTAAAACTATATCTAAAATATTGTACTTGTACTTATCAAGACCATGGAACTGAAACTCCCTATGTTTCCCACTCCAATATTCCTCTTCATCAACCCCCACTCCATAACGATTTTCTGGAATACCCTACTACACATATTTAGTGATAACCCCATGCAAATGATGAACTTGATCAATAACAACTATAAAAAAACTATTAGAACCCAAATAAATAGAATAAGGAATACCGAACATTAAGTTTTATTTTATTTAGTGTTATTTTTTTAATATATCTCCCAGTCTACCAATTTCAAACATAATCACAATGAAGAATGATACACAATTATTTCCTAGGACTCTACTCTGAAACTAGTATCACATCATTATGTAATCTCCATAAAATTAGTAGTATATTCATCAAATCAGAGGGGGCCTAAATAACTATGTCTAAATTAGTATTCCTTATTCACATTTCATACGAAAACATATATGAAAATGTATTACTACCAACCCATGAAACCTCACCTCCACCTAACTTTAAAACACATCATATATATTAAAATTGAACCAATGATAACACTCTTTCATTATCCCCACCAACAATTATACAAAAATTAGGGGATAGAGACAGTGACTTTTTGATCTCACCTCTAATAGTCCACCACTTGGATACTAATACCAAGGGAACAATTAACAGGCTTATAGAATACATTAACCCTCAAAGGGAAATATTTAAGAGATAGAGGGGGAGAAAAAAGATAAAAAAATAAATACCTTATTAGAAATAAATATAAATGAAATCCTATGTTCAAACAGAAAATTTTATAGAGTACTAAACAATTAAATCAAAATTACAAGTACCTAGAAAGGTAATCTTCATAGTGTTCATGAAGCCCAAAAACTCATGTTAAACTCTATGGTTGAAATGTCTAGCATGATTTCCAACCTGCTATGGATGACTTAAAAATATATTATTTATATCTTCGAGGAGAATAGTATTATTCTTATTTAGATCATTCCCAAATCTAATAATGAAAATGATAATGAAATCATGCTAAAGAACAATGAACAAAATTGAAACCAACTCATCAAATAAACTGATATACTATGTTCTCTATCTCTCCATGGGTATATCTCACCTAGTATTACATACATGAAAGAATATAATATAATAATGAAATAATAAGGGTAAGCCAATCCCACTTCACAATTTTTTTGTTTCTCTTCCCCAGCATCGCACGCCATGATCCATCATTCTCCAAAATAGTTCATCCCAAATAAACCTCGGTAAGGAATCAAAACATTCACCTCATGTATCACATCATCAAATCACACGATACAACATATCCATATATTTTAACCATGTAGTTTATGGGATCCACCAAAACCCATAAGAAAAATATTAAACACCATGTATTATACTGTAATTAATCACTTCCCATACACTGAGTAAGCACCTATAGCCATCATAGCATATACACATCATGACTATAATAATCGTTTTTATACTATATCTAGTAATACATTTGTGTGAAATCAAAATCAAGGCATCACAATCCTCTACACACACACACACACACAAACACACACACACAAACAGACACACACAAAAACACAGACATATATTCATATATATAAGAAAAAAAACAATATGTATCCCAGAAAAAAACTACAAAGAGAATAGAGAAAGGATAGAGGGGGTTGTAAGCCATCCATTCTTCGACCAGGATGTTAGCGAAAAGACCTTCCAAGTGTCCAATGGGTGTCAGTTTCCCTAACTCACATGGGGGGGGAATGTTTGAAATAAAATAATATAGATGACATATTATATCTCACAACCAAAATGTTGGATTGACATATACTTGTACTCAATTGCATCTATCATTTCTTGGACACTCATCTACCATTAGATAAGACTTTTTATTTTATAAGAGTATAAGCATTTTAATGAGGTACAATAATTAATTAAATAATTTTTAAATTTTCTTTCATTAATTAATTCATGATCCATTTTTTAAACATCTAAATTATTCCTCAATATAATAAATTAAATATTATAAATAATTTCCATGCCCTCCATGAAATATTCCAATCCATGACCACAATGTTTTAAAAGTAACAACTCATCACATTCCTGCATCGACCAACCTCATGGGTAAAAAATTATTTATTTATTTTATAATTGTTACCTAATCCTTGAACCCTTGGTAAAACATAAAAATATACAACTAATAAGAAACATGAAACCATGAACATAGAAATGCCTTAAAAATTGTGAAATGGATTGTAGATAAAAATAAACATGGTTGTCGACTGCAACAAAAGATTCATAAGATGGAATCCAAGCTCTCATCATCATAACAATGGGTATGGTTAGCTTTAACCCATTATGTCACCTATGGTTACACTACCGACATGGAAATTCATAAACAGATACATCCCTTCTATCACATGTGTCAACAACTTCCACATCATTTGGGCCTCCCACCCTATATAACACAACGCACACATCGGTCAGCCATCCTAGACATAGATTATTTATTATCCTCATCACCCCATGTAATATAATACATCCATAGTTTAGAAGTATAGGAATCATATCAAAAAGAAAATACCCGGAGAACATCATAAAAGAAACAACAGCAACAGAAAATAACCATTATAGAAATCAGACCCTCAAACAAGGAATTTAGCATTTAGAAAAAAACACGACATCACAGATCAAACTCAAGGAAATCGACCTTCTGCAGAAGATGGACAACTCAGACCCAAGAAATTATATTAATCAACAATCAGTTCTAATTTCATCTTGAATTATGCAATTCATTATTCACTTTTAACAACTATGAGCAACCTAATTTTTCAATAAATAACAATCTACTAAATTTAAAAAAAAATTATATATTTCTCTTAAGCATCCAACCATTCTCATTTATCCTTCATTTTCAATTATTATACACAAAAATAATAAATATAATTCATATTAATTATGAATACTATTAATCACATGGATGATAATTTTCAAATACCAACGAGCCCATAAATCAATTTTATTATCATCGAATTACATCAACCACCATATTAAAAAATTTATCCCTAATTATTCAGAATCCAATTAATTATTAATTTATTCTTCCTCTATATTCTTAAAAATTTTAAACATGCATATCCATTCTTAATAACATGATAAAAATCATAGAATATATATCACAATATTAAGAAAATCATTTGGAAAATCTCTATCATGGTACAAGGCAATTCCATCATCATCACAAGATCGTAACCAATTTATTAAATATATTAAAATATTAATATGATGATTTCATTATCATACAATGGGATAATACTTGAACAATTTACAATTTCATATAAATCATATATAATAAATGAATCACAAAACTCAAGGTTTTCACTGTTCTTCACATAAGAATAGACTGACATTGTGGATCGTGATCCCCTCTCCCACAAGGAAATGCATCCTTCCAATGGAACCTCACCAAAACATAAAGAAAAAATAAAGAAATATCCCAACATAAACATGGAATATCATTCTTCTTCATATAAAAATAATAAAATATAATAAACAAGACCAATTATAAGGAACCCATTTGAAAACAATGAAAGAACACACCTTGGATCACCACATATCAAAGATAAGAAGACATAAATCGATTCAAATCAAAAAAATCCAAAAATTCATAGTGGTGGGTCATTAGTTTTCTATAAAAATGAGGAAATGGTAAGAATGGTGAATGGAAAAATCATTTTTTGTATAAAAATATTCAATTCAGTAGGTATTTGAATTGCATTTAACTACTACATGTCATGTATATTTTAGGTTTTAGGTCTTGAAAAAATGCGTATCATCAAACAGTTTAGCCAAAAATTAATACATATTTTGAAGAGACCTTTAATAAATAATTTTAAAATTAATGAACCTAATATAAACAATATTAAACCCCTTTACACATAAATTTTACCCATGATTTTATCCTTTTTACATCCAAACAACTCTAAAATCAATTTATGCCCCCTTCAAACTCCACAATACTTGGAATCACAAAATGTATCAGATTTCTTTGATATGATACCTTAAAAGGATCATACCATTTTGAGGCTACCACTATACCTACTCAAATTCCTCTCACACTAGGTTTTTTTTCGGTTTTCCAACCAACCATTAATATCACTATCGTCAAACGCCAACCTCCCCTGACAAAGTATGGACCAATATCATCTAGAGAATAAGAAACTGATGAAAAATATCCCACCTAGAGAATTATTGAAAACCAATCATATCACTACTCATCCTGCATATCATCCAAAAATAATTTTATTGTCTCAATAAGGCTACTCAAGGATCTAAACCACCAAATTGTATTTGACATAATCATATTCATTAGAAAATCTGCCATATTTTTTTATTGTTTATTTTTACATGTAAATACTTAATTACTCCACAAAATTTCAAATATAGTGATATTTTACATCAATTTTCATGATTTTTGAATGAAAATATGGATTCATTACAATCATAGAGTAAATTTTACTATAAAAAAATAATGAAATTTCACCATGTATGTGACTGATCCCCATAAAAAATCTTCACATCTAGATATCATCTTGTAAAATAATGTAGTTTTTATTTACTCTATCTCCATAATGGATAAGGAAAAAACTAACTGTATCTTAAAAATACATCACACATCTCTTATAATAGTAAACACATATCTTTTAGAGTATTTATATAAAAAGAATCTCCTAAAATTTTGAGCCAACCTCGATTTTGATAGTGAAATATGGTTCTCCATAACATAATGTAGAATTTGAGGTCTAATTATTGTATCCTTGGATCCTATTAACTATTATCCAACGCTCCTATAATATATTATCAATGTACTGACTAACACCTCCCACTACAAGTGAAATGATTAGTATAGTACAAACCATCGTGAAAACTAAACACCACAATGCTAATGCATATGGCACTTAGGAAATCTCCATGCTATATTCTTTAAAAATAAAACCTGTCGTATAGGATAACATGAAATTAATAGGAGGAGGGGTAGATGCTGGATTGTAGTTATGAATGTTAAATGTAAATACCTAAACTATTAAACATAAAATTCCCATTTTTTGAATAAAATGTCTTATTGTGTAATATGGTTATAGAAAACACATGAGCTCTTCTATATCCGATTAGATTTTAAATAACATTATGAATATTTACCATTTTTAATATATCATTTTGACATTGATCACATTATTGGTATTAATATAGGGTTTTAATAATTCCAATTGACTCAAAAAAATGATAGTATATCCTCAACTAGTTAGATAATACACTATAAATCCAATTTATCAGAGCTTCCAAGGGATATAGAGTATATGGGATTTTATATTGACCAAGACCATTTTTATATCCAATAAATTAATCATGAGTGAAGATTTTTATGGGATAAGATTAAACTCATCAAGATCAGGACCCAAACCATGTCTATTGAATGAATCCGTGAAAATATCACAGTTTCACATGTTACTCTTAACATGTTTGTTGGTGTAATATGGAGATATATATCAAGATAATACAAAACTGATTACGTAGATTTTTTTTATAAAATAATGATTATTATTTAACCATTTTATTGTTTGTTTATAATTTTTTTTATTTTGATACTATAAAAAAAGCATATTATTTTTGGGTGATATTCAAATTTGATTAAGGAATTTATTTTGATGAATTAAAGGATATTTTAAATAAATAATATTCTAATAAAATATTATAATTACATAATGTTTGTTAATTATAAATGGTCGTATAATTTTTATAATGTCAAATGTATAATTGATAAGGATTTAAAAACTACTGTTGTAAAAAACCATTTATTTATCAATATTGTCAACTCTTAATTTAAAATTGAAAAATAAAATATTTATAAAATTATTTAGGAAAAATTTATATTATTATAGGGATCATAATTTTGATGCTATAAAAATTTAAATTTTTTTATTTTCTGAAATAGTAAAATATTTATGTAAAAATTAAATAACATATAATTATGTAGTGTGTATTGTGACATCATAATAACCTAAAAATTTTATTATAAATGAAATAATATATATCCACTTCCAAATATATGTTTTTTTTAAATAATTAGATTTTATGTTTATTTGATTAATTTTATAATCTCATTGTGAATCCTATAAAATGTATAATATATTTTTTCATTTAAATTCATTACATTAGGTGTGTCACTCCCATCCACATAAAAAAGGACATCATTTTAATATTTTCTTCCCATTAAAAATAAAATAATGTAAACCACTCCTATTTGGATGAAACCATGGGGAATACCCCTAAGATCTACTCTGTTTCTGGTTATTTTTTATAAAGAGTCCAAAACCTATGATTGTGAAATATTAAATAATTATAATATATTATCCTATATAAACCCACCCAAGCATCAATTTTTCTTTACTAAAAATCCTTGGAGCATGTAATTACTATGACCTCTCTTATCTATAATCCATTCAAGGCTTTTTAAACTCTTAAAAAAACCCTTTCCATTTTTTATAGTCACACATTCAAGTAAAGGATATTTTTCTTTACCCTATTTATTAAACTATATTATTTACCTTATGTGTTTTATATTATTTTCCATATGATGTTATGTGTTATTAAATATACTCCTTACTTTTAATTTTATATAAAAATTATTATAGAACCCTTTCTCTCTCATCAACAGATTTTATGAATTTTTATGTGACGTCGTTATGCTACTAAATTTTTTTATAGGATTCTCTCTTTCTCTCCTTTATTAAAAACTATTATTCATTTTATGCCCTTTTAATTTAAATTAATAATATATTAGTCTATATTTTCACATTTTCCATATAGTCTATATGATTTCTAAATGATTATTGACCCCTTTGAAACTCATTTATACCTCAAATGAACATTTACAATTTCTCATTTTGCTATCAAAATCTCACCATGGGAATCCTTACAAAAATAAATGTGTAGTGATTACCCATACCTAACTCCTAAAAGGATGTTAAAAATTTTTCACTTAAAATAATTTATTAGGGTACCTATATGATTTTATTCCACAATCATTGATCATGGAATAAAATATTTTGATAAATGAATCCATTTTGTGTGAACTATGTCGCATATTTTATCATGAGAATGAAATATATGTGGCGGGAGTGCCAAAAATTATATTTCACTCAAACGCATTGGGTAATGGTTAGTATCATGATACATCATGTTGTTAAAAGGAGTTAAACTGATTCCTTTAGGGTATATTTCCCATCATGATGTCAGGAAAGTTCTCTTTGACATATTTTTATGTTGTTGTTCTTTAAGTTGTTTCCACATTAACCAAGTTATGATTATTATTCTATATCATCATGTTTCTTTTATGATCCATTGGTATGCATATTGTACAACATATAATATATTCTTCAAGTTATATTTCTTATATTCCCCTACTGGGATTTATTTTTCCCCCATTTCTTATGCATGCCCCAAGTTTATCCCATGAAAATTTCAGTTCAATGGATAATTATGATCATGTCAAGGATGTTTTCAATAGTTTTTTTTGTATTCCAAGATTTAAAATTGTTATATAATGTACATAATTCACCAAAAAACTAGAAATATCAATCATTTAGGTTGTAATATGTGTAATCAGATGTAATAAATTAGGTGTTTATGTGTAATAAAGAGATGGATTGTTGAAGTTTGTATCAAAGAAAATGTTAATTATTTTGGGATTATGATTTGAAAAAATAAAGAAATTTTTACAGATAAGACATAATATATGAAAATGTCCCTATATTTTGGTTATTATAGAGTTTTTGGTATATCAGGAAAATGCATCACAATATTGATACTATAATTAGATGTGGTTTTTTCACAAATGTATATTGGAGTAACAACTGCAATAAGGTGTCCAAGACCTTACTTAGTGTAGCCTGTTATATGAAAATGGGCCATATTTCTCACCTGGTTTGACACTTCTTCAAGATATTCTTTGTTAAATTTATAAGATCATTAAAAACCCTTATTAAGGGTATAAAAAATGTCCATAAGAGTATATTATAAGAAATAGATAATGGATAATATATATTGAATCCTATAAATTCATATGTTAAGTGAAAAAATGTATGTTATATGTTATCCTTTTTATATCATTAAATTATCATTTATGTGTTTCAATATTTAAATATACTCATCCATAATTTTTACTTTTATTCCTGGAAATGTTTTGAAATACGAAAAATAAGGTAAATAATCAATTTGAAGGCCTATGTGATGAATTCCCAAGCAGGATTCCCAAAATGATCGGAGTGAAAATTTCAAACATCATGATGATAAACTCTCAACTAAATCAAGTTATGAATATAAACCTAGATCAATAGAAGCAAACTAACCCCCCTAAAAGATAGCATGTCATGACTGAGTCTCTTATGTGACAATGGAATCTTATTTTTAATGGATCATTTGATCCCTAAATCAAGGAAAAATGTATCAACACCATTGAGTAGATGTTATCAATCCTAAAATGATACAAACAAGGGAAGGTTATTCTGGATGTTTTCAATATAGAGTATAAATAAAATCTGTAGGGGATATTGATAAAAAATAAGATCCTTGAGGAAGATATCTACGATATGGGGTGTAAGAATTTTCATAAAATGTTTTTTGGTAAATATTTTCCTCTCACTCTTTGTATTAAAATAGAAGGGGATTTTCATTCCCTCAAGAAAAATGATGATGAATCTATCTTGATGTTCATGGAAAATATGAAAATACTTTCATGATATGCCTCTGGATTTTTCATATCCCCTGAAATCATGGTTTGAAGCTTCTTTTTCAGTTTAATACATAGTCTCTAAACATGCCTAGTGATCTGATACATTTATAGCTATGAGGAAATTTTCCAATGTCCCCACAATTTTGAATTGGAGATCGAGAAATATTAAGGGTATCATGGGGATAAGAAAAATAAAGTGGAATTAATTTCTAGAGTTATTATGGACAAATATAACAATTCCATGAAATTTTAACATCCCACTTGACAAAGGTGTGGAATGAAGAAACACGGAAACCTCTTAATGTGGACGAGGAAATACTTTAGGTTCCCATAGGTAGGATAACTAGATAATGATTGCAAGTAGGAGAAAACCACTATTGTGATGGAGGAATGGAATTATTTATTAAAACCAAAACACATTTTTCATTTCTATAAGTTTATGGAACTAGTGATCTTTGAAAACAAATGCACTAATCCAAGGGTTTTTGGAGACAACCAAAAATCTCCAAGGAAGTAAGGGAGAGATTTTTCCATCACTACCACTGAGGTAGATCACGAAAAAAAACTAGTGATATATATGCTAATTATTAATTCATGAATAGATAACATAAATTGATTCTATTTTTACATATTCTTTCAAATAAAAAATATATTAATAGAACTATTCAAACACCACCACAATGCATGAAGGTTGACATGTTAGTGAAAAAAATGTGGAAATTATCGAATCCCTTGTATATAAATTCTCCACTATCAATGTTTGTGGAATTAAATTCCTTGAGAACCGTATAATACTATCTTTAGTGTAATATGATGCAATAATAGGCATTTATTATATTTTCCTATATAGACCTAACATAAAATTCCATGACAAGAAAATCACTCTTAGTATTGAGAATCAACCCCTAATTATGTACATGTTTAAGAGGGGGATGAATATTCATTAGAACCTTAATCTCAAACATGGTTATTATTTACCTATGAGAAAATATGATTAGATAAAATTATTGTGTATATTGAATGAATCATACTCAAAGAAATTACTTTTATTATGGGATATTCATATGTGTTTCCTGAGGAATTTCTAGACATAATCTTAGTTGAGAGCTTGAATTTTTAATCATTATTATACCTAGGGAATTGGAATTATCCAAGAATGCATATAGAATAGATATTATGGACATTTAGGTTGTGAATAATCAACTATTTAAGGATTTTACTAAAGGGATTATATGCCCAAGTTCTTCACCATTGGGTGAACTAGTGCGATTTGTTAGTAAGAGTAATCAGTCATTGCACTTGTTTATTAGTTATCATGATCTCTGCAAGATCACAATAAAGAACCAGTATCCACTACAATGGATTGATGAGTTGATCAATCAGATAAATGAAGCACAATAAATCTCTACGGTGTATCTTCATTCGGGATATTATCAATTAATGGGGATTAAGGATGATATCCCCAAGATCACTTTTCGTATGTGGTATGAGAACTATGAGTTTTTATTAATGCCTTTTGGATTCACTAAATCTCCAAAAATATTTATAGACATGATTAATAGATTATTTATATATTACTTAGAAAATTTTTGGTAGTTATTTATATGATATTCCAATATAATTCAAAATAAAGGATCAGTATGAAGGGCACCTATGTACTATGATAAAGACCATGTGAAAGGATATGTTTTATTAATTGTACACATTTTGTGAGTTATGGTTGAAGGATGTCTCTTTAATAGGGAATATAATCTAAAAAAATATGATATATATGGACCCTTAAAAGATATAATTTTTTAAATCATGGCAGATGCCAATATCTGTGACATATAACTATAGTTTCATTGAGTTAGCATGGAATTATCATCGATTTGGGAGAAATTCATCCCGATTTCCAAACAATCTAACCATTCTGACTTGGAAGGGAGTCAAGTATCTTTTCATGATGAATGTGAATAAATATTCATGGTTTTGAAGAATATTATAATCACTACACTTATGCTCACATTACCCAAACCTTGATAGAGTTTTATAGTATTCATCAATTATTTGATGAAGGTCATGGGTTGTGTGTTGATGATAAATGTAAAACATATAGCCTATGCTGCAAGGATACAAGAACATCATGAATAGGATAACCCAACACATGATTTAGAGTTATATTCATTGATATTCTGTTTGAAAATTAGATACAAGTATCTATTTTGGTAAAAGTCTAAGATATATATGGATCCCAAAATCTAATAGTATATATTAAGATAGAATGTTATGAATATGCTCCAACAAATATGGACAGAGATGATCATGGTTTACAACATCTCAATTCACTAAAATCTTATGAAATAGAATAAAGAGGATACACACTAAGAAGAAAGGATATAGTAATTCTATCATTTATTATAATTGAGTGGGACATAATCTTCATATATTTGGAAATGATGGACAAGGGAATTGTAAAGGAAGGAACATAATCAATCATTCCAAAAATTATTTCTCAACCACCTCTTATTAAAAGGTTAAAGGATGCTATAATAGATGATACAGGGTTTCAGATGAAAGTAGAAACTATAAGAATAGGAAACTCCTTAGAGAACAATGTTATTGAAGAAGGTGTTTTATGATTTGGGTAAAGTCTATGTGTATCCTCAAATCCAGAGTTAAAATAGGAGTTATCAAATGATTAACATAGATCAACGTTCTTTATCCATAATATATTGTCAAAGATGTATCGATGTCACTGAGAAGACTATTGGTGGGATACTATAAAGGAGGAGACTGAATAATATACATAAATATGTGTGGTATGTCTACAAGTAAATGGTAAAAAAAGTAAAAGGGGATGAAAAAACCATTACCCATACCTATATAGAAATATGAAAACATCTCCATGGACTTTTTCACCAGATATCCAATGAAATCTAGAGAAATCAATTGTATCTGGGTTATGGTGGATCCTCTTACAAAGACTACACACTTCATTGAAATTCAAGAGAACTTCTCACTGGATAAACATCCACAAATATACATCAAATAAATGATGAGTATACATGGAGTAAAACAATCGATTGTATCCGAATGAGATATGAGATTCTACCTAGTGTTTTGGAAAAGTCTCAAACATGCTCTAAACATTGATATGTGCTTTAGTATGGCCTATCATCCCCAAACTGGGAATACAATCTAGAAACTTGTGGACATGTTGATAGAATTATCAATTGACATAAAAAAGTGGATTAGGCCAACATATTACTGTAGTCAAGTTACCTTACAACAATAGTTTCTACATGAGCATATAGGTGGATCCCTAGGAATCCCTTTATGGTAAGAGGTGCTGTACACCGACATAATGGGATGAAGTTGGGGAATGAAAACTGCTAGGCCCTGAAATGGTGGAAAATGATAATACCATTCAATAACACAAAAAGGATTGTAGGAGTCGATAAAAATAATATGATGACAATCATCGATGAGACCTAGAGTCTGATGCTGGAGACATGGTATTCCTCTGCATATCTCTAAGAAGAATGTGATGAGATTTGGGAAGAAGGGTATGTCTAATCCAAGATACATAACCCCCTTTGAGATATTTGATCGCATTGAAGTGGTGGATTATAATAATTCACTTATA
Organism: Viscum album; assembly: GCA_963277665.1. Classification (NCBI taxonomy): domain Eukaryota; kingdom Viridiplantae; phylum Streptophyta; class Magnoliopsida; order Santalales; family Viscaceae; genus Viscum; species Viscum album. Next base: position 1,714,841,501 of record OY728130.1, read on the forward strand.
CCTAACCTATTTGATGTAAAATATGTATTCCATGTATCCCATTTGAGGAAGAACATAACTAACCCATAACATTTACCAAATACAGAGGTGGTATCATGGGACAATGACCACTCATATGAGGAGTAGTTGGTGAAGATATTAAATCATTGAGGAAATGATCTACAAAACAATAAAATGAACCTTGTAAAAGTATTTTAGAGAAACCAAATTATCTATGAAGAGACATGGGAACTAGAGGAGGTGATGAAAAATGATTCCATCATCTATTTTAGTGTGGGAGATAGAAATTTTGAGGGAGAAATTACTCAATGGGGGAAGATTGTAATGACCCAAAATGTTATAAATAAAATTTCACTTATTATCTCAATAAATTTATTAATGAGTAATATGGTTATAGAAAACTCATGAACTAATTTATATCCAAGTGTATTTAAAATACATTTCTGTATATGTAATGTTTCTAATATAGACATTGAATAGTGATCAAATTATTAGTATAAATATTGGGGTTTATCAAATCCAATAGACATAGAAAAATGAAGTGATGTCCTAAACCAATGTGAATATACACTACGAAGGCCATTTATTAGAGTTTCCTAGGGTGATATAATCTCTATACTTTTACCCTGACCAGGCCCATGTTGAAATCCAAAAACATAGGCATGATGAAAACCATTTTAGGAATAAGTTCAAGATCACCGAGATCACAGACAAAACCACATACGATGAACCCCCCAAGAAAATATCACAACAACACACCTTACCCATAAGAGTTTTTAGGTGTATTAAAGGGATATATATGAATAACCTAGAAATAACATTACATACATTATTTAGTATATCATAATGAATAGATTTTCATCATATTATTGTTTCATTATAAATGATTACTATTTTGATAATATAAAACATGAATAATATTTTTGGTTAACATTACAATTATATTATGGAATTTATTTTGAATAAATTATGTATTTTTTAAGGTATATATATTTTAATAATGAAATTTTAGTAAATATGTTTTTTAATATGATTTTTCATATAATTTTTATGAAGTCAATCATACATTATATAATGGTTCAAAAATTGTTATTATAGAAAACAAAACATTTCTCAATAATTTCCAACAATTATTTTAAAATTAAAAATTAACATATTTATAAAATTATGTAGATAAAATAATTTATTTAATCATAATTTAAAAAATATACAATTCTAAATTTTTAAAAATTTATTAAGAAAATATAATTTCTGAGTATAAAAGTAATTACGAAATGAATATATGGTGTGTATAATGAAATCATAATGAACAAAAAATGATTTAATAAATACTATAATGGGTATTATCAGCCAGATATATGTTTTCCCCTCAAAATAATAAAATTTTATGTTTATTTTATTAATTTTATAATAATTTTTGAATCTTTGAAAACATTTAAAATATTATATGATTATAAATTCAATTCATTAAATGTGTGACTCACCTCAACATACGTAAGGGGACTATTATAGAAAATAATCTTTTTTGATAATAAAATAATTAATACAGACCATATTTTTAATAATATTGTTGTAAACTCGTCGTAATGTTTGTGTTTTTTGTTATTTTATTATATAGAGTCCAAAAACCAAGTTTGTGAAATAATAAAAATTCCCCTCTCTTTCCCTATATAAACCCACACATGAACCAATTTTGGGTCACTAAAAATACATGTTAAATTTAATTAATCTTACCTCTACTCTCTATACTCTCCCCATGATCCCCAATATTTCAATATGCTCCTTATAAAGCATATGGAGTCACACACTCATGTAATGGATCATTTATTTTCACCTATTTATTAAAGTATATTATTTACCATGTGTATTTTATAATAATTTATATATGATGGGATATGTTATTACATATTCTCATTACTTCCTATTTGATTCAAAAATGATGAGAGACCAATCTCTCTCTCATCATCTCATTTTAGGAATTTTTATGTGAAGTTGTTATGCTATAGAAATTTTGAAAGGGATCCTCTATTTTTCCCCTTTACTCAATAAGATTCTTCATTTTATGCACGTTAATTTTTAATTCCTAATCTTGGGGTCTTTTTTACACCCAAAAAATACATACCATAGAATTTATAAATGATTGTATACCTATTTTACTCTCATTTATCATTCTCATTAACATTTACATGCTCCTTTTATGCTTCCAAAATTTCTCTAAGGGAATCCATTCCAAGAATAATTTTAAGTGAATAACCATACCTAATTCCTAAAAATGGTGTTTAATTATATTCACTTATACTCATTGTTTGTGAGTAATTATATGTATTTATTACATACTCCATGATCCTGGAAACATTTTGAATAAAACATGAATCTATGTTGTATAAACTATGTGGAATACGTAAGCATGAGAATGAAATGTATATGATGTGTGAACACAAAATTATATATCACTATAATGAATTGGGTAATGTTTATTATCATCATACATACTAATGTAATAGTGATTGATCCTGATTCCATTGGGGTAATTTTTTCATCATGACATATTGGTAGTTATCCTTGACATATATTTATGTCTCATTTTTTAATGTGTATTTCGCATTTTCCATGTCATTATTATCTTTATATATCATTCCTTATTATTCATATTCCTTTTAATCCCCTTCGATATTCCTATTGTCTAACCAAAATTATCTTCTTCATGTTATGTTGTTTTTTCCATCTCTAGGATTTATAGTTAACCCCTTTCTTATTAATGTACCCAAATTATCCTCTAACGTTTTATATTTGATTTAATATTATGATCATGTTAAGGAAGTTTTCAATAATTCTTTTATATTCCTTGTTTTAAAATTGTAATGAAAAGTACATCATTCAATAATACCATAGGTTTATTGATCATTATGGTTTTATCATTTGCAATCTTATGTAATTAATTGGGGATTAATTTGTAATAAATATCATGGTTGTTATATTAAATCATATCATGAATTTTTATAAGTATTAATTCTATTATATAAAAATCATTGATTTTTTTCCTAGTAAAATTTTATTCTAATTTTTTTTCTAATCATTATTCCTTCAAATAAAACTATCACTCAATTTTTGTCTTCTAATATTGGATCTGATATATATTAGATCAATAAACCATCATGTATTCCATATAAAACCCAAGAATTCTGAATTACTTACCATTTGATCAAAAAGATATTAATATATATTTTAATGAAATTTTTTTGTATATGAGCCTCTTGATTTATGTATAAAATACATTGTATTGGTACCTTAGTTATTTTTTTAGAACATACAAATATTTTTTCAACCTAAAAAAATATATCTTTTACTTCATCTATAAAAAAATACTGTGTAAGAATATATATTTATTCATAAATATAACCACTGATAGAAGTAGTCTTCATATAAAATACTATATAGTTAAAATGTATAATGAACACATCTCTAGAACTATCCGAACAACCATTGGTCTAATAAATGAGAAAATATTTCCCTAAAATCAATACTTTAATTTTTTGAATATCTTTCTACCACCCTTCATGATACGAATCCACTAGTTCCTTTCAGTACCTCTTGATATTAAATACTCCTATGTTGCTTATTTCCTTTTTTTACATGTGCTAATGGAACAAGATCCCAAATATTGTTCATGTGAATACATCAAATTCATCATGCATTACCAATTTCTAAGAAGTTAAATATGGGATATGGGTTTCCTTTCAAATGTAAATGTTTGTCAATACACATTCAATAAGAAATATTCAATATTTCTCTCCATGAAATAATATGAGTGACATATTGGTGATCTTTTTTCCCACATTGAATGAAAAGGTTCATACTCAACCTCTTCTTGGTCTTCTTTCTCTAGTAATGTCTTAGAAAAAATTGGACCATTCATGTATTTTTCTCCACCTTTATTATTTTATTATCTATATTCTATTTCTTATTATATCAATAAATGGTCATTTATACCATGTCTCATGAAAAAATGACATATCTGTAGATGATAATTTATTTATAAGTGGGGTTCAACAGGAGATGCCACATGCCACCATTATTGTATCCTATTAAGATACATTTCATAGATATCAAATACAACATCGATTATTCATGTTTCATAAACAATGCATATAATATAATTTTAAAATCATGTAATAGTGATGAGTTTGTGGTACTTTTAGTACACATCTCTACATGGGTTTTCATATCAATCACCATTGAAGTATATCAATTACTCACAAAACATGCAGTTTTCAATGCTTCTTCCAAATATATATTGTAAATTACTGTAGTCTTTAACATCACTATTGTTTTATCCATTTTATTCATCTGCACTACCACTCTATTTGGTTGAGGACTATATTATACATTAATATGTCTCTAGATTTATTCCCATTGAAAGAAAGTGTTAAAATCTTTTCTTGTATATTATCTTCCATTGTCAATCCTTAGAAACAAGTTATTCTTTATATATTCAAGATAATTTAATTGTTTGAATGTTTTCCAGACGTAATCACCATCCTATTATATCATGATTTCAAACACCAAACATATCCTATAATAATCATCAATGAATGATGCAAAGTACCATGATGAGCCCATTGATATTTCTGGTGCATTCAAAATACCCAAATCGATCAACTCAGTGATCACTTTTCTTCATGATGTTGATGTCATAATCATTAACCTATTCTGGTTGAGGGAAAAAAATTCTCACCCAATGTAAATGATACCATTTTATTCCATGAAAAAAACTTCTGATCGACAAGATTCTTGATCCCACATTCTCAAATACAGGAATTATTTTGATGTCACAACATCATCATCACATCAATTGAGGTAGTTGATGTGACAACTATATCTTCCTCGTTATTTGTTTTACCCATAAACATGTATGAGTTCTTTGATATATTCTCTACCTTTATCACCAAAATACCACCCTTAATAATTATTATCACCCCATTCTCAATGAGATTAGTTTATTGAATATCATCAAATTTTCTTGAATAAAACACGTTATTATTTTGTCCCTTCACATAGAGTACTCCTTGGGTAGTTCATACAATTCAATACAACACTTTCTTTTGGTAGTACTTAATCCAATGATCTGCAAGGTGTGATTATTACCAATGTAGAAATCTTGTTTTGTGATAGTTTCATACTTAAAACCCATTCTCATTAATACTTATTATTACATGTTTCTCCTAGGTCTATTATCTAGGAATTCCTAATATGTTTCTTTATTCCAATAGTCGTTATTGAATCATAGACTAGTATTTCTTCATTTCTATAAGTAATTTCTACTTTTCCATGAGATATCTTTCCCCATTTAACTTAGTCTAAAAAACCTCCATTACATTCCAATTATTTCTTTAATTGTACAATGTGACATTACTCTTGTTAATCCTTTATTTGTACATTTCATGATTTAGGATCCCACAAGTCCCACACCCCATCACCATTTATCTCTCCATTGATAGAGTAACATCATGGTGAGAAGTCTCTTGACTATACTCATTTTTTTAATACTAAATGTCTTCATCATGAACTATGGTTTCAACATAATTGAAAAGAATAATATCCTTTATGTTAATGTTTTTCAGGATGATGATGAGTTGGTCATATAAATATATAAAACTCTATAGAATAGTATTCAAATTTGAAAGATATAAAGTTTGTATAGCTCAATGTGATGAGATTAGTGGACATGGTACTAAGGGTGTCGATGGTTTTATTCACCAATTATTACTCTACCAGTTGAAGAGTGTTCACAATTATATACATGAAATTTTTTTAGTGAAGTGATTGGGCCACATGTCGATTGGTTAGAGTATCCCATATTTCTTACTCCAAAATTATCTCTAAAATGATTGATAGGACCCCATATTCACAATAAAATTTGATTTTATAAATAGTATTCCCTTTCTGGTTATTAATTTTCTCCTACAACTTTCTCGATAATCATTCATCGATTACCACTAGAAAATTATCATTCAATATCATTTCCATCATCATCATTTACCATAATGGAAAATTATCACCACAATTTGATTATATAGGATTCCACTTCCATCGAGTCATGTTACTAATCTATAAACACCATTGTTTAATAAAGGTGTTTTTGAAAATATATATACTATTTTTGATGTGAAATATTATCATATTTCATAATTAAAATTAATATTCAGTTTTATGATAATTATTATTACATATAATTTTAACATATACCCATCCATATAATCCTTCCAATGCCACTTGTAGGGACGTAAAATAAAATTATAGTTACTCTAGTAATAATATCATGATAAAATAACACATAAAAATGAGAAAATAAAATGACACCATATGTATTGTGGAAAGGAACCCCAAATTAAAGAGATAAAAAACAAGGTAATATAGAAGGAACACTATGGGAAAAAGTGGGTATACACTATATCACTATTGTAAGGAAAAACTACCATAAATCACTCTCTCTAATATGTACAGAATCCAGAACACAAAAAAAATGAGGAACTTTTAGTGATGAAAATGTTGAATAGACACTAAAATTATAGGGGGACCCTTCCTTGTATAGGATTCTTACAGCCTTTCCAATTCCCTCTCCTGCTTGGTGGTTAATGTGGTCTAGCCACCAAACATTCATAGTATTTCCTACCACTTACTTCCTCCCTTGAAAAAATGAGGGGTCAAACTATCTATATGATAAACATATTCTGACCAGAATTGCATGAAATTTTACTAACATTGTTGTTCAGGAATATATTATTGAAGAGGAAGGAGATTCTTCAAAACTCTCTCAAGAGAATGAAGTACATAGATATTTTCAAAATATATTTGAGGGAATAAAGTAATATCATTCAATGTTAGGGAGGAAATTACATCCACCGAAGGTGTGTGATGTCTGACGATGTATACCATACATTTTTCTAATAGAATGATTAAAAACCTATAATATTATTTCAACCATGAAATAATTATTTATAATACTATATAAAATATATTATTTTCTTTTTTAGATATTATACGCAGGACTGAGGAATATCCCATGGTAGTTACTGACATGCTTATCAACACTTATGCATCTCCAATGGTAGAAATGGTCCCTATTGATTTTTGTTTCAAACATAATATATATTTGGGGATCAAAAATTGGAAATAATCCAAGGATTATATTTAGAAGGTATAATATTCAAGAAATAATGAACTAACATTAAAGGGGAAATGTTATCCTAAAACATCTATGTTGAAGGTGACTATTCTACTTCATATGATCTTATTATTTTACTTTTGTAGTCTATAATAACATCTAAATCCAATAGCGGTGTTCTACACATGGAAGAAATAAGAGTCTTACATTATGGAGAGTTTGATGGAGACTATCATTTGCACAATGTTTTTTATATAGAGAGGGAACACTAAATATATAATCACACACATCTATTTTTCTATACAATAACTAGTTATTGATCAGGATATGAAGGCATGGGATAATCCATGATTACCTATAATGGTTCATTATGTAGAGAATCATAATAATATATAGGTTTCATGAGTGTGATATGCTACCTTCATTTCATAGCTCATCCTACATCATGATGAAGATACTTTCTGTGGTGAGTTTCTAAATTCTCTCACTTTTTTTAAAACATTTTTGGGTCAAAACCTCATTTATTATTTAAAGCAAAGACCTATTTCGAACTAGGTAGAGGGGGACCCATTACATTTCCCGAAGTCCCAAGACATGTCGTCTGAATACAAGGCAAGAAATCCCATTTATTTTGGCCCAAAGAGCCATTCAGTGAATAGTACTGCTACAGTACTCAGGCTGCTACAGTACCACTGCCGCTATAGTCCCAGATATAGTGATTCCACCACTACAGTGCTACCACTGCTACAGTCCACAACAACTATAGTACTACAATAGTGAGTTGCTAAAGTGCTTCTACAATACCCAAAAATTAGTCCCTTCCCCGATTTGATCCCGTGATTTCAGTTTATTCCTTAATTTATGAATTCATTGTTGTGAAATAGTGTAAGAAATGTTATAACAATAATTCATCTAGAGTATCATCCATAAAAGGAACATTAGATTAGTATAACGAATTTAAATAAAGAAAAACTAGCCATTAATAAAATAGAAGGGTTATAAAAGGCATTTTAAATATCTCTCTATTTTGATGACAACCGTTATAGTTTATTAGTGGTGAGAAATGATCTAAAGGATCTATAACTATTGGGGGAAACCTGTCATGACTCTAGAAGATTGGAATTAAACAATTGGTAAGGATATATTTTAGCCACTAACTATGAGAGAAATATATAGTGACCTAATACTTTATTAAATAATGATGTTAGTCCAACAATAATTGGATCACAAGGATGAATAATTATCTTTTACACGTGTTCAAATTCACTTGTATACTCATGTTTCTAATGATCAATATGGATCAAGGATTTATGTAGCTAAATAAAATTTGTAAATCTACTAAAGTCTATATGATTATATTCAAATAATCAAAACCTATACATAACTAGGTTATATGGTGGATATATTGGGATTCTATGATTCTAGATGATTAAAATGGGGGACTCCAAACTATTCTACCCTGATCTCAACACAATCGATATACAACATCATCGATGAAAAAATTTCATTGGAGGAATGGTAATTCCACCCAATAAGGAAGCATTTATAGATCATGGATTTTAGGAATTTTAGGTGCCTCAATAAATAATTATTGAGTAGGATGTCTCCAAATATCCCTCTCCCAAAAATGTATGGATGAGATTGAATGAGTGAGTGTCATGTTGACACTATTGAATCTGTGGGAACTAAAACTTGTTGTCAAGCAGTGATGTTCCTATCATAAATGGATGGGTCTTTGATGTAGGTAGATGAGTTGAATTTACAAGAAGTTTAGGATAAGGAAGGGATATCTAGGCTATTATACACTATAAAGTCTTCTGGGTAAAATATTTATGATCTTGAGTATGATTGTTCCCATGAATACCAAATGTGAATTTTATTAAAATGAAGTGGCTCTATTCTATGAACTACACTCTATATTGGTTTCCATGAAATAATGGTAGTAGTTATTTTTTTGGAATAATTGTTTGTATTAATCAAATCTTGATCATGTTAATGAAGAAATTAAATAGAATCTTCTTAGTGAACATGAGTCAGGATTGGTGTTAGTGATAATAGATTACTAGAAATAAAATAATATTACATGATTGTGCGTATTATATGTGACATAGTATGGATTAGAATATTATATATATTACCATTGTTGTCCATTAAAATTTAGGGACCAAGTTTGTGTGATTTAAATATGATTTATTTCCCTATCAGTGTGCATGGATTTGTGATGGTGCAACAATACGTGTGTTATATTTCTATATGTGCAATAAAAGTGGGAGAAATAATAAATTGTGATGCAAAGAATTTTCACCAACAAAATAAAAGTTAATATAGCCTATGTATAAACATCAACCACATTTCAATCATGGTTACCATTATACTATCAAAATGAGTGATTCCTCATGAAATGTACAAGAAGAAAATATATTTTCCATGATTAACAATCTAATTACTATATATGAGTATATTAAATTTTTAATAGGGGTTGCTTTTATATTTTTACCCTAGGTAAAAATATAGAAGATTCTTAGTCACCATTCTATCACAATAGTGGATTCAGTTTGGAAATGAAGGTGTAGGATGATACACATCAAGGGAAAAAAAAGTGGGAATGTTTATCATAGGGATTCAAAGGAAAAGTTAAATTAATCATAGAGTAACAACATTGTGAACTAATAATATTCATCACTATTCACTTGAAGACATGAAAGTATGTATGAATGAAATAAATTCCAATATAGTGAGACACTCATGAAAATTATTTGATCATGATCCAGATAGGAGATCAACGTTATCTCTAATGGTACATTTATTATAATATCATATCTTTTATAAAAATACGTTATTTTTTAAGGACTAAGTTAAAATATAGAAGGAATTTTTATGGTCAATTTCATAAAACATTTAATATTAAATAAATGAAATTGAAGTTCCTAAATCTTTGACAATGGGGTTATTTTTATCTATGGTCATGGAAAATAAACCATGATGCATTTATTTATTTGTATTTCAATGAGGATTTTGAGATGTATTATTTATGGGATTTTAAATATGAATTTATAGTATATCTGTTTAAGAAGATACAAACTTTTCCATCTCTATAGAGAAAGAGAACATCTCAGTGCTAGGTAGGTAAATTGGCGAATCTGATAGAGGCACAAAAAACTAGGATAAGCCAGGCGTATGAATAAAATTTTAACTTCTTTCAAAATTATATATTTCATTATTATTAAAAATCATGTAGGATTAGAAATAATCCACTTGTAAGTTATTTGTGTGGTGTTGTAGGAGACTAAGACCAAAAGTAGTGAATTTTCCGAGATGGATTTTGTCATGAAGGATTTGTCTAACATAACGAGGACCAAAGTATTACATATAATCAAGCCATTTATAAAGGAAAATAATATGTATTTTAGCATCATATGTTCTGGAAACATTCCATATAATTTAATGCATTGTGGGGAGGATGAAAGTGTTCCATAAAGTTTGCAGGTATATAGTAAATTATAAAGGGGGATTTCTTCAGTATGATACACCGTAGATATAAAGGTAAATAATTTATCTGAACCCTTATTCACATGTGATTCATTGTAGGACTGACAAACAATGGTAAAAAATAATCAAATTTGTCACATGATCACAGAAAGGTTAAAAAACCAGGGTTGTAATATTTCATGAAACTCTATTAAAACCCATAAATATGGGGAACCATATTAGTAGGAAATCATGAGATTGATTATCTCTAATAACATGAAATGAGAATGAGGGGGTATCACTAAGGGTGTTATAAAACTATTTTACCAAATAATAGTTAATTTAAGGTAAATTATAACCTTCAGGGTTTGAATCACCATGTGGGGTGGTAGAGAACTCATTCATGAATATAAATATTTTCAATGAGAATATTCCACTAATATAGTATTAATAAGAAGAGAAAGAAATGCATGGTCTCATTTTGAGAACCTGTTAATACATATATCAATGTGTTTACAATAGATAATGAATCTATTGAGTATTATACATGATACTAGAGGAAGGGAAGAATGGGTTGATGTCCCATCCACACAAGGTACACTATTAAGAAATGGAACGATGATAGTGATAAAAACTACTGAATCCCAAAATGGGTTTTCAGGATTAAATAAAATTTCAATGTATAATTAACGAACATAATGGGATACCCCAACTATCAATATATAAATTATTGGGAATAAAATTTATGTATATTGGAACACATTCCATTATAATTTCTAGTATAACACCAGTTTGGAATTCATTGAGGGGGAATGAGAGTAGAATAATATGATGACTTGGGGTACTAGTATAATCACAGAATACATTTAGTTAAAAACAATAGAGGTTAGAATATATGTTTCTTATTAGACTAAGGTCCTGAATCATTGAACATAATTGATGTATTTTAAGATCATATTTCTTTTAACAAAGAGATGATGAAGACTATGGTCAGTAAGCATCCATCATAGAGGAATGAGTAAATCTATATAAAATAATGGAAACATCCTATCAAGATTATTAGACCATTTCTATTATATAAAACTTTTATAAAAAAAATCAATAATATATGGATGTAATTCTAGGACCATGTTAAAGTGTTAAGATAGTCCATGTATGGAAATTGAGATAGGGTAAAATTGATATAAATGAAAATTCATATATCAATATAGTTATTATCATAGGGGTATGATGTTGGTTTAAGTTCATGTTTCTTAGGCCAATTGAGATAACTTTTAAGGTAATCTGTGTAAGTAAATGACTTGTAGTTAAAAATTTGGAGATGTTGAAGTGCCTTGAGGTAGTCTTTATGGTGACCAAGGAAATATAAAATATAGGCATGTAGTGGATACTTAATACCAATAAAGACAATATCAATTATGAGTGTAAAAAGTTCAACATGATCATATATAAAACATGGACCCTAAATTAATGAAATGGAATGTAGACTATAACATAATAAAATTAGTGTTTTACCATTGTTACAAGTGAAAAAATTCCTAGTTACGAACTGAAATATAATATGTGAGATTGTCTATATGAAATTATTTGATAGGCCTATGGAAGGATATCAAAAAAATATATTTATCATATAAGACAAGAATCAAGAACACATAGTTATTAAATATAGAATCTCTCAATATATATATATATATATTATTTATAAGAGTAGAAATAAATGTATAAATTATCTCATGGGAGGAAATGATGAAAAATTGGGTAGAATTTTATAAGTCCAAATCTCAATTGAAGTCCCAGGAAAAATCAACCAAGCATATCTAGCTTATATTTCAAATACCACTAAATAGGGGGAATCATTCTTAAACTGCAAAAAATAGGGGTGTCACTTGAGTTGAAAGATATGTTTGGGTTACATGATGAAATATAATTTGAGTTTATTTGTGGTATTTATATTGGAAATATAAATATCAATATATATTATGTAATGTGGGAATTAAGATAGATGTAGTTCTGGGTAAGCATTATAGTATGTCGCCAAAATTCTAGGGGGTTTCCCCTAGAAGTGATTAAAGCATTATACCTTATTCAAAAAATTGTATTGGGATAACAAAATTTATATTAATGTCATGTTAAATGGATGTTAATCACATAGATTAATTCCATACCATGTACATGATATTCAATACAGTTTAATCTTATGATGTATGGAACTATAATAATTTCACTCTATTGATGTTGATTTATATTGATTGAATTTTCAAATGGAGTAAAAAAATATTAAAATATAATAAATATCATGATCAATGTATGAAAGCTAGGGAAATTAAATATTAAATTCATAACATGGGATTTCTATATTGGTATTTGAAAACCTGGGAGGGATTATGACATTGACTTTTTTAGAAAACCTGGAGGATGGGAACATTAGGTTAGTGTGATTTTCATGGTTTTTTAACACTACCAATGTGGAAAAATATGAGATGGTTACATTTATCATTTTAAAAATACAATATATAAACGTAGTGTTGAGGAGTGTAAAAATTGATTTTTGAATTTAATCACATAGTAAATGATAAATTTTATATGGATGAATACTTTAAAAATTTTAAAGGAAAAATATAAAAACATACTATCAAGAAATGGGGTAATCATGTATAGGATATTCCCCATCCACATAAAAATAGGTGGATCCATTGTGTTTTAATAAGGATGGTTTCCCCTAATACTTATACCCTAGAAGCATGGTGGGATGAAACTATGGTGATGCACTGTCCTGATAGGGTTTCCCACATGGAAATGATTTTCAGATGGTGAAATTGAATATTTGAAGACACAATGTGTGATAATGATCAAGATAAATTTTTTCAAGGGGAACTTCAAACACTATGGGGACACACCATAAAACATCATGCATGTCAAATGGGATCACATGTAACGATGGATGGAATACCCAATAAAATACATGTATGAGGATCCACCATGCTTTTGGATATCATGGTTTTGTATCTTATTTCATATAGACCATAGATATATAAATTTGAACATAAATATGAGGTAGCCTATATTATATTGACAAAATGTTAACCCAAAATGAATTGGGTGGGTGATTCCAATATAGATGACATGTTTCATTCCTGTTGTAGAAGCTAAAAAATGCTCAAGGGCTAAAGAAGGTTTCAACACAACAAAGCGAAGTCACATTCGGACCCAGGGACCCGGTCCTAGGGGATAGAAGGTGTCGTGTGAAAAAAAAATCATAAATTCATGAAAAATATGCCATTTGTGGAATTATCCTAGATTCGCGTGAGTTATGCGGCAGGGGTGTGGAATATTTCGAACCCCTACCACACGCGGTCAATATTTCATGCTACTGACATAGGTGCACAATTATTTTGCGCTGACCTATTTTCCATTCCCCCGAACTCTAATAAATAGAAGTCGACCCCATCGACTCTAGGCTGATGAATTTGAACCGGGTCTCATGCATGAAATTTTCCTTTCGTACGTGCAAAGATGGCTTTCAGGTACAATTATTTTCACACCAAGTCACCTCGGGGTCCGACTTCACGCGAGATACCATTGGTTGAGACTGAATTCCAATCCCTTTGGGGTCCGCCCCTACTTCCAATCCCTTATACTTGCACACTGGCCGGCCAGTCATGGCGCGCATTCTCCTTCAATTGTGCGCACCCCAGTCATTGCGCGCAATCCGCTTCAATTGCATACACCCTATTCATTGCATGCAACCTCTTCCGATTGAGCGCAATTATTACTCCTTGCACACAATACTTTCTAATTGCGTGCAAACCATCATCTCCACTTACATGCCAATCCTCGCTGATTTCGGGCTGGCCTGGTATTTTTCGCGCAAGTCCACTTATCTCTTACGCAAGCCTCAAAGGTTGCGTTCAACTCTTCGGGACACCTCACCTCGGTGCTTCTAGGCTACCTCTTCAACCATGTTTCCCCTACTCCATGGTCGTACCTTTGTTAAAGTGTATAATTATCTCCTTATGGATTCCATTCGCGGGATTCTCTCACCCCCCAGGGCATCCACATCATAAACTGTTTTCCCGTACGACCATTTTGGCCCGTATGAAGTAACTCCAAAGTCCCTTGGACGGTTCTTCCAGTTGTTTTGCTTCGTCTCATGCTTCCTTTAATAGGCATGCTAACAGATATTGCTTCTTCTTATAGAGACTCTAACGTGGACCCCTCGAAGGCTCTATCAATGACACCCCCTCACCACAACTTTTCATGTCCCCTCTTTGCACCAAGGAGAAGAGGGTACCGGTTATGTAATTCCTAGTGGTGCGGAGTGAACCTGCCTCATCTGAGCTGCAGGACGTTAAAATGCCAAGCACCTTCTTCCTCAGCACATGACATTAAACTGTGACCTTTCCAGGTGCCTCGCGTGTGGGGCACCCCAACCTTGGACATTCTCCACACACACTTGTCTCCATAGTGATGGGATCACCCCTCACAAGGGATGATATCCTCTTTCTAGAAGTGGCATTTCTCTGTGGGGAAAGGGAATCCACCTTGGTGTAAGCCCAATGCTTTTCTTGGAGGAGGTATCATCCCTACTCCTCCTGACATCTTCGGTCCCTAGGGCCAGAAAAGGGCGGGATGGACACTGGTACCATCCTTTCTATAGTGCCAAATTCCTCTCCCACTACGCTTTGTCACCCTAGGCGTCCATCCAGGAGTAAGTCCCAACCCCTTTGGGAAGTTGAACACGTTTAAGCCCATGTTTCCACTTTTGGCCATTCCACGCGTAATCCCCACCCCACTTCAAACAGACACACCTTTTATGGCGTGATCGTTAGGTCCTTGCTGCCTCTTGTTTCTCATACCGAGGATGACTCACGTGGGTTTAGAGTAAGCATTGATCATGACACCCATCTCTCAAACTATGAGAACATTAATCCATTTCAAGACATGGTACATAGGAAGCCTTCCCAAGGTTCAATCCCACCACCTGATTGATACGACCATATTCGCATCAGTTCACAACCCATCTCCTGAATTACAAGGAATTTGATCTATGTCATGGCATGGTATGTAGGAAGCCTCCCTGAGGATCAAGCCCATCAATCTGACCATATTCACATCGGTTCACAACCCATCTCACGAACTACGAGGTCTTTGATCCATGTCAAGGCATGGTATGTAAGAAGCCTCCCCAAGGTTGAATCCCACCCCTCGATTGATCCAACCATATTCACGTCGATTCACAACCCATTTCCCGAACCACAAGGACTTTGATCCATTTCAAGGCATGGTACTTTGAAGGCCTCATTGAGGTTCAATCCCACCCTTCAATTGATCCGACCATCTTCAAAACCCATATCCCGATCTACAAAGACATTGATCCATGTCATGGCATGGTACGTAGGAAGCCTCCCAAGGGTTCAAGCCCACCACCCAATCGATCTGAACATCTTCACGTTGGTTCACAACTCATTTCCCGATCTATGAGGACTTTGATCCATTTCAAGGCATGGTACATAAGAATCCTCCCCGAGGTTCAAGCCCACCACCCTAACGATCTGACCATATTCTTGTCGGTTCAAAACCCATCTCCTGAACTACGAGGACTTTGATCCATGTTAAAGCATGGTACATAGGAATCCTCCCTGAGGTTCAATCCCACCACTCGATCGATCTAACCATCTTCACGGCAGTTCACAACCCATATCCCAAACATCATGGGCCTTGATCCATGCCAAGGCATAGTTCGTAGGAATCCTCCCCGAGGTTCAACCCTATTCAATGGTAATCTGTTTTCAAAACATTTCAACGGTAAGCCATTGGAGTGCCCCATCAATTGAAATCCATCACCCACCTTTCCCAAACTACGAGAACTTTTATCTTTTCCAAGGAAGGGTATGTAAGAGGCCTCTTTGAGGTTCAAGACAAACAACCATTGGCCCTGACCATCTCCTTGTAAGTGTGCCAATCCCCTTCCCACCCGAACTACGAGGACTTTAATCCATGTCAAGTCATGGTATGTAGGAAGACTCAACAGGGTTCAATCCCACCATCCACCTGGACCCCAGGTCTCTATTCATGTCAATTCACCAACTCCAACCCACATCTCAAACTACGTGGACTTTGATCCATGTCAAGGCATGGTATGTAGGAAGCCTCTTCAAGGCTTGAGCCCAACACCCAGGTCACCCTAGGGTAAACCCCATCCCATCCACCATCCACTTAACTTAAGCCAACCGTCATCCATCTTTATTCTTACCTATGCTGCCAAATCCTGGTAAAGTCATGTCAATCAACCAACATCAGTGTGTCCTCCAAGGGTTACACTCATCTGATCCACTCTAGTCATTGTTCTGATCAGTTTAGACCATCTCCGATGGATGTTAAACTTGTGGCACACCCTGTGTTAAAAATGTGAAGTTGAGGACAACCTAAGATACATGCCCATGGAAAATGATTCCCCACATTCGATGTGGGATGAATCAAACTTCCTCGCCATAAAGAATCCCTATGATAAGGGACAGAAGACATAAATGGAAATCCCCCATCATCCATATATGCCAGTGATTCCCAACGTGACTACTCCCCTAACCAAATGTTGCTTCTCGGACATGACCCCTTGTAATGTCCTGAAAGAAGCAGCTTAATCAACTGGTGTCTATGAAGATATGGTGCCAGGATGAGTTTCACGAACAATCCTCTTAAGTCTATAAGGGAGAATCAGAATATGTGATGAGCTCTGAGGAGGAATATAAGGAATGAATAACCGACATCCAATCATTCCATTTCAATCATGGATAAAATGTACTTGAATAAGAAGTGAATTTCGCTCACCTTTAGAAATAGGGAATGCAGGGTAATAGATGCGCGTCCTCCACAGACCGATGCGCGTGCCCCAGCAAAAGAGTCGAAAACAGAAATGGTGAACCTGACATGAAAATATTCTCCTCAGTTTGTAGATTAGTAGCATTCGAGGAATTAGTCGAATATCATGTCATCAGACCCTGTCATCTAGCCCCAGGTCCCACCAAGAAAATATTAGTCCTGACATGAAATTTTCCACCATATGGGGCAATCAAGATGTTGAGCATTCCATTCTGCGACGTTGTCAGCGTGGATCCCTTTTACCCGCCATGGAAGATAGAACGATGTTGTGGCACTGGTCATCATTTTCTTTTCCTATCAGTATTAATGATTGGGTCTCCCTTATTTCAGGAACCAAGTTGTTGCATTCGGAACTCGATCACCGCCTGCCCACCGGTGCAGGGGAAGGGGAAGTATTGACGTGGTCACCCCGCACGGTTATGCCTCTTCCATGATAGCCTCAACCGCCACGACTGTTGGGAACACACACCCACTCTCTCCATTGGATATTATCCAACGAAGGTTAATTAATGACCTTGTAAATAGGTACAAGGAATATGGGATCATCCCCACTAGGGATATGGCCAACCTAGATCTTGAGGCGGTTGCGCCTCACCGTCAACGCTGCCCACGAGGGATGCACAAGGAGCCGCTGCTCCCCACCCTGAAATTAAACTGTTTCCGGAATATGTCCTTATAATTCCTTGACAACTCCCTACCCAACGCCGATGAGGTAGGGGATGTCCAGGTCTCCCCGATCGGAGTCCCGCTCCATGGGTTCCCGGTGAGGCCTCCCACCAGGCTGTGTCAGGGCCACCGCCCGGTTCCCCGATCCGAGGAGCAGGTAATCCACATGCCTACACCACTTACTCTAGTTCATCTGAACCAGCGCAAGTGTCAAGTGAAAATGGAAGAAGACTCCCACCATGGAGAATCAACATCAGTGACTATTATGGCCCGAGCCACCGCTGACTCATATCCCTAACTCCATGCACACATTGAACAGGGGCTGTTATATGCTTGACCTGGATCGAGGCCCCAACCGCCCCACGGGCAGGCTGGGTCGACTCTCTCAGTCACCAGCATAGGCGATGGCCACTGCAGAACAATCCACAATAATGCCACCCAGTGCGGAGGCCCAATCCATACCGCCACAACGGAAGGTGTAGGTCCTCCCTAATTCTGACATTAGCTTGGAGGTCTGCCTTGTTCCACCTTCAACCCAAGCGAGGGTCTTCCCCGTGACTGCAACACTCTGTATGGGTGTCTCTCCCGCACTCACTACACTGGGCACGAGGTCACTCCCCCTGCCGTAGACCGCAGGTATGGATACATTGCATGTCCGATAACTCTCCAACATGGAAGTTCTCCCCATGTCCTCATACCAACCAACAAAGTTCCTCCTCCCCCGAGAAATCAGAGGGGTGGAGGCCAACTTTACTCCCCCAACGCCCAACACGGAGGTCCTACCCATGCTCGACTTTACCAGTTTGATGACCTTCCTCGCACTGATGTAGTCAGGGGAAGTGAGCATAAAGTTCCTACACATGCTCTTACAGCTCCTACCTATTCATCTGTTAGCTCCAGCGGAGGTCCTTCCCACTCCATCATTTCCAACAAGGGTCCTCCCTATGTCCCTTTGGACATTTTCCTCGGCGCTCCTCACACTGTGTCCCTCCCAAGTGGGAGCTCTCTCCACCCCAGCACCAGTATGGAAGAAGGACCTCCTCAATCCGGAAGTGGGCCTTGCCCCAGTGATCCACCCAGGGGGAGGAGAGCATGTGGTTGTCGCCACAAGAGGAAGCCTGGGGAGGGCTGAACATGAATCAGACCAGTCCTCTTCTCAGACTCTGAGGTGGAGTATGACTCAGCGCTGGAGCCCTATCCACGATCATCTTCATCAAATGCTGGCGCAGGGATGAGGAGAATCAGCCTCGTACTCCCGGAATGCATGGTCCATAAGATCCCTATCTCCCTCCGAAGTTATATCCATGAGGATAAGAACCTTCCATGTCCCCAAGGGTCGACCATGCAACTGCCATTGTCATATCTGGAAGCACCCTATGGCTCGGCTAGAGACTACGAAGGGATATTTTTGGGGTCAATAGTGGAAGAGTCGTGGCCCAGCCCACCCTTGGTATATTTTTATGCTGTCTCAAGAGCATTGGTTTTTGGTCAATCCTATCATTATATTGCATCCAGGTCACTACAATCCTTAGAGGGCAACCCAATATTCAAAAGCCAGTCAGCCCGCTCACCGTATTCTCCACCGGCCAGCCCGCCATCCTGAAGGTCTGCCTCAGTACCACTGCCTGTTCCTCACCCACCCTCAGTCAACGGGTGGAACATCAAAGGTCCAGACACTAAATCTGAGGTGAGCAGCATATGGAGTATCTTCACAGCAGACCACTTCCCTGAGATGTTTTGGGCAGTCGCAGAACCAAAATTTTGTGTGCCGGAATCTCTCACCCTAGAGGAAGTTTAGTGTCTCCGTGGAACCCTATGGGTGACGCACTTCCACATTCGGCATCAGCGAGTCACTTATTCGAAGATCCAAGTGAACTTTGAAGACATAGACAAACTATTTCATCTTGTTGACCTGGACACACTCCCTGTGGTCTACAACACTGAGTCACCTAGTCACCACAGGGCCCTCCAACAACAATGCATTTAGAGTTTACAAGTACTTCGCAAGGCTATTCAAGAGGCTACCCCACACGTTCAAGTCAGTGACTGGGGGCAGTATGTTGGACTCCTCTTCTACATGATCAATCTATTGGGAGGGGAAAAAGAGATGGAACTTCTTCATGGGAACTTACTCTCTGAGGGTGTTCCACCACTACTGGACCCATCAGGGAGGATTACTCATCTGTAGAGGAACCTCCTAGGTCTCCCTGTTCCCACTGAGGCACTGGTACTCATCTGGAATTCCGGTAAGGGAAAATAGCATGTCGAAGCTGTCAAGCACTCTGACCCATCCCCCTTGGTGCAGAAGACATGGGAGGACCCCGAGATGGACACATTGCACCAGCAACTTGCTGAGAAGAAGAATTTGGTCGAAGAACTCCTGGCTGAATGCACTACAGAGCGATGACCCAACTACGGTGATCCTAGTCCAGGGCAGCAGGGGCAGGAACAACTTCCCCTTAGCGCGCTGCCCCTAGGAAACCCTGACCATTCATTACCCATGGACATGGTGGAAGCCAGAGCTCATGGAAAGAGGGTGTGTTATGTCTCACAAAACCCTCTTGAATGGCACAAAAATCCAGGGAACCCCACTCGGGCTCCCCCAGCCGCCCCAAGGGTGTCTCCACTAGCCGCTCCATGAGCCGCTAAGCTTGTCTACTGCATTGATGAACCCGGAAACGTGCTCGTGGTTAGGGATCACCGTCAAGATAGGGAACCCCATCTAGATGATTCAATGGTGGAACTCATCGCTTGCCTAGAGGCATTGGAAATGCGACATGTGGAAATCCAACCATATTGAAAGCCATACCCAGCAAGGGTGGATGATTTTCCATCTCATATTATTTTCAAGAAACCCACCTTCTCCCCCTTTAACGGGACATGGGACCCACCGAATCACCTGGCCCACTTCACATCAAGGTGTGGGCCCCTGTTAGGGACTCCAGCGTAGTAGGAGGCCGCCATGCTCCGCTGTTTTTTTTAGACACTGGAGGGGCCACTATTCATCTTGTACAACAAGCTCCCTGTCGGATCCGTGACCAGCTGAGAGGAAAATTGCAGGAAGTTACTTTACCAGTTCAGTTCCACCACCAGGAAAATGAGCATCACAGTGCTCTTCAAGTGAAAATAAAGGCCTGATTAGTGAGTCATGGACATTATCACCAGGGGAAGAGGCTTACATACTCCTTTGACATACCACTGACTCAGGTGAAATTACTGTCGATGTGCGTAGGGAACATCAATATAGAGTTGGTTCCCTACTTGATCACTCATAACAACCCTGAATGGTTTTGAGACTTCTAGGATAAGGCCTAGTGCCTTAAAAAATCCTAGCAATAGGCCAGTACAACACGTCTGTTTCCCCATGTAATCCTAGTGGGGAGGGCTGTCAGATCCAAGCCTGCCGCAGTGACCCAAATAGAATCCCCCATGAAAGTAAAATTACTACCCAAAGCAGCGACCTCGTAGCATCGAAGTGGACCTCCACTTCAGGCATAGCCACCGGCTTAGCAGCGTCCTCATAATCAGAAAGCGCCCCCCGCGGAATGTGCCACCTCTTCCTAGGCGGGAAAATCAGGGTATGCCTCCTTGATAGGCCCCTCTAGCCCCTCGTAAGGTTCAGGCTCTAAGGGCCCCCTTTCGGGATAGAATAAACCGAACCTACTTGTTCAATGAGAACCAGGTTCTCGACTATTTAAAAAGTTCCTTGGAAGAAGTGATTGTTTGCTTGCCTGAATGAATAAGGCCAAAGGAGGTGAATCTCACTGATCTCCCCAACTACTACCACTATCATCGGATTCTGGGGAACACCCTCAAGAAGTGCTAATTATTTAAAGACTTGATCTAAGACAGGATCAATAACAACATTTTCAGACTGGGCTCAGGCCTCACATAAGTTGAGGGTGTCTTTGTAAGGTCAGAAAGTAGTAGTGATAGCAAAGGCGAGTGGAAGCATGTTTCTAATAGTGGGTCCCAGAAGTATGCTGACTAGATGGATCGCAAGACGGTTGCTCGTGCCCCTGGCATCATTCTGGCATGCTTGAATCAGCAAGAGCCATCAAAAGCTTCGGCCACCACTTTTGCATCATCATCTCAGTGGGCCTCTTCCCAGAAGAACATGCACCGGCTGCGCATGAAAAAACAAGGAACCCCGCCGATTCCGTCGGCGTCTGACACTCTCGGTGACTTTTTGCCCCCGGAGATGGGGATCTCCCCCAGAATCCACCCAGTGATGGATGATTCGTCATGTGACAGTAAAGGGTATGCTTCCGTTAATATCGTAGAGTTAGTAAACCCCTATATGACCCCCGAATAGTGGGAGCGCTTGAAAAACCTCCCCAACATCCTTAGATGACGCGAATGTAGGTGAAGCTGAAGCTATATGGGTCATCGGAGCATGTTAGTTATCACCTATAGCCAGGACATGCATGCCACTGAGACCAGAAAATAGGCCCAGCGTAGAACTCAGCATGCACAACCTCTTCATCCGGTGTCAATAGGCCTGCCTCCACCATAGTTTGTGCTACTGGATCCTGTAGAACAACTTTGGTTGTGCCACAAACAACTCCGCCCCACGACATGCTGATCGTATCCATCCAGTCATCATCCCGTAGCAACTCTTTGGGATTCTACTAGTGAGCCTCGTGATATACCCAGTACCAGTCAGCCGTTGGTCCGGCTGGCAGGGCCCGCCATGCCTTATATCACAGAGCCGCTTCCTGCAAGCCGAGGTTCACACCTGGCGTGGAAGTATGATGTTCTCAAGAATCTCACTAGAATACTAGCAAGGCTTTCCATCCTTGAATCCATTATCCTATCTCCAAATATCCGTGAAGCACTCACCAAGGCATTAAGGAGCCCCCTCTAGTTTGAGACAAAGGTAACACCTGCAGAGGAGTTCGACGCTAATGTGTTTGAGAAAGCTGAATGTCCGGCTGTCATTTCATTCTCAGGAGAAGATGATGGCTCCCCCATACAGGGGAACATCCTCCCATTATACATCATTGTCCAATTCAATGGCATGGAGTTTCGCCGCTGTCTCGTTGACACCAGCTCCAGGATCAACCTTATCACGACACGAACACTGCGGAATCTAGGGTTATCCGAAGATGGCATGACTCCCTCCAATTTAAGAATCTAGGGATATGACCGGAAAGAGTAGATCCCAGTTGGCAAGGTCTATTTGATGACCCAGTTCGGCGGCCTAGATTCCTCCACTGATTTTATTGTTGTCTCCCAGGACACCGTATATAATGCATTGATGGGCCAACCATGGATCCACCTGCATGCGGCGGTCTCCTCATCGTATCACCAATGCCTCAAGTAGTCCCTTAATGGTCGAGTGGGCGTACTCCAAGTTGATTCATCTCACATCACCTCTTGTGAATCCCACTACCTGGATGCTGACTATTACAAGACCAAGGATAAAAAAGTCCATAAAAGTGTGGTTGCATCTGTCATCACTTCCTGAATGACGCCTATGTCTTGTTGATCCATCGGTTGGAGGCCACGACCCCCGATATGGGGAAATGTTCTGTAATTTTTGGGACAAGGGGGAACCAGGCATCCAAATCCAGGAAACATCGGAAGATGACACATATTCTTATATGAGTTAAGCCACAGTGATCCTAGAACCTCCCACTTCCATCAGTGATTGGGGCGTTCGGCTCATGGCAATAGCAGTACACCATACTTGTCTTTTTTGCTGAGCTGGAATAAGCCAGATCCTACTAAAACAAAACTACTTCTTTGATATTATCAGGTGTGTCCCCTTGGGATGGAGAGCCGATGGGATTGTCTTGACATCCTTCCTTGCTATGGTCTTAGCAGCACAAGAATTCCTCGGTGCAATAACCACTCCTGGTCAAGTAGGTACCAACCTCTCATCGGGGTCTGGTAACTCAGAAGAAACTTCCCCCATAAAATATCCCATAATATGTGGATAAGAGGATATAGAGGATGCCCATACCATTGAAGAAGGCGTCTCTGCCACGGTCGACGAGTTGGTAAAGGTGAACCTCGGAATTGAGGCAGACCCGAGACCCATGTTGATCAGCACCGCCATGCCCCACAAGGAGTTGCAGCGGTACGTAGGCTTCCTTAAACCACACAATGACATGTTTTCATTGAGTTACGATGATATGCCAGGACTAGATTCTCATGTATTCATCCACCTCCTCGGTCTCCCGGTAAATCATAGCAGGTTCCAGCCGCCTCCCCGAAAGATACAACCTTTTCAAAGTTCCATGGTCAAGGATGAAGTTGGCAAGATCAACAGATCCAACATCATCAAGGAGGTCTAGTTCCCTAAGTGGCTATCCAAGATTGTATCAGTAAATAAGAATAACAGAAATATCAGAGTTTATATCGACTTCTATGATCTCAACTGTCACTATCCAAAGGATGATTTTCCACTTTTACTGACAAAATTATTGATCGATGCTACAGATGGGTTCCAAGCCCTCTATTTCATGGATGGTTACACTAAATATAATCAGATCATGATGTCTCCTAAGAATGAAGAGTTAACCTCCTTCAGGGCGCCCCAAGGTACTTTCTGTTACCTGGTTATGCCCTTCGTCTTAAAGAATGCAGGTGTCACATATCAACAGGCCATGCACAGCATATTCAAGCCAATCCTCGATACATTGGTGGAATGCTATATGGAATATCTTGTAGTAAAATCTCACCGGTGTCAAGACCATCTCAAGGATCTTGATAAAGTGTTCAGCTCCCTATATTCCCACCACCTGAAGATGAACCCTTTGAAGTTTACTTTTGTCATAACCTATGGAAAGTTCCTTGGCTTTATTGTCAGGTACCAAGTCATCGAGATAGACTCTGAGAAGATCACGAACATCACCCAGATGCATCCCTCGAGTAATATTTGGGAGATTCGAAGATTCCAAGGCCACATGGCCTACATACAATGATTCATTGCAAATTTGGATGTCAAGTGTAAGCCCTTCTATCAGTTCATGATGAAGGGAACCGCTTATGAGTGGAACGAGGAGTGCCAGGCCAACTTTGGGGAAATCATGCAGTATTTTCTACAACCTCTAGTTAGGATGCCACCAGTCTTCGAGAAGCCGCTGGTCCTATATTTAACTGCCCTGGAACGGTCCCTATGTGACCTTCTCACCCAGATGAAAAATGCGGGGAGAGAGAACAACTTCTACTACCTCAGTAGCATTCTCCACAATATGAAGACCAGATACTCTCCCATTGAGAAGAGCTCCATTGTGCTCGTGTTTTCCATACAAAAATTGTGACATAACCTGCCACACCATGATGTACAGCTGGTGTCCTAAGTAGTCATGTTGAAGTACATCCTAAGTCTTCCCATGTTGACTAGATGACTAGCGTGGTGGAGATAATCCTACACCATGTTGACATCACGTTTGTGCCTCATAAGGCTATCATGGAACAGGCGTTGGCCGATTTCCATACTTCCCATCCAACCCTCGCTGACCTGTCTTTGGTCCAGGATTTTCCTGATGAAGAAATCCTCTCAGTAGATCAAGCCATCCCATGTTGGTAGATTTACATTGATGGTGCCTACCAGAGACCTACCGGTATGAGGCTCAATGATCCTATACTCAATAGAGTGGGCTTGGGTATCATTTTAATTACTTCGGTTCAAGAAATACTACCATATTCATTTATGCTGTCGAAAAGCTGCACCAAAAATGAGGAAAAGTATCAGGCCCTCATTACTAGCCTCGAGCTGGCCCTCGAGATTGAATTGCCCCATTTTCTTGTGAAAATGGACTTTGAGATAGTCATCAAGAAAATAAACGGTGAATACATTGTCAGAAATCCAGAGCTCGTACAATTGTTGGAGAGCACCCTCTGGATAATGGCCCAGTTTCCATCTCAGCCATAAGTTATTCATGTCCCTCGATCTCAGAACGGTCGAACCGATGGCCTAGCCGGTCTGGATGCATTACGCAAAGAACCTGAGAAGGATGATCTCATTATACACATGGAACATCAGAGATTCATAGCTCCTGTTTCCCCAGATGGAGACGATGGTCCACAGGTAAGCAATCTTACCGTTGGCACCTCTGCATCAGGACCCCTTGGTCATTCAGATGTAGTGATAGAAATGATTGCTGGTTGGAGGATACCCATGGTTGAATACCTCCGATGCGGTAATCTCCCGTAAGACTAGGCTGAGCGCGAGTGAATCTAACGCCGCACACTGTAGTTTACCCTCCAAAGTGGCCCCAGTCTTGTATAGATCCACTAAAAGCGTGGGTTCAATGGGGTTCTCTTCCGCTGTATTCTGGGGGTTTAGATTTCTCAGGTCATGCGCGAGGATCATGTCGGTTCCTGAGGTACCCATCAGGATGCACCAAAACTATATCACTTGATTATGAGATTGTGGTATTTTTGGCCCTCCATGATCCTTGACTGCATTGAGTTTTCCAAATGGTGTCATTCATGCCAAGTTCATGCTAACATTGTGTATCGGCCACAAGAGCCTCTACACACTACCAAGTACGCTTGGAACATTGCAGCCTGGGGATTAGATGTCTTAGAACCATATTCTTTGGCAACGGCTCACCAATGCCAGTTCATTCTGACCGCTACAGATTTCATTTCCAAGTGGGCAGAGGTAGTGTAGCTCAAGGAAGTCAAGTCCCATTCTATTGTTAACATCATGGGTTTCAATATCATTCATCAGTTTGGGGTTCCTCACACTGTCCTCACCAATAACGGCACCAACTTCCGAGAATTCGAGTTTAAAAAGTTGAATGTCATGTACAACATCCTCTCTAACCATACCTCCGGATATCACACGAAAGTGAAAGGGTAGATTGAGGAATTCAATAAAACCCTATCTAACATCTTATAGAAAATGTTTGGTCAGAACAAGAGGAGTTGGCCGGATAAGCTCCCCAATACCATTTGCGCATATCGGACGACGACTCATAATTACACCCAAGTGACCAAATATTCCCTGGTGTATGGAGCTGAGGCCATCCTACCCATTGATATTCAATTTCCCTCATTCTACAAAATGGTCTATGACCAGCACGTGCGAGATAGTGTGGCTGAAATCTATCTAGATGAATTGGAAGCACTTGATGAGAATAGGCATCGTGCCCTATACAATCTTGAAAGGAAGCAAAGGAGGATGACTGAAGCGTTCAGCAAGAAGTTTCAGCTCCACTCTTTCCTACATGGCGACTTGGTGCTGGATTTGAGAACACCAATGATACCTGGTAGAAAACCACCTATGTTAGAGTCCAAATGGGAAGGATGATTCTTTATTCTTAAGGTTTATATCAATGGTGTGTTCACACTGGTGACCATGGATGGTGGGCGTATAACCCCTCCCACTAACACCAAGTTCCTCATGTAATAATTTTCTTGAGCCTGCAGGTCCGGCATGACCCTAAAATGTCTATTCATATATGAACATAAACTAGATGATGGTCCTACATGACCATAAAATGGATGATGGTCCGGTGTGACCCTAAACTGATTGATCCAGCATTACCTTAAACTGTTCAATCCAGTATGACTTTAATCTGTACCATCCTGCATGACATTAATCTGCACACAGTCCAGCATGACTTTAAACTACACCGTCCTGCACGACGTTAAGCATCACATCGTCCTGCATGACGTTAAACTGCACCTTTGAGAACTATGTGTGGCTTGATTCCAATCCTCATGGGATACATAGGACCTCCCAATCATTTAGATTTCAGGTACAACCCCATATATTAAAGATATCCTGGTCAACTAGGCCCCTTTGCCTATTCCTTTCCATGAGAGGGATATATAGGTGTGGTACAGGGTTATTCCCTTCGTCGTGTTGGGTTTGTGACATTCGTTCCATGCCCCCTTTCTCCTGAGTGTTCTCCATATCATTTTTGTATACTAATCTGTGCGAATTGGGAATTCTCAAGTTGAGCCCCTCGACCCTTTACAATGGTTCACCGATGTGTCCAAGAGTACTCTAGTCTAGGACATGGAGTGTTAGATTTAACTTGGTCATGTTTCCATTCACTTATCAGGCTTCATGTTCCCCTTAATTTTGGATTACATTATCTTTCACAATTGAAGGGCCCCCCAAAAAGACATGGATGCTAGGCCTAAAGGATCTCCTATCATTATAGGTCAGGATCCCCAAGGGTTTCAACCAACAAATTGACACATGTCCCGCATTGTGAATATGGTCAGCGGTCAATGCTCATTAGTTTTCCCCATTTTAGGCTAATGCGACGTGGATGCTGTGTTGTGAACATGTTCAACAGTAATCCTACATCGCCACGCCAACCCCTTCAGGCCTTGAATGTTTGATAAAAGATTCGAAAAATGTTCCACCCTGTCATGTCCAGGTAGAATTTGGACACTCTTGACACTATCCCCCAGTATACCTCCACACGTTAGGGGGACAAAGCTGCAATACCACGTCCTTTATGGATCCTGTAGTCCATTCTCTAAGACCATAAACTATGATCTTTTATAAGAACTATATGCGGCTCGATTCTCATCCTCATGGGATATGTAGTATCACACGGAAATCATGTTTCTAGGTCCATCTCAACTACGAGCTAGCTTCTCCTGCCCCATATCCTCTGACCCTCACTGGCCTATTGGTCCGAGGTTCCTTTCCAGGAGTTGCACATGGTGATGATGTTAACCTTGTCCTCATTCTTGTCGGGTATGTTTTATCACGTCGTGCACATTCCTTTATGTACAAGCCATATGACTTTAAACTGTGCTATTTTGTACTATCACCTGACCCTAAACTGTGATTACATCATCCCAGCTGCACGACGAAAAACAGCACTGCATTGTGATGACCTTGTCATAGGGGACATCACATTGGGTAACAGTCATCCACTATACCATTTGTAAATTCCAGCATATTTCTTTATTCCCTTGGCGACACTGGGATCCCTAGGTCCTTGGTTAGTCTTTCAAAAAAGAGATCTACCCTAATGGACAAACAAGATCTATCAAATGTCGCTCCTTTTCAGTATGAGGGCCACACCCACATGCCCCATTCATCCTGTGCACTAGTACCTTACTTTTCCACCCCTTAGAACTACATATGGATTGATTCCCATCCTTATGGGATATGTAGGAATGCCCATGCGACCTACTATCGGGCCCAGCCTAACTTTTATTTTTGGTCCCTCGACCTAAAACCTCCCTAGAGAACCCATGATGATGTGGACCACATCTTCATTCACATCGGGTTGTATGAGTTACATTGCCATGATTCTCCTAGATTGCCTAATGCCCATGGTCCGAGTTCTAAGACCATAAACTAAGACCCTTTCCAAAACTATGTATAGCTTGATTCCCATACTTGTGGGCTATGTAGGGACACCCAGACATTTCGTCTTGGGTCCAGCCCTGAGAATCACAAATCCCATCCGTTCTCACTATCGGCCCCTTGGCCTGACCCCTAGGGGAGTTGTGTAACTGCATCATATTCCCTAAAAAAATTTGGGATGACCCATAATTTCATTGGGAAGTGACAACTCCATCACCATAGAGTTCCTATCTTAAAGTAGGAATGATAAATTATCATATTAATCCACCTGCCTAATGTCCTTCCGCCATAGTGGCATAATTTCAAGAGTGTTGGATTCTATCCGAACTAACCACCACATATCCTTTAGCGCTTTTTGTACCCTTTATTTGAACCCTCGTCATCTTTCACGTCTTAAGGGACCCCCTAACAGTATGGATACTCAGCTTATGGTCCGCATACTATCCTGGGACAACATTCTGAAAGACTGATGGATGATATTTTGTGTCAGGTCTCGTGTTTTAAACATGGTCAATGGTCGGCCCTCATTTGTTGTCCACATTTTAGGCTAACGCAATAGGGACACTGTGTTTCAAACACGGTCAAAAGTTATCCTTTATTAACATGAACCATCCCACTGTGTTTTGTATTTCAGGTAACATGATCCACATTTTTCATTCCCCTTTGTTTGGACTGATTCTAATGCCCCTGACATTTCCTCGCTCTTGCGCTAGAGAACATAGAGAAGACGATACATCGATTGGTCTAAGGTCCTATACCTTTTATTGGGCCTCCCTCATCTCTTCAGAAATTTGGATTCGAATCTCAAATGCCTGATGCTTGGTTGATGATCCTACTACCAAACAAAGTGATAGTACGAGTATCCCTTGTTTCTCACATTGGGTACGACCCACATGAGCTTAGGAATGGATTGGTATTTATTTTGAGATTATGGATGAGCGCATGAAACCAAGGGGAAAAGTAAATAAATTTGTCCACACATACAGTACAAAATAAGAAGTTGTAAGGAGAAATAAATTTATGAGTACGGCCAAAACAGGGCCCTTAAGGGTCGGCTTCTTGGATGGATCGTTCCAACGCCGCTACCTTTTTTCCAGCGGCCTCTAGGACTGTTGCTCGTCCCATGAGGACCCTCTCTTCATCAGTGGTCGTGGAGCGCAGTTCACTAACCCTATTCCATGCCCATGCCTATTCAGTTTGAAGTTCAGTCATCTAGTGACTCGCTTTAACATGTTGTTCATGGTAGTCTGGTAGCTGGGCCCTCAACTGCTCCCTGAGCTCATAACCGTTTGCAATGAATATATTATTTTCTTTCGCCTGTTCATCGAGGAGTTAGACCTCCTACTCTTCCTTTAGAAATGCACGGGTACTCCACGACACCTCCCGACATTGGGTGACATTGGAGAATTAGCTGCTCTCACACATCTTCTTGGCTATGTAGTCACAAACTGTTGAGTGAATATGTTGAGCATCTACCCCGTCAACACACAAGAAACACATCCAGGTGTGGAGTGATCCCATTTACATCAGCCATTCTGTATGAGGATGACTGAGAAAATGCATGATGCACTTCCACCCTTTGTGTTGCATCATCCATTTCTCCTCAGCCACTTCCGAGTCTGAATCATTAATATCCTTGGGATCAGTCGGCCCATAGACAAGAAAAAAAGCCAACATTCTAGCATCTGTGTCTTCCTCAGATATTCCTCCCAGAGGGTTGGGATCTTCAGCATCTGAGCAACCTTCCTCCCTCGCCTCAACCCTGGTTCCACCTTCGTCAACTTCCAGCCCTTCCTCAATAGTACCTCCACTGATTTCGACCACCCTCTGCTCACCAAGTGTTGGGGCTGACTCGTTTTGGGAGGCATGTCCTGGAGAGGGTGGTACGTTTTCCATTAACTCGCTCGCTGATGGTCCTGGCTCAGTAGCCTAATGATCCTCGAATGTTGTGATCACTGTACAGACAAGGAGCACCCTAATCAACTAAGTCTTCTGACAGTAATAACCCGTATCGAAGAAAAGAGATAACAGGAACCCAAGGCACCAGCCTCCAGTGTTTTGGCCACTATAGGAGCTGTCATAGTGGGGGATCCTTCAACGCTCATCTGTTCAATAATGGGTGTCGGTGCCAAACCTTGTTCCATTGGTGCTTCCCACCCTATGACTGGAGAATCTTTATCAGCACCAATATGCTTTTGAGTATGATAAGGAGGATAGATTAAGGATTTAAAATGGGAGTGAATAAAGGAGGGGGATAGATAAGGGTTGAAGCACACCTCGAGTAGCTCAGTCACATCCATATAAGAGCTGACGATCTCACTGCTCTCTCAAAGACTCCCTTTGTGGGACACCACTTGATACCCTTCACCTTTGGGATCCTCTTCTCCTTAACCTTATCCTTCTACCTCCTCCTCTTCTGTCTCGCCGCTCTTTGGCTCATCATCACATTCGTCATCCTCCAATGACATAATTTCTGGATCATGCTCTTTCCCGAGCATCACTTTAACCAAGAAAGATGGATCCTCATATCGGCCCCGTTGGCATGCGTACATTTCCATGGTCGTCAGATATTCATGCTGATGATGAAAGATCACTCTGTCGACAATCCGAATAAGACCAAATTCTGGCAGCTGGATCTTGTCTCGCCATATCTTCTGCCAAAGGGCTTTAGTACTCACCGACTACCATAGGGGTATCCAAGAAAACCTTAGTTCCGGGATGATTGTGTCATGAGATGGTTGAAGAAGATATATTATTTCCTTCCTGGGATGTTCACTTGTCACTCAATGGGAACCTCCTCTAGGCAACGAGGGCATGGCCACACTATGTGACATCCCTGCTAATAATTTCCCAACCTGTGCAGGCCCCATTGTCCAACATGCTTCCAGTATTTCCTCTCTAATGGTACTCTGCCTACTATCTCTCCACCCAAGTTCCAAACATGCGACCTTGAGTTGTCAAACTCGCTTCCACAAATTCCCCTCAGGGTATGCTATAGCCCAATTTTTGGCATACTTGGTTGAGAGGCCAGCATCAACTCTAGTGTGAGGAAAAGTGATGACGTCACCAAAGCCATAAGTTGGGGACATCAGCCACATTTAACATAGAACGTAGGGACGCCTTTCCTCCCAGACATATGTGTATACTTTTTTCAGTATCCGCTAGAGGCACCCAAACTTCCTGGCAAACTTGGACGAAACGAATGGCTCATAGAAAATCTTCCCATCAATCCAGGCCACAAGTACCCTGCCTCTGATGCTTTGGAAGTACTCCCTCTACTTTAGTGAAACTTTCCCATTGTCTATCATATGGCCAGTTAGGGTGGGGAATGGGATGAAAAAAAAGTTGGCATGATTACCAATTCTGATATTCACTCCCTCATCATTTAGTGTCAGTGGCATGATGCTGGAAATGTTCAGCAGGGATGGTCACATGCCATTACCTAGAGGACTAATGGCATTTGGGAAGTTATATTCACCTCAATGAGCCAAAAACCTTCCATGAAATCTCTTTAAGGGTCCACAAATTATCCTAGGTGACCCCCCTCTCAATATGCTTCACAAAATGGTGTATAGACGAGCCAACAAGGGGACCCCCAGATTGAATCTTTTATTAGCATCCATGATTCCATCCATCACCAGGGTCACTGGACAGACCCCCATCCTTGCGTCCCTCAACATTAAGAGCAACCTGCTCAAGAGTGTGGTGAGGAATCTAGCGTACCGAACATTCAGGTCCCGAATATCATTTATGTTGTATCCCAATGACAGATAGTTCCCCACCTCCATGATCCTCCATTAACATCTGCTCTTTCTCCTCTATGGCGTGGAGGGACACCATATCCCTCACTCTGGAATATTTACTTCCGAATCCATTTCTAGGAACAAGCTAAACCAGTCCTTGTAAGTGATGTCCTTAAGGAAATCCTTGATCCCCCGCCTCTCCTTAGCCAACTCCAATAAGTTCCATGTTAGCATGGAGGTTCTTAATCAGTCTCCCCATGTTCTCATTGGTGGAAGGAATCCATCCTATTGGTGGCCCTCCAAAGGGATACCCCCAATGTAGTGAACATCACAATGACTGATACCAACTTCCTCATAATGAAGATGGAAGGTATTGGTATCAGGGGAACACCGAGTGAACACCTCTATCCCGAGCTTGTGCTAGTGGTAGAAGTGAAATTGCGACGTCCACACTGCCTCAAACAAGCCAATATATCATAACTCGGCCCCAAAATGGTCGCATGTATGGAGAACCCAGTATGACCAGGCCCATTCACTGGTGAAGTTGCCTTCAGACCGTAGGTCCCAGTCCTACAACCAGCCTTTAGCCTCATTAGTGATGCTCTGATGGAAGGTGCTTGCGTAGAGGGCTGGAGAACTCTCCACGATAGGGCCATTCCTTGAAATGGTCCCTAGTCCTGGGATTCAGGATGTAAACGTCCATATGTCTTGTTTCTCTAGCTGGATGATTATTTTTGGTGTTGTTTTATCGAGGGATATCTTCCTCACGAGTCACCCTTGACCGTGGGGTATCAACTTCAAAACCCGGCAGAGGGACCTCCTCCAAAATACCAAAGTCCCATAGTGGCAGATTGTTGGGAAGGGCATTATCATTTTGGGAGGGGGTTAGCATATTGAAAAGGGTATGGTTATTGGATACAATCCTTTGGGCGCCATAATCATTAGGGTTGATGACCATTTGAGCCATTCGAGAAGCCGCTTCTCCCCTGTCAGCCTATTTTCCGGCCATCTTCTTCCGACAAGTGTTTGAGTAGCTGGCGCTGAATATTAGAGGGTGGAACAAAAAATCAGCGACCGTCGCAAAATATTAGAATGTGGCGTGAAAAACCCTGGGTTTTCACATTAAATGATGCATGATCTCGGTGGGATTGTGTGCAACCTGAGAGGTTTTTCACACGGGGAAAGATAAATTTTCACCCACGAGAGCTTGTAGCTTGTCGTATGAGGAAATTCATATGGAACATGGGACCTGTGCCATGTTTTTATAAATAG
This sequence comes from Viscum album, assembly GCA_963277665.1. Lineage (NCBI taxonomy): Eukaryota > Viridiplantae > Streptophyta > Magnoliopsida > Santalales > Viscaceae > Viscum > Viscum album. The sequence goes on from OY728130.1 coordinate 1,714,875,996, forward strand.
ATCATGGTTCAACTATCTTATCAAAGTGTATTCGGATAAAAATTATTCTTTATAGGCCCCTCTCAAAGGGGGAAATCCCATTATGCAACCCTCATACGCCCTTTCATCAAAACTCGAAAGGTATTATTCATGTTGGTTCATGTCTTCCGTACTGTACTCTATTAAATAATGTGTCAATAATCCTTACAATATTAGTTTAAACAATGTTCCAATCACCCTTACCGTATCATATTAAATTGAATGTATATCATTCTTATCGTATGATGTTGAATTGATTGTCCAACATCCTCAACATATATTGATAAAGTGAATTTCCATCATCCTATGCATATGTTGTAAAAATTTATGTCTATAGTGAATTTCATAATATAAAAATGTGAAGTGTCTTTAGACCATTTTAGATAGGTCCTTTACACTAATGAAGGCCACCTACCAAATCATTAATATTCTTAGGGAATCACTCAACATACGAGATGGTGCTCCCATAGAAGAAGAGTTTGACCATTTTTAAATAGATGATTTTTCAAAGACGTTCTCCAATCCATGATTGAGTAATTATAGAGGGCCTAGAATCCATCTTAACATCCCATCACTTCATTTCCAAACTTTTTGTGTCCCTTTATTTGGATCTACATCCTCCCCCATGCTCGAATGTGTCTCCATAATTAAAAATGATAACTGACCATAAGGAAACACTTATCATCTTGGGAACAAGACTTGGAAGACATTTTTGAGATTTTGAGATAGGTTCCATATTTCAAACATGGTCAGCTGTTTACCCACCTTTGTTTTTTTCCATACTCGGAAAAGTGATCATGGATGCTGTGTTTTGAACATGGTCAGTAGTTATCCTCCATCATCACACTAGTGACATTTTTTCAAATATTGGGAATCATGATTCAAATTTTCTATAAAATTTGTTTGGGTAGAATTCAATGCCTTTGGCATTACCCCATTCATGCACTGGTAGACTTGTAATATAATATTAACGATTCATAGTGACTCATTCTCTAAACATGGAATATCATAGCTTGAAAACTACCAATATTCAATTAAAAAGTATAGACCCCTAGTGTTTGATAAATGTCAGAAACTCTCATAAGAATTATTAATCACGTGGTCACCACTTTTTTCTCTCACTGAGAATGGCACAATTTTTCTTAGGGATCAGTCATTTGTTATATCATGAATACGGGTGAATTGAGATATTAATTTTTAAAAAATAAACATGTCAGAGAATGTTAGAGATTAAATTAACCCATATGATGTTAGAGAGGTCCATCCACATATCTATGCCTCTCCTTTACAAAATAATCCTAACAGGTTTACCCCAAAGATCATGTTTTTGTTGTCATCAAACCTCTATTAAGTGGAATCTAGTGTTTGATGCTGCTCTTATAGGATATTCACCTCTTATTTTACATGATGGATGAATTCTTTGTCTCTAATATACATATTGTATGACTCTCCCTGGTACTCAACTTCTAAGGATATCACCTATGTCACTTTAGTTGTGGCTGCACCAAATGGACCACCAATTATTGTTAATCATAGTCTATATTATTCCCACAACCATGTTCTCGTATTCCGTCCCTTCCATGAATGTTATATACACTTTATATTATGCATGATCCAAGGAAACCACATCATTTTGTTTTATATTGGAAATTTAAAATACCTTCTACTTGTCAGGTTCCGACCGGACAAGGATTTATCAACCAAATGTGAGAAGGTTACTGGAGTCAACCCCACTAGTGACCATGTTGAATAGAGAGTGAATGATATATCATACTGGATGAGGTATGGAATCAATCTTAGTATTGGTGATGATGTTCCACACATACCTCCATTCCATGTGATGAATAAACTAGTTCTCCTTAGTGGAATGTAAGATATAATTCTAGAAATATTCAGCCAAAGTAGGTTCATATAATGGAAATACACCCAAAATATCATTAGCTGAATCATCCCTGAGAATTTATATGATGTGATCCTATGGAAATCTATTTCTGGGAATGGATCCTTGCCACCCCTTCCCAAGCAACATATCCTTCCACTACCCTTTATGGCACTTACGTGGTGGAAACACCTATTCTGGCCTCCTTAAACATCCCTACTGGTATCATAATTTCATATTAACCTCCCACATCCACCAGAAATTGAAATTTGTGGGTAGGTGAATTCAATTCAAGACCCTAAATTTCATTAATTTTTTGAAAAATTCCCCCCTCTCCACTGAGCATTTGTATCCGACAAGTGATGTTGGTGGAACTTTTATAACAGTCTCTTTTGTTATAGATCCTTTATTCTGCAATTTCATTTATAGTGTATCTTACCCATAGTTTATTGTACAATCTCATTAATTGAATATATATGAACCTCCATGGTTGGCCTAACCATGATATCCTAAATGATAATTTCTCAGGGATAATTAAACCCATTATTGCTGCCATTGACTCTAGTACAGATTACACAGATGCTGACAATCATAACTGAGTCCCAAAACTAATTGATCTACTATTCAAATATGTTTCATTCAAATAGAAACAGATAAGACAGAATATATAAAGTGTGAAAATGGGAGAAGACATAATGAATACTATATTATGGTGAGGATATCTTCAATATTCAATTGTTGTACCCTTGAGATATTAATTCAATATGTGGTGGTCAGTTTGGTCATATGTGCTCCTTAGGATGATGGTTGGCTACTTGTGGACATGAAATGGGGGGGGGGAACACTCACCCATTAAAGGATTTAGTTTCCTTCTCCTTGTATTTTATATTCATCATGAACCCCCCTCATTCATGTTTGTCGATCCCTTAACAAGTGTAAGATAACTAACAAGGATCACTGGGGTTCAATATAATTCTTGGACCATGAGATCATATTATTTGACAGAATAGGAGAAGAGCCTCATGATGTGATAGAGTCCATTTAGGTGTTTCTCCCCTAGGTGTTTTGAGTATCTCTGAAGAGGTGAATTAGTATCCAAGTTACTTTCTGATAATTCCAAGGATGTGGTCATCCCCAATAGCACATTCACCCAAGTGGACAGTGGATATCTTATACCCTGAGAGTGGACAGGATCATTTAACTCCATGATGTATTACACTACCTATTCTCAAGGAAACTGTACGTCAACCCTAGAAAAAACATGCCTAGTTAGGAATTTTCCCTCTTTATTGTGATCCCACAACATCCCACTGTGATTGTTGATCTATCTGTAGATCCCCTATCTATCCCAATAGTTAGGAAATACCACATAGTTAGGGATATCCATACCATATGTTATATTTTATAGATAACTAAATTTCTCCCTCAAGACTACCCTAGAGTGTTGGACTTCCTCCCATGACCACATTCCTAGAATAGATTAGACTTTTCCTCTATTTTTCCTAGGTCCCCTTCCTTTTTCCGGTTAAGATCATCTGGCTGTATAACTATAATGGATTTTCCAAAAGGATAATACATCCTGAAATGAAAGATCTAACCACCAATCATCAGTAACCCAATGGTTTAGGGTCCTCCCCATAATCATCCCAGTTGGTTAGGTTCCTCACCGTCTCCAAGGGATTTGTTCTCTCCAATATCATTGGATATTCATGGATGAGCCCATATGCGGTTGTAGGAAGTGGAAGCCCATTCCTCCATTTTCCATCACTGCACAAGAATGTTCTCCAAGGGGTTGAATCTAGAAAATAAAAAAGAACCCATGTGTACACCAACATGACCAATCACTCTAGGCATTTGAATTTTATTTCAATCTGATGTGGTTTGTATAACTCAAAAAAATGGCTCTCATTAATCCCTAACCATAAGTACCCACCTCAAATGTCTAAGAATTATGACCATTTATTGATGGTCCCAATTCCATCATTCATCACTATCACTATTGGGTGGGGGATGGGTGAATTGTTATGCTCACTACCATTATAACCTTTCCATCACATCTACAAGAGTTGAAATATCGAGTGACTCTCATTGGTATTGAGAATCACTGGGAGGAAGTTCATAGTGGGATGGTAAATGGGATTTGGGTATTCATATCCCCTATGTGAAAGGTTACCCAATATTAATATATGTGGAGGATCCCTCACACATGTATCATATATATACCTTGTCTAACGTGGGGGAGAACCTTGTATAACATTACCAATAAGTGATCACCAATATTAACACTCTGATCTATCTCCATCATTGTTTCTATTATAATGGTTATCAGCCACACCCCCAGGTGTGAATCCCTCATATGAAGAATTCAACTATATATTGACACAATTATAAAACTATCTATCTTGGAGATAAGACAATCATGTTTTATGTTGTGTCACCAAGTATTCCCCAGACATGCCCCCTGGATCCTTCAATTGGAATGCTCTTATCCCCAATGTAACCCCCTATGCATGTTCAAGGCCTACAAGGTATCAATTACATTAGTTCATTCCTAAAATAGAAAAATACATTTTTGGAATGATATTTCTATCATTCACATCATCTTTTTAATGGTCACACATTCCAAATCCAATAGCTCTATTTATTGGTCCAACATATTTTCATATTCCTATCGCACATTCTATATAGAGTGTAATTCATCATAAATTATTCCATAAATTGGTATATTAAATATATTTTGAAGATCCCTAATGCTAATGTCAACCTCCCATGATTCATATTAAATGTGTTGGTCTCTATAGACCATGGACTGAGCAACTCTGAAATGATTTCTACGGGATAGTAGACATGAAACTATGAGGCACATGACACCTTATAGAGTGAAAATTGGTTCACCTTGGACTCAAATTCTCTAAAAAACGCGCACACCAAATTATCCTAGGACCATTGATAAGTTTATTTACCCCATGAAGTAGATCATAGTTTTGATCTATCCTTTCACTGGATCCCCCAATCATTCTTTGAGAATATTATCATATTATGGGGGGATGTATCAACCTCCAAAATATCCCCATTAAAGTTATTGGAATGTTACTAAAGATTGTGTATCGTGAGTGATGTGTGGTCTAGTTGGATGAGTCCTTAGGTAGCATTATGATATTGGTACTAACCAAGCATAAATTTATACCAATAGGCAGGCTTTTCTATGCTCACAGTAGGGATAAAAAAATTACCCCAAGATTATAGGCATAGAGTGGAAGCCTATTTGATAAATAATACTCCCTTTTTGGGTTATATTATATATATAAGGATTGATTCATGGTTTTAAGTACTCTTAATTATCTCCAAAGTTATTAGAATCCCATTCATTTATCCTCAATGAGTAGTGGTAGCATTAGCTTCTTTAGCGACAATTTTAATCATGATTTATGAGTTTATTGGGGTCTAGTTCCAAAGTATCTTCTAATTTATATTTTATAATAGGGATGGGTTCATGGAACAATGTTAATAGATAATATTTCAGGATGATAAGGCACCATATATGTTTATCTTCACAAGTGATGGGGAACATTGTCACAAAGTTGTCGTGAAGGGCGTGAGCTTCAATAAAAGGGATAATATGATTTCTCTTCGGGAAAGTATTATGATCTCTCTAAGGGGAACCCCACATATTTATATAAATATGGCCACTGGTGCTACATTAGGGGCACCCACAGTGGGAGTCATGAACAGTATCCACGATTTATCTTCACAAACAGAAGTTAATTGACATTTTTTCTGGATTATCTCTTAGTATTCGACTCTCATTTTCCCTATCACATCCAATTCAGTTAGGGTAGTATTATTATGTTTAAATATTAATTCCATAAGAATGGTAGGGGAAGTTAAATTTATTTCTAACTGAATATAATCTAAAATATACATAAAGAACCTCAAAGTTACTACCTCATGAATCTCACTATCTTTGCAAATGGTCGATGTTTGTTAATGTCCCAGCTATGTGGGGTCCGGATGATCACCTTTTTACAACATCAAAACCGAGTAATGTAGATAAAATAAACTATTTAGAGTCATGATGTTAACCTCTACAAAGTGAAATAGGGACTCACAGAGTCCCACCCTCTTGCGAAGATAATAAATCTTCATGAAATTCACCAATAATCACAAAAAAAACTTTTTATAAATACACCCATTAGTATGACTTTTTAGGGGAGGAATGAAATTTTGACTGAGGAAAATTTCCACATGTTCATGAAATAAATTATATTCATGAGTGAAAGAGAGATTTTATCCCCCAAGTTAGTTAAGAATCATGAACCCACCTTCCTTATGTTCCTTCTAGCCTCCACCCAAATTTAAGATTCTTTTTATAATGTCCAATTATATTCATGGAAGAATAATTACCTATAATGGAAAAGAGAATTCATTAATTATTAATCATTCATGAACCTATCCCATGGGAACCAAGACATCACACTAAGGTAAGGGAAATTGGTTTTCTGAATCATACTCCTTTACATGGCCCCTAACATCAGTAAGGCCCCTGAGCTTCACGAGACCCTCCTACACCAATCCCCAATCATCACAAATCATATTAAATAATCCTATCCATGGTTCCTCCCACATAATGACTCCTATTCATGATGTTATAGTTCATGGGGACCCCATAACAATCCATGGATTCTTCAAACGATCATCAAGCCATGTTTGACTTGTACCACCCACTCTTGTGTCATCCCGTATAACACTAAATTCACCCTAGGACTCTATCCAATATCTTTATTCCAGAAATAATCTCCCTAAATCATTTTTATTCTATGAATATGGACCCTAACATCAGCCTCCTAGGTAAACACCCTACCATAGTAGTGCTAATATCATGCCCCGAACAAAGGCCAAAGAGTGGCGGTCACATAAGCCCAATGGGTGGATTAATTAAGGGAAATGATAAACCTATCTAAACAAGGATTATTTATAAATAATATCTTACCTCTTTGACATGGTCCCCCTATAGTTGAGATCTCAAAAAAAATTCGTGTTTTGTGACATAAAACTACATAGTTCCTTGTCCAAGTCAAATGGAGTCAAATTACATGACATCATACACATTATCTAAAATTATAGTCTTACCCTATTTAACTAACAAAAAAAGGATTCTCCAGGTATGATCATCATCGGATGCCACCCTATCTTACCATATAGTCCAAAAAACCAATAGGCCATCTTTCCCATATAATCCTCATACCATTCCTCATCAAATATATTTTTAGGACAACATCATCCTTTCCGTATAATGTTACACTACGTGAATCTACCCGGTAAAGAAGACCATAATTTGTGGCATAGATCTATGTGAATTATGATCCATGTATCTTAAATAGGGTACTTAGGACACATCCCTAAGGTTCAGTCAACATGTTGGTAAACTTTAGTGTGACATCTTCCCTCAATGTGTTGTTCCATCCAGATCTGCCTCTATGGTTCATTCTAAAACATTGGTAAAATAATGTTTGACATCATCCCTATATGGGATGCACCTCCTGGATCCTCTTCCATAGGGTATTTGAATCCATAAATAAACATAGGTGAGTCATAGTTTCCCATAGGGATGAATCTATTTGATCAACATCCATTGGGTGATTAGATCCATCAATAGACATACGTGTGACATCTTCCATTATAAAGACACACCTCTTGAATTTGCCTCAAAATGGCATTTTGATCCGTCCATAATTAGATCCTTCTCCATATGGAATTATGATCCATTTGTAAACCTAGTTTTAGAATATTCCCTCATAGGGATGTACCTCCCTGATCCACCTCCAGGGGTAATTCTAATCCACTGAGAATAATAGGTGTCATGTCTTCACTCATAAGGACACTGCTCCTCGATTAGCCACCAGGGGGCTTCCAGTCAATCTGTACTTGATGTTAAACCTATTCCCAACCTATATTTATAATGATTTAACCCTATTCCCATCTATACAAGAGGTTACACTGGAACCCTCTCCCATATTACATATCCCCTTCAATAACCTGGGATACCACAGGAAAAAAATCCCAGGATGGCTTATTCCCTTAATGTCCATCACCTCTTGATCGACATTAGATTCATTGGGTTTTACACCTATGATTCCCCTCATTATATTATTTCCAAGGGGAATATTTATAGGGGAGAAATGTCCCCAATGTACATACATGCCTAGAGATTCCGAACATGATTATTGTCCTGGCAAATGGATTCTTCCCTCTTAGGATAGAAGAAGCATAATTAACTGGAATCCACATAGATATGTTGGAGGGAATGAGTTCCATGAACATAAATTAATATATGAAGGAAACCCATACTAGGAAATGAGATCTAAGTATGAATCCATGGATTAAAGAACCAATATCTAATCATCTTGTTTCAATCGCAAAGTATCCATTGTTGATGAATGTGATGAAATAATCCTCTTTATGGAAAGTTGGAATGTGGGGAAACAAATTATTTCATCACACAACCACATAGAAAGGAGAAGTGACAATCACAACATTACCTCACTAGCTCATAGTCATTGACTAACAAAAGTAATTCATAACACTACCCCCAAAAACAATCCATATTTAAAATTACTTCTCATTTAAATCAATTTTTTATATTACAAATTACCATTAAATTATTTAAAAATATCTTATTCATTTCACAATAATATCCCATTATTTTTACATTTTCATTATCATTAATTTTTGTAAGATCATTAGCCGTTTAAACAACACGGTTCAATTCATTTTGAGTGTCATTAATCATTTTACCCCATATTTTAAACTAGTACATACCATTTTAATTTCAACAATATAGTTTATTAAATTACATTACTACTTTATAAAATAAAATTATAAAAAAAATTACAAAAACATACATATATTTTCATCCTTATACCAAAATGCCTATAGAACCACTATCATGGATATGATGAAATCCTCGTCACTAGAGCAATATAACCACCACAATCCAACATATCCACCAAATATACCACATCCAATTATAATCATATCACATCCCCACATCATTTTCACACACCAAAAATCAACACATGCCATAAAACATCACATATCCTTTTTTCACCAACTCCACATCACTACCGCATTCTATCAAAACTAAGCCACATACCACATCCAATTCTCTTCTTATCAGATCCCCTCAACTTAGTAATGCCCCAAAACAAACATTCACACAACTAAACACATACCAAAGCACATCAACATTCATTTTTTATGTTTTTAAAAGGTATTTTAATCAATTCCACTTTACTTTTATAGCTGTTATCATAGAAACAAAATTATAGAGCAAGACATTTCATTTAATGTATATAAGTGATTTTATAATTTTCATTTAGGTAGATATCAAACAATATCTACAATAGAAGTTCTATAAGATCACAAAAATATCACAAAAAATACCCCCAATGCCATAATTTTTATAAAGGCATATTTCATATATAATCAAAATATAAAAAATAATATCAAAGTTGTAAAACATGATTTTTTATTCCCCTTCCCATTTAATTAAATTAAATTAATTAATTTATCATTGTTAAGCCTCATTTAAAACATCTTCACAAGGATGAAAATAATATAAGCCTACATCCTGATACAATGTACATAGGGATGATGGACCACTTACCTGGATAAAAAATGATTTAGTCGATTAACTATACCAAAAAATAGCAGTTCACATAAAGGCGTCAACCTCTATAAAAACCTAAGCCTAAATTCGACAGCAGGGTTCCAAAAATCTAAAGGAAATGTTCAGATCCTATTGAATTGAAAAAATTCAAACTAGAAAGAATGATGGAATGATCCTTAAATTATAATAAAGTGATCTAAAACTAGGGGGAATTTATATGTTTTTAATTTTCCATTAAAGGTGAATCTTGTCAAATCCATGTGATATATATAATTAAAAGGACCGTGGATTTTAGTAAATTTATGATACAATTACCCCTATTTTAAAATTACTTCAATTTCATTAATGAAGTTATTTAAAACGTAATTATTCAAATAATATCAAAATGGAAACATAAGAAATTATAGAAATATGGAACATGCTACTGTTGAGTGATATTATTAGGTTTCTCCAATTGGAGATACTATCAAGTGGTACCTCTAGTGTGATACATTTTGGTTCTGTAATCAGTGTAAAAGAATTGGTTTACACTACCAATGTTCTACTGTTAGGTTCCACTATCAGTTTTCTACCATCAAGTTTGACCAATTTCATTCTACCATATAGTGCAACGTATAGTGTGACAAATTTAGGTGATACCACAAGTTTCTTGCCATCAGGTTCTACTATTATTCTAAAAACTATCAGTTGCAACCCCTAGAGTGATATCATTAGGTTCCACATCCAATGCACTTCTGTGAAGTTCTACTATCAGTGTACTACCATTAGGTGATACCATTATTTTTATCCCGAGACACCAAATCTACATCCTCATTCCATGGTACAATGTATATACTAATAGGTATAATATTAATTTTCATTTATGAAACTCAGGGCGGAATACTTCATATATCACCAGCCAAACTACTAGCTTCCCCTAAAGCAACATCAAGTTTTCACTATCCTATGACCATCACTATTTCTAACATGATCACACATCATATCTATCTATATTTATCACCATTGAGACTCCTCCACCTACCTCACAAGATAGTACATTACAATTATGTGAGTCAATAAATCTCTACAATCCTAAACTCATACATTAATGTGTAGGTATTAAAACTCATCCACCATATTCAAACCATCCCCATTCTCTTGAACCAAAAAATTACATAGAAACTAGCTCAAATTTAAAGCAGAAATGATCTCCATTCCTGAGGTCTAGGTGATTTAAAAACAGTAATACTAATTACACTTTAGCCTCCTCATTTTTTTTATATTCAGATCACTCTGAGAAATGATATACCTCAAAATCTTTTGATCCATAAAGACTACAGAGGAATCCCAAAATAGGTATTTTCATGACAGATTTTGCAAAAACCCAATTGATTATAGCTCTAGATCATGACTAGAATAGTCATGATCATGAGGACATAACTACCTAGACCCATAAGAGGTAAATAACATTTGATTCATCCAGATTCATCCCAACACTAGACATAATATTTCACAAAATAACTCAAGCATCAGACAATTCTTTTGAATTTAATGTATTGGATCACATACTTGTTTTTACTTTAAGTAGTTAAATAGTGTGTAACAATGATTTTCTTAGAAAAAAATACAATTCATTTCATGTAAATTATTCCAAAGGGGCCATAATACATTAGAAATCATTCAAAATCATTCAATAATATCCAATAAGACCATGTAAACCAATAATATCTTCCTCATTCCTGGGTTATAACTAAGAAGAAACTACCTCAACCTTCAATGGTTCCATAACTAATCCATGCGAGGAAACTACATTCTTGATGAGATGAACCTATAATATCTATATATTATAATTGGACAATTTTTCGTAGAGATGTTGGAATTAATGAAATTGCAGGATGGCTCTGAAATATTCAGTGTGGTCCTCTTTTGACCTCAATATATTTAATATTTACTCAATGAAAGCATCTTTGAATAGCTCCATTAATTAATGGAACATGTATTTCATGATTCCCATGAACGAAAAATAGGAATTCATTCCACAGAAGGGATGAAAATAAACTTACCAATCCAATTCTTATATCTGAAGGCAGCCACTAGGACATCAGCCTCCTTCACCCTCAACTAGTGATATATAGATTGTCTATCGGTCATGGATAGACAACTAGTTCCACTAAACTAGGTGAAATGATAATCGACCCCTCGAATAGGATTTAATATTAATATCATCACCAAGTTCAACCTATGGTACATTTTGAACAACCTCCTACTATCATCCGCCTTCATCAAGAACAACATTGGAACACCACATAGTGACATAATATGGTAGATGAAACCATTCTACATCAGATCATTTATCTGAATTATAAACAACCAATACTACGAGGGTTCCATATGATATCGATCCATTAAAATTATAGAAGTACCACAATATAGATCTATCTCAAAATAAACATCTATTTGACTAGGAAGTTTCAAAAAATCCTCAGGAAATAATATAGAAACCCCATGAAATCGTCATGAACATCCATCATCCCAACCTATTTTTATTCGATAGTGATATAGGACATCAAAGAACGAAGGGGTTCAATCGGTCTACAAACCACGTGACTACACCCCTCTCCAATGAAATATGTATGATTTTGTACGTCATCTTAGAAGATGAATATTCTATGGAAGAAGTTGATAATGGGAAACACAAAATACACCCTGTCATTATGGTGGATGACATCATATACTGTGTATAATGTAAGAAAAGATTCTTTTTTGACTAATGTGTCCCCATCATAAATTTAAATCTTTAACATATATAAAAAAGTATGGTTTAGTCTTTGACTTGAGTATTCAAAACCCAACGCATGGAAATTATCTACATGTCCATTTCTGAGGTATAGAATAATGAAGGTGGAATAAATTAGTTCAAATCTTGTAAATCAAATAAGGAACATATAAGTGTAATAAAAAACTAATTATACCTCTTGTGATAACTTGGACCTTTATGTCTACCACCTCCACTTCATGGAACAAACCACACCCAAATCCTCTATGTTAAAAATGAAATCCACCAACATGTCCATGCATGTTTTGAGGAAACTAATCATGATGAAAATATTAATGTTAGACTCTACCTGCTCCGTCCCCTCATGATTGTGAATAATCATACATCCCCCACTGCTAAAATGGAATTTTTGGGTACTGATACTTAGGATAATAAAGTTGAGATTGAAGAGACAAATGGAAATAATCTTGATGATGTCTCTGATCTCCACAATTAAAATAAATTGGCCCAAAGATCGACTAAATGGAATAGTAACCACTATCCACAGAAGGCTTCCATGGATGTTTCTTTATTAGACTTCATACTTGTAAAAAAATACATGGTGCTGGAACTTATGAACTGAAATTAAAAACTATGCTCATCAAGGAACTCACCTAGCTCCCCTAGTGTGGAAAGGCTCATTATGATTGAATCCCTTCAATAATATCCCTATTTTTATAAAATTTTAGACGAATCAGAAACATAATGAGTGTTAATACATATTGAAATTAAGGATGGATTGCCTCCTCATGTTGTCTCACATCGGACTCATTGTTTTGAAATGGATTGAGGAAAAGTGTAATTGGTCGTCGAACACTATCCCCAACAACCAAAATCAACCACTTCCCCATTGATCGGAGAATATCACCTGAATAGTGATTACCTTCTATGTAGATGAGTGGAAAACTGAATATAAATCCTTCTGGAATTCAATCCATGAATTTTCTACCCCTTCCCCTAAAAGATGTAAAACCCAAACAATGACATGAAACTCTATGAATATAACTGATTGACAGTGGGACATAGTACTATATCGAAGTATGAATCAAACTGAAAGGAATCACATGCTCCACCATATAGGCCTCTATCTCCACATCTGAATCAATTTCTGCATACCTCCCCATATCCTTCCAATAAATGGTTCCCAAGTCACTCTTATAGTGATCATACAACAATAAGTGCTAAACCCTTTGGTGATCAACTTGACCAGTGTGTAAAACCTCTATTACCTATTCTAAATGTGGATGATGAATAATATCTATAACATAATTGGAAAATGTTTTTCCATAGATCGATATTATGAAAATTTAACAAGATGAATTTAATTCATTATTGTATGCCCAAAACAAATGCTACCCAATTCTAATAGAACACAGGTCGTCATAATTTGTGTACCCATCTGAGGTCTCTATCATTAATGTTGTTAAACCTAACTTGGTTGTCCAATAACATAAAATTATATGCACTGGATCAAGAGGGATATAAAATACACTATTTCGAAAAATCTCTTTATCAAATTTAATAATGTGTGTTCATATAACACGGTTCCCCTCCCAGCCCATGTAGCTATCACATGTCTTAATGAAAAAATCCACAATATCACTCAATAAATTTCCTTTGATAACACTCTATCACAAATCCTCCATCCAAATAGACACTCCTATGATGGAATTGAAGAATATGAGATAATGACCATCGAAACCCACCTCATATAGAACATGGGTTGATGATTAGCATCTATGGTATTAAAATATACTGATATGGGAGTTATTAACAACTACAAGAAACATTATAATTAGATACAATGTAAAATTGATTAAAAAACAATATAATAAAATAAATAAACCCAAAATCATCACACAATTCATGTTTAAATAAAATAGATACATTCAAAGGTATTAAAAATAAGTATCAACATAAATGATAAGGTCGTGATATAAAATTTGTAAATATTTACAAGATAGTAATGCCCAGTATAGTCTATATAATCATCATGGAAACCTAGAAATTTTTTATAAATATATGGTGATCATATAGGTATGCTCATTAGGAAACACAAATTGTATCATTCACAAGTCAATGAAGCATACCAATGCACCTGTGGGAAAACAGCAGAACCAATAGTTCTTAAATAGGGAAACTATCTAGACCCATCATCATCGTGGATACTCCCAAAATAAAATAATAAATTTATAGTAACAAAATATGATCCATATCAATGATAGGGTACCAGGAACCATTTTCCCACCAATTAGCCTCTCTCACACCCTGACAACATTCACCTAGGTGATATTATTTTTCTGTATAATATCTCATCACATCACATTGCATCATATAACATTCCACATATAGGAATCAGCTGCATCAAATCAAATCACATCCATAACCAAAATTGTAGTGTATCATAAAGATGAAATAAATCATCCTCACGACCTCTTTATACTATAAAAAACCCACCGTAATCCAAATCATCATCTTATCTAAAAACACACGTGTCATCACATGAAACCTTGCTGAAAGACACATATTTCATCACATCATATCTCATATCAATAGTGAAATTTTTACTTCTAACCATGAAAACCAGTTTATGTTATTATAACCTAGATGAGGGAATGGGGAAGAGTGTGTGTCCAGCCATACATCATAACCATTTTGATGTTTGAATAAAACACCAATAACTATTGGTTGACAGCACATGGAGCATGACATGGTTGGGGAGTGTGTAGAATATCACAAGGAAATATAATATATGTAATACCATAGACCAAAATCCCAAACTATGGGTTCATAATTAGAACTTCATCCTAACATAATAAATCACCACTTAATCTCAAAACCTCCACCACTTTCACTTAAGAAACTAAATGTATAAAAAACATTTAGGCCATATATCATTTTGTTTCTCGATTAAACTGATTTTTCAAGATTTCACATTAGGAGTATATTTCCCTAAAAATGATCATTCATTTAATATATCAATTCCATTACTTTAATATTTTATATCCCATTAATTAATATATAAACATATACTATTTAAACACCACAAACACATTAGGTTTTGTGTCATTATTCATATCAATCCATTTTTCAAATTATCTCGTAACATTATTGTTTCAAAATTATGATTTATTAAATTCCAGAACTGCATGAGAAACTAACATAAAAGAAAACATCACACAAAAATTCAACCCAATAACCTTAAGTGAATATTCCAAAACATGAATCATCTCACCTACGTTCACCTCTATGTGACTACTGTTACATCACAACCAATTTCCTTCACAACCACCAAATAGACCATAACCATTTTTCATCATATCAGCACCTCAAAACATAGTCACACACCACAAAATACATTCACACATCCCGAAAAATACCATAAATTATCATATATAATTTTTTATATTATTTTATGTGGGTTTTATCAGTTCCACTAAATAAAATTTATATTATTTTAAAAAAATAAATTTATAGGGGAAACTGTTTCATCTTCTGATTTATTAGTGATTAACCAATTTATATTTAAGGTAATTTAAAATAATCACTATGAAATGGGTTATGTACAATAATAACTAAAAAAATACCACAATAACAATGATTTTCAAAAAGAAATAATTATTTTACATTCCCAATATCATTAATATTGTCAACAACAATCATTCATGTGTTTTCATTTTTATTCCCCTTAAATTAAATTAAACTAATTAATTTATCTTTGTTGAAATGGAATGAAACCATATTATCTTCAATAAAAAGAACAAACCACTCCATGATTATTCAATATAGAGAGTGAATAATGATTTCATAACTAGAAGAAATATTCGATAGTCGAGTCGCTATATGAAAATAAGGTGGTGCATGCACAAGAGGGAACATATATAGAAATAACTCAAACACTGTTGAAAAAGTATTCCATGACTCCATGGGAATGTATTTTGAGCCTATGGTATTGTGATAAAAATAATAATATAGGAATAAATGATTGATCTCCAATATAAGATAAACATATATGAAACTATTCGGATATTATATGGTTTTAATTGACTATTAAGGACATATATCATCAAATCAATGTGCTATAACCATTTAAAAGGTTCTAGAATTTTATGAAATTAAATATATAATTATATTCCACAATGAAATATTTTAATTAAATTAATTGTAGATTTAAACCATTATTCATCAAAAAATACTTCAATATGGAAAAACAAGTAAATCTAGAAAGTAATGAATATACTTGAACTGGGATATACTAATATGTTCAATCATTAGAATGCATTATCTTGTTAAAAAATTAGTGTATGACCACCATGATATAATATCAGTGTTATAAAATCATGTACTACAATTAGTTTTAAATAGTTAGTTACTAACTTCAGTGTTATATGATTAGGTTCTATCACCAGTGTTCTTCCATCATGTACTCCCGCTAATGGGCTATCGTTAGGTTCTACTGCTAGTGTTCTCCTACCAGGTGACATCATCAGTGTACTATTATTACGTTTTATCACTAAATTCCAACTATTAGGTTCTACCACCACTGTGCTATAATTTGGAGCTACTATAATTTTCTTCCATGAGGGGATACCATCATTGTGATACTATATTGTGCTACCATTAAGTTCAAAATTTAACCTCAAAACAACATTTTTACCATAAAAACCCACCAAAATACTCCCTTCATACTCCAAACACCATTGGACTCACCCCAAAAACCTCAATAATTTTATATCCAAAAAATTAATTGTTGGAAAAAAATCCCTCAAGGCATCATTGAAGTATTTTTGAGGTGATTGTGTTTGTTTACACAGTGAACATCTATGTTTTGATTCTTGACAATGCAAACCATGACCTACAATTTTTTTGACAAAGCAATCCATGACATTCAAATTTTCTAACAAAGGGGATTTCAAGGTGGAATTTCGAGTTCATGAGTTGTGGTCAATAATCAATGTTTTATTCATGATCTTCGACAATGGAATGGATGATCTGGAGGCGGTACAAAAAGAACAGATACACGGTGGTGCCATTTTCCAGTGTTTGCCAAATTTTTGGGCCTGAAAATCGACAAATGAATAAAAGTTGTTTTTGGCAATGGGACTTGCACACTGTGTACATGAAGGGCTGGAAACATGCGCGCCATATGTTTTTTAAGATCAGATCATCAATGTATGGCAATGGGATAAGTGTCGCGCAAGTATTGGTGGTGTCGCGCAAGTGACTTGTGCTCAGTGAAAGAGACTTATCCATTGATGCATTAGAAGCTTGATAACTTGTGCGGCTATGGTTTTTTAAGATCCGAAGATATAAATATGGAAAAGGAAAGAGGATCTCACGACTTTTCAAGTGGGTTTCACAAGTGACTTGTAGAGGAAGAGACCTGTGCGCCGAGACTTGCACGCCGAGGGTTGAATTGTGCTATGTCGTGTAGTGTTTTTAAATTGCCTATAAATACTAGACCACTCCTCCTCATTTCTCACAGGAGTTCAACACTTTGGTAAATCATAGGTCCTGTCACGTAGGTGTGGAAGTCACGCAAGTGGTGGTGTGTCGCGCAACTGGGACTTGCGCGCCAGAGTAAGAAGTTGCGCGCGAAGTGTGATTTGCGCGCCTGAGGTGGTTTAGGCGAGGAAGGAAGTTAGTAGTGCTGGTTTGGAGTTAAAGAAT
Organism: Viscum album; assembly: GCA_963277665.1. Taxonomy (NCBI): domain Eukaryota; kingdom Viridiplantae; phylum Streptophyta; class Magnoliopsida; order Santalales; family Viscaceae; genus Viscum; species Viscum album. The sequence continues at coordinate 1,714,894,026 of OY728130.1, forward strand.
CTTGTGTCACACAAGTGGTTGAGGTAGACTTTCGTGTCAATTGTAACTTGCATGCCGATACATGCGCACCATCTTAGACATGCGTGCCAAGTAAGGTTGTTTTTTTTGTAGTGTTTTCGGGCTGTATAGAAGCTGGAAGATTTTCCGATACCTTCGGTGCACAGAGTGATTCATCTATGGGTGAAAGTTGGACTTTAACAGAGCATATAAATATAGAGGAAGATGAATTCCTTCATGCAAATGAAGAGACATACAGGTTTATAAACTGTGAGTGGATCCTTTCTGGAGCAGTGAGCAAAGGAAGAGGAAGAAGCGGATCCTCTCCACCGGCAGTGAAATAGAGAGAGGGAAACAGGGAGTGGCCCTTGGGAAAGCAGTGAGCTAACCCTAAACATTGTAAAGGCAGTGAGCCTAGGAATAGAAGTGATATATCCCGAACCTTTGTATCCATATCTAGTGAAGAATAGTGGAATTTGGTACGACTGGCATCTTGTCGGCGTATGCTCCTTAGATATAGCTTAGTGAGGGTGAACCATGTAAAAATATATATGTCTTCCTGCTTACTTCCCTACATTGCATTTAATGCATAATCATTAGATAAAGTAGAAAATAAGTGATCATAATAAACACACAAGTGCAAACAAAGTGACCCTTTTAATAAAGAGGTCATGATCCAGTGGGAAAGAAATAACAATGAAAAAGAATATCCATACCCTCATTCACCCCCCCTCTCTGGGTATATAGGCCCCTATTGGTCCTTACAATAATTATCCAAATGGTTGAATCCATTATAGTGATTAATTGAATCATTAGCTATTTAGAATCTCTATAGGAAATGAATATAAATTTTGTTATAGTCTTGATGGAAGGATTGAGTAAAATTACACGTGAATCATTCATCACAATATATATCTATAAGGGAATGTATTTGGATGTATTTAATACAATTTTTATTTAATGTCACCATCATGATAATTTGATTGTGGAAAAATAAATTAAATTTAAGACTTTCCATTAGGTTAAATTAATAGGGAAGAAGTGTGTTGATAATTTATCATAGTTAGTGTTCAAAACTCTAAATATAGTCACTCATGACTTTTTTAATGAAAACTTCCATATGCTAGGTCCTCATCCAGACCTCATATATAAATTTTCTTAATTTCAGATGATGCATTATAATAATATTATAAAATGATTTTTCTAATAAAACTAAATATGAAGAAAGATTATCATAGGATGGGAAGCTATTATATCAAGGGTATGTGTTCTAAGAAACACTACACTACTAACAATAATAATAGACATATCTTATTCTTCAAATGTGGGACACCTTGGAACTATTTGACCACATTCTTAACAGATCTGAAGACCATCTATTAATATAAAAATATTGTTTATCTTATAAAATTAGTTTAATAGAATATTCATTTTGAAGAGTATTCTTGAATGAATCCTATATTTGATTAATTGTATAATTTTAAAAATATTATTGAAGGGTTTTTATAAAAATGATACTATTGAGGTAATTATTTTTATTGTATTCTATTGGTATGATAATGGCTAATATCTATGTGGATTTTGGGTAGTGTTGTTTTTTATGTTGTATTAAATTTTTATGATTATTATGGTCTATCTAGGTTAAATTATATATGAATTTTTTTTTTGATTTTTATGAATTTATCTAGGTAATACATGGTTATATATATGGAAAAATATGATGTGTGTTACTCCAACATATATTGTGAATTAATTTCTACTCTATTTAGATTGATTTTGGTTTCTCTTTTTCCAGTGTTCAATGTGAAAGGACTATGTTTAACTTTACATTACAATTTAATGATGAAGGTTAATTCTAGTGTAATTCATTTTAAATTAATGTTTATTTATTTATTTATCTCTTTGTATCAAATATTTTATGGCACTATTATATTGATTGATCATTGAATATATTTTTATGTATATTAGCCAATATAATTATTTATGGAACTGTAGATAGGTCTCTTGAGTAGTTATTTTTAGATAGAGGAATAATAACCAATAATTGTTTTTTGACTCTATAGAGTTTCCTTAACTTATTTTCTTTTTTTTCTTGTTGTAGTTTTTTTTTTGACAAATATTGATGAATTCTATATGTTACAGAGAACTATATAAATTCTCCAATAATTTTATCATATCATGGTGATTTTAGTTATGAATTTGGATTTGAAATTATATTTTGGTGCTAATACTATTTATAATAAGTAAATAGGATAAATCTTCTATCTATCCATACACAATTTTATCTTATTGAGATTTCATTTACTTCATATTTCATTTGTCTGATCCTAAGGTGGCCTTAAGGGATCCCCTCTCCATCTCCTTGTATTATATATCCTTTTTCAAGTATATCAAGTGGTTTACTAAGGTATAGTCTGATATTCCTCTCCATGATCCATCTTATTCTATTTCCCCAGGTTTTCTTTATCTCTCATTAACTCCAGTGTCAATAGTTGTTGGAACTATGGTTTCAAAAAAATTAATCAATGGGTTTTAGGACTCTAGGGAATGTAGAGGCTATTTCATTCAAATTTTATTCATTAATTATATGATTAGAGTTGTTTTTATTTAATGGGGTGGATGTTTTGCAGAATCCATTTTATTTGAAAAGTCATCAATTACTTGTGTTTGCTATGTTCATTTTATGTAAATACAAATCTATATATGATAACCATAATGGCTTGGGAAAAATGTTGACCCAGTTTTCTATTCATAGAATGAAATTTTTTTTTCCAGAATTTAATGTATTTTTTTATACTAAGGCATTTCAAAATTCCATTTGTTTGTATAAATACATATGTTGCACATTTTAATGAAATTAAGTTGGAATATTTTATTATTTTTTTTAATTTTTAAATAGATGTATAATATTTCACTTGACTGTAAAGGTAATATAATTATGTTTTCATTATGTTAATATTTGTTTAATTTTTAAAAGAAAATATTAAAAGATAATGATCTGATTTAGCATTATATGACCTTTTTTAACATTATAAAAATACTTTTTTTGATAGTTGTTCATCAAATGTTAATCCCCTATGGATTATTTATATAATATATTATCGTACTATATGGGATAAAATTAATTATTATTTGATGAAAATATTATTGTAAAACAGAATATTTTTTAAGGGGGTGTTAGAGGTGAGATGATAATATTGTTAATTATTATTTTTTATGGATGTAATGATAAAATGGATGGTTTCCATGATGGAATCAACATTTATTATATCATGAGAACCCAATGTAACTTATTGATAGGACTATGTTACTACTACACAGGATTAGATTATGTAATATAGATTAACTCGTATGTTGGATCATTTGTATTCCTATGTATATCCTATGTGATATTTTAACAATGACTAGGATGCATATACATAGTAGGGATGAATCAAAGGATAATATTTGGTTCCACTATATTATTTCTAAAATATTCTCCCATGAGGAAATATTGATTTTTAGTGATTTTTATGTATTTTTTATAGTATGATGTCATTTATAATCACAACAAAAATAATGATTGTTTGAAAATATTCATATATTGGTTTCGTAAATCCATTGAAATTAATTTTATCATATATTATTTTAATTTTATATGATGGGGACAATTGTTTATTGTATTTTTTTCATATTTTATTCCTACGAGGTTAAGGTGGGATTTGTTCTAGGTTTTTAATGATAAAATAGTTTATTTATTTTTAATATTTTTACCTCCTTAGTGGTGTTTACATACGCTAGGTAAAAATTGGAATTTGAACATGGGATTTCAATAAAATATTTGATTTCGTTACATAGGATTAAAATCCATGGTCTTCAAACTTTATAGTGATTTATATATATGAACTAGTTTTACTACATAGATTGGATGAATGAAAATATTGATTAGTGATGGATGATTCTATGATATTATAAAATAAAAAATTATTTCCTCAATTTATTTTAATCATGTATTTATGAAATTTTATTTACATTTCATTACATAGAGTATTTGGTAAAATATTACTATGAATTTTTTATAGTTACCCTTATTTTTCTTACGAATCTATTACATTATTTTATGGATTAACAACAACAAAGCGCTAAAACCCCAAGATAAAAAGATATAGTGTCTTGAAAATATAAGGACCATACATAACTTTAAAATAATAAAACATAATAAATTATTTATTTTATTAATCCCTAGGTTATTATTGGCCATCATGTTCTCCATATTATGGGTATTCACCTGAGGATATACATAAAAAGTATGGGTGAGCTAAAATCCTATTAAGAGGATGAATAATTGAAATGAAGAATGGGTGATTATAATCGTCACCATCACAATATAATAGAAGTATCATAATAATGATCATGAGAGGAAAAATTATACCCAATAACGGAATGTGGTAATACATAAAAAATGAAACAACTTTTCTTTGAGGTCAAATACAACTCATAGTTGTTAAAAAAATCTAGAAACATGTTAACACATATTTTACATAATTCCATGAGAATATAAACATTAAAAAATTTAATACATAACTATATAATTCTTGGTGGAACCATCTGATCATAACATTTACATACAATATATAATTCTAGGTGCACACGTCACATCATATCATTTACATTATCATGCATTCCACATAAACAATTTACCAGTTATGGAAATAAAATAACATATTGAAATGAATGAGTTTTATTTAATAAAGAATAAATTCATAAAAAATTGAATTACCAAGATGAAAGGGTAAATTAATCTTCTTCTTCATATTTATTGAAGATGAAACAATATAATGGGAAGTAAAAATGGATTTTTATAAGGAATAATGATTTTGAAAAAAATATTCTTTTTTAAAAAATGATTAGAAACATGTATATCATTGAAAATTAAAAAGGAAGGAAAAAATAAATGTTATTTATTTCATAATAAAGGAACATAAATATTGAAAATTTAACAAATGAGCGAAATCCCAAAGAAAGATATTTATGTTTGACAGACCCCTTACCTAATGTCTAAATTCATTCACCACATTAATATAACTGATAATCAAATAATATTATTTAATTTTAATATAAATAAAAATTTTTAGAATAATTTTATTCATCATAGTTTAATTGAGATCATTTATTGTATTTTACATGAGTTATAGAGTTCAATTTTATCAGTTAAGAGTTTGCATTCTCTTGGTTTTCATAACAGGTTCGCTAATATATATTTATGAATGTTCTTGTACAATGGAAATGATTCTCCAAACTTGAAATTATATATTATTAATGAAAAAATATGTATATTTGTTATTATATATAATCTTTTTATATGTCATTAGGATGAATCATTTTATATATAGTTAATGAAAATAATTTATTTTGTTTGGTGGATTTTACAACCATTATGATCTTAAATCATTTTATTTAAAATCATGATTTTATATTGGATCCAGAACATTATATAACTTATAATATGTATAATAAATTACTATATAACTATAATTATGATATAAAAATTAGCCATAAATGCTGTAGTGAAAAAGAAAAATGCATCTGCCATGGTGGCGGTAAACCAACACACCACATATGATTTTTTTGAATAAAATGAAGGGTAGAGATATGACGATGAATTATAACATTTTCATAAAACAAATATAGTAAATAAAAGATACTATAGTTATGATTCCTATTGAAAATATGGTTGTAAAGAGAATATAAGAATGAAATGAATTTGAAAAGAGATTCAATGGAAAAGAAAGATGGTTTTACCTATTAAATTTCTCCTCCTTCAGAACCTCCATAGGGAATGTGGATTCATATTTATATGATACCAATAGATCTTGTATGTGGGGGAGCATCTTGGGAAGTGTATTCAATATAACTTGAAAAATTATAAAATCTTAAAAGGTGTTAGGAGAGGAGGTGGCAAGGGGTGCTATTTATAGGGGAGAAGATGGGTGTTTTCTCATAATTTTATTAATTAGTTTATTATTTTGGCTCATGAATGTGAATAATTTGATCCTTATCACTAAATATACTAAAATAATTATGGAATGTTTAATATTTTTTGGTTACGTAATCCTCACATCGTATATGAATAAATGAAACATGCATTTTTCTTTTATCATAGATTATTATATTTCACTATTAAATAAAAATTAATGTATTTTGTAAAAATCATGAGACATTCACCCTAAAAATTATTCAATTTATATAATTATAAAATGAACACCATTATATAAAAATAATTTTCTATCATTGATAAATTTAATTTTTAATTACCATCATCATTTACTTATAAAATACCGATTTTAATATTAAAATTGATTTTATAACACTTTGAAAAATTATGTATTGTCATATAAAAATATCACATAATCATAGAAAAACCAATTAATATATTAATATATTTTAATAATATAAATAAATATTTAAATCAATATATCAATTACAAAATTTTAATTCCATATTTATAACAAATAAATATACAAATAGTTAATTAATATCTTTTAAAAACATTATTTATATATACTATTATATAATTATATCATATAATAATTTATCATATTCCTAAATTTTTTCCACAATTTCATAGGTGAGGTTACTATTATATTTTCCAATTTACTATTAATAATGTATATAATAATATTCCCACATTCTTGTTACTATTCTATCGAGATAGATTTTTTAATATTTATAAATACCTATTATTTCAAACACTTACGAATCAAAAAGTTTGTATTATGTTCCCTATGTGATTTTATTTGAATTATATTATATGTTATAATTATCAGAAGGGAATTTTTGTTGATAAAAATTTGGTGTGTTATGTTCTTCCATCCACAGGAAATCTTGTCCACAAAATTTTATTTTAAAAACTATGTTGAATATTAGTGAGGTTACATCTCTTTCATAGCTTCCTTTGATTAAGATGTTTCCACTTCGTACTTATGGTTCCACCATAGTATGTTGACTAGGTGAGTTGTCCTATTTCATAGAAAATTATCTCTATGGTGCAATATCTTCACTAGATTCCCCTTATAAGAGAGATTATTTCAAACTATACCACATAAGGATTCAGTACATGTGAGTGATCTTGTATTTACTTCCTCAAGCGGGCTACATGGAAAACATGATATACTTGAGTCATAGTTGGTGGACGTTCGAGTTGATAGGTCACAACTATGAATGGATCATGGATCATGAAGGGGTTGATGTACTTCTGGGTCACCTATCCCTTCATCCCGAATCTCATGATCATCATCCCGGGATATATATGGAGGAATACCATGTCTCCAGCCTTAAACTCAATGTCCCATCGATGAATCTCTTCAAAGATATTTTTTCTAATTTTGGCTATAATGGTATGGTAATAAATGGTTTTCAAATTTAAAATAATTTCTTTGACCATTCTAGGTCGTAAAAGCTTCAATTCACTGACTTCATTATATCACACTGATGTTCTTAATATTTTCCCATAAAGGTCTTCATATATAGCCATTTGGATTCTCTAGTAGAAACAGTTGTTGAATGAGATATCATGTAGAGGTAGATTTTAGTCCCATCCTTTTTTAAGTCCATAGTACAGTCCCTAAACATGTCTTCTAGTGAATGAATAGTTATTTCATAAAACCTTCCCACTTTCTCTCTTTAATATCATACATCAGTTGGGTGTTCCTAATTAACACCCACCATTGGTCGGCCGATCCATCTAGAAAATAAACAGACAAATTCACCTTCTCCATATCATAATTGTGAAACATATAAACAATATTCTATATTGAGATGATAAAATGTTCCATGATGAGTGGATAATAAGATCTACTAATTATTGATGGTCGTTTCCATTTAAAATACCAGATAGCCAGTTTCCCCATGTTATTTGAACAAGGATTTTCTATATTATTCATGTTATTTTTCATATCCGATGAAAAATATGTAATAATCATCATAAAATTATGAAATAAACCTCCCATGGCATTGGAGATTCCATTTGGGAAATCACAACATTGTACCTTGCATGGGTTGTTGCCTTGGTTTCTCCTGGTTATAACCATTTTCTAATATAAAAATGGTTAGAATAAAACATAAGTATAAAATTCATGAAAAAACAATTTATTCCTTTATTAAATTAATTTAAAAGGCATATATTGTGGGATCCATATTTTAATATTTTTTATAAATTAGGGATTTTGGTTTATTACATATACTTTGTCTCATACTATGGGTTTTCACTAAGGTTTTCTTATCCCAAATCCTAAATTAACTAAAATATTATCTGAATCAAACTATAGTGGCCATGGTTATTCATACATAGTTATTACATAATTTTATCTATAATCAATATAAAATCATTTCACTACTAGGATAAAGATTATTAGTGTCATGGAAAAACTATGATCATACATAAATTTTACATAATAAAAGATAAATATTTATTTAATTCCTCCCTTAAATTCTTATGGGCCCTCGTGTTCTTTGTAGTACAATTAATCACCTAAGGATATACATCAAAATAAGGGGTGAGATAAAATACATGTATGAGGATGAATAAGAGAAATGAAACTTGTGTGATCCCAATAATCATCACTATAATATATACAAATGATGATAATAATAATCATAATAGGAATCATTAGAACAAGGCTTGGAATTTTAAAATGCATAAAAAAGATACATCATGACTTTGTGGTCAAATACCACACATAGATGTGAACAATGATAGCTTCATGTTCAAATATATTTAAATTTATCTCCTGAGATTCATCACATTACCCAATTCTTCGGAGTGTTATATAATTATTAGTGTACCAATCACTGCATAACATTTAAATGTGCTATCAAATTATGGGTGCACTTGTTGCATCATAACATTTACGTTATCATGAATGCCACATAGAACATATATCAATATTTGTGATAAAATAACCCTTAGTAAGGAATGGGTTTCACTTAATATATTAGAAATTCAAAAACATTGGAGTTCCCATGATAAATATAAAATAAGGCTCTTGGTATCAAACTTGATTTAAGAAGAAATAATGTCATGAGATGTAATATATAAGTTTTTTATAAGGATAAGTTCTCTTGGAAAATAGTTTGAATTTTACATGAAACAATATTGGAAACAAGTATACTATAGGAAATAAAAGGGAATTAAAATATATAATTAACTAATAGAATAATAAAAGAATATATATACGGAAAATGGAGTGAAATAGGGAAATCCAAAATAATGAGAGTTGGGTCCATGAATCCCATAACCATATTTCTAAATGCTTATTCACCTAAATATCCTAAATAATCAAACTAAATTCATTAGTTGGAAAATCAAGATCCTTTTAAACATTCATTTTACTCATTAGTTTTTGTTAAGATCATTTATGGTATTAGTTATGTGTTATAGAGTTTAATTTCATCATTCCAGAGTGTTTGTTATCTTGGTTTTCCAGATCAGTTCGATTGTATATGAGTATTGAAGTTCATGTAAAATTGGAATGATTCTCTAGAATTGGATCTATTTGTTATCAATGATCATATGGAAGTGTATTTGGTATTCAATGTCATACTTTTATATGGTATGAGGATAATTCATTAGATATATAGATAATAAAAATTAATTTATTTATTGGGTGAATTTTATAACCATTATGAACTTGTATCATTTTATTTATCATCATGACTATATATATGTTCCAAAACAATATATAACTTATAGAATGTATTATAAAATATAAGTTAACCATAATTTTGGTGTTATAATCAAAATTCATTGGAGTTGTGAAAAATAAAAATGCATCCTTCATGGTTGTAGTATATCGACACACCTCATTCTCTATTTTCATTTTCAGGATTAAAGGAAAAGGGAATATATTACGAAATGAATTATTCCATTTAAAAAATAATGTCACAATATATAAAGTATTTTGGGAAAATTATTCTACTTTTATAGGTGTAGGTGATTAGAGAATCAGAAATGAAATGAAATTTAAATGAAATTAAAAGGAAAAGGAAGAGGATTTTACCTCTTGAATTTATCCTCACAGAACACCTCCTCAGATAAAAAGGTTTTCCCATTTTATGAGACTGAAAACTCATGAAAATGTGGTAGGGTATTATGATGTGTATTAAGTAAAACATGGTCAAGGATAAAATATTTAAATTTGTGAGTATAAGAGGTGGTGATGGGTTGTATTTATAAGGGAATAGAGGGGTGCTTTCTCATTATTTTATACATTAGTTATTTTTTTGGATTAATATTATCAATATTTTGAAAGTTATTGCTAAATACAATAAATTTATGAACTTTAGTTCTATATTTTAGGGTTATTTGAAACTTATATCATCTATGACTCAATAAATCATTTATTTATCCTTTATCATCAATTATCATATGTTATTGTTCACAACATTCATGTAATTTAAAAAATCCTAGAAATTTACCCTGACCATTTCTTAATCTGTAGAGATAAAAAATTAACTCTATTTTGTTAAAATAATTTTTAAAATATTAGAAATTTAATTTTTAATTAAAATCATATTTTACATGGAAAATAAAAATTTTAATTTTTAAAACAAAATTTATAACACTTTGATAATTTAAGTAAGGAATCATAAAAGAATATTATAATCATGGGAAAACAAAAAGTTATTTTATGAATATATTTTATAAAAATAAATTTTATTTTAAAACATTATATTAATTATAAAACTGTAATTAATTAATTATCACTTATACAAATTAAAAAACATAATTAATAATTTTTTAAACATTTATTTAATTATAAAAATGACATAATTATATCATATTATCATTTATAAGATTTATAAACTGTATCAATACATTTTTTGGTGATGTTACTATTTTATTTTCCAATTTACTATTCATAATGGTTAAAATACTATTGAAAACTCAATGGTACTGTTTCATCAGAATAGGTTCCATAATTTCATTAAATAACTCTTATTTCATTCATTCTTCATTTAAAAGTTTGTATTGTGTTCTCTATGTGATTTAATGTGACTAATACTATAATAAATAAATATAATAATGGAACATCCATTGATAAAAGTATGGGTCGTTACATGTTTATATAAACCCTATATATAAACATTCATATGTGTATATATTTTGGTTTCATGCGTCCGAATATATTTTGATCTTTTATTAATGATTGTTTTTTGACATTTGGTGGATGATTTTGAAATTTTTATTGACTAAGGGTCATATAAAGATGTTATTTCAATTTCTCAAGGCCATGTATTGTTTTAAGATGTTTATAAATCAAACAATTCATCCTATATTATAATATCAATAGTCACTAATATTTTCAACCGATGATAAATTTTTTTGGTTTTTCTTGAATCAATTAACGATATGTTTTCCTTTTAAAATTATATACTAAATGGTTTTATTTTTGTTTTATATATAATATATTTCAATTGGATTTGGTATTTATTTGTATGATTTTATTTTATATTCATGTATGTACATTTTTTTGGTTCATGAGGAAAATTTATATATAATTTTTCCATTTATTTATTATTATTATATGAGGATAAAGATTTTCCATTATGGGTTTTAGTTGATCACTAGTTTATTTTTGCAAAAAATGGAGTTTTGGATCACAGATGTTGAATTTATAAGGAAAGACCTGTGTGAGGTTTTCAGTTAACCATATTTATTTTAGGGAATCCACACTGCACAAAAATTATATTTATTTTAATCAAAAAGAGAACTGGATATAGAATAGTAAATGAGAAAAAACAAATAACACAAGTCAAAATAGGGATAGAGAGTCATTTAGGTCTATATTTGTGAAGGACAAGAGCATCTATAATGACTAAAATGATGCAGAAAACAAAATATTTGATGTTTTTATGTTTAATTTTTTCATTCCATTCCTCTCACTAGTGGATTTATTATTTTTCTATAATATTTTCCTCTTATAGGTAATATCATACCACTTGTGTAATGGATTTCCACTATCAATTGTCAAATGATAAAAATTAACCATGAGTACATTATGGAGGATGGAGTAATTTTTCTTCCTTTTATGGAAAAATATATTGATCATTATTTATGAATGTGAGCGTGGATATCATCATTTTAAGGAAAAAATTTAATATTTATAATTTACTTAATTTATGTTTCAATAATGGGTTTTTTTTGGATTTTTGGTTTCTAAAATCATCAAATAGTTTTATTAAGATTTAATCAATATTTATAATCCAATATCATTATCAATATATAATACTATATAAATTTATCCATATAAAATTAATTTATAAATAATATATAGAAAATTTAAATATACTCTTAAATATTGCTTACAATTTTTAATTTTTTTTTGAAAACATGGTAACCATGTTGTTCTAATAGTTTGTGATACCAAGGGATCAATATAGTAGTTTTCTACCTTATAATATACAATGGTATTTTCTATATAATCATACATCAAATATTTATCATAAATTTTTTATAATTTTATTAATTTATCTAAAAGAAACTACAACATATTTTCCCTTTTTAGTAAGTGAAACATCATTCATTATGTCTCATGATATATCATATCTAATTGTTTAAGACACCATCCAAATATCATTGAAATATTCTTCAACCATTTGATGTAGTTATCAAATAATAGGGGGTCAAGGAAATAAAATAGTTCTTCAATAGAAAATGTAGATGATTCGATAAGAGGAACCAGAATGTCGACTCTAATTTTTAGATCCCTAAATCAATCAAAATTTAAGGATACAATGTAATGAGGTTAGTTTCTATAATACTCTACACTATTTTTTGAATTAGATATTTCATCTAAGGAATAAGTGTTGTTCAAATGGGATATAATATGATTTTCCAAAAAATATAATGTGATCAATTTAAAGGCCTAACAAATTTTTTATTATAAAATCACATTTCAACAATATAAAAATATATCTTGAAGGATGTATTTATTTGTTGAGGTGTTTGGACATTTTATAGTGTATATATGGTTATAAATGACAAAAATAACCAACAGATCTTTCTCAGTCACATCTTGAATTTCTAGTTAGTGATTGTTTTTCATCTACCAAGACATTGAATTTCTCCTCATATTCAATTATAGTTCTCATCACAGTGTATTAGGGTAGGTCCATTAATGTTCCCACACTCAGTGGAAAAAATATTGACAAAACCCAGGAATTTTAGTTATATCTCAAGACATAGAGAGGTGTTTAAAAAAAGTTATTTTTGATATATCTCTATGGTTAGTGACCTAATCAAAATCGTCTTTGCCAACATTATTGATTATATATTCATCAACATTTAGATCTATTTTATTTCACTCTCTATGGAATGGATAAATAATTTTCCAAATACACTATTTTATCTAGCTCCAATTTGTTTATATGGAATTCAATTGAATAATTATCAAGGGTAATTTTATTTGGATGGATATAAGTCCCACATAAACATAATGTTCACAATATTATGTTCTATAATTGGATTCAATTGAATTGGTGTCTATGATATGGGTTTCATTCGTGTTAGATGATTAAAAAATCATGGAATTTCATGATGTTTTGGCATATAAAAAATTATGTTATTCATTATAGGGGGTTTTGTGACAATATTTAGAATTAAATCCAATTTTTAAATGAAATATTCTATAACGACCAACTCTCTACCGTACTAGTCAAATACCATATCCTAAAATCTACTCAATGATCTAATTATGATCAATTTATTTTCTCTTTATTTTTGAGATTAATTTAACAATTTAACATTTCCCAATCAAAATAAATATTTTAATTTATCAAATCAAAATTACCATAGTATTAAATTTTGATTTTTTAGGAGGTTTTTTATTATTTAAAAAATACCATTTTAAAGGAACTACAATTTTATTCTTATATACAATTAAATAAGGTAATAAATTATTCAAAAATAATTTTAGATGTAAAAAAATTTAATTAATAAATAAATGAATTTTTAAATATTCCTTTATACTATAACATCCCCAAAAATAATGTTTTGAACCAACTAAAATATTACATTAATATAAAACCTATTTATTGTTCTTTCATTGTATCAAGTATTTTTAATTGAGATTTATTTTTTAATTTTCATTTGATATTACTATACAGTATTTATATTACAAAAAATCAATATAGTTTATTAAAATTAGTATCCAAAATAATGGTACCTTATGAATATAAACTATAATCATAAAAATTTTATCTTTAGAAAAAATAGTTTTTGTGTGACCACACAAATTTCTTTTAAATAATATCATTTTAAATAAGAAGAAAATTTATTTGATAAAAATTTTTCTAAATTTGAAATGATATATGTAAAATTTTCTAAAATGTCAATATTTGTTATCTTTACTAAAATTAATTTCTATGGTTTGAAATTAATTATGGAGGAAAAAAGAACATTTATATTAATAGAACTGTTAAAAAAATCAATACAAAATGTGTTTCATATGAAAAAGGGGTTGTTGAGGTGGTATAAAATGAAAAATATTTTTCCTATCTTCTTTCCCCATTTTTTCCGTTAAAACACAAATACTAAAATCATATTATTGGAATTGTTACTTTTACTCCCAAAACAACCCTTCCCTTCACTTATAAAAAGGAAAACAATGTAACACCATCAAGAATCAATTATATTTATATCTACGCATTTAAACATATCTATTCTATAATAAATATTTCCTTATATCGTGTACATAATCCCCAAGTCACTCATTGTTATCCTATTCCCTTCAAACATATAAATACATCGACGAAATATCAAATACTTCAATGTTAGAATTATAAAAAACATTGTTTTCTTCTGAATTATATTCGGTCAAAAAATTTATATAAACACTTATATAATGATATTATTCACATTTAAATATATTTATTTAAATAAATTATTTTTGTTGTAAATATTTATTCATTTACCCTATATATTATGAATAAAAAATCATTGTTCATGCGTTTTTATTCTACAGTCTCTTTGAGATATCATGTTTCATTTTCATTAACCACCATACAATGATGGATGTGCGGATGGTAGTAAAGGATATGTTTGTTTTTATAATATAATAATGTTTTTAAAAAATATATATATCATATTAACTATAATATATTAATAACATCATAAATTTCCCTTTAAAAGGGGAATCCCTGTGAGTGTCCTTTTTCAATCCACTACCCATGAACCCCCTCCCCCTGAAGTGATCACTAAGGAGAGAGACTCAGGTTAGAAGGAGGCATTTCTAGCTGAGATATTAGAGAATCCTATGAGGTAATAGCATGATCAATGATTGTTCGACATAGAAATCTTTAACCTATTTGGGTATCACCCATATTCCCGTTCGATGTTACAGTAGGTGACTTGACAAGGTGAGAAGACTAGATGAAGAGGAAATCACCCCGTAAGAGTGGGATATTAGGATTTATACCCCTTACCCCATAAGAAACCCAATTTCATTGACCCTTCTCTTTTACAACTGCTCTACCACTGACGATGAAAGAATAATTATCATTAATTTGACCATTAAAATATTTGTATTTTGAGGATAACCATTTTACAAATTTTGTATTATTTTAATATCCATTAAATCTATTTTTAACTCCAAAAAAATTAAAAATTTCCACCCTAGGTAAAAATGAACAATAACATTATCGACTAGTTATAATTATATTACAAAAAAACCTCATAATTATTCATTAAATAGGGGTATGCTCATGTTGATATCTGTTTGACCACCTACATGAACAATAAAATATGTTGTTTTCATGTATGACTATGGGGAACATAAGTGATCATACGATATTATATAAATGCGTAAATAATGTTTTTTATTTAAATGGTATATCAATATTTAATTCATTAATTATGAATTCATGCTCCAATCATCAAGAATAAATGAAACATACTTATTATTGATTTATTCTTCATGGATATATATTAAAACACTCTAAAAAGGGAAATTAATCATCTTAATTTTTTATAATTTATACATAATAGTAACATTAATAACCTATTAATAATTACTCTTGGAAAATTTAATTTAAAATAATAATATTATCGATAAATTGTTTTATACACAAATTAATCATTTAAGTGAATTGAGATATTATTAAAAATATAAATATTTAATTGTGAATGTTATAACCTATACATTGAATTAGTGGGTTTCAATATTATTATCCTAATAGTGAATATTTTGTATAAGTTTCAAAATTAATTCAAATTTATTTTTTTAATGATTTGGATAATGACACATAATTTTTAGGGAAGTCATTTTATTGTACATAATTAAATTTTATTCAAAAATAATTTCATACAAATATTTTACCTGGAAATAATAATTAATTATATATATATAATAAATTTTCTTTTACAAAACTAAAATTATTTTTAAGTCACCATTTTAAAATTAACTTATCATTAAATTCTACCATTTCGTGGAAATGAATGAATATTTGTGAATAATGATAAATATTGATTTTTCCTATAGTTTAAATTATTTTCATTAAATAACGTGTTTTAAAAAAAATTACATTACATATTTTTTTTCTTAAATATAAAACACATACATTTCATTTAGAATAAAATAATTAAATAGTTTCGATGAAATAATTTTATGCATTTCAATATAATATATTTTTTATGCCTAAAAACACATTTTTAAACTAAATTTTGATTGGTTATGTCTATTTATGTTAATTATCATCTTTTCTAAATATAGAGTTTTATTCATTAAATATAGATTACACATTTGGCTCCTGGAAGATCAAAATTTTAAAATAGGACCCACATATATTTGGTCATTATGAATAATTACTATTGAAAATATTTGTCACCTCAAAAAGGGTAAAATGGGTAAAATAGGGATAAAATAATGTGATAAGGACTCAGATGCTACTAAAAATGTTCCTAAATTTAATTTTATCCGATAAAAAGACCATATACATCCCAAATTATTATATATGGAATTTTGATTACAGTTTTTGCTTTATAATTACTTTTATAAAATTTTTATTTTATTTAAATTTCAAAATTCCACTTCCTTGTTATTAATTTTATTTGTATGTTCACATCAAGATAAAAATTATTTTAATGTATATGGATGTCTATATTGGATAAGAAAAATTAATATTTGTTAATTTAATAAATTTTTTTATATAATATTAATAAATTCATACAAAACACAAAGTCATTACTTGTGAATATACTAGTGAAAAAAGAATAATATTTAAATACATAATATGTAATATATTTTTTGGGTTTAATTGTGGTGTTACATGAATTAAATTGGTAAATATAATGTATATTTGTTGTTAATATAGTTTATAATCGAAATATATTTCCTTCTATGAAACATTAAAGTAAAAACATTAAAATTTTCTAAATAACGAAATTAACAATATTTTATTTTAATATTATTAACTTAAATTATTTAAAAATCTATAAATACATTTTGGAGAAAAACTAGAATGTTAAATGATAAAAAAATGACATCCCAAGACCATTTTATAGATAATTTTTACATTATAAATAATTATAGAATTATAAATTTGGTGAAAAATGAGTTACTATATAGTACGAGTTTATTTCAATAATATGTTGTCTGTTAATAATTTTTTTTTCTAATTTGGGACCAATTTTCAAGGAATGTGACTTTATACTATTTTTATTGGTTGAAATATTACTTGATTGAACCCTCCCTAACTTTTAAATAGACACCCCAACAATATATTCATTATAACACAATGATAAATCTAAGTCAACCAACCTAGGCTCATTCCATTTATTTGAATCTGTATTCCCGATTTAGTGTTGCTGGTCTTCTTAAAAGACCATTTCAATATCCCATTAAAGGAGATCTAAATAAGGTTTAATAATGAAGATGCAATATTCTTACCTGAACCATTTCAAATTTTTTATTCTTCTATAACATATAAATTTATGGAATTCAACATAAATTTATACCTTCAACATCCTCAATATACAATAATTTTATTTTTATTAGGAACCACGATTACCCCCCCTGATTTTATTAAATTTTAAAAAAGTATCTATCATGTGGATATGGGGACTACTCCCTCCATGTGATGAAATGAATCATTTTACATCACTATAAATTATGGTTGGATATTATGATTGATTTAATTTTTATATATTTTTTGTGTGGCATAATTCTAATTCTAGAATTATAATTTCAAATATATCTTCTTACCATCCCATCAAAGGAAACTTTATAAAATCACTTATATATATATATTGACTATAACATCTATAACGAGATGTGATTTACATTCCCTAATTTCCTTTATTTAAGGGTAATATATATAGTATTAATGTATATATTTATTACATATGATATAATCAGGGGGTTTTAATGATAAAATAGAATTTAACTTTATTTCCTTATTTTTGTTTTAAAATTAGAACAGCATTCCTATGTATACATTATCTACTATAAACATGAACGGTGTAAGTAATGTTTCACTCAACAAATTTCTTAGCTATTTATAAATATGTATAAAATGAATTTATATAAATTTTTTAACATATATAAATTTTTATAGATGGTTTAATACTAACTAATTCAAAAAAGTTAGAACTACTAAACTGAAACATTAATGGGAAAAGAAAACAGCAAACAGATATAAAAAACGAATTTAATAAGGAATTATTAATAAATAGGTGTTAAAATGTTATAGTTGGATCATAAATAATAATATAATAATGTAAATTATTCCTTTATATAACTATAATAAATTTAAATTTAATATACATGAGTTTATATCACTTTTAAAACACGTCAAACATGATGTATGTAGATTTCTCATCTCATTATTATTTCTGTGAGTCAAATTCTATATTCACGACATGATTCTAATTTTTTGTATATATAACAAAACCTATTATATTTTATGATTATTATCATGATAATAATGGGTTTTTAAATATATATAAAAGTTAATCACTTTCATGAGGTTGTTATACAATTATTAGAAATTTAAAAAATGTTTTTTCATTTAATTTTTTCCATGAAGAAACATTCAATATTACGAGCATATTTCTGATTTTGATATTTATAAATTTCACCTTTGAAATTTTGTGTCATGAATATTCTAATATTAATGATATTTTTTATTTTATTCTTTAATTTCCTTTATTATTGAATGTTTATCAAAGTGGAAGGGTATTTATGATTTATTCCCATTTTAGTATAGATTTTTTATGCATGAGTTTTCATTGATAGAAATTATATAATAATTTAAGGATAAACCCATTAAACATTTGTTTATCTATTTTTTCATGAAATTTTCATTGTATACTATCATTTTCAATGTTGTGGTACTAAAAAAGATAGAAAAATGTTTAATAAAATTATATAATACTTCCCCATTAGTCGAGAATTTTTTTCCCATGTCAATTTTTCCATAAACGTTTTTCATGATTTTTTTATTGTTACGATATTATTCGTTAGATAAATTTTTATTAGTGTAAGATTTTATATAATAATGACTAATAAAGATTATTCTTTTTATTATTAGAATGAGGGAATTTTTAAATATCAATTTATTAAAATAAAATACTTTCCATAATATTTTTTAATTTTTTGGACATTAAAATTCAACAATTAAAAATAGAAATAATATTTCCTTAAATATATATCATAGTGATATTTGATAGTAAATCATTATCTATGATAATATCCCTTAATGTTGCATATAATTTACAAGGGATGTGATCTAGAAATACCATAATTATTTATTTTCGGTAGGATTTATTATTATAATGATGAAATGTTTATGAAACCTATTTATTTCTAAAGGAAAATTATATGACAAAATGATTAATGGATCATGAAACCTATTTTATCATACTTTTTTTTGATATATGATGAATTTTTTATAGTCTTGTAGAACTTATAGGAATCAATTATGATTATTAGGAAGATGTATAATAATTATATATTCACATTAATTATTTTAGTAACTATATATTTGTAAGGATATATTTAGAACCGGAATGAATAGTGAGCATTGTTAAATAAAGGACAATGTTATCTATGTCATTATTTTGAGTGAAACATGAATAATAATATGTTCGAATATGGGGTGAAACCAATCCACCAAGATAATCATAGAAGTGATCTTCAATTATAGAAATGATTTCATATGAATATATTTATGCCACAAACATATATATTATGATAATATTTTTATCTCACAGAATATATTCTTATAGTAAATTATGAAAAATTTCTTATGAACTATCGTATTTTATTTATTGACTCATGTTTATGATCAATGAATTTTTGGGTATGGTAATCAAATGCTATTATATTATTCTCATGACATTAATATAACATATATAACCCCAAAAACCGATATTTTGTGGTCATTTTATTAAATTGTTACTAGATATTGGATATAAAATCTTAAAGGACTGGATAGTCTAGTAGTCTTAGTAAACTAGATACATAGTTGAAATGATATTACTTTTAAAAAATATAATATGTTTTTAAAGTAATTATTTCCCATACATAAACTACTAAAAATATTCATTATTAACATCATAGAGAAAGGAAAAAATTATAGGTTGAGATCAGATTCCCAATTAGGGATACATAAAAAGGATGTTATCATGATTAAATAAGTCATAATAAATATAACAAGGTATATAACTGAAAAATAATTACATTTAGTGAATAACATGAGAAATAAATAAATATAAAGATAATATTATTGAAATAATGTAATGGATATTTTAACTACCCTATCAATGATCGAAATTCTTTATAATGGATATCATGATCTCATACATCATTATATCAATACTATCAACTCCTTCCAAGACATTTAAATCGATGGGTAGGTGTACACAAAAACCCATTTAACAATGGCTTACATATTTTAATCATGAATCTTATTGATTCATAGATGATACATTTATAAACATCCACAATAAGTCAAT
This sequence comes from Viscum album, assembly GCA_963277665.1. Lineage (NCBI taxonomy): Eukaryota > Viridiplantae > Streptophyta > Magnoliopsida > Santalales > Viscaceae > Viscum > Viscum album. Next base: position 1,714,915,015 of record OY728130.1, read on the forward strand.
TATTTTGGAATGGATTCCTCTTATTTTGAATGATCAATTAAATACATAAATCATATTCCTTATCAACAAATATTTATACTGATTAAATAAAATAAATTATTCAAATTTCCCCATTAAATAAAATAAAATTTAGGGTAAAATAAAAAAATGATAAAATGATAAATGGTTTGTGAAATATTAAAAACAATGTTCCAAAAATACTATTATTTAAGAGAAATGCAATGACTATTTTTCAAAATAAATAGAATGTTTAAAGTGAAATATAAAAACTAACAATATAATTAGTAACGTGAATGTGGTTATATTAGCTTGTAATGTAGATAAAAAAACCATCCATAGAAATTATATGGATATAATCATTAAGACATATATCAAGTGGAGTATATGTAAACAAAATGGGTACATGTCATGGAAGATTAAAAATACAATAAGTTTTTTGTTAATATAATTTTTGAGGGAATTTCCACATTCACTTTGGAAATATCTTTTAAAAACTATATATTTGAATTGTATTAGGAATAGAATTTCCCTTGAAAATACCCTTTTTATATTATAAAATAATATTAAAATCATTTATTGGTTATGATAGTGTGAAATTAAATTCAAAATGATTGTTAAAATAAATATTCCATTAACATTTATGCTAAAAAAAGATAAAAGTATATGATTAGGAAATATTAAAGAATATTCCACATAAATAATTGTTTAAAATTAAAATCAAGGTAAATATTATTGAAAAAATTATAGAATATTATTATAAACATTGTTTAATATATTTCGAGAAAAAATTTATGTTGAAGAAAAATCATTTTTAATGAAAAGATAAATAATAATGGGTTTTTTAAAAAAAAATCTATCATTTTAATTTACAAAGGGATGATAATGGTATGATTACATGAAATATTAAATAATAACTATAAGAGAATAAAATTAAAGTTTATTTTTAAATAATTATCACATAATTATAATCAATTAAAATTCAATCATAAATAATCTCAATTAAAATGAGATTGATGCATAAACCATTACTTCTTTGGTAACTTTGGAGTCATAAATTCCATGAAATAAATAACATCAAATGAAATATTAACTCCAAATAATATATATTTTTTCATGATATAACATATCAATGGAGTATTATATACACTTCATAAAAATATATAGGTTCATAATAACAAATATGCCTCATTGGATTTGAAATTGAGACCAAATATCTAACTAATATCTTACCATTGAAGTGAGTATAAATCACTGAATTGATTATGTATATAAAATTCCAATACAGATATAAAATTTTCAAATAAAATATAAAATAATAATAACACATGGATCATATAATCATACAATATCAATGATATGGAATAAGTAGTATAACCTAATAAAGTATAATTATATTAATGAAACCTCTAGCCATTTGGTTAATTTTTAAAGAAAATAACATGGATAATATAAATTAAATTAAAATTAAAATAACCTATGTTATTAATGATTCCTAACAAAACATCTAATATGGTATTGTATACACCATATAAAATAAATGGGTGGATAACATTAAAATTTGAATTAATGAAGGGAAATTGAGATGAAATCCCTTAATTCTAGTTCGATTATCCCCATAAATTATTCATATTTATGAATAATATAATTATGTTAATAATTTAGTTTATTAATAAAATTTTTAATGATCATTTTTACATTTATTTAACTTATTAACTTGTCAAATTTAATAATATAACCAATTTTGTTCATGTGAGGCGTTTTGATGAAATATGGTTCATATATCCAAACTGATTTTTTATTGGTTGACTATGGTTAAATAGGTAAAAATTCTCTCATATAATGAATAATAATCAAGATATAATTTAATTAGTTATATAAAAGTTATAATTTTTACTCCAAGAAGGATATATATATATATAAAATGAACTATGTTACAATTATCAAGACGATATGCCTTACACACTCATGAGTAACATTTCAAACATTAAAAAATATAATTTTGGAAATAATTGACGTATCATATTACCATTTAGGAATTATAATAATATCATAAATAAAATTTTATTCCATTAAATATACTTGTATATACCACCTATTTTTTTGTGGCAATGAGGAACAATTTACATTGCTTTGTGGAGGTGGTAGTCTACATGTATGCACGAATGATGTTATAAAATTCAAATGAGTAGAAATTTAATAATTTAGATGATATATTATGTTCTTAAATTATGATAAATATATCATTATTATCATATATATATATATTCATTAAATTAATGATTAAAACCATTTTTATGATGTGATGTTGGAAAAAAATTATATTGGTTTGGGATGAGGTAATCCACCTTACATATGAAAGAGGGTTCCACTTCCTTGTTAAATGGAAGAGGAGGTGAATATAGATTCTTGAATTAACATATAAAACATATAACCTTATGGTATATAGTTTAATTATTATTTTATCATTGTAGAAAAATATTTCAAGAAGGATGAAGATGAATTTAAAAAATGATCAGTAAAGAATGATACTTTCTCTTCAAAAAACCACTTATGATTTACAAAACATTTATTCCTTGGACGATTTTATAATAAAACAAAGGCCTTAATGTTTCTAGAAGGGAAGTAATGAATTTAATTGGGGCGTTACTTTCAATACAATTTTTTAAAATATGATGAAATTATTAGAGGAGGTTACATTTTATAAGAGAGGGGAGTGTCACTCCTGTAATTTGTTAAAGTATTAAACTATAATATGGTTATATTAAATTAAAAAAATAAAAATAGAAATGTGATCTTGTCAGATTTATTATAAAGTTTAAATATGTCAATATTATTATATTAATACATGTTGAATTAGAATGAACTCTTATATATTGGGTCAATCCCTTGATAAACGCATTTTAACCTCAAACATGGTAACAATGTTTTCATATTGAAATAGTTATAAATATTAATATAAGAGAAAATTTGGATAATTAATGGAAAATATATAAATTTTTAGCCACTTTATTATCCTGTTTTTTTCTATTATTATTTTTTGTTTTTATATAACATATTAAAATATTATTTGATATATAATATTCTTAATTTCATTTTTCACACAAGTAATTTAATTTAACTTTGAATAATTGAATATTATAATTTATTTATAATATATCACAATTAGACATCAACAATATATCATTATTAATTAAAAGGTCATTTGTTAACTACAACTCATCCCAAAAACATTACATTTAATGTTTTTGAAAGTATTTACCTTTTATTTTCCACTCTTTTCACAAGCTCTATGTGTGTGTTGTATAATCATCTAAGTTAAATATATAATAAGTAAAAATATAAAATAAATTAACATCATGAAAATAATATCATCATACTCAATATAAGATTTTATATTTTTTTACAAATTTTATTTATCTATATGTGAGCATAAAATAGATTTATAAAGGATGTAGTTACATTTTGTCTAATTCATTATATAAATTATTATATAGGTCCCATTTCCTAGAAAATTCTACCATAAATAATTAAATATCAATAATACGGTGATAAGGGTAAAAATAGAGTTGTAAAATATGAAATAAGGGGAAATATTATGGCCTTATAACTTAGTTTTAACCATGGCTAACCTGATCTACCCTGTTACTATAATAAAAAATCATTTCTGATATTACTATTTTTAATTTAAAAGATTTAGTTAACCTTACTAAATAAAATTAAGTATGATTTTTATGAAAACATAATTACTATTATATAATTTAATTCATGGATTTTTTATAATTTATATTACATTGAACCCTTAATATGGGATGAAAATTTATTTTTCAAGAAATAAAATTTTCAACCATATGATGATATTACATTAATTGTGTGACTATTAATAATGAGTTAATTATTTTGAAATTATTTTAATAAAATTTAATATTAAAATTTAAATTAATAACTTTTTAATTAGTGATTATTTTTACTAATTAAATTTTTAAAACAACATGAAAATAAACCATATTATTAACAAAAATGAATTTTTGGCTAAAATATATAATTACAGAGAATTTAATATAATTATTACTAAAATTTAATTGACAATAATTAATATTAAAAATTATAACTTATGTTACTTGTAAATCAATTTCCAATAATAATTTAACTTTTAAACATATAAATGTACTCAATTGAAATGTTAGTTTTTTAGAAAGATTTAAGTTTCACTATTGACTAAAAAATCACTCATTTTATATAAACTAAAAAAATACCATCACAAATTAAATTTGAAAATATTATTTAAAAAATAATTTTTATCTATTAAAATAATATTTATATAATTATAAGAAATTAATTATATTATTTTCTTATAAAAACAAATTTTTTATGAAAAAAATATTTTTGAAACATGTAATGACTTTACTGAAAATAATGTCATTATTCCCCAATATTTCTTTATCATATAAAAAATGTGTACATAGGATACTATAATTTATTATTATTATTCATAACTGAAATTTTAATTTCTAGGTTAAAATATTCATGTTTAAATAGTACATCAGTGTTTGTTTAGTTTTGGTTTTCCTTGTCATACATGTTGTCAAACATAAATCCATATTCTAAATTTGTGAGGTGTTCTCTTACCACAATCATCAATAAAATCTATAATGAAAATTTTAAAATATACTAGTACATCAATTTTTTTGTGTTTTAAAAATTACTTAATAGAAAACGTACATTGTAAAATGGCCAATAAATCATAATCTTATAATGAATGGAAGGGAAATACTAAGGTCTTCTAGAATAATATAAAACAATGTTTACAATTACTAGAACTTTAATGTCATGTGAAAGTATGTATAAGAAGGATAAAACTTACACTGAAAAACTAACATAGAGGGAGACAGAACATGGTTCAGTGAAATCTGACAACCACAAAAACATACACTTGTTTTGGGAGAAAATAACACCAACTTATTAGAAATTATTGTAATAAGATTACATTTTTTGTTTTTGATCATTTTCCATGATTTGGGTAATTCTTTTTCTATATATACAAATAACATAAGTAAATATAATTTTTTTTATTTTTTATAAATAGTAGTTAAAATTTAACCCTTTGATTATACTTCCATAAATTTCCACTTCATCTATATAACATCCGAGACCTGGTTCACTAATTAGTTATCGAACATAGTTGGGTTAATGAACTTGTTTGTGCCTACCTATATTTCATAGGCTGTGATCTTGTAGAGGGGGACCAAGGTGGTACAATAGAGAGACTATACGCTAATAATTAAAGCATCATAATGATATAATAAATGAATAAAAAAAGAATAGTAATGAATGACATGGAAGTAGATATAAATAACATGGGTGATAGTAGTTTATCAAGGAAATGTGGAACTATAAACAAAATTACCATAATATAGCAGAGATATATAAAAAAGTGAAAATACATAAACACATACCAAAAGAACAAATTCCAAAGGATATCCAAGGTTATAATGGGCTAGATCTCGATCCCACTCTTCCAATATATCATGAAAAATCAATCAAGAATCAATAACTGGGTGTTATCCAATTTTACGACCATCTTCTATTAAGTCTGTATTGGTACCAAATTGTGGCCCAAAAAGTGTGTGAGGTATACTAAGTACTCCTCCTCCAATATTTTATATATAAATCCATCTCGTTCATATAATTTGATACAGTTGTAGATATGATAATTGTAAAAAAAGAATATAAATTGTAAAGAGTCAGCTCCGGTTCCAAAAGGATACAAGGCTACATGAACCTATTTTAGCTCGTGATCGTGAAATCTATATGAATATGTCACCAAAAACATATAAATATAATTGTGATGTCTTTATGTATATATAATCACTATATATGTAATGAAGTTTAAATTCATATATATACATATGTAGTTCTATCCAGCACCGAAGGCATAACTCAAGAAACAATTTCTGGTTGCTAGAGTTTTAAAATCATTAGGGGATTCCATTCCCAAGAATCAACATAATAAGGGTATCTATGCCAAGAATAATAGTTATATTGATATCCATTATTGATTATCACTCATGTGTGGGACATTATATATGAGTATCATATTATAAGGGACTTCATGAGTGAGTATCAAATCAGTAGGGATGCTATGCCCATGTAACATAATATTGTGTAGAATAAAAGATATATCATGATCTACTTAATGTCTTATAATTAATTCAAATTTTATTAAAACATGGGTATAACCATTGTTAATAAAGATTCATGTGATGTGTTCATATCTATTTCATTCAATTTAGTTTATTCTAGTTATTACATTTAGGAGTCCATCTAAAACCATATAGAATATGGTTTGGTTACATTATCATTTATAATATCAAGGTGAAATTCTATATACACACCTAAGGGGTGTAATTAGTGTATGGGGACAATCCCAATAATAAAAACTAAGAACAAGGAAATTGATATAATGGCTTAAATTTTAAAAAATTGTAAAGTGTATAATTATGAAAATGCATGAAAAATAAAGTGTTTGGAATCATAGGACATATAATTCTTCAGTACACGTTGGATAATATATATAGAACCTACCATAATGAGTTATATGAACATTCAACTAGTATTATCCCATGGATTGGTCTAAAATGAATGGAAATGGAATCATAAGAAAATTACCTAAAAATAGTCCATATTAGATCGTACTAATATACCATAACATATGTTGAGATAAACAATTAAATAAAGGAAGTGGATTAAGTCATTATCCAACATGGTTATAACGTGACTAAATATGGAAAAATTAGATATGGATTTAAGATAAGACCAATAACCTATGAGGGAGTGATGGAGTAGCTCCAATAATGGTCAGCTACTCTTTGGATGGATAAGATCAATAAAATGAAGGTGTTATACAACTATAAAAAACAATGGGATGACATATTCATGATCTGAATATTTTTCATGTTTTAAAAAATACTTTCTTTGAATAAACCAATGAAAGATCTATACGGGTCCTGGTTAGACCAATTGAAATCATGATGTTTTTGGGTATATGGACTCTAACACTCTTCTTCATTGTTCCCAAAAACAAAAAAAAACTATCACAAATATGAACCTTTCAAGTATTATTCAAATAAAAACATAACGAGTAATTAGTGAATTTTATGAATCCATACCTCAGATGGAAACATTGGGAAATTATAACATTCACCCCTAAAATAGCTCAAACTTGAGTTTCCCATCATGGGGTGGTAGAGCATCATCTATGAAAAATTCCAGCCACTGAGCACTTATGTCATCCTCTCCCACCTAGGTCTCAATCAAAACAAGGTTCTGCTTCCACGTCACCCAGAATAATGATAATTACCTACCTCAGAGATCAATTTTTATAAGTCCAGTGATGTGAATAATTTTATTCTCAAAAAAATTATCAACATTAATTTCCACCTCATCATAATGGAAAATATGTTATTGGACTAAGTAGTAACAACATAATTGGAAAACCTGATACATGTAATGAATAACATTGTTTCTCTCATGTTTTTTATTAGATATGATAATTATCCAACCTCTCTAAAAACAAATTAAAGTTATAATGAAATAATGAGATAACATACCATTCCTAAAAAACATTGGATTCCCCATTACCGTCACGAAATTCATTAAGAACATATCCCAAACCTATAAATCCTGAGTTTTATAACAGAGATCAACATATGAAATCTACCTAGACTAAGGTGTATCCATTAATTTCTTGATCATTTGAACTACCTCTAATGTCTCCTTAATAATATGAGGCCAATGTTGTGATACCTCCAATAAGTCTAACTAGTATATAGGTTATTGGTGTGCCAACCATATAAGGATTCATAAAGATATATATTTATTTTATTGTGATAGCTATTATTGTACATGAAATTCACAAAAGATATATTTTTCCCCTAAGAACCTATAAAATATTGGATGCATGACTGATGATTTTATTGTAATCCTTATATTGTTCACTTGAACTGACCTTCGGTCTGAGGGTAGTCTATTTTACATAAAAGTACCAATATACATAACAACCTCTAGAAACCTTACCAGAACAAAGATATTAAACATGTGGAACTCTTTGGTAAAATAGACCACTAAACTCCATAAATTAAAATAATTAGCAAACATATACCATAGCAAGATCATCCACTAAAAGGTATCCTTAATACGTGAGAGGAGATATAAATACAGGATTATGGTGATGTTCACTAATACCATGTAATATAATCAAAGGGATATCGATATGAAGCTAAAAAAATTAAATAGTTACATCATCACATGTTCATGATGAAATTTGAATAATATACAAAATCCATACTTGTCATTTATTCCTACCTTCACCTACTGATACGTGAAAGACCTAGTAACAATATCAATTATCTCCATTTTCATCATAGACCCAATGTTTTATTGATTTATCTCATTATAAATATTGTTAAGCCCCAATTGTACCATCAAAGTGAAACCATTATACACTCACATCAATTCTTATTTTATATCTACATGAACCCATATTCATCACTAGATGCGTAAGATCTCATCCTCATACAAAGTGTAGTTTGGTTACATGTCCTCGTGTGAAACACATTATTTTAGGATTAGGGCCTCAGGATCTGATAGTTTAGTCATATTTAATCTCTATATAGTGAATATGTTACAAGTAAAGTTGTAATGGTAGGATTTCCTTTATGGTCATCCAAATTTAAATATATCTCAAAGAGAAAAGCAATTAACTTCCACACACTACTATCATTATCAACTGTATGTATCTGAGCCTTTTTCTCAATGCATATATTACATAATTTTCCCACCCATGCATATAGGAATTTTCAAAGTCAACTGATGTAATCCATTCAACTAACATCTTGTATATTATATTTATTTCAGGATTTGTGCATATATAATTGTGGATTTTGTGGTTTTTAAACACCACAATCCACTTTTTTTAAAAATACTTCATCCAATAACACAAGGTGTTAACTATAACTTATATCAAAGATCATTTGATGGGGAATAGGTATCATGTATCATTAACTGATGAGAACTGTGAGACACAACTCAATATTCTTGCATTATAATATCTCACTGGTCAATTCTTGATGCATCACAATAAACAGTATAGATTCTTCACCACTCTAGAGGAATGAAGAGTGGTGAAAAAGTCATCTTACCTCCGATCTTTTGAAAGGAAATCACAAAATATTATAACCATATAAACATCACACAATTACTATTTAAGACCATAATTAGTGCTTTTAATTTTTAATTGTTTTAGATAAAGATATAATAATAGTCATCCATCCCCAAGAAACTCTATAGGCCTCAATATTTCTTTGGATTTTTCCATTATACTATGTCACCGAACTTGTTTGGGTGAACATATACTCTTTCCTTTGAAATAATACTACCTATAAGGTGAATGTTATCAATCCAAATGTGGACTTTACATAAAAATTAATATATATAGATATCCCTTAGTGTATTTATTATGATATCAAGAGGTTTTACATGTCATTTTAAATGTTATAATATACTGTGATATCATTCACAAATACTACCACAATTAAATTCAAATATAGATGAAAATTTGATTTATCAAAGCCATAAATTCTTCTAGAACATTCATCAGACTAGACAACATTACAAAATAATTCTAAAGACCATTCCTTATAACGAATGATGTATAAGGTATTTTCAAAGACTTAACTAATAATTGAAAATAACGTATCCTCAAATTGAAGATGGAGAAAACTATCGCATCTCATAGCTAGTCAAAGAGTTCATATATATGATGTTTTGGATATCGATTCCTAATAGTAAACTAGTTTAATAAACAATAATCCTTTAAAAGTATAACAATACCACACACATTTTTGGTGAATAGGATATGTGATCTCCATGGAAAAGTGTTGGGTTGTATAAATACCTTTGACTCTAAATCCTTTAACTGCTTCTTCAGCTCCTACAATGTTGTAGTTTATATATTGTAAGGAGGAATGGAAACAGTTACATTCGTTTCCATTAGCTTAACAGAGAACTCTACCTCTTTCTCCAGAGTTAGTGTGAAAAATAATATAGGAAAAAATCTATAAATCAGTCAACTATTGCATGGAAATAAATTTTATGTACACTAGGCACTTTTAAGAAAAGGATAGCAATATAGACTGTCACTATACTCTAACCATCATGCTCTTGTCTTTCACTGCTACCTATAAATAACAATCACCCTTATGTATATAACTAATTCCCAATAGTGTTGTAATGTACTCCATATAGTGATCAAAATTATCATATTCATAGTAAGGAACCACCCAATCCATAATAAGAATAATGTAAAAAATAGACATCTCATGAACAAAGAGGGTCTATTGAAAATGATAACCACCAATATTAATGGAAAACTCCTTAAATTTCTTTAAACTCTCAGAAAATATAAACAAATGAGAATGATTGGTTCCCTCCCCAATGAGGTAGTAAATTATATGTCTAAATCCTAGAATATTTTCTTTAGACATGACTGTATCTGATGAATTTTTTTTGATCTAGGTAGAAAATAGAGTGTGGGATACAATAATTCTATTTCAAAAAATAGATTCCTAAAAAAATTGATCCTCTAAAATATGAATCATTATATATATATGTCTAGATCATTTTTTAAGAGATACATCATGACTATATTGAGTCATTCCACCCAATTGGTTCTATACATCTAATGCCCGATGAACTCGGCCATGGCAACCACCTCTTCCCAAATGACGAGTAGTAATTTATCTAAAATCATGGAAAGGGTCTACTTATCCCACTCTTATGTACAAAGAGTATATGGATACTATCTCATTAGTAATAGAAGATAATGCACTGAAGGAATGTTGAATATTAACCAAACTGAAAAAGCCTCAAAACATAATTAGGACTTTAGAACACTGGTCCTGAGTATTCCCAAGCATTCCAAACTATCAAGAAAATTTAAATATTAGTGGGTGTCATCTGATCGTCACTCCCCCATGTATAATCTCAAAGTTATTTTTAGACCGACAGTAGAACCAATTCCCAATTTCGGTTCTAAAACATCATGTCCCACACTGGCATCTTCCCTCACATTTATCAGGGTTATTATATCCTTGATTAATATTTCCAAAATGTTGGTAAACTGAATCACACTAATGAAATATTTTTTATTATGTTGGATCCCATCCTCAAATGGTCTCTCTATTTCAACAACGTTAGTAGAATGAGTTAGTGTGAAATGTTTCATCTCTATATAGATAGTATAATTTTCCATAAAAAAATAATACAATATTATAGTTGTGTAAAAACAATATCTCTACGAACTCATATATTCTGAAAAAATAATTAGTCATAAAAGACTATTGTCAGTCCAACACGGGCCATAATCTGATGATGATCCACCATGGTGATAAATTCCCACCATCATTTGGAAGAATCTAGAATATTATTCATAGTGATTTTCACTCTCCTCTTAGTATGTATTTGAAGGTGTTCAATAATGTTCTTTTAGGGATCTACCCATGACTTTTCAAACTAAGTACAACCATTCCCCAAAATCATTGGTGGATTCTACAATTGGAACTCTCATATAAATTCGTCCCTATTTTGGGAATCTCATGGGGCTACCATGATTGTGTGCATATTACATGTGAATCCATATTTAAATTAGGAATTATCACCAATGTAGGTAAAAGTATGATGATATGTAGGTGGCACTACTAGAGTTAGAACTGGTGTATTGATTCCTACCGCATCTAGATCATGGTCGCCACCACCCCATGGTGCGCGACTAGTGTATTTCATGGTGGAATATATCATCAAATTCCAATCACACATCATAGATTTGATTCTATAATGGCACAAACCATAGGTATTATAATAGAAAATGTTCAACATATTCCTAAAAAAAATTTGCACCCCTAAACCTTATCCTGATGCTAGGTTCGGGTAAAATATATATCATATTAATTCTAATGATAATATATAGAGCTGACTATTGTGGCTAAGTCAGGGTCATGTTCCTTGCAATAATTCAGTGGTCTCGGTATATCAAGTTTTAATTATATGTTATTAAGGAAAACACAAATCATTAATAGTTTTGTATCTCAATTTAACAACAACCATTTCATTTCATAATTTAAAATCATTTATGTTTTAATAATTTCTATATAAATAGTTTTAAATGTTTAAATTATATTTCTCACAACATACAATTTATAAAGGCCCGCACACATTATAAATTAAACTGTAGAATAAATTTAATTAGTACCTTAAAAACATTCCAGACCATATAAAAAATGGTTTATGACTCAACATTCCATAATTGAGTACTTAATGTGTCATCATCATTCTATGTAAGAAACAATATTTGTTGACGTGGAAAATTTATATAACCAATTATGTTTCTCATTAACCTAAAATAATGTTTGATAAATTCAATATATATTAGGTCATGAAACACATGGAAATAGAAGAAAATAAATTTTATGATATTCACTTATATGGAATAACATAAATCATAAATTTTGAATCCCTAGGTTCCTATAATGATGCATGAGTCAACACATCCATTCCATAATGTGGAAAGAGTAAAATTGAATCCTCAATAAAATTAATAATAAACATCAAAATCATGTGTGTCACCCACTGGTGGTATCAAATCCAAAATAATAACAAGAATCCAAATAGATCAATTCACATCCCTAGTTATTTTTCATCTCTGTTTAAAGTGGTTACCTACTCAGGAGAATAGTATCATTAAAAAATTAAAACACTCTATTATCTATTGTACAATACCAAAAAAGGAAGGCACATAAAATAAACCTTTGATACCAAGTTTTACTCTCGTAGACCTGATTTAATCATATGTTATATAGCTCAATAAGTTGTAAGGCCTTAAGAGCGACTACCAAAATGCCATAGGATGCTAAATAAGTTTGATCATCTAAGGTTATTCAGTAGGGAGACTATATCATCATAATTAGAGTACTGCAACGACATAGTAAATGAATAAATTAACAATGTAAGAATGGTAATAACAAAAAATTTAATTGTTTTTAATCATCCAATAAATAATAATACTTCAATCAAAAGATGAACCATATAAAAAATGATTAATATATCATGGAGATTTAAAAAATTTGATGCACATGTACATACATGTATAAAGAAAGAACGAAAGACTAAAAGGACATCCAATAGTATCATTATTCAATTATTGTTCCTTTTATCTGAATCTACCATTGTAAATCAATTTTGAATTTAGGACACGGTGGATATGAATATCCCTACATGCATCCATGATGTCTATCTGGGTATAAAATGGTAGCCTGAAATGGTTGGTAAATAGACTCATAATGACAAAACCAATGGTGTCATGAACTGTCCGATAAGTGAATATAATATGAGTAGTGTTCATATATAATAATTTTAAACCAAAAATTTAATCTATAAAGGGTCAGTTATGGGTCTTGAAGGACACCAGGCTGACATATCCTACTTTATCTTATGCTGGGAAAACTTCTAAATAGGTGTAACTATGAATATATACATATCAGTGTGGATGCAAGTATGTATGTATGTGAGCTATATATAGAATAAGTTATATATTTGTATATTCAAACATTTATTGCAATCTATAACCTGTGGCATAAATCTGGAATCCTTATCTACTCAATATAGTCTGATAAATTAGTAAGCAATGTTACTCCCGAGTATCATTGATCATAAGGGTTTCCATACCCAAGCATCACTAGTATAGAGAAATCCATGCCTAAGTATCAATGGTGTATGTGATTCCATATCCAAGTATCATATATGTAGGGAAATCATTCCTGATTATCATATCTGTTGGAACTCTATTTACAACTATATAAATAGTATTTAGAATAAATTTACTTTTTTATGATCCATTAATTTATTTATAATTCATCATTGTTCCATATAAACATGAGAATAACCATATTTGATGAAAAACAACTAATGTGGTCATACCGCTCCCACCCATTTAATTCATTCTTTTTATTACATTTATAGGTCAATCAAATTCCATATAAACAATGGTTTGGAAACATAATATTTTATAATATGAAGAGAAAATTTGATTGGTACACCTAAAGCGAGAAATTATTTTATGGAGAAAAATCCAAACAATAATAAGGAGGAAGGTTATTTATATCAATGATTAAAAATAATACAATTATAACTGTAATTTTTAGGGAAACACATCGAAAATTATGAATGATTAAATAAATAATATAATATAATAAATCACGAATCAATGGATAATTTATACACCATCATATTCATGACATTAGAAGAAGAATCGGCCAGTATTTAGTGTAGGTTTGGTATGAATTGAAAAAAAGAATAGAAATTTCTAATAATTTAAAAATAGAGAACATTAACTCTCTCCAAAATATGATAAAAGAAAAAGAGATAAAACATGAAAGGAAGGAAATGGTTTAATGAACATACTATCATAGATCCAATATGACTCAAAGTGGCAGATCATAGTCAAGGTGGAAGAGAACGACAAGAACCATGGAGGGAGACATGGAGGAGAATCGATGTTTATTAGCTACGACATGAAAGGAGGATATCTATAATATAATGTTTTTATGTCCCTATTTTAATAAAAATCAACTAAATATTCACAATGTGAATATTTTTCATGTCATGAAATGCTCGAGTATTTCACTGAGAAAAATCGAATTCCCACAGTGTAAGGGGTATGGTTATGCCACTTCACATCTGCAATTTAATTCACTTCATGAATTAGTTTTTCCTATAAGATCCATTCCTCTACTACCTTCTTCCCATAGACAAACCAACCACCCATAACATGTGGATTATATATCTAATGAAATGAGATCAATATACTAATGGTTTATTGAAATTTAATGAATTTTTCCTCACATGAAAAAGATGGGATCTTACAATATTTTACAACAAGAAATTATTATCCAATATGAATTATAATGCCTGAATCACTAAATTTAAACTCTATAGAATTATTATATGCATAAAACAATAATAATTTATTTTACATGTTTTTAAATATTTACCAGAAGATGTGTTACTCAAAGGTAATATAATTATAAAAAATGTACAAACATTCATATGATAAAATTTTACATTTTACTTAAAAATATCAACTAAAGGATCAATGTATAATATTTTCAAAATAAATAAACATACATCCCAATTAACAAAAAAAATCTCAAAAGTAATTATTTGTTTAACCTAAAATATGATCTCGTAGGTTTTAACACACATCCCCAATAATATAACTTCATTATTCATATATAATCATTTATGATAAACCGAATTCCTATATATACCAATTCCTCATAATACTTCTCCCAAAATATCTTTAATTATCACAATATAAAAAATATGTCATCTTATAATCTGTTTCCAAAAATCCACTTAATATTTATACAACAAAACATTTACATAAAAACATTATCATACTAACTTGTAAATGACATAAAAAATGTTAGGTGATGTACCCTCATCAACATTCAATTTTGGGTTTAGGTATCATTGACTTAAACAATATAATGGGTTGTCATTTGACATTTCAACATTAATTATTTCATAAAAAAATATTAATATTATTTCAATAATTTTCCAAAATTTGTTGAATAAATATTATGATATTATTAGTCACTAAATAAACTTCTATGAAATATCATTTTATATATAATATATTGTATTTAAAAAATTCTAGTAATATTAATTGATTATTTTTACTACAAAATCAAGGATCATATTAACCATAAAGGTTATCAATAAAATCAAACATATTTCCTAAAAATATAAGTGAATTATTTATAAAATATCATTCTCAATAAAACAACTACTATTGATATGTATTACCCACACCTCGAACATATATAAGTGACAATAAATGTCCCTAAGGTACATCCATTACATAAAACATTTGAAGGGGTTTTTATTCATTAATTATGATAATGATAATTACACTTATTATCCCATGATAGTTCAAAAAAATAATTAACTATCCCTATATGATGCATAAAAATTGTGTCTTGGACGATGTATCCGGTGAAGCAATGACAGTGCCAATGCTTTGGATTACACTATGACCCGACAGCCTGTCTCACGACCATCGAGGAGTTTATTTGGTGGGAATTGAGTGTGTTTTCGTTTTTTTTTTGAATTTGTGGATCTTGTTTGGTTTTTTATTTGAAATCATGAACATAAATATTTGAAATCATGAACCTGTAACATTGAAATCATACTGTATTTGGGATCTTGTGCGGTTACCACTAATCCAAAAATAGGCTTTTACAAAATAAAAAAAAAGATATTTGTGGTGACATTATGAAAGATATCACATTCCAAATAACTAAATAATTTAGAAGCAATGCAAAACTAGATACATACACGAAAATCACATTAAATTTAAAAATATATTATAAAAAACATAGTGAAATTATATTATTCGACATCAATGAACTAAATCAATGGTTCATTATTTATATCATATTAAAAGGAGGAAAAAAAATGTGATATTAAATGATCAATAATGTTTATGTGCAGTCGAATCTATCATGATTAAATATGGAATAATAAAAATGGAATGGTAAATTACTAAAAAACACATTCAATTTAATCAGTAATAGGAATAAAAAATACATCCATATATAATATCAATGAATAAATATCATCGATAATAATGAAATAATTCACAAATATGGAAAACTTTTATTTCGGTCATCATGATCTAATATAACATAAAACATATATTTTCAAGACACTACCCAATGGAAGTTTAATTAATGTGTATGTATTTATAAAAACACATTAATTCGACATTTCTTTTTTCACTCATGATAAATGTTGATGCCTCAATAGAGAATCTATTGTTTATTATGACCCATAACTACATGTCAAATTAATTCCTCCAATATTTAATGGTTATGTGAATATATAAATTACACGACTTATTAAAAATATCCATATTGAGAATATAGTATAGAATGTAAATATTTACTCATTCAATTAAATAACATTAAATGTAGAACATCATATATTGAAATAATATATGGATAGGGGAATAATCATATCCAAGATACATAGATTATAAATATTTATGGGAAATTTTTTTTCTAATGATCACAAGAAACATAAATTTTCAAGAGAACTATAATGACAAATCATTATCTAGAAATTGAATATTAATTCATTCCCAATCCAAAATAATCATAGAATATACACATAAATTATTAGGATGGTATCATTAAAATATATACCTAATATAGTTTATTTAAAATAATATTTTTTAATTTAGGCATATAAATTCTAAAAAAATATAATTAAAAATCAAACATGAGGAAAATGGAATTTTTGATGTGAAAAAAAACATTAAAACTAAACAATTCCAGAATATTTCGAAAAAAATATTCAAAATAAATAATATAAAAAGTTAATGGAATCATGAAATCATTATGTGGTCATTACAATGGGAAATTCCATTTATGTACAGTATGTTAAATAAATATTACTTTGACCCTTTCTATAAAAAATAAAAAGTACCTACTTCTGAAAATTAAAACATCTATCCTTTTATTTTTTTTAATTGTAAATCATGGTTATAAATGATATTAAACAATCATAGGATAATGTTGATAATGTTTTTATAGCACAACTATATAAATGAAAAACTCATTCAACTAAAAAATGAAATAAAGTTGGATTTTTTTAAAATAAATATTAATTATTTTAAGTGATAGAGGAAAATGGTTTTTTTATTTGAGAAGTTAATAAATTATTTGATGATATTAAATTACAATTTTTTTTATTAAAAGATTTCAAATAATCCCTTTTAATGTATATTATATCATAGAAAACCATATTTAAAATGATATTAATGTAAAAACCATTAACGCTTTGGTAAATTTTGAATCATGTCTCCGATGAAATAAATTAAATGATATAAAACATTAAATATCTTGAATTTAAATAGATTCATGACATAAAAAATCAAAGGGGAAGTACATATACCTCATAAAAATATATATATTCATAATACCAAATATATCTCAATAGACAAGAAATTGTGATGGAATGTCTAAAAAAGATCACACAATTGAAGTGTGCGTTAATTAAGGAATTGTTTGTGTGTATCAATGTCAAAATAAAAAAAAGTAAAAAGAAAACATTGAATAAAAAATTAAGTACATACATAATCTTAGAATATCAAGGATAATTAATAACTAAAATATCCCAATGAAAATGAAATTATGTTAATAAAACCCCTTACCACATGGTAACTGTTGAATCAAATCTCCATCAATGAATTAAGATGAATTTGGAATAAAAAAATTTTGGAAGCATTAAAAATTCCTGATATAATAATTAAAATAGTTGTATAAACACCATCCATGTAAATGATATTAGTGAACACCATTTTATATATCACATAATTAAGGGAAATTATGACAAAATCTATCATTATTTGTTTGACTCATCATGTATATTATTCGTCCTCTATAATATTAAAATTATTTTTTTATACATTCAGAAGAACATTTTTCATGTTTATTCTTCTATTTATTTTATTTTACTAAATCATAATTAATAACAAAATCAATTAATCTCATGTTCTATATTTTGAAAATATTTTGTTCACATATATAAAATCGAATTGGAAAACTATAGAGAAATAGTTTATATAATGTAATATAAAAAAAGAATTAAATAATAATCATTTTTATTCATTAATTATAATATTAAAAAAGAACCATAAGTGATGGTGATAAGAATTAATTTTTTATAATCATATAGACGGTAGGATGTAAATATGCATGAATAATGTTTCATTATTAGATAATCATTATGGAATGTTGGAAATGATTATTTATTTATTTCAGAATGATAATAAAATAATTAAAATAATATTATTTCATTAAATTTACTTATATATATCATCCATGTGATGTGTAAATGAAGAATTAATCAAATCGATTTATAGAGGTTGTAGTCAACAAATACACACGATTGAGGTTATCACTTTTCAGTGAATTGAAATGTATGATAATAATATCTATATTAACATTTTAAAATTATTAAAATTTCATTAATATCATTTTTATACATTAAATACATAATTTAAATCCTCTAAATTTGTAGGTTATGGAAAATGAATTACATAAATTCATGACTCGGTAGCATACCATACCTATGAATGATGGTTTCAATTACCATCTTACAAAAGAGGAGATGGAGTTTTGTTATTTGGTTAACATAATAACATATAATTATATGGGGTATAATGGTGTAATTATTTCATCTTGGTTGTAGATTATTTGAATAAATTTGAAGAATAAATAGAAAAAAAACACTCAATTGTGAATGATAACTTTCTTACAAAAAAATCTTATTAACAATAGAAGCCATCCTAGGATATTTTTATAACCATACCTTGGACTGTTGGTCATGGGAAGGGATTTAAATAAGGGGTTTTGGTAGGTAATGGGTGAACAATTTTTTTTAACTTTTAATATAATAATTTATAAGGTACTCGTTTATAAGGGAGGGGATGCCGACTCTTTGTGTTTAATAAAATATTAAATTAAATTAAGTTCATATAAAATTTAAATGCATCAAAATGGTCACGGAGTTGGTTATGGGGTATAATATGATTATAATATAACTATAAATTAGGATTTGTTAACCATTAATTATAATCTAATCCATATCTCTTAGTTTAACCCTCGATGAACCCATTTTTACGATAACTATGGTAACAATTATTCCAAACCAGAAGGGTTATAATATATCTATAAGAAAAAAATGTATCAGAAATGGATAAATGATTGAATTTTATACAATATAATTTGTATTTTACCTATTTTTTCAGAACTGTAAGGTCAAAAACCTATAATGAAAGTAATAAAAAATCGAAAATTAAATACATGATCAGGAATAGAAATAATTATGTCATCAATAAAACCTTTATATATATAACTTTTTTCCAATGTAAACATCAATCATACATTACTCAAAATAGAAAAAATTAAAATTTTTCCACCCTCCCTTCTTTCCTCGACCTATAGGATTACAACCTTTTCTCCATGTTTTCACTTGTGGCTAAAGTCCATCAATGTTATTGTCCTCTAAGTCTGATCATCACATATTTTCGTAAATCTCCACCTTATTTAATGTTTTATCAACCAAAATTATCTCATTTTTTAATATCGGGTTATAATCCTTATATGGGTTTGTATCTTTTATAGATAGAGAATACATATATATAAATGCCTTAAAAACAACTGTCTCTCTACCTTATTACTCTTAAAAAAATAATCATTAACTCTATAATTATTATGAGTAATCACATATACTTTTATTTCCTCTAGTTAATTGTGAAAAATATTTTTCTAGTCTCTTATATACATAGGGGAAGATATTATGACTTTTGTAAAGTAAGTTTTAGGTCACTTTCTATGAAGAAGTTAATTACTTTTCCCCACATTCTTATACACCATGGGTCAAGGATTATAGTCCTAGGAGAAATTAACAAGTCCTATGACATGAATGCCTAGTATGTTATCATAGGGTACCTTTTTAGCATCAATTTAAACTATTAGATTTGTTTTAATTTTTTAAAACATCATAGGTGTTTCAATATTCAATGTTTTGTCAAAGTTTCAAGAACTTGATGCACTAATATTCTCCGACATTAATTTTCAGTCACCCAAATATTATACCGTGTCTTTATATATAGATTTATTATCTATTTATTTCTCATAATGTTAACCGATAAATTGTTAAACATATTCACCAATGGGAGTGTTCCTATCTAATTATTTTTCATCCTTCATGTTTTTAGTATTTTTAAGTAATTTAATAAATTATTATTTTGCACAAAATATCATTAATTATTTTTGAGATGATACGTTTAATTTTACATTAATTATAGGAATATAAGGATTAGTTTATAAAATAATACATTTAATCATCAATAATATTAAATTTATGACTGTACAACTATTCTCTACCCCTAACTCATCCATTACACATTATTTTTAATGTTTTTAATAATATTTCCCTTCAGTTTTCCACAATATTCATAAGTGTTGGGTAAAAATTGTGTAATATTTAAATTTAAATAAATAATCATAGAAGATATATATATATATTAAAATAATGAAAATAATATCAGTATAGTAAAAAAAATTATTTTTAATTTACCTCTTGTATTTATACCTATGTGAATATATAAGACATATTTAAAGTATAGAGAGTTACATTGTTTCATTTTAATTTCATAAAATATTATTTTGGTTAATCTCATGGAAAATTTTCTCATAAATAAATTAATATTGATCCTAATGAGATAATATTTATATAAACTCATAAAATATGAATTATTATGAAAAATGGTTGACTTATCTCTTTTTTAAAAACTAGGTTAACATAATTTTCCCTTTAAGTGTGGTGATTTTTTAACTTTTTATATTTATTACAAATAAATTTTTTCAAATAATTATAAAATCTATTAATTATTCATATTTATAATACTAAATCAATTTTATCAAATTTCAATAATTTAAGAAGAATAATTTAATGAAAAAATGATCTCAAAAAATGTGGTGAAAAAGTGGATTTCAAGAAATGTATTTTTCAAGAATAAGAAGACCATACATTAAATTTATGACTATTAATCATAATTATATGAATATTAATTAATCATATAGATAGATAATATATAAATTTCATAAAAAAATTTACTCATTAAGTGTTATTTTGATTAATTTAAATAGAGAACCATTAGAAAATTCAAAATATTTTTTAAAAAATTGATTTTTTATATTTAAATATAATTATATACCAAAATATATTATAAATATTATTGAAATGTATGAAATTAGATCTAATAGAAATAAGTATTAATTATTATAATTTTAAAATAAATTCAAAGAATAATGTTCCATTTTAATTAATTAATTTCTTAAAAAAATAAATGATAGTTTTACAAAAAGAAGTATTATTCTTTCTCCATCGAAATATCTCCCTTTTTCAGAAAAATTAAAAAATTTCACCCTAAGTTAATTTGTAATTCAGTATTTAAAAAATTATTTCATTTTTTTATAGTTAAATATCTAAAATTTGAAGAGATTAATTATATTATTATTTCATTATTTGAAATTAATACATTTATATAGAAAAATAAATTTATTATGAATGTAAATATATAAAAATTGGGTTCATATTTACCAATCTATTTTATTCATATAATATATCTATAAATAATTTTAAAAAATATTCTATCCATATTCATACAAACAATTTAATTGGATAGATTATAAGATTCACTTTGAAATATTATATCACAGTACATTTAGGCTCTGTGTTCAGTGTCGTATAATCTATCAATCATAATGTTATTCTTTTATAATCATGGGTGTAACACTTATAATTATGTTATTCTTATATGTTCATTTATATCTACCATTTCCCTAATGATCATTTAAAATCAACATTATTTATGGAACACAATATTATATATTGAACATTAGTCTAGTAATAAGTGTGACTTATTCAGGAAAATTATGGGTCTCTATAATTAGTATCGAGTAGGTTTTATTTAATATTTATAGATTAGGATCATATAATATTAGATAGAATCCAGAAGATAATCACACATATAAAAAAATATTATATTTCTTATAATTTTGTGAAAATGTTGTTTTACTAGAAATAAATTTATTTTTGGATACTACAAGTGCACATTATTTTGGAACATATGCATCTAGGTGTAATACCCCCGAAAATAGTTGGTTGATTATATCTATACCATGATTAGTTTGTGTAGTTAATGTGTCCTAACTATGAACATGGTTGGAAACTCTCTGAGTATATTAATATGTGAAATCTCAGTTTCCTTATGAATAATTATGAATTATTTGAATAGATGATCATCATGGATTACCTAGGTTAACCCTATAGTGTAACAAATTGAATTTAGTTTTTCATGATTTTTAAATTAAATAAATTATTTAACATGATAATATGGTTTCCCACTATAATCATTGAACCTCAAAATCTAATTTTTTTGGTTTTGGTCAACGGTAAAAAAAATTATTATTATGGTAAATAATGAATGTAATAGTCAGTGGAATAATTATTCATACGAAATCCAAATGAAATTGGAGGTGGAATAACAAATATATTGATTACGATGAATTAGTTATCTTGTTATATGATAAAAAAATTAAACATTAGTGAGATATCTAAAACAAATAAAAAGATAAAAATAAAGTTTAATAAATACCATAGGGTAATAGATTTTCATCTTCCCATAGATAATGAATTTTGGAAGAAGAACCAGGAAGAATGAGTCAGTGTAAGTGAAATATATTTTCTATATGTAATTGAAGGGGATATATCTACTAATTTCAAATTAATTAAATGTATTATATATGGGTAAATTTGTAATTATCTAATTTAATTCCCTAATTCATGAGATAACTGATATACCAAGAAATTTTATATATTATTTTTGTCATTGAAGTTGAATGATTAGACTTTTTATGTGTGTGGATTCAAAAATTTTGTCATAGAGTTGTTTTTTTGAGTGATATTATGGTTATAAGATTCCTAAAACATCATTAGATTGATCTGACATTGTTTTTTTTAAAGATTTGAATGAAATTTTTGAATGATAGAAATTACCTTGAAAATTGATTTATTGGTAAGGTAATATTTCTGAGGAACACATTATTATGTGAATGAATATCCTTAATTTTTCTTAATGTTGATATAATAATGTTTTTTTATGGTATATGTACATGATTGATAACAATAAATTTGATTTTATAGTAATTATAATCTTGAAATTTATTAGTGATTTAGTGAACTAGAGTATATGCCAAATTTGATGAAAATTATTTCATATTTGGATTTTTGGAATATATTTGATAGATTTATTTTTTAGTATAATATATGTTCTCATTTATGATATATGGTGCTTTTAGATATTATATTATTTAAAATAATATATTTTCTTGTAATTACCATGTACATTATGTGAATTTTTGGGGTATATTATTATGTTGGAGGATAAATTGTAATTCTGCTATTAAAAATAATATGGTCACATATTTTAATTTTTTTGATTTTTGATTTTCTAATTAATATTTTTGTGGAGTATCGTGGTTATATATTTATGGAATGTCTTAAAATGATATTTTGAATTTATTTAGGTTTGAAATATTAATTTAGTATATGGTAATATTATGCAAACCATTTTATTTTTAGTAAATATTCAGAGATAGAATGAATGAATTGCCATTCAGTTATAGATTTTATAAACAATTAAAAGATAAATCTAGTGATTCTAGCAGGAAAAATAATTCTTGAATATTCAATTTTTAGTGTTTGACAACAAGAGTAACTTCATTAAAGAAACATAATAATGAAATATTTTTTATTAGATGAGAAAATTATTATTATCTATATTTTATCATATTAATTATAATGATAGTAAATTAATCAATAAACATAATTAAAATGATCATGAAATAATAATCTCATCCATTTACCTTTATTTTGAATGAACATATGATATTTTAATCCCACACAAATTTATGTTGTTGTTGTCATTGACCTTCTCATTACCATGTTCTCTATCAATATTAATTTGTCTGTGTAAAAGTTTCTATTCCTTCTAGTTATTTTATCATCACAATAATTTTATCTTTATATATGAACCTAATTAAATGTTATTTTATGTAGCCATTATGTTTCCCACTTCCAAATTTTGAAGGATGTTTTATAATTCATTAATATATTGTGGGTTTCATGGGATTTTTTTGAACTTTTGAACATTGTATGGATGATATGAGTTTAAGAGGGTGTAATTTGGGGGGGGGGATGTGAAATCATGAAAACATTGTGTAAAATAATTACAATGTCAATAACATTCCTAACATGAAACTATATCCTTTAATAAAATTGATTGATAATATAAAAAATATTATTATTTAATGAGACCATTACAATAAAGAAATGTAATGGTTGGAAAATAATATAATTAAATTAAATGTCAAATATATTTACAATCATCATAATAAATGGATATTTATCATCTGATTTTTATAAAATAGGATCTCAATATTTATATAAGTCAGTTTGTACATGAAGAATACATTTTCAGAAAAAGTTTGTTTATTTTTTTAAATAAATTTATAAAAAGTTTCCAAAAATTGTAGACATTGTATTTTATAAAATAATTTTTTTAAAAAAATAATCACATCAATGTTGTCTAATTATGAATGTTTGGTATTATCATAAAATGATATTTTTTTCAAATACTAGTGAAAAATTATTATTTTCCCAACAATTATTTGTTTTTTATTAAATATATCATTTTAAAAGTCCCATTATATTTTAAATTTTTTCTTAATTTACATAATATAAATATTATTTTAAATAATATTATTAATAATTTATAAATTATATATATTAATAGTTTTAATTAGAGATTATTTTTTGTTTAAAAATATAATTTTTCAAAAAATCAAATATTAATAATTAATATTTACATTGATTTATTCTACTTATGTAGATTGAATCATGAAAATGGGAACCATATTTGTAATAAAAATATTTACATGTGGAAAATATTTCTCTTTTATATTGCTTTATTTTGACTATTATCTATGATAAAAAGTTGATACAACAATGTGGGTAAAATATTTTACACATTATTAGAAACATGATACGAGTTCTAAAAAACCATAAGTGTATATTTAAATAATTTTAGGGGACTAATTTTACAATATTAATCCAAAATTCTAAATTATTTAATTTTGGTTTTATTTTCATTAATAATGTAATTTATGTTATTGTAAGTAATAATGTTTAAAATATTTCACACTTTTGTTTTTATTTCAAATATATCTTAAAATAAGGGTAATAAAGGTAATAATTGATTATGAATTCTAATTTTTAACATTATTAATTTAATTTTATAATGAAAATTAATTTTTAATTTTTAGTAAAAGTATAATTATATTATATTTTTACACAACATTTTGACAGTTTTATTGTAGGATGTAGAAATATCCTTGTAAATGATTATAAAAAAATCAAAAGTAATATTTAGTGAAGAAATATTTCTTATCGTGATTTTTTATTCACAAATTTTCGTTAAATTTTTTATATTATTGTTCCATTATTGTCTTTATTTATTTAATTTCATATTAATTTAAAAGGGTCAAAATGAATATAATCATATCTCATGAGAAATGATATTTTATTAAAATAGTTAAAAATAATAATGAAAATTAGTGGAAAAGAATAACTATAAATGGTCTAAAATTTCTATTATTTCCTTTTTCCCAATTTTTACCTTATATGTAAAATAATAATTCATTAACATTAAAAAATTTGAAACCAAGGTTAATGTTTATATTTCATAGCATAAGGGTTAAAACAATAGATAATTATTAAAATGACACCAAAACCATTACAAATTTAATTAGATGATGGTATATCAACCATATACTATTCTTATTCAAATTCATGTAAATTGTGAAAAATTATACATATGAAATACATTAATTTTATTTAAATTATTTATGTAATTAAATGTGTTTCATTTCCCATCATTATAAAAATGTAACAAGTTCTCTCTTTTCATTATAACATTTTGAGCCACATTACCATAAAAAACCAAACAATTACTCATTTAAACTATCTTCCATGATTTATAAGTGAGGGATTTCTTATATGACTATTCTAATTACCAATAATCAAATATTTAATGGTGTCATAATTATGAATATGTAATTTTGTAACACCCCATGTTTTTCTAAAAATAAATATAAATTCATCAAACTTTGTTTTTAGTAGATATTTATAACTAGCCTTTTAACATAATTTTTCCACTTCTATGTTCTGAATTTCAAGAAACTGTCATCTACAATTGTGTTTAGTATGTAATTTTGAGTCTATTGGAACCAACTTGTTTCTTTTGTGAATAGTAACATAACCTTATGAATAGTAATATGAATAGTAATATGACCCTAATGAATAGTAAATTTTATTATTATTTTATTTTATTAAGGATTTAAGATAATAGCATCTAGTTTAATTTTTCATTGTGATATAAGAAGTAGTTACATAATTAGAATTGTTAAATTTTGAATTAAGTATATTTTTATTTAAAAAAATAAATTAATAATATTTAGAAAATTATTTTTAAAAAATGGACTTCATTTTTAAAATATACACGTCGATAAATGGTTAGGGTGAATTTTGGGAATTTTTCTGAAACAGTTGATTTTTCGGTGAATAGTAAAAAATAAAGTTTTTAGTTTTTGTGTATTAATGACATCAATAATGATATAATAATGATGTTATAAATATGTGCTAATTCTTTATATTTAAATAATATGTGGGTTTTACGAAGTTTCTTATACCCTGGGAAAATACCATGGGCAAGCCCATGGTTTTGTAAATACCACTCATGAGGTGTCGGTTGAAAAAATTTAAAATAATCCCTCACTTTTCCTATAACTACCATCTCTTACCATCATTTAATTCATGACCAATTCTCCCTCAACGAATCTCCATCCTCCTTACCTTAATAGTACTCCTCACAAGGTTTCATCAAGCCCCCATGTTTCCAACCTTAAAGTACTAAGGGTTACTCTACAAAGTATGAAAATTTCAATTTCTTTCTTTTTTCCATTCAAGTCCTCTTTTATGTGGTATATCATTCACGTTTCCATACCATGTTATTATTTGATTCATATTAGTGATCTAATATATTTTATTATTTATTTCTGTATGGGTGACCCTTGTCCCTGTCTTTTTAATATTTTCTAAAACCATGTTGCGTAGTCGTTAGGCTGCTGAATTTTTGTAACTGATTTCACAATTATTCTTTTATTTTGTGTTATTTCCTAATTATTTCTTCATATCTCCTTACCCAATATAAATGAAATCTCCAGAAATAATGTATATTATATATTTCAACATTTTTATGGAAAATTTCTCATCATTATTCTTCTCCCCCACCACTTATTTAAAGAATAAAAACATTGTCTGTTTGTGTCGAATTACCGACATCGTGGACGATGTGATTTCAAAATCCATTAATTATTTAAAGTATTGTCATGAAACCATTTATATTATTGAAAATAGTTATAATATATGTGTTAGGACTCACCCATGGTTTTGTAATTCTTTTGTACTCATATTTATAATTTATAATACAAAACGAGGTTGTTACTATAAAATAACCACTAAAATGAATTAAATGAACATCATTAATGTTCTAACTTATGAATCATCCTCATGTAAGAATTAAAAATTATGAATGGAATAATTTATGTTACTTAATATATGTAAATACTACTCCATTCCAATTCTGGATTTTTACTTCCAATCGACAAGCATGTCTATCATAAACCAATCATTGAAATCATGTTAAGAACTCACCCAACAACAGTGCAAAGGGAATAATACTAACAAATTAAGGCTGAAATGATGTTATTAAATGATCATATAAGATGTTATAAACATGAAAATGTTTCTCTAAAATAATAATAACACTCTTTTAACCATTATAATATATGTTTAAACAAGTTTTAGGTAAGAAAAACCCGAGGTAAGGGAATTCTTAACCCGATTTCCATTCTTTGGGTTAACCTTCTAATTCATTATTTATGTGCTATTTAAATTGTTTTTTTGATGGTTTCTGTTTTTATTATGTTTAATTATGTGTATATACAATATATATACATAATCCATCCACTCTATTAAGTCTCTATTAAATTTTATGATATTTATAAGGGGATTTTCTTTTAAAATTCTCTTTTTAAATTTGGATTTATGAAATTCCAAAGTAATGTTTTTATGAAATTATTCATGTTGTATGATTATGTTTTAATTCTTGGAAATTATTTATGATGAATGGTGGGAACTATATCTCCCTCCAACTTATTGGGTACGAGTAAGTTGGAGGTCGGTCGTATGGTTACTCCAAGTGTAACTATGATGGTTACACAAAGTAAGGTAGCTGTGAGGGTTACAAATTAAAAGGTAGCCAAGAATGGTTACATGATTATGTAAGTAATTCACCAAGATATGTTTATTATTATATTTATGTTATTATTTTTTGTGCGGATCTTGTTTAAATCTCGTGTTACACAAATTATGTATATATATGTGTGACAAGAATGTATTTTGAAAATTCTTTCATACGTTATGAGTATTCATGGACTAAAGTGATTTTTTACCTTCTTTTCCATCCCTTACTGAGATGTTGTGCTCATCCGAAATTTTTAAATGATTTTTCACGGGTTAATGGATGTGTCATACAAGGAATGAGGAATTGTTAAATGTTGAAGTATTTTCAAGGAGTATTGTTTTATGTTTTAATGTTTTATATTTTAAAAATAGGAAATTATATTTATGGTATCCACTCAGTAATATTGTGTAATGTCATGAATTTATTTTCCTAATTATCTAAATATCTAAACATGAAAAGATCTTAAATGTAAAAAGAAGTATTTTCTTGGCTAAATTCACGATTATGTATGTAATAAGGCCGGGTCCTTATA
The DNA here is from genome assembly GCA_963277665.1 of Viscum album. NCBI lineage: Eukaryota > Viridiplantae > Streptophyta > Magnoliopsida > Santalales > Viscaceae > Viscum > Viscum album. The sequence continues at coordinate 1,714,944,660 of OY728130.1, forward strand.
GTTGGTATCAGAGGGAGGTTTAGATAACTTTAGGGGTTAGAGTGATGTTAATAGAATACCATATATGATTTTCACTCTATGTTTAATTGAAAATGTTATAGCATTAAAAGATTACAATTTTGTTTTGTCTAAGAAATGTTTTTTCAGAATGGTTGTTCGTAGAAGGAACAGGGATGCGGAAGAGGAGAGGCACCGATAGAATGACATCCTTCCGGAACTACTGCCCGGAATGGTAGGGATTGGAATTGAGCAGTTTGCGATAGTAATGGTTCAATTAATGTAGGAAATATGTGGTGGTGGAATCCATGAAAGAGAACCAATAGAGGTACCAAAATGGAACATTACAGTACTGGATCATTTTATGAGACAACATCCTCCATTATTCAATAGATATTCTAACCCAGTAGCAGGTGTATGATGGATCAAATCCCTTGAAAAAATATTCGATGTTATGGGATGTTCATATACTCAACAGGTAAGTTCCACCATTTATCATTTTGAAAGGGAAGATGATCAGTGGTGGTCAATGGTAAGGAATATCAGGGGTAGATAGGATGTTGATGCCTTAGAGTGGGATGAATTTAAAAATCTTTTCCTTGAATCATATTTTCCTAAGGTGGGGCGACTAAGAATGGGGAACTAATTCCTTGAACTGAAATAGGAGGAAGATTCAATGGTTGTGTATGAAGCTAACATCACCCGAATGGCGAGGTATGCTCCAAATATTATTCTGGATCATGATAGAAAAATCAACCACTTTTACTCAGGATTGAAGCCAAGGTATTGAAGGTCGTTGGCCTCACATTAATTAAAATGTTATGAGAAACTTGTCTGATGTGCTGAGAGGGTAGAGATAGAGTTTTCTGACGATAACGTGCATTTTAGAAAAAAAAAGAAGTGGTCCAGTTGGCAACCAATGGGTAAGAATCATCCAAGGAGATCTGATGGTAAAAAATCCAATTTCCAACTTGTGAAAAGTGTGGAATGAAACACCCTAGGGAATGTCTTAGCAAAATTAGGAAGTGTTTTAAATGAGGTAAGATTCGACATATGGCCCGAGATTTCAATGAAAATAATCTTAAGAATAATCTTGATAAGGAAACTGTAATGTGTTTTAAATTTGGTGAGATGGGTCACTATTCAAATGTTTTCCCAAAGAGATATCTGAATGATGCAAAGAAGCCAGACTACAAGCAGAAAGGTTTTGTAAGATCCTTTGAAACTACGTCAGCAGAGGTTGGTCCATCTAATGAAGTTATATCTGGTACTTTGTTTGTTCACTAATATTATGCTAATGTTTTTTTGATACTTGTTCTACACATTCCTTCATATCTGAGAAATATTCTGGTAAATTAGAAATATCACATCAAAAAATGAGACCCGAACTGGTTGTTAAAACACCAGGGGGGATGTTATAGAAAATATTAATTATAAGAATCGTTCTATTGTGGTCTGTGGAAATAGTTTACCCTCAATCCTTGTTTTTTACCATAAGTTGAGTTTGATGTTATTCTGGGGATGGAATAGAATTCTGATTAAAATGCTAATATTGACTGTAGATCTAAAGTAGTTGTTTTTCAGAATGAGTTTCAGTTTGTATACAAGAATGAACCCATAAAATTGATAACATATCAAGAAGATTAGAACCTATTGAATGACGGAAATGAAAGTTGTCTTGTTCATATTGTTGAAAACAAGGGAACTATTCAAATTAATTATGTGCCATTGGTAAATGAATACCTTGATTTTTTTCCTGATGAGTTACCCAGTGTCATACCTGATCGATAATTCTAATTCACAATTGACATAGTTCATGATGATAATCCAATTTCAAAACCCCCCATATCGTATGGCTCTAACATATGTTCATGAATTAAAATATCAGTTGCAGGATTTTCTTGAAAAAGGCTTCATTCGTCCTAGCACATCACCATGGGGATCCCCTGTTTTGTTTGTTAAAAAGAAAGATGGTTCTATGAGACTTTGCATTGATTATAGAGCTTTGAATAACATCATTGTTAAAAACAAGTATCCTTTTCCTCATATTGATGACTTGTTTGATCAGGTCTAGGGAGCTCAGTACTTTTCCAAGATTGATTTGAGATCCGGATACTATTAACTGAAGGTGAAGGAGGATGACATCCTGAAAAAAACCATTCGTACTAGATATGGGCATTATGAATTTGTTGTTATGATGTTTGGATTAACTAATGCACCTTTTGTATTCATGAATCATATGAATAAAGTATTTCATGAGTTCGTAGATAATTTTTTGGTTCTATTTATTGATAAAATTATTGTTTTTTATTAAAATAAAGAGAAGCATGAAAAATATTTAAGTGTTTTTTTACAAATATTAAAATAAAAGAAACTATATTGAAAATACAGCAAGTCTGATTTTTGGTTTCAAAAAATTTCTTTTCATGGAAACATTGTAAATAAGGATGGAATAACAGTTGATCCTGCCAAAACAAAAGTAGCTGATGAATGGACAAGACCCACAAATTTTACAAAGATTCATAGTTTTCTGGTCTTAGTAAGTTATTAAAAACGGTTTGTTATGAACTCTGCATGGTTATCTATCCAAATAACTATTTTATCACAGAAAGGGGTTAAATTTGTTTGGATAGAGGAATGTAATTTTTATTTTTAGGATCTAAAGAAGAGATTGGTGAATGCTCTAGTTTTGGCCTTACCTTCCCGAAATGGGGAGTTTGTCATCTACAGTGATGATTTTTTAAGGGACTTGGTTGTGTTTTGATGCAGAATTATCAGGTAATTTCCAAGGACTTGAGACAACATAGACCTCATGAGATAAATTTTCCCACACATGACTATGAATTGGAAGCTGTTGTTTTTTTCTTTGTTAATATGGAGGAATCATTTATATGAATCCAAATGTCAAATATATACTAACCATAAAAGTATAAAGTATATATTCACTCATACGGAATTAAACATGAGGCAAAGAAGATGTCAAGAACTGAAAGAGGATTATGACTGCACAATCAATTACCATCCTAGGAAAGAAAACAAAGTTGAAGATGCTATAATTCGGAAACATCATGCATAATTAATCATGCTACATTTGAACAATGATCCCTTGATTAATGATTTGATGAATTTTGGCTTATAAGTTGTTGGTGTAAGGAATACCCTTGTTTTTTTCAGGTTTCAGTGCAGTCTTCATCATCAGACAAAAATAAGTAAGTGAAAAAGAAAGATTGTGAGATATAGAAAAATGTAGAATTGGTTAAAATGGGTAAGTTTCTAGAATTTAATTTTAATAAAGATTGTGTATTAAGATTTGAAAAAATGTTGTGTTTGCATAGTGATCCTCAGTTGAAGAAAGATTTGTCTTTTGAAGCTCATAGTTCTCCATTTTCTGTTCATCCTGGTAGTACTAAGATGTACCGAGTCCTTCGGGATTATTATTGGATGGATGGAATGAAAAGATATATTGCTGATTTTAGCATGAAATGTTTGACATGTCAACAGGTTAAAGCAGAGCAACAGTTATCGAAGGGGATGCCTCAGCCTTTGTCAGTGCCAATGTGGAAATGGGAGAATGTATCCATAGACTTTGTGGTGGGACTACCAAATACTTCTCGAGGTAACAATTCTATTTGGGTTATTGTTGAACAGCTAATAAATTCTGCACATTTTCTATCAATTTGAGATACAATATCTTTGGATTAGATTTATCGATTTTACCACAAGGATATTGTCAGGTTACATGGAGTTCGTCTTTCCATTATATCTGAACAAGATCCCATGTTCACCTCTAGCTTTTGGAAGGGACTTCAGAAGTCATCGGGCATTGAGTTAAATTTTAGTATATCTTTTCTTCCTCAATCAGATGGGTAGTCAAAACAAACAATCCAAACATTGGAGGATATTCTTAGAGCTTTTTCAATGGACTATATGGGATGTTGGGATCAACATCTTTCCTTAGTTGAGTTTTCTTATAATAACACTTTTCATTCCAGTATTCAGATGGCACATTTTGAGGCCTTGTATGGAAAGCGGTGTCAGACTCCAGTGCCTTGCGATGAAGTCAGTGAAAGAAAGTTGATGGGGCCAGAATTAGTAGAAGAGTGGATAAGAAAGTGAGGATGATCCAGCAGCACATGAGGATAGCTCAAAGCAGGTAGAAAAATTATGTAGATACCAGAAGGAAATACTTATCTTTCAAGGTTGGTGACAATGTTTTCCTTAAAGTCTCTCCTTGGAAAAGTGTGATGAGTTTAGGTAAGAAAGGAATGTTAAGTCCACAGTTCATCGGTCCTTTTGAAATCATGGAGAAGGTTAGAATGTTTCATACCGCGTAGCCTTGCTTCCGAGTTTTTTTTCAGGTACACAATGGTATTTATGTTTCGATGTTGAGAAAGTATGTGCCTGATTCATCACATGTCTTGAGCCTAGAAGCAGTTTAGCTGGAAGAGAACCTTTTTTATGAAGAGAAAGCAGTTTTGATTATTGATCGAGGAGGACAAGTATTATGGAATAAGGTAATACACCAGGTAAAGGTTTTGTGGAGAAACCACAAGGTTTAATAAGCAACATGGGAGTCTAAAAATTCTATGAGAGAAAAATAACCTTAGTTGTTTAATATGTAAATAAAATTATGAGGATGCAATTTGAAGAAGGTGGGGATAATGTAACAATGCATGTTTTTTTAAAAATAAATATAAATGCATGGAACTTTGTTTTAAGTAGATATTTATAAGTAGCCTTTTAAAATAATTTTTCCACTTCTATGTTTTGAATTTCAGGAAACTATCATCTACAATTGTGTTCAGTATGTTATTTGGAGTCTATTGGAACCAAATTGTTTTTTTGGTGAATAGTAACATACCCTTATGAATAGTAATATGGCCCAAATGAAGAGTATGTTTTATTATTATTTTATTTTATTAAGGCTTTATGATAATATCATGTAGGTTAATTTTTCATTGTGATATAGAAGTAGTTATAGAATTAGAATTGTTAATTTTTGAATTAAGTATGATTTTATTTAAAAATTAAATTAATAATATTTAGAATATTATTTTCAAAAAATGGACTTCATTTTTGAAATCTACATGTTGATAAATAGTTACGGTGAATTTTGTGAATTTTCCTGAAAAAGTCGATTTTTCGGTGAATAGTAAAAAATACAGTTTTTAGTTTCGGTTTGTTAATGACATCATTAATTATATAATAATGATGTCATAAATATGGTCGACTTGTGTATAGATAAATAATATGTGAGGTTTCCCAATTGGCTTATACCATGGGAAAATACCATGGCAAGAACATGGTTTTGTAAATACCACTCATGAGGTTTCTCTTGAAAAATTATTAAAATAATCCCTCACTTTTCCTATAAATACCAAATCTTACCTTCATTGAATTCATTTCCAATTCTCCCTCAATGAATATCTGGCATAATTACCTTTATTTTAGTCCTCCCAAGTTTTCCTCAAGCCCCAATGTCCCAAACTTTGAGTTCTAAGGGTTACTCTACAAGGTACGAAAATTCTCAATTTTTTCCTTTTTCCATTCAAGTTCTCTTTCATGTGGTATATCTTTCAAGTTTCCATACCATGATCTTATTTTCTTATTATTCATGATCTACTATATATTATGATTCATTTATGGTTTTGTGACCATTGTCCCCTCTCTTTTATATATTTTCTAAAACGATGTTGCGTAGCCGTTAGCCTGCCGAATATTTGTAAGCGATTTCACAATTATTCTTTTATTTTGAGTTATTTCCTTATTTTTTCATCATATATCCTTTCCCAAGAGGAATTAAATCTCAAAACATAATGTATATTATAAATTTTATCATGTTTATTGAAAATTACTCATAATTATTCTTCTCTTCTCCCACTAATTTAAAGAATAAAAACATCATCCGTTTGTGTCGAATTACCGAAATCGTGGACGATGTGATTTCAAAATCCATCAATTCTTTCAAGTCTGGTCATGAAACCATATATATGGTTGAACGAGGTTATAATGTAAGTTTTATGACTCACCCATGGGTCTGTAAAACTTTCATACTCTTGTTTCTAATTTATATGACAAACGAGGTTGTTATTATCAAATAACCACTAAATTGATCTAAACGACCATCATTAATGTTCTAAATTATGAATCATCCTCATGTAAGAATTCAAAATGATGAATTGAATAATTTATGTTTATGGATATATATAAATAATACTCCATTCCAATTATGGAGTTTTACTTCCTATCAACAAGAATTTCTGTCATGAACAAATCTTGGAAATCATGTTAAGAACCCACCCAAAAAAAGTGCAAAGGGTAAATACTAACAATTAAGGGTGAAATGATGTTATGAAATTATCATATAAGATTTTATAAACATAAATATGTTTCTGTAAAATTTTAATAACACTATTTTAACAATTATATAGGAGTCTTAAACAAGTTTTATGTAAGACAAACCCAAGGTAAGGAAATTCTTAACCCGATTTCCATTCTTTGGGTTAACCTTCTCATTCCTTATTTATGTTCTATTTAAATTGTTTGTGTAATGGTTTCTATTTATATTATGGTTCATTATGTATATTTACAATATATATAAATACTCAATAAACTATATTAAGTCTCTCTTCAATAGTATGATATTTATAAGGAGAGTTTCTTTAAAAATCCTCTTTTTAAATTCGGTTTTACGAAATTCCAAAAGTAATGTTTTTATAGAATTATTCATGTTGTCTGTTTATTTTTTCATTCTTGGGAATTTTTTAGGATGATGGGTGGGACCTATATTTCCATTTAATCCATTTGGTATGAGTATGTTGAAGGTCGGTCGTATGGTTACTCCAAGTGTAACTGCGATGGTTACACAAAGTAAGGTAGCCATGAGGGTTACAAATTATAAGTTAGCCAAGAATGGTTACAAGATTATTTAGGTAATGCCCCAAAATACCTTTATGATTATATTTATATTCTCATGTTTTGTGTGGACTTGTGTAAATCTCATGTTGCACAATGTAAGTATATATGGGTGACAAGAATGTATTTTGAAAATTCTTTCATACATTATGTGTATTCATGGACTAATGCGATTTTTTTGCTTTTTTTTATCCCTTACTGTGATTCTATTCTCATCCCAAGTTTTTAAATGATTTTTAACAAGGCAATGGATGTGTAATACAATTAAGGAAGACATGTTAAATTTTGAAGAATTTTCAATGAGTCTTGTTATAAGTTTTAATGTTTTATATTTTGAAAAAAATGGAAACTGTTTTTATAGTATCCACTCTGTAATATTGTGTAATGTCATGAATGTACTGTCCTAATTCTCTGAAGTTCTAAACGTGAAACGATATTTAATGTAAAAGGAAGTTATTTCTTGACTAAATTCAAGATTATGTATGTAATAAGACTGGGTCCTTATAAATTTTCTATCCAGGGTTATTTTTTTATTTCATATTCTACCATAACAGTATCTATGTTAGTGATCAAAAAATAAAAATATATATATACATTTTATAAATAAAATTTAGCATTATTTTGAAACAAACATTATTTATCCTCTTTTCCATCAAATGAGAAGTTAAAATATCATTCATGCATATGTGTGGACAACCACCTCCACCTTGGGATTTAATTGAGTTTCCATAACCATAGTTAATAGACGGTTTTTATGATGGTTACAATGTTTATATATATTATTTTTGGAATAATTATGTTTCTAATAAAAATATCATACCTAAATTATTTCGTTATAATCTATTAGAAATTGATAATATTTCTCTTGCATGTCTATGGACTACAACCTCAATAAAGTGATTTGATTATGTTTTAATATTAATTTACATAGACAATAATAAATATTGAATATATATATATATAAATAAGTTATTTATTATATAATTAAGTTTTTTGATTGATTAAATTATATTTATCTTGTAATACTTATCTTTGTTAGATTATGATAACAGTATTCATGCATACGTATGACCTACCATATCCATGATTTGTGTAACTAAATTTTCTATATCGTATTTTATAGATGATTATAAATATTTATATAATCTATATATATTATTTAAATAACAAATAAAACTATATATATGATGGAATCCTGATTAATGTAAAATTATTGGAATAATAGAATCAAAACATCCATGAAAAATGAAATAGATAACCTGAGGAAACAATAATTTTAATTTCAAATTATTAAGAAATAGGTTATAAAATGTTAATATTGGAACCCATATGAAATTAAAAGATTTTAAATTTTTATGGTATACAATTATAATATATGTATTGTATTATTAATTTGGTTAGTGTAATTTTAAATAATTTAAGCATGAGTTAGGGGATTTGTGCTACAATATCATTATTTAATGTGACTGTTTATGATTATGTTTATGATGACGACATTTTTTGATCTATCTATTTATAAAGTCATAAAGTTTCTAATATTTTGGATATTTCTAGTGAATACATGATTTAACATTAATTTTACTCAATTTATACACCAAATATATAAAAATAATTTTTTTATTGAAAAGAAACGTTATTTTACCATATTTAAATGAATATTTTTTTCCATATATTTTTTTTGTTAAAATGATTTCAAGAATTATTTCCTTCTAATATGATTTTTAAATCCAATTTTCCTCATATTTTAATTTATATATAATTTTTTATAGCGGAATAATGTTATTGTTTTCTAAACTATTTTCATATTATTTATTACAGAAATGTGAAATGAATATTTGATTAATGATACTTGAAATTTAGACTATTTCATTCCAAAATTTTATCTCAATGAACTGATGATTAAATTACAGAGTTTCATGGTTCCTTTCAATAAAATTGGTTTCTAAAATATTTTCTAAATTTCGTGATTGTAAAGAAGAAACATCTAAAATAAAATAGTATTCTCCTTATAAAATATTATATTTTCTATTTTAAATTAATTTTCATCTTTTATGGGATCTTTTCATGTTAATTGTCAATGGATATGAATATTATAAAACGATATCATCCAAAGTTTTTTCTAGATGGTTTATTATTATTATAAAATGGTGTATATAAAACCCATCAATTTTCTGTTGGTTATACAAGGGTTAGATGTTGAAATGTTTTTTAAATCTATTTATTTTCTAAAATATAATATATTAAATTGATATTTAATGGTCTATAAGTACATATATTAATGGATTATTATTTTGTGATGGTTGGGACTGAAATTGTATATCCATACGATGCATTTGGTAATGATGGACCTATCAAGAGATTATTTTAACTATAATTTGGATTGAACCCCATTCAATAAAAAAACACGTTATATTACGATAGTCATTGAAATGATCTATAGTTAATGATATAAATGAATTGGCCATGAACCTAATCCATTATGACTGTCTGGTTGTTGATCCTTGACTAAGTAACTTTCATTCTAGGATTATGTGTATGACACTATCTTTTATCTTATTTCAATATTATGTTATCATGGATCTAGTTTTTTTATTCCTTTTTGATTCATTTATTATGAAATACCATGATTTATTTCATGACTATTGAAAATTATATTTAATAGGAAAGGTATGGTTTATAAATATGTTGATCATCTTCTTATATCATTATGAACACGTTATTATTAAGTGATCATTAATATCAATATTTTTTAACCATCCCCAAAATAAAGGATCACCCGCTATTATGTTTCAATTTACCTACGTTAAGAATAAAATTTTTATGTATAATAAGTCTAATAAGGTTTCTCGATATAAATAACTATTTGGGGATGATGTCAATTTTTTATGTTCCATTTTTTTATGTATCCATATTTCAACATAGACTATGAGTTTATGGTACTTGCATTGATTGTAAAATTATTTATTTAATATTAATTTAATAAAATGTATTATTTTCCTGTGAAAAATATTAATCACTATACTAGTTTTGAAAATTCATTGAAGAAAAAAATACTAACATCGCTATTTTAAAACCAGTGCAAATATTTAAAAAAATAAACACATGATGTGGAAAATATAGATAATTCATATTGGTAATGAATATTGAAGAATAATTTTATTGAAATAGATATTATTAACCTTGAGAATATTTTTATCGATAAAGCTATGTTTATTATAAATGATATTAATGTACATTAAAATATTCTAGGATAAAAGTTAAGGGGTTTCCATCATAAATTCCTCTCATTGATAATAAATTTTCGTTATAAAATTAATTTCCATTATATTATATTTATAATTACTATTCTAGATTCCATACTATGAAATAGACTTATTATTGGTATTTTAATATCATTTTACCCATACTCTTTCAATTGGTCATCGTTAAATTTCTACCAAATCCATAAGTGGGGTATCTCAATCGAAATTTTCATTCTATGGTATATATCTTATAAAAAGAAACTAATTACAATTTTCTGGTGGGTACATTGATATAGAATTATTTTTAATATAATAGTAATAAAAATTGGGGAATTAAAAAATCTATAATGTTATCCTTTAGTAATATTATTTTGATCCAAGAGTTACTCTATCCACAGAGAAAAACACTCTATGTTTTCATAATTTCAATGTTTTTTTAGTCACCTAGAAAATATATCCCCATATATATAATGAAAATGAGATGTAGTTATGTCAATGATTCGCCCATTGTTAAAAACAACGAAAAAAATTTACTTAACATTGACTAGTTATCCACCATTATTCATAATGAAGAGGCCAAAGACTATACAACATTAATTAAACACTTAAAGAATATGTTTGGAATATTTAAACTCTATTAATGAACCACGATGAATGATTTTATTTTTCTATTATTACCCTAGTCTCTAGACAATAGAAACTATTGAACCCAAATTATATATTCTTTTCATAACCCATCACATTTAAGGTATCCCTTCTCCTATTTATCTTTGATAAGGTAAACACGAATTTCTTATATGACAGGCCTCGACATTCATAATGATTATGGGAAGTACTAATTGTTATAAAAATTATTTATTTTAATGGCGATGTATTTGATCTTTTACTTTCCACATATATAAATAAATGTGTCTTATTCATCATGAGATTCTTTAAGGAATTAAATGAAAGTTCATGACTATTCTTAATGTGAATTCATTGGAATAAAAATATGTTAGATGGGGATCGATATTATGTATCCCCTGGATGATTTAACTGGTCTTAGGAGTTGATATAGTTGGGGTTATAATGTATGAATATTTTGATGATATGAAAGTGTACTAGAACAAGGCCTTGATATTAGGTATTAAATTCTGGATATCACTCATTTGATCAATATTATATCAATGATTATTGTTATTTTTTATTTTATTTGTTTTCAAGGATATAGTATTACCTGAATTTTAGTTGATTATGGATCCAGGTTTTTAATTTTTTCTTTTAATATCAATTATGAAATGTTTATTCTATGTAAGATTCAATTTTATTCTATACCTTAATGACCTTCTAAGCTCATCATTCTTTTTTTCTTTTCTCAAAAAACCAAGATGAGAACTATGTGTAAATTTTAGGGATATGGTAAAATGTATATTCAAGTTCTCATAATTTTTTCATGTTCTTTCTTATGTATTAAATTGTAATCAAATTTTTTTATCTCTTAAAGGTATATGAAACTCTTATAAAATTACGATATTGTGCGTAACATAAATGTAATAATATAAATGACATAAGGATTCTACAATATTATATGTTACATTTGGTTTTAGTGGAATGCATGTAGTAACAATATTGATTATTAATATATGATCCATGAAATATATCAAAAGTATTATGATTGTACCAAAACATTTATAGAAAACACTCTAGAAAACATAATAGTAATTTGGATTCACAATTCAACATCATAAGTAGATAATGTGTATTCCATATTTTGAAATGTGGAGACTAATAAGAAGAATGAGATCTATGTAGACACACATAGTAAATGTTAGGATAATCCCCCTAAAATTTTACATGATTCAAATGTTGAGGATAATCAGTTCATACCATATCAAGGGTGTTGACCTCTGTTATAACAATAATATTATCATCATAGAGCATCCAACTAATTCACAAAATGGATTCACTATACTAGACCACATGATGTTTGGATAACATCTATCATTCATTAGAACTACTAATCCAATGTTATTTAGGCAATGGATGAAGTCCCTAGGTATTAATTTTATATTCTATGGGATGTAATGAAAATGATATATTAATCATGTATATTATTCGTATGATGGTAGATGTGAACCAGTGGTGGAATCAAATTCAAAACACTAAAAATGATAATGAAATCAAGTTCCATGAATTGGAAAATTTCAAGGAAGTATTCTATAAAAATATATTAATCATGAGAAAAAATATAGAAATGGGTATGAATTTACTCCATGTTAGACCAAAATTGAAGGGACATTTTTTTAAATATGATGATAAATTTATAAGGTAATGTAATAATTTTTCAGACTATATATTTTTACAAGATAATAATATAATTAGTATATTTTATAATTTAAAAGAATTCATAAATGGTCTTTGGACTCCTAAAACATTTTTTCATATGAGAATACAGTCTCTTATACAATTTATATTGAAAATGAGTTCTTTGTGAAATTTTTATTTATGTTACATTGGGAGAAAGAGGATGCCATATATGAATCATGGTAAGAATAATACAGATCATTGGAGGAATTTAAGGAATGGATTTCCCATTTGTGCTAACTATGTATTAAAACCTCATCGATCTTATAAGAAGGGAACTTGTGGTTTTTACATGTGTGGATAAAAAGGTCTTTAAAATCACATATTCAAGGGAAAATTATAATATGTTGATGTTAACATATTTTTCTAAAGGGAGAAGGGTAATAATCCAGAATAATTTAAAAAACTTCAAGGAAAATTTCATTATAAAAGGAAAGTAGATCAAGGCCAAGCTTATATAATCATAATTTATAAAGTGTATGTTTAAAATTATTTATTTATTGGTACTCTGATCAATTCCACATGTTTCAGGATTTTCACACTGTCTTATAACTTTTGTTATTACCAAAAAATTATATATTTTTCTTGAAAACAAGTAAAAGCATAATAAATTAATAGAATTGGTCGGTGTCTTATATTAATAATTAAATTCCATGAAATAATTATTATGATGCATGGAAACACCCTAATTTAATACAAGTATGTTATATTTAAGGTAGAAATTAATATGATCCTAGTTTGAGTTGTATTTCAACTTTGAATGTAAAATTTTATTTTCATGAGTTAAATAATATGGTTTGTGGGGATTAGATATAATCTCTTATATTTATAAGGGAACGATCATCATATAAATCATGTATAGATCCTCTACCATTTTCCCTCCTTAATAAAATTTTGGGTCTGGAGGAAGATCAATAGAGATATATAGACAAGGATGGTATCGTTATAATGGAACCAATGTTTTTGGTTTAGTTGAATAAAATCATAAAGCATTTGAGTAACAATGTTTTTATATTCCCTAGTTTTTTACCATCGTAATCCGCTATTTTATTTATAAAATGAAGGATGTTTTCATGAGATTATGATTTAATTACAATGAGATGGAATCCATCACAATAAAGAATAAGTCTCATTTGCATGAATGGATGAATTATTTAATCAACTTCAAGGATCTAAATAATTTTCAAAAAACTGATCTTCTCTATATCTATCATCAGCTAAAGATGAATAATGGTCATATTCCAAAGATTAAATTTATTACCTGGTATAGAAATTAAGAAATTTGAGTAATTATATTTTGATTAACTAATGGTCCTATACATTTATGGATATGATGAAGAGAGTATTCATGTATTATCCTATCAACCATTTCTAGAATTCATATAAGATATGTTCATATATTTTATGGACATTATGATCATGAGACCCATCATTAAATAATTATGGAGACCATAAAAAAGAGAAATATGTTGGATATATAGAAAGTTTGAATTTTAGATCAATGATGTTTCATTTAAATAACATAATTTTTTGAGGATGAAATATCTATTGACCTAAGAAATATAATTTCTATGAAAAAAATTACTACACTAAAAACCTAGCCTCATATCAGATGTTACCAGGGCTTATCAAGTTATTTTAATTTTTTAAAAATATTTCTTATAGTTTTATAAACTATTAACCAATATCACATGTAAATTGACCATATTTTCATGGTAATGGGGATTTGAGTATCATCGTGATGGGATAAATAGAATAATGATTAATGTTATGATTTGAACATTAATATAATTTAAGGATGTATTTTTATTTTATAGTGATTCAACAATGAAAAGACATGATTGTGTCTTTATATTGAATGGTAGAGTAATTGAATTTGTAACAGGTCAGTTGAAAATCGATGAATATAACTATCTAAGTCATTAACTTGAGCTAGAAACAATAATATTTAATTTTAAAAAATAGAGGAATAACCTCTATGTTGAATGATAGCATATGTGTGTGTGTGTGGAACATTGTATTTTAAAGTATATATTCTTTTTGAATGATTTGAATTCGAGATAAATATAATGGTTTAAAATAATCCAAGACCTGATTTATCGATACACTACCACCTTAAAATGGAAAAAATAGTGACTGATTAATTGAGTAGGGGTGATATAACAACCCTGCTCTTTTTTACAAACATAAACATAATTTATTACATAAAACATAAATTGATACAACATAGAAGGGTGATATGTCTATTTTCTCTAGATATTAGTAACATTACATAAAAACTTAAAACATGGAATACATATCCTTATATAAAAATTATTTTATAGGACCACACTCATTCCATTGTACTTAGCATTTCATGGGATAACCTGAGGGAAATCATAAGAAAAAGGTGATCTATAAAGCCCCATAAGGGAGTAAACAGGGTATAACATGAATAATGATGTAAATGTTAGAAAATATGATTATAAATATATAATAATAGAAACATCAATATAAATTCATGATATAGAATAATTATCATAGCACGAAAATGCGGCGACAACATTTTTCATGATATTAGCATGAGCCAAGTCACATTACACATGGAGCATGAGTAAAACCACATTAAACATGAATTTGTATGAGTAACCCCTCATTTCCCATTAAATTAGAATGATTAAAACCAAATTTCACTTTACATATCATGATACTAGTCTTTACCCAATGCTTTGGAGTGCTATTAGGTTGCACCCCTCATAATCATTCCATTTCATGCATAAGTGTGCCACATAGGTCATATAATATAGATTCATTATAAATAGTCATTTATTTTAGAATAAAAGAAAGTGTAATTAATATATGAAACCATAAAATCAATATTTAATTGTGCATAAAGGTTAATACTCATGATAGAGAAATGGTAATGGTTTTTTCTATATAGTTACTTTGGCTTGGTAATTGCAGTCAAATTTTGGCAGAATAACGACGTGACATAAGAGTTCATAAAAATGTTTGATGAGAGATTAAGGGGTATATAATCAAATTTAAATGAAATTGATATTAATGGTTTTATATATATACATTTACCAATATATTTAATGAAATTTATATTCCTAATATAAAATAAGTTCTTGATTGAAAATGATTGGACATAAATCCCTTATGGAATTTCGGCATAGTAATAGGTGTATATGGGAGACATTAATCAGAGAAAAATGGGTCTATGATTATTAAAATATAATGAGGGTAGCATAGGAGAGGAGAGAAATCATACCCCCTATTTTTTAATTGAAATTACAAGGTTATATCTATATAAAAATTCGAGACAAAAAAGAGAAAGGATGAAATCCCTTACATGGAAGTGTGATACCAAAGGCTTGGTAGAGGCGAGAGGGGGGATTCTTCGGAGATTGGGGTGCCTTGGGAGGATTTTTTTAGAGAGGAGGGAAAATATCGTCCGAGCGTGAACGGTTTTTAGTGAATATAATTGGGATCTTGGGTGGGTTTATATAAGAACAAAGAGGCAATTATTTAATATTTTGGTTTTGGACACTAGTCATTAAACTAATAAAAAACAAAAAACTATCCCTTGGTTTTCCCTAGGTCTTTTTCCAAATTGGAGTGGAAAAACTATTTTATAAGGATAAATGGCTGAAATTATTAAAATATTAGGAATTCTTATGTGTAGGTGAGTCACACTCTAAAGGTAATCAATTTAAAAATATAAAATGATAAATAATCCTTGAAGGGTCCCCCGAGGAACCATAAAATTATTCAAACAAATGTAAAATAAAATTATTATAAGGTTAAAAAATATATTGTCTGAAAATCCCATGTATTGTTTTTTATTGCATCACTATTGGGTCATTATGATGTCATAAAACACATTATATATTTAAAGAGTCTTTAAATTTTACCCAAAAATTCGACTGTCTCAAAAAATTATAAAAAGTTCACTGTTGGATAATTTTGATGTCCTGGATGAAAAAATAATATTCATATATATAAATAATTTTCTATATATGTAAATTTATACTTTTAAAATAAAAACGAACATTTATATAAAATTCATTGGTTTTCGATAAAAACAGCTTTCGAACCTTAATAAAAATTACAATTGTATTCATTAAAATTACATGATCATTTAAATTTAATAAATAAATTTTTTTTATTAATAAATTATTAAAATATTACTTATTCCAAAAATCCATTAATTCAATAAAATATATTTCTTAATTAAATTTTAACTAAAAATGCTATTTGTGCTTTAAAATTTTCTTTACAAAATAACAATAAATAAATTAATATATATTCTTTATTATATTCAACAATATTTCACATAATAATAGTGATAGGGTCATGTTACATAATCCCTTATAACACTCGCATATGACCTAAGGGTAAGGTGTGTGATGGTGACAGACTCTTGGGGTGGATTAGATAACATCGCTCGGGTGGTAATCTCTATCAACTACAACTTCTCCCGTAAACGATTTCGTTTGAGCTTAACGTGTTCAGTCTCGAATTGGGGCTGGTCATGAGCGAAGCCCAGTGATACCACCTCCTTTTCGAGCTCTGCCAAATGGGATTTGAATGGATCAATTCTACATGATGAGGTAATCACTTCCTTTGCCTATGTAAATTTGATTTGTTAAAGCCCTATATTTATACGAATCATGTGCTCACTAATCAATGACTATATTACAAACTATTACAATTTTTAACATTATTTTGAAATCCAAAAACATATAACCATTGAATTTCATATATTATATTACCATTTTACATAATTAGGCATTTAATTAGATCATGATGAATTTTCATTAATAAATTTTTGGATCATTACAACATTCAAACCTTAAGAAATGTCTCCCTCTACATTTCTATTTCCCCACTATAATAGATGTGGTAACTCTACCTCATCACTTCCTCTGGTTCCCACATTGTTTCTCCAAACATGTGGTTTCTCCATAACCGTTTCATGAGGGGAATTGTCTTATTTCGTATAACTTTTTCCCAACGATCTAAGATATTCACTGACTTCTATTTTTCGGAAATGTTATTCTCCAATGGTACCACCTCTTGATTGAGTACATATGATGGGTTAGGTATTTACATTCTCCAGAGAGATAAATGGAAAACATCATGTACTTGAGATATGATCAGTGGGGGTGACAATCATTGGCCACTCATTCGATGCAATCAAAAATCTCCAAAGGGTCTATGTACCATGGACTAAGATTTCCCTTCTTCCAAAATCACCTAACTATCTTACGCAGGGATATGCGTATGAATACTATTTCTCCAACATAAAACACTAGTTCTTGTCAGTGAATTTTTTCATATCTATTTTGTCAACTCTGAGTAACTTTAATGTGTTGTTGGTTGTTGTTAACCCTCTCTGCCATTTTTTCAACCATTTTTGGACCTAAAATTTTTCTCTCCCCAACTTCATCCCATCACGCAGGTGCTCTGCACCTCTTCTTATACAAGGCATCATAAATGTCCATTTGGATGATTGAGTGTAATTTTTATTGTACGGGAACTAGAAAAATGAAGTATTTTGATCCCATCATCCTTTTAAGTCCATTAAGCATGATCTAAACATGTCCTCAGGTGTTTGGATAATCTACTCATATTGGATTTGAATTTGAGGATGATAAGTCGTACTGATGTTCATCTTAGTATTCAAATAAATTTGAAGATTCTTCTAAAACATAGTGGTGAATATCGGATCTCAATCGAATACAAATGATTGTGGCACTCCATCTAGCCATACCACTTCCACGATATATTTCAGTTCTAGTTGATCTAATGAGAAATCCTCTTGAATTGCAATAATATGTGTAGACAATATAATTTGATCCACAACAATCCAAATAGAATCCTTTCCTTTGGATGTATTCGGATGTCCGACAATGAATTCCTTGTTGATGTTCTCCCATTTTCATGTTGGTATGAGAAATGATTTCATCATCCCCTTATACTTCTGCATCTCAGCCTTCACTTTCTGACATACCAGGTTCATTGATGTGTACTCAGCGATCTCCTTCATCATGTTATCCAACAAATAATTCTCTTATAAAACTAGTTACATCTTTTTGTTTTATAGGTGAATGTAGAATTTATATCTATGTTTATCATCCAACCGTTATTTCTTTAACATCAGATTTTATGGAACACAAATTCATGACAAAAATCACACAATTCCTTTTTCATTGACATTGAAATTTGAGGATTTTCCATTTCTGATAGTTTCCACATACTTCTAAAATCCCACATCATCCTTTTCAGCATCCTTTAATCTTTCCAAAAGGTACGATTGAGCAATCATTTGTGAAAGGATTGACAATGGTCCTATCATTATGAATCACATTCCCATCATCTTCAATTCTATGAAGATTGGATCCTTTTAGATTAACATCAATGATAGAATCGCTTTGTCATTTCTACTTAGAGAAAATTACACATTGTTCTCTTTCATAGGGTGGTAGTGGATAGAGTACTCATTGTATTTGATCTTCTCTAGCCATATTCATTGGCAAATATTCAACTCTTTCTATTTGAATATATACTTGAGGCTTTTGTGATCAAGTTATATTCCACACTTCTCCCCAAAGAGGTAATGTTTCCAAATTTTAAAATCAAATATTACTGAAGCCAACTCCAGATCATACGTAGGATAGTTTTTCTCATTAACATTCAATTATGTTGATATATAGGTAATGACTTTTTAATTTCTCATCGACAAACAAACCAAGTCCTTCACCAAATAATTACTAAATACTACAAAAATTTATCCACTTGGGGGTAGTGTGAGCACAGGTGTAGTGATAATCCTCCATTTCATATCCCTCAATATATCTTCACCATTATCACTCCATGAAAACTTTACACCCTTCTGATTTATCTTAGTAACATGGTTGAAAAATCGTGAGAAATTTCTCAAAAATATGTGATAATATTCATATAAACCTAGGATGATATGGATATCCATTACCGATGTTGGCCTCATCCATCCATAAATTGCAGCTATCATGGGGGAATCTATTTATACCCCACTTTTTATGATTATGTGACCCAATAATGTGAAACCCTATAACCAGAACTCACACTTTCTGTACATTCCATAAATATTCTCCTTTCTCAAGGTCTCTAGTATAGTGTTTAGATGATCCTCATGATCTTACATGGTTTTGGGTTATATTATAATATCATCTATAAATACTACCACAAATTTTGTGAGGTTATCTCTAAACACTCTATTAATCATATCTGTGAAGATTGATAGAGACTTAGTGAGTCCCAAAGGAATTAATCTGATTTTATAGTGCATTTATCTTGTATGGAAAGCAGTCTTGTGGATATCCACCTTCTTCACCCTTACTTAGTAATATCCAAACTGCAAATCCTCCGTGGAGAATTGTTGTGTTGTACGTAACTGATAGAACAATTCATCAATTTTTGGAAGTGGATACTTTCTTTTTTCATGATTTTATTGATCTCACGATAATCAATGCAAATATGCATTAATACATCCTTCTTCTTGACAATGAGGACTGGTGCACCCCTTGGTGAAGCACTTGGGCGTATAAAACCATTATCCACATTATCCAATAATTGTTTCATCAACTACACAATCTCCACAACATAAATTTTATATTGAACCCCGGATATTGGAAACACCCTAGGTGTAAGATCAATTGAGAATTAAACATCTATTCTAGGAGGAAGACCAGATAATTCCTCAGGATACACATCGGGGAATCCACTCACAACAGGCATGTATTCAAGAATATTTTCATTCTTATACTCAATAATATAATAAATACACACATTCTCATAGGGTAGTAATATCCATGATTGAGATTATATTGATAATGAATTTTCCTCCTCTTACTTTCACTTACATATAATTGGGGGTTGATTCCCCATATGGAGAGTTATTTCCGTCTCACAGAAATTTATATTGTCTCTATACAAGGAAAGCCATTCCATACCCCTAATTTGCATCAAATTACCTTAGATGTAGTATGATGAGGTTTTACAAGAACTTAAAAAAAAATGGAATGTGTGGATTTATATTCACAGGATGCAATGATATCCCCATTTTCATTCACACCGACATCATTACTTCCATGATATGTGGTCGTGTTGGGATTATTCTACTAAATGTTTGAGATATAAAAGATTGTGTAGAACTATGGAAGATAATCCTATATTTCACTTTTTTATTTTGGTTCTACTCTATCCAATATAGAAATAGGGATAAGTATCTTAATATATTAAAACATAAAGGGGAATCTAATGACAAAAAAGAGATAACTAATAAATTGCATTTATATCCTTAACATATGAATTTTTAGGCTTCAATCTATGTTATCAAAGATCTACTTTCCAATATATATTCTTAGTGGTATTTTTTTTATAACCTTAATAATGGTTAATAATAAGATTATGAATATACCAATGTATATCTCCCAATATTTTCATAACTAAGATTATAGAGAATCCCATCTTTGTGCACCATTTCCCATTCTATTCATGCTCAAAATAGTCTTTTCATGTTTTACACTTAGATACATCTGTTCCCGAGCTTCCTCAACTGGCTCGTATCCAAATAGGGATTTATTTCCTTGATAAACCATTTAAACAATACTCAGAAAATTTTTGATATGTTTTTATTATTCATATTTTTATCCCTAAGGCCTTCATTAGAGTTTTGTATTAATAATCCAAAAAATAACTAATCCTATCATTTGATACCAAATATAACAAACCATATCTTTATTTCACACTTAAACATAATTTATTACATAAATTCATCACTTGATAAATCATATAACATAGATAGGTCTAGTGTATTTTGGGGTTATTAAAATTACATGTCAAATTAAAACATAGAATACACATCCTTATTGAAAACAATTTTTACAAAACCACCCACATTCTTTCGTACTTAGTATTGCATGGGATAACTAGAGGACATGTACAATAAAAGAGAGAGTGACAAAGCCCATTAAGGGAGTAAACAAGGCATAAAATTAATAATACAATACATGTTAGGAAATATCGATATCTATGGATCATAATAAAATCATGAACATAAAGGCATGATGTAACATGATTATTATAACATGGAAATGTAGCCACAACATTTAACATGATATTAGCACGAGCCAAGGATTATTACACAAGAATAATGAGTAAACACTAATTGAACATGCATTTTCATTAATAAACCCTCATTAAACATGAATTAGCATGATTAAACCCTCATTTAACTTTATATATCTTGATACTAGTATTTACCCAATGCATTGGAGCACTATCAGGGCACACCCTTCTTAGTAATTTCATTTCATGCATAAGTGTGCCACATGAATCATATAACTTGAATTTATTAAAAATAATCATTTATTCCACAATAAAAGAAAGTTTAATTAATACATTAAACTATATAGTAAATATGTAAATTTTTATAAAGGTCAATACCCTTGAGAGAGAAATGTTCATGGTATTCACTACACAATGACATTGGTTTTAAAAATCATTGAGCAATTTTTGGAGCATAACGGCGTGATATAAGAGTTCATCAAAATGGTTGAAGATAGAGAAAAGGGTATCTAATAATATGTAAATAAAATAGACCATATGGGGGTCATATATATATATATACATTTTCCAAAACATTTAATGGGATTTAGATTCATAATATAAAATAAGTGTTTGAATGTAAATAAGGGGAGAGAGTTCCCTTATGGAATTTCGTCATAGTAAAGTGTGTAAAATGGAAGAAATAATTGAGAGAAAAAGGGGTCTCTCATCATTAAACCATAAGTAGGTCAGTATAGGGGATGTGAGAAATAATACCGCAACATTTTTAATTGAAAATACAAGGGTATATCTACATAATGAAATTGAGACAAAAAAGGGAAAGGTTGAAATCCATTACTTGGAATTGTGATCCAAAAGGCTTGGGAGAGGCTTCAGAGAGACTTCTTGTGAGCGTGGGGAACCTTTGGTGGTTATAAAGAGATGAGGACATTGTTTGTTAGAGATCTAAATGTTTTGAGTGAAGAGAAGTGGGATCCTGAGATCATTTATATAGGAGAATGTATGAAATTCATTATTATTTTGGTTTTCGACACTACACAATACACTAACAGAAACCACAGTCTATCCTAGGGTTTTTGCCTAGGGTTTTTTCCAAAGTGGAGTGGCAAAAATTATTTTATATTTATAATGGAATAATTTTTAAAACATTAGGCTTTCTTCTGTGGAGGTGAGTCACAGTCTCAAAGAAATCATTTTAAAAAGTTAAAATGCTATTTAAGTCTTTAAGGGTCCACTAGGGCGCCATAAAATTAAACAAACAAATCTAAAATCAGATTATTTTAAGTCTAAAACATTTATTGGCCGAACAACCCATTTATATTATTTTATTACCTCACCATGGTGTCATTATGATTCCATAAAACACATTATATATTTAAATGGTATTTATTTTTTACCAAAAAATTCTACTGTCTTAAAAAATTATGAAAAATTCACCGATGGATAATTTCGACATCCTGGATCAAAAAATTATATTCATTCTATCTAAATATTTTTCTAATAATGTAAAATTTTACATTTAAAATAAAAACAGACATTTATAAAAAATTAATGGGTTTGGGAAAATTCATCTTTCAACCCATAATAAAAGTTACAATTATATTTAATAAAAAGAAATTTGTTAATAATATTTTTTAAGAATATTATTTTATTAAAAAATAAATCAATCCATAAAAATATATTACATAATTTAATGTTAACGAAAAATAATATTTGTGAATTGAAAACCTTTTACAATGTAACGATTATAAAATGTATGAATATTCGTTATTATATAGAAAAATATTGCACACAATCGTAGTGCTAGGGTTTGGTTACATAACCCCTTATAAAACCCTCATATGACCTAAGGGTAAGATATGAAATGGTGAAAAGCTATTTAGGTGGCTCAGATAACATCGCTCTGGTAGTAATCTATATTAACTTACACTTCTCCCATAGGCTGTTCCATTCGAGCATAACGTGTTGAAGCTCAACTTGGGATTAGTCAAGAGCAAAACCCAGTGATGCCACCTCCTTTTAAAGTTTCAACAAATGAGATTTTAATGGATAAATTATACTGGATGAGGCCATCACATCATTGTATGAGTAAATTGGATTTGTTAAAACCCAATATTTATACAAATCATGGGATCATTTTTCAATGACTATATTAGAAATGGTAATAATTTGTAATGGTATTTTGAAATCCAAAAACATAAATCCAAATGAAAGTGAACATTTTATATAACCAATTTACATATTAATAAATTTAATTAGATCAAGTGGAATTTTATATAATAAAATTGTTGGTCGTTACAGGTGACCTTAGAGTACGTACCCTGATAAGGATTTGTTAGGATCCAATATATAGAGGACTAATAAAGATGGAAATCAAAAATTATATTAAGTGGGAGGTATCATTATTTTCAAGATAAATTCCAATACAAAACATACGAAAAAAAAAATTACCAAAAGGATGAAGGGAAATTCAATGGAATATTAATAAATTAAATGTTGATAAATTGAAGGATATCATCTATAATGATGAAGTGATTATGTCAAGAATATGGTTATTTCATACAACTATACAAGAGTTAAAAAGAAAACTATTAGAAGAAGAAAATTAGTCAAATTTACCTAAAAATAATTGCATGAAAATGATGTATATTGATTCATGATAAAAAATTTATTGGAATGAATGTTGTGGAAAATCATATATTATTTACCTGTTTACTTGGTATGACATCTGGGATAGGATAAAATATAACATCCAAATAGATCCATGTGTTATCCAATTACAAATATATTGAGGCATGAAAACGTTACAATAGACATTATTTTTCGAATAATAAATAAACCAATGAAAAAATAATTTTATATGGGTCATAGTTGATCATATTTAAATATATTATCATATAATATTTATTAAAAGGATCTAAACCACTAGTTCCTTTCCTAGCATTCAATGGATGAATTCATATGGTTTCAAGGGGCACCTCTACAGATTGTATCTAATTAGAACCATCAGTTGACATCACAAACATAGAAGTTTCTTTAGATGGATTTATAAACTAAGATAAATTTAATCATTTCAATTCATCTCCATAACAATGTTAAATATGAATGTAATATAAGAACATTGATATCCATTATGGGAAAATTCAATTTTTAATTCAATTTTATATGGGACCTGTATCAACCATGGTTTGATAAATCCAATGATAATTTCTCCCATTTTTTAATTTTAATGGAATTATATAAATAATGATATTGTTAGATTTTTCATACTATAACCTATTGGGAATAAGTTTTAGAAATAAATATATTTTTTTAGAGTTTGTGGATGATACAATGTTTAATTTATTACGTATTTTGGTTTTAATTAATATTTTCTAATGTATAAAAAAATAATCTGCATAATAGTCAAAGAAACACATGTATTTTTTTTGTTGGGATCATGTTTTTTTAAAATATTATAATGTATTGGAGTTATATGATATTGTACAAATTTGAAGTTAATCCCTAGGAGCATTACAACTTCTAAAATATTTTAATGAATTGGGGTTGGGGCTTAGTATTTTCTATCCCATCAGAGAAATTATAAATTAAAAAAACCATGTTTCACTATTGAGGAAAAACATGTCATCTTTAGTGCATGTACTTAGATATTTTTGAACAATATTTGGATATTTAATTTTCTTATATTTAGGATATCATCATAATTCATGATGTAGGATAGAAAGTTATTTCATAATTGAATAACTTATTTGGGAAATATCCTCCAGTGAAATCAAAAAATATAAGAGGAATCTTCTAGGCCTAAAGAATCCATATATATGTTTCTCCAAATTTTCACAATATCATATATATATCCCAATTTTCAGGATGAAATTATATTATTGGGGACAATTTTACAAACTAGACTCAATTATAGTAAGGAAATACTATATCTTGAACAATCAAAAAATACACTCTATAAAGAGCCTTTATTCATTAACTCATTTAAGAGTGTAATTTAAAAAATATTATGTTTAACAATATAACTTCATATATGAATTCACATGTCAAATATATCATAGAATTAATTTTTTAAAACATTATGAACAAGTTTGTTTTTTATTGGAAAAATATGATTTTCACAAAAAAGTTTATTTGTATGCCGTTTCCATTATATTATAATGACTTATAAGTATGGAAAACCATTTGAGTAATGAAATTTAAAATAACATAAAAATTTTGCATAGTTAAAATATTTTATTAAACCTATAGATACATTCGATTTTATTTTTCGAACTATTTGAAATTCTTATTAAATATTAAATCATGTTTTAATTTTTTCAATGAATCAAAAAATATTAAAACATATTTAAATATTAATTGAGTTTAAAACCCCATATATATTATTTATATAATTGTAAATCATATTAGTTAACTAAAATAATTTTAAAAAATAATTTTTCATTATATATAAAAATTTAATGCTTAATAATTTAATTTTACAATAAGTTGATTTTATGTGATTGACTGTATTTATTTAGATATCATAATTTCAAACCGAAATAAATTTTATTTGATAATATTATATTAAAATTTAAAACTAATGGTATTAAATTTTGTAATATTAAAAACTTATATATTTTTATTTCAATTATTAACAATGGTTATAAATTGATTACAACTGTAAAAAATATTCATGTATGATTTAAGACAAAATATTCATAAAAATGAAATGGTTTTTTTATTATTTTTTTGTGGTGTGTATCGAAATGAAATCCTTTTAATAACATTTTATCCATGTTTTGGCCTTTGTCACAAGAAATATAACATATTTGGTTGATATATAGTGGGTTATGCCATAAAAAACCATTGTTTTATTATATAAATGGGGAAAAACATCATCAAATCATGAATAACATATCTTTCCATAATCCTCTAGAAACACAACTGTTTAACTCTCCCTAGACCATTACAAAAATAAAAAACAATCATTTTATCATATATAGCTGAATTACAACATTTTCTATGAGACTTCAAATGAAAATTCAAGTCCCCAACAAGAATAATACTTGATACTTAGTAATATAATTAATTATATTAATTAAAAGGTTTTATATCCACACTATTATAATGTTATTATTATAATTTTAAGAAATAAATATTATTATATCAAGGATTTTATGATTATATATTAATATATCCCACCCACTATAAAAAACACAACCAGTGTTTGTGCATTGTGTGGGCTACTACCCCCATGATGTAAAGTGTTTAAGATTTCTTCACCACCAAACAAGGTTGTGTCTAAGGGTCAAAATAAAGTAAAAATATATTTTTTATTATTATTAAATTATTATTATTATATGTAAAATTTTAAAAAATATTAATGATATGGTCAATAAACAATCATCGTTAAATTAATATTTTAAATAAAATATACTAAGAGGATAACCATTTATATACCTTGTGTAATATTATCATATATGGAACTATTAATAGTAATTTATTATATTTATAATGTACCACATTGAAAAAAATTATATAATATCATCATTCTCATAGTATAATGATATAAAAACAAAAATCATCAAACTATTAATTAAATATGTGTATATTAATGTTTTATATAAAATCACTTACTTGAACAATTGAATGAGTTTTTATTACAAATTATTATGGGTAACATAATTATTGGTATAATATTATATTAATATGTAAATATTTTTTTGTTTTTTAAATTGTATTTCAATATTTAAATCATTAATTTTGAAAATACACTCAGAATCCATGAATCATAAAAATAGAATTATTATCGATAACAACTCAACGGGTATTGACTAAAACACACAAAAAATCGATTTGAAACCCCAAAAATAATTATAATTTTCCATTAAATAGTGAAATTAAATACCACTTCATGAGGATCAATATGAGAGGAAATAATTCTAACATATCTATAATAAAACTATAACAAACATTCAAAACAATAAACACTTGATATGAAAAATCAAGGGAATTAATATAGATAATAAATATTTATTTAGAGATTTCATAAAAATGGATATAGGAAAGGTAATTAAATAATTTATTAATATTTATATATTTATTATTGATGTGGTTAACCGGGGATTGAAGATGTTAGGGTATGATATAAGGGGTTTCCACTTCAAATTCAACTATATAAGATATATTTTGTATTATTTACCTATTTTATGTGATTTTTTGTCTATAATTCTTATTTTATATTATATATAATAAAAATAAATCACTCATAGAGGTTTAATATAAAGTTTAATACCAATATTTTATGAGTATATGATTAGATTTTCACCCATTCCATAAAGGGTGATTCTCTTTCTTAATTTTTATTCTTTGATTCAAATATTATAAACACCAATAATTTCATTTTATTTCGCTATTACATCATCATTGAATACATTTTACCATGTTAATCATGAAATTTATTAGAAATAAATTTATATATTTTCCTTCATCCCCCATATTATTTTATCCAAGAGTTACCAATTCTATCATGGAAAATACATCCTATCTTTTGTTAATATAAATGTTTGTGTAATATTCTATAAAATAAATCTCTATATGGACAATGTAATTTGGATTTGGCTATGACACAGATTCATCTTAGTGTAAAACCATCAAAAAGACTTGGGTTGTTCATTGAATCAATAATCACTCTGATTCACTCAAAGTGTGGCTGAGACTGCAAACATGACAAAGAAACGTCATGGTGAAATGATTGGGATTTTTCCATGCCCTTAATTAACCATGATGTTGTATTTTTTATAACATTTATTTTCTATCAACATAATGAAAAATATTTCACCCATATAAAATATTCAATGAATAACTGAACACCAATATAATTTAGTTTACCTAAAATTTTATTTTCCTCATGCCAACTAAAATTTATTGAACTGAAATATTGTCTTATAGAAATACCACAAGACCAAAAAGGTTCCCCCCCACACATATATTTCATTGAAAAGTAACTACTCATTACATTGATTTTACCCCAAAACATCCTAGTTGAATAAGTGATGTTCATTTACACATCCAAATTATTCTATTGAATGGGGAAGTATGGAGGTTATTATTTTTTAACATATATATAGATGAATATTATTTTGAAAAATGTTCCATAGAGTGTAGTAAAAATGATCCGAATGAATCTCATAGTGAATAAATTACTCTTAAAAAATATAAAGGTGTGGAAACATTTTATATCCTCTCAAATAATCATTAGGACTCATGAGAAAAATGGTTAGAATTTTGTGTATTCCCTTTCCTATGAAGGTAAAATATCTATGAATAAGGTGTTGATAGAATGGTTTTTATATCCAATATTATGTATTCCCTCAGCATAAAGAAATGATTATTATTTCCATTAATTCATTTATCATGATGGATATTATATAAACTATGTTGAGTTTGACTATGGATTCATGTTTTTTATTTATTATTGGAAGATCAATTATTCGAAGCATCTGTTTCGTATGCTTCTATTGTATGATACTCCTTTGCTCAGCATCTATGGCCACCCTTATTGGTTTTCCATTCCCTAAGATACATTATTGAAGAAATAGGTTATTTTTTAATGATATGATTTAAGTGGTAAAAATTTTCTCCTAATGCGGCATTGTTGTATATTATATATTCTATTGTATTGTATGTATGCATGTGGTTTTTTATGGTTAGAAAACTGTTCGGTCCCTTATGAACTCTTGTACATTGTACCAATTTTATAATATAATTATTTTATTATACATTCTTGATTGTTTGAGGTTACAAACACAATAGATGTAATATGATATTATCACCTTGAAGGATCCTTGGTGTTTTTTGTGTTGGGAATATTTTGTATGTGGTTATTGTGAGAGCTAAAATCATAAATTTCCATAAAAGTAGAATTCTAGAATTCTAAACATATATCTCTTGAAATAGAGATAATGGTTATATTTCTAGGCCTCTTTCATAGAGAAGTTGATTTATTATTATGTATTAAGCACTGTAAAAAATTATATGTGCATCCTACCTTTTGTAATGGACTCACAAAACATAAGTAGTAGTCCTTCCCTTCAAATTGATTATCTATATCATCACTATTCCTATATAAATCTAAAATGAATTTATGGACACTAATAAATCACACATTCAACCATAATTGGATATAATAGGTGATAGTGTTGATCCCTCAGATCTAATTGTACGTCGCTTCTAAATATAAATCCATTATCATCTTATGAACCGAGTTTAAATGACTCATGATGTACTATAAAATATATAAACAAACATTGGAATACTAATGTGATTAGTAATAATGGAAATCTGGCCAATAGAATAGTAACCTTACCTATAAATGTATAGATAAAATTATGTTATAGTATTAATGAAAATATAATATATTTATATCATGGAATAAGTTAGTAAATGATTTGAAAATTACAAATTACGTATTTTCATTTTTGTGAAACGTAAATATTTATTTAAAATATTATAATTAATAAGTTGATTTAAATGGAAATTTATTATTTCAAAAAATATATTCATAAAGAAATATTTTTTAGTTTTTTATAATATAATTTTATGATAACATTATTAGTTTTTTAATGTGTCATAAAATCAGTTATGTTATTAATATTAGTATTTATCAAATAAAATATTATTTTAATTATAAATTAATTCTCTCATATTTAAAAAATTATTTTAAAAAAATTATACCCATTTTTTAAAATCATCATTTCAGTATTTTTAAAATGTTATTTTATTGTATTTTTCTGAAAAACATCATATATCTGATGAATATTAAAAAACCATTCTTTCACAGAACTACTGTAACTTAAATAACATCTGACACGGTGTATTATTGACATAATTATTTATAAAACATCATTTTTAGTTATTTTATATTTAATATGAAAAAAATTTCACAACAATAAAATAAATTCAATTTCAAACCGAAAAAGTATTTTTTGAAACATAAAGTCAAAACTAAATCTTTCAAAAAACAACCTATTTTTTCAATTTTATTTTTAGTAAACTAATGATTTAGAATTAAAATTGTAATTTAATGTCTTAAAACCACAATATTATATTAATATATAAAATATATTTTAAAAAATTTACTATTATAAGTCACGTCATTGATATAATATTTTATTCTAAAAATACTCGTATCCACAAGTATTAAAATCCCTCTGCCTTCTATTAGATAAGCCATCATACCACCCATTTGAAAGAAAATACTCTAAAAAACAGTATCTCTTATGCTTCTTAGAGTCCACATTCACATTATGTAATGATAAAACACCAATCACAATGTAGTTATAGAGTCCACCAAAAGAAGCCTCATCGAGGAAAGAGTAACACTCCATTAACCATTGTTTTTTTTCTTCTCCTTTTCATTTTTAAAAATTAAATTAATACCCATATACTATAAAATTATTTATGAATTACATAGAAAATATATTAATGTTTTTGAACTACTATTAATATTCATATAGAATATGTATATAAATCTTATACTATCTTTCCCTGCAATTTTGACAACATCCATTTAACGGTCAGTTAACATCCTACAAAGATATTTCTAAGAAAATTATGATAACCAAATTTATGGATAGAAATTATAAAGTATATATAATATTTCAAAATATAATTAAATTTATATTATTATTATGTAATTAATTATACATAAAAAATAGTGAAATTGAGGGAAATGGGAAATTGTTTAAGAAATATATTGATACCAAAACTCATTATCTTCAGTAAAAATGATGTAATATAATCCAATTATTATAATAGATAAATAGTTATATAACATAATTTAATTAAATTCTGGGGAAATGTTTCAATAAATACACCAATATTATTAAGGAGGTATAAACGTAGAAAAATTAAGAGGGAATTATTGTAATTAATTCTCCCCAAACATCCATTTTCCCAATCTATTTCTATTTATATCTATAAGACAATTTAATTCTAAAATCATCATATTTAATCATTCTAGACTTGGTTTTTAAGTTTCAAACATATGTAACTATTTCAATAATTCGTTCTTATAGAGGTAAATACTTGTTTTATAAGGTCCCCTTCTCAATTCCCCCTGAAAATAAATCCTGAAAAAATGGAACATCTATGTATCATACTATTTTCATGTATACACTAAAATCTATTTTAAGAACCAATTTTTTTTGGAAATAAATAATTTTATAAAGAAAAATATTCATTAATTTATTGTTTTATTAAAACAATTATGCCTTTCCCTCTTTAAAAACTCTTTAATATTTTCCCTCAAACTGCACTCAAATGACCAATTTCTAAAGATTCTTAAAAACACTTTTTAAGTGATTCCATTCCATTAAGAAATAATTTATGAGGTATATTGGTTTATAATCTTATTTTATCTGAAATTAAAATAATTTTCCAAAATAACTATTCTTTCTATGTAATATGGCATTTCTCCCAAGAATTCCCTAATTATTTTAATAGAATATTTTAATCTATTTCAACATCCTATTTTAAATACTATGAATTATTGATATTGATCTCTTATGACACAATATTACATTTTTATTGACTTGTTTATGATTATTTTTGGGAATTTACTACCTTGATACCATTCACCATATTACTCTAGACGGTTTATGATTATGTTTATTATTTGGGGAGAGATATTAACATTTCATATTCTAGTTTCAATATGATTATATATGTTGATTATGTTCCACCCCTTTTATATAAGTAATTAATTTTACATATTTAGTGATGGGAGGGATCAATATAGACCCTCAATGAACTAGTATGTATCATGAGACAAACATAACCAGGTTATTACCCATTTATGTATATTGTCTTCGAAGAATACATGATGGTATGTTTATGATGTACCATGTTATAAATTCCCACATTATGATAATAGTAATTGATAATCCATGTGATTATTAGACTAATTTAATTTTTATGGTCATGCTTAATTGTCATGTGTTTATTTTTATAACATTATTTATTCTGTTTTTATTACTTCTACAATATACTCAATATTATGTTTTAATGGCATGTATTTATAGTTCCTAACCATTACTTATCTTTCATGTTTATGATAACTTCCAATATATTCCATACCCTTTCTAAGCATCTGATATAACTACATTATAATATTTGATCCCTGTGATATTAATATATATAATATGAATGTCTTACCAGGATAATCATAGAGTTTATTATTATTTGAGATGGAGTATATATATTGTTATTCTATTGTTGTTTCAATGTAAAAATTATATTTTTATCTAGTTTTCCAAAGCTGTTAAACTATTCAGTCATTTGGGATACAAATCTTTTATTTATGACAATCTAATTAAGAAAGACACCAACTAATAGATACTAGTGTTGGGATATTTATTATTAGTTTCATAGAAATTTAAGTATAATCTTTCGAAACTATATTTAATGAATCATTTTTTATAGATAGAAACCCTATTACATAATTTAGAAATATTCCCAATGAAACCAAGCATACTATTTAGAGATTAGTTCTTCCTAAATTTTCAATTTAGGATTATCTGGATCACATGTTCTATGATTACATATTATATTTCGAAATTTTATGAACCAATCTAGTCTTTTCCATTATTTAGAAATTTTTCCTTGTGGAATCAATGGAAACTATATCAAAACACATATCTTATGAAGGAATTTCTATCATATGTAGGAAAATGATGTTGGAGAAAGAGTTTAACATGTGGCTAAAAAACATGTAACTATACTAGGACACAGACTTAGGTTATAACCAATTAACTTAAAAGAATATATAATATTAATAAAAAATTTGATGTAACAATGTTATACATCATTACAAGGAAAAAAACCTCTGTCATTCAATGGGAATAGAACCCAATTCATAACTAAAAAATAGACATGTTATAGTGAGAATATATTTCTTTCTTTGAGACATAATAAATAAGAGAAGTTTATCAGCGGTGTTATTCATATCTCAGGAGATTCAGATCAATGGGGTTCATTAGTTTAAAACAGAAATGAGGAGAATGAATGTTAAAATATAGATTGGACGGATTTTAAGGAAATTTTCATGGAAAAATATTTTCTTCACAAGTAGCAAGAAAATAAAGAGGGGTAATTATTGAGTCTATATATCAAATAGAATGAAAACATTTACAAGTATGTATCCAACATTAAACAGTTATAAGGGAATGATGAATACTACATTCACAATCAAAGGATAAATATTGATCGTTTCATTAATGGTCATAAACCAATTCATAAAAGGGAACTATTCCTCTAAAATTCCCATCACATGAGGATATATTATCATTTTACATTAATATGAAGAGTGAATTTTCAAATACATATTGATTTTAATGTAAGAAAGATAGGAAGAGAAATGATGAGAAATATAGAATAGGAAATGAAGAATAAATGGAAGAATGAAGGGATCAAATTTTCAAAATGAAATAAATGTTGAAGAAACAATATATAAAATTCTTAATGGGAATGAGTGTTTTTTAAAAATTGTTTGGAAAAATCCACCAGAACTATAATTGAGGAGGCACAAAATAAGTTTCAAATATAAAATGCCTCAGCTATAAGGAGATGGTACACTATGAAAATAATTTTCCTAGACTTCAAGGAAACGTTCCCCAGAAATATCCAAAGGAAGAAGTCCATTCTTTTTTAGTCACAACATCATAGGTCCATGTTAATATTGTTGTGGTGGATGTTATGTTAACCATCTCTTCAAATTTAACTAAATATTTATTTGATTATTGATGATCACATTCCCTAATATTGTCTTTATTTTATTTAAAAATTATATATTTTATATTCACCTTAACAAAAGCGTGGATAATAAAAACTATATATGGGAACCTTGTGGAAACAAATATGGGTCATGTAGTTACTAATATAACACATCCAAAATCTATAAATGATTATTTTATTATCATAACTATAATGCATTTTTATATAATCCTTGGTTCATATTGGATTTAAAAATATAATGCAATGATAAGTTGTAAAGAGAAGAATGTCTTGATTCGTGATAAATATTTATAATTTTTCATCTTATAAGGGGAAAAATAATCATCCTAGTAATATATAGATCCACCCCTAATAGCACATCTAAAAGATATTCTTGTAGAGGAAGATAACATAATGGATTTAACATTACTAAATTAGAGAATAAACATAATGGATTTAACATTACTAAATTAAAATCTAGTGGAATTGAGTAATAAGGGTATAATAATCCATGATTTCACCTTTGGGATCTCTAATTCTTCTTAATATGAAGAAATTTGGAACTATGATGATGTACATTGTCTACAAATAGATTAATATTTTCAAAATAAAGATCATGTACCCCCAACCATTAATTGATGACTTATATTATCAAATTCACAGAGCTTAATATTTTTCATTAATTGATCTTAATTATAGATATCATTAGTTGTGTGTGAGGAATGTAGATATTCCAAAGGCCACATTTCAAACTAGGTATGAACATTAAGAGTTTACATAATGCCATTTGAATTCAGTAATGAATAATTTTGATCTATTGAACAGTGTGTTCATGAAATATCTTGATAGCATTGTTTTTGTATCTATTGATGATATCATGATATAAATCAAATGATACAAGGATTATGAGAGGAACTTTGTGGGTTATTGTGAAGACTCTTGAATGAAAAGGATTAGAGGGGATATTTATAAAGTGTTGATTTTGAATTAAAATAGTTCATTTTCATGGCCATATTGTCACTACGGATAGAATCATAGTTGACCATGCAAAGAAAAATTATTTTCATGAATTTCCAACACTAATGAACATAAACAAGGTACATAGTTTCATAGGTTTAGTAGGTTATTATCGACATTTTTATCATAATGTTTCCCAATTAACTAACCCACTGACCAAGATTACTCATCAATGGGTTATGTTTAGTTTAAATAATTAATGTGAGGAATTAACTGAGTAAATGTATAGGAGGTATATCAATGCTATGATCTTGAATCTACCATAGAAAAATGAGGGATTTAGGATTTATAGTGATGAATCAAAGAATGGAATTTGTTGTATACTTATGCAGAATGATAAAGTTATTGCCTATAGATCGTAGAAGTGAAAAATTCATGACCAAAACTATACCTCTAATAATATTGTGTTTTCACATGTAATATTTTACCTAATGATCTACATACACTATATTTATTATGAATTATGTGATATATAAACGGATCATATGAGTTTTAAATATTAATTACCACAAAAATAATACAAAATGAGGTATATGTTATGTATTGAGATCTCAAAGATTATGATTGAACAGTAAAATATGAACATGGATGGAAAATAAGGTAGACCATGTATTGGGATGGATAGATGATGTATTTATGAACTAAATAAGGATGTTAAAGGATCTTTTGTACATTGATATATTAAATAAGGATATGAAAATTATCAATTAATATGATCCATCACTACTTGTTCAAATAGTTTCCAAACCAACTTTTTTGGAAATGATTACAAGTCATCAATTTGATGATGATAATTTTCAAAAGAAAAATAAAGTGGTTAATGGTGAGATATTGGTAGACTTTATATATAATAATGGAATCATGAAATGTTATAATAATTGTTTTATTACATCTATACCCTAGCTAAAAAGTGAATTATTGGATTATTCACATAGCTCAAATTTTACTATACACCCTTGTTTCACCATGATATATATAGATTTGATGAAATATTTCTATTGGGATAATATGAAGTGGGAATGTTCTGATTCTATATTAATATGTATAGTTTCTCAATGTGGGAAGGCGGAAAGAAAACATCCTTGAAAATTCACGCATCTTATACCTATTCATACATGGATGTGGGATGAAATTTCTATGGACATTGTCACTAAATTACGATGGACTTAATGAATGAAAGTTTAAATATGGGTAATTTTTGATCAATATAACAAATTAGCTCATTTACTCATAATAACAGAATATGTATCACTGGATATCCTTGCACGACTCTATATTAATAATTGAATATGACTTCAAGGTGTGATAATTTTAATTGTGTATGATCATGATCCACTATTTACATCAATGTAATAGAAAATTCTTCAGAATGTTTTGGATACCAGAAATCATTTGTGTATATCTTATCACCCTCAAACTGATAGGAAGTTATAAAGTATGATCTAATCTTTATAAGACATGTTGAGATTATGGTCAACTAACATTTAAGGTACGAGGTATCTGAATTTATCAATGGTAGATGATTCCTATAATAATTTATTCTATTAAATAATTAAAATGGAACCATATGATGAACTGTAAAGAAAAATATGTCATACACAAAATTATAAGGATGAAGTTGGTGAAATAAAACCGGTATTCCCAGAACATGGGGAGATAATAATAGTAAAGCTAATAAATATTCATAATCATATCAAACAAGGTCGAAAAAGGCAAAAGTGTTAGGTTGACAACCAAAATAAGTATTTGGAGCTTCAAGTGGGAGATATTGTCTTCATAAAGGTATCACCGGGTACCGGTGTCATATGATTCAATAAGAAGGGGAAATTGAACCCCATGTACATTAGAATTTTTTAATCTTTGGAGATGATGGAAGTTTGGGTTAATTGTTTGTCATTTCAACCTAGAATTTCTAGTGTACATAGTGTGTTTGATATCTATTTTCTTAGGAAGTACATTCCTAACAAAACAGATGTTATCTCTTTTGAAGAAATAACATTTAACATTAATTATCATCCTATGAAGTTTTATAAAGATTCTATATGCTAGAGAATAATTGTTGAGGAATTTAATGACTCAAGAGGTAAACATAAATTTGGGAAATCATAAAATTGAAGAGCTGATATGTGATCTACACGAAATATTGGTCAAGAACAACCCAAATATTTTTAAGAGGTGATATTGTAGAAATTTCAATGATTTAATTTTTGAAGGAGGATAGAATGTAACACCAAGGGATCTTATGGTACATCTCTTTTTCAATTAAACATCTTTGATGTCTTATGAACTGAGCTTTACCAAATTGTGATGACTAAAAAATATTTACATGTCCATTTGAACATTAATTTATCTATTAATAATTGTATTCCAGGCAGTAGAATTGTAACCTCACCTATAAAATTATAAATAATATTTATGTATGTTATGAATGAAAAAATAATATATTTATATCATTTAATATGAAAATAAAAGTCTAGAAAATGAAAATTTTTGTATTTTTATTTTTGTGAATGTTAAATATATATTTACAATTTTATAAATCATATAATGATTTAAATTTTCTTAAAAAAAATATATTCATATATTAATATTTTTTTCTTATGATTATACAATAATTTATATGAGAACTTAATTTCATTTTCAAACTGTCTTAAAATAAGATACAATTGTAAATTTGGTATTTTTGAAATACATGATTTCTAAAATAGGAAATTGAACATATATCATTTAAAAAATAATTTTCATAAGATGGATTCATTTTTTGACATCTTTTTGTAGAATTTTTATATGGGAGATTTTCTGATAATTTTCTAGAATACATCAATATTCTGAGGAATAGTAAAAATACAGTTTTCACGTAACCAATGTGACATAAATAACATAATAATAATATATTAGTGAAATAAGGATTTATTATACACTAAAATCAAATTCTATATATTTAATTTGAATAATAATTAATTTAAATACGATAATATAAATTTCCGAACTTAAAATTTATTTTCCAAAACATAATGCCAAATGAGATTCCTAAATATAATTTTTTTCCAATTTAATTTATACTGAAACAATTAATTAGAGTTATAAAGATTTTTAGTATAAAAATAATTAATGTATTATAATATACGATTTATATTTTAAAAAAATAACTATTATAAAACTCACCTTTGATATAATATTTTATTTAATATTTTATTCATAAAACACCTATATTTCAAGTATAAATAACTTTTCTCTTTTCCCTAAGAGAACCACACATAAAACCCATTAAAAATACAATTATCTACACAATTATTCACTATTATGCCTCTGGGATTCAATAGGAACATTTTGGAATGATACAAGTCCATAAACCAATGAGTTATAGTGTCATACAGTAGAAGTCAGACTGAGGAAAGCATAAGTCTCCATTAAATCTTCCTTTTTTAATATACTTGTTATTTTTACAATTTTAATTCAAAACCATGTAATCAAGAATTATTTAATAAGTAATTTAATAATAAAATAATGATTTTATATTGCTTCTTGTATTATATATATGACAAATATGAATATTTTACTCCATTTTCCTGCACTTTCAACAATATCCCATTAATGGTCGGTTAACCACATAAAAATTCATTTGGTAAAAAATTATATTATCCACCATCATGGAAGGAAATTATGAAATATATATCATATAAAATTATCTAATTAAATGTATTATATACTTATGGAATTAATTATTCCAAATAATATAGTGAGATCAAGGGAAAACATCATTTTTTAAGAAAAACCTGATATCAAAATGATACATTTTCATCAAAAAATAAGAAATTTAGTTCAATGTTAATTATTGATGACTTTTGATATGAATTAAAATAATTAACTTGTAGATCAATTTATGAATAAAAATATTTTTATTTTTCAGGGGCACAAACATGAAAAATTAAGCGGTAATTAATGTAAGGGATTCTCCATGAACCTCTATTTTCCCTTCAAGTTTTACATTATCTTTCAACCCCAACACAATTATTAATAATTGTTATGTACTCTATGTACATTTTGTTTTTATTTTCTAATCATATATACCAAGGATAACTCTTCTATCTTTTATAGTGAAATACATGTTTTATAAGGTTCCCTTCTCAAATCCTCCTGATAATAAATCCTGATTAAAGGGAACATCCAAATTTCATTCCCATTTTTATGTATACTTGGTAATCTATTTTAATGAGCCATTATTGTTTTTAAAGACATTTATTTCATCATGAAAAAATAAATTATCTCATTTATGGTTTTATGCACACATTTAGGCCTTTTCCTTCTTTAATGACACTATTTTATTTTCCCTCACACTACACTAAAGTGAACAATTTATATTGTTTCTTAAAAACTCTTCTTATATTTTTTCACCTCAACCGGACAACATTTATGATATATACAATTTGATGTTCTGATTTTATGAAAATTAAAAATGATTTCAAAATCAACTATTCATTCTATGATAAAAGGTAATATCCCTAATGATCTCCTCAATAATTTTATCCTAATATTTCCATTTCTTTCATCATCCTCTTTTGAATCATATTCTTTATTGAAATTGATCACATATGTTTACATCTAACAAATTTTGTTAAATGGTTTATTATTATTCATGTTGATGTAATATCTTTACACCATTCGCTATTATACACTATAGAGTTTGTAATTATGTTTATTATTTGGGTAATTTAATTAATATTTTATATTGTATATTTAATATGAATTTATTTATTGATTCTTTTCTACCCCTTTCATATGAGGAATGCACTCAAATTAGTAAGTGACAGGCAGGGCACACTATATCACCTTGATGCTTCAATAGGTCATATGAGACAAACTAGACGGGTTTTTTAACCATTTATATATGGTTTCTTCACTAATTAATTGATTGTATTATTAGGATGTACCACATTATGCATTCCATTGTTATGATATTAGTAATTTTTAATCCAATTAATTATTAAACTAGAATAATATCCATTTTTTTGTTACTTTCTCAGGTGTTTATTTATATGGGATTATTTATTTGGATTTTCTTTATACCATAATATTCTCATGATTATGTATTAACAACATGTGTTTTTAGTTGTGTTAAATTCATTTTAATTTATATTTATGACAGATTATACTGTATTTCTACCCCATACTGAGCATTTGAGATTACCCCATTATTTTATTACACTTGAATAAATATTTGTATTTTATGAATTATTCTAGGGGTAATTATTATGTTTATGGGTGTTTATAATTGATATTCTATTTTTTTCTTCGTTGAAGTTGTAATTTTTCATT
This sequence comes from Viscum album, assembly GCA_963277665.1. Taxonomy (NCBI): domain Eukaryota; kingdom Viridiplantae; phylum Streptophyta; class Magnoliopsida; order Santalales; family Viscaceae; genus Viscum; species Viscum album. Next base: position 1,714,985,342 of record OY728130.1, read on the forward strand.
TAGGTTTGTATATATTATTTCAAAACTATTAAACTCCTTGGTTCTTAGGGATTGTAATATTTTATCCATTTCATTGTAATAAATTAAGGCAGCGGCTCTGGGATACTGAGTTTGGGTTCATTACAAATAAGATGATTTATTTTAATGGAAAATATTTTATTTATGTAATTTCATCCTTCTTTTTCACAAGAATTGGGTCAAACATTTAACTATGAATAGGACCAATAAACCATTGGGGAACATAATACAATCCTAAAAATAGAAAAATTTCTCTATTTTATTAGAACCCACAACATAAACAAAATTATTATCATAGAAATAATTTTTATTCATGCCAATCAAAAATTATATAAAACATATCACATGAATGAGAATCTAATGATTTTGAGTTCATCAATTCATCATATGAACCTTGCATAATATAGAGTTTTATTAACTAGTTGTAGTAGAATTTGCAAAGGCTATTTGAAATTACTATCAATAATGCTAAAATTTTATTTACTCAGAGTAGAGAGATATTATAGATATAATTGATTATATATTTTGAACATATCATATTTTGATAACATATTATATAAAAAATTAGTATTGTAGACTAATGAAAATACCAAAAGCGCAACAAAATACCACATTATGGTTTCCCTTTGGGTTATTATGTCAACATCCCAATTTCCACCCATTACATGTCTGACTAATTTTTTCATAAGATGAATGGATCAAATTCAGTAGAAAATTACTACTTTTATGCATTGTATAAGGGACCAAATCGCAATCATGGTATTATAAATCATGAATTTGACATAAAAAATTAATGGTGAACTGAAAAAGAGGTTATCCCACTACATGTATTGGTGTTTTCCAAGATAATTTCAATTATCACCTCAGTAGATAATAAAATTAATTTTCCATATTCCTTATAAAAATTTCAGAAACTAATTTCTATAGGCCAAAAATGTTTTCAAAAAGTTAATTGATTTTTGGGATATCATTTGTGGGGTTTTTTACTCAGTGTCATGAAATTCACAATATCACATAAAAATAAAATCAATACATGATGCTTGAAATGAATAATTGGTTGTAGGAAATACTAACACATTCTATTTACACCATAGTGATGCTAGATTTAGCCTATGGTACCACCATCTAATTTTTTAAGTGATGAAACTTTTCAAAATATATTTTGTATTCATTAATGCAGCAAACAATTAATAGAATGTATTGAATACCAAATTTTTATGTTGGAACATCTAGTGGAATTGTCTAGTGAGTATCGGTGGAATCTTTTCCAACACCTAGATGTGTCTTTCAAGACAGAATTCTAAACCAACACCTACACACACAAGGTGATGAAGATGGGGAAGCTGGAAATGATCACCTATATGGGTGTGACTGAAATTCAGTTCACAATGAAACACATTGGAACGTGGATACTATAAAGAGTGGTTCATTAAAATGATGTAATGAGATCATTCCATGTGGGGTAAATTTTTTTATATGACATTACTAAGTGTATAAATGATTCTATTGATGGAAATTCATATAGTTTCCCAACTAGGAAGATACATTATAGAAACACTGAAAGCACATAGATTCCTGTAACAAATTTCTATAACATTAATTAGGGAGGATAAATTACTATTTGAATCTTCAACCAAGGGATATAAACACATTCCTTAATAGACCGTTCGATTTTTTTTTTGATTATTGTGAACTTATAGGGGAAGGAGTATTACAAACCTACCGATCACTTTGATTTTTTTATCAGGCAATAATGGATCAATATTTATGTGATTAAAAAAATATTATTTTTTGGAAGAGTAATGTTTTTCAATATCCAATGTTAGGATATGTTTATCTTTAATAATTTACCCTACTAAAATAGAGAAGTAATGGATGACTATAACTGAATTATTGGTAATAGGATTTATTATATTGTTTTTCTGGTTGGGATTTTAGCCATATTAATTGAATAAAATATAATTTATAAACCAGACACCTCACATTTGTTTAAATTCCAGTTCATTTATTATTAGGGTATTATATTGTTAGAGTATACCAGAATATATAATGATTGAAACATCAAGATCATTTGATAGAAATTTTCAATGAACTGTTGGTAATGTACCAACGGCATAAATTTCCGACAATTATCCATCTATCTGATTAAATTTCCCAATTGACATACTAAGAGTTAGATATAGTCAAAGGTGGTGGGATATGGTAATTTAGTTAGTGATTCAGGGATAGCATTTGAAATGTGGTATGGTTAAGAATGGAAGAAATACACACCACTATTATGGGGACCCACCATCCATAAAGGACAAATACTTTAAATAAATTCATCGAATTTATTTGAGCTCAATGTACTATATTGCATCATATGTTTCATGCATATGCGGTGGGCATGCCTATTAGTAATGGTTTTACATTTTTGAAAATATAGAACGATTTGAGGATTTTTAGGACCCCAGATCAATGTTTGAAATGGTTTAAGGGAAAATTTAATGTGACATCAGTTATGTTACTATGGATGAGAGTATCAAAGAATATCAATTTTTTGAGGTATAAATTAGCTGTACATAATATGGATGAGTTTCATCCTACTAATTGAGATAGACATGATAGTTTTTTTTAATATTAAGGATCACTATAGATATAGTTGATTATCCAATATAAAAAATAATGGAAAATTTCCCTAGACAAGTGGTTTTTAAGACTAAAATAACGACGTATGACACATTCTCCAACAATGTAATTAATAATTGTATAATATAATAGTGTCTTACTATGTATTATGAAACATGAGGTATCCAAGTAGATTGAGTATTGTTATGAAATGTTTTTGGAATAGTTGTGGTGGTTATAGAAAATACATCAGAGGGAGCAGAGAATATTAAATTGGGTGATTCAAAATACATCACATCAAATAAGGAAATATAAATAATTCCATAAGTATCATAATATTTATCATTAACTCCAAATTTCACAATCTTTTTCCAACTATAATGTGTTGAAATCAATGAGAGAGTAGGAAACAGATGATTCAAAAATACTCTAGGTCATTTTATGAGGAGGGAAGGTTGGGAAATACTATATATGTTATAAATTAATCCTTTTAATGTTTCTAAACTATTCTATCCATTTTTGAGTTGTTATGGCTGAATATTATGATCATATTTTTCTAGTAGATCTTATTATTTAAAGCCAAGTCCTCATTTCTCATTTTATTACATTTGTTTAATAAATATATATATTTATTGATTTTCATATATAGTTCTTATATATCTAGTTTATTAACATACAATGGTATCCAATATGGGTTATTTCATCATTAGTATGTCCCCAACTGTTAAAATGACCTCTAAGCATTGGGTATTGAATTTTTCACTCATTTAGAGGCCAAAAAAGGTGGTTCATCAGGGGATTCTATGTATTGTGACCATAAATCTAGAGAATAATAACTTCTATTATATAGTGAAATTGATTTCAATTTTATTATGTTGTTGGGAATTCTTCCACTGCACAATGATTATTTTTATGTATTCTATAGACTATAGTAAAATCTGATTTCCTATGACACTTTTCACGAAGGGGGAATATGAGTTTGACATTTTGGATTGAAAGATGGAAACTGTAATTAATCTTTTGAGTGGTGATGTGGTGTAGAGACTTCTAAATGATTTATCAAACATGATGTTTATCCTACCAAAGAACAAAAACTAGGTTAATACTTAATATAATGGGATACTCAATGCGAACCAACCATGGTTCATACAGTGTTGAAGCCTACAGATGACAAAAATTGATGGATGGATGAGAACAACTTTGATTATATTAACCTAGACCTAAGGGTGAATTGAGTGATTGGTCTATGTTAACGTAACGAGTCACTCACTTTTTAGATAGTGAGTGACCACATGGCCCATTATATAGAATAAAATCCATTATCATGAATCGTTTTAATGAATTCACTACATCCATAGCTTGAACTAGTGTCTAAATTGTTATAGTCTTATTTCATATAGACGAGCATCCCAAATAATGGAAGGATATTTGTACATTGATGGGACATGTATAAACTATGGCCATTCTGATTATGAAAGAGATAGATTCCGAATTAGATGATTCAAACACTCTTGATAGTTAGCTTTCAAGATCTTTATTGGTAGGACATGATATAATGTAACAACTCATGTATATAGATATTACATGAATCATATGATGAGGTCGTTACCAACATCATGAGACATGGTAAAGCCTCTATCATTAGAATGTGATTAAAATATAATTATTATTCATAAACCTTTGGAGTAGAATAATTGAAAACATGATCATGAGGATAAATCACCATCTATATAACATGTTCAATTTTAGAATTACCTGTTGATGTTTGAGGATTAATAACTGAATTTTAGAAGAGTATAAGTACACAATAAAAATGTATAAATTGTAATTGAAGGAAATTTAATTAGTCAAAATCTACACATCATTTTTTAGGATGGTGGGATGTTTGGGAAGCCTCTTAAAATAGACAGTGAACATAAAATATATCAATTTTTTTACCATGCAATCCTTAAAATCACCTAAAATATCCATGATAGGAGAGAATATTTGTTAAAATTCTAGATTGACTCTTTAGGGGTCACATAAGAAAAAAAATGGTTTCCTATATTTTATAAATTGCAACAATGGATTACGGAACACTATTTTGAGCTATGTATTCCACAATACCTTTAAAAAATATAAAATTATGAATAATTATGATCAAGGACCTATTGGACACTATAAAATACTTGGTTTTTAAAACCATATCTAATGTATCATATTCACTATATTTGAGGGTAGAGATTGAGATTTGGAATGATGAGACACTTATATATTCATAGGAGGAGATGGAGGGGATTTAAATTCTACAAAAAGAAGTCAACTTCTCAAGTAATAGGATAGAAAAATTTATCATGTAGTCACCCAAGCATACTAATATTCCAATTTATTTTAAATGGAGAGGAACCACTCTATTTGAAACCCTATTTATTTTTCCAAGTAATTATGGTATTAATTTATTAAACTATTCATTTTAGATTAATATTATATTATTGATTTTAATGAAAAATATATACAAATACCCTTTCTTTCTATATGATTCATACACAGTATGAAAAACAATTGAATTTTTTTTAATATTACCTAAATTTAATCAATAGGGGTGAGAATATGGGAGTAAGAATTATACATTGAAACCCCATGGGATCCCAAAAAATATGAGAAACAAAGAACGATTGATTCTAAAATATCTGATATTCCATATGTACGTGATTAGATCTATAAGGGTGAACCAGCATGGATATTAGAATTTCTTAATAGGAAGGGACATGGGAGAACTATTAGATAGTGAATCCATTATTATAAACCCGTATATAAATAGGTTATATTGTATTTGTAAGATCAATGATCATGTTATTAACATAAGTAACATTATTTTATCACCAAGAATGCTTTTTAAAAACACATACCCTAGAAAAGAGTTGGTTTATGGGGACACATTTCATCACCACAAGGGAGTCTATTACAAAAAGATGAGAGTGATTCCTCTAAGACATACATTATGCATATGTGGTTGGATAAGATTGGGGTGTAATTCCATCACCACATGATAGTATATTTATAAATAAAAGAAGTTGTTTATATAAATCATAGAACACCATGGAATTATTTGGATTAGAGACATGATTAGGGAGAGTTAAAGAACTATTAACATACCTTCTACTTGAATTGAGAATATTAATGGGGTTTTGGATGGAGTAATATATTCTAGTTGGAATGACACAAGTTCTAATATGGTTAAATACAGGGGATTAATATGTTATCATGAAACGCAGTGGAGAAAATGGGTATGGCTAATGAAACTAAGTTTACAATCTCATATATTGGACAAAATATGGGTTAATTACTTAAATTACTATAGATTATACTTTTTTAATGATGTTTTTTATATTAAATATGGAATGTAGTATCATTGAAATTGAAAGTCATGTATCTTTTTCCAGGGGTTTCTTAGTTAATAGACATTAATGTAATACCATGAAGATTTCCTTGTTTTTATTTAAAATAATACCATGTGGTGTGAAATTTTAGTTTAGTAATATAGGACCAGAGGTTACTAACAGTCATAGTCAAAGACCATCTACCATCTACATGAAGAATGACATTTCTTCAACATTAGACATGTATATAGGGGATGTTAATGGAATCAATATGAACAATAAAGATATACAGATACTGGTAGATTTATAATGTGTCTATGATAGGAGATATTGATGATTCTATATGTCTATTGAGAATATAATAAATCCACATGTAGTAATGGGGGATTTTATTGTTTGTTTCTGACACCAAAATTTGGTCATGGTATGAAAAGTACAATTTTAAATGGGATTTATTATATGGTTTCGACCGAGGATCTAGTTAATTGAAATTCATTTTATATGATAAATATCCGCTATATTGATGTCACATGGAATGTATGTTTTCCATATTGATGAACTTCATATTGTGAGGATGAAAGTGGCCCCATATAGTTTGATGTTGTGTAGTGAGAATTAAAGGGGTATTTCTCTTCGACAACACATATAAAATGTGTTGGGAAATGAATTATTAGTTCACCAAACCCATATGATATATACATTGTGTTGGAATAAATGGGTAATAAATATTAGTTATGTCATATTAAAATTTATAGATGGATTAAACAAATTGGTCTCAATATTTTACAATATAAATAGTGATAATTGGTAATGATATAGAGAAATATTTTTATATGAAACCATAAGATCAATAAAATTTGATAACATTTATATATAATAGGGAAGTAATTTTGAGGTTGATAAATGTAGATTTGAAAAAATAAACGTCTATTTTGAGGTAAGTTATAAATTTAATGTTCTGATTTATTAATGATAGTGATTGTTTGACAAGGATGACCATCAATAAATCCAAATAAGATTCCACTACCACACAATTTAGAATAATAGAAAAAATTATAAGAAAAAATACATGGAAGTTATGAAGAAAGTGAAAAACTGTGAAACAAAAAGGAATGTTTTTGTTTAGATATGTACTCTAGAAGGAAGGAAGGTCAATACTAAGGTGGTGGTCAACACTTTAGTATAATTTTTTATGATATAAATTATTTATATAGTCCAAACAATAGAATATCACCATTAATATGAAAATGGATGTAAGATGTATGATTATATTTTGAAAACATTTAGGGATACACTACCATAAATTTTACACATCATGGGGAATTCCAATATTGGTGGAGTATCATCCACTGAATGAGATTTGTAATAGAATTTTAGTTTAAAACCCATGGAAAGCACATGGGTGTAAAATCTGATTGCTTCTATGAGAACCTATAAGATCCTAAAAGATATGAAATTTCATGTAATATTGTATTGATTTGGCGGTTTTTCAATGTTTTATGGTGTGGATTAAATTCCATGATTTCATGTTTTAATGTCATATATCTTCAAATTGAGATATTGATATTTTTAAGCTAGAAACCAAAAACCATATCAGGGGAGAAGTATTATATATAATAATAACAGAAAAATACTACCTGAGAAATGGGCCCAGCATTGACATATTCAACATGTAGAAGAAGCATTATTAATTTATGGTCATGATTATTAGATCATCAAAAATACTTTGGACAACCCTTATGTGACAATGGGGGTAGCATAAAACCAGAATAATCCAAAATCCTTATTAACACATTGATAATTTTAGAGGTACATTAACATGGAATATGTCTTTGATTCATATAAAAAAATATACCTTTAATGGTAAGGTGTATTGTTGCAGGATGATTCAATTTATCATTAAATATATAGGAAATTGGGAATTTAAGTAATCTTCATAGAGAAAGTTGCAATATAAATTATTGGTGGTGATTGGAAGCTTAATACCCAAACGAATAAACTAAAGTATTTTTGGACATATTTTAAGGACATTATTCTAGGACAATGGTCCCTATATTATGTTTATGGAACATGGAAATTTCCCCTAGACAGTAGAAACATTTGGTATTGGGAATGAAAAGGTATCTTAGTTAGAAACTGAATACTAAGAGGATATTAGGGATATGTGGAGTTTGTGTCTAGGCACATGATATGATATTTAATAATAAATATATCTATCGTAATACTATAATTAATCCACAATTAGTTATCAAATATGATATCTCAAGGTACAATTATAGATCATTTTCATGAGAGGGAAAACGTATTTGATATGCAGTGGAAGAATTTATTGAAATCCCAACACTAAATGGGTATACCCTTGCCTCTATATGAGACCCCTAAAAAATATATAAGGTAATTATAGATCAAATTGGAATAATTATTAAACTAAGGAATCATTATAGAAAAGGGAAAAATATTATCATGAAACAATTAAATGATGTATTCATGCATTGGGGTGAAATATGTATGGAGATTAAAGATGGATAAAAAATAATAAATCTAACGGATAAAAAATATTCTATAAAATATAGAGGTAAGGGACCAATACTATTGGGGGTGTATTTATAGGATTCTATTAAAGCATCATCCATTTTAGATTAATTTTACTGGGTATGAAGATTATTTATTAATATCACATTTAAAGGATGTTGGTCTTGTGGTTTAATTTCATAGGGTTCAGAATAAATCCCTTATAGTTTAATGATGTGGTATTGGGAATGGATGGAATTCACATACATTAATATAGATATATGTCTATAATGTTGTTAAATGGAATGTCAATACCCTCTAATAACATGACAGTAATTATGAAAATGATAAACAAGTGGAAATGTAATATTACCTCCATAAAATATGAAATCCAGACATAGATATATTGGTTAGTACAATAATATCCAATCAACTATTAATGAATGATAAGAATATATGAAAATTTGTATGTTTTGGTTTTCAACAACTGGTCACCAAGAAAATGTTAAAAAATGTATGTAAGGGTAATACATGTGGTTATAAAAGTAATGTATTGTATAGGATTCCACACACCATTACCTCAATTTGGGACGCTACATGTCTTCAGGCATGCCACCCCATACCAAGAGGCTTATGAATATCAGCGAGCATCTAATATAGATCTTGAGGAGACAATACCATGATTATTTGAGTAAAACACCAATATATTTTTAATAATAAATAACAAAAGAAAAAAAAATCAAAAATCAAACCAAAATAGTACTAGAAGACAACCAAAACGGAAATACAAAATGAAATCTGAATAATTGATATTCTATGCCAAAGTATGCAGCCAGTGTCAAAATGAAAACTAAAAAGTAAAGAAAATACAGACTCCCATGAGGGTCCCAAAACCATATTGGGTTTAATCATTCATTTTCTATACTGTCTCGTCTATCTAACAATAGCCATTTTCCCTTATCCTATACCGCAAACAAGAAGTCCATTCTTTAAACTTTCATGACACTATGTAGTGTGTGAGTAAAACTCAATTGGCCCCCACTAACAAAATTTAAAAATAATATATTCAATAATAACATTTACAGTTGTATGATGAATAAAATACAAACAATAATTTAATTTTTTTACATTTATTCAATAATCCATTATTTACCCGTATAAACCACTGGGTTCTAGAGGAGACCCGAACTACAATAGATTCTTCTGCCTCTGATGGAGTCTGAAACACATCATTTAATTGAATCAGAATTGATTATTAAAAATGTAATTTCATTATCCATTTAATTTCAATTTTATATTATGGCTAGTTAGAATCCTTGACCTAATTCTAACATCATGTGTGTAGATCATGATGTTTAGCACCCAATGAACATTTAGTGCATCAGTGCCTCTATCACACCTCATGAGTATTTGGAGCATCAGTACCTATGTCATATAGTTGTATTTTCAATCAAGAATTGGATCCTAGAACATTACGTCTATGACCCCATGGGTATTTGGAGAAATAATCCATCTCCAACACTCATTTCTCAATCAATAACATATGGGTATTTTGATAATCAGTCTGTGTCCCACACTCATATATAAATTAATAACATATATCACATGAACCACAATAAAAAATCAAAAAATTAATTAATACAGTTTAAAAATAGAATATTCACAACATTACATTTATTAATTCAAAATTTAATCATCACCACCAATCCATTCAATTGATAACAAATTCATTTGTCACATCAACACTATTAGTTAATTCAACAATTAATTATTATAATTAAATCTATTCACATTTTCAATAAATTAATCCCCCCCCCAAAAAAAATAATCTAATAATTAATTGAATAAATAATTACCACAATTAAGAAAACAATTGCATTAATTAATTCAACACATAATTAATCTAATTAAATAATTGTAAAATTTCATAAACTCAAAAACATTTCCAATTCCATAATCCCCAAATTAATTAATTTAATAAATTGATTAATTTAATATAAGAAATCAAATTTCTATGTAGTCAATATAAATTATAAAAAAATACATGTAATTTAAATAATGACTCTGGGATTTAAAAATTAAACATCCTACCTCATGATTGACTGTAAACACTCACCAACCGAAATCCCCAATTTGAGTGGAATAATGATAAAATATGATATCTTTAAAAGGATACAAAATCCAAAATCAAAATAATTCAGATCCAAAAATATATGATCTAGACCTATCATGACTAGATATGTATCCTAAAAAATTTAACTTAGTTCAAAAAATACTGAGATAGCTTTAATATAATAGATGAGGGGGATATGGAAGAGGAATATAAAACCCTATGATATTATGATTTATTACTGAGATAAATTTAGATCATCATTTTGGACATTGAATTGTGAATAATGGAGGCCGAGAAACCTAGGAATTAATTTGAGAGCCTCCAAAAAATGATTAAAATTAATGAGGACATAGTTAGAGTTGATTAAGTGTTAAAATGGGGGTTTTGAGAAATTGAAAACTAATTTGTGGTGTAATTAAAAACCTGTACACGATTTCCCAAAGTGTGCTCCAAAAAAATTTCATCTTCTATGGGTGCGGTGCATATTATTTCTTTAGAGGGAATATTTTTTGAAAAAACACATTCAATCCATGTTAATCCTATCTATTTGGTTTCACATGGTTAATTGGGGCCATGCAAACAGTTTGGGAAAATTGTGCACTGATCATGAACTAGCCAATCCCCTTCAAATATGTATTAATTACTCAGCAAAAACTCCCAAGATATAACACAAATATAATGTTATGAGAACAAAGAAAATATATACCCAAAATCAACCCATATAAATCTCTAAAAAGGTGGAGATCTAACAATCTCCTCACCTTATAACAGCAAGTCCTAGATATGTACTCCCAAGAATCTATACGATTCTAATTCAAAAATATCAAGACACTAATCCTACATTAACAATACCCTGTCCCATTTTTCCACCTAAAAACACTCATGTTTCTACAATAAAAAAACTATCAGCACTGTTTTAACTCACAATTCATTATCACTATGATCCAACACACGTACAAGGTGATCCTTAAAGGATGCATCTCTCTCTACCCAAAAAAACATCCACGTCAAACACATGATAATGGTAGGTGAGATACTAAAGTAGTTTTGAAACATGAAAACCACCATGCTTAACACTATACCATATTGGAAGAGCTAATCGGTATGCCACCAGCTCAATTTTTTTCACCACCACAAATGGTCTAACGAACCTGGGTTTTATCTGGCCCTATATCTATATCTTTTGGTTACCCAATATAGGTGAAACCTACAAGAATACATGATCACCCTATATAAAAATAAGAGGTCTTGAAATCATATAAAAATAAAACATCTTTCAACACTGAACTATAGTCATAAGATTCAAAATAAATTGAACCTGATATGACATCTCTTGCACAACACTCAGTCCCAACAATTCTGACTCACCTGCCTTCATCCATCATAGAGGTGGTCTTCCTAGACTAAAGTATTTTTCCTCATATGGTTCTATATTAATACTTTATTTATAAGTGTTTTGAAAGGAAAATAACATCATTCATTGTTTTTTTCTCCAAGGACCAACCAAATACTCAGACACACACCTTAAGCATATCCCCGAGAACCTGTATAATATGTTACAACTACCAATATATCTATGGGTGGAATTTCGTACTCTGTACAAGATTTATACCAAAAATATTATATGGGACATACCAAAAGATTTTAGAAAATATTCAATCATGGTCAAGAAAAATAGTTTTCGGCACTACCTACATATGAACAATCTCATAAATACACAACTCCCCTACTTATCCTCTGAGAAAGTCTCTGATACCATTAAGAAATGTGCTACATTTTTATGTTGGTCAACAATAACCTAAATAGATTTATTCTTTTGAGGTTTCCTTTTGATACCAACCAAAATGTATATGGTAACATCTTCCCACTTCTATTCTAGAATTGGAAATGGATGTAGCGAACCACTAGGTTGTTTATAGTCATCATTCAACAATTAGTAAGTGTAGAATCATCTAAAATACCCTAGTATCTTTTTTTTTAATGCCCATACATCAAAATTATCTTCATAGGATGTGAAACAATTTGGTCAAACCATTATTTACACCCCCCCCCCCACATTGAGTCATGAAATTCATGCATTATCTCATCTCATATGCTTGTAAATAGAACAAAATAGTTTTGACATAGATGATCTCATCATCAACTATTATACAATAAGAAGGTGACTCCCCATCTTCAAGGGATTCCCTCATAGTTAAAAAATATTTATCATCATGGTTCCTATATAGAATATGGTGAATATATTAATACTCTAATGAAAATGATATGAGAATCATCTACTCCTGACCCTCCAAAACCACAACATGCATTTTAGAAAAAAAATTCATACTCATACACTTAGCACTAGAGTCCCACACTTCTTGAGCCTGAGTTTTTCTTCATAAAGAAACAAATAAGATATTTACGTTTCTATTTATATAATCTATATCCAAACTTAATGTCATGATATACTCAACCCACCTCTGCTAATAATGGTTAAAATATCATTCTCAAGAGATATAATTTAAGATATTTTTATTTGTATACATAGTAAACATCATAACCAATTGATAATGTCGCCGAAAAATGAATGCATAAACCACTGTTTCTATATTGAGTTCGTGTATATGGTAGTTTCATTCATGTGTCCTTAGCCATAGATACCCATGTTAAAAAACTCAGTCTCATTGTATCAACACTTCTCCCTGTCGAATCTCAGAAGCATCACAAAACACTGTATAGTTATTATTTTTCTTTGGATGGAGCCAAATCAGTGTCAACTTCATGCTCTTTGTAAGCTCTTTGAAATAAATTTCACGTGCTTCCATCTATTCAAAGTTTACCTCTTTTTTGTCCCAGACCGAATGTGGTTCTATTAATTGGTAAATGTCATGGATTAATATTTGATAATATACCTCTAACCATAGAAATATGTGGTGTGATGTCCTGAAATAGGTTCCACTAAACGGTGCCTTGAGCTGGTTGGCCACATGCCCTTAAACACACCTCCTAATATACTAGAGGGTCTCAAATACCAGTGAGAGTCTTGTAAGTTGGTCATGGAGAGACTATACCCAATGATATCAGAATAAAACAATAGCAGAATAAAATAACAATATACATGTACATATGAATACAAATAACCAGAACAATACCATGACATATGATAGTCAAACCATAGATTGCAATAGACAACTAAAAGGTAATATATGAAATTCCAATTAAAATTTCAAGTGTCTTCAATGCAACAAAAATTAAAGACTCAACGACTCCCAAATAGATTATGAACCATGCCCGGTTCCCCTTCCAATTCTCCAATACCAAACTACAACCTATCCCAGGACCTTGCCCTTATCCTGTCATGCAACAACAAAGTCTCCTTGGGTGCCAATAAAATGAGATGTATAGGGTGAGAGTAAAACCTTGTAAGCCACCACCAACGGTATCTAAAACAAGTCCAGTCAAAAGATAGTGCATGTTGTTATATGAATCAATAAATACAATGAATAAATTAAATAGTTACCACATTGTCATTTAATACTTAATCATCACATTATCCCAATTCAATCCATGTTTCCCAATTGAATCATCGTTCGTTATTATCATTCATTTGGTGTAGCTCGTAATTCTTGGAACACCAAATCTCAGTTGGAACATCATTCACTGTTATCATTAATAATTTGGTATAGGACATCATGCCTATCACCCCAAATATCATGGAATGTAAGACATCATGACTATCACTCCAATTATCATTTGGTGTAGGTCATTATTCCTAACACCCTTACATATAAGGGGTTAGATAAATATTGGGGTGGAACTCCATGTCCAAGTCCTAACCTTAATATTGGTCTAGGATGTCATACCTAGAAGCAAAAAATATCATCCATATAATCATTGTTTAATTCGCCAAAATTTTCTGCATTAATCATTTAATAATCCAATGATTAGAAAAACATTTTAAAGGAAATTAGTTAATTCAAAAATTAACTAAGCACATAACCAATTAATTAAATCATCATTTTATTAAACAATAAATTCAATTTTTCCCATAATTAGTAATTCAAAAATAATTAACCATTTCAAAACACATCAAGTCATTATTAATTCTCACAATTAATTATCTTTAAATCCAAATGTCATTTAAAAATTAATTATCCCAATTAATCATCTTAAAATAAACAATTCAATAACTCAAATAGAAGATAACAACCATTAATTAAATATCCATGATTTCAATCACATTGGGAAACCCCCCCCCCAATTCATTTTTTCTATGATTCAATTATCAATAAATCACCAACGTAAAGAAACATCAATTCCACTTTCCTTATTACCACATTTTAGAAATTATTTATCAACAGAATGAAGAAATTTCATAAAATCATACAAATATAATAAATCATGACTATGGGAGTTCAATTTAGAACACCTACATTGGTTTATTGATGGATTTTAACCCAATGTGAATCCCCAAAATCATAGTGGCACAAAGTCGTTGATCAAGCTCAGATCTAACTCACGAGAGGAGAGCAGATCTCTAATCTGAGTGTCCAATCTCGAGAAAGGTGTTCGGATCGCCTTAGAATCCCTTCAATAGTCTTTGGGAACACCTAAAATATGTCAATACCACGCCAAGGTTGAAATATGAGAGTACCAAGGGGGTTTATGTGCTTTTAAAAGAGATTTTTGGATATTAAAAACCACATGCATGGTTTCCTGGGCATAGGTGTACAGTAAGGCAAATAGTGCACCAACCATGTAGACACCACTTCCCACTTATGCAAGGTTGTCATGGTTTTTCTGTATGGTTAGGAAAACTGTGTCACTACTATAATGACTCATCTGTCCAATTTCACACGCTTAGAATAGTTTGGTCACACGGTTTTTCAATCTCTGCGTAAACCGTACATAGTGCAATGTCCTTCTAGTTTTCTTAAAATTTCCCCCAAATCCACCCCATGATTCAAATACATGTTAGAGGTATATAATAGATTCAAAAACGTATTTGAAAATTTCCCAGATATGTCTCCAGAAAAGTTCAAGATCTTACAGTCTCCCAACCTTATAACAGCTCATCCACGAGCTGCACTCCAAATCATATCTATTTTTTCGAGCTTAAAAGAGTGGGACAGTGAGCCATTATGTCTGCTTCCTATTCCCATGATTCCTATTGAAAATTTCCATGTTTCCATAATAAATGAACTAATAGAATGGTCTTTCCCCATAACAATTTTCCACTGCCACCCAGAACACTTACCGTATTCTCCACAGAGGTTGCATATGTCTCGAGGTCATCTTCTTCCACATAAATAACATGAGAAGGGTGAGGGTGATACCACCATAGTTGGGACACATGAAAAAACATCATGTATAGAACTAAATTTCTATAGAAGTTCTTATCGGTATGCCACCGACCTAATTTTCTCTAGCACCTCTAATGGTCCCACAAACTTGGGCATTATCTTCAAATGCCTCTGTAACCTATGGGAACCCAATGTAAGTGACACCAGAAAAAATACACAATCACCCTCCGTAAACTCTAGTGTTAGTATATTTTTATCAATATATGACTTCTCTCTACTTTGAGATATATCCAAATGTTTCAAAATCAACTACACCAACTTTGATATCTCCTAAATGAGTCTCAACCCCAATAGCTCTGAATCACCCTCCTCTAACCAATATAGTTGGGATCTACAAGTAAGACCTTAAAGTGCCATGTATATTTCCATATGTATAATTCCCTGATAACTGTTTTCATAGGCAAACTACCCCATAAACAAGTGATTTCCCCAAGAACCAACCATTTCAAGGACACATGCTCCCAACATATCTTTTAAAACCAATATGGTATGGTCCGACTGTCCATCTGTCTTTGGGTGGAAGGTTATACTTAACAAAAACTATTTATCAAATTCCTTATTTAAGCGCTTCTAGAAGCATGAAGTAAAATGTGAATCAAATTCTAAAACTATTGTTTGTGGCAGCCTATGAAAATGAACTATGTATCTCACGTACAGATCTCATAACTACACTACTGTAAAGGAAGGAAAGAAGTGTGCTACCTTTGTAAGTCAATCCACAGCTACCCAAATAACATGATTATTCCAAAAGGTCTTTGGATGTCCTACACCAAAAACCATAGTAACATCATCCTACTTCTATTCCGGAATAATTAATGGTTGAAATAGGCCTCTAGACCATTGATGCTTTGCTCTCACCTTATTATAGTTGAAACAACTTCTTATGATCCCTGCTTTTTTTTCCTTCCTGGACACCAAAACTATCGTCAAAGGTCACGGTATGTTTTTGTCACCCCAGGATTTTCCAACCACCTTTATATGTGAAATTCTCCGATGAGTTCCTCTTATATACTCGCAAGCACAACAACACTGTTTTTGACATAGATGATCTCATCCTCATTTATTTTCTAGTTTGAAGGTGTCTCTCCACCTTCAAGGATTTCCCTCAAGGATAAACATTCCCGATCTTCATACTACATTTCCCTGATCTGTCGCATGAGCATATAATCTGTTGCTATAAAAATTAGATTCATCTTCTCCTAACTCTCCTGAACTACCACATCAGTCTCCTTCAGCAAGGTCATCACCTTCCATTCTATACACGAATCATGTACCATCATGGTCTGAGTTTATCTGCTCAAGGAATCACCCACACAATTCCCATTCTCGAGTGTATATGCTAGTTCAAAATAAAAGGACTTCATATACTATACCCATCTTCACTACCAAAGATTCAAGTAAATCTGTAAAAAGATATACTTCAAGCATTTTTTGTTCGTAAAAAACGTAAACATTTCACCCAAAAGATAGTTTCACCAACACTTAAGAGTAAAAAACACTACTCCGAACTCTAGGTCATGCATATGGTAATTTCGTTCATGTGTCTTCAACAACTGAGACCTATAAGCAATGAATTTATCCCATTTCATCAACACAACTCTGAGTCCGACCACAAAAGTGTCACAAAACACTATTTACTTCACACCTACCTTAGGTAAGATCAAAATTGTTGTTGATTTCAGGCACTTATTAAATTCCTAGAAATAATTCTCACATGCTTCTAACCCAAAAAAACATTATCACTTTTTTGGTCAAACCAGTAAGTGGTGCTTCCAATCAGGAAAAGTAATGGATGAACCTCTTGTAATAACCAGATAATCCCAAACAGCTTTGAATATCAAAAATATTATTGGGCTTCTCCCAAAAAATCACTGCCTAAAATTTCTCTTGGTCAATATAAACACCTTCTTCCGAGATGATGTTCCCCCAAAAGTGTACCCTATCAATAAAAAAACTAACATTTTAATATCTTGAAATATAGATAATGCTCTCTTAGGGTTCTTTAGGTGATTTCAAGATGTTGGGAATGGTATCCATGAGTCTTAAAGCACACTAAGATTTCTTCCACCAACACCTCCAAAAACTGATTTATGTACGGATGAAATATCTTGTTCATCAAGGACATAAACACTATTGAAGCATTTTTCAATCCAAACGAATTTATAATGAACTCATAAAGTTCATTCCTGCTATTGAAAGTACTTCATGATATATCAGAAGTCTGAACTATCACCTGATGATACCCTGATCTTAGATCGATCATTGAGAACACACTATCCCCCTTTAACTGGTCAAATAGATAATCGATACATGGAAGAGTATATCAGTTCTCCACGCTCTTTTTATTCAACTTCCCATAATTGACACACACCCCTAACATATTGTTGACCTTCTTTGAAAAAAATAGGTGATCCCCAAAGTGATGTACTTGGACAAATATACCACCTATCCTCCAACTCCTCCAACAGCATTTTGAGCTCTTAAAGCTTAGTCGGTGCCATTTTGTAAGGAGGAATAGATACCGGATCAGCTCCAAGCATGATATCAATAGTGAATTCCACATCTATCTTAGGTGGAAACCTAAAAAAGTATTCCGGAAAGACATCCTGAAACCATTATACTATTACTGAAAGTACGTCTTGCCTACCACTCTCACCAAACAGCAAAATACTATCAACATGGGTCATGAGCTCTCATAGTTTCTGTGTAATTGGTCTAGCTTTTCCTACATGGATATCCCATTCTCCACATTAGGCATATTGATCACCCTAAAAATATATAAAGGTTTCACTCTTGTGATACAAAATCTACCTGAGATCCGTATGCAACTAGCCAGTCGATACCCATAATCAGGTCAAAGCCCTTTATATCATGGATAAATATATTCCAAAGGAAATGATACTCTCCTATATCTAGTGAGAATCCCTTGAAAAAGTAGATATCGCTAGTCTGTGTTCCAAATAGTGTATTGATATTAATCATCCCGCCTATGGACTCCACCTCCAAGCTCAATCCATTAACAAGATTTTCATATATAAAGGAATGAGAGGCACCAGTATCAAACAAGGTAGTTTCCAAAGAAGAAGAAACTAGAATAGTACCTCTAACAGTCAATGGAGAAGCCTCGCACTTGAAAAGTGTAGGCTTCACTACATGTATCTATCATGTTCTTCTTCCCGTGGTTTTGTCTAACTCCCTTGAGTTAAACCATTCTACTGATATGGGTTCTCATTCCCTGAATCACCATGTCCACTTCCTCTACCACCTCTTCCAAAAGAACTGTAGCTGCTCGACTTATATGGTGTAGAAGACCCCCTTCCCACACTCTGACTCTGTGCAGCTACTCCCTCAGTACCATCCTTACGCTTCCTCCTATATAACCTTTGTAGATGTCCCACATTTCCACCAAACCGGCACTCCACTGGTGGTCAAGGAATTTTTTTTCGATAGTGTCCCTACCAACCGCACTGGTGGAAAAGTACATTAGAAATATCTGGTGTAACTGTTCCTCTTGACTGTCCAATTTTTTTTCCATTTCCCAGACTGAGATAGTCATGAAGTCTTATCATGTTCATAGAAGTCATACCCCCTAATCATCTAACTACCTATCTAGTACATGAAGATTCCTTCACATTCCGCCCTAAAATGAGATCCTAATTAACCACTTCTGAAAATTTCTTTAGCCTAAGGATATTCACCTGAGACTAAATTTCAGACTTCAGTTCATCCTAAAATCATTTTTACAAAGATTCATCATCTTCTAACAAACCTGGAGAAAAATTATATAAATCTGTGAAACATTCAGTGTACTCCATTATTGACTTGCTTATATGTGTCAAATACATAAACAGTGAAGCCTTATTGTGTCTCAGCGTTTTTTGATAGATGTGTTCTAATAAATTCTCCAAAAACACCTTCTATAACATACTATCAGTTTTTCTATATCGTACATGAATTTATGACCAGTACATCATGGAACCCCACAGTATATAAGCAGCCCACTTGACCCTTCTCTCTGCTAGAGTCTCGAAATTTTCATGTATCGTCTCTATAGATTCAATACGGAATTCAACTCCATCAAGTCCACCCTCTCCATTAAAAAAGGAGAGTGATGCGGCTGAAACTCCCTTGTCATCTTAGACAAGCTTTACTTAGCCCGCCCTGGATCTCTCTCCATGAATTCCAAGAAATGGGAAATGTTATATCAGAACTCATCCCATTCTTCTTCATCATGCACCAATGGTGCCTCAATCTCCCTATTTGGAAGTTTTTTATGTGCCATAACCCTCAGTCTCTCACTAAACAAGCATCATGTAGGCATGCTCCTACAAGGACAAAAACATGTCTAGTTTGTCATAGTGAATCCTTATAACATTTATGTAAGGGAAGAAACTAACACAAGAAGTTTCAACATGTCATTTCTCCCTTTTCTCACCACATAGTCAACACCGAGGCCTTATCATTACCCATAACCATCTTACTCATAGGTCATGGTAATCAAGGGAATATTCATTCACATTAATAAATAAACCATTAATTAATCAAATTATCTCAAGTAAATTAATTAATTAATCATTTTTATTTAATCACTCAAGGTTTTCATTATACACCGATTTATTCTCATTTTGAAACATTATTTTAATATCACAATATGGAATACACAGTTCATGTTCAACAACTTACCGATAACCCGTTTTCCTATGAGTTCCTAGAATGATGCATGCTACAACAACCCTGAGTGCCTAGAATGATGCATGGAGGCAAAAATATCACGACTCTTTAAGCCAAAACTCAAAATAAAATAATTTTTAAAACAAATATCACATAACACCACAAGTGCGTCAACCAAGGTGAAATAATACACAATCGTAACAACAAAAAACAATCACAACAATCCCACTGTGATTACTCAGATTTTCCCCCATACATGGGTTAGCAACACCCATGAACGAGCTTGTTACCATGCCTGAAAACTTCATATTATACTGTCTCCCTTTTCTCTTAATTGTAATACAAAATAAGAATAATTAAAAGAATACTTATTTAATACCGCATTGTGACGTCTTGACCTAGGAGCCAATGAACGGTGCCTCAAGCCGGTTGGACACTTTCCCTCAAGCGCGCCTCCCCATATGACACAGTGTGATGACTAGTAGCAAGGGTCTGGTAAGTTAGTCGTGGGGATACTATACCCTCTGTTATCAGAATGAAACACCAGTGGAAGAAAATAGAAATATCCAAGTATGAAAGCATATAAATAACAAGAATAATAACATGGCACATGATAGTCAAAAAAAAGATTATAGTAGTGAAATTAAAGGTAAAATATTATATGCCAATGTAAATGTCAAGTGTCTACAATGCAACTAAATGTCAAGATACAACGACTCCCAAAAATATTCTGAACCATGTCGGGTTCGCTTTCCAATGATCCAATCCCAAACTGCAAATAATCTCACGGCCTTTCCCTTATCATGTCCTGTAACAAAACAATTTGCTCGGTTCCAATTAGGCATCCCGAATAGGGTGTGAGTACCTCTCAGTAGGCCGCCACCAACAGTGTCTAAAATTTTTCCAGTAAAATGATAGTGCATGCAGTCATATGAAGAAATAAATACAATGCATAAATTAAAAAATTGTCTCATTGTCATTTAAATCACAATCATCACATTATGAAAATTAAATCCATATTTCTTAATTGAATCATCATTCATTATTATCATTCATTTGGTTTAGTTCATCATGCTTAGAACCCCAAAGCATTGTTGAAACATAATTAATTATTTTTATTAATCATTTGGTGTAGGACATTAATCCTAGAACCTCAAATCTTAGTGAATGTAACACGTCATGCCTAGAACTCAAATTCTCATTCACTGTAGGTCACCATGCCTAACACCCTTACATCTAAACGCATAGATAACTATTGGGGAGGAACACCATTTCCATTTCCCAACATCTACATTGGTCTAGGATGTCATTCTAACAACACAAAATCTAATACATTTAATCAATCTTTAATTCCCAATAATTTTCCACATTAAGCATTTACTAATCCAATTATTAGTTAACCATTTCAAATGCCATTGGATAATTCAACAATTAAATAAGCATATTAACCATTAATTTATTCATCAATTAATTAAAAAATCAATACTATTATCATTAAAAAATCAGTTATTTACAATTAATTATCCATTTCAAAACCCATCATGTCATAATTAAATCACATAATTAACTATCTTTGAAGCCAAATATCATTTAATAATTAATTCTCCATGTTATTTATCTTAATAAAATCTATCCAAAAACTCAAATACACGATCTCAACCCATAATTAAATCTCCATGATATCAATCATTTTGGGAAACCCCCATTCATTTTTTCATTGATTCAATTATCAATAAATCACCAAGGTAAACACACATCAATTCCACTTTCCTAATTACCCCATTTTAGGAAATCATTTATCAAGGGAATCCATCCATTTCATAAGGTCATACACATATAATAAATTATGACTATGGGAGTTTAATTTACACCACATTCCTCTATTTATTGATGAATGTTAACCCAACAGAAATCCCCAATGTCTCAATGGCACAACGTCATGGATCAAGCTCCAGATGTAACTCCCAGGATGAGATCAGATCCTCAATCCGGGCTTCCAATATCAAAGAAAGTTGATAATATCACCCTGGAATCTGTCTAAAAAGCATTGGGAACACCTATAATCTTTCAATCGCATGTAAAGATTAAGATATGGGAGTCCTAGGGGGTTCATGTGGTTTTAAAAGAGATATTTGAATATTAAAAACTATGCACAAGGTTTTCTAGGCAGAGGCCCACGGTTAAGCAAATTGTGCGCCAACTCTACAGACTCAACTACCATCTCTTTCATGGTTGGCATGGTTTGGTCACGCTATTATGAAAACCGTGTGCCAAATGTGTGGACTCCTCTGTCCAATTTTGAACTCTTGGCATGGTTTGTTCACATGGTTTGTTCGCAGAGTTTTTCAAACCATGTGCAAACCATGCACATCCCACTATCCATTAGTTTTTCTTAATAGTTTACCCAAACATAGACCATGATTCTAATCCAAGATAAAGGTATATAAAATCATTACAAATTACCTGATAAGACACCCGAGATGACTCGAAAAAATGATGGGATCTTATATGTGGATATCAACATATTCTAGGGCTTCTTCAACGATAAAACTACATGAACATTATATGTATCCATAAACACACCTTCCTCATAGATTATGTGACCTAATAAGTTTAACTAATTATTCAAAAAATGACACCTTGATACCATGGAATATAGAGGATTCTCTCTTAGTGTACCCAAAATGATGTAAAGATATTTGGAATGATCATCACGATTCTTGGAGTACACAAACATGTCATCCAAAAACACTAGCACAAACTAAAAAATGAGTGGATGGAATAGTTTATTCATCGAGTTTGTAATTAGTATTTATTTTTATTCATTATCCCAAACAGTATTAGGATAAATCATAGGGGCCATACCTGAATATGAAAGTAGTCTAAGGTATATTAGAAGTTTGGACTCTAAACTATTGATACCCCGATCACAAGTCAATATTCAAAAAGATAAATGATCCCCTCAACATTTCAAAAGTATCATCAATTGATGTAAGAGGATGTAGGTTCTACATAGTCAGCTGGTTTAATGTTAAGTAATCAACAAAAAATCACAAACTACCATCATTCATCTTTTATAAAAAGTAAAGAACCCCAAGGAGTAATACCTGGATGGATATACTCATTATCCATCAACACTTATTCCTGATTCTTGATCTCTTGATGATCTGTAAGTGGAATTATATAAGGGGGAATAGAAACTAGCTCAGATTCATGAATAATATCAATAGTAATCTATAAATATCTCTTAGGTGGAATCCTGAGAATTATTCATAAAATAAATCCTCAAATATGTACACTATGGGTGGAAATATATGCTTCTTTACCTCTCCATTATCTTGAAACTGTCTAGAGAACTGGGTTCTGAGCACCCTTAGTTGTCGATGAATTGGCTCTACCTGGATTTCCTTGATACACCACTCTCAATAGTGAATATCATTTTCACTACCAGGATATGTAAAATTTTCTCTTTTTTGGTAACAATAAATGTGTACTTTGTATTATAATAACCATTATATACAAATTATAAAATCAAATCCAGACATGTCATGGATATAAAAACTCTAACTGAAGCGATACTCCCCAACCTCGAGAGAACAACCTTTGCGTAGATGGATGTCTCCTAATCATACATCCAAATAAGTATCTATAGTCATAATAATTATCATGAACTCTATATACATGCTCAAACCATTCACATGTCATGTATAATTAATATTATTATAGGAAATGGTATAAAATGGGGAACTAGATTACGTAAAAGCTATATGAATAGTACCACTCACGGTCTATGGTCCAACCTATCTATCCACATGTTTAGGATGAATAGTATATAACTATACTACCCCTATTCCCTAAAATGTATTCTAATTCCACTGAGCTTCACCACTCTGCTGATTCATGAGATCAATCCTCAAAACACTTCTCCCACTTACTCTACCACCACAACTAGTAGAACTCGAAATACTAGGATGAAATGGTGTACAAGATCATCTTCCAGCGCCATAGTTATGGTTATCTCTTCCAACAACAGTCATTTCATGTAGGTTCATGTATAAACTTTATTGATGACCCGTCATTACATATTCTTGGAACTCTACTTGTTTTTGGGGAAAATATTTACAAGGGTGGAACTACCTACCACAGTAGTGATAGATTACTCGAGGAATATCTTCAGTAACTGATCCCTCTATCTGTGTACTCTTCATCAGACTAATTTCGATATCATTTACCTAGAGACTATTTATTATCTTGGAATCCATATATCATGTTCGTCCAAATAGAACTAGTTTTCCACCACTGGGAGCTTCCTTCAGGATCCCCTCTGATATGAGAGATTGATTTTCCACATATGATAAAATAATTATGCAATATTATATCCACATAAGAATTAGTTTTTCATTTAAACACTTCCAAAAACCTCTTTTCCTATTTATAATAATCTCTTACCAATGATGGAATAAATAATTTTAAATCAAAAAATTATCCAGTACAGTCAATCATGGACATCTTCCCCTGAATCTACCACATGAACTCAGTTTCTCTATCCGGCCAAAGAGTTTTAGGATAAAAGTCTACCAATAACTTTTATTGGATGTCCTTACACTCCATGTTCTTCAGTTATTCATCTTGAGACTAAATTTCCCACCAATACATATCTTTACCACATAACATATAACCCCCTAATTTGACTCAATTCTTAGTAGGAGTTTATAAGTGTTCTTGTATGGTCTAGATAGACTGGGTCTAGACCTCAACTACATCAGGTCTACCATCATTGGTGAAGATTGGAGGGTGATACTACAATAACACAGTAATAAAATAAAAAATGATATTCACAACATGATTGGAGTCTCTTTAAATGTATTAGATAAATCAATCTCAAAACTGTTATATGAATTCATCACCATGAACGATCGGTGCATCAGGTTCCACTATTTGATGGTAATCAGCAATAATGTCCTCTTTTCTTACTCTCGAAAATAATTACCATAGGGGAATATCTATATAGTTTCAAATAGACATCCTAGGACACATAACACCACTTTAAAAAATTTATGTAAAAAGAAAATGACACTAATCCACGACAATTCTTTTCCCCAACCCCGCCACATGATCAAAATCAAGGCACAATCACTACCTTTATCCATCACTTATCTAGGTCATGGTTATATATGGTAAAACACATCCTCATTACACATGGTTTCTATTAGACACTGATTTATTCATATTTTTCATCATTCTCAAATTTTATAGTTCATTTTAGTCAACATTTTCATTTAAAACACACAAAAAATGAAAAACATTTCTTGTTCAACAACATACCCAAAAACCATTTTAATGTGAATTCCTAAAATGATGCATGTCACAAAAATAATTTTGACTACCTAGAAAGATTCATGCATACTCAAATATCACGCAACACTAGGACACAAGTAAATTCTAAGGAAATATAAAAAAATATTTTTCACATAACAAAACATGTGTGTCGCCCAAGGTGAAATAAAATTCAATTGTAACAGAAAATAAAAATAATAATCATCCAATAATGGCTACTTGGGGTTTACCAATACATGGGTAAGCTACTTCCATGAACGAGCTCATAACCATGGACCTACTCTTGCTATTATCCTATCTTCCTTTCATAAATATTATGAAAAATGAAAGTAAATGAGAAAAGGTCTTTAATACCACCTCGAAACATCCCTGCAGGGGTTCCACATCGTATTTACTCGAGTCAAACAACTATATGACCTCAAGAAAACATCCATTTATACCATAGTCTACAGAATAATAGTGAGGTTCTAATATCAATAATCAGGTGAATATACCCTCTTTATTATAGTAAAAAATATGTAAAAAATAAATAATAAATAACCAAAAATATAAATAACAAAAAATCAAAAAAAAAACACTAGATAACCAAAATTAAAATACAATATCCAAATGGAATAATATATATGATATGTCATATTATGCATCATGTGTCAAAATAAAAACTCAATATCTAAGACACTAAAAATTACCAAAAAAATTCCTAAAACCATTCATGACTCCCTTATAAATTCTCAATCCTAAATCATCTATCTAACACTGGGCCTTTTCCATTATCCAAACCTTCAAATATGTTGTCTATTTGTGTACCAATCTGGTGGAATGAGTAAGGTGTCAATGATACTCCTTATACCACCACTAATGGCGTATAAAAAATATATTGTAAATTAAAAAAATTGTAGTTGTCTAATGAATAAAATATAAGAAATAAAGAAAATTGTTTACCTTTATTCAATTACCATTTATTTAAATAAATAAATTGTTGTGTTCTCGAGAACACCTGAATAATAATACCTACTTCAGACTGCAACAGTGTCTGAACCACACAACATAATTAATTCACAATTCATTATAAAAAATGGTATTTCATTATAAATTTCATTTGAACTTTTAATATAATTAATTTTAAATATAGTACAATTCCAATAGATTGGACGTAGATCGTCTGATCTACCTCACCATGAGTATTTAGAGATTCAGTCCTTGTCTTACCCCTGATGGGTATTTGGGGCGGTTGTCCAAATCCAACACAATTATATTCTCATGCATGCCATGGTTCCAAGAACATCATGTATAGGACCCCATTGGTATTTTAGTGACATTTTGTGTCCCACACTCATTTATCAATCAATCATATAAGGGTATTATGACCATTGGTCTATCTCCCATAATCATATATCAAAAAATCATATGTATTAGATGTACCAAAATAACACATTAATTAATTAAATTATTAATTAATCTAATTTAGAAATTTTATATTCTCATTATTCGAATAATTGATTGACTAATTAATCAATCCTGTTAATCCATTAAATTAAATTACTCATTAATTTTTCAATTCAATTCTCTTAATTAGTCAAATAATTAATTAATCAAATTTAATCAATTCTCATGTTCCATTAATTATTATATTTAATAAATAATATGAATATTAATTCAATTTTTTTAAAATTCAATTGATCATTCTCAATACAATAATTTAATTAAACAATTAATTTGTCTAAAACAATATAATTTAAACTTCAAAAACTCTAATATTTTCCAATACCATAATCTCAAAATTAATCATTTCTCCAAAATAATTTATTTATTTAAGAAATCCAACTGATAATCAGTCAATATAAATTCTGAATTTAAATATTTATAATTGAAATCAAGATAATGTGTCTCAAAATTACAACCACAAACCAAAATATTGAAAACAAACAGTGGGCAAAATAATTCACCTATCTCGGTAGAAAAACCAATAAGAACGAGATATATAAAGTGAACCTAAATAAAAAAATCAAAAGAATCAATTTACAACAATCCAATATTGAGATCCAAGATGTGTAGTTCTAGATTGTACAAATATATACATAGATCTAAAAAAATAAGGGATATAATCCATAAAAAATAGGAGGGAGATGCTAGATTGAAAATGGAAACCACAGGGGATTATGATTTATTACTATGTGGGGTGATGATATTTGATAAGGACATTAGATAACAAGTAATGGAGCTCAACAAACCTAGTAATTCATTTGGGAATCTCCAAATTTGGGGAAATTTGATTAGAACTAATTTTGGGTCATGTAGGGGTTAAAATGTTGTGTTCAATAATGATAAAACTAGTTTTCATTATAATTAAAAATACATACATTGTTTCCCAGCATGGTGAACATTGTCTTCCATACCATGTGACTGAACAATGATCGTATTTTAGGTAGAGTTAATGTATTCTCCTAATATAGTGCATGGTTGGACAATCAAAATTCAATCCATGTATTTCTCCTATTTTATGGATTTTACGGTTTGGGATAAACATGCGCCAATAATGAAGTACCCAATTTCTTCCAAAACACCTCAATTTTCCTCCAAAACACACACATGATGCAAACAAAAAAAAAATCAAAACATGGGAAAATAATTCATGAAATTAGGTTTGAGAAATATCTTGGAAGAGTCAAAATCATACACTAAATCACCACATGATCAAGAAAAACTGTATTGAGGTTACACAATCCCTTCTATGATATAAATAAAAAATATTTTACATGTAATTTGATAAATATTATGAATATTAGAAGACATAAATTCACTATTGTAGTAATAATAATAGGTGAAATGAAGTTGATATTGACCAAAACACACATATAATGACTGGGATCCATAATGTTTCATCTGTGTTGTTTTCATCAGATATATCTAACCTTTATGGGTTATGGGACATGAAAAATGTATTTTGGTTTTACTATATGGGTTCTTATTTATAAAAAAGAGATATTTGAGGACATAAAACATTAGTGAAATAGATTGTGTTGGTGAAGTACTCGATGACAATAAAGTGGATGTTATATTAATTTAGTGGTATAATTTCATTCATTAGGAATATCAATTTGGAATACAAGGAATGATGCAGTGCAACACTCTAGGGAGACACATGTGAGGCTCCAATGTTCCATGGAATATGTGGGGATAATATTTTGTATTATATAGTTAAATTAAGCATTATATATCCAATAATACATTGTAAAAAAATTAAACCAACATCAATTTGGGTCATGGTAATATAGTTCCCATTTTGAAAACATGAACATATTTTTTGTCATTATTCATGGATCGTTATTGACGTTATAGTTCATGGTCAAGTAGCTTAGAATATTGTAATCTGAGTATTGCACAACCTCAACACCCAAGCGGGAGAAAACTAAATAAATTTGAACCGAGAAGTAAGACTCTAGGGAATAAATGGAAAATAGATTCCTAAAACCAAGAAAATGATATAGGTATCTTATTATATCCCATTGATGAAAATCAAGAAACATTTAGTTTTGTGAAGTAGAATTATTATGCAACCAACCACATAGAAGTGGTGAGAATCCACTCATGTGAGGAATATATCTTTTTCCTATTGTCTATAAATTATATATTTTTTAAGTACATGAAACTAGAAAAATTTAAAATAAATTTAGATTAATTCTTAGGGTAATATATTTCAAAATTTTAATTAATGTTACATGTAATTATCTTATGTAAAATTTAATTTCATGTTATGAAGACCAGTTAAAAGTTCTTTAGGCTCATACAAAACATGAATGATTTAATTATCTATACCATACATTAGATATTAACATTAATGGTTATTATAAAAGATAAATCGGAATGTGAGTGAATGGTTTAAAATAGAAATGTGGGTGTTTAGGAGAAGTATTAATCTCTTTAGAAAAGGTGTTTATTCTCTAATCATTTATATTATTACTAGGATTCACTAAAAATTATGTTGAATAATAAGACCATATCAGAGGTTTTGATATACAATTTCAGGTAAAATATTTCTCTATATGCATCAATTTTTATATAAAGTTAGTGATAAAACAAATTAATAAGGGGAAAACATTAAGAATATAGAATTATAAACTTTAAAATACATATCATAAATGATGTGTTATTTTCTTGTATAACTATTGTAAAATGATGAATTGTGATCATAAAATATATGGCCAAATGCATGGGGTCATTTGGACATAGCTCTCACATATCATAATAAATATGAATTGATCATCTATATCACATATAATATGATGGTCACTAATTTTAGCCATAATAAAATGGTGTATTTTTATTAAATTGATATATCCTCAACAATAGTGGGATCTGTATCCCCACTAGCCAGTCAAGAAGCTCATTAAATGTAATTCATAATTTTTTTTAAATATAACTTCCTCAGGAACAATTCAATAAGGAATATATTTTTATATTTGTAACTAACATATTAAATGTTTAATTCATGAATTAATTTTTGGTCGTAAAAAAGAAGATAACAGAATCCTTCTTAGTTGTAATAATGTAGAATCAATCATAACTATTAAACAATAGGTCCATGCTGGCATGTGTGTATCATTGAACATGAACCATGAACTCTACAAAAAGTAGTAGACATAAAAATTTTCATATAAGGACTTGTGAGGGTATATAATTCATATGTAAGTGATCAGATGAAATTTTTTTATCAATATCAATCATCAAAAATGTATGTTGTCTAATTTCAAAATAAATAAAATATATTTTTTATATGGTGAAAAGGTGTCATGGGTTCCAACCTTTACAAAACATAAAGTAGTTCAAAAGAATCATCACTACCACATATTGCTTTTCAAAATATGCTACTTTGATACTCTTTTTGATGATTGGAGAAAATATTGTGACATATATTTTGAAATGAAACATCATTAATAGATTTAGAATCTTCAACACTATCCTTATATGTAATGGTAGAATATTTTACCCATATATGTTAATGAATTTAAAGTAAAATTGTATATTTAAAAAAAATTATCCAAAATTTTAGATATTTAAAATGTAAAATTATTAACCTTCAAAAATACATTTCCATATATCCTAAATGTGATGGTGGACACATGTTACATGCAATATTAAATTATGGTAACTAATAAATTTATTTAAAGAAACTATAACAAAATGAATAATTGTTTATTAATGCATATGATTAAAGTAAAAATTATTTTTTCAAAATTGAATCCATTGAAAAGAATTTATATTTTAATGTTAAGCATTCAAAATTTTCATACACTAAAATGTTGGTTTTTGGAAATAGTACATTTTTTGGGGAATGGTGATAATAAGAACCATTAAAAATTATACAACATTTATGAATTATAATGTTATAGGATTTTAATGAAGGATTATATAAAAAAAATTAGACTAAATATATACATAATAACTAATAGATCTGATATAATAATATTATTTTTATATTATAAATCCATATTTAACATTTTTAAAATCAATTTAATTTTTAATTCCACTTCAATATAGCTTTTTTTTATATTATTTAATCATGTTTTTTCAAGGATATAATTTTTTTCAATGGTTTTAAATTCAAATAACTCTCCCTTTATTTAAAAAAATCAACATAGTTCCATAAAAATAAAAATCATACTTTATTTTTTATTTAAAATTACATTTTTCTTAAAAGAATCATATTTCAATTTACATGTTTTGTTGCATTTTTACAAATTGTATTTGATGTTATTTTTATAATATATATAAATTGAATATTATAAAGTAGATTAATATTTATAAATATATTAATTAAATTTATGTAATATGTTTGCCTTTTTCTGCAATGTATAGTAACTATGATAAATATTTTTCATCTCAGTTATCAGTTAAAAGAGTTTAATGTGTTAAAAATAAAAATATAATCTTTCAAGAGATAAATATAATTTATTTTAAATACCAATTTTCATCTCTATTGATAAATAATTCCAATAAAAAT
The DNA here is from genome assembly GCA_963277665.1 of Viscum album. NCBI lineage: Eukaryota > Viridiplantae > Streptophyta > Magnoliopsida > Santalales > Viscaceae > Viscum > Viscum album. The sequence goes on from OY728130.1 coordinate 1,715,017,304, forward strand.
TTATTATATGGTAATTTGGGGCTATTTCACTTAACAGTTTCATATATTATACAATAAAATTTCAAGTACTTACATGTTCACCACCCACCTCACTGATAAAATGGAACACCCTCACCTATCTTCATAAAAATTCATTATTAACATTTGTTTACAAATAATTTCCAAAAAACGTTTCCAACATCCCTCCTCAGTTAAAATATTTCATAGTATCTAAAAAAACCACATAAATGTAGATTAAGGAGTAAGAAAAATTTGTTTACAATAAAATATGGAATATCTTCCTACAGAGTGTTTCAAGTTACATTATTCATAAACATCCAAGGAATCTATAATAATAGTTATCGAATAATTGATTTATTGTATTTGATATTTTTTTATTTTTTATGTTAATGGAATATCCATTTTAAATATTCATTCTATCCAAAGAATAATTTACACATTTCTTGGGCATAAATATAGAATGTATTCTTTATGTAGTGGTATAATTTATTCCTTATTACCTCCATAAATCGATAGTTGTAAATATTAAATTAATTAATATATATTATACTTATGAAATAATAACGATTTAGTAAATATAATACATAATATAACTTATTAACCTTCTACGTATAGGAAATGATAACGTCTTTTGTGCTTACATGTGCACTATCACCTCCATGAAGCGATGCGATTTGTTTTTTTATAATACAACCATTAATGAATGATTCTAAAATTGAATATAAAAAAGAATAAATTTTATTAATGAAATTACTAACAATATTTAGATGAACACATAATCTCATAACATATTATCCATGAATATTATTCCCAAGTATTTCTGGATAAATTAAGAGAACAAAATTAATTTTCTGATATAAGGAATTAAGTTTACCATGAATAGATGTGAAATGCATATAACAAGACATCAAAAAAATTATATTTTAAAATTAATATTAATATATTTTTTTAATAAAAATAAATTTATTATTCAAAATGATATAATGCATCTGATCAAGTATGAATACATTGAATTGGTTTTTTATCTCAACTTTCCTCCATTGATTCATATTTAATATTATCCACCTAGTTTATTTTATATAGTGCATATGCTTCACATTTTTTATATTATATAATGAATTAAACAATACTCGTGTTATTAATAGATTCAATTTTATATTTCTTATTTATGTTGGTCTTCATTAATAGTTATATAAGTTACGAGGTTTTATTTTTTAATTTACCTTCGATTCAGGATTTTTCATGTTTAAATAAATATTGGATGGATTATATTTTATTTACTTCCACAATGAAAATATTTTTTTCTCCATTTTCTATTTCCAGTGTTTCAATTTTTTCTTCAATTGTTTCCTTTGTTTGGTACTCAAATTATATGTCTTAAAACTGAAATTATTTCTCATTTTGATTTAGAATGTTTTAATTATATTTATATATTCTTATAAATATTTATAAATGATTGTTAAAATATTTTCAATTATATTAAAAGATATATCTCTATTACCATTAACATATTATTGATGTTTTATATTATAATTTTTTTAAAAAAATAATTAAAATAAATTTTTATATTTCATTATAAAATTATTTAATTCCTGGTGTGAATGGAATTTCCAACCAGTATATTGACTTTTTTATTATCAATATTCTAGAAATAGATATGATTTTTATAAAATGAATTGTAGTTTTATAAAATATGTGAAATTATATCTTTTATAAAAAAATAAATAGTTAATATTTTAAAATGATTGAAACAAACGTTTTCAGTGACATATAATATAATTTTTATAATGTTGTTACAAAATATTAAAGGAAGAAAACATTTAATATTGTGAATCCATTTCCACATGTTTTTATTTAAGGTATTTCATTTATTCCAAATTATTCATTATAATTAATTTATTCTCATCCTTAACAATAAAATGAATTATTTATTATAGATTATTTTTTGATCTGTATCATTATTTTATTAACCTTATTTTTCAATATACATTTTTCAATGGGTATTTTATTTCTAATTCATATATATATTTTTGGAATTATAGAAGTATTTTGAATAATTTATACTACATATACATTGAATTAAACCATTCCATTTCAATATATAGTATTATTTGAAGGAATATTACTAAGGATGATATTTTTTATACTATATAGATATAGATATTTTGTTTTCTTGATTCAGGATATATAATTATTTGTTGATAAGGAAATGCATTTATGTATTTTATATTTGTTAATAAAAAATGTGGAATAAAATATACGTATGTATTTTATGGGAGTGAACTATTATAATCTTCCCCTTGATACTTCAATGGATCTCTAATCGAGAGAGTTGGCCAAATTATTTCAGTATTTAGTGTACATATAACCATTAATTAGAATACATTGGACTAAGGCATTGATTGCATATTTTGATATATATTAGAATAAGTAAATGGATACAAGATATTGGAAAAAAATTAATCCTTTTACTTAATTATGATTTAATAGGTTATTATACATTTGATTGTTATAATGATATTAACCATGGATATATTTTAATGGACAATATATTGATTAAATGGAATATGTATATGTTTTCTACTCAAAAATATTATCAATTAATTATTACTAAGGATAAATTATATTATATTATTTCAATTATTGAGAAATTTATCTCATCAATTATTAATTTTTGCCCCATGATATAGAAAATATATATTTGAATTATTTTCATATCTGAATTAAACACTTTCATGGAATGTATTATATTTAATATTTAAAATGAGAATCATGTCTGTATATAGTCTTCTATAACTACTAAAATAATTAATATATTGTGATTATTTCCACTCAAACATGTAACCTTATAATAATGTAAACATCTACTTAGGGTAATTGAGGTTATTCGTAATTTAGTTGGAGTCAATGGATTATTAGTAGGACCCCTGGGAATTAAATTTTAAAATATCATGGAGAGAATTTATAATAAGATATTCCTAAAAAATAATCAAAATTTAGGTATGTTAATTTTATGACAAACTACTAATGATTTATAAGACAATTATGTGATTTATTGTTTGAAATTTATACTATGTGGGTGAAAATAAAATCATATAAACACCTTTAATTAATATAGATATTGTGCATATATAGAAGTTAATACATAGATTGTTGGATTGAAAAAAATAATGGATATATTTGTAAAATGTTCACATATTTTTAAAAGATTACCCTATATTTATAGAGAATCATATTGTACCATTATGTGATACAGCCATGCTTGATCTCTATATACGAAATAATCCACCCATATATAAAAGATCCATTAATCCATTAGTAGATGAGAAAGAGTTCATGTCTCTTGAGTGTCTTATCATTGCATCAAGATTTAATGAAATAAAAAATATTATTATACCACAATATTTTTTAAATGGTGATGATTATCATTATTTGAAATTAATACATAATAATAAATAGGGTGATTAAATAAAAAATATTTTAGAAATAAATTATCCATTTTACTAATTGTCTTATGCGTGTCCTCGGAATGGAGCTGGTCTATCATTAATTTTTGTCATAAGATAATATATTATCATGTACCATAATTATAGTAAAATATTTTATACGTCTTATGTATTTTTATTATTTCATTAATATTAAAATTGATATGAACACTAAAAAAAATAAACACATCAACAAAGTATAACAAAATTATGAGATTTTAAAAAATGTGATAATTTTCAAAATATTCAATTTATTAAATGATTAAACATAATGTGAGTATTTTAATAGTGTGGATGAATTGGCCTTTTTGTGCATCATGGAATGATAAATAATAGAACCAAATTAAATATAGTGTTGAAAATATTGGGATAGGGTGAATTATTCAATACAATAGCCTAAATATCAAGTGAACCTACTACAAAAGTGGTCAAGGGGAGAATTCAATGATTATGTAGTGACTGAATATGAAATTGATGTTCATAATTATTTTATCGTAAGTTAATTTATTGTAATGTAATATTTATCAATTCCTTTAATTTATTGTATAGATTTTAAATCTTTATATATTTAATGTTATTCAAGAACATTAATACATTTCCTACAACCTTGATAATGGAGTTCTAAATAATTATTCCTAGTAAAAATATTATTGCAACATTGATATGATATTTATTCAAAACATTGATATATAAATATTTTCTAATTTAGAATAATGTTATTATAATAATGGATTAATTTGAAATAATCATTATTATAGATTTTTTGTCACTGTATTGTGAAAATATTTATTTCTAATGGAATGAGATATTTATTAGGGAAGGTTTTATAGAATCCCTTTCCTATATATTAAATAATACAGAATCTAAATAAGTTATGGCTACAAAAATATAAGGTTTACATAATTATTGTCTATGATAAGAATAATAGAATATTAAATTGGTTTCGAATGGTAATCATGAAATAAAAGATATGTCTAGGGTAAATTAATATATTGATGAGTTTACAAAATAGGTTTATGGATATCCTGACATTCTTGATGTTTTGTATTCCACTAAAATTATCTATGATGTGAAACCTCTATCTATTAATCCCTATAGAATTACCATGGTGTAATTGTGTATCAGATAAAACAATTGTATGCGTTTTAGAGTAAGTGATTAATTTAACAATGTTTTTCGACATTGGGAGCACATATTAATTATTTTATAATGATGGTAGTACTATTTAGTTGCCCATAGATAATAGGGAAATAAATTACATTACTATGAATAACATATATATTTTACATCACATTGATGGCTTGTTTGAACAATTATATGGATATAAATATTTGTAAATGATTCATCACAATTTTCAGTATCATTAATTGTGATTATGGAAGAAAAATTTTCCTAGAGTGATATTTTTTAAAATTTATAGACATTTCCGGTTTACAGTAATCCTCTATTGATTAACTAATATACAATATATATTTAAATATATAATGAACATATTATTCAACTATTATCATATGAATTTAATTATTTAATTTATCAATGATGTATTGGTGAAATAAAAAAACTATTAAGGGAATAATACCTATTCGATAATCATTCCTGAACAACTAAATTGGAATGATATATATTGAAATTTTATTGTGTGTGAATTAGATGTGTAAGAAGTCCATTTCAAGGAAATATTGTCTGCAACGATGGAATATTACTTGATACTTAAATTAAAGTGGTTATTAAGTAATGAACTACTCAAATTAGAATAAATGAGATATTTATTTTCTATATATAATAAAGTTACTCTCAATTAATTGTTAAGTATATTTACTAACAAGATAACCCATTAACCATAATGATATATAATAATGTGATGTTTATATTTTCAAAAAAATGTTATTAAAGTTTTGATGAACATAAGATGAGATTGGTCAACGAACTAAAATTGTTGTTACAAATGGGGTGTGATGGTTTTGGGATTTTAATGAATATTCAATTAAAGGAAATGAATTTTTTCGTCTAAATAAGGATAGAGTTGTTAATTAATCTTAAATATTGTTTATGACTCATGAATAGAATTACCCAATAAAGGATATTGAGTTTTCAGCCTTAATATTTGGATAGATAGTTTGGACTAATTATCATAATTGTAGTGCCCCGACCCCAGTTTCCCAGAGTCGGTGCATTACTTCATAAAATTGGCATGATCACAAAAGATCAAATCTCGAAAGACCGATTAGTTAATTAGCCTTGGAAACACTAGATACATTCACAAGTAGTACATTACATCATAAAGTAAAACAAAACTACAACAACATATTGTCTTCATATCCCCTCATACTATCCCTACAGGTCATTCATAATATACTTCTTCACATCCTGGAAAAAATTAAAACATTGAAAGGGGTGAGCTCAGATCCTCAGTAAGGATGACAATATAGCGGAAGATTTCATAAGTAAATATAAACATTTAAGGCAATGTATAACTAAAACAAAATCCCTTTAAACTTGAACTTCAACATAATATGGAAAAAGTAAAATGAGATAATTCCATTTACTTATTCACATGGATATTCTAATGATCGAATAATCACATGCAATATCAATAACCACTTTCATAATGATTGAATGCATAATTCCAGATTATCATAACCACGTAGCCAAGGCCTCATTCCAAGACCATAAATAAGATTTTGTCAAGGCCTCATGCCAAGACACTAGCTTGTCTCTTGAGACCTGCCGATGCTTCGAGGAGCTATAGCGGGCTCTACCTGTCACTTATTAAGTCCAATGCATTCCTCATATGAACAAGTTTAAACATATTATAAACCATAACATAATTGTATCACATAAAACATGCATAAAGGAAACATAATATTTCCACACTTCAATCACAAGATATCAATACAACACATTGATATAATAAAAAATTTATCAAAACCATTTTCAATACCAAAATAAAAGAAAAGTAAAACATGGTGTTTATTTTTCCTTTAAAAAAAGTTATGTCTTATAGGGGAAGCTGAAACAAAAATAATAGTCACGGCGGCAGCGAAGTCATTGTCACTGTATATGTAAGGAAAAAACACTACTTTTGTCATTTAGTAAAAATGCTTCAGATAAAAATTTTCCTTTTGAGTAAAAGTCAAAGGGGTTTATACACCGTATAGAAGAAATTTGTGTATAAAACAAAATATGCCTCAATGAATGGAGATTGAGACGAAGTCCCTTAAAAAGATCATTTTTAAATAAAATATATCTATTATGTATACTCACTATATGTACACATAAATAAAGTACAAATGCAAGATAGGACATAATAATATCATGAAATAATTTGAAAGTAGGAGATTAACCCAATGAATGGAAATTGGGTTAAGAAATTCCTTTACATTGTGTCCTGTCTTGACTCGACCGTTATTTAACCTCCTAAATAATAAACTAGAGTTAATTTATAATATCTTAAGAACCTTTTTCAAGTTTTTTATTCCCTTTATATCACTTATTACCATGTTATGAACATTATGTAATTATTTAAGTTAATAACGGTCGTTTTGTGGATCATTGGTACTTGAGTCAAAAATAAACTTCTTATAATTACAATTTGTTCATGTGATGAAATATACATTATATCCATAATTATATTAATGATATAGATATCAAATATCTCATATATATCCAGTATATACATGCATTTATAATATTCCATAATGTTTAGAGGTAAGAAATGAAATGCACCGTTCATGGAGACGGTAAGTCGTACGTACGCATGAACGCTACTTTCATTTCTATTTCATATTTAGTTAAATCATAATGATATAAAGGTATATTATAATTCCAGTATAATATCATATATAATACCATTTACTCCATCCTTTATACATCCCACATATGGCATTAATGATTCAAATCACGTTGAGGGGGCGGTAGTCCGCACTTCCTAAAATGAAATTATCGCGTTTACCCATAATGGAAATAATAAAGTATGCCATAAATTAGAAATACAAAAGAATAAGGAAAACATAAATATAATATATATATCATATATGAAAATAGTTTCATCAAAATGGCCACCATTAGAGGTGTTAAAATAATATTGAACAATCATCCTTTCATGAGGCATAAATTCGCCATCCACAGAAAGAGTATGTTCTTTAACAATTAGATGTAGGTGTGTGTACGTGTAGCTCAAATAATTCTTATCACAACATCCTAGTTTATTTAAATACTGGTGTTGTTACAAAATAAATGAATAAAAAGAGTTTAATGGGTTGGAGAAGCAAAATAAAACAAAACAATATTAGAGAAGACATTACCTTAAAATCGGGTAACTCTTTTTGATTTGAGCCAAATTCTTCCTTGGGAAGACTTCTGCCCAACGTGAGGATTCTAATAGTAATGGAGGGAAGTTGGGAGAGTATTTGGGAAGAGTTTGGATGAGGAAAAGGGATTTGAAAGTGTGAGTAAGGTGGTAGTGGTGGGAGCCTTTTATAAGAGGAGAGGAGGGGCACTCTTGAAATGATTGAAATGTTACTTTATTATGAAATTATTTTCGAATTATAAAGGTCCCACAATGATATATTTCGAGGATAAGGTGATAAGGGTTCGAAATACACCCATCCAATAGGATTTGGACAAGTTTATGTCTTAGATTTTACATTATCCTTCCATTTTATTAAAATCGTTAATTAATGATGTAATCACTGCATCATCATGGTGTCATAAATAATTTAATTTATTTAATTTCTAATAATTATAAAAAATGATCATGATGTATTAAATCTTTTTATATTTCTAATGAATATTTATAGTCAAAAATATGACTTGTATAACCCCATTTAATAATTGTTTTAGTAAAACAACTCATGTTTGTGACATTCTTGTTTTAACGTTAAATAAAAAGTTATTTATGTCATTTTCCTACCAAAGGTGCTCCATGGGGTCCCCAAGTTGACCCATGGATTGTCTTGGTCGTCCATGACTCATCCAATAGGGGTAGGACAAGTGTAAAGGTCATTTCATATTTTTATAATATAATTTTTACCTTAAATTTCACTAATTACCTTTAATCGTGATTAATTAAACTTAAAAGTTACTATTCACCAAAAAATTATTTTAATCCCATTGAACCACATTTTACTTCCTAATGACAACCATGTATGTAATATTTTTTAAAATCAAATCACAGAATTGGTAATGTTTCATTTAAACGAAAAATTAGTTTTTAACTACCACTTAGTGCTTTCACTATTCATCAAAAATTGAAGTTTTTCAGAACAATGCCAAAATTTCACCCTAAGATATAATTGATATTCCGAATTCAAAAATGATGTCTGTTTTAAAAAATTACAAACATATAAGTTGCATTATTTAATTTTATAATTAATTTTCACTGTCACAACAAATAACGTGTTTTTAGTAAACAATATATGTCAAAAGATTGACAATTGTTCATGTCCAATTTCAATGTTAAATTAATTATAATGACCACCATTGGATAAAATGGGAAAAATATATTCTAATTATTCTTTAAAACCACTATTTATTATAATTTATCACTATAAATATTTTTTATTAAAAAATTTGTTTTATGTATTTTTCACTATTCATAAAAAAATGGAAGTTCTCAGAAAGTTACAAAATATTCAACATAGGCTAATTTTGATATTCTGAATCCAAAAATGAAGTCAATTTTGAAATATAATACATATATAATTTCAAAAGGTGGGTATTACTATTCATAAAGGCTATTTTTATTGGTCGCGGTGCGTTAGAATCTCGAACTTGAGTACAATGCAAGCTATTGCATTATTGAAAAAGAAGAGTATCGTGGAAGCTCGAGGTGTTACATTCTCCCCTCCTTCATTAAATTGCATCCTCGCAATTTGAAATTTTTCTTTGAAAATAAAAGGTTGAAAATATAAAATAGCTTTCTGGAAAACCCACATCAGAAATAGGGTTAATAAAAATATAACATTAAAAGAAAGAAAGAGAGGTACAATGGTCACCTGAGATAGCCCATACTAGGATTATATGAAAATATGGATATGGAGGAAAAACAAACCATCAAGGTCTGATGGAGAGTTGTAGAAAATAGGATTAGGAGAAAGTTTACCATAAGAAAATCACAAACTTGTGATTGGTTAAACGGTCATTGAATCCCCAGTTGGAAAAGTTAACCGAAAACGTTTTTGTTTTATGTTACCTTTCATAAAGTTGAGGAATTTATTTAAGAGATTCACTAAGAATGTAAGGAAATATACTTACTTGTCATTTAGGCTTTCATTCTTTAATAAATTTTTACCACGAACCCATCTTTCACTCTAAATGGTAACAGAACTGAAAAATATTCTATTTATCCTAATTGTATATGGTTTCAAATATTACCACATACCATTTAGATTAGGAAAACTATTTTGTAATAACCAGGGACTTTTTTGTAGGCTAGTGGTAGGTAATAAAGGCATGTCGCACTATGGTTGTGGGTTTGATTCCTACAGCTTTGTCTGACGCGACGGGTTATCCCCCAACTTGCAGGTTGTCCTTTTCATAAAACTATAGTATTATAATATTCCAAAAATAATCTTCATAAATGTTACAAACATAAACAATACTATCCTAATTTCATCTTAATTCATTCCAACCATTATAGTTATCCAAAATACCCTTATCCAGACTTTCTCTAAAAGGTCTCTAAATTCGAAAATCAATTGTAACATCAGATTTCCCAAACAAAGTAATGTTTCTCTTATTATCGCATACTAAAAATATGATTACCATCATCATATTAATTCATTAACAAAAACAACAAGTACTGTAGTAAAATCCTTATATATATCACATTATTCTTATAACCAGAATATAATCTTTGAGTCCAAAAGCACCAACACATTAATTATTCCACTTCAACTGTAGTAACATCATAAGATTGTCCTTGATCCCTTGGCCTTTCCTGAGGTATGTTTCCATGATGCTTAGGACATTCATTTTCATAATGCTCCATTTCCCTACAATTGTAGCATTCAACATTGATAGCCTCTTTCTTTCCCTTACAATCACGAGCCTGGTGACCTTTTTCTCCACATTTATAACACACTCCCATTCTTTTTAGGCAAGTACCATGGTTATTCTTCCCAAAATTATCGCATAATGAAAAATCATTCTTTCCCTTTTTAACATTATCTGTCTCTTGTTCCACCATTCTCTTCTTCTCTTGCTTTACTTTATTGTCATAAGATTTAGAGAATTCCTTTTCTATCTTGATAGCACATGAGGCAATATCTTCGTGCGACGAGAAATATTCTGATACTAATGCTCGATGGAGAAATGGTTTAACCCATCAAAGAAACGATCAATCTTACTTCTTTGGTTACGTATATAATCTATTGCATGCCTTGCTATCCTTGTAAAGTTAGGCTCATACTTTGCGACATTCTCATCCTCCTTTTGTCTCAAACTCAGAAAATGCCTTTCCATATCTTCTCGATGGTCATGTGGAAAGTATTTTTCTATGAAAATTTCCTTAAACTCCCTCCAATACATACATGATACTTCTTCATCTTCCTTTCTGTTTTGAATCAGCGACCACTATTGATCGGCATCTCCAGTGAGGCAATAAACTGCCATGACAACTCTCTCCCATTCGCTACACCCCATGGCATGGAATATTTTCTCTAAGGAGTTTATCCATTTCTCAGTGACAAATGAATTTGTACCCCCATTAAATGTTTGCGGTTGTTGCCTCATGAAGCAGTATAAAATTGATCCTCCACGTTGTGGATCAGGGTGCTCCATATGAGTAAGGTTACTATTCATAACCTGAGTGAGTTGTCACAGTATGGTGATAAGTTGATCAGCACCAGTTGAATTTCCAGCTCTACAATAATTATCTTGAGTAGGAGGGCAATCACTACATGGAGTGTGTGCATTGATACGGTTTCCAATCTTCCCACTAGGTGCCATTTCTAAACAATGGAATAAAGTAGATTAGTTTATGAATTAAAATACATAATTCCATACTTGTAAAACACTTAAAATAAACTGAACTATTTATGGATATAATCCATAAAATTTTTTTCTTTGAGGATGTATATACTCATAACTCTTCATAGTGGTTTGTAAAGAAAATGAGAATTATCCTAAGCATATCCCCCGGGAGTGTCGTAACCAAGAGTGCAGCAAGGCCCTTTGTCGTGCACTAGTTCCCGTTTGAGTCTAGCTCGAAGCGGTGTTTTTGGGTTTTACCCCTAGGTACATATGTGCTAGAGCCGCCTCTATCTGCTCGTATCCAGACAGGGATTTATTGCTCAGAAAACTCACAAAATCTCTATAATACCCAAATTTTAGGAAGTTCTTCTATACTAATCCTCAAAGTCTATCTTCGGGCTATGTGATCTAATCAGAGTTTATCTAAATCTAGCTTCTAAGGATAGTATTTATCTGCCTCTAATACCAACTGTAGCATCCCGACCCCAGTTTCCCAGAGTCGGTGCATTACTTCATAACATTGACATGATCACAAAAGATCAAGCCTCAAATGAACGATTAGTTTAGTAGCCTTGGAAACACTAGATACATTCACAAGTCGTACATGAAATCATAAAGTAAAACAAAACTACAACATCATCTTGTCTTTATATCCCCTCATACTATCCTTGTAGGTCATTCATAATATACTTCTTCACATCCTAGAAAAAATTAAAACCTTGAAAGGGGTGAGCTCAGATGCTCAGTAAGGATAACAATACAGCGGAAGCTTTCATAAGTAAATATAAACATTTAAGGCAATTTATAACTAAAACAAAAGCCTTTTAAACTTGAACTTCAACATAATATGGTAAAAGTAAAATGAGATAATTTCATTTACTTATTCACATGGATATTCTACTAGTTGAATAATCACATGCAATATCAATAACCACTTTCATAATGATGGAATGCATAATGCCAGACTATCATAACCATGTATTCAAGGCCTCGTGCCAAGACCACAAATAAGATTTTCTCAAGGCCTCATGCCAAGACACTAGTTTGTCTCATGATTCATACCGATGCATCGAGGAGCTATAGCCGGCTCCATCCGTCACTTATTAAGTCCAATTAATTCCTCATATGAACAAGTTTAAACATGTCATAAACTATAAAATAATTGTATCACATAAAACATTCATAAGGGAAACATAAGATTTCCACACTTCAATCACAATATATCAATACAACACATTGATATAATAAAAACATTATCAAAACCATTTTCAATACAAAAATAAAAGAAAAGTAAAACATGTGTGTTTATTTTTCTTTTAAAAAAAGTTATGGCTTATAGGGGAAGCCGAAACTCAAATAATAGTCACGGTGGCAGAGAAGTCATTGTCAACACATACTTAAGGAAAATACATTCCTTCTGTCTTTTAGTAAAAACGCTTCGTATAAAAATATTCCTTTTGAGTAAAAGTCAAAGGGTTTTATACACCGTATAAATGAAATTTGTTTATAAAACAAAATATGCCTCAATGAATGGAGATTAAGACGAAGTCCCTTAAAAAGATCATTTTTCAATAAAATATATCTATTATGTGTATTCAATATATTTACACATAAAGAAAGTACAAATACAATATAGGACATAATAATATCATGACATAATTTGAAAGTAGGATATTAACCCAATGAATGGAAATTGGGTTATGAAATTCCCTTACCTTGTGTCTGGTCTTTACTCGACCATTCTTTAAACTCTTGAATAATAAACTAGAGTTAATTTATAATTTCTTAAGAACATTTTTCATGTTTTTTATTCCTTTTATAACACTTATTACCATGTTATGAACATTATGTAATTATTTATGTTAATAACGGTCATTTTGTCGATCTTTGGTACTTGAGTCAAAAATAAACTTCTTATAATTAGAAGATGTTCATGTGGTGAAATATCCATTATATCTAGAATTATATTCATGATATATATATCATATATCTCATATATATCCAGTATATACATGCATTTATAATATTCCATAACGTTTAGAGGTAAGAAATGAAATGCACCGTTCATGGAGACGGTAAGCCGTACGTACGTATGAACGCTACTTTCATTTCTATTTCGTATTTAATTAAATCATAATGATATAAAGGTATATTATAATTCCAGTATAATATCATATATAATACCATTTACTCCATCCTTTATACATCCCACATGAGGCATTAACGATTCAAATCACTTTGAGGGGGCGGTACTCCGCACATCCTAAAATGAAATTATCACGTTTACCCATAATGGAAATCATAAAGTATGCCATAAATGAGAAATATAGAAGCATAAGGAAAACATAAACATAATATATATATATCATATATGAAAATTGTGTCATCAAAATGGCCACCATTAGAGGTGTTAAAGGAATATTGGACAATCATCATTTCGTGAGGCAGAAATTCGCCATCCACAAAAACAGTATGTTCTTTAACCATTAGATGTAGGTGTGTGTAAGTTTATATCGAATAATTCTTATAAAAACATCCTAGTGTATTGTATATACTGGTGTTGTTACAAAAGAAAAGAATAAAAATATTTTAAGGGTTTGGAGAAGCAAAATAAAACAAAACAACATTAGAGAAGACATTACCTTAAAATCGGGTAACTCTTTTTGATTTGAGCCAAAGGCTTCCATGGGAAGACTTCTGCCAAAAGTGAGGCTTATAGGAGTAAGTGAGGGAATATGGGAGAGTATTTGGGCAGAGTTTGGCCGAGCCAAAAGGTTTTGAAAGTGTGAGTAAGGTGGTAGTGGTGGAGGCCTTTTATAAGAGGAGGGGAGGGGCACTCTTGGAAGGATTGAAATGTTACTTTATTATGAAATTATTTTCGAATTATAAAGGTCCCACATTTACATATTTCGAGGATAAGGTGATAAGGTTTCGAAATACACCCATATAATAAGATTTGGACAAGTTTAAGTCTTAGATTTTACATTATCCTTCCATTTTATTAAAATCGTTAATTAATGAGGTAATCACTGCATCATCTTGGTGTCATAATTAATTTTATTTATTTAATGTCTCAAAATTATAAAAAAATAATCATGATGTAGGAAATAATTTTATCTTTATAATGAATATTTATAGTCAGAAATATGACTTTTATAACCCCATTTAAAAATTGTTTTAGTAAAAAGACTCATGTCTGTGACATTTTTGTTTTAACTTTAAATAAAAAGTTATTTATGTCCTTTTCCTACCAAAGTGGCTCCATGGGGTCCCCAAGTTGACACATGGATTTTCTAGGTCGTCCACGACTCATCAAATAGGGTTAGAACAAGTTTAACGGTCATTTCATAATTTTATAATACCATTTTTACCTTAAATTTCACTAATTACGTTTAATCGCGATTAATTAAACTTAAAAGTTACTATTCACCAAAAAGTTATTTTAATCCCATTGAACCACCTTTTAGTTCCTAATGACAACCATGTATGTCGGATTTTTGAAAATCAAATCATAGAAGTGGTAATGTTTCATTTAAACGAAAAATTAGTTTTTTAACTACCACTTAGTGGTTTCACTATTCATCAAAAATTGACGTTTTTCTAAACAATGCCAAAATTTCAACCTAAGCTATAATTGATATTCCTAATTAAAAAATGATGTCTATTTTAAAAAATTACAAACATATAAGTTTCATTAATTAATTTTATAATTCATTCCTGCTGTCACAACAAATAGTGTGTTTTTAATAAACAATATATATCAAAAGATTAACAATTGTTCACGTACAATTTCAATGTTAAATTAATTCTAATGACCTCAATTGGATAAAATGGTAAAAATATATTCTAATTATACTTTAAAACCACTAGGTATTATAATTTATCACTATAAATATTTTTGATTAAAAACGTTGTTTTATGTATTTTTCACTATTCATAAAAAATTGGAAGTTCTCAGAAAGTTACAAAAAATTCAACATAGGCTAATTTTGATATTCTGTATCCACAAATGAAGTCCATTTTGAAATATAATATATATATAATTTCAAAAGGTGGGTATTACTATTCATAATGAATATTTTGATTGGTCGCGGTGCGTTAGAATCTCGAACTTGCGTACAATGCAAGCTATTGCATTATTGAAAAAGAAGAGTATCGTGGAAGCTCGAGGTGTTACAATAATAATGAATGATATGTGATATATATGGCTTGAAAAAGTTTAAAATAAATATTTTAAGAAAAATATATCAACATGTGACAATGGATATGGCAACTGCTACTGAAATATTTTGATTTATCAATATATATCCACATTGGGAAATAATATAAGGTGGAATATGTATTGAGTTGGAATGTTCATGAAGATTTTACTAAAAATGGGTTTAAAAATATCTCATATTCATGGATTTAATAATTATATATATGGTAATAACTAGGGAATGGTAAAAAATAATCCTTTTTAAAATAAATTCATAACCAAATTTTCGATAGAAGATGAAAAATCCATTCATAATGGTAATAGTTTAAAAAATGAATAATAGTGATTGGGAAGTCATTTTTATGAATATATTTATATAAAATATCAGAATAGGCTATGTGTTCAATAAATATATGAGATGAAGTGGAAAATACTAAATACTCCTATAACATAAATTCTAGTATAGAACATGGTAAACCTAAGATATATATTGATTTGATGGATTATTTATATGGGGATAATTTTTTATGTATTTATAAAATATATATAATGATTCTTAATTTTTTAAATGGTAAAGTCTTAGAGACAACATCCTAAAGGATACATGAAACCTCTTCCTAATTATATGGGAATGTGGGTGATTTTATTGTATAATTTTTCCATAATTATCCTATGAGTCATAATTGTTCATAGTATCCATACCAAGTCTCTTCATTTACTTACATCAAGGGAGGATATACCTATTAATAATTCTTCACAACTCTATATTATTGATGTAGTGAGAAATCATGGTGTATAAAATTTTATTGATTCTGATCAAGAAACATTATTTATAATGAAATTCGATTTTTTTTAAAAGGATCTCCACATAGAGAAATATTTGAAAACAACATATCATATAAATATTGATTGGTAGATATGAGGGAATATTTATCCATTTAACGACATGACATTATAAAACTCACATGGCTTTCAAGGTATATGAGATCAATAATAAACATTGGTAGAATATTAATATAATAATAACTTAAATTCAAGCCATAAAATGAAACCATTTGATGCATTGTATAGAAATATATGAAATACTAAAATATTTTAGGAATCATATTTAGAAAATATGATTTTTCGAATAGAAAATATTTATGGTATAATAAAAAATTGAGAGCTCTTTGGAGACATATAATGGATACAACATGTTAAATAAAAATTATGGTAACATAAGAATGAACCAATATTTTATAGTAGGGTATCATAATTTGTTGAAGGAATCTCAATTTAAGGGGGTTATATTGTTTGTATACAAATGGATACTAATCCATATATTCATTATTTTTTTAATATTTGGGAATGAATTGGATCAATAAAATATCCTCTAGAAATTATACTTAACCTCTATAATGTGGGAAATCTGTTCAATATATCATTATTAAAGACTTACATGAAATATTCAACAAGTGAATCCACATTAAAGTTATCTTAATATGATCAATATATATGTCATTATTAAGGGAGTATCCAAATATTTGATACTAGATAACAAGTGCTGTAGAATACCTGACTCAATAGGTAAATGTAATATGGATATATCATAAAATCTATGAGAAGATCTAAGAACCTAAGGATGTTATGAAAAATAACTACACCAATTTGTTTATGTGGTTATATAATCATGAAATCAAGGATGCTTTTTTAATGGAGAAGAATGTAAGACCCAAACATCAGTTATAGTAAGTGTGATTTTTGTTCAAATGGAATAATAACGTAATGAATATGAATTTATTCATGATTATTATTAAAACCCTAATTGACCATTATTATGGAATTAAATAGGTGGAATGAATTTTATTGTTGAACTCAAAATGTAATAATTATCATAGGTTTAATATTTTTTCATTTTTAGAAAAAGTTTATTTTTGGGTGAATAGATAAAAATACTGAGTTAATAAATAATGTAACTTTTATAAAAGTAATAGGGAAGAATAATTTATTTCATTTTTAAGAGTAATGTGTCGTAGAAAAAAAGATATTTAATATGTAATTTTATTCATTTGAAAAATTTAAATTTGTACATAGAAATATAAGTTTAGCATTTTAAATACTAATAAATCAATTTATTAATATAAAGCCATTATTTGATTATTAAATTTTAATAAAAATTTCATAAGGATACACTCGGTTGTTTTTGTGTGTTTAATAAAATTATATATTCATTTTAAATATTATAATTAAGTCTATATTAATCATTATTTTACATGATTTTATTATAAATTCATTTTTTTGTATAAATTTGGAATTTTTCTAAAGAAAATATCATTTCAATTTATTATCATATATGAAATAACATTTTAACGTAAAAATGAAATTTGATAGTTTAACATTGATTCAATATCAAGAATCAGAATAATTAAAATGATTTAATATTTTCAAACTATGGATAGTTCCTAATAAATACTGGCCTTCATAAATATTTATCACCTTGATTAAGGGTATATTGAATTATATGGTTTAAAAATAAAGGGATAAGTCATTAAGTTAAAATAAATTTGTTAAATCTGATTGGTTTATTTCATTTATAACATACCATTAAATTATTTTAATTAATGATAATTTGGGGATACATGACTTGAGTATGAAATATATTATATAATAAGGTTTCAAATATTTAGAAACATTCTACCCACCACACTTATAAATGGGAATATACTACATACTCTTCTATATACATCTTATAAAAATTATCTCCACCATTCCCAACGCAAATAAATTATCAACCTCCATAACCACATCATGTATGGTCTTTTCACTTCTAATGACCACATGGGATATTCTTAATGTGTATATCGATGTAACATACAGAAAGAAGTGATATATGTTATTACTAAGCATTTATATGTTACATTATTGTTAAACATCTATTAATCAATAAAAATATAAATCTAAATATAATTACATGAGTAAAATTACTATACTTATATTTTATTATGTTAACAATATATCTATTTTTAACCTTTTTACCAACCTATTGAAAATTAAAACATCCCTCAAGAATACGTACTGAAAATTATCTCTATGATGTTGAGTAATTTTTTTATAAACACAACTTTGTATAGATGGTAAAAATGATATATTTGAAAATATATATGATATTTATTAAATAATTAATATTATATAAATACATGATATCTTATACATTCTTACCCTTCTACCCATTCAAAATTGATAATTTTATTCATCCGTACTTGTGTTCTATAACCAGTAAGAAATGAAGTGATCTATTTATCTATTTCCAATATTAATTTTTTATTATAAAAAAGTTTATTTGAAATATATTTATATTCATGAAATTTTTATCATATTGGAGATTAAAAAAATTATAATAAAACCTTTCACAAAGATTAATATACCAATATAATTTTCTAAAGACTGAATGAACAACTATAAGTGGTCAATATAAACAAAATCTAATCCCTTAATAGATACCATATGATAATGAAAAATTAATAAAAATTAATATATATGAATGGTTTTTCATATAAATGTATCCATGATATTAAAATTCGTTATCTTGAAGGATATAATGAATTAGACCATAAAAGAATCCAAGTAATTATTTTTCATCCCAATTCAACTCCATTGCGACATATTTAAAATTTGGAACTAAAATTAATTTTCATATTCTAGATATTTCTTGATATTAAATAAAAAAATTTATAAAATATAAATTAATTTCTCAATAAATGTTTTTTCATTTGAGGTTTTTTATTCTAAACAAATTAATTTCTTATTTGTTTATTTTATAATATAATTATTTTTTAAAACTATTTATGGTTAAATTTATGTAGGTATAATTATATGCACTATATCATAATTAAAAAATTCAAATATATTGTCCCTTGTTTATTTATAGGTCTTCCATGATTTTATTCCACTATTTATCTATTTAAAATAAAAATATAGAACGCTGGTTTTTAATCAAAGTCAAAATTATCTATATTTTCTGATAGAAAATCATTCACTTACATATAATTATTATTTAGATTGTATTGTAAATATTTTATGTAGTTTTTAATGATTAGTAAAAATAATGTTGTAGATTTCATTGAGTTTAAATCAAATAGTTTAAAATAAATCATTTTAATGTTTTCAAAAGAAGTCTTTTTTTTAGTTTCTAATACAAAAGTGCAACTGAAATTTAATTTCTAAATAATACATTATGAAAAAAAATATGATACCACAATTGTTATTCATTATCATGATTCCTCCAAAAGTGTTAATTATTTTTAAATGAATACATGTTTTCTATTATTCTATGATTCTTTTTCATTTTATTTTAAAATAATAATGGATTGTTTTTAAAAGGTTGAAATCAATTTTGGGGATAACTTTTTAACATTATTTTAATGAAAATGTTATAATATTTTTTGGGATTGTATTTTTAATGTTTCATGAATATTTTCTGCACTATTTTTTAAAATAAATTCTTTTACTGATTTATGGATTATATATTATTTTTACATCGTTAAGGTCCCCATGATCATGATCTCTATCACTTAGTATTATTTAGAAGATATTAATTTTCTCCAAGATATACTTATCTTCAGAATCATGAATATATTCCACACTGTTTCTAGTACTTTCATATTTCATAACCATATACTAGGTCTATTTAAGAAGTTATTTTAAAGAATATTGTTAATAATATTACATCATTTAGTTTAGAAATAATGATGTTATAAATTATTCATTTAATACTAATATTTATTTATTGATATGTAATTTTCATTATGTATTATGTTATTTATTCAATAAATGAATTATGTATTAATTTATATCCCCTTGATTCATCAAATGGTCAGATGAAGAAAAAATTATGCCATATTAGTTGGGTATTTTGTGTATACATACCCATTAATTGAAAGGTCATTGAAAAATTCATTGATTATATGGTTCATGTTGTAATGAAACAAGTCCTTGATAATTGTTCCGAACACATTCATCGGGGCGCGAAAATCTATCTGTTTGAGGAGGACTAGGATGTGATGATTATTTCCCCACATTACCTCTTTCTAAAGGCAGGCGACATCCGTCACTTATTTAGAGACGTTTGATCATTGGTCAAAATGGGATGATGGGATGTTGGTTCCTCCTTCCATGGATTAATCCTTAGAACTGGTCACCTAGTATGGGACTTCCTTATAGATTAAGACGTTGTTCTTGAAACTCTTCCCAGTGCCATAGCATCATGGACGCCGGTTAATTAGATTGCTTCTATCATGAAATTCCAAGGGGTCTGTCCAGGGAAGCAACCTTCAATCCATAGAGTAGTCACATTGGTAATCAATGGACTGTCTGGACACTAGAACACTAGCGCATCTCGGTTTTCACCCCTTATTATAGGTCATCTCAAGGGCATAGAAGCACGAGGCATCCCATGTCGATGTTGGGGAATTATATGCCATAAGCATGTCTTTGAGGTTTTCCTCATCTTCCCATGTTTAACATAGGGTATATCGCAGGTTTAATGTCTATCAGAGATGGATCAGACTGATCAGAACACTGACTAGAGTGGATCGGAAGGGTGTGACTCCAGGAGGACACACTAATATTGGGAGGTGAATAGATGTGATCTCACCGGGACGTGGCAGCACGGGTAATAATCAAGATGGATAATGGATGATTAAGTGAAGTGGATGGAGAATGGTATGGAGTCGACTCAAGGGTGACTGTGATATTGGGATTGAGCCTTGAAAAGACCTCTTACATATCCATGTGGCATGGAATAAAAGTCCAAGTAGTTTATGATGGGGTATAGGATGAAGGTGTGAACAGAGGATAGTGACCTGATGATATACAAAGGCTTACTCACGATGAGAAGCCAAAGGTTGGTTTGACACCACTAGGACAGAACAGGGATATGGGTCCCAACAGAAGCGATGAAAACCTCTTGATAATGGCTTACCACTGAGTTTGGGATGACAACAGCTTACCGATGAATGGGGATCAGAATAGCTTACCACTACACGAGGTACACAATAGCTTACCATTTGGTAGAGGATCACAATAGCATGACGTTGTATTGGGTAGAACAACTTACCAATGGATGAGGGCACAATGGCATACCACTGGATGGGGGCATAATGGTTTTCTGCCGAATAGGGTTGAAAAAGAATTACTGCTATATAGGGGTACAGTTTTGTGTCATGTAGGAAAAAGGGACGTATTGTTTAATTTCATGCCGGGTGGGGGTGGACCAACATGGTGTGGTTGGGAGCAATGGGTGTTGGGATTTAACCTCGGGGAGGACATCCTACATACCCTCCCATGGAATGGATCAAATTCCATGTAGTTTAGATGGTGTTTGGTGAAACGACATGAAGATGGTCGAGACCAATAGTTATTGTGTTGAACCTCAGGGAGGCTTCCTACGTACCATACCTTGGAAAGGATCAATGACCATGTAGTTCATAATATGTTTGGTGAACCGACCTGAAGCGGGTATGGTCCAATGGTTGTTGGGCTTGATCCACAGAAATGCTTCGTACATAACATTCCATAGCAAGGATCAAATTCCTCATATTCCGGGAGGGTTTTGTGAACTTACCTGAAGATGTTTGGGACCAAAGGTTTTTGGACTTGATCCTCGGGGAGGTATATTACGTACCTTACCTTGTAAAGGATCAATTTCCCAGTAGTTTGGGTTGGTGTTTTGGGATTACACTCTCGTCTTTCCAGAGGGAATGACATGGTCGATGCTTACACTAATCCTATGTGAGTCAAGCTTGGTGTGAGAAACAAGAGGCAGCAAAGACCTAGAAATCACATCATGAAAGGTGCATTCTTTGGATGTTTAGTGGAGATTACACATGGTTAGTAGCCCAAAATGGAAACAGGGGATTACACGTGGTTCACAGCCTTGGGAGATGGAGATTAGGACTTACTCTAGGATATAAGCTTGATGGGGAGAAATCCCAAAGGGATGGGGAGAAATCCCAAAGGGATAGGGATGGGGTAATGAAGGTCCTAGTTCCCATATTTTCACAAGTCATTGGCACCGTATAATAGAGGAGTAGGGGTGTTACTTCTCACAAGAAAGTCTAGAGTCTTACACCAAGATGGATTCCCTTTCCCCATAGATAGACGTCACTCCGATAATGCTGATCTCATTCCATGTGAGGAATTATCTCACTCTTGTGGAGACAAGGGGTGTATAGAATGTCTATGATGAGGAACCTAATGTATGATCCATGGGGTGGGGTCACAGTTTAACATCATGTGTTGAGGAGGATGGTTCTTGGTAGTTTAACATCCAACGGATCAGACGATGAGAATTAACTCTACACCCCTTAGGACATACAAATCTATTACCCCACCCAATAGGGATGGGAAAACATAAAAAATTCTTTGGTGAGGGGGTGTTTTGGAGTGATCCATTTAGGGGTCCACAGTAGTGTTGTTATGTGAAGAAGCAATAGCCTTCAACATGCCTATGTGAAGAATCATGAGGGAAAGCAATGTAAAATGAAATTACCACCCAAGGAACATTGAAATAACATTGTAAATACCTAGAGGGTTGCATGAGAAAAGGAGTTGCAAAGCAAAGAGGTTCATAGGTAGAACCTTCATGATGCTCGGGTGATCCATGTAGTGGAGGGGCTTCGCGAAGGGGTGTGATTCGTGAAGTGAAGTGGCTTATCCAAGGCATAGGTCATAGGTGAATATGGAAGGTTCTTCACGAAGTAGAAATTCATTTACAGAGCAATGCTTTGCGAGGCAAGGGTTCCTTGCGAATCATAGAATTGCGAAGAAATGTGTTTTTCAAAGCATAATAGCCCTACTTTAGCATGTGGGTGACATGTGCATTGAAGGTATTTCATAAAGCATATGTTCTCCACGACGACCAGATTCCCCTTGGGGATCCCCTTCCTTCACAGAGGCCCATGGGCTCTATGAAGGTCATCCCTCTTTGAAGAGGGGTTTAATTCAAGAATAGGGGGAGGCACTTCGTGATTCTAATGTACCTTGAAAATATCAAGGTTCACAGAGCTAAAATTGCATTGTAATATGAGAGCTAAGAAGGAAAAAGGTCAGAGGATCCATCCATTGGGCTCGAAGGAATCCCGATATTTAAAAGAAATAGGTGTCGCAAAGTAGAGCATGCCAGGAATGAATCCACATAGAATTTTGTCATAACCACGAACCCTCCCACCCCTTTTCTCTGTGAAAGCTTCACAAATGTAAATTGTGTTCACGGAGCCTCCCACCTCCTTGCTTCGCAGCGTCTTCAAAAACGTTAAACGGGTTTGAGGAGACTCCCACCTCAGTCCTCAATTGTGTCTTCTTAAACGTCAAAATGGGTTGACAGAACAGCTCTCCTCCTTACTCCACAGCAAAATTTTCAAATGTCAAATGGGTTTACAGAGCCTCCCACTTCCTTGCTCTGTGATGGCTTCGTAGTGGGAAATCGTGGCCTCGGCCGCGATACTATGGGGTCTCCATGAACATGCTTAATTAGGCATCCCCTTAGCCTTTCTATTTGGTGGTTGTTCTTCCCAATGTTTGGAAAAAAAATTCACACCCCCCAAACTAGGATCCAAGGAGAAAGTGAGGGTCAAATATTGAGGGTCAATTGCCAAAATTCCTCGGTCAATCGTTGTGATGGCTCGTGAAGGAGGCTTGTG
Organism: Viscum album; assembly: GCA_963277665.1. Lineage (NCBI taxonomy): Eukaryota > Viridiplantae > Streptophyta > Magnoliopsida > Santalales > Viscaceae > Viscum > Viscum album. Next base: position 1,715,041,639 of record OY728130.1, read on the forward strand.
AAGTGGAGAGGTGACGTCTTGGCTGAGTGCACCATGAATCACTCAAATTTTGGACGCACTGCGAAGCATTAGGGTTCCTCACATGTAACTAGGGGATTCTGACCTATCTTTTTTCCTTTCTCATATCTGCGTTTTGGAATTTAGCACTCTCAGTTCTCAAAGCTCCACGCACTCTGTGATTACTCTCAGCGAATTGGTCCTTCAGCTTCGCGTCACACAACGATTCATTGACTTCGCGACGGTGTGCTCTATGGAATGTGTCTGAAATCCAGGGCAGGGATTTGATAATTTCCATCATGAAAACCCCCACAAATGAACACTACGAATGAGCTCTACGAAAGATCTCCACGAACCAAACCCAAAAATGCACAAACTCAAAAAATGAATGGCTCACCATGAGGGTTCCAGGGGGTCCTTGCTAATGCTTCCTGGTGGAAGGAGATGGAGGATAGCACGGGTATAGGGGAGTTTGTGCGAAACCATTTTGACCATAACTTGCCAGTGGCACTGTTGTTAGAAATAAAAAAGGACTAACCACTGTACAGGAGGCTGTCGTTGTATAGAGTCGGCTTGAGGAATGAAGTCTTCATCCCTAAAGTGAGTAGTGAAGAACCAAATTACTGGTTCTGAACCGCACTGTGTCAGTGCCAATGGTTCATGGAGGCTGAAGGCCATGCTCAAGAGGACTTCACAACTTTCAATGCTGAATATTTGTACAATCCTCTGAATAATGTTGATAGGAAGGAACTGAAACTAGATACATATCCCTCATTGTACCATACTATTTTGAATCATGCCCTGAGGAATCCAGAAAAGGGGTGGTCTGATGAGTGGGACCTACGCAAGAGTGGAAACATCATAGACGACTATGCTAGGACCTAGAGGGTTGGTTCCTCATTCAAGGAATTTGGGAAAGAGTTATGAAGAGTGGGCCTATTTGAGGTGGCTTGGGCCTCCCAATTCCACATCTATCAGCCGAAGTAGCTAATTCCATATTTTCTGAGCAGATGGTCATCGAGGACCAATACCTTCCACTTACACCATGGAGAGGACAACATCAGTTTAAGAGACCTCCATCAGATATCGGGGGTCTTGGTACTGGGGGTGATGTATGATGAATTCATCCATGTTATGGGTGTGTGGGAGGATCCAAAGAAAATTACAATTTTGTCGATGGCATTGATGAACCTAGTATTTGGAGAGTACAATCACTCGGTGAAGGATGTCCACTTCAAATGGTGGTTTAAGCAGTTCCTGAACTTCCCAGATAATCAGCAATTTCCTGTGAGGCCTCAGACCTACCCAAAGGGGGATCAGGGAGGCAAGGGGCACTCGTACTAGAGACTCTTAGAGGATAGCCATTATAAAATGTGGGGATTCGGCATCTGTACGGAGCAGAAACCGACAGTCAGGTAGGTTGAATTAATTGTGATGCTCATCTACAGTTGAATCCTCCCAATGAGAGACACAAACATGGGCATGAAACTGAGAATTTTTATGATGGCGTTTATGCTGGCGACAGGGGGACTATTCATCCTCGGGATCCCGATGCACTCCAAGATGTACAAGATGTTGTTGCATATCAGCCAGAGGTAGAAGGCACAAAGAATTTGCATTCCATTTCATTCTTTTATGGGTGGATAGTTGCACATGTCAGTGGGATACATGACTATCTTAATCTCATTTTCCCTCTTGGATCATACTTCCACCCATCCATTATGAATGACACAAGTATCATTCCAGTCATGCTAACTATGAAGGTGGTACTGAACCAGATTTGGAAGGTATAAGAGTTCAACATTCACCCAATGCTGTTTCCAATGGGTGAGTTCACTGATGATGGCTAGGGAATGGAAGAGCATCGGTCTTTCCTCTTTTCCTTTCATGGTGGAGTCCCAATGGCCCAGGTGGACCATGAACCCCTCTATGATCCATACACCGCACGCCGATTATCAAGGAAATATCAATGTATGCAGTGGTTGACCCCGCAAGTCTTCTTGGGTGGTGCGCCATGAGGATCAATAGTGTGTAATGAGGCATATGTGGCTCATGTTCACACGGAAATATGGGAAGATGCAGAACGAGATTCCTCCACCCCTTCCATCTTCAGATAGGAAAAAGAGTATTCCAATAGTTGGGAGGCAGCCTACCCTGGGAAGATTCTAAAGTATCCAAACATTCGATCTATCGATGGTGTGCCTCCCCATCTTTGAGGGTAGGTCCGTATGGTGGCAAGGAGATCTCACTGTGGTGGGGCTGTCGTGGTGGCGAGGCCCTCACCAGTTAAGGGGGAGGCAACAACAATTGATCCAGCGATGGCAATGGACCCACCAGTTCTAGAAGATCGGAGTTATCTACATGCGGAGGCCACCAAGAGGATTCCGCAGAATATCCACCCGGGCTCCGTGGAAGCGGTTATGCCATATAGACATGACAAAGTATGCTTTCTCCTCAGAGGACATGGAGGCCTCAGACATCTAGAATTTCAAGAGGAAATTCCTCATCCCATCCGAGATGTTGAAAGACATGAACTATCTCGAGATGGATTTTCCAAGAATTGGCCCTGTCAGGGCCATCATTGCATTATCTCAGGCGGAGGCGCAGTAATACCTGGATGATTTGTAGGACTTTGTGCACTCCCAGGGTTTCCCGCATCGAATGAGAGACCGGGTGAAGGTTTTGTTGGATCGAACAACCCCTACATTGTTTTCGACTGTAGAATTGAGGGAGTGATTCACTTTCCCAGAAGAATAAGATGAGTCCCCCTGGGGGGAGGAGGCCAATAGAGGAAGCCCATTGGAAGAGGGTGAAGTTTGGGATTTGGACCCATAGCGTGAAGATTTTGCAGAGGCTCTCAAGGTAAATCCCTGAGAATCATCCCCATGATCTTCTTCTAGGAAACCTTGGAACCCTCACTAATATTTATACTGTTCAGGAGGGACTCTTACATAGAACCTGCTCTCACCTTTCAATAGATGTAAATGCGAGGGATTTAGGATTTACGTCTGTGGATATGGAAAGTACCACATCTAGTGGGTCCAGGACACATGAGATGGTTCCTTTGATGTTTTCAGACCATAAAACAACAAACAGATATCCACACCTTGGGGTCCTGATGGATACGACACAGGAACGAGACTAACAATTCAATCTCTGGAAGTCTCCTATACAAAATTCCTGATTTCCACACAATGACTAGGCTAACTCCCATCTATGTCCTTCTTTGTATGAGTAGTTCATCAAATGGTGTGTGTGGCTTTGGTGAGGATGGTTGGTAGATCTGGCGGCACCATTTCCAGGGGAATGCTGGTGGTCGTGGAGGTAGATATCCAGATCGACCAAGCTGTTGTACTACTGATCACTAGTGGGACCATTAGTAGGGTTGGGCCAGCAATTATTAAGGTGGGATCTTACGATAAAGATTGATCCGACAACATGGGTCCCGCCATACCCGATAATAAATAAGACATTCACCCGGATAATGATTTCATGGAGGTGTTCCCCGCGTATGATCCTTCAAACCACATAGACTAGGATGAGATGACCTCTGAATAATAGGATAACATGATAGTCTATTGGCGATCATGGAATCTGATTAAGATCATTTTCATTGACACCCCTAAAGAACAATGGATAGACCAGATAAAGAGAAATTTTTGAGACTGTAAAAATTATGAATTGGGGGAGTGGATGCCCAATTCCCCCATATGATCATTCGAGATCTCAAGGCAGAGAAGATCCGGAATATGACAATGGCCATGGTGTGGATTGGAAGTGGAGAAAAGTGATAAACATAAAGAGGCTCTAAGATGATGAAAAAGAGATACAACAGCTACACATATGGGCCGGTGAACATTCTTCATTCATCAACGTGCAGTCGGAGATTATATTGTGGTTGGAGTCCCAACTGGCGGAGACCAAAAATCACATGAGGCAAGCCTCCGAGGAGATGACCGTTATCCGAACCAATGAGGAGCAGCCCCAAATCATAGCTGATGAACTATGCCCCATTTCTTCTGAGGAGGAGCATGAACATAATAGGAAGCAACGAATCTTGAATGCCACAAGCCTGAGGGTGGCGGAGCCATATCTCTCTTTTGATTGGGTCAACCCATCCATGGGAGGGGTTGATCCTCAGGTACTTTGATGAATGCAACTTTTGAACACTATTGCATGTTTTGATTATTTATTCTTGATGCATGCATGAGATCTGTTATTCATTTTTGATCAATTGAATTTTCGTTACATTCATGGAACATCCAGCGATCAGTCCCTAAACTCACCTAGGCCATTCCCAATGCGAGAAACAAGTGATGACCATCTTTCCATTCCATACGAATATAGGAATGCCAACCAAACTCTGGGAATCCATGGTTTTAATAACCATGTGGATTTTTGGGGAGAAAGGGAGTGGCCCGACTGGAGAATGATGGACTTAGAATAATTGACGTGTCGTCTTCCTAATGTGTTCTAGTGCACAAGCAGGGTAACATCAGGGGATTTTGCAATCAACCTAAACCACTACTACAAATACCACCGTTATTAGTTCTAAAACCCCCTTTTATCAGCACTAAATTATAACTGTTAAATCCGGTAAAGATAAAGTGGGGGTACCCATTATCTGCGCTCCAAAAAGAACTGATAAAGACACTTTTTATTAGTGCTAAAAAAAGAGATGATAAAAGGGGTCTTTTATCAGCGCTAAAAAAAAGCGCTGATAAAAGTGTCCTTTATCATTGCTTTGATTTAGCACTGATAAAAGGTTCATTTATATGCACTTCATTTATCATCGCTTTCTTTTTAGCGCTGATAAAGGATCCCTTTTATCAGTTCTTTTTTAAAAGCACTAATAAAAGTTAAAAAATTAAAAAAATTCAAAAAAATTCAAAAATCCTGCCAATTGGGGGGATTTTATAGTGCTTGAGACCCCCCCCTTACAATGATTTTCAGCCACCCTCCAGTGCCCCCATGCACCCCCTCCACCCATTATCAGTGCCGGCTCCCATATTCCCCCATGCGCGCGCGCCCCTGCCTCCACCAGGTTTTGAACTCGAGACCTCCCCCATCCGCGCCTAAGCCCTTACCACTCCTCTATTTTGATTTGGTTTACATTTCATGATATCTCTCTCTATATATAGTTATATTTATTCATATATATATATATTAATATATATATATATAGTTATATAAATATATAAATAGTTATATTAATATATATCTCTATTTATATATATATAGTTATGTTAATATATATATTTATAGTTATATTAATATATATATTTATAGTGATATTAATATATATATTTATAGTGATATTAATATATATATTTATATTAATGTTAACATATATATGTAGTTATATTAATAAATATATATAGTTAGATTAATATATATATTCTTAGATTAATATATAGGTATATAAATATTCATATATTTTATACTTTAAATAAAAAGGATATTATTTATTATTTAGATAAAGCTAATATATTTTAGATTTAAATTTATTTTATTATTTATATTTATAATTAAATTTTTATGTGTGAATATATAAATAATATGTATATATTGTTATATATTTGATTTTAAATAGTAGTGAATTTTAAAAAATGATAAATTTTAATAACATAATAACAATATGAATGTAATACCATGGAATAAATTCAGTCCCCACCAAAAAAAAGCTAATAATACCCCCTTAAACAAGGCCGAAAATCCACAAAATGTTAAAAAATCGAGGTACCCCGACTACAAACTCAATTTTGGTGGCCTTCTGGGCCTTTTTTGGCCTAAATAAAACCTTGAACTAGGCTCCCTAAATTTATTACGATGTAGATCTCATCGCAGTCTTCGATTTGATATGTGGTAGAGCTCAAATGAACTCTCGTATCAAAAGTTATGGTCGTTTGAAGTTCAAGTTGCGTTTTCAACATATTTTGGATCTTTTTTTAGTCTTCAAATTGTTATTAAATGACTATTAATCCATAATAATTAGAAAATAATTAATTAAAAATATATTTTTTTTAATTTTTATTATAAGTCATTTTCACTTAATATCTTATATATTAAGTGTAACTGTATATGTTTTATTATATAAAATATATTTAAAATTATATTTAAAACATATATATTATATTTATATCAATATAACTTTATGTATATATTTAAATAATAATATATATTTTTAATGAATATTTTTGGAAGTAGGCCCTTTATCAGGGCTTTAAAATAAGTGATGATAAAGACCCCCTTTATTAGCGCTAACGAAAAAGCCCTGATAAAGGGGGGTACCTTTAACAGCGCTAAAAAAATCACTGATAAAGGTACCCACCTTTATCAGCACTTTTTCATTAGCGCTCATAAAAGTTTGACGTTGGGAAAAATTATTTTTGTGGTAGTGAACATAAGGGAGTGGAAGGTGTGAGTCACTATATGCCCAATTCGGAACACTGTGGGGGTGGCATGAAAATGAAGGATAGCAACTAACCACATTCGAAACATAATATCCTTATTGTGTTGTCCTGAAATGGAGATAACCAATAAGAGATTATTGTTGACCATATTTGAAACACGAGGCCTGAGCATCCATAATGTTAGGGGGTTATTTTAGACATGAATGGGGATGAGGGTCCGAATAAAGGGCATTCTAAGCGTGGAGTGTGGAGTGATCGGTTGTTCAAATGGAGTAAACACTCATGAAATCATGCCACTATGCTGGAAAAACATTAGTCGGTCGTATCTGTCTGATCAGGGATCAAACATACTTCCGAGAAGGGCCTCTTTGTCAAGGACCAAGAATGTCCTGTAGTTTTATGTCATACAAATAAATATGACTGAGGCATGGCTTAAACGTCGTATGGTGATGACGATGCACATATTTTAAAGTTCATATTGTCTAGACAAGGATTGGGCTCGAGGGGCTAGAAGGGTCAATGACTCTGAGGCTGGGACCATAGAAAAATTCATTTGTGTCTCTATGTATCCCATACGGATGATAATCAAGCCAAATATAGTTCTAAGAATGTAGTTAACATCATGCGGGATGACAAAAGGCATGTGTGTCATGGTTGTGCTAGTACACATCCTACCAGAACTACTAAGCCCATGTGAGTCGTGCTCGATGTGGGAAACAAGGACTGGTGATGGTACGTTCCTAGCATAGGAAGGAACATGTTAGGGGTGATGGGACTCTATGTTAATGACTTGCCAATAATTTTGACCCACCTACTTGATGCACATATCTGTGCGAAGGTGTAAGGCCGAGTAAATTGAAATTCCTCTTCAACATAAAGATGTTGAAATATGTGAATCAGGATCCTTGAGATATTTTCTAAAATAGTTGTGATGTGATGATAGAGGATGTCGACTAACCAGGTTTTAAATATAGTATCTATTTTACGTTAGCCTTGAAAATGGACAGTAAAATAAGGGTTTGCCACTGACCATGTTCGAAACACGGGACCTGTCGCAAATGTCAACTAAGATCTTCGTGAGTATTGGCATGGGATAGTAGGTCAGTGGAGGAGGCATGGGACCGGGCCATTAGGGGGTCCCTTCAGACATGAAATAGGATGATGATCCGAATAACTTTCTCATGAAGCTTAGACCAGGAATGAGTGAACGTCCCAGTGAAATTTCCACACTTCGGGGACTTTTTCACAATGCATCTGAGTATGACAATAATAATTATCAGAAAGAGGGATTAGAGTCCCCCTCCAAGGACAAGGGTGTTGTGGTTTCACACTCTCTAGTTAATGGTCATTGGATGGGCCATAAAGGGGGACTGATTTAATAGACTGTGCACAGGGTGACGAAGTAGCCAAACCTAACGCATAGTCCCCATATTGAGATTATAGTTTGGGGTGATATAACTCATACCATGATAGTAAATGACACAGGAGGCACATGGTGCATACATTGAAAAATCTGACGTGAATGTGAACCCAAGAGGTACTCTCCACACCACATGCTTCTGGAAGAGTTTGGGCTGAGAGGATGGAGAGAGGGCGTAAAATTTTAGATTCTTGTGGCTGGACCCAAAGTCATGATGCGCGTGCATTCTTTCATATCCCATGAGGATGGGAATCATTCCATATATAGATCTTGAATATGTCGAGAATTTTAATGTCCAATGGAAAGGGCATGGAGTGTTCTTTGTTTATAGTCATAGATCTTTTCCCATGATGAACTAGAAGGGAGAAACATGAGGATAAGTAATTACTAAAACCTAATGTGAATGATGACCATAGGAGTTTGTATCACCACAATGTGCTCCCTGAGAGCCATTTAGGTTAGGGGACCAAAAGTGAAAATTAGGTTGGTCCCAATGCAAAGTGCTCAGGCATTCCTACGTACCCCATATGGATGAGAATCAAGAAATACATTGTTCTGATGTTGGAATGGTAAGATACAAATGCCATATATAATAAGGTCGCGCGGGTCTGGCCCTCGCACCAATAAAAGCTTCATTTGATAGACCATGTATGTAATTTAGGATGAGTGTGTGTTTTTTTATGAAGTGATGGACCTTGGATGAAATGTCCAGACATTTCCATGTAAATGAAGCCATATAAAGGGGTTGAAAAATGGTATGGTGTGTGACCGATATCTAACATGGTGTCTTCTTGAATGAGGACACCGCAACATAGTTCCATTTTTCGTCCTATGGTCAGGACGATAATGTCACAGTTTAGGGTCATGTGATGGGACCAACCATGCATTTTAACGTCATATAGTATAGATGCAATAGTTCAACTTCATGTGGGACTAAGTAGCATTGATTAAAGTCATATGACTCAAACATATGAATTAGAAAAGAGGTTCAAGAGGGGATGTTCATAGCATGATAAAACATACCCAATGTAAAGGATGAAGAGGTCCTCATCACACCGCACACGATTCCATGAAATAATCCCCGGGATGAGGGGCCAGAAAAAGAGAGAGAATGTTGGGTAGGAGAGACTAGCTCTCAGTTGAGCTGGACCGAAAGGTGATATGTCCAAGAATTTCCCCATATCCCATTAGTATAGGAATCATACATTGTTCTAAAGGTGGCGTATTAGGATATCATAGTATAAGGTCATAGAGCCAACACCATGAAGAGGTGACACTATTACAAGATAGTGAAGGCATTGATTTGGTCTTTAAGCCCACGTGCGTCAAACTCGGTGTGGGAAACAAGGGAGGATGTGGTCTTTGCAACACATGGGATACACAGAAAGGGGAAGTCTGTGTGGTGCCCCGAATGAAGCCTTACCACGACTTTGTCCTCCTAACATGAAAGTGAACACTGAGGGACAATACCATGACTGTCAAAATTGTACATTGATATAATGGGGTGGAAATTATGTGAATCATGTAAACAAAATTTAAGGCCTGATAGGTTTGGCGTGATGATGGATGATAACTATTGATTGTATTTGAAACATAGCTTCCATATAGTGTGACCCGAAATGGGAACAAAAAATGAGCTTCAACCACTGAACATATTTGCAATGTGGGAATTGTATATATTTCTTGTTTCAAAGCCTTGAGGGCATTGGATTATAATGGTAGGAGAGCCCTTGGGCCAACTATCCATGCCACTTTGGGGTCCCTTCATATGTGAAGGATAAACAAATACCAAATTAAGGGGAACACGAAGCCGGAAAAAATGGTGAATACTTGTCCGGGTAGAATATGACACTCCAGGATATGAACTATAGTACTCCTGGGAACATTGGTGAATCACCGAAGAGTGTTAAAGGACCCAACATTAGAGTAGTCTACTCGAAATGATAAGTGTAGGGAAAGGGAGAAATGGGCACTCAGGAGAGAGAGGTATGTGTCGTGGTAATTACAATCCTGACATTAATGGAGACATAATCCCATGCCACACCATATACCCCTATCCTGGAAAAATGAATGCCACGAGGCCAAGAGAATAGGGTGGTTTATAAGAGATGGGGATGAACCTAAATAATAGTCATTCGGGTAGTCCTATGTATCCCATAAGGATAAGAATCAAGCCACGTGTAGTTCTAGAAAATGATGATTTTCAGATTATCATCATGCAGCTCAGACGGTGGTGCTCTTAGTTTAAGGTCATAGGTATTGGAATGTAGATGCCTAGTTTAATGTTATATGCATGGGACAGATTAGTGGTGGGTGAATCATCATGTCTACCAAAGACCACAAAGTAGGAATGATGATAGTGAATAATTTTTTAACGCATTTTCAAAAAAGTATCCATATTTTTGTGATTTGATGTTAGGGGAAAACAATCAACTATTGACCATTGACCGTATTCACAACATAGAACATGTATTAGTTTTTTGTTCAAAATCCTCAACGGTGTTGGTCTGTAATGATAATAAATACATTGGTCCTAGCAACCATGCCATTCGTGGGTCCTTTTGGATCAAGAAGATGAGGAAAACCCAAATGATGGGGCTCACGAAGCATGTTGGGTCATATGCTCACGAAAATAATGATAAATGAAGAAGGGATGTCTCAAAGGGGATATGTGTGGCATGGAAAAATAGCCTGATGTGAATAAGGACATGATTCCATACCACACCGCACAATACTAAATGAAAACTCGGGTCAGATGTGGTGAAAGTGTCGAGGGACCTGAGGCTAGTTGTCCCAGCCAACTGTAGTCACATGACCTCTCATGCGAGTATTAATTATCCTTAGCTCCTAAGCCCACATGGACAACACTCTGTGTGGGAATCAAGGAGTAGGACTAGGATCTTCCCATCATATAATGGTCTAACAGCTGAAATCACACTCCTACTCGAGGAAGACTGATGATTAAAGAGACAAAAGGGCAGAATGAACCACTACACTCAATGTTTGGGACATATGGGGGTGGTGATAGTGACAAAGGATAGTTGTTGACCAAGTTCAAAATACAATATCAATATTGTGTTACCAGAAATGGGAACAACAAATGAGCATCGACCACTGACCATATTCACAATGTGAGACTTGTATCAATTTTTTGATTGAGGTCCTTGAGGGCATTTATCTGAAACAATAGGAGATCCCTTAGGCTAAGTATCCATACTGTTCAGGGGCCCTTTTGGATGTGAATGATAATGGAATCCCAAAAAATGGAGTGTGTAGAGAATAAATGTTCCTATGCAACTTAAGTTCAATATGGATAGTAGAATAGGGGGATATCTTTAGGGGAGAGGGATACATGGTATGGTCATGATGAACTCGACATGAATGGGGGAAAAAACCTGTACCACACCAGGTTCTTCGACCCAATGGGAGAACCCATAGTTTGGGGTTATGCCTACCAATGAAATGTTGGTTCGTTCCTATGTATCCCATAGGGACTGGAATCAATGCAAATGTAGTTCTAAAGGCCATGTAGTTTAGCTTCTTGCAGTGAGGATGTGGGAGAAATAGAAGAATGAGGGAGTGCACATGGTGAAATCATCGTGATCCTAACATGTATGGATCCAAATAATTCTACACAACACCACATGGGATACTTCAAGAGAACTATACCCAGGGGGTATTCAAAAAAGAAACTTGGTATAGAGTCAAAACGAAGCATCTGAGCATTCATACATATCCCATGGGGATGTGAATCAAGCCATACACAGTTCTTGAGGTTTAACGTCTTGCAGGACGACATATAGTTTAATGTCATGCGGGATGGTATACAGTTTATCGTCATGCATGATGATGTATAGTTTACTATCTTGTGGTAAATTTTATAGTTTAAGGTTATCTAGGACCCTAATGTAGCTTAGGGTTATGCGGGATCGTAGAGTTTAATTTCATGTGTGACCAGAAGACTCAATAAATTTATTTCGTGAGGTACTTGGCATTGGAGGGTGGATTTATATGCACACCATCTATGGTAACTATGGAATATGAACCATTGGAGTAAACCTTGTGAATGATGTAAGTTCCTTCCTATTTGGGCTCTAAATTGGGTGGTTTTCTACCAAGTATCATTGGTTCCCTCAAGGAAAATACCAAGTCACCCTGCAAGAAGGAGCGAAAGAACACTTTCTTATTGAAAGCTCTATCTATCTTGTTCTGATGCCTTTCAAAATTGTGCAGCGCATGAAGCTTGTTCTCATTGAGAGCTTTCAACTCAGCAAGAAAGATTTAAGTTACATTATCTAGCGCATTCTAATCACAAACAATTGTGCACAATAAGCGCAATTGAATATCGATGGGAAGGACGACCTATGTTCCATACACCAGAGAATATGGGGTCACCTGGGTGGGATTATGAGTCATCATCTATTAAGACCAGAGGGCATTGGGGAGAATCCCAACCAACTCTTCTTGATTTGAAAAACCGTTTTTTTGTAGAATGATAGAGAGGGATTTTTTTGAACGCCTCAGTCTGTCCACTTGCATGCAGATGATAATAGGAGGTATGGATTGAATGGATGTTTTACTTAGCGTACAATTTCTTCAGCTGAACTGACCAGATGTTCATGCCATTATCAGTGAGGATATATTGAGGGATTCCAAATCAGTAGATGATATTGGAGCTCACAAATTCAATGATGGAATGGATCTTGACCTCCTTGAGTGGAACTTCCCATTCCCACATAGAGAAGAAATCCATAGCAGTTAGGATGAACATGCATTGCCAAGATATCTATGGTGGATAGGGTCCCATGTCATCGAGTCCCTATATAGAAAATGGCCAACAGTACTTGGTAGTGTGGATAGGCTCTGGTGGCCGATGCATAAATTTGGCATGAATTTGGCATGCATGACATGTTTAGGAGAACTCGATGTAGTCATGGATCTTGGAGGACCAAAAATACATCATTCCCTAGATCTGGTGTGAAAATTTTTTCCCGGTCTGATTAGGCCCACAGGAACCGGCATGAACCTCTTGCATGACTTGGGAAATCTCATATCCTTGAATGCAATAGAGGAGAACACAATCAAAACCACACATGTAGAGGACCTTCTCATGACCAGGACTGTCTTGAAGGGTAAACTGTAACATGCGGAGTCGGATTTGCTCATGATCGGCCCGATCTACCAGCAAATTACCCTTTTGGAGGTACTTGACAAAGGAGATTCTCCAGTCAAGAGGTTTCTTCAATCACTGCATCCAAGGGACTTGGGGGTCCTAATGCGAAGGGGCCAGTGGTAAGGTGGATTACCTGCTGACTGTCATCATTATTTAGATTGATGGGAGAAATGTATATCTTGTGTGCCAGGTGGATAAGCAGTTCATCTTGTTCGGTCTCTGCAAGTGATGCAGCTAGGCTGGCTAGGCCATCTACGGAACCGTTCTGAGATCAAGGTACATGAGTAAATTTGGGCCGAGATGAGGACTGGGCCATTAGAGGGAGAGTGTGTTCCAAAAATGGTACAGGTTCTGGATTTCTGATTACATAGTCACCGTCGATCTGCTTGATGACTAGTTTGGAGTCCCCTATCACATGAAAACGGGGAATGTCTATCTTGATGGCCAGATCAAGGATAGTAATGAGAGCCTGATACTCTACCTCATTGTTAGTGAAACCTTCTCAAAATCAGGAATGAATACAATAGAATGACATGTGATGAGGTAATGAAGACAATACCTAGGCCAACTCCATTGAGCCTGGGGTCATTGAGACTTCTACCTATGGGGATCTAGGAAACCCCATAGATGTTCATTTTCTAGCATGACATGGCTTGGCCTACTGAGAGAATCACTTCATTGAGTAAATCAATATCCACAAACGGATTTGCATGAGTTGGATGGGATGCAAGGAAGTTTGCTGATCCATTTCCCTTAACAGCCTTCTGAGGTACAAACATGATGTCGAAATTCTAAAGGATTAATACCCACAGAGCTAGACATCCTGTCAACATTGGGAATTTCAGGATGCACTTCAGTAGATCACGTCGGGATACCAGATGTGCCTCATGATGCTAGAGGTAATGCTGCAATTTTTGTACTATGAATACCAACACAAGGCATCTCTTCTTGATAGGGGAGTATCTAGTCTTCATATCAAGGAGCATGCAACTGAGATAGTAGAAGTTGTTCTCCGTCACATCGTTTTTTTTTCTGGGTGAGAAGGGCACGTATAGACTATTCTAGGGTGGTCACAGAAAGAACCAGTGGTTTTCCAGAGAAGTGTGGCATCAGGACCAGAGTATGGAGAAAGTACTTCTTGATTTCCTTGAATGCAGTCTGTTATTATTCATCCCACTCGTAAACAGTGCCTTTCCTCACAACCCATGAAAAGGTATTACACTTTCCATAGAGATTCGTGATGAATCTTCATATGTAGGATAGGTGTCGTTGGAAACCTCAAGGTTATCGGTGGTTGATTGGGGGATACATCTGACTAATGGCCTTGATATTCTTTCTGTTGATCTCGATACCCATATATCAAACAATGAAATCAAGGAAAATTCTAGAGGTGACCCCAAAGGTCCAATATAATCGATTCATCTTCAGGTGGTGGGAATAGAGGAACCAAAACACATTCTCAAGGTATTATATATGGTCTTGACGCTTGTTCTCTCCCAAATTAACCAAAGGTTTTATGTTTATGTGGTCTCTTGTAGTGTTTCTTGGGTTGTCAAATCCTTAGAGTCCTCAGAAGAAACCTATAGAAATATACATTTAATAGATAGTCTTGGCTATGAAGTGTCCATTTTTTGGGTTGTTTTTAGATAGGATGAAGTGAACACTAAGTGTGTTAATTGAATTCAATTTAAATGAATTATTTGATCTTAGGTTTTCACCTGGGTTGGATTGGATGCATTCCATTTTCAACTATTTCAATTTCTTATATTTGAGAAGGGTTCTTCTAATAGTATCAAAAAAATAATCACTTACTAGTTTACTACATCCACACATTAATACAAATCACCTATACACAATAAGAATCAATGTTATGAGAACTCCAAGGTAATGTTTTGTATTAGCACTCGAAGTACGCACCCTAAAATTCAACAATGATGAAGAAGTTTAAAGATCTTCAAAAAAAATTCAATTAAAAGAAGTGATTGGAAATTAATGGAGTGAGAAATAAAATCCAATATATCCACTGTAGACTCCCTTGAATCAACCCATAAGTGGGATATAAACCCATTTATCTTATGGTTTCATTGGAAGCAGGATGTAGACTCATGTAGGAGGAATTGGGGAAGTAAAAAAACAAGGAAATAACGTTCACTCCACCATTGTGTGATCATCTCAAATGGTTTTGTGTGAAAAAGATCACAACATGAGGCAACAATAATAGAGTGATAAAAAAAATTAAAAATAGAAGATGAAGAACTTTTATCAAGAATCTAAGGAGAATTGAACAACTTAAATGAGAAAGAAAAAATCAAGGAAAAAAATTTGCTGCATAACATTACAATAAATTAAAGCAACAAAGACCAATAAATAATCCACCACCACTACCTTAATGAGTAATTTTGGGAAACTTGGTTTGAGGATCCAATATTTAAATTCATCCCACTTGAGTTTGGTGAGCTTAGGGTGGTGTAAAGCTCGTGAAACATAGACATTTCCACTCTTGAACAGAGGTGGAAGCCAGCTTTCATCCACCAAATAGACACATTGAGATGAACTTCTATATGAAAAAATTAGAGTGGCCCATAGAATAATAAAATAGAGTACATGATGCCTCATAACCCGCTGTAAAAATTCATCCCAAATGAAATTTTGTGTGGGATATTATCTAAATGGTTTTCTGTTTTTATGGGCCAAAAAATCTAGCCCCGAATTTTAACTCTAGGCTGGGCTGCCTTGAACTTTATTCAAACATTAGAATTTTCTTTGTCCACTATTAAATTAAATGTTCCCCATGATTTCTTATATCTTCATATCAATTTTCAGAATAATTGGGCTTGGATATTTTCCTCTTAAATAGTTTTATTGGGTTGTTGTCTAGTTCACTTTATTGAGAATGTTGTTTGTGCAAGGACATCTTTTGTGGTTTTCCAATATGAATCTTCAAGTACACCAAAAGTATGAATTTTTTACAGTGTAATGAGAAACATAAAAATAAAATATGAAAATAAAATCAACATAATTTATTATTTTAAAAGATGTTAAAAAATGTACGATGTAATTGTACTTTTTAAGAAGGAATTACAATTATAATATAAAATAATTTTCAAAGTTTAAAAGAAATAAAATGATGTTTATAAATAATAAATCACAAAAATATAATATATATTAACAATGAATATTATCCTAAATCAGTGGCTAAGCACACCCCCACACCAACTTTAGTTTTTCTAGTCCCGATAAAAACATATCTCTAAAATGTGAAATTTGAATTCAATTTTCCAAAAACATGTTCATAAATGATGATCACCAAAAAAACCATTATATAAAACAACTATGAAACCCATAAAAAAATTTAATAAAATATATTTACATATGTATATTCCAATCCCATGCTTGTTCCTTTGTTCAAATTCATCGTCAAATTTCATCCAATGTCAATTAAGTATAAGTATGTGTTGTGTATCACAATAGGCATGGGGGGTTAATCTTTATTAAAGAGTGAAATGATGGAAGCTCAAGGTGGAATCACATTTCAATATTAAGATGTGTATTAATTTTTTCGCAATATTTTAATTGTAATTGAAATTTCACTCAAAAGAGTCAACTCATGTAGAGAAGCATTGTTGATTACTCTCAGGCTCAAAGTCCTTAGGGAACCAAGTGATTCCAACATATTCGGGTATCATCTTGAGTTAACTTAGTCAAAAATAAAGTCAAATTACCAAAAATATATATATAATTACTAACTATGGTTCATAAAACTATAAAGTCACGATCCTCAAGTGCTGAAAGCCACACATTAGGTCATTTCATTACACTAAGAGCAAATTTATTATTATTTTATTATTTTATTTAATACTCATATTAAAACTATAATGATCCTCAAACCTATGATATTAATTTTGTGACCCCATGAACTCAAATTAATACCCCACTATCCAAAGGACGTTCATTGTGATCTATTTTTTGGATGAAAATATAAACAATGAAATTTCTCATTACCCAGCCACACTTTCCAAAATCTATGCTAATGAAATTATACATGGATTAAAATTAGAATAAGGGCACACTAAATAATTTTATATTCTGTTTCAATCTGTAAAATGTGTTTTATCATGTTCAAGGTTAAAGAAATTTTTCCTTCCATGCATTTTTTATACACACAAAATTAATAAGTTTTTTCATTCTTTTAACCACCCCCCCTGCCCGAACATAAAATAATATTTTCCCTAGTGTTTAATGAATATAAAATTTAGAATGGGGTATAGGTAGAGTAGGGGAGTTCTAACTAGAATTTGAAATATGAGGATCATGAAATTAAGTCACCTAGTGGTTGAATTTGATGTTTTTATTGTTTCAATTATTCCTTTGATATCCATGTCACTTACAGAGTTCCCTAGTGGAAAAAGGAAAAATCCAACAAATGAAAAAATGAAAACAATTATATAGTTAAATATATTTATTTATATAAAAAAGTAAAATATAATTATATATAAAATTTTTATAGAATATATATGTACTATAAGATGTAGGTCATTGGTAAGCGTGCTCCCCTGTCTCCCTTCGGTCCTGGGATCAAGTCTCTACCACTTCTCCAGTTATGATGGGGTTTTCCCCATAACCAATGATGTGTCCTTTTGATTTTTTTAGTTATTATTTGTTTTTTTATTTTCATTTTAACCTAAAAACACATAAAATTAAAATGAACTAATGATACATTGTCTTATTTTTAAATTTATGGGTAATGTTTTACTCAAGGATCACACCACATGACATGGATAAATATGGATCTCCCCTTTCATACCCATACATACTCATAAAATATGAACAGGTCAATATTCTAAGGTAATTATTTTTCAAAAACAATTGTGTTTATATAAATTAAATGACCTAATTTATGGATTTCAGCACTTGGGGATCTTCACTACATAGTTTTCTGGCCTAGAGTTCATAATTTTATCTCTATTTGTTGTAATTTGATATTGTTTTTGACTGAGTTAACTTGAGACGATGTCCGAGTATGTGGGCTTCACTTGGTGCCCACAGGACTTTGATCCTGGGAGTCATTAGAAAAGTCTCTCTAGATGGGTTGACTCATTTGAGTACAATTTTAATTACCATGCCAATATTGTGAAAAAATGGATACACATCATAATCTTGAAATGTGATTCCATATAGCGCTTCTGTCATTTTCCCTATGAATGAAGATGAACCCCTATGTCTATAGTGATACACAATACTTCATCATACTTAATTGATATTGCATGAAATATGGCGATGAATTTAAACAATGTAATACACTTGAAATTAGGATATACTTATAAAACTATCTTTTCTTAAATGAATTTTATGTGTTTCATGGTTGTTTTATATAATGGTTTTTGTTGATCATCGTTTATTAAAATGTTTTTTTGGGAAAGGGATTTCAAATTTCACATTTTTGAGATATATTTTTCTCGAGACTAGATAAACTCAAGTTGGGGGTGTGATTATCAACTTAATGAGTATAATATTATTTTTTAATATATATAATATTAACATGATTTATTATTTATAAACACCATTTTAGTGCATTTTAAACTTTGATCATTATTTCATATTATAATTGTAATTCCTTATTATAATGCACTATTACATGGTACATTTGTTAACATCATTTAAATAACCCAATGATCTTGATTTTATTTTAAAAATTAAATTTCAGTTTTCTCATTTCATTTTTAATAATTCATAAATTTTAAGTACTTGATGATTCATATTGGAAGACCAAAAAATTTTCCTTAAAAAAACAATATTCTTGGTGAAGTTAATGGAACAGTAGCCTAATAAAACTACTGTAGTGGAAAATATCCAAGCTCAATAATTCTGAATATTGAACTGAATATAAAATAAATCTTGGGGAAATTTTCATTTAACAGTGGATAAAGCTAATTCTGATGATTCAATATAGTTCCAGGTATCCCAAGTTGGAGATAAACTTATGGGATATATTCTGTAGCCCAAAAAACAGACCACCGTTTAAAAAATATATCGAAATAAAATCCATTTCGGCTGATATTTTTCAAGAGGTTATCAGACATCTGGTTATCCATTTTATTATTTATTGGCCTAGTCTAATTCATCTATCTAGAAGGTCATTTCGAAGCTTCTATTCGATGGATGCAAGCTAGCTACCACCTCGGGTCAAGAGTGGAAAAGTCAAATTTTGACCAGCCTTCCACCACCCGAAGCCTACCATAATCAAGTGGGATTACCTTAACTACTGGAGCCTCGACCAAAGAATCCAAAAAAGTTTATTTAAGGAAGTTTTGGTGGAGTATTAATTGGTCTTTAGTGATTTGTTTAATTGTAATGTTTTGATGTGAATTTGTTTCCATGAGTTTTTTTTTTCTCATATAAGTTGTTAAATTCACTTTAGCTTCTTAATAAATGTTCTTCATCTTCCATTTTTATATTATTATTATTATAACTTTGATTCCATTTTCTCATGGTGTGATCATTTTCACACCAAACCTTATGAGATTATCAATTAATGTTGGAGTGATCATTATTTCATGGTTTTTTTACTTCTCTAATTCCACCCTCATTAGTCTACATACCGCTTCCATTGAAACCTTATGATCAATAGAGGGTTTGAAAACTTACGGATGCCTAACCCAAAATTTGGTCTCACCCAAATTTACCTAAGATTTTATGTTTAACTGGCCGCCTGTAGCATTGATTAGGTGGTCGAATCCTCAGAGACCTATGCGGGAACCTATAGACACATACATTTTATGGCCAGTCTTTGATATCAAATGGACATCATTAGGTTGATTTTAGATAGTTTGAAGTGGAAACAAAGATTCATAAGTGAATTCAATTTAAAATAATTATTTGATTTTGGGTTTTCCCTTAGGGTGGACTAGATGCATTCCTTTTTCAACAATTTCAATTTCATATATTTAAGTTGGGTTCATATAACAAGATCAAACAAAATAATCACATAATTGTTTAATACCTATACACCTTAATACTAATGACCTATACACTTTAAGGATAAATTTTTTTATAACTCCAAGGTAATGGATGGTATTAACACTTGATGTTTACGTCCTTAAATTCAACAAGGACGAAGGAGTTTAAAGATCTTCAAAAAAATTCTTATTTAAAAGAAGTGATTAAACATTAATAGATTGACAAATAATATCCCATACAGCACCATGATACGCCTTTGGATCATCCCATAAGTGGGTTGTCCCTCCACTGATCCTATGGATTCAATGGATCCAGGAAGAAAACTCATGAGGGAGGAATTGGATAAGTAAAAAACAATGAAATAATGATCACTCCACCATTGTGTGTTAATATCCCAAGGTTGGTGTGAAATATTTCACACCATGAGTAAATGGTATCAAAGTGATAATAATAATAACATAAAAAGAGAGGATAAATAACATTTATTAAGAAACAAGGTGAATTAAACAACTTACATGAGAAAGACAAACTATAGAGGAAAAATTCACATAATTAAATTACAATTAAACAAAGCACCAAAAATCAATAAATCCTCCACCAACACTACATTAAAGAGAAATTTTGGGAGCCTTAGTTTGAGCTTCCAATATTGAATGTCATCCCACATGATTATGGTAGGATTAGGGTGGTTTAATTCTTGTGAAACATAGACTTTTCCACTCTTTATGTAAGGTGGCAGCTAGCTTGCATCCACCGAAGAAATGGTGGTATGTTTTTTAGGCCACAGAATCTAGCCGAAAATTTTATCTCCAACATGGGACACCTGGAACTCCATTCAAATATCAAAATTAGCTGTGTACACTATTGAATGAAATTTTCTCCATGTTCTTTTTTATATTTAGTACAATTTTATGAATTATTCGGCTTGGAAATTGGCCGCCATAGTAGATTTATTAGGCTTCTATTGGGTTCACTTCACACGGAATGTTGTTTGTTCAAGGAAAACTATTGTGGTCTTCCAATAAGAATCTCAATGTACTCTAAATGTATAAACTCTTACCAATATAATGTGAAACTGAGAAATTATACATGAAAATGACATCAAGATCATTGGGCACTTTAAATGATGTTAGAAATTGTACTGTGTAATAGTGAATTTTAAGAATAATTACAATTATAATATGAAAAAAATTTCAATGTGTAAAATGCACTAAAATGGTGTTTATAAATAATAAAGAACATGAATATTATATATATTAACAATTAATATTTGTTTTAATCAGTGGATAATAAACACTATTGAAATTTGACTACCAGATCATCCATGTAACATTCCACAAACATTCTGAGGATTGGCTTGAATATGCGAAGAATAACCCACTAATAGGTGGAACCTACATTATTTAAACCAGATGGAATGATTTGGTAACAGAATTTATATTGTGGTTCCTAGAATTCTATGGATTCCTCATCCTCGGGGACCATTCAAATCTAGTTATACCCAGAGTACCCATCAATGAAGAAGATGTCTTGGAACCTTTCTATAGCATTGATCAATAATTTTGTTACATGGAGGATAAAATCAACCTTCGAACACTGGCAGTTGAGATCTCGGATGTTGATTCAGACCATAATATATCTTTTCTTCTTTGTTACCGGTATAATGTTGGCTAGCCATTTGGGGTATTGGACACCATTAACGAAATTGGAACTGATGTGCTTATCCACATATGTCTCAACCATGTAACTGTGAGAAGGGTGCATATTTCTGGGAGGCTGCTTGAACCTGTAAAGATTTACCGGGAGACTGAGGTGGTGGAAGGTTACCTAAGGATCTAGTCTAGGTATCTCATCATAACTCATATAAAATAAATATCAGTTCTTTTTAAAGAAGTCTATGTAATATTGTTTCTCTTCGAGGGGCATGGAGGCACTGATCGAAGTGGGTTTTGGGGTTGCCTTGCTACTGAGGTTAACCTTCATGAATTCATCAACAGTGCCAGAGACGTCCTATTAAAAGTTGGGGGAGTATCCTTTAAATACATTTCTACCCTTATAGAAGAGGTATCCTATGAAGGAGGAGGTTCTTATGAGTCAAGAGTTTTTGACAGGAGACTGGTGCTAGCCTAAGCGTTGGTCGACAGTGCATCGGGGAAATCATGTGCTGGTGAGACCATAACGATGAAGGCTGCTGATCCGATCCCATCTGGTCCTCATCCCAAGAGGCCAATCTTGATGATATCGAAGCAATAGTGGCATTTCATCTTAATCCAGTTAATTCCAAACCAGTGAAATAAGAAAGTATGATGTATTGTCATTTCCATGGGGCATAAATCCCAATACCTTATGAGAGTATGAGGCTCCGGGATCAGCTGATCAATATTTGTGTTGGATTATGAGGTAATCTTCAAGTATCACATATAATTGGGAATGCGATCCCCCTAGATTTAGTAATAATGAATAATTGTCCCATGTATGGGGTTAGAACCTCAAATCGGGGGATTTGAAAGATGTAGCGATCTTATGGATTTGTCCACCGGTCGGTTTCAGTCGTATCATGCTCAGACTCATAATCCAGAATCTACTTGTCTCTACTCTGGTAGTAGTCCACTTCTAAATAGAATGATTAACAAGAGGAAAAGGGATATGATTCACATAAATCATGCCCACACGACCATTAAGGGAGTACTTGAGGCACTAATGATACAATGATGGAACCACTTCATGCAGGTGGAGCCATGGCCTACCCATCAACGTATTATAGCCGTTGTCATGGGAGACAACCATAAACTCGGTACTAGAAACAAGGCCACCGTACTATGTCTTCAAGAATATGTTGTTGACTGGTGTCTATTTTGTCCTATCATAACCTTGGACTCTTAGGTCAGAGGGACTCAAATCAACCTCAGACAACCCCAGTTTTCGCAGTGTCTGAGTCAGGATTAGGTTGATCCTGAAACATGTGTCTAGAAGATAGTGAAAACCCTCCACGCCATTGAAATGTCTAGTGATTTACAGTGGATGAATGTGCCCCTGTATGGGAGAGCCTTCATATTTTCCAAAGAACTAGATGATGTCCTGGCATTCAGCATGTTCAACCACCTCAGTATGGAAGGCTTTTACCACTACTAACTCTATTTCAAACTAGATGGGGCTTTTTGAAGCCTCTGTGAGGGTCTCACACATATCGGATGACAAGCGAATGGCCTCCAGTATATAGAGATTTTCTGGAATTCTTGAAATATGCTTGAGGACATCATACTCCTATGCAAAGCATGAACTTCTACTTAGAAGGGGTCGCTCTCAGACAAGAGGTGTGGTGAGCCCATTCGATTGAACTGGTGGCTAACCAGTGCTAGTAATATCCCTCTGCTCACTAATTAAATCTTGTAGAGTGACTACTGAATGAGGTCTAGATGACCAAGGTTGGTATATAGAAAAGAGTGGCTGGTCACGACATGGACATCCAACAACACAAATGACGGCTAAGGCGGACCTGATGACATCAGATAAGAAGGTTATACGTAATAAGATCTATATTGGGCTTTCTTCCTTGTTTTGGAAGCATGCACAACCTGGTTGGAAATACTGTTAGAGGCACTATGATGAACCATATTGTTGTGGCTCGATCGACGCTGGTGACGACTGGGGATGTTGGGAGTATCCACTTGGAGTTCCTCATCATCAAGTATAATATAGGGGTTTACCATCTCTACGGTATTTACCAAGGCATACACTTGACTGTCACTTGAAGAGTCATCCACAACTGTACATGTTTTGGGAGTAATCACCATCTCCAAGGGCATGAAGTCATTGTGATTACCTGATGACAATGGCATCGACATGGGACTTTTTTCCCTTATGTCGTCAGTGCTTTCTCTTCTGGGAAGAGGACGACTGAGATGACGATGAAGAAGTAGTAGCTATAGCATCTCAAGGGTCTGGATGATTCAAGCATGCACGAATAATACCATGGTCATGGAGAGTGTTTAACGAGCCATCCAGTCCTCATAATTCTGGGACCCATAGTTAGAAACCTAATTCCACTCGCCTTCACTGTCACTACAGTTGTTTGGCCCCACGAAGACACCATCCACTTGTGAAAGAGTTGTTCCTAACTATATTATGTTGTTATCCACCTAGTCATGAATCTAGTTTTAAACACAAAAAACTTTCTGAGGGTGTTCCATAGGATCAGGTGATATAGGGAGTAATTAGTGAGATCAATGATGTTAGCCTATTTTGGCCTCTTGTACTCAGGAAAACATACAATCCAATTCTCCATGAAACTGTAGAAGTAGCCAGGAACCACAGCCTCATTGAATGAGTAGGTATGGTTCATATTGTTCGAGAAGGGAGCCCTAGGATCCATACCCTAACGTGGGGATGTAGGATCCTGTCGAGGAGGTTAATCCACGTTATCTATGTTAGTTAGTGACGGCACATTGCGTGGGGGAACCTACCGATTATGAGGTGGGCGCTGTTGGGACGGAGGTTTCTACTTGGGTGGACAGCCACTGCCAGGCTGTAGAAGAGGATCCACTGGTAGTAACTGTAGTTTCCTAGGAGGCCTTATTGATGCCACTATGGCAGGCTCGGCCCTGGTTTCCCTTCTTGAAGAGATTGCAGGAGGCGATGGATGTGCCTGGCTAGCATGTTTTATGGCATCTTGAAGGCGCTGGGCCTTATATGAGAAGTCTCGGAATCCCCCAGGTTAGTTTTGGGTGATAAAAGAGGGGACCAATTCTTTTTTTACATTCCCTACACATATCTTTAGTAGTTTCTACCAATTCAATGGAATAAATATGATGTGTGTGTCCCCGTTCCATTGGGTGAAATGTCTACAACGTGCTCATCATGCCTCTGCGTGCACATGAAGTGGTCTGTGATACATGTCATTTGAGTGGTGGTATTGAAATCATAACGAAATTTCTAACGGAGGTCTTCCTATCTAGATACTGATTCTATGGGGAGAAGGTTGTACTAGAAAAACATCGAGCCCTCTAGTTTCTATATGAATATTCAGTGTTTGGTGGTATCCTGCTTCATTGGGGTTCCCAACATGGGCCCACAACTTGAGATAATGTTTTCCAGGTGCTGTGGTGGTTCCCCTATCCTGTTGAAGGGGGATAATGAGATTTTAGAAACCTGCAGGTGCTATCATATCATCCACCCATGCTATATAAGGGTTTTCCTTAGCGATATTGCCACCTTTCACGTCTCCAATACCTCAAGGAAGGCAATGAGTGTCGCCATTGGATCTTCTGGGCGGGGGTTCCTTTCATGACAGGGATCCCTAACCGCCAATATGTTGGAAGGATTTTCATCAAAAAAAGAAGGCATAGAAACTCAGGATGTGTCCAGAGGAATGACTTGCACAGTATGTGGGGGAACCTGAGTGGGGCCTTGAATATTTTCATACCGTTCAGGAGGATTTGGTGACACACACCACACCCCTTATTGTATGTTCCATCCTCAACCATGTCTGTGTGGGGTGGATGGTCAGGGTCAACTAGAGGAAATTATTTGTGGGGAAGTTGTGCCTACCCCTACCTCCCTGGTTGAGGATCACTGTAGTGTGGCCATCACTCTGTAGAATTTTCATCAAGAAGTTCATCAACCATCTTCTGGTGTTCTACGAGTTGCTGATGCAACAAGATTTTTTTGGGATCATCTTCCGCCATAACCACTAATCCAGATTGGTCGGAGGGTTTGATTTCTCTAAGGTTCTCCATACACTTTTTGGTATTTTGGAGGAGGTCCAACACCTCAGTGGGTACGAGAAGACCCAGAAGTTTCTTCTGTTGATGAGTAATCCATCCCAATGGATACCAGAGGTGTGAAAATCCCTCGGGGGGGGGGGGGGGGGGTAGGTTCTCTTCATGAAGATATTAATCGTAATCACCCCAAATAGGTCATCCATGTTAACCATGACCCTACCAAGAGGCATATCCTCTATTTTTCCTTGAAAATCGGCCAGGCGCCAGATGGAACTGAAATGGATGGTCGCATACTGCCGCCAACCATGGATTTGCACATGGGCAGACGCCTCCATGATTATCATACAGAGCACATTAAAGATATGGATGCAACATTTTTGTAGAGACCTATGTCGTCTTGGTGACATAGAACGTTGGGTCACAAGGAGTGCATCCAAATCAACCAAACAACATGGATGGACAATATCATTGAAGTGCACCTACCTCTTTATGTACTCCACACGTCAATGAAAAAGACTGAAATGAGTCACTCAGAAGGTCTAGAGAAAGCATCCAACCACTTCCTAGGTTAGTTTTTCTGGAGAAATAAAATTTGGAACTAAAACTGGCCAAAACATCTCCGGGAAGTGGTCCACTATGAGAATATCCCACATGCTCCATGATCTAGATTTGGGGTCTGGCCATTCATTTCCCCACTTGTCATCTAAAGGCACCTGGGGAACCGATATCAATACTGAAGCAGACCGCTGAGATGGAAGGCTGGCTGGAAGAGAATACAGAGAGTGACCTAACAAGCCATTTCATCTCCGGATATCTTCCAAATAGTGTAGTAACTAAGAAAACACATTTCGGTAAGACAGGATGAGGATCATAGTTTATGGTGTATGCACTATAGATACTGGCAATGGACCACACTATCGCTCTTCCTCCAATGTCAACCAGAATAGATCTATGTGATTTCTGGTTGAGGTAGAGAGTTTTTTGGTGAGGATGGTGGGGATTTCACGGCCAAAACCTAGGGATTTTCCAAATTTTCTTCCTCCTAGATATAACTGCAGAGGGAGGTGGGAATTTGATGGACCTCACATTATGGATTTATCATATTGGTGCACCATTTTCCTACCCCGAACCTCGAAACATAGGATTTAGGCGAGGGTTCCATCACTGAGTAATATTCTATCTTAGAATACGAGAAGAATCATAATTTTATCTCGATCTGAATCTTCTCGGAATTCTTTTTATGGTGGCGATGACCTGGACTCCTACCCCATGATTGTTCTCTAGGACATGGTAGATTTCCAGCACAAGGAGGATGTTTGACTGTACTGGTACTAGGGCAGAGAGGATTTTCTCTTAAGTATGCTTCCGAGAGAGGAGCACCTAGACAAATATAAAAGTGAATATGGGGAGGACCATTGTTCCCACTAGTGGATTTGTGGAGGGAATCTCCATTGGAAATGTTGGGGCGGGTAGGCCCTCTATTGGAGCTTATAGAAGCATAGGTAGGGCCTACATTCTTGTCTCCCCAAGAAGTATCAGTGCGGGGAGGGCCCTCTTATTGGCCAAGACAAACACGGGTAGGACATTCGTGTTGGGTGATAGTGATGCGAAGAAACCTTCACTCCATTGATCGATGAGGAAAGGAGGACCTTCTTCTTCTGTTGTAAGGACATGGGAAGGCCCCCCACACTGTAGATTGACCTAATGTGTAATGTCCCCACACCGGAGGCTTGCGGTAGGAGGAACAACTCCATACATGATCAAATCAGCGCATGAAAGGCTTCCATAATGACTATCACTATCTTGGGAATGACCCTTATTCAGGCTAAATGTAGCATGGGGTGGACATACATGATGATATTGGAAGTGTGGAGGACCCACGGTCTCTATAGTTGCGGTACAGGGAGGACCTCTTTTCTAGGTATCATTTCTACGGCTCAGTCCGCAGCGGACTCTACCTACGCCAACGACCAAGAGAGTCAACCCAGCCTACCCGTGGGGTGGTTGGGGCCTCAATCCGGTCTAGGTATATAAGTGACCCTACTCAGAATACACATGGGCTTGATGATATACGTCGGTGGTGGCACGATCCATAGTATTTGTTCAGGTCAACACCCAATAGTCGGCGTCCCCCTCGACCTGCGCCCGACTCTGGTTCCGGGTTAGCTGGACTAGGACCGGCGGTGCAGGACCATGACTGACCTGCTCCTCGACTCATGGGACCAAGTGGCGGTACTGGCACAACCTAGTGAGAGCCCACCTTGGGATCCCCTGAAACAGGATCCCGGTCAGGCTGGTCCAGACATCCCCTACCTCATTGGCGTAGGGGAGGTGTCATCGAGGCATTTCGTGAAGAGGTTCCCAAAACGATTGTATGTTGTAGTGGGTTGTAGTGTTTCCATTCACAACACTAGGGGAAGTGGTGCCGATAAGGAACAGACCTGTCTAAATCCTAGTGGTCTATATCCTTTGTCAGGATAATCCCGTCCTCCTCATATCGGATGACAAGGTTGTTTGTAACACTTCATTGAACGAATTCCGAAATGGAGATGGGGTGCGGGCTCCCAGTAGCTGTGGGCATGGATATTTTCATAGAAGTAGTGGAACCACATGGTGTTTCTGAGTTTCCAATACACCTGGCCCTATGTCGGTGGGTGGGTGGCGATTAGATTCCTGATGCAACATCTTGGTTTTTGAAAACCAGGGAGATTGACCCATTAGTGCTGAAACAAAGATATCTACATCTAGTGCCCTAGCACCATTCCATATCCAATGGCTGCTAAGAATTATCCATGCAGACAACATTTCAGACAAGGATCTCCAATATTTTATTTCCCCCAACAACTATTTAGTTTCACACTAGGCCCACTATCTTCATGGTGGGACCTGGTCCTACATAACTGGATTTGTTGACTTTCCAGTCCATTGCGGTTTCCAACGCTACTAATCTCATCAATGGGGAGAATATCATCACATCAGGTTAACCATTTATGTTTCTGATGCTTTCTGTAGGGCAAACATATCCTTCTATTTGAGGAGGAAGAGGACACACTGACTATTTCCCAACATTCCCACTTTCCAAAGGCGGGCGGCATCAGTCACTTATTCAAGGATGTTTTCTC
Organism: Viscum album; assembly: GCA_963277665.1. Classification (NCBI taxonomy): domain Eukaryota; kingdom Viridiplantae; phylum Streptophyta; class Magnoliopsida; order Santalales; family Viscaceae; genus Viscum; species Viscum album. Next base: position 1,715,070,441 of record OY728130.1, read on the forward strand.
CTTGATCGAAACGGGATGATGGGATGTCTATTCCTCCTCCCATTAATTCTTACACAGAACTCATCACCTAGTCTGGGTCTCCTTATAGATTAAGATATTGTTCATTAAATTCTTCCCAGTTCCATATCATTATGGATGCCAGTTAATTACACTGATTTATTCAGGACATTCCAAGGGGTCCGGCCTGGACAGCACCCTTCAGTCGAGGGATTAGTCAAGTAGGACATCAATGGTGTGATAGAAAATTGGAACACCAGCATGTCTAGGTTTATTCCCCTTATGATAAGTCTTCTCATGGGTGCAGAAGCAGATTCATCCCTCATTGAATGTGGGGAATCATATGACATATATATGTTTCTAAGTTTTTCCTCAATTTCCAATATTTAACATAATGTATGTTGTCAGTTTAATGGCTTGCAGAGGCAGATCAGACTTATCAGAACACTGACTAGAGTGGATCAGATGGGTGTGACACCTAGAAGACACACTGATATGTGGATGTGAATTGATGTGACCTAACTGGTATGTGGAGGCCCTGGTAAGAATCAAGATGTATAATGGATAGTTAAGTGAAGTGGATGGAGATTGAGAGAGAGTTCACTCGAGGGTGATGGTGATGATGGGATTCATCCTTGGAGAGACCGCCTACGTATCCCACTGGTAGGGAATCAAAGTCCACATAGTTCATGATGAGGTATATGATTGAGGTGTGCACAGATAAAATCGACCATATGATATAATGGGGATTACACATAGTAAACAACCTGATGATGATCTGGTTCCCCTGGTATTGATCAGGGATATGGGTCCCAATGGAAGGGACGACAATTGCATGATAACGTTTACCACTGGGTATGGGTTGACAATGGATGACCGATAAATGGGGATCACAATGACTTATAACTGTGTGAGGTTTACAATGGATTACCATTGGATAGGGGATCATAATGGCTTACCACTATATGGGGAAAAATGGCTTGCCATTGGATGATTTAACAAAAACTTACTGTTGGATGGGGGAACAATGGCTTACCACAAAATAGGGTTGACATTAGCTTAACACTGCTTGGCAGTAGGGTTTAGTGTAATGTGGCACAAAATGGGCATACAGTTTAACTTCATGCGGGAAGGGGGTGGACCGACGTGGAGTGGTCGGGACCAATGGGTGCTGGTCTTGATCCTCAGGGAGGCTTCCAACTTACCTTGTCTTGGCAAGTATCAATGTCTATGTAGTTCAAATGGGGTTTAGAGAACCGACATGAAGATGGTCGGGACCAATTTTTTTTTGGATTGATCCTTAGGGAGGCTTCCTATGTGCCTTACCTTGGCCAGAATCAAAGTCCACGTAGTTCCGAAAGGGTTTGGTGAACTGATGTGAAGGGGGTTAGGACCAATGGTAGTTGGGCATGAACCTAAGAGAGTCTTCTTACATTCCTCACCTTGGAAAGGATCGAAAACCACATAGTTTGGGATGGGTTTGGTGAACCGAGGTGAAGATGGTCGGGACCAATGGTTGTTGGGATTAATCCTTAGGGATGAATGATATGTACCTTACATTGGCAAGGATCAAATTCAACATGGTTTGGGTTGGTGTTTGGGTAATACCATCTAGGCTTCTCGGAGAGGATGTCTTGGTCGCTGCTTACTCTAAACTCATGTGGGACATGCTTGGTGTGAGAAACAAAAGGCATAAAAGACCTGATGATCACATCACAAAAGATGGATCTGTGGGATGTGGAGTGAGTCGTACAAATAGTTAGTGGCCCAAAATGAAAATAGTGGCTTACGCATGGTTTGAAGCCCAGGGAGATCGAGATTGGGACATACTCTATGATGGAGGATCAATGGCGAAATAGTCCAAAGGAAGAGGGACGAGGTGACTAAGTTCCTAGTGACCATATTTTTTCTAGCCTTTGGCACTAATGAAGATAGGATCATGGGCGATACCTCTCACATGAAAGGTTTGGGGATTACATCATGATGGATTCCCTTACCCTACCGAAATATGCCACTCCAATAAAGAGGATATCATTCCTTTTGAGGAATGATCTCACTCTTGTGGAGACCAGTGGGTGTAGAGAACATCCAATATGGGGAACCCCACATATGATACATGGGTCAGGGTCACATTTTAAGGCAATTTGCTGAGGATGATGGTGATTGGCAGCTTAACGTCATGTATCTCAGACGATTTAGGTTCACTCAGCACCCCTTAGGATATTCATAACTGATACCCCCAACACCTTTTGGAAGGAAATACATCAGCAATACCGTAGTGGGGGTGCTATGTAGTGATCCATTTAGGGGTCTACGTTAGCGTGACTAGGTAAAAAACAATATACTTTAGCGTTCCTATGCGAAGAAGCATGAGTAGAAGCAACAAAATGGGAAGTACCACCCAAGGATATTTGAAATCAATTAGTTCATACCTAGAGGATCGCACAGGAAAAAAGTTACAGAGCAAAGGGGTTCATAGGTAGAAGCGTCATGATTCTTTGGTTCTCCATGTAGAGGAGGGGCTTCGTGAAGGGGTGGGCTTCGTGAACTGAAGTGGCCTAGCCTAGGTGTAGGTTATGGGTGCATATGGAAGGTGCTTCAAGAAGTGGAAATGCATTTTCGGATCAATGTTTTGTGAAGCAAGGGTTCCTTGAAAAACATAGAATTGTAATGAAATGTGCTTCATGAAGCACAATGGTCTTACATTTTCATGTGGGTCACATGTGCATGCAGGGTATTTTGTGAAGCATATGTTCTCCATGAAGTCTAGAGTTCCCTTGGGGATCCCTTTCTTTTGTGTAGGCATGTGGGCTCCTTGAAGAGCATCCCCCATTGAAGAGGGGTTGAATTAAAGCATAGGGGGAGGAACTTTTCGATTCAAAAGCACCTTGAATGTCTCATGGTTGACATAGATGAAATTGTTTTGGGATTAGAGAGATGAGAAGGATAATGGTCAGAGGATCCGTCCTTTGGGCTCGAGGGCCCCCGATATTTATAGGAAAGAGGCACCGCAAAGAAGAGCGGGTCGTGAATGAATCCCCATGGAATTTTTTCATAATCACGAAGCCTCCCACCTCCTTACTCCGTAGGGGCATCGTAAACGTCAATTAGGTTCACGGAGCCCCCGCCTCCTTGCTCCACAGTGTCTTCACAAACATCAAATAGATACGTGGAGCCCCCCACATCCTTACTCCACAACGGCTTCACAAATGAAAAAATGGGTTCACGGAGCCTCGTTCCTCCTTGCTTTGTGGCAGATTTGCAAACATCAAATGGGTTCATGGATCCTCCCTCCTTAATACTCTACAGTGACTTTTAGGAGAGGAAGATTTGCGACGACCACGGTGCTACAGGGGCTTTGTGAACAAGCATCGTGATGTATCCCCTAAGGATTTATGTTTTTTCATGTTCATCTTAAAATTTGGCACCAACAATAATATAATCAAGATGTATGAAATTATGAATTTATTTCATTTCGATTTTAGTTTTTATTATCCCTGGTATTTCGTGCTAATATTTTATAGGGATACATATTGATGCAATAATTATTGATTAAATTGAATGTGTCTTGATTATCCACTCATCAATATTGATAATTACTTATCCACGCATGATTACTTATATTAGAAACTTTTTCTGTCTCAGAATTTGAGATCAAACATTATTATTCTTTTCTTACCCATAATATCGAGAGTGGATATTTCAATTATTTTTAAGGATGTGAGAATGTGTTTCATTATAATCTTCTTAATTTAATATAGAAATCATAGAAGTATCTTTTCTCAAATTCCAACTTATTTTATTGATCTATTACGTTATAATTCACCTATGTAAAATGTAATTACAATAAATTTGTTACTGGAGTTGAGTTTATCACAACACTGATAAAAATTAATTCCCTAAAACATATCAATGATTTATATACGTACCAAAATACCAGATATTATATTATCTTAGAATAATTTTATTAATTAGTTTATTAATCCAATTTCATCTATCATATGGAGGATGAGTTTCAAAATCATCACACCGTGAGATGTGATGAACTGATTTTGGTTAAATAGTAAATTATTTAATTGAATAAATTGTGAAAACTCAAGGATAAAATTTTGAAATAACGATAAATAATCAAGGCTTGTTATAATATTCTAACATAATTATTAAATATAATATTTAGTTATACATATTTATTTATACAGAATTTCCATTTCAATTATAGAACCTGATGATCTATGGGAAAACACAACAAAATTGTAAACAAATTGGAAGTAACAAACATCATATTTATAATATAATCTAATGGGGTATTATAAATTATTATATAGGATATTGAGATCAAGGAATATCCAAAAATGGTGATTTTTTCATAAGATATAATTTTTATAAAAGGAAAATATTTATTCATAGGTTCTTTTAAAATAACCTCAGACTGTAAGCCATTCGAACAATGCCATATGACTATAATATTATTTATATAAAACCAACCCCATATTATGTTAATCAAAACCTACTGGTCTATCTCGCATGTGCATAATCTTATTAGTGTTTCCCATCCTGTATTTCCTCAAACAACCTATACAATTCCATCTTAATAATAAGAAACATCTTTTAGTGGATTATCATTTATAAATTTAAACTAAAAAATATTCTTTATATAGATTATTAATCTACAAAAGTGGCACATGTTTTTGGATATATACTTTTATATTTATATCATATATATGACATTATGATGAATTATACATTTTATTATAGGATCTATAATCACAATAATTATCTTATCCCAATGCAATCCATGGTATCCATTTCTACTTCATTAAACACTAAAATATTCCAAAATATATATACCTTTATCACCTATTTTGGGTCTTTTGAGAATATGTTGTATCACTCTAATATCAGCTAATTCACACTTGGTTTCTTATATCATTGTATGTCCCAAAATTCTAGACAATCCAACACCTCTTTATCTATACTATATTCTTGAAGCAGTTTGAACATATGTTTCTTGATTTTAATTGTAATATAATATATAGTCATTATTTGACATCCAATACGAGGATATACCATTAATCCTCATATTACTGATCCTTCATTCATAATATCCTAATGTAATTATAAATTAATTTATTTTGGGTTTCATTCTATAAATTATCCCTTATGATAACATGCTTCACTCTAGAATAATCCCTTGATTGATACTTATTCATGGTATAAATATCACAGTAACTAAATATCCCCTTCATGAAATATCAATAATATAACATTCAGTACTTCTCCATTATCACAACTATTAAAAAATCATTTTAATGTCTTATTTTTGGAATGTTGCATTGATATCTAAATACATCACTCACATATTACATAATTTTTATATAAAATAACTGAATTATGCTAAACATTTTAGGGGAAATCTAATGAAAAGATCATATGAAATAATATTATCCCTTTTGGAATGATGTTGGGACATGAAAAATACTTACAACTGGTCTAATATTATATAATTGAAGATATATTCCTTAAGAAAATAGTCATTAACCCATATGCTGATTGTTGAAATATAGTGTAAGTCATTACACAAACATGATAAATAAACAACTTTAGAATTTATGTCAACTAATATAGTAATGGTATTAAAATTTAAACATGTTCTAATTTTTCTATATCCTAATTATTTTTATTCAATTATTAACAATTAAAACATATCATGATATCATATAAATCTTTCAAAATATATCTATTCAAATATGTAAGGTCACTTATTTCCCAATTTAGAAATATCAAAATGAAATTGAATTTTCAATTACATGTATGGACTATATTTTTTTCAAAGATTTAAAATAGAATCCGAATGGTTATAAAATATTTAAATAATGTTTTTAGACATGGAATGTGGTATTATAGGTGTTTACATTTTTGGGATCACCTTGGGAGTTTCGGAAAAAAACCAGAGCTTCGAAAACATGCAGCTCATGGTCTATAGTTGGCACAAACTAAGTGATAACCATGTTTCCTAACCATGTGGTAATGTCTTTATTAAATAATAGTTTGAGATATAATACGCTTATATGTAGTAAATCATGTGTGGGTATATAATTTTATTCTTAAATAAATCATAATTGGTGCATGTTAGACTAATCATGTGCTACAACTATTCATAATGGATGTGTATGGGGTAGTAGCACAACATGATTAGTGCACAATTTTCTTGGCCGTACATCCAAACAATGCACATCCTTAACATGAGAAGATTTTTCATTTTCCACCTATGACCCATAATGTATTTCAATCCATTTTCATTCTTAATTTCTCTATGATCTCCCCCATGGTTTATAGTCTTTAACACCCTTCCTCCATTGCTGTTATTCCTCCTTTATTGTTGAAATTAATCATCATTAGATGCATTTAATGATTTGGGAGAAGGCTATGAATTTTTTATCCTCTATTGTGTTTATATTATTGTTTTTCTATTTATTTATTACAACAATAGGTATTTCAATCCCAATTCCCATGTAGTATATTTGGATCATAATGTAGTGTAGGGAGGATTCAGTCCACCAAGGAAAAGGGTAATCTAATAGGTCATCTTCACATAAACATGTTCCATTATGATGAGGTAAGATATTTCTATGAATTGTTATTAGGCTTATGACTTTTGTAAAATAAACAAAATTAGTTCATTGATTACATTTGTTATGTATTTCCTCGGATTTGTGTCAGGGGAACCATGTATACCTTTTTCATGTGGTTTATCAAATTTATATCAAGAGAGGGGTGTTTGGTTATTTATCTATTATTCATGAATTTTTTATTCTATATTATTTTAAATTGTTAAAGATTGTAATTGATGTTTATGTAATATGAATGTGTTTTCCAAGGTTAGGTATGGTCTGGGAAGATGATACATATTGACTCAAACATCAACCATCATGGATGAAACTTTTGAGAGCTATTTATAAATTCTTTGAATCTTATTAATGTTAAGTTGTCCTTCATACCTTCCATTTATCTTTATTAAAGTTGAGGGTAATATGTTCATGATTTTTTCACCTATGAGGGTGATTCCAACTATTTACTTTTACAATGACTTATTATTTTATTTAGAAATTGTTTTTCTTCTGGATGAACTCCAAAGGTCACTATCTAACCCTTGTTCCCTAGCTTCACACATGGACCTGAGACAAGTAGGAGAATACAAATAATAAGAGGAATGTCAATAGTTTTTTTTGGACATATAGGATCTCATGTTGGGTTACTATTCTTACTTACAAGTTTTATATGTCCATATGAGGGATTCCTATGTCACACATTAATTCAAAAATCTAAATAGGGTCACATCTCTTATGTGTGTTGAATATGGGGATCTATAATAGGATGTATCTATTATGTATTGACTCTAGGGACCTAGGGGTTGAAAAACCCTAACATACAACATATAGGTTATGGTAGAGATGGTAACCCATGTCACTTATATAAAAAATGGATAACATGTAAATGTGTGACATAATTGAAGTTGTCGTAGGTTTAGGCATTCACCCGGACTCAGCCACTATTTTTGGATACACTTGTAACTATTGATGTAAACATTATTTATAGAGTAACAAAGTAGTATATGGTTGATATTCTCTATATGAGAATATTCTATATTTTGGATTACCATTCCTAGTTAATTGATTCACCTCATGATAATTCTTTTTTATTTTTACAATTCTTAGAATGCACATTTTATCCTCATGGTTCCACTATACAGTGTGATTCTCAAAGTTGGATTACATGGTTATCAAAAATCCCATCTATATAGTGTCACAATATTAATTACAATAAAATAGAATCCAAGATATTACTAGATGTTTTCTGGTAGGAGAACATTCCATGAATAGTGGATTTTAATGAATTCATAAAGGATTGATGTTGATCTATTATAGAGATTTAAATGATAATAAATAGGTTTATGTGGACACACCATTAGTAAAATAAAAATGTAAAACTTATAATAATCCAATTGAAATGATAATTGAATGTGTTTTTATTGTTATCTTGGATACATATAGTATTCCAATCACATAAGGGTTATACCCATTGAGATCATCAAATTTTCAGTTTCATTATTTACTATTGATTGTTACTTAGGAATCTGATATCATACTAAATTAAAAAGGTATTGAGTTATTTCTTGTCAAAAACAGTTCTTTATTTTTATTATATCTAGTTTTACACATAATCCAATATGGTAATGTTTGACAAAGGTCACGGTTGAAGTCATGGTTAGGATATGTCTCCCCTGATAGTGATGTTCCTTTCTCGGAGACATTTTCGGTGCTAGTTAAGGATTGAATGGTCGATTGGGATTACATAACCAAGGATTGAAGTAAATATAAATATATTGAGTGGTATAATATCTTGTTTGATAACATCTTCATTGGATGTCGAGACAATCATGATTTACAGACCCATGGAACATCTGCAATTGGTTTCATGTGATTTGTCTTCATATTCATATATAAATTAATATAAATTTATATTTATGATAATATTTATTTAAGCACAAAAAAATATTTATATACATGATGAATCATTATTCAGAGTCATTTCTATAATTGGTCAATGTAGGTAATGTTGAACGTGGTCGTAGGGCCAAGAATCAACTAAGGGATTATCTTATTCTTTTATATTTTTTTATCTATCTAGGATAGGATATGAACATTTCATTATCATTTCCTTATGAAATATTTCATTGATGCATATTGTTTATTTTAATTTTTTATAATTAATTATTATTATTGTTATCCTGATGAGTAACTCTAAATTCCAAACACTGAATTTACTTTCTATATATGGGACTATAGTGGTGGCTCTCTACTATTTTTTTATTATCACATAATGATTGGGCCTCAATTATAACAGGGTACTTGAGGATATGATCAAATTATTACAGTCGTAGTTTTGGTATAGGTATGGGGATGATTAAAAAAGATGGATTAGATATGTATGTGGAGATCGAGTATGTGATTAGGATCACTCCATGCAATGAATCCTTGATGATTTCTTATATTTCTTTTATATAATGTTTTATATGTGATATTCGAAGTATATGATCTATGATTTATGTTTGAAATTGTATTTGGGAATTATTATAACCAATTTAATATTATATCTCTATTTATATTTACTACATTTTCACTCTAATTATTTACTATTTTGGATGACATATGGATAATTCCTTAAAAAATTACATTGATATGATGTAATATTCACTCAAGAGAATCCTCTTAGGCCCTCACAACTAGTTGGAACTCATGGCATTCGAGGATCCAATCCTGAGGCCTAGTGGTGAAAAGGCTCTGTGCACCAGTTTACCGGAAACCAGACTCAGATTGTAAAATAGAATACTATAGTATTTATTTTTCTACAAATATAATATCTATGATTTGGTATATTTTAGTTTTTAGAAAATGTATCAACCTATGATAGATATCATATAGGTTCCTTGAGAATACCAATTAAGGGGATAGGTCATGGTTTCTAAGGGTATGGGACTAATTTTCTGAGTATAGGATGTTACAATTTTATAAATCTTTTTATTTGACTGACTCTCATGATGATATGGATTTTATGATAAATTATATATTTATGGATCTTAGACATCTAAAAGAGGAAAGTGATTTATTTTCACTCTAGTCCGACAAAGTCATGTGGTTTATTATGAATCATATTTGAAATGTTGGATCCATATGTTATAGCCCTACTAATACATCATTTTACCGATGTAAATTCTCAATTTCTTATAGTATCAACAAAAACATCAATAATGTTGTTCTATGTAATTTTTTGTGGAATTTTACTCAATTAAGATTACTTTTCAAGAAAATACTTTTTGATTATAGGTTATATATATCTACATTCATATTTCCAACAATTAGGTAGATGAATCAATCCTCATAAATAGGAAGTTTAATAACTGTAGTAGTTCAATATGAGTCTTTATTTCCTTTTTATAGATCCCCTATTGGTTGTATTCCTTGTAGGAAAATGTTAATTAAAAATTTATAACAACCTACATGGAGAGTTACCATATAGCCTTGTAAAATATCTTACTTACCCAACCATCATTTAAGGATATCTATTCATGTTGTTGAGTGTGTTGTTGAAAGGTTTATGCTAATTTATAGTGAATGTGAGAATCAAAAGACTATTACTGTTTGTGGATTCATGGTGAGTTTCTGTTTATTTTCATTTTTACATTTACATCGTGACCCTCAAGGTAGGAGTTCATTATGAGGATGATGAGAGAGTATGAGGTCTCATGATGGTTGATCGTTGATAGTTTTTATCTTCATAGGTCAATGGTATCCTTACCTATATTATTGGGTCTTAATATGATTGTATGATTCCTTGTGTTGAGATGGGTTCGACATGATTAACTATGAGATGTTACCATAAAGATAATATACTTGAGTCCAATGTGGTGGAACCTAGTGACTCTAATATGAGAACTAATCAGTAGGTCATCATGTGAGAAATAGTTTCCCTTAGTTGTTATTCTGACCATTGATGGTTGACGTTTGGTTTGACAGATGGAAACCTATGTGATGAGTTGGATGACGATCATAAATATTCCATTCAATGAATTTATATTGGTTTTTTTCTCCTTTCATGACCAATGAACGGGGGTGATTAAGTTATTTTGTGATAGAAATGATGATTCCCATTGTTTTTTAAGAATTTACAAGGGTCATTGGGTAACAAGACTATGTTCGATGGTAGGAAATGTTCAGGATCTTGTGCATATTGAATAGTGATTTTGTGGTTAAAAACATTGTTAGGGAGGAAGTATTATCCTATGATTAGAACAATACCATGGGAAAGGAATGAATGGAAATTAATCATGGAACATGTGAGATTCCAGATTTTTAAGATTATATCCAAGGGATATTTGGGATTAATGATACTATTGTCTCTTTTATTATGGTCATATTGGACATCTGATGGTTGACTCAAGGGAAAAAGAGTCTGATGATAGTGGTACATTCGAGTTAGGCATGGTACCTTTAAAATCAATAATCAGTGAGAGACCATGTGTTTCCCAGGATCAATGGTTTACTAAAAAATGGTGGGTGCATGGTTTCCAAAAAGTTATGAGAAAATGATAAATGTCCCTATGTGGTAGAGTATACATTGAGATTGACTATGTTCCTTGAGATAGTTAATCTGTTGGAGGACTATTACATGAATTTATAGGATAAGTGGTGTGAGAGGTCTGTTAGACACATGTACATGATGTTTTGTGTGATCATGGATTAAAGAGCTCTATATAGACAAATCGATGGAATCATAGGTTACTCCTAGTCTAGAGATTATAATTCCCTATATCATGACATCATAAAATCTATGTTGAGAGAGTGTCATCTACATAAAGAGCTAAATAAAATTCTTTTCTAGTTTGACCGAGGGTCTCTTGAGGAGTTTCACCCAATTCATGGTAAAAAGTTTATGCGTATTGATTGTAGTAGAACATTTATCATTTTAGTGTATTCACCCTCATTAAAGTTTTAATTCCATCATAAGCTCGGGTTACTTTTATATGTATTATAGATGGTTAACCTTTGAATTGTTTTTGGTGATTACATGTGGGAGATATTTTAGCCATGTTAATGGTAATATCTAGAAAAAGGATTCATCTATATTGATTCGGGACTAGTTTTGATATTATGATGAAAATAATTGACCAATGGTGGGGAGTATCATTTTGGTCACCTACTTTTCCCCATGTTTTATAAGGGTAATTGAGCCATTACACTAGTTTTTAGGCTATCGTTTGGTTTTTTCATGCCATTGGATTAATGGAACTATGAGATACTGGTTATCATGGTGATTTTAGAGTACATGTTCATTTAGTGGAAAGGAAACAAAATAGATAGGATATTTCTTTTTCAATAAATAAAACATGGGGTCATTTACAAACTCTAGTGGTCATGGATAGAAAATATCAGAGTTTTCTGTTGGATAAATTCGTCATGATTCTAGATTAAAGGGAGTGATGATAGTTAGAGATGAGAATTTTTTAGAATAGTAATCAGTAGGTTGTTCATTTATAACTCTTATGCATAGAAGGATGTCATGGGTGAGGAACCACAAGAGGCATGCAATAAGAATATATCTGTTATAGTGAAAGGGTCAGCACAGAATTTTCATGTAAATAGTTGTGTGATAAGTTTGAGCATCATAAATTACATATTGACAATTAGATCAAATCAAGGAACAATGGTTGTATCATCATGTCTGATCAGAAGTAACATGTGTGAAAAATTCTGAACTATTCATTGGGATTATAGGGATGTGTGTCATTGAAAATGTTAATGGTTAAAATATCATGGTTCAGAATATTCAATTCAAATAATGAAACTATTATGGGGGTACTATAGGCTGGTTGAGTAATGAGATGATGGAATGGTCATGCATCTTTTTATATGGTCTCAAGTAAGATTTGTCTTAATTTTTGGATAATTTTAATTATCATTGTATAATGTTTTGTGAGTTTCAAAACCATGGGTTTAAAATGGTGTTTGTGAGAACGTTTGGAATTTAGAGGTGCAACATAACCACTTGAAAAGAATTCATGACCCATGTAAGTTAGGATGTTCATTTTCAGGCACAGTAAGTCAAATCAGGGATGAGATGATTTACTGTGGGAAGGTTGTAATTCCCATGTTTTATTATATAGAATTTTTTAAAGGAAATAATTTGTTTTGAATTTTAGGACGGTTAAATTTTTTTATCAGAGGTTCATAATTGAATTATGAGAGTTACAATGTCTCTAAATATTGTATTTAGTTAAGGAATGTTCCTTGGAATATGAATTATTGGATTTGAGAGAATCCTATGGGTTTAGATCCCAAAAAAATAGTTTTTTAAAGAAGATGTTTAGGGTGCATAGGCTGATTTATGGTAAGTGATATCCTTTTAGGCTAACCTTGCTTTCGATTTTGTAGAAGAGAATAAGTTGAGAAACCAATCATGATGAGAGTGGAAAGCATATGGGGGTCTAAAATTATATATATATATTTTTATATAACACCTTGATATTTTATAATAATAAAATTATATTTTATGAATTAAATTACATGCAACATAATGTTTGTTTCACATTACATTTAATAGTATATTTACCTTGCACCACACACAACATTTAATTTCATCAATGGATTTTGTTACAGGTAAGACTAAGTATTTCCAAATGCTATTAATATTACTATTTAAAATGAAAATTATCTTGTATCCATTACATTGGTAGTTCAAAATAGGATTAAAAAACATAAATATAATATATGGTTTATGTATTTGGTTAAAAATCTATTATAAATTAATATAAAACCCAATTGTAAAAAGGGAATTGTTTTTATAAATTATTATATTTTTATGCTAAAAATTTATTTTTCCATCATAAATAAAATTAATTATTTTTAGTGGATGATATTAATAAAATGTATGTTTATATATGTATTAAATTAATTTTTTTAACATTTTCATAGTAGAATTCACAAGAATAAGATAAGAACAAATCTAATTTTATTCTCATAAGTTATATTTTTCTAAAGGCAATTTTTCATCATTTCAATTGATACTTTTTCAAATATGATAATTAACAATATAATAAAATTTATATGAATAATAAACATACATTATTTAATTTTAAAATAAAAATTTTCTTTGGGTGATTTTTTTAGATTTTTCAGAAAATATTGATTTTCTGGTGAATAGTGTAAAAACTGATTTTCGTAAAAAGTCATTTATTTTTGTAAACTTTGGAATTTAAGATTACAATTTTTATTTTAATATAAATTAATGTATCTTATAAGTTATTTATTTATATTTATTACAATTAATTACTTTTGAATCAACATTATATTGGATTTTAATATATGTTTTTTGGTTATAAAGATGAGTTTTTCTAAAAAATATATTAAAATAAAACAAGTTTTTCATTTTAAATTAATTGAAATAATACCTAATAGAGAGTGACTTCCCATACCTATATTCCACTTAATAGAAACCCTGATCTCAATGGGAAACATAACATCAACAACATCTCCCCAAATTCTAGAGGCTACCGACTAGCTTCGAGGGACTAGGGTGTGTCTGTGGGGATAATATGCCCATATTACGAGAGTGTAAAACAATGGATAGTTATAAATATAGTATAATAAAAAATTAAATATAAGTAATCATAAGTCAAATAAATAATATATAGAATAGTAAAAATAGATAAATCAACTTAAATAATATACAAGAACTGATGATGAGATTTCATGTCTTTAGTATGGTGGAAGACACGGATACAAAGTAGCAACCATAAATGAAAACCAATGTAGAAAAATGAAATTCGTAAACTATACCAAAAATCACGAGCTACAGATCCATCATCTCCTACCAAATCCCTCCTAAAATTGAAATCAATCCTGTGTTTGACGTCTTTTGATTCCCTTTATCAACACCTAAAATCATGTAATATTCCTTTGCAAAATGGCGCCTAGAGAGGGTGGGAGGTAAATATCAGTGGGACCCCACCAATGGTGTCTATAACATATATCCCATGTAATGGAAATTCAGTATTGTGAAATAATTCATATATATAGTAATGCAGTACAATGTAACTAAACACCCATGTACCTTTTTAAACCATCGACTGGTATCTATAATACTAAACAAATCATTACTTGATTATTTCTAGTTTATAAATAAGTCACATGTTAGAAATAGTGAAGGTTCAAATATATAACAATGAAATCTATAATTATATTAAATAATGATGTTACAAGTTAAAAATCAAGTCAACTTAGACATTATGGGTCACTAATTCAGTAATGAATGTGGCATAGAAAAGGGTAAGAGTGTAATCCAATGAGCTTAGTCCAATTAATTCAACAATATGAAGCCGATCGAGTTAATGGAGTTCATCCAAGGTAAAATAGTGAAATACAATGACCATCCTCTATAGGATTTTACCATGGAACCTACTTGTCCATCCACGATCCATGGAGTGTATCCAAGTCATCCTGTAGTGATACATGAGGGACCATATTTTTTTATATCTGTAATCTAATGTTATGAAATGATTTGATTCTATGTGGGTCTCACCAAAAGTTAGTTGTATCCTTCAATCTGTAATGGGATCCATGGGTGTCTGAACACTCCCTCGAGAATCCTAGGCAATCTCTAGTCCGACCACCACTATTTTGAAAAGGAATTAATATTCTATTTATAATGTTCATTATGTTAGAATTAATTGGCATGAAAAGTCTAAGTAATCATGAATCCATTTAGAATTTTATAATTAACAAATATGTCCATTTTGTTCAAGACTTTTTTTTCATTAGTGTGAAATTCTAAGTAGCATGAAACCATTCATTTAATCTGTTTACAACATTTTTATAAATCATTTTTCAGTCCACTAATATCCATTCAAATGGTAAGTGGTGGTTTATACATGAAACCCATTATTCAATTACATTTAAAGAGTCCAAGTCATATACTTAGTATACATTCCAAATTCCATTTCAAAACTAATTATCAAATTAAAGAACTTACCATAGGTAGGTCATGTGGTTATAATACATGGTACTTTCCATTATGAAATTAAAAATATAAATCAAACCATTTATAACATAATTGATAACCCTTAGAAAGGTCACACCAAAGAATAGTCGAACCGTGGATGAAACATGTCAAAACACTAAAACAACAATTATGGAAAAACATCAAACATGGGATAGATAGAGTTATGCGAATAAGGACTAACAAATAATCACATATTTTGGAAGATCCTAAAAATATAGTTATAATTATTATAAAAACGGAATATTATTTCAAAATATGACACTCGTTAAAATCACATGCCTCACATGACAATTTCAAAATCAATAAACTTGAAGGATGAGTTATGGACCACCCATAGTAGGATTGTATGAATCTTCTCATCGTGTATTAGGATATATTTTGAATTTTATTGGAGTAGATATAAGATATAGTTAAAAACACTTAAACCTCGATAACTTGGCCTAGAGGAAGAAAGATGAATATTTGTTAAAAAAATCAAGTACATACCTTTTCTAATCCAATGTGAAAAAATAGAAGCTCAAATACACCCTGGATGAAAAAGATTATTGGATCCCTATTTTTGGACTTAAAAAGATTAAAAATGGGAGAAAATGGAAGTTCATTCCACCAACAATTTTATTAGAGAATAATGATGGATTAATTAGATCATTAATGGTAAAAATGTAAAATTATCCAAAATTTAGCTTGTTCATGGTTTTTCTAAAAAATTTACTAAATCATGTGCCAACCAAAAATTATTAACTAGGGAACAGGGAAATATCCCATGGTTCTGTAACATGGTTAAGGAAACCATGTTCCAACCATGAAATAATGCTCTATTTGAAAAAAACAATACCACCGACATGGATTATTCTAACCTTGTGGCCTCCCAAAACAATTTCCTAAAAACCATGTGTGAATCCTAGTTCTCTTAATGTGATAGGTTCCAGGCTCCGAACAAGCCTCACACAGCCATGTGACCTTATCTTACTCGTTGGGTTTTTATATTAGGTCTAAAATAATGAACTATACCAAAATTAAAAGGATCCATTTATAATTGAAAACAAAGGTTGCAAATATATTCCACCCTTAAAATAACTCTTACCTTGTTTTAGGGTGGTCAAAAACTATTTATGAAGAACTCTAGTCACTGGTCTTGAACATCATCCTCCTAATCCCATGTCTTGTCCTGCATGTGGTCATTCTTCCATTGCACCTATTCTAGAGGGACATACTAGCCTCATAGAGAATTCGTGATCAATTCAACAAGGCAAAATAGGTTATCCTCAAAGTTAGTGTCTTCATATAACTCATGTTCATGTGGATAAATGTTATGAGGTGGGTCATCATAATATTGGTGAAGGTGTGAAACATGGAAGAAGTTGTTCACATCATGATACCTATGAGGTAGTAACTACAGAAAGGGTTCCATCCCCACCTATTTTCAATATCTCAAATAACCAAAAAAATTGACCGCATCCCCTATATATGTATCTTTATACTACCAAGATTGGGGATAACCTAAGGAAAACACAATCCCCAACCTCAAACTCTAGTGTTCATTGATAGTGATCTACATAAGATTTCTATCCAGACCGAGTAGTTGACATGTGCTTCCAGATTAGTTGAACCTGCTCCAAATTCTCCAATATTAGATAAAGACCTAGTGGGGATGCCTCACCAACCTATGTCTAGAACAAGTGTTAATGGAACGACCTAAAAAATAATTCTTGAAAAGGATCCATCTGAGTTTTCAAATGAAATATATTATTATTGGAAAAATAGATAAGTGGTATACGATTGTCCCATGAATTGCTGAAATCAATGAAAAATTATTAACAAATTCCCTCTAAAAAATTTATTTCTTTGTTCCCATTTTCCATCAGTCCAGGGGTTAAATGATATTCATAGGAGTCTATGTGTGTTGTTAGCCTACTACAATCCTACCAGAACTCTAACATGAACTGAGTATCCATATCTGAAATTATAGTATGAAGAACACCATGTAGTTTTATGATATCACCAACATACAGTCTTCCTTGATCATCAACTTAGAAAAGTCTACCAAATAGGAATGATGTGAGCAAAATTCATTATTCTTTCAATAACTACCCATTCAACGTTGTTACGACTTGGAGACCTAGGAAATCAAGATAAAATGTAAATGGAAACATCTCCCTATTTCTATTTCATGGTTGGTAGTGGTTGTGACAATCTTAATGGTCTCTGGTACTCCACCTTCACCAGTTGATATGTAGAACACCTAGTGTTGAAGCCTATTATCTACCTTTTCATTGTATACAACCAATATTGGCATCACATATCTTGAGACATTTTGTACATTCATGGATGAACTCCCCACTGATATGTGTGAAATTCTTACATCAAATCCTCTATCATATGTATAGGAATCTAGATACATCCATATATTCATAAGATTATATCACTATCAACAAACCAATCTGGAGACTGTTTATCTCCTAATATACTCCCATAGAGAACCAATCCCTTAAGATATAAAAATAGTCTACCCTTCACATTATTAATGAGGGAATTGGTAACATTCATGAATGAGATGTAAGATTGCTTGTGACACTCTTGAAACACTAGACTAATGAAATATTAGAGGTCCATTAATTTCTATTCATCATTGGCTTCCTATATAGCATGTGCTAGAGTTTTTTGACCCAGCCCACCATCGAATACCTCACCCTTTCCCATGAACATATGAAATCTAAAAATTAATGGATTATAGTTATTAAACCCATATATGATGTCCAAATTTCATGTTACTCATTGTAATGAAATATTTGAGGTTCATGTGATCCATGTAAACCACAAAGTTCACACCTAAAAAACAATGTCTCCATCAACATATGTCATGGACAACTGTAGCTCGATTAAGGTTGTGCATCGGGTAATTTCTATGATGAGGCCTCAATTATCAAGATCCATACACAATGTCTTTGTCCTCCTTCAGAGCACTACTCCTATGCCAATGCCTAATGCTTCTTAAAATATGGTATAACCTCTATCATATTTAAAATGGTAAGAATAGATGCTAAGAAAAGACTCTTTTTAGCCCCAAAAATAATTTCTTAAACTTTTCTGACCACAAGGACTTAACACAGTTGTTTTTAGGCTTATAAGAGGTCAATCATGGTGTGGAAATCATTGTATGAAATGTTTTTAATATCGATATGGACCCAAGAAATACTTTATATCAATATAAATCTTGGGATTCTCCATAGAAACTATAAAAATATCCTTTTCTTTGTCTACAGCTGCTCAAGATTTTGATATGATATGACCCAATAAGTGTGCTTTGTTAATACAGAAGTGGAACATATAATTCTTAGCATTATGATGATGTTATCCCAGGGTTCTCAAAAAGAAATCAAGGTTGTATTCATGGTCTCTATGTTTCCAAAAATGCACCAATATATCCACCACAAAGACCATGAAAAAATAAATTAGATTTGGATGGAAACCCCATTAATCTAATCCATGATAACTACGAGTGTGTTTGTATGACCGAACGATATAACAAGGTGGTAATAAAGACCATACCTTATACAGAAGGTTGCATGAGTTTTTTCTGATTCCCTTACTCACAATAACAGATATCCAAACCTCAGGTTGATCTCAGAGAAGGCCCTAGCTCCCCAGAGATGGTTGAAGAGTTCATTTATTTTAGGAAGTGGATACCATTTATTGATCATAAGAGGCTCCAACTCTCTGTAATCTAGTAATAAAATTATGTTTCAATATATCGTTTAGCTAAAAGAAAATTTGAACCAAATATGATGTACTAGTATGTATAAAACCTTTTCCCTTTAACTCCTATAACTATTTCTTGAGCTCCCAAATATCTGTAGATGTCATCTTGTATGAAGGAAAGGAAATTGGATGTAATCCTAGATTAATCTCGATCATGAACTCTATATTTCTCTAAGGGTATAAGAATGAAAATTAATCTAGAAAAAAATCACTTATATTATCTAATAATGGAGGAAATTAATCTTTTCCTATGCCTTGATCCTCTAGGAATACATTTGAAATCTAGGCAGTCACTCCACCTAGACCATGATTCTTTATTCCTATTATAACAAATTTGACACCCAAATAAACTTCATGTAGATAACTTCTTTGATCTGGTTATGTAAACAATACCCATCAGTGATAGAAGTATTAAAAATCATGATATTGAACCAACCAATCCATCCTAAGAATGATATCAATGCATGTCATATTAAGAACAAAGAGGTTTCATAAGAAAGGTTAATTGCTTACCTTAAGGGGACCCTCCCTACGTTATTGTATTCCCTCTAACTATACACATAATGACGTATCTAGGGCCATTACACTGTTATAATAATGTATTTATAGTCTGATACATTTCATGAAAGATATAAAGATAAAACATATCGATGTGCCTATATAAAATAATGAAGACACTGCAGTAGATGCCACTAGAATAGTACCTCATACTATAGGTGTTCCCACTTCTTCATCTGTAGTTATCAGTTGTAGTGCATGCAACTATCCTTATCCAAAACCCGTTCAATAGATGGACTACTATGATCATAATTTTATGTTGGAGCTACTACTACTCAGGGGTATAACTACCATGACCATGACCTCCCCCTTAGTGATTTATGTCAGTCCTATTTGCAATTTCCCACCTGATGTAGTGAAAAAGAACCTGATCATGATGGTGGAGATAGTTTTGATCCTTTTACTGATGGAGTATAGAATAAAGGTCATATGGAATATCTAAATATGCCCTATACAACCACAAGTACAACACTCTATTGGGTCTCTATCACAATAAGGCTTCAGGTTCCCCCATCATCCACACTGATGAAACACCTTGGAGTTATCAAAATAGGTACTCTGGTTGTCATTTCCCTGACAAGACCTATGAGGGATGTTTCCATCCATTAGAAGAAATAATGGCCCATCGGAACACTGATCCACTATGCTCGGTGCTATTTTTTCCCTCTGGTTATGCTCACTAATATGTTCCAGATTTAATATGTCAAACAAATTGGAAGGGGAATTTCATTCGCCTACATATGGGTGGAATACAAAATCCCATCCTCAAAACATATAGAATATGTACTCTCATCACTGGCTAGGAGTGGTGAAAAGTGTTGTAACTCATTGAAATGCAATGAATACTACATAATTATCATATAACGCTACTCAAGATGCTTGAAATATCATGATCTCTCAGCTCACAGCATCTATGAAAAGAACTTGTCAAAGAAGGATGTGTGGAAATCAACTTATACCATGACCTAATGGAGATAATCATGGGTAATAAAATCCCACTAGTGCTTGGATTAATATGAAATCATGTGTGTGTAAAATTTTGACCCTCTTCTCTATACGTGTTTCTAAATTCTCCCAGATAGAGAGTGTGGCCACTAGACAAGAATTATAAGATTACAGACCACCTGTTGAGTCAATAAGGTTTTCCTTATGACTTTTTCCATTCCTTCTTATTTTGAAAATCACAAACACCTTATACTTAAGAAAATATTATTATTACTCAAATAAGGAAAATTTACTTCCTTCAGGAAATTTAAGTTAACATAGATTTTTCTTATACATAGCTATTTGTTTCCCTTAAAATCAAAAATCGGAATTGCAACCAAATTCTAGGAGTCTTATAATAAAAAATTGGAGCATTCTGTTTTTAGGATCCGAATCTTGGATGTGATCTGTAATAATCCGAATCTGGACTCTAAACTATGTAGTAGATCTAATTCGAACTCTTTAGAAGTTCGACTCCGAACTCTTAAGAAGTTCGACTCAGAACTCTTAAGAAGTTCGACTCTGAACTCTTAAGAAGTTCGACTCCAAACTCTTAAGAAGTTCAACTCTGAACTCTTAAGAGGTTCGACTCCGAACTCTTAAGAAGTTCAACTCCGAACTCTTACGACGTTCGACTCCGAACTCTTAAGAAGTTCGACTCCGAACTCTTAAGATGTTCGACTCCGAACTTTTAGGCAGTTCGACTCCGAACTCTACAGATTTAGAATCTGATTTCTGATGAAACCAGACTCTGATTTCTTATATAATAGAATCCGAATTTTTCTTAACATAGACTCCGAAATTCACATTGATTAGACTCTGAACCCTTGACTTGCTTACACTCTGAATTATTAATTAGCCTTTACTTACGTATGCTTCATTCTAAAACGATGTCATACATTCAGTTATACAAAGTTTGTTATAAAACGGTGCCGTCTATTTTGTTATAAACTAACCATTGTCTAAGTGACACGTGTACAGGTCCCTCCGACATTTAAGAAAAATATGACCGTTGAAGAAGGAGCTGACCTTACCTATAAATAGGATTTCATTTGAAAGAGCTCGATACTGATGACAGATGAACAACTTGGTTTTGTGCATACATGTTGTAAAAGTGATTTCTAGAGAGAGAGGCTCCTATTAACTCCCAAAGCTTTGTGCGACTACGAATGTTTGTGATTACATTCGAGGGCTTCCGGGGATAGGAAGACAGAGGTGCCGACTGCCTTAAAGTTCGAGGGCTTTCTTGCTGAGGAAGATAGAGGTTGCCAACTACCTTGAAGTTGAGGGATTGCGGGGATAGCAATATAGAGACTCTGATCTTCGTATCGAGGGCTTACCCTGGTGTGGGTAAGACAGACTTGCTTGAAAGTATAAATCAAGGGACCTTTATCCAAGGTTGTTGGATACCCTTCTCTTTGGGTTAAAAGACTTATATCTTGTTACTTGTAGTTTAACTACTTGTTTATATTCCGCTGCATTTTGTATTATAAGGAAAGTTTAACTTTCTTATACTTTCTTATTTGTACTCTGTTTCATTTAGATTCTATACGCTTTAAGGTAGAATCTCATATTGTAATATTTTGTTATGTTTCAATTTCCGGAACCATATTTCCGGAACCTACTTTCGGAATCTCTTTCCAATTTTGTATTTGGTGTTAGTGGTGTTGTGAATTTTCTTAGTTTAACATTGTTAAACTTAGCCCTAACTAACATTAAAAGTTCCAAAGGAATTTTTAAAGTATACAATTCACCCCCCTCTTGTATTTTGTTCCACCTAATAGATATACATATCTTTATATTCGATCCTACAATTGGTATCAGAGGAGGTCTCTGAAATACTTGTTTTTACGAATAACTTTTTCTTGCTCATTTTATCATTCCGAACTATCTCATTACAAATTTTCCCATTCCGAACTTTCTCATTCCGAACTTTGTTATTAAGAATCTTTTCTACTAACAAGTTTTTGTATCGATGGATTTTACTAGTATGGCAGGAATTAATGTTGGATCGATTGATAATCTAAATCCTACAAGACCACCTATATTTTATGGTAATGACTATGAGTACTGGAGAGATCGAATGAAGACTTTTGTTATCAACACTGGAGTAGACAATTTTGTAATGCTTAATGGTGATTATAAAATTCATGACAAGGAAGTTAGAACTTTCACTAACCAGGAAAAGCAAGAATATCAACTCAACTATAAGGTACGCAATACTCTACTATGTTCAAGGACTAGAAATATATATAGCCAAATTTCTTCTTGTGAAGTAGCTAATTGCATATGGAAGAAATTAGATGTTACACACTTTGGGACTTCTAAAGTGATTGAGACTAGAAGAGCTATGCTTAGAGCTGAATATCATGGCTTCAACTTTCCTTATGGAGAACCAATCTGTAAAGTTCAATAGAGATTCATGACTATAGTCAACAGCCTATAATCTATGGGAGAGAAAGGCTTAGATGATGAATCTCCTGTGGATAAGATAATTGATATTATGCCCAATGAGTGGGAATCCAAAAGAACAGCTATAGATAAAAACAGGAAGGTCACTCAGATCTCTCTTGATGAGATTTTTGGAACTCTTATACAACATGAAACCATAATGAAGAGAGATGCAGACAACATCAAGAAAAATTATGGAAATGGTACTGTTGCTTTTACTACAACTTCAAATCAGATGAAAGCTAAGACTCCTGAGAGAGTAACCAGGTCCATGTCTAAGAAATTTATTTTCCAATCCGAATCTAGTGAGAGTGAAGTCTCAGAAAATGAATTAGCCAATCTTGCTCAAAGGATGAACAAGATAGTCGGCCATGGAAATTTTCAATCTAAGTATAAGAAAAAGGATAGGAAAGATAAGAAAGATGGAGAAGTTACTTGTTATGAGTGCAAAAGAGCTGGACATATTAGACCAGACTGCCCTATGCTCAAAAAGAAAGAAAGAAAAGAAAGACATTCAGACAGGAACAGAAAGAAGTATTATAAAGCCAAAGCTAAGAAAGTTTTGAAATCTAATGACACCTGGAGTGCCAGTGGTGGTGACTCTTCAGATGAATCTTCTCATTATGAATCTTCAGGACAGAAGAATCTTGGTCTTATAGCCATATTAACTATTGATAATCATTGTTTCATGGCTAAGGTATGAAATTCTGAATCATTGACCAATGTTTCTTTAAATTCCAATAATAGTAAGTATTATAACTCTTCTTATGAGGAAAATACTTTACCTACTTTTGAAGAAGTCTCTAGGTTTTCTGAACTTCTTGAAATTGAGAAGTCCAAACTCAATAAGAAACTTGATAAGGCAAACTCTAGGAATTATATTCTTACAAAAGAGATATCAGACCTTTCTAAAGATCTTGATAAGAAAAATGCTGATTTTGAAAGTATTTCAAAAAATCTTGAGGAAGTAAGTTCTGAAAAGAACAAACATTATAAAGAATTAGAAAAAGTAATTTCTAATAAAAATGTTTTAGAGCCTAGCTTTAGTTCTAAAACTAACGATTTTGAGGATAAAAACTTGGTTGTAAAACTCAATTCCAAATTTTTTTCCTTAAATAAGTGTTTATCAAAATTTACCCATGGTAAGGAAAATTTCGATAAAATATATTCTCAAATAAGACCTTTAAGAAATAAGTCCGGATTTGGTTATACCCATGCAAAACCAATTTTCAGTAACAATTATTTTGTTCCTCAAAGTGCCCCATTTTGTACCAAGTGTCAATGTGGTGGTCACTGGGCAAAGAATTGTTCCTTAAACAAGACCCAATCTTTAGGATTTCACAAAGCTTACTTCTCTAAGAAGATGTGGGTTCCTAAAATTTTATTATCTGTAAATCTAGGATCCAAACAAATTTGGATTCCGAAAGACTAATTTTCTTCTTGATTTCAGGAAAATAAAGAGAGTACCAGCAACAATACATGGTACATGGATAGTGGATGTTCCCGGCACATGACTAGTAACAAAAGCTATTTTGAAAATATTATCAAAACGAAAGGAGGAAAGGTAACTTTCGGAGATAATGCTAAGGGAGAGATTCTTGGTATTGGTAATATTGTTCTTCTTGGTAAAACCTTGATTTCAAATGTTCTTTTTGTTAAGGGTCTTAAGCAAAACCTCATTAGCATAAGCCAGTTATGTGATGAAGGTTACCTTGTGAATTTCAGGAATGATAAGTGCTTATTTCACAATTCCAAGGAAAAATTTATTCTCTCAGCCAATAGGCAAGAGAGTGTTTACACTCTGAACGTAGAAGACCTCAGAAGCCAATATTTACCTTTCCTAAGTGCAATGGAAGATCATTCTTGGTCATGGCATAGAAGACTAGGTCACAGTAACCTTAGGAACCTATGTAAACTCTCTAAGAAGAAACTAGTTAAGGATCTACCAGAGCTTAGATTTGATTCTTCTAAAGTTTGTGATCCTTGTCAATATGGAAAGAAACATAAATATAGTTTTAAATCAATCAGTGAAGTCTCAACAACCGATGCATTACAGTTAGTGCACATGGATCTTTTTGGTCCAACATAAACTGGAAGAATTGGAGTCAAATACTATGTGTTTGTTCTAGTTGATGATTACACTAGGTTTACTTGGGTCTATTTTCTAGCAAAGAAATCTGAAGCTTTTTCCTATTTCAAAAGTTTTAGAGCTCAAGTTAAAAATGCGAAAAACCTTCCATTGGAAACTATTCATAGTGAGCATGGAGTAGAATTTCAAAATTCTGATTTTGAAACTTTTTGTAGTAAGAAAGGTATTACTCACATTTTTTCAGCACCTTGAACTCCTCAACAGAATGGTGTAGTTGAAAGAAGAAATAGAATTCTTCAAGAGATAACTAGAACCATGTTGAGTGAATATTCTATCGCTAGACATTTCTGGGATGAAGCTCTAAGTACTGCTTGTTATACTATAAATTGAGTTTTGATTAGACCTTTTCTTAATAAAACCTCTTATGAGTTATGGAATGGTAGAAAACCAATACTTTCCTACTTCAAGGTTTTTGGTTGCAAAGTATTCCTTTTGAATACTAAAGATAACTTACATAAATTCTCACAAAAATCTGATGAAGGGATTTTCTTAGGATATTCCACAACCTCTAAGGCTTATAGAGTTTTTAATAAAAATACTTGCACTGTTGAAGAAACAGTACATGTAAAATTTGATGAGTCAGTTCCTTTTGTTTCTAAAACACCCCTACCTACATCCTCAGATGTGTTTTTAAAAAGTGATTATCAACCTTTTATAGAAGAACCTTCTGATAAGGATAATGTTATAGAAGATACTTCAGAAACATTTACCCCAGAAGACTTTCTACCCTATGTTGATGAACAGGTTTTACAAAACCCAAATCAGGTGTTTCTTAAGAATCATCCTAGTGATAGTATCATTGGTGATGTAAATCAACATGTAAGGACTATAAGTTCCTTATGAAATGAAGTAGAATATCTATCATTTATTTCCCAATTAGAACCAAAAAGCACTGATGGAGCTTTAGGTGATGATGATTGGATCAAAGCCATGCAAGATGAACTTAATGAATTCGAAAGGAATAAAGTCTAGACCTTGGTTGAAAGACCTAAGGAAACTTCTGTTATTAGAGTAAAATGGGTTTTCAGAAATAAATGTGATGAAAATGGAGTCATAGTTAGAAATAATACTAGACTTGTGGCTAAAGGCTATAATCAGCAAGAGGGAATAGAATATGAAGAAACCTATGCTCCAGTAGCTAGACTTGAATCTTTCCGTATTCTACTTTCTTTTGCAGCATTATTTAATTTCAAACTTTTTCAAATGGATGTAAAATGTGCTTTTCTTAACGGTTATGTTCAAGAGGATGTTTTTGTTGAACAACCTCTTGTCTTTGAAGATAAAAAACATCCAGATCATGTTTTTAGACATACCAAAGCTTTGTATGGCCTTAAACAAGCCCCACGAGCATGGTATGATAGACTCACTGGATTTTTGCTTCAAAATAACTATGTTAAGTGAAATGCAGATCCAACTCTTTTTTTAAATAAAGATAATAAAAATGTTTTGATTGTTCAAATTTATGTTGACGACATCATATTTGGTTCAACTCAGCAATCTTTGACTGACTCTTTTGCAAGTCTAATGAAATCTGAGTTTGAAATGAGTATGATGGGTGAGTTAACTTTTTTCCTTGGTTTTCAAATTTCTCAAAATTAAGAAGGAACCTACATATCTCAACATAAGTATATTAAAGATCTTCTTAAAAAGTATGGTTATGACAATACTAAGAGTATAAGTACTCCCATTGGTACCTCAAATTCTCTAGATCTTGATGAAGCTGGGAAACCAGTAGATCAAACATCTTTTAGAGGTATGATAGGAAGTTTACTTTACTTAACAGCTAGTCGACCAGTCTTAATGTTTTCAGTATGCTTATGTGCAAGATATCAATCCAATCCTAAGGAATCTCACTTAAAGGCAGTAAAAAGAATTTTTTGCTACCTTAAGGGAACCATTGATCTACGATTATTTTATACTTCTGGAAATGATTTTGTTCTAAAAAGATTTTCTGATGCTAACTTTGGTGGATGTAGAATGGATAGAAAAATTACATCCGGAACTTGTTATTTCTTAAGAGATTCACTAGATTCTTGGTTCTGCAAGAAGCAACATTCTGTAGCACTCTCCACTGCTGAAGATGAATATGTAGCAGCTAGAAGTTGTTGTGCTCATGTATTGTGGATGCAACACACACTCACAGATTATGGATTGAGTTTTACTAAAACTTGATTTTTTTGTGATAACACAAGTTCCATTGCTTTAAGTAAGAATCATGCACATATCTCCCGTGAAAAACACATAGATATTAGGCATCACTTTCTTAGGGATCACACACTCAAAGGAGATATCATTATTTAATTTATTGGAACACCAGATCAACTTGCTGATATTTTCACAAAATCCTTGCCTTCTGATAGATTTGAATATATTAAATAGAAGTTAGGGATGATAACCGTAAGGTAATCCTTCTTAATTAACCTTCTATTGAAAAAGTCTCCTTACAGTAATAAACTCTTTTTCATAAGGGGAGTACATTTGTTTGATAGAATAAAAAAAATTTGGATTATTTTCAATCTTTTCGGAACTAAGATTTCCAGAATGGAAATTTCCGGAATTGCAATTTTTGGGATTGGTTTTTTTCTTCTTTCTTCCCTTCTTCAAAAACATCAGGAATGGAATTATCGTTATGAAAATTATCAGAATGAAGATTTTTGGACTGGGCTTTTCGTAACGGTTTTTTATAAGACTTTTCATAATAAGTTTTTTTTTGAATATTACCAATTTCAAATAATACTTCATATCAATCCATATGTTATGATTTCCCTATCTAGTTTTATAATCAAATTTTGCTTACTGGTATCTTCACTGATTAGTTCAGATTCTAGTTTTTCCTCAAATCCGTTTTTTAAAAAAAAACCTCAAATGATCGGAGTCATTTTTTCCCCCCGGGATTATTCTCAACCGTCAGATCAGATCAAAGTATTTTCAACCATTGGATGATCATTGGAAGACCAACGATCATTCTCTTTGTCTATAAAAAGGGGGGCCCGAGACTTGTCCCACATCGATTTTCAAGATTTTGCGTCTCGAAGCCCTGCTGCTCCTTTTAAGGCCAGTTCCGAACCTTGTGAAGCTGATCCGAATCCTACAGTTTACGTCACTCCGAATGTCTATTGAAGAAACTTCACAAGATATGTCAACTACGAAACAGATTTTAAAGTGGTTAGTTTACAGAGAAAGGTTAGTTCATCCGGATTTTTATAAGCGTGATTCTATCATTTAGAAAAATATTAGACTAAATGGATGGGAAGATGTCTGCATAGCCAATTCAGAAAAACAGGATCCGGTTTACACTGATCTGTTGATAGAATTATATGAGTCTGTTTCCTTCCTAGTAGAAGATGGCAGAGAAAAATTTTCTTTTAAGTCTTATGGAAAGACTTATAAACTCTCTTACACTAAGGAAGAAATCCTAGTGGGTATAAAATATGAGGGAGAAGATGAATTTTGCTCTCACAAACTTCCGGATGTGCAAGGAAGATTCGTTAAGGAAAAAGAACTACAGTGTCTTGGGCTCAAGGATGATTCAACTACAAATATTGCTCGGCTCGCTCCAAATAATAGAATACTACAACTATGGGTGCATGGTTTTCTGGTTCCGAGAAGAGGAGATAAAGACAATCTGAAGAAGAGTTATATCTTTGTCTTAGATTTTTTGGTAAATCTAATAAAGATAAATCTGATAAGGCATGTCTTGGTTACGATCAAAAATATCAAAGAAGGAAATATGAGAGCTCAGATTATTTTTTATCCAGACTTATTATCAAAGTTGATTGTTAGGTGCTTAGAATCTTTCAAAGTTTCCTAGAAATCAATGATCGGGAATTGCAAGCTCATGCTTGTCAGTGATGATACGCTTAAGAGAATAAAGATGGGATTTTATAGTGAATCCGGAGAATTTTCCCCCCTATCTGTGGAAGATTTTGAAGCAGCTGAAAAAGAAACACAATCTCCGGAACCATTAAAAAAGAAAAGGAAGAAGAGAAAGTCTAAGGAAGTAGTTTCTGATGAAGATGTTCCTCAACCGAAGGAAACTGAATCTGCACCACCCAAACCGAAGAAGCAGAAAATATATACAGATGAAGTAGTAGAAAAATGGAGGAAAGATAAGGAAATGAGGAAGGAAGGGGATCCTCAATTCGGACTCGACCCTGCTGAGGCTAAGGCTTTAAAAGAAAAGGCTGCTGAGGAGATGGAAAGACAAACGAAGGAAAATAATTTGAGGAAGAAGATGTCTGAAGCTGAACTAGTTCAATCGTTGCTAAAGGGTATAGAGTTGGCTTCTGAAAGGATTCCAGTTCCGGAAACATTTGGAGTCGAACCTTCTTTACCAGAAACACCAGAAAAAACTTTTGTCACTCTGGAAAAGAACTAGGGTAATGAACCTGCAGTAGAAGCTGAGAAACAAGGTGCTGAAGCAGTTGTGGAAGAAGTAGAACATGTAGAGGAAGAAGAAGAAGAGGAGGAGAGTGAAGATATAGATACCTTGATAAAACAATTTCAGGATTATATGGCTGAATCTGGAAAAATAGTATCTCCAGGGAAGGGAGATGAGGAAGCTGGCAAGAAACACCAACAAGAAGAAGAAGAGAATGAGTTGTTTGATGATGAAGAATCCTATCAAAGGAGCTATCTTGAAGAAGGACAATAAAGACAGAAACCAGATGAAGATCAGATTGTTCATGTTTCTGAATCTGAGGAAGTTTCTCCAAATGTGCAATCCATTCCGAAATCCGATTAAGGCAAGCAAGATTTAATGGAGACACCTATTAAGGATATCATTAGAAATAAAGAGGTTGGTGGTACCTCTAGAAGGAAGCTGATGCTAGTCGAAGAAGAGGAATCTCAAAAAGAAGTCTCGGATTCGGAATCATCATCCCATGGGCATGTTTTTGTGGTTCAATCTCTGAGAAAACTGGTGGACACAATACCGATTCTTCCAACTATAGATTCTAGATTTCAGTTGTTGCAACAATCTATGAATCAAAAATCGGATTCATTGTCCATGGTAATGGATAAGTTTGTGAAGTTGGAAGCTGAATAGAAAAGTTTTCTGATCGATTATGATGTACATAGAAAATCATGTAGTAAAGTAACCAAGTGGTCTAAGAGAGTAGACGAAGATTTTGTACATTTTGAAAATTTTCAGGCTGATGTTCAAAGTGCCTTTGGAATGGAGGAAAAAAGGTTACTAAAATTTCTAAGAAGTTGGCCCAGGAACAAAATGTCTGGAATCAATAGGTCAGGGATCTAAATGGAAAGCTTAACTCAGTATCTCAGAATTGGAAATTTGAAAGAGATTTCTGGATTGAGTTTCAGCAGAGGATGGAGAAACGGGATGAGTTGTTGAATTTTCAAAAAGAAGCATTGGAGGCTCAAGCACAGCTGTTAAAAGCCCAAGAAGAAAAGGTAAAAGTCTTGGAGAGGCAACAAGAGGAAGACCAAAGAGACCTGAAGAAACTCAAAGCCTTGTTGAAGTAGCTTATTCCAAAGGAAAAGGACGAAAAATGAACCCACTCTGATATTTTGTTGTAGTTTCATTTCCTTGTATTTTTTCCCATAACTCTAATGAAAGATTATCTGTTCTGTTTGTCTCTTGGTGTATACTAATGTTTCAGGTAGCATAATTTGTTTTCCATTCTCTTCAATTCTTTTTGAAAATCACAAAGGGGGAGAAGGAAATAGAACTGTTCCTAAGGAGGAGAAAAGAAAAATTTATGAGAGAAATATCCTTAATGAAAGGGGGAGTTTCCCATTACGTATTGTTTCATTCTTACAATTATGAAAACACTACTCCAGAAACCAAGAATACAATCCTTAGTGTTTAAATGCCTAAGTGGGAGTTAGTTGTATTCAATTCTATCCATGAACGAAGGGAGATATGTTTTAAATAGTCTAATGAAAATTGTTTTCCTTATACTTTTTCAAAAGGATGTTTGTGCTTTCCAAAAACGGGGAGATTGTTGAGTCAATAAGGTTTTCCTTATGACTTTTTCCATTCCTTCTTATTTTGAAAATCACAAACACCATATACTTAAGAAAATATTATTATTACTCAAATATGGAAAATTTACTTCCTTAAGGAAATTTACCTTAACATAGATTTTTCTTATACATAGCTATTTGTTTTCGTTAAAATCAAAAATCGGAATTGCAACCAAATTCTAGCAGTCTTATAATAAAAAATTGGAGAATTCTGTTTTTAGGATCCGAATCTTGGATGTGATCTGTAATAATCCGAATTCTGGACTCTAAACTATGTAGTAGATCTAATTCGAACTCTTTAGAAGTTCGACTCCGAACACTTAAGAAGTTCGACTCCGAACTCTTAAGAAGTTCGACTCCGAACTCTTAAGAAGTTCGACTCTGAACTGTTAAGAAGTTCGACTCCGAACTCTTAATAAGTTCGACTCTGAACTCTTAAGAATTTCGACTCCGAACTCTTAAGAAGTTCGACTCCGAACTCTTAAGAAGTTCCACTCCAAAATCTTAAGAAGTTCGACTCCGAACTTTTAGGCAGTTTGACCTCGAACTCTATAGATTTAGAATCTGATTTCTGATGAAACCAGACTCTGATTTCTTATATAAAGGAATCCGAATTTTTCTTAACATAGACTCCGAACTTCACTTTGATTAGACTCCGAACCCTTGACTTTCTTACACTCCGAATTATTAATTAGCCTTTACTTACGTATGCTTCATTTTAAAACGATGTCGTACATTCAGTTATACAAAGTTTGTTATAAAACGGTGCCGTCTATTTTGTTATAACCTAACCATTGTCTATGTGACACATGTACAGGTCCCTCCGATCTTTAAGGAAAATATGACCGTTGAAGAAGGAGCCGACCTTACCTATAAATAGGAGCTCATTTGAAAGAGCTCGATACTAATGACAGATGAACAACTTGGTTTTGTGCATAAATGCTATAAAAGTGATTTCTAGAGAGAGAGGCTCTTATTAACTCCCAAAGCTTCGTGCGACTCTGAATATTGGTGATTACATTCGAGGGCTTCCGGGGATAGGAAGACAGATGTGCCGACTACCTTAAAGTTCGAGGGCTTCCTTGCTGAGGAAGACAGAGGTTGCCAACTACCTTGAAGTTGAGGGCTTGCGGGGATAGCAAGACATAGACTCCGATCATCATATCGAGGGCTTACCCTGGTGTGGGTAAGATAGACTTTCTTGAAAGTATAAATCAAGGTACCTTTATCCAAGGTTATTAGATACCCTTCTCTTTGGGTTAAAATACTTATATCTTGTTATTGGTAGTTTAACTACTTGTTTATATTCCGCTTCATTTTGTATTATAAGGAAAGTATAACTTTCTTATACTTCCTTATTTGTACTCTGTTTCATTTAGATTCTATACGCTTTAAGGTAGAATCTCATATTGTAATCTTTTGTTAAGTTTCAATTTCCGGAACCATATTTCTGGAACCTACTTTCGTAATCTCTTTCCAAGTTTTTATTTGGTGTTAGAGGTGTTGTAACTTTGCTTAGTTTAACATTGTTAAACTTATCCCTAACTAACTTTAAAAGTTCCAAAGGAATTTTTAAAGTATACAATTCACCCCCCCTCTTGTATTTTGTTCCACCTAATAGATATACATATCTTTATATTCGATCATACACCACCATCCCTCAAAATTTTGTAAGGATACTACAATTAGAACTTGGATGTCAAATTATCCATCTTATGAGAATGCCTAGGAGAACTATGCATAGACTGCATCGAAGAAAAGAAACTATCACAAAATTTGTTCTTTGTGCCCAAATCAGGTTCACTCCATTACCTATCATGAACATTATAAAGAAGGATAGGAATCTGAAACCATTTCATTTTAGATTCTATGTTTCAATTTATAAGGGATATTCATTTCCATTGAATCAGTTCCCATACACCTTATCACTCATAATGACATCTATTTATTGGTAGCATAATGTCGTGACAATGAAAATTACACATCCCAACCCACGAGGGAACAAGAACATTAGGAATTCAGATAAGTAATAACACAATTGCAACATAATAATATAACATGAACATCTAAAATATTAAAACATTACTCAACAATCACATGCATATCAAGAAAGAAAGTAGTGATATTACCTTGTATGTCATAGAAATATACATGACAAGTGCATTCTAGGTTCCCATAAGGATGCATGAGAAATACTCTTTTCCTTAATATAATCAACACAAGAATGGAAGAAATCATCAATCATATTAATAAAAATAAAAACAAAACAACATGTGCATCACCCAACGATGAAATAATAAAAACCATGATAGGAGAAAAACCAATTATATTTTTTGTAACATAGATCTTACCCCTAATATTTGTCTGTGACACCCAAGAACAGCTTTTGACCAAGTATTATAACATTTCTAAATTATAAACTATTATCTCCAAATAGTAAATAATGAATGGAAAACACCACTGATACAACTTTCTGATGTCCCATACCCGGATTCCACTTAACTAGTGCTCTAAGACCTTTGGGAAAATTACATCATGTTCATATCCTAAAATTAAAATTGCTTCTGAATAACAGCGAAGGCTTACTGTGTGTTTTTGGTGATTCTATTGCCTCTTTAAAAGAGTGTATCACATAGTATATTTTTTATAAAAAGAATATAGTGGAAGAAATATATGTAAATAGAAGGAAAAAAAGAAATAAAGACAATGATAACAATAACTAAATCCACTATGATAGAAAACAATAATTGATTATGATATGTCATGTATCTAGTAAGCTGTAAAAAATTGATGCAATGTAGTAAGCATACATGAAACCCCAAAACTAGAAAAAGGGAAAACATAAACTATCCGAAGAATCTAAATTTACTGATTGATCATCTTCTACCATCTCTATCCTAACACAACAAGCAATCATGTTATCAAATCCATAATCTTAAATTTATAAACACCTACCACCATGTGACCCACCCTGGGTACCAAAAATCATCTTGAGATGGTGTGAGATAATTATCAGTGGGCCACAACCAATGGTTTCTATAACATACCACCAATGCAATGTAAATGTAATAGGGTGAAAGAATGAATATATAAAGTAATTAGTGCAATGTACCCAAATATCTGAGTACCTACTTCAAACCTCAGCGAGGGTATAAACATATGTCCTGTTAATTATTTTTTTATAAAAAGTTTATAAAAAACTCACTTATTATCAATAGTTAAGGTTCCATTATGTAATAATGAATCATATATTGATATTTAACAATTATGTTCCATGGTATCAACTGAGGAACCATAGACCTATAGGGTCACCAACTCAGTAATGATGGTATCCTAGCTATGGGTAAGTGTATAATCCAAGGATATTATTTAAAGAATTCCCAAATAATATTCCAATCAATTCCAAGGTGTTCATCCAATGTAAATTGGAGTAGACAAATGACTGAGCCCGATGGGATTTAACCATGGAACCAACTTGTAAATGGTGGATCCAAGGAGTGAAACCATGGAAGCCTATAGTACTAAATGAGGGATCCTATATTGTCATCCCATGTATCCAATGTTATATGAGGATCGAGTTATATGTGTGTCATATCAAAATCAAGTTCTACCCTTGAATTCAGAATAGGTTCTTTCAGTGCTCAAGGAACTCCATCAGGAATCCAAGGTGTTCTCAAGTCAGGATGATACTATTTTATAGTCAAGTCATAAAAAATTTATAGGTTTTAATATATTTTGGTTCATTAGTTTGAAATGGATAATTAAGCATGAAATCAATGAAATAATATATTATTAATCAATAAGTCCATTGTGATCAAGCCTTGACATTAATTAGTGTGACAAGGCCAAGTGGAATGTAACTATGCATTTAATCTATTTAAGGAATTTTCATAAATCAATGTCCACTTTGATACCTTCCATTAACATTGTATGGTACAATAGTAAAATGAAACATATTATTCAATAATATTTTAAATGGATAAGTGATATACATGGAAAACATTCCAACTTCCATTTCACATTTAATTTTCAAATTGATACACTTACCATTAGTGGGTCAAGTCTTGAGCATGCATTGTACTTTCCATTATGAAATTAATAATTTAAATCATGTCATTTAATATAGAAAAGCATAATCTTAGAATATTCAAGTCAAGGCACACCCAAATGAAGACTAAAATGCATCAAAACATGATGAAACAATTGTGAAAAAACATCACACATGGGATGAATGGAGTTTCAGACATAACAAATAAAAAATAATCACAAATTTTGAAATATAATAACTATACTGTTCTAATGATTATAATCTTGGTATATGAATTCAATAAACAACACTGAATGAAATCGATGCCCCCTAGAACAATTCCAAAATTAGAGAACATAAGGGATGAGTTATAGAACATCGAACATAGGATTGTATAACTCTCTTTAACCATTATTAGCCTCTAATTCATCCTGGAATGGAGTACATTGTGAAAAATGTTAAATACTCACACCCTGATAACTATGTCTATAGCAAGAGAGACGAAGAACTACTAAATATGACTCAAGTACATAACGTTGGACATCCAACATGAAAAAAAGATGCTTGAACATATCCAAGATTATAGAGATCTCTTGATCCCTAAGATAATACTTAAAACGATTCAAAATGGGTGGAAAATGGATGTTCAATCCATTGGAAATCGTATTAGAGAAAAAGAGATGCTTAATTATATAATTAATGGTACAAATGTAAAATGACCAAAAATTTATCTTCTGAACATTTTGTCTGCATAGTTTTCTAAGCCATGTGCAATCATTGCATTGGTACCTAGTGAATAAGGGCTTACCAAATGGTTAGGTATCATGGTTATGGAAATTGTGCGCCAACCGTGTATAAAGGATTTGTTTCAAAAAGTATGCCATATGCACCGTTTTCTCTAATCATGTGTTCTCCCTACACATTTTATTACAAACCATGCACCCGGACTAGTTATCCAAAAATGCTGGGATCTGAGCTCTTAAAAATATTTAAACACCCTTGAGACCTTCACTAACTCATTTGGTATCCATATTAGGTTAAGAAAAAAATAATTAGATTGAAATTAAAATGATATATACATGAGTAAAAACTAGTTTCCTAGATAGGGAATGCAACAAACTAAATTTCTATATGTAAGTAAATATTAATTTATTTTCATATATTGATGATTTCTAGTCATATTGTTAATATATAATCAACTTTTTTCTAAAATAATACTCTTATTAAAAACATACAACATCGCTGCATCTACGAGATTATAATTAAATTAAAAATTTCTACTTATTTGAATTAGATTTTGAATAATTGATTCCATATTTGGAATCATACAAATTTCTAATATAAAATATTATAAAATTAGTTGTTCCTACCAAAGTGAAGAGGGAAACAATTAAAATTAAACACAGTTATTAAGGTAAAATATTAGTTGTTTGTGTGACTAAACATTACAAATAAGGGGTAAAATGTCATCGAAGCATATCAATCGCCCATTTTTATGGACATGTTTCTAACCTATAATATATATTATTTAGTGTAATTCATTATATTTCCTTTTTGATATGTAAAATAATGGGTACACCTAATCTCTTTTAAAAAATTCCAAGTGTGTCATTTCCCTCACTAATAACAGGACTCGACCTATCCACACCAATTAACTTATATAAAACTCTTTTTATTGTCCAAACATAATCCAAAATACTACTAAAATTTCTTACATTTATTCTTTAATCCTTAAATTATGAATTAATATCTCATTGGATTTTATTTGGTGAAAATTATTAGGGGTTACACGAAGAAGATGTAACAATCATCAAAATGTGTTTTTGTTTCATTTATTTATCAACACCGTCAATTATAATTATTACATGCTTGTATATTAACCTGAGAATCCTAAATATAAACTGTTATTTTTTGTATATATTATTACCTACTACATCCAAAATTCTATAAAATGGGCTACAAAATCATAACTATTTTCTAGGGAGGTTTACCGACTAACAAAACAATATCACTCATTTTTCCAATACCACCTCTCCTGGTTGGAAATAATGATGGAAATTATGTATATATATATAAATATATAAGATATTTATGAAAATTATAAAATATTTATACCTTGAAATTCATTATATAATATAAAAAATATTTAAATTTCAAACCATATGGTATACAATAATACGGCTTGGGTGTACGGAGGACTACCGCCTCACAAAGCAATGTTAAGTGTTTTTTACAAAAGAATCATATAAAAGGTAAATATGGTAAATTTAATAAAAATATATTAATTAAATTAAATCTTTATTATAATTATCATAAAATATTTTTATGGTAATATAACATATCATTTTCTTATTACAATTTCACACACTAGAACAGTTATAACATCATTCGGGGACATATTCACTACTACCTCCTTAAAGAGACAAGATTATTTTTTCCACCCCCACACAAAAAGAATAATTTATATAAGTTTTGTTAATTCAAAAATATTTTATTTATGAAATTATTTTATATTTATTTATGAAATTGTTACCAACCATTATTTAATAATTCTTATTGGAAAATGGGAGTGTTACTCATGCATATGTCAGGAAAACTATCTCAATGATCAGAAAGTTGGTTACTTATCCTAAATATCATTAATTTTTGAATTAAAAAAGTATATTTTATTTACATAAATTATAGGTATTTGATGATTATTATTCTTTATATATTTAAATAATGACCTTTTTGTCCATAGTCGACCCAATGAATAAATTCTTCACACATTAACCAAATATAATAAAAACCCATCTGATGTAATCATAATTTATAAATTAAATTAAATATAAAATAAAATAATTAATAAACAAGGATATGGATATAAATTATGTAAATATTTTAAATAAATTTTATATTTATAAATATAAATAAAAAGTGTGGTGAATCAGACGTAGTGTTAGGGTTTATTTCATGTTTCTCTTTTATTTTTTTGAGATTCATGACATATTCACCATTTATTATATTTTAGAGTATGTAATTACAATTAAATAACTTTATTTTAATTATCCAAAAATTTATGGGGATCTAAAAAGTCATTTTATGAACCCACTTTCATGGGGTAGACAATTTTTATGTTTCCAAATAGGTAATGTATTTTTGTTACAAAGTTTTCTTCATTGAGATGTTTGATATTTTATAAACCAATAATCATTTATTATTTGTATATACATCCCCTTTGATATGTCATAACATAGATATATTCATTTAAATTACATTTTACATTTCATTTAATGTTATTCCCTCTTGAGGATTAAGATTCAATGTTAAATAATGGTATGATTTTATTGTCAGAATCTCATTGTTTATCAAAATTGTGTATGATTAAGTATACATTATTGAAATATTATAATTCTCATAAATGTAATTATACTATACTTATTTATGATATTTTCATCAAATTATACCATTATACACTATTTTCTACTTATAATAATTTCAAAAAAATTAAAAGAAAACATGACTTTGTTTTTATCTTCCAATTGAAATCCATTTCCTCCAAACAAACATGTTTTATATGAATGTTTTCAATTTTCTTAAAGTGTATTTCTAATAATATAGTTTTTTTGCATTAGTAAATTATTTAATTTATTTTTAATTCTTCATTTATGGGTTTTTAAAGAAAAATTACTTCTCAAATGTCTTATGTTTTAAAAATTGTTTATTATAATAAAATGGATATTTCAATCAAATATTTTTAATGATATTTTAATCATATTTACATTTACAACTTCAGAAAACCCTATTTTTACTTATCCCTCACTAGGTATATTTATTATTTATATTATCCCTATTCAATTTTTAGATGGATTAATGTTGTTTCAATGTGAATATTATGGAACCCATTTCTTTTCCACAAGTTAATCATGTTTCAAAATTATTGTTATAGAACCCATATATTTTCCATGAGATAATATTGATTCATATAGAATTAAATGAAATAGATTTTTTTTTTCGTGGTTTAATAATTTTATAAAAGCAATAATATTTGATTCTGATTTTTAGGATTAAATCCATATGTTCAAGATTTATTTTTGGTTTTTGGACATTATATTTGGAAGTGGCCCCAACATCATCTCGTGAGACCATTATAGATTATAAAAGGGGTGTCTTAGATATATATGGGTGACCCCATTTTATATTTTTTGTGGGGTGAACCCATATTGTGCTCTAATACATAGGGTAATTTACCTTTTATTGAGAGGTAATAAGGATGATGTAAAATTATGTTTTCCACTTTGTATTTTACTTTGAAATATTTAAATATAAAATGTGTTTAACACATGTTATAATGGGAAATGATTGATGACATGAACACATTTTTTTAATTCTTTTTATGGGTTTAAAATATTCCTTATGAACCTGAAATATATCATATGGATTATGATTATTTATTTTGATAAATATTGTATTTTAAATGGTCTCATGTATAATGATCTAGGTATTTATGGGAATAAGTTATTTTAGAATTCTCTCTTTCAATCTGATAATTTTTTCATACCATTGTTTACACTTATAAAGATTTATTACATTTAATTGTTAACTAAATTGATTACCCTTATATATAATTAGAGATCACCCTTCTTATTTTTTATTTTTCCTAGGTTACAAAGAATGAAGTTGAATGAATTTTGTTTATAAATTTTTATAGATGGATGAAAGTGATGAAATTATGCTAAATAAGATAAGTTCTATTTAGTGGGAGATAATGCTCATCATTATTAATAAGTTATTTACGAGTCTATGTTGATATGAGATGGTCCTAATTATTTAACTCTAAACCATAAAGGTCTTATATGATGTATGTGAAATTATATTTTCCATTTTATGTTTTTATTTTTGGATAGAGAAAATTGGCCACCCCTATCTTCATTAAATCTGGAAATGTAATTTTGGTTATTTTAGTAACGAATTAAATAGTATTGATTCACATATTCTTTAGTTTGTATCATATGAAGGGTTTAGAATTTCTCATTGATTATGATGTTTTCATGGGAGATAATATTAAGTTTTAGGGATTCCATCATATTCCTATATTGTGTTAAAATTAATAAACACCCCATTTGAGGGATTAAAGTTATAAAAAATTTCAGTTTATTAATGTTATTTTTTTAAAATAAAATTAATGTGGTATTTGTAACCCATGATATCAACATCATTTGTTGTTTAGAGAAGAATTATTTTTTATGAAAAAAATGAAAACCCATATGCTGGGTGACAACCTATCGTATCTAGAGGGGTGGGGATGCGTGAAACAATTTTGGGAGAATGATAAGGGTTTCACACCCACCACTGGCCAACGTGATGTCATTAATATTATGAAAGTTTTTATAGGTAATGATTTTATTTATTTTTAAAATATATAAGATTTTATTTTTGTAATAATGATTGATTTATCTAGAAATAATTTAAATTAAAACCCTTCTAATAATTGGGATTCAAATTTAGTAAAAAAATGATTGATAAATTTTTGATAATATTATATTAAGGAATGATTTGGTTTGAACATCACAATTAAAATTGAATTATAAATATTCTTTATTATATTAAGTATTATCTATTTTTTAACTATCATAGTGTATTCTAACCAATTTAGTTTTTGTTAATTATTAAATATATAAGGAATATCATGTTATTCATTTTATGGTCATGTAGTATTTTCAATTTTAAGTTACTACTTCATGAAATAAAAAATAATCTATAATAGTTACCATTTAGAGAAAAATATGATACTTCTTGTTAAAAATAAATTAAAAAATGAAATTCTACTATCCTTATATGTATATTTCCATATTAGGTTACTCTATATGGTAAGAGAACACATCAAATATATGAAAATTATCTTGAAACAATGATATTATACTCGAACCTTCATTTATGATGAACCAACAATATTTTATATCTTCATAGGTTTATGGGTTTTAGTCCTTTAACATTCCATTGACTATTCCCTTTACTAGGTTCATTGATCCCAATCACTGCCCATATTTATTTACACATTTCAACCATTCCCAATTATCTTATACTATTTTAAAACCTAGTTATTTATTATTATAAATGACTTTCATATGTCATTTTATCAATAATTATGTTTAATTTTTATTTATCCTTTTTTGAATTGGGATTAAAACTAAAAAAATATACTT
Organism: Viscum album; assembly: GCA_963277665.1. NCBI lineage: Eukaryota > Viridiplantae > Streptophyta > Magnoliopsida > Santalales > Viscaceae > Viscum > Viscum album. The sequence continues at coordinate 1,715,112,154 of OY728130.1, forward strand.
TTGTCCTTTAATTACTGAGATAATGTTAAAATCACAAGGATACAATTTGTAATAGGGGAAGGATGCGAAAGCCTTTGATTTTAGAAGAATAAAATTATATTTACTAGTGTAATGGAAACACTACATTTATTTATATTTCACGAAACCCAACACTGTGTTCATCATGCATTATACTCAACAATGGCTTCCTTCAATGCCTTGTGTTATATGTATGATTAAGTTTTACCAAAAAAATATTAATATTATAATTTAAAAATAATATTTTATTATATCCCTTAAATTGTTGATTATAAATAGTATTAACTAAATTTTAAAAATTTATGGTCAAATTATTTGCTTACCAATAAATTATAAATAAATATAAAACCCTATTTAATATAAAATATTTGTCTTTATAATAAATGATTTTTTTCCGGATGAGTTTTTTTATAAAAAATAAATTATTTAATATTATTATACGATTTTAATGAAAATTATATATGATAAAATAATTAATTTATACAAATATATTCTGTATGCATAAGATAATAAAAAATTCCAATTTTTTGAACAAAATAACTATATTTTTCTAAAAGTAGTTTTATTCTTTTTAATTGTGTACATTATTTAAAAAAAGATCTTGATTTTATATAATTTATTTTAAAAAATAACATTCGTTTTTGGAAATATAATTTCAAAATTTAATTCCGGTGAAATTTTCAGATTTTTTTAAATATATATCTTTTTAAGAAAATAGATGAAATTCACATTTTTGTAAAAAGATAGATATTTTAATAAATTATTAAATATATGAATAAACATAATTTTTAAAAATTATTTCACTTAAGTTAGGTATTTTATATTTATATTTATACCACATAATTACATTTTAATTAAATTAATTTTTTTAATATATGTTGATTTTGTTTTTAAAGACATGCTTTTCAAAAAACTAATTGAAAATATACAATGTTTATCCGATTTAATTTATTAAAATAATATATAATAGGGAATATTTATATTGTAATTTGTAGAATATATATCATTAAATATTAATTTATCTTCATACAATAATTATTACAAGTCATATAGTTAATATATAATAATAATATTTTAAAAAATATACTCTTATTAAAAGCCATGTGTATAACCATTTTTGTGGGATAAATAAGAAGCTTAATTTATCCATATATATTAATTTAATTTAAAAAAAATGGATTCCATATCTGGAATACTAATAATTTTTATTTATAAAAATTTAAAATAATTTTATAACAAAATTATATAGTGAAAACAATTAAAATTTATCATCGCTATTAATGTAAAAATTTCAGTTTACCAAGTGATAAAAATTAATCATAAGGGGGAAAATGCCCTTGAAAATTGTAAATAACCCATTACATAGAAATATTTAGACCCTATAACATATATTATATGTTTTTTCCTAACATTTCTTCCTTCTATAAGGTAGAAACGTGGGTCAACCTAACTACATTTAAAAAAAATACAAAGTGTGTTTTCTCTCTCATTTATAAAAGGAGTCCACCTATCCTCTTATACTTGAACCTCTCAATCCTATTATGTCATCCATACCCTAACCATATCACTTCTCGAATTCCATATCCTCATCCTGAAATCCTTTCATTGGGTTAATATCCATCCCAAGAAGGCCTTTGGTGAAAACCAATAGGGGTCACGCGAAAAAAAGGTAACATTCATAAATAAGTTTGTTTTATTTCTTATACACCCCATAAATTCTACTTATAGCATGATTATATAGTAAAATAATTTCCTTGAAAATAATAATATGTTTTTATGTTATCTTTACAAACAAAATATTCACACACATCCTTCAAATGGGTTATAAAATCATCATTCACGTGTATGGTGGCATACCGCTTCACAAAACAATGTGGTTCATTTTTCCATTAAAACCTTTAATGGTTGCTCATAGTGATATAGATATTGTTTTTATATGATATTTCAGATATTTATATCATAAATACACCTCTCGAGTCATTATATCTTATAAAACCTTTCTATATTTTATATTTTTAGGGAAACAATAACGTTGTTCATGTGTACAATAGACTTTCTCTACACAATGTGATGCAAATAGTTGTTTAGTAAAGCATTACATAGAAATAATATAGGGTAAATATAATTAATAAACAAGATATAAATTTCATAATAATTATATTAATTTCATTTTTTTTGAAATATAATATATCATTTTCTTTTAACCATTTCACATACCAAAAATGTAATAACGTCATTCATCGACATGTAGACTACTACCTCCAAGAAGCCATGTGATTCTTAATGTTCCATCATAACATCGTGATAATGATATATATTAGTATATTTTAAAAAATTAACATTGTATTAATGATATAATAACCATTCTATAAACGTAGATGTTAATAACCTTGCTTCTATAATGATCATTTAATAATTGGAATGTTACTCATGCATACATATGACCTATAGTCTCAATGACTATAATGTTGGGTCATTTTTTAGATCCATATATCATAATTTTTTTAAAAAACTATAATTTATGTATAAATGGGACAATTAATTCATCAGTACAATTCTATATATGTATACTTTTTGACCCATCTAACCATAGTCGACCTACCAATGTCATTTTTGCCATATAATCCAAATATGTTAAAAAACATTTGATGTAGTATCAATTGATCATATAATTATATATAACATAAAAATAGGTGAAATAAAGTTAATATAAAAAATGTATAATTTCGTTAACATAGTATATAGAACAAATTGGACTATTTTATAGGAAGATAAAAAAATCATGATAAATTAGACGAAAAATAATGGGGTTTTAACTTCTTACTTTTGTTTGTGAGATATAGATACCATATTCAACCAAATGTTTTGTTATGTGGTGTATATAATACCCATGAGTCTATTTATTTATTTTAATTCTTATTTTTATGTGTATTTACTTATCCATTTTATGATATCTCATTCTGGGGATTCAGGGTTTCAACTTCACCAAAGATGTAATGGATTTTTATCACAATTTTCATTATTTGATATGTTTATTATGCTAGAAACCTATAATCATTTACGAGGTGTCTATATTTACCCTATGAATTTTTATATAATTAATTTCCCTATATACCAGATATTATGTGTTTCATATAATTTTTTTCACTCATGGTGATTACAATTCAATGTTATCAAACTGGTATGTTTCTTCTGTTACAATCTCATTTCTTATCGAGATTGCGTATGATTACGTATCTTATCATAAAAGATTATAACTCTCATGTATGATATTATCTAATGTTCATTAACAATAATTTCATTTAAAAGTACCATTTCGCACTCATTTTATATAAAATAATAAAAATATATTTTAAGAAAATTTGACTTTGTTTCTCTCTTCTATCCAAAATATGTTTTCATTAAAAAACATGTTTTCTATAGATGTTTTAAAAAATGGTGATATTGTTTTTTAGATAAAAAATTTTATTTTACTCAACGAATGGGTAAAATTATTTTTAAAACATCATTTACATTTCTCTAAGGTTATTTTTATATAAATGAATGTTAAAAATCTTTTATTCCATAATTTTAATTTAAAAAAATGCAAATGATATTTTCCTCATGAATGTTTTTAGTAATATTGTAATGGTGTTTCCATTAATCAAAATCAAAAACCTATTTTTTTATTTTTCATTTTATGTATATTTTTGTATTTATATCATTATAAATTTTTTTTTTCTGTAGATAGATTAATAATTTTTCAAATATATTTTTGTGGAACATATTTTTTTCTATGTGTTAATCATGATTCAAAGATATAGTCTGTGAACCCATTTCTTTTCCATAGGTTAATCATGACATAAAGTAATTTAATTGAAACCCAATTATTTTCCATGGATTTGTTGGGTTAAATAATTAATATTTATTATTTATTGGATTTTTATAATGGAATATCTATGTAATTTATTAATGTTGTGTTGCTTGGAAATTACATATGATAAGGTCTTTAGATATAATCGGGTGAGGAGATTGCATTTTATATGATGGGGTGTCACAGATCATGATGGGTGATCCAGCTAAATCATATACGACAGGTATAACAAGATATCACTCAAATTAATAAGGAAATGTACCTTATCTTGAGAGGAACGAAGGGGGAGTTACCTTAGGGATTCTCCCATGGATTTAATTTAGAGATAGTTATTTTTCACACATGTTTAAAAGTACTCCGGGAATAAAAATGTTTGAATATAAAAACATAAATTTTGTGTCTATTTATGTATTTATAATGTTTTTTATGATAGAGATTAAAAAAGAATGGATCATGACTATTTATTCTGGTATATCTTTTCTTTTCTATGTTTTCTTATTTTATAATATAGATACTGAATGGTGTGTGTTATTTTATGATTCTCTCATTCACCATATTAATTTCTATATACCCATTGGTAATTTTTTACACATTAATGTAATTTGATTGATAATTGTTATTTTTTCCATTACTATGAATTTTTGGTCACCCTTCTTAGAATTACGTCTCCTTAGGTTATAAAGAATTCGGTTGAATTAATTATAACTATAGATAATTTTACTAAGAGGATATTAATAACCGAATGTGAAATAATAAAATATGGGTATAATGGGAGTTGATGTGAATCATTATGAAATCCTTGTTTATGAGTCTTTATTGATAAGGTTTTTTTTCCAAATTATATAAAAAATAATCCAAAAAAATGTCTTATAATATGTAAGTGATCCAAATTTTCGTTTTTATATTGTATGGTTTGGATGTAAAAAATGAGTCACCCATATCAGTATTAAATCTAAAAATCTAAAGTTTACGACTTCAATACAAAGCATTAGAGTATGGGTTCAATGTTATTACAATTTTATACAGTTTTCACATGGTTTGAAAAGTTATAAATCCATGTGATGTGGAGGTTTATAAGGAAAATATCAGAAAAAATATTATTAATTGTTTAGTAGATCGTACAGCTAAAACATATGACTATTTAAAAGCAAAAAATGGCCATGTTACCAATTTGAACACAAATATATTATACCAATTTTAAATCCTCATTTATCTAGGAGCTCTCTTGTATGTTCCACAATTATTCTCCCTTCTTCCAGGTGTGTTATTTCTCTCTTTTGGTTGGATTCAAATTCCATTGGATGTGTTGTAATGCTTAAGGTAAGCCTATGTATCCTTTACACTCATTTGAGTTCTTCTGCTTATTTAACTAATTTTATGTTCCCAAATTATGGATTAAAATCTGGATTCAACCAGATCAGGGAGGATCATGATATCAACATTGGGGGGGGGGGTTCTACACTTCCAAATAAGAGGGTAACCCGAGAGGCTGTTTACACTTCGTCATAGACAATTTAGATGAGGTATGCATTTTTATAGATTTTTCATATATTTTTAATTAAATAAGTATATTAAAATTAATTTTTTATGTCTTTGGTTATAGAGTTTCCCATTAGTGGTGACGAGGGATCCCAAGATATATATTTCATATGTTTTCTCACATTTACATCGAGTGATGTGCATCTAGTGAGTTATTAAATATTGTTTATTTTTTATCTTATTTTATATTTAAATATTTAATTGTGTAATTGATGTGTTTGGATATTGGTTCAACTTTGCAATGGTTGGAGAGGGCATCAATTCCAATGTATACTAAATTGGACATCGATGAGGATTGTAATATCTACTGAGAGATCTTTATAACTAGTCTCTATATTTATAAAAGTATGTGGTTAGTTATACCTTCTCTTTTGTATTTCTGTTGGTTTATTATAATATGTGCACTCTAGGGATCTCCATTGATTTTGATGAACCATGTTTTTCAAATTATATTTATTAAAAAAAATTAATTCAAAATGATGCATACAATAGGTCACTAACAGCCAACATATGATCGATACATTCCTGAACCTATGATGAGTTTGTGAAAGAAGAACCCAAGAGGGATTCATCCACATATGTTATAACCAAGAAGATCATATAATGTATGTATCTACATAGAAACTATTTAAGAGGACACAATCAAGGGAGCCTCTATTAGATGTTATCACATAGGATCCCAAGGGGTATTCCTTGAGAATGTGTTTGGACCATGATGATCTGGAGTAAGATGCCTCTGTTCAATACTAACATAGGGAACATAGTGGGTTCATATTGGATAATAAACCCTAACATAGAGTGTATTTGTTTTATTAGATATGGTAATAGGTGTCTCCCAAAACCTATACATAACATCTATTCCTATGTGTCTATGGTATTAGTTGTGGATTTAGTCATCCTTCCACCCTCAATCTTATATTAATGCATTGATGGGGTTATTGTTTCTGTAAATATGATTTCCAATGTTGATTCCTGGTACATAGATGATGAACCTTATGTGATATGAAAATATAGTGGGGAATTCTATAAGTATTTCCTATATAAACATCATGATATTTATTTTATATTTTTACTGATTCTAGAATGAATTTTTTCTCAATATAGTTCCACCCAACATTAAGATTTTTAGAGGTGGATGTGATTTGTATTACGAAAATCCTATACCTTTTTTCTCACTATTAATACCTATCCTTTAGGTTCTAGGGTATTATTATTATTTTCATGGTGGTCTAACTTCCCCTGTGTAGTGGATACTGTTGAAATATTCAGTATTAATGTTGAAGACCTCTTGATATTCCTACTATAATCCCTAGGTCCAGGAGGTTGCATGATTACAATTTTAAAAAGATTTATATGGGAATGGATCTATTAATTTTTTTATTAAATGGACTCAAAATTTCATTCTAGAATTGAAGAAAATATAAATCACCTAAGGGTCACCCCCTTTACAGATCATCTGAGTTGAAATGCCTTGATTTCCTATTAACTATGACCAAAGAATGCAACATCACAATAGATTACATGTAGCATTAGTCTTTATGAATATAGCATAGTTCCGTATTTATAGGATTTCTAGTATTAACCTAGAAATATTTGTTATAGTGACTGGATTAAATAATGGTTGAACATAGTGTTAGGAAATATATCATACTATACTAATGTAGATTTATAAGAAAACTTTCCATCCCAATATGATGAAGGTATTTCCTAATATGTTTATAGAAGCAAGGATTGACATAATTATACATGGCTTGAGTGGTACGACATCCAGATTAATGCCTTCTATAAAGGATTTATAGATGATCCAGAGATACAGACCCAAGTATCAACTATGGTTTAAGTCTGGTGAATTGTATCCTTATTCATATATTTAGATATATATATATATATATTTATGGGAAGATATATATATATACATGATGACTCTATGTTTAGAGATATTTCTTGCACTTTCTTGAGCAAGTAACATCAATCGGGGTCACATACCCAAGGATCGACTGTGAGATTATTTTATTCCTTTATTTATTGTTGTTTCTCTACTAAGAAAATCACATTACAAGAGAATTAACTTATGAAAACAATATTAAGTAAAACATTTGAAATTTAGATTATTTTAAATAATTATAGATTTTACTTTTATGCTAAAGAGTAACTCACATATACATACACTACATTTATTGGGTATGTGTGGGACCATGTTGGTGGTGAACAACTATGTTTTGTATTAACACCCCAAATTAAGAGAAAATTATTCTAGGGTTCTAAAAAATACATTCACTTGGTTTTAGGTATAGGTTGGCGAGAATCTGGGAGAAAATCAAATAGGCTGGTTCAAAAATGTATGTGGAGATTGGGTATGTGGTACATATCCAAGAATAAAGTAGAGTGTTGTAATTTTACTTGTAATTATATTATATACTCTTTTATATTTGATCATACTAAATGGTGATCAATTTTGTATGTTTTATAATTCCATTTCATCTTTACTATATTGAATTTATTATTACATTCGTATTTTTATTTACTTATTCCTTACTTTGGCTATTTAATACTATTGATGATATTGAGTTATTTTTATTTTAACTCATGCTAATATGGAAGAGTAGTCTCTTCATGGATACTCCATATGCACTTGCTACTAGATATAAGCATATGGGGTTTTTATTGGAAAACTATATGAACACATGAGGATTGTTGGTGAACCAAATCAACAAACTAGTGTAGTAAAATCTCGGTTGGGACATTAAGAAATTTATAAAATGTTATTTATTATCATGAATTCATTTTAAATTAATTTTTTCTTATACTCTAAATCCATTGTTTGTTTCAACAAAATATCACCCTCTATTCTATATGGTTTTTATTATCATGTTGTGCAACAGTCCCATGACACCTCAATTTTAATCTCATTGGACATAAAATAGAAGTTAAACATGTATGTCTAGGATTTATCATAACACCGTGACCCTAGTTACCAGGAGTCGGTGCAATATTACATAATATTGGCATGATCACAAGAGATCAAATCCTAAGAGACCGATCAGTTTAGTAGATTTATAAGTACTATATACAAACGTAACTTTTACATTAAATCATGAAGTAGAAAAACAACAAAATTTTGTCCCCATTGAACACAATCATATCTGTTAGCCTATTTCAGTAGCTTAATCGTAATATACTTCTTCACATATTGGCAGAAATAAAACATAGAAATAGATGAGCTCAGGTGCTCAGTAAGGATAACAATTTAGAGAACACCTTCATAAATAAGCATAAAAATTTAAGGCAATGTATAAGACTAAACTGAAATCATTTTAAACATAAACTTCATCATAATATGAAAACGATAAATCAATTAATTCATTATACTTATTAACATGGGTATTCTACTAGTTGAATAACCACATGTAATATCGATAACCAATTTTATAATGGTGGAATTCATAATTCCGGACATCATAACCACATACTCAAGGCCTCATGCAACGACTAAAAATAATATTTTATCATTTCCTTGTGCCAAGAAACTAGTTTCTCTCATGATACCTACTGGTACATCAAGGATCCATAGCGGGCTCTACCCATCACTTACTATGTCTAACTCATTCCTCATATAAAAATGTAGAAACATAACATAAACATTCGTATTAAAACTAGCATGTGAAATGTTAATACTTTAACCATAAACTATGAATGGAATAAAAATAACTCATCCACAGTCAAACATATCAAAAAACCTTCAATATAATATTTAATATTTTATTATAATAAATCATGTTTAATCTACTGTAAAATCCATCAAAGGAAATTGACATAGATGAAGTAAAAACTATTTGAGGGAAATATCTCTTTCTATTTTGAAATCATTTAAAAGTAACATAATTATAGAAGAAAAGATTTATTTTGAAAATATAACTATAATCTTGTAAGGGAATATTTTATGGTGTTATAATTATGGAAAATATCCGCACTCTCTGTATAAGTTAAAAAAACATTATTTCCTTAATTTTGTCAAAAAGGTCATAAATGACGTTGTTTGAAAATGAAGGAATGATTACTTTATGAAATATTTTATAAAAAGTCATAAAATTGTATAAATGATTTTATACACAATCTTGGAAATAGTAAAAATGTTTTGAAATACATTTTTTAGAAACACATATGTGGATGGTAAATAGGTCCCAGTAGATACTCACGTATAAACAACCTTGGTTAAAGAAGAGATTGTAGAATTAACCCTTAACTTATAATTTTCCTTGGTTGATGGTATTTAAACCTCTTTTATAATAGTTTAATCATATTTATTAAATTATACAAGAACCAAATACTCAAATATGATATCATATATGATCCTCTAATATTTATTTGTTAATAATATTTCAGTTGTATCATTTTTTAAGGTGTTAAATGATTATTTTTCCTTTATATGTTTGGAGATGTATGTTATTTTTTATTTGTATATGATATATTTGGTCCATATAGATAATGATATTATGATCTTAGACATTATTTTAAGTCATAAAATGAAAATTATTCTTTAATCATTATGATGGGGAAATGGATGTTATCACATTCGTGGCGACGGTAATCCGTACATACGCACGAGCGACAATATAATTATATTGATGGTGAAATCATATATAATTTGGTAGTATATCATATATAAAGAATAATTAACATTTTATATATATTATTAAATCAAATATACTCATTATCATGCCCATCCAAATAATTAAGTGTTGAATAACAAACTACACCACGACGTAGAGACAGTAAGTCGTACATACACAAGTATGGTGACATTGTCATTCATATGATGAATAGAATAATAAATAGGTTTGAAAATAATTTATAATAATATCAAAATATTCATAAGTCATGGGAGTTATTATTTTGTTATGGAAAAAAAAGAGAAAAATATTGGGGAAGAAGAAAGGAACATTGAAATAGGTGATGGAATTATTACCTCTTATTCGAGTGCTTCCTTTTGATTTCATCAAAAGGGATCCTTAGATAGGATTAAGATAAAATTAAGGTCCCAAGGTTGAAGTGAAGGTAGTGGGAAGGATATTTTAGTAGGGTTTCTCTGAGACAAATGGTTTTTTAGGTGTGATGTTTAGAGAAGGGGAAGTTTCCTTTTATGAGATAGGCGAGGGTCACATTAGGAAACGATTAAAAGTTTATTTTTTTATTCAATACTCTTCGCATTATAATTTCTCAAAAAGGATTTCTTTCAAGGATAAATTATGTATGGGTAAAAAACCATTCAACCAATAGGTTTTAGATAGGTTTAGGTCACAATGTTAACCTTATCTTTTAGATTTAACTATTTGTTAAATAGTTTAACTTTTACCATGTATTTTTGTATTATTTTAATAAATGGATAGTAAACATACATTAAAAAGTTGAAAAAATCATGCATGGTTCATTATTGATATATATAACCTTATCTAAGTCCTTTGGAGGATCCTTATATTATTTGGAATATTATATCAATTAATATTGTATTATTTGTTTTAAAAACTCATTCATTTCAATTTTGACACTATTTATTATTTGGTTTGTGTGAAAGGCATAACAAATTCATCAAACCAAAAAAAATTAATCAACTATAACATTTCACTATTACCTAAAAAATTCGTTTAATATATCAAAAGTAACAATTTACAATTATAATAATATTTATAATTTCAATTATTTTATTCTTTCAATAATAAGGTAATTATTCCATCATCATTATGTCATAAATAAATATAATTATTTAATGTCCAAAAATTATAAATAAAATACTATTATGTAAGAAATAATTTTATCATTCTAATTAATTTTTATAGTAGAATTTATATTATGTATATCCCAATATTATAAATGTTATAGTTGTTAAATATTGAATTTAACACTTTTAGCACTTCTTTAAATAAAATAATAACAAATGTCCTAATCAAATCCAAGTGGACCAAAAAGATAATATATTATTCCTAAGGTTGATTTTGGTCGAAATACACTTATCAAATAAAATTATGACATGTTCTAGGATAATTATAATATAATTTTTAACTTTAATTACCATATTTAGTTTTAACCATGGTAAATATAATTCAAAAGTTTCTATTCATAAAAAAATATTTTCATCCTATTGAACAGAATTTTACATACTGATTTCAACCTTGTCTTTTAGACTTTTGAAATTCAATTCATAGTAGTTGTAAAATTATGTTTTATGCATATTTTCTAAAATGCATAAATGGTGGGTAAAAGATGTTAAAAAAATAAATAAAATTTCTTAAATCAATATTTATTATAAAATGAATCCAATGAATTAAATTGAACTAATATGAGTGTTATATATCTATTTTGACTTAAAATAAATTTAAATAAAATAAGTAATTGTATAAAAAAAAGTCGGTTATAAATAATAACACAGTGTTTTTCTCTATTCGTCAAAAAAATAGATGTTTTCAGAAAAATACCAAAACTTCACCCTAAGCTAATTTTGAAATTCGGAATCCAAAATTAAATTTCAATTTAAGAAATAAAATTTAAAAAATTTATAAATGTGGGTATTACTATTCATAATGTCTAGATAGATTGGTCGTGGTGTGTTAAAACATCATGTTGTGTACATCACAAGCTGTTGCATTATTCAAAGAGAAATGTACCATGGATGTTTGGGGTGTTACATTCTTCCATCCATCAAATAATATCTTCCTCAAAATTTCTAGAATACAACTACAAAAAAATATTCGGATGGTTCTTCATCATATGTTTCTTGGGTTCCCACGTTGCCTCTTCCAACTTATGGTTTATCCATAAGACTTTTACTATACGAGTCATCTGGTTTCTCAGAAATTGTTCTCTAGTATCAAGAATATTTACTGACTCTGCACAAAAAGACAGACCGGGTTCTGGTTCCCTTTCATCCCAGGTGAGTACATATGTTGGGTCAGACATGTATTTTCTCAACAATGATACTTGGAACACATCATGAGCTTTGTTGAGATTTAGAGGCATTGTCAAACGGTATTCTAAAAATCTTATTTGTTCTAGAATTTTTAATGGTTTTGTGTACCTAGTACATAATTTAACCTTCATACTGAATCATATAATACCATTCCATGGATATACCTTAAAAACAAGATCTCCTACTTGAAATTCCATATCCTTCCTTCGGTCATTGGAGAATCGCTTTTTCCTAATTTGAGCTACTTTGATATGGGTTTGGATAATCTTCACATTCTCCATTGTTTCCCCAGCATATTTTGGGCCTACGTGTTTTCTTTCACCAACATCATCCTAACAAGTTTGTGTGTGACATCACATTCGATATAACAATTTATATGGTTCCATTTAAATACTTGATTGGAATCTATTGTTATATGATAATTCTACCATAGGTAAATATTGATCCCACATACCTTGAAAGTCATGAGAGAATGATCTCAACATGTCTTTTAGGGTTTGAATATCCCATTCTAATTTTCCATCGATTTGAGTGTCGTAGGCAGTGCTTGAACGATGTTTAGTATCTAGGGCCTTCTAAAGATTTTTACAGAATCTTGATGAAAAATAGAGATCACTATCAGAAATAATCGATAGGGGAACTCCATGATGTCATACAAATTCATTAATATATAGTCTTGATAGATGTTCATGTTGTAAATCTTAACTTATAGCAAGAAAATGCGATGACTTGGTAAGATGGTCAATAATGACTCATATTTCATCATTCTTTCAAGAAGTCTTTGGTATCCCCATAACAAGGTCCATCATAATATCATCCAATTCCCACTCAGGTATAGGAAGAGGTCACATGACTCCTCTAGGATGTTGTCTTTTAGTGTTCACCTGTTGACAAACAATACATCTTGAAACATAATCAGAAATCTCCCCCTTCATATGGTCCCATCCAAAATATTACTTCAAATATCTATATAGTTTATTACTACCATGGTGTATCGAGAAATTGTAGCTACGAGCATCAACCAACAATTCCATTTTTAGATCAGGTATTTCAGGAATGCAAATCCACTTCCCATCATTGATAATTCCATCTTTATTTACTATGTCAATCAATCTTCTATCATTCAAAACTTTAAATTCTTTTTAAAAATCCTTATCATCAGTCAGATATCTTTTTATCATTTCTAGTAAAGATGGTTTGGAAACCATTTTTTAAATGTATTGATGTTTCACCTTCAATGATTATTCCCATATCCTTATTTACTAGATCCATGAACATATGATCCATTTCAAATCACATATTGCTCAAAGCTCTATAATCTTTTCTACTCAAAGCTTCTGCCACATTATTTTCCATTCCTGGGTGGAAGTGTATAGTGTAATACTAATCATTGAGTAGTTGAATCCATCATCTTTACCACATATTGAGTTATTTTTGTGAGAATATATACTTCAAACTCTTGTGATCAGTATATATATCACATTTTTCAGCATAAAGATACTGTCTCTATAATATCAAATCAATGATTACAGATGAAAACTCAAGATCATATGTGGAATAGTTTGGTTCATAAATTTTTAGCTGATGTGATGCATAGTAAATAACTCTATCATCTTGAAAAAGGACCCAGCCAAGTCCTTTATTTGAAGCATCACTATAAATAACAAACCGATCTTTCCCCGATGGTAGAGTCAACATAAGATCCTTGATTAATATTCTCTTCAGTTTTTCAAAACCTTTTTCACACTCTTTTTTCCAAAAAAAACCACTTTACATGTGATATTGGTTAATGGTTTTTCCAATCAGGAAAAATTATGGATGAAACAATGATAATAACTTGATAAAAAAAATTAAACTTCATACCATATTTATACTTGTCAGTTTTAGCCATTCTTGTATTTCTGTGGTTTTTGAAGGATCGAAAGATATTCCATCCATAGAGACAATATAGATAAGGAAAAAAATTTCATGAAGGCAGAATTCACACTTACTAAACATCCCTTATAATTCATTTTTTCTAAGGGTTTTTAGAATAGTGCACAAGGGATTTTCATGATCTTCTTAGATTTTTGAGTATGCCGAGATATCATCAAAAAATACCACTACAAACTCATCATGATATTCCTTGAAAACTCAATTTATTAGATCAACGAAAACCGAGGGATCATTAGTCATTACAAAAAAAAATTATTGTAAACACGTAATGAACGTACCTTGTTCAAAATTCAATTATCACAATGTATTCCTTTTTCACACACAACTAATAATATCCAGATCGAATGTCAATCATTGAAATATATTGAGCTCTGTGAAGTTGGTCGAATAAATCATCAATGTGAGGTAGGTGTACTTGTGATTTATTGTTATTGCGATGATCTCCCTATAGTCAATGCACAACCTCATAGATCCATCATTCTTCGTAACAAAAAGAATTGGGTCTCCACATGGAGAATCACTAGGGAGAATAAATCATTTACTACTCACGTCCTCTAGTTGTGTCTTTAGTTCCCCTAATTCCACAGTCTCTATTCTCTAAGGGGTCTTCGATATGGTCCATAAACCAGGAATTAAATCAATAGAATACTAAATTTCTCATTATGAAGGATGTCTAGCTAAATCATTTGTAAACACATCAACATATTCTTGCACAATAGGCACATACTATATTAGAACCTTATTTTCCTCACCGATATTTATTTAACTCTCTTCCACCCTAAAAATTGAATTTAATAAAGCTATTAAGGGTGGATCTAGATAAGAATTAGATGGTTATATTTCTGATCTAAATATAAGGTACTTCTTATCATCATCAAAAATTGTAACCTCCATCTTCTTATAATAAATTTTCACATCATGGTACGAATTCTAAACCATTCTGAGGATTATATCAGATTCAATCATGGGTATGACGATGAGATCAGTAGATACAACACATTTATATTCTCTAATGGGAACCAATTCTCAAAATATTGTTCCAATGATGCTTCCCTTAAGAGTTTTAAATGACAACTCCCTTATTAAATCAAAATAAAAATATCTCATTTTCATGGAAAATTTAGAATATATGAACCAATTTGATGATTTGGAATCAAAAAAAAAAATTTATAAACTATAGAAACCCATTAAATTACCATCCACCACATCATTCAGAGATTCAACCAATGCATAATTGATTAAAAAATCATAGCCTGGTCTTTTGGCCTTTTCCGAGGTAAGTTTTACAACCACATAGGATATTAATTTTCATAATACCCCATTTCTCAACAATTGTATCATTCAACAATGACAAACTATTTCTTTCCCTTTTAATCACGAGCTTGGTAGACTTTTTCACCACACCTGAAACTGACTCAGATTCACTTTAGAAAAGTAACGGGGTGTTTCTTTACACATTTACTATAGGATGAAAATTCATATTTTCACTTCATCCCCTTATTTTCATTTCCAGAGTGTTCAAAAGATCTCTTCTTCTCTATCTTTTCTTTAAATTCGTAAGACTTAAAGAATTTATTTTATGAATTAATAGCACATGAGACATTATTTCATATGATGAGAAGAATTGTGAGACTAATACTCAATGAAAAATGGTTTTAAACCATCAAAAAATAGATCAATATTACTCCATGGGTTATGTATATAATATTCTGCATGCCTTGTTAACCTTGTAACGTTAGCCTCATACGTTGCGACATTCTCATCCATCTTTTACCTCATACTAAAAAATTGAATTTCTATATCTACTAGATGGTCACGAGGAAAGGATATTTCTATGAAAAGTTATTTAAAATCCCTCCATTAAATATTTTATACTTCTTCATCCACATTTCTGTTTTTAATTAATGACCACCATTGATCTACATCTCCTGTGAGACGATAAACTTCCGTGAAAACTTTTTCTTTTTGCCTACTCCCCAAAGCATGAAATATATTCACTATGTAACTTATATAATTCTTAGTTAAAAATGGTTTTATAGTCCCATTTAATGTTGGTGGTTGTTGCCTTATTAAGTGGTCTAACATTGATCCTCCGCGTTGTGGATCAGGGTGCTCCCAACGGGTAATGTTTTTATTCATAACCTGAGTGATTTGTCCCAGTACAGTGATAAACTGATCAGCACCAGTTACATCCCCAACTTCACTATAATTATCATGTGTAGGAAAAAATCACTACATTGATTGAGTGCATTGATTAGTTTTCCATTCCTTCCACTAGGCACCATTTCTAAACAATATAATACACTATATTTGTAAATGATTAGTAATACATAATTCCAAACTTGTAAAAAAATTAAAATAAATTGAACAGTTTATGGATATAATTCATAATCATATAAATGTTTTCTTTGAGAATACATATACTCATAAATCCTTCATAATAGTTTGTAAAGAAAATTTTAATTATCTTAAGAATATCCCAAAATATTTTCATAACCAAGAGTGGAACAAGGCCCGTTGTAATGTACCAAGATACCCTGGTCAAGCTTGAAACTCCTTGTCAGAGTTTTCACCCCCTATGAAAATCTATGCAAGACCCACCTCTACCTTCTCATAACCAAACTGGGATGTATTTCTTATAAAATACACAAAATCTCTACATTACCAAAATTCAAGGAAGTTCTTCTATACTAAATCCTCAAATTCTATCCTACGGTAATGTTCTCTAATCAGAGTTTTTCAAATCTCGCTTCCAAGGATTGTACTAAAGTTCTTGTAATACCAAATATCACACCTAGAACCTAGTTACCAAAATTCGGTGCAATATTACATAACATTATCATGATGAAATGGGATTAAATCCTGAAATACGGATTAGTTTAGTATCCTTGGAAGTACTAGATACAAACATAAGTGTTCCATTACATCATGAAATGAAAAACCAATGAAATTTAATCCCCTTAGAACACAATCATATCCCATAGCATACTCTTGAAGGTTAATCATAATATACTTCTACGCATTCGAGGAAAAATAAAACATAGAAAGGTGTGAGCATTGGT
Organism: Viscum album; assembly: GCA_963277665.1. NCBI lineage: Eukaryota > Viridiplantae > Streptophyta > Magnoliopsida > Santalales > Viscaceae > Viscum > Viscum album. The sequence goes on from OY728130.1 coordinate 1,715,129,522, forward strand.
TCTTATTACGGATAACAATATAGAAGACTTTCATAAATAACCGTAATCATTTATAAAATTTTATAAGGATAAACCAAACACCTTTTAAACATAAAATTCATAATAATATGGAAAATATAAATTAAATAATTCTATTTAATTATTCACATGGATATTCTACTATTCAAATATGTCACGACCTGTCCCTCGGGGCCTGTGATGTGACTACCCCACGACTGATTTCCATAGGCTAGGGGTTGGCGACTAGCAGCAAAGGCATAATTCCCTAAAACTGGGAAGGAATTGCCTTTATATAGTGTAAACACACACAACAGAGCACACAACTGGATGAGAAACACTAAGCAATCTGTATAACAAAAATAGAGTGCTGAAAGTAAAGGGTCCCGAATAAAATCCCAACAGGAAAGTACAAGTACAACAGAAAAACAAGTACAACAGAAGAATGGTAAAACAGCTTCTGGTTCATCCTCCTGGATTCCTACCTGAAGGGTAGGTATAGATAGCCTCCTTAGTACTCCACGTCTGTCAGTCTCCTCCGTGTACCGACTCGTCGTAAGTTACACCTCTGGGTACCATCCAGTCCTACAAGTCTCCGCCTCATTCAGCGTTGTTCATCGTCTATATCCAACACAACGAGGTGTGGCCATAGACCATGTAGGGGTGAGTATAATGATACTCATTAAGGACCCCGAGACCCTCAAGGTCTCAAAAAATCCATCATGGATAAACCACAAATTATGAATTCAATAGATAACTCCACTTAGGTATATGACCATACATATACCTAAGTTATCATGTAATCCATCTCAATTATAAGGTAAACACAAAAGTTACCATCGTAGCTCAACCAGGATTTTTATTATCGAAACCATGGCTACTGGAAACTCCTCCTCTATCGAGTACAGTGGGCTTGCCACGACACCAAGGTGCTTCCCACTAACCTTGGACTGATGAGGTACTCCTCCTATCGAGTATCGTTGGTCCGCTGCATCACCAAGGCCCTCCCTACCGTGGGTCTACCACGTCACCAAGGTGTTCCCCATCGTAGCCTGCTGAGGTACTCCTCCTATCAAGTACCATGGGTCTGTCACGACACCAAGATGCTCCCCACTGTAGGTTTTCCGCGACACCATGGCGCTCCCCGCTAAGCTAGTAGAGTCACTCCGAGTAAAAATGGTTAGCAGTTATCAGGACTCAGCCAGCTACAAGGTCTCCACACTATGGATGCTCATATTTGGGTGGATCCACTCCACGAGCTACTGGTCGATACTCCAACCGTCACGAAGTATCACAAAGATGTATCTAAAAGGTCTGCCAAGTCATAGAGGTCTCGACGCAATAGATGGCGCATCAATCGGATGCCCAGACTGTGAGTTATTAGCCTTTTAGTCAGGGGGCTCGGTTGGATTCGTACTCGATCCAAAATGAACATATCTCAACTATGCCCAAAACTACGGTGGGGTATACATAATGCAACCTTCATGCTCCAATAATAGCATCACCACTGGCAGTTCATCAAACAGACATCTGATGCCAATGATATGGCAAAAAGAAAGTAAAGGGTCGGTAGTGGGCCCCAGTCCGATTCGACCCAGTCGGACCGACCTGGCCCAACCCCATCTAGGCAGACCCATTCTGGGTCGACCCGGTCAGACTTGTTGAGTTTGGCCTAGCCAACTGGGCCCAACCCGGTAGGCCGCATGGGCGGTTTGGCCTGGGCTCGGGGCCGATTCTACCCGGAGCGCTGTGAGAGTATGACTCGAACAGCAAGGGGCGCATGGGGGTGCGCAAGGCGTGAAGGCTAGCACGGGCCAGATCGGTTTGGTCGGGCACACAGGAGGTGGCTGGGCAGGCCGGTGGGTGGCTGTGTAGGCCGGGGTGGCTGGGAAGGGGGCGGCCAGGCCGGCATGTGGCCGGGGAGGGCGCTAGGCGGGCCGGCAGACGGCGAGGAGGGAATCTCCAGGCTGGAAGACAGCTGAACAGGGAGCCTGGCAGGCCAAAAAATGGCTGTGCAGGGAATGTCTAGAGTGTTTTTGCATGGCTCAGCCAGCGCAGGCCAACGGGGTTCGACTGGGGCACGTGGGAGGCCGGCGGGGGATCGTCTGGGATGTGTGGGAGGCCGGTGGGGGTTCAGCAGGTGGAGCCAGCTCTGTCTGGGCACTGGAACGCCACTGGGTGGCATGGTTCGCGGAGGCCGTGGGAATCACGGCCATTTCATTTTGCCTTTGTCCCCTTCAACTCCACTTCGTTGTTACGTCTCCATGCTGAAAGTCATCACAAACAAGAACGATATAGGTGTCAGTCCATGATGGTTTGACCCGCACCCTCCACGTTTAGGGTGGTAACATTTGTCTCATTATTGTATGAAGTTGAAAATATGTTATTTTACAACCATGCAACAGTTCCTTTCCATCCGAAGAAGATAAAAACAAAAGGAATAATAAACAACAAAACCCCTATATTTGATCGTTGTTTGACAATCAAGTCTCCGAAAGTAGATGAGGAAGATCGACATTCTTCGCACCTGCCGTACACTTCTAATCCCAAGTTGCGTCAGCGATGGAAGACGCTCCACATTGGTAGGTGTATGGGGAATAAGTTAGAAGAGGATCGTTGTTGCTGTTCATTGTTCTTCATTATTCGTTGGGAGATGGAGTTCTTCGTTGGAGAATTCTAATCCTCCAAAGCTCTCCTCTCCCCAATATTCCACCAAATGAGCAATTCCAACCAAAAAATAATAGATTGAGTTATCTATTATTTCGGTGGAATAGAATTCAAAATGGTGATTTAATTAACTTGGTTCCCCCTTAATTAATACATGAGTGTTGCAACAAATTAATTTAATGATGCGGATTGGCATAATTTAATTTGGGGAGTTGGCCCCAATAAAGGAGGGCGAGTGTGGAGAGTCTCTCCCTCATTAATGAGGGGAGTTGAGAGGTTTTCCTCTCCATCCATTAAGAGGGGATTTTAGTCTCGTGTGGTCCCTATGTCATAACCTCTCGTGTGAGGTTAGGTTCGGGTGGGCCCCATCACCATAGCCTCTCTTGGGAGGTTAAGGTGTGTGGTCCCACCTCCAACTTCCAACCTCTACAAGGAGGTTATAGATCCAGTGTGACCCACCTCCAAACAGCCACATGGAGGCTCAGATAAAAATAAAGTGAAGCTCACTTGATTTATTATTCTCCACGAAAACCCAAAATCTAACTTATCTTCTCGACTCACTGCTATCGAAGTAAAAGTCTCCTGCAGAGAATACCAACGCTGTCAGTTCAACGGTGCCCTTAAATTTCAATTTTGCACACTAGTTCAAAATTCATAAAACATGCTCTTACGTTTACTAAACATTCCCTAACAAAGATTTAGAAATTGATTCTGGGCATACCGGGCCTCGGAATCATGCTCTGTCAATTTTTGATGACTCATAAAATTCCCACATATTTAAGAAAAAGATTTCAATGGAATTTATGGGTCTTTACATTCTCCCCACCTCAGGGCTTTACGTCCCCATAAGATACAACTCAAACTAAGGGAATAAGTGGGGGTACTGAGCATGCATTTGAGCCGCCCAATCTCATGTCCTCTCCTGGAGGTTCTTTGGCTGCCAGCGAAGGCCCACCCGAGGAATCAACCATCCACGTAGGACCTGCTCCTATCGATCCTCAATCATAACTAGAACCATCATAAAAGTCTCCCCATCATCGACGTCCATCACTCCATGGTCAATGATGTGAGAAGGGTCCTGCAAGTATCTCTTCAGATGGGATACGTGGAAGACATCGTGTACCCGGTGCGACTGAGGTTGAGGAGATAAGTTGTATGCCAACGTCACCTACCCTGCTATGGACCTGGAATGGTCCGATGAATCTCGGAGATAACTTGCTACCTTGGAAAAACCTCTGTAAACCTCATTGATGTGAGACCTGTAGAAAGACGTGGTCACCATCCTCGAACTCTATAGGTCTTCGTCTCCAGTCAGGATATGAATTCTGTCTGCTCTGTGCAGTCTTCATCAGCTCTTGGATGATCTATACCTACTCCAGGGTAGCTCTACAATCTATTGTCCCACTAGTACTGACTCCCCAGGGTCAGTCTAGCACAAGGTTGATCTGCAAGGTCACCCATATAAGGCCTCAAAAGGTGTCATCCCTATGGTGGAGTGATAACTGTTGTTGTATGAAAATTCCAAAAAACATAAGTTGTCCTCAAAGCTGCGACTGATGTCGAGGACAGAAGCACAAATCATGTACTAGAGAGTATTAATGGTCCTCTCAGTCTGGCCATCCTCCTGGGGATGGAAGGCGGTGGACAGATGAAGTTGTGTCCCAAAAGCCTCATGCAACCCCTTCCATAGCTGGGAAGTAAATCATGAATCACAATCTGAGTCAATAGATGAAGGGAATCCATGTATCCACACAATATCCTACACATAAATGTGTCCCAAGCTCTCTACCAAGCCCTGATCTATGATTGGAAATAAGTGGGATGACTTGGTGAGTAGGTCAATGATAACCAAAATAGAGTCATGACCACTGGATGTACATTGACGTCCTATCACAATGTCCATGGATTTCCCATCCCACTTCCACTCTGGGACCTCTAAAGGGTGCACCAAGTCTTCTGGTACTTGGTTCTCTTCCTTCACATGTTGAAAAGTAAGGCACCGAGAGACAAACTCTACTACTTCCTTCTTCATACATGGCCACTCGTGCTATCATCGAATGTCCTGGTACATCTTCACCACTCACGGATGTACCGCTCAAGGGGTTGTGTGGAACTCCCTAAACACATCCTCCAGAAGTGAAATTGTTACCATAGTACATCCTATGAAGAGGATAATGTGTTCCCCACCTTCAGAAAATCTATCAGGTACCTGCCCTGTGGAAATCTGGGCACATTGTGTCTCTAAATCAACATCCCCATGTTGTGCCTCCCTGACTTGCAGAAGTATTGGGGGAGTGACTATAAGGGGATGAAGGAGAGCTACTCCATCTCTATCCACAAAGGATATCTATAAGGCATCCATCTTCTCTATTGGCTCTCCTAGAAGCTGTATACCATATCTCCTATTGATTGCATGTTCTAAAACGTTAACCATTCTAAGAGTATAGACTATCTAGAAGTCATGGTATTGGATGAACTCAAGAAATCACCGGTGTCTCAGTTTTTGGTCCTTATGAGAGAATATATACATGAGACTCTTGTGATCAGAGTACATGGTAAAACATTCTCCCATCAAATACCTTCGCTAAATCATTGAGGCGAAGACCACTACTGCTAACTTTAGGTTAGGGGTAGCGTAGTTATGCTCTTGTTGTCTTAGCTGCTGAAAACCATACGCAATCACTGCTCGCTCCTACATCAGGACACACTCATGTCTAGTACCTGATGCATCACAGTTGACTAGACACCCTATGCCTTGCTTTGGAAGCCTCAATATGGGGTCACTAGTCAGCCTCTACCTCTACTTCTGAAAGCATTTGCAGTATCTCTCTGACCACATAAATGTTTTCCCCTTATTCATCAAGGATGATAGTGGTGCTACAACTCTGGAGAAGTCTGGAATGAACCTCCGGTAGTAACCATCCAAATCCAAGAAACTCCGTACCTCTGTCTCACTTCTGGGTGGCTCCCAAGTAAGAACCACATCAATATTCACTGGATCCACTACAACTCTAGACTCCGAGATGGCGTGTCCCAAAAATTGAACCTCTCAAATCCAAAACTGGCACACTGAGATCATACCATAATTATGGTGCTCTCAGAGTGTCTCCAGTACTTCCTACAAATGGTAGGCATGCTCCTCCTCAGTAGTGGACTAGATCAGTATGTCATCGATGGAGACTAGAATAAAGCAGTCAAGGTATGGTTGGAAGATTTTTTTTCACGAGTCCCATGAACACTTCTAGAGCTTTAGTTACTCTGAATTTAACAAACAAGAACTCGTAGCAGTCATACCAACATCTGAAGGTCGTCTTCTGCACATCCTCATATCGAACTCTGAGGTGGTGATAGCCTAATCTGAGGTCTATCTTTGAGAACCACCGTTCTCCCGTCAGTTGATTAAAGAGTTCAGAAATCCTCGGGGGGGGGGGGGGTACTTGTTCTTCATGGTCACCTAGTTTAGGCGACAGTAGTTGACACAAAGCATCATTCTCCCATCTTCCTTCTTGGCGATCAGAATCTGGGATTCCCAGGGAGAAACAATGGGCCAGATGAATCCTTTTCCCTAAAAGTCCTCCAGCTGTACCCATATCTCGTGAAGCTCATTGGGAGACATCCGATATGCTGGTGTAGATATCAGTGTCGTCCCAAGGTAAATTTCAATGTAGAAGTCCACATATCTACATGGAGGTAGACCTGGGACATAATTAGGGAAAACATCTGCATACTAGTCCACCACTACAGGATAGTTTAGACTCTCCACATCTACTTCTTAGCGGGTAAGGCAGGCCAACTGATGAGTGATCGACTTTACCCTTCTCTGAGTAAGTATGGCATGTGCTACAAAGGCTCCCTTATCGCCGGGGAAGGTAAATTTGGTCCCATCGATGCGGACACACCACATTTGTGCCAAATATAGTCGATTTGAGCATGGACTATAGATAACCAGTCCATACCCAAGAGGGCGTTGTAAGACCTCAACACCACTATGATGAGATCCCAGATGAATCTCTCTCCTTATAGAGTAAGCTCACATTATCAGCACCAGTGCGTAATCAATGAGTCTTATCCCGTAGGAGTCTCTAGCCATAAAGATCGAGACAATGGCTCCGTCGGAATCTCCAAGCATCAAACGAGGGAAGTGGAAATGATAGAGTGACTGGAATCTGTGTCTATAGGAACTGCAGCTAAGGTGGAGTATACAGAGAGTGTCCCTCGAATCATATCTAGAGAGGCATGATAATATGCCTTAGCTGCCTAAATCTGAGCTCTCAAATGTCCACCTACTCCCTGCTGTCAAGGTGGACATCCTGGTGGTTATGGCAGCAACACCTTGAAACATCACCCACCGCTAGCTGCTCGACTAGCTCCACTGCCACATCCGCCTATGACCTACGGACCACCTCAATCAAATCACTATCTCCACCTGGGAGGCCTTTTGACCTTCTTCTGATCATCCTAATGGCTGGTCAGAGATTCACGAGCCATGTGACCCTTCCCGCTGCATGAGAAACACTACATGATCCTGGAATGTATGTCTCTACACCTGGTGCCCCGCACAAATGATCTTGAGTCATGCAGTCATCCACATATAGGTCTGGTCCTCTTGGACCTCTAAAACATCTTTCTACTGTAGCTGCAGAAGACTCTGCAGCATGTCAGCTAGTGGTGGGTCTCGCTGCTAGAGACTACTTAGTATGGAAACTATCCACTAAGAGGGCTCACTCTAACACCCTTGACTATGTCGGTATGATAAGGGAGATCATAGAAGCACTGATCTCTCAAATGAGCCCATGCTCAAAGGTCTGGGCCCTGAAGAATGGGTCTCACACCATATATATGGTGTAGCACAAGAGGATGGTAAACCTCACTAAGTACTATACCACCGTTAGGCTGCCCTGCTACAGGTGAAGTAGCTCTTGTGTCCTACCACACGTAGGGTGGATAGTACAAACTCTTCCTGCAACATGCTCTCAAAGTCTACCCAGAGCAGTGTCATCTCATCATGGACATGGAGCATCAGGATCCACCATCTTCCCACTGCTTCTTATAGAAGGCTGGCAACAAGAATCACCATGAAGTCGCCCGGGTTCCCTACTAGTCGGAAAACTCTCACCATAGCCTCCAGCCAATCCTCAGTCGCCTGTGGGTCCATAACTCTCATGAACCTGGGTGGTCTCTAGTGTTGGAACTCGTTTAACGTGCTCAAGAGGCATGCATCATCTTCTGCTGGGGATGGTGGCATCGGGGGACCAACGAGAAGTGGTGCCACTGGTGCCTCAACTGGTAAAGGGCCTTACACGGAGGCCTCATCACTCGGTGGGCTATCTGTGCATACAACTGTTGGGACTCTTGATGGTAATCTGCAGTGAGGTATCTTAAAAGAAAAAGATGCGACACAGTCAAAATATTATACCTGGAGAGCTGATCTGGTTGAGCTTACTTAGATAAAACTTTTGAAAATACCCAAACAATTAGTGTTTTCATGCAATGAGCTGGAAATCAGTAGTCAGGGTTCTGGTATTTGGATATGTCAGCCGCCACACCAACAACGGACTCTCTAAACTAGAAACCACACTAAGTACCCTTAACACTATTACTTCATAGAAAAGATCCGAGTCCTACGTTCTGCAGTAGAACCTCCTATGATACCAATTTGTCACGAACCGTCCCTCCGGGCCCATGTCATGACTACCCCAAGACCACCTTCCATAGGCCTGTGGCTGGCACCTAGCACCAAAGGCATAATTCAGTAAAACTGGGAAGGCATTGCTTTTATAAAGTGTAAACACACACAACAGAGCACATAGATAGATACAAAACACTAAGCAAACTGTATAACCAAAAGAGAGTTCTGAAAGTAAAGGGGCCAGAATACAAGCCAAATAGCAATATACAAGTACAAATGAAAAACAAGTAAAAAAGAATAAATGTAAAACAGTGGTTGGGTCGTCCTCTGGGATTCTTACATGAAGGGTAGGTACTGATAGGCTCCTCAGTACTCCACGTCTGTTTGTCTCCTCCATGTACTGAATATTTGTAAGGTCCACCTTCGGGTACCATCCAGTCCTGCTAGTCTCAGCCTTAGTCAGCGTTGTCAGTCGTCTGCATCCAACAAAACGAGGTGTGAGCATTACCCGTGTAGGGGTGAGTATAACGATACACAGTAGGGACCCTGAGACCCTCAAGGTCTCACAAAATACAACAAGGAGAAACCAAAATGTATGAATTAAATAGATAACTCCACTTAGGTATATGCCCATTGATATGACTATGTTATCAAGTAATCCTTCTCAATCATGAAGTAAAAACAAAAATTACTGACTCAGAACAACCAGAATTTATATTATCGAAACCTCTTTTTCTGGAGAACTCATCCTTTATCAAGTATAGTGGGCCTTCCATGACACCGAGGCGCATCCCACTAACCTTAGATTTCTAAGGTACTCCTCCTATCGAGTACCGTTGGCCTGCTGCATCACCAAGGCACTCCCTACCGTGGGCTTGCCGTGCCACCAAGGTGCTCAACCTTACAGCCTGGTGAGGCACTCCTCATGTTGTGTATAGTGGGTCTACAGTGACACTATGCCGCTCCCCACTGTGGGTCTTCCACGACACCATGTCACTCCTAGCGGGTTAGTGGAGTCACTCCGAGTCAAAACGGTCTCCAGTCGTCATGTCTCACCCAGTTACTAGGTCTCTTCACTACACATGCTTGTATCTAGGAGGATCTATTCCAAGTGCTACTAGTCTATACTCAAACTATCAAGAATTACCATGAAGAAGTATCTAAAAGTTCTCCCTCATTATAGAGGTATCAACGCAACAGACGTCGCGTCAATCGAACACCCGGTCTGTGAGTTATTAGTCTTTTAGTCTCAGGGCCTAGTTAGATTCGTGATCGATCTAACCTGATCGTATAACAAATATTACCAAAAATACAATGGGGTATATACAAAGGGACTATAGTGATCCAAGAAAACCAGTGCCACTGACGTTTCATCAAACGAACGTATGATGCCAATGATATGGCCAAATGAATGTAAGGTGTCGGTAGTGGGCCCAGGTCTGGTCTGACCCGGTCGGACGGACCCGGACCAACACAGTCTGGGTCGACCCGGTCAGATATGTTGGGTCTCCTCTAGCCCATTGGGTAGGCCAGCCTGTTAGGTTCGGCCCGACCCACTGGGCCCAGCCCAGCAGGCCGCGTGGGAGGTTCGGCCCGGGCTCAGGGCCGATTTGTCCCGGGGCGCCGCGAGAGTGCAGGTCAGGCAACATGGTGTTGGTGGGGGCACACGGTCTAGTGCGGTTTGGTTGGGCACATAGGAGGTGGCCGACGGGTGGTTGGGCAAGCCAGGTGGTGGTTGGGCTGGGTGCTGCCAGGCCGACAGGTGGGCCGGCGGGCAACAGGGCATGTCGCAAGGCGGGCCATCGGGTGGCCGAGTAGGGCACGACCAGCGTGGCTCGGGCTGACGCGAGCTGGAGGGGTTCATCCGAGACACGCGGTAGGCTGACGAGGTTTCGGTCGGGGTGCACGGGAGGCCGTTGGGGGTTCGGCCGGTGGAGTCGGCTAGGTCAGGGGCATCAGAACGCCATGAGTTGGCATGGTTCGTGGAGGCCACATGAAGCGCGACCTTTACCTGTTCCCTTCTTCACCTTCAACAATGCTTCATTTTTATGTCTCCATGCAAAAAATCATCACAAACAAGAATAGCAGAGGGGTTGGGTAATGTTGGTTTGGCACGTACCCTCCACGTTTAGGGTGGTAACATTGGGCTCATCAATGTAAGAAGATGAACATAAATTCTTTTGCAAACATATAATATTTCCTTTTCATCCGAAGAGGAGAAAAAGAAAATGAATAATACAAAAAAATGAACCCCCTACTGTTGATCGTTGTTTGAAGATGAATTCACAAAAAGTAGATGAAGAATATCATCATTCATTGCATCTTCCGCACACTTCCAATCCCATGTGGCATCGGCTGTGGAAGACCCTCCACGTCGGTAGGTGTCCGAGAAAGAACTTCGAATAGGATTGTTGCCGGCATTCTTCTTTAGAAGAATGTGTTCTTCGTTCCTTATTCTTCGTTGGGAGATGTGGTTTTTCGTTAAATAATTCTAATCCTCCTAATCGTTCCTCTCCCCAATATTTCACCAAATAAAAAATTCAAACCAAAAAATTAATAGATTGAGTTATCTATTATTTTGTTGGCATAGAATTCAAAATGGTGAATTAATTGACTTGGCTCCCCACTTAATTAATTCATGAGTGTTCGAACAAATTAATTTAATGAGGAGGATTGGCACAATTTAATTAGGGTATTTAGCACCAATAATGGAGGGTGAGTGTGGAGAGGCTCTGCCTCATTGATGAGGGGAGTTGAGAGGTTTTCCTCTCCCACCATTAATAGGGTAGTTTAGTCCCATGTGGTCCCCATGTCATATCCTCTCATGGGAGGTTAGGTTTGGGTGGGCCCCACCACCAAAAACAATCCTGGGTGGTTAAGGTGTGATGTTCCCACCTCCATTTCCAAAATCTTTAAGGTGGTTATAGATCCACTGGGACCCACATCCAAACACCCACATGGAGGAATACATAAAAAAAATTGAATGTCATTTTATTTTATTATTCTCCACAAAATCCAAAAAACTAACTTATCTTCTCGACTCACTACCATCAAAGAGATAATATCCTTAAGTGAATACTCGCACCGTGAGTTCAACAATGCCCTCATATTTCAATTCTAATCTCAGGTTCAAAAGTTATTAAAACCTGCTTGTACGTTTACTGAACGTACCCGAACAAAACTTCAAAAATTTATTTCGGGCACACCGGGCCTCAAAATCTTACGTCGTCAATTTTTGTGAACTCGTAAAATTCTGATGTATTTATGAAAAATATTTTCCTCAGAATTTTGGGTTCGTTACATAATAATAATACGTAATATCAATATCCAATTTCCTAATGATGGAATCCATAATAGCATACATTATAACCACATAGTCAAGGACTCATTCTAATAATAAAAATAGGATTTTTTTCAAGGCCTTGTTTTAAGACACTACTTTTCCTTATGAGACCAACTGATGCATCTAAATGCTATAGCGGGCTCCACCCGTAACATATTTGGTCCAATCCATTCCTCATATGAAAATGTTGAAACAGAACATAAACATTCATATAAAAAATATCATAAGATATGTTATTACTTTATCCATAATCAATGAATGGTATGCAAAAAACTCATCCATATTCAAACATATCATAAAACATTCAACACCATATGGAATATTGTATCATAATAAATCAACATAAAACAAGTATAAAATCCATCAATGGATGTAAACATAGATGAAATCAAAACTATTTGAGAGAAATATGAATTTCTATTTGGAAATCATTTAATAGTCACATAATTATAAAAGAAAAAAATTATTTTTTAAATATTCCTATAATCTTCTAAAGTATGTTCTGAAGGTGTTATAATGGCTGAAAATACCTACACTCACCGTATAATTCAAAAAATATTCTTCCCTTAATTTTGTCAAATATTTCGTAAAGGAACTTGTTTGGAAAACAACAGAATGATTCCTTTATAAAAATTTTATAAAAAGTGAGAATAGTGTATAAATAACTTTAACCGACATTCTAGGAAATATTAAAAATGTTTGAAAATACATTTCTAAGAAAAAATGATATGGAATATAATAAGGTCCCAGTAGATTCTCACGTATAAACAACCTCAGATAATGAAGAGATTGTAGAATTAACTCTTACCTTGTACTTTTCCTTGGTCAAGGGATCATTAATATATTGTATAATAGTTAATTTTTTGTTAGTAAATTATACAGGAACCACATACATAAATATGATATCTTATATGATCCTCTAATATTTATTTGTTAATAATATTCTAGTAGTTTTATTGTTTCGGGTGTTGACTAATTTTTTTCCCTTTATATGTTTTATTACGTATGATATGTTTAATATGAGTAAGAGATATATGGTTCATATCTTGAATGATATTAATTTCATAGACATTAATTTTAGTCATCAAATGAAAATTATTCTATAATGGTTACGATAGAGAAATGTATCTTATCGCATTTGTGGAGACGGTAATCTGTACGTACGCACGAGTGAAATTATCATTCTATTGATGGTGAAATCATATATAATTAGAAGTTATATCATATATAAATAATCATTAATATGTTATTTTTATTATTTTAATCAATTGTTCTCATTATTATACCCATCCAAATAATGAAGTGTTGAATAACAAACTACACCACGACGTGGAGATGGAAAGTTGTAGGTAAGCACATATGTTGACCTTGTCATTCATAGGATGGATTGAATAGTGAATATGGTTGTAATATATTTATAATTACTTCACAGTATATAGAAATTACTACATTTATTATTTTTGTATTTAAATAACAAAGAATGTAGAAGTGGAAGAAGAATTTTTTTTGAAATAGTTGGTGAAATTATTACCTCTTCTTCAAGTTACTCCTTTTGATTTCATCAAAAGGGATCCTTAAGAGGGATTCTGATCAAATTAAGGCCAATAGGTTGAAGTGAGGATAGTTTTGAGGATATTTTAGAAGGTAATGGCTGAGGCAATGGGCTTTGGAAGTGTGATTTTGAGAGAAGGGTGAGTACCCTTTTATAAGAGAGGTGTAGGTCACTTTAGGAAATGTTTAAAGTATTATTTTATTATTCAAACATATTCGATGTATAATGGATCTAAAAGGATTTATTTCGAGTCTAACATGATTATGCGTCTAAGAAATATCAACGAATAGGTTTTAGATAGGTTTAGGTGACGATATTAACATTATCTTTTAGATTTAACTCTTAGTTGAATAGTATAACTTTTACCATGTATTCTTGTATTATTATAATAAATAGTTAATAAACATACACTAGAAAGAAAATTGAACCCCAAGTGTTTATGTATTGATATATCTAACCTTATCTATGTTCATTGGACAAATAATAGATTTTTAGGAATTTTATATCAATTAATAATTTTGTATTTGTTTTAAAAACTCATTTGTGAAAAATTTAATACTATTTAGTGTTTTGTTTTTTTGAAAGTCATAAAAACATTAGCATGTAAAGAAAAATATATTTAATCAACCCTAACATTCCATATTAACCATGAAAATCTGTGGAATATATCAAATATCTCAATTTAAAATTTTATTAATATTTATAAAATTAATTGTTTTCATCATTCAATAATAAGGTAATTAGTTCATCGTCGTTGTGTTATAAAGAAACATAATTATTTATTGTTTAAAAATTATTAATAAAATACCATTATATATGAAATTGTATTATATTTCAAATGAATATTTTTAGTCTAACTTATCGTATATATATACCAATTATAATTTTTATTTATTTATTTAACATTGAATTTAACACTTTTAACTCTTCTTTAAATAAAACAATAATAAATGTCCTAATATAATCCAACTGAACCAAAGGGGTCATATTTTATTCCTAAGGTTTATTTTGGTAGAATTAAACATATCCAATAAACAAAGGACATGTGTTTGGGTAATTATAATATCATTTTTACCATTAATTACCCTATTTACTTTTAACCATGGTAAATAAAATTTAAATCATACTATTTTCCAAAAAACAATCTTCATCGTATTGGACCAAATTTTACTTATTGATTTCATCCATGTCTATAGGATTTTGGAAATTCAATTAATAGAAGTAGTAAAATTACTCTTTATTCAAATTTGCTAACGTGCCTGGAAAGTGGGTAAAAGATGTTAAAAAAATTCAATAAAATTTTATACATCTAGTTTTATTATAGAATGACTCAAATGAATTACATTTTACTAATATAGGTCTTATGAATCTATTTTATCTTAATATAAATATAAATAATATAAATAAATATTTAAATTAAAAGTCATTTTTAAACAATAACGTAGTGTTTTTCACTATTCATCAAAAAATGAATGTTTTCAGAAAAATACCACAAATTCACCCTAAGATAATTTTGATATTCTAAATCCAAAAATGAAGCCCATTTTGAAAAATAAAATTTATAAAATTTCAAAAAGTGTTTATTACTATTCATAATGGCTATTTTGATTGGTTGTGGTGTTCTAAAACTTCATGTTGCGTACAACGCAAGCTATTGCATTATTAGAAGAGAGACGTACCCTAGAAGCTTGGGGTGTTACATTTATCACAATAAACATGAAATTCATAGTTTAATATCAACATTATTAATTAAAAAAATCATAATTTGATCCCCTCAAGATTACATATATTAATATTAGGTACACCATTCTTTTTTTATTGGTTTTACCCATTTAGTTTAACAACCATCCTCATCATAGGTGGATGTTTAATGACAATAAATATTATTCAACACAGGAATAAGTTGCATGACCATTAAATTTAGACACATAACATGATCCACATTATATTACATATTATTACACACATATTCACTTTGATGAGTTTTACAATGATGGTAGTGGATCTATAATTTATATCTATTCAATTCCACCATTTTTATCTATAAAAGAAAGCTGCTCTTTCATTTGTGATGAATAATGCAGTATTTGTATTCATATCTTATTCAATTCTCTAGGAAGTAAATTATGAAACATGCATTATATTAATTATTTATTACAATAAACTATATTATAATTACATCTAAAAAAATTACATTTAAAATATTTAAATGGAATCTTGAGAAAGATTCAATCAATCACATTACATGAATTACCTATTAATGATTGGGGGAAAATATATAATAATATAAAAATTATATAAAAAATTATTTACCAAAAATTAATAATATAAAAATTATATCATTTCACTCAATGAAAAGTAATCCAGAGACAAACTAAATCTTCGTTTTATTAAAGAAATATTTTACATGAAATGTTCTATAAAAATGATTCATGTTTTAATTGTAGGATACTTGATCTATCCTATAAAATTATATCATTCATATTATCCATGTTTCTTGATTATATTTATCTCGATTCCCATATATTATCATATTTATTTTTATAAAAAATGGATCATAACAATAACCTATGAAGTCTATAGATCCCACAAATATTATCTGGTAGAATTAATTTTGGAGGATTTTTAACTAATTAAATAAATTTTAGAGACCTTCACTAACATTGATGAGACTACATCATCATATATATCTCACATATACATATTATAGAAAAAATTTCATAGAATAATATTTATTAATTAAATTCATTAAATATATATTTTAAACTACTAAATCATAATTTTTAAATTAAACATATATTATTTTTTATTTGGGTTTTAATAGTTGGATATTTTTCATTAAAAAATTTGTATTCCATTTAAGGAAATATACTTTGTTGAGGAAAAAAGGATCATGTTAATATTAAGGGTTCAAATTATTAATGTTCCATCCCTGATTTAATTTCATGATGCACCACATTTCCTACAAATAATTCTGATTCATGAAATTTTTATTTCATTATCTAAGATTATAATGGATGTTTCATATAAAAATTACATAATTTAGGTAATGATATAATATATTGTGAGGAAACAGTAGTGTTTTTTATGATAGATTGATTAATGCTTGATGTTTATCTAGTGATTGAATTTAATTCAAAATATATTAATAAAGTTGGATCATCTTGGATATTTTAATATCCATACATTTAAGAGATTTCTCTACCATTTTGAAGACATCGTTTTCATTTTTCATAGCTAAATAATAATGTTTTAGGTTTGTGGAAAAATTATATTTGACCTTGGATAGTTGTGGATTAATAAGTATGGGGAGTCATTTTTCATCATTAACATGAGTCATATAATTAGTGAGAGCATCCTTATATTATTATTGGGCCAGATTATCTAATTTTTTGAGTTTTACAATGTAAGTCATTTCACTTACGATGGTATAATTTTTTTTTTAATTCCTAGGCTCACTCGTTTTGAATTACTAAAACATTAATTACCCCATGGATATCATATTATTAAAATACACATCTTCCATGTATAAATTAAAGTAATTAATGATTATTAAATTAGCCAAAAAAATAAATGAACATGCTTTCAATGTTTAAATTTATAAAATTATATCACACCAATCATTGAATACAATGTTGACTTAATACACCACTATGAATGAAAAAAATAAAAAATAAAAAATGGATATATTATATGAATAGGCATAATAATGAGAGTTAAAATTAAAAGTGTTCAAAGCCTGTAGACATTTATGAAACCAATGATAATGTGAACTCATCTACAATATGCTAAAAAATTGACTATAGAATTATAGATTCATTTTCTGGTACCTTTTTACACTATTTTAGAATTCATATAATCAATAATAAATAAACACTCATGAGTAAATGGTAAATATTGTAATGGAATGTCATAATAATGTACTGCTCCCACAAATGTGTCAACCTATTCAAACATTATGGTCTCACGAATTTATGTATTCTAAAAAATGTTCAAGAACCTCCGTATAAGAATCAATATAATAATGGAGTGTTTATAAAGTTTCCATTTTTCATAAGACCTATGTGCTAAAAAAATTCTATTTTTAGATGTAGTGACATTACAATCTCTAACCGTATGAATATTATAGAATAATTATGATGGATATATACTATAAATATATATGTACATGATATATATAATCATTATCATGAGATATGATATGAGTGTTTCATAAGGAATTAAATTGATATTTCTTACCACTAACTAATAAATATAATAATCTTTTATTGGCTATATAATTAAGAAAATATTATCAAATAAAAAAATCATAGTACGAACATTGATTATGAATTACAATCAAACATTTATTACATATATTTGAGTGATCTCCATCATGAACTATAATTAATATAATCTCTTTATAAGAAGAAATGATAGTACAATTAATTTGTTGAGGGTTATAAAGAGTGGAAGCTAAAGGAATTTACTCATAACCTTTGAGTTACTGGGTTTTTTATGACACCCCCACGTTTTTATACAATATATTATATAATTACGTGTTAGTTAGATTTTTTATATTTTTTCATTCCCAAACATAGAAATTTCATTATTTTGTATATTTCATGGTTATCACATTCCTACTGTATTTAATATCTTTAATATGGAGGGTTTATTCATAAATAACAATATTTTTCAATGAAATATTCATGGATATGATATAGGTTATAGTAAACCATGTAGCTACTCTTTCAACGGGGGAAATTGTGTCGTTTAGGATTGGGTTTTTGCAATACATCATATTTATCTCCTGATTTAAGGAGTATAAAAAAGAATTATTATTTTTTATGTATAAAAATACAATTTTGTAGATTGTACTAAGTAGAATTCACATGGTTTTGAGGAAATTTTGGGATCCCAACGTGAGTGGTCATATCTCACTAACTGTGGAATCATTTTTTTGGTTGAATGTATGATAACCTATGTATACAAACCATGTGAGTTATAAAGATTTTTATATTGTGAACATTCTTATGTAACTATACTATATTTAATGGATTTTTTTTATATTTTTCATATAATTTCATTAGTATAACACTGAGCATAGCTCATTATATTAAATATCCTCTTCTCCCAATCATATAAGTCCTTCTCTAGATAAATCTAATTTTTTTATATTCAAAACACCTATATTACTATTCTTTATCCATCAAATATTCTTTTTTCCCTATGGTTTACTCTCATGTAATAATAGCTTATGTCTATATTCATTAATTATATTGTATATGAATACATATTCATAGATATATAGTTGTTTATGGATTATAGTTTCTATTTAATTCCAATGATGTTCATTTTCCATTATCGGAATTTTGATTTTATTCATCAGTGTATGATTATTTGATGAATCAAAATTATATGAAATTACATGTAATGATTAGGTTATTTAAATTTATTTAATCTCAAGATATAACTATATTTTTATACCCATGGGGGTTTGTATAAATTTGTTCATTTTTATAATACATCGAATAAATATTTATTACATGAATTTGAAGAAATAGTTTTCAACCCAAATATTTCTATACTCCATTGGAATATATATTACTATGAAGTTATTTTATATAAAGTGTAAGAAAAAAATGGTGGTTTTAAATTATATATTAATATTATTATATTGTTTTCAATCAACTCTAATAGGTCTATTGATATATTTTCACTCCTTTAGACATTCTCCAGTTTCTAATTGATGATTATAAAATTTGACAATCAATGGTATTGTTAATGGAATAGTGGCCATCTTATAAAAAGGTTTATTATATTTGTTAATAATTTTTTTTATCGATTTCAATGATGTATTATATTTTAAATTTTTCCTGATGTGGGAATAAAGTAATTATTATTTGATTCAATTAGAAATGTGGAATTTGGTTTTTTATAATATACCTTTGAGGGTGACATTAGATTTTATTGTTATTTCTTTTAAATTTATTTCCTAAAAATATGGGATGTTTTCTAAAAAGCTATACTTTTATTATTTCATTGAAAATTTGGGTAACTAATGGAGATTTGTATATTGAAACTACACTATCATAAATTATCTAATGGCTAAAATCCATTAGTGTAGATCATGTTAATTTTAGGGGTGTTCCATGATGAGACTGTGAGTGTAAATCTTGTGTTTATAAAATTTTGGAATACAATATCGGAAAGAATTTGGTTCCACATGAGTGTGTCTAGGTTTATCTCTTTTCATGACATAATATGTTTCAAATGAAGAATGTATTACTATTTCCATGTCGTTATCATATAGATTATCAATAAATATATTTCTTACATCCCACTATATTCAAATTGGATTTATGGAACCATTTACATCAATATTATTAAATTATATCTTTTCAATTTGATATTACAGTTCCCATTTTATTTTATATTTATCTTAATTTTTGGATTAATATACCTTTAAAATTATTTGGAAATAAATTATTTGAAATGTTTTCAATGATTTTTTATGTTTTTTTTTTCATATTTCTATTTTTTATTTATAGTTTGAATTATATAAAAGAATATTTTAAAGTAGGATTTAAAATACAATTTTTTTACATGATCCTAAAACCCTTGTCCTTTAATCACTATAGTTTATTTTTTATTTTCAAACTATTTTTAACTTATTATATTGAAGAAATAAAATATAAATTTTAGGAACTTATTTTCTCAATTCTTTTTAATGTAAAAATATATTACAAAAATATTTTTCAAACTAGAAGTTATGATTTTTATAAAATTAATTTCATATACACCTTTCTGAAATTATAAATATAATTTTTAAACAAAAACATACTAACACATCATTTTGTATGTATTAAATCATATATATACATCCAGATGACTAATATTTATACTTAGGGATAACTTTTGAGTCATAATAATTATGTCTTTTATTTTTTATACATGTTTGAATATATTATATGGATATAGTTTTATAATTTATTTAGTGATGTGGTTCCTCATGGGAATTTGATATATTGACCAATTCATACAACTATATTATATCCTTGTTTTTACTTATTTTGGTACAAGCTATGTAATTGTTTATTGGTTTCCAATGTATCGTTTCATTTTGATAATTATTTATAACTTTTTATATTAAAAAGATTAATTTTTTATATTAATCATTTCATGTTTGGTTTTATTATTTAATTGTGATTGTTAATTTGATATACCTTGAAGAAGAATGCATAGAAGCACTATTATAATTACTCATTAACCATTTCAATACCTGTTTATACTTATCTAAGTCTAATATCAAATTGATATTGTTTTATTTGATTCCATGTTGTGTTTATCCATCCTATGGTGATTGAGAATTATCATCTGAACTTATTATGGATTATTCAGGTGATGTTTATAATTGAATTTGGATGATTGGTGAAAAAATAGGACAAATCCCATTTATAATTTGTGAATTATTATAGTAAAACAAATTTTATTTCATAGCACACATTTGTATCCATGATTAGGTACCCTACCACCATTTTTTTTTGAAAATTTAGTTTTCTTAGGTAGTCCGGATCTGACTCATGAGTTTGAACTCTATTTTTCAAATTTGATAATGTCATCTGATCTTAATTGATAGTGTATTGAACCAAAGTTTTTTTTATATATAATTGTTTTCTATCAGAATATTTTGGGGAAATAATAGTGGAGGAATAATGTGCACATGGTTAAAATATGGTTTGGAAACCCATGAATAGTCAGAGTTTAAATATTAGGAAACCATTTTGTTATAGTGGAAATGTTTACTCACTTTTAGCTATTGTGTGTTGGAAAACAAAGAAGAGTAATAATATCCCTTCTTGATCTTGATTTTCTACACATTATATTTTTAAAGTATTTCTAAATCGATTCTTATTTATTGATGATAAATAGGGATTGTTTTTATAATATATTATAACTGATTGGTATTATGTTATAAAAGTTGTATAATGTGGAAAATATAATTTGATGAGACTTATTTTTTTTTGAAAAATGAATTAATTGTCTTATTAAATTTTAAAAAAAAATTGACTCATTTGAAGAATAGATTCATTATTTCATTCAACATAAAATTAAATTTAGGGAAATTGTTTTTTTGAATCAATGTGGTAGGAGGTTGGAATTATGTTTGGATTCTTATTTTGGATTTTTGTTATATTTGTATATTAGGTTTAATGGTTTTAATGTGTTAATAGTTTTATAAAATTATTTTTTGCATTTTTTTCAAATTAATGTGATTTGAAATAAAGTATATTTATATATAATGTCTTATCTATACTATTTTATAAGGGATATGAATATTGAGGTTTAATCTCCCAGTATTTTACCAGAATTATCTGATTTTATATGTGATGAATGACCTTATTAATATTATTATTTATGTTATTTATAGAATTCCTCATATAAAGGTCTCAATTTAACATGTTATGAATACATTTTTTGATTTCCATTAGTATGATTACTCTTGTATAATAGGATTGATTGTTCCAGTTGTTTTCTTATACACAATTATTAATCAAGAGGAGGAGTCTAATTATTTTGTACTTATAGACAATGTTTATTTCATTATGAATTTATTATTACCAAGGTTTCATGGAAATAAGGATTTGTTTCATTCTAGTTATTGGTTAAATAGGACTGTATATATAATTAAATAAAAATATTCTTCTATGATATTTAATTGGAATGTTTTTATAGGAATGTTTGGAGTTCCAAGTAGAGTGTGAGGGATTCTATATTTCCATGTCATTTGAATAGGGAAATAAAATTTATATTCATCAAAGATATTTTTATCGATGTATAACATCATGATAAAATGAAATTGGATAATGATATTAAATTAATTAGTCTAAATCAGACAGATAGAATATTGAAGGATTATACTACAAAATTCTCAATGATAGTTTACATCAATCATGAGGA
Organism: Viscum album; assembly: GCA_963277665.1. Classification (NCBI taxonomy): domain Eukaryota; kingdom Viridiplantae; phylum Streptophyta; class Magnoliopsida; order Santalales; family Viscaceae; genus Viscum; species Viscum album. The sequence continues at coordinate 1,715,151,650 of OY728130.1, forward strand.
TGTTATGCATGACATCATGGAATCTATGTGACTGAATGGTGGTAATGACCCTAAAAAAGATATTGCTGGATCTGAATCTACATATTATACACAAGAGGGGGGGAATTGCGTCTTTTGCAATTTCTCCAATAGCTCCTTTATTGAACAAGTTCAGTCCTTTATACTTTATCGGATTTGATCATGAAATCGAAAACAGAAAACAAGAACACAAATATATATAGTGGTTTGGGGAACAGAAAGCCCCTACTCCACTCCACCAACGCTCTACTCCACGAGCATGGTGATTTTCACTATCTCGTCCTCTTTTCCACAGACTGACTCACAACTGAGTACAGGTAGTTGACACCTTTAAAATCCAAGGAAAAACATTCTGGTTCAAACACGAACCTACAAAGCTTAGAATGAGAAGATGGTTACTCAAGAATAAAAAACTATTTCAGAAAAAAATTTCCTGTTGATCTTCACAATTACAACAGAATGCAACTGACAGCAGAGGGATCAAAGTCTCTAGAAATGATGATCTTTAAGACGAAGCAGTTCTGAGTTGATCCAGTTGTAGTAGATATAGAGATATAGTTTACAACCTCAGCAGTAGTAGATCCACAGTAGATATTTGATGTAGAACAGGTGAATATTCTATCGAGTTCCTTCTTCTTGAACAAAAAGAGCTTTTACGCTTCTGTTGAATCAGCAGATCAATCGTGAATAGTTGCAATCTCTGTTTTCCACCTTTTTCAAAAATAAATTGATCATATCATCATTTTTTGTGTTCTAGAGAGAGAATATATATTAAAGCGTATCTTTAGCACATTTATATCAATAAAACTCGCCTTCTCATTCACGATATTCAAAAATTTGAATTGACAGAGAAGTAGTAAATTCCCTTAAGACTCGGTATAAAATGATCCTTTTAATTCGACCTTAAATCCATTAAAAAACGTCTTTGAATCAGTCAAAGTCGTAATTTAAAAACGACTTTAAATCTGGCTTGAAATCCGCCCAGAAATCAGCTTACTGATCGTTGTACATAAAATTCGTCTGCCGAAAATTCTGACGCCAAACGTAAGGTTGATGACGTGGCTTCCAAACGTAGGGTTAATAACATAGTTTTCAAACGTAGGGTTTGACAACGTAAGGTTGATATCAAAGGTAGGGTTGATAACGTAAGGTTGATATCAAATGTAGGGTTGATCACGTAAGGTTGATATCAAATGTAGGGTATGAACAGTGATTCCAGAATGCGCTAAAACAGATTCCTCACTATATTTATTCACGTAAGACGTGAATAGTGTTTCCAGAATGCACTAAAATATATTCTGCACTAAGTAATAAATTATCATTATTTCAAGAGTAAAATAAATTAATAATCTCCTGCAAAATACTAAGTGAAATCATTAGAAAATAACTAAGGGTGTTTGTGAGCGTCAAAATTATCATAAAGAGACAGAGTATTATTTTCAATAATCCCCCCCTTTAATTAACATTAAAACGCATTGTTGAAAACAATACTTTTCTCAACAATCTCCCCCTTCTTGATGATCACACAAAAGATAAAATAAAACCCATAAAATAATTAAAATTATTAACTTTCCAAATTCATTATAAAGTTTTAAATAAAATCTTCTAAACCAAAAAGATAATTATAGATCCAAATGTCTCATATAATTTTCTCCCTCAATAAAATGAATTCTCCCCCTAAATATTGATGTTGTGTTTATCCAAATTCTCCCCCTTTTGTGATATCAAAAAGAATGAAAAATCATGGATTTTAACACTTTTAATGTTGCACTTGAACTGTCAGTAAATGCTATTACGAAATGTTTATCAATAATTAAATCTGGTGTATTAGAATATTAAAAATAAAATTAGTAAAACAAATAAGGAATGATACAAATAATCAATGAAGAAAATTTTCATTAAAAAACAGTAGTATATACATTACAATGATATACACAGGAATCATGGTTTGGGTAAGATAGGCAACAGGGTCTATCTCCTCTGAATTGCAAACTTGATTTCTGTAAATTGTTCCTGATGTCTCTTCATCATCCCATCTCCAAGATTGACAATGGGCTCTCTGTTCTCTTGAGTCATATGAATATCCTCAATAAAATTGACTCTAAAAAACACATGAATCCTTTCCTCTTTTTCAACAAATACTAACAGCTTCTCTGATAATTGATTTAACAGAATTCTGAGTGATGGCTCACTAGATGTCAGTTGATCCACTAAGAATTTCTGATTGTCCAGCAACACTGACAGAGGAGAACTGTTACATTGAAGATCTTGAATCCTATCATTAATATTGCTCATTGCAGTTGTGATAGCCTGAAACCTTTTGATTAAATCCATTGAAGTACCTGATCCACTAACTGCATTATTTTCAACTGATGCAAATTGATTCTCCATAAACAACATCAGATCTGATAAATCTGACTTCATAACCATTTCATATTTTAATTGAGTAATAGCAGTCATCATATCCTCTTTAAAAATTTCCACTTCTTGCCATGAAACTGTACACTCCTTCAGCTTTTGAAACGTCAAACGCTCTAAATATAAGGCATTTCTTAAAGAAACATACTCAGATTCCAACTGAGATACTTTTCTGTACAGTTCTTCAACTTGTCCTTTCCTTGAATCAAGTGCACCTTGTGCTTAATTCACATTCTCTTGTTGATGCATTAATACAAAAGGAAATGATTTAGCATCGAATTTATCTTTTTTCTTTGTCCTAAGAAAGTTGGTCCACAGATTTTTCCTTAGAGTTTTCAAGCTCCGCTATAGAAAAATCCTCTTGAAGTACCTCTGTTTGAGCATCAGAAGCATGCTCATCCCATTCATATGCATCTTTGTCTTACAATGGAATTTCAAGAACAGTATCTGCAGAAGTTTCCTGAGGTCTGTCCACTTCTTCACTAGGCACTGCCTCCATCTCCTATTCCTTTTGAAGTGCAACTTCAACATCAGCTACAATCTGTTCCTGATTTTCACTGTGAGTTTCTTCTTGAGCTCCTGAGTCCTCTACTGGAGATGTTCTCTCAGTAACATCTTCCAAGATCTTATCAGAAACAGATTATCTCACAAAAGAATAAGAAATTAATGCTTATGTTGTAGGATCCAAGGAAGTGGAAGTGACTTCCTCATTTACTGGTCTTTTTCTTTTATATTTAAGTCCCTCCTAACTTCTGTCTTCCTCAACATCTTCCAATTCAAATATAATCCTCCATGATTTATTGCAGACTCTGGATTCATCTTGTCCCTCCGTGGACTTAGCAGGTTGAGCCTGAGCACCCTCTGAGTCTTCCTCAGCTCATACTAGAAAAATATTTCCTTTAATTGTGCTCTAGAAATATCCAACTTTTCTCAAGGTTCCAGCATTAAATGAATTACTATGATGACAGTTAACTCTAGCTTCCACTAATCTCACCGTGTCTTTCTTAAACAACAGCTTGGAAATAAATCTACCAATGGGATAGAAATTTATCCCGGCCTTGCTTTGACAGAAATAACTTAGATACCTTATCACGTATCTTCGAAATTTTAACATAAAATCACTTAACAAAAAAAATTATATACATACCAGGGTACAAAATCATCTCCATTTCTGCCATCTGTGGAGCTATTCCGGTCTGAATAAATTTTATCAAAATCTCCTAATCAGGCTCCAAATCCTTAACAAACATTTTCTTTATTGTCTTGGTACCAAAAAGAAAAGACATAATTTCTTCGGATTTATGCACAGAATCTCTTATATTCTTCAAGTAAAAATGAAAAACTCCCTCATGAGGGCAGTTGAGAATCTGACTAATATCTACTGAAGAGATTGAGAAATCCCTATCCTCTATTTTAGCCATCATAATATCTTCGGTATCTCCCATAATAAACTGTACAGATTTGTAGAAGTATCTAATTTATACTTCATAAAGAAATTCCGTATTCTCACTGTTGAACATCTATTCAAGATTCTGGAACGACAGTGCTTGCTTCAACAATAGATTCGTCTGAAATAACCAGTCAAGATCGATTACCTTACCCTGTAAGATTTTTCTTCCTTCAGTGAGTTGTCTCCTGGAATTTCTCGGCTCGGCCTCACTGGCTCTTTTAGTCCTTACCATTACTGTGAGAGTCTCTGTAGTTTTGAAGGTTAGGGTTTCAGAAGATTGAAGGTTAGGGTTTCAGAAGAGAAAGTGCGATTTTTGGATTTCAAAAGGTTTTCGATAGTAGTGAAAGGGTTTAGAAGTCGAAAAGACTCTGATAGCCTTGATTCCTGTGTAATCACTCATCATTACATATATTTAAAAATAAATAAATTTTTCATACGATGAAAGAAAGAAATACTGAAATAGTATTCAATAAACCAAATAAAATTTACAAAAACAAAAATAAAAAAGAAAATTATTTAAAATTATATAATCCTAGCTCCCCCTTAATAAAATCAAACCTTACAGTGGGAAGAGGATTAGTAAAAATATCTTCTAATTGAATTTCAGTATTTATAAATACTAAAAATATATCTTTTTTAATAACATGATCTCTTAAAATGTGATGCCTTATATCAATGTGCTTAGTTCTAGAATGACTAATAAGATTTTTTGAAATATTAATTGCACTCGTATTATCACATAAAATAGGTTTATTATTAAAATTAAATCCAAAGTCCATAAGAGTGTTTTTCATCCACAACACTTGTGCATAGCAACTGCCAGTAGAAACATATTCTACCTCAGCTGTTGACAGGGCAACTAAATGTTGTTTCTTACTAGATCATGAAACTAAGGACTTTCCTAAAAAGTGACATGTACCTGATGTGCTTTTTCTATCTAACCTACAACTTCCAAAGTCAGCATCTGAATATGAAATCAAATTAAAATCAGAAGTTTTTGGGTAAATAAGAGATTGAGAAAAAGTTCCTTTTAAATATCTAAAAATTCTCTTAACAGCAGTTAGATGAGATTCTTTTGGATTTGATTGAAATCTATCACAAAGACTTAATGAATACATTATATCTAGCCTGCTAGCAGTATGATATAACAAACTACCAATCATACCTCTATATAACTTATTGTCAACTGATTCCCCAATTTCATCCAGATCATGTTTTATATTAGTACACATAGGTGTTATAAATGGCTTGCTGTTCTCAAGTCCAGATTTCTTAAGTAAATCAGTAATGTATTTTCTTTAATTTAAAACATTTCCAAAATCATTTTGAAATATATGAAGACCCAAAAAGAAATTTAATTCCCCCATCATACTCATTTAAAATTCTTCTTGCATTAATTTTGAAAATTAATGACAAATAGTTTTATTAGTTGATCCAAAGATTACATCATCAACATAAATTTGAACCAATAAAACATTATTTTTCACAGTTTTCTTAAATGCTATTGGATCTGCCATACCAACAGTAAAATCATTTTTCCAAAGAAAATAACTTAATCTTTCATACCAATCTCTAGGTTCTTGTTTAAGGCCATAAAGAGCTTTAGTAAGTTAAAAAACCGAATCAGGTTTTTGAGAGTTTTCAAAACCCGGAGGTTGCTCAACATAAACATCCTCCATTAAATAACCATTTAAAAAGGCAGATTTAACATCCATATAAAATAATTTAAAATTCATATTAGATGCATATGCTAAAAGTATTCTAATTTCTTCTAACCTAGATACAGGTGAAAAAATCTCATCATAATCTATTCCCTCTTCTTGATTATTTCCTTTAGATACTAATCTTTCTTTATTTCTTGTTATTGTGCCTTGGTCATCCTGTTTATTTCTAAAAACCCATTTGGTTCGTATTATAGGATAATTCTTAGGTCGTTCCAATAAATCCCAAACGTCATTTCTTTTAAACTGGTTTAATTCATCTTGCATTTCTATTACCCAGATTTCATCATCTAAAGCTTCTTCTATAGTCTAGTGTTCTTGTTGAGATAGGAAGGTAGAGAATTCCACTAGGTTAACTAAGTTTCTTCTAGTTTGAACACCAGTTTCTAGATCACCTATTACAGTTTCTAAAGGGTGATTCTTTAGGGTTATAGATTGTCTAGGTAATATATTTAAAGGTTCTTCAGTATCATGTTCCTCTGAACTGGACTGAATTTCTTTTATATCATTTTCAATAACATTCTTTAAATTCTCAAGTCTCATGTTATCATTAGATCAAGTTCATCCATTAATTCTGTCCTTTTCTCAAAAGGATCAGATTCATTAAATTTCACATGAACTGATTTTTCAACAATCCTTGACTTCTTATTATAAACTCTATAAGCTTTAGAGGTAGAAGAATATCCTCATAAAATACCTTCATCAGATTTTGGATCGAACTTACCAAGATTATCTTTGGTGTTTAAGATATAAACCTTGCATCCAAAAACTTTCAAGTAATTTACTTTAGGTTTTCTGTTATTCCATAGTTCATAGGGTGTCTTTTTCAAAATAGGTCTAATTAAAGCTCTATTAATTATATAACAAGCTTTATTCACAGCTTCTGCCAAGAAATATATAGGTAGGCTATATTTATTTATCATTAATCTATCCATTTCTTGATTTGTTCTATTTCTTATTTCTACAATCCCATTCTGTTGAGGTGTTCTGGGTGCAGAAAAGGTATATTTAATACCCATATTTGAGCAAAAGGAATTAAATTCCAGATTCTAAAATTCTCCACCATGATCACTTCTCAATGAGATAATATTGAAACCTTTTTCATTTTGAACAGATTTGCAAAAATATTCAAATAAAGTAAAATCTTCATTTTTAAATTTCAAAAAGAAAATCCCTGTAAATCTTGAATAGTCATCAACTAAAACATATACATATAATTTATCAGCTAAGCATGCTACTCTTGAAGGTCCAAACAAATCCATATGAATAAGTTCTAGAGGAATAGATGTAGCAACATTATTAACAGATTTGAAGGATGATTTGTGTTGCTTTCCAAGTTGACATGCATCACAAAATCTATCACATTCAAATTTGAGACAAGGTAAATCAGAAACTAAACGTTTCTTGGATAACATATATAAAACATATACATTGCAATGACCAACTCTTCTATGCCAGATCCAAGAATCACTTACTTTAGCAGTCAAGTAGATTACTTATTGTTTATACAAGGAATTTAAATCCAAAGTATAGACATTTTCAGTTCTTGTTGCTTTAAATTTAAAAAGTTTTTCATTAAAAATATTACAGTAATTGTTAGTAAAATCAATAGTATATCCATTATCACAGTGTTGAGAGATACTTATCAGATTATGTTTTAGTCCTTCTACATAAAGTACTTTATTGATTGAGGCTGTTTTTTGGATCTCCAACAGTTCTAATGCCAATGATTTTTCTTTTGGCTTTATCACCAAATGTGACAAGTCATCCTTCCTTTTGAGTGAGTGATGAAAAAATCAATGAATTTCCACTCATATGTCATGATTAGCCACTATCCATGTACAATATATCTTTTCTTCTCTAGTGACCTACCACCTGCAAAGACATTCAATCAAATTGCTTTGGTACCCATATTTTGTTGGTTCTAGGAGTGTTAGCTAGAAATGATCTGGGTATCCAGATTTTCTTTGTTCTTTTAAAATTAGCTGAATCATATAAGTATTTTGAAACATAGGCTTTCTTAATAGCACAAATTTGAGGTTTTCTTAAGAAATAGTTTTTAGCTATATGTCCCTTTGTCCCACAAAAATTACAATTAACCTTTTTAGAGCTAGGAACAAAATAATTTTTATATAGCTAAGGGTTTTATCCTATAGTGACAATTCCAAATCTCTCCTTTTTAATGACAGTTTTAAGGAGAATTTAATTTAATGAATTCTCTCCATTGGTAAAAACCAATGCAGCCTGTTTGTAAGATTCTACTTCATCCTGCAGTGTGTTTATTCTTAATTCAAAATTAATGTAGTTAGTGTTAATCAAATTGTATTTATCAGTTAATTCTTTATGTTGTTTCAGCATTGTATCTCTTTCATCTGAAATAGCTTTATGTTTATTTTTTAGTGACTTATGTTTTTTAAATAGCGAGTCATATCTTTCTTCAAGCATATTGCAGTAGAATGAATGTTTTTAATTTGCGTATCTTGATTCAGAATGTGATTCAGAGGAGTGATATGAGTGTAGCTCATCAGTTTCTGCCATGAAACACATGTTTGCCTTTAGATTGACTTCTTCTTTCTCTGAGCTTGATTCAGAAGAGCTACTAGAGTCTTCAGATACACTCCAAGTGGCTTTCATAAAATTCTTGTCTTTCTTCTCAAAGTCATTTCTTTTGAAGAATTAATTCTTCTTTTCATCCTTCAATTGTGGGAAATCATGTCTGATATGTCCCATATTTTTGAATTCATAACATCTCACTTCTTTATTATCTCCATTAAATGATTTTTTGAAGCCTCTATTCTTTCTGTAGAATTTTCTATACGTTTTGGCTAATTGATCTAGTGCTTCATCTGAGTTAGATGAGTCAGAGATTTCTTATTTAGCTTTGACTTCATTGCTCTTCATCTCTCTATTCTTTTGTATTGAAGTTACCTTCAAGGAAGTATCTTCTCTTTTTATAAGCACATAATGTTCATTAGCCTCATCTTGAATTTCAGTTTCATACATCATCAGTGTACCAATCAGCTCCCTCATGGTTAAATCCTTGACAGGTGTTGATTCCCTGATTGCAGCAGAGATACCATTCCATCGAGTAGGAAGTAATCTCAGTACATTAAATGCTTGTTCATCCTGCTTGATAGGTTCTCCTGGAGCAGTTATGTTATTGACATTTTCTGTCAATCTCCCATTCATTTGGGTAATGCTCTCACCTTCAATCATTCTGGATGTATCAAATTTCAGTTTGGCAGTTGCATATCTCATTTTCCTCACATTTTCTGTTCCTTCATATGCCACAGCTATTGTTTGCCACATCTCATATGTTGTCGGGCACTGAGATACTCTTTTAATTCATCTGGTCCTAGACCGCAGATAATTTCATTCATATCCTTCGAATTCATATCATATTCTACCTCTATAGCAACACTCCATGTTTCAGGATTTTCATGAATTTCATAAGGAGTCTGAATCTTTGTATAGACTCTATATCTGAGGTTTTTATGATATATTATCATGTGCGATTTCTAGAAACCATAGTTGTCTCCATTAAATATGGTGCTCTGACCATCGACATCCCTTCTCTTGTATCAATCATGATTCCCTGTTGTATAATCCTTAAATTCTTCTAGCTTTCTAAGGCTTTATTCGAAGCTCCTCCTATGATACCAATTGATGGATCTGAATCTACAGATTATACACAAGAGGGGGGTGAATTGTGTCTTTTGCAATTTCTCCGATAGCTCTTTCCTTTATACTTTATCGGATTTGATCATGCAACGGGAAAAGTAAAAACTAGAACACAAAGAAGTATAGTGGTTCGTGGAATAGAAATCCCCTAGTCCACTCCACCAACTCTCTAATCCACGAGCTTGGTGATTTTCATTATGTGGTCCTCTTTTCCACAGACCAATTCACAACTGAGTACAGGCATTTGACACCTTTACAATCCAAGGAAAAACATTTTTGTTCAATCACGGACCTACACAGCTTAGAACGAGAAGCTGGTTACTCAAGAATAAAAACAAAATTTCAGAATGAAATTTCCAGTTGATCTTCACAATTACAATAGAATGCAATTGACAGCAGAGGGATCAAAGTCTCTAGAAATATTGATCTTCAAGACAAAGCAGTTCTCAGTTGATCCATTTGTATTAGATATAGAGATATAGTTCACAACCTCAGCAGTGGTAGATCTACAATAGATATTCGATGTAGAATAGGTGAATCTTCTATCGAGTTCCTTCTCCTTGAAAAAACAGAGCTTTTATGCTCCTGTTGAATCAGCAGATCAATCGTGAATAGTTTCAATCTCTGTTTTCCAACTTTTTCAATAATAGATCGATCATATTATCATTTTTTGTGTTCTAGAGAGAGCATATATATTAAAGCATATCTCCTGCACATTTAGATCCATAAAAGTCTCTTTCTGATTCACGATATTAAAAAATTTGAATTTACAGTGAAGTCATAACTTCCCTTAAGACTCAGCATAAAAAGCTCCATTTAATTCGATCGTAAATCCATTAAAAATGGCTTTGAATCAGCCAAAGTCGTAGTTTAGAAACGACTTTAAATCCGGCTTGAAATCCACCCAGAAATCAGCTTACTGATCATTGTACATAAAAAAACGTCTGCCGAAAATTCCGATGCCAAACGTAAGGTTGATGACATGGCTTCTAAACGTAGGGTTTGACAATGTAAGTATGATATCAAACATAGGGTTGATAATGTAAGGCTGATATCAAACGTAGGGTTGATCACCTAATGTTGATATCAAACATAGGGTATGAACAGTGATTACAGAATGCGCTAAACCAGATTCAGTGCTATATTTATCTACGTAAGACGTGAAAAGTTTTTCCAGAATGTGCTAAAACAGATTCCATGCTAAGTAATAAATTTTATTTATTTCAAGAGTAAAATAAATTATTAATATCCTACAAAATACTAAGTGAAATCATTAGAAAATAACCAAGGGTATTTGGAGCATCAAAATTATCATAAAGAGATAAAGTATTATTTTCAAAAATCTTCCCCTTTAAATAACATTAATACGCATTGTTGAAAACAATACTTTGCTCAACATATATGATTTATATTAATATTACATAACATAATATAATGTTTTATTTTAAAATTATTTGATAATTTTATCAAATTTAAGGTAATATGTGTGTAGGTAAGGATGTTAGGATGACAAGGATTAGCTCTCTGAATGCCTTTATAATACACTTATGAATTCAAAACCTTTCACATTCATTTATTACATAACACACTATTAATCTGACATTAGCTATATAACATATTTGTGTACCAATATTTAATGTGGCCATGTAGGTAAACTATTATATTTCATTAAATTAAATTCTAAATAGATGTTGGAATATTGGATGAAGCCAATATTAATTTGGTTATCTTATTAAGTATTATTTATGAGGATTTTAATGAAAATTTACTCGATTCAAAAAATTATTTCTTAGTAAATTCTTTGGGTATATTCATAATTTATAACAAATAATATATTATGTCATGTTTTTTTTTCATATGAAACATTTAAGTTTATGGTATTTGAGCCCTATAAGTGATGCTGACTATGTATAGTGTGTTAATTTTTGATAATTTTTTCATGGATAACCTTGTTTAATATAATATGAAACTAGGAATGGTGCTACCCTATATATATTATATACTATCTAGTGAAGTATTTTGAGTTTATTGGTTTTTGCATTGGATGATGGTATTATTTGAAGGTCGGAGGTGACCTTTATTTTAGTCATTATAAATTTATGTCACATCCCATGTAATTCATTTTTTTATAATTTTTTAATTTATAGATATATTCCAATCATATGTTAGGGGATTTTGGTACAATTATTGATGTTATATTTACAGATTTTTTTTTTCATGTAGCTGTTACATTCATTTTTTGAATTATGAAGTGGTTTCTCAAGTGCATATTTATGGGTAGTAGAATCATATCTCATCACTTTAACAATTCTATAGATATATAATTATGTTTTTTTGATAACATTGATTAAAGATTTTAATTATTTATCTCACCATTATATATGAATTATAAATTATGGGGATACCTATATTTGGTCTCTAAATTCACTAATATTTATATCTTACAATGGATGTTTATTGTATTATTTTGGATTTATAATGATATTTTAGGGTTGTTTCCAATTTTATTGAGTGATCATGTTGAATTATTTTATTTATTGGCAGGGGTAATGTTCCATTTTTATGTATCATTGAATAATTTTACCTTACCCATCCGCTTAATATATTTTGATAAAGTGATTGTTTACTAGAATTTTTATTATGATTAGTTAGTTTTTATAATTTATATATAATTATCATTCATGAGGTGAAACATTTTTTGACATTTTTTGTTCATTTTCATGGAATAAAACTTTACCAATTATTGTGTGTCATGGTTTTAATATTCATTTAATTTTTAATCTTTCCATATAATTTAGAAGTAGAATGTTTTTTGGAAGGTATAATTATAACACCCCATTTCAGAATTGAAAAAAATATAATATAACTAACAATTATTATTTTTTATTTTGGATATTTTATCTCTGGGACCTTGATATATTTAATGGTTTACTAAGCTTAAAAATTTCCAAAAAAACAAACCACACCTAGTAGAAACCACGTGACACTGATTATATGTATGTATTTTATATAATGAATGATAAATTATAAGAGAATAGTTTGTGTTATGCTGAATAGAAACTCCTATGTTTTTAGAGAAATCAAATTAGAAACTCTTATATAATATTTTTCCATATAGAGTATATTTAACCTATGATTTATGATAAATCATGGATATAATGGTAGTAAATGTATATATATATATTAATATAAATGATCATTCATTGGGGGATTTTAAAGTGTATGGTCAATGTTTGGATAAAAATGATGTATATCCATAAATGTGGAATTTTCATGATTCCATTAATTGTTTCATAGTCAACGAATGTTTTTGTAAAACCTAAATAATGAATATAATTTTATATTATATATTAAATTATAAAAAAATTCATTTTTAGCACATTAAACCTCATAAAATCCATATTCAATATTTTTTTCCATGAAAAGACCTCATGGGAGCCTCCCTTTTGACATTACTAGATTTTAAGCTCTTATATTATGTATTTTAATTGGTTTAATAATATTAAATACTATATTTATATTTATTATACTTCAGGTCTTCCAATTCTATTATTTTATTTTTCATACATGAACCATAATTCATGTAGTTTTTAAATCTAGGGATTGAGGAGAATTAATTAATTCTTTTAGTTTTCCTTGGTAAGGGATGTCATTTATTTCCAAATTTTTTCATCCACCCAAATAAGTGATATGTTTTATATAACTACGGTAGGTGCATTTAGGTAATTCATTTTAAAAAATATTTTTTGAAATTATTGGGTTTTATAAATTTTATTTCTCTCAATATATACCTATATTTGATTCCCCGTATGGGTTAGTAAAAATTGTTTTCAATGTTTTATATTCATAGGATGCATGTTTTTATAGAGATTTGTTTGGACTCAAATTTTAAAATATTCAAATTTTTTTTCACAAATACATAAATACCAATATTATTGTATTTGATGGTTATTTTTTTATTAGCTATATGAATGTTTTTATTAGTTATGTTTTAGTTTTATATTGATTTTTATGGTAGGATTTTTATACTTGCACTATTAAAAACATTTTTTACATTCCAATGAATGGATCCAAACACAGATATACAATATTTTATTAAATTCATTTCTTGAAACATATTAATATTTTATTCCATATATTTTTGAAATAAATGTTGATCCCATTTATATTTTTTTATTTCATTTATTATTTCTAAATAAGTGAAGAACCCAATAAAAACGATTCATATATAAATGTAAAATGGGTTATTTTATGATAGGGATTTTGTTGTGAGATAAGATTATTACATTTCATTATCATCTATTTCTATTATGATCATATGGCTGGGTTTCATGTCCACCTATACATTCATTATGTTACAGAAATATGTAGTTACTATGTGAGAGGTGATTTTTTATGTCACGCTAGTATATATAATGAACTAAGTATTATATCAATGTATAGAACATGTACTTTCTTAGAGAGTTCCTTGAAGATAGTATGAAAATGAAAGGAATATAATATATTTTGTGATTGCAACTTATTCCAAATATTGGATGCATTGTAGTATGTCTAATATTATCTCAAATGAAGACCTAGTGAATTTCCAATGATCTGTGTTTCATTTTTATATAATGATGTCTTTTAATTTTTTGACGCACACATTATTGTATCCCCGAGATCTCTTATTGGAATCACTGAACTGATAAATTTTTTTAGTTTTACTTATATTATATATCTTTTTTTTTGTGATGTTAATTTTTATATCCCTTTACTTTTATTATCATTTAACATTACTTATCATCATTATTGAAAATTGGGTTTTTTTATAATTTTTAAAATAATGTTTAATTTCTTAGTTTTGAATTTATTAAATTATTTTCTTGTCTTTCCACCCATTATTATTATAAAACATAATTTTAAATAGTGATCTAAATATTTTATGAGTTATTTATATAAGATAAATAGTAATGTTTATTAGTATTGAAAATGATTTTTCTTTCTGAAGATGTTTTATATTGTAGTTTTAAGGAATTAAAATTTTGAATTATTATATTATTTTAATTCAGAATTTTAATGAGAAAAAAATACTTCAGCAATTTACTTCATAGCCTAATTTGAGTTATTTTTTATATATTTTTTAATTGATTATACGGTTTTATATAACTAAACATGATTAAATCAAACCCAAAATAAACACCATCGAATATATAGATCTTATTATTTAATTTTATTCCCCATGTATTTCTATTTTATTTATGCTCTTTGTATTGGTCAACTAAAGAATGTCCGGGATGTAGTAGTGGAATCAACTTTTGTGGAGGTATTTTTTCTTATGATTATGGATATTACTAGTTCAAAGGCATTTATATGTTGGATAATCTGTCAAACATTATTTTCTCAATTGCTTCCATTTTATTGAATTTTTTATGTATTTGTATTTTGGATTATTTTATAAATGATCTTATTATCTACCCATTTTGATATTATATATTTAAAATTGTGATTTGGTGTTTATATTTATTAGGTTATACTGGGATTAGTTAATTTTTTATAATATATTACTTCATATTCATAGAAGTACAATGTATGGACACACCCTAACAAATTCATGGAGCTGTTTCATTGGATTTACCATTTTTATTTAAGGGTGATTTTTTAAAAACATCATTTATATTTGATTTATAGGTACTTGAATACTTCATAGAGTGATCCATAATGTAATTAAAGACTTTTAAGGTAAAAAAAATTAATGTGTGTGGCTGAACCATATTAGTTAATGAAATTTACAAACATTAAATATTCATATTGGATATAAATTTATATTATCACCTAACTATGGGGTTTTTATGAGCATTAATTTATACCCACGGAACCTCTCTCACCATGAGAACACTTTCCCCCCACTCAAATCCACTTTGATGTGCTACCATATTATTTTTCTAATGTATAGTTTTGAAATATTGTGGGGTGATTCATATTAACCCCTGAATACACCATAGATGAGGGATTCTATTATATAATTAATAAGTATATCAATTATGACTAAAATTAAGGATAGGTATAATGCCTATCATTAGTTTAAGGAGGACAATTTATATTTCTATATTAGAAGATATCATCATAATGAATAGTTCTAATTGGGATTTGATATTTTAAATTAATTTCTATCTTATAATTGTGTGTAATCATTCTACAGAAACTCATAAATTATAAATAACAAAATAACTATTCTATAAGAAAAATTTAAAATAATTGTAAATGTATATTTAAATATTTTATTTCATTCAAAAAATGTTGAAACCATTTAATTATAATGCTTTCTAAACTCATATTCTCACTATAATGATTTTTTTCTTGTAATACATTAACATAATAAGAATTTTTAATACATTTCTCATCGAATAAATTTAATTAATTTAGATAGACTATGAGACACACAATATCATGTTTAAAAAAACCCACTACAAATGATTAAAAAAATATTATATTACTGCCATCCTATATTCATTGGATCATAGGGAATTAAAAATATAAATTACATTATGAAAAAAATATATAATGTTTTATTGATTAACTATTATCAAATAAGTACTCAATTCTGAGTAAATATAATTTTTGATTAAATAGTTTTTTTTCTTTAGAAATCAATTTTTTTAATTTTTTGAGTAAATATTTGGATTAATTTATTTCAAATAGAGAAATTTAATATTATAAATGAAAAATATGTTTTAAATAATTAGTTATTTATAATATTTGGTTTAATGTATGGGTTTTTTTCTAAAAAAATTATATTTAGTCAATTATATATAATAATTATTTTAATAAAATGTCATTCTCTACTTTAGAAGAAGTGACCTAAAAGTTTCATTATATTTTGGATTTTATATTAATTTTTTTTATGATCAATTGTATTCATATATGGATCAATATTTTACATGATTTCCATATATGATAGTTTTTATTCTTATGAACACATTTTTTGAACCCTTTTTTGTCACATTATTCATATTTAACTTTAAATAAGCTTTTTAAAATTATAGGTATATATTTGATAATATATATTATAGTTTTGGATTTATGAGGAAAAATTTTAAAAAATATGTCCCCTTCATTTTTACACAATACGTATAGCAACATAGAAAAATATATCACCTTAGAGATGGGTAAACCAAGAAATTACGGTTAAAAATAATGTGATAAGGATTCAAGTTGACTTACACTCAATAAATTTATTAACATTAGTGAGTATATGTCGTAAATAATCTTACAACCAATGAAAATTCTACCCTCTTTACATTTTTATTTTATTTTGATGTCAATAATATTTATAAAAAATATATTATAAAAATGTCAATCAATTTACTTTATTATTAGATATATATATTATGAAAAGGAAAAAATATTTTTTATTCTAAATTATTGCTTCAAAAGATAAATAATTTTTCATCATGTTAATTTATTTTTTCATTTTGGTGATGAAATAATTAATTTAAATTGTCATGCAATGATGGAATAGTGCTTCTGTAAGTAGTAGAAAAATAATGTAAATTATTTCAATAACCATTAATGTAGTATTTTATGGTTATTTATTGTCCCCCAAGAATTTTATAGTTATATATAAAATGTTATTAATTTTTGTAATCTTTATATTTGAATTCTATGTTTATAATTAGATATTTAATTTAAAATTTAATAAACTGTGATAAAAATTACATTGGAGATATTTTATAAAATTTATATTTTTTTAAATTATGAATATGAAACAAAAATATTTAACAATTAAAAGGGAGATATTATATGGTCGATAATTTAATCCCATGGCTATTTCTGAACTAACTTTATCTTAAAATTTTTATTATGACCCGCTAATATTGAAATTATTGTTACCATAGTTAAGGAAAAAAATGGTGGATGATGGGATTAATAAAAAATAAAATATATAAAATTGAATATAAAATACTTTAAATTTTATGGGATGATTATATTAGGACAATATACAACTCAACATGAAATACCTATAATTTTGGAACGTCTTGACCATGAATATAACTTTTTTATATTTTGAAATTTTGGAAAATAATATGAGTGCTCCCCACTCATAGATGGAAACCCCTTATCTATTATATTTACAATAAATTTTCCACTTACAATGAAGAAAAAAATACCGAATTATTCCACAATGATTTGGATGTTTTTCTCTTGTTAAAATAACATTCAAAAGGTCTCAAAGAATATACCTTAATAACCAATATGAAGATGTGGTTGAAATTTTTTCTAAAATTTTCAAGATTATTAAATATAAAAATTCCCCAAATAAAACATTAACATAACAAAATAATAAATAAATATAATAAATATAATGATATTTTATTATAGTTTTTGGAAAACCATTTTTCACCTATTTCCCATCGCAGGGAAAGCTAAAATATCACCCATGCGTACGTATGACTTTCCCTCACCACCGTTCAATGTAATTATTTTCATCACCAATTTATTTGGATGGTAATAAAGATTTATTTAATTAATATAAATGATAATTATGGAATAATTATTATTTTTTAATTATAACACCATATCTACCTTCTTAATTTTTATTTTTTTGGAAAATGATAACATCACTCATTCATATATTAGGACTACTAGCTCCAAAAATTGATGTGATCAATTTTTTATCTCCACGTTACATGTATGTAAATGAGGATATATTTAGTGAATAATAGATATATATGATTTAAAAATTATTATGGAAAGGATAATTTAATTTTACCTATCTTTTATTGCATTTCTCGAAAATTTAAAACGATGTTCGTTAATATGTATTGTCTAACATCTCCATTAATGTTGTTATTCAGTTGTCTAAATATTCCTATTTTAGAATATCCTTATATATATAACGATTATATATTATATTTATATTAGGATTAATATTCTAGATATTATGTAACCATAGTCCCAAAAAGAAGAAACAAATTAAAAAAACCAAAAATCTCACTAAAAATGAAGTAGTAAACATCATAAATAATTAAACTAATGAAATTATATTAACAAACACGTGATATGGCATTATATATATATATATCATAAATTAAAATATATTAATGTATATAGTAATTTTATATGTTTATTACACTTTTAAATTTATTATAAATCATTATAAAATCAGTTATGAGACAAGTCAAACTTGTGGAAAGGGATTTCATCACAATTTCCAATCCATTGAGACATACAATGCAATATGAACCTCTTAATTTTTATGTGGTTTATATATATCCAATTTATTAAGTTTAATATTAATATAAATTTATTCATGTTAAATTAAATTTATATCCCTGATTATTCTTTAGATGGGTTACGATTTGAAATATACCAAATTTGTAATAATTTATTTGAAAATATCATTTCATGGAATTTATATTAATTTTTGTAACGCCTTGACCCCAGATACCCATAGTCAGTGCATTTTTACATAACATTGGCATGATCACCAAATATAAAGTCTCAAAATACCAATTAGTTTAGTAGCCTTGGACACGCTAGATACATTCATAATTATTACATTACATGATAATGTGAAAAAATACAACAACATAGTCTCCATTTCCACACTTATATCCCCTCATACTATCCATAAAAGTCTATCATAAAATACTTCTTGTCATGCTGGGTAAAGTAAAACATAGAAATAGGTGAGCTCAGATGCTCAGTAAGGATAACAATATGGTGGAAACATTCATAAATAAGCATAATCTATTAAGTAAATGTACTGCAAAAACAAAAGCCTTTTGAACTTGAAATTCAGAATAATATGGAAAAAATAAAATGAAAAAAATCCATTTAGTTATTCACATAGATATTCTAAAAGTCGAATAATCACAAGCAATATCAATAACCACTTTCATAATGATGGAATTCATAATCTCATACTATCATAACCACATAGTCAAGGCCTTGTGCCAAGAATACAAATAAGATTATTTCAAGGACTTGTTCTAGGACACTAGATTGTCACATGAGACCTACCGAGGCATCGAGGAGCTATATCAGGCTCCACCCGTCACTTACTAAGTCCAATGCAGTCATCATATGAACAGGTTTAAACATAACATAAACATTGGTATTAAAACTTGAATATGAAATGTCAATAATTTCTCCATAAACCTTGAATGGTATAAAAATAACACTTCCATAGTCAAACATATCACAAAACCTTCAATATATAGTTAACATTTTGTATCATTATAAATCAACTTCATATAAGAAAAAAACACATCAAATGTATCACCCAAATATTTCATAATGTGTTATTTCTCCAAAATAATTCAATAACTTGCACTACACGCAACACCGAGTTCAAACACACCATGACTTACCAAAAAAGCCATTTAAAAGAGGTTATGAATAGTATTTACTAAATTTTAAACTTTATATAATCCTTAGAATCCATATTATGAGTTTCTTAGACATAATGTAAGAACAAATTCATTTTCAGTATTGCACTTTTACAAACTTTTAATAGTGAACCCTTTTTAAATCCAATATTTTAAACTTTTATATATTCAATTTTACTAAATAAATTTACATTTTAGAATGGTGACATCAAAAATTTACAATGAAAAATCTCAAGATTCCATGGTACGTTTCCCTTTGAATAATTCAATGGTGTGCATTGTACGCAACTTCGAGATTCTAACACACCATAACCAATCAAACTAGTCGTTATGGATAGTAAAACCTAATTTTTTAAATTTAATAAATTTTATGCTTCTAAATGGACTTCATTTTTGGATTCGTAATATCGAAATTATATTAGGGTGAAATTTTGGTACTTTTTGGATAACCTTAATATTTTGATAAATAGTGAAAATTACTAAATTTTAATAAAAAAAACTTTTTTAATGAAAATAATTAATAGCGATAAATTATTAATTTGATTGATTTTAAAGTATATTTAGAATATATTTTTACTATTTAATACAATTTTGGTCATTGGTAATAATTTCACAATTAAACCGAACATAAACAAGTATCAATCTTTTGATAGTTATTATATCTTAAAAACACGCTTTTTGTTTTAACAGCGGGAATTATTTTTAAATTAATTTCTTCCACTTCTGTGTTCTGAATTTGGAAAAATGGATTCCATATTTGGAATCAGGATGTTCATATTGTGTGAATAGGTTACTTTTATTTTTAGACATTTTGAATAATTACTGCGGTAAATATTTTATTTACAATGGTTAAAGGTAAATCCGGTAAATAAGGGTTACAAAATAATATTATAATAATACTAAATTACCATAAAACGTGTCCTAACATTATTGGTTGATACATTTTCGACCATATACATCTTTGGGAGATTTTGGGACCCCATGGAGTCACTTGTAGGTGATAGGGACACTTTATTTTAATTAAGTTAAAATGAATACAAAAATGACACAAGCATATATATTTTAGAAAAACAATTTTTACATTGGGTTATATATGTTGGATTTTCGACTATAAATATTTATTAGAAATATAAAACTATTTCCTACATAATTATATTTTATTTATAATTTTTAGAGATTACATAATCTAATTTAATTATGACACAATGATGATGTAGTAATTACCATAATAGTGAATATTTAAAATAATTGATATTATAAATACACATATAAATATAATATGAGACTTTTAATGAATTAAAATAATTGTATAGGATACTATTACATATTAGGATTGATTTAATTAACTTTGTTCGAAGTAATCATTCTGTTATGAGTTTGAAAAAAATCAACTATTGAATAGTGTCAAAATTGACATAAAAGAGTTTTTAAAACACATATTATATTATTAATTAATATTAAATTCCTAAAAATCTAAGGTTCGGCAAAGAGACTTATATCATGATAGGTGTATCATTAATGGACCACTTGGGGGTCTCTGGGATGTATATGGTATGTTTATTAACCATATAATATAAAAATACAAAGAGACATTGTAAAAGTGAAACTAATTAACTTAGAGTTAATACTTAAAGATAAGGTTAATATAAGTACCCAAACCTGTCTAAATTATATTGGTTGAGTGGTTTTAGACCCATCCCCACCTTAACATTTAAATAATCCACTTTGGAGCCATTATAAACCGAATATGAATTTATTATCAATTAATATTTCTAGCTTTTCCAAAGGTGCCCCTCACCCCTCTTATAGAAGGGCACTCCACCTTCTCATTTCTTCACACCTTCAAAGCCTTTTGTTTCAGCCAACATCTGCCCTAATACTCTCCCAAATTCCCTCAATACAACCTAGAGGTCTTAATTTGATCAAAAATCCAACCTAAGGAGCCCTTTTCATCAAATCAAAAGGAAGAACTCGAAGAAGAGGTAATGATTTCACCACCCTTTTCCAAGTTCTTTTCTTCTTCCACTTCTTCTTCCTTTGTTATTACCATTCTAAAATAATAACTCCATTATCATATATATAATGTGACGTTATTATAAATATGGTACAACCATATTCAGTATTCTATCCATCCTTTGAATAACATGTCACCATACGTGGGTACGTACGGCTTAATGTCTCCACATCGTGGTGTAATTGTTATTCAATAAATTATTAGTTGGATGAGTGTAATAATGATGTGTAATTCATGTAAATAATAAATGTAACATGATAATGATTCTGTATATATGATATACCATCCAATTATATATTATTTTAATATCAAAAGAATGATATTTTCGATCGTGCGTACGTACGGACTACCGTCTCCACGAATGCGATGAGATTCATTCTCCATCGTATCCATTCAAGTATAATTATCATTTGATGACATAAAAATAATTTTTAAGGACTCGATATCATTCTGGATATGAATAAGATACAACCTAACCATTAAAAACATGGCTTACGTAACAAAACATATAAAAGAAAACGAGTAAGTTACCACCCGAAACGACGATAATACCAAGATATTATTAACAAAGAAATGTTAAAAGATAATATATGATATCATATTAATATATATTATTCTTGTATAATTTAATAACAATTATTTCACCATTATACAGGAGGTTAACCTACCCTCAACCAAGGAAAAGTACAAGGTATGGGTTTATTTCGGAATCTCTCCATTATCCGAGGTTGTTTATATGTAATAATCTACTGGGATTTCTTTATCATCCACATCCATGTTTCCTCAAAATGTATTTCAAAACATTTTCACAATTTACAAGAATATGGGTTAAAGTCAATTATACCATTGTTTGAAATTTTATAAGAGGTTTATAAATGAATCTTTCCATCTTTTTCCAAACAAGGTGTTTTTTAACATTTTCGACAGGATGAAGGTAAGAATGTTTTTTTAACTTATACGGAAGGTGCGGCTATTTACCGCCGTTATAAAATCTTCGAAGCTTCCATTAAAATATTATAAGAATATTTTCAAATTAAATGAATATTATAAGAATTTGTGAAAGGTACTCTTTATCAATATCATAATTTTAAATGTTTGAAAGATTTATATTTCTAAATCTTTTTAACTAATGTCCATGTTTTCAAAATTATTTTAAGGAATTATTTATATGGACATTAATGTTTTGAAATGATATTTCTTTTCGAAAGTTTCAAATTTGTATGGGACACTTTTATTCAAAAATCTCTTTTAAATTACTTCCTTTATAAATGTGTGACTATTCAATAATTTTGAGAAAAGACATATTTCTCTCAAATAGTTTTGATTTCATCTATGTCAATATCCTTTGATGGATTTTAATATTATTTGAAGTTGATTTATTATGATACAAAACTTTTGTATTGTATTGAAGGTTTTGTGATTATTTTTACTGTGGATGTGTTATTTTTATACCATTCATGGTTTATGGAGAAAGTATTGACATCTCGTATGCTAGTTTTAATAAGAATGTTTATGTTATGTTTAAACCTTTTCATATGGGAATGAATTTGACTTAGTAAGTGACGGGTGGAGCCCGCTATAGCTCCTAGATGCATTGGTAGGTCTCATGAGACAAACTAGTGTCTTGGCACAAGGCCTTGGCAAAATCTTATTTGTAGTCTTGGCACGAGGCCTTGGCTATGTGGTTATGATAGTCTGACATTATGCATTCCATCATTATGAAAGTGGTTATTGATATTGCATGTGATTATTCGATTAGTAGAATATCCATGTGAATAAGTAAATGGCATTATTTCATTTTACTTTTTCCATACTATATTGAAGTTCAAGTTTAAAAGGCTTTTTTTAGTTATACATTGCCTTAAATGTTTTTTCTTATTTATGAAAGTTTTTGCTATTTTGTTATCCTTACTGGGCATTTATGCCCACCCCTTTTCTATGTTCTATTTTTCCCAGGAAGTGAAGAAGTAAATTATGAATGACCTGCAGGGATATTATGTGGGGATATGAGTTTGGAATATGGAGACAATATGTTCTTGTATTAGTTTTTCACTTTATGATGTAATGTAAGACTTATGAGTATATCTAGTGTTTCCAATGCTTCTAAACCACTCAGTCTTTCGATATTTGATCCTTCTTGTGATCATGCCAATGTTATGTAATAATGCACCGACTCTGGGTAACTTGGGTCGGGGCGTTACAGTTGGTATCAGAGGATGTTTAGTACAAACCTTGGAATCTAGACTTAGATAAACTCTAATTAGAGCACATAGACCTAAGATGAACTTTGAGGATTTGTATAGAAGAACTTCCTAGAATTTTGGTATTGTAGTGATTTTTTGATTTTTCTGAGCAATACATCCCTGTCTGGATACGAGCAGGTAGAGGCGGCTCTGGCACAGATGTACCAAGGGGTAAAACCCAAAAACACCGCTTTGAGCTAGACTCGAACGGGAACTGGTGAACGACAAAGGGCCTTGCTACACTTTTGTTTACGACACTCCCAGGGGATATGCTTAGGATAACTCTCATTTTCATTACAAATCATTATGAAGGGTTTATGAGTATATAAATACTCAAAGAAAACATTTTAATGATTATGGATTATATCCATAATCTATTTAATTTATGTTATGTGTTTTAAAAGTTTGGGAATAGGTATTGTTATTCATAAACTAATCTAGTGTATGCCATTGTATTGAAATGGCGCCCAGTATAAGGAATGATAACTCCGGTAATGCACATGATCCAAAGAGAAAGAAGTATCATATCCTTTGTGGTGATTAAGCCAAAATTTATAAGATAAATAGTCTCCCATGTATTATCATCTTATGAAGAAATAATATCATGTGTTGATAAGATAAGTAAAGAGTTTACTGAGTCCTATGGCTTTGAACGGAAGCAACAGAAGAAAAGGATGGAAGGGAGAAAGATAGATAAAGGGAAGAGGGAAAAGAAGAATTTTCTCATATGTGATAACTGTGGGAAGAAACACCCTGGAACTTGCCTGAAAGGAATGGGAGTTTGTTATATGTTTGGAGGAAAAGGGCACAATGTATGTGACTGCAAGGGTAATAAAATGGTTTCAAATGTAAAATGATACATTTTCAAGGAGTTTGGACACTATGCGAACCTATGTCCCAGTTATCAGACTATGCCGAAAATGATGCTATTGGATAATAATCAAGTTATGATACTACCACAGATGAAAAGGAATGATTAGAGTTCTTATGTTGATTATGTCATTTGAGTGTTGTATCAACAATGTACTTTTTATAATAATTATGGAGTATATAAGGATTGTACTATAGTACTATTTCATTATGGACTTGAGATTGTGTGGAACAAAGAAAAGTGACTCAATCGCAGGTTAAATTTTTGGAAAATATAGGGTTGAGAGAAAGATAAACCATAATATGGTTCTGATACCGAGGTCTTGATTTTGGAATAATACATGATTGTTTTGGATAAATTATATTGGATATTCTTGACTACCTTGAAACTGATTAATGATTTGTATATTCCATCATTGTTGGGGTTTACAACATTTTTGGATTGAAGGAGTATATCTATTATTCTATAAGGAATAAGGGATCACGAATGTAATCAATAAGGATTTATGGTAATTCAGGATGTTGCAATGTTTTAAAAGAATACATGATGAAGGTGTTAACATGTTATTACGTAGAAAAAAGGATCTTCATTGTGTTTACCATCATTATAAATTTTGAACTTCTATATTTTGGATAGTTCTAGTTTGGATTATTTTGGATTGCCATAAAAGGACAACCCGAAGGTCGGGCAGCAACCCGTCGCATCCGGCAAGGCTGTGAGACTTGAACCCACAACCGAAGGGAGACAAGGGTGTATCACCTACCACTGACCCACGTGATTTCCGGGATTAAATAATGTAGTTTTTCTAAAATATCTAGAAAATGAATTATAAATTCGTTTTTTGGAACCCTATATGAAAAGGATAAATAGAATATATTTTTATGTTCTATTATCTTTTAGAGTGAAAGATGAGTTTGTGGTAGAACGTAGTTAAAGTATGAGACTCTACTTGTCAAATATATATTTTTCTTCTTCTCTTATTCAATGAATAAATTAATTCTTATATTGCAGTGAAGGGATTTTAAAACAAAAAAAAGTGTTATCCTAATACGATATGTTTTGCTGAACTGATGGTATTTTAAATCATCATAGATTGATAAATTTACGGCCCTCCATTTTACAATTGTTTATGATTGATGACCTCAATCACTACCTATAAATATTTATGTTTTTCCTCCAATTATATGTCTCTAATTGCCACCAATGTTCTCCGAAAAGAGATCACAATTTGGGGGTGACACTTTCATTTCTCTTTTCCTCTTATTAAGACAAAATTTTATTAACCCAATTTCTGTTGTGGGTTTTCCCAAAAAGATATTTTCTATTTTCAACCTTTTATTTTCGAAGAAAAATTTCAAATTTTGAGGACGCAATTTATTGAAGGAGAGGAGAATGTAACACCCCAATATTTCATACTGTGTTATTTCTCCAAAATAATTCAATAACTTGCACTACACGCAACACCGAGTTCAAACGCACCATGACATACCAAACAAGACGTTTAAAAGAGGTTATGAATAGTATTAACTAAATTTTAAACATTATATAATCCTTAGATTCCATATTATGAGTTTCTTAGACATAATGTAAGATCAAATTCATTTTCAGTATTGCACTTTTATAAACTTTTAATAGTGAACCCTTTTTAAATACAATATTTTAGACTTTTATATATTCAATTTGACTAAATAAATTTTCTTTTTAGAATGGTGACATCAAAAATTTACAATGAAAAATCCCATGCTTCAATGGTACCTTTCCCTTTAAATAATGCAATGGTGTACATTGTACGCAACTTCAAGATTCTAACACACCACAACCAATCAAACTAGTCGTTATGGATAGTAAAACAAACTTTTTGAAATTTTATAAATTTTATCTTTCTAAATGGAATTCATTTTTGGATTCGTAATATCTAAATTATATTAGGGTGAAATTTTGGTACTTTTTGGATAACCTTAATATTTTGATGAATAATTAAAATTACTAAATTATAATTAAAAACAAATTTTTAATAAAAATAATTAATAGTGATAAATTATGAATTTGATTGGTTTTAAAGTATATTTAGAATATATTTTTACTATTTAATACAATTTTTGTCATTGTACATAATTTCACAATTAAACCGAACATAAACAAGTATCAATCTTTTGATAGTTATTATATCGTAAAAACACGCTTTTTGTTTTAACAACGGGAATTATTTTTAAATTAATTTATGCCACATCTGTGTTTTGAATTTGGAAAAATGGATTCCATATTTGGAATCAGGATGTTCATATTATGTGAATAGGTAACTTTTATTTTTGGACATTTTGAATAATTACTGCGGTAAATATTTTATTTTCCAAGGTTAAGGGTAAATCCGGTAAATAAGGGTTAAAAAATAATATTATAATAATAATAAATTACCCTAAAACGTGTTCTAACCTTATTGGTGGATACATGTTCGACCATAGGAATCTTTGGGTCGATTTTGGGACCCCATGGAGCCACTTGTAGGTGATAGGGACACTTTATTTTAATTAAGATAAAATGAATACAAAAATGAAACCAGCATATATCTTTTAGAAAAACAATTTTTACATTGGGTTATATATGTTGGATTTTCGACTATAAATATTCATTAGAAAGATAAAAATATTTAATACACAATTATAGTTTATTTATAATTTTTAGAGATTACATAAGTTAATTTTTTTTATGACACAACGATGATGCCGTAATTACCATAATAGTGAAAATTTAAAATAATTGATATTATAAATACCCAAATAAATATAATTTGAGACTTTTAATGAATTAAAATAATTTTCTAGGATAATATGACATATTAGAATTGATTTAATTAACTCTCTTAAAAGTAATCATTCTGTAATGAGTTTCAAAAAAATCAAATATTGAATAGTGTCAAAATTGACATAAAAGAGTTTTTAAAACAAATATTATATTATTAATTGATATTAAATTCCTAAAAATATATGTTTCAGCCAAGAGAATTATATCATGATAGGTGTATCATTAATGGACTACTTGAAGGTCTCTTGGATGTATATGGTATGTTTATTAACCATATAATATAAAAATACAAAGAGACATTGTAAAAGTGAAACTAATTAACTTATAGTTAATACTTAAAGATAAGGTAAATATAAGTACCCAAACCTAAATAAATTCTATTGGTTGAGTGGTCTGAGACCCATAAACACCTTAAAATTTAAATAATACACTTTGTAGACATTAGAAACCGAATATTAATTTATTATAAATTAATATTTCTAGCTTTTCCAAATGTGCCCCTCACCCCTCTTATAAAAGGGAACTCCCCCTTATCATTTCATAACACCTTCAAAGCCTTTTGGTTCGGCAAAAATCTTCCCCAATACTCTCCCAACATACATCAATACAACCTATAGGTCTTAGTTTGATCAGAAAGCCAACCTATGGAGCCCTTCTGATCAAATCAAAAGGAAGAACTCGAAGAAGAGGTAATGATTTCACCACCCTTTTCCAAGTTCCTTTCTTCTTCCACTTATTCTTCCTTTATTATTACCATTCTAAAATAATAACTCCATTATAATATATATACTGTGATGTTATTATAAATATGTTACAACCATAATCAGTATTCTATCCATCCTTTGAATAACATGTCACCATACGTGCATACGTGCGTCTTACCGTCTCCACGTCGTGGTGTAATTGTTATTCAATAAATTATTAGTTGGATGGGTATAATAATGATGTGTAATTCATGTAAATAATAAATGTAACATGATAATTATTCTTTATATATGATATAACATCCAATTATATATTATTTTAATATCAAAAGAATGATATTTTCTCTCGTGCATACGTACGGACTACCGTCTCCACGAACACGATGAGATTCATTCTCCATCGTATCCATTAAAGTATAATTATCATTTGATGATTTAAAAATATTTTTTAAGGACTCGATATCATTCTGGATATGAATAAGTTACAACCTAACCCTTACAAACCTGGCTTACGTATCAAAACATATAAAATAAAACAAGTATGTTAACACCAGAAACGACGATAATACTAAGATATTAATAACAAAGAAATGTTAAAAGATCATATATGATATAATATTAATATATATGATTCTTGTATATTTTAATAAATATTAGTTAACTATTATACAGGAGGTTAACCTACCATCAACCATGGAAAAGTACATGGTAAGGGTTTATTTCGCAATCTCTCCATTATCCGAGGATGTTTATATGTAATAATCTACTGGGATTTCCTTATCATCCACATCCATGTTTCTTCAAAATGTATTTCAAAACATTATCACCATTTACAAGAATATGGGTTAAAGTCAATTATAACCTTGTTTGAATTTTTATAAGAGGTTTATAAAGGAATCATTCCATCGTTTTCCAAACAAGGTTCTTTTTAACCTTTTTGACAGGATTAAGGTAAGAATGTTTTTTTAACATATACGGTGGGTGCGGCTATTTACCGCCGTTATAAAATCGTCAAAGCTTACATTACAACATCATAAGAACATTTTCAAATTAAATGAATATTTTAAGAATTTGTGAAAGGTACTCTTTATCAATATCATAATTTTAAATTTTTTAAAGATTTATATTTCTAAATCATTTTAATTAATGTCCATGTTTTCAAAATTATTTTAAGGATTTATTTATATGGACATGAATTTTTTGAAATGATATTTATTTTCAAAAGTTTCAATGTTTTATGGGAAACGTTTATTCAAAAATCTCTTTTAAATTACATCCTTTATAAATGTGTGACTTTTCAATAATTTTGAGAAAAGAAATATTTCTCTCAAATAGTTTTGATTTCATCTATGTCAATATCCTTTGATGGATTTTAAGCTTATTTGAAGTTGATTTATTATGATACAAAACTTTTGAATTTTATTGAAGGTTTTGTGATTTTTTATTACTGTGGATGTGTTATTTTTATACCATTCATGGTTTATGGAGAAAGTATTGACATTTCGTATGCTAGTTTTATTACGAATGTTTATGTTATGTTTAAACCTTTTCATATGGGAATGCATTGGACTTATTAAGTGATGGGTGGATCCCGCTATAGCTTCTCGATGCATCGGTAGGTCTCATGAGACAAACTAGTGTCTTGGCACAAGGCCTTGGCAAAATCGTATTTGTAGTCTTGGCACGAGGCCTTGGCTATGTGGTTATGATAGTCTGGAATTATGCATTCCGTCATTATGAAAGTGGTTATTGATATTGCATGTGATTATTTGATTAGTAGAATATCCATGTGAATAAGTAAATGGAATTATTTCATTTTATGTTTTCTATACTATGTTGAAGATCAAGTTTAAAAGGCTTTTGTTTTAGTTATACATTTCTTTAAATGTTTATTCTTATTTATGAAAGTTTCTTCTATATTGTTATCCTTACTGGGAAATTGAGCTCACCCCTTTTCTATGTTTTATTTTTCCCAGGAATTGAAGAAGTAAATTATGAATGACCTACATGGATATTATGTGGGGATATGAGTGTGGAATAAGAAGACAATATGTTGTTGTAGTAGTTTTTCACTTTATGATGTAATGTAATACTTATGAATATATCTAGTGTTTCGAAGGCTACTAAACCAATCGGTATTTCAAGATTTGTTCCTTCTTGTGATCATGCCAATGTTATGTAATTATTCACTGACTCTGGGTAACTAGGGTCGGGGCGTTACATCAAAGAATGTTGACATAGATGAAATCAAAACTATTTGAGAGAAATATCTCTTTTTTGAAATCATTTAAAAGTCACATAATTATAAAATAAAACATTTACATTGAAAATATTTTTATAATCATGTAAGGGAATATTTTATGATCTTATAACGGTAGAAAATAGCCGCACCCGCAGTATAATTTAAAAAAAAGTCATTCTAACCTTAATTTTGTCGAAAAGGTTAAATATTCCTTGTTCAGAAAACGATTGAAATATTTCATTCAAACCATTTAATAAAAAGTCAAAAAAGTGTATAAATGACATTATCCCATAGTCTAATAAATAGTAAAAATCTTTTGGAATACGTTTTTAAGAAACATGGATGTGGATGATAATGAGGTCCCAGTAGATACTTACATAAAAACAACCTTAGATAATAAAGAGATTGTGAAATTAACCCTTAACTTGTACTTTTCCTTGGTTGAGGGTAGGTTAAAGTCCTTTATAATGGTGAAATAATTGTTATTAAATTATAAAATAATCATATACATTAATATGATATCATATATGATCTTTTAACATTGCTTTATTAATAATATCTTAGTATTATCGTTGTTTCAGGTGTTAACTGATTCATTCTCCGTTATATTCATTGTTATGTGAGTCATATTTGTTTTGGATGGGATGTATATCATAATTATATCAAGTATTTAAACATTATTATTAATCATAAAATGAAAATTAGACTTGAATGGATATGATGGGAATAAATCTAATCGTGTTCTTGGAGACGGTAATCCGTACGTACGCACGAGTGACAATATCATTATTTTGATATAAAATAATATATAATTGGATAGTAAATCATATATACATAATTCTTATCATGTTATATTTATTATTCACATCAATTTCACATCTTTTTTATACACATACAAATAATAATTTATTGAACAACAATTACACAACGACGTGGAGACAGTAAGTTGTATGTACGCATGTATGGTGACATAACATTCAAAGCGTAGATAGAATAATGAATTTGGTTGCAAAATATTTATAATAACATAAAAGTATATATAATATACTAGATTAATAATTTTATAATGGAATCAACAAAGAAAAAAGAATGTGGATGAAGAAAAGAACTTGAAAGAGGTGGTGAAATATTTTCCTCTTCTTTGGGTTCTTCAATTTGATTTGATCAAAAGGGCACCATAAGTTGGATTTCTGACTGAATGAAGGATTCTAGGATGAATTTAGGGATGTTTAGAGGATATTTGGGCATAGTTTGGCCGAGAAAAGGGCTTTGATGGTGTGAATTTGAGAGAAGGGTGAGTGGCCTTTTATAAGAGGGCTGAGGGGAACCTCAAGAAAATCTATAAATATTGTTTTATAATAAAATAATTTTCGGTTTCTAATGGATAGAAAGTGAATTATTTAAATTAAAAGGCGGGTATGGGTCTAAATCCACACAACCAATTGGTTTTAGACAGGTTTGGGTAACTATATTGACCTTATATGTTTTATTTAACTCTTAGTTAAAAAGATTGATATTTAGCATGTAACTTTGTATTTTTATATTATATGGTTAATAAAATAACCGTATACTTATAACCGAAACCAAAGTGGTTAATTAATGATACAAATATCATTACATAAGTCCATTGGCTAAAAATTACATTTTTAAGAATAGAATATCAATTAATAATCTAATATTTATTTTAAAAATTGTTTTATGTCAATTTTGACACTATTTTTGATTTTGTTTTTGTTAAATTCATAGAAGAATTATTACTTAGAATTAAATTCCTATAACTAACCCTAATATTTCATATTAACGTATAAAATTAATGTAATTCATAAAAATATTCAAATTTCATTTATTTGGATATTTATAATGTCAATTATTTTAATATTTCATAAATTAGGTATTTACTACATCATCATTATGTCATAAATAATTTAAATTATTTAATTTCTAAAAAATATAAATAAAATATCATTATGAAGGAAATATTTTTATCTTTATAATGAATATAAATAGTCTAATTTATCTTATGTATAACCCTATATTAAATTTTTTTTATTTATTAAAATTTGAGTTTAACTCTTTTAACTCTTCTTTAATTAAAAAATAAAAAATGTCCTAATCTAATCGAAGTGGACCAAAAAGGTTCATATTTTATTCATAAGGTTTCTTTTGGTCGAATTATTCTTATCCAATAGAAATAGGACATGTGTTAGTGTAATATTAATATCATTTCTACCCTTAATTACCTTATTTAATTTTAATCGTGGTAAATAAAAGAAAAAAGATACTATTCAACAAAAATTATGGGCATCTTATTGAACCACATATATCTTACTGATATTAATTATCTCTCTAATATTTTTGAAATTTCACTCACAGAAGCGGTGAAATTATTTTTTAGGTGAATTTTGCAAATTCTCCTATGAGGTGGGTAAAAGACTGTGAAAAGTTCAATAAAATTTTTATATATCTAAACTTATTAGAAAATGACACCAGTGAATTACATTTTAATTATATAGGTATTATGTATCTATTTTGATCTAAAATTAATTTATGTAAAATAACTAATTATATAAATAAAAATTCATTTTTAACCAATAACTTAGTGTTTTTACTATTCATCAGAAATTGAAAGTTTTTAGAAAAATACCAAAAATTAACTCTAAGCTAATTTCGATATTCCGAATCCAAAAATGAAGTCTATTTCTAAAGTTAAAATTTATAAAATTTTAATATTAGTATTCATAATGGATAGTTTGATTGGTTGTGGTGTGTTAGAACTAAAAGTTGTGTAGAACACACACTATTGTATTATTATAAGAGAAGTGTATCGTGGAAGCTTGGGGTGTACATTGTCCCCTCCTTAAAATAATTTCATCCTCGAAATTTCCAGAATATTACTGTATAAAAAGACTTGGGTGGTTCTTCATCATAAGTTCCTCGAGTTCCCACGTTGCCTCTTCCATCTTATGGTTTCTCCATAAAACTTTTACCAGACGAGTCGTCAGGTTTTCTCAGCACTTGTTCCCTAGTATCAAGAACCTTGACAGACTCTTCTCAATAAGACATATCGAGTTCCACTTCTAATTCTTCATAGGTGAGTACATGCATTGGGTCTGGCATGTATTTTCTCAATATTGATATGTATAACACATCGTGTACTTTGGAGAGACTTAGAGGCATTGCCAAACGATAAGCTACAACCCCATTTAGTTCTAGAATTTCAAAAGGTCTGATGTATCTAGGACTCAATTTACCATTCTTACTGAAACGTATAACATCCTTCCATAGATATACCTTCAAGAAAACATGATCTCCTACATGAAATTATAAAATCCTTCTTTCGATTATTAACATAGCTCTTATTCCTACTTTGAGATAATTTTTTGTGTGTTTGGATTACCTTCACCTTTTCCACAGTTTCCGCCACAAGTTCTGGGACTATGAGTTCTCTTTCACAAACATCATCCCAATAGGTTGGTGTGTGAAATATCTTTCTGTATAATGCTTCATATGGTGACCTCTTAATACTTGAATGGAAGCTATTGTTTTAGGAAAATTCTACCATATGTAAATATTGATCCCACATATCTTGAAAGTCATGTGAGAATTATCTTAAAAAGTATTCTAAGGTTTGAATAGTCAGTTCTGATTTTCCATCAGTTTGAAGGTGGTAGGAAGTACTCAAACGAAGTTCAGTATCCTGGGCTTTCTGAAAACATTTCCAGAATATTGAAGTAAAATGAGGATCACGATCACAAACAATCGATAGGGGTACTCCATGAAGTCTCACAATTTCATTAATATATAGTCTTGCTAGACGTTCAAGTTGTAAATCTTCTCGTATATAAATAAAATGTGATGACTTGGTAAGATGATCAACAATGGCCCATATTGCATCGTTCCTTCTAGGAGTCTTTGGTAGTCCCATAACAAATTTCATCATAATATTATCCCATTTCCACTCAGGTATGGGATGAGGTTGCATGACTCCTCTAGGAAGTTTCCTTCCAGCTTTCACTTGTTGAGAAAACATACATCCTGACACAAAATCAGAAATCTCTCTCTTCATGTTGTCCCACCAAAAATGTTCCTTTAAATTTCTATACATCTTAGGGCTACCAGGGTGTATAGAGAAATTGTAACTATGAGCATCATCCAATAGTTCTCTTTTTAGATCAGGTATATCTAGAACAGAAAGTCTCTTCCCAAATTTCAAAATTCCATCTTCATACACTGTCACTCAATCTCCCATCATTCACAGCATTAATCTTCTTTCGAAACTCTTCATCACCAGTCTGAGAACTCTTTATCCTTTCTAGTAAAGATGTCTTGGCGACCATTTGAAAAAGCATTGATGTTTCTCCTTCCATGGTTATTCCCATATACAACTTTACTATATCCATGTATATAGGATCCTTTTCAACTCTCATCTTTTCAAAACTCCATGATCTTTTCTAATCAAAACATCTTCCACCTTATTTGCCTTCCCCGTGTGGTATTGTATATTGAAATCATAATCCTTGAGTTGTTCAAGCCATCGCCTTTTCCTCATGTTGAGTTTTTTTTTGTGAAAAAATATTCTTCAAACTCTTGTGATTGGTATATATCTCAGATTTTTTACCATATTGATAGTGTCTCCAAATCATCAAAGAAAATATTTTAGCTGGTAACTCAATATCATGAGTAGGATAGTTTTGCTCATGAATTTTTAGTTGTCGTGATGCATAGGAAATAACCCTATCATTATGCATAATAACACAACCAAGTCCTTTCCTTGAAGCATCACTATAAATAACAAACCCACCATTCCTTGATGGTGGAGTCAAGTTAGGTGCATTGACTAATATTATCTTCAATTACTCAAAACATTCTTGACACTCTTTTGTCCAATCAAATTTAACCATTTTTTGTGTGAGTATTGTTAATGGGTTATCCAAGAAAGAAAAATTCTGGATGAAACATCGATAATAACCTGTTAAACCAAAAAAATTGCGTACCTCAGTTATACTCATCGGTGCTGGACATTATTGGATTGCCTTGGTCTTAGAAGGATCAACCGAGATTCCATCCTTAGAGACAATATAGCCATGAAAAGAAATCTCATGAATCTAGAATTCACACTTGCTAAACTTCCCATATAATGCATGTCTTCTAAGATTCTTTAGGATAATGTGCATGTACTTTTCATGATCTTCATAGCTTTTAGAGTATACCAAGATATCATCGATAAATACAACTACAATGTCATCAAGATATTCCTTGAAAACTCTATTCAATAGATCCATGAAGACAGAGGGTGCATTAGTCAACCCAAAAGTCATTACTATAAACTCATAATGGTGGTACCTGTTGTGAAATGCAGTCTTCAGAATGTCTTCCTTCTACACACACAACTGATGGTATCTAGATCGAAGGCCAATCTTTGAAAAGTATTGAGCTCCTTGCAGTTGGTCAAATAAATCATCAATACGAGGTAGGGGATACTTTTTATTTATTTTTATAGCATTGATCTCCCTCTAGTCAATGAACAAACTTATAGATAAATCTTTCTTCATAACAAAAAGACAGATATACCCCGTGGTGAAACACTAGGGTGAAAAAATCTCTTATTACTCAATTCTTCTAGTTGTTTCTTGAGTTCCACTAATTCCACAGTGGCCATTCCCTAAGGGGTCATCGATATGGGCCTTGAACCAGGAATAAAATCATTGGAAAAATCAATTTCTCATTCTGGAGGATGTCCAGGTAAATCTTATGGGAACACATCAACATATTCTTTCACAATAGGTACATCATCTATATGAAAATTCCTTTCCTCACCCACAGTTATTTTATTCTCTTCCTCCCAAATAATTGATTTTTTTGAGCTACTGGGGGTGGATCTATATAATAATTAGGTAGTTATGATTATGATCTAAATATAAGTTGTTCTCTATCATCGTTATCAAACATTGTAACCTCCTTCTCCTTACAATAATTTTTTGTTTCATGGTCCGAAAGGCAATTCATACCGAGGATTATATAAAGGTCAATCATGGGTATGACAACGTGATAAGAAGATAAAGAACATTTATATGCTCTAATGGGAACTTATTCACAAAAAAATTGTTGCGATGATACTTCCATTATAAGTTTGGACTGAAAACTCCCTTGTTAAATCAAATTGGAAATATCTAATTTTCTTAGAAAACTAGGTAGATGTGAAACCATGTGATGATCCAAGATCAAATAAATCATTGGAAAAACATGAGAAAACCATTAAATTACTCGTCACCACGTATTTTAAAGCATCAACCTCCGTAGTAGTGATCACATAAGCTTTTCCTTGATCCCTTGGCCTTTTATAAGGAAATAATACCTGACTCTTAGGACATTCATTTGCATAATATCCCACCTCCATGAAATTGTAGAATTGAACATCAGTAGCTTCTTTC
Source organism: Viscum album (assembly GCA_963277665.1). Lineage (NCBI taxonomy): Eukaryota > Viridiplantae > Streptophyta > Magnoliopsida > Santalales > Viscaceae > Viscum > Viscum album. The sequence goes on from OY728130.1 coordinate 1,715,188,615, forward strand.
TTCCATTTTCAATCCCGATCTTAGTTGGATTTTTCACCACACTTGTAAAAGACTCCAATTCCCGTCAAGAAAGTACCGGGATGTTTTTTCCCAAATTTATTGTATGAAGAATGTTCAACTTTTCACTTCTTCCACTTATTTCCATTTCCAAAGTGATCAACATATCTATTCTTCTCTAGCATTGCTTTAAAGTTGTAAGACTTAGAGATTTACTATTCTGTCATGATAGAACGTGATACAATATCTTCGTATGACGGGAAGGATTTTGAGAATAATGCTCGATGGAGAAATGGTTTTAACCCATAAAATAAACAATCAATCTTACTTCTTGGGTTACATATATAATATGAATCTTGCCTTGGTTACCTTGTAAAGTTAGACACAAACTTTGCAACATTCTTGTCATCCTTTTTCCTCAGAGTCATAAATTATATTTCCATATCCGCTCGATGGTCATGAGGAAAGTATTTTTCTATGAAAATATCTTTAAACTCCCTCCATTCAATACTTGATGCTTATTAATCATCCTTTTGTTGTGTATCAATGATAACCATTGATCAACATCTCTAGTGAGGAGATAAACTACCATGACAACTTTTTCCCTATCACTACTCCCCAAATCCTAAAATATTTTCCATAAAGAATTTACCCACTGCTAAGATACTAGTAGATTTTTACTACCATTTAATTTTTGAGGTTTTTTCCTTAAGAAATGATCTAAAATTGATCCTCCATGTTGTGGATCAGGCTGCTCCATACGAGTGTGGTTATTATTCATAACCTGAGTGAGTTGTCCCAGTATGGTGATTAGTTGATCAGAACCAGCTGTATCACCAGCTCCAGAAAATTTATCTTGAGCAAGAGGGAAATCCCTACATGGAGTGTGTGCATTGATACAATTTCTATTCATTCCACTATGCGCCATTTCAAAAAAATGGCATAAACTAGATTATTTTATTAATTGAAATACATAATTCCAAATTTGTAAAACACTTAACATAAATTGAACAGTTTATGGATATAATCAATAATCATAAAAATATTTTATTTTGGGAAGTATATACTAATAAACCCTTCATAATGGTTTGTAAATAAAATGATAATTATCCTAAGCATATCCCCCCAGAGTGTCATAACCAAGAGTGCAGCACATCCCGTTGTTGTCCAACAGTTCCTGTTCGAGTCTAGCTCAAAGCGGTGTTTTTAGGTTTTACCCCTAGGTACATCTGTTCCAGAGCCACCTCTACCTGATCGAATCTAGACAGGGATGTATTTCTTGAAAAATTCATAAAATATCTACAATACTAAAATTCTTGGAAGTTATTTTATATTAATCCTCATATTTTATCTTAGGGCTATGTGCTTTAATTAGAGTTTATCTAAATCTAGTTTCCACATTTTGTACTAAACATCCTATGATACCAAATGTAACGCTCCAACCCCAATTACCCAGAGTTGGGGCATGTTTATATAACATTTTCATGATCACAAAAGATTATGTCTCGAAAGACCTATTAGTTCCGTAGCCTTGGAAACACTAGATACATTCCTAAGTCTTACATTACATGATAAAGTGAAAAACTACAACAACATAGTCTCAATAGTCCACACACATATCCCCTCAGACTAACCCTGCGGGTCAGTCATAAAATAATTCTTCACATCCTGGGTAAAATAAAAGATAGAAAGGGGTGAGCTCAGATGCGCAGTAAGGATAACAATATAGAGGAAACATTCGAAAATAATCATAAACTTTTAAGGAAATGTATAACTAAAACAAAATCCTTTTAAACTTTAACTTCATTATAATACGGAAAAAATAAAATGAAATAATTCCATTTAATTATTCACATGGATATTATAGTAGTCGAATAATCACATGCAATATCAATAACCACTTTCATAATGATGGAATGCATAATTCCAGACTATCATAACCACATAGTAAATGCCTTGTTCCAAGACTACAAATAAGATTTTGTCAAGTCCCTGTACCAAGACACTAGTTTCTCTCATGAGACCTACCGATGCATTGAGGAGCTATAACAGGATCCACCCTTCACTTACTAAGTCCAATTCATTCCTCATATGAACAGGTTTAAACATAAAATTAACATTAATATTAAAAATAGCATATGAAATGTAAATAAATAATCTAAAAACCATGAACGGTATAAAAATAACACATCCATAGTCAAACATATCAAAAAACATTCAATACAATATGGATGTTTTGTATCATAATAAATCAACTTCAAATAAGCATAAAATCCATCAAAGGATTTCGACATAGGTGAAATAAAAACTATTTGAGAGAAATATCTATTTTTTTAAATCATTTAAAAGTCATATAATTATAAAAGAAAACATTTACTTTGAAAATATTCTTATAATCTTGTAAGGGATGATTTGACGATTTTATAATTGCAGAAACTAGCCGCACCCATCGTATAATTAAAAAAAGACATGCTTACCTTAATTTTGTCGAAAAGGTTAAAAGTACCTTGTTTGGAAAACGATAGAAATATTCCTTTCAAACCATTTTATAAAAATTCATAAAATTGTATAAATGACTTTATACCATATTCTAATAAATATTAAAAAAATAGGAATACATTTTTAAGAACCATGGATGTGGATGATAAAGATGTCCAAGTAGATAATTACATAAAACCAACTTAGGATAATAAAGAGATTGTGAAATTAAACCTTACCTTGTACTTTTCCTTGGTCGAGGATAGGTTAACCTCTTATATAATGGTGAAATTATATTTATTAAATTATACAAGAATCATAAAAATTAATATGAAATCATATATAATCTTTTAACATCTCCTTATTAATAATATCTTAGTATTATCTTTTTTTCGGGTGTTAACGGATTCAATTTCCTCTATATTCATTGTTATGTGAGTCATATTTTTTGTGGATGGGATTTATATCAGAATTATATCAAGTCATTAAACATTATTTTTAATCATAAAATGAAAATTTTTCTTGAATGGATGTGATTGGGAATGAATCTCATCGCATTCGTGGAGACGGTAATCCGTACGTATGCACGGGCGACAATATCATTCTTTTGATATTAAAATAAAATATAATTGGATGGTATATCATATATACAGAATAATTGTCTGGTTATATGTATTATTTACAATAATTTCACATCATTATTATACCCATCCAAATAATAAGGTATTGAATAACAATTACACCATGACGTGGAGATGGTAAGCCGTACGTACACACATATGGTGACATGTCATTAAAAAGATGGATAGAATAATGAATTTGGTTGTACCATATTTATAATAACATCACAGTATATATAATATAATAGAGTTTTATTTTATAATAGAAACAACAAGAAAAAAAGAAGTGCAAGAAGAAAGGAACATGAAAGAGGTGATGAAATATTTACCTCTTCTTCAAGTTCTTCCTTCTGATTTGATCAAAAGGGCACCTTAAGTTGGCTTTCTGACTAATGTAAGGCCTCTATAATGAATTTAGGGAATTTAAGAGGATATTTGGGTATATTTTGTCCACGTAAAAAGGCATTAAAGGTGTGAATTTGAGAGAAGGGGAGTGAACTTTTATAAGAGGGGTGAGGGGCACCTTAGGAAAAGGTAGAAATATTATTTTATAATAAAATCATTTTCGGTTTCTAATGGCTAAAAAGTGTATTATTTAATGGATAAAGTGGTTATGGGTCAAAAACCACACAAAAATAGTATTTAGATAGGTTTTGGTCACTATATTAACCTTATCTTTTAGATTTAACTATTAGTTAAATTCTTTGACATTTACCATTTCTCTTTGTATTTTTATATTATATGGTTAATAAACTAACTATATACTTCCAAGAGAACCCCAATTTTTTCATTAATGATAAACCTATTATTATATAAGTCCTTTCGCCGATCCTTATAGTTTTAGGAATTGAATATCAATTAATAATATAATATTTTTTTAAAACCCCTTTTATATCAATCTTGACACTATTCAGTATTTTTTTTCTAAATTCATAACAGCATTATTACCTCAAATAAAATTTATCTAACTGATCCTAATATGTCATATTAACCTATTAAATTATTTTAATTCATAAAAAGTCTCAAATTACATTTATTTGGATATTTATAATGTCAATTATTTTAATATTTCTTTAATTAGGTAATTACTGTGTCATCATTGTGTCATAAATAATTAAAATTATTTAATGTCTACAAAATATAAATAAAATAACATTATGTAGCAAATATTTTTTTCTTTATAATGAATATTTATAGTCTAATTTATCTTAAGTATTACCCTATATTAAATGTTTTTTAGTAATTAAAATTTGATTTTATCTCTTTTAACTCTTCTTTGAATTAAATAATAATAAATGTCCTAATCTAATCCACACTGACCAAATAAGATCATATTTTATTCCTAATGTTGTTTTTTTATCGAATTATACTTATCCAATAGATTTAGGACATGTGTTAAGGTAATAATAATAACATTTTTACCCTTAATTACCATATTCACTTTTTACCGTGGTAAATAAAAGTAAAAGGTTACTATTCACCAAAAAACATTTTCATCTTATTGAACCACATTTTACTTAATGGTATCAAAAGTGTCTCTCGGATTTCTGAAATTCCACTCATCGAAGAGGTAACATTATGTTTTATGTGAATTTTCAAATTCTCCTAGGAGGTGGGTAAAAGACGGTGAAAAGTTCAATAAAATTTGTATATATCTAAACATATTATAAAATGACTATAACTAATTACATTGAACTTATATAGGTACTATGATTCTATTTTGACCTAAAACAAATTTAAATAAAATAACTAATTATTTAAATAAAAATTCGGTTTTAACCAATAACTCAGTGTTTTTCACTATTCCTCAAAAATTGAATGTTTTCAGAAAAGACCAAAAATTCACCCTAAAATAATTTGAAGATTAAAAATCAAAAAATGAAGTCCATTTTGAAAGATAAAATTTATAAAAATTTAAAAAGTGGGTATTACTATTCATAACGGCTAGTTTGATTGGTTGTGGTGTGTTAGAACTCGAACTTGCGTACAACACACACTTCTATATTATTCAAAGAGAAGCGTACCGTGGAATCTTTGGGTGTTACAATTTTCACAAAAGAATATAATAATAAATCAATCACAAGTTTAATTTATTTTATTATCTTGTAAATATTTAAGGATCTTTCCTGACATATATAAAATTTTCTCTAATTTTAACTTCAATCATGGAAATAAAGAAATATAACAAATCCTTATCTTATTTACCTTTTGATCCCGTATATTTTTATTGAATGTCCATATTTTAGAAAAAAAATTTATATTGGTCATTTTTCTTTTCAAAGTTGATTTAATAAGGATATTTCATGGTACCCATGGAATATTTAAATTTTTTTCTTAAATGTTCAAATTCATATGTTCAATTTTAAAAATCATAATTAATTTTTCTTTTAACATATATAGTGCTAACTGAACTTCGAGTTTCCATCACCATTTTATGAAATTTTACTTATCTAATTTATTTGCATATATTTATAAATAAAAAATTTCAATGGATACTTATTTAAATGTCTCACTGAAATTTCAATTATTTATTGAAATAAAAAAAAATTTATAAATAGACTATTTCTAATGAATTATTTGAAATCATTTATCTCTTATTAAATTGTTGGTAATTAATTTTATTGTTAAAAATTAACATGTTTTGATCATTATATATTACATTTGTATGAAATATGTAGATAACTTTCCTCACGAATAACATTTTTTCCCAAATAATATACCATTAATACATATTTTGTTTTAATATGAATATTATTTGATTAGAGGAGAAAATAAAAATGTACTATATTCATTAATAAATAAATATATATATATTTATTTATTTATTTATTATTCTTATTTTTTATGAATTAAATTTATCATTTAATATAATAGTAATGCATTGAACATGTAGTTCCAGGTATGAATCTATTATTGATAAGCCCTCGATGCATCATGTAGTCTCATGAGAAAACCTATTGGATAAATTTATGAAAAGAATTTTGATGTTTACTTATAGACTGATTAAATTTTCTTTGAGGAAATGAATTGAAGAAAAAGATATCATGATGTTTGAGAAGAATACATCTAATGTTAAAAAATCCAATCATTAAGAATTCAATTTTTATTATTCATTATATTACTATGTTTTTTTATCCATTTATTCAATTTCTATTTCAAGTTATTAAATTATTAGATTTATTTTTTGTAAATTACTAATCCATAGTTATTATCACATATTTATAGTTGATACATTTCACTATATGTTTCCTTAAATGAACATCTAACCTCACATTTTATTTTTTCCCTTTTCCTAGGTTATGAATAATGATATTGTGAATAATATCAAGGTTTTCATAATGTTTAGTGGGATATTAATTTTATATTTCCATCATAATGTTGGAATCATATATGTATATTACTCTTTGTGACTGGTAAACTGATTGATACATAATGGAGTTATCCATTTTATAATATACTAATATAAAAATGAATATATAGACACTATGTTATAGTATTAAATGAATTCTATTATTGGAATGTGTTAATGATTAGTAGAAACCTTGGGAACTAGATTATAAATGAACATAGCTAGTATGAGATTATGATAATCCATTTTATTATTTGAAAACATTTACCATTTCATCATGATTTATTTTATGGCTCATATTCATGATTATTATGATCAAAATATTTTAATTAACTTTTTTAATGATACAACCTAGAAGAAGAAAGTAGATCAATAGCTGTAGAAAATATAGGAATTTCCCTATATTGAATGAATATATAGCTTCTATTGGAACTAAGATGATCACAGTTATATTAGTGTTGATATGTTAGGTTTATATGAATAAAAAATCGTGTACGAAGAAATATGGTATTCCACCATGTGATTTAATCATGATGGATCACATCATTAAACTTATGTCTACATCTTTTAGTGGAACTCCAAATAAATATCTATCTTGAAAATATATTTAGTATACATCTCCATAATATTAGATTAAATTTAAGATAAAATGAAAGTTAAAAGTTTTCCTAGAAGTGTATTTATTTAGAGGTGAGTTTGATCAATGATGTTCATAGATCAAGAATAGTAAATAAGATTAATAAATAAAAATAATAGAGTGTATAACATTAAATGTTATATTCCTAATTAAATAATTCTATTGATAAGACCTAGATTAAAACTAGTGAAGGTTCATTAATTTTAAGTTGATGTATGAAACAATTATAGTAGATTATATGAAAAATATCATAATTTTATTTTGGATTTCATTAGAGTATATAAGGAATATAGAAAAGAAATATTTACCATTTCTTTGATGCATTTAAGCTACATCACTATAGGGAACTACATTATCAATATTGTTTAACATGTGGTGATAAAATATCAAGTTACATTATGAAATAGAAGGGACTATAAAGATAATATTTTATTAAGGAAAATAAATAGAAGAAGTGGTTAGTTAATCACCAAGATAAAGGTAAAAAGTTCATTATGAATATTGGAATGGAGAAGTTTACATCATTTTAAAATTATAGAAAGAGTCATCCTAGAAAGTTCTTAAATGACATGTTATTTTATTACATGTGTGGAGACAATTTTCATATAGATAATGAATATATAGTGAATAAAGAAATAATAACCAAGAAGTACATCAATTTCAATAATATGTTGCAGTATTCATACCAGTTATAGAAGAATAAAAAGAAATTAAAATAAATAAATCCCTAAGGATTTATCATAGAATGTGATATTACTGTAAAGAAAGTTTATTTTCCAAGAGATGTGGTGAAATATAAACATATCATCAAATTATAAGTGAAATTTTATTTTCTCATTTATGTTCAAACCACACTTTTATATCTGAATAATTTTGTATGGGTATTATATTACCACCTCAATGATATTATGATGTGTTTGTAGTGAAAAATCCATAATTGTGGGATGATCAGATCTAACATATATAACTTATTTCTGATTGAAGTTTATGGGAGTTATATTATAGAAATGTTTTTTATTCCCCCTTCTATTTATTTTGATATAATTTTTGTTGTGGATTTGATATACTATTATATACACCATATTAATTTTTGATAAAGGGATGTTAAATTCTCTCTTCTAAATAAATCATTGGCAATATATTAGTATGGGTATGAGTATGATATCCAAATTTAAATTACACGCATCATATGGTTTTACTAAACATTCAATGGCTGTGGAAATAATTAACATTTGTACTATACACATTATAATGGATTTTACAGATTTCATTCCAGAATAGATGGTTTTTTTCTACCAAATAGTGAATTCCCATTTTCAATTATACTTATACATCATGATACACCTATTAAAAAGAAACCATAAAAAATAACCATTATTTAGTTGCATGAATCTACGATGAATATCTTGGAGAATATAGGTAAGGGATTCATTTCACCCAGTTCATCACCATGGCGTTCAGTGGTTCTTATTTTTGAGAAGAAATATGAGTCATTTCACCTTTTCAACGATTATATGGAAGGTAGAGTGATCAATATTAAAAATATCATCTACCCCATCATGATGAATATTTGTTATAATTATGATGGGATCAATAATTTACATGATTAAACCTTAATCTAGATGTCATCAGCTAATGATACAATGGGAGGATATACCTAATAAATAGTCATTTATTAGATATATTCATTATTAATTTATTGTAATTTCATTTAGACACTGAAAAAATACTTCTATCTTTAGGTACATGTCACGACCCATCCCCCAAGGCTCGTTCCATGACTACCCGAGGCCAGCCTTCCATAGGCTGTGGGCTGGCGACTAGCACCGAAGGCATATTCCGTAAAACTGGGAAGGAATTTCCTTTATAACCTGTAAACACCCCAACCGAGAACAAAACAAGATACGAACACAAGTAAACTGTATAAAAAAAGATTGCTAAAAAGTAAAATGGGCCAGAATACAATCCCAACATTAATGGTACAAGAAACATAAAGTAAAAGTTCAACTGTGGAAAAAGGAAACACAGCTATTGGGTCGTCCTCCGAGGTTCGTATCTGAAGGGTATGTAAAAATTGCCTCATCATCACTCCACTTTAGTTTGTCTCCTCTGTGCACCAACACGCCGTATTGTCCACCTCTAGTTACCATCCGGTCCTGGTACTCTCAGCCTTTGTCAGTGTTGTTCATCATCTTCATCCAAGACAACATGGTGTGGGCATAGCCCGTGCATGGGTGAGTGTAACGATACTTAGTAGGGACCCTGTGAACTTCTAGGTCTCAAAAAATCCATCAAGGATAAACCAAAGTATGAAATACACAGTTAACCTTACATAGGTATATGCCCATACATATACCTATGTTATTATGTAATCCATCTCAATCATGAAGAAAACACAGAAAACCTGACTCAGCTCATATGAGGATTGATTCTAGGGTAGTATCAAGAAACATTCTGACCCCTCAGCTGCTAGAGAACTCCTCCTCTATCGAGTACATTGGGCATGTCACGTCACATAGAGGCGCTTCCCACTATCCTTGGACTACTGTGGTATTCCTCTTGTCTAGTACCCTGGGTCTGCCGCGTCACTCATAGGTGCTCCCCATCATGGGTCTGTCGCATCACACAGTGGCGCTACCTCTCATAGCCTAGAAAGGTACCTCTCCTGTCCAGTATAGTGGTTCTACCACGTCACCAAGGCTCTCTCTACCATGGGTCTGCCATGACACCAAGGCACTCCCAACTAGGCTAGTCGAGTCACTCTGAGTCGAATCGGTCAGTAGTCATCAAGTCTCATCCAGCTACTAGGTTCCCGCACAAATCTCGCTTGTCTCCAGGAGGATCCACTGCACAAGCTACTGGTTGATACTCCAACCACAATTAAGTCCCACTAATATGTATCTCAAAGGTCCTCTAGGTCATAGGGATCTCAACGTATCAGACAGTGCGTCTATCGGACGCCCAGTCTGTGAGTTATTGGCCTCTTAGTCCTAGGGGACCGGTTGGATTCATGCTCGATCCAACCTGACCATGTCCCATATCAATCCAAAACTCTAGTGGAGTATACCCAAATGGACTATCACTCTCCATGATTTCCATCACCACTGACAGTTCGTCAAATAGACATTTGGAGCCAAAGTTATGACCAAAAGAAGGTAAAGGGTCATAGTGGGCCAGGGTCCAGTCGGACACGGACGGACCGAACTGGCCCAACCTAGCATGGGTTGACCCGACCAGACCCGTTGGGGTAGGCTTGACCCGTGATGTAGCCTGGTCCGCTGGGAGGTCCGGCAGGTCGCGAGGGGCTGTGGAGCCCGTATGGCCCATGGGGAGGCTCAACCACAAGGGTGTCATGAGGGTGCGGGCCCGGTTCTGCTGGGGCGCCGTGAGGGTCGAGGGACGGTTCAGATGGGGAAGAGTGAAGGTCATGGTTTGGTTCAGCTGGGGCACTGTGGGGGGCACGAGATGGATCGGTTGTGGCCCCACATGGGGAGCGGGTCGGTTTCGGTGAGGCCCCATGGGGGCACGGGCCGGTGCTGCCAGAGCGCCATGGTGGGCCTGGGCCGGTTCGGCCGGGGCGCGATTGGGGGCTCGGGCCGGTTCGTATGGGTCGCCTCAGGGGGTGGGGGCCAGTTCGGTCGGGGCGTAGCAGGGGGCGCGGCCAGTTCGAACGGGGTGCCGTTGGGGGTGCGGGCCGGTTCGGCTGGGGGGTCACGGGGGGCGTGGGCCTGTTTTGTGGGGACACCGCGGGGGGCACGTGCCAGTTCGGCCGGGGTCTGTGGGGGGTGTGGGCCGGTTCGGTAGGGATGCCACGGGGGGCACGGGCGGGATCCGCCAGGGCCCCGCGATGGGCGCGTTCCAGTTTGGCCAGGCCGTCGTGAGGGTACAGACCTGTTCATCTGGGAAGGTGGAGCGCCATGGGGGCATCATGGGTCATAGTGGCCGGAGGTGGCGGCTCCATTGCTTTTGTCTCCTTCATTTCCTTCTTCTCCTTTCTCCATTTAGATGAGTACACCAATGAAGAATAGCAGTGGGGTCATCCCATGTTAGTTTGGCCCACACCCTCCGCGTCTAGCGTGGTAGCATCAGGATCAATAAGAAAAAAGAACGATGAAATTCAAATTTTAAAACCTCTGCAACGATTCTTTCCCAAACCGCAAACGAAAACAAGGAAAATATTATCACCCAAATGAACCCCATACTTTAGGTTGATACGTTGACGGAGTCGCAGGGATGAAGACAAATCGTTGTGAAAAGACGGATGTTGGTTCGTCGTAATCGAAGACGTCGTACATCGGAGGATGTATCGAGAAAGATGGTTGATATTGGGGTCGGTGTTCTTCATGGGCATTCTTCCTTGGAAGAACGCATTCTTCGTTCAGAGAAGTATTTCTTTATTGGAGTTCTTTTCTCTCAAGGCTCCACCAAAATGAAAAGTGTTCCAAAAAAATAGATTATGAAATCTATTTTTTTTACAGAATTCAAAATTTTTCATTAATTATGGGGGGTGGAATAATTCAATCATGAGGTTTGGGAGTTTCTCTCAATTAAAGGGGTGTTAGTCCCGGGTGGTCCCCACCACCAGAACCTCTCATGGGAGGTTATGGTTCGGGTGGTCCCAACCACCCTAACCTCTCATGAGAGGTTAAGGTCTGGTGGTCCCCACATCTCAACTTCCAAATGGAGGATTAGTTCCAGTGGACCCCACCTCCCTACACCCAAATGGGTGTCACAAATAAAAAATAAAAATGTTATCCACTTTTAATTTTATTTTATTCTTACACGAATAAACCCAAAAACTTACTTTCTCCATCGACCAACTATCGTCGAGGTGAAAGTCATATTAAGAGAATACCGGCACTGCGAGTGCAATGGTACCCTCATATTTCATTCGAGCACTAGTTCAAAAGTGAGAAAACACGCTATAAATTTTACACAACATACATGAAAAGATGTTCAAAAATTTATTCTGGGCACTCCGGGCCCCAAAATCATGCACCATCAATTTTTACGGACTCGTAAAATTCCCATATATTTAAAAAAATAAGATGGACATTTAGGGTCCTTACATTCACCCCACCTCAAGATTTATGTCCCCTTAAGCCACAACTCAATATAAGGAAACAATTGGGGGTAGTCGGCACGAATCTGAGCCTCCCACTCCCATGTGCTCTCCTAGAGGTTCTCGTACTGCAAGTAAAAATGAAATAAAATTATTGATCATCCTTGAAGGACCTGCTCTTGTCAATCCACAATCTCTACTAGAGCCTCCATAAAATTCACCACATAATCGATGCCCATCTCTCCATGGCTGATGATTTGAGAAGGTTGTGCACGTATCCTCTCAGGTGGGATGCATGAAATATGTCATGCACCCGGTGCAACTGAGGTGGAAGAGCTATGAAGTATGACACATCACCAACTCTGCTGAGGACTTGAAAAGGACTAATTAACCTCGGAGGTACATTTCCGCTTCGGCCAAATATCCACAAACCTTGTTGAGGTGAGACCCATAGAAAGATATGGTCCCCATCCTCAAACTCTAGAGGTCTCTATCTCCTGTCGGCATACGACTTCTGCCTACTTTGTGCAGTATTCATCCTCTCCTAAATGACTTTCACCTTTTTTGTGGTAGCCTGTACCATCTGTGGTCCCACTAGTGATGACTCCCCTGGGTAAGTCCAGCAAAAAGGGTTATATGCATGGTCTCCCATATAACACCACAAAAAGTGCCATCCCAATAGTGGGGTGATAGCTATTGTTGTACGAAAATTCCACCAAAGGCATGTGATCCTCCCAACTGTGACCGAAGTCAAGGACACAAGAACGTATCATGTCCTTAAGGGTCTGAATGGTCCGCTCAGTCTGACCATCCATCTAAGGATTGAAGGCGGTGCTAAAATGAAGCTGCATCCTAAAAGCTCTTGAAACCCCTTCCATAGCCAGGAAGAAAAACGTGTATCACGATCAGAGGAAATCGTTGTGGGTACTCCATGTAGCTGCACAATCTCTTCCACATAGAGGTGTCCCATGCCCTTTACCTAATCATACCCTCTCATACCAATTTGTGATGACCCATCCACTAGGACGCATGCAGTGTCTACCCCAAGTCCGTCTTCCATTGGCCAGGGGCTGGCGACTAGAACCAAAGGTGTATTCCTTAAAACTAGGAAGGAATTGTCTTTATTAACTATAAACAGACCAAATAAGCACACAATAGGATACGAACACAAAGTAAACTATATAACATAAAGAGTGCTAAAAAGTAAAAGGGGCCAGAATACAATCCCAATAGTAAAGGTACAAGAAACTGAATGTACAAGTACAACTTGTGAAAAAAGAAAAATAACTATTGGGTCATCCTCCGAGGTTCCTACCTGAAAGTTAGATACAGATCGCCTCCTCATCACTCCAAGTCTGTCCGTCTCCTCCGTGTATCGACATGCCGTATGGTGCACCTCTGGGTACCGTCTAGTCCTGAAACTGTCAGCCTTCTTCAGTGATGTCCATCATCTGCATCCAACACAACAAGGTGTAGGCATTGCCTGTACATGGGGTTGTATAACGATACTCAGTAGGGACCCCGAGACCCTCTACGTCTCAAAAAATCAATCAAGGATAATCAAAAAGTATGAAATCCATAGATAAAATTACCTAGGTATATGACCATACATATACCTGTCTTATCATGTAATCCATCTCAATCATGAGTAAAACATAGAAAAACTATCTCAGCTCATACCAGAATTTATACTAGGGTAATATAAAGTTACATTCCAAACCCATGGTTGCAAGAGAACTCCTCCTCTATCGAGTATAGTGGGACTTCCAAGTCACATAAAGGCTCTTCCCCCTATCCTTGGACTACTAAGGTACTCCTCCTGTTATGTACCGTGGGTCTGCCGCATCACACAGAGGCGCTCCTCACCGTGGGTCTGCTGCATCACACAGAGGCACTCCCCCTCATAGCCTGCTAAGGTACTTCTCCTGTCGAGTACCGTGGGACTGTCACTACACCAAGGTGTTCCCCCCTGTGGGTTTGCTGCGACACCAAGGTGCTCCCCACTGGGCTAGTAGAGTCACTCCGAGTGGAACCGGTTAGCAGTCGTCCGGACTCAGCCATCTACTAGGTTCCCACACGATGATCATTGGTCTCTGGGAGGATCTTCTCCACAATCTACTGGTCGATACTCTAACCACCACGAAGTCCGATAATGAATTATCTCAAATGTCTTCCATGTCATAAGGATCTAAACGTAATAGGCGACACGTCTATCGGACGCTCCATATGTGATTTATTGGACGTTTAGTCGTGGGCGACCATTTAGATTTGTGATCAATCCAACCTGACCATTTACCGTCTCAATCCAAAACTCAATAGAAGTATAATCAATAGGTCCATCTCACTATATGATTTATAATGCCATTGAGGGTTCGTCAAACGGACATCCGGTGCCAAAGTTATGAAAAAAAGATTGAAAAGGGTCGTAGTGGGCCCATACAGGTCCGACCCGGTCGAACCGACCCCGCCTGACCTGGAATGGGTCTTTCCAGTTCAGGTTGACCCAGACTAACCCGCTGGGTATGGCCTGGCCCGTAATGTGGCCCGGTCTTCTGGGAGGTATGGCATGCCGCTAGAGGCCATAGAGCCCGTAGGGGCCATGGGTCGGCTCAGTCGTGGGGGTGCCACGAAGGAACAGGGCCTATGAGGACGGGTTGGCATGGGGGGTGTAGTCCGCTGCGTCCGGGGTGCTGTAGAGGGCGCGGGCCGGTTCGACCAGGGAGTTGCGTGGGGAGCGGGCTGGTTCGGCTGGGGCGCCGCACGGGTACGGGCCGGTTCGGCCAGAAAGTCGGAGCACCGAGGGGGCGGCATAGGTCACAGTGTTGGTGGGTGGCGGTGTCGTTTCTTTCTTCGCCTTTTATATCTTCTTCACCTTCCTCCATTTTAAATAGTGCTCCAAAGAAAAATGGTGGAGGGGTCGGGACATGTTGGTTTGGCCTACACCCTTCGTATTTAGGGTGGTAGAATTTGTCTCAAAATTAACGAATAATGATGAACTTCAAATTTTATAACCACTGCAACGATTCTTTCTCAAACTGCAAAAGAAAACAATGAAAGTATTATCATGCAAATAAACACCATACCTCGGGTTGAAATGTCGACAGAGTCATAGGGAAGAAGACGAATTTTTGGGAAAATACGGATGTCGAATCATCATTGTTGAAGATGTCCCATTTAGAGAAAGTCTCAAGGAAGAAGTTTGAAGTTGGGGTTTGTGTTCTTCGTTGGCGTTCTTCATTTAATGAACATGTTATTTGTTCGGAAAATTAGTTCTTCGTTGGAGAGCATTTCTCCCAAGGATCCACCAAAATGAAAAGTGTTCCAAAATAATATATCATGCAATCTATTATTTTGTTGCTGGAATTCAAAACGTTTCATTAATTATGGTGGGTGGAATAATTAAAGCATGAAAGTTGGCACAATTAATGGTATGTGTGTTGGCACAATTAATGAGGAGGAAGTCAAGAGGTTACTCCACATTAATTAGGGGGGTTGAGAGTTTCTCTCAATTAAAGGGGGGTTTAGTCTCGGGTGGTCCCCACCACCATAACCTCTCATGGGAGGTTATGGTTTGGGTGGTCCCCACCACCATAACCTCTCATTAGAGCTTAAGGTATGGTGGTCCCCACACCTCAACTTCAAAATGGATGATTAATTCCGGTGGACCCCACCTCCCAACACCCACATGGGTGTTGCAAATAAAAAATAAAAATCTTAAACACTTTTAATTTAAATATATTCTTACATGAAAAACCCAAAAACTAGCTTTCACCCTCGACCAACTGCCATCAAGGTGAAATTATTCTTAAGTAAATATTGGTGCTTCGAGTTCAACGGTAACCTCAGATTTCATTCGAGAAATTGTTTAAAAGTTAGAAAAACATGCTTGCCTGTTTACTTATTTTACATGAAAAGATGTTCGTAAATTCATTCTGGGCACTCTGGGCCTTTGAATCACGCGCCGTTGATTTTCTTAGACCCGTAAAATTCCCATATATTTAAAAAAATCCAATTGAAATTATAGGTATTTACAGTAAAAAATAAATATAGTATTTATATATTAATTTGATCAGTCTGAGGTAGTCTTGATAAATGATATTCATATATATTCAAAGACAAAATAAGAAAATGATGCTTATTTAATTATAATGTTGAAGACCCTATGATATAAGAGGTTGTATAAAAAATTTATTATTTTTTAATTTTTAATTCATAATGATTCATTATTGGGTCATTTAATCTCAATAAATTTTATATCAATGTATCCTTCAATAATTAATGTTATTGGAAAATATCCTAGAAATCCATGATACCACTTCTTCATGAGAGAGTTATCAAAAAAATAAAATAAACGTACTATGTTAAATCAGAATATGATTATGTTTTTATGAGAAGAATGGCATGAAAATTATTTCAAATTATTGCCTAGAATTTTGGGTGTCACACCTATACTCACACTACCTTGTGGTGGAGAAGGGTTATTGATATATTGTGATTCATCAATGAAGTGATTGGGATGGGTCCTCATTTATAATTAGTTGATGATACCTTATGCATCCGGTAAAGTGAATATTCATGAGATGAATTACATGACCCATGATTTGGGGTTGGAATTATTAATTGTTTCATCAATGATATAGTGAAATTTGATGTATGTCGAAAATACTGATATATAAATGAATCATAAAATCATGATGTATATATTTTAAAAGAACGAGTTGAATATTCTGTAGATAATATGGTCTGATTGATCATAATGTATGACTTTTCTTATATAATTTACCACTGTGTAGTGGTGAACAAGTTCTATAATTATACGAGTAAGAAAGAACATTCCAGTTTTCTCATGATGTGGACTGTACTTGGTCTAATATTTACGGAATTATCCATTTTTTGATGTAGAAATTTATGAAAAACTAATAAATTATTATTTTTTTCAGATCAATGTTCAACCATCCATCCATTATGGATTTGGAAGGATCAAAATAATGATGGGGAATTACATAGTACTATGTGAAATGATGCTGTGTTTAAATTAGATCATGTTAGAATGATATGGTTCATGAACTAAGTATATGTTATGTCAATACAAAATTATGGAAGGAGCAGGTGGATGAAGCTCATATTTCATCATTGTAATTTTATCTAGAAGTATAATTATATATAGATATTGGAAATAATATTTTAAGTGGGATAACATAAATTGTGATATTATTGAGTATATATCATTATTCCTGGTATGTCAACACCTCAAGGATGAGTGAGGAAGACCAATGGAATTATACAAACATTTACCATACTATAATAAATATGGGAAGACATTATCATTGATTTCATTATAAGAATCTAAAAATTAACTAAAGTGTATAATGTTATTTTAGTTTTCGTCAATCATCTATTGAAATTATCTCTTTTTCACCCTATTAGAGAAGACTAGAAATTTCATAAAAATACTTAGTTATACATTAATGACATAGTCATATTTCATCAAGTACCACTCTCAATCACATATGATCATGATTTGAGGTTTACCTTGATGTTATAAAGAATCCTTCATCATTAATTGGATATATATTTTGATTTTAGTACTATATATCCTCACTATAAAACGATTTTGTCTAAGAGGCCATTCAACCTTTATAAGACATCTCATAGACATTCACTATGGATTTCACAGTTTGTTGCGATCAACACTATCCTTTTTTGAAATTTTTATAAAACAATTACATTCACTCAATTAGTCAGAAAACCCCCTATGATGAACCATATTGAAGAAAGTGATGAAATTCAGTGTGTTGGGAAAATTTCAGTGGAAGAATGTTTTTGGAACATGATTTAGAAAATCAAATTTTTGATATCATTATATCAATTCAAAAAACACATAAGGGAAGTAAAGAGTTTAATAAAATGTTATACTAATAATCATAAGAAAGATCTTTATTATAATGTTTATAATAATGTATTCTAACAAATATCTCATTGGATTATTTTTATGAGATTATGAATTATTGGAACCATGACCCCAATATATTTTTATCCCCTTTAACATCATCATTTTATCGATATAGTGGCTTATCGCTTGTTTCCTCCAATAAATTTTTCCAAGGATGATGATGTCTTCCATGTATCTCTAATGATAATATGGATAACTAATCCTTAAAATGTAATAAATGTAGAGTTTTTTCCAATGGAGAAATATTTATCTTATAAGGATTAATTGGTTGAAATATTGGATTATGAGATAATGTGCTATGAAAAAAACCCTTACACAGTCCAAGCGTTATGGTGAAATCATAAACGTGTAGAAGAAATGAGAGAACCTAAAGAATTGACAAGGCATAATTTCCCACAGCTTTATGTATAACATTGATGGAATTTCAAGGGTTAAATGATTATAAGGTGTTATAATTTACCACCACATTTATTTTGATATATTTATAATCATATAAATTTAGTTTCTTGGATAGAATGTAATAAACGCTATTATCATTTTAAACGAACAACAAAAAATTACTATGCTTTAATTATATGATATTGATCGCATATCCATTATATTTTTGGGATTAAATTCGATTATCCAAATTATTGAAAATATGAAAATACATTTTATTATTCAACTCATTTAAAAAAGTGCTCATTTATGAGTAAATCCATTTTAGGATACAAAAGTGAAGTTTCATCAAAAATAATTTTTGTTAAATTTTTTGCAATAATATGAAAAATAATTATTCCCAAATTTTAAAATTAAATTTTATATAAATTATATAATATTTGAAATCATAATGTCATTATTTTCATAGGTTGTATTTTTTTATTATTTCTAAAAAAATTTATTTTTTAGTGAATAATCAAAAAAAATTAAACATTTCTTTTTCAATTAAATTAAGTAATTATAGTGAACCATTTTATTATTTATTTGGTAATATTTTGAATGTAAATATTTTATATACAAAATGATCAAAAATTTACATGATATTGATATATGTTAATTTTTGTCTCAAGGACACATTTTTTCAGAATATTATCTTTCATCACATTTTTCAAATTTATTTATTTAATATTAACAAATTTAGAATTTATGTTTTTTAAAATAGATTACATATTTTTATTCATGAGTCTAAAATATTTAACAAAGGTCCCTTTATGGTTAATACATTATTAATTGTAATAGGGAAAAAATAATCACCTTTTTAAATTGTAAATCAAGTTATCATAGTTAAAAAATAATTTTTAGGCATTCAGTTTCATTGAAACATTTTTCATTATTTCATTGGATGTTATTATTTCCTTCATAATCATCTAAATAATGAATATATTTAATTTTTTCTATATATCTTTAATTTTGACCTTTATGATAGTTAATTAAAATAAAATGTAAAAAATATAATTCTCTACATTTTCATATATTTATTACATTATTATATGGCATAAAAGAACACTAAAATTTTAAAATATGAACATAATGTTCCAAAACATAAACAACAAAAGAGACTGATTCTAAATAGATCCTAATATACTGTTAATATATTATTATTTAATGTAACTATTTTCACCAATATATTTAATTGGTGTTTGTGGATAGTAGTAAATTAATTTTGATATATATATATATATTACCCACTCGAAAAAATAATTCAAATATATATTTTCTTTTTAGTAAGGTTATTTTATGATTAATTGATAAGTTTCTTCAAAAATGTTTTTTTTCATTCTGTGATAAAAAATTATAATAGATTCATGGAAAATAAATAAATTTTATTTTTTAAAAAATATTGTTTTTTTAAACTATAATATTATAATTTTCTTAGGGTGAAACGTTTTGATAATCTAAAAAGAATCATTTTTTAGTTACTAGTGAAACTACTGATTTTTATTGAAAACATTATTTTTATTTCACCCATTTTAAAATTAACACTATATTATAAAATATTTTTATTTTAATATTATATAAATTTTATTATTAATAATACAACTAGGAAATTTGAAATCAATTTTATGTTTAAATTTTGTATAAATACATCTTCAAACCTAAAAATGCATTTTTTTTGGAAAAAATACATTTCACTGCTTTTAAATTTTAGTAATAAATTAATTTCAACCACTTATTATTGTTGAATTTTATAAAAAGGAAACCATATTATAAAAAAGTTGGATTAAATTTGGAAAATATTCAACTAAAATTTTTTCCAATATTAATAGTAACATTGTTAAAATTTATAAACCCAACAAAGGGTAATTCGGTTTAATATTTGTTAAAACTATGTAAAAGGCCATAATTTATATTTTAATTATTATACGATGAGTAAAATTTTTCCAATATCACATTATAAATAAAATAAAAATTTTTAATTGAATAATATTTATGGAAATGATCCATATAATATTTAAGTAAAATACTGTTAAAAAATTTTGCTCTCTTAGTTTCATATATATATTGTAAGTCCACATAGTGAAAAAACAAGATATGAGTAAAAATAAATATAATTTTAAGGGTAATAAAATTAATTTTATGATGGGAATTTATTTATAATTTTTATAAATTAGATATTTATATTTAATTCATGTAAAACAAAAATGCTTCATTTCATTAATAAACACAAAATTTAAATAAAGGCTTTACAAATATTAAAATAATTTGAACCATGAATTTTTTATATGTATATGTCATTTTATTATTTTTTAAATGTACTATATAAAAATTCTTATTTTTTCATAATGTATTTGATTTCAAATCAAATAAATAGTATCAAATTTTGCATCAAGGATATTTTATATAAAAAATTATTAAATTATATGAAATTAATAAAAAATTTATCTTCCTTAACATTATAAGAATATAGTTTAAAAACAATCAATGTTCCATTTATGAGTAACTTGGAATTAAAAATAACATTATTAACCCATTGTTATAAAAACAATTTTTATCATAGTTATGGTAAAATACAATTAACCAAGGAGTTAATATACCAGCTATGGACTAAATGTCATAAAATATTCAATAAATTTCATTATATGCTTTTAATAAAACCCTAGAAACATATTATTTTAATTCATAACCATGTGGAATCATTTAGATCTATAATTTTATTATTATATTTTATAATTATTTTGAAATTTGAAAAAAGTGAACTTCACCTAAATTATAAAATGGCGCACCTTTCTAGAATTTATTACACGATAATGATAAATATATATCGATCAAATCATACCCATTACTATTATAGAAAACTTTTATAATGTTATAGATTTTATATTCTCCCCAAAAGACACACATCAGGTCCTTTAAGGCGAGATCATGAGGACTTCTACTAATGAAGTAGTAATCACCTTTCTCAAGTCAATCATGTTTATTTCTTCTAATACATATTCTAATAGTTTATAACCATAATAAAATAATAAAATAAATATCATAAATATACTGATATTTCATTATAATATTTGGACAACCATAATCCATCTATTATTCATTCTATATAAAATGAAAACATTACATGTGCCTTTGTAAAAATTCATGTATCCATGAAGTGGTGTAATTAATTTTTCATTTCCACATTAAATGGATATTTTTAATATGTAAATAATGATAATTTATGATATATTTGACGTAAAAGGGATTCTAGAACTATAATATCCTATATATCTCATTCAGTTCAAATCTGTTGGAAAATGATATCACCGCTCATGCTAACATGTGAAATGCAACCTATATGAAGGGATAAGGTCAGTTTTTTCATCAATATTATATACTTATGGTAATATAGATTTACATAAGGAATATATATTATATATATTACATAATAAATTTATATAAGAATAATTCTATTTAATGTTTCATTCATTGTATCTGTTGAAAAGTGAAAACAATGTTTATATATACATACAACCTACTATCTCGATGAACTGTATAATTAATTTTTTTTATACCAATATTTTTTTAATGAATGAAAACATATCTAAATTTAATATATATTATTTTTAATGAAATTTTAAAATATATAATTGATATAAAGATAATGAATGTAAGAGTACTGAAAATACTAAATTGAAATAATGAAGGAATCAACACCCAAAACAATGACAATAATAAATGATTATTAACAAACAGATGGTAAAATATTATAATTTGATCATATATGTAATCATAACTTTTAATATTGATGTGGTTTGTGTGTGTAATAAATTTAAATTCAATGTATACGAATTTAGGGTACCTATATTACAAGTCATGATCGAGGTAAGAGATTTCATCTCAATTTCCACAACATTGAGTCTTATTTGGTATTATGCACATTTTTATATTTACGTGGTGTATATACAACCACACTGAGGTAATTATCACGAATTACAATTTATTCATTATTATAAAAGTTTACATCACCTTCACTCTCTAAAATATATTCCATATATTCTTCCAAATTTTTGATCTATTTGGAAAATTAATCAAGCCAGGATATTACTAAAAGGAAAAAAGATATTATTTATCATTTGATTAGATATATTTTACATAAATGTTCTTATTTTATATAATATTAAATCAATTTTTTTTACAATTCTATAGTTATATATCAAAAAAAAGTTTTACCCATATTTTATATTCTAAAAACTTTCATCAAATAAATATTTTTTCAATTATATAAAGGTATTAAATTATAATTTTTATGAAAAAAGTATGAAAGGAAATTTTGTTATTCTTATACAACAGTTGTTACTTTTCTGACCATCATGATAAAAAATTTATTTTAATATTTACTTACATGTTTAAAATTTAATTTTATAATTAAATTCTTTTATTTTTAACTACCCACCCATTTTTAGTGATTTCCAAAAATTTGAAATGTTATTTTCCTTATGAACATATAAGTAATAATTTAATTATTATTTTATACATCAATGAAAAAATAAATTTGGTTTAATTATTTAACCGTATAGATATATTGTAAATATACCATCCTTCAAAACACTCACTCACATGTGATCATTAAGTAATTAAATTCTTTAAAATATCTATATTATTTTCATAATAGATATGATTATTTTCAAAAACATATTATATTTATGCATATGGTTGTATAATATTAATGTATTTGAATTGAATATGGATTTACGGATAAATACATACTTTCTGCACAATATGGATAATTTTTGTTAAGGTATATTTTTCATGAATTAAATTGATCATTTGATATATAAGGAATTACTTTAACATAAAGGGATGGTTGAGGCCGAAAATTATTAATCCCCTCAAGATATTGACAAGTCTCATGAGACCAATTAGTATGATAAAAATAAATGGGGTTTCAATGAATTCCTACCAATTTTCTTAAAATATCGTGGAGCAAGGCCCTCATGATATATATACCATGAACACAGATATATTTGTGTTCAATTTTCTAAATTTTCTTCATTGATAATTTAGTTATTATTATCAATAATGAGATTACTTCATTGAAATTTTCTTATTGATGAATTTTATGATCAATTTATTGATCAAATTCCAAACGTTTCTAGTTATTTACCTTGATGTATTGGTTTTAACTGATTTTCTCATGATTCAATATGGGGTATATAACCCTTAATGAGCATCTGAGATCACCATATTCTTATTTTTTTATTCCCCATTATATACGTAAGTGTTCCCTGATTGATATGAAGGGATATACAAAATTAAAAATTTGTTTCATCAATAAAAATACAATTTCAATTTTTAATATTTAAAATTCATACGAAATTAAAGTATGAATCTAGTTCCCCAATACTACTAATCTATTTGGTATATTGGTGTGAAATTTCTATTATCTAGTGATAATTTATTTTATTTTCCATAGAAACTGGGAATCATGGGGTTTTTTCTTAAAATTTGATATCAATTCAAGTTTAATATAAAAATAGGGAAATATATATAGGGAAACATATATATTGGAACAAATACATATGAATGACATTGATTACAAGTAAAATTATATAACAACATCATAAAAATTATAAGGGTAGATATCATGTGGTCTATAAATATTATTTTCTTTCTCAATCATTTATTTTTGGTTTAATAGAATTATCAAATATGGAAGGAATATTTATAACACCAAATGAGATGGAATATTTTGTGATTATGGGAATCCAAATTAGTTTATTACTAGAGAGAATGATATTATGATTATGAAAAAGCTTCTATCATGATATATTATTCACATAATATTTTGTAAGATTCATAACAGTACAAAAAAACGGATAATTCAAATTTATTGAAGTCCAAAAATGCAGGTGATGTTTTTTCAATATGGATATAAATAAAATAAAGTGTGAAATTGACAAGGAATTCAATATATTATATATTGGGAACTTGGGAATTATATGATTCAATTTACTAAAATAAGTGTTACACCTTACCCTAATAAACAAACTATGGTATAAAAATAATTAAATATAATGTATTAAAGTGTTTGTGTTGTAGAAGTTTTTTTATCAATGGAAATATATTTAAATTAGTCATTAATCATGTAATAATTTCTCACAATTAGTTTTTAATTTATAATTTTTACGTATATATTGAATTGTATTGATATCCAAGAAAATTTATTTACTAATGAGGTTAAATTTTATAGATGAACATGATTGAGGGACTGATAACCCTTAATATTTGTTAGATATTTGCATAACCCTATGGTGTATTATGATGATAAGTATATGGTTGATCACATTTTTAGGGGAATATATAACCATTTTTAATTTTTATTTGATATAAGTGTTAAATGATATTTTGAATGACATTTAGGGGAATACAATGCATTTATTGTGTATATGTTTTACAAAAAATGTTATTCAAGTAATAATAATTTTATAATTTGTGTAAATAAGATTAATTTCATTGAAAACCATTATGACTAAAATCATTTTGGGGATGATTTATTTATGGATATGTGTGATAAAAGAGTTAGTTCATTTTCGAAATATATCATATAGAAAATGTTTATAGTTAAAAAAATTATGATTTGATGAGTCATGTTATTTTTTATGATATTACTTATATTCATTGGTATGTTATAGTTAAAAAAATAACAACCCCCATGATGGGTTAAAACTGATCACATTCAGAAAGGATATGATGCTTGAACCCAAAACTTAAGGGAAACGTGGTTTTAATTCCTACCACTAGAATATGTAATGTTCTATTTTGTATGAAATTGCTTTAAATTTAATGATTTTTTTATAATTATTATGTTGATTTGGTAAATCAAAATTTAGGAACCGTTTTTTTAATTTTGTGCAATTCTCAAGTGATTAATATCATTATAGAAGACAGTTCATTTATATTAATTATACTGTATTATTTTAGTTTTAACATAATATATTATTTTGGAATAATTTAATTATATTTTTAGAAGTGAAATATGAAGTGTATGAGTTAATATTTCTGTATAATTTATGGTTTTCATATTCGATAGAAAATGCTTACAATTTTGACATTGGTAAATATTTAGCAGTTGAAGGAATTAATTATGGATGTTTTCATTAAATTAATGTTCATTTGGAATGAAACATTTGACACAAATATCCATTTCGAAAAGTAAGAGATAATTTGTAAATAGATCAACACACAACCAAAGGATGATATTATTCTTGTGATATTGAATGAATCAAGTAATTTTATTTTTAATAGTATTTTATAAATATAGTAAACTAATTTCTTCAATTTGGAATAAGTATATTTAAATAAAAATGTTATATTTTTATTTTCATATCATGAAATTAGTGTAATTTTAACCCATAATAGATTTCATGTTTTTCAATACATAAAATTGTCATGACTATGTTCTTTAACACTCTTTACTAATACTTGGGTGTCATTTTTATCATTTTTATCAATATCTATTAATCCATGGGTTTTATTTTTCCCTTTTGATTTTCATATTTACACGATTCAAAAATGTTATCCTATGATGAAACCTAGTTTTATAGTAACCTTCATTATTTCTGTTATACCATTTCAAAAATATATTATATTAATACTTATTAAAATGTGGGTTATCAAATTTAAAACCATAAAATGATGATTTTATTTCACAATTCCATGGATGGAATTTATATATTTTTGATAGAATATAATACCCTTGTCATTTAAAATATGATTACTATATTTGATAGCATACACAACACGCAACACTATGTATAAACAATAAAAAAAATTTCAGTTATAATATTAACATTTAATGTAAAAAAGGCCACCCGACCATTTATTTTTAGTGTATAAATAGTATTAATAAATTTAATATATATATATATAGATATAATAATAAATAAATATTAATGTAACCCCATACTCAAATTTTATTAGGATTATTTTATGCTTCATAAATATGTTTCCTTAAAAAATAATTTAATTTTTTGTGAGAAAATGTTATAAATTAGTCATTGAACTTATATAAACATTATTTTATAAAAATAATATCAATTTTGAAATCATTATATTAATATATTCATATTTTTAATTTTTTAGTTTTTTTTGAAAATAATAATTTTTAAGTGAATAGTCCAAATTGTTGCTTTTTATTGAAACCCATGTTTACATTTTAAACAGTTTTAAAATTTCATTATATTTTAAAATTATTTCAAACTAATTTTAGTTCTATTATATTCTTTATAATATAATTATGATCACTCAAATCAATTTTATGTTTATATTTTTTTTGAAATAATGTTATACATAAAATTCATTTTTATTAAAATATCATTTCATATAATTTTGTGCCATAATAATAAATTAATTTGTTCCACATATTTATATTCAATTTTAAAAAATTTACTATATAATTGGATTTAGGAGGTTCAAATTTCATAAATATGCCCCTTCTTTAATATGAATAGTCATCATGGTAAAACATTTCACCCATATAAATGGTAAATTTGTTTAATTGTGGTTAAAAAATGTGACAAGGCTATGAAATTTCAAATAAACTATTATTGTATAAATATAATAATTAACTTTTTTCTAGACTTCAAACATAATTTTTATGGGAAACATGTCCATGAAAATGATCCTTATTATATTTTAATATTTGAAAGATAAAAAATGTTACTCTATTTGTTTTAAATATATATTATGTGTTCACATAAGAAAAAATAAATCTCTGAATAAATATAAATGTCAATAATGAGATTAATTAAATTATTTTCATTATTATTTTTTTCTAATTTTTTTATACTTTATAATTTCCATTCATTATTTTGCAACACGAATACACTATTAATTTAATTAAAAAATCTATAAAATAAATGATTTTCAAAATATTAATATGGATATAATTTTAATGTGATAATGTGTCCCATGAATTTAATATATCTATATGACATTTTTGGGTTGTATTAATGGGTCATATTATAGTAACCATTTTCTATTGATGTATTTAATGGCTAACAAATCAATATTATTAAAAGTGGAATTAATAATATTTTAATGAAAATTATATTTTATTAAATATATTAAAATCATCAGTTTTGTGGAAATGTGAATGTAAAATGGTTGAAAAAATAATCCATGTCTGTTTTATGATAAACATGTATATTTATAAAATTTTTCTTAACCCATTATGATCAAAATATTACTTACTACAGTTAAGTACAATAATAACTACCCAAGAGGTTAATAAAAATGAAAAGTCCTAGAATTATATCAATTCATGTGAAAATATATTTTTATAACTTTATTTCATCTTTAGAATATTTTAATATTAATTAATTACCATTCAGAATAATTTGGAGGCAGAATAGTCTGATAATATTTTACTTCTTTATAAAATCCCAAAAAGTGCCCCTCTCCTCATTTATTAGAGGTAACTCATTCATTCACTTATCTATAAATCAATAAGAAATATAAATATACCCAAACATGACCATTATTCTTATAAACATACTTATCTAGGATCTTAGGGAACTGGTGTCCCCAAAATATATACCCATGGTCCCTTGTGAAGAGATCTAGTGGGGTTTTACTAAGGAAGAGTTACTCATCTTTTCCGAGTCATTCTATTTCATTAATTGTTCTAAATACTATTATATAGTTGTACACATCATAAAATAATAAATATTTTATTACAGTAATAATTATATATTCATATCGTTAGGTGAAAACTATATCCCTTCTCTTTTCCATCCTATGAAAATTGAAAACATTTCTCATGTGTACATATAGATTTCCATATCCACATTACAATGTAACTTGTTTTTTCTTAAACACTACACATTGATAATTTAAATAATATTAATTATTTTTATTTATGTTATTTATGAAACTAATATTGTTATTCAACTATTATATCATATATACATTCTTACCTTCAAATATGTTGGAAAACTATAATGTCTCTCATGAATACTTGTGTACTACCACCTCCCCGAAGAGATATAATATATTTTTCCTTTTAAATTTATTTGGGGGGTACTATGTAGTGATTTAATGATTAGATATGATATATAATATATAATAATTAATTTGTAAGGTTTAATTATTACTCACTTTTATTTTATTCCATTTGTTGAAAAGTGAAAACATCATTCATGCGTACGTATAACCTACCGTCTCCATGAATAGTGTAATTATTTTTTATCTCTATATTTTATGTATTACACAAAATTTGTAAATATTGAATATATATTATTTTTAAATAATTAACTAAATTATTAATATTATTTAATTACAATAAATATGAAGGTACTATAGCTAGGAAATAAAAATAACAATGTAGTTAACACAAATAATATTTAAAGTAATATAATAATATTACCAAACATGTGATAAAATGGTTTAAATGGATAATATATGATATCTTAAATTTGATTATGTTCATTTTATGTGTGTATAATCATTATAAATTTATTTTATTGGGATTTAGTTCACCTACATAATAATTCAGATCAGAGGTAATGGATTTCATCTCAATTTCCACTCCATTAAGACTTATTTTGTATTATACAAATGTATATTTTTAATGTGGGATAAATAAATACACAAATAGGTAATTAAAAAGAAATTATATTTTTCATTATTATTAGATATTATTTCTATTATATTTTATTAAAGAGGCTCTATATTTTCTTCCAAAATTTCTAATCCATGGAACATGTTTCAAGCAATTAAATGTTGAAAATAAAAATAATATTATTTCCCTTTTGATCAAATATATTTTTATATTATATCCATATTAAATTTAAATTAGTTTCATTAAAAAAAATTAATAATTTTAAAAGATTCATCTGGAGGAATTTTTCCAATATTATTATTTTTTCAAAAATATTTTTAAAGGAATCTTTTTTTAAGAAGTTACTATGTTAATTTTACATTAAAATTATCGAATGAATGATTTTTAAGTTATATTTAGTTATAGTATTTTTATCTATATCCTAACTAATATGTTAATTTAAGATTACTTTACTATTTTACATGTTTATTTTTTAAACAAAATATTTTACTTTATAATTTCATTGTTTTTATTTAATTTCAAAAAATTAAAAGGTTATTTACCATAAAATGTTTTCATGAAGTTTTAATGGATGACATTTTCATAAATGACACAAAATATTTATTTTAAAAATTCACCACTAGGGATATATTATAAATATAAAATCATTTGAAACATTCACCCACTTTGATCATTTGATAGAATAATTTTCTAAAATTTACATATTATTTGTATCAAATATATCATTTTTCTTAAAATGTATACTACATCTTCATATGGTGCTATAATTTGAATGTATTTGAATGACTAGTGAATTATTAAAAAATCCATATTTGTTACTCAATGATTATAATTATTGATAGGGATTATTGTTCATGAATTAAATTAATTATTTGAAATATGAGGAAGGCATGGTACATGAATTGACGGGTGCCGGAAGAAATTATATAGCTCCTCGATGAATCGACATGAATCATGTGAAAAATCTATAATCTCAAAATAAATGTGTTTTTAGTGTATGACTATCAGTATTTTTAAACTATCTTGGGAAAACTCATCAATGGTGTAAATACCATGATGTATGAGATCATGGATTTTAACATTCATCCTTTCCTTCATTGAGAATTCATTAATTATTATCATTAATGGTATTTCAACATTGATATTACCAATGGATGCATCTTATGATCAATTTATTTATTATATGAAATATGATTTAAGTTATTCTCATTTATATTCTTCTTATAAATTATTTACTCTTGATATAATCAACTATATGTAACCATTAATTAGTATATGAGTTCACCACTTTCTTTTATTTTCATTCCCCCAAATACAAGGATGCATTTAATGATTGATGTAGAGGTATAATATTAAAGGTAAAATGGTGTTCTAAAAGAAAATAATATATATTTATTAAATTTTTAAATATTATGTAATATTCATGTATGTATTTTTTTTCACTAAGACATCTAATGTTTTAGATACTTTATAATGAAATTTATTTCATCTAGTGAAAAATTATTAATGTGGCCACCAAATTTAGTTTACTGGAGTCAGGTTCCATAAACATATGTTAATTAAAAATGGTTTTTTGAAGTATTAATAATTTTTTAATCATGTTAATTTATTTTTATGTTTTAGTAATGGAATAAATACCATAAATTATTATACATCATTGAAAATGTTCTTGTACAAGTAGTAGAAAAATATATGAAATTATTTATAAAAATATAAGTAATATTTTCTTGTTTATTTATAGATATCCAAAAATATGTAGATATATATAACTCCTTATGTGTTTCTTTAATATTTCTACTAAACATTAAAATTATAGTTGTTTAATATAATGTCAAATTAATGAAATATGCTAAAAATTCACATTCATGATATTTTAAGAAAATTTCATTTTATTAAATTATTTAAATATAATAAAAAAATTTAATTTGAAAAAAAAAAGATAAATTGTGGTGATAAATTTCAACCCATGAATGTTTACAAAAAAATATTGAATATATAAGAAAAAATATAACCACTTAATGTTGAATAGTTTTTAATGTGGTTGTGATGAAAAATTATTGACAAAGATATTAATCAAATAGATATGGTTTGAAATGAAATATAAAACTCTATTGTTTATTATATGATGATATTAGAATAATTTATTACATATCTCCAAAGAAATTTCATTTTGTAACCACATGTTTATTAGTCTGACATTGATATGTTTTGATATTTTGAAAAATTACAAGAGTACACATCCACTTGTAAAAGGAAAGCGTTATCTTGATTTATTACAAAACACTGAGCCATCTATCTAGACAAAGCCCAACCAAATTATATTCTATACATCTAAATAAATGATGTAGAGGTAAATTTATTCTTCAAATACCATTACAATAGTCCAAAATAATCGATCTTAAGGGAGCCTACTAAAGAATAGGTAATCTTCTTTACCAACTCTTTCATTTTTTATTCTTTTAATAATTATTATAAATATATTTTACCAGTACCAAAATAATAAATCATGAATTATAAATATACTAAAATATTATTATGATTATGGAAAAACTATTTTTCTCCAATTTTATATCCTATGGTAAGACAAATCATCACTCGTGCATATGTACAACAAACCATATCCATATATCGGTGAAAACCATTTTAAAATTAACATGTTATTGGGATCGATATAAATATTTTACAAGTAAATATAAATGACTATTATGAAATTATTACTCTTTCTAGATAATAGTATAATCTATACATTTATATCTTCCAATCAGTTTGAAAATGATAACATTGCTCATGTATACATGTGGATTACCACCTCCATGAAGTAATGTGATCTATTATTCATTTCCACATACAATTTAGAGTAATAAGGAGAGATTTAATGAATATATAATAATTGAGTTATATAAAAATAATAATTCTATGGGGAATTGTTTTTTACCAGTATTTCTATGCATCCATCAAAAAGTGGAAGAAATGTTTATGCATGTGTAAGACTTACCATCCACATGAAAAATATAATTCAATTTTTTATCTATTCATTTTACGGTTCAGTACTATATATATATTTTTATTTATTATAATTATAATTCATATCATTATTAACATTTTATATTTAATTTAACCATAATGTTTTTACATGGATATAATTTTTGGACAAATATTTCTGAAGAAAAATGATGCAGTTAACAAATATAATAATGATACTAAAAAATTATTAATAACAAATTAGTGATAATATGATATAAATACATAATTATACATATTATAGATATGTATTTTTCTCTATTATGTGTTTATAGAAAATCAAAATTGATTAAATTTAATGATAAAATCACATATGAGACAATTCAAACTTGATGTTAGGTGTTTCAACTCAATTTATAATCCAATGAGACATATTTTCCATTACACCCCTATTTATAAATATTGTGTATATAGTTCCCATTTTATTCATTTAACTTGAAAATATATTAATAAAAAAAATTAACGTATCAATTATTGTGAATTAAATTTTTTTCAGAGGTTTATAGTAACCAAGGTGGTATAAAGTTATGTGAAAAAATAATAGTTTCCATTTCCATTATTTTTATTAAATTAATGTTAAAATATATCTTGAATTGAAAGGCAATATTTTTTTTATCATATAGATATTTAATTATCTTTCATGAATTCTTACAAATTTACCTCTCTTCACAATATAGATAAATGAAATAAATTTTTATAATAAAATCAAAACATATTTATTTTATCATCAATAATATATTTCTTACATGATAATATTTTAAACATATGTATGGAAAAATTATTATTTTTGGATATTTTAGATTACTATTTACATATGAATATGTTTATAAGGAATTATTATAATTCTTTTTGAAATTATTATCTTTGACATTATTTAAATAAAATTCAAATGGAATGCTTTTTTTGTATATGACTTAATATATATTCATATCACTAAAACTATTTTATGTTATTTAGAGCATTTTAAAAGTAATTAATGCTTTTTTGAAAATAAAAAACTTTCATAGAAACTAATATAAATATTTCACATATATTTTATTCATTTTTCTATGGGATGTGTTTTGTTTATAAAACCTATAATTTTTATGAATGAATGGAATTATTGTATATTAAATCAATGTTTTGGGAGTTAACATTCTCTAGAAACATTCTCATTATTGATAACATTGGATATTATATTTCAATTAAATATATATTTTATTATATCATGTATATGATTAATTATTAAGGGAAACACCTTTTTACATACTATTTTTACTTTGAATGTAATTTTATTGAATTAAGAAATTAAAATATTCTATATTATTTATAAAATACATATATTTTTTGATAGTGCATATTTTATATGAATGAAACTGAAAAATCAATATATGAGGAATGAATTGGAAATAAAATGATGAGTGGGTCCCAGTTATGGATATCCCCAAGATAGATCCACATGTATCATGAAGCAAAATAGTTGGCCAGATTTATTAAATGGGGGATTTAGTGAATACATACCCATTGATTGCAATGTATTGAAATATGTCATTAATGGTAATGATATCATGATATCTGAGTTCATGACATCAATAATTTATTATTTCATACATGAACCTTTTTTATTATTGTCCATGATATTACACCATTTATAGTATAAAAGTATTCAATTTTAATATTATGTAACTGATTAAATGGAATGTATTTTTCTAGTTTTTTACATTGACATTGTGATTATGCCTTATTTACCCCTGATATATTCTACTGTACATAACCCATACTGATCATTTGAGCTCACTATTTATTTATTTTCTTTATATAGAATAATAATAATGATATTATCAGTAATATCAAGGCTGTGAGAATATTTATAATGATATATATTATATATTTCTAATGTACATTATGAATCATGTAGGTATCTCATTCATCGAGATGGGATAATTTATCAATCTTACATTGTGAGATCACGAGTATATTATACTAATGAAATAAGGACTTTTATATATAAATTCGATGATATATTCTATAATCAGATAACACGTTTAAATGTTTATGGAGGCAGAAAAATACATTGACTACATATACATTAAAAAATGTATTTTTTCTTTTTGTAATGAATGTTGAAAACATCATTTTTGGAAAAAACCATAGAAGGAATCCATTCAAACGACAAATAAATTCAAGGAAAACATATAATTTACTTTATAAATAATTTGGGTAATAAAAAATATTTCTTAAATTTTTTTAAATATAACAATATAATAATTATATAATATATTAAAAAAAAAATATGATTATATTATAGTGACTCAAATCCAGTAGCTCATAGCTAGTGAAAAATTTATTTCATTATAAAATTAAAAAAGGGATTTCATCCCAATGGATCAAATAATATAGAATTTATGGTCATCTAGATAGATATATGAGACTTAAATTTCAATTTGTTACACAAAAATCAATAAAACTTATTTAAGAATATCATTATAAACTCCATCATATGATATTATATCATTTGTAAGAAACCACATCGATTCCCATAAAAAAGAAGAAAAATAATGGTAAGATCAAATTCTCAGTAAGTTTATGTAAAAAATATTCTATCACAAATACATTAACAATCATAAATATGGAATGAAAAATATGGAAATTAAAATGTCTAGACACCCATTAAATTAAAATAATTTATTAGAATAATCCATGGAATGGAAAATAATTGAAAAAAAATTCTATTTAATTAATAAATTGTCTATCATAATATGATATATCCTTCTCAATATGGATATTTAAATAATAGAAAACAAATTCCAAGTAATCAATATTGATGAATTAAATTCATCAAAAGATAATATCATTTTGTTAATATAAAAGATTATAATAGCATACTTGTGAACTAAGATCATAATTATTGAAATCTATGATTCATAAGAACATGATACCTTTAAAATCAATATGATTCATAATAAGGTTTAGGAAATATTCTGTGAAACCCCCTTTAACAACGATTAACTAAATGATTCATCCCATGAGACTACATATCCATTGAATAAATTTCAGTAAATAGTTCGTAAACCAGGTATTGAATGTCCAAGGAATTACTCATTTATTATATAATTCATTTAATTAATAAAAAATGTTCATTATCATTAAATATCTATAATGGTTAAAGAATATATATTTATCAATATTTTCCCAATGAACCAAATAAATTACAAAATGAAACCCCATTCATATAAATGAGAAATAATTTAAGATATAAGAATATCCATTATAAATAATATATATATTTAAGATAAATTTAATGTTAAAAGATCATTTTAAGTGAATATGTCAAGGGGGAGTTAAATATAGAGAAAATGAATCAAGGAAGGCAGTTTTAATGACATCCTTGGTAAAAATAATCATAAAGTATATAGATAAAGAATAAAGATATTATCAATACTTATAAAAATTTGATTAAGAGTAAAGGGTTTTTGTTGTTGATGAATATAAATAATATATATATATATATATATATAAAGTGTTCCGATTTTTTTTTCTTGAGAACTCCATTAAAAAAAATAAATAAAATATTTTATCTTGATGTCACATTTAAAGAGTTTTATTTAAAAATAACCTTGTAAAAAAGAAAAGGATGAATCAAAGAAATGATATTAATAATGGTCAGTAATTTCATACATGCCTTAAAATTTAAAAATTAAATTCTATTTGAAAAGTCAATGTTTACAAAATTCCTTTATTTGGAAGAAAAAAGATGCTTCACTACACAATTTTTATAAAATCCAAATAGAATATTTTTTGAATGCCATATTAATATATTTGAAAAAAAAATTAATATGAAAATATGTGTAAAACTTTATTTAATATATGAATTTTATACGAATAAAAACATTTTGAAAACATTTTGAGAAAGCATAGTTTGTGATGAAATATATTTCAGACTAAATATATAAATTATGTCCAATTTTTGAAAAAAAAATATCTAAAGCATTTGCATTACCCAAGAGTTAGTAAATATTACAATTACCTCAAAATATCATGAATAAATATAGTATATCAATATAAAATTTTATTATTTTTAAAATAATCAAATATTTTCCTTCAATAAATATTTAAAAATAAACTATCCATATTTGAATGTGATTTCTGAAAAAACCATTTTAAAATATTATAGCATTGAAGTGAAAATTAATCAATGAGTTGGTTGGTTTAATAAACTGTAAATACACATAAAAAGGTAATATACCACAATATAGAGTTAAAATTTGATTCAGACATAATAATTGAATTTCAATGGAAATGAAGGAGTAATATTACCCAATGTAAATAAATTGAGTTATGATATTCTATACCACTTGGTAACTATTAATTCAAATTAATATAGATGAAATAATTAAAATTAAGAACTAAAAAACTATTAATTATTATCAAACAATTATATAACATTTCAAAGAGTATTTATATAACTCGTAAAAAATAAATTGCATGCATATCATTAGAAAATGTCTCAATAAAATGAAATTGTGGTGAAATCACATACCTCTTGCTTAGAATTTGGTTGATAATGATTGAACCACCTATATAGTGATATTAAACATGTTTTTAACTATTTTTAGAAATATATTAATATTAATATTATAATATATGATGCTTTTATAACATATTATCACCCATCTTTTAATAACCATTCTTTGTTTTCATTTCTCTAGGTGTTAATTGCCTTGTATTCTCATATGTTATTTGTCTTGAAATTTAATATTCAAATGAATATTATAATGTTATATCATCCCCATAATAATAATGGATTTAATATGATATTTTAAAACAATCTTACATTTAAAACCAATCATGAATGATGGTTATAAAAATTAAATATGTTACGATCATCGATATGGTAGGTCGTACATACGCATAGGTAACATATTCATTTTAGACCAGTTATCATGGAAAGGTGGTAATTAATTTATTATCTTTGTAGAATAATAAAAATATTAGGATTAACATATTATATGAATATTTATATATTCCTAGTTTTTTTTACAAAATGATTCTCAAATCTCATCGTGAAGGAAGTAGTCAACACATACACGAATGATGTTATAATCATTAAGTGAGAAAAATATAGAAAAACTGAACTATTTATTATTATTCAATGATGATAAATATTTCACGAATATAAAAATTATTTCATGTAAATCAAATATAATAATTAAAATTAGCCTTATCACATTTCATGTGAAGCATTAGTTGAAAGTTTATCACATTTCTTCTTAAGGAGGTTGTCCAGAGTACACATGAGTGACGTTATTGTTTCTTCTACAGAATGGAAAGTAAAAAAAAGATATATATGATGTAATGAATAAATAGATATAATTATGTAATAAAGATAATATATATTATTCATCCATGTAAATTAGTTCACGGATAATATAAGGTAATTTGGTTTGTTATTTGTGAAGGTATCTTCTATAATATTTTGGTTTGATGGAGTTATTATGTGTGGATATGGGGTGACAAATATTAATTGGGGGAAAGGATACATTTGGTATTTTTTAAACAAATTGAGTGCTCCCGTGTTTTTAATATTTCATAAGGATCCAAAATATACAATTATTGAACATTTATGGTCAAATGGTCTATATAGTTCCATAAATTAGTTTTTATACAAGTTTATAATGCATTTATACGCTTATCTTTCTAGATTAACCCCATTAAACCCATTTTACCTTAACCAAGCTAAGAAAGTGTTCACATATTTATAATTTATTTATACACTTATTTTTTTAGATTAACCCCATTGAACTCATTTTACCTAAATTAAGATAATGAATTTTTCCTTCATTAACTACACATTTTGGACAAACATTATGTTTAACTTATTATAAATTATAATTTGTGTTTATTTAAATTATTTAATCCATTTTCCAAATTAAATTCATATTAGTTTTAAAATTTAATATAAAATTAATCTTGTTGACGTGTGGAGAAAATCGGGTTTTCTAATGTGAAATTTTTCTAAATTTTACCTATTTTATATCTAAATCAATTATTTATAAGATAAAAATAATCTAAATTTATTTAATCAAATAAATTTAACTAACATTATTATAAATAATTTATAAATAAAATTTAACATTATAAATAATTTAAACAAAAACAATTTTACAATTATAGTTTTACATTTTTCACCACTGAATAAAATTGAAACTACTGAGAAAAATCCCCAATACTCAACTTAAAATAATTTTGGTATTTAGATTTAAAAAACTGAATTTTTTTTTCATATAAATTTTATAAAATTGATAAAATTTATTTTAAATTATAGTTTTAAAGGGTGATTAAA
Source organism: Viscum album (assembly GCA_963277665.1). Lineage (NCBI taxonomy): Eukaryota > Viridiplantae > Streptophyta > Magnoliopsida > Santalales > Viscaceae > Viscum > Viscum album. The sequence continues at coordinate 1,715,227,074 of OY728130.1, forward strand.
CCATATTTTATGTAAATAATTTTTTTAGAAAAGAATAACGTTTTTAAATAAATATTTTTTGTATTTGTAATCAATAGATATCTAAAAAACATATCATATAAGTATTTCTAAAATATTGATATTCAAATTCTAACCTACAATACCAATGGATAAGAAATAATTACCATATTAAATAATATTATTCAAAAGATATCGTTTTATGGTAAAAATATTTCTTTCATGTAACACAAGCTATCGAAGATACTCTTTTATACATGTATTGTATGCTATCGAAGAAATTACATTTATTATAAAATAATTATATTTTATATTCATGACATGTTATATTCTCTTCTAATCATGGAATTGTGTGTCCCAAATATTATTCAATAATATGTTATTATTTTATAATTTTTGGTTGTTACGTTGTCCCACCTTAAAAAAATTGTGTCTTCAAAATTGAAACATTATCATGGTAATCAATTTATTGATATTATTAAATGAAATTATAAAAATACCCACATATTAAAAATATAAAAAATATCTTTATAAGATATAAATGGTTGTACCAAGGTCATGTGGAATAAAGAACTAGGTTTCTATGTAAGAGAACATTGGTGTAATGTAACAATAAAAAAACAGAGTAAAAGTGAAAATATTATATATAGTGATTATATTTTTTGATCATAAGAAATTGAATAATGAATCATATATTAAGGGACTCAAAAAAATAAATATATGATGATTTAAAAGACCATCTAATTAATCATATATGAAGGTATATGAAAACAATCTTCCTTTAATATCCTTTTCCTAATGTTGAGGGAGTGTTTTACTATATTTGAATATGAGGATATATACGTACCTGATATGTTTATATTTCATAAGAATAATTTCATCCTCTGGTTTTTCTTTGATCAATTTCTAATCCATTTCTTACTCCATGAGATAAATAGAAATAAAATTAATTTTTATTAATAAATTAATAACATTGAATTTCATCATATTATAAGATCCATGAACGAATTAAAAGTATTTATGACTGTCTCGAAATATTTATGAAACCCAATATGGATAAAAAAATTATCAAATATAATAAAATAATCATTAAACCTCCTAAATAATACTAGTTGGACACCATTAATATTTATATTCAAAATAATATAACAAATTACATGTTGGCCATGATATCCTGTAGGCCATTGGTTGACACTAAAACCTTATTATTCATTGGCCATGGGTTCAACCATTATAGAATTTATAGATACTCCTTGGTGTCACCCTTTATGTGGGTTTCCCTTTTTGTTAACTACATTAATATATATAATATATTGTTCCCAAAACATATGATTTCCATCATTGGAATAATTATAACCATTAAATAAAAATTTTGACTAGTTTTTTTAATTGAATGTTAATATTTATTAGTTCAAAAATTATAAAAAGCATATTTTACTATTATTATAATTCCATTAATTATCTATCAACCCTATTTGATATAAACACATTTAATATTATATCTATAAAATTTGAACGCATTATTCCTAATATTAAATCTCCCCTAAAACAATTACATTTCATATGTTTATGCTAAAAAATCTTTATTCATATTACATTACTACCACACAAATTTCTAAAATGGGTTTGTAAAATTTTGAACATACTATCATCCTAAAATCCATTTCCATTATTGCGTCTATAAAAATTATGTTAATGAAAACTTATATTCTTATAATATTTAATTCAATCCCTGGATGATTCGTTATTCTTATTAACAAATCCCATTGTTAAAAAAATTTAACATAATACATATTTAGTTTTATTTCAACATATGTTTATCCTTGGTTTAAGGATTATCATTTAAAAAGAACATTCATTCTAAAAATTCATAGGTTCCCCACATTTGATATAATGAATTTTAAATTTATCACTAGAATAAGATTTATTTCCTTCAATAATAATCTTCATTTATATTTTGAAATTTAGTTCATTATGCATTTTCTTTTCCACATATAATTAATATACCAATATTTTGAGACACTTTTATGGTTGTATCCTTCCAAATTTATTTCATAATGGAAATTAGGCAATATTTTTCCTTGTTCAATGACACTCAATCTCAGAGAGAACTCCACCATTCTCTTGTTTAGAGAGTCCACAGGTTGGTTAAGTAATATTTTTTCAATCATATTTTTGGAAATTTGGTTATTTATAATCATGATATATGTCACTCATGTCATATTCCCTTTTTAATTATCATAAACACCACATTTTCTTCATTTTCAATGTTATCAAGATTTTTTGGTTTTTATCCATTTATTGAAACAAAAAAAAGAATAGCGTGACAAAAATTGTTCATGGTGGAAAAACAATAATATAATTTCGAATATTTACAAATATAAAAAAAAAATCAATCTAAGACAGCGTACGGTTATCCTAGGAAACTCATTGTTTTAATATATTAAAATATATAATATGGGTTTTTAAATAAAATCTGAGTTATACTAATAATATAACCATGGAGTTTCAATCTTGGCGTATAGTAGGACATGCATTTATACAATGGGTGATGATTGGGTTTATCCTAATGCACCCTTCTTAGATTTATTAACACTAGGTACCTCTTTTCTATAACCTCATACAATTATAGGGTCTATAAATTAATTTATAAAATAGTGAAACCATGTAATATCTTACATACTAAACATTAGGATGTTCATATAAAATTTTTCTAAAATTATATCATAGAGTTATGATCTCTATTCTGTCTTTTCCAATATCTACATCCAAATGATCATAAAAAAACTCCTCTGATACAATCTATAGAGACTCTAACCTAGTAGCCTAGTGTTATTTCATTATTTATTATATTTTCATATGATACGTGGAATCACATATTGAAGGACCAAATTGTTTTATATTTAATGTAAATATATACAAACATTACTCTTACAGTACATTCAAGTACAGAAATTAAAAAATAATCAGGAATATCAATAATCCCTATAAAATATTCATTCATATATTTAGTAGTATGATTCATGGGTTTATGGTAAAAGGATAATAAATAAGGATTAATTAAAATTATTTATAAGGGTAATGTAAGTTGGAAAATATCATGAATGAATGGAGTACCATCAATAAAAAATGAACTATATATAATGTAGTATACCTAACAACAAATTCAATTTAAATAACTAACTAGAATAATAACTGGAAAAGTAAATGACCTGATACCTATGAAATTAAATAAATAATTTGAATATAATAATTGGATAAGGAATAACTAATTTGTAAAGGTAAATAAATGAAAACACATGCCATTTATGAAAAATCAGGGAAATAAATTCATCAAGAGATTGTATCATGAAAAAATATCAGGGATAATAATAACCCAATTTTGAATGAAGATAATTCATAATTATAGGATTTCAAATTTTCTAGTATCCTCATACCTTTACCGACATATCCTTTCAGAAGGCAGTTTTGAACATACCTATACTGACTTGGGTTTTGGCCCTATCAGACTACCGAATATTCTTACAAATAATTCCAGACCTGGGTGCAAAGACGGCGTGTGATTCCAATTCCCGGAGTACCAAAATTAATTTTATAAAAATAATAAGTATTTTTTGTCTATGTGAAAGTAGATAATGAGTTATCTCATTAATGGTTGCTCGGAACGAAAATCTGAGGGTATGGTTGCGTCCGGAGAGTGCCATTTTCCCTAGGCAGGGTGTAAACTTTGTGGGTGCGGCCCTACTGTGGTAAAAGAAACCATGGGAATTTTTCTAAATAAAATGAAAATTTTATTTATGATAGTCGGCTTGAATAACTTCTGAACGGAGTCTCGGATCAAAAATATGAGCCTCTGTTGCGTTCAGAACGATGCGTTTACCCTAGGGGAGACCGAATTTCCTCCATGATGGGAGGTCTGGTTAGGGGTGTTAAATTAAATGAATTAATTTAAATTAAAAAATATAGGGAAAACCCTCACCCCACATCTCCCTCCTCCTGCACACCCTAATTATGAAACCCCTCACACTTCTTCTGTTCTTCGCCAAATCGTGTCATAGACATCCGTTTTTGGCACCAATCGTCAGTGGATCGAGCTTCAAGGCGTTGTGGGAATCATTCTACCCCCAAAGCATAGGTGATCTTCCAACAGGTAGGAGTTTAGAGTTTTGAAATCCTGTATCCTAGTTGGTTTGGTTTCTCTCCATTTTGAACCTACAGATGCGTACATCCGGTCACGGGGGGCACACAGATGGTTTCAAAAGGGCGTTTGAACCCCTAGGGTGCCCCCAGCGGCCCTCAAGAGCTTCGTTGGAACAACATCGGTGCGAAGGCGGGCCCTGGGGAAGAAGACGGACCGCCACCCCTGCAGCAGTTCGGCCTTCAATCAAAGGAGACACCCTGAGGGGGTTCGGTCGGCCGTACCGGCCGGTTCAGGCCGGTCCGGCACTCTTCTAGTACACATGGGTTTTAAAACCTCTGAAACATCTCCCAGAAGGTCAGAATCATGTGTCATCCATGGCGACGTGACCCTGGTGACAAGGTTAACCCTTCAGTGTCAGTTTGGGGGTTTTAAATATCGGGATCATGGACTGATTGCTAGAAACATCGAATAAAATAAAGATATTTTATTATTATTCGACTTCGGGTCGTTGTATCTTCTACCTAGAGCATCTGATTGACGTTCCGTCAGTGGCGTTGATACCCTGATGGTACGGAAGACCTTTCTTGATGGTTTTTGTGTGTTCTGACTGAGAATATTATGTTGGCCCATGAGGCTTGTTTTTGGCGTTTTCAATGAAATGCATCATTTCCACTGGGTGTCCATTTTGGACGAAAGAGTAGTCCATTACATGTTTTTTCTGAGGGCATCATAGTGTTATGATCATCTTGATGAGTTTCGATATCGTACTGTGGGCCCCACATTGGATTGCTATGTTGAATAGTGCCTTTTTTTATCGGTTGTTCGTTTCGGGTGAGTAAACAACCTATCCTGCATGTTTTTCTGCATGGATCGCGATGGTAGCCTCGGTATCGGCCTTGATGGTGCGTGGTGTAGAATTGTGGTGGGTTTCTTGGGTTAGCTATGTTTAAAATAGTAGTGGTTCAGCATAATTCCTTGGATAATTCATATGACGGTTCACACTACATCACGACCTTAGTATATGTTTCTGATCCTTTTGATGGGATTTTTAATCTGTTAGAGTTGTCGCATCCCTCCGGTGGCCCGGAGTGGTATCCTCTAGCATCGTTTCCCTATATTAGGTTCTTGGTATCACTGTGACCGCTTATCAACGGGTGGAGATCACCTATCTAGCAGGTTAACCCCGTAGGGTTTGTGTCATCATCAAGAATATAATCCCCTACATAGTGGTCCATTCTCAGTTGGGTTTGGGTCATCATCAGGAATATTATCCTCTATTAAATGGTCCATTCTAAGTAGGGTTTTGGTATTGTCAGGTATATAATCCCCTACACAACATGAAGATTATAGTAGGGTTGCTGTATTGTTGGTTATACAATCCCCTACTCGGTGTGTGGTTTTAGTACGGTTGGTGCATTGTCGGTTTGATCCCCTACATCGCGAGTTATACCAAAAATAGTTCTGGTATCATCGTGACCACCATTACATGGAAAAGATAAACTATATGGGTGACGTGTTTCTAACGAGTGTCAGATTAGGTTGTGGGATCCCCCAAAGGATCCTGGGAGTGATCCCCTATCTATGAGATATACGAATTCCTGATGGAGTGTATCTCTTATACGAGTGTCATCTGGGATGACAGTGATTATGGAGTGTGCTTTCCAGGTTGTGATCTGTTGCTGGTGATGAGGTTGGTACCTCATGTGGCATGATTCGTGAGATGAGTATATATGGATGTTCATGATATATGTATGGGCGTATACTTGGGCAGATGTTCGTGATATATGTTTGGGAAAATAAATGATTGTATGGTCAAGGCGTATGTATGGGAATACACATGTATTGAGCTGACTAGTTGTGTTTAGTTGTGGATGGTCATGAGATGAAGTTTATCTCTCATCTGGGTTCCCTCTGGCTGGGATGAGCGGACTATTTCCTTTCAGTTTCTCCATTTTGTTTTGGGTTTTTGGGGTTCCTACTGATTATTGTTATACTCACCACAGCACAGGCTTTGACCGCACATGTTTGTGTCTTATGAAGACCACATAACTTTCGATAGAGTCCCGGGAGAACCCGAAGCAGGCAGAGCTAAGTGAGCGGGACTGACTGTGGAGCCTTACTGGAGCTATGTCGAGGAACATTTTAGTGGTGCTTTTGGGAGTGTACACCTTCTTCAAACCAGGATGGATGCCTTTGTTGTTTTATTTTGGTTGGACCTATTTTTTCCTTTATATACTTCTGTTTCACTCTAGTTTGAGATAGTTGTATTCAAATATTTACTATTCAGTTTTATATATATCATCATTGTTCGATGGAGGTGTATGTGGGTTGGTGTGTGTGTTGTTACCTTAGCTTAATGCCTCCCATGTGTCTGATAGCCTACCTGGCAATAGTCTCCAGCCCCTGGCCTATTTGAGGCGAGCTTGGGGAGTCACGGCTCAATCCTCGTTGGGTCAGGGTCATGAAAATATTGGGTGAAAACCCATTTGACTATGGTTAGCCAACTAATTCATCCCAAGAGATTATCGATGCCTCAAGGGGGATTTCTATTAATGGCCCCTAAGATATGTCTTTCGTCTCTACATCATTACCCACAAAACAAGTAATAAATTGAATTCACAAAAAATATTTCTCCTTAGAAAATAGCCATATTGTGTAAATGGTATAAATTTATCAAAATTTTCCATGTCAATCAAATAATTTCAAAATAAAATACTGTATGTAGAAATGAGATTTAATTTAATCAATAAAAATATACAAGATAAATTATATGGTTAGTTTGGGAAAATATAATTTCCGATGAAAGAAGGATGTTCATTTTTAAAGGGTATGTTAATGACTATAAAAATTAGTCAAGGAAGTGACTGTCAATATTATCCTTAGTCAAAATCATCATAAAAAACACAAAAAAATAATACAGATGGTATCAATAAAATCTATACCACATTGATTAAGAGTAAAGGGTTGTTTTCTTGTAATTTAAAAACCATATAAATATATATATATATATTATTGATTAAAATGTCCTATTTATTTTTGGAATCCCTTTATAAACAAAAAATCATTTAAAACAATTTTATTTGGGAATCTATTTTAAAATCATTTACATTAAAAAATTTCTCATAAAGAAGAAAATTATGCATCAAAAAATTACTTTCATGGTGGTGGGTAACTCCAATAAAATTTACCAATTATGAAGAATTTTATTTTCTCATTGTAAAAGGTAATAAAAATCTCATATTTAGAATACAATAAGAAGGATCCCTTCACATTTATAGTAAATTCAAAATTGGGTATTTTAGAAATCAATAGAAATATTCCATTGAAAAACATTAATAAATAAAAATTAGTGAAAATTTCATTAATAATTCATTCATAATCATTGAAAATCATTTGTGAAAAAAATTCTATAACACATGGTTTTTGATGAAATCTTATTTCCAACCGATGTAAGAAATGAAATTGCATTTTCTTAAAAATAATTCTAAAAAATTTTAACTATAAAATAATGAAAAAATTAAAAATTAATTTAAAATATCTTGAATAACATTAGGGATAGGAAATTAAATTTTTTTATTTAGAAAATTTTTTAAAAATTTTATTCAACTAATATTCAGGAATGGACAATCACGGTTAGAATGAGGTTCTAAAATAAACACTTTCAAATTATTATAACATTGATTTGAGAATTATTAAATGATTTTATTATATGTATTAAATATATATCCACATTAAATTAGTCTAAATAAAGTTATATATCTTCATAATTCATTTCATAGATAATATTAGAATATCAAATACAACAAATGAGAAATATATCCCAATGAGAAGAAATTTAGTTATAAAATTCCTTGCCAATTGGTATATTTTAATTAATATAACCTTAGAGGAAATAATTAAAACTGAGACATAAAATACTATAAATTATTAATGAATCAAAATATAACATTTTAGTGGGGTAGTATATACACCATATAAAATAAATTGTGTTCTTAATATTTCAATATTCATGAATGAAATGATATTAAGATGAAATCCATTACCTTTCACTTAATTTGGGTTTAACAATTGTCAACCACATCTATAAAGGTTTCAAATAACTTATTAACATAAAAAAACCATATCAATATTTATAATATCATATTTAATCTTTTTATAATATCATATCACTAGATCATTAATAATCATTCATTATTTTCATTGTTTCTATTATTAATTTCTTTGTTTTCTAAAGTGTGATTTTTCATGAATGTTATGACTCGTGTGAATATTATATAGTTATATCTTCTAATATAAAATAATTATTAAATAATACCAATATTATTGTATCAATTTAATTTTTATAACCAGTCATGAATTATTTTTATAACAAAATTAATTTTGTTACGATTATAAAAACATTTGGTTGTACGCACACATGTGTTACATTTCTATATTTCACTAGTCAATATATAATGGTATTATTAACTATTTTACAATTAAATAATGATAAAAATGTAATATGTTCCATATTATATACTTATATTGTCATGACCCGTCCCCCAGGGTCCATGCCATGAGTACCCCAACCTTGCCTCCTAAAGGCCAGGGGCTGGCGACGTTAACCGAAGGCATCAACCTACAAATGGGAGGCATTTTCCTGAGTACCTATTTGCACACACGTGCCCAACCAGCATTCTTCATCATTATTTTTTGGATAGTAATTTACATTGTAGATTCATCTGAGAGTCTCCAAGGTTAAATTCTATCATCTGCAATGTGCCAAAATAATTAAATAAAACATGTCGTAGCAATTTAGATACGCTTCGATGTCGGATCGTCACACTATTTCATTTTTTTAAACATCAAAGCTAGTAAGATCCCTTTAATTCATCATTACACTGCATGATACATTCCATTAATGAGCCTCTTTAATACACATACTCTCGTCTTCTTCGTCACAACACATCGTCGTCATCTGTCTATCAATAGATGAAAATGAATATAAATTAACTTTTTTAAGTTATTTTATTTTTTTTATCAAAAAATAGGAAAATAAAATTATATATTAGGCTTTTACCGGTATAAGTTAACTCCATTCTAGGGGAATCCTAGCATTCCTATTTTAAAAGTGTCCTCGTATATTAGATCCGAGCATCAGTTTAAATGTTACAAAAACACAATTGAGCGTTTACTAAACATACATTAAAAAAAGTTTGATATTCTATTCTGGGATCTATAGTCCTTAGAATCACATTCCATTAGAGTGCATGGTCATAGAATAATTATATATAAAAAGTTTTTTTGGGAAATTCAAAGGCATTACATTCTCCCCACCAAGGGGCTTTACGTCCCCATAAGGAAAGTCAAAAACTAGTCAAAAAGATATGGGGTAATGAGAACAAATCTAAGCCTCCCACTCATATATACATTCCAGGAGACACTCATGCTGCCATGGAACATGCACCAAAGGATGCGACTGGTTTCCTAGGACCCTCTCCTATCAATCCTCTACCTCCATCAAGAACACCTCAAACATCATCCCATCATCAATTTCCATCTCACCCTAGCCTATGACGTGTGATGAGTTATTCCCATACCTCCTCATTTGTGACACATGGATAACATCATCCACCTTCTATATCATTGGGATAATGTATAGAAGGTATTCCATCATTCCGACTCTGCTCAGGATCTAAAAGGATCCATTGAACTTTAGAGATAGCTTGTTACACCATCAAAATCTCTACAACCCTCCCTGGGGTGAGACCTGAAGAAACACACGGTCTCTCTCCTCAAACTACACGGGTCTACATCTATTGGCGGCATCAGACTTCTTCCTACTCTGTCCACTTCTCATCTAATCCTAGACGATTTGCACATTCTCGACGGTAGCTCATACCACATCTAAACCCCTGAGTGCTGACTCCCTGGGGTCTTTCTAGCATATGGGTGATCTACAAGGCTGCCCATACAAGGCCTCAAATGGTTCCTTTCCAATGGTGGAGTGATGATTTTTGTTGTATGAAAACACTACCAGTGGCATGAGGTCCTCCCAACTACGACCAAAGTATAGGATGCAAGCATGTATCATGTCCTCCAGGGTTTGAATTGTCTTCTCTATTTGACCACCAATATAGGAATGAAATTTTTTTCTCAAGCACATCTAAGTTACAAATCCCTCTTATAATCCCTTCCATATATGATACATAATGCATTAATCATGGTCTAAGATGACTTTTGAAGTCCCCTCATAGATATGAACTATCTCCTAGATGTAGAGGCATCCCAATCCCTCTACTGGTCCCTACTCTTGGATGGGTTGGAAGTGAGTCAAGAAGGTGAGCTTGTTACCGATCACCCAAATATAATAATTGATTCTGGACCTACATGGTAACCATTTTACAATGTCCATTGAGATACCATCCAATTTCAACTCTAGTACCTCAATTTACTAGGCCAATCCTATTGGAACATGATGCTCGACCTTCACTTGCTGACAAGCGAGGCATCGTGAAACAAATTGAGCCACCGCTTTCTTCATCCATGGCCAGCAGTACTGACCTCATTGGTTCTTTTACATTTTAGACACTATCGGATGTATGTCCAAAGGGGATGTGTATAAAATCCTCAAAAACTCTTCCAAAACTTGATCTATGTTTGGGGTAGTGATAGTTAGTGACTGGTGGTAAGATTCTCTATCATTGTCCACTAAGGATATCTGCATCACAGCTAGCTTCTCTATCCCCTCACTCAGTAGCTATAAACTAGACCTTCTTCTGAGGGAATCTTCCACCACATTATTTTTCCAAGGAGTATAGAATATCTCAATGGCATAGTCCCAGAGGAACTCAATCCATCATTACTGTCAAATGGCCAGGTCCTTCTGTGAGAAGATATACCTAAGACACCTATGTTCAAAGTATATAGTAAACCGTTCACCCATCAAGTATTTATACAACATATTAAGGAAAAATATCACTACTTCTAACTTTATTTCATGGCTAATGGAGTTTTTCTCATTTTTTGTTAACTTTCAAGAGCCATAGGCAATCACTACTCTCTCCAGAATTAGGAAAAATCTCATTCTGGTTCCTAATGCATTACAGTAAACTAAATACCAAGTGCCCTCCTCTGGTTATCTCAAGATGGGGGCACTAGTTAGTATCTGTGTCAACTCCTGGATACTCTTTTGACATATTTCCATCCACACAAAGTGTTTCCCCTTTTATCTCATGGTTGATAAGGGTGCTGCTACTCTGTAAAATTCTGTTAAGAACCTCTGATAGTACCCATAAAACCTTAAGATGCTTCACACATCATTCATGATGTTGGGTGGATCCTAAGAATTCACTACCTTTATATTCACTGGATCTACCACCACTCCATCCTCTGAGATAACATGTCCCACAAACTGGACCTCCTAGATTCAGAGCTTGAATTTCGAGATATTACCATAAATCTATTGTTATTAGAGTGTATCCAACACAATCTGGAGGTGTGTAGAATGATCCTCCTCCAACACTGAGTACACCAAGATGTCAACAATGAATACCATGATGAACCAGTCAAGGTAACACTAGAATATCCTACTCATGGATCCCATGAACACTACTGGTGTGTTTGTCACATCGAAATGCATTACCAGGAACTCATAGTTGTCATACCAAAACTAGAAGGATGTCTTTGGTGCATCATCATTTCACACCTGAAGCTGATGATAGCCTGATATAAGATTTATAATTGTGAACCACTTAACTCCCATTAGTTATCTGAATAGGTCATAAAATCTTGGAAGTGGATACTTGTTCTCCACGATCACCTGGTTTAGGCATCATAATTCCATGCACAACCTCAAATTCTTTTCCTCTCTCATGGAAAAAATCATCGTTGTTTCCCATGATGAAATGATGGGCCTTAAGAACCCCTTCTATGGAAATTTATCTAGTTATACCCTCTGTTAGATAATATCTTTGGGAGCCATCCATTTTTTCAATGTGGATATCGATGTCATCTCGGGGTACAGTTTGATTCAAAATTCTACCTCTTTGTGAGGTGGAAGTCTGAGAACATCCTCAGCAAAAACATCCTCATACTCATCCACCACTAAATGGTAGAATAGACTCCTCTTGTCCACTACACTGAGGGTGAGGCTTGAAAAATAGTGAGTTATTGGCTGAACCATCCTCCGAGAAAGTCTATAATGTGCTACAATGTTTTCCTTCTCACTGGTAATGGAAAACTATGTCCCATATTCATGGAAACAATGCACTAAATGCCTAAAATAGTGGAACTAATAATGGAATGTGGATAGCCAGTCCATACCCAATATGACATCGTAGGTGCTCGACACCGCTACTAAGAGATTCCAGCCATATCTATCACCTCATATAGTATGATTACACTACTAATACCAGTGTGTAATCATAGAATCCACTACCATAGGAGTCTGTATCCATAAGTATCGACCAATGACTCCACCAGTATCTTCAAGCTCCGAACAAGGGATATGGGAAGAATGTAGTGACTAGAACCTATGTCTATATGAACCAAATCTATAGTGTAGAAGACACATATCATACCTCAGATCACCTTTGTAGCACCATGGTCAAAAGCCTCTAATGCGTGGATATGAGCTCACAATTTCCCTCCTACTCACTGAGGTCCGGGTGGAAATCCTAAGGGTGGTGGTGATGCCCCCTCAAACATTCACTGACCACCTTCCACTCTTCCAGCTCCCCTAATATGTATACCACCCTTGAGTCCTCTTCACTAAAACCATTTTCGCTGCCTTAGAGGCCCCTTGAACATCTAGAGATCATCTATAAAGCATGTCGGGCAGTCACGTGCCATGTTTCCCTGCCCGCCACATGCGAAGCACTTCCTGGATCCGTGATGGCTCCTCCTATACTAGGAGACCCTCAATACTAACCCTGAGTCCTACGGATGTCCTCTAAAAGTCCTGGCACACTTATCCCCCTGTGTCTGTTGTCTGCTGCCTACCGAACACACATTCACATGGGGTTTACTAGCAGCTATAGCCATCGGTGGATACTCCGCCAAGAACCTCTTCACAAAAGGTCTCTCTCTATCACCCTGGCCATGGTAGGGATGCCGAGAGACAACCCTGATTCCCTGATTTATTTCCTAAGTCCCTACTCAAGGGCTCTATCTCTGATGAATGGGCCTCATGAAATGCCTATGGAGGAGCGAGATAGCTTGGTGAACCTCCATGAGTACTCATACACAATCATGCTTCCCCATTTTAAGTGAATCATCTCATGAATATGCATAGAACGCAAGGTCTTCGATAAAAACTCCTCTTGTAAAAGCCGCTCAAAGTCTACCCAGGTAAGGTCTGCCTCGTCATGCTCTAGGTGATCAAGCTCCACCATCTCCCGGTTGATCCCTCCAGATGGCTAGCTTCCATGATCACCGTATAGTCAGGCGGTGTCCTCCCTATACGGAAGACCCACATCAGAGCCTCCAGCCAATCATTAGTGACTTGAGGATCCATCTCTTCCCTAGAACAGGGAGGTCTCTATATCGGAAACTCATGTAGGGTACTAAGACTATGAACACCCTCTTTTGGAGCCACTGATAGTAGATTATGACCATTGGATGGAGGTAGCACTTTTCCATCACCTTGTGGGGACATCTCAAGTGTTAGTCCTGAAACTAACGCCTCATCGCTAGGCGGCCTGTCCTCATGTCCTCATATCAGGATCCTGACTGGTCATCCACATGGAGGTATCCTGAAATAGTTCATGATGTACCATAGTTAGAAGTTTATACCTGGTGAGAATATTTATATTCAAAATACATAAGTACGCATATATGCATACAATGTTATCATGTATTGATCTGAAAAGAATAATTCTAGGTCCTGGTGTTGGATTCATCGACTACCGCACAAACACTAGACTCCCAGAATCTAAAACTCAAACTCTCATCACTTAAGATTGTTGCTCCCAAACAAAACTCAGACTCGTGATCTTTGTCATAGGATCAACCACCATATAATACCACTTTGTCATGACCAATCACCAGGGACCCATTCCATGACTACTCCAAGATAGCATCAAGAAGGCCAGGGGCTAGCGACTAGCACTGAAGGCATCAACCTACAAGTGGAAGGAATTTTACTGAGTACCTACACACTCACACATTCCCAAACACGTCCCAAAATAGTTAATTTGGAGAAAAAGTATACTAAAACAAGATAATGTAAAATATACAAATGAAATCATGTGTGACAAAATACAGAGCCAACAAAAAGAACAGAAACTACTATGTACAAAAAGGAGCTCTGATGGTCATCCATGGAAAACCCCACCTAATCATAAGAGTAGTGAATCTAATGGAATCTAAAGTATTATGTCATGTCCACTTGTTCCTATTGGACCCCACATGGTTCTAGGACACCACGTCCACCATCAAAGCAGTGATTAGTACTGTCTCACTAGGATCCACTGGGTTCTATTTCGCCAAATTGTGTATCGAATAGTCGATCATCTGTATGGGAGAGGACATATAGGGGAAGAGTCTGTTCAGGGGTGAGTAACCGAAAACATAGTAAAGACCCCAAAATAAAAATGAAATACCACACAAAAATCCTCAATATGAAGCACAAAGTACAACATATCTAACAACAAAAATATTATAGGGTAGTGATAGTAGCATCATCAGTCATATCATCAAAGACCATAGATGTTGAGAAACACCTACTCTATCATTAGCAGTGGGCCTTTCGAGTCACCTAGAGCCTCATCCCACTAACCTTGGATTGTAATGGTACACTTCCTTGATGAGTATTGTGGGTATGCTGGGTTACATATAGTGGCTCTCTACCGTGGGCCTATCGGGTCACACCGAGACGCTTCCCACCTTGGCCGAACCGAGGTACTCTTCATGTTGATTACCATGGGTCTTCTAGGTCACATAAAGCTCTATCCCACCACGGTCCTAAATGTCAAACCAGATTCGCTTCCCACTAGGCCGTCATAGAGAAGTCTTCAGGTCTCAGCCAACCACATGATTCCATACATAGATGCTTGGGAGAACCCCACTATAATCCATTAATTGCATATCGATGTCCATGAAAGTCACCACAAATCATGCCAAAAGATGTTCCTTGTAAAGTGGGTACCAACACCACAATCATCGCATCAACCAGACATGTGATATGAAATATAAGGGAATTTTAGTAAATAGGGTGCAAGTTGAGATGGGGCCTCATTCGACCAGACCAACCTTACCTAAGGTCCCCACATAACCTAGTATAATTAGACAAACTCAACATGAACTATTTTGGGATGGGGATAGTCTAGTCCATACTGTCCAATAGTTCCTACCCAATATGCCTTGTTGGAACCGGCTCGTTTTGGCCAAGGGTCCAGCCCGTTAGGTCACCCAGTGACCCAGTCTACTTCGTCCTGACCCAAAGTGCATGGGTTCGGCCTGCCAGCACGGGTCAGGCCTGCTTTCTGCGGGACCATCCCACTAGTTGCAGGTCCATCCGGCTTGGCTGCGGGTCCAACCCACCTAGACTTAGCTTGGTCTACCGCCCTGTAGGGACGTGGAAACTTAGCCGTGTCCGAATACAGCTGGACAAGTGAACATGGGGCCCCTCTATCCACGTTTGACGGACAACACCACACACCACCCCGGTGGCCTAGATGGGGTCCACCCTATCCATGCGGTGCCCGCATTACGCTGCAACTCCCGTTGCCACAACCAGTTGGTTGTGTCCTCCTTCCGCCACAATGGGACGACTAGCGCACCCCCGTCCTCAAGCATGGTCGGTGAGGGCTGGTTGCCTCCAGTACTACCGCAGCACTAGTTGGTGATTTCCCCTTCACGTGGCTAGAATGGGCCAGCCTCTGGCGGCAGTTTTCTATGCAGTCTCACCATTGGTGTCACTCTGATGGAACCATCTACGAGCCACCAAAGTTTCTATTTTGGTCCATTTTCTAATCTATTTTCACATAGGGCCTCTCAGGTCGACGCCATCCCAACTAAGGCCCTAGAATGGAAATACCGTCACTTTTAAAATGTAGCCACGAAGAACGCATGAGAGGAGGTGATCAGGACTTCTTCATGTCATCCCATTCCCCCCACATTCAAGGTTTAAATTAATGTGAAGGTTCGAGTATTGTATTTCAAACATTTCATGCAAAGATTGAATCCTTGAATGATAAATCCACAAGAAAAGTCACCCTCCTGCATAAACGCATGAATTGCAGATCAACTTGTTCGTTGGTTGATCCGTGTTTTTCATTTATAAAAAGGGAAGAGTGTGGAATAACCCTAAAATAAAAATCAAACACCTACCCTTTTTATTTTCAACATATAAGGGTTCATCCTCGAGAGTTCAAGGCATCTATGTCGTCACTTCCAGTTCCATTTTTTGAGGTTCGTCGAAGTTGGTGATATCTCCAGCGTTCTTCTTCATTCTTCGTTGAAGAGTAATTTATATTGTTGATTCATCATAGATTCTCCATGGTTTAATTATGTCATCTACAACATGCCAAAATAATTAAAGGAAATATATAGCAACATTTCAGTTACGTTGCGACATCATGTCATCGCGCTGTTTCATTTATGAAATAGCACTTCTGTTGCGCTCCAGTTATTGCATCGTTATGCTACATGATATAGGGAATTAATGAGCCTCATTAATACGTCAGGTCTTCACTTCATCTCCACACCACATCTTTGTCGTCTCTTTCTCAGTGGATGAGAAATAATATAAAATTACATTTTATATTATTTTATTATTTTCCTCAAATATTATGAAAATAAACATAATTTTTCGACCATTATCAGCCAAAGTTAAGACCATTATTAGTGAATCCCAGCATTATGAGATCAAGAATGTCCTATTATTTTCAATCCGAGCACAGTTTCCAATGTTAGAAAAACCCGCTCTTGAATTTACTGAACATACCTTAATGTAGAGTTCAAAATTCCATTATGGGCTCTTCGTGCATCGGAATAACATGTCGTCAGAGCGCACAGTCTCAGAATAATTCTATATAACATAAAAAATTATATCGAAATTCTGAGTCTTTACATATATTACCACCCATGTGGTGTGGTTATGATAATAGATTCACATCGCTTCATGATGATAATTGTCCACCCGTACACGAATTATGTTATCACCATCAAGTGAGTGAAAAGATAAAACCAATAAAATCATGAATTATCATTTAATAAAGACAAATATGTCATTAATATCAAAATTATTTCTTCTATATCACAAATATTCATTAAATCTATCATTTCTCATTCAATTTTGTTCTCTAATGGAAGATAAAACACATCGCTTCACTAAGAGGTAGTCTACCATAAACACAAATGATGTTAAAGTGTCCCATACGAAATGGAATTTAAAGATGATATATTTCATATAATTCCTCCATAGGTAGAATAATATTGTAAATATCATAAATATACTTTTTATTCATCATCATAAATAACCTTAAAAGGGGGTAATGGAAAAATTAATGACACTGATTTTCTTGGTGTTAGTCTGCTGTACACACAGACGATGATACCATAACCCATTTGACATAATTGAAGAATTTTTTAGTTAATTACCATATTATGAAAAAAATTCAAGTATATAGAAGATAATTATGTTTCTATATCATCATTGTTTTACAAGAATTTTTGTATGAATGAAAATAAATAAAATTAATGCTTCTTGAAGAACATTTCTTCTTCTTCGATTATCCTCCCTATGTTTACAGTAAACCCTTACTAGGATTGAGTTATAACATATAAAATGATTATATGATGAGGAGAGGAATGTTGAGAAGTATTTTTTATGGTATTTTCAAATAAAATATATTTTATGATGAAAATAGTGGACAAAGGGGCTGGCCTTTTATATGTGGGGGAGAGGACACACTTACTAGTTTTGAGAATAATTGAGTAATCCTATGTTTTTAAAATTTCATACTAGACCAAAACAAACCAATATAGATTATTATAGAATTAATGGTAGATATATAGTAAAAAAATGTTTTTATAAATGTGTATTGTCTATTTATACCTGTAATATTTTAGTTTAACCCATCGGAAGTCCCATTTTTACCTTAATTATGGTAATTAGTTTTTATTGCATTCAATATTAATTTTGGTCCAAATTTTTTTATAGAATATTAGAAATTTAAAATTATTATTATTTTATATATTTATTCCATTTTTTCTTAATTAATGTAATATAAGTGGAAATTTTTTATTTACAATTATTCATGAAGATGTGATGAGAATATTGGTTTTTATAAAGTGAAAATGTTCAAAAGTTCACTATATTATTATATGTAAATTCAATATGAAAAAATTTCAAATAAGAAATATTATTAATTACATTCAAATTTAACGAATTTACATTTAAAAAACTAACAATTTAACTAAAATATAAGTTATTTAAAAGGAATGAAGTTTTAATTAAAATTCAATAATTTTCACTATTCATCAAAAAAAACATCAAAAAACCCAAACATTCCCCATAATAAAATTATATTATTTTTATTTAAGAAATAAATTTTAATTTTTCAGATAAAATTTCAAAATGTTTCAAAATGCTAATTTATATAATGTGTGCAATGCAAAAAAAATGAGTCTTTTAGAAGAATATAGTTTCTCAAAAAATAATTATTTTCCATTCAAATAGGCTTATTTTATTTCTAATAAATATTTAAATAATTTACATGTGTAAACTATAATTTTTTATAATATAGTTAATAAAATTAATTTCCACCATTCAAATTTTAATGTGATAACTATCATATTAAATAATAATGTTGACAGTATATTTTCGTTTGAAGAAACATGGTCTTGAGTGTTACAAAAGATATAAAAACACATTTTCATAATGTTTTCATAAGATCTTGGTGAAAATAATTCATTATAAAATAGATATATTTTATATTCTTGAGATTTTATATTCTCTTATAATAATTTTTTTTATGCCTCAAATGCTATTGAAAACAATTCTCTTTTTATAGAATTTCAGGGTGTTACATGGCTATTATTTTATAAATTTATTGAAAGTGTAATGTGAATTAAAATAGTAATCTTCATGAATAGCGATATATTAATTTTAAATAATTTATTGGGGGATGTATATGGAAACGACCCGAAATTTTGAAAAGATATTTTTTCCAAATTTTATGTGTTATTTTATTTTTATACTCAACAAAGATGTTTCATTTAATAAAAAGAGTATACTTAAAATGAGACCATTGGGTTTGACTGTTATATAACCATTGGTCAATATGACCGTTAGAAACTAAACGTTTTGATTATTGTATCTAAATAAAATTAATCTTGGTTAATAATTATTAAAGAAGATACGATGGCCTCACCCAGTAGTCTTGGACCGATCGAAGCCCATCTAACAGAAATTGGGAAGGAGGTAGCACCACTGGGATTTGCTCTGGACCAAACCCAAGTCGAATATCATCGTGTGAAGATAGAACCGAATCTCCTTTGCGAGAAGTTCAAACTGATATAAATTACTACTCGTACGATGTTGGCCGAGCCTCCCTCGAATTCTCTCACGTTAGCACACCTTACACTTAGGTCCTATGCTGGTGTGATAAGGGGCTATGTAAGGAGACCGTAACTGCCTTGTGTAATCCTTTGTTTTAAATAAAAATTGGGATTTATTCCTATAATGAAAATTATGAATTTTCAAATGACCTTATAAATATAGTATGCATATTTTGATGAATTTTAGAAAAAGGATATTTTAGAAATGTTTATGTAAACCTTAAATAATAAAAAATGTGTAATGATTTTCAAAAAATGGTCTTCTACAATTTTGTTCAGTACAAAATTTAGAGTCTAATAAGATAAACATGATTTTTGATTAATAGTAAATTATGAATAGTGATTTTATGATTAGGATTAGTAATGGGTCCAAATGGATTAGTAATCTCACTTAAAGAAAGTATTAATATAATCTGGGCACCTTTACTAAGTAATGTGATTAAATAAAATGATTAAATAATGGTTTCGTAAATTATTATTCAAGTATTAGTTTTTTTGGGTGAATGGTGTTTTTAATTATAAATTAAATTAAAATTATTTAGAAAATTATTTTTATAAAATGTATTTCGTTTTTGAACTCAGACCATCGATATTATGTTAAGGTAATTTTTGGGGATTTTTCTGAAAAAAATGAATTTTCGGTAAATAGTGTATTTATTTAAAATTAAATTTTAAAATATTTAGAAAATTATTTTTATAAAATTTATTTCATATTTGAAATCAGTGCATTGATATTTGGCTGTGGTGAATGTTTTCTATTATTCTGATAAAGTTGAATTTTCAATGAATATTGAAAATACAGTTTTTAAGTTACGGGTGTTTAATGACATCATTAAATGATATATTAAGTATGTAATCAATATGGTCGACTTATGAATAGTAATATAAGGTATGAGGTGTCCCAAGTAACAATACCATGGGCAAATACCATGGGTAAGCCCAAGGTGTTTTCCAAACCACTAATGAGGTGTCCTTTGGCCATTAATGCCTTGTCCCCTCACTTTCCCTATAAATACCAAGCCATCCTCTCATCCATTCGACTCCCCACTCTCCCCCAACGATTTTCTGGTCTCATTACCTCTCAAGGAGTCCTCCCATGGTTCCCCCAATCCCTTATGGTCCCAACCTTTGAGTTTTAAGAGTTACGTTTTAAGGTAAGGGATCCAACCTCTCTCTTTCTTTTCAAGAAATCTCTTTTATGTCATTTCTTTTATGATATATGTTCGTATGTTAAAGAATGATCTTTTATACTCCTATTACTTCCATTTTCATGTTCATATACTGATATATCCCCTCTTACTCTCATTATTTCATTTTATAAATTTTTAAGTGGCGCCGTTAGGCTGCCGAAATTTTTGTAACGAATTCTTTCTCCCTTCTCATTTTCAAGATCTATTTTCATGTAAAGTATTTCAATTTCCTTTTTATTATGTTGGGGTATGATCTCTAAATTTATCATACTGATCTCTTATGATCATATTATGAGATAACCCATTTGATCTCTTCAATTCAGTATTTTGATGTTTAAAGTGGTGTCGTTTGGCTGCCGAATTTTTAAGTGATTCTTTCACCTTTCACCTTTTTCAAAGTTCTAATTCCATGTCAAGTCTTGCAAGTTACTTTTTATTATGTTGGGGTATGATCTCTAAATCTGTCATACCGATCATTTATTCTCATATGATGAGAGACCCTATTTTATCTCATCAATTCATTTTTGTTGAAGTTTAAGTGACGCCGTGAGGCTGTCGAATTTCTAAGGGGTTCATTCACCCTTCACATTTTCAAGATCTATTTTCATGTAAAGTACTTCAAGTTACTTTTTATTATGTTGTGGAATGATCTCTAAATCTATCATACTGATCATTTTGGTTCATATGATTAGAGATGCTATTTTATCTCATCAATTCATTTTTGTTGAAGTTTAAGTGACGTCGTTAGGCTGTCGAATTTCTAAGGGGTTCTTTCACCCTTCTCATTTTCAAGATCTATTTTCATGTCAAGTCATTCAAGTTCTTTTTTATTATGTTGGGTTATGATATCTATATCTATAATACTGATCATTTATGTTCATATTATGAGAGACCCTATTTGATCTCGTTAATCCATTTTTGGATGTTTTAAGTAAAACCGTTAGGCTGCCGAATTCTCATAAGAGAAATATTATTTTCTTGTCTTCCTTTCAAGTTATTCATTTCATATGGTATATCATTCAAATTTCCTTAACATGTTCTTAAATACTTTATATTCTATTCTCATACTGTTTTATGTATCATTTTTGAGTCGTTGACCCATTTCCACTCTCTTTTCAATGTTTTCTAAAACCATGTATCGTAGACATTATGTTGCATAGTTTTCGCCTCAAAATGCCTCCCTCTTTATCTCAAAATTCATTTATGTTATTAAGTGAATACTCAAAGTTATTATTTCTACAGAGGTATTCACATATATATATCAAAATTTTCTATTTTAAATTCTTGGATTTACATACATGAAACCCACTTTCCCTTTTCGTGGGTTTAAAGTGACATAAAGATCATGTCTTTAAAGCAGTTTTTAAAACATTATGATTATGAAATGAAACCCATTTCTTTTATGCCATATGGGTTGTTTAAGAAATGATTGATGATGATATATATGGCTCACATGATAATAAAGACATGTCAAGGGTGCTCCCATATATATCTCCAATGCATTGGGTAAAGAATTAATCTCTAGAGATGACTTTTTAGACTAGTACCTTGGTGAATAAACTTGGTAATTTTTTATGACACCTTGGGGATGGAACTTGGTGAAACGAAATGATTGTCAATATTAAATGTTGTAGCCACATCTTCAAGTTATGAAAAATGTTATTTTTATTATTATATGCCTCATTATTTCTTTATCATGCCTTAAAGTTATTTTCATGACTTTATTGATGTATCTCAAGTTCACATGTTAAATGTTTCCCTTATTTCCCTTACTGGGCCTTCTTCTCACCCTTTCTTTTGATGTATGTACCCAGGTTCTGAGATGCAGTAATGAACCTAGGATGAACATGAGGAAAAGATTTTCAAGTGTTTATGAATAATGTATTATGTTTTCATGTTTTAATTTCCTGGTTTCCAAGACACTAAACCTTAAAGATCCTCGGTTATGTAAAATGTAATGAATGTTTATGTGACAAAAAGGAGGGATTCTATAGTTGGTATCAAAGGATGGTTTATTTATTTGTGGAAATTACAATATGAAAACTCTAGAAATAACCCTATAGAAAAGTTTAAATATAGGAAATCATCCTGGTATTTTGGTGAATATTGAGTAAAGGGTTGCCAAGCAAATACATCCCTATCTGGATACGAGTAGGTAGAGGTGGCTTTGGCACATATGTACATAGGGGTAAAACCCGAAAACACCGCTTTGAGATAGACTCAAACGGGAACTGGTATTCGACAATGGGCCTTCTTGCACTCTTGGTTATGACACTCCCTGGGGATATGCTTTGGTAAATTCATAAGCTTAGTATAAACCATTTTTAAAGGGACAAACATAAAATAAAATAAAGATTCACATAAAGATATATGATCATGGATAACCTATTTTGAAACCTAGTGGATCACAAGTTAGGGTATAATTTTCTTCTACAAGTTATCCTTATATGATTTAAGTTCCTTTTCATGATTATTGGCTAAGTATTTACATCCCTAATTATACTTTCTTTTCTTAGTTAATGATGGGAAATGGAAGAACATGTCCCAATAACCAATGTGATAGGAAATGCGATGATTTCTGTATTAATATGACAGAGATGATTAGGGGATTAAAAGTTGATTATTATTTTGGAATACGTTCACTATTTTGGGGACCCTATATGATCAAGGTAAATAGATTACTACGGTATTTTCATTGAGGAGTAAGGTTGGCTTATATTTTGAAGAATCGATGAATTTAAGGTGAAAATATGGTAATTTAGGTTACTTATGGGATTGATTAACCTATCTTGGGTACAATATGTTTAGGTTATCTACTTTTGTTATAAGATGTTAGGAGTAGTTGATGTTGTTTGGAGATGAACAATGAAGTTTATTTTGGAAGACTATGTTATCAAATCTTTCTTGTATTTGGGGTTTCAATATTAGTTTGGTTTATTTTGAATAATCTTAAGGACCGTTATTTATGGAATGGTCTATAATGAACTTTGGGTAGTACCATAGAACATTAAAGATTTAAAATTAGTTTCCATTCCTATGGGATTATTTCTTTTTAAAGAGTTTTTTTACCTTACCCATTCTATTTTTTGGGATAATGTTTAAATATAGATGAAATAGATAGTTAATCTTTTGTGGATTATGTGATTCTTTTGAAGATAATTCATGTGCTTTTGATGAGACCAAGTGTTTTTGAATGATCGTCATTTGGAGAAAAGATTATTTTTGGTAGAAACTTATTAATGGATGAAACTCTATATGAAGGTTGGTATATTTTCTTATTTTTTTACTATGTATTAAATTAATTCCTCCAAATTATGAAAAGTAACGTAAAACGAATACATTGTTGTTATATGTTTCCTACTAGGTAATCAAAGAACGTTTACACACATCATATGTTTGGGATTTACTTATGGTTAACTTTCTCCTAATCATGTTTTCTATCACTCTCTCTAACACCCCAAGTAAATAAAGAATATGACATTTTCATATTTATCCATATTTGTGAATAAAGTATTAATATGACTTTAAAGGGGATTCTATGCTCTATGGCGTACCCAACACGCAACAACGAGTTTCTTGGGAATCTTATGTTGCACTCTAATAATAAAATAATATTATTTTCAATGGTAGTTAACATGTAGCCGTTGTATTGGTGTGAATGGATGGAAATAACTAAAATATGATTATATATGTTTTTTTTAATGTTTTTACATTTATCCAATAAAAGATAAAGGTATAAAATAGGGAAATATTTCGATTTTAGGCGTATATGCCCTAGTTTTCACTAAAGGTTCACTTATCGCCTTTTGATGGAGAACTATAATTAAATATAGTTTTGTTCACTCTTAAACATTATATTGGACCAAATAAAACTCTTCTTAAGAATCGGGACATCAAAATTTACTTTGTGTAAATTTTTGGTATCTTTCCGATAGAGTTCATATTTTTAATAAATAGTGTAAAATGTTGTATTTTAATTCAAAACCTATTTTTAATATAATTTATTTATATGATTCGATTATCTTTTTAATTGGTTTTAAAGTGAAATTAGAATATATTTTTACTATTTAATCCAATAGTGGTCATTGGAATTAATTTCACTTTGAAATCAGACTTAAACTAGTGTCAATCTTTTGATACTTATTGTTTCATAAAAACACGCTATTTGCTCTGACAGCGGGAATTAATTATTAAATTAATTAATGTGACTTATATGTTTTTAATTTTGTAAAATAGACTTCATTTTTGAATTCGGAATATCAAATATAGCTTAGGGTGAATTTTTGGGATTTTTCTAAAAAACTACAATTTTTGATGAATAGTGATACCACTAAGTGGTACTTATAAAAACAAATTTTTCCGTTTAAATGAAAATTTTCCATCTTTGTGTTTTGAATTTCTAAAATACGACATACATGGTTATCATTAATAAGTAAAATGTGGTTCAATGGGATAAAAATAATTTTTTGGTGAATAGTAACTTATTATGTTTTTAATCGCGATTAGAGGTAATTTGTGTAGTTTAAGGTAAAAAAAATGTTTTAATAATATGAAATGACCTTGAAACATGTCCTGACCTCATTGGATGTTTCATGGCCCACCAAGAAAATCCACGGGTCAACTTGGGGACCCCATGGAGCCACTTTGGTTGGAAAATGACATAAATAACTTTTTATTTAATGTAAAAGTAAAAATGACACAAACATGAGATGTTTTACTAAACAATTTTTTTACATAGGGCTATACACGTAAGATTTTAGATTATAAATAGTCATTAGAAAGATAAAAAGATTTCTTACATCATAGTATTTGTTATATAATTTTTAGACTTTAAATAAATTAAATTATTTATGACATCATGATGATGCAGCGATGACCTCATTATTTAATGATTTAAATAAAATGGAAAGATAATGTAATATCTAAGACCTACACATGTCCAAAACCTATTGGATTAGTGTATTTAGAACCCTTATCACCTTATCCTCGAAATACATCAATGTGGGACCTTTAAAATCCGAAACTCTTTTGAAAATAAAGTAACATTTTGTAACATTACAAGAGTGCCCCTCCTCTCCTCTTATAAAAGGCCCCCACCTCTACCTCCTTACACACACACCCAAAGCCTTTTTCTCAGCCAACCCCTGCCCATTTTGTCTCTCCAATTCCCTCTCTTACTCCTTGAAGCCTCACTTTGGCCAGACGTCTTCCCAAGGAAGCCTTTGGGATCAAACCAAAGGGAGTTACCCGATTTTAAGGTAATATCTTTACTTGAGTCCTTTTGTTTTATTTTGCCTCTTCAACCCCCTAAACTCCTTTTATTAATTTCTTTTGTAACAAATCCAGTATCTTCAATTTACTAGGATGTCATTATAAGAAGTATTAGAGCTACACTTACAGACACCTACATCTAATGGTTAATGAACATACTGTTTCTGTGGATGGCGAATTTCTGCCTCCCGAAACGATGATTGTTCAACATTCTTCTAACACCTTCAAATGTGTCCATTAAGATGACACTATATTTATATATGATATCTAATATGTTTATGATTTAGTTAAGCTTCTGTATTTTTAATTTATGGCGTACCTTTATGGTTTCCATTATGGTTAAACGCGAAATCTTCATTTAAGGAAGTGCGGACTACCGCCCCCTCAAAGTGATTTGATTCATTAATACCATATGTGGTACGTATAAAGGATATATTTAATGATATTATATATGAAAACATAATGGAATTAAAATACAATTATGTATTATTATGTTTTAATTCCATTGAATATGAAATAGAAATGGAAGTAGCGTTCATGTGTACGTACGGCTTGCCGTCTCCATGAACGGTACATTTCATTTCTTATCTCAAAATGTTAGGTAATATTATAAGTAAATATATATAATGGATATATATGTAAAATATTACAACTAAATTATTGATATCATTCTGGAATTATAACATATATATATCTCTCCCATTTTGTTTTAATTCCATTAATATGACAAAAAATGAAAGTAGCGTTCATGCGTACGTACGGCCTACCGTCTCCATGAATGGTGCTTTTCTTTTTTTACCTCCAAATGATATGTAGTAGTATAAAATGAATATTTACTGGATATATATGATATTTTAATCATTAATACTATTCTAGAAATTATTTACTTATAACTACATGGGCAATCTTTTTTCAAACAAGTTCATTTTTGACTCATGTACCAAACATCGGCAAAAACATCTGATATGAACTAACATAATTAAACAATTATTATAACATTATAATATGTGATTTGAACTGTAAAATAATCCCTAAAGGAGGTAATTAATCAATTATTAATTGACCAAAGTTTATTATTCAGGAATATAAAGAAACGAACAAGACAAGTTGGACTTGAGGTAAGGGATCTTACTCCTCTCTTTCTTTTTATGTACACTCTTTTATGTCATTCCTTCTAAGCTCAACATTATTGTGATTGGTATGTTCTTTTATATTAATATTTCTATAATTTTTATGTTCATATGATGATAGACCCTATTCTCTCTCATCAATCCATTTTGGAAGTTTTGATGTGACGTTGTTAGGCTGTCAAGGGAACTTCTTATCCCAATTTTGATTTCTTTGGGTTCAACATGTAGTTATTGAATATGTCATCTTTTGAATATGTGTGAATGAACTTTTATTATTTTACACTTAATATCCACTTATATTTGGTGTATTCTTTTTCACACATAATTATGTAATTGATTTATCCTTAAACCAAGGATACCATCTTTGTAAAGGACTTCGTCTCAATCTCCTTTCATTGAGGCATATTCTGTTTTATACACAACCTTCTTTTATACAGTGTATAAACCCCTTTGACTTTTACGTTTATTAAAAAGGAGTCTTTTTTATATGAATTGTTTATTAAACCACAAAAGGGAATGTTTTTGTCGTACGTATGCAGCGACAATGACTTCTCCACCACCGTGACCGTTATTTGGGTTCCGGCTTCCTCTACAAGCCATACCTTCTTTTTAAAAGAAAAATAAATAACATGTTTTACTTTTCTTTTATTTTGGAATTGAAAATGGTTTTCGTGATGTTTTTATATAAATGTGATGTATTGATATCTTGTGATTGAAAAGTGGGAATGTTATGTTTCCTTTATGCATGTTTTATGTGATACGATTATGTTGAGGTTCTTGGGAATTATTATGAAGACGGGTGGTTCCATGATAAACTAAGGGCGGGTGAGCCCGATATAGCTCTCCAATGTATTGGGTAACATGAAGGAGTGAAACGTTAAGGTTTCTCTGAATAGATTTAGGGAGTAAACTGTGATGGGTATTCCAAACGTAACCAAGAGGGTTACTCCCTACATAAGAAAGTTATGAATGCCTCAAGTTACCTTTTATGTCTTATGATTGCTATGATTTATTCATGATTTGACGAGGTATGTTAAAGTGCCTATGTTTTATGGGTAGAGTATGATTTCATTCTTATGTATATATGAACTCATGTTTCCTTTCCATATTTTTTATAACCCTTACTGAGATTTTTATGCTCATCCCAAGTTTTTGAAATGTTTTTCACAGGTCAAGGGAAAGGTACAAGATGTGATGATAGTGTCAAGGTTTTGTCAAAAAAGAATCCATGTTTTATTTTCAATATATTTCCGTTGATGGGAAGAATGAATATTGTCTTTTATGTAGCCACTTTGTTTAAATGTGGAATGTAATGAAAGTTTCATGATCTAATTCTCTAAAACTCTAAACCTGAAAGGATCCGCAATGTGTAATCTTGTAATAACTCAAAATTAAGTAAGGTTTAAGGCTGGGGCCTTATAGTTAGTATCAGAGGTTGGTTTAGATAACTTTAGAGGTTAGGGTATTCTTTAAGCATATGTGGCATTACCATAATGGTTAGGATTTCAGAAAGAGTCCTAGTTTTAGATAAGTGAATGAGTAAGCATATCTTAGTGTTTATCTTCTTTATTAGTACTTGATGGTTTTTTTTATATACTCACACTGACCTTTTTGGTTTTAGTAAATGGCCGGATCTAGCAGGCAGTAAAGTAACAGTGGATGTGAAGGAAACTGTGACAGTTTTTTGAGAAAGCAACTGAATGATATGGGAACTGCAATGATAACTCTTGTGATTATCCTCAACCAACTATCTGGAGTCATGATTGACCACCTAAACCTTGGTTATTTTTCTAAGGCATCATATATGCCAGAAACAAATCCCTACAGAAGTACAGGTAATAATCATAAAGGTAAGTGTGTTAAAAAACCTATGTGTCAGAGATGTGGAAAGAAACACCTAGGAAAATGATTCAAAGGGACAGAAATATGCTATAGATGTAGAAATGAAGGTCATAAAGCAAGAACCTACCATGGAAAAAGGAAGCATCCAGTTGACTCGAGGAAAGGGAAAGAAGTTCTTTCTGAGGGATCAATTGAATGTTTTAAATGTGGTGTGCATGGTCATTATGCAAACACATGTCCTATGAAGAAGATTCGTTAATGGGGTCACCAAGAGCGTACAAATGTTCGATTACCAATACCTAATGCCATTCCGATTGAGGATGAAGAAACTGACAATAGCCAATCAAAGGTATGTATTATTTCATGACTATTGTTTTTCTATTTTGGAATCTTAGGATATGATTCATGATTTTGTTTGTAGGAAATAGGTATTTTGGAATAAGTTGGAAAGGAATGGTTAACGGATCATGAAGAATGTTGAATGAGTAAGATGTCAACATAAAAGGGCTTCAATAGTTTTGGTGAAATTCTTAAGAGTATTAAGGCTCTTTTGATGATGGGGTTACATTAGAAGACCTTTTATATTATGTGTAACCCGGATGTTTAATATAGGAAAATTTTATTCACGGAATAGTTATCTTTTCTTGTGTGGACATAGTTATAAAGAACCATTTGGGTTTATATGATCCTTACTTTTGAGGTAATTATGGGTTACTATATGTTATGATTGAAGTGAAAGGCATGAGATAAAATTGAGGTTAAATTATGTTATGGTTATTTTTGATGATTTTATCCCTTTTTGGGGAATTATTTGAGAATTATATAGTTTTGGAAAAAGGACAACACGTAGACCATGTGAATACCCTTCGCGTCGGACAAAGCTGCGGGAATCAAACCCACAACCATATTGCGACTGGTATTTATCGCCTACCACTGGACTACGTGAAGTCCTTGGTTAGTTTGACTGATTCTTTTTTTAGTTATATGATTTTATGAATTAATAGTAAGTTGATTTTGGGTTACTTATGAAATTGATTAACCTATCATGGAGGATATGTGGTTAGGTTAATTACTTTTCAATACGAGACTTTAGGAGTAAATGATATTGTTTGGAGATAAATGTTACGATTTAACTTGGAAGACTATGTGACTAAATCATTCAAATATTTGGGTTTCAATTGTATATTGTATTACTTTAAAGAATTTTATGAAAAAATTGTTTATCGGATGGTCCTCGTTGAACTTTGGGTTTTGTTGGACAAATTTTGGAGATTAAGCATAGATTTTATTTTTAATGGGTTATCCTTTTCTGGATTATCTGACCTTGTACTAACCTTTATGGTTTTGGTTTTGGTTAAAGACTAATGACATGGGATGTATATAGTTCTCTTTGGTGGATTAGGTGATTCTCTAAAAGTTGATTATAGTACTCTTAATGTGAACAAGTCTTCCTAAATACTCGTCTTTTGGAGAAAATATGAGTTTGTGTAAAAGTTGAAAGTCAACATGATATGTGATTATGTTTCCCTATGAATAAATTACTCAATAAAAAGTAACTTAAAACAAAAATGTTGTCTATTAACTTTTCCTACTAGGAAATCGAATACCGTTTAACCCATCACAAGTTTGTGATTTTCTTGTGGTTAACTTTCTCCTAAACATGTTTTCTATCACTCTCCATCAGAACATGACCCTATTTCTTCTTCTCTATGTCCATATTTTTCTACATGGAATCCTTGTATGGGTTAACTCGGGTGACCTTTGTACTTATCTTTCTTTATTTTAAAGTGATTGTTTTACTGACTCTTGTTATGATGTGGGACTTTCAAGGATGTTTCCAAGCTCAATTTTAAAAATTGCGAGGACGCAATTCCCAAAAGGGGGGAAGGATGTAACACCCCAGGTAAATAAAGAATAAGACATTTTCATATTTATCCATATTTGTGAATAAAGAATTAATATGACTTTAAAGGGGAAGCTATGCTCGATGGCGTACCTAACACGCAACAACGAGTTTCGTGGGAATCTTACGTTGCCCTCTAATAATAATATAATATTATTTTGAATGGTAGTTAACATGTAGTTGTTGTATTGTTGGGAATGGATAGAAATAACTAAAATATGATTATATATGGTTTTTAATGTTTTTACATTTATCTAATATAATATAAAGGCATAAAATACGGAAATAATTCGATTTTAGGCGTATATGCCCTAGTTTTCACTTAAGGTTCACTTATCGCCTTTTGATGGAGAATCATCATTAAATATAGTTTTGTTCACTCTTAAATATTCTATTGGACCAAACAAATGTCTTCTTAAGAATCGGGACATCAAAATTTACTTTGTGTAAATTTTTGGTATCTTTCTGATAAAGTTCATTTTTTTAATGAATAGTGTAAAATGTTGTATTTTAATTCAAAACCTCTTTTTAATCTAATTTATTTATATGATTATATTATCTTTTGAATTGGTTTTAAAGTGAAATTAGAATATATTTTTACCATTAAATCCAATAGTGGTCGTTGGAATTAATTTCACTTTGAAATTAGACTTAAACTAGTGTCAATCTTTTGATACTTATTGTTTCATAAAAACACGCTATTAGCTCTGACAGCGGGAATTAATTATTAAATTAATTAATGTGACTTATATGTTTTGAATTTTGTAAAATAGACTTCATTTTTGAATTCGGAATATCAAATATAGCTTAGGGTGAATTTTTGGGATTTTTCTGAAAAACATCAATTTTTGATGAATAGTGAAACCACTAAGTGGTACTTATAAAAACTGATTTTTCCGTTTAAATGAAAATTTTCCATCTTTGTGTATTGAATTTCAAAAATCCGACATACATGGTTGTCATTAAGAAGTAAAATGTTGTTCAATGGGATAAAAATAATTTTTTGGTGAATAGTAACTTATTAAGTTTTTAATCGCGATTAGAGGTAATTAGTGTAGTTTAAGGTAAAAATAATGTTTTAATAAAATGAAATGAACATGACACATGTCCTAACCTCATTGGATGTTTCATGGCCGACCAAGACAATCCACGGGTCAACTTGGGGACCCCATGGAGCCACATTGGTTGGAAAATGACATAAATAACTTTTTATTTAATGTAAAAGTAAAATGACACAAACATGAGATGTTTTACTAAAAAAATTTTTTACATAGGGTAATACACGTCAGATTTTAGATTATAAATAGTCATTGGAAAGATAAAAAGATTTTCTACATCATAGTATTTTATTTATAATTTTTTGACTTTATATAAATTAAATTATTTATGACATAATGATGATGCAGCGATGACCTCATTATTTAACGATTTAAATAAAATGGAAAGATAATGTAATATCTAAGACCTAAACATGTCCAAATCCTATTGGATGAGTGGATTTCGAACCCTTATCACCTTAGCCTCGAAATAAATCAATGTGGGACCATTAAAATCTGAAACTCTTTTGAAAATAAAGTAACATTTTGTAACTTTACAAGAGTGCCCCTCCTCTCCTCTTATAAATGCCCCCCACCTCTACCTCCTTACCCACACACCCAAAGCCTTCATCTAGGCCAACCCCTGCCCATTTTGTCTCTCCACTTCCCTATCTTACTCCATGAATCCTCATTTTGGGCAGAAGTCTTCCCATGGAAGCCTTTGAGCTCAAAGCAATGGTAGTTACCCGATTTTAAGGTAATGTCTTCACTTGAGTCCTTTTGTTTTATTTTTCCTCTACAACCCCCTAAACTATTTTCATTCATTTCTTTTGTAAGAAATACAGTATATTCAATATACTAGGATGTTTTTACATGAAGGATTTGAGCTACATTTACACACACCTACATCTAATGGTTAAAGAACATACTGTTTCCGTGGATGGCGAATTTCTGCCTCTCGAAACGATGATTGTTCAAAATTCTTCTAACACCATCAAATGTGGCCATTAAGATGACACATTATTTATATATGATATCTAGTATGATTATTTTTTTACTTAAGTTTCTGTATTTTTCATTTATGGCGTACCTTTGTGGTTTCCATTATGGGTAAACACGATATCTTTATTTAAGGATGTGCGGACTACCGCCCCCTCAAAGTGATTTGATTCGTTAATACCATATGTGGTACATATAAAGGATATATTTAATTATATTATATATGATAACATACTGGAATTAAAATACTATTTTGTATCATTATGTTTTATTTCCATTAAATATGAAATAGAAATGGAAGTAGCGTTCATGTGTACGTACGGCTTACCGTCTCCATGAACGGTACATTTCATTTCTTATCTCAAAATATTATGTAATATTATAAGTAAATATATATAATGGATATATATGTAAAATATTACATCTAAATTATTGATATAATTCTGGAATTATAACATATATATATCTCTCTCATTTTGTTTTAATTCCATTAATATGACAAAAAATGAAAGTAGCGTTAATGGGTACGTACGGCCTACCGTCTCCATGAACGGTGCTTTTCGTTTTTTATCTCCAAATGATATGTAATAGTATAAAATGAATATTTGCTGGATATATATGATATTTTAATCATTAGTACTATTCTAGAAATTATTTACTTATAACTACATGGGAAATCGTTTTTCAAACAAGTTCATTTTTGACTCATGTACCAAACATCGGCAAAAACGTCTGATATGAACGAACATAATTAAACAATTATTATAACATTATAATATGTGATATGAACTGAATAATAATACCTAAGGGAGGTACTTAGGAAATTATTAATTGGCCAATGTTTATTAATCAGGAATATAAAGAAACGAACAAGACAAGTTGGACTTGAGGTAAGGGATCTTACTCCTCTCGTTCTTTTTAAGTACACTCTTTTATGTCATTCCTTCTAAGCTCATCTTTCTTGTGACTGGGATGTTATTTTATATTACTCTTTCTGTAATTTTTATGTTCATATGATGAGAGACCCTATTCTCTCTCATCAATCCATTTTGTAAGTTTTGATGTGACGTCGTTAGGCTATCAAGGGAAATTCTTAACCTAATTTCGATTTCTTTGGGTTCAACATGTAGTTATTGAATATGTCATCCATTGAATATGTTTGAATTACCTTTGATTATTTTACACTTAATATCCACTTATATTTGGTGTATTCGTTTGTCACACATAATTATGTAATTGATTTATCCTTAAACCAATTATACCGTCTTTGTAAAGGACTTCGTCTCAATCTCCTTTCATTGAGGCATATTCTGTTTTATACACAACCTTCTTTTATACGGTGTATAAACCCCTTTGACTTTTATTTTTATTCAAAAGGAGTCTTTTTTATACGAAGAGTTTATTAAATGACTAATGGGAATGTTTTTGTCGTACATATGCGGTGACAACGACTTCTCCGCCATCGTGACCGTTATTTGGGATTCGGCTTCCTCTACAAGCCATACCTTCTTTTTAAAAGAAAAATAAATACCATGTTTTAATTTTCTTTTATTTTGGTATTGAAAATGGTTTTTGTTGTTTTTTTATATCAATGTGTTGTATTGATATCTTGTGATTGAAAGGTGGGAATGTTATGTTTCCTTTATGCATGTTTTCTATGATACGATTATGTTGAGGTTCTTGGGCATTATAATGAAGATGGGTGGTTCCGTGATAAAATAAGGGCAGGTGAGCCCGATATAGCTCTCCAATGCATTGGGTAACACGAAGGAGTGAAGTGTTAAGGTTTCTCCGAAGATATTTAGGGAATATATTGTGATGGGTATTCCAAACGTAACCAAGAGGGTTACTCCCTACGAAAGAATGTTATGAATGCCTCATGTTACCTTTTATGTCTTATGATTGCTATGATTTATTCATGATTTGATGTGGTACGTTAAAGTGCCTATGTTTTATGGGTAGAGTATGACTTCATTCTTATGTATATATATGAACTCATGTTTCCTTTCCATATTTTTTATAACCCTTACTGAGCTTTTTATGCTCATACCACGTTTTTGAAATGTTTTTCACAGGTCAAGGGAAAGGTACAAGATGTGATGATAGTGTCAAGGATGTGTAAAGAAAGAATCCATGTTTTATTTTCAATATGTTTCCGTTGATGGGAAGAATTAATACTGTCTTTTATGTAACCACTTTGTTTAAATGTGGAATGTAATGCAAGTTTCATGATCTAATTATCTAAAACTTTAAACCTTAAAAGATCCTCAATGTGTAATCTTGTAATAACTCAAGATTAAGTAAGGTTTAAGGTTGAGGCCTTATACTCTCCCTCAGAACTTGACCCTTTGTTTTCTCCTCCATATCCATGTTATCATATATGGAATCCTAGTGTCGGCTAACTCGGGTGACCTTTGTAATTCCCTTTCTTTCTTTTAAAGTAATAATTTTACTGAATACTTTTCCGATGTGGGACATTCAATGAAATTTCAAATCCCATTTTTAAAAATTGCGAGGATGCAATTTCTTAAGGGGGGAAGATTGTAACAACCTGAAATTTTGAATAGATCTCGTTTCCTAATTTTATGTGTTATTTTATTTTTATACTCATCAAAAAAATTTCATTTAATAACACGTGTATAATTAAAATGAGACCATTGGGTTTTGACTGTTATATGACCATTGGTCAATATGACCGCTGGAAACTAAACGTTTTGATTATTGTCTCTAAATACAATTAATCTTCGTTAATAATTATAGAAAGAAGATATGATGGCCTGACCCTGTTGTCTTGGAACGATCGAATCCCATCTAACAGAACTTGGGAAGGAGGTAGCACCACTGGGCTTTGCTCTGGACCAAACCTAAGTCGAACTTCATCGTGTGAAGCTAGAACAGAATCACCTTTGCGAGAAGTTCAAACTGATGGAAATTACTACTCATGCAATGTTGGCCGAGCCTCCCTCAGATTCTCTCACCATAGCACAACTTACACTTAGGTCCTATGCTGGTGTGATAAGGGGATATGTAAGGAGACCGTAACTGCCTTTGGTAATCCTTTTTTTTAAATAAAAATTGGTATTTCTTCCAATGATGATGCTTATGAATTTTCCAATGACCTTATAAATATAGTATGCATATTTTGATGAATTTTAGAAAAATGATATTTTAAAAATGTTTATGTCAACCATATATAATTAAAAATGTGTAATGATTTTCATAAAATGGTCTTCTACAATTATGTTCAATAAGAAATTTAGAGTATAATAAGATTAACATGATTTTTGATGAATAGTAAATTATGAATAGTAATTTTTTGATTAGGATTAGTAATGTGTCCAAATGGATTAGTAATCTCACTTAAAGAAAGTATTAATATAATCTAGGCACCTGGATTAAGTAACGTGATTCAATAAAATGATTAAATAACGGTTTCGTAAATTATTATTCATGTATTAGTTTTTTAGGTGAATAGTGTTTTTTAATTGAAAATTAAATTAAAAATATTTAGAAAATTATTTTTATAAAATGGATTTCATTTTTGAACTCAGAGCATCAATATTATGTTAAGGTAATTTTTGGGGATTTTTCTGAAAAAATGAATTTTCGGTGAATAGTGTATTTATTTAAAAAAAAAATTAAAATATATAGAAAATTATTTTTATATAATGGATTTCATTTTTGAAATCAGATCATTGATATTTTGTTAAGGTGAAATTTTTGGATTATTCTGAGAAAGTTGAATTTTTGATGAATAGTGAAAATACAGTTTTTAAGTTACGGGTGTTCAATGACATCATTAAATGATGTATTAGGTATGTAATAAATATGGTCGACTTATGAATAGTAATATAAGGTATGAGGTGTACCAAGATGCCAATACCATGGGAAAACACCATGGGCAAGCCCATGGTTTGGCCAGAACCACTAATGAGGTGTCCCTTGGCCATTAATGCCTTGTCCCCTCACTTTCCCTATAAATACCAAGACATCCTCTCATCCATTCGACTCCCCACTCTCCCCCAACGATGTTATGGTCTCATTACCTCCCAAGGAGTCCTCCCAAGGTGCCCCCAAGCCCTCAAGGTCCCAACCATTGAGTTTTAAGAGTTACGTTTTAAGGTAAGGGATCCGACCTCTCTATTTCTTTTCAAGAAATCTCTTTTATGTCATTTCTTTTATGATCTATATTCCTATGTTAAAGGATAATATTTAATACTCCTATTACTTCCCTTTTCATGTTCATATAATTAGATAACCCCTCTTACTCTCATTATTTCGGTTTATGATCTTTTATGTGGCGCCGTTAGGCTGCCGAAAGTTTTGTAATAGATTATTTCTCCCTTCTCATTTTTCAAAATCTATTTTCATGTAAAGTATTTCAAGTTACTTTTTATTATGTTGGGGTATGATCTCTAAATTTATCATACTGATCTTTTATGATAATATTATGAGACACCCCATTTGATCTCTTCAATTCAATATGTTGATGTTTTAAGTGGCGCCGTTAGGCTGCCAAATTTTTAAGTGGTTCTTTCACATTTCTCCTTTTTCAAAGTTCTAATTCCATGTCAAGTCTTGAAAGTTCGTTTTTATTATGTTGGGGTATGATATATAAATCGATCATACTGATCATTTATTCTCATATGATGAGAGACCCTATTTGATCTCATCAATTCATTTTTGTTGAAGTTTAAGTGATGCCGTTAGGCTGTCAAATTTCTAGGGGGTTCTTTCACCCTTCTCATTTTCAAGATCTATTTTCATGTCAAGTCTTTCAATTTCCTTTTTATTATGTTGGGGAATGATCTCTAAATATATAATACTGATCATTTATGTTCATATGACGAGATACCCTATTTGATCTCATCAATTCAGATTTGTTAAAGTTTAAGTGACGCCATTAGGCTGTCGAATTTCTAAGGGGTTCTTTCACCGTTCTCACTTTCAAGATCTATTTTCATGTCAAGTCTTTCAAGTACCTTTTTATTATGTTGGGTTATGATCTATATATCTATCATACTGATAATTTTTGTTCATATGATGAGAGACCCTATTTGATCTTGTCAATCCATTTTTGGATGTTTTAAGTAATGTCGTTAGGCTGCCGAATGCTCATAAGAGAAATATTATTTTTCTGTCTTCGTTTCAAGTTCTTCGTTTCATATGGTATATCATTCAAATTTCATTACCATGTTCTTAAATACTTTATATTCTGTTCTAAAACTATTTTATGTATCATTTTTGAGTGGTTGACCCATGTCCCCTCTCTTTTCAATGTTTTCTAAAACCATGTATCGTAGACGTTATGCTGCATAGTTTTCACCTCAAAATGCCTCCCTATTTATCTCAAAATTATTTAATGTTATTAAGTGAATACTCAATGTTCTTATTTATAAAGGGGTATTCACATATATATAAAAAGGTTCTATTTTAAATTCTGGGATTTACATACATGAAACCCGCTTTCCCTTTTCGTGGGTTTAAAGTGACATAAAGATCATGTCTTTAAAGCTGTTTTTAAAACGTTATGATTATGAAATGAAACCCATTTCTTTTATGCCATATTGGTTTTTTATGAAATGATTGATGATGATATATGTTACTCACCTGATAATAAAGACATTTCAATGGTGCACCCAGATAGCGCTCCAATGCATTGGGTAAAGACTTAATCTCTAGAGATGACTTTTTAGACTGATACCTTGGTGAATAACATTGGTAATTTTTATTGACACCATCGGGATGGACCTTGGTGAAA
Organism: Viscum album; assembly: GCA_963277665.1. NCBI lineage: Eukaryota > Viridiplantae > Streptophyta > Magnoliopsida > Santalales > Viscaceae > Viscum > Viscum album. Next base: position 1,715,265,891 of record OY728130.1, read on the forward strand.
CGAAATTATTGTCAATATTAAATGTTTTTGCCACATCTTCAAGTTATGAAAAATGTTATTTTTATTATGATATTCCTCATGATTTCTTTCTCATGCCTTAAAGTTCTTTTGATGACTTTATTGATGTATCTCAAGTTCAAATGTTAAATGTTTCCCTTATTTCCCTTACTGGGCCTTCTGCTCACCCTTTCTTTTGATGTATGTACCCAGGTTCAGAGATGCAGTAATGAACCTAGGATGAACATTAGGAGAATACTTTCAAGTGTTTAAGAAGAATGTTTTAGGTTTTCATGTTTTATGATCCTGGTTTCCAAGACACTAAACCTTAAAGATCCTCAGTTTTGTAAAATGTAATGAAAGTTTATGTGACAAAAAGAAGAGATTCTATAGTTGGTATCAAAGGATGATTTAGTTATTTGTGTAAATTAGGATATGAAAACTCTAGGAATAACCCTATAGAAAAGTTTAAATATAAGAAATCTTCCTGGTATTTTGGTGAATATTGAGTAAGGGGTTGCCAAGAAAACACATCCCTCTCTGGATACGAATAGGTAGAGGTGGCTCTAGCACAGATGTACATAGGGGTAAAACACGAAAACACCACTTTGAGCTAGACTCTAACGGGAACTCGTACACGACAACGGGCCTTGCTGTACTCATGGTTACGACACTCCCGGGTGATATGCTTTGGTAAATTCATAATCTTAGTATGATCCATTTTTAAAGGGACAAACATAAAATAAAATAAATATTCACATAAGGATATATGATCATGGATAACCAAGTTTGAAACCTAGGGGATCACAAGTTAGGGTATACTTTTCTTCTACAAGTTATCCTTATATAATTTAAGTTCCTTTTCATGATTATTGGCTAAGTATTTACGTCCCTAATTATACTATCTTTTCTTAGTTAATGATGGGAAATGGAAGAACATGTCTCAATAACCAATGTGATAGGAAATGCGATGATTTCCGTATTAATATGACATGGATGATTAGGGGATTAAAAGATGATTATTATTTTGGAAGACGTTCACTATTTTGAGGACCCTATATGATCAAGGTAAATAGATTACTACGGTATTTTCATTGAGGAGTATGGTTGACTTATATTTTGAAGAATCGATGAATTTATGGTGAACTTATGGTAATTTAGGTTACTTATGGGAATGATTAACCTATCTTGGGTAAAATATGTTTAGGTTAGCTACTTTTGTTAAAAGATGTTAGGAGTAGTTGATGTTGTTTGAAGATGAACAATGAAGTTAATTTTGGAAGACTATGTTATCAAATCCTTCTTGTATTTGGGGTTTCAATTTTAGTTTGGTTTATTTTGAGGAATCTTAGGGACCGTTATTTATGGAATGGTCTATGATGAACTTTGGGTAGTACCATGGAACATTGAAGATTTAAAATTAGTTTCCATTCCTATGGGATTATTTCTTTTTGAAGAGTTTTTTTACCTTACCCTTTCTGTTTTTGGTATAATATTTAAAGATAGATGAAATAGATAGTTAATCTTTTGTAGATTATGTGATTATATAGAAGATAATTCTTGTGCATTTGATGAGACCAAGTGTTTTTGAATGATCATCATTTGGATAAAAGATTAGTTTTTTGAGAACTTATTAAAGGATGAAACTCTATATGAAGGTTGGTATATTTTCTTATGTTTTTGTTCTATGTAGTAAATGAATTCCTCAAAATTATTAAAAGGAATGTAAAACAATAACATTGTTGGTATATGTTTCCTACTAGGTAATCAAATATCGTTTACACACATCATTAGCTTGGGATTTTCTTATGGTTAACTTTCTACTAATCATGTTTTCTATCACTCTCCCTCAGAACTTGAACCATTGTTTTCTCCTCCATATCCATTTTTTCGTACATGGAATCCTAGTGTGGGCTAACTTGGGTGACCATTGTAATTCGCTTTCTTTCTTTTAAAGTAATAGTTTTACAGAATCCTTTTTCGATGTGGGACATTCAATGAAATTTTAGAACACAATTTTAAAAATTGCGAGGACGTAATTTCTTAAGGGGGAAGATTGTAACGAACCAAAATTTTGAATAGATCTTGTTTCCTAATTTTATGTGTTATTTTATTTTTATTCTCAACAAAAATGTTTCATTTAATAACATGAGTATAATTAAAATGAGACCATTGGGTTTTGACTGTTATATGACCATTGGTCAATATGACCGCTAGAAACTAAACGTTTTGATTATTGTCTCTAAATACAATTAATCTTGGTTAAATATTATAGAAAGAAGATATGATGGCCTCACCCAGTAGTATTGGACCGATCGAATCCCGTCTAACAGAACTTGGGAAGGAGGTAGCACCACTGGGCTTCGCTCTAGACTAAACCCAAGCCGAACTTCATCGTGTGAAACTATAATAGAATCAACTTTGCGAGAAGTTCAAACTGATAGAAATTACTATTCGCGTGATGTTGGCAGAGCCTCCCTTGGATTCTCTCACCTTAGAACACCTTACACTTAGGTCATATGCTGGTGTGATAAGGGGCTATGTAAGGAGACCATAACTACCTTATGTAATCCTTTGTTTTATATAAAAATTGGGATTTCATCCTATGATGATGTTTATGAATTTTCAAATGACCATATAAATATAGTATGCATATTTTGATGAATTTTAGAAAATGGATATTTTAAAAATGTTTATGTAAACCTTAAATAATTAAAAATGTGTAATGATTTTCAAAAAATGGTCTTCTACAATTATGTTCAGTTAGAAATTTAGAGTCTAATAAGATAAACATGATTTTTGATGAATAGTAAATTATGAATAGTGATTTTATGATTAGGATTAGTAATGTGTCCAAATGGATTAGTAATCTCACTTAAAGAAAGTATTAATATAATCTAGGCACCTTGATTAAATAATGTGATTCAATAAAATGATTAAATAACGGTTTCATAAATTATTATTCAAGTATTAGTTTTTTTGGGTGAGTAGAGTTTTTTAATTAAAAATTAAATTAAAAATATTTAGAAAATTATTTTTATAAAATGGATTTCATTTTTGAACTCATAGCATCGATATTATGTTAAGGTAATTTTTGGGGATTTTTCTAAAAAAAATGAATTTTGGGTGAATAGTGTATTTATTTAAAAATAAAATTTAAAATATTTAGAAAATTATTTTTATAAAATGGATTTCATTTTTGAAATCAGAGCATTGATATTTGGTTAAGGTCAAATTTTGGGATTATTCTGAGAAAGTTGAATTTTCGATGAATAGTGAAAATACAGTTTTTAAGTTACAGGTGTTTAATGACATCATTAAATGATGTATTAATTATTTAATCAACATGGTCGACTTATGAATATTAATATAAGTTATGAGGTGTCTCAAGTGGCCAATACCATAGGCAAATACCATGGGCAAGCCCATGGTTTTGCCAAAACCACTAATGAGGTGTCCCTTGGCCATTAATGCCTTGTCCCCTCAATTTCCCTATAAATACCAAGCCATCCTCTCATCCATTAGACTCCCCACTCTCCCCAACAAATTTCTGGCCTCATTACCTCCCAAGGAGTCCTACCAAGGTGCCCCCAAGCCCTCAAGGTCCCAACCATTGAGTTTTAAGAGTTACGTTTTAAGGTAAGGGATCCGACCTCTCTCTTTCTTTTCAAGAAATCTCTTTTATGTAATTTCTTTTATGATATATGTTCTTATGTTAAAGGATGATCTATTATACTCCTCTTACTGCCCTTTTCATTTTCATATAATGATAGATCCCCTCTTACTCTCGTTATTTCGGTTTATGAAGTTTTAAGTGGCGTCGTTAGGCTGCCGAAATTTTTGTAACAGATTCTTTCTCCCTTCTCATTTTTCAAGATTTATTTTCATGTAAAGTATTTCATGTTCCTTTTTATTATGTTGGTGTATGGTATCTAAATTTATCATACTGATCTTTTATGATCATATGATGAGATACCCCATTTTATCTCTTCAATTCAGTATTTTGATGTTTGAAGTAGCGTCGTAAGGCTGCCGAATATTTAAGTGGTTCTTTCAACTTTCTCCTTTTTCAAAGTTCTAATTCCATGTCAAGTCTTGCAAGTTCTTTTTTATTATGTTGGGGTATGATCTCTAAATCTATCATACTGATAATTTATTCTCATAATATGAGATATCCTATTTGATCTCATCAATTCATTTTTGTTAATGTTTAAGTGGCGCCGTTAGGCTGTCGAATTTCTAAGGGGTTCTTTCACCCTTCTAATTTTCAAGATCTATTTTCATGTCAAGTCTTTCAAGTTCCATTTTATTATGTTTTGGTATGATATATAAATCTATCATACTGATCATTTATGTTCATATGATTAGAGACCCTATTTGATCTCATCAATTCATTTTTGTTGAAGTTTAAGTGACGCCGTTAGGCTGTCGAATTTCTAAGGGGTTCTTTCACCCTTCTCATTTTCAAGATCTATTTTCATGTCAAGTCTTTCAAGTTCCTTTTTATTATGTTTGGGTATGATCTCTATATCTATCATACTGATCATTAATTTTCATATGATGAGAGATCCTATTTGATCTCTTCAATCCATTTTTGGATGTTTTAAGTAACGCTGTTAGGCTGCCGAATTCTCATAAGAGAAATCTTATTTTTTTGTATTCCTTTGAAGTTCTTCATTACATATGATATATCATTCAAATTTAATTAACATGTTCTTAAATAATTTATATTATGTTCTCCTACTGTTTTATGTATCATTTTTGAGTGGGTGACCCTTGTCCCCTCTCTTTTCAATGTTTTCTAAAAACATGTATCGTAGACGTTATGCTGCATAGTTTTCGCCTCAAAATGCCTCCATCTTTATCTCAAAATTATTTTATGTTATTAATTGAATACTGAAAGTTCTTATTTCTACAGAGGTATTCACATATATATCAAAATTTTCTATTTCAAATTCTAGGATTTACATATATGAAACCCACTTTCCCTTTTCATGGGTTTAAAGTGACATAAAGATCTTGTCTTTAAAGCAGTTTTTAAAACGTTATGATTTTGAAATGAAACCCATTTCTTTAATTCCATATGGGTTGTTTATGAAATTATTGATGATGATATATTTGGATCACATAATAATAATGACATGTCAAGGGTGCGCCCAGATAGCGCTCCAATGCATTGGGTAAAGACTTAATCTCTAGAGATGACTTTTTAGACTGATACCTTGGTGAATAACCTTGGTAATTTTTAATGACACCTTGGGGATGGACCTTGGTGAAACGAAATTATTTTCAATATTAAATGTTGTAGCCACATCTTCAAGTTATGAAAAATGTTATTTTTATTATGATATGCCTCATGATTTCTTTCCCAAGCCTTAAAGTTCTTTTCTTGACTTTATTGATGTATCTCAAGTTCACATGTTAAATGTTTCCCTTGTTTCCCTTACTGGGCCTTCTGCTCACCCTTTCTTTTGATGTATGTACCCAGGTTATGAGATGCAGTAATGAACCTAGGATGAACATGAGGAGAATCGTTTCAAGTTTTTAAGAAGAATGTTTTATGTTTTCATGCTTTAAGTTCCTGGTTTCCAAGACACTAAACCTTAAAGATCCTCGGTTTTGTAAAATGTAATGAATGTTTATGTGACAAAAAGGTGGTATACTATATATATACTCCATATAAATGTAAATAGGTTCTTAATACCGAATATGTATCAACAGAGTGAAAATTGAGATGAAATCCCTTATAAATATTATACAGTTGATGTGAGAATAAATTAATTAATTGATACTTATTATAAGAGATAAATACAATTAAAAAAATTATATTAATCATAAAATAATAAAAATTAATCATCCACAAAAAATTTATAATATTAAAGTCATCAATTATGTAATATACCCCAATGAAATGAAATTGAGTTATGAAACCCCATACCACATGGTAACATTCAAGTAAAATCCTATTAAATGAAATAATTTTAATTAAAAACATAAAATAACATTATTTATAATTTATTCCTGATATAAAACGAAAATGGTTTTATATACATCATATAAAATAATATATTTTTACAACATTAAAAAACCTCACATTGAAGGAAAATTGAGACGAAATCTCTTACATCATTTCTAACTCATCACGTACTTTCATAAATATCATTCATAATATATATATAAGTTAATTATTTAATATATTAATATAATTAATTCATTTTTACTAAACCTTATATTTTATTTAATTAAATGTTAAATTTAATTTAATAATCAAATATGTTTATGTCTGGTCTTCTAATGATATTAAATTCTTATGTCAAAAATGAATTCTGTATTTTTCTTATAATAAATGAGATAATTGTTCCATAATATGATGAATAGTCATTATTCCATAAATATATATTTTTTAAAATAATTTTATTTTAAACTACCCATGAAATATTATTATGAAAAATGAACTACATTCAAATCATGGAAAAGGTAATCCATATCCCAGAATGAGAAATTTTTACATTTTTCAAAAATTATGATAGAAAGAAAATATGTATTCTTATATATTTATAGATGTAAAATTATTACATAAATATCATATTATTATAGTATATATAATTATATTCTGTAGTTAGGTGATGTGGTTGTAAAAAATGAATAATGACATTCATGGAGGTGGTAATCCAAAAATTCACATGAGCAACATTATAATTTATTAAAGAATGGAAAGGTTAGAAATTAGATCATATATTACCCATAAATAATTATAAATATGTTATTTATTATATATATATAAATTAAATCAATAATTAAAATTAGTAGTGGGTATTGTTGATGGAAAATGAATTGCATCGATATGCGAGGCGGTAGTCCTCCATACACACAAAAAAATGATTCATTTCACATTTCATAAAAGAGAAGATGTATATAGGGTATTCGATTAACACAAATATATATCTATATATGTGGGATACTGATGATTTTATATCTTATTTTTTGAATTATATTTGAAGGTGGTGGATGAAGAAATAGAAATAATGCTCAATGAAAAACAATACTCTTCATCCAACAACCTCATTATGACAACAACAAAATAAATCATATGAGAGTTTAGTGATATTAAAAATTATTCAATGACGTGAGTATAAAATTAATGATGGTATTTCTTAGGCCATGTCACATTGAAATTTATTTTCGTTTTGGAATACAATTTAAGAGTATGTCACCATATATAAATGAGGGGAGTGGAAAATTTGGACTTTATTAATGTATTAAATTAAAAGAAATTACCCCCCCATGGGAAAATTGGATGAAAATAATATATTTAGAATATAGGATATTTATTTGAAAACATAATTCTATAAAATCAAACTTTATTATGTTTATAATTTTCTATTACCCATATAATTTAATTTCAACCTGCATTAACCTTATTTTTAAAAATTACCATGATAAAGTTTTTATTATTTTAAGGGTCAAATGATTTATTATAAAATTATAATTCGAAGATAAATGTACTAGTATTTGAATTTAAACCCATATCCCAATAACATGTATAATGATATGATTATCAACAATTTCAATACATTTAATAAAAATATATTTGTTATAAAATATCACTAATGTATATTTTGACAAATTTAATTTAATATTATAATAAATCAATAAATAAAAACATATAATTAAAATATAAAGAATCCACAACCCCAAAATAACTGAAACATATATTTTTTTACATAATAAATATCCAATATTCTACTACTTTTAATATTTCTAAAATCATTTATTTTTTTTATTTAAATAAATAAATATCAAGTCAGTATTGTGTATGACATGAAAGAAAACATATAATTTACAAAACTATGATCTAAATTATTATTATGAAAATAATGTAATTATTTCGAAAATATCCCTAGTTATTCATTAAATATATATATTTTTTCATTTAGAACAAAAAACCTATATTTAAAATGAATGAGGGTTTCATTTTGTCCTTATATTTTTCTCAACTATTTCAAATTGAAAAATCATGGGTTATAGATAAAAAAGTTTATATATGGAAATGTTTTATTATGATGGACGTAATATAATTATAAAATATAATTATGTAATTTTTTGGTAATTTTTTAGTCCTTTTGAGATCTTTTTACCACAATTACATGATTTACCCTTATAGTGTTGATAATAATTTAAATTACTTACAATTCATAATGAATAAAAAATAAACAAAACCAATTATCCAATTTTCTTACTAAAGATTATAAATATTAGTCAAATATATTATTATTAAAAATATATATGTCTCAAAATTTTATGTAATCATTCAATGAATTAAGAAATTTTGTATTTTTTTGGAAAATACATTTTTCATTGGAAAGATAATTTTACATTAACTCGTTGACTAGTATTCATAATTTATTGAATCTAAAATCATATGTATAGAAATATAATACATAAATTTCTTTTAAAATAGTCCTCAATTGGGTTAATTTTGTTTAATTAAAATGAAAACCCTTTTCACTTAATAATGATTTTTGAGAATTGTTTTATTAAAAATAAAAATTGATTTATAAGAAAATAATGAAACATTATAATTCAATTGAAATTAATTTTACTATTATAAATAATGTTGATCATATTTCACTTCTTGTACAAATCCAAAAATTAATTGAACCTTAAATTTCATGAGTTAATCATAAGAAATGATAGTTTGAGAAAATCCCATATTTTCAAAATTCACTAAAAATAGTTTTTCCAAAATAATTTATTCAATATAATGTAATTTTGATATGTTAAAATAAAAAATAATTTTAGTTTTTATAAAATAAAATTTCTCAAATGTAAAAGAAAATAATTTTATTATCCAATAACATAAATAAATAAAAACCATTTTGGAATCAAATTCATTTTAAAAAACAATAATTATTTTTCTGAAAATTTTTTAAATTTTTATTTAGTATTAATAAATACATTAAGATTTAGAAAATAATTTAGATAGATTTTTTTTAATATGTGTTTTCCCATTAAAACCATCTATTTTAATTGTTATGTATAAATGTTAGTATTATAATAGTGAATCATGGTTTACTTACAATTTGTGTTCTGTGTCAGATATGCTATCGAATTGAGTTTTATTCTTTTAGACTATTTGATTGTTATATTTTCCCAAAATTTAAAAAATGTTGTATTCATAACATGAAAATGATATATAAAATTAAGGGATTCATAAATAAAAATTTATTTTTAGAAAACCCAAATCGTAAAATTGTTAATCATTTTCTCTAATAAAGAGGAAAATAAAATATATAAAAGACATATAAAAGAATATGGTTTTGAATAGGATAAAATTAATGGGATATGAAAATAAATACATTGAGGAGAAAAATAATGTCCAAATAAAAATAAAGTGTCATAAATTACATTTTTTGTTAAATGTTAATGACAAAAAATACCTAAACGTTTGATGGATGAAAAGATAATTAATTCATTAGAAATGATGATAAATGTATAAACATTAGATTTAAAGATCATTTTCCTAATGATTTGGGGTTATTTTACTCTCATGATAGATAAATCCATAAAATACATGTATAAGGTATATTTTTTATTTCATAATAACAATTTCATCATTTTCATGTTCTTTGATAAATTTACACTTCATTTCTTACACAAAGAAAAAATATCCATGATCTATTTTTTATAAATTAATCAGTAAAATTTCATTTAAGGAAACATATAATACAATGTAGGACACAAGTTATCCTCATGTATTTAGACATTAACAAAAAATTAAATGCTTACCATAAGGTGATATGATACCCAAAATACATAATCCTTAATATGAACAAATAATATACATTACTTCAAAATTTCAACAGAAACACCAAATTTTAAACATAGATTACTTCAAAAATAAATATCACCACATCCCTAATTGCCTCACAATTTTTATCATTATGAAATGTCTATCCTCAAATTTTATCTCACACCCCTCATCTTACACCATCATAAATTCAATAACTTTATTCCCCAAAAATAATTTATATTAATCATAATGGTTATATATACCTCAACATAATAAAATTATCTTAAAATGTGATTATGCACATAAAAATTGAATAGAGTTTATCGTATAATTTTTTTAAAATAAACATAATGTTTTACCATAAAACCATTGACGTAAGATCAATTTCATACTAATGATGCCATCATAGAATCCAATGGTAAGTTCTTTGCACATTTCACCATTCGGTTTTGGTTTCAAGCCTGTTGACCATGCTATATTGAATGAATTTTCACCCAACATGTAGGATATCTGTTTTTCAAAAACAAGTTTTAATTAATTATTATAAATTTCTCTAATAAATGATGAAAATACTCAAAGTAATAGTAATTGTCGAATCATTATTAACCACTAAATACTTCTATACAACTAATGTTTTCTATAAATTCAATAATTCATAATTAAAAATTATTACTATAAGATTAACGATAAAATTGAACCTACAAGAAATTAATAACAATATAATTATATAAAATAATTACTCTTAAAATAATATTTTCACTTAAAATTATACAAAACCATTGAGTTGTTTTTCCACAAATTTCTTCTTAAATATATGTAATCATGTTAAACTATGTAACATAAAATATAAAAAGGGGTTCCTATTAATTTAAAATTATGAAAAATATTATAATTATCAACATAAGAAATCTTATTATTACAGTATATTAATATTTCATATCATTCGATTCTAAAGGATTTAATATCTAGTTAATCATGATGGTGCATGTAAATAGTCTGAATTAACCAAATTGTACCCCTAGGTAGTGTCAAAATATGTGTAAAGTAATAGAACCCTCACCATGAATTATAATGATATATGAGAAATATTCAACCCACTTTATTCTAGGTTATTACTATCTGAATAATATACTCCAAAACCATGTCCACGTTCAATGTCTATATAGTGATGTATTATTAAAAACCATGTAATATAAAACTTGCATAAAATTGAATGATTGTATCCTATAATTAATCATATCCTAAAAATCTATAAAATGTTAATGTTCCATAATATAGTTTCCCCTAAAAAAATTTCTCATGTTCTGTACTAAACATTCATTGATATAAACTATAAAGGCATAGAGCATAAAATCCTAGAGTTGGTGGTTTTTTTATTACATAGTCATAAGATATAATCAATATCATCCCATATAATAAAATAGTTTATTATCCCAGATAGTCATTATTATAACATGAATCACACATTATATAAGAAAAACTAAAACATAATATTGAGATATTAATAATTAAAACCCATTAAAATCCCTTAGAGATTCCTTCTTCATATCAATGGTAATGTAAACAAGAACAAAGCGTGATAATATATTCTGAGTATGGGTAATATATATATGAATCTATCATGAATCAATAAGTTATAATAAATATGGAATGAAAAGTAAATGAAAAAATATTCCATTTAATGATTAACATGACTATTAAATCCAACCATGGATAATATCAATATAGTAATCTCATGGATAATAATAACTAAATTCTCATTTAAGGAAATGGTTTGTATTGGATATCATGATCTTAGACATTATGAAATCAATTCTATTAAGACCATACTACATCGACCCTTATTTTAAAAAATTAAATTTAAAAAGTATTTTTGATAAACAACATAAAAAAAATACAAAACTAGGATAAAAATGATTAGTGTCTTTATAAAACAAAGACCATACATAACATCTACAATATATATCACAAACATTTATTTAATTTTTTACCCATGATTCTTATTATCCCTTATTTACTCATTAGTGTTTATATTCACCTAGGGATGTATACCAAATATGGTTCAGAGAAAATCCAAATAAAAGGATATATAATAAACTAGAATAGTGTAACATGGGTTGAGCATAAAAGCAACATCATTATCACGATAAGAAGTATTAAATAATATCATGTAATATGGGAGTGTATAAAAATTAAACCGGTTGTCTTAGTAGTTAAATAAAAAAAATTGGTGGGAACAGATATACCATAATATTCCTGAATATTTTACTTTAACAACTATGATTCATCATATTACCTAATGCATTAGAGCATTGTGCAATTCTTTTTGTACTCGTCACATCATAACATCAACATTAGGCTATATAATTCTAGCAGAACTGGTCACATTATAACATTAAAATTATTATGTATTCCAGATAGAACATATATCAATCATGGTCAGGAATAACCCATGAATGTAATGGGTTTCATTTCATTAATCATACATTTATAACATTGGGTTCCCAAATGAATGAGTAAATAACATACTTGATACAAAAACTATCAACCTTGAGTGAGATGTAAAAGTACTGTTTTTGAATGAAGTGTTCTTTTGGAAAGTATTTTGTATGCCATTAACTCTAGTGGAACAAATTTATTTCCCAAAAATGTAATATAATAAAGAATAAATTATTTTTATTTAATAAAGATACAGAAAATAGAGTGAAAGAGGAAAACCCCACATAAATGGGCTTGGGTTCTAGAAATCCCCTTACCGTGTAACCAAACATTTTATTAAATTTAATATCCAATATAATAAAATTTGGTTCATTAATTAACAACAAATAGACCTTATATACAATAATATGGTTCATTAAGGTTTCATTATGTTCTTTTATGGCCGTTTGGATGAGTAATAGTGTTTAAATTAATTGTTCGGAAGTGTTCATTTTCTTATTTTTCATGAACAGTTCACTTTTACAGATGAATTGAAGTTCATGTAGAACATGGATAAAAATACATAATTGATATTACAACTTATTAATAATCTTAAAAGTTTTTAAAATAGCATATAATGATTTTTTATATAATACGTGGATGAATCATTAGATAAAATTTAATGATTATCATTTTAGGTTAATTTGGGAGGTTTTTGGATCACAACAAATATGTTTTGTTTTATCATTTAGTTTTAGGAATAATATTTTTAACAGAATATAAAAGGGGTTAAAAAATACAAAGTAACATCTTTTTTCAATCATTTAATGGTTTTATTGACATCGTTTAATGAGTTTTAGTAAATTGGAAGTGCATCACCCACGATATAGTTAAATTAAAACATCACGAGAAATGATTTCATTTTTATAAAAAAATAGAGAGAGGTAAGAGTATAATATATATTAAAAATATATCATACTGTTGATTCAATCATACTAGAGTTATTTGGAAATTTGGATAAGAGATGATGATGATAATAGAGTAATTGAAATAAAATTGGAAAGGGGATCGAATGAAAAGGGAGAGGGAAATTACTTCCTAAATATATCATCTTTGAAAGCCTGTTAAAGATAGAGTCTTTAACCTTTTTATGAGAGCAGGGATTCTAGACATGTGGGGTAATATTGGGAATAAGTTTGAGAAGAATTTGGTGTATTCACAAGGCTTGAAAGGTATGAGGAAATGAGGTTGTGAGGGTTGGTATTTATAGTGGATTAGAGAGGGTTTTCCCAATATTATATTCTTTAATTAATTACTTCTCCACAAGACAAGAAATAGTGATGATTAAATGAATAAATATACTAACATAGGAATCTGAGTTATAAATAATGGTTCTCACATACGTTGAATATGATCCATTACTCTATAATTCATGTTTTTAGCATTTATCATAAATTATCATAATTTACTATCCACAAAAATCATGTATTTCATAAAAATCCCCAAAATTCATTATAAACATTTATTGATATGTAGAATTAAAAAATAAACTCCATTTTAGGAATCTGATTTACTAAATAGGTGTAATTTAAAATATTAATCAAAATCAAAATTTACTTTAAAAATACAAATTTTAAAATTTAGTCTTCTTTACTAACACTTTGAAAAATTAAATAAGATCACATTAAAATTATCATATAATTATAAGAAATATAAATAATATTTTATTAATACATTTTAAAAGAATATTTTTCATTTATATTATTCAATTAATATATAAATATACATGACATATAATAATACCAACATTGTAATATAATTATATCATATTGTCACTTATATGATGGATAACTTTTATTTACACCATCATTAGTAAAGATGATATCCACAAGGACATTATAATGTTCACATTGGTCATATTACCATTCATTAAATTACCATTACTATTCATCAAACAAAATTATGCTAGCCCTATCGAACTCCAAACATCTTACTGATCAAAATTATGTTTGTCAGGTTTTTGAAATTCAAATCATAGAAGTGGACCAATTATTTTTAATGGTAACATTGAATATAGTAGATCATTTAAGATGAAGTGGAATTGGTTTTCTAATTTTATTTTATAATAAGGTAATTCCATTGATAGAACTTTGGGTCATTATATTCATCTCCCTTTTGAATTTCTACCCTCGACATTTCATTTTACATAAACAGGTGAGGGTGATTCTCCTTCATCGCCTCCTCTAGTTTCCAAGTGGATTCGTCATACCTATGGTTCTTCCAAAACACATTCACATGGTATTTTTTATTTTTTAATAGAAACTTATCACTCTGTTCTAGAATTTTTAATGGATAGTCCTTATAAAAAAGATCATATTATAGATGTACCACCACTGAGTGAGTACATTTGAGGGATCTGGTATGTACTTTTTCAAGAGTGATACCTGAAACAAATCATGATCATGAGCCATATTCGGCTGAAATGAATGTGGATATACCCTGAATACTATGCGGTCAAGGATCTCAAAGGGGCCAATATACCTAGGAATTATCTCCAAATTATTTCTAACCGCATGACCCTTTTCGATGGTGATATTAAATGGAAGAATGTATCTCTAATATCAAACACTATGTCCCTTAAATGGTTGTTAGCATAACTCTTATTTATTCTCTGAGAATATTTGAAAAGTTACAAGATGACTTGAACCTTCTATGTTATCTCTTTCACAATATCAGGTTCATGTATCTTTCAGTCACCAACTACAACCCAATGGAATGCAGTTCAACATAGCTTTCCATACATAGCTTCATATAGATCCATTATAATACTTGAGTGGAATTTATTTTTGAATAAGAAATCTACCACAATGAGATGTTGATCCCATACACCTTTCAATTCTAGTCCGTAGGCTGAGATCATATAGTGGAGAATCTAAATATTCCTTTTATATTTTCCATCAGTTTGGGGGTGATAGGTCGTGCTGAAATACAGTTCAGTACTAAAAGAATATTGAGAACTCCAATATAATTTACATGTGAACCTATGATCACCATCAAAGATAATTGAGAGTGGAACACATTGATGTCTCTCCAATTACTTCACATATATCTTTGAATGTTGTTAAAGTGAGAGATCATCCTAAATAGCAATAAAGTGGGAAGTATTGGTGATCTGGTCCACCATTATCCATACATAATTATTTCCTTTAGATGTCTTCAAGAGATCTATGAAAAATCTATAATGAAATTATCCCATTTTTACATGGGTATAGGCAATGGATGCATCATCCCTTTGGGATTTTTTTCTCTTATTTATCTTGCTGACATATCATGCACCTTAAGATATACTTAGAAATCTCCTTCTTCTTGTTATCCCGCCAGAAGTGTTCTTGGAGATCATAATACATGTTGGTGCTAACTGGATGGATAGTGAATTTTGAGCTTTGTGCATTGTCCAATAGATCCTTATTTATTACAGGTTACGAGTTATACAAAAAACTATACCTCATTATCTGGGAAATGTCTGGGTTACTCTTTGTTAAATACATCATTTTATACCCTCAAAATGGTAATTTACCCTAGGTGGTAATAATCCATTGAAACAACAAATTGAGAATGTTATTCTTCTTCACAGGGAATCAAAACCCACACTGTTGAAGGATTTTTGAAAGGATATTCATGATCTACATTTGATTTGTAGAGGAGTATGGGATGTCTTGTATTGTGAAAATTTATTTCCATTTCGTGATATTTTATGTGTGATCTATAGAAAAATATTCAATCCATTACCATTACCGCATTGAATTCTTCTAGGGGATGTATTACGATATTCTATGGAAGAATATTCCCACACACTCCAAAAGGTGAAAAGTCCAACACTTGGGTTGCAATTATTGCACCACTTATTGTTATTATAGATATTTATACTTCAATTCTATGGGGCATTGATTCAATAGTTCTAGAAAACAAGAAATATATAAAAAATATGTATAACTAGAATCAAATATGACTTTTTCCATTTTGGAGTGGGTAGGAAGTGTTCCTTGAACGACTTCATTTTCATTCTCCACTTCTACAGTAGTGATGGAATAAGCATTACCTTGTTCATTTAGCTTTTGTGACTATTTATTTTGGTTACCCTCGAGGACTCAAGGCATAGTTCACTTGATTTCATAGTTATCTTGCTCCCACCAATTGTAGAATTGGAATAAGTGTAGTTCTCTCCATTCATCCACCACATTCCCATTCTTTCTTATATCTTTTCGACATTCATGAGCATGGTTGACTTCTTTCCCCACACATAAATCATTTCCCCATCCCTTTGAGGAAACTCCCATGATTCTTGTTCCCATATTTTTGACATGTTGGTGGTTGGGTTTTTTTCTACTATTCTCTTTAGATACTCCGGCAAGAAACTACATCATTTTTTTCATATCACCATATCCATGGGACCATTCTCCAAACTTCATTTCAACTTTGAGAGCACATCAAACAACTTCTTCATAACACACAATTTCTCTAATTGTAAGATCATTTTTAATGTGTGGTTTTATTCCATTAAATAATATATTTATTTATAATAATTATAGATGATAAATCTCGAAGCATACCATGAAAGAATTGTGAAATTTATTTCAGAGGATGTGATAGATTATCCATATTTTTTATATAGATTTATAAATTCTCTCTCCATCATTATACAAAGAGTTTGTGAGAAATACTTGTTAAGAATCATTATCATAAATACTTCCCACTCCATTTCATCAATTTCAACTCTCATCTTGAAGATCATAATAAATCCCCACCAATGGTTGGATTACCTATTGAGATGTTAAATGATTAGAGTCCTCTTATATATCTATGAACATTGAAGAACAAAAAATATTTTCACCATCGAGATAAACTACATTTATGAAACTAGTGGACTGGAAGATCCACTAAATGTTGGTGGTCATTGCTACATAAAACACTCGACATCCAATTGCTGCCTCTTTGGTGAAGGAGGAAGTTCAAAATTATTAGGGTTATTTTTCATATCCATAGATATTTGGGTAATAATCTGCATGATGTTTTGAACTCCACCTCCCCAAGCACTGGGGATGTCATTTGGTCAATCGCTATATTGTCTCTCATATGGATTATTGGCCTAGTTTTGTCTACTTCCCACCATTTTCTTAATAGATAAGGTTAGAAGAAAACATAACTCAACAAGTCATGAATAAATAATTTAATACTTTGTGAAATTAACAGTAAAATCATATATTATGGGATCCCTATCTTTATAAAAGCATCTTGTGTTATTTCATATAATTAGTCTCATACTACAGTTTTCATAAGGCTTCTCTAATCCTAATTTACAAATTAACCAAATCGTGCCTTTGTTACCATCTACAGAAACCATGATTTTCAAAAAATATTACACAATGAGGATATAAAATTCTATTTTCATGGGAAAAGTAGGGCCATACATAAAATTTACAACATATATCATAATCATTTAATTAATTCCTCATTCTTTAGATTCTTATTAAACATTATGTACTCTTTAGTAAGTGTTGTCACCTAAGGATATGCATAAACAATGGATGAGTTAAAATCTTAGTAAGAGGATATATATAAATATGAAATAATTTAACATAGTGTCAGCATAACATAATCATCATAATTTTGAGAAGAAGCATTATATAGTATCATGGAATGTTGAAATTCATAAAAACGAAAACATATGGATTAGTGTTTAACTAGAAAACATAGTTGTGAATAATGATTGAATCATTTTCACACATATCTCACTTCAAATCATGAGTTTCATCACATCACCCAATTCATTGGAGCACTGTATAATTCCTGGCGCACCTATCACATCTGATCATCAAAATTGTGCTATATAATTTTGGGTGCACCTCTCTCATCATAACGTTAACATTATCATGCATGAAACATAGAAAAAATATCAATATTTGTCATAAATAACCCCTATAAAGGAATGGATCTCATTTTATTAATCATACAATCATAAAATATTGGTTCGTAAATGTATGAGGGAATAATATACATGATAGAACTACCATCGACATTGAGTGAGAATTAAAAGGTGTGTTCTTCAAAGAAAGGTTCTTTTAAAAATCAATGTGTTTGATATGAAATCTATAGGAAAACATGTATTTAATTTAAAATTTATGGTAATGATGATTAAATTATTTTTGAAGAATAAAAATACTAAAAATGAAGTGAAAGTGGGAAAATTAAAGGAAAGAGGGTTGTGTTCAGTAATTCCCATTACCTTGTAATGAAATGCTTTATTCAAATTAATGTTCAATATAATGAAATTAAATTCACGAATTAAAAAATATATAACCTTTTATAGATGAATATTGTTAATTATGGTTTCATTATGATCATTTATGGTCCTTCAGATGAGTTATACTGTTTATATTCATTATCTGGAATGTTCCTTTTCTTATTTTTCATGTACCAGTCAATATTACACATGAATAAAAGATCGTATTGAAAATGGAAAAACATACAGAATATCAATTACATGTTATTAATGATCCTACATATTTTTAAATCATATTATAATTAATTTGGTTATATACCTTGTAGATGAATCATTAAATAAAATTTAATGGTGAACATTTTATATTAATTTAGGGTTTTTAGGGGTCACAACAAATATGTTTCATTTTTCCATTTAGTATTATGTATAGAAGTTTTTTCCAAAACATAAAAGGGGTTAAGAGGATATTACAATATTTTATCAACAATTTAATGGTTTTATTGATGTACATGATGGAATTAAAGGAAAATGTAAGTGAATTTCCCATGATGTATGTAAATTAACACATCACAAGTGACGATTTCATTTTTATAAACCAAGTGAGAGAGGGAGTAGTTTAATAAATAATATACCATTAGCATGATATAATACCAGTATTTCAATCATACTAGAGTTATCATGACACATTGATATGACTATATGTGTATAAGAGAATAAAAATAAATGAACTTTGAAAATAAAATTGAATGAAATAAGAGAGAATTTACATCACAAATATATCTTCATTGAGAGCCTATTTAGGGACCATTCATTTACTTTCTATAAGTCCATAGGATGATACACATGGGGGAGAATCATGGTAATATATTTGAGTAAATTTTAGAGTATGCACAAGGAATGAGTTTTGTGAAGAAGTGAGGTTGTGAGGGGTGGTATTTTTAATTAAGGGGATAGGGGTTTTCTCAATATTATATTCATTAATTTATTATTTCTACACAAGATAATAAATAGTGATAATTATATTACTGAATACAGTATCATGAGAATGTGAGTTTTAACCGATTGTTATTACATAATCATAACATCATACATGACTCTATAAATCAAGTATTTAGAATTTACTGTTATTTATCGTATTTTACTGTTCACAAAACATCAAGTATTTCAGAAAAATCCAAAAAATTCACCCTAACAATTTTTAAACCTGTTGATTCCAAAATAATTGAACTCCAATTTAATTTTTTTTTACAAATACGGGTAATTTATTTTTTAATTAAAATAATAGTTTATTTTAAAAATAAATATTTTAAAATTCAAACTACTTTACTAATACTTTAAAATTTTAATTAAGGTCTCCCAAAATTATAATACAATCCTATGACATATAAATAATAGTTTAAGAATAAATTTTAGGAGAATTTTTTAAATTGTTTGATTAATTGTTAAATATTTATTAGTTACCAAAATTATAACACGATAATATAATTATATCATATAGTCACTTATAGGATATATAAATTTTATTTATACTATCATTGGTAAGGTTCCTATTCTCTTGGATGATTTACTTTTCAAAAGGGTCATATTATTATTCCAAATGGTAAAATTAATGTTAACAAGGGTATGTAACTTTTCACATAAAAATCAAGGTTGTCCTATCGGACTCCAAAAATTTTACTAATCGCAACCGTGTATATCACATTTTCAAAATTCAAATCATTAAAGTAAAAAAAATTATGTTCAATCGTTACATTGAATTTAGTTGTTCATTTAAGATTGGTGTGGCATTGTGTTCCATAATTTGGTTATATAATAAAGTAATTCCATTGATAAAACATTGGTCTGTTACACTTACTCCAAAATAGTTTAATTTATGGGTGGGTATACAATGAAAACCTATTTAATGCAAGATAAATGATTTTTCTCCTGAGACGTATCGATGTATTAAGGGGATATATATAACTAGGCCCCAACCATCACTGTATATCCAATGTATCCATCATATATTGGATGATCAATTTTACATTTAAATAATATTACTTATATATAAATATCTATATTTTGTATAGAATATGAAGTCTCAAAATATCTACAGTCAATCAACTTACATTCATATAAAGACATATTATGTTGAATTGTTATATGGTTTAGTATATAGACATATCCATTTTAAAATGAATATGGATATTTAAGGGGAATGTAATTTTTATGACAAGAAGAACAATAATTTTTTAAACGAATGTTAATGACCAAAAAACAAATCCAGAGATGAATGATGATTATTAGAAAAGCATATTTTGTAGTAAATAATGTATTTTAAAGAAAATAAAAAAATAAAAAATTTAAATATGTTCTCATAATTTTTTTATTTATAAAATCAATGATATAATGTAGATTAATCTTAAGAGTCAAAAACTATTATTGTAGTTGGAAAATATATTAATGTCATATAAGTTAAATAATTATTGTAATTTTTTATAGAAATAAGAAAAATTAATTATGAGAACAAAATAATAAATATTACATTAAAAAAATATCATAGAGACAGAAAAAATACAAATTCATTTATAAAGCATTTGATAAAAAATTAAAGTTCATTTACTAATTTTATAAAATATGGATTAAAAGAATATACGAGATCAAAAAAAAGATATATTATAATAATTTATTTCAAACATTCCTCTTGAAATATTAAAACAAATTGAATTCTGAGTCATGAAGACAAAATTGATGTTTACGTTAAATGTTTAAATGGGTTAGTAGAGCACTACAATAATATAATTAGGTTAATTATAATTAATATGTATGAATAACATTGTAATTTAGACGATTCCCCAATATAAAATATTACCATTAAAGATAGAATCAATAAATATATTTGTTATGTGTTACAAATGAAAATAATATTACGAGAAGTTGAAATACAAAAAAATTAATAAAAAAAACAAAAACATAGAATAAAATTAATAATGAATAAGTAATATAAACCAAAGAAATAAAATTGAGTAATAAAACTCTATACCACTTTGTAATATTCAAGTCAATTCTCATATAAAGAAATAATTTAACTTGAAACATTAAATTAATTATTTTTTGTAGGATTCATAATATACATTTAAAATGGAATTATATATAAAATATCGAATAAAATTGGTGCATAAAAGTAAAATATGACTAAATGATGGATAATTGGGATGAAATATCTTATCTGAGGTTTGACTCATCACATTCATTAATTATCTTTATAAATATTAAGTATATGTTAATTATTTACATGAATTTTTTTTTGATATTTATATTTTTCCTTTTACATTATTAAGGAACTTCTTATATTTAATTATTTAATTAACTAGGTTCACATAATATGTTTTCATGATATTCAAACTACATGTTCAAAATGACATCAGAAGACTGATTTGGGAAAAAGGTCATAATTCATCAGGTATAGATTAATTCATATGATATAATTATCTTCTTTGTATATCAATTATAATTTTAAACCACTAAGGAATTATGGTAATTAAAAATTATTTTTTCCATAATAAAATGGTAAGTTGTACGTAAGCATGATTAACATGTCATTTTTTTCAACGATAATGATGTAATGAATATAAGTATTATTTTATATTTCTAGAATAACAATTATGAAGTGAATAAAATATTATATATTCATATACACTTATATATAGCATCCATGTGATGTGGTTATGAAAATAGAGTCACATCGCTCCATGGAGTTGGTAATCAAAATGTGAGGACAAACCATCCAACCAAAATAAAATGAATGGAAATTGAAATAATTATATGATACCTTACCATTAAATAATGATAATTAATATATATATATATTAAATCCCTTATTAAATAAATCTATGAGAGGTGGTGATATGAAATGAATTTCATCGGTTTGCAAAGTGATAGTCTGCCACATAGACAATAAAATGGTTTAGTTTCCCATTTGATGGAAGTTGAGACATATATAGAGTATTACATTGATATTAAAAAATATTAATATATTTTAGATATTTAAATAATTATATAAACATGTCTTAGTTTTTTGAATGATGTGTAATAAGAAATAAAACCGAAATACAAGGTTAATAATGATTCCACTTATTTCGTAATCCTCTTTTTCATTACAAGGAATGAAAACATAAATTGTTTTGTAATATAGAAATGTCACAGAGACATAGGAAGGGATATAATTAATGTATTTGGGAATTTCTTGGATAAACCAAAAAGATAATGAAGTGATAATTGAAGAAGATAAATGTTCTATTTCTTAAATGAGGCTTGGGTCACTTTAGGATGTTTATAAATTATTAAAACAATATAAATTATTTCTCATTGATAAATGGATCCAAAATGATGTAAATTTAATAAAAGATATGAATGGGAAAAAATACTATCATCCAATGAAATTTGGACACGCTTATATTTGGGTTATAGCCAATTATTCTTTAAACACATGTTAATCCTTTTCGTAATTTACCCTTCGATAATATTTTTACAATTTAGGGGTCAAGATAATTTAAATAAAAATAACTTGTGAAAAAAATTGGACTTTTTTTATTTTAAAACCATATAAAGATCACATGGATTAATATTTTTTTGAAAAATTTTAAATGTTTTAATAAAAGATTATCTCTCATAAAAAAACATTAATTTCATGGTTGCCAATATTAAATTAATTTGTATTTGAGAACATCAATACAAATATTTATTTATAATATAAACCACTCAAAAAAACCATTAATGATATATTTATATTATTAATTTTATTAATATAATAAATCATTAATATTAAATTACATTTAATATCATTAAATTCATTTACTATTTTTTTCTTTTAATGAAATAAATATTGTATCATCCTTTCATCAGGAGTTAAGGAAATTTTATAATGAAAAACATTATAGATAAATTCCCATCCATTAAATAGTTTCATAATTTTAAACTAAATTTTATTATTTATTCAAAACATTATATTTTACATTATATATATATATATATATGTGATATTAAGAATCTATAGGGTGATATTATTATGTTATCATTTACCCAATTATTATAAATGTTAAAATCATATCCAAATTGAAAATGCCAAATATAGAAATTTTTATTTATTATGGTGAAAACATAATCATAAAATAATATTTTGGAAGGTATTGTTATAATTTTTGGGTCCTTATCATATCATATTTAATATTAATTACCTGATATAACCTTACCAAGGTGATAATTATTTATTATAGTTACATTTTATAATGACTAAAAAGGGATATGTTTACCAATTTCATACAAATTTATTAAAAATAATGAATCCATTTTTCATAATTCAATTTTCAAAATTGGAATAATTTAATTTAAAAATAAACTCGAAAACCACCATGAAAAGTAATTTTTCATGAAAAAACATTTTCAAAGGAAAACATGATTTTACATTAACATTAAGAATAATAATTTTGGTTATATTAATAAAAATTCATATATATATATATAATTTATAAATTTATTTGAATTTATTCTCCATTACAAGTAACTTTAAAAAATTATTATGTAGAAACACGTGCACTTAAATACAGTATTAAAAAAATGCTTTTTATTTAAAATAATATATTTATATAAAACTGTAGAAAATTTATAACTAAATTTAAATTATTTATATTACACTAATCTAAAAATATAAACATTTTTCAAATTACATTATTTTATTAAAATAAATTATAGTTTTACAAAAAATAGATATTTTTCACTATTCGCATAAAAACAAATCACTTCAAAATATAAAAAAATATCAATGTAAGCTAATATTAGAATGATGTCATCAAAAATGAAATTCTATATAAAAATACCATTACAAAAATTTTAGGAAAATAATTACATTATATATAAAAAACCCAATAAAAAATTTATGAAAATTTATTTCTAGTTATTAAATGACTTTACTTATAGATTTATACTTATTAATTATTATTAAATCAGTACATAGAAATTATATAATTATATTATAGTTATTTTTCATAATAAGGTTATTTTCGTTCATATCATTAATTTTCGTGATCACATTTAAAATATAATATTTTTATTGTTTATCATTATTTCTCTTTAGTTAGTGTTGTGTCTTTTGTATGCTATCGAACATAATGATCTACATTTAAAATCATATAGATTTACATATAGTGTATAAATCATTAATGAAATTATTATTATGTATTAGAAGTTATTAGAACATAATTTTAGTGATTTAATATTATACATCCATCAAATCATAGTCTATTGTCTAAATTAAAAATTTTAGCTTATTCAAAACGTTAATATGATAGAAAAATAAACCAAAAACTACAATTTTTTTAAAAAAATAAATCATTAAATCATATATAATTCTATTCATTATAATATATCATAAATTTCATCATCAAATTAAACATTTATATAGAAAAATATACTAAATAATATTCACATAGCGTTATATGAAATAAAATAAAATAAAATAAAAGCTTCAAAAATTCATATGATATTTTAATCAAATTATATACTATAATGTTGGAATGTCAACTAATTATATGGAAAACACATGATTCAAAAAATAAGTCCCTCAATTCAACCTATTATTGTGGATTATGGCATGATTCATTGAAAAAAAATATTATCTAACACCTCTAAAATAGTATTTGAATATGTATCAATAATAAATTGTATTCATTGACACATCAACTCTCATAGAATACCCATGAGAATTGCACATGATTCTTGAATCATGAATGCCTGTCTCTTGATAAATATATGATTTCATTGCCATGATGTCATATATATAATCTAAAGAAATTATTGAACACCTGTTATAACACAATTGGAATTTACCTAATGACTTGAATTTTTTATTAAGATAATATGTTATTGGAGAATTCAAAAATTTCCAACCTAGTACTTGAACAAAATAGAATTTTCAGGTAAAATATGTACTTTTCAAAAAATGCAGTTTGCCACCTTTTGATGGCGCACCCACATTAAATCTAGTTTTTAACATGTTTTAAAGTTCAATTTGAAAAAATAAAATTATTCTTTGGAATTAGGATATAAAAATTTACTTTGGATAAATTTTTCTTATTATTCTGATAACATTCATATTTTAATAAATAGTAAAAAAACGCTATATTTTAATTAAAAAAACCTTTTTCAGTGAAATAATTTATATTGTTAAATTATAATATTTAATGGTTTTAATATATAAATAGAATATATTTTTTCAATTTAATATAATTTATGTCATTATCATTAATTATAAATTGAATTCATAGGTGAAATAATTTCAATATTTTGCAATGTTTTAACTTTTAAAACTAATTTTCTTAACAACGAGATTAATATTAAATTAATTTCTGTAACTTCTGTGATTTGAATTTAGAGAAATGGATTCCATATTTGGAATTATTAGGTCAAAATTATTTTAATAATATACTTGTTATTTTTATTTATTACGAATTGTAACTACGATAAATTTTATTTACCATAGTTAAAGGTAAATCGGGTAATTTAGGGTAAATATAATATTATAAAATTACCTTAACACTTGTCCTACTATATTTGGATGATTCTATTTTACCTTAAATAATACATGGGTCGAAATAGAATCTAATAGAACCCACTTGTATTTGATTTAACTTTATATTTAGTTTATTTAAAGGAAAGTGAAATGACTCACTCAAACTTTAATAATTAGATTATATCTAATATATAGTTATGTGTAATTTAAATTTGATTATAAATACTCATTATAAAGATAAAATGTTTTTCTTTATCATGGTAATTTATTTGTCATTTTTAATAAATATTGTGTTACCTTAAAATCGTATACATTAATGATGTAGAAATTATTTATTTAGTGAACAATCAATAATATAGTTTTTATTAATATAATAATACCTAACAAAAGGACCATAAACTTGACCAAACACTATTGGTCGAATATATATATAACCTAATTATCTAAGGGTCTATTTTGGGACAATTTGGAGCATTATAAAACCAATTAGGACATTTAGATTATTTTATTTTAAATGATGTCAAAGATGTCACCTTCATAATTTAATAAATACAATAATTTTAATGTTTTGATATTAAGATGATAAATTAGAGTAAAAATATTATTATGAAAGGTATTACATTTATAATAATAATAATAGGATTTTATTTTTAATTTTTATGAAACGAATAATTATATTAAATGACTATACAAAAATGATGTAGTAATTGTTTTATTAAGAGAAATATGAAATAAATGGTTTTATAAATATTAAAATAAACATTATATGAACTAATAAATTCTGTCCACAAATTTTCTAGATAAATATGACATGTTATAAATCGATTAAACAATTTTTTTTGAATATATCCTCTTTGTTGATTTTAATTAAATTCAAATAAATGAATCGTTTCAAAATTAACACTATTGTTATTTTATAAAAATAACATATTATTAAATTGTTTAAAAATCACATAAATATTTAAAAATTATAAATTTTAATTTATATGGTATATAATATCAAAAAGTACCCAATTAAGGATAATTCACAACATATAAGTAATTATTTATAACAATTTAAAATTTAGAATATTATTACCACAAATAAGATTAAATAAATTAAATAAGGCTAAATCAAATTGATAAGGTTTAAAAGAAATTCCCAATATGTTTAAATTTTATTGGATGATGATATTAAAACCCTATCTCATATAATATTTTTATTTAATTCATTTTTGGAGGTTTTTATGTTGGTTTTGAATTAATTGTAAATTAATATTTCTAATGTTTCCAAAGGTGCCCCTCTCATCCCTTTTAAAAGGGAACCTCCTCCCTCACCTCTTCACAACACATTGAGCCTTCAAAATCTGCCAACCCATGCCCATTTCTATTCTCCACTTCCCCAGAAATATTATGCAGGTTCTAGACTTCTCAAAATACCAACTCTAGTCCATTAAGAGGAAGCATAAAAGAGGTGTGTCGAATAAGAGGTAATATCTTCTACCGATTCTTTCAAGTTTCTTTCTTCTTCAACATCTTCTTCATTATTTGTTTCATTATGAAGTAATAATATGAATATAAATAATATACTGATATGTTATTATAAATATGAAACAACCTCATTTCACTTTCTGTCTATCCTACAGAAAACAAAATCACTGCGCGTGCGTATGTACGGAATACCGTCTCCACGTCGTGGTGTAATCTGTTTTTCCACCACCACCTTACTTGGATGGGTATAGTGGTGTAAAGAATAACTATATGTGGATATTATAACATCATACTGATTATGAGACATTATATTATCCACTCCAATTCCATTCATCAATATGGGAATGATATCATCGCTCGTGCGTACGTACGGATTACCGTCTACACGTCACGAGGAGATTCAATCTCCATGTTAACCATTCAAGAATGATTATAAAGTTTATATAATGAATAATAATGGTATATATAACATAATAATTCTACTGTATTTATATATATTTTATTTACTTATTTCCATTCAAGTCAATAAGGAAAGGAAAATAGCGTTCATGCGTACGTACGGCCTACCGTCTCCATGAATGGTGTGATTCATTTCATTTATTTGTCTATTATATATATATATATATAGAATATATATGAGATATAAATATTTTTTTTACATTCTGGAAGTTATTAAATCATGATATAATTAATAATAATATCAAGAACAACAATTCCAAACACGTACAATAAATGAAACGATTTTAACAAAAACGCTACTTTAACATGGAATTTAAACAAGAACGGGTAATATAAAGTCATAACTGAACCATATATGATATCGTAACAATGAATATGATTTGGTAAAAAGTCAATGACATTATTTAAATCATTATATAGGAGTTTCAGATACATCTGAAGCATATTGGACAAAAGGTAAGGGATAACTTTTCCAATCTCATTTTTATCCGAGATAGTTTATTCATAAGTATTTAATGAGGTTCTATTTATCATCTATGTCCCTATTATCTAAAAATGGTTTCATGTATGTTTAAATTCCTTTTTACAGTTTTGACTTTTACTACATGGTATGTAAGGAATATTTATTTTATTTTCCATATGAGGTACTATTTGAATTTTCCAGCAAAACTACGAGAAGAATGTTTTTTAACTTATACAGCATGAATAGATTTTTATGGTTTCATAAATAATTATTTAAATAAAGTTTACTCTACAAAATTTCATGATTATTTTCAAAAAAATACTTTTTTTAAAATTTCAATGCATTTTTTGAAAAAAAAAATATTTTGAAGAAGAAAGGATATTTTCCTCAAGAATTCATTTCACGTGTTTTATCAAAACTGTTTTCCATATAAGATGACATTATAAAGTATGTTTATATTCAATTATATTGTATATATTATTTACATGGTTTAATTTTTCTTATGATGAAATGATATCCATTTATTTTATATGTATTATCTTATGATGGGATGATTTTTTATGAAACCCATTTTATTAATTGGGTTATGATGAATGATTTATGTTTATGTGGTGGAAAACGTAAGATTGATTTCATTATTAGATGGGTGAGACCTATATCTCCCTCTAATGCATTTTGTAGACATTTAAATCTAATGATATATACATGGCTAGAATTGTAAGTTAATCTGGTTCAGTGATACAGGACTGGAACGAGGAGTGAACTCGATTGAGAAAGGGACATTGTCCACTAAGATTGTCTTGGCAGCAATGCCTTGGCTACTATGGAAATCATATCATGAGCTTAATAGTTTTCCACAATTACATGTTTTCTTCCCTTGCAATTTTATCAGGATTCATGTTCAATTATGATATATTCCTTACATACTTCCATGATTTATGTCCTTGCTCAAGATTTTGATGTTTAGATTTTATGTTCAAGTTCATGCATTCACATGTTTATAGATTGTTTTATGTTCTCTAAGTTTACCCTTTCTGTGTATTTGAGCTCACCCATTATATGTTTTCTTTTCCCCATGATTTAAAGAAATGTTTTAGGTAATAATAAAAGGGGAAGATCTTTATGGGAGATGTTGATGATCTTTCCCCATGGTTAGATGATTATATTACGGGTTTCCAAAGACACTAAACTATTACGGTCCTTGTGTGTCTGTTTTTGTTATGTATTAAGTATTCCACAAAAATTAATTTAATGTCTATGTATGTGAAGCTTGGGTCTCTACACGGCCCACCATCTGGGTGGCCCACCTAGGTGGTACGGGGTCCGTCCCCCTCCCAAACAGAACAAGTCATTCGGGTTACCGAAACGGTGGTGCCACATGGTGCTACCACTACCAACAGGACCCATGGGTACGAGTCCCCCTCCTCCTTCACGACTCGATACTGCAGCCTGCCTTCTTCAGAGCCTGACAGCATTCCACCTTTTCTACCCACATGGCCAGCCAATTCGGCTTCCCCCATCAGTATGTCGCAGCGCCGACCTTCCACCGCAACCAACGGTTTCTGGCCGACTCCCTCATCTACCGCCCTCGTATGTCCGCTTCGGTCACTAGCGCCGCCACATCGACCCTTATTCCTCGAGGCTATGAAGGTTCTCTATAGATCAGTTTCACATATTTATATGCTTATGGGACTCCTGAGAAGCCTCCATTGCGGAGTGCCTTCAGTATTCCAGGTTTTGTCAAGTTGAGAAATTCTCCCCAAAAAACGCAATGATAAATCAATTGGAGGAAGGTCCGAGCATTGTTCGTTTACCCTGCGCCCTCGGTGTTAGCATCATAACATGGGTGACATTAATTCACCTTCAAACACTTAGAATTAATCATGATAAAAACACATATAATTAATCATGACAAAACAACCTACCTCAAGAATAATTGGAGGTGTCACGATTGTGGTGGTAGGAGAGTCCATTTTGGATGAAGTTTGAAATAGTACATCAATCCCAGATCTTTTCTTCCCATGTTTCCATCATCCTTTGGTGTTAGTGTACAAAGAACATAACAATAGGTTCCTCACATTCATCCCTAAAACTCAAACACAAGCCTCAATTAAAAAGAGGACGAGGGTGAGTAACACATTGAAAGAATTAATGAGGTTCATTAATTAAGGAACCTATTAATTCCCAACAGTGTTGTTATGAAATAAATGAGTCAAGTAATTAAATGGCTTCACAACCCATTGGTCCCACCATCACCTCTAAATAGGATGTAAGAAATATAAAATAAAAACATTTATGTTAGTTTATTATTTCTTTAAAGGTCACAAAAACTAACCTATTCACCCGACCTACAGTGGTCTATGTTTAGCATCCCTTAATTGAATCCTGGCACTACGGATCAAATGGTTCCCTTGGATTTTTAAATCTAAGAACCAGTTCATAATATAGAAAATGTTTCACACGTGTTTATTGAACATAGCTTTTACAAATTTCAAAAATTCCACTCTGGGAACACCGGGTCTCGGAATTAAGTGACATAAATTTTCCCAGACTTGTAATTATCCCAAATAATAAAAATATTATATGGAATTCTTGAGTCATTACATTTTAACCACCTTAGGGATTTTCATCCCCAAAATCTACAATAAAACCGGGGGAAAATATAAGGGTACTAACAATGTATTTGAGCCTCTCGCTCTCATGTTCTCTCCTAGAGATTCTTGTACTGCCAAAAAACATTCACAAGAGGAATTGACCGACAATTATGTACACAATCCTATCGATCCTATATATCCAATGGGATCTCTGCAAATGTCTCTCTATAATCAATGTCTAGATCACCCCAATCGATAACATGTGATGGATCAGGAATGTAACTCCCCAGATATGACACATAAAAAACCTTTCACAACCAGTGTATCTTTGGGGGGGGGAGCTAGATAGTACGTCACCTCGCCCACCCTGTTAAGGATCTGTAAAGTTATAATGAACCTCATATATAGTTTACCACCCCAGCCAGACCTCTGTATTAATCATCGAAGTGAGACCTTTAAGAATACATCTTCTCACTCCTCAAACTTCAAATGTCTCCATCTCATGTTAGTATAAGACTTATGCCAGCTCTGCGCAGTATTCATCCTCTCCTGGATTATCTACACCTTCTCTGTGGTGTCATGTACTAACTCTGGACCCATAAGTGCTAACTCCCATAGGTCTTTCCAGCATATTGCTGATATTCATGTATGCCCATACAGGGCCTCAAAGAGGGCCATTCCAATGGTGAAGTGGTAAATGTTGTTGTATGAAAACTCCACCAGTGGTTATTGGTCCTCTCAACTATAGTAAAAATTGATTAAACATGCACGAATCATGTCCTAGAGTGTCAGTGTGGTCTAATCTATCTGACGATCTGTCTGACGATGAAAGGAAGTGCTCAAATATAGTTATTTCTCAAATGCCTCATGCAATCCCTTCCACAAGTAGGATCTAAAACGTGGGTCGCGATCTGATATGATCATCGATGGAACCTAGTGACGTCATAAAATCTCTTGCACGTTTAGGAGTCCCAAGCACTCTAATGATCCCTGGTCTAATATGTCTACAAAGTGGTCTAACTAAGTGATTCATTCAATGATCACCCAGATAGAAAAATTGCCCCTATACGTAAGTGGTAGCCCCTTCATGAAGTCTATTGATATACCATCCCACATCCACTATATTACCTTAGGTGGGTGAGCTAAGACTATTGGTTCGAGATTCTCATCCTTCACATACTGACAAGTGAGTCATCGTGATATGAACTCTGTCACTATATTCTTCATCCTTGTCCACCAGTACTAATGTCATATGTCCTGGTACATATTTTTCACACCATGATGTACCACCAAAGGGTATGTATTGAACTCCATCAAACACATCCTCCCAAAGTGTTACTGGTACTATAGTGCATCCTCTTTAGATAATGATGTGAACCCCACCTTCAGAAAATTTATTAGGAGCATGTCTTGAGGATATTTGAGCATATCCGACCACGCTGTCTAAGTCTCCAAGCTGTGATTCCCTGAATCACTGAAGGTGTAGAGGATTTTCTATTGTAGACTGGAGGTGAGTTGAACCATCACTATCTTGGAAGGATAACTGCAACGTGGCTAGCTGCTCTGTCACCTCCCTTAGAAACTATAGAATAGAACTCCTACTAAGTGTGTCTACTATTATTTTTTCCATCATGGGAGTGTAGACTATCATAAAGTTGTAGTCTTGGAAGAACTACAATCATCTTTTCATTTTCAGGTTTAGTCCCTTCGGCAAGATGATATAATAGACCCTATTGTGAACAGATTAGACTGTAAAACGTTCTCCCATTGAGTAGTGCAGTCACATCTTCATCACAAAGACCACTACTTCTAACTCAAGGTCATGGGTAGAATTTTTCTTCTCACATATTCATAACATCCTTTAGAACTAGTATATCACTACTCGCTACTGTATCAAGACATAACCTAGTCAGTTACATGATGTGTCATAGTAGAAAACATACTGAACACCCTCTGTTGATAGCCTCATGATGGGGGAACTAATCAGCCTATGTCTCCGCTCTTTAAAACTAGGCAAGAATCTATCTACCCAAAAAAATTGGTTGTCCATTATTTTACAAATATTACAAGGGATTCACAACTCTGGAAAATTTAGGTATGAATATCCACTACTACCCAGCCATTCCTAAGAATCATTGCACCCTGTTCACACTCCTATGTGAATCCTAAGAAAGAACTACCTCTATCTTTATAGGATCCACAGAAACTCCATCCCCCCAAGATAACATACCCCAGGAAGTGGACTTCCCATATCCATAAATGAATCTTCGAGATATTTCCATAAAGGTGGCTCTCTCGGAGTGTATCCAGAACTATCTATATGTGTGTGGCGTGCTCCTCCTTCGACCCCGAGTATATCAAGATGACTTTAATGAATGTGCCCATGTAGTGATCGAGGTGAGGCCCGAAGATGTTGTTCATGAGCACCGTGAACACTTCCAGAGCATTTTTCATGCTAAAAGGAATCAACAAGAACTCGTGATGGCCATACCGACATCTAAATGCGGTCTTTGGTGCATCCTCATCACGTACCAAGATCTGGTGATAGCCTAATTTGTGAACTATCTTTGAAAACCATTGAGCTCCCTTTAGCTAATCGAAAAGATCACCAATCCTCAATTTGGGAAACTTACTCTTCATGGTAACTTAGTTAAGGCTATAATAATCCACAGAAAGCCTCATAATCCAATATTACTTATTGGAAAACAAAATTAGGGATGCCCACGGAGAAACATTGGGCCTTATAAACTCCTTACCATGCAAGTCCTCCAACTATACCCAAAACTCATGAAGCTCCACTAGGGCAATCCGATATGTTGGTGTAGATATCAGTGTCATTCCAGGGTACATGATAATGTATAATTCTACCTCTCTGTGAAGAGGTAGTCCCAAAACATCATCAATAAAGACATCATCATACTGGTCCACCACAACAGGATAACTCAGAATCCTCATGTCAACTACTCCAAGGGTAAGGATATCAAACATATGATTGATCAGCTACAGCCTCCATCAAGAGAGTTAATCCTATTATGAAAATGATTACTTCTCAATGGTGAAGGGAAAACCTAATCCCATCTACATGGAAACATCACATGTTTCACCTAAATAGTTGATTTTAGCATGGACTATGGAATCATAGTCCACACCCAAGATGAATCCGTAAGGCCTTGACGTTATTACTAGGAGATCCCAGCCGAAACTCTCACACCTAGAGTGAACTCACATAGTCCACATCAGCATAAAATCATTTAATATTCTCATATAAGAGTATCTAATCATAAAGATTGATCCACTGTCTCTGTTGGAATCTCTGAGCTCCAATCGAGTGACGTGACAATAAAAGAGTGACTTAAACCTGTGTCTATAATATCTGCCAAAATATTGCAATAGACCCAGATCATACCTCTAATAAATTATGGAGAACTATGGGCATAGGCCTCTACCACCTGAAGCTGAGCTTGCCCATGTCCACATGTTCCCTGTGGTCAGGGTGGACTACCTAGGGGTGGTGGTAGAACCTGAAACTATCGTCCACCATCTCCTTCATGACTTACTTCTCTTCCACACCTGACACCCTACAGACCACCTTGCTCGAACCACCCCTGCTTCCTTTGTTGTCCCTCTTTTATCTTTTGATCATCTATTCAGGGAGTTGGATAGTCACAAGTCATGTGTCCCTGTCTGTGGCATGAGTAGCAAGCTTTAGTTATCTGAATACCTCCACTCACTCGTAAGATCCACACCTCGGACCCAGAGTCTTGAGGTAATGTACCGAAAGGTCTAACCCGGTTGGACATCTGCATCATCTACCTACTTACTAATATAGATGAATCATCTGCCTTCTATCCAGTGGTGGTTCTCAACATTCGTGCATGCTTATCAATGAATCTCTCCACCAATAATGATCACTCGAGCACTCCAGCCTGCATCAGAATATTGAGTGATATCATCAACACTCTGATATCCCACCACAGACCCTTCCCTATAATTAGGCCCCTGAATAATGAGTCATGTAACATTTCGGTGGAGTAGTGCGAGAGGTCAATGAATCTTTCTGAGTACCGGGCCACTGATTGGACAACCTGCTATAAGTGTATGATCTCCTGAATACATAAAGAGCGTAAAGTCGTTGATATAAACTCCACCCTAAATAGGGTCTTGAAGTCCAAACATTTGAGTGTCACCTCATTAATATTCTGGACTATCAGACTCCAACATATCCTTGTTGGTACCTAGAATATGCTTTCATATTAGTCACCATCAAATCTGATGGTGTCTTAATTAAGAAAAAAATCCATGCCACAACCTCCATCCATTCCTCATCTTCATGGGGATCTATTTCACATTGAAACCATAGAGGCCTCTCTCTCTCTCTAGAACCTGTGAATCATTCTTAGTCGGTGTGTACGGTCTTCCAGTGACGCTAGTGGAAACTACTGCCCTCCGAGTGGTGGTGCTACCAGTGCACCACCCGAAGGTCCCAAAATAGTATGTGGGCCCTACAACGAAGCCTCATCGCATGATGGGGCAGCATGGTTTACTCTATCTAAAATACCAGTTGGTTTTCTACATCGAGGCTTCCTGAAAAAAAAACAGGTGCACCACAGTCAATAATTTATACCTAATCAGACGACTAATAAAGTGATCAAAAGTAAAAACATATCCAAGACACACAAAATCAGTGTATTCGTGCACCGAGTCAGAAATCATAATTTAGGTTTCTGTGGTTTGGAAACGTCAGCCTCCACACCAACACTATAATCCCCGAACTGATAACCACACTCAAAACACATATTACCATTTCTCCATTGGAAAGATCAGAGACTTAGTTGTTCAGTAGAACTAACTCATTTGATAACAATTTTCCATAACCCGTACCCTGGGGATGGTATATTGACTACACCAAGCCCACCATCTATAGGCCATGGGTTGGAGACTAGCATAGGGAAGTAATATCCCTAAAACGGGAAGACATTACCTTTAAACCTATACACATACAGACTAGGTACACAATGAAACTTAACCACAAAGTAAAATACGTGATGTAAAAGTGTGTACTGAATGTAAAGGGGCCAAAATACAAGCTCAATAGAATGATACAATACAATAGAAAATAGATCCTAAGATCGTCTGCTAAGGATCCTAGCTAAAGGCTAGGTACAGATCGTCTTTACTACTCTCCGCATCTAAAGCTAGGTCCTAGCTCCCCGATTCTCAGTCAAGGATGCCCGCCATCTGCAAAAGAAAAAATGAGGTGCGAGTGAAGTCCAAGCAGGGATGAGTTTAAAAATACCAGTATAGTCCTCGAGACCCCTAAATTCCTCGAATAATTCCATAGAGGAAAGACACAAAGAATGATCTAAATCACAAAGCACAATGAAAAATACTCATCTCAAACCAGTTATTACATAAGTACAGAAATACATATGATTATTCGTATAGCTAGATCATATTATTCTGTCAAGGGTTCTGCTCTTGATCCACATAGGATTGCTAGGGGGTATCCACACATGATATCTAGGTTCATATCAACACAGGATCACTATGTGATGATAAACATAGGATGGCTAGTTGATGATCCATATATGATCTCTAGGTTCTGATCTAGAGAGGATCGCTAGGTGATGATCAACATAGGATCACTAGGTGCCGATCCACATAAGATTTCTAGGTGATAATACATATAAGATCTCTATTCATTTTTATCATCTCAACCATTCAATGGGTTCATGTATATAGTTTGCTGTATTCTTGGAGGATCCACTCCTCAAGCCATAGGTGATACTTCAACTAGCACGAAGTCCCCGGAATAAGTATAAAAATAATCTATCACCCATAAGGGTTCCATGTCAAGAGATGATGTGTCTATCAGACGCCCAGTCTGAGAGTTATAGGAAATTGAGTGATGAGGGCCCAATTCGTTTTGGGTACAATCCAACCTAGAAGTACATAAAATTTCTCCAAAACTCATTTTGAGTATCTAGAAAGGACCACCTCATCCCATGGATTCCAACACTACAGATGGTTCATATAATGGACATCGGGTATCTGATATATGACCTTTTTAGCATATTTGTGTTGAAATGGTCTTGGGTCTGGTCTGACAAGGTCAGACAAACCCAACCCAAACAGGGCTGACCCAACCCGGTCTGGGTCTAACCCAGTTATTACATGGCCTAGTCCAAACCAGATGGACCACCCCATCTCGCTAGCTGGGTGTGGCCAGCTTGCATAGAGGGACACCTAGGTGGTGTGGGTTAGGTCTCCCTCCCAACTAGCACAAGCCATTCGAGTTAGCGAAATGATAGTGGAATGTGGCACTGCCCCAAGCCAGTGGGACCCATGTGTGTAGGTCACCCTACACCACCATGTAAAGATTCCATAACTCAACTTCTTTGTTCAGTGACGGTGCGCCAACTCTGCTGCCTATGTGGTCGGCAGACGTCGGCCGCCCCCTTCAATCCATTGGGACGTCGTGCGTCGCTGCCCTTCCACCGCGGCCAGTAGTTTCCATCCACCTCCCTCGTATGTCGGCGACACAATGAAGCACCATTTTCACTTTTTTCACCTACGAGCCTCCCAAGAGGTTATCGTCGCTGCGTGAATTTAGATTTAAAGGTTTCTTTAAGCTATGAAATCCACCGGCAAAGAACATAACGATAAATAAATTGGTAGAGTGTCTGGGACATGTTTGTCTTGCCTGCGCTTTCCACATTAGCATCATAATAAGAGTAAGATTAATTTATCTTCAAACACTTGGAATTAATCAAGAAAAAACCCCATAAAATTAATCAATAAAAAACCCCCAACCAAGAGAATCGTTGGGGGTGTTGCGGTTGTGGCGAGAGGAGAGTCCCCGTTGAATGAAGTTGATGAAGTTTGTTGATCCCAATTCATTTTTTCCCAATATTCAATCCTCCGTCTGTGGAAGATGTCATAGTACATTTCCAGAGGATCCACACACTCATCCCTAAAACACCATCATGAGCCTCAATTTAATTGAAGGGGAGAGTGAGTAACGCATCAAAAGAAATAATGAGATTCATTAATTAATGAACCTCTTAATTTCTAACAGTGTGGTTATTCAACTGAAGACACAATCCATAAAATTTCTTCACAACCCATTGGTCCCACCAACACTTCTCAAGAACAATTAAGAAAAATAAAATAAAAAATTTCTTGATATTTTATTATTTCTTTAAATGTCACAAAAAATTAACATGGTCACCCGAACTGCTATGGTCAATGTTAAGCCTCCCTTAAGCAAATCCCAATGCTTCAAATTCAATGGTTCCCTCTTAAATTTAATCTGAGCATCCATTCAAATGACAAAAAATTCAACCCATGCGTTTACTAAATGTACCTTTTAAAAAGTTCAATAAATCTATTTTGGGCACACCAGGACTCAGAATTAAGAGTCGTCAATTTTTCTAGACTAGTAATAATATCAAATAATAATAAAATATTCATTCGAATTTCTGGGTCATTAAAAACATGATATGAATATCAAATATATACATTAAACAAATCATAATAAATAACCGTGGGATTTGATGATGGGGAAGGAATTGCATCTGTTTGTGAGGCAGTAATCCTCTATACACATGAATAACAATTTCTATTAATATTCCATGGAATAAGATATTAATATAGAGTATTTATTTAACATTAAAATATCTCATCATATTTAATATACTATTGTTATAATTTTATTGTGGTTTAAGAATATATAAATGATTTAGAATAGAAAATAAAATGAAAATTCATAGTTAATAACAATAAATATTCTTCATAGAGCCTCCATTACAACACACATAAATCCCATTATGGTTTGTATTGTACCATAAATAATTAATCAATATCATGGGTATATATTTTAGGATGATTTTTTGGAAATTAAATCCTTATTGATGTGTGAATAAAATAATAGAGGGTTAACCTTCTATAATCATTGTAGGATGCCCGTTACTTTAGACCTTAAAAATATTAACATGAGTTTGGGAAAAGACCGACTCATTTTTATAGAATCATTAACAAGTAGCTTATCTACTAAGTACTTCCTTAGTTTATCTATGAAAATATCATAACAGGTGATTGGTGTAGAATCACGTGGTGTAATGAAATTTACATGAATTATTATTTTTTGTTCTAGAACATTAATAATCAAGCCATTTCTACCAAGGATAAGGTTAGGTAGAGGTGAAACATGATGGTCTCCAAAGTTCTCTTCTAACAAACTTCCCATGTTTAGACCCTATCTATACTGTTTTTGGATGGAGAGGGGGATGTAAACATATATAGAATCATTATTTATTTTTTCTATCATGAGTTCCAGGGTATCTTTAGATCATATTTTCTTCTATACTTCTTTATCATAGTGTTAAGAAATATGTATAAAAACATGGTGTGGTAAGTATTCATTGAGGTCGATTGTTGGAATATTTGTTCATGGAAAAATAAGGCAAGTTTTGAAGGAATTTAAATCTTGTGAATGGCTATGGTAGTAATGGAATATTTCACGGTATTAGATTTTCTTTCTATTTTCAAGCTTTGGTATATTTATCTATCTCATTTGTTTCTTGTCCAACAAGTGTGGTATGCTTCCTGTCAAGAATGCTGAGTAGCCAGGATGATGGATTTGGTGAATTTTCGCTCATAACATATTAACACTTAGTTTGGATGGCTCCATATCTCTTGGTCTCATGTAGGGGAGGGGAGAAATATTTTGTTACCACATCAGGTCTTAGATTTTTTCTTTGAGATGTTTTTTTATCCCCATGAAATCATTAGAGGTGGAAAAATGTGATACTTCTACGGTCCTTGAATTATCTAACTCTCATTGAGTCACATTTTAACCTATATAAACTGATTAATTATTGATTTTTAATTCACATCAGGATAACTAAATCATCCCTTGGATGAATCACTATCACATGAGAAGATGCAAGAACATTATCATCTATTGGGAGTCCATTCATCACATGTGGAATTGGAGAAACATGTAAGTGGACTTTTAAGCTTCTTTTTCTTATCAAGGTTGACCTATTATTAATTTCCCTAATATGGGGACTCAGGCATGTAGTTTTTTGGGTCTTGTTAGAGAAGATTTTCTTAGTCTACAATATATTAGACCTCCTTGACATTTTTCACCTCATTGGTCTTTATAAATATACTGATATGATTTTGACATTATTTATTAAAATAATATAACACTATTTTCCTAGTTAATATACTCCAAACTTATATAATTCTGAGATAAAATTCGTATGAGGAAAAACACTCAAAGAAAATAAAAATTAAAGAAGTTTTTATTATGAATTCAATATTTCCAATCTAATTGAATCATACATTAACACTTTTAATGATTATTTTGAAATGATGATTTATA
This sequence comes from Viscum album, assembly GCA_963277665.1. Classification (NCBI taxonomy): domain Eukaryota; kingdom Viridiplantae; phylum Streptophyta; class Magnoliopsida; order Santalales; family Viscaceae; genus Viscum; species Viscum album. The sequence goes on from OY728130.1 coordinate 1,715,306,302, forward strand.
CTATTTTGGGGTCCAGATATTGATTATTCCAAAAAATCAGACAAAAAATGGACCATGGTTAAAATTTTAAACTATTAAAAAATCACGTAGATTATTATATGACTTTATATAATTTCATATCATTTAATAAAATAATTCTTTTTTTATATTATCTTTTATGCCATTTTTGGAAATACGCCATATATTATCAAAATAATATGTATCAAAAACCATCAAATTAGTTTCCAAATAATATAAATTATAAAAAAGTAATATTTTAAATTAATATAATAATCCAATATTATTTTAAATGGTTGTTATTGAGCTTCAAACCTTACCTTTTGGTTTAACCTATTGTTTAACAAATTATATCCTTCTCTATGGTAATAAATATTTACATATTAAGGGGTTATAATTTCACATATGGGGTTGCATTTTTTCCATTAATGTATACATAATTACATTTTATATCATTTATCATTAAAATTCTCCATTTTAAATATGTATTTGAAATATAAATAATATAATAAATTATTTTTTAACAAAATAGATCATTAATGTAACTTTTTCAAATAATTATTTAGATCAAAAATACAAAATAAAATATGAGAATATTTTTATTAAAATATAATCCATTACGACATTAATATTTATTTATTTATCTATAAAATAATGGAATATAAAATTTCATTCATGTTTTATTAAATTTAGTACTTTTATCATCATTTAATTTATTTTTATATTAATTAGATAAATTTTGATTGTTTTTTATATTTTACAGTAATTATTGCCTAAATACCAAATTAGAAATAAATAACCATGATAAAAAAAATTAATCATTCAAATAACACTATCAGAGAAAAACAAGGCCTCTATTTTATCCGTATGCCAAAAAATGAGGAATAATAAAACAAATAGAATATCATTTTTGGATTTTGGTACCATAAAATAGTGTAATAGTTTTAATCAAGGTAATATGGTACCACATCTCCATTATTTCACTGAATGGATCATAATCTTTTAATTACACTCATTTACTATGATAATGAAACACTGTACTATCAACTTCTAGTTCATTATATATTATTTTTAAAATTTAATAGTTGATTTACCCTTACCATTATAACCATTATTTACTATAGTAAATTTTAATATTGACCACAAATAAAATAGTACAATTTAAAAAATTTAGGCCTCCAGAATGAAAATATAGAAAACTATTTTCTCGCTTCATTTTTTTGGAATGGAAGAAATTAATTTTCAATGAAAATGGAAAGTGAAACAAAAATCATTTTTCAGAAAAAATTAATTTTATATAATTTTTTGTATGTTAAATTTATGTATAAAAGTAATTCAAAAGAATATAATTGTATTATTTTTAATCAAACATAACTAAAAATATATATAACTATTCCAACAGAGTTATAATCATTGTAAATAATTTAAAATAAAAATTAAATTTCCAATACAAATTATCACAATCACTATTTATAGAAAATTCATACATTTCTTGAAAATATAAATATTTTTAATATAAATATATTAGGATTTTTTAATTTCATATCATGTAATGTTTTTATTATATTCCTTCAAAAAAGAATCAAATCATTTTTGAAGAATAAAATTTCATCACTTTAAAATTCTGTAATGATTTACAAAAATTTATATTCACAATAATATTATATGTATATTTATAAATATATAATAAATTTGTTACACCTACTCAAACCTTCCAATTTAAATGTTGGATTTTTATGGGTATATTTAAATTATAATATTTAATGTTTCAATTTAAGATCAGTGTTTATCATATCTTAAATTGAACATAGTTTTATTTTTAAAATATCTTGGTTTTACATTCCCCCACCACATTCCTATATTTTATTTAAAAAAATTTATAATAATCATGGTATTTGGTGGACTAACATTTTAATGTATGCTTGTTAAAATATAACTTCATCAAAAGGGTTTGTTAGAAAATTGGGAGTGAATATAGATGTCGGAGAACCATCATGAATAACATATACCAGATTTCAAAATTAGAGAACATTAATTGCAAGTGAAATATGGAAAACGTTATTAATCATAATGTCCAAATAATGATAGAAATTGACTGAGATCACTGAACATAAGAAACAGAATGATCATGTGAAATGTATTGACTACACAACTATAAACCAATATTGTTTGAAAAATACCATTTAATCTTTAGAAACAATGGTTATAAGATATTTTTTTGGAATATTTTTTTCCTAGAAATAAATAATATAATTAATATATGGTATAATAACATAAATAAATATACTTACATAAAAAGAATAATTTCATCTGTTAACAAAATTTAACCAAAAAAAAAATATATTTTTTCTAAATACTGATTATTCATGAGGATGTGTTATATTTTTGAACCACTAAAATCAACATCTTTTTTATCACATAATCCAAATATTTATAAAAACCTATTCATCCTATCTTTATGCATTAACTAGAAAAAATAGATATCAATAGAAAATAAAATTCTTATAATGAAAAAGTATTATTAAAAAATAATAATACATTAATTATCCAAATTCACTAGTAATACCCAAAGATAAATAAAACATCTTATAAATAACAATAAAAAAAATTATTCAATATATTCTTTAATAGGATTGATACCCAATGATCATAAGGTTATGATCATATAGTCTTCGAATATTATTTAAAATTATATCTATATTCATTACTTGAAACTCAAAATGACATATACCCAAAATGGATATTATGTAATCATATAATATATAATATATGATAAACACCATATATCTGTATTAAAATTATATGTACTTACAAAAGGTAATTTTACATTAATTCCTAAAATAAAATTATATTTCAACCTACAATGTTTCCATTATCCTAGAAAATATTTTGTTCCAACAAAATAATAATCTTATTTTGGAGTAATATTTATCACTTAATCTCCACGTCATATTTTATTTCCATGGATATCTATATGTAAACAAATATGTTCCCAAATTGTAATAACCCTTAATTACCGCAAAATGAATGACCATATCAAACATAAAGGTTACTAGTTCATTTAAACATATACCCAAAAAATATAAATAAATTCGTTCTAAAATAATAATTATTTTATATCTTAAGGGTAACATATACATAAATCTAATAAAAATATATCTTAAAATTTTATTAATCTAATTAAAATCAGATTTCATTAATCATAAACTTGGTTGTTGAAGTGTATGAACAAATTATCAACCTTCAACTTCTAATATCATGATAGTATATGTATCCTTAACGATAACCTCACTTGAAATCATCATAATCTCCAAATTTATCAAAAAAATTCATTCATAGTTACTATAATTAACAATGACCCACTCTTTAAGATATAGTAATTAAATCATATTAATTACAAATATATCATTAATACCAATTTATTTGAACAAATTCTTTAGATTAAAAACCTTAAAAATAAATAAAATATGGGATAACATTCCTATGAATGTATATTTTTTGTTTATAATTTTATATTATTTTTTTATCACTCTTATATAAATAAATATAACATCACAAAGTGGAAACTTACACTTAATATCAATTTTTCCATAAATAATATTTATGATAAATTTTTTGTTTTCTTTCCATGAAGTATCTTCATAATTATTTTATTTTCCACATATTTGTCCCTAATTGTGTATAAAATTCTATTAATTACATTTTGAAACATTTAATGATAAAAAAAACTTATTAATAGACATAAAAATACAAATAAAGAAGAATATTAGTTGATGAATAATTAACCAAGATTTGTTTTTCATAATTAATAGTTTTCCTATAAATAAGAATTTAATTACAACAAAATATATTCCCAAAACTATTGATAAAACAATTAAAAAGAAATATAAAAAGGTAAAATCACAACTGTTCCTTTTTAATCATGTCAAATTAAGGAAAACATTTAAAAAAAATTTATTTTACCAATATGAAGTAACATATACATTCATTAAAAAATATGTTCACAAGTAATAAAATTGGATATTAACACAATTAATATTTATTCAAGATATCATGAAATCATAGGAAATGGGGGAATAACACAAAACATGACATAATCATAATTCAGTTCTATCTTTCATAACTGCATCACATGGTAGGCAAAGACCCACCATAAACCTGGATCACTCTGTAATTTCTTACAAAAATTACCATGAGGAATCAAATATGTTCCATTTAGTTTATCACTATCTATTCACATCCATCATAAAATATTCAGGATTATGTGTTCCATAAAAGAAGAAAAATCAAAAGGCAATATAAATAAATTTCCCAAGAAAAGAAATGGGTTTCATAATTATTTCTCATATCAAAATAAACTTTTCCAAGATATAAAATATATAAGAGGAAAATAAATATTATGTATATTTGTATATAATTAAATTTTCATTTTCCTCAAAATAATGTGTTGTTTGTTGAATAAATATTTTAAATTAGTGTTACATTAATAGATTATGGGATACAAAATTTACCTTAATCGGGTGTAATTTTGTGGGGGAAATTTTAGAAATGATCTTATGGAATATATTACCATATCAAGGTAATAAATATTGGTTGTGTTATATATATAAGATAAATATGTATGTAAGAACCCAGTTTTTATTCTTGAGGTACAGGGTTCTTCTTTTCCTTTTTCCTTAATTGTTTTTGAGAAAATGAGGAAAATGGGAAAAATCCAAAATTTTGTGGGCACAAGACATGTACTTTTCCACACGTCGTGTAGTTTTTCCATGTGGGATGAGTACAAAGGGCATGTAGGCCGGTCGGCAATGCAGGTTGTAAAACCTGTACACACCGTGTACTTTGTATTTACATGCCATGTAATCTATCTGTAGGTGAATAGTAAGGCGGTGGAAATAGTCGCCAGCAGAGCGACAGTAAACATCGTCTACTCAGGAATACACATCGTGTACTCATGTTGTCAGGTGAATAGTTCTGTTGTGGAATGTAGCCGCCATAGGAATAGTTAAAAAATGAAAAGTACACTCCATGTACTTGAGAGTACATTTCGGGTAATCGTGAAATTTTATTTAAAATAAGAAGTAGCCTCCTCATCTAAGAGAGGAGGCAGAACTGCCATTTAGAGCATGAGAGGATGGCCAAACATTATAGGATCACCAGATCGCGCAGTAGGAATCCAATTCTGCCTATGCCGATCACGTTGGGACCGTACGGGTATGACCTCCCACCTCGTTGCGCTGTCCTTACCAATTATTCATATGTGAGATGTTATTTACGCTTGAATGGAAATTCTTTTATCCAAGATTTATGAAGTTCTTGATCATTTTGAGATGCATCATTCGCATATATTGATCAAAGGAGATCAAGGTTGGTGGTCTGATGTTTTTTTCCAACTACTGAGTGTTTTCGTGTACCATTGTGCTATGCGCCCATGTTGGGCTGTCATATAGCTGTGACCTTTGATGAACGTTAACTATAATTTCCTAGATAAACATTTGATAAGTTAAAATATTTGTTTGGGATCACTGCTTGGATCCTGGACCAACCCAGGGGTGCGTTCCACTGTTTAGCCGTTTGGCCAGAATACCTGTGGGAATAACGTGAATTTTAGCATTCTTGAAATTGCCTTGAGAGGAATTTTATAAAATTTATCTCTTATTTGTTGGCCTCATCCCGGTTAGTGGTAAATCTGGAGGGAAGTGTTCGTTTTTTTTGTGGGAACCCATTCTCATTCGTGTGGGAAGTAGTTTTTGTGCCTGTGGGAAAAAGTTTCTGTGCCTGTGGGCGACACCTCGTATACCTGTGGGAAATATTCGTTATGCCTGTGGTCAAAAACCTATGGGTTTCGATTCTGATTACCTGAGGGTAAGGATTGTATGTATGAGGATAGTTTTATCATGAATAATCACCATGATGATTTTCATATGTATACATTCCATGTTAAAGCGCAGGCTTGGAATGGTTAAATAAATATTAAAATGGAAATATAACTATTAGAGTTAGTTAAATTTGAGTATTTCTTAGTTTATTGCATTTACTTTAGCACACTGATGTTGCACATTTTCACTAATAGTTGGGCACGAGCCTCTAGTGGGTGCCTACTATGATTTATTTTTCACACCCTATTTGGGTCATTTCTTCAGCCCAAACAGACTATATTGTGGCAGGTGTCGTCATGGGAAAGGGTCCCCATATAGGTAAATGATTGTTGCAGAGGAGTAGGAGAGCATGAGACCGAGCTATGGCATGGGATGATGTTGTGCTCTGTTTACTCTTCTTTGTTTTGTTTAGTTGAACCTAGTACATTGAGTTGTATTTTATTGTATTGCTGTGTATCCAGTTCTGGATTCTTTCATTGAATTAGTGACATGCCGCAACTTCATATGTATAACTGTTTGTTATTTTTCACTTCAATTTTTCATTTCAGTTTTATATTTATCTATTTCTATTGTGCTATGATTTTAAAAATAATGGAATAGTTTCCCCACTATCAGACCTAGGCCCTCGCTGCTAGTCGGAAGCCTCTCGCATTTGGGGAAACGCGGTTGAGGTCATGTGACCAACCGGGTTCGGGGCACCTGTTGAGTGTCACCTGGAATTGGGACTTTACAAAGTTGTATCAAAGTGGTTTAGTTCATTGAATTACTGTTTGAATCCTATAGTCATGGATATGAAATATTTGGTTTTTGGTAATAAGTTGTGCCCGGGTGTATCTAACCCGTGTATATGGAAAAACCAATTTACCCCGTGTGGAAATTTTTACTGATTTTTCACATTATAGTTGATCTGATTTCCACCGTTGGGTGACTCAATTGTGGTGTGCCATTTATATTTTTATACGTGGGTTCTATTTAAATTCAACTTGATGAGATGAGGGTATTCCATCTCATGGATCATTTAGGCACATGCTAGAAATCACATTTATGCATTCTTTCTATGCCATGTAGGTGCATTAGAAATTGAATGTTGTTGTGATAGTTGTTTTACTAGAAAAGCATGTTGTTGTGATAGCTTCATTGATAAATACCTGCTATTTGATATGGTATTATTGTGTTAGATTTTGTATAATGAACACCAAACTCTACTTTTTTGAGGAGTATGGGACCACATTGACCGGAATTTAGTAGATCGTAGACTGTTTACTCTGTTTATAACATGTATAAGAAGTCAAACATTGATTCGCAGGAAGTATGGGCCGTCACGGATCAGAATTTGGCACTCATGTGTTGTTTTTAGTGCTTTAATGGGCTCCAGAGTAGTTTCAAAGGTGTACTGTTCGAAAAATCCCAGATTACATGCAATGTAGTTTTGATCACACACCATTTAATCATCTGATCGAGAAGAATTTGAAAATTTTTAAGTACACACCGTGTTATGTATGTACACGCTGTGTATTTTCTACCCATGTTATAGGTCGTGTTGCTAGAAACATGTGATAGTGAAACTTAAAGGCACAGACTGTGTAGTTATTATACATGTCGTGATGTGTTGACCCTGTGTCCGTTGTGCAACTAACAACACATGGCAAGAAATATGAGCTTATACATGACGATTCAATGTCTAACAGGACATGTAGTTTGACCAGGGGACTCGACCGTGTAACTAACAATCACGGGTCGGTGTTACCTCCTCCTAAACACGTCGCGTACCTGAGGGACATGCCATGTAGTCTTGACCGTTGAAAAAAACTTATGGATTCAGCGGTGTGGCTGGGGAAACGTGTTGTTGTACACACCATGTACGGGTGTAACACATTGTGTAGAGTCAGCCGAGTAGACAGCTGTGTCACTGACAACTCGAGCATTTGGAATTTAAGCACTACACACCGTTTCTATCTGGCACATGTTGTGTAGTCTGAGCTGTGTACCTGCCAATGTAATGAATGTCACAGGTCAGTGAAGCATGTCTAGTACACGTCGTGTATCTATTATACACGCTGTGTAGTCTCATTCAAAAGTGTGTTGTGTGGATAATCCAAGTAGAAGGACTCGGGTAGGGGAAGAAAATTAAAATACACGTTGTGTGTGTAGACAACACGCCGAGAGTATGGGGTGTTACATGAACAGTACTTCCAGAAGTACACACCCATTTAAAAATAATTAAGGGAACATGTCGTGTAGTTTTTATACACACCATGTAGTATCCTTTTGTAAAATATGCATGTTTTCTTTCTCATGTTCCCATATTACACTCCGTGTTTTCATTCCTTGATTATCTTAATCACAGGTGTGTGTTTGACCTTATAGAGTCATGCCTCCAAGATGACCATGAGTTGTTCACCAGGAGAGAGGAAATAATTATACTCCAGAGATAGTAGGCCAAGGGATACCGAAGGATCCTCCAGAAGAGAATGATGTGGAGTCAACCATTATACCGGACCCATGCACGGTTGTGCGGTTCCGTGAAGGATTCATGTAATTTATGCAGACCGTTCGGGGAGCACCGCCGAATGCCACATCTAATATTGAGCTGACTCGTATATTCCAGCAGTATCATCCGCCTACGTTTTCTGGGGATGTCGGACCACATGATACATAGTCATGGCTGGACTCATTGCAGACTATCTTCGAGCCTCTAGAGATGCCTATAGAGAGGAGGGTCAAGCTCACTACATTCATGTTGCGTGATTCTGACAAGAAATATTGGGATATTACCACTCAGACATAGAATCACAGAGACAAGGAATGAGAATATTTTCAAGAAGTCTTCTATGACTTTTTCATTCCAGGGACGCTGAGGGCAGATCGAGCTCGAGAGTTCATGAATCTGTAGCAGGGCACCGAGTCAGTGATGGACTATTCTGCCTACTTCACTGAGCTACAATGTGTCACACTTGTTCTGGTGGGAGAGGAGGCATTGAGGTCTTGACTCTTTGAGGATGTTCATCATCATGACATACGAGCAGTGGTAAATGTTTTCAGGTTTCCCACTGTTCATGATGTTGTGAACCAAGTTTTGATTTCTGAGCAGAACCTTCAAGAAGCTAGTGGTGCAGGCCTGGGTAGGTCAACACTAGTTTCTGGTACTATTTCTACTGGGTAGAGTAAGAGGAAGATTTATTTCTCTTATGCTGGTGGCAGTAGATATAAGATTTATACAGGTTGACAGGTCATGTGCTACCAGTCTGGTAGAGAGGGTCCAAGCGAACTCAGTTTCCACGTGACCCAGTGGAGTGCCAAGCGTGCGACAGGATGGGTCATCTCTAGCATTTTTGTAGGGCATTTCAACTAGTGGCTAGTGAGAGGGGTTCTGTGCAGAATCCACATATGGGAGTAGGACCAGAAGCTTCTAACCAGGGAGGGAATTGGAATACGTCGGGACATTCAGGAAGAGGTGGTGGTGGTGGCCAGGATAGCTAGACACCAGGATCTCAGAGACAGCCGGGCGGGCCAGCTCAGGGTATCCATGATGTGTCATAGAGCCGTGACACTATGCATGAATATGTAGTGCAACATACCCAACTGCAGGAGGATCCCAGACCATCCACTGTCAAAGTTAGTATCCTAGTTTCTTCTATTTTCACTTTATTAATTTTTGATAATGGTGCTACACATAGCTTCATATATGTGCCAATTTTGGAAAACCTTGGGCTCCATGTTTCTTTTTCTTATGATATTATGATTCTAGAGAATCCGTTGGGAATTAGAACATCTGGTGTGCGTCCGTGCAGGGAGTGACCCCAATAGGTTGGTGGGTGTCAATTTATATGTTACCTATATGTATTTGAGATGACGAGCTATGATGTCATTCTCAATATGGACAGGTTGGTACCCTTCTGAGCCATTATAGATTTCTATCATCTCAGGGTGAGTTTCATGTCACCATAGGGTGTAGATTTTCTATACAAGGTAGAATGGGATTTCTAGGAGAGATGATCTTGACCCAAGCATCGTGGGTGAGTTGGAGTGACATCCCAGATTGCGAATTTATATCAAGATGACCAGGGAACTTGTCAAAAGGATTTACCTCCTGTGGTTGATCATTTCAAGGATGTCTTCTTGGATAAATTTTCATATTTACCTCCAGAGCGAGAGGTGGATTTATCTGTTGATCTTGTGCCAGGAGCAGTAATGGATACACCAGAGTTATAGGAGCTCAAGAAGAAGTTAGATGAGTTGCATGAAAAGGGTTTCATCTAACACAGTACTTCTGCTTGAGGTTAGCCTATCCTATTTCCAAAAAAGGTAGATGATACCCTAATACTTTGTGTGGATTATCAGAAGATGAACCAGTTGACGGTTAAGTGCCGATATCCCATACCGAGGATTGGAGATCTATTTTATCAAATTCGATGATCATGAGTGTTATCAAAGATTGACTTGATATTCGGATATCATCAGTTACGCGTTAGGCCATTGGAAATACAACTTACAACATTTCGAATTTGATATTGTCTATATGAGTACCTGGTTATGCCATTCGGACTCATGAACACGCTAGAAGTTTTCATGGATCTAACGAATCGTGTGGTCCATCCTTATCTGGATTCGTTTGTGGTAGTCTTCACGGAAGATATCTTGGTGTACTCTCACACTCGACACGACCAAGATACCCATCTTGAGATCATAATAAGAACACTAAGAGAGCATCATCTATATGCTAATATCTCAAAGTGCCACTTTTGGATGGACCAGATTCACTTCCTAGGTCATATAATCATAGAGTCAAGAGTTGCAGTAGACCCAAAGAATGTGAGAGTAATATATTCTTGAGAGAATCCTAATAATGTGTTTTAGATACAAAGTTTCATGGGGATGGCTGGATACTATAGTCTCTTTATACAAGACTTCTACCACTTAGGAGTGCTATTGACGAGTTAGACTAGGAGGGGTGTGAAGTTCATTTGGACAGAAGCCTTTGATAGATCCTTCCAAGAGCTGAAGGGAAGGTTGACTTCAGCACCAAGCCTGATACTTCCAGAGCAAGGGAAGAGCTATAAAGTTTACTATGATGGATTAGGTATTGAGCTAGGAGAATTGTAGATGCATGGTGATTGCGTAGTTGCGTATGGGTCTCGGAATTTGAGGCCACATGAGTGGAATTACTCGACCCATGATCTTGAGTTGACTACATTATTTCATGTGTTACGTTGTTGGAGAAATTATCTCTTAGAATAACATTACGTGGTGTTTACAGACCACGAAAGTCTCAAATACATATTTACCCAGTGTTTCTTGAACATGATACACTGAATTTGGGTTGAATACCTTCAGTCCTTCGACTTTGAGCTTGCCTATACACCTGGTAAGGGAAACACAGTTGCTGATGCACTATGTAGGAGGACTCGAATATAGGCAGTGTAAAAGGCCAGTGGTGAGTGGTAGCTTATTTCATGTTTTCTGGGAAGCATTTGGAGATGCATGACATTCAGGGTCAAACAAATCTTCCACCATTAGCTGTTACTTCTACCATACTGGATAGAGTGAGGATGAGACAACTACCGGAATCTGAAGGCCTAGTTCTACAGGAGTCAGTGGAAAGTGAGGACACTCCTCCTCATTGGACGATAGGCGATGATGAGGTACTGTAGATCCATGGATGAGTGTAGGTTATAGTGGATATACGAGAGGATCTGATGTTGGAGTTTCCTGATACAACTTGGGTAGTGCATCCCAGAGTTACCAAAATGTACCCTGACTTGAGACGTCAGTACTGGTGGCCGGGTATGAATTGAGAGGTGGCTTGTTTTGTTACGAGATGTTCCACCTATCACCAGGTGAAGGCAAAGAATCAGAGACCAGTTGGACTATTACAATAGTTACCCATACGAGAGTGGAAATGGGATTACATCGTGACGGAATTTGTGACAGGGTTGCCAAGGTCACCTCACGGTAGTGATGCCATGTGGGTTGTTGTGGTCAGACTTATGACTATAGCTCACTGTTTTCTGATCATGTAGACCTTCAGTGTGGATGATCTAAAAATGTTGTATATCTGAGAGGGAGTACGTCTTCATGGGGTCCCTCGTTCTATCATTTCAGATAGGTACACCCATTTTACATATCATTTCTAGTAGATTTTTCAGAGGGCGCTGGGTACACAGTTGCTTTTGAGAAAAGCTTACCACCCTCAGACCGATGACCAGTCAGTGCGTACAACACAGGTTCTTGAGGGAATGTTGTGTTCATGCATCCTAGACTTTGGGGGCTCTTGGGAAAATCACATACCCCTGGTCGATCATTCTTACAATAATAGTTTTCATAGAACTATTGAGATGGAACCTTACGAGACATTATATGGTAGGCCATGCCGATAACCTTTGTGCTAGTTGGAGGCAGGTGAGGCAGCTTTTCTGGGACCACAACTCATGTCAGAGACTTCAGAGCAGGTTTAGTTGATTCAGAAGCCGTGGATACTACACAGTCTCATCAGAAATCTTATGTTCATTGTCGCAGATGACCATTGGAGTTTGTGGTCAGGGATCTAGTCTTCTTGCATGTTTCACTGAGGTTGGAACACAGGGGAATCATGAGATAGGTTAAACATTCACCAAGGTATGTCGGGCCTTTTGAGATTCTGGAGAGAGTCGGGTCGGTTGCCTATTGATAATAGTTAACAAAGAGGTATTGGTCCATGCATGAAATCTTCCATGTATCTCAGCTACAACATTATTACTCAAACCCGCCTCTCGTTTTTCATTATGAGGAGGTTGAACTTTAGGGTGATGCATCCTTTGAGGATAATCCGATTCGTATTTTTCATAGGAGCACAATGGTCCTCTGAGGCCGGTCTATTCTTCTCGTACGGGTGCTATGATAGCATTGTCGAGTGTAGGAAGAAACCTGGGATCGGGATACAGACGTATGTTCTCAGTGGATGAAGTTGTTTAAATATTTACCTTCACCAACCTTGGAAGGAAAATTTGTGGATGAATTTCTTTAACGGAGGATGTTTTTAAGAACCCGGTTCTTATTATAGAGGTTTGTGTTTCTTCTTTTTTATTTTCCTTATGTTTGTTTAGAAAATGAGGAAAATGGGAAAAAAATCTCAAATGTTGTGGGTACATGCCATGTAATTTTACACAAGCCATGCACTTTGGCCGTGTGGGAGGAGTACACTTGGAGTGTAGGCATGTCAGTAATGAAGGGCGTAAAAGTAGTACACGCAGTGTACTTGGAATTTACACGTCATGTAATCTGTCGAAAGGTGAATAGTGATACGGTGGATGAAGCCGCCAGCAGAGCAAAACTACACGCCGTGTACTCAAGAATACACGTCGTGTACTCATGTCGATAGGCGAACAGTTTAGCGGTGGAATGTAGCCTCTAGAGGAATAGTAAAAAAATGAATATTACATGTCCTGTACTTGAGAGTACACGACATTTAGTTGTGAAATTTTTTCTTAAAACAGGAAATAGCATCCTTATTCAAGAGAGGAGGCAGAACCACTGTTTAGAGCTCTGGAGGATAGCCAAACCATAGAGGATCACCCGATCACGCACCAGGAATCCGATTCCGCCTCTGTCAATCACGTTGGGACTGTATGGGTAAGACCTCCCCTCTCCTTGAGTTGTTATTACCAATTATTCCTCTACGGGAAGTTATTTACATTTTAAAAAGAATTCTTTTATCTTACATTTATGCCATTCTTGGTCATTTCGAGAGGTGATGTTTGCATATTTTGATCAGAGGAGATCAAGTTAGGTGGTCTGGTGTTTTTTCCAACTGCTAAGTGTTTTTGTTTACAATTGTGCTACGCGCCCATGTTGGGGTGTCGAATGGTTGTGGCATTTTCTGAATGTTATCTATAATTGATTAGATAATATTTTGATATGTTAGAACTACTGTTTGGGATCACTGCCTAGATCAAAGGCCACCCGCAGTGGTTTCCTCTGTTTTGTTGTTTGGAAAGAATACATGTGGGTATACCATTAATTTTAGCATGCTTGAAATCCCCTTAATATGAATTTTAAATAATTGATTTCTTATGTGTTGGGCTCGGCCCGGTTACTTGTATAGCCTGAGTGCGATGTTCATTTATTCTATGGGTAACCTTTCTCATGATTGTGGGAAATTGTTTATGTGCCTTTGGGAAGTAGTTTTTGTGCCTGGGGGAGACACCTCGTACGCCTATTGGAAATTTTTAATATGCCTACGGGGAGACACATGTGGCTTTTGAATCTGATTATCTGAGGGTAAAGATTGTGTTTATGAAGATAGTGTTATCAAGAATATTCACCATGGTGTTTTTCATAAGAATACCTTCCTAGTTAAATAAAAGTCTTGGCATAGTTAAATGAATATTAAAATGGAAATATAACTAGTATAGTAGGTTGATTTTGAGTACTGCTTATTTATTGCATTTACTTTTGCACACTATTATTGCACATTTTCACTAACAGTTTGACACGGGGCTTTGGTGGGTGCCTACTATGACTTATTTCACACACCCTGTTTGTGTCATGTCTTCTGCCCAAATAGACTATTTTTCTGTAGGTGTCGATCGGGGAAAGGATCCCTATACAGGTACATGATTGTAGTAGAGGAGTTGGGGAGAATGGGATCGATCTTAGGCTTGTGATGCTGCTGCATTCTGTTTACTCTTCTTTGTTTTGTTTTGCTATACCTGGTACATTGAGTTATATTTTTTTGTAATACATTGTATCATGTTCTGGTTTCTTTCATAGAATTAGTGACATGATCCATCATCATCATATATATATATACGTTTTTTTTATCTTTCACTTTAGTTGTCATTTCAGTGGTCTATTTATCTATTTCTGTTGCACTACACTTTGACAAATGAGTGCATAGTTTCCCCACTATCAGATATAGGCCCTCACTTCTAGTCCTTAGCCTGTAGTGTTTTGGGAAACGTTCTAGAGTTCATGTGACCAACCGGGTTCGGGGGACCCATTGAGTTGCACCCAGATCCGGGATGTTATAATTGTTAAGGCAATCACACATCGAAGGAGGAGCTGCACGAAGCACCCCTTTATAAGGTGGTGTGGATACCTCTCCCATCATGTGGCCTTTTCCTAAGGGGTCGCTAATGGCCAAAACCTATGGAAAAGAAAAACCGTGCGGGCTAGGCCCAAAGTGGAAGATATCATGATCATGGGCTAGACTGGTCCGTTACAAATGGTATCAGAGCCAGTGTCCATATAATGTGCCAGTGAGGAGGATGGGCCCTTCTAGGGGGGTGTGTTATAAAAATCCCACATCAAAGGAGGAGGAGCACGAAGCACCCCTTTATAAGGTGGTGTGGATACCTCTCTCATCATGAGGCCTTTTCTTGGGGGTGTCTTAGGTCCAGAACCCATGGAAAAACAAAACCGTGTGGGCTAGGACCAATGTAGACAACATCATGATCATGGGATGGACTGGCCTGTTACAATTTACATATTTTAATGGAAATGAATATCATAAAATATCTAGAGAAATTGAGTTTGAGATAGATTTTTATAACCTGAAGTAGAAGGGCAGTTTAGGCAGATTTGTTAGTCACGTAAGAAAACAACGTCTCGATAATAAAATATTAATTCCATTTAAACCACTTTTTAAAGACACTTTTTAAATTTTAAATATTTAATTTTTGTATGAAATTCATATTTTTTTGAATTATTTATCTTTAAATAATATTATTTCGTTGGTAGTTTATATTTCACACAACAACAAGTTGAAGTGAATAATGACAAAGAATTAAAATATTGTTATTCTAATACAACTGTTATAACAATGATGTTAATTGGTGGTTATTAATAGTAAAACCCATCTTATGAAGTATACTTTTCAATTATTATGAAAGAAAAAAAATCTTATTAATGTAATTTTATTCTTCAATAAAGGTTTTTTTTCCAAAATCAATTTTATTGTTTATCTGAGAAAAAGATTAATTAATTTTTAAACTTTTATAAATGTTATATGATAAAAAATTAAATTTTCCATTCAGAATTTAAAAATTATATTACCATTAATTATATATAATTTTCATAAAATTTGATATTTTATTTAATAATAAACAGTTTATTTACATTGATAAAAATATTTTTATGCATTTAAAAATTTAAATTTGATATTGGATTTGGTTTATAAATTCATTAGATAATCTGATTTTTAAATAATATAATTTTAGACTAGGAAATTAATTTTATACATGAATATTATATATAATATATATAAATAAAATGGTATTTTTAGAAAAATAAAATCTACATATTTTGGAAATTTAATTAAAAATTTAATTCCTCCAGGATTGTTTTTTTATTTTTTAAAAAAAAGTGATTCAACATTTAGAATCATTGTTCCCAAATGTATAAAAATATATCTTTTATTTTTTCCAATATTAATATGTACCTTAGTAAATATTGTTCCCATAATTACATGTAAATCGGGTAATTATTTGTACAAATAATATTATAAGGATTAAAAAAACTACCCCAAAAAATTCCCTAGTTATATTAGAAGAGTTATTTGAAGCATATTCATCTATTGGTCTTATTTTTTACAATTGGGAGCCACATGGGTGACATTATGACTCTTATAATATTTTAATTAATGAGATGTTAAATATATCACACTATGTTTAATAATAAGTTTATCAATTTTAATATGTGTTCATCTATAAGAAATGTTTTACCATAAATATAATTTTGAAATATATAATATTTATATTGGTTCTAATAATATATTATTAATTTTTAGTGAAAAAATAATTACCCTAAATGAATACACAATGATGATTTCATAATTATTAAATTAATGGAACAATCAAGTAAATGATTTTAATAAAATTTAAAATAAATATAATTTAAAAGACTTTAGGTCATCTATTAATTACCAATATTACCATAACATGTTTAGGAAATTTTAAATTATTCGTTTTTAATTTTAGTCATGTTTTGATGTTTTCCATGTCAAAGTATTGAATTGTATATAATTGGATAATAATGTTATTTTGTGAGATTACAATTTTATTAAATTATATTAAAATAACTAAAACAAAAATAATCACATTGGGTGAAACTAATAGTCAATAATTTCATCACCTATTCATTTATATTTAATTTTTTATAATTTTTTTTATATTATAGTTTCATTGTATTTTAATATATTGATAAATTCTAAATACTCCCCTTTACACACCTTATAGATACCAAACCAAATCACCCCTTATCCTTATACCT
Organism: Viscum album; assembly: GCA_963277665.1. Lineage (NCBI taxonomy): Eukaryota > Viridiplantae > Streptophyta > Magnoliopsida > Santalales > Viscaceae > Viscum > Viscum album. The sequence goes on from OY728130.1 coordinate 1,715,323,425, forward strand.
TCAAAGCCATGAATCCTTCAAAATAACTTCCAAACACTATCCTAATCACTTAGTTGATATTCATATTTGTACTCTTCTTACAAGGATACCTATTACATATTCCTCAAGAGGTCCCCCAAGGAGGATATATTCAAGAGATAAGATTCTCAATCTACCTCTTTAAATTTATTTTCTTCTTCTACATTATCCTCAACAATATAATCCATAAAATCATAATATATCAATTATAATTTATAAATGTTATGTTATAATTATAATTCAATAATTTAAATCAATCTATTTTTCTCATCCCATATTATAAAAAAAGAAACCATTAACTAAATTATAGGGTTAAACTATCTCTAGGAATAATGAGTCCTCATTTCCATTATTTCATTCAGGACTGGCCAAAAAATATTATTATGTTTAAATTTTATTTTACCATTTATATTTTATCTTATTTCATTATATTGATCAAAAGTTTAGATATAATGTTAGATAAAATAAAACAAATGTGTGATGGATAGAAAACACACCAATATAAATTAAACAATTATCATTAATGACTTATCAAATGAATTATCCTAATGTTAGAAAAAGTGATATATGGAACCATTTAAACCTCTAGTGGTTTATTAATACCCTTCAGTTTCAATTTGGTAATAGTATTCACTTTTGATAAGAACTTCCATAATTATACACAATTGAACCGACCATGAAGTGAACAATTGTGGAATGAAAACTATAACCCTTATAAATCATAAAAAATTCCATAAATAAAAATTATAAAATAAAAATAAATAAAATAAATATAGAATTTGTTATTTATTATAAAATTAATGAATCATATTTTTTATCTAGTATATTAACTACATGTATTGAATGAAATCTAACATGAGTAAATGGATCTCTTCGAACCCCCATATTTATATTAGTATAGGATTTATCTTTTATTGCATCAGTTTATCTATAAATTCATATTATATAAATTTCATACATAATTTTTATATGTACCACACACATATATGTATCCCAATTATTTTTACTTTGAAGGGAATTATATTTTTTAAAAAAAATCGTTCTTAATTATTCCTAATAATGAAACCTAATAAAAGGGAACATATCATTTTCATACCCATTATCATTTACACTCTATAAATGGTTTTATGCCTCTATTATTTTTTTAAAAATAACTCATTTTATCATAAAAACTATTTTAGTTCATTTCTGGTTTCATGGAAATGATTATTTCTTTTTATCCCCTTTACAAAATCGTTATTATTTTTTAAAAACTATACTTGAGTGGCATATTTCATGAGATACCTAACCACTAATTTTTATGTTATCCATTAAGATGGAATTTATTATTCATCATATATTATTATATTTTATTTATAAATCTTGACGAAATATTGAAAACCCTCCATCCATTGATACCATTATGATACGATTTTTGAATTTTTATTCTGACATATTTACAAAACCTATTTTATTCCATGGGTAACTGTTATGTTTATTCCAAATGTTTGATTCATCGTGATCCATGAATATGGATGAACCTATTATGATTTGTGTTCCTAGATATTTCTCCAATAGATTGGGTAAATTATTTGTCTTTTGATATGTTATGTATGGAATTTTAGAGTAAACCTAATCAATTATGGGACAATTTCTAACAAGGAATATATTCTTTGTATTTAGCGATGAATCAAGTTTATTACATGTTATATGTGTCTACAATTTTTATATTTTTCAATTATCTTAGGATTCCATTTTCGAAATGTTATTATTCAACTCGATTATTCATGATCCATTCTTCTTCGGTTATCACTTCATTCCTTCTCACTCATGTGTTTTTTTTCATTCCCATGATTACTCACTTACTAATAATAAGGTTATTATTTTGAGGATAATTATGATTAAAGTCATGTAATAATATATGTCAAAATATTTTTTCATTAAAAAAAAGTATCTGAAAATGGTCTTGTTTTTGGGGTGGTTAGTACTATTAAATATTAGTAAAAATTAGAGGGATAATTATCTCACCCTGGGAAACTAGATTGAATCAAAACGATTAATATGACAGGATATATGTTTTTTACTTTTTCACTATATGTTCTTTGTATAATTTTTATATGCTCATTAGATATGCATTCAACAAAAAAATTAAATTAATATGTTCTATTTAATGTAGGAAAATATGATAACATGTTCCAATAACTAACATGATCTGAAATAAATTAATTTCCATAATGAGATTACAAACATAATAGGAACAAGATCACATAACAATATTATAGTACAATTTCATCCGATTAAATTTATGATGAATAACTTGACTAATTAGGAATTCAACATGCTCCAAAAAGAAGTATGTTGTAGAAAAATCCTTTATGAAAAATGTACTTCTATATGTAGCAGATCATGTGATATCCTCATCAATGAAAAATGGATTTACTCCATTAATAATACATCATCTACCATGTGGTGCTCAGAAGATAATAAATTCATCCAAGCAGCCTATCATTTTGATGGGAAGTTGATCAGTGGTGAACAATGATCAATAACATGAACTCTAAAGAGTAAATGGATTTTATGTATTGTGAAGTATTAATTAAAAAAACCGGAAATATTTTCGTTGACCTCTCCATCTAAAAATTAAGATTCATTTCCTCAGACTAAATAAAAAATGGTGGTGAATCTATAAGATTTAATGAGAAAAAATTTACAAGTCTTACACAATATGCCTCAAACAATTCCTTACACATCTCAATAAGTTTAGATATTTTAGTTATTGGATTAAATAGGATTTTATAAACAATTTTGTGATCCAATACATTGATTTCTAATAGAAAATTTTCAATTATTCCATTAATGATGAAATCGAAATTGGAGACTCTCAGGGGTCTCGTGGGCTTGGAGGTAAAAAGAGGAAGAAGGAGTTTAATATTGGAGAATAAATAGTTTAATCTCATAGAGGAAAGAAATAAAATATCCCACCTATCGAATATCTGGGGAGAAGTATCCTGATAATTCTCTAAGGGAACAAGGAGATGCTTCAAATGTGGAAAAGAGGTACCTCCAAGTAATATTTCCTATAAGGACATGAAGAATCCCAAAAATGTTTCTGAAGAAGTAAATGTTTATATCAACACACAAACAATATTATATTTTATCATCTAAAAGGAACAGGTGAATTATGTGTTGAATTTTCAAAAGCCAAGGATTGTTGATGTAAATCAATGAAAACAATCCCCAATGTAGTATTGCAAGGAAGAAATAGTAAAAAATTGTGAGGTAGACACTAAAAATAATGTGGTGATAGGTATAATAGTTATTAATTCATGAAAATAAAAAAGTATCTTTTTTATAATAGTTTTATGAATTATTTCATACCATTCCTATTTAGTAGAACCATTCAAACCCCACCTCAAAATATTGAGGTCGAGTTATATGTGAGAGAATATAATGGGCATATTATTGCGTTAGATAATATTAATCCACCCTATTCATTGATTGTAGAGATAACCACAAATAAAATGTCATAATACATCTTCTATAGATGTTTTATACTATATTAGTCATGAATTATCGATCATTATAAAAATGTGAAATCAAATGTCAAGAGAGGGAGATCAGAATTTACATCTAGAGGCATCCATTTATATCATATATCTGTATAGTTGAGGATGAATCTCTATATGAATCATTAAATCATGTGTAGATATTATCACCTTATGACAAAGAATATTTATTTAACATGACTGAAGAAAAGAAATGGTTTATTCTTAAATACATTCTATCTTTGAGGGACTGTAAAAAAAATTGTAAGTAATTTCTTGGTATTCCACATTAATAAGTGGTTGATATTTCCAATGAACTTATTCCAAGAAGTCTACCCATATCAGATACTGCTTATAGTATTACCACCATTGAGATTGAGTAATTGAACAAGTATTAACAATACAATATGTACAGAGGTTTCACACACCCAAGTGGTTCAATGTATGGTGTTTCTATCATATTCTTAAAGAAGAAGGATGGATCACTGTTCCAATGTGTCGATTATTAAGATACTAAAAAATCATAATAAAATTCATTTATACCCTTCCACATATAAAATAGTTATTCAATAAACTATTTTTTGACAATGATTTTTCTATGGTGTACCATCGGTCATGATATCATCAATTAATGGTGAAGAAGTAATATAGTACCATGATATCATTTTGAACAAGGTATGAAATTTTTTTTATCATGGTAATTAAATTTTGAATCACTAATGAACCATAAATTTTAATGTATTTGATGAATATTTTATGTATATACTACTTCAAAATATTTTGGAAGTCCTTATATATGAAATTCTGATAAACTACAAGGGAAAGGAGGAACATTCTGAGAATTTTAAGATTTTGTTAAATAAATTACAAATTGATGATTGTTTTTAAATTTAACTAATATTTGAGTTAATATTGGAGGAAGTATCAGTATTTGTGTATGTTATCACTAGAAAAGGGATATATGTGGTCCCTTCGAAGAAAAATTAATTTGAGGAGATTCAAATACCATCATCTATAATAAAGATCTATATTTCCCATGATCTAGCTAGGTATTAATGATGATTTATAAAGAACATATCCAGGTTTTCCAACCCACTAAAATTTCTGACTCAAATAGTAGTAATAATGTTCTTGACTTGTGAATGTGAAGACTACATCAAATAGTAGAAAAACAAGCTTATCAATTCACAAGTGAAATCATTACACATGAGTGGGGAACTCATTATTGTATAATGTGATTCATAAAATAAGTAATGTGTTTGTGTAAAAATGGAATATTACAACTTAATAACATATTCCTCAAGAATGATAATTTTTCATGAGAAAATCTATCCCACACATGATTAGTAGTTTGCAGTTTGGATCATCATTTTGAAAATCTGGTGGCATTATCTCTATGGGTAGAATATTGAAATATATATTAATCACAAGTGCCTTAAATTTATATTCACATATAAAGAGATTAATATGTGATACAAAAAAACTTTTTAGAATCTCAAGGATTATTACTTCTCATTCCAATACCAACTAGGTAAAAAAATAAGTTGGATGATGCACTAAGTAGAAATGATCCGACAATATTTTCTATATTGAGAAATGATAAAGATCAAATCATCGTAGACATATAATGGATAGAAAAAGGAATAATAAGTGATTATTAACAAGTATTCATTTCTGAAATTATTTCTTAACCATCAAATAAATAGAATAAAAAGGATGCTAAAATATATGATGTGGAATTTCAGAAGAAGGTGGAATCTATCAGAAATAGTAATTCAATGGAGTTAAAAATTGTTGAGGAATGAACAATAATATTTATGTTATGACTACATGTACCATAAAATCCTAATATAAAGTGTGATATTTTGAAAGATGCATATAGGCTGGCCTTCTCTATCCACCTAAAGAGCACAACGATGTATCATGATCTATGAGAAAATTATTTTCAGGACAATATTGAAATGGAGATCATTGAATATAAATCCAATGGCCTAGAATATCAAAAATTTAAGGATAAAAAAAATTTATAATGGGATGATGCAATAATTACCTACAACTATATGTTAATGGGAAAACATTACCATGGAATTTTCACTTGACATCCGAATACATCAATAGAAAGTAATTATATATGTGTTTTTCTAGAACTTCCTAAAAATAAAATATAATTTATACGATTAGAGAGGACTTTTCACTGAATATCATTTCAAATATACCCTTTATAAAAGTGGTGAGACTCTATGGACTACTATTATAAATTATATCTAATCGAGATTCTATATTTACGTCTATGTTATGGAAAAGTATAAAACTTACTCTATGAACAATGATTAACTTCAGTACAACTTCTCTCCCTCAAACTGAGTATTGGTATTAGAAAACTATTTTGACAAAAGAATACAAGTTGATTAATTTCGCAATGTGTGTCAAAGGAAGATGTGATAAGAATATTCTACTCCTCCAGTTATCTTATTATAATATGTTCCTCCCATGAATCCAAATGGACCTATATGAAGGTTGTTATAGGATGATATGAAGAAAACATTACTGATTCTATGAATTTGAAGACCATAAGCTACTATCACCTAAAATTGTTCAGAAAATTGTAGAAAATGTGAAGAAAACTCAATATTACCTCATAAAATCCAATTGTTGAAGGAAAAATTATGGAAACAATCATTATTCGGACTTACAGTTTGAGGATAGAGATGCAGTATTCTTCTACCTATCTACATGGAAGAAATACATTATAATTATAAATAGGGGAATGTTAAGACCCAAGTAAATCATCCCCTTTGACATCATTGATCAAACTAGACCTATGAAATGTTAAATAGAAGTTACACCGACCATATATCAAGTAAATGGTGAATTCAATGTATCCCTTCCAAGGATGTACATATCAGATCCCTCATAAGTACTAAATTTTGAGTTAGTACATCTAGAAAATTATCTCTCTTTGGATGATAAGTTTGTGAATATATTGTACCATATAGATATAGTTGTATAAAAAAATCCCACTCACATTGTTAATGAAATATATATAACCATAACTACAATGTTGAAACTTGGGAACTAGAGTATGTGATCAAGGCGAAGTTACATCACCAAAATTCACCTTAGTTTGTTAATAAAATTGACGGTGATATTTCATAGTTGTGTAACAATGTAACACCATAATACTTTTACGAAATATTTCTCTTTAAATAATTTGATTTCATCAGAAAACGTATTTTTCATGCAACAATGTGTTTAATCAAATCATGATATACTATTAAAGTAATATTAATCTAAAAAAACAATTTTATACATGTAATTGAATTTTAGGAAATGAATATGAATAAACATGTTATGAAAAATATTTTTTAATACATTAGAAATGATCATTTATTTTTTAGTAAATAAATTTTGTTCATCAAAAATATGTTCCAATGAAAAATAATTTTATTGAATTTTATTAGAATATAAATATAATATATTTAGAAGTAATTCAAAAAAAAATCATTTTTGATTTTATCAAGTCAAAATTATCATACGATAATTTTTTTAGAAATTTTAAAAATGATTTATATTTTAATGAAATTGAATAATAATGATTTACATTGAAAATTGTATTTTTATTTAAAGGTTATAAAAAGTAAAATATTATATTCTACATGTTAAAAACATTAATTACTTCTTTTTGGTAATAAATAATCTAATTTTTTATATTAAATTAATTTTATAGGTGTATATTGTATGAAAACATTTTATTCATAAAATTATTTGTTTTGAAAGATTAGTTTTTTGGTTTCATTTTATGGTTATATTTATGATTAAATTATTCTTCATATATGATATGAATTTAAAAAATATATATTTTAGATTTACAATTTTGAGGAATAATTTTATCAAATAGAACCCACTAATTTTTTGGTCAATATAACTAGTAACCTTAGTGAATAGTGTTTCCACTATTACAGGTAAATTTTTTATTTAAGAGTGAATATAATAAGATAAGGATTATAAAAATACCGTAACACATTCCCCAATTCAATTTGCTATATAATATTTATCTATAATAATCCATGGGTCAAACGTTCCTTATTTTGGAGCCACTTTGTTCATATTATATCCCTTATAGTATTTTATTTAATGGAATGTCAAACATGACACACTATTGTATTTTAACTAGTATAAAATTTATAATATGTGGTTATATAGAATATATGTTTGACCATAAAATTTATTTCAAAATATTAAATATTTATATTCATAATAATAATTTATTTTAAATTTTTATGGAAGGAAAAAAGTACCTTTATTGTTTATTGAACGGTAATGAAATTATAATTAAATTACTAGAAAAATCAAGGAAATAATTTAAAAAAATATTAAAATAAAGACAATTTTTTATATTTTAGGATATCAATGAATTATTTAGATCAACATGGCCTTTTAAGATACAATAATGATTTTTTTTTGTAAATTCATTTTTTTATATTTTTTTTTCAATGTAAAAAATAGTATCAAAATTGAAAATGATGATATTTAGAAGGTTTAATATCTTATTAAATTATTTAAAAATAATAAATATCATTAATAATCTCCAAGGGGAAAATATATAGTAAAAAATTCGATACCCTATACATTTATATGAACATTAATCGTTTATATCCAAAATAGTCGTATTATATTTTAATATTTAAATAAATTCATAATACAACCCACTCCTCCCTTTATAATTACCACCCACACCACTCCTTCTCTTCCCATATTAAAGGCTTTAATATTTACCAATAACTAAAAGGACATTCCTCACACCCATTCTATGTTTATGTACTACTGGTGTCAATAAAATACCAATTAAATTTCAAAGGGCCATTTATGGATATGGTATTAAAGAGGTAGCGTTCTCAAACAACTTCTTATAATTTCATTTCTTCGTCTACCTTATCTTCAACTATATTATCTATAATATTATAATAATATTTGTATAATTAATATTGTTGAATTTTATTTTGATACTCTAATAATTTATATCCATCCCTTTTTCCCATAACATCTTATTCCATCATTGGAATACATTGTCAAAATTATGATGGTTAACCATCTATGTGGGTAATGATAATTTATTTTCTATTACCAACATCATGGAATCTCATAAAACTATTTTTATGGTTAATTAATATTATAATAAGTATATTATTACATATTTCATGTTCTATAAAAAATATATAAAAATAATTTTAATAAAAACGAAACTAAAATGTGATGTCATTAAAAGGTCCTAAATAAACCCAACTTTTTTCAAAAACGACTTCTCAAATGAATCATACTAATGTTAGAAAATTGAATTATATATTGGTAAATTTAAATTTTTTTGAGATTATAAATTACTTTTAATGTAACATTTTTTATAGTCCTCCCATTGAAATGAACTTCCATAATTAAACACAAGTTAACCAACCATGAAACCATGAAACAGATACTCTTGCAATGACGATGTTGGACCTCATTATTCATCTTAATATCCATAAATTAACATAATATAATTATAATAAATCAAATAAATTTGTAACAAGTTCTGAATTATGAAATTAATCAGTCTAATTTTATTATCAATGACATTAATTGAATGTATGGAATACATTCAGTCAAAAAATATGGGTTCAATATAAACCTTTATAGTTCCTTTTGGTTAGGATTTATCTCCCATCAAGTCATCATATCTCTTAAGTATTCTTATATAAATATCTTATATTCCATTTATTTATAACATAAATACATTTTTTTACACATAAAATATTTCTTTTATAGATAATTACATGTATAATAAGGTGTCTTTCAATATTCCTCTCAATATGTAAACCCGATTAAATAGACCTTCTTTGTTTCTTCCCCATATAAAAGTACACTCCGTATATAGTTTTAGGACAAAAATATTTTTCTAAAATCAAATTTCTAATAATGATAAACTATTTTAGTTCATTTTTTTATGGAAATAATTATTCCTTTATCCCTTTTGAAGAAACATTATTCTTTTCGAAATAACCTCAAAAAATTGTCACATTTCTAAAGATAGCTAACAACTCCTTCTAATATTTTCACATTAGTTGGCCTTAGTTATTCTAGGAATATTTTCATATATATATTGTTAATAACCATGAATGATTTAAATACCTTATTTCATTGATACACATATTATATTCCCTTCAGTATTTCCTGATGAAATAATTATAAAACTGATTTCCTTCCATGGGAAACCCTTATGTCTATTCATTTTGTTCGATTCATCATTTCTCATATATATGTAGGAAAATGATATTTTGGGTGCACCTAGATTGTGATGCAGTAAATTGGGTAATTATATAGACTCATGGGATGTTATGTTAGGAATTAGAGAGAAAACCTAATCCATTATGGTTCTTTTTTCATCATGTGATATAGTCTTGGTAGTTAACCATGACTCATGTTTGTATGATGTTTTATATTGGTGAAAATTTCACATGTTATAATGATCATATGATTAAATTTTCAATATATTATATTGAATCATTTAAATTTTTTGGGGAATATAAATACCTTTTAATATTCCTTTTTTGTAGTATTTACTTTGAAAATAACTTCTATAATTATCAAAAAGTTAACCAACCAGGAAGCCATGAAATGAAAAATCCATAAATGATGAAATTAAACCTTAAAACTCATATGAATGACTATAAAAAACGTAATAGATTAATAATAAATATAATACATTCCAAAGAGTTTCTGAATTATGAAATTAATTAATATAATTTTATTATTTTTGAAATTAATTGAATGTTCAGAATGTAATCATACATAAGTAAAGCGTTGTATCGGTAACTCTATATTTCTTTTGGGTTATCATTTGTATCTCATTTATTCAATTAATATATTTATTATTCTTATATAAATCGCATATATTATTTCTTATTTGTTCTATATATATTTTATAGCACAATTATCTTTTTCTTTTATGGATATATACATGCTATAAAAGGATTCATTCTCTATTCCACTAGATAAGTATACTCGATTAAATAGACATTATTTGTTTTTCCCCATTTTAATGTAAACTCCATATATTTTTTTTAAGAACACAAATTTTTACTAATGTAACCAAATTAATCTTCAAAAACTATTTTATATCATTTATATTTTTATTGAAATAATTATTCCTTTTTCATCTTTAAAGACACATTTATGTTTTCCCTGCATCTACACTCACATGGAATATTTATGTGGTTACCTAACCAATCATTTTAATGATTCCACAAAAGTTACACATCATTATTCTAGATATATTATTTTATATATATTATAAATGGACAAGAATTATTTAACTACCTTATTTAATTGATACCACTTTTACATGTCCTTTGTTATTTCTTTACGATATAATTACAATACCAGTTTTCTTCCATGAAACCCCTTATGTCAATTACTTATGTTTAATTATTAATTTTTTACAAATAAACATGAAAATTATATATTGGGGTCATCTACATAGTGATCCATAAATTGGGTAAATTTTTAGTCTCATGATATATTATGTATATATTTAGAGATTAAACATAATATATTATGGGAAATTGTCCACCATGTGAAATATTTTGGATAGTTATCATTGCCTCATGTTTATGTCTGGTTTTATATTGATGTAAATTTTCTATTATTAGATGATCACATGACTAAATTTTTTTATTTCTCCACCATGTTATGCTTTATTCCCATTTTTTCTATTACTGGGATTTTTAGCTTATCCATTTTTCTATGTAGTTTTTAGCTTCTCCAGTGAAATTTAAAGAACTAAAAGGGATTCAGTAAATCATTATAGTGATTAATAAAAACAATTTTTAATCTAGTTTCATGTTTTATAATTATTTACTTTGTATACAAAATACACTAGATATTTCAATCCATTTATTTTATTTTATGGATAATTAAGATTATAATCATGTAATAATGTGTGTAAAAGAATTGGGTTAGTATGTTTATTCATTTATAAAATCTTGTATTTTTATAATGAAATTAAATAAATCTTGTCATGGTTGTTATGGGAGAAAGAAACATTGATGTTGTAAACATTAAAATAGTGTTTTTTTTAAGTATAGGATTTCACAATGATTCATATATAATATATCTTCGATTCCCTCCCAAAAAGAACGAGGCATTTTAGGATCACAAAAATACCAAAAGCATGGGTATTATATTATCCTCAACGGGAAGAAAAGAGAAGCCTTGATACATTGGTATTAAGCACTTGGGTCATAACAATCATGTGAGCCTAAGGATATGATGTGAATATGACATGAAAATTTTGTTACATGTTCCTGATCTTACAAATAGTATTTTAATAGCCCTCCTAACCTCCCTACATAATCTATAAAATCATTGTTGATCATGAGATGGCTTTCACAAGATTTACTTTTATCCTGATACATTTCTTTGGATAGATGCATGATAATCCCCAATTTTGTTCATGAAATAAAATATAATAAATGGGAAAGACTCCTAATAAAGATAGTTTTTCTGATTTTCATGTGAAGAGATTATTCTTTTTTCATGAACTTCCATTTATTATAGGTAAAAAACATGATACATGTTAGATTTTTCAAGAGATCGCTACTGGACCTATCACCTTCTTCATAAAAATGACCATACAAATTTCTCATTGATAATGTGATTGCCTAATGGAAAACTAATTAAAGAGCATCCTATCCATTATAAGTTAAATGTTGAATAAGATGGTACCCTTATGTAAAGATGAGTTACATTGTTTTCCATGTAAATGTATTTTGTTCCTCATATGATCTATTTAACAATAACATGAAAGCCTTAGGTAATTCCATATTAATATCTCATAGGGTTCTAGAAAAGTCATCACTGAACATGAATAGGCCCTCATATATTTGATCCTGATCTCATGAAGGTCCCCAAAAATGTTGGCCATAACATGAAAACTACCAATTACATGTTAAATTGATTATTAAAACACCCATTATAAAAACAAGTTAAATTATTTTTGATATCACTGTTTTATCTCATGGTCACATTTTATCACATGGAAGAAATAAGATGTCATAGATAACCAATGATGCATACATATGAAACATGTGTTGTGATTCCCACTCCACATACCCAATCCAATATTTTTTATAAGGGGATATTTTTATCTGATGTATATTTGTGGTGGTTATGCCTAAATATTATCTATTATAATAGAAAAACATACACAAATGGAAGAATTAATGATTGAGAAGACATATCAAATTGAAGAACCATGTAATCACAAGAGTCTTCCTCCAAAAAACTCATGTAATTACTTAAATTATTATGAGGTATCTCTATATGACTCGTTTGATCACTCTATTCATCATGTAAAGGACATATAACTTGTTGTATTGATCACAATAAGGAGTTCCAACACATCAACATGGCTATATGAGGCCCAACCTTCCAGATTATAATAGAAATTGAGGAGTTTTTTTAATAAGTGTAGATAATGATGTACAACTTATATAAATATGGACAAACTAATTTTCATGAAATATTGATCATTTACCTCATGTAACCCATTAATTAGTCATGTGATGGCACCTGAACATGTCACAAAATTATGTTAATGTTTTTTGAAATGTCAGCTAGTTCACGCAATGTCCAACATACCTATCATCATGTTAATGTGAATTCCTCCTTACAATGACATATGGATTATGTGATATCCTCTTTACATGTCATACAAGTCAGTATACACCCTATGTAATTGACACTTGTGTAACAATATTCCCTCTAGACATATCATCCACGTCAAAATATTCCCCGGGACATGACAGTCAAGCCAAATGACTCCCTATTAACATGTGAGGAAGATAAAAATAAGTACCCCAAAAATATTAGTCAGTTCATGAAAGACCTTAAGGCTACTCATTATTGTCATATAACTACCCCCATACATGTCATATTTGATCATATTAATACCCATTGAAATGTAATGAATTCTCCACTGGATGTGTTAGGAAGATTACATGGAAATGTCAGTCTGACTCCCCCAGACATGTCAGCCTTTTCAAATTATAATAGTCAATATTTTTCACCTGATCTGTATGAACCCAAATCTTTTAAAAACCTACTTTTCATTACCAATTAATATGGTATGTTACCATAATATACTTGATTTAAGTTATAATTATGTGATTATCATGTAACACATGGTCCCAAACCATTATATGTCAGGGTCTATGGGTTGGATGTTTTCTATGGGGAAAATACCTCAGCGTAATTCCAAAAATTTCATTAAAAAATTGGATCATGATTCCCAAACTATACTATGATTTTATCACCCTTCCTCATCCATTAGTATAGTGTAAATGGTCTCATATATGGTTTTCTACATCATTTTATGTCTCTATTATTTCATGTACATAAATTCATGGGACCCCTCCATTATGTGTCAATCACTATCCATCATCCATCTTCCTATTGTGAAAATAATTGTACAAAATGCTCTTTGAGTCTAGCTATAAAAATGGGGTTCAATATTCCTTTTTATGGTTTTTCTTCTATAACAATCACTCTATCAGGTAATTCATGGTGCATAAGTCCCATTTCCATATATAGTGATTATGATTACATCATATCCCTTGTTTAATACATTCAGTGTGACTCACATGGTCTTAGGAATTTGAAATGGCCGTATCACTAGCATAATAAAATACACTTAATCAATGAATACATAGTATGTAAGCCTCATTCGATGACATGTTTTGAATTCCTCCTAACATTGGTGACCACCGTAGTGTTATTCCAAAAGGTAATACCATAATTGTAAACTATGGGGATGTAACACCCATTGGTATTAATTATTTATCCCTTAAATCATTATATTGATGATAGACTGAACTAAAAAGACTATGATTCCTATTTTAAGCAGGATATGTTGGATTCCTCCAAAGGTTTCGTGATCTATACATAAGGCCTAATTTTTGTCATATACACCAACTACATGTGATGTTAAACTACACATCTTTGAGATAAATTAACTATATATATTTTCATTATTATTCACACATTATACATATAACAACTCTTGGACGATCAATCCTATCCAGGAAACACCAATTTTGACCCAGGATGCCATTAAACTCCAGATTTTAACGTCATATGGAATCATAAAAAATGACAAACCTCATTAATATACAACATAGGGAAACATTTTTAAATCCTCAGAAACATAGATATCTTCTCATTAATATAACCACCTATACATCTAGAATAATTTAGAACCAGATCAATTTACTATGGTATTCAATCCAATAATGTGATTTCGAACACATTCACAAACATATATCATATCTATAAGAGATTCATGGAGTTAGAAATAAATTCCCCCAAAAGGATTTGATGGGCCCAACCTGCCATCCCCTCATCCATTTTGAGGTCCTAAGAATCATTGGATTTGAAACACTATGTGAAAAACATACATTGGGAATGAAAGATAATGATTCAATAAAGATGTGAGTGTTGTTGGAAGTTTTCATGGGAGATGTAAATGATTATCCTTGAGTGAATTATTCTATAGAAAACATTGAGGCCTACCACAATTTATCATTATCCCCAAACACTCATTAGAATATATGTTATTGAACTCTCTATGGATCAAGAAAAAATAATATGATGTTTAATCCTTAAACTATTTCATCCCATTCACATGTGCAAAATGATACATTTTCTAGTTCTCACAATTCCATTATTATTCTCTAACATCAAGTGAAGTAAAAGTATTGATCCCAAAATTAAATTCTCAAGTAATAAAATGATTGGTTGACCTTATATTGGGACTTTTTTATCTTCTAAATAAATATTGGTACACCCATGGTTAAATTCCTTTGTAATATATTAGTGTTCCCATGAAATATTCCATTCTCGTTATGAAAATTCTATTTAAGAAAAATGGCCATAATAAAAACAAGGATTAAAAAATCTATTAACCATGTATAACTAATTAATCATGTTTCACACTTAAACTGATGCACTAATTGGTTTCCCTGTTCCATATCCTCATTGAGTCTATCGAAAATTCCTTTAAACAAAACCATTTTATAAGATAATGTCTTCATCATGTGATGTTATAACGGTTCAGATAGGGATGTTACCACACCAGGTTTTTGAAAAACATCATAAAACTAACAAATTAATCCTTCAGTGGAAAATTTAATGGTCTTATAATACCATCAACATGATACCACCCTGGAACTCAAGGTCATATTGGAGTTATCTACACATTGAATCCAAAAATCCTATATTATTCTGAAAAATGGGTTATTGGTCTAGTGGTACCTTTCACCACCACGAAATGATTTTAAATTTTATCCCCTGATCATGGAAATTAGAACCTTACATCGATTATATAGGTGTATTATGATGTCAACTAGGACATTATGTTATTTCCTGGGATACCTAGGAGGGATTAGGTTAACAACCATCCCAAACATCATCCAACCAGTAACCCTCGATTTCATATTTAAGGACCCACCTAATATATCTTCACATTTTACACTCATGAATGTGTACTATAGTGGTGAATCTATGTGTATAAACATGCATTAAATAAAAATTAATAGAAGGGTTTTCATACTTTCAAATCTAATGGGGGTCACCGACTCTGTTTTCCACATGCCATAGAGAAAGTGTATATTTCATCCAAGAACGTTGATGGAATAAACCGTAGAACTAGGACAGGATAATGTCCCCAATCCAACCAAAATTTATTAGTGTAATATAAAAAAACATGGTTAGTTATACATCCCATTTGATGAAGCTACTCTGCAAATTATAATTCCTTATAGAAGTGAGGATCTTATCCCACCGTCCATTGATAAATGGATAAATTTACATCCTATATTTGATATAAATGATGAGGATCATATCCCTTCTCCAATTATGGATCTTTGTCAACATTTTTAAATAGAGAATTAATATTTCAATCTGTATCATACCCTTGATTCATCCAGGAATGACAAGTATACTCAGAAAACTAACCACAGACTATCTCATTAACCTTTAAATGATATAGATTCTCACTAGAATACACCAGTGTGTTATCAATAATGGGATCATAGAACCTATTTTTCTATATGGTTATAAACATAATATAGAAACTAAACCATATTCGGATCATATCCCTTATCAACCCAAAAATTATGGTCGACATATTTTATCCCCAACCCATAATTAAGACCATACCCATTATAATCTCATTCCTAGTGTATTAGAGGGCTCTCGAAGCATATTTACAGCACCTCAGCCTTCTATAGAAAATTAATCCAAATAATAATGTTATAAATACCTATAAATTATTCCTCAAGTATTTTTAGTGATGGATCATAAGGATTATACTACTTATGACTATCATGGACCACCATCACATGTTAATATTTATCATAATAAATGAAATACTCCACTTTCCAATATGAATATATATAGAGGTTTTCCCAAAACCCATAGGTTATGAATATATACGGGCCTTTCAACAATCAAGAAACACCTCACCTCAGTCTACAAGAATCCAATATAAGAAATCTTTGTGGTCTAACCTGGTGGATGAATATGAATACCAAATTAAAGAAGGCAACATAGATATAATGATATAGTTATATAGAACCAACCAACCATACTTGTTTTGTCCCATTTCCACATCCATTTTTATAATTCCAATGAGACAGAGAATTAATTCATGCCTTAAAATGCTAAAACACGAGGGAGACTAATGAGTGGATAATGTCTAGAAACTTCACTTACCATGTATATTAATTTCACTTTCATTTCATAAATAGACTCTTTATCTAGTTGATGTGGCCGGATTATTCATATCCTAGAGCCCATGATTGGATGATAATGAAAACATACTATGTAATATTTTTCTCCATATCATAATAGATATCCCTTGACTGATTACTGAAGCCTCATCTAACATATGCATCTGAGGATGGGGAATATGTGCAGTATTACACCTAACTATGTTAAAAAAACATCAAATTTCCGTAGACAAAACATCAAAATATGTTGTATTTACACGAGATAGAATGGGATGAGGTAACATGTGGTCTTGTTGTTCATTACAGAGATACTTATCGACAATGAATACACAAAGACAATGTGAAGAGAGGTTAGGGGATGCATGTAGTCTCCTTAGCTAGGCCACTCAAAAACATATAAATAAATCTAAAACATGGAATATAATGTTGTGGACAATTGATAACATCTAGTAAGATGTGCTGGAAATTAGATGATACCATTTCACTCATCTCATGCATGAGTAAAATTACATCAAGTCAAATATATATAAATTGATTCATCCATAGCATCCACCTAGAAGTTAACCCATCAAATAGGATTGGGATAATTTAAACCAATACATCTATCCCTATGTTAATCAAACCTATATAGGGTTCTATATATATATATACACACGTGTTCACTGCAAACAAAATCCTTCACATTATAAGGGGGAATTTTTATCTCATTAACCACCACCATGTTCATCATGTCCAAACAAGGTCCTAGGGAAATCCAAATTTTTTCTAGTTCAACACTATCATGCGGGGTTGGGGAGTTTATTTCTCAATTTGCATCTCAGGAGACATTATATCCTTATCTGGAGTCCTTATAATCTCAACAATGTGATCCTAAAATTCTAATATCATTCCCAAATCATCCACATACTTCAGGGTTGGTGTATTTTTATCAGTTTAATCCCCATGAAATGATTCAGTTTTCTATAACAATGTAGTAACTTATTGTCATACACTATATTATATAATTTTATCACCATGATACATACCTATTCCATTGCGGTACCTCAAGAAATGTACAACTAAAAACTCAGTCAAGGTCACTCTTCATATACAGAGTAATAGGGGACTAATAAAGAATATTTTCAAACCCCATAAGGCATGTAATGAAAAAATTTCCAATATGAATGGGGGGAAAGAAGAATGACTATGATGTAACAATTGAACGCATATTAAACTATATAAAACCACACAATTTTGGTGGAGAGTGATGGGATAACATAAATTTATCAATAAAATTCAGTGAGTGTACACAATGTCATTCTAGTAATAGATTTTGATTAAGATATAAATGAACAGGGATGTGATGTAGAAACTGAGCATCAAGTGGTACAAAATCTAGATTCACAAAATATGGTATCACATACATGGAATCATAGATAGATCCAAAACCTAAAACATGTGAATAATGAATTTTTACCTCCTTGGTGTATCTCTACAATGGATAGAGGGGAAGGTGTGGTTATGTCTCATTCTCCTCCCTTACGAGAAAAAACCCCTTCTACAGATCAATGTCCTGGAAAATATGAGGATTAGATACATAATCATAGAAAATACAATGAGTAATTAAAAAAATGAAACATTCACGTTGGGTATCATCTTCAAATAGAAACTAATATTCTTCCTCTCACAAATCAGGAGGGATATAATCATCCTAGAAGTGTTTAATTTGATCAGAATTATTTCCCAATATTAATGCAATCGGTCCACATAAATGAGGAATTTTTGGATGATTGTTGCATTCCTCATATATAGGGATGGCCTCTCCAACATTAGTTAAATAATTATTTATGGAATCAAGAATCATTAGGATATTAATTTAGGTAAACCTAGTCATGAATATTCCACTCTCTATAGATGTGAAGATGTTCATACAGTGATACCTCTAGAACTCATCAATTTTATTGGGACCCAAGATTCCCAACTGGAATCCATGAGTGAGAGGAGTTCACTAATGATGCTTAAAAACAATCCATATCCAAAAAATTTTGATACCACATTTCACCCAACAAATTTTAGAAATCTTATATTCCCAATCTTTGATAGTGCAAGAGATCCATAATAGTCATTCATGCACTTAGTCTTCGAATATGGTCTATTTATGGGAGCTAAAAATAAGTAAAATGTGACTAAAATTAGCTATTTTTGTACACTGTTGTATGTTTTGCCTTAATTTTGTAAAGTATACTTATATTAGTGTCTATATTTTAATTGGAATACCTTCATAATCCATTCCATTATCATTTCATCTCCAAATTATAGAAAAAAATTAATTTTTACCTTGAAAATTGAAAACAATGTGGAAATTATAGGGTTACTGACTTCATCACCAAATGGAATGGTTATCTTATTCAATGAGTATCACTCTCCCATAACAGTAATTTTGTGAACTGTGGGATGAGAATATTAAAGATAAGGTACAAAAACCATTGATCTGAATGAATTATCTGGGTGTATTATGTGAGATTGTAGAGATGGATCAATGTCTAGAAAAATTCATTTAGTGACCTCTCCATAAATCTCATCTCATTCCCATGAAATGAGGAAAATACTATTAAGGTAGAGAATGTTATTATTACTAGAAAACCTTTAATTGTTCCTATTGAGGCAACTAGGATGACCCCAAATTAGTGAAATCTTCATATCAATTAGTAAGAAACAACAAATATAACCCCTATCTAGAAGAAAAAATTGATCATGGTCACCTATTATTTGATAAATATATGAAAACAACATGTTACTTATTAAATGATATGGTTAGAATTTATTAATATTCATGCTTGGTAATTATGAAACGCAATCAATAAGAACTCATGAAACAAAATAGGGTCAATATCATTGACCATTCTGATAACTAACAAATCCACCGGAGGCTGGGTCACACCATGAAAGACTGATTTGTCTTCAATGATGTCCAACAAATTATTTTTAATTCTGGAAAAGTGATTATATAGAATTTCCCAACATATATGTCCTTTTTAACTATCAACCTACTAGAACAAGAGATATAGTGGAAAAAGATTCCGCTAGAAATGGTTAGATGTTCAATAACCGAATGACATGAAAGACGGTTGAAAAGATCATGACATAATTAGAGTGAAACTTCACAAACAAGAAACATACTCATCACCTAGAAAGGAATAATTAAATATTCATCTTAAAATAATATGTAATAATAATAAATATTAAAATAAAAAAAAGAAATAATTATATCAATCTTAAACATAAACTCTTACTCTTTTATATTTTATTCCTTAAGTATCTAGAGAAAGAGTGTTGAAAAAACAAATGGTACAATAAGTACTACCCCACAAAATGTAACCCAAATCAAATAAAGTGATCTTATTTTTTTCGATTACATTAGTTAACAAAAACTCCCCCTTATCTAATGAATAATATGCCACTATGTATATATGATTAGAGAGACTAAGGCAAGGACATAGGATTCTAGTATATAAGGGATGGTGTAGGAGTAGCTAAATAGAATAATATAGTAACAAACGCAAAGAATGGACTTGTATAGATAAGACCCAGGTGTGATTGGTTCATCAATACCAAAGGAAATATAGTTATTCCATGGAGTCCTACAGTGGTCATTCTAATCTAGTAATTATACATGAATGATTAGAAGGGGTGTGATTGTCTGACCAACCTAGCCAAATAGGAAGGATAGTGAGACATACTCAAATTGGTACAGATTCTTCATAAAACGTTTATAAAGGACTATTCATGTCTTACTCAATAACATTAACTTATAATAGACATAATATAGAGAAACCCTACTCTCTGATGAAAGGAACTCTAAAAAATGACTTTCTAAATACGTTTGTTGTTGTCCAATCCAAATTCTAAATCCTGGATGCTCCACAAATTTCAAAATAAATTATTCAATACCTCATTTATTCACTCTAAAAATTAAAAGAATTTTAGATACAACATCACTAAAGTTGATATTTATTGTGTGAGTCTATGGAAACTGAACATAATTCATGCATCTCGATCAAATAATTGGTCTCAGGAGAGGCTATCTTGGGACAAATCGTAACCCTTTATGTTTCAAAAAAACATGATAATATCTAAATTTGAATGGATCATGTTTTTATTGTTTCTAGGATAATAATTTTTTTGATACGCACCCTCTTGAGTTTGGGATATGGTAATGGAGACATATCCCTAAATAATCTTACCATTCAAAGGATTGATAAGAGAGATAAAAGGAATCATGGGAGGTTAAAACTCAAAGATTTTTGGGGGATCTAACATCTAATAATATTATCATGGTTATACATAATTACAAGGAATATAATTTTCTTTTTATAAATCTATAGCTTCATAGACACATAGAGGTACCTTTAACATTCCATCAATTCTTGCAATACTGCATTGATGAAAATTTCTACATACTATAAGGTGATAGCTCACCCTTGATGGCTTACAAATATGTATACACTATGGAATGTTTCAAAACTAATGAGGGAAAATAGCTAGAGGTTGATGATGGTATAAAGGTTGCCTCTCCCAAATCATTGAAACCTACCCCATGAATCCCAAAAGCATACCCAAAAATGATTATCTCTTTCCAAAAAAAGTAATTTACATAACATATTAAATCCCATCAAGCTATTGTGAACAAAAAAATTTGTTGGATCATGTATATGTGATAGAAAAAATGTTAATTAAAATGAATTCATCAAATGGATGTTAGACAAATGATACTATAGGATCGGTGAGTTACCTTTCACCGATGGAATTTATCATAGAATCCCCCAAAAAATTATCTTATAACTAATGCTTTCCATATCATTCTTACACCTGATGTTCGTGTTAAAGAAGAAAAGAATCTCAATATTTTCCTCATGATGACATCAGTAATTTAGGATGTCATTATCTCTTACCATATATTATATTCTCTCGATAGTGATAGAGATTCTCCCAGACTACCCTCCATGTATAAAAATTACACTAAAAAAATATGGTAGAATAAGAGTATGAACTTAGAAACACCCCTCATGCATTTGAGGAAAGCATATCCACTGCCAGAGATGATATTAGGCTATAAAATTTGGTAATAGAAGATGATCCAAAACTTATATTTATTAGTGAATTTATTCATCTCAAGGTGAAGGTTATTTTTATTACATTTACAAAGAACATTTGATACATGTTCACTTGTAATTATACAATGATTCCTGGGATGAACCTCAATGTTGATACTCAACACCTAGCCTAACTCAATGACCATCAAGCATTAAAATAGTAAGTCAATAGGATGAGACCTCCCATTTTACTAATATAGAATTAGAATTTGAAAAATTATTCATAGGTAACTATTTCTAGGATTTCAAGTACCCAAAATGGCTCACCCAGATCATCTTTGCCAGGAAAATGGACAAGTATATCAGGACCTACATTTATTTTTTATACATTGATAGTCACCACTATAAGGATGATTTCCCATTTCTGATAACATGATTTTCTGTTCAAGACACATCATGCTTCCAAGACCATTCGTATATATTCACAATTTTTTGGAAATATCACATAATAGTGGTCAATGAAGTATATAAAGAATCTACCTTCAGAACACCTCAGTGGATATTTTTCTACCAATTAATTCCCTTAAAATTTATAAACACTCTCATGACTTAGAACCGCAACATTTATCATATCATTAATTCATTCTTGGGACCAACCATGGATTGTTATTTCAGTGATTTTGTGGTTAAATCTCTACTATGATGTGGTCATATCAATGATATTCAAACAATTTTCAGAAAAATGAAATAAAACATTTTGAAAATAAATCTTTTTATGTGTTATTTTCTAGTATTATCCATGAAATTCATTGGATTTATTGTGATCTAGATAATGATTGTATAATTAGATTAATGACACCCCTTAAATATTAATGATTTGATGGGGATCCAAGGGAACCCCTAATATATCTAGAATTTAGAAGGTGAACTAGATGGAAATTCCCACACCTTCACTGATTTATTAATGAAGTTACCTACCAACTTATAGGATGAGTACATAAAATAGTGTTTTGATAATATCCCAATGTACCTATTACACCCAATGGTCATGGTGTCTCTGGTATATTGAAACCCACTGATCCCATATGAGACCCCAATGAAGTGGTCTCTTGGTGATATCATCCTAAATAAACATGAAAAAAGATTGAAAACATCCACTACAATCTCACTAGAGTGAGAATATATATTAAGACTCAGTATTTCGATAATGATAAAACTTCAACTAACTTATATTTTTTGTTAAAAGGATGACACATTACATGGAACAATTAGATTCCCAATTTTTCACTCATATATACCCGAGAATGTACATCCTTGACCACCCTTTTATTGACTGTGTGTTATCACCAATTTTAGATTATCCTAATATAGTATGACATTGAATTCATGTCATTGAATGTAGCTAATGGGAAATCCCTAGATGATTTTCTTATAGAACATACCACCCTAGAATGAAATCTACTGTACACCAATCTTCCAAATTAAGTGTTTTTCTATCCAATGATACACCCAAGATATGGGATTTGTATTAATATAATGCATCCTGAATTCATATTATTGATATGATGAAAAATTCAATGTTGAACTACGTTTTTATAAGAATTTTATTTATTTTCCCATAAAAAATAATTTCATAATATTTATCACTATTTGAAGGCTAAAAAAATAATGACTCATAATACAAATCCCTTATCATTAACATTGAACAATCCATATAGATATAGATTTCCTTATTGAATATCAAAGGGGACACAAATCTAGTGATCCAAAAGATATAAGAATTTTATACAATAAAAAAAGAATGAATAATCACCTCTCATTGGATTTTAAAAAGGATTAATGGTAGTATTATTTATTGATCCAACATTTCATCACATTAATTGATCAAAAAATACTCGTGATGATGCACTGAAAATGCAGCCACAATTTTTACCAATACTGATAAAGAAAATTTGGTTTTCTACATCACATAATGAATGGCCGTCTAACCAGTAATGTTTTGTAACATGGAAGAAATGAATTATGTCAACATTACCCCATAAAATCATGTATTGATGTCATTCCCTAGAAGGATGGATTCTATAATACATTAGCTCTAAAATGGGACCCTCCCTGATGATTTAGCCAAAAGAAATAGATTAGGCATCGAGTAACTAACATCACCCTTCTAGATGGAACTAATTATCATGAATCCCTATATAAACAAATATTTACTAGATTCCTCATTAAATGCACTGTATATGGATATATTCCCTTCATTATTGAAGGATCACATTTAGGGATCCCTAAAATTCATGAATCCATAACCAATCTCTACCACCATTATAATAGGCTTCGTTACTAATTGTAAACAATGATGTATGAGTTTGTTTAATTCACCAATAAACTTCATGGGTCCCAAATTTATGAAATGTTTTGTTGGGAAAGAATACATAAAGGTATCATTGAATCATTTTTGAGGTGATTGTGTTTTTTGAAAAAGTGGGCCTATGTGTTGTGTTTGCTGACAAAGAAAACCATGACGTACAAATTTGTTGACAAAGGGGGTTTCATGGTGGCATGTAATGTTCATGGGATTTTGTTAATGATCCATGATTTTTTCAAGAACATCTACAATGCAATGGTCAATCTTGAGGTGGTTCAAATATTTTAAATACAAGGCGGCACCATTTTCTAGTGTTTTATCTAATTTCTGGACCTCAAAATCGACAAATGGAGAAGTGTTTATGGAAAAGGGACTTGTGTGCTGGTGTCTTGGAGGCTTTGAAATTTGCTCATCACTTTATTTTCAGGATCAAAACATTAAAATATGGAAAATGAAAATGGAGTGCCAAAGTTTTGGGTTTGGTCATGCAAGGGACTAGGGCGAGAGGGACTAGGGTTGCTGGACTTGCGTGCTGAGAGGAGACTTTCACACTGGTGCTCAGGGTGTCCAAATGCCTATAAATAGTGGTAGACCCCTCTTTATTAAGTAGTGAGTTTAACATATAGAGAAAATCTGAGCTCCCGTCTCGCAGGTGTTATGGTTGCGCAAGTGGTGGTGTGGTTGCGCTAGTATAAAGATATTTAGAAGATGTGCGTCAGTTGATAGTAACATGCACAATGTTGTTTGGGAGAAAGGGTTTGAGTCGGTAATGATTTGAGTTGAATAAGGGAGTGTCGCACAAGTGGTTTGGTTACACTTGCATGCCAAAAGTTGATGAAGCGCAACAGTTAATAGTTGCATTCCAAAATTGGTTCGGGAGTAAAAGGGTGTGAGTCATGCATGTTTGGAGTTTAAGAAGTGAGTGTCGCTTAAGTGGTTGAGGTAAAATTGCTAACCATCTTGGAGAAGCGCAAAAGGTATGCTAGAAGCACCCCGGTCATTTTAGGGCTACGGAAAAGCTGGAAGATTGTATGATTCCTTTTGTTCAAAGTGAGATTCATCTACGAGTGAATGTTGGACTTCAACAGAGCATCTACATACATCAGAGGATGTATTCATTAGTGATAATGAAGAGACCTATATGTCTACAATCTGTTAGTTAATCCTTTTTAGAGCAGTGATCAAGGGAAGAGGAAGAAGTTGATCCTCTCCACCGATAGTGAGATACATAGAGAAAAACAGAGAGTGGCCCTTGGGAAACCAGTGAGCTAACCCTAAATATTGTAATGTATGTGAGCCTAGGAATATAAGTGATCTATCCTGAAATTTGTAAATAGAACTGTTCTTTTAGTGGATTTGGTACATCAGAACATTGCCAGTGTATTCTCCATGGACGTATCCTAGTGAGGGAGGACCAGTTAAAAATCGATGTGTCCTATTCATGCTTTAGTTTTTGTTTATACTTTGCAACATGAAAGAGAGAGAACATAGTATTTATTAATAGTGATATAAGATCAATAGAGGCAGTTTTTTTAATCTTTCATACCCTGAATCACCCCCCCCCCTCTCGGGGGATCTAACCTAGTGGACCTAACAATTGGTATCAAAGAGAAAGGTCGATATCAGTACTTCTCTCTCAATGGAGGTCACCAATCACAAAGGGATTCCGATCATCGACGGATGTATCATTCAGATATGTATGAATCTAATGTGACACTATTTATTATCTTTGGAATGTATGTGTTTACAGCAGCTATTCATGGTATCTTAGCTGATATCAACAGTGGATCATTTTCAGAATCTGAAAAAATGGAGCTAGATGTTGACGCTAAGGGTATTAATGCTTTACGTGAAGCCCTTTCCAATGCTATCTATATAAAGTTTATTTAATTAAAAACATCACATGTTATGTGGGAAAATCATTTGAATACATATGAAAGGGATAAGAAAGTCAGAGAGGCAATGCGGTATGTTTTGTGGAACAATTATGAAGATCATAGAATGAGCCTGAATGAATCTGATGATGCATTTTTCGACAACGTAAATATTGTTGTGGAAGACATGTGGGGTCTTGGATAAGTCATCTAAGATATAAATATTCTGAAGCATATCTTGATGAAACTTCCACCTTAGTTTAATCTGAATGGCTCAGTCTTGGAAGATAATGACCCAAAAGAGCTGACGTTGGATAATCTGCACAGTACCCTTATTGCATATGAAATGAGGAATGATTAAAATGATGATATGGAAAAGGGGATATCCAAAGAGGTGTAATTTAAGGCCATGAATAATCTCACCATGGAATAATCTCAGGAGAATGAAGAGACAGATGAAGTGATTTCATTATTTTCCCCAAACCTTCAAAGAGGAAACTGAATGTTTGAAGGGAAACTCCCACTTGCATGATTTAGATGTAGAAAGGTTGGACATATTGCAGAAATGGTCCCAATGAATTATCAAGATGATGAAAAAGATGATGTTGAAATTCCCAAAAAGAAATCTTCAACCTATGTGAATGGAAGAAACAGTTCAAAAGAAATTTCTTCAAGAAAATGAACCTTCTTTCACAAGACTATGAAAGTTCAGATGAGTCTGAGGTTGAAAATGATGAAGAGATAGAAAACTACAAAGAACATGGGGAAAATGATATGGTGGCGGTCATCGGTAGTTCATAGGAAAAGTAAGAAACTAACGTTGGAGAAGAAGAAGAATATGTTGAAAGAAGAGTTGATATGGAAGTCGAATTGGAAGCAGCTCTAGAAGCGATAGACGTTTGTAGAGCCAAAACGATGAAAGCCAATAAAGTGGTTCGTGATTCCAAACACTATATGAAACAATAAGCTGAATAAAATTTTGATATGTTAGAAGAAATTGAAAAACTAAAATCTTCAACACCCATGAGATCAGAATATTTTATTTAGTATAAGCTTAAAATCGAGGAACAAAAGAATTAAATCGATGGTTTGACTAACACAATAAAGGATCAGGTCAAACACATCAACGAACTAGAAAAAGAAGTTGTTGGTCTATGAAAAAGAATTAAGGATCAAGAAAAAATCTTGACACCCAGTACAGTGCCAAGAAAACATATTATTTGAAAAACTGAAAAGTTAGCAGTGGAGCACAGACCTCCAGAGAAAAAGAAGCAATAGTCATGTTCCAATGATAATATTGGTACGAGACTAGAACGAAAAAAGAAAGTGGTCAAGGATGAAGTCAAACCGAAAGAAACTACTATGAAAATGAAGATAGATTTGGGTATGAAAATGAATCAGAATATTAGTAGATCCCTTGGGGAAACTAGCAGTCCATATGTGACACACTAGAATGATCCTTACATTAGGTGCTATTGATGTGGAAGGATGGGACACTCACAGAATGTGTGTTATATTTCCAAGACATTTCGATGGGCACAAGAAAAATAGTGGCATCCAAACAAAGCTTAATATTATAGAACATCCTTTGGAGGTCATTGTTTTTGGTGTGGAGTATTTGGGTACATGGATAGATATTTCACAACAATCATACAGAGAAATGTGACAAAACAAAACTCGAGCAGTCGTAAGCAGCAAATTTGAGAATCAACAAGTGGGCTGAAAACAAAAAAAAACAATTTGAATCACTACATGATATAGCTGGCCCATCAAACTCTAAGGAATATCATGTTCTCTATACCACACATAGTGTGAAGTTGAACACATGGATCAAAAAGAAAAAAGATTGAGAATGAAGTAGTTGAAAAAATTGCCCATAAAGCTTCATATTGTTCAGGAGTATGGATCCTTGACTGTGGTTGCACATCCCATATGACAGGTAACAAGGATCTCATTACAGGCATAAAATATGATAAAAAATGAGTTTTTATGTTTGGGAATGATAAAGTGATGAATATTTTTGGTTCCAGAAAGGCTAATTTTGGGGGAAAAAGAAATGAGACGTGCTGATGTCTTGGTTGTAGAGGGTCTCAGTCATAACTTGCTCAATGTCAGTCAACTATGTGACTTTGGGCACTCTATCCGATTTACAAAGAAGATGTGTTTTGTAAAAGGAAAAGATAGAGATGTTGTTCTACAAGGGAAAAGGACAAAGGGAAATCTTTACATTGTAAGTGGGGAAGAATATATGTGACTTTTATCCAGAGAGGCAGAAAATAATCTATGGGATAAGCAACTTGGTCATCTATCCCAACCATCTATGGAAGATCTGGTAAAGTGTGATGCTACTATATACCTTCCTAAAATGTCATGTGATCGTACTTATGCATGAAATGGTTGAAAACATGGGAATATCATCAGAATGACATACAATTCAATGGAACAGAAATCAATCAGAGTGCTCAAATTGGTGCATGCTAATGTATGTGGACCTATCTCACCACGAGCCATAAATGGGAAAAGGTAATAGGTTTTTTTTCATTAATGAATATAGCATAATGGCTTGGGTATTTTTAATACCCATAAGTTACATGTGCTTAGATTTATCAAGAAGTATAAGAGGGAATCAAAATGGATTCTTGGGTAGAAAATTATGATGTTTTGTACTTATAACGGTACAGAATTCGCAAATAGTCAAGTAGAAGACTATCTTGAGAAAGACGGGATAAGGCATCATGTTTCATCAGTGAGAACTCCCCAACTGAATGGATTATTTTAAAGGAGAAATAATATCATCAACAACATGGCCAGAACAATGTTTATTGAAAAGGACCTACCAGAGAAATTTTGGAAGGATGCAATTTTGACATCGTTCTACATTCCGAATAAGTCTTTGTTGTCGCTGAAAGAAGGGAACACTCCATATGAAATGTGGTACAGAATTAAACCAATGTTGAAATACATTCAGATCTTTTGTGGTATGTGTTTTATTCTCAACAAACAAAACCAAAATAAGTATGATACAGAAGGAGATTAGGGGATATTCCTTGGATACTGAGGTAAAATCAATGCATATAAATGCTTCAACAAATGGCTGGGAAAAATTGTTGAGTGCAATGATGTCACTACATTTGAAAATGAACATAATACTCAATGACCTAGTCATCAGTTTTTGGATGACAGTGATGAAGAGATAAGCAACATAGGGGGAGTAGAAATGGATGAGGCATACTCAAAAAAAGACATTGATGATGAGCAAGAGGGAACAAAATATGAATCTTCTAGGATGCCAAATAGTCGAGCTAAAATTGGTAGGAAAAATATCATTTGTGATCAGACAACTCCAGTTCAAACTCGAAGAATGAAATCATTGCAGCAAAAATCATTTTTATCTCAGGAAGATCTTAAATTTTTTTCTGATGCAGCTGAAGATGAGTACTGGGTTCAAGCTATGAATGAAGAATAAGTCTAGATTGAGAAGAATCATATGTGGGATATTGTTTCAAGGCCAGTAGATAAGAACGTCACTGGGACTAAATGGGTTTTTTTTGCAACATGATTAATGAAGATGGCACAGTGATTCGAAACAAAGAACGAATGGTGTGTAAAGGATACTCCCAAATAGAGGGCATTGATGTTGATGAGACATTTTCATCGGTTGTTGGGATAGACACAATCAGATTATTTTTAGCCACAATAGTAAAAAGAAAGTTCAAAGTCTTCCAGATGGACTTCAAATCTGCATTTCTCAATGGGGTTCTTAAAGAAGAGATATATATTTAGTATTTATATGGTTTCCTAATTCATCAATATGATAATAATGTTTTTCGGTTGAAGAAGGCACTATATGGGTTAAAACAAGCACTAAGAGCATGTTACTCAAGGCTAGATCACTATTTGAAAAAGCTTGTCTTTCAACATGGTGGAGTTGATTACAATCTCTACGTCAACAACAATAGTAATCAAAGGATGATTGTTTTGGTTTTTTCAATGACATAATATTTTTTTAATCAGATGATGATCACTGAAAAATGTTTTCGGAATTCATGAAAAATGAGTTTGAGATGTCAATGATTGGTGATCTAACATTTTTCTTTGGTTTATAGGTGACACAAGGCAGCAATGGCACATTCATTTCCCAATACAAATATGCTAAGAAGGTGCTGAGAAGGGTTTTAATAGATAATTCCAAGGAAATTAAGACTTCAGTTACTACCTGGATGAAATTATCAAATGTTGACAGTGGTAGGGCAGTTAATATCATGGAATTCAGGTAGATTATCGGCAGTTCACTATAAATAACAGCAACAATACCTAATCTTGTTTTCGCCACATGCCAAGTAGCACACTACCAAAGCAATCCAAAAGAAATCCACTTGCTTTCAGTGAAAATAATACTTTGGTATATCAAAGGCACTGTGGTTTTTGGTCTGATGTATATTGAAAAATCTCAATCATTGTTATTGGGTTATACATATACAGATTAGGTCGGATAAACATATCCCCGAAAATCAACGTCAGGATGTGCATTCAATCATGGTAGATTGTGTATTTCTTGGATAAGTAATAAACAAGATTTCATTTCTATGAGTACCACAATGGATGAATATATTGCGGCCACTCAATCATGCACAAAGCTATTATGGATGAAGCAGCAGCTTGAAGATATGGGATTTGAAGTGAAGTCTCTGATCAGGATCCAGTGCGATAACTCAAGTGATATAAATCTTTACAAAAATAAATTCAATAATTCAAGGAAAAATCACATTGAGATAAAGTGTCATTTTATCAAGGATAATTTTGAACCATGAATCGTAATGTTGGAGTATCTGCCTATAGAGCTACAGGTTGCAGACATTCTAACAAAGGCCCTACCCAAATATGCTTTTGAAAGGCATCGACTGGCTTTTAGAGTTTAGCAAACTCGCCGCACATGAAAAATAGTCAAAGTGGGCCCCCCTCTCTCCAAGGTATGATGTGTTTTTTCTTAATGTACTGATATGTGTTCTCTACTCTGTTACAGACAGCAAAGAAGTGACCATTGGGTTCGTTGACAAAGGGTGAGAAAATTGTGATTTTTCAAGGGGGAGATAGTGTGGCTAGTTGAGAAATCATGAAAGATGCAGGGAGAAGATGACAGGTGGAGCAGCCAGATAGGGGGAGTTGAAGCTGGTTCAAAGTACTTTGCTATATTTTAGCTTGGACAAAACAAGAAATAGTTCTTAAGATGATTTGAAGATGAATAGAGTTAAAGAAATGAGAAAACATGGAGAGTATAAAATATGACGATGATAGAATTGATCGATCAAAGTATAGATATCACGATAGTTGAGGATCGTGATAAAAGAAGAAGAGTGGTGTTGGAATGTGGTAGGAATGTTTCCAACAATTGGTATCAGGTTGGTACTAACGTTGGGTGTCATATTTGAAGTGATTCATTGACACTATTACAAATACAGGCATTAACAGCGCTAAAAATGGGCTTTAACAGCGCTAAAAAGCGTTGTAAAGCGCAACATTGAAAAAGGGGGTACCCATTAGCAGTTCTTACTAATCACTGATAAAACACCCATTTATAATTGCTAAACGCGCACTGATAAAGGTAGAATTTATCAGCGCTCTTTTAGAGATGATAAAGGTGTATTTCATCAGCTCTTTTTTAGAGGTGATAAAATCACAGTTTATCAGGGCTAAAAAAGCATCGATAAATGTCCTCTCTGCTTCTATGACAATATCTGCAGCAGCACACCCAAACACCTGTAAAAAAATCATCATCTCAATAAGGTAATTAAATCAAGTCTACCCATACAAAATTAACTCATAAATCATAAGCTGATTAGACCAAGTATACCCATTCAACAAGTATAAATGTACACCATTAACACAAAATTCATAAGTTAATTAATTACATAATGAATTCAATACAGAACTCAGGGGGATGGGGTTGTTCAAGGGATTGTGGTGGCTGTCCAGAGGGGGTAAGGGGTGTTCGGGGGGGGGGGGGGTTTCCAGTGGGGTGGGGTGGTGTCCAAGGTGTCGGGGGGGCTTTATAGGGGGTGGGGGTGTCCAGAGGGGTGGGGTGTCCATGGGTTGGATTGGTGTCCAGGGGGTGGGGGTGGTCCAGGGGTGGATTGGTGTCTGGGGGGCTTTCCAGGGGGTGGGCTGGTTTCCAAGGTGTCGGGGGGGGCTTTACAGGGGGTGGGAGTGTCCAGAGGGGTGGGGGTGTCTAGGGGGTGGATTGGTGTCCAGGGGGTGGGGGTGGTCCAGGGGGTGGAATGGTGTTTGGGTGGGGCTTTCTAGGGGGTGGGCTGGTGTCCAAGGTGTCATGGCGGGATTTATAGGGGGTGGGGGTGTCCATAGGAGTGGGGTTGTCCAGAGGGTGGATTGGTGTCCACGGGGGGTGGGGGCGGTCCATGTGGTGGATTGGTGTCCGGGGGGGCATTCTAGGGGTGGGCTGGTGTCCAAGGTGTCAGGGGGCTTTACAAGGGGTGGGGGATTCCAGAGGGGTGGGGGTGTCCAGGGGGTGGATTGGTGTCCAGGGGGTGGGGGTGGTCCAGGGGGTGGATTGGTGTACGGGGGGCTTTCGAGGGGGTGGGGGCGGTCCAGGGGTGGTTAGTTGTTGTTTTCACTTAAAATCATGTCCATTTTTAACAAAAGAGAGACACTTTGAGTGGTATCGGCCACACCGTGCCTCCGATTGATGCGGGGTTGACTCTTACACATCACCAATGACCCTTGGATCATTCTTAGAAATGATCAAGGCAATCTGAATGCGTTTGGTCCGATTTTCATAGGTCAGTTGTTGCTTTCAATAAAAATTGTGTCCTTTTTAAACAAAAGAGAGACCCTTTGAGTGTTGGTGGTCACACTGTGACTTGGATTGAGGTGGGGATGACTCGTACACATCACAAAGGACCCCCAGATTGTTCTCCTAAAGGATCAACTCAATAAAAATGTGTTTGGTCAGATTTACCTTGGTCAGTTGTTGTTTTCACTTAAAATCGTGTCCATTTTTAACAAAAGAGAGAACCTTTGAGTGGTACCAGCCACACCGTGCCTCGTATTGAGGTAGGGATAACTCATACATGTCACCAATGACCCGTGGATCTTTCTTATAATAGATCAAGGAAATACAAATGTTTTTGGTCAGATTTTCATAGGTCAGTTGTTGTTTTCAATTACAATTGTGTCCATTTTAAACAAAAGAGATACCCTTTGAGTCATATCAGCCACACCGTTCCTCGGATTTAGGCGGGGATGACTCTTACACATCAAAAAGGACCAGTGTATCATTCTCCAAAAGGATAAACATAATCCGAATGCGTTTGGTTGAATTTCTGTAGGTCAGTTGTTGTTTTCACTTAAAATCGTGTCCATTTTAAACAAAATATAGACCCTTTGAGTGGTACCGGCCACACTATGCTTCGGATTGAGGATGGGATGACTATTACACGTCAAAAAGGACCATTGGATTGTTCTCCAAAAGGTTCAACACAATCCAAATGCATTTGGTCGGATTTCCGTTGGTCATTATTTTTTTCATTTAAAATCGTGTCCATTTTAAACAAAATAGAGACCCTTTGAGTGGTACTACCACACCATGCCTCGGATTGAGGCAATGATGACTCGCAAATGTCACCAAGGACCCTTGGATCGTTATAATTAATGATCAAGGAAATCATAATGTGTTTGTTTGAATTTCCGCAGGTCAGTTGTTGTTTTGACATAAAATCGTGTCCATTTTTAACAAAAGAGATACCCTTTGAGTGGTACCAGCCACACTATACCATAGATTGAGGCGGGGTTGACTCTTACACATCACCAAGGACCCCTGGATTGTTCTTAAAAAATAACAAGTCAATCCAAATTTGTTTGGTCAGATTTTTGTAGGTTAGTTGTTGATTTCAATTACAATTGTGTCTATTTTAAACAAAAGAGAGACCCTTTGAGTGATTGTGGTCACACCGTGCCTCGCATTGAGGCATGGTTAACTCTTACACATCAAAAAGGACCCTTGGATCGTTATCCTAATGTATCAACACAATCAAAATGCATTTGGTTGGATTTCCGTTGATCACTTGTTGTTTTTACTTAAAATCGTGTCCATTTTAAACAAAAGAGAGACCCTTCGAGCGGTATCGGCCACACCGTGCCTCAGATTGAGGTGGGGTTGACTCTAACACATCACCAATAACCCCTGTATCGTTATCCTAATGTATCAACACAATCCGAATGCATTTGGTTGGATTTCCGTAGGTCGGTTGTTGTTTTCACTTAAAATCGTGTCCATTTTAAACAAAAAATGAGACCCTTTGAGTGGTACCAGACACATTGTGCCTCGGATTTAGGCGATGTGGACTCTTACACATCATCGAAGACCCTTTTATCGTTATTCTAAGGTATCAACGTATTCTGAATGCGTTGGGTTGAATTTCCATAGGTCAGTGTTGTTTTCACTTAAAATCGTGTCCATTTAAAACAAAAGAGAGACCCTTTGAGTGGTACCAGTCACACTGTGCCTCGAATTGAGGTGGGATTGACTCGTACACATTAAAAAGACTAGTGGATCGTTCTTATAAATGATAAAGGCTATTCGAATGTGTTTGATCAGAATTTCATAGGTCAGCTGTTGTTTTCAATTAAAATTGTGTCCATTTTAAACGAAAGAGTGACCCTTTGAGTGATAGCGGTCACACTGTGCCTCGGATTGAGGCGAGGATGACTCGCACACCTCACAAAAGAAATTTTGATTGTTCTCCTAAAGTATCAACACAATCCTACTGCATTTGTTCGGATTTCCGAAGGTCAGTTGTTGTTTTCACTTAAAAACGTGGCCATTTTAAACAAAAGAGAGACCCTTTGAGTAGTACCGGCCACACCGTGCCTCGTATTGAGGATGGGTTGACTCATACACATCACCAAGGACCCGTGGTTCATTTTTATAAATGATACAAGTAATATGAATCCGTTTGGTTGGATTTTCAAAGGTTAGTTGTTGTTTTCACTTAAAATCATGTCCATTTTAAAAAAAAGAGAGCCCCTTTGGGTGGTACCGGTCACACCGTGCCTCGGATTGAGGCGGGGTTGACAAGTACATGTAACCAAGAACCTGTGGATCATTCTTATAAATGATCAAGTCAAACCGAATGCGTTTGTTCTGATTTTCATAGGTCAGTTGTTGTTTTCAATTATAATTGTTTCCATTTTAAACAAAAGAGAGACCCTTTGAGTGATAGCGGTCACACAGTGCCTCGGATTGAGGCGGGGATGACTCTTACTCATCACAAAGGACCTGCGGATAGTTATCCTTAATTATTAAAACAATATGAATGCATTTGGTCAGATTTCTGTTGTTCAGTTGTTGTTTTCAATTAAAATTATGTCCATTTTAAACAAAAGAGAGACCCTTTGAGTGATGACGGTCACACCGTGCCTCAGATTGAGGTGGGGAAGACTCATACACATCAACAAGGACCCGTGTATCATTCTACTAAAGTATCAACACAATCCTAATGTGTATGGTCTGATTTCTGTAGGTCAGTTGTTGTTTTAACTTAAAATCATGTCCATTTTAAACAAAAGAGAGACTCTTTGAGTGGTACCAGCCACACTGTGCCTTGGATTGAGGCAGGGTTGAATCTTACATGTCATCAAGGACCCACAAATCGTTCTTCTAAAGGATCAACACAATCCAAATGCATTTGGTCAAATTTCCGTAGGTCAGTTGTTGTTTTCACTTAAAATCATGTCCGTTTTAAACAAAAGAGAGGCCCTTTGAGTGGTACCGGCCACACCGTTCCTCATATTGAGGAGGGGTTGACTTGTACATGTCAAAAAGGACTAGTGGATCATTCTTATAAATGATCAAGGCAATCCGAATGCGTTTGGTCGGAATTTCATTGGTCAGTTGTTGTTTTCAATTAAAATTGTGTCCATTTTAAACAATAGAGAGACCCTTTGAGTGATGGAAGTCCCAACATGCCTAGTATTGAGGTTGGGATGACTCATAAACATCAAAAATGACCCGTGGATTTTTCTCTTAAATTATCAACACAATCCGAATGCGTTTGGTCAGATTTACGTAGGTCAGATGTTGTTTTCACTTAAAATCATGTCCATTCTAAACAAAAGGGAGACACTTTGAGTGGTACATGCCACACCGTGCTTCGGATTGAGGTAGGGTTGACTTGTACACGTCACAAAGGACCTATGGATCATTATTATTAATGTTTAAGGAAATTCGAATGCGTTTGGTTGGATTTTCATAGGATAGTTTTTGTTTTCAATTAAAATTGTGTCCATTTTAATCAAAAGAGGTACCCTTTGGGAGATAGGAGCCACATTGTGCCTCATATTGAGGTGGGGATGACTTGTACATGTCAAAAAGGACCAGTGGATCTTTCTCCTAAAGTATCAATATAATCCGAATGCGTTTGTTCAAATTTCCATAGGTCAGTTGCTGTTTTCACTTAAAATCGTGTCCATTTTAAACAAAATAGAGACCCTTTGAGTGATACCGGCCACACCGTGCCTCAGATTGAGGTGGGGTTGACTCTTACACATCAAAAATAACTAGTGTATCGTTATCCTAAATTATCAACACAATCTGAATGTGTTTTGTTTGCTTTCTATAGGTCGGTTGTTTTTTCACATAAAATTGTGTCCATTTTAAACAAAATAGAGACCCTTTCAGTGGTACCGGCCACACCATGCCTCAGATTGGGGCGGGGATGACTCATACACATCACCAATGACCCTTGGATCGATATTATAAAAGATAAATGCAATCCAAATTCATTTGGTTAAATTTTCGTAGGTCAGTTGTTGTTTCCACTTAAAATCGTGTCCATTTTAAACAAAAGAGAGACCCTTTGAGTGGTACCAGCCACAATGTTCCTCAGATTGAGGAGGGATTGACTCATACACGTCACCAAGGACCCTTGTATCTTTCTTATAAAAGATAAAGGAAATATGATTGCGTTTGGTCAGATTTTCATAGGTCAGTTGTTGTTTTCAATTAAAATTCGATCTATTTTAAACAAAAGAGAGACCCTTTGAGTGATAGCAGTCACACCGTGCCTCGAATTGAAGAGGGGTGGACTCTTACATGTCACAAAGGACTTGTGGATCGGTCTCCTAAAGGATCAACACAATCCTAATGCTTTTAGTCAGATTTCCATAGGTCAGTTATTGTTTTCACTTAAAATCGTGTCCATTTTAATCAAAAGAGAGACCCTTTGAGTTGTATCAGTCACAACATGCCTCAGATTGAGGCGGGGTTGACTCTAACACATCACAAAGGACCAATGGATCATTCTCCTAAAGGATCATCACAATCC
This sequence comes from Viscum album, assembly GCA_963277665.1. NCBI lineage: Eukaryota > Viridiplantae > Streptophyta > Magnoliopsida > Santalales > Viscaceae > Viscum > Viscum album. The sequence goes on from OY728130.1 coordinate 1,715,361,437, forward strand.
TATTGTGTTTGGTCAAATTTCCATAGGTCAGTTGTTGTTTTCAATTAAAATGGTGTCTATTTTAAACAAAAGAGAGACCCTTTGAGTGGTTCAGCATTCTTGTATGTTGATGGTGCATATCATCTGTTAAAATGGGAAATGACTCTTTGGAGAAATTATGTTTTATTTAATAACAATTAAAATTTTCCTATGAACATTTACATACAACAATGTTTCATCTTTTGATCCCCTTAACCCCTCTAAAAAATGACCACCAATTGTACATGTCCCCAAGTGAAATCTTCATTGTATTTGTGTACAATCTACCATCAGGAATGTGTCCCACTTGTTTCTGAACACATCTATATCGTCTTGTGAGTATGAGGCTTTTCAGATGTCATAGTAGTACTTCCAAATATAAAAATAAAGAATTAATAAATAACATAAATGAACTAGTAGTTGTTTTTGAAAATACCTCTTTAGGGATGCTAGTTTGCCGATAAAAAATGATCTCTTTCATAAATTTACAAACATAATTACCACAATAATTATCGTTTGTTTGTTTTGGACACTGCAAAAAAATTGATCATTATGAGAATAAGTAACTTGTGTTGAGATGTCTTTGGATTGTGAAATTTTATTATATATACCCTGATATTTTTCCAGACATAGTACTTGCTCGCCTCCCTATGCTTAACCCCTACCCTCATTCCTTTTTTAGATAATAATGATACACCTCCCTATCATAATAAAATCCTCAGTAAAAGATAGTATAAATTATATTACTTGATGTTTAGACCTAAAATGTAAGGTGTAGTGTCTTAAAGATTCACAAACTCCATCATGTTTGGTCGTTTTGATGGATATCCTTTCTTTGAATCTAGAAAATAAATATTCGGAGTATCCAAGTTCACCGCAATTAGCAACCAATGTTTCCTAAACACACAAAAAGTAATAATTAATAAAATAAGTGAAAATATATTTTATATGCTTTAATCGTTGAGTATTACCCCGACATGGTTTGTATTAGGGAAAGTATGTCATCTATAACCTTTCTTTCAAATTATTTTAGCAAGATGTTCACTATTGAAAACCTTTTTTATGGCTTTATTTTTGTTAGGTGTGTTGATGTGATATGAGGACTAACAAGTCCAAATCTTGGCTCAAGGAAAAATTCCATTAACTGTTTTTCATAAATGCGTCTGTCAACAATATAAAATTCATTTGGTGATAATTTTCACATTAGATCAGCTTTTAGAAAATCAATTGATGGGAACATACCTCATATATACATTTACAACTGTGATGCATAGCCAAGTGTTTTCAAGGATTTCATTTACATTTTCAGCAGCAACGAAATCTTGACTTTCCTCTCCGTATATATTCTATTCGAAAACCACTATATGACTATTACCATCTTTTAGCTTCGTATCCACATGAGTCCTCAATGGTAGTAAATGTCGATAGAGAACTGGTGGTGTTATTGTGTTTTCAGTAGATCCTTGGGATTGGTTCGTCGATCCTTTAGATTGTTTTGAAATGATGTTTTCCAGCCCCTTCCCTGTCTCCATCTATAACAACAATCATTGGTTCATTATCTTTTTTCATTATTTATTAGGGGTTTAGCTTGAAAAAAAAGGAAATAAATACCTTTTTGTCTGAATGTATTCTTACAAGTGGTGACGACCATGAAATTAATGTCCCAATATCCTTTCCGACCGTATGAATATAATCGTGATCAAGTGGAATATGTAGCTCTGCATTTGGCTCATGAGCTACAGTAATTGCCACTTTCAGATGGTCTTTCAGAAGTGGTCTATTATGCAGTGTGGTATCTTGGATATTGAACACTGTACACCCTCTACAAGGTGATAGATGGTTGTTGACAGATATAAATTACAATCATTAACACCCTATAGAAGATCATTACAGAAAACTTATCAGTGTTTGTCTGAATCCCATTTCATTGGAATAATTATTAGAATATTGATTACCGCAACTAAGACAGTTCTTTAAGGTGAATGGCTTTCCTCAAAGATGGTGGGGGTGGGCGGGATGTTCACGCGCTGGTTGTTCCTGAGTTGTGTCTTCCCTTTTCTTCTCACCAATAAAAGTTGCTAGAAAATCTCCCTGCCATTGTAATTGTTCTCAAGGGTTTCTATTTTTTGCTCATTTGTTCTAATTTTTCATCTATATCATTCATTTTTTTCTTCTTCTCAAAATATACTTGGGGTGTCACCCCAAACCCGACACCTCTGACACGACCATATTTTTCTGGCTACTTCAAACTTTTCGATAATAGGTCTGTATTAGCTACATGAGTAGCTGATTCCGGTGACTGTCAGATATAGGAAAATAAATAATTATTTTTAAGTAATATAATTTTTTTTAAAAAAAATCGTCGTGTCATACTTACACATATTCTCCACACATTCTATGTGTTCTCATCTACTAACATCCCTTCTTTGTTCACACATGCCTTCTTCCATAGCGCATGACATGGGATGAAAGTGCATTTGGTTTTAGACTCATCAATTTACATATAAACATAGAAAGATAATTATGATGTTGTTTATTGGCACCTAACAATATTACTGTAAATTTAAAGTACGTACCATTTTCTTTTCTAATGAAGTGCACCCCATCCTTGCTTTACGATAGGGGTATGTTGGTTTTGATGCCCGTTCCTTATTTTCAGTACAGAGTTTTTGTTTCATAAATGAAATACTGACAATCAAAGTGATGAATACAGGTATCCTCAAATAATGTATTATCACCAACAATGTACCTGAAACTTCTCATCCTCACGATGACCAATAAATGCATCCAATTCCTCTTGGGATATCAGGTGATCATAGACAATGGTTGGGTGCGGGTTTATTTTACCTTTAGAATCATTCATGTGACATCATGTTAAAAAAGTTCGGAAACCTCGATGAATATTTCTTACAAGCCTTAGTACATAATATTTGTGTGAATCGTCTACTATAAATGTACTCTGCAAGATATTAAGAAGAGTAAGATATTGTTTCATTATTTTATTTGCTATTAAATTGTAGAATTAAATTCATAATGTTACCGTAATTTCTTCCCAGATCACAGCCTTCAGCCCGGGCACAACATGGTTACATGAATCTATATCAATCGGCATATGTTTCCATGTGACAACTCCAATGTAGCTTCTAAACATAGCCTTGTTGGGATTCACATGTTAGCCTCATGCATTCCATCCGACTTCAAATTTGATGCCTTTTCTTTTTTCCTTAATAATTTTGGCTAACACCATCATACTACGATGCACCTGTGTTTTCTAAGACATCGGTCCTTCATTCCCGACCATTTCATCGATATCAACATCATCTATATGTTCATATGTAATGGTATCAATCACATGTGATGATGGTTGTTTAACCTCAACACTAAGAGCAGCAAGAGGTGCAGCAGCAGGAGTAGGAGCTGCCAGAGTAGGAGCAACAATAGCAGCAGGAGAAGCAAGAGCATCAGGAGCCGTAGTATGAGCAGTAGGAGCAACAAGAGCAATAGGAGCCACAGAAGGAGCAACAGCAGTAGCAGCATGAGATGCAGGAGCAGCAGCAGCAGCAGTCGCCGCAGCAGCAGTAGATTGAGAGACCTGTTCACCCTCAAGGTTAGGAGCACCAGAATGTACATAAGTCAATATCTGCAAAAGTGGTTGAACAGTTAATTCAGATTACATAAATTCAGTAATGAAAAGATAATAACATGATATAACAAGATCTAAATTACAAAAAAAAATATAACCTGTTTACTGAAATCTCTTAATTTTTTTGAAAGGTTGAAGGGATTTGGTACCTATATTGACTATACAAATCTCTTTATTGTAGTCTCTTCTAACATACAAAACATCATATGCATTGGGACTGCTCCGAAATGATTGCAACATACCACTAAAAGGATCATCCTCAATTTAATTTTCATCAGCACCTTCAGTAGTTTTGGATGATAACAGAACAATCGACCACTTTCAGTTTGCGGGATCTAGAACATAAGAAACATGTACTGCTTGTGATGCAATTATAAACTATTCTTCTTTGTACCCTTCTTTACTAAAATCAATTTTCAAAAATCTCCATTCATCTATTTTAACACCCCTGTTGTTATCAATCCATTTTCATTAAAAAATATGCAATTGGAATGTCATATAATACAACTCCCATATTAGTTTGATAAATCCAAAGTATGACATATTTTCATAAATTGAATTTCTGTCCTTACTACCAGAAACATGCATCACTTCAGCAACTAGTGTAACTCTACTATTTTTCATGGTACTATCTTCATCATGTTCATATGTATAGAATGTATAACCATTAATTACATAACCACTGTAAGATAATACATTCACATTTGGTCCAGCAGCTAGCCATCGAAGTCATTCTGAAATTGAATTCATATTTTCATCCAATTTCATAAAAATATGGTCCTGAAACCATCCTATGAACTGGTGATTATGTGTATCTGATAACCATTTTTTATCCCTCGATGGATTCCACTTCCTATGAATTTCATTATGAGTTTCAATATATGGAGCAACCTCCCAACTATTATGAAAAACATAAAGATGAGCCTGCTCCTGATCTGTAATACTGATTATCACAACTTCTCTTCCATAAATTCCCTCACCCTTAATGCGTCTAGTGTGACGAGATTTTGGGAGACCAATTCTTTCCACATCAGATAGGTATTCAGTACAAAATTCGAGGGCATCCTTAATAATATATCGCTCCACTATACAACCCTCTAGCTGACTTCGATTTTTGGCATAACCTTTCAAAATCATCATATACTGTTCAATAGGATACATTCATCTATAGTGCACAAGACCACAAAGTCAAACCTCTCTCACCAAGTGAATCATAAAATGAACCATCATATCAATGAATTTTGGCAGGAAGAACATTTCTAATTCAAATAATATGATGACAATTTCTTTTTCCATAGATAGCAATTTCCTCGGGTCTAAAACTTTTCTACATATAGAATTGAAAAAGAAAGAAAGTTTGGTTAACGTATGACAAACATTCTTGGGAAAAATGCAATGTAAACCTATAGTAATTAGATCTTGCATCAAAACATGGAAATCATGTGATTTCAATCCTTTTAACTTCAAATAATTCACTGACACAATGTTCTTGATATTTTATGAGTACTCCTCTAGAACCTTTACATCATTGAAGAAGTTGAAAAACTGATATCTCTCCACCCTAAAAAGAGTATAAATAGCTGGAGGAAGAAACATTCGATTATCACCCTTCGTAAGAGCCATCTCTTCTCGTATTCCCATGTCAACCATGTCCAACCTTTCCTTAATTCCATCTTTTGTTTTTCCAAGGGCATTTAGAAACATTCCGATAACACTGTCACATATATTTTTTTCCGCATGCATCACATCAAGAAAATGTCTGACGTACCAAAAATTCTAGTATGGTAATTTAAAAAAAAATTGACCTCATTTTTCAACCGATTTTATTACAGTTTTTTAAAAATGGTTTACCAAAATCAATTTTCAGATCTTTTACATTCTCAAATAGCTGATCACTTGTTAGTGGAGATGGTGTTGCGCATATTTCAGAACATCTATTGAATGATGTCATCCAAGATCGATACTTATGACGACGACGTAGAAATTTACGATGTCCTAGAATCACAAGTTTTGATGAATGTTTCAACCTAATGGATTTTGTATCTTCTTCGTATATGGGACACCATTGAGTTATTTTAATAATATAGACTGAAAAATTTCCATAAGCAGGGAAATCATTTATTGTCCCATTCAACATTGCTCTCAACATGATGTATTCAGTTTTATAAGCATCATACAACATTACACCTAAGTCCCACAATAACTTCAAATCCTTGATCAATGGAGTGAGATAAACATCAATATTGTTACCTGGTTGTTTTGGTCCTGATATAAGCATAGAAAACATGATGAATTTCCACTTCAGGCATAACCAGGGTGGAAAGTTATAATTTACCAACATAACAGGACATGTACTATGACTGCTGGTCTGAAAAACAAAAGGATTCACTCCATCTATAGATAACACAAGACAAGGTTTTCTCGGCTCTTTTCCAAATTCAGGATACTCATGATCAATTTTCTTCCATTGAGGAGAGTCAGACGGATGACATAAAAACCCATCTTTATTTCTTTTCTCTGCATGCCACGACAATTGTCTTGCAGTTTCGTCACTTCAATATAGATGCCTAAGCTTTGGAATGATTAGAAAGTACCATACAACATTTATAGGATTGGATTTATCTTTCTTGTATCGAGAAGCACCACACTTTGGCATTCTGTAAGTGATTTTTCTCCATGCGAAACAATTTACAGTCTTTCGGGCAAGAATGTATTCTTTCAGAAATCAATCCCATTGAGCGTAGAATTCGTCTAGCTTCATATGTCTGGATTGGAAGATCATTATCTTCCAGGAGCATGTCATTCAAGAGAGCAAGTAGTTCTATAAAATTGACATCACTCCATCCATTTCCTGCTTTCAATTTATACAACTTCAGTACATCTGACAATGTTGTATACTTAGTTCAAGCAGCATACAATGGAGTCTTTACACAACTCTTTAACTTCTCAAACAATTTTGGGCAATCACAGAGTTCATCTAGAATTGGACTTCTTATTTCCTAAATAAAATCTTCATCATAATTAACATCTGTAATCACATCCTCCATACGGTCTTCTTCATTTTCCATATTTGTATTCATATCTGACGATCCATAAAAAACAGTTTTATCCTAGCCAGTAGCTACATTCTCTTATTCTCCGTGTTTATTCCAACATTTATTACTCCGATCTATTCTGTGACATATCAAATGTTCTTCCAACTCTTCTAGAGTAAGTATTCTAGAATAACAACAATGTAAAAACGGACAAAGGATTTGAGAAGGATCCTTTGAGTGATCCTTTGCAAACTTGATGAACTCTTTCACTCCGTTCTTCTACTCTATTGTTAAACGATTAGCATCCATCCAATCATTATTTATCTTCATCATATTTGAATCTAAAATATTAGTATTTATGGTCTAAGTACACAAAACAAGACTTCCAAATATAGTAGAAGAGAACCACTTCCTTATAAAGAGATCAAGTAGTTTATCCTATAATCAAGATTCACAATAAATAATATTAGATTCACTATAAATATGATGATCTATCACTCTATAAGGAGGATATAAGAGGAGATATAGGATTTCCAATCGATGAGAGATCCACTTATCAGAGGGAAACCAAATGCATCCACTAGAGCTTCTATCTGAGAAGAAGGGAGTTTGGAGGAGTTAAAATGATTCTTTTAAGCCTTAAAGAATCAAGATTTCAAATGAGAGTTGTGTATGAGAAAAAAGAAAATAAAATGGGGCTCATGGAATTTAGGACTATAAAAAAAGATACCACGTTGCAACCTCCCCTGGACATGGTACAGAAAGGATGTAGACAACCATACTATGGTGTAGACTTCTTGTCATGAACTAGTCCAGGTTTCCATCCCACTTAACACCTGACCAAACTCGTGGGAAGGTCCAAATGGAATTACCAATCCCCATGGGTTGTAACTAGTTCCTAGGCATTGAGTATAACCATTGGGAATGGGTTTTTCATGTAAAACCCCAAAAATATTACATAATAATCAAACAGAATATCATAACCAAATTTCACAATATAATAGACCAAAAGAAAACACTAAAATAGTGGATAAGCATTTAGCAATTTCAACCAAAACCAAATTAACAAAAAAAATTAAGGGAACCAATAATATAACCAAGACTCCATGAAACATGAGGGTCAACATCTCCATTCCACAACCAATAAAAGCCACCAAAGGGGAACTACTAGCACATATATCCACCATCACCACCAAGGGAACCTTGCCTTTAACTGGGTAAAACATAATAAGGTCTACATAAACATGAGGGTGAATAGAAGGTGTGAGCCAACATACCTTGTAGGACACAACAAAAATATATTCCATGTAATGACATTATAATAAAAAATAACATATTTTTTTATGAAAAAAGAAGATACAATTTAAATAAAACATTCATTGAAATAAAAGAGATAGTAAATGTGACAAGATAATGGTAAGAATAGTATGAGATGTATAGAAAATCTCTAAGGTATTAGGGTTACTAGGTCCAAGGATCCTCATACTCTTGGTGATCACATATCTTAGACATGAAGGTCCTATTTGAGCCTCCAATCACTAGCACATGAATGTTTAGTTAGTGTTGTTATGAATATCATTATTAAGGAGACCAATCATCGGCCTAACTAATTCACCTAATATACTAGACCTAGTCTACCCACCTAGATAAATAGGATTCCATTGTGCTCAATTCCACCCCATATATAAAATTATATCTATTTTATACAATCACACTTCCAATAATAGAAACACAAATAAAAAACAACCATTTACAATAGTCAAATCATTATCAAACCCTTACACACAACAAAAAATTGGAAAACATGTTTCCCACAACCCAGAAAATTTATAAAACCATTTTAGAACCAAATAACTCATATAAAACACTTAAAAAATTGTAAAATAATGGAACAACCTACCTATTTCTTGATATCTTGACAAAACCAGAATGAAACAAACAACTAAACTAAAGAAATTCCCTAAGGATGCAATTAAACACCATAACCATAAATATATAACCCAATAAATGAGATTAAATCCAAACTAGTTCAAAACCCTTTATATAGAAAAATAACACCAGAGAGAAAAAATTAGTGAACAAGAAATGAGAATAAAAGAGAATATGAGATTATTACATAGAGATTCCTTGTAGATATTAGGTCAAATCACCCTAAAAATGGAGCCCAAGGGAAGAGATAAAGGGAGGGAGTTTCACCTTGGGATAGAGGGTCAAATGGAAAGATTCACCGAATATAGGACCACTACGAAGAAATTAAATTGAATAGATAACAAATATTCCCAATAACCCTTAATGTGTATCCTCCAAGAACATCATACATCTCTATATGACACGTCTACATCACTAAGAAGAGAGAAAATCCCAATAATGTCCAGAGACCTAGCATAGGTCACCCAACCATTTAAATTTTCACTAAAATAGTGGGAAATTAGAAGGAAATATACTAAGAACACATCCCTTCAACCAAATAAGAGACTACAAACACTAACCATGAAGAACCACTAAGAGATTAATTCGAAACCTAAGGAAAGTTACACCCAAAACATACCAGTGAATCCAAATGAAATAACACAATCAATGTCCATAAATTATTCAACCAACAACGAGAAAATTATTAAAAAAATATTTGGAAAACATGCCATAAAGGGAGGTCAGGAAAATCGAAGAGGGTGTTGTGGGAGACAGAGGTCCGGCAAATTGAAGTGGGAGTTGCGGGTGGTGGAGGTCCGGCAATGAGAACCTGGGTATTGCGGGCAGCGGAGGTCCGACAAACCGAAGAGGAAGTTGCAGGTGGCGAAGGTCCGGCAACGAGAATCGAGGGAGGTAGAGGTCTGGAAACAAGAAGTGAGGGCGGCGGAGGTCCAGCAAAGAGAAGCAAGGGCGGAAGAGGTCCGGAAACGAGAACTCAGCGGGCGGTAGAGGGGAGTCGCAGGGTTCCAGTACCACGAGAGATTTAGGCCGTGATAAAATGAGGGCACTATGCGACTGAAATTATAAAAAAAAATTGGACAAAGGTTTTATCAGTGCTAACAAAGCACTGATAAAGATTACCTTTATCAGCGCTAACATTTTTGCACTGATAATGGTATCCTTTATCACCGATTTTTTAGCATTGATAATGGTAGTCTTTATCAGTGCTAAAAAAGCACTGATAAATCATTTCTGTATCAGCGGTCAAATTTTAGCACTGATACATAGATTCTTTATCAGTGATTTTCTAGCGCTGATAAAGGGATGTTTTATCAGTTCTTCTTTAGCACTGATATAATAGGGCGCTTCCCTTGCCCATTTTTGTAGTATTGTGATGAGCTTTTCATTTACTCTTGTTTCTCACGCTAAGCATTGATCATGTGGGCTTAGAGTATGTGTTGAGTAAATCATTGATCTCTATCGGAATCACAATTGACGAATGGTGGATGAAGAATTAACGATGCATATTCTTAGGGAAGAGTTGTCCCCAAACCCAAAGGGGGACATTGTTGAGCAAAAATCCTTCAAGGTATCATTGAATTATTTTTGAGTTGATTTTGTTTGTTAACAAAGTTGGCCTATGTGCTGTGTTTGTTGACAAAGCAAACCATGATGTACAAAATTGTTGACAAATGGGGTTTCATGGTGTCATGTCAAGTTCAAGGGATTGTGTTAATGATCCATGATTGTTTCAAGAACATCTAAAAAGGAATGGTCAATCTAGAGGTGGTTCAAATAGAGCAGATACAAGGTGGCACCATTTTCTAGTGTTTTCCAAATTTTTGGACCTCATAATCAATAAATGGAGAAGTGTTTTTGGAAAACGGGCTTGTGTGTCGGTGTCTTGGAGTCTTGGAAATTTGCGCACCACTTTTTTTTTCAAGATCAGATCATTAAAATATGGAAAAGGAAAAAGGAGCAGCCATGTTTTGGGATTGATCGCGCAAGTGACTAGGGCGAGAGAGACTTGGGCGGCTGGACTTGTGTGCCATGTGGAGACTTGTGCACCGGCACTAAGGGTGTCCAAATTCCTATAAATAGAGTTTGACCCCTCCACATTCCGCAGCGAGTTAAATAGTTGGATAAAATTAGAGCTCCCATCGCACAGGTGTTGTGGTCACGCAAGTGGTGGTGTGGTCGCGCATGTATAAAGATATTCAGAAGCATCGCACCAGTTAATAGTTGTGCACCCAATGTGGTTTGGGTGAGAAAGGGTGTGAGTTGCCCAAGGTTTGTGTTGATGAAAGGGGTGTCATGCAGGTGGTTTAGTGACACTTCCGCGCAAGGGGTTGAAGAAGCACGATAGTAGATAGTTGCTGCCAAAATAGGTTTGGGTGTAAAAGGGTGTGAGTCGTGCATGTTTGTAGTTGAAGATGTGAGTGTCATGCAAGTGGTTGAGGTGAAATTTTGTGCCAGCATAGATAAGCACACCAGGTATGTTAGAAGCACCCCAGTCATTTTAGGGCTACGTGAAGGCTGGAAGATTTCCCGATACCTTCGGTGCAAAGTGAGATTCATCTACGAGTGAAAGATGGAATTTAATAGAGAATCTTTATAAAACATAGGATGTATTCATTAGTTATAAAGAAGAGACCTACATGTTTATAAACTGTGAGTGGCTCCTTTCTAGAGCAGTGAGTAATGGAAGATGAAGAAGGTGATCCTCTCCACCAGCAGTGATCCATAGAGAGATAAACAGGGAGTGACCCCTGGGAAAGCAGTGAGCGGAACCTTAATATTGTAAAGGCAATGAGCCTGGGAATAGAAGTGATCTATCCCGAAATTTGTAAACAACAGTGTTCTTTTAGTGGATTTTGTACATCGGCACATCACTGGTGTATGATCCTTGGACGTAGCCCAGTGAGGGTGAACCATGTAAAAATATTTGTGTCCTATTAATGCTTTAGTTTTTGTTTATACTTTTCTACAGGAAAGAGAGAGAAGAGAGTCTTCTTTAACAGTGAGACAATATCAATAGGGGAAATTGTTTTAATCTATCATACCATGATTTACCCCCGTCACATCACCGGTGTATGATCCTTGGATGTAGCCCACTGAGGGTGAACCATGTAAAAAACGTTGTGTCCTATTAATGCTTTAGTTTTTTTATACTTTTCTATAGTAAAGAGAGAGAAGAGAGTCTTCCTTAACAACGAGACAATATAAATAGGGGCAGTTGTTATAATCTATCATACCGTGATTTACCCCACCTCTCAGGGTATGTAACCTATCCGACCTAACAAATTTATCCATCAACACATAGATTTGGGACATAAATTTATGTATTTATAGTCATTTTCAGTATGGTAATGGGTGTTGTGGTATGATATCACCTAGCTAAAAAAACATGTTTAATTATTACCTTACTAATACAAAAATTGATTTCCAAATGGGCTGAGGCCATAGACCTCAAGGAATTCAATACAAAGAATATCGACATCTCTATTTAGTTCAATATCTTTGTCACAACCTCCTCCCCACAAAGTGTACCCCTCCTGGGCCAGAAATGTGATAAGGGAGATAATGACCCTCTGAGTCCCGCCTCCAGTAGGACCCATGTTGGAGACTAGCACTGAGGGTATATTAAACACACAAATGGGAGGCATTACCCTATAAGAGATCACATTTGGAAGAGATAGATACGATATACAACAACCAACTCCTACTTAGAACTAGAATATAAAAAGAACACCCAAGTGCACATATGAAATGTCATGCAAAACTACTACAACTGAAAGGGGAAAACTACAAGTACCCAAAGGGGTGTAAACAATATCAACCACATTCCAAAATAGATCCTGCAACCATATTCTTGTAGTAACTATCTTGATCTCCAACCTTCTCTATGTGACCTGAAAAACAGTTTATATATACATAGAGTGAGTATAATAGTATACTCAGTAAGATCCTCCTCGAATCCTCTCATGAAAAAGTGAAGAGAAGATGATAAAGAATAGTGTATAACAAGTGAAACTACCACATCACCTAAATAGGTATACTATGTTCCCATCCTCACCATGGATACTCTCACCTAGTAACACATACAATAATATATCATATAATAAAGAATATCAAGGGTACCCCACTACTACTTCCCAACTGGTTTGTCGTTTCCCCCAATGTCGCACGTACTGAGAATCTCTCTCCAAAAAGGCCTTCCTGTAGAAACTTGGGTGAAACACCATAATATGGAAATCATCAACAAAACCACCACATCCATGCAATAAAGTAACCAGGTAGTTTCTGGGATCCACTATAGGTCACATAATGTTTATCATACGTTGGGTATTATACCTCAAGCCTTTATAGCCGATAAACCGAGTAAGGATCCTCAAGCCATCATAACCTATAAATGTTACACCTATAGTAGTCTATAAGATTCTATATCAATAATATATGTGCGGTAATAACCACAAGCCATTACATCCATCTACACACATATATAGAGAAAAAAATCATTGTGCCTACCACTACAAGTATCTAGCAAGGGAAGTTATCAGGGCCAAAGGTGGTAGTTAGCCATTAATTCTCCCACCAGAATGTTGGAGAGAACACCCACCAGGGCTCATAATCCTTGGGGAGTCAGTTTACCCTACTGACAGGGTGGAGTAGCTTATAGAAACACAAAAAATACAGAATATATTATATATCACAACCACTCTATGGGAATAACCAAGTCTTAGACACAACTGCCGCTAATGCCTCTCAGACTCTGAGACCATACTTCTATGACTAGGTATCCTATAAGTACACAACCATTTAAAGTTCTTTATTAGATTAATTCATTCCATTTTTATCAGTTCCATTTTACTATAATTAATTCTTTAATCATTAATTAACCATGAAAAATTACGCAATAAATTTCATTTGCATCACACCCAAAGTCCACTATTCCTTCAAAATTACATACACTTAATTATGATCTAGAAAACTCCAACCCCATGGGTTAAAACCATTTATTCAATTATTCATTACAAAATTAATTTCCCACATCCCCAGGTATTCTAGAAAACATTCTATTCTACTAAACATAAGGGGGATCAACACGGTGAGTAGATGTACTAACCATCGAGTCAATTGTTCTTATAATAAGAGAATATACTCATCCAACCTTGAGAATCTAAACACATAAAGAACGTGGCAGACCTCATGAATCTTCACCTCTTTCGGAAGAAGGGTAAGTAAGACCAGCAACCTTGAGCAGTGGGGAAAAGTTAAGTAAATAAACAACCAATAAAAATCATAAAGCATCAAACAATCACATATATCCCATTCTATCATCCCTCATGTACTACCTAACACCCACATGCATAAACTGATGCATCATGCCACTCTAAGAATCATCTTCTACCACAACCAAAAGTCTCCATGCCCCCACATATCGCAACAGCCATCCAAGCTCACATCACAATATAAACAGTTGGAAAACTAACATCACATCAATTAGCCTCTTGTACCTTTAATAGTAAAGAGGGTAACTCAAAACCCTTTAAGGAATTATCAAACAATCAGTTCTTTAATCCATCTTGAACTAACAGATTTATTATTCATAGTTTCCAAAATTCGGTAAACCTAATTAGTAAGTTATCACAGATAATTAAACATGCTTAATGCAGCAATTTTATTAACATCAAATTAAAACAAGAAGAAACAGATTCATTTACATCCCACTTTATCCATATCCAACAGTTATCATTTAATTTTGGTTTATGTTCTTTACCAATTTTCATCAAGAACGAATAGCTAAACGAAGGGAGCATGTATATTACACTATCTAGAAAACAAGGGGAAATAACATACGACCGATATCAATTTATTTATCCGATTAAAATATATATTATATCAACTACATTGTGGTCCAGTGGGATAAAACATGATAACTATAAAGTTTCACATAAATGAAAAGAGAATCATTGAATCCCCTACCTCAAATAGTTATTGACATTCTTTATCCACACAAATGGTGGTGATCTTCCTCTCGCGAAAACTGCATCAACCTGAGGATGCAACGGTATGACCACACCAACCGAACCCAAAGAAAAAATCCATTAGATGAATGTATATTATATGATATAACAATGAAAGAAGAAGAAGAATATGAACCCCAATAGAACAACAATAAAACATACTTTATATCGATGATTGAACGATACAGCTTGGTTGCATCAAAACAGAGCGGAACCAATCTAAGGAGTATGTTTGATTATGAAACTCATATAGAATTGAAGGAAAGGTTCTAGTGTCACATTGTCGAGAACATAGAGGAATAATTAGAGAGGAAGATATCTCGTCCCTTTAGAAGATTTAACAGAATGACGGTTTAAGATACGCTTAATTTCCCATTAAAAGAAGACCTCATTAAACCACATGGTTTGATAATGTAAAAATATCCCGAGTATTAAGAATAATTATTATAGGATTTATTGACTTTGAATCAGCCATAAAGTCGTTAAAATGAGGCATTAAATGAATTTTATGTCAAAGGACGACACTTAAGGGGAAAACGGTAAGAAGCTAGAAACACTATTTATGAACTCAAAATTTGGAAAAGGAAAAAAACTTTTCATGAACCTCGCCATTAGGCACTATTCGTGAACCTCACCATTAGACATTGTTCATGAAGCTCACTGATAGACACTGCTCATAAATATCACCGTTAGACACTTCACATGAAGCTCACCGTTAAACACTGTTAATGAATCTCACCATTAGACACTGGTCATTAAGCTCACCATTAGACACTACTCATGATGCTCACCGTTAGACACTGTTCAATAATCTCATTGTTACACTCTGTTCATAATGCTCACCATTAGACACTGTTCATGAAGCTCACCATTAGACATTGTTCATGAACTTCACTATTAGACGATCACCATTCTAGAATCACATTTCATTAACTAAAAATTTGGAAAAGGAAATAGAGGTTTTAGTTTGAGGTTACCGATAGAGTTTATCATTAGAGGTTACCGATAGAGGTTACTGATAGTGGTTACCATTAGAGGTTACTATATAGACCTTACCGATAGAACTGTTCACCAATGTAACTGTTCAAATAACTGGAAATTTGGCAAGGGAATGAGAGGTTACTGTTAGAGGTTATCGATATAACTGTTCATTAATGAAACTGTTCATAGAATTGGAAATTCGGAAAATAAATGTGTGGTCACCGTTAGACCTCATCGATGGAACTGTTCACAGAAGGTTACCGATACAATGTTCACTAAAAGGGAAATTTGGAAAAGTGTTGGGGATAAGTCACCTTGACCTCCCTTAACACCTCAAATACCATATTTTCACAAAGGAATGGGCCAGAGAGGTCTGGGCCATTACATCAGTTACCGCTCAAAACATTATCGTCCTAGGGAATTTGAAACCCACCTAATGAAAAAGACACGGGGTACGAACAACTGCCTATCTAGTTACCTCTCAAAAGAGAGAAAGACACAAAACAACAAAAGAAATTCATAATTAAAACATGAATGATCTACCGAAAATGGGATCATCGTTATATGAAAAGAGTTAAACATCAAAAAAATCTCAGTACTGATCACATATCTGTGACTCTCATTCCCAGGTACTCTCCTCAATGCCACCGTGTCTCCAAAAGACATGAACCAAGAGAATAGAACGCACACAAAATAAATTCTTCTTGTGGTCTTGGATATTCATAGGTTTCCTCTCAATGGTTGCATCATCATCTACATGGATCTCCCCCCAATAAATTATGTGAGAGTCATCAGGAAGATAATGACGAAGCTGTGATACATAGAAAACAACATTTAACTGACTCATCTGCAGGGGAAGTGATACTTGATACTCCACATCACCAACATAAGATAACACCTCGAATGGCCCCACAAAGTGGGGAAAAAGCTTACTCCCATGATCAAACCTGTGTTTCCCAGGACAGGGTTTCACCTTCTGAAACACATGATCCCCAACACTAAACTCTAAGGGTATCCTTCTTTGATCAGCATATGATATCTGGCGATCTTGTGTCATCTTCATCCTCTCACGAATCACCTGAACTATCTCTATTGTATTCTGATCTAGTTTCAATCTGAGAATTACTGACGCTCTGACCACAGTCCATCACAATGGAGAACATCATTTTGGTCCATACAAGGCTTCAAACGGTGCCATATCGATGGTGGAGTGAAAACTAATATTGAAAGCGAACTCCACCAAGGTAAATTGCTTCATCCAAAAAACTCCAAAATTACGAAAACAAGAGCATATCTTCTATTTAAGTTTCTAAATGGATTTCTATATCTGACCATCCATTTGAGGATGAAAATCAGTGCTAAGGAATGTTTGAGAACAAAAAGCATGTTGGAGACCTCTTTACACCCTGGTGGTAAAATGAGGATCTCGATCATAAATTATAATCCTCATGACTCCATGAAGTGTCACCACCTTTTCTAGATACATCTTCAGTAAAACTTCTACTAATCTCAACTCCTTGATTGTTATGAAGTGGGATGATTTGGTTAAATGATCCACTACCACCCAAATAGTATCATCTTCTCCCGGAACTCGAGGTAAACCAGTAAAAAATTCCATTGAGATGTCCTCCAACATCCACTGAGGAATATATAATGGCTGGATAATACCACTTGGAACATGTTTTTCAGCCTTCACCTTCTGGAAGACCAAACATCGATACACAATCTCTGGAACTGCATGCTTCATCCCCAGACACCAAAACTGGCTCCTCAAGGCTCAGTTCATCTTTGTCACGCCAGGATGCACTGCTAAAGGTGAACTGTGGAACTCTCTGAGAACTGTCTCATTCATCATCAATGGAACAAAAATCCTTCCATGATACAACACTCGGTGTTGTTCATCCTCAGTCCATCCATCAGGGGCCTCAGCATAAACAACTCAGTCTCTCAATACCTCCACATAATGATCCCCCAGCTAGGACAATTCCACCATCTGCATCAGGTATGACAATACCGTCATCAGATAAAGGGATCCTCTACCACCAACTTCTCCCATACCAAGATGTAATACTGAAAGATGTTCTATTACTCTCATAGAATCACCAGATTCCCACACAGCAACACTACTTGACTTTTGACTCAGGGCATCAGCTACAACTTTTCCATTTCCAAGTGTATATGATATCTCAAAATAATATTCCTATAATAAATCTATCTATCAATGCTGTCATATGTTCCAGTCACAATTGTAGAAAACATAACTCAATCTTTTATTATCGGTGAAAACCACAAAGAGCTCACTAGTGAGGTAATGTCTCCACAAATTCAGAGTAAACACCATAGCTTCAAACTCAAGATCGTGAGTGGAATAGTTACGTTCATGGGGACATAACTGTTGAGACCCATAAGAAACAACTGGCCTCTGTTGCATGAGAACACAACCTAACCCCAGATGCAATGCGTCGCATAAACCATCAAACTGAACTCCCTCCACTGGAAGACAAAGAACTAGAGCACATACTAACTTCTTCTATAGATACTCGAAAGCTTCCTGACACTGATCAGTCCATATGAATGCCTTATCATTCCTGTTCAAAGCTATCAGAGGAGTCGCAACTCATGATAAATTGGATACAAACCTCCTGTAGTAGTCTGCGAGACCAAGGGAACTTCGAACCTCTGACACTGTCTTATTAGATGCCAAGACACAACTGTTTATATATTTGATGGATCCATAGCTACTCCATGTTTGGAAAAAAAATACCCCAATAAACTAACTTCTCGAGCCCAAAACTCACACTTCGACAACTTCTAGATGTTGGCGACGAACTCCCAAATTGGCTTGTATATGCTCTACATGATCCTCCACAGATGTGGAGTACACAAGGATTTCATCGATGAAAACAACCACGAACTTGTCCATGAACTAGCGGAACACAACATTAATCAATCCAATAAATATTGCTGGATATTCTTCATACCAAATGGCATTAAATCTAATCCATAATGACCATGACGACAACGGAAAGCAGTCTTTAGGATATCCTTATCCATCACATGAATATGTTGATATCCTGACCACAAGTCAATCTTTGAGAACCAACATGAAACCTTCAGTTGATCGAATAAATCATAAATCCATGGAACATGATAGTAATTATTTATTGTCACTTTGTTTAAGTGATGATAATCGACACACAACCGCAAAATACCATCGGCCTTCTTCAAGAAAAAAACTGGTGCACCCCACGGTGAAACAATTGGCTGAAAAAATGCAATGTAACAGACCATCGAGCTGGATATGTAGCTCACATAACTCATAAGGGACCATCATACATGGATAGATAGAGATAAGAGATGCTCCATACTATATCTCGATACCAAACTTGATCTCTCATCGATGGGTAATAATACAAACTCTTCTGGAAATACATCAGGGTACTCCTCTATGACCCTATGAAACACCAACTGTTAAACCTCTAAAGAGCTCAACATAGTCTCAGCCATCTTGGCTGATAAGGACAGAACACACCAATGACCCATTTGAGGATCTTGCTCACCATGAAACACCATTGGCTCTCCATCCGCACTGGAGAAAAAGAACTTATTACTGAAGAAATACACAATATCCTACACCAAATAAAACCAATCCATGATGAGGATGACATCATATGGTTGTATTCATAAACATAAGAAATCTCCCCAAGAGCGGTGCTTCCCCAAAACTAGTTCACAATCTCTATATAATTTAAACAATTAAGCTCACCCTCTATCTGGCATAGTCAATTCCAAGGGCACTGGATGCCTCTCTACCTCAAGTCCAAAATCATGGATAAGGGTAGGTGATATGAAGGCGTGTGTCGCACCTGAATCAAACAAGGTATACACCAATGTGGAAAATAAGAAAATGGTACCTCGAACAATTTATGGGTCACCTAGAGCTAGAAACGCTAGACCATGAAGCAGACCAAGACCTCCTACATGGCCTCTCTAACACTGATGACGATCACCTCCATGACCGCGCCCTACTCACGGAGGACAGAGAGCGTCATAGGGCTATCCTCTGCTTGCCTCATCTACTGTCTGCTAATCTAATGCTGGTGAAACCTGCTGCTGCTGCCTTGGCTATAACTCTTCAACATAGGATCCTAGAGCATTGCACCTGGTGAACGATGACTGCTCTGAAAGGTTGGGCACTCATGCTACTGATGACCACGACCACCAAAAGAGAAACAAGAATTTGATCCCTTAGCATAGGTCTCAGAGTTGATGCCTCTGGGGAAAAAATGTGAAGGGATAATACCTAGCCTCGGTTGAAAAGAAACTCATCTACCCTAAAAACCAGGAACCTCGAACCAAAGCTCTGCTTCGTGAGGAATCATGATAATTCCACTCTCGTGATGATCCAGTCCTGGACAAAGTCTGTTTGACAACCTCTACCCTCTCTAGCACCTCAAGATATTTCTTTAGCATAAATGGGGTGACCTGGTGCAGGATATCTAGTCACAAAGCCTCCTAGAAATACCTCGACCCAGTCTCCTCGTCGAGAAAGAGGTTCGAAGCATATCATAAAAGGTTCTTGAAATGTATCTGAAACTCTCGCACATTGGATCTCCCATGTCGAAGGGTAAGAATCACCTGGCGACTAGAAGCCTTCACAGTTGAAGAAAGAAACCCAACTCTAAACTAGTCTCGAAACTCCTCTCATGAGATAGTTGAATCCTCACGATCCCCGAGGAACAAGAACCACCATTGCCTCACTACTCCACATAGCATCCTTACAACCAAAGACATCCATTCCACCTTATGAACATGGATCAAACCGAAACCTATCTCGGATTCCTCAATCAAGTCTTCTATGACTGAATCTGAAACGAATCCTTCATACTTTTGCAGACTCCGGTGCTGAAACTCTCAGAGTGCCTTCTTCCAGGTGTCGTTGTCGTCAACCTCTACCCTGCGACAATCTGCTGGAACAACCTGATATACATTTTATGTGCAAACCGGATGAGGACGTCAACTTGGATCCATACCTGTAAAATAACAAACCGTTGTAGCTCTTAATCCTAGAATATGAGAGACTCGACAGTACTTATTTAATTTGTTTATTTTATTCATTTTAGGATAACCTATCCCAATGTCCGCCCATTCAAACACAATAAAAACAAAGAATGTTGCATGATCTTTTCCTAAGTCCATACCCTGCAACTAGTATCACTTTTTTTAGTAGCCATTGTAAACAAAAAGGTGCATACATCAGATCATAGGGCGGACTAAATGCCTATGTCTTAGTTGGTCATCAGTGTTTACCTCACTTTCTAGACATGAATGATACAATCTCCCTACCAACCCATTTAACCTCACCTAAGCCTAACTCCAAACTCCATCCTATCCCTCAACTAGAGCTCTAATACCACTCTATCACGACCCCCTCCCAACAAAGTGTACCCCTTCTAGGCCGAAAATGTGAGAAGGGAGATAATGAACCCGACGAGTCCCACCTCCTATAGGTCCTGGGTTTGCCACTAGCACCGAGGGTATAGTGAACACACAAATGGGAGGCATTACCCTCTATGAGAACACAAGTAGAAGAGAGAGATAAGATAAACACCAACCAACTCCAACATAAAACTGAAATATAAAAGAAATCCCATGTGTAAATATGAAATGTAATGCAAAACTTCTACAACTGAAAGGGGAAAAACTGCATGTACCCAAAGGGGAGTAAAACAGAAGAAACCAGAAGCCCAAACAGATCATGCAACCACAAGCTAGTTGTAACCAGACTAATATCCAACCTACTCCAAGTGACATGAAAATAATATTATATATAATAGGATGATTATAATAGTATAATTAGAAGGATCCTCCCCAAATCCTCTCGTGCAAAAGTATAGAGAGCATGCTAAAGCACACAAAATAACAAGTGAAACTAACTCGTCACCTAAACTGGTATACTAAGTTCCCAACCTCACCATGGAAAATCTCACCAAGTAATGCATACAACAATATATCATATAATAAAGAATAATAAGGGTACCCCACTACTACTTCCCCAGTGGTTTGATGCTTTTCCCCAACATCGCATGTCCCGAGCATCTCTCTCCAAAAGGCTTGCCCGCAGACACCCGGGCAAAGAACCACAATATGCAGCTCGTCCAAAAAAACACCACGTCTATGCATGAAAGTAACCATGTAGTTATCAGGTTCCAGAAAAGTTCGCATAACATGTTTCATACGTCAGGTATTATATCTCAATTCATTACAACACATACACTAAGTAAGGATCCTCAAGCCATCAAACCCTATACACGTTACACCTATAGTAGTCCATAAGATACTATATCCAAAATATATGTGTTTGAATAACCAGAAGACATTACAGCCCTATACACACATATATGGGGAAAACTAACCATTGGGCCTACCAGCACAAGTACCTAACAAGAGAATATAGAGGGGCCAAAGGGGGTAGTCATCCATTCATCCTCCCACCAGAATTTTGGGGAAAACACCCCCATGGGCTCAGAATCACCAGGGTGTCAGTTGTTGTTACTGGTAAGGTAATGTATCATATAGAAACACAAAAAGTACATTATATATTATATATCACAACTACACCATGGGCATAACCTATTCATAGACACAACTACAGCTAACTCCTCTCAGACTCAGGGCTCCTACTTCTATGACTAGGTATCCTATAAGCACACATCCATTTAATGATCTTTATTAGATTACTCCATTCCCTTTTTATCAGTTGAACATTATGTTAATTAATTATTTATACATGGATTAACTAAAAATAACTCCACATTAAATTTCATTAGCATCACACCCAAAGTCCATTGTTCCTTCCAAATGACAACATCATCATTATGTTCTAGAAAACTCCAACCCCATTGGTTAACACCATTTATCCAATTATTCATTACAGAATTAGGTTATCACATTCCAAAGAATTATAGAAAAACATTCAAGACTACTAAACATAAGGGGCCTCAAAACGGTGAGTAGATGTACTACCCGTCGAGTCTTTTCCACTTATAACAAGAGCATATACCCATCCTCCCTTATGAATCTAAACACAGAAAGCATGTGGCATACCCCACACATCTTCTCCTTTTTCGGAAGAAGGGTATGTAAGACCGGCTTCCTTGAGTAGTGGGGAAAAGTAATGCAGATAAACAACCAATAAAAATCAGAATGCATCCAACAATCACATCAATACCATTCCAACATCCCTGGTGTCCTCCCCGAGACCCACAGGTATAAACCGATGGATCTCACCGCTCTAGGCATCATCTTCTGCCACAACCAAAAGTTTCCATGCCCCCATATATCAGAACAACCATCCAGTCTTACATCACAACATAAACAGTAGGAAAACAAACATCACATCAATTGGGATCTTTGGCCTTTAATAATCAAGAGGGTAACTCAGAACCCTTTATGAAATTATCAAACAATGTGTTCTTTAATCCATATTTAATTAATAGAGTTATTATTCATAGGTTCTAAAATTCAAAAAACTTAATCAGTAAGCTATAAAAAATAATTAAACATGCTTACTGAACCAATTTGATTAACATGAAATTAAAATAATAAGAACCAGATTCATTTACATGCCTCTATATCCATCGCCAAAAGTTTTAAATTAATATTGGTTTATGTTCTTTACCAATTTTAATCAAGAACGAACTGATAAACGAAGAAAGCATGGATATCACACTATCTTGGAACAAGGGGAAATAACATACGACTGGTATAAATTTATTTATCCAGTTAAAATATTTATTATATCAATTCCATTGTTTTCCAGTGGGATAAAACATGCTAACAATACAATTGCATGTAAAATAAATGAGAAGTAATCAATCCCTTACATTAAACAGTTATTGATGTTCTTTATCCACACAACGGGCCACAATCCTCTTCTCGCAACAATTGCATCCACATGAGGATAACATGCTATGACCGCACAATCTAAAACCCAATAAAAAATCCATTAGATGAATAGAGATTACATGTTATAAAGAGGAAAAGAGAACCAAAAGATAAAACCCAAAAAACAATGATAAAACATACCTTATATCAACGATTGATCTATATAGCTTGGATGCATCAAAAGAGAGTAGAAAAAATCCTATGAGTAAGTTTGATTATGAAAATCCTAAATAATAGAATGAAAGTTTCTAGCATCTCATATTCAAGAAAAAAGTGGAATAATTTGGGAGGAAGATATCCCGTCCCTTTAGAAGATATTACGGAGCGACGATTTAAGATATGTTTAATTTCCCATTAAAAGCGATCGCATTATACCATGCAGTTTGACCAAGTAAAAACATCTCGAGCCTTAAGAATAATTAATATCAAATTTATGGCCCTTGAATAAGCCTTAATGTCTTTAAAACGAGGCCTTAAATGCATTTTACGTCAAAGGAAAACGCTAAAGGAGAGAAACTGTAAGAAGCTATAAAACACTGTTTATGGACTCAAAATCTGTCAAATGAAAAACATTGTTCATGAAACTCACTGTTAGACACTATTCATGAACCCCACCATTAGACACTGTTCATGAAGCTCTCCATTAGACACTTTTCATGAAGCTCACTGTTAGACACTGTTCATGAAGCTCATCGTTAGACATTGTTCTTGAACCTCACCGTTAAAAAATCTTTATGAAGCTCACCGTTAGACACTGTTCATGATGCTCACTATTAGATGGTCACCATTCTGGAAACACTGTTCATGAACTCAAAATTTGGAAAAGGAAATAGAGGTTACCGTTAGAGGTTACCAATATAGGTTACCGATAGAGGTTACCATTAGCGGTTTCCGATAGAGGATACCATTAGAGGTTAGTATTAGACCTCACTGAAAAAACAGTTCACTGATGGAAGTGTTCAATGAAATCGAAATATGGAAAAGGAAAGAGAGGTTTCCATTTGAGGTTACCGATAGAACTATTCACAGATGGAACTAATCACCGAATTGGAAATATGGAAAATTAAATAGAGGTCACCATTAGATATCACAGTTGGAACTATTCACATATGGTTTCCGATATGCTGTTCACAGAAAGGGAAAATTGGCAAAGTGTTCAGAATAAGTCACCTTGACCTCTCGGAACACCTCAAACACCATATTTTCACAACGGAATGGACTGAAGAGGTCCGGGTCATTACAATCTTTACCATATTCATTGACCCTCACATGATACTAATAGAAAATGAAAACAATATACATTCATATGAATTGAAGATACTATACCTAGAGTACGAAAATTGAGTCTAACAATTAATACATTAATAATGAAGTGGAAAAAATATAAATACCATCCTTCAACACTATATTGTCAAATATACTCCCAAATGGTGTTTAATGATAATAAGTCCTAGAAGGACACTCTTCCCCCTGATTAATGAGCCTACCGTACCACTACATGCACATGCACACAAGAGACTCCATGTTCATTAGTTTGTGGGGTAGATGTAGTGTTTCAAATATAATTCATGTTTCCCTCACTCTAAATATCAATATATTGAAATCTATCAGATGAAAATTTATAAAAAAGCATGTTGGATGGGTTGGTACAACTCAATGAGGAAAGTTTTTGTACACAGCACAACCATGAGTTTCCTTAGATATAGATTATAGAATCATTCTAAAAAGGTCACATCTACTCATTGCTTTAATGAAAACTCATATTAGATCTCATAACACCAATGATAGTAGGAATGAAACCTCTAATGTTTTAACACATATGAAAGGGCCTTACATGAAATATATGGTATTTTCAAATAGATCATAATCATTTTCCAAAATTGAGATAAAACATATTACACACCAACCAATGTGTGGTTTATCATGATGTACATTGCATAGATACTATTTGCGATATAAATTTATTAATAGAAGACATTGAATTGAGTATCAAATTAAATCCATACTTTATGAAATTAAAATATACATAATAAATCATTACTATATGATGTTAAACAACACGTAATACATCAATATCACTTGATGAAAAACTGTATGGAAGGCATCCTTAAGACATGAAATATAATTCATGGGGGACAACACATCACAAAATATTTACTGAACCAGATCATGATATACAGGATTGAAAATTATTGTACTATCATCCATATGTGTCATTATAACACTTTAATGTGAATTTTCCAATCATGAAATATGTGTGGCATGATTCGATATAATATATGACATATAGTGTTTCTCGGT
The DNA here is from genome assembly GCA_963277665.1 of Viscum album. Taxonomy (NCBI): domain Eukaryota; kingdom Viridiplantae; phylum Streptophyta; class Magnoliopsida; order Santalales; family Viscaceae; genus Viscum; species Viscum album. The sequence goes on from OY728130.1 coordinate 1,715,387,299, forward strand.
TCTCCAATCATCGGTCTATCCACATTGTAAATGGGAAAATTAATTTCTCTTCATATGGGACAAACCATAAAGAAAATTTTCCATTTCATGAACAATATATGTATTAATTCAAATTACCAGAAGTTGTGTGGAGACACATGGATATCCAATCATGGTTTGATCCATAGTATTAAAGTGTCCCCTCAATATATATGGGTTATACATGTACATGATGTTTTCAATCAATAATAACATGTGTATTGATTCTTATTCCAACATGATAAATATAAATTGTCATATCATTAATAATTGTCCCAAGTGAAATATAAATGGAAAATATATCACCTCGAAATCTATAGATCATACCCGTGTAAGGAATTTTCCATTCAATAAATAGGTGTGGCTTGATACTTTTTCACATAGGATATTTAATGATTCCGAGGTCTCCAATCCTATGTTTAGTATAAATATAAATAGAAATTATTCCCCCTCCCTATGGATGGGTAATACCATCATAGGTAAATTTTAATTATAAGAAAATGTACTTCTTGATTATTATTAACACATGATATGTTATGATGATAGCATATTAGATACTAGATCCCAAATCCGTATAATTAGAAAAAAATGTCCCCCAATATGTATGGGTTAGACCAACATCTAGAAGTTTCAATTCAATAACTATGTGTGTCTTAATTTCTATTTCTATAAGATATGAAGATATTCAAGATCACAACTCCATCGTCTGTCCACAAGTAAAAAATTATTCAAATAACCTATCTATTTATGTTTAAATAATTTTCATGGAATATTACATTCATGAACTACATATGACATTATTCCTGACTATCATAGGTTATTTAGGAATGCCAAAATAATAAACTGGGACCCATCCCTGAAATATATAAAATTTAATCCCAAAATTCATATTATCTGAACATATGAAGATCACATTATCAGAACATCATGTGTATATATGACTATAATCACAGGATACATAGTGATTCCCAAATCTGAAATCTTGGTCATAGACGTAATGTGATAAAAATTCTTCGTCCATACACACGAGCTTGGTATATGTTGGGATATTTCTTCATATGAACTATCAATGTATTGATTCTAATAATTTGTGAATATCTAGTGATGCAAAGATCCAATATTTAAATCCCATCTTTGAGTTCTATCCACTCTCATATATTTACCTTAGTGAGAACCAAATTTTTATGGGAATTCACTCTCCAATGAAAATGTGAATACCCCTGCATATTCTATGTCATGTTCACTAGAATACCTTAATTGAATGCCCAATTTTATCTTGTTTCCAAAAATGAACATGATTCATGTGATATTAGAGAACCTTAAAAGACACTCTCATCAATAATATTGAGGTGTGTACTATCCAAAGGTAGGTCACATAATGCACTTCATATGATTTTAAGCAACACGATAATTTCCATTTCACATTATTTAGAACTAAACAACAACAGGTCTTCACATTAAAAAGATCATTAACTTTTATAAATATTTACTCATGAATCACATGTTTTCTATCCCTATACATAAAAATGTGTTCAATACATGATTTAAAAACCATTATGGGTTCAAACACTTCTTGAATCATTCATTCTATTTTTAAAGTCATCATATCCTTGATACCAAAAATGATACAAACCTATTCCCCAAATCTATAAATTTATCATATAGCCCCATATACTTTCATCTACCCTTCTCTTGGTTTTACCCTATAAAAGACCAGTTATAGGGACCTAATTATTGGAAAGGAGGGCCATTGTGATTCGATGGTGAATAATGAAATGTCTACACGGTTTTTCCTAGTGTTTTTTGGTCCTAAATGAGATTCCCTCCTTAATCCAATGATTTTTTTTTCTTGATTTCATAAAATATGTTCTCTTTAAATACAAATTTATGACCAATAACTGTTAGTTTACATCTGTAGTTATATCAGTTATTCATAGGCCAAGATTTGAACTTCCCAAAACCCAAATATTCAACTTTATTTGGATACAAATGATGATACACATATGTGCATCATAACAATTGTTAAAAATGATTATAAAATCGTATTCTTGTGCCCCATCATCCCTTGGTATGCATCTCTTACGAAGAACCATTTTCCCTGAGTTAGGCACTCATCCTAGTGATACATCATAGTCAAATTAATTTAAACTATAAAACAATTTCATAGTGGCATGACATTATACTATAAGACATAATGTTTATTCTGTAAGGCGAAAATTTTCTAGATTAGTTCATCCTATCCATGAATATTTTCTAAGGATGAATATTTCAAATCTAAACCATAATATAATATAGATATAACATTAACCTATATATGATCATGACTTATATAGAGTACCCCCTAGCCAACCATCATTTTGAGACTCAATCAAGGAAGAAGAGAACAAGCCCATCTCCCCTACATAAAATTTGATATATATAGAGGGGCCACAATAAAATAGCTTACTATGGCATGATTGATTTCCTTACATTAATAAAAGTAATACCGAAGGAAGACTAGCTATAAATACCTCACATTACCATACATTGGGATGTATTATTCATATAAACTCTCTTTTCATACATATGAATCAGATTTAGGAATAGTTTACTTGTACATTAGACAAATCTGTATAATAATGGCTCCAATATATGTCTAACCATTAGTAAACATATACAAGGAAAAAAGTTTCCTCTTTAATATAAGTACCCATGATCAATAAAATGTAGCAATGTAAATATTTCTCAAAATTTCACATCATATCATATATACTTACTGTAAGAGATAAAATGAAAAGTAGACATCCTTGTAGCATGAATTTAAAATGTAAGAATGGTATATAGCCCACTAAATGTCACAAAACTATGCAGATAATCATCTATCATGACTCATTATCCAATGAACAAAATATCATATCCATGGTCAACCAATGTTTTTGGTACCACGATCATATTTTTGAAAACCTAAATATGTAGTCCAAACATCATGGCATTAAGGTATTAAATTTTTTTAAAACTGTCAGGGATCTAGGGGAAGCATCTAATATATTAATTGACCCATTGTTTGATTATACTTGTTTTCCCCTACCTTATTAAAATTATCTTCCATCCAACTACCCTATTTTTATTTTCCTTGAAAAAGAGAATTTGACACTTGTGAGCTGTTACATCGTCATAGATGAGCTCATCACCGTTGAGTTATTCTCAAAGATCCTGTATATTATTATCCCATATTTTTATCATTTATCTAAAAACATTGAGATGTTATTAATAACATTATCATCCTCCACATGGGAAGGTGTTGTAATAATTATAACAATGGGAACCCCAAATTTGTTGTTATTTAGTGATCACATCATAGAAAGTCCGCGCGTATCATGAACATAAACAATATGATCTTTTTTGAAACAATCATGAAATTAATATTTAGGAATCCATGGTCTAAATTGAAAGACCCAAAAATTATAGTGAACGAAACAAAAAACTTCTCATTGTAAAAAACTATCAAGGGTGTTTTGAAAAATATTTGAGTTGCCAAACTCTAAACTCTTCATATGTAGATTTTAGTAGTCATTTATAGTGTAAATATAATGTAAAAAGATCTTATTTTCTCTTTGGAGGCCCTATTAAATTAAAAGCGTTTATCATTCAAACCCTATAATCTATTAAAAAGATAGAGTAACTATTTATCACATCCAATTACCATGATAATATGTTCACTAGGTGGAGACACAAATTCCAGGCTTTCCCAACCGTTCATGAAAATTATTTTTTCCAAAAATCATTATCAAATCATCAATGTATCAAATGAAATAAACCAATTAAATTAGTTGATAAACTACTCATGGAACCTCATGTCCTTGAGTTAAATTTATTGGTACATATCTATAGTGAATTGATAATTTGGACTAGCTAATAAAATGGGGCCCCATTAGGATTCATTGGAGAATAATGAAAAACATTAGAGTGTGAACCTTGTTTTTTTGAGCCAGCATGAATGGTATCACTTAAAACTATGAGAAATTTTTATTGATTCGTGTGATTATATATTCCACCATTACTTGTGATCAACTTGTATCCATGAGCCACCATTTTATGATGATCAAAATATTCATATACAATGATTTATAATAACCATAACATAACAATTAATGTGGATTTGATATCCTCAACATTGCATAAAAATGTTTTATAAAAATTCCCAACGAAGGGATGTGATAAGGAATTGGACAACACCCCATGACAAAAAAAAACATGGTGTAAGGACCATGACTCCCAATAACAAAAAATATATTCCTAGGGTTGAAAAACCTTTTTTAGATAGTTGGGTACTCCATATCTCACGTCATCATCCTAATATTTGAATCTTTACAAATATTTCATTGCTCGTGGAAAAAAAAGTAGGGACCCCTATGCTTTAGCATGCATGTATACTCTATGGTATCACGAATAAGGGATTATGACCTATTGATTATGGTAATCTATAACATGTAATTAATTATTAATAATCCTCATGATCAGAGGAAATGTCATAGAGGAACTGGACTTATCAAAATGTTTTAAAACATACCCAATGTTTCTATCCTATCTCAATAACCTTCAGTTAAATTTTTTTTGTAATGAAATTAAAATTACATAGTTCAACTATCCAAGTGGACCATGAATCCCTAACATTTTACCACATATAAATATGTTTTCGGGAAACTATAATGATTGTAAAAACCAAAATTGATACCAATCCATCATATTTTCTTAAACAACACAACGTATTAGAACCATTCATGATAATTTACTTTTAAATATAAATTATGTTTGTATAGCATTAGAACCCTTCATGGATACTCACAAATAAAAAATCCAAGAAATTATAATTGGTTCTAGAAATATTTAAGAATACCCATAATTCAATGGTATAAAAATATGGTCTGATAGAGAAGACCCAAAAAATAACATCATATTTCCCATAATAGAAGACCCTTAAAAAATAAGAACAAATTGTTAGAGCTAGAACACCCAAGTCAACATAAATAAACTTTTCATTCTAAAAGACAGTAAAATAAAACAAAAATATGTCATATCTAAAATACCAATATCTACAAAAATCTATTATCTCATCTAGATGACCATAAAGTACAACAATTGATGGTCTAGCAAAAAATAGCATCAACTACCATAATATATGGTATGATATATTTGACTATAAACTATATTAAAGGTCTTGTTTGAGATATCATTAATAGAAAATCAAAATAGACACAAGAATTGAAAATTTAAACACCCATAAAGGGAAACCAAGTAGAAAAAGATCCTTTACACAATGGATGCACACATTGTGTGTTCCAGAAAATATTGAGTCCTTAAAAAATTGTAAAGGCACTGAAAATGATATTATATAAACCTATAAATGGAAACATCATAATTATATAAGTCCATTTCTATAAATATTTCCTCATAATAAACATGTGAAATATTTTTTGAAATATAAAAATATATATTGAAATATTTTAGGGATCATTATGAGTCAGTATAAAAAAATATTTTCTTGTTGATTCCACCAAATTATAAAAATATATGATCACATTTATTCAAAGGAATATTTGACCAAATATTTCTTTTTATCTATATAATAATTCAACAATTCATATTGGTATATCAATAAGGATTCATACTCCATTAATCAGTCATGGAATATTATCAGAGTATCCTTATACCTATTTCATCATTTGAATTCAATATTTATATTTTCTTGGTATTATAAAAATAATTAACATCATTTATATTCTATATGATATGAAATTAATGAAATTTTAGGTAAATAATGAAATTATAAAATATTGATATCAATATAAAATTATTTTAATTTTTTCACTGTTGATAATGTGAATGAATAGAGGAATGTCCCCATTATATACTCTATCTATGTACATGTAAAAATCATTTTTATCAAATAATAATAAAATCTAGTAAGACAGCTTTGTTATATTATCCAGATTCTATAGAGAGGAATCTATTAAACACTAAAGTGTTGTCTACTACATGTCATATAACATCTCCCAAAGAAGAAAAATCTCACTAAAAGATTATAATTATCCACATTATTTTCAAGTGATAGCTAACAATGAGGATAATATTGAAATATGTGACCTTCAACAAGATATTACTAATTCATGATATAATATATATATATCGTAATGTCTTCCATTTGGGCACGAAACTAATTTATTTTCTAAAGTATATCACCAAGTACATGTGATTATAATCTTATTAATTCAACATGATAAGCCATATCATCAAAATTGAAATTTATTATCTCATTGTTGTCCAGCTGTTTATGATCCATGAAAATCTGTAGAATGTTGTCACAAAATTACTAAAATCCATTGCCACCATATCCTAAATCATGAATGACATAGTGAAGGAATTACTATTTTCCATGAATGATCTCTAATAGTGTCTTTGTAATTGGGAATGGATTTACATCCAAATTATCCATCATGGTATAGATCTCTCAATGACTACTGCACTGTCTCCTTTGGAAGGAATAATGGATTGTTGAATATGTTCATATTTCAAGACCATTTATTAAAGGATCTGTTGAGATGGAAAAACCAAGAAAAGGGGACATTTCTGTTTATATCCCATGAAGTGTATCACTTGTCATTAACACTGAAGGTCTAACATCCTCAAAAAACCATGTATAGTCGATTTGATAAATTTCACTTTTGAAAGTGAAATTCTATGGGGGGGGGGGGTTCCCCATTGACTGGAATCAAGTCCATAAATACCATATACAGGGGTCTCATAAAATAATATAGATCATCTACAAGATTAAATAATTGATTCAGTATCCCAAAAGTGTACACATTAAAAAAAAATCTAGGGAATATTTATGAGATTTGTAGATAATATAATTTTTTGTTGGTAGAATAAATTTATATTTTTTATCTTCAAAAGATAATATAGGATAGAATTTGTGAATAATTATTTTTCCGCACATGTGAACTAATGGTAAAATAGAAACCATTTTAGTTCAACATAACTAATGACCAAACCAATAAGGTTATATAAATACCAAATGATTTGTTCATCTTTTTGAGCTAAAAGAACTCCATCCCAATGTGATACATTATATGATATCTACGAAATCGAACTACTACCATTTTCAATAATTATCATAGTGGGTGTGTAGTGTGGCCTAAAATTGACATGATCATTCCATATTGATATTAATAACCTAATTATAATTTAATGAATTTTCATTGACCCAAAAAACATCTAGTAGTCCTTTATCAAATAAGCATGAGGAATTTGGGTATTATTCACATACATATAGAACCTAATGTGATCCCTTATTTATCCAATTATTAATTGAAATGGGTCATAGACCTGGTATGGGGAATTTACCAGTAGAACTTGTACAAAGAGATTATAAAAGTTATAAATGGTTTTAATGATTTAGATTTGATGTAGTTGTTCTAAAATTTAAGAATCCATACAAATGATCTAGCCCATATGCCATAGAATTTTTCCCTAGCATGTAAAATCCATCAATTGAAGAATATGTCAAACTATACCAATAAAAATAGACATGGGCTTACATATGGACTCACCTTGTGAAACCATAAAGAATACAGTCCTGTTTATATAAATTTCATAATAAGAACATTTGTTGTTTCCTCCTTTTCATAAAGGACATTGATGTGGGAATATGACTATTGGATGATATCCTCTATGAAAAAGGAATATTTTGATCCAATAGTTGAATGAAATAATTGATCATAGGTTTGATATCATCATTACTTTATCCTTAAAAATGTTCACCATATCCCATTCTATGATTATATTTTGATTAGGGCCATCTCAATGATCCGTAGTAGGATTGAATTCATCATATATTTCATTCAGAGGAGGTATTAAATACTACGATAAATATCCATTATTTTGATCCATAGAATTAAAATGGTTATACGAGAATAGTAGGTCTTAGAACACCAGTGACTAATTAGACCATTGATAAGTTTTAATTGATCTTACATGATGAATTTATAAATCCATTTCACCTCATAAATAATGATATCATGTAACTAATCAATGAATCATGAGAAAATATGCCTGACCAAGTATAAAAATTATCATTCATTAGAGATTTCACAATTAAAGAATAAATCAATCATTTTACTCCAAATACAATTTTGGTTATACAAATTCCGGATGAGTATTTTCTAGTTTCTTTGAGAAATAGGATATAGAGGAACATCATGGCGGTTTGGACCAATAAAAAAAATACCTAACATATAGGATTAACTCTAGATTATTACAATGATAAACTGTATTTCATTAAAAATAGACATATAAAAAAATTCAATAGAGGATGATAACCATCAAAGAATATTTTCTTAGTTATGAAAAAGAATTAAAATATCATCAAGGATGAGGAATCCATAAAAACGTAGCTTTTGTTATAGTGTGTAGTTTTGAATTTCATCCTAAATATCCCCCTTAAATCCTGATTTCTAGAGATTACCTAGTACCTAGGATCAGAATTACAGTTTCCAATAATCAGGGCTCTATGAAAATCCCCATTTGAATAAATTTATAAACTATATTGCATCTAATCTAGAGAAATAACTTGTGCTAGATTAGTAAATGAACATTCCACAATGATAAGAATATGTACATAAAATGGAAAATATCACATGAATCTAGTGAAATATATACTAGTTTGATATCTCATGACATGTTACATGTCTTGTGACTTACACGGCCAATAAAAAACATGTCAATTGATTGATTTCATCTATGAAAATTAATCAGTTGATCATCATATAGTCATGACAATCACATAAAGCTCAGGTGATCAGTGGACATTGTTGAATGATCAAATGATATGACCATTTGGCTAATAAAATTCATCATAGTTCAAGAAAAAAACCATTTATCAAATAAAAAGATTGTTAAATTGATCTTTATGATATGTTGTTCACGTGATTAGGTCAACCAAAAATATCACAAAATCATGTCTCCAAAACAAATCGCGTGATGGGTTATGTTGAGTGGTATTGAGAAGAGTCCATGCAAGATATCCCGAGGATTGGGTCAAAACTAAAATGGACACCCCCATTCACCCCTATGTATAGGGAATCCCATGGAATGTGCATATCCTACAAGTAGACAAATATCCACTCATAATAAAATCATTTGTAAGCCCAAGGGAATAATGTAGTAATTTACATTCCTAATAACATAGGTATTTTCCCTTTAAACATCACAACATGTGGGGTCAATTATTTACTCATGGAAAATGAGAATGGGAAATATTATGATAAAAAACATTCATGATACATGGGTATTTTTTCTCTTAAAATGGGAAAATGGAGATGAATTAATATATATGGACTAGTAACCTAATATATTATAATTATGTGTCCATAAGGACATCAGTTGAATAGTTCATGCACTTCACGTGATTTCCTAATTATTATTTGAATCCCCTCCAACTATCCCTTATGTTCTAAAAAGGATAATATAACAGAATTGATGAATATGAAATTTCTTCTAGATGAATTTCCCCAATCATGTAACACATCAATAAACTAAAACCTACATATTATCTCTATCCAACTATTAAAAAATTTAAAATAGAGGAATATTCATGTGAAAGGGAGTTATGTTGATTTTTATTCATAGTGAAGATGTATTATATGGGAGAAGTTGACTGATCACATGAATAGTCACTAAAAAATGTTATACTAATAAAATTATATTATATATTACACCCTTTCTACATGATGGTCATTAGACATTTATAATTTATCATGTTATGTCATAAGGAAGAAACTATTGATTAACATTATAGGATTCCAAAAATAACAGGTAAAAAGTATGGTACCCATATTTGAGGATTATTTATAATTTATTTCATTTGAAGGGTTACATGCCTCACAAGATCTATTTAACGGTCATGAAAATTCCCTTTAACATTCCATTTCAATCTCACAAATAACCTTTGAAATTTCTTCCTCGATCACCAAAAATCCCTCATATTGGCCAATTTGATCTCTTGAAGGCCCCTACTCTGGTCAACGTGATCATTCAAAGTCATATTTATAAGTTGATTTGATTATGTGAAATATACTTGAAAATAAATCAGTTCAGTCATTATGGAATCTTTGGAGTTAACATAAGATCATTCTTTACCATGTGACATAAATATGACAACATGGTTGACCTAGAGAGGATTCATGTAAATTGTGTGATGAGTTTCTCCCTCCACTAACTCAAGACCATATATGAAATTTATGAACCCTTAATTGTGGTGTGGATATTGAGTGGACAACCATGAAATTTTTGGAGTCTTCCACCTTATAAACCTGAATAAATGCTGAATGGATTTTTCATTATATTTATAATCCTAATGTGATAACTCCATTTATTACATGAAGGACCTATGTAATTACATTATGATCACACTATGAATTTTTTAAATGTAGACTTAGTTTCATGAGGCTTCAACATGATGGTGTTTGATGAATATTTATGCATTACTAGATGAAAGGTTGAAAAAATGGAATCCTAAAATGAAGGCTGATACACTAATTTTCATGAAAAAAGGATTCATGAGACATAATGCGCCTATTAATTATTCATGATATGGAACATAAAAATTTCATGATAATCTAGTGACAACATCTAGATATACCAGCAGGTTCATTTGATGACCTAAAGACATGTATTTTTGTTCATGTCAAGTCCTCCTAATATCACCCTTGGTTCTTGACAATTAATTTTGACATGTCATCCTTGTCATGAGATTCCATATTAATATTTCATCCATTTAATGTGAAGTCTTATGTATATATAATCCTAGTCATGAAATTCTTAATTTAGATGGTATCCAAGTCATATAACACCACTAAGAAATGTCACATAGATCAATAGAATCCATTCAATCATATCATCTTTTTCATATAGAGTCCTCTAGACCATTACTCATGATCATGGGATATATCTCAAAAAAGTCATATTTCATCATGTGAAGAGCTATGTACTTTTCAAAAATACACTGATTGACTTGTCAGGAAGACGCTCTGGAGATGTCATGTTTACATCCCAACACATATCAGCTATTTCTAGCATGAATATTCTTGAATGTTCTCAAAAAACAATGTGAACCCAAAAGTAAGATTCATTAGATAATAATTATCCCTTCATATAGTAAGTGAAAAAATGGGCTAGGTATATTCACTAATTATTAGTTCATCAAGACACTCATAATCTCTACCCTATATCTATCACAGGATAAGGATCAAATATATTTCAATTGGAATTCACTGTGGTGTGAGTACTTTTGTATCCCAAACATTGTAGAACATGGAACCCAAATTTTTCTATGACACTATAATCCTTCATTATAAATCATTGAATAAGAATTTGTATCGTAAATGGGTTTTTACATCATTATATGTCACTAATATTTTAGTTACATCAATTTGTAGGACACATCACTTATGGATTTACCATTATTCCTCATCCATATATGGATGAGGTGCTAATACTACTAGGAGGAATTTGATTCATTTTATAATAAGTATATATAGGAAACATTTTCAATGTTTGAGTTTCATATCAAATAATCCATCAGGGCTTCCCAAGTGAAAAAGTCCAATATCCATATAAAGTGACTCTGTCTACTAGTCATCCCTTATTTCTTACATGAATCCTGACTCATGTGGTCTAAGAGATTCAAAATGGTTATATCACAAGCATCATTAAATTCCTCCAATCAAGGATTCAATTTTTTTAAGACACATTCTTTATCATCATTTTAATTCAACAATACATGGGCTTCCACCTTGGTGTATCTCTCAAAGGAATTTCCATTTTTCTAAACACTTGGTAAATAACCCTTACAAGTACTAATATTCCATCTTTTCTCATCATCATGTTGAAGTTACGCATAACTATTAAGACTCTAATTTATATTATAATAAGGATATATATGAAATAATACTAATAATCAATCCCCATACATGATATCTATGATCCCACATATAAATCCTTTCCATGTGATGTTAAATTGTATAACTCAGAACTATAGTGAACTATGTTGGTTTTGATTAATATACACAAAGGATATATATGAATCCTCATATAGGATTAATCCAATAATCGAACACCAATCTCCTTGTGAGAGGTATTTAAATTCTATATTTCCTTGTTATATTGCTTCATAACACATGAAGATACCTATTCTCAAGAAATAATGTGAAATAGAATGAGACCCTCTAATACATAAAATGGTCATGTTAATATAAACCCCTTTACATGTAGAATTACCCCTCACATAATCATTTCATTATGGTAACCATTCATTTATCTGGATTTGGAATATATTCATGAACATATTGTAAATCAATAAGTGATTCCCAATTTATGAAATAATTCCCCCAAAAATGGTGTGATGAGTCCACCCTCGCATCCTCTCAAATAATAAGAATTCCTAAGTGTCATTGGTATTGAACTCCATAGGGAGCCCTGAAATTTTGAAAACTAGTTCTTGAATTTTTTTTTGATGTGGGATCCTTTACAAGATTCAATGAGTAATGAAAATTGTAACCCCTTTGTGAATGAAAGTGCAACCGTACCCATATCCCCCCAAAATCAATCATCATGCCCCAAATTTTAATCAATATAAAATATAGTGAACATGACATGAATAATAAAATTATAACATAATATGAAATAATATAACTATATAATCCGTTTCACATGCTGAAATGTATATATTTCCTTGTTCCCATCATGCCATTATTCTATTGCACCTTCAAAAAAACATACATAAAATTATTATTTTTAAAAACCATTTAATGAAATAAAATGTCACAAAAATATTCTTATATAATTAATTTATTTCCATATAAATATATCAATAAAATAAAAATATGAATAATAACAATGAAGATAAATATTTGGAAAATTATTCCTTAAAACATTAAAAAATTGGTTTCAAAAGTAAACAGTCCCTTACATCAAGAATGATTTATCACATTAATTCTATATATTATAAATAAACTTAAAATATTTATTATTAAATTTAATATTAATATTTTTCTTTTTTATTGTTCATTTTAAATTGATATAATGAACTAAATAAACAATTATGTCTATGTAAGGCGTTTTGAAAATATTCACCCCATCTGTCCAAAATGACTTTTCTGGGCCGACTATGGTCAATTTGTTCATTATTACATAATATCCAGAATAATAATCAAGACATTTTATCTTCCTTATAGAATAATTATACTTCCAAATCCAACTATTTATGATGTTTATGAAAAATTACTCTTTTGTAATCATGGCGACGGTAGGATCTACATAAGAATGAGTAACAATTCCATAATTCAATGATAATGGTGGAAAGAAGGTAATTATTCATTTTTATTTAAATAATAATAATAATATAACAAATTTCATTTTATTTCTTAAAAATAATACATACCATTAATGTTATGCGGTAAGGAAAAACTTATCACATTTCTTAATGAAAGTGGAAATCCACACATACGTACAAATGATGTTATCATTTTCACATAAATAGAATGGTATGAAATTATTTGGAACATTAAATTTTCATAATTATAAATATATCATGAATTATATATATATATATTCTAATAATCAATACTGATAAGATGAAAGATGAATTACAGCAGTTCCTAAGGCAGCAGTCTGACGTACATAATAAAAAACAATTTAATTTCCCATTAGATGAAATATGAGATTTATATAAGTTGAGAAATTAAAATAAAATAATTGAATTATCTATAAGATACTGAATTTTTTATCTTTATTTGTTATTGGTTGATTAAACGGAGTTAGAATGAGAAATAAAATTAAAATTCTTGGATAATATTTATACCTCTTCCTAGGACAACCTCATTTACTTTATACATCAATCCTTATATAGATGTAATTACTATAGATAAAATACCTCTAAAATATGGGTATATATGTTAGGAAGATATTTTGGCCTTTATTTTGAAAAATAAAGTCTTTTTATATTAAAATAAAATAGTAGATTGGTGCTGTTTTATAATGAGTTGATGAGCATTCTTGAAATTTCATAATGTATTAAACTAATATATATAAATTTTCATAATAAAATGGACCCATGTAGAAATAATTTGAATATAACACGAGTATGAGTATAAATTATCTCATAAAATAAAAATTGGACATGTTTATATGATTTTTTTTGTTATATGTTTTTAACACTTTGTTGTCCCTTTTGACTCTTCCAAAGATAATATTGTTTTTTACAAATTACTGGTCATGATAGTTACTAGAAATATATAATTTTTCCACAATGTAAAATCGATGATATATTCAAAAATATCAAAAAAAATGGATGAATATAATATTTTTTATTTATAATAATTTTGTAAAATATTGTTTAATAAAAATTACCATTTATGTCATTTTTGGAAATATATTAAATATTATAGTATAACATGTGTCTAAATATTATATAATGGGACCAAAAATTACATGTATTACTGAATAAGTAATTTAGTTTTTTAATTTTAATTAATTGAAAAATTATTATATCTTTTTATGCCATTTTAATCATTTCTTTAGATTATCACCTTGATTAACCAATTTTTAAAATCACTAATGTAATGGATTTTTAAATATTAAAAAGTTATAATTTTACATATAAGTTGACACATTAATTATAAAGAGATATGGAACAAAAATTTGAACCATTTAACATCCTAATGTCTATTATTCATTATTTTTATCACTTTTGAATAATATAATGAAATATTATTTAAAACAAAATATCATTAATTTCATTTTCCCACACTATTAAGTAAATTTTACATTAAAAACAAAAAAACATGGAAATATATTCTACTACATTCCCAAAAAATTAATATATTTAAATATCAATATAATTACTTTAATGTAATAGCTAAATCAAACTATATTTCATTTTTTATTTTTAGAATGATTCATTTTTATTTTTCTTTGTATTTTACAAATATTGTCTAAGTATTCCATAATAATTTATCATAATAATTTCATAACTAAAAATTATAACGAAATTAACATGTTAAAAAATCATTTATCATTCATATAACACATTTAATTTAATCCTAGCATCTTTTTATCCCAATGTAAATATTTTAGAGTTTAAAAAAATTGAATGAATTTTTTTACTAATCATTTCATAAAATAATATAAAGGAATAAATAAAATATATATTGAAACATGTTTTCATATTTATAAAACATAGTGGGGGATGGAAAAACTACTCCCATAAAAAATAAGAATAACAGGTTTTAGCATAATTTTGTAGTCTTTATCATATTAATTTATCCATTGTTTCCTAATTTAACCATACTCTAGTGTCAATTATTTACTACGATTCCAATTTATAATGAAAAAAATAAAAACATCCAATTTAAATACATTGGACATGATAATTTGATATATTTAATCCATTTTTTAGTATTTAATTCTATGTTATGGTATAATTTTATTTCACATTAAAATGAAACATGAAATAAACAATATTTCTTAAAAAATGCATTTTAATGTATAAATTTTTTTTTTTGCAATAATAAAGAATAAAATTTATTCAAAATAGTATAATTAGATCATATTTAATAAAAATTATGTAATAAAATTGTAAAATTAATGAAAATATATGTTTAAATTCTAAATATTTAAAAATAAAATATTATTTTCAATAAAATACATTTTTTCTATATTTATTGTAATATCAATCTTTTAGAAAAAAATATCAATATTTCACGATAAGATAATTTTGATATGATCATTTAGAAAATAAATAAATTTTCATCAAGTATGATTTAAATATTTTCATGAAATTATTTAGACGATTTGTTCAAACTAATAATAAATATTATTTTTAAAAAATATATTTTTGAAGAAGAAAATAGCATTACTAAAAAATGAGTTATAATATAAATTAATTTTATCAATTTATTTATATTTTTTTTGGAAAAAAATATATATTTTATTAATTATTAAAAACAATTCCTAACACCCAATTAAACATCTAGGATATAAGGGTCATATTTTAAAAATATTTTTTCATGGTTAGTTTTATCCCCTATGTTGTGTATCATATATTATATTGAACATAATAATCTCATTAAAAATTAATTTGCAACATCAATGGTTAGGTAATAATTCTTTTATTCCTCATAATTAAATATAATATTTATCTATGGTATAATCTCTCTAGAATTAAATACCATTAGATGAAATTGAGAATTTCATAAAAATTTAACACTATTAGAAGAAAATTAGAAACGACAGACAATGTTTCTATCATAGTAATTACAGAACACCATATATCTTAATTCCAATTTATTTAAAGGATAAAATTACATATCTATTTGATTATAAGAAAATAATAATAAAATAAAATATTCAATCATAATCAATATATTTTCAAATAATTTTTTTTTCAAAAATTCATATGAAAATAACAAACACATGTTAAAATAAAATTGTTAATATATCTATCAGTTGAGGTTTTATGATTACATAAAATAATACATAACATTTTTTAAATAATCTCTATTCATTTTATATTAAAAATCATATATAAAATTATTTTGTAAAATACCGAAATAAAATAGTTATAATTCATTTGTAAAAAATTTATAAAATTTTTTTATTTCAAAACAAAATATTTATCATGTTTAAATGAAACATAGTTAATAATATATATTCCATATATCAAAAAAAAAGAATATTTTTAGTCATTGAAATCATCATGGGAGTGGTTCACTATTTCACTTCATGAATCGATAGATTAATAGTAAAACATGTTGACTAGTTGTGAAAACTAAATAGAATATATTAGATATATTCATACATTATGATATATTGAAGAAAAAAATTTATTATAAATATTCAGGAATATTAATATCATAATAAAAATACTTTAAAAATAATCATAATTTAAAAAACCCTGACAAAATAGTATATTATTATTTTTTATTTTATAATCATTTTTAATAATTATTGATAAAAACAATTACATATTTATTGAAATAATAAATAACTATAGGTTTTATTGAATAATTAATTATATCGATTAATGAGAAACAATAACAAAATTTATCTTTTATTTCTTATAAAAAGTAATTATAAATTATTATAATTTGTTAATAAATATAAAATTAAGTAATTATATCTTTTATCCTAAAATCAATATAATAAATCAGAAATATTTAGTAATCCATTATATAATTATCACTTCTTTACATCTTAAATTGGTCACCATCATTTTAATTTATTTCATGAATTTTAATTTAAAGTAATTTTTAACTATATTTAATCTTAATTAGTCCAAATTATTTAATAAAACATTTGATAATTAATCATTATTATTTATCATTTATAATAATTTGGTATAGAATAAATAATATTTCATTCTTGGATAACTAAAAACATTTCATTTGAATAATATTTTTTTAAAATTATTTACTATAGAAAAGTTAAATTAATGAATATTTCAACAATAAGTTTAACGAAAATAAAATTACAAATAAAATAAAAATAAAAACATTTAGATTAATTTAATAACTTTGTCACTCAAAATAAAATATATTTTATTTATATAAATATATATGTATAGATACACAAACA
This sequence comes from Viscum album, assembly GCA_963277665.1. Taxonomy (NCBI): domain Eukaryota; kingdom Viridiplantae; phylum Streptophyta; class Magnoliopsida; order Santalales; family Viscaceae; genus Viscum; species Viscum album. The sequence goes on from OY728130.1 coordinate 1,715,404,987, forward strand.
TGCACGTGAATATACACATATATATATATATATTAAATAAATTAATAAGATACTAATTTCTAGAATATAAAAGGGTAAATTTATACCCATTAAGAAAATCTAGAAAAAGTTACTAGTTTAACTAACTAATTTTGGAAAACCGAAAATATATTTTATGACATATTTCTAGAATAGATTTTATTTAATAATTTTTAATATAAAAGTAAATAAAAAAATATATATATATATTTGTAATTTAAATAAATCATTTTGCATATTAATTCAGTCTTTATGAAAAAAATTAGTGGCTTAAATCCATTATTACCAGTTTTATTGTATAGGTTTCTATGGAACCTAACAAAACTAAACACCTAACTGATTTATTTGAATTTTTTTTTGAGAAAATGATATTTTCATGTTCTAATAAAAATATTATGTATCACTATGTTTTATTTTGAGATACATAAGACATGGTTAATCTCTATCATGGAGGATAGAGAAATAGAAAAATAATGTATTTCCATCCAAAATATAAAAAAAAATGAATTTAATAAATTTTTTAATTATTTATATTATATTTAAAATTTCATGAATATAGTGAAATAAAGTATAATTATGTTTTTAGTTATATTTTTTGTTTACCTCATATATATTTTTATTTTATAGCCCAAACTAATCATTATTAAAAAATATAAAAGGATATTAAAAGTTTATTTTTTATATAATGTTTCATAACATTCTAGAAATAAAAAATCTATGTATCTACAAATGAAAATTTAGTTCATAAATAGATCTATATTTTTTAATTACTTTTTTCTATGAATATTGAGTTTTGTAAAATTATATATTATTTATTGAATATGAAATAATGTGGATGGGATTTATGACATGAGTGTTCTCCCCTATGTTTTATAAAAAATAGCATTCAATAATTTTAATTTTAATTTTTTCAAAATAATTTAATGTTTATTTTTGAATTGAATTTTTATTAAAAAAATTTATTTATAAAAAATCTACTTTAGTGGAGTTTATTTAATAAAAAAATAATTATTATTTTGTTATTTAAAAATGACATTTTGGATTCAATGCACATGGAATAAATTTAGTGAAGAGTAATAAATATTTATCTTATTGGTTATTATATTAATTTATTTTTTATAAAATCCATGTTTACCCCATATAAAATATATTAAACATGATCATGGATTGTCTGCTCATGATTTACGGATGATTGTGGAAAATGGGGATTCATTGTGTCATTGAAAAATGAGGATTTCCTTCTATGAATAAATAAAATTTGAATTGAGTTTTCGCTAACGTGATAGAAATTGTAGATATAGTTAATGGAGATGGATTGGAAAAAAATAGGGAAATTATGAATGTGTTGGTTCATCATGTGATTCCATTGTTATAGATAGAAGATATTATAGTTCATTAAACCACAAGATAATGTTTATTATGCTTGTTCCAAGATATCATAAAAATTAATGTTCTTATCATATAAAATTATAATTTTAAATGTTTTAATAGGTAGTTTCACACTATTTAGATTATTCGATGGTAATGAAACAATGTGAAATCCTATCAATGATATAATCAATTATGCAATCTTAAAACAACGATACTTTCTGATTTTTATCTTAAATGACTCACGCATAACACCAAATTAAACCCTAAAGTCCCCAATTATTATAAATGGCAACTAAGAGGTATATATTCATTAAATAAATAGATATTATAGATTAAATCATGAATGTAATGACATCTATTATATATTAATTTGAAATTATAATTTTTTAAGTGAAAAATCATTATATCTGAATGAATCAGAATGACTATTGCATAGGAAAAACTATATGAATATAAACATTAAACAATTTAATCTCATATGATCATTATAAAAAAAACATTCATGTCTAAATACATGGATGTGATTATTGAAGTAAATTTGGAAGAGAATTAATACATCTGTGGCACGTTTATTTTTGAACTGAGAATAATTATATGATTAAAAGATAAATAGAATATGCATTGAATACAAAAACATTTGTTAATAATAAAATTAGATATTTTATACATAATATTGATTTCACTCCATTTTTGACTATAAATTTGTTTTTATGGTTCTAAAGAATATGTTGAGTTCATGAAAATATTTAGTAGTTTCTATTCACGGAATGATGACTCATATTATTTTATTAACTAATGATTTACATTTTTAGTGAATGAGAGGTAATTATATATATCAAGAGTAATTTTTATGGTATATGTATTCAATGAAGAAAAATAAACATAATATTTTTAATGATTAGAAGATCATACAATTTCCCGATTTAAATAATCAAAACAAGGTCGTATATGTTCATATTTAACAGTGAACCTTTTCAATTTTCATTACCCATTATATTGGTTTTTTTTGTTTTCAAATAGTGAGTAACTAAAATTAATAAATCATTATATAATATGTAATAAATAGAAATTAAAAAAAACAAGAAATGATCTTCTATAATATATGCACATCGTTGGTATTTTGTGTAGTATAAAAAATTAGTTTTTAATTAACCCCTCAAAGACAATAATTGAGGACCGCGAATACTATTTGGAAAATATTATCCCTTAGTTTTATAATGTGTGTTCTGAAATTCCATAAATATATAAAGTCTCTTTGAACATATATATGAAAAATTTGAACAATTATTTTGATAATTATTTTCTATATTTTTTCTATAATAGACTTTATTATTTATGTGAATAATTTTTAAAATAAATATATCGATGGTGACTATCATCATGAATAGATTGATAAGATATAGTGATGCCTCAAATGAATTATCTATTATGTAGTTGAAAATGATATAAATGGTTATATTTTTCATCTTGATTTTTTTATATTGACTTCTTTGGATTAGATAAATATTGATAATGAACGAAAAGTTAAAAATGAAATTATTTCATTTTTTCTAGCAACTATTTTTCCAAATTCATGATTAATAATAATTAATAATTCAATTGGGAAAATTTTAAAATATGTATTAGGGAAATTTTGACATAAAATAGTAAAAAAGAATTATTTAGATCTACATGTATAAGGGAATTCTAATACATGACTGTGAGTCTTTTAGTAACCTATTTTCAAACTCAATCATCTTAGTATAAAAAACTTAATGCTTTAGTGAGATTATTAGTGACTCAAATTTTATAAAAAGGATAAATTTTATAATTCAAGAGATATATATACTAAATAATTTGAATGATAGAAACTAGGATCTTGACACATATCCATATCATGATTTTTATTGAAAATTATCATATAATATGATGGGGAGGATTTATATTATTATGTGAATTAAAAAATGAAATGGATATATCCATTAGTTCTTAAATAAATATAATATCAAGAACAATTTTATATTAATGGATCATATTTTATTTTATGATTAAAATACAGAGATATACTTTTACAAGTTGATGATAATGACCTCAAGGATTTTTATGAATTGTATTGTAATATAATATGTAATTATTTCACAAATTCATATTGAATTATAATTTATTATATATTCTTATACAAAACTTTTCATGATGATGAAATATTAATGGGATAATAATGATTTGTTCTTAAAAATATCTAAAAATATAAAAATTTATAAATTCACTCCGAATAATGTAAACTTAAATGAAGGGTTCAAAATTTATCCGATTTGTTTAAAAAATATTATACGGATTGGGTGAAGTAGAATTTTGTGATGATGAAACAAAATTTTTTTCTATGATTCATTAATATGTGACAATATTTATCAGTAATGTATATATTTATTACATCACATTAATTAGATTTTTTGCTGGTGAAAAATTGAAAAATTGAAAAAGACTTTTTTTATTACATTTTATGGGGAGTTAAAAGTCACACAGATGTAGAAAGATTAAAAAATATAGATAAAATAATCTACGAAATTAAATAATAATATTTTTTCTTATACTGAAAAGTAGTTATTTATGAAGAATTAAAATAATTATTACAAGGTTTTTCTCTCTTGAGACACTAAGTCGAAGTATGATATATAAAGGAAATTAAAATAAGAATAATTTAAAATTAAAATATAATGTTTTTTATATTAAATTTTTGAAATAAAAAAGAAACAATTTAGTTGTATCATGGCGATATATGTGCCAGAAAATTGAAAAACCAGGAAGTTATATGTTAATTTTGTTTAATAATTAAGAAATTAGAATGTATTTGTGAATATAAAAATGTTTCAAATAAATATTGTACAATGAAATCAGATTTTTGGACAAAATATTTATTTGAAGATAATATCAATGTAAATTATTTTTCTAGTGAATCATGAAAATTTTAGGAGTCAAAAAAATTATGATATGCTAAAATATATGACAAATTTCCCTCAAATATAAATATAAAAATAATTGGAATATATTTTATTTAATATCTAAATTATAAGTATCACATAAATTAGACTCCAAAATAATAGATGAATTTATATTTCCAAAATATATTTGATAATAAGAACATTTTTCAGAAAAGTAGTTCTTTTTTTACAAATATATTATTTTAAGGATTTTGATGGAAAAAAATTACATACTAATATGGGGAAATGGTTTTTTTCCTAATGAATGATATTATATAAAACAAGATTTCTTTATTTTATGATTTTATGATATTTCAGCTTTATCATAAATGATAATTAAATAAGAATTCTAAAATATCTACTCAGATTATATGGAATAGAAAATAAATATTTAATGAATATTATATAATTAGTTTCCATCATAGTTATAATGATTTTAATTGAATAGCCATATTTATATATTTTTTCATTATTAATTATAATAATTAAAATTTATTCAATTAAATATTACATTGATAAAAATGATAAAGATGTTATTCTATTTATTTCATTAATATATTTGTAGAATAAAACATTCAAGATATCTATAAATGGTTTTTTATATAATATTGAAGGTGATATATAGATTCTTAAGGAATTATAAATGTGAAAATACGGTTAAATAAAATTTATAAATGATGGGTCTATAAAAATAAAATACTTTTACTAAATGATAATTGGATATCATTTACTATATTATATAAATAAACACAATAGTAATTTGTCGAAGTAATGTTTTCATCATGTTTATAATCATTATCATATGTGTAATGAATTTGTTTTGTTAATGGATAGATTCATGGTAAAGAGGTCAAAATAGTTATTTTAACTATAGAATGTTAACAATAGGTTTCATATTTCATGAAGATGCCAAATTATTTTGATATTTTTCTGGAATGTTTAAGGTGTGTAATATTAATTAATACATGGCCATAATTGTCAAATTGTACACACAAATAATATATTTTGAGATAATATTTTAGTTGTTAAAATTTTTAATAGATGAAAGATTTTATTTTCTCATACTCAAGAATATGAAGCTTCATAAATCGTTATATAAAAATGTTTAAATTCTATAATCTCATTTTTTATGCTTTATTTATTCATATATTTGAGGCCTAATAAAAAATAATTCTATATATATACATAATTAGTTTATCTCATTAATTTATTATTTCACACATATTATATGTAAATTTTATAAATACAAATTTAATATCCGTGAAAAAGTAATGTGTTTTAGGATATGTGAATAAATATAGACATGATTTTCATAGAACCATATGATAAAACATAATAGAGAAATTTAAAATATTCAAATGATTAATGATTATATTAAATTTTATAGTGTCAAACAATAGTCTGTTACACCATATAACATCTAAAAATAGGTTTACTAAAAGGATAAAATATTATTTAGTTTGTATGTGGTGAATTATGGGGCTGAGTATTTATACGCCATTCTTCCTTTTTATAAATGAAATTTGGATGTTCATACATATTAAAGAAAATTATTTGTATTTTTTGAATACAAATTTTTTTAATCAAATATACTAATAGACTTCACCTATATTTTTTCATATTATTTCTTACCATACCATATAATATATATATGAATAGTTAAAATATTGAGAGGTTTTTTAAAATTTTTGTTGATAGAATTTATCTATGTTAGTTCCTAAATATAAGTGGACATAATTTCTAAAAAATATAAATGTCGGTTATTTAATATCTGGAATGTATAATTTAATTAAAAATAAATAAAATATTTTTATTATTAATAAAAATATTTTCCAATATGATGAATGAATAAGAAGCAATTTTTGAAACCCCATTAAATTTCATGAAGTAAAATATATTTGAGTTATGTTAATGAGAAAGATGATGATTCAACCTATTCAGGTATTAAAGGAAATATTTATGAACATAAAACAATGTTGATAAAAATTATAGAGGTCCCTAATATGATTAGTTATCATGTTGTATAATATGAGAAAATATGAATAATAGGGAAAACATCCTGCACATCCATGTTTTCCTTCTTCCATTGAATGTGTGTCTGTTGGATGAAATGATGAATCCATAATAGTTTAATGTTATAAATGATATTTTTTATAGATTTAGAGTATTAAAAATTTGATTTTGTACCTCCACCAGTTTAAATAAATGTTATAGTATCAATTTGTGAGTTCTATATGATGTAAAATAAAAATTGAAAACAAATGATCTATAATGGAAAACTAATTTGTAGGGGAATTATTAGGTGAGTTAATTTAATTTTATTATATGTTTTTACATAGTTTCCCTTCTTAAAAATATGACCATTATTACTATAATTATTATTTAGATAAAATTTAGGGATTTCAATATATGTTTCAAGTCGAGCATCCAAAATAGTGATATAGAACAATATGTTTATATATAGAAACATAATGTATTTATAATTAGAGATAATTTAATAGGAAAATTAATATGGAACTTTATATTTTATGTATTCAAAACAATTGGGGAATGGTATTCAAGGGATTGATAACTTTTATTAGATATTCATTTGATGAATGTATGTGTAGATAAGAATATTTACATACAATAATGTATTATAATTATCATTCACTATTATTATATATCATGAGGAAATTAAACTTCTAGGAAATAAATAATATTTTGAAAAGTAATTTATTACTCTTATGATTATATTGTATTATAATTTGAAGTTAGGGGAGATGGAGTTCTTCTTAAGTCTCCATAATTCATTTTATTAGGACCACATTTCCATTTTTCATAAAATGATTCACATTTTATATTTAAAAAAAATTATATAGAGGATGAAAAGTATTCTCTACACAATTTTTATTAGGAATTAAACATCTAAAAGTAATATTCTGTAATAATATGATCAAAATTAATGATTAAAAACACATTGGGATATTATATAATTTAATTTCAATAATAAAAAATATCATTTATGATATTACGTTATGGGATCAGTTCCAATGTACACCAAACAAATATTACATATATTTAAGAAATTATATGTTATAAATCAAAAGCACATATTTTTTTTACATTATTAAAACATAGTAAGGATAAAACTCAATGGTTCTAAAATTTTCAACTATATTATTACTATACATAATCAAACTTATAATTATTATAGATTTTCTTTATTAGGATAATTATTCATGAATTTTCACATATTTAAAGTATATTTTTTATATAATGTAGTGGTAAATTTAATTATCATTAGTAAAACAGAAAAAAATAAAATTGTTATTTATGTTGACTCAATATAATGACTCCAAGGAGAAGTTTAAGGTACCATTACGTTTAGGCTAGTATTATCAAAATGGAAAAAACCTTTTAGGAAATGTTGTTTACCATTCATCATTGAATTAAAAAGATTACATGTAACACATCGAATATGAAGTACCCTATTACTTTTGGATTAAGTTGGATTTTCTTCTTACTATATATTATGAAACATTTTATATTACTTTTCCAAAACCAAGAGGATTCATTATAAAATATTTTTTGATGATTGGAGTTCAACCCCAATATTCTTATGGTCAAGATGTTGTTTTTCATCAACAATTTCATTTTTGTATTCATTTATTTTTGGGGTGGGAACAATATAGAACCTAAATTACAATATGTATTTATAAAATCGAGGAGAATTCCCTAATTAATGGAATCTATATATTAATTAGGAATTATATCCATTGAAAAATATATTTATTTTCGTTTCCCTCTTAATTTATGTATGAATTTTTCAAACACAATTTTTTAATTTTTATATATGATATTTCTTTATTACATATACATAAATAGTTTTTAGATAAAGGATTGAGAGGATTATTGAAAGTGATTCATTAAATGGGATTGTGAGTAACACTAAGGGGGATCACAAAATTTTTTATCATTAAAAATTTATCATATACCAAGTATTTAGATGTGTCATAAAAATGATTTAATTATGAATTATTGATATGTTTATAAATTAGTTATGTACAATTGTCAAAAGAGAATTCAATGGTGGGTTTTCTGACCATGAATCCTTTTGCCTTTAAATTACATCAATATATGTTTTCTATTAATATATTATATGTTTTATTAATAATGAAGTGAATTGGATGTGATTCATGACATTTGGGATTTATTTTGATGTCAGTACATATGTTGTGTTCAAACAATGGTGAATTGAAGTGTTTTAATTAATATGGTTCTTAATATTATGTATGTATTTATATATAATTATTTTAATGGTAAATAATTTATGTTCTGGATATTTATGAATTTGAAGACATAATTATACCTTGGTGTTAACAACCCCAGAAAAAAAAATTCATCATGAAAATTAACAAGTAATGATAATAAAATAAGTGTTTTAATAGTCATGGTTTTGTAATTGGTTTCGTAATCATTATTCAACATGTGCTATCCTCATTATTTAATGTTTATTGATAGTTAACAAATGGTTATTGGAATATAATAGAAAATGGGGACATTATATGTCGTTGTTATTTGTTTTCAATAATTGATTTAATATTGATTTTTTTTCTTTTTAGTTTAGGGTGATAAAAATAGGATGATAGAGATATTATTTTAATGTATTAGAAATGTAATTTCACCACATCAAGGATCATCCATTGTGGTTAATTTTATATGGTGTATTTTTTATAATTCTTAAAATTAAATGCCAGTGGTATGTGGGTTTATTGTTTTTAAATAAAAACACATGAGAGATAATCACAATATCATATATAAGTTACTATTGATCATAAATCATTTAAAAATTAATCATATAACTTGAGTAAAAATAATGTAGTGACACTTTTCCATCATAGCCCATTTATAATACATAAATTATGTGTTTTCCTAATGTATCATTATGAATGAATACTAGAATATGGAAAATATATTCCACAAATCCCAAAATCAGTTTAGTAGTTACTAAATAAATATTATAAAAAATAATAAATACCCCTATCACCCTATATAAAATATATATTCCTAAATGATTCCATTGAATAATACAAATAGTTTTTTCCTCCCCAAATTCTTATTTTTATCACAAAAAATTTTCACACTATACCCATATACCTAATGTTATAGAGATATAATTTAGGATGAGTCTTAAAGGAAGAGGTATCAACATAGTTTCATTTATTTAATAATTCAAATCACTATTATAATTTCTTTTATTTATTGAATTTATACCCAGTGAAATTAATCATCATATTTTTATAATATATATAAAAATATAGTTTTCAATAAAATAAACTAAAACAAAAAATAGTATATCTCTTCGCATCCCTCCTGTATATTAATATATAGAATGTTATACCAATATATAGATGTTTAATTTACATTATGTATCATTTTCTACACTTTTTATCCTTTTACCAATAATATAATATGGAAATATCATATTAATTAATTTATAAATAATCACATAATGGATCACATTTTTCAACAAATATTTATAATTCTAGAAGATATAATTAACAATTGAGTTATTTCATCACACATATCCTCCAAACATTTATATTTATTGAAATGAGAATAATATAATAAGAAAAAAAATCCAAAAATATATAAAAAAATTAAAATTTTTATTGATAATTTTTCAATAATAGAATATTTTTATAGAGGGTGTTTAGGTTTGATGATTAAAAATGGGACACATAGAAATTGTCTCTTTACTCATTATCTCTTATTTGGGATCAAATTAATTTTCTAATACTATTGTCTATATGAACATTTTCATTCAAGAATAAATTTTTTTATATTACACCACTGCTTTTATAATGTTATTTCTATTTAAAGTATTGTTCTTGTTAATTTCAAAAAAAAATTATTATACTTTTTATATCTCTGTTTATCTAATTATTTTAGTTTTTAAGATTTCTATTTTTTTACTATTTCACAATAAATGTTTACACATTTATTTTTTTATTTGAAATTTATAATTATCTTTAATAAATATTATATAATTTTTTAGTTTGGTATATATTATTAAAATAATTTCCCAAATATACTATACTATTTTTCAAAAATATTACATTTTAGTTCCATTAAAATTTTTGATGGTCTCTTTCTGTTATCAAGTTGATTTGAAATTAATTTTTCTTTTCGTGGAATTTAAATTAATATCTGTTTTACTCATTAATTAAACATACCTCTATTTGAATTATACTTTTTCAATGATGATATGAATATAAATATATGACATTTTTGAGAAATCCTTTTCGATTTCAGCAAGGGTTATCTCTTCTATTACGACTTATTTCATTGAATCATAAATTTTATATATAGATCATAATATATTTACCACATTATACAACACACTAATTTATTTTGAAACGATTTTATCTCTTCGGGTATAATTTTTAATTATATAATATAGTGGCTAAACTAATTATTTAATATTACATTCGTATTAACTATTCATTTTTTTTTTGTTTTGATTATTATACATGAGACACATTATTCTTCCTCTTATTATTTTTTCTATTTTGATATTTAATCATGTTTATGTAATTAATTTTCCAATTGTAATAAATATTTTACTCATATTGATTGATGGATTTTGAAAATATTTACCCCCACGCAATTATTTTAGGTGTTACTTTTTTTAAATTGGTCCCTATAGTGTTTTTGTAAATTTATTATTATAATTATTTATAGGATGACCATGATAAAAAATATAGATAATGACAAAAAATTAAATATATTAATATATCATCACATATAAAATATTCTATGATATTTAAAATTCAAATTTGGGGTCATGTGATATTATTTTTCTCATGAGGAACAATATTAATATATATGATATGTAGTTCATTGTAAAGTTCATCTCTTATTTTAAATTATAATTGATAATGAAAATTATTTTTATATATATGATTTTTAATATTTTACATGATTTCTAAAGGAATGTTATTCACCACTTTTAATAATCTTTATAAATGATAATGTGATACGTATCCACTAAAATTAAAATATGATTATCTATGGTAAATAGAGAGGCATAATGTATTTTGTACATAAATATTGATAAAATAAAATATATTAAAAATATGTCATATTTTATTTGATATATAATGAAAATGATTTCGGATCCATGTATCGATACCAAGACATGATAGACAATTGGCCTTCTTTGCTTTACAATATGACTAAATACTCGTTACTCATGATGTGGGGTATCATATAATATTTTAGGAATTGTTTTTATTTTATAGATTATGGAACTATATTTTCATATATATATAATTTGTCTAAAAAACAAAATCAGTATTTAAAAATAATTAAACAATCATTATATATTAATATGATTCAAAATAAATATAAAATTAACCCATTTCAATCAATGATGGAAACTAACTTTTATCCCACCAAGATAAAATACACTTGATATTATTCCATTCGACGTTCTTTCACATATTATATAGTTCAGATATATTATTCTCTATCCCTAATAAATATGGTAACATTTTCCATTTCTATAAGATAAATTATTCTACATGCACAACTAGATGTGTGTTTTTTTTTGATTAAAAATATTCCATGTTGAATTCTCCAAAATCAATCCCATGAAATCTTATATATGATACATTCCAAACCCTGTGACCAATGCTTTGGGTAAAAGAAATAAAATAGTTTATTCCATAAGATTTCATGATTTCATTAAATAAATCAGTCTAAAAACATTCTATGATTTACATAGATATAATATACTAGGACATTCAATGTCTAAGCACGACATTAAATCAAAACAAATTCCATAATTTAAGGAATATTTGGGAATATATACTATAAAAAAATTTGATTCAATACAAAATATATACCTTTTGTAATAATTCATCTTCAACAATTAACCATCAACAATTTATCTATTCTTAAATTGTTATTTTGACCCAACCAATACAATTTACCACAATTCTAAATTGTGAAACTGGTCAGGGAATTTCAAGCACATATTTTATATCATATAATATAATTTCAAGTAGCTATTATACACTTAACAAAAGAAAATTCATTGATCATGTTACATGAGATCATTGATATTGTTTTTCTCAAACACTATTAACAAAATTTATATAATAACCCATTTTATTTCCTATAAAATTTTCTATTTTCTAAAATAAAAAAATATTATCGATTTCAAAACATATTTAAAAATAACTCATATTATTTTTTAAGAAAAATTGTGTTTATTAAAATTACTCTCAATATAGTATATTATAATAATAAATATTTAAATATATATCTAGGTTTCTTTCAAGGATAAAATATGTATTTCAAATGAAATATGAGATGAAAGATTATAATTTATTGAGATTCTGTTATAGAATATTGTGTTTTTCATATTGGATAAATATTTCTGAAATCCTCTAAATCTCATATGTGATTTTTCATTCATATTTCATTTGAAGAACATTCTATCATCCTTTAAGGATTGAAAATAATATTGAATTAAATTAAAAAAGAATATATGAATGAACTGATCACATTTAATTTAATATTCCATCATCAGGGAATCCCTTAGGGACATATTCACATGTAATGTTTTTGGGATAAATTTATTACAATGTTTAATATATACAAAATACCATATATTTATTAGAAAATACATTTTAATTATTTAGAAGAAACCTCGATTTTATGAGGTAGAATCATTTTAAAAATATTTTAATACATAAAATCGTCATTATGTTACATAAAGTATGATTATTAAATTAATAGGAAGGTTCATGAAATGTTACTCAAGAATTTATAACCTTTAATGTGTTAAAAATAATGAAAATTTATTTTATAGAAATTCATATTGACGATATTGGTTAAATTAAGATAAATCTGATTTTGTTAGTTAAATGTCTTTAAAAGAAACAATGATTACTTGTTTTAGAACCATCTCTTTAGAATCACTTAGATTTTTATTGATAATCTATTTGAGGTAACCCTAATTTAATGTTATGTAATTACAAGTGTTTGAAATAGTGTGAATAGTATTAGGGATTTAATGTGGGAATTTAAGGAAAATAATATTCTATTTGAAGAGATATCTAATACTAAATTTTATGGTTTAAAAAATAGTCATGAATTAAATTTGTATGATGTCGACATTAGTATCCTAGAGTAGTTAGTTATTTCACTATATTGGTATAAAATACAATGTGTAAAATTATTTAGGGTCAAATAGTATAGTAAACCATTGAGACTACATAAATACTTTACTTCCATATAAAATTTAAAACAAGGAACCCAACATGGTTTTATCAGGGTAATGTTACCATTTATTCTACTATATCTTGATGATCAATAATAAAATTCTTATTGGAATCTTAGGGAAAGAAAAACATAATATGGTTGGAGCACAAATTCTAATATATGAGAAGCATAAAACATAATATCTCATATAAAAAATAAATAATGATTGTTATCATGGATATAAAAATAATCAAATATCCATATAACTAATACCATTAAATAGAGAATAAATTTATAGACTTTATGATAATTTAAATAATCACACTAATAAAAAAACACTTTCATAAAAAAAAGATTCATATCATCAAGCTTCATAATGTTACCTTAAATGTCTTATACCAAGCCAACGAACATTAATACAAAATCTATATGCCAAATATCCAAACATATTTTTATCATGAGACATATCAATGCATAGAGTTTGTATAATTATACCCACTATTAAATTAATTATTACAATTAATTTATCATATTATTGAAATTAATAACGATTCAATACATAATAAATATAATTATACATATTAAAAATATAATATATAGGATATTAATATTATCCCCAGATAGTAAATAAAATAATTGTATCAAAATGAATCAATAAAATTAGTGGAGAGAATCATTATACTATATCCCTTAAAATTATATGATATATTGATTGGTTTAAAATTAATTTTAAAAACATTTAAAATATCTCTATATTATTTATTGAGGAAAATACCATTTTTTATTTTTAAATAAAATATTTAAAATCTAAATATATAAATAATATTTGATAAAAAAATCTTTATAAATAGATATTTTAATGTATAAATAATGATTAAATGAAAATAATAGTATTTAAAACAAGAAATGTCCTTTATGTGGAAAATAGTAAAAAAATTATTTCATTTTTACCATTAAAAAAAATTATTTAAAAAATGGTAAGGATATTCCTTTTAATCCTTACTATAGAAAGTAATATTCTAATTATAATATATATGTAAAAAATTATTTTTGGCTGAATAGAAAAACAAACCTCTATTTTCATAAAATCATTCATTTTGAAATTTGAAAAAATAAAATGACAAAAATAAAATGAAAACATTTAATTTAATAAATTAATATAATAATAACAAGATATATGCGGTTTAATATAAATAATCATATAATACCACAATAAAACTTTAACATAAACAATCCAAAATAAGGATATGATTTTGAAATTAACTCCCACCTTATGTATGATTTTATTTTAATGTGATTTTAACATCTGATATAATAAATTTTAATTCTTTATACCAATTTAAAGAAATAATATTGAAACATATAAAATAATTAATATTTTATTTTAAAAATATACCCTCTATTTCATTAACAACACATCGCTACCAGGATCAGTTCGTGTATTAACAACACCCCTTTTTCAACTATGTGTCAATTCGAAGTTTATGGTAATTGACTCATGATCTTGGTTTTATGAAATCAAAAGATTAAATAAGGATATAAATATATTTTATATTCCTTATATACCTATTTAATAACATCCATTATTGGTGAACATTAAAAAATAATCACATCACTTTGGGAGGGAGGTAGTCCACATATAGACACTAGAAAAATTCTCATTTTTTCAACCTATGAGAGGATAAAAAGGTAAATTATATCATAAATATCCTGATTAAAATTTATTTAAAAAATATTATTTATATTTCTTAGTTTCTTATTATAATTATTAATGTAAATATGTGATGAAAAACTAATTACACCACTACGTGGAGATGGTAGGTTGTACATACACAATAGTAATGTTTTCATTATTTATATAATGGAATTGAATTAGAAAATGGTTATCCAATAATCATCATAATAATAAATTATATTTTTAATACTATATTAAATAAGTTATTTTATTAAAATAGATTTAATTATAAAAAAACAAAAAAAATCAATGAATCGGTAAAGATGAATACCAATTATTTCAATGATCGCCTTTCGATTACACCATTATATTTTATTTTTATTGAATTATAAGAATAACATGATATCTATAGTTAAGGGTGTAAAACAATAACTTTCTCTAGGTATGACTTGGCTAATATATATATCTCAAATTATAATAACAAGGTAAGGGTAAAGGATCCCTTTTTAAATTGAGGGGAGGGACACATGTTGAATTACATAAAAGATTTAAATAATACATATCCATTTTCCTATGAATGTAAAACCTAATGGATATGAAATAAAACTAATTATTTTATTAGGTATAAATGCCATTAATATAATATTTATAATTTATTAAGTGAAATTTATTTAATTATCCCTTAGATTAACACCTCGTAAACATGCTTTAAACCTACCTATATTTGTTTAAAAAATATCCATTTTAATATTTATGATGACCAAAAATTATGTTAGGTAAATGAAATAATTTTAATTTATATGATACAAAACTTTTAATCGATTTTAAAATATTATATTTGTATAATTTTTTGAAATTAATTTAAATATAAGAAAATAAATTAAAACCAAAACAGTTTTTGTAAAATTGTTTTTATTAAGAATAAATTTTTTTTTACTAAAAAAGAACATATAAAATTATTTAAATGCCATTAATTCGATTATGATAAATAAAAGGATATAAATTTATATTTAAATACAAATGTAAAAATAAGTGATCCTCATATATAATTGATATGTGATAATAACTAAAAAATGATTACTCTAACAAGAAGAATTCTTACATTTCAAAAATGTGACGTTTACATTTAAATATTCATTATTTAATTTATATATATATATATATATATATTATATTATTTATAAAATATATAAATGTTTTATAAGAAATGTTTCATAATCAATCATTTCATTATTATGTTTTTATAATTTAACAAAAGGACAATATCTATGAAATTATGATTTTTCACTAAGCACCTTAAAAAAATTTATTTCTATGAACTCTCGCAAATTCAATACAAACTATTTTTTAATTTCTAGATTCTAAAATAAAATACATTTTATAGATTTTTTATTTCTCTTTAAATAAAATTATTACATTATTTTATCTTAATTTTTCTTTTATTTTTCCAGAAATAAAAGGACACTATAACTAAAGATCATGTGTTAGATTCTCCATACCATGAAAATTTCCATCCTTAAAATTTACAGAATACCACTCCAAGAACTGATGTGTGTAGTCACTCAGAATTTATTTTTTTGTTCTTATTTTTAATTTTCAATTAAATTATTTATCTAATCTACCTTTATTGGATATATATTTAGATTCTGTAAAACAATTTCTCAAGTGTTAAAAACCATAATAGTACCTTCCTAAGAAAATAAATCATGTTCCAATTCAATTTTCTCTCAAGAGATCACATGCATTAGATTAGGCATTTACATCAATAATATCTTGATATTGGACACTTAATTAAATTTATAGAGGCTATCTAGCTCTGGAAAATGGTATTATAAAGATCTTATTCCTTTCATTATTTAAAAACCCAAGTGTACCTAAGACATGGTTTTGTTTTCTATCCAATCCTTATAACACCTCTCCAAGGTTATAAATCCAAGAAAAAATGATCTGCCACATGAAATTATAACCCCCATTTTTTATATCGTCTACATTATTTGTTTACATTTAGATGAATTAATATTATTTGAATAGTGTTGGATATCACTATTCTCTATTCAATATGATCTAGTCATATAAGCTTAAAATCACCAATATCAGCCAAACAAGTTAGACTACGACACACCATTTCATATAATGCCTCATATTGTTAAATTTGAATGTTTAATTGAAGATATTTTTATATGTCGATTAAACCAAAAGAAAATAATGATCCAATGTATACTGAAATTCATGTAATCACAACCTAAATATTTATTATAATGTCACTATAATACTTTTACCCAACATTTTGAGAGTGATATGTGTTCCAAAAATGTATCTTAGTGAAAACTGGCTACAAAGACACTTCTAGAATTTTGATATAAACTAATGATCATGAATAGTAATAATAAACTATTGTGTACCATGAATCTTAACAACATCATTAATTAGAATATAATGATGTTCTCCGATGTTGATATTCCCCAATATCATGGTAATGTGTAAATATGGAATGGTTATAAACATATATACTTATTCATTATACTTGTATTTGGAAATATATTTTATATAACCATTATAATACTATCACATTACCACATTAGAATATTTAGATATTGAATGAATCATTTATTGTAACATCCCAAAATTACTAGATTAGAGTTGTGGTTATTTGTCTACATCAGAACAAGTACTTGTTATCTAATACCAAATGATTCAATGGTTTATTAGAAATTCAGTATTTGATACATACAAGATTCCAATATCACATATGAAAAGATTAAGTAAAATATAACAATTCTTGTCATAAAATTATTATTTTTTTAGTAACCCTTGGATTTTATTCATAAGTCCCATCTACATATCCCTGGGAAAAGAAAAATTTATAAATGATTACCTATGATTTTCATTAAGGGAAAGATCATAAAATACGATTTATAAAGTAAATAAGACAAGAATAATATAGCAAGGTTAAATAATAATCAAATATTCCATATAACAAATTCATTACTAAGGAGATCAAATACATGGATAAAAACAACATAAATACACATTTATAACAATAAAGAGTTGAGAATTGATTGAATTCATAGTGAAAGACAAAATTTAGTCATGACCTTTTCCCAATTAAACAAACACAAATAAGAAATTAGTACACCAAATACCTGAACTAGTTTTTCTCATGAGACCAATGAATGTATTGATGAGCTATATTTGTCCCCATGTGTCAATTGATGAGTCCAATACATTCAATATATGAAATGGAGGAAACATAATCAGAATATACTTTTTATAGAAAAATTATAATAATTTTTTTAATAATTATCAAATCAAAAAAATAAAAAGAATATATATAGGCAAATATGGGAAATTTTATGAGTTTATTAAATCACGAGTAAAGTGTAATATTCAACAAACAATGTTGATATTCAGGAGTATTCAACAAAACAATGATCAAATGAAAATTTCTTAATGGAATGTAAATTCTAATTTCAAAGTATCTCATTCAAAATTTTAAAAATTACCAATTATTATGTAATAAATTCATTTTAAAAAAATGTTTTAAACTATTAAATTATTCTTCAAATAAATGATCAATTGTTATGGTGTAAAAATTGGTTCATTCCCATAAGTTAAAAAAATTAATTTCATGATTTTTTAGAAAGGTAAAAAATACCACATTCGGAAAAAATAATAATAACACTTTTAATCCATTTTGAACATTGAAAAACATGTAAAAATAACTTTATATAATTTTTAGATAATATGTTAAATATTATTATATAAACTAATGGAAAATACATATATATATATGAAACTTTTTCTTGATTAGGTAAAAAAATTAGGGTGTTTTCTTATGAAAACGTTATTTCTATATAGTGAGTATATAAAAAGAGGGAAGTGAAAAGATAAAATATTTTTAAATAACATAACTATAGAATAATTAAAAACATTTAATATAAAGATTTGAATTATTCCTCAATTAAGGCTGATATTAATCAATTAGTAATAGGGATGCGATTGTTAAATAATACCTTACATAAAGCTTGAATAGAGATTTAAGAAATTTTAATCTTCTATATAATGATATTAATTTATTATAATTATTATACAAAAAAATATAAATACATATAATATCATATATTAGGAAATTATATAATTTCATTTCTAGTATATCTATAATTAATTATTAAATTCATCATATTCATGTGTGAAATATTTCTTTTTTCAAGTACATTTCGGTTTGATAGTTTAAGTATTATCCATTGATCACGGTTCCTTTATCTCCATAATAATAATAATTATATAAATATTACATATATTAAATTTGTATATATTTAGATTTATCCATAAAAGGTAGTGTTTTGAAAATTAATGCCACCATTTGTTGTGACGATAGGTTGAACGTACACAATGAACAATGATTTCTATTTTAAATGGTTGGAATGAATGAAAATAAAATATTATGTAAATATTAAAAAAAATATTATTCCATATATATACTATTTATAAAATAAATCTATCCTTATTTATGATCGTTCCAAAATAAAATAAATTATTTTTTCGCTTTGTGGAGATGGTAGTCCACACATACACATGAATAATAATAAAGTTTATAACAAGTTGGATGTTAAAAATGTGGATAAAAAATTATAATTATAGAATTAAAATTATATCATAAATAATATATATATATATATATACATTACATCTATCATTTTATCCTTTTATGGGATGCGGTGATGGAAAATGAATTATATCCGTTCATGATTTGGTAGTTTGTAGTACATAAGATCTACAATTTCATTTCCAATTTTAATAATATAGATATGGATAAATGTTATTACAAAGAAATAATATATTATTATTTTATGTTATATATATTTTTCATTATATTTTAATTATTAATTGAAATTTTTTGTTATTATAATATGGTGTAAAAAGAATAAATATATCAGTGACGATGGATAACATCTCTATTGAAAACATTTTTTATATAACTTATTAAGAACTAAAGGGTGGGTATTTTGTCATGTACATTAGCTATATAATATTAATAAGGATTTTATTGTAACATTTATTCACAAATTGGTCAATCTATATGGTTAACTGGTGTGAGGAGGTGATGGTTTGATATTCAATTTTATAATTGAGGTGAGTTGCATGCTTGTAATTTTTCAATGTTTTTGAATAATGTATAGTCACCTACAAGAAAAAATGAGTAAAAATTGATCTTAAATGAAATATAGGTTATTTGTGGTCATATTATTTCCCTAAAATATAAATTATACAATTTTATATGTAATTTTCAATCTTATGGTTTTAGTTTTACATCTGGTAAAGTAATTTTAACCATAACCAATGTGAAATATTTTTTCAATATTTACTATTTTTTATAAGAAAAAATTAAGTTCATAATATTATCCAATTTTAATTATGTTTATTCAAAAAATATAATATATTTAATATTATTCAATTTATTGATATTTCAGAATTTTTATTTTAAAATCAAACCTGTAATCGGGATCAAAATGTTATTTTCTAATGAAAAATATTTCATAATTGTAAAAATCTATTATACCAAAATTAAAAAAAAAATGATTTAAATCACATAATTTGGATTTATCATAATATTAATGATATTATTTTTATTTTTAAAAATTCATAAAAATGATTTTTTTAATGACATTAAACAAAGGGACAGTTTTTTAAAAAAATCAGAATTTTATACTATTCATTGAATAACTAATAATTTTAGAAAACTCTCAAATTTTCAATATATGATATTTTTTAAATCTTGATTTCAAAAAACAAGTTCGTTTAAGAAAATTCATAATCGAAAAGTCCAAATTTCTTAATTTCAAAACATGTGAGCAAAATACAATGAAACCACCTTTTAGAAAGAAAAAATTGTTTTTAATAATAATAGTAGAATTATTCATATCTCATTATTAATTTTTTTAAAACATATAAATAAATTTATTAAATATATAGTATATATAATTCTCTAAAATATTTTCTAGAAAAATATTATTTTCTTTAATTAATGTGGAATGGAAATATTCATTTAAAACACTTTTCAAAAATATACTCTTTTATGTCAAAATAAATTTATATTTATTTCTATTGAGTTTATAATAAATATAATGTTTGGTATAGAAATCATATCAGATTATTGTTTATAAAATTATGAATAATTGAATATAAAATTTTTAATCATTAATTTAATCATATTTCTTTGTTAACATTCCAAATTTTATTCTATGATTATTTTTACATAATATGTTTACAACTGATATTCATGTAATCAAATTACAATTTTTGTTCCATGTAATATTAATATGGGAATTATATTATAATTTCAATAAAATATAATTTCAAACTACTATAATTTATTCTCAATTATTTAATTATTCCTTCAAATTAAAATTTATTCATTGAATTTTTTTAAAATATTACTTTTTAAACAAATGTTTGTGGTTATTCATGATAACATCATCTCATTTCAACATTTATTCCACCATTTTATGATTTCTCTATATTAACTTTTCTAGTGGAGTCATGTGATTCCTTGTGACTAACTCCCTGGTGTAAAAAAACTAGATAGTCACTTTACAGTATTATAGAGTAGGTTCCAAATCTATTTTATTAGAGGTGATATCATGTGTTAGGCCACACATGTACTTCTTAAACAATACAATATAGACCAAATCATCTACATTATAGAGGCTTCAATGAATTTTCAATAGGTTTTATGTACATCCAATTAATTATAAAATTTCTAAAGGTCCTTTTTACCTAGGGCTCGGTTTTCCCTTCTTATTGAATCTTATAACACCCTTTCATGTATAAAAATTAAATAAATTGTGACTGATCACGTAAAATTCCATATCTTCCTATGGGTTATTGAAAAAAATAATTTTCTTTATTTTATATTCATTAATATGAATCTACATAGTCATTACCATTGATATTTTATTCTCAACATGTTTTGGGACTATATGTATCCTTTCACTAACATTACCACTACATGTTGGAGTCTAGAATCTATTTCTATATAATGCAATTTAAGTCACCAATTCAACAATTAAATTGAAGTTATTATTATAATAAATCCATTAAAATGAAATATATGGTTCCCACACACATTAAATTACATGTTATGATGATCTAAACATCTCTTTTAATGTTTGAATGATTCTTTCAAGCTGTCCATCATTTTGAGGATGATATGGTGTGCTAAAATGAATCTATGTATCAAGATGCATATAAATACATATAAATAATTTATATGTAAATAATAGATCATGATAAGAACCAATATTTTTTTTGTTTCCTAATATTCTATAACTTCAATTATATTGTGTCTTACATATCTATCCATTGGAAAATCATCACATATATCGAGGAAATATAAATATATTTTGAGGTGATTAAAAATAATAAAAAATAATTATTATTTATGTAATTATTTGGAAATACAGTGAAATTTCCCATATAATTAAATCCCATATACCCATATAAATAGGTAGAAGTGACCTGAATATTGTACGGTGTTTTCCCTCTGACTTCACCAGTTCAAATATTGAGCATCTTGAAATATAGTTAGAAATTTCCGACTTCATGTTATCCAAGAATAAATGTTCTCTCAAATACCAATACATATTTATATTTCTATAGTTTATAGAGAAATTTTAGCTATGATAATCATCTAATAACTAAATTTTCATCTCATGTATAAAAGAGCCACATATACTCTATCTAATTTTTTTTCTCAAAACATCATATCTGATGTCTCCCAATTTTACATCATTCATAGAATTAATTTTATTTAGAAAATTTTCATTATCAGGCTATGAATTTTTCAAAATATTCAACAAATTTTATATCTCATTAATATTAAAATGTGTAATGTTTCCCCTTCATTAAAAATTACGAGATCCATCTTTACTAAATCTATGAACATATTATCCTTATTAATAAACCTTTAGTATAAAATACATTATATTTTCAACTTATTGTATCCACATATTCGTTTTTTATGACCTGTATGGTCGTGTTTTTAGAAATTATAATCCATAAACAACTCAATCCATCGACTTTTCCTCATATTAAGACCATTCCACATAAATTTCTATTTTAATATCCTATGCTATTTTTACATCTCACATCATTCACCATAGAGACAATGTCTCAAAATCCTTAGATCAATGATTATGGATACCAAGTAACCATAATTTGTTTCATATTTCTTTGAATGAGTATTTATTTACCTTGATACATATGAATAAACATTATCATTTTTCAAGAGGACAAAACTGATTCCTTTAGTTGATAAATAACAATATATTATAAATACATCATTTGTTGATGGTATAATAAAAATTGTAACATTGATGAGTCTCATGTTAAATTCTTTAAATTATTATTCACATTACATTACACATGCCAAATTATCTCTTTTAGAAGTATTATCGATAAAAGAGTTCCATGTTCGGAAAATATTTTTGGGAAAATCACCAATAGTAGCCTGTTAAACAAAAGATACTACTTACAGAAGTTATATTCGGTAGTGTACACCATTATTCTACAACCAATGCCTTTTTAATATCAACAAATATTATATCCTTAGTGACCATAAAGAGAATAAAAGAAACATTATAAATCTATAATTCAGACTTTATAAATTTTCTATATAATTGTTTTCTTTTGGGATGAACTATAATAATCTATAATTTAATCTCATTTTCCTCATAGATTTTATATGAAAAAATTCATTAGTAAATTCCACAAAAATAATCTATACATTCCTTAAATAATCAATCTTGTCGAGCTCTAGAAGTATTTGGTGAATTAGTCAATACAAAAGGAATTATGGTAAAAATATAATGTTTATACCTTATTTGAAATGTTTACTTTATAATAACTTCCTTCGATAATTTCAATTTCAGATACTCAGAATAGAGGTACATATTGGAAAAAAAATTAGAAACATGATCTTTATTGTATAATTAATCAAGGAAATATAGGGGTTACATATTCTATATTATAATAGCTTTGATTTCTCTATAATCAATGAAAACCCACATATATCCATCTTTCTCATTAATAAAACGAAAAGGGGAACCCCATGGTAAAACAATATGGAATATGAATGCCTTATTATACAACTCCTATATTTTTTCCTAAATTAAAATATCTGAATATTGTCCCTTGTATTTGTTGCATTAAATATAAGTCTAGTGTCATGGATAAAATAAATAGAATATTTAACCTCATGCATGTGTTGTTTCCTGAGTATCATCTCAATAAATACGTCAATATATTATTATATTATAGTTAAATCCTAAATTTAAATACTAAATAATCCATATACAAGTTTTATTTTCTCTTCTTACCATTGAATCAAATTTAGAATAGGAAATATGGATTGATCTTATCCTGAATTTGATAATAATATCTTATATATAATTGTTATTAATTTCACATATTCATCACCAATCATAATTTCCATCTCATTATAGTAAATGTTTTCATCATATTTTGAAATTTGATTCATAAAAATGATTATATGAAAAGAAAACATTTATATAATAAGATAGTCATAAATAATGAATGATTATACGTCATAATGGGAACTGATTGACATATCCTAATTTTAGTGAGACCTCCACTATGAGTCTTCAATCATAACTCCCTTATTAAGGTGCTAGAAAAATATATAATTTTTCTACAAAAGGAACATATAAAATACTAATAATATCAAAAATAAAATAAAGAATTAGTATAATTTATGGTTATAAAAGTTTAACATTCCATAAATTTTTTGGGAACATCGACCTCAGTTATTGTGATCGAAAACTATTGGTCTTTCTTCCGTCTCCTTTTCTGAGAAAAATTATGATGACACGAAAGATTATAATTTTCATACATTCGAATACCCTTATTTTTAATGAATTAGTCAATTTTTTATTCATTCATTCCCCTAAAATCAAAACCATCGGGGCCTTTATGCACACATAAGGAAAACTACCATTCCCAGCAAGCATATTCCATGTCATTTCTTTCAGCACTTATTACAACATTGATACTCAACCTTTTCCTTTTTATGTTTTTTTCTACATACATTCCTATATTTTTAAAAGAGACTATTATTTTATTTCTTACCTTATAAGTCATAACACTTATATAATTCATTTTCATTTTAGAAATAATAATATATTATGTCCTCATATGATAATAAGGTATGTGAGACTGGTTTCTTCAATTTATTGGATTTAGATAATCAAAGAAACAATAAATCACAATATTGGGATTATATAGGAGTTACCCATCATTATTTACTTTCATAAAACATTCGGATTAATATATATCTACATTTATACATTATTTTTCTATTATATATAGAAATTTTCTTTATATATCCCCTTATTTCTCATGAGGAAAACAAATTTCTGTGAAATGTACCTTGAAATACTTCCACACAATGCTATATATTTTTTCTCGTCCTTAGAATTTTCAATTAATGAATATCATTAATCATAATCCAGTCAGATATTAAAAACATAAATGATAAAATCTTATTTATAATTACTTCACAAAACAAGAAATATCATCTATAAATAACATTTTCATTACACCAGAACTCAAAGATTTATTTTCAAATTGAATAATGGAGGTTTGTTGTTAATGAAATTTTCCAACATTGTGGAACCATGTTATGGATCATTAGGTTTCTCCATAAATTCGTTGTTAGTGGTCAAAACATGAGTCACTATCCCCAATATAGAAAGAATATTTTTATCATTATCTATATATCTAGGTCAAGCATCATTATCTTTCCTAGGAGGTAGATCCATAAATGTAATGCATGTATTTATTTGTTCCCATTTCCTTCATCTATGAACCATTACTAAAGAATAAATTATTCAGGTTTAGATCATAATGTTATGAAACATAATGTATAACATCAAAAAAATTTAAATACTATTTGTAACATAATAAATAATCATATCTAACAGTAGAATTAAATTCTTTATGTCATTAAGAATGATATCAATATTTTTAAATATTTCATAATGGTTTGTAGAGAAAATATGAATTTTCCCCATCATATCACAAAGAAGTTTCAAACCACATTTGTAGTATGGTTTCACTCATAATGCATGAGATTTATTTCATGGTTATATTATAATAACCCATTTTGGGGTTATTACCCACTAGATTTATATATTCTAATTCAATGACCACGTGTAGTATCTTGATGTTGATATATTTCTATTAGAACCTCATAATCACGACCATACTTGATATATAATGATATTATTCACCAATTAAACATATCATTATGTTTTTTCGTTGGTCTATGTTTCCTAATCAATGGTTTCTATTATTCTATTTACCAAGGTTTATACTATAATTTCCTGGATTCCATCATTAACACAAAAATTCTAGTTTCTCATATTTAGTGGAAGAATTACTTTATAGGCATCAGTATAGGGAATCTAAGTCTTGTGGTTTGAATAGTTTAATAGTATTTACAGAATATATATATATTATCACATTAAATAAGAAAACATAAAATATAGTATAATTACTCTTATGATTGAATTACTATATCAACGAAAAAAGAAATGATTACATTTATACATCCCTTCATTTTATCCTGTTGAAGGAAATGATAATATAGAGTAATATTATATTCATAGTAAGGTAAATTAAAAAATAGAAGATAAAATACTGTAAATAAAAATTAATAAAATGATAGAGGTAATAAATAAAAAATCATTCCATATTACTAAAACCATAAAGAAGGTAATATAATGATTGTTAATATGAAAACATAAATAATAACATGTATAATAAAAAAAGTTTCATAATGATTTGATATATATTGTCGAACATCATATTATTACAATTAGAGAATTATTACTTGAAAATGTATATAAACATGTATGTCATACACCAAATATCCAAACAATTTTTTCTCTTGAGACATACTAAACCATAGAGAGGTTGTAGAAGGCCCCTCCCAAAACATACTATGTCAAATTATTTCATAATATAAAATGGGGAAAGCAAAATCAATATAAAAATTCATATTGGAAAACTATATTATAAATTTTAAAAAATTAACCAATAAATAATAATAATCAAAATGTATATAAGGTAATTTGAAAAAATGTATTAGAATATTTCATCCCAATAAAAGAAAAATATTTCTCAAATAATATTAACATAGATTAATGTTTTTATAAAAATCAGTAGAATATTTCCTGAGGGAACTGAACATTGCATTTTAGAATACAATATTGAACATAAAAAATATCCAAATTATTCGTGAAAACATACTCATTAAATGAAATACTAGAAAATGTTAAAGGGAGATTCAGTGAAATGAGTGATAATGATTGAGGGGAATTACATTCATCTTGTATAGGTTAATAAAACTCCTTACAAAATTTTATAAAAAGGAAAAAAGTACATCAATTAGAAAATGATAAGATTAATCCATTATCAATATATTAATCAATAAAAATATCCTTAATAAATTATTTTATAATCTATAAATTATTATTTTAGACATGTTATAGGAAATTTGTACATAATAGATATAGATTCTTAACAAGATAGAAAAAATGATTGGTTTTCAATAATATCATCATTTTACCATCTTCTGTATGAAAAATAGAAGAAATTAAATTAAAAATTTGTAATATAAAAAAAACCAATTAAGAATAAAATATAGTGTTTTTAATATATAAATATCAAACAAGTACCCAATTTTAGACAAAAAAATCCTGAAAAATGATGATATTGTAAAAATTGACTCTTACCTTAGGTCTAACATGCGTTATATATATTATAGACTCTTATATAATAATATAAATTTATTATAATTATATTAAAAATCATATATATATCTATAAAATCATATATTATCATAATTAAAAAAATTTGTACCCTTTTACCAATAATTATTTGTTATATATTTTGTTTTTGACTCTTAATTGTTTTATTTTTAATTTAAGATTCAGTTTGGAAATAGCAATCATTGTACTCTAATCATGATTCGATCATCTACAAAAAAAATTAATTATATAAATATCATATATATATTTATCACATATATATATATATAATAGTTAGATGTAAACAATTGACTAAAACGTTTATACATATGGTAGGCCATACATTTACATGAATTTGATTTCACATTTATAATAATAAAACAGAAGAAAAGTAAAACATATTTTATATTTATAGAATAATTATTATATTATATATATATATATATATTATCGATTTTAATATCTTCATATTACCATCCATTCAAAAATAAAAAATAAAACTCAATCGCTTCGCTTCGTGGTGGCATTAGTTTGTACATACGCATGAGTGATGTTATCACATCCCAACATGATTCAAGGTAAGATAGTGAATATTGTATTATAATTATTTAATAATAATTATTTCATAGATAACATTTGTGTGTTTGTATATTAAATAAATAATTATATCAAACTGTGTGTGGCGGCGATGGTAAAATAATTACATATGTTCATGAGTCACTAGTATGTTTTACACACAGTCGGTGACTTTTTTAAACATTTCATGGAACATGAGATGCCTGAATATTATTCCATATAATTAATAACATTAAAATACGTATTAAATAATAGTTTCATTATATTTTAATTTTTAATAGACATGGTGGAAAAAAAATAAGTAAAAAAACAGACATCGTGAAAATAATTATCATATATTGGAAAAACCTCCTTTGGATCAAATACTAACAACGTTATCGATATTTTGAAAATTAAATATATATAGAACATATTTACAAGTTTATTAGGATTGTTCTGTGTTAAATTCCCCAGTTATGCGAATAAGTGATGGCCGAAGGTTCCCTTTTATCATTGAGTTGGGTAGAACCCTTGTAAATATTTAATGATTTTATATAATGACGAGATTTTTCTGGAAAAAGTGAATTTAAAATAGATATTTATGAAACCATACAAGATAAATGGATGAAATATTTTCTTAATATAGAAATTATAAATTTTATTAGGTTATTTTAATAATTCTCATTGTAGTTTAAAATCTGATAAACTTATCTTAATATCAAACAATGTAACATATTTTTAATGATTTTACAATTGATTGTGACAAAATAAATATGTATACCATTATACCTAATATTAATAACCCTAATTCAAAATATGGAATACATTCTTGTAAATTAAATTAAAATAAGTGGTTGGATAAAATTTAATAACTTACCTGAACTCATGATGAGATTTTGGTTTCCTATTAAAAAAATTCTCTAAGTATAAAAAGATTACATATCACACTTTAACAAGAAATTGATAATAATTAACTGATTTTATTATTAATAATATAATTCATTTAATTTAAATTTTAAATTAATTTTTAACTAGAATCTATATTCATAAATTTATTTTATGAAAATGTAGTTTTTAATAAAAAAATCACTTATTCATCGAAAAATAAAAATTTTCCACAAAATTATACAAATATTATTATAATATATTTTTGAAATATTTATATCAAAATTTATATAAAATATATTAAATTAAATATACTAACATGGACCAAAATTTACTTTAAAATAAGTGGAAAAATTACAAAAATTTTGTTTTATAAAAATATTCATTTTAAGCAAAACACGTGATTATTAATTAAATAAATATAAAAAAATATACTATATGAATGATAAAAAAAATATAATTTAATATATAATATATAAATATTAATAATATCATTCAATATTACTTATTATTTAATTTAATTAAAATCAAAATACATAAGGCATTTAAAATTAATTATCTATTTAATATTGCATTTAACATTCAAATGATATGATCTTATTTAAATGAAATTAATATTAAACACATGTATAATTTTAAATATTATAATAAATTAATAGACATAAAATTAATAATAATTTAAAACTTTATTTTAAATTATTCAAAGAATGTTATTTCTAATGAAAAACCCAAAATAATTATTTCAACATATTTTTACCTTTAATGTTTAAAATCAATATTCATCCAAACCATTTTGTAAATTTTTTCCATGAAATAATAAATTGATAAATTTTTTATATATTTATATAAATATATTGTTCAAATACTATAATTTCTCATGATATATTCATTGTTTATGGTGTCTTTCATCATTTACTTATTAATCTACTACAAATGTTGTTATATGATCTACAATTTTACTTTTCAAATTATCCATTTAAAATTATTCCATAAAAATATAATGAATTTGTTTTTCTATATTTTTTTGGGAAATTTAATCAATGTGATTTATCAAAAAAAATTCATTTCATCTCAGACATTAATGGAAGTCATAACCTCTTTCCATATTTCAATATACCATCATAGTAGAAAAATACTGCCTACATCCCTTCAACCACAACCACAATATTTATATGAATATCATTATAATTAATCAATGAAATTATTATTCTCAAAAATTAGTAATTTTTGTAAATAATTTAGAATAGATGTGGTTTTCCCTTCCTTAATGATTCATATATCCCTTTTTACTAAATCCATCAATATAGAATCTTTTTCAATTCTTAGATCAGTTAGAACTCTTAGATCGGTCATACTCAAGGAATTAACAACATATTGTTCCATCCAAGGGTGGTTGTTCTTTATTAAATTAAATCAATTTGTATTTCTATTCATTTTTTTACCTCATGATAGTCCCTTTTATTAAGAATTTGATTCTCAAAATTTAATGCTCTATATATATTTCAAATCTTTCACCGTAATGATAATGTTTCCATATCATCAATGTAAATATAATTACTTCAAAATTCAGTTCATGGTTTAAATAATTCTATTGATTATTATTTTACTCCACCAATTCATAGGATAAAACAACATCATTATATGTAGAGACACATTAACGTCCCCTATTTGATGTATAACTGTATATTAAAATTCCATCCACTATCGACGGTAAATTAAAAGGTGAAAATTAAACTCATATTTAATTAAATTACTCCATATATTTATTAAATTAATAACATAATATAGTATTAACCTTTTTAAAATTAATATTTCTTAATAGGCTAGGTAATTAAGAAATGTTTTGAAAAAACAGTTGATGGTAACCTGATAATAAAAGAAATGGTATACGTTCGATATATTAGTTGGTGATGGCTATTTCATCATTACCATTTTCATTAAATAATATATTTTTACTTTAACCCTTGAGAAAATATGTCCATAAAAATAAATATCATGATTTTTTATTTAACAATGGATAAATAAAACATATGAAACATTTTTCTATAAGAGTCTCGATAATGATTGACAAATGATTATTATGTTCATTATATCTTTTCGAGTGTATAAATATATCTTTAATAAATACCCCAAAAAATATTTTTGATAATAATGGATTAATATTTTAAATTTATTTGTAATAATATTGTGTGAATTAGTCAATCCATGGGGAATTGATATAAATTATTAATTGTAGTTGGGGTTTGGTTTAGTGGTAAGCACCCCTTAAATCTACATGAAAAATGGGGGTTCAAAACCCATTGGGCGCAGGTTACTGTAGCAGTACTGTAGCATACTGTAGCAGTGGCGGCACTGTAGCAACGGCGGGCACTGTAGCGGCGGTAGAGCACTGTAGCGGCGGCGGGTACTGTGCAGTACTGTAGCAACGTGGGTACTGTAGCAGTACTATTCACAGAATGGTCTTTGGGCCAAAAAAATGGGTCTACGGGTCATGTAATGGGCTAAATTCCCACTGGGCCTTCGGGCTATGTAATGGGTCTCCCTCTACCCAGTTAAATAAGTCTTTTCTTTGCTTTAATAATAAAAATGAGGCTTCGGCCCCAACCTTTTAAAAAAAATATATAAATT
Organism: Viscum album; assembly: GCA_963277665.1. Lineage (NCBI taxonomy): Eukaryota > Viridiplantae > Streptophyta > Magnoliopsida > Santalales > Viscaceae > Viscum > Viscum album. The sequence goes on from OY728130.1 coordinate 1,715,437,161, forward strand.
ATTAATTTCCATACCCAATAAAAAATGACACCTTTGGAATATATTTTCTTATATATTTAGTTAATGAAAATCAGAATGAAGATAAATATGTGACGAATATTTTACACCAATATATTGACAAATTAATTCATCATTATGGTCTATATGACACATTTTTTTTTGTAATGTTTAATATTTCCCAGAAATCATTGGAAAACCTATGTACCCTGACATTCATTTAAAAATGAACAATGTAACCTCAGAGTGAAAAAAGTGTGTGTAAATCCTTTATCACAGAACTCCAAATTATATTTCATTAGTTATATGATTTTCATTATGTCTATCTAGTAGTTATCCTTAGATATTGGGTTTTCAATTTGTATAATATTAATTGAAAACACAACTAAATAGATCAGTTTGTGTCTTGGTTGGATTTTCTGAAACATAATAATTTATTCCTATAAAATAATTACATACACAACACTATAGAGAACATTCTCATTTATAGGATTTTTTTATATATTAATATCTTGGAATTTCATTATTGAGATGTAATATTGGAGGATTTAAATATTATTTATATGATGTTGTCTCTGCTATTAGGATGAGGGATTCCATGTCTCTATGAAAAGTCATAACCTCTTTCTCTCAATAACAAAATTACACATTTTAATTTGAAATCGAATTCAAACAATGTATTATGTCAATTTTAACCATAGATAAAATAATAATTTCTACCAAAAGTGTAAATCAATGTGAAATAAAGGAGAATAATAGGAAGAAAATATATATTATATGTTTTTCACTATGATTCTTGAAATTAATCTCCAATATTATGGTTATAGGTAAATTTATAATATTCATAGAAAACACAGAATATAAAAGATTTTGTGATGATCAAGAATCAATGAAAGCATATCTAATTTGAGATGATGATCTATGTACCTGATATAATATTTTTTGTAAATTCAACCCCAGTTATAGTGATCTCATAATCATGAAACTGATCTCTTTTTCATTTTTATGTAGCTTTACCTTGACACATAGACAATTCATTCAAATACATACCCATCTTATTTTAGTTGATGCACATGAAATTGGTAGATTCTTTTATTTCATTAAAATATATATTATAATGTGATTTCTATATAAACATTAATAAAACACCCATGTTAACATAATGATATTTTTAAAAACAATACTTCTCTTTAAATAATTTTATTAATTTGACATTTTACATTATATGAAACATTGAGTTTATCCAAAACTCCAATCATTATTAAAATATTATGTATCTATCATAGTATAGACATTATATTATAGGGTGTGAATATTAATAACTACATTAGTAAAAAAAATTTGTTTACACATTTAAAAAATAAATTCATTGGTTATAAAATAATTAGAATTTGAATAAATTTAAAATAAAAGTTATTTAAAAAAAATGATTTATATATGTATTTTTTTATCTTGAAATATTGAATTTTTCACCACTCTTGAATTATTTAAATGAAAATTTTATATTATTTTCATGATAAAAAATTCTTATACATATAAAAAAAATCTAGATATATGAAAAGAATAAATTCATTTTTTTTCTTCTATGGGTATTTTCCTAAAATATTTTTTTATTGAATTTACCAAACTTACTATATTGTGTGTTTCATCCAATTAAAGTTATTTAATAATATAAAATTAATTATATATGTTTAATTATGTAGTTAAAATTTAGTAAAAAGTAGCATTTTATTATTTGTTAATATAAATTGTGACCATGGTAAAATTTGTCAACACGATAAAGGGTAAATCTCAAAAATCTTGATTAAAAATATTTGATAATACCATAAGTTATATAAGATTATGTTAATTTAACCATTGTCACCATAGGATTGAAATTTACTATCTTAATGGAAAATTATCCATAAATCCATTAATATATATTTTTCCCAAGAAGTTGGCACCCCATGTAGGTTTTCGATTGTCAAATAATTTCTAGTGGGTTAATTCGTAGAACGATAAACCCTTAATGGTTATGTATCCATAGGGAATTTATTTCCAAATTTAGATACATATTAGCGATTTTGATCAATTATTCTTAAGAACTCTCATTTTCCAAGAGGATGGGAGGTCATGTTCATCACACCCTTTTGGGGGGGAAATTATTTCCAACTTTGGCACTCTCTTATTGATTTAATATATGTTCATGAACCCTCTATTAATTCTGAAGTATGATGTGGTATTCCATTGAAATTAGTAATCAATTATTAGCACGTATGGAATTCCTAATCATATATTTGTATCTGAGGTTCTTTATCAATTGACAAATTTGTATGTATTTGAGATACTCCATCAATGTTATCCTCATATATACTACATAGAGATTATTTGGTCATCGTTATAATGATTCTAGTTTTTTAGCCATATTTTGGGTAACTCTAATTTTTATTTTTATTCATGTAGTCTGAGGTCACTCTCGAATTTATTATCATCCAAGAATGCACAATGTTTTTGATGTTTGGATCAAACCCATAGTTGAATTTCCTACATATCATAGTTAAATGAATTTGATCCCATGTAGTTGTTTCGTCTTATTGGGATACGTGATACCTTTTAATGTCATGTGACAAGGACCTAACTGCATAATTGATTGTTATGTTGAAAGGAAATATCAGATGAAGGTTCCTAGAAAATGTATTGTGTGGAACTTATGAAGAGGAAACCCTGGGAACCTATAAGGGATATGTGTTTCCAAGATGAATTAGGCCTTGTTGGAGATATTTCATATAGAGAACATTGTTGATTTGGGGATTATGGTTTGAACATTAAGGAGGCTTCCTACGTATCCTATTTGAATTGTAATCAGATATTATTTAGTTTTGTTAAGTCTCATAGGGTATTATAGCCCTCTATGAGAAATAAGTTGGGAATTAATCTTGAATAGGATTCCTTATAAGGGGGAACCATGATTGATATATTGACTCATGAACGTTTAAGGGTTCAATTTAGGGATTACACGTAACGAGGATTCATGGATTAAGGGAATTATGATTGGGGCTTACTCCTGAGGGTGTTGCCTCTTGAGCTAAGACCCTAAATGAGATTCTTTTGTATCTTTATTCCTTTATAACCCAGAATCAGGGTTCTCATAGTCTAATAATTCAGGTGGATCTGTTGGGTGTTTTGATCATTAATAACTACTAATACTACTAGATTCATAATTTGTTTAAGAAATATAATTAAGTGAAAGATTCAAAAACCAAAACATTTTTCTTCTTTCACTGTGGAAGAGGTTGGGGTAATGTCAGAATAATATAAGGCTACATAGGAATATTTTTGGGAGTGAAAAATTCCCCCTCTTCAATTTAAATTGGACATGTCCCCATGGGAATGAATGAATTATAGTAAAATAGGTGGTGATAGAGAGGAGAAAAAATTCCACCTTCTACATGAATGGTGATAGGTCTACTATGCCTAATACCCTGAGAGGGAGTGAATCAGGGTATAACAGATTCAAACTACTACACCTTTGGATATTGATTCCTTTAAAAAACAAACTTCTCTCTTTCTCCTCATGAAATTCATGAATCAAAATAAAATCACTATTAGTGCACATCAATTTTACTTGGATAACCCTCACTGGGCGTCATCCAAGGAGCACACAAAAGTGATGTGATGATATACCAACTACACTAAAGCTCACAGCCTATTATAAGGTTTGGGATAGATATCATCTAGCCCTAGTCTCACTGACTTTACAGTGTTTAATGGTCTAATAACATCATTCCCAAGGGTCACCCACTATGTCTATTTCCCTCTCTCACGGTTGGTGGAAGGAATCATCGGTTTCCTCATCCTTTGCTGACATATCTTGGAAGGGATCCACTAACCGATTATAGACTTGTAGATCCCTTAATTTCCATTTATTTCTTATCCTCAACTATATATAGATGTTAGGTTGAAGTTATTAATTCATCCACTGAGGAATACCACATCACCACATATAAACTAGGAAAATTCATACTTTTTCTAAACCTCATGGTGGCTGGTGCTCAACTTTACAATAGTGATCAAACACTTTCTCAACACACTCTAATCCCACATAAGCCATGATCGGTGTGTGAAACAAGATTATATTTCAAATTTAATCAATGAATCACTTTGTTCCATTACAAAACCACTCGTATGATTTCATCAAAAACATCAGTTGTCGTGATATATAATATGTTACCGATCTTTTCTAGAATCGTCAAATTTAAAACTCTTCATACTCAAATATCTTGGTTCACCAGATTTTGGATGCATAATGATGTCTAAGATAACCGTTCAAAGACATGATCATTTTTCTTTCAACATAAAACTTAATTCTCATCGAGTCACAAAATAAATTCTTGGTATTTAAAAATCCTACAATATATAAAACTTTGACACTCTCATATGTCACAACTCCCCCACTCAGATTTATCTTCCCCTATATTACTTCTCCACGTAACATCTTCTCCCCTGTCTTGATTAAAATGGTTTCTCCCTTGAAAAAGCCACACATCTACCCCCTTTTTCAATGAACCCAAAGGTTACTTCATTATGGTGTGAAACTGGGTAAAGAAAATATATCAATGCTTTAAGAAAAAACGCACCATACATCAGGGAGAGGGTGTCACACATCCAAAAATTTCATATGCATGGAGTCTACAATACTCTAGGATCCAGTTGATTTAATTCTAATGATTTTTTGGGTATGGAATTTATCATATTGTCTGTAAGATGTGGATCTGTAACCACATACTCAAGCTTTATAGGTCCTTACTCCAACTTATTCAAGATAAAATGATACCTGATTTAAATTTTCATTGTTTGTGTGTGATTAACTTGATTATTTCTCCAATTTATAACAAATGAATTATCCCATTGGATTCAGATCAGAGAAATTACTTCAACACCCATGCCATCATATTGTTTTTTCATCCACAATAGTTTTGTGGAAGCTTGAGTATTTACAATATATCAAAATTCCACAATTATCACATAAATTTATTATGTTTTCTTTTATAGTTGGGATATAAAAAATCCATCAAGATTGAAAAAACCACCTGATGTTTATTTTATGTCTTCTGCAAAACCGACCAAATCTGAATTTGTGTATCTAAAAAACAATGGATGATATTTTTCAATATACATCAAACGAGAATCTGTAGTGCCCTTGATAAACTGTTGTATTCATTTAACTAAAATCATGTTTCTTTTTTTATGGTTACATTGATATAAAACTTCTTAAAAAGTGGAAAAAAATAATTGGTCATGTTTCTATTAAGTATAGCATGATTCCAATGATCTTCATTTATTCAATGGCATTAACTATTTACTCTTCATTTAGCTATACTAGTTTTATCTTGGAACCACATATGATTTCATGTACTTGTTATTACGCATTCCAAGTCTCCTTAAAACATCCATATCATATTTTAATTGAAAATTTAATGTTCCATTCTTTCTTTTTGTAACCTATAACTCATGGAAAACATCATCTCACTATTCATTGACATTTCCAACTCACTTTTCATGAATTTAGAATATTGTCTGAACTATTATTGATTTGATCCACTAAAAATTAGGTCATTGACATTGACCAAGACCATAATCATTTGATTACTTCCATTTTTGAGATAAATATTATAACAAACACCGCTATTCTAAAAACTAAGATTCATTAAATATAGATAGATTCATGAATACCATTATCTTTGTGCTTTCTTCATACTATATAAATAATTCTTCAACCAAAATTTTTTCTGGATCTTCATGAATGAAAAACCCATATGGTTTCTTGATATAGAGTTACTCTTCCATAACACTATTCATAAATCATAACATGACATCCATCTAAAAAATGTTAACATTTTTTACACTGCTATGCAAAAAAATAATCTGAATCTTTCCAGCCTTGAAATTGTTGAAAATGTCTCATAAACAACGATATCTGTTATCCAAGAGTACCCTTTGCACACTAGTTGTGGTTTTTTTCAAATCATAACACCTTATTCATTCATTTTGTTGTGAATGACTCGTTTTCTCAGATGATTTTCTTATATGCTTTCCCCAAAACAATCTTCAAATTCTAGTTCATCTCAATTTGGCCAATATCTATATTTATATCTTAAACCCAATTCTTATATCCAACTATTTCACTATAACATTTATGCTTTACCTTTAATAAATATGATGCATGTTGTACAGCATTCATCCTCTTTGTCTGTACTATTCATGTCTAGTAACCAATTATGATTTATCTATATATTTCAGATCTTCTAATTAGTCTCTTTGCAGATTCTAATTTATCCACATCCTTCTCATCATTTGATTCTTCTTCTGAATCTACCTCTAGAGATGGAGAATATCGTGATCTACTTATATCTTCATCAATATCCTCTAAAGACAAATTATGTGTTTAGATAATATTTTTTTCATTACCACTATAGTTTCATCATGTCATTCTTCTAATATTCCAAGCCACTTGATGATCCATTTATATTATTTTCATTTATTCTAGTAGATAAGAAATATCACTTCATCTCCATGGGATTTTAACTTCTTGTGTTTTTTCTTTTTGAAAGTGTAAAACATAATTCTGAAGACTTGAATGTACTTCAGCATTTGATTATTTCCATACCAAATCTCTTATAGAGTTTTTTCATATTTTGGACTAATTAAAACATTATTTGATATGTTGATCTATGTCATGACTGCCACTTTCCAAAAATTCTATACAATGTATTTCTCAATGAGAATTGTTTTATCAATGTGGTTAATAATACTAATTATTCTCTCAATTCCTCCATTCTATTGTGGAGTACTTATAGCTGAAACATTGTTCCTTATCACATGTTTATTGAGATAATACTCCACTTGGAAAATTTTGAACACTGTTCAATAATATGTTTGAATATTCCATATTTATTGACCCAACACCTTCTCAAATTCTCTTTGAAAATTTTTTATTCAACTAAACACCTCAGATTTGTTGGGGATGATAGAAATATATGCCATCATACTAAGGTCATAAATTAAGAGAACATAATATCACCTCCCATTAATGGATATGGTTAAATAGATCCACACACATCAACATTCACCAAGTGAAGCAATTTTTTTTACCATTTACCTTTTCCGATGATGATTTTTTCAAATCATATTCCCTTGTTAGAAAAATGTTCATGTATGAGTATGATAATGTGATTATCTAAGGTGGTCTCATGGAGTAGTAAATTTCACCAGATATTCTATGTATGTTTACATAAAACATCCAATACACTTATTCTATTACATGGTTTCTTCTTCCTTGGAAAAAAAGCACGTATATTATTCTACACTCATGAGGAAAAGATTTAGTTTTTATTATTAAATTACAATACAACTACACGGCCTTTTTCCAAGATGACACATAACATCTTATAAACTTTTATGGGTTGTCTAGAGTCACACAGTTGACTTGAAGATAATATGTTATGACTGAGTCCTTCAATAACCAATATATCTATATGTCTCATTCCTTTTCATTTAAACATTTCCCTTCCATATCAAAAAAATGTTAAATAATTAATCATTACCACACATTCTTTATCAAACCAGATTCTGGCAACTTGAACCTTATTTTCTATCATATGTGAATTTCATCCACTGTCTAGGATCCATATTCTAGTGTGATCTAATGCTATAAATGTAGACTCTACAAACATATCCTACTCATATATATTCTTTTTTATCTCAAATTTTTACTTCATACATGGTATGGATTGATAGTATTTATCTTCCTTTGTGTGTGATGGACTAGATTCATCTTGCAAAGTAGAAAATAGATCATTAATTTTTACCACACATGAAGGTTCATTGAGTTGGTTTTTGTTACCAATTTTAATCTTATTTTGCATAGTCATCTACATGGTTGATGTAATGAATCTATCCATGTGTCCAAATATTCCACACAAATAACAATGTCCTCTGAAAGATGTTCTAGAGTATTCCAATATGTTTGCATTCTATTTTTGTTCTTGATCCTTTAGGTATCTCTTAGCTATGTAACACACATTTTTTGAATGTCCCATCTTTTCATAGAAATAACACCTGATGTGAGGTGTATTCTTGTGTGTCACTTCTGATATAATGGTTGCCCCTTTGGTTCTTTAAATATATGTATTCTGTTTCATACCCAAATCATTTGTTAGTCTCATAGAGGGTGCTTATGGTATGACTTCAACCTTGACTTCATTATGCTTTTGATTAATCCCCATACCACACACATCATTTATATTTAACTATTTCACTTATTATATTAAACACTTTTACTTAACCTACATCTTATTGATTTTTTGAAGGATAATTTTTTACGATATCATACTAAGAGTAAATAGTTCTTCTTGATCCTAAGTATTTCTTCACAAACATATAACCTCCTCTTAAGTGTCTTCGATAGGATTGATTTTATATTTCCAATTTTTGGTGAAACTATATATTTATAGATTATTTTCTTCATTTATTAGCTTTTACTAAACAACCTTGTCTAAGATATCTTGTAATGAAGACTTCAATTTTTCAATTTTTTCATTCGGCACAGACTTCTCTTCTTCATACTACTACATATAGTGTTTAGCAACTCGAACCAATTTTTTTGGATTTCTTCATTTTGGCTTTCCAAACAACTATTTATTTATGTAAAGGATATAAAAGTATATAAATTTCAAATTTTCCTTCAACAACCCCTTCCTCACGTCCACTATCCTCTTTTTATACAGTATATCCATCAACATTCACCAAGTCATTAGCGTCATGGTTCTTTTATTCCTCCAATTATTTTTCATCAAATTATTCAGAACATTCATCTTCTCTAGAAAATATATACTTATTTTAAAAGAAATATCTATTAAAATATTTCATCCCTTTCAAATATATTGAATGATTAATAATTTTAATTTCAACTACATCCTCTTAAACATATTGAAACTTCATTCTGGAACCTTTCTGCAAGATTTACAACCCTTCCGCATTGAAAGCATGAAAGAGGATGTTTCCCAATAAACATTTATTTTCCTCTTTGTAGATTTGAGAATATGAATTAAATCACCTAATATGCATCTACATCAACCTATCAAAATGAAATATAGAGCTTAATCATGGATTTTAATAAAATCTCTATTGATTTTCTCTTTTCCATTGAATTTTTTTCATTAGTTCTCATTTCATATACTATAAGGGTTCTATGATAGTTATCCAATGTAACCTATTTTTGATCTATATCATCCAATGATTAATTCTTGGGATTTATCAAATGTGGAATTTTCCTCAATATATGCTTCATAGTTTTTATATCTTTTAGGACTTATCTATGACCACACATTTATTAAACTATCACGTTAACCCTATCATTGAATTCATCAACATACTTATTTTGGTTCATTCTTAGATCTTCATACATGTTAAAAAAAACCTAAAACATTTCCTCTCTATCCATTTAATCTCCTTCAACGATATTAAATATCTTTTCCCACATATCATGCAATGTTTTAAATGAAATCACATTTGTATAAGTTTTATTGGATAGGGAACCCCTTAAATCATTAATTTCTTGAGCATTGGAATTCAATTTTCTATGATCAGCTTCTAATAAAGCACCATATAAAAGGATTACCAAAATACCATGAATCACTATTGTAAAAAAATCCATTCACATAGATAAAAATTAGTATTGCATATGATTCTTCAATAACTGAAAATTATTCCCATTGAAAATCAGAATCTATTTGTGGTTTAAAACTTCCATTAAACCCCCTGAGAGGAAAACACTAAAATTACCCATTCCCTATAATAAAAATTTTTAGGTTTAGTTAGAAAAATATCCTAAGAGGGGGTGAAACATGGTATGAAGGATTAAATCTATTAACTTATGTATCTTTTTTTTATTGAACAATACACACTTCACTCTTTCTCATGTAGAAATGTATGAATGTAAATTAAATCATGGACCGGACACATCAATTTTACATGGTTCACACACACAAGGATATGTCTAAGGAGTATACAACGGTGATGTGGTGATATATAAAATCCACTAAATCCCACTTCGAAATACATGTTTCAGGGTAGATCATTTCTATGCCAAGACACACAACTATTTCAATATTTAGGGTCTTCTAACTGCATTCCCAATAGAAAATCCTTCGGTCTATTTCTCTGGCTCACTATTGGTGGAAACGATCATCATCTTCCACTTCCATTCCTCACTAATTTTGAAAGGGTTCCACTAACAGATTATAGACCTTTAGTTCTATTCATTTTCCGGAATTACACATCCCCAACTATATATAAATGATATTATGAAGTTACTCTTTCATCCACTGATGAGTACAACTTGACCATAGATATACTAGGAAACCACCAACATTTGTGCACCATTAGGGTGGATTGAACACTGAATTAATCTTATAAAACAAGTGCTTCATTTTTCATGGAAACCCAACTTGTTAAATCCTCCAATAATGAATGATACACTCTTTCTACGCATAACTCACTACTAGCGTGCAACTCCCTTCTGGCATGCAATTTATGTGAAACACTCAGTTGCATGATCAAACTAGATGCATGACCAGAGATATGATTTTCTATAAGTTAATATAATCCTTTTGGATAATAGGGTATTAGCCTATTAATAATTATCATAGAGACCTATGTGCTTGGTGTGTAACTTTTCACCAAATGTTCCTGTATTATGTTCGCAGAACCTCACCTTCCCTAGAAAATCCATAACATATTCACCATTACTTCCTTTTAAATGTTTTCATTGTTGTCTCATAAATCATTATTTTAATGAAATATTCCAATCCATTTTAGCAATTTCACACAACTCCCTTTTCCAAAAACATTTTTCTCAATGTTCCACTTTTAGACGCAAAAAATATGGAAAACACCAAAAAATGATGCCATTATGTATAAACCCTTTTGAACCACCACTAAATCATCCATTAATTTTTAAATCTCCAGTAAAAAAAATATTTTAAAAAATATAACATTAATACAACAACTGAGCATAAAAACGTTCTTTTTCAACAATCAAAAACAACAAAAAATGCTTCAATGATAGCTTGAGGGACATTTTACAAATAAAATAATATGAGATTTCTCCACGAGGTATACCCAAAAATTGGTTCATCTTTAGGAAGATGACCTAATTCCATATTGAAGGGAAAATAAAATCTGATTCTTACACTCTCTACTGGGAACTAGAGGTAATGTGTCTTCGAGAATAGAATGGATAGACATGGACCTAACCATGTACTCTGAGATCGGGAACTCCTCAACATTGTCCCAAGTGAATGAGTTCTAATGACCATTGTAATATAAAAATTCTTGAACCCTAATAATCCTAACCAGAAAACAAGAATATTTCTAAGAACCTATGACCATAGGAATACAAGCCCAAATAGAAGACATGCTTTTGTGCCACTTTTCATTGTTGTGTAAGTCTAAAGGTCTAGGTGGAGGTTTAAAAATGGTCATTTATAGAGAAGCGAGATAGATAATGAGGGGCCCTTCCATGAGTGGATTACAAGAGGGGTTACAGTGTGACTCATATTAGTAATGTTCATAAGTTTTCAACAATGGTGTTTCGTGAAGGTGTGTCACGTTGGTCCATTGAGAAATTAAAATTGCTTCATACATGGGGAATATTGCTAGGAAAACTGGATATGAATTAAGATATGGAAAAATAGGGCGAAATATAGGTGTGGCATTAATCTAAGCACCCTGGGTCTCCCTTGGTGAGTTTATAATAGTCTCGTGTTCGTCCTTTCATAATGAAGGGGCCGCATGTAGGTGAATTCATGTTATAAAAGAAGGATCCTTGAATATAAATCCTATATTTTCATACCATGAAGGGACTTAGGTAATAATTATTCATGATAATTATCTATTATATTGTGTTTTATAGGGATACCTGATAAATTTTGGAGGACCTGGGTAAAGGTGTTGCAATATGAATGCTCTAAGAGTTCTTCCCATTTGTTAGTTATTTAAATGAGTATCCCAAGGGTCCTATTTATAGAAAAAGAATGAACATAAAGAAAAGGAGGTTATCAGCATATGTCCTAAATGTAGCACAATGGAACAACCTCTCCATGTTGGGAGGGATTCATAATTGGGGCACATAAGTACACCATGTAGGTTCTCAACATAGGTTTGACACATCGAGTAGACACTAGCTTTTGCACTACATTGTCATGGACTGCGTTGGCCTCATAGTGAGTAAGTACTATTCTCGTGGTTAATTTATTGAGTTCTATTGGGTTATTTTATTTTTCATTGATACATTACCATAGTAATGGTGATTTTCATATTATTTTTTTAACTTCTTTTATTAAAAGGGACTGCCAAAAATACCCGCCCCCCCACACACCCACACTCAATATTGGATCTGAAATAGAGGAGGGTCATGTTTGAGGTAGAAGGAATGGGGAAAATATTATGAAGGAAAAAATTAGATCATCAAGATAGATCACACAGATGCTCCGTGTAGGTTTTCTGCATAGGCTTTCGGTGTATGAAATAGGTGTAGGCTACTACTGTTTGTTAATATCCCCTTTCCATTGTATTCTTCACTAGCTGATGTTTTCAATTTTCAATTTTTCCTTACATTTCATTAATGTAACTACATACCATTGTGTATCCATCTAGATTCATCATGATGTTCTTCTTCCATGGTCTTCTAAGGATTTTACTATGGTACATCTACCTTAGTAATTGGGCTATGTGAAATTTTTTTAGTCAAAAGATATGTCCATGGTCAAATCATTGAAAAAGATGTATGGGGAAACATATTGAAGGACCTATGTATGGAAATTCCATTTTCAAATTATTGAATTATAAATCAATAATATTTGAGCTTTAATAGTAAATATTTAAAGTGTACCATATAATTAAGTTTTATCTTTTCAGTTTTTAAATAGATAGTTTAATGACCATGACTGAAGAGGAAGATGTTCATCAAACTGAAATTATCATAGTCATCAAACCAGAATGTTATAAAATTATCGAGAATAACCATAATGAATTATCATTGTGTTTGATTTTGTATCAATATGGGTATCCACATAGAGACTACATGCCATTGTATAAGCATTCACTTTTAAGGGACACTCATATTCATGAAAATATGAAATAATTCATAACGAATTGGTTTGGGAAACACATAAAATTTTCTTATGAAAAAAATAGACAATGATTTTTCCCATCAAAGAAAGAATAGTCACTATATGATACATTTTACATCATAGTTACTACACTCTTAATATTATGGAACATGTTATATAGCCATGAAAACATTGTTATGACTCAACGAAGTATGATTCAAAGATAGGAAAATCTCATGGATGGAAAGAATACAAAAATGACCCATCCATATGGTGAGTTAGGACTGTGCAGATATGGGTATTCTGGATCCACCAAATCTATGAGGAATTATGAAATGAGCTACATAATGTCCATATTTATAAGGATTTTTTTGAAAGAGAGACCTATTTTTTCAAGAATTTTAATATCATTAAAAAAATATCAATCATGGTGGAGTCCCCAAAAAAATATATTCACTTGATTCATGGTGAGGTCAGCATATGATTGGAGGATGTATACCTAATCTCTCTGAATCACATTATTGATGAAAAGTATGATGAATTTCTCAAACCGAAGACCAAATTGCATGATGCTGAGAGAACACCATCATTGGACTAGGAGATACTCAAAATAGATATGAATATATAAAAAGATAAATATCATATTCCTAGGGATAATTTACTTGTGGAAGAATAGATGGGGGATTTCGTAGAACCCAAAAAAGATAAGATTAATACTTGTAGGCATCATACTATTTGTCACACTACAGATCATCGGGGATGATCGGGAATATTTTGTCCCACATGTGAGAAGGGTGAGTATAGAATTTGGGGTTACAAGGTCATCCCCTATATTATTGAGATTTTTATCCTAGATGTATTCATTTTAATTTTTTTTATCATTTATTTTATCATAGTATACAAGTCTGGTAGATGTTTTAGTGTAGAATTTTTTTTATTGGATCCATATTCTTAAAGGGGTGATACATAGGGTTATCATAGGTTATTTTAGCAAGAATATATCATTGTCTACTTCATTTATTCCATGGGAATTTTCCATTTAGTCTTTCATTCCTATTCTGGGTGTTATGGGGTTTAATTGAAGAAAATTTTAGTTCATATCGAGTGCTAAATTAAATTAATATCCCTGACAGTTAATTTCGTTCATTTGTTTAGAAAGTATGTATGAATCATCCTTTAAAACGGAATCCTATTGAGGTGATAAAGTAAATGAATGTATCTACAGACAATATCTTCCATTCTTATGGTAACTCACCAAACATATCATTTTTAATGATGATAAGGAAAATAATTATGAGTTGGGGGCGTAAAAGATAGATTTTGGGGACAACATATTGGTAAAACAAGTTATTAGTGAGACTAAATATGAGGCTTTTGTTACATATCAATTTTCTCTCCAGTTTATAACTCTTCAATAATGAAACACCTTTCCCACCCCCATATATCATAAACATGAGAATAATCCAATGGTTTCTCGACAATTTTTGATCCTGAGTTGTCTGATGGTGTTCAAAATTTAAATCATGCTACCTCTATCAAAGGTTTCAATCTGATTGGAGGGTAGATATTCTAACACCTATGTTTATTCATAGCCTTAGGAGGAATTTAAAAAATAAAAATATTGGATAGAGTCCATGAAAACTTCTAGTCATGTAATGCGTAGAAATAATGCCAGAACTAAAGAAGATACAGAGGCCCCACATCCTCCAATGTATTCTCATACAAAGACCACCATGAAATCTATGGTTAAGGATATTAAACATCCAATGACAAGGAATTATGTTCACCCTCATCAGGAATAAGTTTTCATTTCATCCACATATTCTTCTAATGTAGAAATGAGTCTTAAGGAGGATTTATAATCTAATGGTGTTGAAGTTTCTCCGCATCCATCTGCATCGAACCCAAACTAAGGGAAAATCATAGCTATATAATTCTAGGAAATCATGACTCGTGTTATCTTGTATGCATGGGTGTTTCCTTAGGATGGTCATCAAATCCCATAATTGGGTGATATTAGATAACCCTATGATTTTCATCTAGGCACTAATTTAGCTAAGGTTACAGAATAAATCAAAGAGATAGAGATTTTTATTTATGAAACTGATGATCAAGTCCTTATCCCGAAGTGAATATCTAACATGCTAAAATTACAAGTACATGAAGTGGGAATTGTTCATCCAATAGACGAATGGGAAATTTACATTAAACCTACTAAATTATTTATTTATTCTAATTTTTATTTACTATTCTTTTATCAACCTTCATTAATAATTACGAGATGTTATTTTGTATCTTGAAATAGGAGATGGAGGAGTAGAAACAAATGTGCATGAGTCTCCGATGTATGGGCCTACGGGCACACCAATTGAGAAATATGATGAATCCCTTGTGTCCTTAAAACATTTTCTAGGTGGGAGGACCATGATGGAGTTTATGGCAATAAAAATTTATAATTTGATACCATAGATCATTATTTCCAAAAAGAGAAATACAGTCTCTTCACCTTCTCATGAGAAGAAGCGAAATATAGCAATATAGTTGGTCCAGTGAATAAATCATAGTGAGTATTTGTTTCAGCATATGATATAAAATATTTTAACAAAACATTATGAGCATGTTCATCTTTTTATAGGACCCACATTGATTTTCACCCTTTAGGGATCTGTTACTAGTCCTTCAAGTATTTATAAGGACCCTCAAGTGGAGTTACATATTCATGATGATGAATCTATCATGATAGCATCCCAGGTATATATAGAAAAATTATTTTAAAGATCTATTATTATTTAAGAGTAATATATTAATTATACATTAAGGTGTATGTTTTTTTGATAGCATACTCAACACTAAACAACTTGTTTCTTTGAAATATTATGTTGCACACAACATTGAGTTATACCAAAAATAATAAACTATTAATATTATTTTAAGTGGTAGTTAACACCAATCCTTTGTAATTAAGATAATGAATAGAACTAACTAAAATATAATTATATATTTTTTTAATTTTTTACATTTATCTAATAAATTTTGGATTATTAAAATGATAATTAATCCAATTTTAAGAATTACATACTCTAATATTTTATTAAAGACCACTTTACCGCCATTTGATGGAGAAGACATTTTATCTATAATTTTTGTATAATCTATATGTTCACTTTGAAAAACGAAAATTCTTCATTTTAATAACAATATAAAAATTTTCTTTGGATAAAATTTTGGTATTTTTCTAAAAAAAATCATATTTTTATGAATTGTGAAAAATACTACATTTTAATACAAAATTCCCATTTAATTTTATTTATTTATATAGCTAGATAATTATTTTAATTTGATTTATAGTATAATTAGATTATGTTTTTATAATTTAACCCAATTATGGTCATTGGAAATATATTCACTTTTAAATTGTGCATAAACACATGTCAATATTTTGATTGTTTTTACTTCTTAAAAACCTGTTTTTTGGTTTGGACAATGGGAATTAATTTTAAATTAATTTATGCTAATTAATTGTTTTTAATTTGGAAAAATAAATTCCATATTTGGAATTAGGAAGTCCAAATTGTTTAAATAGGTACCACTTTTAGAAATTATGAATTTTAACTTTTGTAATTACTTTATTTTCTATGGGTAAAAGGTAAATCTGGTAAATAATGGTACAAAAATAGTATTATAATAATATTAAACAACCATAAAACGTTTCCTAATCTATTTGGATGAGATTAATCCAACCATGATCATCCTTGGGTCAATTTTGGGACCCCATGGAGCCATTTGGATTGGAAAATGACATTTAATAAGAATTAATTTAAAGTAAATAAAAATTTAACATATACCTCTATCTTTTAGTAAAAAATAATTATATGGGGTTATATAAGTGATATTTTAGACTATAAGTTTGAATTATAATGATAAAAGTATTTACTACATTGTGGTATTTTATTTATAATATTTAGAAATCAGCTAAATATATTAATTTACGACACAATATTGATGTAGTGATTACCTTATTAATGAATGATATAAATACATGAGATTATAAACATAAAAATAAATTTATTTTGAATATATTTATGAAATACATAAATTTACGGATGCTTATTACATTTTATATTTAAATTAATGATGTTTTTTCAAAATAATCTTGTTGTTTTGGAATTTTAAAAAGCCATGATATGAATAGAAAAAAAATTGACATAAATGAGCTTTTGAAACAAATACTATTTTATTATGTGATTCAATAATCTAGGAAATATTATATTTTTCCAAATGACTTAAATAATTTTTAACATGTCGTTAATGAACCATTTTATGTTTTATTGGATTTTATAGTAACTATATTAACCATATAGTGTGAACTTACATGAAGTTGTGGTAAGAGTAAATTTTTTTAGCAAAGGGTAAAAGTGAAAATATAAGGGAAAAATATTAACCTAGATATGTCTAAAACCTATTTGGGGATATTTTTTAGACCCAAAATCATATTATCATTTAAATAAATTTCTTTTGGTCCATTTTATGTCAAAAAAGTTTTATTTAAAAAACATTATTTCAATACCATATTAAACTTCCCCTCCGCCCTCTTATAAATGGGTATTACCTATACCCATTTTATCATAACTCTCAAGCCCCTTGTAAAATAAAAAATCTATGAAAATAAAATACCAACATCCCTTGCTTCTCCTAGAAGCCTTACCTTAGGTTGAAGGAAATTCAATAAAGCCTTTTGGCTCAAATCCAAATGGAGATACACGTTTTAGAGGTAGCATCTTCTCTAATGTTCCTTTCCATTATTTTAATTCTTCACTCTATATTATATTTTTATTCTCTTATTACATAATAAAAAATTATAAAAAATATACTAGGATATTGTTATGATATTTATTCGAATTACACTTACACAGACCACCATCTAAAGGAAATGAATGTACAGTTTCTGTGTTTGACGAACTACTTCTTCACAAAGTGATGATTGTTTGATCTTTCCCTACCACATATCATGGTGATAATTTTGATTGAAAAAGATTTATATTTTATATATATTATATTTATATTGTCTCTATGATTTTTTAATCATACCTTTATACCCATCATAATGTGTAAATATGATAATTTCATTTGAGGAAATGCACACTACCTCTCCCTCAATGTGATATGGCTCATTCATGACATAAATGGAATGTATAAAGGATGAAATTAATGAACATGTATAACAAATATATCATATTATATTATACATGAATTATAATATACCTATGTATCATTTAGTTTTCATTTCTCTAATATGACAAACAAATGAATGTAGTGTTCATGTGTATGTACAGTTTACCATCCCCAAGAATGGTGCATTTCATTTCATATTTCGAAATGTTATTGATTATTAAAAATACATATATAAAGGTTATATATGATATTTAAATAATGGAGACTATTCTAGATATAATTTACTCTGGACCACGTTGAAAATTTTTAATTATAAAAAGATCATTTTGGACTCAAGTAACCAATATTGATAAACCGACTGATATTAACTTAAATAATTATGTAATTATTATATCATGGTAATATGTGATATAAAAGAAAAAATAAACATTAAAAATGTTATTAATAATTTAGAAATTATCTTAATTTTCCTCTTCCGGAAGAATAAAGAACATACTTGATGAATCAAACCCAGGGTAAGGGACTTCATCACAATCTCCTTTCTTTGAGGCATGTTTTGATAATATAGAACTCTTAATTTTACAAGGTTTATAAAAAACTCCTTGAATATTACATCCATTCAAAGGGAATATTTTTTCTTCGTTGTTTTTACTAAACTACAAAAGGAATGTTTTTAACATATGAGGCAACAATGACCTATTTTCCTTCATATCTTTATTCGGCTCCCTCTAAAATCATTAATATTTTTAATAGGGAAATAAATACCATATTAACTTTTTTGTGGGATTTGGTACTGAAAATGGTTTTTCAAATACATTGATTATTTTAATATCTTGAAATGATTTCATGTGATTGAAAATTAAATGTTATTAGTGGAATTGTAATAATTCCAATATTTTATGTGTCATGATTACAAAATGAAATTTGGATATTTGATGAGCGGATACGTGATAAACCAATGAAGGTTGTTTATGTGATAAACCAACTGATAGGTGGTTCTGTGATAAACTAAGGATAGGTGGTTATGTTATATCCTCATTTTCATTGGGTATGGAAGTTGGCCGTATAGTTATTTTATTTACGGACATGTTTAGAAGTTGACCTAATGGTTATTCCATTTAAATATTTTTATGTCTCAAGATACATTTATGTGTTTTATGATTCCTTCTATGGGATTGTGGTAGTCTTTTGGTTATATAAAATCTATGATATAATATTGTATTTACTGAAATAAATTTACCACTTTCTAAAGGGGAAAAGTATTACTTTATAATAAAGTATTCATGGTTTTCATGTTATCCCAAGACTAAAAGTTTTCATTCTTTTTGTAACCGTTACTGGGTTTTTATGGTATTCCCACATTTTGAAATGTTTTTCATGGTAAATAAATAAGAATAGAGTCAACGATGGGATCAATGAAAATATATTCTCTAAAAACAAGAAATGATTTCAAATATAATTTTAAAGAGTTTTTGTTTTATAAAAAAATATAGTGAGTAAAAGTGTCTACTTGTAATATTCATGATGTTATCTATATGTTATGACCTAATTCTATAAAAAATTATACCAAAAATAGATCCTCTATGTGAATTAAAATTCAAATTA
The DNA here is from genome assembly GCA_963277665.1 of Viscum album. Lineage (NCBI taxonomy): Eukaryota > Viridiplantae > Streptophyta > Magnoliopsida > Santalales > Viscaceae > Viscum > Viscum album. The sequence goes on from OY728130.1 coordinate 1,715,457,086, forward strand.
TTGACTTAACTCAAGTAAATGTAATGTTTAATGTCGGGGCTTAATAGTTGGTATCCGTGGTCATTTTAGATGACATTAAGTGTTAGAATATTATTAATATAATGTCCATAATCAATTTTTTACATTATGGGAAATTGAAATGATATAAAATTTTAATATTACCATCATTCTTCATCTATGATATGTTTGTTCATAATGGTTTTCCGTAGAGGAAATAAGACATCTATTCTGGGAGGGAAGATATAGGGAAGTGACCTCCAATATCAAAATCATGAAATGGTAGGAATCATAATTAAACATTTTTTTGCAGTGATGGCTTAGTTGACTTAGTTGATAAATGGTTGTTGTGATTTTAAGAGATATTTTGGAATATTATAAAATTAAAGAGGAGTTTGAATGTCATTTAAGGGTTGTCCATTAAACATTAATGGAAAATAAATTATATTTAATTTTTTCTAAGAGTGAATTTTGGTTGGAAGAAATTTATTTTCACAGTCATATTGTATTAAAATATGGCATAACTATTGACCCTTCTAAAAAAAGGTGTCGAAGAGTGGGCAATACCAAAAAATATCTCAGATATTTCTAATTTTATTAATTTAGCGGTTTATTACTAAATGCTTGTTAAAAACTTTTCTCTATTATGTAGACCCCAAACAAAGCTAAATGTAAGGGTGTTATGTTCATCTGGACTAAATAATTAGATGATTGTTTTCAAGAACTAAATAGAGGATTGGTAAATGCTCCAGTTTTTCCCTTTCCATCAAGGAATGGTGAATTACTTATCTATAGTGATGCTTGATTAAAAATAATTGGATTTGTCCTAGTGATGAATAACTAGGTAATTTCGTCTTATTCATATCAATTGAAACCTCATTAGTTTAATTAACCTACACATGATTTGGAATTAGTTTATGTTTTTATACTTTAAATATTTAAAGTAATAATTTTAAGGGTGTAATGTATGAAATATATACTGATCACAAAATTTTGATGTATATATATTTAATCAGAATGAATTGAACATGAGACAGAGGAGATGTCTATAATTAATCAAGGTTTATGATTGAATAATCCATTACCATCAGGGAAGGGAAAATAATGTGGAAAACACATTGCGTTGAAAGAGTAATTGTTCATTAACAATGCTACATTTGGAATGAGATCCTTTGGTTTCAGATTTGATGAATTATGGATTGGATGTTGTTGGTGAAGAGAATTTCTATGTTTTTTTCAGGTTGAAGTAAAATCATTTATATCAATCAAAATTAAGAAAGCACAGAGAGAATATAGTGAGTTGTATAAAAAGGTAGAACTGGTTCAGTAGAGTAAGATACCCAAATTTAACATTGAAAAAGAATGAGATATGAGGTTTGGATAAGATATTATGTGTGATTTTTTTATTCATAGTTAAATAAAGTGTTGTTATGTGAATCTCCTATTTATATGTTTTCAGTTCATCATGGAAGTACTAAGATGTATAGATATCTTTGCAAGTAATTCTTGTGCGATGGAATCAAAAGTGATATTTCTGAATTTATTGTGAAGTGTTTGATTTTTCAGAAGGTTAAAGCAGGACAACAGTTACCAATAGTGATTCATCATAATTTTTTGTTCCAAAGTGGAAATGGGAATATGATTCCATGTTGTTCGTAGTGGGGTTGTAGAAAAAATTTCCAGGTAACGACGTCATCATTGTTATTGTTCATTGATTGACTAAATATGCCCATTTTCATACTATTCGAGATACTATGTCCCTAGATCAACTTTTAGGATTCTATATTAAAGATATAGTCAGGTTTTATGGAGTTTCCCTCTGCATTACATCTGATTGTGATACCATTTTCTCTTCTATGTTTTGGAATGACCTTTAGATATCCTTGGGAACTGAATATAATTTTAGTACAACATTTTATCCTCATTCATATGGGCATTAAAAATGAACAATTCATACTTTGAATGATATGCTACGTGCTTATTTAATAGATTACCAAGGAATTTGAGACCAATATCCTTTTTTGGTTTAGTTTTTTCATATAAAAAATTTTTTAATTCAATTATACATATGAAACCATTTGAAAAATTATATGTAAATAATTGTTGAACTCTAGAATTTTGTGATGATATAGGTGAATGGAAGTTGATGGGACTAGAATTGGTAGAAGTGATAGGAAAAAAATGATTAGTTGATTCAGAAGCACATGAGGACATCACACAGTAGGTAAAAATGAAATGTAGATAACCAAAGTATGGATCATTCTATTGCGGTAAGTGATCATGTATTCCTCAAATTTCTCCATAGAAAAGTGTGATTCATTTTGGTAAAATGGGAATGATAAGTCCAAGGATCACTAGAACCTATGAAATCCTTCGAAAAGTTGGATCATTTTTCTATTGAGTAGTTTTTCCTACATTTTTATCCCATGTACATATTTTTTTTCATGTTTCAATGTTGAGAAAGTATATTCCGGATCCATCTCATGTTTTGAGTCCAGATGTTGTTCAGTTAGATGATAATATTTCTTATGAGGAATAACCTTTACAGATTCTTGACCGAATAGAGCATGTTCTTTAGAATAAGGTGATTCATCACACAATGGTTTTTTTAAAAAGAATCATATGGTAGAAGATGTATTGTCAGAATTCTAAAATTCTATATGGGATAAATACCCCCACATATTTGATATTTAAATAAAAATTTTGGGATGCAATTTCTAAAAGGGGGTAATGATGTATCATCCCAGTTATTTATAGAATAATAAATTTTCATATATATTTTTTTATGAAGAAAATTTCAATTTTACATTAAATAATAAATTTTTCTAATATTAAACTCAACATGCAAAAATATAATTCTTTTAAATATTACGTTGCACACGACTTTGAGTTATACAAAAAAATAATAAAATTAATATTATTATTTTAAATGGTAGATAAAACCTATCAATTTTAATAGGGGGAATGAATATAACTAACTAAAATATTATTATGGATGTTTTTAAAATGTTTTACATTTATACAATTAATTTTATAGGCATAAAATTATAATTAATCCAATTTCAAGCATAAATACTCTAATATTTTTTTAAAGGTCAATTTACCGACTTTTGATGGTGAAGAATTTTTAAATATATTTTTTTACATTTATATTTTAAATTTGAAAAAAAAAATTCTTCTATAGAATAAGAACATAAAAATTGACTTTGGATGAAATTTTTGTATTTTTCTGATAAAATTAATATTTTTATGAATGTTGAAAAATATTGAAATTTAATTCAAATATACCTTTTAATCTAAATTATCCATATAGATATATTTTTATTTTCATTTTTCAAAAGTTTAATTAAATTAATTTATTATCATTTAATCTAATTAAGGTCATTTTATATAATTTCACATTTCAATTGGATATAAACAGATGTCAATCTTTTTATAGTTAATGCTTCATGGAAACCTTTTTTTTTGGTTTTGACAAGAGGAATTAATTTTAAATTAATTTCAGGTAATGATGGGTTATGAAATTAAAAAAATGGATTCCATATTTGGATTCAGGATATCCAAATTGTTTAAATATATACACTTATTTTTTAGAAATTATGTATAGTAATTTCAGTATTTATTATATTTACCATGGTTAAAGGTTTAATCTAGTAAATAACGGTAAAAAATAATATTATAATAATATAAAACTACCATAGAACCTCTACTAATCCAATCGAATGAGATAATTATGACCATGGGTATCTTTGGGTCAATTTTGGGACCCCATGGAGCCACATGGATGATCAAATGACATTTTAAAAAAATTAATTTAATGAAATGAGAAATGTAACATAAACATGTATCATTAAGTAAAAAAAGTATATCTGGGGTTACATAAGTTATATTTTATTAATATAAAAATTAATTATAAATATAAAAAAATTTCCTACATCATGGTATTTTATTTATAATTTTTAATATCAAATAAATAAATTTAATTATTACACAATGATCGGGTAGCGATTATCTTATTAACAAGTTATTTAAATAAAATATATTATAAATATAAAAATAAATTAATATTGTTTATTTTTATTCCACCCACAAATATTATTGATTCATATGACTTGTAACATTTGATCTAATTATGTTTTTTCAAAATAATAAAGTTTTTATGGATTTTTAAAAAGTCATGATATGAATAGTATAAAATTGACAAAGTGAGTTTTTTTTTAAAAAAAAATCCTTTTTTATTAAATGATATAATGGTCTTAGAAATCTATAATTCGGCCGAATGACTTAGATAATATTGATGATTTCATTAATAAACCATATTAGCTTCTATTGTCATTTTATAGTGACTATATTAACCATATAGAATGAATATACATGATTACATGGAAAGAGTAAAATTAGTTAACACATGGTTAACATTGAAAGATAAAGCCAAATTTGTGACCTAGACATGTCTGAAACCTATTGGTTGAGATGTTTCAACCTAAAAAATGTCATATTTTAAATAAATTACTTTTTAACCATTTCTAACTGAAAATATTTTTATATGAAAATATTATTTCAATACCATCTTAAAGTTCCACATCCTTTTTATTATACAAGGGCATCACCTCTACCCATTTAATTACACCACTAAAGCCCCTTGCCTCATGAAACAAAATCCTAAATAAGTTCCAAAATAACATCTATTCCTCCTAGATTCTGTAACATATGAGGATAAAAAAATCAGGAACACATTTTTGCTAAAATTAAAAAGGAGTTACAGGTTATAGAGGTAGTGTCTTCTCTGAAATTATTTTACATTATTTTACTTCTTCACTTTCTATTATATTATTATTAATATATTACATAAAAACACAAGTATCTTAAATATACTAGGATTTTGTTATTGTAATTATTACAACTACACTAATACACACCTATATCCAATGGATATGAACATACAGTTTCTGTATACGGGGAACAACTGCCTCACGAAATGATGATTGTTAGATTTTCCCCTATCACTTTTCATGGTTTCCTTTTTTATAGAACCAAATTTATATATGATATATATTATATTTATACTTCCGCTATAATTATTTTCTTTTAAATAAAACATTTATTCTTTCCATAATGTGTAAATATGATAATTTCATTTGAGGAATTTCGGACTACTACCCCCTCAAAGTGATATGATTCAATATTCAATACATGTAATGTATAAAAGATGTCATTAATGAACATATATAACATATATATCATTTGATATTATACTATAATTATAATATTCCTATGTATCATTTAGTGTTCATTTCATTAATATAGTAAATAAATTAATGTATCATCCATGTGTATGTACGTCTTACCATCTTAATGAGCATTGAATTTGATTTCTTATCTCAAAATGTTATTGACTGCTATAAATAAAAATATAATCGATACATATGATATTTAAATAATTAATAATATTCTTGATATAACTTACTTTTGACCGCATGGACAATTTGTAATTGTAACAACATCAATTTCTACTAAAGTACCCAATATTGATAAAATGATAGTTATTATCTTAAATAATTTTGTAGTATTTATAATCTGGTAACAATTAATATTAAAGGAATAATAATCATGAAAAATTTTCTGAACCATGTATAAATTATCTTAAGATTATTATTTAGGAAGAAAAAAGAACATACATGACATATCAGACATAAGGTAAGGGACTTCATCACAATTTCCTTTGGTTGAGGCATATTTTGATAATATAGAACTCCCAATTTCACAACATATATAATAACCCTATATGAATTTTACTTCTATTAAATGGGAATATTTTATCTTCATATCTTTTTACTAATCTAAAAATGAAATGTTTTTAACACATTAGGCGACAGTGACCTCTCCACCGTCGTAATCATTATTCAGCTTCCTCAATAATCCTTGTTGTTTTTAAAGAAAAAGAAATCCCTTATTCCCATTTTGGAATTTTTTTATGGAAAATAGTTTTTAATATGGATTAATTATTTCAATATCATGAAATTACTTCTTTCTGATTTAAAATGAAATTTTATAACTGAAATATTGATATTTTCAATATTTTATGTGTTATGATTATATAATGGTACTTGGACATTTGACGAGTTGTTATGTGATAAACAAATGATGGGTGGTTACATGATACACCAAATGACAGGTGGTTCTGTGATAAATCAAGGACAAGTGGTTACTTAATAACCTCCAATGCATTGGGTATAGAAGTTTTCCACATTGCTATTCTATTTTGTGATATGTGTGAAAGTCGATCGTATGTTTATTCTATTTAAGTATGTTTATGTCCCAAGTTACCTTTATATGCTATATGATGCTAACTATGGTATTGTGGTAATATTTTGGTTAGATAAAGGGTATAAATTAGATTATATTCAGTGATATATATTTACCACTTCTTAAAGGTAAAAATTATTACTTTATAATAAAGTATTCGTGGTTTTCGTGTTATCCCAAGAATAATAGTTCCCTTTATTTTTTTATCCCTTGTAGATATTTTTATGCTCATCTGATGTTTTGAAATATTTTTCACAGGTCATAAAGAATAATTGAGTCAATGATGTTATCAATGAATATTTATGTTGTTAAAACATGATTTGATGTCATATTTAGTTTTTAAAGAGTTTTTGTTTTATAAGAAATGATAGTGAATAGGGGTATCTATTTGTAATATTTGAGATTTTATGAATATGTTATGAACTAATTATATAAATCTATACACCTGGAAAATTCATTGATGTGAATTAAAAGTAAAATTATTGACTTAACTCACATTTATGGAATGTTTAAGGCTAGGGCCTTATACTCTCCTTAACATATGAAGGGTCAAGGGGCATGACTACGTCTATTCCTAATTCTAAAAGCATATAGGAGAGTCAGGATTATTTTGGATTCAATTCTTTAGGGTATGATATGTTGTTTTTAAAATTCATGATTTCATAATATTTTAGTTCTTTCTCTTGCAGTAGAGGACTATATGACAATCCATGTTGAAACTCTTGTTGCTCTAGAATAGAGAGATTAGGATCATGAGTAGTCTACGGAAGGTCTTGGTGATGATCCTAACTCAACAAGGCCTAGAAATATCTTGTCGGTCGAAGATTTGTTGGATAATAATATCAACAGTGCCAATAAGAGTTGTAACTAACATTTCATGGACTCCCTAAATAGTGAGGATTCAATGATTCAAAAAAATAAATTATGAAAAAATGATAGATACTCTTAAAATAGAAATTGATATTCTATGTTACATCAAGGAGATCATTAACATTCATAAGGAAATAGGATGCATGTCATTTTACTCATTCTTTGATTTTCAATACATAGATATTATTATTTACTTTGATATTTTACATTGAAGTTCAAACGATGAATCTTATTATAAATATAAAATTTCTACGTAATTTTAAGAGTAGTTCATTCAAATAAATCATATGCCTACATCCGAAGAATTACTCTATGAGAATCAAAAATTTGGAGGTGGTACAGAATAACTGGTTATAGAAACTGATCAATCTCATAAGAGTATCCCCCACCAAGAAGTACTCATTATAACAATTGATGTCAGTAATGTTGTGGAGGAATGTAATCATGATTTTTCACCAACAAATGGTGAATTTCACAAAAATTATTGTTCTAAGATTATTTTTTCTACACTTTTGAAGCTAATAATGATTTTGATTCACAATTTAGGATTATTAGCTTCTACAAGTACATGTGAGGGTGAAGCCTCTTCATTAGCTCACCCAAAAATGATATGTGAGTTAGATGATGTCTTTGACATAGTAGAACAAGGAAATTATTTTTGTGTATTGATTCCAAATTACATCCCACTCCATGATAGTGGCTCTGGTTCAGACATAGAGTTGTAGACCACTCCCAATATCACACATTTCTGGACTTGACAGATCATCTAGAAAATGATCTTTGAGTTGTCCATGGAAGAACATCCTTCACATTTTAGAGGAATACCATATTTTGTGTGTGTTGAGATTTAGTGGATTTATTTATGATCCAATGTATAATACTGTGAAGGAGGTCATTATCTGGCATGTGAAAAATAATAATCTTCACGAAGTCCGTAAAAAGGGAAAAAAGCACACAAATGTTGATGGTTTTCGAGCTACAATATCCCAGGTAGAGGCCAACCATAATAAAAAGCTAGAGAAATTTATATATAAAATAAAGGAGAAAAACATTGAAGTGTTTCACCTTCGACAAAAATTTAATTCTTCTCAAGAGGGACTTAGAGAACTCCACCAATCATTAGAAGAATCCCAAAAATATGTTGAAACTAGCATTATAGCTACCATAGAATATCTTTTTCTGGCTAGGGATGTAACAGCCCAAGATTTTATGAAAAATATTCTTTTTAATTTCATTAATGTCTTGTGTTTTACGCTACACAAAAAGGAGCTTGCACAACACACATCCTTGACTTGCCTTCCATTTCACGCAATCACGACCTTCCTCGATAGCGTGTGTAGTACGCAATAACGAGTTTCACTAAACAACAATATGCTATTAAAATATTATTAAAACTAGCCCTTATGAATAGTAATAACCACTTATTGAAATTTTGTATATTTTATTTTTCAAAATGAAATTCATTTTTGGATTCGTAATATTGAAATTAGCTTAGGGTGAAATTTTGGTACTTTTCGGGTAACTTTCATATTTTGATAAATAATGAAAATTACTAAATTTTAGTTAAAAACAACTTTTTCAATCGAAATAATTAATAGCGATAAATTATTAATTTGAGTGGTTTTAAAGTATATTTAGAATATATTTTTACAATTTAATATAATGTTGGTCATTGGATGTAATTTCACATTTAAACCAGACATAAACAAGTGTCAATCTATTGATAGATATTGTTTCTTAAAAACACGCTATTTGTTTTAACAGCGGGATTTAATTATAATATTAATTAATGAAACTTCTATGTTATGAATTTGGTAAAATAGACTTCATTTTTGAATTCAGAATATGAAATATAGCTTAGGATGAAATTTTGGCATTGTTCTGAAAAATATCAATTTTTGATGAATAGTGAAACTACTAAGTGGTAGTTAAAAAACTGAATTTTTCATAAAACATAATTTTACCGCTTCTGTGAATGTAATTTCAAAAATCCGAGAGACACAGTTGATGTCAGTAAGTAAAATGTGGTTCAATGAGATGAAAATAATTTTTGGTGAATAGTAACTTTTTACTTTTAGTTACCACGGTTAAAAGTAAATAGGGTAATTAAGGGTAAAAAATGATATTAATATTACCCTAACACATGTCCTAATCCTATTGGACAAGTGTATCTCGACCAAAAACAACCTTAAGTGTAAAATATTATCATTTAGGCCCACTTGGATTAGATTAGGACATTTATTATTATTTAATTCAAAGAAGAGTTAAAAGAGTTAAAATCAATGTTTATTTACTAAAAAAAAATTCATATAGGGTTATACATAATATAATTTCTACTATAAATATTAATTATAAATCTAGAAATATTTCCTACATAAGGGTATTTTATTTGTAATTTTTATACTTTAAATAAGTTAATTTATTTATGACTCAACGATGATGCAATAATTACATTTTTAAGAAAATATTAACATAATTGATGTTATAAATGCCCAAATAAATGTAATTTGAGACTTTTAATGGATTACACTAATTTAATAGGTTAATATGACATGTTATTATTGATTTAATTAACTTTGTTCGAACTTATCATTCTTTTATGATTTTCACAAAAATCAACTACTAAATTGTGTCAAAATTGACATAAAATAGTTTTTAAAACAAATATTATATTATTAATTGTTATTTTATTCCTAAAAATCTATGTTTCGTCCAAATTACTTATATAAGGATATATATATTAATAATAAACAACTTGGGGTTCGTTTGGCTTCATATAGTATGTTTATTAACCATATAGTGTAAGAAAACAAAAAGACACGGTAAACGTTAAATTATTTAACTTAAAGTTAAATCTAATTGATAAGGTTAAAATAATACCCTAAACTTGTCTAAATCCTATTGGATGAGAGGATTGCGACCCATCCCAACTTTATCTTCGAAATAAGACCATTTGGAACCATTATAAACCGAATTTGACCTTAAATATAAAATAATATTTTGAGATTTTCCTAAGGTGCCCCTCTCCTCCTATATAAAAGGGTACCTCCTCCCTCTCCTCCTCAAAACAATATGAGCATTAAAGCTCGGCCAACCCCTGCCAAAATCACTTCTCCACTTCCCTATTATCATCCTAGAGGTTCTGGTCTTCTTCAAAAACAATCCTTAGTTCTTTAATTGGAGTTTAAGTGAAGGCGCGTCAAAAAGAGGTAATATCCATTACCGATCTTTTTCAATTTCTTTCTTCTTGAACTTCTTCTTCTTTAGTTGTTTAATTATAAAGTAATAATATCAGTATTTCTTATATACTGATATGTTATTATAAATATGAAACAACTCTAATTAACCTTCTATCCATCTGACGGAAAAAGGAAATCACCGCGCGTGCGTACGTACGGAATACCGTCTCCACGACGTGATGAGATTCATTCTCAATGTTAACCATTTAAGAATGATTATAAAGTATATATAAGAAATAATAATGAAATATATGAAATTATAAAGCTACTAGATTTATGCATATATGTATGTCATCTACTTATTTCCATTCATGACAATAAGGAAAGGAAAACAGCGTTCATGCGTACGTACGGACTACCGTCTCCATGAACGGTGTGTTTCATTTCATTTATCTATCTATTATATATATATATACTGAATATATATGATATATAAATAATGTTGTATATTCTGGAAGTAAGTAAATCATGATATATGTAATAATAATTTCAAGAACAATAAGTCCAAACACCGACAATAAATGAAATGATTTTACCCAAAACGCTTCTTTAACATTGAATTTACAAAATAACGGGTAATATTAAGTCATAAGTGAACCATATATGATATCATAACAATGAATATGATTCTGTAATAAGTTAATGACGTTATTTAAATCATTATACAGGAGGTTCTGACACTTACGAAGCAAATCAGACTTAAGGTAAGGGAAATATCACAATCTCATTTTTATCCGAGATTGTTTATACGTTGGCATTTACTGGGGTGCATTTTATCATCCACATTCATGTTTCCTCGATATGACATATTATTTACATCCAACTACAATGGTTTAAATCCAATTTTACCCTTCAGTGTGTTTTTAGTAAAAGATATGAAAGGAATCTTTTTTCATTTTTCGTACGAGGTACTTTTTTGACTTTTCCGACAAAAGTACGGGAAGAATGTTTTTTTTAACTTATACAGCATGAATGGATTTTTAAAACATTATTTACAAGATTCATCCTTTACAAGTTTTCAAGTTTATTTTTAATAAACTTCTTTTAGTTTAAATTTGTATGACATGTTAAGAAAGGAAAATTGTTTCTGAAGAAGAAAGGATATTTTCCTCAAGAATGAAGTTCAAGTGTTTTATCAAAATTATTTTCCATATAAGATAATAAAGGGTTCTGTTTTTATCCCTATTATTACATTGATTTGATTATGTTGTGATGGAATTATTTTTATGAATTCCTTTATCTTATATGAATTGTTTTATGATGTCATGATGTTTAAGAGTCTCATTTTTATTACATGGGTTATGTAATGATGTATGATTTATGATTTTGTGGAACACATAAGAATGGTATCATTATGATATGGGTGGGACCTATATCTCCCTCCAATGCATTGGGTAAAGATTTTATATCTCATGAGATAGACATGGCTGGAACGGTAGGTTATACTGGTTCAGTGAAACAGGACTGAAACGAGGGTGACTCGGTTCAGAAAGGGACTTTGTCCACTAAGATAGTCTTGGAAATGAGTCTTGACTAACAAGAAATGATTCTCTATGATTATGTGTGAATGACACAAAGTTTCATGATTTAAGTTATGATTATTGTGATTACATTTGACTACCATGATTTACCCCATGTTATGAAATTATGATCTCTTTTGCAGGTTAAGATTTCCAAAAGTTATGTGCTTATGTATAAGATGTGATTGATATTTCTTTTGTTTACCCTTACTGAGCATTTGAGCTCACCCTTTTATCTTTTCTTTTCCCCAGGATATAAAGAATGGTTTTAGGTAAAAAAGAAGAAGATCTTTATGGGAGATTTTGAAGATCTTTCACCATGATTAGAAGATTATATTCTGAGTTTCCAAAGACACTAAACTATTATGGTCATTGTGTGTGTGTTTTTTTATGTACTATGTATTCCTCAAATGTAATGTAATGTCAATGTACGTCAGGCTTCGGGTCTCTACAGTTGGTATCAGAGGAAAGGTTTAGTCAACCTTTGGAAACTAGGATTAGAAAACGTTAGTGAGATCCCTAAAGATATTTATAAGGTATGTCTAGGGATGTCCCTAAGGTTAAGTATACGTATAGGTTATAGTACTAGAATTACGCTAACGATCATAGAATTAAACCTAAGATGTTAGATATTGAAGGTACTCCCCCTTTAAAATGTTGTTTTCCCTAGCATGATTTTTGCCTCTCACACTATTTTTTTGGGTTTTAGATGATGGCTGGAACACGAAGGAACCGTGTTGATCAATGCAATGGACAATGCAATTATTGTCCTCCTGAACAAACAAATGTTATGGGAGATGGAGTGCAAAATCTTATTGCTATACTTACACAAGCTATGAATCATTCTGGACTTCCAAATGAGCACAGAAGGGAACAATATTCTATTGAGTCCTTCATGAGGCAACGTCCAACTTCTTTCAGTGGGACTTCCGATCCACTTATTGCTGAACAATGGATCAGTACCACTGAAAAGATATTTTCAGTTCTTCAATGTTCTGAACATGATAAAGTCATCTAAGCAGTGTATCGTTTGGAAGGTGATGCTGATCAATGGTGGAATCTTATCAAGAATACGAGGCCAAGAGATGAAATTGAGTCCATGGAATGGGACGAGTTCAAGAACTTTTTTTTCAGTAAGTACTTCCCTCATATTCTTCGAATAAAGATGGAAAAGGAGTTTCTTGAGCTGAAGCAGAAGGATGATGAATCTATTGGTATATACGATGCAAATTTTACATGACTTGAAAGGTATGCATCTGGCATTATCATCAAACCTGAAAGTAAAGTTGATCGATTTTTCAGTGGCTTAAAACCAAGTCTTCGAAGGGAATTAGCTATAAGAGACATCAGTAGCTATGAAGAAATTGTGCGTTGTGCTATGAAGGTAGAAATGGAAGTTGGTGTTACATATCCATATCATGGTTTTGAAAAGAAACGAAATATGGAGTTCAAGGAGAAATCTCAGAATAATGGTGAAAAGAAGATGAATGTTTCCTTACGCTCAAAGTGTGGAGTGAAGCATGGTGGAGATTGTCTTAAAGGGACTAGAAAATGTTTTTACTGTGAAAAAGAAGGTCATCGAGCAGCTGAGTGTCGAAGTAATGGAAAACGGTTTTCTAATGATGTGAATAAAGCAAACGCTGTAGAGAACGCACCACCAACACTTCAATGCTTCAAGTGTAAGGAAATGTGGCATTATGCTAATAAATGCCCTAATCCAAGGGTTAGTGATGATCAACATGAGCAACCACTTAAGGCAAAGGACAAAGGGATGTCACATGCGATCACTATTGGCGATGTTGAATATGACAACGATGTGGTGGAATGATTAAGTTTTTATGTAATGGGATTCCAAAATAATGTTGTATCATAAAGTATTGGAATATTTATGTGTTGGTCTAATGTGGTATTCAAAGTGATTGAGATATTTAACAGTATTCATGAGCTCATGACTGATATAAGGACTAAGTGATATGATGGTTTGAGTATATAGAATTTTTAGGATTTTGGTATGTGGAAGGTGTTAACTTTTAACTGCATTCATGTTTTCACTAAGGTTCAATGGGTATTCAAGAGAATACATGATTAATGACTTTGAATGTTTGGAATGTGTCAAAAAAAACATATCTTATGACATATGGGGATCAACGACGGTATTAAATCTCTGGTAATCATTTTCACTATGTTATGAGAGTGAACTGCAGTATTACGGATAAGCCTAATGATTGGAATGGATTATGTTGGAAATAAGTTAGTATTATTGATGGGATGTTATAGTAATATAGTTTTAGAAAAAAGGACAACCTGCAGGACGGGCGACAACCCATCGCATCGGACAAGGCTGTGGGAATCAAACCCACAACCGAAGTGCGACTAGCCTTTATCACCTACCACTGACTTACAGGAAGTCCCTAGTTAGTATAAACTAGTTTCATTTTATTAAGCAGTACGATATATGAAGTATAAGTCCATTTTAGGAACCATATATTATTAATCTCACTATATATGGACTTATGTATTTTTTGTTAACTTTTCTAACTTTTTGTTTGAGACAGATGGAATGACCCATCATTCTATCACATGATCTGCTAACACATTACGAATGTCAAATTCAACTTCGTTTATTTAAGAGATGAAGTGGAAATTGTCCAAAGAACGACAAACGGTGAGACTATACCAAAATCACGAAAGTATTTCTTCTAATTCCAATTCCATCAACTTTAGGGAAATGATCTTGAAAAACAAAAATGTTGTCCTAGTGATCTTATATCTGATGAATCAGATGGTACCTTAGATCGTCACAAATCTATGGCTTTATGATTTTTGGCTATTTCATAGCCATGTTCTCTACCACTCTCCATCAGAACTTGATGGTTAGATTTTTCTTCCATATCCATATTTTCACCTATGTTCTCCAACGTGGAAACCCAGTGATGAGTTAATTTGGGTAACTGTTACGTTTCATACTTTTGTTTTTTGAAGATTGGTTTTGGTATTCCTTTTTACAGTGTGTTTTTCTATTAAACAATGTTTCGAATAGAAAAACCATTTATAACCCCGACGAATTTCGAGGGCGAAATTCATTTTAAGGGGGGTAGAATGTAACAACCCAAGATTATATGAAAAATATTCTTTTTAATTTCATTAATGTCTTGTGTTGTACGCTACACCAAAAGGAGCTTGAACAACACACATCCTTGACTTGCCTTCCATTTCACGCAATCATGACCTTCCTCGATAGCGTGTGTAGTACGCAATAACGAGTTTCACTAAACAACAATATGCTATTAAAATATTATTAAAACTAGCCGTTATGAATAGTAATAACCACTTTCTGAAATTTTGTATATTTTATTTTTCAAAATGGAATTCATTTTTGGATTCGTAATATCGAAATTAGCTTAGGGTGAAATTTTGGTACTTTTCGGATAACTTTCATATTTTGATGAATAGTGAAAATTACTAAATTTTAGTTAAAAACAACTTTTTCAATAGAAATAATTAATAGCGATAAATTATTAATTTGAGTGGTTTTAAAGTATATTTAGAATATATTTTTACAATTTTATACAATGTTGGTCATTGGATGTTATTTCACATTTAAACCAGACATAAACAAGTATCAATTTTTTGATAGATATTGTTTCTCAAAAACACGCTATTTGTTTTACCAGCGGGATATAATTATAAAATTAATTAATGCAACTTCTATGTTATGAATTTGATAAATAGACTTCATTTTTGAATTCATAATATGAAATATAGCTTAGGATGAAATTTTGGCATTGTTCTGAAAAATATCAATTTTGGATGAATAGTGAAACTACTAAGTGGTAGTTAAAAAACTGAATTTTTCATAAAACGTAATTTTACCGCTTCTGTGAATGGAATTTCAAAAATCCGAGAGACACGGTTGATGTCAGTAAGTAAAATATGGTTCAATGAGATGAAAATAATTTTTGGTGAATAGTACTTTTTTACTTTTAGTTACCACGGTTAAAAGTAAATAGGGTAATTAAGGTTAAAAAATTATATTAATATTACCCTAACACATGTCATAATCCTATTGGACAAGTGTATCTCAACCAAAAACAACCTTAAGTGTAAAATATTATCATTTAGGCCCACTTGGATTAGATTAGGACATTTATTATTATTTAATTCAAAGAAGAGTTAAAAGAGTTAAAATCAAAGTTTATTTACTAAAACATTTTTAATATAGGGTTATACATAATATAATTTCGACTATAAATATTAATTAGAAAGATAAAAAGCTTTCCTACATAAGGGTATTTTATTTGTAATTTTTATACATTAAATAACTTAATTTATTTATGACACAATGATGATGCAGTAATTACTTTTTTAAGAAAATATTAACATAATTGATGTTATAAATGCCCAAATAAATGTAATTTGAGACTTTTTATGAATTCAACTAATTTTATAGGTTAATATGATATTTTATTATTGATTTAATTAACTTTGTTTGAACTTATAATTCTGTTATGATTTTCATAAAAATCAATTACTAAATTGTGTCAAAATTGACATAAAATAGTTTTTAAAACAAATATTATATTATTAATTGTTATTTTATTCATAAAAATCTATGGTTCGGAACAATGACTCAGATAAGGATATATATATTAATAATAAACAACTTGGGGTTCGTTTTTCTTCATATAGTATTTTATTAACCATATAGTGTAAGAAAACAAAAAGACAAGGTAAAAGTTAAATTATTTAACTTAGAGTTAAATCTAATTGATAATGTTAAAATAATAACCTAAACTTGTCTAAATCCTATTGGATGAGAGTATTGCGACCCATCCCAACTTTATCTTCGAACTAAGACCATTTGGAACCATTATAAACCAAATTTGACCTTAAATATAAAATAATATTTTGAGATTTTCCTAAGGTGCCCCTCTCCTCCTTTATAAAAGGGCACCTCCTCCCTCTCCTCCTCACAACAATTTGAGCATTCAAGCTCGGCCAAAACCTGCCAAAATCTCTTCTCCACTTCCCTAGTATCATCCTAGAGGTCCTGGTCTTTTTCAAAGACCATCCTTAGTTCTTTATGTGGAGGTTAAGTGAAGGCGCGTCAAAAAGAGGTAATATCCATTACCGATCTTCTTCAATTTCTTTCTTCTTCAACTTCTTCTTCAATAGTTGTTTCATGATAAAGTAATAACATAAATATTTCTTATATACAGATATGTTATTATAAATATGAATCAACTCTAATTAACCTTCTATCCATCCTACGGAAAAATGAAATCACCGCGCTTGCGTACGTACGGAATACCGTCTCCACGACGTGATGAGATTCATTCTCCATGTTAACCATTTAAGAATGATTATAAAGTATATATAAGAAATAATAATGAAATATATGACATTATAAGGCTACTGGATTTATGTATATATGTATGTCATCTACCTACTTCCATTCATGACAATAAGGAAAGGAAAACAGCGTTAATGCTTACGTACGAACTACCGTCTCAATGAACGGTGTGTTTCATTTCATTTATCTATCTATTATATATATATATACTGAATATATATGATATATAAATCATGATTTATATTCTGGAAGTATTTAAATCATGATATAAGTAATAATAATGTCAAGAACAACAAGTCCAAACACCTATGATAAATGAAACGATTTTACCCAAAACGCTTCTTTAACATTGAATTTACAAAAGAACGGGTAATATAAAGTCATAAGTGAACCATATATGATATCATAACAATGAATATGATTCTGTAATAAGTTAATGACATTATTTAAATCATTATACAGGAGGTTCGGACACTTATGAAGCAAATCGGACTTAAGGTAAGGGAAATATCACAATCTCCTTTTTATCCGAGATTTTTTATACATTAGCATTTACTGGGGTGCATTTTATCATCCACATTCATGTTTCCTCGATATGACATATTATTTACATCCAACTACGATGGTTTAAATCCAATTTTACCCTTCGGTGTGTTTTTAGTAAAAGATTTGAAAGGAATCTTTTGTCGTTTTTCGTACGAGGTACTTTTTTAACTTTTCCGACAAATGTACGGGAAGAATGTTTTTTTTAACTTATACGACATGAATGGATTTTTAAAACATTATTTCCAAGAATCTTCCTTTACAAGTTTTCATGTTTATTTTTAATCAACTTCTTTTAGTTTAAAGTTGTATGACATGTTCAGAAAGGAAAATTGTTTTTGAAGAAGAAAGGATATTTTCCTCAAGAATGAAGTTCAAGTGTTTTATCAAAATTATTTTCCATATAAGATAATAAAGGGTTCTGTTTTTATCCCTATTATTACATTGATTTGATTATGTTGTGATGGAATTATTTTTATGAATTCCTTTATCTTATATGAATTGTTTTATGATGTCATGATGTTTAAGATTCCCATTTTTATTACATGGGTTATGTAATGATGTATGATTTATGATTTTGTGGAACAAATAAGAATGGTATCATTATGAGATGGGTGGGACCTATATCTCCCTCAAATGAATTGGGTAAATATTTTATATCTCTTGAGATAGACATGGCTAGAACGGTAGGTTATACCGGTTCAGTGAAACAGGACTGAAACGAGGGTGACTCGGTTCAGAAAGGGACATTGTCCACTAAGATAGTCTTGGCAATGAGTCTTGAATAACAAGAAATGATTCTCTATGATTATGTGTGAATTCCACAATGTTTCATGTTTTAAGTTATGATTATTGTGATTACATTTCACTGCCATGATTTACCCCATGTTATGAAATTATGATCTCTTTTGCAGGTTAAGATTTCCAAAAGTTATGTGCTTATGTATATGATGTGATTGATATTTCTTTTGTTTACCCTTACTGAGCATTTGAGCTCAGCCTTTTATGTTTTCTTTTCCCCAGGATATAAAGAAAGGTTTTAGGTAAAAAAAAGGAAGATCTTTATTGGAGATTTTGAAGATCTTTCACCACGATTAGAAGATTATATTCAGAGTTTCCAAAGACACTAAACTATTACGGTCCTTGTATGTGTGTTTTTGTTATGTACTAAGTATTCCGCAATTGTAATTTAATGTCAATGTACGTCAGGCTTTAGGTCTTTACAAGGGAGACTAATGTTGGTCTAAAAACTGAGCTTCAGTGAGCATCTGATGGTACACGGGTGACAACTCAACATATGAACAATTTCCTTAATTTCCACACGAAATATATGATTGAGAGACTCAATTTTTTTATGATCCTCTTATATTTCTACAAAAAAGTAAAGAATTTTGCATCCAATCATATAATTATTCATCCCCACATTCATAATATAATCATAAAAATTGTTAATTTTTATATCATTTCATCTTTATACTATCTAATCAGGATTATAATGATAGGGATGGGGCACTGTAAATTTTTACTTAAGATAAGGGGACAAGTGAGCATTTTTAAACTGTTACTAATGTCATTTGGACAAAGAAAATGTCTTTTTGTCTTTTGTTTCATCACCATAATTCATTCCAGAGATCAATATAGAAGATACTTGGTGGATGATACTTTTCTTTTTATTAGGTTTTCCATTCATTGTTTTCTAATCTAACATGTTTTGTACCTTCTATCTTTTTTTCTATATATCCTAAACACTACATATTGTAGGTCTAGTGATTTGAGACTCAACTTTTTTTCAAAGTTCCCTTTGCAGATTTTCAGCCTGGTGAATACTACATCTCTTTTTGCGGGATGTTTAAATTCATACATACAAAACTAATCATGGTAGTTTTTTAGTTTAAACAACTATTACCATGGATTTCAAGGTGATACCCTAATCAAGGATTAATTGATGGGAATTCTACAATATCCTTTAGATATTTCCAAGGGGAATCATGAAGAACGAGTTTTGTGGTTTTTGAATATAAAATGTGATATATGGGAATAAAAGAGGAATCTCATGAGGATTATGTTACCTATAGGTAAAAACTCATTATGGGGGTTATATTATGCAAGTATTGTTGGGGAACATACTGCACTGTCATGTAGTGGTATCCTTAGGGTGGAAAACCTATTATGTGGGAGACTTATGAATTTATATCTAGGGAATTTACTATATAGTTAGGTAATGGAGTTATAAAGAATTGTTGGTTTATATTTCTCATGGGTGAAGGATATTAATAGAGATTCATACTTTTCAATACCATGATGGGTAGATTTTTCATCGAAAGATATATGAGAATAAAGGAATCAGTTTTATTGACATATGCCTTGAATAGGAAAACACTCTTGCACGAATTTGTTGTGTACATGATGGTATATTTTATTGAAAGACTGATATAAGAGGGGTGTGTCATCTTTTTAAAAATCGTTGAAGCATCATTCAGATTAATGCAATAAAATTTGGACATTAACCATGTAGTTTAATATCATCGGTAAGGAAATTATGCTAAGAACATTATATTCTAGGAAAAAAGACATTATGTTTTGTAGATAAAAGTAATCTTGTAAAGTGATTATGTTTTTATGTTTAAATTCATTATACAAGTATGTTAGGAGGAATTTAGTTTATGGTTTTTAGCTTCAACTAATGATTTGTTGGCTTCAACATTCACAATAACTTTTCTAGAAATGTGCTACTATATTCAGTTATGGATGTAGAATGTTGTCTGCTATGATTTAGGAATTCCCATATCTAATGATTCATACGATAAAAGGGTTGTTATCATTAAATGAGGTCTCTCCCAAAATGAAGTTACCACTTCTTACAAACCCATTATAGAGGATGTATTATGCATGAACAACTAGAAAACATACAAAATACTCAATAGTAGAATCATTTTGCTGATAAACCCATGATGTGGGAAAATTGAGGAAGGTATACTAGGGAACATACTGCATATTCACTGAATGAATCTCTTTATAATTCTTAAATTCTATATCTAAAAAGAGATTAAAGTTTACAGTTATTTTGATCTCCGAAACCACATAGTTTGGTTTGTGGAGAAAATTGACTCTATACAGATGGGGTATTTATAGTCATGATTTACAAATAATTTGGGGAATATTATTTCTTTTAAGTTCTATCCCATGTACAAAAGTATGGTGTCTATAGTTTTAGGTCATATGACTCCGAGAAAAATATAATGGAACTGATGGGTGATATGTGGTCACATTGCCCATGGTTATTCCAATATGATTGAACATTTGAAGTGGTAATGTGTAAATGGCGGACTTAGAGAATTTCAAGTTAGAATAATAAAAATGGGTCAAATATTCATGGGAAGACAGATGAACTTGAATAACAAGTTCCAACATACATTCATTAAGCATTAAAGGGATAGAAGAGATCTCTCCCAAGAAAAATGTGACCATTTCTTGACAAACCGGTTATGGGACAATTTTAGGAAAGTCCAATAGGGTCCATTACCGAATAGTAAAAATAGTGGAATCATTTGGCTGATATGCCTATTATGTGGGAGACCTATGTAATCCAACCAGGTCACATACTACATAGTGAGGAAAAGGATCTCTCATGTATAATACATTATTCCACCAGATGGTGAGGAATTATTATGAAGATTTTAATATATTCATGATTGAGTGTATGAAGTTAAAAAGTGGTATTTTCTAATGAATAAAAGAAGTATTTGGATAGACATTGGCTATGAGTTTGGAGTTCCTTTCATATATATAAATTGGATGCATAAGGGGGCATCTCATGTTTCCTTTATGGGCTCTCTAAGGATAGGAAAAAAAATAAATTCCCCAGCACAGATTTTTTATTATATATGGGATTGGAAGAATATTAATTTACCCCATGTCATGGACTAGGATTTATGTCTTAGTATTTACTATATCTCAATGGGATGTCAATCATTCCATACATAGTTCTTGATAAGGTTCCCCATGCATGTCTGATTCATACAAATGGAGTGGGGTATTTTTAATTGTTGTTGGACCCGAGATAGTAGATATGGTAATCACTAGATATCTCAATAGAATGAAAATAAAGACACATGTAATTTTTAAAAAATATAATCCAGTTTGTTGTCATTTGATGAGGAAATATAATGTTCCTTTTATGTTCATATATCAAATACCATTGATAAACCCAATGGAATTGAGGCACCTTTTTTATGTAGAGAACTTCTATACCATTTTCATAAGCCCATATGATATGTGCTCTGTGTTAGAAACAAGGAGCAATAAAAATACACTTCAACCATATAAAGGAAACAGAATTATATGATATGGGATTGTTGATTATATGGTGTTTGAGCCATGGTGTCGGACCCAGGCATCAATATGTATTTAATAGAGATGAGAATCAAATTACGCATAGTTCTTAACTAGTGTTTCCCACATAAATTAGGATTTGATGTGTGGAAATATTTTCTATTATTTTCTAGATGATTGTTGGGACCAAGACTGTAACAGCCCAAGATTTTATGAAAAATATTCTTTTTAATTTCATTAATGTATTGTGTTGTACGCTACACCAAAAGAGGCTTGCACAACACACATCCTTGACTTGCCTTCTATTTCACGCAATCACGACCTTCCTCGATAGCGTGTGTAGTACGCATTAACGAGTTTCACTAAACAACAATATGCTATTAAAATATTATTAAAACTAGCAGTTATGAATAGTAATAACCACTTTTTAAAATTTTGTATATTTTATTTTTCAAAATGGAATTCATTTTTGGATTCGTAATATCGAAATTAGCTTAGGGTGAAATTTTGGTACTTTTCGGATAACTTTCATATTTTGATGAATAGTGAAAATTACTAAATTTTAGTTAAAAAAAACTTTTTCAATCGAAATAATTAATAGCGATAAATTATTAATTTGAGTGGTTTTAAAGTATATTTAGAATATATTTTTACAATTTAATACAATGTTGGTCATTGGATGTAATTTCACATTTAAACCAGACATAAACATGTGTCAATCTTTTGATAGATATTGTTTCTTAAAAACATGCTATTTGTTTTAACAGCGGGATTTAATTATAAAATTAATTAATGCAACTTCTATGTTATGAATTTGGTAAAATAGACTTCATTTTTGAATTCTGGATATGAAATATAGCTTAGGATGAAATTTTGGCATTGTTCTGAAAAATATCAATTTTTGATGAATAGTGAAACTACTAAGTGGTTGTTAAAAAACTGAATTTTTCATAAAACATAATTTTACCGCTTCTGTGAATGGAATTTCAAAAAACCGAGAGACACGGTTGATGTCAGTAAGTAAAATGTGGTTCAATGAGATGAAAATAATTTTTGGTGAATAGTAACTTTTTACTTTTATTTACCACGGTTAAAAGTAAATAGGGTAATTAAGGGTAAACAATGATATTAATATTACCCTAACACATGTCCTAATCCTATTGGACAAGTGTATCTCGACCAAAAACAACCTTAAGTGTAAAATATTATCATTTAGGCCCACTTGGATTAGATTAGGACATTTATTATTATTTAATTCAAAGAAGAGTTAAAAGAGTTAAAATCAATGTATATTTAATAAAACATTTTTAATATAGGGTTATACATAATATAATTTCGACTATAAATATTCATTATAAAGCTAAAACGATTTCCTACATAAGGGTATTTTATTTGTAATTTTTATACTTTAAATAATTTAATTTATTTATGACACAACGATGATGCAGTAATTACCTTTCTAAGAAAATATTAACATAATTGATGTTATAAATTCCCAAATAAATGTAATCTGAGACTTTTTATGAATTCCACTAATTTTATAGGTTAATATGATATGTTATTATTGACTTAATTAACTTTTTTCTAACTTATCATTCTGTTATGATTTTCAAAAAAAATCAATTACTAAATTGTGTCAAAATTGACATAAAATAGTTTTTAAAACAAATATTTTATTATTAATTGTTATTTTATTCCTAAAAATCTAAGGTTCGGCCAAATGACTTAGATAAGGATATATATATTAATAATAAACAACTTGGGGTTCGTTTGGCTTCATATAGTATATTTATTAACCATATAGTGAAAGAAAACAAAAAGACATGATAAAAGTTAAATTATTTAACTTAGAGTTAAATCTAATTGATAAGGTTAAAATAATAACCTAAACTTGTCTAAATCCTATTGGATGAGAGGATTGCGACCCATCCCAACTTTATCTGCGAAATAAGACCATTTGGAACCATTATAAACCGAATTTGACCTTAAATATAAAATAATATTTTGAGATTTTCCTAAGGTGCCCCTCTCCTCCCTTATAAAAGGGCACCTCCTCCCTCTCCTCCTCACAACAATTTGAGCATTCAAGCTCGGCCATACCCTGCCAAAATCTCTTCTCCACTTCCCTAGTATCATCCTAGTGGTCCTTGTCTTCTTCAAATACCATCCTTAGTTCTTTAAGTGGAGGTTAAGTGAAGGCGCGCCAAAAAGAGGTAATATCCATTACCGATCTTTTTCAATTTCTTTCTTCTTCAACTTCTTCTTATTTAGTTGTTTCATGATAAAGTAATAAAATCAGTATTTCTTATATACTGATATGTTATTATAAATATGAAACAACTCTAATTAACCTTCTATCCATCCTACGGAAAAAGGAAATCACCGTGCGTGCGTACGTACGGAATACCGTCTCCACGACGTGATGAGATTCATTCTCCATGTTAACCATTTAAGAAAGATTATAAAGTATATATAAGAAATAATAATGAAATATATGACATTATAAAGCTACTTGATTTATGTATATATTTATTTCATCTACTTACTTCCATTCATGACAATAAGGAAAGGAAAACAGCGTTCATGCGTACGTACGGACTACCGTCTCCATGAACGGTTTGTTTCATTTCATTTATCTATCTATTATATAAATATATACTGAATATATATGATATATAAATCATGTTTTATATTCTGGAAGTAAGTAAATCATGATATAAGTAATAATAATGTCAAGAACAATAAGTCCAAACACCTACGATAAATGAAACGATTTTACCCAAAACGCTTCTTTAACATGGAATTTACAAAAGAACGGGTAATATAAAGTCATAAGTGAACCATATATGATATCATAACAATGAACCTGATTCTGTAATAAGTTAATGACATTATTTAAATCATTATACAGGAGGTTTAGACACTTACGAAGCAAATTGGACTTAAGGTAAGGGAAATATCACAATCTCATTTTTATCCGAGATTGTTTATACATTGGAATTTACTGGGGTGCATTTTATCATCCACATTCATGTTTCCTTGATATGACATATTATTTACATCCACCTACAATGGTTTAAATCCAATTTTACCCTTCGGTGTGTTTTTAGTAAAAGATATGAAAGGAATCTTTTGTCGTTTTTCGTACGAGGTACTTTTTTGACTTTTCCGAAAAAAGTACGGGAAGAATGTTTTTTTAACTTATACGGCATGAATGGATTTTTAAAACATTATTTCCAAGAATCTTCCTTTAGAAGTTTTCAAGTTTATTTTTAATCAACTTATTTTAGTTTAAAGTAGTATGACATGTTAAGAAAGGAAAATTGTTTTTGAAAAAGAAAGGATATTTTCCTCAAGAATGAAGTTCAAGTGTTTTATCAAAATTATTTTCCATATAAGCTAATAAAGGGTTATGTCTTTATCCCTATTATTACATTGATTTGATTATGTTGTGATGGAATTATTTTTATGAATTCCATTATCTTATATGAATTGTTTTATGATGTCATGATGTTTAAGATTCCCATTTTTATTACATGGGTTATGTAATGATGTATGATTTATGATTTTGTGGCACACATAAGAATGGTATCATTATGAGATGGGTGGGACCTATATCTCCCTCAAATTCATTGGGTAAAGATTTTATATCTCATGAGATAGACATGGCTGGAACGGTAGGTTATACCCGTTCAGTGAAACAGGACTGAAATGAGGGTGACTTGGTTCAGAAAGGGACTTTGTCCACTAAGATAGTCTTGGCAATGAGTCTTGACTAACAAGAAATTATTCTCTATGATTATGTGCGAATGCCACAATGTTTCATTTTTTATGTTATGATTATTGTGATTACATTTCACTGCCTTGATTTACCCCATGTTATGAAATTATGATCTCTTTTGCAGGTTATGATTTCCAAAAGTTATGTTCTTATGTATATGATGTGATTGATATTTATTTTGTTTACCCTTACTGAGCATTTGAGCTCACCCTTTTATGTTTTCTTTTACCCCAGATATAAATAAAGGTTTTAGGTAAGAAAAGGATGATCTTTATGGGAGATTTTGAAGATCTTTCACCACGATTAGAAGATTATATTCTGAGTATCCAAAGACAGTAAACTATTACGGTCCTTGTGTGTGTGTTTTTGTTATGTACTAAGTATTCTGCAAATGTAATGTAATGTCAATGTACGTCAGGCTTCGGGTCTCTACAGTTGGTATCAGAGGAAAGGTTTAGTCAACCTTTGTAAACTAGGATGCGAAAACGTTAGTGAGATCCCTAGAGATATTTCTAATGTATGTCTAGGGATGTCCCTAAGGTTAAGTATATGTATAGGTTATAGTACTAGAATTACTCTAACGATCATAGAATTAATCCTAAGATGTTAGATATTGAAGGTACTCCCCCTTTATAATGTTGTTTTCCCTAGCATGATTTTTGCCTCTCACACTATTCTTTTTGGGTTTTAGATGATGGCTGGAACCCGAAGGAACCGTGTTGATCAATGCAATGGACAATGCAATGATTGTCCTCCTGAACAAACAAATGTTATGGGAGATGGAGTGCAAAATCCTATTTCTATACTTACACAAGCTATGAATCATTCTGGACTTCCAAATGAGCATAGAAGGGAACAATATTCTATTGAGTCCTTCATGAGGCAACATCCACCTTCTTTCAGTGGGACTTCTGATCCACTTGTTTCTAAACAATGGATCAGTACCATTGAAATGATATTTTCAGTTCTTCAATGTTCTGAACATGATAAAGTCATCTTAGCAGTGTATCGTTTGGAAGGTGATGCTGATCAATGGTGGAATCTTATCAAGAATACGAGGCCAAGAGATGAAATTGAGTCCATGGAATGGGATGAGTTCAAGAACTTGTTTTTCTGTAAGTTCTTCCCTCGTATTCTTCGAACAAAGATGGAAAAGGAGTTTCTTGAGCTGAAGTAGAAGGATGATGAATCTATTGGTATATATGAAGCAAATTTTACAAGACTTTCTAGGTATGCATCTGGCATTATCATCCAACCTGAAATTAAATTTGATCGATTTTTCAGTGGCTTAAAACCAAGTCTTCGAAGGGCATTAGCTATAAGAGATTTCAGTAGCTATGAAGAAATTGTGCGTTGTGCTATGAAGGTAGAAATGGAAGTTGGTGTTACATATCCATCTCATGGTTTTGAAAAGAAATGAAAGATGGAGTTCAAGGAGAAATCTCAGAATAATGGTGAAAAGAAGATGAATGTTTCCTTATGATCAAAGTGTGGAAAGAAGCATGGTGGAGATTATCTTAAAGGGACTAGAAAATGTTTTAAGTGTGGAAAAGAAGGTCATCGAGCAGCTGAGTGTCGAAGTAATGGAAAAATGGTTTCTAATGATGTGAATAAAGAAAACACTGCAGAGAACGCACCACCAGCACTTCAATGCTTCAAGTGTAAGGAAATGGGGCATTATGCTAATAAATGCCATAATCCAAGGGTTAGTGATGATCAACATGAGAAACCACTTAAGGAAAAGGACAAAGGGAAGTCACATGCGATCACTATTGGCGATGTTGAATATGACAACGATGTGGTGGAATGATTAAGTGTTTATGTAATGGGATTCCAAAATAATGTTGTATCATAAAGTATTGGAATATTTATGTGTTGGTCTAATGTGGTATTCAAAGTGATTGAGATATTTAACAGTATTCATGAGCTCATGACTGATATAAGGACCAAGTGATATCATGGTTTGAGTATATAGAATTTTTAGGATTTTGGTATGTGGAAGGGGTTAACTTTTAACTGCATTCATGTTTTCACTAAGGTTCAATGGGTATTCAAGAGAATACATGATTAAGGACTTTGAATGTTTGGAATGTGACCAACAAAACATATCTTATGATATATGGGGATCAACGATGGTATTAAATCTAAGGTAATCGTTTTCACTATGTTATGAGAGTGGACTGCAGTATTATGGATAAGCCTAATGATTGGAATGGATTATGCTGGACATAAGTTATTATTATTGATGGGATGTTATAGTAATATAGCTTTAGAAAAAAGGACAACCTGCAGGACGGGCGACAACCCATTGCATTGGACAAGGCTGTGGGAATCGAACCCACAACCGAAGTGCGACTAGCCTTTATCGCCTACCACTGACCTACAGGAAGTCCCTAGTTAGTAGAAACTAGTTTTATTTTATTAAGCAGTACGATATATAAAGGATAAGTCCATTTTAGGAACCATATATGATTAATCTCGCTATAGATGGACTTATGTATTTTTTGTTAACTTTTCTAACCTTTTGTTTGAGACAGATGGAATGACCCATCATTCTATAACATGATCTGGTAACACATTACGAATGAAAAATTCAACATCATTTATTTAAGAGATGAAGTGGAAATTTTCCAAAGAACGACAAACGGTGAGACTATACCAAAATCACGAAAGTATTTCTTCTAATTCCAATTCCATCAACTTTAGGGAAATGATCTTGAAAACCAAAATGTTGTCCTAGTGATCTTATATCTGATGAATCAGATGGTACCTTAGATCGTCACAAATCTATGCCTTTATGATTGTTGGCTATTTCATAGCCATGTTCTCTACCACTCTCCATCAGAACATGATGGTTAGATTTGTCTTCAATATCCATATTTTCACATATGTTCTCCAACGTGGAAACCCAGTAATGAGTTAATTTGGGTAACCGTTACGTTTCATACTTTTGTTTTTTAAATATTGGTTTTGGTATTCCTTTTTACGGTGTGGGTTTCTATTAAAGAAACTTTCGAATAGTAAACCATTTATAACCCCGACGAATTTCGAGGGTGAAATTCATTTTAAGGGGGGTAGAATGTAACAGCCCAAGATTTTATGAAAAATATTCTTTTTAATTTCATTAATGTCTTGTGTTGTACGCTACACCAAAAGGAGCTTGCACAACACACATCCTTGACTTGCCTTCCATTTCACGCAATCACGACCTTCCTCGATAGTGTGTGTAGTACGCAATAACGAGTTTCACTAAACAACAATATGATATTAAAATATTATTAAAACTAGCCGTTATGAATAGTAATAACCACTTTTTGAAATTTTGTATATTTTATTTTTCAAAATGGAATTCATTTTTGGATTCGTAATATCGAAATTAGCTTAGGGTGAAATTTTGGTACTTTTCGGATAACTTTCATATTTTGATGAATAGTGAAAATTACTAAATTTTAGTTAAAAACAACTTTTTCAATAGAAATAAATAATAGTGATAAATTATTAATTTGAGTGGTTTTAATGTATATTTAGAATATATTTTTACAAATTAATACAATGTTGGTCATTGGATGTAATTTCACATTTAAACCAGACATAAACAAGTGTCAATCTTTTGATAGATATTGTTTCTTAAAAACACGGTATTTGTTTTAACAGCGGGATTTAATTATAAAATTAATTAATGCAACTTCTATGTTATGAATTTGGTAAAATAGACTTCATTTTTGAATTCAGAATATGAAATATAGCTTAGGATGAAATTTTGGCATTGTTCTGAAAAATATCAATTTTTGATGAATAGTGAAACTACTAAGTGGTAGTTAAAAAACTGAATTTTTCATAAAACTTAATTTTACCGCTTCTGTGAAAGGAATTTCAAAAATCCGAGAGACACGGTTGATGTTCATAAGTAAAATGTGGTTCAATGAGATGAAAATAATTTTTGATGAATAGTAACTTTTTACTTTTATTTACCACGGTTAAAAGTAAATAGGGTAATTAAGGGTAAAAAATGATATTAATATT
This sequence comes from Viscum album, assembly GCA_963277665.1. Classification (NCBI taxonomy): domain Eukaryota; kingdom Viridiplantae; phylum Streptophyta; class Magnoliopsida; order Santalales; family Viscaceae; genus Viscum; species Viscum album. Next base: position 1,715,487,050 of record OY728130.1, read on the forward strand.
ACCCTAACACATGTCCTAATCCTATTGGACAAGTGTATCTCGACCAAAAACAACCTTAAGTGTAAAATATTATCATTTAGGCCCACTTGGATTAGATTAGGACATTTATTATTATTTAATTCAAAGAAGAGTCAAAAGAGTTAAAATCAAAGTTTATTTACTAAAACATTTTTAATATAGGGTTATACATAATATAATTTAGACTATAAATATTCATTAGAAATATAAAAATATTTCCTACATAAGGGTATTTTATTTTTAATTTTTATACTTTAAATAACTTAATTTATTTATGACACAACGATGATGCAGTAATTACCTTTTTAAGAAAATATTAACATAATTGATGTTATAAATGCCCAAATAAATGTAATCTGAGACTTTTTATGAATTACACTAATTTTTATAGGTTAATATGACATGTTATTATTGATTTAATTAACTATTTTCGAACTTATCATTCTGTTATGATTTTCACAAAAATCAATTACTAAATTGTGTCAAAATTGACATAAAATAGTTTTTAAAACAAATATTATATTATTAATTGTTATTTTATTCCTAAAAATCTAAGGATCGGCCAAATGACTTAGATAAGGATATATATATTAATAATAAACAACTTGGGGTTCGTTTGGCTTCATATAGTAAGTTTATTAACCATAGAGTGTAAGAATACAAAAAGACATGGTAAAAGTTAAATTATTTAACTTAGAGTTAAATCTAATTGATAATGTTAAAATAATAACCTAAACGTGTCTAAATCCTATTGGATGAGAGGATTGCGACCCATCCCAACTTTATCTTCTAAATAAGACCATTTGGAACCATTATAAACCGAATTTGACCTTAAATATAAAATAATATTTTGAGATTTTCCTAAGGTTCCCCTCTCCTCCTTTATAAAAGGGCACCTCCTCCCTCTCCTCCTCACAACAATTTGAGCATTCATGCTCGGCCAACCCCTGCCAAAATCTCTTCTCCACTTCTCTAATATCATCATAAGGGTCCTGGTCTTCTTCAAAGTCCATCCTTAATTCTTTAAGTGGAGGTTAAGTGAAGGCACGTCAAAAAGAGGTAATATCCATTACCGATCTTTTTCAATTTCTTTCTTCTTCAACTTCTTCTTCTTTAGTTGTTTCATGATAAAGTAATAACATCAGTATTCTTATATACTTATATGTTATTATAAATATGAAACAACTCTAATTAACCTTCTATCCATCCTACAGAAAAAGGGAATCACCGCGCATGCGTACATACGGAATACCGTCTCCACGACGTGATGAGATTCATTCTCCATATTAACCATTTAAGTATGATTATAAAGTATATATAAGAAATAATAATGAAATATATGACATTATAAAGCTACTGGATTTATGTATATTTGTATGTAATCTACTTACTTCCATTCATGACAATAAGCAAAGGAAAACAACGTTCATGCGTACGTATGGACTACCGTCTCCATGAATGGTGTGTTTCATTTCATTTATCTATCTATTATATATATATATATACTGAATATATATGATATATAAATCATGTTTTATATTTTGGAAGTAAGTAAATCATGATATAAGTAATAATAATGTCAAGAACAACAAGTCCAAACACCTACGATAAATGAAACGATTTTACCCAAAACGCTTCTTTAACATGGAATTTACAAAAGAATGTGTAATATAAAGTCATAAGTGAACCAGATATGATATCATAACATTGAATATGATTCTGTAATAAGATAATGACATTATTTAAATCATTATACAGGAGGTTCGGACACTTATGAAGAAAATCGGACTTAAGGTAAGGGAAATATCACAATCTCATTTTTATCCGAGATTGTTTATACATTGGCATTTACTGGGGTGAATTTTATCATCTACATTCATGTTTCCTCGATATGACATATTATTTACATCCACCTACAATGGTTTAAATCCAATTTTACCCTTCGGTGTGTTTTTAGTAAAAGATATGAAAGGAATCTTTTGTCGTTTTTCGTATGAGGTACTTTTTTGACTTTTCCGACAAAAGTACGGGAAGAATGTTTTTTTTAACTTATACAGCATGAATGGATTTTTAAAACATTATTTCCCAGAATCTTCCTTTACAAGTTTTCAAGTTTATTTTTAATCAACTTCTTTTAGTTTAAAGTTGTATGACATGTTAATAAAGGAAAATTGTTTTTGAAGAAGAAAGGATATTTTCCTCAAGAATGAAGTTCAAGTGTTTTATCAAAATTATTTTCCATATAAGATAATAAAGGGTTCTGTTTTTATCCCTATTATTACATTGATTTGATTATGTTGTGATGGAATTATTTTTATGAATTCATTTATCTTATATGAATTGTTTTATGATGTCATGATGTTTAAGATTCCCATTTTTATTACATGGGTTATGTAATGATGTATGATTTATGATTTTGTGGAACACATAATAATGGTATCATTATGAGATGGGTGGGACCTATATCTCCCTCCAATGCATTGGGTAAAGATTTTTTATCTAATGAGATAGAAATGGCTGGAACGGTAGGTTATACCGGTTCAGTGAAACAGGATTGAAACGAGGGTGACTCGGTTCAGAAAGGGACTTTGTCCACTAAGATAGTCTTGGAAATGAGTCTCGAATTAAAAGAAATGATTCTCTATGATTATGTGTGAATGCCACAAAGTTTCATGTTTTATGTTATGATTACTGTGATTACATTTCACTGCCATAATTTACCCCATGTTATGAAATTATGATCTCTTTTGCAGGTTTGGATTTCCAAAAGTTATGTGCTTATGTATATTATATGATTGATATTTCTTTTGTTTACCCTTACTGAGAATTTGAGCCCACCCTTTTATGTTTTCTTTTCCCCGGGATATATAGAAATGTTTTAGGTAAAAAAAAAGGAAGATCTTTGTGGGAGATTTTGAAGATATTTCTCCACGATTAGAAGATTATATTCCGAGTTTCCAAAGACACTAAACTATTACGGTCCTTGTGTGTTTGTTTTTGTTATGTACTAAGTATTCCGCAAGTGTAATGTAATGTCAATGTACGTCAGGCTTCGGGTCTCTACAAGGGAGACTGAAGTTGGTCTACAAACTGAGCTTCAATGAGCATCTGATGGTACACGGGTGACAACTCAACATATGAAGAGTTTCCTTAATTTCCACATGAAATATATAATTGAGAGACTCAATTTTTTTATGTTCCTCTTATATTTCTACATAAAAGTAAAGAATTTTTCATCCAATCATATAATTATTCATCCCTGCATTCATAATATAATCATAAAAATTGTTAATTTTTATATCATTTCATCTTTATACTATCTAATCAGGAATATAATGATAGGGATGGGGCACTGTAAATTTTTACATAAGATAAGGGGACAAGTGAGCATTTTTAACCTGTTACTACTGTCATTTGGACAACGAAAATGTCTTTTTGTGTTTTGTTTCATCACCATAATTCATTCCAAAGATCAATATAGAAGATACTTGGTGGATGATACTTTTATTTTTATTAAGCTTCCCATTCTTTGTTTTCCAATCTAACATGTTTTGTGCCTTCTATCTTTTTTTCTATATTTCCTAAACACTACATATTGTAGGTATAGTGAGTTGAGACTCAACTTTTTTTCAAATTCCCTTTGCATATTTTCAGCCTGGTGAATACTACATCTCTTTTTTTGGGATGTTTAAATTCATACATACCAAACTAATTATGGTAGTTTTTTAGTTTAAACAACTATTACCATGGATTTCAAGGTGATACCCTAATCAAGGATTAATTGATGGGAATGCTACAATATCCTTTAGATACTTCCAAGGGGAATCATGCAGAACGAGTTTTATGGTTTTTGAATATAAAATGTGATATATGGGAATAAAGGAGGAATCTCATGAGGGTTATGTTACCTCTAGGTAAAAACTCATTATGGGGGTTATATTATGCAAGGTTTGTTGGGGAATATACTACACTGTCATGTAGTGGTATCCTTAGGCTGGAAAACCTATTATGTGGGAGACTTATGAATTTATATCTAGGGAATTTACTATATAGTTAGGTAATGGAGTTATAAAGAATTATTGGTTTATATTTCTCATGGGTGAAGGATATTAATAGAGATTCATATTTTTCAATACCATGATGGGTAGTTTTTTCATCGAAATATATATGAGAATAAATGAATCATTTTTATTGACATATGCCTTGAATAGGAAAACACTCTTGCATGAATTTGGTGTGTACATGATGATATATTTTATTTAAAGACTGATATTAGAGGGGTGTGTCGTCTTTTAAAAAATCGTTGTAGCAGCATTCAGATTAATGCAATAAAATTTGGACATTAACCATGTAGTTTAATATCATCGGTAAGGAAATTATGCTAAGAACATTATATTCTAGGAAAAAAGACATTATGTTTTGTAGATAAAAGTAATCTTGTAAAGAGATTATGTTTTTATATTTAAATTCATTATACAAGTATGTTAGGAGGAATTTAATTTATGGTTTTTAGCTTCCACTAATGATTTGTTGGCTTCAACATTCACAATAACATTTCTAGAAATGTGCTACTATATTCAGTTATGGATGTAGAATGTTGTATGCTATGATTTAGGAATTCACATATCAAATGATTCATACGATAAAAGGGTTGTTATCATTAAATGATGTCTCTCCCAAAATGAAGTTACCACTTCTTACAAACCCATTATAGAGGATGTATTATGCATGAAAAACTAGAAAACATACAAAATACTCAATAGTAGAATAATTTTGCTGATAGACACATGATGTGGGAAAATTGAAGAAGGTATACTAGGGCACATACTGCATATTCACTCAATGAATCTCTTTATAATTCTTAAATTCAATATCTAAAAAGAGATTAAAGTTTATAGTTATTTTGATCTCCGAAACCACATAGTTTGGTTTGTGGAGAAAATTGACTCTATATAGATGGGGTATTTATAGTCATGATTTACAAAGAATTAGGGGAATATTATCTCTTTTAAGTTCTATCCCATGTACAAAAGTATGGTGTCTATTGTTTTAGGTCATATGACTCGGAAAAAAAATATAATGGAACTGATGGGTGATATGTGGTCACATTGCCCATGGTTATTCCAATATGATTGAACATTTGAAGTGGTAATGTGTAAATGGTGAACTTGGAGAATTTCAAGTTAGGATAATAAAAATGAGACAAATATTCATGGGAAGACAGATGAACTTGAATCACGAGTTCCAACATACATTCATTAAGCATTAAAGGGATAGAAGAGATCTATCCCAAGAAAAATGTACCCATTTCTTGACAAACCGGTTATGGGACAATTTTAGGAATGTCCAATAGGGTCCTTTACCGAGTAGTAAAAACAGTGGAATCATTTGGCTGATATGCCTATTATGTGGGAGACCTATGTAATCCAACCAGGTCACATACTACATAGTGAGGAAAAGGATCTCTCATGTATCATACATTCTTCCACCAGATGGTGAGGAATTATTATGACGATTTTAATGTATTCATGATTGAGAGTATGAAGTTAAAAAGTGGTATTGTCTAATGAATAAAGGAAGTATTTGGATCGACATTGGCTATGAGTTTGGAGTTCCTTTCATATATATAAATTGGATGCATAAGGGGGCATCTCATGTTTCCTTTATGGGATCTCTAAGGATAGGAAAAAAATTAAATTCCACAACACAGATTTTTTATTATATATGGTAGTGGAAGAATATTAATTTACCCCATGTCATGGACTTGGATTTATGTCTTAGTATTTACTTTATCTCAATGGGATGTCAATCATTCCATACATAGTTCTTGATAAGGTTCCCCATGCATGTCTGATTCATACACATGGAGTGGGGTATTTTTAATTGTTGTTGGACCCGAGATAGTAGATATGGTAATCACTAGATATCTCAATAGAATGAAAATAAAGACACATGTAATTTTTAAAAAATATAATCCAGTTTGTTGTCATTTGATGAGGAAATATAATGTTCCTTTTATGTTCATATATCAAATACCATTGATAAACCCAATGGAATTGAGGCACCTTTTTATGTAGAGAACTTATTTACCGTTTTCATAAGCCCATATGATATGTGCTCTGTGTTAGAAACAAGGAGCAATAAAAATACACTTCAACCATATAAAGGAAACAGAATTATATGATATGGGATTGTTGATTATATGGTGTTTGAGCCATGGTGTCGGACCTAGGCATCACTATGTATTTCATAGAGATGAGAATCAAATTACGCATTGTTCTTAACTAGTGTTGCCCACATAAATTTGGATTTGATGTGTGGAAATAGTGTTTATTATTTTCTAGATGATTGTTGGGACCAAGACTGTAACGGCCCAAGATTTTATGAAAAATATTCGTTTTAATTTCATTAATGTCTTGTGTTGTACGCTACACCAAAAGGAGCTTGCACAACACACATTCTTGACTTGCCTTCCATTTCACGAAATCACGACCTTCCTCGATAGCGTGTGTAGTACGCAATAACGAGTTTCACTAAACAACAATATGCTATTAAAATATTATTAAAACTAGCCATTATGAATAGTAATAACCACGTATTTAAATTTTACATATTTTATTTTCCAAAATGGAATTCATTTTTGGATTCGAAATATCGAAATTAGCTTAGGGTGAAATTTTGGTACTTTTCGGACAACGTTCATATTTTGATGAATAGTGAAAATTACTAAATTTTAGTTAAAAACAACTTTTTCAATCGAAATAATTAATAGCAATAAATTATTAATTTGAGTGGTTTTAATGTATATTTAGAATATATTTTTACAATTTAATACAATTTTGGTCATTGGATGTAATTTCACATTTAAACTAAACATAAACAAGTGTCAATCTTTTGATAGATATTGTTTCTTAAAAACACGCTATTTGTTTTAACAGCAAGATTTAATTATAAAATTAAATAATGCAACTTCTATGTTATGAATTTGGTAAAATAGACTTCATTTTTTAATTCAGAATATGAAATATAGCTTAGGATGAAATTTTGGCATTGTTCTGAAAAATATCAATTTTTGATGAATAGTGAAACTACTAAGTGGTAGTTAAAAAACTGAATTTTTCATAAAACTTAATTTTACCACTTCTGTGAATGGAATTTCAAAAATCCGAGAGACACGGTTGATTTCATTATGTAAAATGTGGCTCAATGAGATGAAAATAATTTTTGGTGAATAGTAACTTTTTACTTTTATTTACCACGGTTAAAAGTAAATAGGGTAATTAAGGGTAAAAAATGATATTAATATTACCCTAACACATGTCCTAATCCTATTGGACAAGTGTATATCGACCAAAAACAACCTTAAGTGTTAAATATTATCATTTAGGCCCACTTGGATTAGATTAGGACATTTATTATTATTTAATTCAAAGAAGAGTTAAAAGAGTTAAAATCAAAGTTTATTTACTAAAACATTTTTAATATAGGGTTATACATAATATAATTTCGACTATAAATATTAATTAGAAATATAAAAATATTTCCTACATAAGGGTATTTTATTTGTAATTTTTATACTTTAAATAATTTAATTTATTTATGACACAATGATGATACAATAATTACCTTTTTAAGAAAATATTTACATAATTGATGTTATAAATCCCCAAATAAATGTAATTTGAGACTTTTTATGAATTAAACTAATTTTCTAGGTTAATATGACATGTTATTATTGATTTAATTAACTTTGTTCGAACTTATCATTCTGTTATAATTTTCACAAAAATCAATTACTAAATTGTGTCAAAAATGACATAAAATACTTTTTAAAACAAAATATTATATTATTAATTGTTACTTTATTCCTAAAAATCTAAGGTTCGGCAAAATGAATTAGATAAGGATATATATATTAATAATAAACAACTTGGGGTTCGTTTGGCTTCATATAGTAACTTTATTAACTATATAGTGTAAGAAAACAAAAAGACACGGTAAAAGTTAAATTATTTAACTTAGAGTTAAATATAATTTATAAGGTTAAAATAATAACCTAAACTTGTCCAAATCCTATTGGATGAGAGGTTTGCGACCCATCCCAACTTTATCATCGAAATAAGACCATTTGGAACCATTATAAACCGAATTTGACCTTAATATAAAATAATATTTTGAGATTTTCCTACGATGCCCCTCTCCTCCTTTATAAAAGGGAACCTTCTCCCTCTCCTCCTCACACCAATTTGAGAATTGAAGCTAGGCCAAACCCTGCCAAAATCTCTTCTCCACTTCCCTATTATCATCCTAGAGGTCCTGGTCTTCTTCAAAGACAATACTTAGTTCGCTAAGTGGAGGATAAGTGAAGGCGCGTCAAAAAGAGGTAATATCTATTACCGATCTTTTTCAATTTCTTTCTTCTTAAACGTCTTCTTATTTAGTTGTTTCATGATAAAGTAATAACATCAGTATTTCTTATATACTTATATGTTATTATAAATATGAAACAACTCTAATTAACCTTCTATCCATCCTACGGAAAAAGGAAATCACCGCGCGTGCGTACGTACGGAATACCGCCTCCAGGCCGTGGTGTAATCTATTTTCCATCACCACCTTAATTGGATGGGTATAATGGTGTAATGAGTAACTATATTTGATTATTATGAAGTGATACTGATACTGAAATAGTATACATACACTTCAACACAATTCCACGACCATGGGAACGATATCATCGCTCGTGCGTACGTACGGACTACCGTCTCCACGACGCGATGAGATTCATTCTCAATGATTAACCATTCAAGAATTATTATAAAGTATATATAATAAGTAGTAATGAAATATATGACCTAATAATGATACTGGAATTATTTATATTTATATGTATGTCATCTACTTAATTACATTCAATTCAATAAGGAAACAAAAATAGCGTTCATGCGTACGTACGGACTACCGTCTCCATGAACGGTGTATTTCATTCCATTTACTGATTTATTATATATGTATATTCTGAATATATATATATAAATCATGATTTACATTCTGTAATTAAGTAATAATTCTCTAAGTAATCATATGAATAATTACAAGTTAAAAGCACGAACGACAAATGAGACGATTTTACCCAAAACGCTACTATAACATGAATTTACAGAAGAATGGGTAATATAAAGTCATAAGTGGACCATATATGGTATAATAACAATGAATATGATTCCGGTATAAGTTAATAACATTATTTAAATCATTATACAGGAGGTTCGGACACGTACAAAGCAAGTCGGACCAGGTAAGGGAAAATATCACAATCTCATTTTTATCCGAGATTGTTTTTACTTTGGCATTTACTGGGGTGTATTTTATCATCCACATCCATGTTACCTCAATATGTAATATTTTTTCCATCCACTTACAATATTTTAAATCTAATTTTACCCTTCGGTGAGTTTTTAGTAAAGAATATGAAAGGAATCTTTTGTCGTGTTTCGTACGAGGTACTTTTTGACTTTTCCGACAAAAGTACAAAGAATGTATTTTTTAACTTATAAGGAATGAATGGATTTTTAGAACATTATTTCCAAGAAGCTTCCTTTACAAGTTTTCAAGTTTATTTTTAATCAACTTCTTTTAGTTTAATGTTGTATGACATGTTAAGAAAGGATAAATGTTTTTGAAGATGAAAGGATATTTTCCTCAAGAATGGAGTTCAAGTGTTTTATCAAAATTATTTTCCATCTAAGATAATAAAGGGTTCTGTTTTTATCCCTATTATTACATTGATTTGATTATGTTGTGATGGAATTATTTTTATGAATTCCTTTATCTTATTTGAATTGTTTTATGATGTCATGTTGTTTCAGATTCCCATTTTTATTACATGGGTTATGCAATGATGTATGATTTATGAATTTGTGGCACACATAAGAATGGTATCATTATGAGATGAGTGGGACCTATATCTCCCTCCAATGCATTGGGTAAATATTTTATATCTCATGAGATAGACATGGATGGAATGGTAGGTTATACCGGTTTAGTGAAACAGGACTGGAACGAGGGTGACTCGGTTCAGAAAGGGACTTTGTCCACTAAGATAGTCTTGGCAATGAGTCTTGACTAATAAGAAATGATTATCTATGATTACGTGTGTATGCCACAAAGTTTCATTTTTTAATTTATGATTATTGTAATTACAGTTCACTGCCATTATTTAGCCCATGTTATAAAATTATGATCTCTTTTACAGGTTAAGATTTCCAAAAGTTATGTTCTTATGAATATGATGTGATTGATATTTCTTTTGTTTACCCTTACTGAGAATTTGAGCTCACCCTTTTATGTTTTCTTTCCCCATGATATAAAGAAAGTTTTTAGGTAAAAAAAGGGAAGATCTTTATGGGAGATGTTGAAGATCTTTCACCACGATTAGAAGATTACGTTCCGAGTTTCCAAAGACACTAAACTATTACAATCCTTGTGTGTGTGTTTTTGTTATGTACTAAGTATTCCGCAAAATTAATGTAATGTCCATGTACGTTATTCTTCGGGTCTCTACAAAGACACAATATGGTATGAGAATCAAGCCATATGTTGTAGAATATTTCTTAGTGTACATATTATTCATTCATGGAAAAGGGGAAGGGGATTTATATTCAAAAATTATTGTAGGACCCCATATTTGAGATCTGTGTGTCAATACATATCTCATTGGGATAAAAAGAAGCAAGATGTAGTTTTATAACCTCCATGCAGTTTTATGTCATTCGGTATATATGAATATTTAAATGTATAAGCATTTAAAATTATTGTGATTGGGCTAGAGAATAGGACCTGGGTGTCACAGTGTATTTTTCTAATGAATGAATCAATCCACACATAGTTATTTAAAAAAATATTCCCAACACAAGTTTGATCCATACACACAGGGAGTGATGAGGTTTTTTATATGGTCATGGTTGGACCAATGATTGGATATATGAGTGTCACTATACATCTTATAGTAATGATAATCATGCTACATGTAGTTATTGAAAAAGATTCCATTGTAGTTCATATCAAAACTCAGAGGAAAATAGGGCTTAATTTCCACTAGGGAGATGGAATGGTGTTTGTGAAGCTAAAAAATTTAAGGTACTCATATTTTTGAAGGACCTTAAGGAATGAAAACATAGGGTATCTTGGCATATTATATAACATCAAATGAGGGAGGTGTCAACTATATATTTTAATGTCATTTGGTGAGGATAATCATGTTGTTAATTTTCCGTCCATGTGATTTTGACCTCGTTTTGTGTAATTTATCACCTTAGGTTAAGGAATGATGCTACAGAGCTTAATGTATTGCATCATGGATAATATGATGCTATGAAATTTAGCATTCTATAGTTTATAGTAACTCTATCTGATTAAATGAAGTATATATTTTGGAACATAGCATTGGTTGGAGTTTTACTAAGTTATCTATCCATTTAGATTAAAAAAAATCTCTTTTATAGTGGACCTTATGTATAGTGTAAAGGTTTTTTTCAAATTTGGATCATGTTTTGGAAGCATCTTTCCTAGTATTATATGACTCATTAAGAGAAAATAACAATTATCCTTGAAGTAATTAATGGATAATGAACTTCTGGTAGAAATCCTGTACTATTTGATTATGAGAGACTTCCATGGGATGATGGTTGTTTAATGTTTTTTTTTCTAGTCACTCCAACTCATTCAATCATTTCTAAGATTTCTCATCTATGGATAGAAGATCACATATGTAAACATAAAGATATATAATCTAAACCTCAATGGGGAATACTACTTTAGTTTTATACAGCAATGAGTATGTGGTTAACCGTGTTGTAGTATATTTCATAGACTGGTATTCTCGTAAGTTAAGAAAATTTTTACATGGCCAATATTTCATATCATTATCTACAGTATTTTATAGTATGATTGTCAGGGTATTGTTGAATGATTTTATCTTTCCATTGGCCAGTTTATTATAGAATAATGAAGGAATGGATTTTAAATTTTATTATTAATATAGATTCTCTACCTCAGTATAATAGAAAATGTTCATTTTTTCTATAAATATGTTGTGGGGGACACCCAATATGGTAATAATATTAGTTTTGATTAAGCTTACAATTCTTTTGGCATTGACATGTTTGAGAATTATTTTCTTGGCTCATTTGGAGAATAAATCAATGTTCATAAGGATGTACTTGAACTGCCTGGATGTAGCAAGAAGATAAGTCCCAACTACAATCATTCCCCATGTATCAAATGGACATGAATATTATCTTTTTGTAGAAGCTTCTGGGGGCTAATGGTGAAATTTTATGCACATAATAGGGCTAAAACTTCTTACTAAATTATGTTCAATCCTACATCATTGAAGGACAAAAGTATCCATTCATTCACATTTTAAAATAAATCATATTCCTAGACTACTGGGAAACAAATGCTCCTAGATAAACTTCTACCATGATAGCAGTAGTCACTTACCCATCAATCCATCCAAATATATTTCATATAACCCTAATTTATAGAGGACCTTATAGTGATTTTGGTTGTCATAAAAAGTGAAATTTTTCACTCATATCTATATTTTCTCTTTCCCTACTCTATCTGGTGGAAGTAATCGACTATGAAGGTATTCCATAATGGTTTTAATTTATCCCACAGTAGGACCATATAGCTTAGAGATGGGACTAATTTCATTGATCTCTTCTACTATGATCTGAAAAAAAATAGTGATGACATCTAGTGGTGGGAAATTCACAGGATTTTTTGGTAAGGGGTAGGATTTGCTAGGGTTGTCGATACATTTGATAATCCATCATCATGGTAATTTTGTGACCATGGGATATATGCCAATCTATCACTGAGAGAAAATATTCCATTATCCCTTAATCATTATCGCATAAGGGAATTAGCTCTTCTTTTCTGAGTGTGTAGTCCCCCTTTATCTACATTATTATTAACTTTAAATAACACTTCAACTCTATGTGGATCACTGGTACATGGAGTTCCAATTACAGGTCCTCAATGATGGACTTATATTCTACCTCATTATTAATACAACCTTATGATACCTGGAAGAAGTATGACAACACATAATTTTTTGGGTATATAATTAAAATTCCTAGACCAAATTTTTTAAGTATAGGTTAATCCATTATAATCCATTTTCAACTCTTAATATCACTGTTAAAATAAATTTTCCATGTTTTTTTGTTATCTTTAATAGAGAAAATTTTTTCATAACATAATTTAGTATTTTATGATTCCTTTTCCGAATATGGTTTCTCGGCTAATAAGTCTACCAAATCTTATCCTTTTACCACTTTATGAGGCACCAATTTTTAATTAAAATATTATATAATAACATCCTACCATGATAGATATTGTGTCAGCATAGAAAGACTCAGGATAAATTTTAGCATATTATTGCGAGAGACTAAGTGGGCCTCATGATTCTATATATAATATCTCATCTTATGACCATAAAATATTAATTATAAACAACTCTTCTAAATATCTAACCATGAATTCTCTACATCAAGCATGGCTCTACAATAATAGTAAAGGCTGTCATTATTACAATAATGATAATTTTTTTATAAGAAAGAACCCAATGATCACCAAAAGGATTTCTCATATATAATTATTGAATTTTACTAAAACGTTTCCATCAATACTAGTGGAATCAAGAGATATTATTGAGGGTATCAAATTATTCTTCATTGTAATTGGTCCACTAATATGTTACCCCCTTCATCATCAATTTGTTGAAGGGGAAACACTTACCTTCAAGATTGGTTCTGATGTTTTGGATGTAGTCCAGGTATCCATTATTTCCCCAAAATTATTTAATTTTGTTATGAGGTTAATTTCCAATTATAGATTTAGTATTCTGAGGATAGACATACATTCCATGATGATGTATATGGAATCAATACATAATTCATCAGGTTACACTGAAATAACATTTCAAGGGTTTTATATTTATATTATGTTGTCAAATTTTATTAAATATGGTCTCTATGCCAGCTATGGGGTCATAACATTTCTTTGATTTGAAAACTAATTCATCAACATATCATTCAACAAATTTTACCAAGGAGGATTTTAAGATGAGATGTATATAACATTGATATGTAGCACTACCAATCATCTAGCCAACGAGAATTTCCAAATAGAAAAGTATGGTTTATGGTTCTTTAAATTACATTTCATATGTATCTTTTAGAGACATCTAGATTTTGTTATACCCAGAGTATCAATCCATGATGAAAAGAGCCTGATAACTAGTGGTTTCATAAATCAAGCGATATGTTATTGGAAAATGAATTCAGGTTTTGGAAAATACTTATTGATATTTCTAAAATCAATGAAAACAATGATTTTACATTCTTATTTTTCACTCATAAAATATTGGAAATCCATTTTGGATATTTTACCTCTCAGATGAATTCAGCCTTGATGAGCATATTTACATTAGCCTCATCTTTGGAGGCATGGGTCAGGTGTGTTATTCTTACTTCCTACTTAAACTCTAAATGTTATTCTTGAAAACACAAATGATGGGTTCCCACATTGGGGACAAGGACAAAAGTTTATATGAAATTGAAATAAAACACATCATTATGTTTCTTTAGAAAGAAAGTATACACCAATTGGACTTCAAGATTCATGGTCACACTAGATAGAGTGGGGTGTGTATCTTTTTATTGACCCATAATTATTTCTCCAAGTTTATCCATAGTGGTGGAGATGTCATCCCCGAATTTTGGAGTGGTTTCCCTGATACTTTCCCCTTATTAATCTAAATCACATGCTATTTCATATGAATCTTATATTTTTTTTAGGTGATGAATAAATATTTTTAGAGAAAGGGGATGAGTAGGTACTTGGACATCCAAAAAAGGATTCCACCATTTCTATCATTAATCATGATTAAGAATCTTATTCAAGCTCTGAAAGAAAGATGAAGGGTTGAGAATCATTATCAATATCTTTTTCTTTACTGTGACAACTTCATCCGACCTGTCTAATGAAACATATATTATTTAAAGCTTAGGGAATGAAGTGAATAAATATTCATCCAGTATTTCAACACTTCTTGGAATGTTAAAGGCTTCCCTTGTTTCATTTTATTCATTTACAACAAATAACATTATGGAAGACACTAAATAAGTAATTGAATATGGTCATACACTTCAAATTTTATTACTGTGTAGCACATAATCTATACTGAGATTCTTGAATTAGTTATATGGGATCTTCTCTAGATGATTCTGGTCATTGTTTCTTCTTCATGATTTTCCATGAACCTGTGTTTCCCTTATGATTGAACTCTTAATCAATATAAAATGATTCACAAGATTTGAACATGGCCTTGTGAACATGTGATGTCCCAATATTAATATTGATGAAATATCTAATACATTGGTTATATGATTAAGGAATGGTTTCATGCTGATTTATCCAAGGTCTTTTGAGAAGAACAATGAATGTTGTATCCATTCAAAAAACCATGAGTTCTGAATTAGATAAAAGATCCCAATCTGTGTTCTTAGTGTAATATTGTCCAAAGGTTTTTTCTCATTCTTATCAAAACCCAATAACATGAAATTGGTCAGAGATAAGTTCTATTTAGTGAGACCCAGTGGGAAACATCTCTAAACTATAATGAGATTGACCCCTGGACCATTGTAAATGATGGCTCTTTGGAAATAAATTACATTAATATTGAAAGATTTGTATAAGAGTCTAAGATGTCTCTGTACAACAACATCATCAACCTGGACTGTGAAATAAAGGACCACATTGAATTTTTATGGATCATTATCTATAAGGTAAGAATATTCATTATCAAACTCTTGAGGTCTTGATAAAACATCAATAATTTCATCTTTGAGTTTTTTGGCAGACTATTTCCATCTAGGATTGATATATTGGATGGTATATGGTATTGTTTATTCAAAATATCATACAATTTATCCAAAATAGCACATTTACTTGCATGGGGATGTCCTTTTTCTTATTCCTTAGAAGATGATGTTTTTGATTTGGATGGAACATCTAGTTGGGAAGATGATTAAATTACTTCTATTCTTGGTGTATATGGCAGGCTAGGTCTTCCTACCATCCATGTAGGTAGTGGCGTATCCCTTAATAGATCATCCAATATGATCATGTTTTAGTATACCGTCTCATGTGTGGGAGTTTCCTTTTATCCTATTGAGCTCACTAAGGCTCATTACAATGAGTTTCATATACTTAAACAGTTCAATAAGGGGTTTCGTTGATGTGGTGGATCCAAGAATGGCCACATCTTCCCCTATATTCATTACATTGATGACTTCCTCCCCTATTTCCCCAAATTAGTGCAGAAAAATAATGTTCATAACCAGAATCATCATTTGAGAAGGGATCCATTAAGTGAATAACATTGTCGGAACAAAAAATCATCTTGATGTGTGATGAAGAATCTTCATGGGGGTCGACTATTGTTCTAAAATTTAGTGGGATAGTTTCTATGCTTTTAATATGTTTAGCATGAATTTTCCAGAGGTCATTAAGATCATTGTCCTTCAATTGAGCTTCTTTTCGTCCATTTTATTTTTAAACTTATTGCATCATATTTTTTTAAGGATGAGACATCATAGAAAGGGTACTTTGATGATAAACGGTTATTTCTATTGGAATAGGTATGATAGATAGTCTCTTGTTTCAACTATGTTGGTAGAATGATATGATATTTATTTATTTTTTTCTTGACAATCTATTCACTAAACTTTTGTGTGCTCTTTCTTTTAAATTCTTTCCTCTCACCATCCTCCTCTTGATTTTTACCAAAAAACACAAGATACCTAGGCTAGAGAATTTTGAAATTTCATTTTCCCAAAGTCCATCTTCATTTAAAATATGTATTTGAAAATGACAAAAATCATGGAAGGGGTGCCCCAATATTTGGTGGAAGGGGAAATAGTTTGTGAGGTCTTCTTCATCAACTTTGTTTCAGTTATTAGGATTTGGGAACTAAACAATGTTTTCTTCCAAAGCTGATATAATGTAAAATTTTCACTTTGTAATTTTAAAAATAATAGAACATATTTTGCAAATCCAAAAACAATTTATGCCCCATATCTATTTGACCATTTTCACAAGGTCTTAGTTTCTTCAGACACTCGGTGTGGTGGAGCTATATGGTATGTTGTATGATTTGAGAAAGGACTGGGTATAGGGGGGACATTTGTGTCACTATAGCAACCTCTTTCTTCTTTCTCATCTTCCCAGATCTGATGGAAATAATTAGGATTTGGTTTTAGTATCTTTCATAGAATTATATAACTATTTAAAAATTGATTCAAGGCCCAGAAACCCTCCTATGTATTTTAGAGGGAACAATGATGTGTGAAACGCGTCATAAATATTTGATAAAATAATGGGAAACAACTCTTCTCAAAATATTGGTAGATTTTAGGGATTTTTTCAATCTCTTCAACTGAGTATTGAAATCTGAGACTGTTTCATATTCCCTTTTCATGCAATTCATGAGATCGAAGACTGTTGTCTTCAGTAGCATTGAGATGAACTATAAAAAGAACTTATAATGAAGATCTTCCCATCCAGTGATTAATCAAGAGATTAAAATCATATACCAAAAAAAGACATTCCTCTAAAATGATTTCATACAGCATCAAAGTTCCATGGTATCATATTGCTAAGGGGTCCCCACCACGGGATAACAGTGAGATATGAAATTCATCATGTGTTATATTCAGTCTCTTAATCCCTTATGGATTGGAAATTTAGGATTCACAATATTTTTAAGGGTATGAGTCAGTTATATCCATTCAGGGCCATCCTTCATTCCTAGTTATATCAGGGTATTCCATTCTTCTATAACCACCAATTGAGTCGTTACTGAATCAACAATATTTATACCATTTAGGGAACATCTTGATCAGTTGGAAACTGAATAGGTATGATGGATAGAGTATGAACCGAAGCAGCAATTGGTAGGACCACTTGTGGCATCACAACTAGAATTTTTCATGGATAACCCATAGGTAAGGGCCTATAATGATATGTCTGACCCTAATTTAATAGCACCTATAATAGGGGGATTTGTGATGTAACTAATTTATTGGATTAAAACGTTTTTGTTGAGGTGATCCAGTTTGATGTGCATATTGATTTTCTTCTTTTCGAATGTATCTGGAAGGAATGTTTCCTCAGAGTAACTTTGCATTGAGTCTTATTAACACTTTTATATCCCACTATTACTGATAAAATCATTCCAATAACAGAATGTATTTACCATCTCCATGGGGAAGGTGATATATAGTAGTAATCTTACCTTTTGCATATCAGGATACTTTTAGGGAGGTAGAGGTTGATAATTTGAGGGTACACCGAAATTCATGGAATGCTTCGGGTTTTTGGTGTGAACACCTCCTTAATTTTATTTGGTATGGATCTTATCATGAACAAAAACATAATCTTATGAATAATCTGATCATGACACATGTTATGGAAGATTATCAATGATAATATGGATTACATTAGCTGAAACATAATTTATTGCAGGCATTATTTTGATATCCTTGTTAGATCGCATTCTTATATACCCCCCATAAGATTGTGTCCTCCTATTTGTTAAATTCCTAGGACCCATTTGGAAAGAAGTATCTTAGTGTTAATCTCTTTATAGTTTTGTTTTTCATGTTCTGTATTAAAATAATGAATGACATGATGGTATGAACTAATAGGATTCATTTTATAACTTATTTCCTAATTTGTAGAAAACTAATTCCCACTGAGGAGAAGAATGCTAACGTGAAAACCCCACTAGCTCTGAGGGCTGGGGCTATTCCTTTTATAATTTCACAACCCCTCAATAATTGACAGATCCTAGTGTAAAATTAAAACCCATGCCTGGTAGGTTGGAGATTATCCTGAAGTGTTGTGCCTGATATCACTGTAGCTGCTATTTGAATTTTACATATTCAGGTCAGAACATGGGTTTTGTGCATTATTTATAACACATATAAATCAACTATTTTGAAATATAGTTTTTTTATATCTAAAATCTTATATATAAAACATCCAACTTGATCTTAGTGGGATACATACTCAATTTTATCATATGCTTGACTCAAAATTATCTCAACAACTTTCCCTCTTTTGGGTAATCATTGGCAAGAGTCAGTCAGGGTCTATTCTGGTTGAGCATATATTTTATCTTGAATAGATTTCATTAGTTGTAGTTCACCAAGGAAAATTAAATTTCATGATTGTACCTTTAATGATGTTTTCTGTCATGAGAGTGTAGTGAAATGAAATTCTTCATGTGAACCCCATCCTCTGATATAAACACCAGATGGGTTGTATGCGATTATTTTTCACAACCTCATTAATGCCTTGAAGCATTCACATTTATGGGATCCTCATTACATATATATATATATTGATTTTGGTAATCCATGAGAGATGAAAAGTCGATTTGTTTTCCTAAAAATCTTATTACCTTGACCATTGTTTGAAACAAATAATACAGTAACACCATTACCTTAAAGTGATTACAATTTTTCCATATATTAAGGCAGATTTCATGCAAACATTTTTCCATCAAAACTTATATAATTATATATTGAAAGGTGGATAAAGGCTAGAACATGACTATAATTTCTTCTTTATCCATAATTTCCTTCATGTTTAGAATATATACATCATATTTAACATGAGGTTCCCCGATCTAGACCAACAAGAGTGGATGCTTCTAAATTTTTTGACCATAATAAATGAGATTTGTTTGGTTTCCCACTATTATGTTGGATATAAAATGACCCAAAGGTGGTTTGGAGAATGATCATCACCCGTGAATGTATTTTGGGTGAAAATGTATTTCACCTACCGGTGAAGAGGCATTGAACATGTCTAGACATGTATTTTCAAGTGCACCATGATAAGAGGTATTTTTCATTACTACATTTCCAATTTTAGAATTATATTGAAAATGAAAATCACTAAAACGTAGTGAACTCTCTGAGAAATCTACATAATGGGGAAGACCATCATAGTGGATTAAAGTAGGTGGATGACCCTCTTACACATTTTTCTTCAGGACACAAGGATGGTTTTCATGGCTCCCATCAATACATAGGCTCTCATGATGGGCCAATTGTTTTTCGATGATGCAACCCATCATGATAAACTATCTGATGAGGACCTTCAAAATTACTGATAATTCTTATATTATTTAGTAATAGGAGGGTAGGATTGTGAGCTGTAAAAAATAAACGTATGAGGGATTCATGAACTCCATCATCAAGAGAAGCCTAGCCGATGATCGGATCTTGATTTTACCATTGTATTTTATGAGGATTTTTTATGCCTTTTTAAGAGAGATTGGGGGAACATTTCTGGAAAAGTGGTTATCATGGCCCGACTTTTGTGCATTTCTAGGAGTGGTCATTGGAATAGGCTTATAACCTCCAATTGGATTGGGTGTATGTTTCTAAACCTATTTTCCAAATAATATGGTGATTTTTTCACATGACACTTCTATATGAGAGTAGAGGTGTATGCATGCTCTAGGGAGTTATGTTGATAATCCAAACCATTCGTTGGGACAGAATCATGTGTTCATCCCTCAGAAACTACTTTCATATATGTTCTGAAATTTGAGAATGTTTCTAGGTAATTTGTTGGGATTTTCATTGGAACTTTCACCATTCTAATATTTGGTTTCTAACTTCAGTGTATGGAATGGGGATATATGTCCATTCTAGGACTGTAAGAGGGTATGTTCCTAATCATTTACATTATTCCTGACTAGTAGACATCGACATTACTAATGTATAGGGGCAGAGAAGGGAGTTTGACCTCTTCTTGCCGGCGTAACTATTTGACTAACTTCTTCAGGTGATACCAAACTAGGTTGTTAGTATGAATTTTTGGTATTGACATGTGTATGTTCTTGATTGTGGTTATCCACCCTATTTGGTTGGTGGGATTCAGTGAATGCTTCCAGGAAAGTCTTATTCTTGGCTTGAAAGGTGTAGTATGGTGTATGTTCCTGCTTACATAACTCCATGGGATTTGAATGGTGGAATTTATTGGATTCTACTTGATGATTAAACCAGCTAGCTGAAAGAATGAATTTGGTCATATGTTACCAATGGATTTTCTCAACCAAAAAAGATTAGTGGGTGTCTACGGATGGTTAAATGGGGTGAAAATTATCTCTATTTTCTATTTTTCATCCTTAATAGGATGTCTTACAAGCTCTAGTTTTAAGCACCATGGATAGACAGTCGAATGGGACACCCTCATCATGTTGAGGGTTCACTACCACACTGCGTTGGATCTATGGATTATTTGTGGGATACCTTGAGAAGGAATCTTGTGTTTATGGGGTGAGACACTATGTTGCCCCTGGATCCACCTCCCTAAAATATGGGAGGGGTTTGTTGTTGTGTTCCATTGATAAGCTCTTGAAATGGATGAGGATGGATATCGACTCTATCTGCATCAGAACCATTATTCATTGATAGACAAATTATTTAGGGTGATAATTGAGTTAGAGATAATTTTTGGTATCCTCTTAGGTAGGTATGGTACAATGTTTACGGTACATTAAAAAAGGGAACTAAAGACCCATCATTGAAGTCACTATGTTAGTTATGTCTCCATTCATGCGGATGATGATCTCGCCTAAGCAAAATCTTTGGTATTCAATGGTTAAAACATAATGAAATCTATTAGATCAGTGGAATTTCTAACAATGAGAACCTTTTTATATGAAAAATAAAAATATAGAACTCAGTAAAATATGTATTTCATTTGATAGAACACAAGGGTAATTTATTCCCTTACTTTTCCATCATTCATTTTGAGAGTATAAGGGGTAGTAAAGGTTTTTTTATTATCACCTTGGTAAGGATTTATGTTTGGTTCAACATTTTTTCCCACGTATTTGGAACCCTGTAGTAGTTTTCTATTTTCAAATGATTTCCAAATGGTTAATTTGTGGTATCAAAAATACTTAATGGTTCGGTATATTTGGGATCCTACTTTCCAAAGGTAGGTGCTGATTTGGGATTTTGACCCATGATTCTTATGTACTCACATTAGTCGAGAGAATGGGAGGTCGGACTCATAATACCCTTTTGGGGGAAATTTTTTTCCTACTCAAAGACTCTATTTTATATTTAATATATTTTCATAAATCAATTATTAATTCATATGTATATTTTAGTTATACCTTGAAATTATCAATCAATTAATAAAATATATGAAATTCCTGAAACATATGAATATATTCTAGGTTCTTCATCAATATAAATTTCTAAATGTGTTCTGAATTCTCCATCATTGTTACCCTATAAAATAATACTTATAGAATCTTTGGTCATCATTATAAAAATGGTGGATTTCTTTCCATGCATTGGGGATCTATGGTTTATTATCATCCTGGTAGAAGAAGGTCACTCTCATGTTTATCATCATACATGGAGACATATAAGTTTTTTTTATGTTGGGATCGAATCCAAAGATAAAATTCTTACGTCTCCTTGTCAATGGAATCATAAAAGACATTGTTTGATGAAGATTAATGGGACACATCAAAACTTTTATGCTCCTCTGACAAGGACCTAATAGTACTATTTAACATCATGTGGCAAGGATGTCTAGGTGGAAGTTTCCTAGCTAAAGATTGGAATGGGACTTATGTTGAGCTATACAAGGGAACCTTGAAGGGAAATGAGCTTCAATGTTGAGTTATACCCTTCTGTAGAATTGAAATAAAGATAGCAAGGTTTATTTGGGGTGTTGGGATTGAACCATAGTGAGTATTCTTACATGTCCCATCATGATATGATGAAAGTCCTACATAGTTCGTTATTCATTTCAGGAAATTATAACCATTTTAGAGAAATATGTTCCGTATTAATCATGAATATTATTCCATATAAAAAGGAACAATGAGTGATGTTTTGTATCATGATGGTTTGGGGGTTTAAATCAGGGCTTACTCTTAAAGAGGATGCCCATATTATGGGAATTGTGATTGGGAATTACTCATAAGGAGGATGCCTCATGAGCTCATTCCCTAAATATTTTATTATGTATCCTGATTCCTTGGTAACCAAAAATCATACTTATTATTGTTCAATATTTTAGGTAGATCGTGTGGGTGTTGTGATATTCACTATCCACTAATCCTGTGTGAGTCATGTATAATGTTATAAATAAGAGGAAGTGAAAGATTCAACAAACCACACACTTTTCCTCATTTACTGGTAGAAGAGAATTGTGAAATTATGGAACATGTCACGAATACAATGGAAGATGTTAGGGGTATAACGTTGAAATCTCAATAAACTATATTTTATGTGAGTCCATGATAAGGAATGAATGAAGGTGAAGGACATGGTGGTATAGAGTAGCAAGATTGAGACCTCCTATACGAAAGGATACAATCTTACTCTAAAATTTATATACTAAAATTGGTTAAGTGGTGGGAGGTTGATCTAATTCTTTGTTCAAGGGAAACGAATGTGTGCTTATTACCCTCCATACAGGGAAACAGATGTTCCAGGTCTCCAAGATGAGAAGGGACAAATATTGTCTTATCCATGGAATTTGAGACAGGGAACTACTCAATATTGTTCCTAGGGTAAGGGTTCTCGTGACTATAGGGAAACAAACCCACATGCACATTAATAACCCTCACAGGGTGACCAGTTATGTGCAAGAAACCTCTGGCTATAAGAATACAATCCCAAAAGGTGAACTTGTTGGTGTCCCACTTTTCATGGTTTTATAAGTCCAATGGTCATGTTGGAGGTTTAAAAGTTGTCCCTTTTAGAAAAGATATACAAAGAATGGTGGTCCCTATCATTAGTAGCTTGGAAAATGTCTTAATGGGAGATTCACATGGGTCTTGACTGTAGGTTCTCAGCATAGGTGTGTTGAATAGGTGTGTCATATAGGGCCTAGGGGGAACTGAATGTTCATTTCACTGAAGGAATAGGATAGAGAAAACTTTATATTCCATGGTTAATAAAATATTATGGGAACAACAATTAGTTTAGGCCTTAATATAAGCACCATAGTTCTCATATGGTTTCTTTGGAAGAGTCTTACACTGGTTTTTTCTTAATGAAGGGGCCGAACATAGGTTATTATTTGTTATGAAAGAAGGACCCTCGAACTGGTATCATGAATTTTAGACCTAGAAGGGACTTTGATCTTAGTTTTCCCTATGAATTATCTCTTCTTTCGTGTTTTAGTGTGCTACCTAAGAAATTTTGGGGGACCTAGGGAAAGGTGATACATAATGAGAGCTATAGGGGTTTATACAATTTTTCATTTATTGAAATGAGGAGAATAAGGGACCCATTTATATGAAAATAATAAACCCTTTTAGAAGGAGGTTGTCAGTGTAGGTCCACAGTATAGGTCAACGGTGTTTCTATTCCATGTAGATATGTATAAATAATTTGGATTTTTATGTCCTTAGCATAGTTTCCCAACATAGGTTCACCATTTGGGGGTGGGGGTTTCACCTTTTGGACTGCTTAGGAAGGGTATGTGCTAGTCTCATGGCCCATAGGATGTATAGGTATAAGTCCATTTGGATCGGTCTCTTGGATTATCTTATATCTCCTTGATACTTTAACCCAATAAAGGTTCTATTCATAATATTTTTCCCTCTTTTATTAAAATGCAGTGTCAAAAGTATTATCTAAATAAAAAAATGTTACAAAATGAAACCATATTATTTTCACATATCCTTTATGTGTTGAAATAGGGGAAAATAGTTATCATTGGATATTAATATTAATTTTTTTCGAATAATGAAATTGTATTCATTATTTTGATTTATTTATAATTTTTATGTATTATTAAACTACAATAAATTCTTAAAAAATCTAAAAAAATATGTTTCAAATGAGTGGGAAAATAAAATAGATGATTTTGAAAATTTTAAAAGTGAAATAATTTAAGTAATACATAGTGTTATAAGAATTTTATAGGTTAATATGACAATTTAATGTTGTGTTAAAAGATTAATTTCAAATTAATTTTTTTAATTCATTTAAATAATATTTAATGAGTACCATTAAATTTGAAAATACTAATATTTTATGAAATAAAGTTTTTTAAAAAAATATATGAAAAGATTAAAACACTCAATAAGTCAAGGTTGATATGGTATGATCTAAAATTTCATTAATTGAAATTTTTTGGACATTTAACAACTTATAGGTAATAATTAAAACCCTTAAATACGAAAACATTTGACACAATATATGAAATTAAAATTGATTAACTAAGGTCTATTAAAAATAATAAGTTTTAAAATGAAATAACAAAATTCTTATGTTATATTATTTTATATTTTCAAAAACGTATCATATATTATCATTGAATCAATATCGATATGGATGAATTTTCATTAAGAATAATTTATTCTAAATATATATTTTATTAAATTCAAAAAGTGCACTTCACCTCAACAATAAAAAGGAACCTCCACCCTCACTAGTAAACATGATTATGTGCTTTCTATTAAGACCATAATCTCACAATATCTCTTCTCAGCTTCTTTCAAAAAAATTCTAAATGTTTTTCCCATCCAAAAAGGAACAACTGTAACACTATTTAGAGGATATCAAAAGGAGTCCTTTCAAAGTAGAACTAATCGCCTTAACTGGTTACTTTACATTATATATTATTTCATAATATAAATAAATTATATATTCCATTAATAATAAAATATTGTTTTCTAAATATGATTAAATTTTATTATTTTTATGAAATCAATATTATTTACCAACATTCTAAATAAATGAGAAGTGAATGTTTCACTTGTTCGTGTGTAATGTACATTGTCTCCATATAGCTGTCAAATTTAATTTTTAACCCCAAATTATATTAAAGAGTATAATGATGGGTATAATAATTATATATTATATTTATGAAATACTCATACTTTATTTATTATAATAAAACATTTCCCAATATATCATCTAATCATTTGTGATATGATGATGTCATTTGTGCGTACGTGTCCAGTGAAACCTCCATGACTTGATGTGATTAATTTTTCAATAAAATATTTATTTGCTGGTAATAAGGATTAATTTGAATAATATATGTGATATATAATATATAATATTAAAACTATAATAGAGAATTAATATTTACCTATTTCATTTACCCGCCCAAAAATGTAAAAAGAATTCATGCATATGTATGTCGTACTACCTCCATGAACGGTGTGATTTATTTTTTTACCATTATATTTTATTAAAGTCGCTAAATATATATATATATTTAAAATATATAATTTTTATATCATGATTAATATGTTTTATAATATTCTACCATGAAAAATATAAACGTACTAGAAGTAATAAACCAAAATACTCATGATAAATGAAACAGTTAACACCTGGATATAAAGAATTTAATAAAAAATTATAGATATAAAGTGGGTATTTTTATGATATATATAGATCATATAAGATATTATAAGAAATAATATGAATATATTATAGATGATTAATAAATTTTAATTTATTATTCTTGATTTTATATTTATTTTTAACGAATGGGAATACAAGGTATGGGGTTTTATATTACAATATTGGTCTACATTAGGATTTTTTGTGATTATGTTTTGATGATGAAATATTATTATAAACCACTTATGTTAGACATGAATTTTATTATGCATTGACTGTTTATCTAAAATATTTTTTTTTCATTTATTTTATAGAACTTTTTTTCAGAAGGATGAGAATTGGTTTTAATGAAAACTAACATCATTTTTATATTTAGTCAAAAATAATTTTTCTTCCATTTTATAGTCTTTTAGAAAAGGTTAAAATATTTATTTTATTATTATCCAATTAATTTTTATAATCATTTTTACAAATAAAAAAAATCAATATGGATTGAATGTATTTTTTTCATTTGCTAAATGAGGTACTTTATGACTTTTTTTACCATCATTATGAAGGAATGAATTTTAAACATATATAGCATGAATAGATTTCTTCATAATCATAAATAGTTTTTTATTTGATTATTCAAATAAAATTTAAAAAGGTTCTTTCTAAATAAAATTATTTTCATTATATTTTGGATTTTTTATAACTGTATGATTTTTAAAGGGAAAATAAAATTTCATGGATAATGTTTTAATGAATTTTTAATGGTATTTCATTCCATAAAATTCCAAAATCCTTGATTTTACTTATGATTTATAGAGGATTTTATCCAAGGATACAATAATTATTATTTCTCTAGATTTTTATATGAATATAAAAATAATAATTTTTATGAAACCCATATATTTTCCACGTGTTATGTTGTGTAAAATGTTAAAATTTAACGAAAAAAATATCTTTTTCGAGGGTTATGATTGGATGAATAGTTTTTGAATAACATTTTAGTACATGGGTTTTGATATATTGAAGGATTTATTAATTTATAGAAAGAATATGTATGATATTAATTATGTTATTAATGAGACATATATCTCCCTCCAGTGAATGGGGTAAATATTGATATATCATGATATAAATAACAATACAATAAGAAGTGAACCATGTTCGGTAAGTGGAATTATCTACTCTGATTGTCATGGAACTTAACCTGTAATATGCTGATTATTTAGATAATGAACAAATTACAGTATGATCACTTCGGTAATGATACCTTACTATAAAGAATGTTAATTTATATTATTATTTACATTCCACAAATCAATGTCTTCTATCTATGTTAAGAAATTATTGTTCATGTTCTCAAATTACCTTATTATTCATGCATTTCAAACCACTATGACCCATGTCATGAAAAATTATGATGATATATGATATTAATGGTATGGTATTCAAATGTTATTGGATATTGAATGAAAAATATTATTACTATAATAACACAACTTTCTGAATACATGAGTCACCCATGGATTCCAAACCACCAATGTAGGGAACAAATATTTATTGACTAATTCATGATGGAATTTGTACCTTCATTTAGTGTGTTCAAAAACCCTCTAGTCTCTAATAAATTGATCGATACAGTCGAAATTATATACATCATTATTAATTTTCTTGAGAATGAGAAATTAATTTGATATTTTTTACCTTTGAAAAAAATATAATAGTGGAGGACTATTATACTGAAAAACATAGAACAAGAAGAAATTGAAATTATGGAGTGGAAAAAAATTATTTCATTTTTTCAACAATTAAACTCATTGTATAATTTATATGAAAATGGAGAAATATTTCATTGAGTTAAGTAATATAGGGGATGATGTTAATGGTAATTATGAGGAAAATTTCAACATACATGCGAGGTATGGTTATGTGTTATCATCTAACCTAAAAGTAAGGTTATCTAATTACGCATTGTCTTAAAACTGTGTCTGGAAAGTGAATTATCCATATGTAACTTTAGTAGCTATGATGAAATCATTTTATGTGCAATCAAATTAAATATAGAGATTAGAATCACACATTAATCTCATGGGTTGGAAAAGATAATTGAAATAGAATTAATAGGAAATTCTAAAAACCATATAGGGATGAAAATTATGTATTTATTATAGTCAATATATTGAGGGAAACCTATCAGAAATTGGATCAAGAAAACTGATAAATGTTTCATATCTAGATGTAGTGGACCATACCCTCATGGACCATCCCTTTTCCAAATTCCAGATCCTAAGGGCGGCACCTCGGTGGTAGGGCGTCATTTCAGTGTGCGACCGACCGACGAGACACGATTACTGCGACCGATCGGTGGGTCGTAGACTGGTCCGAATGATCGGAGGATCCCTGGTTGGTGCGACCGATGGGTGCATCGCTGAGAAGTGCGACCGATCGGTACATCGCAGACCAGTGCGACCGATCGGTGTGTAGCTGATCGGTGCGACCGATCAATGCATCACCGAACGGTGCCACCGATCGGTGTGTAGCTGACCGGTGCGACCGATCGGTGTGTCGTCGATCGGTGCCACCGATAAGCGTGTCCCAGATCGGTGCGACCGATCGGTGTCACACAACCTTGTCATGTTTTTTATTCTAAATCATTTCCCGTAACACCATTTTTATGATTTTTTTACATTTTGGGAAGTGGCTCAAGGCCATTTTTATCCCCATAAAGAATATTTGAATTCTTGAGAGTGGGGAGACCCTCAATGGACCCAGCTGTGTGTCCTCATAACATTTCCCCTCTGTTTATATAAAATCCTTCAAAGTCATAGCGGTTACCACCTTTTTCTATTAAGAGTTATTAAATAAAAAATTAATTTAGTCATGTGTAACCACACAACCACGTGGTGGAACC
The DNA here is from genome assembly GCA_963277665.1 of Viscum album. Taxonomy (NCBI): domain Eukaryota; kingdom Viridiplantae; phylum Streptophyta; class Magnoliopsida; order Santalales; family Viscaceae; genus Viscum; species Viscum album. The sequence goes on from OY728130.1 coordinate 1,715,516,459, forward strand.
ACGATCCGACCTTATAGTCATTCAAAATTCCTTATCAGGTGACAACCGGATCTCATCCTTATATCACACGAGAATTTCTTCTTCTTCTTCCTGTTTTCCTCGCTTTTCTTCCTGGTGTGTTTGGAGTTCCCCTTCCCGAGGCAAGTGGTGCGCATGTGCCAAAGCTTTTCTGCTCACCCTTGGAGTCCCCGTGGTTCCTCCCCTGCAAGTCGTGCATCCCTCTTTCCTAGTGCATGGAGAATAACTTCGATCCTTGATCAACTAGGTAGGTTTTTTCCTTTTTCTCTCTAGTTGTGTATCATGTGGGGTGGTTATGCTATTGTTTCTATGGTATGGATGACACCAAACATTAATAAAGATAAAAAATAGACTTTAAATAAAGAAGGTGGGGTGTGATCGATGTTCTACTGCTTTTCCATACCCTTGATTATTTATGTTATGAATTATGCGGGCCAATTCCAACTGAAAATCATGGTCGTTGGTGGCCTTTCTTTGTGCATTAATGAACCACTGTCTTCTTTGATGATTGAATAGATCCAACATGAAAATTTGGTAAATCACATAAACATGGCCAAATAAATGAATATCCAGTGAAAACAAACCTTGTGTGATCACCCCGGTTAACCAAACAGAAAGAAGAAAACATAGTGAATGATGTGCTTGAACTTTGAAGTATCCCTACTATGTTATGGTAGTAGGTTTGTTGTACTATTTGATTCGTAGGGGGTGATGTGGGTGAGGATGGGATCCTCCATTGTGGCATGGTTGTTGGTTGTGAATTTGAAGTAGTGTGGGGATGTATCTCGCGGTTTGGTTTGGTTCCATTACTATGAGGGATCTCACTGATCCCAATGTTGTTGTGAATTCAAAAGAGAACCAACTGTGTATGCTTAAATTTCTGTTTGGCTGTTTCTCTTTCTCTTTATTTTGTTTATGCATTTTAGTTTCCCATTAGTGCAGAATTCAATTATATGGGATCACATGAACATGAAAACAAGAATGGGTTAAATGGGGAATTGGTTCTAGAAATGATTTGTGACTTGGCAGTGAGTGTTGTACCTTTCTTTTATGAATAAATAGTAACAGGGTGTTTGTGCATAGGTTGGCTTCAGAAACCCTAGGATGGGATGATTGTTTGTTACCTATACGTATATCTATAGTTTTTTTGGTTCTTATTTTCTCCCCACCAAATTTGAGAACTTGTTACCGTAAACCCCCATTTCACATGGGAGGGTGTTTTTTCCAACACTCCTTTGAGTGGATGGTTATTTGCTACTTGTCTGCTCCCTTTTCCAAATAGCCCAAGACTCTTCAGGCAGGCTATTATGGAATGAAGTCCATCATAGCCCAAGATTGTTTGAGCATGGAATCTGTGGTGTTTGGCCCAAGTTTGTGTGAGAAGGTTGTTTCCCAAGAGTTTTTGGGATGAGGACCAGGTGTCTTCGGCTGTGGTAGTAGTTGTTATGGACTAGGCGTTTGCAGGCATGGTTACACGTGGGGGTTGTGGCCCAGGTGTTTGCGGGCTGGATGTGTAGTTTCGGCCAAGGAGTGTGTGGGTGGGGTGTGGCAGCGGGACTGCGGTGAGAATGGTAGAATTGGTTTGATGTGTAGGATGTCTTCAATAACAAGTGGGAAAGTGGCACGGGGTACCCAAATGTTGATGTTCTATTACTATAAATTACTTGATTTGCGTTATTTGTGGAGTGTTCCTTGGTGAGGCTTGTGTGGATAGTTTTCTTTATTAGCTGCTTTGGTTGTCTCTTTTCTCACATGGAATTAGAATGCCTCCTCACTTGTGCATGAGAGTCATTGGATTTCCCTAATGAGTATACTTGTATGCTCACCCTAGTTGTATAAAACTATTTTTAGGTTTCTAGAAGCACTTCAGGGATCATGCGGGGCCGTACTAGCTCCAACGGTGGGATAGTTGCAGTTGCTGTTATTTTTAATTTTTTGGTAATTTACCTTTGTAGTCCCCTTTTACTTGTGGTATTTACTTTTGTAACATTCATATTTGAACGGTTTTCTTTGTCTTTCCTTTTTCAACCAGTTCTCGGGTTGTTGTGATTTACTATCTTATCTCCGGATCTTATTAAAGAAAAAGGTTAATTCCTTCCATCTTGTGTGTGATTCTATACCATTGGTGCTAGTCGCCACTCTGGGACCTATTGAAGGTGGGTCTCTTGGGTCACTATCTCTCCATCAACATGAAGAAGGAAGGGTCTAGTAATCTGCTGTCTCCTCTCTCATCTTGGTGAAGGCGGGTGGTGACAGAATGGTATTAATGGTGGGTAAATATATAGGATGAATTCTAGGGTTAGGCACAGTTAGGATTTCATGGAATGTTAGTGAAACATCATTGGGTGATCTTGGTGCATGAAGTAGGCTAGGGAAGACTGCTTAGGACATGGGATTTTAGGGCCCCCCATGATCCGATGCAAGGACTCTGGGCCTACCGACCAACCAAGTGAGGCATCACTAATTGCAGGGTAGAGACCCTAGGGAAGGTAAATTCATCATTTGACTTTTGTTCTTATGTTTCATGTGTATTTTGGGCAATTAAAATGAATAATAAGTCTATGAAAATGTAAGATCAATATTCTACACTACTCGGGCTTAGGCATTGCTTGTTTCCCTTGTAGTTATGGCACCTGGGAGATGACCACGAGAAGTGTGGGGGATCGAGGCCCAGGAGGTCGACTTGGCTGATCGACAGAGGGCTGACTAAGAAGAGGAGAATGATCAGTGGAAGAAGATTCTTTGAGCTTTTCAGCGGCAGACCCTTGGGAAGTATGAGGGTAGCATCTGAGACATGGAGACAGAGAGCTATCTAGAGTAGTTGGCGATAGATTTCAACTTGATCTGGGCTTCGACAGAGTTTTGGGATCCTTTGGCTGTAAGACAGATGTAGGGAGCATCACGTCAGTGGTGGACGCTTTATTTTGCGGAGAAGAGGGAGGCTGAGGTGACGTGGGTTGACTTCGAGAGGGAGTTCCATGTGGAATTCTTCTCTTCTATGATGAAGGATGAGAAGTGGCTGGAGATACTCTCCCTCCAGTAGGGGAGCATGTCGGTGAGAAATTTGGGGATCAAGTTCAAGGATCTCCTCCACTTCACTCTGGACCTTTTTCCAGAAGTGGAGTCTCAGGTGAGATGCTAAGAAAATGCCCTCTGACTTTCTCTTCAGTATGTCGTTACTCCCTTCACCCTACCGACATACTTGGAGGTCTAGAAGTTGGATGAAGTGGTGGAGAGGATGCACACATGGAGAGGTGTATCGTGAGAGGGAATCCATTTGGGTTCGTCAAATGGGAATGTCGTCCACATAAGGCTTCAATCATCAGGGCCCTCTATGTTTTGACCAGTAGGAAGCATGCCTCAGCAGTTCCAGTTCTGGTCTTCCAGCTCTTTCCCCTTCCTTTCGGGTCCATGGCCGAGATGCTTCATCTGTGGAAGAAAATGGGAACCTTCGGAACCAATGACCGGATAGAGTGCAGTATGACGGTGGTTGGCAGGATCAACACCCACCTCAGCAGCAACAATTTCCAGCCAGACCCTTTCAGCAGCAGCAGTAGGGGCAGCGAGCTCCCACTCTTCTAAGGATAGGCGCCGCAGGAGGAGGCCGACCATAGGGTGCCCCTCAGGGACCTCGACTAGGGAATGGTTAGGGAGGTCACCGAAAGCCCAGAGGTAGAGAAACTGGGCATGGGAAGTTGCACGCCACAGAGGTAGCAGTTCCAGCAGGGCCATAAGTCATTTGAGGTATGATCATTTTTTAGTACCCTTTCCTATTCCTTGTTCAATATTGGAGCTTCAAACTCTTTGGTTGAACCCAGGCTGGCCCATGATATAGGATTATATGCATAGAGACTTCAAGTGACACTAGTGATGATCACACTAGTCAGAGGTCCGACCGACTTGTTTCATGTTTACCGAGGGTGTAAACATATGACAGGGCCACATCAGTCTATCAGGGATCTTCTACTATTGCAGATACAACCTTGAGATGTCATATTAGGCATGGAATGGTTGTTCTCTATATATTCCATCATTGAATGCTTCGGAGGATGGGTCTTGTTTTCATATTTGGCTAGCCGACGTGTAACTTTCATCGGTGAGTGGGGTTTCTAGAAAAACAGCAGGCGAGAAGAGCCCCTCCTTTCCTTGTAAGACGAGATATCAGTGGAGTCGACATATGTAGAAATGGTGGATGTTCTAGGGGGCGTCAGTGAGTTAATGGGTTTCTTCCTTGAGGAGGTGGCAACACTACCCCCTCGACATGATGTTGAGTTCGGTATAGACTTGGAAACTGGTAACCATATGATTTAGATGGATCCCTACCAAATGGAACCTTCTGAGTTACTAGAGTTGCAGATTCACATTAACGATCTGATGAAGAAGGGTCTTGTTTGACCAAGTGTGTCAGCATGGGGTGCTCCAGTCTTATTCGCAAAGAATTCATATAGTGTTCTCAGGCTATGTGTAGAATACCGTAGACTGAATCAGATAACAGTCAAGAACTGTTACACTCTACAAAGTATAGATGACCTTTTCGACTAGTTAAAATGGGTAGAGTGGTTCTCCAAGATTGACCTGCAGTCGGGATATCACCAGCTGATAGTGAAGGAGGGTGACATCTTGAAGACTGCCGTCAGATCTAGATATGGGCACTTTGAGTTTTTAGTCATGTCGTTCAGTGCTACGAACACTCTATCTGTGTTCATGGAGCTCATGTACTCTGTCTTCTGGGAATACCTTGATCAGTTCACAATAGTGTTTATTGACGACATCCTGGTCTACTCAATATCATAGTAGGATCACGCTGAGAACCTGAGAACAATTTTAGAGGTCCTCCGACAGCACCAACTCTATGGGAAGTCATCCAAGTGCATGTTCTAGATGAGAGAAGTGCACATGATTGTGCACATGGTGCCCGATCAGGGAAGAGCGGTAGACCTATTGAAAGTTGAGGAGGTTGTTTCTTAGGAAGTACCAAATAACATGACAGAGGTTCGTAGTTTCCTTGGACTTCCAGGTTCCTATCGGAGGTTCATGCCCAACTTCTTCCGATTTGTAACACCTTTGACAGTTTTGACCAAGAATGACCAGGTTTTCATGTGCAATGGGGAATGGAAGGCAACCTTTAGCTATCTGAAGGAGAAGTTGGTATGTTCCCCCATGCTGACGTGGCCAGAAGAAGGGGAGACGTATAATGTATTCTGTGATTCTACATGACATGGCATCAAGTGTGTGCTGATGCAACGGCAAGGGGCGATCTCTTGTGGGTATGGATATTTAGGTCCTCATGAGCGTAATTATTCCACCCATGACCTGGAGCTTGTGGCGGTAGTTTTTGCACTAATGTTGTGGTGGCATTACATCATCAGGGAGCACTTCGTGTTCTTCACGGATCACAAAAGCTTGAAGTATATCTTCTCCCAGAAGGACCTGAAATTAAAGAAGCAAAGGTTGATGGTGTTCCTTTAGGACTACGACTTCATGATTTCCTACACCTCAGGAAAGGGTAATGTGGTAGACGATGCCTTGTGAAGGATGTTGTAGAAGGATACGGTTAAAGAGTTTCCATATGCTTGGACAGCGATGGAGGAGTTAGCTACCCTTCACCTAGATGCGAGGATGGATAGTGGTAGTGGTTTCCTATATCAGATGACAATGCTGCCTTCTCTACTATAGAAGGTGGAGGAGTCTCAGTAGGAAAAATAGAGAGTGAAGTTATGTGTGACCAGGTTAACCAAGACGATGCTCCGGAATGGTGGATGGAGGATGGTCAGAATCAGATGCTTTTCTGAGGAAAGTTGTTTCTTCCAAAGGCGATGTGCGAGATTATTCTTGGTGAGTTCCACAAATCACCCCGAGTAGTGAACCTGATAGTTTCCAAAATGTACTAGGGCTTGAAGAGTCAGTTCTGGTGGCACGGTGTAAAGCGGGCGGTGGTATATTTCGTGGCCAGGTGCCTAGTGTGTCAGTAGGTGAAGGCTGAACATCGTGTTCTAGGAATCTTGTTGCAGCCTTTAGATGTCCCCGAGTGGAAGTGGGATGAAATCTCGATGGATTTTTTTATAGGGATTCCCAAGGTTCAAGGAGGCTGCGACGCTATCCGGGTAGTGGTGGACTGGTTAACGAAATCAACTCACTTTCTAGTTATCAAGTAGTCGGGTGTTGTGGATGACTTTGAACAAAGATATGTGGATGAGTTAGTGTAGTTGCGTGGAGTTCCAAGGTCCATAGTCTCAGATAGGGATGAATGGTTTACCTCATGAGTCTAGAGAGGATTTCATCATGATTTTGGAACCCAGCCACGTCTTAACACTGCTTTCCACCCCTAGACAGATGGACAGATAGTGCAAACCATCCAGAAAATAGAGGACATGCTACGTGCATGTATTCTGGATTTTGGGGGATAATGGGTGTGACACTTTCCTCCATTAGAGTTTGCCTACAATAATAGCTACCACACTAACATCGACGCGGCTCCATTCAAAGCCTTGTACAGAAGGCCATGTCGCTCACCAGTGTGTGGGACCGAGGTTGGGGAAACAAGTGTTCTTTGATCGGAAGTGGTGCATAGCACGATAGAAAAAGTTCCTCTTATACGAGAGAGATTGAAGGCGACTCAGGACCGACAGAAGTCATATGCCTATAATAGGAGGATCCCCTTGGAGTTCGTGCTTCGGGACCACGTATTCTTGATGTTCTCTCCTTGGCATGGGCAACAGAGGTTCGGTAGGGGCAGTTAGCCCTCTCCAAGTTTCATCGATCCATTCGAAGTGCTGCCGCGGGTGGGAGAAGTGGCTTATCAGCTAGCGCTACCACTACCGCTACTGAGAATACTTGACATCTTCCAGGTATCTCAGCTCCGACAGTATCTACATGATGATTCATGTATCCTTGACTAGGGAAAGCTGGATGTCCTGGCCGTCCTGACTTATGTGGAAAGACCAGTAAGGATCGAGGATCGTGAGGAAAAGTTGCGTCACAGATTGACCATTCCTTTAATTCGTGTGTTGTGGAGACATGGTAGGATGGAAGAGAGTACTTGGGAATGGGAGGCACAAATGTGTGCCCAATACCGCGAGCTGTTTTGAGTTTTATTCGATTATACTTGTTTGTGATGGAACACTTTACCATGTTAAGTATGGAATGTATTTTTTCCTTATTCTCTAGATTCATTTGAAAAGTCCTAACTGCGGGGAGGGGTGGTCTCGATCCCTAATTAAGAGGCATTATGGTGGATGCGATTAAACCCATGCGGGTGAGTCAGTGTCACCCAAAGCGGATATAATCATGACAGGGAAGAGGAAACTCCCTAACCCATTTGATTGGAGAGATTGAAACTTTATTTTTGTTATGTTTCTTAAGGGGGAGGCGTTCTTATATGTCGTAGAGGTTCACTGCTGATAGGTATCCTTCAGTGGGGTTGTTCGAATCCCCTCTTTTCTTCATGTATCGTTTGATTCTCGAGGGATAGAATGGTTTGAGAGGTATCTGATGTAATGTCTGATACCCTCGTGGTCCATCCCTTTGCCAAATTCTAGATCCTAAGGGTGGCGCCTTGGTGATAGTGTGTCATTTTGGTGTGTGACCGACCGATGGGACACGATCGGTGCGTCTGATCTGTGCATCGCCGACCGGTGTGACCAATCGGTGTGTTGCTGATCGGTGCGACCGATTGTTATGTCACCGACCAGTGCGACCGATCGGTGGGACCAATCAGTGTGTCGAAGATCGGTGTGACCAATCGCAGGGTCGCCGATCTGTGCAACCAATGGGTGAGTCATCGAACAGTGTGACCGATCAGTGCATCATCGAAAGGTGCAATAGATCAGTGTGTTGCCTATCGGTGCAACCGATTGGGGTCACAGAGCCTTGTAGAGTTTTTTCTACTTCAGCCTTTCCCATAAGGCAAATTTTAATCTTTTTTATACCTTTTGCGAAGTGGATCAAGGCTGTTTTTTTCCCATAATCAACATTTGAATACCTAAGAGTGTGGCAACCCTCAACATACCCAGCTGTGTGTTCGTGTAACGTTTCTCCTCTGATTATATAAAATCCTTCAATGTCACAGATGTTACAACCTTTTTTTATAAGATTTATTAAATAAAATATTAATTTAGTCATGTGTAACCACCCAACCGCGTGGTGAAATGACGATCCGACCTTATAGTAGTTCAAAATTCCACATCCCATGACAATCAGATCTCATACTTATATCACAAAGGAATATCTTTTTCTTCTTCCTCTTTTCCTCTCCTTTCTTCCTGGTGAGTTTGGAGTTCCCATTCCAGAGGCAAGTGGTGTGCCTGTGCCAATGATTTTCTGCACACCATTGGTGTCCTTGATGTTCCTCCCATGCATGTCGCACATCCCTTGTTCTTGGCGCGTGGAGAAGAACATCGATCCTTGATCAACTAGGTAGGGTTTTCCTTTCGTCTCTCTTACTGTGTATCATGTGGGGTGGGTGTGGTATTGTTTGTGTGGGATGGATGACACCAAACTATAATAAATATAACCAAAATACTTTAAATATCATAGGTGAGGTGTGATCAATGTTCTTCTCCTTTTCCATACCCTTGATTATTTATGTTTTGAATTGTGTGGGCCTATTCCCAATTGAAAATCATTACTGTTGGTGGCATTTCATTGTGAATTAATGAACCATAGTCTTCTGTGATGATTGAATGACTCTAACATGAGAATTTGGTTAATCACATAGACTCGGCCGATTAAATGAATATCCAGTGAAAAATAAACCTTGTTTGATCACCCTAGTTAACCAAACAGAAAGAAGAGAACTTAGTGAGTGATATGCTTGAACCTAGAATTTTCTCTACTGTGTGATGGTAGTAGGTGTGTTGTAATGTTTGATGCTTATGGGGTGATGTGGGTGAGGATGGGATCCTCTGTTGTGGCACAGTTATTCATTGTGAATTTGAAGTGGTGTGGGGTTATATCTCGAGGCTTGGTTTGGTTCGAATACTTTGAGGGATCTCACTGATCCCTTTGTTTTTGTGACATCACAAGAGAACCATGAGTGAATGCTTAAATTGTTGTTTGGCTATTTCTCTTTCTATAGCTTGTGGTTATAACTATTAGTATCTTAGTAGTGTAGAATTTACTTTAGTGGGATCACTTGAACATGAAACCAAGAATGGTTTAAATGGGGAATTGGTTTTGGAAATGAGTTGTGACTTGGCCGTGACCGTTGTACCATTCTATTATGAATGAATAGTAAGTAGGTGTTTGTGTTTAGGTTGGATTCGGAAACCCTAGGTTGGGATGAGTGTTTTTTACATATACGTATATCTATAGTTTTTATGTTTCTTATTCGCACCCCACCCAAGTTAAGCACTTGGTGTCAAACACCACCATTTCATGGGGGTGGTGTTTTTTCCAACACCCATATGAGTGGCGGTTTATTAGCCTCTTTTCTTCTACCTTTTCTGAATTTTCCAAGACTCTTCTGGCAGGCTGTGACGGCCTGAGGTCCATTATAGCCCAAGATTCTTCGGGAAAGGATGTTGTGGTGGTTGGTCGAGGTTTGTGCGGGAAGGTTGTTTCCCAACAGTCTTCGGGATATGGCCCATGTGTCTTCGGGCGTGGCAATAGTTGTTCTGGCCCAGGTGTTTGTGGGCATGGTTATGAGTGGTGGTTGTGGCCCAGGTGTTTGCGAGTGGGATGTGTAGTTGCTACCCAGGTGTGTGTGGGTGGGGTATGGCAGTGGGACTACGGTGAGAATTCCATGATTGGTTTGTTGCGTAGGATATCATCAATAACCAGTGGGAAAGTGGCGTGGGGTACCCAAATGTCGATGTGTTATTACAATAAATTATTTAACTTGCATTATTTGGGGAGTGTTCCTTGGTGAGGCTTGGGTGGATAGTTTTCCTTGTTAGGTGATTTTGTTGTCTCTTTTCTCACATTTCATTAGAATGCCTCCCCATTTGTGGACGAGAGTCTTTGGATTTCCCTAATGAGTATACTTGTATACTCACCCTACATATATAAAACTGCTTTCCGTTTTCCTGGATGACTTCAGGGATTGTGTGGGGACATACTTTCTTGGAAGGTGGGACAATTATAGTTGCTATTTTTTTCTTTTATTTGGTACTTTACATTTTTAGTCCCATTATACTTGTGGTATTTAATTTTCTAACATGCATATGGGAACCATTTTCTTTTGCTTTCCATTTCCCCCCAGTTATGTTGTTGTTGGTATTTAATATCATATCTCACGATCCTATTAAATAAAAAGGGTAATACATTCCATCTTGTGTGTGATTCTATACCCTTGGTGCTAGTCGCCACTCCATGTCATATTGAAGGCAGGCCTCAGGGGTCATTATCTCTCCTTCAACATGAAGAAGGAAGGGTCTGGAAATCTATTGTATCTTCTCTCATCTTGGTGAAGGTGGGTCGTGAAACTAGAAATGAATTCATCAGTCAATTAAATGTTGATATTATGGGAAGAATTTTTCAAATCATCTGAATAATGTTAAACCTCCACAAAAAGAAATTCCCCCACACTAGTTTTTTAAATTCACATTGTATGGAAAATATACCAACTATTGTGAAAATATGGAGGTAAATAATAAGTGTTGATGTCACTAATCACTTTACACCTGATAAAAAGGAAAATATTATGAAATAACTCTTTTTGATGAGGGTGTGATAAAAATTTCATTAAAGGAACACATACCATCCAATATAGAAATTCTAATGTATTATTTTATTTTGAATATAGCAAATATATTATTTTTTAAAAATTAATCTAATGGTATCACCTTATAACCTCAAAATCAGGAGTTGAGTTTTTAACAAAAAACCATAATGGTATGATGATAATATTCTAAGTATATAATTATTTTATAGTTGAGGTTTTTTGGAATGTTTTTTTAGAAAAAGCTTTTATTCTTCCACAATTATAATTCTAAGTAAATTTTTTCATGTATTGTATTTACATACATAAATCATCCATCAATTGAATTTTAAGTCAACTTACATTTTATATTTTTAACAAAAATGTTATCATCTATATGTGTGGTTAAAAAATAAAATTATTTTTGAAATTATATTAATAATATGTGTCATAATTCTTATTCAAAAAGGAATTTATCACATATTATTGAGGAGAAACTATATATTAATGATTTTAATATTTTGTAGGATTTTATTGATTTTTTCTAAAATATTTTCCTGGTCTTCCACCAAATCCAGATGTTGAGTTTTTTAAATAACTCATACCTGGTGCTACACTTATTTTCAATACTTCATATAGAGTGGTCCTCATTGAGATGAATGAATAGAAGAATAATCTCAATGGGAATCATGACAAGGGATTCATTTTCCCATGTGCATCACCTTGGAGTACATTTATTCTATTCTATATGATGAAAGATAGATAAATGAGACTCTCCATTTATTAACATTAATTTAAAAGGATATATATAAATAAAAACTATACTCTTCCCTATATTGATGAATTTTTTATCAACTACACATAGATAAATATTTCAACCAAGATTTATATTCAATATAGATATAAACTATTGAGGGTAAAGAAGGATGATATACCAAATACAAAATTTCATATATGGTATGGACACTATTAATTTATTGTGATAACTTTGGTCTTACTAATTATGATATTAGTATTTTTTCAATGATAAATGAAGAGCAAGAATATCCATTGGGATTTGTTTTCAAAACCCTAAGGAAAAAATAATCCCTATGAAAAATTTACTAACATTTCATTTTATATGTGGAATGTTTCGTTATTGGGTAATATAATCTCAAGTTTTGGTATATAATTAGACTTTTAAAAAATAAAAATTATTGAAATTTTACCCAAACCAATCACATTGACATAGATTCATATGACTCCCTATTTTTATGGATATTATCAGTTTATTGTAGATGTTTTTTAGTGCTATTGAATCCAGTAACTTTGTTAAGTAATAAAGAGTCTATATTCCTTCTAATGGATATCTATGAGTACTATATAAAAGGACCTAAATAAAAGCATCATCAGTGTAATTATGAATTTACTATCATGTAGTAGGTAGGGTTTTTAAATTTAATGTGATTCAATAATGAATGTATTGTAATTTCTCCTCATATAGAACAATGTAATTATAAATTAAGAATCACAGTAATTTAATATCCATGAGAAATAATACTCAAGTCATGATTTTGAGATAGTTATGATAATTTTTAAATTAATATTATGGTGTAATTATCTATATGGATATTTTGGGACATATATACTCATCACTAAATTTTATAGTATCATTTCAATAATAAAGTGCCAAACATGCACCAAATAAGATGGTTTGAGATGATTAAATATTATAATTTCTTAATACATTACCTCTTGAGGAAAGAGAACAAGGATATAATATATCTATGATGAAAAGATAATATTATTTTATAAATGATTTGGATCACAAAATATCCAATATTTCTAGACATGGAAATTATATATCATGAAATGTAGATGAAAAGGTAAATATCAAATCTTTCACAAATTAGTTCCCATGCACCTATCCATGTAAAGATTATAGAGGAATAGACGGAATACATATATATAAAAATGAATGTTAGACATGTTCATAATTTAAACCAATATTTGGATGAAATGATAATGTTCAATAAGCATGTATTTCTCCCCTAGGTATTAGAATTGGTGAAGAATTCGGTGTATGAAGCTCCATGTTCATCATTCCCTATTCATCCTGAAAGTATAATGATTTATAGATATTTAATAGATTATTTTATAAGGGATGGAATGTTGAGATAAATTTAATGTGATTATTTTGGGGCATATTATGTCGAGAAGATAAGGATGAGAGATATAAGTAAAGGGTGATTTTGAATCCATTACCCAAACCTTAATAGAAATACGAATGAATCACCATTGTTTTTTTTTCATTATACTCTCTGAAATATCTAAATGAAATATTTCCATTCCGAATAAATTCAATTACCCTATGAATTCATAACATTTTAGTAACATTAAATTAAATTTCAATCGTGATCTACTAAATTGGTTATTCATTATAGATGTGGTAAGATTTAATTATGTACCATTACCAATTGTACATGATCAACATCAATGGTTTAACCAAATGTTTTGGAGAAGCCTTTATTGTAATCTTGATATAGAGTTATATTTCAGAACTAAATATCATATTTATAAATATAACCATTCTTAGAGGAACGTTCAAAATCTAGAAGACTTGTTGTAATATTTTTCTATGGAATTAAAATTTTGATGGGATGAATACCTTCCTTTTGTAGTATTTTCATACAATGATATATATCACTCTAGAATTTGGATGTATCATTATAACACCATATATGGTAGGAAGTTCATGACTCAAACATGTTTTTATAAATTTGGAGGAAAAATTCTATTTGGACTTGATAAAAGTGAGAAAATAGAATAGAAGGTTAGATCTATTTAGCAACACATAAGAGTGGTAAAGTGATGATGAAAAATCTATGCTGAAAATCATTAAAAAAATATCTACGGTTTGAATTTAGTGATATATTCACATAAACATATCTACATATAAGAATGTTATAAGATTTAAAAATAAACATATGTTAACACCTTGTAATATTGGTCCTTATGAAATTCCTTATCATATCGGGGGGTAGCTTATCGATTGGTGCTTCCACCAAATCACTCACTTGTTCATGATGTGTTCTATGTATCTCTTCCAAGGATGTATATACCTTCACATATACTAAAATCAAAGGCCATAACTCTTGATTATGTTTTCTTATATGAAGAAAAATAAGTATATATTATTGATCATATTGATATGTTTCTATGAAACAAGACCACTCACCTAATTAATGTTCTATGGAAAAACCACCTATTTGAAGAAGATTTTAGGATCAGGAGGATATAATGAGGTAGAATTATGCAGATATATCTATATCATAGTGATTATTATATAGTGATAATTTCATTTTTAGTGGGGTATAATATAACACCTTAATATTTTTCTGAAAAAGCCTCTTTGAACAATTTCATTTATTCGATATCTTATGTTACATGCCACACTGTGGTTAAACAAATCATATAATATTATTAAAATATAATGATTCCATTATCACCTAGACATTTGATTAGTGGGTATGAATAGTAATATCTAAATTATAAAAAATATATTTGATCAACATATTTTTAAAATGAATTCATTATTTAACTATTTATTATAATAAAAAACAAATATTATTTGAAAATCAAAGTGATTTTTCTACAGAAAATTGTTTTATGCATAGAATTTATTATTATATTAATAAACTAAATTTATCTCAATTGGTAAATGATTTCAATATAATCAATATATCAACTACTTGATAAAAAAATTAGACACTTAATAAATATTAATCAATGCACAGTACAAAAATAAATTATATTTTATGTTTTAAATATATTTTTCTAAAAAGTAGTTTATGTCGCATTATTCTTACATACATTAAAATTGATTAATTAAATTTTTAGGTACTATATTAAATATAATGGTTTAAATATTTATAATAATGTCTCTTTAATTGGTTAATCTACCCTTTTTATCTATATGAATAGTAACAATGGTTTAATTTGTCAAATTTTTGAAAGATGAATTCGGTTATTCTAGATTAAAAATAAGTGATAAGGTTATAATTTTTCAACCTAATTGTTTTTGGATGAATTTATGTTTACCCTTATCACAGTTGTCTTGAAACGTAATGTATTAATGGATGATTTTCAATGAAATTTTTTTATATATTATTTAATGAAAATAATGTAACACAATCTCACTCCTAATGTATTAAATATCATATTTATGATTGCATATGGAAAAAAATTGGTTATAGAATAAATTTAATAGTAATTTTGTTTATATTAAAATAATATTACATATGGAAATTTATTAATAATTTCCTTGTGTTATATAATAAATTTTTATTAGTATACAACGTGAAAATAATATTTTTCAATTATTAAAAAAATAAAATAAATGATTTCAAAATTTTTAATGTCATATAATTTTTGTAATCTATGGTTCCCATGTATTATATATGTTAATATGACAAATTCGTATTGTATTAAAATATTATAATCTAATTAAAACTTTTTATTCAGGTCTTTTAACTCAAATTAAATGAATAGCTTCCAGATTGATAATCATGATATTTTATCAAAATAATATTTTTTAAATTATTTTCAAATTCATTAATATATTTAAATAAGACAAGGTAGATTTAAAATAGTATAAAACTTCTAAAAAATCATTTCTTATCAATTGTTTAACTTATATATAAAAAATAAACCCATAAGTAATGAAATATTTATTATGGTATATTAGTTTAATATTAGATATGTAAGGGTTATTCATTAATAATTCTTTATTTGAAATAATTTTTTTTAATAAATAATATTCATAAATGAAATTAAAAATGTATTCTATATTTCCTTCAAATCTAGGTAAATTTTAAATAACTTTCTTTATAATTTTTTTTTTAAAAATTTAAACTGTTGAGAAATTTTCAATGTGCCCCTCTCATCAATTATAAAAGGGAAACTCCCCCTCAATTAGTTAAACAACATTAAACCTTCTAGATATAACTATCTATACCATGTTTCCTTATACCATTATACAACCACACTCTATATTCAATGGTCTTTCAAAAAATACCAACCCTATTGAACTTAACATGAGATCTAATGGATTCACTTCTAGAAAGAATTAATCACCATAACTGATAAATTTATTTTATACTATAATTTAACTAATCTATATATATTGTATTTATCATAAAATAATATCTTAATTATCCTTATTATGATTTAAGTTTTTTTATTAAAATACCATTATACATTATCATTCCCATCAAACTGAATGTGAATATATCACTCGTAAGTACGTGTGGCTTACCATCTCAAGGTAACAATGCAATTAATTTTTTGTCAAACTTATTTTTTATGACTATAACGATGGTTTTAATATTTATATATTATAAATATGATATAATTATAGTTATGGTATTATAATATCACATATAAATATATATCATTATATTAATTGGGAAATGATACCATCATTCCTGAGTAATGTAGACTACCACCTCCATAAAGAGGTTTTATTTTTTTAATTTATATTTTTCATTCATGGTAATGATGAATATTCTGATGAATATATATGATATAATAATTATCCAATGAAATTAAATTAATATTTACGATTGTTTCATTATATCTTTCAAAAAAATAAAAATGGTGTTCATGTGTACTTATGACCAACCCTCTCCAAGAATATATCTATTCAACATTCAATATATAACATTTATATATTATTATAAAAATGTATATAAGGAATATATAATATATTTATATTATGGTTAATATTTTTTATTAGAGGTAATCGAGATAAATGTACAGGAACCAGAGCTACTAAACTGAAATCCTCATGATTAATAAAACATTTAACACCCATAAATGACAATTTTAAACCGGAATTATTGATATAAGGGGGTGTTTAATGTCATAAATGAATAATATATGATATTATAAGTATATAAATGACTTAGTTGTAGATTCATAATAAAATAAAATAAATTATTTTGGTTTTTATAGTGATTTGATAGTAAAACCCAGAGTGTGGGGTTTTATGTTACAATCTATTATTTTCTAAGGGCTATTTATTATTAAGTGATAATGATGAGATATTATGATGAAACTATCCATTTATATTAATTTTATTATCCTTAGGTTATTTAATGATAATTAATATTTACCTTTCATTTTCCGACACCATTTTACTAAATATATAGTAAATATGGTTTTAACAAAGCTGATTTCATTTCACTCCACGGTCAAAAACCATATTCTTTCAAATACTTATTTTCTATTAATATTTTAAATGATGTTTTTAATATTATCCTATGATTTCATGAAGACAGTTTTACCATTTTTTGGCTTTAATAAAAAAAATGACGGAATATTTTTCACCAATATAGTACTTGTTGAATTTTCTGGAAAAAAATAGATGGAAAAAGTTTTTAACTTATAAAAATTGAATATAGTTTCCATCTACAATGACTAATTTATTCTTCATAAAATAATTTAAATTTTTTTTTCTTGGTATTATTAGAGAAATATTTATATTTTCATGTCGTTTTCACTATTTTATTTAGTTCTTTCGAACTACCAAGACCAATTACATGATTCAATATTATGATATATGATATAGAGTGTATGGTTTTTAAATGTTATCCTCATGTTTATAGACAATTTTTATCATGTTATTCTTATATGATCATTGAAACCTCTATTTTTATCCCATAATTATAATCATAGGATACCCTTTGGTATATTTCCTTACTCATTTTTTAATACATTTTTAATGTGTGTTATGTCTAAAAAGGTTGATAGTTATGAAGATAATATTTGAAATGATGTACAACTATTAGAAACCAATATATTATGTTTCCATGTTTCAAATTATATTATAACTATATAATTATAGCATGGATAATTATTTTATAATATGAATATTCATCAACATTGATTTAATATCTATGTATGAAATGTTCAGGTCACTGTAGTTTATATCATAGATATGTTTAATATGCCATTGGAATCTATGATGATATATATTTAGTAATAACCCTTCAGATAACTCTATATTTATGATAAAATCCTATGGTTTTAATAAACATAAAGAGTGGCCAAGGTTAATCATAAATATTAATAGATTATTTTTTTCATCATATAAATTATTTTTCATAATATTATGACTTATCCTCATGATTATTGTATCTCATTATGTGTTTTAGTTTTTTTCAATAGCTATAACATGCAGAAATCATTTTACTTATGTGTGTGATATATAATAATATTTTTATCCCCGTGAGAAAAAAATTATGGGAGATTTAATGATAAATATTATTACTAAATTAAAAAATCATTCTCAATATATTTATAATAGTATGATTCCAAAAAATTAATACTATGGAAAATTATTCGTTGATTCATTCATGAAGGGATTTCTATCATTTTATAGTGGTTCTAAAAATCCACTAGTCTGTGATAAATGGCTCTATATAATTGAAATCATATTTTTTATTCATTGGGGTTTGGATAATGATAAATTGAGTCTGTTTTGTTTTTTCCCATTTGAATGAAAAAATAGAATAGTGGAGGACTTTTACCCAGAGAAATAGAGAAAATGAAGAGAATAAAATTATGGGGTTAGAAAAAATTTATTTTTATTTTTCAACATGTAAATTCCTTATACTATTTATAACAAAATGGAGAAATAATGCCTTCAGTGAAATGTGATTCATGATGAATTTTTCAAAACATTGGAGGAAATTTACACAAGATATGTGTGGTATGATTCAAGTGTTATAATCCAATGTAAATGTAAAGGTAAATAATACCTAAGTGTCATAAAACAAAGTACAAAAAAAATTGTCCATAGGTCACTTTAATAAATATAATAAAATAATTTAATGTGCTATTAAATTGAATAAGATGATTGGAACTGCCAATCAGTCTCATTTTTCTGACAAGAAAATTAAAATATAATTCTATTGAAATTCTAAAAACCATGTATTTAAGAAGATTATATATTCAATATTCTAAATATGTAGATGGTAACATCTCATAAATTTAATCAAGGGAATAGATAAATATTTCAAATTTATAAATTAATTTAGCAGTCCATAAAATATCAAATTTATGGTAATATGTTCTTTAATGATGCAAATAAAAATAAATCTCCAGAAATTTATATTCCCTCTGTAAAGAAAATTAAAATGTAAAGAGTATCGGAAATATACCTACTACTAAAAAATATAAAGGTTCATGATAATGATTGATATCAACAAAATCTTTACCATTCAATCAAAGGAACATGTTTTGGAATAACTTTTTTTAATTATTGGTTCGATAACAATTTGGCGAAATGAACACTTATTATCCAATCTGGATACGATAATGACTAATTTTATACTTTATCTACCCAATATTTTATAGCTAAAGACTTTTATAAGGGTATCCCCTTATGATCTCAAAATCAGATGTTGTGTTACTAGTAAAAAACCATAATAGTATAATCATAATATGCCAAGTCAACGATTCATCCCTATCTAATGTTTGTGGGAATGTGTATTCAGAAAAAAATTGCATTCCTACACTATTGTAATTAGATGTAATCATGGTCATGGATTGGATTTATTTGCATAAATACTTCATTAATTTGAAAGGAATGACAGTTACATATTATATTTTGAACAATGTAATGATCATCTTTATGTGCCATTAATAAATTAACATTTAACTGAAATTACATTGATCACATGTGTCATGATTCATATTCAAATGTTAATTTATTTTCTATTATTGGGGAGACACTCATTATCATCAATATAATGATTTTTTAGGATATTATATATTTCTTTCTAAAATATTTTCACAGTCTTCCACTATTTTAGGAAGACTATTTTTCAAAATAACGCTTACATTGTGTTACACATATTTTCAATAATATATATAGAATTTCCTTGATTGAGTTGAAATTGTAGAAGATGGAACTCTAGGATAATCATGATATGGGATTCATTACCTCCTATTCTTCACATTGGGGTACAAATATTTTATTTATTATGAAGAAAGACAGATCAAGGAGACTCATCATTAATTATAATTAAATTAGCAAGATCACTATCAAGAACGACAATACTCTAACCCACATTGATTAATTTTTTATCAACTACATGAAGCTAAATATTTTTTCAGAGATTTATATTCATTATATATGTCAATTATTGAGGGTAAATAAGTATATAACCCACACAAAAATACATATAAGGTATGAACAGTATGAATTTATTATTATTCCTTTGGTCTTACAAACTAGTCAACAATGATCATGGATTTATTGAATATAATATTTGGAGATTACCAGGATCAGTTTGTGGTACTATTTATAGATGATATTATTATTTTTTAGAGTATAAATGAATATAAAAAAGACCATTTTATAATTGTGTTGATGACCCTATGGAAATAAAATCTCTATAAAAAATTTACCATCTTTTCATTTTTTTCATTTAAAAGATTCATTATTGGGCCATAAAATCTCAAGTGTAGGTATATAAATAGACACTTAATAGATATAAATGATAAAAAATTGGCACCTAACAACTATTATGACTGATATTCATTGGTTTCATGGTTTTAATAGATAATATTAGTGCTGTATGGATACTTTTTGGGGATATGGAATCCCCTCATTATATTAACGTCGAAGTGATCCAAGATATATTCAATTGATGAATGAAATGACTGTATTAACGGACTCATGAGAAGCCTCATTATCACACATATGAATATACTACCCTGTAGTTGATAAGGTCTTGAAATTTATATTTATTCATCAATTAAGGGATTGGGAGGCATCAGAACAATGTGATTATAAATAAATCATCATGATAATTGAATGTCCCTAAAAAAATTACCAAACTCAAGATTTGGAGTTATTTATTATAAATTTTAAATTTAAATGATTGTGAAATTGTCTATATGAAAAACAGGGAACATATATACTGATCACAAAATTTTATAATATATCTCACCGAAAAAGATACAAAAATGAACTAAGGAATATTGTTAGAGATTATTATATATTATTGTTTCTTAATACATTACCACCCTAGGAATATGAACAAGGTTCTAGATGATATAATTCATAATGATAATATTATCTTATCTTTGATGATGATAAATATTATCCAATATTTTTCGACATTAAAATTATATATCATGAAATGTTGAAGGTATGTGAGATATCTTGTCTTTTCTAAATGAGTTTTCATACACCTATCTATATGAAGATTAAAGAGCCAGATACGGAATAAATAAATATTCAAAATTTGGTTTGAAGTTTTCTTGACTCCAATCATGATTTTAATGGAATAATAATGTTCATAAAGCTTCTATTTCTCCCCTTAGTTTTTTA
Organism: Viscum album; assembly: GCA_963277665.1. Taxonomy (NCBI): domain Eukaryota; kingdom Viridiplantae; phylum Streptophyta; class Magnoliopsida; order Santalales; family Viscaceae; genus Viscum; species Viscum album. Next base: position 1,715,537,500 of record OY728130.1, read on the forward strand.
TTTGGTGAAGGAGTTATGGAATGATGATGATAGTTCTTTGTTATCTATTCATCATGAAATTATAATAATTTTTAGATATTTGATAGAATATATTATATTGAGTGGAATATAGAGTAAAATTGGTGGGGATGTTTCACGGAGATTGGTATATCAATAAGTTAAGTGTGATAGATATAAGTAAAGGGTGATCTTATAACCATTACGCATACTATAATGCAGATGGGAAATCATCACCCTGTATTTTTTTATTGGACTCCTAAAAATATCTAAAGGAAATAATTCTATTTGTGATATAGTAATCATCATATTGAATGGATCACATTTTAGTAACATTAAATAATATATCCATCTTAATTAAATAATTTTCTTATACATTAAGGAAGTGGTAAGATTTTATGGTGTTACACTATCAATTATTCTTGATTAGGATCCATGGATCAACTCAATGCTTTTTAGAAGCCACTAATAGGATCTGGATATAGAGTTATATTTGATCAATATTTATCACCCTCATAAATATCACCATTCTGAGAGTATCATTCAAACTCAAGAATTCTTCTAGAAATATGTTTCCACATATTTCAAATGATGGTGGGATCAACTATTTCCATTGATGGTATTTTAATAAAAATATATCCATAACTCTAGCATTATGATGGATCATTATAAATCTCACAATGGTAGGAAGTGAAGTAATCCGACCTGGTATAGTGAATTTCGAGGAAAGATTCTATTTGGACATGATAAAACCTAGAAAATTGAAGGTATGGTTAGATCCATTCTTTCAGAACTAAGCGTAGATAATAGGTGGCAGATAATTTATTCGTAAAATTCCACAAATAGGTCAATATTTTAAGGGTAGTTAAAATTAATACAAATAAATATATCTCAATAGAAGAAGGTGAATATATTTTGAATGATGTTAATGTTAGCAACTAGGTATATCATTTCTTTTAAAATTCCTGATCATTTTTAGAGGGTAGCTTATCAATTTGGGCTTCCACCAAATCTTTCTCAAGATCATGATGTGTTACTTGTTTATCTCCTGACGATGTGTATACTTTCACATTTACTAAAATCATAACTGATACTACTTGAATATTATATTCCTTATAAACCACTATCTTTAATATTTTGGATCATATATATGATTTTAAATTAATCTAGACCACTCCCCTAATTAATGTTATGTGGTGAAACCACAATTTTTAGGATTATTTGTGGGAATCTAAGGAGATAGTTAGTTAGTGGTATCCTCATTTTTCAGTATCAGAGTGATGAAAATCATGTGTAAAATTCATTTTATAGAGGGTAGAATGAAACTCCATGATTTTTTTAAAATATATCTATTTAAATTATTTTATTATTTCAATAGCTTATTTTCCGTAGAGAACCGAGCTAAGGGAGACCACATAAGATTATTGAAATATTATGTTTCTATTACCACCTATTCATTGTATTGATAAAATATATAGGCATAACCAAGTTATAATAAAATAAATTATCTATAAATTATAAAATTGAATTCATTATTTATCAATTGATTAGAAATAAAAAAAATATTTAAAATCAAAAGGGACGTTTTCTAAAAAAATATTTTATGAATGCAAGGTATTATCATATTCATATTTTAATTAACTACTTTTGTTAAATGATTATAATATATTTTATTTTTCATCTACCTGATAAAATGTTTTAAACATTTAACAAATATTTTCCTATACATACAATAAAAATAAATTCTGGGTTATGCTTAAAATGTATTTTTCTAAAAGGTTGTTTTTGTTGCATTATTCTCACTCAAATTAAACATTATTTATTAAATATATAAGTACTAAATTATATTAAATGGATTAAATTTTTACAATCATGTGGCTTTAATTTGTTAAATAGTCCGCATTTATTTTTGGTAAACATGAATAATAACAATGATTATATTTGTCAACTTCATAAATAATGCATTGGGTTAATCTACATAAAAAATTACTTATAAGGTAATAATTTATCATCCTAATTTGTACTGTATTAATGTAATTATACCATTATAACATTAGTTTAGAGTCTTATATGTTTAATGGACAATTTTCCATGAATTTTTTTATCTATATTTAATTCAAATAAAGTTACACAACATTACTACTATTGTATTAAATATAATATCCTTGATCACATAAGGAAAAAAATAATTATAAAAAAAATTACAGTAATTTTATTTATAGTTAAATATTATTAATTATGGTAATTATTTTAAAATTTCATGGTGTTATATTACACAACGTAAAAACAATATTTATTCAATAAATATATAAATAAAATTAATGATTTGGAAATATCTAATTTGATATAAGTTGTGTAATTTATGTTGTTCCAAGAATTATATTGGTCAATATAAAATATTTGATTTGTGTTAAAATAAAATATTAAAATTTGATCTTTTTTAGAAAATCATTTAACACAAATTAAATGAATAGATTCAACGTTGATTATATTGATATTTTGTCAAAATATTATTTTATAAAATTATTTTATATTCATAAAAATCATTCAATAAGACAATGTGGATTGGAAATAGTACATAATGTCAAAACAAACAATCATTTCCTCGATAATTTTCACCATATATGTAAAAATTACAACCCACTAATACTGAATTGTATTACCATAGTTAATTTTAATATTTGATAAGTAAGGGTTAATGAATAATATTGTTTAAAATAACAAAATTTTCTTAAAAAAATATATTCATCGATGAAATTAAAACCTTATACTATCTAACATTCACGTCCATGAAAATTTGAAGGCATTTTCATTGACAAATAATTTACCAAAATTAAATCTTATGACAGATTCGAAAAGTTCCCCTAACATTAATTTTAGAAGGCAACTATATACGTCAATTATTTACACCATATTAGGACATCTATCTACAAAAATATTTAATAATTATACTAATATAATTAGATAACATGATTTTAGAGTTTTTCTTCATCCAAAACATTCCAATGTTATTTCAATTTACATGAAATCTAAATAGGTCATTTCCAAAAGGTGGTAATCAGCTTCCCTGATCACTTTATTTTCTTCCATTATTTACATAATTTATATATATATCCTATTTATAATAAAATTATACATTCATGATCTTAAATAGGATGATATGTATTTTGATTATTAAAATACTATTATACACATTCTTTCCCATCAAACTATATGCTAATGTATGACTCATGCATACGTAGGGATTATCATCTCTATTTAGCGATGGTAGTCATTTTTTATCACAATAATTTGTGGATGATTATTATGATGTTTTTAATGTACATTTATGATACTTATAAAATACTTATACTTCTAGTAATATAATATCGCATCTTCTGACATTGAATCTTATCCTTTGTGAAACGATAACATCATTCATGCATACATGTGGACTTCCACCACCATGAAGCATTGTAGTTATTTTTATTTTTTATTTTACATGAATTGTATGGAAGAATAATTTAATGAATATATATGATATAATAATGATCCTGTAAAATTAAATTAATATTTACCATTATTTAATTCTTTTTATTAAGAAATATAAATATCGTTCATGCGTACATAAGAAATTCCATCTCCATGAATATTATATTTCGGCATTATATCTAAAAAATTTATAGATGAAGATAAATATGTATATAATGAATATATATGATATTTATTTCCTGATTACTATTCTTTATAGGATGGAGCTAAGATAAATTTAAACAGTCTAGAACTTCTAAAGAAATACTCACTATCAATGAAATAGTTAACTACCGAAAATGACGATTTTAATAATGGATTATTGATATAATGGGGTGTAATAATGTTATAAATGGATCAAATATGATATTGTTATTATTAACATGAATCTAGTATAGATTCATAACATATAAAAATTTATTTTTCATGTCTACAGAGTGCTTTGAGAGCAAGGAAACCTCTATGTGAGTTTTGTATGTTAAAAACCATTTGTATATTAGGAATATTTATGATTAAGTTTTATGACGAGATATTATGGTCAAACTCTCAATGTATACGTTAATTTTCTTATACATTGTTTATTTCATGAATATAAATTTTTAGCTTTTATTTTCCTCTTCTTTTTTAATCAATATATAGAAAATAGGGTTTAAAAAAAATTCAACATCATTTCTCTCCTCGATCACTTTTTTTATTTTATATCCTTGTATTCTAAGTATATTTTCAAAAAGTTTCTTAATATTATCAAAGAACATTTTGAATCCATTTTTTACCATTATTTTATTTAATAAAATATGATGGAAAGTTATTTTTCCTAATGAGGTACTTTGTGACTTTTCTAAATAAATAATAAATGTAATATTTTTTAGCATGTACAACATGAATATTTTTTCCCACCACAATGACTAATTTTTTCGTCAAAGCATAATTTACACGTTTTATTGGTTATTTTCCAAAAAAAATTATTAAAATTTTATTTTATTAGTATGTTATTTCAAAATTGAAATCATATTTCCTTAAATAATATTTTAATTAATGTATTTCAATTAATAAATAAAAATAATACATGATTTCACATATATTTTAAAAGTCACAAGATCAATATATAGCATCCTTATTATGTTTATAGATTTTTTTTTTCTGAATTTTTTGAAAAAATGTTTAAGAAACTTATTTCTATTTCTAGAGTTTATACCGTGATGAAATGATGAATAGATTATAAAGCACATTGCATTTCAATTAGTAATTTTATGATGAAAGTTTTATGAAATCGGTTTCATTTTGTCTGTTCTAAAAACATTAATACCATATTTTCTTATGTCACAATTATATGTATTCCAAAAGTCAATGTATTAAACATATATTAATATTTCATGGTTCATGTTCAATGATTACCATATGATACATGTATTATGATTTTTTATGATTTTTATAATTACTAAGGATTATGTAATATAGTATACAGGGTTTGTTTTGAAAATGTTAATGTCATTTATCATAAAATTATTCGGATGATGTGATTTTAAAATGCTGATATCTTCCCTGTTTACCTTTTTTTGAGAATCAAATGTTACTATTTAATCTAACGTCCATGACATGGAGTCCAGTAAACCGGGGCTCTGTGTCGGGTCATCACATGACCTCAAGCGGACCTCCCTATACGCCAGAGGTTTCAGACTTGTGGTGAAGGTATAATATGACAAATACAGAGACTATACCATCTTTACCAGAGTAACCCACACCAAATCACAATAAAAATAATAGAAATTCTATGAAACAACCAATAAACATGTATAACCAAATATTTCATAACAGGGTACGAACACCAATCAAACACAACAATGTCATTCCATACATGTAGTGAAATGTGAATGAAACCCAAAATAAAACAAATGGAAAAAACTCCTAATAGGTCCCGACTCTATGTATGGATCCTTCTCTATGTATGTCCCTAGCCCAACTCAAAATCATAGTTTAGGGAATCTGCCCTTGTCCAAACCTGCAACTAAGAGATCTGCTCGGGTACTCAATAGTAGCCCGAGTATGGTGTGAGTAAAAAACAAAGTAGGCCACCATCAACGATGTCTACAAAATTTATAGTCCAACAGATAGTTCGTGAAATTACAATATAAATGGTAAGTAAGGAAAAGTTTTGGTGTCTTTAGTTAACAAGGATCATTTAATTCATGACTATCATTTATCCCAATTCCATTTCTTATTCCATTTTTACCACAGAATCCATTTTCAACACATTCTCTTTTGGATAGACATATACATCATCTATCGATGGGTCTAAGGCAATTAATCAAAATTAAAAGGGGAATAAATCAAGTCCCTAACTCACTAAGGATACACGTATCACATAAACACATTACCCTTTCCTCGAAGCCTCAATTCGGGTGGAATGACATCAATACATTAACCTCGCATCAAATCCTCATTCCAGGTGGAATGCAACCATTAGGGGAATAGAGTCTTTATACCTATCTAAAACCCATGCATTTTGGGGTGGAGTTTAGATACTTAGTCTAACTCGACCCATGGGAAAAGAAGCTCAAGTCAATTCCCCACTCTACAATGCTATGTGCACATACATATTTGTCAATCCATACATTCATACCATAACACAACATAACATAACCAATTCCATTGGAAATAATATTTAACAGTGCATTGAAAACAACATGGGAAATAATACTATGTCATAACCCTTTTGACACACTTCCCATTTACAATTAATATCCAGTAAGACAAATTCTCATTCTTGTTCCTTAACCCATTATGTGTACATCAACCCATATTCCATTATCCAAATTCATCAATGACCATACATTGACCCATTTAGCCCATTTATCATATCAAAAGCATTTAACTACTCATGAATTTCATGTACAATTATCATATCAAATAACTCTACCACTTTATTTCATTTAATCATTTATGTCCACCACTTATTTCTCATGTATTATCCCATTACACAATTAATTCATACTCTTGTTACATCTCATTAACATATTCCCCACATTCAATTATTTTACCCAATTGAATGTTCAAAATTTAACATGCCCTAATCCCCTTAGGCATTTCTAACCAAAATTCATTAAACAATCACCATAATCTATTTCAACACATTTACCCATTTTAATGTCATTACAGCGAACACCTTATTCCTTTATCACCCTAGTCATAATTATCAATATTTTATTTGTACAATAATTCACCATTAAGTCATATTCAACATGGGTTCCACATTATTATTTGGAGACCCATCACATAACCCTACCACACTCTTGGTCTGGGATTGCTGGCACACCCCATGGGGAGCCCTAAAATGGTAAAGACATCCTCAATGCGTACCATAGGGATTGTGAAGGTTTTAATTGGTCACTAATATAGTCATTTATATGAAACGCTTCATCGAATCCTATAAAAAAAGGGAAAAACAAGACCATCAACTCTAATGCACCAATCAAAAATAAAACTATGGGATAATACTTGTAGACCACCTACCTCGAATCCATTGATGAACGCATTCTTAATCATGGCATTGAATACAAGTTCAAGAAAACCTAGAATCCTAAACCTAGATCTCATCCATATATTATGGTTTTAGGATATCAGAAAAAGAGTAAAGGAAGGTACAAAGCCTAAACTAAAAAAATAATAAAGGGGAGGATTAGGATTATCAATATCTTTCATCTGCACATGACGGCACTCAAAATGCCCAGGAATAAAAGGAGATCCATACTTGTATGCACTTGGGAGAATTTGTTATTTCGTAGGGTTCCCATATAGAAGGTATTGGAAAAACCGGAGTTTGGTCTTAAAATCATGGGGTGACATCATTTTAATTTTCTTCCAACTTTTCTGGACAACACGGTTTTCCTGGATGGTTTTCCAAACAGTTCATAAACCATTCGACAACTACTGTATACAAGAGGCCAGCATACATGTTTTCCTGGGGATCACAAATGTTTTGAACTAACTGTGTGCAAGCTGTGAAAATGCTGCTATCAAAGGATTGTTGGTCTTCACAGTTTACCCGCATGGTTTCCCCTATTCGTACTCATACTATACAGCTTTCATGGCTTGGAGAGATTACTCTTCTCCCCGCCATGCCACTGGGGTACCCCCGAGTCCCCATCTGAACATGGGAAACACTTACCTATCACCAAAAAAGATACCCAAGACGACAAATAAATGAAAATATTATTTATGAAAATATGGGTCCTTACAAACCTCCCCTCTTTATAAAGGCTCTTCCTCGACCCACCCATCCAAGAATCACTATTTTTCCGTAACTAAAGGCCATTCCACTATGCATTCATATCCATCTACATTCCCAGTTTCAGGATTCAAATCACAGGGCCTCCAAACACAGTCCAAGGCACAGAATTTTCCCTCAAGAATTCCTCACCACAACCTACAACACGAACCAAAAAATGAACATCACCCAGTGCTGTTCACATCTTCCTTGGACGGAACCCAAAATTTTTCTTAACATTTGGTCCATCCTAGGGACCACACCCAAAAACCAAGAGGTTCTATATTCCATCATCAATCTCTACATATAATGTTTCCATCTACATAATCTCCTTTATGACCCTCATCCAATCAAACACCTTCATGTCTTTTTGAGTGATCCAGATCTTCTCAATGTACCTGGGACGATGTCAAGGGGTTGGGAATTCCCATTAGTAGTTGAGGTACACTAGAATTTTTTCGAAGAACACCACCAACAAATTATCCATTTTTGATTTTGAACTATTGGACTCTATTACCTACCAAGGATTTCAGGACTCCCTTTAGAACACATCACATCAACCCTTAACCCCTCCACCTAGGTCTGATTGCCAACGAAGTTTGACCATCGCTTCACGACAAAATTTCCAACAGCTGTAAACTAATGTTTCATGTGTAAATATTTCCACCACACCTTTTGAGTTCTACTGATTCATCAATGGTGGCTAAAAATGGAATCACAATAGTCCGCCACATCAAATAAAACAACAGTCACACTAAACAACCATAATTTTCATTTAAACCATAACTAGAATACTTTTCTATCCATGTCTACTAGTTATCCAGTCTCGTCATCCCTGAGGCGGCCTCTCCATCTCAACAAGCAACCAACACATTTCTACTAACAAATTCTGCTAAGTCACTACCCTTACCAAGGTTTCAGCATCGAGAAAAAATTATATAACCACACTTTATCCACCCCAGAATTTTCTTTTAAAAAATTTTTATACCTCCATTAATCCTCACCCAAATAGGTGAGTCTAGTATTTATGTGATACAACACTTCGAAACAAACCTTAAATATTATCACAAACACTAGGGTTCCCTTATGATAGAACCACTCAAAACTATACCATTAATCATCCCAATTATCCCTCAAGGCCAATCATACACCATGGAATACTATGATTCTGATAGTCAAGTCCAAACATCTAAACTTGTGAGACACATCAAAAGGCACTGGATACTCTATTTGACCCCTCACATTGGTCATATTGATGTTTTAATGCTACCAACTCCCTATACCGGAGTCACAACTAGTAAAATCCATTGGCCCTCTCTCCAAACCACACTTATCATGGCACGGACAAAAAAAACACATGAATGGAACTCTCACTCCCATTCTGATGCACACTATGCTTAGAATACCAAACTAAAATATACTATAGGTTCCATGCCAAAGGTTTAAACATTAATTGGAACTATGGGAAAAACATCATCTCTAGGATTCGAGACACAAATCTCAAGGTCTCTACTCATAAGTTCACCATGACCCAGACACCATCAATAGGGTCCAAAATGTACTCCGTACAGTCACAGACCATGAGAGTTCCCTCACTCACATCAATGAAAAATGCCACACATCCCAAAGGCCACAACCCTACCAAGGTGTCCCTATACACATCACCTAGGCCATATCACAACCAACAAGGCCTCACAATCCAAGCTAAAAGTATCCACTAGTGAACTGTCACTAACCCAACCTACACATACAATGGTCATCCCGATAACACAAAGGATACCCTGCTTTGAACTCAACCACTCATGCTTACAATTTATCATTCACCCTACACTTTGAAGAATGGCCAAAAGTATTTAACCACAGATGGAAATGGCCTCACGCTATCAACCATAAAAACCTAATTCTTCATACTCTATTCCAACAGTCGTCACCACTCTTATAACACCAGCATCTACCATACCTATAGTGTTTCATGGTCAAAATGAGGGTACCAAATTTACTTAATCACATGTCATTCATCAACACTTATTCAAACCCATTATTCTATTATGACATAACCTATTCCTCTCAAGAACATTTCCCATTTCACATATAGGTAAAATTAACATTTTATCTCATTTACACAATTAATTTGGAAAAATACATTAACAAAATTTACTATCTTTTTTCAGTGCTTCTCTTTTAGACACCAAAACTTCATGTATAATTTATCATAACACAAATCATTATCCTAGTCACAAAATTTCTTTATATGTGATATTCCTTATCTATTCATTCATTATCCTTTATTTCACTAAATTTTATCACAATTATTAAGCATAATTTTCTTCATATATATCAAGGTTGTAAATTTCATTCCACTCTCTATGTACCACACACCCATCCTGTGTGTGTTTCTATACTGATGCATGCCACAAATATCTTTAGGTTTGTAAAACGATTCATGAATGCACATCCTGATACCATTCCAAAAATGAGAGAAATATGATAAATCAGTCAAATCACAAGACATGTGCATCACCCAATGGTAAAATATCATCCAACTGTAACAACACATATCAAGAACAATGATTCCAGCCCTGTGTGACATGGGATTTCCCTCATACATGGGTCAGCTAATCTCAAGAATGATCTCTTTACCAATTCCCGACACATCAAAATACCAGTTCTACCATCCCCAACTAGTAATAAGGGAAAATAAATATTTGAATACAAATTTTTAAAATCGCCAACCCATAATCCACGGAAATGGTGCTCCGTGTCGGTTCATCACATAACCTCAAGCGTGTCTTCCTATATGCTAGAGGTTTCTGATCAGTGACGATGGTCTAATAAGAAAAATGAGGTGAATATACCCACTTTACAAAATTAATCCACAACTGATCATAATAAAAAACTAAAACAATATTAAAAAACCAATAAACATGCATAACCATACAATTTTTACCATGGTGTAATAACTAATCAAATAAAACAATGTCATGCGAGACAAGGAGTGAAAGTTAAAGAATCCCAAAATGAAACAATCATCCAAAACTCCCAACAGGTCCTGACTCTACATCTGGATCCTTCTCTATGTATGTACTGATCCTAACTCAACATATTAGTGTAGGGCCTTAGCCCTTGTCCAGAACTACAACCAAGAGATATGATTGGGTTCCCAACGGAATCCCGAGCAGGGTGTGATTACAAAACCATTAGGCCACCACTAATGATGTCTACAAAATATCTAGTCTAAAATAAAGTGAATGCATGTAAAAAATAAATGATAATTAAGAAATGGGATATTCAGGTGCCATTAGTTAACATGGATTATTTAATTCATGACTATCATTTTTTCAAATTCCATTTTTAAACAATTTTTACAACATAATCCATTTTCAACACATTCTTTTCAGGTTAGACATATACATAATATATACATAGTTATAAATAAATAAATCACAATTCATAGGGTAAATAAATCAATTCCTTATCACACTAGGGATACACATATCATATTAAAACATTGTACTCACATATAAGGCTTAGTATAGGTGGAATTACATTAATATATTAACCTCACCTCAAAGCCTCCGAATAGGTGGAATGAAACAATTAAAAAAATATATCCTTTGTCCCATTCTCTAACCTGTGCACTTTGGGGTGGAGTTTAAATCCGCAGTAAACTTGACCCATGGGCGTAGAACATCAAGTGAATCCCCCCCTCTACTAAGCCATGTGCACATGTTTATTTATCAATCAACACATCCATACCACAACACAACATTACATATCCACTTCCATTGGAAATCATCATTCATAATTCATAGAAAAAAACATGGGAAACAATACTACATCATAACCCATTGAAACACTCCCCAATTACAAAAAATAAAGAACAAAAATGACAACTCTCATGCACAAGTCGAAAATAATACTATGGTAAAATACATGTAGACCACTTTCCTCAGATCCATTGATGAATGCACTCTTAATCATGCCCTTTGATTTGGGTTCATGAAACCCTTGAGACCTCATCCTAGATTTCATTTAAAAATGAGTTTTTTAGGGTTTCATATGGAGATTAGATGAAGATAAAAACCCAAAACTAAAAAGAGAATAAAGTGGTTGATGAGGCTTACCTGGATCTTTAATATTAATTTGATGGCACTCAAAACACCCAATAATCGAAGAAGATTCATCCTGGATAGCTCTTGGGAGCTTCGGTTCGTTCTTAGGGTTCCTAGGAGTAAGGAAGAAGGAAAACCCTATTTAGGTCTTAAAATCATAGGGTGGAATTTTTGTAAATTTTTTAACTTTTTTGTGCTTCCCATTTTACCAACACGGTTTTCCAAACATTGCGCAATCCGTGTGATAGCTGATGTATGTGAGAGGCCACCATGAATTGTTTCCTAGGGATCCCACATGGTTTGACCTAACCATGAAAAAACCGTGCGAAGTATACTATCTGATGATGGATGGTCCACACAGTTTACAAGAGCAGTTTTCCCGCACGGTTTCCGCTAACTCTGCGCAGACCGTGTGCATTGCGTTGCTTGGCTGGATTTCTCTTCTCTTCCCACCCTGAGCCCCTGGGGCACCATAGAGCCCCCACATAAACATGGGAAACACTGATCTGTACAGAAATGACATACCCAATCCAACACATAATCAAAAAATTTATTTATGTAAATATGGGGCCTTACAAATTAATAACTTTTCTTTCCTAAGTTATAAGAAAATATGAATCAAATATAAAATAAGGGAAAAAAATTAAAAATATCTGTTTGAGTGAAGATGTCGAGAAATTATAAACAATTTGTTTATTTTTTTATGTTTCCAAATATACTATAACTATATGATTCATTCTTGGATTTTTATGTTACAGAAACTATGTTCCCCTAATTAGACGTGATATCTACGTATGAAAATATTGGATCACTATATCCACTACCATAAATAATGTTCCCTAGTTTTAGATTCCAAAAATATTAAAAGATGAAAATTACACATATCAATTATTCTCATTTCTTATATTTATTTTTAAAGAGATATCATCTCCCTATTTCTTTTATTTTTTCCCTAAAAAACATAAGTCATGGATATTATATTCTATAACTTCATGGAACATGACACTAAATCAACAAATAATAAATACAACTAAGATACAAAAGACTACATAAGGGTGGTCTTTTTCCAGAATATAATTTATCTATCATACTCTATATATGAAGTGAATAATATATAGCATGATTTTTTAACCATATATATTTAGCATCATATTCAAAAATATTTTATTCTCCCACTATCCTTAAATTAAATAATATCATCCCCATATAATCTTATTACCCTTTATAAATTTATTTCTTGAGAATGATTTCCTTAAAATTCTCCCACACCATAGTATTTAGTTCCCTTGACTCTATAGTAGTCTGGATTAATGAACACTATTGATTAGTGTATCATTTAGGGTAGTAAATTGATATGACAACTCCAACTTTCTATATACTTCCCAAACCAATAAATATATCCACCATTAACATTTTCTATTTATCAGATACAAATATATTTGTAGTTACATTCAATTTTGTTGGTTATTATCACATGAATCTTTTATAAATTAATGAATAATGTCAGGGTTTATGGTGAATCTAAAAAAAATCATATTTGTTTCTCATAACCCTGATTAGCTATCCCAATATAGTTATAATTTGTCCAAATCCAACTTAATCTTCATTTTCTACCACTGGATTGAAATTCCCATATAGAATATGTCCATTAATATGACTTCCAATCCACTTTATAGAAACCATTTCAAAACAATTTAATATACCATATTATCTAGTAAAATTGATTATTTTAAATAAATATATATAATTATAAATATTGTGTAACCTTAAACATTAATTAAAAATTAAATTATAGGTAATATTGTAATCATAAATAAAGTATCATTATGAATATCCTCAAATCCTAAAAATATTTTCAAATATTTGATAATTGATCGTAAATTGAATTTAAATCACCCAAAGAATGTCCCCATGGATTATCAATAATGCGAACAGTATTAGGCCCACTGATTGTGCACTGTTTTAGATAATTTTAACACTAAATATAAATCATTCAGACATTTTACATCTAGGTACATCTGTTCTATAGGTATATCTTCATTTTTAATCCAAACATGAATGTAGTTTATATGGAAACCACACAATCATTACATTAACAAAAAAATATGATATTAGAATATACTTGTACATATCCTCAGAGTATTCCATAGTGTTATTTTAACTTCTATATGTTTTCATAAATTTATTTCCCATGGATGATTATAAACATCATCCAATAGAAATTAAGAAAACCATAACTCATGTGGTTGTTAGTTGATGGTTAATTTTCTACCTTTTCATAGTATATGTTGTATTACATCCATGAGGATTTAATAGTTTAGAAATGTTTGGTGAATATAAAAATATATTATTCAAATATTAAATTTCAATATACCTGATAGATATTTATATTCTAGTGATGACATCGTCTTTTATTCTATTGTATCACTAAAATCATTCATAATCCCATTTTTGGAAGCATGGGGAAATGAAAAAATATTAATGGGTGACCCCAATTTTCAGTAAGGGGATATCCATTAGATAAAATTTCATAGGATTAAAAATTCTTGAATAATATGATAAAGATATAAAATAATCAAACATAACATATAACAAATATATAAAAGGGAGTAGATCCATAGATACCAATGAAAATTAAATAATCACATGGATTGAAAATAAATACTCTCAAAATGATATAATACAAAATTACTGAAATCATAATCATTTTATTTAGGACTTTTATGATGATTTTTTAAATATAATGGTAATGGATATAATAAAAATAAATAATATTGTCTCATCAGTCCGACCAATTCATAAAAGTTTTATAATGGGACATTCATATCACATTATATATCTAACACATTAATAGTATAAAATAAATTAATAACAATTCAAAACATAATAAACACAGACATGTATATTGTTATACTAGAAAAATAGATGAAAATAATTTCCCCATTCAATATATAGAAAAATATAATCTAAATCCGTTGAGAGAAAAATTAGGGATGATATTATTAAATTAAATACCCATTAATTCAAAATTTCTATCCATGGATATAGAGATATTTCATGAAAAAAATTAAAATATTAAAGAATCATTTCTTGTTGAAATTAAACTACTTATACTAAAATCAATTATTTAATTTACAAAACTCAACAATATTGTTAAAAAAAATTATATTTTAAATGAATATTTGAATCATTTTAATAAATATATTAATCATTATACGTAATACTCAAAAAAATGAATAATTTTTATGGAGGAAAAATTATTTTTTGTAAGAATTTAAACTATGATTTTGGTTAAATCTATTAAAAAATGTACCATGTTTGAAAAAAATGAAAAGAATATTCCATTAATGATTTTTTGACAAAACAAAATATGGAGATATTTCATTTAATCAAGAAAAGATTATTACTAAGAATATTCAAAAAAATATTTGAAATATATACATGGGATAAAATGACTCATGGAAAAATAGAAAAACAATGTTGGATTTCCTTTAAAAGCTTACATCATACGTTTGACTACAATGAGAGAAACAAATGGAAGGAAGACATTTTAATTTCAAAAAATTACCAAAAGATAATAATATTGAATGGGTTTTTGGAAAAAAAAATCATATATTTTTATAAATGAAAACATTTATATGAAAAATCTTAAATAAGGACGAGATTGGGAACTAAAAAGTTTCATTATAATATATTTTCACAAATTCATTACCAATCATTTATTATCATCATTTTTTTGGGTAAAAACTAATTCATTTTCATAAATGCTTTCATCTTTCATTTATTGTCATCAAATACTAATTGTTTTTAAACACTTATGGATTTTTAATAATGATATTATTATAATATATATTGATTTTATGGAAATTTTTATACATCCATTAAATTAAGACATGAAAAATAAATAACATCACTTCTGGTAAGAGGTCATCCACAAGAATGCATGAATAAATTAATAATATTTCTAATGGGTGAATTTTATGAAAGAAAATTATGTTTCTTAAATGAAAAATAATAATTAGTACATAAAGGTAATATAAATTAATTATTTTAATCTCTATAACCATCGATGTAATGTTTTGATAATAAAAATATGACATCATTATGCTGTGAAGGTAGATTTTACATATGCAAGGACACTGTTTTCATTTTAATAGTTTGTAATAGCGGTGTAAAATTGTTTTCCAGTAGGAATAATAAGCTATTAGTATATTTATAGTTTTATATTTAATATGATAGTATTTTTACAATATATTTATATTGTATTTAATAATAAATAAACATTGAAAGAGTAAGTAATGATGATTAACTCTTAATTTATATATCTCTTAAAGAATACTCCTGTAGCATTTTTATTATTTTATCAGGAGTAAACCAATATGTCCAAAATGAAGGGAATGAATCTAGGATTGTTTCATAGTAGGTATTTTATGATCTATATTGATAATATTTTATTAACAAAGGGGTATAAGATGTCTCCATTTTATGTGAGGTCAACACATGGAATTAAAAAAAATACCTCAATAATAAATTGTCATTTTCTTGATAAAGTGTTTAAAAATAGATAATAAATATCATAAATGATAATATATATACTAAATAACTACTTTTAAATTATTAGGAATTTTTTAGGGGTCATTTTCACACATATAACATAGTTTAACACCATAAGAACCCAATTTCAACCCAAACTATGGTTACACATTTTTAATATTTATACTTTTAATTATATCCATAATGTATGACTTATTTATGACATAAAATAAAATATGATTATTTCAAATATATTATTTTATTTTTAATATTTAATTTTTATAAATATACTAATTAAATATTAATTTATGTTCACAAAATAATATTTAAAATATTTTAGGAATAATATTTGTTTTATTCATAAAAAACTATTTCACAAAAAAATAATATGAAATATTTAACCTAATGAAGTAAATTGGATTATTTTAAATAAAATGGGAATTATTTTTCATTCATAACAAACCACGACAAAAATTTCCCTTTTATTTACAAGATTATGAGAGAAGAAAGGAAAAATATTTTTTTTTTAATAAAATCATTAATTAGATTTCCAAATTTGATGTATATATTTCAATGTCATAAATTATATATTTATATCTATAATATTTATTCATAGATATACATTTATACTACCAAAACAATTTCATAATCATTCAATTTAGGCTTACATAAATATAATTTAATAGAATTTACATATTATTTAAAATTTATTATTTTCATTATTCACCTAAAAATCAACTAATTATATAAAATTCTAAAAATTCAAAGTATGATAGTTTTCATAGGCAAAATTCAACAATGAAATTTATTTCTTAATATATAGGAATTTATATTCAAAGGAAATTATCAAATAAATCAATGTTCATTTGTTGTTGTTTTTCGATAGTGAAAACTACTATAATTGAATCCTTGGTGTTACAAAATATGTACTTGATGTCAGAAAATTTGGAGAATGGAATAGTCATTGAGGGATACTACCTATATAATATAAATTCAAACATCATGATGTCAAAATTCAAAATTACTTCTGATAACTCATTTATTCTTATGAGTAACGCAATGAAGACAACTAATTATATTAAAAATAGTATGATATTGGAGGTGAATATAAGATTAATCAAGATAACTAATATGAGCCATTTCCATAATATGTGGATATGATATTGAATATGTGATTAAGAATATAGAGAAAAGTATATGTTATTTTATGTTTTCGATAGTTCCATCATTTTATTATACATTTGGACAATTCATTAACTCAAAGCACATAGGTTTCATGGTTAAAATATCATTGAGAAACAAAACAGATTATCAGATACATAGTCAGAACATAGAAAAGGGACAAATAACTTTCAGGAGGGTGAGAGTATATTCATATTACATGTGAATTGATTTATAAAAACATATTATTTTGTTTAAATATCAGTAATGTAATATTCATATTATGAAAAAAAATGTGAAATATCATTTAGGTTAGTAAGAGTAAATAACAATTATATTAATTCATGATTTTTTTCATAGTGACCAATATAAATTTAATATAATGATACAAGGATGCATAAAATTAATGAAGAACCCATCACAAAATAAGTAGTGGATTTAAAAAACAATGGTAGTTGTTTCTCCCAAATAGACTAACATAATAAAAATATATTAAAAAACAATAATCATTTCATTCTGGTTGGAATATAGATGTTGAAAAGAGATTATGTGTTTCTCTATAACTTGTTTCATGCAGTTATCAGGTACGTTGAGTTTGATCATTGAAAAAATGTGTCAACCCATGCAGGGAAAAAAGGAAACCTATATCAAGGAAGTGTTCAACTATAATAAAACAAAATTTAAAGAATAATTTGAATAATATATTTATCTCTAATATACTTATATATTTGATTATGATATATAAAAAATGAAAAAAATGTAATTATTATTATGGTTCATTTTTTGTATCAGGATTTTCCCAGAAATATTAAATAAAGACATCGTAAACAATCATTCATCATCCAATTTAATTTTTTTTATTAGAAAGGAGACAATACAGAGAATACAACAACAAAAACAGGGAATAAATATACCTAAGGGGTTCTAAGAAGAGTTTCAAACTGAGAAGAAAGTGATACTTTGTTTCTATAAGAATATGACACCCATAGATCTGGGAAAGATTCCAACGAGTTACTGATTTATTAAATAAATGTTATGTTAAAAAACAACTAATTAAAGAAATAAAATTTTGTATTATTTTTTCGATTAAATTTAAATGAAATAATGTATAGGTTATAGAAATAATAACATTAAAATAATATATGTATGATCATTTTATCATCTGAACTATAATTGGAAAGGAAATTATATAAATTATATATGAATTAATATAAGAAATCGAAAGAAGTAATTTCACATAATGATTTTAATTTCATGACATTTTGTAAGTAAATAAAGGAAAACAATTACTTAGGAACACTATAGAATATGAAATATGGGTTCATAAAATTTAATTAATTCTTGATTATATTATCAAGTCAATGTGATGTGATAAATAATATGAAACTATAACCAAACAAATTCTATATACAATCCAAAGTAAATTAGGTAATATAAAAAAAATATCTTTTGAAAAGAAATGATAACATTTATCCTAAAGGAAACACTCCCTTGATAAACATAACCGTATGATTGAATTGTTCCTATAAACATAGATTTAAAAAATATAGTATCATGGATTATATGAAACCCAAAAACATTTTCCACTAATTAAAAAAATAATTGATATCCCAGATTATTTTCTTATTTAATGTGTTTTGTCTGTATATAGAATGAATTATAGGTGATTCATGTATAAAAGGGAAAACTAAGGAAAACATGTTTTTCACATCCTTTGACAATAGATCAAAAGTAATGATATTCAAACTTATCAAGCATCTGGTATATTAAAGTCAATCAGATGAAAAAAACAATGCATTATTAATTGAAAAATATTTATATCCCTTATGGGGGAGTATTTTACAATGGTTCCCAGTTAGATACATTTATGTCAATCATAATATCTATAATTTTTCAGAATTAAAATTCAAAAAAAATTTATATACACATACTTTGTCATTATTTTTTAATAAAAAATTTCTTTTGTTTATATGGAGAATCAAAATTAATTAATGAAATGAAGGTAATAATTTAATGTATTATTTCAGATGTAAAACCTTCTTGTTGTTTCTAATTTTTTTATCTATGTTTTATGATATACGTAGGAGTTTAGGTGAAATAATCTCTTTAGAAGTTATTCCAAAAAATCCCCTTGAAAAAATTTTAACAACCCTGAAAAAGAAAATTTTAGTTTCTATAATGATTTATTACATTATAAACCTCTATTGTTTTAATATTAGTTCATATTTTTTGAAATTATGAATATATCATATATACATAGAATGAAATAATTTATCGAAATTTACATTATATGACTTGATAAGATCCTCTCTTAGGTTTCTTAATTTTTATTATGAATAGGGGGAGAGAGGGAAAATTTTGTTAATAATATATTAAAATTAATTATATAAAAATGTTTTTAAAATAAATCTGAGGTCTAAAATTATTGAACCAACATGGTGTTGGTTTTATTATATGTGGTGGAAAATGAATGTTATAATATGTATGACAATATACATTGAGAATATTCTTATTAATGGAATATGTATCTCAAATGAAAGTATAATAGATGAACTAGAGTTACCAATAATGGTTTCACTATTGTTTTCATAGGATGTAACATGATTATATATGAAACAATTTAAACCTATAAAGTGGTTTTGTTTACAGTAATTTTTTGATAAACTACGTTTTTCTAGGAATTATTAATAATGAAGATATGATTTATATATCACAGAGGATTTGGGTGAACAAAAAAAATTTAATATATGTTATTCCATTATAGATTCTCTTAGATATCTATTAACATAATAAAATGATTTAATTTATTTGATCCTATATTTGATAATGATGACATTATTATATTCAGTAGAAATGTTATTTGATAATATGAAGAATCTATTTGTAAGTTCATATTTAGAATCAATTTATGTAGATTTGAATATGGTAAATAGTGGGTTTTTCAATAGATTATGATCATAGATGGGAACTATATCTCAGTGATGGTGCTGGAAATGTAGAGTTTCAATTTACATTCAATTGAAAAATATAAATGTAAACTTTTAATTTTAAAGAACATAGAATTGATTATAATTAAGGTTTTGTGTCTGATCTTGTTAATGTGGTGGAATATCATTGAAATAATCTTTTCAGCAATCATATGATGAATTATTCTTTAGAATCACACAAATATTGATTAAATATTGATTTATTGTTTTTTAATGTGATTTTATATTATTTGAAATGATTTAGATAGTGTAATGGATATAGAAGATTCTTGAATCATATTTGAAGAATTATTGATCCAAATTTCAGAATTATGGAATTCTAAGGTGTATGAATAATAATAATAATGGAATTGTATTCGTAACGTATTTTAGATATCATATGGAAATAAACATTCTCTTATCAAAACATCCAATGTTTTTGTCATTGAACATTCCTATGTATGAATTATAAAAATCTTATACAGCACCATATATTCATAGGAGTTTCAATATAATGAATAATTAATATTTAAGAAGGTATTGGTAGTTGGATGACATAGTAAATAATCTTAATAACTCCACATATTAACGACAAATTTATATCAAATATAGTTGAATTAGTTCTAAATGTAAAAAATAGAAATACATAATTAAACTAACTTAACCATATGGTTGATTTTTTATATAATCATTTATCAGGGGAATGAAATCATAAAAAATCCTATTATTCAATTAAATGCACTCATGATAAATTATATGAGTTATTTCCAATAATTTATGTCTAAAAACAGAGCAATCTCATTGAGTGAATTGTTCATTTTCACAATATGTTTAACTCACTAACATAAAGAAATTATGGGGTTTTCAAAATATTCTTGTATAGTTCATAGGGTTTAATTAATGATGTTATGGAAAATGTAAAAACATTAATTTTCACTAGTTTAATTTCTAATTATATTATCCTAACATAATATTTTCAATATCATGATTCTAATTGTGTTTTTATGTTTCTAAATCTAATATGATTTCATTCTTAAATAATTATAGATAATTATTCGTTACCTATAATATTATCCCAGACCATTATTATTCTCTACATGTATTCATGGAAATATATAGTTTAATGATTCATATTAATTTACGTTGTTCGAAGGAATTTTCCCATGATGATTTAGAAAGATTGTGTGGATTAAATGGTCATTTTTATTCGAAATTCAATTTTGGATGATGTAAATGAGAGTTTTTTATCCTATAGATGAATTACAATTAAAAAAGACCAAATATCAAGGAGCAATTATACATAGACTAGTGTCAAAAATCATGAACAAATAATAAAAACATTATACTTAGTTTTATGGATTTAGAATAAATTGTAAATTTGTATAGTCGATAATATCAGGAATAATATTCAGATAGGTTTATGAATATATATACATAGTGAAGATAAATTGTTGGATCGACACTTCTACAATCTAAAATATTTTGTAATTCAAGTATAATAAAAACTAAATAAATACTTTATCATTTTACAGACATTGAGTGTCAAATATAAATAGGGAACCAACCATTTTCTCAAATTAAACATTAAACATACTAATGAGTTAAGGAGTACAAAAATTATATTGAATAATATATCCCACTCATTGAAGAATAAAATATTGAAATATAATAGATAGATATATCATTAGTTCATAATTATTCTTAATGAAAAATATGGCTAAGGATCTCATGAAAAAATATATTTATATTATAATTTATAAATAAGAGTAATGAATATTAAAGGACTAAAAAACATAAATATTATTATTAGACATGAATCCATCCAAAATTAACTACAATGAGTTAACATAAGTAAAAAAATGAATTTTAAGAGTTATAAGTTGATTATTTCATTTTAATTTTCCCTTTTTATGATATGATACTAAAGGATGAATTATGTGTTAGTTTTATAACAACACCAATACTCCAATGATGTATTTAGCATTCTTAGTGGTAAACCTCCTTAACAAGTCTTTGTGTCTATTATTTAATTTCATTATTATTTAATATATTTAACTTCTATCCAAAGGCTATTAAATAATGGACCTTTCCATTAACTGAATACGTGTAGAGTTAAACAAGGAAAATGTATTAAATGATGAATATATATACACCACTAATTCATTATATCTCAATTTGGCCTTTATAAATATTAATACTATGATGCTATAAAACAAACACCATGACTATATAACAATTTATTATTATTTTACCACTGCAAATTTTCTATATTAAATTAATCACAAAGTAGAAGATCCATAGATTAATAAAATTAATATGATATAAATTATTTGGTAACGTATCATTTTAAAACAAGATTTTGAAAATCAAATCTATTGCATCTAATTTTATAATAATTAAATATGTAATATATGGGAGGAATTACATTAGTTTCATTCCCAATGATTCTCGCACAATCCTTGACTTGAAGATAATAATCAAGAAAACCAACATGTATTTTCATCAAAATCCTCCATGAAGCATAATTCCTCATTGTTGATGAACAAACCTTACATTATAACAGTGTTGTTAATGGATTCAACACATCGTTCATGAACACGTAATGATATCAAAATTAACTAATGATAAACAATAACAAATCATGTTTTACTCTTAGATTAATAACTCATTTCAACTAGTTATATAGAAATAAAATTATGACTATTGGTATTCTACAAATTATCTCAATGCCCAACAGTTTTAGAATAGTATATCTTGAATGATTAAGTCTATAGAGTGGAATGACCCCTGTACATATTTGATTTTCTCAATCACAAACATTATAAATCATTAATTTTAATCGTTTTTAATGAGAAAGGGAAAAAAATGAAATTCATGGTTTTTGAGGATAAATTGTATAATAATTTAGATATTTTACTAATAATATTATTATATTCTAATAACCATTAAAAATATATTGACTATTCACCCTTTTATATGTCTTATAAATTTCTAATCCATGGTTTTACCCTACCTAAAATGATGAGATGGAAAGGATTATATATGGGAGAGTATTTTATCAAACTTTTATATTAATATAAAAAATATAACTATATATTTTCATGAATTATTCTTTCTTAACACTATAAAATTATATAATCAAAACCACCACTTAATTCTATCAATAAAATATTGATATAAACTCACCATATTACTAATGTCGAACCTCTATATATAACATTCTAATACCTCCAAAATAATCATTTGGTGTTAAAATTTAATAATTCAACATTAAATAATTAAATCATTTACAATTAGTTAAATGACAATCATTTCATCTAATAATATTTTCTTTAATTTACACAGATGAATTCTCATTCCACTATTTCAAATTTTATTCCACATTTAACAACTGCAATCAAATATTACTATCAAAATAATAATAAAGAAACTTGAATATTGTAATAAACTTTAACCACAGATTAATATAACTCATTCCACATATGTAATGTTAATTTTACATTATTAAAAATAATTATATTATGATTAATCAGGTTAAAACCAATCCCATTAATGCCATGAAAAAAATATTATTTCACCTAATAACAGAAAATAAATTTTTAAAAATTAAACTTTACCATGTAAAAACCAATTAAGAAAAAATGATGTTTCTTAATTGATAATAAAATTTTTAAAGTAATCCATTTTTATTGTAACCCTATTGGTTATCCTTCTACTAAAAAAATTAACTATAATTATCGGAATAATTTCATTCCATTATTGTTTTATGTCATCATCTCTTACCTATGCCCTATCTTGAGTATTAATGTATATCCACAACACTCAATCCAAAGGAACCAAATTTTTGATATTTTAGTTTATTTATTAAAATGTTACCACTACTATCCATTAATTTCATCTTATAAATTATTTTTCCCCCTATATAAAATTATATAAGCTGAGTTAAAACATCATCCATTGTGATGCATGAAACAAATAATTCATAAAAAACGTTTGTTATTATTGAATATTATAAATGTTTTTAGGCACATAATAATTAATAATAAACCATATATCGATGATCCAACATCACATTCATCACAAGTCATCTCTCTCCCTCCAAATTTTACACCCATTTACAAAATGAACACTGAATGTATCTCCATTTTTCACCATCAAAGGTTAAAATTAGTTTTATCTAAGATGTTATAAATATAAATAAAATTAAATGAGTATGACATGGTGACTCTAACATTGAATTAAATATAGAGATAAAACCCATTAATATCAATCCCTCATAAATGTGATCATGTAAGAATTTTCAAAAAAAATTATAAAATGGTATATTTGAATCACTAATTCATAAATGTATTTATTTTAATATTTCAAAACTATCGCATGATCAGTTACTAATTGACTATAATCCATCTATAGAATCCTAAAAATCGCAATCTTATACAATTATAGGTTTTGAATTCGGGAATTTATGTTTTTAACATCAACATCTAAAGCATATTATTTTATTATATGTGAAGAAATTTTGTTAGACCCATTATTAGTCACAAATCCAATGAATTGATATATTTAATTGTAATTTAATTGAAAATTGGAATGTAGTTATTTCCCTATAAAGGGATACACTATGGCTCACGCATTGACATTGTATGGATGATCCCTGAGATATATATTCAAAATATAAGAGAGTATAACATTTTGGAAACTCTATTTTTCATTCAAATAGAAAATTGAACAATATAAATAATCATTGAAAACTTCATATAAGAGAAAAATGAAAATAATTAATACAATAGTTTATTAAATGAAAATATATAAGATGATAAAAAAACATATCATATTTTGATTCCATTATGATATAAATTTTCTACCATGCCCATGTCATTAATAGAATTATTCCTCCTTCTACATTCCAATTATATAATTATTGTGTCAACTCTAAAATCCCAATTTTATCAGTTATTCCCTTCAAAAACCTTCAATGATTAATTCTACACAAATTAACTAATTATGATCCTAGTACTCTATACATAATATACTAATTAAATCAATCTTAATAAAATTAAATCTACCAAAATTTTAATTGGAGTATAAATGATTAATATGGTTAAATAATCATCATATAAGATTGTTACTTTATGATCATTGATGTGGTGAACTTCAAAATAGTCTACATTACAGTGCTTTAATAAATAATTTCCTTTATGTTTTTATAAAAAATTATTTATAAAATATTATATGAAACCCTTTCTAAAAAAATATGACCAATGTGTTATCCCACAATATCCCTTATACCTTTGACAAATTGTAGTGTGACCTTCTAGGTTATATAATTTCCCATTTTTTCCATGTTAACCAGTGTTAATCTAAATTCCTATGGTATGGCCTCTCAAATGTTATATCATTGAATTCTGTTATTCATAAAGAACTCATATTTTAGTGTACTGATTTTTGGAGTAAGATTATAACTGTAACTAAGTTATAATATATAAACAAATCATGTGGTCTAAATTATGGAGTAATTGTTGTATCTATTTCAAGATATATATTATTATATTTTAACTAGTCATCATCTATTAATGTTACTATAATGAATATATATTTTCATTAAACCTATTTGAATATTTTATATAATATTGAAAATGTTCATCATGTATTTCCATTTAGAATCATGGTGTTCGATTAAAAAATATATAGGTAATGTTAATGTTATTATTTTTATAAAATTAGTTACTACAAAATAAACATATTCAAAATGGAGCCATGTATAGAAACTTTAACATTAAAATTGTTCCTAGAATCATTATTCATTCCAAAAGTAATTTTTTATTTTAATCAGGGTCTTTGGATACGTATAATCCTACCATGTTATACTATCCAAAAAAACTAATAAAACCCCATAAACCTAATTATTTCATATATATATTTGTTTACTCTATTTACTTTGGTATTGGTTTCCCCATCTAATTTTAACCCCATAATGAATTTGAGAATATTAATTTTTATCAATAGGACTAATCTCCTTTAAAGAATCATTGACCATCCCAGATTAAATACAAAATTTTGAACCTTTGACATTCACCCCAAGAGTTATGTAAATTCATTGATTTCCATCACATTTTTCATTATGTAAAGTACTTCTTATAACACATGATTGATTTATTGAAAACCAATTAGAAATATTATACTCGTGATTCGTAGTAGTTTTTTTTAATTTCATTTACACTATTCTAAATCTTCATTATTTATAATATTTTTCATCAGAATAAAAACTATTATATTAATGATAATTCTGATAAAGGATTTTTTAGATAAATTTATTTTATGATTTTTCATAATTATTTTATCATATATGGAACAAATTTATTCAATTTATATTCCATTTTTTAAAATGAAACTATTGTTTATATTAAAATTTGATTAAAAATCCAAGCCGATCATAATTATATTTTAATGAATGGAAATTTTTTCTCCTTTAGTATTTAATGTACAAGGGTGAAAATAAATTTGGGTGAGACTTTATATCAACCAACGTTAGTCATTCAATGATTATATCCTTATCACCCAAATTCAAAAAAAAACCATTTATGATTCCTTTAGAAATCGATGAAGGAAATATGACATAGTCGTGACGAGTGGGGTTTGTTTAGATGAGGTTTAAATGAAAAATATTATGTTTCTTGGTGTATTTTTAGGTATTTTTATGAGTTATAGGTATATTTGGATGGATGTTCCCATGGATTCTAGAGGTGATAGATATCGATAGTTATTCCCCATTATGTTATGGTGATGTTCATATAGGGATCAGTTATGTTAAAAATATGATGAAAGGAAGTAGTTGGAAAACTCAAAGAAAATTGAAGTGGACCTCACTGGGGGATAATTGAATCTTCCAGGTTAGGTGGATGCACTATTTTGGTCATAAATATCTCAATTGTTATTTTAATCCACAAATAATACATGATGTACATAATAGAAACCATCTTGAAGATTTTAATTAATTCAAATGTTTGTATAACAATCCAGAAACAAGAAGACAAGAACCTATCATACATAGTTTATAATTAATTTTTTTAATTATGAATTTTCATTCATTGGATTATTTTTTAAATGTTAATTAGTTTGTAGACCACTCTTTTCATAGCATCAATTCCTAAATGGAATCAATGGTTGGTTCTGTATACCAACAATTCACATTTTCATTTTGATCCTTTGAATGTCACTATTGAATTTTATAGGTGCCTATGGTAATAAATTTATTTCATTAGATGATCACTATTAATTGAAACTAAATCCATTAATAGATAAGATATTCACTCTAAAGAGGACGAAAAATCTTGGTGTTATTCATATTATTCTTAATGACATCACTCTTGATATTGGGGTTATAATCTCTAGAACTCATTCTACACAACCAATGAATGTTTATCTCTAATTTTGAGAAAGTCAAAATCGTGTTTAAATAGTTTAGTAGTTTGAATATAATAATTTTAGAAGGAACCATATATTTTTTTTAATACCTAGAACACCCCACAATTTAATTATAATTATATTATTATTATTAACATGACATGAACTACACATCAGGGTAAAATTAATATTATTTTTATCAAATATATAAATTTAGGTTTATTCAAAAAATATTTGACAAGACATTTGTCACTACACAATTAAAACTTGTTCACCCATCCTCCTCAAAATTTATATGACAAAAAATAATGATTTTTTATTTATTAAAATAAGTAAAAGTTTCTTATTTCTATATATATATATATATATATTTATATTATATTCATCAAATTAATTACAAAATATTTATTAAATCATCACATGGGAAATAAATAAATATTTTGTTACCACATTAATAATTCAGAATAAATAAATATTGAGCATTCAATTAATTAAATATATAAAGAAATTTCAAAAAAAAATATTTCTTAATTATTCAACTAACATATATATTCTCCTTAATAACTTGATAATAAATATAAATGATAAATTAAATGTGAATATTTATTAAACAATGTATGGGTATTATATTTATTGAAAATGTTAAATTCAAATATAAATTTTATAGTGGTTCTAAAAAAACATACTATGAAATCCTCTTAGACCTTATTTCAATTTTATTATGCTATACTTCCAAAATTATATGGTTGAAATTATTCAATATTTGAAGACCTCCCTACAAAAATTGGTCAATTTTATTGAAAAATGTAGCCTCCATTGACATTGAAATCTGTAATACAATCCCTTTATCACAATATCAATAATATATTTGATGAATTCTATAATAATTAATTTATTTTATCAATGGATATTTATATTAATTCCAGAAAGGTACATTATGAACACACAACAATGAAAATGGAAATAATCTATAATTTTTAGTTCCCATCAATGTGAATGAGGTGTAAAATTTAAATATTGAACAGAGTGGATAAATACATTCTCAAAAGTTTTATTAACAGTATATTATTTGTAATGTACCGAATGTATCTACATCATATGATCATATTTCATCACATTCACATGAATACATAAATGTTTCCAAATTGTCAATTCAGTTTATAATAATAACAAATTATATGTATCAGTACACATGTTTGAAGAATTTAACATCCAATTGCACATATGAGTGTGGATTTTCTATTGGAACGTAATTTTATCACAAGTCCCTAAACAATCTTTTTCCAATGGTGTACACCATGAGAAATAATTTCAAAGTCCACTATTTTTTTAATTGTGATATCTTATATTATTTGTGTCTAATATAATGATATCATCCAGTTATAGGAAACATAATTAAAAAAACTCTAATACCACATATAGGGTGTCATCAGAGTGGGGAACTATTACACAATTCAGTTAAAATATACTATTATGATATTACCACATACAGTGCAACATATAAGAACAATGATTATATGATAATTAATTTTTTTAATATTTCTACACATGAATTGAAATAATCATAATGTAACTATAATTTAGTATTATTCCACCAAATCCAGTAGTCTTCCACGTTCACTAGATCCACTTACAAAAATCATTAATACTCATAGATCACAAATGATTTTAATGTTTCCCATGAAATAAATTTTTAATAATGTTTATACCATGTATTATTCCATGGAATATGTCACGAACCGTCCCCATGGGGCATGTGTTGTGACTACACCAAGCCTGACTTCCCTAGGCCAGGGGATGGCAACTATCACAAAAGGCGTAAATTCCTAAACTGGGAAGCCATTGGCTTTATATCTTAAAACACACAAAACAGAGTACAAAGATGAATAAAAAACACTATGTAAAACTATATAACTAGAGAGTGCTAAAAAGTAAAGGTTCCGGAAATACAATCCCAACTGTAATGTACAAGTACAACTGAAAATGACAAAACAACTGAAAGGTGAAAAAGACGCTCTAGTATCTTCCACCACAGATCCTACCAGAAGGGAAAGTACAGATAGCCTCCTCAGAAATCCTCATAGGTCAATCTCTACCAGGTACTGACTCGTCATGAGGACCACCTCTAGGTACCGTTCAGTCCTTGTACACTCAGCCACTGTCATCATTGTTCGTCATTTGCATCCAACACAACGTGGTGTGGGCATAGCCCATGCAGGGGTGAGTATAAGGATACACAATAGGGACCTTGAGACCCTCATGGTCTCACAAATCAATCAAGGATAAACCACAAGGTATGAAATCAACAGATAACCCTAATTTATTATATTCCCATACATATACCAAAGTTATCCTACAATTCATTTCAATCAAGAGGAAAACACAAGTTCCTGACTCATCTCACATAGTTATACAACTTTTTTAGAGAGATAGAGATGATCAGATGTAGTCACTAAATTATCTAAGCTGTTAGACCCACATAGGATCCAAGACAAGTATATAGAACTATCAGACCCACACAGGATCCATGAATAGTAGTTGGAGTTGTGGGATCAATACAGGATCTAAGACCAGCTATTCTGTCGAACCCACACAGGATCCTGGAAAATAAGTCAGAACTGTAGGACCCACACATGATCCATGAATAGTTGTAAGAACTGTTAGACCCACACAGTATCCAAGACTAGGTATTCTATCGAACTCACCTAGGATCAAGGAATAGAAGTCCGAAATTTCAGACCAAACAGGATCCAGGAATAGTAGTCAAAGCGTAGCTAGCCACATGGTTTCGCACGAAGCATTCTTGATTCTATGATGGTCTGCTCCTCATGTCGATTGTAGATACATCAACAACCACAAATTACCAACTTGATGTATCCAATAGATCTGTATTTCCATATGAAACTCAACGCGGCAGACGATGCGTCAATCGAAGACACAGTCTGAGAGTTATTGGTATTTCCATTTTGAGGGCCTGGTTGGATATACATTCGTTCCAACCTAGTCATACCCCAACTATGTCCAAACCTAAAATAGGGTAAAACAAAAGAACCACCAAGCTCCAATATTTCTGTTGCCATTGATAGTTTGTCAATCGTACAATCGAAGCCTACGTTATAGGAGAAAGGGTGAAATCAGGTCAAACGGGTCTGGGTCCGGTCTGGCCCAGTCGGATCGACTCGGGTTTAGACTGGGGTCCGAACCGGTCTGCGAGTCTGACCCAGTCCCCAAGTGAGGCCTGTCCCACACTGGGTCCGGCCCGGTGGCATGTACCGGGTCCGTCCCAGAGGCCCGTGGGGTCTCACCTAGCCATGTCCAGTGGGGAGGTTGTGCCCCTAGATCCTGAACGACCTCGCAATTTGGGTGAGTATCAAACCGGCGCCACATGGAATCAGTCTGCATTACGCGGTACCCGCTGGGTCCCACTCCTCCCAGCTGGTCGGGCATCTGGACACCTCCCATGTGGGTTCGTTGTGCTGTGCCACCTCCGGCAACTCAGTAGCTCAGGCTGCCAGTCTTCATCATGGTCATCCTAGCACCGGCAGCAGCTGCATCGCCGCGACCTAGGGTCAGGGTTGCACCGCGCCTTCTCCGGTGACCCGGAGGCTCAGACTCCGGGATTGCTTGGCGGCCGGCCTTGCGCCGGCTGCCACTGCACCACCACGACCATTCGATCACGGCCTTCTACTCTGGTGGTGCGGTTGCACAGCCTCTAACCAAACGGTCAACCGGAGCACTGACCACCCTTCTCTTTATTGCCAGTGAATCTTTTTCGGGTCACTGAATGAGTTCTGGTGACCCATTTCTCGTTCTGGAATAAGTCACACACTATACGAGAGGTCGCCTTCCGTCTAAAATGTATATTATTGAGTAACGCTGATTCTGGACTCATGTCGCATTTAGTGTCAAAATCCATAAGAAAGGAGGAGGGGTTGGGACCTGTTTGTTCATCCCATGCCCTCCGCGTAAGGGTGATATCAAGCGGCTTCTAATTATAAACCAATTTTAAAAACAAAGAACGGGGAACAATACAATGTTCGAACCCCTACCATGGATTCGTTGTTCGTTTACGATGTTGCGGAAATGTGGCATTAATTCATTGATGTTGGGAAAGAAGATGAAGAAGTCAAGGAAGACATCGTCGGTGTTCTTCAGGGATTGTGGTTCCTCCCTTGTTCCAATTAAATATCGTTCATCATTGG
Source organism: Viscum album (assembly GCA_963277665.1). Taxonomy (NCBI): domain Eukaryota; kingdom Viridiplantae; phylum Streptophyta; class Magnoliopsida; order Santalales; family Viscaceae; genus Viscum; species Viscum album. The sequence goes on from OY728130.1 coordinate 1,715,569,649, forward strand.
TGGAGGTAGTGTTTTTCGTTGCAGAATTCTTTCTCTCCCATGATCTCCTTTTCCCAAGCTCCACTAAAGGAAAAAATCCCAACCCAAAAATAATTGATTAATTTAATACATTATTTATCTGTTAGCCAAAGATTTCAAAAAGATTCAAAATAAATTAATTAATTCTTCATTAATTAATTTTAGTGGATTGTCCCCATAATGTGGGGAGCTCAAGAGGATCTCCACACTTAATGGGATTTTCGAGAGACTTCCAACTCAGGTGGTCCCCACCAAATTAATCCTCACTTGGGAGGTTGAGTTCTGGTGGGATCCACCACCATAGCCTCTCATGGGAGGTTATGGTGTGGTGGTCCCCACCTCCAACCACCACATAGTGGTTATAACAAATAAAAATAAATAAGACATGCACTTATTTTATTTTATTATTCCATGTAAACCCCAAAAACAATCTTTTATTCCCAACTAACTGTAGTCGAGGTGAATATATTTTTAAGATAATACTGATGTTGCGACAAAAACGGCACCCTAGTATTTCAATTCTAAGCACTGGTTCAAAATTTATAAAATCTTTCTTATACGTTTACTGAACGTACCCAAAAAAACTTCAGAATTTGATCCCAGGCACACCGGGCCTCGGAATGACGCACCGTTAGTTTTCACGACTCAAACAATTCCCATGTATTTAAGAAAAACAAATTTCCATGGAAATTTAGGGCCTTAAATTCTCCCCACCTAAGGGCTTTATGTCCTTATAATCTATAACTCGAACTAATGGAAAAAATGGGGGTACTGAGCACATATCTCATCCTCTTGCTCCAATGTGTGTTCCTTGAGGTTCCCATGCTGCCAGCAAACGTGCACATGAGGTATCGATTGTCCATGAAGACCCTGCTCTTATCAAACCTCAATATCCATTGTAATCTCTGTAATAGTTTCCCCATTGTCAACTTCCATCTCCCCATGTTCGCTGATGTGAGAAGGGCTGTGCAAGTATCTCCTCAACTGCGATACGTAGAAGACGTCATGCACAAGGTGCAACTGAGGTGGAAGAGCTAAGCGGTAAGCCACCTCACCTACACTGCTGAGGACCTGGAATGGTCTGATTAATCTCAGAGATAACATGCCGCCTTAGCCAAATATCTGTAATCCTCGTCGAGGTGAGACTCGTAGAAAGACGGGGTCACCATTCTTGAACTTTAGATGTCCCCATCTCCTGTCAACATATGACTTCTGCCTGCTCTGTGCAGTCTTCATCTACTCCTGCATGATCTACACCATCTCCATGGTAGATTGTACCATCTCTGGTCCTACCAGTGCTGAATCCCCAGGGTCATTCCAACATAATGTTGACCTGCAAGGTCGACCATACAAGGCCTCAAATGGTGTCATCCATATGGTGGTGTGATAATTCTTTTTCTATACAAACTCCACCAAAGGAAAGTGATCCTCCCAACTATGACTTAAGTCAAGGAAACAAGCACAAACATGTCTTCGATGGTCTAAATGGTCCACTCGGAATGATCAATCGTTTGAGGATGAAAGGCCGTGGTCAAATGAAAACATGTCCTGAAATCCTCATGCAACCCCTTCAATAGTCGGTAAGTAAATTGTGTGTCACGATCAGAGACAATAGATGAAGGTACTACATGTAGCCGCACAATCTCCTGCACATAGAGGCGTTCCAAGCTCTCTGTTGATCCCTACTCCTTGATCGGTAGGAAGTGGGATGACATGGTGAGTCGATCAACGATCACCCAGATAGAGTCATGTCCACTAGACGTACGTGGAAAACCAGACACGAAGTCCATGGATATCCCATCCCACATCCACTTTGGGACCTCTAAAGGTTGAACCAATCCTGCTAGTACCTGATGCTCCGCCTTCACTTGTTGAAAAGTGAGGCATCGAGAGACAAACTCCACTACTACATTCTATATACCTTGCCACCAGTGTTATCGCTGAAGTCCCTGGTACATCTTCGCCACTCCTAAATGTACATCTATAGGGGATGTGTGGAACTCCCACAACACATCTTCTTGAAGCGACACTGGAACCATAGTACGTCCTCTAAAGAAGATGATGTGTTCCCCACCTTCAGAAAATCTATCAGGTGAATGCCCTGTAGATATCTGAGCATGTCGTGTCTCACAGTCAGCGTCTCCTTGTTGTGCCTCCCTGACTCGCTGAAGAAGTGGAGGAGTTACTATATGAGGCCGAAGGAAAACTACTCCATCTCGGTCCACAAAGGATATCTGTAAGGCAGACAGCTACTCGGTCACCTCACCAAGAATATGTGTACCAGATCTTATGCTAAGTGCATCTGTAAAAATGTTTCCCTTTCCATGAGTATAGAATCTCTCAATGTCATAGTCCTAGAGGAACTCAAGAAAACTTCATTATCTCAGGACCAGGTCCTTTTGAGAGAAGATATACCTGAGACTCTTATGATCACAGTATACGGTAAAACGTTCTCCCATTAGATAGTGCCGCCACATCTTCAAGGAGAAGACCACTACTGCTAATTCTAGTTCATGGGTAGCGTATTTCTTCTCATGTTGTCTCATCTGACAATAACCACAAGTGATCGATGCTCACTCCTACATCAGGACACACACGAGTCTAGTCCCTGATGCATCATTATAGACTACGTAACATATTTCCTCCTCTGGAATCCTCAAGATGGTGGCACTTTTCAGCCTCTGCCTCAACTCCTAAAATCTTTGATGGCAACTCTCCGAGAATATGAAGGGTTACCCCTTCTTCTTCAAGGCTGATAGTGGTGCTACAACTCTGGAGAAGTCTGATATGAACCTCCAGTAGTAACCATCCAAACCTAGGAAACTCTATACCTTTGTCACACTCTTGGGTGGCTCCTAAGGAAATACTATCTCAATCATTGTTGTATCCACTGCAACTCTACCCTCTGAGATGACATGTCCCAAAAATTGAACCTCTTGGATCCTGAACTGGAACTTTGAGAGCTTACCATAATGTTGGTTCTCTCAGAGTGTGTCCAGTACTGCCTGCAAATGGAAGGCATGCTCATCCTCAGTAGTTGAGTAGATCAGAATATCATTGATGAAGATGACAAAAAAGTGATTGAGTTATGGCCATAAGATCATGTTTACGAGTCCCATGAACACTGATGGATTGTTGGTTACGCTGAATGGAATAACCAATAACTCTTAGTGTTTGTACCGACACCTGACGGTTGTTGTCTGCACATCCGCATCTCAAACTCTATGCTGGGGATAACCTCATATGAGGTCTATCTTCGAGAACCATCGTTCTCCCTTCAGATGATCAAAGAGGACGTCAATCCTTAAGAGTGTGTACTTATTCTTCATGGTCACCTGGTTCAGGCGACGGTAGTCGACCCAAAGCCTCAAGCTTCCATCCTCCTTCCTAGCGAATTATATCGGGGCTGCCCTAGGAGAAACACTGGGCCAGATGAATCCCTTATCTTGCAAGTCCTCTAGCTATACCTACAGCTCACGAAGCTCCGCGGGATCCATCTGATACGGTGGTGTAGATATCAGTGTCATCCCGGGGTATATGTCAATGAAAAATTCCACCACTTTACGAGGAGGTAGTCCAGGGACATCATCATGGAAAATATCTGCATACTTGTCCACTACTACAGTATACCTCAGACTCTCCACGTCTACTGCCCTGAGGGTAAGGCAGGACAAATGATGAGTGATCGTCTACACCTTTTTCCTAGTAAGTCCTTCATATGCTGCAAAGGCTCCCTTATCATCGGTGAAGGCGAATCTAGTCCCATCCATGTGGACACATCGCAATTTTCCCCTAATACATTCGATATGAGCATAGACTAAAGATAACCAGTCCATACCCAAGATGACGTTGTAAGGCACCGTCACCGCTATGTGGAGATCCCAGCCGTAGCTCTCGCCTTCTATAGTAAGCCCACACTACCAGAACCAGTGCGTAATTGTCGAGTCTACTCCTGTAAGAGTCTCTATACACAAGAATGAATCCAACGGCTCCGTTGGAATCTCCAACCTTCGAACGAGGGAAGTGGCAATGAAAGAGTTACTGGAACCTGTGTCTATAAAAACTCCAACTAAGGATTAGTAGATGCAGATCATACCTCAAATCATCTCTGGAGTGCCATGGTCATATGCTTTAGCTGCCGGAATATGAGCTCTCGCGTGTCCACCTGCTCCTTGTGGTCGGGGTGGTCCTCTTGGTGGTGGTAGCGGTAACATCTTGAATCGTCGTCCACCAACAGCTGCACGGCCAGCTCCTCTGCCATGTCCTCCTGCTACCGGTGGTCCACCTCGATCGAATATATGTCTCTGCATGGGCGGTCCTTCGACCCTCTACTGATCGTCAGTATGGAGGGTCAGATATTCACGAGCCATTTGACCCTAAAAGCCACAAGAGTAACATTGTATGCTCCTGTAATGAATAGATCAATCTCATGTGACCCACACAAATGAACTCATATCCTGAGGTCATCCACCGAATTGCATGTACCGCTTGGACCTCTACGAAATCTGTCTACTACCAGCTATAGATGACTCTAATGCATATCGACAAGTGATGGGTCTCACTGCTGGTGACTGCTAAGTAAAGAACCTCTACTCTAGGAGGGCTCTCTCTAACACCCCCACCAACGTCGGGATGATGAGTGAGATCATTGATGCTCTGATCTCCCATCTGAGCCCCTTCTGAAAAGATTGTTCCCTAAATAATGGGTCTCGCACCATATCGGTGGAGTATCCTGATAGGTTGGTTAACCTCACTATGTATTGTGCCACTCTCATGCCGCCCTACTGTAGATGATGTATATCTTTTATCCGAAAAGCACATATGGTGGCTGGGAAAACTCCATCTGAAATAGGATCTCAAATTATACCTAGGGTTGTGTCACCTCATCATACACCTGGAGCATCATTCTCCACAATCATTATGTTGCTTCCTATAGAAGGATGGTATTAAGAATCACCATGTAGTCTACTAGTGTCCGTACAAGTCTGAATACTCTCACCACAGCCTCCAGCCAATCTTCAGCTACATGCGGGTCCATCTCTCCCCTGAACTTAAGTAACCTCTAGCATTCGAACTCTTGGAATGCGCTCAAGTGGTGTGCATCGTCTACTACTGGTGCTGGTGGCATTAGTGGCCCAAAGGGATGTGGTACCGTTGTTGCCTCCGCTGGGTTGGAGCCCTGCACAGAGGCCTCGTCGCTCGGTGGGTTTCCATCTCGTACATCTATCGGGACCGTGGATGGATGTCTACGTGGGGCCATCAAGAAAAGATACAGGTGCACAATGGTCAATAAGTTATACTTGGTGAGATGACTCAAAATATCACAAAGATAACTCTTGATACACACATGCAATCAGTGCTTTCATGCACTGAGTTGAAAATCATAGGTCAGGGTCTCGGTGTATGGATATGTCGGATGACGCACCAACACTGGACTCCCAAAACTGAAAAACACACTCGGTACCCTTAACACTATTTCTTTATAGAAAAGAATGATCAATGTTCTATGTCTTTCAGTAGAACCAAGTCCTTTGATACCTATTTGTCAAGACCCGTCCCCCATGGCCTGTGCCGTGAATACCACAATCCCACCTTCCATAGACCTGGGGTTGGCAACTAGCACCAAAGGTATAAATCCCTAAACGGGGAAGGAATTTTCTTTATAACTAAAAACATACACAACAGAGTACACAACTGAATACAACACACTAAGTAAAACTGTATAACACGTGAGTGCTATAAGTAAAGGGTCCGGAAATACAAGCAAAACTTTAAAGTAAAAGTACAAGTGAAAAGGAAAAAATAACTGAAAGGTGAAAAAGAACCTTCAGAATCGTCCACCATGGATCCTACCTGAAGGGTAGGTATAGATAGCCTCCTCAGCACTCCTCATCCATCAGTCTCTACCAGGTACCGACTCGTCATGAGGTCCACATTTGGTTACCGTCCAGTCCTTGTACACTCCGTATCGATTAGCGCTGTCAGTCACCTACATCCAACAAAATAAAGTGCGAGCATAGCCTATGCAGGTGTGAGTATAATGATACTCATTAGGGACTCTGAGACCCTCAAGGTCTCACAAATCCAATAATGACCCATTCACATTAATTGTGGTATCTTTTGAGTTCATTCCTTGTGATTTATCCTTGTTGGATCTCTGAGACCTTGAGGGTCTCAGGGTCTCTACAGAGTATCATTATACGCACCCCTGTGCAGGCTATTCCTGAACCTCGTTTTGTTGGATTTAGACGATGAACAACGCTGACCGAGGATGAGTGTACGAGGACTGGATGGTACCTGGAGGTGGACATCACGGAGAGTCGGTACCTGGTGGAGACTAACGGATGAGGAGTGCTGAGGATGTAATCTGTACCCACCCTTCAAGTATGATCCATGGTTGATGATCCAAGAGCTTCTTTTCACCTTTAAGCTATTCTTTCCTTTTTAGTTGTACTTGTACTTTACAACTGGGATTGTATTTCTGACCCCTTTACATTTTAGCACTCTCTTGTTATACAATTTTACATACTGTTTTGAATTAAGTTGTGTACATTTTTGTGTGTGTTTTCAGTTATAAAGGCAATGCCTTCCAAGTTTAGGGATTTACGCCTTTGTTGCTAGTCGCCAGCCCCTGACATATGGAAGGTGGGCTTGGGGTAGTCACAACACGGGACCCGGGGAATGGGTCTTGACAGAATATCTGCTCACATTGACTTCTCTACACAATGTAAACCCCCTCTTTTTATGATATTTATTTAGTATGTGCTACATTATTGGATGTGAATTTCATTCCATTATGAAAGCCATCACATTAGTATTATCCCAATGTAATATAATATGATCTTTTCTGATAGTCATCATAATAATATATAGGGAAATAATTTAATCCAAATAGCTTCATTGGCTATATCAAATTCTATTTTATACTAAACTCCATTTTTTAATCAGTAACAACTGGATTCTTTCAACACATCCAACTCAAAATTCCACCTTTTTTACCGATGAATGTATGAAAAGTAACTTTTTATCATAAGAAAATAAATAATCAATGACAATATACACCACTTAAGGGGGATTAAAATGATGGAGACCTAGGTAATATCCAGTGAAAATTATTTTTTAGTCATTTAGTAAGGACCTGACACCCACATAAATATTAATATTCTTATATGGGATCCTTTTTCTAGTATGTATATCAACCTCAAAATTACCCTCTATCAAAGTGCGAAAAACCTAAATGCTCGGCTAGAAAAATATATCACACCTCATAATAATATAAATAAAGTTTCATGTATATCTTTTCTTCCACTATATAAATTCAACCAATAAAACCAATTCTAATTGATATTTCATTAAATTAATATCATACAGCCTTCACAACAACAAGATGGTGAGTAAATATACAATCTATGATTTGATAGATTTTCTTTTCCCCATAAAATAACTAAAACTGAACAAACAATATCCACATTTCTCTCTCAAAATATGAACACATCACATTTTTTCGTTTAATAATGATCCATTCACATTATGTTTGATCCCAAAGGAAGGATATTTCCATCAGATCCATTTTACATGATAGAATATTTGGTGAGTAAATGGGTTCCCTATTGAGGAAAACAACATCTAAATGTAGCGGCAGATATCCCAGCCTAGTTAGGGAACACAAATCATAGCTAGAACCTTTACATGAACCTATAATTAAAATGACATGTATTTTCCTTCTTTAAATTTGTTCCAAGACTCCCAAATAGAACTATATACAATAAAAAGAGGACCTGGGAATTGATTTCCACGCCCATCTTACCTACATTATAAAACCAGGGCACTATGCTCTCTTACATGATGTTGTCACCCATATGTAGTATCATAATATGACCAGTAGAATACCATATTTCCCATGTTCAGTCTCTTAGGAAAAAACAAGTTTATTTTTGTTACTATTGTAGAGGGAAACAACATTTACATTTAGATGCCAACAGAACACCCATATAAATCATGTTCTCATCTTCATATAGGGATTTATTTCTCATTATCCAAACCATAATGTTATTTCTTCTCAGAATTTTATTATACTATAAATTTTGTTCAAAGTTGTGTGTTACAATATTTCCAGGAACCATTTGTCTCTATGCCTTAGCATTATGGGTTTCAGAAGAGATTTAGTGAAGATTCATGTATCTTCCTCTTCTAGAAAGTTAATATTATAATATAAGTTCTTTTGATTAGGATTTATTACTACCTATATATATTTTTCATACCTAGTGTCCTCACTAAAGGATATATTCAGGAAAGGTAATCTCGGGAAGTATAGGTTTTCTCCCATCTAGTAGGGAAGCCATATGTTTCAATCACCATGGAAAATAATTAATTTAATCTTGTTTTCCAATACCTCTAGATGAACTAACATGCATCATTCCAGGCTGATGATTTTACTATGACTATTTTCCATATCATCCAAAAAATCACTGTAATTATTTCTCATAAATGTTTCCCATAAATAGTTCCTAATCATAATATCCCATGCCACATTCCCTTGTAAAGTGTTCATGGATTCTTTAATATTTTTATGATTAATCTCTCGGTCCTCAATAGGCCTTTCTATCCAATTACTGGAATCCTAATGAAATTTTACATCTTAATTTATCTACCATAATAAATAATGAATGAGATGATATATTCATTCAAGATTAGCCTTTGGTGTCTTAATAATAGAAAAAATATGTATTGGCTTTGACATAAGAACACTATTAATGATGGAGATATAAACTCAAAAATAGATAATCATATTATTCAATATACAAGTCTTCCTTGTAGTGTAGTATATAATATCATCAAAAAAATTATTCATTCTCCAATTAGATATTGGAGCTTCATGATATTCCATAAAAACATTTCACCTCTGTATTCCCAATACGTCTTCAATCATGATGCAACTTCATGGAGAATTTTAATAAATAAAGAAACTGCTCTTCCTTTGGTTGATACATTTTCCACTCAGGCTGCCATATGTTTCCATTATTTGGAAAAACCCCATGATTCCCTTTTTACATACATTAATAAAAAAACCTTTCATCATCAAAAATTAAATTAAACATAATATGACACCATAACTTGTTCTAGAAGGGTATCATTCCTCCATCCACCACCCCATGTTTAATATTTCTTGTGAGGGCTTCATGGTCTAAGATATAAATACTATGAGATAATATTTCTTCTTTCCATACCACCTAAAAAACATAATATACCCAAATACCTTACATATCATGGAGACCATGATCCAATAAGAAGCATAATACCTGATTCATAATTCACATAATAAATCGTTGAAACAAAATTTCTTCAAGACAACCAGAATAAAACTCCTCTTTATTCAATCATAAGCTTGGTACATATCAACTTTGATAACAACATATGAAAAAATTTATCATTTATTCATTTCTTCCACCATCTACATTCCAATACCAATATCCCATCGTATGCTCCTCCATTGTATAAAACCTTTTTTTTATGAAGAAAAAATATTTTAATGACAGTATTAGTCATTCTATTGTTCATGTTTGCATGTTTTTTATAAATTAAATTGCATATAAAAAATGACACGTATTATTTCAAAGAGATAGGGTCTTCCACTTTGGGAATCAACACAAACCTCGAGGAACACGAACCTCTATGGAGCTCTCCACCTCTAAATTTCTCTTAAACAAACTCCATTAACTATGATTTAATAACAATAAATTATGCCACAAAAAATTATCTTAGGAACCTATTATGACCTTCAGTACTCTCTTGATGCATGTGGAAAATAGTTCTTGTAATTTCAACCTCCACTAGTATAGAATTTCATATATTATTTTATTAAAATGAAATCATCCTATGAATAAAATTCATGAACAAATATTCATCTAATTGATTGATTAGGTTGTCCCCCTAAACCAAATTTAATCTACTGATAGTTCTTCAATATAATATACATTATTATTCCCTATAATGAAGACATCTAATTTAAAAGAACCATCTTCTTGCATCAGGTTTAGGTTTTGGTGATACTCCCTCTCCTTGATGAAGGATTGGAAAAAATATGTGTTGTGTTCCCCCTCTCTGAGAAAAAACGATCGAGACTTGTCTTGGTAAATGCTTTAAATATCTAGAATATTTTCATCTAGAACCTTTATATTTTTAGACAAATAGACTGAAAAATACTCATCCCAAATGTCCTAATGATCTTATTTCATTCATTGAATATCAACTTTAATTTTGTATAGATTAACATTTCCCTAATTTTTTTTATTAAACCAAATTTGAATATCCTCATTTAAATATTGTAGACTTTTAGTAAGACATGGCCAAGGTGGAATCATCCCCAAATGATCTGTAGACTTATGAATAATTTTCATGATGGCATCAAAACTGTTCCTGTTACTGAAATATTTTATGTTATTTTTCCTCTTGTTCTAATTTACTAAACCCACCATCACTGGGGAATGATCAAAAAAGGAATTGGTAATATGATTAACAGATTGTAACATGAATTTTTCCATCCCTTTTAAATTACTGATCACCTATCACGTATAATTCTGACACTTCTATTTACTTTTATTTTATTACACACTATATGGATTCTCCCAGAAATAACTCATATCAATAAGGACATTAGAAACAATTTATTTTTTGATGTATTTCATATATTTTCTGGAAAACACCATGCCTCCTCTTTTACATATTCCACAACAATTTTGTTGATGTTCCCCCCAACAATGCACCATGGGTGGCATTCTAGTCAGAACAATTTTAACCATTTCGATAAATAATCCCTTTTGGAAATTTCACAAGTTACGTGTACAAGGTAAAATAAAATAATATAATTTCCCCACTCCATTATTATGGTGGTTATATGATTTTTGGAATGGTCAATCATCTGTATTTTAATATCATGACCTCTAAATATATAAATATGGCTATTTTCGATACTTGTATGCACACACTCTTGAAAAACCATTTTTCTAGAAAATGATTGAATATGATTAACTTGTTTCTTTGTCACTAAAACGAATACTAAAAAATCTTGATTACTCTGATACCGGTTAGTGATATATTAGATCTTCACCCACTCCCTCAAACCATGTGCATTCCATATAATGAAATAGATTATTATGAAATGTTAGAGCAGATCGTAAGACCTAACATACATGACTTTGAAACCATAAGAAGAGAAACCTTTCAAGACATGGATTGTGCAATACTTTCACTATATTTTGGTGAAGATATCAATTTTTCTTTATTGTTGTTCTTCTCCTATAGCAGTTCATCTCCTCACTATAGTGTTGTTTACTTATATCATTAAAAGATGATCGAATTCAAAATAATTATGTAGCTAGGATGTCGATAGCTTCCCCTATAGGGAAATAGAAAAACAAGGTTTTCAATATATTTGTTTTAGAGAACTGAATCTTCTTTATTACTCCCTACGATAAGTTTTTCCTAAAAAACTAAAAGGGACACAGTCGTGGACACAAACTATGATTAAAAATATCGACCAAAAAATTCCTCAAAGATTACCATCCTAAAATCATGGATATGATTTTTTTGGATGGATTATGGACATTGGATGATTTGTATTAAATTCATTTTGACTCTACAAATGATACATGTTCACCAAAAGAAAAGGAGGGAAGATAAGTAGAGGAGTTTTCTCACAAGTGAGAGTCATTATCTATACCTAAACTCACATCTTGTTTTTGAATTTTAAACTCTTTCTCATTATTTAAATAGATATTTGATCCACTTTTGGTGCTGATCTTATCGGTAGATCAAAATAAAAAATTATAGAAAAAACATGAACATAAGTCTTATACTTGAAACACATGTTGTTTGAAAGAGAATAATTAGAAACAAAATCTATCTCTAGAACATTAACTATGTACATATCTCAGCATCTCCTACAACCTTCTAAGGAGTTACCCATGAAGATGACATTGAAGAAAAAATATAGAAAATATGGAGACCTCAATGGTTGTTACCATGAAAAATTCTATCCTGTCAATATTATCACCCTCACGGGTAGATCATATGACAATTCATCCTCCACATATATATGTGGACTCACCACCATTTAAAACTATTGCGTATTTACATCCAAGACAATAAAAAAACATAGTGTGTTAAATGTTAGAATCCCAAATGAACATAGTACTTCCCTATTAGTTGAGCTTTTTGACTGAATGGACCATGTCCCACATAGTTGACTAAAGGAAATTTTGAATAACATATAATCCCCTGCCATCCCCTCCCATCATAGTTCCTTTTCAAGAGAGCGTTGGCAGTGAGACACCGTGGTGGGTAGTGAGCCCTATTGAAGAACAAACCCACTAGGTAGTGAACCAAAGAGGAAAATATTGTGATGTAGGTTCCTTCATACCAAATTTAGGTCTTTTCCTACCCATATATTATACAAATTTTAGGGCTTACACTAGGGATATATGACCATATAACACAATATTTTCAGCTTTGTTTCGCTACCCCACGAGTTTGTTCTTCAACATGTCTCACTACCCACCAGGGTGGATCCCTGTCAACACTCCATTGAAAAGAACATATAATGGAATGAGTATTTTTTGGGAATATATAGTATTCACAATGCCCTTCTGTCTTTGATGTGGTACAAGTTCCCTCTACCCCGCAACCATGACCCATGTGGCTTCATTTGTGGAGAGATTTTTGCAACCCCAAATGATCGAAATATAGACCTATGGGTCAATGTTTTCTGGTGTAGGGACACTATCCCACATCAGAGAATATAGGTAATTATATTTCATATATAATCCCCATCCATCCCCCTCCCATCATAAGGACTTTTCATAATGTCATTGGCAGTGGGCCACCCTGGTGGCGAGTGAGCCCTACCGAAGAACAAACCCTTTAGGTAGTGTCCCAAAGTGAAAAATATATTGATATTGGGTCTTTAATAAATGATGTTAATCCTACAACTTTTATCATATATGGGTATGAAATCCATTGAACATAAGGTAAGAATTGTGGGAGAGATTTTTGGAATCCCAAATGAATACACTATAGCCATATGGGTCAAGGATTTTGGGTGTAGTGACCCTATCCCGCATTGAATACTGGAGGGAATTGAGAATCATATTTAAGCACCCATTGTAATGGCCTAGAAATCTATGGTCTATCCCTTTTAAAAAACTAGGTGTATGAGGTGTTTCGGGAGGTCAATGGGACTTATCCCCAACACTTTTCCAAATTCCCATTTCTGTGAACAGTTCCATTGATTAAGAGTTCCAATGATAGACCGATGTGAACAGTGCATCGGTAAAATTCTGTGAAGTGTTCCATCTATGAATAGTTCCAATGGTAAACCGTTGTGAATAGTGCATCATTAACCTTCTGTGAATAGTTCAATGGTGACCTTATGCGAATAGTGACATCAGTTACCTTATGTGAATAGTTTCATCGGTGACCATCTATGAACTATGTCATTGATAACCTTATTTGAACTGTAACATTGTGATCTTATGTGAATAGTGTCATCAGTTACCTTCTGTGAATAGTGTCATTGGTAACCTTATTTGAATAGTGAAATGGCAACCTTTTGTGAACAGTGACATCACTGACCTTATGGGATCTGTGTCATTGAGGACCTTCTGTGAAAAGTCTCATAAGTAACCATTTATGAATAGTGCAACAGTGACCTTTTGTGAATAATGACATCAGTGAACTTATGTGAACAATGTAATTAGTGACCTTATGTAAACAGTGTTATTAGTAACCTTATGTGAACAGTGCAATAGTGAGGTTTCAATGGTAAACGTTTTCCTTTCCCTAATTTTTTGTTCATGAACAGTGTTTATAGAATGGTGAGGTTCCAATGGTGGCCTTTTTCTTTTTCCAAATTTTGAGTTCATTAATTGTGTTTTTAGAATGGTGAGGTTCCAACAGCGACCTTAATCCTTTTCCAAATTTTGAGTTCAGGTACAGTGTTCCCAGAATGGTGATGTTCTAACAGTGAGGTTCTGATGGTGACCTTTTTCCTTTTCCAAATATTGAGTTCATGAATAATGTTTCTATAATGGTGAGTTTCCAACAGGGACCTTTTTTCTTTTCCAAATTTTGAGTTCATGAATAGTGTTTCCATAACAGTGTGGTTCCAATGGTGATCATTTTCCTTTGCAAAATTTTGAGTTCATGAATAGTGTTTCTAGAATGGTGAGGTTCCAAAGGCAAGGTTCTAATGGTGAGGTTCATGATCAGTGCTTCCATAACAGTTAGGTTTCAATAGTAAGGTTCATGAATATCATTTTTACCTTGCCAAATTTTGAGTTTGTGAACAATGTTTCCAACATCCTACAGTTTCACCCCTTTTTAAAAAAATTAATGTAAAATGCATTTAAAGCCTTGTTTTAATGACTCTAATGATTATTAAAAGGTCCTAACTCCTATATTAATCTCTCCTAAATATCATGATGTTTTTACTTGGTCAAATCGCATGGTTTAATGTGATCTGCTTTTAATGGAATACCAAGTGTATCTTATAATAACGCTCTGTTAAATATTCTAAAGAGACTATATATCTTCCATAATAGTTTTTATTCTGTGTTCTTATGTGTGAGATGCTCAAACATCCCATTACTTTTTGTGGGAGTTGTGCAATCAAAATTTTCTCTTAGGATTTGTTCCACTCTATTTTCATGCAACTACTAAATATCGATCAGTCTTCGATATAAGGTATGATCTATCTTTATTATTTCGGGTTCATCCCCTTCTTTCCCCTTTCCCTTTTTGAATAATTTTACCACCGTGTTGCTAATGATATTTTCTTGTGAGTTCACTGATGTGATGGTGTCTCTATATTCTTGGGTGAATATAGTTGTAATAGGGGAGGATATCATAACCCATTGTGTGTCTTGTTCTCATATAAACATCAAGAACTGTTTGAGGTAGGGGATTCATTGCATCTCTTTTCATTTACATTCATATATAATGTTATCTTGTTTTATACCACTAGATCACAATAAAATAGGCATAATAAATTTTTTAACCGGATAAATAAATTGAGATCGATTAAATGTTATTACATCTTGTTTTTCTGATACTGTTATATCTATGCTTGTTTTCTAATATTCTTCATTATCGGTGGAAATTGTTAATGGAAGTAAAGCCAAAATTAATTGATAATTGTTTGGATAAAGATAATGAGTCATGTAAATGAATCTGGTTCCTCTTATGTTAATTTCATGATAATCAAATTGGTGCATTAAGCAAGTTTAATTATTTGTGATAGCTTACTCATTTGGTTTTCCAAATTTAGAACCTACAAAAAATAAATTGGTTAATCCAATATCGAATAAAGAACTTGTTTTTTGATAAAAGATAGTTCGTTGTAGGGTTCTGAGTTACCCTCTTACTTGTTTAACGGCCAAGATCCCAATTTATATGATAGTTGGTTTCCTGCTTCTTCTGTTGTGATGTGGGCTTGGAAGGATGTTGTGATATGTGGGAGCAAGTAGACTGATTGGTTGTGGCAGGAGATGACACATAGAGAGGAGAGATACATCGTTATTTGAATGCAGGAGTTTGAGAGGACACCAGGGATGATGGAATAGGTTGGATGTTAATGTTTGGATGCTTGATGTTTTTTTATTGGTTATCTGCTTTACATTCCCCACTTTTCAAGGAAACTATTAATCCTAACCATTCTTCATAAAGGGTTGAATATGCATGGGGTATGTCACATGCTTTCAATGTATAGATTCTCAAGGGAGGATGGGTCTACGCTCTTCCTGTAGGAAGAATAGACTTGATGGGTAGTTATCTACTCACCGTGTTGAGCCCCCTTGTTTTTAGTTTCATATAATGTTTTTATAGAATGCCTGGGAATATGGAAAAGTATTTTTTAAATTAATAATTGAGTAAATGATGTTAACTTATGGGGTAGGAGCTTGATGGAAAGAAATTTTGAGGTTACAATTTTAAAGGGACAATGGACTTTGGGTGTGATACTAATGAAATTTAATGTGGAATTGTTAATGGTTAATTAATTTTTAAAGAATTAATTAATGTAAAGTGGAACTAATAAAAAAAGGGAATGAAGTAATTTAATAAATCTCATTAAATGGACGTGTGCTTATAAGATACATATTCTTTGAAGTGGTAGTCGGGAGTCCGAGAGATGTCAGTTGCCATTGAGTCTAAGACTAGGTTATGCCCATAGTGTGGTTGTGAGCTATAGTATATTCCGTACTTTTTGTGTCTGTATACTCTACTCCACCCCTTCAGTTAGGGAAACTGACAACCCGGTGATTTCGAGCCCTAGTTGGATGTTTTCTCCAACATTCTATTGGAAAGATGGATGGCTGACTACCCCCTTTGGCCCCACTCTCTTCTCTTGGTTGTTACTTGTACTGGTAGGCATAGTGCATAGTTTTCCCAATATATGTGTGTAATGGATGTAATGTATTGGGGTTATTCACATAGATATATTTTGGATATAGTTTTATATTGATTACTATAGGGGTAACATGTATAAGCTGTGATGGCTTGAGGATCCATACTTGTTATATGGGATGTAATGGCATGAATTATAATTCTCTGACGTATGATAAACATTATACGAGCTGTGGTGGCTCCTGGAAACTAATTGGTTACTTTTTTGTGGACATGGTGGTTTTGATGAACGACGTGCATGTTGTGGGGCTTTTCCCCAGTGTCTGTGTGTAAGCCTTTTTGGAGAGAGATGATTAGGATGTGCTACGTTGGGACAAAGCGGCAGACCAGTGGGTAAGTAGTAGCAGGGCACCCTTGATATTATTTATAATATTATATAATATTGTATGTGTTACTTTGTGAGAGTAGCCATGGTGAAGCTGGGAACATAGTATACATGATTAGGTGATTAGTTAGTTCCACTTTTTGTTCACTGTGTTTTAGCATGCTTTCTTTACTTTTTCATGAGGGGCTTCGGGGAGGATCCTACTGAGAATACTGTTATAGTCATCCTATGTATATATAATCTGTTTTTCATGTCACTTGGAGTAGGTTGGAGATCATGCTGGTTTCTACTAGGTTTGGGTTATAGGAGCTGTTCGGGCTTGTGGTTGCAATGGTTTTTAACATTCTTTTGGGTATATGCAGTTTTCCCCTTCTAGTTGTTGTAGTTTGGCATGACATTGCATAAGTGAACATGGTTTTTCCTTTATATTTTCTAATTAGTTGGATTGGGTCGGTGTCTATATTATCTCTCTCTTCTACATGTGTTCTCTTAGAGGGTAATGCCTCCCATCTGTCGGTTTACTATACCCTCAGTTCTAGTCGCCAACCGGGGCTTACTGGAGGCAGGACTTAGGGGTCATTATCTCACTTCTCACATCGCCCACCCAGGAGGGGTGCACTTTGGGGGGAGTTGTTCATGATAGAGTGGTATCAAAGGCAGGTTGAGGGATAGGATGGAGTTTGGAGTTAGGCATAGGTGAGTTTTCATGGCTTGGTAGGGAAACAGGTTAGTCATGTTTAGCAGGTGTTGTAAACACTGGAGAATGGATGAGACATTGGAATTTAGGGGCCCCTGTTATTTGATATATGAACTTTTACATTTACAATGGCTACTAAACGAGGTTATACAAGTTACCGGGTTGAGACCTAGGAAAGGATCATGCATCATTCTTCTTTGTACCTAGGATTAAATGGGTAGACCTTGGGATAGGTTAACGTAAAATTAATAAAAGAATAAAATTAATTAATTACTGACGAGTCTTCTATATTCCATGTTTCAGAGATCTAACTATTTGATATTTTATAGGTATGGATCTATGTTTACAACCTTATAAAAATAAAATAGAAGATGTCTAGAAGGTTGTGCCATCAGATCTTCATAGGGTAGAGGTTGATAATGACGACACATGGAGGAGGACACTTTAAGAGTCTCAACACCAGACTCTATTGAAGTATGAGGGATTCGTTTTAGATGCAGTCATGGAAGAATGTTTGGAGGAGGTTGAGATAGGATTTAGTTCGATCTGTTCTTAATAGTATAATTTTGTGTCCTTGGTTTTGATGATGCTACGTGGAGCAGCAAGGCAGTGGTGGTTCTTATTCTATGGGGATCGCGAGGAGTCATCTATCTCAGGGGATATGTTCCAAGACATGTTTAGAGTCGAGTTTCCTTCCTCGACCACAAAGGAGTCTAGTGTACATGAGCTTCTAATCCTTTTATAAATGATTTTTAGTGAGAGAAATTTCAGAATCAATTTTAGGAACCTTTTACAATATGCTTCAATCCTTTTTCTAGATGAGGAGGCAAGAGCAATGTATTTTGAGTCTTTGTATCCAGAGATCGAGCTCTAGTTTACCACATTTGTGGTGAGAAATATCTTGAGTTGATGGTGAGGGAATAGGACATCTAGAGGTCATTTTACAGAACCGGATCATCATGAGAGTGAGTCATCATGATTCCTCATGAAGTAGAGATGTGGTCTGGGGTTCCTGGTTTTCAGGGTAGAAGAGTTTATGTTCAGCTGGGGGGATGTCCCTGCCCTCTGAATCTACATTATTAGGGGGTCTCAGATCTTAGGCCTATTCCAAGGGATCCGGTGCCTGTATTTATTTTGGTGGTCATGGTCATCAACAGCGAGAGTGCCTGACCATTTAGAGCAGTAATCATTCCCCAGGTGTTCTGCTCCAGGTTCCTCCTTTGTGGTAGTTCCAGCTGTGGCAGCAGTAGTAGGTTCCACCATCATTAGATCAGAATAGGGTAGATGGAAAAGGTAGAGGACAACCCCATGATTCTCCCCATCCTCAGAGAGCAGAGAAAGTCCATGGTGGTGATCGTCATTAGGGTCAGAGAGGTTGTGGAGGAGTTCGTATTCAGCTTCATGCTTTAGCATTGGTAGCACTAGGCATGCCAGACGTCGTTCGAGGTACCTTTTTCATGTTTTCTACCTTGTTGTATGACTTGTTTGATTCAAGAGAGATATAATCATTCATATCACCTACCCTTGTCCATTATTTCAGACTTTTGGTAGAGAGGCTTCCATTCCCCTTGGTTTTGACTATGCCAGTAAGAGGTTGAGCTGATTTCATTAAAGTATATAGAGACTGTGGGCTAGTGTTGGGGAAGAACCACTCTTGGGGAGATTTACTATATTTAGTAATAAACCATTATGATTTCATCCATTCCCTAAATTGGTTATATTCAGTGGAGGCTCTCATGGATTTATTCAAGAAAAAGGTTGTTTGCTATAATGTAGATAGAGATCCAGTGGTGTCTATTGGCAAGCGAGATCCTCAGATGGTTCATAATCATGTTCCGTATTTATCATAAATTATCGATGAGATAATGTTGATTTCTTTAGATTTTCAGTATTTAGTGTTTCCTAGAGTCATAGATGATTTCCCTGATGTCTTTCCAGAAGAGGTTGTAGCGTTACCCCCTCAATGAGAGATCATGTTTGGGATCAAGCTACAACCAGGATGGTCTCATATCTCTATGTCTCCATTTAGGATGATCCATTCTAAGTTACGATAGCTATGTATATAGAATGATAGTCTATTACAGTGCGGTTTTTTTTCGGTTGATTGTGTCACCATGGGGTTCACTAGATTTGTTTGTTAAGAAAGCTGACGCCAGTTTACGGTTCTGTGTCAAATATCTTCACTTGAACAAAGTAATAATAAAAATTCTATATCCTCTTCCATGGATTGATGATTTATCAGATTATCTGAAGGCTTGTTGTTGGTTCCTAAAGATCATCTTCCGGTCAGGATTTTCATTAGATGTCTTTGAAGGATGAGGATATCATGAAGACTCCTTTCCATTGTCGTCATAGGCATTATGAGTTCATTGTAATGACGTTCGGCATGAAAAATGCTCCATCTATGTTCATGGTATTGATAAACACTGTTTTCGGTGAATTCTTGGACAAGTTCATTGTAGTTTTCATTGACGAAATCCGTGTGTACTCTGTGTATAATTAATAGCATTCATAGCATCTACATGTAGTTTTGGGAGTTATTTGTTAACATTAGTTGTTTCGGAAATTGTCGAAGAGTGAGTTTTGGGCTCAAGAAGTCTGTTTCTTGGGGTATGTGGACTCCCAGTCAAGAGTATCTATGGATCCATCGAAGATAGAATCAATTGTGTCATGGGTAGCCCCCAAGATAGTGTCAGATGTGAAATGTTTCCTTTGTCTCGCAAGCTTCTACCAGAGGTTTGTAGCCGATTTTTCACGATTTGTGACTCCTCAGACAAATTTGACTAGGAAGGATCAAGTTTTAATATGTACTGATCAGTGTGAGTAATATTTCGAGTATCTAAAGGCAATGTTAGTAAGTGATATAGTTCTTTGTCTTCCAGCTGAGGGAGTTTAGGTTTATGTTTTCTACGATACTTCAATTTTGTCGTTAGGCAGTGTTCTGATGCACCAAAGATCAGTTGTTTCTTATGGGTCTTGGTAGTTGCATCCTCATGAATGTAACTATGCCACCCATGATCTTGAGTTCGCAGTCATGTTGTTTTTTTTGAAGTTGTATATACATTAATTCAATGATGAGCTCTTTGTGGTTTTCACTAATCATAATTGTCTGAGTTATGTTATCTCTGAGAGTTACTTGAATTTATGACACCAGTGGGGGATGGATTTCTAATAGGAATACGATTTGGAAAAATCTTATAATCCTAGGGAGGGGAATGTTGTAGTAGATTCACTGAGTCAGAAGTCACATAGTGATGCAGTGTAAGATTTTGGTTACTCTTAGAGTGTAATGGATGAAATTTTAGCATTACATCCTCATATGGGAGAAGTTGGGGGTAGAAGTTGTCTTTTTCAAATGATGGTGCAGTCATCTCCAGTGCAGAAGGTGAAAGAGTCCCAGTTGGGGGATCTAAAGGTGGAGGACATATGAAACCTAGTTGTTTGTGGCAAGGCCCCTGATGGATGGTCAGAGGATGAACAACAGAGTTTTTTGTATCATTGAAGGATAATTGTTCCTTTGACGATGCGTGAGACAGTTCTCAGAGAGATCCATTGTTATCATTTATTGGTGCATCCTGGTGTGATAATGATGTAACGAGCCTTGAGGAGCTAGTTTTGTTGGCCTGGGCTAAAGCGTGCTATATCGGAGTTTGTGTCTTGATTTTTGGTCTGCGAGAAGGTGAAGGCCAAAGATAATGTTCTTGGTTGTCTACTCCAACTATTAGATGTTCCTCACTCTATGTGTGAGGACATCTTAATGGACTTTGTTACTAGTTTACCACAATCTCAAGGAGGGAATGATGCTATTCGGGTGGTATGGAGCGTTTAAAAAATTTTCCCCACTTCATAGAAATCATAGAGCCAAGCTCAGTGGTAGTTTTGTCGAGGAAGTATCCGGAGGAGATGGTGAGACATCATGGAGTCCTAAGGATGATAATTTCTGATCTAGATCCTCATTTTATCTCTATGTTGTGGAGAGGTATCCATCATGCTTTTGGTTCATAGCAAGGCCTTAGAATTTATTTTCATCCTCAAACAGATGATCAGAAAGAGTAAACCATCCACACTGTTAATGACATTTTACGCTCTTATGTCATAGATTTTGGAGTTTCATGGATGAGGAACATACCCTTGGTGGAGTTTTCTTACAACAATAGGTTTCACTCCACCATCATTATGGCTGAATTTGATTCCTTTTATGGTCGACCTTTCTGTTCTCCGTTGTGCTATAATTGGGTTGGAGAGTCAGAAATTCTCGAACCAGAACTAGTGCAGAACACAACAAAGATGGTTCAGGTGATTCGTGAGAGGATGAAGATAGCACAAGATCTTCAGAAGTCATAGGCCGATCAATGGAGGAGACCCTTAGTGTTTAATTATGGGGATTGCGTGTTTTTGAAGGTGACTCCTTATCATGGCCAGTGATGATTTGGTTGTTGGAGTAAGAATTATCCCCGATTTGTTGTGCCTTTCGAGATGTTAGCTTGTTTTGGAGTTGTGGCATATCGTGTATCACTTCCCCCATAGATAAGTTAGATACATGCTGTTTTACATGTATCACAACTTTTTCATTGTCTTCATGATGACTCCCACGTCATCGATTAGGGAGAGATATATGTTGATGATGATGAGACCTTTGAGGAGCGACTTGTGGAGATCTGAGACCGCAAAGAGAATGTCTTGTGTAGGAGTTTTATACCCTTGGTTAGTGTCTTGAGGCGACATAGTAGCATGGACAAGAGTATCTGGGAACATGAGTTATAGATACATGCTCAGTACCCAAACTTGTTTGATGTTTAACTCTATTCATGTATCGATGATGCCTTTGTGGGTTTAGAGCTTTCATGTTTTTATTATGGATTTCATTTGTTGATTATTGTAGATTTCTCACATTTGAGAGGTATCTCTATGGGTGGTTGTACGGACCCAATTTTTTTTCCCTTTTTGTGGGTTTTAAATTCTTGAGGACGTGAAGGTTATAAGAGGTATCTGATATAATGTCTTAGACTTCTCTGGACCATTCCTTTATGAAAATCAGGTGTATGAGGTTTTTTGGGAGGTTAATGTGACTTATCCCTTACACATTTCCAAATTTCCATTTCTGTGAATTATTCCATCTATGAATAGTTTCAACGGTAGACCGTTGGGAACAGTGCATCTGTAACATTCTGTGAAGTGTTTTATTGGTGACCAGTTCCAATGGTAGATTTTTGTGAATAGTGCATCGATAACCTTTTTTGAACTGTTCATTGGAGACCTTATGTGAACAGAGATATCAAGGACCTACTGTGAACAGTGTCATTTGTGACCTTCTATGAACAGTGTCATCAGTAACCTTATGTGAACAGTGCAACTGTGACCTTATGTGAAAGTGACATCGGTGTCCTTATGTGAACAGTGTCATCGGTGACCTTCTCTGAACAATTTCACCGGTATCCTTTTGTGAATAGGGAATTGGTGACCTTATGTGAATTGTGACGTTGCTGACCTTATATGAACAGTTTCATCGGTGACCTTCTATGAAGAGTGTCATCAGTATCCTTATGTGAACAGTGGAATGGTTAGGTTCCAACGGTGACATTTTTCCTTAGCCAAATTTTGAGTTCCTAAACTGTGTTTCTAGAAAGTTGAGGTTACAATGCTGACCTTTTTCCTTTTCCAAATTTTTAGTTCATAAACTGTGTTTCGAGAAAGGTTAGGTTCCAATGGTGAAGTTTTTCCATTACCAAATTTTGAGTTCATGAACAGTGTTTCTAGAATGGAGAGGTTCCAATGGTGAGGTTCCAACAATGTCGATTTTCCATTTCCAAATTTTTAGTTAATGGACAATGCTTCCAGAATGGTGAGGTTGCAATGGTGACCATTTTCCTTTTCCAAATTTTGAGTTCATGAAAAGTGTTTCCAGAATGGAAAGGTTCCAATGGTTACCTTTTTCATTTTCAAAAAATAGAATTCATGGATAGTGATTTTAGAACATTGAGGTTCATGAACAGTGTTTCCAAAATGGTTAGGTTCCAACAGTGAGGTTCATGAACAATGTTTTTCCTTTTCTAGATTTCAAATTCGTGAACAATGATTCTAGCTTCCTAGATTTCCCCTTTTAACATTTCCATTGACGTAAAATTCTTTTAATTCCTTTTTTCAAAGACTATAAGGATTATTCAAAGTTTGTAACTCTTATATTAATTTTTCCTAAGGCTCGGGATGTTTTTACATGGTTATCCCGCATGGTTTAATGCGATCATCTTTTAATGGAGAACCCAACAGAACAAAAACCACTTCTCCATTAAATATTCTAAAGGGATGATATATCTTCCTCCATAGTTTTTCCTCATTGTTCTCAGGTGTGACAATCTTGAACATTCCATTACATTTTTTAGGAGTTGTGCAAACAAACTTTCCTCCTAGGATTTTTTACGCTTTGTTTTGATGAAACCATGAAATATCAATTATTCATTGATATAAGGTAAGATCTATCTTGATTATTTCAGGGTCCATCTCCTTCTATATCCTTTCCATTTTTATGGTATTTTACCCCCCATGTGCATATTGGACATTTCTTGTGTGTTCACCGATGTGATGGAATCTCTGCATCCTCATGTGGAAAAATTTGTCACAGTAGAGGAGATCATAACCCATTCTATGGATTTTTCTTTTATAAACATTAAGACCTATATGCGGTAGGGGATTCATTTCTTTTCTTTTCAGTTATGTGCAACTATAGAGTTAGAATTTTTATCCCACTAGATCACAATAAAATTAGGATAATAAATATTTGAACTGGATAAATAAATTGAGATCGATAATATATTGTTGCCTCTTGTTTTTCAATATAGTGTTATCTCTATGAATTATTTCTTATGTTTATCCTTCTAGATTTAAATTGGTAATGAACGTAAATCCGGAATTAATTGATAATTATTAGGCTAAATATTAAGAGGCATGTAAATGAATCTGGTTTTTCTTATTTTAATTTGATATTAATCAAATTGGTTCAGTAAGCTTGTTTAATTACTTTTGATAGCTTACTAATTAGGATTCCAAAATATGGAACCTAAGAAAACTAAATTGGTTAATCAAAGATGGATTAATGAACTATTTGTTTGATGAAAGAGATTTTTTTGTATGGTTTTGAGTTACCATCATGCTTGTTTAATGGACAAGATAAAAATTGATAAAATAGTTCTTTTCCTCGTGCTTGTGTTGTGATGTGAGCCTGGAATGATGTTGTGATATGTGGGGGCAGGGAGGACGATTGGTTGTGGCATCAGAATATTACTTGAGTGGAAAGATGCATCAGTTTATGCATGTGGGTGTCGGAGAGGACATGAGGGTTGATGGAACGGGTTGGGTGTGAATGTTTAGATGATTGTTGTTTCCTTGATTGGTTATCTTATTTTCATTCCCCACTGCTCAAGGCAGCTAGTTTGCATACCCTTCTTTCAAAAGGGGCGAAGATGTGTGTGGTATTACATTTGCATTCTGTGTCTAGATTCTCAAGGGATGATCATACAATGCTTTTGTTATAGGTGTAAATGACTCTATGGGTAGTTATATGCTCACCATGTTGACCCCCCCTTTTTTAGAATCATATAATATTTCTTATAAAATCCATGGGAATATGGTAAAGTAATGCTATAAATAATTAATTGAATAAATGATGTTAGCCTAAGGTGTTTGAGATTTCTAGAACGAAATGCTGAGGTTACAATTTTAAAGGGACAGTGGACATTGAATGTGATGGTAATGAAATTTAATGTGTAATTTTTAATGGTTAATTAATGTTTAAATAATTAAATAACATAAATTCGAACTGATAAAAAAGGTAAGGAACTAATGTAATGAATCTCTTTAAATGGATGTGTTCTTATTGGATACCTAGTCTTAGAAGTAGCAGGCAGGAGTCCAAGTGAAGTTAGCCGCAGTTTATTCTAAGACAAGTTTATGCCCATAGTGTTTTGTGAACTATATTATATTCTATAATTTGTGTGTTTCAAATTGATTTCTTAAATCATCGGTTAGTTCATATGACACCTCAGGGATTCTTAGCCTTGGGGGGGGGGGGTTCCCAAAATTCTGGTGAGATGATGGATGGTTGACTACCCCTTTGTCCCTGCTCTCTTCTCCTAGTTGTTAAATGTGCCGGTAGGCATAGTGGTTAGTTTTCCACATATATGTGTGTAGAGGTCTATAATGTCTTGTGGTTATTCACACACATATATTCTAGATATAGTATCTTATAGACTATTATAGGTGTAACGTGTATAGGTTGTGATAACTTGAAGTTCCTTAATCTATGTATGGGATGTAATGGACTGTGGTATAATACCTGATGTATGATACACGTTATAAGAGTTTTGGTGGCTCTTGAAACTAATGGGTTACATTCTTGTGTGGATGTGGTGGTTTTGTTGCATGGGGGTGATTATTGTGGTGCTTCGCCCAAGTGTCTGTAGGCAAGCCTTTTGGAGAGAGATGCTTGTGACATGTGATGTTGGGGAAAAGCAGCAAAACAGTGGGGATGTCGTAACAGGGTACCCTTGATATTATTTATTATATTATATACTCTTGTATTTTTTACTTGGTGAGATTAGCCATGGTGAGGCTGGGAACTTAGTATACTTGTTTACGTGATGAGTTAGTTTCACTTGTTGTTCATTGTGCTTTAGCATGCTTTATTTACATTTTCACGAGGGGATTCAGGGAGGAACCTAATGAGTAAACTATTATAACCACCATATATATATATATATACTATTTTCAGGTCACTTGGAGTAGGTTGGAGATCAATTTGGTTTCTACTAGCTTGGGGTTTAATGAGCTGTCCAGGCTTGCAGTTGCTGCAAATTTTATTTTTTTGGGCACTTTCTGTTTTTCCCTTCCAGTTGTAGTAGTTTTGTATGACATTACATATGTTCACTTTGTTTTTATTTTATGTTTCAGTTTGATATGTAGTTTTTTGGTGTCTATCTTATCTGTCACTTCTTCATGTTTTCTCATAGAGGGAAATGCCTCTCATATGTGTGTTTAATGTACCCTCAGTGTTAGTCACCAAACTGGGGCTTACTGGAGGTAGGACTCCGGGGTCATTATAACCATTCACACATTTTCGGCCTAGGAGGGGTACACATTGTGGGGAGGGGGTTGTGACACCGGTCATCTCACCTCCCTTCATAGTAAATTTCAAGAACAGGATAGGAAATGAGCCTCCCTGGTGGGAAGTGATCCCTACTGAACAAAAAACATTTGAGGTAGTTTACCAAAATAGAAAATATTTTCATGTAGGGTTTTAGAGTCCCTTTATAACACAAAAATTTGTATTAGAGTTATCGTTAGAAAATCCGCTAATAATAGGGAAATCACTAGGGGAGCGATTACACACATATTGAAGAAAATCGTGATTATGTAGAGGGAGAGGAGATCTTGGTAGCTGAACCGAGTGGGCTGAAATGCTCGACTCTATTCCAAAAAAGTGCATCATAGGAACACCTGGTATGGGAGAAGTGTCACACTCCACATCTCTGGACCTTTTTTTTACCATGCCATAACAAGATCCTCAATGGAAAATAAATAATTTGGAAAGGATGAACTTGAGAGACTCAAAAAATTCATTGGTCTCTTGTGATTGGATGATCTTCTAAAAGACATAAAAAAATGAAGAGATGTTTCCCAAAACTGAATCATTCCAACAATGAAATCTTTTGATAATCGGTGGTGTCATTGAGTTCATCAATAAGTATTTCTATTGTAGGTTATCCATTATATCTATTGGGGAATCTAATCACTATTTTAATCCCCGGTATATTGGAGAAATACTCTCTAGGATCCATGAATTAGCATGTAAGAACATCATTGAAAGATGTTGATCTTGTAAAATATGTACATGAAATATATCCTCCCAACCCCATCAGAGAGAAATCACCTTCCATTTTCAAATTGGAAAATTTTCTATGCAGGTGAGAGGAATGCCTGACAGAAGAAGTGAAGAAACCATAAAATCATTCTAAAATAACACTTATTCCTTTTACTAAAGACATACCATGATTATAACATCAAATCATTCTATATTTTATGGAAACTAGAATCATTATGTCCATGAATATTTCATCATCTCCACTATATACTCAGAATTATTTCATAGTATATCATAAATAAATAAGTAAAAACCTAACCATAGAAAAATTATATAATCTAGAGTTAATGTAACATATATAATATAAATAAATAATTTTAAACAAAAATCATACTATATAATAAGGAATACATGGTAGATCATATCGTAGATTCTAATGATATCCTACACATTATGTCCCTCCCCTAATTTTCCAAATGAAATTTTTTATAGAGTGATGTATATCATGTTTCAATAAAACCAATCACCTCTTAGATTGTTAAATAAAAAATATCACTAGTATCAAGTTAATATAAGATCATTGACATATTTAATGAAACCATTTGGATAATTCATGATTGATTTAGACCCAAAAGTTATATACCATTAATCCTTCATTAATCATGGGGAAGAACATTTTTAACCAGTCTATAACTAACAATCAGACTAGTATGAAATTTCTAATAAGAAATATGTCATCAAAATATACTACTAGAAAAAATATGACACTCCAATTAAACAAATTTTACATACAGTGCTCAAAATCATTCATTTCAACACCAAAATATCATATATCTTTATAAAATGAAATATTTCATAAAACATATTCCTACATGGACACATAAATTGATCTATGTATGTTTTATACAATATTCAAAATTTTCTAGATTATGTAATCATTTAGGTTATGTTGTATACATGCCTTCTTAAATATTTCCACTATAGAAATAATTTTGGACAACTATCATACAAATACCATAATCATAAAATTCTAATAAAAAAGTTAATATTAAGTGATTTAAACATAGTAACTAGAGAATGGTTTTTTTATAGTCTATACACTAATGTTGTTTAAATCAATTAGCCACTATCCCTGAATTGTAGATACTCACTTTACATTGAATGCACATTTTTCCCTTTAATGACCACTTTGCATAATTTTTCTATATCAACTATAGATTGACCATCACCCAAACTTGGTTCTTCAATATGATATCTATATCCAAATTCTTGTCTAATATCCATATTGCATATTTTGAGATCTATTTTTTCTCTTTATATGGTAGAGGGTAATTATTTTCAACCAATAATGGGTGAACATCTTTAGTAATTTAAAACTATTATCAATATACTTCTCTAACATCTTCATTCATTGTATAATGTACCATAATTTAAGGAAGAAAACCACTAATGGGGACGTACAGAATCAATTCTTTCTCATACTCATGTGTATGATGACAATAAACATTAGTGAAGTCAATAGTCATCCCACTATCATTTTGGATGTGTTCTCTCTCATGAAAATGGATTTTCCTGGGATAGAAACCTTATTGTATAATTTTTTTTATATATTGGATCCCTTTTTTTAAATGAGTTACAATAAATAATATATAATTGATGCTTCAATTTCCTAGACTGTATATAGTGTTGCAAATATAATATCCCAAAAAACCTACTAATGAACACAAGGAAGTATTTTTTTTCTTACACTCTATAACATGAAAAAAATATTGGTTTCCACTTTAGGCGATAAAAGGTTTTTTTATTTTGAATTTTATAATTTGTTACACTTAAATGATAATCTAAGACATGTGTGTCTCTTCATCGACCATACCATGTCATGAAATATATTTTTTATCCATTCACAAAAACCACTCCACTATGCTTTATAAGAAGTAATGTGTTAGGATATGAACCCATACTCTTATAGAATGTTAATGAATTATTGTTTAATATAATCAACACCTTAATAAGATAAAATGTTCTTTATTGTAATTCTAATTTGATTCTATAATTCATTGTTGAACTATTTTAATTTCCCAAAAGATTAATAATTATATGTCATTATAAAGACATATCCATATCTACCTAAAAATATAGTAAATGTAATGAATTCAGAATACCCACCTCTAGATCTTATAGGATATGGTACACACACAACAGTGTTTACAAATTTTAAAGGCTCTATAGAACACTGATATTAGCCATAAAAATTTGGCTTGGAAATTTTCCATTTTAATAATGTTTGACATCTTCCATGTGGTTTATTCATAATAGTTTCTAGGTAACCATTTTGATAGGGATTTATCATTTTATTCTCATTTACGTGACCAAGAAATTGATGCAAAAAATGGATAATAAATGAATAATTACAATATAATTCATTATCAATTTTCAATAAATGGTTATAATATCTATAAATATAATGGAATTTATTTAAATATACCATCTTATAACATATATTTAATTAATATAAAATAAAAAGAATTATTTTTCAAACCAAATCATGATGCCATATGTATCTACAAAGAATATTGTAATTTTATCTGTTTGTACCATTTGGAATATAAAATAAATACTTTTAATCAAGTACCATCATAGTTATAAATAGATATTAGTAGTCCCTAATAACTAAAATGTCTATCCTCACACCATTAGAAGCATATAAATACACCTAACCTCTGGAAATATTTTGAAATGAACGTGGATTTTTTAATACAAATTTTTGCACCACAATATATATATAATAAAAAATTAGATATATAACAATATCTATTCATAATCACTACACATAAAGCATCCACTTTTTTCTTTAACTAGTTCAATTTCTTCATTGAATGTCCTAAATTGAAAAATGAAAATTTTACCACATTATTTTTATTTCATATCATTAGATCATTATTTTCATCGATGGATGATGCTTAGGAGCCTTCAACATATATTTACTATTTGTCCATAGCCACTTTTTATCTGTAAATACTATAGTTTTTTCACAGAAAAATATCCTTATTGACATAAAGAATAAATGTATGTTGTTTAGAGAGATACTTCTCTCTAATTATCTTATTACAACTAAAAATTAAACAAGAGAATATCTAAATATGTGGGTAATAAATTAGATCCCTTCACATATCATCAGGAATCTAAAATCAAAGATGTAGACACACAAATTATTCCAATTCAAATTGACTACATGAGGACTAGCTGGTGCTGATTCACCATAATTTTATGTGAAAACAGCATTAAAGATATTGTATCTCACTTTTCCCACCATCATTTGATATATATCTTGAAGGATAGTCACAATGTTCTAGGCCTCCAAATCCATGTGTTTCTTTAAAATCTCACTAGAAAAATTAGATTTCATAAAACATTGACCATATATGGATGCATCTAGAGGTTATATACACAGATAAAATTCATTCTCACTTGCCATTTTTTCTAGAAGCTCATGAATATGGTTTTCTAGAATATGTTATTTGTTTCTACTCTATATTATATTGAATAAATTCTTATACCATTCCATGAAATTTCATCAAGTAATAAGGTTTTACATCACAAAAATGGATCATAGTGACATAGTGAATTTTTGAGGGTTTCCATTTCACTAATAAAAACCTTGAATTATAGTATATTATATGGATTGAAAAATTGATATTAAATTTAATTGTATATATTCTCTTCAAATAGTTTATCAAAACATAATATCCCTCACTATTAATTTTGGAATATACCATCATATAGATATTCTAGTGGAATGATTCTTAATTTATCTTCTCATAACCAAGAATTGGTTCTGGATTATTATTTGAAGTGTTTGGGGTAGGTATATATTTTCCACCGAATTAACTCAAAACTCCTTAATCTATTAAATGGACTACCCAATCCAGAAACTATGGATAAAAAATACCTAAAATATTTTCCTCTTAGATATACCATAACATGGTTATAATATCAACACATGAAGTAAACTATGAATATTCAACCATTGAAAACAGGTTAATATTCCTCAATAATTGAAAATATACTAAAAAATTTCATTAAACCATTTTAAAATATTGTTCTATACTAACATTGTTAGTATAAGTCTATATAAAATAAATATTTTATGTGAGGTATTTTTGTGTTTTTTTGTAAATTTTAAATTTTATCTAGTTTCATTCATATTAATGTTATTATGGTTTTAATTAAGTTATTAATCATGTATAGATATAGTTCATATATATTTTAATATTTATTTACGTTCCATCTTTAATTCATGTTAATTAATTATTATAGTGACTTAAACATCCATAAATAAAAAATAATGAAACTAAACAAATTATATAAATAATGTTGAGTGACCATGTGATTCATTAATTGATTTCTTAACTAGATAATCAAAATATAACCCTTATATAATGTAAATTATCTGCTGAAACCTTTCATTGTTCAATTTTTATCATTCCACCTATAATTCTTTGTACCTCTCAGATTGGTTTCACATCATCTCCAAAGATGAAGAACCCCTACTAACCATAGAGTTCTATCCATTGAATATTTTTTCCCACATAAAAATGAGGAATGAATTTGTATTTGTTGAGGGTGTTTACATAAAATAAACAATGGGCACGAACAACCATATATATTGATATGTTATTAATTTCTATCATTACATTATTTAATTTAATAAATTATTCCATAATTTATTTACAGATAAATTAAATATATTAATCATAGAAGTTGGGTTCTATAAGGTCATCATCATCCAAATATATAAATTAATAAACAAAAGTAAACTTTCTAGGATAAAATTCAATTATTTCATTATTATTATGAAACGAAATCACTAATAAATTAAAATAACTAATTAAATAATTAATTCCCATTATCATAATGACCACCCAATGTCTCTTGGAGATACCCATCATAAATTAAATATAAGAAATAAATGGATTGACCAGTAAATTTAATTAATTACAGGGAATTGACTGATCATTTATTATTTATATAATTCATTATTACATAGTCATCAAATTAGATATGGATTGAGTAATTAGTTGTTTAATACATTATTTAATTATTATTTATATATTTTAATTTTATTCTTAATATGGATATTATACTTCATTTACTAACAATTTCCTAACGATGTTTAAAACATTTCATATTTTGAAGATAAAATTATATAGACACAACATGTATCAAGTATATCTCACATTTCATTTACTTATAAGATATGCATTGTGTGTTTCGCATGTCATGTTCTTGTATAACACATAGGTAAAATCAGTGTATGATTTATATGAGGGTAATAAAGAGTTAAAAGTTTTTTAGTCCAAATATACACCATTCATACCATTAATGATAGAGTATTATTATCTCAGGTGTTGTGATGAGACATATTTGACCCCACAGTTTACATAAATTATACCACAAAAAAAATATTGACTACATGGTCTATATGCACTATACACACCATGTGGTTTAATAGAACATATGTTTGGCTCATCCGGAACTAGTGTGGTGTGAATTTAAGGTACCATGTCCTACTAATTCTCATTATGTCACGTTTCCATTGAAAAATCCTGGTGGAATGTTATTCGGTACACAACATTAAATTTTGGTTATACATAATGTATTTATGTCTACTAGTCAAAATCCTTACCACCTCCCTATAAAATCTCTATTCTTTATTCATCCATTTTAATAAAAAGTTGATGATAATAAACATGAAGCATGAAAATTAATTTGTTTAGCACCTATTAATGAAATTAAATTTTAAATAAAAATTAAACTAGAAATTTTACAAAAATTGAATATATTCAGTCAATGAATTTTAAATTGTAAAAAAATTAGATGACGCCTCTAATACCACATGATGTTTTAATAGTTGTAGATGTATCATGTGGAATATAATATCAATGATTGAAAATTAAATCCATGAATAATTATTGATGTGCATGATGAAGAATAATCATTAGAAAATAATTAATATGAATAATCTAGACAATAAATGAACAATAATATTTGAAGATATGTTAATATATGATTTATAATTAATTTAATTAATTGATTAATTATCCTATGTTGAACACTTTCATCAATTTATGATTCATCAGTATACCAATATTTTTATATCATCACTTTTTCATAGGAATCAAGGGTAGATTGTCTCTATTGGATATTTACATATTCCTCACAAACCATTAATACACATCATAAAATTCTCCATGTGTAAGTGAGAATGTATCTTTTTTCCATGATGATAAATTATGATCATAATTGAATCATGCATGGGGGAAAACAATATCTATAATATAGGATTATAAAATATCTATATTATTTAGATCTTTCTAGGGGATAGATGACTATGTGTAATGGCCTGAAAATTCCATATATTATTAATAAAAGAAGTGTTTTTTAAATATATATTTTCTTATATTACATAATATATGTACATAGAAATAGTACTACAAAAAGAATACAACATGTCATGTTAAAATACTGATTAATATAGCTAATACTAGTACGGGGAAATAAAAACTATAAAATTGTGATATGTCAATGGAATACTCCATAAGATCGAATTATTCTATGAAGATTATATCTACCATGAAAATTTTTGAAATAAAAAGAATCATTCGTCATATAATAAAAATTATTAGTGGAATTCCAAAAAAATCTGAATTATGATGTTAATATAGATGAATTCTGGATTATATACAGGTTTTGAATATAAAATATCCATTGGTATCTGATTTATACCATACCATTTTGAAATATGATAGTTGGTAAACATGACCATTAGTAAATATAACCAGGTCCAAATATGACCATTGTGTATTATAACTATTTTTTTAAATATAAATTTGAATGGGTGTATATAATGGAAAATTATAACTGATAATTTGTGCATAATAAAGAACCTATGGCCTTAACCAATATATTAATAACTATTAAAGAAACTTTTTTGGTATAAGGGTGGGATTTTTCATCAGTTGGGTTCACCATTAACCAATACATTGATGAGATTCAATAAGTGAGGCTTGAATTAAATATACTATAGGATACTATTAAATTATAATATATCAACACATTATCAATGTTGGTTGAGTAACCCCATAAAACTACCACCATTTCTCACATTAAACATTGGGAATATGCATATGTGTTAAGTGGTTACAAATATACAATATAAGTTAACAAAAATGTAATGTTCATTTTAATAATGAAATAGTTATTCCCTAAATCCCATTTTTGGTATTATTTATTTCAATAATATTCACAATAATATACTATGATTTTGATAAATATATTTTTGTATACAAATAAAACATAATTTCTTTCATAGAATATATACTCTTTTATAATGAACTGAAATATATGAAATTAAAATTACTTTCATGAAATATTATTATAAAACAATATTTATTTAAATAAAAATGATAATATTATTTTTATAATATCTTGGGAATTTATTGTATGTGGAAAAATGTCAAATATGTTTTAAAAACATTTATTTACCTTTAAATAATGCATTTTATATAAAAAGATAAATTCCAAATGTTAAAAACATATTTTTAAAGAATAAAACAAATTGGAAATCAATATGTCAAATTTATGTTAGATTGAATTTTTTTAAATATTCTAAACCATAGCATTTTTATTAAGCAATGAAAAATATAATTCATTGTTTTGGGATTGTTTTATTACATAATATATATGTAATAATTAAAAATATAGAATCTTTGATAACAAACTGATAATTTATTAATATTTTGTATTCTAAGGAACTTTAATCAATTTGAAAATATATAAATTACTTTCCAAATACTAAAATGGGCATTTTTATAATTAAAAAAATTTTCTATAGAAAATTTACTCTTAAATGTGAAATTTAATATTAGAAAATTGATATTATTTTTAATAGTTTAATATATAACAAAAAATAACTCAAATTTCATGTCCAAGAGAAATGATTCTTGGGTAATCTAATAGTTATTAATTTTGCAATCCTACAACTCCAAGAAACACATTTATAAATTATTAAATAAATTTAAACCTGTAATTATAAATACTCACACATCCTCTCATTCCACTCCACTCCAATTTATTTATATAAAAAATCTCATTAAACCTCTCTATATTTCACCTATATATTCCCTATGTTCATAAAGAATCGCTCTTCTTTCATTAGGAATTTACTCCACATGGTAAGAGAATTTTCCTCTTCTTTTTTCTGTTCTGGTTCATGTTTTGGTATTTAATCTAAATGATTAATTACATTATTTTCTTGAATTTTTACAAAACCATTACTTCCAAAATAATGTTTAGGAAAATTATGACCTTTTTCTCTCTCCTCATTCCATCTATTTAATCCATGTTGTATAGAATCCATGATTTTGAATTTTTTTCATGATTTATTACCTTTTAAATAAATCAATTTTATATTTTTACTACTAATTCAATTCAAGTATTCATGGGAATCCACCTCTATATAATCATGATTAATTTATTAGATACATAAACATATGTAACATTCATTATTTTCCCATGTTTTAAAAACTAATCTAATGCTTGTTTTTTTAATAATTTATAAATATAATAACATTTCAATTAAAATATTTTATTATTTCACAATGTGTGTTAATATATTTTTTAAGTATGGTCTATTTGGAACACATGAATTTAGAAATATGATGGGTGTTCCGTGATATCACTCCAATGCATTGAATAGATAATTAATCACAAGAGATGATATGTTTTACAATACAACGGTGAATAAACATGGTAATTATGTTTTATGATAAATTTGTGAACAACATTGGTGACATGTCTTTGAATTTTTTATTTTTATGTGGTAGAGAATTCTGTATGTTATAATTCATGATCATTATATTATATTATTCCTCATGTAATTCAGGTCATACCTTGTTATAAAGCCTCATGAATACATGTTAATCGTCTCGTTCATTTATTCCCATTCTTTGATTTATGATAACCCATTTCATTGCATTTTTGTGCCTATGATATGAGATACAGAAATATTATCCTATGATAAATATACAAAGAATTATTTTAACTTAATTTTAATATATTTTTTTGAAGAATTTATTATGAAGCAAATTTCCTAAAAAATAAACCATATACTATCTTTTGTATTATAAAATGTTGTACTCTGTAAGGAATGTTTTATGTATAAAACTGGATGAATTACATTGTTTCTATCCAACATTTGTTCAATTATTTGTTGAAATTGGGACTAGATATTATTAGTTATAACCTTAGAGATATGTCCTAATTTAAGAAAATGTACATGAAATTTTTGGGATGTATTAAAAATGTTTCCTCCAAGTAATGAAATAACACCCTAGATAATAAATGTGGATTAACTGCTAGATTGATTGTATATATGGGTAATAACACTAAAAAGGTCACATTGGGTATTTATTCTATCAATACCTAGTGCAATCTATATATGCCTTTTCAAAATTCTTGTTCGATTTTACGGGGCGATACTATATGGTAAATCACATTAATTTTACAAACCATTCTGATGGATATATAGATAAAGAATAATTTTTTTAAATATATAATAATACCATCCACAAATCATGATATTAGGAAATTTTATGATTAATATTTATATTATAACTTTGTTACAGGATTCCAAAATGAAAAAAATCTTAATTATATTTTCATCAAATGGAATATTTTCAGAAAATATAATGACTCCTATAAAAAATGGATACAAAAAAATGTGATTATAAAAATGCTAATATGGGGGAGATAGATTTAAAAACATAATAATTAATATTAAAAAGTTAATTCATGCAATTAATAAGAACATAATCCATTTATTTAATTAGACTTCAACATATATAGAATAATTTGATTTTCATTCTTTCGCGCATCAATGACCATCAGTTTTTAGTGGGATATTTGATCCACTAATTAATAAAAATTTTACCAATACTATAGAAAATATTTTTTTTCATTATTATTCATATATAATAATGTTATTTTATTTGTATAACTCATCGAGGAAGTATATTATTAGTGGTGGAAATAGATCAAGAACATGAATCCAAGAGATAGTGTGGATTCCATATAATTAAAAGGCATCAATTTTTTTTTCTAAATAAGTATTTCCCATAATATCTATAAAACCAGATGGTGAGGGAATTACATTAGTTGAAAAAATAAATAAGTATGTAATTATAATATTATCATTACATGAAACTCATGATATACTTTAAGATTTATCATCGATTCGGATGGGATGATCAATAGATTCTTTAGGACAGAAACCACATATATAGAATGAATTAGAAATCCAGGAATTATAGAGTTAAAAATAGATAGTACGATTTGTACTCAAAGATTAAATGGTGTGGTTTAATACCTATTTGGTTCGTGTAAATAATTTGAAGAAACAATGAATATAGAAATTTTTGGGAAATAATTCAGATGTGTAGAATATAAGACATCCAATATGAAACTAACATATGAATAAGAAATTAGGTACTTTTATAAATGGAATTAAAAGAGTTTTATATTTTTTGAAGAGATTTAAATATTTCTCAAAACTATCATGAATATTTTAATAGTGAACATATGAATGATAATGAAAAGGGGAATATAGAGTATTAAAACCCAATAATTCAATGCTTCGTGTGTGAGGGAAATGGATATTTTTTATAATCAACATCAAAAATTGATTATATTAGTGAGAAACCACCCTAATCACTAGCAGATTGCATAGGAGAAAGGTAATCTTTTTTAAATAACAACACTAAATTCATGGATCCAAATGATGTTTTTCAATGTACACTAATTCTACCATAAAAGAAACTAATATCATTATTTGATTCAGATTCAATGAGTTAATTTATTTAATTCAATTTTTAATGAACAAAATGTGAAACCCTATAATAATAAAAAATTATTTTTCATTTAATAATCTCATAAGAACTATTTAAGAATCATTAATATATGTATTTATTCTCTTTGAATAATTGGTTAATAAAAAATATCCATAAACCTAGTGGTATTCAAAATGGTGGAATTATACATAATACTAGGGATATTTTTTTCACTAATTTATAATGTCATGATCAACCCTTATATAATTGGGATTTTTGTTATCTTGGTGAGGCAACCCTAGTTTTTTTTAAATTAGATAGATCATGGCATGACTATTTTTAATAATCATATTATATTTAATTTTTTATTCGAATTATTGGTGAGGAAGGATAATAAATTGAAATAATAAATATTAGAGATGTACCTAGTGTTTAGTATTTCATTAATGTATTTCAAGAAGATGTATATATTTCTCACCTAAGGAAGATATGTTAATTTGTTAAATCAACTCACACATAGATACAAGACAATATAAAAAACCATATACGAAATTATATATGTGGAGTTTGGAGAATTAAATAATAAACTTCAAAATATTATATAGAATGGTTTTATTTGACAATGTGTGTCTCCTTTTTTATCACTTATTCTATTTATAAATGAAAATTAAGTAACAATAATTCAATTATTTGATTATAGATAAGTTAAAGGGATCATAGTGGGGAAAAATATCTGATTCGAAGGATTGATGTTTTTTGACCAATTTTGTATGGATCAATTCTTGTCCATGATTTAACTCAGATCAGGGTATCATATAGAAAGGGTTAATAAAGAAGTTATCCTAAATAATAACGTATGAAAATGTTTCAAGAAATAATTTTTTTCTTCCATTAAAATTAACTAATTCTCCCACTATGTTTATGGTTATAACCAAAAAATTCTTCTGTTAATTCCTTGATAACTTTTTTATGTTCTCTATTAATGATATTATGATTTATTCAAAGAGTAATTAAGATAATTTTTATCATATATTTTATTTTTTATACACTATATAGAATTATTTTTTTAATAAATTAATTAAATGGGTGTTCTGGTTACAAAATATTTCATTCTTGGGGAACACTGTTACTAGTAATGTAAACTCAGTTGAAATATATAAGCCCAATGATTTAGTGGAATGGCCTCATCCTATGAATTTAAATGATATTAAATATCTTATTCATCAATATGTATAATATATAATGGTTGTAAAACACATTCCATATATTTATAATCATCCAAGGATGATAAAATGAAAGGGTGAAATGTTTATCTAGAAAATTGAGGTTGATGAATGATTTCATGAAATTAAGAGGAGGTTGGTCAGTGCACTTCAGCTAACACTACTGTCTATCAGAGAATAAATTCTTATCTATAGTTATTCATCTATAAGAATTCATGGATTTTCTATTGGAAAATTATAATGTGATTTCTAATTAATAATGATTATTAAAGGATCCTAAATAAAATTATCTTACACTTGATCTAGACTAAGCTGTAGTAAATTTATCTTTGATAATATAGTGAAATTATCATTATGTTGAAAATTTTGATATATACATATTCCAAAAATGTTTTAAGTATATACATGCATTAAAGGATCTGGTCATGGGAAAAATATGATGGTTGAAACTTCTTAGAGAATATGATTGTTCAATTCAACATCACCCCCAGTATAGAAAACAATGTCAAAGATAAATTTAGTAAGAATGAACCATGTATTCATTAAATGATGGGGATTATAGGAGATCCTTTCATTAAAAAATTGGAAAGGATATACATGATAATAATAAGGAATGGAACGTCATCAATCCAATTTGAAATTATTTCTCTACTCTCACTAGTAGATAATATCATGAAATATCAAATAGATAATCCTTTGATGGAAAAAGAGATGGAGGTTTTCAAAATTAATATTGTTAATGAATTAAATATTGATCAAGAAGGTGTACTTAAATTTTAAACAATGATATATAAATAATATATTGGAGATATAAAAAATAATCTAATAGATGAAGATAATATATCTATATTCCCTATACATCCAAAGAAAAATAAATATTTCATCTTTAATAATCATTATTGGTGGGATAATGTGAAATGTGAGTTTCCTAATCTAAATAAATGGAGCATTGTGCATCAGAAGGTGAGGGTATAAAAAAAAATTCACAAAAATGATATGGTGACCACTTCCCATACCTATATATAAGTTTATTAAAATAACTATGAACATTATCACAATCCTTCCAAAGGAATACATAATAAACAATACTATATGTGTAATCATCGATAAATTAAAAAAATTCCATTTAATTTTTAACACATTGGACTTCTACCAAGATACACTATATGAATGCTTTATTATAAGAGTTTTGAGTCTCTATGGGGTACCATTATAAATTTTTTTAGGGAGATCTATATTTTAATTCTATGTTCTTTAGGAACCATCACAATGATATGACTATGGATGAAAACCTTGTCACAAAATTTCAGCATTAAGATGATGGGAATTATAAGGGGACTATACTAACATTGGAATACATGTTTTGGTCTAGATCACATGAATTTAAAGGTATTTGGGATCAAAATATTAATCTTTTTTTATGTCTCCTATAAAAATGCTTCCCACTCAATAATTCAAATGGAACCATTTGATTATATCTATCAAAAGAATTTAATATGCCAATATGTTGGGTTGATTTTAATGAAAAGAAGTTGTTTGTAGTAGATATTAATAATGGGACCATATAAAATATATGTTGATTATAAAACACATTAAGGAATCATAGTATTGATATAAAATTTTAGCTGACATGTAATTAAATTAAATATAACTCATTTTTTGGGATTATGTTTTAATCAATATATTCATATAGAAAGTAGTTGTGAGATTTTAAAATAATGGCTAATCGAGTCATAGTTACATTGGACCATTTAAGGACCCTAATAATGATGGAGTGATTTCTTATCAACCAAAAAAATATCCAATGGACATGATCACTTTAACATGTACCTATAGGGAATGTATATGTCATACTAATCACATATACATGATATTAATAATGAGGATGTGGAATCTAACTTCTCTTATGAAGAGGAAAAAATACATGACATTAAAATTGGGGAAGAATTGTTGAGAAAGAAGATAACATGAATTGTGAAAGTCATAGGGAGAACTCAGAATTTTTAAGATGCTACGTGGGAACCTGTAGAAGAGATTAAGGAAAAATAACCCACTTTTAAGCTAAAAGAAATGTTTATAGGAAAACTTTTTTATGTGCGGAGAATATAACAGCTTCAAATTTCAATATTTCACTAATAATTTAACTCTTCTTTCGATATTGGTTATTTTAATATATTACTAAATAGATGAAAATAGGGATAACTTTAACCAAATAATATTTCATATCATGTAACAAAACAATTAAAATAGCTGAGAATAGTACATTGATATAAAAACCAATGACTAATAAACATGAAGTGGTATACTCCATATGACCAAAATATGTGAGGGTGATTATATCAACCCTAAACATCTATAATAAAATTAAACGTTAGAAATATAATTGTCACTATTAATGGAATAAAAAAAATAAGGAATGATGTCAAAAATATGGATTAACATAATTGTATTTATAGAGTATAAATGGAAAAGTGTAAATTTTGAATCGATGTTTACCTAATTCATGGTTAATATGTCAAATTATAATTATAGTAATTGGTTCATAAGATAGTTTTTCATTATTTCTATGGGTCAATATGGTCAAAGTTACTATAAGCACAAGTAATAATGATACTATTATAATTAGGGATTATAAAGTCTAATATAAAAATTTAAACTTATATATTTTGGGGATACAATGGCATCAACCAATAGAGTCATACCTTTTGATGTTCATTTCTTAGAGAATTCGAAGGAGGTAGTTTCACTCTGATTTTCCATTGACCAAGCCCA
This sequence comes from Viscum album, assembly GCA_963277665.1. Lineage (NCBI taxonomy): Eukaryota > Viridiplantae > Streptophyta > Magnoliopsida > Santalales > Viscaceae > Viscum > Viscum album. Next base: position 1,715,611,881 of record OY728130.1, read on the forward strand.
ATTAGATCATCAACAAGTGATTCTTAAATGAAATCACGTATTAAAGAGTATAAATTACTATAGACCATCACTATGTCAATATTTACTTATCAACAATGTGAAAACAACACCATTAGACACTTTAGAATTATGGAATATGCTGGTGTAATAAGGGTTTATGTATCTAAAAATTAGTTATATAAATGTTTAATATCATTTTTAGAAATTAAATATAAAACATTTCAATCCCATTTTCATTGTTTTTTATTTAATAAATTGTTGATTAATATAATATGAATATGATAAAACAAATTTTTGATATAAATAAAATGAAATTTTATTTTTAGAGAATATATAAACTATTATAATAAAATATAGTATTGTAAAAAATTTATTTTCATGAAATAGTCTTTTAAAACATTATTTATTTCAATATAATTTATAATCTATTTTATTAATTTCCTTGGAAATTTTAATAATAATTCAAAATATGATTGTGATAAAAATTCTGCTTTTATAAATAAGAAATTTAATATAATAATTTAAAATTATATCATTTATATAAATTATTTTGGTAAAATAATTATTTTATTTTCATTATTATTGTTTAAATTAAGATAGCGTGAAATTTCGGGAATTTAATAAAATACATTTTTTCATTGAATAGTAAAAAATAATGTTTTTTTATTTAAGTTTGATATAAGACATCATATATATGTAATAATTATATAAAAATAATACACAACCAAAAATAACTTATTTATTTAATATTATGTATTAAAATGGATGTATATGTATTTCCAAACCTATAAATGAAATTCCATACTAAAAAATAGAAATTATATTAGTAAGAACCATATTTTAATGAAAATATATTTTTATATGTACAATGTAATATTAAAAATTAGTCTTGGTTCTAATGGATTAAAATATTATATACCATTATCCCAATTTCAAAATCAATGAGCAAAGATAATTGGCAATCTAATGCTTTTTCATTTTCATAACCAAGAATTTCAATCCCTTTATTTATAAATTACTAAACAATTCATAATATTTTACTATAAATTATTTATCATCCAACATTTACCTAATACACTAAATTCTATAACAAAGAAATATTTCTCAGTTACCCACTATAATGTCTTTCTTTGTTGTCTCGAAAAACATAATTTTTATTTATAAAATCTTTAGGGAGTTTTTTCCCAAGGTAAGGGAACTCTCCGCATCTTCTTTTCCACTTAAAAAAATATTTGGTGGAACATTTTCTAAATGTTTAATTAAATTTTTTTCATAGAATTTTTATTATCCCAATGCTGGAAAAATAATTTTTTATTAAAGGGAGACCTTTCATCCCTCTCATTATTCTATTTGAATAACCCATATGGATTCCATGTCATTCTTTCAAATTCATTTCATGAATTTTTTTACTTATTTACTATAAATATTATTTCATTTTTAATTCTCAAACTATTTCACCGAGATGCAACTATGATCTTTTAATTTGGAAGAACTAAATATGAGACCCTTATACATTAATCATGGGTTTGAAAATGATTTAACGTTAAAGTCTTTTAAGAATTTATAAAATTGGTGAATTTTACATGATACACATTCATTGTTTTCCATAGGTTATTTGTGAAATATTTCCAAATAATCTATGTGGAACACGTTATTTTAAACAAATTAGCAGTTTTCACTGATATTCCTTCAATGCATTGGTTAAAAAATTAATCACTAGAGATGACATGTTTTACGATTACATAATGAATATCATTTTCAATTATATTTTATGACACCATAATAATAAACATTTATTATATGTTTATTAATATATCATTTATCCATTATAGGAATATTTTAATTTTAGTCTACATGATCATTATATAATATTATGTGTCATGTTCTTACTATCATTATCTAGTGTTATGTTTCATGGTAACATACTAATTGCCTCTGTCACTTATTTGATTACTAGTATTTGTGATCATCCATTTTTATTGATGTTCTCCCATAGAATATGAGATGAAGTTAAAGTAACCAAGGACGAATACATGAAGAATGGTATTATGTTGATTAGATGAAAGTTTTTTTTGTTCATGAATTGTGTTCCTTCTTACCAAGGAACTAATCATCAACAGATCCTCTATATTATTAAATATTTTACTATGTTTAGAATTTTTTTATAAAAAATAAAGGATTTCATATTACGGTTTTAGATAGTCCACTCGAAAACTATTTGTGCTTAATTAAATAATTTTTATCTATCATTTATATTATAACCCAACTAGATTTAAATAATGATAGGGTAAAAATAATAATTTCATATATGGGGTTTTTTATTTACCAAATCTCCGGTATACCCCCTATTAAAATATAATATAAACAGTATTATTTAAATGTCATGCATATAACCCAGAGGTAAAATAAATATAATTTCAATTTAATAAAAAATTAATATTTATTTAAATAATATTTAATTTGGAATTTATCTCTAGAACATAAAACACAACCTATCAATAATCCTCAATATATATCAATCCTTCTAATTTAATTAAAAAAATTCCATTAAATTATTTTAAAATATATATATAATCATTATATTTTGTTAATTATGGAATAATAATTTGTTAAAAATTCCTCTAAAATAGGATAAAATACTTATCTACCATAAGAATAAATTTGAATTAAAAAATATTTTACATTCACATAATTAATTATTTAATTACCATAAGAATAAATATTTATTAAATACGTAACTCACATATATATTCTCTCAAATAATTAGTGATTGATTAATCGTGAACAATTAAGTATGAATAATTATTATACCAAATATGGGAATAATATTTATGAAACATGTTAAATTTATATGAAATTTATTTTAGATTCTAAATATAACTAGTGTATGACTCATTAGGCCCATTCTCAATAAAATTAGGTGAAACTACCTAATGTCCAAGTCTGAAGTCTATAAGCATTAACATATACCCAAATAGAATTATGATAATGTGGAAACGTCTTGTAGTATCCTATGACTGTATATTCTTCCATACTGTCACTTTGTCTTGATATCTCTAATTATGATTTGTGCGTACTAGTGACATCAATAAATGTGTTAACTATATCATTATTCATATTTCTAGAAATTACCTTGATGATCAACCACAATGGACATGGACTAAATCATGTTATTCTAGTCCAATCAAAGGATTTTAGATATCAACATATATTAACTAAAGAAAATGAAAAATCTATTATTTAATTATTCATTAACCCAATGGAAGTGAAAACATGCCCAACATATCTTACTTTTCCACGATCATATGTCATCATTTTTTATTAATACATAAACATAATTGAATGAAAACATTTTTTTAATAATAATATTAAATTATACTTTCATAAATCATATATATATAGTGGAATATCAAATTAAAATGAAATAATTGAATTGTTCATTGTTGGTTCATATTCTCATACACTTTTACAATGAATATTATCTAGGGTATACACCAAGAGAAACAATCATAAACTTAAATAAGTCTTGACACATGATTTCATGTACAACTGGTGTTCTTTTGAATTAAATCATCTAGATATAGAACATATAATTATGAATATTATCATTGAACTTCTATGTTCACATAATTGTGGTGAATTGGTATACAATTTTTTGTGTAAAAAGTACTCTTACGGTATTATCACATATTATGTCTTATAGAGTAATAATCATGATGTACTGATAAATTTTATTAAAATTCAACTAAAAAACATAAATAATTTGAAGGTGCATAATAATTGGTTCTAAGATAAGAATTTAAACACTACTAAGATTCTATATAGAATGAATTATAACAAAATTTCATGTGGTAAATATATCACACAGTTTGATTTCTTTTGATATATTTTTACTTATTTAAAAGATTAAAAAAATACTATGGACTATTAATCTTGTTAAAGACCATATTTATAGGCTTTGAGACTCAAATATATATCGAGGTGTAACATTTTCTGAGTAACTAGAATCACATTCAATATATAAATGTGTCAATATTGTGTATAGTGAAGGTATGACAAATGTTCTCATAATAGCACATTCATATCTATCCCTTATGTGATTAATTTAATGTTACCTACAAGACATGTTTTCTTGGTAAAGCAAAAAATTATTGTACTACAACAGTACCACCTAACTATCTTACACGCCATGTATATAGAATTAATTTCAATGTTAAGGATATTATATAGAGTTATTAAAAACAACTCTACTGTGTATAAAAAAATATATGATAATTTTATATTATAATATAATTATATATATAAATGGACAGTGAGTTTATATTAATCATAGGAATAAATATCTTTGGATTTTTTTGAATACTAATTTTCTATCATTCACAAAGTGGGGGATTTAGTGTTGAGTAAATATTTATAGTACCATCACATTTTTGTAACCCAAAAGTGACACATTGATACCATATCATTATTTATTTATATAATTATGTATTTTAATTATTCCCTTCATGATGTGGTCAAAATCATCCATTAATAGGCTTGATTCCCCCCCCCTTTGTATCATAAAAATTATACATGATAAGGAATGGTTCATCTATAGTGGTCGGTATCCCCACATTTGATATATACACACAAGTGAGGAATGATTTCCAATATGTTATCATATATTAGTGATGTGGATAATAGATGACTATGTGGTTTTATTATATCACGTGATTATGAATTAAAATTTTTTTATTTAAGAGTTTAATTTGAATGATAAAATTCAATTTTAATATAAATTATTAGTATTTTATAATATTTTAATTTTTTTAAATGAATATTTTTTTATGATGTTATTGTGTGGGATTAGGGGGGATGATAGTACTATTATGTTAATATTTCAGCTGTAAAAAAATATAAATGGAAATATTGGAATGTTAATCATATAAAAACAATTTACTACATTAGTTTAGAAATATTGGTTGTATTATTATTTGAAACATTCTATTTTTTGTTAAAAACATTAATATGAATTTTGTAGAAAATTCAATTCTTGAGGGGGAAATTGAGGTGTAGTAATATGATTATAAGAATAATAAAACAAGGAAGATAAAGGTAAAAAATTATTTATAGTGGAATTTTTTGACTAGTGTGAGGATAATCTATCTATATTATTGGCTGATACCTACTTATTAATGAAAACCAAATTTCATTTAAAATAGATTAAATTCTTTGAAATTATAATTTCTGAAAAAATAAATAAGGTTTGTAATTTTGGATTGAATAGTAGAACACATACATTTATTTTCAATCCACTCTATCTGTTCCTTTTAATAATATATACCTCGTTAAAAATTATGATATATTATCATTTAAATATCAATTATAACATTGATCCTAATATAAATTAGTTAGTGGATTTTGATTCATTAAAATGATTATAGTATAAGCCAAATATTTTTTTTTGGCAAAGGATGAATATACATTTTTAATTTAATTCATGTTTCGTATTCCTTTTTCATTTAGAATAATAATTATTCTGTTTGTGAATTCATTTGACATTGTATCATAAGGTGAAATGGATAACAATGTTCTATTATGTGGCCTACTGGTATACTTTTTGTATGAAATTATTTTACATAATTTATGTATTTCATTAAATAAATTAATAAATTGATTAAATTTCATAATGAAGAAAGTAAAATATAGTATTTTATGATAATTATTTATGAGTTAATATAAATTCAAATTATATTCATAGTGGTTTTTTATAAAATTATAATGATTCATGATTCATAAATTAGATTTAATATATTAATTTTTTATAAAAATATAAATTACATTTATATTTTAGTGGTATAAATAATGAATACTATCGTAATATTTAAAATTAATGTTCTAGTAATGTTTTGAAGTTAATAGGTTGTGTGTGTTACTGCATGAATTTTTTTCAATAATGAATGAATCCTATCATATTTTTCAGTTTTGTTTATCTTATAGAGAGGGTGTTTTATAGGGTTTTATTTCTTGTTATTGATGTAATTATAGTGTAATCACCAATGTTAAAGAGATAATGAAGTATGAAAAAAGCATTTTTTTCATGGAGGTAGTTTTTTATATCAATATTTTCTTTTGGAAAATAAATTATGATGGAGTTTTGTGATAGTAAACCAAGTTGGATGGTTGAATAAATTTCAAAAATAATTATTATAATGAATTAAAATCTAGAGTAGAAACACATAGGGTTATAATTAGTGTTTAAATGAGGGAAATGTGTGTTTAATACTAATTATGGGAAAAAATTAATATGGTGATATTAAGAGTAACAATATGTTTTTTGGATATGGGGGAGGTGTTATATGTGTAAGAAATTACACATTTATTCTCTTAATTTTTTATTTTCATGTGAAAACAAGGATATTAAATTCTACAAACATCATTAATTTATTAAGGGTCTTATTTTTTCATTTGGAAAATTTATTGTAATGAGGTTGATATAATTTCTAATGATTGAATATTGTTGTAATATGTTATTAAAAGTAAAAATGTGGGTGGAAAAAAAGGACAACTAAATCTAATGATGATTAATTAACGAATTCTACTAATGAGTTAAAATAAGGCTTTTATGGGAAATTAAATTCCTAAATTAATGTATTTATGCTGAAAATGATCTTTTTATATCATGAAGTAATACTATTAATTTAAATTTGATCATAATAATAATATTGAAACACATAGGAAAAAAATTTATAAATTTTTATGAAACAATAATAATGAATTACTTTTTTAACACCAATCAATTTTTTAGTTTTAAAAGTCCCATTTTGTTGGTCAATTATTGGAGGTCTTTATGGGAAATGGAATAGTTGGACATCATAGGTCCTTATAACATGATACTCCATGTGATATAATTTTGTCCCTATGGGGATCGTATGTGATTATAACTCTAATTTTGTATACCAATTGGTGAGTATATGATCCAATCCATTCAATAATGAATGTACTTCTTTAAATTTTGGAGTTAGATACCATTATAATGATTATTGTAATATTTACTAAGAATAAGAGCATACTTGATGGAATCTCAAGGGTTAAGGACATGAAAAAAAAATAAACTTTTATATAATATGAAGGCTTCATGATTAGTTATTGGTTAGTACTCAATATGTTCCTTAATCATGAATCCTATAGAGGGAGGGTTCAGAGTTGAAAACCCATGAAAGGGGAACCTATAAATCATGTGGCTTTGGATAGAGAAAATTGTATGGCCTCATCATAGTTTGGGAAATTGTTTGGGCTCCCTAGGAGACTCTGTGACCTAGTCCACCACTCTGATAGAAGGTGGTACATGAGTGGGGCATGGTTTTTCCAACCAAGTAGCGAAACTGTACATCTTATTAAGATAAAAAATTTCCCATTTTCCCCCTCAGACATGAGGATTTCTTACATAGTCTTTCTACTCCATCAGCATTTAGCACCTATAGTGATGTACCAATGGACCCCTCTTCTTTTATTTGTGATTTTCCCTCAACCTTAAGTCATTTTATGTGTCATTGGTTTCAAATTTAGGCACTTGGAAAGTCTAAAACTACACTTTATTTTATTTTTTAGATGATTACTTGTATAATTTTTATTTTCCTTCTATATCCTTTACACCATTATTATATAGTATCTTATTTCATAAGGTATTGATGATTCATTTGGTTTGAATCGTGGGACGTGTTCAAGTGAGAGTTATTTAGTGAACTTGATGTTGGTGGTCTATAATTTATATACCATAGTATAATGTTTTAATTTGTAGGTCATCAGATGTGTTGTTTTTAATATTTGAATATGTGGTAGGGAATAATAAAATGGGTGTGTATATGGAGTCTCAACCCTGTCACTATTCATGTAGGATTCATTATAGTTTATTAAACTTGACCTATGGTCTCCCATGGGGTGTTCTACTACCACAAACATGATTTTTTTCTATTAATTGTTGAATTGAATGTTTTGTGAGATTAAATTAATTATTTTGGAAATCATTTGGCAATAGAATAAACGAGTGTTTCCATATAATTGGATAATATAAACGAGTTATGTATTTTAAATGATTAAATATGATAAACATTAAAAGGGGGTTTTCCATGTTGTTAACTGGCATGGAATGGGTGATAAATGGTTTTAATGGTGTTTTAATGGTAAAATGGCCTAATATTGGGAATTTAGTATATATTGTCAATAATGAACAATGGGATTGAGATAAAAAATGGTCAAACATCATTGTTTTTGTTTAATGAAAAGGATAATTATGAAGAGACAATAATTTCCAAAAATAATGTTTATAGATATATTGGACAGATTCCCTAAGCCTACAGTGGGCTAAACAAATTCTCTAGGATACCCTAGGAGTTGTATGTTTTGGAGAAAGGATGCATTCCCATTAATCCAAGGGTATTTACATGGAATTACATATCATGGTAGGGATGGTAGAACTGATGTTCCAAATCACATTTGGATACTTGGACTGATGATAATTGTTTTCATACATGTTACCCCTTTTACACTTCATTCAGATGATCAGAATTATCCTAATGTGGTTTTGAATTGTATGGGTGATAGTGGGAAATATGAACAGTTGTGGTTGATTTAAATACATTTAAATAAAGAATAATGTTCAAATTAATTCCTTGATTTTACTAATTATAATTATCTATGTAAAGTGATGAGACTGTATATTATTGTAGAAACTATTGATGGTGGAAACCATTGTCATACTTACACCCTTCTCGGGCCAGAAATCGGTAGATGAGCAAACTACATGATTATAGGTCGCGATAATTGAAAAAGCCCTAAATTAGGTAGTTGATATGGGATGGAGCATGGATTAGGGGACTGAAATTATAGTTGGGGCCCAACATGGGTGGTCATAAATGTGTCTTTTTTTAGTTTTCATTCAACATAGTAGACGATCAAGGCATGAAATATTTTACTTTATTGTTTTGTTAGTACATCTCTAATTTCGGAATGTTTAATGTGTTGTTTTGGTATTTATTATTATTACATGTGGATCACTATGGTGATTTGCATTGGTGGATTACTCTGATAATGAGGGTATAGTATCCCCAAATGTTCTTCTTGACCCTCACTACTAACTTGTGTATAGGATAAAACCCATGTACTTTGGATGGGTTTTGTTTTTCATGATGTTTGTTGAAATAGTTGATTGTTATATAACCTTAAATGATACACTTTTGGTGTAATTTATTTGTTTAATGGGATCTACATCATGGGTCTGTACGGATTTAGGTTTTCTATACAAGCATCATCATATGAATTAATAAATCTGTTTGACATCCATCCTGATAGCTAAACAAGGGGAATAACATTTTGGATATTAGAGATAAAATTATCTTCATTTTCTTTATTATTTTAAAGAAATTGTTCTAAATAAACATTATTAAATCAGTTAAATAGAAATAATTAAATTTAATGGTTACAAAATTTCTTAATGGTAAAGTTTCAAATATTTAATGAATTAAAAGATGTTAAATGACAGAGTTAGTATGATGTATAATGTAAATTGAAAATATGAAAATATAGTTTCCATATACTATCCAAGTCCTAAGAGAGATATGGATGAGGGTAGTGATGGAGTGGTGTTTATACCCATTGGGATTGTGTATCTGTGGTAATTTTTATGTGTTGAAGTGGTACTTCTTTTTTGTAATTGTGTTAACATTATGTTATGTGTTTTGAGACGTGTTTTTGAAATTGAAAGAAATTTCCCCATAACGACACCTATCGGTAAGGTGACATAAATAAATCACAAATAATTCTCCACTAGTAGTGTGGAAAGAACCTCATATGGTTCTGATTAATAAATGGAAATAAAATTTCAATGACAACATTTCTTGTTTCATTTTCATTATGAGGATAGACTCAGGGTGAATGAGTTGAGTATATTTTATCAGACATGATAGTTTCAAATGTCACACCCTCTAATATTTTTTATATAGGGTGGGTATGTGGTGTCTGAGTTCATGATTAAGACCTACCAAGAATATACTAGACAATGTAAACTATCCTCCTGATAAGATGTTCAAATTTGAATTATATATATTGCAAGGATTGCTGATGCTATCATGGTATATCAAGTATTGGGACAACAATATATAGTTAATTGCAATGAATTGCTTCTTGGAGATGATACTAGTGTACTTTAAACACATGGACATGAAGAAAAGAAAACAAAAATATTCTATGAACATGACTCCTTGAAGTGTGATGGGGATGGATTATGAATGTCAATTCTTAGACTTGTAGTTTTTTCACTAATAATGAAAGGCCATGAGGAAGATATGGTTATGCATATTTAATATATAATTAGATGTATGATCATGTCCTAGATAAATATATTTCATTTGAAGAGCTTACATGAGGTAGTGGAACAAAATCTCATTTTTCCAGTGAACCATGATCTGGGATTATAATGGTGGATAGACCATTTCATTCAGGCAATCGTATGGAAAAAAATTTCTATTAGGAAGTGTCATTATGAGAAATTCCACCAGAGCAGTAGAAGAAAAGGTGTTTAGGGTAGAGGAATTGTCTCAAAAGAAAATAGTTTAGTCATCTGGTATTAGTTTGGCAGAATATGTCAAATTTGAGTTCAGTGTCCTTGGCCTATAGAATAATTTAGAGAAACTGGCATGATGGGTCATATATAGAGGTATGAAAGAACCCACATTTGGTACGTAGTACGAGAGGATCTAGGTTGGTAGAGAGCACCATTTTGGGGACTTCTATCAGGTATCATTTTGTCAATTACAATTCCATTATCCATATTAATTGGAGTGGGACATGGTACATTCGTACAATAGTTTACATATCAATAGTGAAGGGAAACATCAAGAACTCATACAAGATCCCATGTTATAGGTGTAAGTCTTCTAAATGTCATTCATTTGATAGCTAGAAATGGGGAGGAAGCACTGTTGACTATTTGAGGTATAATTTTAATAGAATCCATACATTATTTTTTTTATTTTATATATGATCCTCACATTAATTTATATATGCTCTATTTGTTAATTTTTTGGGTCTACCAGTGGAATATATGTGTGGAGTTATATCAATTGACACATATTTTGTATTTCAAGTAGAATGTATCTAATTATGCAAGGATTTTTTCCATGAGGTAGGTGGGTATCAACTCCTTTTGGATTCTATTGTACTTGAGAAGAATGGTTTTGACTTGATAATGTGGATGGAATTGTTAATTACATTATAAACAAACATTTATTGATAATATAAAAGAGTGAGTTTCACATCACTTGGGGGTGATACTTACATCCATATTGAAGAATTGAATATATATAAGGAGTTCATATAAGGATAGTTCTTTAGAAACTGGGTGATATTACAACACTAATTTCCTCTCTTTTTTTGATTAAGATGAAGTGATGGTAGGGTGTCTTTACTCCAATAATGGAGCAGTTTTAAGATGTGTTTCCTATGTAATTATCTTATTTAAATCATACAATGAATCTAATTTTACAAATATGATGATTCCTGAAACTAGACTAGTTTTTATTCTTCCTTATAGGATTGAACTCATAGATCATCAAGATTTTAAAACACAGTTGGATGAATTACATGGTATGGGAATTTTCCATCCGAGCATGTCACCATAGAGATCTCATGTTATTTTTATAATAAAAATGATTTAATTTTTTGGGTATTTGTTTATTATGAAATGTTCTATTAAATGATAGTTAAGACCTGATATCCACCTTCACATGTCAATAATCTTTTTGACCATCTAAAAGGGTTATTATATGTTTTCTAAAATTTATCAGAATTTCATTAGTTGAGTTCGATACATTCTTAGATAACATGGATATATTTTATGAGATGTTATCATTTTTCAATGTTTTTTTAATTTTTATAACGTTGATAAACACACATTTTAATTAATGGGTTTAATGTACTAAATATATTACATATAGCTATATCAGTTCATAGTTGATTTTGTCTAGGATATTTTTGTATACTATCAGACTCATTAAGATCATTCCCAACATCTTGAAATTATCCTGAGTATACTGATACTATATTAGTTATATTTTGAGCTATCATTGTTTCACTCCTTCATTTAAAATATTGATTTCTTTAGTCACATCATCTTGGTGGAATGTGTGTTATTGGACCTATGGAATGTTCAATAAGTTATATCTCAATATCATCCCAAGAATGTATTTGATATAGAATTATTTCTGAGATGGGTATGATATTATTGATGATTCAAAGATGAAATTTATTTCTTATTCATGCCTATTTTGGGCTTGACTAAGAAGGGTATAATATTTGAGTGGTCTAAAGCAAGTGAGAATTATTTTCAAGAGAGGAGGAAATGACTAACCGATTCATAGATCATGATCTTATCCTATCCATGTAAAGATTATACCATGTTTTATGAAGCATCTAAGATTGGACATAGGGTAGTATTGAAGGAGGAATATTGAGACATGGAATATAAATCATGATATTTAATGCCACATTAATTGACCTAACCTTCACACAATATCGAGTTGGTTGCAGTTGTTAATTCCATGAAATGTTGGTAAAATCTACATCTGGATGAAAAATTTGTTGTTTGTACACACAATAAGATCATTATGAATGTCTTTCATAGTAATATTTGAATATTTTTCCGCAATAATGAGTTGATTATATGTATAAATTTTTCTTAAAACTAGCATATCTACAAGGGAAATAGAATATTTTTTCGGTCCCATGATTATAAATATATATATTTATAATGTTTGAGAGTTTAATTCTGAGTGACGGATGTTGTATTTTTTCACAAAGATGTATATCTGTGTTGTAGAATACCATTAATGGATAACAGTCATGAACTAATTAGTTGATATATAACACATCATAGTTTAATAAGTTTTTTTCAAATTATTTTAATGATTATTTATTTTTTATTTTATGAAACAATGAATATATATTTTGTTATATAAAAGCACTAATTTTAGATTTCTTCACATGAAACACCCTGTTTACCAAAAATATATTTGAATAGATGTTATAAATATTATTAATTAAAATTATAAAATATTATAAACAAATTTATATAAAATGAGTACTTTAATTATCAATTAGTTTGAAATTATAGTAAGAACTAATTTAATATAATGCAATTCCATTTCAAAGACATGTGTTTTTCTATGTTAAAATGTAATTTAATTGCAATAAATTTAAAAAATTCATGAGAATAATATTTTCAATTAAATTTATAAATTATATATTAAATAAATATACTTGATACACATTAAATAGATTTTATATTTATAATATAAGAATATGTCCATTTATATGAATAAAAGAGGTATTTTTTTTAAAGGTAATTTCACCACCTTTTAATGGTGATCCTAGTTTAAATATAATTTTTGAAACATTTGAAATTATTATATGAAAACATACAGATCATTTTTAAAATTTAAAAATCAAAATAAACTTTGTGTGAATTTGTGGTACCTTTCATATATGTTTCGTTTTTTTGTGAATAGTGATGAATAATGAATTTTAATTGAAATATACATTTTCATTTAATTTAATTATATAGTTAAATTATATTTTGAAATTCCTTAAAAGTACATATATATAAACTTTTCATCATATAAAATACAAATTAGGTCATTTAAATCTATTTCACATTAAAATTGTACATAAAAACAATAAAAACATTTTAACATTTTCCACTTTAAAAAAATATTGTTTCAACCTATCTATCAGATTAATTTTAAATGACTTTACTCTTATTATGTGTTTTTAAAATTGGGAAAAAGGATTATATATTTGGAATAATAATAATTTATAATTTATAATATGGTCAAATTAATTTTTTTACAAAAAAAACAATTAATTAAAGTAATTAAAATTGATTACAACATTTAAGGTAAAACCAAGATTACTTAGTTGGTGAAAATTAATTTATAGTGACCATTAACCTATAAACAGATCAAAAATCCTTTTTATGTTAATATTCATAAAAATTGGAATATTTTATATAAAATTGTAAACAATTTGGGACAAATTATATATGATATTTATCTCAATATTTTTTCCTTTTTATATTTACAATAATACCACTCCTCCACTACAAAAAGGAACTCACCCCCCCCCCCCCACTTAGTCACACCTCTCAAGAACTCTGTCTCATAAAAAAAATTCCCAAAATCTCCAAACATCTCTTCCATATTATTTGAAGAATTTAATAGGTAATTAATCAAACCAATGGATCCATTTGGTTCATACCAACCTGGGTTACACAAGAAAGGAAATATTCTTAAACGTTCATTTCTATTTTATTTCATTGTCCATAAATTAAGTTATTGTTATTATTTTATAATAAAATATCATAACTATCATAAATATACTAATATTAGTTTATTTTTTGTTTTAGACCAACACCGACACATAATTCCATGAAATTGGTATCAAATATACCGATTGTGTGAATGGCAGACTACCACCTCAGGAAAAGATGTTGTTCATTTTTTCCATTACCAGCTCTCATAGTTTGGCATAATGATAGATGTATTTTTTATAATATATATTCATTATAAATATGATTTATTTATGATTCCTGAATTATGTTATAAACAAGACCTTCATGATTTTAATTTTATGTAAATATAATAAATTCATTTCTATATGTGTGGACTATCTCTTCCTCAATGTGATGTGATACCTTCATAAATTACTTAGAATGTATTAAAGATAGATTCAATAATATTATAGGATATATATGAAATATGTGATCTAATGTAATTATTATATATATGTATAAATATGTGTCATATGCTTTCTTTCTTTCATTATAATAATAAAACAAAAACAGTTTCTATGTGTAGGTATGTCCTACTATCTCCATGAACATTGTATTTCAATTCATATTACACTCATTTATATATTATTATAAATATTTATATAATTATTATATATGATATTTATATAACGTTTTAAATTATTAAAATATGTAAACCATGATATTTGTAAGATATTTAAGATTGATAACTAAAAAAATTTACGAAAAATAAGGAATATTTTAACAGAAACATAACATTAACATGGAATTGTTAATAAAAGTGTAATATAATGTCATAATAAAATAATATGTGTGGTTAGAAAAAATAATATAATCTTTTAATATATCTATACTAATTCTATATTTAAATTAATATAGATTTTATTGTTTATGAAGAATGTCGAGACTTAATATAATTGTACTCTCATCCCACATTTAATTTTGTGACACTTATGACTTATTCAGAAATAATTTATTTTTTGTGATGTAAATAAGACCTAAGAATATATTATATGATTAATATAATTAAATTTATGGGTATTGACATATCAATTTTATTATCTTTATTTAATTGGGTTTATGATTCATATTTTACCAAAATGGAAATTTAATTTTTTTCCTACTTACCTTTCATTGAGATATATGAATGTTTATTCAGCATTATTTTTCAAATGGGTGTATATAATTCCCTTTTAAAAGTTATATTATGAATAGAATTATTTTCCTATTATTTTATACTTCATGTAATTTTATTATTTACATAGTATTTTTATTTAATGTTACCAATGTGGTAACTATTTATTGTAATAATCTCCTCACTTATCAAGATTATTTTGGACAATGTTTCCATTGATGAAATATTATGATTCATATCTCAATAAATCTCAATTTTTTTATCACTTAATTATCCATGATATATCCATGTATTAGTACCATATTCAACTCATTTTCACTTTAGATAATAAAGAATGTTTTTTAAAGGAAATCATTCTTTATTTCTCTCTTCTATCAGATGGTTATTTTATTCACAGAACAATTTTTTCTAAATATTATTTCATAAAATTTGTTAATATTATGTGTAAAGTACATTTTTGCACATGTTTTACCAATATAATAAAATAGTGGGTTTTAAAAGGAATATCTTAGTGTTTTTTCAATCAAATCACTTTCCTAAACTTTTTATAGTGTAAAAAGGGTTATTATGCATGTACAGATTTACACACATTCATGTTCTTAATTTCCATGAATATTTCATTGAATGTCACCATGGTTATTTCTAATGAAATTTTTTCCATATTATTCATTAAAGTATTCTTTTATTTTGGTTTTAAAATAAAACGTTTTTCAAAAAATTTTATGATTTAAAATTACTTTTTCAAGTAGTAAAGGATATTTTCTCAAGAAATGTTATATATGAATTTAAAATTCATCCTTTATATGTTTTTCAATGTGGTTTTTATAGAAAAGGATTTCCTAAAATATTTATGTATTAAAAATTTATTTTAAAGAAAATGTCATTTTCCATAAAAAAAGTTATGTTATCTTTCAAAATCCTTCCCTATATTAGTTGAAATTCATTAATATATTTTATTATTTATTGGGTATATGATCCATGTACACCATTCATAACCTTTATCTGAATTTCTTATTATTATGATTAAATTTTTCTTAAGTTGCCCATTTCTCTTCCATCATTTATGGCATGGTAAAATTTTAATCAAACTAATTTTCTATTATAGGTTATTCTAGGGTAAAATTCTTATGAAAAAAATCTTTGTTATGTAGTTTATGATTTGGTGAATTTTTTTGAAACCCATTTCATTTAATGAATTAGGATATGATGTTTATGAAACCCATCACATTTTATGGGTTATGATAAAATGAATGTTTTATTATCTTATGAAAAAAAAATTTTGATTACATTATATAATGGGTGGAATCGATATCTCCCTCCAATGTATTGTATAATGATAAATTTTATATGTACTCAAAGGGTACAACAGTTGTAGCGTAAGCCTGAAAATAATATGGTACATAGTTTGTGTCCCAATATCGAAAATATGGGGGCACATGGTTTGTATCTCAAGGCTAAAAATATTTGGGTACATGGGTTGTATCCCAGGATAATAAAAAATACATTACACGGGTTGAATCCCAAGACTTAAAATAAGAGGGTACACATGTTGTAGCATAATCACAAAAATAAGATGGTATACGATTTGTAGTCCAATCCCAATAATAAAGGGCTTCATAAGTTGTCTCACAATCCCCTTAATGAGAGGGAATATAGGTTGTAGCCCATTCTCGAAAAAATTATGGCACAAATGTTGTAGACCATAATAGAAAATAATAGTGTAAAAAGTATTTTTCCTGATACTGAAAATAATAGTGAACATGGGTTTTAACCCAAGCTCAAAAGTAAGATGGTACATGGGTTGCATCCCACGCCTGAAAATAATATGGTACATGGGTTTCTCTCCCAATCATGATGTAGTTACATAGGTGATTATCCCAAGATAAACATGTTATGATGGTCCTGGTAGGTATCCTCGAAATATAATTTTTTATGCTTATGTGTATGAAAAAAATTACATATCTTATTAATATATAATTCATTAATGGATTATTCTCTTTATTCTATTAGGATTCATGTATTATGAAATATGAATCATTATTCCAAGACACATGTTTATGATCTTTGATATGTATGGTATGATCTTCCAAATTTATTCTCATGTTATCATGTCCTTATTAACATGTTATGCTTGTGTATTATCTTTATTTACCCTTACTGATTATCTAAGATCACCCTTCCATATTTTTCTTTTCCCTAGGTTATTAAGAATGTTTTTATGTATATGTAAGAAATGGGGAGATCATTTTTCAAAAATGTGAAGATCATTATCTAATTTAGAATTTTTTGTTTCATATATTCTAAAGAAAATAAACTATTACTAGCCCTAGGAAGATACATTTGAAATATCCTATATATTCATCTAAATTGATTTTATATCCATGTATTATAAGCCTAAGTCTCTATATTTTATATCAATGGAATGTTTTAGTCAACCTTTGGAAACAATTATGAGAAACAAATAGTGAGATCATGAGGGATATTCCTAAGGATATGTCTATGGATGTCTCAAAGGATATGTATAAGGATTAAATAAATATCAGATAATATCCTATGATTTTGGTGTAGATTAGAAGAAGTGGTATCAAGGAAATTCATCCCAAATTGTATACATCATGTGGATGTGGATCTACCATAGATTTACATAGGGGTAACAACCCTAAAAACACCGTATTAAGAGAGACCCATTCAGGAACTAGAGAAAAACAATGGTCCTTGCTTCACACCTTGTTTAAACCTCCTAGGGGATATAATTTGGGAGT
Organism: Viscum album; assembly: GCA_963277665.1. Lineage (NCBI taxonomy): Eukaryota > Viridiplantae > Streptophyta > Magnoliopsida > Santalales > Viscaceae > Viscum > Viscum album. The sequence goes on from OY728130.1 coordinate 1,715,630,119, forward strand.
TCAAAAACCCATTAGTAAAAATAATAAATGATTTAAATAGAATAAGTCTACGAATAACCTAGGTTAATCATAACGTACCCCAATTTAGACACCCTATAAATAATATTCCATGAATATGTTGTTTTCCACGAGGATTAAGATCTCTCATGATATTATTTTTGGTTCAATAAATGGTGGGAACATAATTTAACAATGATAATATTGAATGAAAGGGAAAATCCAATGATTTTCCTCCATATATAAAAACGTTATAGGATCAGGAATAGAGAACATCAATTCAGTTCTCACACAACTTTTCCATGATATAGATCATGTCGAACATCCAAACGGGAAATTTAGGGATCAACATTCTATTAATGTATCCATGAGGAAAATCCTTTCTTTTTTAGTGCTTACACTGATCTACTACATGTTTAGAAATATATCAATACCACCAAAAATATATTTTTCATTTTCTAGTCTTTATAGGATGATTTTCTTTCATTATTTATCATTTTGATAATGAATTATATCACTACTGGAACGTTATTATGAATATGAGGGAAAAATAATAAATTGAATATATGGAATGGAAGGAGTTTAAGGGGATATTTTTAAGTATGTACGTCCCTTGTATTCTAAGAAGAATTATGGATAAGTAATTCATAGATCCAAAATAAAAGGATGATGAATTTTTTGTGTGCCTATGAATTAAATTATAAAAGACTTGTGAGTTACTCCTCTGGTATTATTATTCATCCTGAATATAAAGTTGAAAGATTATTCAACAAATTAAAACAAAATATTTGGATGGAGTTATCCATAAGGGAAATCATAGAATATGAAAATATTTTTTGATGTGAAATTGAGGTGGAAAATAATGGTAGAGTTATGTATCAATTATATTTTTTTATAAGAATATAAAATTAGAATAAAAATTAAATTGTAAGAACATTTGGAGAGATGAAATTATCTTTCATTTAAATTCATTATGTTATAAAAATCACATAGGTAATTTTCTAAATTATACTAGTAAATGTTTTAGGTGTGGAAATCAAGGACATTGAGTGGATGAATGCGGAAGTGATCAGAAAAAGTTATCTAATGATGTGAATAATGTGAAGGATCCATAGAATGAATGTCCCACAAATTAGTGTTTAAATTGTAGGATGTATGAGTATTTTCAATGATGCTACCAATTCAAAATTTTAGTAACAGTGATCAATGCCAATGACCTATAAATAAAAAGAAAAAAGGAAAACAATATGAAGTCACAAGGGATGAAGTGAATCATGATAACTAGGGAAGTCCGTATTGGGTAATTTCATGTGTTTTTTGGAAAAAATAATATGTATAAAAATTTGGTAGTTTATCATTTAGTGGAACCTAATTTGATACTCTGCATTGATAATATCACCCTATATAAATTTTTTATAAATGAAATCACATTTATATTATAGTAGTACCAGGATAAACCCAAAATCCAAACATAAATTTTTTTAAGATAATAACCTATTTAATTAATAAAGGGTGAATTATCTTTTGAACTCTTGTATGTTTTGAATAAGGATTTATGGAAATTCATGTTATTACCATGTTTCAAGTGAATTAATAATTAAGGTATTCACATGTTTGGTATGTGATAATCAAGATATACTCTATGGCATATGGGGGATCACTATTAGGTTGTTTATGAGGAATTTAATGACAACTTTTCTATTGTTTTTTATTTTCATCATTTATTAGAATATCATGTTTAACCATTTATGGAACCTTTTAAGTTAAACATTTTGTGAGGATTTAATGATAAAAATAATATCTCACCATATGATTATTTATGCATATTGGATAACCTATTCTAACCATACTTATTTTATTTTAAATAATGATATATGTAATCAATTATCATTATATTTATGGATCTCATGATTTTTTAGCGCTTCATGAATAAAAAATTCACCTTCATTCCTCAGAGTTAGAGATTAAGGGGGAATTGTATAAGGAACAACCAAAGGGTGGGATTTTTCTTATTTAAAAGAATTAATTCAAGATATTATATATTATCTTGAATATTATTCATCATTAGGGAAAGGGTATTAAAATATAATGTTGTATGGTTACCATCATTTCTAATAATATCAATGACCTTTTCCAAGCCTCTTTTGTTATATCTTTGTGATAGTTAACTTTCTATTAACCATTTTCTCAATCACTCTCTTAGAACTTCAAAGTTATTTTTCATTTCTATATATGTGAAATGTCTCAGAATTTCCATGTAAATTTTTATTTATTTGTATGGAATTATTTTCATACCGTTAAATTCAGCGGCAAGGGATTCCGACGTCTGAAGAGCCCGAAATAGAATTTTGACCGTTTTTAAGGTACGTTCATTAAACATGTGAGTGAGATTTTCTATCTTTGGAACAGTTATAAGATAGAAAATAAAAGTACACTATTGAATTTATAATGTCAGGAATAACCTATAAATGACATAATTTTCGTCGTCAAGGGCCTAGCGGAAATGGTATTTTTCAGAGTTTTCAAAAAACTAATAAAATATTTTAAAAGAAATAATTTTTGTATTCGCATAATTGAGTTTCAGATGGAGAGGCTATGGGTCAACGATGACTCTGTGACGATGCAAATTTATGAGTATCATAAATGGCTCATTAGCTCACAGCATAATGATGATGCAACGACATGTAATGGCGATTTTATTTCATAAATAAAACAGCATATGGGCATGGATTTTCCCCAAAATGGGAATGCTACGATGTGACCCCATTTAAAATTCAATGTGTTGAGGGAAAATAAATTAAAGAAAATGAATGATTCTTAGGAAAACCTATGACAGAATTCCACCCCAGTGAAGAATGAATAATTACAGTGGAATTTATCCTTCTCCGACACCTTTTGAATATCAGAACTGAGAAGTGACACCGATGTCCTAACCATCAAAGATGAATGTGTAGAAACTAAATTCAATAGGTATGGGTTATTTGATTTTAATGTGTTTATGTTAATATTTCTAAATTAAATACACACATTAAGACACAAAAGGTTAATATTTAGACCATGTATTATTTCAGGAGTGTGACTCATTAGGGGTGTCTTTATCTGTGAATTAATTATAATTATTGTTCAAATTAAAATGCTCCGCCCTCCCTAGATTTGTTAACTTCTATTGTGGCAGGCATGGGCCAACAAGAATAAAGATCGAACCCCTACTCCATGGATGTTCATCATGTCCAAACTATAGAATCGATAACATGTCAGTATTCAGACCTTCGCGGTGGAGAAGAAGTTCCACAGTGATTGAGAGCATAAGCGGCACGAAGAGCGGACCATAGGTTCGGACACGATGGTCCACGAAAGAATCTGTCGGCGCGCAAGCATCTATGGTGGAACCGGAAATTGCTAGTAGTGGCCCGCGGTGGCAGCCGTAGGTTGGAGGTGTCATTCTAGGATGGTTCACTGGATGGAAGGCCGCAGTCAGAATGGGTCGCGGTGTATTATGATAAGTTTTCGGCTGATCTAATGCATGGAGGTGGAGGACGCGGTCAGTCGGCCATGTCGGAGACCTGTAGACACAGTTTTGAGCCACATCACACATGAAATGCAGTTCTCACTTGACCTCGACTGAGGAGACACCCCACGGTGACCAATGGGGAAATGTTAGGGCACAAATGCAGCTCCTACTTACATCCATCATGGTAGACCAGTCCACAACTTGTGGACTGAAGGAGGTGTGAACCCCAAGTTTGTCAGACCTGCTGCACAGCAGGCTGGACCCGATCCTAGTGGGACAAAACATGTTTGTAGGGTAGAACCACGCCCATTTGGTCAAACCTATATAGGCGGGCCAAAACTATGGGTTCCTAGGGTCGGGCCATACTAGGCCAGGTGCCAGGCAACCTGGAGGGATGGACCCTCTACCAACCGGTTCGGATCCAGCAAGGCATATTAGGCCTGGACAACTGGACAGGATGGACCCTAGAAATCTTGACCCAATACATGTCAGTTCAGGTCAATCTAATTAAAACGCGATACCTGTAACCCTCGAGCTAGTTTGGTTGGGTTGTTCTGACAGGATTGGACCGCACCTCATCACAACCAGTCCCCAGGTAAATAAAACGCTCGTATCTTGAATATTGTGCATCCAATTAATAGTTCCTTCGCGGATTTGGGACCCTCTCGAGGAGGAGGATCTCATGGAATTCCTTTTCATGGATTTCATGGATGTCGAGAATAAATGGATGGCTGGAGGAGCTGTTCTTTTAAGTACACTTTCTATAGAACTCTGTGGTGGGTTGAGACCTAAATATTAGTCAACGATGCCGCAGTGTGAAGCAGCTCTGTGTGACCCAGTTGGCCCATAGTGGGGAGTGGCTCTGTGTTACCCGATAGACCCACTATACTCGATAGGAGGAGTACCTCAGTTCATCCATGGTGGGAAATGGCTATGTGTGACCATACAATCCCACTGTGGGGGGAGGCTCTATGTGACCCAGCATACCCATGGTTCTCATCAGGGATGAGCACCACATTAGTTCAAGGTTAGTGGGAAGCGGCACCATGTGACCTAGAATGCCATTATGCTCAATAGAGGAGGAGTTCTCCAGCATCCATGGTGATCGACGATGTGACATATGATTCTACTATTACTACGCTATAATACACCTGCTGTGAGCTATCTTGTATTTTCTATTTTACATTGAGAAAGTGTTCTGTGTTCTTTCCTTTTTTTGGGGGTCCCTTATGAGTATTATGTTACTCATCCCTGCACGGGCTTCACCCACATGTGTTGTGTCTGGTGAAGACGGTCAACGTTATGACATGGGTACTCAGTGAGACGGTATTTACGGGCTAAACAATGGTGGACATGGTGGCTTTGGACTAGGTGGGTCCTGGTAGGACTAGGCAGACATGACGTACTACGTTAGATTCCAATAGCTTCACTACTCTTAGATCAGGTGGGATTTTCTGCAGATGGCCATCAGAGTTCCATTTTTTTTACTTTCAGTTTTTTGTTCATGTTGAGTTTTTATCCTAGCCCACATACATTCAGTTTTACATGCACCCTGCTTGTTTCAGAGCTACTTGTTTCCCCTTTTCAGTGCATTGGGATGTCTTTGGGTGTGTGTGTGTGCGTATATGTACTCAGGAAAATGCCTCCCACTTATAGGTTGATACATTCGGCGCTAGTCGCCATCCCCAGGCCTTCGAGAGGTGGGCTTGGCATAGTCTTGGCATGGGCCCTAGGGAAGGGGCATGAAAAAGTGCTATTAGAGGGTGGTTGGTTCCCCCCTAAAATACCAGGAGGTTGTGTCTTCTTTTGGGGAAACAATTCTTAGTGTAGTAAGTTCGACTTTCAGATTCTGGGAGTCCAGTGTTAGTGTGGCGGCCGACGTATCCATATGCCAGGATCTTGAATTCTTTTTTTAGTTCAATACATGAAAATACTTGTTATATAAGTGTCTCCTTCTTTTTTTATACGAGTCAAATCACCATTTATTACCATATAACCATGGTACATCTTGATCTATCATAGGATTCCTCCTTGTGGATAACCGACCAGGATCCCGATACAAGGTTGTGAGGATATCCAACCAAGCGATGAGGCGCCCATTCATGGACCAATTCTAGAGATGGCCCCACCGGGGGGTGCACCAGTTCTACTAGCACCTGATGGTCAGCATCTACTAATGGGGGTTCTGGAAGAGGATGTTCATTGTCATAGAACCCTACATGAGTTTTAGAGATAGAGGCCTCCCAGGATCAGGCGTGAGATTGATCCTATAGATTGTGAGGACTAGCTAGAGGTTGTGATGCAGGTCTTCCACTTATTTGGGCCACCTCCCAAAAATATGGAAATCAAACAAGCGAGCCTTCTATAGGTCTTGGCAGGGAGATGTGGTAGTTTGTCCATCTAGACTCGTGATGAGGTGACTCTCATTTGGGTTGAAATCGAGAGGATTTTTTGGGGGGATTTTTTCCCTGCAATGTTGTGCTCTGTGGGCATTCATGAGCCGCTTCAACTATAGCGGGGCATAAATACAGTGGTCGAGTACTTAGCGACATTCAAAAAGATTTCATACTACTCCACAAACATGGTGTGATACACTTTCTTTAGCGATCAAGAATTTGAGAAGGAACATACATGGGAGATCAGAGATTCAGTGGTGTCTCTCAGCATACCTACCCAGGCAAGGGTGCTGGAGCGTGCCCTTCTGATGGAGAGTTTCTTGGCATAGAAGGAACCCGTAGATAGAGCTACTAGAAGACCCCATGAAGCAGAGTCTATCGAAGGTAGCATATAACAGACACGTGGGCCCATGTAGGCCAGGACATTTATATGGAAACCTTGGACTCAGGGTGAGTGGTGAAGGGATTATAGTTTGGAAGGATTTATCAATGATCCAGGCAGTGCTAACCATGCGGTGGGCAGGGAAAATTGTCACGTGACTACCCAACCCACTGTACCGATGTCTAGAAAATAGTCAAGGGGTCACTGAGGTAGTGGTAACGGTTCAAGCGAGGAGGTCCACGGGGTGGCAGACAGGGTAGGGGAGCTGGCTGAGTGGCAGGCGGTGGGTGATAGTTTGAGATGTTATCACCACCACCCCCAGGTGGTCCACCCCGACCTCAGGGAGGCGACAGAAAGGGGCGAGCACAACTCCTCGTATTAGAGTCATACGACCAAGGTGATCTAGAGATTATTTGAGTTATGATCTATGTTTTCTCCACCCTAGATACAGAACATATAGAAATAAGTGCTAGTCACTCCTTCCTTTCTGTGACTCTAGTTCGGAGCTCAGAGATTCTGGTGGAGCCATTGGCTCAATCCTTACTGATACAAACTCTAATGGAATTGGATTCAACGATTACATAATGTTGTCGGCAGTGTGAGAATACACTATGAGATGATAGAATTTTTTGGGATCTCCTTATATCAGCATCGAATCTTTATGACGTTATCTTGGGTATGTGATGGTTATCCACAGTCCATGGCAGATTGAATATTTTAGGAATATAGTGTGGTGTGTCTGTGGCAATGGAACCCGGTTTTTCTTCACTGGTGAGAGGGAATCATTTGCAGCACAAGATTTAATTTCTTGGAGGAGGGTACAAAAAATCACTCACCAGTTGTCCAGCCTCACCCTCAGTGTTGTGGAGGAGAAGAGTCTATGTTTTTTGGTTGTGGCGGATGAGTACAAGGTGGTTTTTTCTGGATGAGGTTCCAGAGATACCTTCTCATAGATAGGTAGACTTCTGTTTCGACCAGTACCATGGGGAGACACTGATATATACATGGGCATATCAAATGTCTCCCCCGCAGAGTTTCTCAGGATGAGGGTACAACTAGAAGACATGTAAGAGAAGGGGTTTGTAAGACCCACTGTTTCATCATGGGAATCCCCAGTGCTTTTTTTCCAAGAATACAAAAGATAAATTGTGGTTGTGTTTAAACTTATGGCACCTGAATTAGAAGTCTTTGAAAAACAAGTACCCACTACTAGGAATTGATTACCTCTTTGACCATCTAAAACAAGAGAAGTGGTTCTCAAAGATAGACATCAGATTAATTTATCACCAGCTTCTCGTACGAGATGAGGATGTACTGAAGATAGTCTTCAAGTGCTGGTATGGCCAATAGAAGTTCATGGTGATGCCTTTCGGCATGACCAACTCCCCAACAGTGTTCATGGGTGTCATGAACATGATCTTGTAGCCGTACCTCGATCAGTTCATCATGGTCTTCATCAATGACATCTTGGTGTATTCATCATTAAAGGATTATCACTCTAAACACCTGTGGATAGCACTGGTTACACTCTGATAGAAAAATCATCATGGTAATCTCTCGAGGTGTTAGTTATAGATATGGGAGGTCCACTTTTTAGGACACATCATCTCAGAGGCTAGAGTTTCAGTGGATCCGGAAATGATAGAGGTAGTACTTTTTTGGATCAACCTAAGTTTTTGGCCAAGGTGCAGAGTTTCATATGATTTTTTGGGTACCAATGGATATTTTTACCTGAATTCTCCATGGTAGCGGAAACCTTGTCAAAATTTATGGATAAGGGGCATCCTTTATTATGGATGGAGAAGTGACAGTAGTATTTCCAAGATATGAGGTGGAGACTAATGAGTGCCCCTATATTGAGGCTACTAGAAGAGGGAATCGAGTATGTAGTCTACTATGATACCTTATAGCCCAGACTAGGTTGTGTCCTGATGTAGTAGGGAGCAGTGATTACCTATGGCTCATGATAGTTGAGATAGTATGAGGAGAATTATGCTACCCATGATCTGGAGTTAGCAGTAGTTTTCTTTGTGGTGAAGATGTTGTGGAACTTTTTGATGGGTTAACAGTTTACTATTTAATCTGATCACAAGAGTCTCGGGTACATATTGTCACAGGACTGAAACATGAGACCGCGTAGATGGCTGGTGTTCCTCCAGGACTACAAATTTGAGACAGTCTATACTCATGGGAAGGGGAACGTAGTAGAAAACCCACTCCGTAGGAGATATGAACTGTAGTTTCTTAGTTAGGTGACATATTATCTATCCGTGATGCACATATCCTTCATGGATAGAGATGGAGTAGCTTACATCTAGTCTATGAATTTTACTCCACCACTCCATCAGCGATTCTGGGAGGCTAGTCTTGGGGGCATTGACTACAAGGCCAGAAATGTTCATAAATACTCAACACAATATCTTGAAAGATTTTTTGAAGTTGGGGAGCGCATCTTCCTCTTTAGAGGATGCACCATGGAACTAGTGATGTTACGAGAGGAGGTGTTGAAATATTTTCACACGTACCCTTGGGCGGTACATCCAGGTTTGGTGAAGATGTACCAAAACCTCCAACATCAGCACTTGTTTCTAGGGATTAAGATTGTTATGGCATAGTACGTATTATGATTCCTCACTATTTAGAACGTGAAGGTCAAGCATTAGGTACCAATAGGCTTTGTTCTGCCACTTGAGGTGCCATAATCGATGTGGGGTGTTGTCTCTATGGACTTTGGTACATGAATACCACATATGTCCAGGGTCCATAATTCCATTTGGGTGATCATCGACCAACTAAACAATTCGGCTCACTTCCTACCCATATGGGAGTAGGGGATGGTAGAGTGCTTGGGAAGCCTCTATGACCAGGATATAGTGTGACTTCACGGGGTTCCTTTGATGATCATCTCAGATCCCGATGTCTTTTTTACATTCTAGTTGTGGAAGGGATTACAGGAGGCGTTCGGGACATAGCTATGCTTGAGCACATCTGTTCATCCCTAAATGGATGGTCAAACAGAATAGAACATACAGACCTTAGATGACATGCTTCATGCATTAATCTATGAATTTAGACGTGGTTGGGAGGAAATCATACCACTGGTGGAGTTTTCATACAACAACATCTCTCACTCAACCATTAGTATGGCACAGTTTGAGGCCTTGTACGGGCGGCCTTTCAGATCACCCATATGCTGGAAAATCCTAGGAGAGTCGGAACATATGGGACCAGAGTTGATACGGGAAACAATCGAGATGGTTTAGATCATCCAGATGTGGATGAGGACTGCACAGGGTATAATTAATTATTATACCAATAGGAGACGGAGACCCTTGGAGTTCAAGGAGGGAGATCATGTGTTCCTTTAGGTGTCACCCTGATGAGGATTGCGAAGATTTTTTTGAGATGGCAAGCTATCTCTAAGCTTCATTAGACCTTTTTAGATATTGAAAAGAGTTGATAAGGTGGAATACTGCCTAGATATTCCCTCACAGATGCACCGAGTTCATGATGTTTTCTACGTGTTATAGCTGATTAGGTATGTGAATAACCCATCACACGTCATTGATTGGGGTGAGGTAAACATTGACGATGAGGAGATGTTTGCAGATTTCTCATTGGAGATAGAGGATCGGCAGGAGGGGGTCCTACGTATATGGTCGATTCCTCTAGTCTGTTTCTGATGGAAGCACGAGAATCTCTATGAGATCAAATGGCAGTGGGAGGCTTGGATTCATGCTCAGTACCCCCATCTTTTTGTTTAGTTGTTGTTTTGGCTTTGGAGGACATAAAACATTAATGTGGGGCGAATGTAACGTCTCATAATTTACATGTAATTGTTTTAATATGGAATTATTTCAAGCCCTAAAAATTCTATGGCACATGATTTCGAGGTCTGGAGAGCCGGGAATAATATTTGGATCTATTTTTATGGTAGGTTCAGTAAATGTGTGAGAAATATTTTTTATCTTTTGAACTATCACTCAGATCGAAAATCCGATGCCATATAAGAATTTAGAATGTCGGAATTCTCTCCAAAATGTAATAACATCATCCAGCAAGGGCCGAATGGAAATTTTTTTCATACCTTTAAAGAAAAATAGTAAAATAATTAAAAATAATTATTTTATTTACTTTCTCATAGTAGAGTGGCGGATGGTGAGGGTGTGGGGAAGCAACGAGGCTGCGATGATGCATATTTATGAGGCTCATCAATGGGTCATTAACTCGCAACGTAACAACACTTTAATAGCTCATAATAGTGACGTTGTTTCGTAAATGAAAAAGGGTAATGATGTGGATTCACACACTAATGAGAAAGATGTGACGTGCTCTTAATTATATTTCGACGCACTTGGGAAATATGGATTAATGAAATTGGAGGATTCTCTGGCGAACCTATGTTTGATTTCTACCCCAGTGATGAACGATGAATTCTGGTGGAACTTATATATCTTTGAGGCCTTTTGAATATCAGAACCGATTTGTGACACTCAATTATTATCCCCTCGAGGATGAACGTGCGATAACGAACTTCACCAGGTATGGGTTATTTGATTTTAATATTTCCTTGTTCATATTTTGAAATTACAAACACAGATTAACCCACAAACTGTTTAATCTGTCAACCATGAGTTCTTGTGGGGGTGGTGAATTATTTGGGGTTTTATTTTCTAGGATTTAATTATCATTGTTGTTAAATTTATAATCCCCAGACCTCCCTTGTTTTGTAAATTTCTAATGCAGAGGGTGCATGCCAACAAGAACAATGTCTGAGACCCTACGTCATAGGTGTTCTTCATGTCCATAATCATGAAGCGACCTCATGTCAGTTTGGAGACTGTTGCGGTGGAGAAGATGTTCCCCAAAGAATTTGTGCGCTAGCGGCATGAAGAGAGGACCATCGGGGCGGACCCGGTGGTCTGCAGAAGAATCTGTCGGCGCACCGACACTGGAAGTAGAACTAGAGACTGTGAGCAGTGGCCCATGGTTGCATATGTGGGACGGAGGCGGTGTGCCACGACAACACACAGGATTGAAGGTTCTGGTCGAATTAGGACACAATGTAGCATGAGAGGCCTCTGGCCGAGCTAGAGGGTGGGGGCGGTGAACACAGTCACTCGACTGCATTCAAGAACCGCACACGCGGCACCGTGCCATGTGTCGTGGGATTGTCCGCGGTCGCTTGACCATGGTAGAGGAGGCACCCTACAGCGACCTAAAGGGTGATGGTAGGGCACAGATGCAGTTCTAGGTTGTGTTCATCGAGGAAGACCGCTCCACCTTTTACCAACTGGACGGGGCGTAAACCCCTAGCATGTTGGGACCACACTACGGGCTAGAATCGCGGCTCACTGGGTTGAGCTGGTCTCGATGCCCAGTGGTTTGGACCTAAGCCCAGCGGTTCGGACCGTGCTGAACTAGGCCAGGTTACTGGGCTACCCGACATGCTATACCCTCTTGTAACACCCGTGACTTTTATGTTATATAAATCATCAAAGGAATATTTTTCTACACACAAAACTTTCTTATCTTGCTTTACACGAAATCGCGACCTTCCTCGATAGCTTGCGTCATACGCAGTATCGTGTTTCACTAAACAATGATATGCTATTAAAATATTATTAAAACTAGCCGTTATGAATAGTAATAACAACTTTTTGAAATTTTTTAAATTTTATTTTTCAAAATGGACTTCATTTTTGGATTCGGAATATCGAAATTAGCCTAGGGTGAAATTTTGGTTTTTTTTCTGAAAACTTTCAATTTTTTATGAATAGTGAAACCACTAAGTGATGGTTAAAAAACTGAATTTTTCATAAAACATTATTTTACCGCTTCTGTGAGTGGAATTTCGAAAATCCGAGAGACACAGTTGATGTCAGTAAGTAAAATGTGGTTCAATGAGATGAAAATAATTTTTTTGATGAATAGTAACTTTTTACTTTTTTTCCACGGTTAAAAGTAAATAGGGTAATTAAGGGTAAAAATGATACTATTATTACCCTAACTCATGTCCTAATTCTATTGGACAAGTGTAATTCGATCAAAAACAAACTTAGGAATAAAATATGACCATTTAGGCCCACATGGATTAGATTAGGACATTTATTATTAATTTATTTAAAGAAGGGTTAAAATAGTTAAAATCAAAGTTTAATAAGTAAATAATTTTTAATATGGGGTTATACATAAGATAAATTCGACTATAAATATTCCTTAGAAATATAAAAATATTTCCTACATAATGGTATTTTATTTGTAATTTTTAGACATTAAATAATTTAATTTATTTATGACACAAAGATGATGCAGTAATTATCTTATTAATGAAATATTGGCATAATTGATGTTATAAACACCAAAATAAATGTAATTTGACACTTTTTATGACTTTCAATAGTTTTATAAAATAATATGACATGTTATTATTGATTTAAATAACTTTTGTCGAGCTAATCATTCTGTTATGTTTTTCACAAAAATTAATTACTAAATAGTGTCAAAATTGACATAAAATAGTTTTTAAGACAAATATTATATTAGTAATTGTTATTTTATTCCTAAAAATCTAAGTTTCGGCCAAATGACTTAGATACGGTTATATATATTAATAATAAACAATTTGGAGTTCGTTTGTATGCTTATAGTATGTTTATTAACCTTATAGTATAAGAACAAAGAAGACACGGTGAAAGTAAAATTATTTAACTTAATGTTAAATCTATATGATAAGGTTAAAATAGGACCCTAAACTTGTCTAAATTCTATTGGATGAGAGGATTTCGCCCATCCCCACCTTAGAATCTAAATAAATCAATTTGGTTCTATTTAAAACCGAACAAGACTTTATAATAAAATAATATTTTTAGTTATTCCAAAGGTGCCCCTCTCCTCCCTTATAAAAGGGCACCTCCTCCCTCTCTTCCTCACACCACATTGAGCCTTCAAGCTCGTCCAACCCCTGCCAATTTCTCCTCTACACTTCCCTAGAGACATCCTAGAGGTTCTGGTCTTCTTCAAAGATCTATTTTAGTGCCCTAAAAGGAGGTCTCAAAGAAGAATTTCAAAGAAGAGGTAATGTCTGTTACCGATTCCTTCATCTTTATTTCTTCTTCCACTTCTTCTTCTTTAGTTGTTTCATTATGAAGTAATAAAATAAGTATCACTCATATACTGATATGTAATTATATGTATTAAAAAACCCTATTTCACCATCTATCCATCCTACAGAAAACGAAATCACCGCGCGTGCGTATGTACGGAATACTGTCTCCACGCCGTGGTGTAATCTATTTTCCACCACCACCATACTTGGATGGGTATAATGGTTTAAATAATAACTATATATGACTATTATAAAGTTATACTGATTCTGAAATAGTATGCATACACTCCAATACAATTCTACGATCATAGAAACGATATCATCACTCGTGCGTACGTACGGAATACCGTCTCCACGATGTGATGCGACTCGTTCTACATGATCTTCATTTCATAATGATTATATAAATGAATTGAATGAATTAATATGATATATATTACACTAATACCATTCTGGATATGAGGTATCTATAACCTAAAGAGAAGAATAAGAATTTATTTGACAAAACACGCATAAGAACAAAAAGTTATAAACACCCGAATAACAAGTAGCAATGAAATATTACTACTAAGAAGCTTAGAATATGACCATATGTGATATCATAAAAATAAGTATGATTCTGGAATATGTCAATAACATTATTTAAATCATTATATAGGAGGTTCAGACACGTACAGAGCATATCGGACCTAAGGTAAGTGAAATATCACAATCTCATTTTTATCTGAGATTGTTTATACTTTGGTGTATTTTATCATCCACATCCATGATTCCTCAATATGTAATATTTAAATCCTTTTAAAATAGTTTATATACAATTTTACCCTTCGGTGAGTTTTTTTAAAGGATATGAATGGAATCTTTTGTCATTTTTCATACGAGGTACTTTTTGACTTCTTCCAACAAAAGTACGAAGAATATTTTTTTAACTTATACGAAATGAGTGAATTTTTAAAAAACATTATTTCCAAAATCATCCTTTACAAGTTTTCAAGATTATTTTTAATCAACTTCTTTTACGAATTGTATGACATATTAAGAAGGTAAAAGTGTTTTTGAGGATGAAAGGATATTTTCATCAAGAATGGAGTTCAAGTGTTTTATCAAAATTATTTTCCATCTAAGATAATAAAGGGTTCTGTTTTTATCCCTATTGATTTGATTATGTTGTGATGGAATTATATTTTTATGAATTCCATTATCTTATATGAATTGTTTTATGATCTCACGATGTTTAAGATTCCCATTTTTATTACATGGGTTATGCAATGATGTATGATTTATGATTTTGTGGAACACATAAGAATGGTATCATTATGAGATGGGTGTGACCTATATCTGCTCCAATTCATTGGGTAAAGATTTTATATCTCATGAGATAAACATGGCGGGAATGGTAGGTTATACCGGTTCAGTGAAACAGGACTAAAACAAGGGTGACTCGGTTCAGAAATGGACTTTTTCCACTAAGATAGTCTTGGAAATGAGTCTTGACTAATAAGAAATGATTCGCTATGATTATGTTTGTATGCCAAAAAGTTTCATGTTTTATTTTATGATTATTGGGATTACATTTCACTACTATGGTTTATCCCATGTTAGGAAATTATGATCTCTTTTGCTGGTTAAGATTTCCAAAATGTTATGTTCTTATGAATATTATGTGATTGATACTTCTTTTGTTTATCCTTACTGAGCATTTGAGCTCACCCTTTTGTATGTTTTGTTTCCCCAGGTCCGGAAGAAGGTTATTAAGTAGAATATGCCAAAAAGGGACTCCAGATATGATGAAATAAATGGGAGGCAAAGTAGATGCTTTATGAACCAGTTGTTTATGTTTCCCAGTTTCTAAAGATACTATACCTATATGGTCCTTTCATGGTTTTGTTATATGTTATAATAAGTGTTCTTTAATTCTGAAGTAAAAACAATGTATGTAAAGTATGGGTCGTTATAGTTGGTATCAGAGGAAAGGTATAGTCAACCTTTGGAAACTAGGATGTGAAAGCCTTAGTAAGAACCCTAAGTATAAGTCTAAGCATAGAACACAATCTTAGTGTTTTAGAAATGGCCAGAAATAACCTCGGATAAGACCTGAAGTGCGAAATTTTATTCTTGATTATGTGGTTTTCCTATTATAATTATTGTTTCTCAAACTATTCTTCTTGATTTTAGTCAATGGCTGGAACCCGAAGGAACCGTGTTAATGCGGAATGCGACGAGAAATGCAATGATTGTCCCCCTAAGTAACCAAACGTTATGGGAGTTGGAATGAAAAATATTTTATCCATGCTCACACCACTTTCTCAAGCAATGAATCATGCAGGACTTCCAAACAAGCAAAGGAAGGAGCAACATTATGTTTAATACTTCATGATACAGCGTCCACCTTCATCCAGCGGGTCTACTGATCCATTAGTTTCTGAACAATGGATTAGTACTACTGAAAAGATATTTTCAGTTCTTCAATGTTCGGAGCATGATAAGGTCATCTTAGCAGAGTATCTTTTGGAATGTGATGCTGATCAATGGTGGAATCTTATTAAGAATACAAGGCAAAGGGATGAAATCGAGTCCATGGAATGGGATGAGTTCAAGAACATATTTTTCAATAAGTACTTCCCTTATATTCTCAGAACAAAGATGGTGAAAGAGTTTCTTGAACTGAAGCAAAAGGATGATGAATCTATTGGTACCTATGAAGCAAATTTTACAAGACTTGCAAGGTATGCTTATGGTATTATTATCCAACCTGAGAGTAAGATCAATCGATTATTTAGTGGCTTAAAACCATGTCTTTGAAGGGTCTTAGCCATAAGCGGCTTCAATAGCTATGAGGAAATCGTTCGATGCGCTCTCAAAGTTGAGATGGAGATTGGAGTAACCCATCAGTCATATGGGCTTGATAAGAAGAGGAAAATGGAATTCAAAGGAAAATCCAAAGAGCACACTGAAAAGAAGATGAGCTTTCCCTTATGCTTAAAGTGTGGAAAGAAACATGGAGGGAGTTGTCTTAAAGGGAAAAGTAAATGTTTCAAATGTGGAAAGAAAGGTCATCTGGCATTTGAATTCCGCGATGATGGGAAGAAGATGTTTAAAGATGCAAACAAAGGAAGGGATACACAGAATGAACCTACTTCACCTCAATTTTTCAAGTGCAAGGATATGGGACATTATTCCAATAAATGCCCTAATACAAGGGTTGATGATGATGGTCGACTTCAACAAACTCTTAAGGCTAAAGAAAAAGGAAAGTCACATGCAATTTCTATCAGCGATGTGGAGTACGATAACGATGTGGGGAAAGGTACACTTACCATCCACTCTAAAGTAGCAAATGTTTTATTTGATTCTGGATCCACCCACTATTTAATTTCTGAAGAATTTTCTAAGGGTATCACCGTATTACCTAAACAATTAGATGTTGAGTTAGCTGTGACAACACCTAATGGCACAACAGTCGCATCAAAATTTTATAAGTCTTCTCTGATTGAAGTTTGTGGGAAAGTGCTTCCTGCAATCTTGTGATCCTTCCTATAGTGGAATTTGATGTGATTCTTGGCATTGATTGGATTTCTCTACATGGAGCTCATATCAATTTCCAAATAAGGGAAGTCACATTTCATATTCCAGATCAATCTATGATCGTCTATCGATGCAAGGATTAACATAACCTTCCAGTGGAAATTTCTTCCATTTTATGGGTATTGATTCCACTAAATGAAGGTTACTTATCTCAAATGGTTGGTGAGAAACTCATGATTAAGAATATGCCCTTTGTATGGGAGATTGATGATGTCTTTTGGGAGGAATTACCGGGTCTTCCACAAAATCGTGATGTTGAGTTTTCAATAGAAATCGTACCGGGGGCTTTGCCTATTTCAAGGACACCTTATAGAATGGCCCCAATTGAGTTGTAGGAATTGAAGAAGCAACTCCAAGAGAATCTTGATAAGGGGTTCATTCACCCTAGTGCGTCACCTTGGGGAGCACATGTTCTATTTGTTAAGAAGAAATAAGGATCAATGAGACTCTGCATTGATTATCGCGAACTTAACAAGATTACAATCAAGAAAAAATATCCTCTCCCGCGCATTGCTGACCTATTTGACTAACTACGCGGAGCTCAATACTTTTCCAAGACTGATCTTCGTTCAGGGTATCATCAATTAAGGGTCAAAAGGGAGGATATACCAAATACGGATTTCCGTACAAGGTATGGACACTATGAATTTATAGTGATGCCATTTGGTCTTACTAATGCCCCTACTATCTTCATGGATCTAATGAATATAGTATTTAGAGACTATCTTGTTCAGTGTGTGGTAGTCTTTATAGACGATATTCTTGTATATTCAAAGATCAAGGAAAAACATGAAGATCACTTGAGAATTATATTGAAGACCCTGAGAAAGGAGAATCTTTATGCCAAATTTTCCATGTGTGAATTTTGGCTTCAAAAAGTTTCATTTTTGGGTCACATAATCTCAAAAGACGGGATATCTGTGGATCCAGCAAAAATAGAGGTTATTGAATGATGGTCGAGACTAACAACAGTGACTGAGATCCGAAGTTTTCTTGGTTTGGCTGGATATTATCGACGTTTTGTGAAATATTTTTCACGATTATCTAATCCACTCACCATGTTGACTCGGAAAGGAGTTAAGTTTGTTTGGATGGAGGAATGTGAAGAGAATTTCAAGGAGTTGAAAAGAAGGTTATCTAGTGCACCTGTGCTCACACTGCCTTGTAGTGGAGAAAGGATTGTGATCTACAATGATGCATCCAGGAAGGGATTGGGTTGTGTTCTTATGCTAAATGATATGGTGATAGCTTATGCCTCACGACAGTTGAAAATACATGAGAAAAATTACCCAACTCGTGATTTGGAGTTAGCTGCGGTAATATTTGCATTAATGATTTGGAGGCATTATCTTTATGGAGAAAGGAGTGACATTTATACTGATCATAAAAGTTTAAAGTATATTTTCACACAAAAGGAGCTGAATATGCGCCTAAGAAGATGGTTGGAGCTGATTAAGGATTACGACTGCTCAATCCATTACCACTGTGGGAAAGCAAACAAGGGGGAAAATACATTAAGTCGACAAGACCATGCCAGTTTATCCATGATGAGGATCACAAAAGATCCAATGTTTATGGATTTACAAAGGATGGATCTAGGAATTATAATGAAAGGGGAAAAATCATATCTTTCTCAAATGAATGTTCAACCATATATACATGTGAAGATTAAAGAGGCACAAAAAGAAGATGTCGAGTTACAAAAGAAGGTGAGAAATGTTCCTGAATTCATCCTTGATTGTGATGGGATAATAAAGTTCAGGAATAGGGTTTGTGTTCCTCCCATCCTAGAATTAAAGAAGGATCTGCTGGATGAAACTCATAGTTCTTCATTCTCTATTCATCCTGGAAGCACGAAGATGTATAGGGACCTGAAGTGGTACTTATAGTGGGATGGCATGAAAAGAGATGTTGCTGAATATGTCTCTCGATGCTTGGTTTTTCATCAAGTTAAAGCTGAGAGACAGAAGTCTAAGGGGATGTTACAACCATTACCCATACCCGAATGGAAATGGGAAAACATCACTATGGACTTTGTCACAGGACTTCCTAAAACATACAAAGGCAATAATGCTATCTGGGTCATAGTTGATCGTCTTACAAAATCTGCACACTTCATTGCTATTAGAGAGGATTTCTCTCTGGATTAGCTTGACATGATATATGTATAGGAAGTGGTAAGATTGCATGGAGTACCACTTTCTATTATATCTGATCTGGATCCGAGATTTACCTCGAAGTTCTGGCGAAGTCTTCAGCATACTCTGGATACAGAGTTGAGTTTTATCACTGCTTATCATCCTCAGACAGACGGTCAGTCTGAGAGAACAATTCAAACTCTAGAAGATATGTTGAGAGCTTGCTCTATGGATTTCAAAGGTGGTTGGGATCAACACCTACCTTTGGTGGAATTTTCTTATAATAATAGCTTTCACTCCAGTATTCAGATGTCTCCTTATGAAGCTCTCTAAGGAAAAAAATGCAGGACTCCAACTTACTTGGATGAAGTTGTGGAAAGAAAGCTATTAGGACCTGATCTCATTGATGAAATGGAAGAAAAGGTTAGATCTATTCAACAACACATAAGAGCAGATCAGAGTCGACAGAAAAGATATGCCGACAACCGAATAAAAGACCTAGAGTTTGAAGTGGGTGATAAAGTGTTCATACGAATATCCCCTGGAAGAGGGTCATGAGATTTGGAAAGAAGGGGAAGTTGAGCCCTAGATATATCGGTCCTTTCGAAATAATGGATCGTGTTGGGAAGGTAGCTTACCGATTGGCACTTCCACCGAATCTCTCTCAAGTTCACGATGTGTTCCATCTATCTCTCCTGAGAAAGTACATACCTGATCCTTCACATGTACTCAGCTCAGTAGTTGTACCGCTGGAGCAAGATCATTCTTATGAAGAACAACCAATAGAGATTATGGATTGTAGAAAAAACTTCCTACGGAACAAGACCAATCGATTGATGAAAGTTTTATGGAGGAACCACCAATTACAAGAAGTTATATGGGAGCTTGAGGATATGATGAGGGAGAGGTATCCTCATCTGTTTGTTACAAAGTGATGAATTTCGAGGGCGAAATTCATTTTAAGGGGGGTAAAATGTAACACCCGAGACTTTTATGTTATATAAATCATCAAAGGAATCTTTTTCTACACACTACACTTTCTTGTCTTGCTTTACACAAAATCACGACCATCCACGATAGCTTGCATCGTATGCAATACCGAGTTTCACTAAACAATGATATACTATTAAAATATTATTAAAACTAGCCATTATGAAGAGTAATAACCACTTTTTGAAATTTTATAAACTTTATTTTTCAAAATTGACTTCATTTTTGGATTCGGAATATTGAAATTAGCCTAGGGTGAAATTTTGGTTTTTTTATGAAAACTTTAAATTTTTGATGAATAGTAAAACCACTAAGTGGTAGTTAAAAAACTGAATTTTTTATAAAACATAATTTTACCGCTTCTGTGAGTGGAATTTCAAAAATTCGAGAGACACAGTTGATGTCAGTAAGTAAAATGTGGTTCAATGAGATGAAAATAATTTTTTTGGTGAATAGTAACTTTTTACTTTTTTTTACCACGGTTAAAAGTAAATAGGGTAATTAAGGGTAAAAATGATATTATTATTACCCTAACACATGTCCTAATTCTATTGGAAAAGTTTAATTAGACCAAAAACAATCTTAGGAATAAACTATGACCATTTAGGCCCATTTGTATTAGATTCAGACATTTATTATTAATTTATAAAAAGAAGGGTTTAAATAGTTAAAATCAAAGTTTAATAAGTAAATAATTTTTAATACGGGGTTACACATAAGATAAATTCGACTATAAATATTCATTAGAAATATAAAAATATTTCCAACATAATAGTATTTTATTTGTAATTTTTAGACATTAAATAATTTAATTTATTTATGACACAATGATGATTCAGTAATTATCTTATTAATGAAATATTGACATAATTGATGTTATAAACACCAAAATAAATGTAATTTGACACTTTTTATGAATTCCAATAATTTTATAGAATAATATTTCATGTTAGTATTGATTTAATTATCTTTTTTCGAACTAATAATTCTGTTATGATTTTCACAAATTTTAATTACTAAATAGTTTCAAAATTGATATAAAATAGTTTTTAAACTGAATATTATATTAGTTATTGTTATTTAATTCCAAAAAATATAAGGTTCAGCCAAATGACTTAGATAAGGTTATATATATTAATAATAAACAATTTGGGGTTCTTTTGGATGCTTATAATAATTTTATTAACCTTATAGTATAAGAACACAAGAAGACACGGTAAAAGTAAAATTATTTAACTTAATGTTAAATCTACATGATAAGGTTAGAATAGGAACCTAAACTTGTCTAAATTCTATTGGATGAGAGTATTTAGACCCATCCCCACCTTAGACTCAAAATAAATTAATTTGGAGCTATTTAAAACTGAACCTGACTTTATAATAAAATAATATTTTTAGTTATTCCAAAGGTGCCCCTCTCCTCCCTTATAAAAGGGCACCTCCTCCCTCTCTTCCTCACACCACTTTGAGCCTTCAAGCTCAGCCAAACCCTACCAAATTCTCCTCTCCACTTCCCTAGATACATCCTAGAGGTTCTGGTCTTCTTCAAAGACCTATTTTAGTGCCCTAAAAGGAGGTCTCAATTAAGCATTTCAAAGAAGAGGTAATGTCTATTACCGATTGTTTCATCTTTATTTCTTCTTCCACATCTTCTTCATTAGTTGTTTCATTATGAAGTAATTACATAAGTATCACTCATATAATTATATGTTATTATAATTATGAAACAACCCTATTTCAACATCTATCCATCCTACGGAAAATGAAATCACCGCGCGTGCGTACGTACGGAATACCGTCTCCACGCCGTGGTGTAATCTATTTTCCACCACCACCATACTTGTATGGGTATAATGGTGTAAATAATAACTATATTTGACTATTATAAAGTGATACTAATTCTGAATTAGTATACATACACTCCAATACAATTCCATGATCATAGTAGCGATATCATCACTCGTGCGTACGTACGGAATACCGTCTCCACAATGTGATGCGACTCGTTCTACATGATCTTCATTTTATAATTATTATATAAATGAATATAATGAATGAATATGATATATATTACACTAATAACATTATGGATATGAGGTATCTATAACCTAAAGAGAAGAATAAGAATTTATTTGACAAAACATGCATAAGAACAAAAAGTTATAAACACCCGAATAACAAGTAGCAATGAAATATTACTAGTAAGAAGCTTAGAATATGACCATATATGATATCGTAAAAATAATTATGATTATGGAATAAGTCAATAACATTATTTAAATCATTATACCGGAGGTTCGGACACGTACAAATCATATCAGACCTAAGGCAATGGAAATATCACAATCTCATTTTTATCCGAGATTGTTTATACTTTGGTGTATTTTATCATCCGCATCCATGATTCCTCAATATGTAATATTTACATCCTTCTAAAATAGTTTATATCCAATTTTACCCTTCAGTGAGTTTTTTGTAAAGGATATGAAAGGAATCTTTTGTCATTTTTCGTACGAGGTACTTTTTGACTTTTCCGAAAAAAGTACAAAGAATGTTTTTTTAACTTATACGGCATGAATGGATTTTTTAAAAACATTATTTCCAATATTCATCCTTTACAAGTTTTCAAGTTTATTTTTAATCAACTTCTTTTAAGAATTGTATGACATATTAAGAATGGAAAAGTGTTTTTGAAGTTGAAAGGATATTTTCCTCAAGAATGGAGTTCAAGTGTTTTATCAAAATTATTTTCCATCTAAGATAATAAAGGGTTCTGTTTTTATCCCTATTTATTTGATTATGCTGTGATGGAATTATATTTTTATGAATTACTTTATCTTATATGAATTTTTTTATGATGTCACGATGTTTAAGATTCCCATTTTTATTATATGGGTTATGCAATGATGTATGATTTCTGATTTGGTGGCACACATAAGAATGGTATCATTATGAGATGGGTGGGACCTATATCTCCTCCAATGCATTGGGTAAATATTTTATATCTCATGAAATAGACATTGCTGGACCGGTAGGTTATACCGGTTCAGTGAAACCGGACTGAAACGAGGGTGACTCGGTTCAGAAATGGACTTTGTCCAGTAATATAGTCTTGGCAATGAGTCTTGACTAATAAGAAATTATTCTCTATGATTATGTGTGTATGCCACAAAGTTTCATGTTTTTAGTTATGATTATTGGGATTACATTTCACTACTATGGTTGATCCCATGTTATGAAATTATTATCTCTTTTGTAGGTTAAGATTTCCAAAATGTTATGTTCTTATGAATATGATGTGATTGATACTTATTTTGTTTATCCTTACTGATCATTTGAGCTCACCCTTTTGTATGTTTAGTTTCCCCATGTCTAGAATATGCCAAAAAGGGAATCTAGATATGATAAAATAAATGGGAGGCAAAGTAGATGCTTTATGAACCAGTTGTTTATGTTTCCCAGTTTCTAAAGACACTATACCTTTATGGTCCTTTCTTGGTTTTGTTATATGTTGTAATAAGTGTGCTCCAATTCTGATGTAAAAACAATATATGTAAAGTATGGGTCGTTATACCTCTGATAATCAGGTCGGATCCAGGAAGGCATATTGGGCCTGGCCCACTAGCTTGACCAGACAAGACCAACCACAAACAACACCCGGTTATGTCGGGTCAATCAAAATGAACCAACTATCTGAAACCCCCATGCCGGGTTGGTTGGGTTGTTTCGACCAAATTTGACCGAGCCTCATTGCAACTGACCCCCTGGTTACTAAAACACATGTATCTTGCCAACTGTGCATCTGATAGATAGGTTGTTTGCGGAGTTGGGACCCTCTCAAGGAGGCGGATCATGTGACATGACTTTTGGTGGATTTTATGGTTGTTGACAAATCGATGGATGGCTTCCGGATTGGTTCATTCAAGCGCACTACTTATGAAAACCTGCGGTTGGCTGAGACCAGAAGACTGCTCGATGACGGCACAGTGGGAAGCGGCTCAATGTGACCTAACATGCCCATTGTGTGGACTAGCTCTTTGTGACATGACCTACCGATAGTACTCAATAGGAATAGTACCACAGTTCAGCCAAGGTGGGAAGTGGCTATGTGTGACGCAATATGCCCAAAATGGGATGCGGCTCAATGTTACATAGTATACCCACAATACCCATCATGGATAAGCACAAAAATAGTTCATGGTTAGTGGGAAGTGGCTCTATGTGACATGGTAGGCCCGCTATACTCGATTTATTAGGAGTTCTCTAGATGTCGAGGAGTTCAACGATGTGGCTGATGATGCATCTATTACAACCCTATAATATTCTTAGTGTGATCTATCTTGTGTATAGTGTTTTAATTTGATAACTTTGTGTGTGTTCATTTATTTTTTTGGTGTCCCTATTGGGTACTATGTTACTCACCCCTACACTAGTTTTTCCTGCTTGTGTTTTGTTTAGTGCATATGGCCAACGTTATGATAGGGGTGATTTGGGATATGGGATTGACGGATGCCATGACAGTGGACTTAGTGTCCTAGGACCAGGTGTGGCCTAGAAGGATAGGGTTGACAAGATTTACTACTTTGGCTTCCAGTAGCTTCACTACTCTCTGATTAGGTGGGGTTTTCTATGGATGGCCATCAAAGATCCCGTTTTGTACTTTCTTTTTTTGTCCTTGTTGGGGTTGTCTTCTAGCCCACTTATTTTCAGTTATAATTTCACTCAGAATGCTTCAGTGGTACTTCTAACCCCTTTCTAGTGTGTTGGGATGTCGTTGGGTGTGTGTGTGCATACATGTACTTGGGAAAATGCATCCCAGAAGTAGGATGGCGCCATGAGTGCTAGTCTCTTACCCTTGTCCTTCGAGAGGCGGGCATGCGGTAGTCGCCGCATGGGTCCTATGGGACGGGTTGTGACTATCTATTTTTTTAATTTCCATTAATGTTCTTCAATATGGAAACCTAGTTATGAAAAACTTTGGGTAACTGTTATTTTTCAGAATTCCCTTATTGAATAAAGATTTACTATCCATTTTACAATGTGGATTTCTATGATAGAAACTTACGTGTATTAAAAAATTAATATACCAGATGAATTTACATGTAGAAATTCATTTTAACATTCGTCGAATGTAACACCCTATGATTTTGTTATTTTTTAAATAATTTTATATTTCTATATTCGTTATTTCAAACCACAATGAATGTAGATTTTGTTATATGAACGTACTATGTGTGGGTTTTCTTATATGAAAAAATAGGTTAATCTTACAATAAACACAACATATTTATTATCTTCTAGCCAATGTATAACTATTTTTGGATTTTGTTACACACAATGTCATGTTCCATCAATATCTTGTGTGACATACAAGGCCTTGTTTTAATTTACTACAATATACTATAAATATTTTTATTAAAGTATTATAATTTTTTCCACCAATCCATTTTAATGGTTGTTATGAATAGGATTAAAGAACATGTGGAATATATTATTTCCACATTTATATAAATTTAGTCCTTTGGTTATAAATTAGTTAGAAATAAATTTAAGAACTATTTAACAATAATGAAATTTATTTTCTAAGAAAACTATTTTTTTCTATACAACCACAATTTAATCTCAATAAATTAAGAAACACACTTTTGATCAATTTTTTTATTAAAAAAATATAATATGTATTCAATCTATATTTTTTACCAATAAAATTTATTTGATAGGTATTATATAATAATCAATCAAATTATATGAATAAAAATGTAGTATTTTTCTAAATGGTAATTTTACAGCAACATAATGGAACACCAATATTAAATAAATTTTTTTAATTGTTACATATTTTTTTAGAATAAAAATCCATTTTTATGAATAATATCAAAACTTACATTGGGTTTGTTTTTTTATTTTTCATAGAAGATTCATTTTCTGATAAATAGTAAAAAGTACTAAATTTTAATTGAAAACTACATTTTCTTCTAATTAAATTAAGTAGTAAAGTAATGTTTTGATTTTTTTTAAAAAGTTAATTTATATAAGTTTTCATAAATTAATATAATTTACATCATTGGAATTAATTTCACATTGAAATTGGAAAATAAAATAATTCATACATTTGAACATTTTAACAATAAAGATGTGTCGCATCATCCCATCTATTGGATTAATTTCAAATTAATTTCTTTCACTTCTATGTTTTTAAATTGAAAAAAATTGACTCAATATTTTTATTAAGATTTATTTATAAACTCTATTGATGTGAAACTAATTTTTTACAAAAAAATATTATAGAATGTAATTAAAATTAATTAAAGTGATATAGCTAAAAAGAAGAGAACATAGTGGTTAAACATTAATTTAACCAAGAAACATGTCTAAAATCAATTAGATGAAAATATTTCGACCAATTACCCTATTAAATTGAAAATATACCATTATTGGATCTAAATTCTATAATGGATAGCTATCAATATTTTTTACCTTTCTATATTTACTAAAATTTCACTCATCAAATAAGGGACAACATGGCATGTGATCATAGGACTACATGCCATGCAGTTGAGGTTTCCAAAGAACCCATGAAAAAAAAATCATATTAATCAGTGACCCTAAAACAACTAATTCCCACCAGAAAAGACCATTTTGGGTTGAAATTAGGTTGATCAAACGCCTTCACCACTACTATCTAGAATCCATCCACATATCATGATCATGAACCATCATCATAGAACCCCATCAATGTCACACGTCGAAGACGTGAACAACAACTCTTGATCCTTCCATGGATAAGCCTATATAGTCATATATCATAACCATGATGTCATATATCTATCCCAAACCAATAGTAGTGATTTGTTTCACTACATACTAATTGTAAAATTATCATTATTTGTGTATCCATTGAATAAAAGGATAAATTAAATTCCAATGGTAAATTCACATAGAACAGGGATATAAAACCTTATAAAACAAATTGTGGAGTGAACCTAGACCATGTTTCATGTCAGCCTTTACCCATTTCCATTAGAAAATTAATGAATATTAAACAATAAATTAAAATATAACTATCACCAAAATCCCAGATAATCAACCCATGCACACGAAAATTACCCATTAGGAAATCAATCAATTAGAAGATTGGTTGGTAGTAATCATGGGATAAGAAAAAAATGAAAAATCTAAAAAAAATTATCCTCCCTCAATTTGGA
Organism: Viscum album; assembly: GCA_963277665.1. Taxonomy (NCBI): domain Eukaryota; kingdom Viridiplantae; phylum Streptophyta; class Magnoliopsida; order Santalales; family Viscaceae; genus Viscum; species Viscum album. The sequence continues at coordinate 1,715,657,431 of OY728130.1, forward strand.
GAAATTGATGATGATGAATGGTCACCCTTCATTTTCATTAATAAGATACACAAGCTCCATTGTCAAATGATCCTCTATATGATCTTGATCCAATGTCATCAACCAACAATCCTACAGAGACTCCTCTTAATTTTCAAGGGTTTTATAGATAACCCTAGGTTTTTGAACTAGACAAGTTTAAAATGATATTTCTGGTTTTTGACATAGAAATAAAGTAAAACATTAAATAAATGTATTTATTATAATATATGTTTATTTACTAGTACTTTAACAAAAATTTTACTCTAATAAAGATCATGTCTCCCTTATGTTAAACCCCACATTCTGAACAAAATTATAGTCTCAGATTTATGAACTAAGACTTCATTTATATTTTATTAAATTTTTTTGTAGAAACTATGTACAGATTATATGAAATATATTTAATTTTTTTAATAGTTCATTTTGGGCTCATGAATAAGAAAGATTTCTCTGTCTTAGTGCCCGGATTCGAAAATATCCTTACAAATATTCCATAATATTTCCTTGGTGAAAAATGATTCATTAAATAAATAAATCAATTATAATTTTAAGATAAATCATGAAATATGGTTTTGAGAAATTTTTTATGTTATGATCATGGAGTTTATTGGTTTTACATAAGAATGAGTAATGCTTCTATTTTGCATTAATCATTTTTGAAAAGCGGTAAGTAATATTTTAAAGATGTATAATGACAATAATATCATATATATATATATATATATATATATATATTATTTTTTAAAATATATATTTATATTCATAATTATATCATCCAATAGTTTGATGATGAAAATTGAGTCACATCACTTCATGAAGGAGGTATTCTTCAAGTACATATGTGATGTTATCGTTTGATTATGTAAGAAGAAAATTCTTATATTATCTTTTCAGAATGATAAATTTTTTAATAATGTAAGTATTAATTTTTATAAATAAAATATTTTTATTAAAATAATCCTTAATACATTCTATGTGGGTAATTAGTGAGAAATTAATCACATAGCTTTGCAAGGTGATAATCCACCGTACACAATAGCGATGATATTGTATTCCCTACGAAATAGAAAAAATAATAATGGTATATAAAACATAATGACTCTAGATGTACAATTATGTTATAAATATTATATATATACTTTTTATCTATCATTATAAAGAAATTTGAGATGTGGTAATGTTAAAATAAATGGCATTAGTTCATAAGTAGGTAGTCCACCATATACATAAATCATGATTTTGTAACCCATTTGATGATAGTGGACATGGTTTTACATCTTTCCTATAACATAAAAAAATATTAGTAAATTTAAGATAAATATTTTATTATATCATAATCATATAATAATAATGTAAGAAGGTGGAGGACAAAATAAAATAAAAATGATCATTGGGAATGTTGCCTCTTCTTCCGATAACCTCGTTAGGTTTGCACCAAAATCCTTCATAGGTAAGATTTATACCGAAAATAATACATATATGATGGTTTGATAGATTTTTTCATGGGATTTGGGAAATTATTGTCTGATACCAAATCGTTTTTTGTGTTATTAAGATAGCATAGTGGTGTCCTTTTATATGTGTGTTGAGTTCACACTTATATTTTTTCAAAACAAAATGCTTTAACCAATTAGATCACATGAAAACAGAGTAAAAAGTGATTATTGTTGGGAATTATATTTGATATAGTTGAAATAGTATCATCCAATATATTTTAGATAATATTTATTTGATTTTAACCTTTATCCTCATAGTTTACCACCTCCCCCAACCCCATATTTTCCTTAAACATGGAAAAAGGGTTTCTTTCGGTCTTTATTATTCATTGTTGTAAAAAATTAATTTTTTCTTATTAGAAAATAAAAAATATTTTGAATCCCTATATGGGATCAATTTATCTAAATTATTTTCATATTGTTCAAAAAATTTAATTTACTATTAATCTTGTAGATGTGATGGCAAGGTGGTGTTCCAAAGAAATAATGATCAAAAGTTAAAAACATTTTTATATAAAAACTCAATTTGAAAATAATTAATATGTATTAATTTAGATTAATATATATATATATATATATATATAATTTTATAAATATTACATTAATACTAGTTCAAAAATTGATTTATCATTATAAATAATTTAAATAAAAGATAAGGATTCAATTAAAACTCAGTGTTGTTCAGTATTCATCAACAAATGAAATGTTTCATAAAATGCCACAGTATTAAAAAAAATAATTTTATATTCATCTTTAAAAACTTTTATTAATTTTATCAAATATATTTTATAATATTTTTAAATGTTAATTTTAAATTATATATGCAAAGTGTGACTAAACAATCATTTAGAAAAACAATAGCTTTTTTCAAAAAACATTAATTTTTATTTTAAATGAATCTTATTTTAATTTCTAATAAATATATAACCATAGTTCTCATAATTTATATATTAATTTTTATACCCTAAAATATAATGGATATGATAATATAGTATTAAATATTATTAATCGTTTTGACTCTTGGTTGAGGGTTTTATATGTTATCCATGTGATTAAATTTTAAAAAAATAATCGGTTATTTAATAATGGTGTTGCATATCTCATATTATGTCTAATAAAATATTTTTATATTATAATTTTTTTGTTAAATTATGTTTACTTTAAATAAATTGTGTCATCCCAATTTAAAATTGATATCACTAATCAAGGTTTTTAAATTTTGAAATAACATTGTAGAAAAACCCACATCATAAAACGGGTTAATAAAATATAATCATAAAAATTTAGAAAGGGAATTGAACAGTCCTATGGAATAACACATAACCTAGTTTATAAGATGGATAAAATTGGTGGAATGTAATTTTATGGACATACATTAAAATCAATATAAATTTTAGAGAGTGATATAGGTCATTGATCATAATAAAGTGAATAATCAATGGAAAGTTAACTACTAAAAAACCATAAATATGTCATCAATAAGAATACCATATTATTTATCATATATTATTGTAAGAATATAATATTATTCAAGATATTTTTCTTAATTTTCAAGAATTATTTTAATGTATAGAAATATAATGAAATATACTTACATGATAAATTTATATTCTATACAAACAATCTCATCAATTTTTTATTCTTTGATCAATTTCAATTTCGTTACTTACTCCATGAAATGAATACAAATAGAATTCCTGTAATCCTGAAAAACTAAAATTATCTTTTAAATTATCATAAGATCCATAAAATGGTGATAAATGTTTCCTTCAATAAACTATTTTCACAAACCAATATGGTTAGGACAAGTTATCCATTTTAATAAATTAATCTCCAAACCTCAATAGTTAAACCATTGGTTTATAGTTAATATTTATCCATAAAATCATTTAACTATAAAATGAAATATTGAAAATAACATAATGTAGTACAATTCTAGTAATTAAACCCTTATATTTCTTATATTGGGGGTTCAATCCCCTGTTCCTTTTCCAAATGTAGTGAATTGACTTTTTTCAAAAAAAATTATTAATATATTTCATATAACATATCCAATTTTTGATTAACCATGATTACTAAAAAATAAATAGTAAGATAAACCTTAAATTAAAAAAATAATCTGGATATGGTGAAATGATAAATGTAAAGGAATTATCCCATAAAAAAATTCATCAAAAACATATTCTAAACCAATGGGTTTTATTTCTATAAAATCCACCCAAAATAACATTTATCTTAGGATAATTCCATCACATAAAACCTAAAAATTGGTGTTTAAAACAATGAACGTGTGATTAGATATAAACTCATAAACCCATGATGTTATCCATACCTCTTAAGTTAATGAAGTCATATATTCTTATGAAATTTTATACAATCCAGATATTTTTCATAATTATTATCACCTAAAAAATCAATTGTAAAAATGGATATATAATTTAATTATTATTCCCCAATACATAAATAATTCATCCATTTTATATATATATATGTTCATACTTGTTTTATGGTCTCTCAATTATATGATTTTATTGAATCGGATAAATTACATGTTCCCCAAAATTAAGACAACGAAAAATAAAAGGATCCTTTGGATGAGATTAATTTTCTTCAATTATTTTATTTATTTTTATAGGAAAATAATTTTTATTATTCCGTTTCATTCCACGAAATTATATTTTTCCCATTCCATTGGGACACTTTATAGGGTGCATTTTTGAATACTTTTTACATGAATCAAATGGAACAATATTTACTACATGGTCTCTACAACATGAGCTCTTATAAATCTCCCACCTCATATTTTTTAGGTTGTTGAAGTATTTCCTAATTTATATTTTTTTAATCATATTTTGCGATATTTGATTATGATTAATCTCTAAATCCCTAACTTCAATCATCATCCCATTTGGTTTTTTATATTCACCATTTTCCCATCAAGTTCTCGATTCCTTTTCATTCAGTCATATGAAAAAAACCAAATATAATATTTTAATCCACATTTATCATAGTTTAAAAAACATGTAATCATTTAAAATATGTATAAATTATGAAACCATTTTTATAATAAATAAAACTCATGGTTTAATCTCATTCATTAATTCTCATCATCACTTTAAAACTTTCATATTGTTTTGTGTAGAAATTTCAAATTATCCTAAGAATATCACCAGGTAGTGTCAAAACCAAGCGCATTGGAAATAACATTGTCATGAACCTGGGGATGACCTTGTCAAGTCCAATGAACCATTTTAGAAGTTATAAAATTTTGGTATATTTTTTATTGAACCATTTCCACCTGTAGATTACATGTAGATATTTACTTCTTCAGAGGACCAGAAAATATCTATATTACCAAAACATTATGATGTTCTTACATACATATACTCAAAGTATGTAATAGGGTTACTTACCCTAATATATGTTTACCAAAATATTATTTCCAAAGATTTTATTAAACATCATCTCACAAAAACTATAAAAACCCTGACTGTAGTAGCACCAAGCTAGTGTCTTACACTATTGCATTGAAAAAAGATACAATGAATCATATCCTAAGGGACTAAATATTTTTTTAGTCTTTGTAAATAAGATATAAACCTGATTCCAATATTTTTTTTTTGACAACACAAATTTATGTATAGTAATTTTTATAGAATAACATTATTCCCAATATATTATGAATGAAAATAAAACATACAACAATTAATGGGTTATAAAAAAGGAAACTAAATAAGGGAGAGACCAAATGCTTAGTAATGATTATGTCTAACATAAGTTGTCATGATTTAATAAAAATAATCAGCATGAAATGTTAAATAACTAAACATGCATGATACTAATATAACATTAATATTCTTATAAGAAAAATCGTAATAAAAATTGTATGATAAATAATTGAAAACACATTACATTAATTAAAATAATTGTTAGTGTTTGGAAACTAGAGATAATATCGTCGTGAATATTTTGTGGAAAATGATAACTAAATTCTTAATAGATGAAATACATAATTATTATATTCCATGTATTAGGCACATGATACCACTACTGTCATGTCATTCCAAAATAATTTTTTAACTACAGGAAAAAACTCATTTAATTATTGATTACTATTTTTTCTCATGATACCAACCGATGAATATAGGGGATATCTATAACCAAGACCCACCCATATATTTTTGTTGAAATCATACAAAATATTTCTAATAATTAATTAAATTTATCAAAATTGTTTTTATCATAAAATTTTATTTTTGAGTAATCAATCATAATTCTCCAATATTTCTCCAGATAAACAAATAACAATCAATTTCAAACACCATTTTTAGAAATTCTATGTGTTTTATGAAATTAAAATATCAATGTTAAATGATATGGTTATTTAGGAATAATTCAATTTCTAGTGATCACAATGACTAGAAAATGAATCCATAATGTTAATATCAATACATTTTTTAAAAAAATATTATAAATCCTCCATGTATAGAAAAGAAATGGTATAAATAAATAAATACCAATTTGAGTAAATATAAAGGGTTTTCATCATTAATTAATATAAAAAGAATAACAAAATAATTAAAAAATTTCATGAAGAAAATATCATTTTAATTTTGAATATCACTTTTTAATAATAAAATGTTCAAAATAAATTTGAAAGAAATATTATTTTTAAATATAAGTTGACACATATAATGTTATTTTGGAAACATATATTTGTCATAGAGACAATGAATTCCACATATTCCCAGTATTTAAAAAAATATTTATTTCATATTTTCGAGAAAAGAAAAACATGAATTGTTTTTCAAACAACAAGAATAATCCTTTCAAAAAAAATTGAAACATTAGAATTGGGTAAAAAGTTCTTTGATAATTCATTTTAAAATGTCTAAAAACATTTTAAAAACATTTTTATAAAAATTATTTTAGAATAAAATATATTTTCATCATGTAAAAGAATGAAATATAAATTTCTTAGATGCCATTTCTAAGTAATTTTAAGTATAAATGAGAATAAAATTATTACTATTACTTGAAAGTATCATGAATAACATGATGAGAATAGAATTAAAAGGTTTTATTAGTAAATGGTTAAATAATTTCATTCAAATAGAATTCAACAATAATTTATCATGATTATAATCAAACTATGAAGAAAACCATTACAATGTTCATAATATTGAAGAGGGAATTACCCAATGTGTCAATTATGGGTGTCAAATTTAATTGCAAATAAAACAAGTGGATATACAAAAATATATATTCATGTTTCAATACAGAGATAATCTTAAATTATCCACGATATCGAAGGATTAATATAAACCAATGAAATTAAATTTAGTTAAGGAATTCACTACCACTTGGGAACTTCTATTTAAAAAACACCTGAGCTGAAATATTTAAAATTAAAAAAAGATAACATAAATTATTAATATATAATTATATAAAATTTCAAATAGGTATTATATAAATCATATAAAATTAATTACGTTAATAAAATTACATTATGTATCAATGTATATAAATTTAGATGAAGTCCCTTACCGCATGCTTAATTTTGGTTGAACATGATTAATCCTCTTGTATAGTGGTTTTAAAAATTTTATTATCTTTTAAAAGAATCACTTTTTTATTAATATTATCATATATGATCCTTTTATAACATCTTATTGAATATTAATTATTAATAATTTTCAATTTTCAATGCTTCTTGTGAATTATTTTCTCATTTTTGATTTATTGTGAATGTTATGATACATGTGCATGTTATACAGATTCAACATATTCAGTATAATATTAATGAAAAAATTATCATATTTATACATAATATATACTTTAAACACTAACCCTTAAATATGGTTTTGATAAATGAATTATGTTATGATCATAGAGACTGTCGGTCGTATGTACGCTTGAGTAACGTCTCCATTCTCCAATAATCATAACGGAGAAAGGGTAAGTAATTATTTATCGTTTAATACGAATAATTATACCTTGTATAAAATTTTAATTCATTAAATATAATTATATATATTCAATATGGTGTTTCGAAGAAAATATAATTACATTACTTGGTGACGCTAGTAGTTCACACATACACGAGTGATGTTATTATTTTTTAGTTTAAGAAGATAACATATATATTATATTTTAGTAATGATAAATATTTCATTGATATAATATTTATTTAACTTATATTCCATATATTCATTAACTATATCCTTAATACCTTCCATGTAAAGTGTTATTGAAAAAATAATCACTTCGCTTTGTGTGGCGATAGTCCGCCATACTCAGTAGCAACATTATCATAATCCCTAGGAAATGGAGAGTAAAAAAGGTGAATAATGAAAAAATAGGAGTTAACATCTGTTTGTTTTTATTTTTGACATCGGTTTTTAACAAATTTTTATAAAGGAGAAATAAAAATATATCATTTTTTGCATCAGGTTTTCGAAAATAGACACCAAAAATGATTTTGGTTATGGGTTTCATCATTAGTTATTTTAAAATGGAAGCTGAAAATCGAATGTTGACAAATAATTAGAAAATTTAAAAAATTACCCTTCTAAATTTATCAAAACCCCTGTAATAACAACACATTATACAACAATCAAATAGTATTTATCATTGACTAAAAATCTATAACTTACATTATTTTATTAAATTAATCAAAAAACTATCTATACATTTTATAACAAATTAAAATTAAAATACAAGTACCTGAAATTTACAACATGCTCATTGTCGTTTATTGTAGAAGCATTCAATTTATTATTAGTATGTTCAAACAACTATTATATCAAAAGAGATATTTTTTGAACCGATATGTAATATTATTCTTAAATATTAGAATATACATACCATAACTACTAATCAAACATAAAAAATATTTCACAAAAATAGATTGAATATGGGTATATCAAACTGAGAATGAGACTGTGAATCGTCAACTGTCAACAAAAACATTTAATGATATGAGATAAAAAATAGAATAATATGGCAGAAAATATAAAAAAAATATTACAACTAACATTTTCAAACTATGTAGTTTCCCAAGTTATGATTATCTCGTACATGAATCATAGAATATAATCTCCACATTCAATGTGAATATTTTTATGATTACAGTATAGTTATAAAACATTAAACTAATAATAAATATAAATATATAACAAAAAAATCAGAATAATATCTAAAATATAAAATTAATTACATGTAATTCAACATATTTGATTTTATTTGGTGTAGTTTATATGTGAACTAATAATAAATTTCTAATCAATGATAACTATACATCATGATCTTATAAAAAAATACATGTTTAATAAGGTGGAAAATATTTTTTGGACATTTCCTACTAAAGAAGAAATCAAATATAAGGTTCATTTTCTTGGGCATAATATGACTAACATCCACTCCCCCCTAAAATACAAAAAAATCACAATTATTAAGATTATAATGATCATTAGTTCATAATTTTGTTTCATTTCTTACTTATTAAGAAATCGAAGAAACCACCACTCAATATGTTTTTGTGAAAATGTCCCAAATATATATGCAACTCAATCAACATTCTTAAAATATTTCACTTCCATGGAAATGAATTTTCGATCTAATATAAAGTAAATTAATATACTTTCATTTTATAGAAGAAGCATGTGCAGATACCTAATTTAAAAATAAAATATAGTTTTTCAATTTAAAACCATATATTAATAATGAAATAAAAATTCAAATGTCAATTTACAATCATGGAAATCATTTTACCCACATTCAGAACCAGGTATTTAAAATTAACTAGATTCATGATATCTTCATTGATAAATCTCAATGGATATACACTTCTGTATATATTGGTCATTATATTAATCTCATAGATATAATTCAATGAATAAGAAGGCTGAGATAATATTTGTAGACCATAAAAATTAACAAAAGTATCTACAGTATATTATTCCCGAACATTATGTTTCATTTTTGTATCTTCTTTTTCATTTAGATAATCCTATATAAGTTAAATTTCACAAAAGATTATATATAATTTTTAATTATTTGTAATTAATATTTAAAAAATACATACCTCATTAGAAATATAATGACGAAATCCAGTTGGATAATGTACATAATGACTCAAAAAATTCCCAACCCTAGTGATCACCTCCTTAGGAAATGATAGTAGTCAATTATGATCTATAATATCGAGTTCTAATATTCTAACCTATCCAACCTTCATAGGATGGTTATATCGAGACTCCCCTAAAAATGAACGAGTCCTAACACAACAATATGTTTATGATGAACTCTAGAAAAAACTCATGGTAAACGTCTTGGTCTGAGAGAGGTAGTGGAGGATCAAAGTAAGCTGATGGGGTAGGGTAGTCTAGGTGAGAAGCATGGGAAGGCGGAAAATTGAAAAAATTATATTATTGTTTAAAATTTATAAAATAGAAAAATTTATGACAAATAAATAATATATCGATCGGTCCAACTAAGGAGGTGGGTGATCGATGTAGGAAGATGGGGAAGGATAGTCCAGGTGATCAGGCTTGAAAGGACAAAAAATGACAAAGTTATATTAGTGTTTTAATTTATAAAATATAAATATTGATGAAAATTAAATAATATACTTAGGAAGAATGTTTATCTGGTGTAGGGTAGGCAGATGGCGTACGATAGTCTGGGTGAGCATGCTTGGAATGTTAAAAAATGAAAAAGCTTATTTAGTGTTTATAATTTTTTAAAATAGAAATATTGTAGAAAAACAAAATAATATACCTGGGAGGGAAGCTCATACAGGATATGGTAGGTATATGGGGTAGGTTAGTCTGAGTTATCAGGCTCAGAAGGCTGAAAAATAAAAATTTTATATATAATTATTATAATTTATAAAATATAAAATTTGATGTCAAATAAATAATATACCATGGAAGGCTACACAGACTATGACTATACTTCGATGTATTTTAAAAATGATTTCTTCAATACTATATGAATTTGATCATCTATAGACTAATTTATTTTATTCAGCTCATATTGTAGTGATAATATTTCTCAGTCTCTTGATTGCTTACTCTAACCAAACACTATCTAAATAATAACACCTACCTAAAATCCTCTTACACTTCTAGGGTGTTCTGTCTTTCCCAAAGCAGTACCTAGGATATCCATCCTACCCTTAGGGACAAAATATCCTTGTGTCCCTAGCTCCTTATGTTCATCCTGAAATTAAAATGAAAAGTTATATTGGTGTTCAAAATGTATAAAATATAAAAATTGATGATGATTAAATAATGGTTACTTACAATTTTATCAGGAAAATTATTATATTCCTCATTAAGTCACTGTTCATTTTTACTTCAACATGCTCATTAACATTTTTCATCGCAAGTGGTGGGAGATAGAGGACCATGATAAACCTTTTCTGAACCACTACTATTTTGATGTCTTAATGATTCAAATTGCCTTCAATCATTTTCTACTCCAAATATGGATACCCTCCTCTAGATAAATTATGAAGGTAAATATTTCTGAACATAATCTCTTGATGAGATCTTGAAGAGGCCTATTATATAAAAATAAACAACAAAGTAACTAGAGAATTATATAATAAATGTTCCAATATAAAATAATTATTGTACATAAAATTTTTCTTCATGAGGATTGTAAAAAAATCACATCCATATATCTTCATATATAAATTGATACATGGGACATGGGTTTTCAAACCGTATATTTCCAAAAACATAATTTTGTTTGAATTTTTTTAAAATTAATCCATAAAACAGCTGCTAAATATTGTTGTCTCTTCTTAATTTCTTTGGTTTCCTCGAAATTGAATGTCATCAGTAATTGAATAAATTAATTATGTCATTTAAAATATTTAATATTCAAAAAATGAGATAAAACTAATCAATTAAGATATTTTACCATCACGGCCTCCCAAAGCTATTATTTCGTCATCCTATACAATAACATCAAATAAGTATATAAAATACTAATCCTAAAATGGCTCTACATTGATATATAATTGATAAACAGAATAAAATTTGGTCTAGTTTGATTATTATTTTCATCAAAATGGATGTGTAATCATTCATTATCTTTTGAAAGTGATAGTTTTAGTATACCTGCAATGCCATGTTTACAAACACTAGAACATGATTTTTTAGTAGTAATAAGAGAAGTCTCCTCTGCTGAGGATGCATTAGTAGTCCTTCAAACAAAAATTAAATTAACAAGTTTCATTAATTATGTATTTATATTACTTAATATTTAATAAAATGAAAAAATATATATACCTAGGTAAATACTACTCTCTATCTATATCTGACATTTCTACTGGAAAGTGTAATGAATTTTTTTGTACCTGCATATCATTAGAAAACTGAATATTTAGAACAAGAATGAGAAATAAAATGTAATTAAAAAAGAGTCATGCATTTTTAAGTTTCATAAAATAAATAAAATTAAATATTTACCAAAAATATTTGAGATAAATTTAGTGTTTTCTGACATGACTTCATCATGATCATTAAGTATTCCATGCACTATTTCTATCTTATACTCATTATAATCATCCAAGAATTGTGTAATAGATGAATTAAGCTCATGTAAATTAATAACATCATCAATATCATCCTAATCACACAAATGCTATCTTTTTCCTTGAAAAATGATGAACCACTGATCATTCAATAGATTAATTACATAAAATAATTATTTTTTAAGTGTCTCTGTGAAAAATGGTTCCTCACTATAATTAAATCTTTTCAAATCAACTATTTTAAACCCATATTCATCATGTCTCACACTGCTCTTACTATCAACCCAATTACAGTTATAAACGGTGACTCAAAATTTAATATATTCTATTTCCCATATGACTTCAAGTACCCTAAAATATGGTGTCGATGGTGAAATTGGGTTTTAATCTCTGGCACTCAAAATATGCTCTGCTTCCACAATAACCATCATAAAACTATTCTAAATGGTACTATTTTCATCTATATTTTTTATATAAAATTTTTAACCATTAAAATCAGAACCAGACCATGTGATCACATTAATTGATTGTCCCCCTGCATACCACATCAATTTTTCTGATAAAGGTATATATGTGGTGACTTTCCATTTAAACCATGAAACATTTGTCTTCTTATGCTCAATCATCATGAATTTTTGTTTGTTTTTTTAATATCATAACTTTAATACAGAAATATTTAAGGATATATATGATTTAACCTCATCAATGTTGTTCATAATATATAAATGTGCCTGCATCACTTCATCATTGGGAGTGAACTTTAACATTAGGCCTCGAACCATTCTACCTTCACTGTTAACTATCATATGGTGAGATATAGAGAGACCAATATGAACTTCCTTAGTCAAATAATCTGTACAAAACTCAACAACCTCTTCTGCTACATATTTTTGAACAATCGACGCCTTTTGTCAATATAGATGTTTAACGTATCCCTTCCAAATATTCACATATCCTTCAAAAGGATACGTCCATCATAAATAAACAGGCCAAGATATTTTAATCTCATGCACCAAAATAATCAACAGATGAACCATTATATCAAAAAAATGTTGGTGGGATATACATTTCTAGTTGAAAAAAATAACAGTTTCTTCATTCTCCAACACATCTATAAAATTTTTATAATTGAAATTTATACAATTGGATTGGAAAAAATTACATAACCTGATGATTTTCATTGTGACTATTGTCAGAAATATACCATGCACTGTTACTAGTATAATTTGTTGTGTCAATACATAGAAATTATGATATTTCATACCTATTAATTTACAATTCTACAATGACACCAAATTATTTACATTTGAAGAAAAACCATTCTGTACAGTAATAAAAATAAGACACTGAACAAAATTTATCATTTCAATCCTTCTTAAGGTGTGACAAGATGGAGGTAAATATGTTTAGTTTCCATTCACAGTGGGAGGTAACTCGAAACGTATTCTCATTAATATCAAGTCAAATATAGGATTCAATCCATATTTTTTCTTTCCTTTAATGTCTAAAAAATTTCCAATAAAACATTTACATATGTTTTTCTCAGTATTCATAACATTGATGTTATGTTTTATCTCTTAAAATATCTAACATGGTAGTTCAAAAAAATAGATTGCTTCTTCTAGATATTTCTTTGAAGACCAGAACTTCTTCTCACTCCAAATTTCAAATCTATATTTTTCACCATCTCATAATGTTCTTCAACTGAAAATTGTTGATGGGGTGGTTGTATTATTGTAAAATGTTAAATTATTTTTTCAATCTATGAAAAGGATGATCAACTCAAATAAATCTCTAATTCCCCATGTACATTATCATTCTTCAATTATACAATGGATAATATGATGTCTGTTCTTCACAAAATTTCCATGATTTTATGTCTCCTAACACTATATCCAGATAAGTTTCCAGATGAAAGAAATTAATTTATATTGAACATTATCATAGCATGAAAAATAAAATAATATTTTTTAAAGACATAGAAAACATTAACATCATTCACCCATAGAATATTTGAATCATCTATTAAAGGTGAAATATACCAATCAATATCATTTCATGGTTGTTTTGGTCTATAAATCATCAAGATCGTCACAACATATTTTTTCTTCATACATAGATGTTGGGACAAGTTTTAAAATACCAAAAAAATATGCCTTGAATAATTTTGGCTACTGAGGCTCCTATATAGATTCATTATATAAGTACACAATCCCATTTTGATAGTTCCAGCTTCAGTTCCAGAATCATGAATTTATTTATCAAAACTCCTCCACTATGGGGATTAGGCAGGGTAACATAAGTTACCATCAATTATGCGCTCATCTTAATGTCATCTTAACCATTTTTTATCAATTGAAACTAAAAGTTGATTCTTCATATAATGAATTGTTGGAAGGTAAAAAATTAATTTAGTAGTAGTTTTGATTTTGGTAACTAAGAATGAATCACATTTGAATTATCCAAACTATATGAAACAAATATTATATAATATCTTTAGAAGGTATAAAATTTATTTTTTATGATGTTAGATGACATAACATAAGAATGAATATGAGTTGACTTTCTCATCTATCATATAATGTGATGTCCCATATGTAGGAAAACATGATAAATATTCATATTCTTTCCTGAACAGTAAACAATCATTGGGGAAAGTGTGTGTCATTTTATACCCAAATCCTATTAAGAATAATATTTTCTTCACCTCATAATTTGAATCTGGAATCTTGTTTCATTATAGAAGTTTCTCTTATAAAATATAAAGTAATTCATAGAAACTTTTATCTCTCCACCCATTTTTTTGTTAAGTAAACCAATCTCAAAACTGATGACAACACTGTATATTTATAAAAACTAGGAATAATGGTTTCTTAGAATATCCATTCAATTTTTCAATAATTGTTGTTGTTTTATGGTTTCAACACCTAAATCATGAATTAATTATTCAATATGATACTCTACCTCATTATTAATATTACCAGCAACATTGGATTTTGAATTTTCAGTTCGTTCAAAATTCCAAATCCAACATGTATAATTAAGGCTAAAATGATAACAAATGAGATGATCCTTGATTTCTCTAGAGTATGACTTTCTCTTATTCAAACACTTTACAAACGGACCGAAAATGAAATTAATGTTTTTAAGATTTCGTTTACAATATTCCAAGAATTCACCAACTCCTTTTTCATATTCCCTAATGGTTCTTCATAAATTTATACAATTTTGATCTATTCCACACCACATATCACAATATAATTGGTGAATATATTAAAATAATATAAACATTTAAATAAATATATATATATATATTGTAAATAAAAACACATTTAATAAAAACATTTGATAATCACTTAAAAACATCTGATATGAAACACATTTACAAATAGTAAACTTTTTTATTTTCATATTATATACATGTATCATATTGATATAGTAATTTAATTGGAATATCTATATTAATTAAAATTATTAGCTCATTTTACATAGTTTTTGCATTATTTCGATGTTTTATGTGTTAAAAGTATTGAAAATTTCATTAATTTATTTGGTGAATAATTGATTATTATTAATAATTTGAAATAATAATTAGAGTAAATTTTCTTATTATAAGTGAAATAAATCAAAATAATCCATAAAATATGACATATGAAATTTAATAAATAATTAAATTGGTATATATGAGAGAATATTCATTTTTTTGGTACTATGAGGTTGATATATTTAAATGTTTTGTAATCTTGAGACTTCATGAACTTCTCTAGATCTAGAAAGATAGAGTTCAGTACACGTTTGTTGGCATGAAAGAGTAGAAACTGTTGTGAGAAAAATACATGTTTTTTCACACTTGTCCAGCATGACAATAAACTATGCTATGTGAAGTAATTTAGAAATCCATTATTATTACGAATACTCACTGGTCTATGCAATGATTTTTTATACAACCCACAAATCAGTGAAATTTTTTGATGTGTATTGCGATGAGCATTAAAAATAGGGAACCAAATATTTGTAAAATAGTTTTGATAGGGAGTATATTACTGTGTAAATAATGGTGACTATGTTCTTCTATAGAGAGATTGTTTTAATTATGTGTTCATACTATTAGTTCAAGAGGTAGTGTGAGATTCTATCACACAATGGAAAAACACATAGTGACCTTGTGTATTGCGTGATAGAATAATGCATGTAAGGGTCTATACAAAGTAATAAGTGTATTATTTCATGCATACATAAATAAATAATTATTAGATATTATATTCATAATCTCATGCAATAAACCCATGTAAAATCTAGGGTCATGTATTCCAAAAAGTAATATGTATACAATATGAATTCATAATGATTATGTGAATATTTCACGTGAGTGAGCATTGCACAAAAAAATTAGGTGTGACTAGTTTCTCATGAGATATGCCTGGATAATGAGTGTGTTCTACCAAAAGTTTATGTGATGTTGAGAAAATATTATGTGTTGTCATTAATCCTACATCAATGGAGAGATAGTATTTTGGGAATTGAGATTCTTGCGTATTGAAGGTTGCAGAATAGTGTGAATTCATACCATTGAGTTAGTACACTATAAATAATTTTGGCAATGTTAAAATATAAAAAAGATCCATGAAGAGACAGTATGTTATATACATTCATGAAACCGTACAATTAAAAATATGATTTCCATTTATACACAAGAAATATTGCATAAAAATGAAAATTCAATGCATTTTACTTTACATGAATGATGTATATTAAATATAAATTTAATGAAAAGAGTGAATTGGGTTTTTGAGATTTAAGATGAAGAATTATATTAGACGTCAATTTATACACCATTGATATATCATACTATGAATGAGTCACATGAACTTGCATGTGAGTCATTATAGACTTAAAAAAATTATGATTTTGATATATTAAAAAGATATAGTAGCAGTAGTATTTGTCCCACATGATATTTCATGTTGTAAGCATGATCATAAAAAAGTATTCAGTGTATTTAACTTTATGAATGACTCTACAATTTTTTATTCATTGTATATCTACCAGGTAATAATTTCTAGGTTGTCTTATTAGATAATTTTAATAATTTTATTTCACTATACTTGAATAATTGGATCAAAATTTGTTAATTTAAGAGACACCATTGGATATATTTTCAATAGATATTAATTAGGGGATGAAATCTAAACAAATAAGGATGAATTTAATTGAATAAAATCAAACTAACATGGCCTAAATAGAATCGACCATATTTGAACCAAAATAAAAAATCATAGACTAAACTATATTAAACAAAATTAATGTAAATTTATATGGGATGATAACTTTTAGGGATAACTATTAACTATGTTCAACTAATATATAATTATCTATAAACAAATATTTGAATCAAATCAAAAACATAATTAAATTATAACTAATTTATCATGAAAATTTAAAAATACATAAAAAATTATGAGTTTAATAAAAAAATAGATCCAAATCCAAAAATTTCTCCATAGAATGATTTAGAATATAAAACATGGCAGGAACCATACAATAAAATGATTATAAAGACAAAAAATAAACATAAAAACAATATAATATCAATCTGTCGTTGAATGTCACCAAAAAGAAGATTTATAAGAAACTATAACCTATAGATGATGAAATATGGGGAGATAATCAAGAAATCAGACAGTAGATTGTGAAAATAGACTAAAATCATTAAGAATAGTGGTTTGAGATCAAATATACCCCTTTGATGTCATCGTGAGTTGAGAGGGTTCATCACCGTTTATCTTTCTATGATCCAAAAACATGAGGGTTTCCTGATAAAAACTAATTTTAAAATACATTTTTCATCTGTTTTAAAAAAATATTGAAGATTATGAAAAATATTTATGGTGTTGGTTATTGGGAAAACCAATTATAAATATATACATTTTAATATATGGCTTCATTTTCCCAAAAAACCAACAACATAAATATTATTTTAATATATGGAGTTGGTTTTTATAAGAACCAATGTCGAAAGATCCTGAGTTTGGGATTAATAGTGTCAGTTTTTTGTAAAACCCGACTCCAAATATTTTTTTAATTTTGGACATCGGTTTTTTGAAAATAGACATCATATATCATACTGTTCATGATTTTTGGAATCAGTTCTAATGAAAAATGATTCCAAAAAACCATTGATAAAAAATTTTGGCATCTCTTTTAGGTAAAATCGACGATGAAAAATTCTCCCCCATACTATTGGGGTCTGTTTAGAAGATATCGATGTCATTACTTAGACGTTAAATCTGGTATTTTCACTCATGGGTATATGTGATATAATTAATTATGAGGTATATTTATATTATAAATATCATATATATAATTTATATCCATCACCATACTGAACCATGACTATTTTTAATGGAAAAACAAATGACAACAGTCAACAAAGATGTAGTCCACCATACAGAGAAATGATTATTTTATAACCCATTGAAAATAGGTGGACATGGTTGTAAAAATGAATATAAAATGAAAAAAAACAATAAATTTGAATTATATATTTTAATATATATTTTTTTAATAATAATATAATGATGTGTAGAATGAAATAAAATATAGATACTCATTGAGAAATGTTACATGTTCCTCAAGTAACCTCCTTCGATTTTCACCAAAATCATTCCATAGCTGGATGTATTTTCAAACTAACACATATAGGATCATAATATGGAATGTTTTAAGGGAATTTTTATGGTCATAGATGAAATAAAAGGGTTTAATTTGTTGAAAAGAGTTGATAGTGTTGTCCTTTTCTAAATGGGGTGAGTGGAACACATGTAACTCTTGAAATGGAAAAGGTGTACCCCATTTTTTTATTTTAAATAAGGGTCCAATATAGAGTATTAATTTGAATTGGACATAATAGGTTCTAAATATGGCCATAAAATATATTTTATACATGTGTTAGTGTTATTTTAACCAGTATTACTATTTTTTAACCCCTGATAACTTATTTTTTACATTAACCAATGTAAATACATTTTCCTTTTTTACTATTAAGATTGGTAAAAAATTAAGTTGAAGATATTATAAAATATATATAATTATTATTATAAATAAATAATTCATTTTTTCCAAATTCCATTCGAATTGTAAAATTAAAATGTAAAATTAATCTCATCGACATGATGCGAAAGAGGGTTTTAAAAGAGAAATGTCTAAATGATTACAATGATTTTTTATCAAAAATCATCATCAAAATAATTACAATGTATTTGATGGAAATAATAAATAACTAATTGATCTAAATATATTTTATAAATGACAACAAAAAAATAATTTATATTTTTAAGTAATATAAATGAAATCTAGTTTTTAATTAAACTTTTAAATTTTACATTATTTGTCAAAAAATTAATCATTATAGAATATTACAAAAAATATCACTAATAAAATTTTGATATTATGATTTTGAAAACTAATATTATTTTATAAAATACATTTTCTAAATGTGGAAAATTTTAATTTTAAATTATGATCCTGAATCATGAAAAGACAATCGTCTTGAACAAACTAATCTAGAAGGAATTTCATTTTTTGTTAAATGATTCGTATTATTTTATAATCAATAGATAAAATTAATTTTTATAAATTTTTTAATACTATTGTTACCATCAAATTTTGAGGTTATTTTATAATACAATACTATATTACAGTTCCTTTTTGACACGAGGTTAGGTATTTGGAAATTTATTAAAGAGATTAAATTTAATGAAATATATTCCATAAATTTAATAAGCATGATTTTTTATATAACATGAACCATAAAATAAAATTTTATTACTTTAGAATTATAGGTTGTTACAAAAATGGTTCACATAAATTTTTTTGTATGATAAAATGGATAATGATGATGGGCCATGAAATATAAAAAAATGGTTTTTTGGTACGTTGGAATAATATTTCATTCCCCTTAGCACACCAAATTGACTCCAAATGTCCCCCTACACATAAAATGTTTTGGATAATTAATAAATTCTCCCAAGTCAAATTATACATACATGTTATTCCATATCATGGTTTGGATTTTCAAACATGATGTTATAAAAATCGATTAGATACTTGGACTGATGATCCTAATTTTCCATCCTATGATCCCTTTGACACATGCTTAAGATGATCGGCAATGTGTCGAAGGAAGTGTGATGTGTACGGGTGACTCTAAGAAAATATAACAAGAGTTGTTAATTTAAAAATGGTTAAATAACTAAAATGGTTCTAATTACTACAGTATAATAATTATTTCTACTTCTTCATACATTTTGATTATACTTGGTATTATTTTAGACAATATTAGTGGTGTACTACTGAGTTTTAATCATACCTTGATTGTGCTTTTGATGGGTACTCAGGAAGCCTTCAAGATTTCATGTTAGAATAAGAGTAAAAGACTTATAGTGGATGGTTGATATAGGTTGGATCATGTATAAAATAACCAATCATGGTGTTGAGCCCCAACAAGAGAGTTTATTAGTGTATATTTATTTTATGTTTACAATCCATCTAGTTGAATCTCATGTCATAAAATATTTTACAATATTTATTTGTTATTACTTATTAATTTTTGGATGGTGGTATGTATTGATTTGGTATTTTTTATTATTAAATATCTATCCTTATCTTAATTTCCATTTTTCTTACACTATTAATGATGTAATAGTCTCCCAATAGGTTACATTATACCCTCTCTTCTCTCTGAGAGCCTCTGGGGTCCGGGGAGGCAATCTTGAGGTTCTAAAACACATTGTCTTGGGGTACTAGTTTAGTGGAACTCGAGTCAAGATGTTATAGTTATTTCTAAAAATATATAAAAAACCTTGATCTAGTTTTGTTTATTTTTAGGTATCAAAAATGTAAAAAATCGTTATGGATTCCATGGGTGAAATAGAATCACCTAATATCATTTTGTATTGTAAATAATGATAGTAATTAAATCATATTATCATTATACTATTTTTATATGATCGCATATTATACACTTGGGTTGGTATGGGTGTTAAGGTTTTATATTATGAATTATATTATTAGTTACTATATATAATATACATACAAATCTCATGAGTATAAATATTACTGGTATTACATTTCAATTAATCAAAAGAGTCCTTTGTGGAATACTGATGGAGTTAAGGGGCACATTGAAGATATTTTTTTGCATTTATTTTCATGTAAGGTTTTTTTTCTTATAATCATTTAGTCCTCTCATTTAGTTGTAGTTTTTATATTATGGTACACCAAATTTAATATTGAGTTAGGTTTGTTTGTGACATTTCATATTTAATTGTGTAATGTTTATATATATTTGACTATTTATTATCATTGGGTTGTTTCATTTATGTTTAATGATATGATGGTCCATATTAAAGCATATCCTTAGTTGTGATTCTTTTTTATAACTTTAATAATGGTCACTATCCCTTTCTAATCATGAATTAAAGTTGATGCCTTCACATATTTCACCTTTTATGCATATACATATCGGGTTAGATTTTCAAAAATCATATAATATAAATTTATTTTTTGAATCTTTATATTTAGGATGTTTGTAGATTGGTGACTAAGAATCAAGTAAGAGAACAGAAGCTATATTTAGGTATTTTCTTTCATATTCATTTTATGAATCTATGGTACCTTGTGATTATGTGATTGCATTGTGGAGTTTTAGAAATATGATTTTCAAGTGTGGTACTAACATAGTGACTTTTTATTTTACTGTATTCATTTCTAAGTTTGTAGCTAAATATTTCATCCACATTGATACATGAGTTGTGAGAATAAATAAAAGTAGTAAATTTACACATTCTATCTAGATCTTCTCCATGAGAGATAATAGGTGTCACTTATTCCGTAAATTATCATATATCCCAACATACTAATAACCATGATAGAATGAAACATAAAAATATGGAGTTTTCAATGTTTGATTTATTATTATATTTTCATGTGGTTCAACTCCTTTTTTAATTATAAATGGAGAACCACAAGACTCATTTATATTTCCTATTCTCATTTGGTGATTCCTTTTGGTGTTTCATCATAATTACATTCATACTCTTTAGGGTGTACATGTTGAGGAAAAATTTGAGATGAATCATTGTGTCCCATTCTTGCTGATTATCCTATATCTTAAATTATTTTCTCACAAGTATAAAATCCATATTCATCTTCATATATTTTATTGAAGTGGGAAACTCCATAACCCCTCCACACAATAAAATGTTGTAAAATTAGTGTATTTCATGTGTCGAAGCCCATCTCACACTGATGTAGTGGGATGTGACTAAGAATACCTCATCTTCATTACAACCTACTTGTATATTTTATCTTCTATGTATAATCATGATATATTAAACAATGTGTATTTTTATTTGATGTGTTGATATTTATTCCATTATTTATATTTTGATATTATTTTTATGAAGATATGATGTTTGGATTATAATAAATGAAAGAAAATTATAAAAAAGATTTCATTGTGAACATTATGTTTAGATTATATTGTTTTTTATAATTTATACATGATGATGGCTCTATTAAAATGATATTTTTTTGAAATTATTTCATGGATGATGTGTCTGTTATGTCTAATGTTGTGATATTTTAAATTGGGTATTTTCTTTTTTTGGTGATATGATAGTTTTATATTAAATACATTGTTTTAAAAAAATATTAAATGTGTTAAACCATTTGATAATTTTATTGGTAATAGTAGATATTTAAATATGAATGGCTGAATTAAGAATTTAATTTTGATACTTTCCATTTTTTAGTATTTTTTTAATGTTTTCTAAAACAATTTGAAGTTATTATGTAGTCATAAATATTTGAATTAAAATGATTCATATGAATCATTTCTTTTTTCAATTTTATTTACATTAGAAAGGATTTTATTATGTTTGCATATATTATTTTCTACCATAAATAGTGATTATTTAATGTAAATAAGAAATAAGTTTTTTTAAAAAAATATGTTCAGATTTAATAGTTTATAAAAGAAAAAGATAATATTATCTTAGATTAATTTTTGGGATAAATGATTCTTTTTTTGATGTATATATTTAATGTCATTTTAGTGTTATTGGTTGTACATGATATGTGTTCATGTTTTTTTATAAAAAATTGTATGATATGAAATGGAATTTAATGGTAGTTGAAATTCATTATATATGGTAATTGTTTTGTTAATAAGGTTTTTTGTAGGAAAAATATTATTTGGATAGATGTTTTTCTAAAGATAACCCATTATGGTTTGATATATTGGTAAAAATTGGTTATGCTTGTTTTACTAAAAAATTTCATAAAATTATTTGTTTATGACTTTGAAATTTATAGGTTGTGGTTAAAATTATCTCAAGAAGAAATATCATAGATTTTCTTATATCTAAAGCCTTGTTTGAATGAAAATTAATATTGTTATCATAGTTTTCCCAATATTAATCAAATCATATAGTTTAGAGAATAAGTTAATTTTATTAGTAATAGTTTTCATTATATTTTCATAGTGTATTATTTGTTGATATTTGGTTTCATTTAACATTATATTTTTATTATTTTGATATTTTTATTTCGCATTCATGTATTGTTGTTTTTTAAGTATAATATTTTTAAAATATATATATTAATAATCGGTTTATTCCATGATTAGTAATTGTTAAAGGATAAAAATGATTTTAAATTAATTTTATTTTCTAATAGATAATATAATGTTTATTTCATAATAATTTATTTTCATTACATATATTGAAATATTATGATGAGTGGAAAGATGATACTAATTTGGAGAAAAATATATTTTAACAAAATGTGGGTTGCCTGAAATTTCTATAATTCAAAATAAGATAATGTTAGAGCCCCTTTATTAAATATTAAATTAAAGTGGATGAACCATGGATAATGGGGTAATACTACACTATCCTTACCCCATTCAAAATACAAAGATAAAATCGATGGATTAATACAAAAATGAAAAACAAATGATTGTTATATCATTGGCTAAAATAATTGCAAGTTCATACAAGACTGAAGACCAATTAGGACATGATTCATCATAATCCCTAAGTGTCACTATCTAAAAAGTCCATGTGAATTAAAATGATCTACATGTACTAAATATAATACTAGGAGATCATAGTCACATTATGATAAGCTCCGTCACCCACCCCCACCCACACCCCCCTCTATATGGTCATATTCCACATCTAGATGATTTTTCTTATTTACAGTGAAACCAAGTGTCATAATCCAAAGAATCCACCTCTAATAGGTCCTAAAAATACCCCCATTATGTGAATCCCCCATGGGTGTGTCAGATATGTAATGCATATTGATATATTTGTGAGTGCATACCCTAATTATTTCTAGTGAAGGTGATCCCTTGGGTTCCAACCCAGGACCATCTAGAGCACCATTATCCATAGAATTACATTTATCTCAAGAAGTTATACATTTTTTAGAATCATGTGAAATTGATTCAAAATATAAATCTAGATCAAGACAACCCATCAATATATGAATCAAGATGGCTATATCTCTTAGGTGCTGAAAACAATTCCATCATTGGAATTAACACATGAGCATAGTGATTATATGGGAGATCATTAACTATATCACATTACCTAATAATGTATTCAAAATGTCATCCAAAACACTAGGTTCTTATATCTTGGTTATTATTTTTCTCTAGTTTTAAGCATATATAGAAGTATGATAAATGATAATTCATCCCATGACTCCCTCCATTACTTCAGTATTAGAATATTAACATTTCTATTATATGGGACTACTTATTGATCTCTATATGGTACTCAAATTTTCTTTCAAGCAGTATTTTTAGATACCTTACCCAAGGAACATTCTTTATCCAGCACCACACTCATTGTATCATGCTACATGGAATCTCAAAAAATAGCTTCCACCATTATATATTCCACTCAGTCCCCTAAAGGAGACTCATATTCTGAAGATTCATCCATGACCATCCTAGTCACACTAATAGTCAAAGAGTTCATATCCTTTCTATAAAATGATGAAACTGAAATTGTTTTATCCTCTTTATTATCTGAAAAAAATCATATTTTTCTCTAACAATTACTAATGATAAACATAACTTCATACATATAGTTCTCAATTTTTTTAACACTAATAGATGAATAATCACCAAGATCTTCATGAAATACTATAATGAAAGATTATGTATAGAAAAATTATTCTTATTAAAATATTTTTCCATGATGCTTAGTTTATAAGTGGTTAATCATCCAAATGTGATGTTCATGACCGAACCCTTCATTGTATAACCCTAAAGGTCCATGTTCCATACTATCTAGTACTCATGATGACATTCCCTAGCACACTTGTGTCTATACATTATTGTAAATCTTATCAAGACTATAGTAAAAATGCTTTGCAACCCTCAAAAGAGAAGTATTATCATTTAAATACTCACAACCATATCTTTCCCCAAAAAACCGTAAAACCTATATATAACACATTTGAATACTTTAAACATTCATAACCAACACATTATCATTTGATTGTAAATCCATGTCCATGTGACACATTAAATCACATGTCACAGAAGATGACATTACATGGTATGAATCTTTCAACTAGCAAACAATATTATAATAAACATTGTTTTTGGGGGAGTTATCATACTCAAATTTGATATGAATATATTCAATGGAATTTTAGATGAAAACACCGGTAAGATCCACATCAAATATTATTCTCTAAATATGTGAAATCACAATTAATATATATCTCAATCCAAGATAACAAAGACTCTAATTACTATAGGGAGGTTATGCTGTATCTTAAAATTACATTATCTCTAGTAAAGGCAATGGAACCTAATCCACTCCAACTCAAATTGATTATTTTTCATGATATGGAATGGAATCAAGAGGCACGTAATTAAGGGATAGGTATCTAATCAATATGAATTTCAAACCAGTGACCCAAACATGAATTCTGGCCTCATTCATGATCAAGAGATATTAACCTCTAATAAAAGAAACAATAAATTATGGAAATCATGTGTACCATCTCCTGAAGGCACAATGTATTACTACATATAGAGAGTACTAGGGGTAAATAACATATTTTCTACCCATTGTCTTTATATCCATATAATCCTCTAGATTTCCATCCACAAGTGAAAAAGAACATTTTTTGGGAATCTTCCTAGTGGAGGAACCTTTGAATGAAGATAAGGAAAACATAACACTATTTAACCTTTATTAAACATGTTCTTCAAATTCCATGTTTGGTCACACAAACCCATCAAGTGGACATGTATCATACTTAAGGGGTAAAAAACCCATTAGGAAGACCCACCAAAATACATATTAAATCCAAGGAAATAAAATTTTCCCGTTATAGTATATGAACCCTATACATCAATGATATTTTCAGGGATGTGACCCCAAAACACACCACCATAATACCATTATTAGTTAAATTTATTTGAAGGTTTATTTCTAAAGAATTATCATTAATATGTTTTCTATTTTGATGGGAAGCACTATACTTACACCATAGTATAAGGATTCTGGGGATTAAAATTTGGAATACTAAAATATAGATATTTTGATAATTTAAAAGTAAATTGATGATCTAAAAATCTTTTTATGGAAGAGATACCTTTTGGTAAATATGTTCTAATGTTACGTATTGATGAGTTACATTTTTTTTATTAGGATTTATGGTTAAATTTATTATTATTAATTGTTTTTGAAAAAATTAATATTCTTTAATGTATTGAAATTACTAATTTACAAATTTTTTATTTTATGAGTTTAAATTTTATAATTAGAATATTTATTTATTATTTATGCTGTAATAAATGAAGTGTCCATGTATAAATGAGATGGTTGTAAATATTATTTCCTAAAATTTTATAATAGTTTTGATAATATTAATTATGGTATTGTAATTTTATTAAAAAAATTAATAAGGATAATTATATTGAAAATTAATCTATTGATAAAGTGTAATATAGTGGAGTAAAATGAAATTATGGTATTATACATAAATTAAAATAGAAAAAATTACAACAAAAATATTTTTGAAATGAATCTTTGTAAAAGTGTGTTGATTTGATCAAAAAACATTCAAGACCTTAATTATTAATGAACAAAAAAAATGATAAGAAATTTAATAAATTAATTTGAAAAAATTAAATGGGGTTTGGAATTTTTTTAGGGAACTATGTGTGGTTTTATTTAAAGGAAATTTCATTGAATTATAGTATTTAATTTATCTCATGTTTCGTATTTCTAATACCCCTAAAAGATGAATCCTAATTTATGGTGCACCGTTTAATGTCAAATAATGATGAAAAATCACTTCATAGGTTTTTATTAATCACTGCATGATTTCTAAGCTGTTCAGTTTTCACTTTCTAAAATTTATACCTTTTTTAAAATTAATTAAGTAATTTTTCATTATTAAATGTGGATAATTGGCTCTAAGATTTTGGAATGGATTTCTATGATTTAATTTTAATTTCTGAAATTGTATTATATATATTTTTTGAAATCATAATATTTAATGTTTATGGAGAGTTTTTAATGAAAATAATTTCATAATAGAATAAGGCTTTGATGTATTAATAGTGGTAAATTTTAAATTGATAATTTAATTGGGGAAATTATTTTTTAAGTAATTTTTTTGTGATATATTTTTTGGTATCTATATAGGATTTAATTTATTTATTTAATGAATTCATATTTATTGATGTTCCTTGAATGATTGGCGGTGATGGTATTTTTTTGTTTAATTTTCTTTTGTTAATGTTACCTAAGTGTATTCACATTTGAAAAGGATATAATTGTATAAGATAATTTAATTTTGGATTGATGGTGGTGGTTATAAGTATATTATGAAATTTTTTGTTTGTTCAATGATGTAATATATATTTCGATGAAATAATGTGATAGAAAAATTAAGGGAGTGATTGAAACAATTATTGAACTAATATACACATTAATGGATAATTTTAGATTAAAAATCGAGGGATACATTTTCTTCTTAAATAAGAAAAACTGTATATTTCATGTTAATAACCATTATATTAATCTATTTCATGAGTTTATTGATTTTAACATGATTATATGATTAGTTTGAGGACATTATATATGATTAAATCATGTTTTTAACACTATAAAGGGATATTTTTCATTTCAAATTTAAGAAATCCAATTGGGGAAACCAAAAATATTAATTTGGGGGATTGGTGTTATTTTAATAAAAATTTTAAGGGGATGAAATTATTTTATAATATGTAAGGTTTTTTAATTATTTTGGAATTAGTAAAATTTATTGAATAAAATATATATTAATTATATTAATAGTTTCAATAAAAAGTGTGTAAATTTGGTAAATGTTTAGAAATTTTATATGAAATTTATTTTTGAGTTTCCAATGTTTTACTGATATATTTAACTTTTTATTGGTTATGTTGAATTTGAATTACATTTATTGTAAAATAATAATGAAGAAATATATGGGGGGAAAATTAATATGACATCGTATAATTTAAATGATGTCTAAATTATTTATCATTATCGTCCCTTTATGTTAATAAAATGCAATGGTGACGGTCAGTTTTAGGTACTATGTGTGGGTTGAGATATTGTTGGATGTAATATGAATTGGAAACATGACATTTAATTAATGTAATGGTTTTCCTTATGGGGACCATATTTGACTATGCATTTTTTTATAGTTGGCCTTACATGAGGCTCAAATATATTTGATAAGACACAATCTTGTCTTACTTAATTTTTAGGTATTGAATGTTCTTGAAGCTAGTATGGCCTCTTAGAGTAACATACATGAACATAATATCTTATTTTATTGATGAGTATGAAAAACATTATTTAAACTATTTTTTGATGATCACGAACACACACTTTTAGGTGGCAAAGGATTTGGTGGTTTCTATTGAGAACTATGTTCCTACATACAATATGTATATATCTCATGTGCATAAATATTTTCTACATGACATTTTATATGATGTATTTTTTTCAATGACTAGTATATGGTTCAATGACACAATTTGGGACAACGTACATGTCTTTAAAGTTTCATGTGGAGTGGAGTGTTTAAATTTTTATTTTGTATTTTATTTATATTTTATTTATTATTATAATGGACTTGTAAATTTTGTATTTTTTCTTATTTTTTTATATAAACTTTTTGAGTCATATTATTATATAATTATAAGATGCTTTTCTTGATATTTTTTGGAATTTTCGATTTATATTTTTTTATTATCATCTTATTAATGAAATCGAAAATTTGATATTATATTTTCCCCAAAGTGGTCTTCATAGACCCTTGGTACTAGTCAGAATACCCTGGTGATTAGTTGTCAAGACCCGTCCCCCAGGGCCCGTATCGTGACTACCCCAAGCCGGCCTTCCATAGGCCAGGGGCTGACGACTAGCACCAAAGACATAAATACCTAAACTGAGAAGGCATTGCCTTTATAACTGTATAAAAACTCATCAGAGTACACAACTGGAAGCAAAAACTAATTAAAACTGTATACAAAAGAAGTGCTGGAAAGTAATAGGGGCTAGAAATACATGCCCAACAGGAAAGTACAAGTACAACTGAAAGCAAGTAAAACTGAAGAAAAGTAAAGCAGTTATTGGGTCGTCCTCTAGGGTTCCTACCTGAAGGGTAGGTACAGATAGCCTCCTCATCACTCACATCTTTCCGCCTTCTCTGTGTACCATCACACCGAGTGGTCCACCTCGGGGTACCATCTCGTCCTGCTACTCTCTACCTCAGTCAGCACTATCCCTCATCTGCATCCAACACAACGAGGTGTGGGAATAGCCCATGCAAGGGTGAGAATAATGATACTCAGTAGGTACCCCAAGAACCTCAAGGTGTCATAAAAACCAACAAGGAAAAACCACAAATTATGAAATCAACAGATAACCCCACTAAGGTATATACCCATACGTAAACCTAAGTTATAAAGTAATCTATCTCAATCATGAGTAAAGCACAAAGATACTAACTCGTCTAAAACTAAGATTTTATGCTAGGGGTAGTATCAAGTAACTTCCCCAATCAAACTATCGAAACCTCGGCTTCTAGAGTAATCCTCTTCTATAGACTATTGTGGGCATGCCGCGTCACACAGAGGTTCTTCTGACTATCCTAGACTATTGTGGTACCCCTCCTGTCGAGTACTGTAGGTCTGTTTCCCTCACACAGAGGCGCTTCCCATTATGGGTCTGTCATGCTGACACAGAGGTGCTCCCCCTAATAGCCTGCTGAGATACTTTTCCTGTCAAGTATTGTTGGTCTGTTGCGTCACACAGAGGCACTCCCTACTGTAGTTCTGTCGTTCTCACACATAGGCTCTCCCCATAGGTCTCACCAAAACACTCCAAGTCGAATCGGTCAGCAGTTATCAGGTGTGAGCCAGCTATTAGGTCTTTGTACTCCGCTCGCTCATCTCCGGAAGGGTCTGCTCCATGAGCTTCTGGTCGATTATCCAACTACAACAAAATCCCATGTAGAAGTATCTCAATGTTCATCCTCGTCATAGGGGTATCAACGCAATAGTCGACGGATCAATTAGATGCCTAATCTATGAGTTATTGGAATTTCTATTCAGTGTCCCAGTTGAATTTATTTTTTATCCAACATGACCATACCCAAACTGCATCCACAAATCATGTGGGGTATGCAAAAAGAATGGTATCACTCCAAATCTTCTGTCCCCACAGATGGTTCGTCAATCGTACACTCGTAGACAATGTTATTGGTGAAAAGGTTAAATCGGTTCAAACGGGTCCTGGTCTGGTCCGGCCTCATGATATCACCCCCGACCCGACCCGGGTCTCGAACGGGGTCAAACCCGACCCGACCCCTGTCCGGGCTGGGGTACGAACCCGTCCAAGGGTCCGCCCGGTCTGCGGGTCTGCCCGGACCGAGGGTCCGACATAACCCAAGGGGGTGGGCCGCCATAGCTGCATCCAGGGGGAGGGCACAGGCCTACTTGGATTCCCGAATGAATAAACCACTCGGGTGAGATCCAAACCAGTGCCTGGTGGCACCGGTATAAGTCACACAGGACCCAGCGCGGTCCTGCTCCTCTCGGATGGCTGAGAGTCCGGCCTCTCCCACTCCGCCAGCGGCCAGCCCAACCGGCCACCTCTGCTCCACCATCGCGGCCCGCCCTTGTCGCGGCTCCTTTCTCTACAGGGCACGCCGGCGCCTCGCCCCTCCGGCATCCTGGTGGCCGCCCGTGTGTAACGCCGTGGCCAAGTTTCGTGGCCTCTTCTTTTGTGTGGCGCGACTGTTTTGTGCCCTTCCGGCAACCCGGCAGCCCTGCGCCACTAGTTTTCTTCACGACTGGTTTGACCCCCGCCACTGTTTCTCTGCTACGGTCTGTCGTCCACGGTCCACTCCTCCAGCGGTGCCGTTCCACCGCCTCTGTCATCAACAGGCGAGGAAAAATGGAGGGGGGTCGGGCTGTGTTTGTGCGGCCCGCATCCTACGCGTTATGATGATAACAATAGGAAACTCATATAGCAATATTGAACAAGATAGAACAGGAGAAAATTCAATATCAAATCCCCCACCTCGTATCATAGTTTTTTGAAGATTTAGTGGAAAGGCGGATGTCAATTCCTTGACGTTGGAATTGAAGAAGTCGAGGATGGCATCATCAGCGTTCTTTATGGACATCGCTCCCTCCATTTTTATGGTAAATAAGGAAGAAGGTGTCCATCGTTGGCGGATGAAGCGTTCTTCATTCTTTAGCAGTCATTCTTTTTTGGAGAGTTCCTTCCTCCTCAATTCTCACTTCCAACAAATGAATGATGCCAACACAAATGAAATAATAGATTTTCTATTATTTTAATTGTTGGAATGAATTCAAATGGAAAAATAATTATAGGGTCTCCACTTAATTAATTCTTATGTGTACGAAAAAATTAGTTAAGGGAGTCCAATAGGTTTCATGGGTGGTGGTTCCATAAATGGGGAGTTCAAGGGGTTTCATCCTCTAGTGGTCCCCACCACATTAATTGATAAGAGGTGTTTAGACCTCGGGTGGGCCCCACAACCATAACCTCTCATGAGAGGTTGTGGTGTGGTGGCCCCCACCTCTAACCTCCTCTTGGAAGTTTTAACCACCAAATAAAAATAAACTACACACTTTTTTTATTTAATTTATTCATAAAAACTCCAAAAACAAACTTTCATTCTCGACCAACTACCGTAGAGATAAATGTCTTCTTAAGAGAATATCGGCGCTGCGAGTTCAACGGTGCCCTCAGATTTCAATTCCGAGCACTATTTCAAAAGTTGTAAATTCTACTCGTACGTTTACTGAATATACCAGAACAAAACATCAGAAACTGATTCCGGGCACACAAGGACTCGGAATCAAGCGCCGTAAATTTTCGCGGACTCGAAAAAATCCCATGTATATAAGAAAAAAAATCACTGTAATTACATGTATTTATATTCTCCCCACCTCAGGGCTTTACATCCACATAAGCTACAACTCACAGTAAGGAAACATGTGTGATTACTAAGCAAGCATCTTAGCTTCCCGCTCCCATGTGCTCTCCTAGAGGTTCTCATGCTACCATTGAACACGCCCCAGAGGTATCGAACATCCATATAGGACCCACTTTTGTCGATCCTCAATCCCCACTAGATCCTCCGTAAAAATCCCCCATCATCTACATCCAACTATCCATGGTCGATGATGTGAGAAGAGTCATGCATGTATCTCCTCAGCTAGGAAACATGGAAGACATCGTGCACCCGGTGAAACTGAGGTGGAAGAGCTAAGAGGTAAGACACTTCACCTACTCTGCTGAAGACCTAGAATTGTCCGATGATCCTCAGAGATAACATTCCGCCTTGACTAAATTGTTGTAGACCTGGTCGAGGTGTGACCTATAGGAAGATTTGGTCGCCATCCTCGAACTATAGAGGTCTCCATATTGTGTTAGAATATGATTTATGTCTGCTATGTGCAGTCTTAATCCTCTCCTAGGTGATATGCAGCTCCTCAGTGGTAGAATGTACCATCTCAGGTCCCACCAGTGCTAACTCCCCAGGGTCTGTCTAACACAAGGGTGATCTGCAAGGTCTCACGTACAACACCTCGAAAGGTGTCATCCCTATGGTGGACTGATAGCTATTGTTGTAGGAAAACTCCAAAAGAGGTATGTGATCCTCCCAGCTATGACCGACGTCTAGGAAACAATCACGAAGCATGTCTTCAAGGGTCTGAATGGTCCGCCCTGTCTGACCATCAGTCTGAGGATGGAAGGTAGCACTATGACATAGCTGCGTCTTGAAAGCATCTTGCAACCCCTTCCATAGCCAGGATGTAAAGTTTTTGTCATGGTCGGAGACAATAGATGAAGGTACTCCATGTAGCCGCACAATTCCCTTCACATAGAGGTGTCCCAAACTCACTAATGAACCCTGCTCTCTGATCAGTAGGATGTGGGACGACTATGTGAGTCAGTCAACAATCACCCAAATCAAGTCTTGGCCCCTGGTTTTACGTGGAATACCCATCACAAAGTTCATGGATATCCCATCCCACTTCCACTCTGGAAGCTCTATGGGCGGAACCAAGCCTGGAAGTACCTAGTGCTCCGCCTT
This sequence comes from Viscum album, assembly GCA_963277665.1. Classification (NCBI taxonomy): domain Eukaryota; kingdom Viridiplantae; phylum Streptophyta; class Magnoliopsida; order Santalales; family Viscaceae; genus Viscum; species Viscum album. Next base: position 1,715,691,208 of record OY728130.1, read on the forward strand.
CACTTACTGACAAGTGAGGCATCGAGAGATGAACTCTATTATCGCCTTCTTTATACCTGGAAACCAGTGCTATGATCTAGGTACTGGTACATATTCACGACTCTTTGATGTACAAATAAAGGGTAAGTATGGAACTCACTCAACACATCCTCCTGATGTGATAGTGGTACCATGGTATGTCCTCTGAAGTGGATGACGTGATCACCACATTCAGAAATCTATCAGGTGCATGCCCTAAGTATATATGAGCACAACATGTCTTGTAGTCAGTGTCCCCATGCTATGCCTTCCTGACTCGCTGAAAAAGTGGAGGAGTGACTATAAGAGACTGAAGAAAGGTTGTCCCCATCATTATCCACAATGGATATCTATAAAGCAGCCAGCAGCTCTCTCTCCTCTCCTAGTAGTTGAATACCATATCTACTACTGAGTGCATCTACAACAACATTCCCCTTACCATGAGTATAGACTATCTCATAGTCATAGTCTTGGATGAACTCAAGCCATCGCTGATGTCTCAGGATCATGTCCTTCGGAGAGATGATATACTTGAGACTCTTATGATCAGAGTACACCATAAAATGCTCGCCCATTAGATAATGTCTCCATATATTCAAGGAGAAGACCACTACTTATAACTCCAGGTCATGGGTAGTGTAGTTCTGCTCATGTTGTCTAAGCTACTGAGAACCATATGCAATAAATACTCTATCCTGCATAAGGACACACCAAAGTCTAGTCCTTGATGTGTAGCAGTAAACTATGTACCCTATGACTTCTTCAGGAAGCCACAAGATGAGGGCACTAGTGAGCCTCTACCTCAGCACTTGAAAGCTCTACTAGCATATCTCCAACCACACGAAAGGATTCCCCTTCTTTGTCAAGTATGATAGTGCTGCTGCAAATATGGTGAAGTCTGGAACGAACCTCCGGTAGTATCCAGCCAATACCAAGAAACATTGTACCTCCATCACACTCCTGGGTGTCTCCTAAGCAAGTATCACCTCAACCTTCGCTGGATCCACTGTAAATCCAGCCTTCGAGATGATGTGTCTTAAAAATTGAACCTCTTGGATCCAAAACTGGTACTTCGAGAGCTTACTATAAATCTGGTGCACTCGGAGTGTGTCTAGTACTACCTGCAAGTGGTAGGCATGCTCCTCCTCAGAAGTCGAGTATATCAAAATGACATCAATGAAGACTATGAAAAAGTGATCAAGGTATGGCTGGAAAATCCTGTTCATGAAACTCATGAACACTAATGGAGCATTGGTTACGCCAAATGGCATAGCAAAGAAATCGTAGTGGTTGTACCGAAACCTGAAGGTTGAATTCTGCACATCCTCATCTTGAACTCTGAGATGGTGAGAGCCTGATCTATGGTCTATATTCGATAACCACCATGCTCCCTTGATCTGATCAAATATGTTGTCAATCCTCATAAGTGGGTACTTGTTCTTCACGGTCACCTAGCTCAGGAGACGATAGTCGACACAAAGCCTAAATATTTCGTCCACATTCTTGGCGAACAAAATCAGAGCTTCCCATGGAGAAACATTGAACCTGATGAATCCCTTCCCCTACAAGTCCTCTAGCTATACCCGTAGCTCATGAAGCTCAGTATGATTAATTCAATATGATGGTGTTGATATCGGTGTTGTCATGGGGTATAGGTCAATTTCGAATTCCACCTCCTTGTGAGGAGGTAGAACTGGAACATCATCAGAGAAAACATCCACGTACTGGTCCACCACTACAAGATATGTGAGACTCTCTACATCTACTTCTATGAGGGTAAGGCCGTCCAAATGATGAGTGATAATTTGTACCCTCCTCTGAGTAAGTCTGTCTTATGATGCAATGGTTCCCTTATCGTCGGTGAAGGTAAACCTGGTCCCATACGCGCGGGAACACTGCACTTTTCGCCTAATTCAATCAATTTGAGCATGAACTGTAGATAACCAGTCCATACTCATGATGATGTTGTAAGGCATCAAATATACTATGAGGAGATCCTATCCAAAGATCTCGCCTCCTAGAGTAAGCACACACTGCCGACACCAGTGCTTAATCTTCGAGTCTACTTCCGTAAGAGTCTCTAACCGTAAGGATCGATCCAACGACTCTGTCGGAATCTCTGAGCTCCAAACGAGGGCGCTGGAAATGAAAGAGTGACTGGAACTTTTGTCATTGAGAACTGTAGCTACGTTAGAGTAGACACAGATCGTTCCTCGAATCATCTCTGTAGCAATGTTGTTGTACGCCTCAGCTGCTTTATGTTCAGCTCTCTCATGTCCACCTGCTCCCTAAGGTCGGGGTGGACCTCCTAGGGGAGGTGGTTGTAGCACCTCATAAGGTTGTCCATCACCAACTGCACGACCTGCTCCCCTGGCACACCTACATTCTCCCTACTGTCCACCTCAATCGAACCTATACCTCTGCCTGGGAGGTCCCTCAACTATCTTTTGATCATCCAAACGGTGGGTCGGAGAGTCATGAGCCATGTGACCCATCCCGCCTCATGTGTAACATTGTCTGCTCCTGGAATACATGTCACTGCCCCTGGTGCCCCACACATCTGATCATGAGTCATTTGGTCATCCACCAATTGGTCTGGTCCTCTTGGACCTCTGCTGTAAAGACCCGCAAATTTCAAGGAAATTTTTTTCTTAATTTTCTTTGGAATTTTTCAAGAGCGCAGCTTCAGACGGCACCTGATTCCGAGGCCCGGTGTGCCCGGAATCAATTTCCGAAGTTTGGCTCGGGTACGTTCAGTGAACGGACGAGCGGGTTTTTCTATCTTTTGAACCGGTGCCCGGAATCGAATTCTGAGGGCACCGATGAAATCGCAGCGCCGGTATTTGCTTAGAAACGCCTCTTCCGGAGTTGCGTTTGCTCAGACGTGGTTTTTAAATTTTGGGGCTTAAAGTCGGAAATAAAATAAAATTTGTGCGACAACTTTATTTTATTTCACTTAAGCTGCTTGGAAGCCACTTGAAGCCACTTAAAGGCGGCTTGATCTGAGTTGAACTGGATAGGATGCTATCCAGAAATATCCTACCCCCTTGGTAGGATATTTGTGAGGTGGGGCCCGCACGAGCCCCGCCGTTTCTTTCACTAAGTAACGCACCCGCGAAAACCCGTCAAAGTAACTGAAAAGTCAACCGACGCGTTTTCTTTAATTCTTAACAGGCCATTTAATTGGGCGGTTTATTTCGTGAATTAAATGGGCTGTTTCTTTCGTGAATTAAATGGGCTATTTCGCTCGTTGAATTAATTCAACGAACTGATGGGTCGTTACTTACGCTTTTGCGTTTGTTGGCATGTTTATAAAATAAGACCAACCTAAAAATCCTTTGAAAGGATTTGAGAGAATCTTTGTTTCTTCATCTCCCCGCGAAGAACGCGAAGAACGCGATGAACGCGAAGAACGCGAAGAACGCCGGCGACCGGAATTCGACGACGCACACCGAGATCTGCGACGTCGGCGAGCTCTACCCGCGACGTTCTTCGGCGACGCCTCTTCTTCCGCAGCCGATCCTCGTTCGGCAACTAAGGTGAGAAACGAATCATTTGAATTCTCCCATTTTAATTTCAATATCAACGGATTTAAATTAATTAAATCCGTTTGATCTTGATCCGGAGATCGTCGGCGCGACGTTTTTCCCGCGGTGCGACGAACGTCTCTTCCGCAACGACGCGACGATCCCCTCCTTCCGCGACGGGCGATTCCGCGACGACCTCTCGTCCGACGACGAAGACAAGGTAAGGGTTGTTGGAATTCTTTTATTTTTTTTTCCCGTGTTTATTCTTTTGGAATAAAGTACCCGACCTCAGAACAATTTTAAATTAATTTAAAATTGTTGATTGGTTGTTTTTATTCCTCCCGTTGTTTATGACTAACGCGGAGGGTGCGGGTCTAACGAACAAGACCAGGCAACCCTCCGCCGATCTCTTTGGTTGTACGAATATGGAGGACGACGACGAACCGCGCGGCAGGGGCGATCTGTTGATTCCGCTGTGAAGATCGGCCCCCGGGAGGAGCAACGGCGCAGACGGGAGGCAAAACGGGCCACCGGAGCAACTCCGGCGGCCCGCGGAAGGCGGCGGCGGCGCCCGGCGCGCCGCCGTGGAGAAGATCCGCAGCGGCTGAAGCCGCGGCGGCGGCGGCCGGTTCCGCGGCCGCGCGGAACCGGGGAGGGACGCGGCGGCCCGGCCGCGTCCGCGTGACAGGCGGCCCCAGCGGGGCCGCGTTTCCTCCAAGCCGCGGGTCAACCCCGCGGCAGCTGCTTCGGCCGATCGGCCGGGCCGCGCCCAGGCCGGACCGGACCCTGCCTAGCCGGGTCGGGCCGACCCGGTTGGGCCGACCCCAGGGGTGGTTCGGGCCTGGTCGCCCCAGGCCCAGGACCCCCGTTTCGGGCCCTCTTCGGTCTTTCGCCCATATCTTGGGCCTGGGACCTCCGATTGATGAACCGTCAGCGGCTACGCGATCCTTGGATCGAGACGGTCATTTCGGTATATTATACTCAAGGTTTCGGAAGACTTTGGGTTCGGCCGGGTTGGTTCGTACACGAAACCAACCGGGCCCTCGGAGCGGAAACGCTCATAACTTGAGCTACGGACGTCCGATCGACGTACCGTCAGCTGTGGTAGTTTCCTCTAAGTGAGACGGAACTTTTGGAATACTCCGCCCGAGGATCGGATACAGGCGGAGTACAGTCGGGTTGGTTTTGCCCTAAAAACCAACCGGGCCCCTGGGACGAAAATGCCAATAACTCTCAGACCGGGCATCCGATTGACGCGCCGTCTGTTGCGTTGAGATCCTGTTGTCGATACGGAACTTTTGGATACATCAAATTCGGACTACGTGTCAGTTGATGTATCAGCCTCTCGGCTCGTGGAGCGGACCCTCCTAAACGAGCCCGCTTTGTGCGGGAACCCTAGCGCTGGCTGTGACTTCGACGACAGAGCAGAGATCCTCCGTGGACTGCGACGACAGCAGAGCAGAGATCCTCAGTGGACTGCGACGACGGCAGAGCAGAGATCCTCCGTGGACTGCGACGACGGCAGAGCAGAGATCCTTCGTGGACTGCGGCGACGACTGTGCAGAGATCCTCAGTGGACTGCATCGACTACTGCACTCAGCGATCCCACGTGGATCAGTGCTACAGGTTCTGTGTGAGCCCGATCCTATGTGGGTCCTTACTACCGGTTCTGTGTGAGCCACTGCCTACAGGTTCTGTGTGAGCCCGATCCTGTGTGGGTCTTCTGCAGGGGTTAGTACCTATCGATCCTTCGTGGGTCCGACGACTTAGATGGATCAGTGATCATCTTTGACGTCATCTGAAAAAGTATACCTGGTTGAGCTGAATCTTATGTTACTCTCCTTTGTGGATTGTGTTGAACTATCCTATGTGGATTTACTATTTACTCTCCTTGTGGATTTGAGTCTTGCTTTCCTTTGTGGATTGAGTTGTTCTTGAGCTCGTGAGCAGAGCTAGAATTGGGGACTTAGGTATATGTATGGCATATACCTAAGTCGATTCAGATGTTACTTCGTGATTGCATCTTTCTTTTGTTCTATATCCTTTGTGGATTTCGGGAGACCTTCGGGGGTCTCGGGGTCCTTTCTGAGTAGCTTGTACTCACCCCTGCACGGGCTATGCCCGCACCTTGTTGTGTTGGTTGCAGACGACGGACAGCGCTGATCACGGTTGGGGCGTGGAGCAGGACGGTACCTGGAGGTGGACCACTGGGTGGGACGTGCTCGGAGCGGATGTGGGACCCGAGGAGCCTGGAGGCTATCTGTACCCACCCTTCAGGTGGTATTTCCAGTGGACGACACGAGGCCGCCGTCTTTTCTTCAGTTGCTGTTCTTTACTTTTTCAGTTGTACTTTCAGTTGGCCTTGTATTCCGGCCCCCTTTACTTTTCTGCACTTTACTTTCCGCTTGCTGACTCTGTGGTGGTTGTTACTTATAAAGGCAATGCCTTCCCTGTTTACCGGGATTTTACGCCTTGGTGCTAGTCGCCAGCCCCTGGCCTATGGAAGGCGGGCTTGGGGTAGTCACGGCACGGGCCCCGAGGTCGGTTCATGACAAATTGGTATCAGAGGTGGTCGGTTCTACCGTAGACTCTGATCGTCTTTTCTTTCTATATGAAGCAATAGTGTTTAGTGTATTGAGTGTGGTTATCAGTTCAGGGAGCCCAGTGTTGGTGCGGCGGCCGACGTATCCGTACACCAGGACCCTGACTCCTGATTTCCGACTTAATGCATGAAAACATTGATTGCGTGTGTGTTTCAAGTTTTCTTTGTGATTACTTGTGTCAGCTCACCGGGTATACTAATCTGCTTCATGAAAGTATCAAGTTTTCCTTGTGATTACTTATGCCAGCTCACCAGGTATACTGTTCTGACTGTGGTGCTCTTGTTCTCCTTTCAGGATGGCCCCGCGACGACAGCCAGCTAGGGTTCCGAGTGTAGGGCGCGACGGCAGCCCACCGAGCGACGAGGCCTCAGTGCAGGGCCCTTTGCCAGCAGTGGCACCGGCGGTAGCTTTACCCGCCGAGCCACCGATGCTACCAGTACCAGACGCTGACGATGCACGTCGCCTCAGGGCACTGCATGAGTTTCAGAGCCAGCGACCGCCCAGGTTTCGTGGTGAGGCGGACCCCCAGGCCGCCGAGGACTGGCTAGAGGCGGTGGTACGGATCTTTAGGCTAGTGAGGACACCAGCGGATCTCATGGTGATTCTCGCGGCGAGCCTCCTGCAGGCGGCGGCAGGACGATGGTGGAGCTTGATGCTCCAGGTTCACGATGAGGCATCCTTGCTCTGGGCGGACTTCGAGAGCCTCTTCCGCTCTGCGTTCGTCCCGGCCACCCTCCGAGCGGTGCGCATCCAGGAGCTTCTCCAGCTGCGCCAGGGCAGCATGACGGTCGCTCAGTACGCGGCGAGGTTCACTGACCTATCTCGCTACACGACCGACATGGTACGGGACCCCTTCTTCCGGGCCCGGACCTTCGAGCAGGGCTTGCGACAGGAGATTCGGGCGTCGCTGATCTCCCTCAGCATTCCGACCCAGGCGGGAGTTCTGGAGCGATCCCTCCTGATCGAGAGCTTCCTGGCAGAGCCTTCTTCAGTGGCGAGACCTAGCGCAGGGCGGCAGGTAGCTGAGTCTTCGGCAGCAGGTAGCCGACGGATGACTCTCGGGTCCAGGCAGACCAGACCCCCACGCAGACGGCCTCGGGACACCGGCTCAGCAGTACGGGGCACACAGCGGAGTGCCAGCCTTCCGAGAGGCAGGCTGTGCTACTCCTGCGGCGGGCAGGGTCACATGGCTCGTGACTGCCCGACTCGCCGATCAGAGGAGCAGCAGACGGTGGAGGGGCCACCCAGGCAGAGGTAGAGGGTCGACCGTGGCGGTTCGCAGGGAGGAGGCGGACGAGGCAGTAGAGCTGGCCGAGCAGCGGGTGGTGGGCGACGCTTCCAGGCTCTACCCCCACCACCACCAGGAGGGCCACCTCGACCACAGGGAGCTGGTGGGCAGGGGCAGGCCCAGCTCCAGGCAGTGGAGGCCTACGACCCCGACATGCCAGAGATGATTCGAGGTACGATCTGTGTCTATTCCACCCTTGCTGCAGTACTTATAGACACAGGAGTGAGTCACTCTTTCATAGCCTCTGCCCTTGTTCGGAGCTCGGAGATTCCGACTGAGCCATTGGCTCGATCCTTACGGCTAGAGACTCCTACGGGAGCAGACTCGACGATTACGCACTGGTGCCGGCAGTGTGAGCTTACTCTAGGAGGCGAGTGCTTCGGCTGGGATCTCCTTGTAGCGGCGTCGAGGCCTTACGACGTCATCTTGGGCATGGATTGGCTATCCACGGTTCATGCCCAGATCGACTGTTTTAGGCGCAAGGTGCGATGTGTTCGCACCGACGGGAGCAGGTTTACCTTCACCGGCGAGAAGGGAACCTTTGCAGCACAGGATGGACTTCCGCGGAGGAGAGTGCAGCCCATCTCTCATCAGTTGGCTAGCCTCATCCTAGGAGCAGTGGACGTGCGGAGTCCAGCTTTTCCTGCAGTGGTGGACCAGTACGTGGACGTATTTCCCGACGACGTTCCAGGGCTACCTCCTCGTAGAGAGGTAGACTTTTACATCGACTTGTACCCCGGGACAGCCCCGATATCTTCTCAAGCATATCGGATGGCCCCTGCCGAGCTTCGAGAGCTGCGGGTACAGTTGGAGGACTTGCAGAGCAAGGGGCTTATCCGACCCAGTGTTTCACCCTGGGATTCCCCGATTTTGTTCACCAAGAAGGCGGACGGGAGCTTGCGACTGTGTGTCGACTATCGTCGCTTGAACCAGGTGATAGTGAGGAACAAGTATCCGCTGCCACGGATTGATGACCTCTTCGATCAGCTCAAGGGAGCGCGGTGGTTCTCGAAGATAGACCTCCGGTCAGGCTATCATCAGCTCAGAGTTCGAGACGAGGACGTGCAGAAGACGGCCTTCAGGTGTCGGTATGGCCATTATGAGTTCTTGGTTATGCCGTTTGGCGTAACCAATGCTCCAGCAGTGTTCATGAGCCTCATGAACAGGATCCTCCAGCCATACCTCGACCGATTTGTCGTGGTCTTCATTGACGACATTTTGGTATACTCGACGACTGAGGAGGAGCATGCCTACCATCTGCGAGTTGTGCTAGACATGCTCCGAGAGCACCAGCTTTATGGGAAGCTCTCAAAATGCAAGTTCTGGTTAGGTGAGGTCAATTTCTTGGGGCACGTCATTTCTGAGGCGGGCGTTGCAGTGGATCCCGCGAAGATCGAGGCAGTGCTAGCTTGGGAGCCACCCAGGAGCGTGACGGAGGTGCGGAGCTTCTTGGGCCTAGCCGGATACTATCGGAGATTTGTGCCGGACTTCTCCAGAGTTGCGGCACCACTCTCAGCGTTGACGAAGAAGGGGAAACCCTTCGTGTGGTCAGACATATGTCAGTAGAGCTTCCAGGAGTTGAGACAGAGATTGACCAGCGCACCTATCTTGAGGTTGCCTGAGGAGGGAGTTGGATACGTAGTTTACTGCGATGCATCAGAGACTGGACTCGGGTGCGTCCTGATGCAGGAGCGGGCCGTGATCGCCTACGGATCACGTCAGTTGAGGCCGCATGAGCAGAACTACGCCACTCATGACCTGGAGTTAGCAGCAGTGGTCTTCGCTCTGAAGACTTGGCGGCACTATCTAATGGGCGAGCGCTTCACAGTCTTTTCTGACCACCAGAGTCTCAGGTATATCTTCTCTCAGAAGGACCTGAACCTCAGACAGCGGAGATGGCTTGAGTTCCTCCAGGACTATGACTTTGAGATAGTCTATACTCCTGGGAAGGGGAACGTGGTAGCCGATGCCATCAGCAGGAGGACAGGCATTCAGCTACTTGAGGAGGCGACGGAGCAGTTAGCCTCCTTACAGATATCCTTCGTGGATAGGGACGGAGCAGCCTTTCTTCAGTCTCTCACAGTCTCTCCTCCACTTCTACAGCGGGTCAGAGAGGCTCAGCGTGGGGACGCTGACTGTGAGACCCGGCGTGCACTGATATCCTCAGGTCAGGCGCCTGATGGCTTCTCCCTTGGAGCAGAGCACGACATCCTTTTCAGAGGACGTACCTTCGTACCAGTCGCTTTACGAGAGGAGGTGCTGAGAGAGTTTCACACATCTCCCTTGGTGGTGCATCCCGGAGTGGCGAAGATGTACCAGGATCTCAGACGACAGCACTGGTGGCCGGCCATGAAGAAAGCTGTGGCAGAGTTCGTTTCGCGATGCCTCACCTGCCAGCAGGTGAAGGCAGAGCATCAGGTACCAGCAGGCTTGGTACAGCCCTTGGAGGTCCCGGAGTGGAAGTGGGACGGCATATCTATGGACTTCGTGACTGGACTTCCACGCACTTCCAGAGGTCACGACTCCATTTGGGTGATTGTCGACCGACTCACCAAGTCGGCACACTTCTTACCCATCAGAGAGCAGGGATCAGTGGAGAGCATGGGACGTCTTTACGTCCAGGAGATCGTACGGCTTCACGGTGTGCCATCGTCTATCGTCTCCGTTCGAGATGCTCGTTTCACTTCCCGGCTTTGGAAGGGGTTGCAGGAGGCGTTCGGGACGCGGCTCCATCTGAGCACAGCCTTCCACCCTCAGACGGATGGTCAGACGGAGAGGACCATACAGACACTAGAGGACATGCTCCGTGCATGTGTTCTCGACTTTGGTCGCAGCTGGGAGGACCACCTACCCTTGGTGGAGTTCGCGTACAACAACAGCTACCACTCCACCATCGGGATGGCACCATACGAGGCGTTGTACGGCAGACCCTGCAGATCACCATTGTGCTGGACAGACCCTGGGGAGTCAGCACTCGTGGGACCAGAGATGGTCCGAGCCACGACAGAGAAGGTCCAGATCATCCAGGAGAGGATGAGGACAGCTCAGAGCCGGCAGAAGTCATATGCTGACAGGAGGCGGAGGCCACTAGAGTTCGAGGATGGCGACCACGTCCTTTTGCGTGTCTCGCCTCGACGTGGTTTACGGAGATTTGGCCGAGGCGGCAAGTTGTCTCCACGCTTCATCGGGCCTTTCCAGGTCCTCAGCAGGATAGGAGAGGTGGCTTATCGCCTGGCTCTACCACCTCAGTTGCACCGGGTGCACGACGTCTTCCACGTGTCTCAGCTGAGGAGATACGTGCACGACCCGACGCACATCATCGACTTTGGGGAGCTGGACGTGGACGATGGGGCGACTTTTGCGGAGGTCCCAGTGGAGATCGAGGATCGACAGGAGCGGGTCCTACGTGGGCGGTCGATTCCTCTTGTGCGCATCAGATGGCAGCACGAAAACCTCCAGGTGAGCACTTGGGAGCGGGAGGCTCAGTTGCGTGCTCAGTACCCCCATTTGTTCCCCTAGTTTTTGATGTATCTTTACGGGGACGTAAAGCCCTGAGGTGGGAGTAATGTAAAGACCCGCAAATTTCATGGAAATTTTTTTCTTAATTTTCTTTGGAATTTTTCAAGAACGCAGCTTCAGACGGCACCTGATTCCGAGGCCCGGTGTGCCCGGAATCAATTTCCGAAGTTTGGCTCGGGTACGTTCATTGAACGGACGAGCGGGTTTTTCTATCTTTTGAACCGGTGCCCGGAATCGAATTCTGAGGGTACCGATGAAATCGCAGCGCCGGTATTTGCTTAGAAACGCCTCTTACGGAGTTGCGTTTGCTCAGACGTGGTTTTTAAATTTTGAGGCTTAAAGTCAGAAATAAAATAAAATTTGTGCGACAACTTTATTTTATTTCACTTAAGCTGCTTGGAAGCCACTTGAAGCCACTTAAAGGCGGCTTGATCTGAGTTGAACTGGATAGGATGCTATCCAGAAATATCCTACCCCCTTGGTAGGATATTTGTGAGGTGGGGCCCGCACGAGCCCCGCCGTTTCTTTCGCTAAGTAACGCACCCGCGAAAACCCGTCAAAGTAACTGAAAAGTCAACCGACGCGTTTTCTTTAATTCTTAACAGACCATTTAATTGGGCGGTTTATTTCGTGAATTAAATGGGCTGTTTCTTTCGTGAATTAAATGGGCTGTTTCGCTCGTTGAATTAATTCAACGAACTGATGGGTCGTTACTTACGCTTTTGCGTTTGTTGGCATGTTTATAAAATAAGACCAACCTAAAAATCCTTTGAAAGGATTTGAGAGAATCTTTGTTTCTTCATCTCCCCGCGAAGAACGCGAAGAACGCGAAGAACGCGAAGAACGCCGGTGACCGGAATTCGACGACACACACCGAGATCTGCGACGTCGACGAGCTCTACCCGCGACGTTCTTCGGCGACGTCTCTTCTTCCGCAGCCGATCCTCGTTTGGCAACTAAGGTGAGAAACGAATCGTTTGAATTCTCCCTTTTTAATTTCAATATCAACGGATTTAAATTAATTAAATCTGTTTGATCTTGATCCGGAGATCGTCGGCGTGACGTTTTTCCCGCGGTGCGACGAACGTCTCCTCCGCAACGACGCGACGATCCCCTCCTTCCGCGACAGGCGATTCCGCGACGACCTCTCGTCCGACGACGACGACAAGGTAAGGGTTGTTGGAATTCTTTTATTTTTTTTTTCCCGTGTTTATTCTTTTGGAATAAAGAACCCGACCTCAGAACAATTTTAAATTAATTTAAAATTGTTGATTGGTTGTTTTTATTCCTCCCGTTGTTTATGACTAACGCGGAGGGTGCGGGTCTAACGAACAAGACCCGGCAACCCTCCGCCGATCTCTTTGGTTGTACGGATATGGCGGACGATGACGAACCGCGCGGCAGGGGCGATCTGTTGATTCCGCAGTGAAGATCGGCCCCCGGGAGGAGCAACGGCGCAGACGGGAGGCAAAACGGGCCACCGGAGCAACTGCGGCGGCCCGCGGAAGGCGGCGGCGGCGCCCGGCGCGCCGCCGTGGAGAAGATCCGCCGCGGCTTCAGCTGGGGCGGCGGCGGCCGGTTCCGCGGCCGCGCGGAACCGGGGAGGGACGCGGCGGCCCGGCCGCGTCCCCGTGACAGGCGGCCCCCGCGGGGCCGCGTTTCCTCCAAGCAGCGGGTCAACCCCGCGGCAGCTGCTTCGGCCGCTCGGCCGAAGCCGAGCCGGCCGGTCCGGTCGGCCGGGCCGCGCCCCGGCCGGACCGGACCCGGCCTAACCGGGTTGGGCCGACCCGGTTCGGCCGACCCCAGGGGGGGTTCGGGCCGGGTCGCCCCGGGCCCAGGACCCCCGTTTCGGGCCCTCTTCGGTCTTTCGCCCATATCTTGGGCCTGGGACCTCCGATTGACGAACCGTCAGCGGCTACGCGATCCTTGGATCGAGGCGGTCATTTCGGTATATTATACTCAAGGTTTCGGAAGACTTTGGGTTTGCCCGGGTTGGTTCGTACACGAAACCAACCGGGCCCTCGGAGCGGAAACGCTCATAACTTGAGCTACGGACGTCCGATCGACGTACCGTCAGCTGTGGTTGTATCCTCTAAGTGAGACGGAACTTTTGGCATACTCCGCCCGAGGATCGGATACAGGCGGAGTACGGTCGGGTTGGTTTTTCCCTAAAAACCAACCGGGCCCCTGGGACGAAAATGCCAATAACTCTCAGACCGGGCGTCTGATTGACGCGCCGTCTGTTGCGTTGAGATCCTGTTGTCGATACGGAACTTTTGGATACATCAACTTCGGACTACGTGTCAGTTGATGTATCAGCCTCTCGGCTCGTGGAGCGGACCCTCCTAAACGAGCTCGCTTTGTGCGGGAACCCTAGCGCTGGCTGTGACTTCGACGACAGAGCAGAGATCCTCCGTGGACTGCGACGACAGCAGAGCAGAGATCCTCAGTGGACTGCGACGACGGCAGAGCAGAGATCCTCCGTGGACTGCGACGACGGCAGAGCAGAGATCCTTCGTGGACTGCGGCGACGACTGTGCAGAGTTCCTCAGTGGACTGCATCGACTACTGCACTCAGCGATCCCACGTGGATCAGTGCTACAGGTTCTGTGTGAGCCCGATCCTATGTGGGTCCTTACTACCGGTTCTGTGTGAGCCACTGCCTACAGGTTCTGTGTGAGCCCGATCCTGTGTGGGTCTTCTGCGGGGGTTAGTACCTATCGATCCTTCGTGGGTCCGACGACTTAGATGGATCAGTGATCATCTTTGACGTCATCTGAAAAAGTATACCTGGTTGAGCTGAATCTTATGTTACTCTCCTTTGTGGATTGTGTTGAACTATCCTATGTGGATTTACTATTTACTCTCCTTGTGGATTTGAGTCTTGCTTTCCTTTGTGGATTGAGTTATTCTTGAGCTCGTGAGCAGAGCTAGAATTGGGGACTTAGGTATATGTATGGCATATACCTAAGTCGAGTCAGATGTTACTTCATGATTGCATCTTTCTTTTGTGCTATATCCTTTGTGGATTTCGGGAGACCTTCGGGGGTCTCGGGGTCCTTTCTGAGTAGCTTGTACTCACCCCTGCACGGGCTATGCCCGCACCATGTTGTGTTGGTTGCAGACGACGGACAGCGCTGATCACGGTTGGGGCGTGGAGCAGGACGGTACCTGGAGGTGGACCACTGGGCGGGACGTGCTCGGAGCGGACGTGGGACCCGAGGAGCCTGGAGGCTATCTGTACCCACCCTTCAGGTGGGATTTCCAGTGGACGACACGAGGCCGCCGTCTTTTCTTCAGTTAATGTTCTTTACTTTTTCAGTTGTACTTTCAGTTGGGCTTGTATTCCGGCCCCCTTTACTTTTCTGCACTTTACTTTCCGCTTGCTGACTCTGTGGTGGTTGTTACTTATAAAGGCAATGCCTTCCCTGTTTACCGGGATTTTACGCCTTGGTGCTAGTCGCCAGCCCCTGGCCTATGGAAGGCGGGCTTGGGGTAGTCACGGCACGGGCCCCGAGGTCGGGTCGTGACATCTGCATCATCTTTCTACTTCCAGTTGCAGAAGACTCCATTGTGTGTCGACTAGTAGTGGGTCTCACTGCTGGTGACTTCTCATCAAGGAAAATCTCCACTAGGATGGCACTCTCTAACACCCCCGCCTGCATCAGGATGCTGAGGGAGATCATCGATGCTCTAAAATCTCGCATAAGCACTAGATCAAATCTTTAGGCCTGAAAAATGCGTCTCGCACCATATATGTAGAGTAGAGTGAGTGGTCAGTGAAACTCTCTAAGTACTGGGCAACGATCATGCTACTCTGCTGGAAATGCAGTACCTCCTATATCCACACTCCATGAATGGTGGTTGGGACAAAATCCAACCAAAACAGGATCTCGAAGTCTACCTAGAATAGTTTCAACTCATCATGCACCTAGGGCATCAAGATCCAACATCTGCCTGCTTCTACCTGAAGGAGACTCGCGACAAGGATCAACATGAAGTCTGTTGGTGTCCCTACTATGCTGAAGACTCTCACCACAGCCTCCATCCAATCCTCAGCTGCATGTGGGTCCATCTGTCTCATGATCCTTGGTGGCCTTTGGCACAAGAACTCGTAAAACGCGCTCAAGTGGTGTGCATCATCTATTGCAGGGGATGGTGGCATCAGTGGCCCATGAAGCAGTAGTACCACCGGTTCCCTTGCTGGTAAAGGGCCCTGCACCGAAGCCTCGTCGCTCGGTGGGCTATCAGTGCATACGGCTCTTAGGGATTTAACTGGTCTTCTACTGGGAGGAATCCTGAAAGAAACAGATGTGACATGGTAAAAATATTATACCTAGTGAGATGACATGGTTGAGCTGACTTAAACAATAATTTATAAAACAAACACGTACGCAATCAGTGTTTTCGTGCACTGAGTCAGAAATCAGAAGTCAGGGTCCTGGTGTATGGATACATCAGCCGCCCACACCAACATTGGACTCCTAGAACTAAAAACTACACTTAGTACCCTTAACACTATTTATTCATAGAAAAAAAAGATCATATTTCTAAGTTCGGCGGTAGAACCGAATCCTCTGATACGAATTTTTCATGACCCATACCCTATGTCTTGTATCGTGACTACTCCAATCCCACCTTCCATAGGCCAAGGGCTGGCGACTAGCCCCAAAGGTGTAAATCCCTAAACTGGGAAGGCATTGACTTTATAACTCTAAACAAACTCATCATAGCACAAAACTAGATTAAAAACACTAAGTAAAACTATATAAAAAAGAAGTGTTGGAAAGTAAAAGGGTTCAGAAATACAAGCCCAACACGAAAGTACAAGTACCACTGAAATCAATTACAACGTAATAAAGGTAATTCATATATTGGGTCGTCCTCCGGGGTTCCTACGGGAAGGGTATGTATAGATGGCCTCCTCAGTACTCCTGTCCATCTGTCTCCTCTGTGTACAGTCACACCAAGTGGTCCACCTCTGGGTAAAGTCCATTCCTGGTACTTATTGCCTCAGTCAGCGCTGTCTATCATCTGTAACCAAAACAATGAGGATCCAGCATAGCCCGTGTAGGGGTGAGAATAATGATACTCAGTAGGGATCCTGAGACCAGCAAGGTCTCACAAAAACAAACGAGGATAAACCACAATGTATAAAATCAATAGATAACCACACTTAAGCAAATGAACATACATATACCTATGTTATCAAGTAATCCTTCTCAATCATGAGTAAAGCACAAAGATACTGACTCAGCTAAAACCAGTATTTTATTATAGGGGTAGTATCAAGTAACATACCCAGTAAAACTATCGAAACCTCAGCTTCAGAAGTACTCCACCTCTATAGAGTAATGTTTGCATGTTGCGTCACACAAAGGTGCTTCCCACTATCCATTACTGCTGTGGTACCCCTCCAGTCGAGTACCGTAGGTCTGCTGCACTTACATAGAGATGCTCTCCCCTATGGGTCTGTCGTGCTCACATAGAGTCCCTCCCCCTAATATCCTATTGAGGTACTCCTCCGGTTGAGTACCATGGGTCTTCCACATCACACAAAGGTGCTCCCCATTGTAGTTATGCCACTCTCACACAGAGGAACTCCCCACTGGGCTAGTAGAAACACTCCGAGTCGAATCGGTTAGCATTCGTCAGGTCCCATATAGCTACTATGTCTCCGTACTGCACTCGCTCGTCTCTAGGAGGGTCTGCTCCACGAGCTAGAGGTCAATTCTTAAACTTCCATGAAATCCCATGTAGAATTATCTCAAAGGTCTGCCTTATCATAGGGGTCTCAACGCAACAAACAACCCATCAATCGGTCCACCAGCTTGTGAGTTAATGGAATTTCCATTCTGGGGGCCTGGTTGAATTTAGGTTCAATCCGACCAGACCGTACCCCAACTATGTACAAAGCTCAATTGGGGTATTCCAAAAGAAACATATCTCTCTATGATTTTGTTCACCATATATTATTCATCAATTGGACACAGGTATCCCATGTTATAAGAGAAAAGGTAAAATTGGGTCAAACGTGTTTGTGTGCGGTCCGACCCAGTAGGACCGACGCAACCTGACCCAGGTCCGGATCAGGGTTTGACCTCGTCTGAGGGTCTGACCCGGTTTGCGGGTCTTACCTGGTCCGAGGGTCCGACCCTGTCCACGGGTCCGACCTGGTCTGAGTATCCGTCATGGCCTGAGGGGGTGGCACGGCAGGGCGGCACGCCCTAGCCGTGTCCAGGGTGGAGGCCGTGTTCCCCCTAGATTCCCGAACAAATAAAACATTCGGGTGAGAGCTAAACTGCCACTAGGTGGAACCGGTCCAAGTCATGCGAGACCCAGCGGGGTCCCGCTCCTCTCATCTGGCTGAGCGGCCAGCCTCTCTCACTCTGTCGATGGCCAACTCCACTGGATGCATCTGCTCCACTACCATGGCCCGCCCTGGCTGTGGCTCTTTCCTCTGCACAGCATGACAGTGTCATGCCCCTCCGGTGGCCTGGTGGCCGCACGTGTGTTTCAATGCGGCCAAGGGAAACGACCTCTTCTTTTGCGCGGCGCGACGGAGCCACGCCATTCCGGCAGCCCAGCGGCCCTTCACTACAGGTTTCCTTCCAGGTTGTCCCATCACCAGCATCCATTGATCCGGCATGGCTTGTTGGCCATGGTCGACTCCACTGTCGGTGCCATTGCACTGTCGCCGTCATCAACAGGAGAGGAAAAACAGAGGGGGTGTGGGGGTTGGTCTGTGTTCGTGCGGCCCACACCCTCCATGTTATGATGATAACAAATAGAAAATCATATACCAAGATTGAACAAGATATAACGGGAACAAATTCAATTTCAAATCCCCTACCTCATATCATTGTTCATTAAAGATGTCATGGAAAGGCAGGCATCGATTCGTTGACGTCGGAAATAAAGAAGCCGAGGATAGCGTCGTCATCATTCTTCAAGGATGAAACTCCCTCCTTTGTTCCAGTTGAAGAAGGAAGAAGGAGTCCATCATTGCCAGATGAATCATTCTTCGTTCTTCGGTGGACGTTCTTTGTTGGAGAGTTCTTTCCTCCTCAATTCTCCATTCCAACAAATGAATTATGCCAACAGAAATGAAATAATATATTATCTATTATTTTAATTGTTAGAATGGATTCATATTGAGAAATAATTAAAGGGGATCCACTTAATTAATTCTTGTGTGTGTGCACAAATTCATTAAGGGAGTCCAAGAGGTTTCATGGGTGTTGGCTCCATAAATGGGGAGTTCAAGGGGTTTCATCCTTGGTTGGTCCCCACCACTTTAATTGATATAAGGTGTTTAGACCTTGGGTGGGCCCCCTACCATAACCTCTCATTGGAGGTTGTGGTGTGGTGGCCACCACCTCTAACCTCCTCTGGGAAGGTTTTAACCACCAAATAAATATAAACTACACACTTTATTTTTATTTAATTTATTCTTAAAAATTCCAAAAACTAACTTTCATTCTCGCCCAACTATTGTCGAGGTGAACGTCTTTTTAAGAAAATATCAGCACTGTAAATATTTTTACAATTACAAGTGATTGAATTGTTATTTCTTAATTTGTGCATTAAATATTGAAATAAAATTACCCAAACTCAAAAAAAATTATTTACATAATAAAATCATATTATTCCTAAAAATAATTCATCATAGTTATATATGATATAAATTGATAGCATTGTACAACTAAGTGGTTAAACCAAACAAAAAATGAGAATACTATGATTAATGGATGATTTTGAGGTTGTATAATTGAAATTTTATTCTACTATATGAGTAATTATCTTATTTGGTTTTTATCATAGTTATATATCAAAATATTAACAAATTAAAATGAGGAGATAATATATATAATGTAATTACATAGTAATAATATATCATTTTCCTCTTAGTACAATCATTTTAAACGATTTAATTAATGATGATGGTCTATTTTATCTTATCATTAATAGGTTATAATGTTTTAAATATGAAAACAAAAATCATATCATAGAAATAATATAATTAATTTTTCTACATCCTTACATATTTTTGTGAAAAGAAGTAATGAAAAATAGAATACCTAATTTAAATGGAGGTAGTTGTCGACATTTAATCATGGATGATGATTCTCTTCAGTTTAAAAATACTGTTTTTAATTTTATAATATGAATATTTCATGAATTTCATAATTATATATTATATTATCTATTATTATCCTAATTTTATATTTAGAAAGTAAAATTAAACATTTTTCATTGTCGATGTGGTTGTCTGTACAACACAATATTCATATTATAGTTTTTATTTGTAGAATAGCTGATGTTGGTTAATGCTTATACTATCATTATGATAACATAAAAATATAATAATTATACTAATGATAACATTATTGAAATTTTAAATGATATTTTTGTATGAATACATGGATATAAATGAATAGAAAATATAGTTGAGCTATTGGAAATATTAATATTAATAATTAGATTGTTTTCCTTGTGAAGGGGTTAAACATTTTAGAAATGAAAATTTAAGAATACAAGAAGGTACATAACATTTATAATAGGTTTAAGGATACTACTAAGAATATTTAGAAATGAACATATGTACTTTTGGGGTTAGTTTTATTTAGAATATGAGTTTTCCTTTTATAAGTGGAAATGGAAGTCATTTTAACAACAACCCATAAATATTTAGAAGTAGGAAGTCACCATCAATAAATGTTTCTCAAAAATTGATAAATAGTTGATATGAGAGTACATAAGGTCTATCCATCCCTCAACTGAATATTCCTATACTATTTAAACATGTTTGATGTTATTTACTTTTTTATTCTTTAATTTTCTATTTTTTCTCTTACTATAGTAAATTGTTTTTATATAAGGTAACATATCATTATACCAAAAAAATAATCCTATTTATATAATTTCTTCATAATTATTAATATTTTGAAATAAATTTTATTTGATTCAATTTTTAATTATGATAAATATTTTTTTTCAAAATTGAAAATTTAACAAGCCAATTTTTTGACAAACAGAGTTTCCATTTTAAATTATCGAATATAATTTTATATATTAAAAATAATAATTATTATCATATTTTAAAAAAATATAAAAAATATATATATTATGATAAATGACTCAATAATGTCTATGTCAATATTTTATACGAATACCTTTATTAAGGTAATTTTAATTAGAAAATTATTATTTTTTATTATTTAACTAATTACATTTTATTCTTATTAATTAAACCATGGGTGGTCAACCAATTCAATGTCCATTTTATATTTTCTTATTTTTTATATTTTTCTACTTTTTAAAGGGTTGGGGAAACCATTACATGACACATAGGACTAGAGGCTCTTGGCATAATGCATGACCCAAAGTCCTGAGGAAGTAGATACCCCAGAACTAGCCCTCCCTAGAATACACTTCATTTAAGGCTCTTATCTACCACATATAATGGAGGATCAGATAGTATTTCCCAATATAGAGATGCACGGTTCCTTGTATCGATGGTGGTTTCAAGACCCACTCTCCATTCCCATCCAATTTGTATCTACTTTGGTGGATACCACTTTTTTATTCTACTTATGGGGAATGATCATATAGGATATTACCTACCTACATCATGTACTAAAGACCCTATATTACAAAATTCAATGGTCCAAAGGCCTTTTGTGGCCTGAAGTCCCCATTTCCAGATGGACTTTAGTGGCCCAAAGTCCAACTTACCTGAAGGCCCAATTCATTGGACGGAATATCCAAATCGGTTTTTCTTGAGGAGTATGTTTTCAAACACATTTACTAATTCAAATGTAGTCATATATATATTAAATTTTCACCTTTTCACATTATTCCCCATTTAAATAAATTTTATCCTCAAAATATGACTCATAATATCATTTGAATTTCTGAATGGAACAAATAATTAACTAAATACCACTAGATAATCATGGGTTCATTTAATAATTGAATGGAATTTTTCTATATAAAAACATATTATAAAAACATTATAAATCTATATAACCCATTCTTAATATCACATAGAGTTTTATATAGGGATGAACATCTATGTCCATAAATAATAGATTCCCATAACCCTTGAAAATGATTTATATGATAATCAATGAAGAATGTGTTTTAAGGTATAATTCAATGTCTAGTATCTAGTGAAAAAAAACATCGAAAAAGAAACTAATCATTATATAGTTAAAAATAACTATATTCTACATTATTTATAGTTTCATAAGTTGTTCCTTATTGACATGGATACTAGTGAATAATAGCCCTTGTATTAGGATATTGGGCTACATAATTCCCAAATTTCTTATAGTTGATGAAATAGATTCTTGTATCTTATCTCTATCGCTTACACTTGTCAGTATGACGACATTCATATCTTTACTTATAGTATTTTACATTCCCTTTAATTAAATTTACGTATGCTTCTTCACATGTTATTTACACATATGTTATTAAATATTCTTTCATTTATCTTCATTGACACTTGATCATTCGTGAGACTCTATCATTATATTAGTTGTTGTGATTTTGATATTGAAAATAACTACACTATTAATAATATTTCATGATGTATGCTTTATCATAATCCCATGGTTCATTACTTCATCTATCATATTTATGTTTTTTTGATGTAATCCTTTTATTATCCCTTACCCTCATGGTTCCTTCTAGTTATATCCATTAATAAAACCAAAATGGTTGAAATGTGGGACTAAATAGTATCAGTATGAGTTATTAGTCCAAATGATTAACATATGTGGGATTCAAACATAAAAAATATCATCATTAGCATCTTATAATAATATAATTCCATTAACTCAACAATCCTTAGAAAAATTTTAATCAAATTTATATTATATTTCTCAAGATTGAGATCATTCAATTTATATCCCCTTGAAGTGTCTATCTAGGTATATAGTCTTAGGTACACTCATCATGCATCATATTGATGATCAAGTCAATGATAACCCCATACTATTTTGGGTGACTACCCATTGGTTAATATATTCAAAAATAACACCCGATTTCCAATTTCAGGATATAGATATATTACTAATAAAACCAAATAAAATTAAATTTTTAAGAACATCATAATTTTACGTAATCATTAGAATTATTCCTGGAGTTTTCACTAATGTTATCTTATCATAATCCATAAAAAAACATTTTTAACATAATGTTAATAATATACTATTATAAATGTTATTATATTCCCTTCATCAATAATATCTTATTAGCCTTAAAATTATCCAAAAAAATCATAATCTCAATTGTTTTCGAAACCATCCTCTCATACAAATTCTGATACCCCAGACCTGCACTCCCGGATTCAGTGCTATAAACAAGTACTTTACATAATAACTTTTGTTATATCAATAATATATTGAATATAAACATACTTAATTAGAAAATAAATTATTATTATTAAACCTCTTATTTCTCAAGGGTCTTTTCAAGCTTATAGAATTAGATCAAAAATACATAATATAAACTAAGAAATCCCATATTCTTCATATGAAATGTAAATTTTTTCTGACTATATTAATGAATAAATAATACGTAACGAGTCCTATAAATATATAAAAATTCATTGAAATATAATATCTTTCTATAAATATCAGGTATAGTACCTTTCCTCATAATTTTGGGAATAGTAACATAACAATGGGGGGATCTCGATCACCTTATAATGGGAACCAATAATTGAAGATGTAAAAAATATAAGAATGGTGTATGTAATATGGATGTAATAGATTATTTGAATTACTCATATGTCATGTAAAATTTAATTACTGTTATATCCAATACATTTAGTAAAATCCTAGATATCAAAAACATTGATCTCATACTAATAGAATTCATAATGTCACACATCAAAAAACTACCATCAAGGCTTTGTATGAAAATATTTTACTGATATGTTGATAAATATCCAAAAAAACCCATGTTTCCTGGTGTTATGTTAACTTTCAAAGCATCGAGAGGCTATATCATATTGGGTGTCACACATAAAATGATGAATTCATTTTCATTCAACATAACGGTATTATGAAATTTCATATCAATCCCTAAGGAGCCTCAGACTGAAACAAATAACATGACTATCTCTATAATAAAAAATATGGAATGTTGATAAATTATCATCCCATGTTATAATTCACAAATCATTACGTAATTCAATACGTAAAAATATAGTCAATAATATTCTTTTCATAGTGAACATTCTCCTATTGGAATTCTGTAAAATAGGAAGTTCACATAGTAAGGGTAATGATTATATGATTCAGTCAATAATAAGAAAATATGATCATAATACACCTATAGAAATAAAATAGATGATTTTAAAATTACATATCATCAGTTTAACAAAGGAAACATAGAATGTTGATGAAATAAATAAAAAAAACGCCATCATAAAATGAGTACTTTGAATTACATCACAAAAGAAGGGATACCGAATAATATTTATTGATATATCAAGTTCAATCAATGAAATTATAATATATAAGAGGATAACTAATTTTACATAACCCCAATTATAGAAAATCCTGTTAAATATAATGATATAAATGTAAGAATAAAATTAAAAGTGATTTGATAAGTCTACTATAACATTTACATACAATATAAGCTTACATGTTACATACAAATGTAACATTCGAAAAGGATACATGAAAAATTTTATATCAATTATTTAAA
Source organism: Viscum album (assembly GCA_963277665.1). Lineage (NCBI taxonomy): Eukaryota > Viridiplantae > Streptophyta > Magnoliopsida > Santalales > Viscaceae > Viscum > Viscum album. The sequence goes on from OY728130.1 coordinate 1,715,714,892, forward strand.
AAAACTCTCCGAAAATGTAGCCATGAAAAAAAAAATTTGTTTTATAAATGATGATGGAAAGTGAAAGCATAAGAATGTGAAAGGAAAACCTTTTTTTATAATTTTCAAAATATCATTGTTCAAAACAAACATTATTAAAAGAGAATAAAAAACATTAAACTATATTAAAACATAATTGTACCAAATGTTATTATAAAATACCATATAATATAATATTAGGACTAGGGAAGACAGACATGGAAAAATAAATTTCACGATGAAGCATTATAACATAATAAATGACTATTTTATTTATCAATATCCCTTATGGGAAACATACCCCAAAAAGTGTAAAACTTTTTAAATGGGTTTTATTTGGTATATGTATAATAAATGATGGTGTATTATATTACACAATAATTAGGATTAATGTCCCTATATTATATGAAATATGTTCAAATTATCTATCATAACTCCATGAACAAAAATTATGTTTACAAAAATTCTTACAACTTGGGAACAAACATGATTATATGACATTCGATGAAAATAAACCGTGTTAAATTATTTTATCCCATTAATTTCTAATAAATGATATATATAAATTCATTATATGATATATTAATAGAAACTATAACAAAGGAAACACGATGTATAACATGTAACCTATTAAAACGAATTAGAATTAATACCAAGAAACCCCTTATAGATTTTGTAAAATTTATATCAAAAAGATTGAAATATGGGGCTTCTAATTGAACATAAAATAACATGACTAAAATATAATTCAGGATATGATATCTTTATTTGGTATTATATACAACACATAAATGATATTGGGTATATAATATAAAACATTCCTCACAAAGAGGTATTTGGGGTGATAACACTTTCCACAACAACGATTCATTATGAACTTCCACGTAATAGCTTAAATAATTCACATGTGTTCATTAAATAAATATACACTAATATTAATCTTGAAAATAATAATTTTTATTCTTAATTTTTAATCATTGTATATATATATATTAATTTATTTTCTATTTTTAATATCGGTTGTAAGTAATCATTATCGCATTAAATTGTTTTTGTAAAAGTGTTGTTGGTATATATTATTATTACATTTTACATCCCTGTTAGAACATATAAAAAATTGTGTTATATATTAAAATACATTTTATAAACATATAATTTCATTTCATTATTTTTTTTGATGAACCATGATGACAAAATTAACAATGGACATGTTTCATTGATTCTTAATGAATAAAGGGGGTTTCATAATTAATGAGATCTATTATTTTATAACATTACCATAACCAAAAAATATATATATTTATATCACATTTCATCATTATATAAATCTATATAGTCAACCATGATTAAATTCAGATTATTTTTCTAGGTTATGGTTAAACTTACACAATCATGATACTACTATAATTAATGGATTATTATGAGATAGATTAGTAGTATTACCATTATCAAAGAATTGAAATGATCAAATTTGTTTCTTTTTAGTGTTATAAATCCAAATTTTATTTATTTATATATATAATATATTTATATAATATAGGTACTATTAAAGAAGATATCATTTTATTCTTAGTATGCTTTTTTCTAAATGATTGAATTAAGGATAGTCATTTGCCGATCATATAATTAATATGTTCTATAATTTTTAATATTATAACCATAATGATATCATTAAAAGAATATTTATTATTTTATACCATCATTATATACTACCATGATAGAAAATAATATAAAAAAATTCCCCATTCAATACAGGTGTTAGTTTACATATACAAATTGATGTTGATTTTATTTTCCCTAGAACAGGTAAATTGGGTAATATATTTTAGCATTTAAAATTATAATTTTTTTTCATAAATATAATTATTATAAATGAAATTTCCTTTTATAAAAAATCTTTTATCCTCATGAAATAATAGAAAACATATGTTGTTGTACAAGCGGTTTTCCACACACACAAAAATCATGTAATTTTTTTAGATTATAATGGGGGAGGGGTGGTCGATGAATCTTCTATCATTATAATAAAATTAAAGTATAATAATTATAAATATTTTATAATTTAAATATTCTTAAATAAAATTTTAGAAAGGTGAAATCAATATAATTAAATTGGAAATAAGGTGAATCATTTAGAAATTCATACCATACTACTTTGATTATCACCATAGGTATGGTGTTTAAAACATTGAGGGATGGACATTAGAGTAGTAAAAAACCAATTTGAGAAATAAAATATATAGGATGATATATGATCCACACATACCACCACCATGCATTACAATAAATGTTATAAATATTCAAGAGGTCTTTAACTCTTATATTCTATAATTTTAACAATATTAATTTTACCATGGAAACTAGTTTATAATTGTTGTTACTTCTAATTATGACTATAAATAAAATGTCCCTTATTGAATAATTTGGGCCTTATTATTACATATTTTAAATCTAATTTATTTTATTCAATTTTTTAATTATCAGAAAAATTAAATTATAAATAATAAATTTGATCAAATTATTTTTGAGAAGAACAAAAATAATATTTTGACTTATCAAATATTGATTTGTACATAACATAATATTTTATTTATTATTTTTAGTTTGTAAATTTGAAAAAAAAATATTTTATATATGGCCTTGTATAAAATATATTACACTACAGTTCTATCGATATGGAGGTGTTTTCCAAGGGGAGTTATAAGGTTCATTGTGTTTCAAATTGATTACAAGACCATTTTAAAAAATTGTCAAATAAAATTATAATTCAACACCATTAATAATAAGTGTTTTCAATTATTGATTGATTAGTCTATTGAAAGGGGGAAAATTTTTTTCAATAAAAAATAAAAAACCAATAATGTAGTCAACTCTTTTCATCTATAGTTAGTTTATTTATCATTATAGTAGAATCTTTGATCTTCACATATCAAATCCATATATTTGATAATTCATCATAAATTACTATTGGTAGTGAAATTTAATAAATTTCATCATATCATTTTTTGTGGTAACTAAATTATTTTTATGGAGTATGATTACTTTTCCTCCCATTTTAAATAACATAATAATAACCCATTAATATTGTTTTATAATATCATCTACCCAATTGATCACACTTTTTTTAGTCTAACTCTTTTTTACAGGAAAAAAATTATCATTTCCATGTTATTATAGATAATTTCTATTTTAGTAATGATAATTTCATTCATTGAGATATCATATTATAAAACTTTACATATGATATTAATTCATAGAAAATTATCAATGGATATATTAAAATTATCATCAAATTAAAATTTTATTGAATATTCCATCCAAATAAACATTACATTTTATTCCAAGGAATATATATCACATATGTTTTTCAAGGAATGGGGTTGAAAACTATAACTTTATTGGCCATATTTTATACCAAAGAAATATCATCATTCCTTACTAACCTCTATTGTCAACAACTTTTATCACCCTGGTCACAACATAGAACATTGTATTAGTGATTGAACGAAGAATGTATAAATTGATTTTTTTGTTGTGTATATTTGGAGGGAGAAACCCAAAAATTTCATGGGTCTAGTGTGGTTTATGGATAGATTTTACATGGACAATGGTTATGTTAATGGTATATAAACATGATGGATATTGTGATTATGGAATGACATAACAATGCTTTATAAAAGCCTTATACTGACTCGGGAGGGTTTTGTCTCTGTTTTGCATCTCAGGTGTTTCCAAAATTGGTTGAATGACTAAAACATCTATTGATAAAAATATTTTTCGAAGAGCTTATATATTGAAGAATAGATTAAGATACACAAAATCTCTAATAGATTAAAAAATATATTTTTTGTTTTTTCATTCTTGGATTTAATAAAATGATAAATACTAAACGATGTGTTACTCATGTCACATGCCATATTCTTTACACAATGAGAATAATGTTTTTTTCTAGAGAACATTCCATATAGAACTAATAGACCCACATAGTTATTTTATGTAACAACCTAATATATTGGAAGAATACTATATTAAATATCATATACAACACACAAAAATGAATTTAAATGAACCATGAAATATTATAATCCATATATTGCCATTATAAAATAGCCCTTGTATTAGTTGGTATAAAATTTCTTAAAATAACTAGGAAAAATATTTAAATTACAGAATAAATATATATCCATAGATTAATTCCTATTACTTTAGTACTAAATTATTTGTAATGTTATTTTATTCTTCAAGTATATGTTTTCTTCAAAAATCAATTTTATTACTTTTTTGTGAGAAAATACTTCCATTAATTATTTTAAATAAAATAAATTTTAATTTTTAAATGAATAACATTACTCAAATAAGAATCTAGAAATTTTGTTTTTGTGATTTTCAAATATTTTTTGGAAAATATATATATTTCAGTAAATAGTGAAAAATATATATTTTTATGTAAACCTATATTATTTTTTCAATCATTTACAAAGATAATGTAGGTTATATATTAATTTAAAATTAAAATAAGTTATATTATAAAATGAAAATTTTAATTTTATTCATTGAAATTAATTTCTTGATTTAATTTGGAATAAAAAACTATTTATACATATAAACGTATTTTTCCGGAAATCTATTTTTCATTACGTTTTTCGTTATAATTTTATATTAATTAATTGGACATGTAGAAATAAAATCTTGAAAAATGTGTGCTACAATAAGAATTTGATGTCCTAGGTTGGTAATTATGACCTTTTTATTTTTTTTCATTATGAATAGAAACATTGGTAAATAATTGTCAACATGACAAGGGGTAATCATGTAATTTAAATTAAAAATAATATGAATAGGATTTGAAATTGACTTCATAACTTTTCTAAATTAACTTTTATGAAACAATTTCATCTATAATCATATAATATTATTATAAATGAGCTTTGTTCTATTTGGAAACGACTTTTACATTAATATTACTTTTTTATTGAAAAGTCAAAAATGTTATTCTATTTTTTGTGTTACCATTAAATTATGGATTTATGGAAAAATCATTGATCTGTACGTTCTAAATTATCATTTGAAATATAAATTCTTCTTTTTATATTGTTAATTTACGTCAAATTTTTAGTGGCAAAATTATTATATTAAATTCATACACAACAAAAAGTATTTATTCAATTAGTAAAGAAAAATAAAATAAATGATTTTAAAATGATATCAGGTGATATAATTAGAATGTATTAATGTGTTCCTTGAATTTAATATATCTATATGACATTTTAGTAATGTGTAAAAGTATTATAATATACTTACACTATTATCTTGATCTATTTAAATTCATGTTAAAATAACTATTTCGAAAATAACATTAATAATATTTTGTAATAAATACTATTTTATTAAATGTTTTAATATTAACAAAAAATATAATATTCAGAAAAAGGAAAATGAAATTGTTTAAAAAATAAATCATGGTCCTTTTATGGACACATTATCAAACCATAAAGGGTCAAATGTTTTAAAACTGATTTAATTGTGAAAATGGATAATAATGGGTTAAAACTAAAATATAAGGGGGGAAACATGGAAAATATTTTTGAAAAATTATTTTTATTTGTGTATTTAGACTCATAATAAAAATATGTTGAATTTTTTTGAATTTGAATCCATTCTTATGTAAATAATAATTTATATTTATAGAATGGTTTACGAAATTCCAACAATGTCCAGCCCCTCTCTAATAAAAGGGAAATTCTTCTCTATCATCTTCACATATTTTTGAGAATCATGGTTCAAAAAATATAAAACAAATACCTTCTGAGGATCCTTATACAAATTCTAGATATTTTTTCTCTTCCAAAATACCTAAACTAGGTCACATAATATGAGATACAAAAGTAGTCTACCCAAGAAAATGTAGTTGGTCTTGCCAACTCTTTCAAGTGTATTTTTTATTCTAAATATTTTTAATGGTTTTTACTTATAATAAAATAATAATTCCTATATAATAAACATATTTAAATCTAATTATGATTATTTTTCATTACTTTTACATCTATTTTTCCTCCAACAAAAATAAAAAACATTGCTCATGCGTATATACAACTTACCATCTCTATATAGAAATGTAATTTGTTATTCATTTCTATTATTATGGTATGGTTATAAATATAGAACTCATGAAATAATAAGACATTTATTACATAAATATGATTCCAAATTTATATTATTATATAAACCTACATTCCTTATAATACATTGAAAATTGAAATTGGCACTCATGTGTAAGTGATGACTACCCCCTCCATGAAGTGATGTGATCTGTTTATCACTTCTGATTTATATGGATTGTAATAAACACTGATTTAGTATATATATATATATATTAATGATTCTATAACTATGGATTATTATTTAGTTTTCTTTCATTCTATAAACTTAAAAAATGAAATCAATATTCTTGTGTACATATGGCCTACCATCTTCGGGAATAGTATAATTCATTTTTCAATGTATACCTTTTATGGATTAATATAAACACATATATAATGAATATTTATTATTATTAAACCAATATTAACAATATTTATATAATTAAATAATGATCAAAATATAATAAACAAATCCATATAAATTATTACAAGAAAAATGATGAAGTTATCACTGAGACTAGTGATTTTAAATAGAAATTGGTAATAAATAGGCGATAAATGTTTATAATTAAATAATATTTTTCATTAAATATATTATTAGAATTTTTATAAAATATGTATAATAAATATATGTTTATTATAGATGATTTTTTAATGATTTTCTTTTAGACATATTTTCAATAATCGTGAAGGGAATGATTTTTTAACTTATACGAAATGAAAATATTTCACCACATCAAGAAAACTAATTGACTTGATGTTTCATTTACATATAAAATTATTTTAAAACTAATTACTTTTAAAAAATTTGAGAAGTTTTTTTTCTTAATTTGATTAATAATAATGGTTTTTTCCTCATGAAAAATCATATTTGTATGGTATTTCTATTAATAAAGAGAAAAAAACCATTAATTTATTTATGATCTACTAGGGAAATTTTTTAATGATATTATCCTCATTATTTATCCCTATGGTTTATGATCAGTTTAATTGGTGAAAATATTAATATTTCATATGATCGTTTTCCAATATTAATGTTTATATTGATGATCTATAGAATTATTTTTCTCCCCTTTTATATGATGAATCCATTGGTCTTAATAAAAGATGGTTAGGGCCTACTATAACCCCTCGATTCATCAAAAATTCTCATTAGATAAATATTTTTTGGTATTTAGACAATTCTTTACCCATTTTTGTAATATGAATTGGCACATGTCATTGATGTTATTATTATGATGTCCAACATTATTCACTCAATCATTATAAAACCTATTACTATTAACCATGTGATTATTTAAGTAGCTATGATATCCCATGATGTAGTCCCATTTTATGACATTAGTCATATGTAATTATTTTATCATCATTTTTACAACATATTATTCTTCATGGTAATGATATTGATTGAATGGAATATGTATTCAGTTATTTAAATTAATATATTTATTGTGATTTATTTTTCCATGATTGATTCAATTGTATATAACCCTTACCAATAATAGGATCTCACACCAATTTGGTTTCATTTCCCCATGATTTGAAGAAGAAATCATTGAATGAGTTCATGTATTAAGAATATTTACATTCATTTTCTTATGTATTTTATGTTTTTATGTGTAATGTGAGAGTCTAGTACGTATCAAGGTTTTCAAACCCTACCCATTGAGGCATTCTTGGGTAGAGATAAGCTGGTCGTGACCTCCCAAAAACCCCCACCAATAAGATAGGGGAAATAGACCATCACTTACAAGGAATATTCCACATATGAGAGGCATTTTCTTAAATACCTCTACACACACACACATCTCCTAGCCCATACAATGTTTATAAATTTAATAAAACTGATATCAATAATGAATATATGTTATCTATCCCGCATTAGAGTACTAGAAATCGATAAATACAAAAAATTATATCCCAACTAAAACTAGAAGGGGTATAACGTGCTTAAAAGGTTTGGATTACTTTAAAATTAAACGCTACTGAGAACCTCATTTTTTTAACACAAAACAATGCTCTTCTAACTGCCAATCCTTCTAGGACTCCATCAAAAGGTCTAAAATATGCTTAAGATATGGTGAATGTGAGAATATACCATATATGGGTGAGTATAAAAATTCCCAAAAGGAAACACTGAAATAACCACACATAAATCATCATGACTAGTCAACTCTTAATAGAAACACAATAAAAAACCCAGATATACTAATAATAGACAACCAGACTAAAGTGGTGTTGACCAATAATTCATTCCATATGTTTCTGCTAGAGTATTCAAGGTAACTCTCATTCCTAGTGAATTCACTCAACTAGTAATCCCATCTCTATTGACACCCATCCAAATACTCAAGATCTTTGGGGCCCATCAATGAAGTAATCAATGTATCTCTGCAGATCTAATCATCCCAGAAGAGGATGACACCAAGGATCTTTGGGGGATACCACTGACCCTATTGGATCTTCCTTTTAAATAGAGGATGACGTCTTACAAATTTTGTTCATTCGTATTCCCTGAATCCCACCTTTGAATGATAGAGGATCCCACCAAGGTCCGACATGGGATGCAATGAACTCTTTCCATAACATATCTTGTAGATGCGGTCAAGATCATGTGTTGAGGATGTAATTTTGGGCAATGTCACTGAGGGATAATAATATTATTTAACAATCAACAAATCTTGGTCAATATTAAAGAACCTAAGGGCTCTAAACACCCTAAGAGGGGCTATAATTCCATTACTATGGGTACATGACTTGTCATTCCAACCCCAGTCTTCCCATGTCTTTCTGTATAACATGTAATGTAAACCTAATAATTCATGGAATGTACTATATTGGTACAAAATGTGTTAGTGTTAGCCTAAAATCATAATGTGTCTTATATTTCTTCCCTTTTGTGTTGGACTTTTTCAATGAAAATGTGGTCATGTATGAGTAATGGGATCAACCATTCACTAAGGTCTTGTTGAAGTACATGACATTTCTAGTGTACTCCATCAATTCCCCAATATGTGAGGGTACACTATGAGTCTAAGGATAAATTCACATGGTGTGTAACCCATTTCATATGGATTTAGGCATTTTTCTTCTCCATGGAAATTAGTCCACCATAGTTAGTACACGACACGTCATGAAACCTTGGATCACACATCGTGTAACTCATATTTTCTAGAAACTAATGTCTTTATTCACACATAATCTAGATATACCACCACCACCCACTATATAAAAAATTAATGTGTATCAAGGGTCGTACAACCCTCTCCATCTTCATTCACTAGATCCTAACCATATTCTTTAGAAAATAATTGTCTATGTAACATTCTCTCAGTAGAATGTGAAAAACTACAATCGAAAACATCCAGATCTAAATTCATACATCCTCCATCATCACACAACATTGTACAATCCTTGAATATGATATAAAACCATTATATTGATATTTTTCATCAATGATATGTCATGTAACTATATAATACTATGATATCATCTAACCATGGTACAAACAAATTTCCAATGGTTAATAAGAAAATATAAGGTGGAGAAAAGAACAAACCATAAAATGAGGAATAGACATCATACGTGTATTTGTTGGAATATATCCATTTTAGTTAGGACTGTGAAAAACGAGTATTGATAATCAAAACAATATATCCCAAATCAAAAGGAGAACTAATAATGAAACTCAAATCATGTTCAACCCATAAATAACCCTATTGGTGGAGCTAATTTTCATTCATCATGTGATAACCAATGGGGAATATATCACCATAAATCAACCATCGATCCTCATGTATACATCATCTGAAAAAAATCTTCTTCAATCACTCATCTTAATTTATAGGTATTTATCGATAACCTTGTAAATTGTCTATATTGGGGATTAAATTGTAGATGGATATGTTATTGTGACAACATATAAAAAAAGAGTGATATTTAATTAATTAATTTATTTCTTTAATTATATTCAACCATGATGAAACATTTCAAAAATTTGTGATGCCAAAAAACGTTATTCCACTCCTTGGGTAAAACAATGTTATAAGCTCAATAAAGGCCTAAACATTAAAATATGGTCCTCTATTACAGTGTTTTCAACTCTATTAGAAAAACTATATGTGTGTTTTTAAAATAATTAATATCATTAAAACATCAATTTTGGGCTCCCTGTGCTTTGGAATCTCACACTTTATCAACCGCTAGCTCTAAAAATATTATTATATAGATTTACAAACCATACATGGAAAAAAGATATGTTATATTCTCCCCATTGTGGGGGTTTTTTCCCTGAAAATAAAAAAGGGAAACTCAAAATTATGGGGGTACGGAGCACACATTTGGGTCTCCCACAATGAAGTTATCTCTTGAAGGCACGTGTACTTCCACAAAACATGCAGTATAGAAATCACTCACCCACATGGATACTCACTTGCAATCCTTTATCTCTATTATGTACCCCACAAACGTACCTCCATCCTCTATTAACAACTAACCATAGTCGAAAACATATGAAGGGTCTTTCACATACCTCTCCAAATACGATACATGAAATATTTCACGTACCTATAAAACTATGGCTATAGGGATAAGTGGTAAAACACCTTACTAACACTATTTAATATCCATAGTCTCCAAAAAAATACCATAGATAACTTCCTACCCTATCCAAATTATGTAATCCACTTCTATGGGAGACCTTTAGGAACACATGGTCTCTATCCACATACACTAAGGGCCTCCTTATTTGGTCAATATATAATATATGACGGCTGTGTATAGTCCTAAAATTCTCTTTGTTGAAGTAAACTTTTGATATTGTAACTCAAACAAACATTAGTCCCGTGAGTAATGACTCTTCTAGATTAGTCCAACATAGTGTTGACCTACTGGGTGACCCATACAAATCCTTGAATGATTCCATAACAATGGTGGAATGTCATCTATCATTTTATGAAAAATAATTGTAGGATAGCTAATACACCCAATTGTAGACAATGTACAACATTCACATCCCAAATAATTCCTCATCAAAATGAATAGTTTTCTCAGTATGGTTGTCAGTCTAGGGGTAGAAGGTCATTCTCAAATGAAACTATTTCCCAACGGCCTCCTGTAATAATATCTAGAATCATGATGTAATGAATTTATCACCATCTAAAATGAATATTTTAGGAACTTCAGGGATTCAAACTATCACATACATATAAATTCGTCATATGATCTCTATTTTAATCTTATCTCAAATAGCTATGATTTTGTCTTACATGGTGATTCTGTCTAGGATCACCCTCATAAAATAATATCATTTGGAATATATAGTAACCCTATCATAAATCCGATTGACATATAATATCACATTCACTATGTCACATAAATATGTTTAACTAATATAGGTGTAACATGGTAATCATCCTTTACTTTATAATAGGTGAGGCATTAAGAGAAAAACCATGCTACACACTCCATCATACCTGCCCACTAGAACATACTTCATTGTTCCTCATATATATTTTCCACAAATGGATGTACTACCAAAAAGGATTTATGTAACTACCTCATCCCATTCTCCCATAACATTATGGGTACCATCATTTATTATATTCATATGATGATGTTATCCTCAAATTTATAAAATTCATTAGCATCATCTTCGATTGATATAAAATCATTTAAGGTATAACAGTCTGTATCTCAACACTGAGTCTCCCAAAAAAATATAGAATATATGGGGTAACAAATATTTATGATATAAACAAACCACTATCCTTTTCCACTAAGTACAACTATAATGATGCTGAATTTTCTAAATACCTGTTCAGTAACTATGAACAATATATCCTTTTAAGTGCATCTACAACCATGTTTTCCATCCCGGGAGTATAGACTATCTCAAATTAATAGTCATGGAGGAACTCTAAAAATTTTCCCAATATAAATTATAAATCCTTTTGGTATGATATATAATTGAGACTCTTGTTGTTAGATTAGACAAAAAACATTCACCCATAAGGTAGTGTTTCCACATCTTCAAGGTGATGTCTACTACTACAAAATTAATATCATGGGTGGTGTAGCTCTAATAAAGTAGTATCAACTTCCATGACCTATAATAAAACACTACCAACCTCTGTATCAGATAAAATAAAGTCATCTCCCATAGGAATTATAGAAAACTATTTACTTAACACCCACCTCTAGAAATCAAAATATGGGGGTCACTCATCAATATCTCCATCAACTCCTAAAAGGCCTAATGGAACCTATCCAACCACCTGAAAGACTTAACCAACCAGTTCAAAATGTCCATATGTTTTCACATCTATAATAAATCATGAATGAATCCCCTTGAGTATCCTACCATCCTATATAAGTTATGCACCTACATCACACTCTTGGGGGACTCCTAAGGTAAAAATACCTTGACCTTCACTGGATCCACTGATGCACCACCCTTGGCGATGACATGTCCTTGAACGTTGACCTAAAATTTCAAAAAACATAAAATTATGGATATCCCAATAAATCCAATACTATCTTATTTTTCCTAGAATCATCCTCAAGTGTCTCATGTGCATATCATTTTATGTTTGGGATACTATGATACTATCAATGTTGAACACCAAAAATCATTCTAGGAAATGATAAAAGATATAGAATATAAGTATAATGAATAGTATTTGGAAATTTCTCTTGAAAACATGAATTACCATGTTCCCATCTTTATGATATAAATATTAGAAATTTGTCTTCAGTATATCCTTATCCCGTACTCACCACTGGTGATTTCTTGATCTCAGGTCAATCATTGAGAACCATCACACCCCTGTCAAATGAACAAATAGATTTTCAATATTTGGTAGTGGATACATATTCTTCGTGGTCACCTAGATAAGAAGCTAATGACCTATGGAAAACATCAAAATCTTATATGCCTTCTTGGTGAAAAACACTAGAGATGCCTAGGGGGAAACACAGGGTCTCTTGATGCCCTCCCTCTGAAATTTCTCCAACATCAACCACAGATCTTAAATATCTATGGGTTTTATTTGGTATTATCAATTTGATATCAGGTCTATATAAAGTTATAATTCTTTATATAATTCTCTCTCTTAGTTGGGAGATAGTCCTAGAACATCCTTATGAATGATATCCCCAAACTCTATCACCAAAGTAGAATTCTGAAAGCTCATAATTGTGGAAACCCAACCACAGAATCCTAGAGACGGTTCCTTACATTATTACAATAGAATGATTTAAAACTCAAATCCCATTGTACCTATCCATTTATATGTTTTTGAATAATATATTATATATATATATATGACACTCAAATTAAATTGGTTAAATAACAAAAATCACAAAAAATGTAAAACATCATCATCCTTTAATCTAATTCCATGAATTATTCAATATATATTTGGTAAAGGAAACAAAGTAAGGTTGAGATCAAATACTCAATAAGGGTATTTTATAGGAGAATTAATAATGATTTACTGAGAATAGTCCATATGTCATGGTAAATAATTGAAAACACGAGAGGTAATCAATACTCTATGAATGAAACACATCCATAGATTTTTTTAACTATGAAAATCATCTAGATAAATATAAATAAAGTTAAGGAACATATTAATTATCTGATTTCATGTTTCTAGCACACGAACCACTATAATTTCAAGATATATTCTCTAGACAGTTTAAACTATATTGATTTTTTCAAACAATTCATATCATGAGATTACCGATGCATCGAGAGTATATCTATAAATAGGAACCACCCATGGATTCTAATGAAAATAATTCCCCATATATCAATTAATTAATTTATTTAAAAAATAATATTACTAATCATAAAATTTATATATTAAAAAAACACATTTATTAATATTTTCAAAATTAATAAAATAAATATCAAATAGAACACCACATGTAAAAATGGAATACGGTTTAGGATTTAATCATATCTGTCATACAATAATACTTATATACAATATAGATTTAATTTAAAATGAAAAATGATTATAATAAATATATTATTTCAATATAATGTTAAAAATCATAAGAGAAAGTAATATTTTAAAATAAATTTTATCAGTTGGTAATTTTTAAGTCAAATCCCCCTGTATGAAATAATTCATAGTGAAGAGTGTAATACCATGAGGAATTAATAAATCATTAAATTAAATTTTAAATTTATAGTAAATAAACCCCACGAATGTTAATTGGTGAATACTAAAAAATTAGACTCAATGGAATGAAAATTGATACGGAATCCCTTATAACATGAGTAACATTTAAATCATGAGATTTTTGAATGAATAACATCAATTCAAAAATATATAATCAAGAAATTAATTATACAGAAGATATAAATTGTTATAAGGAATTATATAGAACACATAATAGAAAAACCTTGTAAATATGGTATAAGTCTCTAGGAAATAAATGCGAGACAATAAATCCCCTAACCTAACATTCCTTTTGGATGAATAATATTTAACCTCTTGTATAAGGGTTTTCATAATGTCATTAAATTATACCAGAACCATACTCATATTAATAATTTTGTATATGATGTTATTATAATATATTATTACCCATTTGTCAATAATATTTCATTATTTTCACTGTTTTGGGTGTTAATTACAGTGTTTTTTTAGTATGTTTTGGCTTGCTATTTTTTTATTCTGTTGCATAGATAATTATTTATTTAACTAAAAAATTTAAAACATGATTTTATTATCATATATATTTTTTATATGTTAATTTATTTTAATTAGTATTATTTAATTATTATAGATTTAATGAAAAAATTATAGACATGATATATCGTACATTGATCTGAATGTGGCTTTTATTTTCCTAAAATATTTAAATAAATAAAATTAAATGATATATAAGTATATTATAATTAATTTATAATTTTTATTTCATATATACAACATATTAATTTTAAGCTCATCTTTAATACATACCATGTGAAGCATTAATGAGTGACATTCCTTTGGGGAGGTAGTAATCCACAAATCCACAAACGATGGAATCGTATTCACACAAAATAAATTCCATTATGGTCTCTGTCATATAATAATTACATAATAATAAATACCTTATAAATATAAAATATATCATATATAATCTATATATCTGTAATTATTCCCGACCATGAAAGGGTGTAATGAAAGAACAAAAGGCATCAGTTTGTGATGTGGTAGTTTTTCGTACACATGAATGATGATTGGGTATCCCATTTTATAGAAGTGTGTGAAATTTTATGTCATATCCATTACATAAAAACAACTATAAATATTTAATATACTAATGTAATTATATAGTAAATATATATGCTAAATTAAAAGGGTGGAAAAAGAAATAAAGAAATATTTCTCATAGAAGAATGTGTCTCTTCTTCTATTAACTTTTTTTGGTTTTCACCAAAATACTTCCTTTGATTTATTTCTATATAAAGTGAGGATTATAGGATTTGGGTATGGATTTTGGGTGTTTATTTTTGATTTTTTATAATTATTCATATGTCTTTATATGTGTGAATATATAAGTGGTGAGTTCCCTTTAATAGTATGGTAGGAGTGCCATTCTTGTAAATACTAAAAGGTAAACACTATTGGGAGGTATCCCTTACTTCATGTGCTTAAAAAATTAAAAATATTGTATTTTAAAGAATTTTTTTTTTGAGAAAATCTTATACAAATAAAAAGTGAAAAACATTTTTATCATTTTTTCCATATTCTTTGTGTTCACCCAATTTTATCTTATTTGTTTTTACTAAAGTAAGTTGTCTCTTTTTATTCATCTAGGTAATTTTTATGGTAAATATATATTAAAAAGGTATTTATTAGATATATATAACAAATTATTCTAAATTTTATATCTAGTTTATTAAATTTAAGTTCTTTGTGTGCATAAAATTAATTTTAATAAAAACCCATGCCAAACGCAAAACCTTGTTTTAACCATAATCACATTAATTAATTTTAGCTATTTTCACTAATTATTATGGTAAAATTTTATGTTTAACTTACTAGAATATAAATATTCATATAATCCCGAATACATGTATTTTTTTCCAAATTTATATCACCAAATTAGAAAAATTACATTCAAATTTAAAATTGTATATTTGGTGAGATATATGGTTTCTAATGTGAAAATGTCTAAATTATTACTAATTTCTTAAATTAAAATTTAATATAAAAATGATTCTAATGAATTAAATTAGATTTATATATGTATTATTTAACTATTTGGACTTTATTAAAAATAAAAAAATTAATTTAACAATATAATATATTTATATTAAAAATAAATCATAAAATAAAATTTATTATTTTACACTATTCATCAAAAAAGTGAAAATTTCTCAGAAAAAAAATTACCACTGACTTAATTATAAAATTAGTTTATCAATAATAAAGCTTATTTTCTCCTATAATAATTTTCAAGGTTCCAAAATATAGATTTAAAACAAGTGCACCAATAAATGTTAAAAAAACTACCTTTAGAAAAATACATAATATTTATGCACAAAATTCTCTTTTTTTATCTTATACATGTAAAATATATTTGATTAATTTAAGAAAATATTGAGTATATAATATTAAAATTTCATTCCCTAGTAGTAAGTAAATTTAATTATTATGATGAAATTCCTTTTATGTATAAAAAAAATTTATATAAAAAATTATTTTATATTCCATTGTTATTTATATTCATTAATAATTAATTGGTAACCTATAAATTAAACAACATATATTGATAAGATAATTAATCCTATTCATATAGGCAAATTTTATATTTAATATATATCTTATTACATTTAATAATAATATTTTAATAATATATTCTTATTCGACAAAATGTGAACTTACGTGCAATGAAATCTATTAATGAAATTTCATGTATGTATTGCATGATAACTCAGTAATGCATGCATTGCAAGCTATATTTTAATGACCCAGGTATTTATAGAATAATAATTTTTTATTTTTATTAATAATTAAGAATAATATATTTATTTTAAGTTATAGGGGTGATTTTTTTGATAGCGTACTCGACATTAAACAACAGGCTTCTCAGAAATATTATACTACAGACAATAATGAGTTATACAGAAAAATAATAAAATATTATTATTATTATTTTAAATCATAGTTAAATTATAGTCATTGGATTAAAGGGAATGAATAGTATCAACAAGAATTTGAAATATGTTTTCGACAATTTTAATGATGATTCATTGATTACAAAATTTATTTCAAATAGAAATAAAAACTAGTTGAATATAATGGATGTGTTTTTATGAAAACCTATTTAAAAGAGAATAATTGTTTTTTCATATCACAGTTTATGGTTTTTTATATATTTAATCATATATTATTTATATTCAATTAAATGTTTTAAAATCATTTTATATATTTTTTGAAATATTTTATAAGAATAAATTCATTTTTTGTGATAAAAGAAGTATTTTTCTAAAAATGTAGTTCTATCGCCTTTTGATGGAGAACAATTTTTAAATACAGTTTTAACACATTCATATGTTTTATTTGACAAAATAAATATCTTTTTTAAAATAATAACATAAAAACATACATTGGATGAAATTTTGGTATTTTTCTTCTAAAGTTAATTCTATAAAGAATAGTGAAGAATATTGCATTTTAATTCAAAATGGCCTTTTAATCTAATTTATTTATATAGATTGATTGTAATTTATATTGATTTTAAAGTGTAAGTGGATTATAAGTTTATCATTTAATCCAATTTTGGACATTTTATGGAATTTTACATTGAAATTGGACATAATTGTATGTCAATATTTTGATAGATTTTACTTTTCAAAAACAAGATTTTTGGTTTTGAAAAAAAGAATTTATTTTAAATTATTTTCTAAATCATATGTGTATTTAATTTTGTAAAATGTATTCAATTTTTTGAATCAGGAGTTCTAAATTGTGTAAATAGATATCTTTTAATTTTAGACATTATGAATAGTAATTTTGGTAAATATTTTATTTACCATGGTTAAATGGTAAATCTGATAAATAAGGGTAAAAAATAATTTTATAATAGTATAAAATTACAATAAAACTTCTCCTGACCATATTTGATGAGATATTTATTACCATGGTCCTCTTTGAGTCAATTTTAGGACCCCATTGAGCCACTTGTGTGTGAAAATGTCATCTAATTTCGTTTCATTTAAAGTTAAGAAAAATATAACCAAAACATGTATCTTTTAGTAAAATAAAACATATATGGGGTTATATAAGTTGTATTTTCAACGATAAATATTTCATCGAAATCTAAAACTATTTCCAACATCATGGTATTTTATTTATAATTTTCACACATAAAATAAATAAATATATTTACGATAGAATTATGATATAGTCATTATTTTATTACTGAATGTTTTGAATAAGTGAGATTATAAATAAGAAAATAAGTTTATTTTGAAACCTTTTATGTCATTTGTGAATTTTTAGAATACTTATGACTTTTTATTTTTGAATTAATGATGTTTTTTTTGAAAAAATAAAGTTCTGTTTTTGTAATAGTCATGATATGAATTGTATTTAAATTGACAGAAATGCGTTTTTAAAAACAAATACTATTTTATTAAATGATATAACAGTCCTAAAAATCCAATATTCTACAATGTGACTTAGATAATGTTTTAAATGTCTATAATGAACCACTAAAGACTATATTGTCATTTTATGGTAACTATATTAACTATATAGTATGAACATACAAGAATACATTGTAGAAGTTCAATTAGTTATCTACCGGTTAATACTAAATGATAAGGTTAAATTGGAAACCAAAACGTGTCTAAAACCTATTAGTTGAGATGATTTCAAAAAATTCTATTCTTATCATAGAATTTAATGAGTTTTGAATATTTTTAAAATCAAAATTATGTTTATAATAAAATAATGTTTCAATACATTCCTAAAGTACCCATCCTCCCTCTAATAAAAGGAAACCAAATAAAACCTTTACTCACACCTCTCATGCCCCCTTGTCTAGGCCAACCTGTGCTCTAATAAATTCCCAACATCCCTATCTTCCTCCAATAGACCTTACCTTAGGCATATCTAAATTCAAGAACACTTTTTGGCTCAAATCAAAGGGTCTTAACCATGTTAAGAGGAAATTATTCAACAAATGAGTCTTGTTGGACAAGAGGTATGGGACTTCATATCAATCGGTATTCATTGAAGCATATCTTGATTTTATGCACCTTTATAATCATATAATGTTTATATAATATATATTTAGATTTAATATTTATGTAATTCTTTAATTATTTTTATTCAAATGTTTTTCAAGTAGAAAAGGTCTAGTTAACTAAAACCTAATTTTTAATCTTTTGAGGATATATATTTCTAAAACCTTTTATTTCATGTTCATGATTTCAAAAAGTTTTCTATGAATTTATTTATATGGACATGAATTTTTTAAAATGTTATATTTTTTAAAATGTTAAATTTTTTAAAATGTTTCATTGTGGTATGGGACACATTTATTTAAAATATTCTTTATTGAATGTTATAAATTGTTTTGGAAATGGATTGAGTATTACAATATATTGAAATTATTTTTTATGATTAAAATTGATATATTATTAGTCAAAAGCTGATATTTGAAATATTTTATGTGTTATGATTATATAATTGTACTTGGACATTTGACGTGTGATTACGTGATAAACTAATAACAGGTGGTTACATGATAAACCAAATAACGGGTGGTTCCCTAATAAATCAAGGATGGGTGGCTATGTTATATCCTTCAATGCATTGGGTATAGAAGTCAGCCTTATGTCTATTCCATTTAGTGGTATGTGCAGAAGTCGATTGTATGGTTATTATATTTAATTATGATTATGTCCCAAGCTACATTTTTATATTATATGTTATTCTTTATGGGATTTATGCTTATATTTTTGTTAAAAAAGGGTAAAAAATTATCATATATTTAGTAAAGTGTTTTTTCTACTTATTTAAGGTGAAAATTATTACTTTATGATAAAATATTCATGGTTTACATGTTGTTTTGAAAAACAAATATTTTTCATTCATTATTTATCCCTTACTGAACTTTTTATGCTCATCCAATGTTTTGAACTGTTTTTTCACACTACTTAAAGATAAATAGCGTCAAGGATGAGATTATGGAAAAGTAAAGCTACTTAAAACATATAACTAGACGTGTTTAATTTTTTGTATAGTTTTTGTTTTATGACAAACAAATTATTTTCAGTTGAAGAGTCTACTTGTAATATTGAAGATGTTATGTATAAGTTATGACCAAATTCTCAAAATCTCTAAACATATAAAAATCTTAATTGTGAATTATTATATTAATTCAAGATTATGCTAATTTTTAAGGTTGGGGAATTATATATATATTTATATATCATATTTTGAATTTATATAAGTTAATAAATTTATTTAAAATTGTCATTATATTATATTCCATTATAATCGTGGTGATACGTGTCATAAAGGCTATTGAATATTATGTTCATATTTTAATATTTTTTTGTGTTACATTCCCCCCAAAATAAATAATGTTTTCCTTAACCATTTAAAATTGATCTCAGTAATCGAGGTTTTGAAATTTCGAAATTCCATAGTTGAAAATCCCAAATAATAAAACAATTAACAATGTATCATCTTTATTAACAAGGTAGGGATGTAGAAAGTTTACTTAACTATGATCCTAAGTAGAAGAATATAGGTGGTAAAGAAAAACATGGACATGGAATAAATTTATAAAAACCACTATTAATTTATCACAAGAATGTAAGTGGTAATTATAACGTGAAGTGTCTCAAAACCATAATCCATTGATGATATAAAAGGACCATTTCATTTATCTGATATTAATGTAATAATATAAATTTGTCATTTCCTGACAATTTTCCTAGAGTTTATATATTCTTTAATATTATATGAATATATGTAAATATGTTTTCCCATTTCATAAACACAGTATTATCTATTGGATGGGCCTTGACTATTTACACTTCACTACTTAGTATTTGTTTCATCATATGGTGAAGTATTTCATTAACCTATAAAACCTCATACATGTTCAACTTAAACTTTTTCATAATTTTTTATCCTTATGATCAGTTAAAATGATCAGGATCCATAACCATAGAAATAAGGTCACTAAATAAACAAATCATTAAACTCTCAAATACCATAATGTATTACTTAATCAAGACACACAAAATATGTGAATACCTTCATAATGTATTCTCATGAAACATGGAATTAACATAAATTTCCATAAAACATTATTGAAAACATTAATTCTCACTGATTCCTTAAATATGACATAAATTATTGTATATATTCATTGAATACAAGAAGGTTATAAAATCTACCAATGATATCATAAACCATATTGTCAAGAAAATGTTAATTATTTCTAAGGTAGTCAGATATATCCAATATAATTTACCCATATAAATAATCTATTTGTCCAAAAAACATTATATAAATATTAGTAACATATTAAGGATTTAATTTCCATCAATTAAATTTTTTCTTATCACTAAATATTTTTCTTGTTCGCCAGTACCAGCCAATAAATTATTTTAAATCATTTTTGAAGTACTAAAGTACAATCCTTATACATTCCATAGTATTTAAATCATGGATATCAATTTTTACATACTCGTATAAAAATATTAAAGGATCCAAATATTAGATAAAAATAATCATTCCACTTCATTTTGATCAACAACATACCATTGACCTTGATACATTATGTTCTTCTAATTTATATCCTCTTGACTATTCGAGGATTTTTTTGTGTAGTTCCCTGTATCATTATAGTTTTTACACAGAACAAAGTCATTTTTTCCTTCCTATTCATTTTTTCCTGGAGACCATTTTCCCTAAAAATATAAAAAACTCATAATCCCTTTATGAATGTAATGGGGTGATTTTTTACATAATTATCTCATGTGGAAGAATAATTCATTTAATTATTTCCTTTATTAACATATTTCACATATATAATCATGTTCCAATGCTTCCCTAAGAATCCCTAATACTTAAATAAGTATTCCACTATCTTTTTATCATGTGATACTATATCCTCATATGATGATTCTTTTGGTAGAATAGTTCCCTTATAAAGTTTCGCTTGATTATATAAAATATATGATCATTCCTACTCTTTAGAACATGTTCATTTTTCATGTTTTCATTATTTCTACTAAATAAAATTTCTAAATAAATATGTATACTATATTTTGTCTTATCATTATTTAAAATAATGTATACTGTCGAAACTATTGAAATAATTATCATAAATTGATAAAAATTAGTTTTATCTAATATCATAATCAAAAAAATGGTTTCTTTGTGATTTTTATATATACTTATCATTAATTATATCATATGGTTATGTTATATAATATATGTTTTACTAAATAGTGTATCCATGGCTTCCACTAAACTTCCACTCATATCAATTATAGTGACCAACCCCAAAAAGCCTGGAGAATGTGCATTACTTTTTAACATTGGAATGATTACAAGATATCAATTCCAGATGGACTGATCGGTTTATCACTTTTAGAAAACTATATGACAAACATGATACCCATATTGCATTGGGAAAAGACAATAAAGCATAAAAAATTAATATCTCAATATCTTTAAAACTCATTCCTTAAATCAATCATCATATCATGGGGAAAGGAAACAAAATAATGGTGAGATCGTATGCTCATTATCGGTTATGTACATTGGAATGGATAATTATTAAATTGGAATAATCAATGTGGAAAGGTAAATAATTGAACACACATATCATGTCATCAATAAAATGATATTGAAATGCATACATAAATATTTCTATAGTTAAAATACATAAGATATTAATAACTGAATTGAAGGAAATGATTGATTATCAGATATCATGTATCTAGAACATAAAACACTATACTTTCAAGATATTTCTACATATAGTTTCACTGTACTATCAGCATTTATTCACATGGTTGCCAAAACTAATCTAATTTATCCAACTGATTCATCTCACGAGACTACCAATTCATTGAGCGTCTATATATAACAAATCCACACCTATGTATGATAGTACAAATATTTCATTATATATCTAATAATCAATTTAATTAACAAACAATATTCTTTATTATAAAACATCAATATTGAATAAAAGATACAGATTTAGAAATATTTATATAATTAATCAAAAAACATTTAATGTAAATGCTGGATGTTAAAATGTCAAAAACTTTAAGCTATAATCATATCCATAGTAAAGAAAAATATATATCTAATAGAATATTAACATTTAATGAAATTTTATTATAATAAATTTATCATTTAAAGATAATGTTAACAATCAAAAAAATGTAATATTGTACAATATCATTTATCACGTGGTGATTTTAAAGTCAAACCCCATTGGATGAATTAATTAAAATTGAAACATGAAATATAATGATTAATTAATAAATAAGGATATTACATTTCAATAACATTGTACATACACCACATAGAAGTAAATTGGTGCGTAATAATAAATAAGTATTAGAAGAATATAAATAGATACAGAATACCTTACTACTTGTGTAACTTTTGAATCATGATATCCAAGAAAGAATAAAATAAATTGAATCATTGAATATAATTAAATAAATTAAATTTATTATATAAAATATCCAATCTATGTTTATGCACCATAGAAAATAAATGATTGGTGGATATGGCATAAGTCTCACAGAAATAAACATGGGACTATTAATCCTCTTACCTTATATATACTTTTAATAAAACAACTTTTAACATCTTGTAATTTTTTTTAATAATGTTATTAACTTATACCAGAACTGTAAGCGTATTTAAAATATAATATATGATCTTCTTATAACATCTTATTAACTATTTGTTAATAATCATTTATAATTTTATCTATTTCAGATGTCAATTGCATTGTTATTTTCTAACAACCCAATATTGATGTACATGGAAATAAAATTTCTTTTTAATAATACATAATATATTACAAAAAATATATTCCCAAAGATTTTATTAGTTTACTGTCTTTGGAAAATTGAAACATAATATTCTAACTCGGTGAAAGATCTTCAACATCTCCTATAAAGATCATCCCCCTTGGTTTTCCTTCCAAAAACCTTTCTTTATATCCTGGGGAAAAGAAAAAGTAAAAGGGTGAGATCAAATACATATTGAGGGTAAAAATGGATAACATAAAACAAACCATTAACATTTTAACGTAAAAACATGTACATAACGGTTAAACAAACAAAAATATTTAGTCTTGAAGTAAGTCTTGGTAGTGGGTAAGGAATATACCATAAACAAAATTAATCATTGAAGAATATCATTGTCATAAAACATGTAATTTTGGAATAGTAATAAACACATAATATGATTTCTGTAAAAGCCATGCCATTGCTGCCAAGACCACCAAAGTGGACAAGGTCCATTACTGAACCGTGTTTACCTGTTGTTCTAGCCAGGTATTACAGAACTGGATTAACCTTCCATTCCAATCATGTTTGTATCATTAGATATAAATTTATACCCAATGCATTTGAGGTAGATATAGGTCCCACCCATCTCATAGTGAAATAATTCTTTCATGATCCACAAAAACATAAATCAATCAATGTAACATAACCCATGAAATAATATGGGTTTCTTAAACATCATTCCATCATAATACATATAAAATAAATGGATTTCAAAAAAATAGTTCCCCAATAAACATAATAAAATCAATATAATAATAAGGATAGAAACCTGTCCCTATGTCATCTAATATGGAAAATAATTTTGATAAAACAATTGAACTTAATTCATGAAGAAAATATACTTTTGTTTTGAATTTTTTTTACTTTTCTAAAAATTCCAACCATTTTCAAAATAAGTGAATTTATTTGAAAATAATCTTGAAATATTGTATAGTAATCTTCACATAAATAATTCTTCATGAAAACATAAAAATCCATTCATTCCATATATATTAAAAAACATTATCCTCATAGTTTTGCTCGAAAGGTCAAAAAGTACCTCATATGGTAATAAAAAGAACGATTCATTCCATATCATGTAGTAAAAGTCAAAAAATGGTTAAAATTACTTTACATACATAAAATTATAATAAACATTTTATGATAACACTACTATAAAACATTTACATTTATGATAAATATATCCCAAGTAAATACTTACGTACAGATAGTCTCTTATAAAAATGAGATTGAAAAATTATCGCTTACCTTGTACTTTTTGTTAGCTGAAGGTGTGGTCACATCATATATAATTGTTAAATCATGTTATTAAATTATTCCTAGATAATATACATATTTATGATATCTTATATGATCCTATTATATAATTTTTTAATAGTATTTCAATATTACCATTATTTCGGGTGTTAACCGCTTCATTTTCTCATTCACATTTTTTCATTTAAGTAATGTTTGTTATGAATTAGATGTGTTCTATTCAAGAAATTAAGTTCATAATTATTATATTTACTCATAATAAAAATTTTATAATCATTCATTAATTAATAACATGGAGAATGAATCTGACCACGTCGAAGAGACTATAGGCCATAAGTATGCACGAGAAATAGTATCATAATCTTGATGGTTAAATGGTATGTAATTGGATGGAATAATAATTATAAATTATAGTTATCATGTTATATTCATTATTTGAATCCATTATACTCATCTTTATACCCATAATAATAAAGTATTTCTGAATAAGAAATTACACCACGGTGTGGAGATGGTATGTCGTACGTGCGCACAAATTATGATTTTGATATTCATAGGATGGATAAAAGGAGGTGTAAGGTTTTACCATAATATACTGTATTTATTACATTAGTATGGAATCAACATATAAAATAGAAGTAGAAGAAGAAAATAAATTTAATTGAATTTGTAAAGCAATTACCTCTTCTTTATTGTATCTCCTTTGGATCTATTACTAAGGACACTAATGATGGACTTATTGGAAATACAGGCCCTCTAGAAGTTAAATAAGAATTTTGATTGAAGAATTGGGTAAGGTTTGGTCAAGCTATAAATCTCAATGATGTGTGAGGAAACGTCGGAGGATATGCCTTCTTATAAGAGATGAGAGGGGAAGATTAAGAGGCTCTCAAAATATTAATTTATTATAACTTAAATTTCAATTAAAAATTGTCCAAAACGAAATAAATTAAAATATAATAATATTTTTCTTTTATTAATTATAATAAAATAATTAATGGACAAGTTTTTAAATTATTTTTTATCCTTGGTTTTTTGTTTATCCTTTATTTTACACTTTTAAATTATACAGTGATATCATGTTATTTAGACATTTTGGGTAAATGTAAGAAACATATTTTGTCAAACAACCCAAAAAATTCAATTGAAACATATTTAGTCTCTTATGATAAATTTGGCCGAATATTATATTTTTTGAACTTAATATCGTTTTATAAACTGTTTTATTTTTTATGTTATGTTGTATGTCAATTTTAGACACTATTTATACTAGACTTTTTTAAAAA
This sequence comes from Viscum album, assembly GCA_963277665.1. Lineage (NCBI taxonomy): Eukaryota > Viridiplantae > Streptophyta > Magnoliopsida > Santalales > Viscaceae > Viscum > Viscum album. The sequence goes on from OY728130.1 coordinate 1,715,741,675, forward strand.
TTCATATCAACCTGATTCCATCAAACCAAAGTCAGTAACTCAATGTTAATATGTCAATATTATCCATAAAATTTGTGGATTGCATAAAAAATCAAATAACTATTATTTTAATATTTATATAATCATTTAATTGAATCCATTATTAATGAATCAATCCCTACATCATCAATATGTCATAATTAAATTTATTTATTCAATGTCTAAAAATTATGAATAAAATACAATGATGTACTAAAACATTTATAATTATAATGACAATTTATCATTGAATTATCACATATATAACTCTATATTAAAATTGTTTTAGTAAAATATACATGTTTCTGTTTTATTTCTCTTTACTTTAAATTAGTATTTATAAAATGTTGTTTTCACATCCATGTGAATAAACTGGATCCCAAAATCAACTAAAAGATTCTGATGTTCAGAAATACCTCATCCGATAGGATTAGGATACGTTTTAGGATAGTTTTATATTAATAAATTGTTATTTTTAACCCTTATTTACTACATTTTCCATTTAACCATGGTAAATAAAAATAATTATTGAAGTGAAAATTCAAAATATCAAAAAATAAAAGGTACATATTCAATAAAAATTTATAACATTTGATTCCAAATATAGAATCCATTTTTCAACATTCAAAACAAAGTGTTGTAGTAATTAATTTAAATTTATTTCATGGTGTCAAAACAAATAAATTTTTTTTTAAGAAATAATTAATATCAAAATATTGGGATGTGTTTATGTACAGTTTAAATGGAAATTACTTCCAATGAAGAAATTTGATTATATTATTAAAACAAAGTTTAATTAAACATTAAAACCAATTAACAAGATAAGCTAACTATTTAAATAAATTATATGAAATTGATGTTTTGAATTAAATTGCAGTATTTTTCTCTATTCATTAAAATATTTCTTTTAGAAGAAAAAAACCAAAATGATAACATAAGTAAATTTTTATGTATCAATTCTAAATAAAATGTTTATTTTGTAAAATAAAATATATACAACTGTTAAAAATTATATTTAAAATAGTTTTGCCGTCAAAATGATACAAAACTCCAATTTTTTAAAAATACTTCTTTTATCTAAACAAATGAGCTTGTTCTTATATCCTGTATAGAAAATTCATACGGTTAATATTAATGTAATATAAAATAAAAATTTTAATTAATAATATTTATAATTTCTAGATTACATCACATAATAAAATTTTAGAAATATGTAATTGTTTTGTGAAACATGTATGCTGTAAAATACATGCTATCGAGGAAGGTTCCTCTTGTGTGTAACACAATCCAAGAATAGTGTAGTGTATACTTCAAGATAAAATAGAATTGTATATATCACAAGAAAATATTTTTTAGTGTAAAATACATGACATCAATGAAAAATTAATAAAAAATCCTTGAAAATATAGGGGTGTTACATTCCACCACCGTTAAATGGAATTCCTCCCTTGAAGTCCATCCAGTTTATAAATGGTTTACTACTTGAAAGATTATTTTAGAGAAACCAACATCATAATAATGAATATAAAAACATAATTTAAAAAATGATAGTTAAATATATAACAGTAACCCAATTTAACTCATTATTTAATTTCCACATTGGAGAAAAAATGTGGGGAGTCACACCATGGATATCGAAGATAAATGTAAACTTCTTGTTCTGATGGATAGTGATATAGAATAAGGTTTTGAGAATGTTAACTACAAGAAATCCATATATGTTCGTTGATTTTAGGGACCAATGATTCATCGCATAAGAAGGTACTTGGTTATTATTTTTTCTTTAATGATCTTTTTCTTAATATTGCTGAATGTTTACATGAGGTGAAATACTTACATGATTTCAGTACAATATCATTGTTGTTAGTTCCCTGAAAAATATCCATTTCATCTATTATTTAATGAAATAAATTTCAATTTTCCATTCTTGAAGTTCTTGTAGGTCGATAAATAGAATTATAAGTCATTTCATCTATCTCACCAAAAAGTTTAGAGCAGGTTATCAAATATGCATAAGTACACCAATGGTGAGATAATACATTAATCTAACAAACCTCAATTGGAATATAAATTATACTATCCATAAATTGATAACATTACAATCATACCAAAAACTGAAAATAAAAAACTTTAGTATGAGGTGAACTGAATCGACTTAACATTTTACTCCCTTATCTCTTTTGGAATATCACGGTTATCACATTCCAAACATGTGAATAAATTAATCATTTATTCCCTATAAATATGAAAATAACATGAATTACCATATAACCATAGTAAAATTACTCATTCAATAAATATTAATTCTTTCCATAGACCACAAATACCAAAAATTCTATATACTAAAACCATGATATCACTTTGTCCTTATATTACCCATGAGCTCATTAATACTATCAAACGTATCATTATATTCTTATCCCTTCATTATTCACATACCATGTTCTTTCTAAAAATATTTCAATCCATTTTCATATTTACTAGTACTATATTATTATTGAAAACCACAATAAACATAATACATATATATTCGAACATTCCATAATATTATAAATGAGATTCCACAACAATATTTTGGAACCCCATTACATAAACACTTGTTCATTACACCACTTCATTTTCATACTCAACAACACTAATAGTGGTCTCATGTGAATTACCTTTGTCTTTTTTCTAATGAGGTTGTTGATGTCGATAATCATTATCCCTTGTACTAGGCCATTGGTTAACATAATTCCCCATTTCCTTGCACTTGAACCATTGAGGTGTTGGTGGTGTGTTCCATGTATTCTTTTCTCTACTCACATCAATAGAAAATTTTTTCCCATTACATCGGCACTCAACTACATGATGGCCATCTTTTTGTAACTTGAAATATTTTATAGTACCTTTAATAGAAACTCCACCATGCTTCTTTCCACACATTGAACATAGAAAAACATTCATCATTTTTTCACCATTGTTTTGAGATTTTCCCATTAACTCCATTTTTAATTTCTTTCCAAAACCATGAGATGGATATGTAAGACCAAAATATAGTTCTACCTTTATAGAAAAATTCATGATCCATTCGTAGAAACTTAAGTATAATATAGCTAATTCCTATTGAAGACTTGGGTTTAAACCACTGAATAATTGATCAACTTTACATTCAGGTTAGATGATAAAGTAAGAATCCTACATTTCAAGCCTTTTAAAATTTGCCTCTTATGCACCAAAAGATTCATCATATTTTTTATGAATCTCAATGAACACATATTCCATATTTTTTTGAATAATACAAGGGAATTACATATTGAAATAGAATTTCTTGAACTTGTCTCATTCCATGGATTCAATTTTATCTTGCTGCCTTTTATTATTAACTATATTCCTCCACTGTCTACTTCACCTTCTAATCGATAGACATCAAAAACAAATTTTTAATGTTATGAATAGTGAAGTATGGAAAATATCTTCCTAGTGGTATGGATTCATTGTATAGTAACAAGTGGTTTAGAATAACCCCTAAAACAATTTGGATGTTGCCTCATGAAGGAATCAACAGAATGTTGTTCCCTTCTCTTCTTATTTGGATGTCCAGAATAATTCATATCTTGTGTATGTATAGATATAATATTTTTCATTCTATATCCCATAAAATTTATTTATTCAAAAATCCAGTCATTGAATTTCCCAATGAATTGATCATTAACATAGTTCCTTCAGGATTATTCCATCATCTAAAACCCAAAAGGAATAGTGTGAGAGGAAAAAATCATACTAGTAAAATAACATAATCAAGGGGATTACATTCAATATACAACATCATAGTCTTAATCCTTTGTTATTCAAGATTTTTACCATAATTATAGGAGTCTATTCTATATTTATACCTAAACATTGGGGAATCCCTTGACATACCTTAGAAATATCTCTAGGGATCTCACTAATGTTTCGCGCATTATAGTTTCCAAAGGAAGACTAAACCTTTAATCTGATACCAACACTAACAACCCATGCTTGACATACATGGAAATTAAATTTATTTTTCATAATACTTAATAAATTACAAAAAAATATATTACCAAAGACCGTATTAGTTTATTGTCTTTTGAAAATAAGAACACTCAGCTAGTGGCACCTATCATGGCTGGAACTCCAGAAACATTGAGGAAAAAACCTGATGTGAGTAAGGAGGAAAGAGTTCCTTTTTTATAGGAAACTGTTTGTGTGCAGGAAGTTTCAGGTAATGAATATCAGAAGAAGAAAGGAATGGAAGATGAATGGAAACATGCTAAAACCCAAAGTCAAAAGAAGAAAGAAAAGAAAGACCAAATGAAGAGGAAGGAAGAGGCTCAAGAGGCCAGTTCTGATGAAGATGTAGAATTGCTTCTTCAACAAGCCAATGAGATTCAAGAAGCTTATAGTGGAGGAAGAGGCAGAGGTAGGACAAGAGGTCGTATTAACATCCAAATTTGGAACGAGATGAGAGAAAAAGAACGTATCATAGGGGAAAAGCTGAGGAAAAAACTTGGCGTCCATGATAAAGAGAGATACGTTTGTCTGTTTACATTCCCCTTTTTTGTACTTCTTTGAACTTTTTTTCTTAATAATAATCCTGGGCTTTGCCCTTTAAAAAAATGTAATTATGGAAAACATATAAGTACATAATATGATTTCAGAGTATCCAAGGCATTACTGCCAAGACCATCATAGTGGACATAGTTTTCTATAGAACTGGTTTTACATGTCGTTCCAGCCATGTTTATTTAATGGGATTTAACATCCATTCCAGTCACATTTATCCCATTATAATGTCCTGGTTCCAGAAGCCACCTAGAGGCCCCCAATACCTTGTTGGTCACATGGCCTCAAGTGCATATCCCCAAATTCCAGAGGCTGCTGACTAGCAGTGAGGACCTTGGGTGTGATAGTGGGGAAACTATGCCCTCATTAACAGAGTACACAGTGGAAGTAAAAAAAAGTGCAATAGTGAATGAAGTAAATATCCAACAACAATGCACAAGTAAACAAATGAAGACTAAAACAAAAACCATTGGATCACATATATATATGGAATGATGCATGATATATATCTAGGAAAATATCCAAATAGGTTACAATGCTAGAAATACAATTAGTACCAAAAAAACTACAAAAGAAAAGGTAAACAGCTCCTCAGCATCGCAAGCCTAAGCATGGTCTCATGCTCTCCTGCTCCAAGGAAATCAATTACCCGAAGTAGATAGGATCTTTCCCTTGTCTATAACTGCAACAACATAGTCCGTTAGGGCCAAAAAGCATGACCGAAACTGGGTGTGCAACTAAATCCTAGTAGGCAACCTTCTAAAGATTTTTGCCTAGTAGTCTGTGAGCATATGACAGCTAATAATATAGTAAGTAGTAAACAGTAACAGTAAACAATAGGCAGTAATCAGCAAATAGTAAGAGGATGATATACAAAAGTAATCAATCCACAGAACAACACTAAGCAATGTAACCAAAAGTTAACCACAATAGGAACCACTATGGTAGGTACTCACAGCCAACCCCTATGCTCCAATCCAAGAAGTACCAACAACCCTCTGGCCAGTTCACTAAGCCTATCCCCTCTGGTTTGGTCATGAGAAATTATAAGACTCTCTAGGGAAGCTAGCTTAGTCAATTCCCCTTATATTCTAGGGTAGTCAGGGACTCTCTGAGGAAGATCACGCATTCTAACCCTCTTATATCCCCAAGGTCTAGAAACAATCTAAGGATGCTCACTCTGTTAATTCATCCTATAGTCTCAGGTCTATCAAAGACTCTCTGAAGAAGCTCGCTCGGTCAATTCCTCCCCTAGCAGGGAATGGTTTAAGGAAATTCAACATGTAAAGACTCTATGAGAAAGCTCACTTGGTCAACCCTCATGTGATCTATAATATCTAAGACTCTATGGGAATCTCACTCTGTCTATCCCCTGTAGTCTACAATAACCATGAATCTCTGAGAAAGATCACTCGATCTACTCTCTTGTAGTCTATAATGTCCAAGACACTCTGGGAAGCTCAATTTGTCTAACCCTTATAGTCTATAGAATCAGGTTCTCACAGTCCCATGTGAGTTACTGCAAATTAATGATATAAGGAAAAAGTACACCTTTAGAGCTACTTGGCTAAACATTCTACAGAAAAACAAGAATGTCAAGATTATCATTTTATCCTCTGGTTACAGGGCATGGAAAACAAGTATAATGACCAAGGGATAATAAAACACAAAGTTCATAACAAGATCAAGGCATGGAAAAAACATCCAATCATAGCAATTATCCTCAAACATGATCAAATTAACTCTACACAAGAATACAAGCAAGGTAGGAAAGCAAAAGGGTAAACGGTAGAAATACAATACCTCTTTCAAAGGTATTGGTAGAAATTTGCACATAAAACTCAAAGAAATCGAATGGTAAGTCCCAAACCACCTACCATGATGCTTGAAGATCAATATAATTTTACCACGAGGCTTGATTATCCTTATAATGGCGTAGATATACCAAAATGCACAAAAATTTCAACCCACGATATCTCGAGAAAGTGGGAAAATCATGGAATCAAACTCATGAATAAGGAAGAGCTCACCGTTGTGGTTCCAACGCAATCAACGATGGTCGATTCGACAAATAGACAGAGGCTTAGGGGATCAGAGGATGTTTGTAGTCGTACGGACACTCCCGGTTGATGAACCTAGAGAAAAAGGTATTTATATCGATTAGGCGTGACCTCGGTTTGTTTAATGAAATAAAATAAAGTACATGATGTGTACTTATAGGTTACATGGCATGTACTTGGCCTTTCTGTACTCTGATTTAAGTGGCTTCCACATCACCCATACACACTTTGTGTGTGGCTTGCACATAGCCAGCACATGGACTCACGTGGAAAAAAAGTACATGGCGTGTACTTATAATGTACACGACATGTACTTTGAAAATTTCTAAATTTTCCTCGTTTTCTCAAAAAAATACTAGAAAAGGAAAAACATACCTGAATGAAGATTCAGGTTCTTTCAAATAACCCCCCTTAAAGAAATTCATCCCCAAATTTTCTCTAGCAAGGTATAGAATAAGAAACCCTGAACAACTCCAGCCACTATGATCATACATCGACATCCCTCTCCCAGGTCTCGTCATGTACTCGCCAGTGCTACCATAGCACCATTACCAAAGGAACAGACCGTCCATAGAAAATCGTCATACTGTGATCGAAAATCTGGATAGGATGATCCTCAAACGACACATACGCTTCAAGATCAACCTCCTCGGGTTCAAATACATGATATGGATCTGAAACGTAACGTTGGAGCTAAGAGACGTGGAATACGTCATGCATATCCCGATACCTCTGAGGTAATCTCAACCGATAGGAAACTGGCCCAACTCCCTCCAACACCTAAAACAACCTGACGTACCATGATGAAATCTTACCCTTTCATTGAATCCTCTTATGTCCCAACCTCGTTGTGACACATAGGAAAACCTGATTCCTGACTTCAAACTCGAGAGGTTGTCACTACTAATCCACATAAGATTTCTGTTGAGACTATGCTATAGCCATCCTCTTTCAAATTAACTCTATCTTCTTTGAGGTCTCCTGAACATGAAGAGGTCCCAGCAAGGCTGCCTCTCCTACCTCTAGCGAGCACAAAGGTGACCGGCAAGGCCTATCATATAAAGCCTCGTAAGGTGACATCTGAATAGTCACCTGAAAACTATTGTTATAGGCAAACTCCACAAGAGGAATATGATTCTCCCAATAACTTCAAAAGTCTAGAATGCAATCTTGGAGCATATCCTATAGCACCTGGATCGTATGCTCGGAATGACCATCTGTCTGGGGATGGTATGCTGTACTCAAAAGTACCTGTGTACCCAAAGCCTCCTGAAGCCCCTCCTAGAACCGAGAAGTAAAACGTGCATCCCTATCTGAAACAATGGAGTGTGGAAATCCATGTAGACCTAAAATCTCTTGAATGTACAACCGTCCCAGCTCATCAGCACTGAAGGTCTCCTTGATCGGAAAGAAATTAGCAACCATCATAAGCCTATCAATGACAACCCAAACTGCATCACTCCCTCGAGGCGACCTCGGTAACCCAGTCACGAAATCCATCACGACATCATTCCACTTCCACTCGGGAATGGGTAACTGCTGTAAAAGCCCTACTGGATGCGGATTCTCTGCTTTCACCTGCTGACAAGTAGAAAATCTCATGAGGAACCTAGAAACATCTCTCTTTATACCTGGCCACCAGTACAGGTAGTGTAGATCACGATAAATCTTGGTGACGCCAAGATGAACTGCCCAAACTGAAGAATGGAAATCCCATATCAGCTCATCACGTATGTCTACTGGCACTCATACAAGTCCCTAGAAATGCAAGATCTCATCCTTTCCCACTATCTATCTAGGAAGAGGGTCTTCTCCTGACACACTCTCCCTCGGGACTGGGCCTTCTGAGTCTGATAGCTCCCTCATCTATTCCCAATTAAGAAGGAGAGAGGTAATAGTTACATAAGATAGAAAGGTTTGCCCTTGTCTATCGTGTACATTCAAATGCATATCAGAGAATAGATCCATAATCTTCCACTCGTTGTTGGCCTCATGAACTGCCTGAGTCTGAGTTCTCCTGCTCAACGCATCTACCACTGCATTTCCCTTTCCCAGCGTATAGGCAAGCTCAATGTCAAAAGACTGAAGATACTCGACCAACCTACACTGTCTCAGATTCAGATCATGCTGAGTAAAGATATACTTGAGACTCTTGTGGTTGTTAAACACCGCAAAGTTCTCTCCCAGATGGTAATGTCTCCAAAAGCGTATGGATTGAACAACAGCTGCCAACTCCATATCGTGCATTAGGTAGTTCTTCTCGTGTGGCCTCAACTGCCGAGACCCGTATCCAATGAATCCATCTCCCTGCATAAGCACAGCTCCCAGTCCGACACATGAAGCATCATAGTAGACTGTATAGATCTTTCCCGGCTCTGGAAAGACTAGTATCAGAGCTGACGTCAACCTCCCTTTTATCTCCTGAGAGGCTATCTCACAAGAATCTGACCATAAGAACTTCACACCATTCTTGGTCATACCTATCACCGGTGCCGCAAGGCATGAAAATTCCTGTATGAAACGCAGGTAGTATCAAACCAACCCTAAGAAACTCCGCACTTCAATGACATTCTTCGGATTCTCTCAAGAAACTACTTATATCACTTTCTCTGTGTCTACTAATACCATTGTCTCTGAGATAACGTGACCTAAGAAGTGAATCTGATCCATTCAAAAGTGGCATTTCAAGAGCTTAGCATATAACTGATGCTATCTTAGTGTACATAGAATGATATAAATATGGGTATCATGGTCGTGTCGAGTGTGATAGTACACCAAGATATCATCCACTAAGACCACCACGAAAGATTCCAAGTATAGATGAAACACTCAGTTCAACATTTCCACAAAAACTGCTTGCACGTTTGTGAGGCCAAACGGAATGACTATATACTTGTATAGACCATACCTTCTCCTAAAGGCTGTAAGAGTTATATCTAACTATCTAATGTGCAACTGATGATAACCGAACCTCAAATCGATCTTCAAGAACACCTGGGATCCTCGATGATGATCAAATAGGTCATCGATCCTCAGCAAGGGATATTGGTTCTTGACCGTCAACTGGTTCATTTTTCTGATAATCCACACAAAGCCAAAGGGTACCTCCTGCCTTCTTTACAAACAGGATAGGCGGACCCTATGGATATGTAATGGGTCAGATGAAACCCTTTGCTTCCATCTCCTCCAACTGCTTCTTGAGCTCCTTCAACTCAGTTGTAGCCATCCTATAAGGAGTAATGGACACTGGTTCCACTCCTAGCATGAGCTCATTAGAAAAGTCTACCTCACCCTATATACGCAAAACAGAAAAGTCTTCTAGAAAGACATCCCTAAAACAATCCACCATTGGAGAAAAGTCTAACTGTGATGTCCCCTAGTCATCCAGATAATGACTGGAAATCCGGGCTGTAACTCCTCCTAGCCCATAATTCTCTGGTCCTGCTCTACCCTCCTAGACATCCCACTTGCCTATATGGAGAAAAGATCATCCCTTTAGTGATATGAAACTCACCTTGTGGTGATAGAAATTGATGACTGCCTGGAAGGGAACTAACCAATCCATATCAAGAATGAAATCATAGCCTATCATCTCTAGGACATAGAGGTCCCATAAGAAGTGACACCATGCAACCTCAAGAGGGAACTCTCTGCACTAACGTACGCTAGAATCCTCATTCCCAATGGTGTGTCAAGAGTAAACGTGTCGGAAGATGAAAAAAAACAGAGACCATGGCTCTCCACAATAGCAACAGAGATAAAACTACGGAGAAGCACCAGTATTGAAAAGAGTTAAAGATAAAACTGAGGCTATTCAGACCGTACCTCAAATTGTAGAAGGTCCAGGATCCTTCTCTTGATGGGTTTTCTCCATAGAGAAAGTCTGGCCTATACCTCAGCCCTGCGCCCCGGGCTGGCCACTCTGAGTTAATCCACTCTGATGTCACTGGTAACCTAGTGACTGATCACCACGGTCGTGACCTCCACCTCGACCCGAATGGCTGGAAGAAGTCCAGTTCCCAGACTGGTGAGAAACTGGCAATACATATCTTGTAGGTGGGGTCATACAAGAACCCCTACCACCAATTGTAGGTGAGATGATTAGGAAACAAAATTCTGTAAATGGCCCATCATGTTGTAAGATCGGCACTCCATCGGGTCTCTCTGGCACTGAGGCCTAGTATTACAACTTATTCTACACTGGTAACATACTACCTGGCTGGCTGAAGATACATTCCTCCTACTATGATCTCCTCAAGCATACTCCATGTAGCGCTTTCAGCTATTAGTAGGAGGAACACTAACTATGGATATCGAACTGCCCTAGCTCACTGCTCCAGAATCTCTCATATTGCGCTCTTTGATCAGCACCTAGTTGATGATAGAGGATATCAAATTCAACCTCAAGATATTCACCCAGGAATGGATCTCATGCCTGATACCGTCTTCAATCTTCCTAGAAAGGAACATCTCATCCCCTGCTGGAATCTTCAAGAATTATTGTAGCTTGGTAAAACGAGATGAGTACTTCATAATGGAAAGAGTACCCCACTCGAGACACATAAATACAAGGTCTCAATCGGACCTCAAGGTCTATGGATAGAAGTAATCGTAGAAGATGCGTCAGAAGTCATCCCATGCCATGATCTCCTGGCACCCTGACTATGAGATCACCTCCCACCACCTCTTGGAAGTGTCTTAGAGCATATAAGTAGCTAGCTTTACCATTTTTTCTGAAGGTATCTCCAAATGCTAGAAGATATTCAACGTGGACTCTCACCATGACTCTGTAGCCTGGGGTCCTACATCCCCTGAGAATGTAGGAGGATTCTACTATTGGATAACCTGCTTCAACTCATCCATGGACGGTGTAGGATGCGGCGCTCCCTGAAAGGTCCGCATCATCTTCAGGAAGTCCTCCCTTAACTGCACATCGGCTCCTGCAATGAGTATAACTACTGGTGCCAAGGCTGGCACAACTAGGGGATCTGCATGAGGTCCTTCATCAGACATATTTTGTTTCTGATCACCATCTGGAATCTAATGTACACCTGGAGGACGTCTCAGAGGCATAGCTCTGTAAGATCAAAAGCACACCTTAGATCAGAATTATCATGGAAAAAGAAAAATAGTAAAAACATGAACATGTGGAAGAAACAGTCATGTTTCACTAAACATGAATACACGGCGTGTATAAAAACTACTTGGCGTTCTCTTTAAGGAAACTCACATGGGTGTGTACTTCTGCCACCTTTTGTGGTGTAACACCCCAGACTACATGGCGTGTTGTCCCAACACACGACATGTACTTCATCTCCATTCCCATCCCAGGTCTCTTTACATGGCTAACTCACACAGTCCTCTATACCCTAGACTACACAATATGTTCACTAAGGATACAAAGTGTACTAGACAAGGTTTCAGCGAACCATGTTTTCAGTTACACGGCCGACTACAAGGTGTGTTCTGATCAAACACGATGTGTATAAGAGAGATAACATCATCCCGTGTTTTTCGTGACTTGGTCGGGTACCTAGAAAAAGACAACACGGTGTGTTCGTACTCAACATGGCATGTACTACATGAGCATCCCTGACCCATGTTGTTAGTGACACGATCGGGTACATGGATCACTACTACAAGGCGTGTAACAACTATACACGGTGTGTTTCAGAAAACATTTTCACCACCCCCTGTTTTTGCTCACACAGTCAGTGACACGATTTAAAACTACACTATGTGTAATCAAGTAAATGATGTGTATTCTGTGTTTTTATAGGCAGTAGCTCAGAAACTGCACTGAAACCCTGAATAAACTGAAAAAAAACATGAAGGTTCCAAATTATGATTCATGAGGGCCCAAACTCCCCGCGAACCAAAGCTTGGAATCTCTTACATATCATATACAAGGGGAAAAAGTCAACGATCCACCATGTTCTGATTCATGAGGGCCCATAACATCACAAGAACCAAAATTTGGCGTTCATTTCAGCAAGGCACAATGCAAACAATTCCTCTATAAAACTGCATGGATTCTATCAAGGCATCTACCACAACAGTATGCATAATCTACAAAATTTCTATCACAACAACATGTACTCTCTAATGTACCCTAGATGGCATGGAAAGAATGCATGGCATGTGATTTCTTAAAAGTTCCTATATGATGCATGAGATGGCATACCCTAATCTCATCGGGTTGCGACAGAAATAGAACCACACTAGCACAACAGTAACGAAAAAAGGTATGTGAATCAATCATTGTGAAATCATATCAACTATAAAATCTCAAACTAGAAAATTGCAATATCAAGGTAGATTGGATTTTCCCTGTACACGGGTTAGATACTCTTGGGCACAGTTTATTACAAAGTACCAAATCCATCCTATCCCTAGATAAAGGCTCCAAACAGTAAATCAAGAGAAAAGAATCCCTATGATACCACTTCATAACGTCCCAATTCTGGAATCCACCCATAGGCGTCCCATACCCGGTTGGTCACATGGCCTCAAGAACATTTCCCCAAACACCAGAGGCTGCTGACTATCAGCGAGGGCCTTGGGTGTGATAGTGGGGAAACTATTCCCTCATTGGAAGAGTACACAGTGGAAGTAAACAAAATGTTCAATTGTGGAAGCAGTAAATATCCAACAACAATGCACATGTAAAATGTGAAATACTAAAACAATAAAACTCTAGAGCACATATGTTTATATGAAATGATGCATGATACATATCTAGGAAAATATCCAAATAAGTCATAATGCTGGAAATACAAATATTACCAAAACAAGTACAAAAGAAAATATAAATAGCTCCTCGTCATCGCAAGCCTAAGCTTGGTCACATGCTCTTCTGCTCCAAGGCAATCAAGTACCAGAAGACAATGGGTGCTTGCCCTTGTCTATACCTGCAACAAAATAATATGTTTGGGCCCAAATCATGACCTGAAAATGGTGTGAGACTAAATCCTAGTGGGAAACCACCCAAAGATCTGTGCCTAACATTCAGTGAGAATATAACATGTAATAGTACAGTAAGTAGTAAATTGTAACAGTAAACAACATGCAGTAATCGGCATGAAGTAACTGGATGATATACAACATTAATCAATCCACAAAACAATAAGTAGCAGTGAAGCAAAGAGAAGACCACAACAGGAACCCCTCGTGGAGGTACTCGTAGCCAATCCCTCTTGTCCTATCCATCAAGTACCAATAACCCTCTGGGCAGTGCACTCAGCCTAACCCCTCTAGATTGGTCATAAAAATTATATGACTCTCTGGGGAAGCTCGCTAGGTCAATTAGTCTTATAGTCTAGGTTATTCAGGGACTCTCTGAGGAAGATCAAGTAGTCTAACCCACTTATAGCCACAAGGTCTACAAACTCTCTGAGGAATATCACTTGGTCAATTCCTCCTATAGTCTCAGTTCTATCAAAGTCTCTCTGATGAAGATCGCTCAGTCAATTCCTCCCCTAGCCTTGAATGGTTTAAGGAAATTCAACAAGTAATGACTCTCTGAGGAAGCTCACTCGATCTACCCTCATGTAGTTTATAGTATCCAAGACTCTTTGGGAAGCTCACTCAATCTATCCTCTGTAGTCTACAATAACCAAGACTCTCTGGGAAAGCTCACTCTGTCTACCCTCTTGTGGTCTATAATATCCAAGACTCTCTGGGAGGCTAACTCGATCTATCCCATATAGTATATAGTAGCAGTTTCTCATAGTCTTATGCCAGTCAGTGCATAATAATTCTATGAGGAAAAAGTAAACCTATAGATCTACTTGGAAAACCATTCTTCAGAACAACAAGCATGTCTTGATTATCATTCCATCCCATGGTCACAAGGCATGGAAAATAGGTATAACAACCAAGGGATAAAAAACACAAAGGTAATAACAAGAACAAGGCATGGGAAAAACATCCAAGCATATAAATTATCCTCAAACATGATCAAGTTATCTCTACATAGGCCCTCAATCACGGTAGGAAAAAAACAGGGGGAAAACGGTAAACATGCAATACCCCGTTCATGTGTATTGGTGGAAATTTTCACATAAAACTCAAATACATAGAGGGTTAAGGCACACACCACCTACATTGATGCTAGGAGATCAATATACTTTGACCACGTGGGTTGATTAACTTTATAACGGTGTAGATCTATGAAAATTCACAAAATGTTCGACCAACGATATCTCGAGAATGAGGGAAAATCATCGAATGAAACTCAAGAAGAAGGAAGATCTCACCGTTGCGGTTCCAACGCAGTCGACGTCGGTCGATTCAGAAACAGAAGGAGGCTTGGGGGATTGGAGGATGGTTATAGCCGTACAGATGCTCCTAGTTGAAGAACCTGGAGAAGAAGGTGATTCTGTCGATTAGGCGTGACCCTAGTCCTTTTTATGAAAAACAAATTACACGACATGTACTTCTGGGGTACACAGTGTGTACTTGGCCTTTACCTGCTCCACTTTAAGCGGCCTCCACATCTCCCATACACACCGAGTGTGTGGATCGGACATGACCAGCACACATCCTCGGGTGGCAACAAAGTACAAGGTGTGTACTTATAAAGTACACAGCCTGTACTTTCAAAATTTCTAGATTTTCCTCTTTTTCTTAAAAAATGACCAGAAAAGGAATAACATACCTAAAAGAAGATCAGGGTTCTTAAACCCATGAGATGTAAATCTTTACTCAATAAATTTTAGGGAGAAATATGTCCCACCCATATAATAGTGAAATCATTCTTATATATAAAAAAATTCCTTCATCATAGCATAACCCATGAAATAAAACGGGTTTCCTAATCATAATTCCATTATAATACATATAAAATAAAAGGATTTAATAATTATAATAATTATATCATAAAAAAAATAAATTCCAAGTTATAATATGGATAATAACATAAACCTTTTTCCAAATAGATGAAAAAATAAATTTTACAAAACACATGAACTTAATTTTTTCGGAATGTATACTTTCTTTTTCAAGAATGTTTTCTTTTCTCAAAATGAAAACAAATTTTAAAAGAAAATAATTTCGTTGAAAATAATAATAAAATTGTGTAGCGTAAGATTCATGTAAATAAGATGTCATGAAACCGTAAAAATCTATTCATTCCCTATAAGTGAAAAAAACGTTCTCCTCATACTTTTAACAGAAAACTTAAAACGTACCTTGTATGGTAAACAAAACAAAGATTCCTTCCATACCATGGTGTAAAATTTAAAAATGGGAACAAAATAAATTAAACACACGTTGAAAAATAATAAAAAATTTATGATAACATTAATATAAAACATGTTCATGGGTGATTAATATATCACCAGTAAATACTTACGCATAAATAATCTTGGATAAAAAAGAGATTTAATAATTATAACACACATTGTAATGTTATTTATTTGAAGTTGTTTTCACCTCATTTATAATGGTTAAATCATGTTATTAAATTATACCATGACCACATCCATATCTATGATATAATATATGATCCAATTATATCATTTTGTTAATAATATATCAATATTATAATTATTTTGGGTGTTAACTACTTCGTTTTCCCACTCCTGTTTTTCCCTGTATGTCATGTTTGTTATGCATATTATGTATTTTATTCATGACATTATGTTCATAATTATTATTTTCACTCATCATATAAATTTAATAATCATTCCTTAATTGTTAACGTGGAGAACAAATCTCACCGTTTTGGGTAGAGGGTAGGCTATACGTACGCACGAGCGATGGTATCATTTTCTTGATTGTAAAATGGTATGTAATTGGATGGTAAATTAATTTCATAGAATAATTATAATTTTATATTCCTTATTTATAACCATTATCCTCATCATTATTCTCATCCTAATGATGTATTTTTTAATAAAAATTTACACCATAGTGTGGATACGGTAACTCGTACGTACGTACGTACGTACGCATAGTGATATAATTATTCACAAGATTGATAAAAGGATTTATAAGAATGTACTATATTTATAATAAAATCAATGAATTTATAATATAATACAATTATTAATTTATTATAGAATCAACCTAGAAATATGAATTAGAATAAGAAATGAAATTGAAATGAATTGGAAAAGCAATTACCTCTTCTTCGTTTAACTTCCTTTGAATCTCTTCTTAAGAACACTAGGTAAGGAATTTTTGGAAAACCAGTATCTCAAGAAGTTAACTAATAGATTTTATTTAATTATTGGGTAGGTTTTGGGCGAGCTAGAAGTCTCAATGCGGTTTGAGAAAATGTGGGGGAGATGCCTTTTATAAGAGAGAAGAAGGGAACTTTAAGAAACTCTCAAAATATTAATTTATTATAATTTCAATTTCAATTAAAAAATGTCCAAAACACATTTAAATTAAATATAATATGATTTTGTTTTGAATAACCATCATCCAATAATTTTTAGACATTTTTTGAATACATTTTTATCATTATCTTTTTTGTTAAACCCTTATTTTACCCTTTTTTATCATATAGTGGTATCAGGTTATTTACACATTGTGGTTTAATTTAAAATTCATATCATGTCAAATGCCCAAAAAATAATTTATGATATATTTGGAAATTTCCTAACCATTTGGAAGAATAATATATTTTTAGTAATTTAATATCATTTAATAAACTATTTTATGTTTTATGTTATGAATTATGTAAATTTTGGACACTATTCATCCATGACATTTTACAAATACAATAAAACATGATTCCATTGATCCAAATAAATTAAATAAAATATATTATGTCAATATAATCCATAAAATTATTGAGTTTCATAAAAAAAATAAAATCACATTTATTTTAATATTTATAATATCATTTATTTAACATTATTATTAATGAATGAATCACTTCATCGTCATTGTGTCATAATTAAATATTTATATTCAATGTCTAAAAATTATAAATAAAATACCATGTTGTATTAAATAAGTTTCTCTTTATAATTAATATTTATAGTTGAATATATCAATTATATAACCTAGTATAACAATTGTTTTAGTAAAATATACATGTTTATGTTATATTTCTCTTTACATTAAATTAATTCTTATGAAATGTCATTTTCACATCCATGTGAATCCATGGGGTCCCAAAATTGTTTCAAGGATTCCCATGGTCGTAAATAGCTCATAAAATATGATTAGGACATGTTTTTAGGTAGTTTTAAATTATTAAATTATTAGCTTCTAACCTTATTTAACATATTTACACTTTAACCATGGTAAATAAAAATAATTTGGGATGTTGCTATTCATAATTTCTAAATATAAAAGGACACTTTTCACAAAATTTAGACCCAATGATTAAAAATATGGAATCCATTTTTTTAAATTAAGAACACATAAGTTGCATTAAATAATTTAAAATTAATTAACATTGTCAAAACCAAAAATTGGGTTTTCAAGAAGTAAGAAATATCAAAAGATTAAGATGTGTTTATGTCAGATTTAAATGGAAAACTACTTAAAATTAAAAAAATATTAAATTTTAAAACAATATTCCAATTACCCAATAAAACCAATTTAAAATATAATGTAACTATATAAATAAATTAGTCGAAATGACAGTTTTTAATTTAAATGCATTATTTTTCACTCTTCATTAAAATATGAATTTTATCAGAAAAATACAAAAAATATGACATAAGAAAATTTATATGTCCCAATTACAAATAAGCAGTTTATTTTCTAAAATATAATATATTAATGTGGTAAAAACTATATTTAAAATGGGTCTTCCATCTAAATGCTACAAAGCTGCATTTAAAAAAAATTCTTATTTTATCTAAAAAATAGAAATTGTTCTTATATCATGTCTAGAAAATACATAAGATGACTTCTAATGTTATATAAATTTCAAAATTTGTCTAAAACTATTTTTAATATAGAGTTTATATCCCATAATAATATTTTAACAATATATCATTGTTTAGTGAAACTCTATATGGTGTACAACGCAAGCTATCGGGGAAGGTCGCTCTTGCGTGTAACGCAAGAAAAGAATAGTTTTGTGTATAATAAAAGCTAATACAGTGTTCCATATATTGGATGATAATTTTAGTGTAGAATAAAACAAAATACATCAATGAAAATAAAAATAATATATCCCATAAAATATCGGGGTGTTAAAATTTTTTAGTATGTTTTGAGTTGTGTTTTTTTCCCTATTAAATCGATCATTATCTAATAATATAAAAATTTTAATCTTTGATATAAATATAATTTATAATTATTATATACTTATTTATTGTAATCTATAATATTTATTAATCAGGGATGGAATGCAACGTTGATTGAGATGGTTTGTTATACAGACTCATGAACATTGCTTCCATTTTCTTATCCTATGAAAAGAATGATAAGTAAATTATATATATTTATATTATAATTTCAATATATTCTTTATGACATATATATCACATATTTTTATCAAACAAATCCTTAATAATTTCCTATAAAACATGACTGAATCATGTAACATTGAGGAGGTGGAAGTCCCTACAACCACAAATGGTGTTATCTTATTCACACAAAATAAAAACCACAATGGTATGTGATATATATTAATTAAATAGTTATAAAGACATTATAAATATCAAAATATATAATATATAAACAACAAATACATCATTATTATCAACCTATAGAGAAGGTACTGGAAGAAGGAACGACCTTGGTTCGTGAGGCGGTAGTCTTCCTAACACACGAATGTTGATTGTGTTTCTAATTTCATAGAATTATATGATGTCTTAGGTATTAATACTATCATAAAAACGTCCTAGTATATTTTATATACATATTTTATTATATTATATATATATATATATATAATTTAATGGTATGATAAAGAAATAAAACAAAAGTGATCACTGAAGAAAGCTACATCTTCTTCAGGTTAATCTTTATGGTTTCCACCAAAATAAATTTTTTGATTTTATTCTACTTAATATGAGACGTCCAAGATGAGGGTAGTGAATTTGTTAGTTTATTTGGACCTATTTTTTATGATCTAAAAGACTTGATATGTTTGAAGAAGTGAGGGGTTTGCATTCCCTTTTATTGGCGAGGACTGGAATTCTTATAAATACAAAATGGTAAACACATTTGGAGGTGTCCATAACCTCATGTACTTCCAAAATAAAAAAATAATTGATTTTATTGAATTTATATTTGATCCAAACTTACACCACACAAAAATTAAATAATTATTATCTTTTAGTCCCTTACCCTATAAGATTACTCAATTTTATCTTTATAATTTGTACTAAGGTGACTTGTATCATTTTATTTACCTTGGTAATTTACATATTAAGAATATAATTAAAAATATATTAAATAAATAATGTATACATAAAAATTCTAAATATTAATTCCACTTAATTTAATTAAAAATCCTATGTGTCTGTAAATTCAATTTTAAAAAACACACATGTCATTCACAAAACCTCATTTTTACCTTAATCGTGTTGATTAATTTTAACATGTTTTTCTAATTATATCATTATGAAATTAATTTTATTTTATTATAAAATAAATATAATTATTATTCTTAATATGTGTATATTTTTTTCAAAATAAAATTTATATAAGTTGAAAAATAATTTTAAATATTATTCTGCAGATGTGGTGAGAAATAGGGTTTTTGAAGTGAAAATACTCAAATTTTAGTTTGTATTTATATCAATATTCAATATATATAAAAATAATTATAATGACATCAATTGGATTAGTATATTTATAACTGATATATTTTATCTTTAAAACCAATTCCAAGTATTATTTTCAAGTATAAAATATTTTGATGAAAATGTAGTTTAAAATTAAAATTGAGTAGTTTTCACGATTTTTTTAAAAAAAAATGAATCTTCGTAGAAAAGTAACAAATCGTCACCCTATAATAATTATTTAAAATACAATTTTAAAAATGATGTTTAATTTTTTATATAAAATTTGTAAAACCTCCAATATTTATATTTAAAATAAGAGTACCATTAAATGCCTTTGGTGTATAAAAAGAGTTTTTTATAAAAACATTTTTTATATATTAAATTTATTTTTATATTGATTTATATAAATTGGTAGCCACATAATTCAGCCATATATTTTTTTAAATTAATTAATAATATTAATAACCACCAATTTAATTTTTATGTTATATCAAATTATGTTAAATAATAATATTTTAGTATTGTATTGTTATTCATAAAAACATAGCCTTGCGTGTAACGCAAATTATTAAAGAATGTCGTTGTTGCATATAAAGAAATCTATATTATTATGGTGTATATTTTATGATATATCATAGACTGTATTTTTTTAATATAATAAATTTTTTATAATCTCTTTTAATATTATATTCTTTTATATTCTTGGTGTTACATGTCATACACACAATTGAATATTATGTTAATATTTTAAAACATAGGGATTTTATAATAATATACACTACTCTAAGGGTAATATGATAAATTTTGTGAGTAATCTACTACACCCTCCTAAATATTATCTCATCATAATAATCCTCCATTTCCTTTTCATAGGTGATGGAAAACCCTTGTCTTTCCCTTTGGATAAACTGCATACTCCAACTTTAATAGCCAATCTATTCAAGATCTATGTATAGCCCTATCATGGCTAAAATTACATTGTAAGGCCTCATAACATTTATAAAAAGACACCCTATGTATAAATATTCACCAATAGAAATATCACTCCATTGGTAGAAATGTGTGATAATTGTGTCGCCTTATGTTAGAGTCTGCAAGGACAAGGGTTCATCCTAGCACTCAACTAGAATCTCTATGTCACACACAAGAAAAGTACCAACAGACGAGGAGTGAATTTTTTGTCATGGAAATTCAAATTTATAATGATTTAAATCCTATTTTATGGTCTATGGAATCCCCTATGTTAACTATCAAGGAGCATTGATAGGTTTAGAGTGTCTATTAATTATAAAAATTACTAAAATATGGGGTTGTTTTGAAAATAGTTTGAAGAAAATAACATAATTTCCAGAGTTTAATAAATATATAACCAAGTGGATTATGAAAAATACGATAAAAAGGGTTAATTATGAGTTTAATATACACATTTAAGGATTGTCGTACTTATATATTAATGAAGCTTTCATGTATGTATTTTTTTGAAATTAATCGGAAATTTGATTATTTTCTAAGTATTTATATCAATGCATGTTGAACAAACCCATGTAATAAAAATAACATATCCATGTTCAAGATAATAATAAGGGTATATTAACTTAAGATTAAATTTTAAATATCAAATAATTGGGGAAGAAATGTATTATTGTGTTTTCTAATCATAATAACACAATTCACGCACTCAAAACATTACACTGGTCAGTCAAAAGTAAGGAGCATTTCATTCAGTTAAATCAAAAAATAATTAAAACATGAATCAATGTAATATAATTATGAATGAAATGTTTTAAAACCCATAATAAATTAAACCATTAGTTATACAAGTTTTGGTACTCCCATTAAAAGATGTGAAGCTCCCTTACAATGAACCCCTGTATTTAGCCCAACATAGAGAGGAGGAAGAAAATCAGGTGGATCACCTTCTTCATTTCATCTCTTTCAATGAGTATTGGAATATCTGGATACTAAAAGTGGATGAAATGGCTCTTATGTAACTTCAATTTTGAATCACATCACTCTCTCATCCAAACATTCAAATGGGTATCCCAATGTTTCAATTTATAGAAAATGTGGAAAGGGGTTTTGGGCACCCCAATTTCATGAAACCACTTAGCCCATGGTTTTTGAGGGACATACAGTCTTATCACTTTTAAAAGAACTAAAAAGATATATCTACCCCTGTTTAAAATCATCACTATAAATTTAGCACCATTTTCACTGTCATAGCTAGAAATATAGACAAAATACATAACCCACTTTTTGAATTCAACCAGATTCGATCCTATAGATAGATCAGTTCGGATGGGCCCCTTAAATGATTTTTGGGGCATGGGAGTCTTTATATGAAATGTAAAAAATTTAATTTTGGATCATCCTAAAATATCGGAGTTTATTAGGATGCACATTTTAGTATATATGTGTAGTTCAGGGCACCGGTGTGCTTGGATCCTGCTCTGTTTGGAAAATTTTGATTGAACATCATCATGGGCCCTCCAAATGACCTCCAAATACATTGTAATTATCAAAACATGTAAATATCACTTTTTAACTGTTATAAGTGCAAAATTATTGAATAAAAAGCGATTTTAAAATTGTTATTATTTTTATACTTTTCAATACAAAACTTGTTGACCAATATTGTGTAAGGGTGAAAATAAAACAATGAATTGTGGAAAGTTCACACCCCCTCACCCAAAAATTTGAACTCCTAGGAAAAAATAAATTTCTAATAATTAATCATATAGATATTCTAATCTTAATGAAGATTTAAAATTCCATTAAAATATAATTTTTTATAGAAATGTGATCAAATAAAAAAATCACACCAAGGAGTTACTGTTAGTGATCATGGAATTATACATCTCCAAAAATTTATCAGAAGAACATTCCAATAGATTTTTGATACCAATAAAAAAAAATAATTCACAATTTAATCATGTCACTAATACTGTATATGTATGTGTGACAACTATTTAATGATATTCATTCCACTTTTTATCAAGTAAATATAGGTTATTTTAAAAAAATTCTACATAAATGATCCTTTCCATAGAACCTTACCCACATCCTTTGCACTAAAATTTCAATACCCACTCACTTAACCATTTTTAGAATCCAAAACATAATATCCCATCCTATATATACCCATATGTTGAACATTTCATCACTCCCATCAATATTTTTTTGAGTTTGTATAACAGTCGGATAATAGTTACACAAACATAGATCAATCTAGTACATAAATAAAATAGATCTAATATGGAATGACCACGTAGAAAATTAATTTTGGAATGTATATAAAAATTAACCTAACTTATATTAACCTTATATTAAGTAATAAATATTCACAATTCATGATTGGGTGCGAAGATGTGTGGAGAAACTAAATGACACAATTTTCCCTTAAACTACTCACAAAATAGTTATTGCTCTTCTTGAAGGTTTCAAAATGATAAAACCATTAATAAAATTTACAAATAACAAAATTTTAAAAAAATATTCACACCACACTGTTGAATATAATCTAAATTTCACATTTCATCAGATTTTTTTTAATGTTAAAACAACATGAAATGGGGAAACTCCTATTACATTTTGAAGAAATTCCTTGATTAATCAAGAATCATTTTCCAACATAAAGTGGGAATAAAATATTAACATTCTATAAAAAGTGAAGTGAAAAAATTGGGGCATGTGTCAATACAATATAGTAAGAAAAAAAGAAAAAAGAGATGATAAAAATTTCTATCTAACCCAGCACTATACCCATCCCTCACAACTATATTGTATAGTGTCCTCACAAAAATAAAATAGAATTTGGGAAAGAATGATGAAACATGGTGAGTTTCATTGTTAAGTTACTTATTGAACATGTAATTCCCATATCTATGACTCTAAAATGGTTTAATTATAGTAATTTAGTTACTACCCATTTAAAGTGAATGTTTTTTTGGTTATCTTCGTTTTAAACCTAAAACACACCAAATAGTTAAATGTTAGTAATAGTGTATGTGCCAAATAATCATGAACAAAGCTTACCTAGATGAAACTTTATCCTTGCATTGAAATATATGACCTCTGTGTGGATCTAATGATGACGGATGATACGACAATGGAAAAACTGTGTTCTCTCTTTATAAAAAAATGAGTTCTCATATGAATCTAAAATCATTTCCTCTAGATCCTAGATCTATAACTTCATTTTTCTAACCTACACCCAAAAAACTAAAATTTCATATTTTTTTAATGTCCCAATATTCCTGGTACTCTATCACAATAAGTAAGAGAAAACACTTTCCAAAACAATCTGATATTGTTACATTCCAATGGGAGTTTTGAAACCAATATGGTAGGTCCATAATGAATCAATGAGTCTAAGACTCCAAAATTTTCTATTTGTATAAACCATTTTTTTCTTGAATTTTTTTACCTCTCTATTATACACATCTTCTTGACCATTGGTTTTCGGGTGACATGGAGTAGACACTCTATGCGTTACATTAAATCGAAAAAAATGATTTCATTGTTTGGTTGTAAAATGAGGACCTTGTCCAATGATGATGAACCTATGTAATCCAAAACTATAAAAAATTTCAGTTCTCAAAAATTACACAATAGTCTTGGAATCAGCAGTAATCATGGTGACTTCTTCTACCCGTTTTGATATATAATCCACTACCATAAAAATATACATGTTGTCCAGAAATTGGGAAATGAAAACATAAATTCAATTCCCCAAACATTCAAAAATTTCATGGAATTTAAAGTGTTTTTTAGAATATCATTTCATTTAGATACATTCCTAATTATTTAAAAATGAGGATAAGATTTATAGAAATAATGGTAATTATATAATAATGATTGAAAATAGTGGCTAGTATCGAGGACCTTGTGATCAGTCCATTGGGGACCAAAGTGGCCCCCAAAGGCAAGGGTGTGGAAGAACCTATGGATGGAATGAAACTCACTATCGGGAACACAACACCTTAGGACATGATCAATATATGTTCTCTAAAGACAGGGTCTAACCTAAATGTTCCAATAGGACTCATGCATTATATAGTCATCCTGTTTTTGGTAAGAATATGCAGGAATACAATATGATACCCAATATTTTACAATTTCCCCATACTAAGAAATATCATCTTTCAATCAATATAGTTTCCCATCATGAAAACATGTCATTTATAGAAATATAAGGGGATGATTTAGTGTATGTGGATGGTAGGTCCATTCTAAATTGGTCAACCACCACATTCACAACTATATTTTATCACTAATTTCTAGATTAAATTCCTCAAGTATGAGCATCCAAAAAATTAGGTATAGTTTGGATTCTAGTTTCTTAAAAAGATATCGTAGGCCTACATGATCGGAGAAAACAATAACTTTGGACCCTAAAATGTATGACATGAATTTATATAATGAAAATATTTTGCTATAGAATAATTTTTTATTTGTTATCTAGTTTCCTTGGGTATGGTCTAATGTGAATGAGTCATGGTTAATGACATGTAGAGCTTGATCAACCCATTGTGTTAAGACTGCTCCAACTGCATAGTTAGAGGAATCACACATGAGCTCAAATTTTAATTCATGTTATGGTGGTTGGATTACCGAGGGTTATGTGAGACTCTTTTTAAATTAATAAAAATCTAACTCATATTATTTATCAAAAAAAATTTATTAGTTTTTTGAGTATGCAGGAGAGGGGAGTGAAATATTTCTAAATTCATGAGTGGAACGATAGTAAAATCAAGTATGACCTATGAATGACCACACATACCACACATGTTTTTGGAATGGTAGGGAATAAATGACATCCATTTTTTATTTTTCTACTTGGATACCATCCCCATAGATGTAATGTCCCAATACTATACCATTTTATGCAATGAAATTGATTTTCCCATAATTTAATATAAGATTATTCTCAATATAGTGATGTAATACTAGAACAAGACTACTCAATGAATCATCAAAATATGATCTATAAATAGTGAAATAATCCATGAATACTTCCATGCAATTCCCTAGGTAATATTAATACATACAAACCATGAATCACTGGAATGTACTTGAAGAATAGAACATACCAAATGATATCCTTCTATATGAAAATGTTCCAAAAAGAAACTGAAGTTTTTCTTCTCTTTATCCTCAAGGGAAATATCGATCTGAATGTATCAAGGATACCCATCAAAGAAAAAATGGTGGTACTTTATTGTCAACCTCTCTAAAATTTAGTCAATTATTGGAAATGGAAAATGGTTTTTCCAAGTGTGTAGGCTTAGTCAGTTATAGTCTATGTAAACACAATAACTATTCTTCACATGAGTTAGAACCAATTCATTGTTTTCATTTTCAATT
The DNA here is from genome assembly GCA_963277665.1 of Viscum album. Lineage (NCBI taxonomy): Eukaryota > Viridiplantae > Streptophyta > Magnoliopsida > Santalales > Viscaceae > Viscum > Viscum album. The sequence continues at coordinate 1,715,768,394 of OY728130.1, forward strand.
ACTGCGAGACTAGTTGTTTTAGGAACAACTTGGGATGGACTAACCCATTGGGTTTTAAAGATGTGGTAAATGATTCAAACAACAAATAATTTTTTACCAACATTTTAAAAACACCTAGGAGGTTTTATTTCAAACAACATTATTCCATCCTCCCTAGTTTAACCTCATTATTTAACAATATATGATGTGGGAAAATTGAAGGGATAATACTAGAGAAGTCCAATTTTGTCAATCCCAAAACGTTTTTATACACCCTAATAATTTTATGAAGTTGTAATTAATTATCAGGAGGGAGTGAATGAGAAATTATTATAGGAAATATATTTCCATTCTCCAAATATGGATATTTCAAATCACGAGGTAGTTTTTTTACTTCCAATTTACGTGGATTTCAGATTATGTGAGTGAATGTAATAGTGGGATGGAATTTATATCATCTAACTGCTCAATGGTAATATCCTCATATGATTAATGAGCATTTACAAGCTTATCAATATCATCGATATTCATTAGATCTGCAATGATCTAGAAGTTAATAATTAATAAACATGCTAGAAATATTTCTAGGCCGGTAAAAAATACTATGAAAGATTCATTTACTATAATTTCAATCAATTAATAAACCTCAAAAAAATTATTAGGGGAATTTATATTGGTTTTTTCATGGGAAGGGAGTATCTCTATAGAGTTAACAAAGATATAAGAAAGTTCTTCTAAAAGATGATTCATGAAATCAAGGATGTTGAAGTGGAAAATTTCACCAACAAACTCAATATATAATGTACCATTATGGAAAATAATTATATTATTTAATGTTTTCAAGAAATTCATTTGCAATAAAATCAGGTTATTCCCATTAATTCAATTATCTTTCAACTTAAACACATTATAATCAGTAGGAAAATAAAATTTTGAAACCCCAAAAGAACAAAATATAATGAACTATAGGTGTTTTTCATACTTAGACATTCTAGTTGAACAAAAATTTATATGGGATTAAATTTCCTAACCTATAATGATGTCTAATGGGAGCGAGGAATCACATTTATATAGGAACCAAAATATATCATAGAATTGGAAAAGGAATACTCCCTTATAGTTCACAGAATTGAGAATGTTCCAGGGTTATTATATTTGATAAAAAGTGATGTCCCTATCAATTTGGAGATATTCCTACCTAATTTTACCTTATCATCACCTCAAAGTATCCATTGGGTATTACACATCTCTTTCAAAAACTTGTTGTAACATAGAATTTTCTTCACATAATCATATAGGGGATCGTAACCTGCACTTTTTTGATGGTTTCCAATATTTATTAATCAAGTTTAGTTTTTTTTGTTTTTATTGATTGGTGGCCCTTTGAAAAAATGGAAGAGTGATTTTTAGGATAATCATATCATTGAATGAAACATTCTTTCCATTGGAAGTGTTTCTCTCAGGATAAGGTTTCTCCACATTTGAAACATTTTCAGTGGTTGAGATGGTGTTTTCCTTAATATGGGATTACTCTAATGGATGATTAATTTGGATCATAAGGTGATCCAACCTCACAGAATAATTAAAATAATATTTCCCTTATACCAAGGGTTTACTAGTGGTTTAGATGGTTGTTTACTTGACTCATGACTTTGGATTTCCCCCACTGAATTACCTAGTTGGCCAAGTTGTGTTTTTTGGTCTTTTATGGATGCTTTTGTGGTCTTTCATAAATGGATAATATTGGAATCCATTTGTTTCATCTTTACTTATAGGATATTCTATGGTTTGTAGGGGTTGTTAGAAGGTCTTTTGTGGTGGTTTCAGATTTCAAGGTGGTGGTGGTGGATGAATACTATGGCATATTTGGTTCCACAGTTATTGAGATTGGTTTGAATACCCCTTCATATAGGCTTGGTAATCATTCCATCTAGGTATGGATGGATAGTGAGGTTCTTTCTTAAAGGTTTTGTTATATCGGTGGCCTCGAAATATTGCCTAAAAAATCTTAGATATTTTTCTTGGTTGAAGGGAATTAGTTATAATAGTGGGTGTAAGAAGAACATATACTACAATAGATGATATTAGGAGATTAGGATTTACCTTGGGAAAAGAGAACGTTTTATAATAAGAGAACATTCCTATTTATACCTTGTGTCCACCTTCTTCTCATCTTTTGTAATATTCACCTCAAGGACACCTCAAATGGGTACAGTGGACCTTGATCTGAATTGTCTAGTGTTATGAGTCATGTTATATAATAGAGTTCTTGTAGAAATTTGGGTCATATCAACATGTTCACCACTTGTATTATCATCAATCATGTTTCAACCAATAGGAATAAAACATTCATAAAAATATTGTATTACAATTTAATCACTTATTTGGTGGTGTAAGAAACTTGAACAAAGCCTCTTATGTCATGACCATTATTTATGAAATTTTTCCCTCGTGGTTGACTTATACCTTATATTTATTTCTTTATTATTATAATTCGAGAGGTTGGGGAATGTATTTAAAAAAAATGGTTTTACATGTTCATCGAGCCTCTAATTAGTGAATTGACATATTAAAGCCAATATTTTGTACTATTTTATAATAAAAAATGTAATTACCTAAGATTTAATTGGTATTCATTCAAATTTTAATCATTTAATGTAGAAAAAACTATTTGAAATTATTTAATGTTCATATGTAGATATTCTCCCATGAGTCTATAGAATCATGGAAATAAGTGAATTAAATTATGTTTTTGTTCAAAATTATCCATCGTGACATTTATTTGAATTTTTATGAAATAGAACACCATATAATGTGTGGTTTGTTATTTTAAAGTAAAATTATTGTCATCTATATTATAAATGATTATTTCACATTTACTGTGGGTTATAAAAGAAGAAAAATGATTGAGAATAATTTCAATTTTTTGTGTGTACTCCTCTAATGGATCATTCAGTGCTTCTTCTCGTGGATGAGGTAAGATCCCCCTGGTTCTTGTTTGAAAGGAATTTGTTCCATTGGTGAAGATAGTTTCATGCACAAGTCCAAAAAAATAATATTTTAGAGATAAAATTAAAAATAATGAAAGAATATAAGTAAACAGAAAACTATACAATACACAATATTTTTATAAAAATGTACACTAAAAATAGAAGATTTCTCTAGAAATGGTGACCAAATAATAACATGTTGTCATGAAACTTCTTGTTTTAAATAATTTAAATATGATTTTTTATTCTATTGAAGACACCAATTCATTTCTTAAAGAGTTTTGGTTGGTTTAGAGTTTTTATTTTTAATATAAATTACTAAAATAATGGAGTTTGTTTTAAATAATTTAAAGAAAATAAAACTATTTAAAATGTATAATAATCAACGAACCAAGTGGAATTTGAAAAATGTGATAAAAATTTTTCCTTTTGATTTTATTAAAACCAAATAAAGTTCATTAGTCTTAATTTTTAAGTATGTTTTTAAGAAGGTCTTTAGTTTAAATTAATCAAAATCATGACTAATTTCCAAGTGTTTATATAAATTCATGTGGAACCAAACTGTGAAATAAAAATCATATATCAAAGGAATAGATATTTTGAATGTTGTATTAACTGCAAAATAAAAATGAAATCTAAAATATATCAGGTGTAACTGGATTCTTTTTTTCCAATTGGATTAACACAAGTCACAAACTCAAAACATCACACTGATCAATTAAAAAGTAAATAAAATTCCATTTGGTTAAATAAAAAAATTAAATCATGAATATAAGTAAGATAATTTTTAATGAAATGTTTTAAAAGCAAAAATACATAATACTAATAGAATTAAAAATTATATAACTCCGTTTACAAGATGTGTAGATCCCTCACAAAGAACACCCATGGTTTATCCCAACATTGAGTGGAGGAGGAAAGTCAAGTGGATCTCCTTCTTCATTTCATATCTCCCTATGACTATAGGGTGCTCCAGAACCTCTAAGGAAATAAAATAACTCTTCTAAAACATAAATTTTTTAGAACATTTCTCTCTTGGTGAAACTAGATAATAAATATCATAAGGTTCCAATTTAACAGAAATGTCTATGGTTGTTTTGGGAACCCTCCTTTCTAAAAACAACAGAGCCCATGGTTTTCATTGTCTAGACTATCCTATATCACTTTTTATAAAACTAAAAAAATTTATCCCCACCTCCTGGACATCTCTACTAAATATTTGGAACCATCTGGAAAAAAATAGATGGATAATAGAATGAAATATAGAACCCACTTTTTAAATTCGAACAGATTTGATTCATTAGGAATATCAGTTCATGTGGAACCCTAATTGATTAATGGGACTTGTGTGTCTTCACATGAAATTTATCTGATTTAATTTTGGACCATTAAAAAAATTAGAGCCCATTTAGATCTATAGTTTAAGATCAGTGTGCTTTTGTGTCCACTAGTGCACTTTGATCATGCGTTGTTTGGCCCATTTTTTGATCATCTTCATGGTCTCTCCAAATAACCTACACCGATAATGTATTTTTCCCAATAAGTAACATTGGCCTATTTAATAGTGATACAAAAATTATTGAATCAAATATGATTAAATTTTTTTTATTATTTTTATAGTTTTCAATACAAATCTTGTTTAGCACTGTGGTGTAGAGGTTAAAATGAAATTGTGAGGTTTTGTGTGATCAAGTACATCATACCCAGGTATATCCATACTGCAACTATATATAAGATGATACAGAACATACCTATAATAATTCTAGGATCCTATAGCTCATGGGCCTCCATTACCAATATTTATCCCCTCCCCTGACCACCAGATCCCTAACCATGGAATAGACCACCTGGTGGTGGTGGTGTCAATAAGTCAAACTTCTTTCCAACTCCTACTATTATAACCACTCCTCTACCATATTCTCCAACCATTTAACTCATTCATCCATACTATGTATCACATTGGGTGTCCTTGAGTGTCTAACGGTTATCTATATGATGGGTCAAAAAATTTGGAATGAGATGTGCCCAACTATTGTATTAGAAGCACTACCTCCCCCTCAACAAAGTCGATCCATCATGAGAGACCTAAACCAACAATCCCTTATACATGGAAAAATATAGAAGAATCTGAAATGCCTATATACCGATGAATACCATCGACTACCTGCTTCCCAGTTTTCATTTTCTTATTTTCCCCCTATAATCACCAGTTGTCAGCACCAGCCCTACCAAGAATCTCTTCAAAATTAAATCCTTCTCTAGAACTCCTTAATAAGTGGTAATGGAAAGAAACATCATTAAATTATTTATATCTCATTTAAAGACATAATATAAATTGTTTTCTCTAAAAAATTTATCACTTTCCATATACAAGGAGTATTGTGAGTGGTCATTAAATCTCATAGAAAAAACCTTATAATAATCATATTACCCTACTAAAATTATAACAGACCTTAAATATACATAGATCGTAGCATTTAAAGATAATAATCTTCCTTAAATATAACCTCCTTTTATTACCAAGATAGATATGTATAATCATTTGAATGAGTTACTGGACTCCACCATCATCTATAAAATCCATAAAGAAGACTCATTGTGAGGAATTTCATTAGATCTACAGGCATCCTCACAAGTAATAAAAATAAGAATACGATTAGAATTTCCTCGAATACCTAGGGATTTATCTCACCCGAGAAACCTAAGATATAATAACCTCTAAAGTTTATGCACCACCCAAATCCAATCTTCATCCTCTGATGGTACTATTGGGGCTATCGTTTCCACAATAGTTGGTGGCGTAGCAAGAAAACCATCATGATTAACTCTTTCATATACAGTCACAGGAATTGAAGCATCATCACTATATGGATAATCCTCATCATCACATAGCTGAATTATTTTGATATATCTTCATGGAGGAATCCTATAGTATACAAGAAGCATTATGGTCAATGAGTATATTTGGGGTGCTAACTAAATAAGGACATGTAAAACAAAATCCATTCCTCACTGATGATTATAATAATTTATTACTTATAGCCAGAGTCTATTTATAATCAATCGTATAGAAATTTTTCAGATCCCTATTGAATGGATACATAGGAAACCATGATAACACTAAATTCTATGTCCAGAAATCTGAATAGGAATAAAATTAAAATTCATTCCATAAATTTAAACCCAATTCTCATAGTAAGAAAAAATATATGTTATGATCTAATTGTATAACTAGTCTTTGATACCACTCTATCATGACCTTAATCGAGGCCCTCCAAGACAATAATATGTCAGGTTTGACTACCCCATAACCACCTACAATAGTATAGAATATATAAGCTACAATCAATAAGGAATGTCCCACATATGGGATGCATTAGCCTAAGTATTTATAAACAAACATGAATATCAAAACCCATAAAAATATCATAATGTAACAAAAACTAATAGCATAATTTTATGCATTCCATATATCCCACATATAAGAGTTATAAATTTATAGTGTTCAAATATGAGCCTAAAAAAACTAGAAAACATTCCAACTAACATAGAAGCATGTGACTTCTTTTAAATGAAACACTAGTATACACCTCAATATGTCTAGTCTCGAACATGATATGCCTGATCCCAAGCATCCCAGGACACCGTAAAAATGTAACCCTTTTACAAAAGACAATAAATGTGTATGAATATCCCATTTAGGGTTGATTCTAATAATAAAAAATAGTACACCCTAAAATAAAAAAAATTAATCCTCAAAAGTGGTCAACTCATTATAGAAATACAATAAAAACCCAAATATACTCATAAGAAAAAACATCTCACAAGTGGGTTCAACTAATATTGATTACCACAGAATAATTATAGAGGATTGAAGGTAACACACATTCTAGGTGAATATACTCCATGGTTCATGTCATTCCTAGTGACACTAATCCATGAGGTCATGGTTGTTGGGGCCCACCCAATATGTACTCAATGGATCTCAAAAGATCTCACCATGAAGGTAGGGAATCGCACCCATGGTCATAGGGGGATACTAAAACCCTATTTGATATTACTTCTATAAAGGTTATATATACCCTATTCATGGTGTTCATGTTGATATCAGGAACCCATATAGTAATGATTGAGGATCCCAAGATTGTCCCATAGGGGGTGCACTGAACTCTATCCAAAACACAAACCGTAGGGGGGGACACAGTATTATGTCATGTACATAATTTTAAACTGTACCCTTAGAAGAAACGACCAAAGTATCACACTCAATGGGGAAATTTCAATACTAATAAAATTATGTGCTCTAAAAAGCATCAGATGGAGTATATGGGGTGTACTAGTGGTACAAGGTGTGTTGTTGCAACAAATTTTCTTCCAATGTGACATCGTCGCACACAGAATGTGAATATCAAAATACATGATGTGTCCTCTAATGGTACAACGAATGTATTATTTTCCTAAACCCTCCCCATTTAATATGAAAATTACCATATACATGTGGTTGTGTTTGAGTGCATGGATCAACTCATGTACTCTTTTTATGTCTAATTGTAAGTCTTTTCCTGTGTCCTCTGTCTGTTACCATGTACCTAAGGGTTTAATCAATGTCTCTAAGTTGGGTACATTATGTCTGACATGTTTCACAGTTAATGTAATATTTTATCATATATGTGGAAATCCTAGATCAATAGAAAGTTCCCCACATAATTTGTAGTTCAAGATAACACGCAGTGTAACTTGGGTCTTCTAAAAACTCATGACATTCATCCCACACCATACATTTTTTATATAGGTTATTTCATTATCTTCAAGAAATGTGGATCAAGGGTTAGATGACCCTCTCCATTACAATTCATTGGTTTAAAAAAACAACCACTTATCCAAGAATCATCTATATTTCTTCAAATAGATGGAACACCAAGAACTACAATTAAAAGCCTTCAAATATGAATATATACATATTTTATTTTAATTCACCTTGACCACATACTCAGCCATGATACACTACAAAAATATTAATTTTTTCAATTGAAGATCCATATCACAGTGATGGAATACCGAGTATCCATCAAACTAATGGAAAAAATATGTTTCTCATGATGAACGTCTAATGAAACGGATATGAAAAAAATATGGCATGAACATCATCTGTGTTTTCGTTGTCCTTGATCATTTTCAGTTAGATCAAATAATGAATTATAAAGAAAATAAACAAAATATTTTCCCAATAAAAACCATAAACAATCAAAAACTGTCAACCATGATCAAGCTATGAATCCCCATATTGATGGAGCTAATTTAGATTCATCATCAGATAATCCATAGTGAAGAATTATATATAAATCAACCATAATACCTTGATTTTTCTTCATTTGCAGATTAAGATTGATAATTTTTTTAGTCATTATTGAGAACCTCAAAATCCATTATCATAGATGATGACTTTGATATCAGTCAGATCCTATGATTAGTTATCATCCACCAATGAACATTTCTAAGATCACATCTCAATTATCATAGTTATAAGACTAACCATATAAATTTCCTATAATAGTGTTTAAATAAGAAAGGGATAATCCACTATGACAACACATAAAAATTATTTATTTATTTATTTTAATATTTTCACCCATGAAGGATATTGACTAAAAATTCCATTATCAATAATGTTTATGTAATACCTAGGGTAAAACGCTCAAAATGAACTCAACGGAGGAATTACAATTCCAATCTATTCATCTTTAACTTAGTTATTACAACATTTCAATAAAACAATGTTTGTGTGATGTTAATATAATTAATATTTCTAAAATATAAATTTCATCCTCATCAGGCCTCAGAGTCTCATGTCATCCTAACACCTGGATCAAAAAATATTACTAGATATATTTAAAAGATTTACATTTTAAGAATAAATATGATACACTATTTTTCCAAGATTATGAAATTAGTCCATCCAATAGTATTTTATTCCTTTTATCACATTCCAATGTAATAATGTAACCACTAGATCCTGGATACTAGAGATAAGTAATTTATAGTTGGGATCATAGTATGTTTATTAGACACCTTGGGAACAATATTTATAAAAACATGGTTTTGGAACATAAGAGTATAACTATCATTGAGTATAAGTATAACAACAGGATTATGTTGAACATATTTTTTATAGTAGATATATAGTGTTTTCCTATAAATACATCCATATCTTGATACTAAAAGTGTAAATTATTTTTCCATAGTTTTATCTTGGGTTAACAACCATGAAATGAGCTAGATGGACATATATCAGTCAACATTTTAATGCATGTATAGTGGTCCCTTACTATTCTTTGAGTCTGATAATACAATGTAATGTGCCATTTTAAATTATATTTCATTTATAACCCAATTTAATTAATTTTCATTAATAATAATAAGGTATGTCATATATTAAACCAAATGTGTAATATGGTAAAAATTGCATGTCATTATTTAGACACCCTATGAATGAAATGTCATGATTCCAAACATGGATTATTATTTCTAGAACAATAGATTTTTATTTCAATCAATGGTTAGTACTATTACGAACCATGATAAAATATAATGTACTAGGCAATGTAGTTTTTATGAAAACTAGATGGGACAATTACTGTTGTGAAAGATATTCTAACGATAACTAATCAGTTATTACAAGATATGTTAAACAACATGAATCTTAAAAAACTATAAAACATACCAAATAAATTAAGGATATCATTTGATGAGAGAACTAGTAGTGGAGACTAGGGAGGAAAATAGATAATTGGATTCATGTTAGAAATATTGAAATTGACGCCTTGTAGAATATCTCAAAATGAATGAAAAACAAATTTATATTTTGAAAAAAATGGAATAAATATATGAATTGTTGTGGAAAATTAATAGTACAATGGAGGGGGAAAATTACATCATATGTAACCATTTTTTTATTAATGTCTTATATATGGATAATATGGAAATAATCAGAGTTAATTCTCTAATCTAGGTGTTAAATCTAAGACAAAGGAAGGAAAATGTCTTTTAAAAACCAAGAAGTGTAATGATTTAAGTGGTTATAATATGTAATTTAGGAATTATGTTATAAATGTTCAATATAAATGATATCCAAGATTTTATAATCAAGAAACATCAAAGGATTTTTACATACTAGTTTTTATTTAAGGATTAAAAAACATACTGTGAATGGTACTGATAACTGATAAAAATGATTGAGCGATAAAGTGTTATTTTTTGAAATAACATTGCTGAGTAACTGATAACCCATAAAATGTCTATGATTTTGGGATAATTATAAACTATCATGGTATGATATTTATAATATTTATTAAAATTTTAAAAACATAATTTTCATTTTTTTGATTATGTAATGGTAGTTTGATGTGACTAAGAACATTTTGGGAGATATTTATTGGGATATAACCCATTAGTTCATATATATTTTAGTGAAAAATGTTAATTTGGGAATATTTAATTTAAATTTTTTATGAAAAATTATAATGTTATTGGTAACTATTATGGTTAAGGTTATTTTTGAGGTTCAGTTATTTATGTATTATGAGGATAAAAGACTTAGTACATAAAATCATAGTGGCTATAAAGTGATTTAATGATTAATAAAATCTTTGTGTATACCCATCTTATTTTTTGGAAAATTATAGTTTTAATAGAAGTAAAACATATATTTTGGGTGGAAAACATGATGTTCCAATAAATTTCATTATGCATGACCCCAAAACACTTGTGAATAAGGGAAAATCACCTACCACTTGCCTACATCATGTCCTTGTAAGTAAGATATTCATTCTATATTAACAAAATTATTGATAAATATTTTGTTGAATTTTGGAAGCTTATTATAAGATGTTATCTTGTTTAGTTTCTGGGATTTCTAGGAAATCAATTAAATTTTATGGATGATTTATTAGAATAAGGTATATATAAGCATTAGGTTTATCAAAATGGAGTATTTCGTGAGAATGATTTTACATTTTGAGGTGTAAGATAAAGAGTATGAGATAACCTTGGAGGTTTATACATCCTTTAATTTTGAGTTTACTTTGGTTATTTTTTGATATAGGGTTATTTATTTGTGAAATATTCAACATTGAACCAATAATGTAATCAGGTAATTTTTAATGTAAAATGTATAATATATTTAGATAAATGATTATACATTTTATGTATTCTCATATATTGTGGTAAATGTTTCTATTTAGAATATTATCATGATATTGGAGTAATCGATTGGAATCCTTTTTCGAATTATATCATCCATTAGATATTTATTTCATTGTTCCATGAATTAAAACACATCTTGATTACTCGTCATTTTGTGGAAAAGTTGATATATTGATAGAAATTGATTAATGGATAAAATGATACCATTAAAGAAAGTTTATTTCCTAATTTTAATATAATATATGGTAAATTAATTACTCAACTCTGTTATAAGGATCTTTATATAAGTATGTTTTTATATTGACTTTGTGTTTTTGAGGTCTTTAACAATCTAAGGATCAATCAAATTCTTGTGATCAATGATCAATATCACCCTTCATCATTATTTAGAAATTACATTTTTCATCCATTTATATATTTTAACATCCTACTAATTTTCAACTATTTAGAAGCCTATTTATTTGTTATTCTTGATAAGTAGCTAATTTCCCTTTCTATCTTTTCAAGAGGATGTTTTATTACCCATTTTAATGATGTATGTTTCCACAAAAGGATTTTCAAATTTAAAACCCTTTATTATCAAAAACAATTTAAACTTGGGAGGAAAAATTTTATTTTTGTGGGGGAGAATTTAAAACCTATATATTTTAATATAAATCTATATTCAATAGTTAATTCAACACACAACACAGTTATGAAAGGAACCAAGAAATATTCATATTTAAATATGACAGTTTTAACCTATCCATTGAATGGAAAGTATGAATTGTTATAAGAAAATTATGATATATATATATAACCAACTCAATAAAAATTTATTGATTATTTCTTGGTCTAAAATTACTCCAATTTTCATTCTGTAATTTAAGGCTTTTAAAATCTGTTTTCTACCAAAAAAAACTTTTTTATTATTAACTCTGACAAAATATTATAATTATTTTATAAAATCATATAAATTTCATTTTATAAAAACCATTACATTTTTTAATTTATAATATCAAAATTATCTTATGGTTAATTCATTACATATCAATGAAAATATTGACATTTTAGTTAAATGTGAAAAATATGGATTTTTATTGAAAACTATATTTTTTTCATGTATTTAAAAAGATAATGTTTATATAGAAATGACTTAATACTAAAAATAATTATATTATACAATTAATAATTCAATTTTGTTCATTTGAATAAATTTCATGAAGAAATTTTTCAAAAATAAAATTTTATACATAAAAAGATAAGTTTTCTAATAAATTGTTTTTCATTGAAAATTTGATATAGATTTTAAAATAATTACTAAATATTATAAATTTTTAATCTTGAAAAATTAATTAATTAATTGGAATAACGAGGCCAAATTTTTATAAATATTCCCCTTTTCATTTTGTTCATTAAAAATAGTAGTTATATTAAAAAAAATCACCATAGTAATGATAAATTAAGTAACATATTCATAAAATAATGTGCTATGATCAAGGAGATGACTCTAAAACAATTTTTTATTTCATTTATGAACCCATCGTATCCATATTCATCCAATATTATAATATATAATAGTTTCCTCCTATTGGCTATGATTTTGACTATTATATTATTTTACTTAATGAGTACTCAAAAATGTTATTATCTTTTTTTTTATTATCTTTCAATTTATAAAATAAGGTTAATAGAGGATATATTTGAATATAAATATTAATTTTAATGATAACTAATATTTTATCATGGTAATTTATTTATAGTTATTAGTGATGTAATAATTACCATAAATGTGTACATAACCCTCAAATAGTATTTATTCAATTAATAGAAACATATACTAAATGGTTTTAAAATTTTAAAAAGTGATATAATTTAAATGAATTATTCATCACTTGAGTTATATATATATTTTTGACATTTTTAGAATATGTGAAGGAATTATATTATTATTACCAATTTTTTCACATTTTATTTAATGTCATACAAAAAGAATAGTGTACAAAATGACATTAATAATATTTTTTTATAAATTGTATTTTATTAAATTATTAAATATTAATAAAACTATTTTATTGAGAAAAATGAATGGGAAATGGTTTAAAACCTCAACCAATGTCTTTTTCGGGTCTTCTACCCATTTTTGGAATCATTCATGACCATTTAAGGGTATAAAATTAACTTTAAGTTAATTTTCAAAATGGTTAGCTTGTATAATAAAAATTAAATTTTTATTCATTTTTAAGATAAAACACATTGCAGAAAAGTAGACAACCACAAAATTACACAGTTAAACTATGATGGGAATTATTTTTCTACCTATACAAACTAAATATTTTAGTGTCTTTTTTCTAATGCATTTTCCATAAGAATGGAAGATTAGTACACCTAGGTTATTTATGAATCATCTCCTTAAAAAAAGAGTCCATCATGTCCCGACTCTTAATGAATTCATCCATACTGATTTTCATGTCATTAATGCCAAAATGTATAATGAGGATTTCAAATTTCACCCAGTCATATTGTTCATTGGTTCCTACTTACACAAATATTGTATTAATTCATCTTTGTTATTTAATTACAGCATTAGTTATGGGATTCTCTTCTATCCTCTTCTATATATTATTCATAATATGGATTTTCAAAATAATTGATGAATGGTTAAAACAAAAATATAATGGTGAAAATGTACAAAGTAGTTACACAAATTTAATTACGTGATATTTCTATAAATCATAATAATCATATATTTTTATTATATAAATTTTATCTATTTATAAATAATATATTAATATATATTAATTTTATACTTTATTAAATTCCAAAAATTCACCTCCCCTCACTTATAAAAGGACACCCCTTATCTCATTTCTTCACACCACTTTAAAAAACCTAGAGAATCTCAAATATAAACAAAATTTAATTATATAAATACTTATCTATGTTATAGTGGTTCTAGGAGTATAAAAGTCCAACCATAGTTCCCTAAGAAGAAATAAAAAGAAAGTATTCCAAAGAAGATGTAGTTTTCTTTACTAGTTATTTAAGGATTCTTTATAATTCAACTGCTACTTATTATATTGTAATGATACGAAAAAAATATCTCTATAATCATAAATTTACATATATTTTATTATTATTATTGTATAATAATTTAACATTTCTTTTTCATCTTATGAAAATAAAATGCATCGCTCATGAAATATACACCTTACCATCACAACCAAACAATGTAATTTACTTCATCACAAATTATATTGAATGGTTATAGTTCTAGAAATAATGAAATTATATGATATTTATGACATACATATGCTTTTAAAATTATAATATCATATATACCTTCTTACCTTCGAATCTATTGGAAAATAATTATGTTTATCTTGCATACATGTGGACTACCACCTAAACTAACCGATGTGATTAATTTTTAATTTCCAATTTACATAGATGGTAATAAAGATATATTAAATTAATATATATATATATATATATATATATTATTAAGGATTATATAAATCTGAATTATTATTTACCCTTCTCTTGTACCATCCCTCAAAAAATTATAACGGTGTTAATGTTTACATACGACCAATCGGCTTCATGAATTGTGCAATTAATTTATCTATCTATATAAATCTAAATACATATATAATTTAAGTAAATGGAATATATATAATTATTAAAATTATATGGATTATGTAATGACTATAAATGTATAAGAACCAAAACTACCAAACAAAAACATACATAAAAATAAAGCAGTTATCACATAGACTAATGATTTTAATAAATAATTATTAGTCAATGGGTGATAAAAGGTTGTATGTAAATAATATATTGTATCAAAAAATTTATTTTATTTATATAATATATTTATAATATATATATATATTATATAGTTTGTTCAAACACATAACAAGGTATTTGAATTTGTCTTAAGGGATCATCATTCGAAATTAACTTCACTAAGACATATTTTATGTTATACACCTATTATATTTTATAATGTGTATATACTACCCCTTTGATATGTTATATTGTGAATATAATTATATTAATAGTATTTAATGTTACGTTTTACGTTATTTCTCTTTAGGGTTTTATGATTCCAATTTTACCAAAACGGTATTGTTATATTCATAATCTCAAAAATACTCGATATTTTTTATATTAAAGCATATTTTAGGTAACTTATTTGACCTTTGTATCATAAACCAAAAAATATTTTATATTCCTATATTTATTTTTTGAAATTTTATCTTTTAATTAATTTTCCACTCTTTTAGTACTCAAGATATCAGAATCATGTTTTTATGGAAAACTGACTTTTTTCTATTACTCGGTTGGGAATATTTTTCTTCAATATTGAAATTATATATAAAATGTTTTAAATAATAAATTTAATATTATTCAAATATTAAATAAAGAAATTTTTTACCATGTTTTAATTTTAGGAAAATTATAAATAATCTTCCTATCATTTTACAAAAGTGTACTTCTCGACCTTTCTTACAAAAGTGTGAAAGTAATTTTTTTATCTTCTATAGAATGATTGAAATTTAGCTCGACTGTGACTAGTAAATGACTTGAATATTACATTAAATGTTTACAATGTTATTTTCGAAGAAAATGATCTTCCTAATATTATTAATTTTTTAATTTTTAAAAGGAGATTGTAAAATAAAAAATCGATTTTCCTCAAAATTGTTTTAATGATACTTTTGTGTTGTTTCTTTTAAATAATGACAATAAAACCTTGTATTAATGAACAACTAGTGATATTTTATAATGATATCATCTCCATTATTTCCTTATATGATATTTGGTATGTCTTATTTGGGGAAATGGTAACATTTCATACGGTAATATTTCAATATGAATGTTTATATTTAGCATGTATTTAATTGGTAATATCCACATTCATATGAAAAATGAATTGAACATAAAAAATTATAAGGGGCCATTATAGCCCCTGATGCTCAGTAGGTCTCAGGAGACAACTAGTTTTGGTATTATTCGGAGTCCTTACCCATTTATGTAATATGTCTTGTCATGAGGCCTCAATTATATGTTTAATATATTTGGAATTGTGTATATATCGTTACAAAATATGTTAATATTATCCATGTGATGTTTTAAGTTGATATTATATACATGGATTTAGTATCCTTTTATGATATTATTAATATACCATTGTTTGATCATCATATGTATACCATATTATTCTGTATACTCAAGTTATTTATTAAGTATAATGGTTTTTAAGTTATTTACCTTTCTATATTGACTATTCTTTGTTTAAATATGACACCATACATTATACATAACTATTATTGAGAACTATATCTAGCCATTTTTATTTTATATTTCCCTACATATGAATAAGGAATACTTTAATTACTTAAACAAAGAAAAATAATTATATTCACAATGTTATATATTTGATTTTTTCAAATTAAATGTGATATTTAAGTATGTATCTTGTTTAATAATACTATTATACTATTTCATCCTTTGGTATGTTATTCATACTATCTATTTTTAATGTAATTAAGTAACTGGAAGGTATGTGATACTTGAGATTTTTATTTTATAGTGGAATATGGTATATGATTTGTATAATGGTCATACATATGGGTTCCCCATAACAGTATAATATCAACAGACCTATAGTTCCCCTAGAAAATATACCTTGCATTACAAATTGTGTGAATAAACCGCACACAAACATTACATTGATATTTCTCACCTCCCTCACTCACATTTCATACATCTAGTAGCTCATGTTTTGTACTACAGAATATGTTATATTTCTTTTCTTTCTGACCACATTTCGAAAATAGATTATGTATTATTCCATTATGTATGTTTATCTATTTAGAATGTGATGGTATATTTTACATCATGATTCAACGATATTTATCTGTAGTTTATACAATGGTTTTTTCTATAAAATATTTTTTGTGATGATGGAGTTTGGGAGTGTTTTTTAGAGAATACATGTTTTCAGTAACCCCATGGTGGTCCATTGATGCCAAGAAAAGGTCCACCATTATATAATGGAGTTGTTACCCTCACTATTATAATTTTTTATCAGAACTCTACCTATGTATATGGTGACATCCTAATCTTATGAACATTTAAAGTGATGTGGAATGAGACCTCTATAAGCATAGGTAACCGTAGGATTGACATATACTCATCAGTAAGTCATTATTCCAAATATTATATTATATTGTGATAATAACGATGAAATACAACCAATTTTTTTGTGAATTAGGTATAATAATCTAATATGAATTTTAAATACTTAAACTATAAAACTTTTATAAATATGAGTTGTGAAAGATTTAGTTTTTTCTCTATACACTTTTTAATACTGACTCGTGAAGCATATATTAGTTTAACATGTCTGAGTAGAACTACTATTTTCTTCAATAATTTTTATTTTAGGTTTTTCAAATGATTATGTTCATACTTCCAAATATATGCACCACATGAACACATGTGTTCAATCTATTTTGGGGATTCATAGTTCAACATTGAATTTAGTGGATATGGAATTGGTGGCTCTATAAATACATAGGCCTCTATAGTGTCTATTTCAAGTAGTTACTCAGTTATAATTTTATTGATGTGGATTTTAAATTCATTATTTTTATTGTTCATTCATTATTATAAGATGTTAGGGTTTTTTTACCTTCTATTATTGTGTTTTAAATGTGCAGTTTTTCAAAATTAATCTTTGGTTTCATGCATGTTACAATTATGTTTCCAATATTACTTATTTGATGTTAACTGTATTGTTTTAGAGATAGGTATTTTTATAATTGTTTTAGGATATAAAAACCCATATGTCAAATATTCATTAATATTTTTAGTATCCATCCCATAAACTATTGAATATGAAATTTTTATTCCATGCAAGGCTTACTCCGGTCCTTCGAAGGGTATTAGTGGGTTGAGAATAGTATATTACTCTTAAAGGGAAGATTTAATGGTGTGACCAAATAATTTTTGACATGTCATTTTACTTATATAAGAGAGTCACATCAGGTCAATATTATGTCTGTATATATTAAAAAACATTCACAAATTAAATTTTTGAGATTTAGCATTCTCTATCAATTACTATATACTCTTATTTTCAACACCAAATATCAGTTATTACAATATTATTTCCCATGGGGTTTGTTGAAAATATAATATATATATATATATATATATTGATATTATTCTTCAAAAAACCTATAATAGTAATATAATAACATAAACAACAAACAATGTATATATGATCAATGATACATGTAGAAAAAAATATTAATAGATATTTATTGGCTCATTATATACAACAAAACTATAAGGTATAATCAATCTAATGGGCCAAATATTTATAAATAAAATTTCCATTTTGATTTAATTAAATGTATTCTTGTGCAATATGATTACATAAAACCCATGCACAGCTTTGGTTTTATTATATTCAATAATATTTAAATAGTTATTAATCATATTTTCCATGGATAAAATTTTCATTGAACAGTGATTTTATGATTTGTATAAATATAGGGTTTTAACAAAAACAATTGACACAGAAAAATAATTTGATTGCCTTAACTAGTAGTATAATGCACTATAAAGCCCATTTATCGAAACTTATAAGGGATATCACATCAATGGGCTTTTTCATGAACACATTCTTAGCTAAGATCTAAGAACTTAAGGATGATATAAACCATTTATAACAGAATTCCAAGCTCATCGAGATCCAAACCAAAACCATGTTCGTCGAACCACCCCACCAAGGTCTCCCTTTTGAGCACCTTGCTTTTAGGGAAATTTTTGTTTTATTAACAAGATATGTTTCAAAAACATAACAATATGAGAATGTAAATTATATAATAATGAATATATTTTCATCCTATTATTTTTACATTATAGAATCTTTTTAATATGTTACAATAATAAAATATTATTTTTTTCTAACATTCAAATTCAATTGAAGAATTTATTTTGAGAAATTAATTTATTTTTGAACTAGATAATATTTTGAATAAAATATTACATTTTATTATTTTTTATTAAATATAAATGATCATATAATTTTTATTATTTCAGATGTAATTTTTATAATGGTTCAAAAAAATTTATTATTAATAAATCCATCATTTTCAATAAATGACAACAATTATTTTAACAGTGGATATTATCATATTTATAAATTAGTTAAATATAATTAATATCATTTTTTGGAATCTGACTGGTCAAATTATCCAACATTGTATTTTTAATAAATTTCTAAGACAAATGATTTTTTAGATTAAACAACTAAATATCATATAAATATAATTTTTGTATTAGGAAATCATAATGACCCAAAAGTGATATAAAAAATACTAATAATGGTATCTGATACCAAATAAATATTTTGCTATTAAAATAATGTGTTTTTATGTTCATTTGGATACATTATTAATGCATTTATGAATCCCCAAAAAAAATTATATATTTTGAAGTTTTAAAATCATTTCTTTAAGAGTATGACTCACTTCGGCATAATAAAGGTTATTATTTTATTAATTTCTTCCCTTGTTCTTATATAGTAATTTAATTGACTCTCATTTGGAATAAACCATGGGAAAAAAGAATGGAAGTTTTTTTGTTTTGGTTATTTTATTATAAAGCGTCCAAAACTAATGTTTTAGAAATAATAAAGAAATTCCCACTCATTTTCTACATAAACCCACCCAGGATTCTATTTATCATTACTCAAAATACATTTAGAACATCATTACCCTTACCTATAATCTCTATAGTCTTCCCGAGGTTCCCCAAAACTCGCAAGAAGATCATATCAAGAATTTTGAGTCACATACTCAAGTAAGGTATGCTTTCATTATTTCCATTATTCATGTTTTTATGATCTTATTCCTTCAATTTCAAAATCTGAATATTGGGATATTTATTTCTATATCCCTGTTATTGATCATTTGATGTAAAAATAATTATATACCCTTGTCTCCATCATCAACCCATTTTGTTTATTTTTAATTGACGCTATTATGCTTCCGAAATTTAAGTATGATTTTCCAGGACCTAACAATTGTATATTGGACACCATACTCATTTCATATCAAGGTTGTTCACCTTTAAAATATTATATTTCATTTTGATGGGACATACATATATATATTCTACACTCTTTTATTGTATAATAAAGTATCATTATGAATGAATCCATGTTGTGTGATCTATGTGAAGCACTTAACCATTAGAATGAAGTGAAAGTGATAGGTGTGCCCAGAATTATATAAAGCTCTAATGAATTGGTTAATGTTTTGTATCATGATATGTCATATTAGGATAGAGATTGAACTTTATGCCTTTATGGGACTTTTTCCATC
This sequence comes from Viscum album, assembly GCA_963277665.1. Taxonomy (NCBI): domain Eukaryota; kingdom Viridiplantae; phylum Streptophyta; class Magnoliopsida; order Santalales; family Viscaceae; genus Viscum; species Viscum album. Next base: position 1,715,788,951 of record OY728130.1, read on the forward strand.
ATGTTGTCTCGGTATTTTGCCTTGACCTATGTCTATGATGTAGTGTTATAAGTTGATTGCACATTTTTTATGTTATTATTATCATGTTATGTTAAGATTTATTATCAATGTTTATGATTATCACACCTTTTATTCCTAATTGATGTTCCTATTTTATAACATGTATCATATTATTCGACGTTTTCACATACTAGCCTTTATATCCTAGCCATTTCTTAGGTATTTTTTTAGGTTATCTCTTATAGTTTTAAAATCCATGGAATTTTAGAATCATATTAAATAAGTTTTAAAAAAATTTGTCGTATCCCATGTTTAGGATGATATGAAATGTTCCCCATTTCATTGTACCCAATACCTATTAATCCTTTGGTTAGTATCATTTTTACATTAACTTAAAAAAAATTGAATAAATATGTAATAAAGTGAAGGTTTGTTATAGGTGGTATTAATTTAAAATTTTATTAATTTTTTAGATTAGGATTATAAATCTCTAGTGAATGTATTTGTGATAAGACTAAGTATAAGAAAACAACCATAAATTTGGTATGTATAGAGTAGGAGTTTTATTAGTAAATTATAACCATGTTCGGATAATATAAGTGGGTGTGGTTCTTGCATAGTTACACATAGGGGTAACAACACCGATAAAGTGTGTCGGGACTGAATCAGTGTAACCAAGTACATGAAAATGGGCCTTAATGCACACCAGGTTTGACACACCTGGGGGATATGATATAGTAAATTCATAATCCCATTATTAACCATTATTATGACAGAAAATAAAATTCCATTAAACATTTATGTTTTCTAATAGATAATAGATAACATATATTGAAAAATTGAAAATCATAGGTTATGGAAATAATTGTAATTTATATGTTATCTCTTTAATTTCATTAGATTCCCCGTTATGTGCTTAATATTTTAAAAATATTCATCCCTGATTTTCCCATTATACTTTCCAATGACTTGAATTATGAGGTGTCGGGTAAACACTTAATGTGATGAGAAATGTAATGACTACCCCCAATGAGATTTACATCCTAATGGGAGTAGGAATCCCAAACATTATGATTTTTCTCTCACAGCTAAATAAAGTAATGAATCGAAACCTAGTTCCAGATGAGCATCCAAATACTCCAAGGAGTGAATAAGATGTGATTTTGATCTTTATTCAACAAAGGCCGTATACTTTCAATGGATCATTTGATACCTTAATCATGGAACAATGGAACAACTCCATTGAGAAGATCTTCTACATCCCTCAATTTTCTAAGAAATAGAAGGTTCTATTGTGTGATTATGATATGAATGGAGAATATGATTAGTGGTTGAAATAGATCTATAATATGAATCAGGAAGAATATATCAATGTAATGGGGTATATATAATTCAGAAAAAAAAATTATTTTTCCAAACACTCTCTGATTTAAAATTTTATGGGACATACTTACCCTCAAGAACAAAGAAAATGAATCTATCAGGGAAAATGAGGAAAACTTCAAAATACATGAACTATACACCTCTAGCTTCTTCATTACCCCTGAATTATAGTTTTATCACTAATTAAGAAATATAAAACTTTTTCTATGAGAATCCTTGGTGATCGTTGACTTTGATATATATGAAGATATTTTATAATGATCCCTTAATGTCAAATGGATATTGAAGAATGTCATGGATATCAAGGGGATAAGAAGTATAAAATGGATTTTAATCGTGGTGCTCTGACGGAGAAATATAATGATTCCACAAAATTTAAACATCCCACTTTTCAAATGTGCAGAAATAATGACCACTAAAATTGCCTAAGGGGTGGGGAAATATTTTAGGTGAGAAAAGGAAGAGAATGTAGCTAGTGATTAACTACAGGAGAAACCCACTCATGTGATAGAGGAAATAAATGATCTATTTAACCCGTAGTGAATTTCTCATTGGTTTAACTATAAGTAACTAAGGCTCTTTTCTTATCAATTCACTAAGCCATGGGATTTTCATGACAACCATGAACCTCTGAGGTAGAGAGAGTGATCTATTTTCATCACAACCATTGAGGTGGGTCTTGAAAATGACGTAGTGATAGTTATTCTAGTTATTCATTCATTAATAGGGAACATACGTTTTCATTTTGGTTCTACGCACTCCTTTATATCAAAAAGGTTTAGTTTAACTATTAAAACCAACCACAATGCATGGAATTAGTGTTGTTGGTGATAATGGAGAATGGGGAAATTATTTAATCTCAATTATATAACTCTTCCCCTATTATAATTTGTTGGATAAACTTCCTGGATAACCTTTATATACAACCTTTGGTTTAATTTAAACAATTATCGGTATGGATTTTCATTCCCTATGTAGAGTCGATGTAAATTTACAAGATATGGAAATCACTCTCTATATCGTGAAATGACCTCTGATTCTGTACACGTGAAAAGATGTGGATGATTCTTTTTTCACAATAATCCCAATTATTGTAATTTTCACCTATGAGAAATTGTATAATGATTATATGATTGAGTCGATGTAAATAATATTTCTTGAATACATGCATACTGTGAGGGAATATGCTAATGTGTTTCCCAAGGTCTTGACTAGTCGTCCTCCTAGTCGAGAGGTTTAATTTTTAATCAATCTTGTACCAGGGGGGGTTACTATTATTCAATACTCCATATAGAATGGAATTTGTGGAACTTGAGGAGCTAATGAAACAAAATAAAATTCAGTCTAGACAAATGGTTCATATGGCCAAGTTCTTTCCCATAGGGTTCACCGTTTTTATTCATCAAGAAGAATGATGGGTCGATGCACCTTTTCATTGATTATGGTGAGATCAACGAGATCAAAATAATTAAAAGTCTTGTATTCCATTGATTGATGACTTCTTCAATTAGTAATGTTGATCACAATACCGCTCAAACATTGATATGCAGTTGGGATATTACCATGTTAGGTTGAAGAAGGAGGATATCTGCAAAGCTATTTTTCAAATGAGGTACCAGAACCATGAGTTCATTGTGATTCCTTCTGGGAACAATAGTACACAAAAAATAATCATGGAATTGATGAGTATAGTCTTTATATATTATCTATAAAAATTTATGGTAGTTTATATAGATTATATTCTAATATACTACAAAAATAAGGAGAACCATGAGGAGAATATTAGAATTATTTTAAAGACTTTGCGAAAGGAAAATAATTATGACAATTACAACAAATATTTGTTCTTATTGAAGGATGTATCTTTCTATTTTAGTATAAAAGAAAAAAATGGGATATATATGGACCCTTTAAGGATAGAAGAAATTATTGGATGGTCAGGTCCAATATTTGTGAGAGATATCCACAGTTTCCTTTGATTAGGTGGGTACTAATGATGATTTTTGAGAAATTTAGCATGATAATCGAACCCTCTAACCAAGCCTACTTAGAAGGGATTAATGTTTATCCAGGAATTATGAATGTTAATAAATCATTAAAGTGATAAAAATAAGGCTTATCATTAGGAATATAATCACAGAACTAAAATGTGGATAATTTTTTGTGGTTTCTTGTGATGCGTTGAATAATGACTTGAGTTGTGTGTTATTGTCAAATGAAAATGGAATAGCATATGCTTCATGGCAGTTAAATTATATGAATAGAACTACCCAATGAATGATATAGAGGTATAAATAGTAATTTTTTCTTATAAAATATGTAGGCATTATATATTTGGAGAGAAGTGTGATATATGTAGGTATCATAAGAATATCAAGTATATATCCACATAGAAATAGTGATGTATGACCCCAATAAATATTGTTGGAGCTGATCAATGACTGTGATTGATCAATTCACTGATATCTATGGAATAAGAATAAATTGTAATATGACTTAAGTATAAAGTATCTAGTAATTATGTCATTGATGAGAATTGGTAGGGTTATGATCTTCTTTGATTTAGAATGTCTGAAAATGGGATTCACAAAAGAGAGAACATCATCAATCCTTTCATAAATGATTTCTCAACTACCCCTTATAGATAAGTTAATGGATTCTTGAATAAATGATGTGTGAATTAAGAAGAAAGTGGAAAATATAAAAAAATTGTAGTCATTATAGTTCAATGTTAATGAATAAGGATTGCTGATATTTGGTTCAATATTATATGTACCGTCAAATACTGAGTAAAAAAGGAGATGTATGGTAAATCACATAGATCAAACTTATCCATCCACCTAGGAAGCACAAATATTTATCGAGATATCAGATTATGCTATTGGTGGGACAATATGAAGAAGGAGATCACATAATATACATCAAGATGTATTTTTTGTTATTAAGTGAATATAGAATGGAAAAAACACAAGGGATGATGCAAAAATTACCCATACCTACATGAAAATGGACAAAATCAACATAGATATTTTTGTAGGTCTTCTAACGAAATCTAGATAGAATAATGCTATATGGGATGTGGTGGATTACCTTATAAAGGTAGCGAACATCAATTTTTTGGAGAGTATTTCTCACCCAATCAATTGAAAAGCTTATACATTAGAGAAGTGTTGAGGCTACATGGAACACCACTACAGATTCGGGATGTTCAAAATTCAATATTCACCCTTATGTTATTTAAAATTATCTAACATTCTCTAAAAACAATGCTAAACATTATTATGGCCTATCATCCTCAAACTGATGGCCATTTTTATAAGGCTATTTACACCCTAGAGGATAGGTTGAGAACATGTTGCATGGACTTAAAAGGAGGATGGAACAAACATCTACCTATGGTTGAACACTCATACAAAAAAAATATTCCACTCAAGCATCCAAATGGAACCTATAAATACATTTAAGGGAATAGGTGCAAAACAACTCTATTCTAGGATGACATTAGGGGATGAAAATTACTAGTTCTTCAAACTGTTGAAGAAATGGTGGAAAACATTATAAAAATTCATTATCATATCTAGGATGCTCAGAGTTGATAAGAGAGCTAGGCTCACAATCATCGATGAGATAAAGAGTTTTATGTTGCATACATGACATTCCTCCTTATATTTCCATGGAATAAAGTGATGTTACTTGGGAAGATGATAATGTTTAGTCCTAGATACATCATCCCCTTTGAGATTCTTTATCGCATTGAAGCTGTGACCGATCAACTAGTACTACCACCAAACCTATACCAGGTATACAATGTTTTCTATGTAAACATCTTAATAATGTACATACCAGAACCCTCACATTTACTCAATCTAGATGTGGTACTATTGGAAAATGATCATTCCTATGAAGAGAAATAATAAAATTTCATAGGTTATAGAGACCAACTTATATTAAATAAACATCAAACCTTGATAATGTATTCTAGAGAAACATAAATTTTAAGGATGAAATATGGGAACATGAGGAGTTAGTTAAAAAAAGTTACCCTCATTTATTTTATTCTGAGTTATTGAAATTTCAAGGGAGAAATCTATAAATGGAGTGATATTTAAATGACCTAAACTATTATAAATAAAACATCCATTATGATTTCATTAAATGTATTAATTTTTTATATGGTTATAGTAACCCCATCCACCTATTTGATATTATTATATCCTATTATATTTAAATGGTTGTTAATCATATTTACTGTTAATAAAATATGTTTTTAACAGTGATCACATTGTTTGTATAAATATAGGGTTTTATCATATCTAATTGACATATACAAAAGAAGTGATGGCCTAAAACAGTAGGATTGTACCTTATAAATCCCATGTATTAGATATTTAGAAGGAGATATCATCATTGTCCATTTCTGTAGACCAAGCGAAACCTGATATCCAATAACATAAGCATGAGTGAAACTATTAATAGGAGAAGTTCAAGATCATCGAGATCATGGACCAAACCATGTGTACCGAACAACCCCATGAATGTGTCACCAATGTGAACCTCACTCTTAGAGTGCTTTTTTATGTATTAAAGGGATAATTATTAAGGACATATAAATATGCATATATACATTATATAATATTGAAAATATTTTTATCATACTATCATTACTTTATAATGGTATTTATTCTGATGAAATAAACACAAATTGCTTTTTGGGTAATATTTAAATTCAATGAAAGTATATATTTAGAGGGATTAACGGATTTTTGAAATAAATAATTTTTTAATTAAATATTATTATTAAATATTTTTTATTAAAAATAAATGATCATATAATTTTTATAAAGTCAAATGTAATTTTTGTAAGTGTATGAAAACCTTTCTTGTCAGAAAACCCCAGAATTTCCAACAAATGTTTTCTATTATCTTAAAAGTTAATATTCACAAATTTATAAAATTATATAGATAAAATTAATATTATATTTAGAATACAAATGTTGAAATAACCCCATAGTGAATTTTTCTTCATTTCCTAATATAGTTTAATTTTCATGAAAAAATATTGAATATAATATAAGTATACTTTTCTAATTATTACATCATAATGACAGAAAAGTTTTTTAGTAAACAATATAATCATGATCCAAGACTAAATATTTTTTTAACTTTAAAATAATTTGATTTATGTTTATTTTTTTAACTTTCTTAAAGCATTATGAATCCTTTAAAACTGTTAACATATTTTAAGGTAATAAAATCATTTTTTTAAGATTATGACTCGCTTATAAGTGATCAAGAGTATTATTTAATTAATATTGGACTTTGTTATTATAAATAAAATTAAAACCAATCCAATTTGGGAGAAAATTGTCAAAACCAATGGATTTTTTTGATATTTTATTATAAAAATTCCAAAATCTAAGTTTGAGAAATAATTTAGAAATCCTAAATTTTTTCTTATATAAACCATCCCAAATCCCATTTATCATCACTCACAATATTTCAACAATGTCCTAACTCATCCCTTGTATCCCTAGATTCCCCCCAATGTTCACCAAATCTCTCAATAATATCCTCCCAAGCATTCAGAGCCACACACTCTAGTAAGGGATAATTTTATTTTCTCCTATTTTCAAGTTTATTTATTATATTATGCATTCTATTTCTGATTAATATTATTGGAATATTTAATTATATGTACCTATTACTGGTTATTATATGTAAAAAATGATGAGAGACTCAAATCTCTCTCATTAACACAATTCACTAATTTTTTAGTGATGTCATTTTTCTTCTAAAATTTCACAATTTTTCTCTATGACTGGCCACTTGTATGATAATATCCATACACATTTCCTATCAAGGGTTTTCACCTTTATACAATTATAATTATTTGAAATTCTAGTTTCATTAATGTATTCCACAAATCATGATCAAAAAATATAATATGATGATTATTGAATCCATGCTGTATTATCTATGTGGAACACTTAAGCATGATAATTAAATGGCAGTGATTGATGCACGTGGAATTATATAGCGATCTAATGCATTGGGTAATGTTTAGTCTCATGAGAAGTCATGTTAGGATATGGATTTAAACTAATACCTTTATGGTACTTTTCTATAATGATTTTCTTTCTGTTATCCTTGAAGTGTCTTTATGAAGCAGTATTTTATGTTGTTTCCACAGTTCCCATGTTATAATTATCAGGATATATCATGCCTTATTATTAATGTTTATGATTCTCACACATTTTATTACCATTGATATATCAAATATCAAATATTTATCAACTTGTAACATGTCTTTTCCCTTATTTGTATTTATATCTCTCCCCTTTATAATGTTTTCCCCAGGTTATCCCGTACAGTTTTAAAGGCCATGTAAATTTAGAAGCATGTTAAGTAAGAATTCAATAGTGTTCTTGTATATCATTTTCAAGATGATATGCTATGTACATAATTATTAAATACACTATACTTGTTATTCTTATAGTTTTTATTATATGTATTGTTATTTAAAAAATCATGAATTAATGTGTAGTAGAAAAAAGCGTTGTTATATGCTCAAATCATACCAAAAATCTATAGGGAACCACTTCTATTTAAACTCTGAAAAAAATATTGGACTCTTATTTTATAAATTCATATGAAACTTAATCAAAATCATCACCATGAATCATATATCCTCCATAATCATTTTATCCATAATGTGGTATATTAATCCCCCATATTATAATAATTATTAAATATCATAATTCTATAATGATCACTAGTATTCCTTATCTCCCCCACATTAAAAAACTGACAAAAAAATATTATCAAAAATATAAAACAAAAATTTTTATTTCAAAAATGGTTACATAGAGTTTTATATCCTCTTTATCTATAGGTTTGAGGTAGAGTGGTGTGGTCTAGTTGGCGATTCTCAAAAAAATTGTAGAAATATATTTATTGAAAATGTAATCCACTTAGCTTATTATTGAAACGTATTCCATACTGATCTCTCCTTACCCCATGTTCTCACAAATGAAATGATACCTGATTTTGAAATAATTTTTTTGAGATTATTTTACTAGGATCTTCACTAATCTAAATTCTCTCTTATACGAACAAAAAATCACCCTAGGAACCTTCATAGACTTACCGTGACAATTGAGTTACTAATTTATCTATAAAATCTAAGTAAATTGATTCATTGTTTTGATATGGAATAATTTATCCATTCATTTAGAAATGGAATCCTAATATTTCTAATATAATCACCACACTTTATTTTAATTAGTAATTCACCTCCACTAATAGATTTTATTTACACAATATCTCAATATCTATTATCATAAGATTAAGTAATATAAAAAATTCATTTTTGACACCTAAAACTGATATAACGATTTATGAAAATTGTTCACACCTCATAATTTATTTTCTAATAGTAAGATGTTATTAGTTTAGTCTTATCTCATAATGATTTTAAAAATAAGTTCCATACATAATATCATTCCTAGTTACTGTTAAGAAAAACAAACAACTAATCATTTTCTAATAATGTATATGATCAACCACACTTCCTTCCATATTCATTCATGGTGTAGTTCAAACTATAATAGGTATTTAGTTTTGTTTTCTTTCATTAATCTTAAACCTTATATAAAGAATTATTTCCTATTATTCATTTTTTGTAGTCATTATTTTGTCTTACATGTATCTTGAGAAAATATAATTTCTCTGTATTCAACAATATCCAAATTTTCATCTCATCAATCTTATAAATTCATTAAAATATTTTTTTTTCTTCAAAAAATCGGATATCATCAACATCCCCACTTTTAAATAGAAACATCCTTTAATATGTGTCTAATAGATTATTTCACACTTTACGTTTCCATTTCTAGCAATGAAAACATTTTTAATCCTCCATACCTTTGACTCATTTTTTTCAACAATAAAACCAGTTTTGTTTTCAATATATACTTCTTTCAAACTATATTTTATAATTTAATTTTCCAATAAATTTATAATACCTTCAAACAACTTTAAATAAAAAAAATATAGGATTCTTCTTATCGGTAAAACTCTCATAATCCGTGAAAATTGATTTTATACATCATTACCACTGATTTGTGTATATAACTTGAACACAAATATTTCCATAATTTTATCAAAATTCCATGATAATTATATTATATCCTTAACACCCACTTGGTTTTTTGTATATCATAATTTTTTAGTATTTTGAAAATTTATAATATACATTTTACCATTATTAAATAAAATTACTCTATAATATATTTGACCCATGTATAATATTTATTCACATCTTAAAATTATGATCTCTCCATATGAGATTATATTATTTTGGAATCCCCATTAATTAGGCTTATAATGGATTGGTTATATCTCTAAAGTTTTTATTTTCTCAATATAATCTCTCATGTTCCTCATTTATGACTTTGTTTAAAAATGATATATAGTTTTTTCACATCACCATAAAACCTCATAATCCCCCTTTTACATATATTAATGTAAGAATTCATAAATTCAGTTGATCAGTTCATATTCATCAAAAGCACCATTCAACTCTAGATTAAAAATTTATATTTAAAATTTCTTTTACATTGTTTCTCTATGTGTTTCTACTAAATATCTTTTTTAAATGTTTAAAGTGTTTATCCTTTATAGTATATCATTTTTAGATACCATTATCATCCACATATGTGTAAATTACATAATTTAACCTATTATTTCACATATATTATATACTCCTAAACAGATAAAAAAGATTCAATGATATATTTATATTACACATCTTTTTCTACCATGTCCACCCATTATTCAGATATAGTAAAGCTTAGTTATTTTCTACATTACCACATTTCCTATATCAATACAATAGTTTTGAGTGATTCCATTCCTATTAAGAGGTTTCTATTCCATTTTATATAAAATATGAATTCTTTTTTCAGTTATATAATATTGTGTTGGTTTTCTCAAAAATGAGAAATCATATCTTTTAGAAATCTTCAAAAAATACATTTCAACCAAAATAGAGGGGTATATGATTCTCTTTTATGCTTTAAAATTTTTATCTATCATTCATTTTTTATTTTAGATGACCTATATAATTTTTTAATACACACAATACCCTCTTCCATGGTAATATTGAACATGATAAAACCTAATATTTTATGATCACTATTAAAAAAGATAATGTATATTCTAAAGAATGAAATAAATAATTTTCTCATGATTACATGAAATAAAGTAAATATAACATTATATACATTCCCACAACCTTTTATGATAAATGATTTAAAGAAGGTGTATAAATCCTTAACTAATGTATTCCATGTATTTATCATCAAATGGATGGTTTTCCCACTATATTAAAAACTAATAAATCCATAATAATTACTTAACATATCACATAAATTATCCACTTATGCTATTATTATAGAAATACCATCTGGAGTATTTTTCTTTAGAGACATAGTGAAATGGAATAATATGAACTTTAAGAAAAAATTCATAGTATGGGAAAGCATATAAGAGAATCTATAATTAAGTAAACAATTCAAAAATAATATAAATATATAAAAATTATAATAAAATAATTCTATATGGAAAATTAAATGATACTTAATGAATACTCTTCAGTAATAATATAAATAAATATATATATACTAATAGATAAATACAAGATGGTGGAATGTATAATGAAGGACTACTTAAGAACATATGTTAATGCCCTTACATTTTTTAAAGACCGAAGTAAATATATCTAAATAAATTGGAAGGAATATACAAAAAACATAGGCCATATTGTCTCATGAGACCTATTAGTATTTTGAGAGGATATTTTAGGCACCATAGATCAATAATTAATACCATTGGATTCATTATATGAAGGATTATATTAAATATAAATTACATAACCCACATTCTTTAGTAATCAATAAACAATTGTATTGAAATAAAAGGTATACATATTATCAATATTTCCGACATTTAATTGAATAATTTGGTTAACTAGGTGTGTATCCAATAATATCAACATTCATAACATTATTGAATGTGCCCTTATCCATGGAATGAAAACATTTTATATGTACCGTGTAAATTCATTGCATAAGGGTTTTAATAAGAAATTATGTATCAAAAAGGGTTTCTTGTGGATGATATGAAAATACAAATAAATATAAATAAATACCCTATACTATAAAATATTCAGGAAACATAATTAAAATTAGATGAATTGAGATCAATAATAATCAGTATTACTCAAGAAGGGAAAATGATTTATAGAAACCCCATAATGGTTTCAGTAACACTTGAATCAAAAGAAAAATGAATAAAATAAACTTGATTAGGAAATCAATATCCTATAAACTAAATAATAAACATTATAAAATAATTTAATGATATGTAAATAAAAATATCACAATATAAAAAGAATATTGGTGGAAAAAAATTAATAAGTCTTATAGTTTCAGAATTGTTACCAAGAAACCCACACAGTAAGGGTGACAAAAGAATAATAATAACATAAGAATGATATAATTTTATTTTCATCCACACATTAGAAAAATAAATATATTAATTATATTTTATAAAATTATGGGAGTGAGTATACCATAATAAAAATTGTTGTGAAAAGTATTATTATTGTCTCATGGAATAGAATATAGATACAAATAAACCTAATAACAATGGTATTTTGTTAATTGAAATACATTTAATGAAAAAAAACATTAGGACTCCCCAAATCCAATGAATTACAATAATATTATAAAAGAAAATAATTAGGTATTAATCACACCATATTAAATAAATTATATTCTTAAAAAATAATAATATATTATAAAATTTAATTTGATAAAAAGAACCATTTTTAACATTTGAATCATTCGAAAACAATCCAATCCAATGATATAATTTTAAATGAAATATGAAATACCATGAATAATGTATAATCACCTTAAGACTTTCTATGCATGTGATAAATATAATAAATAGTAAAATTAATTTTATTTATAAAATTATTAGTAACATGTCTCATCCATATTTCATTATCTAATGTCTAATTATTATTAAATGTTGTTTGGTTATTATATATTTTTTTCTAGTGGTTACATGAGGTTGTTAAATCAATTTAAACGAAAAACCCACCATATGATAATGTCTTCAAAAGTATTGTCAAATAGAATTATAATATCATGAATTTTTTATATTTTTTATTTTTATTTTACAATTAGAACAAAATTTAAATAGTTTCATATGTATCCCATATATGATTACAAATTATGAAAGGATACTCGACTTGTTTTTATTGGGAAATTATTTTTAATATGAACATTTATTGTTAATATAGGATATATAATGTCAATATTAGTATTTTAGCATATTAATGTACTAATAAATTAATATTTATAAGTAAGATAAATATTAGAGTTATTTCATGTTATACAGTAATGGTAAAATAGAACACATAATTCATGGAGTTAGTAGTTAGTAAACAATCATAACAACACATTTATTTTTAGAATGGGTTTAGTGGTAGGGATAAAAGTAAATTTAGATTAGTATAATAACAAATCAAGATATTAATAATAATAGTTTTATCATAAAAAACGGAAAATAATTTATTTGAGGATTTAAAATAATAAAAGTTGTAATTGATTCTAATTGACAACATTAACCTTTTGATTCAGATGTTTCCCCACGGTTAATGTTTGTAGGCTCTATTGCATTTTATTTTGGAAATAAAAAGGCATGTATGATGTAGGGAGAGGTTTTAAGAGGGAAATAGATAGTTTTTTTAGAGAATTTAATTTTTAATTAATGGTGAAATGTGGTGGTAGTGATCTTCGTTTATAAGTGAAGAAAATGGTATTATTATAAATACATATTAATTTTTAAAATGATTCCATGAAACTATTCAATGATATATGGTAATAATATAAAGAAATAATCATTTTTGTTGTTATATAAGGTTAATAAATCTCTGAACTTTCATTTTCACACATGTATTAAATTGATTTCACGTATTTTATCAGAATATTTTTATATTTTAGCATTTCTATTATTTTCATATTAATTAGTTTTTACCAAAGTATTTTTTTATTAAAAATATAACATAACCACAATTACCAAATTTTAATTTCATAAAAATTATATCCACATTATCTAATTAAATTTATAAATAAGGGAAATTTTACTTTTAAATTAAAGCATTTTTTATATAGAAAATTATATTTTTGGGAAAATGTAGTTTTCACCCTTTAGTTTTCTTAATCATATATAGTATTCATATCCATTTAAATAAAAAATTATTATATATTTCTATATTTCTATATATAACATCAAAATGATTGTATAAAATATATAAATTTAATTGAAAAGTTAAAATTATTCAATCTTTATAAAATAATTATCATAAAAAAACCTTACACCAATATCATGGTCGTCAACATAAATCTTAGTAATCCTAATTTTTGTAAAAAAATAAATAAATAAACTATATTATAGATTATTAATATATTTTTTAAAAATATTAAATCTATTTTCTATATTTATTTTCACTATGTGTTGAAAAAATAATTAAATATTAGCGGAGAAAAACAGTTTTTACTGTAAAATATTACTTTTATTTCTAAAACATTAAACATGGGTTATAATAGTTTTTCATAGTATTTTTTAATTCATTATTTCACTATTTAAATATATAATTTATAATGAAAATTTTATTATACGTTTTTTAACACAATTCCTTATGTATTTATAAAAGCTTACGTTTTAGTAAAAACAGTATTTTTCAAAATTCACATAAATATAAATTATTTCAAAAAATCCCATAATATATTCATAGGTTAATACTATTTTTATGATTAAAAAAGGTAACTTTTATTTATAAATTTCAAAATAAAATATATTATAAAATCTTAAATTTTTTATAAAAACATAAATATCAATGAAAACCATTTTCATATGTAAATATTTTTTTAAAATATTTAAAAAATATTTCTATTATTTAATATAAATTAATAATAATTTTTTTAACATATATTTCAAATAAATAATATAAATTATACATAATATATTTATTATATTACAATTAATCATACAAATATCAAATTTTTAGAAAGGATTCATTTAAATTCAAAAGTCAATTTTATTAGTTATTTAGATAATAAAAATGAATTTTTACAATGACTCTATTTTAATGATAATTTTTTTATTTTTATATATATATCATAATTTATTTACCTCAATTCATACCAACCAATTTGGAAACTACATTTTAATGGTTATATAAAGCTTCATGGTTTATTTTATTTTAATATTATTACAACCAGAGATATTTAAAGAGGAAAATTATATTTTATAACTTAAAAGAAATAAAATATTGATATTATATTGTGTTATAAGAAAAACTATGTTCAGCTTCTCTTACATGCAATAATTACACTCTTTGATTGCTTTTGGTACATGCAAGACACATTTTATCCAAATAATATTAATATTATCATTTAAAATAATAATTCATTCTAAGACATTAAATTGGTGGTTATAAATGGGATTTAATAACTTATGAAAATATATGGTTTAATTTATTAGTTACTAATTAATTGTAAATTAAAGTAGAAACCAATTTAATATTAAAGAAATGATTTTATAAAATACTACTTTTTATGTGCCAAATCTGTTTTATTATAATAAATTTAATAATTTTTTATTATAGGATAATATTAATGAAATATATATATATATAACAGTTTAAATTTAATCCAATAGATTTTATAGGGATACGATAAGAACAAATTTAATTTTACGCATAAAAAACTATATTGTTCTAAATGTAGTTTTTCTACCTTTTAATGGAGAAATTTTTTTAATAATGATTTCTAACACATTCTTAATATTTATTTGACAAAGTAAAATTTATTTTTGGATGCATAATATCATGTTTACATTTAGAGAAATTTTGGGATTCTTATGAACAAATTGATTTTCATTGAATAGTAAAAAATAACGATTTTTAATGTCATTTCATTTAATAATTTATAAAATTTACGAGTCCCAATATGTTATGAATATTATTTAAGTTATACTAAGAATTATTTATTTATATTTATTAAACATAATTAATTTTTAATCAACTTTATAATGGTATTTAATGTATGTTTCTATTTGTGTTTAAAAATGGGTTTTTCTAAAAATTATTTTAAAATGTTTAATATTTTTTTAATTAATTAAAATAAACCATAATGGGAATATTTTAAGTGAAATGTATTAATTATATATCATTTAATGTTAATTTAGTTTTTCATAATCAATATTACTTGTCATGTAGTTAATATAGAATTCCCTGTTTCTAAAAATATATTCTTACTAAAAACTCATGGTCTCACCGTGTCTGTGGGATTAATATTAATATAGTTATTTACCAATTCTGTTAATAGAATTTTGAAAATTGGGTATCATATTTGGAATCATAAAAATTTATAATTTCTAATTATTTAAAATTATTTTTTGATCAAATTCATTAGTGAAAACAATTATAATTAATCACAGTGATTACGGTAATAAATGAGTTTACCCAGCGTCTAAACATTAATCATAAGGGGCCAAATGGCCTTGAAATGTGTAAATCACTAGTTACATGGATATATTTCTACCCTATCACTTATAGGATCTATTATAGGGGATTATTTAAGACTGGTTTTAGGTACAAATTTTGTCACACCTATCTTCCTCTCAAAAATTCCAAGTGTGCCCTCTCCCTCACTTATAAAAGGCCTCCAACTCTACTCCACTCTGCAAATATCCCAATCCCTTTGGCTCTAAAATATCCTTACCAAAAAACTTGTCCAATTATATTTAGCTATCTAGAATCATTAAATTGGGATGTAATACATCAAAGGATATACTTTGGGGTATACCAAAAGGAGATACCCCAATAAGAGGAAAATAATGAAGAAGCCTGATGAATCAGACTCAAGGTAAGGGTTTTTTCTCATCTAACTTTTATTTTAATGAGATATTTTTTATATTAACAACTTATTTTTGTTGTTTAGTGTATATAATACTATTTAATGTATTTTATGATTCTTATTCTTAAATTTATGGGGATTTTAAAATGCATTTGAGGATATCTCTTTCATGGTGATTACAGTTTCGAACACACGAATGTGGAAATGTATTTTTGTCACAATTTTCTATATTTGATATTTTTATTATGTTTTAAACCTATATTTTATTATATGGTTCTCGTACTACCCCTTTTATAGGTTGTATCCTTAATCTTTTTATTTTTATTATAAAATATTTTACATTTAATGGTATTCCCTCAAGGGGATTATGATTCCAAATAACCATCTTTGTAAGAGAATTCTTAAAATATTTAATCATTAATTTGGATTTTATATTATTATGTCAAAAATGTTGAAATAATATACTTTTAAGCGATTATTTTATCATATAGTTATTATAATATCCAGACCAATTATATAGATATTTCAGATATGTTTAAATGTACCATTCTACCCATTCATGGTGTCTCTTCCGTTGGGTATTGTTTGGGTAATTTTTTGGGTGAAATTGGATGATTGTGGAAGGAGGAGGGGTAATGCATGGTTGGCACATGATTTTCCAAAATTTTACACCGAAGCCAGTAAACCATGTGAATCCAAATAGAGAGTATTTTACAGGTTGGTGTACATTTTTCAAAATGTGATCCCTCTTAGAAATTAAATGTGACCCCTAGGAGGAGCCACATGGTGAGGAACATAATCATAGAAAATAGTGATCCCCATAGAGGAAACCATGATAATAGAAAATGAAACCCCCAAAGAATTCACTATTAATTACCCAAACCCCTATATTTTATCCC
This sequence comes from Viscum album, assembly GCA_963277665.1. Taxonomy (NCBI): domain Eukaryota; kingdom Viridiplantae; phylum Streptophyta; class Magnoliopsida; order Santalales; family Viscaceae; genus Viscum; species Viscum album. The sequence continues at coordinate 1,715,806,226 of OY728130.1, forward strand.
TAAACACCGAGACTTGACCTCAACTCTTTTACATCTAATGTGAATTATCCTAGATGGAATTTTAAGGCTTTTTAACACTATTCCTAGAGAATCCAAGATCTGATCGACAGATCTTCACCTATCCTAGTAAATGATTTCATTCCATTTTGATTCCCCTCTCTCTCTCATCTCCCTCTCCAATCAAACATGAGTTCCTTTATCCATTTTTTGGGTTTATATCTTGATTTATATATATATATAACTCAATTTTATCTTGAATATAGTTTTTTGAACTACGTATCATTCATCTTTAATGTCTTAGTAGTTTCGCGTAAATTTTGGTTTTTCATTGACAAGTGTTCATAGTCAACATTGGGGTAGGAGGTCTAAATTTAAAACCCCATATTTTTTTATCTAATTACATGAATGTAAATGTTAAATTTCAATTTACCTGATTGGGATATTTAATTAGATATTTAATTGATTAAATCTAATTTCCATGTGATAATGAATTAGGTAAAAAAAATTAAAATTAAAATTTAAGGATTTTTTATCAACAAATTGTTGGGTTAATTGGATTTTATCGTTGGTATATTTTTTAAATGTGGAATTTATTAATAATAGAAATACAAGGATGTTTTTCTTATCTATAAATGGCTAATGGGAAGTGTGTTTAAATGATTTAGGATTTTTAAATGGTGAATTTTTCATCTTATTCCCCATGATTAAAGTAATGTATTATGATTTAATTGAGAATTGAAATATTATATCATGATGTGAATTGTTTTCTATATGGTTAATTTTGATTAACCTATTTATATGTGATTTGTGTGATATATGTTATTGCTTGAAAAATTGGATGTGTTACACGAATTGATGCTCCAAATACCCACAGGTTTCAAGCCGTGATATTATAGACCCAAATGAATGCATGTAAATATTATTGTATGGCACAGGCACTGATGCTCCAAATACCCATGAGTTGGGGGACAAGGACTAATTCTATAAACACCCAAAGGGTGAAATGACGTTATATACCCATGCTATTTTTGTGGGACTATGGATCTAAATGGTCATGATTTGAATTTAATTTAAATGGATAATGAAAGACCATATAATAATGAGTTTTTATACTCTATGTGATATGTGGAATCCCATCGGGGTAGTTCAAACTCAAACATGGTCCAAAGCAGGTATTTATGGTTGGGTTTCTTCATGAACCTTGTAAATTTTGTGGTTAATTAATGAATAATGAAATGTGAAACCTATTTACATTATGCATTATACATTATTCTTTATACAAATTCATACAATCTCTTGACTAGATATTATTTTAGTTGATTTTCATGGTGGCCTACTGAGTTATACTAACAACCTAATTGGGCTTCCTGATCATACCTGAATAGAGTTAATGTTAGAAAAAGAGGATAAGGTAAAATAAACCTATTATAGATGGTTCAATAGAGATGGATAATATATAAGGGTACCTGAATTGATGTTGGATCCAAATTGGGAGAGAATGTATGGCTTTGTTTTTTCTTTTCCAATTATCCACATGAAACCTATTTTTAACAACATGATAACAAATTTAGTTTGACAATTTTGGTTCATTGTTTTTTACTAATTATATTGTCATTCTGGATGTCCCTTATTTTTGGTTGGTTATTTATATTTATTTTCACTATGATAATAAATTAATAAAGATGGTATAGTCTCCCCATATTTCATATTTGACCCTCACTACTATTCGAGTGCCTCAGGAATATAGGGAGTTATGATTAAGGTCATGTAGATGAATGTATAGGGGTCTCAGTGTTTGTCACCCAGGTCAGGACGTCACAAAGTGGTGCCAAAGGAATGTTTTTTTCTTTTCTTTTTTTTACTATTTAAGAAATTTATATATGAGTCTAGGAAGAGTCAGGCCATGGACATGAGCTTGTATATTGGAGTATCTAACCCATGTATGTGGGAAAACCTAATTACCCATAGTGGTATTTTTTTTATTGATGTATTTTGTTATAGTTTGTTATTATTTCACTTCGAGTGATGCACTTATTGTGTAATGTCATTATTGATTTTGATATTTCCTAATATTTTAATCATATCCCTGTATGGAATATGATTTGAGTATAAATGCATCATTCTAGGTAGTCATGTTTCTTATATGACATTCTTTATTTTAGGAACTCATGGAATATATAGTTTTGGGTCGATTTTTTTATATGGATGTGATCTTCTTTCATTTGTAAATTTTCGATAAAAAGGTTCCTCAAGTTAAATTGATGTTATATTAAAATGACAGAAAATATGAAAAATGGGTGTTAAATGTGAAAATTTAATTTGAAAAAATATTTACCCTCTATGAACCACGACTATATAGAGGATTTCTGAGGGTAGTTAGAGAGAATTTTCTTTAACTGTATAGTGAGATTAGTTGGATGACTCGCTAGGGATTTATGTCTATCCTCATTAATTAATTCTGATAACATTGTGTTATTTTTCCATATATGTGTTTTAGGAATTTTAGAGATATTACTCCATGATGGCTCTTTTTGATAGGAAGATATGAGTATCTGACTCTAAATGATCCTCATGTATTGGAACCTATGTCTCTATTAGTTCTAGGTGAATGGTCCGGAGAGAATTTTCCTATGATCATTTATCTATTTATGAAATGTAAGGAAGGTTACGGAGAGAATGTTATTAAAATTATGTTGGATGTAACATGGGAGTTTCAGTTGTATAACCCTCAGAATATTTCTTGAGAGGGTGGATCAGAGGTATTTTTGTTCTGGATTCTATTTATCCAGTCAATTCATGACCAATTAGAAACTCTTGTTGATTGTAGATTCAGATTTTATGCTTATGGGCTATGGGGATTAGTGAATAGATGGTGTGAAATTATGCATCATAGTGAGAAAAATGAAAACATGGTATAGAATCTCTTCTATGAAATGTTCTTGGAGTATATTAAACTAGATACACTAAGATGTTAGATATAATCACAGTTAGTGAGGATGGCCTAGGGGAGAATGTGTATGATGGACTATGTTGGTTGGTTCACTGACTTGTAGTGCTTTTCTCTAGCACTCATATGGGATGATACAACTATGGAAAGACATTTTTTATATTGTCTAAAATCAATGATTGTTTCATAGGTAAACATATTTTGGTTAATTATTTTCAAAAAATATAGTGGATTCATAACTTAGATCAGAGTAAAACCTGAAAGAATCTTCCATGTGGAGGACAAGTGTTATCTACTAGATGATCTGATGATAACACTTTTGAGAGTATAAAGTCTCACTTCGAAAATGTCGATTCGATGAATAGAAAGCAGAGTGTTTTGGGGGAAGTACTTTTTAATTATGTTCTTATTCAAGTTCTTTTCCACAATGTTTTTAGGTCATTTCATATTCATAGTAATTGTCCCAGAACATCGGTGGAGTTATGAGATTGCAGAAAGATGTGAAATCAGTAGACTTTCCTCCAAAACCCATGACATATGGGTAACAATGGAGCATCTTTGTAAAACCAAAGTGTTGTAGGTGGGTCTTCTATCCCATATAATTCAACCTATTGTACTTCTACTACCCGTGGATTTCTATGCAATGGATGAGGTTCTTCTAGAAAATAGAACCCATATTAGTATAGTGGTGAAGTTGATTGCCTCAAACTTTATCATATGGAATATGGGTGGCATAGTTTCATTTAGGTCATTCAGAACTTGTGTACGGTGAGGAAACCACATTAATAATTAGATGTACTCTTTCTATATGTTCTAAAATATCTAGTTCCTTATTTAATACAAGGTCCACTCCTTCTTTTATATCATCCCAACATGTGAACAAGATGAGTCTTGCAGGGGAGATTGTGACCAAGGTTATGATTTTCAATTTAGTATTGGTGGTGTGGATGAAAGCTTTCTTCTTATGAAATGGATTTCCTCTTGATATTATATAGTATCATTTACATTAGAATATTTACGTTTTGGATATGATAGGTTTTGACTTGATTATATGTATGGATTGGTTAGTGATGTACTGATACCATATAAATAATATTGTATGGGAGGGAATTTACATCTCCTAAGGGTAAAAATTCTACTCACTGATGTGAATGGGATATCTAGGTGGGATAGGTATGGCTAGTTCATCAGTACATGGGGGTAGTCACCACCCAAGTGGTTAACTTTATTTTAATATGATTGGGTATAAAGAATTATTTCCTTCCACACACTGAGGAAAGGTTCCAAGATATATTTCTTGAAGACTTATCAGGGATATCACCTAATAGAGACATGTATTTTATTATTTTCCTCATGCTAGGGGATGATCCAGTTTACATAACACTTTACGTAATGTAACAAACATAGCTTCACGATCTCAAGACTCAACTGCGAGAGTTGATGGGTATGGTATTTTTCAATTCGAGTAATTCCCAATGGGGTTCTCTATTTTTTTGTAAATAAATATGATAGGATGTTGTGTATATATGTTTAAAACCAAATGTCTAACCAGATTATAGTGAAAACAAGTATCCTATTTTGTGCATTGATGATCTCTCTTTGACCTGTTGAGAGGAGGTTGTGTCTTTTCAATTATTTAGTAAAGGGCATGGGTATTATCCATTGAGATGTTGAACTTCTAATAAATCGAAAAATTCAATAAAATGTAGGTATATTCTTTTTTAGTTAATCATAATGTTCTATAGGTTGATTAATTCTCCTTCAGTGTTTATGGCCATGAAGAGCCGAAACATCCACCCATAAATGGATCTATTTTTGGTTGAGTTTTTGGATGGCATCTTTGCATACTGAAAGACACATAAGGATCATTCCCAACATCTTAACATCATCTTGAGTACATTGATATAGAATTATATATACTCCACGGTATATATGTTCCAATTTTTTATTGATTAGGTATATTTTTAGGGTCACATAATCTCAGATGAAGGTGTGTGAGTGGACCGAGAAGAGGTGAAAGCATTTTTTTCTTGGGAGCATCCCAAGATCATTTCCAATATCTATAGTTTTATAGGTTTGGATGGTTATTATCGGAGCTTAATCTAATAATTTTACCAATTGACATCACCTCTATAGGGCATGACCAAGAAGGGACTAAAGATTGATTTTTCAGGATTATGTGAAAATTATTTCTAGCAGTTGAATAAATTCTGGACAACCACAATAATGTTGATACTAACTGAGCGAGGGTAGGAATATAAAGTATTTTCTGATTCATCTAGGATTGGGATTGGATTAGTTTTGATGTAGGGGTATATGTTTTGGATTATAGATCGTAGCAGTTGAGAACACATTATAAGAACATTCGTATTCACGACCTCATGTAAGATACAATTGATTATGACTTGAAGTGTTGGCCACACTATCTATTGGGAAAACAGTTTACTATGAATGACAATCATAATTGATTAAATTATATATTTTTCAAATAATATTTTAATCTCATATATTAGAGGTGGATTGAGTCTAAGTGAGCATTTGATTTTGATATAGCATATACACCGTGGATGGAAACCAGATTTGCAGATGCTTGGAGAAGAAAACTCAAACATAGGTAGTTCAAGAGTCTAGTTTAAAATGAAGGATAATGTATTTGTAGAATGAGATTCATTTTTTTGTTTAGGAGGTCTATTATTTGATGAATCTTATATCGATTTTAGAGGAGTATACTATTTTCAGCCGGATTATTGAGAGGGTGTGTGAGGATCTAAAATTTTTGGCCTTGAGGAAAGTACTTGAAGTTGAGGAGTCACTATCTAATTGAATGATGGATAATGATGAGATAATAAATTATAGGAATAATCTTGTTGTGAATATGAGTTTGGAAGAAGATCTGATGTGTGAATTTCATACCTCAATGTGGGTGGTTCAACCATGTTTGACCAAAATCAATTGTGATTGAAATCGACAATAGTGATTTTCGAGAATAAAAAAGGATATTCCAGGGTTGGAAATAGGATGCTACACATGTCATCAAGTGAAGGCACTTGATCAACAACCTGGTGGTTTACAACATTTGTTTCCCATTCTATAATAGAATTAGGATGACATTACCAGTTAATTTATCATCAGTCGCCTAAAGATTCCTACGAAGAATGATGTTGTTTGGGTGGTTCTTTGATAAAAAATTAATGCAGTGTATTTTTACTTATATGGGAGACATTATCAGTGGATCGGTTGAGATATATGTATGATCTTGAGATAGTCTATCTACATGGGGTGTCGTGGAGTATAGTTTTATGTTTTGAATCATTTTTTAATTTGTTCTTCTTTTAGGTCTAGACAAAGGATCATGGTACACAAGTATTAATGAGTACGAAATTACACCAATAGACATATGTGAATTCAGAACATACTATACAGGTGCTTGAGGATATGATTCATGAATGTCTCCTTGACTTTGGGGGGGGGGTCTTCTGGGAAGCACCTAACATTGTTTGAGTTCACCTATAAAAATAGTTATTTGAAAAGTATACAGATGTCACCATAAGAGGTGCTTTTTGGTAGGCCATTCTGATAACCTCTATGTTTGATGGAGGAATGTGAGTCAGAGTTTTTGAAACTGTGTCTTGTGTAGGATCCATCAGAGTAGGTTTAGATGATTCAAAAACATATCACTATTGATTATTGTAACTAAAAGTCATATCTTTGTAGACATCGATGAAACTGTGATCTTACATAGTGTCATCTTGTTTTTCTTCTAGTGCTGTCTAGATTGGCTCACAATTGGATTCAGATTACAAGTAAGTCGGCACCTTTGATTGTTGGAACTTTTGAGGTTATTCATAGAATTGGAATGGTGGCATACCAATTAGATCTTACATAGAGATATAGTTCAATAAATGACATTTTTCATGTTTCAAAGCATCAATGGTATCACCCCAACCCTTCTAATGTCATGTTTTTTTATGATGTTGATATTGAGCATGGAGTGTCCTTTGAGGAGAATCTGATATGTGTTGTGGATCATGGTGTGAAATTATTGATCAAAAATATTGTGTTGGTATTTTTTGTTTTCTATCAAAATAGAAGTGTTCAGAAGGAAACATGGGATAGAGAAAATGATATGTGAGCTCTATGGCCTGATCATTTTACCTAATAATAATAGAAATACTTGGGAGTACAGATCATGGATGAGCAATTAAAAGTTGGGGAGATTGTAAGACCCATGAATTTTTTTGGAGATGCCTCATAATTATTTTCTGGTTATATTTAACCCTTGTTTTGGTGTGTCTTGGTAGTGTTTTACTTTGGGGTGTTTTGGAGTGAAATTGGAGAATTTTGGATGGATGAGGGGAAGTCCATGGTTGGAACATGGATTGGCCAAACTGTGTTCCAATGTCATCAAATCATGTAAACCCAAACATTGGGGATTCTCAAGTTTTTTGTAAGATATTTCAAACCATGCAACTGCCTAGTAGTAATTTTGTGACCCTTTGGAGGATTCTCATGATTAGGTGCATAGTTAGGTAAAACCATCAGCCCTGTACAAAAAAACCATATGTGTGAAAAAATAAACCCCTAAAAATTCATTAATAAATTTTTAAACCCCTTTATTATATTCATAAACACCCTAGATCAACCCTAACTAATTTCCTTTGAATATGAGGCTTCTTTATGGATTCTTAAATCTTTTAATCTTTGTTCATGGAAAATTTAATATTCGATCGATGGATCTATACCTATCTGGGTAAGTGATTACTCCCCAATTGGATTCAACTCCATATTGCCTCTCTTTATAAAATAAGAGGTTTTTTTATTATATAATAGAATGGGGGTTTATCTATGTTTTTATATATCTAAATTTTTTCCATCTTGGATTTATGTTTTGGATATAGATCTCTTTACTCTACATGGTCATATATGTTTCGCTTCAATTGGGGATTTTCATTGTGGAGTGTTCATCATAAATCCTAAGATAGGTGGTCTAAATTGAAAATACCATAGTCATTATTTAATTACTTGTATAGAAATGTGAAATTTAAATATCCATGATTGGGAAATTTCATTGGATATTAAATTGATTTCATTGAATTTCTTGGTGAAAATGCATTTTGTTAAATTAGGGTAAATTTAAATTGTATGAAATGTGATTACGAAATTTATGGGATAATGAGATCGTACAAATGAACGATTTTTGAGATATGGAGTTTACTGATAATGGTATTAAATGGATGTTTGGATTTAACAAAATGGTTTAATTCGTAATGTGATTTAATGTTGTTAAATGGTTTAATGGTGAATTTTTAAAATTATTCCACATAATTACCAAAAATGATTATGGTTAAATTGAGAACTGAAATGGTATATCATGATGTGAATATTTTGTTATATGGTAAATTTTGACTAACCTTTTTTAATGTGATATGTGTTATATATGTTATTGATTGTGAAATGGTGCGTGCGATAATGACCGATGATCCAAATACCCATGAGGTTCTATCCATGAACTTTTAAACCCAATTCCAGGAATCTAAAAATATTTTTTGGGAGCGGGACTGATTCTGCAAATACCCATGGGTTGTGGGACACACACTGATGCTCCAAATCCCCATGGTGTTCTAGTCATGATGGTTTATTCCACTAAGATTTTCTTTGTAAAATGGGTCCAAATGGACCTGATATGAGTTAAAATTAAATGGATAATGAAAGACTAAGGGATAATGAATTGTAATTCTATATGTGATATGTGGTGTCCCTTTGGGATACATCTTACTATGTTAGGGCCAAATTAATTAATGTTGAGTTGGGTATATTTGGGAACCCATGAAATTATGCGGTTGATTAAAGAATAATGAAATATGATAAATAATTACTTAATCCACTAAACATTATTATTTATACAACTACATACACTGTTATTGATTAGATATTGTTTTAGATGATACTTTTGGTGTCCATCTGAGTTCCACTCAAGCCCTAATCAGGCTTCTTGATCAGTACTTGAATAGACTCATGTTTATAGGATAGGATATGAGAAATATCTCTATATTAAATGGATGAGTTGGGATGGATCCTGGATGAGGGAACTAGACTTCATGTCAGATCCCGCATAAGATTTTTAGTTTTCCTTGACTTCTCATTTTTCATTTACCCACTAGACAGATATATTTGATAACATATATGTTGCTTTAGTAGTGTATAGATTCTTGTTTTATTTTTTCAATTATTATTGGTTATTGGGTCATTGTTTTTGTTATTTATTTATATTTGTTTATTATTATTTTTTTATGATGTTTGGATTATTTTATAAAGAAGTTATATTATCCCCATGTTGTTTATTTAACCCTCACTACAAGTTGATAGCCTCTAGTGTATGGGAGGTTCAGTTGAGTTCATGTATCCAACTAGATCAGGGCATCGGTGTGTGGAAATAGGGTCAGTATTGTAACAGCCCGAGATTTTATGAAAAATATTCTTTTTAATTTTATTAATGTATTGTGTTGTACGCTACACCAAAAGGAGCTTGCACAACACGCATCCTTGACTTGCCTTGCATTACACGCAATCGCGACCTTCCTCGATAGCGTGTGTAGTACGCAATACCGAGTTCACTAAACAACGATATGCTATTAAAATATTATTAAAAATAGCCGTTATGAATAGTAATAACCACCTTTTAAAATTTTAGAAATTTTAGCTCTCAAAATGGACTTCATTTTTGGATTCGGAGTATCGAATTTAGCCTAAGGTGAAATTTTGGTACTTTTCGGATAACTTTCATATTCTGATGAATAGTGAAAATTACTAAATTATAATTAAAAACAAATTTTTTAATCGAAATAATTAATAGTGATAAATCATTAATTTGAGTGGTTTTAAAGTATATTTAGAATATATTTTTACAATTTAATACAATGTTGGTCATTGGATGTAATTTCACATTTAAACTAGACATAAACAAGTGTCAATCTTTTGATAGATATTGTTTCATAAAAACACGCTATTTGTTTTAACAGAGGGATTTAATTATAAAATTAATTAATGAAACTTTTATGTTATGAATTTGGTAAAATAGACTTCATTTTTTAATTCGGAATATGAAACATAGCTTGGGATGAAATTTTGGCATTGTTCTGAAAAACATCAATTTTTTATGAATAGTGAAACTACTAAGTGGTAGTTAAAAAAACTGAATTTTTCATAAAACATAATTTTACCGCTTCTGTGAATGGAATTTCAAAAATCTGAGAGACACTGTTGATGTCAGTAAGTAAAATGTGGTTCAATGAGATGAAAATAATTTTTGGTGAATAGTAACTTTTTACTTTTATTTACCATGGTTAAAAGTAAATAGGGTAATTAAGGGTAAATATGATATTAATATTACTCTAACACATGTCCTAATTCTATTGGAAAAGTTTATTTCGACCAAAAACAACCTTAAGTGTAAAATATTATCATTTAGGCCCACTTGGATTAGATTAGGACATTTATTATTATTTAATTCAAAGAAGAGTTAAAAGAGTTAAAATCATAGTTTATTTACTAAACCATTTTTAATATAGGGTTATACATAAGATAAATTCGATTTTAAATATTCATTAGAAAGATAAAAAGTTTTCCTACATAATGGTATTTTATTTATAATTTTTAGACTTTCAATAAATTAATTTATTTATGACACAACGATGATGCAGTAATTACCCTTTTAAAGAAATATTAACATAAATGATGTTATAAATGCTCAAATGAATGTAATTTGAGTCTTTTTATGAATTCCACTAATTTTCTAGGTTACTATGATATCTTATTGTTGATCTAATCAACTTGGTTCGAACATATAATTCTGTTATGACTTTCACAAAAATCATATATCAAATAGTGTCAAAATTGACACAAAATAGTTTTTAAATCAAATATTATATTATTAATTGTTATATTATTCCTAAAAATCTATGGTTCGGCCAAATGACTTAGATAAGGATATATATATTAATAATAAACAATTTGGGGTTCGTTTGGCATGTTATAGTAAGTGTATTAACCATATAGTGAAAGAAAACAAAAAGACACGGTAAAAGTTAAATTATTTAACTTAGAGTTAAATCTAATTGATAAGGATAAAATAATACCCTAAACTTGTCTAAATACTATTGGTTGATAGGATTTTGACCCATCCCCACTTTATCTTCGAAATAAGATCCTTTGGAACCATTATAAACCGATTTTGACATTAATATAAAATAATATTTTGAGGTATTCCTAAGGTGCCATCTCCTCCCTTATAAAAGGACACCTCCTCCCCCCTCCTCCTCACACCAATTTGAGCACTCATGCTCGGCCAACCCCTGACAAAATCCCTTCTACACTTTCCTAGAAACATCTTAGAGGTTCTGGTCTTCCTCAAAGACCAATTTTAGTTCCCTAAGAGGAGGTCTCAAAGAGGCGCTTCAAAGAAGAGGTAATTACCGTTACCAATTCTTTCATCTTTATTTCTTCTTCCACTTCTTCTTCTTAGGTTGTTTCATTATGAAGTAATAACATCAGTATCACTAATATACTGATATGTTATTATAAGTATGAAACAACCCTATTTCACCATCTATCCATCCTACGGAAAAAGAAATCACCGCGCGTGCGTACGTACGGAATACCGTCTCCACGCCGTGGTGTAATCTATTTTCCACCACCACCTTAATGGATGGGTATAATGGTGTAAAGAATAACTATACATAGTTATTACACCATAATATTGATTATGATATATGTATAATCCACTCCACTCCAATTCAATATTTATGGAAATGATATCATCGCTCGTGCGTACGTACGGACTACCGTCTCCACGATGCGATGAGATTCATTCTCCATGTTAACCATTTAAGAATAATTATAAAGTATATATAAGAAATAATAATGAATTATATGACATTATAAAGCTACTGGATTTATGTATATATATATATGTATTTCATCTACTTACTTCCATTCAAGACAATAAGGAAGGGAAAACAACGTTCATGTGTACGTACGGACTACCGTCTCCATGAAAGGTGTTTTTCATTTCATTTATCTATCTATTATATATATATATATACTGAATATATATGATATATAAATCATATTTTATATTCTTGAAGTAAGTAAATCATAATATAAGTAATAATAATGTCAAGAACAACAAGTCAAAACACCTACGATAAAAGAAACAATTTTACCCAAAACGCTTCTTTAACATGGAATTTACAAAAGAACGGGTAATATAATGTCATAAGTAAACCATATATGATATCATAACAATGAATATGATTCTTTAATAAGTCAATGACATTATTTTAACCATTATACAGGAGCTTTGGACACGTACAAAGCAAATCGGACCTAAGGTAAGGGAAATATCACAATCTCATTTTTATCCGAGATTGTTTATTCGTAAGTATTTACTGTTGTGTATTTTATCATCCACATCCATGTTTCATCAATATGTAATATTATTTCCATCCATCTGCAATTGTTTAAATCCATTTTTACCCTTCGGTGAGTTTTTATTAATATGTATGAAAGGAATCTTTTGTCGTTTTTCGTACGAGGTCTTTTTTGACTTTTCCCACAAAAGTACGAAGAAAGTTTTTTTTAACTTATACGGCATGAATGGATTCTTAAAACATTATTTCCAAGAAGCTTCCTTTACAGGTATTCAAGTTTATTTTTAATCAACTTATTTTAGCTTAAAATTGTATGACATGTTAGGAAGGGAAAAGTGTTTTTGAAGTAGAAATGATATTTTCCTCAAGAATGGAGTTCAAGTATTTTATCAAAATTATTTTCCATCTAAGATATTAAAAGAGTTCTGTTTTTATCCCTATTATTACATGGATTTTATTATGTTGTGATGGAAATATTTTTATGAATTCCTTTATCTTATATGAATTTTTTTATGATGTCATGTTGTTTAAGAATCCCATTTTTATTACATGGGTTACGCTATGATGTATGGTTTATGATTATGTGGCACACATAACAAAGGATTCATTATAAGATGGGTGGGACCTATATCTCCCTCCAATGCATTGGGTAAAGATTTTATATCTCATGAGATAGACATGGCTGAAATGGTAGGTTATACCGGTTCAGTGAAACAAGACTGAAACGAGGGTTACTCGATTCAGAAAGGGACTTTGTCCACTAAGATAGTCTTGGCAATGAGTCTTGACTAACAAGAAATGATTCTCTATGATTATGTGTGTATGCCATAAAGTTTCATGTTTTAAGTTATGATTATTGGGATTTCATTTTCACTTCTATGATTTATCCCATGTTATGATATTATGATCTCTTTTGCAGGTTAAGATTTACAAAAGCTATGTTCTTATGTATATGATGTGATTGATATTTCTTTTGTTTACCCTTACTGAGCATTTGAGCGCACCCTTTTATTTTTTCTTTTCCCCAGGATATAAAGAAAGTTTTTTAGGTTAAAAAAGGGAAGATCTTTATGGGAGATATTGAAGATCTTTCACCACGATTAGAAGATTACGTTTCGAGTTTCCAAAGACACTAAACTATTACGATCCTTGTGTGTGTGTGTTTTTGATATGTACTAAGTATTACGCAAAAGTAATGTAAAGTTTATGTACATCAGGCTTCGGGTCTCTACAGTTGGTATCAGAGGAAAGGTTTAGTCAACCTTTGGAAACTAGGATGCGAGAACTTTAGTGAGATCCCTAGAGATATTTATAAGGTATGTCTAGGGATGTCCCTAAGGATAAGTATACGTATAGGATACAGTCTTAGAACTACGGTAACGATCATAGAATTTAACATAAGATGTTAGATATTGAGGGTACTCCCCCTTTATTATGTTCTTTTCCCTAGCATGATTTTTGCCTCTCACACTATTCTTTTTTTGGGTTTTAGAAAATGGCTGGAAACAAGATGATTCACGATAATGGAGGATATGATGGACAATGGAATGATATTCTTCATAATGAAATTGGATTTGGAAGTCCAAACATCATTATTATGCCGAATCAGCAATCTCATAATATGATCAATAATGTAAAATTTGGTAAGTTTCCGGACTCGGCTAATAAGAGAAAGATAGAGTTTCATGATGATCATAGAGGAAAGAAAGTTCAATTTCCCCTATGTAAATCATGTGGGAAGAGGCATCATGGAGAATGTTTCAAATGAACTGGAAGATGCTTTGGGTGTGGAAAAGAAGGACACAAAGCAAGTAAATGCAAAGGAAAAGGTTCAGTTAACAACATGGATGAGGAAAATGGTATTGCTACGACATCAACAATGGTTAAATGTTTTAAATGTGGAATGTACGGGCATTATGCAAACCAATGCCCTAAGGGAAAGTCTCATGAAGATAATCAGTATGGTCGTATGGGAATTATTTATGTGGATGATGATGAAGAGACTACAAATGATATGTGAGATGAAATAATTGTTGAAGCTCGGTCAATGGTTTACGAATGTAGTGGAATGATTACATGTTTATCATGTGTAATGTTGTATAAGTAATCTTATGGTACTATGGAATAAAGAGACATGTAAGGATTGTTACACTGTTGTCTGATTAATGTTACCAGTATCCATGAAAGGTTATTCAGATATTTTTGGAATGTAGATGATATGCGCATAATGAAGGGATAAGGAGAAAACTAAATGTTTGATAGTATTCATGAGCTCATGATTGATATAAGGACTAAGTGATATCATGGTTTGAGTATATAGAATTTTGAGGATTTTGGTATGTGGAAAGAGTTAACTTTTAATAGAATTCATGTTTTCAATAAGGTTCAATGGGTATTCAAGAGAGTACAAGATTATGGCCTTTGAATGTTTGGAATGTGACCAACAAGATATATCTTATGATATATGGGGATCAACGATGGTATTAAATCTCTGGTAATCGTTTTCACTATGTTATGAGAGTGGACTGCAGTATTATGGATAAGCCTAAAGATTGGAATGGATTATGTTGTACATAAGTTAGTATTGTTTAAGGATAGAAGTTTTTTCGATATTATTGATGGAATGTTATAGTAATATAGTTTTAGAAAAAGGACAACCTGCAGGACGGGCGATAGCCCATCACGTCGGACAAGGCTGTAGGAATCGAACCCACAACCGAAGTGCGACTGGCCTTTATCGCCTACCACTGGCCTACAGGAAGTCCCTGTTTAGTAGAAACTAGTTTTATTATATTAAGCAGTATGATATATGAAGTATAAGTCCATTTTAGGAACCATATATGATTAATCTCACTATAGAATGACTTATGTATATTTAATAACTTTCTCTAACCTTTTGTTTGAGACAGATGGAATGACCCGTCATTCTATCACATAATCTGCTAACACTTCACGAATAACAAATTCAACTCCATTTATTTAAGAGATGAAGTGGAAATTGTTCAAGGCACGAACAACAGTGAGATTGTTCCAAAATAAATTAAGTAATTATTCTAATTCAATTTTCAACTTTAGGGAAATGATCTTGAAAACCAAAAATGTTGTCCTAGTGATCTTATACCTGATGAATCAGATGGTACCTTAGATCGTCACAAATTTATGGCTTTGTGATTGTTGGCTTTTCCATAGCCATGTTCTCTACCACTCTCCATCAGAACATGATGGTTAGATTTCTCTTCCATATCCATATTTTCACCTATGTGGAAACCCAGTGATTAGTTTATTTGGGTAATCGTTACATTTCATACGTTAGCTTTTAAAGCCAAGTTTTGGTATTCCTTTTTACGATGTGGGTTTCTATTAAAGAAACATTCTTATAGTAAACTATTTATAACCCCGACGAATTTCGAGGGCGAAATTCATTTTAAGGGGGGTAGAATGTAACAGCCCGAGATTTTATGAAAAATATTCTTTTTAATTTTATTAATGTATTGTGTTGTACGCTACACCAAAAGGAGCTTGCACAACACGCATCCTTGACTTGCCTTGCATTACACGCAATCGCGACCTTCCTCGATAGCGTGTGTAGTACGCAATACCGAGTTTCACTAAACAACGATATGCTATTAAAATATTATTAAAACTAGCCGTTATGAATAGTAATAACCACCTTTTAAAATTTTAGAAATTTTAGCTCTCAAAATGGACTTCATTTTTGGATTCGGAGTATCGAATTTAGCCTAAGGTGAAATTTTCGTACTTTTCGGATAACTTTCATATTCTGATGAATAGTGAAAATTACTAAATTATAATTAAAAACAAATTTTTTAATCGAAATAATTAATAGTGATAAATCATTAATTTGAGTGGTTTTAAAGTATATTTAGAATATATTTTTACAATTTAATACAATTTTTGTCATTGGATGTAATTTCACATTTAAACTAGACATAAACAAGTGTCAATCTTTTGATAGATATTGTTTCATAAAAACACGCTATTTGTTTTAACAGCGGAATTTTATTATAAAATTAATTAATGAAACTTTTATGTTATGAATTTGGTAAAATAGACTTCATTTTTGAATTCGGAATATGAAATATAGCTTGGGATGAAATTTTGGCATTGTTCTGAAAAACATCAATTTTTGATGAATAGTGAAACTACTAAGTGGTAGTTAAAAAAACTGAATTTTTCATATAACTTAATTTTACCGCTTCTGTGAATGGAATTTCAAAAATCCGAGAGACACGGTTGATGTCAGTAAGTAAATTGTGGTTCAATAAGATGAAAATAATTTTTGGCGAATAGTAACTTTTTACTTTTATTTACCACGGTTAAAAGTAAATAGGGTAATTAAGGGTAAATATGATATTAATATTACCCTAACACATGTCCTAATTCTATTGGACAAGTGTATTTAGACCAAAAACAACCTTAAGTGTAAAATATTATCATTTAGGCCCACTTGGATTAGATTAGGACATTTATTATTATTTAATTCAAAGAAGAGTTAAAAGAGTTAAAATCATAGTTTATTTACTAAAACATTTTTAATATAGTGTTATACATAAGATAAATTCGATTGTAAATATTCATTAGAAATCTAAAAAGATTTCCTACATAATGGTATTTTATTTATAATTTTTAGACTTTAAATAGATTAATTTATTTTTGACACAACGATGATGCAGTAATTACCCTTTTAAAGAAATATTAACATAAATGATGTTATAAATGCTCAAATGAATGTAATTTGAGACTTTTTATGAATTACACTAATTTTATAGGTTACTATGATATCTTATTGTTGATCTAATCAACTTGGTTCGAACATATAATTCTGTTATGACTTTCACAAAAATCATATATCAAATAGTGTCAAAATTGACACAAAATAGTTTTTAAATAAAATATTATATTATTAATTGTTATTTTATTCCTAAAAATCTATGGTTCGGCCAAATGACTTAGATAAGGATATATATATTAATAATAAACAATTTTGGGTTTGTATGGCATGTTATAGTAAGTGTATTAACCATATAGTGAAAGAAAACAAAAAGACACGGTAAAAGTTAAATTATTTAACTTAGAGTTAAATCTAATTGATAAGGATAAAATAATACCCTAAACTTGTCTAAATACTATTTTTTGATAGTATTTCGACCCATCCCCACTTTAGCTTCGAAATAAGATCCTTTGGAACCATTATAAACCGATTTTTACATTAATATAAAATAATATTTTGAGGTATTCCTAAGGTGCCCCTCTCCTCCCTTATAAAAGGACACCTCCTCTCCCCTCCTCCTCACACCAATTTGAGCACTCAATCTCAGCCAACCCCTGAAAAAATCCCTTCTCCACTTTCCTAGCAACATCCTAGAGGTTCTGGTCTTCCTCAAAGACCAATTTTAGTTCCCTAAGAGGAGGTCTCAAAGAGGCGCTTCAAAGAAGAGGTAATTACCGTTACCAATTCTTTCATCTTTATTTCTTCTTCCACTTCTTCTTCTTAGGTTGTTTCATTATGAAGTAATAACATCAGTATCACTAATATACTGATATGTTATTATAAGTATGAAACAACCCTATTTCACCATCTATCCATCCTACGGAAAAAGAAATCACCGCGCGTGCGTACGTACGGAATACCGTCTCCGCGCCGTGGTGTAATCTATTTTCCACCACCACCTTACATGGATGGGTATAATGGTGTAAAGAATAACTATACATAGTTATTAAAACATCATATTGATTCTGATATATGTATAATCCACTCCACTCCAATTCAATATTTATGGAAATGATATCATCGCTCGTGCGTACGTACGGACTACCGTCTCCATGACGCGATGAGATTCATTCTCCATGTTAACCATTTAAGAATGATTATAAAGTATATATAAGAAATAATAATGAAATATATGACATTATAAAGCTACTGGATTTATGTATATATATATATATGTATGTCATCTACTTACTTCCATTCAAGACAATAAGGAAGGGAAAACAACGTTCATGTGTACGTACGGACTACCGTCTCCATGAACGGTGTTTTTCATTTCATTTATCTATCTATTATATATATACATATATATACTGAATATATATGATATATAAATCATATTTTATATTCTGGAAGTAAGTAAATCATAATATAAGTAATAATAATGTCAAGAACAACAAGTCAAAACACCTACGATAAAAGAAACGATTTTACCCAAAACGCTTCTTTAACATGGAATTTACAAAAGAACGGGTAATATAATGTCATAAGTAAACCATATATGATATCATAACAATGAATATGATTCTTTAATAAGTCAATGACATTATTTAAACCATTATACAGGAGATTCGGACACGTACAAAGCAAATCGGACCTAAGGTAAGGGAAATATCACAATCTCATTTTTATCCGAGATTGTTTATTCGTAAGTATTTACTGTGGTGTATTTTATCATCCACATCCATGTTTCATCAATATGTAATATTATTTCCATCAATATACAATTGTTTAAATACATTTTTACCCTTCGGTGAGTTTTTAGTAATATGTATGAAAGGAATCTTTTGTCGTTTTTCGTACGAGGTACTTTTTGACTTTTCCCACAAAAGTACGAAGAAAGTTTTTTTTTAACTTATACGGCATGAATGGATTCTTAAAACATTATTTCCAAGAAGCTTCCTTTACAGGTATTCAAGTTTATTTTTAATCAACTTATTTTAGTTTAAAATTGTATGACATGTTACGAAGGGAAAAGTGTTTTTGAAGTAGAAATGATATTTTCCTCAAGAATGGAGTTCAAGTATTTTATCAAAATTATTCTCCATCTAAGATATTAAAAGGGTTCTGTTTTTATCCCTATTATTACATGGATTTTATTATGTTGTGATGGAAATATTTTTATGAATTCCTTTATCTTATATGAATTGTTTTATGATGTCATGTTGTTTAAGAATCCCATTTTTATTACATGGGTTACGCTATGATGTATGGTTTATGATTATGTGGCACACATAAGAAAGGATTCATTATAAGATGGGTGGGACCTATATCTCCCTCCAATGCATTGGGTAAAGATTTTATATCTCATGAGATAGACATGGCTGAAATGGTAGGTTATACCGGTTCAGTGAAACAGGACTGAAACGAGGGTTACTCGATTCAGAAAGGGACTTTGTCCACTAAGATAGTCTTGGCAATGAGTCTTGACTAACAAGAAATGATTCTCTATGATTATGTGTGTATGCCACAAAGTTTCATGTTTTAAGTTATGATTATTGGGATTTCATTTTCACTTCTATGATTTATCCCATGTTATGATATTATGATCTCTTTTGCAGGTTAAGATTTCCAAAAGCTATGTTCTTATGTATATGATGTGATTGATATTTCTTTTGTTTACCCTTACTGAGCATTTGAGCTCACCCTTTTATTTTTTCTTTTCCCCAGGATATAAAGAAAGGTTTTTAGGTAAAAAAAGGGAAGATCTTTATGGGATATATTGAAGATCTTTCACCACGATTAGAAGATTACGTTTCGAGTTTCCAAATACACTAAACTATTACGATCCTTGTGTGTGTGTGTTTTTGATATGTACTAAGTATTACACAAAAGTAATGTAAAGTCTATGTACGTCAGGCTTCGGGTCCCTACAAGTATGTCTTATATATTCATTATATATACATATAATTGTATCATTTTACACTATGTGGTACATATAATTTTTGATGGAATGTTTTTATGAAAATCTGACTTGGTTTATCACTTCATTCAAAAATTCAATTTCCTTCAATACCATGATTTCTTAAAATGTTATCAAAAATGTGTTAAAATGTTTTACTCAAATCCTAATAGATATTTTTCATAGTAAATGACTTAAATTATTTTTATAATTTAATTTAAATGATTCCAATGTTTTCTTTAGAGAAAATAGTTTTCAAAAAAATATTTTCAAAACTGATTTTCAAAATGGCTATTATATTTTCCCTATGAATAATTTTAATAAATTTTTATTTCATTATCATTCATCAATGCAAAAAACACTTTTTGTTACTTATCCCCCACTAGAGAAATTTTGTATTGATACCACTGCTATTATTTTTCTTCATGGATATAGATTGTTTCAATGATATTGTTATGGAACCCAATTCTATTCCTTAGGTTAATCATGTTTCAAAGAGATTATTATTGAACCCATTTATATTCCATTGGTTAATCATGCATCAAATATATATAACTGAATCCCATTTCATTTCAATGGGTTAATAAATTTATAAAATGAATACAGATTATTTTTATGATTTTATTGATAAATGAAATATGTACTTTATTCATATTGTGGTTCATGGATGTAATATATAATGTGGTGTCCCAAATAGTGTGGGATGATCCCATGGAATCTTATATGAAAGGGTGTTCCAGATAGCGTCGAGTGAGCTAATTATAGGTTATATGATATGTGAAACCAACTGGGGATACAATGATTAATAAAATGTACATTTTATTGATAGACACAAAAGACAGAGCAATTTGATGGGTTTTCTGGTAGAATTAACTTGGACCTAGTCATTTTTGACATTGTTTTAACATTTTATATTAAAAAATGTTCCAAGACACGTACACATTTTTTTGATTATTTTTGTGGGTTTATAATGTTTCTTATGGAGAGGATTGATATGACATGGCTCATTATTATTCCATTAGATGACCTTTCTTTTTTCCATTTCATCATTGTTGTTGTTCCATGTGATGATGTATGTGAGATATTTTATGATTCGCTCATGTAATCTGATTATGTCACCTTACCCATATGTACTATTATGTGTCTGATGAAATTAAATGATTAATTATTATGGTTACGTTACTGAACTTTTACCTCACCCTTATTATGTTTCATTTTCCCTAGTCTATAAAGAATGAGTTCAAAAAAATTATGTGTATAAAGGATTATACATCGATAATGTTGGTGTCATAATTTGAAATAAGAAATGATGGATATATTGGGAGATGATTTTATTCTTTATGAACCAGATATTTATTATACAATGTTGATATGAGTTGGTCCTAATTCTATAAAACTAAATACCTAAATGGTACTCTAGGATGTAAGTGATACAATTTTTATTTTTATGTTGTAAATTGTAGATAGAAAATAATTGTTCATCCTTATCATTATAAAATCTAGAAATGTAAAATTTAATATTTCAACATTGAATCCAAGAGTAAGGGTTCTGGGCTATAATAGATGGTACAAAAGGAGAGGTTTTGACAACTTTGGATTTTAGGATGTCTTTAAGTGAGGTTATATTAAGAGTTGTTGATACCATCATAGGACTATCACTACTTCAAGGTCCTAGAATCCCCATTTGAATGTTTTAAGTAGTAAATTTTTTTGAGGTTATTAATGATATTTTCGGGGCCATTCGTTGGGTTTGAGATATTTGTGACCCCTTGGATAAATATGATTTTTTATTTAGGGAGGAATTATTTTTTTGGAAAAAAGAAAAACCACATGCCTGGTGACAACCCATTTCATAAGTCTATGCAGTGGGGCATACACCCATGACTGAAGGATGATAAGGGTTTTATACCTACCAATGGCCTACTCAATGTCCGGGTTAGTGTGATGTTTTTTTACAAATGAATGTTATGTTTTTTTAAAAAATATGATGACTTTATTTAAGTAATAATAATTGATTTATATCATAATAACATACAATCTAACGCTTATAATATTTTGGTTATGAAATTAGTCATAAAATGTTTAATTAAATTTAAGGAGAGTTTCATATTGAATGATTTGGTTTGAACATTGGTAATTACTATTTAATTTTGAAGATGGTTATATCATAATAAGTATTGTATACATTAGAGATTATCATGCACTATGCTAACCATTTTGGTTTTGGTTAATGTTTAAAAACTTAAGGTATATAATCTCATCCGTTTTACGGTAATGTGGTCTTTAAATTTTTACTTTTGTACATTTGAAAATAAAATTGCATCATAAATTGTCGTTATTTGGAGAAAAATAATATATTTTCATATAATTTAATTAAATTATCAAATTATACTCATCAAGTATATTCACAATTCTCTTAGACTAGAAGGTAATATAATTCCCAGTCTCTAGGAAAATGGTCTTGGAAAAAGGTATTTTCCTTATAACATCATTTATGATAAACGGATTCCTTTTAAATCATCATTTTTTATTCCATTAATATTCCATTAATCATTCCCTTCCTTGGGATCAATAAAATCAATTACTGTCTAATTATTTATGAGTTTCCTCTAATCCCACACATGTTCTCCTGTATGTAAACCTAGTTATTTATTAATTAAAATGACCATAATACATCCTTTCATCTCTTATTATGAGGATTTTTTATGAACTCTTTTTTTTTGATGTTATGTTGAATGTTTTTTCAATGTCCAGCCTTTGATTACCTAGATAAAGGTAAAATTGTTTGGATGAAATGTATTAAAGGGGGAGGATGTAACGCCCAATGATTTTAAAAGAATAAAATTAATCTTGATAAATTAAAGTACATTTAGCACTTATTTAATCTTTTGTTACATTCTACACTATGGTACACTTTAATTACACACAACACTGACTTTCTCGGATGGCTTGTGTTATGAAAAAGGACCAGTTATATCAAATACTATTAATCTTGTTGATTAAAATGAAAATAGTCTTCAATATGTTATTGAAGGTTATTAATATTATAAGAAAAATTTTAAATATATATGGTTGAATTTTTTGGTTAAAATATAATTATAAATGAACATTATCAACAATTGAATATAAAAATTATTTTTATAGAAAACTATTTTTTATGCACTATGTGTGTTTTATATTAATCAATTAAATTAAATACTATTAATGGATTATCTTAATAAAAAATTATGTATTAAATTTTTTTATATATTTTTATATATTATATATCCATAAGATACAAAAAAACAAATTTTATTCATAAATGTCTATATTGTTTTGAAGGGACTTTTCGCCCTTTTAATGGAACACTAGTTTTATAACAAGTTTTTAAAACAATTATCAAATTTATTTGAACATATATAAATTATTTTTGGAATTATAATAGCAAAACATACTTTGTGTTAATTTTTTTTATTTTTTTGAAAATATTGATTTTTAGTGAATAGTGAAAATATTGATTTTTGTAAAAAAAAATATTTATTTAAATAAATTATATAGGTTATGTTAGGTCCACAAGGCTGAACACCCTAAGAGGGGGGTGAATCAGGGTATGACTAATTTAAAATTAAATCCCGTTCTGATCTTGTTTCGCTGTTAAGAAAAACACTCTTCTCTCCCTTTCCTGTTGTACAATATAAACAGAAAGTAAAGCAAGCATAGGACACATCAATTTTTACTTGGTCACCGCTAAGGGCTACGTCCAAGGATCATACACCGACTGGTTGTCGGTCATACCAAATTCCACTAAACTTCACTAGTTGTGGATTACAAGGTTCGGGAATAGTCACTATGTCCCAGGCTCACTGCCTTTACAAGGATTAGGGTCATCTGACTGCTTTCCCAAGGGTCACTCCATGTTTCTCTCTCTCTCTGTCTCACTACTGGTGGAGAGAATCACCTTCTTCCTCTTCCTTCACTCACTACTCTGGAAATGATCCCCTCACAGTTTATAGACCTGTATGTCTCTTCATTTGCATGAAGGAATGCATCTTACTCTATATGTAGATGCTCAGTAGAAGTCCAGATTTCACCTGTAGATGTTTCTCACTTTGCACCGAAGGTATCGGGCAATCTTCAAGCTTTCACGCAGCTCGGAATAACCATCGTGAATCAACCCTTACATGGCGCGTAGTTCTAACCTGGTGCGCAAGTCTTGGCACGCATGTCACAACTAGCATGCAAGTCCACCTCAGACACTTGCGCGACACAAACTTCTTCACCTCAAAACTTGCACGACACACTTCCCTTTACGCCCAAACCAATATTGGCGCGCGACAAAAAACAATCACCCTTATTCAAATCTGGCATGCAAGTCTCACTTGTGTGACACACCACCACTTGCACGACCACCACACCTGCGTGACGGGAGCTCTGATTCTTCAAATTGTTGAACTCCGTTAAGAAATGAAGAGGGGCGGTCCAGTATTTATAGGCAATTTGACCACCCCGTGAAACAACATGCAAGTCAACCCTCAGGGTGAAAGTCTCGGCACGCAGGTCTCTTCCCCTACAAGTCACTTGCGTGACCCACTTCCAAACTTGCGTGAACCTCTTTCTATTACCATATTGTGAAGTTATGATCTTGAAAAACTATAGGCACACAAGTTTCCAATCTTCCTAGGCACCAGCGCGCAAGTCCTTTCTCTTGGTGTGCAAGTCACCTACGTGACCAACTCAATACTTGCACGACCCTTATCTATTTTCCATATTTTGATAATCTTATCTTGAAAAAACAGATGGCGTGCAATTTTTCAATCCATCAAGTACACGGAGCACAAGACCCTTTTCCAAAAACCACTTGTCTTCATTTGTCGATTTTATGGTCCAAAAATTTGGCAAACACTAGAAAACAGTGCTACCTTCTATTTGAACTTTTTGTACCTTCTCCAGATCATCCATTCCTTTATCGAAGTTCTTGAATTAAACATTGATCGTTAACCATATCTCTTGAACTCGGCATGCCACCATGAAATCCCCTTTGTCAACAAATTTTTATTTCATGGATTGCTTTTTCAACAATCACAGCACAGTTGTCCACTTTGTGAAAAAACACAATCACCTCAAAAATGCTCCATTGATACCTTGAGGGATTTTTTCCCAAAAATCTCCCCCTTTGGGATTATTGAGAACTCTTCCATAAAAAGATACATCGTTAAATATTAATCCCCCAATAGATGAAATGCAATTCTGATAGCAATCAAGGATTTACTCAACACATACTCTAAGCCCACATGAGCAATGCACAGCGTGAGAAATAATAGTAAATGTAAATTTCAAAAATTAATCACTTCATCTCTTACACCCATTTCGGATACCAAACTGATACCAATTTTCACTAAACTAATACCAATTGTTGGAAATATTCTTCCAACACCACCCATCTACATTTATCACGATCCTCAGCTATCGTGATATCTACTCTTTGACCGATCACTTCTAGCATCTTCAGATTTAATACGCTCCCCCTTTCTCATTCCTCCCCCTATCTCGTTGCTCCACCTTTCAGCTTTTCCCCATATCATTCATGATTTTTCAAATAGCCACACTGTCTCCCCCTTGAACAATCACTATTTTCTCCCCCTTTTTCAACGAACCTAAAGATTGATCCTTTGTAGTTTGTATCAGAGTAGAGAACACATTTTAGCACATTAGAGAAAAACATATCAGACCTCGGGGAGAGGTGGTTGTTCCACATCAACACTCTTTTTAGTGTGGGGAGTCGACTGAACTCCCAGAGTCGTCGATGCCTTTCAGAAGTTTCCATGGGTAAAGACTTTGTTTGAATGTATGCAACATGTAGATCTGTAGACACATACTCCAACTTCACGATTCCCTACTCAACCTTCTCCTTGAAAAAATTATACATTATCTATATGTGCTTTGTCCTTGAGTGATGGACGAGATTTTTGCTAATATTTATGGCACTTGAGTTATCACATTGGATTCTGATCGGATACTTCACTTCAACTCTCATAACTTCTAGTTGCTGCTTCATCCACAATAACTGTGTGCAAGCTTGAGTGGCTGCAATATACTTAGCTTCTATAGTGCTCAATGAAATGCAATCTTTCTTCTTTCTTAGACATGAAATACACAATCCACTAAGATAGAATGCACCACCTAGAGTTGATTTTCTATCATCTGCTGATCCAGCCCAGTCTGCATTAGTATATCCCAATAAATCTGATTGATATTTTTCAGTATATGTCAAGACGAAATCCACTGTTCCCTGGATATATTGAAGTATTATTTTACTACAAGAATGTGGCTATCCTTGTGATTACTCTGATATCTCACTGCTTGGCATGTGGCAAAAACTATATCAGGCCTTGTTGCAGTTATGTACAGAAATATCCCAATAATTTTCCTATATATGGTAATATTAACTACCTTGCCATCCTCATATTTTGATAATTTCATCCGGGTAGAGACCAGAGTCTTCATCTCCTTGTAATTATCCATTCCAAACCTTCTAATTACCTCCTTGGCATATTTTTATTGAGAAATGAATGTTCCATTACTTCCTTGTGTCACCTGTAAGTGAAGGAAAAATGTTAGCTCTCCAATTATTGAAATTTCAAACTCATTTTTCATGAATTCAGAGAACTGTCTACACTGAGCTTTCATCGACCTAAACCAACACCATCTTTCTTTGATTACTTTCATTGCTGAAATAGAGATTGTAATCAACTCCCTCATACTAGAAACCAAGATTCTTTATGTACTGATCAAGCCTTGAGTACCATGACTTTGGTGCTTCTTTCAGCCCATGCAATGCCTTATTCAGCCTGCAAACTTTTTTCTCATCCTCATAAACGAGAAAACCATCTGGATTCTGAATATACACCTCCTCTTCCAGAACACCATTCAAGAATGCAGATTTGACATCCATCTGGAACACTTTGAACTTTATTTGCACATCTATGGACAAAAATAGTCGGATTGTCTCCAGCCTTGCAACCGGTGCAAATGTCTCATGAACATCTATTCCCTCTATCTGGGAGTATCCATTTCACACTATCTGTGCTTTGTTCTGAATCATTTTTCCATCTTCATTCATCTTTTTGCGATAAATCCATTTAGTCCTGATGGCATTCCTGTTTGCTGGCCTCAAAACAATCTCCCACATCTGGTTCTTCTCAATTTGATCAAACTCTTCATTCATAGCCTGAACTATGTTTTCATCTTCAGCTACATCGGAAAAAAATGTCTGCTCTACCTGAGATAAAAACGATGATTGCTGTAATGATTTCATTCTTCGAGTCTAAACTGGAGCAGTCTGATCACAAATGATATTTTGCCTACAAATTTTAGATCAACTCTTTGTCTTCCTTGCAGACACAGACTTTACACTTTCTTGTTCCTCATTAGTATCTTCTTCTGAGTCATCCGATTCCACTTCTACTCACCCTTTGTTTCTTACCTCATCATCACTTTCGTCCAGAAACTTTTCATTTGGTCTTTGAGCATTCTCTTCATTTTCAACTATAGTGACATCATTGCTCTGAACAATTTTTCCCATCCTTTTGTTGAAGAATTTATATGCATTGCTTTTCCCTGAGTAACCAAAGAATATCACCTAATCTCCTCATGACTCAAACTTCCTATGATTTTCTTTATTGAGTATTAAACACTTACTTCCAAAGATTCTAAAATATTTCAATGTTGTCTTCTTTCCGTACCACATTTCATACGTAGTCTTCCCTTTCTTCGGAAACAACAGAGACTTGTTCGAAATATAGACCCGATATCAAAACTTCTTCCTTCCAAAATTTCTCTGGTTGGTCCTTTCAATAAGCATCGTTCTGGCCATGTTGTTGATGATATGATTTCTCCTCTAAACCACTCCATTATGTTGGAGAGTTCTTACTAATGAAACTTGATGCCTTATTCCATGTTTCTTTAGATAGTCTTCAACTTGACTATTTGTGAATTCTGATCCGTTATTAGTACGAATCTTCTTGAATTTTTTCCCAGGAATCCTTTCTGATTCAATCCTATACTGCTTTATGCAACAGAACACCTCTGTCTTGTGGGTAACAATAAATAACGAGGCCATTCTGCAATTATAATAGATGAAATGAACATAGTATCCTTTCCCATTTATAGCCTGTGGTGAGATAGGTCAACATACATCTGCATGTACCAATTCGATAACTCTAGTTGATTCTTATTCCTTTGGCCTGTATGCCTTCCTGATTATCATACCTTGTTGGCAAGCATCACATGTATGAATGCAATCACGTGATAGTTTGGGAAGGTCTCTAGCAGCATCAACCTTGACCATATCTTCCACGGATGGTCGGAATAGATGACCAAGTCACTTATTTCACAGCTGGTTTCCTTCCTCTATGGATAAAAGGCATGTATCTTCTTCCCTACCTACAAGGTAAATATTTCCCTTTGTCCATGTTCCCTGCAGAACAACTGCTCCATCATTTCCTTTCACAACACACATCTTCTTTGTAAATCAGATAGAATGCCCAGAGTCACATAGTTGACTGACACTGAGCAAGTTATGACTTAGATCCTCTAATACCAAGATATCAGCACATCTCATTTCTTTTCCCCCAAACTAGGCTATTCATGAGCCAAAAAACTTAAGACCTTCATCGTTTCCAAATTTTACAACTCCTTCTTTGTCATATTTTATACCTGTAACAAGATCCTTATGAAACGACATATGATATGTGAAACCACTATCAAGGTTCCACACACCAGATCGATATGATGCTTTAAAGGAAATCTCTACCACCACAGCTTTCTCATTTTTCTTCTTCTTGGTCCATACTTTTTATTTCACACTCGGCATGGATTGAGGCCTTTTCTCTTTCTCAGAGTATGATGGACCATCTTCATCTTGCAAAGCAACAAATATATTGTGCATTTTAACTCACCAATTGGTTTATTTATCTGCTACTTGCAAACGTTTTGATTCTTCTTTGTCATATTTCTCTGAATGGTCAAAGTGCAGTACCTAGACGTGTCCCCAAATACTCCGCACAAAAAACAGTGTCCTAAATATGTTCTGGAAAACCATTCTCTGTTTGGCTGCCACCTCTGTTTTTTTTACCTTTAGTATCTCTTGGCTATGGAACACACATACTGTGAATGACCCTTCTTTACACAATAATAACACCTAATATAACGTTCATTCCTTCGTGTTACTTCAGCACTACGAGTTTCCCCTTGGGATCTTTGAATATTCTGATTCTTCTTTGTGTCCAAACCAACCTTCAATCTCTGGACGGGTGCTTGTAGTCTGACTTCAATTGCCACAAATTTTTGCTTCTGATCAAGCCCTGAATCAGCCTTAACGCTTGAGCTCAATTGCTTCTTATTTCCTGCTGAACTACTAGGATCCTCTTTCATCTTTTCAATTTTTGGAATTACCTGCTTTCCCAATAATGTATTTGGAATCAAGGTTTTTTCATGGTCTTTAACTTTACTCAGTAGACTGACAACTTCTTCTTCATGCTCTTCGATATGCTTGACATGGTCTTTCACTTTTCCGTTCAAGCCATCGATCTCCCTTTTCTATTCTTCAATCATGAGCTTACACTCAATGACTAATTCTGCATTCTCTAGTGTTGATGACTTGAGTTTTTCAATTTCTTCCAACAACTCAGACTTCTCTTCTTCCTACTGTTGCATATAGAGTTTGGAATCATGAACAAATTTATTTGATTTCTTCATTTTGGCTCTCCAAACATCTAACTCCTCAAGTGATACTTCCAACTCAGCTTTCATATCAACTCTTCCTTAAACTTATTCTTCTTCTTCTGCGTCAGTTTCTTCCGTTTCCTGAGAACTACTGACGACCGCCACCGTATCATTTTCCCCTCGATCATTTCAGTTGTCTATTTCCTCAACCTCTTCAACCTCAATCTAATCTGAACTATCTATTACTTATGAAAGAAGATTCTTATTCTTGAAGAAATTTCTCTTGAACTTCTTCTTCCCTTTCACATAGGATAAAAATTTCTTCTTGGGAATTTCAGCATCATCTTCATCATTCTCTTCTGGAGACTTTTTGGGGAATCTTGTTATAATATTTCTGACCTTTCCACATCTAAAGCATGAAAGAGGTAGTTTCCCTTTGAGCATTCCTTTTCATCTTCGATGATTTTAGTAGAGGAATGACATTACCTCATTTGTCTCTTCTTTTCTTGAGAGTCTTCAATGGTGAGATTTTTCAAGGCCTTGAATGCCACCTCTTCGGATTTACCCTTTTCCACAACATCATTATCATCATTTCTCATTTAATATGAAACAAGAGTGATGTGTAGGTTATCCAATGCCAGCTCTTTTAGATCTTTATCTTCTAGCACTGAAACTTTTGGATTGAACCGAGGTGGCAGCTTTCTCAAGATGCGCTTCACAATTTTTATGTCTTCAATAACTTCTCCAAGACCTCGTGTGTCTTCCACTACAACATTTACCCTATTGAAGAATACATCAATAGACTCATTCAGGTTCATTATCAAATCTTCATACTTTTTCATAAACACTTACATCTTTTCCTCTCTGACCATTGTATCCCCATCATATATATTTAATAGCTTTTCACATATGGCATATGATGTTCTGTAAGAAATCAACTATGTATATATAGGATTGGATAGGGCACCCCCTAAGGAAATGATTACTTTGGCATCAGCATCCAACTATCTATGCGCAGCTTCTGATAATGAACCACTATTGACGTCTGCTGATATACCAGGTATTGCTGCTATGAATACATCCATTCCCAAAGATCGGAAGTAGTGTTGCATCCGATTCTTCCATAGCTGAAAAGTTTTCCCATTGAAGATCGGAATTCCTTTATGATTAGTGACCTCTATTGAGAGAAGAACTAAAGTCACCCTTTCCCTCTGATACCAATGTTTAGGTCCAAAAGGTTGAATACCATGAGAGGGGAGGTGAATCAGGGTAGGATTAATTTAAAATTAAATCTCGTTCTGATCTTGTTTCACTGTTATGAAAAAAACTCTTCTCTCCCTTTCATGCTGCATAGTATAAACATAATGTAAAGCAAGCACATAATACAGCAATTTTTACATGGTTCACCGCTAAGGGCTACGTCCAAGGAGCATACGCCGACTGGTTATTAGTCATACCAAATTCAACTAAACTTCACTAGCTGTGGATTACAAGGTTCGGGCACACTCACTCTATCCCAGGCTCACTGCCTTTACAAAGTTTAGGGTTAGGTCACTGCTTTCCCAAGGGTCACTCCCTGTTTCTCACTCTCTATCTCACTGGCGGTGGAGAGGATCACCTTCTTCCTCTTCCTACGCTCACTGCTCTGGAAAGGATCCACTCACAGTTTATAGACCTATAGGTCTCTTAATTTTCATGAAGGAATGAATCTTATTCTATATGTAGATGCTCTGTTGAAGTCCAGCTTTCACCCGTAGATGAATCTCACATTGCACTGAAGGTATCGGGAAAACTTCTAGCTATCACGCAGCCCGGAATAACCCAGGAAATCTCACTTTGGCACGCATTTCTAACCCGAAACGCAAGTCACGGTGCGCATTTTACAACTGGCATGCAAGTCGACCTCAAACACCTGCGTGACACATGCTTCTTTAACCCCAAACTTTCACGACACACTTCCTTTACACCCAAACTAATATTGTCTTTCAACAAACTACAATATCACTTCTTCAAATCTGGTGCGCAAGTCCTACTTCCGCGACACACAACCACTTGCACGACCACTACACCTGCACGACGGGAGCTCTGATTCTTTAAAGTGTTGAAATCCGTTAAGATATGAGGAGGGGTGGTCCATTATTTATAGGCAATTTGACCACCCTACGCGACGGTGTGCAAGTCAACCCTCATTGCGCAAGTCTCGGGGCGCAGGTCTCTTCCCCTACAAGCCACTTGCATGACCCACTTCCAAACTTACGTGAACCTCTTTACTTTTCCATATTTTGATGTTATGATCTTGAAAAAGAACAGCCGCGCTTATTTCCAATCCCCCTAGGCACTGGTTCGCAAGTCCTTTCTCTTAGCATGCAAGTCACCTATGCGACCAACTCAATACTTGCGCGACCCTTATCTCATTGCCAAATTTTGATGATCTAATCTTGAAAAACATATGGCATGCAAGTTTTCAAGCCATCACGTACACGGTGCCACCTTGTATCTGTTGTTTTTGTACCGCCTCTAGACCATCCATTCCATTGTCATATTTCATGAATCAAATATTGATCATTAACCACAACTCTTGAACTTGGCATGCCACCATGAAATCTCCTTTTTAAACTAATTTTTATGTCATGGTTTTACTTTTCAACAATCACAGCATAGTTTTCCACTTCGTCAACAAACACAATCACCTCAAAAATGTTTCAATGATACCTTGATAGATTTTTGCCCAACAATTTAAGAGTCCAAATAAGTTATGAATATGATTTCAAGAGAACTATTTATTATTTATTAATATTTATTCCACATAATTTAATTTTAATCAACTATATATTGGTTTTTAATATATTTATGTTTTGGTTTTAAAGACTGGTTTTTCATTAAACTAGATTGAAATATATAAGGATTCTCATTTTATATTAATTAAAATAACCTTTAATATTATATGATTTAAATGAAAATTTTAGAATATATATAATTAAATAATAATGTAGTTTCATACTATGATTATTAAAATTCATAGGGTTAAAATAGAATCGTATTTTTCTAAATAAATTACCCTTTTTAAAAACATGTTGCATCACCGCGCCTGTGGGATTAATATTAAATTAAAAAGTGCCACTTATGTGAATTGAATTTGGAAAAATGGATTCCATATTTGGAATAAGTATAATTTAAAAGCTCTAATTAGGTCAAAATAATTTTTCATAAGATTTATAATTGAAGATAACAAAAATATATCATAGTGATTAAGATAAACAAAGATTTTACTAAGTAACAATACATTAAAAATAAGGATCCAAATGACATAGAAACTATTCAATCATCAATTTAATAACCATATAATGAACCTATACCTTTAATTGTCTACTTTGGGGTATTATATGTGCCTATTTTTAAGTAAAAACTTTGGTACACCTGACTTTATTTAAAAAATACCAAGTTTGTCATCTCCATCACTTATAAAAGGCCTCCAACTCTCCTCCTACTCTGAACACCTCTCAAACCATTTGGTGTGGCCAAACCCTGCTAAAATAACTTTTTTCATCCATACCCTCTTATTTTAAACCTTAATTGTTTCATAAATCCATTTAATTAATGCCTTTTTTGAAAACCAATCGGAGTTACCTGAGGATGAGGAAGATAAAGAAAATGTTTGACGAATGAGACTAAATGTAAGGGTTTTTTCATCTCACTCATATTTCTATAAGATACATGCAATATTTACCACTTATTTTTGTTATGTGGTTTATATACTACCAATTACTACATTTTATTACTACTAACCATAAATTTATTGGGTTTTACATATCCATTTTACGATATCTATTTCAAGGGGTTTAGGACTTTGATGATACCAAATCTGTATTGGATTTTGTCACAATTTTCCTTCTTTAATACATTTGTTATGTTATAAAAATTTATTAATTTATGAGGTTTATATAAATCACCAATGAAATGTTATGTCTTGAATATCATTATTTTCATGATATTATAGTTTTTATTTAATGTCATTCCCTCATGAGGTTTATGTTACAAAGTTACCAAAGGGGTCAGAGTTTTTGGTAATAGTCTCATTATTTTATTGGATTTTCTATGATTAATTATCTAGTTTTTAAATCTTACAAATCCCTTGACTTATCATATACTATATTTTTTCTTGATATTTTCATGTAATAGTACTTTTTTCACTCTTTGGTACTTATAATAATTGATTTTTTTTTGAAAATTTGACTTTGTTTTTCTATTCGATCAGAAATCTATTTTCTTCCAAAACCGTGTTTTCAGAAAATATTTCCAAAATTGTTTTAAAAAGTTTTTTTCCAAATATGAAAGGAAATTTTACCTAATAAATTATTTAATTATTTTTCAAAAACATCTATTATATATTCATAAGGCATGTGTGATAGAATATTATTTTCAAAATGTTTTATTTTTTAATAAGTGCATTTAAAAATGAAATAGATATTTTCTTCAAGAATGATTTAGTGATATTTTAATTTTATTTAAATTTAATAAAACCAAAAAAACATTATTGGTACATATCCCCCATTAATAATAATTTTTATTAATTCCATCTTCATTATTTCTCTCCATAGATTAATATTGTTTCAATTAGATTGTAGTGGAACCCATTTCTTTTCAACAATTTAACCATGATTCAAAGTGATTATTATGGAACTCATTTTATTTCCATGAGTTAGTCGTGATTTAGAGATATTTTCATGAAACCAATTCATTTTCCAGGGATAAATCAGGATATGAAATCAATAATTATTATTTATATTAGTTTTATGATGAATACTCTATGTACATTATTCATATTGTGGTTTATGGAAATTATATACAATGGGGTGGACCAGATAGCACTGGGTGGGCCTGTTGTAGTTTATATTATTGTTTCACCTATATAGAACACTAATACATTAGGTAATATACCTTTTCTTGAGATTCATGATAATGGTATTGACCTAGGGGTTTCTCATATGGAATTAACTTCAGCTCCATTTATTCCTCTCTGGGTTATAACATAGGTTTTGAAGATAAATGTTCTGATATACTAACATTTTTTGGTAATTATTTTTATGGGTTTATAATGTTTTTTATGATAAATATTGATATTACATGGATCATGATTATAAATTATTATGACTTTTCACTTTCCAATGTTTTCATATTTGATGATTCAGGTATTCATTAATATGACTTATTTTATGATTTTCTCATGCACTTTGATTATATCATCATAACCTTATAAATTCTTATTCTCATTGATGAAATTAAATTGGTAATGACTATTTTTACCCATACTGAGAATTTAATCTAACCTTATATATGTAGAATTTTCTCCATATAATAAATAATTCTATTGAATTAATTATGTATATAAATGATTTCATAAGGATGACACTGATGACCCTATGTGAAATAAGAAATGATGGGTATAATGGGAGGTGAAGTTAATATTTATGAACAATCTGTTTAAGAGACTATGTTAATATTAATTTGTTCTAATTATCACAAAATATAAACATAAATGTTCCTCAAGGATATAATTGATCCATTTTACCCTTTTGATGTTATGAATTTTCGTTGAAAAAATGAGTCACCCTTAATAGAATCAAAGCCAGCAATATAATTTTTGTCTTCACATCACCAAATATAAGAGTATGGTTTCTATAATGTTATATATGTTTCTTATAAAGAATTTTTTTGAACACATTATAATTTAATGATTCTGGATATTATATATTTCACATATTTTATTGAGATGATTCATTAGGCCACACACATCAGTGTAAACAAAATCAACTAGTTTTAATGACCAACTCTGTTATAGTATATAATGATTTCATAATAAAATAAAACTAAGAATAAAATCACATGACTTATATAAATCAGGATTAAAATTAATAATTTTCAATATATATTATTTCTAATATAATGTTTCTAAGATTTCATTACATAAGCTTTTATCCCAATTCACTATTTGGAAAAAGTGTTCAATTTATTTATCACTTTATATTGGTTTTTATAAGATCAAATATATTTTATAAATGGATATATATACTATTATTTTATTTGGTAACCCTTTGAATTAAATTAGACATCAAGATATGTGTTTTTTAACTATCTTGAGATAAAAAAAAGGTTTTATCGATCATCAACATATGGTACATCAGTAATTATTAAGTCATCACATTTAGTCATAAAAATTATATCTTATATTCATTATTTCAATATAATAGTAAATATGAATTATACCATAAAAAGTTCCATTCATATTCATTAAATGATTCATATTTGTGGTTATATGGGATGATCACACAATACCATGAATCCATGTCCTGATATTTTTCATTACCATTACTAATAGTTTTGATAAAATATCATTATACTTAATATTGTATTACTTCAATGAAATTCATATATTTTTTTATAAATGTGATAGTCCTACCTCATTCTCTTCTATATAAGAAACATAATCTGTCTATTCTTATTCCTATAAATAAAATAGGTTTATCGATGAACATTAATTTATTTACTTATTTCTCTATATTTTCATATATCTTATATATGAGACATTTCTATTTCATAATTTCTTATAATATATAGATAAATGAAAAAATATATATATAAATAATAGATCAAATGATTTTTTGAGGTCTTGGATATATTCTCAATCGAATTTGTTTACTTTTAGGATCATATTATGTCACCTAATTTTCCACTTCATCAAAATATTACATAGTGTGAATAATATAACATGAAAATTATAAATTCATAATGGGAAATTACTTATTAACACTTTATCCCAATATTTATGTAACTATAAGGTTATAAATCTGTTTTTAATTATCAGTGACTTATAAGAATCATAAAATTTTGTTTCTATTAGTATATCTTTTAGTGTCTGCCCATAAATAATCCATAAAATTTATTCCATAATTAAGAATTCATTTTCATACATTCTTAGATATATTTCAGTTTTAGAGTTTTATTTAATTAGGTCATTTCCATTATATAATAATGTATTACATACAAAAGTGTATACTTCCACTCAGTATCCATTTTTTCCACAGTATAAAACTTTTAATACATATCATCTTTTCTTTTTATGAACTATCATTTTAATTTTCATCCTGACCTCATCCATACACCAATACATCCATAAAACCCTATAAAATACACTTTAAAATTGTTATATGGGAAAATAAATCTTTATAAGGGTTATATAAAAATAAAAAATATAACTCGTTAGTCCATGAGTATTCACCAGATTTTTTATTTTAAAAATAAACATTCTGATCAAAATAATAACCTTCTTAACCAATAAATCATGTTATCTACGGAACAAAATCCTAAAAACTCACAATAAATACTAATTTTAGAATACATATTCTAATGGTTTCATTTGAATAGTGAAAAATTATGAAAAAAGTTCCTAAAAGTAATACACATCATTATTAAGAAATATCATTAACATTCTATTAAACTAAATCACATAATATTATTTTTTAAAATAATAATAATTTTTAAAAAACCTATAGAAATTATTGATTCATCATGTAGTTATCTTCATACATCATTACCATATCACTCTTGTGATCTCTCTTACAAATTGAATAACCTACCCAAAAAATTAAAATAATTTCGTAACAATAATCTAACAGGGTTACTCCATTCTTTTTTCATATTCATTTATGATATATATCAGGTTCACCCATTATCATGAGATATATCAGGATAAACTATTAAAACAATGAATTATTAAAAGTCATATCATATTAAAACTCTTTTGAAATATCTCTTAAATTTAAAACCCATTTAAAACTACCTTAAAAAATTTGAAGGAGGGTTTTTAAATTAAGAAAAATTTGAATAATATAATTAATTCCAAACATAAAATAATGGTTATAGTGGTGGTAAAATGAGTTGATGTTTTATATGATAAAATAAAATATACAATTTTCCTTTTTTGTAAAATATTCCATATAAAATAAGTCAAATTATTCCATTTGAAAACCTTTTAATGACATTAAAAGGTGGCATAAAATTTCCTTAATAATTAATTTATGATCATATAAATAAGAAAATATATTTAGTTTTTTTAATATGGAAATGGAATAAACTTAACTAAATAATAAATTGTGAAAAAATTTAAATGAGTTTATAAGGTAAAGTGTCATTTACCTTGAGTACGATCATCACGTATATTATTTATATTATTGAATGAAACAATTTTGTTAATTATTTACATCATTAAGAATATTTTCATTTTTATTATTCATTTTATATTATTTACTGCTTTTTTATATATAATTACTTAATCTATTATGTTCATAGAATGTGTTTTGATGATATTCTATGAATATATC
This sequence comes from Viscum album, assembly GCA_963277665.1. NCBI lineage: Eukaryota > Viridiplantae > Streptophyta > Magnoliopsida > Santalales > Viscaceae > Viscum > Viscum album. Next base: position 1,715,844,372 of record OY728130.1, read on the forward strand.
CAAAATAACTTTGGTAAATTTTTTATATTCAAAGTAAAAATTATTCCATTTTATCAAAAATAATTATCGTGAAAAAATAATCATTTTAATATTTCAATGATACATATAAAACAAATAAATATTGATGATTATAAAAAGAGAATTACATTTCAATCATAGAGTCGCCTGGTCGTACATACACATGAGTGATGTTTTAGTTATTAAATGAGCATGAGAGAAATAAGGTAATAATGATTTTATCATTCTTTAATGTTCAAAATATCCTAAATATCATATTATTTCATTAAATAGATTTCTATATATCATCTGTACTATTTGATCATGAAAAATGAATCATATTTCATCATGAAGGTGGTAATTCACACATATGTATGAATGATTTTTTCACTTTTAAATGGGTGGAGTGTTAAAAAATGGATCACATTTTATTTTTATTAATATAAAATTTTATTTTGAATTTAATATATACATTAAATACATCATTATAACTAGGTGTGAGAGGCATTAATGGAAAAAAAATTACATTATTTTTTTAGGCATTAGTCCACCATACACATGAATGATGGTATCATTTCCAAATTTTAGGAATATTGAGATGAATATATGTAATTAAACTAACATAAAATCAACATAGTATATGGAATATTATTTCTTTATTATTTCATCATGTATAAATAAGACTTTCATATTGTATAAAAATATATAAAACAAAAATGATCTATTAATAATTATGCCTCAACTTCATACAGCCTCTTTTGGTTTTTAGATAATGAAACCCTAGGATGGCTTTATTATAAAAAATAGATTCATGGTTGTGATTATAGATGTATGAACGTTATTTGGATTTGTATTTTTAGATCCAAAATTCATGATGTGTAGAGAGGAGAAGAGAGTGGATTCTTATTTTATAAGTGTGGGAGACGACACACATGGAATTATTATTAAAACATATATAACTCTATAAAATATAATTAATTAATATTAATAATAAATTAAAATGACTTATCATAGCATTAAATATTTGGTTAGATTATTTTTATCATATTTAATTTGGGTCCTCAAAATTTTACCCACTACTTAAACATGTTGGGATATTTTTCATTCATACAATTTCTAATTCTCATGTTTCTTCTTCAACCATAATATGTTTCCACAAAATCATAACCTTGTAAATCACTTCATTCCACAAAAGTTGACATCTTACATCAATAATCTATACTATATATTCCTCATATGAGTGTTTTCTTCTAAATAAACTAATTTAGTGAAACAAAATTGGGATACATTAGACACTTATTTAATTAATATGGACACTTACAATAAATATTGTACCTGAAATAAACTCAAAGGTAAGGTGACTCAATATAAAACCCATGCATCATTCTATATTATTTCATATGGTATATTAAATCTTTTACATATCATTCCCTTTTTTCCAAAATTTATAATACTTTTAAATGGAGGTACTTCCGGAAAAACATGACCACCTACCTAAAAAGGAAAATATTTCCACTAGTTATTTACTTAGATTTTTTTCCTAGTATGAGATCTTATCCAGTTCTGCTAAATAATATTCTTCTACTAAACCATTTTTGCTACCATTTAGAGTCCCAAAAACATAATTTCACTAATATAATCCCAAACAAATATATTTTAAAACAAACATCCATATAATGCATAAAAAAGGTTCCATATGTATACTTAAAAAACTGTAATGATAAGAAAAACAAATGAAGGATGATTTTGACCCCAAATATCTAATTAATCTATTGAAAATATTGAGTAATATCCTTCATTATCTAAATCATTCACACTAAATTACATTATATTAATGGTGAAATAATGTGTTAATGTTTAATTTGTCTCCCAATGATTTTTTAGTGGGATAAATAACAATGTAAGGTTTTCATCAAACTAATTATAATACCCTATAAATCAAGGAAATCAACAAATCTTAGTAACATTTTTTCCATTTTCATTCAACATCAGATTTTATTTTAAAATACTTATTAGTTATGATGTCTTCAAATATGATATATCTAGATAATGAAATATTGTTTAACTCAAAACTGAATTTACTCAATTTTCCCAATCACTTATTTTATTTCAGTTATTATAGAATAAACAGAAGATGTTTTTCATGATCCTCATAACTTTTTGAATAAACCAAAATTTCATCAACAGACATAGTGAAAAAATAACCAAATATTCAAGGAAAACTCTACTAATTTGGACCATAAATATAGTATGATTATTATTCAACCCTAAGGTAATAACCACAATCTCATATATATCATAATTAGTTTCAAATGATCTATTATATATATCATCCAACATTACCTTGAACTGATGGTATATATACCTGAGATCATCCAACAATAAATACAGATATCCCTAAATATTATTAATGAAATCATATATATGATTCAATAGATTCATTTCATGATAGTGATGTTTTTCAACGATCTATAGTCATTAAAAATATTCATGAAACCACCATTATTTTCAAAAACAATTTCATAGGATCTTATGTTAAAGTGGTAGGGAAAAATAAAAAATTATCATGATACTTTTATAAGTATTTTTTTAATTCTAAAAGATCTTATTGATCCATTCAATAAGGGGTATATAAATATTCTTAAAACCAGGCACTAATTAAACATGTAAATTTAACGTCCTGATTAGGTATACTACCATGTATCTCATCAAGAAAAATATCTAGAAGTTTTATTACTAATCAATCATCCTTAATATATTAGGTTTCCTTAATTTCACCAATATGAGAATGAGAATATTAATTTTAATATCTTAATAGCTTTCTTTTATTCTTGATATGTTATAAAATATATGGATTGATTCTAATATATAAACAACAAATCTTTAAGGAAAATAACTATTTTTCAATGAAATTGATCATTGCATGATAAACATAATGATAATCCTTACATTGAATAACATAAAATTATACAATGGGAAATACAACAAGGGTTAAAATGAAAAATCATTCATAGATGATAATAAGAATATTTTTATAAATAATTGATTCTATAATAATACACACATTTATTTTTGTAAATATTTGTAAAATAATTTATTGGTATGAAATTTTCATTTTGCCAGATAAATTGTCATAAATGAAAGAATGTTTAGACCCAGAATCAACCAAGACATTATTAAAATAAATGTAAATAAGTAATGTACTTTTTACCACATTATTTAATTTCCCAATATTACCAAAAGTAGTTGAAAATTATTTCACCAAATATTTCTCCTTGTACTCTTAAAAAATACCATCATTCATGATCTTCATCATACACCCGTCTTTATAATGACACATCTTATTACATTTGAAAAACATTAATATATATCTATCAAAATTATTCTTTTTGCAACCAATATCATTTTCTTTTAAATTCATAGTGATAATAAAAAACATAACATAATGGAATCACATCACATATTTCATAGAATATACCAGTGGGTTCTACTTACCAAACTTATCACAAATTGAATACTTGATTTCAATATCATTATATTACTTTGATGTATTCATCTCATTTTACTACCAACTATATCTCTTTATATATATTTTTCATGGAATAAGTAGTGATAAGTAACCCCATTTCTAGTATGTCAGTATAGTAAACAAGTTTTATTTAACATCAATATTTAGGGTATTCTACTAAACTCGGTATCATGGAATTATATCTCATTAAAACCAATATAGAAAGTAGTCATTATCACAGATACAATTTGCTATATATAGTGTAATTGGGTGAAGTTCCCATCATAGAAAGTAACTAAATAATCCTACATCTACATAAATTCCCAGAATTTCATTTCCATATTAACTCAAACATAATTATGAAATATGCCTCAAGGAATTTATTCTTTAAAATATCTTATTTTATGGTTTCAATCTATATTTTTTCTTAATTATTTTTAAAAATTGACCACTAGTAATCAACTTCACCCACAAAATGGTAAAAAGAAAGAGTTGTCTTTTGATGATAAAAATAAACCCATGACATATAATATTATTTTAAAATAATTAATCCACCCCTCATCTATTAAAGAGTTAACAGATTCACTGAATTATGTAACATGATGTATCATATAATAATCCATTATAGACTTCTTTCTTTATAGTATATAAAACATATCTTTAACATAGATACCAACACTGTTTATATCACATATGAGTTGATCCATCATAGAAACAAATTAATCTTTTATTATTCCAACCATTATGGTTTTATGATTTGAATGTATTTTAACCATTTAGTTTATTACTAATTAACCTTCCTTGGTTCCTCGGTATAGAACTATTTTGAGCAGATATAGTTTAGATGATGTAACCTGGAAATCATAAAATTTCATATCATGATAAAAATAAATTATAATTTCTTATATTTTTTACCTTTATTATCATAAACTCAAATCTTTTAATACTATTTGATATAATAAAATTATAATGGGAATATTCATAAACAATACATAAAATGGATTATTTAGATAATAATTCATTTAATTTTATTCCTGGAGACCTTTTAGGAATATAAAATTACAGAATTAGGTCAACACACTAACATAAATAAACTTTACATCAGAAATTGTACATATCAACTAATTATGAATTTTTCTCACAATAAAAAACATTTATGATACAAAAAATGTTTTATTTTCGTTTTATATCTTAAAAATTTTCAACATGACCTCATCCTTGTCCCAACTCATCATTAAAACCCATTGAATTGTTTTTAAAATTTCTGATGATATTAAGTCACACAATAAGGGACATATAAAAACAATGAAATAAAATCATTATTCTATGAATACTCCTGAAAATTTACATTTTTCAGCATATTACATAATCCCCAAAAAACATTTTATAACATAATAAATCAACTTCTCTATCAAATTATTTTCAAAAAAATCCACATGAAATCTTTAAAGATAAATTAAACTCATGAATGTTTCTTTTGTATAATGAAGAAATAAAGAATATTTCTCCACCAATATTAACATTTCATCCTTATTAAGTAACATAATCATCCCATTAAAACATAATCTCATTACCTTACTTTGTGAATTTATAATATTTTCCTGAAAAATCATTGCATGAATAGATAAATCATATATGTAACATGTGAAATCATATCTATATCACACATTAAATCACTCTTCAAAATGGATTATCATACCTAGTAAATTAAAATAATCGATTAAAAGGTAAATTAAAATAATCACTTGGGAGATACTAACCAATTAACTCTATCTCTTGACCGAATGAATAAGAGTGCTATATCAGGCTCTCCTATCATTATAAACTAGATCAGGCTAACTTAAATCATGAGATTTATTAGTATAACCCTTCATCAAAAACAATTAATTGAAAACTACAATATAAAAATAATATCAAAATCTTTCAATTACATTATCATACTCAAAATAATATTCTTTTAACCCATTAGAAAACATTTCCTAATATTGAAATATCCCTTCCATTTCCCACCCTTTTTATAATACATAGAACAAAAGAAAGAATGATTTTTATTTGTTGAGAACATAGAAGGTTATAAACGAATTAAAACATCAAACAATGGTTATTTTAGTTTAAAATTCCATTGACACCATATACATTAGAATATAGAATTACTTTTCCTTTTTGATATAAAACTTCCATATAATATTCATTAAATGATTCCTTTTGAGAACCAATAATAACACGTGTTTTAATGACAAAAAAATTCAGAAAAGAAAATCTTATTTAAAGAGATCATGAAGAGTAAAATGGTATGTTACCCTTAGAATACAATCTTGGATAATATTTTTGGATTCTCATTTGGTCCTAGAATAGGTTTCCTACCATATGATTGGAGTTTGGTGGTAATTAAAGCTGTTGGAATTTTTATGGAGAAATAAATATTGAATATTTAATAAATTAAATATTAATTTATTTTCATGTGATTTTTATGTATATTGTTAAAATATAATCATATTTGAATTCGAACATTATTTTTTTTTCAGATCATGGCGTTTTCTTATAGGAGGCATATACTCCTATCGGTCGATGGGGATGGGCTCGATCCCCGTTTTCTTTTTTATCCATTATTTTCCTCATTTTCATTATTTTCCATCCGTGGATTATTGTGTATTCCTATCTTACGACTCTTCTTTTATGTGACCAAGATAAAAAAGGGTGATGGATAGAGGGTTTGGGATGGTGAAGAATATATACGATGTAGTAGACCTAAGGGGGGGCCAGATCATCATAGGGCAGTGGATGATCATGGAACTGAGTGATGCTTTGGAAGATTCCATCCAAAGGTAGGTATTTTTTATTTTTATGCCATAAATACCATTACATTCTCTATTTTATTATTTTATTTCCCTAATATAATTTATACGGACCCCTAGTAGGACAATCTATAACTTTTAATGACAAAATAGTTGTTTCAAGATGATTGGAGAGGTTCCCATTTGAGAAATATGGATCCAACAACATGTAGTTTAGGAACACACACAATGTGTAATTTTTATTCTAGGAAGATAAATATTTTTAAGTACATGTCAATTATTTGGTATACACACCATGCAGTGGTATATGGCTTTGTATCCTAGTACAAGATAAATATTTTTAAGTACATGTCAATTATTTGGTATACACACCATGCAGTGGTATATGGATTTGTATCCTAGTACATAGATAGATGATGTTTTCAGAACCACACATCAGGTACTATGTGTAAATATCATGTACTGGGTTTACATGTAGTTTTTACATAATCAACCATATATATGAGTACATTTATATATAAAAATGAAACGGAACTCATACATCTAGGTTACATAGTTGTATCTCATGTAGGTGAAACACTATATAAAGTACACTGCAAGGAAAGGATAAATGGCCAGGATATGTAAGGTAAACAGTTAGTTAACCCATATAGGGTGCAGGCTATGTTCATGGGTTTTACATTCCATGTTCAAATGAAGAACCCTCCCGTGTGGTGATTTTATAGAACACGTTTTGTACTAGGGTATACCCATTAGGTAATCCATTATTCTTATCCTATATATTTTTCTACATGCTTTAACATCATAATGTATGAATTGGGAAAATGATAAGTACATTTTGAGAATTTCTCGTGTATATCATAATGGTACAACCCTTGAAATGGAATTGGGACTCATAAAAGGATATTTGGGGAATGCATGATTTAGTGGAGATTTTCTTCCTCTGGTTAATGAATACAGTTGTCTCTGTAATTGAAATATGGGATGAGACCATCCTCTGGTTCTTATGAAATGATTAGTGGACACATAATGGGTTCACTAAGTTCTATGTTTGATGTACCTGGGGATACTATCTATATAGGGGTACTGAGACATAGCTGGGTAAGACTGATTGGGAATTTGTTCATACCAACCGAGAGTGGTTCCTTGATCTGAGATGGTCTATGAGACATATCTCTTGATCAATGATTTCATATATTTTTTTATAAGGATTTATCCCTTATAGGATATTCCCTTCTTTACCATGTTTCCATGAGATGTCATATATGTGTTTTTGGGATTCTTTACCCTAAGATCCTAGAGTGTGATAAAGGATCTCCTATAAGATTCATATTCTTGTGTTTCAACCTAGGTAATACTATATAGAATATCTCCACATAGTCTTTCTTCGGACCTCATATATGATGCCTCTCTTTTCTTTTACAAGGATGCCATGATGGGATTCTTCTCCATACATGTTTTCTTAGAGGATCTCAAGAGGCATACACTAATATATTTTTGGACATGATCATCCCAAGTAGGAATCCTCTTTAGTATTATGACATAAGGGGGCCAATGGGTGTCTGATGACTGACTTATAATATGTTATTTCATTGTGTGTTTGGGTAGAGATAATTGAAGTAATTACCGTAGAACCCATTTTGAACAAGTAAACCTATGAGTCTATATCTATAGTGGTGGGTTATGCATAATTCCATAATAAATATTTTATTTAATAATTCAATTATTCACTAATTGTGTATCTTTGACTTCTAGATGTACTTCCTAGTTTTGGATGATATATCTGATGTGGTGAAATATATGACAGGGATAACCAAAGGTAATTCATGGGATCTGAATGTCGAGGCTACTTTTTTATTGAGTTTCCCAGAAATAATTCCTCTGATACAACATACTATTTCTTGGTAGGAACATGGATTCATAATAAAAATTCATTGGTCAAGATCGTAGTCTATATAAAATAAGTGTACATTGTGTTCCATGGTTCTGTTTGAGATATTCTCTAGGATTAATGATGTTCTTCTTTAGGGATTTCTATGATACTCCTCAAGATTGGGGTGGACACACCATTACTACATAGTCTATAAGACACCTTGATTGATACTTTTATTCCCAAGTCATAATTCCATGGATTCTCTCAAAGAGATAATGGATTATATTTATCTATAAGTGATACCTAGATTCCCATATAAGAATTCCTCGGATAGACTCATAGAAAATATGAATTATATTTCACCTTGTGTTCTACTTGGATTGTGATGTAAGAATTCATTAGATATAATCATATGGAAGATGGATTATTTCTTAGGTAATTTTATATAAATGAAATGTTCCATATATATAGGATATCTAGTTTTTACGTTTAATGATTCAATATACTAATTTAAGGTGAGTAAAGGTAAACTGAGGACTAGGAACATTATTCCCTAGTGGTTTCATATCTTGTTATGAGATAGTTTTGGCACTCCCAAAGAAATAATTATCGATTAGGATTATAGACCCATAAATCAACCAGTTATACATGTCATTGGGGTTAATTTATCCAACTTAAATCATTTTTTCTTCATATGTCTACTCAAACAGGTTCATGTAAATAAGAAAAGACTATGGTTTAACATTATTTAATTTCTATTATTTTTTTTCTACTAGACACAGCATATGGAATGACCATGAATATATGACAGTAGATTATATGTTTACTATTCGGTGTGACCTACTAAGATTTATTTCTCATCCCTTGATTGTAAACCTTGGTTTTCGTGTATAAATTATTTCTTATTTTAGATAAATCATTTATTCATTATGGTTAGGTATGTGGACTAAGGTTTTCTTCATTGATAAGAGTCACTCATGTGGATTCTTAATATTGGGTTGAATCATCATGGCAGTGTCATGAAAACAAGGTGTCTGGTTTGGCACAGATGTTTCACTAGAGAATTTTTCTTTAATTATTTTCATTTCTATACTCTTGTATATGTGATCTTCCAAGGGGGTGATCAGTGTTGTATGTCTTAAAATTTAGTTCAAGACTTTATGACATTCCATTTATTATTAGAGCATTGTTATATATAGTTCTTGTGTACTCTATTTATTAACTACTATAGACATTTCTTAGTTATTTTCACTAAAAATCTTACTCTAATATGAGGGAACAGTCTCTCCACAAACAAATTATAAGACCTTCCAACTATTTGGAACCCTCTTTTATATCATGAAATATGCTTGAGGCTTTATGGAGAACTCAATCGAGGGACCACATTACTAGAATTTGTGTTCAAACATTACAAAGTAGTATCTAAGATGTTTTTTTCCTATTGTATTGAAATTTGGGATATGATAGACATTATTAATAGAAGATTTTAAGATCCTATGATGGATATTAAACTACTACGTTGAGAACATATGGTCTAGTAAGAAGTAAAAATTTCTAGGATTATTGGATTATTATTCATGATATGTGATGTTAAATTTTTATATGACTTTTTGATTGAGCAGGACACATTTTATATGAATTTTATGATTGGTTATGGATTTGTGGATCTCATCCTTTTGGGATATTTTAGTGACTTATTTTTTCTCATATCTTGAAAAGTCAAGAGGTGTCTCATGCATGATATTCAACACATGGGTTCCACATGATATAGGCCTTATAGTGTGTGGTTATATTATCGATGATAAAGAAATATTTTTTAATGTTTCCTCAAAAACCAAAATGATATTTTCAAATATAGTTTCTTGTGGGAATTATACTCAATTAGTCCAACATGTGTAAATATTTAGATCTGATATAAGGTTATGTTGAGCTATGGTGAGGTGTTTGGCGGTGAGGTTGACGACTAAGTCCACATGCATATGGGGTGTAGTCACCTTAGTAGGTATATATAGTAATTTATGACTTTTTATAAAGTATTTTTAGAGAATATCATTTCATATTTTATTTACCAATGTTTTGTAGCAACCAAGTAGTTGTTTTACCACAAATATTACTTCAGTATTTTTTATATGGTATACATTTATGGTTATCAAGTTAGATACTCTAGTTTGATTTAGATAGGTACCTCAAAATTTATAGTTTACTAGGACCTTTATGGGGAACTACCATATGTGGATTCCTAATGACTATTAGTTCATTGTATTTTCAATGTTCATATTCTGACCCTCTAAGGAGAATTCCCTTATAAGGATGATTGGTGAGGATCCAGGCCTAGTAAGATGATTCTTGGTATATGATGTCGTTAGTATTCTTTCATTAAATTAGTAATTATGAATGGTTTTCACATAAATGGGTTTCAAATTACAACTTATATTATTTTTCTTCTATTACATAGGAATTGAAAACCATTATAGAGCCTCATAGTTTTATGTTGTCTTTACTTCCCTCATAGAGGGATGACATACATGTTAGATGCCTTATATTGAAATGCTTTTGCATGACATCTCATGAGATTTGACCACGGTGGGGGCATTGATCAATGGGATAGGTGTTAGGTCCTTGTAACCTATTATGAGGCTTGATTGGTAGGTCAAGGTGGGGGAACAATAATCCATTTTCCTTGACTCAAACCCCTATAGGTCTATGTTTAGATGGATTGAGGGTAACCTTGATAGGGTTTGTTGTGGTATTATGTATTCCTTTTTATGTATTGTTATTGGTTGTAATATAAATTTGGGACCAATTCATAGTAGGTTTTCAAGTATTATGATATAGGCATGATCAGTCTTTACGTTTATGATAATGAACCTTAGGTTCTCATTTATTGAGATTGTCTTTGATGGTCTGGACAGTTCAGGTTCCTAGACAAATTTCCTTATAATTTCACATTTGATACATTAATTTCCAAACAAATTCATCCTAAGAAGTGAGGTTATCAAATAAATCCTAGCAGAGGTGAGTTTCTCTTTTTTAAAGTGGATTTGCAGGGGAGATCCTATCATGATTTGACTGACATACCATGTAGCATGGTTAGGTTTTCCTTGTGATTGATGGCCTGTGAAGTGTGAATCATGTGATATTGGTGATTATTAGTTTCAATTGGTCCTATTTAAATAATAAATAATTAAGAAGTCATGTGAGATCCAAGGACCAATGTTTTTAATGAAATTTTTTTGGGCATGGTTTCCAAGGACTCATGACAAAATGAGTAATTTCACACTGTGTTATATGATAATTCTAGAAATAAATTGGGTGTCCTGATGTGGTCGACCCATGTTTGCACCTAGACACACATTTTCGAGGGATTTTGTGTTAGGTGTTTTTTAAAGTTATGTATGTCCTAGATTGATGTGACTATGGGTAATAGAGAGTTTCATGCACCTATTGATATAATATTTTCCATAATCCTAGTTTTGAAGTTATATTTCCTTATATCATGATATCATCATGAGTGTACTAGGATAGCATTGATGATGCAGCAATATTATTAAATATATTTTTTGGTTTGGAGAATGAACTCCATTGGTGATGTGCTTGAGGAAAATTTTAAGGTAAGCAATATGGTGGGGAGTAAACCCTTGACCATTTGAGATAGGTGATCTACAGGAGGAATAAAAATTCATATTACTCCATGGGAATGATTTTCATTAAGCAGGAATGTGATATGTTTGGATGATTCCACATTTGAATTATAGTATGGGAGGCTTTGGATGATCTAGTATTTTCATTACATGATATATTATGAATGGAACATTGAGAATTGACTTCAATTTTGAGGTTAAAATAATATAACTCTTATGGGGGTGTAACAATATGAGTTGTGTCTAAATGTATTCCTTATGAGGATGATTTTTAATGCTATTGGCCTGATCATTGGATTTTCAAATTAGTATAGTGGTGAAGATTCATGGTATGATAACATGGATTTCAGTTGACCACAATGTATTCTCAGGGGTGATAAAGGTTATGGTATGAAGGCTATTACAACCTGTGGTTTTAAGATTATGAAATTCTATAGAAATTTCATTTTTTATTTTAGATACATGATATGTGTAAAATATTTTATTTTACCTTGAATATGATCTTAGATAATTTTTATGACCAGACTATTAGTCCTATAATTTTGTGTTTATCCAATGAATGTAGTTTGGTTTAAGTACATGATTTATATTCTTACATGACCATGTAGCTAGGTATAATTCTATATAACCATGGAGGGGAACTCAGCTATTTAGGGTACATGGCCAGACCAGGTGTGGGTTACACACAATGCTGATGTACATGGACATGAAAAAATATACGGCCTGACCCTTTGAGGTATACAAGTGCGTACCCCATGTAAGGTACACAATCCTATATAAGTGTTTTATATATTTTTCTTGAGAATTTAAATCCATGTACTGATGAAGTACACACCTGGGTGGGGCATTGAGAGTACATGACATTTACTAGAGTATAGTAATCATGTAATACTTTCCTGCTACCCTTTTGATGGTTTTTTTGACACCCCAAAGTCATAATTGGACACATTAATAGTCCAATTTATGTGTCTTCCTACATATATCATTGTGAAACAACCCTTCAGGTGATCTAAGAAAACATAAATGGGGGTTTGAGGTGAGTAATATTGTGTGCATATATTCAACATCATGTTAATTAATAAAAATGTATCTATAATAGATTTGATTGATGATGCCATCATCCACGTCTTATAAAATTTTTAGTGGAATTGGAAAATATTTACCAATGTTCTCATTTCATGTACCTCTACATACTCCTTGGTCATCCGGACTGAGATATGGTAGGATGGGTCTGATTTTTTGAGTGTTCATATGAACCTAGAATGAGACCTTGATCTATAATGGGACAAGATTTATCTCCTTTAATCTATTCTTTTGTATCATTTCTTATGAGCATGTATCTCTAATAGGGTATTCAATTTTGAACCAAGATTCAATGATATGTTACAGATTGGGTTGTGGAATTTTTTCCCCCAAGATCTAAGTGTGTGTTTTAGGATCCCTTATAGGATTTTACTTCTTACGTTTTGACCTAGATAACCTCATGAAGGGTTCCTCTGCATATTCTTTATGATGACTCTTCAAAGGCTTCCCCCCTTTCCCTTTCCATGGATACCATGATTAAAACATTTTATCACTTATTAAAAATATAGGATAGAAAGCAGGGTTCCTTCTATTATCTGTGGAACCATGTTTCCCATGTAAGATGCCTCTCTAGTGATTTGAATTGAGGGACCCATTTAGGGCCCAATGTTTGACTGATCCTAAGCAAGTGCATTTATGGTTTTGGTAGAGATGGTAGTCGGTTTGACCATAAAAACTGTACTATATTTATGAGATCAATATGTTTTTTAAAGAGTGTTTTGTTAGGTATTCAACCACCCTCACTCTTTTATTTATGCTTCCACATTTTTAATATTGTTGTGGCTATGACAGCCATAAGTGCTTCCTAGTTTTAGTCAATATTTCTGGTGAAATACGATGTATGAAAGGGATGACCATATATTCATCCTTGAATCTGACTACTGGTCTTGGTTATATATTGTTATTATGATAAGAACTTCATTCGATCAAGCATATTATGTATTAAGAAGTACATGGATTCGTAATATGGAATTTCATGGGTGATCTCATAGGCTGGGTAAAATTACTTGATATGCTATTCCATAATTAATTTTGAGATATTTTTGGGGCTAGATGATGATCTTAGTAAGTGATTCCTGAGAAAATACCTATGGTTGAGGTGGATTCTCCTTAACAAAATTTTGTTTTATATTCTTCTAGTTATACTTGAATTCTCATATAAGAATAAAATGGATGTAATTATAAGAAAGATATATTACATTTTTATTTTAGTGATACTTGGATTACTTTGTAGTAATTCATTGAACATTCTCAATGGGATGATATTTTATGATTTTCATTAAGTGAAACTTATATTCCCCGGTGGGAATGCCCTAGATGGACTCATAAGAAAAATGGATTATATACAACTTGGGTGATACATAGATTCCCATGTAGGAATTATTCTGATAGACACATAGTGAAAATGGAAATATTTTATACTTGATTATCATTATACATGAACTCTTTAGTTATGTACATCACTTCCTCAGTTATTATATAAAGTAAAGAAAATTCATATTTTTAGGGTTTATATTTATTACCTGGAATCCTTCATTGTAGTAATTGGAGTAAATTACGGGTTCACCCAGGGAAAGAATATGTATTCCCCTTGTGGTGGTGTATCTTCTACAGATAAATTTCTCGAACATGTCGAAGCAAGTATTTACGATCTAGATTACAGACCCAACGAATTACATGGTGGTACATAGCCAGATTTTTATGACATATAGATCTATTAATTTAGCATATGATTTACAGTTTAATTGGATCATGGTCATATGTTTCAGATGTGTTTCAGTGTTAGTTATTTTATCTCATATTTGTTTTGGTTTGGCTGATAATATAGAATGGGAATACACTTAGAATAACAAATTATAGACTCGCAAATGGGAATGGCCTACAAATATTTTTAGTCTAAGCCCCTACACATTCACATCAGTGTGAGTGAAGATATTATGTGTAATTATAGGTTCATAATAGATACATGATGGTTTCGTCTATGGCCCTACGGATTTATTATCATGCAGAGTTACTCATGTAGATTCTTATAATTGGGATAGATCAGCGAAGCAATGTCATGGAGAATGGGTATGTGGTTTGACTTGGATGTTATAGTGGAGACATATAGTTGAATTTTAGATTTTTATTTACTCCTATATATTTGATCTCCCAAATGTTTGATCATTATTTTATATAAGACCTTTTCATTTTGGCCATTATTACATTAAATTTATTATTATATCATTGTTATATATATTACTTCCATAATAATTTTTTACAGTTTTAAATTTTTATAAGATATTTATATTATTTCTCATACTATGAAATGGTAGAATAGTCTCCCTATACACAGACCCTAGCCCCATGATTCTATTTAGCTGCCTCTTGAATATATGGAGGTACACTTCAAACCTTCTCGCAAAATAGATCTGAGCACTAGATTAGTGGAATCTATATCGGATCTTTACAAGGAATTTCAAATAAATTAAAAAGAGACATAAAATTTCTATTATAATTCATTTTTTGTGAATAAATAAATTCATATAATAATTTAATAGTATGTTCATGGAGAATTAATATTTATAAAATTAATTTTTAAAGCATTTAAAATGAGTTTATTAAGATATATTATACCTTACCTCGAGTCAGAATCAACATGTATATTTTTTATCTTCATGGATAGCAAACTAATGTTAATATTTTACATTCTTAAGAAATTATTTCATGTTTATTATTCCGTTTATTTTAATTATTATGATTTTATATAAAATTAATTAATAAATTAATATCATGTCAAATGTTTTGATGATACTCGAATCGTACATCTATAATAAAACTGGAAAGATGAATTTGGTTAAACAGGTTATTATTCTATAATCCCTAAAAAATAAAAATTGTTTTGTTATCATTTTTTACATCAATTATACTTTTATAAATAACCATTAATGATTATTATGAAAAATTAATTATGTTATAGACATGGAGACATTAGGTCATATATACTCATGAGTAATTTTTTGATTTCTCATAGTATATAAGAGAAAACATTAAATACCATTTTCCCATTTAATATTTACTATTATATCATAAATATGTTATTACTTATTTAAAATCACTTATATATATAATCAATGTGATTTGGTCTTAAAAATTGAATCACAACTCTTCATAGATTTGGTAATCTAAATGTATGCATGAATGACGTTATCATTTTTCAAAGAATTTAGTTATATGATAATATGTGATATTTTATAATTACATAATAATAAATATGGCATGGATATCATATATATACACACATTAAATCCCTCAATGATACATGTTTTAAGAGAAAGTGATTGAAAATTATTTACATTAGTTCATGTGTAGATAGTACTTTATACACACAAATGATGGTTTCATTTCCCTTTAAATGGAATAAAGATTTATATATATATATCAATGTGTGTGTGTTATTCAATAAACCTAACTATATTTAATTATATTTTAGATAATCTTTTATTATGTCATGTTTGAAGATTGTTTTAATGAGGTCGATAAAGAAATAAATAAAAATGGTTGATTAGAACTATTCATCTTAAGACAACATCTTTATGTTTATACCAAATGTATTCTTAGGTAGGATTTTGGATCAAAATAATTCTTCTCAGGACATTTGAAGTGATATAAGTAAAAAAAATTCTATAGGTCATTGTATAAAAATATGTCTCTAGAAGTATTGATAGTAGTGGATATGGGGTGTCCCATGATAAGTGGTGGAGAGGACACCATTAGAATTTTTAAAACGGTTAAATATATTAATATGTTATATACATAATATTTCTCATAAAACAGATAAATAATGAATCATAGATGAGATATATGTATAAAATATATTTTATAGAGAAACCATATTAACACTTATTTCTTTATATTTTCTATCTTGGTAACTTATTTTAATCATGACTGCAGTAACATATTTTTACAATTTTTACTATTCATTGTGACAAAAATTATGTTGACCTTTTTTCCAAATATTTGTTATGATTATTTCAAATATTCAATCCATTTTTTCAAATTCAATTAAAAAACTATAGAAAAATAAATTTAAAATTTAACCCTTAAAACACAAAAAAATTAGGTTTTCTTCAAAATTTCTTTTTAAGCAAGAAAAACATTTTTTAAAATTGTCAAGAGTAATATTGATTAACACAAATTTTCTTGGATAATTTTTAATAAAAATGGAATAACTATATTTTAAAACTAATACAAAATATAATGTGACTTTTTAAATACTTGAAAAGAAAATAAACTTTTTAAAAAATATTATTATTAATAACTATTCATTGAAAAATCATGAATATAAAAACATTATCAATAATAATCATAAGATAATTTTGGCATCATAAATTTAAAAATGAATTTATTAATAAATATTAATAAATAATAATTTAGAAGAAACAATATTAAAATGAATCAATATAATGCAAGAAAATCTGGTTTGGTTTGATATAAATATTTTTCTCTTTTGGTAAAAAAATTCCTAATAATCGTAAAATAGATATAACTATATAAAATTTAATTAATGAATAATAATAAGACCTAAATATGATTTCTGTTCACGTTACCTGGGTTGGTATATTATCTTACACATGTTATAAGATTTAAATTTTATAAAATTAAATAAAATTTAATTGTTAAAAATGTATTCAAGTCATTGATTATTTTACACCGTCCAGATACCTTCTTTTTACACGTTCCAAACCTTTCTCATATGTTCTTCAATGATCTTGGAAATTTACATTTTATTTTATTTCAATTAGAAGTGTAGTTATTCTATTGTGATATAATCTATTAAGTAAAAATAGGGTTCTTCCATGTTGGAGAAAAAAATGGTTGTTTTGTAATGGGATATTATTGTTGTGGTTCATTCAGTGTTTTGGGGATGTTCTATTTTAATTCTGAGTAGATTAATGTGGATATAAACGTTTTTTAGATTTAGGATTATAAATATGGTAGGACTATAGCATGTTTCTATCTATTTTATTTTAGTTATAGAGTGTCAATATTTCATGTGGGTTCCCATGGTGATGGCTCTATCACAAATTTTAGTTGGAATATAATAGATACACTATTGTCTTCTATGATACATGGCATGGTCAATCAAGTGGTGAGTTTGAAATGGTGGGCTTGGTTCCCCTATATTATGATCATCCATCAATGGTAGTCATTATTTAGAAAAAATATGACAATTTTGATGGATTCTACTACAAAGTCATAGATAACATACATTTTAATATTATCATAATTATAGTTAGAATATAACATTTTAATTACCAAGTATTTCATATCTAATATTATTTAGTCTACAATGTAAATTGTCAAATTGACCATTTCATTATAGACATCTTTTAGGTTTTCTTTAAAAATATATGTTGGTCTGTTATTTGGTTTAAATTTCATTATATTTATCTAAAACATTCCATATTTAGGTATTTATTTAGTTATCCTCAGTTACCACTTATAGATAACATTCCCTTTTATTATGTAATAAATATCATCCCATTTCAAGTTTTTATTATCTCCCTCTCCACTTTTTTTCTTGTTATAGATAATGAAATATATGTCATTGGGCAGGCTTTCATTTGGATGACTTATAGTCATGTTTAAAATGAATCATTATTGTACATAATTATTATTGTGGTTCCATTTACAGTTAGTTTATACTAATTCATCATTTTAGTAATTATTATGTGGTGTTCTTAAAAGTTATGTTAAAGGAATTGGAAATGAGAAATCCCCATTATTAGTTATATGTTAAAAAGATTAATTACGGTTTTGATTTCATTCCACTTAATATATGCATTAAACTAAAAAGGATTAGAAAATAGATTAAAGGAATTTGAATGTAATAATTGATTCTCATATGACTTATAAAGAATCAAGATTATTTTTTTATTCATTTTTTATCATAATTATATCTTTGATAAAACATTTTTTAGTTTAAATGATTTAATAAACTTTCTTAAAAGGCTGGTCACATAATGACTATAATGAACTAATATCAAAGAAATATGGAATTTCAATGATACTAATTATTCTTATATAAATTAAAAATATTGTAATTTTTTAATTAATAGGTTTGAAAATAGGATTTTCTATTTTGTTTCGCACTATTTTATAAAGTATTTGGCTTCATCCATGTTGCATACTGAGAGAAATTGACTGCTTATTATGGGTTACTATAATGATGATGTATAGTTTTTATTATTGTGGTAGAGGATGGGTTATTATGTATAAGGGAATTTTGTTTTCCTAACACCTTTCTTTGTGTGCCTTTCACATTAGAGATTTTCATATTTATGTCTCTTAAAGTGTAACTACAGTGTGTGAATTGGATGTGATTTGGAGTCCTAGATGTTTTATATATGGTAATAGAGGATCCATGATATGGTTCATTTAGTTATGACATATTCTGATCCTAGTATTTAAGGATATGGTATAGATACAATGTAAATTGTTTTATATATTTTAAAAGTGGGTTATATTGGGTTTCCTTATGGTGTGGTATTAAATGATTCACCTAGGATTGGGTTCAATATTTTCATATTGAGGAGTTGTCCAGCGGGCTGCCCCATCTTCTAGTTAAATAAATGCATGTTATGAATTCTATACCACTAATTAATTCACATATATTCCACTTTTCTCCCTCAAAACCTATGAAACCCAAAGGTGACTTTCAGAGTCATTAAATCACCACTTTTATGCTTTATAACCATGCTTATAGAAATCATATATTGATTATCTAAGGTTTTTTTATTTTTCTCCAGTTTGATTTACTCTCCCTAATTCTATTTTTTCCATGTATTATATATTAGTTACCTAGTTTTTTATGGATTGTTCTCAAGTTTTATGGAAGATCCATGATTGTATTTCCTTGTGGATTTTGAATTCCATGTGGTAAAGGTGATCAGAAACCATTGCCTGAATTTCATTGCATACTAAACGAACATTTGATGTATTAAGGTAAGGGATTTGTTACATTTAATGTTTTATAATGAAATGTTGTTATATAATTCTATAGTTACTTTATTTTATGGTTGAATTGGCCTAAATTAAGATAATAATTTGATTAAAAATAAATTATGGTGGATGGTGTGATCACATGTAATGAGGCTTGGTTGATGATTCCAATTATGGTTTTCTAGATATTTTTCTATATATTAGTTTCATAATTTTTGTTTTTTATAGTGTAGTTTTTTTAAATTTTTGATAAATAACAAAATAATACATTTAATGATGGTATTAATGAAAGATTCATGTTAATGGATGTTCATTTTTTCTTCAAAACTATTAAATATAGAAGTGTTACTTGAGAATAATAAATTATTTATTCTTATCATTTTGAATATTTTTATTATTGGTTTAGTTTTTCTATAAAAACATAAACAACAAGTTAATTCAATATTTGAATTTAAACTCTGTTTATTAATGAATAATTCTTAGGGATAAGTGAACGCATCTATATTTTTTAATAGATTGTATTCTTTGGATTCATTAATTTGGTTCCCCTTGAGTTTTTTACTAACCATGCATTAAATTATTATTTGGTGTAGCTCTAAGATGGTAAAACAATTAAACAAATTTATATATAGTTTGTATAATGAAAAGGATTGATTGTCTGAGTTGAGAATATGTCTTTCATACTGCCTATTTTGAGTTGTGTTTGTTGGTCGGAGTGGTTTACTCAAGAGGGGGGTGAATTGAGTACCAATTAAAATTTCTATATTTAAAAGCAGTGTCTTGAAGACCCCCAAATAAAATAATAAATTAAACTGTAGTGAATTTATATTAATGTAGAGATTTTGTTAGGTTCTCAAGGGATTGATTAATTCCCAGTTAATCAACACAGGAGTGTGTGATTATCTTTTGAAACTAACTTACTAATCTACACTTAACATAAACACTTGCTAATTTAATTATCAAAGTAACTTTAAAAACAGTATTGGTTTTAAAGTGATTAGCAGCGGAATAAAACTTTGAAATAGATGGCACAACAATGTAACCAAGAGGTTCAGTCTCAAGCCGAGACTTAGTCCTCTCAAAAGTTTATATAAAAAATGATCCACACCCTGGATCGGGGTTCAACAGTTTACAACTGTCCAGGTCCAAGACCTCTACCACTGTTCTTCGTGGGAAACAGTACAACAGCAACCAGCTGTCCAGGTCACACACGACCTCTACCACAGTTCTTCGTGGGAAAGAAAGAATGAAAGAGTTTGTAAGGATTTACAGATCCTTCAGTTTGAGTACAGGAGACAGTGTATGTGTTAGATATAGCAGATAACACACACTGCTCGAAATGAATGGTAATAAATCACAGAACAAGAGATGTAGAGTTTAGAGATGGTTCTGGTGATTTCAGTATAGCACTGGACTCCTTTGGATTCGATTAGAAGTGAGTCTGAGTCCTCTTCTTGTTTCTGTTGAAAAACAGAGTGTCGTATGCTCCAGGTTCACAGGTGGTGAGAATGTAGTCGATGAAGTTCTTCTTGTAAGCACAGAACACTTCTAGAGTATGCTTGATTTTCTGTGAGCTTATCTGTGTTCCTCTTGTGCTTGTGTCGCTTTTGGTATAATGGATGCACCGCACTTTTCTGGTTCACTTCTTGTTTTCTTTACACGTTCGCGTTCGCATCTCCTTCTTTTCTGGTATGTAGTCTTCTCGTATTTATCTCTCATCAGGGGACAGAAAAGATTTCTTTTCAGCAGGTACGAGGTACGGGTTCCTGACATCCGACAACCTTTATCAGATATTTGACAAATCATTAAAATGTATGATATGACCGTTAGATAGATTAAATATAGGAAATAAAGAAATTCAAACAGTGAGTTGAGTGATCGGTAGGTAATCAGCATCGGTAGGTTGAACATCGGTAGCTTGAAGTCATTAGTTGCTTTGACTCTATCGGTGGCTCTATGCGTCGGTTGGTACATGCATCGGTAGCTCCATGCGTCGGTAGGTACATGCATCGGTAGCTCCATGCGTCGGTGGCTGCGAGTCTATCGGTAGCTTCGTCCATCGGTGACTTATTCCATCGGAAGCTATTTTTACTTACACCGGTAGCTCTACGTTTGTATCGGTAGCTGTATTTATAAGTACATCGGTAACTCTGTGTTAAGTCTATCGGTAGCTGTCTGTCGGTAGACTAAGTCTATCGGTAGACTGGTTACCGGTAGCTCTTTATCAGTAGCTATAGGCAGATTACTTATCTGTTTTAGGCAGAACACATCCGATTGTGTTTGAATCAATTTAGAACTTGTATGAACATGGATAAATGATGATTAACATATTCCAAAGACTATTTAAAAAAGATGTTATTGGATTGATCACAGATTGGAAAGAATTAAAGTATAGATCAACAATACTTAACAATATCATAGAGGATGAAGACATAATTGGGATTTTCAACACAAATAAATACATGATTGAGATTATCAAAACAGGTGAGGTCAACAATCTCCCCCTTTTTGATAATCACAATTTATGATATTGGCATTTAACATAGTTAAAATATAATAGTAAAGAGTATAATATTGAATTCAATTTTCTCAGAGAGAACAGCATCATAGATACTAGAAATAGTATGATATAGACATAAGTTATCAGAGGTAAAAAAAATAAGGTACTATATAGACATAAGGTATTAGAGATAAAAATGGAAACAAAACAAAGGATAATGTGTTTCCCCATATGCCTTATTTTTCTCCATTGAAAATATTTCTCATTTTGTTCTCCTCCTTATTCTCGCATAAAAAGTTTCTCCCCCTCTCTTATTGTTCTCCCCCTTTGTGATAATCAAAAATGGGGAAAGCATATATATAGATATATATAGAGGAGAGAAATAAAACAAAGAGAAGTAAAAAGTGGTCTGTATTATAGTTAGTCAAAAAGTACAACAAATACAGATTACACAGGAATTCCTATCAAAAAGCTTGGCCACTGGTTCACTCCGCATCTGCAATGTGAGATTTTCCTTTAGGATCAGAAGGATGCTCGGGTGGTGCGGATTCAGGTGACGGTTTGGGAATGCCAGAAAAGATTAAAGGAGGCTGGGCCACTGACACAGAGTCAGGCTTGTAGGTTGAAGATTTTTGGGTGATCATTGGTTTGAGGCTTTGAATGGCTTGAGCAGGAGTCAGCTGGACTGAGGGAGCAGCTGAGGCAGAAGCAGGCAAAGCAGGAGGGATGATGACTGGTCTAGCATCAACATGCAAGAAGGGCAGCAGCAGATTTCTGAAATCCATAATAATTCCTCCTCCTCTTTCCATAGCAGAGAGGAAATCATCTTTGTTCTCCATGAATTTCTCTAAGGCAGGAGTCAATTCTCTGAGCTTGCTCACTTGTTCTTTGAAGGCTTGAGTGACTGGAGGGAGCTTCATGTGTTCCAACATTAGCTTGAAGTGGTGTTCGAGTTGATGCTTGGTGAAAATCTTGGAGAAATAGTAGTCCACTTTGCTTTTTATGGCTTCTTGAGAGGCAGAGGCTTCTCTCATAAAATCTTGAACTATCTTCATGATTTCTCTGGCAGAATCCCTTGTAGAAAGCACCACTCGGCTTAGCTCTGATGAGTCCCCAGAGCCACTGGTAGGAATAGAACCAATCTCCTCCTTCAATATTGATCGAACTGAGTTCATATCAACTGATGGTTTGGATGTGAGAGGGCCAAGAGAGAAAGAAACAGTTTCTTTAAAACTCTTTGACAAACCACTGATTAGGCTTTGAACTTGAGAGTCTTGTAATTGAACATGATCCTTCACTGAGGTTTTGAAACTTTCAAACACTGAGACAAACTGGCTAACTACACTCTTCACATAGGCTAGATCCTTGTCAGCTTGAGACTTGGAGCTCATATAGGAATCCAAAGCAACCACTGATGTCTTGAGAGCTTCCAGATCAGCTTCGATTCTTGAAGACTGAGTCTGGCATTCTTTCACTTCTTCCATAAGCTCAGACATAAAGGAAGATAAATTAGCTCGAAGGATCTCTCTAGCACTTTCATTTCTTCATAAAAGCTTTCCTTCATCTCAGCAACTGAAGCACTGAATGATTCTTTTATCTCATCCTTCATGGATTCAAGATCTGATTTGGAGACAAAATCACTTGAGACAACTGCAGCAGATCCCCTTGCTGAGGCCAAATTAACTACAGAAGTAGTCATTATTGAATTAATTGAGGATGCAAGAGAGGTTTCCATTAGCTTCACTTCTTCAACAAAACTGGATTTGAGGTCCTCTTTCAGCATAGTCAAATCATGAAATCTGACCACATCATCTGGCAACAACTCAGCAGCAAGATCATAATTGGTCTTTGGTCTATCCACAGACATCTCATTGTCAGAATCTGGATAATCTAATCCACAGACTATAAACCCTGGGTCTTCTACCCAGTCTCCAATCTCAACAGCTACTGTTACATTCCCAAGCACAGACCGATGCTCCCCCTCAATGGGTGCATTCTCATGTATCACAACTGCGTTTTCTGCTGGCCGTTCTTCATCAGAATCTTCTACCACAAGTTCTACAGGTGTAGCATTTAGAAGATCTTCTGATACAGGTACAGCTTCTTCTCTATCTCTTTCTTCTTCAGCAGCAGGTATAGCTGAGTTTCCAATTAAGGGACTCATACTTAACCTACCAGAAGCAGGCGATTCAACTGCATTCTCCTTTTCCTCTTCTTCTTGGTGAGGTACAGACTGGTCTTCCTCATAAGTAGGCAAAACTTCCTCTACTTTTCCCTTCCTAGAATAAACCAGTTCTGCAACAGGACTTGGGGGCAAGTCTGGATCTCCTCCAACATCCATAGGAGTTTCTTCTTCTTCTTCTTCTTCTGTCTCATCACTATAAGCAGGTTCCTCTTCATCAGGTCTTAGACTCGGATCTCTCATATCCTTTGGTCTTGAGGGATAATCCACAGGATTAAACCTATCATAGATTTTCTGATCATCACTGACCCATTCTCCCTTCCATGGGTTCCAGTTAATTTTCATATACTTGCAAACAGTCGAGGTGATGCAGAAATTGTTCTTGACTACAACTGTCTCATCCTGAGACTCAGCTATTTCTTTCACTTTTATCATCACTGAAATCAGCTTGGCAAAGAACAAGGCATTGGTCTTTGACTTTGGTCTAATCATGTCTTCCATTTGAAGCATCAACAATCTGCACAGATTGACTTTTACACCATGTCTTAGCAAATGAAGAAGATAGATATCTTGATATCTCAGATTTGCAAAATCTCCTCTCCTCGGTATCAACACATGCTGAACAAATTTGAAAAGAAGTCGATTCTCTCCATCCATTTCAGCAGCTACCACTTGCCTTTGATTTCCATTCCCAGTCAGCTCTTGTAAGGCGGTCTCATAATCAAAAATGTCACTACTAGGTGGCATTGCTCTTGACACATACCCAGAGACACCTTCATGCGGTACTTTTAAACATTCAGCCCACTCTGCTGAAGAAAAAGACATCTCTTTTCCATTTACAAAAGAGCTTACCCGATTCTCATTCTCAGATTTCTCAAAGGTTACAGACTCATAGAACTGCTTTACCAATTTCGGGTAGTATGGGCCATTGTTATTCGAGAAACAATCCACCCATTTCTGGTCTTCCAGAATCTCGAGCACTAAGGATTTGCTAGGCAGTAGCCATTCCACGCACAGTTCCTTCTCGATTACTATATCTCTATTCTGCAAGTGAGGATTCACTGGTCGCCTTCCCGATCTAGTTTTGACTTCACTAACACTGGCTTTAAGCTGTGTCTTCTACTTCTTGGCATTTGGTTCTGCACTTTCATCTCTGACGATAGGAAGCTTGGTTTTTGCCATCGCGGGTTTAGGGTTCTTGGTCGATTTGGATGCTAAGGTTCGAAGGTGAGAGATTTTGAGCTCGGTGAGGTAAGAAGTGGCTTAGACTTAGTTTTATCATTTAGGAATTCCAAATAAACGATTAAAATAGAGTAATAAAATAAAATAAAACGATTCGTATTCTTGGCGGCAGACAGAAGCTTTAAACTTTGCATCGGTGTGAGTTAATCATCGGTGAGAAAAACAAATCGGTGTGTTGTACATCGGTGAGAATTTCTACGTCGGTGAGAAACTTACATCGGTGGGAATTTTCACATCGATGAGAATTTTCATATCAGTGAGAATTTTCACATCGGTGAGAATTTCACATCAGTGAGGATTTTCACATCGGTGAGAATTTTCACATCGGTTGTGATTAAACATTCCCAGTTCATGTCTTATGAAACTTAGCCTATCCGAACTTAAAGGTTTAGTGAAAATATCAGCCAATTGATGTTCAGTGCCAATAAATTCAAGAGAAATATCACCTTTTTGATAGTGATCTCTTAGGAAATGGTGTCTTACATCTATGTGTTTGGTTCTAGAGTGAGATACAGGATTCTTAGAGATGTTTATTGCACTGGTGTTATCACAGTTGATTGAAACATGTTTAAAAACGTATCCATAGTCCAAAAGAGTGTGTTTCATCCACAGAATTTGTGCACAGCAACTACCAGCAGCTATATATTCTGCTTCAGCAGTAGATAATGCAACCGAGTTCTGTTTCTTACTACACCAGGAAACTAAGGATTTTCCAAGCAAATGACATGTTCCTGATGTGCTTTTTCTATCTAGCTTACAACCAGCAAAGTCAGCATCTGAATAACTCATTAACTCAAAGGATTGTCCTTTTGGGTAAAACAAACCTAAGTTAACCGTGTGTTTGAGATATTTAAAAATTCTTTTAACAGCAAGCAAATGAGATTCTTTTGGGTTAGCTTGAAATCTAGCACACATACACACACTAAACATAATATCAGGTCGACTAGCAGTAAGATAAAGTAAACTACCAATCATACCTCTGTAATTTGTTTGATCAACTGGTTTCCCAGTTTCATCTGTGTCCAATTTACAGGTAGTACTCATAGGAGTTTCACTTTCCTTGATACTATCCAGACCAAAAAGTTTTAAAAGATCCTTTGTATATTTACTTTGATTCAAAATAATACCATTTTCATTTTGAAATACTTGAAATCCAAGAAAGTACTTAAGCTCTCCCATTAAGCTCATTTCAAATTCATTTTGCATACTTTTTGAAAAATCAGTACATAAAGAGTGTTTAGAAGATCCAAAAATAATATCATCAACATATATTTGTACAACTAAAACATCTTTAGAAATTCTTTTAATGAAAAGAGTTGGATCAGCAATCCCTTTAGTAAAACCTTTTGAAATAAGGAAATTGCTAAGTCTATCATACCAAGCTCTTGGTGCTTGTTTTAAACCATACAAGGCTTTAGAAAGTTTAAAAACTTGATTTGGAAAATGGGGGTTAGCAAATCCAGGTGGTTGTTCTACAAAAACATCTTCAATTATAAAACCGTTTAGAAATGCACTTTTTACATCCATTTGATATAACTTGAAATCCAGATGTGCAGCATATGCAAGTAAGATCCTAATGGCTTCTAGTCTAGCTACAGGTGCAAAAGTTTCCTCATAGTCTATGCCTTCTTCTTGACTATATCCTTGTGCAACTAGTCTAGCTTTATTTCTAACTATATTTCCAGATTCATCTACTTTATTTCTAAACACCCATTTTGTGCCTATTGTCAAAGTGTCCTTGGGTCTGTCAACTAATTCCCAGACTTTGTTTCTTTCAAACTGATTTAATTCTTCCTGCATAGCTATTACCCAGAATTCATCATTGATAGCATCATTGATATTTTTGGGTTCCAGCTGTGAAAGAAAGGCTTGATGTTCAACCTGGTTTCTTAGAGAAGCTCTAGTTTGTGTTCCTCTATCCAGATTACCAACAACAGCTTCTAAAGGATGATTCTTTAGAATCCTCGTTGATCTAGTAAAGGTTGGACTAGAAATTTCAGGTTCATCTATAGGTTCGGGTTCAACAGAAGCAGATTCTGGAGAAAGTCCAGAACTGGATACTTTTATAACAGGTTCTTTAGATTTATCATTAAGGTCCAGAATAGATAAGTCTTCTTCAAGATTATCAAGAGAGGTTTTAGGCTCATGTGGATCAGTTTCATCAAACTTGATGTGAACAGATTCTTCCACACATTTGGTTTTCTTATTGAATACTCTATAGGCTTTACTTGAAATAGAGTAACCCAGAAAAATTCCTTCGTCACTTTTGGAAGCAAACTTATCCAGATTATCTTTAGTATTCAGAATAAATACTTTGCAACCAAAAACTTTAAAGTAATTAACCTTAGGCTTTCTATTGTTCCACAATTCATAAGGGGTTTTCTTTAGAACAGGTCTAATCAAGACTCTATTAATAACATAACAAGCTGTATTTACAGCTTCAGCCCAAAAATAAATAGGCAGGTCATATTCATTGAGCATGGTTCTAGCAATTTCTTGAAGAGTTCGGTTTCTTCTTTCTACTACACCATTCTGTTGGGGTGTCCTAGGGGCAGAGAAGTTATGAGTATAGCCGTTGTGTGAGCAATAAGATTCAAAATCTTGATTTTCAAACTCACGACCATGATCACTTCTCAAGGTCTTAATCTTAAGTCCACTAAGATTTTCTACAGACTTGGAGTATTTAACAAAGTAAGAACAAGCTTCACTTATGTGAGCTAGAAAATATACCCAAGTATATCTAGAAAAGTCATCTACAAGAAAATAAACATAGTGCTTCCCATTTAAACTAGAAACTCTTGATGGTCCAAACAAATCCATGTGAACCAATTCAAGTGGTTGAGAAGTTGAAACTTCTTTCTTTGATTTAAAAGAAACTTTGTGTTGTTTTCCCTTTTGACAGGGGTTACACACTCTATCATTTGGGAATTCTAACTTAGGTAAGTCTCTAACTAGGTTTTTCCTAGAAAGTTTTCTAAGTGAGTGAATGTTGCAATGTCCTAATCTTCTGTGCCATAGCCAAGATTCTTTATGAAAAGCATTCAAACAATTAATATTCTGCTTAGCTAAAGAATTCAGATTAACAGCATAAACATTTTCATTTCTTAAGGCAGAAAATACCAAAACATTCTTAGAATCAAAAACTTTGCAAGAATCATTTTCAAATTTAACATGAAAACCATCATCACATAACTGAGAAATACTTAATAAATTGTATTTAAGGCCATCAACAAATAAAACTTTAGAAATCAAAATTGAATCAGTGTTACCAATCTGGCCTAGGCCGATGATTTTCCCTTTTGAGTTATCACCAAAGGTGACAAAGCCTCCATCAACTTTTATTAAACTCTTGAAACAAGAGAAGTCTCCTGACATATGTCTTGAACATCCACTGTCCAAATACCATGTCTCTTTACAGGAGCTCTTTAAGCAAGTTCCCTACAAAACAGATTTAGATGGGAGATGATTTTGGTACCCAGATCTTCTTGGGTCCAGACAGGTTAGCCAATAACACTTTAGGTACCCATATCTGTCTAATGGATCTCATATAATTTGTAGAATTGACATGCTTTGAAAGATAAACTTTATTAGATCCATAGCTATGTATATAACTGGTTGAAGCATATGAAGTTCCAGAATTACCTTCATTCTGTCCAGATTTAGAAATGAATCTAGTTTTAGCAATTTTCCTTTGTCCAGGTTGGTATCCTATACCAGTAGTATATTTAGGTGCTACTTGCTTTCCTAGCATCTGTGTTAGAGTATTCTTGCCATTGGTGAACTTCTCTAAGTCTTTTCTAAGTTGCTCATTTGACAGTTTCAGTTCTGTATTTTCTTTTAATAGTTGAGCATTTTTCTCTCTTTCAATAGTGAGTTCGGTTTTAACTGTAGTGGTGAGAGCATGCTGTTTCTTTAATGACTTGTATTTATCCTTAAGTTCATTACATGTCTCTTCCAGCATATCACAGTATTCAAACAGTTCATATTTAGACATGTTATCACCTTCAGAATCATCTCCAGAATAATATGACTTTGAAGCAGGAGTTTCAGCAGTTACCTCAGAAGTGTTTGCCATAAAGCACATGTTGGCTCGATTCCTTTCAGAGTCTGAAGATTCAGCTTCACTTGTGCTGTCTTCTGAAGCACTCCAAGTAGCCTTCATAGCTTTCTTAAACTTATTGTCCTTATATTCATATTTCTTTTTATATTTCATCTTTGGACAGTCGGCTTTAATGTGTCCTTTTCTCTTGCACTCATAGCAGACAACATCATCTGACTTGTCATTCTTCTTCCAGTCCCTTTTCCATTTTCCTTGGTGATCATACTTACCCTTATAATTTGTTTTTCTGAAGAACTTCTTTTTCCTATAAAATTTCTTAAATCTTCTAGCAATGTGAGCCATCTCAGCATCACTGTCAGAATCACTTCCACTTTCTTCACAGCTTGAACTTTCAACTACAGCTTGAAGCTTTTCCTTGTCCTTATTCTTTGAGGTTGAGGATTTGAAAGCAACAGACTTTCTTGCAGGTTCATTGTCTTCCTCTTTGTTCACTTTAAGCTCTTCTTCATACATCATCAGCTTGCCAATTAGTTCCTTGACAGGTAGAGCTGCTATGTCACAGGATTCTCTGATTGAGACAGACGTGCCTCTCCATCTATCAGGTAGACATCTCAGAATTCTCATAATTTGTTCCTTCGATGAGACATCCTTTCCCAGCGAAATCATTGTATTGACAATTTCATTGAACCTGAGATACATGTCAGAAATGGGTTCGTCAGGCTTCATTTTAAAATTATCATACTTGATAGTATAAGTGTTCAATCTCATTTCTTTAACATTAGTTGTTCCTTCATGAGAAACAGCTAAGGTATCCCAAATTTCATATGCAGTTTTACATGCAGAAATTCTATTAAACTCTTCATCTCCTAGAGCACAGTATAAGGCATTCATAGCTTTACAGTTGTTATTGTAGGCAGTCTTTGTAGGTTCATCCCAAGTAGATCTAGCAGTAGTAGGAATTTTGTATTCTGATTCAATAGCAGTCCAAATATCAAAACCTATGCTTTCTAGATGGATTTTCATTTTCAGTTTCCACTGAGCATAATTAGTTCCATTGAAGAAAGGTGGCCGGTTAGTAGCAGCACCCTCAAGTCTATTGTCCATGATGAGAAAATTTTAAAGAGATAAAAATTTAGAAATAACAGAAATTTTAAGAACTTTAAAATACAACTAAAATCACAGTTCAAAAGCAGAGTACTTTTAGAAAGTATTTTTTTTTCCTCTGATACCAAGTGTTGGTCGGAGTGGTTTACTCAAGAGGGGGGTGAATTGAGTACCAATTAAAATTTCTATATTTAAAAGCAGTGTCTTGAAGACCCCCAAATAAAATAATAAATTAAACTGTAGTGAATTTATATTAATGTAGATATTCTATTAGGTTCTCAAGGGATTGATTAATTCCCAGTTAATCAACACAGGAGTGTGTGATTATCTTTTGAAACTAACTTACTAATCTACACTTAACATAAACACTTGCTAATTTAATTATAAAAGTAACTTTAAAAACAGTATTGGTTTTAAAGTGATTAGCAGCGGAATAAAACTTTGAAATAGATGGCACAACAATGTAACCAAGAGGTTCAGTCTCAAGCCGAGACTTAGTCCTCTCAAAAGTTTATATAAAAAATGATCCACACCCTGGATCGGGGTTCAACAGTTTACAACTGTCCAGGTCCAAGACCTCTACCACTGTTCTTCGTGGGAAACAGTACAACAGCAACCAGCTGTCCAGGTCACACACGACCTCTACCACAGTTCTTCGTGGGAAAGAAAGAATGAAAGAGTTTGTAAGGATTTACAGATCCTTCAGTTTGAGTACAGGAGACAGTGTATGTGTTAGATATAGCAGATAACACACACTGCTCGAAATGAATGGTAATAAATCACAGAACAAGAGATGTAGAGTTTAGAGATGGTTCTGGTGATTTCAGTATAGCACTGGACTCCTTTGGATTCGATTAGAAGTGAGTCTGAGTCCTCTTCTTGTTTCTGTTGAAAAACAGAGTGTCGTATGCTCCAGGTTCACAGGTGGTGAGAATGTAGTCGATGAAGTTCTTCTTGTAAGCACAGAACACTTCTAGAGTATGCTTGATTTTCTGTGAGCTTATCTGTGTTCCTCTTGTGCTTGTGTCGCTTTTGGTATAATGGATGCACCGCACTTTTCTGGTTCACTTCTTGTTTTCTTTACACGTTCGCGTTCGCATCTCCTTCTTTTCTGGTATGTAGTCTTCTCGTATTTATCTCTCATCAGGGGACAGAAAAGATTTCTTTTCAGCAGGTACGAGGTACGGGTTCCTGACATCCGACAACCTTTATCAGATATTTGACAAATCATTAAAATGTATGATATGACCGTTAGATAGATTAAATATAGGAAATAAAGAAATTCAAACAGTGAGTTGAGTGATCGGTAGGTAATCAGCATCGGTAGCTTGAACATCGGTAGCTTGAAGTCATTAGTTGCTTTGACTCTATCGGTGGCTCTATGCGTCGGTTGGTACATGCATCGGTAGCTCCATGCGTCGGTAGGTACATGCATCGGTAGCTCCATGCGTCGGTGGCTGCGAGTCTATCGGTAGCTTCGTCCATCGGTGACTTATTCCATCGGTAGCTATTTTTACTTACACCGGTAGCTCTACGTTTGTATCAGTAGCTCTATTTATAAGTACATCGGTAACTCTGTGTTAAGTCTATCGGTAGCTGTCTGTCGGTAGACTAAGTCTATCGGTAGACTGGTTACCGGTAGCTCTTTATCAGTAGCTATAGGCAGATTACTTATCTGTTTTAGGCAGAACACATCCGATTGTGTTTGAATCAATTTAGAACTTGTATGAACATGGATAAATGATGATTAACATATTCCAAAGACTATTTAAAAAAGATGTTATTGGATTGGTCACAGATTGGAAAGAATTAAAGTATAGATCAACAATACTTAACAATATCATAGAGGATGAAGACATAATTGGGATTTTCAACACAAATAAATACATGATTGAGATTATCAAAACAGGTGAGGTCAACAGTGTTGATAGGCAATATATGGATCGGTTTAAGATCAGGACTTTCTTATTATTGGGTTGTTTTGTGAGACTTGTTGTTGGTTTTTGTTGAGGGTGGGTATTGACTTATTTTCTTATTCAATGATGGTTTCCTTTATTTTTTTTATTTTATATTTTTTTTAATTTTGATTGTGAGCTACACACTATAGTTGGGATTATGAACTGTGAGTTCATCTCTTTGGGGTAGCATAGGATAATACCTAGATTGCCTTGTTTATGGAATGGAATGTGAAATTATAGTAGAATACATGGGGTTTTTTATTTGTTTAGGTGTTAATGGTAAAATATTATCTAATGAATAACCAGTTAATGGATAGAAATGATTTCTCTATGAGATGGGAATGGAATATGAAATTTTTAATGATAATTATGATTCATATTGAGATGTAATACAATCATTAGACTAAAATAATTAATGGTAATAAATGAATTAATATTTACATAAAAATTTTATGTGGTAATGATTAATTATGTTTGAATATTGTTTTTTGGGTACTTATATTATATTTTTGTCTAAGGCCATAGTCGTGGTAGTCTGGTTAAATGTTAGACAATAGTTGGAGTTTAGTCTATATGTAGGTAGTATCTCTTAGTGTGGTAGTGTGTGATATTATTTTCATTTTTTATGATTTTATATACTTTAAAACGTGATATTGGTAGTACTATTATGCCCAAATAAACTTTTTATGGTTTTTTTGCAACATCCATGTTGGTGAGAGAATATATTATTCACTTATCTATCTCTTGTTCTCTCCATTCAAACATATCTTGTTTTGTAGGTGTATTTATGTTGTATTATCATAAGTTATAAGGTATATTTATTTTAAATCATTAGTAGATAATATTTTCTATAATTTTATGTGTGGTTTTTACAAGTATTTGGAAATATAACATATTTTTATCACCATTATAGTAACCTTGGGTTCATATAGGTGCACTTGCGTGGGATGTGATAGATTGCGGTATAATGTATTTTACCAACCTGTATTTACTTTTATACATAATATATGGTGGTCGTATAAGGATTATAATGAGTTGAATGGTAATGTAACAAGATGGTGTTGTTGATTCTACTAAGAATTGAGCAGATTAAATATTTATTTTCTAATACTATACTCATCTACTAAGGCATAGTTAGATGAAATTTTCATTGGACACATATAGATTTCCTCTTAGAAATAAATCCAACTTTCAAAACTTTTTTCTGAATTCCTCTTATTTACACACATTGATTTTTCCTAATGAAAACTATGTATCTTGGGTCCCAAAATAGGTTAATGGAATAGTTAGGGTTAAATTTCAGGGTAAATGAAAAAATGGGTAATCTAAATTTAACATGGGAAATTTCTATGGAGTAGGGTTTAAATTGGTGAAAAAGACACAACCTGGTCTTATCCCAAAAAATTATATCAACCTTTGTTCTGAAATAATCTTGGTCCAATGTTGTTGAAAAACTAATAACAAGATGGTTGGATTATAGAAAGAAATAATCATGGAATCTAGGTCTCACCATGTTCTTCTCTAAGCCATGATTATTTAATTTGACCCTTTAATGGTGAGGGGTAGTGTGAACAAATGAGATTTAAAATTGTTTTAAACCTACTAAATATCCATATTGTTAACCAGTTTTAATTTTAGATATTAATTTGGTTGAATCCACTAATAATATCAATACCTAACACTATGAGTATTAGCCACACATGATAGAATTCAATGAAAGATGAGAAAAATATCACAGAATGCATATAATAAAAAATAAAAAACTTAAAACAAATCAATCCAGATTTACACTAATGAAAAATTAATTAAATACAAACTTAAATAAAGAATTAATTATGAATTTTTTTGTAATTAAAGTAGTATAGAAAACATGAATGGAAATGTAGCATTGAAAAAACAATCATCAAAAACTGCATCATTGAATTAAAAGATTTAATAAAGGAATGTGTAGAATAATAAAATAAAGTAGTGGAGACAAAAATAATTAATAACATAATAATATAGATAAGAATGTAAGGAAATAAGGAAAACAATCTTGGCTCTAAGTGGTGTCTAACACATCGGGGGTGCTATAGTATTTATAGCGCCCAAAAGGCACACAACGTGTAAATGGTTCAAGTCATGCACTACATTAAGTGGTTTCTTCTTCCAAATATGAAAAATGTGTGAATGGTTTTCATTTATCATACATTATATCTATCAAATCATCCAAATATTTTGGATCATCATGTATATTTTCTCATAAATCATTTATGGAAACTAGGTTTTGAACTTCTCATATTGTGTAATGGTTTCACACCTTGTAATATTAAGAATTTTTCATTGAATTTTTAAAGAAATTAATCATGATACACATCACGTACTTGGTTCATTCCTTTTATCTAAGATTCATGGATTTAAATTTAGCTAGTTAGAGGTATTCTTGAGTCTTATGTGTCATGTACATCAGATTCACGATGTGTAATGTGAAATTTTGTTTTCTATACATCATTCCTACCGTGAGTCTTAAATTCATAATTTATTTGAAAAAACATCAAAACCCAATTTATTTTCAAGTATATAAGGATTAAAATTTAAATAAATATATCCAATATGTATATAAAAATATTTCTTATCAAATCCCCATACACTTGAACCATTACGTTTCATCAAAAAAATGTATCTAAAAAGGGATTTCAAATCATATAACCTTTAGTCCGGAAACATTCATTAAAACCCAGAAAATAATACTATGTTTAAGTAGAAAAATTAATCCCTTCCAAATCAATCCAATAGATAAAATCAATCATGCCTCATAGTCAAGTTATTTATTTAGATTGTTTTTCCTCTAATTACAATTTCACAATTATTCCTTATATAACATACCCATTTTTTAATTTTCCTCACAATGAATTTTATCTCATCAATCATGGTAAAATGTAATAGAATATATGATAATACCATAAAAACTTTCATAACCATAGGCTTTCATTGGTCATAAAATATACACTTTCTAAACACAAATACAAAATTAAACTTTAGGGCATCAGTAATAAGTTGTTAATGTCTCTAAGGCTGAGAGTATGTAAAAATATCGTAAAGATAAATCTCAAAAATTAGGTAAATATTTAAATTAAAATGAAATAAAATCATGATGAGTAAAATGATGTTAATCCACCTAGAAAAAATGTTTCCATGATTTAATAGATCAATGTGGGCCCATAAATATATCATGTAATTTTCAATTATGTAAAATGTTCATTTATTTTTCTTTTTATTTATTTTTCAAAAATGATTCATAGAAAAGATATCACATCCATCACCTAAGAACATATGATCCATCATAGGATTCATCCTTTTCATAATTGTGACTTTTTAATTTTCAAATACACAATCCAATATTTGATTTATTTATATATTTATATATTTATATATTTCTTCTTTATATTTATGTTTCTAATGGAGTATGATGTGCTTAAAAATACTAAAAGTAATTATATAACAAAACATAACAATCTGGAAAAGGTTCTACAGTATGTCTACTTACTATCACCATATCATTCCCATCAGTAGTGAAAATTATACCAAACATATTCAAAGGGCCATCATGAATCATTAAAAGAGCATGGTTGGAAGGGATAATAGGCTTGAAACAACTCCATCATAACAAGTCTTTTCATGGATACTATGGGAAAAAGAAGGAAATATGTATTGGTGGGTCTCTAGAAATTTAGTTTATATAAAGATTACTTCAATAATTTTAAATGTGTATTTACTTAATCATATCCACAATAAAATATCAATAAAACAATGATAGGTTTACATGACCCACTTATCTCTCAAGAAATATACTAAGAAATGAATATGGTAGTGTAAGTCTAAATTCAACTTGGTAAGGGGAGTAAATAAAAATAAATGGGAATCACTCTGATCATATAATCCATTAATAATTCAATAAAAAGTAATTGTAAAAACCTATTATTGTATTTAAATTACTAAAATCATTAATATTTCTAAAAAAATAAAAATCATTTTTTCTAAAAATCCAAACTGACGCTGTCTTTTATTAAAATGGGTGTTAAGAGGCTTCATGTGTAAAGAATGATTTCAATGAAAATATCTCATAGAAAATTTAAAACTATATATAATAAAAATAAATAGATATAAAATCTTAATAAATACTCCCCATTACATAAAATGATAAGATGTTTACATTATTCTTGAAAGTGACATGAGAGAGAAATAAAGTAAATAATAGAGAAAATTGAAATATTGTTTTTGGAATTGAAAATTGGGAATCAAGATCTGTCTATATTGAAATTCATAACATGGTTCAACATATTGGATGTTTATTAGAGATTTTCAAGTCTTAAAAAATTTAATATATAGAAAATACATGCACCGGATAGACCATTAGTGTACAGGGGTTAACTAATTTGGTAGTGGAAAAATGAGTAGGTGAAGACAGTCATAATAGGATAACACAATTCAGATAAGTTTAAGGATGAAATAAAATGATGTTTGGGATGACTAGAAAATATAGATTTATATAAAACAAAAACATAGGTCCTAATCACACAACAAAAAATAAATAAATCTAAATAGTATAGTTTTCCACCGATAAAGAGATTACAATGTTTTCAACTTCCAAAAGGATGGAAAAATTAATTATTCAATGTTATCCATCAGCTTATAATTCTGATACCACCTATAGGAATTGGTGGTAGTGTCATCAATATCATGGGGACATTTTTAAGGATTAATCATATCCAAAAGGATTCAACCATGAATCTTTTTTGGTATTAAATTTTATCGTGCTCATCATGTAGGAGGCTCTTACGGACTATTGATCTACATATGGAGGTCCTAAACATTTTTTTAAGTATTTATCCTGATGATAGATCTCATGTAGAATTATAGTGGATGTCCTGATAGGCTCATCAGTGGTCATAATAAGTAGTATCTAGTCTAGACATTGATAAAATATAACATTATTAAAATAAA
This sequence comes from Viscum album, assembly GCA_963277665.1. Taxonomy (NCBI): domain Eukaryota; kingdom Viridiplantae; phylum Streptophyta; class Magnoliopsida; order Santalales; family Viscaceae; genus Viscum; species Viscum album. The sequence goes on from OY728130.1 coordinate 1,715,882,282, forward strand.
AATAAGCTATAAATTATTGTACACAAAAATTGTGTCCCATATGTATAATAAATTATATATTAGTGAATGTATGAATATATAAAAAGAAATATCTGAAATATAATACAAAAGGATAGGGATCATGAGATCACTAGATAGTAATAATATTGTCATTGATATACACATCAAGATACCCCTCCCGTACAATTGGTACATATAGTTGGTACATCTTATCAATGTCATTTATGGATACCAGGGTTGTTGCCTAACAATCAATAAAATAATTCATATATCTAGAAGCAGTATTAGTAAAATAAGGATAAAGAGATGTGGTGGTCCATACTAAGTCCATATATTTGGAATCTTGATTGGTTATGGGGACCTTTGAGTAAGATAGAATCATAAGAACCATTCCCCATTATGCTTTCTTGGTAAAAAAATCATGCTGCTCTATAGGGTTTTTCAACTTTGGGGGTAAGTAATCAAGAGAATTGAAATGGGTAGGAAGGGAAGTGGATTAAGGTTTATATATTGGTGGAGGTTGGGAGGAATTAGTGGCTGGTGTAGTGGGAGGGGTGGTAATGAATGATGATGCGATTAAGGGAATATAGAAAAGGAGGAAAAATTGGAACTAGTTATAAAGATGAAAGTAGAGGGTAGGTCATACGTCATATAGAATCGAAGGGGTGAATGATTAAGTGGTGGGGGAAGATATTATTATAGGGGAGGTTAGATTTTGGTATCAATAGGTGTTGAGTCTAGGGTGGTTGTACAGAAAGATGATGGAACAGTACGGGTAGGAGGATTCTAAGCTAGGGAATGTGGTGGGATAGGGTCTTTCTATTTCTAGGTGGTCCACTAATATCTTCACTAAATCTTCCTCAATATTTACATCATGTGAAGAATGAGGAGGTGAATAGGATTCATCTTATAAATTTAGGAATGATGTTGGATAGATTCAAAGGCGCCAATATAGTATACTATGTGGTAAAGAAACTGCCCCCCATGAGAGTACATATGGCTCGTTGTACTTGGGTATAGTATTGATGTTCAAATAGGTTGTCCATGTTGATTGCAGTCCCTCCCATAGATGATATAAAAAGACCAGACCAGAGTTGCATAGAGCTGGTGCCTTATTTAGTCACATTGGAATATAAACAAGGAATATCCATCCCAAAGGATCGATTAGTTTTGTAGCTTTGGAAACAAGATAAATACATATGTTCAACATTACAACATGAAAAGAAATAGAACATAGGAATTCCATTGAAAACATTCATATCTTCTAGGTTATCTCTATAGGTTATTCAAAATATACTTCTTCACATATTTGGGAAAAATAATTCATAAGAAAGGGGTGGCCTAAAATACTCAATAAGGGTATGTTATATAGTGAAATATATCATAAAAAAACATTAGGCTTAGTGAATAACTGAAAACAAATTCCCTTAAAATAAACATGAACATAATATGAAAGAAATATGATTTGAATACATAATTCCAAAACAAAACATAATCATGGGAATTTTACTATTTTAATAACCTCGTGATATATCAATTACTAGTTTCATAATGATCTAATGCATAATGAGGGACATCATAACCATAATGTCAAGGCCTGCTGTCAAGACCATAAATAACCATACAGTCAAGTCATGGTGTCAAGACTCTAGTTAGTCACATGAGACCTAACAATTAACTGAGAGCCTATAGAGGTCCCCACAAAAGTCATAATAAATATAATTAATTCCTCATGTGAATGGGGATAGACATAAAAACATATACATTTATATTGAAACTAACATATGAAAGGTAAGTCACTTTCCCTTTACATTAAACATAAACATTAATTGTTCTTAATAATATGGTTCATTTTTTCCCAAACATAATAAAATTAATAATAAACCATTCGATACTATATGGTAGATGATATAATAAAATATTAGTCCCAATTACACATAAGAACAAACAATATTGTTGAAATAGACAAAATTACTCTTATAAAATCATTGAGTAATTCTTGAGATAAATACTCTTTTACATTGAAAAGAATAGTTGTTTTGGAAAAGTAATTGTATACAAAAGAAGTGAAATGGAAAAATTTTCTCGTAATAAAATAAGTAATTTTATAATAATAATGGATTCTAGAAATAGATTATAGTGTGGCCTTGAAAATAGTTATGAATTTGAGAGATTCCCTTGACAAAGGCTTGTATTTCAGGAATAATTTTTTTTAGATACTTTTAAAGAATTTAACTCCCATTAAAATAAATTTTTTTTCTGGTATCTACACATGTATAGAACATTAACATAGAATTTATTATGAGTATATAAGAATAAATAATTAATTAATTGAGATTAGTGGAGAATAATAGTAAACCGGATGAAAATGGTGGTTTATGTTGAAAACCCTAACCTTATGTTCATGTATGTTTCTATCATGGACTTAAGGTATTAAAATGTTAAATTAGACTTATTAATAAATTATTTAAAAACATATTATACATGTATTGTATTTATTATAATTTTATTAATTTCATTTATGGTCATTTTTATGGGTTAAGATATTCAATATCATCATTTGTAAGTTCTTGTTTCATTAGTTTTCATGATCAGTTCATTTTTATAAAAGTTCATATAAAAAATAAATTGAAATCCAGAACAGAATTTATGAGTTATTAATGATAATCTAGAAGTTAAATTTTCATATAAATCATTTGGTTATTTTTTATGAGGATGAATCAATAGTAAAATTTTAATGATATACGCTTGGATTAATTTGGATTTTTTCAATCACCACAAACTCATTTTGTTTTATATTTAATGCCCTATGTAAAAAATGATTCCAAAACATTATGTAGGTTATATTACAAAAACAAGATGTGGGTCAACCATAAAAATGGTTTAATTCCTACAATTGATGATGGTGATAGAAATTTAAAACTTGTCATTCTTGAATGTGATAATTTAATACATCTCATGAGTTGCTTCCATTTTTAATATAATACGATGGGGAATGAGAGATAATGATGAAATATTCCATTAGAATAATAATATTATAGTAAATTTATGTTAATAGAATAATCATATAATTTTTATGAGGGGTGGTGAGGAAAGAAAATGTAATTAAAGAACATGAATGAAAATAAAATAAATTAAAAGAGGAATTAACCTCTTGATTTATCGTCCTTGAGAGACACTTAAGGGGAGAGGATTAAGTATATTGAAAAAACCAAGGGCTGATGAACGTGGGTAAGAACTTGGAAAAAAAATTAACAGAATTTAGACAAGGAACAAGTCTTTATAGGAGTGAAGATAAGAGTGAGTGAGGGTAGTTTTTATAGTGGATGAGAGGAGGGTTCTTCCAATATATTAATCATTATTTTATTATTTTGGCTCAAGACTATGAGTAGTAATGATTATTTTGACTCAAAAAGGTAAAAACTACATGTGACTGAGAACAAATGACCATTTACATTATCCATGACACCATCATGATGCATAAATTCACATAATTAACATATTTCATAAATTATTGAATTTCACTATTCTCTAACAATTCAAGTATTTCAGATTAACCCCGAAAATTCACCTACCTATTTTCTAACATATAGAATTTAAAAATAAACACCATTTTCTCAAAATAATTTTATACATAATAGAAATTTAATTTTTAAATAAAATCATTATTTACCTGAAAAATACATATTTTTAATTTAAAATTGAATTTATAATTTGTTCAAAAATTAAGTGATGTCTCATAAAATTAAGTTAAAATCATTAGACAGCAAGATATTTATTTTGGAATAATTTTTAGATAAATAAATTTTTTAAATTTTTAAATTTAAATTTGTAATTAAATTTATTATTACTCATAAAAATTCAAACACATAATTATTAATTTCTAAAATACTCTATTTCAATTTTAAGGCATCTAACTTTTATTTATGCTTTCAATGGTAAGGGTTATTTTTCATAAGGGTGAATTAATATTCATAAGGGTATGTTAATATTCATATGAGTAAATTCGTATTTCCCAAAAATGTAATTTAATCATATCTGACTCTAAATATATTATTAAACACAACCGTGTATGTCCATTTTTTGAAGCTCCAATCACTGAGGTGAAAAAATTATGTTTACCATATAGGTTATAAAAAAGTGGTGTATTGTGGAGACTTAGTATTTCCTAAATTCAATATTAAATTTATTTATAAATTTTTCGGTGTTACATGAGACAATAATGAGTACCTCAATCAAATTATTACTCCCATGAGTATCCTCTCTTTCAAAGCAATAATGCGATAGATCCCAATGCAGAATATGTAGGGTGACAACCTAGTGTTAGGTGACCTTCACCATGAGATGGGTCTTTTACTATGACATCATTGAGTAGTCCTCGGTGTGATTAACTAATCAGTCAACAAATTAGACTTCCCCTCTTATTGGTTATAATTTGTAGAGCCCCATATTTTTTATGACACTCATAGGCATGGGATTGATACTTCCACCAAGGTCGCACAAAGATTTTTTTATAGTGCATTTAAATATAGTTAAATTAATTGAAAACAACCAAGGTCTCAAATTTTTATTAGGAGCTTCCACTGAACAGGTTTGAAGAATTATTCACTTAGGGATATGACTCCTAATTCCCCCATCATCCTTTTACTTGATGAAAAGTCATTAAAGAGTCATACCAAAACTGGCACTTGAAAAATCAAATCAAATGATGGAAGCTTCATCAAAATTTATTTAAAAATATCAATAAATTTATTATATTGTCCCAATTTTTTATCATATTTCATCCTCTCATAAAAGTGGTGAGGTTTATTTTATAGTGGAAGTTCCATATAGATATTTTCTCTTTTAGGATACTCTTTAACAAGGTCTTTCTCATTTGGTTCAAATTTTATATTTTTCTCATATCCGAATTTATTAGATTCTTAAAACTTTTTTTCTCACCTAATCACAACTATTTTAAATATCTCATATTTCCACTCCTTAAAACTATAGCATTACCATCCTCCCTTGTAAGAGATTTTGTATTACTAGGAAAAGTATCAGGTAGTTGAACAGATAAATTCATAGAGATCATACCTACTTGATGCACAATGTTACATAGGAAATCCGTGTTGTTTTTCATTTATGCCTCTTGGGTTAAAATGTTTTATTCAACATTGTTCACAAAGGAAGTATGTAGGCTTTCAATATTGGATTATATAGGTTGGTATTCTTGAGGAGGTCTTAGTAGAGCATTCTAGAATTGGTATTGTAGATATGATTGAATTTTTATCACTCTAGAAATAATTTATTGGAATTATTGCTGTAGTTGAAGAGCTATACACTCAGTTGGCTACCTATGTTTACCATAATTATATAGCGGAACTACTACTCTCCACTACTGGTTATAACTTTGGTTTGATTTTTTTGGTTGTTAAGATGGCCTCTTCTGTTTGTATTATTGTATATGTTGTTGGGACTGGTGATACTACTAATTTTGTTTATTGTAATTTATGTAATTGAAATCATGAATTCTATGTTTCTCAATACCTACCCTATATTCTTGGTATGGATTCTGGCCTCCAGGTATCTCAAAAGATTGTATCTTCATAACAATAGAATTAGGGGATGACGATGGAGTAGGTGTAAATTAAATAGAGTACATCTTCATAGTAAGTGCTTCTACTAGGACTGTAAGGTGTATAGTCTCCTCCACAAGATGGATTCCACACCATGAAATTCTAATTTAACTTTTCCATTGATTCTATATTTTTTTTTCATCTAACATAAATTTTCTATATTCATGTGTCTTTGGCATGATTTAGACTTCAGCAGTGATGTCCACAATAGTACTAGTAGAATGATGGAATTCCTAGTAGAATTATATCAATTTAATCTGCATGTCTATCATGTGATATGAGAACATTATATTCATATACTTGAATATGTCCTATGATTCCTATAATGATTCTCTATCCGGATAATGAAAATTATGAATTTAATTTCATAACATCCATGTTTGGATTGGGGGGAAATATTTATACAGTATTTTCTTCACTAGATAATAAAAAAAATTATTGACTTGTGTGATTTAATATTAATGTATAATAATATGTTTTTATAAACCTTTTTTCAAATAAATTAAATTTTATTGATGTTTTTTTTTATTTGCTTCACAATGTTAATCTTATGCAACACAAAATAGTATATTAGCTTCTGTTACACGCAATATTGGGATTCTAAGAAACCTCATTTTATGATTTTAAAATATTTTAATAACAAAATTATAACTGTGAAATCAAAATTGAATATATGAATATGATTAACTGAATTACTTAAAAAATTACACATGTAAACCCCTTAAAAATAGAGAGAAATATTTGTATGTAACCTATTTAAATGTGAAAATGTGTATTTCATATCAATAAATAAATAATTCACTATTATTGGATTATATTAATAATATATATATATATATCAAATATATTTTTTATAATTCATTTAATGTGTTTTCTATACATGATATAAGAACAAATCCCATTTTTCTCATTAAATAATTATTTTTTGAAACAGGCATTTTTCTTCCATTTGATGGAACAATGGTTTTAAATATAGTTTTTGAAAATTATTTAAATTTATTTTGGAAAAATAATCTTCTTATTCCAAAAAGGATTACCAAAATTTAATATTCATAATCTTTTGGTTTCTTCTGAAATGTTTTATGTCTTGATGAATAGTTAAAAAATAATGAATTTTATTTGAAAGCTCTTTCTTCATCATATTTATTTTTTTAGTTAAATTTTGTTTTAGATTGTTTTCAAAGTATAATAATAATTAAATTTTATCAATTATTCTAATTATGGTCATGGTATTCAATTTAAAATTTAATTTTTTTATAAAAACATATCATTTTTTGGACGTTTTTACTTTAAAAAAATCAATTTTTATGATCCATCGATGAAATTAATTTTTAATTAATTTCTAATAAAATAAAATTTTAAAAAATGGATTCCATATTTTTAATCATGAGGTATAAATTTATTAAATTGACCCTTTTAGATTTTGACAATATGAATAGTACCTTTAATAAATTTTATTTTCATAGTTAAGGGTAAATAAGGTCAATCCATGGTACAAATAATACTATCAATATTTGAAAACAACACACACATTCCCAAAAGTTTTGTTATTATTTTAATTAATACATTAATAAATAATTATCTTAATTGAATAATTTTATGGACAATTTTCCATTAATAATACATGGAAATTATTTAAATTATAGATATTGAGAAATTGCACACTCTTACTTTTAATAGGTATAATATTTTTAATATGTGGTCAAGTAGAATATATTCCCTAATATTTATATTTTTCAGAAATATAATATGATTAAATAAATCATGTAATTTTATTTTTAAATTTTTAGTGAGGGCATCATTATCATAAATAATTACACATTGATGATGATGTAATAATTCAATTAATGAAACCATCAATTAAATGATATTATAAATATTAAAATAAATATAACTTTAATTAATTAATGTTATAAAATAATGTGCGAGTTTTTATTAAATATTATGACTGTATGAAATTATTTTTTTTAATTTTTCTTCCTATATTTATTTTCTTAAGGCCAATGGAATGAATAGTGTAGAAATTGAAACTAATGATATTTTTTAATATTAATATTTTTTGAAATTATTTAAAGATAATGAAGAGAATAAATTAAGGAATATAGTATAAAATATATTCTAAAATACAATAAATTTACCATTTTTGGTTTAATTAATACATTTTATGTAAAAATTCCCTCCTATTAATATAAAAAATACTGTTATTGTACTCAAAATTAAAAAAGGTTAACTGAGGCTTATTCTAAATGATAAGGATATATATAATACCAAATATTGTCTTAAATATATTTTATTATTATGTTAACACCATATTTCATATTATCTTCTAATACATTATCTTTTGGAGGTATTTGGTTTGAGATTGAATTTATTATAAATTAATATTATTGAAGATTCCAAAAGTGCCCCTCACCTTGATTATTGAAGGACACATCATACCTTAACTCAATTCACCACATTGAGTCTTCTAGTTAGATCATATTCATTATAATTTTATTCTAAACTTACCTATACTAATTATACAATTTATTGCCATCCCAATAGACCAGCTCTAGAGTCCTTTAGAGGAGATCTAAAGGATCTGTTTCGAAGAAGAGGTAATCTCTCTAACTGATCACTCTCTTTTTATACTCTTCTATAAATCATATAAATTAATTATATATATAATAGTAAAATAAAAATTCAGTATACTAAATATTTTTAAATGTTATTATGATTATTAACAAACCATTATACAACATTTTTCTCATCGAACTAGAAATGAATTTATCACTCTTGCGTACGTACAACTTGTAGTCTCCAAATTGTGATGAAATTTATTTTCAATAAATATATTTTATAATGGGGAATTATAATGTATTTAATATATATATTTTATATTTTTATCATATTTTTAATTCTTTAATGATAATATCATTTCTACCTTTTTCATCTAATAATTTGACAAATGATAACATCGCTTGTGCGTATATGTGGATTGCCATCTCCACAATGCGATGTAATTTTTTATCTATATTTCTCATGGATGGTAATAAATATGAGTATTAAGAATATTTATGTTATATATAAAATAAAAAATTATTCTTAAATGATAATATATAATATAATTTTCTTTCTTTTAATACAGTACGAAAATGAATCCAACACACATGTGTACATATGGCCTACTATCTCCATGATTCTTATATTTAATTTCTATATTTTATATATTATTATAAATACTCATATATTGAATATATATTATATTTGTATAATGATTATAATTCTATAGATAATGAAATTATTATATAATTAATACTCCTAAAAATATAACAAATAAAATCAGATGTGAAAAAATGAAGAGGTTATTACACAAAATGTAACATTAACATGAAATTATTAATAAATTGGTAATAGAATTCCATAAGTAAATAATATATTATATAATATAATTTAATATGGTTTTCTAATAGATTTATTATAAACATATATTTATTGTAATGGTTTTATCACGGGTGTGATGAGAGTCACGACATAAGGTTATAGATTTTTATATCACTTTTATTTTTGTGGGAGACAAGCCTTATACACAACATATTTCTTCTATGTGGTGTATATACTAGAAATGAATTTATTTTATGATCTTTATTCTGAATATTATGGTATTTTCATATCCATATAATTTTATTTCTTTCATGGTACATAAAATTCTACTGATTATAATGTTATAAGGCTTTATTTCACAATATCATCATGATTCGAGATTGATTCATTTTAAATATCAATTGGAGAATGTTTATCTTCCACATCTATATTTCCAAAATAATGTTTTAATTTTTTTTATATTATCATATAAATATTGATAATAATTTTTTCCTATGTTTTACTTTTTATTAAATTGTTTGAAAGGGATATTTTTTTCATTTTTCCAATAAGGCAATTTTTGGATTTTCTATAAAAAGTATGAGATGAATTTATTTATCCTATACAGCATGAAAATATTTATTCATTTTCATGACCAATTAATTCCTTGAATTTTTTATTACAATATTATTAAGATAGTTTCAATGAAAATTTTTTACTTTAAATTTTTACTTCTCTTTATAAAATGATTTTACAAAGGAAATGATATTTTCCTCGGGAATTATTTCATGTAATCTTTCAACAATAAATTTCAAAATAGGATGATTTTATAAGTTGTTACTTATTATTTACTGGGTATAGGACCAAAATATACCATTTTTTATTTCTCTAAAAAATTTGTTTTTATAATTTCACGATAATTACAAAAAATATTTTTCCATTATTTAGGTTATGATGAAGTGTTTATGAAACTCATTTATCAACCTTGATTTTGATGTGATTAATGATTTATGGTCCTATGGAACACATCAATTTATTTTTCATTAGTTGATGAGTGGTGTCTATATCTCCCTCTAATTAATTGGGTAATGAATTATATCTCTTGAGATAGTTAGGGGAAACAAGTCGGTGTTCCTAATCTGTGATGGGAAATAAGTTAATGTGGTTGATTTGTTAATGGAAACAATTGATAAGTCCAGATCTGACATTCTTTGTAGTTATCCTTTCAAATAAATTTTATTTCTATACATATGATAATGCCAAACACATTTATGACTTGAAAGGATTTTTCTATAATGAGTTATGATTATGTTTTATTATTATGGTTCATGTAAATGTTTTATGTCATAACTATTTTTTATGATCCATGACAGGTGGAACATGAACTTATAATGTTATGATCACTATCACAAAACCATATTTATTATCATGTGCTTTTATAATAAATTGATATCTTTCATGTTTACCCTTAATGAGAATCTGAGCTCAACCTTTTCTTATGATTGCATAATACATGTTATAAATAAAGGATTTAATTGTGAGTACTAAAGGGGAAGATCTTTGTGGGATAATTCCAAGATCCTTCCCAAATTGGAATAATGTGTTAAAAAGTTTCTAGATGTACGAAACTATTATGGTTATCAGGCATATTTTTCTATAATGTAATTCATATTCATCTAAAAAGTTGTAATATACATGCATTGAAATCATAGGTCATTATACGTAAGCTAGTACTTGGCTCGATCATACAAGGAGAGCTGGAAAACACCTAATCTAATAGTCTATGATGATAATCCCTTGATGTGAACGGAATCACATACCTATAGAAACATTTATATATGGTCATGGGGATCTTTACTTTGAAGTGCATTGAATCTCCCTTTATTATGGATCATATAAAAGAGTCCAGTTTTGATCATGAATGTGTGAACCTAAATAGGTGGTCTCACAATGCTTTGTGCAACACCACTGATTAATGGAAAGTAGTAATCCATTATGGTGTTCTCCAGCAACACTAGTAACCCATCCTGATGTTTAGGTAGTTAATATAATGAATTTTGATAGTGTGTATAAAAATTATCATTACGCTCAACTATTATGTTGTTTCAACAAGTAAAACTTGATCTAACACTCTTGGGAAAAAAATATACAATTTTTGTGCTTCAAGTATCTGTGAAAAATTCAAAGGGCTATAATGTATGTACACATAATAAAACGTTGGAGTAGGTTCTACTCCAAGATAATAAAATTGTAAAATGATAAAAGGAAAAGAAAAAAAGAGAATAAAGGGAAAGGGGTGAGGTAATCAGAGGTTTGTATTATAGGTTTTTGTTCTAATATATAGTATATCCCCAACAAAAAAACCAATATTGATGTTCCCATAAGGATTCAACGATTTTTCTAGGCATTGGTCGTATTAACTACTAATTTTCCCAAACTATACTCATACACTAAGGGGTACTATGTGTCACCCCAAGTTCTAACATTTAGAGAAATCTGGTTAGACAAGTACCCCGGCTATCATAACCTTTTTGTGTGTTCTTCACATTTAACCTCTTTGATTTGGTTTGATAAAAAACAAATTTATTGGGTCTTAAGACATATTGAAAAAATAATTTGGGTCAATTTCAAGGAAAGTTAAAAGGGTAATCCTAATATAACTTGAGATGGACCTATCGTGCAGTATTTAAAGAAGTGAAAAAACACCAATAGATTTTGGTTCAACAAATTAGATCACTCAATTATTGAAAAGACACCTTGTTCCATAGTAGTTGACAAACTAATAATAAGAATCTTGGATTCTAATAATAAATAATTAATGTCTATTGGTCCTAACATAATCTACTCGAAGAAGGTCATGGTTAGTCAATGTGATCCTCTTATAGTAAGGGATAGTGAAAAAAATGAGATTGAAAATTGTTTTATTCTTGCTTACTAGGAATTGGTTTTTCATTTTTTAATTTTAAATGTTCATTAGGTTCTATCCACCCTTACTCTCTACCCATAACCATAATAGTGTTAGTTGCATAGGACGGAATTGAGTGCATGATAGAAAATATATAAAAATATTCTAGAAATAAAAAATAAAAAATATAAAAAAACTGATATTTAAAGTCATGAAAAATAAATTAAATAAAAAATTGAACGAAGAATCAATGAATAATATAGTAACAATAGAATTTTTATAGATAAAGGGATTCAGAACATAATTTTGAAACAATAATGACAAATAATTTCATCATGGGATTGAAAGAGATAATAACAGAATGTGTTGAATAATAAAAAAAAAATAAGTATATATTATTGTAATTGAAAATGAAATAATAATGGATAATATTATAACTAAATAACAAAAATACATTCCAACTCTAAGTGATGTCCTGCACACCATGGGAGTTGTAATATTTATAGATCTGGAAAGGTGAATGGTTTGTAAATTCATTATATCATGTACTGATTTATGTGTCATCGGACTTGACACATCATGAAATGTAAATGGTTTTGATGTCAAGTAATTCAGGTCTTCCAAAAAAACAAAATATTTTGTATCTTCATGGATTTGTCGTCTTGAATCTTTGGCAGTAACTAGCTTTTTATCTTCTCACATCTTGCAATCAATTAATTATTTTTAATAATCATATATATACTTCTAATATTTCATGATGTTTAATTAGGACATACATTGTGTACTTTATTTAGATATTATATTTTTTATTAACATATTGTAATTTAGTTTTAGGGTGGCATGTTTTAGGTTTACACATCAGTACTTAATATTCCAGACATGTAATATGAGATTTTGTTGTTATTCAAAAAAAACCTCCATTGAGTATTGAATTCAAAATTCCTAAAAAAACATCAAAAACTAGTGTATTATCAAGTAAATAATTATTAAACTGGTTTACAATCCATATGGTTACCCATTTCCAATTTTAAATATATTTTAGGTTCATGCCACATCTACTATCAATGCCTAACCCTTAGAATATTAGTCGTGCATGATGGAAATGAATGAAAGATAGAAAATATATCAAAAAACTCATATAATAACAAATAAAAAACATAACCAAATAAAACATTAATTATAATTTGTAAAAAATAATTAAATGGTATCATGAATGAAGAATAAATGAATAACTTAACGACAATTAATGATTTATGGAAGAAAGGACTAGAAATGGAATCCTGGAAAAATATTGATCAACAAAATAATTTTAGATTTTAAATTAGAAACAAATTAATGTATATAATAATAAGATAAAGTAGTGGATATATATATATTTGAAAATGAGAAAAATGGAGAGGACTCGAATGAATGAAGAAAACATGTTCTCACTGTGAGAAATGTCCTCCACGTTGTGGTGCTGTAATATTTGTAGAGCCCGAAAGGTACCTGATGTGTAAATAGGTCATGTTGTGTATGAATTTAATTGTCTTATTCATCTACACATATAAGATGTGTAAATAGGTTTCACATCATCTACCTCATTTCAGAAAAAGTCTATGAATATGTTGTATCTTTGAGAATTATTCATCTTGAAGCGTTGGTGGTAGTTAGTTTTTAACTTCTCATCTCGGGAAATGAGTTCATTCTCTGTAATATTAATATTAGTACTTTGAATCATTCATGAAAAGTAAAATTGTAAAACACCATGTTATTGTTTCATGCATTTAATTTGGGATTCAGGTCTTGTAATTTAGCTAGTAGGTTGTCTATTTGAGGTGTACAAATCGTGTTCTTCATATTCACAACATGTAATGTAAAAAAAATTTCTATATTCCACCACTGAGTCTTGAATTATTAATTCCTATGAAAATACAACAAAAACTATTGTATTATCATGTAAATCCTAATTGAACATTAAATAAATGTATCTAATATGTATATACAGGTTTTTTATATCACATTGGATGTAAGATTTGATGTTATATGTATGAACATGGTGTTAAATAACATTAGAAATATTTTTGAAAAAAAAATCATTTTCCCATGATAAATATAATTTAGTGTGGAAGAAAAAGTGGATTAATTGTATTTATTTTATGTATTAATATAGATATTCCTAATTTTTCTTATATATATAGAGGTATCCTTTGTGAGGAAGGGATATAGTGTAACCTATTTAAGTTTTTGGTTGTTTTCATTATTTTTACTTTACTTTAGTAAATATCATTCATATTTTTCATGATATTTTTTGGGTGTATGCATACTAAGAATATCCACTTATCATTATATATATATACACTATTTTTCTGGTTCCTATGAGCTGGATGGTGATTCAGTTGGGTGTTACTGTCTCATATTTTTTATTTAACAACTATAGTATTTCATATTTGACATGACTACTTTGGTATATACACATAACTAAGAAAGGTATGGGGTGAATTATTGGTGAAATGTTTTAAATAAATTATTACTTTTTATCCTTCTACACCATAGACCAATTTGAATCTTAGTTCTCCTTTTATCATTTCATTATCATATATAAATATATGTAAATATTTTAAAATATTGTAGATGATATTTATATAAGGTTCACTACACAATAAGATTAGTTAGTACTTTCCATGTATAGTGATTATTACTACCTAGATTCTAAACTATAACGACATACCTGTTTTGGTGGTTTTAGTTATAAAATGTACCATTTTCAATTTTATTTAACTATATGATAAAGGAAGGGATTAAAATAATATTAAACACATAGCCCAGTAATATCGTTTTCCAAATTTCAGCTCCTCACTGGTTTTTATAATACCATATTAGATATTCTTCAACTTCTTTATTTGTGTTGTAACACCATGAAATTCTTCCACATGTTTACACTTCTCATGGATTTTACAGTTTTGTGTTGTTCATATTCTTTTTTTTTAAATTTCACATACACAATAGTATGAAATAAAATCTCTTAATTCATTAAGATAACATACTTAAAGATAATTATTATTATTTTATTCCATTATTTGGGACTTTTCATTCTCATTTTACAATATGATCGTATCTGTATGATGTTGAATTTTTTGGTTTATATTTTGACTTGTCCTTTTTCTCCTACATCTTGATACAATTAATCACATGGTGTTTTCCATCCAATGTGCATTCCCCATTAGATGTTTATTAGATTCCTTCTTCTTCTTCGTATTTTATTCTCTATGGTTCCTAGGAAAACTCTAAATGATATCTATTCATTTCATTCTTTGTATGGAACACTATTTTTCTATATTCAGTGGTTCTGATCTATATATCACCCCTCCTATATCTAGTATCTCTTCATCTGATGCTTCAACCCAAATGAGAACTTAACATAGTCTTTTTGGTAGGAACATTCGTATGAAAATTCAATTATTTAGTATATTATTGAGAATTAATGGTTCATATTTCATCACTATATCTCAATGCATTATCACACCTTTATATAGGCATCTCTTCACTAAATTTTCACAGTGAAATGTGTAAATAAAATTTAAACACCCAATTTAAATATTGTAAATTTTATTAAAACCATTCAACATTTGACCACCTTTTAACTTCAAAATATATAAGAGTCAATCAATAATTATAATAATATCCATTAAATATTATTTTTAATATTCTTATTCGACCCTCTTCAAATATTGACCACATTCACAATCATTCCTTCATGATTATTTAGAAATTTATCATCAACTCATCATCAGTGTAATTAATATCTTTTAAAAACATCATTAATACCTTCAAAAAATATCATCTAATAATCTTTATAACATGTCTTCCATCTGTGAACTTCTATAGGTGTAGATTTATTACCTCATAAGAATATATCTAAATTTGTGTAAAGGATAGTATCATTCATCAAATGACTATGTTAAATGATGACTTTATTAAGTCTTACCTCTGAAATTGAGTCCCTCATACGTTCACTATTAATTAACACTACTCAATGAAATTTTTTATTTATTTTCCTAAATCCAATATACCCTCTCAGATCTAATATTATTCTTCTGTTTGATAACATTGTATTACTTTATTATAGAAATTTGTGTTGCTCAGCCATATGTATTTTCAACACTTAATCAAAATAAATCACTCAGAAACTTATGTCGAATGAAACTATTCAAAAAACATTATCCCATGTTCTTTAATAGAATATTGAATATGATTAATGTCACTATAAAAGCAAAATCTAATAACTCTATAAAGAGACTGCTTAATTCTGTGATCTTCTTGTGTTTCCTATAACAGATTACTTAATTACAAAACCTATGGTCGAAAATTCTGGAATATATTTTTTGTAGATTCTATATGATGAATCATTAATCTTGTATGATAAAAACTATAATTCATCTAATTATCTATAGCCTCATCATCACTTTCCTTATTTATTCATTACAACTTCTTTACTTCACATTTGTCTTTTTATAAAAGTTATTATGTTTTCATTGTGACTATTATGTCAGTGGTATCACAAACATTACACTATCCAATTATTAATAACATATTAGTTCTTTGGATGGGAATGGATATATGTCTTTGGAAAGATTAATTAATTGGTCACATTGTTTTTGACATTATAAAAGTCTATCTGATGGAAAGAATTTCTGATCACCTTCATTGATTTAACTCCATCTGATCATCTTTTATATCTTCGTCTTTTTGGATCCACTGTCTCTATAAGTAAACACAATTTAACATCAATCATTATAAGTAAAATAAATGTTACCAAATATCATTACCCTTTAATTAAATTTATAAAATCAATATATACTAAGTGAATAATAATATTTATAATCTATTTAAGATAATAAGACTAAAAACATTTAAAAAAATCAATTACCCAAGATACATCAACATTGTTACCATGTTTGGATACTTCAACCTAACTTTCCGTCATCTCTTTCCTTGAAACTTATTAAACATATTATCATTAATAAAAATTTTATTTATTGATTGAAACCCATTATAAACAAATTGAATACATGAAAATCAAACACAACTCACACTCAATGTGGGCTCTTCAATCTCCACATTTATGTTTTTTGGAAATTCCCTCAATGTATTTTCGAAATGAATATGCAAATTTATAAATATTTTTATCCCTTTCTTCCCTGCCATTATCTCACCTTTTCTTTTCAAAACATCATATTATTACAGTTTATTCCACCATATTATTGAGAAAAAAAATTTATATGAAAAGTTTATCAATTTACTACTTATAAATATTCCATCAATTATTTTACTCAAAGAATATATGATCCATTCTCAGTATAGAGAAAAAAAGTATTTTACTTTCAGAACATATCTATCATATACCAACTGATGAAGATAGCTCATCAAATTGGAACTCATAAACTTCTCTTGGTGTTTTATCCACAATTATTTGTATTTTAATATTCAAATTGAGATATGAACCACATGTAATATATATCAACTTTAATCTATTTCACTCATTTTAACACAAAGATTAAGAAAATCAAGTACAATTATAAGGTTATGATTCCAAGGTGAATATTCATATATCTAGTTTTTAATATGTCAGTGATTAATGAATTAACTACCAATTTTTTAAGATTCTTATTTTATTCAATAAGCCATTATAGATTAAGAAAACATAACATGAATAATTAAATTCCATTATGAACATTAAAGAATAACTAGATTTTCATGTGATAATTATCCTATTAGTAACTTCATTAGACATGATTTTTCTCTCCTCAAGGTGAAATTTATTACTATCTTCATATTGATGAATGTATTAAATAAATTTAATTTCAAATAATTGTGTTGAGAATGTTCTCAAATAGAACATTCTTATATTGTGTACTAGACTTTTGAAAATATCCTCATATTCACCAAAGATGGTATTTTTAAAATTATTCATTTTTAATTCAAAATGTAAGATCAATTCATGATGGAATAATATTTCAATATGATATCATGTTTCAATAGAAAACACTTTAACATCAGTAAGGATAGTGTGATTAAATTGTACAATAAATTAACTTAAGAAACATTATGTGGTACAATCTTCCTTATTTTGGATATCTATAATTGGACAACATTTCTCCTACACCTGTTCTCACCCTAAGTACATTCCTTAACATTAATTCCATGTTTTGAAATAAAATATAAAATACATAATGGTTAAGTGAATAAGGTGGATCCTTCTAGATTCATAATTTGAATAGCAAGGTGGAGATGAAATTCTAAACCATGTTTCACTATTTCCTCAACTCTTCACTCATGCACATATATACTTCAATACTTATTAGGGATGCATGGATCATATCACTACATTAATTTCATTTGATATGAAATTTCTCATCTCAAGATCGCGAAATCCACTAGAATCACCTAGTCTAACATTATAATATTTAAAAAATCATACTATTATTGAATTATGGTAAAAAATCATTCAAAAAAATTCATTCCATATTTATCACCACACATAGAACTTATTTACCATTATATGGAATGTTTTATTTTTCACTTTCATGATTCATTGGGTTTTCATCATCATGTTTACTTATTACTTTAATTATTCATACTACATTACTAAGATATATTTAGGATTATTTTTAGTAAGTTTATTTTTCCCACATAGAGTGTTATGATTTCTATATTTTGTAGTAGTTATTTTGGAGGATTCAATTTTCTTCAACTTAATTGAATTTGAATCCAAGTCCTTCTCAGTTTTTTAAATTGATATATTTTTAAGATATTTTTTGTTTTAAAAATTTATCTTTTTAATTTTAAAGGTTTATTTACTCTTCTTTACCAAAATATCATATATTATTATCTTAAAATATTTATATACATATTGTGATGAGCATGCACTATTAATGTGACCAATATTTTTTCTTACATTACAGGTACTCAAATTTTTATACTCGGTGAATGTACCTTTGTCATCTCTGTCTTTCTCTACCATTACATGGGATTCCTTTTTTAGATTTTAATTCAAAGTATTATACTAAAAATACAAACCACAATTATGAAATCTCTTGTGTCCCAAATTTTTTTTCACAAGCCTTGAACTTCATTTTTATTCGCTAAAATGTTGTTAGATTTTCTCCATTAATTGTTGCGAACATCACTGGGAAACAACTTTCACAATCTATTTCCTATCCAACCTTATTATATTTGTGTTCTTTTTATCACCGTTTTTCATCAATCTTTCTATGGATATTATTTCCCAGGATAAATAATTCAATAAAAAATATTAAGAAACATTATTACAAGATAGTATGGGTGGAACATATTTCTTATAATCTTTGTGGTATTGATCATTGAATGGGGTCATGATCTTATTATCACATGTTTTAGGTATTATAACATAACAATACCCTTAATGAGAATTGAATATGAGCATTAAAATTCTTATAATTTTTTAATAACTAAATATATGTCTTATTACGATTAATAAGAATGACTTTAAACTATATATATATAATATTAAGGGTTTTTTCCATTCTTAAATCATAATAACCTTCTATTAACAAACAATATGAACCATATAAATATCCTCCCCATTCATCAAAACGTTTTTTTGTAATAAGGTTTCACGTTCCTTGATCATCATGTATATTTCTTACAATTGAAAATAATATAAAAGAATACTATTTTTTAACTTTTCTTTAAATGGATTGATATTTTAAGTAAATAATTTTTGAATCCATAAGTAACTTAAACTTATTTTAACTATTTTTTCAATAATTAAAGACCTTATTTAAATATAGACCATTTTTTCTTTTTCAAAGGATCAAACATTATTGGATATGTTTATACATTCAAGAACCTTTTCATGTAAATCCATCCCAATATTATCTACTTCTATGATTAGTTAGGTGATTTATGCAGTCATACATTGAAAGAATCCATGTAAAATAGTGATTATTTCTATGGGAATAAAATGTTGAATAACATTCATTATAAAAACCATTATAACTATTGATTCTATAGATATATCATTATCACAACAAATGTTGATATATTTTTTAATAGAAAATTTTTACCTGAATTTTAACATACCTAATGATCAATAGGGATAGGTATTTTCTCCTTCACTAAGGTTGTATGTTATGACACCTATTATTTACATTCCTTGTAATATATATCTTTATTATAACATGGAACAGTGAATGTGATACTTAAATATATTTAGAGAATAGGGATATATTTTTATCTTTTTTATTTGATTTATAATTATCATCAAGTTCTTAGTTGAAATTGAATTCTTCTCAGAGTTAACAAAATATTCACCATGTATTCACTTATTGTTAATGGTTGAATGAATCCAAAATCTTAAAAAGAGCAAAAATTCAACCTGTATAATCCTATATAGATGAATCAATCATATAATACCAATTGAGTGGACCACTTCTGGGAATAAGGAATGCTGAGAGGGGAGGCGAATTGTTGTTGGGAAATTTTTAATCATTTATAAATGTTTTTCTCTTTAACTGTTTGACCTATTGGGTTCTTGATTCATCTATTCCCTTTAAATTATCATATAAATGTGTATAAAATATTTTAAAATATGGAAAATGATATTTTTAAAAGTATCAAAACTAAAAATGAGTATTCATTTCTTATTAAGTATGTTTAGGACTGGTAAAAAGATTCTCCAATACAATGAGATACATGTAACAATGTTTTTATCTAAAAATGATCCTTTGAATATTTTTGGTCACCTAAACATTAATATGGGGTATATAAATAATATTGAATCCATATAATGGTAATAAGCCTTTCCATATTATAGCTCTTTATTGGATCTTTGTAATACCAGAGTAGATAGTTATCATATTCTTTAATTATATTGCTACATTAAGAAACGCTTTATCCTATTGATGGTTCTGATGGATGTTATAGGGTTGTGGTGTTCTAATTACTTATTTATAAGGAAAAAATAAATTCATAGATATATATTGCATCTTAATGGATTGATATTCAATATATTTCACCAATACATGCCCAAGGAATGAAACAATTTAGAGTCTTTGATGATTGTACAAACAATCCTATTATTTCATGAACGATATCCGTCATTTCCAATATATATCTTCATAATTGGTAAAAATTATATAAATTCCATAATTAAACATTACTTAAAAACCTAAGGAAATGAAACATAATAAAAGGTGATCTTAGATGCTTAGTAAGGGTAAATATGGAAGATGTCAACTGATGATCATGTGAAATAATAAGTTATGCATAAGGTCTTTAGATTATTAATACAACATAGAATGTTTATACCAAACATATATTTGATCATAAAAATGATCTAAGGAAAAAACATTATAATTTCAATTTATATGAACCATTAGTGTGGGAAATGGTCATAAAACCATCAATACCCATTAGTTCATATCATATAAGTGTTACACAATCATAAGTTTATAAATTAACATATATTCCAATGGTAACACATGAGACCACAAAATAATAATGTATAAGGTATCAAATCATTTTTCCATTCCATAATATATCAATAATAAACACCTATTTCACATAGTATATCAAGCACATCGTCCAGTTTCCAATAGTATATCATGCGCATCGTCTTTTTCATATCATTTTTAAGAGATATGAAACTTCTCTTAATTAATTTAAGGCACATATAAGTACCATACAACACATAATCCATTCATTATTTACACATTATAATAAAAAATTTATCATGTAATAACCAATGATAAATTAATTTGGTTTCATACACATTTCTTTATATCATATCCCAAGGAAATGAAACACGTTCCATAAATAGTTCATCAAATCATCATATCATATCTCGTGGAAAAGAAATGGTTTTCATAAGCATATTTTCATCATAATCACAATCATATAAATAATAATAAACATAAACATAAACCATCCAAATAAAGAATAATGATGGTACCATTGGTTCATATCCGTTGTAAAATATATGAAATGGAAAAGATTATTATAATTTATGAATAAAGATTCCATAAAATGTAATGAAAACTTCTAGAGGAAATATCTATTTCATTTGAAATATCTTCAAAAAAATAAAATCTATTCTCAAATATTTATAAAACAATTATTTAAAAATAAACATGAAAATATTTAAGGGAATCATAAAATAATTTAGACGTCTTTATTGTAGAAAATTATTTCCATGTCATACATGTTAAAATAAAGATTCTTCCAAATTTTTTGAAAAAAATAAAAGAAACATCATTTAGAAAATGTTGAGAACATTCATTTTAAAAATTGAAAAAGTTTAAAAATGGGTATAAATGTCTTCAAATAATAATTTTATATTGGTCAAACTTTTTTTAAATCATTTATAGAAAACACATACATGAAAGAAAAATGGTTTTAGATCAAGGAGATAAATAAGATAGACTTTTCATAAAAAACATTCATTTGCAATCTTGAGTACATAAATAAATGAAAGAGAAACAAACACCATTAGTTTCAATAAATAACTATAGGTGTATAAAATTCAGGTTATTATTGATATGTGGATCATAACATCAAATCATTGGAAGCATAATTATAAACATTTGGATAAACAATGACATTATAACAAAAAAAACCTTTAAAACATTGGTATACTCTAAATCGTAAGCCCCATGAAATGATGAAAATTATATGGATATTTATGTACTGTAATTATCATGATAACGATTATAAAATACATTCATAAGTATCATATACACCAAAAAATGAAATAGGTACTAAATAAGGCATTTGTCCCACTGTAATAAATGTGAGATGAACGTACCTTAGCTTAAGTCTCAAATTATTTTATACATGTTTGATATTCCATTATAATTAATATAAGTTTATTATAAATAAATTTATGAAACATAATCACATGTATCTTACAATATTTTTCATTGGTATGGACTTTTATTATAAATTTATTAAAAATTCCATGTAAAAAACATATTTCGAGTAATAGTTGCTTCATGTTTCATGTATGTTTTAGTTTGGTGTTTTTTCTGTTGTACTTTATTATGAATAAATCATCTATAGAATATTAAACATGATATAAATATCATATAAATTAACAATATATATATTTCTAGTAATCCATTAAATTTGGAGATAGAAAATGAATTACACCATTCATGGAGATGATAAGATGTATGTGCATATGAACATTATTTAAATTTTCTAAATAAATGAATATAAATAAAGTTAAATACGATATTTATATTATATAGTAATGTTTATGTGAAATATATCACATATGGTCAGTAAAATTATTTTTTTACCTACAATGTAATGCATAACTGAAGAATATATCACATCGCTTCATGAGGTGGTAGTCTGTCGTACTCACGAGCGAAGTTGTCACTTTCCCAATGAATATAATGTAACAAGGTGTATGTGATATTATAAATATTTAAGTATAATTATTTCATAAATATTATAAAAATATTTTACATCCATTGTTATATCTATCCATGACTATTGGTGATACAAAATGAATTACATCAGTCTATGAGGCAGTAGTTCATCCTACACATGATAGATGTATTCATTTCAAATTAATGGAAGATAAGATAAATGCTTGTAATTAAATTAATATATTAATATCTAAGTATACTAGAGATACTATTTTCAAGATATCAGTACAATTTAAAAATATTTGAAGGATATAGAATAAGATATAAAATAGAAAATCTCAATTGAGAATGAATCCTCTTCTTCTCATAACCTCCTTAGTTTAACAAAAAAGCCTCATTTAGAGGGTTTGATGACTAAAATGAGGCCTATAAGGTGATATTTGGTAAATAAGGGTAGTATTTGGGTATTTATTGGTTGATGTAAGTGTTTTAGATGTGTGAAGAATAGAGGATAGGGTGTACTCTTTTTTATGTGGGGGAGAGGACACACAAAAATTTTATGAAAAGAATAAAGAGTACTAACACTCTTCTTTTAAAAAAAGGATCTAAAATATATGATAATTGAAACTTAAATTAATAATATTTTAAATTTGGGCATAAAATTTCATTTGGGCATGTATCTAGATCATTATACCCTTTATATTTTTAATCCCCCTTATGTAAACACGTTTTAACCATTGTTGTGCTAAATATTTTTTTTCTATTTTTAGTATTTATATTGACCAAAAATTAATTTGACCACATTATATGGTAATAATTATACTTATTAAAAATAAGGAATCCTTTTTAAAAAATTTCATCCATATATGTGGTGAATTTTAATTTAAAATTAAACCCACAGATGCGATGAAAAAGTCGTTTTCTAACGGGAAACTTTCCCTAATTATAGATAGTAATAATATAAAAATATAATATCACATTTATTCCATTGAAAGAAAAAAATTAGTAAATATATATGAACTAATTTAACATTTAAAAACATATTAAACAAACAATTAACATGTAAATTCTTTTAAAAATATAATTTTTTAATAAAAATCAACACTTTTAAGAATTCAATTAAAATTTTATCCTTTCATAAAATCATCAAAAGCACAGCATAATTCATTATTTACAAATTGATTTAAAAATAATAATTTTATAAAATAAATTTATAGATGATCCATAAAAAATAATTTTAATTTTTATATACATAAAATAAGAAATAAAAAACATTTTTCATGGAAAAATGTATTTTCAAATCATGTAAAGGATTTACTCAAAAAAATAAGTACATACTTATAAATATATTTAATTTTTCTTAATCCTTTACACTTAATTTTCAAAATGGATAATTATTATTCGTACTAAAAAATTTAATATGTCAGTTATAATGGTAATGTTTAGATAATAATATTACTTGTGTATTGTTGTTTATAAAACATGGTGTTTTATGTAACACATGTTGTCGAAGAAATTAAATTTACATGAAAAATAAATCATAAAATATCAGAGTGTTAAATTATAACCCCCCCCCCCAATATGAATTTACCCATAAAAATTCCATCACTTTGGTATAAATAACAAACGATACTTCTACCTCATTATATCCTCATTTTCTCATGTATCTTCTAAACGCTGGTGGTTTTTTTGAAAAACATTGATGAGATGACTGGTCTTATTTTTTAAAATTTTATTTACATTAAACAAAATCACCACTAGTTTTTCCTTATATGAATGATTATTCTATAGTGGTATGAACTCTAATTTTAGTACATGTTAAGTATTAGGTTGGTATATCCCAAGGAGAGATACATGGAACACATTAAAAAAAATAACGGAGGTTCGGTGGAAGTGCCAAGCAATAAGTAATAGTCCCTACACAATCAATATTCTTTAAAGGTAGAATATAAAAATGATTAAAAAATTCCTTTATTCAAAAATCTTATCACCATATTCCATGGATAAATTCATATAAATATGTTGTCACTAACTTTTAATTCTATATCATACTAAATATTTTCATCATAGGTTTTCTATAAAAAAAATTCTTCTCTTATATGATACTAAATAGATCTAAATATATTTTTTGTTTCTTCTTCTAGCTCATGAAAAAATATATTTATTTCTTGAACTTAATTATAGAACATTTGATATCTATACTTCTTTCTATTTTTGTCTTTCGAGGAGGAATCTGAATACTTGAGTGAAAGCCATTATTGTTAGAAAACATGACTAAAGGAGGTTTTGATCCCAATCACATTTTAATTTCATATAATAGGATCTTATAATATCCTATAGTGTTTTAATTATTCTCTTATATTTACCATCACTCTAAGGATGACACACAATTCAATAAAATCATCTCTATATCTAGAGCCTACTGAAGACGTTGCTATAAATTAAAGGTAAACCTCATATACTGATTAGACACAATATAATATGGGACTACTTAAAACATTCATAATTTATATCCTAAAAATATAATATAGAGATAAATATTCTCTAATACTAATTAAATTTGATTACTTTATAAGGATATCAACTACAACCCATATAGACTTTTTCCATTTAGATGTATTGGGAGTCAGATGAACAAATTTTTGGTGATGTTATCACATTTCTATTCCAGAATGGGAAATTATTATAACATACCATTAGAATTTCTTATCTCATCCCTAACTTACTAACATTCCATTATTCAGAATAAAACCTCTATGATTTATCTCTACATGAAATCCCTCCAGAAATACCCTTTCAAAGGTCTATGCATATTTTTAATCATATGAAGAATAGAGAATGAGGAACTATTAGACTATTCTAAAATCTCTTTATTCAAAACCAGCATTAATAGAACACATACAAGGTTCCCAAACGATATCATTTTTTCCCAATAAAGGTTCAGATCAATAATATTTATCACCTTCTGTATTTCCACATCATAATTGCTTCCCTCTTTAATCATCACTTGTATAGATGGTTGGAAACTCATTTGAGAATGATAACATTCCTACCCATCCTTTAGTATTCCCATATCCACCAATTAAAAATATAGAAATGTTGGATGTTCTTTTCCACATCATCGATATTCTATCCTGGTCCTTTTGAACCAAAGTATCAGAAACCTTGTTCACCTTACTAGGCTGGTAATGTATTGGGAAATCATATTATTTAATCACCTCTAAAAACTTTATCTGGTGAAAGCTCAACCATTTTTGTGTGAATATATACCATAGAAATTTTTTATCAGTATATATATATCACACTTTTTTATGTAATGTAAATGCCTCTTTATTTTTAGTAAAAACATTTCATCCACTAATGTGAAATCATGAGTTGGGTAATTTTCCTCATAAAACATCAATTTTCATAATGAGTAAGATGTTACCATGTATTTTTTCATGATAAATAATCCCAAACTCTTCATGGATGCATCACTGTAGATTACAAACCATTATCCACTATAGGTTAATATACTCCTAGAACACAATCTAATCTTATGTTCAATTTCATGAAATTTCTGTCACATTCATCTATCTAATAGATCATGGATTCCTTCTAAGTTATCATTGTGAGTTTATTAGATAGTTATGATAAATTATCCACAAATTATTTCTAATTTCCATAAAAAAGAAATAAATAAAATCTCATTTATTTTATTTATACTATCCAAACATTCAAGAGCCTCTGTCTTTGATTGATCCACCAATATACCATCACTTCAGATTATATGACCCGTGAATGAAACCTTTTGTAGAAAAAATTCACACATTGAAAATTCTTAATACCATTTTCATTTCATTAGGTCCTTGATCACTATTATAAAATGATCCTCATACTCTTACTTTCTCTTAGAATACATAATAATATCATCGAGAAATACTACAACAAAATGATCAAGATAATATCTAATGACTCTATTCATTAAATCCATGAATCTTGAGGGTGAATTAAAAATTAAAAATTGAATCATTGAATATTCATAGTGTACAAACATTTTATGGAATGGTTCCTCGGGTTTATCCTCCTTTGTGACCCTCAATTGATTATATCATAATGGAGTTTAATCTTGTAAAAGTATTGAGATACAAAATTTTGATCAAACAAGTCTGCAATATAGGGTATACAATACATGTTATTTATTGTGATTTTTTATAGTTCCATATAATCACTACATATTCATATTGATCCAGATTTATTCTTAACAAAAAATAACTATTTCACCCTAAGTTAACACACTTGGCGGAATTAATTAGTTCTCAAGGTTCTCCGATAGCTTTTTATGAAATTTATACAACTCGATCAGGGGTATTTTATAGGGAGTCTTTGAAATATGTAAGCCTCTAAGTATGTGTTATATTGAGAACACAACAACATGATTTTGTAGAAGATAGTAAAATTTTAATAGAAACAAATTAATAGAATCTCACACAATATGGATGTCCAAGATGTTTATTTTTTCCACAACCACTTAGATAAGCTCCCATTTTGAATAAGAATCAAAACTCATACATAGCTGTGATTTCCATCAGAAAATTATAGTTATAATAACATTAATAAATGTTCATTGGTTGGTCTATAATATCAAATGTCACTTCCCTTTCTCAAAAAAATGATATATGAATTATATAAATAAATTTAATAAATGCATATGATAACATCAAATTCAGTCATAGTGAGAATAAAAATATTTACAAGACACAGATTCTCAAAAACATCAACTGGGGAAGAATAATTTACTTGACATGTGACCATTGTGCTATTAGGGATTTTCCCTAACAATTCAAAAACTAATCAATGAGGCAGTATGTTGATACCCATAGAAAATTCTTCTAATTTAAATGAGTTGTTATAACGATAATCAAATAACATATAAGTAGTTATAGTGTGGATGGTATGTGTAACATTAATCAAATCATTATCCCGAAACTCATCATAAAATAGTGATTATAGGTTATTTCCCCATGTCCCTTGACTTCAGTGGTTTCTATCATTAGTCATCATCATTAACTGTTGGATTGGAGTACTAGTTAGCATAATTTCTATATAACTTCATTTTTATCATTGGATCCTAGGTAGTGTAGTAGTGGGTTTCTTTTTCACATCTATTTAATTAACCAGCCCATTCATTGACATTAAAAGTTTATAGAAATTATGACCCACCCTTCCATATTTTAATCACCTCCTACTTCCATTCAATAAGTTCTCTTTATTTTTTTTACCACATTCATAGTGCGTTGATAGCTAGAATTTCTTTACACGATGTGATTTATTCAAGTTTTCCTAACACTTGACTATAATATTTCTATAAAAACTATGGTAATGGTGGGAATCTCCCATTTCCACTTCCACCGTGAGTTCACATCAAACGATTTTTTTAGGGAAACTAAATTATCTTATAGATAATATTTTTTTAAGGACTTGGTTTTAGGCGATCAATGAATCAATGCACCATACATTCAGGATGAGTGATAATTCTGAAATATTACCTCATAAATATTTTATTTGTTTCCTCATAGGAACTAGTGAATTAATCATCCTACTTCATCTCGAGGAATAACTTCTCCATATTTTTATAATTAATAAGACGATGTTACTTATGGAAAAATAATATCATATACCCATCACACAACATAGATTCAATTTTATCATGTACCCACATTTTCTTTGTAGGATTCCTCCCCTGATCTGCTTCACCATTAAAATGATAAACAACTAAAATGGTATTTTCATGCTCTAAACATTGCAGAAAAGAAAAAAAATCATTTTTTGTTATAATAATACATTCCTCCTCAACTAGTGGAATAGAAAATCCACTAAAAGAAGGTGAAAATAGTCTCATGAATGAAAAAAATTATCCCCCTTATTTTATATTTGTAAGTTCAACATGAACCATATATTGAGAGAAAAAATTCACCGTACAGACAATTTTTTTCATTCTGCATCCTATAAAATTTGTTTTTCATGAGTAAATTCATTGAATTTTCTATGCATTTCGCATCAACACAATAATTTTAGGCTCTATAAATTGAATAAAAACATAATTCATTATTTTAGGGAAAAAAATGATAAATTTTCCAAAAGTGATAAAAAAAATTTTAAAATAGGGGCAGAAAAGATGTAAAATTGTTTTTAAAAATTAATACTAATTAATAATAGAATTTAATTTATTCCAATCTCTTGTCTTAAAAATAAATATGATTAATGTTAAAAAATTTCATGAAAATATAATATTTAAATTTCATTAAAATAATTCACCAAAATTTAATTATTTAATCTATTGAGGTAAAAAAAATTGTGTTCATAAAAAATATTTTCTTATAAAAAATTTCCCTATATTTTCATATTGTTTTTCTTTTTATATCAAATTAATTTTTAAATAAATAAATAGTTTTACATAAATGTGTATATCATATATTTTTATAATTTAGATAATCATATTCAAACCCACCCTTAAAACAGATATACAATAACCATAATATTAAATAAATATATTTTTATAGTATGTCGTATTTCATTTATACTCGTTGTGTAATTTCATGCAAGATAACTTTAATGTTATGTGCAACACAATATAAACATGGTGTTTTTTGTAATGAAAAATATCAATGAGACTAAATTTATTTTTTTTTTTCAAAATATTTACTGGTGCTATAAATACGTTCGAAGAAATAATGATATTCAAAAATATATTTTTTTTTAAAATTTTTTATTCAAATATAATATAGGAATAATTTATGAATATA
This sequence comes from Viscum album, assembly GCA_963277665.1. Taxonomy (NCBI): domain Eukaryota; kingdom Viridiplantae; phylum Streptophyta; class Magnoliopsida; order Santalales; family Viscaceae; genus Viscum; species Viscum album. The sequence continues at coordinate 1,715,912,328 of OY728130.1, forward strand.
TTTTACCAAGACTATTGAAATATTCGGTCCTTTAGGATGTGATCACTTGTATCTTGTGCCAAAATAATAATGAAGACACTTTCTCCAGGTGACTAAGTTTTTTGTCATTACATAATAAAATTTTAAAAAATCTATTTCATATTTTGAATCAACATAATTCATATTATATAATACGTTAAACTATATTTTTTGGTCAAAATGAATATTAAAAATATTAAATATCAATTAATGGTTATGATTTAAATGGGTATTCATAGGGGTTAAGCTAAAACAACAATCGATAAAATAACCTATAAATCTATCTAAATACCATTTGACTTTTATATTTTTACCTTATCTCATATAAGGTTCAATAATTAGTCATTTTTATACTTTTTTATGTTTTAAATATCAATACACATTATTATTTTCAAAAATTTCATATGTGTCCTCTCCCTCACTTATTAAATGTCACAAAATATACTCTCATGTTCACACCTCTATAATATCTTATTTCATCCAATAACTAACAAAACAATTTCTTTAATTCCCCTATCTCATTAAAGATGCCATAGTTTCATCATGAGAATTTATCCCATTTTTACACACTTATTTTATTTATTCTTAAAACTCATTCAAATATTCTTCATGTTCCCTCGTTTTCCTATTTAGGGAGGATGAAAATAAGATAGGTATCTCATTTCACCCCATATCATGATCTAGTTACCTTGGAAATGAGGTGTATGACCAGGTTGCATAGAGGTACCCTCTGAGTCACACTTCTTCTAGAATATAGAAGAGGATCTCGGAAGGGAAGCGAGATATCTAGTAAAGGATTATAATAACCCTCCTACCATTCAGTATCCAATACGTTGCCTACCATGCATTATTCATTAATGGATGTTGTGGATGTCAATCCTATAGAAGACACCAAAATTGATGCAAATGTAGAAGATAAAGAAGAGGATGATTCAGATGGGAATATTGTTCACACCGATAATGATTGTGTGCTTACCCAGAACAAAAAAAATCACGCTAAATTTCAGTTCTCCACCAATAAATCATGTATTTCTTCCACAATTGGTCTCTATATTATAGAAGAATAAAGTAAATGTTTTATACAACCTACCTCATCCTATTAATTAAAACGATCCCCTTATTCTCAAAAAAAAGTATTATATCAGTAAGAGATTGAAAATAAAGAGTTGAGGTGAAACAATGTTGAGTTGCTTTGAGGTAGAATTCTTACTGAATATTCTCCCTAGAAGTAGACTCATTGTATATTTACAGAAGTTGTACCATAGATATAAGGATTCATCTTGGTGATTGAAGTAATATTATGACATCTACCCAACCTAGTTCTAGGACCATAAGTTTACTAGGTCCTGATTGTGGATGGATATCAATATTTACCTCCATTAAGGGGATAACTGAAATGGGTTCAGGAAAATCCTCAAAAGATTTCCCTGACTAGATATCTACCTCAAATATTGGTATGATCAGAATTTCAAATCATACCCATCATTGCACCTATCAAAGATCAGGTTTAACAAAACACTCATCAAGGGATTTTCTACACCATCGAGTCATTTTAGCTCTATCGGATGTCATGGATGAGCGGCATAAACTGGTAAAGCTAGAATGGAATCCTTACGATGACATGTTGAGTGAAACCCTACCACCGTTAAATTTTAGGAGTCCTTCATTTCTAATATTCAATAGATCAGGTGACCTAGAAGAACATATAACTCATTATGTATCCCATATTAATCCCATGATGGTAACCCAAGAGAAACAAGAATAAAATTAACACATATGCTTCATGTGAACATTTAAAGGGACATCCTTCATATGATCCACCATTTTTTCATCTCATTCAATCACAGGATTTGAAGACATTAGTCTGAAGTTCCTCTTCTAGTTCATCTCAATGTTGTAGAAGTTAAAAATCAATGACCTCTAAAACTGAAAAAAAAAATTGATGAATAATAGATTGTAGGATTCCATTTGTATATGTAAAGGGATTACATACTCCCTGAATATACTACATCCTAAATAGTATATGATCACTCTCTATATTGATAAATCCATGAATATCTATAAATGCTACTCATTCTGGTGAAATGTACAATTGGTTTCTGATATTTCTCCTCTAATTCTCAATGAAAAATAGTCCACATCCAACAGACTAAGATAACATCTTAGATTACTCCCCCAATCCTAGGTAAAATTACTACAAAGGTCGAGGAATAATCCATCACACATAATCTATCCTCTACACCTACTCCACCTTCAATCTCTACGCCATACTGTGTAGCAGCCCGTGGAAATTAATAGTAACCGTACATCAACAGGTTGAGTGGAGGGGACACAAGAAAAATCAATTTGAGGAGAAAATAAATAATGTTTAATTATTCAAAGATGTTCTTGTTTTTGGATTTTTTATTTTCATTATGGAGAATGATTTACTCCACCAACTGGAGCAAAAAAAGGCTTACTAGGTATGTCTTGATGACCGGATAGATTATTACCCATTTCAAAAGATACTGGGACACACCTTTCAATAATATTTGGTCTTCAAATACCTCCGGTATAAAATAGTATATTCTAGGAAGGTATAGCTAGGAAGGTCACCAAAACCGTAAGAATGGATTTCCACCTAATCCTCGATAGATGGAAGTGATTGGAAAAAAATTATCATAAGGGAACAAAAATTAGACAGTTGGATGACTCAGAAGAAAATAAAGCAAACTCATGGTATTCTCTAAGCATAGGTGAAACAACTAAATATTCCCCCATCTACCACCACTACAACATAGCTGACATTATTTGCCTTAAAAATCTATATAATTTTTTCTTTAAAAAATTTTACTAGCTGAAAAATAAAGTAGGAAGTGTGAGAGTGTGAATCCAAATCAATTATAAAGCTATCTTTTAAACTTTTGGACTTTATACCCACATATTTGAATCAAAAATAACTTCCCTTCCAAATAGAACCACTGAAAATGGTCAACCAAAAAAATTCATCATTAAACGAAGTGATAATCTTCAGCCGCATTAATATAATTAACTTAATGGATCCCTTCTACGATGATGAGTGTGTATATGAACCTGAGAAATCCACATACAATTATGGAATAGGAGTAAGAGTTTGTAGGGGTCATGTGTATTGGGTAAGGCACCATTGTGTATGAATTCTAACATCTAACCACATCCCTTCTTAGATTATCAATTTTATAGAGACTCACAAAATAGTTATTTAGAGAGTTCATCAAGAACATAAAAATCTTCCTTCATCATCTAGAGTCCACCCTAACCCCATCACTCTGTAATATCAATCAGAATATGAGGGGTTATTGGATCCCATTTGGCGAGTAGGTAGACCCACCCGAACTAACCCAAAACATATAGGAGGAGTTCTGACTCCTATTCCAATGGCTGATACATCTAAATCTAATATATTATCCCATAAAGTTCTTATGAAATAGAATCCCCATTTAGGAATGAACAAGCCTTTAGAAAAAAATTATTAAATCCTAAAATAATTAGCCTCATTACTAGATAAGCTATCAATCCAAGATTCTATGATCTTTTAAAAAGACCTAGGGAAGAACTTATCGTGGATTTCTAAATCCCCTAAGAGTTTGAAGGTGAATTTCACACTACCATGGTTTATAATATTGAGACTGATCCTATAGAATTCCATGCGATTATCTCTTTCACAAATCAAGATGATGATGTCATTATAATGGGACACATTAAACCCCTGAATATATCCATAATGATAGATTGTGTCGATGTTCGAAATGTCTTTGTTGACAATAGCTTGGGAGTTAACCTCATTTCAGTGCCAACGCTTAATATTTTTTGATACAATGAGGATAACCAATCTCCTTCCACCATAATAGTGTAGGTATATAAAAAAAGTGAACAAAATTCATTGGGATAAATCATGATCAATACTTTGTTTTCTGACCTTGTCTCCAACTCAAAATTCCATGTTGTTCAGCATAACATGAACTTAAACATATTTATAGGAAATATCTGGTTTAACTAATAGATAGAGACACCCTTTTTATACCATAAATGCATAAAATAATGCATTAATTTACAAATAGGGGCATTTCACGTCGATAAGACCCTATTCTAATCATATGAGTGACATTATATCAATGAAGGATTCTATTAGGGGAAAAGGGAAGTAACCCCTGGTAGATCGTATTGATTGGGTCACCACCCTAAATGGTTTGGAAATGACCTTGGACAAACCCCTCAAATAAATTAGTAAATAATATGAATTTTCAATCAATTAGGTCGAGTTTATGAGCCCAAATATGGATATATATTCAGAAATTACTGTTGTTTCAAACATCACCACTAAATCCAATAGTGTTTGAAAGTTTGTTGGATCTCTATAAATTTTAGAAACCTCAGATGAAAATTTCCTCATTTTATCCCCAGCACTCTCAGAAATCGCTACCTCACAAGATGAGGTAGAATAGGTTGTCCCATCACCAAAAGAGGATGGAGATGATCCTTATCAATCTCTCAGTACATGCTATAAAATTTTTCATGTATATCCCATATGGACAGCTAGGTTAGAGGAAGAAGATAAAGAAGAAGAATAGGGGAGGACCTTATGGACACCCCTCCATCTTTTGAGGATGGAGTCTCTGCCACTATTGATGAACTCATAGAAATAAATTTGGGTATAGAAGAGGACATACAGACTACCATGATTAGTGAAACCATGTCTTATGAATACAAAGTGGTTTATTCATCCTACTAGAAGTATCATCAGGATGTATTCACGAGGAACTACAAATCAAAGTTAGGCCTCAATCCTGAGGTTTTCACTCACTACCTGGGCTTTCTAGAAGACTATCTTGGATATTAACATGTAGTTAAAAGGACACACCTGACAAATGCTACCAACATAGAGGCTTAAGTTAAAAAGATCATCATATAAAACATCATTTCAGATGTCTAGTATCTCAAATTTTTTTCCAATATATACTCCATCAAGAAAAAGAATAGAAAAATCAAGGCCATCATTGATTTCAGGGATCTCAACTGGAACATCCTAAAAGATGACCTCCCAGTCTAGATCATATAACTATTGATCGATGAAATTGTTTAATATCAGGCTCTCTCCATCATGGATAGTTGTTCAGGATATAATAAAACCTGAATTTCAAAATAATATGAATAAGGAACAACCTGTATCCCCCCAGTGTGTAATTTCTTTTTGGGTATCACCCTTTTAATGAAGAATGTCGGCTCTACATACCAATGTTCCCTGCATTACATATTCAAACCCTTACTAGGAATGTTTGTCTAGTTCCATGTAGATGAAATGTACAACTCTCTAACAACCTAGAAAATCATTCAGAATATTAAACAAATTGATCCAAAATAGCCTAAAACTAAACCCTCTAAAATGATATTTTGGGGTTACCTTGAAGAAGTATCTTAGATTCATCATATTCCATTGTCACATCAAATTCAACCATGATAAGATCAAGGATATAATTGTAATGTAGGCTCCTTGTACCCTCACAAGGTTGACAGGTCTTCAATGACACATAGGCTACATTAGGCACTTCATAACTAACCTTGTTGGGAAAGGATTTCCCATCACCAGGTTGATGAAAATGGGGATTTCATATTAGTAGACTAAGAATTCTCATAAAGAGTTCAACATCTTCAAAAGATATCTCTCAATCCCTCCAGTGCTAATGTTTTCTTTAGATTGAAATACAATAATTTTGTATATGAAACCATTATATAGATTGATGGGTTAATTACTCACACAAAATAATGATGCTGATAGAAAAAACATATTCTATTATCTCAATTGTACCATGATCGATTCTAAGACTCATTATTCAGATGTCAAGAAGAAATATCTGGTACCCATATTCGTAGTCCAAAAACAGAGGCACTACCTGAACCACCAAATTGTCTACTTGGTCTCTCATAGAAACACAATATTATAAATCAGCATCTTTCCAATGATAACCAGACATATATCATGGTTTTTAGTCCTTCTACAGCAGTTGACATTCAGTTTATGCCTCAAAAAGTGGTCAAAGGCATGGAATTAGAAGAATTTTTTGCGGAGAACCCTCATCATAAATGAATTCATTAGATATTTAACAACATAATGAAGAGGTTTTATGTATTCATGTGAACCACAATATATTGGAAATTCATTTTGATGGTTCATCTGGAAGACCAAAATTAAATAGGATGGAATACCCCAAGATCAAAAAAGTGGGATGAGGAGTCGTGATCATATATCTATCAAGGAAATTCCTTCCTTACTCCTTCTAGATATCATAATGGTACATGAAAAATGAATAAGAATATCAATATCTCATTATAAGGATATATTTGTTACTTCAGATACATGTCCATATCTTAATGATAAAAGGGAATTAATAATTGGTCATTAAGAAGGTTAATGGTGATTATGCTATCAAGAAGGAAGAGTTAATCCACCTACTAACCCACATCATTAGACTAATGGTAGAATTTCCTTTGGAACTGACAATGACTCATGTCTCATTGTCGCAAAATTCTCAGGAATACAGCCTGGAAAATCCAACCATAGCTCGAGCAGATCTAGACCATGATAACACAATCATTAGCATTGCGCATCACCAGATAGTCTCACCATTAGTTCGAGCCAATATGGAAGAAATCAATGATATTAGCCCCATCCTAGATCCATATGATCCTACCATTTTCTAGATGATACCCAATTTGGAATACCTTCAAAATGAGGATATCACACCAAACCAATTCGGGAGGGATCAAATATGAATATGAGTAATTAACATTGTTCTATATAAAGGCACTAATCACCAAATTTCCATCTATAAGATGACCCTTAATGGGGTCCTTATTAAATTAATTGTTGGAGAAGAGACCACTTATTTCATGGATGAAGAATACACCAGAGCCTATGGTGTACACCATTCAGGATCCATGTGTTCCTATGAAATCCAAAGGGTTCTGTAATACTGTACCATTATAATTTTGGACAGTACTAAATTGACCAAAACATTCATTCATACAATGTTCATGCCAACTTCATTCACCAACCAATAGATTTTCTTCTTACAGCGAAATGCTCTTGGCTATTTTCTATATGGGGAATGGACTTAATTGGACTATATCCTCCCTCTACAGCCAAACAGTCCATGTATGTTCTTATTGTGACCGAATTGTTATCCATGTTGGAGAAAGTCATATGCATCAAAGAGGTCAGGGAAATGAACATTTCTATTTTCATGAATGCTAACAACATCACCAGATTTTGTCTCTCTCATACAAAACTAATGTATAATGGCACGAATTTATGTCCTTATAAACTAGAAAAACTCTATTAGGAGTGTAATATTAATTCCAACTATTCATCCAAATATAATGTTGTGACTAACAGATAGAAAGATTCCCTCGACATGACCCTCTCCAATTTTCTCATCGCGATGGTAGATAAGGATATAATTTATTGACTAGAAAATCCCATACATTCCTTGTGGGCTTACTAAACCCTAGCACTCACAACCACCTCAGAAACTCTAAAATCATTAGTATATGAGAAGGAGGATTTATGACCCATCAAATATCAGTTTCCCTCACTCTTTGTCAACATTTTTTTTCATATATCCGTATATGAGAGATCATCAAAATTAATAGATGTATTAGAGTGGATGGATGAGAAGCGAGTTGGAACCTTTCTCCATTTTTATGTTCACAAAAAATGGATTACACAAGTCTTTAACCCAAAAATTAAACCTTGGTATTTCCTTAAGAGAGAGATACTGTTGGACCTTACAACTCCGATGATACTCAGAAACAAACTTCTAATGTGGGACCCAAAATAGGAAGGACCCTATGTCATACACAAATTCTACTCTAATGGAGCTTATTATTTTATTTTTTATAAAGGGGTATCCCACCACGATAACCACCAATTCAATTTTCTTGAAAAATTATTCCACATAATCAAAACACACAATCATCCTGATTGTATGACATTAAAATACATGGTAAATTTTCCAATATACATGACACTAAACTACATGGCTAGTACTTTTCGCAAGAACAATGAAAAAATTGTCACACTGATGACAATGTTTTAAGACAATAAAATTCAGGATATCATTTTCCTCACTGTCTCAGGTTAAACTAAATAGGGATCATCATTTCAATCAATTATTCACATCACATGAGCTAGATTTGTGTAGAAGAAAAGTAAAATTCCATTGTGTATGGGGGTAAAATCCACTTAGGGAGTCACTTTATTAATAACTACATTTGGAATGATTCATCTCATCATGGGATATGTAGTGACACCCATACCTCGTATCATGGTCCCATCCATGAAAAATAGGAAACAGTTCCCCCTCTTCATATAGTTTCTACCTATATAGATAATTTCTATATATAACTACATATGGCATGATTCTTGACCTTGTGGGATACATAGCAATGCATGTAGTCTCGACCACAAATTTTCCCAATTCATAAGATTGTTTTCTTACAAAATTTTGTCCCCAAGGACAATTTTCACATTGGAATTATGTTTCTCATTGGTCCAAAAAATCATCCTATAATTGCAAGACACAATATTCTTGACCATGTGACATTAAAATGAATGAAACATAATTGATTCTATAAGAAGATAAATTTCTTGACACCAATGTCCACGTTGTATGATGATAAACTGTACAACACTATAATGTTCACACCCAAGAGGAGGTCACACTCATCATCTTTAATTTTCCATTCGATATTTGATAATTATGTACAGATTGATTCCTATCCACATAGGATAAATAGAAATACCTGTATTTTTTTATCCTTGTTCATGGATCCTAATAAAATGTGTTCCCCCATTCTATGTACAGTTATACATACAAAGGTATGTTGATATTAACAACTGTGTATGTTTTTACTTCTAAAATTGTTGGATAAATAGTAATGTCTAAACCTCTAGATTTAGGCACATCCAGGATGTTAAAGAAACCCCCCCCCACCATATACAAACTCAGTCAATGCAAGAGACTCCAAAGTAGATCCTATTTATGGGTCTGTTTCATGAAAAATTTCCATTCCCTACAAAGGAATAATATATATGCAAGGAAGCACATCAAGAAATATGTGTGGATTGATTCTCATACTATGAGACGTGCAGTAACATTTGGACCCCACATCCAAGGCCCAACTGTGAAATAGATGAAATGTCCCCATGCATATGAATTAGACATGTACTAAGGGTTCTAGTTTAAAACTATATATGGATTGATTCTTATCCACACATGATATGTAGAGATGCATAAATTTCCACTCTTGGGCCTAGACAATACATGTCCCCTCTTTCACATTGGGAAAATCAATATTTACTGCATGAAATTAAACATCACGGGGTTCCAGAACTATATGTGGCTCGATTATTTCCATCACAAGATATGTAGTGACACCTGAATATACAATCTTGGTCCATCCACAACAAAGCCTAAAAATTCCCTCTTCCATATTTATGATCTGAATATTTATAGGGATACATTTTTTAAGAACTATGTGGGGCTTAGTTCATGTCCACATAGGATATGTACTGATTCGTTGGTCTTACATCCTGGTCTACCCACCCCAAACAAAATTCCTCCATCCCTGCACATGTTCCATACGTACAGAAGAGCATTTGCAACAAGAAATATGTGTGGTTTATTCCAAAAGAAATTATATATATTGTCACACCCAAATTATTTATCCTGTTCAAGCCATAATAAATTAAAATTTCCAAATCGTTAATTTTATCACCTCTGTATGGAGAAATAGTCCATTTCCACCCCTTTTTTCTCACACTTAGCATAGATTACATAGGATTTTAGGAAAATGGTTTACCTACATGATTATGTTGTATCAATAAACATTATGGTTTCCATGGTCCTTGTAGAAACACATTAAATGTCACACCAATTGTCCTTACTCCATTACGTTAAACTGTAAGACAAACATCCTTATAGTATGATGTAAAAATAAATGGATTCATGACATTCATCATTATTAATGTAGGTTGGCCAATTTCTTTAACAAATTATGTTAAACTGTTCAACTATTTTTCTTTACCACATGACACTAAACTACATGGAGAAAATCATTTCTACATTACATTACGCTATATGATACCTCAAGAACTACTTATACTTTTATTCTCATTCTATGAGATACATAGTGACGTGTGGGACCTATTCCCTAGTCCAATACATGGGGTAAAGAAATAAAATATCCCCTTATCCTATATAAAAAACAAATATCTAAATAAGAGATATTGACTTTGGGTTCCCCTTTTAGGGATATATCAATGAAACATAAATGAAACCTGATGCATATGAGTCATATCTATGTATGGAATTTTACACTCAATGGAAAATCACAAGATGATTTTTTCTAATGAACCTAAACAAATCCCTTAAATTCTTCATATAATGTGCCCAAGGAAATTCTCGATCATAATAATCATCCTCTGAACATTGGAAATTTAAGGTCAGTGTCCTACAGACACCTTTATTTGACAATTAGCAATATTCCCTTGTTGGTTCTTCATATATTTCCCAAAAAAGGAATTAATATAAATGAAAATTTATACCCATGAGAGTATTTTTCCTATCTTGGTACTACCCAATAGAATTTACATCCCATATTTTTTCTCCAGAATCAAGAACCCCTAGAATAATGGTTGAAAGTTTCTTTCCCCTATCATGTTTGAGGCATTTCAAAACGTCCCATATTTATGAGCCCCCTATGTATATCATTTCATGATATATGGTACTATCCATATAAACTAATATAGAAAGAGCCTATGACGTCCTCACCAAATAAAATGAATCTACATGAATGTTGTAATAGTTACAAGACAGTGAGCTACAAGATTCCTAAGAACAACATATGGCATGATTCCCATTTCTAAGAGATATGTAGTGACACTCAGATCACCAATATAAAGTTTATCCATGAGATAAAAATGTTGCCATTTTCTTATGTTTGAACCATACCTATATAAGATGTTTTTAACATTAAAATATCATAATTTCTAGAACTATGTGTGTCTTGATTCCTGCCTTCAAAGGATACATAGTGACACCCGAAATCAAATTCTAGAACCAACTGCAACAAAAGTCTAAAATAATATCCTCCTATGCACGAGCTTGACATGTAGAGGGAACTCTATAAGAACTATTTATAGCATGATTCTCTCTTTAATGGGATACATAGGGACACCTGGATCCTCAATACTAGGTCCAGTCTGGAGGTTCAAAATCCATCACTTTTTTTCCATTTATATTTCAGAACTGCAAAGTATTGATCTGACAGAAGAGCTATGTATGGCTTGATTCATGACCATTTAGGGTACATAGAGACACCCAGATATCAAATACTAGTTCCATCTGCAAAAAAAAAAGAAAAACATTTCCCCTTACATATGCATAGGTCAGACCTACAAGAGGAATCTTTTTAAAAAAATGTATGGTAAACCTTTCTACCCATTATTGGGAAATTGTGACATAAAATTCCCCACTAGTGTTCAGACACTCTCCATTCACAACCCAACCTCTATGTCTAAAAAGGTATAAATATCCATAAACCAGAATGTATATAGGAAAATTAGATTCACTATATTAGTGACACATTTTTCTACGATGCATAAAATGTTTCATTTCACATTTTATAAGTTTCCTACAAAAATGTCTTATCAAACATTGGTAGATTCATCCCAATGATAGGATTATCCTATATCTATATTCCCCATTAAATTTTACATCCCACATCACTCACTGTATTCAGAGACCCCCAAATTATAGTTTACAACTATAGAGAACCTGTCTTAACAAACATTAATATTTCATCATTTTAGATGAATATTTGGCACATTACAAAAATACATGCCCAAGGACTCTAATATTTTAGTGTATTTGGAAACATGGAACGCATTCATCTAGATTGGTGAATGTTATTCAACATCTTATTTAATTATCTTTTATTTTAGTACTCCAAATTAAAACTATTCTTCATAACCTGGGGAAAAAACATAATAAAGGGGGGATCTTAAATTCTAAATAATCATAAATAAAGGAATTACATAATCATAACATGAAAATAAGTGTATCAAAACATGGGAATAACATTTTAAAATCACACCATTTATAGAAATATTGTAACAATTATCCATGGAATAATTTTTGGTAGTTTGTTAGACGTGAATTTATAATATAATCATGAACATGAAACATGTGAGCACATCAAAGGCATAAGGCATATAATTTTTGAAATACAAATAAATATATAACATCATTCACTAAAATTCAAGGCCAATTTCCAAATCATAACTGGGAACTTCATAGGGACTACACCTACTGTGAATAAAATACCACCATCCCCAGTCGGAGTCCTTTCCTTGTAAAGGACATGGTTTCTCCATCTTCCTGTAGTCGATCGCGTTACTCTATCTTCCTATAGTGGATTGGGTTTTCCCATATTCCCATAGTGGATCGGGTTTCCCCATCATTCCATGGTGGATCATGTTTCCATAGCTTCCCATAGTAGATTGGGTTTCCCCATCTTCCCATAGTGGATCAGTTTTCCCCATCATTCCACAGTGGTTTGGGTTTCAAAGGCACATAACTCGTGAGAGTGAAACATGTTTTATAAGCATTATTCCATCAAAATAGAAATCATTCAAGAAATAATATGAATATTATTCTATGATAATATCCCCAGTAAAACATAAACTATAACGATGTATCTCATATTAGATGGAGAATTATTTTTAATGATCACATGGACCATTTCATAAGTAAATTTTTATTTCTTCAAAAATTGATTTCATTAAACCACTTCAAAAACACTTTTCTTATAAAAAGGATTCACAATTTTATAAACATACATTTCTTGAGGAAAGTATATTATATTCTGTGAAAAAATCTTTTCAAAACATAAATCATTTTGAAAAACTTTTTCCTCTAAAATATATTTTAAAACATATAATAGAATATTAAAAAAAATAAAAATATTTTTACTTGAAACATTATAAAAGAATATTGAAAATTTTTTTAAAAACATTTTCTGTGAAACTATATAAAATAATATTTAAATCCTTTTGAAAAAAATGTATCCTTGAAAACTTATAAAAGAGGCTTTAAAATATTTAGAGAACCTTTTTACTTACATACATATAAAATAATATTGATAACATTTTAAAAAAAATATTTAAAACTTCTAAAATAATGTTGAAAAAATTTAAAACACTTTTTATACATATATAATTTTTGAAAAACTTTTAAGAAAACGTCCTTTTGAAAGAACAAAAATTACAGAGTTAAGAGTTACATATGGTAATATTATCTTAAAATCAATTTATTAATTATCTTAAGTACCAAAGATTATAAAAATTATACCAAAACATGAAAAGGAAATTTAATTCTAAAACACCCAATAAATAACTACATCGCAAAATTAATCCATGTTTTTTTTTCAAATAATGGACATAAATCTAAACAAATTTATAGTTTCATTTAACACATTTTGGTGTTATTGTATGTTAATCTAAAATAAAGAAAAATAAAAACCAAATCTTAAATCCACAAGAAGGCTGCTATGTGTTCCAGTAAATATTTTAAAACATGTGTCCCATTATGACAATGCCTTAAATGTTGCAGCATGGTCCATTATTACATTAATGACCAATATCATAACAAATTATGATGATCATGTGTAATGAAGCGGATTATTACCACATTTAATACTTTACCATCATTGATAATTATGTAAACCCCATACTATTTCATGATGATTCTATTTTTGTAATCACACTCAAACAATGTATTTATATATCTATAACAAAAAGTCATGAGGTATCTATTATGGAGTGAATAATTTTTTGTATAAATATATTTATAATTACGCAACATGTGTCCTTCATATCCCTAATATACACTTACAATTCTCCAATGATTATGTGATATTCTTTAGTGATCCATGTTTTAATCCTCTTTCAAGAGATTTACTTCAAGTATCCCATATGTCTAAATATATTACAAAAAACAAAACAAAGCTTCAAGAGATTTAACATTCATAAATGGTAATAATAATTAACATTTCCAAGAACAAATAACTTGAATATGAAAAAATTAATATGGTTCCACAGGGATTTCCCAAAATATGACACACTAGATTGAATAATTCCTTCTAATATAAATAATTGTTTCCTCAATTGTTTATTAGTATAAGGAATTTATTATGTATTTTCCATTAAATTAGAAGTTATCACCCTTTCCAACCACCTCTAAAACCTCAATATGAAATTATTTTCTCTATCTGATATAATATATAATGGATTATAATAAAACATCATGATTTATTACATTCATAGCATACCTAATACGTCTAGTGAGGAAATCATTTGAATAGATAACAAGTGGTATTATTTTGTGATTTGGTCCATAGTCACCTAGATAGCTTCTGGATTTCCAAATGACCATGGTAAATCACCAAAACATTCATCAAAACCTTATATAATTTTAATTCAATGATTGTTAATAGATGGAAGAGTTCTATAAGATACTAATTCTTATCCTTCCGTGATTGACTAATAAAACAACAAGATAGAAATATCTCTACCTCATTCTTCTTTCCCAAATATATAAAAATTGTTAATGATATGTTAAACCTTTATTAACTAAGGACATAATTTACAACATTATTTTTAAAAAATATTCATAAAATTTTATCATATACATCAATTAATCAACATCATACCCATAAAAAAGAATTTAATATATTTGTATTTAACACCCATCAATAGTAACCCTATAAATTTTGGAATTTCATTTATTTTGAAAATTAGTAACCATCACTGGCCCTATATTATAATATCCAATATATTAGAACTAAAAGTATTCCAATATAACATCATATGAAATACTTCCTTAATATCTTCTTGATAAATATCAACCACCAAACTCATTATACATGACTACTCTTCTGATTCATTTAATATAGGATTCCTCACAATCAGGCCATCCACTATAGGGTTAAACATTCAGTGTGTATAAGAAAAACAAAATAAAACTAATAATGTTACATAATTCCTCATAACATTACCATGTTTTAATCACAATATGAGTAAATATATATCAACTAAGCATTAATTGAATTAATATTTTCTTTATATAGAAATAAATACACAATGAACATTTCTTTATTAGATAATGTTATTTAAAAGTAAATTCTATAAATTTATAAATTGAATTCAATGAAATTAATTTAAATTTCTTATTACTTTTCAAAATTAACTTTGTGTGAACTATATATTTTTTTTTGAAACAGTATATATTTGGGTGAATTGTTAAAAATACTAATTTTATAGAAACTGTAATTTGAAGGAAATTAAAATGATATAAGAATAATAAGAAATAATTGAAAATAATTTTTATCTAAAAGATATATATTTTTCAATTGATATAAGTCATATAAGAATATAATTATGAACATTGAAATATCTTCATAATATTTTTGAAATCTAAGTGATGTTTTGTTCAAATAAAAGTAGTTTCGGATTCTTCTAGCCTAATCAAGAATATACAAGGATCCTTACTGTTTTTTTAATGAAAAATAAAAATCTTTTTATTTAAAATAATTTAATTAAATCCATTAGAATCTGGATTATAGATTATTTTGAAAAATAATAATTGTTCTGCTTAAAATAAATATCTTTTTAGATGGTTTCATTGAGTTTTGCACACTTACATAAAAAATTATTTCTAAAAATTATAAAAACATAATTTTTTAGACTTTATTTCATATTTTTAATCATAATAATTAATATTAGTTAATATGTTAAACCTTAATTTTTTGTTATAATGAATAGTAAAATAGTAAAAATGTAATATCTTGGTTTGGGTTAAAAACATTTATCATTGTTTAAACAATGAAATAAGATTAAACATTCCACATAAACATATCTAGAAAATATTTTTGGAATATATATCAATCTTATAATATTCTAAATTTGATTTTCGAACCATTTTGAGAATCTTTCAAAAAGAAATATTTATATTGTTTAAATAATTTAAGTAATTCTATGGTTGTCCCTCCCCACACTTATAAATGGGAACCTCTTATCCTCCTATATTAATAAATTCTAATCAATCTCACTTATAACAAACCTTTCAAAAAAAACATGATAATATTATTCTCTTCTTTTTTGGGATTCTGTTCTTTAATAGAGACATCCTAAAAAATCTAATGTGCTAAGAAAAATTAGGCATTCAAATACTCTTTTAATATATATTTCTTCTTTTACATCATATAAATATTTTCTACCAATAATAACATAATGAATTCAGAATAATAAATATATAGAGATGTTATTATGATTTTTGAAAAAATATTTTCCATCCCCTTTACATTCTATGTAATATTAAAATATTACTTGTATATATGTATGACCTATCACATCCAATTAATGATTTAATTCATTTTTTATCACCAATTTATATCTATGGTCATAAATATTAAACCAATAAATATATATGATATGTATTATTAAATTATGATTTTTGAAATATAATTTATCATCAATCTTATTTCCCATCCACATGTTAAAAAATGATAAGATGTGGACTTCCACCTCTATGAAGTGATGTGAATTATTTTTAATGTATTCCTATTATATATGTTTCTAAAATTATATATAATGAAGATAAATAATAATTATAACCTTAATAATATTTAAAAATTTGTATTAATATTATATTAAGTCATTGTCTTACCCATTCAGTCTTTATAACATGCTCTTGTTTAGGTCGGTTTTTCCACCTATATGGGTAATGTTAAAATTTTTATGACATGAATGATTAATGAGTGTTAAATATTGGTGATATTATATAATAAAAATATATAATATAAATGACAAAAATTCTTGAGATGGATTAACCATGGTCAATGTTCATGTACCAAGACTGTCGAACCAAAACTAGCATTAAAATTAAACTGTTATCACATGAAATAGTGGTTTTAATAAAGAACTGTTAATAAATGGTGGATAAGATGTCAAAAAAGATAATATATCATATTATAAGTATTAATATGGATATATAATAAAATTATGATAAATTTAAATTTCTTATATAATTTTATATAGACTCTTATGAGGTATGTTGAACATGAGGTAAGAGCTTCGCATCTCACTTTTTCTACAATGAGATATACACCATAATCACCAAATATTTCATTATTTTTAATTATATATATATCCCCATATAATTTTATATATAGTGAATATATTTATATTCATGTAATTTAATTTTTCATTATATGTTATTTCTTTCATGGGGGTTATAATACAAAATTTACCAATGTGATAAGGGTTTTATGTTACAATCTCTCTTTTTATAGGAATTGATTATGCTTAAATTTACAATGATGATATTATATGGTCTATCTCTCATAAATAATATTTTATTTATTATCCTAAAATTATTTCTTTAAATTAAAATTATTCTTTTCATTTTCATCTCTTTAAGTACTAAAACATAAAATCGAATGTTTTTAAAGAAGAATAAAAAATGATTTCATATATGTTTGGAAATATTTGTATCTAGTGTACACATTTTCTTTGAAACATTTTAAATAATATTTTTAATTTTTCCAAAATATTTTTTAAATTAATTTTTAACCATGATTTAAATTCTATAAAAATTTTAAAATGGATATTCTTGTCATTTTCTGAATAAGTTATTTTTTACCAGAGGTGTTGATAGTATAATGGTTTTAATTTAACCACAAAAAATGGTTTTTCCCAACATTATGACTATTATATTAATTGAATATTACTTTAAAAATTATATATTTCTTTCGAAGTAAAATAATTTTTCGAAAAAATATATAAATTTTCTTCATTTCAAATAAGTGACTTCAAAGTGAAAAGGTTATCTTCTTCAATAATTTTATGGTGACCATTTAAAAATTGTTTTTATATATCTTTATTTCATATGATGAAAATTATGATTCATTGAGGATATACTCTAATGAATCCATCCTTATTACTTATATATATTCTTTATGATTAGTTTGTTCTATTTATCGACTGGGTAAAATCTTATCATTTTTTATTCAGGTTTATCAATATAATTGTTTCTGTTTATTTTATATTGAATTATTATTCATTTCATTAGTATAATGATTTTATTGGAATTATTATGTGATGAATGACTCTCGTTATTACAATATATTCCTCAGATGGTATCATGAGAAAAACTAGTTTCGGTATAAAGTGTATGCCTTGAAAAATTTTGTACATTTTCATGGCTCAAGTCCTTAGTGTTAAGATTGTGATCTTCATCAGTACGAGTTCAATAATTATGAAACTAGTTTACTATTATTCATATGAATAATTATATTTACATCTAATCAATGGATTTATTAAAATATTAGTGATATTATTTATATATAATTTTTCATGATTGTTTATATCTACCATATTATTTGTGGATTATTTCTCCTATAATAGCTTATATTGTACCTTTTCCCAAACTTAGTGTCTAAGACCATTGTTTATTATGTTTTCTTTTACCTGGTATACCATGAAAGGACTAATGAATGATTTCAAGGACAGACTATATGAAATGATATATTTCTCACTAAAAATTTAAGTTTTAAAAATTAATTCAAATGTAATTCGATGATCAAGTTTGTATATATTCCCCCATGACTGGTAAACTATTCTATCCTTAGGGATATGGTCTCTTAAATTTTATTTCATTATAGTAATGTAACCACCTACTTCTCGTTACTAGATTCATGGTGTTATATTTAGTATCAGGGTAATTTCACTATAAAATTTGAGATCTATGTATAAAAAACATATGTTAAAATTTTAATATGAGTAGGAATATGATAACATAATTGGATAGACAATATGGGAGGATATACATTTGTTTATTCCCATACACATTACGAATCATTGAGGTATATTTGAATAACTAATTATTATTTGAGGATATTCCAAAAGGTACTATGTTTATAAATATGAAATTATCTCTCTATATATTATTAATAAATGTAATGTGTTACATAAGATATAGAATTATAGTATATGATTAAAACTTCACAATTTTTTTGGTTAATATTTTAGACATAATTATTTATTAATTAGACATAGTAAAAAGAATAAAAACCATATCAATGAAAGTAATATATGTATGTATTTACCTACTGGTAAATTAAATGAAGATAGGGATAGAGATGATGATAGAGTAGAAAAAAATTATAGTTATATTGGGATATTCAACTCAGATCATGGAAACAAACATTGGCCTTATGTAGAGTCTTTTAAACCCTAATATGGATCAAAAATGATGGGCCTATTAATATAATGGAAAAATACATCATCCAGTGGGACTACTAATTAATTAGTAACTAATGAAAGGATTAAGTCCTTGGAGAATAAAGTTATCACTTTGGAAATTAGTGAAAGGGAGATAGATATCATGAAGGTTTATCATCTAATGTTTGATGCAGATAAATGGTGGTAATTGATACAAAACACTAATGAGTCATAAGAAATAAATAGATTATAGTGGAATTCATTTATAATATATTCATTGAAAAATAATTTCCTTAGTAGAAATTATATGATACGAAGATAAAATTCTTTAATCTTTGAAAAAAACAAGGTGAAAATGTTTCAGAATACAAAGATCGCATTATGTGGTTGGAAACTCATGTCATGGATTTTTTAAGTAATTCATGGAGTAAGATTTATTATTTATTTTATGGAATAAATAATTGATATTTAATGGAATTAAACTCTCATAAATTTTTAATATATGAGGATACATTATCAAGTTCAATAAAGATAAAAAAAATTCCAATATTTATGATTTATATGTAATAAAAATAAAATAAACTGGCAGATGAGAACTCTAAAAAAGGTGATATGAGTGAATTGAAGGGAAGAATTTATAACATATAATAATTTCAGAATGGAACATAATTGAACATTGATGATGGGAATGAGAGTTTTCATTAATTTTTGGAGATAAAGGACATCATACTCATAATTACAAGTGATATAAAAAAGGTATGAGTGAATAATGCATTGACTACAAGGATATGAGGAATTATTCAAATGAATTCTCTTAGAGTCAAGGGATTTTTCCTTAAAAACATTCAAGGGAACACAGCCAAAAATATATGATCACTACATCTGAATTTTATGTTCTTAAAGATGTAATAGTCGGTATGTCAATTATACTCAGAAATTTAGCTTTTTCATAGTTTTCATGTGCATAATCAGAATCTTTTTTATCTTCCATGTTTTCTAGGAAATGTTATATTTATTTAGAAAATTAAGAAGGTAGTTTTTAATCAAGAACATCTTATACACCAATCTAATGGTGAAGTTCAGTTTTCCATAGATCTCATCCCTAATGTAAAATATATTTCTAGGACTCCCAATATGATGTATGTAGTATAATTACTAGAATCTATGAAACAACTAAAGGATTTTTTATAATAGATTTATATTACCTAGTTTTAAAACATGGGGTTCTGTTATTCTTTTTTGTTAATAAAAAATATGTTTCTAAGATGTTGTGCAATGATTATAGGAAAAACAATGCAATTAGTAAAACAAACAAGTATAATCTTCCTATTATTGATAAATTGTTTGATCAGTATCAAGAATCACAATATTTCTCAAAGATTGACCTATATTCTTGGTATCATAAATTTCATGTAAATAAATATGATATTCTAAATTTGAAATTCAATAAAACTTATAGGTATTAAAATTTTATATTAGTTCGATTTAATTGGAAAAATACACCCTTTATTTTTATGTATCTTGTGAATAAAGTATTCAACGAACATCTCAATAATTTGGTAATGACATATATTCATGACATATTTAAATAAACTAAATTTTATAATTATTAGAAGAGTTATTTTTGAATCATTCTTAAGAATCTTTTAAAAAATGACTTATATGGAATATTTTGAAAAAGTAAATTCTAGATTCATGGTTATTATTTTATTGGACATATAATCTATAAGGATTTAATATAATTTTATCCTTTGAAGATAAAGGTAGTGATGTGATTTAAAATAAAAATTAATATAACTTAAGTATGTAACATCCAAGTATTAGTAGGCTACTATCAATAATTTGTTCAAAATTTCACTCAATAATCTCACGTGTTAACCAATTTGGCAAACAACGTGGTTAAGTTTATAAGGTCAAAATAATATAATGAATGTCTTGATGAATCAACAAGGAAATTTTGAAATGAACTGATATTGACATTACCATCATGAAGGGATGTATTTTTTTTTATATAGTGATTCATACATGAATGGAATTGGATGTTTCCTTGCATAGAATCATATATTTGTTTCTTATACATCAAGGCAGGTAAAGATTTATGAATAGAATTATCCAACCCATGATATTGATTTGGGAACAGAAATATTTTCATTGAATATATGGAGTCATTTCATTTATAGTTAATTATGAGAAATATATATAGATCACAAATTTTTAAAAAACATATTCCCATAAAATATCTAAGAGTAAATAAAAGGTTATGGTTAGAACTACTCAAGGTTTATGATTTCTCAATACTCTAAAATCTTATGGTATAAAATAAGGTGGTTGATGTATTGAGTAAGAATGTTCCTATAGTTTTTTCTAAAATGATGATTTTAAAAGATAATATATTCATGGATTTAGTAATCTTGGATATATGAATCATTATGTAATGAGAAACATAACATATTTTCCAAAAAAATTCTAAACTATCAATATTGTAAAAAAAATATTCCCCAGTTTGTTTAAAATATTATTTAAACGAAAATAGAATCCATTAATGATGTAAGTTGGAATAATTCTTTTATGAAGATGTTATTTTGAAATTTGTAATGATTACATGGGTTTTGTTTGTTCCTGAACTAAAAAAAGTACTATTAAAGACAAAACATAGCTTAAATTTCACTATACAGCCTAGGAGCACCAAAAGTTTTTAGGATTTTAAGGAATGTTTTTAAGGATAATATGAAACATGAAATTGAATAATTAATTTCATGATGCTTGGATTATCATCATGTAAAGTTTAAGATAAAATATTCAAACATTCTCATGAGTCATATACCTATTTTTTTTAAAAAAATAATGATTGATATTATTATACATAATATATCTAGTTTTCCAAATACTCCTATAAATAATGGTGTAATAGGGGTTATTTTTTATCTCTTAACTATGTTCACACATCTCCTCACAATGAGGTAAGATATAACTTTTGAGTGCCTCACATGGTTCTATAATAATAATGTCGTTAAACATTATGGTGTTCCCATTTCGATTCAATTAAATAAAGACAAACATTTTACATCCAAATTATATAGGAGTCTTCAAAAGTCTCTTGACACTGAGCAACATTTGGGCACTTCCTATCATCATCAAACATATTGTTAGTCTAAAAAGACTATTTTTTTAAATTACAAGTCATGTTATGTTCATGAACATTTTACTTTCAAGGTGCTAGGATAAGTATTTACCTTTGGAACAATTGTCATATAATAATATCTTCCATTGAGGCATTTAAATGGAACTATATAAGACATAATATTGAAAGTGATTTTATACTCCAATTTACAAGATGAAGTTGTCGAATGGAAGCATATAAGAAATGATATTCTTGAGGAGAAAATTTTAAATTTGAATACGATTCAAAATCATTTTAATCCCATGTAATGTAGATAAAAATATAATGACAATAACCAAAAAAGAGTGACATCCCATATTTTATTACACATTAATTCATGATTTATTATATAAATATGAACATAGTACAACCAAAGATTATCGTAAGGTATAGTGTATTTTGGAAATTAAGAATATATAATGTTAACATGAATCTTAGGTAAAAAATCATTATTTAAAAAACTATAAAACATGACATTATATTCCATGGTCTTCTAAAACTCCATGAAATAACCTAGGGACGTATATAAGAAAGTGGTGAAAAATAACTCCAAGTAAGCGAAAAAATAAATCATAGTATAAGAAAAATAAATACATGTGAGCTAATAAGAATATCAAGGTAACATAAATGGGGTTAGAATCATAATATTGAACTATGAGGCATGATGTAACATTATAACATAATGGAAATATAGGAATGTGGAAATAATATAAAGCATGGCCTAATAAACATAATTGTATGATAAATACCAAGAAAAAATAGTGAGGAATGATTAGTATGACCTTTAAATCACCATACATTGAATATATTTGGATGAAAATTTTACCTTGTGCATTATAGGGATATATAATTTTGGGAAAACATGTCGCTTCCATATCATGTACATGTATAAGATTTCCCCATAGATCATTAAATATAAGGATTTATTTCACAAATTTTAACCCCATGATTTAGGAGTGTGGGTTATATATATTTAAATCCCTTATCAGTTAAAGATAGGTATAACAAGAAGAATACCCTATAGTGTGCATGGAGATGCATATTCACTGCTAAAATATTTGACATGGAAAATCACAAGATACTCCCAAAAGAATAATTGGTGTAGATAATGTTTTATAGATGTGGATAATGAGATAAAAAAATTTATATAATTACATGTTAATCTTGATTACAATTAATGGGATGTGTAAAAATATATCCCAACATGAAAATTTGGAAATATAAAGTCATTACATAAAAAAGGTTCTGGAATAAAGAAAATGATAGGATCAGTTACCTTGAGTAAGAGCCTCTAAATTCATGGAAAGGGCTTTTTAACATCATGGGGGAACTATAAGAGGGATCAAAAGAATAAAAGGATGACTAATATCATAGTATAAGGGTTTTAGTGAATAATAATGGGAGGATGGGTGGGTATTGATAAAAAAATAACGGGTAATTATTTACTATTTTTCAAAACATGTTCTTGGAAACTATATGATAAAGTACTCAGAACCACAAACCTTACATGGTTTTTACCCATGTTTCAATCCAAATAAGATTTTTTTTATTATTTTATAACACTATGATTCTAATTTATAAAAATAATTCCCTTGGTGATGTGTAAGTGAAGCATGTTTATAAATAAATGATTTCAAAACATTAAAATATAATATATGGGTGTTTCAGAGGAATCATTAAGGGTTTATAAATTTAACTAAATTGCCTCATGAAAACATTATAATATAATATATGTTTTAGAGGAATAATTATATAAATTATTTTTGAAAAATATTGAATTTATTTTCAAATTAAATCCTTTGAAAAGGTTATAGTTTGGTATTTTGAAAATGGTTTTATTTTCAAAATAATGTTTAATTTTTTAAAGGTGGATAATCGTGGAAAGGATGATTTTGGAATGAATTTCTATGATAAATTCATGTGATAGAATCTAAAATGTCAAGCCTTCAGTTGATAACTATTGAGACTAAGGGAATTTGTTGTCTATTTATAAAAGGAACATGGTAGGTGTCAGAGAAACCAACTGAAGCAATATACTTAAACTTTTGTTGCACCTGAACCACAGGTGAACTAATAACTGGTTCAGAGTATATTCTATGCTTTTCAAGCAATGGAAACGGGGAATATGAGGGATAATCCAAGAAAAGTAGAACATTTTGTCTAGTTCTAGAGGTAGAATATACCCATATTTTGGGGTGATTATGAACCATCAATGGTAGATTTGTGGATGAATATGATGAATCATCTCTTTGATATCATCAACAAATGATCATAGATGAAATTCAATATATAGATATAAATACCTGAGGATCTTGCATGCTAGTGGTGGGATTTTTCTATTCAGGTTAATTAGACCATGACCATTCATGGGAGGATATTGAATTGTTTTTTAAAAAAAAAATCTATCTTAAAATGTTTATATTTCAATGAAGTATGGACTTCTTCATCTTGAATCAATAAAATATTTCTTTTCATAGATTATACATCTAAATTAATTCATTTAGTAGACTTTTTAAATGATGTTACTGTTAGTGTGTCCTTGAAGGTACGCATCATTGAATCATGGTTGAGATAGAAGATTAACTCAAATATTGTTCTGCTCTATATTATGGATTATATAGATATATTCAATTGAGATGTGGTATCTGAAGAAATATCTCAAGATCTATGGGAGGAGGAATTATGTTGATACTCATGGGAAACAGTGGAAACTCTAATACTGTGAAAACTCAGTAGAGGGAAACTTATTTACATGGTGGGAGCATGAATCAAATTCAAACGGCTAGATTGGGGAACCTTCCTTCACAAAAATAAGATCAAACATGGGTGTTTACGATGTGGTTTGCTTGACCATATAAGGAGAGATTTTATGGAACAGCCTAAGTAATTACAAAACTACAATCATATAGGGATTCATCAATGATATAGTCATAGTGCTCTGGGTACTGATGCTCAGGACACTTCTCCGGTGTCACGAGTTTCATATACTTCAACAGGTTGAGGGTATTAGAATACCTCTCTTCAACAGAACATAGGTCACCATGGTGGTTCTAGAAATACCATGACACTTCAGGTAGTAAAAAATCAAGAGTAAAATAACGAACAAATTGTTTCCTTTATGTGATTATATGGAGCTGAGCATGTTATTGTTGATTATCCTCCTAGATCATATACAGTGAAAGGTACGATTCTTAAATAAATGATTTTTGAAAAATATTGAAATTATTTTCAAATTAAAGCCTTTGAAAAGGTCGTAGTTTGGTATTTTGAATATGGTTTTTTTTTCAAAATAAAGTTTAATTTTTTAAATATGGTTCATCGTGGAAAAGGATTATTTTGGAAATCCTCTCTATGATAGAATCATGTGATATAATCTAAAATGTTAATCCTTCAGTCGATAACTAGTGAGACTAAGGGAATCTATTGTCTGTTATAAAATGGAACATGGTAGGTGTCAGAGAAACCAACTGAAGGAATATACTAAAAAAAAATTTGCACCTGAACCACAGGTGAACCAATAGATAGATCAGAGTATATTCTATGCTATTCAAGAAATGGAAATGGGGAATAGGAGGGATAATCCATGGAACGTGGAAAATTCTGTCCAGTTCTAGAAGTATAATCCACCCATATTGTGGGGTTATTCTGAACCATCAATGGTAGAGGTGTGGCTGAATATGATGAATCATATATTTTATTTAATTAGTAAATGATCATAGATGAATTTCAATACATATATGTATATACCGGAGGATCTTGCATGCAAGTGGTGGGATTTAGCTGTTCAGGATAAATTAGACCACGACCCTTCATGGGAGGATATTGAATAGTTTTTAAAAAAAAATATTCTATCCTTAGATGTTTATATTTCAAATAATAATGTACTTCTTCATCTTGAATCAATAAAATATTTTTTCTTCATAGATGATACAGCTAAATTAATGAATTTAGTGCACTTTTTAAATGAATTTACTATTAGTGTGTCCTTGAAGGTAAGCACCATTAAATCATGGCTGAGATAGAAGATTAAGTCAAATATTTTTGTGCTATATATTATGGATTATAAAAATATATTAAATTGAGATACATTAGCTGAAAAAAATATATAAAGGTCTATGGGAGGAGGAATTATGTTGATATCCATGGGAAACTATGGGAACTCTAATAATGGGAGAAAGCAGTAGAGGGAAACATATTTTCATGGTGGGAGATAAATAAAATTCAAACGGTTAGATTGGGGAACCTTTTTCCACAAAAACTTATCAAAGAGGGTATTTTCTAATGTGGTTCTCTTGGCCACATAAGGATATATTTTATGGAACATCCTAGGTAATTCAAAAACTAATATCATATAGGGGTTCGTCAATGATATTGTCATAGTGCTCTAGGTACTAATGCTCAGGACACTTCTCAGGTGTCACATGTGTCAGATAATTCAACAGTTAGAGGTTATTATAATAACACTATTCAACATAATATAGGTCACAAAAGTGATTATAGAAATACCATGACTATTTAGGTAGTAAAAGCTCAATAAGGAAATAAAGAACAAATTTTTTCCTCAAGGAAATTATATTGAGCTGAGCAGGTTATTGTGGATGATCATCCTATAAAATCTATAGTGAAAGGTATGATTCTTTTAAATTCAACCATTATTTATGTGTTTTTTGATAATTTTGAATCACATTCCTTTATTTCTTCTCTTGTTTTTGATGTTTTAATGTTTAAAATATGAAATGATTACTTCTATGAAGAAGCTGCAAACTCTTCTAAGTCAAAGAGAATGCCAATCCATTGTGTGTAAAACATTTTATATAATCGTTTATGGAGAAAAGCTAAAATGAGACTTCCCTATTTTTGAGATAGATTTTTTTATATAGTTTTTGGAATGGATTGCATGACAATGTTCAAGGCTCCCGTTGACTATTTTAGAAGAATGGTTAGTTTCAGGACTGAGGATGGCATCGAGCATCTATTTAGAGGAGTTAATAATATAATGTAATGTGTGATGAGATTATTAGAACCGTAAGTTGTAATTATATCATACTGGTTAGAATTATTGACTTTGGCATTGATGGAATAGATTAAGATTTTCAGTTTTACAACAATTTTGGATCAGTTTCCTAACATTTTTCCTAAAATTTTCACATGGTTTCCACAGATAATGGAAGTTGAGTTTAAAATTGATCTTCTATTAGGGACTAGTCCTATGTCACTTTTGTTTTATGGAATGGAACCAATGGAATTAAGGGAATTTAATGTATCATTGGTGGAGCTGGGAAGGAAAGGTTTCATCCGTCCAATCATTCACCGTTAGGTATTACCAGTCTTAATTGTGAAAAACATGGATGTAACTCTAAGTATGTGAGTGTATTATCATAATATCAACTATGTTACTATAAATAATAAGTATCCACTTCCATGCATTGATGCATTTTCAATCAATTTAGGGTATCTCAAAAGTTATTGAAAATTGACTTGAGGTCAAGGTATCAACAATATCAATTTTAAAAGGGTTATATACCAAAGAAATCTTTTAGAAGTTGATATGGACATTATAAGTATGTAGTAATACCTTTCCGTCTTGAAAATTCACCAATGGTCTTTATGGAATTGATGAATCAGATAATTCTTATATATATTTAATCTTTTGTGGTGGTTTTTGTGGATGACATAGTTGTGTATTCAAGGAACAGGGATAATCATGAACAATACTTGGAGATAGTATTGAGAATCTTGAGTGATTATAAGTTGTAGTCTAAACTATCAAAGTGTTATTTTGGGATAAATGATGTATGTTTTCTTGGGAATGTAATTTCTAAATGATATGTTTCTGTAGATCCTGAAAAGATCAAGGATGTTATCTCTTAGCAACCACATAAGGTATTCAATATAAGTAGTTTTCTTGAATTGTATGGTTTTTATCGATGCATTTTTTTATGATTTTTCATGACTAGTTTCAACATTGAAAGATTTAAAAAAGAATAATCTTAAAATAAATTTGTACAAGGACTTACCTAATTCTTTTCAAGATCTTAAATTTCTCCTTGCATCCCCACCAATCTTGATTTTTATGAAATATATGCAAGGGTAAATTGTGTATTGTGATTCTTTGGGATCTGGGTTGGGTTTTTTTATTATATAGGGAGATCATGGTTTTCATATGGCTCAAAGAAGTTATGATTGCATGAGAAGAACAAACCAACATGTGATTTGGAGTTAGATTCCATAGTCCATGAATTAAATACTTAGTATCACTATCTCTTTGGTGATAAATTTATCTGTTCTAGGATCGTAATATCTTGAGGAATTTTTTCTCACAATAGGATTTGAACGTGAGACAAAGAGGATGGATGGAGTACCTTCAAATGTTTAACTTTTAATTAATGTATACACTAGGAAATGGTTGTGTAGTGGAAGATGCATTAATTAGAAATTCTTATGCTTCTTTTGAGAAAGAAACTTTAGATGATCATCAATTGATGTCTGTATTAGCCTAAATTCTCATGGATTATAAATACATAGGTGATTTTTGGGTTTTATTTCCTTTTTTAGTGGTTTTTAATATGGTAAATATGGTTTAAGAGGAATAGACATATGATGGAGAATGATTGTCTATGAGGTTAAAACTAAATGGTGGGGAAACCAATGAGGGGTTGATGATGGATAAGAGTTCAATGTTGTGATTCATAAATCGTTTCATTTTACATATAGTTTTTCTGGAAAAAATTATTCCTGCTTACCACCATTAAAGATGGTCTATTCATCCTATAATAGAGAATATTTATATGGTTTTGAAAGAAATGTTTTGGTGGGTCGGTTTAAAAATGAAGGTGGTTGAGTTTGTTTCGTGCTGCTTAACATGTCGGTAGGTTAAGGTGGAGCATCAGTGGCTAGTAGGTATGTTGCAGTCTATAACTATTCCTATATGGAAGTAGGAGAAGATAGCTATGGAATTTGTAACAAGTCTCCCAATAATGGTTCAAAAACATGATTCTATATGGGTGATAGTGGATTGTCTCACAAAGTCACCTCATTTCATCCATTTTTTTGAAACTCATACAATGGAGGACTAATTGAAAATTTATATCCAATAAGTGGTAAAGAGTCATGGAATAACAGTTTCAAAAGTGTCAGACATAGATCAGAGGTTTACGTCTCATTTCTGTAAATCCTTATAGAAATTCCATGGGACATAGTTGACTATGAGTATAGCATATTGTTCTCATACTGATGGGAAATATAAAAAATTATATAAACATATAAAGACATGTTTTGGGATTTAGTAAGGAATTTTTGTGGCTCTGGGGAATAGAATGTTTCATTAGTGGAGTTCTTGTATAATTATAGTTATCAGGTCTCAATAAAAGGGCTCTATTGGAAGCTATTTATGGGTTTCCATGTTATTTTTTTTCTTTTTTGGATGGAAATAGGTGAGACAAAACTGGTTGGGTCGGGCCTTGTCCATGAAAAAATATAAAATATTTGGTTGATCAGTAAATGGATTGAGACATCTCACAGTATTCAGAAATTGTATTAGGATCATCGTTGACAATTGTTTTCATTCGAGGTTAGTGATCATGTGTTTTTGAGAATATATCCAAGGTGTACAAATAATCAATTTGCAATGTAGAGAAAGTTATCTCCTAGACACATATTCCATTTTGGGAATATAATTTTAGTTAGTGATATGGCATATCTCTTAGAATTTCCACCATTGTTCAGTGTGGGGTATAATGTGTTTTATGTATCTCAGTTAAAAAAATTATCAACCTAGCCCTGACTATGTGATCATATGGGATACTGTTGAACTATTTTAGGATGATTTATTGGTACATATCTTGTTGTGGATTATAGATATAAAAGATAATGTCTTGTGTAAGAAAATCATCGGTCTATTTAGGGTTTTATTGAAACATGGTCAAATTTATGAAGAGACCCTAGAACCTAAAAAGTAAATAAAAGGGTAGTTTCCAGAACTCATTTAGAGTTGTTATTGTTATTTACTTTCTATGGATGGAAAGGCTGATGGTGGGAAGAATGTAGCACCCCCAGTTTTAAATAAGTAACATTTATTTAAACTTTTTATGTATTTCAAGTATATGGGTAATTTCTGGGATATTTTGGACAACTTTTTGAGTGATTTTGTGGATTTTATATAGGATTATTGTTTGAGAAAACCATGAAACAGCTACCAAAAACATTCACAATGAGAAATGGGCAAATGTTATGGTGCATAGGCAGTGCACTGTTTGTCCAACCCATATGGATGCCTAGTAGAAAATATTCTACTTGAGATAGTGGGCTTTGACATGGCTGAAGAATGGTTTGGAAACTATATGATCCAATCATCTGAGGTTCCTGCAAGGTATAGAATTTGGAAAATGGTTAGTGTAGGGTTTGCCTAATTGTGTGACTAACTGTGCACAGTAAAAAAAACTAGATCCTAAAATTGTGGATCTAGGTCAGTGTTATGTTTTGATGCCTTTTTTTCCCAAAATCGACCTCACTTGTTATTTTTTCCTCTTAAAGGTTTTATAACCTCACCCCATCAATATGGAGATAATATTATGGCCTTTATTGGTTTTTTTAATCTATATTACGATGAAAAGTGATTATTCTTGGTTGTTCTTGGTGATTTTTCTTAGATGCAGTTATATATATCTCTTGTTTTATTAGAACTACATCAGTTTTGGTTAGATATAATATATTTTATACCAAAGATTATTATTATTTTATTATAGGGGAATAGATCCAAGGTAGTTTTAGGGAGATTTTACCCGGTTTCGTTGGTGTTTTCGTAATGTTTATTATTTTCACCAATCTCTAATGGTAGGTGGATTCATCGTTGATGCCTCTTTTTAGAACATGAATGATTGATTACAAATTTTTAAAAATTGGTTGTTAAATTGATATGCATTTCTTGTTAAAGACCCTCTTGAGTGACAGTTTTGGAAATTGTAAAATGGTGTGTTTTGGTTGGAAAGTGTATTTTGTAACATGCTTTTAAAAATGATGATTTTATAATGTTTTTTTGGTTTTTTTAATGGGAAAATAAGTTTTTCAATAAAAAATTTGTTTTTTGAAATGTATCTGAACACACTAGGGTTTGAAATGGTTTTTTTCATATTTGTTTAGCCTGTGTTTATATGCATTTTGATGGATAAGGGTGTGAATTACCCCCATCAAATGGTTTGGAAGGATATGGGTGTGAATTAATCCCATTATAGTGTATCACTAAGTGATGCCTTAGTGAATGGATGACTCAACACTCTTGGGTATAGAGAGGTACTAGTTTCGTAAATAGATTAATCTGTGGTTATGTGGAATGGAAAGGGTTATTCCCAAAAAGAACTTCTGTTATGATTTTAGAACACTATTTGGCTTATTTCCTTGGAAATTATGGTTATAATGAGAAATATAGTTTATTTTAACTTGTTTATATTTTGATATAAACTATTTTAGAAATATTTCTGTATTTATGTTTTTAAATAAATTTATTAACTTGTTCTATATTATTGGCTTGAGTAGGGAAGTCATTTGAGGAAAACGTAATGAGTCATAGTACTAACCCTTTCTTTATAAATTTGGTGCCTTTGTAGCTGTTGTTTATTGATACATTGGAAAAGATAATGTATTACACATATTTATATGTTCTTAGTGATACTTGGGATGTTTTAGAGTTATATCATGGAGCATGTTTTTAGAATGGATTCATTGTTGCAGTCTTTGAGTTTTATATTTCTCCATAATGTACATTGATATTGTAGTCTTACACTATGGTACTTGTTTTTAGTTATATTTTGATGAATGAAATGTTTATTAGTATTTATTTTTTATCATGCATCAAATAGTAATTTCTTAGTTATGAAATATTTGGTTGGTCATATTATTTTCAAATTTAAAATCATCCCCTGAAATGTATTGAAACTCTTCAGTATTTATTGTCATCCTTTGGAAAATTGAGGATGTCACTTAAGACCAAGTAACATCCTTCCACCTTCTCAAGCCAATGAAGAGGGGCGGTATGTCATACAATTTATATATATAAATGTTATATTATATGATATTCTGTAATTATTTCTTTTTAACATTTTTTAATTTGAAAAATGTGGGTTCATTTTATTCTTCTAAAAAAATACATATGTGTCCTCTCCCCACTTATAAACAGGTACCCCAACTCCTCTCATATTCAGACTTATAAAACCTATTTGTTCATACAAGACATGAACCAATTATTTCCTTACTTCATCCCCTATAATCATATATTACTCATTTTTAATATTAATTCAACCTAGGAAGTATTTTTTGTTAACCTAATGGGGTTATCTGAATAAGATGTATTGTTCTTCACCAAGTATTTTTATTTTATTTCTTCTTCAAACTATAATAAATATTATTAAATTATTATGATATCCAACATAAAAAAAATTATTACGTTAATGGAATGACAAACATCTATTTCCTCTTTCATTAAGTTGGAAATGATAATGTTGATATTGTGTACGGTGGACTTCCACTTTATGAAAGGATGTAATTTTGTATCTTTCATCACCACTCAGGACTGAATATAATGATGAATTTAAAATATATATAATATATTAATGACATAATTATACTTTTTAATTATACTTTCACATAAACATTGTTACTTTCCATTTTGGGGAAATGATTGTAACAGCCCGAGATTTTATGAAAAATATTCTTTTTTATTTCACTAATGTCTTGTGTTGTACGCTACACCAAAAGGAGCTTTCACAACATGCATCCTTGACTTGCCTTGCATTACACGCTATCGCGACCTTCCTCGATAGCTTGTGTCGTACGCAATACCGAGTTTCACTAAACAACGATATGCTATTAAAATATTATTAAAACTATCCGTTATGAATAATAATAACAACTTTTTAAAATTTTATAAATTTTATTTTTCAAAATGGACTTCATTTTTGGATTCGGAATACCGAAATTAGCCTAGGGTGGAATTTTGGTATTTTTCTGAAAACTTTCAATTTTTGATGAATAGTGAAACCACTAAGTGGTAGGTTAAAAACTGAATTTTGCATAAAACTTAATTTTACCGCTTATGTGAATGGAATTTCGAAAATCTGACAGACACGGTTGATATCAATAAGTAAAATGTGGTTCAATGAGATAAAAATAATTTTTTGGTGAATAGTAACTTTTTACTTTTTTTACCGCGGTTAATAGTAAATAGGGTAACTAAGGGTAAAAATGATATTACTATTACCCTAACACATGTCCTAACTCTATTGGATAAGTTTAATTCGACAAAAAACAAACTTAGGAATAAAATATGACCATTTAGGCCCACTTGGGTTAGATTAGGACATTTATTATTAATTTATTTAAAGAAGGGTGAAAATAGTTAAAATCAAAGTTTAATAAGTAAATCATTTTTAATATGGGGTTATACATAAGATAAATTCGAATATAAATATTCATTAGAAAGCTAAAAAAGATTTCCTACATAATGATATTTTATTTATAATTTTTAGACTTTAAATAAATTAATTTATTTATGACACAACGATGATGAAGTAATTACCCTTTTAAGGAAATATTAACATAATTGATGTTATAAATGCTCAAATGAATGTAATTTGAGACTTTTTATGAATTCCACTAATTTTCTAGGTTACTATGATATATTAGTGTTGATTTAATCAACTTGGTTTGAACATATAATTCTGTTATGACTTTCACAAAAATCATATATCAAATAGTGTCAAAATTGACACAAAATAGTTTTTAAATAAAATATTATATTATTAATTGTTATTTTATTCCTAAAAATCTAAGGTTCGGCCAAATGACTTAGATAAGGATATATGTATTAGTAATAAAAAATTTGGGGTTCGTTTGGCATGTTATAGTAAGTTTATTAACCATATAGTGAAAGAAAACAAAAAGACACGGTAAAAGTTAAATTATTTATCTAAGAGTTAAATCTAATTGATAAGGTAAAAATAATATCCTAAACTTGTCTAAATCCTATTGGATGATAGGATTTCGACCCATCCCCACTTTAGCTTCGAAATAAGACCCTTTGGAACCATTATTGACATATTTTGACTTTAATATAAAATAATATTTTGAGATATTCCTAAGGTGCCCCTCTCCTCCCTTATAAAAGGACACCTCCTCCCCCTTCTCCTCACACCAATTTGAGCACTCAAGCTCGGCCAACCCCTGCCAAAATATCTTCTCCACTTCCCTAGAAACATCCTAGAGGTTCTGGTCTTCCTCAAAGACCAATTTTAGTTCCCTAAGAGGAGGTCTCAAAGAGGCGCTTCAAAGAAGAGGAGGTTCGGACACTTACAAAGCAAGTCGGACATAAGGTAAGGGAAATATCACAATCTCATTTTTATCCGAGATTGTTTATTCGTAAGTATTTACTGGGGTGTATTTTATTATCCACATCCATGTTTCATCAATATGTAATATTATTTCCATCCACCTACAATTGTTTAAATCCATTTTTACCCTTCGGTGAGTTTTTAGTAAAAGAAATGAAAGGAATCTTTTGTCGTTTTTCGTACGAGGTACTTTTTGACTTTTCCGACAAAAGTGCGAAGAATGTTTTTTTTAACTTATACGGCTTGAATGGATTTTTAAAACATTATTTCCAAGAAGCTTCCTTTAAAAGTTTTCAAGTTTATTTTTAATCAAATTCTTTTATTTTAAAGTTGTATGACATGTTATGAAAGGAAAAATGTTTTTGAAGAAGAAAGGATATTTTCCTCAAGAATGGAGTCCAAGTGTTTTATCAAAATTATTTTCCATCTAAGATAATAAAGGGTTCTGTTTTATCCCTATTATTAAATTGATTTGTTCATGTTGTGATGGAATTATTTTTATGAATTCCTTTATCTTATATGAATTGATTTATGAAGTCATGATGTTTCAAGAATCCCATTTTTGTTACATGTGTTATGCGATGATGTATGTTTTATGATTACGTGGCACACATAAGAAAGGATTCATTATAAGATGGGTGGGACCTATATCTCCCTCCAATGCATTGGGTAAAGATTTTATATCTCATGAGATAGACAGGGCTGGAACGGTAGGTTATACCGGTTCAGTGAAACAGGACTGAAACGAGGGTTACTCGATTCAGAAAGGGACTTTGTCCACTAGGATAGTCTTGGAAATGAGTCTTGACTAACAAGAAATGATTCTCTATGATTATATGTGAATGCCACAAAGTTTCATGTTTTAAGTTATGATTATTGTGATTACATTTCACTGCCATGATTTATCCCATGTTATGAAATTATGCTCTCTTTTGCAGGTTAAGATTTCCAAAATGTTATGTTCTTATGAATATGATGTGATTGATATTTCTTTTGTTTACCCTTACTGAGAATTTGAGCTCACCCTTTAATGTTTTCTTTTCCCCAGGATATTAAGAAAGGTTTTAGGTAAAAAAAAGGGAAGATCTTTATAGGAGATGTTGATGATCTTTCACCACGATTAGAAGATTACGTTCCGAGTTTCCAAAGACACTAAACTATTACGATCCTTGTGTGTGTGTTTTTTTGTTATGTACTAAGTATTCTGCAAATGTAATGTAATGTCCATGTACGTCAAGCTTCGGGTCTCTACAGTTGGTATCAGAGGCAAAGGAGGTAGGAATGTATCCGATCCTTGGGAACTCTCACATGTGAGCGTTGGACGAAGCATGGCTCTCCGCCCAAGGGCTTCATGAGGAAATGGCTGCCACTGGGGATGGTGGTGTGTCCCGCCCAGGGGGTGTAGCCGCCCATGGAGTGCCCTGATAGGTATCAATTTTAGTCCACTGGAAGTAATTCTAGATCGCTACAGTTGGTATCAGAGGAAAGTTTTAGTCAACCTTTGGAAACTAGGATGCGAAAACGTTAGTGAGATCCCTAGAGATATTTCTAAGGTATGTCTAGGGATGCCCCTAAGGATAAGTATACGTATAGGATATAGTCCTAGAACTATGGTAACGATATTAGATTAAACCAAAGATGTTAGATATTCCCCCTTTATTATGATTTTTGCCTCTCACACTATTCTTTTTGGGTTTTAGAAAATGGCTGGAAACAAGGTGATTCACGATAATGGAGGATATGATGGACAATGGAATGATATTCTTCATGAGAAACCAAATGAAATGGGATTTGGAAGTCCAAACATCATTATTATTCCGAATCAGCAATCTCATAATATGATCAATAAAGTAAAATTTGGTAAGTTTCCTGACTCGGCTAATAAGAGAAAGATGGAGTTTCATGATGATCATAGAGGAAAGAAAGTTCAATTTCCCCTATGTAAATCATTTGGGAAGAGGAATCAAGGAGAATGTTTCAAAGGAACTGCAAGATGCTTTGGGTGTGGAAAAGAAGGACACAAAGCCAGTAAGTGCAAAGGAAAAGGTTCAGTTAACACCAGGGATGAGGATAATGGTATTTCTACGACATCAACAATGGTTAAATGTTTTAAATGTGGAATGTACGGGCATTATCCAAACCAATTCCCTAAGGGCAAGTCTCATGAAGATAATCAGTATGGTCGTATGGGAAGTATTTATGTGGATGATGATGAAGAGACTACAAATGATATGTGAGATGAAAGAATTGTTGAAGCTCGTTCAATGGTTTAATAATGTAGTGGAATGATTACATGTTTATCATGTGTAATGTTGTATAAGTAATCTCATGGTACTGTAGAATAAAGAGACATGTAAGGATTGTTACACTGTTGTCTGATTAATGTTACTAGTATCCATGAAAGGTTATTCAGATATTTTTGGAATGTAGATGATATGCGCATAATGAAGGGATAAGGAGAAAATTAAATGTTTGATAGTATTCATGAGCTCATGATTGATATAAGGACTAAGTGATATCATGGTTTGAGTATATAGAATTTTGAGGATTTTGGTATGTGGAAAGTGTTAACTTTAAACTGCATTCATGTTTTCACTAAGGTATTCAAAAGAATACATGATTAAAGACTTTGAATGTTTGGAATGTGACCAACAAAACATATCTTATGATATATGGGGATCAACAATGGTATTAAATCTCTGGTAATCGTTTTCACTATGTTATGAGAGTGGACTACAGTATTATGGATAAGCCTAAAGATTAGAATGCATTATGTTGGACATAAGTTAGGATAAAACGTTTTTCGATATTATTGATGGGATGTTATATTAATATAGCTTTAGAAAAAGGACAACCTGCAGGACGGGCGACAACCCATCGCTTCGGACGAGGCTGTGGGAATCGAACCCACAACCGAAGTGCGACTGGCCTTTATCGCCTACCACTGGCCTACAGGAAGTCCCTGTTTAGTAGAAACTAGTTTTATTATATTAAGCAGTATGATATATGAAGTATAAGTCCATTTTAGGAACCATATGTGATTAATCTCACTATAGATCGACTTATGTATATAATTTTTGCTAACCTTTTGTTTGAGACAGATGGAATGACCTGTCATACTAACACTTCATGAATAACAAATTCAACTTCATTTATTTAAGAGATGAAGTGGAAATTGTTAAAGGCACGAACAACAGTGAGATTGTACCAAAATAAAGTAAGTATTTATTCTAAATCAAATTCTTTAACTATAGGGGAACGATCTTGAAAACCAAAAATGTTGTCCTAGTGATCTTATATCTGATGAATCAGATGGTACCTTAGATCATCACAAATTTATGGCTTTGTGATTGCTGGCTTTTCCATAGCCATGTTCTCTACCACTCTCCATCAGAACATGATGGTTAGATTTCTCTTCCATATCCATATTTTCACCTATGTGGAAACCCAGTGATTAGTTTATTTGGGTAATCGTTACATTTCATACTTTAGTTTTTAAAGCCAAGTTTTGGTATTCCTTTTTACGATGTGGGTTTCGACTAAAGAAACTTTCGAATAGTAAACCATTTATAACCCCGACGAATTTCGAGGGAGAAATTCATTTTAAGGGGGGTAGAATGTAACAGCCCGAGATTTTATGAAAAATATTCTTTTTTATTTCACTAATGTCTTTTGTTGTACGCTACACCAAAAGGAGCTTGCACAACACGCATCCTTGACTTGCCTTGCATTACACGCAATCGCGACCTTCCTCGATAGCTTGCGTCGTACGCAATACCGAGTTTCACTAAACAACGATATGCTATTAAAATATTATTAAAACTAGCCGTTATAAATAATAATAACCACTTTTTGAAATTTTATAAATTTTATTTTTCAAAATGGACTTCATTTTTGGATTCGGAATACCGAAATTAGCCTAGGGTGAAATTTTGGTATTTTTCTGAAAACTTTCAATTTTTGATGAATAGTGAAACCACTAAGTGGTAGGTTAAAAACTGAATTTTGAATAAATCTTAATTTTACCGCTTATGTGAATGGAATTTCGAAAATCCGACAGACACAGTTGATATCAATAAGTAAAATGTGGTTCAATGAGATAAAAATAATTTTTTAGTGAATAGTAACTTTTTACTTTTTTTACCGCGGTTAATAGTAAATAGGGTAACTAAGGGTAAAAATGATATTACTATTACCCTAACACATGTCC
Source organism: Viscum album (assembly GCA_963277665.1). Classification (NCBI taxonomy): domain Eukaryota; kingdom Viridiplantae; phylum Streptophyta; class Magnoliopsida; order Santalales; family Viscaceae; genus Viscum; species Viscum album. The sequence continues at coordinate 1,715,951,456 of OY728130.1, forward strand.
TAATTCTATTGGATAAGTTTAATTCGACCAAAAACAAAATTCGGAATAAAATATGACCATTTAGGCCCACTTGGGTTAGATTAGGACATTTATTATTAATTTATTTAAAGAAGGGTTAAAATAGTTAAAATCAAAGTTTAATAAGTAAATCATTTTTAATATGGGGTTATACATAAGATAAATTCGACTATAAATATTCATTAGAAAGATAAAAAATATTTCCTACATAATGATATTTTATTTATAATTTTTAGACTTTAAATAAATTAATTTATTTATGACACAACGATGATGAAGTAATTACCCTTTTAAGGAAATATTAACATAATTGATGTTATAAATGCTCAAATGAATGTAATTTGAGACTTTTTATGAATTCCACTAATTTTTTTAGGTTACTATGATATATTAGTGTTGATTTAATCAACTTGGTTTGAAAATATAATTTTGTTATGACTTTCACAAAAATCATATATCAAATAGTGTCAAAATTGACACAAAATAGTTTTTAAATAAAATATTATATTATTAATTGTTATTTTATTCCTAAAAATCTAAGGTTCGGCCAAATGACTTAGATAAGGATATATGTATTAGTAATAAACAATTTGGGGTTCGTTTGGCATGTTATAGTAAGTTTATTAACCATATAGTGAAAGAAAACAAAAAGACACGGTAAAAGTTAAATTATTTAACTTAGAGTTAAATATAATTGATAAGGTAAAAATAATATCCTAAACTTGTCTAAATCCTATTGGATGATAGGATTTCGACCCATCCCCACTTTAGCTTCGAAATAAGACCCTTTGGAACCATTATAAACAGATTTTGACTTTAATATAAAATAATATTTTGAGATATTCCTAAGGTGCCCCTCTCCTCCCTTATAAAAGGACACCTCCTCCCCCTTCTCCTCACACCAATTTGAGCACTCAAGCTCGGCCAACCCCTGCCAAAATCTCTTCTCCACTTCCCTAGAAACATCCTAGAGGTTCTGGTCTTCCTCAAAGACCAATTTTAGTGCCCTAAGAGGAGGTCTCAAAGAGGCGCTTCAAAGAAGAGGAGGTTCGGACACTTACAAAGAAAGTCGGACATAAGGTAAGGGAAATATCACAATCTCATTTTTATCCAAGGTTGTTTATTCGTAAGTATTTATTGGGGTGTATTTTATTATCCACATCCATGTTTCATCAATATGTAATATTATTTCCATCCACCTACAATTGTTTAAATCCATTTTTACCCTTCGGTGAGTTTTTAGTAAAAGAAATGAAAGGAATCTTTTGTCGTTTTTCGTACGAGGTACTTTTTGACTTTTCCGACAAAAGTGCGAATAATGTTTTTTTTAACTTATACGGATTGAATGGATTTTTAAAAAATTATTTCCAAGAAGCTTCCTTTAAAAGTTTTCAAGTTTATTTTTAATCAGATTCTTTTATTTTAAAGTTTTATGACATGTTATGAAAGGGAAAATGTTTTTGAAGAAGAAAGGATATTTTCCTCAAGAATGGAGTTCAAGTGTTTTATCAAAATTATTTTCCATCTAAGATAATAAAGGGTTCTATTTTATCCCTATTATTAAATTGATTTGTTCATGTTGTGATGGAATTATTTTTATGAATTCCTTTATCTTATATGAATTGATTTATGATGTCATGATGTTTCAAGAATCCCATTTTTGTTACATGTGTTATGCGATGATGTATGTTTTATGATTATGTGGCACACATAAGAAAGGATTCATTATAAGATGGGTGGGACCTATATATCCCTCCAATGCATTGGGTAAAGATTTTATATCTCATGAGCTAGACAGGGCTGGAACGGTAGGTTATACCGGTTTAGTGAAACAGGACTGAAACGAGGGTTACTCGATTCAGAAAGGGACTTTGTCCACTAAGATAGTCTTGGCAATGAGTCTTGACTAACAAGAAATTATTCTCTATGATTATGTGTGAATGCCACAAAGTTTCATGTTTTAAGTTATGATTATTGTGATTACATTTCACTGCCATGATTTATCCCATGTTATGAAATTATGCTCTCTTTTGCAGGTTAAGATTTCCAAAATGTTATGTTCTTATGAATACGATGTGATTGATATTTTTTTTGTTTACCCTTACTGAGCATTTGAGCACACCCTTTTATGTTTTCTTTTCCCCAGGATATAAAGAAAGGTTTTAGGTAAAAAAAAGGGAAGATCTTTATAGGAGATGTTGATGATCTTTCACCACGATTAGAAGATTATGTTCTGAGTTTCCAAAGACACTAAACTATTACGATCCATGTGTGTGTGTGTTTTTGTTATGTACTAAGTATTCTGCAAATGTAATGTAATGTCCATGTACGTTAAGCTTCGGGTCTCTACAATGATAATGTCACTCGTGGGTATGGAAGACTACGAATGTGTTCCATACTGCACTTGATCTTTTCATGGAAGATAGAAAGATCAAAAATAAAGATAATATGTGATTTATATGACATAAAAATTAATTACTAAATTTAATATAATATTTTTCATTCTTTGGTTTCATCCATTGGGAAAATGTAAACAATGTTCATGTGTACATATGACCTACCGTCTCCTTGAACGGTGTAAATAATTTTATATATCTAACATTAATGTATTAGTAAAAATAAATATTTAATGAATATATATGATAATTATATAATGGTTACCATTATGGAGATTATGGATCCATGATCAACATAAAATTACCAAAAATACAAAAAAAACATACATGAAAGACGAAGTAGTTATTTTCTGATAGCTGTTTTTGACAGGGAATTGTTGATAAAAGTATAATAAAATGTCATAAGTAAATAATATATGGTATGATAAATTTTATTATGGTTCGGTAAATGATTTTTAATAAACTTATATTTATTATACAGTATTTTCTAATGTGTATGAATGAAGTTGAGACTTAAGGTAATAGACTTTCATCTCACTTTTATCTCTTTAGAAGACATGCCTTATACACCACCTTTTTCTTTTGTGTGGTGCATATACTACCCATTAATTTATTTTAAGATCCTTAAAATAATAATTATAGGATATACATATCCATTTAACATTATTTCTTTCATGGGTATTACGATTCAAAAGATACCAAAGTGGTAAAGTTTTTATGTTACAATCTCATTATTTATCAAGATAATTTATGATTATACTTCCAATGATAAGATATTAAAATTAAACTCCCTATAAACACGTTATATTTCTTATATTATAGTTATTTATATAAATTACATGTTTTCTTTTCACATTAAATTCTTTTTTACTCAATATTGTAAAACTATTTTTTAAGGGAAAATCAAATTTATTTCACTCTTTTCTCAAAAACCCTTTTTCTTCCATGTATAAATTTTTTATTAATGTTTTAAACAAATTTTCACCATTATTAAATGATTTTTTAACTAAATTTTTACCCATTTGTTATTTTTAAATAATTTATTAAAAGTAATATTTCTTTCCTTTTTTGAACAATATTGTTTTTACTTTCAATTTTTTTTTAAAAGAACCATTATTTTAACGTAGAAAACATGAATGGAATTTTCCACCATCATGAATATGAAATCATTTGAAGATACCTTTTAAAATTTTCAATTTTATTTTCAAAGATATCTTTTTACTTAATCGTTGAGAAATTTTTAGATTTTAAATAATTGAGTTCAAATGAAATGTATTTTTTCTTTAAGAAATTTTAATGATATTTTATTTAATTTATATTCATCATCAAAAAAACCATTGATATTTCTTATATTTTATTGGGTATATGATCCAATAGTATCATTATTATTCTTTATTTTGATATTTTATGTTTTAATTTATGTTTATTGTTATTATTGTGATAAAAAATATTTTTAGGAAACTAGTATCTTTTCCATAGGTTGTGCGATGAAGAATTGATGAAATTTTTTTGGAACCTATTTCATTTACATGAGTTATGCTATGATGGAATGATAATGAAGATCAATTTCTTTCTCATGGGTTATGAAATGAAAATTGTTTTAAGAACTTTTGTCACAAAAATGTATATATTATTTTATGGTTGGGACATATATCTCGATCAAATTCATTTGTTATTGTTTTATATCCCATTGGATTATGATAGCAAACAAGCCAATGTGATTGGTCATCTTTTGAAAATAGGGTGATGTGATTGATTCACTATGTGAAAAAGATGATGATTCCTAATCCAATATGAAAAGGGAAATAGTTATTGATACCGGATCTGTTATGATTTTTTTTGTCTCGGTTGGTAAACAGAACATATAAAGTGGTTTCTATACTTATTTTGTTGTTAGTCATATATGGCATGAACATATAGAACATGGTTTATTTATTAATATTTTCTACTCTAATTTCTCCTTTCATTGGAAATTATAATGTTTTATGACATTTCTCATGTTTATGATCCATGACATATTGGGAATGAGATTTAAAGGATGTGTTCAAAATCTCATACTCTTATTCATACTTTATGATTTCATATGCTCATAAGTGGACATATTCTATATTTACCATGACCAAGAATCTGATTTCATACATTATTATGATTATTTTTTGTAGGTTATAAATAAATGTTTGAGTATTTAATTTATATAATGTGTGTAATGTATGAATATCAATATGGTAGATTTTAGTGATATATCCTTAAATAGGTAGATTGTGTATCCTGTTTCCAAAGACACGAATATTTTATAGTCCTAGGGGAATGTATTTGGGAATTATATTGAATATTAATCTATTAAGATGGAATATATAGGTATGAAAATATTGTGTTTTAATAGTTGGTATCATATAATGTTTTAGTTAATCCTTGTAAACTAGAATGAAGAAAACATTACTGATAACCCTTAGGATAAGACTAAGTATAGGATAACATCTTAAAGTTTTATCATGGACTATATTATGTAGTTTTCCTAGTAATACATCAATGTATAGATTTTAAAAGTGTATTTTCTTATAGAACATATGTACATAGGGTTAATAACTTCAAAAAATGGTGTGTCAAGTTTGACTTGAGCATTACATTTACATGACAATATGCCTTACTACACATATTTTTTTAAACTCTTAGGGGATATTATTATGTTAATTAGAATTTTCTTTATCAAACATCATAAAGGTTATTAATAGTGGATGATTATGGATGAACTAGATTAAACATAAAGTGCCATATATTAAAAATAATGTTTTATTATTTAATTCACCCTATAAATGATTTCTTCCTTCATCATTATGTGGTTTCCATTATGATCATTGTTCTCAAACTATGATTTTTTATTTTATTCAATGAATAGAACCAAAAGGATACTTGTTAATGCTGAAGGTGATATAAAATGTTATGATTTTACTCTTAAAAAAATGTTATGGGTGATGTAATGAAAAAAAAAATTTATGCTCACACAACATTGTCAACCTATGAATGATGTTGAACTTCCATACCAGAAAAGTAGGGAACAATATTAGATTTATTTCCTCATTAGTAAACAGCAAAAATATTTAGTGGTTCTAACAATACACTTGTTTATGATAAATGCTTCAGTACCATTGAAAAGATAATTTCATTTTTTCAGTGTTCGGAGAATCAAAGAATCATTTGTCTATTTTTCATTTTGAGGTTCAAGAAGATAAATTGTGTAATCATATCAAGAACACAAGGGAACAATAATAAAGGTACTGTAAAGAGTGAGATGACATTACAAGGTTATTTTTTAATACATACATTCCTCGTAGTTTTTTTATAGAGATGAAGAAGGAATTACATTGTTGGATGTAAAAGGATAACGAAAATGTTAGTACCTATGATGAATATTTTAAAATACTTGTGAGGTGAACATCCGACATTATCATCCAACTTAAAAGTAAGGTTGATCGATTCTTTGGCGGCCTAAATCCATGTCCTCTATATGATTTATCAATAAAATACTTTAGTAGTGATGTTGGAAAATTTTTATGTGAAATCAAGGTGGAAATGGATGTTATAGATTCCCACCAATCCTATTGTTTTAATTAGAAAAAGAAAGATCTGGTCTCATGAAAACATGGATAAATCACATAGTGAAAGAAAATTACATTCGTCTACATGGAATAAATGAGGGTAGAAACATCAAGGTAACTATTTGAATAAAACATAAAGTTTCTTAAAATGAATAAGGTTTCATCATAAAGACTTCGAATTTAAAAAGTAAATTAATTATTTGGTTAACTCAATATAAGAGAATAATAAACCTACTAACAAACCACCCACACTCTAATTATTCAAATACAGTTGTTATGGGTTTTTTGATAAATTTTACACAATTTAATGGTTACTGATTATAATAGTTATCATAAATATCTTAAAGTGAGGGACAAAAAATACCATGTGACAAATATTCTTGATGAGGGGTGAGATAAAGATGTGGTGAAAGGTATACTTACCATCCACCCAATAACTATTAATGTCTTATTTTATTCTGGATCTACCCACTCATTTATATTTTCAAAAAATTTAAGGGTGCCAAAATGACACATAAATGGTTAGATATTATATTAGTAATTAAAACCCCAAATGGTATAATGATTTCCTCTCAATTCTATGATTCTTCCCTAATAGAATTTTGTGGGAATGTGCTTTATCCAAATCATATAATTCTCCTTAAGGTAAAATTTGATGTAATCTTAGGCATATATTGGAATTATTTATATAAATAAAAAATTAATAAATGATAGAGGGAAGTCAATATGATATTTCAAACCAACCTATGATTTTCTATTTGTGTTATGAAAAATATGAACTTCCAATGTAAATTTCATCCATTGTATGGGTTTTTTCATAATAAAATTGTTTCCATATCTCATATGGCTGGTTAGAAACTCAACATCGATGATATTCCTATTTTGTATTCTCTTATTAATGTATTTATAGTAAATTTACCTAGTTTTTTCCTGAATAATGATGTTTTGTTCTTAAGATATTTCCAATTTGATTTAACAAGGGAGTTTTCAGTTAAAACTCCTAATGGAAGTATCATTGCGACAAAGTTTTGTGAATCAGTTCCCATTAGAGCACATAAATTTTCTTTATCCATTGATCTGATTATCATACCTATGATTGAATTTGATATACTCCTCGTTATGGATTGGCTTTCGGACCATGATACAAAAAATTATTGTAAAAAGAAGGAGGTTACTATTTTTTATGATGATGATAAGGAACACCTTATCTTTAGAGTGGAATCATCACCACCTAATTCTTACCTAGATCCACCCCCAGTAGCCCATATAAATTCAATTATTAGTGAGGAAGATAATGAAATGACTGTGGGTGAGGAAAGTAATTTTCAAATAAAGGATGTACCTATTGTGAAAGAATATGTAGATGTGTTTCTGGAAGATTTACCGGGACATCCACCAGAATGAGAGGGTGAGTTTTCCATTGATTTAATTCCTATATCAAGGCCTATATCGAATACCCCTTATAGAATGGCCACAGTGGAATTAGTTGAACTAAATAAACAACTAGAGGAATTGAGTAATAAGGAATTTATTCACCCTACTATTTCTCCATGGGGAGCCCCTATTCTTTTTGTTAAAAAAAGATGGATCTATAAGGTTATGTATCGACTACAGGGAGATTAATGCTATAACAATAGAGAACAAGTCTCCCCTATCTCGCATTGATGATTTATTTGACCAACTGCATGGAGCTCAATAATTTTCAATGATTTACCTTCAATCTGGAAATCATCAGTTGTGTGTGAAGAAGGAAGACATTCTGAAGACAGCATTTCAAACCAGGTACGAGCATTACAAGTTTACAATAATGCCTTTTGGATTGACTAATTCACCCTCTGTATTCATGGATCTAATGAATAGTGATTACAAGGAATATATCGATGCATTTTTTGTGGTGTTTATTGATGATATCTTGGTATAATAAAAAAGCTATGATGATCATGAAAATTGGTTTCGCATTATCTTGATGACTCTGAGAAGACATGAATTATATGGGAAGTTTAGCAACTGTGAATTCTGGAATCATGAGATTTCTTTTCTTAGCCATATTGTCTCTAATGATGGAATCTCTATTGATCCTTCTAAGACCAAGGAAATCCAAGAATGTCCTGCACTGATGAGTATAACTGAGGTATGCAGTTTTATTGGTTTAGTAGGTTATTATCGACGTTTCGTCTAGAATTTTTCACGGTTGGATAACCCTTTAACAAAGCTTACATGTAAAGGGGTTAAATTTTTTTTGGACAAAAGAGTGTGAAGAATGATTCGAAGAACTGAAGAGAAGATTATTCAATGCTCCTTTATGGACTGTACCATCGGGGAATTATGAGATCTTTATTTATATTGATGCATCGAAGAAAGGACTTTGTTGTGTCCTTATGAAAAATGATAGGGTTATTGCATATGCATCACGAAAGTTGAAAATTCATGAGCAAAACTATACTACTCATGATCTCGAGTTAGAAAATGTGATCATTGCTTTGAAGATATGGAGACACTACCTCTATAGTGAAAAATGCGAGATTTATAATGATCACAGGAGTTTTAAGTATATTTTCTCACAAAAATAACTCAACATGAGGCAAAGGATATGGATTGAATTACTCAATTATTATGACTGCATGATACACTACCACTCGGGGAAGGAAAATAAGGTGGCAGATGCTTTGGGCAGAAATGATCATGGAGTTTTGAACAATGTGAGAATTGAAAGCGATCCAATTTTCTTGGATATAGTGAAGATGGACATGGGAATAACCATGGAAGGTGAAACATAAATGATTTTTCAAATGGTTGCCAAACCATCATTATTATAAAGGATAAAGAGTTCTCAGACCGATGATGAAGAATTTCAATAGAAGATTAAAGTTGTGAATGATGGGAGATTGAGAGACTTTGTTTATGAAGAAGGAATTATAAAATTTGGGAAAAGACATTGTGTTCGTAATATACCTGATTTGAAAAGGTAATTGTTAGATGATTCTCATAGATCCAATTTCTCTATACACCCTAAGAGCACCAAAATTAATATAGATTTGAAGGAATGTATTTGGTGGGTCAACATGAAGAGGGAGATTGCTGATTTTTTGTCAAGATGTATGGTTTGTCAACAAGTGAATGCTGGAAAGCAACGGCCTGGAGAAGTCATACAACCTCTTCCCATACCGGAGTGGAAATGGGAAAGAATTACGATGGACTTTTTCATGGGGATACCAAATACTCCTAGAAGGAACAATGCAATATGGGTTATTGTTGATCATCTTAGCAAGTCAGCATATTTTCATACTATAATAGAAGATCTACCACTGGAAAGTCTAGAAAGACTATATATTAATGAATTTTTGAGACATCATGGAGTACCCCTATCGATTGTTTCTGATCATGATCCCCATTTTACTTCAAGCTTCTAGAAGATTCTTCAGAAGGCCTTAAATATAGAACTTCATTTGAGCACTGCCTACCACCCTCAAACAGATGGACAATCAGAACGGCCTATTCAAACCTTAGAGAACATGTTGAGATCTTGCTCACTTTACTTTCAGAGTATGTGGGATCAATATTTACCTCTGGTAGAATTTTCTTATGACAATAGCTTCCATTCGAGTATTTAGATGGCACCATATAAAGCGTTATACGGAACGAGATGTCGCACACCAACCAATTGGGATTATGTTGGTGAAATAAAACATGAAAGGCCCAGGACTGGTGGAGGAAACAATGGAAAAGGTAATGGTAATCCAAAACCACATCAAATCAGCTCAAAGTAGGCAGAAGAGTTATACTAATAACCGAAGGAAGGATTTAAAATTTCAAGTAGGAGATCATGTTTTCTTGAAGGTATATCTATGGAAGGGAGTTATACGTTTCGATAAGAAGGGTTAACTGAGTCCCAGGTACATCAGACCTTTCGAAATTCTAGAACGAATAGGGGATGCAGCTTACCGTTTGGAAATGCCGCCAAGTCTCTCCAAATTTCACGATGTGTTCCACGTATCACTGTTGAGGAAATGCATTCCTAACCCAACGCATGTACTCACCTGTGAGGAATTATAACTGGATCCCGATCTGTCTTATTTTGAAGATCTTGTCAGGATTCTTGATATGAGAGAACAAGTACAGAGAAACCGAACGATTCGTCTGGTAAAAGTTTTGTGGAGAAACCATAAGATGGAAGAAGCAAAGTGGGAACCCGAGGAACATATGATGAAGAAACACCCAAGTCTTTTCATGCAGTAGTATTCTAAAATTTCAAGGATGAAATTATTTGAACGAGGGGAGAATGTAGCACCCCAAGCTTCCATGGTATGCTTCTCTTTTAATAATACAGTAGTGTGTGTGGTAGGCAACTTCGAGTTCTAACACACAGCACAACCAATCAAACTAGCTATTATGAATAGTAATACCCACATTTTGAACTTTTAAAAATTTTATCTTTTTAAATAGACGTCATTTTTGGATTCAGAATATTGAAATTATCTTTGGGTGAATTTTTGGTATTTTTCTGAAAACATTCAATTTTTTATGAATAGTGGAAAAACACTGAGTTATTGTTTAAAACTAAATTTTTATTTAATTAATTATTTATTTTATTTAAATTTAGTCAAGGTCAAAATATATACATAATACCTATATAAGTTCAATGTAATTTATTGGAGTTAATTTAGAATAATTTTGGATATATAAAAATTTTATGGAACTTTTCACCGTCTTTTACCCACCTCTTAGGAGAATTTGGAAATTCACATAAAACATAATTTTACTGCTTCTGTGAGTAGAATTTTGATAATTAGAGACACAAAGTAAATATAAAGGGGTAAAATTTGGTTCAATAAGATGAAAATAATTTTTGGTGAATAGTAACATTTTACTTTTATTTACCACGGTTAAAAGTAAATAGGGTAATTAAAGGTAAAAATGATATTAATATTACCCTAAGATATGTCCTAATTCTATTGTACAAGTGTATCACATCAAAAAACAATCTTAGGAATAAAATATTTTCATTTAGGTCCACATGGATTAGATTAGGACATTTATTATTATTTAATTAAAAGAAGAGTTAAAAGAGTTAAAATCAGTGTTTAATTACTAAAACATATTTAATATAGGGTTATAAAAAAGATAAATTCAATTATAAAAATTCATTAGAGAGATAAAAATATTTCCTACATAATGGTATTTTATTTAATATTTTTATACATTATATAATTTAATTTATTTATGACACAATTATGATGCAGTAATTTCCTAATTAATGTAATTTTAAAATAATTGATATTATAAATATCAAAATAATTTTAATTTTATACTTTTTATGAATTAAACTAATTTTTTAGGTTAAGGTGACATATTATTATTGGTTATATAAATTGTTTTCTAATTAATAATTCTGATATAAATTAATCAAAAACAAAATACCCAATAGTTTCAAAATTGACATAAATGGGTTTTTAAAACAAATATTATATTATTAATTGATCTTCTATTCCTAAAAATATAAGGTTCAGACAAAGGACTTAAATAATGATATTTGTATCATTAATGTACCACTAGGGGTCGCTTGAAGTTTATAGTATGTTTATTGACTATTTAATATAGAAATACAAAGAGACATGGTAAGTGTCATACTAATTAACTAAGAGTTAAAACTAAATGATAAGGTTAATAAAGTAGCCCAAACCTATCAAAAACATATTGGTTGAGTGCTGTTCGACCTATACCCACCTTGACCTTTAAATAATACACTTTGGGGCCATTAGAAACCGAATATGAATTTATTATAAAATAATATTTCTAGCTTTTCCAAAGGTGCCCCACAACCCTCTTATAAAAGGGCACTCCCCCTTCTTTCAATTTCACACCTTAAAAGCCTTTGGGCTCGGCAAACCTCCACCCAAATACCCTCTAAAATATATTCCCTTAATCATAGACTCCTTCCTTTAGTCAGAATTCCAACCTAATGAGCCATTTTTATCAAATCAAAAGGAAGAACCTGAAGAAGAGGTAATGTTTTCACCACCCTTTTTCAAGTTCCTTTCTTCTTGAACTTCTTCTTTAATTGTTATTTACATTCTAAAATAATAACAACAGTATCTTATATATATTGTGATGTTATTATAACCCATATTCAGTATTATATCCATCCATTGAATGACATTTCACCATACGTGTGTACGTATGGCTTGCCGTCTCCACGTCGTGGTGTAATTGTTAATCAATATATTATTATTTGGATGAGTATAATAATGATGTGTAATTCATGTAAATAATAAATATAACATGATAATGATTCTGTATATATGATATATCGTCCAATTATATATTATTTTAATATCAAAAGAATTATATTGTTGCTCTTGTGTATGTACGGATTACCGTCTCCACGAACGCAATGAGATTCATTCCAGATCGTATCCACTCAAGAATAGTTTTCATTTAATGATTAAAAATAATGTTTAAGTACATGATATAATTCTGATATGAAGAAGATACAATCTATCTATAACAAACTTCGCTTATGTAATAAAACATATAAAATAAGACAAGTAATTTAACACTCGAAACAACGATAATACTAAGATATTACTAACAAAGCAATGTTAAAAGATCATATATGATTTCATATTAATTTAAATGATTATTTTATAATTTAATAACAATTATTTCACCATTATACAGGTGGTTAACCTACCCCCAACCAAGGAAAAGTACAAGGTAAGGGTTTATTTCACAATCTCTTCATTATCTGAGGTTGTTTATACGTAATTATCTACTGGGACTTCTTTATCATCCACATCCATGTTTCTTAAAAATGTATTTCAAATCATTCTTACTATTTTATAGTCTATGGGTTAATGTCATTTACACCCTTTTTTACTTTTTATAAAATGTTTATAAAGGAATCTTTCTGTCATTTTCCAAACAAGGTCTATTTTAACCTTTTCGATAGAATTAAGGTAAGAATGTTTTTTTAACTTATACGGCGGGTGTGGATATTTTTCGACGTTATAAAATATTTGAAGATTCCCTTATAAGATTATAAGGATATTATAAAGTAAATGTTTTATTTTATAATTATTTGACTTTAAAATGATTAAAAAAAGAGATATCTCCCTCAAACAGTTTTGATTTCATCTATGTCAACATCCTTTGACGGATTTTAAGCTTATTTGAAGTTGATTTATTACGATACCAAACATCCATATTGTATTGGTGGTTTTGTGATATTTTTGATTGTGGATGTGTTATTTTTATACCATTCCTAGTTTATGGATAAAGTATTTTCATATCATATGCTAGTTTTAATATGAATGTTTATGTTATGTTTAAACCTTTTCATATAAGGAATGAATTAGACTTAATAAGTGATGGGTGGAGCCCGCTATACCTCCTCAATGCATCATAAGGTCTCATGAGACAAATTAGTGTCTTGGAACAAGGCCCTGACAAAATCTTATTTATAGTCTTGGCACAAGGCTTTGACTATGTGGTTATGATAGTCTAGCATTATGCATTCCAACATTATAAAATTGGTTATTGATATTGCATGTGATTATTTGACTAGTAGAATATCCATTTGAATAATTAAATGGAATTATTTCATTTTATCTTTTCTATATTATGCTGAAGTTCAAGTTCAAAATTCTTTTTTTTAGTTATACATTGCCTTAAATGTTTATGCTTATTTATGAATGTTTCCGCTATATTGATATCTTTACTGAGCATCTGAGCTCAACCCTTTAAATGTTTTATTTTTACTAAGATGTGAAGAAGTAATATATGAATGACCTGTTGGGATAATATGAGGGGAAATGAAGACAAGATGTTGTTGTAGTAGTTTTCACTTTATGATGTAATGAAAATTTTATGAATGTATCTAGTTATTCTAATGATACTAAACTAATCAATCATTCGAGACATGATCTTTTGTGATCATTACAATGTTATGTAATAAAGCACTGACTCGAGGTAATTGGGGTTGGGGCATTACACCTTTTCTATTTTAGTTTATCTTTAGTAAACCATTCTAAAATTATTTATGATAAAATTTAATGAATACTCTTATAACATGTTGTCACTTCTATTTGACATCACATACCATGAGATATAACCATTTACCTTTTTAATGATCATGTATTTTTTAATTCCTTTATATCATGGACACTTGAATGATACTCTAATTTATTTTGCTTTTTGACATGATTATGATACCCATTTCCTTTCATGGGTACCCTTATGTTTATGTGTGATTGATTATATATGATTAATTATGTGGAAAATATATTCATGATAATGTTAATATGGGTGCCCCTAGATAGAAATCTAATTCATTGGGTAATGTTTAGTCTCATGATACGTTATGTATAATGGTCATGGCGGTTAGCCTTGACTCGTGATACGAAGTCAAATGGTTTTTGTGGTTAACCTTGGCTTGTGATCCTCTATGTGCAAAGAGACATGACTAGTGATATTCTCATGTTTTATGTTTCTTATACACTACTATGAAACCATGTTTATAATATCACATTAAAATATGTTATGATTCCATATATTCCATGCCTTTTTATATCATTATGTCATGTCTTCTAACCCATGTGTTAAAGCTCTATTCTTATGTATATTCACTTATTGGGATTTTTAGCTCATCCCGTTGTTCATTTTATCCTTAGGTTGTCCATATATATCCCCTAAGTAATTACATACCTAATCCTTTAAATGTATTGAATTCAAAGGTCACACTATTGGAACATGATCTTTCTTTTTTTAAATTAGTGGGATATTCAATATCACGTAGAGAATATGCTACAAAATAAGACCACTCTCCTGGTCAATGTTTTTTGTTGAAACCCTGATCATGAAGAAGCTACGTGGGAATCAAATGATGTAATGAGGTAGAAGTATCATTAGTCTTTATAAAAAAGTGATAACATTTCAAGAGATAAATTCATTTTAAGGGGGTATAATGTAATACTCTTAGATATTATGTAATGTTTTTATTGAAAATAAATAATATTTCTTCAATATCTTGTGTTACACGCAACACTGAGTTGTAACGAACAATGATATACTAAAAATATTTTTTAAAAAACATAACCATTATAAAATAGCCATTAAATTTATTAGTATGATTATCAAAAAAATAAATTGGGAAATTAATTATAAATGTTTAATAAAATAAATATATTCTTAAAAAGAAGTACTAAATTTTTTTAAAGCCTTTGTATGCTTCATAAATACCTTTTTCACAAAAAACTGTATTTTATTTATTTTTGTGAAAAAAAAATTGATTTCTAAAATTTTTAGAAACCTTATTAAAAAAAATAAATTTATTTTTTAAATAAAAATTTTAAAATTACTTAGAGATATTGTTTTAAAAGTTTCTGAAAATATTAATTTTTCAATGCAAAGTTAAAAAATCTGATTTTTTTTAAAAAAATTGTCTTTTATTTAAATAATTTAAACCTTTATTATTATTTTACGATGATTTTAAAAGTAAAATTAGTTAAATTATATATTTATTATTCAATTTTATGTAATTTTTTTTAATTACATATTTAATTGGTTTTTATTACGACCTTCCATATTTATGAAAATATTCTCCTGGGAAACCCTCTTTTTCATCGCATCTATGAGTTTAATTTTAAATTGAATTTTTTAAAAGATGCGATTTGAATTTGTACAATTTGATTCAATGGTTTTAATAACCGTAATTTTTATGATATAATAAGTTCAAATTAATTCTTTGTCAAAATTATTTATAAAAATAGTAAACATTAATTATCATGGTTAAAGTTAAATCTGGTTTACCAGAGGATAAAATGAAAGAATCATAAGTAAAATTACTTATAACTTTTTTCCACACACATTAAATTGGAATATTATGACCTTATCCAATCAAAATTTTGATAATTTTCTATTTTACAGCATTGGGCATAACATCCTAAAAAATATAAAAGAGTAACTTTTAGTTGATAGAAAATAACATTTCGATACATTATACTATATTAAATATTTTAAATAAATTATAAAGCTTTAAATTGATTTAATAATAAGTTATCTTACATTTTATGCAACAACATGATTCTTCGATGACTTTTGTTACATGCAAGGCAGAGTTTTACTAAACAAAAATATATTATTAAAATGTTATTATAATAAGATATAACCTAGCCATTAAATTGGTGGTTATGAAGAGTATTAACTAAATTATGATACTATATATATTTTATATTTTATATAATATATTTTGCATTCATATAATTTATTTCATATTCATAATATAAGAACAAACCCAATATTGCATATAAAACATATATATTTCTAAAGACAAATCTTCCGCCTTCTTATAGAAAAAATATTTTCAATAAAATATTTGGAAATTTTATATATATTATCTGTCAAAATAAAATATATTTTTGAAATAAAAAAATCAATATGAGGTTAGGGTGACCTTGTTCTATTTTTGATATATTTCAATTTTTGATAAATAGTGAAAAATACTAAATTATAATTTCAAGCTTCTTTTTTGTTGAATTTATTTATAATGATAATTTATATTTTAAATTTGTTTTAAATTTAAATTATATCAATTATATATATATATTACTCTATTTTCAGTAATTGTAAATAATTTTACATCGAAATTGGATATTAAAACATAGCAAGACTTTAAAAAAAATTACATTAAAAACTTTCTTTTTTAATCCCATTTGTATGATTAAATTTAAATTAATTTCATCCATTTATTTCATTAGAATTTGAAAAAAATGGTTTCCATATTTTTAACAATAATAATTTATAATTTATAATATTTATAAAAAATTTATTTACCTAAATTATTATTGAATGAAATTAAAATTAATTATGGTGATCAATACAAAAATTACCATAATAATGGACTAAACCTTAAATTTAATGGTCAAAATGACCTAGAAAATTATCCAAAAGCCATTATATGTTCGTATTTAGACCCTATAATCACTTTTCTATAATTTGTTCCATTATTAGAGCCAATTTACATGTAAAATGGTTATTGGAATTCCCTTTTAAAATATTGAAAATAATTTCACTCATCTCCTATAAAAAGAAACTCAACAATCCCACTAATTAACACCTCTCAAGCCATTTTTCATGTCGATAATATGATAATATAAGATAAAAATATCCATCACCTCATCCTATATGCCTTACATTATGCAGAAACCAATCTAAGGAATTATTCTGGAATAAACCAAAATGAGTTACCCGAAAAAGAGGTAACATTCATCAATGATATATTTCATTTTATTTCATTTTAAAACCATTTAATTTTTTTATTTCATGGTTATATAATAAACTAAGTATATAAAATACACTGAGATTTCTTTTAGGATCTTATTTATACCTACAATTTAACATAGATCTATCAAATGGGATACACAATCATCATTCGCATGTGTGGCGGACTACCACCTCACGAACTGATATTTCTTTTTCCTTCTTTTACCACCTTTCATGTTTTTAATAATGATAGATTTATAGTTTATATATGATATATATGATATTTATATTGTATTTATTATTATTCAATTCTTATATACCTCATACCTTGATGATTCTTATTTTACGATAATAGGATAACATCATTTGTGGATGTGTGGACTTCCAACTTCTCAAAGCGTTTTCATTTGTCTATGCTATATGTGGAATGTATAATGTATGTTTTTAATAAAAATGTGTGATATATATGACATAATTTTTATAAAATAATAATAATATAAATATATTTATCATTTACTTTTAATTATTTTAAATACGATAAAGTGATGGAAGTAGCATTCATGTGTACGTACGGCCTATTGTCTTCATGAACGGTGCATTTCATTTCCTATCTCCAAATTATATGGATTATTAAAAATACATATATAATGAATATATACTATAATTATATCATGGTTTACATTCATTATATAATTAAATCATGATCTATTTAATAGGGACAACAAGTAACAATTCAAAACCTACTTGAAAAACAATACAATTAACCCCTGAAATGTTGAAAATAATGAATCATTTTTAACAAATGGGTAACGAGATATTATAAAAATTATATATAATATTATTAATATTAATAGATATATATGGTATAAGTTAGTGACATAATTAAAAAATTATACATAAGGTTAATATATGTTCACCCAAAATGAAATGTTTCACACACAGATATTTTGTGAATTATTTTTTTTAATTTAATTTATAATCCTTTTGATATTTTTTATTTCATACAACACTAAAATAGTTAATTTAATATTAAATAACTGTGTTTTTCTTGAATTATATTAAACACCAAGTTAATCATTCATTTCACACAAAATAAATTTGATCTTGTTCTACCCAGAACACTAAGGTTAGATTTAATTGCATATAACAATGACTTCCCTTGATGGATTATTTAACATGCATGACTGATTTTTAACGAACAATAGTATATCATTAAAATGTTATTATTTAAAATAATAAGATATAACCTTGGTATTTAATTAGTGGTTATGAATACTATTAACTAATTTATAAATTTATATGGGTTGCACAAATATTATATGAATTCATAGGTTATTAATTAATTAGAAATGAATGTGAAAGCTAATTGAATATAAAGGAACATATTATTAGTTTTAGAGTCAAAAAGATTTTTTATCAAATAAATTAAATTAATTATATTTATTGAGTGATATTAATGTAATATATATGTTATATATTCAATAAAATATTATTTATATTCATCCAATAGATTTTATAGACATAAGATAAGAAGAAACCCAATTTTATGCTTAAAAACATACTTTTTAAAATGATATTTTTACAGCCTTTTAATGGAAAACTCCTTTTATATAAAATTTTGGCACGTTTATATAATTAATATATCAAAATTAACTTCATATTTTTAATATAAATATTAAAAAATATTTTAGGATAAATTTTTGGTATTTTTATGTATGGTTTTATTTTTAAATGAATTGTTAAAAATACTGGATTTAAATTCAAAACTACTTTTAATTTAATTTATTTATAAAGTTAAATTGTATTTTAAATTGGATTAAAAGTTTAATTAGATAATTTATTTATTAGTTAATTCAATATAGGTCATTGGATCTAATTTTACATTGAAATTGGATATAAAAACATATAAACTATTGAATGTTTTTACATTAAAAACTCGCATTATCGACCCGACTAAGGGATTAAATTTAAATTAATTTATGCCACTTATACACTTAAAATTTGGAAAAATGGATTCAATATTTGGAATAAATATTATTTCTAATTTATAATATATTTTTTTATTTTTTTTACGAAAAATTTCAATGAACGTAATTAAAATTAATTACACCGCTTAAAGTAAAATTAAGCTTAACTAAGTACTAAACCATAAATGTAAGACTCATAACAACCTAGAAATTATTTCAAGAGCCATTTTATGTAAATATTTATACATTTTACTCCATTTTATATACTTTTTATCATTATATGATCCACTTTCCAAATAAAAAATGTGGGTGGAATTCCCTCTTCAACTATTTACAAGAGTGTCACTCCTCCTTCCTTATAAAATGCCACCACCTCTCCCACTTCTTTACACCACTCAAAATACATAGGATTCGAAAATATATAACAAATAAATTTAAAAATACTGTATATTCCTCCTTTAATCCTATATTTTTGGATAATGTATTACAAGTATTCTGTTTGTCGCAATCCAAAAAGGAGTTACCTAGTTAAGAGGTAATGACTTCTCTCAAGCTCCATTATTTAATTTCCCTTATCCACCCCCTACACTCTCTTTATTACATGATTTTATAAAAACATTTATCATAAATAAACTAAAATTTTTCTGTTCTTATGTTTTTACCTACACGTACACTCATCTCCATGTAATGGGTAATGAACATATTGTTTTTGTATTTGTTGAACTTCGACCTCACAAAATGATGATTGTTCAATTTTCTTTACCACCTATCATGGTGGATTTTATTATGGAGAACCTATTTATATATATTATATATCATATTTATTATGTTTTTAATCTTTTGTATTCATATTACGAAACATATCATTTTACCTTCCATTTGGTGTAAATATGACAATTTCGTTTGAGGAAGTGTGGACTACCACCAAATCAAGAAATGTGATTCATTCACACACTACATGAAATGTATTAAGTATGGGTTTAGTGAACATATATGATATATATAAATAATTATAATTACAATTTAATTATATTATATACATATTTTCTTTTTTCTTTTTTCATTCAATACGATAATAAAAACGGAAACATCGTTTCTGTGTACGTATGGCTTACCATCTCCATAAACAGTGTATTCCATTTCATAATTATATATTATATAGATTGTTCAAATATAAATATATTTTATATATGTTGTATTTATATAATTTTTTACACTCTTTAATAATGATATAAGTATAAGTACCAATTATATAACAAATTAAGACACATGTGAAGAACAATGCAAATAATATCCAAAATAAAACATTAACATATGATGGTTAACAATTAGATAATATAAGTTTGTAATCAATAAATATATAGTGTTATATATAATATTATTATTATCCTAAATATTTATTATATGTTACATTTATTATAGATGTCTTTTTAATGACTATGATGAGATTTAATTCGGAAGGTGAGGATATTTCATCTCACTTTTTATTTCTATGAGATACAAGCTATATTCGCCACAAGTTAATTTTGTGTGGTGTATGTACTTAACAAGATTGTATTATATGTATCGTATACAAAAATTTATATTTATTAAAATATAAATTTTATGATCTTTCTTTATTGGGTTTTGGGTTTCAAAAGTTACCAAATCGGTGAAATAGTTCGTCTCAATTTTCCTTCTTTGAGAGTCATGTTTGGTTTTTCACCAAAATTATCTTTTGAGGTGTATATTCTTCCATTTTATAAGTTCTATCCTGAATTCCCTTATTTTCATGATATTTTAAGATTCCTGTAATTTCTTATTATAAAGATATTATGATCCCCAGTAATCAAGTTATAAGAGTTAATTGAGAAAATCTCATCGCTTTTTAAGATTATTTATGATTATTCTTCCCTTGAATGAAACGTATGATCCATCTCTCAAAAACATTCATGAATTTTCTTGTCCTATAGTTATTAATGATTTATTCATATATTTGTAAAATTTCTTTCAATCATTGGTACATAAGATTTTTAATAATGTTTTTTAAGAAATCCCAAACATTCCCCTTCTTTGGTCGGATATTTGTGCTCCTTCAAAACAATGTATTACAAAAAGTTTTTCCAATAATATTATACCATTATATTATAATATTTTAAATAACCTTTTTACCCATTTTTTCTTCTACCAATATTTTCATGAAAAATTCTTTTTGCTTTATAAACATTGAATTTTTATAACAGTTTATCCAAGTAGAATAAATGTTCTTTTTATATCATACAGCTTGTATGGATTTACCCGTTGTCATTTCTTTAAAGCTTACATAAACATTATAAAGAGATAATTTTTAAGAAAATGTTTTTAAAAGAGATTTTCATGGAAAATTGTTATGAAATTCTTTTCAAGAATTATTTATACGTATTTAATTTATTTTCAAATAAATAGTTTAAAAAAAATTCAATCTCTTTTCATATGTTCTCAAGTAAAAAGGTTTTCAAAATGTCTTCAATATTTTTTGATATTTTTTACAATTATTTTCATGGAAATTGTTTTCAAAACATTTTCAGGATCCTTTAATATGTTTTCAAGAAAAAAGGATTTCAAAACATTTTCATACTTTTTAAATGTTTCCATAGTTTTTTAAAATAAAATGGTTTTTTAAAATGGTTTGATGCTTATTTGATACGTTTTCAAGGAAAAAGGATTTCAAAATGTCTTCAATTATTATTTATAATTTTTAAATGTATTTTTTATGAAAATAATTATAAAATAATTTTAGGTATTAGAAATACATTTTGAATGAAAAAAGGATATTTTCCTCAAGAAATATTTTTTAATGATATTTAAAAACATATTTTCCATATAATATGATATTTTTTATTTTAATCATGCCCTTTTAAGAGATGATCTAAAGTTTCCATTAATATTTTTTCTATGAATGGGTTGTTCTTAATTTCATTGAATTTTTGAAACCAATTTATCTTTCTTGGGTTATATGTTTATAAAATATGTTTCTCTTTAATGGGAAATATTTTTATTAAATCCATTCCTCTTTCATGTGTTTTTCTTTTGATGAAATGATTATAAAACATGTATTTTTTCATAGTTTATGATATGATTACATGTTTATAATACCCATTTCATTTCATGGGTTATGATATGATTATTTATGATCTTTTTTCACATGTATGTATGATTTCACTATAAGATATGTGGGACTTTTATCTCCTTCAAATTCATTGGTTAAAAATTTATATCCCATGAGATGAACTAAAATGGTCTTGTAAATGATCTTGAATACTAAGATGGCCATGGGAGGGAACCTTCACTACCAAAACAGTATGAGGAGTGAACTCATGATACTAGGATGTCTAATGGAGTGAACCATTAATACCATGATGGTATGGATATTGAACCCATACTACCAATATGGTCTCGGTAGTGATGTCATGGATACTATGAAAATATTATTATATTCTTATGTGTCTACCCCAATTCCATGTTTTATTATTATGTTGTTATTTCATGGCTTATGCTCTTAATTCTATTATGATCCCTGTCTTAAGAATTTACTATCTTTATTATGATCTCAGATATGTAAATTATGATATTAAAATGTAATGCTCCAGTTCTATACACTTTGTTCATGTTATGCCTACACATTTCCTATATTTAACCTTATTGAGCATCAGACCTCATCCATTGTTATGTTTCCTTTCCCCAGGTTATGAAGAAGGTTTTTAGGTAGAACTACTAAAGGTGGAAATATTTATGGGAGATGATTAATATCTTCTAAGTTAGAATATTTTGTTTCCATATTTTTGAAAAACACTACACTATTAGGGTCCTCAGAACATATATTATTTTAATGTACATAATATTCATCTTTAATGGTGTAATATCCATGAATGTTAAGTCATGGTCTCTATAGTTAGAATTAAATGAATGTTTCTGTCAATATTTGGAAACTATAAGGATAAAACATTAGTGAGATCCCTAGTTATATTTTTAATGATATATCTGAGGATGTCTCTAAGGATGAGTTAATGTTTAAGAAAATTTCAAGGAATTTTGGTAAAGGGTAAAGTGACTGGTTTCCTTAAAATACATCTTAATATAAATACTATAAGTGGATTGGATTAGAAAAATATTTTCCTATGTGTAACAACTCCAACAAGATGTTTTGTTCCCGCCTTGGGGTAATTTGGTGCATTATAATGGGCCTGGAAGCACACCTGGTTTAACTCTCCAGGGGGTTATGCTTCGGATATTTACATACTCTTCAAAAATCATCGTTAATGATTTAAATATAATTAGTCTATGAATATCCTAGTATAAACCTAGGGTTTTATATATTATGGTGCCATTATTTAGACATTCTATAAGTAAATCTTTTCAAGACATTGTTGTTTTCTGTTATGATAATTGTTGATTACACTATGCTTCTATTTTTAGTCAATTGATTGAATTAGAAGGAACTGTATTAATGTTGAATGTGATGGATGATTTTATGAGGATCAGTCAAGTGGGAATATCAATTAAGTGAAAGATTTTGTGATCATACCTAATCATTTTTCACAAAATAAGGTAAACAATGTGTACCGTAACCAACTATCGGAATCACTGAGGAAGATAATGATATAATTCACCAAGTGTTTGGGTAATGGAGGCCAAGGAGGAAAAAATATTTGGTTTTCTTCATGCCAATAATAGGTAAATAATCACCTATGTGAATGTCTTAATGGAAAAAAGAAGATGTTTTGAATTTGGAAAATAAGGAAACAAGTAATGTTAATGATAGAAAAAAATTAAGAGTTTAGTTAATGAAATGGATCAGCCTATTTCCCTTCATAAGAAATCATTGAAGGTTAAGTGTTTTATGTCTGGATTAAATGGTAAGTATGAAACCCAATGTCCCAAGATGATATCCCCTAAGGGAACCAGCATGGTTGTGTGATTAATGGTTATATTGTAGATGATGACAATCCTACAAATGAAATTATAATGGAAAGAGATATTATGTAATAAGATGAGGTAACCTTGTTAATGGTATAAGGATAAAGTGGAATAATTTTTTTTATCTATTTGGATTCAAGAATTATGTTATATGAAAGGTTGAATATATAAGTATTGTAATGTTCATGGTTTTCTATAATTATTTACAAGAATGTGATGAATGGTTCTGATGCAATAGAAACATAATTTAATGGAAAGGTGATGAAAAACATGATTAAGAGAATGATAAACCTTAATATATTCCTTATCATATGAAAATGTTGTTTGGATAAAAAAATGTGGGATATTATAAGTAAATTGGAAGGTACTGATAACCTTAGAAGTAATTAATGACTTGTTGGTAGGTGGTTTATTTATCATTGAGAAAGTTTAAAACATTTTTTGATTAATTTAATAAATCCAATATACTATGAATAAAGAAGAATGCGTGTTTTTAATAAGTAATTATTGTAATTTAGGTTATTACCATGTTTCAAGAGAACACATTATGGAGGTATCAACTTGTTTAGAATGTGGCAACCAAAAGATACTTGTGATATATTGTAGAATCAATGTTAAGATGATTTTGTGAATTTATTTATTAACTTTGGGATTTTTATATTTTAGAAGGGTTATAATGTAAACCATTCATGAAAAGTTTAAGATAAGATTCAAATGAATTATTTATACGCTGATTTGATACTGAGAACATAGTTTAAAAGGATATTTAGTGATTAACCTTATTTCAAGGATTTTTATATAATTTATTTTGGAAATTATATTAGTGTAGTCTTAGAAAAGAACATCATGAATGTCTGGTGACAACCAATCATGTTCAAATAGTCTATGGGTCTTGAACTCAGGACCAAAGGACAATAAGGGTTTCATTCCTACCACTGTCCAAAGTGATGTCTTGGATAATATGTAATTATTTTTATTGAATAAATATTAATGATGAAGCAGTAGAGTGGTTTTTTATGTTTAGATATTAATTTATTAAAAATATTTATTTTTTTAAGAATATATATAGATAAATAGTTATACTTTTCATTCTTTTATAGGCGTTAACATCTTCTAAAATTGTATTTTATTGCTTTGGGCATCGAAGTTAATTTTTGGACATCTATTTCACAAATTAATGGATAAATTTGAAGTTGTTGAAAGTACAACCAGAGAATGAACTTTTTTTAGAAATATATCATGAAAGTTTATTTACTTATATTAATTGTCAGTAAAATAATTTCTCAATGATACGATAAAGGTGAAAAAAAAATTTGAGGGTCTCCTCGGGTTGCAAGGGTCTCCTCTGGTAATGAACTTTGGGGGAAGGTGTTGTGGGTCAAGGAAGTACCCTCCAAATTTAATTTTATGTTATGGCGCATGAGGTATAGGGCATTACCTACGAATGAGAACTTTCAGTGAATGAGAATTAAAATGGACTCTATATGCTAGTGTTGTAGGGCCTACAATCAGGAGTCTGTGGGACATCTATTTTTTGAGAGTGAATGGGCTAGGAGTAGTTGGAAGTCTTTTGGGTCCTTCTTTGGGTGGAGAGGTTTTGATGGGAGGAATATGTGTTTTTTCAGTGACTGGTTTTGGGGAGATGGGAGTCATGGAGCTGAAAGAAAATCAAGGGCTATCATTTTACTTGCAGGGTGTTGGATAGTTTGGAAAACTAGGAACGATCGTCGTCACAGAAATGCTTCACGATCACTGGTCAGCATTCTGTTCAAGATGAAGAACACATTTCTGGATTTGATCAGGATGTGTCCTGAGTGTTGCGACGTTCCGTCTGTGCATGCCATCACCTCCAACCTCACTATATCATTTCAGAATGGCTCTCCAAGGCAGGGTCGAAGGGTTTTTTGGAGTCCTCCGAGCAATGGGCTAAAGCATAACATGGATGGGTCGGTGATCCAAGGGGAGATGCGTTGTGGGGGGGGGTTCATCCATGACTGGTCAGGATTTTTTATTGCTACTTTCATAGGGTGGCTCATGAGAGGTGACGCGCTACAGGTTGAAGCCCTGGCCTTCGCTACAGGTCTGCATATGTGTGTATTCAGGCATTTTCATCGAGATCGGGCGGAGACGGATTCCCAACTGTTGTATAATGCATTACAAGGAAAGGGAAGGATTCTGTGGGATTTTACTTACACAATTAGGTGGTGCAATCAGTTAGTGGAGGCTCATATGGTGGTCTCTCACACTTAGAGGGAAGGTCATATGGTGGCTGATGTTTTGGCATCCATGATAACTTCAGATCACAGTATGCTCTATTTCTATGACTTGGGATCATTTCTTAACACGAGGTTGAGATTTGTAGTCAATGATGCACTGGGCTTACATTACTTTAGCCCACCCTAATATAGTATATTGTTTGTGGTTTGTAATTTGCGTTTTCATATAAAAAAATGGTAATTTTTAGTCATTTTCCCTTAACTTTTCATTGATCATTAACTTGTTTATGATTAATGACCTTAATAACTACCTATTAATATTTAAAACTTTTCACCATGTCCAGTATACACTCCCAACTTATGTTCTCCTCTGTGGAAAACTGGTTTTATGTTACTTTGGGTAATCGTTATGGTTCCAATTGTCCCTTTTTATGGGAAATTTTTGTATTCCTTTTTACAATGTGGGTTTCTATGAATGAGACTTGGAAGTATTAAAACATTAACAAACAAGACTAATTTCAAGGGAAATTTAATTTAAAAAATATTATAATGTAATACTCTGGGTTTTTTTGAATTATTCGTTTCAAACTAATTTCAACTTTTTGATATTTTTCATTTCATGCAAAACTAAATATATTTTATTATATATTAAGGAAATTTTTTGGATTGTGTTATATGAAACATGATGATAATAATGCACCATACACAAAATAAATTTTATCTTTATATACACAAACACCAATTTTAGATTGTGTTTCATGTAACAGTGACTTTCCTCGATGGTTTGTTTTTCACGTGTGGCCGATTTTTACCAAACAATAGTATATCATTACAATGTTATTATTTGAAATAATAAGATATCAACTAGCCATTAAATTAACATTTTTGAATAGTATTAAATAATTTATGAAAATATATGGTTTACACAAATATAATTTGAATTGATAGGTTTTTTGTTAATTAGAAATGAATATGAAAACTGATTTAATATAAAGGAAATATTATTATTTTTAGAGTCACAAAGCTATATTAACATAATAAATAAAATTAACATAAATTAATGAGTGATATTAATGTACAATATATCTTATATATTCAATAAAATATTTTTCATATTCATCCCATAGATTCTATAGACATCATATATGAATAAATCCAATTTTATGCATAAAACCTTATTTTTTTTAAAAAATAGTTTTACCACATTTTAATGACGAACCCATTTTAAATTAAATTTTTGGAACATTTATATATTTAATATAAAACAATTAACTTAATATTTGTAATATAAATATAAAAATTATGTTAGAATAATATTTTGGTATTTTTTTGTAAGGTTTTAGTTTTATAATGAATATCTAAAAGTAATGAATTTTAATTCAAAACTACTTATTCATTAAATTTATTTATAAGGATATATTATATTTTAAAATGAATTAAAAGTTTATTTATATAATATATTTGCAAATTAAACAAATTTATGTCATTTTAATCCATTTAATTGGGAAATTCTATATAAAAATATAGCATACTTTTGAATGTTGTTTGTTTAAAAATACACATTATCGACCCGACTGCGGGATTAAATTTAAATTACTTTTTGACACTTCTATGAGTGGAATTTAGAAATATTGATTAAATATTTAGAATCAGAATAATCTATAATTTCTAATAAGATGAAATTAATTTTTGACCAATAATATTAGTGAAATTAATTATAATTATTTGCACCGCTTAAGGAAATATTAAGCTTAACTAATGACTAAACTTTAAATTTAAGACTCAAAACGACCTATACACTTGTCCAAGAGCCATTTTATGTCTATTTTTCGACCCTATATTCCTATTCATCAGTAATTGATCATTATTATATCCACTTTCAATATGAACAATGTAGGGGGAATTATCTCTTCAAATTTTTACAAGAGTTCCACTCCTTCTTCACTAAAAAAGTCCACAACCTCTCCCTATTCTTAACACCTCTGAAACAACTTAGTATAAGCAAATAAATTATTTATAAAATTATCAAAATACCTCCCTTAATCCTTGAATTTTACATTTTTTGGAATAGATTTTTTTATGTAATCCTTTTAGCACAAACAAAAAAGAGTTACACGATTAAGTTTTAACGCTTTCTCTCAAGATCCTTTCTTTTATTTTCCTTATCCACCTACTCACACTTTTTATTCCATGATTTTATATAAAAAATTTATAGTAAACATTCTATTATATTTTTATGCTATGTTATTGACCTAAACTTATACACGCCTTCTTCTGATGGGTATTTAACATACTATTTATGTGTACGGGTAACTTCTGCCTCATAAAATGATGATTGTTTAATTTTTTTACCTCCTCTCACTGTGGAAATTAGGATCAAAAATATGTTTATATATATTATATAAAATATTTATTATATATTTAATATTTTTTATTCTTATTAAAACACATATCTTTCTAACTTTTTTTTGGGTAATTACGATAATTTCTTTTGAGGAAGTGTGGACTACCGCCCCTTCAAAGTGATGTGATTTGTTCACACGCTACATGAAATGTATTAAGGATGGGTTTAGTGAAATTGTATGATATATATTAAATTATAATTCCTCTGTAGATATATAATATAAATATGTTCATATACTTCATTTTATTTCTTTCTTTCTATACTGCAAAAAAAGGAAATCGCATTCTTGTGTATGCACGGCTTACTGTCTCCATGAATAGTGTCTTCCATTTCATACATTTATTTTCTACAGATTATTATATGAAAAATATAATGTATATTAATGATACTTAAATCATGGTTACAATTATTTAATTATGATATAATTATAAGTACCGACTATGTAACAAATTAATACACATGCGATGAAAAAAGAGAATATTATCCAAAGTGAAACCTTGACAATGGATGGTTAACAATTGGGAAATATATGGTCGTTATCAAACCATATATGGTTTTAGATATAAAAATATAGTTCCTGAAAAGATTTATAATAAACTTATATTTATTATAGAGGTTTTTTTAATGAGTACTATGAGATTCAATACTCGTGGTATGGGGATTTCATCCTACTTTTTATTTCAGTGAGATACATGCTAGGTTCGTCACTCATTCCTTTTGTGTGGTGTACATACAGCCCATGATTGTATTATATGTATATTGTACCTAAATTTATGGATATTCACATATCGATTTTATGATCATTATTTAAGTGGTATTATGTTTTAAAATTTACCAAATTATTGAAATAATTTTGTCTCTGTTTTTATTCTTTGGGACTCATGTTTTGGTATACCCCTAAATTCTCTTTTGGGGTCTATATACGTAAATTTTACAATTTATATAATTAATATAATTATTTTAATGATATTTTATGTTTCATGTAATTTAAATTTCTTACATGTATAGTATGATCACAAGTTACCATATTATAAGATTTCATTTAGACAATCACATTTCTTTTCCGGATTATTTATGTTTCTGCTTTGTTTGATTAAATATTATGATCCTTCTCCCAAGAAAATTGATGAATTTTATTCTTCTCCTGTTATTAATGATTTATTCATATATTAGAACCATTTATTCCTCAATTTGGTATATAATATAATTAACAAAGTGTTTTTATAAAATCCCAACCTTACCCCCTCTTCACTACGATATTTTTGTTCCTTCAAAACCATGTTTTCAAAAAATTGTTTTCTAAGAATATTTTATCATTATCCTATAATATTAAAAATAAATTTTTACCCTTTTTGGATTTTACCAATATTTTTAAGTGAATATCTTTATCTATTTCTGAATAAGGAATTTTTCTATCATTTTTACCATGAATAAGAAATTTTATTTTTACCTCATATGGAATATATGGATTTAACCTCCATCATTTCATTAATGCTTCCATTTTATTTTTAAAAGGTTAATTTTTTGAAAAATGTTTTTAAAAGTGATTTTCTTGGAAAAAAATTTCAAAAATTTTTCGAGTCGTATTTATTTTTTTTCAATTTATTTTAATAGAAATGGTTATCAAAACATTTTCAATCTATTTTAAAATGTTTTCAAGTAAATAGATTTTCAAAAAAAATTCTTTCATTATATGTTTTCAAAGTATTTTTAATTAAATTAATTTCAAACAAAATTAAACTATTTTCATATGTTTTCAAGTAAAACGGTTTTCAAAACATCTTCAAGCTTTATTTATATGTTTTTCAAATAATTTTCAAAGAAAATGCTTTGTAAATTTTTTTAGGATTATTTAATCGGATATTAAGGAAATGTGTTATCAAAATTATTTCAAGTCATATTTATAATTATTCATGATATTTTTTTATGAAAATTATTTTGAAATTGTATTATGTATTAAAAATACTTTTTCAAAGAATAAAGGACATTTTCCTCAAGGAATATTTTTGAATGATATTTAAAAACTATTTTCTATATAAGATGATAGATGATGATGTTACTCATGCCCTTCTAGGAAATGATCAAAAGGTTCCATTCATATTATTTCAATGAATGGTTTATACTTAATGTCATGGTCTTTATAAAATCCATTTCTCTTTCACGGGTTATATTTTTAGGTAATATGTTTATTCTTAATTAGTTATATTTATGTGAAATTTGTTTCTCTTTCATGGGTTATAATTTTTATTAAATGGTTATCAAACATCTCTTTTTTTAAAAGTTATGATATTATTAAAATATTATAATAACCATTTAATTCAATTAGTTTTTATATGTTTATTTATGATTTTGTGGAACTTGTATGTATGATTTCATTATGATATGGTTGGGATTTATATCTCCCTACAATTAATTGGCTAAAGATTTATATCTCATGATATATACAAAGATGGTCTTGGGAATGAACCTTGACTACTAATATAGACATGGGAGAGAACCATGAGTTCTAATATGGTATGAAGAGTGAACTCATTCTATTAAGATAGCCATGGGACTAAACCATGACAACCAAGATCGCATGGGGATTAAACCCATACTACCAATATGGTCTTGGTAGCGACGTCTTGGATACTATGGAAATCATATTATATGCTTATGTTTCTGCTACAATTCCCTGTTTTTTTCCTATGTTTTTTTCTTTGAATTATGTTATTCATTCTATTATGATCCATGTCTTATGAATACTAATATTTTTTATGATCTCTAATATGTTGGGTATGATCTTAAAATGGTATGCTCAAGTTCCACACCCTTTTTCATGTTATGTTTACACATCTCCTTTATTTACCCTTACTGATCATCTGATATCACCCCTAATTATGTTTCCTTTCCACATGATATGAAGAAAGGTTTTAGGTACAAATACAAAAGGTTGAGATATTTATGGGAGATGTTGAATATCATTAACTGGGATATATGATTTGGTTTCCATGTTTCTAGAGAAACTAAACAATTATGGTCCCCCTGAATTTATTATCATAATTTACATAATATTCATCTAAATTGGTGTAATATCCATTAATGTTAAACCTTGTTTCTTATAAAATGAAAGCTAATAGATTTTCATCTTAGTTTTTACATCTGTGAGAATAATGTTATATTCACCACTTAAATCTTTTGATCAGTGTATCTACTACCCATTTTTCTATATAATACCATGAGTAATTTTATTTTCATGTTATTTTGGGTCTCAATTGGAATTATTTCATCTAAGGGTATTTAAACTTAAAATTTCCAAGTAAAATATAAATTTCATAACTCAATTAATTTTTCATTATGTTATATTACATCTTCGTTTTCATTAATATTCTATGATTATGTGTATAATTAATTTTAATATCTATTGATGTATTTACAATGATTAAATGTGGATTTACATTAGATATACATAATCAATTCATTGATAAATTCTTACTTCAATGTTATGATCATTATAAGGGTTTATTTCACAATCTTATTCTAACTAAGATTACCTACTCTTGAACTTACATGAAAGGTATATATGTGATCATTGTTCAATAAACTCATTCATTTAATTCCCTTACATTATCAAATGAAATTTTTCAATTAATATTACCATTTCTTCATTCTTAGATACTCAAATTATTTTATAATTTTTTTTAAAAAAACCCAACTTCATTTATCTCTTTGGTCGGAGAACCTACTTTCTTATAAAAACTCAATTGTCTAAAAACGTTTTAAAAAATGTTTTTACCCTTTCAAAAATGATTTATAATATAAATTTTTACCCATTTTCCTTTTACAAATTTTTTCAAAATAATATTCATTTTTCTTTCTGAACAAGGCATTTCACTTACCTTTTTACCCTACAAAAGGATTTTTCTTTTTACATTTTAGGGAATGTACATATTCACCCAATGTTGTTTCTTTGATTCTTTATTTGGTATTTTAAAAGGTATATTTTTTAATAAAAAAATTTTAAAAGATATTTACAAAGAATTTTTTTTCAAAATTTTTTTCATAATGAAAAGGATACGTTCAACAAGAATGTTTTTAAAATATATTTTTATAGTATTTCTATTTATCTATGAAAAATTAACTTTATTTAAATCAACATGGGGTATATTTTATTGATTCCATCCTTATTATTTTGATGCACGGTTCTTAATTGATTTGGACAAGAATAGTATTGAAATTCACTTCCTTGATTTATTTTTTTAATCCCTTTAAAATATATAATATTCAATGTTCATTAAAGATTTAATTTCCGCAAATTATCCATATCATTTTTCATGGATAGGTTCATTACCAAAACCATATACCATTTTTAAATATGATGTTTACTTTGAAATTTATTTTATTTTATTGAGAAAATATTGATAAATTTGTATCCATTGATCAATACGTATATGAGATAAGTTAGATTTTTTAATTAAATTGATTATTCTATATTTGAGGAATGTGTTGGACATGAAAGACATGGGTCGAGGACCATTTAATGCAATCCCTCTGGGTTAGGTTCCGGTTAATATAAGCCCCATGTTCCATCGGTACTCTCATTAGATAAAATCAGCTTTCTAGTCTAAGATAATGGTTTTTATCTAGTATGTTTTAAACCATATTTACTGTAAAGGTAACATGTTACTAAGAAAAATAATGTCCAATAATTAAGAATTTATTTCATTTTGATTTAGTTTTTATTTTCCATGAGATTCTCACTATATAGAATTCTATGAATGCATTTCATTCTCAATTTTTTGATTAAATGAAACATTTTTCAGTTATTTACCCTTCCATACTAATTATTCCTTATCCAGATATTTTAAATGGAATGTTTTTTCAATTATTTATCTTTCTATAATTTTTATGAACTTTATACTCATTTTATTGAATATATGACATGTGTGTTCAATTATTACCTTACCATATTGATTATTCTCATTGATTTATTATCGATTCTACTATAAATTACCCTTATTGAGCATTTGATCTCACCCTAATTAGGTATTCTTTCTCCACGATTCCTTGAAATATACTAAGAAATACATGAAAGGATATGATAGATGCAATAATATTATTAGCCTACAAAAATTATGTTTCAATTTGTGTTTTAATTTTTAATACAAGACTTATGTATATATCTATTATACCAGTACAACTAAATTGTATAGTCTATTGGGATGTGATTTACTTGTATCTTATGCCAATGTAATGGTATGAAGACACCATCTCTGGGCTTTCTGAGTTCGAGACACTATAGTTAGAATCAGAGAATGGTTAGTAGAAAACATGGAAATTAAATTTTGGAAAACATTTATTATTTAACATAACCCTAAGGTATAATTTTATGATAAGTATACAAAAACATATAAGAATTCTGGTAAGTTAGATATTATGTGGGTCTTCCAAGAAATACATCTGTGTCGAGATACTATAAGTGGATGTGGTATTGGAATTCATATACCTAGGGGTAATAATAGTGAAAACGAGTGTTGGGCCTGACTCGAGTGTAACCTGGTACCCTAAAATGTTACCTACTAGACACCTATTTTAATACTCCCATGGAATATGCTTAGTTTAATTAAAATTTTCTTTACAAACCATTATAAATAATTTTAGTAGATAATTACAATGGAATACCTAGGTTAAAGATTTGACCAAGGAGGGGTCATTGTGGAAATAAAATGGGTGTAGTGTATATGTATTATGGTTGTATTGAAACCAATAAAAAATTCTATTTAGTTATTAACCTCATTTTAAGGATGTATGTCATATTTATTTTTATAATTATATAAATTTTATTTTTAAAAAAAGGAAATCATTATTCAATGTGACAACCCATCATGTCTGAAAAATCAGTGAGACTTTAACACATGATTGAAAGAAGATAATGGTTTAATGCCAACCACTGGCCTATGTGATGTCCTGGTCAATGTGTAATTATTTTTAATTAAAAAATATTATGAATAAATATAAATTATTAAATTTAGTGTTTATTTTTTGGGTGTATATATTAATTTCTTAACAATATATTCTTTGGATAATAGTTAGATTCAAATATAATGTCTTATTTTACGAGTATTATGATCCTTTAAAAGTTTATCATAGTTCTTTAGGAATCAATGTTAATTCATAGATATCCATTTCATTGATTAATGGATGAATTATAATTTTATTAATGCATAAAAAATATGGAATTGTTCATATGAAATTGTGACATATTATTTATGTATATTTCCTTATATTCTTAGCCAATAAAATAATTCCTCAATATTTAGAAATGTATCTTAAAATAAAATGTTGTATTAGTACCTATATTTTTGTTCAACCTATAGTCTTTTAAATCATCAATGATTTATAGATTTTAGTCCCTAAACATTCCATCGATCATTCAATTTCTTTGTGATTGATAACCAAAATCACTCTATATAAACATTTACACTACTCTCCATGTCCATATCTTCACTTTCCACTTATGTTCTTCTACTTAGAGACAGAGTTATATGTTATTCCATGTGAAATTTGTACTTCCCATTATATAATTTCTAAAGGATCATTTATGAACCTTCTTGTGATATGAGATTTGAAAATAGGAAATTTCAAACTATATATTACTGGGATCGATTTTTAATTGTGAGGATGCAATTTATTTAAGATTGGGAGAATGAAAAACCCTGAAAACTCTAAATGAATAACTTTTATTTGATATCATATAACATATAGAGACTTAATGGTATATTTAATATTTTAAATAAATTATGTACCATTAAATGCATGAAATACTAATTTAATTTTTATTACACTCAATAAATAGTTTCCTAAATGAATTATATTACACGGAAGACCAAGTTTTACCAAACAACAATATATTATTAAAATATTATTATAATAATATATAACCTATCCATTAAATTGGATGTTATTAATATAATTAAATAAATTATGTAGCAAACTTTTGAACATTATTGTATTAAACCCCTCTTTGTCATCCCATCCATGCGATTAAATTTAAAGTAATTTCTACAACTTATGTGATTAGAAATTTGAAAAATGGATTATATATTTTTAATAATAATAATTTCTAATTTCTAATAAGTTAAAATTATTATTTTATAAAAACAATTGCTGAATGTAATTAAAATTAATTATAGATATTATGGGAATAAATTTCTTAATAGGGTACTAAACATTAAAGTTAAGGGGCAAAATGTCCTATAAAATCTTCAAAAAAATAATTTTTGTTCATATTTATACCCTATCCTCAATTTGATTTAATTTTTACCATTATTGTAGACACATTACATGGAAAACCCTTGGTAGAATTTCATTTTAAAAAATTTACAGGAATATCACTCCTCTGCCACTATAAAAAAGGAACTCACCCATCCCACTTATTCACTCCTCTAAAGCCCTTTATATATCAAAAAATCTCCAAAATCATCTCAAAACGCCCCTGATCTACTAATATAATCCTAAACTAGGAAAAATATCCAACCAATTTCGTCTTTTTGTATTACCCAAAAAGAGTTACATGAAAAAGAGGTAACATTTCTCAATGATCACTTTCAAATTATTCCTTCCTAAAACCGCTCAATTATTTTTATTGAATGATTATATAATAACCTAAGTATAATAAATATTATTATGTATTGTTATGATAAAAATTTGACCTACACATTCACACGCATCCATCAAATAAGATTGGCAATCATCGTTCCTATGTACGGGAGACTACCGCCTCGCGAACGGATGTCGTTCTTTATTCAATTTACATCATTTCAAGGTTGTAATAGTGATGGATTTATAGATTAAATATGATATTTATGATATTTATAATTTATTTATTTTTATTTAATTCTTATATAACTCATACCTTCATGCTTTCAATTTCATGGTAATATGCTAACATCATTTGTGGATGTGTGGACTATCCCCTCCTCATTGTGATGTGATTCAATCATGCTATACATGGAATGTATAAAGGATGATTTTAATAAAAATATATGACATATATGACATAAATATGTTAATGTAATTATAATATACATATATTTATAATTTAATTTACATTATTTTAAATACAATAATGAAATGGAAGTCGTGTTCATGCTTACGTACAACCTACCGTATCTATGAACAATCCAATTCATTTCCTATCTCTAAATATTATGGATTATTCTAAATAAATATATAATGAATATATATGATATTTAAATTATTTTTTAAATTCTTTAGTAGATTAAATTTTGATTTAATAAATAGAATCAATATGTAACAAGTCAAAACATACAAGAAAGACTAGGGAATTAACACTGAAAATAATGAAAATAATGAAACATTATTAACAAACAGGTAATCAGATATCATAATAAGTTAATATATTATATTTTAAATACTATTATAATGGTTTTATAAGTTAATAACATTATTAAAACCATTATACAATATTTTAATGGATGTTCACTTGAATGGAAATACAGGGTTAGGGATTTTCATCTCACTTTTTACATCTGTGAGATAAATGTCATATTGGCCACTTAGTTATTTTTCTTGGTGTATATACAGCCCATTTTGATATATTATATCATAAATTATTTTATCATAATGGTATTTTATGTTTAAATTAAAATTATTTCATCTATATTGATTTAAACATATAATTAGTAAGTGGTAAAAATTTTCATAACTCAATTCCATTTTCATTGGGTTATATTAATTCCAAATTTTCATTAATATTATATGACTATATTTATAATTAATTTGACTATATATTTATTTATTTTCACTTATTATATGTGTATTTAAATTATATACACATAATCAGTTCATTAATCAATTTTCACTTCAATATTATGATCATCTTAAGTGTTTATTTCATAATCTCATTCTAACAAAGACTGCTTATTATTGAAAATAAATTTAATTCATATATGTTATAATTGTTCAATAAAACATTTAATTTTATTCTCATATAGTTATTCCTGAACTTTTTAATGTAATAATTCTATTTTTTTATTCTCCGGTACTTAAAATATTTTAGACAATTTGTTTAATAAAACATAACTTTATTTCTCTCTTTGGTCATAGAACATGTTTTCATCTAAAACACGATTCTTTAAAAAAAAAATTCAAAAATGTATTTTCACTTTTTAAAATGATTTATTAAAAAATTATATGCTTTTTTATGTTAAATTTTTTTCAATGGAATATTCTTGTTTCTTTTTGTACAATGCAATTTTCTAATCTTTCTACATTTAAAAATAAATGTTCTTTTTTACATCGTAAAGAATGTGGGGATTTATCCATAATTGTTTTATTTAATATTAACTTGAATGTTAAAAAGGTTAATTTTTGAATAAAATATTTTTAAATGTAATTTTAAAAAAAATGGTTTTCAAAAAAAATCAAAATAAAAAAGATATTGTCCTCAATGATATTTTTAAAGTATATTATTATAGTAATTCAAATTATAAACAAGAACTAACATTTACTTCACTCCACTTAATATATGTTATATTGATACTGTTATTATTCTTCCTTTAAATGGTTTTTGATTTGTTTTCCCAATGATAGTTTTGAAATTCACTTCCTCAATTTATTTTTTTTCTCCTGTAAATATTAAATTTATTATGTTCAAAAAAAAATGGAATTTATATTAATTATCCATATAATTTATCATGGATATTTTCATTACCTAAACCATATTCTATTTTTATATTTGTTTTTTACATTGAAAAATATTTGATTTATTGGGGAAATATTGATAAATTTGTATCCCTTTCTAAATAAAGATATTAGATAATGCATATTGTTTTCTAATTAAATTGATTATTAAATACATTATAAATGATTTAAACATGCAATACATAGGCTTGGTACCATTTAATGTTATATCTACAGGTTGGGGACTGGTTAATGCAAACCTTGTGATGCATTGGTAGTCTCATTATATGAAATCAGTTGACTATAATAAGCTAATGGGTTTTAACTAATATATTTTAAACCATATTTATGGTTAAGGTGTCATGTTTATGGGAAACATGAAATACATTAATTGATAATTAAGTTCATTTTGATTCATTAATTATTACCCATGATATTTTCACTATTAAAAACATACTAATGAATTTCATTTTTCAGTTTATTGATTAAATGGCATGGTATTCTATTATTTAACATTCTGTATTGATTGTGCCTTATCCAATTATTTTAAATGTAATGTGTTTATATTTATTTAAATTTCCATAATATTTATTCCCTTCATACTTGTTTTATTTATTATATGGAATGTGTTTTCAATTATTACTCATCTATATTTATTATTCTCATTGATTCAATATTTATTCTCTTGTACTTTATCCTTAATAAGAATTTATACTCACCCTTATTATGTATCATTTCCCTAAGATTCCTTAAAGTGTACTAGGAAATACATGAAAGGATATTCTAGATGGAATAATGTTATTATCCTATGAAAAACATTTATGTCACAATTTGTGTATTCATTTATAATAAAATACTCGTGTATAAATCTAGTTTACCAATAGTAGTACACTTTTAGGTCCTTAAGGATTTTATTTACTTGTATATTATGCCAATGTAATGGTATAATTAAACCATATCTAGGATTTTACGGTAGGTTCTTTAAATTGTGAAATGTTAAAAGCCTAGTTACACTTTATTCATTTTGAAAATTCCATGTGTGTCATCTCCCCTGCTTATAATTTGGTTCCCACTATCCTCTCATCATAAAACTTATAAAACCTTTTGGTTTGAAAAATACCTACCCCACTAATATCCTTAATTCCATACTCTCATCTGAGAGTCCATATTTTGATCATTAAGAAAAACTTGTATGGATTTCAGTGTTAACATATAAAGGTAATCTGAAGAAGATGTATCATTCTCAACCGAGTGTTTCTATTTTTTTATTCAACCTCCTTAAATAATTATTCAATTATACTAATAAAATAATACCACTATATCCCTAATATGTAGATGTCAATATTTTAATGTAATTAACTATATTTATCTCTTCTTCAATCGAGTGGGAAACAAAAATGTTGATCGTGTGTATAGTGGATTATCACCATTTAAACAGATGTACTTCGTTTTCCATCACCACTTATCATGACTGGATATAATGTTTGAGTTAATAAATTTATATGATTTTAATAACATAATAACACTTTTTTAATTATAATATCACATAGACATAATTTATTTCTATTCTATGGTAATATGATAATGTCGCTTGTGTGTATGGAAGACTACCACCTCATGAAGCTATGTGATTCATTCTAAACTTTCTCTTCACATTGAAGAGAATAAGGAATGTTTTAATGAAAATATGTGATATATATGGAACAAAATATAACCTTTAAATGTAATATATTATATACCTTTTTTTTCTTCTGTGAAGAAAATGGAAATAGCATTCATGCATAGGTACAACATATCGTCTCCATGAATGGTGTAATTAATTTTTTATATATAACATTAGTGGATTAACACAAATATATATATATATATATGTATATATATATATAATATTTATATCATGGTTTAAATTATATATATGATAGAATAATTATCAAGACAAAATATCTGATATTTCCAATCAAAAACGTACATAAAAACAATGTAGTTATTACCCAAAACATGTTTTGAACATTGATTTGTTAATAAATAGGTAATAAATGGTAATAAGTAAATATTATATGGTATTATGAATATTATTAATGTTTTATAATATATTTATAATAATTTTATATTTATTATACTGTATTTTTGAATGTGTATGAAAGAATTCAAGACTTAAGGTAAGGGACTTGGATCTCACATTTATTTTTGTGGGATACATGCACTATACACGACTTGATTCTTTTATGTGGTACATATAATACCCATTAATTTATTGTATGACCCTTATCTTGATATATATTTGACATTAAAATCCATCTAATATTCTTGATTTCATGGGTATTATGATTCAAAAGATACCATTGTGGTAAAGGTTTTATGTTACAATCTCATTATTTATTCATATTATTGATGATTATGATTCCAATAATGAGATATTATTATACAACTCTCAAGAAAATCAAAAATATTATTCTACTATGGATATTTATTTAAATTAAATTTTTTCCCTTTCACATTCTTCTCCTTATGTACTCAATATTCCAATATAAAATTTATATGTAAAACCCAAATTTATTTCTCCCATCCATATAAAAACATTTTTCTTCTATTACCATCTTTTAAAAAAAATTAAAGAATTTATTACCATTATAAAATTATTTTTAAATAAATATCTACCCATGTTTCACTTTTTACAAACATAATTAATAAAATATTCTTTTCATTTTCTGAACAATATACTTCTAAAATTTAAATGAATATGTAAAAAGAAAATTTATTTTATCATGTATAACATGGATTTAATTTTATGACATCATGACAACTTAATTATTTTAATCCTCCCTTAATATTGTTCAAGGTTATTTTCAAAATAAATGCAATCTCTAATATCTAGAAAAATTTTAGATTTTAATGAAATGATTTCGAGGAAAAGAAATATTTTCCTCAAGAATGTTTTAATGATATTTTTATTGAATTTCTATTAATCAAGGACAATAACCTTTGGTGAAAATTTTATTTTACTTGGTATATGATCTAATGGTACAATCCATATTATTTTTTTGATCTTATATGTATATGTTAAAGATTATTATTATTATTATTATTATTATATTTGTATGTTTATGAAACCTGTTCTTTTCTGTAGGTAATGATATGATTAATAAATGAAAACTTTATGAAAACTTTTTGTTTTACATGGATTATTCTATGATGAAATTTTTATGAACCTCATTTTCTTTTTTATACATTATAACATGATGAACTTATTATAATCATGTGAAATAAAAATTTAGATATTTTTTTTGTGGGGCATATATCTCCCTCCAATCAGTTTGGTAATATTTTATATCTCATGATATAATGATAGGCATAAACCTGATGTGCATGATCCACTAGGGGAAATAAGATGATGTTCTTGATCCACTATGTGAAATAAGTGATGATTCCTGATCCATTTTGAAATGGGGAATAGGTGTTGATCCCATATTTATTATGATTAGATGGTGTCTCTTATTAACCTTTAAATATGAAATGGTTTCTATATATATTATGGTTCCACACTTATATGACCTAAAATTATAGTTCATCATTTATTTATGATGATTTGTCCTCTGATGGTTCATGTATTTTGAAATTATGATATTTTATGCCATGGATCATGTTTATGATCCAAGATACACTGGGTATGAACATTTTAAGCCATATTCTAAATTTCATTCTCTTATTCTTATTTTATTATTTCATATGATCATCGGTTGATATCTTCCATGTTTAACCTCACTAATTGTTTGACCTCACCC
This sequence comes from Viscum album, assembly GCA_963277665.1. Taxonomy (NCBI): domain Eukaryota; kingdom Viridiplantae; phylum Streptophyta; class Magnoliopsida; order Santalales; family Viscaceae; genus Viscum; species Viscum album. The sequence continues at coordinate 1,715,993,713 of OY728130.1, forward strand.
TTTCATGTGTTTCATTCCCCCAAATTATGAAGAAAGTTTTAAATGGTCAATTTCAATGAATATAAAAATGTAGAAATATCTTTATGGGATATATTGAATTTATTTCATGAAATAAAAATATTGTATATCCATAATCCAAATAATATAGACTTTTACGAACCTTGGGTGTGTATTTGTGAAATTTATTGAAAATTAATCTATTATGATGTATTATATTTGTATGAAAATTTTGGTTCACTATAAAAATAGATGACAATACACATCTATTCCAAGGAAATAATGTATTTTCATCATAGATGTTATTCTTTTTCATTCTTCATTTTCCTCAATTTTTTAAGGATCCATATATATCCCTTTTCTTGTGATAACATTACCTAAGACAATTATTTTCTCCAAAAAAACCCACATTTAATATACATTTCATATAAATTATCCTTTCACCAGGTCTTAAGTATATTATTTAAATGATTCTCATGTTTTACCTTAATTTTTTAATAGATAAAATTATCATCAATAAATATTTCCACAAAGTTTTTTAGGTAATCTCTAAATACTCTATTCATCAATTATATGAAGATTTCTAAGAAATAGTGAGTCCAAATGGCAATACTATGAACTCATAATTCTAATAACATTTATGAAAAGGTAGTCTTGTGGATATCTGAATTCTTCACCTTTACATTATAATATCCCAACAAAAGACCAGATGTAGAGAAATACTAGGATCCACATATCTAATCAAAAAAATTCATGAACCCATGGTAATATTTTTTTTTATTTATGATGATCTTTTTTAGGTCGTGATAAACAGTTCACATCCTTCTTCTTGACTAAAAGGACTAGTGAACCCATGCTGAATCACTTTGGACTATAAAACACTTTTCTATACTCTCAAATGATTTTTTATTTAGCTTATCATGTTAAATAACATCCATTCTATATGGAGTCAAACATATGATAAAAGATCTAGTTTTGAGATTGATTGAGAAATCAACCTCAAAATAATGAGGGGGACCATCCAATTATTCATGAAACACTTTAGTAAATTTGATTATAGTGGAAATTTCATCAAGTATAATCTTTTTATTAGTATCAGTTTTTTTACCTAGATACACTCACTTACCAGGAAATAATATCCATTCTTGATACTTTTTTACTAAAGAAGATTATTCCTATTTTTTACAATTATATAGATTCATAGGACGATTTTTGATATAGAGGGTGATTTCCTTCTCCTAAAAATATATTTTATCTTTATATGTGGAATCCAATACATTCTTATAATAACATAAAATTCCACAAAGTAAGTTCCATAATTTTTTTCTTAGAAATTATGCACAAACATTTTGTAAAATAACAAGTTATATTCTGGGGATGCAACAATTTAACCATTTTAAAAACACCCCCAATAACTAGACATTCATGTTTTGATTTGGTGTTTTAATAGTTCTAATAAACATATGTGATATGAAATAATTCATAGAGGCAGAATAAAATAATAAATTCTCTATCCATTAATGAATAATTAGTGTAGTTCTTACCACTTCATTATTGTGATCCACCTTAGTAGTTATAATGGAATATCATCACCCTTTATCTCTAGTCCTTGGATATTATTGTTGATGATTATTTTCAACAACTATTCCCTTAGGGAATCAAACTACATAGTGTTTATGATAGATGTTGTTGAAATATTAGATGACTGGATGAGGATTCACTAGATAATTCCTTTCTTCCATCACATTGGTCATTTTAACCCATAATAAATTTCTATATTGGTTCCCATTCATCTGGTACCTAAAGAATTACCTTTTCCCCTATATTAAATTTCTATGATTCTTCTTCCCACACATTTTACCAGTAGTATAGTTGACCTTATTACCCCCATGATATTTTCCCACCACACTGCCACAACTAAAATCCATTCATATCTTCTTATATCTAGTCCCAAGAGACTCTTTAGATATGCAGATCTTCATTTGACATTGTGGTAACATCGTAAAATTTTCTCAAATCTTTCAAATTCGTGAAAATAAAATTCATTTCAAAGTTTGGATTTTATCCCACCAAAAAAGTTGTCAATGTTATTTTTGGGGGAAATTAAAACGCTGGAGTCCTACCATGCAAGTATTATAAAGTTTTCATCATACACCATGATGTATTCTTCATCCTTTTCATGATTCTAAGGAAATAAATCTTAATTTTATATAGGATATTGTGAGAAAAATATTTTTCAAACAAAATTAGAATTAATTCCACTAAATCTCTTCAATTTCTTAATTGCCCATTATATTTTTTATCAAGAACAACCATATATCGTATTATACCTCTACATGTTAAATAGCCTGTATAGACTTATCTTGATCAGTGAATTGAATGATGGGGGGTATTCTTTCATTGTGTTAGATCCGTTTTATTATGATTAAGGGATTATAAGATCCATTGAAAGTTAGATTTATTGTTCACATAAAAATATCAATTTTAACTTATTCTTTATTTTTAAGATTTGGTCATTCCTCATTATTCAAATTTGTGTTCAAAATTTGAGTAAATTGAACATGTATTTTATGAGGTTCTTAAAACATGCTCTTATAGGGTTTGTTATCATTTGGGAAGCCATTACATTGCTCCTTACATTTATTTCTGACTTGGTTTCTCTTATTTATAGCTACATGAATACAGAAAATGGAAAATTATGGATGTGTTTTTTAAAAATAATAAACACATAAATTGGAAACCATGAATATTAAATGGATGACTCAAAATTTAAATATATTTTTAACCAATGAATTTCTAGATACTAATATATGTTATTAATTATATATTTCATAACATAAAATATTATAGTCATTTTTTCCACTTAATAGATGTTATTAGTGAGATTAGGAATTTACCAAGGAATATATCCTATGAGTGTCAAACTATGTGTAATGAAAGGCCCATTTTCATCCACTTGGGGATGATTCCGTATATCTCAATGCACCCTTTTTTGGGTTATTATCCCAAGATAAATATGTTCTATAGCCACATCCACTTATAGTATCTAGATAGGGATTTATATGCTTAGAAATTCATTGATCTATACTTTACAAATATCCAGGGATGTTTTTCTTTGTCAATACTTATCCTATATGATTTCACTAGAGTTTTATAATCCTAATCCAAAAAAAATAAATACTTTTATATGATACCAACTATAACAACCCATGTTTTATAACACCTTTATTCATGATTTACCATATAATGATACACATAATACAACTCTAAAAAAGACCATGGGGCTTGGCTTATTTGGTAAATTATGGATATATAAAAATTACATGAACCATGGGTATAACAACCTTATTTAAAAAAGATCTGAAACATGCCCTTATATTATTTTTATCATCTAAATATACATGGGATAACTTAGGGATATATATAAGAAATGGGTGATCTATAAGGTCTAGTAATGGAATAAACATAACATATAACAAGGTAAAGTAGTACATGTGATAAAAGAGGTATATCAAGGTAACATAACATGGGTGATAACAATAATCTTTAATAATAATTCTTGATTTAACATCATAACAAATAAGAAACGTAGAAATGTGTCAATAACATTAAACATGAAATCATAAGCCAAAGTAAAGGATTAATTCCAAGAATAAAAAACATAGAATTCTTAGTATACCCTCTAATACACCATATATGGATTATCATTAGATAAAAATATTATAGAATGAATTGTGGGGATATATATTTCTGGGCCCACCCATCACTTTTATATCAGGTACATGCATTAGTGTGCCACCTAGATCATAAAACATAAGGATTTATTTAATAAATTGTTTCCCCAAAAATAAGAATCTATGTTTATATACATTTAAATATACATCATATGAATGATATGTACAACTAGATAAATATTTATTAGTTTAAATGAATACTAGTATTCACAACATAAATGTTTGGTGAGTAAAATCTTAAGATAAATTTGGTACCTAATAGGTCTACCAAAACGTTTATAGAAAGGTTAAATGAGAGAAAAATGGGTTTCTAATTATGTTTGAATCGTATGGATAGATATATTTATGTGTAAAAGTATATCCCAACTTGAAAAATTCAAAATAATATGACTTGGCATAAATAAGGTGCTTAAATATAAAGGATAAGGAGAGGGTCCCTTAGCTTGAGAGGTCACTTCTAAAGTCATGGGAGGATACTCATAAGAGAATTCGGAATCCTTGGGATGGATATAGAGAGTAAAAGGAAAATTAATTTTGTTATCGAATTATTTTGAGTGAAGAAAAATATGCTTTTTTAACGATTTATATACACAAGGGAATGAGTTCTTAATTAATTTATAAACATAGGTTATGGAATATATACAATAAAATAATCAAAAAACATTCTAGTGCATTATACCCATGGTTTTATCTAGAGATGAATTGTTTTCATTATTTTATTTGTATATGAACCGAGATCAATAAAATAATACTCTTAGTGATGTGGAAGTGATCCATGTTTATAAATAAATGATTTTAAAACCTCAAAATATAATATATGTTTTAGAGGATTCATTAAAGGTTTATAAAATTAATAATATATCCCCAAAAACATATTATCTTAAAAGGGATACATAATTTCTCTCATGGAAATTTTTTATTATATTGATTACATAACTTTTGAGATTTTATGATGTCATAATACACATCGTGTATTTATAACATATTTAATTTGTAAAAAAAAATTTTACTATCATAGAAATTTATGAAAAAATAAAAATTTTATATTATCAAAATGATGATTTCATAAATAATATTTATTTTATAAAAATAATTCTATAAATATTATAATTTATAATTTTAATGAAAAAATCCCTATTTATTGAAAAAAAATACTAGGGTTGTTTAACAATAAAGGTTTTATTACCCGCATAACAATTACATGTTTCTTAGTCAAATTATATTATCATTTTTATTTAATAAATAATATTTAATAATATTATTATACTAAAATATTATTTAATTCAAAAAATTAATGAATTCATCAAAAGTGGTATCTTTATTGAAACTGTACATTTCCCAAAAACACAATTCCTATTATTTCGTAGTAAAAAATATAAAATTAATTGTTTAATCATTTATAAAGTAATAATAAAATTAGATAAAGGTATTTATTTTTTTATAAAAATATAATAAAAATATTCACACTATTAGTATTTAGATACATATCCCTTTATTACACCTCTGAATTCTTTAAGGGTAAGGTGTGTGATGTTGAGATTTTCTTGGGGTGTTTCAGCGAACATGGTTTTGGATGTGATATCGATGATCTTAAAATTCTCATATAAATGGTTTTTCTCATTATTTAGTTGTGTAATCTCATATTTTGATTGTATAATGGAATTTCATTATGATTATATCATCCTTGAAAGCCCTTATAAATTTTCTTCCTAGGGTACGATCCTATTGGTTGGGGTCATTTCTTCCTTAATCTATGTCAAAATGACTTTGTCATAACCCTTAATTAACTACCCCTAATGGTCACTACATAATTAATATACTATCACATTATATTATTATTAATGGTATTTAAAATTTATCGTGGCATATAAAAGGTCAATATAACCAATGTAGTTTATGATTTTTCCATAACATTATTTGATAATAAGGCATTTTCTCAATAAAGAAAAATTATATTTATAAATGTTCAAGTTCTTATATAAAGGATTTATAATTTCATGTGGGTGATCCTGTGTTCATGAATGTATCTCCATGTAAATGATTTATAAGATTTAGAAAAAATGGAAACTTGAACAAACTACATAGTGCTTTTTGAAATCCTAGAAAGAATAAGATTTGTAGATTACCATTTAGAAATACCTCCTAGCCGCTCAAAATTTTATGATGAATTCCATATCTATTTTTTGAGATAGTATATGATAGACCCATAATATTTTATCACCTTTGAGTAAATTGAACTAGAACATTATTTATCTTATTGGGAAGAGTCTATCAAAATTCTTGACTACAGAAAATAGGTGTTGAGGAATGAGATCACTCTGTTGGTAAAGGTACTTTGATAAAATCATACGATAAATATGGTTATGTGGGAACCTGAAGTAGTAATGATGAAGAAATATCCAAATATATTCAATTAGTGAAATTGTGGAAATTTATTTTAATAACTCATTTAATGAGGGAGTAATTGTTCATATCGACGTCAAATATAGTAATATTTTTTTTTTCTAGAGAAAAAATAGAAAAATGCACATAAAATAATTCAAGAATGTTATTTAAAAATAAATTCATAAATTTTGTAAATTTAATTTGAAAAAATTATAAAAAATTTTAGTTCGTCATGTCATTATTAAATTAGGTTTACTTTATGATATTTTTCATAAATTATTGATTGTTAAGTGCATTGTTAAAAATATGTATTTTACAATAATTGATGCTTTTATTATATTATAATGTTATAAAATTATCAATAAGGATTAAAAATAATTTCAAGACGAAATATATATATATTATATATATAAAAATTCATATAAAAATATAATTTTTAACATATAAATATACTCCAAACATTTTGGAAATCTAATTAATGTTTTTGTTTAAATAAAAAAATTAGTTCTCATCTCTTAAACATGAATGTAAAAGGTTATTTTGTGTTATTGTTTATTTAGAAATTCAAATAAGCATAATTTTATTTAAAATATTCTAATTAATTCTATTTTAATCAATGTTTTACGTTATTTTTCTTTCAAATTAGTTTTATGTTTAGAAATTGTTTTTCTAAAACTAGTTTTTGTTTTATTTTGTGTAATAATATTAAAAATAATTTCTAAAACTTATAAAAATTGAATCATAAAAAATTTATTGCATATTTTAAGTTATTATAATTATTATTAGGTAATTATTTCAATTGAATATGTATTGATAATGAATAGAAAAAAATAGAAAAATATTGTTGTCATGATTTGGGTTATAACTAGTTTATAAAGGGTTAAAATATAAAATATGGGTAAATATACAACATATAATTCTTTAAATATTAATTTTTAATGATATTTAGACATTATATTATCATTTCATTATTTTCCTTTCCATTTTAATCCAATTTAAATATAAAATGGGATTACCATATTTAAATATTTTCTGTAACTTCATGTTTGTCCCTCCCGTCACACAGAGAGGACACATATTCTCAACACTTATTTGCAATTAGTATGTACTCTAGAATATAAAATTACTTCCCAAAACCTTCATATATTAATTACATTTATTCATGGTCTTATTTATTCTCCTAAGACCATCCTAAGAAAGTGAAAGCGGTAATCCAATGGAGGTATATCAAATAATATTTAATCATCTCTACCGAATCATTAAATTTCTATCACTTCATACACTTTCTAAAAATATGATGTGACAATCATAATTTAATAACTATAGTATCATAAATAAACTGATATGTTATTATGATTATTGGAATATAAAAATCCTTCTCTTAATTATACATTAATTAATAATTTACTACATAATATTACACATAATACAACCCTAAAGATCAATTGGTGTAGTGTATTTGAGAAATATGTACATTACATAACAACTTAAAACATGGGATAAGAAGCCATTATTTAAAATTTCTTTGACATGCCCATATTATTCTATAATACTTAACACGGCACGTAATAAATGGTGAATATACCTAATAAAGCAGTCAGCTATAAAACCAAGTTAAGTAATTAACATTTAATAACATTAAAAAAGCAATAATCATTACGAAATAGGCATATCAATGATATGTAAAATGGTTGAGAATCATTAACTTGAACAATGAGTCATGGTATAGCATGATAACATAAAACTATATGGGGAAACAACTTAAAACAGTGCATCATAAATATAGATCAAGGATAACTGTCAAGATATATTGATAGAAAAAAGTAACATGGTAGATTAAGTTCACTTCCCAATCCCTTGAATGACATATTATAATAATAAATAATTACCTGATGTATTGGAGTTCTATATAATTTTAGGTGAACCTATCACTTTCATTTAATTCTCATTTATAAGTGTTTCACATAGATCATACAACATGGATTCATTCATAAAAATATTTTATTTCATGGTAAATTAATGTAGAATACATACATATAATTCCCCAATAAATAAATATTAATTTATAAATGTGAACACTATTGATATTAATTGGGTATTGGTATTGACTACACAATTTTTGGCATGGAAAATCACAGTGAAATTGTATCAGAATAATGCAGGAGTATGATTGTTCATGGGATGGAATTATAAGAGTGAAAGGGGTATATAATTATTTATATGTAAAATAAAAATTAATTGGGATATTTAATAACATATCCCAACATTAGTAAATTAAGATAAAATATGTATGATAACGAAGATACTTGAATAAATAGGATAATGAAAGGATCTCATACGTTGAAAGGGTGATTCCAAAATCTTGGTAGTATCTCCATGAGATATTTGGGACCTTGGGGGGACTCTATATAGGAGAAGTAATGGTAATAATGTGCTCAATTATTTTTATTGAAGATAAATGGGAGATTTGGGGTGTTTTATAAGAAAAAATTGTGGAATTCTTTATCATTTCTCAAACATAGGGTTTGGACTCTGTATAATAATACAACCAAAACCAAAAACATTACCAAGATTTATTCACATGGTTTTTGGAAAATATAGTTAGTATAAATTATTTAATTATTTCAAGGGATAAAATTATATAATAATACCTTTTATGATGTATAAGTGAGTCATGTCTTTAAATAAATGATTCTAAAATCTCAAAATATATTATACATTTTAGATGATTCATAATATTTTTTTTAAATTAATAAAATACACTTAAAATTACATTATTTTAAATTACAAACATAGATTTGGTTTTGGATACCAATTATATTACTAATTACGTCACTTTTGTGGTATTATTATGTCATCAACTGCACAATATATTTATACAGTATTTAATATTTACATGAAATTTTAACTGTCTCAGAAAATTAAGAAAAATTAACTATTTATTAATTTTAATGTTTTTATTACAAAAATAATAATTATTTTATCCAAATAATTTTATTAATATGATAATTTTCACTTTTAAAAAAATCATTGAAATTTATTGAGAAATTTTGTGTTTTCTGATATTAATAAAATATTATTTATTTTAAAAATCCATTAATTAAGGAAAATAAATTCCTTATTTGAATTTAAATATTACCCAAAAATACACTTCGTAATTTATTTTATCATAATCAAAATCATTTATAAATTTTCATTAATAAAAATTAAATATAACCATTATTCTATTAAAAATAAAGTACATACTGATATTTTTATGTTCTTTATACATATACATTTAATAATTAAGAAAATTCCATAAGGGTAAGGTGTAGCACAGTGATACTTTCATGGGGTAGTATGGCATACATTGTTTGGGTCATGATATCGATGAGCTTGAACTACTCCCATAAACAATTTTACTCATGATTATGTTTTTTATCTCAACTTAAGCTAGGTAAAAGAAAAAAACTCGGGGATTCTATATCCCTTAGAGGCTCTAAAGAATTGGATTCATTGGGTATGATCCAACTAGGTGAGGCCACACTTCCTTTATTTATGTCAATTAGATTTGTTAAAATTCTATATTTATACTAATCATATTATCATTATTCAACAACTATATTATCAATAGTAAGGATTCCTAATAATCTTTTAAATAGAATATTATATAATTTAACCAAATAAGTGCATGTGTTTTCCATGTCTATAATATATAACAATGCATTTAATTAAATCACAAGGGGAATTTTTTTATAAAATATTGGCTTGTTATAATCTTCTCACCTTTATAAATTTCTCCCTCAAAATTTTCATTTAACATGCTAAAATATATGAGGGTAATTCTATTTCATAACCTTCTCCAGTTCCCAAGGTTCGTCTTCAAACTTGTGGCATCTCCATAGCACTTTGACCAAGTGAATCCTCTTATTTTGGAGAACATTATAAATATGATCTGATATATTCACCAGTAGGTCCTCATATAAAATATCATTCTCTAATGGTACCACCTCTAGATTGTGTACATGTTATGGCTCTAGTATGTACTTCATCAAAAGTGATCCATGTAACACATCATGTACTTGAGATAGGTTATGTCGGAGTTCTAGTTGATAGAACTTCTCCATAATATGATCAAGGGTCTCAAAGGAACAGATGTATCTTGGACTAATATTTCCCTTCATACAAATTCTCATGACTTTTTATGTGGATATAATTGGAGAAATACCTTATCTCCAACCTCAAACTCTAGGTATCATTGATTATTGTCAACAAAACTATTCATTCAACTATGAGAAATCTAAATGTGTTGCTGAATGGTCTGGAACTATTCCACTATTTCCTCAACCATTTCAGGAGTTAGTAGTTTGTGTTCCCCAACTTCAACCCAGCATGGATGTGTATAAAACCTCTTCCCATAAAAGTATTTATAGGGAACCATTTGAATACTTGAGTGGAAACTGTTATTGTACGAGAAATATTATAGAGGAATATTTTGATCCCAAAATACTTTGAATTAAGTTTAGGATACAATCAATATGTCCTTGAGTGTCTAGATAGTCCACTAAAATGGGCCACCATTTTGGGGGTGATAAGTCATTCTAAAGTTCAACTCGATATTTAAATCATGTTGCAGACTCTTCTTGAGCACTAAGGTAAATTTTGGGACTCGATTGGATATAATCAATTTTGGTCCTCCATGTAGCCTCACCTCTTGTCTAATGTATATACATACAAGTCGATCGAAAGAGATGTCCTCTAAAGTTACAATGAATTAAGTAGTCATTATAAAATGATCCACTACAACCCATATAGAATTATTTCCACCTAATTTATTTGGAATACCAAGGACCAAGTCTATAGTGATGCACTCCCATTTCCATATATATATATAAGAAATGGTTTCCTTATCCTCTTTTATTTTTTCTTTCCACTATCACTTTATGACATACAAGACATCTTGATGTATATTTCACGATCGCCTTCTTCATATTATCCTATCGGTATTTCTCTCAGAGATCTCGATATATATTTGTTCTTCTTGGTTGTATGGATATGTTTGAGTTATGTGCATCATACAACAACTCCTTCATTAACATGGGGGTTTATGGTACAAATATTTGTGTCCCAAATCTCACAAATCCATTATTATTATCATTAAACTCTTAGTATTTCCCTTTTTATATGGATTCCACTTTTTTCTGAATTCCCACAACATATCTTTGAGCATCCTTTATCCCCTCTAGAATGGATGTTTGAGAAATCATGTGTGAAAGGATTTATATTGATACCTCTATTATGATTCTTATGTATATAATTTTTATTTCAAAGAAGATCAGTTCCTTCCCAATTATTATCAAAGATAAAATTTGTGGATCATTTATACTAACTGTGTTTTTACTTTATTCTCTTTCCTACGATGGTGGTGGTTTGAGTAGTAAAAGTATTTAATAAGCTCTAACTATCATCATTGGACCGTATTCTACTCTTTCTATATAAATATATACTTGATTATTTTTTTATCTATATATATTATACACTTCTTCTCAAATAGATAATATCACTTGATTTGCAATGGAAATATCACTACTGACAACTCTAGATCATGTGTTGGGTAGTTCTATTTGTGAACCATCAATTTTCTTAAGGTATAGGTTATTAATTGTTTCATATTCCTTAACAAGAAACAAAATTTCTGATTCAAATCGTCATTTAATACCACAAAAATTTATCCACTTGTGGGTAGGCAGGGAATAAGAACAATAATAACCCTCTATTTCAATTCCTTGAAGCACTCTTCACATTTATAATTCCATGAAAACTATTCTACTTTGCAACTTATCTTGGGTGGATTGTTTTAAAATCACAAGAACTTTCTCACAAATTGACGATTATACCCAGCTAATCTAAAGAAAATTTGAATAAATGTTACTGAAGTTGCTCTTAGCCAGCTTCGATTAATTCTTTCTTTGAAGGGACCAAAGTTATTTCATTTAGTTTGATAATATACCCCAATAATGAGACTTACATCAATTAAAACTCACATTTTCTATATTATTCGTAAATATTATAATTTAATAAGGTATTTAGAATAGTACTTAAATTCTCTTCATGATCCTCTTTTCTATTGGTGTATATTAGAATACTGAATATAAAAATTACCACAAATTTTTTGAGGTAGTATCTAAAGATTATATTCATCAATTCCTTGAATATTGTGGTGTATTCGTGAGTTTGAATGGAATTTATATGAACTCATAATGAACGTATTGTATATGGAAAGAATTATTTGGGATATCCTCATTATTCACCCTTACTTGATAATACCCTGACCAAATATCCACCTTGGATAATTATGTTTCTCCATATATCTGATCTAACAAGTCATAAATATGTGACATAGGATACTATTCCATTATCATTATCTTATTGAGCTCATGATTATCAATTAAAGGGTGTATTAGACCATCCTTTTTCTTAATAAAGAAGACCAGTGTAGCCCATGGTGATGCACTCAGGTATATGATCCCTTTATCTATATTTTTGTGTGGTTTCTTATTTAGCTCCACAATTTCCACAACTACCATTTTATACAAAGTCTTGGATAATCGTAATTCCACAGGTATCAACTCGATTGAAAAATCAACCTCTCTACTCTGAGAAAGACCAATAAATTCTTTAGGAAACACATCAATGCATTCCCTCAAGATATTTATGTCTTAAAGGTTGATCCTTTCCATGGAATAAATAATTTGAATTATATATTCTTTCTCATAGGGAAATAATATCCATTCTTGAGATATATATTATAATGAAGATTCATCTTTCTTTTACACTTATAAATAATTGGATGAATATTTGAGATATATAGTCTAATCGTCTTCTCAAAAATATCTATATTGACTCTATATAGGGAAATTAAATCCATGCCCATAATTTCATCAAATTCAACTAAAGGGAGTTTCACAAAGATCGATATGAAGTTTATCCTAATAATTATGATAGGGGAGGAGTTATATACTCAATATTTAATAATTTCCCCAATTTCCATTTTCACCGACAACTCTATTTCTACACTTTTGGGTGGTGTATGAATAGTTATACTAAATATTCATGATATCAAAGAATGTGTATAACCATAATCAAAAAAAGTAGGTTCACTATTATTGAATGAATTGATAGTGCACATGTCACCACGTTGTTTTTAGGATCCACCATAGTGGTTGTGAAAATAAAAGATTAGCCTTGTACCTTGGAGGTTGTTGGTTATCCTTGAAAACCCTTTTCTTAGTGCAATGGTTTGCAACGTTTCTTGTTTTCTTGAAGTTGAAAAAATGAACAGTGCATTGAGGGTTGACTAGAGAATTTCATTCATCCATATCACTAGTGGGTTTCTCATATCGATAATCTATAGCTACATGTCCTTCCTTCCCATGACTAAATAATTTAAAAAATCCCTTAGTTAATTTTCATGGTTCTACATTCTGAACTTTTGAAAAGTTAGATATTGAACTTTATTAGAACTTTTATATTTTTTTCATCGAACCACCAGAATTAAACACCACTTTCCACTTCTTATCACCATGATTTCTTTTAGATTCTCTATTTCCATTTCAAATTTGAGAGAATATCCTCCGAATTCCTTATAGCTATCAAATTCTTGGATTTCCAGGGAATTTCATAGACTAGGTTTTAACCTACCAAAAAAGTTGTCAAATTTTTATTTAGGGGTGATCACAATGCCATAGTTTTATCATGAAAGTCTTGTGAATTTTTCCTCATATTCTCCAATTGATTCATCATCTTTTTACATTAGGTTAATTAAATCTCTTTCCATTTCAAATCATAGAGTGTGAGGAAAATATTTATTGAAAAATATTTTCCAAAATTCCATCCACACCATCTCATTGATCTCTTCCTCAAGAATTGTGTTCCTAATAAATGTCTACTATTGATAATATTCTCCCTCCAAATGATAAAACACTAGTATAACTTACTCTTTCTCAAAACATTGAAGGATGGATAAGATCCTCTCAATGGATTCGATCCATTAATCCTTGATTAGGAGATCAGGTGATCCATTGAAATTTGGGGGCCTTCATCACATAAAGGTCTCAATTATAGTTTGTTCTTTCATATAGGGATTTCGGTGCTCCCCATGATCTAGGTTTTTTTTCATAACCTAATTTAGTTTAAAGAGAATCATCAAAAAGATCGATATTTATGCACCCATCAGATTGGGTATCTTGTTTGGGTAGTAATCACATTTCCCTTAACATTAGTTATTTAACTGATTCCTCCTATTTCTGGCCACTGAAATGAATAAAGTTAAAATTAGGGATGATATTTTTTTGAATATTATATTCATAAAGGGGAATTAAATGACATTAAAGGGATATCTTAAAATTTACATTTATTCCATAACTTATGAGTTTCTAGAATTCCATCTATGTTATAAATTATATATTTCCCAACCCATATTATTTTGAACAATTTTATTCCCATAATAATGGTTCATAATGATACTGTGAATTTACCAAATACTATCCCCCAGGAGAGGAAAACCAAGTGTGTAGTAAGGTCTATTTTCGTGCACGAGTATCCCTGTTGAGTTTAACACAACATGGTGTTTTCAGGTTTTACCCCTATATATATTTTTATAAGATCCATATCAACTTTCAATATAAAAATAGGGTTGTATTGTATTGATAAACCACTTACTCTATAATTATAAAAATTAGGGCTGTTTTCTTATACTTAGTTTTATCCCTTGGTCTTTTTCTATAGTTTTCTAATCCTAATCCCAAAAATAACTAATATTTTCCTTTGATTCCAACAATGATAGCCCATCTCTTTACCACATTTTAATTCATAATTTATTACACAAGATTAAATATAATACAACCTAAAGGATCAAGAAGTCTAGTTTCCTTGGGAATTAAATACATTACATACCATCATATAACATGGGATATGAAAACATTCTTGAAAACATCCTTCACATGCTCATATTATTCCATCATACTTACAATTTAATGGGATAACTTGGGGATATAGATAAAAAATGGGTGACCTATAAAGCCCATTAAAGAAATAAATAAGTAATAACATCAATAAGGTAATAATTGTTATAAATTATTTATATCAATGAGACATAAATGGGGTATGAATTATAAACATGTCCAATGTTGGATGGTATAGCATGATAACATAAAGGAAACATGTGGAATGTAAAAAAAAATAATTGCATAATAAACATAGTTTAATGCTAACTGGAAAGACATCATGATGGAAAAAGTCCCATGATGGATAATTGTTTCTTATTAATCCCTTTCATGATGTCTCATGTGTCTAAAATAATACCCAATTCATTGGATCTATATATAATTTTGGGTGCACCCATCCCTTTCATTTTACTCTCATTATTATGTGTACTATATAGATCATACAAAATGGATTCATTCATAATAATATTTTATCAAAATATAAATTAGTTTAAAATAAATAAAATTAATTCCTCTATAAATAAGTATAAGTAAGTAAATATAAACAGCCTTGATATGTAATGGGTATGGGTATTCACTACACAATTATTTGGCATAAAGAATAATGGTGAAATTTCGATAGCATAACGAGGGTGTATGAATGTTCATGGGAGGAATTCATGAGAGTGAAATGGATCACTCATCATTTATACATAAAGTTTAGTCTAAGGAGAATATTTCATAACATAACCCAACATTATTAAATAAATATAAAAGACATCAGAAAAATAAGATACTTAAATAAAGATAAAGAAGTTTAGGATCCCTTACCTTGAGAAGATGATTCCAAATTATTGGGAGGAGATTCTTGAGAGATTGTGAAACCTTGTGAGGATTCTATTGTGGTTAGTATAGATTAATAATGTGCAAAAATGTTTTTGAGTAAAGATAAATGGGAGCTTGGATGGGTTTATATAGAAAATCAGTGGGAAATTCTTTATCATTTATCAAACAGTGGTTGTGGGATCTAAATAATAAAATTACCAAGCCCCCAAACCTTCCCATGGTTTCTACCAAATAGGGGTGGTTCTAGTTACTTTATTAGTCCAAGGTCTTAAATTATTGAAATAATACGCTTATTGGTGTTAATGAAATTTATGTCTATAACAAAATGATTTTAAAACCTTAAAATATATTATAGGTTTTGGAGGATTTATAATGGATTTATAAAATTAATAAAATAAAAATAAAATAAAATTATTTTATAAGGAAAAAATATATTTGGTCATGGGTATCATTTATAGAATTTATTACATCACATTTGGGGTATTATGATTTCATAATACACACTGTATATTTATACCATGTTTTATTTTTACCCAAAGGTTATATTGTATCATAAAATTATGAAAAATTCATAATTGGGTAATTCAGATGTTATGACTCAAAAAAATATTTATTTTATCTAAATAATTTTATAAATATGTTAATTTTGACTTTAAAAATAATAATGTCCATTAATTGAGAAATGCTAGATTTTTTAAATATAACAGATTTTGAACCATTTTAGAACATACATTTTACATTAAAAAAATTATATGACCATTTATATTTAATTAAACATAATTAATAATAATATTTTTTAAAATATTATTTATTTCAAGAATATTTTAATTAATGAAAAATAATTCTTTAATTGAATTTGACTATTAATCAAAAAAATACATTCTATTTTTATTATATGATAATAAAAATAATTTATAAAGTAAAAATTATAAGAATTAAATATGACCAATATTATTTTTAAAATAATTTACCTAATAATTTTTAATGGAATTGATACATATACCTTTAATACATTAGAGATTCTCTAAGGCTAAGGTGTGTGTTGGTGAAAATTTCAGGTGGTGGTTCAGCAAACATGGTTTGGGTTGTGATCTCGATGAGCATGAACCTCTCTAATAAACAATTTCTCTCATGTTTAAGTTATTTTATCTCAAATTTTCCTTGGTCGAGGGAAAGTCTAGTGGTGTTATCTCCCCTGTAAGCATAGATAAATGGGATTCGTAGGGTATGATATAACTAGTTGAGGTCATCACTTCCTTTTTCTATGTTAATTGTATTTAATAAAACCCTATATTTATAATAATCATATGACCAATGTTCAATAGATATATTATCAATGGTAATGATTCTTAACAGTCTTTTAAATATGATAGGATATAATGAATCGAAATAAGTGCATGTGTTTTCTATATCCATAATATATAATAATTAATTTAATTAAATCAAAATAAGAATTTAATTTATAAAAGATCATGTCGTTATGTGGAAAATATTTTTCCACCATCTTTCCATTATATTAAAAATGAGAAAATATCTTATTCATAAGTACAAACTACAATATCTATGCAGTGGTTTAATTATTATTTAATCACTATTTTACATTGATGGTTATAAAGATATAAGAACATAATGTATATGACATTTATTAAAAGTATTATTTTATAAATATAGTGTATCATATACCTTATTAACCTTTCACCCATTAAAAGTGATGATGTCACTCATGTGTACATGTGGACAACCAACTCAACAATGTGATGAGATTTATATATCAATACCAGTATTTTATAGAGGGTTCTAAAATTTTATAAATTGAATATATTTATATATATATATATTTATATTTATTATTATGTAATTAATGATATTATTTAAATTTAGTATTAATATTATACCATTGCATGTTCTTACCCATTCAGTATTTATAACATGCTCTTGTTTATGTAAGTTTTGTAACATATATGGGTGATGTTATAATATATATATGAATTGAATGATTATGAATTATTGGTTACTAGTTATATTATGTAATAATAAGATATAAATGAAATTATTAATAGTATCGAGATGATATAACCATAAACAAATTAATAGAATAAAATTTCCAAACTGAAACATGCAAGAAAAACAAAAATAATTTATCACCTGGAACAACGATTTTAATAAATAATTATTAATAAATAAGTGATAAGATGTTCTATGTGGATGATATATGGTATTATAATTATTAACGTTGTTATTTAACAAAATATCAATAAATTAAAATTTATTTAATTGAATTTTAAAACCTCTTATAAGTAAAATAAAACCCAAATAAAGGGTTTATCATCCCTATTTGGATTCAGTGAGAGATATTTTACATTCACTATTTTTCATTCATGTGTTTTATATGGTTACTATTTGTAATTTTTTAACATGAACCTAATTATATTAATGGTATTTAAAATTTAATTATATTTAATTTCTTTCATGGGATTTATTATACAAAATTTACCAAAGTTATAATTGTTTAATATTACAATATTAGTTTTAAATGGGATAGTACATTCTTAAATTTTTAATAATGAAATTATATGATATATCTCTAAAAATATGATATATTTTAATTTTTTATATGTATTTAAATAAGGTAAAATTTTTTGTTTCATTTCCCTCTCTCTATGTACTCTAAAGTCAGAATGAATTTTTTTAAGGAAAACAAACTTTGTTTTTCTATTTGGTTGACTATCCTTTTCTTACATGTACACATTTTATATATAATTTTTTCAAAAATATTTTTAATATTCTCCAAAAATTCATTAAATTTATTTTATTTATGTTCTTATTTTTTAAAATATAAAATTAATCTTTATATAATTTTCCCAATGATATACTTTCAACAAATTTTGAGAATGAAATATTTTCTTTAATATCAAACACAAGAATTAATTTTCCTGATATAATGACTATTCATTTAATTGAAGATATCTTTTATTATATCCATGTTTATTTTCAATGAAAATTTATTTCATAATATTTGGGAAGATATTTTATTTTAAATACATGATATCAAAATTAAAATCGCATTTTCCTCAATAAATGTTCCATTGATATTTTAAATGGATTTTAATCTATGTCAATATCGATGATTGAATATTATGATTTATTAGGGATATAATGTAATGATACAACCCACCATATTTTTATTAATATACTATTATCATGTTATTTTATTTATTTATAGGGGGATAATATTGATTTTCAAATGATAGTTTTTCAAAATGAAAATTTATGTTCGTTGTGTATTTAATTTTTATTGATTTATTAATTTTTTTCAGTATATTAGAGTTAATATATGGTGTATGAGGACCTTTATAGCCTCTAAAAGAATAGATAGTTCCAATTAGAAAAACTAGTTTGGTGATTTTGTGTATAACTTGCTTATTTATATATGACATCACGGAAAGAGGCCTTGACAGTAATATTATGATTCTTAGGATTATCTATTTTATTATTATAAAACTAGAATTTGTAATCCATTTGATTTTATATTGTGTATACATCACCATGGGACACTCTTAAAATAAATAAATAAACTAAATAACATATAATCTATGTATATGTAAAATGATATGGTCATCCTGCAACCACTTCCCTGCTAGTTTTTCTCTCTCTTGACTCAATAGAAAATGTTCTATACTCATCCCTTATGTAAGTAATATTTCACATCGTGCATATATATCATCCCCATTCTAAATCTTGTGTATCCAAAAATAACATCATCATCATATTATCCATTTTTTATCTATATAACCCTTGAGTAACCTCATCATCATGATATTTAAATAATAATCCTTTTTGTATTTCATGAAACCATGGCAGCCTATGTATCATGTACTACACCTTAAGACATTATATATTATTCAGGATACACATCCAAAAACTATATTCATTACTCCTGAAATAAATTTATTTCCAATATAATATTTATATTATATCTCACATAGACATTTATGAAAATACTATGATCTTTCAAAACCCATGTTTTTTATACCATTCACCTAAATAAGGTTATGGGCGCTGCAAAATAACACATTGGGTCATAGACAATTCATTTTTCTATAGTAATCATTAAATAATATGATTTGTATATGATGAATAACATCATTTCCAATAGAATTCAATAATTTAATAATTTAATATTATATAGGAACCATGAAGGTAAGATCGTCATGTATAATTTATAATTAATATATTTGGATTAAGATGTTTCCTTACGTGAATTTATTTCATTATTAATGTATCATTAGAACACTTGTTATCCTTATGTATTTTTATTGAGATTATTCAAATAAATAAACCCCCTATAAGTGATCCACATGTTAACCAAAACCCTTTCAACATCATTATAGGAATCCCTTATAGAAAACAAGGATGAATCTAATAGTTAAAAAAAATTTGATGATCATTGTAAGAATCCCTTTGGGTTAATGGATCCTTCTTGATATCTCTAACTTGTGGGGTTTTTAAATAAGTATCACTCCTCATTATTGATATAATTATACGATAAAATAAATCTTAGCATTTAGATAATTCTATAAATACTTTTTTCCCTACAATGACTACTAACCATGTAAATTGATATAACTCTGTATTTATAATGTTATGTTGGGTTTGGTAATTTCACATAGGCCCTATCTATAATAGACTAACATTGAATTGTATATTCAACTTAAATATAAAAATTATCAAATAGTGTTTTTCACATTCTATAAAGCATAAAATCGAAAAATAACTTGAAATATTTGTAATATTAAATGTGACTCCAAAAAGGTATTCATTAATATAGTTGGTAGAAATTCAAATAAAAATATCACAAAACCAATGAACAAAATTGAGAATAAATCAAAAATTTATGTTTTATTCTTCCTTATATGTACCAGTTTTTCATAGATCATAAGTAAGGTAACCTATCTAGGGTTTTAGAAGTGCCAAGACCAAGTCGTACTAGAGAAACCACTCTTTGAGAGAAACTATATACGAGATATCTTTAGGCTTGGGGAGATTGCGACATGATTTATAGTAGTTGAACCACCAATAAAAACATCCTTCAAAGCTTATATAATGACTGGGTATTACGCATTGATCATATTGGGTTATATAAATGTAAATTAGTATTAAATAAAAAATTAATAAAATATTTATATATATTGATATATCGTGAATTTTTATACTTTTCCAATTGTCATTTTCGATTTATGACATTTCTAAGTATAAATTTTATTTTCCAAAAATAGTTGTTTTATTTCAAGTAACTAGGTTTATTATTATATAATAATAACAATACATATTATTTTTATTAATAATTAGTTATCCTAAGATTAATTGGGGATTTATAGGAAAATAATAGTTAATATACCAAAAGACACTTTCCTATAAATATATATTTTCACTATATATTATATTATTAATTAAAAACAATATTTATAAATTTTAGGACTTGAATTTCAAAAAAATTAAATTTACATTTTTATTTATAGTTTCAATATTAACATAATACTAGATTTTATTAATTTTCTAAAATAATTTATTTTTCAGTGAATATTGAAAAATATTTTTTTCAAAACAGTGACATATTTTATATTAATAGTATATAAGTGAGATAAAGAATATTTTAAACCTTTTAGTTGATAAAATATGTATTTAAGTAATAATTTTAAGAAATTAAAAATGTTATTTAAAGTTTATTAAATATATGTTTAACTGTAATATTTTAATTCTAATAAAAATGGACTTTTTGTTTGATTAAAAATTATTTTGTTGAATTTTGTTATTGGATTTATTTGAAAGACCTAAAAAATTTATATAATAAAACAATTTTTTCATTAAAATCATAAGTATTAATTTTTTATCCTACACTTAAATATTGAGCTTAAAATTTTGGTAAAAGTGGAGTTACAATGGTATTGGTAAATTATCGTAAAATCTGTTTAATATTGTAAAAGTGATTAAAATAGAGGAAAACATGTGTGATATAGGATGTTAGAGGGAGGATTTATCTTATCTATATACCCATACCGTTATTAGACAATATTTTAGCCTTTTGACACAAATAATGGAGATACATTATTGAAAAGTAAATAGATTTTATACAAATACTTCTCTATTTTCTTATAAAAGGTTCTCACCTCATTCTCATTTCTCCTCACATTCCAATGCATTGACTCAGACAAAACCATGCACATGTATCTTCTCAAAATCCATCCTAAGACATTGAATTTAGGATATCAGAAAAATAATATACTGTAGATCATTAATGAATCACCCAAGCGATAACATTCAAGGGAGGGGAAGTTAAGTGAAAAATCTAGTGCATTCATACAAGAGGTAAGGGATCTTCCATACCACCCACATTACTTTTCTGTTATATTTTTTCTTTATGTAACACTATTTTACTAAATATTCTTCTCATTAATATTTCTTTTTACCCCTATAATATATACCTAGTTAAATATCATTATTATTAATGGGGTTATAAATTGTTTTTCTAAATTCTCTATTTTAATGTAAACCTTTTTTAACATATATATCCTATTTCTATCATATGTAAAGAATCAACCACTTGAAATGATTTTATTGCACGATTATCTTATATATATATTTATTATTTTATATAAAACTATGATGTCTGAGACATAAAAATATATAATTGCATGAATAAAGAAAATATTTCATTACATACATTCCCAAGAAAATTTAGGTTTAAAGTTTTAGTGGATTAAGGGAAAAAATGACTTAAGAAACTCTGGTCTTTTTCAAAAAATAGAAATTTTTATACTATATAATTATCTTCTTGTCCATAACAAGTATTAACATCTCCCTTATATTCATCTCATAAGTTACCATTCTAGACACATCAAATGTATTAATTTTCAACATAAACTATGGAAACAAAAATATAAGGGATGAGAAAATATTCTTAGTAAGTGTAAAAAATTCGTGATAAAATTCAAATATTATAAATGAAAAAAATAATATAATATGGGTATACTAAAGATATATAATTAAATCATAGCCAAAAAAATATTGAGTAAAAAAATAATGGAATAAATATTGGTATAAAATAAGACATGAATCGAAGTAATGAGTCAATTAATATGATCTTATAGGGAATAACATGGTTAAAATCATAAAATAATGAAACCTATTTCAGATATGGAACATACATTAGTATATAGAAAATCAAATTAATGTGCCATATAATTAGTGTAAATTTTCATGTGTATCTAAAACATTATCATAAATACCGATCTCATGAGATATAAACATAATCTAATGTATTGGAGGGTGATATAGGACACCACCTTTCATCATTCATAGTTATGATTTCTACTTGTATTAACTCACTTATAACATCATAAATAACCTATAAAAATAAAATTGGGTTTGGAAAACATCTTAAATGGTATCCATTCATTTTTGTTTCATAAATTTACAATTGAACTAAAATTTGTTTGATTCAATATAGCTGAAATAGCCTAAGAAAATAAAATGGGTTTCATATGGATTAACAAAAGAAAAATCATTAATAATTCCATCAATAGGCACAACATGATAGACACATAAAATATAAATTAGCATCTAATGACATCATGTAACATTTTAGGAAAATACCATTCAATCAAGATAATGATGTATATGGTATTTGTACCATTTAAGTAAAGGGTATGTGTATATGTTAGTAATTCTCCCTAATTAATCAATATATTTCATCTAGGTTAATAGTTGTCAATTAAAAGAATCATAAATAAGGTATTCAAAGAGGAAATACATTGGAATACAAAATACATTTATACATATTTAATTTTAATGTAGATGTAGATGGTAAAATACAAGAGGGTTGAATTGTGTGTTTAAAAAAATTGTTTTTATTCCTAATGGATTTCAATTTAAGGTAATTTAAATGAATACAATTCAAAAAACCTTTTAATTAATTAAAACATTTATCGAACAAGGTCCTAGTTCTGGTTATAATAGTATAATAATATGGTTTATTAGGATAATTTAATCCATAGGTATTAATTTTAATTAATCATATTCATGATTGAAAATATTTGGAACATAGTAATCTTGTAGTAGATTGTAATCACTATTGTTACAACAATCCGGGTAAAACATCACAAATTTTATCGAATCATATTGAGTAATTAAATAGATCATAATTAGAGTATATTACAAAAGTATCATAATCATATTGGTTACGATAATAAAAATGATCAATATAAAAATTAATATACAAAAATGATTCACATTTTATTACAAATTAGTAGAAATGTCAAAAAAATAAAATAACTTTAACACAAAGATAAGGGTTCCCAATAAACTTGGATAAAGGTCCCATGATTTATACATTCAATAAATTCTATTTTACCCACCCTAGAGTAAGTCCTTGATATGAATATCATTTTCTTTATATCTCCCCCAACAATCCCTCGATTAACATGGTAATAGACACATATTTTTTCCTAACCACTAAATCCCTTAATCCGCAGAAAATTGGCATGTATGTCTTCTTATTCATAGAATCCTTCGATCATAATCACCAATGATCAGTTTTGCACAATGAAAAACAAAGCTATTGAAGATTAAAATTATGTTGAACAAGTTGTTCACAAATTTATCACTTCAAGGCTTTCCCACAAAGAAATTTTTTGCAAATATCTCAGAGATTATCAGGTCTTCCAAAGAATTTCAAGTCATCTAAATGTCCAAGTGTTAATATGAATTAGCTCCAACATTCATATTTTCCTCTAACAGCTATATTTTCTCCTTAAAATTCAGTCGTACTTCGACACCTGTGAATCCAATAGTAATATTTTAACTGAAACAATGACATAATTTAATAATTTATATCAAAATAGAATACATGACACCATTTTTATTAAAAAAAAATTCCATTCAATACAATACTAATTTATAGATACGATAAAGTGGGACTGAAAATAATTTAGTTGTTCTGATAAAATATAAAAGTAAACAGTAAATGAGTACTCTGATTTTTGTTAAGATAGTGAGACCTATTTATCATATTAGTACGAAATTAAATGGTGTGTTTGATGAAAATCGTAATCAGGGTCTGATGAAAATTTTAATCAGTTTGTACGATGTAAATCATATTGGGGGTCATGACAGTAATCATGGGTATGATAATAATTGTATGCATAAAGAAAATCATAATGATAAAAAGTAAAAAAAAATTAAAGTTAACATGATGAAAAAAATTGTCAATTCATCACAAAATAGAGTTTTTCATTTCCAGAACAAAAAGGAATCGAAATATTAAAAGGTGAATTTTGACTCAAAAATATCCCCATTTTTTAGAAATCACAAACCATAAGTTAAAACAAATAGGGAATTTTAAAAATAAATTGATTTCGTATTCAGAAGTGAACATTTATACTTATCTCTCTTTGAGTTTAGAAACTCTTATAAATAAAATTTGAATATAAATAACCTCCCCTTAGGAACAATGTCCTAAAGGATTGTATTCTATAGAAAAATTATCCCACATACTAAAATTATTCTCCTTTAGTAATTTTTATTCTCCAATTTTATATTTTATAATAATTTATCCCCCTTTTGAATACATAATCCCACAATATAAGGCATTCTACCAATTTATAAAACATTATCCCCATTTTTGATTTTCATAAATGAATCGGGAAGTTATTCTAAAACCTAAAAAGGGTTAAATAGGCAAAATATATGTTGAGATAGAGTATTCAATCATCTAAAAAGTAATGAAAGAACATTAATCCAAAAAATGGAAAACCTTCAATCAAAATTATATTTTTGAAAAATCTTCCATTGATGATTTTTGAAAATAATACAACAATAGTTCAAATATTTCATTTCCTTTCTTTTTCTTTATCCATGTCCTTGATGAGATACAAGAAAACCATCTTTGTTTTATTTAATCATTTTATATCTTCCATGACCTTATCAAGAGACTATTGTTGATATCAGAATTTTTGTTCCTGATATTCAATTAATTGTTCATGGGTGCAAATCATATCTTCATGTGATTTTAGATTCTCTTCCAGAGTACGAATCTAATTTTCATGATCATGAAACTTATCTTTCTAGGATTTTTTTGACTTTTCAAGCAATTGAAACCTAACATTAATCGAATAAAATTTATTTTTCAAATAAATAATCTCATCCTTATATATAAAAATATTTTATTGAAAACATACATCCTTTTTCAATAAATATCAAATCTTTTGACTGAATTTCTCCTGGTCCTCTTAGAGTTTTGATTTTTTTGCAGTAACACTTTGTAACTTTTTGAATTCATATGAGATTTCATTCACAATTCCTATAAGATTTTAAATTTTTTAATATACTTTGACACTTTCATCAGCCTTATGTAACCATTTTACAAAATTATTAAATTCTTTCTTGTACTCATTGGTTCTTTCTTCAAAAACATTGAAATTGGCACCAAGTATCATCATTCCTTTCTTTGAAGCATGATAGAGTCTGATCATTTATTTTTATGGTCATTAACAATATCAATACTACCTTATATTCTTAGTAAATACAAGATTTCCTTTTCAATTATTCTCACTTATTTAACAACATATAGATCTCTTTTCAAAGAAATTCTCTGATATGAGTCAGTGTCTTCCTTATAATTCGGAAGCTATGTACAATGACTTTCGGCATCTTAACATCTAAATTATGATTCTGATTGAAATAAGATCTATTTTTTTCCTATTTATAATAAATTTCAATGGATTTAATATTTTGGATTTTCTTTTGGGTTTATACCTCTCATGAAGTTAACATATAAGAAGTCGTATCTGAATATTTTATGATGATTTTATCAAATTGGGAATTTTTTTATTAATCTCTATCATTTTCTTCTCCTAATTCCTTCTCTTATTTTTTTTATTTTACTTATTTCTCTTCTGAAAATTTTATATGATTTTCTCTTCCACTACATAATAATAATCATTTATCCGATATATTTCTATATCTTCTCTAAAAAATGTTCTTGAAAGAATTCTCGTTGTTCCAATTCTTTTCAAACTTTTTTGTTTCTTCTTTCCTTTGTTTTGATCAGATGTAGTCGCTAATTATGTTTGAATAGATTTTAGGATAATTATTCTAGAACATGATTTTTCTACTTATTTCATCAACTTATCAATGTCAAAGGTATCTCCCTTAATATTTATCAGTTTTTTTCTTCTAAATTTATTTTAGACCTTCATCCACCCGAATATTTTTACCAATAGCTTCAGTGGGATTGAGACTGAATTGCGGGTCTCCTTATTTCCTTTCATCTTGTCCATTTCTCCACTTGGCTATTATTTATACACTATAAAGACATCTATTATTCTGATTTATAATAGAATCTGACTTGGATTTCTTTTCTATTTATGAAACAATCGGTACATATTGTTTTTTGTATTCCATGGATTCCTCCGATTATCTATTTTGGAGTTTCAACTTCAAAATATTTAACAAAATTTTTAGATTCTGAATCCATATGATTTTTCATTCTCCTTATAGTCTCATCAAAAATCCAAATAATTCTAAAATTTTTTCATATTTAGTTGATAGTAATATTGAAATACATCAAACATTCATGAATAAACTTTCCCATAATTTCTAGAAACATGATAAAATGTGACTTGATTACATCGGACTTTATGATTATTAATAGTTATGAATACATAATCCATTAAGTTGATCTTCATTATATGCACAACATAGTCTAGTGTAAACACATCTTATACTTTGAGAGTTTCTCTATCACTGCTCCTAGGAATTAGGAAACCTTGCATCCAGAGTGTAGTTAGACTATTGTCGGCTAAAAGAGGAGTGTTTTCACTTTTATCTACATGAATCATGAAAACATATTTCTCATCCCTTTCCTTTATAAATGATCCCTTTTATTTTAGAAATTTACGTGAGGGTAAAATTCATCTTCTTTCGATGGAACATTTAGGAAATGTGATGCTTACATTTCTAACATACTGATTTCTCTATCGAAAACATGAAAGAATACCTTTAAGTATTCTTCATCAACATTAACAGATTTATAGAATTGTATCACTTCATCCAAAATAATCAGCTCTTGGTTTTTAGGTTTCTCAACACATACTAAATCATATCCTTTAAAATTAATGATATTTTTTATAGAATAATGGTAAATATCATAGAACCTCTGGTTAGTAATCATTCCATGAAGAAATTTCTCTTTGAGTAATCTTTCAGTGCCATTTACTTTGGAGAGGTTTTTGATGACTGAAACATGAGTAAAATGGAATTCTCTGAGTATAATTATTATCAAAATTACGTATTTGAGGATAGGGAGGGGTCCCCTTTATAAAGGTAAAGGTATTATGACCGTTGAACATATCTGATTTAGATTAGATGAAAGAGATATTACGGTTGAGATGAACTCTGGAGGTTTTTTTTATTTTTTATAAAAATATTTCATATTCAAATTTAATTCGATAAAGATTGAAAAGAAATACCAACAAACATAAATGTACAAAAAAAGGAGAAAATTAAAATAAATTGTACCTTTTAGAATCTAAAGATAGATTTATTGATTTCTGTAGATTTTCTATCAAAAGAAAATTAAAAAGAAAAAAGAAAATACGGAAAAAAAATTTAGTGCTGAAGAAATTTTTTTGTCGAGAAACATTCTGGTGACGAGAAATTTTCTGGTGCCAGGAAATTTTCTAGTACTGAAAAAAATAATGTGATTCTGAAGAAACAATTGATGTCAAAGAAGTTTCCAAAAAAAATTATAAAATACCAAACACATGTACTCCCCCTTTGAAAAGAAATAACATAATTTATGAATATGATTTAAAAAAGAAGTAAATGTGATTGGTTACTTTACAATTATTATTACCATATTTGATTTACTATATTCAAATCTATCAGAAGGTAATTCCTTTCTCAAAATATTAACAATTTGTTCTTTAATTTCAATGAATTTTAATATGATATATCTTTTAAGTGTTTGTTCTATAGAAAAATTGATGCCTAGTATCTATGTCTACTGCATGAGAGTGATGTGAATGGATTTTATTTAATGATATGGCACTAGTTTTGTCACATAGTATTCATTTTTTAGTAAAACTCATTCCATAATATGTGAGTGTGTGTTATATCCACAAAACATGAGCACAAAAACATCTAGCTGCCACATATTCAGCATCAGCAGTGGAAAGTGATATTGAGTTTTGTTTCTTAGAATACCAAGAATTAAAAAATCACCTATGAAATGAAATGTTCACGTTGTACTTTTTCAATCCATTTTACAACCACCAATGTTATCAATGAAAAAAATTAATTGAAAATCATTTCCAGAAAATTAAAAATGTCTCATATCCACAGTTCCCTATAAATAATTAAAAATAATTTTAACCTCATTTAAATGGGATTCCTTTGGATTTTCTTGATATGTTTCAATAATCATACTAAAAACATTAAGTCTCTATGACTAGCTATTAGGTATACAAAGCATCATATCATCCCTCTAAAAAAGTTTGGTTTACTAGTCGTCCAACTTCATTAATTTCAAGAGTATTTGAGGTATAGATTAGAGTACTCATACTTTTAGTATTATCATATACATACTATTTAATATTATAATTAACATACTTATGTTGGGATATATAAGTCCTATGGGAGAAGTGAAAGTTAATAGAGATTAACACTTGAGTTATGTTACCTTAGCTTCCCCAAGATTCTATCATCATCGCACACCATAACCTTAGGTATTATGTGGGGTTATAAGGGTTCATGTAACAAGACCCTAGCATTATGATTATGTGCATTATATTTTTGTATAGACAATATGCATTTATTTTATTATTGTTATTTTGTAAATGGTTTTTAAAGAACAAATAGTGTTTTTAGTTAATACATAATTAAGAAATATATTTTGATTAATTAATGGATTTTTTAATTAAATAATATTTTAATAAAATATCATTACTAAATTAATTTTTATTAAATATAAATTTTGTATTTTTTTATGAAAACAATTTCTAATTTTTATTAAGGTTTGAAAACTGTTTTTGTCAAAACCAATGAATTTTTGATAAATGCCAGTTTTTATTTTAAAAGTAAAAATTCCAATATTTAAAAAATTATTTAGATAAAGTTAATATCTTTTTTGTATTCAGGACTTCGAAATTATATAATGGTGAATTTTTCATTATTTTTTGAGATAGTAAAATTTTTGGGTAAACATTAAATACCGTTTAAATATATAATGTGTTTTATGACATCATAATAACCTAATAATTATGTAATAAATTACTATAATAAATATATTTGACCAATATTTATTTTACCTTTCAAATAATTTGATTTTATATTTGTTTTATTAATTTTATGGTGACATAGTGGACCTTCCAAAACATATAAAATATTTTAAATTTTTAAAATGATTTCCTTGAGAGTGTGACTCACCTCTACATAAGAAAGCCTAATATTTAAATAATTTGGCTGTTGTACATAAAAAATAATCTTTCCACACCACTTTTGAAAAACCCAAGGGATGGTTTGTGGTTTTTATTAGTTTAATCTGTAGTGTCCAAAACCTAAATAATAAATAATTCCATCTCTTTTCCTATATAAACCCACCCAATATCCCATTCCTCTTCACTCAAACCATTTAAATCTCGACTAACCTCTTACCTCCTCTCTCTAGAATTCTCCCAAGTTCCCCCAAGCTCCCAATAAGCATCTATCAAGCATCCTCCAAACCTGAATCACACTTCCATGTAAGGGATCCTCACTTTCCTTCCTTATTTATATCCTTGTATCCTTATATTGATATCCCCTTTTATTTTCAATTAAATATGTTGTGGTATGATTTATAACCTCCCCTATACTGCCCTCCTTATGTTTTAATGATTATATACCCCTTTCTCTCTCATTAATGCCTCTTATGTACACCTATTACCATGCCGAAATTCGTAAGGGATTTCTCTCTCCTCATTTACGTTCAAGCAATTATTTTTTGTTATGCATATACATTCCATTACATATGTTGGGATATTATATTACATGACCCCCTTTCTGACTATTTCATTTATAAATGATTATAGACCCATTTATCTATCATTAACCCATTTTATGATTTCTATTTGACGTCATTATACTACCGCACCAAAATTTCCTTGCCAAAATCATCATGTAAGTGAATACCATACCCATTTATCTATAAGGGTATTCACCTATATAAACATGTAATTTTTTATTCGAGACTTACATTTATTTATCCCACATCTATTATTTGTGGAATAAATTATGTTCTTTATTGACTCCATGTTGTATAATCTATGTGTCACACTTATGCATGAAGAGAAATTATTAAGAAGGGCAGGCCCTGATAGCGCTCCAATGCATTGGGTAAAGAATAGTATCATTAAACTTCATATGTTATAAGGTTTTACTCAGGATAATTCAAGTTAAATGAGGGTTTACAAAATATAATTCATGTGCAATGAGTGTTTCCTCATTCTCCATGTGAAATGAGCATTGGATCATACTAATATGATGTTAAATGTTGTTTCCACATCTCCACATTATGATAATTTTGTTATATCATGACTTTGTGTTAATGTTTATCTTATGATCCATTGATATTCCTATTCCCTAAAATATATAATATTCTTCATGTTATGCCTTTTTTAATCCATTACTAGGCCTTTTAGCTCACCCATTTCTTATTTATTCCCTCAGGTTATCCCATGCAATGCTAAGTATGAAAGAATGTTGTGGTCAAGTAAAAGAAGGTTTCAATAAAGATGTTGTATTTTATGTCTTAAGTTTTCCTATAATGTTCCTAATTTCCCAATACACTAGACCACTTGATTCTCATTGTTGTCTTAATTGCAAGTTTATATAATAAATCATGTTTATTTGGGTAATAAAGAGTAGGGTTGTTATAGTTAGTATTAGAGGATAGGTTTAGTTGTTTTTGGGATTGGGATTAGAAAACCCTAGTGAAAGCCTTAGGGATAAGAATACGTGTAATAAAAACATCCCTAAATATTTTAGTGAGTATAGAGTAAGTGTTTTATCAAGAAAATACATACCTGTTTGGATACGAAAAATTAGAGGTTGATATGGAACAGATGTATCTAGGTGTAAAACCCAAAAACACCACATTGAGATAGACTCAGACTGGAACCGGTGCATGATAAAGGGAACAGATGCATGATTGGTTCGACACTCCTGGGGGATATGCTTTGGTAAATTCATAATCTTATTATGAACCATTATTAAGGGAATAAAAAATGACCTTAACAAATTATGTTGGGAAGTAGATCATGGATAACATAGATTGAAGCCTATAAATTCATAAGTTAAAGAAATAAATGTAATTTATAAGTTATTCCTTTTCATTCATTGGATTACATTTTATTTGTTACCCCAAAATTTCCCTTTATTCAATCCAATGGTTTGTAATAGGAGGAATTGGGCTAACAACTAATGTGAAGATCAATGTAATGACTATTCTAATGACATTCTCAATCTGATGGGAGCGAAAATTGAAAACATTGTCATCATACTATATCAGTTAACATGAGTATTGAATAGAAACATTAGTTAAGAATAATTTACACCCCCCCCCCATAAATAACATGCCAAAATCGAGAGCTACATGAGACAAAGGTCTACTAATTAAAATGGATCAATTGATCCCTCAATCACCGAACAATGGATCAACTCCACTGAGAAGATCTTCCCCATACAGAAATGTTCTGAACAAGAGAAGGTTCTTCTATCTATTTATCATATAGAGGGTGAAGCAGATCAATGGTGGAAATTAAACAAAAATATGAATTCTAAGGAAGAGATTGAGGCATTGTAATTGAAGTATTTCCCAAAAATGTTTTCTGGTAAATATTTTATGTGAACCCTCCGACTTAAGATGGAAAGGGGCTTCCTTTACCTCAAGAAGAAAGATGATAAATCTATTAGATATAACAAGGAAAACATAAAATGTCTTACATGATACATCTCTAGCTTTGTTGTTACCCTTGAATGCAATGTTGACTGCTTCTCTGGTGGGATAAAACATAGCCTATAGAAATCCCTAATGATCTTTGACTTCAATAGCTATGAAGAAATTGTTTAATGTTCCCTCAAAGTTGAAATGGATAACGGTGAATCTCAGGGGTATCATGGGGATAAGAAGAATAAAGTGAAGTTTTATTCTGGAGTTCCTATGGATAAATCCAACAATGCTATTAAATTATAGCACCCTACTTACCAAAGTTGTAGAAAGAATCACCCCGAAAATTTCCTAAAGGGGATGACAAAATTCTATAGGTGTGGAAGAGAAGAAAAAATGGCCATTAATTTCCAACAAGAGAAACCCGCTGCTATGACAGAGGAGAGGAACATCTTATTCGACCCTTAGCACGTTGTTCATTGCTTTAACTACAATTAATAGAGAAAATTTGCAAAGCAGTGCCCTAAGACAAGGGTTTTTATAGGCAACCAAAAACCTCTAAGGTAGCAAGGCAGATATGTTTCAATTACTACCACTAAATCAAACCCTGACAATGAATTGGTGATATGTATGATAGTTATTCATCAAGAATAGTGAATTTACTTTTTGATTATAGTTTTAGACAATATTTTATATCCTAAATGATTATTAGAACAATACCAACACCATCACAAATCAAGGAAGTAGAGATTTCGGTGATAACAGAAATAGGGAAATTATTGCATCCTGTGAATATGAATCCACCACTATCACAATTTGTGGATTGAACTTCCTGGAGAACCTCGTCATACTCTCTCTAGTTGAATTTGATTCAATTCATGGAATGGATTGGTTTTCCCTATGTAGATCAAACATAAATTTCCCTGAGTGGGAAATCACACTCCATATGGAGAATCAACCCCCGATTATATACAAGTGCAAGGAGGAGGATGAATCCTCTTTAGCACCATCATCTATAGTATGGATATTTGTTCCCTATGAGCCCACGTATCTAGGTCAAATAATGAATTAAAGAAGAATCCATCCTCGAAGACATGCCTATTGTGAAGGAATTCACTGAAGTGTTTCCTGAGGAACTGTATGGCCTTCCTACTAAAATAGATATTTAATTATCAATTGATCTTGTACCTAGGGTATTTCCAATATCCAAGATTCTATATAGAATGTTTATTGTGGAGATTTAGGACCTAAAGAAATAGTTATAGGACAATCTGGATAAAAGGTTTGTACAACCAAGTGCTTCACCATGGGGTGCACCAGTCCTCTTTGTCCTGAAAAGGGATGGGTCAATGCTCTTTTTAATTGATTATCATGAGCTCAACAAAATAATGATAAAGAACAAGTATCATCTTCCACGAATTGATGACTTGTCTGATCAGCTATATGGAGAACAGTAATTCTCCATGGTGGATATGTGGTTGGGATATTACCAATTAATGGTCAAGAAGGAGGACATCCCCAAAATTGCTTTTTTTACAAGGTATGGGCACTATGAATTCATAGTAATGCATTTCAGACTCACTAATGCTCTTGAAATCTTTAATGACTTGATGAATAGTGAATTTAGAGATTACCTCGACAAATTTTTGGTATTCATTATTGAATATATTCTAATATACACCAAAACCAATTTGGATCATGAGGAGTATCTAAGAACTATACTAAAGACCTTGATAAAGGAGAATCTCTATTCAAATTACAACAAGTGTGAGTTCTGGTAGAAGGAAGTATCATTCTTGGGTTATATCATCACAAGAAATGGGATATCTAGTGATCCATCGATGACAACTGCAATTGATGGATGGAAAATTCTAACATCTATGATAGATATTTGTACCTTCCTTGGGTTAGCAAGATATTATCGTCTATTTGTGAGAAACTTCTCATGATTGTTGAACCCTCTAACCAAGATAAATCATAAGGGATTCATGTTTTCTTAGAGTGATGAATGCAAAGATAGCTTCAAGGAGTAAAAAATGAGGCCTATCATTGTGCCTATTCTCAAACTACCCATAGGTGGAAAAACAATTGTGGTATTCGGTGATGCTTAGAAGAAGGGTATGGGTTGTGTTTTTATAAAAATTTTCAAATTCAATGCATATGCTTCAAGAAAATTGAATTTTCATGAGAAAAACTATCCAACACATGATCTCGAGTCGGAAACAGTAATCTTCACTTTAAAAATTTTTCTACATTACCACTTTGGGTAGAAGTGTTAAATATTTATGGATCACAAAATCCTCAAGTATATATTCACAGAGAAAGAGTTTAACATTCACAATGAATATGGTTAGAGCTGATCAAATACTATGACTAATCAATCCATTACCACCTTGGGAAAGTGAACAGGGTACCAGATTATCTAAGTAGAAAGGACCCTGCAATTCAATCATTTATGATAATTTAAAAGGATCTAATTTTCTTGATTTGATGAAGATGGACATGGGTATCATAAATAATTGAAAATCATCAATCCTTTCACCAATCATTGCTCAACCATATCTTTTGTAAAGGTTAAAGGATTCAAAAAAGGATGATGTGGGAATTCAAAAGAAAGTGGAAACTATTAGAAAAGTGAAATCCTCAGAGTTCATTGTTAAAGAAAAAGGAATTGTTAGATTTGGGACAAGACTATATGTTCCATCAAATCAGGAGTAAAATAATGAACTGTTAGATGATGCACCAAGTTCAAATTTCTCTATTCACCTAGGAAGTACAAAGATGTATCAAGATCTCTAAGACAGTTATTGGTGGGATAACAGGAAGAAGGAGAGAACTGATTATACGTCAACGTTCATGGTATGTATCAAGTTAAGGCTAAGAGGTAGAATTATAAGGGAATGATGCAATCATTACCCATAACAACATGGAAATGGGATAACATCACACTGGAATTTGTCACTGGACTTCCAAAGACATCCAAAGGAAATAATGTTATCTTGGATTTTGTGGATCATCTTATAAAGACTATACAATTTATTAAAATTTGACAGGATTTCTCATTTGATCAACTGGCACAGATATACATCAAAGAATTCGCAAGGATACATGGAGTACCACAATCTATTATATCCAATCGAGATCCAAGATTCACCATTATGTTCTGAAAGAGTTACCAACATTCTCTGAATACTGAGTAGAACTTCACTACATCTTACCATCCTCAAACTGATGGAAAATCTAAACGGACTATCCAAACACTGGAGGACATACAGAGATCATTCTCAATGAACTTAAAAGTAGGATGGGATCAATATATTCCTTTGACTCAGTTATCTTACAATAATGATTTCCAAATAAGAATCTAAATGGATTTTTATGAAGCCCTTTATAGGAATAGGGGCAGAACATAGGCATGTTTGGATGAAGTTAGGGAGCAAAAATTTTTAGGTCTAGAAATGATTGATGAAATAGTAGATAAGGTTAATACCATCCAACTACACATTAAATCTTCTCAGAGTCGAAAAAAGAGAAATGTTGACAACTGTCGATGAGACCTATATTTTGTTGCTAGATACATGGTATTCTTCGACATATCTATTTAGAATAGATTCATGATATTTGGGAAGAAGGGAAATCTTATTCCGAGGTACATCATCCCTTTTGAGATCCTTGGTCACATTGGAGTAGTGACCTATCAACTGGAACTCACCCTGATCCTATCTCAAGTACATGATGTATTTTTTATATCATTCTTGAAGAAGTACATACCAAACCAATCAAATGTACACAATCCAAAAGTGGTTCCATTGGATAATGACCTCTCTTATAAAGATAATTTCTTAAAGATCCTAGACTATATAGAGAAATTACTATGAAATAATAAAATTTCCCTCATCATGGTGTTGTGGAGAAACCACATGTTTCAAGATACAACGTAGGAATAATAGGAAATAATGAAAAATAGTTACCCTCATCTATTTTAGTGTGGGAAAAAATTCAAAGGAAAAATTATTAAGGGGGAAAGATTTTAATGACTGAATCATTTATTAATTAAAAGTCCCCTTGACCTAATTAAATGCCATATTATGTAAAATGGTTATATAAAACATATAAACATAGTTGTTTTTATGTTTTTGGATTTTAAATTAATATTTAAATTTTTTCCATTGCTAATATAGTCGTTAAACAATGATCACATGATTAGTATAAATATAGGGCTTTAACAAATCCAATTTACTCGGAAAGAGTAAGTGATGGCCTCATCCATTAGAATTTCTCCATACGAAACTCATTTTTCAGAGCTCGAAAAGGAGTTAGAATTACTGGGATTCACTCTTGACCAATCCCAAGCTAAGATAGAACAAGTTAATCTTGAATAGAACCGCCCACAGGAGAAGTGGAAGTTAATAGATATTACCACCCGAGTGATGTAATATGAGCCGCCCCAAGATATTTTCACCATCGAACATATTAACCTTAGGTATTATGTGGGTGGTATAATGGGTTATGTAAAAATACCCTAGAACTATGATTATGTGCATTATTTTTTTGTATAAATACTATACATTCATTTTATAACTATTACTTTGTAAATTATTGTAAAGCACAAATAATATTTTTAGTTAATATTCAATTAAGAAATATATTTTAATTAATTAATGGATTATTGAATTAAATAATATATTAATAAAATATTATTACTAAATTAATTTTTATTAAATATAAATGATCGTATAATTTTTTATGAATACAATTTTAATTTTTTTTAAGGTTTAAAAGATGTTTTTGTCAAAACCCATTATTTTTTTATAAATGTCGGTTTTTATTTTAAAAGTAAAAAATTCACAAATTTATAAAATTATTTAGATAAAATTAACATTATTTTCGGATTCAGGACATTGAAATTATCTAATGGTGATTTTTTTTTAATTTTATGAGAGTCGAATTTTTGGGTAAAAATTAAATATTGTTTAAATATATAATGTGTTTAATGACATCATAATAACCCAGTAGTGATGTAATGAAACACAGTAAAAGGAATATTCTATCAATATATATTTTACCTTTAAAGTAATGTAATTTTATATTTGTTTTGTTAATTGTATGGTTCCTTAGTAAACCATCCAATACATATAAAATATTTTATCTTTTTAAAATGATTTCCTAGAGAGTATGACTCACCTCCACATAATCAAGCCTAATATTTTAATAAGTTCTGCCATTGGACTTATAAAATAATTTTTTATACTCCAATTTGGAAAAAAACATGGGAAAAAACCATGTCATGGTATGTTGTTTTGTTTAGTTTAATGTGTACTATCAAAAACCTAAATAATAAAGAATCCCCTCTCCTTTTCAATATAAACCCACTAAATCTCCCATTCCTCTTTACTCAAACCATTTGAAGCTTGACCAAACTTTGTCCTCCTCTCTCTAAAATCATCCCAAGGTTAAATAATCTCCCATGAA
Source organism: Viscum album (assembly GCA_963277665.1). NCBI lineage: Eukaryota > Viridiplantae > Streptophyta > Magnoliopsida > Santalales > Viscaceae > Viscum > Viscum album. The sequence goes on from OY728130.1 coordinate 1,716,032,091, forward strand.
AGCCTCTTTCAGGACACTCCAATTCCTTTGGGATTACACTTCCAAGTAAGGGATCCTCACTTTCATTCCTTATTTATGTCCAAGATTCCTTATATTGGTATTCCTTTTTATATTCAATTAAAAATGTTAATGTGTGATTTTAAACATCCCCTATAATTCTCTCCTTGTGTTTTAATTTTGAAATACCCCTTTCTCATTAATTCTTCCCATGTACAATTGTTACCATGTTGAAATTCTGTAAGGGATTTCTCTCTACTCATTTACATTCAAGAAATTTTTAAATATTATGCATATAAATTAAATTACATATATAGGGATATTATATTTCATTACCCCATTATTTTCCATTTTAGGTATAAATGATGTGATACCCCTTTCTCTCTCATCATCCCATTTTATGATTTCTATTTGACGTTGTTATGTTGTCGAAGTTACACCAAAATTTACATGCCGAAATCAATGTGTAACTGAATTCCATACCCATTTCTCTATCAAGGGTATTCACTTTTATGAACATGTAATTATTGATATAGGGCCTACATTTATATATTCTATATATATTATTCACATAATAAATTATGATGTTTATTTAATCCATGTTGTATGATATATGTGGCACACTTATGCATGAAATAAAATGATTAAGAAAGGTGTACCTTGATAGTACTCCAATGAATTTGGTACAAAATAGTATCATGATACTCCAAGTGAAATGATCATTTACTCATATAATTCAATTTAAATGATGTTCTACTCATTCTAATTCATTTTCAGTGAGGTTTTACTCATGCTCCATGTGAAATGAGTCCGGGATTATGCTAATATCATGTAAAATGTTGTTGTCATATCTCCACGTTATGATAATAATGCTATATCATACCTCTTTTTTCATGTTTCTATTATACTCTATTCATATTCCTATTTCCTAAATTTTATTGTATTCTTCATGTTATGCCTTTTTTACTCCCTTATTGGGATTTATAGCTCACCTTTTTTTATGTATGTCCTTAGGTTATCCCATGCAATGATAAGTATGAAGGAATGTAGTGGTCATGTAAAAGAAATTTTCAATGAAGATGTTGCCCTTTATATCATAATTTTTCATGTAATGTTATTAATTTTCCAATACACTAGATCTCTAGATCCTCAAAGTTGTATTAAGGAAATGTTTATGTAATGAATCAGGTTTATGTGTGTAATAAAGAGCAGGGTTGTTATATTTGGTATCAAAGGATATGATTAGTTATTTTTGGTATTAGTATTAGAAAACCCTAGTGAAATACATAAGAATAAGACTAAGTATAATAAAAACATATCTAAATTATCGTGAGTATATAGTAAGTGTTTTATCATGAAAATACATCCCTGTCTAGATACGAACAAGTAGAGGTGGCACTAGCACAGATGTATGTAGGGGTAAAACCCAAAAACATTGCTTTGAGCTAGAATCAAACGGGAACTGGTACAAAAAAATCCTTAATGTACTCTTTGTTTGACACTCCCTGGGTATATTCTTTGGTAAATTAATAATCTTAGTATGAAACATTATCAAGGGAATAAAACTTTTCCCCTAATAATATATATTGAGAAGTATATAATGGATAACATAGATTGAAGCCTATTATTTCATAAATTAAGGAAATAAATTTAATTTATAAGTTATCCATTTTTTTCATTGGATTCCCTTTTATGTTTTACCACTATCTTTCCTTTTATTCCATACAATGGCTGGTAATAGAAGGACTAGAGAAAAAACTGATACAAAGATCAAGGTGATGACTGTTCTAATGAGATCTCAATTAGATGGGAGTGGGAATCAAAATCTTTGTCATGATACTCTCTCAATTAAATCAAGATTTGAATATAAACACAGTTAAATAGGAATATCCAACCCCCCCCCCCCTTATAATAATGAAAAAACCGTTATTGATAGCTTCATGAGGCAAAGGACTCCTACTTTTAATTGATCATCTAATCCCTCAATCGCTGAACAATGTATAAACTCCATTGATAAGATCTTCTCTATACTTAAATTTTATTAAGAAGAGAAGGTTACTCTATATATTTATCATATGAAGGGTGAAGTTGATCAACGGTGGACATTTATCAAAAATATACATCCCAATAAAGATATTGAGGCATTTGAATGGAAGTATTTCTGGAAAATGTTTTTTGATAAATATAATTTTAAAACACCCTCCAACTTATGATAGAAAGAGAATTACTTTACCTTAAAAAAAGATGACGAATCCATCATAATGTATGAGGAAAACATCATAAGGATTTCATGATACACATTCATCATTTTTTCCCCCTAAATTTATGGTTGATCGCTTTTTTGGGCTAAAACCTTGCCTATGGAAATCCCTAGAGATCCCTGACTTCGATAGCTATGAGGAAATTGTCTGATGTTACATCAATGTTTAAATGGAGATCGGTGAATCTTAGGGGTATAATGGGGATAAGAATCAAAAATTGTACATTAATTCTAGAAGTCTGATGGATAACTCCAACAGTGCTAAAAAAATTTAGCACCCCACTTTCTAATGGTGTAGAAAAATCACCCTAGAAACTGCCTAAAGTGGATGAGGAAATGCTTTTTGTGTAGAAGAGAAGGGAAATTGGCCATTAATTTCTGATAAGAAAACCCCGCTACTATGATAGAGGAGAAGAATGCCCCATTTTACCCTCAACACATTGTTCACTGATTCAACTTCAATGAACCATGGTACTTTTCAAACTAGATCTCTAATCCATGGGTTTTCAGAGGCAACGAACAACATAAACAGTAGTATGGAAGAGATTTTTCCATCACTGTCACTAAAGTGAACCCCAAAAATTAATTGGTGATATTAATGTTAGTTATTCATTCAATAGTAGAAAATGTAATTTTTTATTCTGGTTATACACATTCCTATATATCATAGATGTTTAGTAGAACAATCCTAACCCCACCACAAATCGTGGAAGTAGCGATGTTGATGAGAATGGAAAATGAATAAATTATTGAATCACATGAATATAACTCCTCCCCTATCCCAATTTATGGATTAAACTTCTTGGAAAACCAATTCATACTCCATCTAGTGTAATTTGTTTCAATTCTTGGTATGGATTGGCTTTTACTATATAGATCCAACATAAATTTCCATGAGAGGGAAATCAGTCTTTATATGGTGAATTGACTGCCAATTTTGTACAAGTGACAAGAGGATGATGAATCTTATTTAGCCCTATCATCTTAAGGGTGGATATTAGTTCCATATGAGCATGTGTATCTTTCTCAGATGATTAATTCTAAAGAACAAACCATCCTTGAAGACATGCCTATTATGTGGGAATTCACTAATGTGTTTTCTAAGGAATTGCATAGCCTTCTTCATATAAGAGATGTTGAATTCTTGATTTATCTTATACCTGGGGAGTTGCCAATTTTCAAGACTCCATATGAAATGGATTTCGTAGAGCATGAGGAGCTAAAGATATAGCTAGAGGAGAATATGGATCAATGGTTTATACACCCAGGTGTTTCACCATGGGGTACACTAGTCCTCTTTATCAAGAAGAATTATGGGTCAATGTGCCTTTTAATTGATTATCATGAGCTCAATAAAATAACGATAAAGAACATGTATCCTCTACCACGAATTGATGAATTGTTTGATCAACTATGTAGTGCACAATACTTATCCAAGGTGGGTATGAGGTCAAGATATTACCAAGTAAGGGTGAAGAAGGAGGATATCCCCAAGACTGCTTTTTGTACCAGTTACGGGCACTATGAATTAATAGTAATGGATTTCGGACTCACTAATTCTCCCACAATCTTCATGGACTTGATGAATAGTGTATTTAGATATTATGTTGAACAATTTCTGGTAGTATTTATATATTATATTCTAATATAATTCAAAACTAAGGTGGTGGATGAGGATAATCTAAGCACATACTAGAGACCTTCTAAAAGGATACGATTGATGAAAAGTACAGCAAGTGTGAGTTATGGTTCAAGGAAGTCTCATTCTTGAGTCGTATCATCACAAGCATTGGTATATTTGTTGATCTATCTAGGAAAAATGAAATTAATGGATGGTTGATGCCCACATATGTAATAGATATCTATAGTTTCCTTGTGTTAGAAGGATATTATCACTGATTAGTGAGAAATTTGTCATTATTTTAAAACCCTCTTACCAAGCTAACTCATAATGGAGTCAAGTTTTATTGGAGTGATGAATGCGAAGATAGCTTCAAGGAGATGAAAATGAGGCTTATGATTGTGCTTGTGTACACACTACCCACAAGTGGACAACTTTTTCTAGAGTTCAGTGATGCTTCAAAGAAGGTCATGGGCAACGTGTGGAGGAAAAATGAAAAATTATGTTCATATGCTTTAATGCAATTGAATGATCATGAAAAAAACAATCCAAAACATGGTCTGGAGTTGGCTACAGAAATCTTCACATTACAAATTTGGAGACATTAAATCTTTGGGGAGAAGTGTGAAATATATACGGATCACAAAATCCTCAAGTATATATTCACACAGAAAGAGTTGAACATGCACTAACGAAGATTATTAGTGTTGATCAAAGACTATGACTGCTCGATCTATCACCACCCAAAGAAAGCGAACAAGGTGGTATATGTTCTAAGTATAAAGACCCAAAGAGTATATAATTGATGAAAATCGAAAAGGTTCCAATCTTCATAGATTTGTTGAATATGGAAATGGTAATCATAAAGAAGGAAACATCATCAATCCCTTCTCAAATCATTGCTCAACTGTCTGTTTTGTAATGGATAAAGGATGATCAAAAGGATAATGTGTGAATTCATAAGAAAGTGGGAACTATTATAAAAGGTAAATCCTTGTAGTTCAATTTTAATGAAGAAGGAATTGTGAGATTTGGTATAATAATATGTATTCCATTTCAATCTGGAGAAAATAATGAAATTTTTTATGATGCACATAGTTTGAATTTCTCCATTCACCTAAGAAACACAAATATATATTGAAATATCTGAGAGTATTATTGGTGGGATAACATGAAGATAAATAGCACTGAGTATACATCAAAGTTCCTTGTATGTCAGAAATTGAAGGTTGAGAGGCATAAGTATAAGGGTATGATGAAACCATTACCCATACCAATATGAAAATGGGAGAACATCACCATGGAAATTGTCAAGGACTTCTGAAGACATCCAAAGGAAACAATGCTCTCTGGGTTTTTTTGGATCCTCTTATAAAGACAACACACTTATTTACAATTTGAGAAGATTTCTCATTGGCTCAACTAGATCAAATATACATTAGAGTAGTGGTAATGATTCATGGAGTACAATTATCTATTGTATCTGATTGAGATCCAAGATTCACCTCTTTGTTTTGGAAGTGTCTCCAACATACTCTAAATAATGAGTTGAACATCAGTATTGATTATCACCCTCAAATAGACTGCCAATCTAATCAGACAATCCAAACACTTGATTACATGTTGAGATCATGCTCAATGTGATTCAAATGAGGATGGGATCAATATCTTCTTCAGGTTTAGTTCTCTTACAATAACAGTTTCCACTCAAGCATCCAAATAGATCCTTTTGAAGAACTTAATGAGAACAGGTGTAGAACATCATCATGTTGGGATGAAGTTGGGGAGTGAAACTTATTATATCCATAAATGATCTAATAAATGGTGTAGAAGGTTAGGAAAATCCAGCAACACATTAAAGATTCTTAGAGTCGACAAAAAAGCTACACAGACAACTATTGAAGAGATATATAGTTTGATGTTAGAGACTTGGTATTCCTCCTCATATCACTGTGGAAGAGAGTTAGGCGATTTTGTAGGAAGGGAAAGCTTGGTACAAGGTACGTCGACTCTTTTTAGAACCTTAATCACATTGGATAAGTGTTCTATTGAATAAAACTCCCAATAAACCTATCTGAAATACATAATATATTCAATGTATCACTCTTGAGAAAGTTCATACCTAACCCATCGCATGTACTCAATCCATAGGTGGAACCATTGGATAATGATCTCTCCTATGAAGAGAAAAATGTGAAGATCTTAGATCATAAAGAAAATTTTGTATGAAATAATACAATGCCCCTTGTCAAGGTGTTGTGGTGAAACCCCAAGTGTGAAGAGGCGACATGGGAATCAGAGTAAGTGATGAAGCAGAGTTTCCCTAATCTGTTTTAGTGTGAGAAAAAAATTGTGGGTGAAATTTCTTAAGGGGGGAATATTGTAACGACCCAAAATTTTTAATGAAAATTCCCCTTGATTTAATTAAATGTATTATTATATAAAATGGTTATATAAAACATATAGAATTCCTCAGTGTTATGTTTTTGGATTTTAAATTACCATTATGAATTGTTTCCATTGCTAATATAGACATTCAATAGTGATCTAATGATTATTATAAATATAAGGCTTTAACAAATACATTTTACTTAGACACAAGAACAAATAGCCTCATCCAGTAGAATTTCTCTATATGAATCCCATTTTTTTGGAGCTCAGAGATGTGGTAACATCACTGGGCTTCTCTCTTGACCAATCCCAAGTCTATCTTAAACACGTTACGCTTGAATGGAACTTCCTATAGGTTAAGTAGAAGTTAATAGAGATTACCACCTGAGGGATGTTATCCAAGCCACCCCAAGAGTATGTCACCATCCCACACCTAACCCTTAGGTTTTATGAGGGATGTATAAGGGGTTATGTAACAGGACCCTAGAACTATTATTAAGTACTTTATTTTTTTATAAATAATATACATTCATTTTATTATTGTTAATTTTAAATGTTTTTAACGAAAAAATAATATTTTTGGTTAATATTAAATTATGAAATATATTATGATGAATTAATGGATTTTTGAATTAAATAATATTTTAATAAAATATTTTTACCATGTTAATTTTTATTAAATATAAATGGTCGTATATTTTTTTATGAATACAATTGTAATTTTTATTGTGGTTTGAATGATCGTATTTTTCAAACCCAATGGTTTTTTGATACATTATGGTTTTAATATTAAATATAAAAATACACATATTTAGAAAATTATTTAGATAAAATTAATATTATTTTTGGATTTAGGACTTTAAAATTATCTAACTATGAATTTTTCATAATTTTTTGAGATAGTCTATATTTTGGGTAAAAATTAAATATCGTTTAAATATTAAATGTGTTTCATGACATCATAATGATTCAATATTGATGTAATAAAATACTATAAAAGTTATAATCGTCCCATATATGTTTTAACTTTAAAAAATATGATTTATGATTTGTTTTTTTAATTTTTTGGTTCTTTAGTGAACCATCTAAGACTTATAAAATATTTTAACTTTTTAAAATTATTTCCCTGAGAGTGTGACACACCTACATATAAAAAGCCTAATATTTTAATAATTTCAACCATTGAAATTATAAAATATTTTTATCCACTCCACATTGTAAAAAAACCATGGGCAATAACCATGGGATGGTTTGTGGTTTGTTTATTTCAATGTGTAGTGTCCAAGAACGAAATAATAAAGAATTCCCTCACCTTTCCTATATAAACCCACTCAATATCCCTTTCCTCATCACTCAAACTATTTGAATAAAGAAAAAAATCTTCCCTAATAGAAACATGGGTCAAAAGGAACCTCCACCCCCCCCCCCCCCCCACCCCCCCACCCCCCAAGAAATAACAAGAAGTAACTGAGAGATTCAAGGAACAAAGGTACCCTACTTTTAATGGATCATCTAATCCCTCAATCTTCAATCAATGGATCAAATACATTGAGAAGATCTTCTCTATCCTTCAATGTTCATAACAAGAAAATGTTATATTTGAAACATATCATATAAAGGGTGAAGCTAATTGATTGTGAAAATTGATAAAAAAATACGAATCCTAGGGAAAATATCGAGGCATTTTAATGGAAGGATTTATAGAAAATGTTTTTTGATAAATATTTTTCGTGCGCCCTCTGACTTAAGATGGAAAGGGACATCCTTTACCTCAATAAAAAAGATGGAAAAACCATCAGAGTGTACAATAAAAACTTCATCGGGTGTTAATGATAAACCTTTGGCTTTGTGGTTACCCCCAAATAAAGTTTAAACGCTTCTTTGGTGGGATAAAACCTTATCGGGATCTTCCACCCTTCACACGGGCATCAGTTTGGTGGAGCCGAATCCAGATAAAGGTTCCCCTCTTGTGCCTCTCCATGGTGTTTCTCTTCTAGTTGGTGCTGGTGATTCTTTCTGGGAGGCTCTCTGCGGATCGGAGCGGCCCCCTCTCCCTCCCTGCTTTACGGTGATCTTCGTACCGTTGGTACAGTCGTCAGAGGGGGGGAACTGGGTATAGCTGAATGTACCGGTGACTATGTTTGAGGAGGATAAATCTTGTCTGAAATTGACTCTGGTGGCCCATTTTGAGGCATCCAAGCTACCTCTTGCAGTGTTCCAATGGTTGGTTATGTCGTGGGGTCTTAGTCAGCCGATGATGGTCTCAACCCTTCACAGGAACTCCTTATGTATCATTCTTGGCTTGGAGGAGGACTTCCTTAAGGTCTGCTATAAGGTTCTGTGGACCATGGGCTGTTGGAGTTTTATCTTGACAAGGTGGTCCATGGAAGCCCACATAGGCAAGGATCTCAGGTAGCTGTTTGGATCTTTCTACTGGGGTTTCCATTTCCGTTTCCGAATGAGGGCTTACTAAAGGTGATTGGTGACTCCATTGGGGTTTATTTGTTCTCCGATGAGGAAACAAGGAAAGGTCTATCGGCCGCATTGGCCCAGATATGTGTTGAGATCCCCTTTTCATGCCCCTTTCCGGAGAAGTTAGAACTCCAGGTGGAAGCCTCTTTTACTTGGGTACAGGATCTAGTGTTCCCCAGGTTCTACTGGCACTGTAATATTCAAAGGCACTCAGTCCAAGTATGTCATCGGCATGGCCGCATGGGGAACAATAGGGATCCTAGTATGGTGGCAGGGGACAGGGGTAGTGGATGTGCTTATCCCTCAGCGACATCAATGGAGATCATGGTTGACCCTATGAAACCCATGGGTTCTCCCCCTCCTCTCACCTTCAATGTGGTCCCGGAACCCTGCCATGCTACGGGGGATTGGGTCAGCCACGAGGATGTCATAGCGCTCGTCCCCTACGTGCTGAGGAATGCACTTGCTGCTCAGGTCCCCTCTCTTACCCTAACTCTTGGATGCCACTTGAGTCACCCTATTATGTGTAGTCTTTCAAGGAATATTGTCTCGGGGATAACCTTTCTTCCACTCAATGTTGTGGGTAAATCGGATTTTGGTACATAGATAAACCAGTGGTCCATGGTGATGTTTTCTCAGGTTTCATGAGGACTCTCTGGGGGTTTTTCCTCTCCCCCCACATCCGCCTCCCACCAGGGACTGCTGGGGGAACCTTCACCCTGCTCAGAAGTCGCCAGGAAAGATGGATAATTTACAGCGACTCATAATAGAAGAAAATTCCACGTGTCCAGATCATCCATTCCTGCATCTCCCGTTATGTTGTTTCCCAAAGAGTCTTGGGTGTGCACTAGATCTAAAGTCAAGCTACATCAAGGGCATATGGAATACCTCTTTGAGACGGCTAAATTCTCTGGAGCCAGTCCCAAGGCTCTTTCCTTCTAAATGATACCCTTAATAATATGGAATGCTCCGGGAATAGGTGCATGGGTTATGTTGGACTTTCTTTCATCCAAAATCACTAGTAACAAAGTAGAAGTGGTGGTCGTCCTCAAACACAAACAGATCCCCAATATAATTGGGGAGTTCTCCAAGAATCTACACGTTCATGTGAGTATGTAGTTTGAATCGTCCAATAAACATATTTGGATCTTTAGGAAAACGAGATGCATTGTGGATATGATACAAGCCGCGGACTAGTTCTTTACTGTAAAGGTAAACCTTGTCCTTGTTTTCTTCTATGTTTCCTTTGTGTATGCGAGCTGCAACATGCACTCACGGGATTCCTTGTGGGAGGCGCTCATGATCTTTGGCCCTAGACCTGATCCATGGTTTTTGGGGGTTGGGGGATTTTAATGTTGTGAAAGATCCAAATGAAAGAAAGGGGAGAGGCCCTTTTAACAGGAAATCTAGCCTTTATTTTTTTAGTTTCATGGTGGTGAAGGGACTTTTGGATTTGGTTTTTGTATATGATAATTTTATGTGGTGCAACAACCAACGAGGTCTATACCGCTCATGGAGTCATCTGGACAAGTGTATGGCCAATGATCATGCAATATCTGTCTTCTCCATCACTATGGTGACCCATCTAGTGTGGGGGATCTCTGACCACTCTCCTCTTCTCATCTCTCGGGACTCTTCGCACCGGTCCTAAGAGCGTTTTAGGTACAACAGGCTATGGGTGGACATACTGGGGTACCATGAACTGGTGAGTTCTATTTGGAACGCACCTCGGAAGGGGAACAAATGGACAATCCTTCACTAGAAACTTCACAGGCAAAGACTTGAGCTGCAATCATGGGCTAAAGACATTACTTCACCAGAAGAGGATTTAAATACCTTTATGGAGGAGTTTCAGTTCCTGGAAAAAAATTGGAGGATGTATGGGATGATCGGGTCTATGAGGGGCTTGTGGGGAAGAAGGGACTCATGTCTGAGTTAGTTCTAAATCAGGAACGCCTCACAAGGGAGAGGGCTAGCGTCAAGTTGCTAAAAGAGAGAGATAAAAACTCGACCTTCTTCCATGCATGAATTAAGGAGAGAGTGAAGATAGTCAAGACGAACATCAGGTTGGGGGATGGGTCCTTTAAGGATGATAGGAAAATGGTGGGGGGCATGGCCAAGACATTATTTCAAGATATTCTAGCTGGACCCAATGAATTCCTACTATCTGTTTATCCTTCAAAGCCCTCAGACATTTTAAACGTGATCCCCATCCTTGCATCTGACCAGATCAATGAACATCTGGGAGCCGTGATTAATGAGCTAGAGTTTAAGTAGGCGCTCATGCATTTGAACCAGAATATAATTTTGGGGCCTAATGGTTTTCCTGCCTCTTTCTATAGGGCCTCATGGGATCTGATTAAGGAATATATGATCACACCCATCCATGATTTCTTTCGAGGTGGGTGTCTACCCAAAGTCTCCTCCGACACTACCCTTGTTCTCCTTCCTAATATTAAGAGTCCCTCTTCTATCTCGCACTACCACATGGTAAGTATGTGTAACGAGTCGTACAAGACTGTGGCCAGTATCATTAACTCCCAACTGGTGGTGAATCTTCCTCGGTGGATCTCCCCAGAGAAACGCAGCTTTATTAATGTCCGCTCGATTTAGGAAGCCATCGCCCTTACCTTGGAGATACTCAGCGACATCGGCCTGAATACCTGTGGATCAAACTTGATCATCAAATTGGATATGAGAAAGGCTTATGATCGGGTTGAATGGAGTTTTGTTAATAGAGTATTGTTAGTTATGAGTCTCAATTATCGGAATGTTGATATTGTCTTTCGTTGATTCAGTTCCACATGGCTCCTAGTGAACTTCATGGGAAAGTCTTATGGGTTCTTCAAGTCTGCCTGAGGCATCAGGAAAGGGGACCCTATCTCGCCATTATTGTTCATCATCATTTAGGATTTTTGATCCGGATCATCCAGAGGAGTATAAACAATGTAGGCATTCTTTCATATCCTCGTTGATCAAGGGCTTCATAAATATCCCACCATATGTTTGTCGATGATACCATCTTATTCCTGAATGGCAAGAGCAGATCAATACAAAGCCTGAACAGAGTGCAGGAGTAATATGGCCATTGGAGTGGCTAGTTCATTAACAGTTGGGAAAGTGATTTCTATATCTCCCACAGGTGCTCCTCCAAGAGAGTGAAAAATATTAGTATACTGGTTTGCATCTAAAGGGGTGAGTTACTTGTGGTCTATATAGGCGCGTCTGTCTCTCCTGGGAGACTTCGGATTCGGGACTTCAATGTACATTGCACCAGGGTTGTGGATATGGTGTTCAACTGGAAAAATAAATTATTATCCTTTGGTAGACGCATTTCCATGGTGAAAAACGTTCTAGTGGCTTCTTCTATCCTTGGTTTTTCCTCCATCAAATTTCCCAAGGGGTTATTAAATCGATAGATAAGAAACTAGACAATTTCATCTGGGATCCATTATCAGAGAGAATGAAACACTGGGTAGCCGGGGGGGAAATGGTGCGGCCCATGAATAAAGGCGTTATCGAGGTATGAAACCTGGTGGATACCATCTATTACATGCATGAGAGGCTTGAATGGAGTGTCCTAGAACAGCGTACCCTGTGGGGGACTATCATGAATGCGTACGTAACGTGCCTCTGAGTCCTAGGGGAGGGGCATTTTTCTTCCTTTTGGTCAGTGATCAGCCCTATTGTTGATATATTTCATCCCTTCTCAAGATGGGTGGTGGGGAAGGGTGAGAAATCCTTCTGGAATCAATATTAGTGTGGCACAATGCAGGGTTTTCTTGGATGCTCAACTACGGATATTTTGCTCAAGGAGGCCAGTCTTTTTCCTAGCTACACCGACTCAGTTTTGAATAAGTAACAATAAGAGTATTTTCAACTCATTGAGATAAACAAAGAGGAGGAAAATTGTGTGTTCATGGCCTCCTCCACGGGAATGTTATCGTCGAAGGATTTCTGCCGCATTGGCAATAGACAGAGACAGGTTGAGGACTGGGATGAGCTTCTATGGATGAAAAATATTCCCACCATGATCAACTTCCTCGCCTAGAGGATTCGTAACAGTGGCCTCCCGACATACGACAATATTCGTAGATGTCTTATTCTTCTTGCATCCAGGTGTGTATTTTGTAGAGTTCTTAGTGAGGAGAGCAGCGGGCATCTATTCTTCAACAGTGACTGGGCACGCGAGGTGTGGAAATTCCTGGGGGATTTTTCTGCGTCACTTCCCTCGGATGGTTCCTTCCCTTCCCTTCTTGATAAGTGGTTCCAAGGCTCTGAGGGAATACTTACGGAGAGTGTGGTCCAATCATTGGTGCTTCATGTGTGGTTTTGGATCCTATGGAAGGCTCGGAACAAATAGAAACACGAGGGGGTGGGGGTTTCAGCTCGAGTCATTATTGTTTGGGCAACAAATCTGCTACTAGATCTGAGCATGGCTGTGATGAAATGGAAGGAATCCCCCTCTCATCATAAGTTTCAAATGGGCTCAAATGTGGACATGGAACCTAGAAGCAAGGAAGGCAACTTGGTTAGATGTAACACTCTTTTGGTGGGTTTAAAACTTAATACAGATGTCTCTTCCATCCAAGGGAACCTGTGCGGAGGAGGAGTGGTTTGTGACCACTATGGTTTTGTTAACTTCTCTTTCTCGGCCAGTTTGGGCCAGGGGTCTTCTCTACAAACGGAGGTGAAGTAAATTCTTACTGGGATCCACCTCTGCATGAAAAAGGGTCTAGAAATATCTGAAATCGAAACAGACTCTATTATTTTGCACAACTCCTTGAAAGGGGGCACTGATCCTCCTTGGTCGATTAACTATGTCATTAAGAAATATAGAAGAATGATCAATACCAGAGTGAGTAACCTTCACACCTGGAGAGAAGGGAACAAGGTTGTGGATCACTTGGCCTCGGTGGACACCAATAGCATGGAGGGGGTGTTTCTTCACACTTCTAGGAGTATTCAGTCCAAAGGGATTTAATGTATCAAAGTATATACATTGGGTCTTTAGCACATCACACCACCCTAGGCATATGGGATTTGGGGGAGGGGTCTTCCGCTGGGTCCTCTTATGTTTTTCTTGTACCCATTTTTTCTATTGCTTCCCTTATGTTTTTCCTTTGTATTTTTTCCCTCTTTCAAAAAAATTACATGATGATGATCATAGAAATCCCTAGCGATCATTAACTTCGATAGCTATGAGTAAATTCTCTGATGTTCCCTCAAAGTTGAAATGGAGATTGCTGAATCTTAGGCGTATCATGGGGATAAGAAGCATAAATTGGACTTTAATTGTGGTGGTCTGATGAATAATTCCAATGGTAATAAGAAATTCTAGCACCCCACTTGACAATGGTGAGGAAAAAAGCACTCCATAAATTTCATGAAGGTTAAGAAGAAATTCTTTAGGTATGTATGAGAAGGTCACATAGCCATTAATTGCTCACAAGAAAAACCCATTGCTACGACAGAGGAGAGGAATGCCCCATTTGACCCTCAATTCATTGTTCATTTCTTCAACTACAAAGAACCTGGGAACTTTGATAACCACTACCCTAAGCTAAGGGCTTTCAAAGGCAACCAACAACCTCCAAGGTATAAAGGGAGAGATTTTTCCATCACTACCTCCAAAGTTAACTCTAATAACGAAGTGGTGATATGTTTGATACTTATTCATTCAAGAATAGTGAATGTTCTTTTTTATTTTGGTTTTACGCATTCTTTTATATCCTAAAATTTTAGTAGAATAGTCCCAACACTGCCAAAAATTATGAAATTAGATATGTTGGTGAGAATGGAAAATGGGGGAATTATTGCATCCCATTAATATATCTCCTCCCTTATCATATTTTTTGCATTGAACTTCCCAGATAACCTCTTCATACCCCCTCTATTGTAATTTTATGCAATTCATGGCATGGATTGGCTTTCCCAATATAGATCCAACATAAAATTTTTTGAGAGGGAAATCACTCTCCATATAGAAAATCAACCCCTGATTCTGTACAAGTGAAAAGAAGAAGATGAATCTTCTCTAGCACCATCTTTTCAACTATGGATATTAGTGCCCTATGATCATGCCTATCATTCATAGATTATGGAGTCTAAGGAAACAACCATCCTTGAATACATTCTTATTGTGAGGGAATTCACTGATATGTTTCCTGAGGAACTCCATGGCCTTCCTCCTAGAAGAGATATTGAATTCTTTATTGACCTTAAACCTGAGGGATTTCCAATTTCCAAGACATCATATAGAATGGATGGTGCAGCATTATGATCTAAATTAATATCTATTGGATAATCTGAATATATGGTTTATACTCCCAAGTTATTCACCATGTGGTTCACCATTCCTCTTCATCAAGAATATGGATGGGTCAATGTGTCATTGCGTTGATTATCACGAGTGAAACAAAATAGAGATAAAGAACAAGTATCCTCTTCTAGAAATTGATGACTTGTTCGATTAACTGTGTGGATCACAATAATTCTCCAAGGTGGATCTACTGTCAAGATATTACAAAATAAAGGTGAGGAAGGATTATATCCCCAAGGCTGATTTTTGTACAAGGTACGGGCATTATGAATTCATAGTAATGCATTTCGAACTCACTAATTCTCTAGAAATATTCATGGAATTGATAAAGATTTTATTTAGATATTACCTCAACAAATATTTGGTAGTATTTATAGATGATATTCTAATATACTCAAACCATGGAGGTACATGTAGAGAATATAAGCATTGTACTAGAGACCTTTCTAAAAGAGAAGATCTATGTGAAGTATAGAAAATGTGAGTTCTGGTTGAAGTAATTCTCATTATTGAGTCATATCATCACTAGTAATGGGATATCTATGGATCCCTCTAAGACAAATGCAATTGCGGGATGGTTGAGGCAAACATTAGTGATGAATATCTATAAATTCCATGGGTCAGCAGAATATTATCGCTGATTTGTGAGATTTTTTTCATGATTTTCAAACCTTCTTACCAAGATAACAAAGAAGGGATTCGTGTTTACTTGAAGTTATGAATGCAAAGATAGCTTTAGGGAGATGAAAATGAGGCTTATCACTGCACTCGTTCTCACACTACCGGCAAGTGGAGAAATATTTGTGGTATTTAGTGATTCTTGGAAAAGGGTCTGGGCAGTGTGTTGATGAAAAATGAAAATGGCATTGCCTATTACTCAAGGAAATTTAATGTTCATAATAAAAAATATCCAATACATGATCAGAAGTTTCCTGTAGTAATCTTCGCATTATAAATTTGGAAACATTACCTCTTTGGGTAGAAGTGTGAAATATATATGATCACAAAATCCTCAAGTATATATTCACATAGAAAGAGTTGAACATATACTAATGATAATGGTTATATATGATCAACGAGTATGACTACTCAATCCCTTACACCCTGGGAAAGAGAACAAGGTGGATGATTCTCTCTGTAGAAAAGACCCAGCAATTCTACCATTGATTGGAATTGAAAAGGATCCAATCTTCTTAGATTTGATGAAAATGGACATGGGAATCATAAAAAGGTTATATAATCAATCCTTTCACAAATCATTGCTCAACCATCTCTTTTTTAAAGGTTAAAGGATGCTTAAAAGGTTGATGTGGGAATTCATAAGATAATGGAATCTATTAAAAAAGTTAAATCCGTGGATTTCAATGTTAATGAAAAAGTAATTGTGAGATTTGGGATAAGATGATGTGTTCCATTAAAATACATAGATAAAGAATGAAATTTTGGATGATGCACATAGTTCAAATTCATTCCATTAACCCAAGAAACACAAAGATGTATCAAGATCTATGAGAGAATTATTGGTGGGATAACATGAATAAAGAGAGTTCTGAGTATACATCAAATTTACTGGTATGTCAGCTAGTGAAGGCTGAGAGGTAGAAGTATAAGGCGATGATGAAACCATTACCCATACTAACATGGAAATGGTAAAACATCACCATAGACTTTTCAACAAGAATTACGAAGACATCCAAAGGAAACAATGATATCTGGGTTGTTGTGGATTTTCTTACAAAGATTGCACACTTTAGTAAATTTTGAGAGAATTTATCATTGGATAAACTGGCATAGATATACATTAGAAAGGTGGTAAGTATACATGGAGTACCATTATCTATTGTGTCTGATCGAGATCTGAGATACACCTCTTTGTTTTGAAAGATTCTCCAACAAGATCTGAATACTGAGCTAAAATTTAGTATGGCTAATCATCCTAAAACCGATGTCCAGTCTGAGAAGACTATACAAAACCTTTAGGATATGTTGAGAGCATGCTTAATGGAGTTTAAAGGAGGACAATATCAACATCTTCCTCAGGTTGGGTTCTCTTACAACAGTAGTTTACACTCAAGTATCCAAATGGTTCCTTTGGAAGCCCTTTATAGTAAGAGGTGAAGAACACCGGCATGTTGGGATGAATTTGGGGAGTGAAAACTCCTTGGTCAAAAAATGGTCGAAGAAATGGTGGAGAAGGTTAAGATCATAAAGCAGCACAATGAAGCTTCAAAGAGTTGAAAAAAGAGCTATGCTGACAACCGTTGACAAGACATATAGTTTAATGTTGGATACATGGTACTCCACTGCATATCAATGTGGAAAAGAGTTATGAGATTTGGGAAGAAGGGAAAGATTATCCCAAGGTACATCGGCCCTTTTGAGATCCTTGATCGCATTGGAGCAGTGGCCTATTGACTAGAACTCCCACCGAACCTATCTCAATTATGTGATATATTCCATGTATCACTCTTGAGGAAGTATATACCTAACCCATCGTATGTATTATATACATAGGTGGTACATTAGAGAATGGCCTCTCTTATGAAGAGAAGCCAGTGAAGATCATAGATCATAGGGAAAGTTTTCTACAAAATAAGACAATTCCCCTCATCAAGGTGTTATGGAAAAAACACAAGTTTGAAGAGGTAACATGGGAATCAAAGGATGTGATAAAGCAGAGTTACCCTCATCTGTTTAGTATGGGAAAAAGAAATTTTGAACAAACAATTTATTAAGTGGGGAAAATTATAACAACACAAACTTTTATAAATAAAAATTATTCTTGATCTAATTAAATATCGTATAATGTAAAATGGTTAATAAAACATATTCACTTCCATGGTTTTATGTTTTTTGATAATAAATTATCATTATGAATTGTTACTGTTGTTAATATAGTCATTGAATAGTGATCACATGATTAGTATTAATATTGGGGTCTAACAAATCCAATTTATCAGACAAAGGTAGAGATGGCCTCATCCCGAAGAATTCTCCATACGAAGCCCATTTTTTAGATCTCATAAAGGATTTAATTTCACTGGGCTTCTCTCTTGACCAATCCCAAACTGAGCTTCAACAAGTTAATCTTGAATAGAACCTTCTATGGGAGAAGTGTAAGTTAATAGAGATTACCACCCGAGTGATGTTATCCAAACCACCCGAAGAGTCTTTCGCCTTTTCACTCCATACCCTTAGGTCTTATGTAGGTGGTCTAAGGGGTTATGTAATAAGACCCTACAAATATTATTTTCTACATTATTTTTTTATAAAGAATATTCATTCTTTTTATTATCGTTACTTTTCAAATGGGTTTTAAAGTACAAATAGTATTTTTATATAATATTAAATTAAGAAATATATTTTGATGAATTAATTAATTTTTGAATTAAATATTATTACTAAATGACTTTTTATTAAATATAAATGATCATATATTTTTTATAAATACAACATTAATTTTTTTTAAAGTTTGAAAGTTGTTTTTCTCAAAAACCATGATTTTTCAATAAATTTTGGTTTTTATGTTAAAAGTAAAAATTCCCATATTTAAAAAAATTAATTATATAAAATAAATTTCATTTTTTTAGGATGTATAAATTATCTAATAGTGATTTTTCATAATTTTCTACGACAGTCAATTTTTTGGGTAAAAATTAAATGCAGTAAAAATATATATTGGGTTTTATGACATTATAATGACCAACTAGTGATGAAATAATATAATATAAAATGTTTATTCATGAAATATATGTTTTAAATATAAAATAATTTGATTTTAGATTTGTTGTATTAATTTTATGGTGCCATAATGGACTATCCAAGAATTATAAAATATTTTAAATTTGAAAATTATTTCCTTGAGAGTGTGACTCACCTCAACATAAAAAAAACCTACTATTTCAATAATTCTATATATTGGCCCCATAAAATAATTTTTTCCACTAAACATTATAAAAAACCATGGGAAAATCATGGGATGGTTTTTGGTTTTGTTTAGTCTAATGTGTAGTGTCTGAAACCTAAATAATAAAGAATTCTCTCTCTTTTCCTATATAAACCCACTCAATATCCCATTACTATTAACTAAAACCATTTTCATCTATATAAACCTCTTCTATAATTTCACTATAATCCTACCAAGGTGATTCAAGCTCCCAAGAATCATCTCTCAAGCCTCTCTCAAGACTTTGGGATCACACTTCCAAGTAAGGGATCCCCACTTTCCTTATTTATTTATGCCAAAGTTTCCTTATATTGATATTCCATTTTATTTTAAATTAAAAATTTGGGGTAATGATTTATCACATCACATGTACTTATATTTTTATTTTTTAATGATTATATACACCTTTCTCTCTTATTAATTCATTCCTTGTACACTTGTTACCATGCTAAAATTCCGTAAGAGACTTCTCTCTCTTCATTTACAATCCAGATATTATAGTATATCATGCATAAAGATTCCATTACATATGTTGGGATATTATATTCTATGACCCACTTACTTTAAATTTCATTTATAAAAGATTATAGACCCATTTCCCTCTCACATATCCATTTTACGATTTCTATTTAACGTCGTTATGCTACTGAACATAGACAAAAAGTCCATTGAAAATCATCATGTAAATGAATATAATACCCATTTCTCTATCAAGGGTATTCACCTTTATGAGCATGTAGTTATTAATTTAATACATACATTTATGTATTCCACATATCTTATTGGTGTAATAAATTATGATGTTTAATGAATCCATGTTGTATGATCTATGTGGCACATTTATGCAAGAAATGATATGATTAATAAGGATGCGCCCTAATAGCGCTCTAATGCATTAGGTAAAGAAAAGTGTCATGATAATCCATGTGAAATGAGGATTTAATCATGATAATCCAAGTGAAATGAGGGTATACTCATAATAATTCAAGTGAAATGATGTTTTACTCATTCTCCAAGTGCAATGAGCCTTGGCTCATGCTAATACTAGTTAAATATTCTTTCCACGTATCCATGTTATGATAATCATGCTATATCTTGCCTTTTTGTTCATTTTTATTTTATACTCCATTAATAATCATATTTACTAACATGTATTGCGTTCTTATTGTTATTCCTTGGTTAATCCCTTACATGGCTTTATATCTCACCCTCTTCTTATGTATTCACTCAGGTTATCCCAGGAAATGCTAAGTATGAATGAATATTGTGGTTATGTAAATGAATTTTTCAATAAATATGTTTTATTTTATTACTTAAGTTGTCATGTAATGTTATAATTTTCCAATACACTAGACCTATAAATCTTCATAGTTGTATTAAGTGAAATTTTATTAAATAAATCATGTGCATGGGTCTAATAAAAAGAAAGGTTGTTATAGTTGGTATTAGAGGATAGGATTAGTTATTTTTGGGATTAGGATTAGAAAACCCTAGTGAATGACTTTGGGAAAAGAATAAGTATAATAAACACATATCTAATTTTATTTTAGTATAAATTAAGTGGTTTACTAAAAATATGCATCCCTTTTGGGATATGAACAAGTATAGGTGGCTCTGGAATAGATGAACTTAGGGGTAAAACATGAAAAAGTCACTTTGAGCTTGACTAGAATGAGACACTACTGGAAAATGGACCTTTCCCCACAGTTTTGGGAAAAACTGTAAGGATAGACCCCCCTATACCCACGGTTTTGGAAAACCGTGGTTATAGGTGACTTTTAAAGACCTATCCCCATGGTTTTCCAAAACCGTGGGTATAGGGGGGGCTATACCCACGGTTTTGGAAAACCATGGGGATAGGTCTTTAAAAGTCACATATACCCACGGTATTCCAAAACCGTTGGTATAGGGGGGGTCTATCCCCACGGTTTTCCCCAAAACCGTGGTGATAGGTCTAGGAAAAAATCCCTATACCCACGGTTATGAAAAACCGTGGGTATAGGTCACTTTTGTACTTTTGTGTGCGCGGGGAAATTTTTTTTCACAGGAAGGAAATTTTTCTTGGCAGGAACCCTATACCCACGGTTCTTCCCTATATAACCAAGGTTTTTATAACTATATTTAACTATATATATATATATATAGGTGATGTTAGGGTAGTGGTTAGATGCGGTGTTTGCAGCGAAGAGGTTGTGGGATCGAAACTCAGCGCCTGCATTATTTTAGGACCTATACCCATGGTTTTGAAACTATGGGTATAGGTCGTTGAAATTGTGGAAATTGACTATATTTCGGTGACACGGTGGCATGACACCTATACCCACGGTTTTGGAAAACCGTGGGTATAGGCTGGGGACTTATCCCGACGCCGTTCCAGCCCATGGTTCCCAAAACCGTGGGTATAGGCTATTTTTCTAGTAGTGAGAACTAGTTCACAAAAATAGGTCTTGCTTCACTCTTGGTTTGATACTCCCAGGAGAGATGCTTTTTAAAATTCTTAATCTTAGTATGAACCATAATTATGGGAATAATAAAATTCCTATAAGAATAGATGTTGGGAAGTATATCATGGATAACATAGATTTAAGCTTATAAATTCATTAGGTAAGGAAATTAATTTCATTTATATGTTATACATTTTTGTCATTGGATTCTCCTTTATTTGTTACCCCTACCATTACTTTTATTCCTACCAATGGCTAGTAATATAAGGACTCAGGCTAACAACTGATGTGAAGATCAATTTGATGATTTTTCTAATGAGATGCCCAATCTGATGGGAGTAGGAATCGTAAACTTTTTCTAGATACTGTTTGAGTTAACACATGTTTTGAATAGAAACATGGGTTAAGAAGAACTTACAACACCCCCTAATAAAGAACAAGACACAATCGAGAGCTTCATTAGACAAAGGCCTCCTACCTTTAAGGGATCATCTGATCCATCAATCGTCAAACAATGGATCAACTCCATTGAGAAGACCATATCCATCCTTCAATGTTCTGAACAAGAAAATGTTCTTTAGGATGCTTATCATATAGAGTTTGAAGCTGATAAATGGTGGAATTTATCAAAAATATGAAGCCTAAGGAAGATATCAAGGCATTGGAATGGGAGATTTTCCAAAAAAAAATGTTTTTTAATAAATCTTATTTCTACACCCTCCCACATAATATGGAATGGTATATCTTTTTCCTCAAGAAAAAAATGAATCTATTGGATCGTACAAGGAAAACATCATAAGGATTTAACGATACACCTTTGGCTTTGTCGTTACCCCTGAAGTCAAGGTTGAAAACATCTTTAGTGGCATAAAACCTATCCTACAGAAAACCCTAGTGATCTGTGACTTTGATAGCTATGATTAAATTGTCTAGTTCTCCCTCAAAGTTGAAATGGATATTAGTGAATCTCAAGGGTATCATGGGGATAAGAAGCATAAAGTGGACTTTAATTCTAGTGGCTAGATGGATAAATCTAATAGTGCTAGGAAATTATATCACCCCACTTTCCCAAGGTGTGGAAAGAAGCAACCCGGATATTGCATGAAGGGTACAAGAAAATGATTTAGTTGTGAAAGAGAAGGGAACCCGGCCATTAATTGACAACAACAAAAACCTACTGTTATGACATCGTAGAGGAATTCCCCATTTGACCATCAATTCATTGTTATTTTCTTCAACTGAAATGAACTAGGGTACTTTGAAAACCATTGCAGTAATCCTTGATTTTTCAGAGGTATCCAAGAACCTCTAAGGCCGTATGGGAGAGCTTTTTCCATCACCTCTGCCAAAGTGAACCCGAAAATGAAGTGGGGACAGGTAATCTAGTTATTCATTCAAGAATTTGGAACATGCATTTTGATTCTTATTATACACATTCTATTATATCCTTAAGTTTTAGTCGATCAATCCCTACACCATCATAGATCATCGAAGTAGAGATATCGGTGAGAACAGAATATGGAAAAATTATTACATCCCATAAATATAACTCCTTCCCTATCACAGTCTGTGGATTGAACTTCTCAAATAACCTCTTCATACTCCCTCTAGTGAAATTTTATGCAATTATTGGAATGGATTGGCTTTTCTTATATAGAGCCAATATAAATTTGCATGAGAGGTAAATCACTCTCAATATAAAGAATTGACCCCTGATTCTGTACAAGTGCAAGGAGAAGGGTGGATATTATTTAGCCCCATAATCTTAAATGTTGATATTAGTTCCCTATAAGTATGTTTATCTTGCTTAGATGATGGAGTCTAAGGAAGCAACCATCCTTGAAGGCATGTCTATTGTGAGGGAATTCGATAAAGTGTTTCCTGAGGAATTGCATGTCCTTCCTCCTATAAGAGATGTTGAAGTCTTGATTGATCTTATACCTGAGGAGTTTCCAATATCTAGGACTCCATTTAGAATGGCTATTGTGGAGCTTGAGGAGCTACAGAAACAACTACATCAGAATCTAGATAAAGGTTTTATATGCCCAAGTTCATTATCCTATGGTGAACTGGTCCTCTTAGTTAAGAATAAGGATGGATCAATGTGCCTTTTCATTGATTATAGTGAGGTGAACAAAATAATGAAAAATAAAAAGTATCATCTACAATTAATTGATGACTTGTTCAATCAATAATGTGGAGAACAGTACTTCTCCATGGTGGATCTGCAGTTGGTATATTATAAAGTAAGGGTGAAGAAGGAGGATATCCTCAACAATGCTTTTTGTACAGGGTATGAGAACTTTGAATTCATAGTAATGACTTGGGACTCACTAATTCTCTAGAAATATTCATGGAAATTATGAATAATTTCTTTCGACATTACGTCAAAAAAAAATTGTAGTCTTTATAGGCGATATTATAATATACTCCACAACTAAGGAGGATCATGAGGAGCATCTAAGCACTATACTAGAGACCTTGTAAAAGGAGAAGCTCTATGAAAAGTAAATAATTGTGAGTTATGGTTGATGGAAGTAACATTGCTAGTTCATATCATCATAATAAATGGGATATCTATTGATCCCTCCAATAAAAAGGCAATTGTGGGATGGATGAGGCCAACATCTATGATGGGTATCCATATAATCCTTTGGTTAAATAGATATTATCACTGATTTGTGACAAATTTCCCATGATTGTCAAACCCCTTTAGCAAGCAAACTCAGAGGGGAGTCAAATTTTCTTTGAGTGCTGAATGTGAAGTTAGCTTCAAGGAGTTGAAAATGATGTTTATCACTACACATGTGCTCACACTAACCATAATTGGTGAACATTGTTTGGTATTCATTGATGATTTGAAGAAGGGATTTGGTTGTGTGTTGATCAAAAATGAAAAATTCATTGCCTATACGTCAAGGAAAATGAAATTTCCTGATAAAAACTATCCAACACATTATTGGGAGTTGGTTGTAGTAATCATTGCATTACAAATTTGGTGAAATTACCTCTTTGGGGAGAAGTGTGAAATATATACGGATCACAAATGCCTCAATTATATGATCACATAGAAAGAGTTGAACATTCACTAATGATGATGGTTAGAGCGGGTCAAAGGTTATGAATACTCAATATATTACAATCTTGGGAAAGAGAACTAGGTGTCAAATGATCAAAGTAGAAAAGACCTAGCGATTCTATTATTGATAAGAATTCAAAAAGATCCAATATTCTTAGATTTGATGAAGATAGATATGGGAATCATAAATTAGGGAACATAATCAATCCTTTCACAAATCACTTCTCAATTGTCTCTTTTAAAAAGTTTAAAGGATGCTCAAAAGGATTATGTGGTAACTCAAAAGAAAGTGGAAGCTATTAGAAAAGGGGGATCATCATAGTTCAATGTTAAGGAAGAAGGAATTATGAAATTTGGGACAAGAATATGTGTCTCAACAAATCTGGAATAAAAGAATGAACTATTAGATGATGCATATAGTTTTAATTTATCGATTAACCTAGAAAACACAATTATGTATCGAGATCTCCAAGATAATTATTGGTGGGATAACATGAAGAAGGAAAGCACTTATTATACATCAAAGATCTTAGTATGTCAGAAAGTGAAGGCTGAGAGGTAAATGACTAAGGGGGTTATGCAAGAATTATCCATACCAACATGGAAATGGGAAAACATCACCATGTACATTGTCACTAGACTCTCAATGACATCCAAAGGAAACAATTATATTTGGGTTTTTGTGGGTCTTCTTACAAAGACTGCACACTTCATTACAATTTAATAGGATTTATCATTGGATCAACTGCCACAGATATACTTCAGAGAGGTGGTAAAGATGCATGGAGTACCACTATCTATTGTATCTGATTGAGATCCAAGATTCACTTCTTTGTTCTCCAAAAGTATCCAAAATGCATTGAATACTGAGCCGAACATTAGTACATCTTATCATCCTCAAATTGGTGTCCAATCTAAGTAGATTTTCCAAACACTTGAGTATATGTTGAGATAATTCTCAATGGAATTCAAAGGGGGATGGGATAAACATCTTCCTCTTGTTGTGTTCTCTTTCAATAACATTTTCCACTCAAGCATCCAAATGGATCCTTATGAAGCCATTTATTGGAAGATGTCTAGAACACTGGCATGTTGGGATGAAGTTGGGAAGTGAAATCTCTTAGGTCCATAAATCGTTGATAAAATGGTGGAGAAGGTTAAGACCATCTAGCTGATCATTAAAGATGCACAGAGCAGAAAAAAAAGATCTTTTCTAACAACCATCGATGATGCCTATAATTTTATGTAGGAGACGTGTTATTTCTACACATATCACTATGGAAGAGAGTTGTGATATTTAGGAAGAAGGGAAATCGTTTTCCAAGGTACATCAAATATTTTGAGATCCTTGATGGCATTGGATTAGTGGCATATTGACTAGCACTCCCAGTAAACCTATCTCAAGTTCATGATGTATTCCATGTATAACTCTTGAGGAAATATATACTTGACCCATCGCATGTACTCAATCTAGAGGTGGTACCATTGGAGAATGACCTCTCCTATAAAGAGAAGACTTTGAAGATTTTAGATCATTGGGAAGAAGTTCTAAAAAATAAGACAATGACCCCAATCAAGGTGTTGTGGAGAAAGCAAAATTTTAAAGAGGAAGTGTGGGAATCAGAGGAAGTGATAAAGAATTATTACCCTCTTCTATTTTAGTGTGGGAAAAGGAAATTTCAAGGGCCAAAGTTCTTAAGGGGAGGAGACTATAATGACCTGAACTTTTATTAATGAAAATTACTCTTCCTCTAATTAAATTTCTTATTATGTAAAATGGTTATATAAAACAAATGCACTTCCTTGATTTTAGGTTTTTCGATTTTAAATGACAGCTATGATTTTTTAATGTTGCTAATATAGTCATTGAATAGTGATCACATGATTAGTATAAATATAGGTAACCAAAAAATCTAATTTACACAGAAAGGAGAACTCATGGCCCCATCCAGTATAATTTCTCCATACAAAGCCCAATTTTTAGATCTGAGATAGGAGATAGTGTCACTGGGCTTTTATCTTGACCAAGCTGAAGCTGAGCTTCAACACATTAAGCTAGAATGGAACTGCCTATGGGAGAAGTGGAAGTTAATATATATCCCCACCTGAGCGATGTAATCTGAGCCCCCCTAAGAGTTTTCACCATCGTACACCTCATTCTTAGGTCTTATACAGGTGGTATAAGGGGTTATGTAACAAGACCTAGCACTATGATAATGTACATTTTTATTATAAATAATATACTTTTATTTTATTATTGTTACACTGTAAATGGTTTTTGAAGAACAAATAATATTTTAGTAAATATTCAATCAAGAAATATCTTTAGATAAATTAATGGATTTTTGAATTAAATAATATTTTAATAAAATATTATTACTAAATTACTTTTTATTAAATATAAATGATCGTATAATTTTTTATGAATAAATTTGTAATTTTTATTAAGGTTTGAAAGCAGTTTTTGTTCAAACCCATGATTTTTCGATATATGTCAGTTTTTATTTTAAATATAAAAAACACATATTTAGAAAATTATTTAAATAAAATGAGTATCATTTTTAGATTCAGCATATCAAAATTATCTAACAATTACTTTTTCATAATTTTCTGAGACAGTTGAATTTTTGGGTAAATTTAAATATTTTTTACATATATAATGTGGTTTATGACATCATAATGACCCAATAGTGATATAATGAGATACTATAAAAGTGATATTCGGCTAATATATGTTTTAACTTTTAAATAATGTAATTTTATATTTTTTTGATTAATTTTATGGTTTATTAGTGGATCATTCAAGACTTTTAAAATATTTCATCTTTTTAAAATGATTTCCTTGAGAGTGTAACTCACCTCCACATAAGAAAGCCTGATATTTCAATAAGGTCAGACATTGGACTTATAAAATAATTTTTTTCACTCTTATTTGGAAAAAACCAAGTGTATAAACCATGGGATTTTTTGTGTTTTTATTTAGTTTATCATGTAGTGTCCAAAACCTAAATAATAAATAATTCCCTATCCTTTCATATATAACCCCCACTTAATCGTCCATTCCTCTTCACTAAAACCATTTTGAGCTTGACCGAACCCTTCCCTCATCTATATAAAATCCTCCCATGGTACCCCAACCTTCATGAAGCCTCTCTCAAGACTCTTCCAAGCCATTGGGATCACACTTCCATGTAAGGGATCCTCATTTTCCTTCCTTCCTCTTATATGTCCAGGTTTCATTATATTGATATTCCATTTTATATTAAATTAAATGTCGGGGTAAGATTTCTCACCACCCCTATACTTCTATTATAATTTTTTAATGATTAAAGACCCCTTTATCTCTCCCTAATGCCTATGATGTACACCTGTTACCATGCCGAAATTCCATAAGGGATTTCTCTCTACTCATTTTCATTCAAGAAATTCTTTTATATTATGCATCTAAATTCAATTACATATGTTGGGATATTATATTAAATGTCCCCATTACTGTCCATTACATTTATAAATGATGAGATACCCCTTGATATCTCATCAACCCATTTTACTATTTCTATTTGATGTCGTTATGCTACCAAAGTTACACCAAAATTTCCATGCCAAAATCATCATGTCAGTGAATAACATACCCATTTATCTATCAAGGGTATTCACATTTATGAACATGTACATGTTGATTAAAGACTTAAATTTTTTTATTACACATATCATATTTGTGGAATAAATTATGATGTTTAATGAATCCATGTTGTATGATCTATGTGGCACACTTATACATAAAATAAAATGATTAAGGAGGGTGCACCCTGATAGCGCTCCAATGCAATGGGTAAAGAATAGTATCATGATAGACCATGTGCAATGAGTTTTTACTCATGATAATTCAAGTGAAATGAGGGTTTACTCGTGTAATTCATGTGCAATGATGGTTTACTCTATCTCTATGTGCAATGAGCCTTGTCTCATGCAAATATCATGTTAAATGTTGTTTCCACATCTCCACATTATGATAATCATGCTATATCGTGAATTTATGTTCATATTTCTCTTATTATACACTGAAATTACTATTTCCTAACATGTGTTGTATTCTTCATGTTATTCCTTGGTTACTCTCTTACTGGGCTTTATCGCTCACCCTTTTCTTATGTATATCCTCATGTTATCCCATGTAATGATATGTATGATAGAATTTTGTTGTCACGTAAATGAATTTTTCAATAAAGATGTTGTATTTTATGTCTTAAGTTGTCATGTAATGTGTCTAATTTCCCTATACACTGAACCTATCTATCCTCATAGTTTTATTAATTACTTGTTTATGTGTGTAATAAATAGTAGGGTTGTTATAAAATACCACCTCTTGAACATATCCATTAATGAAAGAACACTTCACATTCATTTAAAATAGTTTGAAATTAAATGCTTCTTTAAACATTAATAGAATAAAAATATATTCAAGTCAAGATACTCTAGCATATGTTTCTTCATAATATATTCCATCTTGTTTATTATAAACTTTAGAAACTAGTCTTTCTTTATTTCTAAGTATTATACCATTTTTATCACATTTTTTTCTAAAGAACCATTTTTCTCTAATTATAGAAATTTATTTATGTATTTAAATAAAGGTACAGAATTTATTTCTTTCTAACTCAGTTAGTTCATCTTTCATTTCTTTAATCCAATATTCATGACCTAAATCCCCATCATAACTTTTAGGTTTGAATTGTGAAAGAAATTCTAGATATTATACTTCATATCTCAAAGAACTTCTTGTCCTTCCAGGTTGATTTACATCACCAATGATACTATCACTAGGATGATTCTCAAAAACTAACTTAATTGGGTTTGGTAAAAAAATCATCAACATAAGATAGATATTATTCTGGAATAAATACCTCAGAAAAAATTTCTTGAGTATTTACTCTATTAGAGGAGTATTTTACCAATAGTTGACAATCAGTTTTTGAAAACTGATCATAAGATGTAGGTTGGGGTTGTTTAAAAACAAAGGGATCAGTTTCATCAAATTTAACATGTATTGTCTCCTCGAAAGTACAAGAATTATTATTGAAAACTTTATAAGCCTTAGAAGTAGTGTAATATTCTAATAAAATTCCTTCATTAGATTTGGGTGTAAATTTATGTAAATTAACTTTTGCATTAAAAATAAATACTTTTCATACAAATACATTAAAGTATGAAACTTTTGGTTTTCGTCCATTCTATTATTTATAAGATGTTTTATTAAGAAATGGTTCAATTAAATCTCAATTTATTGTATAAAAATAAGTAATCATAACTTCATACTAATAAATTGTTTCAATATAATATTCACTGAACATAGTTATTGTTATATCTTAAAGAATATGATTTCTTCATTCAACAATAATATTTTTTTAAGGTGTTATAGCTGCTAAAAATTCATGTGTAGTGACTGTTTTTAATACAAAATGTTTCAAAATTATAATTTCCAAATTCTCTAACTTGATCATAATGAATAGTTATCAATGGATGGTTTTTATCATGTTTAAATTTTCCTACAAAAGTTTTAAAATAACAATAGAAGCATATTTGTTTCTAGAAAATCGACCCATGTATATCTAGTGTAGTAATCAAATAAAACAAATACATAATACTTTCCTCTAATACTTCTAATTCTTATAAGACCAAAAAGATCCATGTGGATCGACTATAAAGCATCCCCGAAGTTGAAACTTCACTAATTGATTAAAATATTGACTTATGTTTATTTCTATGTTGACAAGGGTCACATACTTTTGAATATTAAAATTTTAGTTCTGGTATATCCTAAATGATAATTTTATAGACAATTTATATAGGTTCCTAAGGTTAAAATGTCCTAAACTTATATTCCATATCCAAGATTGATACTCCATTATATTAAGGAAAGGTATGTCTTGGCTCATAAGGTCTTCTATGTTGATTGTGTATACATTTTCATGCTTGTTGGAATAAATAATGAATTGATCCTTGTAATTATATACTACACATTTATCATTCCTAATATTCACAAGGTAACCGTTATCATATAATTAACTTATGTCAATAAGGTTGTTATTAAGAACCTTATTAAATATAACATTTGAAATCAAATATTTTTCAAGAAGAACAATATTACATATACCAATAATATTTCCTTGAGAATTATCTCCAAAGGTAACTCTTACACCTTTCATTTAGATAATATTTTCAAAGAATTATTTTTTACCAATAATATGTTGGGAACATACATTATCCATGAACAATTTTTTGTAGTTAGTACATCCTTTTTTCTTGAAATTAAAATAATTAGGTTTTCTAAATCTAAAGATTTTTTTATCCTGAAATTTTAGAAAGAAAAATTTTTGGCAACCACATTTGTTTTTAAAAATGGGCCTTATAGAATCCTAATGATTGATTTTGTTTGTGGAAAATTTTTTATTCCAATGACATCAACATTAAGAATTTTTAAAAAAGGTGTAATATTCAAGAATAAAGTAATTGTTACTAAAAAATGATTTTGAATGAGTATATCCCAATCTTGAACTATTACCTTGTGGAAGAAGTTATTTATACATTTTTGAAAATCCTTTTTTACCAGTAGATAATTTTTTAAATATTTTCATTAAAGAAATTTTTTTCGCCTTTAGTTTTAAAACTAAATTTTTATCCACATTGTTAATATATTCAAATGTTAGTTTTGAATATAACTTTTTTTTTCTAAAATAACTTTTTTAAAATATTTTGAAAGATTATCCTTTAAAAAATTATCTTCCTTAATATTTTTAGAAATTAAATAAATTTAAAAAAAAAATTATCATTATCTTTTGAAATATCTGATAATTGTTTTTGTTAAAACACTTATTCTAGAATTTTCTTTTTCAAGTTTATTTATGTCTTTTCAATTTTCAATTTCAATTAATTTTTCAAATCTATAAACCTATTCATATGAAGGTAGAGAATTCTCTACTACTAAGAAATTTCCATCATCATATGAAATAAAACCATTCTCATCAAGATAATTTTCGATTAAATATATATTAGTGAAATATTTAGTAGTGTGTACCTTTTCCATGAAACAATGATTTTCAAAGGGTATTCTGGAAAGAATACCAATATTATTTTGTCCGGAGTTTTCATTATCTGGGGATTCAACTGAAGAATCTCCACCACTAGCACTCGAGGATTCATTATCCTTTAATACATTATTTCATTTTTTCATATAGTAATTTTTTTAATTCCTTTAAAAATTTCATTATTTTCTATATTTCATTTTTATCTTTGGTAAATCAGGTCAAATATTTATAGTTTTCTTGTATTCATAATAATTAACTTTATAATCTCTCATGTCTTTATTTTCCTTTTTAGTTTTATTGTATGTATAATAAAATTCCTTCTTTCTAACAATCATGTTCATCCTTTGAGCAAGATTGGATAACTCATTCTCTGAATGTTATAATTCACTTGAGTCTGATTGAACTATAACGTTCTTTATCTTTTTATACTTAACAATCTTATCAAGATTCTAGGATTTCATCTGGTTTAAAGTAGTAGTAAAATAAACTCCTCCATTATTTTTATTTTTATTTTATACATCTATTTTCAATCTGTTTTCATGTTTTAAAAGAGTTCCAAACAAATCATGAATAGTAACACTTGTAACTGTTATTAATTCATCAACAACAGTTATTTTTCATTACCACTCATTAGGAATGATGTCAACAAGGGTTTCATCATCTAGTCATTTATCTCCCATGGATCATATACTCTTCAAAAAATTTAGAAATAATTTTTGTACATTAAAAATAGATTCTAAAAATGGGAATTAAAAATCGTAATAGTCTACACTTAGCGTATCTCTTCTATTCTCAACCACTTTAGATGTACCAATATGAGTAATATCTAGATTTTCCCAAATGCAATTAGATGCTTCAAAAGATAAAATATAGCTATTTTTTTATTCATTGAACATAGTAATTTATTTTTTACATTATAATTCTATTGATTCTCTTGCCTCTCTTGATTGGTAAATTGTCTTACTTCCTTAAAATTAATTTTATATTCACTAGTATTCATAACAAATTTGTTAACTCCTGTTTTCATTACTATGGTATTCATTCTATCTCCCTAGTATTCATAATTGTTACCGTCAAAAATTGGTGGTATTATAAGATTAAGATTATATATTTAACTGAAAAAAAGTCCTAACATCTTTTAAACAATAAAAAAATCATAGTACACATTAGTTTAACAAATATTTATAAACAAAAGGTTTATAAAAAATATAAAACTAAATTGAAAAAATAAAGTAATAAAATATACGAGCAGTGGAAAACTACTCTGATACCAATTATTGGATCATGATGTATTTGCATATGGAACAATACAATAGGGGGTGAATTTTAGGATTAAAAACTACTGGCCTCCCCATGTATTAATCATGTTTTAATGATCACAAATCTTATACATTCTATAAAGCCTCTTAATCTTGTTTAACCTATCTTGAATCATGTGTACAAATAATTAGTTTCTATAAGCCATAAATTATTATAATTTTCATTATAATGAAATTCTTTTATGAATTATTAAGTTTAATTCATTCTATTAATATCAATGTTTAAGTCTATATACAGATTTTTAGCTAAGTCTGAAAAACCATAAGTATCTCACCGATTGTGTTTTTCTGGAAAAGGACCCAGACACCATGACCATTCAGACATTGTAACCACTAGACATCATGACCATTCAAACATTGTAACCATCTAGACACTGTGACCATTCAGACACTGTAACCATACAGACACCTTGACCATTCAAACTCTATAACCATCCCAACACTGTGGCCATTCTGACATTGTAACCATCCAAACACTGTGAGTTTCCAGATACTATAACCATCCAGACATCGTGACTTTCCAGAAACCATAACCATCAAGACACCATGACTTTCCAGACATCGTGACCGTCTAGACACCATGACCAGACATCATGATCCAAACACACTACAACAAAAACTGTGTTTAGCGGCAGTTTTGTTGCGGCAGTTCACAAAACCGCTGCTAAACATTTACGCCGAAAGGTTTCGCGGCGGTTTTTAATAAACCGCCACTAAAACCGAAAATCATTTCACAATCCCGACCCTTCTTCCCCCACACCGATTTTTCCCCAAACCCTCACGCCCTCCCTTCTTCCTCTAACCCCCTGGTGACCCGCACACCTCCGGCGACCCTCGACCTCCGGCGACCTGCGATCTACGGCGACCCGCGACCTCCGGCGACCCGCGACCTCTGGTAACCCGTAACCTCCGACTCAATCAAGCAGCACAACTCTCCCCAGTAAACCCATTTTAATTCTTCTTTGTTTTCCTTCAATTAGTTTGTTTTTTTATTGTTAATGATAATTTTTGGTAGGATAGGGGAATTATAACCCTTACGGTGTGATCTATGGGTTTTCTTTTTTATCACGCCCTAGATTTATGGTAGGATTCCAATGAAATTGACATTTTTAATTTTAAAATCATTAAATATGTGTTTTTATCACCATATTTTATTTATATAATCTAATTTCAATCTTTTTATATAATTAATTTCATTCGTAAACGTTGGTCTAATCTTGTTTTATGATATTTTACTTTGTTTTGTGAAATATCGCACACATAATGTCTATCCTATTGTGCTTGGATTTATAATAATACTTTCATCTATTTCTTGTTGTTATACTTTTTTCTAGGTGTTAATTATTATTTTGCACCATTTGGTTAACTCATTGGGTTTGAAAAATTGGTGGTTTAGGCCTTGTTTTATGAAAATGGTATTATCCGATTATAGTTGTACATGCTGGTTTTTTAGTTAAATGTTTCATTTGTTTCTCACCAGATTTGGGATGTTTAGAACCATATTTAGCATTTTTAATAAGTTCCTGGAATGTAAATTGGTGTTTTTTAACATTTTGAGATTCAACTGAAACTGTTTGCTAAGAATTTCTTCCCTAGTCTTTAGAATGGTTCCTAATTGGATTTTTTAGGAAAATTATATAGGTATACCTATTATCATATTCCTTTTTAATTATTTATACGACTGAAATTTATAGGATTCCAAATTTCATAAACTAGGGAGGTATAATTTAATGGTTTAAAGGAATTTTTTAATATCCTTGAGTATCACATCTCTTATTCAATGGTGATATGATCATATTTTCATTTAATATAAAATATATATTGAATATTTCAAAAAATTAGATTATAATTATATTTCAGATATAGGAAAAGGGATAATGAATTTTAAATCAACATCATAGATTCCATGAATGTTTCTCAAAGTCATGTTACTCCTATTAAAGGAATAATTGATTTAAAGATAATAGATTATCCACTCACATATCCCAGTATACCTCTTATTTATGAATATTTTCGAATTAATAATTTCAATTAAATAACTGATGAAATTTTATTAATAATACCAAAATAAGAAACTCTATAACATTAATATGAGGGAAATATTAGCTTAAATCTCAATGTGTTAACTATAGTTTCCATTAATCTTCTTTGACGAACTATGATCCAAATAGAGAATAAAATTTTATTCAAAATATTTTATGTAAATTCTTTTTGGACTTAAATGAAAATAATATTCCTTATTTGAAATGGTCAAGGAAAATTTCATTGCATACAGTTAAAGGAATATTATATATCAAGGCTCTTTATAAAGCCATATAATCCCATAGAACAAAATTATAATTGAAATATTTATATATCCAAGACTACAAGATTATTTTAGGATGTAAAATCATATTCAAACAAATGATATATGGCTTGATTGAAATTATTGTTTTGGGTATGATTGGTGGATATCACTCACAAGATTCTCAACTGACAGCCTCTTCCCTTTCACATGAATATGTGGAATATACTCTGTCCTATAAGAAAATGGTGAAGTAGTATGTACCATCTTTGAGATACAATCTAGTAGTTTGTGGACTATGATCTCAGGCAACATTATCCCCACCAGATATTCCAATAGCACAATGGTATAAAGAACCATTTTTTCAAGTTCCTGAGCCACCCAAAGTATAAAAATGTGGAAATGAAGATTTAAACTACACTTTTGAGTGGAGAATATGATATGAAACTGTAACCACTGATCAGTTTTCTGATATATTAAGGATTATCACTACTTCCAACATCATAATTCTGTGGTCACTCAATTATGATAGGGTTTTTTTTCAAACCATTTGGGAGAC
Source organism: Viscum album (assembly GCA_963277665.1). Lineage (NCBI taxonomy): Eukaryota > Viridiplantae > Streptophyta > Magnoliopsida > Santalales > Viscaceae > Viscum > Viscum album. The sequence goes on from OY728130.1 coordinate 1,716,067,870, forward strand.
ACATTTCTGCCTCTTGAACCTTATTTTGAATTATATATTATCCAAGAGAATTAAGATGACATTTTCCATTAACGTTACATGGTTTATTTAGCAGGGCTTCTTGTGTCGTATCCACCCACATCAACAAGATACCACCAGTACCATCTACAATGATGTCTTCAGAACATTTTTCTAATCCATATAATTATTAAGGAAGTGTCCCCACCAGTACAAATTTGCGTCGTAGGGAATTATGTTTCTCTCCACTTCAATCCCATCCTATGATAGCCAAATCTGGCCAATGACGTCAATAATGTGCCTCTGTACATAGTCACCTTGAATATAGATGAGATTGTTACAGTTAGGGAGTGATAAACTAAATTAAATTATAAGTAAGAGGACCGACCCTTTGCGGTAGCCCAACAACTACTGGACACCCCAAGTGTTGACACCCACCATCAAAGAAAGACGCATGGCCTTTTAGATTCCTCTAAGTAATTACCCTTACACCAAGACCCCAACCAGGGTAAAGGACCATCCAGGACTGCTAATCCCTATGACCCGTCTAGTTCAATGTAGAATATAGTTGATCCTGGTATGACTTCTATGTTTCAGCATCTTTCCGAATAGAAGATTCCCATTAATGAGCTCCATGCTAATTAGTTTCTACAATATGGAGATATATGATATAATCTTGTCCTATATCCACTAGAAAATTAGGGGAATCCAAAATTCATTAAGAAAATAATTCCCTTTAATCTGGAAAATCAATTTCCTCTCAATTCGGTAAATTTAGGAGCCTATGACATGTGAACACACTATTTATTGCATAATCCACCAAACTTTTATGAGAATTTTCCTTGATTGTTATGGATTGATATTCTTATATGTATTGTTTTGAGTATGGTTGCGATATGGAGTGTGTGTGTGTGTGTGGAAATGGATAAATAAGCATGTGCACATGGCTTGGTGGTGGGATAAAGGACTGAGGCTCCTTCCATAGGTCGGTTTGGACTGATTCTCTAACCCCACCCAAGAATGCATGGGTTATGGAGTCGAACTGATTCTCTATACCCCTAATGGTTGAATTTTATGGAACTACCTAGACTGAGGCTCCAAGGTAAGTGTGATGTATTGTTAGGAATGTTTATACCTCGTGAGATAGGGAACATGAATTATACTCTTATGCATGATAACTAACCCATATTTATGTTAACGTAGACTAGACTGTTGTATGTGAAAGACTTTTGAATCGTGACTTGTATCTAGTAATAGTTACACGATGTGTAACCTAGTTATACAGTGTGAAAGACTTTTGAATTATGTAGAAAAAGATGGTTAAAGATGAAAGTACAACAACTATTTGACTTCACCGTTTTAGGTATCTTACTAAATAAATGGTTAATAGATGAAAAAAAATTGAAATTAAGTGGGGGAATTATCATAATGTGTTATCACTATGTTGGATCTAGTGAGAAGAACATTCATTGGCTTATAAACAAGTATCAACAACATTGTTCAAATTATGAAATTAAATATGGTAACAAAATATTCCATATTAATTTTATTGATCTATAATATTGATAAGTGAAGGTAGTGATTATTAAACATAATCCAATGAGGGGAAACTCTAGAAATGGGAACCCATGCATTGGTATTCTATACTAGTGATTTTGGATGGATGTTATAAATACAGACTGGTATCCCATTTCTAGATATGGAAAATAAAATAAAACATTTAACTGAGATGACCAAGAATGTGAGTACATGAGATGTTTAGGAAAGTTGTAGTATTTTTTGTGAGGGTGTGGAAGTAATCTTAGTGGACCAATGTATCTCATTAATGTAGTGGGGATAGAAATTGTTTGAGGCAACATAAATGTGTGATTGACAGTATTATGATAATTGTGTATCCCGATATTCTTACTGCTCCTCAATGATGTGTTCATGCTGTCTCCTAAGGACCAGACTTGTTTGGATTGTCTGGGAATCCTAAGTAAGTGGTAAATGTGATCAATGAATCAACTTTATTCTATTATGCATACTTTATGATCAATTTGTCATCTTTATTATATTATGATTCTGCAATATTACACTATCGTATATTTTGTGTAGACACATTATGATATACATGGATAAAAGCTGGATCACATTATCGAGGAACACACCTCAGTATGTTAAGGGTTTGAATGAGTTTTTAGATTTTGCGATTTCTAATCAATCCGTTGAAGGGAGAATATGATGTCCATGTCCTAAATGTAAATTTAGAACATGGTTGAAGAGAGATGAAGTTTATGAACATTTAATACTGAAGCAATTCCCTTGTCAATATTTGTGTTGGAATTGGCATGGAGAATCGAACATTACAGAAAGATTGAGCACTGATCTTAATCCACAGAATGAGGTCCCAAGTTATTCGACAATGAAAAATGAAATGCAAAACCTCATAAATGATGCATTCGGCACTGTAAGACACCACTATCAGCATCAAAACATATCAGAAAAACCAGAAGAGGGTGCTACAAATTGAAACGTGACAAGTGATGTTTTGAGACTGTAACACAAGTATATCAAGATTGGAATATACCATTGGATCCTACTCTTGATTCTGTAGAGCCAAATGTAACGAAAAACTTCACTGATAAAATTGTGTTTCATGATTTAGTTGACGATGGAAATCAAGAGTTGTATAGTGGGTGTTTGAAATATTCAAAGATTTCGTTTCTTCTGAAGTTGTACCATATCAAATGTCTATGTGGAATTACAAATAAGGCAATGTCCATGATATTGGAATTGATTTGTGATGCATTTCCTGGAAAAAAATCCCAAAATCTTTTTATGATATGAAAAAAGTTGTTAACAAGCTTGGTCTGAATTATATAAAAAAACATACGTGTCCCAATGATTGTATGCTTTATTGGGGAGAGGATTCAAGTAGACAGATTTGCAAGAAATGTTATTCTTCTAGATGGTAGTCAAAGGGTGATGTTGGAAGTCTGACTGAACATAATTTCATGAAGAAGAAGAAAATGAACACACCTTCAATGTTTTTTCGTTACTTTCCTTTGAAGCCGCGATTGCAAAGATTATTCATGTCATCAAAAACCACTAAACACATGAAGTGGCATTCTGTAGATAATAAAAATGATGGGTTAATGAGACATCCATGAGATTCCCAATCATGGAAGACATTTGATTCATTACATCCATATTTCTCAGCTGATCCTAGGAATGTTCGATTGGGATTGGCTACCGATGGATTCAACCCATTTGGGACGTTGAGTACAAGTTATAGCATTTGGCCAGTTGTTTTGATCCCTTATAATCTGCCTCCATGGATGTGTATGCAACAATCATCTTTTATCATTTCAATGATTATTCCTAGAAAACAAATTCCTGGGAATGATATTGATGTACACTCGCAGACTTTGATTGAATAATTACAGGAGTTGTGTAGTAACGGTGTTGAGACATTTGATGTTTGTTCTAAAACAATGTTCAAAATGCATGCTGCTTTACTGTGGACCATTAGTGTCTTCCCTGTGCTTGGGAATTTATCTGGTTGGAACACTTATACGGGTTTGGCTTGTCCCGTTTGTAACATTGATTTTGATCCCAAACGGCTACCTCACAGAAGAAAATGGTGCTTCTTATGCCATCGAAGATTTCTCGATGCATCTCATAGATTTCGGCTGAAAAAATCAAAATTTAATGGTTTCATTGATCGTAGACAACCTCCAAAGTTGTTAACCGGTTCTAAAATATTGACACAACTTGAAAAAGTTGAAACAGAATTTGGGAAGGTTTATCATTTGAATGATAGCGGAAAATGGGTCCGAAGTGCATCGTTAAGTGAAATCAGAACGCAACAATGGAAGAAAAAAGTATATTCTTTAAACATTCGTATTGGGAATTTAATTTGTTGCGCCACAATATTGATGTGATGCGTATTGAGAAGAATTTCTGTGATAATTTGATTTTCATATTACGTAATGAGCATGGAAAGTCGAAGGATCATCTTAATGCTCGCAAAGACTTACAAGTAATGAACATAAAACGTGATCTCTGGCCAGATGAGAATGAAAAGTATGCTACGGCCATTTTCGCAATGAAAAATAGGGATAAAGATACATTCCTTCGAATTTTACAGAATGTGAAGGTATCTGATGGGTATTCGAGTAACATCTTGAGGTGTGTCGACTTGAATAATCGTAAGTTACATGGATTGAAAAGTCACGATTCACATATTTTGTTACAGGAGTTACTACCATTGGCATTGCGTACATTATTAGCTGAAAAAGTTACTGCTGTTGTACTCCAATTCTACACATTTTTCAGGAAATTATGTGGGAAAGTTGTACATCCATTTCAGCTTGACAACCTCCAGGAGATGTTTGTATTGACTCTTTGTGCAATGGAGATGATCTTTCCTCCATCGTTTTTTACTATCATGATTCATTTAACTATGCATTTGGTTGAAGAAGCTAAATTAGGAGGCCCCGTTCATTATCGATGGATGTATCCAATTAAGAGGTATTTTATTTATATGTTTTCCAGTTATGTAAAAAAATTTTGACAATTAAATAAATGCATAATATTATTATTTTATATCACAGATATATTGGGCATTTGAAATCATACGTGATAAATAAAGCTCAACCAGAAGGCTCTATTGCTAAAGGCTATTTGGATGAGGAATGTCTTACCTTTTGTTCCAGGTATTTAGATGATATTGAGACAATATTTAATCGAGTTGGACGTGTTGAAGACACATCAACTCAATCTCAAATGCATCAGAAATCAAAAAAATTTCCTGCTATTGGCCGATCAGTTGGGAGGACCTCAAATGTGACACTTACAGAATTGGAATTATTACAGGCACATAGATATGTGCTGCTGAATAGTGAAATTGCAGATCCATTTATTGAAGTGTTGAGGATACAAACAAAGAGACAAATGAGAGGCCGAACACGAAATGAGAAAGATATAACGAAATCTGTGAATAAAGAGCTTATAGAATGGTTTGCACGACGTGTAAGTTCAAAAATATTGAAATAAATAAGAATATTAGTTTGACATGTACAATTTTTAAATCTATTAAATTATATTTCTGTTTTCAGATCATGAATATTGATACTCGAGCAGACTTGTCAGAAGATTTGAAGTTTCTTGCTAGAGGTCCTATAAAGCAAGTTAGAAAGTTCGACGCTTATAATGTGAATGGCTTTAGATTTCGTACAGTTGATCGAGAAGTGGGATTGAAAACACAAAATAGTTGTATATTTACATTTTATGAAGTGGGATACTATGGAAAGATGCATGATATTATTGAATTAAACTACCATAGACATTTTTCTATTGTTTTATTCAAATGAAAATGGGTCGATATTATCAGAGGTGTTAAAAAAGATTCATTGCAATTTACTTCTGTGGACTTCTCTCACTTGATGGATGTTGGTGATCATGAAATGCATGATCCATATATCTTAGCATCGCAAGAAAAAATGGTATATTATGTGAATGATGTTGTGGATGAAGGGTGGAGTGTAGTTACTCACGTAATACAAAAATATTTTTATGATATGGGTGATGAAGTGGAAGATTTGACCTTTGAAGTTGAATGTCATCAACAACAAGAAGCAGAATTATTTTTCCATCATGATATTGAAAATATTAGTCTTGCAAGGATGAATGAAGTGGATGAAGAAATGGAGCAGGAAACTGACATTATTGAAGGGGAAAATGATTGTATGTACAATTATTCATTCATGAAGCAACCACTTGTTTCATTTTTGCACTCATTCATTATCATTGTTATATATATTTGGTTTGTTAGTACTGGGAATCTATTATCATTTTTAATTTTTTTTCTGCATAATTTTTTTGAAATATATATTCTGAACTTAATTTTATTTGATTAAATGACAGGAATGTCAAGGAGGAAGCGGTATACTATTTCTTCTAGTTCTACGACAGATGTCGATCCATCTGGGTCACTCCCCACGACATCTGAGGTACCAGCTGCCTACACACCCGCACCATCTCCCCCTGCACCATCTCTCACACCATCATAGAGCCTCCCATTGGAGGCTGAGTTGTCGACTCCCCCTACAGATGCCTCATCATTTGGGCGGCGACAGACCCCTTCCAGTTTATCCCAGACACACTGGAGGGTCACAGTCATAGGTATAAATTTTAATTAAATAAATTTATTGCATGTTGTTTATACTAATTCTTTTCTCATTGAAGATGAAAAAAATAAAACCGTGGAGAAACACTAAAAAAGCCCAGATGTTTGTAACTTGAATGGAGAAAATATAGTTGTGCCATTTGATTCTTATGGGGTCCCGACGGATGATGTTGTGGGGTTACTTGTCCAGATTATAGGTCAGTTGGCAGTGGAGCCCATTTCCCTTCCCATTTCATATGATGATGGGAGACATATGCCTCCAAATTGGAAAAATGAAGTTTTCAATTATGAAATAAAGGTAATTTTATTACATTATGGTTTAATTGAATGTCATGTTACTAATATGTTCAAAATGAATTTCTGTATACAGATGTTCTTCCACTTCACAGTTGCTGATGTGATAGCACGGAAGTGGACTTTGAAAAATCTCGGTAAAAAATGGAAAGATTTAAAATGGAGATTGTGGTGTGATGTCAACGATACTTCGTTGACCTTGGAAAAAATGTATGACAAGCTACCCAGTTGGGTACCGAAAGAGCAGTGGAAAGTTTTTGTTGACATACATCATGATGAGAAGCGGATGGTATTGAAATATATATTATTATATTATCCTCATTTTACATTAATACATGTATATGAAGAGGAGATGACATTGGATACATTACTGTTAAATTTAATTTTATTTATTTCAGGATCATTCACGACATAATGCATCAAATAGGGCGAAGCAAGTCATCCCTCACACGGTGGGCTCAAAAAGATTTTCTAGAAGCTGAATGTCATTGGTAAAATTTTAAATAGTTTAAATATTTATAATACAATATTATCTATTTAATATATTGAATTTTTTATTTATCTTTGCTTAATGAAGTCACAGAATTTAGGGCACGAAGCCTCCCGGACTGAACTGTGGTTGGATCTTCACAGAAAATCAGATGGCTCTTTTGTTAATGAGCCTACCAAAGAAGTTGGGGTATGAAGTCAAATTTTTAACTTATTATTAGTTTTTACTGTGTTAATATGTATTGATATTTGATTTATAGGTAAAAATTAAAGAACTATGGGATTCAAGTCCTGGGCAGTCCTACTCAGTCTCCCAGGATGACCAGGTTGCTTAAGTCTTTGGGAAGGAGCATCCTGGTAGAGTGCATGGGATGGGTTTGGGACCCGTACCATCTGAGGTCATTAGCAGGCCATCAGGGATTCCAGCCGCATCTACTCCTGGTTATGGTCATCCCATACCTGAAGATGCCTAGAGGGAGATTTCTTCTCTACGAGACATAGTTCAAGACCAAGGGGCTCAGATATTCACTATTTAGAGAGCATTGAATGATTTATATTATAAGATGAGTAGATATTCCCCTAGTGGTATTGCACCGAGTGGTGGTGAGCAGGTAAATCACAAAAAAACACAATCATTTAGTTTGCAAACTTTTATTGGTTTTAAGTGTAATTATAAATATGCAACAATATTTAATTTTCAATATAATGTTCTTACAGGTGGCAACAGGAGATGGAGGTGGAGAGGGTGACGATTCATCATCGGACCATGAGTAGTATTGTTGATGTGATCAAAAGATGTTTTATGGGTTATGTGATTTTCATGACCTAGAATGGATCATGTGGTCCACGTAATGTTTTCCATGTTATGCACTTATTTTGTTTGATTATCACAACTGATTCTCACTTAATGGTTACATATCTTCTAATATATTCTCTATTCTCTTTAAATATGTCCTCTATTTCTCAAATGTCTTCTTATGTGGTAGACTGGAGAGACCTTATTTCCTGGAACCATAATGTCAATCATCGATATAAAGTATTTTATAATAATAATGTTTTAAAGGTTCTTATTCTGACTGAACATCAACCCATTTAATCCTCGTTTATCATCCTTATAGGATAAAAGACTAGTAGTGATCCCTCCCCTCTGTTCTTTGGCACATTTTGATCCATACACTTTAATCCTTTATGGAATCAAATATTTTCGATTAATATAAGTGGATAATTGGGTTTGGGAACCCTGGTCCCCATAGAAGGTATACCCATTAGAAACCATATTTTCGTAAAAACATTCCATATTAATTACTTACTCTACTAAGGGTTTTGTATATTTCGATTCCGACCATACCACAAGGTCCCCCCTTGTTCCATATTAATTTCTTACTCTACTAAGGGTTTTGTGTGGGGATAACAACAATTAGTAAAAATGATATGTGATAATTCCCATGAATATTCATTGAAGTCGTTATCTGTGATGTTGTGGATAATTCATCTTATTGTGTTTCACTATATGGTTTAGGAAGTTGTATGGTGATGTTATTGACCAAATTGGTTGTGTAGTACAAGGGGATGTGATTCTTTGGTGGATTTTCATGTAGGTGATTTTGGTAGTAGTGAAATGTGCTATGAAGAGGTTGTGGTACATGGTTATAGGGTCATGGATGTGGTGTAGTGGTTGTAGAATAGTGTTTTTGTAGCAGATTTGTTGATTTGGTATGTGGTGATAGATTTTCATGATGGTTTTAAGGAGTATTTGATTTTTTGATATGGGTTGGGCAATGTGGTTTGGAAACATCGGTGGATGTGTGGTGTTGTGGTGATAGTTTTGTGAGTTGAATTAGTTGTAGAATGGAGTTGATATGTCAGTTTCTCGATTATCCATGAGATGAACTATGTTGATAATGTAAATGATCTAGGTTAGTAAATAAAAAATATTTATTAGAAATAGATATGTTATAAATTAATCAAATGAAAATGTAAAGTGTTATGTGAATTGAAATGGATAAAAAATAAAGGTGGTGAAACATGTATGTGGAAAGTGGAATGTTGTGTTAATAGTGTTGTGATTGTCTTGGGTGATTCAAATAGTGATTTAATTGGTTGTGATTATTGATTTCTGTTATGGTGTGGTGATCTAATAAGCTCAAGTGTAGTTTATGTGGACACATAGGTTTGGTATTGTGGGATATCTATATACCATGAATGTTTCTATTATTTTATACACCAAGCATAATTTATAGAAAATTACCACTACTCAAAGGTTTAGAGTTTTTGGTATTTTCACCAAAAAATATGATGGTGGTGAAATTTTGGCATGGGTTCACACACATCCTCTCCCTTCATTCAGAATTAGTGACACATGTTCGTGTTGGAGAATTCATAGAAACGATGTCATGTCCATGGTGCCTTCCGGTGGGAATTGATCTATTAGACCCAATTTCTATGAGTGATAAGTTATGTGTTTCTATGTGATATATTGTGGGGTAATTGATGGTAGGAGGAGGGGAAAATGATTATGTCCATCACATTCATGATGCCTTAAGACTCTTGTTCTAGTTTGGATGCCATTTGACTGAATATGTGTCTGTGGGTGGGAAGAGATGTTAGGTGGTTGTTTATTTGTCTAAAAGTATGATTTATTGTGAAGTGATGGACAATGTGTCTACTGGTGGTATGCGATGTGATGTGATGGCCTAGGTGACTGCTGTTGGGATGTGGTGTGATGTGATAACCCATTTGTATACGAGAAGGATTTGATGTGATGTGACATGGTTTGTTTGGATGGGATGGGAGCATTTTTAATTAGATTTAAGGTTGTGAGAGTGGAAAAGTAACGTTCAATCTATAGTGGGGTTACATTAATTTTTTGTTGAACACAGTTCCATATGATAATATTGGATCATTTATTTGATGAGTAATCCATGGTGTACAAAGGATTATTTAGATGAAATGTATGGGGTTATATGGTTTATTCTATTTGATGTCTAGCACATTAACACACCATTTTCACCTAAAATTGAAGACTTCATTAAGACCTAGATGATTATATCTTTTTTTTCTCGCACTACATATATATTATAGTTTTCAGGATACAAGAATAACTTTGGAGACTAAACTGGACATTACCAATTCAAATAGTATTCATGTTACTTAACTGGATTTCAATTATCATTTGGAACATTGGGATAATTTTATGGAATTAAATATTTTTAGTTTTGTTCATCTGTAAACTGTATGTATAAATCCATGTGACCCCCAATCTCTTGTTTCATTTGATGTTATCTTGTGTTTCATTCCAAATCCATAATTTTAGGTATTTTGTATGCTTTCGGTATTCTTATTGAATTGGATCAACTTTTTCATCATCATTAAATTAAAGGGTGTTTATGAATATTGCGTAGGTGGTGCATAAATTTTGTCCTTATTATATATATGTTGTATGTGTTGTTTGGTTTGTTTTCCAGGGCAGTGGTGGAGTATAAACAGAAATGAATTTTTTTTTCTAGGTCAGCATTTCACGGCGGTTTTAACCATTGCTAATGTTTTACCACTTATACATTTAGCGGCGGTTTAAACCGCCGCTAAATGCATTCGGAAGACTGTTTAGCGGCGGTTAAAACCACTGCGAAATTACATCAGAATTCGCGGCGGTTTTAACTGCCGCTAAGAAGGCGCCTGGCACACCTGAATTTTGCGGCGATTATAGCCACCGCTAATTAAATATCCCTTAAAACCTCCGTTAAATTTACCAAAAACCGCCGCGAAATGAGGTACTACGACGCTTTTCTTTGACCGCCGCGAAATGCATAAAACAGCCGCTAATAGATTTATGACACCAATTTTAGCAGCAGTTTCTGTAAACCGCTGCCAAACCATATAGCGGCGGTTTAAACCGCCGCTAATAGGCGGTTTTCCTATAGTGACACTGCATCTGTGTTACCAGTTCTTGATCTCTATACAACTATGCCATTATAGTTGCCTCACCGATCAAAGAAAAAGGAGACACTGTTTCAAGGAGACACCATTTCATGGAGACACCATTTATAGACAGACTGTGACACCATTTCTTAATATTTTTTGTGGTTTTTCAATTTAATTTATAATGGTCATATTTGATGTTTTTAAATGCACTAACCTAATTAATTGTTCTTCGTAGACATGTTACCTGACATTACGAGGTGTGAGGTAAAGAATACATGCATCCAGTCGGCTCTAAAACATGCATTAAGTGAATAAAAATAACAACATGGTTAGTAGAAATGACCGTGATCATGTTTATTATAGCGATGACAGTGTACCAGAAAAACAAGAGTGTATGCGATAAAGAAAAACCCCAATCTTTCATACAACCCATCACTACTGAAGAACACATGAAGGAAACTCAAAGCATAGAGTTGATAACATTTCTGCATCATGAAGTCCACGAATAACACGATCCAGATCAAGCTGACTTATGATACTCTATTTTCTACGAGAGGACTCGATTTCTGCACCTTCTTCATCCCAGAAGTCCAGATCTATATAGACTAACACTCAGAGAACTTCTATCCTTATCTCTTAATCTCTACACTATTTCTTATTATTTTTCTTATCTTTCAAGTAGTGTATGTTTCTGTATTGAACATGTATTGTCTCTTGCATCAAACTGAAGGACACATGATATCCTTTCTCTTACATCTTTTTACACTTGTGTATTCTCATGGATAAGTGTGGAATAGGTCTCTATGTTACTTGTCAGTTTATACCCCTGAAGAATTGTGGAAGAGGTTGCGAGACCTAGATAGTCATTTGTACTATTGTTAACCTTGATCCAGTATGTGGATCATGTTTATTTATATAAACTACTTTGTGGCAGGTGATCACCAAGTGGAGTGGATTAGGTCTCAGCTTGAGACTGAACCACTTGTTTTATATCTGTTGTGATGTTTAGTTTTAGTTGTCCCTATTTTACTTTTTAATTTATAAATCACTAAATTTACATTGATAGTTATTCTTGGAAAGAAGTTATAACTATTTTTCCTAATTATAATATCTTCAAAAATAATATTAATAGTTAATATTAAAATTACTGAGAATTAATCAATCTCTTAAAAAGTTATTTAAATTGATAAACATTCATAATCGTATAACCTTGATTGACTGGGATGTATTTAAATTTATTGGGGAACCCTTTTAAGAATATGTTTTAAACAAAAAAATCCTAGATAATTAATTCACACCACCCCCCCCCCCCTTTGAGTACTCGACTCCGACCAACATTTGGTATCAGAGGTTTTTTAGTAAAACTCTGTTTTTGACCCTATTTAATTGTGATTGTAGTTGTACTTTAAAGATATGTAAAATTCTTTTAATTCTAAATTTCTTTCTCTTTTAATGTATTTATATATTATGGATAATAGATTTGAAGGTGCTTCAACAAACAGACCACCATTCATTAATGAAACTAATTATTCTCATTGGAATATTAAAATGAAAACGCATTTAGAAAGTATGAGCTTTGAAATCTAGTCTTCAATTATAGATGACTATAAGATTACTAATACTGATAGAATCACTTGGGATGAACCTACCAAAACTGACTATAATAACACTTGAAAATCTATGAATGATTTATAATTCTCTTTAAAAGATGAGTAATTTAATAAAATCTGTATATGTAAAACTACCCATGAAATTTGGGATACCTTGTATGTTTCACATGAAGGAAATTATATTGTGAATTAAATGAGACTTAATAATTATAATATTAAACATGATAACTTTAAAATGAAACCTGATGAGCCTATTTATAACATGTATCTCAGGTTTAACAAAATTTTCAACACCATGATTTGTTTTGGAAGAGAAGTAACTACCAAAGAACAGATCATGAGGATTCTCATATTTCTACCTGACAGATGGAGAAGAACATCTGCCTCTATTAGAGAGTCATGCAACATTAGTAATATAACTATAAAAGAAATTATTGGAAAACTAATGATGTATGAAGAGGATCTGAAATTCAACAAGGAAAAGGAAGATGAAACCAAAAGAAAATTAGTTGTGTTCAATCCTACGACCTCTAAACACAAAGAGAAATGGAAATTTGAAGTATCTGTAGAAATTTCCAATAGCGAACAATCATCACCTGACATTGATGAGGAGATGGATCAATTATATAGATGATTTATGATAGTTTACAAGGAGGATAACTTTTTTAGAAAGCCTAAATTCAAGAGAAGATATGATCAAAAATTATGCTAGATGAAATATTTTAAAATAAGTTAAAAGTTTGATGAGATTGTATGCTATGAATGTAAGTGAAAGGGATATATCATGGTTTAATATCCCAATATCAAGTACAAAAATAAATATGATGAAAAAGATAGAAAGTATAAAAAGGAAATGAATGCAACATGGACTGCTTCTAAGGACAATACAAGTGACTTAGAATATTTACATGATGAACAGGCTAACAAATCTAATATGTGTTTTATGAAAAAACACATATGATGTAACATTGGAATCTTCTGTACACAATTCATATTATTCTGAATATGAGTGTGACTCTGAAAATATGTTTAATAAAGTAATTTTTGAGTATTGTAATATCCTTTAAGAGACATGCAATGAAATAAAAGATAAATACAAGTATTTAATGAAATAGCATACTCTTACCTCAACTGTTAATACTGAACTAACTGTAGAAAGAGTGAAAAATGCTCAATTACTCAAATAGATAAATGAACTAAAACTATCTTATGAGAAATTGAAAAAGGATCTTGAAAGGGTTACTAATGGTAAAGATACATTGGTACAAATGCTTGGTAAACATATTGTTCCTAAATATACTACTAGCATTGGCTATCAACCTAGTAAAAGAAATTTTAGAAGAACTAATTTTGTTTCTAAATCTAGGACATACAGCTTTACTCCTAGTTCTTTAAAACATTCACCTAGTTCAAGTTATGACACACTCTCAACTATTTCAAGCTTTTCTCAACCAGATAGAGTTTTTTTTCAAATACTTTAGGTAATGATTATACGAAACCTATGGGGAAAATATGGGTTCCTAAGTAACTAGTCACTAATATTACTAGACCCAAAAACATATGGGTACCAAAATCTATTTTTTAGACTATTTTATAGGATAGTTTCTTAAAGAGTTCCTGTAAAAAAATTTGGTACATAGATAGTGGGTGTTCAAGACACATGATAGGAGACTATTCATAATTCATGAACATAATAAAAATTGATGGAGGACATGTCACCTCTGGTAAAAATTCCAAAGAAATGATTATTGGACATGGCCAAATCTGTAAATCTATCTCAGTTTTGATTTCCAAAGTACATTTTTTGATGGATTGAAATATAATCTGCTTATTATTTCATAACTATGTGATGACGTATTTCATGTAAAATTTGAAAATGATGTTGGAAATGTTTTTAATTCTAAAAATGAATTAGTTTTTTCTGCATTCAGATATCAAAATGTATATTCTATTAACTTACACGCTTTAGGTTCTCAAAATTCTTCATGTTTAAGTGTATTTCAAAAATAATCTTGGATTTGGCATAGGATACTAGGACACTGTAACACTCACTCCATTAGGAAGATAACCTGAAAAGTAATAGTCATAGACCTACCCAAACTTGAGTTTCCAAATGATAAAGTGTGTAATATTTTTCATAAAGTAAAGCAACACAAAATTTCATTCAAAATAAAGAAAGAAGTTTCAACTTATCAACCTCTCAAATTGGTTCACATGGATTTGTTTGGACCATCTAAAATTACTAGTTTAAATGGGAAGCACTATGTTTATGTTCTTGTAGATGAATTTTCAATATATACTTGGACCTTCTTTTTGGCTCATAAAAGTTAAGGCTGCTCTCATTTTACAAAATATTCCAAAACTATAGAAAATCATAGTGGACATAAAATTAAATCCATAATAAGTGATCATGGACGTGAGTTTGAAACTCAAGAGTTTTAGTTTTTCTTCTCAAAAAATGCCTATAGTCATAATTTCTCTTCCCCTAGAACACCTAAAAATATTGGAGTTATAGAACGAAGAAATAGAACCCAATAAGAGATTCATAGAATGATTCTTAGTGAATATGACTTACCTATTTACTTTGGGGCTAATGATTTAAATACAACGTGTTACATAATAAATAGTGTATTGATTCTACCTATCCTTAAGAAGAACTCCATATGAGTTGTGGAACAATAGGAAACTCAAAGTTAGATACTTCAAATTATTTGGTTGCAAAGTCCAAATCCATAATACAAAGGAAAATCTTGAAAAAATTTCATCCAAGATTGATGAATAATATTTTTAGGATATTTAATTTCTATTTATCCCTATAAAGTGTTTAGTAAAATAACAAAATGTGTGGAAGAATCTGTCCGTGTCAAATTTGATGAACCAGATATAAATGAGCCTAAGACCACTCTAGAGAACATGGATGATGATGTATCAAATCTAGACATTAATTCAAAATATTTTTACCATCCTGTAAAGAAATATGAGAAAGCTTCCAATTCTGGAAATTCTTTAGATTCTGGTCATAATGAACCTGATTCTGTTGAAGAACCTGAAATCACTAGTCCTTCCTTTTCTAGTGTTGTTAGAACTCTTAAGAATCATCCTTTAGATGATTTTGTTGGATACTAAGACAAAAGAACTCATACTAGAGTTTATCATAGAAATCAGGTTGAACAACAAGCCTTTTTGTCACAACTTGAACCTAAAAATATTAATTATGCTATCAATGATGAATTTTGGGTTATGGCTATGTAAGAATAACTTAATCAGTTTGAAATGTAAAAATATTGGAAACGTTTTGAAAGATTCAAAGAAACATTCACGATAGGCACTAAATGGGTGTTTATAAATAAGGTCGATAAAGCTAGTAATATAGTTAGAAACAAGTCTAGATTTGTTTGACAAGGCTATAGTCAAGAAGAAGGAATTAACTATGAAAATACCTTCTCACCAGTAACTAGACGTGAAGCCATCAGAATTCTGTTTTATTATGTTGCACATCTGAATTTCAAACTATATCAAATGGATGTCAAATGTTCATTTCTAAATGGTTATATAATGGATGATTTCTTTGTTGAGAAAAGCTCTGGTTTTACAAACCCTCATTTTACAAACCATATTTTTAAATTATAAAAATATTTATATGGTTTAAAACAAGCTCCAAGAATGTGGAATGATATATTAATTTCTTTTATTATTTAAATTGGTTTTATAAAAGGAATAGCTAATCCTACAATTTTTATAAAATTAATTTCCAATGATGTTTTAGTAGTTCAAATCTATGTAGAAGACATCATCTTTGGATCTTCAAAAAATTTTCATGTATTGAATTTTCTAAAATGATGCAAAATGAATTTTAAATGAGTTTAATGGATGAACTAAAATTCTTTTTGGGATTTAAAATCATTCAAACTAATGATGGTATTATTTTAAATAAAAGAAAATATAATAGACGTACTCTAAATTTTTTATAGGATAGAACTAAAAGTAGTGAGACTCCACTGAGTACTACTTGTAAGTTGGATCTTGATAAAGATGAAAAATCTATTGATCAAACCACATATAGAGGAATGATTGGATGCTTACTCTACTTAA
The DNA here is from genome assembly GCA_963277665.1 of Viscum album. Classification (NCBI taxonomy): domain Eukaryota; kingdom Viridiplantae; phylum Streptophyta; class Magnoliopsida; order Santalales; family Viscaceae; genus Viscum; species Viscum album. The sequence goes on from OY728130.1 coordinate 1,716,084,445, forward strand.
TAGTTAGCTGAACTGAAATTATGTTTAGTTTGTGTATGTATGCTCATTTTAAATAAAATCCTAAGGAATATCATTTAAATATTGTTTAGAGAATTTTCAAATACCTCAAGAATACACCCAATCTAGAACTGTTCTATCCTACACAATAATCATTTGAGGTAGTGAGTTATTCTGATGCTAACTTCAGTGGTTGTAAGTTAGATAAAAAAAGCACCTCTGGAACATGTCAATTTTTAGGTGAACCACTAGTATCATGGTATAGTTAGAAATAAAAGTATGTTGCATTATCTCCTGTAGGAGCGGAATACAAAGCTGCTGGCAATTGTTGTGGACAAATTTTGTGGATGAGACACACATTACTAGATTATGGATATCAATTCAGGCATGTACCTATAAATTTTGAGAATAAAAGTTCTATTAACATCTCAAAAAATCATGTTTCACACTCTAGGACAAAACATATTGATGTAAGACATCACTTTTTGAGAAATCATTATCAGAAAGGTGACATATCTTTGGAATTCATTGGAACTATATATCATCATGCTGATATATTCACCAAACCGCTAAATTCCGAAAGAATATATTTCATCACACATGAATTGGGAATGATAAATCTTATGTAGTAAGTATAATATTTCATAGTTTACGGTTTCACTTGTCATTGTCTTAATATTACTGTTAAAACTATAATGGTTTTATAATTTTACTATCTCAATACATACTGGTCCATGTTTATAGTTTTACAGTTACTATTTCTTGGTTATTGTCTGGCACTTACTGTCTCAAAAAATACTATTGCACAGTTTAGAAATCACACTATTACAGTCTCACCATGAACACTTTTTATTGTCTGCTGTGAATGACAGTTACTGTCTCACCGTGAAGTCTTGATAATGGTCTCACTGTGAATGTTGATTACGATCTCACTGTAAATATGCTTTATTGTTTTATTTATAAATTATAACACGTTTCATAGTAATTCTTTGTGTTATTATTTTTACTTTCCCGAAATTCTTATCCTTTGACACTTGATATCCTTAAATGATAAAATAAAATATGTTTCAATCGTTCTTGACTCGATCTATCTTCTCTCAAACTGTATCCCCTCTTTCAACCCTTCTCTCTCTCAAACATTTGGTGAATGACCATGATGAAAAGCCATTCGTTTTCAAATCCTGAGAAGCGTAGTTCAAAGAATAAGTTTAAAATCACACTAAAGTTTGAACCTAAAGGCCCTCTAAATCCAAATCTAGTTAACAGAGTAGTGGTACCTGAAAAAGAAATATTACCTATATGCATTCTATCAAGTAAGTCTTTGGTGTTGAAAGTGATAATAGAGAAATATTGTCTATATTATTTTACAAAGGAGGATAATCCTATTTATCCGAATCTAGTTGCCCAGTTTTACCATTATGTTCAGTTCTCTTTTGAATAAAAAATGCTTATGTTGAGTGAAGTTGGATCAAAGGTCATTTTTCTACCTTTTCTTTCAGGTTATGGGATTCATGAATAGGATACCTCATGAGGGTATTTGTGAGTACTATCGGATAGTTATTCCATCTCTTGGTGAGTTATTTATTTTAAAAAAAGCTTTGAGAAGTGTTACTGGCAGTGAAACCAAGAGGAGAGCCATAGCTACCGAGTTAGATGGTGAATCTAGACTATAATTTAAGTTTGTTCAAAATTTGATTATCCCAAGATAAGGTAATATGGTTGTACTCATGTATCAGGATGTATTTTTGATACATCTCATGAAAAATGAACATAAGATCCACCTATGAAAATATTTTATACACCATATGCGTGAGTTGATCAAAACAACCTCCAAGCCAAGCTCCCTATTTTTTTCAAGGATTATCTCGGTTGTGCATCATGTAAAAGGATTGGTTGGACTAGATAAAGAACTCATAAATGATTATGAGTCCTGTCTTTCGAATTTTACATTAAAGAGAATGAAAATCAATTAGAATCCATGGACGATAGTATGGGTGAAAGATAAAGACAGAATTTATGAAAAGTTTATTCCATTGGAAGACCCATCAACACCAAAGGATATTTTTTATCCTGATTTGGAGCTAGATGAAATTTTTGGATAGTCTGATGAAGAAGATGTAAAGTGGTTGTTATACCTCCAAGAGAAATTGTTCAGGTTGAGGGAGATATTGAATCTTCTCCTCAAGCTGATAAGGAAATTCCAATTTTTGAAGAACTTGTTAATCTGAAGAAAAAACTTGCTTCGAAAGGTGAATTTGTTACTCTGGTAAGTTGAAGGAATGTTTTAAAAGAACATATATAATAAGGCCTTCCTTTTGTGGAATAATATTCCCTTAAAACACCTAGAGGAACAAGTTGTTCTTAATGTTATTCTTTCTGTTGAAGAGAGAATGTAAAAAGACTTTCAGTTAGAGAGAAAGAAAATATCTGAGGAAATTAGGGTTGAATTCATGAAACCAGAAGAAGGATCTAAATCTCTCAGTCCTGAGAAAGATGCAGCTATTGAGGGGGATCATCCCCCCAGTCTGTAATTTATTGAAATCCCTAATCCGATTGATCCAAGCTCAGTGGATACATGTTATAAATTCCCCAGTTATTTTGATGTGACTGATTCCAAGTAAGTATAAGTTAAAGTAATTGATCTTTCTACAATGTTTTATTTGAAACTAAAATCTGTACCTGAATCTATCTTTACCAAGGAACCTGAGCCTATCTCATCTTCTATTCCTGAACCCTCACAATAATCTCAAAACATGGGGAATAAGGATTATCTGAAAGCTTTTGGAGCTACCCTATTGGCTGGAGTTGAGAAACTCATGAATACCCAACCGGCTCCTATAACCAATTTGAGTGAAAGAGATGATTCTCTATTATTGTAAAAAAATCATATGGAAGATTCAAACCAAGATTCTTCATGAAATTCAAGAAGTCCGAGTTGAGAAGAAACTACTCAGTGATGAAGTGAAAAATAAAAGAGGTATAGTTAGAGAAATGAATAGAGTGGTAACCTCAAGACCAGAACCTGTTACTTATCCTGTTGAGGATATTGTTAGTCAAACCCCATAGGAAGTATCCTCACTGATTCAACCTCATCTAACATCTTCAGCTGAAATGTTAGTTGAAAGAAACAAGAAGATTGTTCAAGAGATGTGTGAGCTTGTTATTGGTCTTAACAAGTTAACTGATGAGTATAAGTGTTTTCTCCAGAAAGTACTAAATCAACTAAAATCCTTTACCTTGGCTATCATTTCTTCTCATACTTCTATACAATCATCTCAACCTTCTATAGACAGTGATCTGCTTAGAACAGTTTTCAAATAAGAACTTCAATGTGTGCTTGTTGGCTTTGACAACAACTCTTTATCTAATGTTATCAAGAAAAATGACACAGTTCTTAATTTGTTGAGAATGTATTCCATGATTTACAATGATGCTCAGCAAGAAATTTCTAAGAAGGTGTACTTCTACTTCAATCAAATATTCTCTAAGAATGACATGACAAACCACTTCAAGTACCTTGTTGAGAATTTGAGGATCCCTCCTGTAACTCAAGCTTTCAAAACTCAAGTCCAAAAGCTAAAAGATTTCACTCCTTTGTTATATAAGTTTATAGAGAACAAGTATGACATTGATAAATCTATGAAGTATGTTAGTGAGATCATTTTTGACTTCATAAAACTTTTGCGGCTTTATATTCATGTCTAGAGTAATACCATTGTTGCTCCTACAACTGCACCCCTGAGATCAGGTTTTCCTATTTTCTTATCCTCTGCCTCATCCTCCAAATCATTGTCTGTATCTCAAGCTTGGATTCATATCAGATGTGTTATCCTTGATCAATAGTTTCCTCGGTCTTCTACTTCACATACCTTGGCCTATTCTATTTTTAAAGACTCCATCTGTCATCTTTGTCCATTGTTTCATTCCCTTCTTCCACTTCTATATCGGCTCCTATAGCTTCTTCTTCTGATGTTACTACAAAGGGAAAAGAAAAAACAAGCCAATGCTTAATAATTGTGATTGCTATCTTTTGATGTGGATATTTTATGTAGTCTTGTTTCTTATTTCTTTTAATGCCATTTTTATCCATATAATGCGTTGTGCACATTTATTGTCTACTTCTTATTTACTCTTTTTTAAAAATCCAAATAGGGAGGTAAATGTGTATTCTATATACAATAAATGAACATTAAAAAAAAGAGACACCTTACCTAAGAATAAATCTCTCACTCACATGATTTGTGATCATTCAGAAGGGGGATATTTTCGGACATGTCATGTATTAATCATGTTTTGATGATCACAAATCATATACATTTTGTAAATCCTATTAATCATGTTTAATCTATCTTGAATCATGTGTACATATGATTAGTTTCTTTATGACTTATGTAATTTTTATTTTGTTTCTAATGAAATTCTCTTATAAATGATTAAGTTTAATTCATTTTATGAATATCACTATTTAAGTCTTTAAATATATATTTGGATAATTCTAGAAAACCATAAGTCTGTCATCAGTTGGGTTTTTTTGGAAAAGGACCCAGACACCGTGACCATTAAGACACTATGACCATCCAGATACTGTGACCATTTAGACATTATAACCATCCAGAAACCGTGAATAGATAGACATCGTAACCATCCAGATATCGTGACCATTCAGACATTGTAACCATCCAGATACTGTGACCATTCGTACGCCATAAGCATCCAGACACGGTGAATTTCTAGACACTATAACCATCTAGACATGATGAATTTCTAAACACTATAACCATCCAGACACCATGAATTTCTAGACACTCTTACCATCCAGACATTGTGATCCTAACACTGCATTTGTGCTATCAGTTTCTGATCTCTATACAACTATGCCATCATAGCTATCTCACCTCTCAAATAAAAAGAATGAGACATTGTTTCAAGGAGAAAAAATTTCATGAAGACACTGTTTCATAGAGAAATCATTTACAGACAGACTGTGACAGCGTTTGTTAACATGTTTGGTCATTTTTCAATTAAATTTCTAACAGTCATATTTGATGTTTTTAAATGCACTGATATAGTTAATGTTTCTTTGTAGACATGTTACCTAACAGTACGAGGTAAAAGGTGTAGAATACATGCATCATGTTGGTTCCAACACTTGAATTCCAAGAATAAAAAGAATGGTATGTCCATTTGAAAAAAGTGTGAGCGTGGTGACTGTAGCGACGACAGTGTAATAGAAAAACAAGTTTGTGAACGATAACAAAGAACCACGAGCTTTCCTAAAACCAGACACTATTTAAAAACAAATGAATCATACTCAAATCCTAGAGTCAAGAACATTTCTACATCATCAACTCCATGAGTAACACAAGTCAGATCTAGCTAACTTACGATACTCTGTTTTTTGTGAGAGGACTTGATTTCTACACTTGCTTCATCCCAGATGTCCAGAGCAGCAAATACTAACACTCAACGCACTTATATCCTCATCTCATCCTCTCTGCTCTGTTGTGTATTATTTTTCTTATCTTTCGAGCAGTGTGTGTGTGTGTGTCTGTATTAAACACAAATTTTCTCCTAAATCAGACATAAGGATACATGATATAATTTCTCTTACATCTTTTTACACTTGTGTATTCCCACTAATATGTGTGGAAGAGGCCCCTACGTGATCGGTTAGTTAATACCCAAGAAGAACTGTAGAAGAGGTTGTGAGTCCTGGATAGTCTTTTGTACTGTTGTTAACCCTGATCCAGGATGTGGATCATGTTTATTTATATAATCTTTTTTGTGGCATGTGATCACCAAGTGAAGTGGATTAGGGCTTGGCTTGAGACTAAACCACTTGTTTTATATTTTTTGTGTTGTTTAATTTTAGTTGTCTCTATTTTACTATTTAATTCAAAAATCACTAAATTTACTTTGATAATTAATCTTGGAAAGAAGTAATAATTGTTTTGACTTATTAGAATAGCTTAAAAAGTAATATTAATAACTGATATTAAAATAACTAATAATTAATCAATCTTCTAAGAAGTTATTTAAATAGTCCAACATTCATAACTGTATAACCTTGATTGACCGGGCTATATTTAAATTTATTAGGGAACCCTTTTAAGAATAATTTTTAAATAGTAATTTTTTTAAAGAAACTCAATTCACCCCCCTCTTTATTACTCTACTCCAACCAACAAAAAATATCTTTTTTATCCTTCAAGGATTTTACTTAAATTTATTTAAATTAATTCAATTCAGAAAACCTCTTTATGTATTAAAACATTAATCATACAAGTTCCCAGGTCTGGTTATAAAAGTATCACAATCTGGTTGATTGTGATATTTAATCCACATGTATTAATTGTAATTAGTCATATTCATCATTTAGATAATTTAACATAGAGTAAGTTTTTATTAGATCATAATCACTATAGTTAATATGATCAGATTAAAACAATAAAAGTATTAAATCATAAAGCGTATTGAATCGTATTGAATAATTAAAAAGATTTTAATCAGAGTATATTACAAAACTATCATAATCATATTGGTTACGATAACAAAAATTAGTAATAGAAAAATGAATACAAAAAATGATTCAATTTCTATTACAAAGTATTGGAAATGTAAATGAATAAATTTATTTTAACCCAAAGAGATGTTTATCCAATAACCATGGGTATGATTCCCTTGATTTATACTTCCATAAAAGTATGTTTTACCCAAACCAGGTTAAGTCCTCGATACGATGATTGGGTTTTATCTTACTATCCCTAAAATCCCTTAATTAAGAATGTAATTGGGACCTCTATCTTCTTACACTCATAATCTATCAATACATAGAATATCGACTTGTATGTCTTTCTATTCATGGGATCCCTCAATCATAATCACCAAGGATCGGTGTCGCACAAATAAAAACAAATCTATTGAAGATTAAAAGTATGGCAGACAAGTTGTTCAATACTTGATCACTTTAAGGATTTCTACACAAAGAAACTTTTGGAAGATATCAGACAATGTATCAATTCTACCAAAATTTTTGATGTCATCCAAATGTCATAGTATTTATAGGTGTTGGCCCCAACAATTATATTTTCTTGAAACCGTCAGATTTTCTCCTAAAAATTCTGAAGTACATGAACAGCCATCACTCTAATGGTTATATTATAACTAAAACAACATCATCATTTTATTTTTTATATTAAAATAGAATACAGAAAACCATTTTTATTAAATTTTCTTCCTTTCTATACAATACTTTTTTCTTGATATGATAATGTGGGACCAAAAAAAATTTATCCCTTCCAATAAAATATAAAAGTGGATAGTAAATGAGTATAATGTTTTTTATAAAGATATTGAGTAAAATTTATCTTTTCAATACAATACTAAATGGTGTGTATGATGAATATAGTAATCGGCGAGTCCGATGAAAATCATAATCAGTTAGTTCATTGTAAATCATATCTAGGGTCATGATGATAATCATGTGTACAATAATAATCGTGTGCATAAGAAAAATAAAAATGAAAAAATTTAAAACAAAAATCCTTAATGTTAACATGATTAATCAAAATATGAATTCATTTAAAATGAGTTTTTATGATTTCTAAAACAAAAAAGAATAGAAAATTCAAAACAAGACTTTTGACTCTAGAAAATATGACATCGATTAGGGAAGAAAAAGTAAGTATTGGATCAATTTTTTAAATATAAATACATTTCCCAAGACATCCATAGAAACAATGTGGGTTATTAATTTTTAAAATCATCTTGGATCATCTATATTGTCATTAAGTATAATTTCTTAGATAAAAAATTATTTTAAGGATTTTAATAAAAAAAACAATTTAGAAATAGAAAAGGTCCATGATATTTTAAAATTATATTAAAAGATTAATTTTTTATAAATGAGAAAAATAATAATATTTTATAAATGATTAAAATTTTAGGAGAACATTTCAAAAAAAATGAAAAAGGTGGAATAATGATATATTCCCATAAAATGTTAAAAATATATTCTTTTTAAAAACTATTGAAAATACTCATCGGAAAAGTGTTAAAAAAATTACAAAAATTTGATTTATGTAATAAAAAGTAGTAAAAATGACATATATAATTTATATGGATATTTAAGAAACCTGATAATTAATTGGGTCATGAAAAAATGGATTTTCTCATCTAAAAAGAAGAGAATAGGTTGGTCTCACTTATAAGAAACACATCAAGTAAAATATCAGTCATAGGGAAATGAAATATCATGAGAACATATATAACCCCATTGATAAAAATTGAAATTATTAGAGGCTTTATAAACAATAAAAATTCCATTGATATATTATCATTCGAAAGAAATTTATTTGAAGCCTAGATTGGAAATGAAAACCTCATTGTTTGAGTAACATTTCGATCAAAACTAATTTAATGTTGGATAAATTTTGTATCAATGTCCATTTAAATAAATTACCTGATATGAATATTTAAAACCAATAAACATGGTAAAATATATTAATTATGTATTAATAACACCATGTTAAATCTATCAGGGTTCAAATTAAGAAATAAGTCCAAATAAATTGAATTTAAGACAAAGAACCCCTTACCTTGTTTCCCACTAAGTCTAATGCACTCTAAAAGTCATAAAAAACAGTAATATCTTAATCAACTATTTCTGAAATGTTTTAATATACAAAATATTTTATAATATACATTTAAAATTATTTTATGTATGTATATTTGAAAGTTATTACTTATTTTTTATGTCATTTGTGGGTAATCTTGATCGTTTTGAACTAGCTAATTAATGGTGGTGTTGTTATTCATTATTATAGAAAATTATATCAATAAAGTTCCTATAATAAATGAATTATAATTATTTATTATGAATCAATCTCATTTCATGAGTCCTTTAGTCTTTAACCTGTAAGATGATATTGAAACCAAATATTTTTCCTTGATTTTTTAACCTATAAAGGATGTTTTATTAATTAAATAGTTAAATATTGGATTATCATTTCTGGAAACAAAAATATATTATTTAAATATTTCGATCAAATTAAAACTATAATTTTGTTTCAAAAATCTTCAATGATATAATATCATATCATTGTTCAAGTAAGTGGTCCAAACAACTGAAACATGAACATATCATACTCAGTAGATATTTTTGAGTTATTTAAGTAAAATTATCAATAAAATAGGTAGATAATGATATAATTTAGTGTTAATTATTTTAATATATACTAAATTTATAGGATTTAGAATAATATTTAATTTATTTGAAATATTACATAATTTAAATTTATGATTTTCTTCTTAGTATGGTTGTTTAAAATGATTAAATAAACACTAATCATTTGATGATCGTATCATTTATAGGTTCTCCAATTTTTCATAGTAAAACATTAATGATAATATAAATGTCATATTTATCCATTAAATTCATTATCATTAAGATCCATTTAAGGTAGTGGTGAGAAGAAAAAGATAAATTAATCTTCCCATGGAGGTAGCAGTCCACATGTACGCATGGTTGATGATTTCAATTCTTCGTATAGTGGGAGAAATAAATAATAGGTATTATAATTAAAAAAGATAAAATATGTTATAAATATCATTATTATTTATTAAATTAAAAATTATTTGATCAATGATAGGTGGTTAAGTTAAAAAACACGATTCTTCATGTAGGTAGTAGTTCGCACACATAAAAATGTTGTTTTTCCTTTCTTAAGGAAAATCAGAATGGTGGTCAAATATTGTACTAAAATTAAAATAAAATAGTAGTATAATAATGATTCTAAATAAATAATATATTTATCTAGAAAATAAATTTTATAATGATGAAATTCATATAAGGAAAAAATTAAAGAGAAAGATACAGTTATAAATCTATACATCATTAATTTGGACAAGTCCTTTTCAAAAGGGGTTAAACCTTTGAAACATTATATTTTTAGAAAGAAATAACCCCAATAAAGATTATAGGTGTTATTAAGAGAGTTTTGGTTAGATTTGTTACTGAAAATAGTGTTTTTATGTGTGAGGGGAAGAGGGGAGTGGAGATCCCATTTTTAGTTTAAGGTGAGTGGAATTTTTTTAAATATGACAAACCTTTCAATAATGAAAAACAAATATCATGAAAAATTCCTCAAAATTGAGAAATAATAGAGATGATAATATATAAAGTTGATGAACACCATAATTACTCAATTAAAAATGTGTTTAATATTTTTTTCCTTTTACCTTTTAAGTTACTCATTTTTACCATTTTGGTTTCCATCATGGTAACTAGTTTTTACCTAGGTAATTAATCTCTAATGCACGAAAATAAAATTAACATTATTATATGATATAGAAATAATTATTAAAAATTTGATCTATATTTTTTTATTAAATTTTTAATGTGATAGAAATTAATTTTAAAATAATAATTTTATTGTTTATTAAAAATAAATTTTTAGAAATACAACTTAAATTCTATTCTATTAACTATGGAAATATAATTAAAAATCATTTTAAAATTTATAAAATAACTTATAAGTAACATATTTTATTACTTAAATTTTTTTAATACTATATGATACACTTATATAATGATGCCATCATAAAAATTACAATTTTCACAAAACCATACTTTATGACTAAAAAACCGGATATTTAGAAAAAAAATTAAAAGTAATACAAAGAAAATTTTGATATGATTAATTAAAAAATTAATTTAATTTTTCTAATTTTAAATTATAAAATGAATATAAATTTTTCACAATACATGGTTTCAAGGAATGAAAAAACCTTTTTTGAAAAATCTATTTTTAAGTGTAATATGTTCTTGTTTATTGTCAATATATATCTATTTTATGAATGATAACTTCCTTTTATTTATATTAAATTCATATAAAAAAGTAATCTAAGTTAATATCTATATTTTAATTCATATATCATAATAAAAAAAGGTATTAATAATTAAAATCCTTTCATATTTAGACATTATTTATATTATATTGTTAATAATTACATGTTGTTACCATACTAATTTGTAATTACAAAACAACTTATTCCATATACAAAATATTTAAAGGTAAGGTATCTTATAGTGGTAGTAATTGGGGGTTATTTAGCTACCAAGTATTTCACAATATATTATAAAATCTTAATATTTTTCTACAAATGATTACTCTCATGCTATAAATTATGAAGTCAGTCTTCATCTTGGTCTGAGTAAAACCATGGAAAATCTAACTCCATGATAAAATTTAACGAATGGGCTTATAAAGGAAGAATTATAGATTAGAATGTCTTTTGTTCTACTTTCTTCATTTATTTTTCATTATTTTTACTTCAATTTATAACAACTAATTAAACATATATGTCTTAATGATCATATTTAATACTCCAATATATATTAATGATTTTATTTTTTGTCTGGTATACTATATAAAACATCTTATTTAATTTATTATTTATTTAAAAATAATATATAGTAAAATATCATGTCATTACAATATCCCACGCCAAGATAAACTATTTCCTTGCAATATTAACTAATCTTAAATAAGTAATATAGGTAACTATATTCTTAACATATTGATTATTTATGATATAACAGAAAATATGGAATCAACCTTAAATTATCAGACTATACCAAGTTACATATCTTTCATCAAACAGCATTGACTATTAATATAAATATTGTACCCTGGTATGTATATAACCTAATAATATATTCTCTATAACATACCACTCCCAATACCATTTCAATATCTAAAAAATTAAACTATATAGAAATTATAAAATCTTTAAAAAATTACATTATCTTTAACCCATGAATGGTATTAACTATAAGTTTATAAAATCAAACACTACCCAATATATATCATTTTCTAGAAAATTGACATAAACTTCACCAAAAATATCATTTATCAGTTTTTATTTAAATCCCTAATTCATTACAAGGATATCCATATTATCTTACTCAGTTTCTTCAAAATCAATCAATCAAATATTACCTCAACCTCAATATTATAGTAATTCTAAGAGTTTTTTACACATCATTTTTATGTTCTTCAATAGTTGTCCCAAAAAATATTAAATTATAATGAAAAAATTTTCAAGTAAATTGAAACTATTTAATATATTATTTAAAACATAAATGTAATAACTACTAAATAAAAATCCTTATATGATTCACATAACCCTAAATAGTTTTATATTATAGAAAAATATCATCAATAAATATTAATCGCTAGTGAAAATTTCTATGATTATAAAAAAAACTAATTTCTATTATGGTTTCCAACTTCAATACATTATGTAAGATTAGAAAACTCTACTTTTTTATCATATCTAGAATATATTAGGTTTCAAAACCATTTAAGTATGTACCCTAATTCAATTATAAACCATTTAATATTCTTCCTTATTTATTTATAAGTCGTTGGGGTTTTAGATTCAAACTTTTCTCAATATCATATTTTAGATCTTATTTTAACCAAAAACTAAAAATAAAATGGTTATAATAATATTCAAAAGAATAAATTTATGTAAATATGAAGTCTAAATCCCTATATGTATTCTCCAATGACAACTTTATTTCGTCATATGAAACTTTTTTTCAACCATGTCATACTTGGTAAATCCATTAACTCCTATGATTCTACCTAGCTAATAGGTATATTTTTCCCTCATACAACTAGACATAGTAATGTAAATAAATTATAAAGTAAATCATTCTTAAGGGATCATAAATAAAAAATGATTTACCAAATAATATCCACCAAGTGTGTCTAGTCAGGTGTGCATTTTGGAAATTTTTTCGTGTACTAGGTCATGATTGAGTTAATACTCAACATATCCTCTTTGGGGTTATTACCCCTAGATACAACTATTAAAATACCTCTATCTAATTTTCAATATCCATATAGGGATCCATTTTATAAGAACTCCACAAAATATTTAATTTACTAAAATTTCATGACGTTTCCTTTACATTAAAATATAACTTAGACTAATTCCTTGGGTTCTGATAAATGTTATCTTATCCAAATCCACATAATATTTTCAAAACTAACCTAAAGTTATACCTATTCCTTTTACAATATAATAAAACTTAACATATCAACATTTCCTGAAATTGATAACTCCCAATTTTTCCTTAACTGATTTCATCCTAATCTTCAATTTCTTCTAAACAGTGTTTTGATACAACCCATGACGGGTAGAACCTAATCATCTAGTTATTATATGACTAAAAGAAATAATTTCATAAAAATAAATTATCAAAACCTATTAGGTTAATAATTATAGATAATTATTAATAAATATTTAATAATAACACACATTAATTTTGAAACTAATGGATGTTTTCACACTATATAAACGATTATTTAATCTATAAAATATCTTCAACATATCCCAAAAATTATTATCATAAGTTAAACGTCTTGAAACATAATAAATAATAATTTTATTTATAACCTATGTAAATAGAAAATTATGAAATTGGTGATATCATATTCTCTATAAGGGTAAACATAAGAGATAATAATCAAAGATCAATAGTTGGAATAATACTAATATCTTTATTTAATCATGTATTATGTTGTTTCCACATATTCCATGATTCCATGATCTTATTTTTAAATTTCATTATATTTTGTTAACATGATTATAGTAATTCAATTTATGATATCATGTTATATCTCTTTACTCTCATGTTACACTTTACTGCTTTTTTTATTCCCATATTTGGCTTTCTAGCTCACCCTTTTCATTATATATTTCCCCAGGGTAACCAATGTAGTTTTAGAAGATCTATGGAATTTAGGGTCACTATGTGTTGTTTTAAATAGTTATAATATTTCATGTTTAATATGATGTTTTTATATTTCTAGTCTTCCAAATACACTAGACCTCCAGATCTTCGATATGTACTTAATGGAAAATTGTTTTAAAAAACATGAAATAAATTGTTTTTAGGGTCTGGGACCCTATAAACTGTGTTATAAGAAGGAGTTTTTATTTTTAGAGATTAAAATAAATTAAAATTAGTAAAAAAACATAGGTATAATCCTAACTATAGAAAAATATACATATATATTTTCAAGGTTTTGAGTGTGTCAATTTCCTTCGAATGGAATCCCTATCGAGATAATACAAGTGGATAAAGAATCAAGAACATATATACCTAGGGGTAAAACCCCAAAAAGGGAAGATGGGGTATTAATATGATCATCACCTAGAAAAAAACAAAGAGGCTTAAATGTGTACATGTTTTGACGCACCCAAGGAATATATTTTCAATAACAATATTCTATTAATTAACTAAGGTGAAGTAAATATCCCCAAGTTAATTTACGGGACTAGGATAACCAGTATAAGATAACCAAAAAAATTATCCTAGGATAATCTAACATCTATATTGGTTTAAATAAATTAATTATGGGATAATTTGAATATGTAAAATCCTAAAACGTTTTCATATTGAATCTATTTTATTTTACTGATTATGGTATTCCATCAATGATGTTAAATGTTCATCGATTATAAAAAAAATTGTTTTAGTGATGGATGGAACCAGAAAAACTAAATTAACCCTGGGTGTGTGGGACAATGAGATGATTACCCCAACAATAAACCCAATATAATGGGAGTTGAGCTGAGATATCTAGTGGTTATTTCAACCCAAATATCACCAAATATGATAAAATTTATAGCTATAATTGAAACCCTGAGTCCAGAAAAGAATATAATAATGGTGAATCAAAAAAATTCATGCAGTAATGACAATGAATAAAGGAATATTATGCCATATATAATCGAAATTGTGGGATGAAGCACCAAATGAATTTCCTAAAGTGGACTTCCTGAATGTCCCAAAGGCATAAGAAATAACCATTATGGGTTTAATTATTTAAGTGTAAAAAACATGGACATTACCCATGTTAGTGTCACAATACAGGGATGATAATAATGATATAATTAAATAATCAACACAACCAAGGAAATAAGGTTTTGTATGTTTAATTACTACTAATATTGTAGATTGTGGTAAATAAATCCTCATCTTCAAAATTTTTAATATGGATTTGTTGTTATAGAAACTCAACGTTTATCAGATTTTTTTTATATGTGTACCAAACAAATGTTTTATTTATAAAATAAAAAAGACACATATATGATGTTTGCATTTATAAATTTGATTATATGGGACTATAAATCATTATATGGGAATTTTAGATGTATCTGGACTGATTTTAGTAATTGAAAAACTATTTTAACATAAACTCCAAAATCACCAATCATCGATACATTTCCTATAAATAATCATTATTGGAAAAAATTGTGGGTGAACAAACAACAACAAACCAACAACCTAAATATATATTTAAATCCCTGCAAAAATATGTGACAATAATGGATCATCTTGGTGATTATCCATAAATTCACTGCTACCTTGTGTAGGCTTCTATGTTCCTATAGATGTTGAAAGCATCATGTCAATAGTGGATGTAGAATACAACCCCCACCACCACTAGTAGTGTAATAGGAAATAGGGGTTAAACAAAAAAGGGGAGGATACCAAGTGAACATGGTGTTAGGAGAAATTCATGAATTGGGTTAGATTCCCCAAAGTATGAAAGCCCATAGAGCATTTGTGGGAAACATTTCAGGTCAAGTAAGGACATGTTTTCACACATGAAACACATATATATCATATGTTGTAGAGTTTCAATCACCTACCAAACATTAGATAGGGTCATTAAAGAGAAATATTTGGAGGGACTAGTTCAACAAGAGTATATGGAGATAAGTGGTTATCTATTGAGGTTGGTGACACATTTTAGGGTTATGATGCTAAGGGTAAAAGATGGTTTTGTGAAGATGCATAATATAGAATGGTTACGAGGGGTCTTAATAGGATCATATCGATTATTATGAGGTGGAGGAGAATTTTTTATCAACTTCATTATTCAAATTCATCATTCTACTAGAACCACCAAGTTCAATAACCATGAGGAGCTATATATTGCTGTGTGTGGGGTTTCTATTATAAAAATAGATAGTCACATTTCATACCTCAGGCTAATTTATGATAATATTTCACTTCAAGTCTGAACATGAACTCCATGAAGAAAATAAGTCGCAATACCAAACCATTAAAGGTATTAAAATCAAATGATTATGAAGAAACATAATATAGTGATATTTTAGATTATAAATAAATAGATGTGATTGATTACTCTTTAAGAAATTAAATCTTGAGTAATATTATAGATATCGTTTCTAACTTTATTAGTATGTAATATTTTAAATTGTGAGTATTTGATTTATTTAGTGGTGGAGAATGTAACGACCCAATATTAAACTTTATATTCTCCTTAAACATGTAATATATTAACTATTGTGTTTCACATGCTATACAAAACAATAACAAGAAAAAACATGAAATATTTTGAATATTGAAGATGATCATAAAAATATAGCCATTAAATTTATTTATATAAATTTAGGTTACCATAGTAAAATGTCAATAAAGAATATAATATGAAATAGAATTTTGAAGAATAATTATTCCTTAGGAATACAATTTTTATGGGCTCTAATGGGTGTTAACTTCTCAAGGGTTTTTCTTGTATAAGGTCTAAGCTGAATATGATCAATTTTGGTTTCAGAAAAATATTATACTGGAGAAGTTCAATGTGACACCCCTAACCTATAATCCACTATTCTGGTTCTCCCAGATGGTATTCTACATAGACCCAAGTGTTCCTCTCCATATACTATAGGATAATAAATTATAGAAAGGGCCTATGAGGATACTATAGTGTGACTATGCCCTTATAATCATAGTATGCAACATGGAAGAAAATAAGGGAGATAACATCCATATAGATAAAAGTAAATAAATCCATGGATAGGTAAGTAATTTGTGAACAATGTAATAGATGATATAACAAAATGATCTAGATACCCATATTTGTTTCATATAGGATATTGTCACATATACATGTCCCTATAAGTAATAAAAAGAATAAAAACAAACAAAATATACCAATCTCCCAATTCTACGAGTACGAGCCCAATCCTAGTATCCTTGCTTAATCCAAACAAAAATCCAAAATATTATATAGTAAAATTTCCCTTATCTAACCATGGATCTAATAATATTTTGTGCGTACCAAATGGTGTCACAATCATGGTGTGAGTACAACATAGTAGTCCCCTACCTGTAGTGTCTAAAATTATATCCAGTTTGAGCCATGAATAGTGTATATACATATACAAAAAAATATTGGAGGATAAAGGAAATAAATAAAGAAATAAAATTATCATCAATCCTTGGTCTCTGATATAACACATGGGTTAAACCTAACAAATTTAAACAAGATTGTATGTATCTGAGAACATCTCTATGACCATGCTGACTATAACCTCCATATATAATCTAAGTGCTTCTCACAGAATTCCAATCATAACATTACATATACAATCCAATCACACATGTTATCACTCTCAACCAACTGGTAGTATGTGGAATCTATATAGATCATCATGTAATTCCAAAACCATGTGCCAAACAAAATCCATATAGAACATCCCAACATTTTTACTATGTGTCCCTATATGTCTCATTAAATCCAAAGGATATCAACTGGCATTCACATTGATTTAGTAAACTGTATCTAACATAATCCAAGGATCTCATCCTAACATTCCAATTTAGTTAGTATTAATTAATCACTTGGAATCTAAGGATCACATCTCATAATTCCCATTTATTTATTCAAACCAATACATAACCATATATCTTATACATGAATACATTTTTTCCCATGGAAAAAATCAAGACAACTATCATTAATTTATTTTCCCATGATATAATTTGGTTTCCATATGATAATGCTACCTATAAACCCCTTCATAGTTTTAATAAATCCCTTGGATGTCTCTATAAATTAAATTAGCACTAAAATCATAAGCTAATATCACCATAAATAGGAGTAAAATTTTGATTTATTTTTTATTAAGGGCCAAGGAAATAATTATCAGGAGATTTTATGAACATTATAGGATGGGAAAAATTTAATGTTAGTTTTTATTAAAAATGAATATGAGAATTCAAGGTGAAATACATGGGATATAGTATAAAAATGGATAAACTATAATTAATAAGTTAAATCCCACCTAAAATAGGTTAGATGGATTGTACAAGCCAAATATCAGGCTTTGATTCGAGTAGAAACAATAGATTTTTAAAAATGAGAAAAAAAATCGTAAAAATAAGGCATATTTGATATAAAGAATGGAGACACATGATATGTGAAATTTAAGGGGAAAAATAGGAATTCCAACTCTTATATTTACAAAGAGGCCTAAACCACTTTATCCATAAGTAAAATTGTGGGAGAGTTAGAGGAATTCAACCAACATTGGTGGAGAGGGGATAATAGATCATATAGTGGAGATTCTTCCCACAAAATATTGATGAATTAAATGTTATAATTAAGGGGTAAATAATAGAAAAACTATAATTACGCTTAATAATAATTGTTTTCATGTATTGGCTGTATTTTTTTTCAAACTAAGTACTAAACATGTTAATCTAATATCCTAAAAAATCATACCCCAGATGGTTAAGTGCATCGTTAGGAAAAATATGCACAAACAATTTTGAATGGGCCTTTAATAAATTTCTCAGTTTTTTAAAGTTTATTGAGCCCATATTCATTTCTTAAACATCCTTGTTTTTCTTTTTCAACCCGCGGATCTATGGGGAATGGTTTGTAGTACTATAAACTAACCTTTCACACTATTCTACCTTCCCAAAAACTAAAAATATTTTCATGAACCTTACCAAAATCTCCTAAAATATCTCTTAATCCCTTGAATTTTTCCATTAAGATAAATTTAAAGTAATTACAACAAAAAATAAATTTATCTTCGGAAATAGTTCTCTTACAATCTCCCCGCCCCAAAAGAAAACTTATCCTTGAGCTACGCTCTCAAATGTCACTTTTGTCCTCAGTGAAAAACCACAACCACTAGTGCCTCAAATATTCTTCTATCTCACATGTTTCTTTCTAGACATATTTTTTATACTAAAACACATGAATAAAGAGGAAAATTCTATAAATCATCTTCTCATTTTGATATTAACTATGAATGAGATGCTCCACAAAGGATGCATTGGGCTCCAAATAAATATCATATGTTTCAAGACCATTATATAGATCAGGAATGATTATTTGTAGACAAGAAACACGAAACATATAATTTATAGAAGTGAACTATTGTGGAAAGAATTATAGATATTCTATTACGTTGACCCCTCCAATAATCTAAAACATCCCTACAAACCATAATGTTATTTTCCCCAATCTTCATAAGATATGGTGTCCCAATCTAGGTGGAACACTCATGAATACTCAATATATAATATCAATTATGATATTTCATCAACACTATACTATATAAAACATTTTCTTATGCTATTTTATCTCCATATGTTTATGAATCAACTGAGCCTATTCTTTCATCCCCTACACAAGACTAGGGCTAATCATTTCCACCTCACCTATCTCTTTCCAACATAGGGGTGAATGAAAAGGTATCTCATACAAATCCTTCTATATTTCCATAAAAATGGTCACCTAGTATGTATTTATATTGTAAAAATCAACCAATTCCATGTGTATCTTAAAAATCTCCTAAATACAATGATATATGATCTTAGTGTGTCCTCCAAGATTTTTATATTATGCTCTGACTACTCATCATCCTATGGGTGGAAAGTAGCACCCAAATTCACTTTTATACCTAGAGACTTATATATCACTGACTAGAAGATAGATTTAAAATGGGAATCTAATTCCAAGACTATAGTACATTAATCCCTAAATAAAAACACCACCTTGTAGACATAATATTTCCCCATATCATCAACTAAGAATGAATCTCTCATAGACGAGAAATGATTAAACTTGGTCAATCTATCTATATATACCAGAAATATGTTATTCTTCGTAGGTGTACATGGTATAATAGTCACACAATAAATCATTACATCATCCCACTACCACTCAGTAATAGTAAATGATTATATAAGACTAGTAGTCCCCAAGTTCATAGCCTTTACCTACTGACATGTGGTTTTCCTCGTGATGAAACCCAATATCTACTTCATCATCCCTAACCACCAGTACTATCATCCCACATATTAAAAAATTCTGGTTACCCTATGATTAACCACCCACTTTAAATCATGGTACTCCTTTATAATATCTTTCAACATTACTATAGGAACCAAGAAAATACCATGTACATGTTTGATCTCATCCTCATTAAAGAACTAGTCAGGTTTTAGCTACCCATGATAAATGTTGTCCTATAGAGATAGGCACTCCAAATAAGATAATTTTCTCCATATAATTAAATTCATATGTAAATTATGAATAGATAATGACTCTAAATCTTCCTAATCCAGATAATCCTTCACTCCCAAGTGAATCAAGATGAATAAATCCATAAAATCCCAATTACTACTATACTCCCAAATAACCCGGGCTTCATAATTCCTGTAAAATACATTAGAATTGATGTTTCCCTTACTATGAGTATATAGAAATTCAAAATCAAAGGATTTTAGATATTTAACAACAATGTTTTTGGATATTTAAATCCCATTTTGAGATTATATATTTCATGGTTTTATAGTCTATGTATATAAAAACCTCTTGCCTAATAGATAGTTTTTTCAAAAACTCAGAGCATGAAATACTACTTCATGATATAGGTTTTGGGTTGAGTAATTGTTTTTAGCTCATCTCAACTATCGTGGATTGTATGCTATAAAACAACCCCTCTTATCATTGAATCCCAAAGCTCGATCCTTGATGTGTCAAAATATATTGTGTAGTCCCAACCCTGTTTGGATAGAGTAAGGATTTTTTCATTTTCAGTCTCTTCCTCATTTCATAAAACTCATCCTTACGTGAATCAGACCATACCATCTTTTTCCCCTTCCTGGTCAGACCCTCCAATAGTTCTGCAAGGTTGAAGAAATTTTAAATAAACCATTTATAGTATCCTACTAATCCCATGAATCATTGTATATAAAAAAAGTTCTTAGGACACTCCAAAGATACCATATCTCAAAACATTTATGGTTTAATAGAAAATATGGCCTTGTATTTAATATTCCTTATGAATTTAACATGATTCATCTAAAAAACTTATAGGTGTTGGAATAAAGAAAATTATCAATCAAAGTGCCTAGAAAAACCTTAAAATGTTCAGTGTGTCTCTCCAGAGACCTTAAAAATACAATGATATCATCAACAGTGAGGGACATGAATGAATATAGGTATGAGTAAAAGACCAAGTAACTTAAGGATATAAATAATTATGTCACATTCGTTAGCCCAAATGAAATCACCAACTACTAATTCAAACCATATCTTCTTCTAATATTCAAACAATGTATAACTAATGGTCTTACCCTAATCTAGTGGTAACATGACCTCAAATCAACACTGTAAATCCCTAAATATCCTCTCATTCAGTAAAATATGTTTTTGATACTAGGAATTGGGTACCAATATTTTACCATCATTTTGTTTAGATTTCTATAATTGACACATAAATGTATGGAACCATAAACCTTCTTAAAAAAAAGAACTGCATAAACCTAAAGGGACGTACCCAACCTAATGAATCTCATATCTTACAACTCCTATATCTAAATTTTTATTTCTAATATTTATTTTGGATCCATCCTATAGAGGTTAATCGAAATTGGATCTACACCCTTTATAATCTCAATGGTAAACTCGATTACCCTATCAGGTAGAGGTCATACGAATTCCTCAGGGAATATTTCCTACAAATAATTCACCAAATTAGGAAAGATATTATATTGAATTCCCTATCATGCAATTTTAACATCATTTCATGGGTGATCAAGTCACCCAGCTACTTGAAACCCATCACTACATAACCTGCCTATATATCTCATTCTACAAAAATATGTGCTAAGGACCATTAGGAGACATGCGCATCAATATCCTTTATTTTTAGTCAATATGAACTCGGCACAGAACCAACATGTTCATACTAAGGATTGGATCAAAACCGATAATATATAAGTCAAGGATATATCACATAAAATTATAACCTCTCACCTCTAGGTCACACTCATGATATTGTTAGATTCCCTTTAACCACACTCACAATGGGATGTTGATGGAAATAACACTATACAAGTACTCTAAGACGAAGCCCAATAATTAAATGAACTGATCTAATATAATGGAGTGAAATGGACCTATATCAAACATATATAAAACTAAGGTGGATTCGATGAAAATAATACAATATACTACACACATCCAGACATCTTGATCTGGGGACATAGGTTACGCTATGTGTAACATTCCCATATAGAACCCCTGAGATATAGCCTAACTACCTTACCTAATAATACACATCAGGTGATTCTACTCTAGAATATGTTTTATATTGATTCATCCTCTCCCTATGTGTAATATGAAACTCCAACTTTCTAGAATAATGTTTCTGAACCTACCTCAAAACCCTATACAGTTCCAAAACCTTGTTCACTCTATGATAATTATATTCTCCTATAAAACCTCTTGAGGTTTCAAATCACCTAACATGAACATCACTATACTGGTTCCCAGTCACACTGAGGTTGAATGTCTACCCATCGACCACACTGATGATACTAAAATAAGTTACTTCTCTGGAATCCTTGTATGTTTATTTTATGGTGAGTCCACTCATGATGATGCCTTTGACTTTTAGAATTCCCACTATTGGTCCCTGTAGAAGATGTTTCCTTGGTCCCTTTCCCTCACTCAGGTTCTATAACAACCCTTATCATTATTACACCTTAATACATGTTTTATTACATAATATTATAGTTAATAAAACCTAAAATATAAATTGTTCTAGTTTCTTTGTGAAATTTAGTACATTAAATCACAACATAAAGCATGGTATACAATACATTATTGAAAAATTCCTCAACATGATCATAGTAATACATTGAACTTAAAACTACATAGGATATTCTAGAGATATACATAAAAAAGGTTGAGATATAAATCCCAGTAAGGGAATAAACAAGCCATAACATGAGGAAGACAATACATGTTACACAATAGTCAATATCAATGGATCATAAAAAGAACATGAATAAACAGGCATGATATATAATGATAATCATAACATCGGAACTGTGTAAACCACATAAAACACGACATCATAAACATAGTTCAAGGCTAGACTACCAAGAATTCATATAGGAAAAACGCCCATTAAATAATCAGGTAAACCTCTACCCCAACATGATGTATCATGATACTAAACATTGTCTAATTCATTGGAGTACTATCAGGTCGCACCCTTCATAATCATTTCATTCTCATACTTAAGTGTTCCACATAAATCATATAACATGGATTCACTCAAGATAAAAATTAATTCCACAGTCATGTAATGTAGAATAAATATGTGTATGTACCTGATATATAAGTACATGTTAATAAATCTGAATAAACTTGATAGATAAGTTAGTATCATATTCAATACAAAATTATTTTGGAAAGGAACATCACAGTGCATTTTTGGCAGTATTACGATGTCATATAAAAATTTATAAAATGGGTTGATGAGAGTGAAATGGTTCTATAATAATTTATAAATGAAATTTATAGTGATCGAGGTATGTAAATACATTCCCTAACCTATGTATTTGGAAACACAAGGTGTAACATAGTAAAGAAACTTGAATATGAGAAAGGAACGAACCCTTAAAAATTTTATACAAGATACTGGGTGTACATAATTGTTCATAATAGGGGTAAATGAGGGTAAAATGGGCTCCCATAATTTAAATATCAAATTTAAAGTAATTTTTATAGTTAATAATTTATCCCAACTTAAAAAAATGGAAATTAAAAGTCATATCATAAATGAAATTTTTGATAAAAAGAGGAGAGAGAGAATATGTTGCAGAATTTCAGCATTGTAACGGCTGAGATAAAAGTCAAAAGGAGAGATAATAACTAATATATCAATAAAATTACATCAATTAGATAAAAATTTTATCATATTAAATGAATTACAGTATAAAAAACTGAAATTACAAAGACTAATTTCAAGGAATATTCTTGAATTGAATGAAGAAGAGGAAGGTGAGAATCCCTTAATTGAATGTGTGACTAGAAAGGCTTGATAGGGGCATCTTGAGAGCCTGGGGAAACATGGGAGAGCTCTAGGTAGTATAGGTATGAGTTTTATTATTCTCTAAAATGTTTAAGTGAAGAGAAATGGGAGATTGGGTATGCTAAAGGAGGAACATTTCATTATTATTTTGGTTTTGGAAACTACATAAAAATATTCAAAATCGCAAATCATCCCATGGGTTATTTCCCATGGTTTCTACCAAATGGGATTGATTTAAATTATTTTATAAGTAAAATTGTTTAAGGTAATAAATTAATGACCTTGATTATGTGGAGTTGAGTCACAATATCATTAAAAAAGATTCTTAAAATCTTAAAATATATTATAAATATTGATGGATTCATTAAGGAATTATAAAATAAATAAAATGGAAATTAAATTAAATAACTTTAAATTAAAAAATATATTTGGCTGATTGTACCTTTTATATTATTTATTACATAACTATAGGTCCATTACAATGTCATAAAACACACCATATATTTATAAGGTATTTAATTTTTAGCAATGAATTCAACTCTCTCAGAAAATTATGAAATATTTAACATTAGATAATCTCAACATCTAGATTCTAAAAATAGTATTCATTTTACTAAATAATTTTCTAAATATGTGAATTGTCACTTTTAAAATAATAACCGACAATTATTAAAAATGATTGGGTTTTCACAAATAACCATTTTTCGAATCCTTATAAAAAAATACATTTTAAATTATAAAAATTATAAGATCATTTATATTAGATAAATATTATTTAATAATATTATTAAATTAAAATATTATTTATTTAAAGAATACATTAATTATTTAATTCATTAATTTAATTTCAATATTAACCAAAAAAATTGATTTATATATTATTTACAAATTAACAATAATTGAATAAAAATATATTCATTAAAAATAATTTACATATTTATATTGTCAGGATATTCATACATATTCATTTATTACACCAACATACACCCTAAGAGTAAGTTTCACAATGGTGGTGCTTTCATGGGGATGTTCAGTTAACGTGGTTTGGACTATTATCTCAGTGAGCTTGAAATCCTCCCGTAAATGGTTTAGCTTATGCTGGAGCAGTTGGATATAAACTTGGGATCGGTCAAGGGAAACCCCCATAAATTATATCTCTCTTAGAAAATTTGATAAATGAGATTCATATGGTATGATCCTACAAATTGTGTCCATCACTTCCTTTGTTTGTGAAATGGATTTGTTAAAACCACAAATTTATACTGGTCATGTGATCTCTATGGAGTGGATATATTATCAAGAGAAAAGATACTTAATGGTCATTTAAATCCAATTGGGTATAATAAAAAAATAAGTGCATTTGTTTTCAATTTGATTAAATCAAAACGAGGAATTTTATTCATTATAGTTTGGGTCATTGCAGTCTTCCCCCATTTAGGAATTTTTCCCATAAAATATCTTTTTTCCAAACCAAAAATAGATAATGGAAAATCTGCTTTATCACCACCTCCATTTCCTAAGATTCTTCTTGAAACATTTGTTTTCTCCACAACACATTGATGAGGGGAATTGTCTTATTTTGTTGAATCTTTTCTATACGATCTAAGATCTTCATCGAATCCTCATCATAGGAAAGGTCATTCTCCAATGTTACCACCTTTGTATTGACTACATGTGATGGGTACAGTATGAACTTCATTAAGAGGGACATTTGGAACACATCACGTACTTGAGAGAGGTTTGGGGGAGTGCTAGTGGATAGTTCACTGCTCTGATGCCATCAAGGGAATCAAAAGGGATCATGTAATTTGGAGTAATATTTCCTTTCTTTCCAAATATCATCACCCTTTTCCATAGAGATCTACTAATTAATACCATGTCTCCAACATCAAACTCTAGGTATTGTCATTTATTTTCAGTATAGATCTCTTGTTGACTCTGAGAAACTTTGATATGTTGATGAATGGACATAACATTATTCACCATTTCTTCGACCATTTCGAGCCCCAGAAGTATTTTTTCCTCAACATTATCCTAATATTTTTTTCACCTCTTCTCATAAAGGGCTACATAGGTATCCATTTGTATTCTTGAGTGGAAACTATTTTTGTAAGAGAACTCCACCAAATGATGATGTTTGTCCCATCCACCATTTAAGTCCATTGAGAAATATCTCAACCTTTCCTCATGTTTTTAGAAAGTCCACTCATATTGGAAATCATTTTGAGGGTGATAATACATACAAATGTTTATATCATTGTTTATATCATGATGGATTATTTTATAAAACATAGAGATCAACCTTGGATCTCGATCAAAAATAAATGATAGTGTTACTCCAAGAATCCTTACCACTTATCTAATGTATATCTATTGTAGTGGATCCTATGAGAAATCCTCAAAAATAGTAATGAAGTGTCTAGCCTTTTTAAGAAGGTCCATAACAACCTAGACAGGATTGATTTCCTGCGATTTCTTTGGAAGTCCGGTGACAAAGTTCATGGTGATGTTTTCCCATTTCCAAGTTGGTATGGGTAATGGTAGCCTTGTCCCCTGAGACTTCTACCTTTCATCCTTCACTTGCTGACATACTAAGAACCTTTATTTATATTCAACAATCTCCTTCTTAATTTTTTTCAACAAAAATTTCTCTCATAGATCTTAATTTATTTGTCTGTTTCATATGTGAATAGAAGAAGTCAAACTTTGTGCATCCTTCAGT
Source organism: Viscum album (assembly GCA_963277665.1). NCBI lineage: Eukaryota > Viridiplantae > Streptophyta > Magnoliopsida > Santalales > Viscaceae > Viscum > Viscum album. The sequence continues at coordinate 1,716,111,407 of OY728130.1, forward strand.
AGTCCCCTCTGTAACTCGAGATTTTATTGAACACGTAGTATTAACCCAAATCTCATAATTCATTCTCCATTCACACTAAAATTTGTGTATTTATATTTTCTTGTAGTTTCCACCTTCTTCTAAATCCACATATCATCTTTTTTAGCATCTTTTAACCTTCTAAGAAGAGACCGTTAAGAAATCATTTCTGAAAGGATTTATGATTTTTCTTCATTTATGATTCCCATGTTCATCATCTTTAAATCGAAGAATATCAGATCCTTCCCAATTCTCATTAATGATATAATTACTGGATAATTTCTACTCAGAGCATCTTCCAATTTTTTCGATTTCTCGGGATGGTAGTGTATTGAGATGTTTTTATCCTTGATGAGCTATAATAATTTTCTTTAGAGCATATTCTACTCTTTCTATGTAAATATAAATATATATATATATAATACTTTTTTAATATATGTATATTTCACACTTCTCCCCAAAGTGATAATGCTTTCAAATTTTCAAATTGAAGATCACTGCTACCAACTCCATATCATGTGTTAGATTATTTTGCTAATGAATTTTCAACTACCTTGAATCGTAGGATACGAATTTGTCATTTTTTATCAACACACATCCCAATCCATTCTTAGAAGCATTGTTTAAAATTAAGAAAATATACCCACTTGTGGGTAGTGTGAGAATAGGGGCAGTGATAAGCCTCCTTTTCAACTCCATGAAACTTTCTTCACATTAATCATTCTAAGAAAACTTGACTCTCTTCCGAGTTAGTTTTGTAAGAGGTTATGATAGTTGTGATAAATTTCTCCAAAATTGGTGATAATATCCAACTAACCTAAGAAAGATACAAATATTTGTCTTGAATGTTGGCCTTAGCCATCCCTCAATTTCTTTTATCTTTTAATTATCCACAGGTATCCAATTTTTTGTGATGATACACCGAAAAAGATGAGACTTCCTTCAACCATAACTCACACTTGATGTAATTTTCATAAAGATTCTCCTTTTGTGAGGTATTTATCATAGTTCTCAGATTCTCCTAATGCTTCTTCTTAGATTTGGAGTACATTAGAAAATAATCTATAAATATTAACACAAATTATTTGAGGTAATCTGTAAATACTCTATTGATCAAGTCCATGAAAATTGGTGGATAATTAGAGAGTCTGAAAGTAATCACTAGGAACTCATAGTGCATGTATCTTGTACGAAAAAAAATGTCTTGGGGATATCCACCTTATTCACACTAACATAGAAATATCTCGACTACAAATCAACCTTGGAGAAGTATTGTTCTCCAAGTAGCTTATTGAAAAATTACTCAATTCATGGGAAAGGATACTAGTTATTTATTATATTCTTTTTGATCTCACAATAATCAATTCAAAGGTGCATTGATCCATCTTTCTTCATAACAAAGAGAACTTGTGCACCCCGTAGTAAAGCACTTAATAATATAAACCCTTTATCTGGATTATCCTGTAGTTGTTTATATAGCTCCTCAAGTACCACAATATCCATCCTATATAGAGTATTTTATATTGGAAATAAACCAGGTTTAAGTTTGGTTGAAGGTTTAACCTCTTTACTAGGGGAGAGACTAAGAAATTCTTCGAAAAACACATCAGCATATTTCCTAATAATAGTAATGTCATTGAGGATGATCCATTACTTATAATCAATCATTTGATCTAGATATTATTTCCCATATGGTAATAATATCCATTCTTGAGATGATGGTTCAAAATATAATTCATCCTCATCCTTGCACCTGTATAGAATTGGGGGTTAATTCTATATATTGAGAGTGATTTTCCTCCCACATAAATTTATGTTGGATCTATATAGGGAAATCCAATCCATACCTATAATTTCACCAAATTCCACTAAATTAATACTTATAAGATTTTCATTAAGAACATTCCCAAAAACTTCAACATGTGATAAAATGCTCATATAAAATTTCCTAGATGATTTAACATCATTTCAGGTGCAAACTTGATGTTCTTTGAAAAACATACAAGATATTCTAATAGGACATGAATTTAAATACAATATAACATACCCGACATTGAATTATTTTGTACATGTAATGAATTCATAATTATCCATATCAAAATTGGACTTTCCTTTATCCCTTGATCTAGGATATTATTGATTCTGATCATTCTTCTCATCCCTTCTAATAGAGTACTATCTTGGATAATTCCTGACTTCTCCACATTTATGACATACAACTGTATATGATTCCTTAGATTGAAATTTTTTCCCATCCATAATATTATCTATTTTTCTTTAAAATTTGCTACTTTTTTCCCTATATTTCCACACATAAGACAACTCCCATTCCCTTTGTTATAATTTCATCCGTGCCACTTTCCACACTTGTTTCATGAAGAAAATTGGGAATTCTTTCCCATATCAACTTTATTAGAATGAATTTCATGATATGTAATCTTCCAATTCCTTTATGTCCTTGGGAACTCAAAAAATATTCAGTTGTAAATTGTAATTTTTGATACCTGGTTTTGAATAATCATGATATATCCTACTTGATCACCCATCTGATTGGGAATCTTGTTTTAAGAGTCATCACATTTCCCTTTACATTGATTTTTAAAATTATTCCACCTATTTCTAGTTATTGTATATAATAAAAGGAGAATTAGGAATTATTATCTTAAATAATTAAACCCATAAAGGGGAATCCGATGATATTAAAGGGATAAACTATAAATTACATTTATCTCCGTAACTTATGAGTTTCTAGGTTTCAGTCCATGTTATCTATTATCTACTTCCTAAAATATATTCTTATGGGAATTTTTTTGTTCCTTTAATAATGGTTTAAAATGAGATTATGAGTTTACAAAATCATATCACCTAGGAGTGTCAAACTAGGTGCAGAGTAAGGACCATTGTCATGTGCCAAGTTACCCCGAGTCAGGCCCAGAAAACCTTGTCATAGTTGTTACTCCTAGGTAAATATGTTCTAGAACCACGTCCACATATAGTGTCCAAGAAGGGATGTATTGTCTTAATAACCAATTAATATATACTTACCAAAATTTATAGATTTTTTCTTCCAGTTATTCATATTATTAAGGGTTTTCACTAGGGTTGTCTAATCCTAATCCCAAAAATAACTAAACCTATCCTATGATACCAACTATAACAACCCTTATCTCTATTATACATTAATACATGTTTTATTACATAAAATTACACTTAATGAAACTAGAGAGATCAAGAGGTCTAGTGTCTTTGGGAAATAAGGTGCATTACATAACAACTTAAACCATGGGATGCAATACATTATTGAAAACTACCTCGACATGATCATAATAATCCATCGAACTTTAAACTGCACGGGATATCCTTGAGACATACATAAAAAAAATTAAGATATAAATTAAAGTAAGTGAATAAAGAAGGAATAACATGAGGAATAAAATAAAAATTAGACAATAGGCATGTCAATGGTGTATAAAAAGAACATGAATAACAAGGAATGCTATAGTGTGATAATCATAACATCGGAAATGTGGAAACAACTTAAAACTCTACATAATAAACATAGGTCTATGTTAAACCTCCAATAATTTATAGTGGACAAATTACTATAAATGAATCATGTAAACCCAAATCCCACATGACGTATCATGATACTAAACATTACCCAATTCATTGAACTACTATCAGGGAGCACCCGACATAATCCTTTCATTTTCATGCTTAAGTTTGCCACATATATCATATAACATGGATTCATTCAGAATTATAATTTATTCCATGATCAAGGAATATGAATATACATATATGTCAGTACCCAATAAAAAAGTACATTTAAATAAAGTTGAATACCCTTGACAGATAAATGGATATGGTATTAACTACGCAATTATTTTGGAATGGAAAATCATGGTGCATTTTTTGCAACATAACAACATCAAATAGAAATTCATAAAATGGGTTTATGAGAGTGAAATTGGTCTCTCATAATTTATAAATAAAATCTATAGTAATAGGGATATGGAAAAAATTCCCAAACATAAATATTTGAATATATAATGTGTAACTTATTAAAGAAACTTGATGAAAGAGATGAAATGAAATAATTGTTAAAAAGTTTAGCATGGTAATGGGTGTAAATAAAGGTTCATAAGAAGGGTAATTGAGGGTGAAAGGGGATCCCATAATTCAAAAATATAATGGAATGTAAGGGGGATAAGTAAAAATGTATCACAACTGAATAAAATGTAAATTAAAATCCATATCATAAATAAAATTCTTGAAAAAAAAAGGAGATAGAGAATCCCTTATAGAACTTCGGCCTTGTAACGACTTAGATAAAGGTCAAAAATGAGAGAGGATAAATAAAATATCATTCCATTAATATCAATTGGATAGTAAGGGAATGATATTAAATGAATCACAATATAACCAATTGAAAATTTAATTACTAATTTCAAGGAAGATTCTTGAAATGAAAAAAAGGAGAGGAAGGTGTGGATCCCTTACTTGAATGTGTGACCCAAAAGGCTTGGTAGGGGATTCTTGAGAGCTTGTGGGAGACTTGGGAGGGCTGTAGAGAGTAGATGTTAGATTTTGATCATTCTCCACCAAGTTTGATGGAAGAAAAATAGGATCTTGGGATGGTTTGTATAGAAAGGGTGGGGGTATCTTTATTATTTTTGTTTTGGATGCTACATAATAAAATATTCAAAAACACAAACCATCCCATGTTTCATGCCCATGATTTTGTCCAAATAATATTGTTTTACATTATTTTATAAGTAAAATGACCGAATATAATAATGTAAAACCCTTTCTTAGGTGGAGGTCAGTCACACTCTCAAAGAAATGATTTTAAACTCCGAAAATATATTATATGTCTTGAAAGATTCATTAAGGATTTTATAAATTAAATAAAATATAATTAAAATAAAATTATTATAAGGTAAAAATATATATATTTTATTGAGTATACATTTTATAGTATTTATTACATCACTATTAGACCATTATAATGTAATAAATCACGCCATATATTTATACGATATTTAATTTTTACCCTAAAATTCATCTATCTCATAAAATTATGAAAAAATCACCATTATATAATTTCAACATCCTAATTCAAAAATTAGTATTTATTTTATCTAAATAATTTTCTAAATTTTTGAATTTTAAATTTTAATATAATAACTAATATTTATTGAAAATTATGGGGTTTTGAAAAATAACCATTTTTTGAACCATTATAAAATATTGCATTTGACATCATAACAATTATATGACCATTTATATTTCATAAATATTATTTAATAAAAATATTAAATTAACATATTATTTATTTCAAATATTCATTAATTCATTAATTCATTAATTGGAGTTAAATATTAATAAAAATATAATTTTTTCTTTAAAAAGTATTTACAAATTAACAATAATAGGATGAAAATATATTCATTGAAAAATAATGTGAATATTTATATTGGTGGGGTCTTAATACATATCCCTTTATTACAATATAATTCATTCTAAGAGTAAGTGGAGTGGTGGTGGGGCTTTTATCGGGCAATTCGGTGAACATGGTTTAGGTTGTGATCTCGATGAACTTGAACTTCTCTCGTAAAAGGTTTCAGTCATTCTTAAGTTGTTAGATTTCATCATGGGCTTGGTCTCGATAAAACCCCCAAAAATTATATCTCCCTTGGAAGCGTCAAAAAATGGGATTCGTAGGGTACAATCCTACTAGTTGAGGCCATCACTTCCTTTGTGTGTGACAAAAAAATTCTTAAAACCCCATATTTATACTAGTCATGTTATCATTATTCAACGGCTATATTATCAATCGTAAAGATACTTAATGGTAATTTAAATTCAATTGGATATAATAAAACAAATTAAGTTAATGTATTTTCTATTTGATTGAATCAAAAATAGAATTTTATTCTTAACAGTTCAGGTTGTTCTAGGTTTTTCTTAGAGATAAGAACTTTGTTAACCACTATGGAAAATGTGGTAATCCTAAAGACATTTACCTGTACATAGATCACATACATCAATACATCCTAGAAATTGCATTCTAATGCCACTTATTCCTCTACTATTATAGGTTTGATGTCATGTAATCCCGTTTAGTAGTAAGCATACTCCATAATAGACATGCTTCCTTATTTTAGGCACATTAACTCTATATCCAAATCAAGCCTCAGGGTCTCTGGGAATAAGTGATCAAATAATTGGGTGTCAAATTCCTTCAATACAAGTTCATATTCTATTCATAATAGACTAATATGTCTCACCAATCCCTTTATGGTCCCAATAGGATATACACCACCTATTTCACCCTCATATCCTTAGGGGTCTCAAGTTTCTTGATGATAGTCTAAACATAATTGATCCAAAACTCGACTGGTCAATAGCCACCCTAAACTATAAATACTGGTGGATGATTGAGATGAAATAAACTCTTGATATTAGACATAAAAAAGAGTATCATTATGATCCTCCCTCTTTATAACCTATACCACTCACAATTGACTAGATCATTTCTCATTTTATTCAACTAAATTATTCTCCTTAGGAGAACCTATCCTTGTACCCTCAGCGGAATTCTTGTATTCTTCCTCCTGGAACTCAGTCGATGAAAAACAACGATGGATTCATCTAAAAATCCAAACACACGTCTTATATTACCAATACATAAGATCATTGACATTTAAAATTAAGTAAAAATGTAAAAAAGTGCACAACAACCCCGTATTTTTGGTCAAGAGGAGTGGATTTCTTATTCCTTATCGATTTAGGTCTCTTAATATTTTTATTTTAACTTTATCTATCCTGGGAATTTTTTAACCTTGGTAGAGTTATATGGAGTGTCAACCCCATTTTATAAAGTAAAACATTTTATAAGTTATTATTGGAACCCCATTTAACTATTACCATCAATTATTTAAAGCATTAATGTGCTCAAAATTTAAAACGTTTATCCATTCTAATGGATTAGATTAATAGAATTCCACCATTAATTTTTATGGACCCCATATAAATTGATTCTAACACTTTATGTAACCAACCTCGGTACCATAACCATATAGATAAAATAATGGAATCGTGATAGTTTTATAAATTTATATGTGGGTATATTATGTATGAACTCATTCTTTTTTCCATTCCGAGATAGAAGTAGAATCCCATAAAACAATAATATCTCACCGAAGTGTGCCAATAAATGTGGAAATCAATCAACCATAAAATTGAAAGTCAATAACATCAGTCCCACTCCTTATAAATTTTTCATTTTCACCTTACGTGGGTTAGCTACATCCAGCATGAGCTAATTACCAATCCCTGACACATCCTACTCTCATTTCTACCATACCAAAATATTAAGATAATAAAAAAGGTATATTGGAAACAAAATTGTGATTCCACAACCTATAATCCATTAAACCGGTTCTCTAAGTTAGTACAACACTTGTCCTCAAGTGCCCATCCCCATATTCCATAGGTTCCCAACTGTTGTAAAGGGTCTGTGAGGTTGATGTGGGGAAACTATGACCTCATAAACAAAGTGTTCAATATGTAAAGAAATAAGGGAGATAAAATCTATCAAGATAAAAATAAATAAATAAATTTATAAGTAGGTAATAAGTAAACAAATTCACCCATGATATAACAAAATTTTCAGCATACCCATAGGTGAGTCGTAAATGTTAGATTCTAATGTAAAAATCCCAAAAAGTAAACATAAGTAAAAATAGAAAAAAATATACCAAACTCCCATAAGTTTGATTGATATCCTGGTCATAGTCTCCATGATCCATCCCTTACCAAACCATGTTCTTGACCTTGGGTGTTTTCCTTTATCTAACCCTACATCAATAAAGTCCACTTGGGTACCAAATGGTTGCCTAAGAAGGGTGTTGGTATGACTTGGTAAAACACCACCAATGGTGTCTAAAAGAATATCTAGTTTTAGACAAGATCCATATATGTACATATGCCTCATAAAATAAGAAGATAAATGAAATAAATTAATTTAATAAATCAGAGTCGATCCTCAGGATTTGTAATGACACCTTATCCAAACCTACCCACCTTCATCTAAGGATGGATATCTCTATGCACATCTCCATGACTATCCATTCATAAACCCCATACAAAATAAAGGATAGAATTCCAACATTTAAATTATCACATATCATGTAAAATATAACCACTCATCTCTTCAGTCTCATTCAACTAGTATCATATAGAATCCATAAAGATCAAACTAGAATTCATAACCTATACACCAATTAAAATCCATGGATCTTATCCTCGAATTTCAAATAATTTTCATTTTATGTCTTATGGAATCCAAAAGATCAAATCCTAGAATTCCCATTTATATATAAAACTATATATGGTGGAATCTAAGGATCTCATCTTGGCATAATAATTTAGTTATTATTAAGTAATTACCCATAATTAAAGGATTTTATCTCAACATTACCATTTATTTAATCAATCCAATACATGAGAATATATTCTATTTAAATACATTTATACAAATGTACAAAATAAAGACAATTTCAATTAATTCAGTTTTCTAATTTCATTTAATTTATATCTAACAAGGTTACATTTGAACCTCTTCATAATAATAATACAGACCTTGTATTTCCCTATAATAGAAATGAACATCCAACTAATATGGTAATCACACCCTAAAGGGGTGGAAGAGTTTCATTTTAGTTTTATCAAGTTATAAATAATAATTTTTAAAGGGTATTAAGATCATTTTAGGGATGTAAATAACTAATTTTAGGTTCTAGAAAAGATACATGACGAACATGTATGATGATATACCTTGAATATATTGTCAAAAAGGAGAAATTGTAAGTCATAGATAGAATACTACTAAACTTAGGTAAAATATATTCCACGCATATAATATCACACTACCAAAAATAGGGCAAAGAAAGTGATGCCCTTTATCAGCGCTAAACAGAAAGCACTGATAAATGGGTATTCCTTTATCAGCGCTAGTTAAAAGCGCTGATAAAGGTTACATTTATCAGCGCTAAAATACACACTTATAAAGGTATACCATTTATCATCGCCTTTTTTAGCGCTGATAAAAGGGTACATTTATCAGCGGGTATTTTAGCGCTGATAGAAGTTTTTATTCTTAATTTATATAAAATTATAACATTTATAAGTGCTAAAATAAAAGCACTGATAAAACATACCTTTATCAGAGCTTCCAACGAGCTCTGATAAAGGTTCCAGTGGTTTTTTATTTAACAATCCTAACAGGACCTCCTCTCTCGCACATGGTAAAGCTTTCACGGAAGCTGAACCAGGACCCTCTTCTATCGTGACTTCTCCTCCTTGTTCTCCTCCTCTTCTGCATCCTCGTCTTCCTCTTCCACCTTGTCCTCGTCCTCCTCCTCCTCCACTGTCGTCGTTGGGTTTTAATGCTACGCTGCTGCCTCCTCACCATTGGGTTTTGCTCCTCCGTCGCGACTGTCGCTACCTCTACCGTCACAACCGTCGCTGCCTCCGCTGTCACGACCGCAGCTGCCTTCGTTGTCGCGACCACTGTTTCCTCCACCTCCATGACCGCTGCTGCCTCCGCCGCCGCCGCCGCCTCCACCGCCACTGCCTCTGCCGCCGCTGGTCAGTGTATGAGTATTTTTCTTTCTCTTGGGTTAATATAAATGATAAATGATGATCTTTTAATAATTATGATGACTTATACTTTTTTTATAAGTGAGTTGAACCTATGTATGGGTAGTTGGGGGAAGAGTGAGAGCCCAGGTGGTGAGAACCTTATATTGTAGGTTGTTTTAGATAACAGGTGTGTGAGAACCTCTAGTAAGTGGTTGGTATGGTTCACTAGATGATGTGTGTTTTGAGGTGGGGATAAGAGTTGCACCCATGGGCTAAGGATTGTGTAAGAATTGATGTAAGGGGTTTGTGTGAGATCCCAGTGGTCGTTAGCATGTGACTCATGATGGTAGCGAGTTAGTGAGTTTTGGTGGTTGGGGAGACTACATAGTGGGGTTATATTTGTGTTATGAATACCATAGATATGTAAATACAAGGTCGAATCTTTTACATGAGGTATTGATGCATATTAGGTGTTATCAAGTTGATAGTTAAGGAATGGTCATGCCTTGGATTTTTGTAAGGGAAGCACTCTCTATTCTTGAGTTTTGGTGTTATGACTTGGTTGAGGGACATGATCATTCAGATTCCTAACCCTATTGATTTATAGTGTGTTTTTAATGTGGCCATCACTATTTAACCTATATGGATGGGTTTAGGGTAATGAAGCATGTGTATATTCCTTTGGTTTTGGAATAATGTTGGGTAACTGGTGATCGTGTGGTGAGTTTTGGCATGGTGTGATGTTAAGATTGGAAAATAGTTCCAGGGGTGTCCCATTGAAAATATGTGTGTTCCCCCTAATTTTTGTCAAGATGTACAGGTAGTCTCATTGAGATTTAATAGGGATATGATCTTACTCACTAGATACCACGTGTTTTGTTGAAATGATTGTACCATGATGTTTAATGTCATGTGATTAGGATGTATGTATCGTGAAAGTTGTGATAACAGAGGATTGATTAGGGCTTAATAATTTGGGATATGCTATCTAGAATAAACTTGGGGATGATACCTAATAAGGAAGACCTATTGGTTAGGGATTACCCATTGTATGTTCATCTTTTATATTTTAAAAAGTTTGTTGAACTCATTCTATCGAAGGTGGGTTCTATAATTTCCTGTTATCATAAGGTGTGTTTAACCATGGTGTGGGTTGATTTCATTTTTAGTGGGTTTGTGGGGTTTGTGGGATGTGGTAAATGGTGTACTCGGTTTTAGATTATTTTATTCTCATGAGTTTCCCCTATTTTATGTTTTCTTTTCAGTTGGAAATCTCCTCTGTTGTGCGCCTCTCCTCTGCCACGAACGCACCTCTGTCGTGTGCTTAACGACACCTTTGCGGTGAGTTTTCTCCTGTTACCCATTGTCTTCCTCTTGTTTTCATGTTATTATTGTTTGATATTGATCATTATAATGTGAAATGTACGGGCTAAATGCCCCGCTGAAAATCGTGGTCATTGGTGGTCCTTGTTTGCGCACTAAATGAATTGCATGTTGGTTGGTTCTTGTTGAACATTTGAATATAAAAATTGGTAATTTACGTATACTTGACTTATGAATGAACTCCCCAGGATGATATAATTTCAGTGATAACCCCTGAATTAACAAACAAAATTGATTAAGGGATGCTTTGTAAAATCTAAAATTATGATTGTTTTGATTGTATGGTGTTGAGATTGTGAGCACGATTGTGTTTTTGTATGGCGTTGTTGTTGTTGGAAAGATTGATATTCCATTTTCTCCATTTTGTAGTTCTTCAACCATTGAATATCAATCCAAACATTACCCATTTCAATGGCACCACCACTTTGTTACTAGTGAAATTCCACTGAATCCTAAAAAACCACTTCTAGAGGACTCTATGAGACACCTTATGGTGTGAAGATGATGTTTTTCAGATTCTATATATTTTTAAAATACATGGTATGTAGTCTTGTTAAATGGAACATGCTTCAACATACATGGATTTCATATGGATTTTAATGCCAGACAACAGCTATATCCAAAATTTACACCACATGACTCATCTTCTGACTCAAACTTGGAATAATTTTTATTTTAAATGTTACATGTCATGTGAACATAGGTAACACACAATGTATTTCAAAGACATATAATTCAGCATGAAACCATGTACATGCCATGAAATAATGGTAGAACCATATGATATGTGTTTTACTTCACTCACACCATGTATAGATACCATAGAAACATTATGTGTATAGACTATACACCCCTAGGGTTCATGTAAGAACTACACACCATGTATTCCACAACAAATGTGATGCATAGCCGGTGAAGTGACTCATTTTTTATCTAAAGTACACACCTTTAGCTCAAGTTTTTATATATGTCATGTATTTTCAAAGGCATCATGGAGTCTTTTTATGACTAAATTGGAATTAATTATATATATGTCAGATTAAATCAGGTATCTTATCCATATATTATGTTCACCCTAATAGACACACCATGTATATGGATTTCACATGAGTTTAGAAATGGTACTATACAACTAACCTTGACTGAGAACTCTACACATTGTGTAACCATTGAACAAATTTTGTGCTATGTTAATTTCATTATTATTATTTATTTTTTACTTAGATGATAATATTTCATGTATGAGTATCCCATTATAAATATCTTCTCATGTACATCACAATATTATGATTCCCTCATTCATTGGAAATTGCACACGATGTGGTTTGGATATTTTAATTATCTTTACTCTGCTTGAGAGTTGACAAGTGACAAGTGAGATTTTTGGAGAAAATATTGAGTATGGTACTCCCCCATGTTTCAGTGAAGAGTCCTCCATGTATAGGTTTTAGGTACTCCATGGAGATATACAAAATATATGGCATAGTCTCCCGTATATAGATAGAGTTCATGTACTTTCACATGTTTTGGGGTAGGTTCCTCTTTTTCATTATAGAGGCATTTGTACCGTGATTTTTTTTATAAAACCCAAACAATTCTACTTGATTAATTAAAACATAATATTAGGCAAGTTCGAGATCGAACCCATAAAGATGATGAATATGAATAAAGAATGGATGAATTCCAATTGTTTGACAAAAGAGTATGAAGATGACATGAAATAGTTTATCAAGTTTGCAGGAGATCATGCATGTGACCCTTCTCAAATCCTTTGTCCGTGTTTACGCTGTTATTATTCAAGACAAATTAGTCCAGAAGTGTTGGAAGAACACCTAATCTGTCATGGAATAGATCTAATTTATACATGTCTAAATAAACATGGGGAAAAACGAATGTAGGAAGTGGCTCTGATAACACGACATTTTATGGAAGATCTGATATGATTACAAGCGTGAACAATGAAGACGATCGTATGGAGGGTGTGATTATAGATGTAAATGATGATGAATATATAATTGAGGAAATGAAAAGGACAGTTGAAGATGAACTTCGTGATTGCCCAAAATCATTTGAGGAGTTAAAGAGTTGTGAAAAAATGCCATTGTATGTTGGTTGCACTAAATATACAGCATTTTCAGCCATATTGAAGCTGTATAATTTGGAAGCAGGCAATGGGTGGAGTGGCGCTAGTTTTACAGAACTACTTTCTCTCCTTAATGACATGCTCCCAAAAGATAATGAACTCCCAAGCCGAACATACGATTCCAAACGAATGCTATGATCGATGGGTATGATCTCTGAAAGAATACACGCCTGCCCGAATGACTGTATATTGTTTCTCAAGGACCAAAAATCACTTAATGAATGCCAAAATTGTGGTGCTTCTCGATACAATAAAGATTATTCTCGTCCTATGAAAGTTGAATGGTACATTCCAATCATTCCAAGGTTTAGGCGCCTATATGGAAGTGAGGAGACTACAAGAAAATTGACATGGCATGCAGATAAAATAATTAAAGATGGAAAACTACGTCACCTGGCAGACTCTCCTCAGTGGAAGAGAATTTGTCATTAGTATCCTGAATTTGTAAACGAGCCGAGAAACCTTTATCTAGCTTTATCTACATATGGGGTGAATCCCTTTGGTTTTCAAAGTAGTAGTCACAGTACATGGCCGGTTATGTTGGTAAATTATAACTTACCACTGTGGTTATGCATGAAATGAAAATGCATCATGTTATCTATGTTTATATCAAGACCAAAACAACTGGGTAATTATATTTATGTTTATTTGGCTCCATTGATAGAGGATTTGATGGTATTGTGGGATTCAGGTATTACGTTATATGATGCTTACAAAAAAGAAGATTTCACTTTGAAAGCCATATTTTACGGGACGATAAATGACTTTCCTTATTATGGAAATTTTTCAGGATATAGCATTAAAGGAACTCAATGGTATCCCATTTGTGAACAAGGTACACAGTCAATTCGGTTGAAAAATTCATCGAAAACCCTGTTTTTAGGACATCTCAGATTTCTACCCTGACTGCATTAGTACTGATCTTGGACGACATCATTCTAAGGAAGTTCCGAAGAACGTACAACACCATCTCCACTAGCAGGTGATCAATTTTTCGAGAATGTAAAAGATTTGAACACTACTTTTGGTAAACTATTTTTGAAAAACCTTACAAAAACTAGTTGGAAAAAGAGATCAGTTTTTTTTGAATTACCATACTGGAATTTTCTGTATGTTATAAATTTTCTTGATGTTATTCATATTGAAAAAAACTGTATGTGATAGTGTCATCGGCACATTGCTAAATGCACCTAGAAAAATGAAGGATGGAATTAAGGCTAGATTGGACATGGCTGATATGGAAATACTAGAAGATTTGGCACCAGTGAAGGGTGAAAAATGAACATTTCTTCCTCCTGCTGCTTACATAATTTCCAGGTAGGAGAGATATCAGTTTTGTAACTTCTTGAATGACGTAAAGTTTCCAGAGGTGTATTCATAAAATATCAAGGACATCGTGGCAATGAGAAAATTAAAATTAAAGGTTCTAAAATCACATGGCTGCCATTTTATGATGCAAGATCTAATTCATATATCATTAAATTGCATTTTTTCGAAGAATGTGTGCCATACATTAACGATGCTCTATTTTTTCTTCAAAGCTATATGCAGTAATGTTATAGACCCTGCGAAATTTCCATCTATGGAAAGAGAAATTGTCATCTAATTATGTGAATTGTAAATGTTCTTCCCACCGACATTTTTGATATGATGGTTCATTTGATGTTTCATTTGGTGAGACAGATTTGACTATGTCAACCAGTACATTATAGATGGATGTATCCCATTGAACAGTATATGAATATTTTTAAAGGGTATGTCAAAAATAGAGGTCGGCAAGAGGGTTGTATTTCAGAGCAATATATTGTTGAGGAAGTCATTGAATTTTGTACCAAATACCTTTCTGGTGTAGAAAACATTGGCCTAATGAAGTCTCCTCACACTGAGTGGCTTGTGGGTGAAGGAATTTCGGGAAGAGAGGTTGTCACATTCAATATTACATATCTGGAGCAGGCTCACCTTTACGTTTTTCATAACAGTTTTGATGTTGACCCATATGCTCAAACCCACAAAGAAATTCTTAGGCATTTTAATCCATCTAGGGCTGAAAAACGGATATCAGATACACATAATCGATAGTTTATAGGATGGTTTCAATACCATATTTTAAAGCAGTTAGATGAAAATCCAGACTCAATTTCAGAACGACATCGATGGCAAGCCAGAGGAGCAAGTGTGTATGTATTATATTACAATGATTATGTTGTTATTATTAATACATTCTATACTAATGAACATAATAAAGACAGTACCATGTAGAATAGTGGGGTTATACTTATGGTTGAGGCAATTCATGTTTTCGGTGCTAAGGACAAAAATCCAATTTATGCGAATATGTCATACATTGGCATCATCAAATGAATATTGAAGTTGGATTATACGAAATTAAAAGTGCCAATTTTTCAATGCAAGTGGGTTGATAACAAGAGTGCTATTAAAATCGATGAATTAGGATTTGTGAAAGTTGAATTCAGTAAGGAAGGGGAGAAAGAAGAACTATTTATAATGGCATCACAGGCATTACAAGTATTTTATGTTCCAAACCACGCAAACTGAAATTGGTCAATTGGTCTATTATCGACCAAAACAACTTAAGGGTTAGATGAAAGTTCAACAGAGGATGACCCTTTTATAGGGACTTCACAATCATTTCGCAGCGGTCCCAATGTAGATGGAATTTTATATATCATAGGAGACTACAATGAAGGGATTTACATAGTCGATAGAGGAGTCAAATATCTTTATCCTTTAAAGAAAAAAAGAGAGTATAATAATCAGATAATTTGTTTATTGTAATATAAATTGTGTTATGTTATGTTATTATCTGTATGCTGCTACTTTTATGTAATCTAAATTAAATGTTAAACCACTTCTGTAGATAATGACTTCTTCACCTGCTGATGTACCCAATATCAAGGCACAAAAGGTCTCTTAACCACCTACTGGTGGTCCCAATGTAGAGTAACAACAGGTTTCTCAAGTAGCTTCCAGTGGTTCTAGTGCAAAGCAACAACAAGTTTCTCAACCTGTTGATGATGGTCCCAGTACAGAGCAACAACAAGTTTCTCAACCTGTTGATGCTGGTCACAGTGTTGATGCTAGTTCTCTGTAGAAAGATATTGATGATACTTTTGAGGAAGTCGTAGGGAATGAAACCCTGAATGCACTAAAAAAAGTGTGTCGTAGTTTGAAAATTATAGCCAAAATAATTAAGGCATCAAATTTGAGGTGGGATGGAATAAGCGAGTCCAACATGTTAACCCCAATAGAGCCATCTTTAGTACCTACATTGGAATCGTCACTCGGTAATGTGTGCCGATTGATGTACAGTCGTGGAACCATGATGTCACCAGTCTTAAGACACTAATGTGGGGAGAGATTATGGTAACACTGTGATATCATTTTTTTAATTTATTAGAATAAAATACCAAAACATTTACTTACTCTTAATCATCCATTGCAGAGTGAATTTATAGTATATTCCTCACACAAGGAATATGTATTAAGAGTTTTGGGAAGGATTCATAGAGGTTTCCGCACAATTTTAACAAAAATCATCTTAAACATACTGAAGGGAAAATCAATCTGCACCCACCTCCTCTTTATGCACACTTGATATCCCAAGGAGTGTACGACGTGTTTATCAACCATCGTGGGGAGTAGACTTTTCAGGTACATTGTGTGGGGTAATACGTTGTTTGACGTTGCTTGTATTCATCACTTTGATTGATAGTTTTTTGTTTATAAAATATCAACTGAGTGCCGAAAATCAAAAACATACAGCAGAACCAGTGTACCCTTACCGTAAAGCAAGGATGGGGTACGCTTCACTTGAGCAGAAATTGGTATGTCTTTTAAATCTACCGTACTACTTATATGTTACATAAAACAACACCATAACCATGTTTCTCTATTTATATGCAAATTGATGAATCAAAATTTAAAGCTAAATAAATCACATTCCATGTGATATGGAAGGAGGATCGTGTAACTAAAGAGGGGATAATGATAGATAAAAACACACAAAAAGTGTGGGAAACATGTGTAAGTATGACATAATATAAGTTTGATTTGTTTTAAATCGTTATTACATTACAATGACTGCTTATTTTTCTATATTTTCTATCTGACATAGTCATAGGAATTAACAACACCCGCACCAGATGCAGACATACTTTCAGCAGCCTTAAATCGGCCAGACTTGTATGGCCGCGTCAAGGGTGTGGGTTTTGGGGTAACACCCCAAACATATTTTCAAAAACAAAACAAGCAGAGGATGAAAATGAAAAAAATGGAAAATCTGCAAGAAAAATTAGCTATTTTTAAAGAAGAATTACAATACCAGAGAGAGATGATGGAAACATTGATGGGGGAGAGGTAAAGAGAAGAAACATCTCAACAACAACCCGTGTGTGACGGTCCCTCCCCACCCCCCACCAGCTTTGAGGAAAGCCGTTCCACTAAAAAATCTGACTTAGCTGAGGTAATCAGTGTTTTAATAATTGTTTCTGTGAAATGTGATTCACATTGACACTAATACCTTTCCTGTACTAATATTCTACAAGGTGAAAATTATGTTGATTTATATCTATCAACTCCCACCTATCATCTTGTAGCGAGGGCTACGGTGTCCAATACGCATAATGACATGCTACACAACAGACAACTTCCAATAGATCATTTCAGAGTGTCAATTAATGTAGCTAATGAGCAGAGTGTTGAGCTACCTATTACAAATGATGATGAAGACATTCATATGTTTGAACAAGTTGGTGGAAGATTCATCGCATGGTCGTCAGTTCTTGTAAAAAAACATGTCGACAAGGTGGTATCCATTTCCAAGTTATTTTTCAAGATGGACCTTTAACATTTAATGAAAAAATGTCTAAACCAATGAATGTTATTATATAATGACAAAGATAAGGGGGTGAAATGAAATATCAGCTCAAAATTATCTCAAGGATCATCCAACTGATTGAAACAGTCTACTAAGAGCACCTTCACCCTGCATGTTCTATATCCACAGTTAATATCATTGCAGGCTCGTGTGGATACAAAGTTGACAGACAGCAATGCTCACACAGCTGATTTTGAAAAAAAAATGTACGGAGAGGAAACATCATATTTCGTTAGTGATGAAAATGTAAATGAAATCCTCAAGTATGAATGGCTAGGTGCCTCAGTTGTAAATGTATACATTAGGTATGTTTTCATGATTTTATTTTACAAAAGATGATATACTCTAATAATTATGACTAAATAAATTTTATATTTTTCACTGGCATATATATGAAAAACAATTGAAGGGATTTCCACATGAACAAAAATTTGGACTCGTTAGTCCTCACACCACCTCTTCAAAACAAGAAATAAATTCTGATAAAGAGGCTGCAATAATATAATCCCTGCTCAAATCATTTGAAAAAAAAATTACGGATGACAGACTCTTTTTAATACCAACAATGCAGGGGTAAAACTCTACAATTTAATCATATCAACTATATTTTCATTTCATTCTTTACTTATTACTTTTTTAATTTTTAGGGAGCAATGGATACGGATTGCAGACAATTTGGATACTCCAATGATTTATTTTCTGGATTCAACTTATGGATATCCAACAAACTGACCACGCATGATGGCATTTGTTAATTTGTAATACACTAGAGGAAACATTTTAAAACTAAACATCTAGTTATATAATTTAT
Organism: Viscum album; assembly: GCA_963277665.1. Lineage (NCBI taxonomy): Eukaryota > Viridiplantae > Streptophyta > Magnoliopsida > Santalales > Viscaceae > Viscum > Viscum album. The sequence continues at coordinate 1,716,130,310 of OY728130.1, forward strand.
GTTATTTTCTTTCCAAGGAAGAGAATGTCGCTCACGGGTGACCAGAGCGAAAACCCTAACATTGCAGATTAAGGGACCCTTGATGCTAGATCGTTTGCGGAAGTAGTCACGGGTCGAGTTCCCCATGCTGAATCAAAGGCCACTGATAATCTTTCTCCAAAAACATATAGACATAGAGGTCTATCGGCGATTGCATTCTCGAAAGATGAGGTACACAAACTTTCTTCTGATCCTCGATTGGCACTTGTTGGAAGTTTTTTAAAGCATCGACCTTCGCTCATTTTTCTGCCAAAAACCCTGGAAAACATTAGATTCATAGATTTTCATATTATTTTATTGAATGCATGCCATGTTTTGTTTCGTTTTGCTTCGGAAAATGATTTTTATCGGTTCTGGACACGAGGTACTTGGTCCTTTGGAGGGTCTGTTATAAAGGTGTTCAAGTGGACTCCAGACTTTGAAATTTTTGATGAACCTCCCATTGTGCATATCTGGATTGGGTTCCCTGGCTTACCTCTTCATCTATTCAAGAAATGTGCTCTTTTTTCAATTATTGGCCCCTTTGGACTTCCAATTAGGCTAGATTCTGCTACCTTGAATCTATATAGACCTTTTGTTGCTAGGATTTGTACTGAAGTCGATATTTCGCATGAGTTGTCATCTCATATCTAGGTTCCAAATGGAGAATATGGATTTATACAGGATGTTGTCTTTGAGAATGTTCCATTATACTGTAAAAGATGCTCTAGAATTGGTCATATGATGACTGAATGTGAGGATCAAAGGTTTGAACCTCCCCCAGCTCATCCTAGGACACTTTGGGTGGAAAAAACTGCTCCAAAAAAGCGCATTGATGCTCAAACATTAAGGCATGATGCTTACACTAAATCCAAAAACCCCATTGATGTCCCTAGACCTATCACTGAGACATCAATATCCAAAGAAATTAAGCACAAACATGAGGATAAGGATGACACTCCTATGGAAAAGGGTGAACCTTCTATATGCCTCCATATTGAAACTAAGGACACGTCAGGACTTTTTCATGCATCAAACACTACCAATAACCCCAATATGGATCCTACACCCCCGATAGATGAATAAGAGAAGCACCTTGAAGTGTATGATACACAAAATAAGGATCAAAATGATTCTTCAAATTCTTAAGACTCCTTACGGGGGCTGATGATCAACCTAATCAGATTGAGGAAGCCTATTTAACCTCAAGAGCCATAAAGGGGAAAAAAGAAATGGTTGATGTTGATGGCTTAATTGCCCCTAATCCAAGAAAAACTAGAAAACGCAGAGACTATTCCCAAATGGAAAGAACTATTGTTACAAGGGCTTTGGATCCCTCCAAAAAGGAAGATTTTGATCCTCCACTATCCCCCAACAATGGATGATACCCCCCTACAACCCATAACTATAGAGAATTCATCTACCACCTCAAATTCATCTAACTCAGATAGATCTGAAAGTGATCTTGAAAACGACCTGCCTTATCGGGATGCATACCAACTTGAAGAGAAGTTGGATTTTTCTGAGGAACTTGGATCTTGGATGGATGATAATGATACACGTGCATTCAAAAAATACAAAAATGATGAAATAATGGCTGATAACTACCTAAAACTCAGAAATAGAATGTTCCTTAAAGTGGTGGAAGAGTTTAAAAATGATTCTCACTTTGACTTCAATGCTATCTCTTGGGAATAATTATTATGCAATCAGTACCTGTCTATTTTGTAGCTTTCTGGTTTTGATTTTCATCGTTCTTTCTTGTTTTCATCACACTTCTCCTTCTGTTTATGTTTCCTCCTAGGACCTTTCTGTAGATCTGCAATTCTGTTCCACTTTAAGCATCTAACTCGGGATTTTCAATTCCCTTCGATAGAAATAGACTGATTGGATATTCTCTGGTTGATTTTTGGCTTCAAGATGAGATGTGGTTTCTTTCAACCTGGAGATTCATGTTTTGATCTTCTTGTGTTTTTTCTCCGAACTTCCTCTCTTCAATCCCACTGATTTATTTAAGTACATGGAGGAATTTAATGTTTCTTTTGTGGAGGAGGAATTCTCACAGGTTATATCGAGAAATTTTGCAGTGAGGTGGCACCTCATCTGATTGTTTTCTTATCTGTTCAGTTATTATTTGGTTCCTTTGATCTTGTGAAACATTGAATCCTGCCGTTTTTCTGTGTGCATCCTTGAGTTGTCTTTGGTCTATTTACCACATGATAGCAGGTACTTCTGGTTTGATTCGGACTGCAATGTTGAACTGCATGTCAATTTGATCTGCGAGTCCCTGGATACATTGCAAGATCTCCACTTTATCTGATGAGCAAAGAAGATCTCTAGGAGCAGGTATGGAAAATCCTTGTTTATCTTTTTTTACTCAATGTTAAATCTAATTTTGTCTTTGTAACTTTGAGATGGTGTAAGCGTATTACACCTCGAAATTTCCTTGTAACCCTTTGATTTAATAAATTCCGTTTCCATGGACTGAATTTCCAGTTCATGTCACTCTCTCAAAAAAAAATTTATGTTATCTTTTAATGAGGATTCTGTTATGATATGGTGGTGCATCAATATTTTCTAATGTATGGAATGAATCCATAGCATAAGGAAGAGAAAGCCTAAAAGATCTAAAACTGGAAAATTATCCGGGTCTATATAATAACATTTCACTATCTAAACACATATCAAAACAAATTATTTATTGTTGTCTATGTTTCTACAGTGTCCAAAACAAAAAAAAACGGAAAGGACTCTGATTATAATGTTTGTAAATTTAGGAAAGATATCATATTTCATCAACAAACTAGCATCCCTGATGAGGTATTTTTGAAAATAATTTCGAGTTCATTTAAAATATTTATTAATACTTTTTGTATTTATATTTTTTCAGTACTAACATGACTGTCGCAAAAACTCATATTCAGAAAACGATATAGATGTGTTTAGAAATGAACAGGCAACATACCTGATGGAAGATTGTACACAAATAAGATGAAGGTGAGTTCCTACTAATGTTATCCATATATGATCATTGAGATCTCCCTTGTTTACACTTTTTGAGCATATATGATCACCCTTTATTATGTTTCATATCCTTAGGTTATGAAGAATTGTTTTAGATGTGATTTGTATTTCTAGTAAAGCATAACTCATTGGACTATAATAGTCGATAGTGTGGAAGTTGACCGATGCATAGTCATTCAGTCCACTCACGAGCATCTTAAAATCTTGATGGGAACCAATATCTTGGATTTTCAATTTTATAATTTTGCATTCCCTTATATGTGGGTGACGGTGTCCAGGAGGGAGGGGCTGTCCAGAAGTAGGGGGTGTTTTGGGGAGGGGTGTGTCCAAGAGGGAGGGGGTGTCCAGGTGTGAGGGTGTCCAGGAGGGGAGGGAGGGGGTGTGTCTATGGGGGTGTCCATAATTGGGGAGTCTAGGAGGGGAGGGAGATCTCTTAATACAATTATATGGAGGAAATCCTCTATGTCACACTTCACCAATCCTTATATGGAATTTCCTACTCATCACAAGTGACATACGGAAAACCGAGAAAACATGTTCAGATTATTTTGATACTTTAGAACAATGATCCATGAGTCATTTTTGACATTTACGAATCAATCATACCACAATCTGATGCATGGTGTGATCGGTATGGCTCAAAGTGTCTGATATCAGTTTGAAATTGACATTAACTTTAGAAAACAAAACTACTGACATATGGAATACCAAGAAAATGCATTCGGATTGTTTTGATACATTAGGAAAACAATCCATGAGTCATTTTTGATGTGTATGAATCAACTGAACCTCAATACGATGCACGGTGTGATCGATATGGTTAATAGTGTCTGATATCAGTTTGAAATTGACAAAAACTTTAGAAAACAAAACAAGTGACATAAGGAAAACCAAGAAAATACATTCATATTGTTTAGATACTTTAGGAAAACGATCCATGAGTCATTTTTGATGTGTAAGAATCGACCGTACCTCAATTCGACGAACGGTGTGACTGGTATGGTTAAAAGTGTCTGATATCAGTTTGAAATTGACATAAACTTTAGAAAACAACAATAATCACATAAGGAAAACAAATAAAACGCATTTGGATTGTTTTGATACATTAGTAAAATGATTAATGAGAAATTTTTGACGTGTAGGAATTGACCCCACCTCAATCCGACACACGGTGTGACTGGTATGGCTAAAAGTGTCTGATATCAGTTTGAAATCGACATTAACTTTAGAAAACAACACAAGTGAATTATGGAAAATTAAGCAAATGCATTCGGATTTTTTGATACTTTAGGAAAAGGATCCATGAGTCATTTTTTAGGTGTTCGAATCAACCACACCTCAATTTGACGCACGGTGTGACCGGTATGGCAAAAAGTGTCTGATATTAGTTGGAAATTGACATTAACTTTAGAAAACAACACAAGTGACATACTTCAAACTGTGAAAATGCGTTCAGATTGTTTTGATACTTTAGGACAACGATCCATGAGTCATTTTCGAGGTGTAAGAATCAAACGCACCTCAATCCGAATCATGGTGTGACCGGTATGGCTAAATTTGTCTGATATCAGTTTGAAATTGACATTAACTTTAGAAAACAACACTACTGACATACGGAATACAAAGAAAACGCATTTGGATTGTTTTTAAACATTAGTACAACGATCCGTGAGTCCTTTGTGACAGGTAATAATCATCCGTACCTCAATCTGACACACGGTGTGATCAGTATGGTTAAAAGTGTATGATATCAGTTTGAAATTGACATAAACTTTAGAAATCCACACTACTCACATACAAGAAATCGAGCAAACGTGTTTGGATTGTTTTGATACTTTAGGACAATGATCCATGAGTCATTTTTGAAGTGTAATTATTGACCTCACCTCAATCTGAAGCACGGTGTGACCGTTATGGATAAAAGTATCTGATATCAGTTTGAAATTGACATTAACTTTAGAAAACAACAGAAGTGACATACAAAAAACCAAGCAAACACATTCAGATTGTTTTGATAATTTATGACAATGATACATGAGTCATTTTTGAGGTGTAAAAATTGACTGCACCTTAATCCGACACACGGTGTGACTGGTATGGTTAAAAGTGTATGATATCAGTTTGAAATTGACATTCACATTATAAAACAACACAAGTGACATATGGTAAACTGAGAAAATGAATTCGGATTGTTTTGATACTTTAGTAAAATGATTCATGAGTGATTTTTGAGGAATAATAATCAATCTCACCTCAATCCAATGCACAGTGTGACCTTTATGGATAAAAGTGTCTGATATTAGTTTAAAATTGACATTAACTTTATAAAACCACACTACTTACATATGGAAAACTGAGAAAATGAGTTCAGATTGTTTTGATACTTTAGGAAAAAGATACATGAGTCATTTTTGACGTGTATGAATCCACCTCACCTCAATCCAATGCACGATGTGATCGTTATGGTTAAAAGTGTCTGATATCAGTTTGAAATTGACATAAACTCTAGAAAAAACACTACCCACATATAGAAAACTGAGAAAACGCGTTCGGATTATTTTGATACTTTAGGAAAATGATCCATGATTAATTTTTGAAGTGTATGAATCAACCAAACCTCAATCCAATGCACGTTGTGATCGGTATGGATAAAAATGTCTGATATCAGTTTGAAATTGACATTAACTTTAGAAGACAACACTACTAACATACGGAATAAAAATAAAACGCATTCGTATTGTTTTGATACTTTAGAAAAATGATCCATGAGTCATTCTTGATGTGTAAGAATCATCCCCTCCTCAATCCGACACACGGTGTGATGAGTATGGTTAATAGTGTCTGATATCAGTTTGAGATTGACATAAACTTTAGAAAACAACACAAGTGACATAAGTAAAACTGATAAAACATGTTCAGATTATTTTGATACATTAGGAAAACTATCCATGAATCATTTTTGATGTGTAAAAATTGACCTCACCTCAATCTGACGTACAGTGTGACCGGCATGGCTAAAAGTGTCTAATATCAGTTTGAAATTTACATTAACTTTAGAAAACAACACAAGTGACATACGGAAAACTAATCAAACACATTAGGATTGTTTTCAAGCTTTAGGAATGTGATACATGAGTCATTTTGGAGGTATAAGAATCAACCACACCTCAATCCGACACATGGTGTGACCGGTATGGCTAAAAGTGTATGATATCTGTTTGAAATTGGCATTAACGTTAGAAAAAAACACTACTGACATACAGAATACTGAGAAAACGCATTTGGATTGTTTTGATACTTTAGGATAAAGATCCATGAGTCATTTGTGACGTGTACGAATCAACTACACCTCAATCCAATGCATAGTGTGATTGGTATGGATAAATATGTCTGATATCAGTTTGAAATTGACATAAACTTTAGAAAATAACACTACTAACATAAGGAAAACCAATAAAACACATTCATAATGTTTTTATACTTTAGGAAAATGATACATGAGTCATTTGTGATGTGTAAAAATCTCTCGCACCTCAATCCGATGCACGGATTGACTGATATGGCTAAAAGTGTCTGATATCAGTTTGAAATTAACATTAACTTTAGAAAACAACATAAGTGACATACAGAAAAATGAGAAAACGTGTTCGGATTGTTTTGATACTTTAGTATAACAATCCATGAGTCATTTGTGGGGTGTAACAATCGACCTCACCTTAATCTGATGCATGGTGTGACCGGTATGGCTAAAAGTTTCTGATATCAGTTTGAAATTGACATTAACTTTAGAAAACAACACAAGTGACATACGGAAAACCGAGCAAATCCTTTAGGATTGTATTGATACTTTAGGAAAATGATCCATGAGTCATTTTTGAGGTGTATGAATCGACTGCACCTCAATCCGACGCATTGTGTGACCGGTAAGTCTTTTCATTTGATAAAGAATCAGTATTTATTAAATGAGATAAATCATCCAAAAACATACTGATTTTACATTATTCCCTTTCATTGTTATCAGAATGAAATAATTTGAGTTTATCATTTCAATATTTTTTTTCACATTTCCATATAAATGTATTCTTTTATATTAATGTTTTAATTTATTTTATTATTGTATTACTAACATAATATTTGATTTTTTATGTAGGTGAATTTTTTTCCTTGAGTTCGGATGCTTTGTTCAGCAACCAATACCGTGGACAAAAATTTTTGAGATGATCACGGATATCAAAGGATAAAACATTAATGTTTATAACTGTTCTTGGATAATTTTAATTGTAACCGTGTAAAACATTGTTTGAAATTTTTATAGCAGTGTGTTTTTTTGTATTCATGATTTTAAGTAAATGTATATATCATTGTTTGTCAAAATATTGTGTGCGGGTGTTGTTTTGTACAAGTATGCAGGTGATGTTTTGTGCAGGTGTATAGGTACAGGTGTGCAGGTACTGAGGTGTTGGTTTATGCAAGTGCTGGTTCTGCAGGTGCAGGGGAAGGTGCCTTTATCAGCGCTTATTTAGCCCTGATAAAGGACACCATTATCAGCGCTATCTTGAGCGCTGATAATGGAACCGTTTATCAGCTCTATCTCGATCGCTGATAATAGGGCCCTTTATCACCACTCAATATAGCTCTGATAAAGTCACCCCTTTATTAGCTCAAAAAAAAGAACTGTTAATTCTGGCATAGATAAAGGGGGGTCCACTTTATTAGTGCTCCGAAAAGCGCTGATAAAGGCGACCTTTATCAGTGCTAAAAAAACCACTGATAAAGGGTGTCCTTTATTAGTAATTTTTAAAGGACTGATAAAGGGGACCCCCCCCCCCCCTTTATCGTCGCTGTCATTAACAGCGCTTTTTTAGCGTTGCAAATTTCAGTTTTTAGCGCTTATAAAGGGCCAAATTGTAGTAGTGTTAGGATTTTATTCAATAAAAAACAAGAGATTTTGTAATTCTATAAGAAAATCTTGAAAATAGAGCATATTTTCCATACAAAATAAAAACAACGGATATGGTGGATTTAAAGTGAAAATTAGAAACCATACTCCTTGATCTACCACAAGCCTTTAATTCTTTATACAAAATCCAATTTTGGGGATTCATGGAATAAATCTACCAATATTGGGGGAGAAATGATAAGTGATCTTATAATGGAGATACTGCATGTAAAAGAGGGGAGAAAGAAAAGTTATGCATAAAGGATTAAAAATGTAAAGACTATAATTTCCCTAATTTTTAACTAGGTTCATGTTTTTGCTATATGGTTTTCAAAACATTACTCAAACTATGTGACCCTTCTCTCCAAATAATCCATTCCCCCTAAGTTTAGGTTCATGGTTGGTAAAATAATGAGAAAATCATGTATAGTAAAATTAAAATATTTTACAGGTTTTTCATAGGTTTCATTCCCCAGATGAATGGTTTAAAAAAATGCTCTTATTCTTTTGAAATAGCAAGACTATGTGTAGTATTAGTGAAAATCATGTACAAATCATGTACCTTATTCTTTATTCCAAAAAATCAAAATCGCTTAGCCCAAACCATCTCAAAAGATCCTAAAACCTTACCTAATCCCTTTAAAAAATTTGTTATAGTAAATGTGTGTTGGTAAAACATCCCTCAAGTAAACATCTAAATGTGTCTAGTGTGATTATGTTTGTTAATAAATCTAGATGATCATGTTTTAGTATGGTTGGTGTTTCTGAAGTATATGTGTTTAAGGTGTTATGGTTTCCTAGTGGTTTCCATAATTTTGGGCCTCAAAATTTGGATTTTATTTATGGAAAAGGAAAAAAAAATTCATAAAATTTTTTGTCGAACCGCTGAGTATCAAAATGACTTTTCGGATCATAGTTCACATACCACTAAATGTACAGTTCATGGACTGAATTGTATTCCAAATATGATATAAATACTTTATAGTAGGTACAGATAACATCAAAGTAAAATTGGTGAAGGAAATATTTCCACATAGTATCGCGATGCAAACTGAATACCATGCTACGTGAACTGTAAATAGTATTGATGTTTTATATATAAGGGTGGTGATCTAAAGCTACCATATAGGGTTCTTTTATACACGAACCCCAAAGTGGGATCAGTTCATGGGAGGCATGTATTTTGTGGAAGGTGGTGATTTAAGGGGTTTCATGAATGAATAAATACATTATACAGACCCCGTTGAAATTTTATAGTGATGGCTACACTGTAAAAGTGTTTTTGGTAATTATGATTTGTGGGTTTTTTAATATATTTTCCTATATAAATACCCTTGATCACATCATTAGGAAGAGAGAATTTCATTTTAGAAGATCATTGTTGGAAAAATTTAGGTAAGCCCTAAGCAATTCACATGGGAGGATTACACAAAGAAGAAAAAGGTTCATAAAGGATAAATTATATTAATGGGGTATTTTTAAATGATATGTTGTGAATATAGTACACAGAAGGGGTTTTTTGGGGTTTTGTATACCGCAAAAGAAAGGGGGCAATGAAGCAGGGGCGGTTCTTGAAGCATCAGTGATTCATGAGTAATTGTTCATCCACAAAGTAGAGGAAGCCAATGGATAAAATGTTTACCATGAATCACTCATGACTCATGGTTAAATACATTTCTTAGATGATGCAAGACAATTCATGAATGGTGTAATTAATTTTCGTGAGGGGACTATGAATTATTTTTGAAAGAAATTTCTCCAAACAAAAAATATTTGGAAATGTGGATTTCATATACCGGGTGAAAATGGGACTTCATGTAACACTCATATATGTGTGGAAACAATATAAGGTGATTTAGAACAAGATAAGATTCTTCTAGAGGATTAGTGAGAGCACTTTAGTTCAGAGAGTAGTGATTTTTCAAATTATGTTTGGTTGTAAAACAAAAGAGATAGGGAGTCTTATCCAAACATTGTATAGGAAATGAGCTTGAAAATAGAATTGTTCTATCTCAAACCTTATTTTTTAGAGAGCCTTATTGAATTTGGTACATCAACACATCATCCTTGTCCGCTCCTTGGAAGTATCCTATTAAGGGTGAATACTGTAAAATTGTTATGTCTAGTGTATTCTTTAATTTTTTTCTTACATTTCTATGGGAAAGGAAGAGAAGAGTGTGTTGATCAACAATGAAAAAAAAATTATGGATGGTTTTTTTAATCTATCATACCCTGATCCCCCCCCCCTCTCAGGGTATTTAACCTAGTTGGTCTAACAATTGGTATCAACAAAAAGGTTAATTTTAGTATTTCTCACTAAAGTGATGTAATAGAGGCTGTCAATCATAAAGGGATTCTAATATTTTATGGAAACAATTTTCAATTGTGGACTAATAAGGTATCTCACTAATTTTTATCATTATATATGGATGTGTTTTGATATTTAATTTATGGTATTTTGTCTAGTATGGATAGTATAGTTTTATCAAAAATTGGATATAGATAACTAGATGTTGATGTAAAATTAATCAATGCTTTATGGGGATCCCAATCTATTGTAATCTATATGAATGTGATGTTGGGTAAAACATCACATTATATATGGGAAAGATGAAAAATATTTATGAGGGTGGCTCAAAATTCAGAGAAGAGAGACTTTAGGTTCTCTGGAACATTTATGGGAATCTGATAATGAGACCTAATGAGTTTGTTGTTTTATTTTTTGATAGTTTGAATGTTTTTTTGAATACATGTGTGTTCATGGATAAATTATTGAATATGCAATGTTTTTTATGAAACTCTTAACAAAAAATCTAGCTTTTTTCAATCTGAATGATTCCATATTGGATGATAAATATCCAAAAGAGCTAGCAATGGATATCTTCTGTAGTACTCTAGTTGCATGCGAGATGATAAATTAGGATAATGAGTTTCTGGGGAAAAAAGTAACTCTAAAGAAGTGGAATTCAATACCATGAAAAATATCACTATTGATGATGAGAAGGAAAAATAAGATACATATGAACCCATGTCAGTCCTTTCATCAAATTTAAAAAGATAAAAAGTAGTGTTCAAAGGGAGACTTCAACTTTCATGATTTTTATGTGAAATGGTTAGAAATATTGCAGTGAGGCTCCCCAACAAGTTTCAATATGAGGATGATAATGAAGTAGAAATTCCCCTAAATAAGTTTTCATCCTATATGAAAGGTAAGAGAAATTTCCTCAAAAATAATAATCTGCTTTCACATGAAAAAGAAATGTTTAGTAGAATCTGAGTTTGAAGAGATGGAAAACTATAGAGATCATGGATAAAATTCTATGGTGGTAGTATTTGGTAGATCTTATAAAATGTAATAAATAAGAAATGATAAAAAAAATCAATGTAAGAGTTGGTCTTTATGATGAATTAGAAGCCCCTATTGGGGAGATATATATTTTGAGAACCAAAATGAAGAAAGAAAATAAAGTGGTTCATGATTCAAAATTATTTATGTAGTATCAGGAAGAAGAGAAGTTTGATATGATGGAATAAAATCAAATAATTAAGTCTTTAATGATAGAGAACATAGAAATAATCGGTGAGTAAAATCCCAAAGTTAAAGAATGGAAATGGGTGAATGATGTGTTGAATGACACAGTGAAAGATCAATAAAAACTCGTAAAAAAATTATGAGGATGTTTTCGTTTAATAGAGGAAATTGAATGATAAGGAGAGACTTCTTACCCTAGAAAAGCTTGTCACAAAGTTAGTAGAAAATGTAAAAGTATAGTTCAATGATCTAGTGAACTAAAAATAATAATTTCAGGATAATAAAAATGATAGATCTGAATGATACAACTGGAATGGGACTTCATCGAAAATTTATTGTTGTCATGGTTAAATTTAGACCATAATAATTCTCACTAAGATTCAAGATTGATTTGGGTAAAAATCATTATTTGTGGATATAGTGAACCCAAGGGAAAACTAGTAGTGTATTGGTAACACATAGGAATACACCCCGCATTATATGTCATTGTTTTGTAAAGATAGTACACTCACAAAATGTATATTCCATAGCTAAGAGGAATCAAAGAGAATAATACCAACAGAGGAAGTCATACATAGCTCAATATTCAAGGATATCATTTATGGTCACTATTTTAAATGTGGAGGATTTGGACACATGGAGTGATTTTTCTCATCAATAATGAAAATAAATTGGTTGAAGCATACTGAATGTATTCATAAGAAGCATATCAATGTATCATAAAATGAGATGAAAATGAAATATAAATTTTCAACTCTGAAATATGAAACTTTTCCATCATACACAAAGTATAATCAAGATTATCAATCCATACTGGGTTGGAAGTCAAAAACCTAGATCAAAAAGAAAATAATTGAGCAGGCATTGGTTGTAGAGATTTCTATTAAAGCATCATATCATTCTAGTGTATGGATATTTGATATTGGATTCACATCCCATATGATAGGTAATAAAGAAATTATTGTAGTCATAAAATATTATAAGGAAGGTGTTTTAAAATTTGGAAATGATGAAGGCCTAAAGATTATTGGCTCTGGAAAATCTAAAACTGGGGGAAAAAGAAATGATATGTGCTGATATCATATTTATTAAAAGTCTAAGTCACAACTTGCTTAGTGTCGGTCAGCTATGTTACTCGATTCATGTTATAAGATTTACTAATAATATTTTTATTGTCAAAGAAAGTTATGGTGAAGTTGTTCTATAGGGAAAAATAATGAAGGGGTATCTCTACTATGTAAGTGGATAAGAATATATTTTATTTTAGTCTAGAGAATTAGAAAATAGGATGTGGCATAAATGAAATCACTATCTATGACAACCATCCATAAAAGATCTGGTCAAATGTGATGCATCTTCACATCTCTCTAAGATATCATGTGATCATACTCATATGTTAGATTCCTGTCAAAAAAATATTATCATAAATACATACAATGAAAAACAAAAAAATCAACCATTTTTCATGAATTGGTGCATACAGATGTATGTGGACCTATCTTACCAAGATCCATTGATGGGAAGAGGTATTTCATGCTTTTAATTGATAATTTTAGCAGGATGAAATGGGTATATTTCCTTTCCCGCAAGCCCAATGTGTTCAGTTTCATAAAATAGTATCCGATGGAATATGAAAAGATGTTTGGACAAAATATTCCAATGTTTTGTATAGATAATGGTATAGAATTCAAAAATAGTCAACCGTAAAATTATATTGATAAACACTAGAAAAGGAATCATGTTTAATAAATGATAACTCTTCAACACAATAGAGTGGTTTAGAGGAGAAATATGATCATAAACAACATGGATAAACAATTATTATTGAAAACCCCTTACTATAGAAACTATGGAAGGAAGTAGTATTGACATCAGTATAAATATTCAATAGGGCTCTATTATATCCAAAGGAATAAAATAATCCATATGAGTTATGGTATGGGAAGAATACAACATTGAAATATTTTTGAATCTTTGAAAGTAAATGTTTTTTTTCTAATAAGGAGAAACACATGAAATTTTAATCACGAGGAGATAAGGGGATATTTCATGGATATTCAAACTGCTAGAAAAGACGGTTATACCAATGGTTTTAAACCATTGGTATAGGATGGAAAACCATTGGTATAGCATATACCAATGGTTTTCAAAACCGTAGGGTAGTAAGCTATGAGGAAAGCCCTATACCAACGGTTTGATCTAAACCGTTGGTATATCCCACTGTATTTATTGATTTACCAATGGTTGTAGGATAACCGTTGGTATATGTTTGTATAACATTTTTACCAATGGTTTCAAGAAACCGTTGTTATATATTGAATACTAAACACTATATGAACAGTTTTAAAACTGTTGGGATAGTTTTTAAATTTCTCTCAAAGTATATTAATGGTTTAAAATTGTTGGTATTGTGTTTTTCCAGAACTATTGCATAGTTTCCCCTCTAGTAACCCCTGCAGTATACACCTCCATAAAAAATATCACAAAACCACATACAAAGAGAATTAAAACAGCATAAAAACACTTAAAATAGAACAAAAAAACATATAAAACCATCAAACTCTTCCAAACATGTCATGTACTACAATTCCCTATTTCAATCTTCATTTGACAACAATCATCCATTAGGGTTAATAACAGTTTCAATAACTCAAACATTATTTACACTGATTTCAATCTTCATATAACAACCACTCTTCCTGTAGTAATTCATCTCACCCAGGCACAACCCCCCCAACTAGCACACCCCCCCCCCCCACCTCCCCATAAAATTATAATAGGCAGAATAGTATGAGAAATACTTATTAGAGTTGAATAAGAGTTTAAAATTGGCTCAAATCCCAATTTTTTTGTGATCCTGGATTTGGGTATGTGATTATTTATGATGCATTTTTCATTGAACTTGTATTTTTTATAATATATGGTGAAAAGGTATTTTATTAGGAGTCTCGTGACTAATGAACCCATGAGTTAAACTTCCAAACTCATGAAAAAGATTTTGCAACTATTTTTGATGAGTGTAAATTTTAGTTGTTGTATTCACTTAAAATAATGTCCTTGTGAAACAAAAGAGAGAAAATTTGAGTGGCGATGGCCACACCATGCCTCATATTGAGTTGGGGTTGACTTGTACACATCACAAATGACCCATGGATTGTTTTCCTAAAGTATCAACACAATCTGAATGTGTTTAGTCAGTTTTTTGTATGCTGGTTGTTTTTACATAAAAGCATAACCATTTTATAGAAAAGGAAGACACTTTGAGTGGTACTTCCCACACCGTGCGTTAGATTGAGGCAGGGTTGACTCGTACACGTCACAAATGACCCATGGATCCCTGTCCAAAATTATCAAAAGAATCTGAATGCATTTGGTTAGTTTTTCATTTGTCAGAAGTTGTTTTCACTTAAATAGTTGTCCATTTCAAAGAAATGTGAGACACTTTGAGTGTTGTCGGCCACACCACACCTTTGATTGAGGTGGGGTTGACATGTATACATCAAAAAGGACCCATGGATCATTTTCCTAATGTTTCAATAGAATCTGAATGCATTTGGTCGGTTTTCCGTATGTCAGTTGTTGTTTTCACTTAAAATGATGTCCATTTTAAACAAAAGAGAGAAATTTTGAGTGGTGTTGGCCACACTGTGCCTCAGATTAAGGCGGGGTTGACTATTACACATCAAAAATGACTCATGGATCGTTATCATAAAATATAAAAACAATCTGAATGCATTTCGTCGGATTTAAGTATGCCAGTTGTTGTTTTCACTTAAAATCTTGTCCATTTCGAACAAAAGAGAAACACTTTGAGTGGTGTCAGACACATCGGCCATCGAATTGAGGAGGGGTTTACTTTTACACATCACATATGATACATGGATCTTTTCACTAAATTTGCAATGTAATATTAATGAATTTGGTCAGTTTTCGGTATGTCAGTTGTTGTATTCACTTAAAATGACCTCCTTTTGAAACAAAAGAGAGACACTTTGAGTGGTTCCAGCCACACCGCATCTCGTATTGAGGCTTGGTTAACTCTTAAATGTCACAAATGACCCATAGATAATTTTTTTAAAGTATCAACACAATCCGAATGTGTTTGGTCAATCTTCTATATCCAGGTTGTTTTTACTTTAAAGTGTATCCATTTTAAACAAATGAAAGACACATTGAATGGTAACGGCCACATTGTGCCTCGGATTGAGGCAAGGTTGATTCATACACATCAAAAATTACCCATGGATCCTTTTCCTAAATTATCAATAGAATCCGAATGCGTTTGGTCAGTTTTATTTATGTTAGTAATTGTTTTCACTTAAAATTTTGTCCATTTCAAAGAAAAGTGAGACACTTTGAGTGGTGCCGGACACACCACACCATTTATTGGGGCGGTATTGACTCTTACACGTAAACAATGACCCATGGATCGTTTTCCTAAAGTTTCAATAGAATCCAAATGCATTTGGTCAGTTTTTCGTATGTCAGTTGTTGTTTTCACTTAAAATGATGTCCATTTTAAACAAAAGAGAGACATTTTGAGTGGTGTCGGCTACACCGTGCCTCGGATTTAGGCAGGTTTGACTCTTACAAGTCACAAATTACCCATGGATAACTTTCCTAAAATATCAACACAATCCAATTGTTTTTGGTTGGTTTTAAGTATGCCAGTTATTGTTTTCACTTAAATTCATGTCCATTTCAAACAAAAGAGAAACCCTTTGAGTGGTGCCGGCCACACCGGCCCTCGTATTGAGGTGTTTTTGACTCATACACGTCACATATGACCCATGGATTGTTTTTCTAATGTTTAAATAGAATTATAATTCCTTTGGTTGGTTTTTCTTATGTCAGTTGTTGTATTCACTTAAAATGATGTCCTTTTGAAACAAAAGAGAGACACTTTCTGTGGTGGCATCCACACCGCACCTCAGATTGAGGCGTGGTTGACTCTTAAACATCACAAATGACCCATGGATAATTTTCCTAAAGTATCAATACAATCCAAATGTGTTTGGTTAGTTCTCCATTTGCCGGTTGTTTTTACTTAAAAGTGTATCCATTTTAAACTAAAGAAAGACACTTTGAGAGGTATCGGCCACACCGTGACTCAGATTGAGGTGAGGTTAACTGTTACATGTCACAAATGACTCATGGATCCTTTTCCTAAAGTATCAATAGAATCCGAATGTGTTTGGTTAGTTTTCCATATGTTAGTTGTTGTTTTCAATTAAAATGTTGTCCATTTCAAAGAAAAGTGAGACAGTTTGAGTGGTGTCGGCCACACCGCGCCTCGGATTGAGGCAAGGTTGACTCGTACATGTCAAAAATGACCCATGGATATTTTTCCTAAAGCTTAAATAGAATGCTAATGAATTTGGTATGTTTTTTGTATGTCAGTTGTTGTTCTCACTTAAAATGATGTCCATTTTAAACAAAAGAGAGACATTGTGAGTGATGTCAACCACACCGTGCCTCGGATTGAGGCGGGTTTACTTGTACACTTCACAAATGACCCATGGATCGTTGTCCTAAAATATCAACAACATCTGAATGTATTTGATCAGTTTTAACTATTCCAGTTGTTATTTTCACTTAAAATCAAGTTCATTTCAAACAAAAGAGAAACACTTTGAGTGGTGTCATCCACAAAAGCCCTCAGATTGAGGCGGGGTTGACTAGTACACATCACGTATAACCCATTGACTGTTTTCCTAAAGTTTCAATAGAATATGAATGCCTTTGGTCAGTTTTTCGTTTGTCATTTGTTGTATTCACTTAAAATTATGCCCTTTTGAAACAAAAGAGAGACACCTTGAGTGGTGTCGGCCACACCGCACCTCGGATTGAGGTGGGGTTGACTTTTACATGTCACAAATGACACATGGATCTTTTTCCTAAAGTATCAACACAATCCGAATGTGTTTGGTCAGTTTTCGGTATGCCGGTTGTTTTTACTTAAAAGTGTATCCATTTTAAACAAAAGAAAGACACATTGAGTGGTACCAACCATTCCATGCCTCAGATTGAGGCGGGGTTGACTTTTACACATCAAAAATGACCAATGGATCCTTGTCCTAAATTATCAATAGAATCCTAATGTGTTTGGTCTATTTTCCATATGCCAGTTGTTGTTTTCACTTAAAATGTTGTCTATTTCAATGAGAAGTGAGACACTTTGAGTGGTGTCAGCCACACTGCACATCGTATTGAGGCTAGGTTGACTTTTTCACATCAAAAATGACCCATGGATCATTGTGTGGCAGTATCAACACAATACGAATGCGTTTGGTCAGTTTTTCGTATGCCAGTTGTTGTTTTCACTTAAAATCATGTCCATTTAAAATAAAAGTGAGAAATTTCGAGTGGTGTCAGCCACACAGGCACTAGAATTGAGGCGATTTTGACTCATACACATCACATATGACCCATGGGTTGTTGTCCTAATTTTTCAACAGAATATGAATACATTTGATGGTTTTCTGTATGCCAGTTGTTGTTTTCACTTAAAATCCTTTCCATTTCAAATAAAAGTGAGACACTTAGAGTGATACCAGCCACAACGTCCCTCGAATTGAGACGGGGTTGACTCGTACACGTCATATATGGACCATGGATATTTTAGCTAAAGTTTTAACAGAATTTGAATGTCGTTGGTCATTTTTCCGTATGTCATTTGTTGTATTCACTTAAAATGATGTCCTTTGGAAACAAAAGAGAGACACTTTGACTGGTGTCGGCCACACCGCGCCTCGGTTTGAGGTGGGGTTGACTCGTACACGTCACAAATGACCCATGGACCATTGTCCTAAAATATCAACAAATTATGAATGCATTTGGTCGGTTTTAAGTATGCAAGTTGTTGTTTTCACTTAACATTTTGTCCATTTCAAACAAAAGAGAAACACTTTGAGTGGTTCCAGCCACACTGGCTCTCATATTGAGGTGGGGTTGACTTTTACATGTCACATATGACCCATGGATCGTTTTCCTAATGTTTCAACAGAATATGAATGACTTTGGATGGTTTTCCATATGTCAGTTGTGGTATTCACTTAAAACGATGCCCTTTTGAAACAAAAGAGAGACCTTTTGAGTGGTGTTGGCCACACCGTGCCTCGGATTCAGGCAGGGTTTACTCGTACATGTCACAAATGACCCATTGATAGTTTTCCTAAAGTATAAACGCAATCTGAATGTGTTTGGTTGGTTTTCCAAATGCCGGTTATTTTTACATAAAAGTGTATCCATTTTAAACAAAAGAAAGACACTTTGAGTGGTATCAGCCACACTATGCCTCAGATTGAGGTGAGGTTGACTCATACACATCACAAATGACCCATGTATCATTGAGTTGAAGTACTAACACAATCCGAATGTGTTTGGTTGGTTTTCCATATGACAATTGTTGTTTTCACTTAAAATCCTGGCCATTTCAAATAAAAGTGAGACATTTCGAGTGGTTATAGCCACACCAGCCCTCATATTGAGGCGAGGTTGAGTCATACACATCACATATGACCCATAGATCATTTTCCATAAGTTTCAATAGTATCCAAATGCCTTTGGTTAGTTTTCCATCTTTCAGTTGTTGTATTCACTTAAAATGATGTCCTTTTGAAACAAAAGAGAGGAATTTTTAGTGGTGTCGGCCACACTGTACCTCGGATTTAGGCGTGGTTGACTCTTACACGTCAAAAATTACCCATGGATCATTTTCCTAAAGAATCAATAGAATCCAAATTTTGTTTGCCAGTTTTCCGTATGCCAGTTGTTTTATCATAAAAGTGTATCCATTTTAAACAATTGAAAGACACTTTGAGTGGTACCAGCCACACCATGTTTCGGATTCAGGCAGGGTTGACACGTACACATCAAAAATGACCCATGTATCCTTGTCCTAAATTATAAACAGAATCCGAATGCGTTTGGTCAGTTTTCCTTATGTCAGTTGTAGTTTTCACTTGAAATGTTGTCCATTTCAAAGAAAAGTGAGACACTTTGAGTGGTGTCGGCCACACCACACCTTAGATTGAGGTGAAGTTGACCTGTACATGTCACTTGGGCGTTTTGAGTGCCGTCAAGTGCGAATTCAAGATTCGGGTGAGTCTAATACTCTCCTTTCATCCTCTTTTTGATTAGGGTTTTCACTCTTCTCTCATCTTCTTCTGAAGCTATAAAACCCTCTTTTTCATTGGGATGTAGGGTGAATCTTGAAGAGATATTAGATTGGGATCTGGGGTCCATGTAGTAGGGTTGGGGGGGTTGTCCGAGGGGGCTGTCTGGGGGGTTGTCCTGGGTCCAGGGAGGAGGGTCGGTCGTTGTTTGTGGTCCAAGGAGGAGGGTGGCTAATATATCTAAAACTCTATCTAGGTATCATACATTGAATTTTGACAGGACTGTGAACCGCTGCGGGGTGTCATCCTGGAGTAGGGCCAAATCATGGCATTACTGTGGAGTGACTATGGTGTGACCATTGCGTGACCGCGGCGTGATAACGGTGTGATCACGGCGTGACCGCAGTGTGATCGCGACGTGACCGCGGTGTGACCGCGACATCTGCGGGGTAGCATCTTTCGGCCAGGATTCCAAATAAATCCTTTGTTGTTGTCCTTCACATTATAGAAACTAATCGTATGTTATAAAAAACAGACTCTTGATTTGAGATTATGGTATGCCAAAGATATATATTTTGTATTAGTTGTTTTTAAATGTGGTACTA
The DNA here is from genome assembly GCA_963277665.1 of Viscum album. Taxonomy (NCBI): domain Eukaryota; kingdom Viridiplantae; phylum Streptophyta; class Magnoliopsida; order Santalales; family Viscaceae; genus Viscum; species Viscum album. The sequence goes on from OY728130.1 coordinate 1,716,150,545, forward strand.
GGTAGTTGAAACTACTAATTGAGAGTCAAATTATCACACCTTAAACTATCAGTGTGAGTTTTCATAGACAGTGAACCTCGGTTGGAGGGGTTTTATTATAAAAATGTGACTTTATTTATCATATTAAACAATTATATTAAAGAAAACTTATTCAATATTTTAAATTCAATATAATTTAGTAGAATTAAGAAAAAATATAAATTCAATTTAAATCATTCTTAAATTAAAGAGGCTACGAGAGGGATTCAACCTCAATGGGTGTCTCCCATGGGTGTCTTGTGGTGTGTAGTGTCTATATATGATTTTTGTGGTGCTTCTGTATTGTGGAAAATATGTATTGCATGGTCAGTTTAAGAAATACATTAGTTAATTAGAAAATACACCCTTAGTCAATAGAGATATACCCACTTTTTATAGAGAATACCATCCAAATAACCAACTCGGAAATCTGAGGCCAACATTTTACTTTACCAATTCCAATTACAAAATATATGCAGCACCAACTTATGTTTTATGAACCAATCAATTAAAGGGAAAGAAAATCCTCACAATAACAAATAAAATCACATATAACATCACTCACCTCCAAACCATTATAACATCCTTAGTCTCCCATATTTGGTTGAAAATAAAGAGTCAAACTGAATTCAAAAATATCCATACCAGAGTGAAAAACCAGGTTCCAAAATAAATAGTTATACAGAATTCAAAAATGTAATTGATCAATCTACCCCTGATCACCATCACCATCACCACTATCATCATCGACCTCATCCTCGCCGCCATCTCTATCCTCATTGTCATCCCCATCATCGTCTCCATGCTCATCCTCAGATCCATCCTCGCCCTCGGCCCCATCCTTGCCCTCGGTCCCATCCTTGCCCTCGTCCTCATCCTCATCCTTTCCCTTGTCCTCTTCATCATCCTCATCATCACCAGGAACGTCATCATCTCGAATGCCACTAAAACTTCCACCTGGTGCATTGGATAATGCACCCATCGATGACAAATATGTCTGACAAGCCGCGCTAGCCTCTGGTTGAAGTGATGAAGATAAAGCTTTCATCAGTTCCATAAATTCTTTTTCCCTTGTTTAAAATTGTACTTCAAACTCTGTGACCATTTTATCATATTGTCTTGCTTCCTCATTGACCTGTTCCAACTCGGTGGTACTAGAATGGATACTTGGAGAGTACCAATACCTCGTCGGGACTATATTCATACCAGGTCAGCAGCGTACTCGACCAGAGTTCTCATCTCCCAAAACCTTATATAAATGATCATGTTGCCCTAAATTGTCAGGATCCTAGGCATCAAGGGCCTTTAAATAAGACTATTAAAAATATTAATATATAATTAAATTTCAAAATAAATATTAAAATTTGAAATAAACAAATTAAAACTTACAATATTTTCTTGTGTTGGTTCATTAACCACAGTTCCATATTTTTTCATTCTACTCGAGCAAAACAATTTCGCTCGAGGGGTACGTCCTTCAATATTCAATTTGTGCTTCTGTAATGAAATTGAATCAATATAAAGTGAATGTATAATTATATATTCAATATTCAATAAATCACATAATTTAAGTAGGAAATAATAAAAAGGCCAAGTCCTAAAGAAAAATTATAAACAACTGTATCGTATCAAATGCCTCTCATGATCTGACATAGTTGTGCACCCCAAAATGTGGAGGTGTTGCTTTAAATCAATGTTTTTTGTTTTTTTCAGAAGATTCCTAAATAATTATTAATAATAAATTAGATAATATTAATGGAAAATATGAAAACTGCTATTTAAATACGTAAAATGGGATTAATACCTTAAATTTTGCAGTCGCCCAATGGGTAATCATTTGGCGATATTGCTCTATCGGGAAGTCATCCATGATAGGTAATGTCTCCAAATTCATTCCCACTCTATCACACTATCCAACATACATCTCATGCTTATAATCTCTCCAAAGCTCTCCTAGCTCCTTTAAATGCGCTGGTCATGCACCTTCACCATCCGGGAAGTTATATCAAAGCTGACACCCAATAGATTATTTCATATAAATAAAAAAAATACTATATCAAATCCAATAGATTTTTTACCCATATTTTTTCCCATGCATTATCCTTGACTTTGTGTGGTAGATTTATCCAAGAGAGAGGGGTGACCGGAATGATGTCGGAGTATTTGTCTAGTGTCGCCAAAAAACCCCAACATTCATGCCCAGATTTATCAATCATTTGTCCATCATCGTTGTATTCAACCATCAATTGTGTCTAGTGGTTCCATACCGCACGTAAGCAAGTACACCCCCTCCCCCACCTCTTATCTGTAGATGAATCTATTATTAAAGAAAAACAATATCAATACAAGTTATAATAAAAATAAATTTTGGTATAACAATTTGTTAGAGTTATATAAATATACATTGTGGTAGTCAGATCAATGGGTGTCACTGGATTGGCAGAAGCTGAAGGAATATCCTATACAGGTGGAGTGTCCCTCAGTGTATGCTCCTCAGCCACATACTGTGTCGGAGAAGGAGTTGAAGAAGGTGGAATATAATAGCTTGAAGATAATGAACTAGAAGAAAAAGATGATGGCACAGATGTCTGTCCAACTAGTAGTGTAAACATCAGAGGCCTAAATATCTTATGTGTCCCTAAAGACACATTAGGAACAAAATGGGGCGTAGAAGATACGTCTGTGGTAGGGGCATAGTCCAATTGGGTACGACCAGTGGATCATCTAACTCTCACACCATGAGCCCTCGTACCACCGACCTCAATACCAGGACCACCAGATGATTGTCTAACTCTGACACCACCCCCACTCCTACCACCAGCCTCTATACTCGGAGCAATATCAGGCTCCTTGTCGGACATCTCTCATCTAGGGGGTGGATCATGAGAAAAAGTTTAACACAAAAGTAAACAAATTATATTATAAGTTATTTAAATATATATATTTGAAATAAAATACTCACAACAGGGATGAGTGGAGGAATGCCCATCTGTTTCATTCGAAGATTAATTTATGTCATCTTTTTCCACTACCTCTCTTCAATGGGTGTCATTTCCTACAATGAAAAAAAAATATGTAAGTAATTAGAAATAGATAACTAATGTGTAACCCAAAAAACCAAATATAAAAAAACCATTCTGATAAAAAACATAAAGAAACATAATATTTATGGTGGTTTGAAGGTAATACTAAGATGCACACTCTGAATGATGTAGGTGAAACGTTTATGTGAGAACACGACAATAGGATTCTATATATTTCCCACCACAACTTCAGGTTCACAATCAACTCTGACAATTGAGCTATTGAATTCATCATAATTAATAAACGGATTTCTTCCAATTCCAGTAGGGATAGTGTCAACTTCATCATCACCATCATCAAAAAAAAATTGGGATTTACATCAATAATTACACCAAATTTAGGATAACGATGATATTTGACATCAAAAACTTGTTTCACCATTGATTCCAATACATATGGTTTGTTGGTGGCAAGAGTGCGATTCATGTCAATAACTCAAAATCCACAATCATCAATAAGGTGCTTGGCTCGTCATTGAATCAAACCATTGACATTTCATCATTTGGACTTGACCATGCGAGTAATAATCCAAAATAATTATTTTCTCCATGACTCCATAATAAGCTACATTTTCAGAACGAGGTCTATTATCTGATGAACTAGCATAAAAGTCTATTGTGGAAGTTAGCATAACACCATCATGTTTTGTTCTCACGTTTCTTGCTTGTTCAGTGATAATAAATTTTTATCTATTGATCATAAGTGATTTTCAAGCACAAACCATGGTTTTAGAACCAAAATCCAAAACTCTTATTTCCTCAGAAACAGAGTCAGCTGGAAAACTCGATACCTGAAATATAAAAAAATAGTAAACTTAATTAAATATTATTTTTATTTAGTTATTACAGAAATATTTTTAAATACAATTTCAACCATGAAGAAAACCCTTTGCTATGAAAAGTCTCTTTCCTTCTCAATGATAAAGAATGATGCTTTCTATATATCAATTCTTTATGTTCCCTTTAGATAAAAATAATGATAGCTTAAAAAATATTTAAAATTACAAGAGATAAGATAAGAGTTACATGTACAATTTACTAACTTGATATACTCATCAAAAAATCACAATTGAACAACACTATATGATGTTCCATCTGTCACTCTTCAATGTTCAATGTCGTCAATATATAGGATCCTAGAATTCCTCTTGTATAAGGAAGTGATGGAAAACTGGGTTAAATTTTCCCATACTATTCTTCTTTATTTCTCATTGGTATGTTTGTTCTCGTAGTAAGATTGGACAAATACATTGAGAATAAATCCATACATTCATGAGCCAAGTAACCGTTCACAATAGAACCTTCGGGATAATTCATGTTCCGAACATATGATTTCAATGTGCACATATTTCTTTCAGTTGCATACATCCAATGGAAAGCAACGGGTCCTCTGATAAGTATTTTGGTCGGAAGATGGATAGTCATATGCAACATGCATGTAAAAATTGATGGAGGGAATATTTTCTCTAATTCACAACAAATTAATGGTGTCCCTGCCAACAGTTTTTGGAAGAAGGATTTGGACAACCTCTAAGCACAAAGATATCTAAACAAATAACACAATCGAATAATTTAGACTCTTACATTATTGGAAAAGAGATGACGGATTTATATTGGAATTAATTCATAAAAAATGACATTATAATCATGAGTCATCAATGATTTCATCTTCAACTCTTTTCTGTTGACCCGTTTTGATATATTGATTGAATAGCCATCAGGAACTTTAATAGTCTCTAGAACTTCAAGAAATTGATTTTTTCAGTAGGTGTCATCAAATAATAAGAACATGGAACTTGCCATTTATTTTCACTAATACAGACAGGATGCAATTCTAGTCTGATCCCCAAATCTACCAAGTCACGCCGAGATTGTAAATAATATTTTTTTCTTCCCCTTGACATTTAGAAGAATTTAAAGCAACATTTAACATATATTATTTTCAATGTACATTACGTCTAAGCAATTATGTAACAAGTTGGTTGACCAATATGATAACTCAAAAAATATACTATTCTTCTTCAAATTGTAACATGTATCATTGGAAACATTTTTCCTCTTTCTAGATTTCATTACACCCTTCCTAAATGAATAACTGAAATCTTTGAATTCGTTAAGCACATCAGTTCTAGACATATGCTGAGGTGGATCGTCAGTCTCTATGGTATTGTCAAATCTTTGATGATTGTTTCTATATGGATGGTTCATTAGACAGAATCATTGATGTCTCACAAAACTAAAAATATGATGATATTTCAGTCTTCTCGATCGAGTATTATTCATACAAACAGGACATGATAATTTTCCTTTTGTGCCCCATCCAAACATCATTACATAATCATAAAAATCATTGATCATCCACATAAGCACAACACGCTTATAAAATATGTCTTTCAAACATGCATCGTATGTGGGCACACCCACATCCCAAAGAAGTTTTAACTATTGTATTAAAGGTTTCATGTATACATCTATATCATTTTCAGAATTAGAAGGGCCAGATATCAGTATACTAAACAAAGTGTAAGGATTTTTCATACACAACCATGGGGGAAGGTTATAAATGTGTATGAAAACCGTCCATGTGTTGTGTAAAGTAACCATCTACCCAAATGGATTAAAACCATCAAATGAAATACCCAGTCTCACATTATGCATGTTGGCTGGAAATTTAGGATAACAAGAATCAAATCTCTGCCATGAAAATCCATCTGTAGGGTGAACCAACTCTTCATTATTCTTTTTTCTCTCAGTGTCATGCCATCACATTTTTACTGATATTTCATCAAAAATGAAAAGGTTATGTAATCTTTGGATCAATGGAAAGTGCCACATTAATGTTTTTGGCACACGAGATGGTTTTCCATCATCTATTGGCTTCCATTGGGAGGTTCCATATTTGACACAATAATTTCTTTCAGTAGTTTCTTCCCAAAATAATCTGTAATCATTCGGTAAAGCATGAATGTTTTTTGAGAATCCAAGTTCAAAAACTAACTTCCATGCCATATAGTGGTTTGAGGGAATATCTGCATCCTTTGTAAGTAAGTACTTCAATAAGGTAATAATGTAATCAATTGTAGTATTTGAAATCACATACATAGTTCTCCCATGAAACAATTGGATTAAAAATTCCAACATTTTCATTTTACCACATTGCCGATATACTGGTGTTGTCGCAGCATCATTCAATTGTTTCACCCTATCAAAATCATCATTTTCATTGGATGCATCATGTGTTCTTGTATTGAAATATTGCTGGCTAGACATCCTTACCTTCTCATGATGTCGAATAAATGGAAACTGCTCATATATAAAACTCTCCAATTCATTCCTATCATTTGGATCATCAACATTTTGGGATTCCATTTTCTCTCCATTGTGATACCACACATAATAGTTTTTTTGGAAACCATATTTTTTTATATGATAGTTAAATGCTTCACGACTCAACCAAGGTCTTCCAACACAATTAGAACATGGGCAGTGTATGCGACCACTATCTGAAGCCTTGTTAAATGAAAAATCTAAAAATATGTTCAAATTATTTTGGAAATCAGTTGAAATCCGATCACTTTCGTAAATCCAGCTTTTATCCATTCTCTAAAAAATTTCAATAAGTCATTTAAAATCAATTCAATAATATTGAAGTTCAATCAAAAAAATATTTAGGTAAATCACAATTGTTTACTTTAAATAAAATCATAACTGACACATTACTCTAACTGAGAATCATATTTAAAAATAAAACAAAATATAGTGTATATAAGAAAATAAGATACAGAATTTCTACTGTCTATATTCCAGGATTTCCTGATAATATATTAGAAGTGGTTCAAGGAATACATAATCCTTAAGGGTCTTATTGGGAGTACATGAGTTTTATACTTTAACTTCTTCAGGGAGATTAGGATGGGGAGTAGGATGAGGGTCACATCAAAAGTAGTTATGGCCTCATCAAGTTTCACCTTCACCATGGATTAAAGGATCCTAGGTTTGGGGTCATTGATCATTGGTTGGTAGGGTGTATTCATTAGACTATGTCCCAATTGATTTTGGAGAGCTACCTTCAATATTTAGGGATATGGATTTGATTAAAAACACATATAAAAAGTATATCTAGGAATTGTGATCTCTAAAACCAGGATGCCACTCATTAGTGACCCGGTCCCAGATGTCCACTCATTGGAGACGGACCTTCAAGTTCAATTTTGTTTTATCTCACATACAAATAATTATTTTTGGGATGTCTGGGGTCCTAGGAGGAGGGTGGTGGGCTGTTCAGGGTCTAGGGAGGAGGGTGGGGGTTGTCCGGGTTCCAAGAAAGAGGGGGGTTGTCCTGGGTTCATAAAGGTGGGTGGGGGTTGTCCGGGGTCCAAGGAGGAGGGGTTTTTCCATGGTCTAGGAAGGAGGCTGGGGGATGTCTGGGGTCCAGGGAAGAGGGTGGGGGTTATCTAGGGTCTAGGAAGGAGGGGGGTTGTCCTGGGTCCAAGAAGGAGGGGGTTGTCCTGGGTGGACCTCAAAACACCAAATGGGGATCTACTCTATAGTTCTGCGAATATATTATCCAAAGCTACAAAGATTCCACATGTAAACATGATAACTTTAAATCAGTGCCTACTATAATTTAATGACATTTAAGGGATATGTGTTTTGTAAAAAATACTATACATTACAGTGATGTTTGTGAATAATTTTTTTCCCCAAATATGTATGGAATTCAGTAACAATGATGATTTCTTCCATTTTACCAATGTTATAGTGTATGTTTAGGATTAATTCTTCCATTCAACTAGTGTTCTATTTTAGTTTTAGGTGAGGTGAGTTAGAAACCATGTTAGGCTTGTCATTAGAACATGAGTTCTTCCATTTAAACATGTTGTCTTGAATTTTAAGGATGAAAGTGTTTTGACTGAGCTAATTACTACCAACTCTATAGTATGGCCAACACATCATGTGGTCATACCCATGAAACAAATCCATGTGTAAATGGGACGCTTTCAGTACCCCATTTGGCCAAACATACCTTTCACCATAAGGGATTGACCGTGTTTATTTACATGGATTACCAAGTCATATACTATGCGTACATTCACATGTACATTCCAAGGACACTAGATTATCGTAGACACCATGTCAACCATTATACACACCATGTGAACCCTTATACCATATCGTCATTATTACAACCATTAATAACAAATTATTAAACAAAATCACTTTTCAAAGATAATAAAATTGAACATAAATCAATAATAATATTCGATATATCAAGTAAAATGAAGTCATACTATCTAACATCCTAAATGACCACCCACAAACATGATTAATTACCACAAAGCTCCCATTTCGGCCAAATCAAAAGTGAAAAACCCACATTGTTGTAGAAAACAACTTCATTTTTTTGAAGAATGATAACCCAATGGTCCTCTTGATATTTGAACCACATAGTCATGATTTTCGAGACGAACTTGTATCCATGAAACCATATGAGAAACACAATTCAATACATCTGTTTTTCTAATTTTCCCAAGCATTTTGAGGAACCCCAAATCAGTGAAAATGGTCGTTGTGTTTTAAAAAGGTGATTTAATAAATCATGTATGATGTTTAAGGAAGAATGACTAATGGTTATATTAGGAAAACTAATATTCAATAATATTGATAGTTTGACATTCAGTGAATTAGTTTCATGAAGAAGGAAGAAGTGCTACATGGGAAAAGGAGAGGTCCCACCGAGAGTTCCCTTTGTAGATATTTTATTCATAAAGAACATTGGATTATATGGTTAAGTATTTCTTATTTCTTATGTGAAGAATAATTAGGAACCACATACTATTTTTCAAAGTTCAAGAAGATACTCCAAATGTTCTATTGTGCAAAGGATAAGTGAACAGTGTGTCATTATATATATATATATATAGATTTTGATAGAATCATGATACATACTTGTTATGTAATACACACACTGTACAAAAATTAAGATGAATAAGATCTTTATGTTTGACATGATCTTAATGAAAGGAGTTATTTTCATGAAATAATATGTATAAATATTACACAAAATTCTTTATGAGTTAATATACATGAAGCTATAATATTTCAAGGAATGATATTAAAAAAACTATGATTCTTGAAAATTAGAACACTAGAAAGAGACATCATGCCCTTATAAATGTATATGTGTAATGAAAATATTAATTGGAAAATGTGTACACCTATGTAGTGATTTGAGTACACAATTCGTGTATTTAGTGATTTGAGTACACAATTCATGGAGTAGTCAATCATAAAATTTTCCAAAAATCCAAGAAATTGGGAATAACGATATCCTTGAGAATAGAAGGATATCCTTGAGAAGAGGTGGAAGGATATCCTCGAGAATAGGTGAAATGAGTTTAACCTGGAAACTGATCCGATGGAAGAGGTGCACCTGTGCTGGGGATTCTCAAGGGCTTCTGGGAGTCGGGAATCGATTTTGGGAGAGTCGCGCATCTGCTTCTACAATCGGGGGGGGGTCTCCTTCCTTAGTCGATTTTGGGGATTCGTTTTCCCAATTTTTATTAAAAACCATTGGGAAATCATTTTTTCCCAACAGTTTCATCAAACCGTTGGGAAAACTCCCTCAAAATCAATCTTTACGAACAAAATTTGCAATGCAATCTTTTTTTCTCATTTTCCAAAGATGGTTTGAGGGACCCGGTACCTGAATCCGGTTTAAGGGAAACGAAAAACTGAAATACAGACATCATCCAATTTCAAATTCAAAATTCTATCCCACCTCGCTCTATCGCACACCACGCGTTGCCTCGAGCCGCGATCCCATCATCACACATCACCATACTTCCAGGTACATCACCATCCCTGTAGGTCACTGGAGAACTGATGATGAAACACCCACAGCAGGCCAAACCCTCCTTCATCAGCATCGCCATTTCATTGAATAGAGTCAAAACACAAAAATGAAAAACATCATCCTTGCCAGAAACACAAAATCCAGTAGGAACAGGAACCAATAAATCTTCATCTTCATCAATGCATAACAAAAATTAAAACCGCTCTTCATCAAAAAAGAGACTTGCCCTAAATCCTAACACTGAATCTCCAAAAATAGAAAGAAAACCTACAGAAAACTTCATATTGAAATGGAAAATAGGAGAGATCATCCTGCCTCCACTGGAGCACCAACGTCAGTTCAAAATTGCCAGATCCATCCACAAAATTCCATCGCAATGTCACCAAAACAAAAACCAGAAGTAGGAAGAAAGAAGGGAGAAAACTGAAAATAGAAAAATGGAACAGAACCCGGTCAAGAACCATATCTTGTTACAAATCCCATCTTCACCAACCAGCTGACCCTCGGAGGCCACACCCAACACCAAGAGCCTGCATCCGAGAACGGAATGGCACCCTCAACCCACGAAATCTGGGACTCGATCGCAGGATGAATGTGCCGCCATAGAACCCAAACTATAGAGAGGGTTCCAGAAAAGGGTGGATGAATCAAGCGCATCGTCACGATTACTGATCTAAGGAAGGAAGAACCGTGAAGAACAAACCAAGGGTAGAAGAGTGAAGCATGGCTGAGGCTGAACCAAGAGGCGGAAACAGGAGAGAAACCCTCGCTCTACGCTCTACGACGCCCCAAGAACTATTGGTATACAAGTGTTGGGAAATGTATGATTTTCAGTAGTGTCAAGAAACATAAAATGATATAAATTTTTCAAATAGAGGCTGTTAAATGTATATTCAATCAATGATATCACTATAGTAGACAATGAACAGAATCTTCAATAACACAATGAATAGTTCCCTAATGAAATTGATGTGGAGGTAAGCACCACAAAGGGATTTGAAGTATAAAATACATATTCAGAAGACAAAAATGATGATGATTAGGAGGAATTAAAATCTATATCTGCATGGAAACCAAATAGTTGCAGTGAAATTGAAGGACAAAACATCATTAGTGATCAGGCAGCACAAGTTCAAACATGAAGAATGAAGTCAATACAGCAAGAACCCTTCATATCTTAGGTAGAGTCTAAATTTTTTGATGATGCAATTGAAGATGATAACTAGGTTCATACTATAAATTAATATCTTGAAAAATTGAGTAGAATCAAACATGTATGAGTTTTTGAGACCTATGTAAAAAATGTCATTGGGACAAAATGGATCTTTCACAATAAAATGAATGAAGATGGCACAGTGATTCGAAAAAAAAGCATGATTACAGTGCAATGGGTACTCTAAGATAGAGGTTATTGATGTTGATGAAAAATTTACACCTATTTCAAGTCTTGATACAATCATATTATTCTTGGTTATATTGATGAAAATAAGGTTCATAGATTTTCATATGGGCATCAGGTCAGCATTTCTGAATGGGGTTCTAGATGAAGAAGCATATATCAAGATGCCAGATAATTTTCCCATTCATGTATATGAGAATAGAGTTTATCAGCTGAGAAAAGAACTACATAGATTAAATTAATCGCTAGGATTGTAGTATTTAAGATTGGATCAGTTTTTGAAAAAGCATGGTTTTTAGCGTGGTGGAGTTGATTACAATCTCTATGTCAATAATGACTGTAATCAAAGGATGATGGTTCTTGTGTATGTATATGATATATTTTTTGGTTGATCGTATGAATAATGGTGTATACAGTTTACTTAATTCATGAAAAGTGATTTCTAAATTTAAATGATTGGTGAACCAGTCATTTCCCTTGGTTTATAGGTGACACAAGGAAGGAATGGAACATTTATTTAAGAATTAAAATATTCCAAATAGGTTTTGTGAATACTTAGAATGCATATTTCTAAAGAGATGGTTAATATTGAAGCTACCCTGATGAAATGATAATTAGATGATGAAGGCAAAGTGGTTATGTCATAGAATACATAAAGATCATTATATGTTTATTATACTTAACAAAGAAATGACTTGATATTTTTTTATATGTGAAGTAGTATGTTATAAAAGAAATCCCAAAGAAAAACACTTACTTTAAGTAAAACTAATACATTGATATACTAAGTGGATGGTGGATTTTAGTTTGTTGTATAGGGAAAAATCTCAACATAATATATTGGGCTATACATATGCAGATTGGTCCAAATAAGAAGATGATAAAAAAGAAACATCAATTGGTGTATTGTATCTTGGTGTATTGTGTATTTCTCATTTAAGTAAGAAACAAGATTTCATTTTGTTAAGAATCGAAGAAGCTAAATATATAGTGGATACTCAAGCTTTTACATTGTTATTGTGGATGAAGTATGAGTATGATGATATGGGAGTTGAACTAAAGTCTTCTATCAGGATGCATTTTTATAATTCAAGTTTTATAAATCTTAGAGAAAATCCACTCTGTCACTCATAAATGAATAAAATTGAAATTAAGTTTCATTTTATAAAGGTTAAGGTAGATTAGGATCTTTTGAAGTTAGACTGTATGCCTATATAGCTATAGGCTTTGAAAATTATATGAAAGGCCTTACCCAAAGAGGAATTTGAGTGGCATCGACTAGATCTTGGAGTTCAGTCAACTTCAAACACTTGAAAATATACCAATGCGATACCACATCTCCCCAATGTGTGTGGCATTGTTTAGTAATGTTTTTATCTATTTTATTTAACCTATTTCAGTTTTTTAAAGGAGTGGCCTTCAGGTTCCTAGAAAAAGGGGATAATTTTTGGTTAAATGAGGGATAAAATGTATTAATCAAGATAGGGGAAAAGATGATAGAGGGAGTAGTGAAGTAAGGTAAGTTTTAAAATATGATGATGCTAAATATGATCAATAAAAGTTAATATATCACAACATATTGGGATCAAGATGAAAGAAATTGTGTTTTTTTGGAACGAATTTATTCATTGATGAACGTTTCATGCTACTCTTGTTTCTCACACTAAGTATGGATTTTATGGCCTTAGATTATGTGTTGGATAAATCATTGATCATTGATCAATGTCTTGAAGTGTTGTCAACAAAGAAAAAGGTATAGATTTTTGGGAAAATCCCTCAAGGAATTGTATCTAGGTTTTTTGGAAGATTGTGTTTGTTGACAATGATAGGTGACTGTGTTTTAGTGTGGTTAGTTTTTTCAAAAAAGATGCATTTAAGGTGGTGTATTTTCCCAGTGTTTCCCAAATTTTTGGGCCTCAAAATTAGGATTTATATAATAGAAAATAAACTTTTTCTGTATAGAAATTTTGGAGAACCATATAGCATATAATGGAGTTCAGGGACCACAGTTTGTAGACCTAAAATCATGGAGTTCACATAATGCATAGTAGTGCAGAAGTAAAATTTGGACTATAAAGGATGTATGCGGAAAGGTGAAGCATAATCAGTATAGGCAATGTTTTTTCATATCATTTATTTGTGTATAGAATAGTGTGATACATGAACTAAAAATAGGATTAACGTTTTGTAAATAATGGTGGTGATTTGAAACCAACATATAAGGTTATGCACAATGAAAATGGTGTAGTGGAATTAGTTCATGTGAGGCATGTCATTTGCAGAAGTCGGTGATTTGAGGGAAGCTATAAAGGAATAAATGCATTATATAAACTTCACAGAAATTTCATGGTGAAGGATATAATAAAAATGTGTTTTATGTAATTATGATTAGTGGGATTTTATGATATATTTTCCAATATAAATACACATAATCACATAATTAGGAACATAAAATTTTATTAGATAAGATCATTATAGAAATAATTTGGGTAAGTCGGAAGTAGTTCATGAGGGATTATTCATTGAAGAAGAAAGTGGTTTGTGAGGGATAAATTCCATGAATGGGGTAGTTTGATGAGACAATTCACAAAGATAATTCATAAAATGGGTTAGTGGGAATACATATCTTGCAAAGGAAAAGGGGTTGCAATGCAGAGGCAATCTTTGAAGTTTCAATGGTTTGTGAAGCATCAGCCATCTGGGAATCAGAGATAGTCAATCAAGAATAATTTTCCACAAAGAACTCTTGGAATTTTGTGCAAGTATGTTTTCAGAGGATGAAATATTGTTCATGAATTGTGAAAATAATTCCATGTAATGACTAAAAATTGACCATGAAATCAATTACCACAAACTAACAATACGTGAAAAAGTGGATTTCATCTACCAGGATAAAATAGGAATTCATGTAACACTAATATATCTATGAAACAATCTTGAGGTGATCCAAAACAATATTATATTATTCTAGATGATATGTGAGCACACTTTAGTTTAGAGATTAGTTAGCTTTCAAATTGTGATTGGTTGAAAACCTGGAGGGGCAGTGAGTCTACTCTAAAATTTGTAAAGGCCGTTAAACTGGGCGTTGAAGTTATCTAGCCCAAAACATTTTTTAGAAGTGATCCTTATGGTATTTGGTTCATTAGTACATTATCATTTTATTCTCATTGTAAGTATCCTAGAGAGGGTGAACCATTTAAAATTTATGTGTCTCATTCATGCTTTAATTTTTTTCTTACAATGATATAGGAAAGGGAGAGAAGAGAATTTTGTTTAATGATGAAACATTATCCGAATAGGTAGATATTTTAATCTGTTATACCCTAATTCACACCCCAACTCATGTTATTTCATATAATTGGGATAAAAATTATTTAATATCATTAAAAACCAAAATCATTCGTACCTCAAGGAATAACGGGGTATTATATTCAAGCTCGTAGAGATTTCTACATGATCTATACTAGAAAAACTTCCACATGAAACTCCAATCATGTATTATTCGATTCTTAGGTATTACATGGAGGGCATATGGTACTATATATGTATAAATTAGAACTATATCAAATTATAAAAAAAATATTTATATGTGTATATATATATATCACGAATATTTATACCTTTCAGAAGGACATTTTTTCCCAATCCACATTATGACTAAATTTTTTTTCCTAATTCGGGTGTTTAATTTCAATGTAATAAATTTATTATGATTAGATAAGAAAAAAATATACTGATTTTATGAATAATATGTTAATATTGTAATAATTTTTAATTTATAGAAAAATATTATTTAATATACCAAAATTCATTTTCATATTAATAAATATTTCCACTATATTTCATATTTTTAATTAAAAAAATTATAAGTTTTATTATGTAAATTTAAAAAAAATAACTTCATTTTTAGATTATTCTTGTAATTATAAACATATGATTATTTTTTTCTGATATTTCTAAAATTATTAACTTTTATATGAATTCTAAAAAATACCTTTTTTCAAAATGATGAATTTTATAACGTTATTTGTATATAAGTGAGATATATAATTTTATGAAACATTTTAATTAATAAAATGTATTTTTAAGGAATAAATTCCTTATTTTTAAATAAATATTTTTAAAATGAATAAAAACTATGTTTAATTTTGAAATATTAATTCTAATAAAAATGTTTGTGGACATTTCATTTAATTGAAAAATATTTTGGAGAAATTGAATTCTGATTAATTTTAAAGGCACATAATATTTTTTTTATTTCAAAATAAACCAATTTATGTCTTCTTGATCTTAAAAATGATAATATTATCCCACATATAAATTTTATTCTTAAAATAAAATTCTTCTAAAAAACATTTCTTAACTGTTATGTGCACTAATACTAAAAACAATTTCTATAACTCCAGCAAATTTTATTTTTTTATAATTCTTTACATATTAGAAATACAAAAGATAAAATTATAAAACAATTTTATTTTTATTTTTATTTTTTTCCATTTAAATTAGTTACCATGGTTGAAAGAACAGTTACATTGGTAATGTTAAATAAGGATAAAAGTGGTTTAACATAGTGAAAGTGGTTTAAATGTGTGGAAAACAAGTTTTACATTGGATGGTGGAGGTAGTATTGAACTTATCCTTTTCCCCACACCATTTTTGTCCATTTTTTGAGACTTTATACTTTAATAATGGAGATCCATTTTTGAAAATAAAAGGGATTTTACAAAAACACACTATCTTTACTTATAAAATGATGTCACCTCATCCCCATTTCTCCACCCATTCCAATGTTTTTCCATAATAAAAACACTATCCTAGTCTCTCCTCAATACCCTCACCATGACCATGTATAATTGGTCTCATATAAAGGAAAAAAATTGGATCCTTATGTTGTTACCCAATGGAGAACATACAAGGGAGAGTAAGTTAATAGAATGTTTAGAGCACATTCGGAAATGAGGAAAGTGATCTTCTGTACCAACCTTGTTACTTATTTGTTACATGTTTTCTTTAATTTTCTATCTTTTAACCATAATTATCTCATGAAACTATTCTATTTTGAATATACTTCCCTTAAATATATACCTATTTATATATCATTTTCATTCATGTGGTTATACATATTTTTAGTTCCCTTTGAATTTATCACTTTTAAAGTAATCTCGATTTAATGGAACTTAACTATTTCTTGCCTCAGGTCAAAAATCAACCCATATTATGTTTTTACTAAATTAATATCTTTTAAAAAACATATTTTTTTATGGATATACCTCGTGTATCAATTCTAGTTGTATAGAAAATAATAATCTCTTTTCTTGTTTAAAAATATCCTTTAGTTATTTCCCAATGGTTCCCCTATGTGGTTGATTTTTATTCCTTGTTCTGTATATCATTCTCATAATTTTCTAACATTTGAACTCCATGTTCAAAACCTATTTAACCTTTTCATTTAATAATGTCCATAAAATTTTAATTCCTTCTTCTCTTGGGAATTCTTATGATTTATCCCTTATTTATGCCTTTAAATAGAATAATGAATTCCACTTCATTTTTATGGGTTGAAAATTCTTATTCCTTATCTAGGGTTTATTTTTCTCATAAAGAACATATGTTTATATTTTTTATTATATTATAGTTGGTCCTATAATTATGCAGAACTCCAATGCATTAGTTAAGGAATTATATCTTGTGACATTTTATGTAAGGGATTAGGGAGTGTACGTAACCCACCATTGGACATCATCAACTATGTTTATAGGAATGGGGAGTAAACCCAATCCACCATGGGATATCTTACACTTTATGATGATGGTATTTGGTTTGAACCATGACTTATTTTTATGATGTCACGTCTTATGTTTTTTTCACTTGTTCCATGATTCCATGATCTTAATATTTTATTTCACCATTCCATGTTTCCATAATTATAATCTTTATCTTTATGATATAATGTTATTCCTATTGACTCTCATGTTATGCTTTATTTCAACTTGTACTCCTTTACTTGTCTTTCCATCTCACAATTTTATTTATGTATTTTTCCCCATAATATCCTATAAAGTTTTAAAGGATCTATGAAAGTTATAATCAATATAAAAACTTTTATATAATTATTATGTTTTCACATTTGTGATGATGTATTTATGTCTCCATTATTCCAATGTTACTAGACCTATAGGTCCTCGGTTTTTTTAGTTGGAAATATAGGTTAAAAATCATGAAATAAAGTGGGTTTAAGATGTGGGTTGTTATATTATCTAATACCTTATTCCATAGTAAACCCCATGTCTAACAATAATATAAATAAGATATTTATTTATTTGGAATTCAAAACACCTATAAATAAATCAATATAATTTGTTAAATAAAAAATTTCATATTTATTTAAATTATATTTAATATATAATTTCCAATTAAAAATTTAAATTAATTCTATATATCCTCCTCACTATTTACCAAACATTGAATAGTGACTATTTTTTAATAAATAAATATTATTGTGTTATTCAACAACAATTAAATATTTATTATACTCACTGAAATTAAAAAAATATAAAATAATAATTTAACCAAATAAATCAATATTTTTTTCCCTATGAACAATCTAGAATAACATAATATTATATATTAAAATAATTAATAATTACATTATGAAATGAATATTTAATTATTATTCGACACACATAACATTCTCTAGAATAATTGGGTGTTGAATATGTGTCATAAACTCAACATGAATAATTATTAAATCATCTATGGGTATAATATTTGTTCAATGTGTTAAATTGATATAGTATTTTACTTTAGCTCTAAATACACTTAGTGTTGATTTTTTAGACCCCATTATTATAGGCATTTGGTTATTATAGATAAATTACAATGTTACCATCAAAAAATACACTAAGGTACCCATATTTTATTATGTTAAATATCACAATAAATATAACTATATAAGAAGACACACTATCTAATATAATCCACATGTCATGATGTCTTCAATCAATTGGGTTGCATATTTTTACCACAAAAATATATTATTTATGTATCATTATTTGAATTTCTAGAAATTAAATTTTTGATACAATTCCATTATAATGATCCTCATTAGGATATATTTCATATCCATGATTGGATAATGAGACTATAGCCTAAGTAAAATGGTTGACCTAATCCCTCTACCACAAAGCCCAACACATGGAAAGTATTTTCCCTTGCCATCAAGGATTTAATACACTTACCCCACATTTCAAGCCTATTAACTCATACATAAAAACCAACCAGTACTCATTACAAGTATCATTGATCCATTGGACTAGTGGTACTTTTAATACTACTCTATTGGTTTCTATACCAGATTTTTTGGGATCAAATTGTGGGGATGGTGTATTAAATCCTTAAATGTTTGGGAAAATACCATCTATATATCAATTCATGGATTTGATAGATTTTGGCCACTATTTTTTGTTATGATATAGTCTTATTATCTAATCTCATATTATGATGATGGCCCACTATGTATCAATATAAATAAGTGCATATTTCTTATTGCGATCCAATGTGTGCAATAAACTCAATCCATCAAGGGAGAATCAAAGATTATCCTAAGTAAAATGGTGGCACAAATCCTTCAAAGGAATATCCCAACAAATTTTATGTATTTTCCATTTCCTTCATGGATTTAATATGCCTCTCCCATAATTGAAACCTATGACCTCATTCATAATATACAACTAGGAAGATTACGAGTCCAAATATTTGTATATAATAACCACCTAATCATCCCATATTCCCTAATGGGATTGAATCCCAACTAGTATTGACCATGGACAATGACCATGTCCTATAAAAATGGAAGGGATTATCCATAGTAATATAGGGTTTTACCTACCTCCCACATAACTCAAACTCATGAGTCTCCACCTCTATTAGCCTCTTTCCTTTAACTCGCATAAAACTATATCATTCATAAATATAACATATATTTAAGAATATTTTCATATAACATATAATTTCTCATCATACTGTGGAACTTATATGACCTTTAAATGGGATAGGTGCTCCCAAGAAATTATAACATAGATTCCACACAATAGTATAATCATCATGTGATAAGTAATTATTTAATATTCAACACCATGAATATTCTATTAATCAAATGTAAATTGTCGTTGGTTCTAGGGAACCAAATCTAATAAACTCTTACATTAAGTAGATAGAACTATTAACACTCTATTGGTTAGTCTCACAAGCTAAACTTGCATCTAATTTGGTGTGGTTATAAATTTTTTTATCCCATAACGCTAATTATAATTGATCTTCTTACTAGGACACCATCAATTTTAGAAAATAATTCATGATAAAATATGAAAAATTATATATTTTTTCTCTGTTATCCTTTAAATATTGGATAATCCCATAGATACTATTTCATCATGATATGATTGAACTTTTCTATCTAAGTATAAATCCAAAATATTAAACAAAAGGTTGCTAAAATTGCTTCTTAAGCTACATCTGAAGATGCAATATACTTGGTCTAATATTAACCGGGAAAACAATCATTTTAAAATTACTAAATCTTTAAAATTAAATAAGCTTATGCTGATACTTTTTCAACTTATTTAAATCATATATGTTTTATATTACCTAAAAAATGGTTTCCCCATTTCTCCAATTTCTAGGAACTCATCTAGTTTTTCATCCTCATGAAATTTCAGATAGATATGAATGTTATCATATATAATTATATTGATATATTATATATTTCCATTCTATACTCTATGAAAAAAAAATATCAATCCAGTTTAATTATCATATAATTTTATATATATTTCAAAAAAAACTCTTTATCATATGTTTTCTATTCATCGCAAAATACCCTAGGATAATGGAAACATTCAGTGTAATATTTTTTCATGTATTTTTCAATACCAAGACACCTATGTATTACTAATTTTATTATGGAATCCCCTGGTTTAATCTATTAGATAATGTTCCCTATAACATGATTTAATTCTTATTTCATTTAATGGACTTATCTTTAGTCTTACTTTTCCATAGGTCTATTCAGAAGTTTTTTATATGTTGTAAAACATATTACTCTTGGAAACATTGTTACTCTTAATAATCTCCTATAATAACATGGGAACACATTAATTTTAAATTAATGTTCAAGGATTAATAGTTTTTTATCTATAAATGGATCCTTGAAACTAATATTCAATACTAGAATTATTTAATGTCTCAAAACTTTATGGTCACGGTATGTAGATATTTTTCATAATGTAACATATAAGAGAGGTTATCGTGACATATGATTACTAATATAATGATCATAGAATCTATTATGAGTATAATTAAAATGGATTTAAGAATGATGTCTTGGTTTATCCAATCAACAATTATTCGTACCTCACTTGTACCATCCAAGTATTGTTTCCATTGAATACCAACAAATTGCCTTATATCATCCTCCAAAATATAGAATGATTTTTTATATGTGGAATATGTCATTGTATATATAAGAACTTATCAATAAATGATATTTATAACTTACTTATCTCTAAAGGATCTATTTTTCTTATCAAATAATTTGTCTCCCACAATGGTGAATATAAAAATACCTCTATGGTTTCAACTTTCCTTGGAAATATATGCCTCTAGAAAAATTACTCATACTAATAATTATTGAGTTTAATGTTTTTCTATCATATTATATAACTAGATAAAATAATTAAATGATGTCTTGATTTCTCCCATTATCTTAGAAGCGATTTTATTCCCTCAGGGAAATATATTTAGTGTGATTTAATATCTTTTCTATCTTAGGATATTAATTTCCTTACTAGTAATAAGAACATTAAATATAATGAACATTGTGTTATTAATGATTTATATTTGAAGATTTCACTACTTTACAAATGGATTCCATTTAAACCACTTGAGTCTGTGACATAATATATCATAACTAATATTATACTCATTAGTCTACTTAGTTGTTATATGGATAGTTATTGTGAAAATATTTAGAAAACATACCTAGAAAGGAATGAAGTAATATAAAAAATATATATTAAAATCCTTATAGATATACCATTTACTATCACCATCTTTATGGTATGAATAAGTAAATGTCGGTTTATGAAAACATTCACTCTACATTTGATAATCAATGAATACTTTATTAAAATATTATCTGACATATCATCCTGGAGGATCCTATATATTTTATAGACTATATTATTTTATTTCATATATCTTACCTAAATTTTCAAAATGGAATATAATTTATAATATGAATTTAAATCTTGTTTCACCTTGTAATTTTTCAGGATATGTAAATAAATAAATTCAAAAATATTTATGGAATACATTTAAATATATTGTTTTTATAAAACTCAATAAATAATTCAATTTATAATATGCAATATTTTATCATTAAACTGAAAAGATAATTTTTAGGGTATATCTCCTACAACAAAAAAGTTATTTTAATTTTAAAAGAACTACTTGAAACAACTGGGTGTGAATATTATCATTTATAATCGTCATATATTCTCAAAATTTGATATCATTGATTATAATAATATTGAACTATTAATTAAGTCTATAATTATATAACGACATAAATTTATAATTATATAATGTATCATTGTGTCCAATGGAAAAAATATATAAATTTATAGGTAACACATATAATAAAAAATATTCCAACTTAAATCTACCCATTAGGAAATTAGAAATATTGAAATTCACACAGATAACATAGTAACAACCATATCCACACTCTAGGAGAATTCATCTTTACTTCCTAAAGACATGTTCTTCTCCAAACATTCATAGGTATTACCATTCCTTATATCCAAGGATAATACACTATACTTTTAATAATGATTCATTCGTAATTTTTGTATTTTAAAACAAGATGGTATTTAATACCCAAGAACTAAAATAAAACCATTTAAACCCATGATTAATATATTTAATATAGATAAAACTTATTGGGTTTTATTTAATTTATTTCACATATATTTTAAATTATCATTTCTATCATGATAATAAGTAAATACCCTTATGTTTTCAGAACTAATACTAAAACATTTGTTCCTTTAAAATATGTTCTAAAGTAACCATTTATTATAAAGTAATCATTGGATTTAAACTATTAAATTCATGTTATCCACCATAGGGGTTGTGGAAACATTTTCCCCACAACTATTATTTACCTAGTGAAGATGTATCAATTGATTCTTTAGTTATTCATCCCAAAATTAAAGATGAATAAAGATATCCTGGATGAAAAGGATGATAATATGAGATTAAGGAGAAATTTATTATCTATATAATAGCTCAAATTATCTATGTGATAAATATACTTTAGTATATTTAATTAAATATTAATATCTAAGTACCTTCGTCCAGTTTATACTAGTATAGTTTTTCTGCAATCTCATTTAACTAAATCTACTCTTTTTACTTCACAGGATATAGGAGGTGATATATCGTGGTAAAGGAATTAATGTTCTTAGGTTTCATTATAAGTTCACAGAGTATTATAGGTATTCCAAATCAATGTAAAATTTAATTATCCCCATGTTCCACATATATCCATCCTTTGTTATTTTTCATTCTTTATGTGGTGGTTAAACAAGTATATGGGATTCTTGCAGAGATTAAAATTTTACATGTTATAGATAATTGTATAAACCACTATACTACACATGTAATCATATGATAGATTGGAAATTATATTTTTTCAAATGATAATAGTTGTATAATAATTTAACAATCCATATTATAAAATAATTGAAAATCAGGTTTTAATAATTATTTTTATTACAAAAATATGTGACATAATAAATTTTATTTATTTATTTATTTATCTCCCACTCTTTTATTGGAACCCAATAGACCCCACAATTGGTTTTGAAATACCATTTTATATATTTTTTTATTGGAAAATATCCATATTACACTTATTATGACTCATACTTAGGCCTGTTGAGAAATTTGAGTGGTTATTGGTAGGTGTAACTTTCAAACTTTATTAACTCACACATCATTTATCTTTTTGGTGGACTCCCTATAACAACTATTCTATTTATTTCATGTTAACACTTGATATATTACATAAAAGTACACATAATAAAACCTGGAATATTGATAAGTCTAGTTTATTTGGTATTTAGGTTCATAGAATAACATGTTGAACATGGTACACAACAACATTATTGAAAAAAAAATTAAAATGCATCTAAATTTCAATGGATTTTAAAGCTGCATGCGATAACCTGGGGACATAAATAAGAAAGGGGTAAGATATAAAGCTCAGTAAGGGAATAAACATGGAATAAAATGAATAATATAATACATGTTAGAAAATAGGAATATAAATGAGTCATAAAATTTTTGAGAATCATAAAAATAAATAATAAGGTAGGATATAACATGATAATCATAACGTCGGAAATGTAAAAACAACATAAAACACTACATCATAAACATATGTCAAGGATAAATGCTAAGACATCATGATGAAAAATGTTCCATGAAGGAATTAGGTTCACTGCATTTCTGGACATAATGACTCATGCAACTAGAAATTACCCAATGTATTTAAGCACTATATAATTTTAGGTGCACCTATCACAGTCATTTCATTACCATGCTTAAGTGTGCCACATATATCATAAAACATAGATTCATTCATAATAATATGTAATTACATGACAAAAGAGTGTGGAATACAAACATGTAAGTACCTATTCAAATAATTACTAGTTTATAAGGGTGAACATCATTAATAGGTAATTGGTTTGGTATTCACTAAACAATTCTGTTGGAATAGAAAATCACAGTGAAATTTCATCTTCATAAGGGCATCACATGAAAATTCATAAAATTGGTTGATGATATAAAAAGTTATATCACATAATTAGTACATAAAATGGTTAATAATAGGTACATGTAAAGACATATACCAACATTAGCAGTTGGAAATATAAGGAATAAGATAGTATATAAATTTGAATAAAGAAGATAAGGATATGATCCCTTACTAAATTTCACTACGGTAATAGGTGTACATAAAGGTTTATGGTTGGTCTTAATGATATAAAATAGGTTATATAATTATTTTTGAATAAAATGGATAGTAAGGATGATATGAAATAACATATCCCAATATGAACAAATTGAAATTCTGAGACATAACAAAAAATTGGTTCTTGAATAGAAATAAGAACAGAGAAATCTCTTACTTCAGTGTGTGAATCCAAATGCTTTGGATAGGATTCTTAAGAGCTTTGGGGTACCTTGGGAGGACTACAGAGAATGTAGGGAAGATTATTATTTTCTATAATTATTTTCAGTAAATAGAAATTAAATCATTGGTGGGTTTGTTTAGAAAAAGAGTGGGTATTTCTTTATTATTTCCCAAACTTAGGTTTTGGACTCCATATAATAAAATATCCAAAACCAAATGCCTTCCCATTGTTTTTTCCCATGATTTATGAAAAATGTGAGTTTTTTCCATTATTTTATATTTTCAAGGGACTAACTTAATAAAATAATACCTTTTCTTATGTGTAACTGAGTCATAGTCTTAAAGAAATTATTTTAAAACATTAAAATATATTAATGGTATTAGAGGATTCATAAAGACTTTATAAAATTAACAAAATAAACATAAAATAAAATTATTTTAAAGTTAAAAACACAAATTTAATCATTTATCTGATTAATATTATTTACTACATCACTTTTACATCATTATTATTTCATAATACAAAATGTATAATTATATGGAATTCAATTTTTACCTAAAAATTCGACTATATCCAAAAATTATAAAAATTTCACCATTGGATAATTGAAACATTGTGATTCCAAAAAAAATATTTATTTTATATAACTAATTTTATAAATATGTACATTTATATTTTTAAAATAAAAATCTATATTTATTGAGAAATGTTGGGTTTTTTACAATAACAATTTTTAAACCCTTATTAAAATTACATTTGTCTTCACAAAAAAATATGTGATCATTTATATTTTATAAAATTTAGTTAATAAAAATATTTTTTTAAATTATTATATATTTTAAAAATAAATTAATTCTAAAAAATAAATTCTTTAATTGAATTCAAATATTACCCAAAAATACTATTTGTGTTTTATTGTATCGAAATAAAAATCATTTATAAAGTAAAAATAATAGGATGAAAATATATTCATATTCTATAAAAAATAGTTTAAAACCTCTTATAGATAGGTTTTTTATACATAATCCTTTAATACACCATCAATCACCCTAAGAGTATAGTGAGCGATTGTGAGACTTTCATGGTGTGGTTTGGAGAACATGGTTTGGGTCATGATCTCGATGAGCTTGAACTTCTCTAATAAATGGTTTTTATCATGATTAAGTAATTGGATCTCATATTGGTATTGGTCAATGTAAAATAAAATTGATTTTATCTCCCTCACAAGCTCCGATTAATGTGCCTCCTAGGTTACGATCCTACTAGTTGCGGTCATCAGTTCCTTTGTATGTGTCAATTGGGTTTTCTGAAACCCTATATTTATACTAATCATGTGATCCTTGTTCAATGGATATATTATCAATAGTAATGATGTTAAATAGTATTTTTAAATATGATATAATAAAACCAAATAAGTTAATGGGTTTTTTATAACCGTATTGCATAATATGATATTTAATTAAATCACAAGTGTAATTTTATTTATAAAATTTAGGGTCTTTAAAATCTTAACCCCTCAAAAAATTTCACCCAATATATTTTCATTTAACGTGCTAAAATAGACAAATATAACTCCCACTCATCACTTCCTCTAGTTCATACATTTCATCTTCAAACTTTTGGTTTCTCCACAGCACTTTGACCAGGTTCATTGTCAAATTTTGTTTAACATTGTCTCTATAATATAATATCTTCACCACCTTCTCTTCATACGAGAGATCATTATCCAATGATACCACATATGGATTCAGTACATATGATGGGTATGGTATGTACTTTCTCAAGAGGAATACAAGGAATGCATCATGTAATTGAGATACGTCAGGTGCGAGTGCCAACTGATTAGCCACCGCTCTGATGCGATCAAGGATCTCAAAGGGGATGATGTATCTTAGAATAAGAATTCCCATCTTCCAAAATCTCATCACATTATTCCATGGAGATATTTAGAGTAATACCATGTATCTAACATTATACTATAGGTCTCATCGATGATTGTTAATGTATCTCTTTTTTCAACTCTAAGAAGCCTTGATATGATGTTGAATAGTTTTACCTTTTTTCCATTTCTTCAGACATTTACAGACCTAGAAGTTTTTGTTCCCCAACATAATCCTAGAATGTAGGTGTTCTACACCACTTCACATAAAAATCATAATAGGATATATTTGGATGATTGAGTGAAAATTGTTTCCATAAGAGAACTCGACTAGAGGTAGATATTGATCTCATCCTTCTTAGAAGTCAATTGAGCATCCTCTCAACATGTCATTGAGTGTTTGGATAGTATGATTAGATTCTCCATTAGTTTGGGGTGATAACTGATGTTCAAGTTCAACACATTATGCCTATCATATTGGATACTCTACAAAACCTCGGTGGTAAATTGGGGATCTTGATTAGATACAATCGATATTGGTGTTCCATGAAGCCTCACCACTTCTCTGATATATATTTGTGCAAGTTGATTTTGTGAGAAGTCCTCTCGAATCACAATGAAGTTATTTTTTATTAATAAGACGATCCTCCACAACCCTTATATCGTTATTCCCTCTTGATATATTCATAAGACTAGTGAAAAATTACATGGTGATGTTTTTCCATTTTTATGTAGGTATGGGTAATGGTTGTTTCATCCCCTTGTATTTCTACCTTTCGGCATTAACTTGATAACACAAAATACATGTTGATGTATATTTCATGACATAGCTATTTTTATTTTCCCAAAAATAATTTTCTTAGAGATCTCGATACATCTTTTTTCCTTTTGGGAGGATGGATAATGTTGAAAAATGTGAATCATACAACAGCTTCGTCTTTCAGCCAGGATTTGATGGTGAACATAGTCTTAACCCAAATCTCACAACTCATTTTTCATTAACATTGAACACTGAGGATTTTAATTTTTTTATAGCTTCTAATTTCATCATAATTCCCACATTATTTCTTTGAGTATTCTTTATCCTCTCTAGAAGGGATGGTTGAGAAATCATTTGTGAAAGGATTGATGATGTTCCTTCCTTTATGATGCTCGTGTAGATCCATTCCAAATTTAAGAGTATTGAATCACCTTTAATTCTCATCAATGATAGAATTTAGGGATCCCTTATGATTATATAATATTCCACTTTATTCTCTTTATCAGGATGGTAGAGCATTTAGCTGTCATACTCCTTGATCAGCTCTAACCATCTCTGTTGGATCATATTCAGTTCTTTCTATGTGAATATATACTTAAAGATTTTGTGATATGTATATTTTTCACACATATCTCCAAAGAGATAATTCCACCATATTTTAAAATTAAAGATCTTTTTATTCAACTCCAAATCATGTTTTGGGTTGTTTAGTTCATGAACATTCAACTACCTTGAAGCATAGTCTATGAATTTTTCATTCTATATTAGCATTGATCCCAAGCCCTTATTCAAAGAATGACTCAATACCATGAAAATTTATCCAATTTTGGGTAGTGTGAGTTTAGGAATAGTGATAAGACACTCTTAAATATTTTTAAACCTCTCTTTATAGTCATCATTCCAAGAAAACTAGAATTCCTTCCGAGTAATAATTGTTAAAGGTTTTGACAATTGTGAGAAATTTCTAACAAATCAATGATAATACCAAGATAATCCAAGGAAACTATGGATACCTTTCATATATGTTAGCCTCATCCATCATTCAATTTATGATATCTTTAAAGGATCCATATATATCTCATTTCTTCTGATGATATGCACCAAAAAGGATATTTCCTTCATCTAGAACTTGCATTTTCAATACTTAGAATTGATCTCCTCCTTTTGTAATGTCTTTAGAATAGTTCTCATATTTTCCCCATGTGACTCCTTATTTTTTTAGTATATTTTAATATCATCTATAAATACTACCACATATTTTTTAAGGTATTCTATAAAGACTGTATTCATCAAGTCTATAAATATTTTGGCAGCATTAGTTAGTCTAAATAGTAATACCATGAACTCATAGTGATTGTACCTTGTATAAAAAAGTAGTCTTCAGTATATCCACACTCTTTACACTAAATTGGTAATATCCTAACCCCAAATCCACCTTTGAAAAGAATTGTGATCCACATAGTTGGTCAAATAACTCATCAATCCATGAATAGGATACTTTTTCTTTATCATGACCATGTTGAGCTCATGATAATTAACAAAAATGAACACTGACCCATCCTTATTCTTGAACAAGAGGACTAGTTCACCTCATAGTGAAGAACATTGGCATATAACCCTTTATCCATATTCTCTTATGGTTGTTTCTTCAGATCATCAATTTATTAAATATATATTCTATTTGAATCCTTGGATAATAGTAACACCCTAGGAATAATATTGATGGAAAATTAAACTTCTCAACTAGGAGGAAGACCAAGAAATTCTATGGGAAACACATCACTATATTCTCTCATAATACCCATGTATTTAAAGATGATTCGTTCAATATAATCAATCATTTTATCTTGATATGCTTACTCTTAGGGAAATAATTTCCAAGCTTCTGATGTTGATGGAAAAGAAGATCCATCCTCCCACTTGCACTTGTACAGAATCAGGGGTTCAATCACAATATAAAGAGTTATTTCCTTCTCATAGAAAATTATGTTGGCTCTATGTAGATAAATTCAATAAATGACTAGAATTTATTCAAATTACACTGAAGGGAGTATGATAATGTTCTCTGGAAATTCCATCCCACAAATTGTGATTGGGGGTGAGGTTTATCCTGAGGATACAATAATTTTTTCCATTTTTATTTATCACTGATAACTCCACTTCAATGATTTTTGGTGATGTATGAATAGATCTACTATACTTTAATGATATAAAAGAATTTATATAACCAAAATCAAAAGGTAAATTTTTATCCTTGAATGAATAACTAGTCTACCTATAACCAATTTTTTGTCAAGATCCACCTCAATGTTTCTGATGTAAAAAGATCTTCCATGCTACCTTGGAGGTTTTTGGTTATCTTTGAGAACACTTGGCTTATTTAATTGGTTTGAAAAGTTCATTGGTTCTTTTTAGTTGAAGCAATTAACAATGCATTTAGGGTTTACCGGAGAATTTATTTCCTCTATTTCATTTACAGGTTTCTCCTTTCAGTAATCGTTAGTTAGGTGTCCTTCCTTACCACACCTAAATCATTTCTTTATACCCTAAAGGAAATATATAGGGTTATTCTTTCCACACCTTTGAAAAGTGGGATGTTGAAATTTATTATCACCATTAGATTTCTTCATTGGACTACCATAATTAAAATCCACATTATTCTTCTTAACCCCGTGATTCCCTTAATATTCTATGATCCCCATTTCAACTTTGAGAGAACATCAGATAATTTCCTTAGAGAAATCAATGTTTCATATTTCTATGGCTTTTCATATATTAGGTTTTATCCCACCAAAGAATCAGTGAACCTTTTATTCAAGGGTAATGAAAACTTCATAGGTGTATCATGCAAGTCTTTTGAATTTGTTCTCATAATCACTGATAGATTCATCATCTTTTGCTTCAGGGATAGGAAATCCATTTCCATTTTGAGATGGATAGTACGAGGAAAATATTTATTGAAAAAAAATTCTATATTCCTTACAATCCAACTCTTCGATCTATTCCACATGCTTCATATTCTTGATCAATGTACACCACTGATCAGCTTCTCCATCCATATGATAATCAACCAGTATAAAATTCTCCTAATCAGAACATTGAAGGATGGAGAATATCTTTTCAATGGATTTGATCCATTTTTTTTGATATTAGGGGATCAGATGTTCTATTTATATTCAGAGGCCTCTATCACATAATGGACTCAATTAAGGATTTTTCATTATTATGGGGATTTGGTTACTCCTTATAAACCATATTTCTATTCAAACCCCAAGTCATCTAAGAGATGATAATCAAAAAAAAATTTGATTCCCACTCCCATCGTGTTGGGAATCTCATTGGGGTAGTCATATCATTGCTTGTTTCTCTGATTTTTTACTTAATTCTTTCTATTTTTAGTCATTTTCTTGAATAAAAAGAAAATTAGGGATGAATATTTCAAAAATATTAAAAACAAAAAAGTAAATTCAATGAAATTAAAGAGTTAACTTATAAATTACATGTATTTTCTTAACTTATGAATTTCTAGGCTTCAATATATGTTATCCAGGATCAATTTCCTAACATATATTCTTACAGGAATTTTTTTATTCCCTTAATAATAGTTCGTAATGTGATTGTGATTTTACAAAATAATATCCCCTAGGAGTGTCAAACCAGGTGCATAGTAAGGATCATTCTCATGTACCAGGTTTCGCAGAGTTAGGCTCGATGAGCCGTGTCAGAGTTGTTACCTCTAGGTACATTTCTATTGAAACCAAGTCCACCTGTAGTATCCAGATGGGGATCTATTTTTTTGATAGACCACTTACTCTATAATTACCAAAATTTAGAGATGTATTCTTATTATTATTCTTATCCCTGGGGTTTTCAATATATTTTTATAAACTTAATCCCTAAAAATAACAATACCTTTCCTCTGATACCAACTATAAAAATCATGCTCTTTATTTCACATTAACACTTGATTTATAACATAAAAGTACACAAAATGAAACTTGGAAGATCAATAAGTCTCATGTATTTTTGACATAGGTGCATATCATAACATATTGAACATGGAATACAACAAAATTATTGAAAACTTACTTAACATGCTAATAAAATTTCATGGATTTTAAAACTGCATGGGATAACCTGGGGACATACATAAGAAAGGGGTGATCTATAAATCCCAATAAGGGAATAAACCTAGAATAACATGAAAAATATAATATATGATAGACAATAGATGGGGAATAAAATGTGAGAATCGTAAACATGAATAATAACGCATGATATAGCTTGATAATTATAACATAGAAAATATGGAAACAACTTAAAACACTTCATCATAAACATAGATCAAGGGTAACTACCAAGACATGTTGATGGTAAAAAGTCCCATAAAGTAATTATGTTCACTCCCTATCCCAACATGATGTATCATGAGTCTAAAAATTACCCAATTTATTAAATAACTATATAATTATTTGTGCACCCACCATATTCATTTCATTCACATGATTAAATGTTCAATATAGATCATAAAATATGGATTCATTCATCATTATATTTTATTCCATGATAAAAGAGTGTGAAATACATACATGTAAACCCCAATTCAAAGAATTATAAGTTATAAATGTGTACACCCTTGATAGGAAGTAGGTATGGTTTTCACTGCACAATTGTTTTAGCATGGAAAATCATGGTGAAATTTCGGCAGCATAACGGGGTCACATAAAAATTCATAAAAATGGTTCATGGGAGGGAAATGTGACTCTAATAATTTGTAAATAAAATTGGAATTTATAGGGAAATATAAATACATATACCAAAATTATTATTTGTAAATAAAATTAATGATATAATAAATAAACTTGAATAAATAATGGAAGGTGGGGATCCCTTACTAAATTTCAGCATGGTAACAAATGTAGATAAAGGTTCATTGGATGGATTAATGAGAGTAAAATGGGTATATGATTTCTTAGACAAAAAATGGATAGTAAGTAGATACAAAATAACATAACCCAACATGAACAAATTAAAATTTATGGACATAGCATAAAATAGGTGCCTGAATTGAAATGAGAAAAGTAAAATCCCTTACTTTAGTGTGTGATTCCAAATGCTTGGGAGGGGCTTCTGAAAGCTTGTGATAACCTTTATAGGGAACTATAGAGGATAATTTAGAGAAATTAATTACTCTTAGATTTTTTAGTGAAGGTAAATGGAATATTGAGTCTGTTTATAAAGGAAAAGAGTGTGGATTTATTTATTATTTCACAAACTTAGGTTTTTGACTCTATATAATAAAATAAACAAAACCACAAACCATACCATGGTTTTTTCTCATGGTTTCTTCAAACTGTGAGCGGTTTCCATTATTTTGTAAGTTAAGTGTTATCAATTAATAAAATAATACCCTTTCTTATGTGGAAGTGATCCATACTCTTGAGAAATTATTTTAAAACATTAAAATATATTAATGGTTCTGGATGATTCATAAAGGCTTTTAAAAATTAAAAAAAATACACATAAAATCACATTATTTTATTTTTAAAATTTATATTTGGTCACGGATCCCAAATATAGTATTTATTACATCAATTTTGGATCATTATAATGTCATAATTCATAAATTATATTTATACAGTATTTAAATTTTATCTGAAAATTCAATTGTCTCAGAATATTATAAAAATTCACCATTAGAAAATTTTAAAAGTATGATTCTTAAAAATAATATTCATTTTATTAAAATATTTTTCAAAATATTTTGGTTTTTTACTTTTAAAATAATAATCAATATATATTGAGAAGGACTAGATTTATTTAAAATAACAGTTTTGGAACCCTCATTAAAATTATATTTTACTTCATTAAAATTATATAATCATTTATATTTAGTAAAAATTATTTAATAATAAATTTTTTAAAAAAATTAATTAATTTTAAAAAACCATTAATTCTTGAAAATAAATTCTTTAATTGAACTTGAATATTTCCCAAATATATTATTTTTGTTTTATTGTATCAAAACAAAAATAATTTATAAAGTAACAATAATAGGATTTAAATATATTCATATTCTATACCAAATAATTTATATAATCCTATATCTAGGGTATTGATACATAACCATTTAATATATAAGATAATTACCTAATAGTAAGGTTCAAGATGATGATATTTTGATGGGGTGGTTCAGAAAACACGATTTGGGTCTTGATCTCGATGAGCTTATACTTCTCCAGTAGATGGTTTCACTTTGGCTTAAGTTCTAGATCTCAGCTTGGGATTGGTCAAGGGAAAATCATAATGATGCAATATCCCAAAGATACTCTAATAAATGGGCTTCATAGGTTATAATCCTACTGGAATTGGTAATCACTTTATTGGTCTATTTCAATTGGATTTATTAAAACCCTATATTTATATTAATAATGTGATAACTGTTCTATAAATGTATTATCAATGGTATTGATTCTTAATGTTATTTTAAATATGATATAATAAAATAAAATAAGTGCATGTGTCTTCTATAACCATATTTCACAATAAAACATTTAATTAATCATAAGGGGAATTTTATTAATAACATCTTGGGTCATTACACCCCTCGGTCCTAAAATATTAGATTAGGATTTCCTCAACTTTTTCCTAGATGTTACACCATGAACTCCTTTGTCAGAATTTCATAAAAAATCTCTTGATGATTTATTTAAATTGTTAATGGTAGGAATAACATTTCAACATCATTAACTTACATCTCCTTGACCGGTTCAGTGGACTCTCCACTCTTAAAATCCTGAATTATGATTTCCGTAAATTTTCCCTTACTATTACACCATGAAATAATTTTTGTGTCAACCCATGATGTAAAATTAGTTATGTATATATAAAACTCATGATAAAATTCCATTATATTGAAATTTATTAAACATGGTAATTTCAAACACTTTGAACTATTGGTCTCTCTTGTGTATTGAAAGTCTATGGTGACTTAATTTTTAGATTTTATGGATTTTATATTTTATGAATAGATTTCCCATTTTATCATAGTACTTGTATTTTTATATTCAATGATTTTTACTTATGTTATTAACCATGTATCGATAAACTTATCAATAATACATTTTATTTAGTTTTATCTTGTTGTCTTGTTAATTCATTTGTCTATACGTGTTTTATCCATTCAAATAAATAACTTCCAAAGAAACTAAAAGAAAAAAATATAAAATGGATTGATTAAGATATTTTTTTTATAGTTTTTTAACCTATTTAATCACAAACTAATTATTGATCCTATATGTAATGTCCTATGATTTTAAAATAACACTAAGTTTGATAGCGTATACAATGTGCAACACCAATCATAAATGAACTAAAAAAATATTATTATTTAAATATGACTATTATAACCTATTCATTGAATTTATGGGTATTAATAGTATTAACCAAAATATTAAATATAAATAAATAACTTACTCAATAAAAATAAAATAATTAATTCTTAGGAAATAAGTAAACAATTTTCAATAAAGTTATTTTATTCTTTAAAAATATTTTTAATTTAAAAATGATTTTTTTAGAAAAAATTCTATTTAATTTATAGAAAATATAAAAAAAATATACATTATAAAAATAATATCACTCTTGTAAACAGCATATCAAATTTTTTTAGTGTGAAATTTTTTATATTTTTTTCAAAAGAAAGATTTTTCAATTAATAGTTAAAAATACTAATTTTTATAAAAAAAAAATATTTTTTTCATGAATTTATTAAGTTACACCTTTCTAAAATTATTTAGAATAAAAATTCAGTCTACAAAATTATTAATAATTTAATTATTTTTATTTTTACCAATTTCATGTGTGAATTTGGAATAAAAACACTTTTGTACTGGGAAATAGCATTCCTCTGAGAAAAATTATTTTTTCTTCGGTTTTTAATTTTTTTTATATTAATTAATACCAGTAATAGAAATAGAATATTGAAAAATATATTCCACATTTTTAATTGATAGTACAATTATTTTTAAATGGACTAATTTTATTTTTTATCATTATGGTTATTAACTATATTAAATAATTGTCACCACATTAAGGGTAAATTGGGTAATTAATGTTAAATATAATATGATAAAGATTATAAAATAAACCTAACACTAGACATAGTTTTTTAGTTTTAATATATTTCATCCAAAAGTATACAATATTATAATATATGATCTTTTTTCATTTTTATGTCATAGTTACCCTTATATTATTATATTTAACGAAAAGCCAAAATTTTCATTCTCTATGTTTGACTAACTATAAGTACTTGATATAAGGATAAAAAAATTCTATATTTGGTGTTAAATATTTATTATAAATATAAATAATTTTTTATCATGGTTATTTATTTCTAATTTTTAGTGATGAACTTATTACCTTAACTGGTTATGAAACACTGATAGTGTATTTGGTCAATATAATAGAAAAATAAAAGAATTCATTTTAAAAAATAAATAGTGATATAATTTGAATGAATTAATGTGTACCATAAATTTAATATATCTATATGAAATTTTGGTAAAGTTTTAAATGAATATATTTGAGTTCTCCCTTTTTATTGATGTATTTAGACACACATAAATGAATGGTGTCACAATGAAATTAATAATATTTTATAATAAATATTATTTTATTAGATTATTTTAATTTCAAAAAATTATTAAATTATTCCAAATTAATGGTATATGGTTTAAAGATTAAATCATGCAACATTTAAGGGTATTTTTCCTTTTATGGTAAAGTAATTGATCCTAGAATGGTATAAAATTTTAATATTGAGAAAATTGTAAAAAGGGTTAACAGGGGTAAAAACTAAAATATAAAGTGAAAAAATAACCAAATATATTAAAATATTATTTTATGAGATGACTTATTATCATACTAATAATTTAATTATTTCAAGTTTTATCCATTTATGCATGAAAAATAATTTATATTAATTTAATACATTAAGAAATTCTATGAATACCCATCTTCTAACTTATAAAAGGACACCTCTTCCCTCTATTTTTTACACCAATTTGTGCCTTATATGTCATCAATACCCTAAACACAATCATATAAACTCCATTATACACATTATAGAGGTGATTTAATTTTCAAAATATGAATCCAAGGGTCCTTACTTAGAGATCTAATGATTTGTTCAAAGGATATATAATTTCCCTAACTGATCACTTTATTTTTACTTCTTCTTTTATCTCCTCTAACTATATGTTATTTATAATAAAATAACAACTTTATTATCCTAAATATTCTAAAATTTTATTATAATTATGAAACCTCTATTATTCACCATCCTTCCTATCATAATGTAACTGAAAGTATCACAAGTGCGTATGTACATTTTACTATCTCTAAAAAGTGATAAAATTCATTTCTAATCGATATATTATCGCGACTCGTACCCTAGGGAACGTGTTGTGACTACCCCAAACCCACATTTCATAGGCCAGGGGTAGAAGACTAGCACCAGAAAGGCGTATCCCTATAACAGGAAGGCATTTCCGTTAAACTTGAACAAACACACAATCTAAGAACACAACAAGAAGCAACCACGAAGTAAACTATTGTACTAAAAAGTGTACTAAAAGTAATGGTGTCAGAATAAAAGACAAACTGGAAAGTACAAGTAAAAAGGAAAGAGAAAACATCTCCTGGAACATCCTCTGAGGATATTACCTAAAGGGTAGGTATAGCTCATGGTCAGTAGTCACTGCGTCACGTCACGTCAAATGGTCCACCTCTGGGGAAAGTTCAGTTCAGGCTCCCTCATCCTCGATCAACGTTGTCTGTCATCTTCACAAGACACATCAATGTGTGGGCATAGCCCGTGTAGGGGTGAGAATGAAAATACTCAGTTGGGATGCCAAAACCCCCGAAGGTATCTCAGAGTTCCACAAAGGAAAAACTAAAAAGAAAGACCTCAATAAAAAAGTACATAGCAGTAGATATCAAATCTACGTAGGTATATTCCCATACATATACAAAGTAATCAAAATATAACTACTATAAAAACGGGCAAGGGAAGCACCACCCCTTCAACAGCACTAAAAAAGCACTGATATAGGGGGCCTTTATCAGTGCTAAAAAAAGCGCTGATAAAGGTTCACTTTTAACAGCACTAAAAAAAGCACTGTTTAATGTGACCCTTTATTAGCGCTTTTTTTAGCACTAATAAATCCCCCCCCCCTTTATCAATGCTTTTTATTAGCGCTATTAAAGGGGACCCCATTGATAGTGATTTTTTTAGTTGCGCTGATAAAGGGGGGGTTTATCAGTTCTTTTTCCTAGCACTGATAAATTTAATGTTTTAAAAAAATCATGAAAAATAATATTTTGTTATATAAGTATATTTATATTGATATAAATATAATATATACTTTTTAAATATGTTTCAGATAAGTATAAGTAGTCTATAACTTTTTATATATATGAAATTTTGTGAAGATGGATTTAAACTATTTTAAAAAATATTATTAATTTATAATTTGATAATTATCATATATTAATAATCATTTAATAACAGTTTGAAGATAGAAAAAAAAAGATCTAAAATAAGTTGAAAATATAACTCAAACTTCAAACGGTCATAAATTTTGATATAGGTGTCCTATTGAGCTCCACGTCATATCAAATCGTAGCATGTGATGATCTCTACGCACATGTGATTAAAGGGAACCTTCTGTCACATTTTTTTAGGCCAAAAAGGGCCCACAAAGCCTCCAAAACTGAGTTTCTAGTCGGGATACCCCGGTTTGTTAACATTCAAACAAGTATAAATTCTGATTTGGATGTCTGTTAGGCCTGTACCACATATCATATCGAATATTGTTTCATTTTCTTAGATTTTATTGGTTGTGGAGACGAAACAGGATTCTTTATTAGAATCTATGGTCATTTTAACATTCTATGGCTTTTTAAATACATATATATATATATTTATTCATAAATATATATGTTTGTATGTGTGTGTGTGTCTCTATGTGTGTCTGTTGTATATATGTATGTATGTATTTATTTATTTATTTATAAACACAAATAAAAAACATATTTTATAAATGTATTTAAAATTAATGTTATAAATATATATTAATATACAAATTAATATACGGATAAACATTTATAACTAAAAATATATATATAAATAAATATATATATAAATATATATTAATATATGAATGAATATATATATAATAATATATGAATAAATATATATGTATTGATATAACTAAATATATTTATATTAATATGAATCTATATTAATATATGAATAAATATAACTATATATATAAATATTAATATATATTAATATACAAATAAATATATATATATATATATATGAATAAATATATATATTTTAATATAACTAAATATATTTATATTAATATGAATCTATATTAATATATGAATAAATATAACTATATATATATAAAAATGGATATATCATTAAATAGAGAAAAATTGAAATGGATTAGGGGTAAAGGTGCAGGCGTGCAAGAGGGGAGGTCGTGGGTTCAAGTGCGGTTGGAAGCAAGGAGGTGTGCGCATGTGGTGGATGCGTGGGAAGGGTACCGCGCATGAGAGTGAGAGGGGGGTCCGCCTAGCACTGATAAAGGGGGGGTCAAGCGTTGTTAAAAGCTTCCCCCTGCATTATATAATTCTTTTTTATTTTATTTTTGAAATTTTTTATAGTTTTATCAGCGCTTTTTAAAAGCGCTCATAATAGACCCCTTTTATCAGTGCTAAAAAAATTCTGATAAAGGGGTCATTTATCAGCGCTTTTTAGCAATGATAAAAGGTGCCTTTATTGGAGCTTTTCTGAGTGTTAATAAAAGGGACCCCCTTTATCTTCATCTTTATTAAAAGCACTTTTTTAGCATTGTTAAAACACTTTTCTACCACTGATAAAGGCCATATTTGTAGTAGTGTATACTCATATCATACATGAGGAAACATAAGGCTCCATCTTTTAAGCCATTTGCACAACTGATCCATGAGATAAGAATACCACAGAGGTAACACCACGAAGGTAAAAGTACCACAAAGGTAACACTACGCAGATAACACCTTGAAGGTAACACCACGATGGTAACCATGCCACAAAGGCAACACCACAAAGGTAAAAGGATAACAAAGGTAACACAATGAATGTAAAAGACTCAGCTCACACCAGGTATATAACATAAGTACAGAGTTATAGATGATTAGTCGTAAAACTAGATCATCTTATTCTGTCGAGAGGCTCTGATGCTGACCCAAATAGGATCGAAAGATGTAGACCCGCACTGGATCATTAGGCACTGACCCACATATGATCGATAGATACAAACCCCCACAGGATCTCTAAGTGCTGACCCACACAGGATCGATAGATTCTGACCCACATAAGATCAATGTTCTTTCTTCACATTGCAACCAACCACTAGATTTCTTCTCATAGCCTGCTTGGTTCTGGAAGCACATCATGGTTGGCCCGGCCTGTCGAGTGGGGCTTGGACCCCATGCACTAGCCATTTGGTCCATGGGTTCGTCCCGATCTGCTAGTAGGTCTAGCCCGCTGGGCCGCAGGTCCAACCCGGACTGCTGGGTGGGTCCGGCCCAAGTTCATCTCAGTCTGCCTTCCTGCTGGCCCCACGGATATGGGGCCGTTTCGACCAGCTGGTCGAGTACTGCTCCACAACAATTCAATGGTCAGAAGACAGAATTCTGCCAACGTGGAACTATGCGGGGCCATGCCACCCCGTCCGGCCGCAGCCCACACCACCCATTCCAATCATGGACAGCTGTCCATGGTTGCTCTATGCTTCCCTCCTTCTATCGTTTCCCACTTGTCGTGGTTTCTACCGCCACCAGCACCTGAGGGTGCCGCCCTTTTTTCCCACATGGACAGCTCTGGCCGACCGCCTTTGGCCATCGCGGCGCACTGTCATGCGCTATCTTCCACCACCCGCAGTTGGAAGACGCGGGTCTCCTCTGACCCCTGCCGGCCGCTGCAGACATGGCGCGCCAGTGGTTTCTTCCGCGGTCCACTGGATGTGCTCTGTTGATCCTTTCATGGATTCTTCTGCGCCTACAGCTCTCCTAGGGTGTGTCATCGAAATGTGACCCGCTAATTCATGTTTCTGTCAACTTGAGGAAACCATCCCTGAAGAACGCAACGTGAGAAAAGCAGTGGAGGGTCCGGGCATTGTTTTTTTGGCACGTTCCCTCCAAGTTAATATGATAGCAGGTGAGAGAAATTAAATCATCATATATGAACTTAAAAACAAACCCCCTACTAGGATAATACGTCCACTGAAAACGATCAATATAACCCCCTTCGTTGTTGTTGTCAGTTTGCGATTCGGTGGCACTCGTCACCGCTCATTGAATCTGACCTCATCCCCTAAGTGGTTAGAAACGCTGTACTTTTACATAGCTTTGTCACTTGGTGAAGTCATGCTAACACCCCTCCCTAAGCTCAATATAAATATGAGAGGAGAAAGAGTATGTCCCGCATGAAGAATTAATGAGGTATATATAATTAATGAACCTCCCAAATTCCCATCATTTCAGTTACAAGTAAATAATATTCAATCCATTTAATGGTTTGACATATTGTCGGTCCCACCACCGCCGCTCATCCATTGGAGAAAGGGAAAATAAAATAAAATAAAAATTTCTTTTTTATTTTATTCTTTCTTTAATATTCGCAAAAACTAACTTTTTCACCCGACATACTATAGTCGAAGAGAATCCTCCTTAAACGAATCTCAGCGCTGCAGATTCAATAGTACCCTCATATTTTTAATCTGAGCAGCAATTCAAAAGCTAAAAAATTCCTCACACACGTTTATTGAATGTACCGTTAAAAAAAGTTCAATAAAATATTAACACCCACCCTCGACCCGCGCCAGTCAAGGTTAGGCTCTACTTAAGGGGAACACGTCCAAAAAAACTCAATAGTACTCTTGAATATTCAATCTGTGTTACCAATTAGATGTTATAGCTTTTAACAATAAAATAAGTTTTACTTAATTATTTTATTTATGGACAAAAACTAACTTCTATAGTTGGCCCATGCTGACAAATGTTAGTTTCTGCCTAAAGAAATCATACCATCACGAGATCAGTAGTGGTCTCAATTTTTTAATCTGAGTCACCATTTGTGAGTTATAAGAATTTGAAAAAAAAATATTTAATTATTCTATTTATAGTTATTCCATTTTTAGGTTTTCTCACTGGAGGCCTACACCGACTAAACTTAAGTTGCACCAAGGGTAAACCTACTTTTCTGAATGCAATGGTTCCCTTGGATTTCTGATCGGGGCACCCATTTAATATTTATTCCACTTTTGTAGGAAAACCACTCACGCACGCTATTTTAAACATAACTTTTTTATGGATCATTTTGGGCACTCTGGGCCTTAGAATCACGCTCCGTCATATTTCGTGGTCTTGAAATAATTCCATATAATTAAAAAATTATACGGAAATTCCAGAAACTTTCATATATTATTTTAATTGGTATTTTTATAGATTTAATGTTTATATATAACATTAAAAAAATATTTATCCTTTTAAAATTATAATATCATATTTTCCCTATTACCTACCAATACCTTGGATATTAATAATGTCGCTCGTGCATATGTGTGGATGACAACCTCCATGAAGTGATGTGATTCATTTTTTCATTTATCATTTAAATTGATGATAATAAAGATGGATTTAATGAATACATATGATATATATTATATAAAGAATATTATTGAATTTTTTATTATTATTTAAATTTTTTTATACAATCCTTCGAAAATTAAAAATGGTGTCCATGCATACATATAGCATACCATCTCCATGAACAATGAAATTCATTTTTCTATCTATACCATTTATAGATGAGTGTATTTTAAATATATTGGATATATAAATATTTATATAATGAATGAAATTTATAAAAATTATAGAACCATAATCAAATCATAAGAACCCAAACTATTTAACTGAAACATTAATGGAATACGAAGAAGTTATCACCCAGAATAATGATTTTAATAAATAATTATTAACAAACTAGTGATAAATGTTTGTAATTAAATTATATATGGTATTATATATACGATTATGGTTCTATAATATATTTTTAATAAATATATATTTATTATATAGGAGGTTTGAACACATACGATGGAAGTTTGACCTGTGTTTAGTGTTTCTCGTCTCCCTTTTACTTCTATGACAAATATGTCACAATCACCACTTATTTTTTTTTGGGGTGTATATTCTTCCCTTTTATATTTTATATCATGAATATTTTATATTAATTGTATTTAATGTTTCATTTTAATTTATTTTATCATGGTTATTACGATTCAAATTTAACAAAGTGGTATGGGTTTATTTCACAATATCATCATTGTTTGGGGTTATTTATAAGTCTACATTGGAATAATTACTTCAGCATTATATATTATACCCAATATATTTTATTTTATTATATTTATTTCTATAAATTTCACGGTTTCCATTCATTTTCCACTCTTTATGAGCTCAAAATACTAGAATAATTATTTCACAGAAAACCAACTTTGTTTTTTTACTCTGTCAGAAATCTTTTTTTATTACATATCAATGTTTTATTTAAAATGTTATAAATAATATTTATAAAATTCTATTAAG
The DNA here is from genome assembly GCA_963277665.1 of Viscum album. Classification (NCBI taxonomy): domain Eukaryota; kingdom Viridiplantae; phylum Streptophyta; class Magnoliopsida; order Santalales; family Viscaceae; genus Viscum; species Viscum album. The sequence continues at coordinate 1,716,193,519 of OY728130.1, forward strand.
ACTTATTAAATAAATTTTTATCCATTTATGACTTTTAAAAAACATTGAAAAATGAATCTTCCATTCATTTTCCAAATGATGTACTTTTTCGCTTTTCTTATAAAAGTGTGAAAGGAATGTTTTCTATAAAACATGAATAAAATTTACCATTAGAATGACCAATAATATATTATAATCTTCTTTGATAGGTTTGTGAAATTATTTACAAATAAAATAGTTTCCTAAATATTCTATAAATTTTGATTTTTTAAAAATATTTTTTTTATAATTCAAATGGAATATTCTTAAATAATGTTTTTAATGATATTTTTCTTATATTTATAATCATAAATGACAATAAACCATTATTATACTTATAATATAGTTGGGATATGTTGTAATGATATCATCTATATTATTTCCCTATATATTTTATGATGAGTTTCACCAAGGAAATATTAACATTTCATCTTATAGTTTTTCAATATGAATATTTATTTTGATTATATATTGAATTTTTTTTTCCTCTTCCAAATAATGAATTTACTAGACTTATTAAGTAAAATTTGGGGCCCTCTATATCCCCTCTATGTATTGGTAGGATTAATAAGACAAAATAGTTTTGGTATTTATTCAAGGTCTTACCCATTTATGTAAGGTGCCATTGCATTAGGCCTTAACGGTATGTTTAAGATGACCAACATTATGTATTACATAATTATGAGATTATATATTTATATCTATGTGATGGTTTAAATAGTTATGATATCCATGTATATGTTTTAGTATCATATCATTAGTTATGTGGAATTATCATATCACAATTTATTCCTCCCGTACTATTCTATGCGCTCTTATTATTGATTAAATGGAAAGTGTTTTCAGTTATTTACCTTTCTATATTGATTAATTCTTATTTATTTATGATATATTATACTATAAATAAACCTTACTGGGAATCTTATATCACTCTTATTTTGTTTTATTTTCTAGGATATGAATAAATAGTCATTGAATGGGTTTAAGGATTCATAATTTTAACTTTCACTATGTTTTCATATTTCATTACCAATGTAATGTGATATTGAAATATGAAGGTGGTTTATAAAGACCATAAAATAAACCAATACTTTAGGATTTTATTACCTATATCTAGTTTCTATTTAATAATGTAACTATTGTCTATGGGGTACTAGGGATGGGGTATTTGTAGTTTGTATCAAAGAATGTTCAGTTACAACCACGGGAATAAGATTAGGAAAATATTAATTAGGGAACATATCCTATTACCTAGATTTGAGAGTAATCCTGAGTATAAGATAATATATTTGTAAATTATAAATAGTGTGTTTTTCCTAGAAATTCATCCTTACCTGGATACTACAAAAGGAAATCATTTTAGAACAGATTTATCTAGGGGTAATAACCCTAAAAAATAGTTCATCCAATATATTTTGGTCATTATTCTGATGTACAGTGAGTTGTCCCTTACCTTCAACCTATTTTGATACTCCAAATAAATTTACCTAGGTTTAATCACATTTATATTATAAACCATTATAAATAATTTGGATAAATAACAACCCAGGATGACCTTGGTTAAACCTATGGTTTTGTAGAGTAAAATTTAGGTGCCATGATTTAGGCACCCTATGACTAATATTTCATAATTTCTCTTTGTGATTTATGTTACTCATACTATGATTTTTTTTATTCAATGGTAGTTACTAGATGGGACCATGTTAATGTTGAATATAATGTAAAATTTGGTGATTATGTCAAATTAGATGGTATGAATACTGGAGTGAAAGATATTATGATTATTCTTAATAATTAATCATCATATATCATTATTAAATTATATCAAAACCAACTCTTTGAATCTCCATAAAATATAAGGATATAGTTATCTTATTGTAGAGGCGGTGGAGACCATGGAAGAAAAAAATTACAATTTCCTTCATTTTAGAAATATGGAATTAGTCACCTTTGAAATGTATCATATAAACTGTAAAATTATTTACATATTGAAAATAAGGGTGTAAATCAATTAATTTTCATGTAGAATAGAATATTAGGATAGAGGTAAATAAATTACATCATACGGCACCATTTTTAGTTTAATTTATTTTGTGTGGAAAATATGAGCATTATCTGAGTCAATGGCTAAATCCAAGGGTTAACTTCTATACTAAGGAAGGACATGTGTTATGGAAATCATTTAAGTGTAAGTTTTTAAGTTCTTATGTATTGATATTTGATTATAATATTGTATAAGAGTTATATTAACAATATTCTAGATATAATAATTATAAAACATCTAAGTAGTTTTTAATGGTAGTTTTTCATTAAGGATTTGAAAACATGTGTTAAATGGTATCGAAAACATAGAAAATTGATTTAGAGATATGGTGGTATTTTTGGGAAAACACTTGATTGATGGAATTATAACCCTTAATATGTGTTTGAGGTTGGGATAAACATAAATTCTCTTGATTTGATAATTATAAGGTTGATCGTAATTTTAATGTTATGGATACCCATTTTAACGTTTCGGTAATGGGATTTTAACATGATTAAGAGTATTTTGGAAGAAATCTATTGGAATGCAACCCTTTGGATCAGTATATGATTTGGAAAAAAATTATTCGGGGAATAATGATTTTATATTTTGTGGACATTAGATTAAATTTATTGATAACCATTAGGGTTAATGTGATTTTTGAGGTTGAGTAATTTATATTTTATTAGTAAAAAAGAGTTGGTATAGAACCCCTTAGAAGTTAAAAAAGAGTGATTTGGTTATTAATATTACTTTTTAGGATTTTAATCATATTCTTATGAACATTATAGATTTATAAAAAGGAAACCCCACAATTCGGGTAATAATCTATTGTATTTGGTAAGGTTGTGAGGCTTGAACCCTAAACCGAAGGGCGATAAAGGTACAATGCCTACCACTATCCAATATGATCTCCTAGTTAGTAAAAAGATTATATAAATGATTTTATAGAAAAATATTAATTTAATTTTCAAAAGCATATTATATGATCAAATGTTTTTTATTTTTTGGTATTTTGATGTGATTGATGAAGCTCTGGGAAACATTTTATTGGGTTAAGGTATATATAACCTTAAGGTTTAACATAAAGGGTAATTTGAGAATAATTATATTACATTTATAAGTTGTAAGATAAAAGTTATTAGATAACCATTAAGATTAAATATTTCTCTAATTTTGAGGTTATTTTGGATGTAGATCAATTTTTTTGTTGACTAACCTAAGATGAACCCTTGGTGTTATTGTGAAAATTTTGATGTAAAATATATTATCTCTTCACATGAAGAATTTAAAAAAACTATATTTTCTTAAATTTTGGTAACCATTTCATATTTTGTCAATTTCTAAATATATTAGGAATATATTATTATCCTTTTTTGGATTATGTGATTTTTTATAAGCTGATTTTACTGCTTTGGGCTCTAAATAATTCATCTTGAATACTAGTCATTTTGGAAACAAGATGTGATTGTAGTGGAAATTTATTAAAATATGAATTTTTACTTTTAAATTAATTATTTTTCCTTAAAATTCTAGTTAAAATGGTAAATGAATACCTTTTCTTTGGGAAAGTAATCTTTAAATAAAAATATTATATGTTTATATTTATTTTTGATAAATCGATGATCTCTTCACCCCTCTCTAATTTTGTGTATTGTAGTCATTAATGTTCTGTTATCTATATTATTTAGCATTATATATTAGTCCTTGGAAATTTCTATTCATTTTCATGTCTATATTTTAACTTCCCACTATTTTTTCTCCCTATTTGGGAACATAAATACATGATATTTTAGGAAAACTTTATGTTTCTCACCCTTCCTTTTTAAAAATGTTTTATTATCCCTCTATTTGACTTGAATTTTAAATAAATGTAAAATCATTGATGACCGTGAGAAAATTACATGGATATAATTTATTTAATGTGGGTATAATTTAATTTCCCGATATTTTAAAATAACACTATGATTAATAGAGTAAAAATACGCAATACTGAGCTTCAACAAACCATAAAATATTTCTATTTAAATATGATGATTATAACCCTTCAATTGAATTGGTGGGTATTAATAGTATTGACCTAATTAATAAATCTATATATAAATTAATTATATAATAAAAATTCATTGACTAATTCTTAGGATATAAGTACCCAATTTTCAATAACATTATTTTATGCTTCAAAATATTTCTCTTTTAGAAAATGATTTCTATTTATTTTTGTGGGAAAATAATATAATCCACTTATATAACTTCCATAAAATTAATTTTCAAAAAATTATTTCATTTTAGAAATCATAATGTCAAAATTATCTTATGTTTAAATTTTCTAATATTTCTAAAAAGATTGATTTTTCATTGAATGGTAAAGAATACTGATTTTTATTGATAAATGTATTTTTATTTCAATAATTTGATATGTTATATTTTTTTAATTATTAAAAACTAAAATTTATTTCTATTATATTATTAATAATTAAATTAGGTTCATTGGATTCAATTTCATTAAATAATGTGGTAAAAAATTATACATAAAAAACATTTTTTTTGAAAAACTGCTTTTCATTTCATTTTTTGTTTTGATTTTAAATTAACTATTGTCACAAATAAAAATTGAATCTTGAAAAATGAATCAATTTATTTAATTATTAAGTTAAAATTTGGTAAATATTCTCAATTAAATTTTAGTCATTATGAATAGTAACCATTGTAAATAATTTTCCCCGTGATTCGGGTAAATATGGTTAAGAATAATATGATAAAAAAATTAAAATGACCATAATAATTGACTCAATTTAATTATATGAACCTATTTTATCCAAACTCATGAAATATTTTAACATATGATATTTTACTACTATTTGGCTGTGATTTTTTCCTTTATATTAATTTATTTAAATAAAACACATAAATTTCAATCTCTTTGTTTTATTATATTTAGCTTTCTATACAAAGGGAAAAGTATGGGCTATGTTCAGTTCTAAATATTTGTTTGAAAGATAAATATTTTTTACCATGTTAATGTATTTAAAATTTTCAGTTATAAAATGATTACCTTAAATTCTTATACAACACTGAAATAATTTTTATTCAATAAATATAAAAAATAAATGATTTAAAAAAAATGTGATAAAATTTGAATAGATTTTTCAGGAATCTTCATTCTCAATATGAAGAAAATAGTAGAAAAGTGCCATGCCCTTCCTTCTTCAAGATTATAGAGAGATAATGACCCCTGATTCCCACCTTCAATATGCCCTGGAGTGGAAACTACGACCGAGGGTATAAAATCTCACACAAAATGGAAGGCATTACCCTTTTTAATGAAAACATGATAAGGTGATAAGATGGTAAAATCCCAAGAAACTTTAAGCATTTATATAAAGGACACCAAAATCCATCCAATGCATGATTTAAATGTAAACTGCAATAAAATTACATCTAAAGTACTAAAACAATTACCAAAAGAAAGAGACTAACTTGAAACACAGCAACTATCCAAATGCCTGAGATAGTAAATTCTATCATGGTCCACAAAGTCCTCTTGGAATCCTGAAAATCGTTTTACAGACGTAGGGTATGTATACAAGTGTACCCAGTATGAAAATCTAAAACCACCCATGCACAAGTGTCGGAACATACTAATGCCCTTATGAGAAGATAGTAGAACCTAAAAGCATGTAACAAAGAGTGTTAACTAGCCCATCCTCACCAAGTTACACACACCAAATAATGCAAGTCAAGTAAATTAGTAGAATAAGAACATAGACATTTGGGTACCCCATACCAATTTCCCATCGGTTAACTATTATTCTTAACGGCTAACGTCTTGATGCTACCACTCTTTCAAAATGCATCTCCACTACCACAACAAGACCGCACACACCTGGACCTCAACCACACCACACATCTCGCCCGCAGACACATGGGCCACAACAACCATGCCTCTCACCTGAATACACCAGGGCCTCATCCTGAAGACACTTGGGAAACAAAACTCGTCCTGTAAACACCTGAGACCCTTGTCCACAACAAACCTGCCCAAAGGATCACAGACTATGGTAAACCTCAATCCATTGCATCTTACCTGAATACACTAGAGTGGTATGAACTTGAAAGAGTGTGTGAGGAAGAAATTCAGTAACCATTCATCCATCCTCCCACTTGGATGTTGGGAAATTCATCCACTCCCCATTATATGGGGGTGTTTGGAACATGGTTCTTAGCAATGGTGGGATTCATATAGAAATCACAAGGAAGTAAAATTTATACATATAAGTAAAAAAACACTCAACCCAACCTATAATTACCAAACAAAACAACCAACCCACAAAGAACCACATTTGTTTCTACCCCTATATGAAAAACCACACAACAGCCACAGTCAAATCATAACCCTAGACCATTTTTTATCTAACCACTTACCATTCATTAATTAAGGCACAACATTGAACAAGGGACAAGGGACCAAGGTAAATAATTTTCATTTTAATATCCATTAATAAAAACAACAGAGAACAACCAACTTGTAGTCCCACAGCACACCCTCTTTTTCCCCAAACACACATCCAACCACTACTAATAGTCATTATTTAAAGTTATACCACACAATCCTAGACATGAACCTAAACCTATAGCCCTGCTATACAAAAAAACCCGATGCGGTCCCACTACATAACAATCCCATAACCACAATGTATCCCCACTGCCCAATGTTGCTTGATGACCAAAACACAACAAAGACAGTCCTACTTCCTACAAGTCCATCCATTCTACAATCAATCAGTATCTCAACCTGAGGTTCCAATACACCACCCATACCAACCCACACACAAATCCCACAACAACTATCATTTCATCCACATCCCTGCTGGACACACATACCACCCCCTTTTCACAGAACCAACTCCCCTGTCAACCCAGTATCCATAATTGTGCTCCCAACAGAAGCATTACACAACCTAGAAAAAGTCACAAAACCCAACAAAACACAACACACAGCCACACCTATCAAACATAATATATTCAGATTTTATAAACATTCTTCTTTAATCCACTTTGATAAATATGTGTTATCACACATGTGTTTTCACCATATGGAATCCATTTTAATTACTCATGTATACATGATTAAGTAGGTTTCATGTTACATCCATTTATCAAACATCCAGACAAAAACATAGAATCACTAGATCATAATCAAATACCACCAACGACCATGATTTTCAGAAGGCACACAGCCATAACAACCATAAAAATAATCCAATATAACAATTAAAATAGGCGATAAACATAAAACTACTCCCAGCCCATTATTTCATTAACCTTGTTATCTTTTAATCATATTACCTTATTATTTATTTCTTGTTTTAAGAAAATTAGTCTTCCATTCATCAAAAATAATCATTATTATACCCACCCCGAAAGATAAACAACAAAGATAAGAATAATAAATCTCTACCTTGAACAACAGGCGACCGTAAAACCTCTTTGCACCAAGAACAGGGGATCACACTAGCAACGGGTAATTCCAAGAAAACTGAGCAGGAGGGGCTCTACCATAGGCACATGAATCATCTAGAGAGTAAAGATTTTGGCACACCAATGGTGAATGAAAAACACACTAGGGAGGGAAGATCCTAGCTTTGAAGAGCTTGATCCTATAATAATGGAAGAATGGTTTCAAAACCCATTAACGTGGGATCATGTACAAGATCATTCAGTTTGAATATATCAAATTCCCTAATCATTAAGATATTAAATATATACTTAATATCCTTTGAAATTTCTTCAAAAACACCCAATCAAGGCTTTAAACTATATTTTTTGACAAATAAGACATAAGAGGAATGAAAATGGAAAAACTGGGGAAAACCAAAAAAACTGGAAATGAGTCATCTATGGGTGAGTCCTGGACACTGAGCCACTGACAGATGACCAACCAACACAACCTATCAATTCCAATCCACCGAATTTACCTACTGATTTTGAGCTATCAATGTGACCTACCAAATTTGAGCTACCAACATGGCCTACAGACATTGAGTTGCTGGCGCTCGGGCACTGATGCCCACCAAAGATGATGCCCTTGACTCATCGATGTTGATGCCCCTGACTCACAAATGTCGACACCCTTGACTCACTGATGTCGATTCCCTAACTCAACGATGTTGAAGCCCCTAACTCAACGATGAAAACACTAGAAATTTGGAAAACTCATGAAATGAGCTACCACTGTCTCCAAGATCACCCTAAACACTGGATTTTTACAAATGAATGGCCCAAGGAAATCATGTTCCTTACAATATATTCCTCTAAAACTATTATCATCCTTTAGAATTTAAAACTAAACCCAGAAAAAGAGAGGTATGAACAACCACCCCTTAATATACCTCTCAGGAACAAACCACCCTTGAAATGTTTGAATGTTTGAGTGAAAACCCAAACATACAAGAACACCACTTTGAAATATATCTCCTGAACAAATGTAGAAACACTATGTCCTCACTTCCCCGAAACAAATACACAAACACCGAGGTCACACCATCTAGACACGTGGATTAGGGATATCCTTCCTCCATGTCATGATAATATCCACTTTGGGTGGCACTGACTCACCCGCACGGGTTTAATCTCATCCAAATTTATGAATCCTGATTAGGTATTAGGTCCTCCTCTATCCACATGTCAGGAATTTGCACAATAAACTGAGAACAAGGGAACAATGCATCTGATAATGAACAAGGTCAAGCATTACATTATATAATGAGGCACAAAAGTAAAACACAGAAACAAAAGATAGAACAACTCTGGGTACTGGGCATGAATATGTTCTTCCCTCTCCCAAGTACTCTACAAGAGGCCACCATGCCCCCATAAAACATGAACCAAAGAAATGGTTCATCCATGAAGCACCTCCTCCTCATGATCCTCAATTCTTACTAGTCTCTCCACGAATGTCACATCGTCCTCGATAACCAACACTCCCAGGTCAATGATGTGGGAGTCATAGTGTAGATACTGATGGAGCTTAGAGACTTAGAAGATTTAATGGATCCTATCCAACTATAGCGGTGACGCTGGCTAATATTATGCCTTCTTCTATGATCATCATATGACTTCTGTCAGTCATGTTATGCCTTCATCCTCTCAAGGAAAAGTTCAACCTTCTCTATCATACTCTTCACCACATCTCAACCAAGAATGGATACCTCCCCATCTTCTGTCCAGCACAAGGTTTAATGACAAGGCCACCCCTTATAGGGATTTTATTAGATCCATACCAATGTAATAGTGATAGTTATTGTTGTAAGAAAACACTACCAAGAGAAAAACTCACACCCAAGACCCACTAAATTCTAGAACCCATACTTGTAACATGTCCTCCAAAAACTATATTGTCCTCTTGGTCTTCCCATCTTCATAAGGGTGGAAAGTAGTGCTGAAGCATAATTGAGTTCGTAAGGCATGATGCAATCTCCTTGTAACGTCTTGGTTCCAGGTTCCACCTAAAGGTGTCATGTACTTGGTTTGTCACATGACCACAAGCGCATTTCCCCAAACACCAGATGCTACCAACTAGCAGTGAGAGAAAAAGATCTGAGAATGGGGAAACTATTTCCTCATTGGTTGAGTATACACAGCAGAATAACAAATAATAAACAATAGAAGAAGTTGTAATACCAAAAAATAAGTAAATAGAAGAACACTGATAGGAATATTACAACTACATAATATATAAATGATTCACGTCACATGAGTCTAGTAAATATTCCAAACAAGTCACAATGTTTCAAAACAATACAGAAACCAAAGTACGATAGAAAACAATTAAACTCAAGTAGCATCGCAAGCATCAACTTTGTCTCATGCTCTCCATCTCCAACAGTAATCAAGTACCTAATGAAGATGGGTGTTTTACATTATCTATACCTACAACCATATAATCTATTTGGTTCTAAAATTATGACCCAAACAGGGTGCGAGACGAATACCATTAGGCAACCACCAAAATATTTGTGCCTAACTATTAGTGAATATATATATATATATAAAGTAGGAAATATGAATAAATGTACCAATAAACAAGGAATTACTAAAAAGTAAACAACCCTATAGTTTTCAATTATATTTATTTATATTTATTAAACATCCTTCAAATCATGTAATCTCGGGATCTAGCCTATGATATTTATCCCCCTGTGTAATAGTAACAAACAGATGTCTCAAAAGACCATCTAAACAAATCAAGTAATATCGAGTCCAAGCTTGTGACTTATTTTGGAAAACTCGTATCAATCATTCAATCATTCATAAACAACCCTCCCAGAAAACTTTCATGGTTTATCCCCTTTATTTTAATATATCACTAATCATTTACAAAAAGCCACCTGGGGAGCTCTCATGGTCAATACCCCTGGGTCAACACAGCACCAAGGAATTATAAACAACCTCTAGGTAGCTCTCATGGTCAATACCCCATGGGTCAACATAGTATAAATAAATCATAAACGACCTCCTAGGTATCTCTCATGGTCCATACCCCTGGGTAAAATTCTACACCAAGGCTCTCATGGTTCTATGTAAATAAACAATGAAACCCTATAATTTTTCCTAATCTAAGGCTCTCATGGTCTATTAGAAAAATAGCACGCATATCATATCAAAGAAGCACATGTAATCTGTAACTACTTCATGGATAAACATTAATAAATCATACCACATTCATTTCATATAAATAATAAACTCCATCATAATCAATCAAGGCATGGAAAACAACGTACTCCTATCAGGTATTCTAGAACAAATGTCCATAAACAGTCAAACTAAGGAAACACACACATGGGGTGTCCCATAAACAAAGCATCTAACCTTACGCATGTGAAAAAACAATTTTCAATCAATTAAACCACAGAAGTTAAATAATAGGGTTAAAATCCCCATCATTCAATACCCCAAACATGGTCATGTGGCACTTTTAGCCCATATAATCCAAATACGATGAATGAAAGGCACAAACCACCTACCTCGATATCATACGATTGATATACTTGAACGTCGGCCCTTAAATAATCCTAGGAAGTCATAGATCAAAAAAAATATTGAATACTCCCAACCTTGAATAACTCAAGAGAGAGGACAAATCAGGAAGAAAAGCTCTATAAGAATTGAGAACTCAGTGGGGGGAATCCAACACAGTTGACAGTGTCTCGATCGGAGCACGGATGGATAGTCAGGAGGGGTTATAAGGTTTTTGGCCATTCAGGAATGCTTCTATATGAACCAACCTTATAAGAAAGTGTTTCTGAATATCAGATGTGACCAAGATCTAATTTATCAAATAAAAATAAAATTGCATGGCGTGTTCATTAAATGTACACACTGTGTAGTGACTTTAACTGGCATCCGCCTCAAGCGGTGTGCCTAGTCACCTACATGGACATGTACTCTGCAATTACATGTCCAGTACGTGGCTGTACGTGGTACTTGGGTACATGGTGTTTACTCATAAGTACATGGAGATTACATAGAAAATCCACATTTCTTCCTTTTTCCTCAAAAACAACATGAAATAAAGATCCATACCTAAAATGAAGATCTGAGTTCTTAAAAACTTTCCCCCTTCAAGTAATTCATCCATGAATTTCCCTTCCAAGGGTGGTGAAGAAACAAATTCAAACAAATCTGGACACTGGGATCATACATCGTCCTCCCTACCCCAAGTATCGTCATGTACTCACCCATACTGTCATAGCACCCATACCAAAGGAATAGACCATCCGTGTATAACCTTCGTGTTGTGATACATAATCCAAATAGGGTTCTCCTTGAATGATGTGTCCCCCTCTAACTCAACCTTCTCAAGTTGAAAAGCGTGATATGGGTCTAAATAGTAATGACGTAGCTGAGAAACATGAAAGACATCATTCATAGCTTGGTACCTCTGAGATAACTACAATCGATAGGCAATCAGCCTGACTCTCTCTAAAACCTCAAATGTTCTAACGTATCTTAGTGAAAGATTAACTTGTCTCCTAGTACTTCTATGTCCCAACCTCAGTGTGACACATAGGAAAAACTTATCTCTGACCTAAAACTCCATAGTTCATCTCCATTGATCAGTATAAGATTCTTGTCAAGATTGTGCAGTATCCACCCTCTTCCAAATCAACTCCACCTGTATTGTGGTCTCCTAGACAAGGTGAGGTCCCAGCATAGCTATCTTTTCTGCCTCCATCCAAAATAGGGGTTATCATCATGCCCTACCATACATATCCTCATAAGATTCCATCTAAATAATCACCTAAAAACTATTGTCGTATGAGAAATCCATTGGGGGTATGTGTTTCTCCCAAGATCCCCAGAAATCTAAGATCCATGCTCATAGAATTTCCTCCAAAACCTGAATCATTTTCTCAAAATGGATATATGTCTAGGTATGTTAAGTTATACTCAGAAGTAATTGTGTACCCAATGCCCTCTATAGCCCCTACTAGACACAAGAAGTAAATAGGGCATCCCTATCTGAAAAAATAGAGTGTGGAACCTCATGCAAACATACAATCTCTCTGATGTACAAATTCTCAAGCTCATCAATGCCGAAGGTTTCCTTGATTGAAAATAAATGTGCAACCATCATGATTATTTCAACAAATATCCATACAGCATCATTTCCTCTAGGAAACCTTGGTAAACCCATCACAAAATTCATTGCGACATCATTTCACTTCCACTCAGGAATGGGTAACTATTGAAATAGCCCTGCTAGTTACTGATCCTCCACCTTCACCTACTGATAGGTGTAACATATCATAACAAAACCAGTTACCTCCCTCCTTATGCCTGGCTACCAATATTGATGATGTAGATCTCGATAAATCATGGTAAAACTAGGTTGAACTACCCATTTTGAGGCATGATAATCTCGCAAAATCTCCTCCCATATGTCTATTGACACCCATACGTGCCCATGAAAATGAAAAACATCATCCTCACATAATGTCCACCCAGTAGTAGGGTCTTCTCCTGACACACTCTCCCATAGGACTGGGCCTTCATAATATGATATATTCCTCATTCACACTTAGGTTAGTAGAGTAGAGGTTACAACTATAGAAGAAATAAACGTCTTCACCTGTCTATTGTGCACCTCCAAATGCATTGCAGAGAATAGATCCATAAGATTTCACTCACTATTGTCCTCCTGAACTACCTATATCTGAGTCCTCCTTCCCAATGCATCAGCCACTATGTTTCCTTTCCCCAGCTTGTAGGCAAGCTCAAAGTCAAAAGACTAAAGGTACTCAACCCACCTTTTTTATCTCAAATTCAGATCACTTTGAGTAAAGATATACTTGAGGATTTTTTGTCAGTGTATAAATGAAAATATTCCCCCAAAGGATAATGTCTCCAACTGCGCAAAGCATGTACATCTGTAGCCAACTCAAGACTGTGTGTCGATTAATTCCTCTTATATAGCCTCAACTACCAAGACCAATACACAACAACTCATTCCCATTGCATAATCACTACTACCAGCCTGATACCTGATGAATCATATAAAATGGTGTAACTCTTTCCCTACACTATAAAAATAAATATCAGTGCTGGATTAAATCTCCCTTTAATCTCCTGAAAGGCTGAATCAGAGTAATCTTTCTGTAAGTACTTTTCTCCCTTCTTATACAGGTCATTAATTGGAACTAATATGCGTGAAAAGTCCTATATAAAGTGCCTATAATAATCATCTAACCCCAAAAAACTACCTACCTCAAATACATTCTTCGGATTCTCCCAATAAACTACAGATCTAACTATATATGGGCATACAGGTACTCTTATCTCTGAGATAACATGACCCATGAAGTGAATCTAGTCCATCCAAAAGTATTATTTTGAGAGCTCAACATATAAATAATTATATCATAGTGTACTCAATACGGTTTGAATTTGGTTAGAATGGTTTTGTCGAGTGTGTGAGTACACCAAGATATCATCCACAAAGACTAACACAAATTAATTCAGGTAAGGATGGAATACTCAGTTAATTAGTTCCATGAAAACTGTCAGTGTGTTCGTGATACAGAACAGCATAACCAAATACTCATATAGACCATACCTTCTATGAAAGGTTGTAAGATGTATATATGATGGTCTATCATGAAACTAATGATAACTATATCTCAATTTAATATTCTAGAACACTCTTTCTCCTAGAATCTGATCAAATATATCATCAATCCTTGGTAAGGAATATCAATTCTTAACTGTAAACTGGTTGATCTTCTAGTAATCCACACAAAGTCTAAGGGTATCATCCACCTTCTTCATAAAAAGGATAAAATAACCCCCCAAAAAATTATTGGCTTAGATGAAACCCTTCTCCTGCAACTCCTTCAACTAATTATTGAGCTCCTATAACTCTAGTGTAGCCATTCTATATGGATGAATGGAAACCATTGGTTCTCTTTGAACAATCTCAATAGAGAAATCTGTCTCTCTCTCTGAAGGTAAACCTAAATAGTATTCTGGAAATACATCTCTGAAACAATCCACCCCTAGCGGAAAGTCCATTTGTGAAGTCCCTTAGTTAGAAAGATATAAACAAGCAATCTGGGCTGTAATTTCTCCTAACCCATGATGATCAAGTCCTGATCTGCTCGCCTAGACATCCCATTTTTCCTTGTATAGAAAAGATGTGCCCTCTGTTGATGTGAAAATCACCCTGTGGTGATAGTAGTTGACAAAGTCCTGAAAAAAGACTAACCAGTCCATTCGTAGAATTAAAATTAATATTTTCATCTCTAAGACATAAAGGTCCCATAAGAAGTGTCACCCACCAACCTCAAGAGGGAACACCTTGAACTGACGTACAATAGCTGTCATATTCCCCAACGTAGTGTCTAGAATCATAATATCCTCATAAGTAAAGATACATAGGCCAAGGATATCCATAGTGTAAATAGATATAAAACTATGGGTATACACTATATCAAAAATAGAATAAGCTAAAACTAATGCAAAAATAATCGTACCTCTAATTGTAGAGGTTCCAGGATCCTTATCCTACTAGGTATGATCTATCGCAAAAGTCTGACCTATATCTCAGCCCTATGATAATTCCTGGCTACCCTAAGTTGGTCCACCCAACTTCCACTGAAAACCTTCCATCTGGAAACCACGGCCACAACCACCTCCTTGGCCAGAACAATATGATGAACTCCAGTTCCCCGACTGAGGAGAAACTGGTATTCCTACTCTAGAACGTGGAGTCATAACATATCCCATCTCACAAGCTGCTGGTGAGAAAAACTAGATAAAAAATCTGAATATAGCCCATCTTGCCGCTAGATCGTCACTCAACTAGGTCTCTTAGGCATTGAGGTATCGTGTTCCCACTATTCCCGCACTGGTATCTCCTCACCTGGATACATGAAAATACATCCCTACTATTAGAATCACCACACAAAGGCTCCCTATGGCACTTCTTATTATCTAATGAAGGAGTAACAGCCCTAGATGTTGAACCACTCTGGCTCACAGCTCCCAATTCTCACATATTTCTCTCAATAATCAGTGTTTGATTTACTATTGTAGTATCCAAAGTTGGCCTGAAAACATTCACCTACAATCGAATGGCGTACCTAAGACCATCCTCAAATAACCTCCCACCACCTCACAAAATAGGTGTGAAGCACTGAAGCTCCATAAATTGAGAAGAGTAATCCATCACTGAAATATTACCCTACTTCAAATGCATGAACTCTAGGGATTGTTCATCCCTCAACATCATGGGGTAAAAGTAATCATATACGGTTCTCTAAAACTCTTCTAATGCATTATCCCAATGATGTCCCGCTTCTGAGACAAAATCACATCATCTCTTGTCGGAATCACATAGCATGTACTTTGTGAGCTTCACCCTCCTATTAGTAGGGGCCTCCATATGCTCAAAGATAGTAATTAGGGCCTCCGACCACATTTCTCTTCAGCCTGTGGTCCTTTATCCCATAAAAAGGTTGGAGGACGTAGCTGCTGGAACACCCACGTCAACTCTTCCATAGTCAGTGTAGGTTGTGTTGATCCCTGTAAAGTTTTCATCACCCTCATATGTTATTTATGTTACATAAGTTCATTAATTCCATCCTTTATATGTTCCATGTATGGCATGAATGAGTCATATCACTTTGAGGGGGCGGTAGTCCTCACATCCTCAAATGAAATTATTGTATTTACACATTATAGAAAGATTAAATGTAAGATGTAAATGAAAAATAAATAATTATAGAGAAAATATAAATATAATATATATCACATATAAATATAGTTCCATCATAATGGCCACCATGAGAGTTGGTAGGGGAAAATTGAATAATCATCTTTTTGTGAGGCAATAGTTCGTCGTCCACAGAAACAGTATGTACATATACATTAGATAAAGGTGCGTGTAAGTATAGTTTGAATCCTTCTAATAAAAAAATCTTAGTATATTGAGGATACTGGTGTTGTTCTGTAATCAAATAATAAAAATATAATAGGGAGTTAAGAAGTAAAATAATGGAAAAGAACTGTAAATAAGACGTTACCTTTTAAAACGTGTAACTCGCTTTGATTTAAGACAAAAGGTTTTCTTGAATTGTAGTATACCCAAGGTAAGGATTTTAAGAGGAATAAAGGTATTTTGGGAGATTATTTGGGCAGAATTTGGATGATTGAAGTGGCTTGAGAGGTGTGATTAAATGGGTAGAGATGGTGGCCTTTTATAATAGGGAGAAGGGGCAAATTAGCAATGTCTATAAATATTAATTTATTACGAATTCAATATCAGTTAAAAATGAGTCCAAATTAAGTTAATTTGAATATAATATAATTATAAGTTGAGATAAAATCATCCAATAAGAATTGTATAGGTTTTGGATATTTTTTAATCTGTATCCTTTTTATTTAACCATTTTTTACTCTTACCATTTTATCAAGCATTTAACACTTTGAGAATCAAAATAGTTACCAAAACAAGAAAAATGTCCAATGAAAGAGTCTTTAATAAACTTTTAGACATATAATAACCATTTGTCCTAATATTAAATTTTTTGTAATTTTATAATATTTAATAAAATATTTTATATTTTAAAATATTAATTGTGTCGATTTTGACAATATTCATATCATCACTTTTTAAAAATCCATAACTACTTAATTCCTTCAAACAAAACTTCATTAATACAAATATAACATGTCAATACCATCCATTAAATTCGTGGATGACATCAAAATAACCTAATTACATTTATTTTAACATTTATAATATCATTTATTTGAATCCTTTATTAATGAAGCAATCAATACATCAACATTATGTCATAATTAAATTTATTTATTTAATGTATAAAAATTATAAATAAAATATCATAATGTAGAAAATATTTTTAGATTTATAATGATTATTTATAGTTTAAGATATCAATTATATAACCCAATATAAAAAAAATTAGTAAAAATGCATGTTAAAGTTATATTTATATTTACTTTAAATTAATTCTTATAAAATGTCATTTTCACACCCAAGTGGATATATGGGGTCCCAAAATTGACCCAAGTATACCCATTATTAGATATATCTCATTAAATATTTTTAGGAAATGTTTTAGTGTAGTTTAATGTTATTATAATATTATATATTTTATCCTTATTTAACATATTTACCCTTTAACAATGGTAACTAAAATAATTACTGAAGTTACTATTCATAATGTCTAAAAATAAGAGGTACCTATTCACAAAATTGGGGCCTTATAATTCCAAATATAGAATCCGTTTTACAAATTCAAAACATGTAGGTTTCAGTAATTAATTGAAAATTAATTCCCGTTGTCAAAACCAAAAAGCGTGTTTTTAAGAGTAATAACTATCAAAAGATTGGCATATGTTTATGTCTAGTTTAAAAGTTAAATTACTTAAAATGACTAAAATTGTATTAAATTATAAAAATATAATCCAATTAAACTTTAAACCAAATCATTGTTATAATATAACTATACAAATAAATTAGATGAAAATGCAGTTTTGACTTAAAATGAGGTATTTTTCACTATTCATTAAAAATGAACATTATCGGAAAATTACCAAAAAATTATACAAATTAAATTTTGATGTCATGATTCTATGTAATAATTTCATTTTTTTCAAATACAACATATAAAAGTAACAAAAACTATATTTAAAATGGGTTTTCATCAAAAGGCAGTAAAACACCTTTTAAAAATATTAAAATATTTCATGCTTAATATCAGATTCATTATTATTTTAAGCCTCTAAAATTTATTGGATAAAAGTAAATACTTTTAATAATTATATTGTAGTTAGTTCTGTTCATTCCCACTAATACAATTTCTAGGTGTTAACTACCATTTAAAATATTAATGTTATTATATAATTGTTTGGTACAACTCAAATTTGCGTGCAATGTAAAATTTCAAAGAAACTCGTTGTTGTGTGTTGAGAATGCAATCAGACAAAGTGGAATATTTATCATAAAATTAATATCCTATTAATAAATATTAATAGATATGAAAATTTATTATTCTATAAACAAATGGTTTGTTACATCCTTATCCCCTTTTGGAAATTGCGTCCTCAGAATTTTGAAATTGGGCTCACAAAATTCATTGAAAATCCCACATCAGAAAAGGAGTCAATAAAACAATCACTTTTAAAGAAAGAAAGAGAATTAAAAAGGTTATACAAGATAACACATACTATTATTCCATGTAGGAAAACATTGATATGGAAGTGAAACTAAACATCATTTTCTAATGGAGAGTGATAGAAAACATGATCAGGAGAAAGTTAACTACCATAAAACCATAAACTTGGGATGGGATAAATGGTATTTTATTCCCCAGTTGGAAAAGTGCATTGAAAAAAAATATTTTAAGTTTATTTTCATAAATTTGAGGAATTTATTTATGAGATTGACTAACAACATAATAAAATATACTTCCTTTTCAAGTACATTTTCATCCTTTAATAATTTCTACCACAAACTCATCATTTATTCAAATGATGAGTATTCAAGATGACTTGGTCACATCTAAAATGATATAATAAGCTTCTAGAGAACAACATAATCCATAAAATATGAAATATAGATTTATAATATCTTTAGAAAATAACTGAAACCAAAATGGTTAGTATAAGATCAGATAATCCCCAAAAAGGATAATCCTTTATAAAAGGAAATACTACACTTAATCTCCAAAATTAAACAAACAATACTCAAAGTTAATCAAATACCATTAAACACACAATTGTCCTTAAAATTATTCAAAATGATCCAAACAAAGATTGAAACCCAGAATTCATAAATATTTGATCACATAGTCTTCCAGTATAAGTCTTAACATTTATCTCTAAATAACATCGACTAATCTTAAAGTCTCATACTGAAAATTAATTAACCTAATCACATATTATTTATGATAGGATAATTATTTGAATAAATAACACAAATATACATGTTTCTACAATAAAAAAACATAGATTCTTCTGGGAAAAAATCAACCATTACACCTCAAATAAAATCCCATAGTATTCTATTTTCATTTGGTATATAGGTTTCTCAAAATTGTGAATGTCTTCCAAAATAACATTTATAAATTAATCATCAAATCATTTTCCTATATTTAGGATATCTTATTGATAAAACATAAGTTCCCAAAATCAATATATTCTCGGTCCAAAAAATCATCTAACTTAAAATAATAAGTCATACTAACCAGGTAATTCACGTACACTAGTGGTAGGTGATGCGCCCTTGTCTACCTTAAGTTATGGGTTCAATTCCCATGTCCTTTCTAGATGTAACAGGTTGTGACCCATCCTGTAGGTTTTCCTTTTTCTAAAACCATATCATTCTTATAACATTCTCAAAAATAATATAATTTCCACAAAAATAACTATAACCTTTTTTATCTATAAAGGTTATCTAATCCCTTTCATTTTGCATCCCAAAATTTAATAACCATTAATCACCTCAAAAAAAAGATCATATGAACCACTAATGCTATAAATTATTTCCACACAAGAAAAGATAATTCTTCCTTTAATAACATTTTCATATCAAGCTTTAGGGTTACACAAACTAGAGAAATTCTTACAAATAAATCCCATCATCAAAAGATCATTAATACTTTTAAACATTTCATTATCGTGCGATATACCGTAACTCTTGAATCCCTTACATGTAAACATCTTACTCATTATTTGTTCTTCATAATCCATTAATTTTTCATTCCCATCATATTTCTTATTACATCATTCCTGCAGATCGAATATCCTCATCATTTCTAAATATCTATCCAACAGTGCTTTATTATTTATAGATAAGAAAATAAATCATAACATGAATCTTGATATCATGATATTTTGGATGTTCCCTTTCTCTTTCGGCAAGTTTTCCTACTTTCAAAAATTAAATGTTCTATCCACTTCTGTAATTTAAATTTTAGATAGAGTTGGAAATGTTTAGATCTTGAAACCATATGAAAAAGATACCATAAACATTAAAATTGTTTTAGAAAATAGTAGGTGTTGGATTACTCAAACAATTTCTTGCAGGTGATTTAAATACTCAAGAAGCTATCAAAATCATTCAAATAGGATTTTTCCATAACATTGATGATCAAATATTTGGGTAGGGATAAAAATTTTGTGAAAGATCTCTTTCCTTCTATATTGAAAAATGATCCTTAATCTACTGAAAAGAATCAACACATAAACATGAATAGAATTATTATTATAAAAAGAAAAGAATCCCCTATACGGTAAATATAACATAAAAAACTTTTATATTACTCTAATACACCAACCTATTTATATATATACTGATCAGTTTTTTATCCAAACAAATTATTTTACATTAACCCTCCAAAATTTTCTATATGGTAATAACACTCTATGTTATATGGGATCCTTTACCTACACTTAGATAACACCCTAACCTCTAATGTTATATAAACTGACCTCTGATACAAACTATAAGGCCGCAGCCTTAAACATTAAATAATCTTTAGTTAAGTCAAGAATTCACATTGAGGATCTTTTCATGTTTTGAGTTTTTGAGAATTAGTTCATAACCATTATATTACATCTCAAATATTACAATGTATACACTTCTACTATATCCAATTTTTCCACAATCATAAAACTCCTTAAATAAAAAAAATGAATTCATTTCATGATAAAAATATTCCTGGATTATTTCTTTCTCTTACCCATCCTTATACCCTGTGAAAAACATTTCAAAAACATCGGATGAACATAAAAATCTCAGTAAGGGTTATAAAAAAAGGTAAAAAAACATTAGTCCATCAATACTTACAAATCAATAAAATCATAATTTTCACTCATAAAACATAATATCTTTAAAATAACTCATGAAATCATAATATTTATGAATATCACATAGAAAACATAAATCATAAAGGAATCCTATGGCATCCATAACATACTTGCATTATAGAATTCCCAACTATATAGGGAGTTACATTTGGAATACCCATAACAGTATATTCCCTATATATTTTAAGAAAAACATTAATGTTTACCTCCATCATGTTACCCAATCCATTTGAGATCTATCTAGGGCTCACCTCCCCTTGGTTTATCATAAAACCAACCATTTACGTAAACAAATTACCAAGAACCATAACATAATCATAACACATAAAACAAGTATAATGGAAATAAAACATTTCCACATTGAAATAACAATATATAATTTAATAATATTGACATAATAAATGATTTCTAAAATCCATTTTCAATACCAAAATACATAAAAATGGTATATGGTATTTATTTTACTCTTAAAAACCTTACGGCTTGTTAAGGAGGCCAAATATCAAATAATACTCCTGACGGTAGAAAGGTCATTGTCACTGTGTATGTTAAAAAGAAAAATTCCCTTTACCATTTAGTAAAACACTTCATAAAAAAGATTCCATTTTAAAACTTTTTAAAGAAATTAAAAGAAAATGGGTATAATTATACACTGTATAAAAAAAGGTCGTTTATAAACAAAAATATTCCTTAATGAAGGGATATTGAGATGAAGTCCCTTATAATTATTATTTTTAAATGAAATAGATCTATTATGTTTAATCACTATAAGAATGTATAAATAAAAGGTAAGATATCAAAATGTATTTCTCATATAATCATAGCACGACATAATCAAGGAGCAAAAGTTTTTCCCAAAAAATGGAAATTGGGTTAAGAAGTTCCCCTACCAAATTTCATCCGCCTAACGATGTCACTAAAAAATTCATAAAATGAGTTCATGAGAGAGAAAAGGGTATCTCATCACTTTGAAATAAATTTACAATAATAATGTTATATAATAACATATCCCAACATAAGAAATTTATATTAAAAGACATAGCATAGAAGAAGTACTTGACTAAAAGAGGGGGGTTAAAGGTTCCCTTACCATAAGTCCGACTTGTCTTGTTTGTTCTTTATATTCCTGAATAATAAACCTGGGTTAATTTATACTTGTTTTAGAACCTTTTTCAATTTTATTATTCATTTTATATTATATATCATCATTTTATAAAAATTATATAATTATTTAAGTTCATATCATTTGTTTTGTCGATATTCGGTACATGAGTCGAAAATAAACTTGATATAATTACAAATTTTCCTTGGGGTAAAAATTCCATTATCTCTAGAATAGTATTCATGATTTAAATATATATATCTAGTATATATATTTATTTATAATATTTAATAACATTTGGATATAATAAATGAAATGTACCATTCATCGAGATGGTAGATCATACATACGCATGAATGCTATTTTTATTAATTTATTGTATTAATGAAATGAAAGATAAATGATACATAGGTATATTATAATTCCAGTATAATATCATATGTTATATATGATACATTATTTAATTAATTAAATCCCTTTTAGGTTCCATTTATTTCATGAATGAGTCGCATCACTTTGAGGGGGTGGTGGTCCGCACTTCCTCAAATGAAATTATTGTATTTACACATTTTGGAAAGCATAAAGGCATGAAGTAAATGAAAAATACAGAATCATAAGGAAAATATAAATATAATATATATCACATATAAATAAAGTTTCATTATAATTTCTACCATGAAAGGTAGTAGGGGAAAATTGAACAATCATTGTTTCGTGAGGCAGTAGTTCACCGTCCACAGAAACAGTATGTTCATATCTATTAGATGGAGGTGTGTGTAAGTGTAGTTCAAATACATCACATAAAAACATAATAATATATTTAGGATACTGTTTTTGTTATGTAATAAAATTATAATAATTGAATAGATATTTAAGAAGTAAAATAATGGAAAAGAACTTCAAAGAAGAGGCAACCTCTTAAAACGTGTAACTCCCATTGATTTGAGCCAAAAAGATATCTTGAATTACCTTCTAACCAAGGTAAGGATTCTAGGACTAAGATTGGAATATTTGGATATTATTTGGGAATACTTTTGATGATTCAAGGTGCTTGAGAGGTGTGATTAAACTGGTATAATTGATGGAATTTTATAAGAGGGGGGAGGGGCACTTTACCAATGTCTAGAAATATTAATTTATAATAAATTATATTTCAATTAAAAATGAATAAAAATTAAGTTTCTTGGAAGATAAGATGAATATATGTAGAAATAAAATAATCTGAAAATAATTATACAAGTTTTAGATATTTTATAATCCTTATATTTTTTATTTAACCCTTTTTTAACTCTTACTGTTTTATCAAGCATTTAACACTTTGTGAATAAAAATAGTTACCAAAACATTAAAAATGTACTATAAAAGAGTCATTAATAAACTTTTAGACTAATAATAACCATTTGGACTAATATTTTTTTTTTTAATTTTATAATATTTAATAAAATATTTTATATTTTAAAATATAAATTAAGCAATTTTGACACTATTCATATCATGACTTTTTAAAAATCTATAAAAACATAATTACATCTAAAATAACTTCATTAGTACAAATCTAACAGGTCAATATAATCCATAAAATTCTTGTATGACATAAAAATAAGCAAATTACATTCATTTAACATTTATAATATCATTTATTTGAATCCTTTATTAATGGAGTAATCACTACATCATCATTGTGTAATAATTAAATTTAATTATTTAATGTCTAAAATTTATAAATAAAATATCATGATGTATAAAATAATTTTATATTTCTATTGACTATTTATATTCGAATATCACCATTATATAACTCTATATAAAACTTTTATTAATTAAGATACATGTTTCTGTTATATTTATCTTTACTTTAAATTAATTCTTATAAAATGTCATTTTCACACCCAAGTGGATCCATGGGGTTCCAAAATCGACCTAATTATGCCCACTATTTTAGATATATCATCCAATAGAATTATAACATGTGTTATAGTGGTTTAATATTATTATTATATTTTTATTTTTACCCTTATTTACCAGATTTACCCTTTAACCATGGTAAAGAAAATAATTATTGAAGTTGCCATTCATAATGTCTAAAAATAAAAGGTACTTATTCACACAATTTTAACCATATGATTAAAAATATGGAATCAATTTTTAAAAATTCAAAACACATAATATATAGTAATTAATTGAAAATTTATTCCCATTGTCAAAACCAAAAAACGGGATTTTAAGAAATAATAACTATCAAAAAATTGACATCTGTTTATGTCCAATTTAAAATTTAAATTACTTAAAATAACCAAAATTGGATTAAATGATAAAAATATAATCTAATTACACTTTAAAACCAATTAAAAGTATAATCTAACTATATAAATTAATTATATGAAAATGCAGTTTTGATATAAAATGCGGTATTTTTAACTATTCATAAAATATGAACTTTATCATAAAATTACAAAACAAAATATCCAAAATAAATTTTTATGTTATTATTTTATAGAATAAGTCTAATATTTTAAATATAACATATAAAAGAGACAAAATCTATATTTAAAAAGGGTTCTCCATCAAAGGGATCTAAAACGACCTTTTAAAATATTAGAGTATTTCATGATTAAAATCAGATTCATTCTTATTTTAATCCTCTAAAATTATTTGGATAAAAGTAAATAAATTTAATAACAATATTTTAATTATTTTTTTCATTCCCTCCAATACAATTTCTAGGTGCTAACTAGCATTTAAAATAATAATAATATTATATTATTTTTCGATATAACTCAAAGTTTTTTGTAATGTAAGATTTAAAATAAACTCGTTGTTGAATTTTGAGTATTCTATTGGAAAAAGTGTACTCTTTAACATAAAATTAATATCTTATTCATAAATATTAATAGATATGAAAATGTATTATTTGATAAATACATGGGTCGTCGCATCAAGAAACAATGTAGATAATAAAATCACCATTTCTAGATGGCAGGTCCAAAAATAAAGAATTCACTAATCTTGTTTTAAATTCCTTGAAATATTCATTGAATTCATTGATCAAGGATAATTTAACTCATTTTCATGTTAATTTAGTTATTGGGATGGGTAACACAAAAAATTTTGCAACACTCCAGCATTAGTAAACCTTTATTTTAAGAAAAATACAAATCTCTATGACACTGGTAGTCTTGAACACCCTTCAACCACTTTAGATTCAGTTAAATCAATAGTTATTCCATTATTATTTATAATATGTCCAAGGAAATAAATTTATCACAAACAAAATAATATTTACCATATTTTACATATAATTTATCTTACAATGTTTTCAAAACAACTGTCAAATAATTCTCATGATCAATATAACATTTATAATATATCAAGATTTCATCACTAAACACCACCACAAATTTATCCAACATCTCAAGGAAAAAACTATTCATAATTTATTTAAATATATTTGGATCATTTTTCACCCAAATATAATAAACCCAATCTCATAATTCCAAAACCTAGTCTGATATGAAGTCTTTAGAATATTAACATCCTTATCCTTCTACTAATGGTACTCATTCCAGGGATCAAACATCAAAAAATACTAATCTCCTTGGGGATGATCAAAATTTAATTTTTATAATGAAATATATACTTATTCATAATATTTTTTAATTCATTTTCTATAATCAATAAAAATCTTCATGGAAACATATTTCATTTTAACAAACAAAACTTGAGCACCCTATAGTTATCTATTAGGATGAATGAATCCTTTATCATTCACTTCTTGTAACAGAATTTTTAATTCCAAAAGTTCTCCTTGCTCCATTTGATATAGAGGTTTTTACATTATCATAACATCAAAATCTAATTCCATTATAAATTCAATATCCCAATCAAGTATAATAAAAACAAATTCATTATGAAATACATCCAAATATTCATTTTCTATAGGAACATACCCATTTTGAAAGTTTCTTTCCTCTCAAAAATATATCTATAAAAACCTTAATTTCCATATTTAATAAATTTCACATATTCATGATATGTTATCATAGGTATGAATTCATTATTATATAAAAAATGAAACTCATTCCAGAAAATAACTTCTTTGTATCTACAATATATCATAGCATGATAAAATGAAATACAATCCAGGCCGAGAATAACATCAAAATCAACATGTGTTATGACCGTTATGTTTTTAGTTAAAACACTTCCACATAAGATAAAAATAATATTATTAAATAAAATTTACCTTAACATTACCACCATCTCTTATACAAAAAGTTATGAATTCATTTCTTGAGGTGAAATTTCTAATTTATCA
Organism: Viscum album; assembly: GCA_963277665.1. Classification (NCBI taxonomy): domain Eukaryota; kingdom Viridiplantae; phylum Streptophyta; class Magnoliopsida; order Santalales; family Viscaceae; genus Viscum; species Viscum album. The sequence goes on from OY728130.1 coordinate 1,716,220,375, forward strand.
GTAAATTTCTTGTAAAGGAAAGAATTTTTATAATGGTTTTTAGTGTAGTGGAATTGTGAACGGGTGGGTGATATAATAAAATTTATTTTAATAATCATTTACAAAAATCAAGAGTGAGGACCCAAAACATAAAATTTATAATTAATTTATTTAATATTTGAATAAATAAATACCTAGGATTAGGAACATTCTTTGTTGGTGGATGGTGATCATCCGAAAGGACCCTTTCTAATTACCTTTATTGTGTTGTGAGGATCCAAGGATAGAATCCCTCAAGATGTGATCCAAACTTGCTCCTATGAACTCTGAGAAACGCCACTCAATCTCTGGGTGCTAGTGCGGCATTTTAAATGTCTTAGTTTGTTCTTTATTGATCACTCATTATTTGGACTTGAAGAAATCTCTCTTGCGGTTATCGTTCTTGAGAGGGAGAGAGAAAGAGAATTTGAGGGATAATTCATTGTTTGCAACAATTCTCTATTATCAATTTTGGATACATCACATAATAGACATAAACATATATTTATAGAGTTAAGATTTATGTTAAGTATTATTTAATTACATACTGCCCATTAAATCACATTTATTACCTTTAATAAACCCAATGCCACTTAATAATGATTATATTATTATTATTTTGTGTCGCGTACCAACTTGTGAAATAACAAATATTATTTAATGGCCTTATTAATTAATATTTTCCACTGAACTCAGTCTTGGCCCATTCAAACTCCTCTATCATTTATTGAACAACCCAATTAAAATTTTATTCATAAATAATCATTTTATTCAGAATCTAGTGAATAAATATTTATTAAAATATTAAATAAATAAAATAAATATTTTATTCACATGATGAAGAATAAATATTTATTTAATTTATTCTATCTATATAACATGAATTAAATTAATCTGTAATCTTGAGAAGAATATTTATTCCGTTAATTAAACTCAAATTGTATTTAATCAAAATCAATGGAAACACTTAGTGAGTAACCCTCTATGATTATTTCTCATTAAAATTTGGCGGGATTTTCAAAGTACAATATTACTACCTAGTAATGGGTCGATGAACCAAAGATAATGAACTTAAAGTCACAACATCGACAAAAACATATAAATGTTCACTATGTAATATAATCCCTTTGTCACAATATCTCATCAAGCAGGTCACATAACCATTTCACCAACCTATATGATTGATATGTATTTCTATGACTATCTAAAATATATAAGATATTACACCATGGATATAGAATTTAATGTGATGGTTATTTTCCAATCAAAGGTCTGAGATATCATCTTTCATAAAGATGGAAAGGAAATATCCTTCCTCAATTTATTCATTAATGACATGTCACTCGTGATGCACCCAATGTTTTCAACCTCTCCGTGAACTATTATCAAAATGATTTATGAAATAAATCTATTTTCATGAGTTGTAACATGCATTAATAATAATCTTAATGTCTATGGACCATCACACATTCTCATATATAGGAATATTTGATGACACTGAAACATGGGGAATTCTTAGTGGTGGTTCTGTTATCTTCATCTCCCATAATTGAGATTTCCATGTGAGAACTTCATGAGAATAATCCTCATCTTCTTATGAGTACTCACACCAAAAATTATATATAATATGTGTCCCGTTTTAGTACATTATCTAATGAAGAAAAATATTCTATAATATAGTAATAGCACTTAAATGTTCTCATCATAGTAGGGAACTAATATGACCATATAAATGGGATGTATACTCTATGGAATTATTTCATTAGTGCCATTAAGAACAAAAAATGTAATAATAATTATTATTAATATTCAATACATAGAACATTTATGTAATCAAAGTATAAATATTTGGTCTTATTCAATCAAATCTAACAAACTCCAACTTGAACTAGAGATAACTTCTTATGGGATTCAGTTCACTGGACCTCATGTGATAGTCATGTTTCTACTATGTCAAGGCTTTAGTCACGGGGTCCTCCAAATTGTCTTCCATGGAAATACTCCTTACTACAACTTCACCTCTCTGAGAAAAATACCTCAAGATATGATACTTATGAATGGGTTTTGTCTGTTGATGTGACCTTGGATATTTTTCAAGATCCGCTACTGTAGTATTATCACAATAGAGTGTGGTAGGATATATACTTCTTTGTACCATAATAATCTATTGGATGAAGTTACACATCCATACTACATATTTTTCTGCATCATAAGCTATAGTATAATCAAAATCTGCAGTAGAAGATGAAACCATAGCCAACTTTGAGCTCTTCCAGCTCACAACACCTTCATTCAAAGAGAAGATTTATCCTATTTGTGACTTCATGTCATCTTTATCAGTTTGGAAACTAGCATATAAATATCCTCTAATTATTATATCATCATCTCCTCTATAAACCAAGAACATTTTCTAAGTATTCCTCAGATACTTAAGGATATTCTTGACTGCCATCCAATGTTGGTCACATAGATCAACTTGATATCTTCCAACCATACTAAATACATAGGAAACATATATCCTAATACATAACATAGCATACATGACTTGACCAATCGTTGATCCGTATGTAATCCTTATCATTATTTTTCATTCCACATGTGTATGAGGACACATTTTCTAGGAAAGATTGATTCCATGTGACATTGGAAACAATCCCCTCTTCGATTGTTCCATATAGAATATCTTCAGTATCTTTTCAATGTACATACTTTGAATTTAGATAAGAAACATCTTGGATCTATCACGATAGATCTTGATCCCGAGAATATATACTGATTCGCCTAAGTTTTTCATACAGATTAATTTATTCAACCACTCCTTAATAAACTGTAAGACTAGTATTCTATTTCAAATGGGTAATATTTCATCAACATACACAATTAAGAAAACAATTGCACTCCCACTAAACAATTTATCAGCACACAGATCACATTGGTTCTCTATGAAAACAAAATTCAATTATAGCCTCATCAAAACAAATTTTCTATAAATTGGATTCTTGATTTAATACATAAATGAATATTTGTGACTTTCATACCTTATTGGAATCTTTTGGAGTCACAAACCCTTCAGGTTTTATCATATAGACATCATAATTAAGGTTCTAGTTAAGGAATTCTATTTTGAAATCAATTTTCCAAATATCATAATCATGGAAATCCACAATGGTAAGTATAATTCTAATGGATTTCAATATTGAAACTGGTGAAAAAGTTTCATCGTAGTCAATGCCTTGACGTTGTTTAATCCCTTTCACAACCAGTTACACCTTAGAGGTACAGACTTGTCCATTCATGTCCAGTTTATTCTTGAATAATAATTTCTAACCAACTGTATTTACAAATACTCGAGAGTATACCAAAATCCATGCTTGGTTTTGGTACAGGGAATCCATTTCAAAACTCATGGATTCTTTCCACATGGAAAAAATTGATCCACTTATTGCATGCTTATAGGTTAGAGGATCATTATTATCAACTAATAATGAGTCACCATCCTTAGTGACTAGAAAATCATATTGTTCTAGTGTAGCGACTCGGGTTTTTGGTCCTGTCAGACTTTGGAATATTTCTACGAAGCATTTCAGAGCTAGGCGCGAAGACGGCGTGCGATTCCGAGGCCCGGTGTGCTCGGAATTAATTTTATAAAAATATTTATTATTTTTTATACTATTCACATGGAGGGGGTGTGATATCTCCTGAACGGTAGCTCAGAACACAAGTCTGATGGCACGGTTGCGTCTGGAACGTGTCGTTTACCCTAGGAGGGGTGTAAACTTTGCGGGCGCGGGCCTGCGGTGAGAAACGCCACCAGAGGCATTTTCCTAAATAAGTAGCGAAGTTAGTGTGCGAGCATCGGCTCGAATAACTTCTGAACGGAGTCTCGGATTGATAATTTGAGTCCCTGTTGCGTTCAGAACGGCGCGTTTACCCTAGGGGTGACCTTACTTTTGTTCGCATCGGGCGTCAGGTCTGAGGCGCGTTTGGCGCTGGCGGGTGGCTGATATAAATATCAGCACCCCCCCCCCCCTTTATCGTTCCTCTTTCCGTTCTTCACCGTTCTTCACCGCCGATCTTCCGAATCGAGCAAACGAAGCGCCCACGAGCTCGGAATTCGATGGTGAATGTTCCAGGAGCGTGCAGCGGAAGTTCTGCAGCGCGGATCTAAGGCAAAACCTCAGCGTTTCACCCGTGAGGTAGGCGGTTTGAGTTTTTAAATCTCGGACCCCGTTTATTTTTTGTTTTTCTTAAAATTTTTATAAGGGTTGAATAGTTTGGGTCCCAAGGTTTCAGAAACATGTTTCGGATCTGATTTTAGAGCACTGGGGTGCTCTCGGGGGTCCCCGGAAGTTTTCCGGCGGAAATCCCGGATTCTGGTGGCGGCCATGGCGGAATCCAGCCAGGCAGGGCAGCGGTGCGGTGGCGGCGCGGCGGTTTCCGGTGATGACAGAGGCGGCGCGGCGGAATTCAGCGTCGGTGCGGTGGTTTCCGGCGAGGCTGGCGGTGGTCTGGCCAGGATTTTCCGGGGGTTCTTTAAACCTCCATAACTCGTAAACCTAAACTCCGATTTGCAAGCCGTTTGTGGCGACGCGTTCCTTGCGTCGAGACGGACCTTTTCAAATCACTTTGAGAATTTTAAGGTCTGGGATCGGGGCCCGAGTTCTAGAAACATTGTAAAAAATAATATTGTTTTATAAAATTAATTCCGGGCACACCGGGCCTCGGAATCGCACGCCGTCTTCGCTCCTAGCTCTGAAATTCTTCGTAGAAATATTCCAAAGTCTGACAGGACCAAAAACCCGAGTCGCTACATCTAGTTTCCTATCTTCTCTTGTACCCTTATATAGTAATTGTGTCTCTCGAAAAATTTCTTCTTCCACAGGGCTTTGTATAATTTTTTCTTTTGCAAACTCTTGTGTATCTTGAGATTGGACTTCATCAAATTTTATCTTGCTCCCACTATATCCTTTAAAGATAAGATCCTCCTCAAGAAATGTGGGATTTTTGTCAACCACAGCCTTTTTCAGAAGGATTTTATAGTTAGTATCCCATTTTCATTGGGATTTCCTATAAATATACATTTGTTTCTCAGGGTGGAATCTTATTACCTAAAGATACCTTAAAAAGTGATTCGCAACCCCACACATGTGAGTAAGACAACACAGATTTCATTATATTCCATAATTCGTATGGTATACCATATTTTTCTTTAGTTATAACTAGGTTTAGTATGTATGCTTATATTTGTCATTCCTATCCTCAAATGGATAATGGAAGACTCGCATGAATCATCATTGATCTCACCATGTCCAACAAGGTGTTGTTTTTTATTTGGTCTTACACCATTCCACTGAGGAGTATAAGGAGCAGTGAGTTGAGATAAAATCTTAAACTACCATAGATAATTAATGAATTCTTTATTAATATATTCTCCACTATTTTCTAGGTGAAGTTTCCAAATCTTTTTACCAATCTGGTTCTCAAATTCATATGTTTATTCATTTAATTTTTTAAAGTAATTCGACTTACACCTCATTAAGTAGAAATATCCATATCTACTAAAATCATAAACAAAATTTATTAAGTAAGGGTACTCACCTCTTTCTCCAACAATAAATAATCCACACACATTGGTATGAACTGATTGAAGAAGCTCTTTATCCTGTTCACCTTTCCCACTAAAAAGTGCTTTAGTCATTTTTCCTTGTAAACATGCATGAAAAAAAAATTTATTCTTGTTTGAATAATCTAAATATTCATCTTGGTGTAATTTAGTCATGAATTTTTTATTTACCTAACTAACTAAATGATGCCAAAGTTGGGTGTGGTACAATTCATGTGAAGTATCTTTGTTATCTATTTCCATTATTTGGTTCATGTAATCCTTCATATAAAGAACATTATTGAATATTTATCAAGTATATATAAAGAAATAATTTTTTTGGTAACATAAAGAACATAATAATATCCCTTTAGAACCATGATCATTTTGGTTGTCAATGTGAGGTGGTAGTCCCCAATAGCTACATCAGCAAGTTTAGCTTCGTTGGATGCTCAAAGATCTTCCTCTCCTTGGTCAATATTTGTTATTCCACTTGGTTCCTTAATTATAATTCATATGTGGGAACCACAAGATATATCTAATAAAAAATTTATATAAATAGATAAATTGCACTAGAAAACAAATACACTTGAAGCTACCCCTTGCTTCTTTGGTTGGGTGTAGTTTTTCTTACAGCGGACCTTCTTGCCCCATGTGAAACAGAAATAATCCTATTACATTGTTTTCCCCTTGATATTCCTCTTCGTGGAAGGGTGTGAAGAAGTTTTGGGATTAACGATATTCTCTTTCCCTTTCCATTTGTTCCCCATAAGGGAAGATGGTTTTTCATGCTTTGTATCCTTATCTACTCGGTGAAGAAGACTAAGAGGTCAGTAAGAGACTTAAAAATGTTGGTCATATTTAAATTCACAATAAAACTAGATACTCTTTGAGGGATTGATACTATAATGAGTTCGATTCCCAGTTCATCAGGGGTTAAACCCCTATAACCTCTAAACGCTCAATGCAGCCTATTAGTTTCACTTTTTGAGACCCATCTGGGGTGCCCTATCCAATATTTCACTAAAAGAATGCCTAGGAAATCTCAAAATATTTTTATCTAACTATCTTCTATTAAATACCACATTGGTTAACAAGAATTCTATATAAATCCATGATTTCATGATACTTCATTACTTCACTAGACATCAATGAATGCATAAAACATTGAACATCGACCACGTCACTCAAATTTTTTTCATAGACAATAAACACTTTATCACTTTCCTCTTTAACAGGTAGATCAGGCATTGAGGGTTCTATAATTTAATATTTTTATTCATGATGTAGCATAACCCGAAGGTTTCTAAACCACTATTATAAGTTACTTCATTTTATGGGGTTATCTTTCTCTAATATTGATCATATGTATAGTGTTGATGATGAAATTGTCATTTTTTCTACAATTAAAAAAAGAATATTATTAGTACTTTAATGGATTACAAAATAAGCAATATATGATAAATTTTATTTTATTTATATATTTATTAAAAAAATCTTTCACAATTTTATCAAGTCTCAATATCCCTTTATATTGAACTCATAATGTCAAATTTCTTTAGCATTCTAGTGGAAAGGATCCCCATTACCTTTCTTATTGATCTTGACATTGGCCATGAAATCCATAATAAAGTAATTAGGTAGTTGGTCTTGAAAATTGTTGAATTTCAACTCTGTGATCTATTGAGTGAATTACCCTATCCTAAAACCTTGATTTGGATTTACACAACACATGCCTTCAAATTTTTGTTGAATATACTTTGGTCATTAAACTCAATAAAATTTCATTTAATCCAACCCAAAACTCTCATGGGAACACCTAAAAAATGTAAGCTTCTAGACATTGGCCATGTACTACACGTAGTTCTATGGTTTCATTCTCAAACAAGTAATGGAAGGCTTAGTGTGACTTAATATTTTATTGAGTGATTTGAATTTATTATGCCTAAATTTTTATCATGTTTTATCATTTACATGTCTTGTTAATTTTAACTAGATGTTACTTAATTAATTAACTATGTTGTATAAAACATTTAAACATAATTCATTTATTTAATTTTCATCATTACACATTAATTTATTAATTTATGTGATTGTATCCTTGTATCCATAAAATAAATAATTTCATAGACAGAAATAATTAATTAATTAAGTGACCCATTCAATATATTTATCTAATGTTAGATTTAATGATAGAACATTAAATGAACCATTGAATTAGGAGAAATAACTCTTCTTTTTGGTATTAGCATGAGCTAAACCATTCAACTTTTCCACCTGTGTATCACACAGGTAGGCATTATTATGGTTTCAACTTGAACCACCTCCATGCAACTTGGGATTATCAATTAATTACAAATATTTATTACGCACATGTAGGTGAGGGGAACTTAAGAATTGGCCAAGGGTGTTACATAAATATCCTTGGACATGTAGTTCCTAAATAATAATAGAGGGAGGGATGAATTTTAGGCCGTCATTTAATTTAATATTAAATAATTTAAACCTCATTCAATAAATTAAATTAAAACATCCAACACATACATAGGTCTTGGTCATGGTTAGGAACGTTCATACATGCAACAAATCTAAAAAATGTAAATAGCTAGAATTCATTTATCTGTTCATTATTTTATTATTTAAGATAAACATGCTTCTATTAATTAATTAATTAATTAATTAACTAACTAATTAATTCCCATTCATCTTAATGATCATATTATCATACTTCTACATACCTATCATTAATGGAATTCATGGTAAATAAACAGTAGAACCAAAAATGACATATTAATTAAAATAAATTAATTAAGTATTTAAAATTACTTAAAGCTGTTATTAAATTGTAAAACGCATAGTGATGTGCCAATAAATAAAAAAAGGTTTTAATGCTACAATTTTAAAATTTACATTACTTTTAATTTTTTTTCATGAATAGGAGACTAAACATTATTTATAAGAAACTACACACCATGTACCTAATTTTTCATATATCTAAGTCACATGTCTGGGGTTTCTTTTTGTTAACTTGGCCAGAATACATAGTGTGTACATGCTAGCTACACACCCTATATCTACATACCATGTTCTATGTTGTCCTGGTAAAAACGTGTTGTACAATAAAGTCATTATTTTTAATTCATTGCTTGACGCATCTGGATACAATGCACATAGGTATACGTTGTGTATTCAGAAAGTATACCATGTAACTCAGTTTTATTAGAAAAAGATTTGAAACTTCGCAATGGATAATTTGGATGTTCTTTAATTGTTTTTAAACCTTTAATAAAATGAAACATTGATCGAACAAGATTCATATGTCGATAAAATGTTAAATCAAATATTATTAAAGAATGAATAACATGAAATAAGAATCTAAACACAATTGTTCATAGATCAACAATAAAATGAATAATTATAAATTTAAATGTGACCACTCTGATACCACTTAATGGTTTTCGGTTAAGCAAAAACATGCGCAGGTGGGATATATATTAAATTTTCTTTTAATAATCATCGCCCAAAACAAAGAGCAATGATCTTTCACATCAAATTTATAATTAATTTATTTAATATTTGAAGGAATAAATAAGTGGGCTTAGAAACTGTATTTAATGGTTAATGTTGATCATCTAAAAGGACCCTTTCCAATTACATTTGTTGTGTTGTTAGGATCCAAGGATAAAATCTCTCTAGTGGTGATCCACAACTTCTCTTATGATCTCTAAGAAACACCACTCAATATTTGGTTGCTAGCATAGTGAGTTGAATGTCTTGGGTTGTTCATTGTTGATATCTCCTTCGGCCTTGAATAAATCTCCCTTTCACTTCCCATTCTTGAGGGGGAGATGGAATTATGAGTTGAGAGATAATTCATTGTGGTCAACAATTCTTTATTCACAATTTTGGATACTCTACAAAATAGACACAGAAATCTATATATAGATTTTGGATTTAAGGTAAAGTATTATATAATTTTACAAATTATATTAAATAACATTTATTACCTTTAATAAACATCATTCCACAATATAATAATTATATAATTATTATTTTGTAGAATGTTCCAACTCGTGCAATAAAAAAATATTATTTAACTGCCTTGTTAATTAATATTCTTCATTGGACTCGATCTTGGTCTATTCAAACTCTTTTATCATTTATTGAAAAACTGAATAAATATTTTATTCATAAATAAATATTTTATTCACAATCTAGAAAATAAATATGTATTAAAATATTTGATAAATAGAATAAATTTTTTATTCACAGTCCTATGAATAACGATTTGTTTAATTTATGTGATCAATATAACATGAATAAAATTATTTCTCAGACTTTAGAATAATATTTATTCCATTAATTAATCTCAAATAGAATTTAATCAAGTTCAATAGAAACACTTAGTGTCTGAGCCTCTAAGATTATTTCTCATTAGCATTAGGGAGGCTTTCCTAAAGTCTAATGTTGCTATCTATTAATAGATCAAAGAACCAAAGAGAAATAACTTAATGTCACAACATCAAAAACAATATATGAATGCTCATTTTGTGATATAATCTCTTTTTTAGAATATATTATCAAGAAAGTTTCACAACTATGTCACCAACCATTGTGCTAAATATGTCCTTCTTTTACTATCTAAAATAAACATGTCATTACACAATGGACATAAAATTTAATGCAATGTTTATATTCCAATCAATGTTCTGATATATCAACATCCAAAAATATGGAAGGAAAAAATTATTCCTCAACTTATTCATTAATGAAATGTCTTTTGGGACCACTTTGTGCATAAATATTTTATTTGTTGTCAATGGGTGTCAATAGATGTCAATGATGATCAACATGAAGAAAGGGAATCTCCTAAGTGAAATAGAGATTGGAAATTCAGATGCTTTATGCACTGATTCTAATTTCCAGATATGTGTATTAAAATTGATACATTGTCTACAACAATTAAATATGTTTAGATTGTTATTTGGAAGGAGTGAAAGAAAAGGAGAAGAAAAGGTTTTGGAGGAGGTTTGGAATTCTAAAGTGGCCAATGAATGAGTTTTGAGATAGAAAGTGTACATGCATGTTAATGAATACATAGTTTTCTATGAAGTATTTTTATAATACTTACAAAAAAAATATGGCCATCCCACTAGCCAGTCATCCATCTTCAACCCGAGGTTCAAGCTGGGCCACAGGGGTCGAACACGCCCATGGAGAATTTAGCTAGGTCAACCATAAAGAGGCGCATGGGGTCCTTGTATAAGCCCCCAGGGTATGCAGAGTGGGCGCTAGGTGCGCACCTGAGGAGTCATAGTGGGTGAAAAGAGTGCGCCCGCAGAGAACCGGTGCGGGGTGGAACCAAAAGGGGGAGAAGAGTAATCTGGGAAGATGATGAGGTGTATTGATATTTAAACAGAAATAATCTCATTCTTTGGTTTCGATGTGGGATGGATTTTAAAAAATTGGTATCCATCTGAGCTATCAATCTGATCTCACGTGAGATCTTGGCTGCACATCTCAATTCGGATCTGATCTTCTAAACACCACTACTCATCTAATCCTACATCTCGCCTAATTGAATCAAATCCATCTGATCTTCGACTAAGGTTTGTATTCAACCTCTGACCACCCAACTAACTTCAGTGTGTCATCGCCACAACCATTGCATTGATCGAGCTCTCGGCTATTATTGAAGAGAAAATATACTATATAAGGATTGTCTGACCGACACTATTCCATGAAAGAAATTATATTTTCATTCATACAATGCAACAAAAATATCGTTGAATAGTTGAGGAAAAAAATTCCATAGGCCATTCCATCTTGAGAATTGAAAATTTGCATGAGACTCTTGATGCATGCATGTGTTCTTGAATGTATGAAAGAAGGGAGAGAGCTGCATGGATGAAAAGGAAAAAAATGATAACCTTGGCGTTTATCAGTACCATGGTTTGAAGATTTAAAAACCATGATCTTTGTGCAATATCTCAAGGATCTATGATGTGGAAAAGATTTGATCTCTACTTATAAAAAATGATCCACCAATCGGAGAAGTGGTTTCTTCTTCCAAACCTTTCAAGATCTCATGATCTGAGAAATAGATTTTCTCAGATCTTCAAGTTCATGAAGGGCCACGAATGATCCAAAAACCATTCTGGGTTTGTGAAAATTATTGCGCGTACCATTCTGGGTTTGTGAAAATTATTGCGCGTACCATTCTGGTTCACATAGAAGAAGGAACTGTATACCGTTCTAGTTTTTGAATAAGAAGGAACCACGTACTGCTTGGGTACATGAAGTAGGAGATTTGCGAATCATTCTGGGTTTGTGAGTAAATGGTAACGCTTACCATTATGGTTCTACGAAGATAAGGTTCCATGAACTAGCTCTATTTTGATGAAGTGGAGAATCGTGTACCACTTTGTATGCGATTGAGTCCCTCACTCTCCATGCATAATAGTTTCGTGCATCCCATGCGTGAGGAGGAACCGCGAACCATCCGGGTTCTAGAAGAAGACTTTTACACTCTATGCAAAGAAGAAATCTATATCCTCTATATAAAAAATGAAAAAATGAACCATAATAAACTCTATTTAGGTTGTGTGAACAAGTGGGGATCACATGCATGATGCACATGCAAATCATTTGCATGATTTGAGACTCCCATGTGTGCCAGAATAAACCAAACAGTGGACTACTCCCATTCAGTTTTTGAATAATATTCATGGATAAACATAAACATGACACATAAAATTGAATGAACTAAACAATGATTTGGGTATGAACTTGAGAAGAAGACAAAAAAATTATGAACATGCATGCACCATTCATTTGAATAAATTCAAGGCATCATGTGTGTGCATTTTTTGAAGAATAGAAAATTAAAAGGGTAGAGGGCATTTGTATGCTTTCTTGTATATGTGAAGACATTTAAATAAAGAGCCACAATATTGGGTACACGTGTATGAAGAATTGGAAGAAGTAAAATAAATGGAAGAGTTCATTTAAAGACTACATGCATGATCTCATGCATACATGTGAAGAATGAAGAAGTAGAGCTCATTCTTATGATGGCTAGTGAACTGATTTTCAGTGTTTGAACAATCCCAAAAGGATTTCTGATTCTGGTCAATAATAATAAGAATTCATAGTACATCTAGTTATTGCATTATAGAATTAGATTAAATGTTAAAGAGAATAAAAAATGGACCTATATAAAAGAAAATTCTCATACTAAACAGGAGACAAAGACTTTCAAGCCTATCCATTGAAGGGACCTTCACATCCATAAACTGAGTGTGACTTCGCCCAGGGCAGTGAGCCAGGGGGAGTCAACAGAAGTGATCTGATGGATGTAGTGAGCTATCCCTGAACTTTTGTAAAAGAAGTGTCCATGGGATAGAGTGAATGTACCTAAACTTTGTAATCCACATCCAGTGAATATTAGTGTAATTCGGTATGACTGGAAACCTATCAGTGTATGCTCCTTGGATGTAGCCCTTAGCGGTGAACCAAGTAAAAGTGTTGTGTTTTCCTTCTTTGTGTGAGTGTTTTAATTACTATAAATATCCATCATATAGTTTTAATTATAATTCTAATAATGTGGTAACAAGGTAAAATAAAAAGAATAAAAATTTGAAACTCTGATTCACCCCCCCCCCCCCCCCCACACACACACACACCTCAGGGTGACCTTGCATCCTTCAATGTCACTCGTGTCGCACCCACCATATCCAACATCTCCATGAAATTTTATTTTCATGATTTACCAAATAAATATACATAAAAGAGTTTTAATATAGATTAATAATAATATTATAGTCTAAGTACCATCACACAAGCTCGTATATAGGAATATCCAATTACACCAAAACATGTGGAATTCCTACTAGCAGGTTTGTTCTTGTAATCTCTAATCTTGGTGATTAACAAGTGAAAACATCATGAGAAAAATCCTCATTTATTATGAGTACTCACACCTAAACTTATATGTATTATGTATCCCATTATAGTACTTTATCCAACCATAGAACAAAATTTGACAATATCATCATAGCACATCAACGTTCTCATCATAGCAGGGAACTGCTATGGCCTTATCAATGTGATGTATACTCCTAGACATTAGTACATTAGAGACATACAGAACAACGAAAAAATATAAATAATAAGTTTTATTATTATTCAATACATCTAATATTCATGTAATCAAAGTAAAAATATTTGGTCTAAGGACATCAACTCCAACAAACTCCCACTTGGACTAGAGCCAACTACATGTGACCTTCAGTCCACTAGAGATCACATTATAGTCACATTTTTACTGAGTCAAGGATTTATTCAAGGGGTCCTCCATGTTTTCTTCCATGGAAATACTTCTCACTACAACATCACCTATTGGATAATAATTTCTCAAAAGCTAATACTTCTAAAGTATGGGTTTTGTTTTCTAATATGATCTTGGATCTTTTTAAAGAATCACCACTACAATATTATCATAATAGAGAGCAATAAGATCTTTACTACTAGGTATCACATAAATCTCTTGAATTAACTTTCACATCCATACTTCTTCTTTAGCTAAATCAGAATCTGTAATATACTCTGAATCTATTGTATAATTTGAAACCATAGCCTACTTTGACCTCTTCCATCTCACCACATCTCCATGAAAAGTGAAGATGTATCCCGTTTTTGACTTCATGTCATCTTGATCAGTTTGAAAACTAGCATCTAAATATCCTCTGATGAATAATTTCTCATATCCTCTATAAACTAGGCACATATCCTTAGTACGCCTCAGATACTTAAGGTCAGTATTGACTTCCATCCAATGGTGCTTACCTAGATTAGCTTGATATCATCCTAGCGAACTTAATGTGTAGGAAACATCTATCCTTGTACATGGTATAGATTAGATGACTAGCCCAATTGTTGGTACATATGAAATGTTTATCATTCTATTTCTTTCCTCATGTGTCTGAGGACACATTTTCCTAGAAAGATGAACCATGTGACACTAGAAAAAATCCCATCTTGTATTGTTCCATACATAATCTCTTAAATATATATCCAATTCATGTACTTGGACTTAGGATAAGAAACCTCTAGGATCTATCATGATAGATCTTGATCCCAATAATATATTCTACCTCACCCAAATACTTCAGAGAGTATCATTTATTCAACTATTCCTTAATAGAATGTAAAATGGTTATTTTGTTTCCAATTAGTAATATGTCATCAACATATACTATTAAGAAAATTACTACACTCCCACAATACTACATTCATACACATGGATATTATTTTATATTTATGAAAACAGATTCCATTATGGCTTCATAAAAACAAATTTTCCATGACGTGGATGCTTTCTTTAATCCATAAATGGATTTTTGTAAATTGCATACTTTGTTGGAATCCTTTGGAGTAACAAACCCTTCAATTTGTGTCATATAGAAATATTCTTGAGGGTTCTCATGGAGGAATACTATTTTAAAATTAATTTTCAAAATCACATAATCATGAAAATCCATAATTGAAAGTAAAATTCTGATGTATTTCAACATTGAAACTGGTGAAAAATTTTCATCGTAGTCAATACATTGACATTTTTTAAACCCTTTTCCACCATTCACACCTTATAGGTACTGAATTGTCCTTCCATGTCTAGTTTTTTCTTGAATAATCATTTGAAAACAATAGTATTTACATATATTGGTGGGTTTTCCAATATCCAGACTTAGTTTTTGGTATATGGAATCCATTTCAGAATTCATGGCTTCTTGCCACTTGGAACCATCTGTGCCACTTACTGCTTCCTTGAAGGATAGATGATCATTATTATTAACTAATAATGAGTCACCATCCTCTGTGACTAGAAAAACATATAATTCTAGTTCTATAACCTTTCTAGTACTCTTACACAGTAATTGTGTCTATGGAATAATCCCTCTTTACATAGAGGCTTTATATAATTGTTTCCTATTCTAACTCTTGTGTATATGGAGTCTAAAATTCATCAAATTTTATCTCTCTCTCACTATTTCTTTTAGATATCATATCCTCATCAAGAAATGTTTTGTTTATATCAACTATAACCTTTTTTCTGAATATCTATATAGTTATTATCCCTTTTTTTCTTTGGGATATCCTATAAAGATACACTTTTTTCTCAAGGTGTAATATTATTACCAGGAGATGCCTTAAAAATGCTTCTCAACCCCATACATGTAAGTAAGACAACACAAGTTTCTTTCCATTCCTTAACTGGTATGGTATACCATCTTTTTTTTAGTTTTCACTTGTTTTGGTATATATGATGTTGTTTGTAATGTGTATCCCTAATAGGATAATGGAATACTCACATGACTCATTATTGATATTACAATGTTAAATGAGGTGTGGTTACTCATTTAACTGACACCATTCCACTTATGTGTATAATGAAGAGTGAGTTGAGATAAAATTCAAAACTCCCATAGATAATCAATTAAGAATTGATTAATATATTCTCCACTAGGGTCTTATAAAATTTTCTTAATCTACTTACTGAGATGGTTATCAACTTCATTCTTGTATTCCTTGATTTTTTCAAAAGAATTCAAATCATACCTCATTAATTAGACATATATATATCTACTAAAATGATCAGTAAAAGTTATGGAGTTTGAGTACCCACTCCTTACTTTAATAGGAACCTCTCTATAAACATTTGTATGAACTAATTCAAGAAGATATTTAGCCCTTTCTCCTTTCCCACTATATAGGGCTTGGTTCATTTTTCATTATAAACATGTGTGGCAGACACCAGGTGGTTTTTGGTCAAAAGAATATAAATATCCATCTTTATATAATTTAGTTAAGATATTTTCATTTATATAATCTAGTTGGTGATGCCAAAGTTGGGTGTGGTATGATTCATGTGAAGTATATTCATTATTTATTTACATTATTTGGTTTGTGTAATACAACACAAAAAGTCCATTTTTTAAATGCATTTTACCATAACAAATTCTATCTTTATAAAAGAAGCAACATTTTTCCCAAATTAGTAAATAAATCCATTTGTATCAATTTTGGATATAGAAATAATGTTTTTGGAAAAAAATCACATAATAACAACCCTTAATAACCAAGATAATTTGGGTTGGAAACGTGATGTGTTAGTCCTCAATAGTTATAGAACTAAGTTTAGCTCTATTACCTACTTGAATATACACCTCTCCTCGATCAATATTTTTTAATATACTTGGTTTCTTTATTTTAATACATATATTAGCCCCAAAATTTATATCTAATTCACAATTTTTAGAAATCGATAAATTTCACTCAATAAAAAACTCACCTAAATATTCCCCTTGATTCTTTGAATGGGTTTAGTTTTTCTTCTAGTGTCCATTATTACCACATGAGAAATAGACAGCATCATATTCCCTTATTTTCCCCTTGATCTTCCTCTTCATAAAAGGATGTGAAGAAGTTTTAAGATTAAATATATTCACTTTCCCATCCCATTTATTCACCATAAGAACAGAATATTTTTCTTGCTTCGTATCATTATCTACTTTGTGAAGAAGACTAAGAAGATCTAGTAGAGACTTTTCAATGTTGTTCATATTAAAATTTAAAATTAAACATGAGAATCTAGGGATTGATTATAGAATGTGGTTGGTTCCTATTTCTTCAAATATTTTAAACCCTAGAACCTATGGGTACTCAATTTAGCTAATAAGCTTGACTACATGAGGCCTAGATGGGGCACCCTCTCCAATATTTCTCGGAAACAGTGCCATGGAAATCACAAATTGTTCATGTCTATATCTCTCATTGTAAATATCATAGGGGTTTTCAAACATTCTATACACATCCATGTTTTCCTGATACCTCATTATTTTACTAGACATCGATGAAAGCATCAAACATTGAATGTTGATCACCTCACTCAAATGTTTTTCATAGGTAAGGAACTCTTAATTACTATCCTCATTAGTTTGAGGATCAAGCAATAATGATTCTAGCATATAAGATTTCAGTTCATGGAATAGAATAAATTGAAGGTGTCTAAACCTCTCTTGGAGTTATTTCTTGTTAGGATATTATACTTATCCAATATTAATCATAGGGATTGTGTGGTTGATGAACATTTAATTTTTTTTCTACAATTAAAAAGAGTAGATTTTTATTACTTTTCTTGATTACAAAATAAGTGAGGTGTAAAAAAATTAAATGATTTTATTTATTTATTTATTAAATATCCTGCTATTTTATCAACTCTCAATATCCCTCACCACTGAAATTAGAATGACTTGTTACATTTACATTCTAGTTGTAAAGATCCCCATTAATTTTCTTAATGATCCATAATTAGGCCATTAAAACTATAATAAATTAATTTGGTAGGTGGTCTTTCGATCTATGGACTTGTAACTCCAAGATCCACTGAGTAAATTCTTTTATCCAAAAAATCATAACTTGGATTTCCTCATAACTTACCTCTAAATTTGTATTGAATTTACTTTGACTATTAAACTGAATACAATTTTGGTTAAGTCATCCAAAAACTCTCATGGTAACTCCCCGATAAAAGTAATTGTCCAGAATTTGTCCATGTACAACACTTAGTTATATTGTTTCATTCTCAATTAAGTAATGGAAGTCTTAGTCTGACATTATATTATATTAAGGGGTTTAAATTTATTATACATAAATTTTAATCTTGTTTTATCATTTACATATCATGTTTATATTAAGTGGATGTTTCTTAATTAATTATTCATGTTGTATAAAGCATTTATGCGTAATTAATTTATTTAATTTCCAACTTTTCACATTAATTCTTATATTTATGTGTTCATGGACTTGCATCCATAAGATAAATAATTGCATTGATAGATTTAATTAATTAATTTAATGACTAATTCATGATATTTATCTAACATTTTATTTAATGAGTAGACATTAAATCAATCTTTGACCTGGGGTAAATAACTCATATTGTTGGTCGCGGCATGAGTTAAAAAATTTCACCTATCCATATGTGCATCACCTAGGTAAAAATTATTATGGTTCCATATTGAACCACCTCCTCATACCTTGGGTTTTTTCATTAATTACAAATATTTATTACTCTCACACAGGTGAGGGGAACCGATGTATTGGTTAATGAGTGTTACACAAATATTCTTGGACACATAGCTCCTACATAATAATGGAGGTAGGGATAACTCATAGGCCATAAAATAATTTAATATTAAATAATTTTAAACGCATGTAATAAATTAAATTAAAACATCCAACACATACACGGGTCTTGGTCAATCTCATGAAGGGTAATAAATGCAATGAATCCGGAAAATTAAGAATCGACAATTCTTTTATTTATTCTTTCTTTTATTATTTAAGATAAATGTATTCTCATTAATTACTTAATTAATTAATTACCTTTCATCTTAATGGTTGTTTGATCATATTTGGAGATACCCATCATTAATTTAATTCATGTAAAATAAAAGTTAGAACCAATAATGTCATATTAATTATATTAAATTAATTGTTCATTTAAAATCCCTTAAAAATATTATTTAATTTTCAAACACACAACAATATTACAATCCATAAATTGAGGTTTTAATGCTGAAATTTTTAATTTTATTATAATTTTAATTTTTTTTCATCAATGGGAGACTACACAGAATGTACATAAAACTACAATCCATGTACCTCGATTACTGTATATCCAAGTCATATACTAAGATCCTTAGCATGTTAACTCGGTTGGAAAACATGGTGTGCACATTCCAGCTACACACCCTATATCTACATTTTTTGTTCTATGTTGGCCCGAAAAAAAACACAGTGTACAATAAAAGAACTGTGTGAAATTAATTATTAATTGCATATAGATAAAATTTTCATGGGAATATAGTGGTTGATCTGACTAGACACCATGTAACCTAGTTTAACCATCCAAAGATTTGGCACTTCACAATGGCATCTTTGGACATTCTTCATTTGTTATTAAAACTTTAAGAAAATGAAACAATGATCGACCATGATTAATATGTCGATAACATGTTAATTCAAATAGGATTAAATAATAACTAACATGAGATGAAAATATTACCACAATTTTTCATAGATCAAAAATCAAATAAATAATTATAAATTTAAATGTGGTGCTCTGCTACAACTTAATGGTTATGTGTATAGTAGAAGCATGCGCAAGTAGGAAATATTTTAAAATTTATTTTAATAATTGTTTCCCAAAACCAAGAGTGGGGATCTTTTACATCAAATTTATAATTAATTTATTTAATATTTGAATAAATAAATACCTAGGTTTTGGAACATTCTTCATTGGTGAATATTGATCATCCAAAAGTACCCTTTTAGATTAACTTTGTTATATTTTGAGGATCCAAGTATGGAATCCCTCTAGTGGTGATCCAAACATGATCCTATGATATCTGAGCAACACCACTTGATCTCTAGATGCTTGAATGATGAGTCAAATGTCTTCGTTTATTCGTTCTTGATCGCTCATTCTTCGACCATGAATAAATCTATATTTCACTTTTCATTATTAAGAGGGATAATGAATGATCATTTGATAGATAATTCATTTGTGTGGAACAATTATCTATAATAAATTTTTGATACTCTACACAATATACATTGTTATATATTTAGAGATTTAGGATTTTAGTTAAAATATTATTTACTTGCATACCGGTCATTAAATACCATTTATTGACTTTAATAAACCCCTTGCCACATAATATTTTTATTGTTATTATTAAGTGGTACGCGCCAACTTGTGCAATAACAAATATTATGTAACGGTCTTGTTAATTAATATTTTTCACCATACTTCGTATTGGTC
The DNA here is from genome assembly GCA_963277665.1 of Viscum album. NCBI lineage: Eukaryota > Viridiplantae > Streptophyta > Magnoliopsida > Santalales > Viscaceae > Viscum > Viscum album. The sequence goes on from OY728130.1 coordinate 1,716,240,885, forward strand.
CATTCAAACTCCTCTATCATTTATTGAAGAACCAAATAAATATTTTATTCATAAATAAATATTTTATTAACAATCCATCAAATAAATATTTATTAAAATATTCAATAAATAAAATAAATATTTTATTTAAATTCTGGTGAATAAATATTGGTTTAATTTATGTGATAAATATAAATTGAATAAAATTATTCCCAAAAGTTGAGAAAAATATGTATTCCATTAATAAAACTCAAATATAATTTATTCATGATAAATGGAAACAGATGGTGTATGAACCTCTTGGATTCTTTCTCACTGGCATTGGATGGGCTTACCTAAAGTCCAAGATTACTATCTAGAAATGCGTCAAGGAACCTAATAGAATGAACTAAATATTGCAATGTAATAAAACCACATACAAATAATCACTATGTAATATAATCCCTTTTTCACAATATCTCATCAATAAGATTTCATAACCATGTCACCAAACTATATACTCGATATTTCTTTCTATGACTATCTAAAATGAACACGCTTTTACAAATAGTTGGTCCTAAGACACCAACTCCAACTGTTTATACCCCGAATCAAATAGGGAATTGGCATAATTTGAATAAATAATTAATGTATCGGAAAACACATAACCAGATAGCCTAACATCTTTTAAAGTAGCCATAATGTATTTAGACACACCATTATGCTTGTAACCTTTATGATTCCCATTATTTTTTCTTATCATCGATCAAATTCTCACATAATGACTCATCACAGTATAATTAATGAATATTATTATCATATTTTTATTATTTTTCAGAATGATTAATTCATATCATGATCCACATGTCCAAATATTCCCCATTAGAAACACTAACCATATATTATAAGGCATTCACCAGGGTGATTTTTACCACACTTATCATAAGATGGAAACAATATTTTCTTACCTATTTATTTCTTTGATGGGTTCTTCCCCATTACCTGTCATCTATACCATTTTTAATTATTATCATCATGGAATATATGATCATTGGTAAACTCTATTTCTACCTTCTCTACACATCTAAAAAGTTTCTCATAATTGTAAATTCATGAGAATAAAATTTCCTTTAATATCATGGATTCAAACATGTGTAAAATAGATTAATTTATCTATCAAGATCCTAAATGAATTTTTGTATGTACCATGATGATTGGGTGAGATTTTCTTCATAATTGACTACTAAATATTCTCTCTTCAACCTCAATTCCATGAATTTATTTTCTATTTTAAGTTGATTAGCCTTGGGAAGATATTTATCAACTAAAATATTCTTAAATTCATACCATTCAATGGAATCAATCTCTTTACTTTACCTATAATTATCACCATTATCTACCACTGATCGGATTGACCTTCAAAATAATATATAGTTAAAACTAAATTTTAATTATTTGAACAATTATTGACTTTAAATATATTTTCAAAATATTTAATCCATCCCTTATCTACTGTATGGTTAGAAGATCTATTGAATGCTGGAGGAACCTATTTCATTAAAGGCTCTATTATAGACATGTTTCTCTATGGTGAATATGGTTGTCATCTATCATGGATGAAACCACCATTAACATTTTGTGTCAAATAACTCATCACAAAAACAGAATTCTTTATTCCATTTCCAAAAATTCTTGGTTACTTATTTGGAATTTTATTGTCCACTTGGTGCCTTCATGTTTTTTATTTATTTTATATAATGAAAACCATTCCGAAAAGTCATAGTTTAAATGAAGTAACATGGTAATATTTATATGATATACCATGCCAAAAACTATATATTATAATATATCAAGGGTATTATGTTAATATTATCCTAACATTAAAATTTATCAAACCCCTACTCCGATACCAACTATAAGGACTGAATCTATATTCAACCCATATATTCAATTTTTACAAGAATTGTTTTCATGTATTTATAAAGATATTTTCATGCTTATAGATTTAGAAAATTCATCCAAAACTCTTATTTATCAATCCTATACATTAAAAATAATAAACTTTTATTCAATATTCTTTTTTTAAACAATTCAATACTTTTATAATGAAATGCATTTTCTTTTCATGACTAATAATCATTATGTTCAACTTGAATTATTCATTATTACTACGCATTTTTAAACTCAATTAAAAACATTAAAAAAAAGTACGAACACAAATATCTCATTAAATTAAAAAAATAAAAAAAGAATTATCTTAATCCATTCGAAAACCATGAGATTATATAAGAGTGTCTTCCATTAACATAATAAATTTTAAGCTCAAATAATTTTTTACATACACATGAAATCATATTTTTAAACCAAATTTTTTCATAAAACACTTGATAATAAAACATAAAGGAAAAAAATCATAATCATAATGGTTTACTTAAAAACATGAGAATCCCTAAAGAATATATTCTTAAAAACATACCTTAAACCTTAAATGGAATAATCATTACTTTAAAAAAAGTTCATTAGAATAATATATGAAATACATGGATTTAAATTAAAACACATTATAAGACATAGAAAATTCGAATAGGATACTTGGGACATCATATTTTTAGATTGCTTAAAATATCCTTAATAACTGGAATAAACATCTTTGTTATTTCCCAAATAATTATCTAAAGACCAAAATCAGTTCCCAATGCATTAGAAAGATATATCTAGCTCACCCATCATTATAAAAAAAATTCCATAGACTAAAACATATATTCATCCCATAAAACCATTCATTTCTATCATAAAAATGCTAAAAGTATAATTCTAACCCCTAATAAAATCATTTTTAGATATTGTTATATCTCATTCCATTAAAACATAATTTTTAGAACTAAAAAAACCATAATAAAGGGAAGGAGGGTTTTAATTTTAAGAAAACTTGGAAAATTGTAAAGGAATCAAAATATAAAATAATTATTGTATCAAATAGAAAATACATTGTCATAATAAATGCTAAAATTGAGCGTTTATTTTTCCTTTTTTTAATGAAATTCAAATTATTGTGTATAAAATACATAAATATATTCTTTTTGAAAAAATTTGAAAGAAACTAAAAAGAGAAAAAAAAATATCCATTATAATTTATTTATTCTAGTATAAATAAATACACAAAAGGATTTTGAGAATATATAAATTGAGGTAAAAGGTTTATAAAATAAATATTTAAAATATATAAATTATTTTTTTAATCCAATGTGTCAATTTCCTAGAGACAGGAATGTCACATGGGTTATTAATCATCCTGAATAATAAAATTATTTTAATTATTTACCTATTTAATAACCATTTCATGTTTATTATTATTTTATTTCTTTTATATCCAATTTATAAATAATTACTTAATCGGTAAAAATCTCATATGATGTTTTCAGAACATTCAAATTATAAGAAAGAAATGGATTAGGTATATTGGTTATTGATAATTAGATTATTATTATATAATTTATTTTAATATTAATAATATCATAATTATTATATTTATACATTATAAAAACTTTTCAAACCATCCCTGCAAAGCGGTCTTTAAAAATGAATCATGTCATTTCATGGGGATGGTTATCTATACATACTCATGAATAACGTATATATTTTACTACTGGGTTAAAATGAAAAAAGGTATAAAATATTTTTACATTTTAAGAATAATAATTATATTATTAATATAATATTAACTCATTATTTATATCTTTATAACTAGCCTTTCAAGGAGGAAATGAAAAACAAATGACAACTAATCATTGAGGTAGTAGTCCACACATACACACGAGTGATGGTATCATTTTCCAACAGATGGAAATTTAAAAAGGTGACTGATATATTATAAATATATAATCATAATAATGTTATAAATATCATATATATATATTTCCCCATAATTTTCACCATGTAATATGGTGATTAAAAACAAAACAAAACACTTCATGGAGGTGGTAGTCCTCATATACGCATGAGTGATGTTTTAAATTTACATAAGATAGATAAGTAGATTAAAAATGGTTATACCATAAACATAATGATGATAAAGTGTATATAAGATAATAATGTTACTATTTCATCTTTGTTGAATCATATTTGGCAGAGTTAGAAGAAGAAATAAATTTAAATCACTCGGTTAAGAACTATACCTCTTCTTTGGAAAATCATCATAGGATTGTACCAAAATCCTACCTATAATGGTATTATGATCAAACTAAGGCCTATAGAATATGGAGAGCCGTTTCAATATGGTATTTTGGATTTTATTTCCCTAACTAATAGGATCTTAAATTGTATATTAAATAGAAGATAGTGTGACCTTTTATATGAGGGGTAAAGGACACAGTTTGAAATTTTCAAAAATATTAAAATATATTAACAGCTTACTCAAGAAAAATAACTTCAAAATGGACAATTTTTAAATAATATATAATTTAGGGTATAAATATGTTAATATGGTAGAATTTGTATATGCTTTAGGTTATTTTAAGACTTATCATTTTATTTTTCACTATTTTAACAGTTTTAAACTCTTATCATGGTAACAAATATTTTCAACAATGTTACTATTAATAATGACCAAAATGAAATTGAAATCAATAAAAAATTTATACAAGATAATTCAAAATAAGGAATTCAATTTATCTAATTTAATTCCAAAAAGTGGAAGATATTATTTTTAAAATATACCAGCAACATGTGATGAAAAATAGTTTTCCATAAAAACTTATTTTTATTTATAAAAATGTTTTTATACAAAGTTCAAGTATAATGTTGATTATAATGACATTTTTTAAAATATTTGGTTTGAAAAATATTTTTTATTGAAATAAAGCACCTCGTTTTTTGGTAGAGGAGACCAATTACATGGCTCATAGGCCCAGTGGGAATTAAATCTCATAACATAGCCCTGAAGGGCTATATTTGTTTCCAAAGGCCCTCTAGTGAATAGTAATTATATAGTACCAAGACTATTAAAGTACTTCCACTTCTAAAATTATAGATAAAATGTCGGCCAGTGAAACAGTGTCACATGTGCTACAGTTTCACCGGTACTACAGTACCTATCACGAACCAGCCTGAGTTGACCATGATCCAGTCACCCAGGCCAACCTGTGACAAGTCCCAAAAGGCATTCTCAATCCCCCCGGGATGGCGACAAGCATCGAGGTCATCAGTAGAGTACACAAGGGAACTATTTCTTCAAAATATAAACAATAAAACAAACAACAGAAAGAAATGGACAACCCAAAATACATTTACATATAATTTGAACTGAACATTATTTGTACAAGAAACTGAAATTACAACTAAACCAACAACTCAACTAACCAAACAAGATAACCCACTAACTCTATGTGACCACAATGGTCACTCTCAAAAACAATGATCACATGTCTCCCAAGGTAATCAAATTCAGACTAAAACCTGCACAATGTCTAAAAATATAAGAAGACTATAGGCGTGAGTATTAAAACTCAGTAGGTTAGGTCGATATTCTATTCCAAATGTGCATCCCTTAAAATAAAAGAAACTTAAATTTCAAGTTTTATATATAATATATAAAGGTATATTTCCAAAATGAGGTCACATTTTATAAAAATAAACCCGACAAAAACTTTCAAGTTTTAGAAACAAGAATGCTAGTAACAATTTTCAAAGAGGTGCAACATCAAAGTGAAACTAGTTTTAAAGAGGGATGCTTTAAAAAATGTAAAATTTAAAATAAATAACACATAGTTCTGAATTTAGCAACCAAAAACACTGTATGCAGTAGTTTTGTACAAAATAGTGGATGAGCACAAGTCACGGGAACACCCCTAGGCACTAGTTAGTTGTGAGCCCCAGGTACCTCGTATCTCGGTGAAAGTAACCAAAATAAATATTCGTTCTCATGCACATGAGCCACTATTAGAGAGAATTACCATAACCTAGTGGTCCCCTGACATCATAATCATCATAGTTTAGTTATTATTGTCATCATCAAACTTGATACACGAAAGAGCAGCCAAACCCCACGAGATCACTAGAATATTATTGCCTGTCTGCCCACCTAGATACTTGGGAGTCCCTTTAGTGCTCAATAAAAAAACACATATTATAAAATTAACATTTCACATCAAAATTTCATTCACAAAACATAAACATAGAAATATCCCCCAAAATTTCTTCACATTTCTTTCACGAATCAATAAACCACAAAAAAAATTTCATAAAACAATTTCAAGGATTGTATTGAGGCTTTGCACATAAAAATCCTTCAAAAACACTCTTTTATGTATAAACACACAACAAAACCGTACCCGACCATATTTTTTCGTTCTAAAAAAATTTAATAAAATCATTTCATGGGCCATAAAGCAATCCTAATTGACACAAAATGTTATTTACATGTGAAACACTTGTTCTTCATTTTCAGGAAAGGACAAAAGGGCCTATAAACATTTTCTCAAAACTAACATTTGAAAAAGTTATGAATTTAAATTTTATTAATGAGGTGTATACACAATATATATATAGAAGAAAACCGTATTCATAAACCCCTTAAAACACTCAGGTTGCATATTCCAAATACAGCCATTTTTATAAGGATGTGAAATGGGCCATTATCCGGTAACTCGGTCCAAAACATGTTGTAAACCAAAGCCCATTTGTTTGTAAAACAAATCCAAATTTGAAAGCCATAAAATTATATAAAAATAATTTTTTCATGATTCCAATATATTTTTAATCCAAAAAATCATTTTAAATTTCACTAGACACATAAAATCCAATCGGGAAATTTACCGAACACATGGAATGCACTCTTTAACCAAACAACTTAAATTAAACCTTAAAAATGGTATAAAATATTATTTTCATGTCATAGATTTATTAAATCAACTGAAAAATATTCTAAATATATAAAACAAGTGAGAAAGATCATGTAATAATTTATCAAACAATAGGAGTGCACATTTATACCAAAACAACAATATTTTTAACAAAATAAGGTATAAAACATCATTTGGACACAAGACAATTAAAACCAGGGTTCACAGAATAACATATCATATAAATAAAGTTATAAAAGAATTATAATGATGAAAAATAAATGATAAAGGCTTGTTAAAGGGATATCCTACCTCAAATCCATGGTGGATAGGAAATGCACACCTGAAATCACCCGCTACGGTTCCCAACACTCTAGATCTATGAAGACCCACCCTAAACGAACCAAACCCCCATAAAAAATAATTCCAAAACAATACCCTAGGTCTTGAATGACCAGGGGAGAAGAGGAAGCCAAAACCAAAAGGAAAGACAAGGAAGAGGGAGAAGAAAGGAGAGAGAATCTAACATTAAAAATTAAAGGACTCTTCATCTTCCCTTAGATCTGTACCCTTATAGGAAAGGTAATGGCATGGAACATTTTGTAAATTCTAATTAGGTCTGGAAGAACTAAATAAATTTGATTTGGGTTAAAAATAGGAAAAGATAAAGGATTTATTAAAGATAAATTTTAACTTTGAAAATGTGGATGATTTCAGGAATATTTAGACGTTTCACCCTAATACTTGGATAAGATGAGCTCCAAAGAGTGCAAATAGATGGGATGGCCTAATACCTGAATAGATAACCAAAATTCACCATGATTATTAATTCTTAATGGGTACAAAAGGATATGTAGACTTGAATATTTCAGATGAGGAAAAATATGAAGTTCCATTTGTCAAATATGTTAAAAAAATTAAGGAGTTATAAAATAAACAAAATATGTTTTTAAATCTACAAATGGGCACACAGCTTGGACCAAATCATGAAGTAACCCCCATTTATACAAAAAATCCCAAAAAAAATAATTGAGGCACCTAAATATGGATGATTAGGTATATATTAAACTTCAAAACTCAAAATTAATCTCACTCAAGACCGAGGAAAAGGATCGGGATTTCCAATGAACCGGAACAAAACAAAGACATGAAAAACAGGGTGTGACAATTCTCCCCACCATTAAATCTTTCTGCCCTCGGAAAGATATAGAACTTTCCAGATTAAAGATTAACACCTAGGGATTCTTTATCAAGATGATCTAGCCTCTCAATATAAGGAAATATCATTCACAATTAAAGGAACTTAAGCATGTTGCCTCAAAAAAACACCAACTCACAGCCAATTCATGAGAATCAATCGATGGATTGACTCACAACCTCTGCAACCATATTAAGAATCAGATTGTTGGGACATCTCCCAATGAACACAAAGATCACCCAAACCAAAGAGCACTCATGAAAACTAAATATTCCAGGGGAGTCTGGAATGGACTCCCCACCATTCAGAAATAACTAGCACTAGACAAGTTCTTAGGATAACAATTCAGAAGACCCATGGTGGGTCTCCCCACCATTAAAAACCAACTAGAAATGAAAAAACATGAATTAAACATGATCTATAATCAGGCCTCACTCACATAATCCCACCAAAACTATCATGCAACAACCTACCAACCCAAGTTTAGAGGAATACAACATGAACATTTAATCCACCCACTCTCAAATGGATATTGTAAGAACTGTCCCAATGCTCTCTGCATGGATCCAAACCCCCACCAATTAGGGAGGGGAGGTAAGGGTAAAAAATCACTGTTCCATTAAAACCAAAAAATAAATAAAATAACTACCTCACTGAAATGGTAGATGTATTAGCTTAGCAATACTACCCACAATCCTAGGACTCCTAACTATGCACCAGCTTCACTCTGAAACCTATGGTTAGAGCTCTCATGGATAAAGAATCTCTTTAATCATAGTTAGGATTTGATAATACCCAACTTGTACTCTATCCATTAGTTACACATAGTACCGCATAACACTCCCAATAGTAAACAATAGATCAAGAGACATCATGAAACTCTCTTCCTCAACATCACATTTTTACCCAAAAAAAACATAGGGATACACAAAACTATTTTCTCTCACTCCGAATGAGGAGAAGAATGAACAAGGAACAAAAAACACCCACTAAACATCACCGAGCACAACTACTAAAACTGAGAGAATCACCATAAAGGGAATGCACTTTAAATCAAGCCCAAATAGTTCTCTATTTTGAAAAACAGTCTGAGGTGTCATTATAATAGATGGATTTAACATTTGAAACAAATTTTTAGGTTGATCAACTGGAAATATTTCCAATGGAGAAAAATATGTGGCCACATCACAACATCAAACACATCTTTAGAAACCCACCAAAACATTACCCCAAAACTAATCCACCAACAAGATCGCATCTCATAACACAACAAGAGTATGAATTCTAGATCATAAGAAATCATACCGAATAGAAAACACTTATAAGACCTAGGATAAATCATCCACATATATTTCAATTCATAACAAACACTAAAATTTTTTAGCTCAAAACACTTTTGAAAAAAATAAACAAGCTTGGTGGATTTTCACATTCATCAATGGTGTTTCATCAAGTCTCACTCACATAAACATTTACACGCCACCTCGGGAACTCAAATACCATTCCATACTGGTTATTCATCCATATATCCACAAAACCTTTCATGTGAGAACCCATGAAAACACCGAATTCAAAAACAAAACGTCATCATTTCAAAAATAATTGTGTACCTTCCAAAGGAACATTATTTACCAAATCAAAAACCATTTTCATATTTCACAAGAAAATCCATGCTTCACCAAGAACCATTTTATTAAAAAAATAAATTTCAAATAATAGAACTTAAAAATACAACCATTCTATTCCAAATATACCTTTCCCATTTTAAAAAAAATCAGCAAGGTATCTTTTCATAATTTGACAACCACAAGGGCCAAAAAACCCTTTCCAGAAAAACACCAGCTGCTCAAAACCAAATTTCCAACAATAATTCATCAGATTAAAACTCTTTTCAACATCTCAAAACACCCCATTTAAAACAAAGATTCTGAATTAATTCCAAATGATTCACACTTTCGAAACATTTTATTTCAACAAACCACAAATTTAGATTAGGGAAAATCTAATCTCATAAAATCATTTCCACTTCTTCAAAAAAATTTGTTTCAAAAAAATGAAACCTTCCAAACCCATTATTATATTTGTTTTTTGAAAACCCTTTTTCCACCATTCAAAATCCAATCCTCCCTTTAAAACCCATTTCCATAATTCTAATAAAAGTATTTTTAAAACAAAAATTCAGAATTCAAGAAAAGTAAAAGAAACACACAAAAGTGAACTGGTGTCGGTGGGTGAGTTGACCATATGGTTGGCGGCCATATGTTAAACACAAAACCAACATAGAGAGACTAATTAGGACTATTCCTCAGATTTACATGGATTTCTAGGACCTACGATCTCACAGAGGCCATTAGTCAGACTCCCTTTGTCATATCCCAACACCAAACAAAAAAAAAAGAACAAATGACACTAATAAAACCGAACATACCATGGAAACTCGAGGATCAGAATAAGAAATTTTTCATGACGATCTTCCCACACTTACCCCTAAAGTCCCAAAAATCCTACTCCCTCTACCTAGACATCCCCCAAATAACAAGGGTTCTCTAAAAAATTTATGCTAAGAGTTGATCCCCTTTGATACTACTTTTTCACAAACCAACACTAGTTAACTCTAAACCGGTCACCCACATCAGCCCGCGACAATCCCCAAGAGGCATTCTCAATCATCCCGGGATGGCGACAAGCACCCAGCTCATCAGTAGAATACAAAATGGAACAATATCTCCCAAATATATAAAATAAAAAAAACAAAGGAAAGAAATGGATAGTCCAAAACACATTTATATAAAAATTTAACTAAACATTATTTGTACAAGAAACTGAAATTACAACTAAACCAAAAACTCAACTAACCAAACCTGATAACCCAATAACTCCATGTGACTGCTCTGGTCACTCTCCAACACAATGATCACACATCGCCCAAGGTGATCTAACTCAAGATGAAACCTGTACATGGGCTAAAAATAGAATAAGATTATAGGCGTGAGTATTAAATATTAGTAGGTTAGCCCGATATACTATTCCCAATACACATCCCTTAAAATAAAAGAAACATAAATTTCATTTTTTAAATACAATATATAAATTTATGTTTTCTAAATTAGTTCATATTCTACAAAAAAATTACCAGGAAAAAACTTTCATGTCTTATAAACAAGAATGCTACTAACAATTTTCAAAGAGGTAAAACTTCAAAATCAAACTAGTTTTCAAGAGGGTTGATTTAAATAATGTAAAATTTTAAATAAATCATACACAGTACTGAATTTACCAACCAAACAAACTGTATTCTAATGGTGATTACAAAACATCCAATGAGCACAAGTCACGGGAACACCCAAAGGCACTAGTTAGTTGTGAGCCCCAGGTACTTCGTATCTCGGTGAAAGTAACTATAATAAATCTCTATTCTCATGCACACAAGCCAATAGTAGGGAGCATACCTATAACCTAGTGTTCCCCCAATATCATCATCATAATAGTTTAGTTAGTGTTTTCATCTTCAAACCTGCAACGTGAAATAGGGTCCAAACCCCACATAATCACTAGCATACTAGTACATGTTCGCCCACCTAGATACTCGGGATTCCCTTTAGTGCTCAATAAAGTAACACATATTATAAAATACAAATTTTACATAAAATTTCCATTCCTAAACCCTAAACACAAAAACCGCCACCAAACCTGCTTCACATTTCTCTTTAGTGCTCAATCATATCTGTTGATGTATTTTTTGATAGGTTGAATGTTTTTTTGGAATACATGTGTGTTCCTAGATAAATTATTGAATATATAATGATTTTTATAAAAATATTAAGAATAAATCCACCTTTTTCAATAATAATTTTTCAATATTGGATGATAAAGATCCAAAAGAGCTAGCAATGGATATCTTGTGTACTACTCCTGTTGCATGTGAGCTGATAAATGAGGATAATGAGTTTGTGGACAAAAAGGTAAGTCTAAAGAAGTGGAATTCAATGCCATGAAGAAGATCTCTATTGATGATGAGTAGGAAAAATAAGATACATATGAACCCATGTCATTCCTTTCATCAAATTTATAAAGAGAAAAAGGGCAGTTCAAAGGGAGACATCCACTTTCATGATTTTTATGTGAAATGGTTAGACATCATGTAGCGAGGCTCCCCAAAAAGTTTCAATATTATGATGATAATAAAGTAGAAATTACCCTAAATAATTTTTCATCCTATGTGAAAGGTAAGAGAAATTTCATCAAAAAGAATAATCTGCTTTCACAAGAAAAATAAATGTTTAGTAGAATCTGAGGTTGAAGAGATGGGAAACTATAGAGATCATGGATAAAATTCTATGGTGGTAGTATTTGGTAGATCCTATAAAATGTAATAAATAATGAATGATGAAAAATAAGTCAATGTAAGAGTTGGTCTTCATAATGAATTAAAATCCCCTATTGGAGAGATAGATGTTTGGAGATCCAAAATGAAGAAAGACAACAAAGTGGTTCATGATTCAAAATTTTTTATGTTGTATAAATAAGAAGAGAATATTGATATGATGGAAGAAATTGAAATGATTAAGTATTTAATGATTTAGAACTTATAAATAATCGATGAGTACAATCTCAAAGTTAAAGAATGGAAATGGGTCATCGATGGGTTGAATGACACAGTGAATGATCAATAAAAACTCATAAAAAATTAGGAGGATTTCTTCGTCCAATGGAGGAAATTGAATGATAAATAGAGACTCTATACTCCAGAAAAGCAGGTCACAATGTTAGTAGAAAATGGAAAAGTATAGTTCAATTTTCTAGTGAACTAAAAAAAGTAATTTGAGGAGAATAAAATGGTAGATCTGAATGATACACTTGGTATAGGGCTTGATCAAAAATTTATTGTTGTCATGGTTGAAGTTAGACCACAATAATTCTCACTAAGATTGAATATTTATTTGGGTAAGAGTCATTAGTTGAGGATATAGTGAACCCAGGAGAAAACTAGTAGTGTATTGGTAACACATAGGAATGCACCCCGCATTATATGTCATTGTTTTGGAAATATGGTACACTCACAAAATGTATATTCCATAGCCAAGAGTTATCGAAGAGAAAAATACCAACAGAGGAAGTCATACAGAGATCAATATTCTAGGATATCATTTATGGTCACTATTTTAGATGTGCAGGATTTGGACACATGGAAAGATTTTTCTCATCAATAATGAAAATAAATCTGTTGAATCAAAGTGAATGTATTCATAAGCAGCATATCAAGGTATCATAAAATGAGATGAAAATGAAAAATAAATTTTCATCTCTAAAAGATGAAGCTTTTCCATTACACACCAAGTATAATCAATATTATCAATCCATACTGGGTTGGAAGTCAAAAATCTGGATCAAAAAGAAAATAATTGAGCAGTCATTGGTTGTAGATATTTACCTTAAAGAAACATATCATTCTGGTGTATGGATTTTTGATTGTGGATTCACATCCCATATGATAGGTAAAAAAGAAATTATTGTAGTCATAAAATATTATAAGGAAGGTGTTTTCAAATCTGGAAATGATGAAGGCCTAAAGATTATTGGATTAGGAAAATCCAAATTTTGGGGAAAAAGAAATGATATGTGCTGATATCATAGTTATTAAATGTCTAAGTCACAACTTCCTTAGTGTTGGTCAACTATGTGACTCGAGGCATACTATAATATTTACTAATAATATTTTTATTGTCAAAGAAATTGATGGATAAGTTCTTCTATAGAGAAAAAGAATGAAGGGGGATCTCTACTATGAAAGTGGGGATGAATATATTTTATTTTAGTCTAGAGAATTAGAAAATAGGTAGTGGAATAAATGACTTTACCATCTATGAAAACCATCCATAGAATATCTGGTCAAATGTGATGCATCATCATATCTCTCTAAGATATCACGTGATCTTACTCATGTGTTATATTCATATCAAAAAAAAGATTATCATAATGACATACAAGGAAAAAGAAAAAAATAAACCATATTTCATGAATTGGTGCATAAAGATGTATGTGGACCTATCTCACCAAGATCCATTGATGGGAAGAGGTATCTCATTATTTTAATTGATGATTTCAGCAGGATAAAATGTGTATATTTCCTTTCCCGCAAGCCCAATGTGTTCAGTTTCATAAAATATTATCTAAGGGAATCTAAAAGGACGTTTGGACAAAATATTCTAATGTTTTGTACAGATAATGGTATAGAATTCTAAAATAGTCAAGTGTAATAATATCTTGAGAAACACTGGATAAATAATCAAACTTAAGAAATGAGAACTTGTCAACAAAATAGAGTGGTTTAGAGGAGAAATTGGATCATAAATAACATGAATAAACAATTATTATTGAAAATCCCTTACTATAGAAATTATGGAACGAAGTAGTATTGACATCAGTATAAATATCTAATAAGGATCTATTATATCCAAATGAATAAAATAATCCATATTAGTTATGGTTTGGTAGGAATACAACATTGGAATACTTTTGAATCTTTGAATGTAAAAGTTTTATTCTCAATAAGGAGAAATGCATGAAATTTTAATCACAAGGAGATTAGGGGTTATTTCATGGATATTAAAGAAAAATAAAATGATATAAATGTTTCAAATAGAGGCTTGGAAATGTATTCTGAATCAATGACGTCACTATAGTAGTCAATTAACAAAATCTTCAATAACACAGTGAATAGTTCATTAATGAAATTGATGTGGAGGTAAGCACCACAAAGGGATTTTAAGTATAAAATATAGATTCAGAAGAAGAAAATAATGATGAGTAAGAGGAATTAAAATCTATATCTGCATGGAAACCAAATAGTTGAGATTAAATTGAAGGACAAAACATCATTAGTGATCAGGCAGCACTAGTTCAAACATGAAGAATGAAGTCAATACAGAAAACACCCTTCATATCTCAAGTAGAGCCTAAATTTTTTGATTATGCAATTGTAGATGATAAATAGGTTCATAATATAAATGAATAGCTTGAAAAATTGAGTAGAATCAAACATGGATGATTTTTTTGAGACATACAGAAAAGAATGTCATTTGGACAAAATGGATCTTTCACAACATTACGAATGAATATGGCACAGTGATTTGAAAAAAAAAGCATGATTACAGTGAAATTGGTACTCTAAGATAGAGGTTATTAATGATGATGAAACATTTAGACCTATTTCATGACTAGATACAATCATATTATTCTTGGTTATATCAATGAAAATAAGGTTCAAAGATTTTCATATAGACATCGGGTTATCATTTCTGAATGGGGTTCTAAATGAAGAAGCATATATCAAGATTCCAGATAATTTTCCCATTCATGTATATGAGAATAGAGTTTTTCAGTTGGGTAAAGAACTATATAGATTAAATTAATCGCTAGGATCGTAGTATTTAAGACTGTATCAGTTTTCGAAAAAGCATGGTTTTTAGCATGGTGGAGTTGATTACAATCTATATGTTAATAATGACTGTAATCAAAGGATGATGGTTCTTGTGTATGTAGATGCTCTAATTTTTTGTCGATCGTATGAATAATGGTGTATATAGTTCACTGAATTCATGAAAAGTGAGTTCTAAATATAAATTATTGGTGAACCAGTCATTTCCTTTGGTTTGTAGGTGACACAATGAAGAAATGGTACATTTATTTCAGAATAAAAATATTCCAAATAGGTTCTGTGAATACTTAGAAATCATATTTCTAAAGATATGGTGACTATTGAAGCTACCCTGATGAAACTATCCTTAGATGATGAATGAAAAGTTTTTAATGTCATAGAATACATGAAGATCATTATATGTCTCTTGTACTTAACAAAGAAATGATTGGATATTTTTTCATAAGTGAAGTAGCATGTTCTAAAAGCAATCCCAAAGAAAAACACTTAATTTAAGTAAAACTAATACTTCGGTATACTAAGGGGATGGTGGATTTTAGTTTGTTGTACAGGGAAAAATATTAGTAAGATTTATTGGGATATACATATGCAGATTGGTCCAAATAAGAAGATGATAAAAAATCAACATCCATTGGTGTATTTTATCATGGTGTATTTTGTATTTATAATCTAAGTAAGAAACAAGATTTCATTTGGTTAAGCATGGGAGATGCTTAATATATCGTGGATACTCAAGATTTTACATTGTTATTATGGATGAAGTAGTAGTATGATGATATGGGAGTTTAACTGAAGTCTTCTATCAAAATCCATTTTGATAATTCATGTTTTATAAATCTTAGAAAAAATCCACTCCATCAATCTTGGGTCTTGTGAATTTATACCGTATGCCTATATAGCTATAGGCTTTTAACATTATTTGAAAGGCCTTACCCAAAGAGGAATTTGAGTGGCATCAACTAGATCTTGGAGTTTAGTCGAGTCCAAAAAATTGAAAAAGTACCAATGTGATACCACATCTCCCCAATGTGTGGTGTGTTTTTTAGTAATGTGTTTATCTAGTTTATTTTCCCTATTTTATATTTTAAAGGAGTGACCTTCAGGTTCATGGAAAAAGGGGTTAATTTGTGGTTAAATGAGGGATAAAATGTATTAATCAAGATAGTGGAAAAAGCTGATAGGGGGAGTAGTGAAGTAAGGTAAGTTTTAAAATATGATGATGATAAATATGATCAATAAAAGGGAATATATCACAATATATTGGGTTCATGATGAATGAAATTGAGTTTTTTTTTAATTAATTTATTCATTGATGAAGTTTCCCTGCTACTCTTTTTTCTCACACTATGAATGGATTATATGGGCTTAGATTATGTGTTGAATAAATAGTTGATCATTGATCAATGTCTTAAAGTGTTGTTAACAAAGAAAAAGGTATAGATTTTTTGGCAAAATACCTCAAGGAATTATGTCTAGGTTTTTTGGATGATTGTGTTTGTTGAAAATGATAGGTGACTGTGTTTCAGTGTGGTCACTTTTTTAAAAGAAGGGGCATTTAATGTGGTGTAGTTTCCCAGTATTTTCCAAATTTTTGGGCCTCAAAATTAGAATGTATATAATAGAAAATGAATGTTTTCTGTATAGAATTTTTGGAGAACCATAGAGAATATAAGGGAGTTCACTGACCACAGTTTGCAGACTGAAAATCATGGAGTTCACATAATGCATAGTAGCGCATCTGTGAAATTTGGACTATATAGGACGTATGTGTAAAGGTAAAGAATAATCAGTAAAGGCAATATTTTTTCATAAAATTTATTTGTGTACAGAATAGTGTGATACACGAACTGAAAATGGGATTAACATTTTGTAGATAATGGTGGTGATTTGAAACCAACATATAAGGTTATCCACAGTGAAAATGGTGTGGTGGGATTATTTCATGAGAGGCATGTCATTTGAAAAAGGTAGGGATATAAGGGGATATATAAAGGAATAAATGCATTATATAAACTTCATAGAAAGTTCACAGTGAAGGATATAATAGAAATGTGTTTTTAGTAATTATGGTTAGTGGGATTTTATGATATACTTTTCTATATAAATACACCTAATCACATCATTAGGAAGATTAAATTTTATTAGATAAAATCATCATAGAAAGAATTTGGGTAAGTCTGAAGTAGTTCGCGAGGCATTATTCATTGAAGAAGAAAGAGGTTTGTGAGGGATAAATTCCATGAAGGGGTAGTCTTATGAGACAACTCACAAAAATAATTCATTCAAGGGGTTAGTGTGATTACATATCTCGCAAAGAAAAAGGGGTCGCAAAGTAGAGGCAATCTTTGAAGTATTAGTGGCTCACAAAGCATCATCCATCTGAGAATCAAAGGCAGTCAATAAAGAATAGTTTTCCACAAAGAACTCTTGCAACGTGGTGCAAGTAAGTTTTAAGAGAATGAAATATTGTTCATGAATTGTGAAACTAATTCCATGTAAGTACAAAAAACATATTGCGAAATCAATTTCCACAAACTAACAATACGCGAAAAAGTGGATTTCATCTACCAGGTTAAAATAGGACTACATGGAACACTCATATAACTATGAAACAATATTGAGGGGATCCAAAACAATATTATATTATTATGGAGGATAAGTGATAACACTTCAGTTAAGAGAGTAGATATATTTCAAATTGTGATCGGTTGTAAACCAGGAGGGGCAGTGAGTCTACTCTAAACTTTGTAAATGTAATTAGCCTGGGCATTGAAGTTATCTAGCCCAAACCTTTTTTTAGCAGTGATCCTTATTGTATTTGGTACATTATTACATTATCATTTTTTTAGCATTGATCCTTATTGTATTTGGTACATTATTACAATAATGTAATATGAAGAAGTTATCACTCAAATTAAATAATTATTAACAAACTAGTTATAAAATATTGTAATTAAATTATATATGGTATGATATATATTATTATGGTTTTATAATATATTTTTAATAAATATATATTTAATATATAGGAGGTTTGAACACGTACGATGGAAGTTTGACCTATGTTTAGTGTTTCTCGTCTCCCTTTTACTTCTATGAGAAATTTGTCATAATCCCCACTTACTTATTTTTTGGGGTGTATATTCTTACCTTTTATATTTTATATCATGAATATTTTATATTCATTGTATTTAATGTTTCATTTTAATTTAATCTATCATGGGTATTACAATTCAAAGCTATCAAAGTGGTAAGGGTTTATTTCAAAATATCATCATTGTTCGGGGTTATTTAGAAGTCTACGTTGAAATAATTACTTCAAAATTATATATTATACCCAATATATTTTATTCTATTATATTTATGTTTATAAATTTCAGGTTTTTCTTTCATTTTCCACTCTTTATGTGCTCAAAATACAAGAATAATTGTTTCACGGAATACCGAATTTGTTTTTTACTCTATCAGAAATCTTGTTTCTTAAATATCAATGTTTTATTTAAAATATTATAAAGAATATTTATACAATTCTATGAAGACTTATTAAATATATTTTTATATATTTATGACTTTTAAAAAACTTTTGAAAATGAATCTTCCATTCATTTTCCAAATGATATAATTTTTTGCTTTTCTTATAAAAGTGTGAAAGGAATGTTTTTTATACATAATAAATGAAATTTACCATTAGCATGACCACTCATATATTTGAATCTTCTTTTATAGGTTTGTGAAATTATTTACAAAGAAAATTTTTTCCCAAATATTCTATAAATTTTTAGTTTTTAAAAATATTGTTTTGAAAAATGAAAATGGTATATTTTTAAATAATGTTTTTAATGATATTTTTCTTATATTTATAATCATAAATGAAAATAACCCTTTATTATACTTATAATCTACTTTGGATATGTTGTAATTATAACATATATATTATTTCCCTATATGGTTTATGATGAGTTTCACCAAGTAAATATCAACATTTCATCTTATATTTTCTCAATATTAATGTTTATGTTTATTATATATTGAATTTTTATTCTGCCCTTCTAAATAATGAATTTATTAGACTTATTAAGTGATATTTGGGGCCCTCTATATCCCCTATATGTATTGGTAGGTCTCATAATACAATATTTTTTTGGTATTTAGTCAAGGTCTTACCCATTTATGTAAGGTGTCATTGCATTAGGCCTTAACGGTATGCTTAAGATGTCCAGAATTATGTATTACATAATTATGAGATTATTTATTTATATCTATGTAATGATTTAAATAGTTATTATATCCATTTATAAGTTTCAATATTATATCATTAGTTATGTGGAATTATCTTATTATTATGCATTCCTCCCATACTATTTTGTGCGCTATTATTATTGATTAAATTGAAAGTGTTTTTAGTTATTTACCTTTCTATATTGATTACTTCTTTTTTCTTTATGATATATTATACTATAAATAACTTTTACTGAGAATTTTATATCACTCTTATTTTGTTTTATTTTCTAGGATATGAATAAATAATCATTCAACAGGTTTAATGATTCATAATTTTTACATTCACTATGTTTTTATATTTCATTACCAATATAATATGATATTGAAATATGTATATAGTTTATAAAGACCATAAAATCAACCAATACTTTAGGATTTTCTTCCTTGTATCTAGTGTCTATTTAATAATGTAACTATTGGATATGGGGTAATGGGGATGGGGTCTTTATAGTTTGTATCAAAGAAAGTTTAGTTAAATCCATGGGAATAAGATTAGGAAAATATTGATTAGGGAACATAGCCCATTACCTAGCAATGATAGTAATCCTGAGTATAAGATAATATATTGGTAAGTTATAAATAGTGTGTTTTTTCTAGAAATTCATCCTTATCTGGATACTACAAAAGGAAATAATTTTAGAACAGATTCATCTAGGGGTAATAACCCTAAAAAAGAGTTCTTCCAATATATTTTGGTCATTATTCTGAAGCACAGTGAGTTTTCCCTTACTTTCAACCTATTTTCACACTCCTAATAAATGTACCTAGGTTTAATCACATTTATATTATAAACCATTATAAATAATTTGGATAGATAACAACGAAGGATGACCTTGGTTAAACCTATGGTTTTATAAAGTAAAATTTAGGTGTCATGATTTAGACACCCTATGACTGATATTTCATAATTTCTCTATGTGATTTTTGTTCCTCATACTATGATTTATTTACTCAACAGTAGTTACTAGATGGGACCATGTTAATGTTGAATGTAATTGAAAATTTGAGGATTATGTCAAATTAGATGGGATGATTACTAGATTAAAAGATATTATGATTATGCTTAATCATTAAACATGATATATTATTATTAAATTATATCAAAACCAACTCTATGAATCTCCATAGAATATAAGGATATAGTTATTTGATATTAGAGGTGGTGGAGACCATGTAAGAAAAAAATTAAAATTTCCTTCATTTTAGAAATATCGAATCAGTCACCTTTGAAATGTATCATATAAATTGTAAAATTATTTATGTGTGGAAAATAAGGGTGTAAATCAATTAATTTCCATATAGAAGAGAAGATTAGGATGGAAGTAAATAAATTACATCCTACCAAACCATTTTTAGTTTAATTTCTTTTATGTGGAAAATATGAGCATTATCTGAGTCAATGGCCAAATCCAAGGGTTAACTTCTACACTAAGGAAGGACATGTGTTATGGAAATCATTTAAGTTTATGTTTTTAAGTTCTTATATATTGATATTTGATTATAATATTGTATAAGAGTTATATTAACAATATTCTAGATATAATAATAATAGAACATATATGTAGTTTTTAACAGTACTTTTTCATTAAGGATTTGAAAATATATGATAAATGGTATCGATAACCTAGAAAATTGATTTAGAGATATGGTGATATTTTTGGGAAAACATGTGATTGATGGAATTATAACCCTTAATATGTGTTTGATGTTGGGATAAACATAAATTCTATTGATATGATAATTATAAAGTTAATCTTAATTTTAAAGGTATGGATACCCATTTTGAAGTTTCTATAATGGGATTTTAACATGATTAAGAGTATTTTGGAAGAAATTTATTGCAATAAAACCCTTTGTATCAGTATATGATTTAGCAAAAAAATTATGTGGGGAACAATGATTTTATATTTTGTGGACATAAGTTTATATTAATTGATAACCATTAGGGTTAATGTGATTTTTGAGGTTAAGTAATTTATATTTTATTAGTATAAAAGAGTTGGTATAGAAAACCTTATAAGTTAAAAAAGAGTTATTTGGTTATTAATATTAATTTTAAGGATTTTAATCATATTCTTGTAAACATTATAGTTTTATAAAAAATGAAACCCTACAATTAGGGAAATAATCTGTTGCATTTGGTAAGGTTGTGAGGTTTCAACCCTCAACCAAAGGGCGATAAAGGTACAATGCCTACCACTAGCCAATATGATCTCTTGGTTAGTAAAAAAATTATATAAGTGATTTTATGGAAAAATATTAATTTAATTTTCAGAATAAAATTATATGATGAAAAGTTTTTTATTTTTTGGTATTTTGATGTGATTGATGAAGCTCTGGGAAACATTTTATTGGGTTAAGGTATATATAACCTTAAGGTTTAACATAAATGGTTATTTGGGAAGAATTATATTATATTTATAAGTTGTAAGATAAATGGTATTAGATAACCATTAATATTAAATATTTGTCTAATGTTGAGGTTTTTTTGGATGTAGATCAATTATTTTGTTGAATAATCTAAGATGAATCGTTGGTGTTGTTGTGGAAATTTTGATGTAAAGTATATTATATCTTTACATGAAGAATTAAAAAAACTATATTATCTTAAATTTTGGTAACCATTTCATGTTTTTTGAATTTATAAATATATTAGGAATATATTATTACCCTTTTTGGATTATGTGATTTGTTATAATTTGATTTTAGTGCTTCGGGCGCTAAATAATTCATCTTGAATACTAGTCATTTAGGAAACAAGATGTGATTGTGGTGGAAATTTATTAAAATGTGAAATTGTACTTTTAAATTAATTATATTTCCTTAAAATACTTGTTAAAGTGGTAAATTAATACCTTTTATTTGGTAAAGTAATCTTGAAATAAAAATATTATATGTTAATATTTATTTTTGATAAATTGATGATCTCTTCACCCCCTCTCTAATTTAGGGTTTTTTTGTCATTAACGTTCAATTATATATATTATTTATCATTATATATTATTCCTTGGAAATTTTTATTCATTTTCATGTCTGTATTTTAACTTTCCATTATTTTTTCTCCCTATTTGGGAACCCATATACATGATATTTTAGGAAAACTTTATGTTTCTCACCCTTCCTTTTTAAAAATGTTTTATTATCTCTCTATTTGATTTGAATTTTAAATAAATGTAAAAACATTGATGACCTAAAGAAAATTTCATGGATATAATTTATTTAATGTGGGTAGAATTTAATTTCACGATATTTTAAAATGTCACTATGTTTAATAGTGTATAAAATAAGCAAGACCGAGCTTCAACAAACCATTAAATATTACTATTTAAATATGATGATTATAACCCTTTAATTGAATTGGTGGGTATTAATAGTATTGACCTAATTAAGAAATATATATATATTAATTATATAATAAAAATTCATTGACTAATGCTTCGGAAATAAGTACCCAATTTTCAATAACATTATTTTATGCTAAAAAAATATGCTCTTTTCGAAAATGATTTTTATTTATTTTTGTGGGAAAATATTATAATTCACTTCTATAACTTCCATAAATTTAATTTTAAAAAAAAAATCATTTTTGAAATCATAATGTCAAAATTAATTTATGTTTACATTTTATAAAATTTCTAAAAAGATTGATTTTTCATTAAATGGTAAAAAATACTGAATTTTATTCATAAATATATTTTTATTTCAATAATTTTATAAGTTATATTTTTTAATTATTTAAAAATAAAATTTATTTCTATTATATTATTAATAATTCAATTAAGTTCATTGGAATCAATTTCATGAAATAATGTGGTAATCAAATTATACATAAAAAACATCTTTTTGAAAAACTAATTTTCATTTCATTTTGCTTTTTGATTTTAAATTAACTATTGTTGCAAATAAAATTTGAATCTTGAAAAAATTATTCAATATATTGAATTATTAAGTTAAAATTTAGTAAATATTCTCAATTATATTTTAGTCATTATTAATATTAACCATTGTAAATAATTTTCCCCATGATAAGAGTAAATCAGGTAAATATGGTTAAGAATAATATGATAAAAAAAATAAAATGACCCTAATAATTGACTCAATTTAATTATATGAACCTATTTTCTCCCAAATCATGAAATAATTTAACATATGATATTTTATTACTATTTGGCTATGATTTTTTCTTTTATATTAATTTATTTAAATATAACTCATAAATTTCAATCTCTTTGTTCTTTATATTTAGTTTTTTATACATAGGGAAAAGTAAGGGCTATGTTCAGTTCTAAATATTTATTTGAAAGATAAATATTTTTTTATCATGTTAATTTATTGAAAATTTTTTGTTATAAAATTATTACCTTAAATTCTTATACAACACTAAAATAATTTTTATTCAATAAATATAAAAGATAAATGATTTTAAAAATAAAAGAAAAAGTGATATAATTTGAATAGATTTTTCATGACTCTTCTTTCTAAAGATGACGGAAATATCAGCAAAGTGCCATTCCCTTCTTCAAGATGATAGAGAGATAATGACCCCTAATTCCCACCTTCAATAGGCCGTAAAGTGGATACTACCACCAAAGGTATAGAATCTAACACAAAATGGAAGTCATTACCCTTTTTAATGAAAATAGGATTAGGAGAAAATATGGTAAAATCCCAAGAAACTCCAAACATTTATATAAAGGAAACCAAAATCCATCCCATGCATGATTTAAATGTAAAATGCAATAAAAGTACATCTAAAGTACTAAAACAAGTACCAAAAGAAAGAGACTAAGTAGAAACACAGCAAATATCATAATTCCTGAGATAGTAAAGTTTATCATCGTCTTCAAAGTCATCTTGAAATACTAAAAATAGTTTTACATAAGTAGGGTAAGTATACAAGTGTACCCAGTATGAAAACTAGAACCACACATGCACAAGTGTGGGAACATACTAATTCCCCTGTGAGAAGATAGTATAACCTCAAAGCACCTACCAAAGAGTTTTAACTAGCCCATCCTCACCAAGTCATACACACACAAAAACACAAGTAAAGTAAATTAGTAGTATAAGAATATAGACATTTGGGTACCCCATACCAATTTTCCACCAGTTAACTATTATTCCTAATAGCTAATGTCTTGATGCTACCACTCTTCCAAAATGAATCCCGACTACCACAACAAGAACACACACACCTAGGCCTCAACCACACCACACATCTCACCCACAAACACATGGGCCACAACAACCATGCCTCTCACCTGAAGGCACCAGGGCCTCATCACAAAGACACTTGGAAAAATAAACTAATCCTGTAAACACCTGAGAACCTCGTCCACAACAAACCTTCCCAAAAGATCATGGCCTATGGTAAACCTCAATCCATTACATCCTACCTGAATACACTCGAGTGGTAAATACCCAAAAGAGGGTGTGAGGAAGAAATTCAGTAACCATTCATCCATCCTCCCACTTGGATGTTGGGAAAGTCACCCCCTCCACTTGATATGGGGGTGTTCAGAACATAGTTCTTAACAATGGTGGGATTCATATAGAAATCAAAAGGAAGTAAAATTTATACATATAAGTAAACAAACACTCAACCCAACCTACAAGTACTAAACAAAACAACCAACACACACAGAACAACATTTGTTGCTACCCCTATATGCACAACCACACAACAGCCACAGTCAAATCATAACCCTAGCCCATTATTTATCTAACCACTTACCATTAATTAATAAAGGCACACAATTTAACAAGGGAAGAGGGAAAAAGGTAAATAATTTTCATTTTAACACTCATTCATAAAAACAATAGAGAACAACCAACCTGTAGTCCCACAGCACACCCTCTTTTTCCCTAAACATGCGACCAACAACTACTAATAGTAATTATTTAAAGTTATACCACAAAATCCAACCCATGAACCTAAACCTACAGCCCTACTATACAAAAAACCATGATGTAGTCCCACTATATAACAAGCCCATAACCACAATGTACTCCCACTACCCAATGTTTCTTGATGACCAAAACAAAACAAAGACAATCCTACTACCTAAAAGTCCATCCATTCCAGAATCAATCAGTCTCTCTACCTGAGGTTACAATAAACCACTCATACCACACCACACACAAATCCCACAGCAACTACAATTTTATCCACATCCTCGATGGACACACATACCACCCCCTTCTCATAGAACCAACTCCCCTGCCACCCTGGTATCCATAACTGTGCTCTCAAAGGCAGCATTACACAACCCACAAAAAGTCACAAAACCTAATAGAACACAACACGCAGCCACACCTATCAAACATTAAATATTTAGATTTTTTAAACATTGTTCTTTAATCCACTTTGATAAATAGGGGTTATCACATAAGGGTTTTCATCCAATGGAATCCATTTCAATTAGTCAAGTATACATGATTAAGCAGGTTTCATGTTACATCCATTTATCAAACATTAAGAAAAAAACACAGCATCACTAGAGAATAAGAAAATACCACCAATTACCATGATTTTTAGAAGGAACACAGCCACAAAAACCATAAAAATAAACCAATATAACAATTAAAATAGGTGATAAACATAAAACTACTCTCAACCCATTATTTCATTGACCCCATTATCTTTTAATCATATTACCTTATTATTTATTTCTTGTTTTAAGAAAATTATTCTTCCGTTCTTCAAAAATAATCATTATTATACCCACCCCAGAAGATACACAACAAGGAGAGTAATAATAAATTCCTACCTTGGACAACGGGAGACCAAAGAACCTCTTTGCACCAAGAATAGGGGATCACACGAGCAACGAGTAATTCCAAGAAAACTGAGTAGGAGGGGCTCTACCATAGGCACATGAATCATATAGAGAGGAAATATTTTGGGGCACCAATGGGGAATAAAAAACATACTAGGGAGGAAATATCCTGGATTTGAAGAGCTAGATCCAATATTAATGGAATAACGGTTTCAAAACCCATTAAAGTGGGATCATGTTCAAGATCATTCAGTTTAATATATCAAATTCCATGAGCATTAACATATTAAATATATACTTAATATTCTTTGAAATGGCCTTAAAAACACCCAATCAAGGATTTAAACCTAGTTTATGACAAATAAGACATAAGAGGAATGAAAATAGAAAATCTGGAAAAACTAAAAAAAAACTGGAAATGAGTCATCGATGGGTGAGTCACCGATGTTGACCCACCGACAGATGACCTACCAACACAACCTACCAATGCTGACCCACTGAAGTTACCTACCTATATTGATCTATCAATACGACCTACCAAAGTTGAGTTACCAAAATTGCCTACAAAAGTTGAGTTACTGACGCTCAGGCACTGATACCCACCAATGTTGACGCCCCTAACTCACCGATGTTGATGCCCCTGATTCACTAATGTCAACTCCCCTGACTCACAGATGTCGATGCCCCTATCTCAATGATGTTGAATCCCCTAAATCACCAATGAAAAAACTAGAAATTTGGAAAACTCTTGAAACGAGCAACGGCTGTCTCCCAGAACACCCTAAACAGTGGATTTTTACAAAGGAATGACCCAAGGAAATTAGGGACATTACATTAGATTCCTCTAAAACTATTATCATCCTTTATAATTTAAAACCAAACCTAGGAAAAAAGAGGTCTGAACAACCACCCCTTAATATACCTCTTAGGAACAAACCACCCTTGCAATTTTTGAATATTGGAGTGAAAACCCTAACATCCAAGAACACCACTTTGAAATATATCTCCTAAAAAACTATAGAAACACTATGACCTCACTTCCCCAAACAAATATTAAAACACCAAGGTCACACCATCTAGACACACGTATTAGGGATCTCCTTCCTCCATGTCAAGATATTATCCACTTTATGCGGCACTGACTCACCCACACGGGTTTAATCTCATCCAAATTAATGGATCTCGATTAGGTATTAGCTTCTCCTCTATCCACATGTCAGGAATTTCCACAATAAACTAAGAAGAAGGGAACAATTCATCTGATAATGTACAAGGTCAAGCATTACATTATAAAATAAGGCACAAAAGTAAAACACAAAAACAAAACATAGAATAACTCTGGGTACTGGGCATGAATATGTTCTTCCCTCTCCCAGGTACTCTCCAAGAGGCCACCATGCCCCAATAAAACACAAACCAAAGAAATGGTTCATCCACGAAGCACTTCCTCCTCATGATCCTTGATTATTACTGGTCTCTCCATGAATGTCACATCTTCCTCAATAACTAAAACTCCGAAGTCAATGATGTGGGAGTCATCTTGTAGATACCGATGGATCTTAGGACATTGAAGATGTTAGGGATCCTCTCCAACTGTGGTGGCAACGCTAGCTGATACTCCACCTTGTTGACTCATCCAAACACCTCGTAAGGTCTGATAAACATGGGATAAATCTTTCTCCAACTACCAAACCTCTTCTAACCATGTTAAGTGCAAACTGTAAAGAACCCATGGTTCCCAACCTTGAACTCCAAAATCCTTATCCTATGATCATCATATGACTTTTGTCGGTCATGTGGTGCCTTCATCCTCTCAAGGACAAGTTTAACCTTCTCTATCATTATCTACACCACATCTTGACCAAGAATGGATACCTCTCAAGCTTCTATCCAGCACAAGGTTGAATGACAAGGCCACCCCTTACCGAGATTTGAATGGAGCCATACTAATGTAATAGTGATATTTATTGTTGTAAGAAAACTCTACCAAGAGAAAAACTCTTACCCAAGTCACACTAAAGTCCAGAACACATACCTATAACATTTCCTCAAATAACTATATGGTCCTCTTGGTCTTCCCATCTACCTAAGGGTGGAAAGAAGTGCTGAGGAAAAATTGAGTTCCAAAGGCATGATGCAATCCCCTTCTAACATCTTGGTTCCGGGTGCCGCCTAAAGGTTCCATGTACTCGGTTGGTCACATGATCACAAGCGCATTTCTCCAAACACCATAGGCAACCAACTAGTAGTGAGGGAAAATATCTGAGAATGGAGAAACTATTCCCCCATTGGTAGAGTATACACATCGGAATAACAAATAATAAACAATAGAAGAAGTAGTAATACAAACAAAATAATTAAATAGAAGAATACTAATAGGAATATAACAACTACATCATATATAAATGATTCATGTAACATGAGTCCAGTAAAGATACTAAACATGTCACAATGTTGGAAAACAATACAGAAACCAAAGTACGATATAAAACAAGTAAACTCCAGTAGCATCGCAAGCATCACCTTTGTCTCATTCTCTCCATATCCAATAGTAATAAAGTACCTGATGAAGATGGGTGTTTTAACTTATTTATACCTGCAACCATATAATCTATTTGGGTCCAAAATCATGACCCAAACAAGGTGTGAGACGAATACCAGTAGGCAACCACCAAAATATTTGTGCCTAACTGTTAGTGAATATATATATATATATAGATGGAAATATGAAAAAATGTACCAATAAACAAGGAATTACTCAAAAGTAATCAATCCTATAGTTTTAAATTATATTCATTTATGTTTATTAAACATCCTTTAAATTATGTAATCTCGGGATCTAGCCTAATCTATTTATCCCCCTGTGTAATAGTAAAAAATAGATGTCTCAGAAGACCATCTAAACAAATCAAGTAATATTGAGTCCAAGCTTGTGCTTTGGTTTGGAAAACTCATCACAATCATTAAATCATTCATAAACAAACCTCTCGGAAATCTCTCATGGTCTATCACCTTTATTTTAACATATCACCAATCATTTACAAACAGCCACATGGGGAGATCTCACAGTCAATACCCATGGGTCAACATAGCACCAAGGAATTATAAACAACCTTCAGGTAGATCTCATGGTCAATACCCCATGGGTCAACATAGCATAAATAAATCATAAACGACATCCTAGGTATCTATCATGGTCCATACCGCTAGGTCAAATTCTACACAAAGGCTCTCATGGTTCTATATAAATAAAAATCGAAACCCCAATATTTTTCCTAATATAAGGCTCTCATGGTCTATTGGAAAAATAGCACGCATATCATATCAAATAAGCACATGTAATATATAACTACTTCCTGGATAAAAATTACTAAAGCATACCACATTCATTTCATATAAGCAATAAACTCCATCATAATCAATCAAGGCATGGAAAACAAGGTACGCCTAACAGGTATTCTTGAGCAAATGTCCATAAACAGTCAAACTAAGGAAACACACACATGGGGTGTCTCATAAATAAGGCATCTATCCTTACGCATGTGAAAAAACACTTTTCAATAAATTAAACCATAGAAGGTAAATAATAGGGTTAAAATCCCCATCATGAAATACCCCAAACATGGTTATGTGGCACTTTTAGCCCATATAATCCAAATACGAGGAATGAAAGGCACAAACCACCTACCTCGATATCGTACGATTGATATACTTGAAAATCGGCCCTTGAATCAGCCGAGGAAAGAATAAATCTACAAGAAGATAGAAAAATCCGAGCCTTGAATAACTCAAGAGAGAGGACGAATCATGAATAAAACCTCTATAAGAATTGAGAACTCACTGGTGGGAATCCAACACACTCGACACTGTCTCGATAGTATCATGGATGGATAGTCGGGAGGGGTTAGAAGTTTTTTGACAATTCAATGATGCTTCTGTACGAACCAAGCTTAGAATAAATTGTTTATGAATATTATATGTGACAACAATCTGATTTATCAAATAAAAATAAAATTGCACAGCGTGTTCATTAAATGTACACACCGTGTAGTGACCATAACCGGCCTCCGCCTCAAGCGGTGTTCCAGGTCACCTACACGGACATGTACTCTACCATTACATGGCCAGTACATAGTTGTACGCGGTACTTGGGTACATGGTCTGTAATCATAAGTAAATAGAGTTTAATCCTAGGTACATAGATTGTACTTAGAAAATCCACATTTCTTCTTTTTTCTTCAAAAACTACCCAAAATAAAGATTCATGCCTAAAATGGAGATCTAAGTTCTTAAAAACATTCCCCCTTAAAGAAATTCATCCTGAAATTTCTCTTCCAAGGGTGATGAAGAAAAAAATTCAAACAAATCTGGCCACTGGGATCATACATTGTCCTCCCTCTCCCAAGTATCGTCATGTACTCACCCATACTGCCATAGCACCCGTACCAAAGGAACAGACTATCCATGGATAACCTTCTTGTTGTGATCCATAATCTAAATAGGGTGCTCCTTGAATGATGCATCCCCCTCCAACTCAAACTCCTCAGGTTGAAAAAAATTATATGGGTCTAAATAGTAATGTCATAGCCAAGAAAATTGAAAGACATCGTGCATATCATAGTACCTCTGAGGTAACCGCAATCGATAGGCAATCGTCTTGACTCTCTCTAAAACCTTAAATGGTCTAATGTATCTCAGTGGAAGCTTCCCTTGTCTCCTAGTACTTCTGTGTACCAAACTTAGTGTGACACGTAGTAAAAATAGATCTTTGACCTCAAACTCTAGAGGTCATCTCTGTTGATCAGCATAAGATTCCTGTCGAGATTGTGCAGTATCCATCCTCTTCTAAATCAACTCCATCTACAATGTGGTCTCCTAGACAAGGCGAGGTCCCAGCATAGCTATCTCTCCTGCCTACATCCAACATAGGGGTTATCATCAGGGCCTACCATACAAATCCTCATAAGGTTCCATCTAAATCATCACCTAAAAACTATTGTTGTAGGAAAAATCCACTGGGGGTATGTGTCTCTCCCAAGAGCCCCTGAAATCTAAGATTCATGCTCAAATAATTTCCTCTAAAACCTGAATCATGTTCTCGGACTTGAAATCTATCTGGGTATGCTAAGTTGTACTTAGAAGTACTTGTGTACCCAATTCCCTCTATAGTCCCTACTAGGCACAAGAAGTAAACCGGTCATACCTATCTAAAACGATAGAGTGCAGAACCCCATGCAAACATAAAATATCTCTGATGTACAAATTCCCAATCCCATCAATGCAGAAGGTTTCCTTGATTGAAAATAAATTTGAAACCTTCATGATTATGTCAACACAAATCCGTACAGCATCATTTCATCTAGGCAACCTTGGTAAACCCATCATGAAATTAGTTGCGACATCATTCCACTTCCACTCAGGAATGGGTAACTGTTGAAATAGCCTTGTAGGTTACTAATCCTTCACCTTCACATACTGATAGGTGTAACATCTCATAATGAAACCAGTTACCTCCCCCTTTATGCTTGGCTACCAATATTAATGATGTAGATCTCGATACATCTTAGTGAAACCTGCTTGAACTGCCCATGTTGAGGCATGGTAATCTCACAAAATCTATTCTAGTATGTCTTTTGACACCCATACGTACCCATGAAAATGGAAAACATCATCCTCACATAAGGTGTACCCAGTAGTAGGGTCCTCTCCTGACACACTCTCCCATAGGATTGGGCCTTCATAATTTGATAGCTTCCGGATTCATATTCAATTTATTAGAGTATAGGTAACAACTATAGAAGAAATAAACATCTTCACCTGTCTATTGTGCACCTCCAAATTCATTGCAGAGAATAGATACATAAGATTCCACTCACTATTGGCCTCCTGAACTATCAATATTTGAGTCCTCCTTCTCAATGCATCAGCCACTGTGTTTCCTATCATCATCTTATAGGTAATTTCAAAGTCAAAATACTGAGGGTACTCAACCGACCTTTTTTATCTCAAACTCAGATCACTTTGAGTAAAGATATACTTGAGGAATTTTGGTCAGTGTATAAAAAAAATATTCCTCCAAAGGATAATGTATCCAACAGCGCAAAGCATGTACATCTGCATCCAACTTGAGATTGTGCGTGAAATCATTCCTCTTATATGGCCTCAGGTACCAAGACCAATACACAACAACTCCTTCCCATTTTATAATCACTACTCCCATCCTGATACCTAATGCATTATATAAAATGGTGGAACTCTTTCCCGGCTCTAGAAAAATCAATATCGGTGCTGGATTCAATCTCCCTTTTATCTCATGAAAGGCTGAATCAAAAGAATATTTCTACAAGTACTTTGCAACATTCTTATACAGGGCTTTCATTGGCACTACTATGCATGAAAATTATTATATAAAGTGCCTATAGTAACCATATAACCCCAAAAAACAACATACCTCAAATAAATTTTTTAGATTCTCCCAATAAACTACTGATCTTACTCTCTATGGGTCTAATGATACTCCTATATCTAAGATAACATGACCCACGAAGTTAATCTAGTCCATCCAAACATATAATTTTGAGATATCAACATATAAATGATTCTCTCTTAGTGTACTAAATATGATCTGAAGATGGATAGAATGGTTGTGTCAAGTGTGTGAGTACACCAAGATATCATCCACAATGACTACCACAAAATAATTCAAGTAAGGATGGAACACTCGGTTCATCAGCTCCATGAAAACTATCAGCGTGTTCATGATACCGAATAGAATAACCAAATACTTGTATAGACCATACCTTCTATGAAAGGTTTTAAGACGTATATCTGATGGTCAAATGTGAAACTGATGATAACTAGATCTCAATTCGATATTTGATAACACTCGAGCTCCTCGAATATGATCAAAGATATCATCAATCCTTGGAAAGGGATATCGGTTATTAACTGTCAACTGGTTCAGCTTCTGGTAATCCACACAAAGTCTAAGGGTATCATCCACCTTATTCACAAAACGTATAGGAGAACACCAAAAAAATTATTAGGTTAGATGAAACCCTTCTCCTGTAACTCCTTCAATTAATTCTTGATCTCATGTAACTCTGGTGTATCCATTCTATATGGATGAATGGAAACCAGTGCTTCTCCTGGAACAATCTCAATAGAGAAATCTACCTCTCTCTCTGGAGTTAAACCTAAAAATTTGTCTTGAAATACATCTTTGAAACAATCCATCACTGGGGGAAAGTCCATTTGTGAAGTCCCTTAGTTATCTAGATATAAACTAGCAATATGGGCTATAATTTCTCCTAACCCATGATGATCAGGTCCCACTCTTCTTACCTAGACATCCCATTTTCCCTTGTATAGAAAAGACGCACCCTCTGTTGATGTGAAACTCACCCTGCAGTGATAGTAGTCCATAAAGGCCTGAAAAAAAGACTAAGCAGTCCATTCTGAGAATTAAAACGAAGCTTGTCATCTCTAAGAAATAAAGTTCCCATAAGAAGTGTCACCCACCAACCTCAAGAGGGAACTCCTTACAGTGACGTACACTAGTTGTCATATTCCACAACGAAGTTTCTAGAATCATAATATCATCATAAGTAAAGATACATATCCCAAGGATATCTATAATGGAAATAGATATAAAACTATGATAATAACCTATATCAAAAATAGAATAATCTAAAACTAATGGAAAAAATAATCGTACCTCTAATTGTAGAGGGTTCAGGATACTTATCGTACTGGGTATTCTCTATCGCAAAAGACTGACATGTATCTCTACCCTGTGATCATGTCTGGATACCCTAAGCTGATCCACCCTATTACCACTAAAAACCTTCCATCTGGTAACCACGGCCACGACCACCTCCTTGGCCTGAACAGTATGAAGAACTCCAGTTCCCCGACTGAGGATAAACTGGTGTTCCTACTCCAGAACGTGGAGTCATAACATATCCCATCTCACCATCTACTGGTGAGAAAAACTGGATAAACAACTCTAAAGAAGTCCTAACTTATGCTAGATCATCACTCAACTAGGTCTTTGAAGCATTGAGGTATCGTGTACCCACTATACCTGCACTGGTTTCACCTCACCTGGATACCTGAAGATACATCGCTGCTATTAGAATCACTACACTAATGATCCATATGGTGCTTCTTGTTATCAAATGAAGAAGTATCATCCCTAGATGTTGAACCACCCTGGCTCGTGGCTCCCAAATCTCACATATTTCTCTCACTAATCAGTGTCTGATTTACTATTGTAGTATCCAAAGTCGGCCTGAAAACATTCACCTACAATCGGATGTCATACCTAAGACCATCCTCAAATAACCTATCATCACCTCTCAAAACAAGTGTAAAGCACTGAGGCTCTGTAAAGTGAGATGAGTAATCCATCATTGAAAGATATCACTACTTCAAATGCATGAAATCTAGGGATTGGTCATCCCTCAACATCATGGGGTAAAAGTAATCATATATGGTTCTCTAAAAATATTCCATTGCCTTATCCCAATGATGTCCTGCTTATGAGACAACATCCCATCATATCTTGTTGGAATCACGTAGCATGTACTTTGTGAGCATCACCATCCTATTATGAGGTGTCTCCAGATTCTCAAATATTGTAAGTGGGTCCTCCAACCTTGTCTATGTAGCATGTGGTCCTTTATCCCGTGAAAAGGTGGGAGGATGTAACTGCTGGAACACCCGTGTCAACTCTTCCATAGTCAGGGTAGGATGTGGTGCTCTCTGTAAAGTATTAATCACCCTTATATGTTATATATGTTACATAAGTTCATTAATTCTATCATTTATATGTTCCATGTATGTCATGAACGATTCATATCACTTTGAGGGGGTGGTAGTACTCACTTCCTCAAATGAAATTATCATATTTATACATTATGAAAAGAATAAATGTATGATGTAAATGAAAAATACATAAGTATAGAGAAAATATAAATATAATATATATCACATATAAATATAGTTCCATCATAATGGACACCATGAGAGGTGGTAGGTGAAAATTGAACAATCGTCTTTTCGTGAGGCAATAGTTCATCATCCACAGAAACAGTATGTACATATCCATTATATGGAGGTGTGTGTAAGCATAGTTTGAATACTTATAATAACAACATCTTAGTATATTGAGGATACTGGTGTTGTTCTGTAATAAAAAAATATAAATATAATAGAGAGTGAAGAAGTAAAATAATGGAAAGGAACTTTAAAGAAGATGTTTCCTCTTAAAATGTGTAACTCCCTTTGATTTAAGACAAATGGTTTTCTTGAATTATAGTATACCCAAGGTAAGGCTTCAAAGAGCAATAGAGGGATTTTGGGAGATTATTTGGGCATAATTTGGACAATTTAAGTGGCTTGAGAGGTGTGATTAAATTGGTAGAGATGGTGTCCTTTTATAATAGGGTGGAGGGGCACATTAGGAAAGTCTAGAAATATTAATTTTTTACGAATTCTATTTCAGTTAAAAATGAGTCCAAATTAAGTTAATTTGAATATAAGATAAATATAATTCGAAATAAAATCATCCAATAAAAATTATACAGGTTTTGGATAATTTTTAATCTGTATCCTTTTTATATAACCCTTTTTTACTCTTACCATTTTATCAAGCATTTAACATTTTGAGAATCAAAATAGTTACCAAAACATGAAAAATGTCCAATGAAAGAGTCATTGATAAAATTTTAGACATATAATAACCATTTGGCATAATATTATTTTTATTTGGAATTTTATAATATTTAATAAAATATTTTATATTTTAAAATATGATATATGTCAATTTTGATATTAGTCATATCATGACTTTTTAAAAATCCATAACAACTTAATTTATACAAAAAAAACTTCATTAATACAAATATAACATGTCAATACCATCCATAAAATTAGTGGATGAAATCAAAATAACAAAATTAAATTTATTTTAACATTTATAATATCATTTATTTGAATCCTTTATTAATGAAACAATCAATGCATCAACATTGGGTCATAATTAAATTTATTTATTTAATGTATAAAATTTATAAATAAAATATCATGATGTAGAAAATATTTTTAGATTTATAATGAATATTTAAACTAGAATATATCAATTATATAACCCAATATAAAAATTTTGTTAGTAAAAGATACATGATTAAGTTATATTTATCTTTACATTAAATTAATTCTTATAAAATGTCATTTTCACACCCAAGTGGGTATATGGGGTCCCAAAATTGACCCAAGGATACCCATGATTAGATATATCTTATAAAATAGTATTAGGAAATGTTTTAAGGTATTTTAATGTTATTATAATATTA
Organism: Viscum album; assembly: GCA_963277665.1. Classification (NCBI taxonomy): domain Eukaryota; kingdom Viridiplantae; phylum Streptophyta; class Magnoliopsida; order Santalales; family Viscaceae; genus Viscum; species Viscum album. Next base: position 1,716,277,736 of record OY728130.1, read on the forward strand.
TATTTGTTATCCTTATTTTCCATATTTACCCTTTAACCATGGTAACTAAAATAATTACTGAAGATTCTATTCATAATGTCTAAAAATAAAAGGTGCCTATTCACAAAATTTGGACCTTATAATTCTAAATATAGAATCAACTTTATAAATTCAAAACATGTAGGTTTCAGTAGTTAATTTAAAATTAATTCCTGCTGTCAAAACCAAAAACTGGGTTTTTAAGAAGTAATAACTATCAAAAGATTGGAAAATGTTTATATGAAATTTATAAGATAAAATATTTAAAATGACCAAAATTGTATTAAATTATAATAATATAATCCAATTACACTTTAAAACCAATTATAATTATAATATAACTATACAAATAATTAGATGAAAATGCAGTTTTGACTTAAAATAAGGTATTTTTACTATTCATTAAAAATGAACTTTATCAGAAAATTACCAAAAAATTATCCAAAGTAAATTTTGATGTCCCGAATCTATGTAAGAATTTTATTTTTTTCAAATAAAACATATAAAAGTGACAAAAACTATATTTAAAATGGGTTTTCATCAAAAGGCGGAAAAACACCTATTGAAAATATTAAAATATTTCATGCTTAAAGTCGAATTCATTGTCATTTTAATCCTCTAAAATTTATTGGATAAAAGTAAATACATTTAATAATTATATTATAGTTAGTTTTTTTCATTCCCACCAATACAATTTCTAAGTGTTAACTACCATTTAAAATAATATTATTATTATATAATTTTTTGGTATAACTCAAAGTTGTCTGCAACGTAAAATTTCAAAGAAACTCATTGTTATGTGTTGAGTATGAAATCGGACAAAGTGGAATCTTTATCATAAAATTAATATCTTATGCATAAATATTAATAGATATTAAAATGTATTATTCTATAAATAAATGGTTCGTTACATCCTTCCCCCTTTTGGAAATTGTGTGTTCGCAATTTTGAAATTGGGCTCACAAAATTCATTGAAAATACCACATCAGAAAAAGGGTGAATAAAACTATCAATTTTAAAGAAATGAAGAGAATTAAAAAGTTTATAAAAGATAACACATACTAGTATTCCATGTAGGAAAACATAGATATGGAAGAGAAACTAAACATCATGTTCTAATGGAGAGTGATAGAAAACATGATCAGGTGAAAGTTAACTACTAGAAAACCATAAACGTGGGATGGGTTAAACGGTATTTGATTCCCTAGTAAGAAAAGTTCATTGAGAAAAAATTTATTTTAAGTTTATTTTCATAAATTTGATGAATTTATTTATGATATTAACTAATGACATAATAAAATATACTTACTTTTCAAGTATAGTTTCATCCTTTAATAATTTCTACCACAAACTAATCTTTTCTCCTAATGATGAGTATTCAAGATGACTTGGTCACATCTGAAGTGAAAGAATCAACTTTTATATAATAACATAATCCATAAATGATGAACAATAGATTTCTCCTATCTTTATACAATAACTAATACCAAAATGGTTAGTACAAGATAAAATAATCCCCAAAAAGGATAATCCTTTATAAAAAGAAATACTACACTTAATCTCAAAAATTCAACAAACAATACCCAAAGTTCAACAAATACCATTCAATACACAATTGTCGTTAAAATTATTCAAAATAATACAAACAAATATTGAAACCTAATATTCATAAATATTTTATCACATAGTCTTCTAGGATAAGTCTTAACATTTATCTCTAAATAACATTGACTACTCTTAAAGTCTCATACTAAAAATTAATTGACTTAATCGCATATTCTCTATGATAAGATAATAATTTCCATAAATAACCCCAATATACATGTGTCGACAATTCTTCTGAAAAAAATCAACTATTAATCCTCAAATAAAATCCCATAGTATTCTATTTTTATTAGGTATGTAGGGTTCTCAAAATAGTGAATGTCGGCCAAAATAACATTTATAAATTAATCATCAAATCATTTTCCTATACTAAGGATATCCATTTGATAAAACATAATTCCAAAAAACAATATATTCTTGTTCCAAAAAATCATTTAACTTAAAATAATAAGTCATACTAATCAGGTAATTCACGTAGGCTAGTGGTAGGTGATGCGCCCTTATCTCCCTTAAGTTATGGGTTCGATTCCCATGTCCTTTCCTAATATAACAGGTTGTCACCCATCCTGTAGGTTTTCCTTCTTCTAAAACCATATCATTCTTATAAAATTCTCAAAAATAAGATAATTTCCTCAATAATAACCATAACCTACTTTATCCACAAAGTTTATCTAATCCCTTTTATTTTTCATCCCAAAATGTTCTAACCATTAATCACCTCAAAAAAATATCATATGAACTACTAAGGCTATCAATTATGTCCACACAAGAAAAGATAATTCTTCCTTGAATGACATTTTTACATATCAAGCTTTAGGGTTACACAAACTTGAAAAACTCTTAGAAAGTAATCACATAATCAAAATATCATTAATACTTTTAAACATTTCATTATACTATAATTAACCATAACTCCTGATTCCCTTACATGTAAACTTCTTACTCATTCGCCATTCTTAATAATCCATTAATTGTTCATTCCCACCATATTTATTAATACATTATTCCTGCATATCGAATATCCTCATCATTTATAAATATAAATCAAAAGGTTCTTTATTCTTTATATATTAGAAAATAAATCATACCTTGAATCATGATATCATGATCTTTAGGATATTCCCTTTATCTTTCGGTTTGTTTTCCTACTTTAAAAAATTAAATATTCTCTCTACTTCTGTAATTTAAATTTTAGATAGAGTTGTAAATGATTAGATCTTGAAACCATATGAAAATTATACCATGACCCATAAAGTTATTTTAGAAAATAGTAGGTGTTGGATTACTCTAACAATTTCTTACAGGTGATTTGAATACTCAAGAAGCTATCAAAATCATTTGAATAGGATTTTTCCATAACAGTGATGATCAAATCTTTGGGGAGGGATAATAAGTTTGTGAAATATCTCTTTCCTTATATATTGAAAAATGATCCTTAATCTGCTGAAAGGAATCAACACTTAAACATGAATAGAATTATTATAATTAAAATAAAGAATCCCTTATAAGTTAAATATAACATGTAAACTTTTATATTACTCTAATCCACTAACCTCTTTATATCTCTATTGATCAGGTATTTATCCAAACAACATATTTTACATTAACCCTCTAAAAGTTTCCATATGATAATAACCCTCTTGGTTATATGGGATCCTTTACCTACACCTAGATAACACCCTAACCTCTAATGTTATCTAAACTGACCTCCGATACATACTATAAGGCCACAACCATAAACATTAAATAACCTTTAGTTAAGTCAAGAATTCACATTGACAATCTTTTCAAGTTTCGAGTTTTTCAGAATTAGGTCATAACCATTATATTACATCTCAAATATTACAAAGTAGACACTTCTACTCTATCAAATTTTTTCACAATAATAAAACTCTTTAAATAAAAAAATGAATTCCTTTCTTGATAAAAATATTCTTGAATTCTTTCTTTCTCTTACCCATCCTTATACCCTGTGAAAAACATTTCAAAAACTTGGGATGAGCATTAAAAGCTCAGTAAGGGTTATAAAATAAGGTAAGAAAACATTAGTCCATCAATACTTAAAAATCAATGAAATCATACTTTTCACTCATAAAACATAATCTCTTTAACATAACTCATGAAATCATAAGATTTATGAATAAATCGTAGAAAACATAAATCATAAAGGAATATTGTGGCATCCATAACATACTTATATTATAGCTTTCACAACTATATAGGGAGTTACATTTGGAATACCCATAATAGTATATTCCTTAAATATTTTAATAGAAACATTAATGTTTACCTCCATCATGTTACCCAATCCATTAGAGAGATATCTTGGGCTCACCTAACCTTGGTTTATCATAAAACCAACCATTTGTATAAACAATGCCCATGAACCATAACATAATCATAACACATAAAACAAGTATAAAGGAAAGATAACATTTCCACATTGAAATCACAATTTATCATTTATTAATATTGTCATAATAAATTCTTTTTAAAAACCATTTTCAATACCAAAATTCATAAAAAAGGGTATATGGTATTTATTTTACTCTTAAAAATGTTACGGCTTGTTAAGGATACCAAATATCAAATAATACTCATGAAGACAGAAAGGTCATTGTCATTGTGTATGTTAAAAAAATATTCCCTTTCTCATTTAGTAAAACACTTCATAAAACAAAATATTCCTTTTGAAAACGGTTGAATGAAATTAAATGAAAAATTGTATAATTATACACTGAATAAAATAAGGCCGTGTATAAACCAAAAATATTCCTCAATGAAGGAAGATTGAGACGAAGTCCCTTACAAAGATTATTTTTTAAATAAAATAGATCGATTATGTGTATTCACTATAATCAAGTATATATACAAGATAAGATATCAAAAGTTATTTCTCATATAATCATAGAACGACATAATCAAGGATCATAAGTTTAAACCAATGAATGGAAATTGGGTTGATAAGTTCCCTTACGAAATTTTGGCCGCCTGACGGCGTCACTTAAAAATTCATAAAATGAGTTGAGGAGAGAGAAAAGGGTCTCTCATCACTTTGACATAAATTTAAAGTAATAAGGATATTTAAGAAAATATATAACATAAGAAATGTATATTAAAATAAATAACATAAAATAAGTCTTTGACTAAAATAGGAGGGTTAAAGGTTCCCTTACCATAAGTCTGACTTATCTTGTTTGTTCTTTATATTCCTGAATAATAAACTTGGGTTAATTTATACTTGTTTTATAACCTTTTTCAAGTTTATTATTCATTTTATATTATGTATCATTATGTTATAAAAATTATATAATTATTTAAGTTCATATCATTTGTTTTGTCGATATTCGGTACATGAGTTGAAAATAAACTTGATATAATTACAATTTTTCCATGGGGTCAAAATTAAATTATCTCTAGAATATTATTAATTATTTAAATATATATATCTAGTATATATATTTATTTATAATATTCCATAAAATTTGGACATAATAAATGAAATGCACCGTTCATGGAGACGGTTGGTCGTACAAACGCATGAATGCTACTTTCATTAATTTATTATATTAGTGAAATGAAAGCTAAATGATACATTGGTATATTATAATTACACTATAATATCATATGTTATATATGATACATTATTTAATTAATTCAATCCTTTTTAGGTTCCATTTATTTCATGAATTAGTCACATCACTTTGAGGGGGTGGTAGTCCGCACTTCCTCAAATGAAATTATCATTTTTACACATTTTGGAAAGCATAAAGGCATAAAGTAAATAAAAAATACAGAAGAATAGAGAAAATATAAATATAATATATATCACATATAAATACATTTTTATTATAATTTAACCATGATAGGTAGTAGGGGGAAATTAAACAATAATCGTTTCGTGAGGCAGTAGTTCACCATCCACAGAAACAATATGTTCATATCTTTTAGATGGAGGTGTGTCCGATTGTAGTTCAAATACTTCACATAAAAACATACTAATATATTTAGGATACTGTTTTTGTTATGTAATCAAAGAATAAGAATTGAATAGATATTTAAGAATTAAAATAATGTAAAATAACTTCAAATAAGATGCAAACTCTTAAAAGGTGTAACTCCCTTTGATTTGAGCCAAAAAGTTTTCTTGAATTTCCTTACACATAAGGTAAGGATTCTAAGACTATGATAGGTATATTTGGAGATTATTTTGGAATGATTTTGATTATTCAAGGGGCTTGAGAGGTGTGATTAAATTGGTATAGGTGGTGGCATTTTATAAGAGGGAGGAGGGGCACTTTACAAAAGTCTAGAAATATTATATTATAGTAAATTATATTTCTATTAAAAATGAGTAAAAATTAGTTTTTTTCGATGATAAGATGAATATAAGTCTAAATAAAATCATCCAATAATAATTATACAAGTTTTAGATATTTTAGAATCCTTATATTTTTTATTTAACACTTTTTTAACTCTTACTGTTTTATCAAGCATTTAACACTTTGTGAATGAAAATAGTTACCAAAACATTAAAAATGTACTATGAAAGAGTCATTAAAAAACTTCTAGACTTATAATAACCATTTGGACTAATATTTTTTTTTTAATTTTATAATATTTAATAAAATATGTTATATTTTAAAATATAAATTACGCAATTTTGACACTATTCATATCATGACTTTTTAAAAATCTATAAAAACTTAATTACATCTAAAATAACTTCATTAGTACAAAGATAACAAGTCAATATAATCCATAAAATTGTTTTATGACATAAAAGTAACCGAATTACATTTATTTAACATTTATAATATCATTCATTTGAATCCTTTATTAATGGATTAATCACTACATCATTATTGTGTCATAATTAGATTTAATTATTTAATGTCTAAAATTTATAAATAAAATATCATGATGTATAAATTCTTTTTATATTTATAATGACTATTTATAGTCGAATATATCCATTATATAACCCTATATAAAAAATTTACTAGTAAAAGATACATGTTTATATTATATTTATCCTTACTTTAAATTAATTCTTATAAAATGTCATTTTTACACCCCAAGTGGATCCATGGGGTTCCAAAATCGACAAAATTATGCCCATTATTGGACATATATCATAAAATATAATTATAACATGTGTTAGGGTAGTTTAATATTATTATAATATTTTTATTTTTACCCTTATTTACCAGATTTACCCTTTAACCATGGTAAAGAAAATAATTATTGAAGTTGTTATTCATAATGTCTAAAAATAAAAGTTTCTTATTCAAAAAATATGAAACTTGTGATTAAAAATATGGAATCCATTTTTACAAATTAAAAACACATAATTTATAGTAATTAATTGAAAATGTATTCCCATTGTCAAAACCAAAAAAATGGGTTTTTAAGAAGTAATAACTATCAAAAGATTGACATGTGTTTATGTACAATTTAAAAGTGAAATTACTTAAAATAACCAAAATTGGATTAAATAATAAAAATATAATCCAATTAAACTTTAAAACTAATTAAAATTACAATCTAACTATATAAATAAATTATATGAAAATGCAGTTTTGACATAAAATGAGGTATTTTTCACTATTCATTAAAAATGAACTTTATCAGAAATTTACAAAAAATTTATCCAACATAAATTTTTATGTTATTATTATATAAAATAAGTCTAATTTTTTAAACATAACATATAAAAGAGAAAAAATCTATATTTAAAAAGGGTTCTCCATCAAAAGGCTGTAAAATGACTATTTAAAATATTGGAGTATTTCATGCTTTAAATCAGATTCATTCTTATTTTAATCCTTAAAAATTTATTAGATAAAATTAAAGACATTGAATAATAATATTATAATTATTTTTGTTCATTCCCTCCAATACAATGGCTAGGCGCTAACTACCATTTAAAATAATAATAATATTTAATTATTTTTTGATATAACTCAAAGTTGTGTGCAATGTAAGATTTCAAATAAACTCATTGTTGTGTTTTGAGTATGCTATCAAAAAAAGATTCCCCTTTAACATAATATTAATATCTTATTAATAAATATTAATAGATATAAAAATGTATTCTTCTATAAATACCTGGGTCGTTACATCAAGAAACGTTGTAGATGATAAATTCACCATTTCTGGATGGTAGGTCCAAAACTGAAGAATTCACTAATATTGTTTTAAATTCCTTGAAATATTCATTGAATTAATTCATAAAGGCTAATTTAACTCATTTTTGTGTTAATTTAGTTATTGGGATAGGTAACACAAAAACCTTTTCAACACTCTATCATTAGTAACCGTCTATTTTAAGAAAAATACTAATCTCTATGACACTGGTAGTCTTGAACACCCTTTAACCGCTTTATATTTAGTTAAATCAATAGTTATTCCATTATTATTTATAATATATCCAACGAAATAAATTTATAACAAAAAAAATAATATTTACCATATTTTACATATAATTTCTCTTACAATGTTTTCAAAACAACTCTCAAATAATTCTCATGATCAATATAAAATTTAGAATATATCAAGATGTCATCACTAAACACCACCACAAACTTATCCAACATCTCAACAGAAAATATATTAACAATTTCTTTAAATATAGTTGGATCATTTTTTTCACCCAAAGATAAATACCCAATCTCATAATTCCCAAACCTAGTATGAAATGATGTCGTTAGAATATTAACCTCCTTATCCTTCTACTAATGGTACTCATTGCTAGGATCAAACATCAAAAAATACTAATCTCCTTGGGGATGATCAAAAAATAATTTTTATGATGAAATATATACTTATTCATACTATTTTTTAATTCATTTTCTATAATCCATAAAAATCCTCCTGGAAACAAATTTCATTTTAGAAAAAAAACATGAGAATCACATGGTTATCTATTAAGATGAATGAATCCTTTATCATTCGCCTCTTATAAAGGATTATTGAATTCTAAAAGTTCTCCTTTCTCTATCTGATATAGAGTTTTTTACGTTATAATAGCATCAAACACTAAGTCCATTATAAATTCAATATCTCAATCAAGTATAATAGAAATAAATTCATTATGAAATACATCCAAATGTTGATTTTCTATAGGAACATACCCATTTTGAAAATTTTCCTAGTTCTCAAAAATATGTCTAGAAAAACCTTAATTTCCATATTTAATCAATTTCACATATTCATGATATGTTATCATAGGTATGAATTCATTATTACATACAAAATGAACCTCATTCCAAACAATAACTTCTTTGTATCTACAATATATCTTAGCATGATAAAATGAAATACAATTGAGGCTGAGAATAACATCAAAATAAACATGTGTTATGACAGCCATGTTTGTAGGTAAAACACTTACACATATGATAAAAATAATATTATTAAAATTTCTTTTTACTTTAACATAACCCCCATGCCTTTTTACCAAAAGTTAAGAATTCATTTCTTAAGGTGAAATTTCTAATTTATCAGTAAATTGCCCGTAAATGAAATAATGTTTATAATGGTTTTGGGTGTAGTGGAATTGTGAACGGGTGGGTGATATATTAAAATTTATTTTAATAATCATTTTTCAAAATCAAGAGTGAGGACCATAAACATAAAATTTCTAATTAATTTTTTTAATATTTTAAGAAATAAATACCTGAGATTAGTAACATTCTTTTTTGGTGGATGTTGATCATCCAAAAGGACCCTTTGGGATTACCTTTGTTGTTTTGTGAGGATCCAAGGATAGAATCCCTCTAGAGATGATCCAAACTTTCTCCTATGAACTCTGAGCTACACCACTCAATCTCTGGGTGCTAGTGCGGCAATTAAAATGTCTTAGGTTGTTCGTTATTGACCACTCATGATTTTTACCTTGAAGAAATCTCTCTTGTGATTCTCGTTATTAAGAGGGAGAGATAATGAGGATTTGAGGGATAATTTATTGTATGCAACAATTCTATATTATCAATTTTGGATACATCACATAATAAACAAAAACATATATTTATAGTGTTAAGATTTAAGAAAACGAGCTTGTATCCTAGTGGTTCAGGCTCCTCCTTGGCATCCAAAAGACCCAGGATCAAATCTGGGCAGGGGAGAATTCCTGGGTACTGTAGCAGCATTATAGCGGCGGAGGGGCTGTAGCATGGTACTATAGAGAAGGTGGTACTGTAGCAGGTATTGTAGCTGCACAGGTACTGTAGCAGTACTGTTCACTGAGGGGTCCTTTGCACCAAAAAATGGGTTTTCTAGCCCTGTATGAAGGCCACATGGCCTTGGGCCTTCGGGCTATGTAATTAGCCACCCTCTACCCAATCTAAAGAGGTCTTTTCATTAATAATAAATTGAGGCTTCAACCCCAACCTTTTAAAAAACTAGTGTAAAGATTTATGTTAAAGTATTATTTAATTACAAACCGTCCATTAAATCACATTTATTACATTTAATAAACCCAATTCCACTTAATAATAATTATATTATTATTATTTTGTGTCGCGCACCAACTTTTAAAATAAAAAATATTATTTAATGGTCTTGTTAATTAATATTTTCCACTGAACTCAGTCTTGGTCCATTCAAACTCCTCTATCATTTATTGAACAATCGAATAAAAATTTTATTCATAACTAAAAATTTTATTCACAATCTAGTGAATAAATATTTGTAAAAATATTAAATAAATAAAATAAATATTTTATTCACATGATGAAGAATAAGTATTTATTTAATTTATGCTATCAATATAACATGAATAAAATTATTCCTCAAACTTGATAAGAATATTTATTCCATTAATTAAACTCAAATTGTATTTAATCAAGATCAATGGAAACACTTAGAGAGTAACCCTCTATGATTATTTATAATTAAAATTAGGCAGGATTTTATAAATTCCAATATTACTACCTATTAATGGGTCAGTAACCAAAGATAAGGAATTTAAAGTCACAAAATCGACAAAAACATATAAATGTTCACTATGTAATATAATCCCTTTGTCATAATATCTCATCAAGCAGGTCACATAACCATGTCACCAACCTATACGATTGATATGTATTTCTTTTAGTATCTAAAATAAATAAGATATTACACCATGGATATGGAATTTAATGTGATGGTTATTTTCCAATCAAATGGATGAGATATCATCTTTCATAAAGATGGAAAGGAAAAATCCTTCCTCGATTTATTCATTAATAAAATGTCACTCATGACGCACCCAATGTATTCAACCTCTCTGTGAACTATTATCAACATGATTAATGAAATAAATCTATGTTCATGAGTTGTAACATGAATTAATAATAATCTTAATGTCGAAGGATGATCACACATTCTCATATATAGGAATATTAAATGACACGGAAACATGTGGAATTCTTACTGGTGGTTCTATTCTCATAATCTTCCAACTTGAAGATTACCATGTGTGAACTTCATGAGAATAAGCCTCATCTTCTTATGAGTACTCAAACCTGAAATTATATATATTATGTGTCCCATTTTAGTACATTATCTAATGAAGAACAATAGTCTAGAATATCTTCATAGCGCATAAATGTTATCATCATAGTAGGGAGAAACTATGACCATATCGATGTGATGTATACTCTATGACATTATTTCATTAGTGCCATGCAGAAAAAAAATTGTAATAATAATTCTTATTAATAATAAATACATATAACATTTGTGTAATCAAATTATAAATAGTTGTTCCTATGAAATCAACTCTAATGAACACCAACTTGAACTAGAGCTAACTTCCTATGACATTCAGTTCGTTGGACCTCACGTGATAGTCATGTTTCTGCTAAGTCAAGTCTTTAGTCAAGGGGTCCTCCACATTGTCTTCCATGGAAATACTCCCCACTATAACTTCACCTCTCTGAGAAAAATACCTCAAGATATGATACTTATGTATCAGTTTTGTCTGTTGATGTGACCTTGGATATTTTTCAAGATCCACTACTGCAGTATTATCACAATAGAGTGTGGTAGGATATATACTTCTATGTACCATATTAATCTATTGGATGAAGTTACACATCCATACTACTTATTTTTCAATATTATAAGCTATAACATACTCAAAATCTACAGTATTAGATGAAACCACAGCCTACTTTGAGATCTTCTAGCTCCCAGCACCTTCATTCAAAGAGAATATTTATTCTATTTGTGACTTCATATCATATTGATCGGTTTGGAAACTAGCATCTATGTATCCTCTAATTATTATATCCTCATATCCTCTATATAACAAGAACATGTCCTAAGTATTTCTCAAATACTTAAGGATGGTCTTGACTTCCATCCAATGTTGGTCACCTAGATCAACTTCACATCTTCCAACCACACTTAATGCATAGGGACATATATCATAATACATAACATATCATACATGACCTGACCAATCGTTGATGCATATGTAATCCTTATCATTGTTTTTCTTTCCAAATGTGTATGAGGACACATTTTCCTAGAAAGATTGATGCTATGTGATGTTGGCAATAATTTCCTCTTGTATTGTTCCATACAGAATATCTTTAGTATCTTGTCAATGTATGTTCTTTGAATTAGGCTTAGAAACCTCTTAGATTTATCACGATAGATCTTGATCCCGAGAATATATGTTGATTCACCAAAGTCCTTCACAAATAATAATTTATTCAACCACTCCTTAATAAACTGTAATACTAGTATTCTATTTCCAATGAGTAATATGTCATCAACATACACTATTAAGAAAACAATTGCACTCCCACTAAACTACTTATCAACACACATATCACATTTTTTCTCTATGAAACCAAAATTATATTATAGCCTAATCAAAACAAATTTTCTATAACTTGGATGCTTGATTTAATACATAAATAAATATTTGTAACTTTCATACCTTATTGGAATCCTTTGGAGTCACAATCCATTCAGGTTTTATCATATAGACATCTATATTAAGGTTCTAGTTAAGTAAGTCTATTTTGAAATCCATTTTCCATATATCACAATCATGGAAATCCACAATGGTAAGTATAATTCTAATGGATTTCAATATTGAAACTGGAGAAAAATTTTCATCGTAGTCAATTCCTTGTTGTTTTTTAAACCCTTTTACAGCCAGTTTCACCATATAGGTATTGGCTTGTCCTTTCATGTCTAGTTTCTTATTGAGTAATCATTTTAAACCAATAGTATTTACATCTACTAGAGAGTATACCAAAATCTATACTTGGTTTTGGTACATGGAATCCATTTCAAAACTCATGGATTCTTTCCACATGGAGAAAATTGTGCCACTTAATGCATTCTTAAAGGTTAAAGGATCATTATTATCAACTAATAATAAGTCACCATCCTCAGTGACTAGAAAATCATATAGATCTATTTTCCTATCTTCCCTTGTACCCTTATATAGTAATTGTGTATCTCGAACAATTTCTTCTTCCACTGGGATTTGTGTAATTTTTTCTTGTGCCAACTCTTGTGTATCTTGATCTTGGACTTCATCAAAGATTATCTTGCTCCCACTATCTATTTTAGAGATAAGATCCTCCTCAATAAATGTGGGATATTTTTCATCCATAGCCTTTTTTATGAAGGATTTTATAGTTATTATCCCTTTTTCTTTGGGATATTCTATAAAGATACATTTTGTTTCTCAGGGTGAAATCTTATTACCTGAAGATACCTTAAAAATGATTCGAAACCCCACACATGTGAGTAAGACAACATGGATTTTATTCTATTCCATAATTGGTATGGTATATGAAATGTTTCTTTAGTTGGAACTAGGTTTAGTATGTATTCTTATATTTGTAATTCCTATCCTCAAATGGATAATGGAAGACTCGCATGAATCATCATTGATATCACCATGTCCAACAAGGTGTTTTTCCTCTTTTGTCTTACACCATTCCACTGAGGCGTATAAGGAGTAGTGAGTTGAGATAAAATCTTAAACTCTCATAGATAATTAATGAAGCCTTGATTAATATATTCTCCACTATTTTCTGAGTGAATTTTCCTAATCTTATTACCAATATAGTTCTCAAATTCATTCGTATATTAATTTAATTTTTCAAAGTAATTCGACTTACACCTCATTAAGTAGAAATATCCATATCTACTAAAATCATAAATAAAATTTATTAAGTATAAGTACTCACCCATTTCTACAACAAGAAATAGTCCACACACATAGGTATGAACTGATTGAAGAAGCTCTTTATCCCGTTCACCTTTCCCACTAAATAGTGCTTTAGTTATTTTTCCTTGTAAACATGCATGAAAAAAACAAGTGTTTCTAGTTTGAAATAATCTAAATATCCATCTTGGTGTAATTTATTCATGAATTTTTCATTTACCTAACTAACTCAATGATTCTAAAGTTGGGTGTGGTGTGATTCATGTGAAGTAACTTTGTTATCAATTTCCATTATTTGGTTCATGTAATCTATCATATAAAAAACATTATTTAATATTTATCAAGGCTATATAAATAAATAATGTTTTTGGTAACTTAAGGAACATAATAATATCCCTTTGAAACCAAGATCATTTAGGTTGTCAATGTGAGGTGGTAGTCCCCAATAGCTACATCAGCAAGTTTAGTTTCGTTGGATGCTCGAAGATCTTCCTCTCTTTGGTCAATATCTTTTATTCTACTTGGTTCTTTAATGATAAAACATATGTGGGAACCACAAGATATACCTAATAAAAAAATTTATAAATATATAAATTGAACTAGAAAACAAATGCTCTTGAATCTACCCCTTGCTTCTTTGGTTGGGTGTAGTTTTTCTTATAGCGGACCTTCTTGCCCCATGTGAAACAGAAAGAATCCTATTCCATTGTTTTCCCCTTGATCTTCCTCTTCTTGGAAGGGTGTGAAGAAGTTTTGGGATTAACGATATTCTCTTTCCCTTTCCATTTGTTCCCTATAAGGGAAGAAGTTTTTCATGCTTTGTATCCTTATCTTCTTGGTGAAGAAGACTATGAAGTCTGTAAGAGACTTAAAAATGTTTTTCATATTTAAATTCACAAAAAAAAACTAGATTGTATTTGAAGGATTGATGCTATAATGAGTTCATTTCCCAGTTCTTCAGTGGGTTTAAACCCTAGAACCTCTAAACACTCAATTTAGCCAACTATTTTCACTTTTTGGGGCATATCTGGGGCGCCCTCTCTAAGATTTCACTGAAATAATTCCTAGGAAATCTCAAACTACTTTTTTCTAACTCTCTCCTAGTAAATACCATATTGGTTATCAGGCATGCTATATAAATCCATGATTTCATTATACTTCATTACTTCACTAGACATCAATGAAAGAATCAAAAATTGAACATCGACCATGTCACTCAAGTGTTTTTCATAGACAATGAACTCTTTATCACTTGCCTATTTAACAGGAAGATCAGGCATTTAGAGTTCTAGAATGTAAGATTTGTATCCATGATTTAGCATAACCCGAAGGTGTCTAAACCACTATTAGATTTTACTTCTTTTTATGGGGTTATCTTTCTCTAATATTGATCATATGTATAGTGTTCATGATGAACTTTTCTTTTTTCTACAATTAAAATGAGTACATTATTTGTACTTTAATTTATTACAAAATAAGCAAGATATGATAAATTAAATTTTTTTTATTTAATAAATCTTTCACAATTTTATCAAGCCTCAATATCCCATTACATTGAACTCATAATGTCCAATTTATTTAACATTCTAGTTGAAAGGATCCCCATTAATTTTCTTAATGATCTAGACTTTGGCCATGAAATCCATAATAAAGTAATTAGGTAGTTGGTCTTGAAAATTGTGGACTTACAACTCTGTGATCCACTGAGTGGATTGCCCTATCCTAAAATCTTGATTTGTATTTACACTACACTTGCCTTCAAATTTTTTATTGAATATACTTTGGTAATTAAACTCAATACAATTTCATTTAAGTCAACCCAAAACTCTCATGATAACTCCCTAATAAATTTAAGTTTCCAGACATTGGCCATGTACTACACTTAGTTCTATGGTTTCATTCTCATATAATTAATGGAAGTATTAGTCTAACATAATATTTTGTTGAGGGATTTTAATTTATTATTCATAAATTTTTATCTTGTTTTATCCTTTACGCATCTTGTTAATTTTAAGTGGATGTCACATAATTAATTAAACATGTTGTATAAAACATTTAAACATAATTTATTTATTTAGTTTTCATCATTACACATTAATTTATTAATTTCTGTGATTGTAGCCTTGTATCCATAAAATAAAAAATTGCATAGATAGAAATAAATAGTTAATTAAGTGACCCGTTCAAGAGATTTATCTAATGTTTGATTTAATGATAGAACATTAAATAAACCTTTGACCTAAGAGAAATAACTCATCTTGTCAGTCTTAGAATGAGCTACACCATTCCACTTTTCCACCTGTGTATCACCCAGGTAGGCATCATTATGGTTCCAACTTGAACCTCCTCCACGCAACTTTTGATTATCCATTAATTACAAATATTTATTACTCACATGTAGGTGAGGGGAACTTAAGGATTGGCTTAGGGGGTTACATAAATATCCTTGGACATGTAGTTCCTAAATAATAATAGAGGGAGGGATGACTTTTAGGCCATCATTTAATTTAATATTAAATAATTTAAAACTCATGCAATAAATAAAATTAAAACATCCAAAACATACATAGGTCTTGGTCAAGGTTAGAAACGTTCATACATGCAATGAATATACAAAATTTAAATAGCTGTAATTCATTTATCTGTTCATTATTTTGTTATTAAAGATAAACATGCTTTAATTAATTAATTAATTAATTAATTAATTCCCTTCCATATTAATGATCATATTATCATATTTCTAGATACCCATCATTAATGGAATTCATGGTAAATAAATAGAAGAACCAATAATGACATACTAATTATAATAAATTATTTAATTATTTAAAATTACATAAAGTTGTTATTAAATTGTAAAACACATAGTGATGTGCCAATAAATAAAACAAGGTTTTAATGATACGATTTTAAAATTTATCGTACTTTTAATTTTTTCATTAATAAGAGACTATACATCAATTACAATAAACTACACACCATGTACCTCGGTTTTCATATATTTATGTCACATGCCTAGGGTTTTGGTGTGTTAACTTGGCCAGACTACATAGTGTGTACATGCTAGCTACACACCCTATATCTTCATACCATGTTCTGTGTTGGCCTAGTAAAAACGTGTTATACAATAAAGTCACTATTTGTAATTAATTCCTTGACACATCTAGATACAATGCACATAGTTATATGGTGTGTACTCAGAATGTATACCATGTAACTCAGTTTTATTAGACAAGGATTTGAAACTTCACAATGGCATCTCTGGAAGTTCTTTAATTGTTTTTAAACCATTAAGAAAATGAAACATTGAATGAACAATATTAAAATGTCGATAAAATTTTAATTCAAATAGGATTAAAGAATGAATAACATGAAATAAAAATCAGGCCAAAATTGTTCATAGATCAAAAATAAAATGAATAATTATAAACTTAAACGTGACCACTCTGATATCACTTAATGGTTTTGGGATTAGTATAAACATGTACAGGTGGGCTATATATTAAAATTTCTTTTAATATTCATAGCCCAAAACCAAGAGCAATGATCTTTCACATCAAATTTAAAATTAATTTATTTAATATTTGAAGAAATAAATAAGTGGGCTTAGGAACTTTATTTAATGGTGAATGTCGATCATCTGAAAGTACCCTTTCAGATTAAATTTGTTGTGTTTTGAGGATCTGATGATAGAATCTCTATAGTGGTGATCCACATCTTCTCTTATGATCTCTAAGAAACAACACTCAATCTTTGGTTGCTATCATAGAGAGTTGAATGTCTTGGTTTGTTCATTGTTGATATCTTCTTTGGCCATGATGAAATCTCCCTTTTACTTCCCATTCTTGATAGGGATATAGAATTATGAGTTGAGAGATAATTCACTGTGGTCAAAAATTCTTTATTCCCAATTTTGGATACTCTAAAAAATAGACATAGAAATCTATTTATAGATTTTGAATTTAAGGTAAAGTTTTATATATTTTAACAACATCCATTAAAAAACATTTATTACCTTCAATAAACCCCATGCCACATAATAATAATTATATTATTATTATTTTGTGGAATGTGCCATATTGTGCAATAAAAAAATTATTTAACGGTCTAGTTAATTAATATTTGTCATTGGACTCGATCTTGGTCTATTCAAACTCTTTTATCATTTATTGAAAAACTGAATAAATAGTTTATTCATAAATAAATATTTTATTCAAAATCTTGAAAAAAAATATTTATTAAAATATTTGATAAATAAAATAAATGTTTTATTCACATGCCTATGAATAAAGATTTATTTAATTTATGTGATCAATATAACATGAATAAAATTATTCCTCAGACTTTAGAATTATATCTATTCCATTAATTAAACTCAAATAGAATTTAATCAAGTTCAATAGAAACACTTAGTGTGTGAGCCTCTAAGATTCTTTCTCATTATCATTAGGGGGGATTTCTTAAAGTCTAAGATTGTTATCTAGTAACGGATCAAAAAACCCAATATAAAGAACTTAATGTCACAACATTGACGACAACATATGAATGCTCATTGTGTGATATAATCTCGTTGTTACAATATCTTATCAAGCAAGTTTCATAACTATGTCACCAACATATGTGCTAAATATGTATTTCTTTGACTATCTGAAATAAAAATGTTGTTACGCCATGGCCATGGAATTTAATGTAATGTTTATCTTCCAATCAAAGTGTTGAGATATCAAATTCCAAAAATATGGAAGGAAAAAAATTTCCTCGACTTATTCATTAATGAAAAGTTTGTTGGGACCACTTTGTGTATGAATATTGTATTTGTTGTAAATGGGTGTCAATATATGTCAATGATGATCAACATAAAGAAAGGGAATCTCTTAATTGAAATAGAGATTGGAAATTCAGATGCTTTATGCACTAATTTTAAGTTCCAGATATGTGTATCACGACTGATACATTGTCTACAACAATTAAAGATATTGGGATTATTTTGTGGAAGTAGTAAAAGAAAAGGTGAAGAA
This sequence comes from Viscum album, assembly GCA_963277665.1. NCBI lineage: Eukaryota > Viridiplantae > Streptophyta > Magnoliopsida > Santalales > Viscaceae > Viscum > Viscum album. Next base: position 1,716,296,561 of record OY728130.1, read on the forward strand.
AAGGTTTTGGAGGAGGTTTGGAATTCTAAAGTGGCCATTGCATGAGTTTTGAGATTGAAAGTTTCCATGCATGTTAATGAACACTTAGTTTTCTACTAAGTATCTTTATAATACTTACTTAAAAAATAGGGCCATCCCACTAGCCAGTTAGCCATCTTCAACCCAAGGCTCATGATGGGCCACAGGGGTCAAACACACCCATGGAGAAGCGAGCCAGTCCATCCATAAAGAGGCGCATGGGGTCCTTGTATAAGCCCCTAGGGTATGCAGAGTGGCAGCTAGGTGCGTGCTTGAGGAGTCATAGTGGGTGCAAAGAGCACGCCCACAGAGAACCAGTGCGGGGCGGCACTGGAAGGGGGAGAGGAGTAATCTGGGAAGATGATGATACAGATTGATATTTAAACAGCAATAATCTCATGCTTTAGTTTCTATGTGGGATGGATTTTAAAAAAGTGGAATCAATCTGAGCTATCAATCCGATGTCACGTGAGATCTTGGCCGCACATCTCAATCCAGATCTGAGCTTATAATCACCACCGCTCATCCAATCCTGCGTCTTGCCTAATTGAATCAGAGCCATATGATCTTCGACTAAGGTTCATCTTCAACCTATGACCAATCGACTAACTCCATTTCATCGTCACCATAACCAGTACACCTTGATCTAGCTCTCGGATATTATTGAAGTGAAAATATATTGTATAAGGATTGTCTGACTGACACTATTCCATGCATGAAACTATATTTTAATGCCTAAAATGCAACACAAATATCAATGAATAGTTTAGGGAAAAAATTCCATTGGCCATTATATCTTGAGAATTCAATATTTCCATGAGACTCTTGATGCATACACACATTCTTGAATGCCTGAAAGAAGGGAGATAGCTGGATGGTTGAAAAGGAAAAAATTTCGAATTTAGATGTATCTCATGAAAATGGTTTGAAGATTTCAAAAACCGCGATCTTTTTACAATATCTCAAGGATCTCGGACATGGAAAATATTTGATCTCTACTTATAAAAATGGATCCACTAATTCTAGAAGGGGATTCTTCTTCCAAACCTTTCAAGATCTCTTGTTCTAAGAGAAACATAGAATCTCAGATCTTCAAGTTTAACAAGGGGCATGAACGATACAAAAACCATTATGGGTTTGTGAAAATTATTGCATGTACCATTATGGTTCGCATAGAAGAAGGAACTGCATACCTTTCTAGTTTGTGAATAAGAAGGAATCGTGTACCTTCTTGGGTATGTAAAGTAGGAGTGTCACGAATCATTCTGGGTTTGTGAGGAAATGGTACCACTTACCATTCTGGTTCTACGAAGATAAGGTCCCATGAACCAGCTCTATTTCGACGAAGTGGAGAATAGTGTACCACTTGGTATGCGAAGGAGGCCCTCACTCTCCATGCATAATAGTTTCATGCATCCCGTGCGTGAGGAGGAACGACGAACCATCCTAGTTCTCTAAGAATACTTTCACACTCTATGCAAAGAATAAATCTATATCCTCTATATAAAAAAGGAAAACATGAACCATAATAAACTTGATGAAGTTTGTGTGAACAAGTGGAGATCACATGCATGATGCACATGCAAATCATATACATGATTTGAGACTCCCACGTGTGCAAGAATAAACCAAACCGTGGAATGATCACATTCAGTGTTTCAATAATATTCATGGATAAACATATAAATGACACATAAAATTGAATGAACTGAATAAGGATTTGGGTATGCACTTGAGAGGAAGAAAAAATAAATTATGTTCATGCATGCAATATTCATTTGAATAAATTCAAGGCAACATGTGTGTGAATTTTTTGAAGAAGGAAAATTAAACGGGTGGAGGGTATTTGTATGATTTCTTGTATATGTGAAGACATTTAAATAAAGAGACACACTCTTGGGTGCACGTTTATGAAGAATTAGAAGAAGTAAAATAAAGGGAAGAGTTTATTTAAAGACTACATGCATGATCTCATGCATACATGTGAAGAATGAAGAAGAAGATCTCATTCTGATGATGTCTGGTGAACTAATTTTCAGTGTTTGAACAATCACAAAAGGATTTCTGATTCTGGTCAAGAATAATAAGAAGTCATAGTACATCTGGTTGTTGAATTAAAGAATAAGATTAAACATTAAAGAGCATCAATAATGGAACTATATAAAATAAAATTATCATACTAAACAGAAGACAAAGACTTCCATGCCTATCCATTGAAGGGACCTTCACATCCATAAATTGAGTGTGACTTCACCCTGGGTAGTGAGCCAAGGGGAGTCAACGGAAGTGATCTGAGGGAAGTAGTGATATATCCCTAAAATTGTGTAAAATAAGTGTGCATTGGATGGAGTGAATGTACATGAACCTTGTAATCCACATCTAGTGAATATTAGTGGAATTAGGTATGACCGGAAACCTATCGGTATATACTCCTTGGACGTAGCCCTTAGTGGTGAACCAAGTAAAAGTGTTGTATTTTCCTTCTACATGTGAGTGTTTTAATTAATAAAAATATCCATCATATAGGTTTAATTAAGATTATAATAATGTGGTAACAACATCCAATAAAAATAAAAAAATGTTGAAACCCTGATTTACCCCCCCCCCCCACACACACACCTCAGGGTGACCTTGGGTCCTTCAATGTCACTCGTGTCGCACCCACTATATCCAACATCTCCATGAAATGTTATTTTCATGATTTACTAAATAAATCTACATAGACGAGTTGTAATATATATTCATAATAATATTAAATTCTAAGCAACATTACACAACCTCGTATATAAGAATATCCAATGACACCAAATCATGTGGAATTTTTACTGGCGGGTTTTTTCTCATAATCTCTAATCTTGGTGATTAACAAGTGAAAACATCATGAGAAAAATCCACATTTCTTATGAGTACTCACACCTAAAAGTCTATGTATTATGTATCCCATTATAGTACTCTATCAATACATAGAACAATATTTGAGAATATCATCCTAGCACATCAAGGTTCCCATCATAGCAGGGAACTGCTATGACCTTATCAATGTGATATATAATCCTAGACATTAGTACATTAGAGACATGCAGAACAACAAAAACGTATATAATAATAAGTTTTATTAATATTCAATACATCGAATATTCAAGTAATAAATGTAAAAATATTTGGTCTAAGGACATCAACTCCAACAAACTCCCACTTGGACTAGAGCCAACTACATGTGACCTTCAGTTCGCTAGAGCTCACATGATAGTAACATTTTTGTTGAGTCAAGGATTTATTCAAGGGGTCCTCCATGTATTGTTACATACATGATCTCTTAAATATATATTCAATTTATGTACATTAACTTAGTATGACAAACCTCTATGATCTATCACGATAGATCTTGATCCCAATAATATATGCTACTACACCCAAATACTTAGAGAGTATCATTTATTTAATTGTTCCTTAACAGACAGTAAAACATGTATTTTTTTAAATTAGTAATATGTAATCAAAATATACTATTAAGAAAATTACTACACTCCCACCAAACTATTTTCATACACATGGATATTATTTGATCATTATGAAACCAGATTCCATTATGACTTTATAAAAACAAATGTTCCCTGACATGGATGCTTTATTTAATCCATTAATAGATTTTTGTAACTTTTATACCTTTTTGGAATCCTTTAGAGTCACAAAACCTTCAGTTTGTGTCATATAAAAATATTCATGAGGGTTCCCATTGAGGAATACTATTTTAAAATCCATTTTCAAAATCTCATAATCATGGAAATCCATAATGTAAAGTAAAATTCTAATGTATTTCAACATTGAAACAGGTGAAGAGTTTTCATTGTAGTAAATACATTGAAATTTTTTAAAACCTTTTCCACCAGTCACACCTTATAGGTACTGAATTGTCCTTCCATGTCTATTTTTTTCTTGAACACCCATTTGAAACCAATCGGATTTATATCTATTGGTGGGTATTCCTAAATCCAGACATAGTTTTTGGTATATGGAATCCATTTTAGAATTCAGGGCTTCTTGCCACTAGGAACAATTTGTGCCACTTACTACTTCCTTCAAAGGTTAGAGGATCATTATTATTAATTAATAATGAGTCACCATCCTTGGTGACTAGAAAACCATAGAATTCTGGTTCTATAACCTCTCTAGTACTCCTACACAGTAATTGTGTATATGGAATAATTCCTTTTTCCACAGAGGCTTTATAGTATTTTTTCCTTTTCTAACTCTTGTGTATATTGAGTCTGGACTTTGTCGAAGTTTATCTCTCTCCCACTATTTCTTTTAGGTATCAGATCCTCATCAAGAAATGTTGGATTTATATCAACCATAAACTTTTTTTCTAAATAATTTTATAGTTATTATCCCTTTGTTTCTTTGGGATATCCTATAAAGATACACTTTTTTCTGAAGGTGTAATATTATTACCACAATATGCCTTAAAAAATGCTTTTCAACCCTATACATGTAAGTAAGACAACACGGGTTTCTTTCCATTCCTTAACTCGTATGGTATGCCATCTATTTTTTTAGTTTTCACTCGTTTTGGTATATAGGATATTGTTTGTAATGTGTATCCCTAAAAGGATAATGGAATACTCGCATGACTCATCATTGATATCACCATGTTGAACAAGGTGTGGTAACTCATTTAACTGACACCATTCCACTTATGCGTAAAAGGAGGAGTGAATTGAGATAAAATTCAAAACTCCCATAGATAATCAATGAATAATTGATTAATATATTCTCCAATATGGTCTTAGAAATGTTTCTTAATCTACTTACTGAGATAGTTCTTAACTTCATTCTTGTATTCCTTTAATTTTTCAAAATAATTCAACTTAGACCTCATTAAGTTTCCATATCTATATCTACTAAAATTATCAGTAAAAGTTAAGAACTTTGAGTACCAACTCCTTAATTTAATAGGAACTTGTCCATAAACATCAGTATGAACTATTTCAAGAATATATTTATCCCTTTCTCCTTTCCCACTATATAGGGATTTGGTCATTTTTTCTTATAAACATGTGTGACAGACACTAGGTGGTTTTAGGTCAAAAGAATATAAATATCAATCTTGATGTAATTTAGTCAATATATTTTCATTTACATAATATAGTTGGTGATGCCAAAGTTGGGTGTGGTATGATTCATGTGAAGTAAATTCATTATTTAATTCAATTATTTGGTTTGTGTAATAAAACACATAAAGTCCATTATTTAAATGTGTCTTACCATAACAAATTCTATCTTTATAAAAGAATCAACACATTTCCCAAATTTGAAAATAAATCTATCTGTATGAATTTTTGATATAGAAATAGTGTTTTGGAATCTAAATTCACATAATAACAACCCTTTATAACTAAGATAATTTTGGTTGGAAACGTGATGTGGTATTCCACAATAGTTATAGAAATATGTTTAGCTCTATTGGCTAATTGAATATATACCTCTCCTCGGTCAATATTTATTAATATACTTGGTTCTTGCATTTGAATACATATATGAGCACCAAAACCTATATCTAATTCACTATTTTTAGAAATAGATAAATTTCAGTCAATAACAAACTCACCGGAATATTCCCCTTGCTTCTTTGAATGGGTTTAGTTTTTCTTCTAGTGTCCCTTATTACCACATGAGAAACAGACAGCATCATATTCCCTTATTTTCTCCTTGATCTTCCTCTTCTTTAAAGGGTGTGAAGAATTTTTTGGACTAAATCTCTTCACTTTACCATCCCATTTATTCACCATAAGAACAGAATATTTTTTATGCTTCCTATCATTATCTACTTGGTGAAAAAGACTAAGAATATCTATTATAGACTTCTCAATGTTTTTCATATTAAAATTTACAATTAAACTTGAGAATCTATGGAGTGTATCTATAATGTGGTTGGTGCCTATTTCTTCGGGGAGTTTAAACCCTAGAACCTCTAGGCACTCAATGTAGCCAATAAGCTTGACTACATGAGGCCCGGCTGGGGAACCCTCTCCAATATTTCTCGGAAAGATCACCTTGGAAATCACAAATTTATCATGTCTATCTCTCTCATGGAAAATATCATAGGGGTTATCAAACACTCTATAGATATCCATGTTTTCCTGATACCTCATTAGTTCACTAGACATCGATGGAAGCATCGTACATTGAATGTCGATCGCATCACTCAAATATTTTTCATAGATAAGGAACTCTTTATTACTAGCCTCTTTAGTTGGAGGATCAAGCATTAATGATTCTAGAATATAATATTTCATCTCATGGAATAGCATAACTCGAAGGCGTCTAAACCACTCTTGGAGTTACTTTTAGTTAGGATATTATACTTCTCCAATACTCATCATACGGATTGGGTGGTTGATGAACATTTAATTTTTTTCTCTAAAATTAAAAAGAGTATATTAGTATTACTTTTCTTGATTACAAAATAAGTGAGATATAAAAAAATTAAATGCTTTTATTTATTTCTTTATTAAATATCCCACTATTTTATCAACTCTCTATAGCTCTCGCCACTAAAATTAGAATGACTTGTTACATTAACATTATAGTGGTAAGTATCTCTATTACTTTTCTTCATGATCCATAATTAGGCCATTAAAACTATAATAAAGAATTTAGGTTGGCGGTCTTTCCAACTGTGGACTTGAAACTCCATGATCCACTGAGTAAATTCTCATGTCCTAAAATCTTAACTTGGATTTTCTCAAAACATGCCTCTAAATTTGAATTGAATTTACTTTTAATGTTAAACTGAATACAATTTTGGTTAAGGCATCCAAAAAATCTCATGGGAACTCCCCGATTAATGTAATTGTCCAGACATTTTCCATGTACAACACTTAGTTATATAGATTCAATATCAATTAAGTAATGGAAGGCTTAGTATGACTTTATATTTTATTAAAGGGTTTTAATTTATTATACATAAATTTTAATCCTGTTTTATCCTTTATATATCATGTTTATATTATGTGGATGTTCCTTAATTAATTATTCATGTTGTATAAAGCATTTATGCATAATTAATTAATTTATTTTCAACTTTCTACATTTATTCCATTATTTATGTGTTCATGGACTTGCATCCATAAGATAAATAATTGTATTGATAGAGTTTATTAATTAATTAAATGAATAATTAATGAGATTTATCTAACAGTTTATTTATGAGTGGACATTAAATCAATCTTTGACCTGGGGGAAATAACTCATATTGTTGGTCTTGGCATGAGTTACAACATTTCACCTATCCATATGTGAATCACCTAGGTTCCAATTATTATGGTTCCATATTGAACCACCTCCACATGCCTTGGATTTTTCCATTAATTACAAATATTTATTACTTACACACAGGTGAGGGGAACAAAAGTATTGATTAATGAGGGCTATATAAATATCCTTGGACACATAGGTCCAACATAAAAATGGAGGGAGGGATAACTCCTAGGCCATAATTTAATTTAATATTAAATAATTTTAAACTCATGTAATAAGTTAAATAAAAACATCCAACACATATGTGGGTCTTGGTCAATCTTCTGAATGGTAATGCATGCAACAAATCCACAAAATTTAGAATCTAGATATCATTTATTTATTCATTATTTTATTATTTAAGATAAACGTGTTTTCATTAATTAATTAATTAATTAATTACTTTTCATCTTAATGGTTGTTTGATCATATTTGGAGATAGCCATCATTAATGTAATTCATGGAAAATAAACGGTAGAACCAATAATGACATATTAATTATATTAAATTAATTTTTTATTTAAAATTCCATAAAACCATTATTCAATTTTCAAACACACAATAATGTTCCAATCAATAAATTGAGGTTTTAATTCTTCAATTTTCAATTTTATTGTAATTTTAATTTTTTTTCATCAATGGGAGACTACACGGAATGTACATAAAGCTACAATCCATGTACCTCGGTTACTGTATATCCAAGTCACATGCTAAAATCCTTATTTTGTTAACTCGGTTAGAAAACATGGTATGGACATTCTAGATAAACACCCTATATCTACTTTATATGTTCCATGTTATCCAGATAAAAACACAGTTTACAATTAAATAACTGTGTGAAATTAATTATCCATTGCATATAGATAAAATATGCATGGTTATACGGTGGTTTATCTGACCACACACAATGTAACCCAATTTTACCATCCAAAGATTTAACACTTCACAATAGCATCTTCAGACGTTCTTCATTTGTTATTAAAACTTTAAGAAAATAAAACAATGATCGAACATGATTAATATGTTGATAACATGTTAATTCAAATAGGATTAAAGAATAACTAACTTGAAATGAAAAATATTACAAGAATTTTTCATAGATCAAAAATCAAATAAATAATTATAAATATAAATGTGATGCTCTGATACCACTTAATTATTCTGGGTATAGCAGAATCATGCACAAGTAGAAAACATATTAAAATTTATTTTAATAATCATTTCCCAAAACCAAGAGCATAGATATTTCAATCAAATTTATAATTAATTTATTTAATATTTGAATAAATAAACACTTAGGTTTAGGAACATTTTTCATAGGTGAATATTGATCATCCAAAATTACCCTTTTAGATTACCTTTGTTATGTTTTGAGGATCCAAGTACAGAATCCCTCTAGTGGTGATCCACACGTGCTCCTATGATATCCGAGCAACACCACTTGATCTCTAAATGCTTGGACGATTAGTAAAATGTCTTCGTTTATTCATTCTTGATCTCTCATTCTTCGACCTTGAATAAATCTCTCTTTCACTTTTCATTATTAAGAGGGATAAAGAATGATCATTTGAGAGACAATTCATTGTGTGGAACAATTATCTATAATCAATTTTTGATACTCTATACAATATACATAGTCATATATTTAGACAGTTAGGATTATAGTTAAAATAATATTTACTTGTATATCGGTCATTAAATACGGTTTATTACCTTTAAAAAATCTCATTCCACATAATATTATTATTATTTTTATTAAGTGGTGCGCTCCAACTTGTGCAATAACAAATATTATATAACAGTCTTGTTAATTAATATTTTTCACCATACTCGGTCTTGGTCCATTCAAACTCTTCTATCATTTATTGAACAACCAAATAAATATTTTATTCATAAATAAATATTTTATTAACAATCCATCTAATAAATATTTATTAAAATATTAAATAAATAAAATAAATATTTTATTTAAATTCTGGTGAATAAATATTTGTTTAATTTATGTGATCAATATAAATTGAATAAAATTATTCCCAGGAGTTGAGAATAATATTTATTCCATTAATTAAACTCAAATATAATTTATTCAAGATAAATGGAAACACTTAGTGTATGAACCTCTTGGATTCTTTCTCATTGTCATTGGATGGGCTTACCTAAAGTCCAAGATTAATGTCTAGCAATGGGTCAAGAAACCTAATAGAAAGAACGTAATATTGAAATGTAATAAAACCACATAAAAATACTCACTATGTAATATAATCCTTTTTTCACAATATCTCATCAAGAAGATAACATAACCATGTCAACATACTATATGCTCAATATTTCTTTCTATGACTATCTAAAATGAAGACGCTTTTACAAATAGTTGGTCCTAAGACACCAACTCCAACTGTTTATACCTCGAATCAAATAGGGCATTGGCATAACTGGAATAAACAAGTAATGTACCTAAAAACAGATAACCAGGTAGCCTAAAATCTTTTAAATTAGCCATAAATTATTTAGCCACACCATTATGCTTGTAACCTTTATGGTTCCCATTATTTTTTATTATCATCAAACAAATTATAACACAATGACCCATCTCATTATAATTAATTAATATTATTATCATCTTTTCATTATTTGTCACAATGTTTAATTGAAATCATGATCCACATGTCCAAATATTCCCCATCGAAAACACTTACCATATATTAAAAGGCATTCACCAAGGTGATTTTTACCACACTTATCATAGGATTGAAACATTATTTTCTTAACTATTTATTTCTTTGATGGATTCTTTCCCATTACCATTCATCTATACCATTATTAATTATTATCATGATGGAATATATGATCATTATTAAACTCTATTTCTACCTTCTCTACACATCTAAAAAGTTTCTAATACTTTTAAATTCATGAGAATCAAATTTCCTTTGATATAATAGATTCAAAAATGTGTAAAATAGATTAATTTATCTATCAAGATAATAAATGAATTTTTGTATGTACCATGCTGATTGGGTGATATTTTCTTCATAAGTGACTACTAAATATTATTTCTTCAACCTCAATTCCATGAATTTATTTTCCATCCTAAGTTCATTAGCCTTGGGAAGATATTTATCAACTAAAATATTCTTAAATTCATACCATTCAATGGAATAAATCTCTTTACTTTACATATAATTATCACCATTATCTACCACTGATCGGATTCACCTTCAAAATAATATATAGTTAAATCTAAATTTTAAGTATTTGAACAACTAATGACTTTAAATATATTTTCCAAATATTTAATCGATCCCTTATCTACCGTATGGTCTGAAGATCTACTGAATGCTGGAGGAACCTATTTCATTAAAGGCTCTATTATAGACATGTTTCTCTATGGTGAATATGGTTTTTATCTATCATGTATGAAACCACCATTAATAGTTTGTGTCAAATTACTCATCACAATAAAAAAATACTTTATTTCATTTCCAAAAATTCTAGGTTATTATTTGGAAGTTTATTTTCCACTTAGTGCCATCATACTTTTTCTTTATTTTATATAATGAAAACCATTATTAAAAGGTGTTTTTTAAATGAAGTAACATGGTAATATTTATATGATATATAATGCCAAAAACCATATATTATAATATATCAATGGTATTCTGTTCATATTATCCTAACATTAAAATTTATCAAACCCCTACTCTGATACCAAATATAAGGACCCAATCTATATTCAACCCATATATATTCAATTTTTACAAGAATTTTTTTCATGAATTTATAATGATATTTTCATGCTTATAGATTTAGAAAATTCCTCCAAAACTATTATTTATCAATCCAATACATTAAAAATAATAAACTTCCATTCAGTGTCCTTTTTTTCAACAATACAATACTTTTATAATGAAACTTTTCATGACTAATAATCATAATTTTCAGCTTGAATTCTTCATTATTTCTACTCATTCTTAAACTCTATTAAAAAAATTAAAAAACAAGGGATGAACAGAAAGATATAATTAAATTAAAAAAAATAATAAAATAATTGTCTTAATCTATTCGAAAACCCTGAGATCATATAAGAGAGTCTTCAATTAACATAAAAAATTTTGAGTTCAAATAATTTTTTACGTACACATGAAATCATATTTTTAAAACTAATTTTTTCATAAAACACGTTATAATAAAACATAAAGGAAAAAAATCATAATCATAATGGTTTCTTTAAAAACATGAGAATCCATGAAGAATCTTTTCTTAAAAATATACCTTAAACCTTAAACAGAATAATCATTACTTTAAATAAATTTATTAGAATAACATATGAAATCAATGGATTTCAATTAAAACACATTAGAAGACATAGAAAATTCAAATAAGATACTTGGGACATCATCTCTATATAAACCTTACAAGATCCTTAATAACTGGAATAAACTTCTTGGTTATTTACCCAATAATTATCTATAGAGCAGAATCAGTTCCCAATGCATTAGAAAGATATATCGAGCTCACCCATCATCATAAAAAATTCCATAGACCAAAACATATATTAAATCCATAAAACCATTCATTTATATCTTAAAAATGATAAAAGTATACTTCTAACCCCTAATAAAATCATTTTTAGATATTCATATATCCCATTCCTTTAAAAAATAATTTTCAGAACTAAAATACCTATCACAAAGGGAAAGAGGGTTTTAATTTTAAGAAAACTTGGAAAATTGTAAAGGAATCAAAATATAAAATAATGGTTGTATCAAATAGAAAATACATTGTCATAATATATGCTAAAATTGAACATTTATTTTTCCTTTTTAAATAAAATTTAAAACATTGTGTATAAAATATATAAATATATTCCTTTTGAAAAAATTTGGAAGAAACTCAAAAGAGAAAAAAAAATCCATTATAATTTATTTATTCTAGTTTAAATACATCCATACAAGGATTTTCAGAATATAGAAATTGATGTAAAATGTTTATAAATTAAATCTTTAAAATATATAAATTATGTTTTTAATGCAATGTGTCAATTACCTAGAGACAGGAATGTCACATGGGTTATTAATCATCCTGAATAATGAAATTATTTTAATTATTTACCTATTTAATAACCATCTCATGTCTACTTTTCTTTTATTTCATTTATATCAACTTTATAAATAATTACTTAATCGGTAAAATTTCTATATGATGTTTTGAGAACATTCAAATTATAAGATAGAAATGGATTAGTATATTGGTTATGGATAGTTAGATTATGATTATATAATTTATCTGAATATTAATAATGTCATAATTATTATATTAATACATTATAAAAACTTTTAAAACCAACCATGCAAAGCGGTCTTTAAAAATGAATCATGTTATTTCATGGGGATGGTTATCTGTACATACTCATGAACAACGTATACATTTTACTACTGGGTTAAAAATAAAAAAGGTATAAAATATTTTTACATTTCAAGAATAATAATTATATTATTAATATAATATTAACACATTATTTATATCTTTATAACCAGCCTTTCAAGGAGGAAATGAAAAACAAATGACATTTCATCAGTGAGGTAGTAGTCCACACATACGCACGAGTGATGGTATCATTTTCCAAAAGATGGAAATGTAAAAAGGTGAGTGATATATTATCATTATATAATAATAATAATGTTATAAATATCATATATTTTTTCTCCATAATTTTCACCAACCATGTAATATGGTGATGAAAAACAAAATATAACACTTCATGGAGGTGGTAGTCCTCATATACGCACAAGTGATGTTTTAAATTTACATAAGATAGATAAGTAGATTATAAATGGTTATACCATAAACATAATAATGATAAAGTGTATGTAAGATACTAATTATATTGTTTAATCTTTGTTGAAGCATATTTGGAGGAGTTAGAAGAAGAAATAAATTTAAATTGCTCGGTTAAGAAGTATACCTCTTCTTTGTAAAATCGTCATAATATTGTACTTCAAGCCTACCTAGAATGGTATTATGATCAAACTAAGGCCTATAGAATATGGGGAGGCGTTTCAATATGGTATTTTGGAAGGTATTTCCCTAACTAATTAGATCTTAAATTTTAGATTAAATAGAATATGTGGTGACCTTTTATATGAGGGGAAAAGGACACACTTTGAAATTTTCAAAAATATTAAAATATATTAACAGCTTACTTGAGAAAAATAACATAAAAATGGAAAAAATTTAAATAAGATTAAATTTATGGTATAAATATGTCAATATGGAAGAATTTATATATGCTTTAGGTTATTTTAACCCTTATCATTTTATTTTTCACTCTTTTAACTGGTTTAAACTCTTATCACGGTAACTAATATTTTTAACAACATTACTATTAATAATGACCAAAAATGAATTTTAAATCAATAAAAAAATTATACAATGTAATTCAAAATAAGGATTCCAATTTAACTAATTTAATTCCAATAAGTGGAAGATATTATTTTTAAAATATACCATCAACAAGTGATGAAAAAATAGTTTTCCATAAAAACTTATTTTTAATTATAAAAATGTTTTTATACAAATTTCATGTATAATTTTTATTATGATGACATTTTTTAAGTTTTGGTTTGAAAGATATTTTTTATTGAAACAAGGCACCTTGTTTTTTGGTAGAGGAGACCAATTACATGGCCCTTAGGCCCAGTGGGAATTAAATCCCATAACATAGCCCTGAAGGGCCATATTTTTTTCCAAAGGCCCTCTAGTGAATAGTAATTATATAGTACCTTAACTATTATAGTACAGTGTCACCGGTGTTATAGTCCCACCGCTATTATAGTACCTATCATGAACCAGCTCGAGTTGACCCTGATTTGGTCACCCAGGCCCACCCACGACAAGTCCCAAAAAGCATTCCCAATCCACCCAGAATGGTGACAAGCACCGAGGGCATTAGTACAGTACACAAGGGAACTATTTCTCCCAAATATAAACAATCAAACAAATAATGGAAAGAAATGTACAACCCAAAATACATTTACATAAAAACCGAACTGAACATTATTTGTACAAGAAAATGAAATTACAACTAAACCAACAACTCAACTAACAAAATTTGATAACCCACTAACTCCATGTGACCACAGTGGTCACTCTCCAACACAATGATCACATTTCTCCCAAGGTGATCAAACTCAGACTGAAACCTGTACAAGGGCTAAAAATAGAATAAGACTATAGGTGTGAGTATTAAAACTCAGTAGGTTAGCCCGATATTCTATTCCCAATGTGCATAATTTAAAATAAAAGAAACATAAATTTCAAGTTTTAAATATAAGATATAAAGGTATATTTTCCAAATGAGTTCACATTTTATAAAAAAATACCAGACAAAAACATTCATGTTTTATAAACAAGAATGCTAGTAACAATTTTCAAAGAGGTGCAACTTCAAAATGAAACTAGTTTTAAAGAGGGATGATTTAAAAATGTAAAATTTAAAATAAATAACACATACTTCTGAATATACCAACCAAACACACCGTATGACGAAGTTTTGTACAAAATCTCTGATGAGCACAAGTTATGGGAACACCCCTAGGCACTAGTTAGTTGTGAGCCCCAGGTAATTCGTATCTCAGTGAAAGTAACCATAATAAATATTCATTCTCATGCACATGATCCACTAGTATGGAGAATACCCATAACCTAGTGGTCCCCCGACGTCATCGTCATAATAGTTTAGTTATTGTTGTCATCGTCAAACTTGCTACGTGAAACAGGGGCCAAACCCCATGAGATCACTAGAATACTAGTCCATGTCTGCCCACCTAGATACTTGGGATTCCCTTTAGTGCTCAATAAAGATACACATATTTTAAAAAAACATTTCACATCAAAATTTCATTCCCAAACCATAAACATAGATGTATCCCCCAAAATTTCTTCACATTTCTTTCACGAATCAATAAACCACAAAAAAAATTCGTAAAACAATTTCAAGGAGTGTATTGAGGATTTGCACATAAAACTCATTCAAAAACACTCTTTTATGTATAAACACACAACAAAACCATACCCAACCAAATTTACCATGATTATTAATTATTAATGGGTACAAAATGATATTTAGTCTTTAATATGTCAGGGGAGGAAAAATAGTAAGTTCAATGAGTCAAAAATGTTGAAAAAAATTAAGGAGTTATAAAAGAAACAAAATATGTTTTTAAATCTATAAATGGGATCATGGATAAGCCCAAATCATGAAGTAACCCCCCTTTCTACAAAAAATCCCAAAAAATAATTGAGGCACCTAAATATGGATAATTAGTTATAGATTAAACTTTTAAAATCAAAATTAATCTCACTCCAGACCAAGGAAAAGGATCATGATTTTCCATGAACCGGATCAAAACCAAGACATAAAAAATTGGGTGCGACAATTCTCCCCACCATTAAAGCTTTCTTCCCCCGGAAAGACATACCACTTTCTAGATTAATTATTAACACCTAATTATTCCTTATCAAGATTATCCAGCCTCTCAATCCAAGGAAATATCAATCATAATTAAAAGAACATAAGCCTCTTGCCTCAAAAAAACACCAACTCACAACCACTTCTTGAGAATCAACCGATGGATCGAGTCACAACCTCCACATCCATATTAAGAATTAGATTGTTCGGCCGTATCCCAATTAACACAATGATCTCCCAAACCAAGGAGCACTCATGAAAACCAAATATTCTAGGGGAGTTCGGAATGGACTCCCCACCATTAAGAAATAACTAGCACTATACAAGTTCATAGGATAAAAATTCAGGAGACCCATGGTGGGTATCCCCAACATTAAAAACCAACTAGAAATGAACAAAAAAGAATTAAACATGAGCTAGAATCAGGCCTCACTCACATAATCCCACCAAAATTCCCCTGAAACAACCTACCAACCCAAGTTGAGAGGAACACAACATGAATATTTACTACACCCACTATCAAATGGAGGTGGCAGGAACTAGGCCAACGCTCTCTACACGGATCCAAGCCCCCACCAATTATGGAGGGGAGAGAAGGGTGCCTAATAATTGGGCCATTTAAACCACAAAATAAATAAAGGAACTACCTCACTGAAATGGTAGATGTATGAGCTTAGCAATACTATCCACAATCCAAGGACTCCTGAATATGTGCCAGCATCACTCCAAAACCTATGGTTGGAGATATGATAGATGAATAATCTCTTAAATCATAGTTAGGCTTTGATAATACCCAACTTGTACTCTATCCCTTAGTTCCACATAGTACCAAAAAACACTCCTAGGAAGAAGTAGCAGATCAAGACACACCATGAAACTCTCTTCCTCAACAACACATTTTTACCCAAAAAAGAACATGGAGATACACAAAACTATTTTATCTCACTTTGAACGAGGAGTAGAATGAACAAGGTATACAAAAACACCCACTAAACATCACTGAGTATAACTACTACAACTAAGAGAATCACCATAAAGGGAATGCACTTTAAATCAAGCCCAAATAGTTCTCTATTTCAATAAATGAGTTGAGGTATCATTCTAATCTGTGGGTTTAACATTTGAAACAAATTTTTAGGTTGATTAACTGGAAATATTTCCAATTGAGAACCATCTATGTCCATATCACAACATCCAACACAACTTTAGAAACCCACTAAACATTACCCCAAAACTGATCCACCAACAATATCACATCTCAAGACACAACAAGAGTATGACTTCTAGATTATAAGAATCATACCGAATAGACAACACTTCTAAGACCTAGGATAAACCATCTACATATCCATTAGTTCATAACAAACACCATAATTTTTCAGCTCAAAAAACTTTTGAAAAAAAAATAAACAAACTTGGTGGATTTTCACATTCATCAATGGTGTTTCATCAATTCTCACTCACATGAACATTTACGTGCCACCCTGGGCACTCAAATACCATGTCATACTGGCTATTCATCCATATATCCACAAAACCTTTCATGTTAGAACCCATGAAAACACCGAATGAAAAAAAAACATCATCATTTCAAAAATAATTGTGTACCATCCCAAGGCACATTAACCACCAAATCAAAAATCATTTTTATATTTCACAAGACAAGCCATGCTTCATCAAGAAACATTTGACTAAAAAAATACATTTCATATAATAAAACATCCAAAAACAACCATTCTATTCTAAATATCTCTTTCCCATTTTCAAAAAAAATCAAAAAGGTCTCTTTTCATATTCTGGAAACCACAATGGCCAAAACCCCTTTCTAGAAAAACACCAACCGCTCAAAACAAAATTTCCAAAATCAATTAATCAGATTCAAACTCTTTTCAACAGCTCAAAACACCCCATTTAAAACAATGATTCCAAATTAATTCAAAAAAATTCACACTTTCAAAACATTTTATTTCACAAACCACAAGTTTATATTAGGGAAAATCCAATCACGTTAAATCATTTCCACTTCTTCTCCAAAATTTGTTTCAAAAAAATTCAACCTTCCAAAACCATTCTTATATTTGTTTTTTGAAAACCCTTTTTCAAGTTTTCAAAATCAAATCCTACTTTAAAAACCCATTTCCATAATTCTCACATAAGTATGTTTAAAACTAAACAATCAAAATTTAAGAAAGGTCCAAGAAACCCACAAAAGGGAACTAGTGTCAGTGGGTGACTTGACCATATGGTTGGAGGCCATATGTTAAACACAAAACCAACACATAGAGACAAATTAAGAGAATGCCCTAGATCCACAGGGATTTCTAGGTCCTACGAGCTCACGGAGGCCATTATTCAGAATCCCTTTGTCATATCCCAACACCAAAAAATAAACAAGAACAAATGACACTAATAAAACCATAAATCTCGTGGAAACTCGAGGATCAGAATGAGAAAGAGTTCACAAAGCTCTTCCCAGACGTACCCCTCAAGTCCCAAAATCCTACTCCATCTACCTTGACATCCCCCAAATAACAAGGGTGCTCTAAAAAGAAAGGTATGCTAAGATTTGACCCCCTTTCATACTATTTTTTCACAAACCAATCTGAGTTGACCCTAAACCGGTCACCCACATTAGCCTGCGACAAGTCCCGAGAGGCATTCCCAATCCTCCCGGGATGGAGACAAGCACCTAGGTCATTAGTAGAGTACACAATGGAATAATTTCTCAAAAATATAAAAAATCAAACAAACAACAGAAATAAATGGATTACTCAAAATGCATTTACATAAAAATTGAACTGAACATTATTTGTACAAGAAACTGAAATTACAACTAAACCAACAACTCAACTGACCAAACCTGATAACCCAATAACTCCATGTGACCCCTCTGGTCACTCTCCAACATAATTATCACACATCACCCAAGGTGATCTAACTTAATCTAAAACCTTCACAAGGGCTAAAAATAGAGGAATATTATAGGTGTGAGTATTAAATCTTAGTAGTCTAGCCCGATATTCTATTCCCAATTCACATACTTTAAAATAAAAGAAACATAAATTTCAAGTTTTAAATACAATATATAAAGGTATTTTTTCTAAATTAGTTCAAATTCTACAAAAAAATTACCATGTTTTATAAACAAGAATGCTACTAACAATTTTCAAAGAGGTGCAACTTAAAAATGAAACTAGTTTTCAAGAGGGTTGATTTAAAGAATGTAAAATTTAAGATAAATCACACAAATTAATGAATTCACCAACCAAACACACTGTATTTTGATGGTGATTACAAAACATCCAATGATCACAAGTCACAGGAACACCCCAAGGCACTAGTTAGTTGTGAGCCCTAGGTACCTCGTATCTCGGTGAAAGTAACCATAATAAATATCTATTCTCATGCACACAAGACAATAGTATGGAGAATACCTATAAAATAGTGCTCCCACAATATCATCATCATAATATTTTAGTTATTGTTTTCATCTTCAAATTTGCAACGTGAAATAGGGGCCAAACCCCACAGGATCACTAGCAAACTATTACATGTTCGCCCACCTAGATACTCAGGATTCCATTTAGTGCTCAATTAAGTTACACATATTATAAAATACACATTTTACATAAAATTTACATTAATAAACCATAAACACAAAAATATCCCCCAAACATGCATCACATTTCTTTTACGAATCAATAAACCACTAAACAATTTCATAAAACATTTTCAAGGAGTGTATTGAGACTTTGCACGTAAAACTCATTCAAAACACTATTTTAAGTATAAAAACACAAAAAAAATCATACCCAAACATATTTTTAATCCCTAAAATAATTTAATAAAATCATTTCATGGACCATAAAACAATCCCAATTGACACAACATGGTATATACATGTAAAAAACTCATTCTTCATTTTTAGGAAAGGCCAAATGGGCCTTTAAACATTTTCTCAAAAATAACATTTGAAAAAGTTATGAATTTAAATTTTAATAAGGAGGTGTATGAACACCATTTTCAGTAGCAAAACATACTCATAAATCCTTTAAAACACTCAGGTTACATATTCAAAACACAACCATTTTTAAAAGGATGTGAAACGGGCCATTTTCCTGCAACTCGGGCCAAAACATGTTGTAATCAAAAAACCTTTTCTTTGTAAAACCAAATCCAAATTGGAAAGACATAAAAGGATCCAAAAATAATCAATGAATATATAAATCTAAAAAAATCCTTTCAAATTGAACTAGCCACATAAAAGATAACCGGGCAATTTACCGAACACATGGCATGTACTCTTTAGCAAAACAACTTATATTAATCACTTAAAAAGGAATAAAATACCATTTTCATGACATAAATTTATTCAATATACTAAAACATATAAAAAATACCATCAAAAAAGATTTAAAGATCATGAAATAATTTATCAAGCAAGAGGAGTGCACATTTATACCAAAACAACTATATTTTTAACAAAATAAGACATAAAACATCATTTTCACACCAAACAATTGAAAAAAAAAGGTTTCACAACCAAAAATATCATATAAATAAGGTTATAAAAATATTATAATGATGAAACAAAAATGATAAAGTCTTTTGAAATGGATATCCTACCCCAAATCCAGGTCGGAAAGGAAACACACACCCGAAATCACCCACTACGGTTCCCAACACTCTAGATCTGTGAAGACCCACCCTAAAAAAACCAAACCCCTATAAAATTAATTCCAAAAAACACCCTAGGTCCTGAATTTACATGGGATAAGAGTAAATTAAAAAAAATGGAATGATAAGGAAGAGGGAGAAGAAAGAAGAGGGAATCTCACCTTGAAAATTAAAGGACTCTTCATCTTACCTTAGATTTTATCCCTTAGAGGAAAGGTAATGGCATGGAACTTAATGGATATTCTCCTTAGGTACGGATGAACCATAAAATTTTTATTTGGGGTAATAATAATGAAAGATAAAGGATTTATGAAAGATACAATTTACCATAGAAAATGTGGACGATTTTAGGAATCTTGAGAAGTTTCACATTAATACTCAACTAAAATGAGCTCCAAAGAGTGGAAATAGACAATGGGGGTGCACCTAGTTATCTTGGACTTGATTGGGACTTATAATCATCAAAAAAATGTCAAAAAAAGGATATAAAAGAAACAAATTTAAAAAAAAAAACTGGAAAGGGGCCCAAGGGTTGGCCCAATACCTGAATAGATAACCCAAATTCACCATGCAAATTAAATTTTAATGGGTCCAAAAAGATATATAGGATTTAATATGTCAGGGAAAAAAATCAGATGTGTAATGACTCAAAAATGGTAAAAAAATTAAGGAGTTAAAAAATAAACAAAATATGTTTTTAAATCTACAAATGGGCTCACGATTTGGCTCAAGTCATGAAGTAACTACACTTTCTACAAAAACTCCAAAAAAAATATTTGAGGCACCCAAATATGGATTATTAGGTATATATGACACCTAAAAACTCAACATTAATCTCACCCAAGACCCAGGAAAAGGATTGGGATTTCCAATGAATCAGATCAAAACAAAGACATGAAAAACCGAGTGTGACAATACCGCTACAGTGATGCTACAGTAACCTACGCCAAATGGGGTTTGAACACCCATCCATGATTAGATTATGTTTAATAAAATTTATCTAATAATTTTTTTAAATTAATCCAAAAAAATGAAACTATTTAAATACTTGAAATGAAAATGTAGTTTTCTTAAAAACTATTATTTTCTACTATTCACTCAAAAATAATGTTTTATAGAAAATTACAAAATAAATATCTAAAAGCTAAAGTTAACTTCCTAATATCAAATATAAAGTTCTTTTTTAATATTTAAATTCTACATATAGTATTTTAATCTTTTAAATAACATAAAATATGATGGGTAACAAATTTAAAAATAATAAAAACTATTTTATTTTTTATTAAACATTAGTTAATATCATTATAATAAATATAAATCTATAAAATATAAGTCAAGAATAATAATAATAATTGAAATTTATTTACTATTAAAATTTCATGGGATATTACATACTAAATGTTGATTATCTCAATGATAATAAACTATTGATGATTCTATTTTGTGTCACTGATAAATGTAGAATTTTGGTGTAGTGTATTTGGATTTAATTATAATGATTCATTTCTATGTCTTCAAAATTTTTCATAGAGATTTTATTATTATTATTATTATTATTATTATTATTATTATTATTATTATTATTATCATCAAGACAATTTACTTATAAATTATTTCATAAAAATTTATTGAAGTTTATAAAGACATTATTATAATTGTCTAAAACAATTCTAATGCTCTTATAATGTTCTTTTTTTGTTAATATTATTTATATTTTTAATATTTTAATAGGTAAATTTATTAATAAAATCATCCACACCCCTTTTTTGGATGGTATATTTTTATGAAATGATAAAAGCGTTATGTTTGATTTTTTATTTTCATCAGTTAATTATGATATGTTTTGATGGATTGATTTAATGTTTATCTAGGATAAATATATACTTTATGTCATTAATTGATGCATAGCCTCAAAATTATATCACCCAATAATAAATTAAATAAATATTATTCTCATGATATTTTATTTTTTGGTCCATGAATGGTTATCCTAGTCTATTATGTTATATAACATATTCATCCGCTATATGATGAAAATCATTGATGTGATCCTTGAGAGAAGATATGATTTTATGTGATTATTTATTTTCCATATGAATACATCATGAAACATATTTTATATTTTTCCAAATTCATATAATAGGATTCATGTTTTTGATCCATTTCCTATGATTTTATAATGTTATTAATTTTTTTCATTCCATTGTTTTCATTATTTTATGACTCCATTATGATCATTATTTCAATCACCTTGGAGTATTAACTTTATACCAACTATTTTTTACCCATATATAAGAATTTAAGCACTCTTATTTCTTATATATCCATTCCCTGGGTTGAAATGAATAATATAACATATGATATGTCAAGAAGGGACTCATGTGTAATGAAATTGTGGATGAAATTTATAGTAGGTTGTAAAATTATACATTTACATAAATATCTTCAAAGATAATAAGCCTTCGGATATTGGGGATTCATTTATAACAAGTAGAACTGGAAAATTGTTATATTAATATATTATGTATGTATGGTATGGTTGGGTGATCTTAATTTATCATAAACTGTAAATTATAAAATATCCTATAAAAAATTTTCTAATAAAAATTCATTAAAGGGAAATTTTTAATTAAAAAATAATGAATATTAGAGTAAATAATGGATATTAAAGTAAACGTTCAATATGTATTCACCTAAATCATTTTTTATTATATAAATTTATCATTAAAGGATTATATACTCTTACTATGTTATTTTAACACTTGGAGTTACGTATATAAATACATTAAAATTTAAAAATAGTTTTACTGAGTTAAAGACCTTATAAAGATTTATTTTTTGTAGACTTATAAATACATTATATCTTTATGAGATTCAATAAAAAAAATGTTTTTCATTTGGAGTTATTACTTATCATTTCACTTTTTACTATAATGATTAATTTGAAAATGAATTTTCTCACAGAAGATAAAATCGGAAGATATATGAATTATCAAGAATATATAAAATTTAATGGCACACTAATGTAAGATTTAATAAAATATATAAATATAATATTATTAAATTATTATATAATTTTTTTGGTTTTTTTAGTTTTTTTCATTGGGAACTTGGATCATTTAATGTAATACCTTAAAAATATTAATCAACAAAATGGTTCTTTTTTATATGGTTACCTAAACAAAAATTTAAAAAACATTTATTTAAGGTATTGAATGGAATCGATAAAATATTAAATAAATTAGGATGTGTTTATGAAATATTAAAAAAATATTATTAATAAATTATCAAAAATTATAATATCTAATGGTTGACTATATGGTAGGATATTAAATATTATATGGATATAATTTGAGTTACTAGAAGCGTATTATAATATTCTACTCAATATCCATGTCATGAACCAACCTGGGCCAGTCCTTGAATAGGGCTCTTGAGCTAGTCTGTGATATCCCCAAGACATGTTCTTGATCACCCTAGGGTGGAGAACATAATCATAGGAAATCTGATGAGAACTCATGGGGATGATCTTTTCCAATAAAATATAATCAAATAATCAATGGAAATAAATCAGGATTCTAGCTTGTTGAATCTATACGTTAGACATCCATTCCAAAGTAAATAATATATATCAAAATAAAAGAGAAAATAATAGTGTGCAGAATAAATAAACATACAAGGAAAAATTTATAAAAAAATATTATACAATATTTCAAATACAAAAGAAAATAAGTTTGAGATGGATGGTATATATACAACTATATATAAACCCAAAAAACTATATAGACAACCAAATATTTATTTGACCTTGTGGGTCACTCCCAAATCCAAAAACCCATCATCACTTAAGGGTGATTGAAGCCATGTAGGAACCTAAACCTAAAATTGAGAATTTGATTGGTCTAATCATACAGCTCAGTAGTCATGTTGAAGTAAACCACAACCCATGTTTTATATTTATGTGAAATAACCATCTCTTGCTAGTTTAATACATGACTTATAAAGAAAAAAATTCTTTTATATTAGTTTCTAAAACAAATAAATGTATGTTTCTATTCTTTTCATTAAAATATGACTCATATAAAACATATGTTTTGTGAATTTTAAAGAGTGGGTTCGTAAAAAATTTCAAAATTGGAATGTATTATTTTTGAAATCCTTCTTTTTAGATGTGTTTATAAAAGTAAAATTGTAAAATATTTATAAAACATTTTTTATAAGAATATTCAAACCATAAAATTTATTTTAAATGAGAGTTGTAAAATATAATAGGAAGCATTGAAAATAATAAAAATAAGATAACAATAATGAAATGATTGAAATGGGAAAACATCAAGTAGTGTACTATAAAAATAATAAAACTGAAGTAATGAAAATAAATAATCATGTGTTAGTATTCATTGAATTACCCTAGGAGATGAGGAGAAAATAAATAACATACTAAACAAGACCAATAATACCGACACACTTGAAAGAATCTATCAACCCTATTGTTATATCCTTCCCTACATGGAATAACCGAGGGGATTATTCCAAGGTAGAGTGAAGTTCGTACTAATGGACACTATCCAGATCATCATCCTAAGCTAGTGTATCCTGTGTCCATGGAAATTCCACTATCTAATCTCTGGTCCCATTATGTATGTGAAATTGGGGTGATCCATTCAATAGTATCAACTATGATATAAAAGTAAATACATACCACCACATGAAACGTGATACACACATACAAGGTTCACCATTGAGAACACCTCCTAAGAATGCCCCTTACTTTCAAAACCATTAATACACAAGGTAATTCCTATACCAATGGAATTATTATTCCTTTAAAAAAAATTCGTAGAAAAACTAAGGAGTATTTTTCAAGAGAAAAAACCCTTTCTAAAGTTCAAACCATGACTTCCTAATGCACTTAAAAACAATTCTTATACCTATTTTTAAAAAATACAAATGCATGAAAAACATTTCAATGTAACATTTAAAAATCATTATAAACACCAAAAATCATTTCAAATTTTATAAATTGCTTATAAATTCCATTTTGGAATTTCATCAAAGAAGTGGTGTGCAAGGATGAACAAAACATGTTTATAAAATTAATTTAAAAAGTAAAAAAAGTGAATGAAAATAAATTAGATCTTGATTTTTATTTCAATTAATCATTGAAAACCTATAATAATATCTTTGTATATAAAAACATGTTCATAAATAATAATTCAATTAATGGTTATTAAATTAAAGGTTAATACATTAGGAAAACTATCCTGAATCATCACTTCTAATGTATGAGTCAATAATCCGCCACAAGCAAGGAATATTCTTAGAAAACTAAAACCAACACTAAAAATGAAGAAACATATAGTATTGGGAAAAAATCCCACCTTAGGGTTTGGTCAAGTGAGAATATCACAACGATAGAGGATAAAACCAAGAGGAATGGTGAATAGAGTAAGAATAATATGAAAGGGAAGATGTAACCTTGATTAACCTAGAAATAAAATTGAAAAAATACCAAAATTATTTGTCAATTTAAGAGTAGAATTAAAGGGGGTTCCTAGAATTTTTTCACACCAAATTGGGAATGAATGATGGTTCTATATATTTAAATCAATCAAGGTCAATAAAGTAATTCCATGAATTTAAAATATAGACAAGTCACATGATTCTGTCACACGGTTTGGTAAACCATATGGAAAACATGCCCCCTTTATTGGATTCACCAAGGAACCTCACACAATATTTTTTCATAGGTTGGTAAATCATTTACCAACCATTTGGAGTGGAATTGTCAAATTACTGACTGTTATTTCATATTTCTCTCACAATTTTTACTAATTGTGTGTAATTTATGAACCCTTACACTTATGCACAAAAGACCCACACAGTTTACCCTAGGATCGAAAATGTTTGGGATAAACTATGTTCTACCTATCTGAACTAAATCTTTAAGAACAAAATGGACTAAAAAAGGGTCCCACGTCAGGTATCCAGATGGTTTTTCCAAACTGTGTGCAGTAATCATGAAATGGAAGGAAAGCTGCCCAAAACTCAAAATTCCAACCCTAAACTATCAACACTCAAAGACAATTCTAAAAAGTTATTAAATAAAATAATAATGAAAACAAAATTCGAGGTGTGATAATCATATTATAGATTTTAGAAGGATTTATAAGTCAAACATGAAATAATAAACAAATTATAAATAATTTTTATAATTATACATTCATATTTTTTTATTTTTTATAAGAAAATACTCCAATTATTAATTATATTTTCATGGTGTTTACTTTTATAGATATTAATATTATATACCATTTTTATAAATCATAAATGTCTTTAAGTAAGTATAAATATAAAATAATATGATTTTTGTATCTTAACTTTCTCTTAGGAAATCCAATGGAATCAACATATATTATATTAATTTCGATGGATCATAAATTTTTGGACCATTATATTATTATTTATAATATTTTAAAGGTGT
This sequence comes from Viscum album, assembly GCA_963277665.1. Taxonomy (NCBI): domain Eukaryota; kingdom Viridiplantae; phylum Streptophyta; class Magnoliopsida; order Santalales; family Viscaceae; genus Viscum; species Viscum album. The sequence goes on from OY728130.1 coordinate 1,716,323,509, forward strand.
CTATGGATGATTAATTATATATTGGTGGGATAAAGAAGGAGTTTTTGGTTCGATTTTAGTCACCTGATGAGATCATTTTTTAATCTGATTTATTATATCTTGAAATATTTTTTTGTGCTAGTGTTATATGGATTGATACATATAGTTTTTTGTATATTTTTTTGATGAATATTGCATAATGATCATGTTTTTTTAAAAAAACTAGGTTTTATATTAATATTATGCATGGATAAATTGCATAGTGATTCTAAGCATGGTGCTATTTAGATCTAGCTACTAAATTCCATGGTTACTTCTTTCATGGTATCATCAGGCCTCATTGAATATGTTGAGTTGTGCGCTTAGTTTAGGATCAATCAATATTGGGGGAGGAATGTGAATTGTATGATTATTCTCATGTATTTGGGAATTGAGTTGTGATTATTCATATTATGTTGTGATTAAATTTAATACCATCTAAAAAGAACCATTTATCATGAGAAAGGTGTAAAATTCATAAGAGGATTATTTTGTGAATCTCATAACAAGGTTTTGTATCACTTTGATTATTTAAGTCACACAATGACAAATTATTTCTAAGTTTGGAAAATATATTTCAGCTACCTCTAGAATTAATTCCATTTCCTCCTTCCCTTGATCACTTAGAATATTTTAGGGAATTCATGGTGAACTAAAGACTCTGTAATGGATCCCAAGAATCTTAAATCTTGTGATAATATCATATCAATCTAAGGTATATCCATTCTCGTTTCCTTTAACGTGCTTTTCTTTCCTCTACTCATCATTCCACAGTATCCTGGTTATCATTATTTTGAGGGTTCCTTCATTAGTGATTGATGATAATTTCATGATGGTTGATGTTCATAAGTCTCAAGAGTTCATTTTAGGGGTTTATTTTTTCCCTTATTTCATCCTAGATTTTCAATAATTTTACATTAATTTTATCATAGGGAGTTTCAAACATGTCCATTTCTATATAACGTTAAATTTTTGTATTATCATAAATTGTTTTTGAATTGGTAAATAGTCTGTATTTCCTTATATGATAATGAAATCGTACCAATTATTTTAAATTGGGTGGTCTTATTTCTCTAAAAGTGATTAGGAATATTTCCTTGTTATAATATTATGATATTTCATAGATTTTTAGTCACTTATTACAATGAATAAAAGTGATAATGTTTAATTACTATGCCTAAAGTTGGATAAAAAACATTTAATATAGTAAATTAATATGGGGTTGTTTATTCCTAATCTTACTTGCCCAATGAGTTTTTAATTTAGTTAAAGCTATGTTTGAGGTTCATTAAAATCCATTGTATCTATAATTTTTATTTTTTACCATCACATATTTAATTTGTAGGAAATTTTTGTGGTTTAAATTAATCCTAGAATGGTTGGATTATATGAAAAAATTTGGGATATTGATGATAATCTGGAGAATGGTCTCAAGTGTCCTCCATCTTCTCACAACTATCCTAGGAAATGATTCATTTGATATTGATTATGAAAAGGTGGTATCAAATATTTATTAATTGTTCTGGATATATTTTTTAGTTATCCACTAGTGAGTGTTTTTGGTTCTTAGAACAGTGGAAGCATTATAGTGGAATGTGATATATTAAAATTTATTTTAATAATTATTTCTTGAAACCAAGAGTTAGGATCTTGCACATTAAATTTTATATTAATTTATTTAATATATTAATAATTAAATACCTGGTCTTAGGAAATTTCTTTTTTAATGATTATTGATCATCCAAAATGGACCTTCTGTATTTCATTCATTGCACTTTTGAGGATCCTAGAGTAGAATCCATCTAGCAGTGATCCACACATGCTCCATTGGTCTCCTGTCAATGCCACACATTCTCTGGGTGCTAGCACAGCGAATCGAATGTCGTGTGTTGTTCGTTATTGATCGTTAATTTTTTGGTCTTCAAGAAATTATCTCTTGGTTTTCTCATTCTTGAGAGGGGGAGAGGAGGGGGAGTCGAGAGAGAATTCATTGTGCGCAAAAATTATCTATTCTCAAACATGGAATTGGTTTCAAATGATTTACACAATAGACATAGCCATTTAGTTATAAATCTAGTATTTTAGTTACAAAATTTAATTAGATTAATAGCCATTAAATATGATTATAACCATTAATAAAATCCCATGCCACATAATAATAATATTATTATTATTATTATTATTTTGTGTGCCAAATTGTGAAAAATGGATAAATAATATTTACCTGCTCATTAAAAATTATTTTATCATCGAACATGGTATTAGTTCATTCAAACTCCTCTTTCATTAATTGAAGACTCAAATAAATATTTTACTCTCTTAACTAAATATTTTATTCACAAAACTAGTAAATAAAAAATTATTAAATATTAAATAAAATATATATATATATATATATTATTCATGATCTGGTGAATAAATATTTATATAATTTATGCGATCGATATAATATGAATAAAAATTGTCTTCAGTCTTGAGAATAATATTTATTACATTAATTAAATTCAAATATAATTTAATAAAGACCAACAAAACACTTAGTGTGTGACCCACTAGGATTCTTTCTCATTGGCATTATTCGGGCTTGCCTAAAGTCGAATATTAATGTCTAGAAATGGGTCCAGGTACTTAATAGAAAGAACTTAAAGTCACAACAATGAAAACCATATACGAACACTCATTTTGTAATATAATACCTTTATCACAATATCTCATCAAGAAGGTTTCATGATGGTTTCATAAAACTATATTCTCGATACATAATTCTTTGACTATCTGAAATTAAATCATAGTTACACTATGGCCATAAAATTTTTGGTGACGATTCTATTTCAATCATAATGTAGAGATATCAACTTCTATAAATATGAAAGGGACAAATCCTTTCATTATTTATCCATCAATAACATATCATTCATGACACACACAACATACCCTACTTCCCAGCATATGGCATGATGTTTTGGTAAGAAAATATAAGTGTGTGAGTTGTGACATGCTTTAATGATAATATTAAAATCTTAGGACCATTAAAAATGCTCACAGATAAGAATATTTGATGACTCAAAAACATGGAAAATTACTACTAGCATGCCTATTCTCATTATCTCACATCTTAGAGATTACCAAGTGAGAACTTCATGAGAATAAGTCTCATTTACTTATTATTACTTTCACTTGAAAGTTTATATACTCTGTGTCCCATCATATTATGTTATACATCAACAAAACAATATATAGAATATTTTCATAGCACTTCAAGCTTCCCATCATAGCGGGGAACTAAAATGGAATTATCAATGAAACAAATACTATAGGTAATTATTACATTAAATTCATGTAGAACAATTAAAAATATGTAATAATATGTTAATTTAATATTTAATACATCAAATATTATTGTAGTCAATATAAAAATAGTTTGTTCTAGTAAATCAACTCTAAAAAACTCCCAATTGGACAAGAGCCAACTGCCTATGACTTTCATTCTACTAGATTTTTCATGGTAATCATGTTTCTACTAAGTCAATGATTTAGTCAAGGGGTCTCCCACATTATCTTTTATAGAAATAATGATCCCTACAACCCCACCTATCTAATAAAAATCCCTTAAGAGATGATACTTCTGAATTATGTTCTTTACCCACTGATGTGGCCTTATCTCTTTTGTGAGATCCACCACTACAGTATTATCACAATAGAGTGTGATGGGATCTTTATTACTAGGTATCACATCAAGATCATGGATAAAATTACACGTCTAAAATAATTATTAAGCTACCTCATAAGCTACAATATAATAGAACTCTATTGTAGAATCTATGACGATAACCTTCTTTGATCTCTTCTAGCTTATAGAACCTCTATTCAAAGTGAATGTGTATCCCATTTGTGAATTCATGTCATTTTGATTGGTTTGAAAACTATAATATTCATATCCTCAGATGAATATTTCCTAATCTCCTCCATAAACTGGTAACATATCCTTAGTATGCCACAAATACTTAAGAATAGTCTTGACTTCCATCCAATGGCAGTCAGTTGGATCAGCTTGATATCTCTCTACCGTACTTAATGCATAGGCAACATCTAGCCTTGTACATATCATAACATACATGACTGGTCCAATCACTAATGAATATATAATCCTTTCCAATCTATTTCTTTCCTGATGGGTCTTTGGACACATTTTCTCAGAAATATGAATGTCATGTGACGCTAGAAATAATCCCCTCTTGGATTGTTCTATACTAAATCTCTTTAGTATCTTGTCTATGTATGTACTTTGACTTAGGAGGACAAACCTCTTGGATCTATCACAATGGCTATGGATCCTAATAATATATGCTACCATACCCAATTATTTCATGGAAATTTATTTATTCAACCATGCATTAACAGACTATAAGAATGGTATTTCATTTCCAATAAATAATATGTCATCAATATATACTATTAAGAAAACAACTTCACTCCAACTAAACCGTTTGTAGACACAAGTCTCATATTCATTCTCTATAAAACCAAATTATGTTATGGATTCATCAAAATGAATGTTCCATGACCTAGAATCTTGGTTTAATCCATAAATGTATTTTTTTCAACTTTCATATCTTATTAGTATCCTTTAGAGTCACAAACCCCAGTTTGTGTCATGTAGAAAATTATTGAATGTTCCTATTAGAGAAGGCTATTTTGAAATCCATTTTCCAAATCTCATAGTCATGGTAAGCAGTAAAACAAAGTATAATTATGATGGATTTCAATATTGAAACTAGTGAAATTGTATCATTGTAGTCAATGCCTTGATGCTTTTTAAACCCTTTTACAACCAATTGTGCCTTATAGTTACTAATTTGTCATTCCACATCTATTTTCTTCTTGAATACCCATTCTCAACCAAGAGGATTTACATCCACTAGAGGATATACCAAAATCTAGACTTTGTTTTGGTCCATGGAATCCATTTCAGAATTCATGGATTCTTTCCACTTAGAAACATCTGTGCCACTTACTACTTTCTTTTAGGTTAGAGGATCATTATTATCAACTAATAATGAGTCAAAATAATCAGTAACTAGAAAACCATACCATTCTAATTCACTAATCTCGCTTGTACTCTTATGTGTTACTTGTGGCTTTGTAATAGTTTCTTCTTCCATGGGGCATTGTGGAATCTAATTATATACCGACTCCCGTGTTCCTTGAGCCTCGACTTCATCGAGGTTTATCTCTCTCACGCTGTCTCTTTTAGAGACGTTCTCCCTCTCAAGGAATATGGTGTGTCATAACATTATAACTTTTTTTTCTGAGTGTTCGTATAGGTAATATCGCATTTCTTCCTTGGGGTATCCTATAAAGGTGCACTTTTTGCCTTGGGGTGTAAGTTTGTTACCTTATGTGGCCTTAACAAACTCTTTTCTTCCCCAGAAATATAAATTTGATAACACTATTTTTCTTACACTCCAAAATTCGTATGAAATACCATTTACTGATTTATTTGGTACTTGGTTTAGTATTTGTGCCTCTATTTATAACATATATCCCCAAAAGGATAATGGAAGACTCACATGACTCATCATTTATCTCACCATGTCCAACAAGGTGTGTTTCCTCCTTTTGCATAAACCATTCCGCTGAGGCGTGTAGGGAAAAGTGAGTTTTTATAGGATCCCAAACTCCCATACTTAATCAATGATGTCTTGATTAAGATATTCCCCCACCACAGTCTAAGTGGAGTTTCTTAATCTTCCTACAAAGTTGGTTCTCAACTTCATTATTTTATCCCTTGAATTTATCAAAACAATCTCACTTATACCTCATTAATTAGATATATCCATATCTAAAAAAATAATCAGTAAAAGTTATGGAGTATGAGTACCCACACCTTTCTTCAACAATAAATGGTCTACACACATCAGTATGAACTGATTGAAGAAGGTCTTTAGCCCTTTCACCTTTCCCACTAAATAAGGCTTTGGTCATTTTTCCTTGTATACATGTGTGTCATACACCATGTGGTTTTAGTTTGAAATAATCTAAATATCTATATTAATGTAATTTTGTCAACCATTTTTCATTTACATGACCTAGATGGTGATTCCAAAGTTGGGTGTGGTATGATTCATATTAAGTAACTTCGTTATCAATTTCCATTACTTGGTTCATGTAATACCACATGTAAATATTGTTATGTAAATGTTCCTTACCAAAACAAATGTTATATTTATAATAGAAGAAAATTTTATTTTCAAATTTTAAAATGAATCCATCTGTATCTAGTCTGGATATAGAAATAATGTTTTTCGTAACTGAAGGCACATAATAACAACCCTTTAAACCCAAGGTTATATTGTCTAGTAATGTGAGGTGGTAGTCCCCTATAGCTACAACAGCAAGTTTATCTCTATTGTATACTTTTAGATCTACCTCCCCTCAGTCAATTTTTTTTAATCTACTTGGTTCCTCCATTAGAATACATATGTGAGCACCATAGTCTATATCTAATACCCAATTTTTTTAAAATAGGTAAGTTATCCTCAATAACAAACACACTTGAATCTTCCACTTTCTTCTTTATTTAGGTGAATTTGTTCTTCAATTTTACCTTCTTTCCACATGAGAAATAGATAGCATCATATTCCCTTGCTTCCCCTTTGATATTATTCTTCTTAGAAGAGCATGATGAATCTTTGGGCTTAAATCTATTTGCTTTACCTTTATTTTTTTCACCATAAGGATAGAATTATTTTATCACTTCGTATCTTTATCTACTTAGAGAAGGAAGATAAGAAGATCTGGTAGAGTCTTCTCTATATTTTTCATATGAAAATTCACAACAAAACTAGCAATGATTTGAGGGAGTGATGCCAGAATGAGTTCACTTCCTAGTTCATCAGGGAGTTTAAACCCTGGAACATCTAGGCGCTCAATGTAGCTATTGATCATGATTATATGAGGCCCAATTGGGTAACCCTCTCCAAGATTACTCTGAAACGTGTCTTGGAAATATCAACTTGTTCTTATCTAGCTCTCTCCTAGTAAATATCATAGAGTTTCTCAATCATTCTATATGCATCCATGCTTTTGTGAGACTTCATTAGTTCACAAGGAAAAGATGAAAGCATAAAACTTTGAACATCGATTATGTCATTCATATGTTTTTTATAGACTATAGACTCTTTATCACTCACCACTTGAGAAATCGGATCAGTCATTGAGGAATCTATCATGTAAGATTTCCATTCATAGTGTAAAATAACCCGAAGGCTTCTTAACCACTTCTAGAAGTTGATTCCAATGAGAAAATTGTAATTTTCCAGTATTTACTATAGGGATAGTGTGGATTAAGAGATATTACTTTTTATTCTACAATTAAAAGACCATATTATTAGTACTTTTCATGATGATAAATTTTATGAGAACTAATAAATTAATTGATTTTATTAAATATTACACTATTTTGTCAATTCTCAATATCACTCACCAATAAACTTGGAATGTCTATTTTCTATAAAATTATAGTGTAAAGGATCTATATTACCCTTCACATAACTTCAATAAGGGTTGGTCAGGTTATTTTTAAGGTATTTAGGTGGGTAAGTATTTTCCAACTACGAGCCTGTAGCTCTTTGATCCGTTGAGTGGACTCCCCGATCTAGAAATCCTGACATGGATTTTCTCAACACTTGCCTCCAAAATACACAAAGTCTATCAAGGGATACTCCTCTTGATTTAAAAATGTTAAGTCAACTCTAAACCTTCATAAGAACTCACCATATAAAATATTTTTCCTAAAAAGGGTTGGTCAAACACATATTTCTATTATGTTTTGTTCCTAATCCAGTAATGGAATGATTAGTTTGACTTAATATTATATAAATGGATTTTATTTTATTATGTATAAATTTTTATCTTGTTTTATTCTTTACATTTATTGTTAATATTTAATTGGATTTTTACTTAATTAATTAACTATGTTTGTATAAAACATTTACGCATGATCAATTTTATTTAAATTCTATCTTTCAATATTAATTAATTTATGTGATCACGATCTTTCATAAATAGATATAATTCTAATTAATTAGATATAAAATAAATAAATAAATAAATGATCTGATAATGAGCTTATCTAATGGTTGATTTGATTAGTGGACATTAAATCAAGATATGACCTAGGGGAAATAACTCCTTATGTAGGACATGGCATGAGCTAAAACATTCCACATGTCCGCTTATGTATCACCAAGTTATCATTATTATGGTTTAATCTTGAACCATCTTCACACACCTTGGGATTATCCATTAATTACAAATATATATTACTCACACGTAGGTGAGGAGAACTAAAATATTGGTTTAAGTGAATTACACAAATATATTTGGACACCCTGGTCCTACAAAATAATTGAGGGACGGATGACTCATTGGATATCTTTTAATTTAATATTAAATAATTACAAAACCATGAAATATATTTAATTAAATAAATTCCAACACATACATAGGTCTTGGTCAAGATCATGATCGGTCGTACATGTAGTGAATATTCAAAAAAGTAACTAGATAGCATTCATTTATTTATTCACTCTTTATTATTAAGATGAACATTCTTGTATTAATTAATTAATTAATTCCCTTTCATATTAAATATCATTCGAACTTAATTGAAAAAACTCATAAATTTTGAATTCATGGAAAATAAACTGTAGAACTATTAATGACATATTTATAACAGTAAATTAATTGAGCATTTAAAATTCTTTAAAACCATTTCTAAATTGTCAAACACACAATGGTGTTCCAATCAATAAAATAAGGTTTTAATGTTGAAATTATTCAATTTAACGTAATTTTAATTATTTCAATTAATAGGAGACTATATGGTGTGTACAACTAGCTACATTCCATGTACCCCGATTGTAATATATCAAATTCACACCCCTAGGTCTTCGGTGTGTTAACTCATTAAGACTACATTGTGTCTACATACCTGCTACACACCTTGTATCCCCTTTCTGTGTGCTAGGTTGAGTCGGTCAACATGCGGTTTTCAATAAAATAAATCTACATTTTTAATTGCTCAGCGCATCTAGATACAATTCACATGGGTATAAGGAGTGTGCTTCGGCCACACGACATGTAACCCAGCTTTACCAGCCAAATATTTAGCACTTCATGATGGAATCTATGGTCGTTCTTCATTTGTTCTTAAATATATAAGAAAATTATACACTGTACGAACTAGATTAAAATGTCAGTAACATGTTAATTCAAATCATATTATTGAACAAATAACATTAAATTAAAATATAACCATGATTTTTCAGGGATCAACAATCAAAAAAATAATTATAAATTTAAACATGACTGCTTTGATACCACTTGTTGGTTCCAGGTACAGTGGAAGCATTGCAGTAGATGGTGATATATTGAAATTTATTTTAATAATAATTTATATAAACCAATAGAGAGGATCTTTCACATCAAATTTACAGTCAATTTATTTAATATCTGAAGAAATAAATATCTGGTCTTAGGATCTTTCTTGGTTGATGATTATTGGTGGTCTAAAATGGCCCTTCTAGATTTCCTTCATTGCACTTGTGAGGATCTAATGGTTGAATCCCTTTAGAAGTGATATTTACATTATATAATGGTCTTCGATCAATTCCAATCTTTCTCTAGGTGCTAGCGTGGTGAATCAAATTTCTTATGTTGTTCGTTTCTAATAACTCGTTCTTCAGCCTTGAAGAAAATATCTCTTGGCATTATTGTTCTTGAGAGGGAGAGGGGAGGAGGAGTTGAGAGATAATTCATTATGTGAGAAAATTATCTATTTCCAAACATGTAATTGGTTTTTAATTATTTAAACAATACTCATTGTCTCTATTTATAGAGCTATGATTTCAGTTACAAAATTATATTTCATAGTATCTATTAAATATAATTATAAACATTAATGAAATCTCATTCCACATAATAATAATATTATTATTATTATTTGGTGTGTTAACTTGTGAAAAATGGATGAATAATATTTACTAGGTTGTAAATAATTATTTTATCACTAAACATGGTCTTGGTCTATTCGAAATCATCTAGCTTTTATTAAACACCTGAATAAAAATTTGTATTATCTTAAATAAATATTTTATTCACAAACTAGTAAATAAATATTTATTAAATATTAAATAAAATAAATAAATATATTTTTTTCCAATATCATGAATAAATATTTATTTAATTTATGTGATCAATATAACTTGAATGAAATTATTCCTTAGTCTTGAGAATAATATTTATTCCATTAATTAAATTCAAATAGAATTTAATCGAGACCAACAGAAACAATTATTTTGTGACCCTCTATGATTCTTTCTTATTGGAATTAGGTAGGCTTACCTAAATTACAAGATTACTATCTAGAAATGGGTCAAGCCACCCAGGGGAAAGAACTTAAAGATTCAATATTGACAATCACATATGAATTTTCAATATGTAATATAATCTATTTATCACAATATCTCATCAAGTAGGTTTCATGATATTGTTATTAACCTATATGATTGATGAATCATTCTTTAAATATCTGAAATAAACTCATCATTACACCATGGATATGGAATTTTGTGTGAATGTTCTATTTAAATAAAAGGGATGAGATATAAACTTCTATAAAGATAAAAGGGACAAATACTTCTTGGACTTTCATTAATAACAAGTAATTCATAATGCACCCAACATACCCTACTTCCCACCAACATATGGCATGATTTTTTTTATCATCAAATTTAAGTGTGTGAGTAATGACATGAATTATTGATAATCTTAAAGTTTAAAATTCATTACACACACTTACGGATAGGAATATCTGATGACATCGAAACATGTAGAATTCCTACCGGAAAGTCTGTTCTCATAATCTCTCATCATGGAGATTACCAAGTGAAAACTTTATGAGAATAAGTCTCATCCTCTTATGAGTGATTTCATATGATGGTCAATATACTATGAGTCCCATCATAGTTTGGTATCTAACCACATACCTATATTAATAATATTGTCATATCACTTCAAGGTTCTCATCATAGTGGGGAACTATTATAACCTTATCAATACAACAAATACTCTAGGACATTATTACATTAAATCCATGCAGAAAAATAAAAAATATATAATAAGATGTTGAATTTAAAATTTAATACATAAAAAATTCATATAATTAAAGTAAAAACAGTTGGTTCTAGGATACCAAATCTAACATGTGTCAAATGGGTCGGTTGGGAAATAGGGTCAACTGAAATTAGTACATGATATTGGTGTGGAAGATCATGTAGGGAATAGTTTATTATAGCCACCTGAGATCTGAAATGAGTAAATTAATATTATAAAACATAATATGTAATATGATATTACTAACAAGGTAGAGACCTTGATATGGTCCATACATAATATTTTTTTCTCTTACGATTGAATTGTTTATGTGATGGGAACTAAGTTGAACATAAATTAAATGATTTTATGAATTTAAAATTCTGGGATTAGAGGTTCTTGACTTTTATTATTTTTTAGGGATGGATCCTGGTTGATGTATTCACATAGATCATGCTATTGATGTGTAGTGTGATGCACAAGTAGGTTATAAAAGTCTTAATGTTCTAAAGGGTAATTATTAGAGAAAGCCATTGTGAGTTCTTTACTTTCATGTATTGTTGAAGTATGTGGTCTCCATTTATAATGATGATACCAATTGATGTTTTAGGTTTCTATTAATCACTTTTAGTTGAATTGATACTAGTAATGAGAATTTTGTTCCATTTTCCTTTAGTGTGTTATGTGTAACTATTCATTATTTAAATATTTCATTCTGGGAGATTGTGAGGAGTTAGATGTTTTGGGAGTGACGTTTCATGATCAATTCTAGGATCAATTTCTTCCATAAACTATGATTGTAAAACATTGATTGGATATTATCTCATTCTATAATGGGTCTCTACTATATGAATGTTTTGAACTATATTCAAGATATTACTTGGTTATAGATCATATCTTCTACTTTATGAAAATTCTTGTCAGATACATTTGAATGAGGCATTGTATCATGAGTTTAAGTTCCATTTCACCCCATTCATGTTATTAATAATTATTGATTATATGGAAGATTAATATTTTGTTAATAATATATAGAATCAAAAAAGATTTTTTTTTTAGGGAAAACAACTGAACTTTCCAAGATTCAGAGATATGTGAAATGGTTCTCAATTTAATTTTCAATCGATGTTTCTGATAAAAAGGTTTCATCTACAGCTACCCCCGTAGCATTTAACTAGATATGGCAGTTCTGATACATATACTAGGTGATCAAACATTGTTTTAATTTATTATTGAGGTCATAACCATCAAAATCCTATGTTTTCAAACTTCCTTGGTAGTCATCATAGATAAAATAGCCCTCTACGGGTTAAACCCTTGAAACAATTTCCTTAAAGTCTATAGTGGTATTACTAGGGTGTTGAGGGTTTTGGATAGTATAGGGGGATGATAAAAGTGGATTTTCCTATTATTTACCTCATCATCAAGAACATTTGGTTGATCATGGTTGAGGTGGTGGTTGTCAAAGGGGCTAGTGAAGTATAATAGTATGATGAGGTTAGTTGTATATGATAGAGTTTCCAATGTCAGGCATACCAAAAATTGTAAGAGGTACCATATTATTATATTATACAATAGTAATGCTCAGTTAATTTTAAGTTTTATATACTCCTTCATTTAACATAAAATATATATTGAACTAGAACTCAAAGTGTGGATAATTATATTTTCCTTGGTGATGACTACTATTTTTGAGATTTTAGTATTTCTTACATGATGTATGTAGTGTTTTTTATATGATGTAAGGGAAAAATTAATCATTAGGATAATATATATGTTTATGGATACTAAAATACAATTACATCAATGTAATGAATTATTTATATTTGATATAGGATAATAATGATTTCTTCTGAAGTATGGTGATTTTATAAAAAATGGAAGGTGGGAATGTTGTGATTGATAGTGGGTAGGTGCATCAAATATGTTGTCATCATGTGAATTCATTATAATCTATTATAGAAAATTTGATGTTGAGTCCTACCAAGATTCAGGTGGTGGTGTTTATAACGGTCATGGAAGTGTTTCTACATATTTTTCCACTGTATATTATGACCCTACCCCATTGACATGATATAGAGTTTGTGATAGAGTTAATTATTTGTGTGCCTATTTTTTGATATCTACATATATGATAGATCTTTCTGATTTTCATGAACTAAGGAACTAGATAAATAACCTTTTGTAAAAGTGTTTCATTCATTATATTGAATCACTATGGATTGATCTAATATTTTTTGTCATGATGGTGTATAGTAGTCTATGAATTTGTGTCTATTATAATTGGTTGATTCCTTTTATAGTGTAGTCGCGCTCTATAATTCTATATATTGATGATTAATTCGGCCAATTTAAGGGAGCTAGCAGGTTTTGGAGATCAGTTTATAGTCAATGTATCATCATATGTGGATAAACTATGGGGATATCTCAATGGATATCTTCTAATTTCGTTATGGACACTCAAATTTCATGGTAATTCCCTTTATAATCTCAAATAATCTAGGGAAATAATAATAATACTAAATATGGAGTAGAGAAGGTATCTCTCAACAGATATTAAATCAAACTCATTTCTTCTTCTTTCTTTTTCATTCTTAATATGGATTGTATAAATGTGTTTCATGTTCCAATGAACATGTATATCTAAATTCATTTAAGTAAATTGGATTTAAATGAGATTATAACCTTTAATTTTCTTTATTAGTCTTCATTCATGATTTTTTATCATTCTTATTTTGTTTCCTCATATCAAAATTTTTGTTTTATCTTTTTTTTAATGAACATGAAGGTTATGTTAAATAATAGAACTTTATTTAATTTATTAACCAATTAATTTTTTAGTAATAAATCAATATATTTAGGTGGGTAATTATCTAAATATGGAAGTGTAAAATATTTTTTTCTAATTTTACATTTAAATTTTTCATGAGAATCTCTTACCATGACTTAATCATTTATGGGTGACATGCGGTAAACCCAATACTTTGGAAGAGTTAGAAGTACATAGATTGTAAAAAATTTATACATTATCTTATAAATTATTGAATAATCATTTCAAACAAATTTTATATTACCATGTTGATTCTAAGTGAAAGTGAGATGATTTAAATTTATTTAATTATATTATTGTTCATAATAGTATTAATATGGATGCAAGAATATAAATCTTTTTCATTAACTGACATATTAATGATCCACCCTAGGCCATTAATTTTTCAACTCTTCACTTATCATGTGATTATTTTGAAACACTTTTAGAAATTTTTCATTCATTTAATCACTATTATATTTTAATTCATTTCACTAAAAAATCACAAATTTTTCATTGTATTTATTTCTATTTCATTATTTCATTATTTTATTTTTATTTTATCCTAGAATAAAAATATGTTTTCTTCCTTGTGAATATAAACCTTCAACATTATATTAGTTCATTTAGATTAGAATTTTTTTTCCTTTGATAACAAGTCCATATTGAACACTTTTAATGGATATATATGGAATACATTTTCAGTCTCTATTAAGTTGGGTGGAGGTTCGAGAATAGTCAGAAATTGGGTTATAGTTAGTATGATTTATGATAGAGAAGGTTTAGGTTCTCCAAGAATAGATATGGATAGCCTCAAGCCATCAAAATACTATATAAACTTAAGAATGGGAATTTAATGATCAAATTTTAAGGTCGTGTATTCTTAAAGTTCTCACCACACCATGGAATTTTGAGGTTTAGTCTAGGAAGAAAGTTAACCTGAGGTTTATCTGGTTGTTCCAAATTCTATATAGGGTGGGAGTGTTTTATTATAGCTTTTAATTTCCCTATATTTAGACCAAGAACACAATATATTTAATCTTTTACCACTTAGAAGGTAAATTCATGACCAATCACATGTAATAGACTAGGGAGTGATCAATGTTGAGGTCATTGATACCATCCCAAAGTACCCAGTGGATATCGAGGATCATAAATAGTCGACCCTTTGAGGTTAGACGATACCTTTTCTTTGTGTTCTATAGTACTATAAGAACCTTTAGAGGGATCATGTGAACAAAATAGAAATATATAGGCTTGGTACCCTTAACTATTTTAGTTTGTCATGATTTTTAGGATGAAAATTCATGTTGTTGGGGTGGATATAATGACTTTGATTTTCATAATTTGAATTATTTATGAATTTTTTTTGTCCAAGTCTCCTTGTAATGTAGTATTTAGTTGTACTCGTGATTTTTAACTCTATTCTTGGGCACTAATATTTTTTAAAGTTTTTTTTTAATTTTAATATTAATATTATATATAAGGAATGATATGTGAGGTGTCTTAGTTTTATTTTATATATAACTGATTTTATCATGATAGTGAGATTATGTATTGGCCTTCATTTTTAAATGATGAATTTCTATTTGATCATATAAGAGAGACACAAACCTATGAAACCCATTTCCATACCGTAATGAGGGCTAAGACGCATGAAATTATGAGATTTGGTAATGTTTTCTAAAGAATTGTGAAAATATTTTTCACACCATTGTTTTCATATCTTCCATTAGTGAGGTTAATTTTTATGGGATGTTATATATTACAATTCAGTATTTGTTTGGATTTTTGGAATTGTATGGAAATAGGTAATTTGGTTCCATGATTTGGAATGACATATTTTTTATTATAAATATTTGTTGAACTCTCTCTCCCTCAGTTTTTTTCATTTCCTATGTTGACGACTCAACTTTTAGTGGTGATTTTATATATCCATAGTCATATTGGATGATGGTTTGATTTATGTTGATTATGGGGTGATCCCCTGGGTGTCTCAAAAATAGGTTATTGTTCCACTGATGATTGATATCTATGTTATTCATCTTTTCTCATATCATTCTACATTATGGTATAATATAATTATGAATCTATAATATATTGATTCATTTTTAATTATTATGTCAATGATACAAAGCCTTGTTGATCCCTATGAGTGTTTTATTTTAAAAAATTATTCCCATGTTGATTGGTTTCCCCATATTATATATTGATTCACCAAATACTTCTCTCAAATACCTTATCTTTCTCACGATATGATTTTGTGGAATTCACAATCCCTTACTATCGTAAAGTGGATCATTAGTGTATGGTACTGGAGGTAAGAAATCCAACTGATAGTAATGAAAGTAAATGATGATAGTGAAAATTATTTGTTATGTACATTCATATTTCACTTTGATAAGATACTGCATACTGTAACATAGAGGGTCTCATAAATTTTCCCCTCAACTTCATAGGAGGATCATGCCACAACACTATGTTCTGGTCCATGACCACTCCATTTTCATAGGTATCATAGATAATATAGGGTGAGCTAAAATGGGGTATGATGTTAATCTTACATAGGGGCCACAAGTTCTGAGATAATATCATTTAAGGTGAACCAAGGCACGGAATTTATGGTTGTGATATGATTGTGATGGTTATTTCATGGATGTGGGGAATAATTTATAGGGAGGATGGCAGTTGATGTCTACTACAAAAAATTAGGATTCGATAATTCCATGAAACCAGTAGATAGGGAATTGTGTTGTGGAAGTACGGATAATTTCATGACTGCATTAAGATATAGAAGGAGATGACTTAACATGATCACTTCATAGGTAATTTCATATATGTTCATCTATGTGTCATATTAAGCCATAGAGTTATTCTATCCTAAACTTTTTTCTATATTGAGTATGATGGGGTGATCCTTTAGACCAACCGAGGTAGGTATTATCGTGTTTCTTATAGGACTATACGTTATCACTATTGGGTTGATGACTAGGTGTGAGTATGATGAGAGTAGTATTCCCCGTTATTTAGTAATAACTTTATTGAATGTTGATGATATGGAATGGTGGTCTTAGATTTCAATACTCCACCATTTCACATGGTTCATGTCCTCTGCCATTCATTAATAGAGTTTTTACACCCTTGAACTAGAAAAACCACCTATCTTACTCAAGTTTAATATAATTTTTTAATCATGTTACTAGAATCATAATGGAAATGGTTCAGATACACAACTCAACTACAACTATAGTTACTTTTTTAGGTAATGTATTATGAAATTATGATGGAAATAACTAATACATCAAAATATGTGAGTCATTAATTTTCAATCCATATAACTTTGGATGTTTTAAGTCATCATACCATAAAATGTTACTTGAATTTCAATCTAGCACTTTTATATTCATTAAATATGAAAGGAATATCTCTTTCTTGTGACTTTTTATTGTAAAAATAGTCGAAGGATGTTTTCCTTTCTCATTTTCCCACAAATCCTTATTTATATTCATTTATTCTAAATCATTATGAGCATTAATTTGATCCTTCAATTAACCATGCTCATTAAGCAATGTAAAAATTATATTATCACAGACATTCTTCTCAATATTAATTACTTAAAGACTATGACGTATCAACTTAAACACTTAATAAGGATTTTTGGAAAATATACCAATCTTCTTCCAATATTGTGTTCCATATTATTCAAATATTGTACCTCATACCCTTTTCCCCGTCCTAAAATTGATTAATTTTTTCAAATTCTACAGTCACATTCATTAATTATCCCATGATTTCTGAATCATATAACACGTCTGACGTCTTTATCAATTCAATATATCTATTGAATTGTGTCTTGTTAAACCTAACTTTATGAGAAGCATCAGGAAATCAATGATGGCACATAAAACGACATTTTATACTATGAGGTAATCATTGTGGTTCAAAATATAAAATAAAAACTTGAGAAGAAAAACAAGTATGAGTGTTCCAACAAGATAATTTTCCTAGTTTAGAAAATTCACTAGTTTCCACATTAAAGTAGTATTCATTTTGAATAGTTTTCTCAATGAAAATTATTCTATTTCCATACCATAATCCCATAATTCAAACAATTATTTTATTAGAGGATGAAGTTGTATACAATGTTATTTCTAGGAATTTTCTTTCTAAGAATAATCATCAAAATATTGAAATAAGTCTTATTAATACACATACATGGAGGTAGATTTTAGTCGATTGTAAAGACCCTAAATTTCCATGTAATTTTATTATAATATATGGGAATTTTATGAGTCAGTGAAAATTGACGGTGCGTGATTCTAAGGCCTGTTTTTCCCAGAATGAATTTATGAACTTTTTTCGGGTATATTCATTAAACATGAGAGCGGGTTTTTTGTAACTTTTGAACCGGTGATTGGAATTAAAATATTAGGGCACCGTTGAACTCGCAATGCTGGTATTTTCGTAATGAGACCTTCACCTTGACCTCAGTAGGTCGAGGGTGGAAGATAGATTTTCACATATTCCTCAAAGAATAAAATAAAAAAAATTGTGTAATATTTATTTTTATTTTTATTTGACACTCCTTGTGGATTTTGAGAGGTGTGGACCACCATAATTAAACCTCCCCTTGAGGTTATAGAGGTGGGGACCACCGAACCTAAAACCTCCCATGAGAGGTTATGGTGGTGGGGACCACCCGAGATTAAAACCCCTTTGAACCTCCCACTTAAATGAGGGGAAGTCTCTTGGACTTCCCCTAGATGAATTATAGCACCCCCCTTTTAATTAATACACCAACTCAATTAATTAATTTTTCCAATTTGAAATTATGCCAACATAATTTATTATATTGGCTAGCTTTTCTTTTTGGTGGGTTGGGGGAAATTAATCATTGGCAAAGGTGGGAGATTGGGAGGAAGGATCCTTGGGATAAAGCTCTCCAACGAAGAACACCGACTTCAACTTCGACTTATTCCTCAGGACAATTGTTTATGAGGAACATCCTCAACATCCATGAACTGGTGATCGAGGAAATTCCAATGTCACTGACATCCATCAATTCCCAATGACATTTTCTCCTTCCCCACAGACAATATTGAATGAATCAAATGAACAAGGTAGGGTAGTTCTTTGAAATTCTTCCCTTTTCGTTCATGAAAAATCTTCGTAATTCAAAGAGAGATTATAGTCGCTTGCTACAACTCAAATGTAGAGAGTGCGGGCCAAAAAAACATGGCTCGTTCTCTCCACAATTCTTGTGATGATTTGTGGTGTTCTTCGCGATGGAGGAGGTCAATGACCAACCACAAAGGGGCATGAGAATGGTTGTCGGCACCTCCGCCGTCCGCGACGGAGGCAGTGGTGCACCAGCGCCGCTCTGCGGCCACCGCTGCCCCGCGGCCTCACCGCGCCACCCCACGGTCTCACCACACCTCCCCGCAGCTATCTGCGCCATCCCGCAGCCAACACCGCCATGCGACCTCGTCGCGCCGCCCCACGGCCTCGTCGCGCCACCCCATGGCTATCTACGCCGCCACAAAGCCTCACGGCCCTGAGCCATCAAGCCACCCTCTGCGGCCCCTCATGGCCCTCACGGCCTACTGGACTACCCAGTGGGCCGGGCCGCCCAGTACAGGTCGGGCCGGACCTAGTGGGCCGGGACGCCAATCGGGTCGGGCCGGACCCAGCGGTTCAGGCCGCACAGCGGGCAGGGCCAAACCCAGTGGGTCGGACCAGGTCGACCCAAACTAGGTCAGCCCAAACCGGGTTGGGACAGGTCGGTCCGCCCAGGTTGGACCGGACCCAAGCCCATTACAACCCATTTATGCTCATTTGGCCACAACATTGGCACTGGTTGTCCCTTTGACAAACCGTCAGTGTAACTGGAAACCATGGAGTGGGATGGTATATTTGGTATACTCCACTAGAGATTTGGATAATGTTGGGAAACGGTCAGGTTGGATCGACCACAAATCCAACCGGGCCCTCGGGACTAAAAGGCTAATAACTTATAGACCGGGCATCCGATGAATGTACTATCTGTTGCATTGAGACCCTTATGGTGTGGCGGTCCTTTGAGATACATCTTCGTGAGACTTTGTGAAATTTTGATTATCGACCAGAGGCTTTTGGAGTGGACCCTCCTAGAGACAAGCGAGCATAGTGCAGGAACCCAGTAGCTGGCTGTGATGTGAAGAATGAAGAGTGATCATGTGTGGGTCAGCACCTAGCGATCTAGTGTGGTTAAGCACCTAGCGATCCTCTGTGGGTCAGCACCTAGTGATCCTGTGTGGGTCAGCACCTTGAGATCTTGTGTGGGTCATCACCGAGCGATCCTATGTGGGTCAGCACCTAGCGATCTTTTGTGGGTCAGCACCTAGCGATCTTTTGTGGGTCATCACCTAGTGATCCTGTGTGGGTCAACACCTAGCAATCCTGTGTGGGTCAGCACCAAGTGATCCTGTGTGGGTCAGCACCTAGCGATCATGTGTGGGTCAGCACCGAGTGATCCTATGTGGTTCAACACCTAGAGATCCTATCTGGGTCACCACCTAGCGATCCTATGTGGGTCAACACCGAGCGATCCTGTGTGGGTCAGCACCTAGCGATCCTATGTGGGTCTACCTATTAACAGAGTAAGATGATTCAGTAGATATATCTAATCATCTCTACTATTGTTCTTAAGTTATAACTATTGTGAGATGAGATTGTACCTGTGTGGTACTTTTCTTCATGGTAATACCTTGGTGGTATTCTTCTATGTGGCATACCTATGTGGTATTTACTTCGCGGTATTTTCTTTCTTTGTGGAAAAGTTATGCTTGGGGCTTTGGAGTTGGACTCTGTGTTTTCCTCGTGATTGAGATGGGTATACTTAATAACTTAGGTATATGTATGGGCATATACCTAAGTTGGTTTGTCAGTTGCTTTCATGCTTTTTGGATTATCATTTGTGGATTTTGTGAGACCTTGAGGGTCTCGGGGTCCCTACGGAGTATCGTTATACTCACCCCCATACGATCTATTCCCACACCTCATTGTGATTGGTGCAAAGGACGGACAGCACTGACAGTGGATGAGAGCACTAGGACTAGAGGTAGTTCGGAGGTGGACCTTAGACAAGGAATACCGCAGAGACGATTGATTGAGAGTTGTACCTAACCTTCAGGTAGGATCCTTGGTGGGTGTTCACAGGAGTTGTTCCAGTTTACTTGTACCTATCAACTATCTTGTACTTTCCAGTTTTCCTTGTACTTTCCAGTTGGGCTTATATTTTGGACCCCTTTTGCTTACTGTACACACTCTGTTTACTATTCAGTTTACTTGAGTTCAAATCATGTTGTGTGCTTGGTTATGTGTGTTATAGGTTATAAAGGTAATGTCTTCCCAGTTTTAGGGAATATGCCTTCAGTGCTAGTCACTAGCCCCAGGATTATGGAAGGTAGGCTTGGGGTAGTCATGGCAAGGGCCTTGGGGGACGGGTCGAGACAAATTGGTATTAGAGGAGTTGGTTCTACCATATAAAATAGGACTCTGATATTTTTAACATCAATAGTATTAATTGTATTGAGTGTTGTTATCTGTTTAGGGAATCCAGTGTTGGTGCGGCGGCCGATGTATCCATACACCAGGACCCTGACTTTTGATTTTTGAATCGCAACACGAAAACACTTATTGTGTGCCTGTTTTCAAGAGTCTTCATTGTGAACTCTTTGAGTCAGATCAACAAGTATAACTTATTAACCATGGAGCACCTGTTTCTTTTCAGGATGCCTCTACATAGACAACTAGCTGGGGTTCCAAGAGTTGTATGCACTGATAGCCCACCGATCGACGAGGCCTCGGTATAGGGTCCTCTTCTAGTAGAGGCACTAGCGGAGGCACCAGTGATACTATTACCTATTGGTCCACTGATTCCACCAGCCCCAGCAGTAGAGGGTGCACACCTCTTGAGCTCATTCTACGAGTTCTAGTGCCAGAGGCCACCCAGGTTCAGGGGAGAGACGGACACATAGGCGGTTGAGGATTGGCTGGAGGCCATGGTGAGAGTCTTCCAACTTATAGGGACACTAGCCGATCTCATGGTGATCCTTCCCTCTAGCCTTATACAGGAATATGGTGAAGCTTGATGCTCCAGTCTCATGACGAGGTGACGCTTCTCTGGACAGACATCGAGAGCCTGTTTTGGGCAGAGTTTGTTCCAGCGACTCTTCGTGCACTCTGCATACAGGAGCTTCTTCATCTACAGCAGGGCAGCATGACTATAGCTTGGTACTTGGAAAGATTCACCAACCTCTCACACTACTCCAGTGATATGGTGTGGGACTCATTCTTCAGGGCTCGGACCTTCAAGTAGGGGCTCAGGTGGGAGATCAGGGATTCGATGGTCTCACTCAGCATCCCGACGTAGGTGGGGGTGTTTGAGAGATCCCTCTTAGTATAGATTTTTCTTGTTGAGTAGTCACTAGCAGCGAGACCCACCACCAGTCTTAATGTAGTAGAGTCTTCTATAGCTAGCAGTAGATAGATGACACAGAGGTCCAAGAGGACCACACCTATAGGTAGACAACCACAGGATTCAGGGTCAGTTGTGCAGGGCTCTTGAGGCAGAGCAGGATAGGCAAGGATCATGCAGTGTTTTTCATGCGGCGGGCAGGGTCACATGGCTCATGACTGTTCGACCTGCTATATAGGTGATCAGCAGACGGTCAGGGGACCACCCAGGCAGAGGCAGAGGTTCAACCGACGTGGTACATAGGGAGCAGGTGGACGTGGCATAGGAGTTGACTGTTTATCTGGTGATGGGTGACGATTCGAGATGTTACCTCCACCCCCACCAGGAGGTCCACTCCGACCATAGGGAGTAGGTGGATAGAGGCGAGATCAGCTCCATGAAGCTGAGGCCAATGATCACGATGCTCCGGCGATGATATGAGGTATAATCAGTGTCTACTCCACCTTAGCTGCAGTACTTATAGAAACAGGTGTCGGTCATTATTTTATTAAAACTGCTCTCATTCAAAGATTAGAGATTCCTACGGAGCCATTGGCTCGATCCTTATGACTAGATACTCCTATGGGATCTGATTCAACGATTAAGCACGGGTGCCAGTAGTGTGAGCTTACTCTAGGAGGTGAGATCTTCGGTTGGGATCTCCTAGTAGCAGCATCGAGGCCTTACGACGTCATCTTGGGTATGGACTGGTTATCTACAGTACATGCCAAGATTGATTGTATTAGGTGCAAAGTATGGTGTTTATGCATGGATGGGACCAGGTTTACCTTCACTAGAGAGAAGGGAGCCTATGCAATGCAGGATGGACTTACCCGAAGGAGGGTGCAGCCGATCACTCATTAGTTGGATAGCCTTACCCTCGGAGTGGTTGATGTGGAGAGTCTGAATTATCCTGTAGTAGTGGACCAGTACACGGATGTCTTCCCTGATGATGTTCCAGGTCTACCTCTTTGTAGATAGGTGGACTTTTACATTGACTTGTACCCCAAGACGGCACTGATATCTACACCAGCGTATTATATGGCTCCCATGGAGATTCATGAGCTGTGGGTACAGTAGAAGGACTTACAGGGGAAAGGGTTTATTCGGCCCATTTTTTCAACTTGGGAAGCCCCTATTTTGTTCGTGAAGAAGTCGGATGGGAGCTTTAGGCTTTGTCTTGAATATCGGATCCTAAACCAGGTGACTATGAAGAACAAGTACCCACCCCCAAGGATTGAAGACCTCTTAGATCAGCTGAAGGGGGAATGGTGGTTCTCGAAGATAGACTTCAGATTAGGTTATCACCAGCTTAGAGTATGAGACAAGGATGTGCAGAAGATGACTTTCAGATGTCAGTACAGCCATTAAGAGTTCTTGGTTATGTTATTAAGTGTAACCAATTCTCCAACAGTGTTCATGGGACTCATGAACAGGATATTTCAGCCATACCTTGATTGCTTTGTAGTAGTCTTCATAGAAAAAATTATAATCTACTCGGCTATTGAGGAGGAACATGCCTATCATTTTCAAGTAGTTCTGGACACAGTCTCAAAGCACCAGCTTTATGGTAAGCTCTCTAAGTTACAGTTCTAGATCTGAGAGGTTCACTTTCTGGGACACGTCATATCAGAGGCTGGAGTTGTAGTAGATCTAGTGAAGATTGAAGCGGTACTTGCTTGGGATCCACCCTGGAGTGTGACGAAGGTACGGAGTTTCCTTGGTTTGGCTGGATACTACTGAAGATTTGTACTAGATTTCTCCAGAGTTGTAGAACCACTATCATCATTAACGAAGAAGGGGAAACCCTTCGTGTGGTCGGAGAGATTCCAAAAGAGTTTTCAGAAGCTGAGGCAGAGGCAGAGGCTGACTAGTGCCTCCATCATGAGGCTTTCAGAGGAGGGAATAGGGTACGTAGTCTATTGTGTCATATCAGGGACTGGGATAGGATGTGTCATGATGCAGGAGTGAGCAGTGATCGCATATGGTTCTTGACATCTGAGACAACATGATAAGAACTATGCTACCAATGACCTGGAGTTAGCAGCAGTAGTCTTCTCCTTGAAGATGTGGCGACATTAATTTATGGGTGAGCATTTTATAGTGTACTCTGATCACAAGAGTCTCAGATATATCTTCTCTCAGAAGGACCTGAACCTGAGACAGTGACTTTGGATTGAGTTCCTCCAGGACTATGACTTCGAGATAGTCTATACTCCTGGGAAGGGGATTATTGTAGTAGATTCACTCAGTAGGAGATCTGGTATACAGCTGCTAGGCGAGGCGACAGAGTAGCTGGATGCTTTGCAGATATCCTTTGTGGATAGATATGGAGCAGCGTTTCTTCAGTCTCTTACAGTCACTTCCCCACTTCTTCAGTGATTCAGGGAGGCGCATTGTGGGGACGCTGACTGCGAGACACGACGTGCTCAGATATCCATATGACAGGCACCTGATGGATTTTATGAAGATGGGGAGCACATCATCCTCTTCAGAGGATGTACCATGGTACCAGTGTCACTTAAAGAGGAAGTTTTGAGGGAGTTCCACACATCCTCTCTAGCAGTATATCCAAGAGTAGAAAAGATGTATCAGGATCTTTGACGACAGCACTAGTGGTTGAGAATGAAGAAAGTAGTAGCAGAGTTTGTCTCTCGGTTCCTCACTTGTTAGCAATTGAAGGCATAGCATCAGGTACCAGTAGGCTTGGTTCATCTTTTAGAGGTCCTAGAGTAAAAGTGGGATGGTATATCCATGGACTTCATGATAGGACTTCCATGTACATGCAGAGGTAATGATTCTATCTAGGTGATTATCAACCGACTCACCAAGTTTTCCCATTTCCTACTGATCAGAGAGAAGGGTTCAGTAGAGAGCTTGGGATGCCTCTATGTGCAGGAGATTGTGTGGATACATGGAGTACCCTTGAGGATTGTCTCCGATCGTGATGTGTATTTTACTTCTTGGTTGTGGAAGGGGTTGCAGGAGGCTTTCGGGATGCAGCTTAATTTGAGAACCGCCTACCATCCTCAGATGGATGGCCATACTGAGTAGACCATTAAACCTTTGAGGACATATTGCATGCTTGTTTCCTTGACTTTGGTCATAGCTAGAAGGATCACTTGCCTTTGGTAGAGTTTTCATAAAACAACAGCTATCACTCCACCATTGGGATAGCACCTTTCAAGGCATTGTACGGGCGACCTTACAGACCACCTTTGTGCTGGACTGACCTAGGGGAGTCAGCACTAGTGGGACCAGAGATGGTATATTCTACCACATAGAAAGTGCATATTATCCAAGAATGAATGAAGATTTCATAGAGTAGGAAAATGTCTTATGCCGATAGGAGATGGAGACCTCTAGATTTTAAGGATGGTGAACACGTCTTTCTACGGGTCTCGCCTCGATGAGGTTTGTGGAGATTTGGCCAAGACAACAAGTTATCTCTGAGGTTCATCGGACCTTTTCAGGTCCTCAACAGAGTTGGAGAGGTGGCATAATGCTTAGCTCTTCCACCTTAGTTGCACCTAGTGTATGACATCTTCCATGTATCCCATCTGAGGAGATACATGCACGACCCTTCTCACATCATCAACCATGGAAAGCTGTCTGTCGACAATGGGGCGAATTTTACAGAGGTTCTAGTAGAGATTGAGGATCGACATGAGTAGGTCCTTCATGGTTGGTTGATACCTCTAGTGTGTGTTCTCTTTCAGCATGGGAACCTCCAAGAGAGCACATGGGAGCAGGAGTCTAAGATTTGTGCTCAGTACCCCCACTTGTTTTCCTAGTTTTGAGTTGTAGATTATGGGGATGTAAAGCCCTGAGGTGGGGAGAATGTAAAGACTCGTAATTTCCATGTAAAATATTTTTTAATATATAGGAATTTTACGAGTCTGTGAAAATTTACAGAGCGTGACTTTGAGGCCCGATGTGCCCGGAATGAATTTCTGAACATTTTTTTTTGGTAAGTTCAATAAACATGCGAGCAGTTTTTTGTAACTTTTGAACTGGTGCGTGGAATTGAAATCTGAGGGCGTCTTTGAACTCACATCACTGGTATTCTCTTAAGGAGACCTCCACCTCGACCGCAGTAGGTCGAGGGTAGAAGATAGATTTTCACAAATTCGTGAAAGAATAAATTAACATTAAAAATTGTATAACATTTATTTTTATTTTTATTTGAAAATCCTTGTGGATGTTGAAAGGTGGGGACCACCATAATTAAACCTCTCCTTGAGGTTATGGAGGTGGGGACCATAGAACCTAAAACCTCCCATGAGAGGTTATGGTGGTGGGGACCACCCAAGATTAAAACCCCTTTGAACCTCCCACTTAAATGAGGGGAAGTCTCTTGAACTTCCCCTTGATTAATTATGCCACCCCCATTTTAATTAGCACACCAACTCAATTAATTAATTTTTTTCAATTTAAAATTATGCCAACATATTTTATTATATCACCTACATTTTCTTTTTGGTGGGTTGGAGGAAATTAATCGTTGGAAAAGGTGAGAGCTTGGGAGTAAGAAGACTTGGTAGAAATCTCTCCAACAAAGAATGTCAATGAAGAATGACGAATTCGACTCCGAATTCTTCCTTGAGACATTTGTTGATGACGAATGTCTTCAACATCAACGAACCGATGATCAAGGAAACATCAAAGTCACCGACGTCTGTCAATTCCCAACGACATCGTCTCCTTCCCATGGACAATCTTCAATGAATCAAATTAATGAGTCAGGTGGTTGTTTGAAAATCTTCCCTTTTTCTTTCTTGATGAATCTTCATAATTCAAAGAGAGATTATAGCTGCTTGTTATCACTCTAATGTGGAGAGTGCGGGCCAAACAAACATGGCCCGTCCTCTTCGCAATTATTGTGATGATTTGTGGTGTTATTCGCGATGGAGGAGGTCAGCGACCAACCATGATGGGGCACAAGAATGGTGGTCGGCACCACCGTCGGCCGCGCCGGAGGCGAATGCACAACGGTGCCACCCCACGACCACCGCCTCCCCATGGCCTCCACCGACCACGGCCACCACCGCCCCACGGCCTCGCCACACTGCCCCACGGCCAACTCTGCTTCGCGGCCTCGCCACACCGCCCCCCGACATCGCCACGCCACCCCGAAGCCTCATCGCGCCACCCCATGACTATTTGCACTGCCCTGTGGCCTACACTGCCCCGCGTCCTCGTCACGTCACATTGCGGCTGTCTGCACTGCCCAACGTCCTCGCGGCCCTGTGGCTACGCACCGCTCTCTGCGGCCCTCGCGGCCTACTGGACCGCCCAGCGCAGGCCGGGCCGGACCCAGTGGGCCAGGACGCCAAGTGGGTTGGGCTGCCCGATGGGCTGGGTCTACCCAAACTAGGTTGGCCCCGGACAGGTTGGGTCGGGTCCGTCCAACTGGGTCGGACCGGACCTGGACCCACTACGACCTTTTTACACTCATTTGGCCATATGTTTGGCACCGAGCGTCTGTTTGACAAACCGTCAGTGGTGTCGGAAACCTTAGAACAAGATGGTCACATTGGTATACCCCACTAGAGATTTGGATAATTTTGGAAAATGGTCGAGTTGGATCAACCACGAATCCAACCAGGCCCTAGAGACTAATAGTCTAATAACTTATAGACCGGGCATCCGATTGACACACCGTCTAATGCGTTGAGACCCCTATGGAATGGCGGTCCATTAAGATACTTCTTAATGAGACTTCATGGTAGTTTTATTATCGAACAAAGAAGTGTGGAGTAGACCCTCTCGGAGACAAGCGAGCATAGTGCAGGAACCCAATAGCTGGCTGTGACGTGAAGAATGAAGAGTGATCCTATGTGGGTCAGCACCTAGAGATCATGTTTGGGTCAGTACCTAGGAATCCTATGTGGGTCAGCACCTAGAAATCATGTGTGGGTCAAAACCTAGCAATCCTATGTGGATCATCACCTAGCGATCATGTGTGGGTTATCACCTAGCGATCCTATGTGGTTCAGCAGTTAGAGATCATGTGTGGGTCATCATCGAGTGATCCTGTGTGGGTCAGCACCTAGAGATCCTGTGTGGGTCAGCACTGAGTGATCCTGTGTGGGTTAGCACCAAGTGATCCTATGTGGGTATGCCTATTAATAGAGTAAGATGATTCAGTAGTTACTTCTAATCATCTCTACGACTATACTTAAGTAATACCTAGTGTGAGATGATTTTGTACCCGTGTGGTACTTTTCTTTGTGGTAATACCTTGGTGGTATTCTTTTGTGTGGTGTACCTATGTTGTATTTACCTTTGTGGTATTTTAATTCTTTGTGGAACAGTTGAGCTTGGGAATTTGGAGTTGGACTCTTTGTTTTCCTCATGATTGAGATGGGTATACTTGATAACTTAGGTATATGTATGGGCATATATCTAAGTTGGGTTGTCAGTTGATTTCATGGTTTGTGGAATATCCTTTGTGAATTTTGTGAGACCTTGAGGGTCTCTAGGTCCCTATTGAGTATCATTATACTCACAACTTCACGGGCTATGACCGCACTTCACTGTGTTGGGTGCAGACGATAGATAGAGCTAATAGAGGACGAGAGTACCAGGACTAGAGGTAGCTCATATGTGGATCTTAGATGAGGTGTACCATAGAGATGACCGGTCGAGAGATATACCTACCCTTTAGGTAGGATCCTTGGCGGGTGTTCACATGAGCTATTCCAGTTTACTTATACCTATCAGATTTCTTGTACTTTCCATTTTTTCTTGTACTTTCCAGTTGGGATTGTATTCTGGCCCCTTTTTACTATTGTACTCACTCTGTTTACTATTCAGTTTACTGGAGTTCGTATCTTGTTTTGTGCTTGGTTGGGTGTCTTACAAGTTATAAAGGCAATGCCTTCCAAGTTTTTGGGAATACGCCTTCAGTGCTAGTCGTCAGCCCTTGGCCTATGGAAGGCGGTCTTGGGGTAGTCATGCACGGGCCCCGGGGTATGGGTCGTGACATAAATCAAAACAGCTGGACATATGCTATAATTTTTATGTAAAGTACCAAAAGGTTTAAAACCATCTGAAGCTAATACCAAATGTACATTCCTAGGATCCAAATAAAAAAATGGATCTAATGAATCAGACACCTTCCATTATGTTGAATATTTTAGATGTTGCATCAAAAAATCATTATTACTATATTGAGAATTCAACTTTAGGTTGTATACAGTCTTAAATGACATGAATAATATTTTCAAGCATGGTTTTTGAATGAAGTAACTGAATACCTTTTTGGGAGATTTTTTCATCTGTTTTTCCTGGTGTTTCATTGATTTGTACTCTCATTGTTTCTTATCCACTTAAATATACTTTAATAAAATCTTATGAATTATTATTTATCAGAAAATTATTCATAGTGAAGTATGAAATCATAAGGATATGCATGTATCTTTTTATAATCATGTCTAGGTTTTTTGATGATCTTCATCATCTCACACTGGTGGAAATCCCACCTATAACAATGTATTCCTCCCAATGGTTTAAAAAAACATTGGGAAAAGGATATTATACCAACGGTTTTCTATAACCATTGGTATATGCCTATCAGTGATTGGTTTTTCCAATGGTTTCATCAAACCATTGGGATAGAGTATTCTAAGGTGGGTTTTTTCAACGGTTTAATGCAACTTTTGGCATAGATTAATTTTTAAAAATGGTTTTTTAAAACCTTTGGGATAGAAAATCCCCAAATACAGTGGTGAAAACAAGGATCCATAACCCATCCCATGTCGAACATTTTTTCCTAAACGTGAGCTCAACGTGAACCCAACTTCCCAACTGGTTGTCGAGGGTGCTAACTATACTTTCCAACCAGCCATCTCTCTTTGATTCAAGTGATTTTTGTTCTTCCACTTTAAATTGGTAATTCTTCATTTTTTTTTTTATTTTTTCATTCATTTTCACTATAATGTATTGTGTATTATGATCCCTTATGAAAAAAAGACATATATCATTTTAGTTTTTGGTTTTTTGTGATTTATCTTTATAGAAAAATAATGATTGATATTGAAGAGGTCAATATAATACTGGGATATTTTATCCTTTGTTTATTTTAAATTTAAGGTTTATTGATTTGATTCCATTGGTTAGACATAAATACAGTTATATAATTTTTTATCCTAATAAGAATGAAAATATCCTCATGCATTATGAATGTACACCTAAATGTTGTCTTCGAAATATCACACTCTAACTTTAAGATGACGATGCCCTCACTATAATTCATTCAATGAAGTGATGCTTCCACCTAAAACACTGGAGTGGGTTTGGGGTCATTTTCATGTGTGAATGGTGATAGAACAAAAATTTACACTATTACATGATCATTTAGTTCTACTCCATCAAGCGGTCCAGTCATACACTTGTAAAGTTGTATTTTTTGAAATTAAAAATGAGTGTTAAGAATTCATATCGTAAATTTCATTGGTAGTTATAAAATATTATTAAAAAAATTATATTATTTTCTATCCTAGTAAGCCACCCATAATAAAGAAGTAAAACCATCATAGAAATCACCAAGGTTGTTCATGCCTACACATTATATACTCTTTCATATATATCTCATGAAAAAAATATCATGGTTAGGTGCACATAATTATTCACTACTAGTTGATAGAATTTGAGGTCCACGGAGGTGCACCTGAGGTGTTGTTGGGCACCTGCTTGGATTCTATTGTTTTTATTTTATTTTGGGCATTAGAAATCAATATTAGAGTGTTTTATTTTTCTTACTATTTTTTTATAGTTATATGGTGATAGGAATGTGTTCGACTTGTGATAGTCCTAAAAAAGGTAAGTCTTGAACCAATCTCTAGCGGTAATTATAGGTTAATAGGGTTATGTAATTTCACTTCTTGATTATCAATGTTATAGTTGAGATATATACTCAAGTATGACGTGTTTATTTGATATTGTAATTTTCGATTTTGACACTTAGTCCATAGAAGAAAGAGGATTGTTTACATTCATCATATGTGGAATGTAGGATTCACATGACATTTATATTCTTATGTGTGACTAAATTTTCTAATGACGTAGGGTTTGGTTTTATAAAGTGTCCTTAATGAGTTTTATATGGGTTTCCTATATAACTTGTTAGTGGAATTATACCCACCCAAACCATAGTATTTTTTGAGGAAAGATCATGTGGATCTTATTTGGGGAAGTTCTCTGATGATGTAAATAAATTCCATTGGTGCAATGGATGAATTTTAACACTTGTGGGTTCATTTAATAATTTTATGTATTTTTAATTGTTTAAATTATAAAATGTAATCATAAAAAGATGGTTCATTATTGGAATGATTCACCTTGATTATTTTGATACCCTTATGATGGTAAAAGTAAAGAAATGTATAATTATTTCTATACTTTTAATTTAAATTACTTGAAATAATTTAGTAATCATGATTATTTGAAGAGGGGATGATTTAATAGATACTTATACCTATTGTTTTTTGATGTGGTTTTTGATGGGACAATTGATTATGATCTAATATGGTAGAATCTAGTGTAGATAGAGCATTCATATGTTATTTTTGGTTTTGTAGTAATGCATGAGTGACTAGTGATCATTTAGTAATCCTTGGCATGAGTGTGATTCCTTAGTATTGTTGGGAAGGAAGCATCGGGGGTGATTTTTTCTAAATAAACTTTACATGGATACGAATCATGATTTCTTTTTAGTTGAATGATCCTAGGTTTTATGGCATGTGACTAATTGGATAACGTTCTCGGTGGTGTGATCGGGTAACATGGGAGTGTACACTCATTGGGCTTGTGAAACCTTGAGTTTTAATGAATTATTATTATTTTTGAATAAATTAAAATTCATTGGTGGCTTGAATTTCATGATACACCAAAATATTTTCAATATTATTAATGAATATCTTACCATTTAATTAATATATTAACATTTTATACTTTCAAAAAATATTATCAATAGGATTAATTAATTATTATTTTTCCATAGTGGATATGTTTTTAGTAGTTGAGTATAAATTTGATAAATCCTCAAATGAAATGGGTGTATAAAACATATAAGGGTTCTATGATACTTACTTCTCCATATAACACTTTGTTTTCTGATATTTATTATCACACCTAAGATAAATATTTATTGGATCATTTAATCTTATATGAGGTATATTTTTAAATATTATTCATCAACCAATGTTGATCTAATACTGAGTTTCATCAAAAACTCAATACACTACTCACCCTCTATGCTTCATTTTGCATTTGATTTGTGCCTATCTTTAATTTATATTTACTTATCACTTATCTTATTCATTAAAAGGGTTTACTCTGATACTCTTTGTTCCTTATTTTTTTAGATTTTTCACATGAATAACTACAATAGAGGCTGGTTGTATCCTGGACTTCCTAGCATGTAGTTATTTCATGTAAAACCCGATCAATGTTATGGTTCATTTTATTTTTTTAAAATAAATGTTCTTCGTTGTGGGTTAATATCACGTGGAGAGGACTATGTTATATATTGGAAGTAAACCTCCTATTTTTTTAATTCCACTATTTGTTTTTTGGATTTCTCTTACACACTATGAAATCAATGTTGATACAATACTATAATTTCTAATTCTATTTTTCATCATGTATCTACATATTCTGTCAGTTGTGGTTTTATATAAAGTGAAAAATTATCATTTACTTAAATATATTTTCAATTGAAATTCAATCTTATTGAATAATTTCACAAAATGACTGATTACATTTTTACATAATGGATAGAAGTTGGATGTATGAAAGTGATCATATCTCAATAAATTATCAAAAAAATTGAGAGCTTTTTAGATTTCTCATTTTATAATTATTTAGATAATGGTCACATACACTTCCCATGTTATAATTGTGTTGGAAGACCTTGGTTGAACTGTGAATAATTTCTTTACCATATAACCAAATATGGTTTTCAAACAAAGTATTATGTGTGGTTTCACAATGGGGAGAAAATGGAATCTCAAAATGCTAATGATCCAAATGAGAGGACTAGATTAGAGAATTTAATATATGATTGGTTTCTATTTATTTTTCATCATGAGAAGGAAAGCATGTGGACCAAAAAATACTTTGATATGAGCAGACATGATTCATCCAATGAAAATGATGATGTTAACAGAGTGAAAAAAATTGAATGATGCTGCAATGACTCCAGTATATCGGTAATATTGTAAAATGAAAAGGCTTGAATTTTTAATTTGATTGTTTAATGGAAAAACCATGTATGGGATTTCTAATACTTTCATCGATTAAATTCTTACCTTTTGAAGGACATACTTCTAGATGATGCTGATATTACCTCAAACCATTATATAGAATGGAAATTAGCTGAAGAACTTGGATTTTCAAAAAACAAAATTCATGCTTGCTCGAAAGATTTTAGCTTATTCTGGGAAGAAATCGCTGAAAGAAATTATTGTATCAAATGTGGAACATCTCGATGGAAGACAAAAGTTGATGTAGCACCATCTCGTGTGACACAGAAAGTAATGTGGCACTTTCCATTTATCCCCATACTCTAAAATCTTTTCATGTCTAATGAAATATCAATAGAAATGAAATGGAATGATACCAAGAGAAAGAAGAATAATGAAGATTTGGTTCACCCTATAGATGGATTTTTATGGTAGAGATTTGATTCTTGATATCCTGATTTTGCAACTGATGTGCGTAATGTGAGGTTGGTTCTTTCATGTGATGGTTTTAATCTATTTAGTTAGACGCTTACTTTGCACAACACATGGCCAGTTTTCATACAAATTTATAACCTTCCCCCATGGTTTTGTATGGAAAAACCATTCACTTTCATGAGTATACATATAGCTAGCCCTTCTGACCCTAGAAATGATACACTACTGTAAAATATCCCTATACCAATGGTTCTCAAAAACCGTGGGTTTAGGTCACTTATACCCACGATTTTTTCCAAAACCATGGGTATAGTTTTTTTTAAAGACCTATACCCACGGTTTTGCAAAACGATGGGAAAAAAGATAGTTATACCCACGGTTCTGACAAAAACTGTGGGTATAGGAATTTTTTTCAAGACCTATACCCACGGTTTTTTCAAAACCGTGGGTATAGGATTTCTTTTTTGAAGACCTATACCAACAATTATATAAAATCGTGGGTATATATTTCCCATGTTATGGTGGGAAAAAAATTCCAAGGGACACAGAAACATTTTGGTGGGAAAACCTATCCCCATGTTTTTCCCTCATATACCCATGGTTCTGATTAATATATTTTGGTAGATACAAATATATAAACATAAAAACTTTGTAGGTGAGATGGTGAGACGGTGTTTGTTGTTTGTTGCATCGTAGGTTCAAAACCTGCTAACTGCTTATTTTTTATAAAACAAGGAGCGAAATTAACATATTTGAATAAATGAAAATATACTATTACAAAAACTAATCCATCTCAGTTGGTTAGGCATTCGATGAAGGAATGTAATGATCTGGGTTCGAAACCCATTGGAATATTTTTTTCAATAGAGACGCCGATTAATATATTTAGGAGAATATAGATATATATAATTGTAAGTGACATAGATTGAGTGGTGAGTCTCACTGAATTAAAGGTGTTGGTCACGGGTTCAACCCATGCTTCCCATTTTTTGTAAAAACAAATATACCCACGGTTTGAAAACCATGCGTATAATGTTTTAACAGCATGGCAATAGGATATGAGGCTTTGACATTATGAAAAAAAAGTTATGCCCTTGGTTTGAAAAATCATGGATATAGGTTAGGGACTTATCTCAACACCTCGGTTACCCATGGTTCCCAAAACCGTGGGTATAGCCTATACCCATGGTTTTGGGGGCTTTACCCACAGTTTTGAACCATGTGTATAGATCATTTTTTCAGTAGTGATATAGAAATATACATGAAACATTTAATAAAATAGTTGAAAATAATTTGGGATGTGGGTGTGTGAACATATGATGCATGTTTGAAAGACATATTTCATATGCATGTTGTGCTTATGTGAACGATCAATGATT
Organism: Viscum album; assembly: GCA_963277665.1. NCBI lineage: Eukaryota > Viridiplantae > Streptophyta > Magnoliopsida > Santalales > Viscaceae > Viscum > Viscum album. The sequence continues at coordinate 1,716,359,053 of OY728130.1, forward strand.
TTCCTGCTTATGCAATGATGATTGGATGGAGCAAGAAGAGAAAACTTAATGACCTGTTTTTATGAAGAATACTCGATCGATAAGACTGAAATATCGGTGTAGTTTTAGTTTTATGTGACATTGATGATTATTTCCAAGGAATCGTCCATATAGAAACAATCATCAAAGATTTGACAATACCATGGAGACCGACGATCCACTTTAGCATATGTCTGGAACTAATTTTCTTATTGAATTGAAAGATTTCAATTTTTTTATTCAGGAAGGGTCAAATGAAATCAATAAAGAGACAAAATGTTTCCAATGATACTTGTTATAATTGGAAGAAGATAAGTATCTTCTTTAAGTTTTTGTATTGGTCAAACAATTTGTTACGTCATTTCTTATACATAATTCACATTGAAAAGAATATATGTGAAATGATTATTTTGATTCTTCTAAATGTAATGGGAAATACGAAAGATGATTTATGATCTCAGCATATATTGGTGGATTGGTGAATCATACCATAATTGAATCCTATGTGTATCAGTGAAAATAAATGGCAAGTTCCATGTGTTTCTTATGTGATGAAGCCTACAAAAAAATCAATTTCTGGAAGTAATAAAGACTATTAATGTTCTTAATGGATATTCAAGAAATATATCAAGACGGGTCAACATAAGAGAGTTGAATATGAAATATTTGAAGACTCGTGATTATCACATCCTTCTCCATGAGTTGATTGTAATAGAAATCTGTCATATGTTTTCCAATAATGTAAGGGTGCCAGTTATTCGGTTGTGACATTTGATTAGAGATCTTTGTACTAAGAAGTTATCCAAGTCTTTATTGAAAAAAATGAAGGTAGAGACACCATTAATTTTGTGTGAGTTAGAGAAAATATTTCCTCTATCATTTTTCACATGCATGTTGCATCTGACTGTCCATCTTCCAACTGAAATAATTTATGGAGGATCTGTTTCTTTCTATTGGATGTATCCAATTGAAATAAATATGTACACATTGAAATATTATTTCTGGAATAGGAATCATTATGAAGGATAAATCATGAATGGTTACTTGGCTCAAGAATGTGTGGATTTTTTCTCAATGTATTTTTCTGATCTTGCTACGAGAATGAACAGACCAATGAGAAATGAAGAAGAACAGTATAAGAAAATTGAACCCAATTTTTCATTACTTCCTCAAACAAGAGTAATTCATGGATCATATACATTGATGACATTAATCCTTGAAGAGCGAGATATGGCTATCCCATAGTGTTTTTCAACTATGATTTGTTTGATGATTATATCATGTAAGTAAATTGAACATGTATATCTTATCTCCTCTCTTTTAATTTTACATATCTATTAAACTATTCCTATTTTTGTCTATAGGGAACATAAAGAAATGATAAATAGAAATCATTGATCTTTAACTTTAAGAAGGAGATATGATTTTCATAGAAAAGAGTTTTCTACTTGGTTGAAATTAAAGGTAGAAATATTTCTTTAGTAAATAAATAAAATGAATATCTAATTAAATTTAATATTTCATTATACTTCAGGTATCGAGTTTGCCGGTAGACTCTGTTTCTGAGGAAATAAGAGCTTTGGATTTTGGTCCTAATATTGTGGTTCGTGAATATAAATCAATTGTGATCAATGGGTACAGATTTATTATCCCTGAATGAGTAAAGAACATGAGAACACAACATGATGGTGTTATGCTAACAGCCATAATAGACTATTATTCCAGTGCATCAGATATTAGACCTCATTTTGAAAATGTATCTTATTATAGAGTCATTGAGAAATTAATAATATTATATTACTACTCGCATGGTCGAGTCACAATGATGAAATTCCAGTGGTTTGATTCAATGAAGATGTAGAAAAACTTTATTGATGATTTGGGAGTTCATGTTATTAACATAACTCTCACTCTTTCTACCGATGAACCATATGCATTGGCATCAATGACGAAACATGTTTTTTATGTCAAATATCATCCTCAAATTAAATTTGGTTTCATTATTGAATAAATTCCAAGATATATTTTTTATGATGGTGATGATGGAATTGACACCATCCCTACTTCCATTGGAACCAACCCATTTATTACTAATGATTAATCTAATAGATCAATTTTCAGAGTTGATTTCAAACCAAAATTTGTTGTGGGAAATATATAAAATCATTCATCCATGTTCTCAAATTTTTTGGTTTAGCTCGACTTGAGTTATTAAGGTTGGCACTATGCAAACTGATTTAATATTGATTACAAATACGTTGTATCCAACGTGAACTATATTCAAACCTATGAAACCAACATTTCTAAATTTTTGAACATTTCAATGCTTTATTTACCATGTATAAAATTAGTATAACTCTAAGACCCCCCTTTAACATTTCAATTCTTTATTGACCATGGTTGCTTGAACCCAGAACCCATGAATCTCCCTATCCCCTCTCATATAATTTATTTTTGGTTTACACGTTAGTTATGCTTTTATAATTACTTCCATATTTGTTTTAAAATGCATTAAATGAAACCTATTGAAGATATGCGATGAAAAAGGATGATGGACAACAATCGTCGCATGGATGAGATGGTTATTTCTCCACTAGTTCCTGCTATGAGTATTTTATTTCATATATATATATATATATAAATAAAATATAAGTTCATGTGATTAGTTTTTTTTTAAATCATGATCCACCGCTGAGGTGATAGTTATTTGACGAGAATCCTAGTAGTGGTCCTAGTACTCAAGTCAAGGGTATGAGGGAGGGTGGTATGAGAGATAGGCGATCTAGTCAGCATACCTGATTAGACCTTGACTCTCCCACTGACATACCATCTATCCCAAATTCTGATCTTAATGTTCTATTAGGGACACACAGGATATTTAGGCCTCCCATGTTTTCACCACCCTTTTCATCTGAGTCTTCACACCATTCTATACCATATCTGATGATGATTCCCACTCCTCATTCATATCATGCATTTGTCCAGCCATCCAGGTCATCATCTTTTACTTATACTTCATTCTCTTCGAGCTTCTATATCCCATATTCTTTGAATCCTTCACAGCCACAGTATGTGCCTGCAAAGCATACACTTGGACCAACTCCACCTGTAGAAGGTATTCCTTCAGTTTCTGTGGATCCAATAATGCCCACTGATCAGACTATCTTAGGTATATTTATATAACCCTAAAAATATTTATACCATTATTTATTTTCATTATAACTTGTATTGAAATAATAATTGTTTTTATTTCATAATAGATACATATACTAATAAGAGGTGGGGGCAGGGGCGTACATCCATGCTTGCGGTTTGGAACCACCTCACATAGTTGCTGGTGTAATCCAGTGAAGACAATCAAATGATTGAAAAAATAGGGCAGCAATGTCAGAGTTTTTTGTCAACGCTTACCAAATACTTTGACATCATTCTTGTCTGCCTTATCTCATGGAGACAGTTGTCAAAAGAAGTCAATGATAGTTCTTGGGCACCAATGTGAGTAAAAAAATATATTGTATTTAATGTAATATATTATTTTTTAATTTATATGAATTCATATTTTGGTTTCATATTCATTTTAATTTCCACGATGGTTAGGGTGCACGTCCAGCATGTCTAAAAGATTTAGGTAAACTCTAGAGAGCCTATAAGAACAATTTATATATTGGATGGCATGCTATAGTTGGCACATATTTATAGGCAGTACCTATCGTGGATGATTTTCTGATACAATAGTATCGACAGATGATTACTCATCGGACGACTATCAACTTTAAGGTATTAATCACATTTGAGGTATTTAAAAAAATTTCATTCTTTTCCTTAATACTATCTTTTTTATTATTGAATTTTATTTAGGAATCGTCCAGAAAAAAACATGATGCTAAAAAACACCTCCACACATTGGGATGTACTAGGATGACAGATCATAAGAGGAAGTAGGTATGATATTTGTTTATAATTTTTCTTTTGGGATTTGACATTCTATTATTTGATCAATAATTTATTCAATTTATGATGTTTTCATATAATTTTAGTTATGAAATTCATTATTAGTAACCTATTTTTAATTATTGTTTCCTTCATTCAATATCATTATATAGGAAAGTATTTAATATTGAAGGATGTGTGCCTTGAGAAAAATTGTTTTTCTTGAGTAAAAAAAAGATAGAAGTGCGGCTAACGAACTGACACAGCAAAATATTATAATTTTTTACTTTGTTCATTTTAAATTTTAATATTTATTTTGTAACGTAATAATATATTTATATTCTTAAGATGATTATTTAGAGGCCCTTGATTCCTAGGAACCTAAAAATGTTGGTCCAAATGATCTCTTCCATAAGGTGTTGGGATATGGGGACCCTAGAAGAGTACGTTGCCAACCTGGGTAGTGTATAGTCTTAATGAGGTATTGGCCCTATTCAGGTACCAGTTGTAGTTCCACCAAGTTCAAACAGGTTAAGTCATTGGAAGAACCGGCTGAAAAAAGGTCCATATAGGTGGAAGAACAGTCTTCTAGGGAAAACACTGAATCTATGAAACTGATAAAAGTATTATGTCCAACACTTCCACCAGAGTTCAGAACAGCTTGTGATTGTAAAGACTCGGAAATTTCAAGGAAAATTTTTTCTTAAATACTTTGGAATTTTACGAATCTGTGGATTCTAATGGAAGTTGATTCTGAGGCCTGGTGTGCCCGGAATCAATTTTTGAAGTTTTGTTCGGGTACGTTCAGTAAACGTACATACGGGTTTTTTTATCTTTTGAACCGGTGCTCAGAATTGAAATCTAAGGGCACTAATGAAATCGCAGTGCCTGTATTTGCCTGGGGGGACCTTTACCGCAGTTTTGTTTTATGCGGGTTAAGAGTTAATATTTGGGGATTTAGAATAAAATAAATAAAATTTGTTGTGGACAAATTTTATTTATGGAGTTTGGTTATTTCCACACAAAGGGAGTTAGAGGTGGGTCCCACACCCACATAACCTCCCATGAGAGGATATTTGTGAGGTGGGGCCCACATGAGCCTAATTTTTTCACATCCCCTTAAACCTCCCCATTAACTCCTCTTTATTTAATTTAACAACCCCTCACTTTTAAATTTTAAAATAACCCTTCACCTTCTTCTCTCTCTAATTAATTTTTCCAACCCATGGTAAATTAATTAGGTGATTCACTTAATTAATTAAATTGGTTTGAATTTTGAATTACATGTGTTAATAAAATAATAGCCATAGCTTTTATTTTATTTTGGGCACTTGTTCTATTGAGATATTTTTGAGAGACCTCTTGAGAAAAGTGTTCCTCTCTTCAATGAAGAACGCCTCCGATGAAGAATGACTTTCTCCCTCAACGAAAAACGCTCTACGATTCGAAGAACGCAAAGTCTCCAACGATGCTTATTCTTCGGGTTCACTCTGATATCGACAAAATCGGCGTTCTATATCCGCGATGCCCAACCTCCGCAGCGCATGTCTTCTGCGACTCGACGACATGCGAAGTCAATTTCGAGATAGGGGAATTATGATCAATTTTAATTGATTAAAATTGTTCTTGTTCTTTGTTGAGAAACTTGGTTTGACATTGGTTAATTTCTACCGCCTAATGCGGAGGGTGCGGGCTGAACGCAAACAGCCCGACAACCCTCCGTAGTCTCTTTGTTTGCGATTGAGGCGTGTTGGAAGAGGCGGCGATGGGAGAAGTGGTAGTCGTGCGCCGGTCGTGTGCGGAAGAACTGCGGCCTGCAACCGCAGGCCACTCGGTCGAAGGAGAACCGGCCATCCAAAGTCGTACAGGCCAAAGGGAGACCACCACGCAACAAGGGGCGCCGTGCTATGGAGGACTGCGGCCCACAATCCGCAGGTCACTTCGGTGGCAAACCGGCCGGCTTGTCTTCCGGCTGGGTGAAGAATTCATGCCACCAAAAGGTGTCACGCAGCTGGACTGCGGCCCACCCAAGTGGGCCGCTTGAGCCAGGAAGGCCGGACAGCTTTGGCCAGCTGGTTGGGAGGGCAGCGCCGCCGGTACGGAAACCCCCCCCCCCCCTGGACCGCTCGCCCCTTCGGGCGGAGCCGCGGCCAGCCGGGTCGCGTGTAACACCCCAGTTTTAAAATTAAGTTTTATGTTTTCCCAATGTTTCCAAGATGTAATAAAATAAATTACCAAATGCAAATATATAATTAGCGAGCACTTTATTCATACAAATACCAGAATACACCCTTGATACACAAGAACTAACCCATTAAACCCACTTCTATTGATAATAAAACAATTGGAAGACTACCGAGAAACACAACGATGTCGATCAAGTAGTTATCATCTCTTGGATCTGATAGAAGAACAAACGTTATGGAAAGGATGATAGCAATGAAACTAAAAATAAGAGGAACATATAAAACCATCTCTGAAATCAATGGCATGAACGTCGAGATATTTTTCTTCTAAGTACTTGAATGACCCTTAAAACATTGGTATGTATAGAGTTTTATCTGACCGTTACAAAAAAAACTATCCATTATTACTTTTAAAAATTTAAATAAAAATGACCGTTGATGTATAAATAAAATAACTGAATAAAAACATTACTAATTTAAATATTATTACTGAAATTAATATGTAACAAACAAAATTTATATATATATATATATTCAATTTAATAAATAATTTTTTAAGCATTAAAATTATCATATTTAGAAATTATACTATGAAATTTATATATATATATATATATATATACATTGATAAAACAATAAAACTAAAACGAATAAAAAAATAATTAGAATAGAGAATTGGGAAACGAGGGTTTCTATTCGCCAAACGCAAGCCGGCGCTGAGGAAGAATAAAGACCAGGTGTTCTTCGTCTTTGAAGAAGAAAATTTCAACCGTCAGTTATGAATCAGAACATTTCATGCGAGGTTCGACCACCGACAAAGCATCTGAAGGTCGGTTCTATTTCACACTTAGGGTTTCAACTTTTATCTTTGAGGTCAAGTTTGGATCAGGAATTAGGTTCGAGCGATGGTCTGGATTGAGGCCAAGGCATAGGGTATGCCTTCTTCTTCACGAACCGAGGATAAGACTGAGGGGGGAGCCGTATACCCCATGTTTCGTCATCGGATTAGGCTTCTTCGACTATGTTTCGAAGTTTGAGTTCTATCCAGGGTTCGAACGAAGAAGTGCCGAGTGTTCTTCAGTTTTTCAAAATTGTTAAAGGATTTCGATCGTTGAAAGAAAATTCTGACCACGGATGAGGTAAGATCGTGCATCAATGATAGAGTATAGTTTTGTTCTGATCTGTTAGGTGTCAATTTTAGCCAATTTCCAGATTCAATTCCGGTATAATATTCATCCACTTGCGTATTCTTCAAATCTGGACCCATTGATGTAACGATTTCCCTAACTTCATTTGGATTTTTCTTCAAATGGAATTTTTTAGTATATCCATCTTAAATAATTTTGATTTGTTTATTAGATTGCTCGGGATTATTTCTTTGTGTGTCTGTTTCCTTTCTTTTCATTAAGATTATTATAATCCATGTTGGTCAATTCAGTTTTAAGTTGTGTGACGTTTGCAATAATTTTTTTTTATTCATCCATTGTCTCGATTCAGAATCATTTAAGGTCCTATTTTTTGTTTTTTTCTGACAGTCAGACATTTAAATATATATATATATGTCTGTATACCAACTTGCAGAAACTCAATCAGTGCTTTTAATTCAGCTATAATATTTTATATATTATATGAATATCCAATCAATAATCTATCCTCACAAATTGAAATAATATAATCAAATATATTATAATGTTGGGTGTATAAATAAAGGGGTGTGTAGTGGTTTTCTGGGAAGAAGTTGTAGTACGTGGTTTTTCTTTTTCTTGGGTGTTGAGAGTTTGAGTGGCAAGCATATTTGGGGCAGATAAGAAGTAAAAATTCATTTACGCATAAAACAAGTAAGGGACTCTTTATTTTAAGCTATATATTTTTCTGACTTGCAACAATTAATTTTCCCCTCGATTTCAACATGTATTTGAGTCATCATGTTAAATTAAAATGTTTTATAACCCTCCTCTTTAATCTTTAATTGTAATTGATTTATCCAATTAAATCATTTATCAAAATTATTTTCAAATTTGGTTTAGCATAATTGGTTAAAGGACTATTTGCTTATTATGATTTTAATTTTATGGGTTTGTGTGTATGGGGGATTTTCTACACATTTAAATCCTCATAAAAATAGACTATTATTATTTTTTTTAAGGCAGATTTTCTTATATTAAATAATATGGTTTATATTTTGTGGTTTTGGGTATTGAAAAATGATTGCTACAAAGTTTTTGTTAATGATTCTCTTATACCAATATCAATATGTTTGATGTTTTGGACATATTTTGATGTGCTCTAATAAATCGTTCTAATTTTTTTTAGAACAATTTAATTATTCTAAATTTAAGGTTTTATTTGTATAATTAAAAGTTATTTTAGAAGGAACATCGCATATAAAATAAAGTGAATAATATGTATATGTATATATATACCATCATGATGTGTAAATATATTATTATTTTAAATAAATTAATTGTCATTTAATAATTCACATATGAATTAATAAACTAAGAATATCACAGTTTTATTATGTCACATACAAGTCATATAAAATTTAATGTTATGGCCATATATCGATAATCGTTTATGAAACTTCATACATTCCTAAGCCTATATATAGGTATATACACATACTTGTGAACATTTAATAAACTCTACAAAGAAATTAATTTTAATGGAATTGGATGAACTCTTTATAGACATGTTATAATTTTAAGTTGTTTGTACATGTTTATATTTATAATTTTTACTCAGGAGTGAAATGTTGATTTTTTTTAGAATACATATAATTTATAATCTTCGTTGCATGATCATTATTATTTTGAATTAAAAATGGTTTAATTCATTTAGTTATGAAAACAAATCATTGATATTTCTTTTATTATTCATCAACGTAAGATCGGGTATGTTGGTGTTCATGTACATGCCATGTGACATGAGTTTTTGGAAATCAATACTCACAAGTGTTTATTTTAATTTTTTTTTCAATAAAAATTCACACATATATATATATATAACCTTATATAAATATATTAGTGGAAATGATTATTTAAATGCAACGATATGATTAAAGGTAAAAAACTCTAGTGAGAAATACTATATGTATATATATATCTGTGTGTGTGTGTGTAAAGAAAACTTAAAATGTTTTTGAAATATACAGGCACTTGTTCGTTGTAAAAAAAAATAGAAGGTCATTGGGGAGTGAACCCATCCTTTGCTAAGTGGGTAGTCCCAAGACAGCCTTTGACGAATGAATTTGCCTCAAATTGATGTTTTGTTTTCATGAAGTTTGCTTAATATTTTCCAAATAAAATCACTGGAATAGTTTAAAAGTGTTTTCAAAGTATAATTATTTTTCAAAAGGATTATATTATTTTATGATGGTTATTCTACAAATGAATTTACAATTGAAATTTTTCAAATGTATTATTGAAAGGATATTTTTCTGAAAGCCATTTAACAATGGTTTTCAAAACCCCTTACTGAGCATTTTTGTGCTCACCCCAAGATTTGAAATGTTTTCACAAGTATCTTAGGAGATTATCGTAGATGTCGCCACTTATGGAGTTAGCGCGAGCAGAAGCATAATGGAAAATTTTATTATTTTTGTTCGACTCTGATAATGTAAGGTTATGTCTAATATTCCAGAACCTAGACCCGTAAAAGATCCTCATTTCGTTAAAGTGTTGTGTAATTTTTTTTATTTACCCTAAAAATAAAATTCACAGCATTTTTCAAGCACCGAGTCCGGAAGAGCGGGCTCGGGGAATCACACATGGTATAAAATGAACGGTCTAGATAACTCTAGAAATTTAGAACCCTTTGATAAATTGATTGTCCTTCTCAGTCAACATTCTTTTTGTAATTTTCAGATGGAAGGAAGAAGAGCTCAAACAAGTCTCTTAGGCCTTCCGGATGAATTACTCGCTATGATCATGGCGAAATCATGCAAAGAAGAATCTGAGCCCTATGAAGCCTTGCGGCTTTCCTGTAAATGTCTCTATAATATATCAGGCACACCAGATATACTTCATTTTCATCATGGTTTTGGTTTCATCTTCGAAGATATCAGGCAGATCCAACGTCATTTCTATCGATGTCGAGGGGCACAATACGAAGGACTTTTTAAGTGCTTTACAATGTTTGAGAAACCAGAATCAATTTCAAATTTTTATAGAGCAGCTGAAGCAGGAAATCTTCACGCAGCATTTATGTGTCAACTTTTAAGCTTTTGCTTCATAGGAAGAATTTATGATGAATTTGAAACATTCGAAGATGAAGCAATGAGACTTTCTTATAGGAATAAAATTCAAGACGAACTTCTTGGATACTATATGGATTATCATTCCTTGAGGACTGTCTTCCGGTGCCTACATCCATACAACCCCTCTTGCACTAGTTGCATTTGGGCGAAGGAAGTGGAAGATTTTGAAGCCACATTGAACTTTAATTTATTAGGAAGACATGGAAACCATGGAAGAAAACTATACAGACCTTGGGGACATCATGTGAGACTCATAATAGATGGGAATTAAGGGCGATAAGTGTAAATGAATTTCGATGGCAAAATTCTATTTAAGGGGGGTAGAATGTAATACCCCAGTTTTAAAATTTAGTTTTATGTTTTGCCAATGTTTCCAAGATGTAATAAAATAAATTACCGAATGCAAATATATAATTAGCGAGCACTTTATTCATACAAATACCAGAATACACCCTTGATACACAAGAACTAACCCATTAAACCCAATGCTATTGATAATAAAACAATTGGAAGACTACCGAGAAACACAACGATGTCGATCGAGTAGTTATCATCTCTTGGATCTGATAGAAGAACAAACGTTATGGAAAGGATGACAGCAATGAAACTAAAAATAAGAGGAACATATAAAACCATCTCCGAAATAAATGGCGTGAACATCGAGATATTTTTCTTCTAAGTGCTTGAATGACCCTTAAAACATTGGTATTTGTAGAGTTTTATCCGACCGTTACAAAAAAAACTATTAGTTATTACTTTTAAAAATTTAAATAAAAATGACCGTTGATGTATAAATAAAATAACTGAATAAAAACATTACTAATTTAAATATTATTACTGAAATTAATATGTAATAAACAAAATTTATATATATATATATATTCAATTTAGTAAATAATGTTTTAAGCATTAAAATTATCATATTTAGATATTATATTATGAAATTTCGATATATACATATATATATACATTGATAAAACAATAAAACAAAAACGAATAAAATAATAATAACTAGAATAGAGAATCGGGAAACGAGGGTTTCTGTTCGCCAAACGCAAGCCGGCGCTGAGGAAGAATCGAGACCAGGTGATCTTCAGCTTTGAAGAAGAAAATTTCAACCATCGGTTATGAATCAGAACATTTCGTGTGAGGTTTGACCACCGACAAAGCATCTGAAGGTCAGTTCTGTTTCACACTAAGGGTTTTAACTTTTAGCTTTAAGGTCGAGTTTGGATCAGGAATTAGGTTCGAGCGATGGTCTGGTTCGAGGCCAAGGCATAGGGTATGCCTTCTTCTTCACGAACCGAGGACAAGACTGAGGGGGGAGCCGTATACCCCATGTTTCTTCATCGGATTAGTCTTCTTCGACTGTGTTTTGAAGTTCTATTTCTATCCAGGGTTCGAACGAAGAAGTGTCGAGTGTTCTTCAGTTGTTCAAAATCGTTAAAGGATTTCGATCGTTGAAAGAAAATTCTGACCACGGATGAGGTAAGATCATGCCTCAAGGATAGAGTATCGTTTTGTTCTGATATTTTAGGTGTCAATTTTAGCCGATTTCCAGATTCAATTCCAGTATAATATTCATCCACTTGCGTATTCTTCAAATCTGGACCCATTGATGTAATGATTTCCCTAACTTCATTTGGATTTTTCTTCAAATGGAATTGTTTATTATATCCATCTTAAATAATTTTGATTTGTTTACTGGATTTCTCGTGATTATTTCTTTGTGTGTCTGTTTCCTTTCTTTTCATTAAGATTTTTATAATCCACGTTGGTCAATTCAGTTTTAAGTTATGTGACGTTTGCAATAATTTTTTTTATTCATCCATTGTCTTGATTCAGAATCATTTAAGGTCCTATTTTGTGTTTCGTTTCTAACAGTCAGACATTTAAATATATATATGTATGTATACCAACTTGCAGCAACTCAATCGGTGCTTTTAATTCAGCTATAATAGTTTATATATTATATGAATATCCAATCAATAATCTATCCTCACAAATTGAAATAATATAATCAAATATATTATAATGCTGGGTGTATAAATAAATGGGTGTGTAGTGGTTTTCTGGGAATAATTTGTAGTACGTGGTTTTTCTTTTTCTTGGGTGTTGAGAGTTTGAGTGGCAAGCATATTTGGGGCGGATAAGAAGTACGAATACATTTATGCGTAAAACAAGTAAGGGACTCTTTATTTTAAACTATATATTTTTCTAACTTGCAACAATTAAGTTTCCCCTCGATTTCAACATGTATTTGAGTCATCATGTTAAATTAAAATGTTTTATAACCCTCCTCTTTAATCTTTAATTGTAATTGATTTATCCAATTAAATCATTTATCAAAATTATTTTCAAATTTGGTTTAGTATAATGTGTTAAAGGACCATTTGCTTATCATGATTTTAATTTTATGGGTTTGTGTGTATGGGGGATTTTCTACACATTTAAATCCTCATAAAAATAGATTATTATTCTTTTTATATTTTTTTTATTTAAGGCAGATTTGCTTATGTTAAATAATATGGTTTATATTTTGTGGTTTTGGGTATTGAAAAATTATTACTACAAAGGTTTTGTTAATGATTCTCTTATACCAATATCAATATGTTTGATGTTTTGGACATATTTTGATGTACTATAATAAATCGTTCTAATTTTTTTTAGATCAATTTAATTATTCTAAATTTATGGTTCTATTTGTATAATTAAAAGTTATTTTAGAAGGAACATCGCATATAAAATAAAGTGAATAATATGTATATGTATATATATACCATCTTGATGTGTAAATATATTATTGTTTTAAATAAATTAATTTTCATTTAATAATTCACATATGAATTAATAAACTAAGAATATCACAATTTTATTATGTCACATACAAGTCATATAAAATTTAATGTTATGGCCATATATCAAAAATCGTTTATGAAACTTCATACATGCCTAATCCTATATATAGGTATATACACATACTTGTGAACATTGAATAAACTCTATAAAGAAATTAATTTTAATGGAATTGGATGAACTGTTTATAGACATGTTATAATTTTTAGTTGTCTTGTACATGTTTATATTTATAAATTTTACTCAGGAGTGAAATGTTGATTTTTTTTAGAATACATATCATTTATAATATTCAGTGCATGATCATTATTATTTTGAATTAAAAATGGTTTAAGTCATTTAGTTATGAAAACAAATCATTAATATTTCTTTTATTATTCATCAATGGAAGATCGGGTATGTTGGTGTTCATGTACATGCCATGTGACATGACTTTTTGGAAATCAATACTCACAAGTGTTTATTTTAATTTTTTTTTTCAATAAAAATTTACACAGATATATATATATATATACCCTTATATAAATATATTAGTGGAAATGTTTATTTAAATGCAACGATATGATTAAAGGTAAAAAACTCCAGTGAGAAATACTATATGTATATATATATATATGTGTGTGTGTGTGTGTAAAGAAAACTTAAAACGTTTTTGAAAGATACAGGTGCTTGTTCGTGGTAAAAAAATAGAAGGTCATTGGGGAGTGAACTCATCCTTCGCTAAGTGGGTAGACCCAAGACAGCCTTCGACGAATGAAGTTGCCTCAAATTGATATTTTGTTTTCATGAAGTTTGCTTAATATTTTCCAAAGAAATTCACTGGAATAGTTTACAAGTGTTTTCAAAGTATAATTATTTTTCAAAAGGATTATATTATTTTATGATGGTTGTTCTACAAATGAATTTACAATTGAAATTTTTCAAATGTAATATTGAAAGGATATTTTTCTGAAAGCGATTTATCAATGGTTTTCAAAACCCCTTACTGGGCATTTTTGTGCTCACCCCAAGATTTGAAATGTTTTCACAGGTATCTTAGGAGATTATCGTAGATGTCACCACTTATGGAGTTAGCGCGCGCAGAATCATAATGGAAAATTTTATTATTTTTGTTCGACTCTGATAATGTAAGGTTATGTCTAATATTCCAGAACCTAGACCGGTAAAAGATCCTTATTTCGTTAAAGTGTTGTGTAATTTTTTTTATTTTCCCTAAAACAAATTCACAGCATTTTTCATGAACCGAGTCCGAAAGAGAGTGCTCGGGGTGTCACACTTGGTATCAAAGGAACGGTCTAGATAACTCTGGAAATTTAGAACCCTTTGATAAATTGACTGTCCTTCTCAGTCAACATTCTTTTTGTAATTTTCAGATGGAAGGAAGAAGAGCTCAAACAAGTCTCTTAGGACTTACGAATGAATTACTCGCTATGATCATGGTGAAATCATGCAAAGAAGACTCTGAGCCCTTTGAAGCCATGCAGCTTTCCTGTAAATGTCTCTATAATATATCAGGCACACCAGATATACTTTGTTTTCATCGTGGTTCTGGTTTCGTCTTTGAAGATATCAGGCAGATCCAACGTCATTTCTATCGACGTCGAGGGGCATATTACGAAGGACTTTTTAGGTGCTTTACAATGTTTGAGCAACAAAAATCAATCTCAAATTTTTATAGAGCAGCTGAAGCAGGAGATCTTCACGCAGCATTTATGTGTCAACTTTTAAGCTTTTGCTTCACAGGAAGAATTTATGATGAATTTGAAACATTCGAAGATGAAGCAATGATACTCTCTTATAGGAATCAAATTCAAGACGAACTTCTCGGATACTATATGGATTATCATTCCATGAGGACTGTCTTCTGGTGCCTACATCCATACAACCCCTCTTGCACTAGTTTCATTTGGGCGAAGGAAGTGGAAGATTTCGAAGCCACATTGAACTTTAATTTCTTAGGAAGACATGGAAACCATGGAAGACAACTATACAGACCTTGGGGACATCATGTGAGACTCAGAATAGATGGGAATTAAGAGCGATAAGTGTAAATGAATTTTGAGGGCGAAATTCTATTTAAGGGGTGTATAATGTAACACCCCAGTTTTAAAATTAAGTTTTTTGTTTTGCCAATGTTTCCAAGATGTAATAAAATAAATTACAGAATGCAAATATATAATTAGCGAGCACTTTATTCATACAAATACCAGAATACACCCTTGATACACAAGAACTAACCCATTAAACCCACTGCTATTGATAATAAAACAATTGGAAGACTACCGAGAAACACAACGATGCCGATCGAGTAGTTATCATCTCTTGGATCTGATAGAAGAACAAACGTTATGGAAAAGATGATAGCAATGAAACTAAAAATAAGAGGAACATATAAAACCATCTCCAAAATCAATGGCGTGAACGTCGAGATATTTTTCTTCTAAGTGCTTGAATGACCCTTAAAACATTGGTATTTATAGAGTTTTATCCGACCGTTACAATAAAAACTATCCGTTATTACTTTTAAAAATTTAAATAAAAATGATCATTGATGTATAAATAAAATAACTGAATAAAAACATTACTAATTTAAATATTATTACTGAAATTAATATGTAATAAAAAATATATATATATATATATATTCAATTTAATAAATAATGTTTTAAGCATTAAAATTATCATATTTGGAAATTATATTATGAAATTTAGATATATATATATATATATATATACTTTGATAAAACAATAAAACTAAAACGAATAAAATAATAATAATTAGAATAGAGAATCGGGAAAAGAGGGTTTCTGTTCACCAAATGCAAGCCGGCACTAAGGAAGAATCGAGACCAGGTGATCTTCGGCTTTGAAGAAGAAAATTTCAACCGTCGGTTATGAATTAGAACATTTCGTGCGAGGTTCGACCACCGACGAAGCATCCGAAGGTCAGTTCTGTTTCACACTTAGGGTTTTAACTTTTAGCTTTGAGGTTGGGTTTGGATCAGGAATTAGGTTCGAGCGATGGTCTGGGTCGAGGCCAAGGCATAGGGTATGGCTTCTTCTTCACGAACCGAGGACAAGACTGAGGGGGGAGCCGTATACCCCATGTTTCTTCATCGGATTAGGATTCTTCGACTATGTTTTGAAGTTCGAGTTCTATCCAGGGTTCAAACGAAGAAGTGCTAAGTGTTCTTCAGTTGTTCAAAATCGTTAAAGGATTTCTATCGTTGAAAGAAAATTCTGACCATGGATGAGGTAATATCGTGCATCAATGATAGAGTATCGTTTTGTTCTAATATGTTAGGTGTCAATTTTATCCGATTTCCAGATTCATTTCCGGTATAATATTCATCCACTTGAATATTCTTCAAATTTGGACCCATTGATGTAATGATTTCCCTAACTTCATTTGGATTTTTCTTCAAATGGAATTGTTTAGTATATCTATCTTAAATAATTTTAATTTGTTTATTGGATTGATGGGGATTATTTCTTTGTGTGTCTGTTTCCTTTCTTTTCATTAAGATTATTATATTCCATGTTGGTCAATTCAGTTTTAAGTTGTGTGACGTTTGCATATATTTTTTTTATTCATCCATTGTCTCGATTCGGAATCATTTAAGGTCCTATTTTGTGTTTTGTTTCTGACAGTCAAACATTTAAATATATATATGTCTGTATACCAACTTGCAGCAACTCAATCAGTGCTTTTAATTCAGCTATAATAGTTTATATATTATATGAATATCCAATCAATAATCTATCCTCACAAATTTAAATAATATAATCAAATATATTATAATGCTGGGTGTATAAATAAAGGGGTGTGTAGTGTTTTTCTGGGAATAAGTTGTAGTACGTGGTTTTTCTTTTTCTTGGGTGTTGAGAGTTTGAGTGGGAAGCATATTTGGGGCGGATAAAATGTAAGAATTCATTTACGTGTAAAACAAGTGTGGGACTCTTTATTATAAGCTATATATTTTTCTGACTTGCAACAATTAATTTTCCCCTCAATTTCAACATGTATTTGAGTCATCATGTTAAATTAAAATGTTTTATAACCCTACTCTTTAAACTTTAATTATAATTGATTTATCCAATTAAATCATTTATCAAACTTATTTTCAAATTTGGTTTAGTATAATGGGTTAAAGTACTATTTTCTTATCATGATTTTAATTTTATGGGTTTGTGTGTATGGGGGATTTTCTACACATTTAAATCCTCATAAAAATAGATTATTATTCTTTTTTTTATTTTTTTATTTTAAGGTATATTTGCTTATGTTAAATAATATGGTTTATATTTTGTGGTTTTGGGTATTGAAAAATGATTGCTACAAAGGTTTCGTTAATGATTCCTTTATACCAATATCAATATGTTTGATGTTTTGGACATATTTTTATGTGCTCTAATAAACTGTTATAAATTTTTTTAGAACAATTTAACTATTCTAAATTTATGGTTCAATTTGTATAATTAAAAGTTATTTTAGAAAGAACATCGCATATAAAATAAAGTGAATAATATGTATATGTATATGTATATATATACCATCATGATGTGTAAATATATTATTTTTTTAAATAAATTAATTTTCATTTAATAATTCACATATGAATTAATAAACTAAGAATATCACAATTTTATTATTTCACATACAAGTCATATAAAATTTAATGTTATGGCCATATATCGATAATCGTTTATGAAACTTCATACATGCCTAAGCCTATATATAGGTATATACACATACTTGTGAACATTGAATAAACTCTACAAAGAAATGAATTTTAATGGAATTGGACGATCTGTTTATAGACATGTTATAATTTTAAGTTGTCTTGTACATGTTTATATTTATAATTTTTACTCAAGAGTGAAATGTTGATTTTTTTAGAATACATATCATTTATAATCTTTAGTGCATGCTCATCATTATTTTGAATTAAAAATGGTTTAAGTCATTTAGTTATGAAAACAAATCATTGATATTTCTTTTATTATTCATCAATGGATGATCGGGTATGTTGGTGTTCATGTACATGCCATGTGACATGAGTTTTTTGGAAATCAATACTCACATGTGTTTATTTTATTTTATTTTCAATAAAAATTCACACAGATATATATATATATACCCTTATATAAATATATTAGTGGAAATGATTATTTAAATGCAACGATATGATTAAAGGTAAAAAACTCCAGTGAGAAATACTATATGTATATATATATATATGTGTGTGTGTAAAGAAAACTTAAAATGTTTTTGAAAGATACAGGTGCTTGTTCGTTGTAAAAAAAATAGAAGGTCATTGGGGAGTGAACCCATCCTTCGCTAAGTGGGTAGGCCCAAGATAGCCTTCGACGAATGAAGTTGCCTCAAAATGATGTTTTGTTTTCATGAAGTTTGCTTAATATTTTCCAAAGAAATTCACTGGAATAGTTTAAAAGTGTTTTCAAAGTATAATTATTTTTCAAAAGGATTATATTATTTTATGATGGTTGTTCTACAAATAAATTTACAATTGAAATTTTTCAAATGTATTATTGAAAGGATATTTTTCTGAAAGCGATTTATCAATGGTTTTCAAAACCCCTTACTGAGAATTTTTGTGCTCACCCAAAGATTTGAAATGTTTTCACAGGTATCTTAGCAGATTATCGTAGATGTCACCACTTATGGAGTTAGCGCACGCAGAAGCATAATGGAAAATTTTATTATTTTTGTTCGACTATGATAATGTAAGGTTATGTCTAATATTCCAGAACCTAGACTAGTAGAAGATCCTCATTTCGTTAAAGTGTTGTGTAATTTTTTTTTATTTTCCCTAAAAAAAATTCACAGCATTTTTCAAGCACCGAGTCCAGAAGAGTGGGCTCGGGGCGTCACATCACGCCCTGTCGGGTCAAGTCGTACCGTGCCGGGCCGCGTCGCACCATGTCGGGCTAGACCATACAATACACTGGGCTGGTCTGACCCTCTGTCGGCTCGAACTCGCCTAAACCAAGTTGACGCGACCCGCTAGCCCACTGGGCTTAACGGGTCGGGCCCGTTATCACTGAAACGTGAATATATTTAAGATTGTTCTTCAAATCGACGCACCCTCTGCGGCACTGGGACCCTTACAATGAGTCGGTCCTTTTTCAATACTCTAATTGATTTTTGGATGACTTTGGAAAACATCTAGGTTTGGAATGAGCATATTTCCAACCGGGCACCTGGAACGGAAAAGTGAATATCTTTCAAACTGGGTGTCTGATTGATGCGACGTCTGTCACGTCGGGTTCCTTTTAACGAGACAGAACTTTGGGATACATCAACTCTGGACTTCATGAAAGTTGATGTATCTACCCCCTTGGCTCGAGGAGAGAACCCACCTGGAATTGAGTGTGTTGTGTATGAGAACCCTAGAGTTGGTTACGACTACGACGACTACCGTACTGGAATCCTCCGTAGGTTCGGCGACGACAACTACCGTACTAGAATCCTCCGTGGGTTCGGTGACGACAACTACCGTACTAGAATCTTCCATGGGTTTGGCAATGACGACTACCGTACTGGAATCCTTCTTGGGTTCGACGGTGATGATTATTGTTCTTGTATCCTACGTGGTTCTGACAGTTTGACTTCTATTCTAGTATCCTACGTGGGTCCGACAGAGTAGTTGGCCTAGTATCCTACATGGGTCTGACAGCTTAGCTAGACTAGTATCCTATGTGGGTCCGCTAGCTTAGATGAATCAGTGACTACATCTGATCATATTTATCACTTTTTGAAAGATGTATACATGTGTGAGCTGAGTCTTGAAATTCAATCATTATCATCGATGTGATTGACTTCTTTCCTGTGTGGACTGGGTTGTGCTTGGACTCGAGAGTTGGAGCCGAACTGGGATTGATAACTTAGGTATATGTATGGGCATATACCTAAGTAGAGATGGTTGATACTTCTTGATTGTATCTTTTCTTTGTGATTTATCCTTCATGGATTCTGGGAGACCTTCAGGGGTCTTAGGGTCCCTACTAGGTATTGATATACTCACCCCTTCACGGGTTATACCCGCACTACGTTGTGTTGGATGCAGACGACGGACAGCACTGATCGTGGTAGAGACTTGTGGAGATGGACGGTACCCGGAGGTGGACCACATGGCGAGACGCACACGGAGCGGGCGGCCAGACCCGAGGTGCTGAGGAGTCCATCTGTACCCACCCTTAAAGTGGGATTACCAGAGGACGACTCAGTGGTTGTTGTTTTACTTTACTATAGTTGTACTAGCATTTCAGTTGTACTGTACTTTACAGTTGGGTTTGTATACTGGCCCATTTACTTTTTAGCACATACGTTTTTTCTCAGCTTTACTTAGTTCTTTCTTCTATTACTCTGTTGTTTTTGTTTACTTTATAAAGGTATTGTCTTCCCTTTAATCGGTATTTACACCTTTGGTGCTAGTCTCCATCCCCTGGACTATGGAAGGTGGGTTTGGGGTAGTCATGGCACAGGCCCCGATGACGGGTCGTGACAAATTGGTATCAGAGGAGTCGGTTCTACCTCAGAACTCAGGACTCTGATCATTCCTTTCTGTGAAGCAATAGTGTTAAGAGTATTGAGTGTGGTTTTCAGTATAGGGAGTCCAGTGTTGGTGCGGCGGTCGATGTATCCATACACCAGGACCCTG
This sequence comes from Viscum album, assembly GCA_963277665.1. NCBI lineage: Eukaryota > Viridiplantae > Streptophyta > Magnoliopsida > Santalales > Viscaceae > Viscum > Viscum album. The sequence continues at coordinate 1,716,379,986 of OY728130.1, forward strand.
ACCCCTGATTTCCGACTTAGTGCACGAAAACACTAATTTCATATGTGTTTCAAAAGTTTTCATTGTGATTAATTTGTGTCAGCTCACCAGGTATACTTTTTGACCGTGGCGCACCTGTTTCTTTTCAAGATGGCCCCATGAAGGCAGCCATCTTAGGGTCTGAGTCACGTGCGATATGGTAGCCCACCGAGTGACGAGGCCTTGGTTCAGGGCCCCATCACAGCGGAGGCACTAGAGGTACCACTACTCGCTGAGCCACCAATACTACCATCCCCAACAACAGAGAGTGAAGGCCACCTAAGTTCATTGCAACGGTTTCAGAAATAGAGGTCTCCCAGGTTCCGCTAAGAGATGGACCCACAGGTAGTTGAGGATTGGATGGAGGTTGTCGTCAGAGTCCTCAGATTGGTAGGGACACTAGCCGGCCTTATGGTGATCCTTGCCGTGAGTCTCCTGCATGCAACATTAGGTAGATAGTGGAGCTTGAAGCACCAGGTGCACGAAGAGGCATATCTACTTTGGAAAGACTTAGAGAGTCTCTTCTACTCAGAGTTTGTTCCCGCCACCCTCTATGTGTTGCGGATTCAGGAGTTACTTCACCTAGGGAAAGACAGCATGACAGTAGCTCAGTACTCAGCGAGGTTTACTGACCTCTCAGGCTACTCCAACGACATGGTATGGGACCCATTATTCATGGCCCGGACCTTTGAGCAGGGACTGAGGCATGAGATTAGGGCTTCGATGGTCTCCCTAAGCATTCCAACGTAGGCGGGAGTGCTAGAGCGAGCCCATATTGTGGAGAGCTTTCTCGCTGAGCCGACACCAGCAGCGAGACCCACCGTAGGGTGACACGTAGCAGAGTCTTCTATATCCGGCAGTAGACAGTTGTCGCAGAGGTCTAAACGGACCAGAACATCAGGGGAGCGACCTTAGGATACAGGTTCGGTTGTGCGGGGCACCCAAAAAAGAGCCTGATATACGAGGAGCAAGCAGTGCTATGCATGCGGTGGGCAGGGTCACATGGCTCGAGACTGCTTGACCCACCATGCAGATGAGCAGCAGACAGTGGAGGGACCTCCAAGGCAGAGGTAGAGGTTCAACCGTGGTGGTCCATAGGGATTAGGTGGAAGAGGCAGAGGAACTGGTTGAGCAACAGGTGGTGGATGATGTTTTGAGACTCTACCACCACCACCACCAGGAGGACCACCCCGACCATAGGAAGCTGGCAGACAGGGGCAGGCTCAGCTCTAGGAAGTTGAGGCCTACGACCACGGTGCACTTGAGATGATTCGAGGTACTATCTATGTCTACTCCACCCTTGATGCAGTACTTATAGACATATGTGCGAGTTATTCTTTTATTGTCGCTTCCCTTGTTCAGAGCTCAGAGATTTCGACGGAGTCGTTGGCTCGATCCTTACGGCCAAAGACACTTATGGGAGCAGACTCGACGATCACACACTGGTGCCGGTAGTGTGAGCGTACTCTAGGAAGTGAGAGCTTCGGCTGGGATCTTCTTATAGCGGCGTCGAGCCCTTACGACATTATCTTGGGTATGGACTAGTTGTCTACAGTCCATGCTCAGATCGACTTCATTAGGCACAAGGTGCGGTGTATCCGCACGGATGGAAGTAGGTTCACCTTCATCGGTGAGAAGGGAGCCTTTGTAGTGCAGGATGGACTTACGCAGAGGATAGGGCAGCCGATCACACATCAGTTGGCTAGTCTCATCCTTGGAGTAGTTGATGTGCGGAGTCAGAGTTTTCCTGTTGTGGTGGATCAGTATGCGAACATTTTTCCTGATGACGTTCCAGGACTACCTCCTCGCAGAGAGGTAGACTTTTATATTGACTTGTACCCCGGGACAACACCGATATCTACTCCAGCATATCAGATGGCTCCTTCCAAGCTTTTTGAGTTGTGGGTATAGCTGTAGGACTTGCAGGGAAAGGGATTCATCTGACCCAGTGAATCACCCTGGTCTTCTCTAATTTTGTTCGCCAAGAAGGCAGATGGGAGCTTGCGACTGTGTGTTGACTACCATCGCCAGAATCAGGTGACCGTAAAGAACAAGTACCCACTTCTGAGGATTGACGACCACTTTTATCATCTCAAGAGAGCACGATGGTTCTCGAAGATAGACCTCAGGTCAGGATATCACTAGCTCAGAGTTCGAGAAAAGGATCTGCAGAAGACGACCTTCAGGTGTCGGTATGGAAACTATGAGTTCTTGGTTATGCCTTTTGATGTAACCAACACTCCATCAGTGTTCATGAGTCCCATGAACAGGATCCTCCAGCCTTACCTTGATCGTTTTGTCTTAGTCGTCATCAATGACATACAGATTTACTCGACTACTGATGAGTAGCATGACTACCACTTGCGGGTTGTACTGAATACACTCTGATAGCACCAGCTTTATGATAAGCTCTCAAAATGTCAGTTTTGGATTCGATAGGTACACTTCTTGGGACATGTCATCTTGGAGGTGGGAGTTGTAGTGGATCCAGCGAATATTGAGACAGTACTTGCTTGGGAGCCACCCAAGAGTGTGACGGAGGTGCGAATTTTCCTGGATTTGGATGGATACTATCAGAGATTTGTGCCAGACTTCTCCAGAGTTTCAGCACCACTTTCATCCATGACGAAGAAGGGTAAACCCTTCGTATGGTCAGAGAGATTCCGGCAGAGCTTTCAGGATCTGAGACAGAGATTGACCAGTGCACCCATCTTGAGGCTATCGGAGGAGGATGTTGGGTACGTAGTTTATTGTGACGCATCAGGGACCAGACTCGGGTGTGTCCTGATGCAGGAGCAAGCAGTGATCGCCGATGGTTCACTAAAGTTAAGGCAGCATGAGCAGAACTACGCTACCCATGACCTGGAGTTATCAGCAATGGTCTTCACCTTGAAGATGTGGCGGCACTATCTGATGGGAAAGTGCTTTACAGTCTACTCTGACCACCAGAGTCTTAGGTACATCTTCTCGCAGAAGGAACTAAACCTGAGACAGTGTTGATGGATCAAGTTCATCCAGGACTATGACTTTGATATATTCTATACTCCTGGAAAGGGGAACGTTGTAGCTGATGCTCTCAGCATTAGATCAGGCATTCAGCTACTAGGAGAGGTAATGGAGTAGCTAGCTACATTGTAGATATCCTTTATGGATAGAGATGGATCAGCCTTTCTATAGTCACTCACAGTCACTCCTCCACTCCTTCAGCAAGTCAGAGAGGCACAGCGTGGGGATGTTGACTGTGAGATGCGACGTGCTCAGATATCCACAGGGCAGGCGCCTGATGGATTTTTTGAAGGAGGGGATCACGTCATCCTCTTCAGGGGACATACTATGGTACCAGTTGCACTGTAGGAGGAAGTGTTGAGGGAGTTTCACACTTCCCATCTAGCGGTACATCTAGGGGTGGTGAAGATGTATCAGGACCATAGATGACAGCATTGGTGGCTGGGTATGAAGAAGGTTGTAGTAGAGTTCGTATCACGATGCCTCACTTGTCATCAAGTGAAGGCGGAGCACCAGGTACCAGCGAGCTCGGTACAGCCCTTAGAGGTCTCAGAGTGGAAGTGGGATGGGATATCCATGGATTTCTTGATGGGGCTTCCACGTACATCCAGAAGACACGACTCTATTTGGTTGATCGTAGACTGACTCACCAAGTCCGCTCATTTCCTACCGATCAGAGAGCAGGGCTCAGTAGAGAGCTTGGGACACCTCTACATTCAAGAGATCGTATGGCTTCATGGTGTGCTATCGACTATCATTTCCAATCGGGATGCTCGATTCACATCCCGAATATGGAAGGGGTTACAGGAGGCTTTTGGGATGCATCTATGTCTGAGCACCACCTTCCATCCTCAGACGGATGGCCAGACAAAGAGAACCATTTAGACTCTTGAGGACATGCTCCATGCTTGTGTCCTTGACTTTGGTCGCAGTTGGGAGGATCACCTACCCTTGGTGGAGTTTCCGTAAAACAACATCTACCACTCCACCATCGGGATGGAACCTTATGAGTCACTTTATGGCCGACCTTGCAGATCACCTCTATGCTGGACTGACCCAGGGGATTCAGCACTTGTAGGACCAGAGATGGTTCAGGATACGACGGAGAAGGTGAAGATCATCCAGGAGCATATGAAGACGGCACAGAGCATAAAGAAGTCCTATGATGATAGGAGACAGAGACCACTGGAGTTCGAAGATGGTGACCACTTTTTCCTATGGGTCTCACCACGATGAGGTCAACAGATATTTGGCCGGGGTGGCAAGTTATCTCCACGTTTCATTGGACACTTCTAATTCATCAACAGAGTAGGCGAGGTGGTTTACCTCCTATCCATTCCACCTCAGTTGCACCGGGTGCATGACGCCTTCCACGTATCTCAGCTGAGGAGATATGTTCACGACCCGACCCACGTCATCGATAATGGGGAGTTGGACATCGATGATGGGGCGACGTTTATGGAGTTCTCGGTGGAGATCGAGGATCGATAGGATAGGATCCTACGTGGATGGAAGATTCCTCTGGTGCGCATTTGCTGGAAGCATGGGAACCTCCAGGAGGGCACTTGGGAGTGGGAGGCTCATATTCGAGCTTAGTACCCCCATTAGTTTTCCTAGTCTATGTTGTAGTTTTACGGGGATGTAAATCCATGAAGTGGGAGTAATGTAAAGACCCGGAAATTTCAAGGAAAATTTTTTCTTAAATATTTTAGAATTTTACGAGTCTGTGGTTTTTAACAGCACTTGATTCTGAGGCCTGGTGTTCCCGAAATCAATTTCTAAAGTTTTTTTTGGGTATGTTCAGTAAACGTACATGCGGAGTTTTCTATCTTTTGAACCGGTGCTCAGAAGTGAAATCTGAGGTCACCGATGAACTCGCAGCGCCGGTATTCGCCTAAGGAGAACTTTACTACAGTTGTGTTTTATGCGGGTTGAGAGTTAATATTTGGGGATTTATAATAAAATAAATAAAATTTTTTGTGTACAAATTTTATTTAGAGAGGTTGTTTATTTCCTCCCAAGTAGAGTTAGAGGTGGGTCTCACACCCACATAACCTCCCATGAGAGGATATTTGTGAGTTGGGTCCCACACGAGCCTAGTCCCTTCACCTCCCATTAAACATCCCCATTAACTCCTCTTCATTTAATTGAAAAACTCCTCACTTTTTAATTTTAAAATAACCCTTCACCTTCTTCTCTCTCTAATTAATTTTTCGCACCCATGGTAAATTAATTAGTTGATTCACTTAATTAATTAAAGTGGTTTGAATTTTGAATTACATGTGTTAATAAAATAATAACCATAGCAATTATTTTATTTTGGGCACTTGTTTTGTTGAGAGATTTTTGGGAGAGCTCTTGAGAAAAGTTTTCCTCTCTTCAATGAAGAACGCCTCTGACGAAGAATGAATTTATCCCTCGATGAAGAATGCTCTACGATTCGAAGAATGCGAAGTCACCAATGATGCTTCTTATTCGAGTTCACTCTAACGTCGACAGAATCGACATTCTTTATTCGCGATGCCCGACCTCCGCGGTGCTTGTCTTCCACGACTCGATGACGTGCGACGTCAATATCAAGGTAGGATAATTATGTTCAATTTTAATTGATTAAAATTGTTCTTGTTCTTTGTTGAGAAACATGGTTTGACTTAGGCCAATTGGCATCGCCTAACGCGGAGGGCGCGGGCTGAATGCACACGGCCCAACGACCCTCTGTAGTCTCTTTATTTGTGATTGGGGCGTGTTGGAAGAGGCAGCGGCGGTCATGCGCCGGCTGCGTGCAGAAGAATTGTGGCCCACAACTGCGGTCCGCTCGGCCGACAGAGAACCGTCCGGCCGAATCCGGCCGGGCCGAAGGGAGACCGTTGCCCCACAAGGGATGCCACGCTGTGGAGGACCGCGGCCCATAATTTTTGGGCTGCTTCGGCAGTGAACCGGCTGGCTCGTCGGCCGTCCAGGTGAAAAAGTCGTGGCACCCAAATGTGCCGCGCAGCCAGACCGCAGCCCGCCCGAGCAGGCCGCTTATGCCAGGAAGGCCGGCCGGCTTCAGTCGGCTGGTTGGGAGGGTGGCACCGCCAGTTTGGCAAAGCGGGGGCCATACCCACCCCACCCCCCCCCCCCACCCCTCGGACCGCTCATCCCTTAGGGTCGAGCCGCTCGGCTAGCCGGGTCGCGCCCTGCCTGGCTATGCCGTGTCGCGCCGCACCACGTCGTGTCGTGTCGTTCTGGACCGCGTGATACACAGGGTCGGACCTGCCAAAACCGGGTTGACCTGACCCGCCAACCCGCTGGGCTTAACAGGTCGGGCCCGTTATCACATAAACATAAATATCATTAAGACCGCGCGTCCGATCGACGTGCCATCTATAGCACTGGGACCCTTGTGACGAGGATGTCCTTTTGCGATACTCTAAGTGAGTTTTGGATGAATTTATAAAATGGCCGGGTTTGGAACGAGCATATTTCCAATCAGGCCCCTGGAACAGAAAAGCCAATATCTTTCAAATTGGGCATCTGATTGACGCGTTGTCTGTCGCATCGGGTTCCTTTTGACGAGACGAAACTTTGAGATACATCAACTCTGGACTTCGTGACAGTTTATGTATCGACCCCCTTGGATTGAGGAGCGGACCCTCTCGGAATCGAGCATGTTGTGTGCGGGAACCCTAGAGCTGGCTGCAACTACGACGACTACCATACTGGATTCCTCCATGGGTTCAGCGACGACAACTACCGTACTGGAATCCTCTGTGGGTTCGGCGATGACAACTATCGTAGTGGAATCCTCTATGGGTTCGGTGATCACGACTACCGTACTGGAATCCTCTGTGGGTTTAACGACGATCATTACTGTTCTTGTATCCTACATGGGTCTGATAGTTTGACTTCTATTCTAGTATCCTATGTGGGTCCGACAGAGTAGCTGGTCTAGTATCCTACGTGGGTCTGATAGCTTAGCTGGACTAGTATCCTACGTGGGACCACCAGCTTAGATGAATCGGTGACTATATCTGATCATCTTTATCACTTTATGAAAGATGTATACCTGTGTGAGCTGAGTCTTGACTTTCAATCATTATCATCGATGTGATTGACTTTTTTTTGTGGACTGAGTTGTGCTTTGTATTGAGAGTTGGAGCCGAACTAGGATTGATAACTTAGGTATATGTATGGGCATATACGTAAGTACACTTGGCTGCTACTTCTTGATTGTATCTTTTCTTTGTCATTTATCCTTCGTGTATTCTGGGAGACCTTCGGGGGTCTCGGGGTCCCTACTGGGTATTGTTATACGCACCCCTACATGAGCTATGCCCGCACTATGTTTTGTTGGATGCAGACGACGGACAGCACTGATCATGGTAGAGACTTGTGGAGCTGGACGGTACCCAGAGGTGGACCACTTGGCGAGACGTACACGGAGCGGACGACCGTACCCAAGGTGTTGAGGAGGCCATCTGTACCCACCCTTCAGGTGGGATTCCCAGAGGACAACTCAATGGTTGTTTTACTTTACTGCAGTTGTACTGGCTTTTCAGTTCTAATGTACTTTATAGTTGGGTTTGTATACTAGCCCATTTACTTTTCAGCACATACTTTTATTCTCAGATTTACTTAGTGCTTTCTTCTATTGTGTACTTTGTTGTGTTTGTTTACTTTATAAAGGCAATGCCTTCCCTTTTATCAGGATTTATGCCTTTGGTGTTAGTCGCCATCCCCTGGCCTATGGAAAGCGGGATTGAGGTAGACACGGAACAGGCCCTGAGGATGGGTCGTGATAGTGATGAATATATTTTTTCAATGTGTTAAATATATAGTGCACAAGGTGGAAATTCTAGTGGTTGTTGAAAATATGTCGTTCCTTGTGATGATGATGGTGAGGAAGAGGGCGAGGATGTGTTTGATGTTGAGGATGAGGGTGAGGAGGTCAAGGTGAAGGACGGGGGTGAGGAGTTGGGTGAGGAGGAATATGAGGATGAGGTTTGGGATGAGGGTGGGGATAATTATGGATACTGGGATAAGGATGAGGCTGAGGATTATGGTGATGATAGTGATGGTGATGAGGGACATATTGATATGTTACATTTTTTACTAATATTACTGACATTTGATGTTTGATGATTTTATGTGACTAAATATATGTGTGATTTGTGTCACATTATCTTTATTTATTTATCTATAAATAATAAAACTTGACTTGATATGGAGGTATGGATTCTATGAATTCTTTTTTTACATGGTATCAATGATATTTCACAACTATCTTTTTACATACACTCAAAATCTTGGCTGAAGAAATTGAGCTTATTCATTTTCATTATACCACTTCTTAGTCATCTCTCTATGATTCATTGTCTTTTGATTATTTACATTATGGGACACCATTTTTAATCTAATCCCATTCATAGATCATGGTGTACATAATACATTGTGTTATTGAATTTTTTACCAAAAATATTTTGATTTACTGATAAATTATGAATCTTCTTGATATGGTTTGTATGAATACATCATGGTATAATGTTTCATGATCCTAGAAGGTGTTTTTGAGGTTGTTTGGAATTCATGTAGAGTGTCTATGAGGGAATTTGAGTGATATTTGTAATTTTCCAGATTCATGTAAGAATTTAAAATACATAGGAATTTCATGTAGCTCTAGTCATTGCTACCATAATATTTTCTATTTAAATATTAACCCCATTGCTCAGCACACCACTCTAGGAATCTCTAGAAAATACCACAACTGATTTATCAATCATAAAAGTTAAACCTATTAAATATCACATTTCCCTCAAGGAAAACCTACCCACATGAATCTATATTCTCCTCCTAAGACCTTATTCATTAATTATATTTTTTATATTTCACCTTCATGTAGGTTACATAACCAAAATACCTCACCCATGATTGTATCAATAGGTTGAAATATATATCTTTTCACCTCACAATAATTCTAAACCCATTAGGTTAGATTCTGTAACCCATAGGTTTTCTTAAATCAATGTTTTACATTGGACTTAAGAAATTACATCCACGGAGATAATATCATATCTCACTTCATGGTAAAATATTCCCAAGGTCTATAAGGTCACACCAGGATCCTTACTCACCACTATGCCCTTAGGCCCTTGTTCGTTCACATGAAAAAAGTTCCATATGTTTATAAATTACCTTATAAAATCCTTTGAATCTACCCATAGATTAATGATATCATCACTATCAACCCACTATATGTCCCTTGAGGTACTTACTCTATCTAAATAATTAATAAACCTTGGGTATTCATCATCGTAATGCTTCCACTATCAATCTTATTAAAATATCCATCATCTTTTATTGATTGCACCATGTTGTGGTGGAATGTTCATACAGTTCCTAAATCCACAACCACTATATCAAAGGGAAGTTTGAGTAGATTGGAATTGAGGGAGGTGAGGAGGAATGATACCTAAAAATTCCATATACACAACACTAAAATCACCCTTTATCGTTGAAGATTTAATGGAGAATAAGGATATGATGATCTATCCAAATGGACTACCATGTTGTCCCTATTTATTATTTTGTTGCAGATCACCTATATTTTGTGTATATGTTTAATACTTTATGACATAGTGGTTTTAGATTTGTTATGTTTCACACATGTGTGTTTGGTTTGGTTCCATTATAAAAAGGTTTATAAAGATATTTGGAAGATGAGTTTTGAATTTAATGACTATTCTATGATATTAATATTTGTATTTCAAAATGCATATTTTGATTTAAAGAAGGATTCATCCTTTAAAATTACATTAACATGGCTATTTTTGTTAAATAAATGAACATGTATTTTTATAAATGTTAATGAGTTTCTTATTTTTGAAATTTCTTAGGTAGTTAGGGAGGGAGGTGGGCTATGCATGTGGGGAGGGGTGTGCTGGTGGGGGGGGGGGGTTGTGTAGGTGGGGGAGGGGGTGTTAAAGGGGGGGTGGGATGTGCAGGGGGGCTGTGCGGGTGGGGGAGGGGTGTGAAAGGGGGAGGGGGCTATATAGGGGGAGTCTGTTGGGGGTGAGGTGGGGAGGGGGTGGGTGGGTTGTACAGCTAGGGAGGGGGTGTGCAGTTGGGGGTGTGCAGGTGGTCCGGGGCTATATGGGTGGGGGAGGGGTGTGCAGGAGGAGGGGGCTGTGTAGGGGGGGGGGGGGCTGCTGAGGGTGAGGTGGGGAGTGGGGGTTGTGCATGTGGGGAGGGGGTGGGTTGTGTAGGTGTGGAGGGGGTGTGTAGGTGGGGGTGTTCATGTGGGAGTTTGCAGGTGGGTAGGGGTTGTGCAAGTGGGTGGGGGCCGGTAGGGGTGTATAGGTGGGTGGAGGGCTATGCAGGTGGGGGCTGTGCAGGTGGGGAGGGGGTGTGCTATGCCGGTGGGGAGGGGGTGTGCAGGTGGGGAGGGGGGTGCAGGTGGGGAAGGGGGGTTGTGTTGGGGGAGGCTGTTGGGGGTGAGGTGGGGAGGGGTTTTGCATGTGGGGAGAGGTGGGCTATACAGGTGGGGAGGGGGTGTGCCGGTGGAGGGGTGAGTAGTAACAAAATATTAACCATACAAAATATAATCCTTGAGAATCGTGTATAATAATATCTCAATCTCTATCCCATCTACTAAAATCTAATATCATCATTTTCTCGTGATTGTAAATGAGCGATAATTAGTCTATCAACAAAATAAATCCCATTAAACTAATTTTTTTATGAAAAGTTCATATTAAATCTCCTTTATGAATCCACCATTTTTTAAAATGAAATTTTTGAAGTAATTTATCCATTTTTATATCTAATTACTTGTGAAAAGTATTAGTCAATCTTCAATCACACTAAACTCGTCTAGATTCACCCAATCCTTGGAACAACAATTCCATATTCAAAACCAGAAACATGATTTCCTTATATTGGGGTCATCCTGATTCATTTGAACATCTATATAATACCTATATTAATGACCCTATTTTTATAGTATTATTTTCTAGAACATTTATATATAAATATTGATCTATACATGATCCATTGATTAAAATCTATACCTCACTAGTCACCCTAGAACATAGATCATATCCAATTACCATAGATGAATCATAAAAATTATTATTCTCAATGAATTAAATATGACCCATACTTTCCAAATCCATCCCCAACATCAAAACTCCAATAACTCACTAGTCAGGTTAGCTATATAGGTCAATCTATACATTCATCACCACTTATATGACATTAGGGTCATACTCAAATATCTGATAACCCATGAAGATCATTATTCCATATACACGCCTGAAGTATCCTGTGATAATTATCCCCATAACCTTACCCTAAGTTATAAATAAAAAATTGTTTATTTATTAACACAGATCAACCTATGATCATCCTCATCGCATTCCCTATTAGTATTGTTCACAATCCATGTCAAATTTCTACAATTTTCATCTAGTATGATTCTAAATTTATTAACCTCACATGAATCACCTATGATGACTCAAGAAATAACATAAAACCACAATAATTATTTTGTTTTATCAATCAACCATGACTAAATCAATGTTCACCACATCTATTCTAAACCATGGTTCATACACTTTATCAATTTATGGTGTGATCCTCACACTTTGACTACACTCACCAAATATCCTTGAGCACCAATGAGTATAGATTTCTATCATCACCCAAGAATTTTCACCCATTTAATATTTTTCATATTCATAGATTCATCCCAAACTCTATAATTGGGTCTAAACTTCATGATATCCCAAGCTTCTTCTACCCCATACTGTTAAAAGTTCATCACCAAGGCCCCATACCACTTCCCCATATAAAACCACACTATCCCAAAGGATGTCTTGTAATTCCCTTGATTTCTTATTCCTCAACTGAGGGTAAGACCTTCCCCAATTCACATTTTTACATGCTTCCACCTCTCCCAATGATATTGAAAAAGGTCTATAAGCTTGTTCCAATGAATTTCAATGAGACAACTACAAGATATTTGAAAACTAAGAATTATGAATCCTTGTCCAATCCTAATTTATTTTACTAATTATCAATGGCATAAATTTTTCTTGGACAAGCACATGACATTTATCAAATCCACCCACCAATCATAGTGGTAATGAGTAACATTGACATGCACCAGTGAATTATGTACAGTGTATTGCAATTTCACAGGGAAATTACATTCTAAATTCTGAATTCAATTTAGTATTTATTGAATTATGAATTTAATACACTATACATAATTCAGAATTATATATGTATTAAAAATTATGTATAACATATACATAATTATATATTCAATTCTGTATGTATTGTATTCATAATTCATAATACAATTCTATATGTATTCAATTCTGAATTCTATATTGCATAGGGTAATTGACTCCTAAATTCTGAATTGAATTATGAATTGAATTATTCATGTATTTAATTACCTTTTGAATTATGTGTTATACTTTAATTGAATTATAAATTCAATTCTATGTTACACTACATGAAATTTCTGAATTATGTATGTGTATACTTGCAGGTAATTGCATAGGGGGGGGAGGTAGGCTAGTGCCTACTGATGGAATTACAAGAAGGCTATACCAACAGTTTACAACCATTGGTATATGTGTGAAAACATACTCTATACCAACTATTTACATGAAACCGTTGGTAAAAGTCTATATTAATGGTTTGTAAATTGTTGGTATAGACCTGTGAATTCAATCTTTACCAACGGTTTACTAAAACCATTGGTAAAAGTATATTATAATATTTTTCAAACTGTTTGATTATACATGATATTTCAACATTTACAATGGTTTTAAACCATTGGTAAAAATTTATAGCAATGTTTCTGAGAAACCATTGGTATAATGTAAATTTTGAAGCTGTATACCAATGTTTATTCAATAAACATTGGTATATGGCTATCCTAATGCCTCTGTATCCAACAGCTTGGAAAACTATTGGTATAGTTTATACCAACAGTTGTATAGCCTTTACTAATGTTTTAAAACCATTGGTATAGAATAACTTTTCAGTAGTTTCATAGAATGATATAGGGATCTTAGCTACACTAAATAAATTAAAAAATAAACTCTAAAATAACAGGAATTTATTTTTTAGTAATTCCATAAAGACACTTGATATGATACAACTTTTGTGGAGAATAAAACTTAGAATACTTGTAACACCCTTCAGATAGTTCTTGTTTTCCATATTCAACTAATTTATAAAGCTCATTTTTTCATCCCTGATTTTCTAAGTATGATTAACTGGATTCGGATCAACATAAAGTTCTATTGATATATTAAAATCTTTTAAATTTTATCCTGTAAAGAAAAAATACATCATGTATTATGTTTCAAACTGAATTATCCTCTAGAGGGTCATTTTTTGTTGACAGGATATTCATTGTTTTGAATTCCCATAACATTATATTTACCTTAAAAAATCCAACATATATATAGAGTAGTAAACTATTTCAATATCAAGTTCTAGTATGCTTTATTTTTATTCAACTATCACTTGAATTTTCAATCAGGACATAGAAATTGTATTCTTCCATCCACTGGTCAGTTTTCTATTGTAGAATCTAAAAATTATTCTAAACCTATGGCATAATGAGGTGTGTTTTGAGGTAAATTAATCCAACTTTTATCCAAATATATTGGATTTTAATTGTTCTCCTTGTAAATCTATATATAAATATGTAATTTTTTAATCAAAAATTTATAATCAATTTTAAACATCGCCCAATTTCATCATTGTCCAAGGTAGGGTCTTGATTCAAAAAAACAAAAATTTAACATGAAATTGATTTGATTCTATATGAAAAATATAAAAAACAAAAATTAATAAATATTACCCCCACAATAATAGGGTAAGATGTCATAGAATAAGGTCATGGGTGTAAGTATATGGCAAAAGATCGCATTGTCGTTGGGGATATGAGCCCAGCAACATCCAAAATTAGGTGAAATCAAGGAGGAATTTAGAAGTGCAGGGTAGTGGAGAAGGGGTTAGGGGTTAGCAGTCATTAGGGGTAGTGGCCATCAGGGGTTTTCATCATGGTCGGTGTCTATGGAGGGGGGTTAGGGGTGGGCGGGTGTTGGTGGGTGTCAGGGGTTGGCATTGAGGGAGGGTGTTGGGGTAGTCAGTTGGCGGTTTTAATGAGGGAGGGAGGTCAGGGGTCAGCGTCAAGGGATGGGGCATCATCGGTCAGTATTCAGCATTAAGGTAGGGGTGCTCGAGGTGTGTTCAAGGTCATAGGGTGTCAGGTTCGAGGTGGGGGTGGTCGGGGTTGGCGATGTGGGGGGAGTGGTTAATTAGGTTTCTTTAAGGATTTTGTAGTGGTACCACGAAACTACTGCTATATTATAAATATAATTCAGAAAATTTTAATTAGAGGAGGTTATATGAAACACCACTAATAAAATTCTATTAAAGCATCATTTTTTAAAGTGTATATAGTCATGAAAATGTGTAAAAATCAGTGGTTTTGGCTGATTAATCATAAGACACCACATCAGAGACTATCGTGTTGCTGCTTCCATGGTTTCTGCTCACCAGGCAAGGATTTTTTGGCATTTTGGGCTCTGGATATTCATTAGAATATGAATTCCAAATACTTGTGGTGGTGTGGGTGTAACACCCCAATCTTCCATAGTACGCTTCCTTTTTAAATAATTCAATAATGTGTGATGTACGCAACACTGAGTTCAAGTGCCCCACGACCTACCAAACTAGCCATTTAAAAAGTGGTTATGAATAGTATTAACCACATTTTGAATTTTATATATCCCATATAATTTTGAAATTAATATTATGTTTTTATTATCCATAATATAAGGAAGAATTCAATTTTCGGATAAAAGAAGTATTTTTCAAAAAATGCAGTTTTTCTGCCTTTTAATGGAGAACCCTTTTTAAATCCAATATTTGACAATCTTATATATTAAATTTTATGAAATTAAATTATTCCTTATAAGAGGGAAATAAAAATTTATTTTGGATGTATTTTTTGTACTTTTTTATAAATTTCATATTTTAATTAACAGTGAAAAATACTAAATTTTAATTGAAAACAACTTTTTTAATAGAAATAATTTATAGTGTTAAAGTATGCATTTGAGTGGTTTAAAAGTATAATTAGATTATATTTTTATAATTTAATATAATTTCATTCATTGGATTTAATTTCACATTTAAATTGGACATAAACACATGTCAATATTTTGATAATTTTTACTTCTTAAAAACCCACTTTCTTGTTTTGACAACGGGAATTAATTTTAAATTAATTATGTAATTTATGTTCATTGAATTTGAAAAAATGGATTCCATATTTGGAATCATAATTTCCAAATTGTGTAAATATTTAACTTTTATTTTTAGACATTATGAATAGTAACTTCAGTAATTATTTTTATTTACCATGGTTAAAGGGTAAATCCGGTAAATAAGGGTAAAAAATAATATTATGATAATATAAAACTACCCTAACATATGTTATAATCATATTTTATGAGATAGTTATAATTATAGGAATTTTTAGAATTATTTTAGGGCCTCATGGGATCACTTGGGTGTGATAATGACATGTTATAAGAATTAATTTAAAGTACAGATAATTATAACATAAAAATATATCTTTTACTAAATCAATTTTAATATAGGGTTATATAACTTATATATGTACCTAAAAATATTCATTAGAAATATAAAAAGATATCATACATCATGGTATTTTATTTAAAAAATTATACATTAGATAAATAAATTTATTTATGACACAGTGATGATGCAGTGATTACCTCATTAATGAAAGATTCAAATAAATGAATTTATAAATATTAAAATAAATGTAATTTGAACATTTTGATTCCATACATGAATTTTATGGATTAAATCGACATATTAGTGATAATATAATACCTTTTTTTAAGTAATCGTGTTTTTATGACTTTAAATAAAATCAATTACTAAATAGTGTCAAAATTGACATAAATGAGTTTTTAAAAAAAATACAATTTAATTAAATGATATAAAAATACTAAAAATATAAAGTTCATCCAAATAACATGGATAGTGATATAAATATCATAAATGATCCATTTTAGGTTCTATTGGTATTTTATATTAAATAAATATACCATGTAGTATAAAAATACAAGAGGACATGGTAAGAGTTAACTTATTTTACAAAGGGTTAAATCTAAAAATAAGGTTAATTTTATTACCTAAACATTTCTAAAACCTATTGGTTGAGAGGATTTAGACCCATACTCATCTTATCCTTAAAATAAATTTATTTGGAGCTATTAGAAACCGAAAATATTTTTATAATAAATTAGGATTTCAAGATTTTTCCTAAAGTGCCACTCACCTCTCTTATAAAAGGGAACCTCCCTTTCTCTTTAACTCGCACCAATAAAGCCTTTTGGTTCATCAAACCCTGGACATTTCTCCTCAAAACCTCCCTAAATTTATCTTAGAGGCCTAAATCTGGGCATATAGCCATCCTAAATAACCCTTTTGTTTAAATCAAAAGAAAACACCTGAAGAAAAGGTAATCGTTTTATCCCTTCTTTGAAAGTTATTTTATTCTTCTACTTCACTACTAAAAATATGGCCTTTATCAATGTTATCAAATTCGATTAAAAGTGTTAAAAAATTGATTTTAATCGAGGTGAAGACAAAGGGGGTTTCTTTTATAAGCTCTCGGAAAAGCGCTGATAAAGGCCCCTTTTATCGGTGCTTTTAAAAAGCGCTAATAAAAGTTGAAAAAATATTTAAAAAATATTTTTTTTTCAATTATGGGGGGATTAAATAGTGCTTGAATCCCCACTTTAATACTTCCCACCGACCATGGTATCCCACGCACGCCCCAGGCCAACTCCACCCAGCCCAACCCCCCTTTAACAGTAGTAGGTAATTCCCCCCACCTGTTCGCACGACCTACCTCCCCCAGGATTCAAACTCGAGACCTCCTGCCAGCACGCCTAAGCCTTTACCACTCCACCATATTGCTTTTCTCTTCATTTATTAATATATTTATTTATTTATTTATATATTTAGTTATATTTACTCATATATTAATATAAATGTATATTTAGTTATATTAATATATATATCCGTATATTAATATATATATATATATATATATTAACATATATATATTTATATTAATATTTATTTATTTATTTAGTCATATTAATATATAAATATATATTTAGTCATATTAATATATACATATATTTAATTATATTTTTATATATATATATCTGTATATTAATTTATATTTATATCTATTTATATATATATAGTTATAATTTTTTATCCATATATTTATTTGTATATTAATATATATTTATAAGATTAGTTTTAAATACATTTATAAAATATGTTTTTTTATGTGTGTTTTTATAAATAAATAAATACATACATATATATATACAACACACATAGAGAGATATATATTTATATTATATGTATATCGATAGGTATAATTATTCATATTTATATATATTTACAAATATTATATATTAATATGTATATAAAAAAGTTCTAGAAATGGGGTCTTGAAAAACCTAACAAATTGCAGTCATAGTAAAAGGAATAACTTCTTCTCTGGGTGTCCATTTCATCTCTGTGAACAGTCAAACAGAAGCTCATGGAACAAACTACGATAAAACAGGTGGTGGAGGCCTAACTGACATACAGATCAGAAGTTATGATAGTTTTATGAAAAATTTGACAGGGGTCCGGACACGAAAACGGAGTTTTGGAGACCTTCTGGTGGTTTTTTGGGGATTTCGGTTCCCAAACATAACTAATACTACATCTGAGTCAATCCTATGCATATATATCTTTGCTTCCTTGGATTTTATATGTGGTAGAGCCCAAATGGACACCCGGAGCGAAAGTTATGGTCGTTTGAAGTTGGACTTTTTTTTGTAGTGCTATAACTAATATATCTTTTATTCCTATGATCTTATAATGTTTTAAACTATACATGGTCGTCACTCATTTTACAAGATTTTATTTGACTAGTTTTAAAGATCAAACAGACAACCAGAGCAGAAGTTATTCTTTTTTTAGTGAGTTGCTGGTTTCTTAGGTTTTTAGGAGATACGAGATTTGGAAAATTTCAAACGATAATAACTTCTGCTCCGAGTGTCCGTTTTTTCTCTACCACATATAAAATCAAAGCTTGAGAAAAGTTACACACTCCTTTGATCACCTAAACACCTTATCACATTCTTTTTTGTTCAAAAGGGACCAAAAACCCTCTGAGCAGTCATAAGTTTGGCTCCGGGGGTCCGTTTTGCCATAACTTATGCTCCGGGTGTCCGTTTTGCCTCAACCACATATCAAATCGAATCTTATGACCATACCTACACTACGGTTAACATTCTTAACACCTTATCATATTATTCAAGGTATGAAAAGTTCCTTAATCCCAACAAATGGCCATAATTTTTTCTTTGGGTGTCCATTTTGGGTCTACAACATATCAAATCGATATAAAACATATTTTAAAAAATATTTTTTATATTTATATCAATATAAATATACTAATATATCAATATATTATTTTTTATAATTTCTTTTTGAAATATACACATTTATCAGCACTAGGAAAATGTGCGCTGATAAAACCCCCTTTATCAGCGCTACTAAAAAAGCACTGATAAAGGGGGGCCTTTATCTGTGCAAAAAAAAGCACACATAAAGGGTCACTTTTAACAGTGCTTTTTTTAGGGCTGCTAAAAGTGCCATTTATCAGCCCTTTTTTTATCGCTGATAAAGTCCCCCCCTTTATCAGGGCTTTTTTTGTGTTGATAAAGGGTGGTGGTGTGGAAACCCAGTTTTGTGGTAGTGCTTCTTTTTTCTATATTGTTTTCATACCAAAGTAATAAATCCAGTATCATCAATATAATAATGTTTTAATATAATCATGATATAATTATATTCATCAATTTATCCATTAAATGAATAATAATATCACCATGTGTTCGTACGTACGGTTTATCATCTCCACACTATGGTGTAATTTGTTATTCCACATTACTTTATTTGTATGGCTATAATGATGAGTATAATAGACATAAATAATTAATATGACATGATTATAATTCTTTATAATTAATATATCATCCAGTTCCATATCATTTAATCATTAAAGGAATGATATCTTCGCTCGTGCGTACGTACAGCCTACCGTCTCCACGATGCGATCAGATTCATTCTCCACTTTAACCATCCAAGAATGATTATAAACAATATATATTATTAATAATTATGAAATTTATGACATAATAAGTCTAATGGAATGATATATATATATATATATATGTATGTATGTATGTATGTATGTTCATATATTGCAGTCACATACTTCAAATCAATACGATAAGAAAATGGAAACAGCGTTCATGCGTACGTACGGTCTACCATCTCCATGAATAGTGTATTCCATTTTATATATATATATATATAATATATTTATATTATGAATATTTATGATATATAAATCATATTATACATTCTGGAAGTAATTAAATCATGATATAATTAATATGATCAAGAATATCAAGTCAAAACATGTATGATAAACAAAGTAATATTACCTGAAATGTTGAATTAACTTTGAGTTGTTAATAAATGTGTAATATAAAGTCATAAAAATTCATATATGTTATCATAAATATTATTATGATCCTTATATAAGTTAATAATATGTTTAAAAACATTATACAGGAGTTTCAGACTCGTATAGAGAGTATCATACCTAAGGTAATGGTTAATTCCTCAATCTCACTATTATCCGATATTTTTTATGTGTAAGTATTTATTGGGACACATTTATCAACCATATCCATGTTTCAAAAAACATTATTCAAAATGAATTTTTTATGGTTTTATGGAGGGGACACTTTAACTAGATCATCAATTTAAATGTTATAAAGATTTATTTTTCTAAATTTGTTTAATTAATGTCCATATTTTCAAAATGAGTTTAAATATTTGTTTATATAGACATGATTGTTTGAAAATTTTAATTCCTATAAAAATTTTCAAATTGGTATGGGAAATTTTGATTCAAAAAATTATATTTAAATTAATTCCTTTATAAATTGTGTGACTTTCAAATGATTTTATGAAAAAGGGATATTTCTCTCAAATAGTTTTACTGGTCATTTTCAATTATGTCAACATCCTTTAGTGGATATTATTCTTGATTGAGGTTGATTTATTATAATACAATATTCTATATTGTATTGAATGAGTATTGATATTTTTGACTATGGATGTGTTATTTCTATACCATTCATGGTTTATGGTTGAAGTTTTGACATTTCGTATGCTAGTTTTAACACAAATGGCTATGTTATGTTTCACTCTTTTCATTTGAGGAATGCATTAGACTTAGTAAGTGACAGGCGGGGCCCGTTATAGCTCCTCGATGTATCGGTAGGTCTCATGAGACAATCTAGTGTCTTATCACAAGGCCTTTATAGAATATTTGTGAATGGTCTTGGAGTAAGGCCTTGACATAGTAGTTATTTTATCTGGCATTATGCATTCCATCCTTATGAGATTAGTTATTTTTTTTCATGTGATTATTCAACTAGTAGAATATCCATGTGCATGTTTATATGGTAATGTCTTATTTATTCTTCCCATATTATGCTAAAGATAATATTTTAAAGCCTTAAAAGTTTATGATTATTTATGATGTCGTCTGCTATATTGTTTATCCTTACTGAGAATTTGAGCTCGCCCCTTTCTTATGTTTTATTTTCCTAGGATTCCAAGAAGTGTTTTATGATTGATTGTAGGGTTAAGCTGGGAGAATAATGGCATTATAAAATGATTATATATGCTTTGTTTTATGTTAGAAATTTTAATGTAAAGTTCATGTATGTAATCTATTTTTCAAGACTACTAAACTGATCATTCCTTTGGGACTTGATTCCTTGTAATCATGCCAATGTATTAAAATAACACACTGGATCTAAGCTTCTAGGGTCGGGTCGTTACAGTTGTTATCAGAGAAATTTTATCAATAACCTTGGAAATAGGTTTTGAAAACATAGATTAGGGATCATAACCCTAAGATATACTTTGAAGATAAGTATAGAAGAACCTCCTACAATTTTGGTAACGATCATGGATAACCTAGGATTAAATCTAAGATTTTATATATTTAAATTACCTTCCCTTGATTATTTGGTTTTATTTAATGGGATCTATTTCTCACCTTGTGCTTTCTGGTCTTAGTTAATGGAGGTAACCATAAGGAATTGGATTAATGTTGAGTTTGGTGGAAAATCTGGTGATTTTGTGCAACAAAATTGGATAGTGACTATAGAGAAAGATATTGTGGTTATTCCAAATCAGTTATCATGATATATGATTAATAATGTGATCTTTGATGACTTTCCTAACACATTACTTAAGAGGAATATGAACGTTTATAAATGTTCAAATTTTAAGAAGCATAGAGAAAAGAAGATTCGGTTTCCTACATATCAAGAGGAAGGAAGAAAAAACTTGAGGAATACCTCAAATGGATGGGAAGATGTTTTCTTTGTGGTAAAAAGGGGCATAAAGTGACCAATTGTTATGGATTATAATGTCTCATATGTGGAAATCATGGGAATTACCTAACTAAATTCCCAGACATAAGAATCTACCTTTAAACCAAGTAAGGACCTATTCTATAACAACCATTAAATTGAACGGATTGAAGTATTTATGTATATGGATCCAAGAATTATGAATAGTGAATTATATAAGGAGTATTCAGTTTATATTTTTCGCTAAGGATTTTAAAGAATATGATGAATAGTTATATTGGACAATAAAATTAATTTAAGGGTAAGATTATATTTGGAGAACATATGATTAAGGTAAATATTACCCCTAATATATTCCTTATATTAAGATAATGATGTTTGGATAAATATATGTTGGATTGGAATAAGTAAATTGGATAATTCTAGTTTATTGAGAACTAATTAATGGATTTTTTGAAAAGAGGTTTATCCTATCACGGATAAAGTGTACAACTTTTTGGGAGTTAAGGAATAATCCACTATGTTTTGGAACACAAAAACATACATGTTTTCAATAAAGAAATATAATATTTCAGGTTGTTACCATGACTTAAGAGGATACATGATGAAGGTATTCACATTTTTGGAATGTGACAACCAAGAACATCCCTTTGAGATATAAGAGATAAATTCAACACCGATTTGGTTCACCTCTTTCTAAATTTTTAGATTTTTAGTTTTGAGAAGGATTGTAAGGTTATATATATATGGATAACATAATTTATACTCCATTTAATGTTTTTTTTTTGATTAATTTATTATCTCACTATAGGTGGACTTATGCATATGTTATAACCCATGAAAAAATTTTTTTGAGAAAGATGGAATGACCTATCATTCTATTTATGGATCTCATGATCTATAAACGCTTTAGAAATGACAAATTCAACTTTATTTCCTAGAATAAAAAATGGAGTGGAAATTTTTCAAGGCATGGACAAGGGTAAGATTGTATTGAAATCAAAAAATAATTTCTTATCATGTTATTCAACTTTATGGAAAGGATCTTGAAAACCAAAAATGTTTTCCTAGTACTTTCTTTTGTGATGAATCAAATGGTCTGTTGGATCATCATTGATTTATGGATTTCATATTGTTAATTGTATCTTAATAATATTCTCTATCACTCTCCATAATAACTTAACGGTTAGATTATTCTTTCATGTCCATGTTTTCATACCTGGAACCCTAATATGTGTTATTTCTAGTAACGTTCATACATACCATTCTTTATTTTAAAATAGAGGCCTCGTTAATCCATTTTTTGATGTGGGATTTCAACTAAGATATTTCGAAATATAAAACTCCTAGTTTTCAATCCCAAGTTTAAATTTTGAGGATGAAATTTATTGAAGTAGGGTATATTGTAACACCCCAAGCTTCCAGAGTATGCTTCTTTTTTAAATAATTCAATAGCATGTGATGTACATAACACCAAGTTCAAGAGCACCATGACCTACCAAACCGGCCATTTAAAAAGCAGTTACAAATAGTACTAACCACATTTTTAATTTTATATATCATATATAATTTTAACATGTATCTTATGTGTTTCTTAGATATAATATAAGAAAAAATCAATTTTTCAGATAAAAGAAGTATTTTTTAAAAAAGTACATTTTTTCACCTTTTAATGGAGAACACTTTTTAAATACAATATTTTACACTTTTATATATTAAATTTAATTAAATTAATTTATTATTTACAATAGGGAAATAATAAATTATTTTGGATGAATTTTTTGTACTTTTTTTATAACTTTCATATTTTGATGAATAGTGAAAATACGAAATTTTTATTGAAAACTTTTTTAGTTAAAATAATTTGTAGTATTAAATTATAAATTTGAGTGGTTTTAAAGTATAATTAGATTATATTTTTTTTATTTAATATAATTTAGGTCATTTTAAGTAATTTCACATTTAAATTGGACATAAACATATGTCAATCTTTTGATAGTTTTTATTTCTTAAAAACCTGCTTTCTTGTTTTGACAACGGGAATTAATTTTAAATTAATTACTAACAATTATGTGTTTTGAATTTGTAAAAATGGATTAGATATTTTGAATCATAGTTTACAAATTTTATAAATAGGTTCCTTCTATTTTAGGACATTTTGAATAGTAACTTCAGTAATTATTTTTATTTAAGATGGTTAAAGGGTAAATCAGATATATAAGGGTAAAAAATAATATTATAATAATATAAAACTACCCTAACACATGTCATAATATTATTTTATGAGATATTTATAACCATTAAAATACTTAGTATGATTTTAGGACCCTATGGGACCACTTGGGTGTGATAATGACATGTCATAAAAATTAATTTAAAGTAACGATAATTACAACATAAACATATATCTTTTACTAAATCAATTTTAATATAGCGTTATATAACTGATCTCTATGCCTATAAATATTAATTAGAAATATAAGAATATTTTATACATTATGGTATTTTATTTATAATTTTTATATATTAGATAAATATATTTATTTATGACATAGTGATGATGCAGTGATTACCTCATTAATGAAAGATTCAAATAAATAAATTTTTAAATATTAAAATAAATGTAATTTAAACATTTTAATAACATAAATGAATTTTATGGATAATATTAACATATTAAGGATGATTTAATACCTTTTTTAAGGAATCAAGTTTTATGAATTTAAGAAAAATCAATTACTAAATAGTGTCAAAATTGACATAAATGAGCATTTAAAACAAATACTATTTTATTAATGATATAAAAATCCTAGAAATCTAAAGTTTTTACAAATAACTTGGATAGTGATAAAAAAATTATAAATGATCTAATTTAGGTTCTCTTGGCATTTTATAGCAAATATATTAACCATGTAGTATAAAAATACAATAGGACATGGTAAGAGTTAACTTATTTTAAAAAGGGTTAAATCTAAAAGATAAGGTTAATTTTATGAACTAAAAATCTCTAAAACCTATTGGTTGAGAGGATTTAGACACATCCTTTTATTATCCTAGAAATAAATCAATTTTTAGCTATTATAAAACGAAAATATGTTTATAATAAATTAATATTTTGAGATTTTTCCTTTAGTGCCACTCACCTCTCTTATAAAAGGGCACATCACTTTCTCTTTAACTCGCACCTATAAAGCCCTTTAGTTCGGCCAAAACCTACCCATTTATACTCCCAACCTCTATAAATTTATCCTAGAGGCATAACTTTTGGAATATATCCATCCTAAGGATCCCTTTTGTTCAAATCAAAAGGAAACACCCGAAGAAGAGGTAATCAGTTTATCCCTTCTTTCAAAGTTCTTTTCTTCTTCTACTTATTCTTTCTATATTGTTTCCATACCAAAGTAATAAATACAGTATCATCCATATACTGAGATTTTAATATAATCATTGGAAAATTATATACATCATTTTATCCATTTTAAAAATAATAATATCACCATGCATGCGTGCGTACGACTTACCGACTCCACAGAGTGGTCTAATTTGTTGTTTGAAATTACTTTATTTAGATGGGTATAATGATGAGTATAGTAGACATAAATAATGAATATGACATTATTATTATTCTTTATATTTAATATACCATCCAGTCTCATATCATTTAATCATTAAATGAATGATATCGTCTCTTGTGTGTGCATACGGCCTACCCTCTCCACGACACAATGATATTAATTCTCTACTTTCACCATCCAATAATGATTATAAAAAAAATATATATTATTAATAATTATGAAATATATAACATAATAATTCTAATGGAATGATATGTATATGTGTGTGTGTGTGTGTTTGTGTGTTTGAATATATGTCATTCACTTACTTTCATTCAATACAATAAGAAAACGAAAACAGCGTTCATGCATATGTACGGTCTACCATCTCCAGGAATGGTGTATTACATTTTATATATCTATATTTTATATATATTTATATTATAAATATATATGATATATAAATCATATTATATATTACGAAAGTAATAAAATCATGATCTAAGTAATGTGATTAAGAATAACAAGTCAAAACACGTACGATAAACAAAGTAATATTACCTGAAATACTGCATTAACATGGAATTGTTAATAAATTGGTAATATAAAGTCATAAAAGAATCATATATGATTTCATAAATATTATTATGATTCTGATATAAGTTAATAATATGTTTAAAAACATTATACCAGAGTTTCACACTCGTATGTAGAGTATCAGACCTAATGTAAGGGTCAATTCCTCAATGTCATTATTATCCGAGATTGGTTTATGTGTAAGTATTTACTGGGAAATATTTATCATCCATGTACATGTTTCATAAAAATGTTTTCAAAAGGACTATTTTAAGGTTTTATGTAAGGTACACTTTAACTATATCGTCATTTTAAATGTTTTAAAGATTTATTTTTCTAAATTTATTTAATTAATATTTATGTTTTCAAAATGATTTTAAGGATTTATTTATATAGACATGATTGTTTTAAAATGTTAATTCCTTTCAAAAGTTTCAAAGTGGTATGGGACACTTTGATTAAAAAATATATTTTAAATGACTTCCTTTATAAATTGTGTTACTTTCAAATGATTTCATAAAAATGGATATTTCTCTCAAAGAGTTTTACTGATTATTTTCAACAATGTCAGCATACTTTAATGGATATTATTCTTGATTTAGGTTGATTTATTATAATACAATCTTCTATATTGTATTGAATGACTATTTATATGTTTGACTATGGATGTGCAATTTTTATACCATTCATGGTTTATGGTTGAAGTATTTACATTTTGTATGCTAGACTTAATATGAATGATTATGTTATGTTTCACCCTTTTCATATGAGAAATGCATTGGACTTAGTAAGTGGTGGGCGGGGCTCGATATAGCCCCTCGATGCATCAGTAGGTCTCATGTGACAAACTAGTTTCTTAGTGCAAGGCCTTGAAAGAATATTTGTGAATGGTCTTGGCACAAGGCCTTGACGTATTAGTTATTATGTTAGACATTATGCATTCCCTCATTATGAGATTAGTTATTTATTTTACATGTGATTATTAAACTAGTAGAATATACATGTTCATGTTTATATGGTAATGTTCGATTTATTCTTGGTATATTATGCTGAATATATGTTTTAAAAGGATTTTGTTTCAATTTTTTACCTTTCCTTAAAATTTTATGATTATTTATGATAGCTTCTGCTATATTGTTTATCCTTACTGAGAATCTGATCTCACCCCTTTCTTATGTTTTATTTTCATAGAATGCCAAGAAGTGTTTTTTGACTGATATGCAGGGTTAATATAGGGGAATAATTTCATTCTCGAAGGATTATCTATGTTGTGTTTTATGTTAGAAATTGTAATGTAAAGTTTATGTATATAATCTATTTTCCAAGACTATTAAACTAATCGGTCCTTTGGGACTTGATTCCTTATAATCATGTCAATGTATTAAAATAATGCATCGACTCCAAGCTTCTGGGGTCAGGGTGTTTCAGTGGGAGTGTTGAACACCCCTTCGCAGTACCATGTGAATGTACTAGTGATCCATGATGGTTTTGTTAGTGTGGTTCGACACTACAAAATATAGTGGTTATCGATGCTTCCCAAAACCACATCTAAATTTATTTATTTTCTGTTTTTAGTAGCAGTTTTAGAAAGTTACCACTAATTCATGATGCTTTATTAAAAATCATCGTCATTTAGCGGTGGACCATTTCACGGTGACTTAAACCCCCGCTAAATATTTAGCAGTAGTTTTTATTTGTTTAGATTTTTTAAAATTTTTATTATTTATTTATTTATCTATTAATTTATTTATTATAATGTATTATTTATTATTTATTATTTATTATAATTAATTATTTTCAATTATTTAAAATTATAAATAATTAAAAATGCTTAATTTTTAATTATTAATTATTTACTAATTATTATTTATATATATTATGTGGGTATATATGTAGATATAGATAATTATATATGCATATATATATTTATGTATACTTATATATTTATAAATTTATATATTTATATATTTATATATTTATATATTTATATATTTATATATTTATATATTATATATTGCATATTATATTTCATATATTTTATATTTTATATTTTATATTTTTTGTTATATATTATATGTTATATGTTATATCTTATATCTTATATGTTATATGTTATATGTTATATATTATATTTTTGATATTATATTTTTTCTTTTTTCTTTTTTCTTTTTTCTTTTTTATTTTTTCTTTTTTCTTTTTTCTTTTTTCTTTTTTCTTTTTCTTTTTTCTTTTTTCTTTTTTCATTTATTATTCATTATTCATTATTATTATTTATTATTGTTATTCACTATTAATATTATTTAAATTATTTATTTTTTATAATTTAATAAGTATTAATAATTATTTTTAATTGTCTATTATTTATTATTCATTATTTAAAAAATAGAATTGTTAATTATTATTTATAAATTATAAATTATTTATAAATTATTGATTATTATATACATGTGTGTGTGTGTTTATATTTATATATGTTAATATGTACTATGTGGGTATATATCTGTATAATTATTTGTGTGTGTGTGTGTGTATGTGCATATTTCTGTATATTTATATGTATATATATATTATTACAAATAATTATATTCAATTATATATATATTTGTGTGTATGTATATATTTATATATATTTATGTAAATTTATTTATTGTAATATATATTTATATGTATTTATATGTATTTATGTGTATTTATGTATATTTATCTATATTTATCTATATTTTTTATATCTGTATATATTTATAAATATTATGTCTCTATATATATATTGTTGTCTGTTTGTGTGTATTTATGTATCATATAAGCATTTTTATATATATTTATATTTATATTTATATATAATTCTCTTTGATTATGTATTTATATGTCTTTACGTATATTTATATGTATTTATGTATATATAAAGATATTTATAAATATTCATATGTATTTACATTTATATATATTTATATATATTTTGTGGATATATATATAGTTATAGGTATATACAAATATATGTGTGTGTGTGTACTTATTTTTATTTACATATAATTATATTTTAAAATATATGTGTGTGTGTGTGTTTGTGTTTGTCTTTATATATATCTATATATGTTAATATATTTATATTTATATATATATATTGCATAGTTAGAGTTTTCGTCAGTGGTAAGAGGAGCCTGTAAAATTGTGTCTATTTGTGTTGGGGTTCGATTCCTGGTTGTGGTTCTTTTCCCTGATTTATTCAGGGGTGGGTTTGTGGCTTACGTCAAATGATGCCAAACTTCATGGTTAACCCGTGATTGTGGGTACAAGTTAGGGGATTGGTGGTGCTTGGTGAAACATTTCAAGGGGGTTGTGGTCTCTAGTGCTAGTGTCCATTCAGCTTTGGGTGGTGAGGAGGTCTTCAGCTGGTGAGATAGGAGACTTCCATTATAGGTGGGGCACGGTGAAGGGCAGCGTCATCACTCTATGGTGATAGAGACGTCTACGACATCGGATGACATCAGCGATCGGTGCGCGATGCGAGACTGCAAGGGGGCAGTGGTATCCAGGGCTGGTGTGCGCATTTCTATGGGTGGTGTGTGGTCTTCGGTTAGAGATATGGGAAACTTTCGTTGTAGGTGGGTCATGAAAAAGGGCAGTCGTCGGCACTATATGGTGACAGGGACTGCTACAGCATCACATAGAGGTGGCAATCGGTGCTCTAATGTCTAGGATGATGTAGGATTTTCTAAGATTGGTGGCCATGTTTAGTGATCCCCACTTGATGGTGTGGCTACTTCATGTGGTGGTTCTCTAGCATTCATTCAAATCCAATAGTATATCCAATTGTTGTGGTGTCGAAGGGTGAACCAATGGTGACGATAAATGGTGGTCGGCATGCTACCTTGGGTTGTGATCCCCACTATTCTTCAAGAGGCTTCTTTTTAGATTTCATCTATTATGTGGTCCTTAGTAGAGGTATTACATGATGGAATGGCCACCTCAGGGTGATTATGGTGGAAGACACCTTGTTGGAGGAGGCTGGTTACAAGGAGAGACCTCAGTTGAGGGATTTCAGGTGCTTCTGACTGTGGCTATGGTGATGTTGGGGGATTTATGATGGGGCGATGGTGGCTCGCCTCTACATGGTGTTGTGACTGGAAGGATTTTAGGTTATCTAAGTAATACATCTTACTGACCAAATGAGGATTGGGTCTTGATGGGCCATGAATTGTGAGGGGCCTACGGGCCTATATTAATAATAAATAAAAAAGTGGCTTGATGGGTGTATTATCTCTGAGGGGGACTATAAACTACATGTCTGGTACTGTGGGTGTGGGTGTGTGTGAATTTTGGTGTAATTGTACCCCCAACTACCTAATATATATATTTATAGATAATTGTATTTATTTATGTATATTTATATTTTTTTTATATTTATTTTTGTTTATTTTTATTTACATTTATTTATATATATTATGTGGTTATATATATATATATACTATTATATTTAACAATATATATATACACAAATTTATATATACTTATAAATATTTATGTAAATTTATTTATAATAAAATATATTTATATATATTTATATGTATTAATGAATATTTATATACACTAATATACATTTTGAAAATATATATACATATATTTATATGTAATTATATTTATATATATATTAATTATTAATAAATATATGTGCATATAAGTATTCATTTACATGTATTTAACTATATATATATATATATATTAAAGTCTATTTAGTCACCACATAAGGGTTTAGTGGTGAGACCCCTTTTTCTTGTAGTGGGGAAATAATCATATGATTTTGTTCCACTTATTTTCGTGGGGGTAGTGGTCATTGTTGTGGCGCTCCTCCTCTAACATGGTGAAGGAAACACAGTTGATTTTTTCATCCAGTAGGTTGAACCACCTCATCCTGCAACTCTTCCCTAAAAAAATTACTCGAATACAACACATTAATGAATACAAAGATCTTATTTGTAAGGTTGTATTAGTTTTCTTCTACATGTATACTCTATCATAAACCACTAAAGCCATAATTAATTATCAGGTCTCCTTGAGAGACCTTCATCAATGAGGTTCCAGTTTTGAGGGTCGTAGTAGGCGAACAGACATCTAATCCTAGAATACTCAACTGGACACTAACCTACAGATCACCATTAATAGTACACAACCATTATCATCACTAAAAATAAATTACTTCTTTATCAGTGCTTTCCTTTTAGTGCCAATAAAGAACACCTTTATCAGTGCATTATTTTAGCATTGATAAAAGCCATGGTAGGTGCTACAAAACATGTATCCCTGAACAACCTTATAACAGAACCAAATTAGAAACATATAATTAAATTTGAGTACAAATATTAGAGAAATCAAATTAAAATAAAAATATAACATTAAAAAATTATTTCAATTCAAATTTTACATACAAAATATTTACAATTAATCAAAAATAATATAACCCAATATACAAAATCTAGAAACATATAGTAGGGTTTCTCCAACAATCAACCTCTATACAAAAGTTTTCCCCTATAATAAAACAAATGTTAATTTTATTAATAGTAAATAAATAATAATAATTTTAATGTTACATAATTGAAATGTGTTAAATTATATTTTTAATTTCTTAATATATTAATGATATTGTCATTTATAATATTAATTATATTATTAATGATTATATTGTTAGTTTTTTATTCATTATTAATTGTAATGTTAATTAATAAATATATTATTAATTATTAATTACATTGTTAATTAAAAATCTATATAAATTATACTATTAATTAATAAATATATTAATGATATTATCAGTTATTAATTTTTTTTAATTACTTAAATTATTGTTAATAATTATATCATTAAACTAAAATGACATTTTTATATTGAAAACACACAATTCAAGTCATACCGAGCACATTGTGTGTTGGATTTATGCGTGGTCGATTCCAACATGTTACAAATTAATTATGAATCATTTTCCTAAATTTTGAAAACAATATGAGGTCTTGTACTTGGTTTTGACATTGTAATATGCGTTTTAAACTAAAATGACACATTTATATTGAAAACACGCACTTTAAATATGACCAGGCACATTGTATGTCAAATTGATGGGTGTTTAATCATACATGTCACAAATGAATTATAGATCATTGTCCTAAATCTTGATAACAATAGAATGTTTTTTGTCATTTTGAAAATTTGACATGCATTTTAAATTAAAATGACACTTTTATATTTAAATGCACACTTTATATGACAACTCGTGTCTTTATTACACATTAATTCATGATTTATTACATAAGAATGCACTTAGTACAACCTAGAATATTGAGAAGTCTAGTGTCTTTGGGAATTATGTACATTATATAATAACCTAAAATAGAGGGTACATCGACATTATTGAAAACTTACTTAACATTATCATTTCATTCTTTCATTATTAAGAATTCGTGGAATTTTCTGGGGATATACATAAGAAATAGATGAGCTATAAAGCCCATTAAGGGAATAAACATGGCATAACATAAAGAAAGTATTATATGTTATAAAATAGGAATTTTAGTGGGACATGAAAGGTGTGATAATCATAATTATGAAAAATGAGGCGTGATATAGCAAGATAACATAAAGGCAACATGGTAATGCAACAACAACATTAAAAATTACATCATAATTATTAGTCAAGGTTAACCACCAAGAAAACATAACATAATGTACTTAGGATAACTTTACGTACACTATAAATGGAATATAATGAGACTAAAACATTACCTGATTCATTGGAGTGATATATAAGTGCTCCCGTCATGTAATATATAATGGGCTCACCCGGTGATGTATGGACACACCCAACATAATCATATCATGTACATACATAAGTGTGTTACATAGATCATTTAACATAACATCATATACCATTAAATTTCATCCCACAATAATGGAGTGTGGATAACATACATGTAATCCCCAAATAAAATAATTCTATGTGAATAAAGGAGAAAACCCTCAATAGAAAATGGGTATGGGTATTCACTACACAATTGGTTGGCATGGAAAAATCCTAGTGAAATTTAAGTACTATAATGATAGTATATAAAGGTTCATGGGAGGGATTAATGAGATTCAAAGGGATATCTAATAACATGGAAATAAAAAGGTTAGTAAGAGTTATGTATAAAAACTTATCCCAAATAATAAAAAATTGAGATTAATAGGAATAACATAAAATAGGTGTTGAATAAAAAGAAGAGAGGGAGATCTCTTACATTGATAACGTGATTCTAATTTTTTGGGAGGAGCTTCTTGAGAGATTGGGGGTTCCTTGGGAGAGATCTAGAGAGGGAAGGTCAGAGTAAAGATGTGATCCAAGGTTTTTTAGTGAAGTATAATAGGATATTGGGTGGGTTTATATAGGAAAAAATAGGGGGTTCTTTATTATTTTCCAAACTAAGTTTTTGGACTCTATGTAATAAAGTAATAAAAACCAAAAACCTTCTCATATTTTTTCCCATGGTTTATTCAAAATATGAGTGTTTTTTTTTATTTTATAATTCCACATGACTAATGTATTAAAATATTACCCTTGGTGTTATAGAAGCGAGTCGTGTTCATAAAGAAATGATTTTAAAACGTTAAAATATAATATAGCTTTTGGAGGATTAATAAAGGCATTAAAAAATATTATATAACCTAAAATAAAATTATTTTAATTAGGAAACATATATTTGGGCTTTTATACCCTCTATAAAATTTATTACAACACTTTTTTGTCATTATTATGTCATAATATGGACTATATATTTATACCGGATTTAATTTTTAGCTGAAAATTCGACTATCTTAGAAAATTATGAAAAATTAATCATTGGATAATTTCAACATGATGATTCAAAAAATAATATTTATTTTATAAAAATAATTTCATAAGTATCTTAATTTTTACTTTTCAAACAAAATTTACATTTATTGATGAGTTCTGATCTTTTTGACAATAACAACTTTCGAACACTTTTAAAAATTAAATTTTCACTTCATAAAATTATATTTATCATTTATAGGTAATATATAAAATTTAATAATTATATTTAACAAAAATATCATTTATTTTTAAAAAATATTTAATTAATCAAAAAGAGTGTCTTTAGTAGAACTATATATTACCAAATCTACAATCTATGTTTTAATGCATCAAAAATATAATTTTTCACAAATCACTATTTAATAATTTATAAAGTAACAAAAAAAATATAATAATTATTTAATTGAAATGAAAATATAATTATTCATACTCCTAGGGTTACTTTGTTTCTAGTAATTTTTAAATTAATTTTTTATGATTAATTAACCTATTTTCCTTTTACTGTGGTAATAAATATTTACTACAGTTATTATTCATATTGTTCAAAAATTATGTTGTCCTTATTTCCTAATTTTAATTTTGATGATTCAAAATATGGAATCCATTTTATCCAAATCAATTCACTGAGGTGGAGGAATTTAATATAAAATCTCCAAGCATAATGAAAAGTGGTTTTCTAAAAATTGAATTTTTCAAGGGAAATAATGATTTTAATTTAACTCTATAACTAGTAATATTCATTATATGAATTTCAATTAATAATTATAGATATATAATCTATAAATATATTTTAAATTGTTCCCAGTTAGGTGCTATTTTTAATTAATTTTAATGGAGAACCGTTATTCATTTTAAAGAAAGTTTTTAGAAAAATGTGTTTCTAAGCCTAAAACAATTATTCGAAAATCCATTATAAAGATGATTTAAATTTAATTAATTAGATTAAATATAACTCGAGAATAATTATGTTAATTTTAAATCAAATTAAAATAATAATGGGACTTTTAAATTACTTAATTTACCAAAATAAATGACAGATTAAAACAAATGGGTGTTTTTTAACAATCACTAAAAAATCATTATTTTCTGAAAAATCCAAAAATTTCAACCAAATTTATTTTTTATATGTTGATATCAAAAACAGAATTCATTTTATAAAATAAATTTTATAAATGTTCTATTAATTAATTATAATATTTTTTTACAAAAAAAATTAAAACATTTTTGAAGAAGACATGTTTTGAAGAATAAAATGACATTAATAAAAATTGAGTGATTATTTACTAAGAATATATCAATATATTTATGTTGAGTAAGAAATATTTATATATATTTCATAATAAATTTAATAATATTCATATCTGAAATTTAATGTCAAGGTTAAAATGGTCCTATTTAAATAATCATTGTTTGTTTGGGTTTAGTGTTGCGTGTCGTATACACTATCGAATATAGTTTTTATTTTTATAAACTTTTGGTGTTACACTTTGAGTCATACTGACCACATCTTGTGTTGGATTGACATACGGCTAATTCATATACATAAAAAATGAATTATGGATTGTATTCCTAATGTTTGAAAATAATCTGAGTTTTTTTCCCTATTTTGGCTATGTGGTGCTTGTTTTAAACTAAAATGAAACTTTTATATTGAAAGAACACACTTTGAGTTGTACTAACTGCATCGTTCATCGGATAGATGTGTGTTCAATTCAAATACATCACAAATTAATTATGGATAATTTTCCTAATTTTTTAAAACAATCCAAGATTGTTTTATCATTTTTGGCTATGTGACACATGTTTCGAAATAAATTGACACTTTTATATTGAAAGCATACACATTGATCCATATCATCCACATTATGTGTAGGATTGATGTTCACTCAATTCCTACATGTCACAAATATATTATGGATTATTTTACCAAATTTTGAGAACAATTTGAGCTCATTTTTTTAGTTTTGACTCTATGACTCACATTTTAAATTAAAATTACACTTTTATATTGAAAATATGCACTTTTAATCATAACAGAAACATAATATGTTAGATTGAAATGAAGACATTTCTTACACATCAAAAATTAATTATGGATCATTTTCATAAAATTTGAAAATAATTTTAGTTTGTTTTCTCAATTTTGGATATGTGACATGTGTTTTAAACTAAAATAACATGCACTTTGATTCATGTCAACTACATCATGTGTTGGATTGAAATGTAGTTGATGTCTATACATCTCAAATTAATCTTGGATCATTTTTCTAAATTTTAAAAATAATTCAAGATTTTGTTTCTTAGTTTTGGTTGTATAAAACAAATTTTAAACTAAATTGTCACTTTTATATTAATAACATGCACTTTGAGTCATACCAACCACATCATGTCTTAGATTGATTTTCAGTCCATTATTATATGTCATAAATAACACACACATTGAGTCATACCAAATACATCTTGTATCATATTTGAATGTAATTAATTATTATATTTCTCAAATAAATTATAGATAATTATCCTGGTATTTTAAAAAATTGTTCTTTCGTGCTCAGTTTTAGCTATGTGACGTTCATTTTAAACTAAAATGACACTTTAAAATTGAAAAACGCACTCTGATACATGTTGACCACATCATGTGTTGAATTTATATGCAGTAAATTTTTACATGTAACAAATGAATTAAGGATCAATGTATTAATGTTTAAAAACAATACAATATCTTTCTCTTAGTTTTGATGATGTGATACATGTTTTAAATTAGAATGGAACTTTTATATTGAAATCAAACACTTATAGTCATATTGTACAAATCATGAGTTAGATTAATGTGTGGTCAATTCTTATATACCAAAAAATATTTATGGATCATTGTCTTAAAGCTTCAAGATAATCTGAGGTACCCTAAATTAACTTCAGAAAATTTATAGTTACCCTATAATATCTTAGGAAAATTTTATTTACCCTTAAGTAACTTAATAACATTTCAATTTACCCTTCGTTAACTTAATAAATAATTATGATACCATTTGTTAACTTAATAAATCTTCAATTTACCCCTTATTAACTTAATTAAATTTTTATTTACCCTTTAGTAACTTAAAAAAATTCATCATACCCTCCATTAACATAACAAATCTTCAAGTTTTACTTCAGTAAATAAATAAATCTTTATGTTACCCTTCAGTAACATAAGAAAATTTTGAGTTACCCTTC
This sequence comes from Viscum album, assembly GCA_963277665.1. Taxonomy (NCBI): domain Eukaryota; kingdom Viridiplantae; phylum Streptophyta; class Magnoliopsida; order Santalales; family Viscaceae; genus Viscum; species Viscum album. Next base: position 1,716,416,804 of record OY728130.1, read on the forward strand.
AATAGTATCTGAAATCTTAAATTTACCCTTTAGTAACATAAGAAATATTTGATTTTTACTTCAAAAACATAAGAAATCTTCATTTAAACCTTCACTTCTATGAGCCTCAAACAATGTAACACCAGTATCCTGCATAAATTTTAAGTCTTCAATCAATGGATCCAAATAGACATCAATGTCATTAATGGTTTTTGTTGGTATATACATAATTAAATACTACATAATTTATTTTCACTTCATTCATAAACATGGTGGAAAGTTATAATTTACCAATATATCTTTCTATACACTATGAGTACTCCTTTATTTAGAAAAAGGATTTATTCCATATATATATGATAAAGGGTTAGTTTCTCAACTTGTTTCCTAATTGAGGATAATCATAATCAATTTTATTCTAATGAGGAGATTACTTTGGATGACATAGTTTCCCATCATAAAATATTTCATATAAGTTTCATGTCAATTTTCTTTTAGTTTTTTGACATCTATAGATTTATCTGACCCTTGTAATTATAGTAAAGTACCATACAAATTTATTTGTAATTTATTTATCATTCTTATATCGATCCATGCCGCACTTAGGTAATTTTATGAGTTATTTTTGGTTCTCAAAAAATGATCTACAATCATTTTTACATGCATGTATTTTTTAGAGATCATACCCATTGATGATGGAATTATCTTAGAAGCATATGTTCAACAAAGAAAGTCATTTTATTTAAGTAGAATGTCATTTAAGAGACCAATTAATTCTATAAAATTGGTGTCACTCCATCCACCACCAACATTCAAATTATATAACTTCAATATTTCTTAAAATTTTATATATTTAGTATAACTGGTATAAAATGGTCTCTTTTCATAATTATATTACTTCTAAAACAATGTTGTACAACCAAGAAGGTCATATTCTATTAGTATTTTCATTTCTTCCATACGGTCTCCATTATCATGTACACTTGTATTTATATCAAATGACCCATAAAAATAAGTATCATCCCAATCATGATGTAAATTAAGTTTTTACCCATGTTTAGTCCAAGATTTATTGCTCTGATTTATTCCATACCAAATAAAATGTTCCTCCAACTCTTCTAAATGAATTCTTCTTGAGTAAAAACAATGTAAATGTGTAAAAAAAGATTCAAGAATAGTCATTTGCATGCTCTATTGCAAACTTTATGAACTCTTTAACTCCATACTAAATGTTTTGAGTTTAAAAAATTTGTATTTCTAGGAAGATAACCAAAATTTGTTTTATTGGATTTGATGGATCATTCGTCTACTGTGAAAGAAAAAAATATAATGACTAATGAAATTTTTCTATCAAATATTTACATAGAGAAGCCTGGAACATGGAGAGGATTTTTTCAAATCAAATTTAAAATTAATTTATATTAGATCAGAAGAAAGAATACCTGGTATGATGATATTTCTTGGATTAAGATGTTGATCATTCTAAACCCTTTTCGGATTTCCTTTATTGCACTGGAAGGATCCAAGTTTAGAATCCTTATAGTAGTGATCCACATGTTCTCCTACGATCTTTGAGCAACACTGATGGAATGTTGAGTGATAACATGTTAGATCTATTATCTTGTGTTGTTCGTGTTGATCACTTCTTGTTCCTTCAGGCTGAAAGGATTTTCACTTATTCTTCTCTTTCTTTAGAGGAGGATAGAATGAGGAATTTGAGAGAGAAGTATATTGTGTGCAATGATTCTCAATTCTTGATTCACCCTATATAATAAACATAATCTTCTATTTATAGAGTTAAGGTTTTAGATAAAATATTATTTAATTACACAAAAACCCTTAAATAATATAATAAATCTAATCTTACCCCATGTCATATAAAAAAATTATTATTTTATGGTGTATGCTAACAGGAGAAATGATAAATATTATTTTACTTGCTTTTAAATTTATATTTATCACCAAACATGATCTTAGTCTACTCAATTCCTTGATATTTATTGAATAACCAAATAAAAATTTAAATAAATATTTTATTCATAAAAAAATATTATATCCATGGCCTAGCGAATAAAAATTTATTAAATATTTAATAAATTAAATAAATATATTTTTATTCACAATTATTGAATAAATATTAATTTATTTTATGTGATCAATAAAATAGAAATAAAATTATTCCTCATTCTTAATAATAATATTTATTTTAATAATTAAATTTAAATAGAATTTAATCAAGATTAATGTAAACACTTAATGTATGACCCTCAAGGATTATTTCATGTTGGAATTAGGCAGTCTTACCTAAAGTTCAATATTTCTATCTAGCAATGGGTTAGGAAACCCAAGATAAAGAACTTAGTGTAGCAACATCAATAAGAATATATGAACACTTATTATATAATATAATCCCTTTTTTACAATATATCGTCAATCATGTTGCACATCTGTTTTATCAACCTATATTCTTGGTACGTCTTTATTTAGCTATCTGAAATAAACATGGCATTACATCAGGATCATAGAATTTAATGTGATAGTTTTATTACAATAAAAGGGTTGAGATATCATCATCCATAAAGATAGAAGGTAAAATTACTTCCATAAATTATTAATGAATAACACACCACTCATGAAACACCCAACATACCCAACTTCACCATGAATTTTTATCATCATAATTTATGGAAATACATCTAAGTGTGTGAGTCATGGTGTGCATTAATAATAATCTTAATGTCTAAAGACTATTATACATACTCAGAAATAAGAATATCCAATAACACATAAACATGGAGAATTCATACTAGATTTCCTATTCTCATAATCTCCTAACGTAGAGATTATCATGTGTGGGATTTATGAGAATAAGTCTCGTCATCTTATGGGTACTCACACCTGACAGTCAATATTCTATGTGTCTCACCATAACCATAGAACTATATTTAATAATATCATCATGGAATTTCAAGGTTCTATTCATAATGGGGAACTATTATGGCCTTATTAATGTCATGGATACTCTAGAAAATTATTACATTAAATTCTGGAAGAATAAGAATAATATGTAATAATATTTTTTTATTAATATTAAAATCTCCAAATATACATGTAATCCAAAGTATAAGCAGTTGGTTCTAGAAAATCAAGTCCAACACGTCATTATACACCTTTGTCATATGATAGCATCCATCGATTTTTTATTCATATCCAACCTATAAGGTTCAATAATATTTATTTTTGTAAACAAAATGCACATAAGGTATGAATATAATGTAAATATACATTGATATGTAAACAAAGTATCATAATTTGAGTGTATGGATGCCTTATTTTAGGAATGTTTACATTGCTTGAACGTGTTTAAGGTCAATTCTCTAAATATAGTTCTTACTTTCCTCAAAATATGAATTATTCCCTTTTCAACCATCTGTGACTCTTTAATTTGTTTTTCATTCTTCAAATCCCACTGTTTCAACAGTCATTTTCCAATAAAAATAATAATTTTTAATTAAATAATAAATATATTTTCAATAAATCCAATTATATTCCTTTGGAATCAATTAATATCTTATGTGACAAAGAAATCAATTAGAAAACTTCTTGAGACACAACTTAAGGATACTATATAGAATTCTTAAGTAAAAAATATTTTCAGTATCCAAACCCTTTGGAAATCATATTAATAATATGAGAAAATAAAGTGAAGAAATCCTATGTTAATAATGTTTGTGTGTGTGTGCATGTATTCTCTAGGTAACATTTTTATAATTCAGTATTTTCGTAATCTAATACCATGTGAAGAAGTTAAATTTAAAGGAAAGTGTAATATACATATGAGATAAAATTAGATGGAGTGTTGAAAATTTGATTTCCATCCACACTCAATTATTAGAATTGAACTGACCTATAAAAATATTTATAGACTCTACATAAACCTACAATCAGAAAGAACTAGACCAATCCCTAAATACGCAATTGTTCCCAACCCTTATCCATATATATGCTAAATATAAATATATATATATATATATATATGCCAACTATATATATATATATGTCAAATATATATATGTGTATAGATATTTTTGTGTGTATATACATATATAATGATATATATATTAATATATAACAAATTTTATATTTTATATGTTCATGTGTGTGGCCATATATATTTTATATATGCATATAGTATCAAAAAATTAAATCAAAATAGTAATACATTACATATATGTGATTTCATTATGAAAACAATTTCTTGTTAATTTCCAACAAAAAAATAAACATCATAATTTCATTTTCATTTTTATATAAATTTTTTCATTGGTAACTATAAATATTTATAGGAACTTATACATGTAATATGTTATGTTCCACTGCCAAAATTGAAAAATTAAAAAAAAACCAAACATTAAGTATCCAAACACTTTGGAAATCAAAAATGGTGGTTTTATGGTATAAAAGCTAGCCACCATGGTATGCCAAGAGGAATGGGGGTCATATGGTACATGTATGGGCAAAGAAGAACTAAAAAGGATGAAAGAATATAAAATCAACTAAAAAGGAGTGGAACGAATCACATACCTTGGGTTTTAGAATTGTTGATTCGTCCAAGAACTTTGAGGGAGAGCAACATCAATGGTTCGGTTCTCCGATTGTTTAAATGGAGTGAGTGATGAGGTTCTCTATTAGGGTTGTATTTAAAAGACAGAAAGGGTTTTATCTATAATTTCCAAAAAAAAATAGTGATAAATATAATCTTTATCAACACCAAAATATAAATCATGGATAAAACCTCTCTTTATCAGTGCTACCTCTAACCACTTATCAATATATATATCTTTATTAGTTTTTTTTCAAGACGGATAATGACATATCTTTATCAGCACTAAGATGCATCACTAATAAAGAAAGGTTTTATCAGTGCTTTCAATTTTAGCATTGACAAAACCTATATTTACCAATTCTTTTTGGAATGTTCTGATAAAAACTATATAAAATAAATTAAAAATATTAAATGAATAATTATCAAAAATGAATAAATTATAAAAAAATAAAATAAAATAATTAACATTATTAATGAATAAATAATAAGAAATACATGAATTTTATAAATGAGTGAGATTTAAAAACAAAAAATGAATAGACTTCACATATATTAAAAAAAGAAATAAGTTTTATTAATTATATAAATTATTAAAAAAATAAAAATTAATACATATTAAAATGAAGATGAATACGTATTAAGTATATACATTACAGCTTTACAAAAAAATATTAAATGTTAATGAATAAATATTTATAAATAAATATTAAAAATTAATAAATTAAAAAAAATATTAAATAAATAAATAGTAAAAATAAATAAATTGTAGAGAAAATTAAAAATTAATTTACATTACTGGTGAATAAATAATACTAAATAATATTAAATGAATGAGTGTTAAAAATTTAAAATTTTATAATTTAAATATCAATATATTTCAAAAATATCTAAAAATGAATAAGTGTTATCAATTATATAGATTATTAAAAAAATTACAAATTATTATATGTTAAAATGACAATAAATACATATTAATTATATAAATTAAAAATATATTAAAAACATTAAATATTAATGAGTAAAAAAATATAAATAAATATTAAAAATGGATAAACTTACAAAAATATTAAAAAAAATAAAAATTTAAAATGAATAAATTGAAAATGGATTAAAAAATAAAAAATATTATTATTGAATAAATAATATTAAAAATGAATAAGTTTGAAAAAAAAATATTAAAAAGTAATAAATGGTATATACTGAATAAAATTATAAAATTGAATGAAATTTAATTATTAAAAACATATTATATATATTAAAATTATTATTTTAATAAATAAAATTCTAAAGTGAGTATTAAAAAATTGATAAATTATAAAAATATTATATGTACTTTGGTGTGTTTCTATATAAAATTGAATTAATTACATATATGTGTCTAAAATTAAAGTAACACAAGTTTGATATATGTTAAATTGAAAAAAGAAATGACATTTTATTAAACACCCATTACTGAAAAATAACTAATAAATATTTTTAATTAATATAAATTTTAATTATAAACCATTTTTCACAAAACATATAACTTATTTAATGTGAATACATATTTTATATTATATAAATAATATTTAAGGAAATATAATATATATTGTAATATATATGTGTGTGTGTAAATATATTTCTGTATTAAAACTGTTAAATATATTAATGAATAGTTATGTATAAAAAGCATTTAAAATGAATAAATTACAAAAATATTAAATGAATAAATATTTAAAAGACTAAATAAAAAAATGAAAAAAATAACATTATTAATTAATTAATAATATTAAAAGAATGAATGTTAAAAATGAGTGAAATTTATATGAAAGATTAATAGATTAAAAAATATATTTAAAAAATGAATAAGAGTTATTAATTTAAAAAAATTAAAAATATATAAATGATAATATGTTTAAATAAAAATACATAAATATATTAATTATATAAATTAGAACTATACTAAAAAGAGTAAATTTTAATCAATAAAAACAAATAAATATTAAAAAATAATAAAATTACAAAAATATTTTAAAAAACAAAAATTAAATATTAATAAATTAATAAATTTTAAAAAATTATTAATGAAATAAATAATAGAAAATGAATAAATTTAAAATATATATATATATATTAAAAATTGAAAATATTATATATTAAATATAAATATAAAAAATTTATTAAATTTAATAATTTAAAACATAATATATTAAATATTAAATATATATAAATAAAAATATAAAATTATAATGATAAAATTTTATTATTTATGTATCTTTGTCTCTATAAAATTAAATTAATTTCATATATGTTTGTGTGAAATTGTTGTACGACATATTATGTGTAACATATTTAGTCAATTATTTTAATTAATAATTAAATATTTATCATTTGATATATATGTCCAAATGAAAAAAACAAATGGCATTGATAAAACAAATTGTTATTAAATGTCTATTAGTATTAATTGGTCAATATTTTTTATTAAATTATAAACCATTTTTTCATTTATTATATGATATATAAATATGATTTATACTACATATTTAGTATATTATAAATAATATTTATGAAAATTATATATATATATATATATATCAATATAAATATATTTCTATATGAAATCATGTTTTTAATCATATATAATTTTTATTTTATTGGAAATTTTAAATTAAATATCTTATATATTAAGTGAAAATGTGTATTTAGTCATATATAAATCCTATTTTAAAAATATATATTATATTTTTATCAATATAAATATATTTATATATTAGTATGTGGTTCTTAATGACATAATTTTTTTGAAATATACCTTTTGTTAGTGCTTTTTAGTGCTAATAAAGGGTGGCCCTTATTAGTGCTAAAAAAGCGCTAACAAGTGTTCCCTATGATCAGTGCTTTTTTGAAACTGATAAATGTCACTCTTTATAAACACTTTTACCTAGAACTGATAAAGGTTAGTGCTATTTATTAGAAGTTCTATAGTAGTGATTCCCTCCTCCACTGCTCACATGACATATGCATAGTCTGATGTTGAAACCAAACCATTTTGTCATCAACTCAGATGGTGGTGCTCTTGAAACTGCATCGCCATAGTTGGTGATTAATATTTCCTAGTTTTATACATTTTCTGTGGCCCTTATATATGTTCATATGGGTAGTATATTAAACTTTTTCTAGGATATTATCACTGTAGTCTATTTTTTACATGGTTTCAAGAATAAGCGATCAAATATAGTCTTTTTGACTAATGAATCCATCTAACCTTGAACTTGTATAAGAAGTCTTCCCCCATAAAGGCAATGGGTTATTATAAAGGGAACCCTTACTGAAATTCACAATACATCATTATATAATGTGAAAATGTGTTATCAAATATGTTTTAAATTAAATTTCATTTTTTTAGTTTTATATTTGATGTTTTTTACCTACATTTTTTTCCATGAAAAAAATACTTGCATTTATTATGAAATTCACTACTACATATCTGAAAATATTCAACACTACCATTCATTAGTGAAAAAGACACTAATAAATTCAAAGGATATATTGGAGAAGTAGCAAAAGAATATCGATAACTAGCTACAACTTGATGGGAAATCATTTTAGATACTCTCAAATCCACTAACATCTATAGCCACTGTCCAACTTCAATTTAACCTTTTAGATAAATTTATTAAACTCATATCTCATGTGATTACTTTAATATTCCTACTATTTATATAATTTTTAAATGATTTAAAAGGGTATACTCGCATTCATCTATTGACCATACATTTCTCTTCAACTATTCACTAATTTCCTTCCTCTGGTGGTCGGTATGATTTAATAGAAACTAAAAAAAAGTAGTGATGACCCTACAAAGAAATAAATATTTGAGCTATTTCTTATAGAGAAGTTTCATATAGGGTTATTATCTATAGATTATGGTAAATCTAGTAATATGTTTGAATATAAGGGGATCCCTTACCAATTGTTTGGATATAGTTTACCCATGACATTGTAGTAGTGTGTTCTTTAGGTTTATTTTTATTCATTTCAATCAAGGAATGTGCCTTTTGATTACTGTTTTTTAGTAATGTATGCAAGATGGTGTTCCATTGTGTCTAGGAACTCAAATATGAAAAGGCTAAGGATTTATAAATGAAGAAACCTTTCCCAATATGAGAGGAGTTTCAATGTTATTATTCTTCTATTTTATGTAAGCACTTTAAAATTAGTGACCCTTGTATAGGGAAGCTACTTCCATGCTTCTAGCCTTATCATTTTCATTTTGTTTATTGTTATCTTTTGATGAGTTTGTAAAAATGTTGTGGGCCCAATTATAGTCACTTCCACCTCCATGATAGATAATCAAGTAATATTCCTTTAATTTGACATTTGATTCAACCAAGAAAATAGAAAGGAAAGATACAATAAATAATAATAAAGATTTCTCACCCATATACTGACCAAGTTCTCAAAATAAAAACTAGGAATTAACTGTGAAGGACATTGAATCAGGGTTGGAAGTTGAAAATGTTGAGAGTTTGGTTGATATATACAAGTTACTTTAGTTTAAAATACACATCACATTATCAAAATTGATAAAAAAATATTATATTATTTTTAAAATTTAGGAAAATGAACTATAATTCATTTTTTATTTTTAGGAATTAACTGCATGTCAATCCAACATGTGATGTGGATGGTATTACTCAATGTGAGTGTAATTTTATTTTAAAACATGCATAACATTTTAAAAACTAATCAAATGAGCTCGAATTATTTTTAAAAATTATGAAAATTATCCATAATTAATTTTTAACATGTAGTAATCAACCTCACATCAATATGACACATGATGTTCCCAGTATGAATCAAAGTGTATGTTTTAAAAATAAAAGTGTCTTTTTAGTTTAAACCATGTGCCACATTTTCAATACCAATAAAATGAGATCAAATTTTTTTTAAACATTATGAAAATAAACCTTAATACTTGTGTGATGTATAGGAATCGACCGCACATCAATCCAGCACATGATGTGGCTGATATGACTCAAAATACGAGTTTTCAATATAAAAGTGTCATTTTAGTTTAAAAAATGTGTCAAAATATCACAATCAAGAAAAAAAGTTCATATTATTTTCAAAATTTTGTAAAATGATCCATATTTTATTTGTGACATATATGAACTGACCTCATGTCATTTTAACGCACAATGTGGATGGTATGACTCAAAGTGTGTGTTTTCACATTAAAAGTCTCATTTTAGTCTAAATGTGCATTGTATAGTAAAAACTTAAAAACAATATTTGACTATATTTAAACTTTATAAATTTATCCTTAATTCATATGAGACATGTAGTAATTTACCACACATCAATTTGACAAATGATGTGTCTGGTATGACTCAAAGTGTCTCTTTTCAATATAAAAGTATCATTTTTGTTTAAAACACATGTCACATTGTCAAAACTGAGAAAGAATCTTATATTATTTTCCAACTTTAGTAAAATTATCCATAATTAATTTATATCATATATTAATTTACCACATATCTATCTAACACATGATGTGGCTGGTGTGACTCAATATGTTTGTTTTCAATTTAAAAGTTTCATTTTAGTTAAAAACAATTGTCACATAAACAAAATTGAGAAAACAATATTAGATTGTTCTAAAATATTATAAACGTTATTAATAATTCATTTTTTATGTGTTGGAATTGATTTCATGTCAATTTGACAAAATATGTGGCTAGTATGACTCAAAGTGTGTGTTTTCGATATAAAAGTTTCATTTTAGTTTAAAAAATGTTCCACGTTGTAATAACCGAGAAAAAAAATTAATTTTTTTCATAATTTATGAAAATGATCCATTATTTATTTTTGATGTGTAGGAATTGACCATGCATCAATATGACACACAATGTTCCCAGTATGACTCTAAGTGTATGTTTTTAATATAAAAGTGTCATTTTAGTTTAGAATTTGTATCACATTTTCAAAACTAGTTGAACGAACTTAGATTGTTTTTAAACTTTTTTAAAATGATTAACAATTAAATTATGATATTTAGGAATTGGCCACACATAAATATAACACATGATGTGGATGGTATGAATCAAAGGGCATGTTTTCACATTAAAACGGCCATTTTATATTTAAAACATACATCACATATCCAACACAAAGTAAATGAGATCATATTACCTTGAATCTTTATGAAAACAATCAATAATTTATTTTTAATGTGTTGTTATTGACAGTATTTCAATTTGATACATGATGTGGACACTATGAATCAACGAGTGTGTTTTTAATTTAAGTTACATCTTAGTTTAAAATGTGTATCTCACTATCTCATCGAGAAAATCATATTAGAATGTTTTAAAGTCTCTAAAATGATCCATAATTCATTTGAGATGTGTAGGAATTGATCGCACATCAATCTAATAGAAAATGTGGTAGTTATAACTCAAGGTGTATGTTTTCACATTAAAAGTGTCATTTTTGTCTAAAACAAGCATTATGTTATCAAAACTATGAAAATGGTATCATTTTGTCTTGAAACATTAGGAAAAATACATATTTTTTTATGATATGTTTATTAATTGACCATACGCCAATCTGAAACATGATGTGTCCAGTATGACTCAAAGTGTGTGTTTTAAATATAGAAGTGTCATTTTAGTTTAAAATGTGTGTCATGTTATCAAAAATAAGAAAATTATTTTAGATTGTTTTTAAACATTAGAAAAATGTTCCATATTTCATTTGTAATGTGTAGGAATTTAATGCAATTTAATTTGACACACAATCCGATGGGTATGACTCAAAGTGTATGTTTTCAATATAAGTGTCATTTTAGTTTAAAACACGCTTTACATGGAAAAAATAGAGAAGAGGAGATAAAATTGTTTTCAAACTTCAAGAAAACAATCCATAAATCATTTGGGACATGTATTAATTGACTACATGCTAATCTAACACATGATGTGGTCGGTATGACTTATAGTGTGTGTTTTCAATATAAAATTGTCATTTTAGTTTAAAATACAAGTCCAATTTCTAAAACCAAAGAGATAATATCATATTGTTTTAAAACTTTAGTACAATGGTTCATAACTAATTTTTTATGTGTAGGAATTTACCACATGATAATCTGAAGCATGATGTGGTTGGTATGACTCGGAGTGAATGTTTTCAACAAGAAATGTCATTTTAGATTAAAACACATGTCACATATCCAAAACTGAGTAAAAAATCTCATATTGTTTACAAAAGTTAAGAAATGATCCACAATTTATTTCTAATGTGTGGGAATTTACTACATGTCAATATAACACATAATGTATCTAGTATTACCCAAGGTGCATGTATTCAATATAAAAGTTTCATTTTAGTTTAAAATGCACACCATTTTCACAAATTAAAGTAAACAATATTTGATTGCTTTTAAACTTTAGGCCAATGATCCATAATTAATTTTTGATATGTATGAATTGGTCACACATTTATATGACACACTCTGTGATTAGTATGACTCAAAGTACATGTTTTCATTATAAAAGTGTCATTTTAGTATAATGATATAATTATTAACAACTCTGTAAGTAATTAATATCTTTAATAACATATAATATCTTTAATATATTCAATAATTAACAATGTAATTAATAATTTGTAATATAATTATTAATTATAAATTATAAATTAATATATAATAACCTTATAATCATTAATAATATATATATATATATATATTTGGTGCATGGGGGTACAATTACATTCAAACACACACACGCTGGAAAGGAAGGTCATACCCCCCCCCCCCCAAGGGTATAGACTACCCATTCCCATATGGTTATCTATAATATTTGTATTCCATTTTGGTTATGTTTCTAATATAGTTTTATGTTATAGGTTTGTTGTAGGGTTTCAAATTTCAAACACTAGCTATGACATTTATCAGTGCTAAAAATCCCTGCTAAATGACACACACATTTAAAGTCACTAGACAGAGAAGTGCTTGTTAGTGCTAATAAAGACCTTTTCTAGTGTAGATAAAGGAGGTTTCTATTATAGTGTGTGTTGTTTCAAAGTAGAAGTCTGGTTGTGTTATATGAAGATGTTTTATTATTCCTTGATGTTCTATTGATTATTCATACATATGAAAGTCTAGTGGTTAATTTGATGTGATCCTAGTATTTTTATCGTATGAGAGGTTGGTTACATCGTGATTGTTTGGATGGTGTGGTGGACTCGAGCTATTTTGGTTTTACCTTATGTTTGTTGGTTTTTATGAGGTGTCTTAGAGGTTTGTCTTATGTAATACTATTAGTTTATCTATTATAAAGATTAATTCGACATGATCCTGTTCTTTGGGTCATAAAGGCCACCATAGTCAATTTTCCAAATTTGTCACTTGGAGAAATTTTGCGCTATGGTGCCTTTCATTGAATTGTGGTTTGGGGTTTGTTGGGTTTAGAGGAAGAGGTCAAGAATAACTTCATGATTATTGGGAGTTCGAGTGTTGTGGTGTGGTGATATTAGTTGTGTTATGAACTTTTTTATTAATATCATTTTTAATGTGGTTTGACTCTGAGGTTTGGGGAGGTAACACACCCAGGTTTTTTTCAAGAGTTGCAGCATAATGGCCTCAGTCATGCCATGATTCTTTAATTGTCTAAAATTGTTATAATTCCAAGAATTGTCTCAAATGTTGTTCTTATTTTCCAGACTTCCATAGAACCCTAGGTGACCTGTAGAGCTTATTTGGATATCTTTTGATATTCTTTAGTTGGTTATGACCCTCAACTTCAAAATATCAACTCTTTGTGATCCATAGTGATTTATTGTTCATCTCCTTCCTCTTTATATCTTCTAATTCTTTCTTGGGAGAATTTGTGACAATAGTTTGGTTTTGGTTTTTTTAGTCTTTGTTCATGGTTTTGATGGTGGTTCTTGTGTTATAGGACATTAAGGATTTTCCATGGGTGTTCTTAGAAGGAAGATCATTTTATACTTGTTTCTCATGTAATTGTTAAAGCACTGGTTGTGGTAGTGAATTCAAGACTTATCTTCCTTATTTATGTGTAATTGTAGTATTATCATGCATTTTTAGTTTTTGGTTGGATGATATGTATTAACCTAAAAATATAATGAATTGAAGTAAATATAATTGATGGGATGCATGTTATTCACATGTGTTTTATGAAATTTCGTGATATTTCTTATATGTTGAAGGTTTGTTGATGTTGTTGATAAGTGATTTATGCTTGTTGCTATGAAATACATTTCTAACATGGTGTGAATTTGTCCCATGGAATAGTTTGAAAATACCTTTATATTCACATTTGAAATACAATGATTCAAACCTTACCAAATGTAGTTTATGTAACTTCCCTCTTTTTATATTAAAAAAACATTCTGAAAAAGGCTATGATTTTGTAAACCATTTTTATCTTAATTCACCAAAAAAGGTGTTAAAACCTTAATCATACTACCATGTAAAATTAGAAATAGAGGAAAACCCTACAAACATAAAACATGAATAATACTATTATTTTTTAAGAGAACCCAACCCTGAAAAAATTGATATAGGATGTTCTACCCATTCTACCCATGTAACACCCCGCCCCTACCTCATTGGCTTGAGGAGGCAGTGAGGGCTACTTGGCCTTAAGAAACGTTCCCAAGATGCCAAAGGATGGCAATAAATGACGAGGGCTTCAAGATAAAATTGGGGAACGATTTTCCCTTAAGAAAAAACCAACCAAACCATCCATTAACCACCACTATATGATGCATGTCATAAAACATTCCCACTTGAATTCCCAAAAGACAACCAAGTTGCACCATAATACAACTCAAAACCAATATAACTAGAAATGTCCACACCACATCATAGTACACTGTGGAAACTAAACAACCAAACACCACAAGCCATGACACCACCACAGATCCACGCTAGGCTCTAAGCTTCAAGCTCCACTAAAGGAGGGTGATGCCTTACCTTTTCCCACGTCACGGTACACGGCATCTGCAAAGACACCACAGTGCCAAAGCAGGGGGTGAGTACTAAAACTCAGTAGGATTTCCCCAAATGACTTCCCTACACATGCCACTAGGATAAACCCGTCAGCACATTTATATAAAATAGTTTATATAAAATAATCACAAGTGCAACCATTACCATAAGCCAATCATGCTCTTCCAAGCCATCACACCCAACCCAAGTAATCAAGGGAAATCCAACCAAACATGCCACAAACCATTCCAACATTTATACGTTAGCAAAAAAATCCATCTTGCAAAGCAATGAACAACAAACAACCAAAACGGTGGGACTTCTGCCCAACCCGTTCACCAATTCACACCAAAACAATCAAAACGGTGGGACTTCCGCCCAACCCGTTCACCCATTCACAACTAGCAGTACTTCCCGACCACTACTCATATGGTGGTTCATCCGACCACTATCCATACCCTTTTTATAGTGAGACTTCCCGCCCAATTCCATATAACATTTCAATCAAACCAAACCAAGCATAAACCCACCAAGGTCACAACAACATGCAATCAACCAATTCCATTGCATATTAATCCACTTCAATAAATCACCCATTTATTGAAAACCATTTTTTATGTCAAACAACATTTCAATAAAATAACCCTTTTATTGAAAACCCTTTTCATCCATAATTTTCAAAAATCAACCATATCATCCCATTTTAAAATCTTCATTTTAAAATCCACAAGAATAGCATTACACCATAAAACACACTTTTTCCCAAAAATCCCCAAAACATCATCCAAGGGATTTGCAACCACTTTCACATAACAATTCACAATTAATTTTCAGCACAACAATTAATTGTAACAAGGAACCACTAGTTCTAACCAAGTGGAGTCGAGAGAGAAGCCACCTACCTTTAGGGTTCCCAAGAAATCGACCCACAAGCCAGTGCACCTCAAATCCGGCGAACGCACTACTGAAACCTCTCTAGATCCTCTTTCCCTAACATCCACAAGCCTTAATATTAACATCCAAGGAATCCTCAACCCTAGATCTACACACAACAAGTGTAGATCTAGAAAACCAAGAAAGAGAGGGATGTAGATCTAGAGGAAAACACAAGAGAAACAAGAGGAGAGACTTACCCAGGAGAAACCACCTTCAAACCAACTTGAAACCCTGTTTAAACGCTTCCAAATTGAGTGGGAGAGCACCTTTAACCCCTGAGAACCCAAAATCCCAAGTGAGGCTCAAGTGAGAGGAAGATTGGAGTGAAATAGGTTAAGCCCGAGGGAGCCCGAAACATATAACCCTATTTTTATGTGGCCGCACGGTTAGCTTGCACGGTTTGGAAAACTGTGTGCTAACCGTGCGCACGCTACTGCCTCGTGAGCAAGGGTCCACACGGTTTCCTCGCACGGTTTGGAAAATCGTGCACAGGCCGTGCGAAGCCTACTACCTCCCTTGCATGGTTTCCTGGGGAATTCGCACGGTTTCCACTAACCGTGCTCAAACCATGGACCCCTTTAAAGGCCTCCAAACTCATCCAAAACCATTCCAAACTCTCTCAACCTCTTCCCAACTCATCCCATGCACTTTAAACACATAAACATGCATAAACAAAGGCCACATACCTCAAACCGGGGGTGCTACAAGCCGTATCATGGCCTTCCATTCCACTACAATGGACATTGCAGTCAATTTTGATAGAGAATTAGAGAGAGAATACTTTCATTTTTTTCTCTGCTAAATGGTCATGATGAGTCTATCCCTAGGTAGTCACCAACCACCTAGAATGATAAAGGCAATTTTCCTTATGTGTTGACCCCTTTGTCTCTTCATGGGTGACTATAAGTAATTCATGATTGACATTATTTCTTAATAAGATTGATACATTATTTAGAAGCATGGTTCTTTATATAATGAAATTTTCATCTTCAGTTTAGTACTAGGGAGAAAGTTTCAAAAAAATGGAAATCCAGATGAGAATGAAAAAAGTATGCTTTGTAATTATAAATTAAATGAGAAGGTAAATTGAAAGAAAAATGGTATGATAAAAATAGTGAATGAAATGAACAAATGTAAAAGATATAAACATTATGAATAAACATATAAAGAGTTAATATCAGGTAAATTAAATTTTTTTCTCTCAATTTTGTGATGAATTGTTTGAATTACTTCCTTGAAAAGATACAATCCCATATTTTACTAAATTAAATTTCCTTTCAGCAATCAATGGGAAACCATTGATTTCATTTCATCCTACAGAACATCCCCCTATGGAACATCCTTACAAAGATGAAATCCTATACTATACACATACATGTATGTATACACATACACATACATATAATTACATACACATGCATGCATATACATACACATACTCATACATATGCATACATACACATGCTACATAAACATACATATACATACACTCATACATATGCATATACATACATGTACACATATATAAAAATACATACACACACACACATATATATATACACACATATTCACATACACATGCACATACACATACACATACACATGCACATGCACATACACATACACATACACATCCACATTCATATACACATACACATACACATACACATACACATACACATACACATACACATACACATGCACATACACATACACATACACATACACATACACATACACATACACATACTCATACACATGCACACATACATACACATAGACATGCATATGTATACATACATACACATACACATACATGTATATACATACACATACACATACATATATGCACATACACAGACACATACACATGCATATGTATCTACATTCACATACATGCATGCATACACATATGCATACATACAATTACATACACGTGCATGCACATACATACACAAACATATGCATGCATACACATACTACATAAACATACATACGCATACACATACACATACACATACACATAAACATACACATAAACATACACATAAACATACACATACACATACACATACACATACACATACACATACACATACACATACACATACACATACACATACACATACACATACACATACACATACACATACACATACACATACACATACACATACACATACACATACACATACACATACACATACACATACACATACACATACACATACACATACACATACCCATACACATACACATACACATAAACATACACATACACATACACATACACATACACATACACATACACATACACATACACACACACACATACATACATGTACACACACATACACATACACATAAAATACACATACACATAAAATACACATACACATTCACATACACATACACACACACACACACATAAACATACAAATACATATACGCATACACACATACGTATGCATAGACATACATATGTACACATACATACACATACTTGTGTACATATATATACATACACATATGCATACATACACATACAAATTCATATATGCATGTGCATGCACATACATGTACACATACAAACTTGTATACACATACAAATATGTACAATTACATACTCATGTGTATACATACACATACTATATAAACATACACATGCCACATAAACATATGTACACACACATACATGCATACACATGTCATATATATACATACACATACATACCTATACATACACATGCACACACATACACATACAAAAACTCATACACATACATAAACATGCATGTATATCCACTGACACACACACATATACAAACATACATATGCACATATACATATGCACACATATATATTTGAACTTACACACATAAACATACACATACACAAGACACACACACACACAACACAACACATGAATACACATACAACACATACACACACACATACAAACATAAGCATACATACACATACATACACATGTATACATATATATACAGATAAATGTATGTATATTTTAAATTATTTAATATAAATATCGTCATGACCCTATATCCAAATGTACCCCTCCTAGGATGGAAATGAAAGAAGAGATATAATGACACTCGAAACCCACCTCCAGTAGGCCCTAGGTTGGTGATAAGCACTGAGGGTATAAAAACCCATGTATGGGAGGAATTTCCATCTATAATATAAATATGATTAGAATATAGGATATCCATGATCAATAAACTCCAGAAAATAATATAAAAAGTAAACTAAAACTATCCCATAATACAAGTTTAATGAAAATAGATTCAAGTGCCACCAAATAAATTCCCAAAAGAGAAGTCTTATAAGTACGACTCAACAATGGTTCCAATGTTCAGAGCTAATAATGTCGAGCATGGTCCATAAATTCCTCCTCGAAACATGATTTTTTTTTGAATATACATAGGTTGAGCATACAAGTATACTTGGTATGATCATACCTAAAGTCTCTTGTGTACATGCGAAAAGAGCATACAAATGAACCAATGAGAAAATAACAGAACCAACTACACCTAAATAGATCAACTCACCAATCCCATCCTCACCATGGTAGGATCACCAAATAATGAATCCAATTATAGTTACATAATAAGATGTATATTGATAAAAAGGTGCTCTGCACTACTTTCCCAATAATTTTCCACTCTCACACCCCAATATTTTATGTCCTGGTGCTCCCATCTCTTCCTTATAGAAACTTTACCCAGACACACCTGGTCCATAACATCACATCACATCTCATCTCACCCAAAGACACATAATCCATCACATCACATCACATCTAGCCCGAAGACACCTGGGTCATCACAACACATCACATCTCACCTGAAGACATCTAGGCCACCACAACACATCCAAATCCACATAACCATAGTAGTAGGTTATCATGAACATGAAATAAATCAACCTCATTCCATCCTCAAAGAATGAATGACCCACAACATAATTCATCTCATCATATCATCAAACATAACTATAGTAAACTTTTGAATGCTTATCATCATATCTCACCCATGTTAACATCACCTGAAAGAGAGAGTGGGGAAGAGTGAGTAGCCATCTATCCATCCTCACCACCAGGATGTTGGTAAAAACACCCTCAAAACATTTGGTTGTCAGAATAATTCACTTTATATAGGTGGGGTTTGTATAGAAATAACAAGGAACATACAAGGTGTGTGAATATATATATCCACACAAAATTCATACATATAGGTTCACAATAAGAGTTTCATCCTAACTCACAATATTTCCACAAGCTTCACAACCAATATCACTTATTCCACCACTTCTAAATGAATAAAACCACATGAAAAAGATATAATCCATAAGCCTCATTCCTTTCCTTTCAAATTAATCTAGTTTATACCTTTTCTACTTACTAACCAATTAATTATTCTATCCTATTTACGTAAAATTTATTCATCATCAACATTTAACCACACTTTCCATTTTATTTCATGAATTCATTAACAATTCAACCCAGGACATTACAATTCATCATTTTAAAAAATTAATTCAATTACTATCTAATTATATATCACAACACAACACATCACAACAGACCATCTGCATCATGCTGAGAAGCCCTACACTGCCACTATTTTACAACCACAACCACCTCCTCATCATGAAAACCACATCACAACCACTTACCATAACATAATATACATATAACACAATCACACATCACCTCCACACATCACACATTCACATGTCTTAATTAAAATTTAAACAAGGGACTTCACATCGTATTTGACTTTACTTTTTAAGGGAATTCACACACAAACCAGAATTCTAGGGGAAACCATTTTATTCCCCAAATATAAGTGTTTGGAAAATTACATTTTTTGTGACAAAAAACAACCACATAACATGGTTCCATAAACACATCAAGTACAACACCTAAAAATCACCAAATGACCATTATATTTTGCAAGGAACCAAGCCTGTATAATCTTAATATCAAATAATATAAAAAAAGGAAAAACATGTGATTCCTTCCCTTTATCCTTTGAATTTAAATTAAACCAATTCATTATTATCATCAGTCTAGTATATATTATCCTCGTTAAAGGTAACAAAAGAATAACCCCTCCTGTATGATATAATTGGATGAGAAATGAAGAATCCCCTACACCAACTGAAGCTTTCTGAACCACTACACAAGGGTGGAATGAAAGGGAGACCACTACCAAGAACCTTTATAAATGAGAACTCCTTTATAACCTTAAAAATCACCCAAAAATTTCTTCTTACCAAAACATCACCCAAACCAATGGTTTCCTTGAGAGAAACCTTCTCCAAATGAAGAACGGGGATAAAATAGGTAAATGTAAAGAATATAAATTACTTAGAAAATCCAAGGATTGATATCCCAAGAATGGGGTTGAAAATAATTAAAAGGGGGAAGAAATTACTCCTTGGGATACACTTGGGTCTCCTAAGAAATTATAGAAAATATTAAAGAATGAAAGGTGTTTTAGGGGATTTGGTTTTTTAAACACTGTCTAAAAAATGCAAGACCACAACATAACCTAAAGTACCATACCACAGAATTGCAGAAAAAGAACCAGACCATGTCATAGTACAAGGGGTCATTACATATTGGTGTGGTTTAAATACACTCTGAGAACTGTGGATATCTCCATGCTAAAGATTTCAAAAATAGGGGAAAGATCATAATGTAGGAGGAGACACCACACTGCAGACCCCAACTACTAAGAAGAAGGCTACCTCATAGCCTCATCTCCATTGTGAAACTACCCCCCAAAACAAAAGAACCATAAAAACTTTCCCTCAAGACCTTACATCATATAAAACTCCTCCATGTTGTATGAAACATAGCACTACGTCGTAGCCATGCTCTATGGTGCAGCTACCCCCTGAAATTGAAGAACCACCAAATCCCACTTCTAAGCCCCTATACACTATATCTAACTAACCTATTTTTTAGTGGATCTCCTTATGACATAGCCTAGGATCCATGCTACATAACTCTAATGAGTTTAAATCTATCACTATCTCATCCTTTTACCCTCCAAACTCTTTAGGACCTCCATGGACACCTCTACCACCAAAATTTCAGCAAAGTAATGGGTTGGAAGGTCTAGAATGTTACATCAGATACATCTCAAACTATTCTCATCCTTGACAATCAAAACCAACCTAAAAGGAAAAGGGGGAAAATGTCCAAACAACCATCCCATGTGAAACCTTTTTAGGATCTTGTTATGAATGATCACTGCCACCAACCAAACACACGAAGCCAATATGATAATGCTCACCAAAAATCCCACACAATCACATCTTTTACATAAACAACAACTTATCTCCTCTTCACATAAACATTTTAACTACCATCACAACCTCCACATGAACCAAGACAAAACTGCCAAAACCACCACACAATAAGGCCCAAAGTAAACAAATCAAGCAATTCCATCTTCCCTCTCAATATATTATCTACTTTGGGCGGAACTAACTTTCCTACATGGTTTTAATCCATGTCATAGTATAACACATCTTGATTAGGAATTAGTTTTTCCTTTATTCATAAGATGTAGTCTTTAATCACATAACAAATATCAAGGAAAAAATCACATTTATTAACCAAAAAGATCCAAACATCACATCATCAATGAAAAAAGAATGAAAGATAATAAAAAAAATCTAGGTATTGGACACGCATCTATATCTCATGCTCCTAAGTACTCTCCTCTAGGAAACCATTCCTCCATAGCACATGAACCAAATGAAAGTTTCTCCCATGATTCGCCTTCTACTGATGATCCTGGATCTCTAATGGCCACTTTATAAACATCGCATCATCCTAGATATCCAACTCTCTCTATTAAATGACATGGGATTCATCGTGAAGATGTCGAGGGAGCTAAGATATGTGAAAAATTTCTTGAATATTATCCATTCATGGTGGAAGTTCCAACTGATAAGCCACCTCACCAACGCACCCCAACAACACAAAAGTCCTAACAATCAGGGAAATTGATTACTCCCCCTTCCATAAATCCACTACATATGTCAAGGGGAGACTCTCATGAACACATTATATCCATCCTTGAACTCCAATGGCCTCCTCCTATGATCAGTATAAGCCTTCTACTGATCTTGTGTTGCCTTCATCCTCTCACGAACAACCTAAAATTTCTCTATCATGATCTACACCAAATCAGAACTAAGAACTAATGGTTCCCTAACCCCAGCCCAGCATAATGGAGAATAAAATAACCTCCCATAAAAATCCTCAAATGGGGGGTATAATAATGGATAAATGATAAATTTTTTTATAAGAAAACTCAACCAAAGGTAATTGTTTTTTTCAAGATCCTAAAAAGTCCAAGATACACAACAATAACACATCCTCTAGTGTATGGATAGTATACTCCATCTTCCCATATGTATAAGTGTGTAAAGTAGTGTTAATGCATAACTAATTTCCAAAATTACAATAAAATCATCTCCAATATCACGAGGTAAAATGAGCATCCTGACCCGATACAATAGACCTCATGATTTCATGAAGCCCCACCACCTCATCTACATACCTCCTTACTAAAACATCTACGTTTCCCAACTCTTTGATTGTTAGGAAGTGAGATGATTTCATCAACTAATCCATGATTACCCAGATATAATCACAAAATCATTGAGATTTAGGTAACCATGTGACGATGTCCATTGAGATGTCACCACATTTTGACTTGGGGATATCCAAAGGATACAATGAACTTTCAAGAACATGGTGTTCCACCTTTACCAACTGAAAAACCAAACAATGATCCACAAACTCTACCACCACTCATTTCATCTTAGGAAACCGAAAATGTGCCATAAATACATGATATATATTGTAAGGTATTACCTCCAAAGGTGAGATATAAAATTCATGAAGGAATCCCTTGCACATCACCACCGAAAGAAACAGCCTCCCCTAAAATGACATCTGGTTGTGACTATCTTCCAACCATCCATTTAGAGCATCATCACGATCAACACAATTGTACATCATCTCTGCCTCTGAGTCTCCCCAATAAGGCTCCTCCATCATATGAATTATTGAATACTCTACTTTCCTATGAAATAAAAAACATATTCCACCATCCACCCTTGCATATAAGTGCAAGGATGAAAATTACTCCATCTCCCTCTAAGCATCTCCAGACTCCTGAGCAATAATGTTCCATGAATTGCTGATCAATTCTTTATCCAAAATATTCCCCTTTCCTATGGTGTAGGAGATATCAAATTCATTATATTGAATAAACCCCATACACATCTATTTTCATAGATTTGGATCATGATAAGAAAAGATATAACTCAATATCTTGGATCTTTGAAGACCAAAAAGTGCACACCAATTAGGTAATGTCACCATAGCTTCAGTGAAATCACAACTACTGCTAACTTCAAATCATGCCTGGAATAGTTAATCTCATGGGGAATAAATTTCTAGACCCAAAAAATATCACCACCCTCTCATACATCAAAAATATAACCCAATCTTAAATGGGAAACTTCAAAAAATACCTCAAATATCTCCCATTCCTCTAAAAGCTGAGGCATTAGATAACTTATCAATTTTCTCTTCAGGTAGTCCAATGTTTCCTAAAACTGATCAATCCATATAAAATCTTAGACTTTTCTAGTTGGATATATCAATGGTTCTACAATCCATAAGAAATCAGACATGAACCTATAATAATATCCCATAAGGTTATTGAAGCTATGAACCTATGCCACATTCTTGGGTGCTTCCCAAGAAACAAAAACCTTGATCTTTGATGGTTTCATAGACACACCATTCTAAGACACCAAGTGCCCAAGGAAATGTACCTCATGTGTCTAGAAATTGCACTTGGATAAAATTCCATTGAGTTGGTGGTGTTGAAGAACCTTCAAGATATCTCTAAGATGATCAGCATGCTCCTCCTTTGGTATCGAGTAGATCAAGAAGTAATCGATGAACACGACTATGAACTGATCTAGAAACTCATGGATCACAAATTTCACGATCTATGTGAACATAGTTGATGTGTTCTTGAAACTCAATTGTATGATAATGAACTCGAAGTGTCCATACCAATTTCTAAAGGAAATCTTTAGGATATCATCCTCCTTCATCCTCAACGAGATATAGCCAGACCACAAATCAATCTTATAAAACCAAATAGCTCCCCTTAACTGGTTCAAATATCATTGATCCTTGGAAGGGGTAATGATTCTTGATCTTCACTAGATTCATCCTCTAGTAGTCTATAAAAAACCTTGGACCACTATCTTCTGTCTTGGAGAATAACACTAGAGCACCCCACAGTGACACATTGGGCTGGAAGAAACCCTTCTACATCAGATCATATATTTGAATACTCAAATCCTGCAACTTAGAATGTTCCAACTGATAAGGATCCAAAAAAATTAATGAATCACTAAGATTCAAGTCTATTACTAACTCAACATCACGTTGAGGGGGTAGCATCATAACTTTATTGGATTTAACATCCAGAAACTCCTGATGACCCTTGGAGCCTCCTCCATCCTAATATCTACTAATTACATGGAAAACCCGGAAATAAATGAAAGAAGGGGATCCACCCATCTACTGCCTAACTCACGACTTCTCTTTCCAATGAAAACCGCATGTTGGTCAACCGAATCTGAGAGTACAAATCCTCTATGAAGTAATTCAATAATAAAAATCATGAAATAAGACCAATCAAGGTCAATAAAGACATCATACGGCTACATATATTGTAATAAATGATCCCTACATGAGTTATGTGGTCCCATAACCAGTCTACACCCCATGCACACGTCAAACAAGCTATTCTGGCCTCTAACTGGTGTTGTCAACACCAAGGTCACGAGAAGTCCCTCATTGTCTAGTCCTAGAGCATGGACTAGAAATGGTGAAACAAAGGATTATGAATATCCTGAATCAAATAAAGAATAGATAAGTGTATATGATACATTAATTGCACCTATAATGATCTCTATCCCCTCTAGTGATATAGCCCCAAATTCATGCAACTAACCATTCTCGGATCCTCATTCACTCTTTTGACAACCGCCCCCATGACCATGCTAAGGTAGAGCTCCCAAAAAATGAGGAACATCCTGAGGTTGACCTCTATCTACTCCATCCCCACTCGATGGAGCATAAGCATACTTCACCTACTGATAAAATGACCTCACTAACAGTTACTATTGAGTCTAACATTGAACCAAAACCCTCCACCATACTGATCTCTAATATCCATAGGGCACTAATTTTGATGATTTCAATGGCCTCCACAGACGTAACACACTATCCTAAGGTCCCCAAGAAGATAATAAAAACTATTGTCCCTAGAAGTCAAGAAAGTAAGTTGTTGAGTTCAACTCCCCATAGGTCAAAACATCAAAGGCCCTAGTTCCTGAGATCTACCAATGAATCCTCTGCTCCTTGAGGAACCCTATTTTTTCCACTTTAATAGTAAACCTCCTTACGAGTGAATACACTCAATCACTTCTTCCTTCTTCTGAACCTATAATTACATTGGTAATTTAAAGGGAGTAACATTATACTGGATAGAAGGATGAAGTTCCTCCTTAAGATACCTCACATGGGACTTCTCATCAGGTAAAAGAATGGGGGAGAAATAAAAAAGGTTCTTGAAATTGACCCCACTCTCCTGCACATACATACTCCCCTACTTAAGAGAGGGAATCTTCATTCTATTTACTTCCTTCATGGTCGATGAATGAAACTCTACTCATAAATCCTTCTAGATTTCAACCCATGAAAAAATTTCCTCATTCCACTCACCAAGATATAATTCCCACCACTAATGTGCGGCTCCCTGCATCTGACTAATTACTAAAGGGGTCCAATACTATGTCAGGGACTAGATCAAAATGAAGATAATATTGAGCTCCTTTAACCATCTATCCTTCTCTAAATTACATATAATTCCCTTATACTTCCCCAAATCCTATTGTGGAAAGATGCATAAGGCTCTCTACCGCTGATCATCCTCATCAACCAGATCGATCATTCGATGATCAACTATATCAACATGCTAAACCTTCAATCCATAAACCACGCATATATGATGACCATGAGCCATATCTTAAAGGGAAAAAGTATTTACTATGCCTAATATTATTGAATTTTATTAAGATTTATTTAATTCGTTTTAGCCTCCCCAAAATTACCCAATTCAAATAAGAAAACAAGAAATCATGATGAATTTACCTATCCTATGTCTCTACCATACAGTTAGTTCCACCTTACTTGGTTATTAGGTAGGCTCATATTCCTTGTATCAGTTCACTGGGGGGTCCTAAAATCTAGTTTCTGAGATTCCTTCCCTAGCCTACATCACACACCAAGATCAACTGACATTGTTACCTTTCCAAACCATGAAATCCTCACTGTGTCTAACTCCAAACTCTATCATATCCCTCTAAAAAAATTTATATTACCACTTTGTCTTGACCCAATCATTCTAATGGTACCCCTTCTGAGCTAGAAATGAAGGAATGGAGATAATGACCCTCGAGTCCCACCTCCAGTAGGCCCCGGGTTGGTGACAAGCTCCGAGGGTATAAAAATATCACATATGGGAGGCATTACCCTCTATAATATAATTATGATTGGGGGATAGAATATTGGGGATCAATAAAATCCATAACATAATATATAAAATTAAACTAAAACTATCCCATAATATATGTTTAAAGCAAATAGATAAAGATCCTCTAAATAAATACCCAAAAGAAAAGTCATATAACAGCAACTCCAAAAGTATGAGCTAGTAATATACATCACGGTCCACAAAGACTACCTGGAAACCTAAAAATAGTTTTTCATATATGTAGGGTGAGCATGAAAGTATACTCAATAGGATCATACCCCAATTTTCTCATGTATATGTCAAAATAGCATAATAATGAACTAGTGAGAAAACAACAGAGCTAATAACACCTAAACTGGAAAACTAACCAATATCATCCTTACAATAGAACACTCACCAAATAATGTATCCAATTATAGTAATGTAATAAGAAGTATATTTATAAAAAGTTACCCCTCTTAACTTTCCCACTGCTTTCCACTCTCACACCCCAATATTGTATGTCCTGGTGCTCCCATTTCTTCTGTATAGAAACCTTTTCCTGAACACACCTAATCTATCACATCACATCATGTTTCATCTCTCTAAAATATACATGGGACATCACATCTTTCCCTAAGACACCTGGATCATCCCAACACATCACATCTCATATAACGACTCCTGGTCCACCACAAAACATCCACAACCACATAACCAGAGTAGTATAGTATATTGAATATGAAGGAAATCAACATTGTTCTCTCTTCCTACCATGAATGATCCCCACCATAAGTCATATCATCATCTCATAAAACATCACTAAACTTCACTTTTGAATTCTGGCCATTATAACTTGCGCATGTCAATGTTTCTTGGAAGAGAGGGTGGGGAAGAGTGGGTAGCCAGCTATCCATCATCACCACCAATATGTTAGGAAAAATACCCCTCAAAACATTTGGTTACCAGCATATAGTGCTTGACACGGGTAGGGATATTTTAGAAATCAAAACAAACATACAAGGTAGGTGTATATATATAAATATAACCACACATAAACCCCGCATGTGGGTTCAAAATAAGAGTGTCACCGCAACTCATAGCATTACCATAATCCACATAACCACTGTCACTTCTGATTCCAATTCTAAATAAAAAAACCATAAAAATCCACAAACAACATTTCTCTCCTTTCAACTTAAGACAATTTCAATATTTCCCACTTACCAACCAATTCATTATTCCAGCCCATTTTTTCACATTTTGGAATCAACCACATTTAACCACACTTCCCATTTTATTTCAGGAATTCATTAACCATTCAACCCATACCATTACAATTTATCATTTTTTAACATTCATTCCATTATTTTCCAGGCATCTGGCCAACATAACAGATCACAACAAATAATCATTATCAATTCAAGAATCCCCACACTACCACCATTTCACAACCACAACCACCTCCTCATCATGAAATCCACATCACAACCACTTCCCATCACATTTACCACATATAAAACAACCACACATCACCACCACACATCACACATTCACAAGTATTGATTTAGATTTATATAAGTGACTTCACATCACATTTCACTTTACTTTTTGATGCACCCGATTTGTGTATACATTTTCATATACTCTATTAAAATATAACATCAAGTTTTCAGAAATTACCTACTACTTAGTGGAACAAAACTTTGATTTTGGTGATCTTGTTCATTTTCAGAAGATTTATGGCCAAATGCAAAAAAAATGGAGGAGAACCAAGAAAAAATTTTAAACTACACGACGTGTAATTATATACACGCCATGTACATTCAAGTTCAGACATGGGTTGACTAGGACAAATACATTCCCATGTAACCAGAAGGTGGTATACATTGTGTTCACAATATACATGCCATGTAAGACATTCTAGAAGAAGTTGGTGGCCGAGAAGAGTCTACATGCCCATGTTGTCGGCTGAAGGAGACACGTCGTGTGCCATTTCTACACACCATGTCTACATTTCTAGAAGCGGTTGGTGGCCAAATTTTGAGACTACACACCGTTTATAGAGGTGCTACATGTTGTGTACATTCACCTACCAGGCGGTGTTGTGTTCCAAGTCAAAGACTGCATGTTAGGCCGCCTACCAGTGGAGAAAACAGAGGCAAAAGCATGTTGACAAAAGTACACGTCGTGTACTTTTTCCACACACCATGTATTTATTTTTCCTATAAAAGGATACCTTGGCCCTTGGACTTGAGAGAGAGTGGCGTGGAGAAAATTATAGAGGATATGTTGAAGGCCCGAAGGATTGACGCTCTATTGTAGTACTACCACTGTTCTTCCATCTAATGAAGAATCATTCCTTTTTCAAAGTCCCAAGAATGATTTTATCAGGTATCAATAGTTTTGTGTTTATCATTTTCAATATGTGTAACTAAACACCCAGTTTTTCAGGGTTGTGGAAGCTGATGAGTTTTAATTTGAATTAATTTGCTCTAAATGTGTTTGTTTTAATAATCTCTTATTATTCTTCTTAAATCACTTCATATTATCACTGTAAATTATATACCGGACCAAGGGCAGAATTTCTCGGGATTCAAAATAAGAATAACGATGAATAACTCCATGACCATTGGAAGTATCCATCGGCTCAAAATGGACTAATCCAAATAAAGATCTACTAAAAACCAACTACCGAAGCAAGGAGTTAGTTTCTTCATCTCTAAATATAAAGTTTACCGGACCAAGGAAACTTTATTACATATTAAACCTAGAGAGTTGGGTTATCATGAACAACACAACCTCATAAGAAATTTTATTTAATAATCAATTTATCACAAATCCACAACCCCAACACATTTTTATCTTTATTTGCATCAAAATCATATTTTCTCATATTCTCTTTCATTCCAGAAGTTAATTTGTTAAGAGAATCTTAAAAACCAATTATTCTTTTTGTACCCAAACAACCAACATAAATCGACTCTAAATTCAGCAAACCTCACTTAAAACAAAAATACAAACTAAGTTAAGCAAGATAAAATAACCTCTTAGTTCCCTGTGGATTGACCCCTTACTGGTTCTATACTTTTTAGGGTAAATATAATTTGGGACACCGAAAACATACCTTCAGTGAAACAACTCGCCAAATTTTGGCGTCGTTGCCAGGGAATCATAGAGTTAATTTTATTCTTGTTTTAATTGAATTTTTATTACATTTTAGTGAAAATAAAAATCATAAATTCACAAAAATATCTTTTCTAATCATATTTCTTTTTATATTTCTTTTTCCTCATTTATGCTTGGTGTTTTGTTTTGTTTTGTTTTGTGCTGGTCTTTAAGTGTCTGAGCGATCACCTCACGTGTTCCAATAACACTGAGTCATCATGGTTTTTTCCAACTGACCCAAAGATTGAACTGACGTTTTTGAGGTGCCAACGAGAACTCATGGATGAATACAACCAAACCACTCCACTGGCATAGAACGAGGAAGGAAACCCAGCTGTTGTCCAAGGAGCTGGATATCAGTTACGACTAGATGACAACCGGAACTAGCATGTTCCACTTGCTCCAGGATATGGCCCGCAGCAGATCCAACAATTTCAACCGAGCGAATACTATATTTCAACCAAGGTCAGGGGCCATACTACACCCCTCAGGACCAACAATTCCTGCCAGTTCCCCTTCCTCAGTAGCCACCTCTACATCGTACTCTCATGAAGTATGGTTTGCTATCAATCCACGGAGCTGATATGAGCATTTTCCAACCGCCAGTGCAAGCCCAAAATTTCGAGAACAAGCCTGCTATCATGCAATTGATCCAGAACAATGTTCAATTCAGCAGCCTTCCCAACAAGGACCCCAATGCTCATCTCTCTAATTTTCTGGAGGTCTGTGACATGTTCCGCTACCACGTAGTGTCCACCGATGCCATCTATCTTCCACTTTTCCCCTTATCTCTAAGGTATAAGGTGAAATATTGGATTAAAGGATTGCCACAATGATCCATCCTCACCTGGGAGGAGCTAGACTAGGTGTTTCTATCCAAATAATTCTCACCCTCAAAGATGGTGACACTGCAGAACGAGATCCAGAATTTCCAGTAGCATGATGTTGAATCATTGTACGAATTCTGGGAGCACTTCAAAGAGATGTTTTGCAAGTTACCACACCATGGACTTCCACTTTGGATGCAAGTCCAAACCTTCTACGAAGGGTTGACAACTAATACTAAGTCTGTGGTGGATGCTGCTGTTGGAGGTATTGTAATGAGGAAGTCCCCCGAAAAACTATTCGAACTACTGGAAGATATGTCTGCCAATATCTTCCAATGGAATTCCAAATGGGGAACACAGAAACAAGATATGAATAATATAGATGCAACTACCATGCGAGTTGCCTAGTTGTACGTTGTGTCCAAGAAGATCGACGTGCTCAATTTGAAGGGCACGTCCCAAGTACATGCGGTGAACCATCCAGCATGCAGTGAATGGGGTGATAACCACATAATGGGAGAATGTTCGGGTTCTGATGGAGGCCCATCGATAAACGAGGTAAGTTATGTTGCACAAAACAAAGGGCACAACTAGTACCAGCAGTACCAGAACCCGGCATGGCGTGATTAGCAAAACACAGGCTGGGGCAACAACAAAAAAATCTGCCGCCCCAGCGACCGCCTGGCTACAACCAGCATCCCTATCCAAACTAGTACCAGATGCAGAAATAGCCCCAACAGGGATCTTATCAGAAACAAGGGTATCAG
Source organism: Viscum album (assembly GCA_963277665.1). Classification (NCBI taxonomy): domain Eukaryota; kingdom Viridiplantae; phylum Streptophyta; class Magnoliopsida; order Santalales; family Viscaceae; genus Viscum; species Viscum album. The sequence continues at coordinate 1,716,448,738 of OY728130.1, forward strand.
AACCCTCACCCACAACAGCCGCGACAACCACCACCTCCACCAGCTCAACAAATTCCTCAGCATGAGAACACCTCAAGGTTAGAGGAACTTATGACCAAATTCATATCTACTGTTGAGACCAGGTTCTAAAATTAGGAGGCATCAATTCAAGGAATGGAGAACCAAATTGGATAGTTGGTGAAACAACTCTCAGGAAGGCAACCTGGTACTCTACTGGGCAATACAAAGAACAACCCAACGGAGGAATCCCGTTTTTTCATACTCCAGAGTGGAAAAGAGCTCCAACAGAACAAACCAGCACAGTCAGGTGTATCGACACCCCTAAATGATGAAGAAGGTACCAATACCGGCCCCTCCTCATCCAAAATCCAATAGAAGGAGGCTTCACAGAATAAAGGGAGGGAGTTTGTCAAACCTTTTGTACCTGGATTACCCTTCCCAGAGAGATTGAAACAGAGAAAGATGGACCACCAGTTCGGAAAATTCATAGACGTGTTCAAGAAGCTGCACATAAATATCCCATTTTCATATTCACTGATTCATATTCCTACTTATGCCAAATTCATGAAAGACATACTCTCCAATAGAAGAAAGATGGAGGATCTGGGCACCATTGCCCTAACCAAGGAGTGTTCGGCAGTCGTCTAACACTCAATTCCCCCAAAACTCTAGGATCCAGAAAGTTTCACTATTCCCTGTACCATTAGACCATGCGAGTTTGGGAAGGCCCTCTACGACTTAGGGGCCAGCGTGAACCTTATGCCCCTTGTAGATTTCAAAAATCTTGGGCTTCATGATTTGAAGCCTAGCCGAGTAACCCTTCAACTTGATGATCGATCCATCAAACATCCAAAGGGACTACTGGAGGACGTGCTCATCAAGGTGGGTCGGTTGATCCTTCTAGCTGATTTCATCATCCTCGACATGGAGGATGACCAGGAGGCACCTCTCATACTTGGAAGACCTTTCCTAGCTACTGGAAGGGTACTGATTGACGTGCACCAAGGAGAGCCGATTTTCTGGGTAGGAGATGAGAGAGTATCCTACAATGTCCTCAAGGCTGTTAAACATGCATCATTGCCTGAGCATGAGGAATTTTATGCTATAACCACCATGGATGATCGTTTGAGAGAAAAAGGTAATGATCTGGTATATTCTTTTTCAGATACCTTTATTTTTTCAGACCTTCTAGATAAAGAAGCACCAGAGGACTTGCAATTTCTAGAAGGCCAGGGCAGCCACTATTGGAAACATATGGTTATTCCTAATAGTATGGAATGGGAAAAGGTGAAACCACTTATACCTTCGATTTTGAAGGCACCTAAACTAGAACTGAAACCTCTTCCAACTTCTCTAAAGTATGGGTATTTGGGACCCAATCAAACTTTTCCTATCATACTTAATGCAGAGCTATCACAGGATCATGAAGATGCACTTATATAGGTTTTGAAACAACAGACGCATGATATTGGGTGGACAGTCACTGATTTGAAGGGTATCAACCCTACCATTTGCACCCATAAGGTGCTACATGAAGAAGGTGACAAGAAATCTTGGCAACCACAACGGTGCTTGAATCCCCCCATGAAGGAAGTTGTAAAAAGGTAGGTGATCAAATTGTTGGATTCAGGCATCATCTATCCCATATTGGATAGTCCATGGGTGAGTCCCCTCCAAGTGGTACCCAAAAAGGGGGGTATCACTATGATTTCAAATGAAAAGAATGAGCTCATCCCTACATGCATTGTCAAGGGATAGCGAGTCTGTGTGGATTACCAAAAGCTAAACGATGCCACAAGGAAGGATAATTTCTCCCTTCCATTCATGGATCAAATGTTGTAGATACTGGTAGGGCACAACTTCTGTTGCTTCCTCGACGGTTATTCAGGCTATAACCATATTTCCATTACTTTAGAGGATCAGGAGAAGAGCACATTCACTTGCCCCTACGGTATATTTTCTTATCAGAGGATGTATTTCGGCATGTGCAATTCCCCCACAACCTTTCAGTGCTGCATGCTATCTATCTTCCACGACATGGTGGAACAAATCCTGGAGGTATTTATAGATGATTTTTACGTTTACGGGAAATCATTCACCACTTGTTTATGGCACCTAGAGCTAGTTTTGGAACAGTGTGAGAACACTAACCTAGTTTTGAACTGGGAAAAGTGACATTTCATGGTGCAAAGTGGCATCTTCCTTGGTCACAGAATCTCAACAAAGGGGATAGAGGTGGATTCAGAAAAGATTTAGGTCATTTCACGGCTACATATTTCGACTTATGTCAAAGCCACCCGCAGCTTCCTGGGCCATGCCGGTTTCTACAGGAGGTTTGTCTGCAACTTCTCCAAAATAGACCTTCCCCTCACCAATCTTCTAACCAAGGATTCCATATTTGAGTTTGATGCGACATGCTCCATAGCTTTTGAGCATCTAAAGCAGCGGCTGGTGGAAGCTCCGATGATGATTTCTCCCAACTGGGAGGAACAATTTGAGGTGATGTCCAATGCCGGTGACTATGCAGTGGGAGAAGTCTTGGGACAGTGGCGTGATCAGATTTTTTGACCTATATATTGTTCCAGAAGGATGCTTAATGAGGTTAAGATCAACTACACCACCACAGAGAAGGAGATGCTTGCAGTGGTTTTCGCATTTGATAGGTTATGTTATTACTTAGTGTTTTCTAAAGTTATTGTTTATAATGACCATGCAACATTAAAGTACCTACTGAACAAGAAAGATGTGAATCCCCAATTGACCCACTGGGTACTCCTCTTACAAGAATTTTATCTGGAGATCCGAGATAAGAAGGGGAGTGAGAACGTTATTGCTGACCATCTCTCTCGCCTAGAGATGCATCATTTGGAGAAGGAGGAGGATCAGGAGATCAGGGAGTATTTCCCTAATGAACACCTCTTTTCAGTTAATGAAACACCTAGACCATGGTATGCTGATATCACAAATTTTCTGGTTACAGGTGTCATTCACCCTAACCTCTCCTTCCAGCAAAGGAAGAGATTTTTCTCTGATGTGAAAAGGTACTTCTGGGAGGATCCTATGCTATTCCGATCCTGTACAGATGGATTGATCCGTCGTTGCATCCCGGAGAAGGAAGTTCACGGTGTCCAAGATTCCTATCATGCCTCACCAGTTGGAGGACATCAAGGACCTGACTGTATAATAGTGAAGATCCTACAATCTGGGTTTTTCTGGCCCACAATGCATAAAGATTCTTGGGACTTTGTTCCATGTTGCGATCAGTGCCAGAGGGCTGGTAATGTGGGACGTAGAACTAAGATGCCCCAACACCCAATCCTAGGGGTCGAGATTTTCGACGTATGGGGGATATATTTCATGGGACCGTTTCCCCTATCTTTTCAGAACACTTATATCCCGGTATACGTCGACTATGTCTCCAAGTGAGTGGAAGCCACTACTACAGCACACGACATAGCCAAGGTAGTCACGAGCTTTTTAAAGAAAAATATTTTTAGCAGGTTTGGAGTTCCATGAGTACTGATCAGCGATAAAGAGACTCACTTCAACAACACACTGATGAGAGGAATACTATCGAAGTATGGATTAAAGCATTAGATTGGTACAACATATCATCCCCAGTCCAGTGGACAATTAGAGCTCTCCAACCGTGAGCTCAAGCAGATCCTGGGGAAAGCAGTAAACACTTCGAGGAAAGACTGGTCCAAGAAGTTAGATGATGTTTTGTGGGAATACCATACAGATTTCAAAACACCATTGGGAATGTCCCCATTCCACCTCATCAATGGAAAGCCATGCCATCTGCCAGTGTAATTGGAACACAAAGCCTACTAGGCCGTCAAGGCCATGAATTTTGATCTGAAGGTACCTGAAGAGAAGCGAAAGTTTCAACTGTCAGAACTTGAAGAAATCAGATTAGAGGCGTATGAAAACGCCAAGCTTTACAAGGAGAATATGAGAACTATTCACGACCGGATGATTTCATGATAATATTTCCAACCCGATGATCAGGTACTTCTCTTTAACTCTCATCTCCTATTATTTCCCGAAAAGTTAAAATCACGTTGGTCAGGACCATTCCAAGTCATACACGTATTCCATCATGGAGTGGTAGATATTTCTGGAGAGGATGGTCAACCATTCAAAGTGAATGGGAAACGGTTGAAGGCTTACCATCACATTGAAAAAACTGTGGGAACTTTGTCCACCATATAGCTCAGGGAAACAAAGGTAAGTAGGTTGAGCCAACGACCTAAAATAAAGGCACTTCCTGGGAGGAAACCCAGAGAATACACGTTGTGTACCCTCTATATACAAGACGTGTACTTTTCCTTTTCATTTCTTTTCTAACTATTACAAATATGTAGAGTAGCTAAGTATAAATAGGGATGATTTCGGTGTCGATGGTAAGGTCACTGGAGTTTATCCGAGCCGACCCAGTTCGAATCCTCCCAACCTACCTTCAGCACGGGGTTCCTCCTTTTTATATTTTCTTACACGGCGTGTGTATTAAATTTCATATATATATTTGCCTATAAGAAAACCCATGATGGGGATGGGTCGGTTGTCCAAGATCGAAACCCGGCTCCAAAATACCCGAGTTCGAATCCTGACAACCGCCCCATTTCCATCATTTACCCTTTTAATAAAACCACACTGCGTGTCTTCTAATATACGTCGTGTGTGCCATGTTTTCTTTCAACAACTAAATTAAATAAAACACTTTTTCATATAAAGTAATTCATGCGGATGAAGTTGTTATATTGGAAAAGTCTTGGCCCTAGATCCAAAAGACCTGGGTTCGAACTTGGCTAATCTCTCTGCTTCATCCCCTTCCTGTATAATTAAAAAACACACACCGTGCATTTTATTTCTTCCTGTGTGTATAATATGTATAGATTAAAGGTATATAAATGATAAATATGGGTAGCAGTACAACCTCCACTCCAGTGGTTGAGGGCTTCCGGTCGGAATGGTCGATCGCTGGTTCGAACCTCACCCCAAGCACTAGACCAAAGGTTGTACTTATCTTTTTCCAATTTTTAAATACATGTCATGTATTTTCCCACTAAATTACGTGTATAGTTTTATTTTTAAATTCTGTATATATATATATGTATCCATTTTTATTATTTTTAATTAATATTAATTATTATATAGTCTACTATATTAATTATATATATATCTGTGTGTGTGTGTGTAAAAAAATTGAGATACACGGCGTGTAGTCCAGAAGTATATGTCGTGTACCTCGGCTATATAAGTTGTGGCCACTTGGGTTCATGCTGTGTCGCACGGCGCTTCCCCTCTTCCTGTTTCTTCTTCTGAACGCCACCCGACCTCCCTCCTCCCAAATCAATCGATTTTGGGCATTTCATGTTCTGATTTCTATCGCATTGTGATCCTTGGTCCAAGTACACCCTTTTTCTCCCTTTATTTCAAAGTTTTAAAAGCGTTTAGGGTGATTTTGGAATCAGCTGACCGTTCGGCTTCCGTGATACACGGCCACAAAATGAAGAACACACGCCGTGTACTTTTGTACACGACCACACATGGAATTATTCACAATTTGAATATACATGGTGTGTATGTTCGGTACAAACCATGTACTATCCCCGATCGTGCCCGAGTACCTTGGAACATGGCCTCACACACCATTTTCCCCTACACGGCGTGTGTTCTCGGTACACGCCGTGTATGAAATTTCTTTTGGACCATCCGTGTGTAGCACTTCACACAGGCTCGCACCCCATGTTCACATACACGACGTGTGTGTTCGGTACATGCCGTGTATACTATTTCCTTCGGCCAGCCCGTGCCTAGCCCCCCACATGGCCATGTTGCTATGATGATGAACACGTTGTGTCTTATCCATACACGATGTGTCATTTATTATCAGACCTGTTAAATTTGTGGTCATGTCTTTACTACTACACGGCCATGTTCACTTTGAATGAACAAGACATGTATGTTCAGTACACGTCGTGTACCCTTTCATTATCTATCTTTTACTCCCTCAGAATGTTTATCCAGAGAACACAGGATGATACCCAGCTTCCACTACATGCCATGTACTCTGGATGTACACGCCGTGTACTTTTATTTTTCTATTTTCTCACATTTTCTTTGTTTTCTTTTCTTTTCGTTTCTTTTTCTTTTGTTTGGTTTTTCTTTCTCTTTCAGGTTATGGCAGACTGAGATCCTTCATGTGGGAAGTAGACCACCTCCACCACTAACAGAGAGAGGCCGATTATCATTGGATATGGCTCCGACCTGTGACACATCCAGACCCAGACGCTCCGCTATACGAGCTTCCCCCATTGTCCACCCTTCTATCCCTCACTCCCTCCATTGAGGCTGGTCCAAGAACCATCATTCCTTCCCTCCTAGATTTCACTCCACCTGAGATCTCCTCCTCTGTAGCTGGCACTTCATCGACCACCCCATCCAACGACCCTCCGCCTACAGTAGCCGATCCACCCCCAGAGCCAACTCCTACTACTGTACCTCCACCTAGGCCAGGACCCGTAGGTGTTCCCTACCCCTTCATGGTCTTCTCGGTCACCGATCTGGAACATGATAGGGTTCGGCGCTTCTCTCTCTGTTCGATTCCGTTGAGTGGCTGCTACCTCGATAGCAACATTCCTTAGCAGCTAGGCATCTGGGGAGAGTTAGAGGATCTCATTGGACACACTCCACTGCTCCCTAATTTCCAGGTCATCACTCCTATATTCCCTAGTTTATTTTTGGAGTTCGCTTCCTCATTCGAGTTCGATGGAGCTGAGTATCGGGAGACTCTTGGTGATGCGGTACTTGTGGTTCAGTTCTGGCTGGGCAGCCGATGATTTTCTCTCAGCATGATAGAGTTTTCCCAAGGATGCAGTTTCTACCCTCATCCCATCACCCCACCCCATGTTTCTACCCTGACCAGGAATGATCGCTCTGAGCTTGTGGCTATGTGGCGGGAGATTTTTGGGCCTGACCACTACTACACGCCTAACTCGCAAAAGAGTACCCTCATCACAGACCCCATCCTTCGTTTCACCCACCGGTGCTTTAGTACCATTCTTTTCCCCTACCATGAGGATATGGGGGTCGTGACCGGTTGTGACATGGATCTCCTAACCTGTGTCATCCGGAAGGACTACCCTGACCTCCCTTATCTAGTCACCTCCTATTTCCATGCTATGTTTACCGGCCATTAGGGAAACCTGAACGGTGGGTTTTACGCCACCCTCCATGCCCATCCCCTTAGGGTTTTTGAGCCTTCCCTACCACATGACCTATTAGGTTCACCCTAAATGATGGTCAATCTCATACTTATTCGCATGGGATTGGTCCGGAAGCAGGGGTGCCAATGTTCTTGGCTAAGCTCCAGCCCGTCCACCTGCTAACCCTCCTGCACCACCCTCCGATGCACCACCTCCTCCTTCCCCACCCCCACCAGCTTCCCCACCACACCCCCCCCTTCTACTGACCCCACCTCTTCTAGCCTTCCTTCTTCTGTACCACCACCAGCCCCACCTACCCCCGCACCCTTGGTCGATCTCACCCTTTCCCTCCACCTAGCTACGATGGAGTAGCATTTGGTTTGTATTGATAGCTGCCAAAACCAGCTGGAGTAGATGTTGGGGCTTATTCTTCAGCATCTTAGTATTCCACTGCCCTCACCACCTGCCTCTGCCTCAGCTCCTGGCCCTTTTGTTGCTACTCCACCGCCTTCTACTGCACTAGATACGGATTCCATTCTACTATCTACTATGGGCCCAACTGCTACTATTGTCGCCACCACCACTGTTGCCAGTCCAGAGAGTGCTTCAGAGCCTCATATTCTAAGTCCAGCACCCACAGCTCCTACTTCTTCAGCTTCCCTTCCAGATGCAAAGTTTGAGCCTCCCGCTTCCACGGCTCCTGATCCATCTCTACCAGCTGGTTCTGTTCTAGATGATGCCTCTTCTAAGGCGACCCCTGACTGGTTTTGGGATAGATTCTTTTCATTGTATATATATTTTTGTGATATCTTGTGCCTAGTTTTGTTATGCATTCTTGCAGTGTTCTCTTTCTTCCCCCCTCAAAGGTACACTGGCACGTTTTGGGCTATACTTTGACATCACATTCCATTTTCCTACTCCTAGACACGAGGGGAGTATTATTTTTTCCATTAATTACATTCCTTCTTAAGTTTACTTCTTTCCTTACTTCCCCGCGGTCTGGTCCACTATTATGTCCCCACATTCCCTTGTACCTCTTTTTGGGAACTTGGTGGACCATGTGCGGTTTTCAGTATGGGGGGCATCTCTTGACCTCTTTAGTATTTGACATTTTTAGATTCTAGGAGACAACATTATTAGAAGATATATTCTAATATGTGAAGATAATTTTTGTTAATCATTTTTTTTATAATAAGCTGAAAGTGGGAAATTTTAAAAAAAACAGTATGTTCATTTTGGTTCTTAAGTGTTTTAAAATGATTGCTGATATAATTTAAAATTGACACTTTTAATTCTTGGATAATTACATCAATTAGACTTATCAATTATTTTCAAGTCATGACCTGATTGTCTCTTTATTTGTTTTTCCCAATCATGAGAGGTATTATGAACCCTTTTTCATATTCTTTCTAATACCCTCTTTCTTGATAGATTCTTAGAATATACATAACTACCAGAATTTGCAAGTTTTATTTTCAAAACATGAGGAATTTTTGAGTTAAATTAAAATGATTGAGGTATTAGTTTGTTTAAACCCATTTATCTTGAGACCTACCCTACATCTTATCTTCGTGAAGCCCCTAGAGACCATGAATAGCCTTTATAGGAAGCCATAATACCAGCCTATTTTCCTTCCCACCCTAATTCTTTTATGATTTTTCATGATTATTTATTTGAGCTTAAAAGAAGGGATTGGTGACTCATGGCATAATTTGGTGAATTGTCAAGAAATTAAGTATGGGGGAGAGCCTCTTGATCATCTCGGGAAAAAAGGATTCCAAACCTCTATTCATGGACATTCTTAGAGGTCCCCTTTGTTTAAAAAAATGGTACAAAAAAAGGGACCTTATACTCACTTATTGGTTTGTGAACCCTACCCACTCAACTAAGGGAATGGTGGTGATGAGATTCAATGATAAAGCTTGTGGAGGATGTTTTTACAACGAGCTTAATTTTTGAATATCATGCATTATTATTCAAAGAATTTAGCCTCCTCTTTCAAGCCTCAGATTTATTTTCACATCTTTACCTACCAACCTTTAGCCATAGAAACATTTGATCCTTATTGAAAATCCCTCATGATTTTTGTAAATCAAATTTTCTAAAGTGGAAAACTAGATTTCTTGCAAACCTATGGATAGATTGTATATATATTTGAATGAGATTAACTTTGATTAAAATTATCTTGAGTGTTGAGTATTTTATTGGTGAGGTAAATCATCAAGTGGGTTGCTTATTTTTGAAAGGTTGAAACATGTGTCAAAATAGGATAAAAGTAGTTAATTGAATTGTATAAAAGGATTGATTAGAATATTTCCTGAATTGAAACTGTTTTGTATTCTTTTTAAATTTTTCTCCTGTAAATTATTATTTAAATTTATGATTAACTGAAATCCTTCCTTATAATATAGACTCTTTTAATTATATGTTTAGATTTTCTTGAGGGTAAGCAAATGACTAAGTATGGGGAAGTTTGATGCACCCGATTTTTGTATACATTTTCATATACTCTATTGAAAAATAAGAACAAGTTTTCAGCAATTACCTACTGCTTAGTGGACAAAAACATTGATTTTGGTGATCTTGTTCATTTTCAGAAGATTTATGGACAAATGCAAAAAACGGAGGAGAACCAAGAAAAAATTTCCAACTACACAGCGTGTACTTATATAAGCGTCGTGTACATTCAAGTTCAGACACGGGTTGACCAGGACAAATACATTCCCAAGTAACCAGAAGGCGGTACACGCTGTGTTCACAATATACATGCTGTGTAAGACATTCTAGAAGTAGTTGGTGGCCGAGAAGAGTCTACACGCCCATGTGGCCGGCTGAAGGAGACACGTTGTGTGCCATTTCTACACATCGTGTCTACATTTCTAGAAGTGTTTGGTGGCCAAATTTTGATAATACACACCGTGTATGGTGGTTCTACATGCCGTGTACATTCACCTACCAGGCGGCGTCGTGTTCCAAGTCAAATATGACATGTTAGGCCGCCTGCCAGTGAAAAAAACATAGGCAAAAGCATGTTGACAAAAGTACATAGCGTGTACTTTTTCCACACACTGTGTATTTATTTTTCCTATAAAAGGATGCCTTGGCCTCCGGACTTGAGAGAGATTGGTGTGGAGATAAATTATATAGGAAATGTTAAAGGCCCGAAGGATTGACGTTATGCCGTAGTACTATCACCGTTCTTCCATCTACTAAAGAATCATTCCTTTTTCAAAGTTCCAAACATGATTTCATTAGGTATCAATAGTTTTGTGTTTATCATTTTCAATATGTGTAACTAAACACCCAGTGTGTCGGTGTTGTGGAAGCTGATGAGTTTTAATTTGAATTAAGTTTCTCTGAATGTGTTTGTTTTAATAATATCTTCTTATTCTTCTTAAATCACTTCATATTATCACTAGAAATTCTATACCGGACCAAGGGCAGAATTTCCAGGGATTCAAAAGAAGAATAACGACGAAAAACTCCATGACCATTGGAAGTATCTGTCGGCTCAAAATGGACTAAGCCAAATAAATATTTGTTAAACACTAACTATCGGACCAAGGAGTTAGTTTCTTCAGCTCTAAATATAAATTTTACCGGACCAAGGAAACTTTATTACAAATTAATCCCAGAGAGTTGGGTTATCATGAACAACACAACCTCATAAGAAATTTGATTTAATAATCAATTTATCACAAATCCACAACCCCAACGCATTTCTATCTTTATTTTTATAAAAATCAGTTTTTCCCGTATTCACTTTCATTCCAGAAATTAATTTCTTAAAAGAAGCTTAAAAAACAATTGTTCTTTTTATACCCAAACAACAAACAGAAATCAACTCTAAATTCAGCAAACCTCACTTAAAACAAAAAATATAAACTGAGTTAAGAAAGATAAAATAACCTCTTAGTTCCCTATGTATTGACCCCTTAATGGTGTTATACTTGTTAGGGTAAATATAATTTGGGACACCGAAAACATATCTTCGGTGAAATGACTCGCCACTTTTCAAGGGAGTTCTCACAGCAACTATAATTCTAGGGGTAATCGTTTTATTAATTGGATATAAGTGGTTATAAAATTCTATTTTTGTGATAAAAAAACAACCAAAAAACATGGATTCAAAAACACATCAACCACAATGAAAACAAATCCCCCAACCATCTCGATTTTATCAAGGCATCATGCCCATATAATATCAATATCAAATAATATCATAATCATAAAAATATGTGTTTTTTTCCTTACCCTTTAAATTTTAGTTAAACTAATTCATTATCTTCATTAGGAAAGTCTATAATATCTTCCCAAAATATAAAAATATCATATCCCCTCTGGCATGATACAACTAGATGAGAAATGAAGGATCCCCTACCATAAACGAAGCTTTCTGAACCGCTGAAGAAGGTTGGAATGAGAGGGAGACCACTACAAAGCACCTTGATGAAAGAGAACACATTCATCACATTAAACACAACACCTCATAAATGTTTCTTACCAAAACATCACCCAAACAAATGATTTCCTTGACAGAAACCTTCTCCAGACGAAGAACATAGAGAAAAAAGGGGAGAGGAAGAAAGTTTACTTACTTTAAACATCTGAGGATTGATCTCCCAAGGGAAAGGTTGAAATCCACTTAAAGGGGGTGAAAATAAATCCTTGGTATTCACTTGGTTCACCCATGAAACAATAGAAAATAGTGGAGATTAAAGGGGGGTTCGGGGAGCTTTAGGTTTTTATACCCAATATTAAAAACCCAAAATCACAATGCATCCTACAGCACCATGCCACAGAATTAATGAAAAAACACCAGACCATGACAAGGTTCAAGGGACCACACCATAGTGGTGCCAGTCACTGCCCCTCTAAGAATTACAGTTATATCTAAACCACAGATCCGAAAAATTTGGGAAACACCATGACGTAGGAGGAGACAACAAGCCTCATTCCCCAAGTACTGAGAGAAAATCTACACCGCATTCCCACTAGTGTATATATGTACTTTAAAATCATGAAAAAAAGGTAATTTACAGTGCTAAAAAATTCTGATAATTGAAAAACTATTAAAAGGGGGTCCCTTTTATCAGTGCTAACAAAAGCACCAATAAAGGCCCCTTTTATCAGTTCTGATAAAAGACCCATTTGAAAATAATTTTGGGTACACATTCACAATAACATGATTCAAACCTCACCAATATGTAAATTCTACCTTCTTATATTAAAAATGAAAGAAACATACAAGAAAAATCTATGATTTTGTAAACCATTTTTAACATAATACACCAACAAAGGTGTTAAAACCCAAATCAGCCTACCATGGAAAATTAGGGAGGAGAGCCCTAAAAAAGGAATAATATTATTATTTTTTAATAGCACCCAACCCCTAGGAAATCGATATCATATTTTCTTCCCATTCTACCCATATCATGGATTCGTATTCCACTACAACGACCATTACAATTGAATTTATGGAGCATGAGTGAAAAAAATCATTGATTTCTCTGTTAAATGGTCGTGATGAGTCTATCCCTTGGGATTCACCACCCACCTAGAATGATAAAGAAAATATTCCACTTGACTTTACCCTATTGGAAATGCACACCAACACTTTCAGTTGTGTTTACAAAGCATCGACATTTCCAAAGTGTTCCCATATAGATGCTGCACTCATCAAGAGTCCGCTTAATTCCAATGCATTATTTTAATATTTTTCATCTTTATTTTTTTTTCTCTCAATCAATCTTATGTCCCTTTAATGTTTTGGTGTTTTTTTATTTCTTTTGGGAAGAGTCTATAAAAGGGTTGCAAGTGTAGTCTCTGGCATGTAAGTGAAATACAAGCTTAAAATCACTATTGTGTGGTTGTCCATTTTTATTCTTCATGTTTTTTGGATTATATATCTAATAAATAGGTTTCATAGGTGGTACCAAGGCATCCTCTAATTTCTGAAAATGGCCACTTCAATCCAGCTGCAAGTTCTGATGTTGTCTAAGGACAACTATGAAAGTTAGTGAATTCAAATGAAGGTGTTGTTTGAGTCACAAGAACTATAGGAGAATGTCACCAATGGGTATATAGTACCCACTATGGAGGAATAAGTCGCCATCCCAAATGAATAAAATATGGATCTCAAAAATCAAAGGAAGAAAGACAATAAAGCGTTGTTCCTCCTCTATCAAGGGTTGGATGAATCAACTTTTGAAAAGCTTTTTTTGAAGAAACATCAAGCAAGAATGCTTGGGATACCCTTGGAACCATCTTCAAGGGTGTTGATCGAGTGAATTAGGTTCATATTCAAACACTAAAAGTGGAGTTTGAAGTGGCACGCACGAAGGAATGTGAGAGTATCTTTGACCACTTTTAACATTTAATTATTATTGTTAACAATTTAAAAAGAAATGGTAAAAAATTGGAAGACATTTATGCCATTAAAAAAGCATTTTATCTCTCACTAACAAGTTTGAGAATGTGGTTGTGGCGATAAAAGATTCAAAGGACTTTTAAAACCTTTCTATTGAAGAATTTATGGGATCATTTCAAGTGTATGAGCAATGGATGAAAAATAATGTGGGTTCAATGATTGAGTATGCCTTAGAGTCCAAGTTGAATCTACAAGAACAAAAGCATATCCAAACACAACAAGGCGGTCATGGAACAGTAATCGTGTAAGAGGCAGAGGGTGTGGATATCATCCATAAAGGTTCTGGGCGCAGCGGAAGCGTGGTTGGTTGGCACCCAACTTTACTTTTTATCATGAAAAATGATTATTCTGGGATCAATACGATGATGAATGCCAGTCTCCATAGAATAAAATAAAATATTTAGATAAAGAAGGAAGAGACCCAAAACCTTTATAGATGATCTTACACATGATGTTTGTAATTAATTTAAGTAATTTTATAAAGAAAATAATACTTGGATCTTCAGTATTTTCTTCATTGATGATGTTGACCGTCTGGAATGAGCCTTTCAAATTATCTTGTTTCGCTTGAAATTATCCAAACTAGAATCTCTCTAGCGGTGATCCACACGTGCTCTGATGGCCTCGGATCGACACCGCTTGTTCTCTTGGTGCCAGAGCGGTGAAGTGAGTGTCTTGTGTCAGTCATTCTTGATTGTTTGTTCTTCATCCTTGAAGAACGTCTCTCGTTCTTGAGAGGGGTGGGAAGAGGATTCGAGAGAGAAATTTTTTAGCTCAACAATCCTCAATTCATCGGGTGTGTGGTTTGATACATGGCACAATAGACATATGTGCCTATTTATTGACATGGGGCTTTGGTTACAATATTTAATTGCGTAAAATAAATTAAATACATTCATAACCTTATAGAAAACTCATACTATTAATAAAAATACCATGTCATTATTTATGGTGAGCCAACTTGCACAAAACGGAATTATAAATAAAATTCCACGTCACAAAATAATAACAGCGTTATTTTAATTTGTTCCAACTAGTTAAATAATTATTCATCGTCTTGTAAATAATTATTTTACTACCGGATTGACCATGGTCCTCTCGAACTCCACTTCCATTTATTGAACACCTGAATAAATAAATAAATAATTTATTCTCTTAAATAAATATTTTTTTTATAAACTAGTAAATAAATATTTGTTAAATGTTCAATAAAAGAAATAAATATATTTTACCCACAATCCAGTGAATAAATATTTATTTAATTTATGTAATTATTTTAACTTGAATAAAATTATTCCATTGTCTTGAGAATAATTTTTATTAATTAAATTAAAATAGAATTTAACCGAGACCACCAGAAACACAGTGTGTGACCCTCTAGGATTATTTCTCGTTGGAATTAGGCGGGCTTGCCTAATGTCCAATAGTGTTGTCTAGCAACAGGTCAAGGCACCCAAGAGAAAGAACTTAATGTTGCAACAACTACATCCACATACGAACACTCACTTTTTAATATAATCACTTTATCACAATATCTCATCATGTAGGTTTCATGATAGTATCATCAACTTTTATGCTTGATACGTCGTTCTTTGACTACCTGAAATAAACTCATTGTTACACCACAGTCATGGAATTTTGCATGACAGTTCTATTTCAATCAAAAGGCTGAGATATCAACTTCCATAAATGGAAGGGAAAAATCCTTCTTCGACTTATCCATTAATAACATGTCACTCATGACACACCCAACGTACCCTACTTCCCGTAAACTATCTACGTGACGGTTTTCATCATAAAATCAAATTGTCCGAGTCTTGACATGTATTAATGATAATCTTAAAGTCTAAAGATCATTACACATGCTCGTATATAAAAATATCTGATGACGCCAAAACACGTAGAATTTCTTCTAGCTGGTTTGTTCTCATAATCCCATGTCTCAGAGATTACCAAGTTTGAACTTCATGAGAGGAAGTCTCATCTTCTTACGAGTTCTCACACCAGACAGTCTACATGATATGTACCCCATCATAGTATGTCATCCAACCGTAAAACTATATTTAAGAATATTATTATATCATTTCAAGGTTCTTATCATAACGGGGAACTTCCATGACCTTATCCTTTGAATGGCCTGAAGGCCTTCTTTTTTATTTTATTATAGATAATCCCCCTTTTAAGGGTCAAAGGGGAACCTGTACATGACCTGTAGCCCAAGGCACAAGGCCTGACATGATCCACAATACATGACCCAAAGGCCCAGAGGCATACCATGCCCATTACATGACCCATAGCCCCAGCCCACTAGAACTTCCCCTCCCCAGCGTCTTGCATAATTGATCGCCTTAGCTCCCCACCTTGCATTGTTGATCGGCTAGCATTTCCCCGTACAAAGCTGCACGGTGCCTGGTCCTGATGGCGGCTGCCATACCCTCTCATTCTTTAAATCTGGTTAGCTCTGCATCTGGTGGCTGCTACTCATGTTGTTATGATCCTCTTCTGGGGCATGTTCTGTGTGAACTGGGCTACTCCATGGTCTACGTGACCCGAAGGCCCTGAGGCCCGAAGGCCTTGGAGACCCGTAGGCCCAAACAGGTGGCCCGAAGGCCCAAATCGGGTGAATATTTCTGGCTGCTACAGTACCGAACAGTAACTTCTACAGTGGCTGCTACAGTACTGCTACAGTACCCCTGAAAATTCACCTCCACCCGATTTTGAACCTGGGTCTCTTGGATGCCAAGCAGGAGCCCTTACCACTCGGGTATGGGCTCGTTGGCTTCCATGACCTTATCAATGCAACAAATACTCTAGGACATTATTACATCATAGTCATGAAGAACAATGACAAATATGTAATAAGATGTTTAATATTTAAATAAATTAAATATCCATGTAATCAATGTACAACTAGTTGGTTCTAGGACACCAACTTTTACAATCCAAGCCATAAAAAAAACAAAAAAAATTACCATCTTTTGTGGAAGAGGAAATGGTGGAGGCCGATTCACGCATGCTTGTGGAAACACAAAGAATGTTCAATGCCACAATTGCATGAAATTCGGCCATTATGCTTCTGATTATTGGAAGAAAATGGTTCATGATGAACGATCCAACTATGTTAAAGCATATCACCATAAAGAAGAACTCACAACACTCCTCCTCTAACAAGAAAAAGCATGTGAATGGCCTGATGTGTGGTATTTCAACATAGGTGCAAGCAATCATATGAGTGGTAATAAAGAATTGTTTGAGGAACTCAGAGAAGAAGTTCATGGTGACGTGAGTTTTGGCGACTCATCAAAGGTGGCCATGATTGGTAAAGGTAAGATTAAAATCTATCGGAAGAATGGTGAGTCGAATTACATCTCTAATGTGTATTATATACCAAACATAAAAAATAATATCATTGGTATCAGCCAACTCCTTGAGAAGGGGTATGTCATACACCTGGAGAACTCTTCTCTGTATATAAGAGATGCTCACAGGAGACTTGTTACTAAAGTCCAAATGGTGAATAATTTCATGTTTTTACTGCATATTAACACAAAGGTTGAAGAGTGTCTCTTTGGACTCATGAAGAATGACTCGTGGAGATGGCATCTGCACTTTGGGCATCTCCATTTCAATGGTCTTAAACTTTTATCCTCATCAAGAATGGTGTATGGCTTGCGAGCGATTGAAGTTCAAAATCATGTATGTAAGGCGTGTACACTTGGTAAGAAACAAAGGAATTTCTTCCCAAGTGGAGTGTCCAGCAGAGAAAAGGAACCACTTTAGTTGGTTCACACTGATATTTGCAGGTCACTTCAAACACCCTCACTTAGAGGTAATAAGTACTTTATTACCCTCATTGATGATTTCAGCCTAAATCTTTGGGTGTATTTTATCAAATAACAATCTTCTGCTTTTGTTATATTTAAAATTTTCAAAGCTCGTGTTGAAGCATAAAGTGATCACAAAATCAAAGTACTCACATCTGACAAAGGTGGAGAATACACTTCAAATGCATTTTAAGATTTTTGTAGGGAACAAGGAATCAAGCAGCAATACCCTTCATCCTACATACCATAGAAGAATGGAATTTCATAACAAAACAACCACAACATCCTCGACATGATGAGGACCATGCTGATGGAGAAAGGCCTGCCAAAGAGCTTCTGGGCAGAGGCAGTTTCATGTACTACCTACCTGCTCAATCGGTGTCCAACCAAGAGCGTCAAAAATTTGAAACCACAAGAGGCATGGAGTTACTAAAAACTGAGCGTGGTGCACCTAATAATATTTAGGTGTGTTGCCTACACTCAATTTCCATAAGCAAGAAGAAGGTAGCATGATGATCATGGCGAAAAGTGCATTTTCATCGTCTATAGTGAAGCACCTAAAGCCTACAAGCTCTATAATCCACTAACCAATAAAGTAGTGGTGAGTAGAGATGTGATCTTTAGTGATGAAGAATCTTGTAAATGGAACGATGAATAATCGAACAAAGATATTCCTATCAAAACAAAATATCTTGAAGAAAGGCATGATCATCAAGAGAAAACGCCCACAACACCTTCCTCGGATGCATCATCAGTTGATGGAAGTCCAGAAGTACATTCCATTGCTCCTGAAAGCACTCCATCAAGTCAAAATTCAGCCAGCTCATCCTCACCAGTGGCATCTATAAAAATAAAGATATTAAGCGACATCTATGAGCAAATCGAAGAGGTAAATATTTTTGCTTGTATGTAAATCATAATCCTCTAACATTTCAGGAAGCCATAAGAGAAGAATGTTGCAGAATTGCTATGATAGAAGAAATTCATTCCATAGAGAAAAATGACACATAAGAGCTGACTACACTTCCTAAAAGTCATAAAACCATCAATGACAAATGGGTGTACAAGATCAAGTGAAATGAAAATGGCAAGATCGATCACTACAAGGCAAGGATCATTGAAAAAGGGTATAAATAGAAATATGAGAACTATGAATAAGTCTTCGCTCATGTTGGTCACCTTGACACTGTGAAGATGATCATCTCCCTTGTTGTTCATCACAGTTGGATGATCAACCAACTGGATGTGAAATCTGCATTCCTGAATGGAATTTTAGAAGAAGATGTCTATTTTGACCAGCCTGAAGGATTTGTTATGCAAGGAGAGGAACACAAGGTTTATCGAATGAAGAAAGATCTTTATGGATTGAAGCAAGATCTGCATTCTTGGAATGCATGCATTGACAACTATCTTCAAGAGAACGGCTTCACCCAATGTCTATATGAGCATGTAGTTTACATCAAGAAGAATGATGGTGGTGATATACTTATAGCATGCTTGTATGTTGATGATTTATTATTTACAGGGAACAGTCAACCGATGTTTGATGAATTCAAGAAGGCCATGTTTAAGGAGTTCGTGATGACTGACAGAGGTCTCATGTCCTTTTTTTAGCATAGAAGTAAAGCATAAACATGACGACATCTATATATCTCATAAGAAGTGTGCTAAAGAATTGCTTGAAAATTTTCAAGATGGCCAATTACAACACCGTAAAAACTCCTGTAGCAACGGGCTTAAAACTAACAAAAGACGGAGAAGGAAGAAGTGTTGACTCGACTCTATTCATGAGTTTGATTAGAGGCCTAAGGTACCTCATAATCACAAGGCACGATATTGTCTAAAGTGTTGGGCTTCTAAGTAGGTACGTGGAGGCCCCAAAAGAGTCACACTGGCTAGCAGGAAAACAAATCATCAGGTATGTCAAAGGAACAGTGAAATTTGGTCTTTTCTATCCATACAATGATGAAGCAAGGCTATATGGATACTTAGAGAGTGACTGGGGAGGTGACCAATATGAAATAAAAAACACCATTAGGTAGGTATTCTTTCTTGGATTTACTACTTTCACATGGAATTCAAGGAAGTAGAGTGTGGTCGCTCTATCCACATGTGAAGCAGAGTACGTAGAAGTGTCGTCCACTATTTATAAAGGAATTTGGTGGAGAAATATGCTGAAGGAGATAAAGCATCTGTAGGATGGATCCACAATCATATATGTGGATAATAAGTCGGCAATCAAATTAGCCAAAAATATGATGCAACATGGAAGAAGCAAACACATTGATACCCGATACCATTTTTCTAAGAGATCGTGTGAAGCAGAAAATGATAAAATTGAAATATTGTCATACTACGAAATAGGTTGATGATATTTTCACAAAGGCATTACTGACAGATGTATTCAAACAACTAAGAATGATGCTTGGAATGAAGCATGTTTTGGTTTGAAGTGTTGGAAATGCAAACCAACACCGTCGGTTGTGTTTACAAAGAAGCATCATTCCCGAAGTGTTCCCATGTGGTCGCTGCGCTCCTCAAGTATTCGCTTAATTCCAATGCATGCTTTTAATATTTCTTAATTTTATTTTTTGTTCCCTCAATTAATGCCATGTCCATTTGTGTTTTTTATTTCTTTTGGGAAGAGTCTATAAAAGGGTTGCAAGTGTAGTATGTGGCATGTAAGTGAAATACATGCTTGAAAGCACTATTGTGTGGTTGTCCATTTTTCTTTTTCGCGTTTTTGGGCTTGTATAGCCAACAGACCCCTTTGTCTCTTCATGGGTAACTACATGTAACTCACGATTGGCATTATTGTTATGATGATTGATACATTTTTTTTAGCATTACAGTTCTTTATATAATGCAATTGTCCTCTTCGGTTTGGTACTAGGGATGTAGTTTTAACAAAATGGAAATTCGGATGAGAATGAAAAAAAAGTAAGCTTTGTAATTAAGAAATTAAATGAGAAGGTAAATTGGGGGGAAACTGGCATGATAAAAATTGAAAAAGAAATTAACCAATGTAAAAGATAAAACTTTATGTAAAGGATTAATATTGGGTAAATTAAAATTTTCCCTTAATTTCTTGATGAATTGTTTGAATTGCATCCATGCAAAGAAGCAACCCAATATTGTATTAATTACATTTTCATTCAGCAATCAATGGAAAACCATTGATTTCATTCCATCTAAGAAACATCTTTCTATCAAGGGCCCTAATTTTGGCCAGCTTTTCATTTTATTGTGGACGTGAAATGTGTGCAAAAAACACTGTGGCATATATTTTATGGAATTGTCAAAACAGTTAAACTTAAACATGATTTGCCGGGGGGGAAAGACTAAACATAATATTCCCAACATTATTTAGAAGAAAATGAGGGTGGGGTGGATTTTAATGTTTTTGTTTGTTTTAGTTGGGAGGGGACAATAGAATTTTTGTTGTACGCTTTTTGTTAGTGTTTTTTTTAGCATTAATAAAAGTCGAACGCTGAATATAGCGTGAAATGTAGTAGTGTGTGCCTTCATTCCATGGAATGGTTTGAAAATACTTTCAGGTGCACATTTGTAACCCCATGATTCAAACCTCAACAAATGCAGTTTATGTAACTTTTGTCTTCTTACATTAAAAATACAAAGAAACATAAACCCAAAATCTTTGATTTTGTAAACCCTTTTTATCTTAATACACCAACAATGGTATTAAAACCCTAACCAGCCTACCATGGAAAATTAAAAAGAGAGGAAAACCCTAAAAAAACATTACCTGAATAAAATTATTATTGTTTAAGAGGACCCAACTCCGAGGAAATCGATATAGGATGTTCTTCCTGTTCTACTCATATCATGGTTTTCCACAAAATGGTCACGCTGATTCTGTCCCTGGGGAGTCACCACCGACCCAGAATGACAAAGGCAATTGTCCCTCCATGTTGACCCCTCTGTCTCTTCATGGGTAACTACACGATCGACATTATTGTTATCAAGGTCGATACATTTTTTTAGCATCAAGATTCTTTATATAATGCAATTGCCCTCTTAAGTTTGGTACTGGGGGGATAGTTTTAACGAAATGGACATCCGGAGGAGAATGAAAAAAAAAAGCATGCTTTGTGATTAAGAAATTAAATGAGATAGTAAATTGGTAAAACAAAATAAACTGGTATGACAGAAATTGTGAAAGAAATGACCCAATGTAAAAGATCAAAACTTTATGAATAAGCATATAAAGAATCAATATCTGGTGAATTAATTATTTCCCCTAAAATTAGAGATGAATTGTTTGAATTACATCCTTGAAAAGATATTGCAAAGAGCCTAATTTTGGCAAACTTTTCATTTTACTGTGGGTGTGAGATGTGTGTAAAAAAAAGTCTAGGGAATTGTTGTTCTTACCGTTATGGGGGGAAAGGGAGGAGCCGTCTAAAAATCTTGGGGCGGTTCTCCTGACACCGGGAGGCCACAGCCGGAGCCACCCGGAGGAGGAGGCAGCGGCGGTAGATGATTCTTCCTCGGCCAACAAGCTGGAGACAGCCGCGTCGCTGCTCTCGCGGTTGCTGCTCGCCGGGGGAGGATCCTCGGGCGCCTGCGCCGGCGACCAGGCAGTATTTTTATTAAAAGATGTTTTCCTCCGGCGGGAGTGATCCCGCTTCCGGCGCGCCGCGAGGATGTGCCAGTGGTTCTTGATGGCGTTGTCGGTGCGGCCGGGGAAGAGGCGGGCGATAACGGACCACCTTTTTCCGTAGAGGCGGTGGGCGTCGAGGAGGCGCTCCTCCTCCTCCTGGGTAAAGGCGGCGTGATTGATCCCTGGGTCCAGCTGATTGAACCACCTCAGCCTGCAACTCTTCCCTGAACAAATGTAGGATAAGAAATGGATGGAGGGACGGTGAAAGAGCACAGAAATTAGTAACGAATGAATTACCGGATCTCCGTGGGAGAGCTTCAGCGAGGAGGTTCCAGTTGTGAGGGCCGTAGTAGGCGACCAGACATCTGAGCTTGGCATCCTCGGCAGGACACCAATGGGCTCTGGATGCCGTCGCCGGGAAGTGCCCTCCACCGCCGCCCTCGCCCCCGTCCCCTTCCATGCTCCGCCGTCCGTCTCCTGGTGGGTTCGCCGTGCACCCATGTCCCACCGCCGCAAACTCCGAAGCTCCGCTCCACTGCTCACATGGCGTCTGATGAAACCAAACCATTTTGTCACCCACTCGGACGGTGGTGGTCTTGAAACTGCACCGCCGTAGCTGGGGATTAATATTGGGGGGTGGTTGACATTTTCCATGGCCCCTATAAATTTATGATTCTTATCATTTCTTTAGGCGGGCATCATTACGGTGGATTGTTTTCTTTTCCCCGTGGAATTTATGTTTGTGGGATACGCGGTTAACGACCGTGGGTTTTGTGTTTGTATGTTCTTTACACAGTGGAGCAAGCAAACGATGGAAATTCGCTTTTTGACGACTGCCTTTTAAGATCATTTGGATAATTCCCAGCCTTTCAATGGTCGAACGTTCGCCTTCTACCCTGAGCGATATATATTTGGATTTTGATTATTTTTAGTTTTGTCCGGGTGTTATTTTATTATAGTTATTTATTATTAATTTATTAAATTATTTGGTGAGACGTGATACATCCGTTTAGAGTTTTTTTTATACGTTTTCGGAAAAAAATAACGACATAAGTTAATTTTGGAGTTTTTTTTATACATTTTTAATTTTTTTTACATAAAACGGTTAGGGCGATTTTTTTTTCTTCAAAATGCGCTTTAAAGACAGCATCGCGGATGCCGCCTTTGCACTGGGGCTCAAAGGCTGAACACGCGATGCCGCCTTTCCCCTAACAAAAAAAAATTGAATTTTTTTAATGTTTGGTTTTGTTTATATATTTATTTATATATATAATTCCTAAAAAATGTTCGATTTCACCTAACAAAAAAAATTATTAGTTTTTAAAATTTTGTTTTGTTTTGTTTATATTTTTATTTATATATATAATTCATAAAAATTGTAAAAAATATCATTTTTGGAAATTTTGTTTTTGTGTGTGTTTTGTTTATATATTTATTTACATATATAATTCATAAAAATGGTTCAGGAAAAATAATTTATAAGCTTTAAAAACCGCATACTTGAAAGTTAAAAATGTTTCAAGTACGTGACTTTGAAAGACTATAAAATATAAAGCATAAGACCAATATAAATGAAACTTTAAACATTCATTAAACATATAAGGAATTGTTGAAAACAAAAATCATTTCATAAAAATTGTTCATGAAAAATAATTTATAAGCTTTCAAAACCGCCTACTTGAAACATAAAAATGATTCAAGTACGTGACTTTGAAAGACTATAAAATATAAATCATAAGACCAATATAAAGGAAACTTTAAACATTCATTAAACATATAAGCAATTGTTGAAAACACAAATCATTTCATAAAAATTGTTCATGAAAAATAATTTATAAGCTTTCAAAACTGCCTACTTGAAACTTAAAAATGTTTCAAGTATGTGACTTTGAAAGACTAAAATATAAATCATATAACCAATATAAATGAAACTTTAAACATTCATTAAACATATAGGAGTCAACCCCGCATCAATAGGATGCACTGTGTCGCTAGTATCACATACATCTATAATCTTTGATGCATGAAAACATGTTATATCTCCTTTCATGGGACAACGAAATCCATTCTTCCACCCGCCATGTCCATATCCATATCAACATCCAGCAGCATAAGGGTATAGTGAAAGATATGCCACATGAAATGCTCATAGGTTCTCATTCCTGCAAATACCAACCCCTTTAACACCACCATGCATCCAACCATTATAATTTCTTCCACAATTGTCACCCCATTTCCCCAGACCGAGTTGATGAGATGAAAACACCAATGATTCCACATATCCTATCGAACTCTTCATCACCAAATCTTTATCCTTTGTCATCTTCAAAACGCCACTGTAGGACCTCCTTAATCTATCCATTCCAAACACTCACATACAAGTATACTATAAACATAAAAACCTGAAAATTTGTTGGTTTTCATGTTTATAGTATACTTGTATGTGAGTGTTTGGAATGGATAGATCAAGAAAGTCCTACAGTAGCCTTTTGAAGATGATAAAGGATAAAGATTTGGTGATGAAGAGTTTGATTGGCTATGTGGAACTGTTGGTGTTTTCATCTGATCAACTGGGACTGGGGAAATGGGGTGACAATTATGGAAGAAATTATAATGGTTGGATGCATGGTGGTGTTGAAGGGGTTGGTATTTGCAGGAATGGGAACCTATGAGCATTTCATGTGACATATCTTTCACCATACCCTTATGTGGCCGGATGTTGATATGGATATGGACATGGCGGGTGGAAGAATGGATTTTGTTGTCCCATGAAAGGAGATATAACATGTTTTCATGCATCGAAGATTATAGATGTATGTGATACTAGCGACACCGTGCATCCTATTGATGCGGGGTTGACTCCTATATGTTTAATGAATGTCTAATGTTTCATTTATATTGGTCTTATGGTTTATATTTTATAGTCTTTCAAAGTCACGTACTTGAAACATTTTTAAGTTTCAAGTTGGTGGTTTTGAAAGCTTATAAATTATTTTTCATTTCCATAGACATAAAACATATAAATGAACATAAACAATCAATGTCTATGTCTACGGTGATGAGATCCTATCCTACATGGTGGTCTAACACAAATAATTTCATAAAAAATAATTTTTCATTTCCATAGACATAAAACATATAAATGAACACAAACAATCAACATCTATGTCTACGGTGGGGAGATCATGTCCCACATGGTGGTCTAATAATAGGACATCCACGACGAGATCTCTGGGGAGTCTGATGACCTGGAGAGGGCTGGTACTTGGGCACTGGAACGTCGACTGTCATATCCTCCACCTCTGTGCCAGTGGGAGAAAATGTCAACTCCACCTCGTACTGCCCTCCTGATCCTTCTGCCATCTCGATGATAGAAGAACCCGGCATCATCGCAGTGGGGAACAAATCATGTGGTGGAACTATACCCCAACTCTGCGATGGGTCTGGACCCCAAGGCTACGATGACTCTAGACCCAAAGGTTGCGCTCCATATGGACCCCACGATGGAGAAAACTGAGGATATCCCGTCAAAAAAGATGGATCACATGACAGCTGAGACACATCCTACATCGGCTCGGACTGGACTACTAGAGGGCCGACCTCTGCCTGTGGAACTGGTGAGGCCTGATGTGCAGGAAGACGCTGTCTACGTCGCCGTGGTCATGGCTCCTCAGCACCAGCAGCTTGTAACGTCCCGAACCCGGGTGCCACACAATGGGTGCCCCGAGCCCGGTTCGCCACGTGACCTCAAGCGAATTTCCCCAAACGCCAGAGGTTGCCGACTAGCAGCGAGGGCCCATGTCTGATAGTGGGGAAACTATGACCTCATTTGTCAAAGTGTAGCGCAGCGGAATACAAAATAAAACCTACAATGACAGCGGAAGCCGTAAACCATACACAACTGAAATAAACTATAGCAGTGGATATAACCAACAATATATAAGTGATGATGCTACATGTTTCAAGTTTGAAGAAAACAGTCAGAACATGTTATACATCAATACAGTACAACAAAATACAGAGTATAACAAAACAAGCAAAATAGCTGGCAGTGGCATCGCGAGCCTAGGCTCGGTCCCATGCCCTCCTACTCCTCAGCAACAATCAAGTACCTGTATAGGGACTCTTGCCCCTATCTACACCTGCAGCAATGTAATCTGTTTGGGCCGAAAAGCGTGACCCAAACAGGGCGTGAGACATATATCTCAGTAGGCACCCACCAAAGGCCCGTGCCCAACTGCGTGCAAGCATGCAACGATAGTGTGCAGTAGTAAAATGCAATAAAGTAAGCAGTACTCAAAAGTAACTAATTTCCAGTTATATTGCCATTTTATTATTCATTTAATCCACTAAATATTAGAAATCACCATAGTGCATTTCTAAGTAAACAGTCCACGTCCTTAGACAAACAAAACCTTACCCTCAGGTAAGCAGAATCCAACCCGCAGGTATAGCCCTCAGGCGTAACAGAAGTTGCCCTCAGGCGTAGGAAGTGTCTCCCTCAGGCACAGAAGTCAAGCCCTCAGGCACGAAAGGTTGCCCTCAGGAAAAATAACGATAGCCCTCGGGCTAAAACCGTCACGCCCTCAGGCTAATACAGTACAATGCCCACAGGCTAATCACAACAACGCCCTCAGGCTAAACAGGTAACCGGGCCATGCCCAACATATCAAAATGTAGTAAAGAAGCAATTCCTCTCAAGGCAATTCTATAATTACTACATTTAAGGTATACCCTCAGGTATCCTGGCCAATCGGCTAAACAGTGAAACACACCCCCGGGGTGGTTTCAGATCCAAGCAACGATCCCAACCAGCATTTTATTATCACAATTTAATCACATATGCAATTCTAGGCATAAAATATAGCAACGAACTCATCCACACGACACCCCAACATGGATTCGTGGCACAAAAATGCACAAAACACACAACAATTGGAAAACTAAATACCAAGGCACCTACCTTATACGCCAATGAACGTTAAACCCGAACGCCAACTCCAGAAACGCCCAAGAATGGCGTAGATCTGACGAAGAACAAAACCCATTCAAACGTAAATAACTTACGTTAGGAGAAGAATTGGTAAGAATGGTACCAGGAGGGGAGAGGGCTTACCTGTGCGGTTCCAATGAAATCGTCCGAAGCCGAAACGGATTCCAGACGAACGCCCGGTGGATCTTCGAGATACAGCCTCCTCCTTTGGCTCCAAAATGGAACAAATGCCTCCTCTGCCAAATGAGGAGGCTACTGCCTATTTTAAGCTGAAAAAACAAAGTACGCGGTGTGTACTTCTAAGTACACAGCGTGTACTTCTGAGTACACAGCGTGTACTTCCTTCATTTAATTGTTCATTTGGCGGCACCGCCACACTGTTCACATGTCGACCTAAGTACACAGCATGTACTCCTGAGTACACGGCGTGTACTGTCGCCCAGCTGGCGGCGACTCCACCGCCTTACTATTCAAGCCTACCGACCGACTACACGGCGTGTAAGGTACCACTACATGATGTGTAGTCGGTTCCTACACCCTTCGTCACCGGGCTGCCTACACGCCCCGTGTACTCATCCCAACACGGCCAAAAGTACATGGCGTGTGGACAAGGTACACGGCGTGTAGTTTTGAAATTTTTCATTTTCCCCCATTTTCCATATTTCCTCAAAAACACTTAAGGAAAAGGAAAAAGAAGAAGCCCGTACCTCTAAAATAAGAACCGAGTTCTTACAAACTTCCCCCCTTATAGAAATTCGTCCGCGAATTGCCCTTCCAAGGGTGGCGAAGATAAATCTAATAACAGCTCTGGCCACTGAGCACGTACCTCGGCTTCCCGCTCCCAGGTCTTGTCCTACACTCGGCCATGCTGCCATAACACCTGTATGAGAGGAACTGACCGGCCTCGGAGAACCTTCGTGCTCCTGTCAACTATACAGATCATATGATCCTCAAAAGACGCATCATGCTGAAGCTTAACCTCCTCAGGCTGAAAGGTGTGAGATGAGTCTGAATGGTAGCGACGCAACTGAGACACGTGGAAGACGTCGTGCATGGATCGGTACCGCTACAGTAACTGCAACCGATTGACAACTAGCCCGAATCTATCCATAATCTCGAATGACCCCACATACCTCGGTGAAAGCTTACCCTGTCTCCTGATCCGCCTGTGTCCCAGCCTCGACGAAACACGTAGAAAAACCTGATCCCTGACCACGAACTCCAAAGGTCGTCTGTGGTGATCAACATAAGACTTCTGACGAGACTGCACGGTAGCCATCCGCTTCCGAATCAACTGGACCTGCTCAGATGTCTCCTGCACTAGCTGTGGCCCCAGTAAAGCGGCCTCACCCGCCTCTAACCAGCACAAAGGTGATCGGCATGACCTACCATATAAAGCCTTGTATGGTCCCATCTCAATAGTTTCCTGAAAACTATTGTTATAGGAAAACTCGAATAAGGGTATATGCTTCTCCCAAGAGCCCCCAAAGTCTAGGACGCATGCACGAAGCATGTCCTCTAGCACCTGTATCGTCCGCTCTGACTAGTCATCTGTCTGAGGGTGGTATGCTGTGCTCAGAAGCACCTGTGTACCCAGCGCCCTCTGAAAACTCTTCCAGAAACGAGACGTAAAGCGGGAATCCCTATCTGAAACGATAGAACGAGGGACCCCATGAAGACGTACGATCTCTCGGATATACAGCCTTCCGAGCTCGTCCACAACAAAGGTCTCCTTGATCAGTATAAAGTGATCTACCTTCGTGAGTCTATCCACAACAACCCACACGGCGTCATTGCCATGAGGTGACCTTAGAAAACCCATCACGAAATCCATCACGACATCATCCCATTTCAACTCTGGAATGGGTAACTGTTGTAACCGCCCAGCTGGCCTCTGATGCTCTGCCTTCACCTGCTAACAGGTGGAACATCTCGTAACAAACCCAACTATCTCTCTCTTCATACCCGGCCACCAGTACTGACGTCTCAAGTCTCGGTGCATCTTAGTAACCCCGGGATGAACTGCCCAAGATGAAGAATGAAACTCCCACATCAGATCCTCGCATATATCCCCTAGAACCCATACTCGTCCATGGAAACGCAAAACCTCATCATCGCCTATCGTCCAACCGAAAGGAGGGTCCTCACTTGCCACCGAATCTCGTAGAACTAGGCCTTCCGAATCAGATAGCTGCCTCATCCCCACTCTATCCAGGAGGGTAGAAGTCACAGCTAACGAGGAAAGATAGGTCTGTCCCTGACTGTCATGCACCTCCAGATGCATCTCAGAGAACAAAGCCATAAGCTGCCACTCACCACTGGCCTCATGTACTGCCTGTATCTAAGTCTTCCTGCTCAGTGCAATAGCTACTGCATTACCTTTACCAGGTGTATAGGCCAGCTCAAAATCGAAGGACTGTAGGTATTCAACCCACCTCCTCTACCTCAAATTCAAGTCACGCTGAGTAAATATATATTTGAGGATTTTTTTGTCAGTGAAAACCACAAAATGCTCCCCTAATAGATAGTGTCTCCAACAGCGCAACGCATGAACAACTGTAGCCAACTTGAGATCATGTGTCGGGTAATTCCTCTCATGTGGCCTCAACTACCGAGACCTGTACGCAACAACTCGGTTGCCCTGCATCAGAACGGCTCCCAGCCCAATCTCTGATGCATCACAGTAAACTGTATAGCTCTTCCCCTGCCCTGGGAGTATTAGGATCAGTGCTGATGTCAACCATCCCTTCAGGTCCTGAAAAGCTGTCTCGCAAGCTTCTGACCAAACAAACTTCACACATTTCTTAGTCAGACCTGTCAACGGTGCTGCTAAGCAGGAGAAGTCCTGTATGAAGCGTCCGTAGTAACCAGCCAGCCCTAAGAAACTCTGTATCTCAAACACGTTCTTAGGATGATCCTAGGAAACTACTTCTATCACCTTCTCTGGGTCTACTGTAACTCCTGCCTCTGAGATAATGTGACCCAGGAAGTGAATCTGGTCCATCCAAAAGTGGCACTTTGAGAGCTTAGCATACAACCGATGCTCTCTTAGTGTACTCAATATGATCTCAAGGTGGGTGGCATGGTCGTGTCGAGTGTGAGAGTACACCAAGATGTCGTCCACGAATACTACCACAAAAGAATCATGATACGGATGGAACACACGATTCATCAGAGCCATGAAAACTGCTGGCGCGTTCGTCACTCCGAACAGCATAACCGTATACTCATATAGACCATACCTACTCCTGAAAGCTGTGAGAGGTATATCAGATGGTCTAACGCGCAGCTGATGATATCCGGATCTCAAGTCAATCTTCGAGGACACTCGTGCCCCACGAAGTTGATCAAACAGATCATCTATCCTTGGTAAGGGATATCGGTTCTTAACCGTCAACTGGTTCAGTTTCCGATAATCCACGCAAAGTCTGAGGGTACCATCCACCTTCTTCGCAAAAAGGACCGGAGAACCCCAAGGAGAAGTACTGGGTCGGATAAAACCCTTCACCTGCAGCTCCTCTAACTGCCTCTTGAGCTCTTACAACTTAGGCGTGGCCATCCTATAAGGAGGAGTGGACAGCGGTGCTGCTCCTGGAACTAGCTCGATAGAGAAATCCACCTCACGCACCGAAGGTAGACCTGAAAAGTCGTCCGGGAAGACATCCCTGAAACGATCAAAAATTGGAGGGAAATACATCTGACAAGTCCCTTGGTCATCCAGATATAATCTCACAATCTGGGCTGTGACTCCACCTCGCCCATGATGCTCTGGTCCAGCTCGACTCGCCTGAACATCCCATTCTCCCTTGTATAGAAACTCTCCGCCCTCTGGTGACGTGAAACGCACCCTACGACGATAGCAGTCTACAAAGGCTCGAAAGGGAACCAACCAGTCCATCCCTAGAATGACGTCATAGCTTGTCATCTCTAAGACATATAGGTCCCAAAGGAAGTGACACCCTCCAACCTCAAGGGGGAACTCCTTACACTGACGCACACCAGCCCTCCTAGTCCTCAACAGAGTTTCTAGTGTCATGATATCAGAAGAAGAAGAAACACAGAGCCCAAGGCTCTCCACCACGGGCACAAATATGAAACTATGTGTAGAACCCATATCGAAAAGTACTGAAGACAAGACAGAATCTACTAGAATAGTACCTATGACTGTAGAAGGTCCGGGATCCTGCTCCTGCTGGGTTTGTTGCATTGCATATGCCTGCCCAGTGCTGCGGCCCTGCGACACAGCCTGGCTACCCTGAGCTGTCCCGCCCTGCTGCCTCTATGATCCTGGTGTCTGGCTACCATGGACACGACCACCATCTCTGCCTGCACGCCCTAACGTATTCTAGTTCCCTGACTAGTAAGAAGCCACTGGTCCTGCTCCCGCACGCAGAGTCTGCACAGAACCCCTCTCACTAGCCACTGGTAGAAACACCCTGCAAAAGCGCTGCAGGTGACCCATCTTTCCGCAAGCTCAGCACTCAACTGGGTCTCATGGACACTGTGGTCTCTTGTGCCCCTCTCTGCCACACTGGTAGCACCTGATCGGACCACCTGAAGATGCTGCCTGGCTGGTACTACCGCCCTGAGAGAAGTCTATCTGTCTCTTCCCTTTTCCGAAAAAAATAGTACCAATAACTGGTACTGAACCGCCATGGCCCACACCACCAGATTCTTGAAGGTTTCTCTCTGTTATCAGCGCCTGGTTCACAATGGCATGTACAGTAGGCAACCTAAAGACATTCACCAATGCTCAGATGTCATACCGAAGACCATCCTCAAAACGTTTGGCTCTCAGCGTCTCATCACCCACCAGCACGGGTGCAAAGCGCTGATGCTCAGTGAAATGAGAAAAATAGTCCACGACCAACATAGCGCCCTGCTACAGATTCATGAAATCTCGAGCTCTATCTGCCCTCAGCGTCTCGGGAAAGAAGAAGTCATAGAAGACTTCCTGAAAACCTTCCCACGCCATGTCTCTGTGATGCTCTGACTGGGTGGTAACATCCCACCACCTCTTGGCGGAATCACGCAGCATGTAAGTCGCGAGCTTGACCCTTCACCCTGGAGGCATCTCAAGATGCTCGAAAATAGTCTGCATCGATCCTAGCCAAGACTCCGCAGCCTGTGGTCCTCCATCCCCTGAAAACGTAGACGGGTGCTGTTGCTGGAAGATATGAGTCAGCTCGGCCATAGATGTGGTAGCCTGCGGTGCTCCCTGAAAGGTCTGCATGAACCGAAATAAGCCATCACGGAACTGTGCCTCTGCGCCTGTGTTCGGTATAACATTTGGTGCCATATCTGGCTCTGCTGGAGGATCCACTGGTAGCCCATGGCCCACCATCTCCGGAGTATAATTGTCGCCGCTCTCCTGGCGAACAACTCGTGGTCGTCTCGGTGGCATGACACTACAAGGTCAAAAGCACACCTCAGATTCAAGATTATTAAGACTGAAAATGAAGGAACCACAAAGGAACAAGAGGAAAGAGCATGTCAAAATTTTCAAAACAAGACTACACAGCGTGTACAATCACTACACGGCGTGTACTTGACTTCCCTTCCCCTGCCCGGGTCCCTCTACACGGCTGAGCCACACGACTTCCGTTCAATAAAACTACACGGTGTGTATAATATCTACACGGCGTGTACGGTGTTATTTTTCCAACTGCCCATGTCGTCTGTGACACAACCGACTTATCAGCATAACTCCACACGGTCTATCCTCGGACAAGACTACACGACATGTCCCACAGGTACACGACGTGTTTAAAGGGAGGTGACACCGACCCGTGTTGTTAGCTACACGGCTGAGTCCCCAGGTCACACTACACGGCGTGTTCATCATTGACACGACGTGTTCTGTCAAGGTGTTCACTGACCCATGTTGTTAGTGACACGGCCGGACTCCGGGTCACACTACATGGCGTGCCCATTCAGTACACGGTGTGTTTTACCCAAGCCATTCCCTACCCCGTGTCGCCGCCCACACAGTTTGTGACACGGGAAGAGACTACACGGCGTGTACTCCGAGTACACGGTGTGTACTCAAAAAGTTCATTTTTCTTCCTGAACAGAAGAACATACATGGCGTGTATAAAAATATTACACGGCGTGTATACCGGGATTCTTGACAGTATGCCTCAGAAACTTCCCCGGAACCCAGAAAATACTGAAAAACAACACCTAAGTGTCAAATTCCGACCTGTGGGGGGCCATACTCCCCACGAATCAAAGTTTGACATCTTATATGTGTTATAACCAACAAACAGTCGATGATCCACCAAATTCCGGTCAATGGGGGACCGTACTCCCCAAAAAACAAAGTTTGGAATCCATTCTATAAACAGGCTCAAACACAAACACCATATCACAAGGCATGTATTTATCAAGCAGCTATCACAACAACATGCTTTTCTAGCACAACAACTATCACAACAACATGAAAATTCTAATGCACCTACATGGAATGGAAACTATGCATGGCATGTGATATCTAGAATTTTCCTATATAATGAATGATACGAAATACCCTCATCTCATCGGGTTGCAACTAAATAGAACCCACAGATAAAATATAAACAGCACAATCCACGTGCGTCACCCAACGGTGAAAACATATCAACCATAAAATTGAAAAATCCAAAGAATGAAAAATACGAGGTATACTAGATTTTCCCTGTACATGGGTTAGCTACGCCCGAGGACAGCTTATTACCAACTACGGTTCGTCCTATCCCTAACTACGACTCTAAATAGTAAGTCAAAGAAAAGAACCCCTTTGATACCACTTTGTAACGTCCCGGACCCGGGTGCCACGCAACGGGTGCCCCAAGCCCGGTTTTCCACGTGACCTCAAGCGCATTTCCCCAAACGCCAGAGGCTGCCGACTAGCATCGAGGGGCCAGGTCTGATAGTGGAGAAACTATGCCCTCATTTGCCAAAGTGTAGCGCAGCGGAATACAAAATAAAACATACAACGACAGCGGAAGCAGTAAACCATACACAACTGAAATAAACTATAATAGTAGATATAACCAACAGTATATAAGTGATGATGCTACGTGTTTCAAGTTCGAAGAAAACAACCAGAACATGTTATACATCAATACAATACAATAAAATACGGAGTACAACAAAACAAGCAAAACAGCTGGCAGCGACATCATGAGCCTAGGCTCGGTTCCATGCCCTCCTACTCCTCAGCAACAATCAAGTACCTATATAGGGACTCTTGCCCCTATCTACACCTACAGCAATTTAATCTGTTTGGGCCGAAAAGCATGACCCAAACAGGGTGTGAGACATAAAGGCCCGTGCCCAACTGCGTGTAAGCATGCAACGATAGTGTGCAGTAGTAAAATGAAATAAAGTATGAAGTACTCAAAAGTAACTAATTACCAGTTATATTTCCATTTTATTAATAATTTAATCCATTAAATATTATAAATCACCACAGTGCATTTCTAAGTAAACAATCCACGTCCTCAGACAAACAAAACCTTACCCTCAGGTAAGCAGAATCCAACCCGCAGGTATAGCCCTCAGGCGTAACAGAAGTTGCCCTCAGGCGTAGGATGTGTCGCCCTCATACACAGAAGTCAATCCCTCAGGCACGAATGTTTTCCCTCAGGCGAAATAACGATAGCCCTCAGGCTAAAACAGTCACACCCTCAGGCTAATACAATACAGTGCCCACATGCTAATCACAACAACGCCCTCAGGCTAAATAGGTAATCGGGCCATGCCCAGCATATAAAAATGCAGTAAAGAAGCAATTCCTCTCAAGTAAATTCTACAATTACTACATTTAAGGTATACCCTCGGGTATCTTGGCCAAACGGCTAAACAGTGAAACACAACCCCGAGGTGGTTTCAGATCCAAGCAACGATCCCAACCAGCATTTTATTATCATAATTTAATCACCTATGAAATTCTAGGCATAAAATATAGCAACGGCCTCAGCCACATGACACCCCAACATGGGTTCGTGGCACAAAAACGCACAAAACACACAGCATTTGGAAAACTAAACACCAAGCCATCTACCTTATACGCCAACGAACGTTATACCTGAACACCGACTCCAGAAACGCCCAAGAATGGCATAGATCTGACGAAGAACAAAACCCATTCAAGCGTAAATAACTTATGTTAGGAGAAGAATTGGTAAGAACGGTACCAGGAGGGGAGAGGGCTTACCCGTGCAGTTCCAACGAAATCGTCCGAAGCCGAAACGGATTCCAGAAAAACACCCGGTGGATCTTCAAAGATCTGGCCTCCTCCTTTGGATCCAAAATGGCTCAAATGCCTCCTCTTCCAAATGAGGAGGCTACTGACTATTTTAAGCTGAAAAAAAAGTACACGGAGTGTACTTTTGAGTACACGGCGTGTACTTCCTTCATTTAACTGTTCATTTGGCAGCACCGCCACACGGTTCACCCGTCGACCTAAGTACACGACATGTACTCCTGAGTACACGACATGTACTATCGACCAGCTGGCGGCGACTCCACCTCCTTACTATTCAAGCCTGCCGACTGACTACATGGCGTGTAAGGTACCACTACACGGCGTGTAGTTGGTTCCTACACCCTTCGTCGCCAGGCTGGCTACACGCCCCGTGTACTCATCCCAACACATCCAAAAGTATATTGCGTGTGGACAAGGTACACGGCGTGTAGTTTCGAAATTTAGCATTTCCCCCCATTTTACATATTTCCTCAGTGTCGGACGCTCGAAGAGGTTCTCGGAAAACGCATGAACATATGACCTCAGCTCCAATGCTTGAGCATGAACGACTTCCTGGCTGAAGACTCTATCCTCATCTTCATCACTCATATGAATAAGACTATCTGTGTGACTCTCCTATAAACATATTAAAAATTAATTAGAAAATAACTCAATAAACATAATAATATAATTTAATTGACTGACAATCATATGCATCTATTTACCGGCTCAGGTAAGATACAGTATAGACTTCAGTCTATGCCATGGCTCATACTCATGCTGTGCTGAAAGAGAGAACTGCATCGTAGGAACTACTTGGATACGAAACTCTGCACGTCTGTGCCAACAGTCGAGAAATACAGCATGTATTCGACGCTGGTCGTCATCCTGTCTCCCTGTCAGCTTCATCTCATGAAGCTGATCTGTCTGCCTCGGCGGTAATGGAATCCGCTGAGTCAAGAGAAACTGGCGCATGACTCTGTCAGGCTAGTGCCACTCAACAATATGAAAGTGAATGAGTGACACTACAGCCGTAACATCGTCAAGACCAACCATGCAATATGGAGGCAACTGGTCCATAACAGACTAGTATGGAACCCATAAAATCTGAAATAACATATTAACCTTGTTAGAAAAACTGTTAACTAAAAAATGATGCTATTATTAAATTTTTTAGACAGTTATAGATTATATATACATACCTGATGGGGTAAGAGAAAGTCCAACTCGAGCTGATATACGACCAAATCGTATCTCAGAACCACATTGAAATTGTTTTGCTGACACCACCTATAAAATACAACATCGACAGTGATAAATAATGAGAAATTAAAGTCAATAACTTGTAGTAGCATCAGAAACTGATAGAAATGAGTGATCATACCAACATCTACACGGAGCATCATGCAGCACTGCTATCTCGACTAGCGGACCAGAAAGATCAGGGCAGAATGTGGGGATATGCTCCCATGCCCACATCTGAATAAGGATGAAACATCCCCCGAGACTTGTGCGTCGCCTGTCGGATATCCTGCATAATGCTCTGTATGTGTATGCCAAGTAGGCGGATCCCTAACTATACGTCCCTGCCCGATCAAAATCCTCTAACAAGAGTAGATACATCATGTGCATGTGCATCCCTGAATGATCCGTACACATGGTCCCTCCAATAAGTCGTAACATATATGCATGTTCATAACGCATCACCATCTCCTCGTCAGCATCATTAGCTAAAAGTGGAATATGTGACTCCAGCCAAGGCATGGATATCGATGCTCCATCGGTATCACTACGATCAGAAAAAATGTCAATGCCTAACAAGCGCTGAGCAAGGTCGGGCCAAGATGCCTGAGTAGATCCAATAACGGTGTCCCTTGGATAGGAAGACCTAGAAGCACAACCACATCCTGGAGGGTGATGGTCATCTCTTCCTTAGGCAGGTGGAATGTGTGTGTCTCTGGTCTCTACCTCTCCATGAGTGCAGCTAGCAAGTGATGGTCTACAAATGTAAAATTTGATACCGCAATACCATAGAAGCCAGAACGATGCAAGTATGGTATAATGGCAGGAGCAGGCTCTGTGTGATGAAAATGGTGTGCTCGACGCACCCTGATCAATCGATCTGGACCACCCTCTATCACAACCAGTGAACAATGGGTATCCTGCTGACTGAGTAGTATGGTGTCAGTCATCTTCATATAAACAAATGAAATTTTATCAAGGATTCACATCATGGATCATTCCCGACCTATAGGTGGTTCCATCTCTAATCTATATTGGATGAACCATGATTTAAATTCGTTTTATAAATTTTTTTATAAAATAATTGGCACGATTTATTTATTTTCTGAAAAGGGTTTTTGATAAAATATGGTTACCCCTAATTTTGGTAAATAGAAGGGTGTTTTTAAAGAATTGATAAATAAAGTGTGAACTAGTTTTCAAATAATGTTTTTATATCAAGAAAGGTTTTTTTGTTATTTTTAAATGTTATAATGCCCTTTCAAAATGATATTATATATATCTCACATGTGATCCTTGTGTATATAGGTGGAAGGTGTAGTTCTAGGGCTCATATTTTGATGTTGTAAGGGAGTTCACTTTTTGGGGTGTTATTCTATTACTAGATCAAGATTCATTTGCCTGTATGACTTCATTAACAATGTAGGAGGGTTCAATTTCTGTGGTGCTACTCTATCCCCTAGAACTTTATGCATGGGTTATTGGGATTTGTAGGGCGCATTAGTCATATTGATGTATGATTGTACTAGATAACCTGGTCATATGTTTCATGACTATTTTCTCAATCACATAATGTTTTGAAAACCGATGTAAAGAGAATATGTTTTTGGGTTTACGGTTCATGTTTTCGATTTTAGGATTTAAAGATTAGGGTTTCAAATTTTTCCTTTTGGATATAGGCTTTTGGATTTCTTTTAACGTTTTATGGTTTAGGTTAATGATTTGAGAAAATATTTTCAGGATTATGGTTTAGAATGTTAGGATTACGGTATACAAAATATGTTT
The DNA here is from genome assembly GCA_963277665.1 of Viscum album. NCBI lineage: Eukaryota > Viridiplantae > Streptophyta > Magnoliopsida > Santalales > Viscaceae > Viscum > Viscum album. The sequence goes on from OY728130.1 coordinate 1,716,487,077, forward strand.
TTGAGTTTACTGTTATGATTTTCAGTTTTGGGGGATAGAAAACCGAGGTAAAAGAAAGAGATAACAACATAAAATTTAAAATATGAGAATATCCCAATAACGACAATATATCATTGTGTCTTAGAGTGTGAACTAGACCCAACAATGTTAGGGAATCGTTTTCGATTATGACCTTCTTGATGACATATGGTGCATCTCAAAATATGTATTTGTTCTTGAGGCCAGTCCATCTCATTTCGCATCCTGCAGGCCTTCAGTCTCCCATGGGGATACAACCGATTCATATCAGGTTCCACTATCGGTTGACCTTCAGGCATTGGGAAATAACGAAACTCGCCAATAGGTGTCCATGGTGCAACATAACAGTTAGCAATGGTGTTCATCCGGTACACTGGATCAACATATGCCTCCCATGATATGTTAATAGAGGCACATGCTGCGATGATGTGTGAGCATGGAAACCGTAAGGCCTGAAAGTTTCCACGTTGACATTGCCTCGTTTCTAGTAATACCGCCATTTTTTCACCAATGCTATTTGTGATGGGGTTCGTCTTCTCTTGAACTTCAAATCGAGAGTCTTCTCACCGAAATAGGTAGACATGATAACCATAAGCTTCTTCAATATTCTTTTCAATCTCTCATTGAAAAGGTCTTCCATACGTTATCCCCTGACTTATTCCATCCGATGCTAGTTTTTTTCTATCAACAAAGTACTTCACGCAACGATATAATGTCTTCTGAACTAGGGTAGTTATAGGTATCTTGCGAATCCCTTTGAAGAAACCATTGATGCACTCTACAATGTTGGTTGTCATGTGTCTGTACCTCTTCCCCCCATCATATGCCAATGTCCATTTTTCTTTTGGAATTCACATCATATAATCGTAAACTTTTTCATCAACCTGCCGGATTTGTTCAAAACGTTCTTCAAACCATCGTTGATCGGACTCATATGCTACACAGAATAGATGATATTTCACATATTTTGAATTTATCTTTACGTTGATATAAAAAAAAATAATAGATACAATGCATACCAAGTATGGTGATTGCCTTCTTCATCGGTTCGTTGTAGGATTTTTTATTAAAGTTGCTAGAAATGTGTCTAATGAAGAACCGATGATGTGCATTTGGGTAACTCCATGTATCAGGATCCACATTGATTGCCTCATTAATTTCCTGATGCCGATCAGATATCAAAAAAACACCCTGAATGTTGGGGAAATGGGTGTTGATACATGCCAAAAACCAACTCCATGATTCATAGTTTTCTTTCTCTACAATGGCAAGCGCAAGAAAAAGAGGTGAACAGTTTCCATCTTGGGTTGCCGTAATGAACAATATTCCCTTGTATTTTCCATACAGAAATTTTCCATCAATCTAAATAAACTGTTTGCAGAAATGAAAGGCGGAGATACAAGGAAGGAATGCCCAGAACAACTGATGAAATTGAACACGAGATGGATCAAGTTGGTAATCATGATACACATGTTAGTTTGTATCCAGATGGAAGACAACTTGGTTATGATGCCTCATTATGGCTAGCAGTTGCGGCAACACTCGATATGAGTCATCCCAATCACCATAGACCTTCTCAATTTCCTTCTGTTTCGCCTTCCATGCCTTATTATAGGAAATCTTATAACCGAATTTCTGTTGTATCTTCTCTTGCACAAGGGCTATCAGAACATCTTGACATGTCCTAATCATCTAAAAAACAATGGATGACACAAATTATGCATCCAATGAAGTATGATCTTGTGTTAGGCTTGGCTGAATGCAAGTATGAGCTGCCTCAATCCTCGAGATTCTCCAACCTCCAAATGAAATGCTCAGAATCTCCCTCAATCGATATCTACAATCATCCCCATACTTCTCACATCGTATTCCATATTTTCTAAAATCATATTCATAAAATACATATCTACAGTGCCTCTCAATGTGAAATCTCTTTATCATACTTATTAATGAATCTTTACTTGGAAAATTCCTTCCAACATATAAAGTTTTGTCCTCACAAAACATATCTCATATAACTCTGGGAAACTCAGTTGCCGGTGTGAGAACATTATCTTCTAATTCAGGAACACGTGTCATTGATTCTGACTAAGATGCAAAGAGCATTGGATGATTTATTTTAGTTCGATCATGCTGTACAACTAATTCATTTCTCAAAACTTATGTTGTTCCTTCCTCATCAGCACTACTACCACCATCTGTTTCGTTATTACGAAACTCCTCATCAGATGTTGGGTTAACATGTATATCTGGGAGATCAAGTAGGTTGTCCTCTTCTATATCATTTGGAATAGTCTCAACTTCATGGGGTGGACTATCTTAAACGACTCTTGCAAGTCTACGTCTTTGTAAAATTGGATGTTGTTGTTGTACAGTAGAAACAACAACATATAACTCCGTCATGGTACCATCTGACCGTTGAGAAAACAAATTAATTGTTTGGATCCATTGCACATCATCAACCAATGGACAAGCTAGATGCCACAATGTTGATGGGAACTAAAAATGTATATAACTCATTGACTTGATATTTTAATCAGGTCATAGATTTAATGAGACATGAATTCTGTCTTGAAGGTCACTTAGGGTTACAAAATCAGTTGTATTAACCACTGTTATTGGTTTTTTACTGTAAGAAGCTCCTTGCTCAGTTTGAATAACCTCCCCATAGCAGTACACATAGGATAACATTATTCTCTACGTAAAAAAAGTTTTCTGGTCAAGATTTTGATAATGTAAGTGACATTCAGAATGATGGTTACCAATATAAGTTGGATTTTATACTTTGAAGATGTAATTAAACTACTTATTAAAAATAAGTTGGATTTTACCTCACGTTCAAATAATAACTATTACTTCTAAACTATACAATCTTTATGATATGTAAATTTTAAAAGATCTTATATCCTAAAATAGGATATTTCTTAGTACACTCTTTAATTAGTTAATCATTCTTCAATCATTAGTTATTCCTTACTAAATTATTAATAGTAGAGTTAAAATATAAATAAAATAGAGTTAAAAAATAAATAACACCATGTTTCGAGCTTCTAGCCTTTCTTGTAGTGAATTGGATATCAAAATTTCAGAAAACCCGTTGTCACACAGGATTTCTGAAATTTTGATATTCAATTCACTGCAAGAAAGGATAGAAGCTCAAAACATGGTGTTATTTATTTTTTAACTCTACGTTATTTATATATTAACTCTATGTTATTTATATTTTAAATCCATGTTATTTATATTTTAACTCCATGTTATTTATATTTTAACTCCATGTTATTTATATTTTAACTACATGTTATTTATTTTTTAACTCTATGTTATTTATTTTTTAACTCCTTGTTATTTATTTATTCACTTTCACTCCATGTTATTTTTTAACTCCATGTTATTTTTTAACTCCTTGTTATTTTTTAACTCCGTGTTATTGAATATCATTTGAACTGTACTTTTATTATTAACTCTATGTTATTTATTAATTAATTTATAATTAATCATTCCTAAAAATAACTATCAACATCATTACTAAATTATCAGTTTATAATTTCTTTTCTTAGATATTTTAGCAGTTTATAAAGAAATATGCATATCTTAAGCATATCCTCCGGGAGTGTCAAACCAGAATGCAGCAAGGCCCATTTTTGTGCACCAGTTCCCATTCGAGTCTAGCTCAAATCAGTGTTTTCGGGTTTTACCCCTAGGTACATCTGTGCCAGATCCAAATTCACTTGTTTGTATCCAGAAAAGGATTTGATTGCTTAGATGACATAGTCTTTATGGTACCAAAATTTCATTAAAAGAATCCTAAATTAATTTATACTAATGATAATTATAATTCCTAAATATATATAACTAATTAAACAATCTAATAAACAAAAACAATTAAAACTAACTAAACTACTAAAGAATTAAAATATTTAACTATAAACAATTAAACTAAATAAAAAACATTAAATTTAAAAAAAATATTTAACTAAAAAAATTCTACAAAATAAAAAACATTAAATTAAAAACCATACCTATAAAAGCATTCCATAAATTTCAAACCGCAACCTTCACCGCAAAAGACAGAAAATGAGAGGCAAATGAGTGTTTGGAAGTGAGGAGAAGGGGAGGGGGGCGCTGCCCTTTTATAGGGCACGGAGGAAAAGGCGGCACCATGGGTGACGCCTTTGCCACGTCAGCGATCTGCGCTGGCAGTGCAAAGGCGGCATCCGCGATGCTGCCTTTCACCCGAAATGCAAAGGTGGCATCCACGATGCCGCCTTTAAGGCACATTTTGAAAAAAAGTTTCGCCCTAACTGTTTTATGTAATTTTTTTAAAATGCATAAAAAAAACTTTTTAATTTTGTTTAAAACGTACGCCACAAAGGCAGCATTGACGATGCCACCTTTTTGTTGATGTGAAAAGGCATCATCACCAATGCTGACTTCATTCCCTTGCACTACCTTTGACCCAGATCATTGACATGGAAAAAGTGGCAGGGAGGATGCCGCCTTTGTCTCAGCTCCCTATAAAAGGGAATCCCCTTCCCCTTCTCCTCACTCAATTTTCCCCGTCATGTCTCCTAAATCTTCTCTGTCTCTCTAAAAAATTAATTTTATGTGCGGATTTTTGTGAAACATCATTTAGAGGTACTTTTATTTATTTCATTTAATGTTTTTTATTTATTTAATTGAATTATTTTTAGTTTTAAATATTTCATTTTTTAAGTAGTTTAATTAGGTCTAAATATTTTTTTATTAGGTTGTGTAATTAGTTATATATAGTTTGAAATAATTAATGTTAGTAGTATAGATTAAGTATATATTAAGCATAGATTAAGTATAGATTATGTATAGATTAAGTATATATTAAGTATAGATTAACTTAGATTTAACTTAGGATTAAGTATTGTGAAATTTTGGTAGCATAAAGATTATGTGATTATCTAACCAATCAAATCCCTATCTGGATACAAACAAGTGGATGTGACTCTGAAACATATGTACATAGGAGTGAAAATTCAGACAAGGAGTTTCGGGTTTGACCTGGTGTGTCCTGGTACACGACAACGACCCTTGGTGCACTCCTAGTTTGACACTCCTGGGGGATATGTTTAAGACGATTCATATTTTCTTTATAAACTACTAAAATATATAATAAAAGAAAAATCAAATTAGTATATTTATCAATGATAAAATGACAATTAAGATGTTATAGAATGAAATAAAGACAAAAGCATTAACGAATGAAAGTTATTATTAGTAATTAAAGATGTTTAAGTAGTTTAATTAGTTATATATAGTTTAGAAATAATAATTTTTATTAGTAATGACTAATTAAAGATTAATTAATGATGAATTATTATTAAAAATGAATACATATGATTAGTTAATTATAATTAACTATTGAATATAATATGATTTTAGGATTAAAGAATTAATTATTAATGAATAACGTAATAATGATTAACTAGTGATTAAAATTTTTTATAATGAAACATTACTAGCATATTTTAGGGTATAATAAGGCGTCCTAAAATTTCATTCTAATAAATATTATATGTTCAACCATCATTGTTAATATTTGTTACACTATCATAATTTTGATGAAAGAAACATTTTTGACGTACAGAGTAATGTTTGCATGTGTGTACTGCTATGATGAGGTTATTTAAACTGAGCAAGGAGCTTCTTACAGTAAACAATAAATAACGGTGGTTAGTATAACTGATTGTGTAACCATAAGTGACCTTCAAGAGAGAATTTTTGGTTCCTTAAATCTGTGACCCGATCAAGATATCAAGTCTATGAGCTACAGGCATTTTCAATTCCTGGCAACATTGTGGAATCTAGCTTGTCCATTGGTTGCTGATGCGCATTGGGTCCAAGAAATTAATTTATTTTCTTAATGGTCAGATGGGACCATGATGGAGTTATACATTGGTGTTTCTACTGTATAACAACAACATCCAGTTGTACAGAGATGTAAAATTAAAAGAGTGGTTGAAGACAGTCCACCCCATAAAATTGAGCATATTCCAAATGATGCATGAGAAGAGGACAACCTAGATGATCTCCTGGATATACATATCAATATGACATTCAATGAATTGTTTCGTAATGACAGATTAGATGGTGACAATAGTGCTGCTGAAGAGGGATCAGCTGAAGTTAGAAAGGAGGTTTCTAAAAAAGCATTAGTTGTACATCAACCTCGACCTATAATAAATCATCCACCACTCCTTTCATATTGGTCATAAGCAATGACATGTGTGCCTGAATTTGGAAATAATGTTTTCACACCGGCAAATTAGTTCCCAAGAGTTATACCAGATAGGTTTAGTGAGTTAGAGAAAACCTTATATATTAGAAGTAATTTTCCAAGTAAAGATGCATTAAAAATAACGCTAAATAGATTCACATTGACAGGAACTACAACTATATAGTTCACAAATCATTCCGTAGTAAATATGTCATATGGTGTTAGAAGTATGAGGATGATTATTTATTTCTATTGAGGGAGATTCCAGACATTACATTTGGAGGTTGAAGAATCTCGAGGATTGAGGCAGTTCATACTTGTGTTCAACCAAGCCTCACACAAGATCATACCTCATTGGATGAAAAATTTGTGTCATCTATTGTTGTTGATATGATTAGGACATCTCAAGATGTTCCGATAACCCTTGTGTAAGAGAGGATTCAACAGACATTTGGTTATACGATTTCCTATAATAAGACATGGATGGCGAAACAGAAGGCAATTGTGAAGGTCTATGGTGATTGGGATGACTCATATCGGGTCTTGCCACAATTGTTATCCATAATGAGGCATCATAACCAATTTTTCTTCCATCTAGATAAAAACAGACATGTGTCTCATGATAACCGACTTGATCCATCTCATGTTCAATTTCATCGGTTGTTCTGGGCATTCATTCCTAGTATCTCCACATTTCGTTTCAGAAAACATTTCATTCTGACCGATGGAACATTTCTATATAGAAAATACAAGGGCGTATTGTTGATTGAAGAAACCCAAGATGGAAACTTTTCACCTCTTCCGCTTGCCTTTTCCATTATAGAGAAAGAAAACTATGAATCATGGAGTTGGTTTCTGGCATGTATCAGCAACCATTTCACCAACATTCGGGGTGTTTGTTTGATATCTAATCGCCATCGGGAAATTAATGAGGCAATTAATGCGAATCCTGATACATGGAGATACCCAAATTCACATCATCTGTTCTTCATTAGATGCATTTCTAGAAATGTGCATAAAAATTTCACAACGAACCGATGAAGAAGGAAATCATGAGGCTTGGTACGCATTGTATTTGTTATTTTTTACTATCTCAACATAAAATATAAAATCAAATTATGTAAAATATCATATATTCTATGTAGCATATGAGTCGGACCAACGCAAGTTTGAAGAACATTTTGAAAAAAATTTCCAGGCTAATCAAGAAGCTTATGATTATATTATGCAGATTCCAAAAGAAAAATGGACATTAACATATGACTGGGGAAGAGGTACAGAAACATGACGACAAACATTGTGGAGTGCATCAATGGTGTCTTCAAAGGGATTTGCAAGATACCTATAACCACCCTAGTTCAAGATACATTATATCGATGTGTAAAGTACTTTGTTGATAGACAAAAACTAGCATCAGAAAGAATAGAACATGGGCTAAGGTATGAAAGACACTTTTAACGAGAGATTGGAAAGAATATTGAAGAAAATTTTGGTTATTATGTCTACATTTTTCGACAAGAAGACTCCCGATTTGAAGTTCAAGAGCATTTATACCCCATCACAAATCACATCGGTGAAAAAATGGTGGTATTACTGGAAAAAAGGCATTGTCAATGTAGATACTTTCATGACTTACAGTTTCAATGCACACACGCCATCACAACATGTGCCTCTGTGAAAATATCATGGGAAGCATATGTTGATCCAGTGTACCCGATGGATACCATTACTAACTATTACGCTTCCCCATGGAAACCTATTGGGGAGTATTGTTATTTTCCAATTCCCGAAGGCCAGCCAATAGTGATACCTGAAATCAATCGGTTGCATCCTCATGGGAGACCGAAGGCTAGTAGGATGCGTAATGAGATGGACTGGCCTCAAGAACAAGGGAAGAGTTTGAGATGCATGATATTCCATAAAGAAGGTCATATTCGGAAACGATGCCCTACCGTTGTTGGGTCGAGTTCACAGTATTATCCAAAGTGATGCATTGTCTTCATTGTGATATTCTCATATTGTAAATTAAATGTTGTTATCTCTTATTTTTTTCTTGATTTTCTGAACCCCAAAACCCAAAAGCAGAACACTTAACCCAGAAACATCTTTCCTAAACCTTAATATCAAAATTCGAAACGCTAAACCCTCAAACCTAAACCCTAACCCAAAAGCATATTCCATTTACCACGTTTTTTGATAACATTATGTGTGATATTTTAATAAAATTTTATATAACGAAATAATAGTATCATAATGATTAGCATTATTTATTCAATATAGATAATTAGATAAATTCCTAAAACATCGTTAGTAATTTACATGGTTTATCTTAATCTAATCCATAATTATTTAATCATAAAGCTCCTCTAAAATATGTCTAACCAAATTTAATACACAATAATTTAAAAATATTGTCTCTACGATTCAAAAAATCAGTATTCCATTATTCCGAAAATGTATATCTTACTGACATATACCTAATATCTAAATACCATATTAATCTAAAATCCTTAATAAAAACATGTATACTTTCAAGAATTAACTTTCTCCTTATTCCTTAAATAAAATATTAGATAATAGAATTTATTTCAAAAATCTAAAAGCATAAAACTTTACCCATATTGTTAATTAAATGTTGTTATATCTTCTTTTTTTCTCAATTTTCTAAACCCCAAAACCCCAAAGCAGAAAAATTAACCCAAAAAGATCTTTCCTAAACCTTAATATCAAAATTCTAAACCCTAAACCTTCAAACCTAAACCCTAACCTAAAAATCATAAACCTAAACCCTAAAACCTTACAAGAAAAAAACAAAAAACCAAGATATATTCCCTTAAAACATGTATCAATTAATAAAATTCTTATAAAGATATTTTTATTAATAAAATTCTTTCACAACATAATTCTTTCCATCTATTTTTTCTCTTTTTTCCTATTGTTATCTTTATTTCATTCAGAACCAAAAGACATGGAAATTTATATTTCTTTTAGTAAAAATAACTTCATAAAACAATGTGAATAAACATTTAATGTCTTCTATTCTACAAGTAAAAACATTATGCTAACCATAACGTTATATTTACAATTTACACTTACGACTCATTTAATTTATTTATATGGAAATGGATGATGCCATACTACTCACTCAGTAGCGTACCTATATTTCACAGGCCTTGTTAGAGTGTGGTTCATATCGATCGATCAGGGTGCATCGAGCGCACCATTTTCATCACAGGGAGCTTCTACATGCCATTAGACCATACTTGCACTATGCTGGCTTCTATGGCCTTGCCGTATTAGATTTCAAATTTGTAGACCATCACCTACTTGCTACCCTTATTGAGAGGTAGAGACCAGATACACACACATTCCACCTGCCTGAGGGAGAGATGACCATCACCCTCTAGGATGTGGCAGTGCTTCTCGGTCTTCCTATCCAAGGGAGACCTATTATTAGACTCACTCATACAACTTGGTCAGACCTTGCTCAGCGTTTTTTAGGTGTTGATATTTTGTCTGATCGTAGGGCTGTAGATGGAGCGTCCATATATATGCTTTGTTTGGAGTCACATATTATACATTTATAGGATGATGATTATGAGAAGACTATCATGTGTTATGCCTGTGCATATATATTATAGCTCATTGGCAGGACCATGTGTAGTGATCACTCGGGGATGCATGTGCACATGATGTATCTACCCCTACTAGAGGACTTTGATCGGGATGAGACGCACAACCGGGGATCAGCATGCTTGGCATACATGTACAAAGCATTATGTAGGCTATCCCACATGGACCACACAGCTCTTGGGGGATGTGTCATCCATATTTAGATGTGGGCATGGGAGCGCATCCCCACATTCCACCCTATTTGCCGGTCGAGATGGAGGTGTTTCATAACGCTCCACATGGACGCTGGTATGATCAGTCATTTCTATTGGTTTCTAATGCTAATATGAGTTATTGAATTTAATTTCTCAATATTTTTTTTTACTATCGATGATGTATTTTACAGGTGGTGTTAGCAACACAATTTCGACGCAGTTCTGAGACAACATTTGGGCACATATCAGCTCTAGTTGGACTTTCCCTTACCTGATTAGGTATGTATATAAAATCTATCACTATATAACATATTTATTAATAAAATCAATTTTGGTTTTCAGTTAGATGATTTTTTGACAATGTCACATGTAATTTCAGATTTCATGGCTTCCATACTGAAGTATTATGGACCAGTTTCCAACATACTACAATGTTGGGCTTAAGGATGCTATAGATGTAGTTCCCCTCATTCACTTTTATATTATTGAGTAGAAGTATCCTGACAGAGTCATGCACCAATTTTGTTGTACTTAGCTGATTCCATTACCATCGAGACAGATAGATCAGCTTCATGGGATGAAGCTGACATGGAGGTAGGATGATGACTAGTCCTGATTACATGCCATCTTTATTGACTACTGGCACAGACGTGTAGAGTTTCATATTCAGGGTATTCTTATGAATCAATTCTTTCTTTCGAAGCAGGTTGAGTATGATCCATGGTATAGACTGAAGTCTATATTGTATCTTACCCAAACTGACATAGAGATGCAGAGGATGGTAAGTAAATAAATTTCCATTAGTTTTTTTATTGAACTATTTTCTAATTCAATTTGAATCTCTTTATAGGGCAGTCACACAGAGAAGCTTGTTCGCATGAGTGATGAAGAGGAGGAGGGGGTCTTTAGTCGGGCAACCATCCATGCTATAGTGCTAGAGGTGAAGACATCTTTTCATGTGCTTTCCAGGAGCATCTTCGTTCGTCTGGCCCGAGGAGAGGAGGTTATTACCCCAGAGGAACATCATGTAGCTGATGATGGTGCTGAGGATCCATAACCATGGTGACATAGACAGTGTCGTGCTACACGCGAGTCCTCACCTAATCCACAGGCAGAGGTCAGCCCTCTAGTAGTCTAGGATCATTCGATTCAGGATGTGCCTCAGGTGGTATGGGATCTGTCTTTCCTGAAAGGATATCTGCAGTTCTCTCCATATTGGGTTCCAGATCCATCACAACCTAGGGGTATAGATCCATCTCAGCCTTGTGTTCTAGATCTATTGCAATCTTGGGGTATAGCTCCATCGTAGGCTTGGTTCCCCACCACAATTGAGGTAGGCCCTTCTACCACCCTAGTGGGATAAGGATTTGGAGGGAAGTACAAGATACACTTGATAGTTCCTCTCACTGACACACATATAGAGTATGCACTCATCGATGTTCCAATTCCCAGGGATCAGCCCTCTTCAGGTCATCAGACTCCATTGTGCACTCGACGTGGACATCCTATTTGTAGACCACTATGTGGGACAAAATCTCCCCACCACAGACATAGACATTGATTGTACATGTTCATTTACATATTTTATGTCTACTGGAATGAAAATAATATTATTTCTATTAGATCTTCTTATATTTTTATGCATTATTTCATTTTTCATTTATATTTTAGGCACAGTTTATATTTGACAGCTTTCAAAGTCGACTACTTAAAACATAAAAACAATTTTTAAATTTCAAGTAAATAACTGTAAACGATCAAAACATCTAAAATATAAAAACAATGTAAATAAAATTTAAAAGATATACTAATCATCTATAGAGTTTTTGAAAATAAAGAGTTTCATAAATAAAATAAATAAATGATAATGAAATAAATGTAAGAAAAGTAACTCAGAAGTGAGAGTGAAGAGAATGAATTTCGAGGAGGATCCTAAGGCACCTACTTGACTTTGAAAGCCTATAAAATATAAAATATAAGACCCATATAAATAAAAATTAAAAATTCAACTATCTGTTATATGTTTAACCAATGTTTAAAATTTCATTCATATTGGTCTTATAGTTTATATTATATAGGCTAGAAATGGCACGTACTTGAAACATTTTTAAGATTCAAGTAGGTGGATTAAAATAATTATAAATTATTATTCATCAACATTTTCTAAGGAATAATTTTTAATTTGGACTAATTTTTATATGTTTAATCAATGTTTAAAATTTCATTCATATCGGTCTTATAGTTTATATTATATAGGCTAGAAAAGGCACATACTTGAATCATTTTTTGATTTCAAGTAGGTGGATTAGAAAGCTTATAAATTATTTTTTATCAACATTTTGTAATAAATTATTTTTATTTTGGTCTACTTGTTATATGTATAACCAATGTTTAAATTTCATTCATATCGGTCTTATAGTTTATATTAAATAGGCTAGTAAAGGCACGTACTTGAAACATTTTTTAAGTTTCAAGTTGGTGGATTAGAAAGCTTATAAATTATTTTTCATCAACATTTTGTAAGCAATTATTTTTATTTTCAAATACTTGTTATATGTCTAACCAACGTTTAAAATTTAATTCATATAGGTCTTATAGTTTATATTATATAGGCTAGAAAACACATGTAATTAAAAAAAATTTAAGTTTGAAGTAGGTGGGTTAGAAAGCTTATAAATTATTTTTCACCAACATTTTTTAAGAAATTATTTTTATTTTAGACTAATTTTTATATGTTTAAGCAATTTTTAAAATTTTATTCATATATTTATTACAGTTTATATTATATAAGCTAACAAATCCACATACTTGAAACGTTTTTAAGCTTCAAGTAGGAGGATTAGAAAGCTTATAAATTATTTTTATCAACATTTTTTAAGAAATTATTTTTATTTTCATCTACTTATTGTATGGTTAATCAATGTTTAAAATTTCATTCATATTGGTCTTATAGTTTATATTTTATAGGTTAGAAAAGTCACATACTTGAATAAAAGATAAATTATGTTGAAAAAATAAGTTTTATTTATATATATAAAACCATTCGAACATAATAATAATAAATTAAAAGTTTAAATATATATAAAAAATAATTAAAATAGAAAAAAATTATTGTTTTAGGGAAAAGGTGGCATCACCAATGCCACCTTTAAAGTGTATTTTTTTTAAAAAAATTAACCTAGGCCGTTTTAAAAAAAATCAGAAAGAGTATAGAAAAACTCCATTAGTTTACCTTCATATATTAGCGAGGAAAGTACATTAGAATATAATAAACAGTTCTATAAAACTTTTGTAACTCTATATTTTCTTAGATTTTATGTTATGTGGTTTCAGTGCTGTAGCATTTCAAATTTTGTACAGCCGTAATACAATGTGTTTATTGTTGAACTTTTAAATATTACAAAAATTTTAGGTTAATATCGAATTTCCATTTCAACATCCATTTTCAGTGAGTTAATATGTTCTATTTCATAATGTGTACTCACTACTACAAAAGAGGCATTCAAAATCATCCAAAATGGACTTTTACATCATTAAAAACATGTGGTTGTCCTAAAATCCCTTAAAAAGGGTCACTTTTATCTGCTCTAAAAAAACAATGATAAAGACATATTTAACAGTGTAATAAAAAGCATCAACAAAAAGGATATTTTATCAGCGTTAAAGAAAAGCGATGATAAAAATAGACTTATCATCACATTTTTTTAGCGCCAAACAAATACCCTTTTATTAACGTTAATAAAACACTGAAAAAAGTTAAAAAAAATAAAATTTTCCTTTTATCAGTGCTAAAAAAAGTGATAAAAAAAGTCTTTTCTCAATGCCTAAATTAAGTGTGCATAAATAATTTTAATTATAAATAATTTTTTTTATAAATAATTTTTATAATGAGTGTAAATAATGTTGAATATAAATAATTATGTGTATATAAATAATTTTGATTATGTGTATATAAATATTTTTTTCAACGTAATTTATAAATAATAATAACAAACAATTATAAATATATATTTAAACCTATATTTAATATATTAAAAATATATATTTATAAATATATTTTGTATATATTTATTTATAAACACATATTTATATAATTATTTATATAATTATCTAAATATTTTAAAGAAATATATATATATATATATATTTATAATAAATATATATATTTATTTAAAAAGAATAGATACAATTTAAAATTACAATATTTTTTAATTGAAATAATTTAGTATTAGAAAACTATATTTTTAATAAAGGTTATGTGAATATGTCATACTTTGACATCATCAAAAAAATATGAGAATTTGATTAGACAATATTCCAAGTGCTTATTTTTGAATTCAAGTGGGTTGACAACAGTAGTGCTGTTAAAATGGATGAATTAAGATTCATAAAAGTGGATTTTAGTAAGTAATAATAGAAATAAAAATAATTTATAATGGAATCATAGATAGTGAAAATATTTTAATGTCTAGAACCCACAAAAACGAAAGTGGTCAATTGTTCTATTATCGACCAAAACCACTGAAAAGTCAGATGAAAATTCAACTAAAGATGACCCTTTCATTAGGACGTCACAATAATTTTGCAGCAGTCCCAATATAGATGAGATATTGTTTGTCAGAAGAGATCACAATGAAGGGATTTGAATACCCAATAGAAGGGTCAAATCTCTTCATCATTAAAAATAGTATTCAATAATTAAGTTATTTTTTTTCATAATATACATTATGTTAGCTCATTATTATTTATTCACTGTTGTATTTATGTAATCTAAATTAAATGTTCAACCACTTAACTACTAAGAATATGGCCTTTAACAGCTCACAAAATGTCATTTAACAGAGCTAAAAAAGCACTGTTAATCGCAGCGCTGATAAAGGGGGTATGCTTTATCAGTGCTATTTTTTTCACTGATAAACGATAATTTTATGAGCGCTTTTTAGCACTGATAAAGGGATACCTGCCTGTAATGTGATGTTTATATAACACCACACCCAACCTTCAATTTAAGCAGACTTTAATTTAAATAGTACAACATAATCAAACCTACTATATACATTTAGTTGACATTAATATTACAAAACATTCCACCCATGGTATATACAAAAATAAACACTATTATTTACATTTAAAACCAAATGTTTCATATAATTACATTTACAATTGTCCAACAAACATTCTAAAATATTAATATTTCATCTTTTAATGTATGTGATCCCCTCTCAAAAATATATGCTCATGGTATCAGTTGCCAAACAAATCATCTCAACCAAAGCTAAAGATTCCACCTATATAAGAAAAAAATATTATGTCAGTAATAATATAAAGAAATAAATTAAACATTAATAGAAAATAATGCATTAATAAAATGTCAATATTTAATAAAAATGACACATTTGGAGTTATACCGATCACACCATGCGTCGTTTTGAGGTGTGGTTGATTCCTACATGTTACAAATGAATTATGGATCGTTACCCAACACTACTGGAAAGTTAAACCATACAAATGGTTCTAAACCATTGGTATTGAAGTAAAAACTTTTGGTATACAATATACCAATGGTTTTCCAAACCGTTGGTAAGTCAGGCATAGGGATAGATATATACCAATGGTTTCTAAATAACTGTTGGTATATGATGCAAAAAATCACAACTTCCTAATGGTTACCCAGAACCATTGGAAAAAATCTATACCAACGGTTTAAAACCATTGGTTTACAAAGCATTAAGTGTTTTACCAACTGTTCAAAAACCGTTGGTATAGTGTTTTCCCAATGGTTGCATGTAACCGTTGGTAAAATGCAGAAGTCCTTTGATATACAAATAGTTTTGTAACTGTTGGTATACATTTCACATTTCTTTCACCCCTACACCAATAGTTTATAACCATTGGTATAGTATTAAAATTTCTTTTTAGTAGTATACCAGTGGTTATAAACCATTGGTATATCCTTCACCCAGATTTCACATCAGCATGCCGAACCCAACACCCAGAGTCAATATCACCTGCACACAGAATCCAATGCACCTAGGCCAATACACCAAACAGAATCCAATATCACCTGCACACAAAATTCAATATAAAAAAGCCTCCAATATTTCATAGAACAGACTCTAATACACCTGCAGAAAATCAAATACACCTGGAGACACAAGTCAATACACCTTCACACAGAATCCAATATTGAATACACCCGACTCCAAGGGGTAGGGGTATCCAGGGGTGGTTGGGGGGGGATTTCCAAGGGGTAGGGAGTGTCCAGGGGGTGTGTGTGGGGGGGGGGGGCTGTCCAGGGGGTTGGGGGGCTGCCCAAAGGGATATGGGGTGTCTAACGGGGTGGGGGTGGGGGGGGGGGGCTATCTAGGGGGTTGGGGGGATGTCCAAGGGGGTAGGGGTGACTAGGGGGTCCGGGGGGATGGGGGTGTCCAGGGTGGTGGGGGAGGTCCAGGGGGTTGGGGGGGTGTCCAGGGGTGGTGGGGTGGTGTCTGGGGGGGGGGGGGGTGTCCAGGGCGTGGGTGGGGGTGGGGGTGTCTAGGGTGTGTGTGTGTGTGTGGGGGGGGGGGGCTGTAATGGTTTTAATGGAATGAATTTCATGGATTTTAATATCATTGGTATTTTTAAAATGGTTTTTGGAATAATGTTGATTTCAATAGTATGTGTTTCTTTACGAAAAATGAATATTTTTAGTGTGTATGGTAGGAAGAGGGATTTGGTTATTAGGAAATTGATTAAAATTTTATTGTGAGAACAAAATACTATATGATTTTTGAAATGGAACCTTAAAAGGGATTTGTATAAACCATTGGGGAGTTTTAAATAGAAATTAGTCTCTACTATGTGATTTTGAAATGGTTTTATGAAGAATTATTTATAATTTATCTTTATGGGATTTGTCATTTTATGTCCCCTCTTTTAGAACATCAGATTATTTTACTAAACGTTTTGTTTTTGATAATTCTTTATAATTCTACCACTATAAATGAATCAAAAAGTCAATAAGAAGATATCTCAAGTAGTCATTCTTGTGATTCAGTTATTATCTTCATAGTCATGGTCTCTACTCAAACTCTTGTGGAAGTGGAATAGCCATGTTCTTCTCAGATCATTGATTATGCATGAGAGTTTCTAAAATAGCATCCACTATTTTTTATTGGTGATCAAGGATCCCAGGAGGCAACAAAGTGGGTATCTATGATTAATGGGATATTTGAGTTGTTATAAACTCTATAATCCACGGGGAGGGGGGGGGGGGTGCTTAGGGGGGGCTTTCCATCGGGCTGGAGGGGTTGTCCTGGGGGGTAGGGGGTGTACAGGGGAGTGGGCGGGGCTGCCCATAGTTTATGGGGGCTTTCCAGGGGGTATGAGGTGTCCAGGGGGGTGGGAGAGGTTGTTTAGGGGGGTATGAGGTGGCCAGGGTGGTGGGAGGGTTTTCCATGGGGGTGGTGAGGCTATTCAGAGGGTAGGGGGTGTCCAGGGGGTGGGTGAGCTGTCCATAGGGGTGGGGGGATGTCTATGGGGGAGGGGGTGTCCAGGGGGGTAGGTGGGCTGTCCATGAGGGTGGAGGGGCTATCGAGGGGGGGGGGGGTAGGGGGTGTCTAGGGGGTGGGCAGGCTATCCACGGGGGTGTGAGGGATATCCAGGGGGTGTTCAGGGGGGTACAAGGTGTCCAGGGGTGTGGGCGGGCTGTCCACGAGGGTGGAAGGGCTGTCAAAGGGGGGTATGTGGTGTCCACAGGGGTGGGCAGGCTGTTCACGGGGGTGGGAAGACTATAGACTTGGGTGGGGGGAAATCCCGGGAGGTATAGGGTGTCCAGGGGGTGGGCGGGGCTGTCTAGGGGGTGGGGTAGACTGTCCATGGGGGTGGAAGGGCTGTCCAGGGGGTAGGGGTGTCCAGGGGGTGGGTGGGCTCTTCGCGGGGGTGGGAAGACTATTCTTATGGGTGGGGGGTTGTCTATGGGGGTATGAGGTGTCTAGGGCATGGGCGGGGCACTCCAGGGGGTACGGGGTGTCCAAGGGGTGGGGGGAGGGGGGGGGGGTGGGTGAGATCTCCATTGGAATGGGAGGGATATCTACGTGGGTGGGGGGATATCCAGGGGGTACAGGGTGTCCAGGGGGTGGGTGGGGCTATCCAAAGGGGTACAAGGTGTCCAGGGGGGGGGGGGGGTAGGCGGGCTATCCACAGGGGTGGAGGGGCTTTCCACGGGGGAGAGGCTATCCAGGGGGATGGGTGGGCTATTTATGGGGGTGACAGGGCTATCGAGGTGGGTAGGGTGTGTCCAGGGGGGTGGGTGGGCTGTCCACGGGGGTGGGCAGGTTGTCCACGAGGGTGGGTGAGCTATCTACACGGGTGGAGGGGGGGGGGATGGCCAGGGGTATGGAGTTTCCATGGGGGTGGGTGGGCTATCCACGAGGGTAACAGGGATGTCCTGGGGGGGTACAGGGTGTCCAAGGGGGTGGGAGGGCTGTCCACGGGGGATGGGCGAGCTGTCCACACAGGTGGGGGGCTATCTAGGGGGTTAAGGGATGTCTAGGGGCTGAGGAGGGCTGTCCAGGGGGTATATGGTGTCTAGGGTGGTGGGCGGGCTGTCCACGGGGGATGGCCGGGGTGTCTAGGGTGTATGGGGTGTCCATGGGGGTGGGCAGGCACTCCACGGGGGTGGGGTGGAGTGGGGGGTGGGGGGCTATCCACAGGGGGTGGGGTGGCTGTCCACGAGGGTGGAGGGGATTTCGAGGGGGTAGGGTGTGTCCAGGGGGGTGAGCAGACTGTCCACGGGGGTGGGAGGGCTATCCATGGGGGGGGGGGGGTGTTCAGGGGGGGTACGAGGTGTCCAGGGGGGTGGGTGGGCTGTCCACGAGGGTGATAGGGATATCCAGGGTGTACTGGGTGTCCAAGGGGGTGGGTAGGATGTCCACGGGGGTGGGTGGGCTGTCCATGAGGCTGGGAGGCTATCTAAGGGGGTACAGGGTGTCTAGTGGGGTGTGGGGGGGGGGGTGTCCAGGGGGTACAGGGTGTGTAGGGGGTGGTCGGGCTGTCCACGGGGGGAGGGGCTGTCCAGGGGGGTGGGTGGGTTTTCCACGGGGGGTGGTGGGGCTATCTAGGGGGGTAGTGTGTGTCGAGGGGTTGGGTGGGCAGCCCATGGGGGTTGGTGGTCTGTCCACGAGGGTGGGGTGGAGGGGGGGGTGTCCAGGGGGATGGGTGGGCTGTCCACGAGGGTGGTGAGGCTGTTCAAGGGTGTGGGTGAGCTATCCACGGGGGTGGGCTGGCTGTCCATGCGGGTATGGGGCTATCCAAAGGGGTACATGGTGTTCAGGGGGTGGTCGGGGCTATCCAGGGGGTATGGGGTGTCCAGGGGGGTGGGAGGGCTCTCCATGTTGGAGGGGGGCTATCCACGGGGGGAAAGGCTATCCAGGGGGGTGGGTGGGCTATCCACGGGGGTGGTGGGACTGTCCATGGGGGTAGGAGGTGTCCAGGGGGTGGGTGGGCTTTCCAGGGGGTGGCGGGGATGTCTAGGGGAGGGGTGAATCAGTCACAACAAATCATAAGTCCATTTTTATTATTTTTAGATAAAAAATAAAGATAATGTGACCTATCTAATCACACATATATTCAGGCACACCAAATCATTAAACATCAAAGGTTAGTAATATCAGTAAAAAAATGTAACGGATTAATCTGTCCCTCATCACCATCATTATCATCATCATCATCTTCACCCTCACCCTCATCCTTATCATTGTCTCCATCATTATTCCCTCCCTCCTCAATGCCCTCCTACTCGCCCTTGTACTCATCCTCGACCTCCACATCACCCTCCTCCTCCGCCTCTGTCTCCTCCTCACCACCCTCCTCCGCTTCGGCCTCCTCCTCAGCCTCCATCTCCTCTACCTCGGCCTCCTCCTCACCATCATCTAGACCACCTCTATAACTTCCACCTCGCACACCATATATAGAATGCATCGATGACATATATTCATCACAAGCAGTGCTGGCTTCTGGAGGAAGTGTTGGACGTAAAAATTCCATGAGTTTCATAAATGTATTATTTGCCCTAGAAAACTATTCTTCCATCTATTTGGACCTTTTTTCAGCCTGTTCTACCTGTTATTTAACATAATACAACTCGGCGGCACTAAAACTTGTACCCTAGGAGGGCCAATACCTTGTTGGAACTAGACTCTTCCCAGGTCGGCAACGTACTCTACCAGGGTGCTCATCTCCCAACACCTGATGTAAGTGATCATTTGGCCCAAAATTGTTAGGTTTATGGGAATCAAGGGCCTCTAAAGTAACATGTTACAAATATAAATATATTATTAAGTTTCAAAATAGAGATTAAAATTTTAAATCTACAAAGTAAAACTTACAATCTTCTTTTCAGTCGGTTCATTAACTGCACTTCCATCTTTCTTTCTTCTACTCGAGCAAAACAGTTTTGTTTGAGGTACACGTCCTTCTATATTCTATTTATGCCTCTAAAATGACATTGAATGTAGGAAACCATAATTAGAAATAGGATACCAATAATTAATTTCATAACTAAAATTATATAACAACTTTAGAAATCGAATAAATTATGGAGGAAGAAATAGAAAATGAAAGTCGTAAAGAAAAATTATAAACTGTCATAACTACTGCCTCTCATGATCTGGCATCGTAGTACGTCCCAATGTGTGGACGTATTTTTTAGCATCAATTTTTTTATCTCTTCTGTATGAGTCCTAAATAAAATTCAATAATTAGTATTAATGAAAAACATGAAATATTTCATTTAAATACCTCTAATGTGATTAATACCTTAAATCAACTAGTCGTCCAATGAGTAATCATCTGTTGATACAATTCTAACAGACAATAATCCAAAACAGGGACCTCCTCTAACACTGTTCCCACTCTATCACTCTAGCCGCTGTACAACTCGTGCTTATATGATCTCCAAAGCTCGCCTAAATCCTTTAGACGTGCTGGTCGTGCACCCCCACCATCAGGGAAATTAAACTGAAGATGACACCAAAATATTAATTCATATAAATCAAAAAAATAATATATTGCATTAAATACAACAGATTTATTTACCAATATCTCCACCAAGATTTATCCTTGACTTCATTAGGCAACTTCCTCCATGAGAGCGGGCTGAAAGGAATGATGTCAGAGTATTTGGCAAGCGTCGTCAAAAATCTCCGACATTGCTGCCCTGATTTTTCAATCATTTGACTATCTTCATTATAGTCCACCATCAACTTCGTGCGGCGGTTCCACACCACACGCATGCGTGTATGCCCCTGCCCCCACCTCATATTAGTAGATGCATCTATTATAAAAGAAAAACAAATATTTTATCAATACATGTTATAAAGAAAATAAATAATGGTGTAATTTTTTTAATGTTTTATAAGTATACCTGTGATAGTCTGATCAATGGGCACCACTGGATCTGAAAGAAACTGAAGGAACACCCTGTACAGATGGGGTGGGTCCTAATGTATTCTTTGCAGGGACAGACCCTGGCAGAGCAGAAGTCGAATAAGATGGAATATAAAAGCCCAGCGAGAATAAAAAAGAAGTAAAAGAATATGGCATGGATGGTTGGCCAAATGTTGGATGGGGAGTGGGAATCATCATCAGATATGGTACAGACAGGTGAGGAGGATCAGATGAAAAGGGTGGTGAAAACATGGGAGGCCTAAATATGTTGTGTGTCTCTAATGACACATCGGGATAAGAATGTGGGATGGATGTTATGTTAGTGGGAGGGGAAGGGTCTAATCAGGTATGCTGACCAGATCATCTAGCACTTGTACCACCCCCTTGTACGAACACCCTGAGTACTATGACCACTACTAGGATTCTCATCAAATAACTACCACCTAATAGATAGATCATGCAAAAATGATGAAAAAAAAATCAATCACATGAAATTATATATTATTTAAATATATATATTTTAAATAAAATACTCACTACAGGAACTAGTGGTGGAATGTCCATATCAGTCATGCGACGATTGTTTTACATCATTTGTTTCTGTCGCCTCTCTTTAATTGGTTTCATTTACAGCATTTGAAAACAAATATGGAAGTAATTAGAAAAGGATAACTAATGTGTAACCCAAAAAACAAAATAAATGATCTTGAACAGGTATATAATGAAGTCAATAAATCGTACAAGATGTAATTAAGAAATTTAATTTTTAGTATGATGGTTATTTACTAACTGTCATCAGACTATTAAAATCATGGAACATTGATTCTACCAGATTCATAAGGGGTAAAGCAGTTGTCAAAATTAAGGAAAAACTTAATTTCTTTAGCCCAAGTAGATGCTGCAAGTTTCTATACATGTTTTGCAGAAGAATACAAACCATCATGTTCATTACCTGGTAAAATTTTAAAGAGAGGTCTTAGAGTTGTACTAATTTTATAAAAATCACAGTTGAATAATTAAAATTTTCACCAAGTTAGAAATGATGGTTTCATAGTTTTGAATACAGTTCTATTCCAAATTAAAAAATGCAATTCAAATAAAATTTCAACCAATAAACATTGAAAATTCACATAACGTTCAAGTCGGATACAATATATTTGTTATCAATATTAAATAAATTTTAATAGTACCAACCTTAACAACCCAAGTCAAGGTAAACCAAAAGAATTGAAAACATGAAAAGATGATTTTATATATTTCCCACCACAACTTCAGGTTCACAGTCAACTCTGAAAATTAAGCTATTGGAGTCATCAAAAGTAATAAATGGACCGTTTCCAATGGCAATACGGATGATGTCAATTCCATCATCAAAAGTAATTAATGGGGCATCTACCAATTTTTTTTTCAAGAATGACTTGGATAACTTCTTAACAAAAATATCTCCAAACAAATGGCACAACCAAATAATATCCACCCTTACATTATTGGACAAAATATGACGAATTTATATTGGAATCAACTCATGAAGAAGAATGTGATAATCATGAGTCTTCAAAGATTTTAACTTCAACTCTATTCTATTTACTTATTTAGATATGTTTCTTGAATAGCCATCAGAAACATTAATAGTATCTAGTACTTCTAGAAATTTTTTATGTAGGTGTCATCACATAAGAATCACATGGAACTTTCCATTTATTTTCACTGATACGCACATGATGCAATTCTGGTCTGATTCCCCAATCCACCAATCATCTTTTGTCTTTCCATTAACATTTAGATGAATCAAAAGCAACATTTCACATATATATTTTTTCAATTTTCATTACATCTAAGTAATGTCGTAACAAATTGGTTGACTAATAAAGAAAATAATAAAAGATACTTCACTTTTTTCAATTGTAACAGGTTTCAGTGGAAACATTCTTTCTCTTTCCAAATTTCATTTGAATCTTCCCGAATAAAAAAATGAAATCTTTCAATTCACTAAGCACATTATTTCTATACATACGCTGAGGTGGATCATCGGTCTCCATGGTATTGTAAAATCTTCGACGATTATTTCTATATGGATGGTCCATTGGTAAGAATCATCGATGTACCATAAAACTAAAACTAAAACAATCTTTTAGTCTTCTGGATTGTGTATTCTTTATAAAAACAGGACATGATAGGTTTCTCTTCATGATCCATCCATACATCATTGCATAAGAAGAAAAATCATCGATCATCCACATAAGTGCAATATATATCTAAAACATGTCTTTCAAACATGCATCGTATGTGCGTACACCCACATCCCAAAAGATATTCAACTTTATTATTAAAGGTTCCATGTATACATATATATTATTTTCGGGATCATAAGGGCCATATATGAGTATAATCATGAAAGTGAAAGGTTTTTTCATACACAACCATGAGAGAAGATTATAAATGTGTATAAAAACCATCCGAGTGATATGAAATGTAGGAATCTGCCCAAACCGATTAAGACTGTCACATGGAATACCCAACCTCACATTATGCACGTCAGCTACAAAATCAGGATATCGAGTACCAAATCTCTGCCATGAAAATCCATCTTCAGGGTGAACCAACTCATCATTAGTCTTCTTTCTCTCAGTATCATTACATCACATTTTTATTGATATTTCATCAGACATACAAATATTATAGAGCTTGGGGGTCAATGGAAAGTCTTTTAGTGGAACACGGGATGGTGTTCCATCATCTTTTGGCTTCCAGCGGGATGTGCCACATTTTATACAATCATTTCGTTCAACAGTTTCATCCCAGAATAAACTGAAATCTTTCGGGCAAGCATGAATTTTGTTTGTTGAAAATCTAAGTTCATCAACTAACTTCCATTTCATATAGTGGTTTGAGGGAATATCTGCATTATCTATAATTAATTCCATCTAAAAAGGTAATAATGCAATTGATGTAAGTATTAGAAGTCCCATAAATAATTTTCCCATTAAACAATCAGATTAAAAATTCTAGATTTTCTATTTTACTTCATTGTCGATATAATGGAGTTGTGTCAGCATCATTCAAAATTTTCACCCTGACAACATCATCATTTTCATTAGACGCATCATGTGTGCTCATATCGAAATATTCTTTGGTCGGAATCCTTTGTTTTTCAAGATAACGAATAAACAGAAACCGATCATATAACAAATTCTCCAATCCATTCCTCTCATTTGGATGATCAGTAATTTGAGATTTCATTTTCTCCCCATTGTGATACCACATAGAATAGTTTTCGTGAAAACCATATTTGGTTATGTGGTAACCGACTTTTTCATGACTCAACCAAGGTATTCTAACACAATTGTAATAGGGTCAGTGTATGTGACCACTATCTGAAGCATTGTGAAATTCAAAATCTAAAAAGCTCAATAAATTGTTTTAAAAATCACTTGAAATCTGATTGGTTTCATACATCCAACTTCTATCCAATCTGTAAAAAAATTTTTATAAGTCATTCTTCAAAATCAATTCAATAAGATTTAAGTTCCACTGAAAATATATTTAAGTAAACGAGAATTGTTTACTTTATGTGAAACCATAAATGACACATTACTCTATATGATATTCATAATATAAAAGACAATAAAATACTATATTTATAAAAAAATATCTTTGAAGAGCTATACATGAGTGTACAAGATCATGTGCACTTGTGGAGGATAATTATTCAAGAGTTGAGTAAATTTTAGATCGAAGAAATTTTATATTTTAGTAGATTATTTGAGTGATCTCATACACTTCCCAAAGGGGTGGGGGTGTCCAAGGGGGTACGGGGTGTCCAGGGGGTGGAAGGGCTATCCAGGGGGTGTCCAAGGGGTTGGGGGGGGGGGGGGATGTCCATGGGGGTCGGGGTGTCTAGGTGGGTGGGCTGTCCACGGGGGTGGGGGATGTCCAGGGGGATACGAGGTGTCCATGGGGGTGGGCGGGCTATCCATGGGAGTGGCAGGGCTGTCCAGGGGGGTCGGGGTGGGTGTCTAGGGGGTGGGGGGATTTCGAGGGGGGTGGGGGGGATGTCTAGGGGGGTACGAGGTGTCCAGGGGGTGGGCGGGGCTGTCCATGGGGGTTGTCAGGGCTTTCTAGGGGGGTCGGGGGTGTCTAGGGGGGTGGGGGGGGGGATTTCTAGGGGTGGGAGAATGTCCATGGGGATACGAGGTGTCCAGGGGTGTGGGAGGGGTGTCCTGGGGGTGGGCAGGGCTGTCCAGGGGGGTACGAGGTGTCCAGGGGGGTGGGAAGGCTGTCCACGGGGGGTGGCAGGGCTGTACAGGGGGGTTGGGGTGTCTAGTTTGGGTGGGGGGGGGGATATCCATGAGGGTGGGGTGGGTTGGGGAGGGGTGGGGGGGGGGGTGTCCAGGGGGTATAGGGTTTTCAGGGGGGTGGGAGCGCTGTCCAGTGGTGGGGCTGTCCAGGGGGTTCAGGGGTGTCCAGGGGGTGGGGGGCTTTCCAGGGGTGTACGAGGTGTCCAGTGGAGTGGGCGGGCTGTCCAGGAGGGTGGCGTGGCTGTCTAGGGGGTACAGGGTGGGTGGGTGGGCTGTCCCTGGGGGGGGGGGGGGGGGCTCTCCAGGGGGGGTACGAGGTGTCCAGGGGGTGGGAGGGCTATCCACGGGGGGTGGGCGAGCTGTCCACGGGGGTGGAGGGGCTATCCAGGGGGTGGGCGGGCTATCCACGGTGGTGGAGGGGCTTCCCAGGGGGTGGGGGAGTCGGTGGGGGGGGGGGGGGGGGGGTTGTCCAAGGGGGTGGGGGTGTCCATCCCCAATCTAGGGTCGTAAAATCCAATCTCTATCCAATTATAGCATGATTTCAATACTGTTGTAGGTGAATGAGAAGACTGTTGGTGTAAAGCATAAATATCATACATATAAATCACAACACACCCAATTGTAAACACACCACAAAATATCATATGTGGATCAAATTTTATGAGCCATGTTTCGATGGGATGCTACTCACGAGAGTATGCGCCTTGTTATATCATTAAGTGATAAGAAGTTGTACGAATGTTAAATTTGTATGAGAACAATATGGACTCTGGATAAGAACCTGAGTGAGATTTCTTTGCATAGATCACTTATTCTTAGAAGGGTATGAGTGAGTGTTGGTATGAAACTTCAAGAAAACTCTTAACGTTTTAAAGAAACTATACATTAGTTATATGTGATTCATATTCTTTTGTAGAGTATCGGAGTGGACAACCCATCCCCCTCCCTAGACAGCCCACACCCCACCACACCCCTGCACCCCCCTACCCCCTTGCAGCCCATGCCACCCCGATAGTCCCCCACCCCACTTGGAAACCCCCCCACAACACCTGGACAGCTCACCCCCCTCCTCCATGGACAACCCACACCCCCTCCCCCACCTGGACAACCCACCCCACCCCCTCCCCTCCATCCCCCTTCCCTCCTACAACCCCCTTGTATAGCCCACCCCCACCCCCACCTGGACAACCCATGCCCCCACCCCCACCGGATAGCCCCCCTCCTTGGACAACCCATACCCCTCCCCCACCTGGATACACCAGCCACCCCCCTCCCTGGACAACCCACACCCCTACAGCCTCGTACCCCCTCTGCAGCCCCCACCCCGATAGCCCCCACCCCACATAGACATCCCCACCACACCAAGTAATCCCACCCATCCTCCCGGGATAACCCACACCCCCTCCCCCACCTGGAAAACCCACCACCTTGGACAACCCACCCCCCCTTGACAGACCCCACCCCCACCCCCACCTGGAAATCCCACATCCCCTCCCATGCAGCCCCCCTACATCCCCTAGACAACCCACCCACCCCACACCACCCCCACCGAGATAGCCCACGTCCCACTCCCCACTAGACAACCACCCTCCTTGGATATCCCATACCTCCTCCCCCACCTGGATAGCCACCCCCCCGGACAGCCCAACACCCTCCCTGGACAGCCCACACCCCCCACCCCTACATCCCCTACCACCCGGACAACCCCTTGAAACCTAGACAACCCCACCCCCCACCTGAACAGCAAACCACCACCCCCACCTAAACATCCCACCCCCACCCCCACCTAGACATCCCCCACCCCACCTGGACACCCCCCAACCCTACCTGGACAGAACCCCCACCTGGAAAACCCACCCCCACCACCCACACCTGGATAGACCCCCCACCCCCACCTGGATAGCCCAACCCCCCATTGGTGTGGTTTTTATAGAATCAGGGTTTTTATACTCTAAATACTATAGATAATTAATCTTTAATAAGATAGTAGTGACCCAAACTATTTGTTATAGAGTATTCTTTAGAGGATTTCTGTGGAAATAAATAATTGAATGTGGGGAGAGTTATAACATCCTGAAAACCAATTTTAGATACATACATCCCTTTATTTATAATAGCATATGTTTAGGTCTTATCTTGGGTTATTTTGGATTTCTTTGTGAAAAGTTTTGAGTTTTTTGGTCATATGCGTAGTTGGAACATGGTTGGATAAAACCAGATAGATCAGCATAGGAAACCATGTGCCTAATATTGGATTTATAGAGAGGGGAACATAGTTAGAAAAAAAATCATTTCCTAACCCTCAAACAATAAGACATGGGACATTACTGTGTGTATGATTTTTCAAGTCATGTATCCAAATTCATCATCCAATTAATGTAGCCTGGGTGGGGGGGGGGGGGGTGTCCAGGGAGGGTGGGGGTGTCTAGGGGGTGGGGGGTGGGGGGAGGGGACTATCCAAATGGTGGGGGTGGGGGTGTCCAGGGGGTGGGGGGTTTCCCGGGGGTGGGGGGAGGGGGATGTCCAAAGGGTGGGGGGGTGTCCAAGGGGGTGGGGGTGCAGGGGGTGGGTGGCTGTCCAATGGGGGGGGGTGTCCAGGTGGGTGGGGGGTGGGGAGGGGGGTGTCCAGGGGGTGGGTGTGTTCAGGGGTGACAATACCCATACAATACCTTAAAAATTACTTATACCCAATCCAACAAACATCACAATTCCAATCCATCACCTAAACAACATCCAATTCATCCTCAATATCAATACCCGTCCCATTATTCCTAGAACAAAAACTATAAATACAAAATCCAAATCCAATTTTCAACTAAACTAAAGTCCATATAAACTACCATATCAACCCACTAAACAAACCCTTTACCATGTTTGAAGTGTATAACAAGAAATAGAAAACAAATCAAAGGTTTTGGAATGACACAAATAGAAAGAACTCAAATTTAGCCTAAATCAAAATAGAAAACAGAAAAAATAGAGGGATAACATTAAAACTAAGGTAACACTTACTAATTTTAAGTGTAGAAATAAAAAAATGATTGATTAAATATGGATCTATTGCTAGAAGGAGTTTCGTGACCGATAAAACTTTTGGGGGAGCTTTGGATTAGGGTCTGCAATCTGGAAGAGTGGAGAATGAGGTGCTGTGTATTTGGGGGAAACCATTCACAATGGTTTTTAAAAACCATTGGGGAAGCCTCTATTTACCAATGGTTTATTAAAACCATTGGTATATCTTATAGGAAGTAAATATTTCCCAACGGTTTTTTCAAACCGTTGGGAAATCTTTACTATATTAACACATTGCCAACAGTTTGAACAAACCGTTGGAAAATGTTTCCCTTTTTTACAGTATACCAACGGTTTCTTTAAACCATTGGTATATATCCATTTGGAAAACCTCCATTTCTAATAGTGAAAAAATTTCAAAACAATCCTAATGCGTTTTCTCAGTTTTGAGTATGTCACTTGTTCTTTAACTAAAATTAATGTCAATTTTAAATAATGACACATTTGGATTTATACTAGCCACATCGTGCATCATATTGAGGTGAAATTTATTTCTATTTATCACAAATTACTGATGTATTTTTTTCCTAAAGTATCAAAACAATCCTAATGTTTTTTCCCGGTTTTTAATATTTCAGTTTTGTTTTTTACGAAAATGTCATTTCAAATTGAAAACACACATTTTGAATCATATTAGTCACATCATGCATTAGTTTTACATGAGACTAATTCATACACATCATAAATGACTTATTAATCACTGTTCTAAATTATCAATACAATCAGAATGCATTTGTTTGGTTTTTAGTGAGTGACATGTTTTGAACTAAAATGTCAATTTTAAACCGATAACGGAAACTTTTAGACATACTGGTCACAACATGCATTGAATTGAGTTGTGGGTGACTCCTACATGTCAAAAAAGACTCATGGATCATTTTCCTAAACTAAAAAAAACAATTAGAATGTATTTTCTTGGTTTTAAGTACATCACTTGTTGTTTTTACTTAAATTAATGTTAATTTTAAATAAAATGAGACACTTGGAGTTGTACCGATTGCACCGTATATCATATTGAGGTGTGACTAATCCATACACATAAAAAATGACCAATATATCATTTTCCTAAAATATAAAAACAATCTGAACGTGTTTTCTAGGATTTTAGTACGTCACTTGTTTTTACTAAAATTAATTTCAATTTTAAATAAAAAGAGACACTTTGAGTTATAATAGCCACATCGTGTATCGAAATGAGGTGCATTTGACTCTTCTACATCAAAAATGACTCATGGATTGTTTTCATAAAATATAAAAACAATTAGAATGTTTTTTCTTGGTTTTAAGTACGTCACTTGTTGTTTTTTACTTAAATTAATGTCAATTTTAAATAAAAAGAGACACTTTGAATTGCAATGGATGCATCGTGCATCATATTAAGGTGTGACTGGTCCCTAAACATCACAAATGACTAATAGATTATTTTCCTAAAATATAAACACAATATGAATGCGTTTTCTCAGTTTTCAGTATACCACTTGTTGTTTTTACTTAATTTAATGTCAATTTTAAATAAAAAGAGACAATTTGATTTGTAACGGCCACACCGTGCATCGAATTGAGGTGCGGTTGACTCCTACATGTCAAAAAATGACACATGTACCATTGTACTAAAATATAAAAACAATCCAAATGTGTTTTCTCTATTTCAATACGCCAATTTTTGTTTTTACTTAAATTAATGTCAATTTTAAATAAAAGTAGACACTTTGAGTTGTACTAGACACACCATGAGTCGTATTGAGGTTTATCTAATCCCTACACATTAAAAATTACTAATATATTTTTTCCTAAAATATCAAAACAATACAAATATTTTTTCTCAATTTTCAGTATGTCACTTATTGTTTTTGCTTAAATTAATTTCAATTTTAAATAAAAAGAGACACTTTGATTTGTACCATCATTCTTAGACATAATTTCTAAAACAATTCATAATAATACAAGGATATGAAACATAAGAAAGGGTGATCGTAGATGTTAAATTAGTGTAAACAATGGATATATCAATGATCATATAAGGATAACATGAGCATAAAGATTTTAGAAGGTGATATTAACATTATAAATTCATACCCTGCATATGGAAGTCACATCTTTATGCTATTTGTGTACATTATTTTATAAGGTATGCTGCCATTTCGTTTCTGATTGCATCTATATCATCTTGTGAATATGAGTATTTTTGATAGTCATAGTTGTACTGAAAAAATATAAAAACACAAGGGATTAATAAATAATTTTAATGAAATAGTATTAATCTTAGAAAATACCTCTTCAGGGATGTTGGTTTGTTTATGGAATACGATATATCTCATAAATTTACAAACATAATAACCACAATATTTTCCATTGGTTAGTTTCAAACACTATAGAAATTTTGAGGAGAATAAGTAATTTGTTTTGATATGTTTTTGGATAGTGAAATCTCATTATATATACCCTGATACTTATCTAATCATAGTACTTTTTTTATTCCTTATCCTTATCCCCTTGTCTCATTCCTTTTTTCCGATGATAGTGATACACATTTCTATCATAATAGAATCCTCATTAAAAGATAACATAAATTATATAACATGATGTTTAGTTCTAAAA
This sequence comes from Viscum album, assembly GCA_963277665.1. Taxonomy (NCBI): domain Eukaryota; kingdom Viridiplantae; phylum Streptophyta; class Magnoliopsida; order Santalales; family Viscaceae; genus Viscum; species Viscum album. The sequence goes on from OY728130.1 coordinate 1,716,518,567, forward strand.
CATTGGATGTAGTGTATTATAAATTGACAAATTCCATCATGTGTGGATGGTTTGTTGGATATCCATGCAATAAATCTAGGAAATAAATCTTTGGAGTATCCAAATTTACTTTAGTGTGCATCCAATACTACCTAAAAACACAAAAAACTAATTAATGAAAGAAATGAAAATAAATTTGATATGATTAAATTGTAGAGTCTTACCCATGCATCATTGGTATTAAATATAGTCCGTCATCTAAAAATTTTCTTTTAAAGGATTTGATCAGACCTGCCACTATTTCAGACTTTTTGTCAGGTTCTATTTTGGATTTTGTTCTTTATGTGAGGGGGACTAAGGAGTCCTAATTTTTTTTCATGGGAAAACCCCTTCAATTGTTTTTCATATATACTCCTGACAAAAATATGAAATGTATTTTTTCATAATTAACACAATATATCAGCTTTTGGAAAATGAAATCATGAAAACATACCTTGGGTATACATTCACAACTGATCCACCTATCTAGTCATAATTGAGGATTTTGGTTTCACTCTTATGACCAATGAAGTATTGATCTTTCTATCTGTATATATTTTCTTCAAATTCAACTATCCACATGATCCTTAAATGATAGTAAATGTGGATATAGAAAAAATGGGGTAATTGTGCTTTCAGTATATCTTTTTGATCGGTTGGTCAATCCTTTAGATGGTTTTGATACAATCTTTCATTTCATCTCCTTATCTTTGTCTGTATGTAATAACATTCATCAGTTTAGACCTTTTTTATTAATTGTGAAAGGTTTAGCATGAAAGGTATATTGGAAATGAATACCTCCTTGTTGACATGCTTTTTTACAAGATGTGACGACCATGTGATGAATGTTACAACAGTTTTTTTGTCCATATTAATTTCATCCTCACGGATTGGAAGAGGCAGATCTATGTTTGGATCATGGTATACATTAATCGACACTCACACATGATCTATTAGAAGTGGTATGTTGTGTAGCATGTCCGTTTGGATATTGAACACCGTATCCCTCACCAAAAGGTGATGGGTGGGTGTTACTAGATATAACTCACAATTATTATCACCCTGTATAATAGTAATAAAGGAAAGGTATTAGTGTATGTATTTTTCAAATTTCACAAAAACATTTATTAGAACATTTATTACCTCTGCTAAGACATCTTTTTTAGGGGAATGGCTAGTTCTATAGTTAGTGGGGGTGGGGTGGGATCTTTACGTGGTGGCTATTCTTGAGTTTCTTATTCTCTTTGCTTATCCCTCATTAAAATTTATACCATATCTTTATGTCATTGGAACTGTCCTTCAAGGGTAGATATTTTTTCTCTCATATGTTTTATTCATTCACTTTTATTTTTATCTTGTTTTTTTTCTAAAAATATGTTCGGGGTGTCACCCCAAAACCCGCACCTCTAATGCGGCCATATTGTTCTAGTTGCTTCAAGGCCACTGATAGTTTGTGTTCATATGGAATAGATGTTGTTGATTTCTATGACTATGTTAGATTGAAAATATAATAAAATAAGTGATCATTGTTAATTAATAGCAATGTAAATAAAAATAAATTTTTATTATGTAATACTTACACATAATTCCCACACTTTTTGTGTGTTCTCATCTATTAGTATCCCATATTTATTTACAAGTGGTTCCTTCCATATCACATGGCATGCGATGGAAGTACCTTTGGATTTTGAGTCATCAATCTGCATATAAATTTAGGAACATAATTATTGTGTTTTTTCATGTCACATAAAAGTATTACAGTATATTTAGAATACGTAACAATTTTTTTTTCAAGTGAAGCATAACCCATCATTTCTTTACGGTAGGGGTATTCTAGTTTTGCTACTCATTCCTTATTTTCATCACTCAGTTGCTATTTTATAAATAAAAAATTTTCAATCAAAGTGAAGAATGCACATATCGTCAAACAATGTATTACTAACCACAATGTACCTAAAAATACATATTCGCATAAAAACCAGTAAACACACCCCATACTTCTTGGGTTATCAGGTGTGCATGGATAAGCGGTGGGTGTGGGTTTAGTTTACCTTCATCATCATTAATATGATGTCTTATTATGATTATGTAAAATCCTCTGTGAATCCTTAAAACAAGCATTAATACATGCTTCTTGTGGGATTCATCCGCTATAAATGCACTCTGTAATAGATGATTACAAGTAAGTTAATGTTTAATTATATTATTTTTTATTAAAATACAGAAATGATATCACAATGTTACCATAATCTATTCCCATATCAGTGAATTAAGACTGGTCATAACATAGTTCCATGAATCTATGTCAATCAACACACATTGCTGAGTGATGATTCCAATATAACTACTGAACATAGCCTTATTGGGGTTAACATACTGACCCCATGCATTCCATCTAACCTCATATTTTATTCCTTTGGCTTTTGTATTAAGGATTTTTTCTAACACAATCAAACTACGATTCCCTATTTTATTCTATGATTTCAGTCCTTCGTCATCTAACATTTCACCAGAATCAACATTGTCAACATGTTCTTCTAGAGTGGTGGCATTGACACGTGTAGATGGTTATTGTACCTCTACACTGTGAGAAGCAGCAGGTTGAGAGACCTACTGTTCCTTGGGAATGGGATCGCCAACATGTGCAAAAGATTGCTCCTCTACACTATGAGAATCAGCAAGTTGAGAGAACTATTATTCCTCGATATTGGGATCACTGACATGTGTGGAGGTTATTATCTGCAGAAGTGGTTTAAAATTTAATTTAGAGCACATAAATACAACAGAAAATAGATAATAAAATGAGATAACATGATATATATTAAGAAAAAAATGTAACCTGATTATTGAACTCTTGTTTTCTTTTTTAATGGATGAAGGGATTTTCCCCCTCTATCAATGATCCAAATCCCTTCATTGTGGTATCCTATGAGATAAAAAACACATTCTACATTGATACTATTATGAAATTATTACGACTCTCTAATAAAAGGGTCATCCCCAGTTGAATTTTTATCTGAACCTTCAATGATTTTGGTCGATAATAGAACAATTAATCACTTTTTGATTACGGTATCTATAACATAAAATACTTTTATAAACTATGATTCTATTATAAATGGTTCATCTATGTACCCTTGTTTACTGAAGTCAACTTTCAAGAATCCAAATTTGTCTATTTTATTGGCACTTTTATTATCAACCCAGTTACATTGAAAAAATGACACTTGGAATGTTATATAATCCAACTCAAATATTTCTTTGATGATGACAAAGTATGAAATATTCACGTAAATTGGGTTTCTATTCTTAGTACCATAAATATGCATCGCTTCAGCCATGAGTGTAACTCCACTATTTTTTATGGTCCTATATTCATCATTATCATTTATATAGAACATATAAATATTAATTACATAATGTTTGTATGATAATACAGACACACATGGTCCTTCAGCTAGCCATTGAATTCGTTCTAAAATAGAATCTAGATTCTCATCTTACTCTTTTAAAATATGGTCATGAAACCATCCTGTAAACTTTTTATTATGTGTATTTGATATCCATCTTTCAGACCTTGATGGATTAAAATTCCTAAGAATATATTTGTGGGTTTCTAAATATGGGAAACCTCCAAACTGTTATGAAAAATGTAATGGTGGGACCTCTCCCGATCTATAATATTGATTGTGACAACCTCTATTCCAGAAATTACTTCACCTGCAAGCCACCCAGTGTGATAATATTTCTTTATAGGTTTCAATTATTTTATTTTCTCCACGGAATTTATGTTTGTGGGATATATGAATAATGACTTCTGCACATACTAATTCTCTCAATCCTAAGGAATAACAGGTTTCTCAACCATTTAGTGCTCCCAATGCAGAGGAACAATACCCTTATACACATACTAATGCTACCAATCCAGAGGAACAACATATTTACTATATTAAATGGTAGATTTTGGACAAACGGTATCCCAAAAAATTACAAGCATCATAACGTGATGATGTTAGAAAAAATTATTAAGTTGATAATCAAAGACATCAGATTCGAGGTTGGATGGAATATAGACTGCCAAACTATTAACCCCAATAAGATCATGTTCAGTAGTTACATTGGGACCACCACTCGACCACATGTGGCGATTGATATAGATTCATGACACAATTTTGTGCATGTTCTTAAGATACTAATTTGGGAAAAGAATAGGGTAACATTATGATATACTTTCTTTATTTTTCTAAAAAAAACAAAGAAATTTTGAATTACTCTTCATTATCTATTACAGGGTACATTTGTAGTAGATTAATCTCAAATTAAATTTGTATTAATGCTCGCTGTAAAATATCATAGATCCTTTCAAAAAATTCTTATGAAGTTTCATCTCAATGATGCTAAAGTGAAAATAAACTCTTACCCACTACAGATGTATTCACACCTGATAAGCCAAGAAGTGTGAGATGAATTTATTAGTCATCATGAGGAGATATATTTTCAGGTACATTGTGAATAGTAAATAAATCCTTAAAAGACGCTTCGGCGGTGGCGTAGTGGTGAAGGAGAGGGGTACAACAACACTGTTCTTTTGGCGGTTTAGGGTTTGAATCCTAGGAGTTCGCTTTTGGGGGGAACCTCTCCCCCGGGATCTACTCACCTTACCGAGTCACCTAGTTTATGAATGGGTGGGAAAAATAAGACGCAACCCACCCATGCTGACAGATTTCTTAACGAACCATCACCGCCCATGTTTTTACCCTCTGGGACGCTCTGCCATCTCAGCTGACAACGACACCTTCTCGGCTAGGGCTCCCTCCAGAGTGACCTCTTTGTGGGGAGGGGGGTTTACTTGAGTGGAGGGTTTGAAAAGGCCAGACATGGGAATTATCTTTTAATAAGAAAAAAACACTTGAAAATATAGGTATTATTCACTTTGATTTAGAATTTTTAATTTATGAAACAACAACTAAGTGCTGAAAATAGGCAACAGGCAGCAAAACCAATACAACCCTATCGTAAATTCAACATGGGGTATACTTCACTTGAAAAAAATGATATGTATTTTAAATATACGATAATACTTTTATGTCACTTGAAACAATAAAATAATTATGTTCATCTATTTATATAAAGATTGATGAATAAAATCCAAAGGAACTTCCATCCCACATCATATTCTATGAAAGGAGGCATGTGTAAATTTGGAAGGAATACTAATAGATGAAAACACATAAAAAGTGTGGGAAACATCTGTAAGTATCACATAATAAATTTTTTGTTTTGTTTTAAATTAGTATTATATAATAATGGTTACTTATTTTCCTATATTTTTTATCTGACTTATAAAAATGAATCATCATCAGTTGTACCTGATGAACAGCTACTATCAGTGGTCTTAAAGCGGCCAGAATAGTTTGACCACATCAATGGTACAGGTTTTGGGGTGTCACCCCAAACATATTTTGATAAAAGAAATTAATAGAGGGATACAGAAAATAAAATGGAAGAGTTGTTGGCATGATTAGATGCTATAGAAGAAAATTTTAATTAGCATTCAAAGTTGTTAAAAAATGTTATAGGAAAGAATCAAAGAGAAGAAACAACACAAGAATAAGTACTACGTGAAGATCCCCTTTACCTCCACTAGTTTTGAGGCAAGACATTTCCCTCAGAGAACTATTTTAAAAGAGGTAATCAATATTTTCATAATTGTTTATGTGAAATGTGAATCAGGAAGACACTAATAACTTTCATATACTGATATTCTACATGACGAAAGTGATTGTGATTTATAGCTATCAACACCAAACCATTGTAATGTTGGGAGGGGTACCATGTACAATATCCAAGGAGATATTATACACAGTAGAAAACTTCAAATAGGTCACGTGAGAGTAGTGATTAATGCAACTCAAGAGCCGAGTAATGATATACCTATTCCAGTTGATGATGCTTATATTAACACAGTCAATCAATCTATTGGAAAATTCATAGCATGGATGTTAGATATTGTAAGAAAACATGCAGACAAGGAGAAAATAATTTCAATTTGTTTTTCAAAACCATTAACAATTAATGAAAAAATGTCTGAACGGATGAATGTTATTACATAAAAACAAAGGGATGGGGGTAAACGAAAGTTCAAATCAAAAGGATCTAAATTATCAACCAACCAATAAAAAATATAATGTGAGTGGTTATTCAATAAATAGAAATAATACATTAAGAAATATATGTTCTATACCCTTAAAGATAAGGAAGAATCCAACACCAAACTACATTATTTTGTAATATTTTAGCAATTTATGTTATTATTTCTTTATTTTTCATTTTCCTCATTATTGGTGAATTACATTATCAGTCCAAAAATTCATATATAGATGCCACATCATACTGAATACAATGTTTAAAAATATACCTATTACAAACCAAACATATGTATTAATTTTGAATAAATTAAAATATAAAAATATATATAATAACCAACTTACATGGAAAAAAATTTCATCATGTTGATTCCCAAAAAATCTCCAACTTCTAGCTCCATAATATTGATATTTTAAACAATCACTTTCAGTTCCTGCCAAAAAATCTTAGTATCTATTGAAAGCTCATAAACTTCCAACAAAAAAGAAGAATATGTTAATAATTTATGTAGTTAAAAATAAGTAGTATTTGAAGTCATAGTATCCTATACACATTGTTTTCTATATAGTATATATTTACCTTTAAAGTATTACTGTAAGAAAATAGATAAATATAAAAAAATTTAATGTTAATTTTATTTAACGTTAATATCAAATAAAGGTTAAAATCTATACAAACCTCTATAGTAATATATCAGACAAGTCTAGATGGAAAAACTAAAAAATGGACAATACTTACTCGTTATATAGTAACATAATCTATAGGAAATTGTATTCTATATGATCTATCTTTAATAACCTATACAATTTCTCTAAGATTATCCATATCTATTTGTTGGTGATGAACGATATACCCAATATAATATACAATCCCATATTCAACAATATGATGTTAGAGATCCTCAATATACAACTCACAATAAATGGGAAGCTGTGGAGGAGGAGGAGGTGTAAGAGTTTGATAATTAAGAGGAGGTGGAGGAGTGAGATCTGCAAGAGGAGGTGGAGGAGTGGGTTCTATAGGTAGAGGTGGAGGAGTGGAATATGTAGCCTGAAACTATTTTTGTATGTCTCCAAGCATAGACTGTACCGAAGCTCTAATCTTATCCTCCACCATCTCATGAATTTCCTGATGTTTAGATTCTAAATCTTCTATTTTATTTTTATATACAACCACATTTGGAGAAGCTTAAGAATGAAAAAACACGTTTTTAATCAATAAACTTGCTGTGTATCCTCATACATAACCCAGGTGTTCAAGATTTCCCAATGAAGTTGCTAAAATATCCTTCCAACCTTCAGGTATGAAGGTATTCTGTGTTCTATTTTACTTAAGGGAATCAAATATAGAATATTTGAGAAATTCAATAGTGAATCACAATATATAAATATTTTAATTAACTTAAATAACATAAATAAATTAAATAAATTAATGAAATTATCTCATATATATTCGTAGACTCTTCAATAATATATTTTTCCTTTTTTCTCATTTAGCTCCTCTTCTGTTTTTTATGCCTAGCTAGGGGGTGGAGGGTCAGCCTCTATTGATCCTGAAGACTCAACTCTCAGTTTATGATTTTTTTAGTGATCATTTATTATTCGAAAAACGTATTCCCTCCATGGGATAAAGTATTAGGGTATATATTTTTAAATGGGATCTCTTGATGAGATCTCCTCAGTAGGTGTAAATTGAGAATAAAAAATCCTGAATATGAAAATTAATATATAACAAAATTCTAAAAGATAACATCTCACTTACCGAAAAATAATTATTGAAATCTAATTTCATCCAACCATTTCTATGTATCTTCATCTAGATAAGGAAATATATCACATGGTTTTTTAATTTTAATTTTCTCAAAATTGAAATATCTTGTGAGGGTTGATTTAAAATCCCTCTATCTCATAACAACCAAATCTAAACATTTCTTCCCTACTTCTCTAATGTCTGGTATATTATATGTATTTTGATAATAAGAGAAAAAACATATATTAGTAAAATACTTCATGATAAGTAAAATAATAAAAAATGAACATTCCAAAATTGTCTCCCATAATTGATATATTTTCTTCTTGTCGATACTTTTACAATTAAAAATAAAAATACAAAATTTTTCTTATGCTTTCATTAAAACAATGGTCTTAAATTGTTTTTAACTTGGACCCCTAGTAATATCATTATCAACAAACGTAATCAACATCCTATTGTCCCTACTACAAGAAAATGATAATTTTGGTAAATTTATCCAGCCATGTTTACCAACCGTAGAAGTATTCTATACCCCTGTTGAAGTAGATGGTTCATGTGTAGAAGGATGAAGTGGCTCTCCAACAAAAGTATTTGTACAGTCCTCCATAAAATGTTACACCTTGGTTTTTTAAGTTTTGGTATATGATTCGGTTTGTTGGGAAACCTAATATTTTCTTGGGTTTGGGGTGTGATAGGTGTTGAGTTTTGGAGTGTTTTCTTTGTCTATTATTTACCTCATGGTCAATCCTTTGTTATTTTGTGAGTTTTTGGAGAAACATTGAATTTTGGATTAATAGGGGCCTCCGCACGGTTTGGCGCATGGTTTTATAAACCATGCGGAAGGTATAAAACCTACTGCACAGTTGGCACATGGGAATGTGGTCTCTTATAAGTAACCATGCAGTCTCTCTGGTGCCTAATACATGGTTCGACATACAGTTTAATAAACCGTGTATCCTAACCATGCGAAACTACCCAGAATTAAAAAAATGTGTTTATCCTAATATACCCCCTCGGGATTTTAGACCCAAATCTTACCAAATTGAATTTTCTAGGTGCATCCATACCTAGGTAGGTCTCTCCCATGCTCTCTAATCCCTTCCTCTTGCCCCTTTGATGTAGATATAAGAAACCCTCAAGGTAGGGCTTGATTCTCAAGGAAATTTCCCTCTCCTTTCTCCTCCCTCTTCCATCTTATTCCATTTTTTTCAGGTTTATCTTCTACCCTAGTCATAATCAACCTAGGGTTATTTTTCCCATGTTTTTATGGTTTTTTTGGTTGTTTAGGGGTTTTCATCATATATTTAGGGTTTTTTAACCCTTATCATGTGATTTTGAGTGTGCATTTCCATTCCACCATGGATTTGAGGTAGGTTTCCCTTGAACATGCCTTTGTAATTTAATATTAATCTATTTCATGTTATTTTAACCTCCTTTACATTTTTAATATTTTTATACAACCTTTGGATAAATTATTTGGTGTGCAAAATGGTAGTTTATGCCTCATTTTATGAAAAAACATGTTGTTTTGTTATAAATGTGCACACCCCATGTTTGATAAAATGTTTTGTTAGTTTTTTCATGTGGTTTTTGATGTGTAAATGTTTTTAGCATCTTGAATAAATTTATGGCATGAAATTGGTGTTCTGTGCCTTGTTGAGTTCTAAATATGAATTGTTTTGTTAAATATTACATGCCTTGTGTTTGATAAAATGCATGGTTGGATTCTATGGGTTAATTGTGATATAAAATGGTTCATTTAGATTTATGAATGTGTTGTAATAGTGTGATATGTTATCTTTGGATCCCTTATATGGTTTCCCATGTGGTTTTGGTTTTATAAAGAAATGAGTTATGGGTTTTTAAGGTGTTTTTGGCATGTGCTACTGATGAATGGACGTTTGGAATTTTATAAAATGGTTGTGATTTTATGTGTAATCTAAATATTTTAAAGGATTTTATAAATTTTTTGATGTATAAAATGGTGTGTTTACACCTATTTATAAAAAGTATATTTTTTATTTTTGATAAATGTTGGTTTTGTAAAATGCATAAAGGTCTATTTGGAAACTTTATGAAAATGATGAAAGTGTTTATTATGAAAACCTCCTTTGGATGTTTCTCATTCGTTGTCTGTGTATAATGGTTGGGATTTCCTCACTATAGAATCCTTGCAATCCATTATCAGAGTCCCTCAGTTTGGACTCTTTGTGTTCTATTTATTCTATAGTATTAGATTGATCCTTGGGGTGGCTTAGGGTGATGCCTGTTGTTTATTTATTATTATAAATATACATGTGATTGGATGGGTGGATAGCATCGGATGGATCGTCCTTATTATATACATGAGATATGGGAACTTGAAATATTAATAGATTTTTTTGAGAATGATTGCTGCATTGGTAGTAGACATACTGACCAGGGGCCCATAGTTGGTGGATATATTTGGGTTTATTGCTATGGGATTTTCCCTCATTCTGTCCTGATTAGGGTGGTCGATTGTATTGAGAATTTTTAATTCATTGTGTGTGGCATGATACAAGGGATGGGGTCTAATTTATTAGTATCTTTTGGATTATTCTTGATCCCCAGGGTTTACCTATGTCTATTGGTTCTTAGTAGCTTGCTATGATAAATGTGATACTTATGATTATTTCCATTTCCCTTGTGGTGTGAATACTATAGTTCATACTTATGTAATGTTTTTATTGGAAAGAGATGTGCTGATTTTAATAAGGCTTATAAAAATTGTTTTAAAATAAAAGTGTTTTATCCCATTAGTTCAATCTGAAAAAAATTATTCATCACTTTCCCCTTAAAAATACCAATGTGTCACTAATGGAATGAACCTGATTTTTGAACTAATTAAGGGAAATGAGTTGTACTTTGTTTTATGTAAAATGTGTAGAAAATGATACTTTGATATATTTTAGTTCAAACTTGAAAATGATGTTTCTTTTATTTTAAAGGAAGTGCATTGGGAATATATAATTGGTCTAGGCTACTGAGTTTTAATAATCACACCTAGGGTTCTTCTCTGTTTTTAGTCTTTGTGTAGGTTTCATCTTGAGTTCGATCACCTTAGGCGACAGTTGATCTTATGTTGGAGAGTGACCCATGAGGTCACATGGAGATGGTGTAGTCTTTTTTTCTAGTTGGTTGTGTTGTGTAGATCTTTTGTATTTTTAGTTTCTTTTATAAATGATACTCAATTCAGTTTCATTTATATATTGGGCTGCTTGTGCATATCCTACTATTTAGTTTTCATTATTTACTTATTGGGTGAAATAATTACCTTTATGCACTCTATTGATTCCAGACACTAGTTTCCAACCCATGAGAATCAGAAACTCCCTTAAGGACTTGTTGCGGGATAGACCGGGTGATCGGTTCTTGGTTGACCCAGGCTGGTTTGTGAAAAATGGTATCAGGTCATGTCATATCTTAGTGGAACTTGTTTTTTAGGGATCCCTTTTGTTATTTGGATATTTCAAGGTCGATAGAGTATTATTTATAGGACTTGAGTGGTATATGCAGGAAGAGTGTCCCAAAATCATGCTCATTATGATCCTTGGGTTTCCATGGGAAGTTTAGTTTTATTAGTTTCTTTGGTCTTTTAGGATTGTTTGGTGATTGGGATACGAAAAGGGTAGTTGGGCTAATGGTCTCCATGAGCTCATAGGGTCTAGAAAGTCATGTGGATCCGGGGGAATGGTCTTAGAAGTCTCTCTGTGTTAGTGGTATGTTTTTCATATGGCCGCCAACCATATGGTCAAGTCACCCACCGACACTAGTTTCCTATTGTGGGTCTCCTTGGATCTTTCTTGAATTCTGTAAATTCCTTTGAAAATCCTTGTGTGAGAATTTTGAGGACTGTGTTTTAATGGAATGGTTGGATTTTGAAAAAGTGGAAAATGGATTTTCATGATGTACTTTGAGATATGTTTTAGAAAGTTGGGTTTTTGTAAAATAAATCTTGGTTTAAAGTGGAAATTATTTAATGGGTTATATTTCCTTAATATAAACATACGGCTTGTTGAAAAGTGTTGGATCAGATAAATTGGTTTTGAATGGATGGTATTTTCTGAATGGTTTTTGTGAAATTAGAAATGAGTTTTGATCTTGATGGCTAGCAGATTATGAAAAAAGACCTTAGTGAATTTTTTAAAATGGAAAGTGGTTGTTTGAAAAGGGGATGTTTGATTTAAAATTTGATATGAATGTAAAAGGAATGGTTTTTAATAAAGTGGTTTTGGTGAAATGAGATTTGTTGAATTTTTGGAAAAATGTTTTGAACGAGATGAGAATGATTTATGATGGAATTCTATGGGACTTTATTTTTAAGCATGGTGAAATGGTTTTATGTATAGAATCTAAAAATGGTTTTTGAATTGGTGGTTATCATTCCTTAGAAGGGTACTTGTATTTTGAATTGAGTTGAATGGTTTGTTTTGAAAAATGATGTTTTTTGTTTTATCCTGTGTGTTTTCATGGGTGCTCACATGCATGGTTTTATATAGAAATATGGATCGATGCATGGTATGAGAGGGTGGGTGGGTTCCCGGTGTGGTAGAAAAATGTGCATGTGAGTGAGACCCGATTAAACACCATTGGTGAGTGTGAAAATCCACCAAGTTTGATTTGTTTTATTTTAAAAAAGTGTTTTTAGCTGAAAATTTTGGTGTTTTGTTGACTTTTGGTTATTTGGCATGTTTTTCCTATATCTTAGAAGTGTTCTTTACATGGTATTCTTCCTCGTGATCTAGAAGTGATACCCCTTTTATTTCTTAGGATGTAATCTTGTTGGTATCTCGGTATTAAAGCAGTGTCTTATAAGGATTTTAAAAACAAATTTGGGAAGTATTTGAGCTAGTTTCCCTCTAAGATAGTGTTTGTTCAATGGGTGTTTTGGTTCATGAGTCGGGTTTCATAGAGCTCATGATTTTATGGTTTTCTTGTTTCCTCGTGTTCTCCCCCATGGGGATATGATGAATGTTGTAGTAGGGCTATGGGTGGTTTTCCATTGGAAGGATTTCCAGTTAATTAATCTAAGGATTTCATTTATGAGTATTAGAACGTAAATCCACCTCTTTGAAGGATGCCCCAACCCGTCTATTGGAATAGAGATATATTTGGGATCAATCTAAAATGATTTCCTCTTATGGTAATTCCCTCAATTATAGTAGTGGTGTTCAATGATGTTTGGTGTGATTCACCATGTTCCTTGTTCATTATTATCCTCGTTTGGAGTGAGAGAGAATGATGATGTGTATCCTTAAGTAATTTTTTGGGTAAAAGTCTATTGTTTTAGGAGGTGAGTTTTGTGGTGTGTCATGATACTTTTCTTCTACCTGGGAATGTTATGTGGTTTTGTGTGGATCTAAAAGAAGGGGTTATAGTTAGGTATTAATAGCTGCTGACTATTAGGCACTAGATGTTTCATACATTAGAGCTCCATCTATAGGTCCCGGAGTAAAGATGGTTCATAGTTAGGAACCCCGTGGGTTAAAGGAGTTTGGATAAGTTTATGCCATTACTATTGAAATAAGGTAGTCCTAGTGTTTTATTGAGTTTTCTTATCATTTATAAACTCCTCTTATCACAAAGAGTGTGGTGGAATTACCCCTCAATAAGTTCCTGTGGTTATGTCTTCTTGGATGTGAGTTTCTGATCAGTGTTCTTATGTGGACCATCTATATGAATCTGATGAGGTCTTGGATTATAGCCATCCATAGGTGAAGAATGGTGGGTGATTGTCGGATTTGATTTCAGTGGTCCAATCATTAGTCCCCTTCCCTCCCCTCCCTGTGTAGTGGGTCTTTTTAGTCTGTGCAGGAAGTATTGTCTTTGTTCTTGTTCCCTCTGTTCAGAGGTGGGTAGTTTAAATGCTCTTGATGTGTCCATAGCTTTGGTAGGTCATGGTGGAAGAGTATTTGTTGGCCTGAGTGGGAAATACCCAGTTCTGGTTCAAGTTTAATTTTTCCTTTGGTCATTCTACGTGGTCCTTAATGGTGAAGAGACCCACTATGGATATCATTGGGTTTTCTCTTAATAATTCATTGGGTGATAGTTGATTTATAATGGTGGGGAGTCTGTTCAGGCCTCCCCTATGCTAGTGATCTATTTATGGTTTGGTTTCGATTTGATCTGGTTGAAGTGTCTTTTTTTAAAGTTTCTTTTTTTAATTTCCTCCTTGGTTTGGGTGAGTGTTGGGAATTCTTGGGAGAAGGCATAACAGTCATGTTATTGGATTGGTTTTGGATGTGGTGGCTTGATCCTTCCTTGGTTCTCGAGAAGTGGTTGTAGAATATTGTTTCGTTTTAGGCAATGGGTTGAGTTCCATTAATGGTGTGTGAAATTTCCTTGAATTAAGAGGTTCGATCGTGTTGATGTGGAATCCTTAGGTGTTTATCAATTGATTAGAAAGTGCCAGGGATTTTTGGGGGAAGAAATCATTAATGGTGGAGAGAATTTTCACACTTGGTTTTTTTACGTTTTGGTTTATGATATAGTTCATTGGGAATATCGATCTTTTCTCAGATTCTAGGTGTGATATGTGTTGAGTTTTGGAGTGTTTTCTTTATCTAGTCTTTCTTTCATGGTTAATCCTTGGTTCTTTTAGTATTTTTTTGAGAAAAAAAAAATTTTGGCTTAAAAAGGGCATGCACATGGTTTGGAACACAGTTTGATAAACCCTATGGCCAGACCTAGGTAACTATGCGATAGGTATAAAACCTACCACCTTGTTGGAGCATGGGTGCATGGTCCCTTAGGAGTAACCATGCAATCGCTCCGGTGTCTGCCACATGGTTTAATAAACTGTGCGGCCTAACCATAAGAAACTACCCATAATTAAAAAATGTGTTTTTTCTAATCTACCCCCTCAGGATTTTAGACCCAAATTCTCCCAAATTGGATTCTCCAGATGTGTCCAGACCTAGGGACGTCTCTCCCATGCTCTCTAAGCCCTTCCTATTTCCCCTTTTATGTGGATCTAAGAAACCCTCAAGGTGGGGCTTGATTCTCAAGGTAATTTCCTTATCCTTTCTCCACCCTCTTCATTATTCTTCCATTTTTTATGAATTTATATTATCCCCTTGTAATTATCAACCTATGGTTCTATTTTCCTATGTTTTTATGCTGTTTTTGGGTTTTTAGGGTATTTATTCATAGAGGCAGGGTTTTGGAACCCTCATCGAGTGATTTCGGGTGTGTGTTTCCATTTTTCCATGGATTTGAGGAAGGTTTACCTTGATCTTGACTTTTTAATTTAAGATTTATATGTTTCATGTTATTTTAACCTTATTTAAATATTTAATATTTTTATATAACCTTTGGATAAATTATTTGGTTTAAAAAATGGTAGTATATTCCTTGTTTTGTGAAAAATAGTGTTGTTTTATTATAAATGTGAACACCCCATATTTTAGAAATATTTTGTTAGATTTCGAATGTGGATTTTGATGTATAAGACATTCTTTAGATGATTGAATAAATTTATGTCATGAAATTGGTGTTCTATGACTTTTTGAGTGCTAAATATGAATAATTTTGTTAAATATTGCATGCCTTGTGTTTGATAAAATGCCTGGTTAGATTTTATGGGATAATTGTGATATAAAATGGTTGGTTTGGATTAATGAATGTTTTTTAAGTGTATGAAATGGTTTTTTGGGATCCCTTATATGGTTTACTAGGTGATTATGGTTTTATAAATAATTGAGTTTTGAGTTTTTAAGGTGTTTTGGCATGTGTTTCCGATGAATGGCCGTTTGGCATTTTAATAAAAATGGTTGTGCTTTGAATGTGTAATATGATTATTTTAAAGGAGTTTATAAATTTTTTTATGTGGAAAATGGGGTGTTTACACCTCTTTATAAAAATTATATTTTGAATCGTTGATAAATGCTGGTTTGGTTAAATTCAAAAATGCCTGTTTGGAAACACTGTAAAAATGATGAAAGTGTTTATTATGAAAACCTCCTTTGAATTTTTCTCATGACTTGTTTGTGTATAATGGATTGTATCTCCTCACTATGGAATCCTTGAAATCCATTATATGAGTCCCTCAGTTTGGAATATTTGTGTTTTATTTATTCTATGGCATGAGATCGATCCTTAGGGTAGCTTGGGGTAATGCCTATTGTTGATTTATTATTATTTATATACATGTGATTGAATGCTCAGCTAGAATTAGTTGTCTCACCCTAGTTATATACATGAGACATGGGAAACTGTCAAATTGAGAAAATTTTATAATAATTATTTCTGCACTGGTAGTTGAGATGCTAACCATTGGACCATAGTAGGTGGATATATTTGGGTTTATTTCTATAGGATTTTCCATCGACCTGTCCTAAGTTAGGGTGGCCAATCGTATTGAGCATTTTGATTTCATCGTGTGTGGCATGCTACCAAGTATGGAATCTCATTTATTAGTATCTTCTAGATTATTCCTGATCTCCTGGGTTAACCTATGTATATTGGTTCTTAGTATCTTTTATTGATAAATGTGATACGTATATGATTATTTCCATTGACATTATTGTGTGATTACTATAGTTCCTTCTTGTGTAATGTTTTTCTTGGAAAGTGATGTGATGATTTTAAATAGGATTATGAAAATTGTTTTCATAGAAAAGTGTTTTATCCCTTTCATACAATATGAAAAATTTATGCATCGCTTTTCCCTTGAAAATACCAATGTCGCACAAATGGAATTAACCTGGTTTTGGAAATGAATAAGGGAATGATTTGTAATTTGTTTTTAAGGAAAATGTATAGAATAGAATACTTTGATATATTCTAGTTAAAACTTGAAATTGATGTTTCTTTTATTATAAAGTAAGTGCATTGGGAATAGATAATCGGGCTATCCTACTAAGTTTTAATACTCATGCTTATAATTCTTTTCTATTTTTATCCCTTGTGTAGGTTTCAAATTGAGTTCGGTCACCTAGGGCGACGATTGATATTGTGTTGGAGAGTGACCCATGGGGTCACATGCAAATGGTGTAGTCTTCTTGTCTGGTCGGTTGTGTGGTGTTGCTCAGTTGTATTTTCAGTTTCATGTATAAATGAAATTCAGTTCAGTTTCATTTATATATTGGCCTGCTTGTGCATCTCCTATTCTTTAGTCTTCATTATTTACTTATTTGGGAAAATCGTTCCCTTTATGTACTCTATTGATACCTGGCACTAGTTTCTATCCCATGGGGATCTAGAATTCCCTTCGGGCCTTGTCGCAAGATGGCTCGGGTGACCGGTTCAGGGTTGACCTGAGCTGGTTCGTGACATAGAAGCTCAATGTGACTTAGATGTCTGACCTAAAATTCTCATACAAATCAAAGTAACAAAAAAAATAGTAAACTAATATAAAAATAAAATTATTCAATATAAATTAAAAAAAAATGAAAAAATGATCTAATAACAAGTAAACTAAACTAAACACATTTTTATTCATATTTTTTATATTAGTTAACTAAAATTATTACAACATTTATGATAAGTATATGAAATGATATAAAAAAAGGAAAAAATTTAAAAAATCACATAAAAATTCTAATAATAACTTTTAAAATATAAAAAAAATAATAAAAAATAAAATAATTTTTTTTAAGTAAAAATAATTTAAAACCCATCTATTACATATAAATTTAAATAATTTAAAAATGAAACTAACAAAAATAAACTAATTTAAAAAAAAAATACTTATTAGTTATAATATGTGTTTTAAGTAAAATTATAAAACTAATATATCTATCATTTTTTGAAATTTAAACAAGTAACAAGAAATAAATATGTGTTTCTTGTAATATTAAGAAATCACTAAAGGATTGATTTCCCATATTCTTTTCTCATGATCATTCCATATGGAACAAACCATTTATTTGATGTCCTAACAATGATTCTACATTAAATCAATGGATCCCATTTCCCTAGTAATTGAATCGTTCATGGTGGGATGTAGGTGAACTGATGGTCTCCACTTTAGAGATGTAGCTTGTACCAGACTCTACAACCTCCTCAAAAATATACTTCTCAAAAATTGAGGCTCCAAGTTGATATGAATTCTTAACATATCCCTTCAATATCTTCATACACCCTTCAAAAGGATACATTCAACATAGATATAAAAGTTTGTAAATATTTATTTCTCGCACCAAATAAAACATTAAATGAACCATGATATCATAGAAAATATAAGGAAAAACATATTTCCAGTTTACATAGTATATAAATTACATCGTTCTCAAAAATTTTCAATTAATTTAGATCAACAATTTTTTTACAAATTGAATTGAAAAAATAACACATGTTCATGATTGTAATTATGGAACATATTTCTAATATTACATGCAATGGAACTAGTAGGATTTGTTTTACCATGATGTGACAATCATGAAATTTCATTCCTGTTAAATTTAAATTTTTTAATGACACAAAATGTTTTAAATTTTAAAAACCCTATGGAAATTTTATACCATGTAGACATTTAAAGAAACTAATTTTATCCCTCTTGGAGAATGTATGAAAAGAATAAAATATGTATGTTCATATTCCATTAGAAGTTGGTTCTAACTTAGAACATCTTCCCATTTAGAGTAAGTTCAATCTTGCATCCAACTCATCTTTAGTGTTTCATTTAATATCTAACAATTTCCCAATAAAACTGTCACTAATATTCTTCTCCAAATTCATGACATCAATGTTATATTTGAACTCATTATATAACCAATATGGAAGCTAAAAAAATATTGATCATTTATTTATAATATCTTTTTCATTGCCATAATTTTGTCTCTTTCTGAATGTGACATCAATATTTTTCACCCTCTAAAAATACTAATAAGGGAAAAAGGTTTTGGGGTAGTACAAAATTTAATGATTTGTTGAATTTATTTTTTAATCTTCTATAAGAGTGATCCATATAAAAATACCTCCAATGAACCATGTATACTATTTTTCTCCCATTTTTTAGTTGATAATATAAAGACTGATGTTCAAAAATTGGATAAGATTTATACCCCTTAACACTATATCTATTTTTTTCATTTGATGAGAAGTCATTTATAGTGAACATAATCACTGCATGCAGTTGAAAATGTTCAATTTTATAACAATCATATAGTTTAACACCTTCATCCCATAAAAGTTTCAAGTCATAAATTAAAGGTCATGATAAAACATCAATATAAATTTTAGGTTGTTTTGGTCTAGAAATAATTAATCTCAACATGATATATTTACAATTCACACAAAATTTATGAGATAAGTTGTAAATTTCTAATAAAATAGGCCATAAACTATGTTTTATATTATGTATTTGATATGGATTCATTCAATATTTGGAAATTCCATGTCTAATATTTCTAAATTCATTTCCAAATATAGAAAATTGTTGATCAATTTTATTTATCTATGGATAATCAGTTGGATGATGTAATTTTACATTAGATACCCTCTCTTATATATGTCATCTTATCCTTTTTTACATATTTTTAATTTTTAAATAAAAGTTTTGAATGAGGAATTATAGGAAGATACCAAATCCCTTTATTAGGAATCCTTATAACTATTAAATCAGCCTATGATTTTTCTTTCAACTTATACAATGATTTCCCAAATTTAGGACACTCTGATAGACCTTCATGTTCCTTATAATATCAAACACAGTCATTCGAGTAGCATATATCTTCTTATATTCCAAACCCATTAGGAATAATATTTTCTTCACATTAAATGTGAATCTGGAAGATCATTGTCTTTAAGAATTATATCTTTAAACAATTATAGAAAATATGTAAAACATTTTTCACTCCATCTATTTTTCTCCTTCAAGTTAATCAATATTAAAACTATTGATAAAACAATAAATTCCATACAACTTGGATACAATGTTTTTTCAGAATCACTATATAAAAAATCAATTATTAGTTATTTCCTAATTACTTAAACTTCAATATCATGAATCATTTCTTAAATTTAATCAGACTTATCATCTTGAAAATCATCACCATCAATAGATCATGAATTTTTCCCATTTTTATTATGAAAAATCCATGTGTTGTTACTTGGAGTAAAACATTGATAGATTAAATGATCTTTGATTTCTCGGCCATTTAATTTATTTATATTTAAACATTTAAAGTATAGATAGGAAAACCCGTAATTGTTTTGGAACATATCATTTATAAAATTCAAAAAAATCATCAATTACCTCATATTTATCACTTGTTTTCATTGTAGTAATCCAAATTTGACTCATTATTATCTATAAAAAAATATTATCAATTGAAAATAATTTATTATATTTTTAAATTTAATATAAAATTTAATTTTATAAATAGAAAAAAATACCATAAAATATTTCACAAATAAAATAAATACAAAATATTTTTTAAACAAGAGTTTAGCTTTGAACATATTTAATTATCATTCTTTAATAAAAATATAAAAAAGTATCATGCATTCTACATGCTCATTTAAATATATTTTTTCAATACTCTGTATTAAAACTCTATAATCCACTATACCTTCAAAACACATGTTCCCAATGAAGATAAAAAACATACTTAGACACATATTAGTCATTAAACTAACATTAATTATAAAAATAATTAATTGAAAAATAATTTAATCAAACCTTAATCTCAAAAAAATCATTCATAAGTTAAGAAATACCTTAGATGCATGAATAATCTAAATTACAAATAAAAATAGTGAAGAGTTGAAAATATTAGTGGTGGAAGAGATCATTAAAGAAAATAAATCCAAAAAAATAATCAATTAAAACATACATTTGATGCATGGAAAATCAAAACAATAAACAAAAAAGAAACACATATACCAGAAGGGGATGAATACGAAGTCAATGATAATGAAAATATGGTGTAAATAGAGTTTGATTTATGGATAATAATAGATAAGGGTAGACAATGATGATTAATTGAAAATGAATGAGATTAGAGGCCAATGGATTAAAGAACGAAGGGTTAGGATTTCCCATGTGAGAGAAAATAAACGACAATCATGATAAATAATGTGAAACAAATGAGTTAGTCTGATGTTTCACAATAATTTTAATGTTTTTTCACATTGATTATTGAATAAACAAAGATAAAAAACACTTTTCTTGTAGGTTATTAAATAACCAAGCTGAGAACCCAATTTTAAACATCAGTTATCTAATAAAAAAATTTAAATGGAAAGCCATGTTTTTTCACATCAGTTATTTTGTAAAACTCTTCCCTCCAATGGTACCCCTCCTATGATGAAAATGAAAGAAGATAGATAACAACCCTTGAGTCCCACCTCCAGTATTCCCCAGGTTGGTGACTATCACTGAGGATATAAAAAATATCAAAAATGGGAGGTATTACCCTCTATAATCATAGGATAAAGATATAAGATAAATCAACTACAAGAACCTCCATGAAATAATTTAAAATAAACCCAAAATCATCCCACAATACATATATAGGTAACACAAATACATATAAAGTCTCCAAAATAAATATCCAATGTAAAAAGACAAGACAACAACATGACAACAACCTAAAGGTATGAGCTAGTAATTCCCATCAAGGTCTAAAAATTCCTCATGAAAACCTAAAAATAGTTTTATATACATAGGGTGAGCATACAAGTATACTCAGTAGGAAAAAAAGTCTCTCATGCACATGGGAAAGAAGCATAATAATGCACAAGTGAGTAAATAGTAGAACCATAAACACCTACACATGTCAACTAACCAATCCCATCCTCACCATGATACACTCACTGAATAATTCATCCATGTATAGTAACACAATAAGAAGCATATCAATATGGGTACCCTGCATCACTTTCCTAATAATTTTCATCTCTCACACCCCAACTTCATACGTCTGGGAACTACCATATTTTTGGTATAATACATCACAAAAATTCTCCCCACAACATGGTCACATCACACCTCACCCATAGACACTTGGGAAATCACATAAAATCACATCCCACCCACAGTCACCTTGGCCATCACATCATATTACATCCCACCTGCAGACACTTGGGCCATCACATCACATCATAGCCACATATCCAGAGTAGCAGGGTATTGTGATCATAAAGGACATCAACCTCATTCCCACCTCCTACCTTGTATGACCCCCACCATAATATATATCATCACCTCATCAATCAACCATCACTATTGTGAAATTTTGAATTTTGGCCATCATAGCTTATGTATATCAACCTTGTCTAGAAGAGAGAGAATGAAAGAAGGGGTATCCATCCATCTATCCTCACCACCGATATTTTGGTAAATACACCCCCATATAAATATTTGGGTGTCAACACATGGTGATCGATGTGGGTGGAGTGTTTATTGAAATCATAAGGAACATACAAGGTACACATACACACAAAGATATATAGCCACACACAATCCCAACCCATGGGTTCAAAAATAAAGTACTAACCAACTCAAACCACCACCACCTTTACATACACCACTAAAATGCATAATACCACACTATAAGAAACAATAAAAAAAGTTACATATCATTTATTAATCCTATTCTGTTCATATTAAACTTCAACCACATTTAACCACACTTCCCATTTTAATTCATTCATTAACCATTTCCATCCCATTAACCAAACTATCCCTTGACATTTAAAACCATTATTACCCAATTCCATTACTACCTAGACATATAGCACTACAAAACACATCATAACAACCATATTACTCATTCCAATAGCCAAGACATGACCACCATTTTCATAGCCATGTCCACTTCCTCCTTAGTACAACCACATCACCACCATAATTACATCACAACCACCCCATAACATGACAAAATATCTCATCACATTACCACCCCACACCACAACTGCACATAAACACCCCATAAGCATGACCAAACCACAACACATTTTCCCCACAGACAACAACCACACATCATAACCACTTCTACACATTTCACAGCCACACCCAACACATACCATATTTCAGATTTAATATGGGGGATCCACATTATATTCTACTTTAATTTTAAGGGAATTATCACAAAAGTCATGTTTTCCATGTGAAACCAATTATTTATCCAAAAAACAATCACAAATCAATGTATCTATAACACGTATCAATTTAGCACAAAAACAGGACACCAAAAACCATAATTTTTAGTTCCACAACAAGCATAAATAATATCATTATCAAAAATATCAAAAGTATATAAAAACATGTGAAATATTCTCTTTCCCCTTCAATTATCATATTTATAATTCATTATATTTATTTTTCTGATACACACCATCTCACCATAGATAAATAAGAGTAAAACCCATCCTGTATCATTCAAATAGATGAGAGATGAAGGAATCCCCCACCTCAAATTAAGATTTATGATTCACTACACAAGATTGGATTGAAAGGGAGACAAAAACTTGTCAAATTGACGATGGTGACCCTTGAGATAAACCTAGAACAATATCACACAATTAATTCTTAATAAAATATCACAAAACCATTGATTTTTACTTTCCATAATCATTCCTAAAAAAATAACACAAAGAAATGGGGTGGAAAAATGAATGGGACTCACCTTAAACAACTATATATCAATCCTATAATGTCGGGGTCAAAAGGAACTCAAAGGGGAGTTGAAAGTTCTCTTTGGTATGTACTTGAGTTGGCCAAGAAATAAGAGAAAAAAAGGAAAAGTGACAGAGTCTGAGGGGATCTAGAAATTTATAACAAGGCTGTAACACACAGGTCAATGGTGAAACCACCTATAACATGCCGCAACTTGCTTAAAAAATGAGGGAAGTGTAACGCAATACCCCTCACTATGCAGAATCCCAGATTTTCAAACTGAAACTAAAATCCATGGCTATATCCATACTGCATATCTTATAAAAGGGGAGGAAGACCAAGGTGCAGCCAAAGCCTCTATGCCATAGCTTTGTGACAACTAAAAAGGGGGATACACCACAACCCCTATCCATGGCACAATGGTGCCAATTTTGGAAGAACCATAGAAAAACTCCTCCCTAGAATACACATCATGATTGAGTCCCCATGCCAAAACTATAATAAAATTAGTAGTAGATCCAAAAAAACCCTATATACTTCCTATGATACAACCATCTTCTCCACGCCATGGTGGCCACCTACTGATGTGGGATACACTATAACCAAGGATCCATGATGAAACTACCGTTAATTTGTCAGTATCCCCTAAAATTCCTTCCTGGGGGTCCATATTCTATATCTTGACCTCATACACTATATATTCCACATTGAAACAACAACCAAAAAAATACACATCATAGGATCCCCTTTATATGGATTTTCTATCTCCATCTCCTCTTATTAGCCTCTAAACTTCTAGGGATCTCCTATGGACACCTTTACCACTATAATTCCTACAAAGTAATGGCCCCGATGGTTTGAGAAACTACATTAGACACCTCTCAAAAAATTCTATCCCTTGAGAAAAAAAACAAGATTGGAAAGAGGGATATAGAAAAATTTCTAAAACAAATCCCCCGAGATACCTCTCAAGGATCTAATTACAACCAAATATCACCACCAAACAATTGCACCAAACTATCTAAGAACATTCACAAAACATATATCATAACCGCATTACCACACAAATTTACCATAATCCCCAACAGAAACAACACCACACCATTTCACATATCCAAACACACCACCATCTCATCCCCACAAGGCCGAAGCCAATGATCACTGCTACCACCACACAAAAGATCCACAAGCACAAAATTTAAGGAATTCCATATTCCATGTAAAGCTATTATATTATTTGAGAAACACTGACTCACCCACATGGTTTTAATCATGTAAAATTACAATTATTATTTATTAGGAATCATGTTTTCCATTCCTCATGTTCTAGAAGTTTTATCATGCATCACATCAAAAAGAATAAACACATATCAGAAAATATCACGACAAAAAAATCACATAATCTAGAAAAAACAAGGCAAGATAAGACAATATAAAAAGAAAATAAGGTACTAGGAACAAATATACTTCTCACTCTCCCAGGTTTTCTACTCTATACCAACATGACTCCACAACACACAAAACAAAGAAAGGGACCATCCTTATAGAACCTTCTACCAATGATCCTGGATATCCACTTGCAACTCTATGAACATCGTGTCCTCATCAATGTCTAATTTTTACTAGCCAATGAAATGATCTCACTTCAATCAAGATATCATCCCAATTCTACTTAGGAACATCCAAGGGTTGTAAAAAATCCAGGAACATGATACTCAACCTTTACCTATTGGGAAACCAGAAACTGAGCTACAAACTCTGCCACCACCCATTTCATCCCTGGTAACCAAAAATACGTCCTCAGGATATAATACATCATAGATTATCTCAAGATTTATACCAAATGTGATATATTAAACACATTAATTAATACCTCATGAATAACTATTGGAATACAAAACCTATCCTGAAACAACATTTGGTTCTAACCATTTTATGACCATCCCTTGAGAGCATCACCATGGACAACATTATTTCCCATCACCACTAACTCTGAGCCTCCCCACTAAGAATACTCCACCTTCTACATTATAGAATTCTCCACTATCATTAAAAAATTAAACCTTCACCATCAACCACCATCACATCAAATTTCATGAATGCCAACTCCTCCATCACCTCCAAGAATCTCTAGACTCTTGAATAATATCCATCCATGATTTCCTGATCAAAAAACTATATACAACATTTCAATTTCTTAAGGTGTAAGAGATATCAATTTCACAGTCTTCAAGAAACCCCATCGATATCCACCAACACATATTAAAATACCACTGATAAAATATATACCTAAAACTCTTGTGATTGATGAAGACTACAAATCGCTGCCTAATGAGGTAATGTCACCAAAAAATTAGTGTGAACACAACCTATGATACCTCCAGATCATGGGTGGCATAATTAAACTCATGGGGACATAAATTCCTAGAGCCATAAGAGATCACCACATTCCACTTCATCAAGACATATCATATTACAATATGAGAAGAATAAAAAACCTTAAACATTACCCCTTCCTCTAGCAACCTAATCACTGGAACACTGAACAATTTCCTCATTAGGTAGTAGAATTCTACCTAAAACTGGTCACTCTAGATAGGATCCTAGTACTTTCTAGTAAAATATCTAAATGGGGCCATAATCCATTATAAACTAGATATTAACCTCTATTAATATCCTGAAATATCTAAGAAGCTATGAAGCTTTACAAAATTATGGGGTACTTCCCAAGAAAAAAATACCTCAACCTTTGATGGGTCTATGACCACTATAAGACCACATGACTGAGATAATGCGCCTATTGTGTCTATAACTTACACTTGGATAAATTTTCATAGAGCTGGTGGCATCAAAGAAACTGCAAGAAAACCTTGATATGATCGGTATGCTCCTCCTATGACTTTGAGTAAACCAATATGTTGGTGATGAATGTGACTATGAACTATTCCAAAAATTAATCGAATTTGGAATTCATGAGCTCAATGGACATGGATGGTGCGTTTGTGACAAAAAAATATTGGAAAAAAATCCATCAATGCATCCTATTGGTATGTTTTCAGTGTGTTTGTGTTTTTTGACAAATCCATATGACCGCAAATGAGTATGGTTGGTGTTTTCCAAAGACAGGTTTTTAAGGTGGTGCAGTTTCCTAGTGTTTTCTAAAATTTTGGGCCTCAAAATTGGGAGTTTTATGTTGTAAAAGGAAATATTTATTCATAGGAGTAAATGGTATGAAGAACATTGAATAAAATTAGAAAATAGTTAGAACCGTGAGCCATAATTCATGGACCGCATACCATGTTTCGAGAAAAGTACGCAAAGAAGCGGAAATGGTATGCTAAAGTGGTTCACGAAACCGAAAACGGTTCACAGAAAAAGGTGGTGCAGTACACGGATGGATTGATGATGAAAGAGGAGAGAGATCACATAGGAGCAAAGGTGTCCCACAGAGCACGTATGAGAAATGGTTCATGGGTGGCTTGTGGTTTGCGGTAGAAGAAGGCTTGGTACACGGTGGAGGCTGGATTGAATATTTTTTAAACCTTGGATTAACGGATTTTGCTGATATCTTTGACTATATAAGAATTACTAATCCAACTAATTATTGTGGATACTGAATATCATAAGAGAACTTATTTTTGGTCCAATAATTTGGCAAAGTCCAATAGTGGTTCGCGCTGATGGTGTTTGAGGGGATCTTAACCCTCAATGGAAATCCGGTACATGGAGGAGGAAGTCCGGTACGTGGAAGGAGTTGTCTTGGTATATGGAGAAGGAATATTTGGTACACAAGAGGTTGAATTCCACAAGAGGTACGTAGAGGGGGAGATCTGGTACACGGAAGTGAAGAAATTTCATGAACAAAGAATAGTTCACGGATAGGATGGGTTTCGCAGAGGAGGTTTGTGGAATCAGTACGCGGTAGCGGTACCCGATAGCGAAAGTGGAGGCAGTCCGTGGACGAAATGCGGTTCACAAAAACTACAATAGTATGTGAAGGAGGTGTTCCATGTAGAAAACTGGGTACTGAGTACACGATTGATGGTAATAGTACACAATTTTCACAAGGAGGCTTGCAAAATCTTCAAATCAGTTTGCGAAAGAATTTTCCGGTACCTAGCAGTACCCGAGAAGGTGGACATCATCTGCAGGTGAAAAAGGAACTTCAACAGAGCATCTACCTATAGTTGAAAATGTAGAAATTCATGAAAATAAAGGGACCTTAATTGTCCATAAAATATGTTTTACCTACATTTCCATAAAATGTGTGTGGATTTCTCTCCAATAGTAGTGAGCGAAGTAAGAGGAAGACTATGACCCTTTCCACTAGTAGTGATCCAGAGAAAGAGGCATAGGGAGTGACCTTTGAGAATTCATTAAGAAGACCCTACACCTTGTAAAAGTAGTGAGCCTGGGTATAGAAGATCTAGCTTGAACATTGTACTCATTATTGGTAGTGAGACTTAGTGAATTTTGAACATCATCACATTACCGTTGAATGTTCCTTGGACGTAGTCGAGTGAGGGTGAGCCAAGTAAAAATCATTGTGTCAAGTAAACAATTTCATATATGTTCAAATATTTCTATGGGATGAAGAGGGAATTGAGATTTTTTACAACGAAACAATATCCAAAGGGAAAAAGTTTTAATCTGTCATACCCTGATTCACCCCCCTCTCAGGGTATTCGACCTAGTAGACCTAACAAACAACATGACCACAAACTCAATGTTCCCATGCCTGATTCAAAATCCATTCTACGAGATATCACCCTCCACAACCCTCAATTGGGGATACCTAGACCACATATTGATATTAGAAAACCAACTTTCTCCTCTAATCTAGTCATAAAGATCATCTATACTCAAAAGAGGTTAATGATTTTTGATTATAACCTTTCTTAATCTTCTATAGACTATACACAATCTTAGAATAACATCCACCTTCTTGGAAAACAACACCAGAGAACCCCACGAAGACACAATGGGCTATATAAAACCCTTATACATCATATCATCTATTTAAATCCTTAGCTCTCGCAAATCAAAAGGTTTCATATGATAAGAATCCATTGAAATCAGAGAAGCACCGTGATACATGTCTATTATGAATTCAATATCACATCAAGGGGGTAACATCACAACCTTATCTAGAAACAAATATAGAATCTCCCTGAAAACCTTGTGAGCCTCCTCTATCCCAATGATTATTGATTCCATAGGCAACTCAAACATCAACAAAATAAGGGGATCCACACGTTTAATTCCCACCTGAAAACTCCACATAGAAATGAAAAGTGCACACTAGACACCCACATCAATGAATATGGAACTTCTATAGAAGAATTCAATATTATAACACATAGAATAAAACTAGTCAATGTTGAGGATGACATCATATGGCTACATATAAAGCAATAAAATATCCCCACATGACTGATGTGACCCCATCATTAGTCTACACCCTCAGCCCACATCAAACAATCTAGTCTGGCCTCTGACTGGCATAATCAATGCTAGGGGAATGTGAATACTCTCTACATATAATCCAAGAGAATGGAATAGAGTGGGTTCAATAAAGGATTGAAAATATCCTATATAAAACAAATCTCAAACAAGGGTAGATGATAACATAAACATGTCATAAGTGAAATGGAAAGAATAAATCAACAACATGAATCCATAATCAACAAAAATCGAGTGCATGATATATCAATGATAGTAATAAAAAACAAGGATACCAATAATCATTGATCTTATACTGATGGGATGTATAATTTTGAACATAAAAACATGTTTTCAAGGCCTTATTCTAAGAAACATATCTTCTTATGGGAAGAGGTACACACCAGAACCCAACCTCATTTATCTCATGAGACCCATTGATGCATTGAGGTGTTCACCACTACACATATTACCTTTAACAACACGCAAATAGGATTTTAAAAATGCTAAAAGTGTTGTTAATCCTAACACTAATAAAGGGGTCCTTTATTTGTGCTAAAAAAACATTGATAAAGGACCCCTTTATCAGCGCTAATAAAGTACTAGCTGGTTGCAATGTGCTATTAATATAACATCACACCCAACAAAAACTTTTAATTTCAAACAATGTTATATACAACCTGTAATTTCAAAAAATGATATAAAAATTTAATTTAAATCATGAATACAAAAATTTAAACCCATGGTATATACAAAAAAACACTAATATTTACATTTCAAACAATGTTTTATATTATTACATTTACAATTATCCAACAAACATTTTAAAACATTAATATTTCATCTTTTGATGCCTATGATCCCCTCTAAAAAATGTCCGACCATGGTATCAGTTGCTGAAAAAATCATCTCAACCTGAGAAAAATATTCTTCCTATATAAGAAAACAAATATTATGTTATTAATACTATAAAGAGATAAATTAAACATTAATATGAAAGAATCATTAATAAAATGTCAATATTTGATAAAAAAGAAACATTTGGAGTTATACTAGTCACACTGTGCGTCTTATTGAGGTTAGGTTGACTCCTAAACATAAAAAATGACTCATTGATTGTTTCCCTAAAATATCAAAAGAATCTGAACACGTTTGTTGGGTTTTTAGTATTTCACTGATTGTTTTCACTTAAATTAATGTCAATTTGAAATAAAAAAGATACAATTTGAGTCATACCGGTCACACCATGCATTGGATTGAGGTGTGGCTAACTCCAACACATCAAAAATGACTTATAGATATTTTTCCTAAAGTATACAAACAATATGAACATGTTTTCTCAGTTTTTAGTATACTAGTTGTGTTTTTTACTAAAATGTCATTTCAAACTGTAAACATGCATTATGAGTCATAACGGTCAAATCATGCAACATTTTTACATGATAATACTTCACACACATCAAAAATGACTTAGGAATTGTTGTACTAAATTATCAGGACAATCGAAGTGTGTTTTCTTGGTTTTTAGTGAGTGATACGTTCTGAACTAAATTGTCAATTTTAAACTGATGATGAACATTTTTGGTCATACCGCTCACACCGTGAGTCATATTGAGGTGTAGTTGATTCCTACATGTCAAAAATGACTCATGGATAGTTTTTATAAAGTATAAAAACAATATGAATATTTTTTATTGGTTTTAAATAAGTCACTTATTCTTTTTACTTAAATTGATGTCAATTTTAAATAAAAAGACACTCTTGGAGTCATAATGGTCACACCATACGTCGTATTAAGGTGAGGTTAACTAATACACCTCACAAATGACTAATGAATCATTTTACTAAAATATAAAAACAATATGCATTAATTTTCTCAGTTTTCAGTATGTCATTTGTTATTTTTTACTTAAATTAATGTCAATTTTTAATGAAAAGATACATTTGGAGTCATACCAGTCACACTATGAATCATATTAAGATTAAGATGACTCCTACACATCAAAAATAACTCATGGATCATTCTCATAAAATATCAAAACAGTCTGAATGCATTATATTGGTTTCCAGTACGTCACTTGTTGTTTTTACTTAAATTAATGTCAATTTTAAATAAAAAGACACACTTGGAGTCTTACCGATCACACCATGCATCATATTGAGATGAGACAAATTCATTCACATCAAAAATTACTTATAGATAATTTTACTAAAGTATCAAAACAATCTAAATGAATTTTCTTGGTTTTCAGTATACCAGTTGTGTTTTTTTACTAAAATGTCATTTCAAACTAGAAACATGCATTATGAGTCATATAGGTCACATAGTGTGTCTATTTGACATGAGAATTATTCATACACATAAAAAATTACTTATGAATTACTATAATAAATTATTAATACAATCATAGTATGTTTTAGTGGTTTTCAATGAGTGACACGTTTTGAACTAAAAAACGGGCACTTTTAGTCATACTGGTCACACCATGTATCATATTGAGGTGTGGTTGATTGTTACAAGTCAAAAATGACTCATGGATCATTTTAATAATGTATTAAAACAATAATAATATGTTTTGTTAGTTTTTAGTATGTCACTTGTTCATTTTTCTTAAATTAATGTCAATTTTAAATAAAAAGACACAATTGGAGTCATACCAGTCATGTTGTATGTCATATTGAGGTGAGGTTGACTCTTACATGTCATAAATGACTCATGGATCATTTTACTAAAGTATAAAAACAATAATAATTCATTTGATCAGTTTTCAGTATGTCACTTGCACAAGAGCCTCAGCCTAGTTGGTGAGGACTCACTAGGTGCATCCAAGAGAACCTGGATCAAATCCTGGCGGAGGCATATTTCTGGGGGTACTGTAGCATTACTGTAGAAGTACTGTAGCAGGCACTGTTTGGTACTGTAGCAGCCGAAACTATTCATCCATCTGGGCCTTCGGGCCACTGGTTTGGTTCTCGGGTCCTGCAAGGCTTTCGGGCCACCCAAGGCCTTCAGGACAATTGATTCTCAAGGCCTTCGAGCCAAATTAAGGCCTTAGGGCCACCCCAAGGCCTTCGGCCCACATGAATGCAGGCCCAGACACACTACAAAAAAGGAGCAGCCTCAGAAGAGGATTCAGAGCAGGTGCACTCACCAGAGCAGAGCCAAATGGATTGTCAATAATAAGAGGGTATGGATATGCCATCGGTACCAGCCTGTGCTTGCACGGGAAGCCTAGCCAGACGGTCATGCAAAGGTGGAGAGCTACTATCAAAATTCCGATACTGGGAGGGGCAGTTCCTTGTAGATAGTCTGGTTGAATTCCCTTAAGACCTTCAGGTCATGTAACCTCTTAAGCCTACGGGCCATGAAATCTCTGAGCCTACGGGCCTTGTAAGGGTTCCCTCTCATCCCTTGAAAGAGGGGTTATCAAAATCAATAAAAAAATGAAGGCCTTCGAGCCATTCAGGCAGTATGTCACTTGTTATTTTTACTAAAAATAATGTCAATTTTAAATAAAAATAGACACTTTGAGTGATATCAGTCACTTGTTCTTTTTGATCATTTTTGATTAGGTCAATTGATATGATACCAAATATATTTACCCAGACATTTCATACATAGATATCACATATTAGTAGATTAATATTCCTTACATAAAATAATGATCCATGCCAGAATAGTGTAGGTCTACTACTTTTGGAAACATGGAAACATAAAGAACTAGTTCAAAAGAGTCCCTCATTAAGTTATTATTTACTAGAAAAAATATTAGATAGATCAATTCTAAAACCATTCTTAATAAACTAAAAATATGAAACATAATAAAAGGTTATCATAGATTCTCAATAAGTGTAAAAAAGGGATATATCATTGATCATATAAGGATAATATGAGAATAAAGATGTTAGAAGGTGATATTAACATTAGAAATTCATACCCTTCATATCATAGATCATAATAACGAGTCATAGATCAAATCATGGTTGTTTAGAAGATGTTAGTCTTAATGGATAAAAGAATATTATAAACTAAAAACATACACCTTGAGTCATACCAAGCACACTGTGTGTTAGATTGAGGTGCGGCTGATTGAGATGCAGCATATTACTACACTGTTCAGGAAAATGTTCATGAAAGATCTTTTGAGATGTCATACATTTTAGTCAACTATTGAGAAATCCCTTGGAAGATGCATCCTTATGAATCACTTCACATTTCAGCCAACATGGGGTTTCCTCTTCCACCTATAAGGAACGTGTTCTGTCTTTTACAGATTATTGAAGATTGTTGAAAAGAAGGTACGACTTCCCAAAATATCTATAAAAAACTAAATAAATATTAGATAAAAAAGATAAGGAAATTAACATAAAAATAATAGATAAAATAATGAAAAAATTAATTAATTAAATAAAAATACATTCTTTGAGTCATACCAGCCACATCGTGTGTTACCATTCTTTCCATTTTCTTTCTTTTTCAAAATCGAAACATTTAATTTTAAACATTTATCAATTTCCTTCAAGTTCCCTCCACTACCTTTTAAGGAAAGTGATAAATGTCAACAATTCATGGATGATAAGATTTTTAGGGAGAGTAAGTCTTTGGAAGACATTGTATTCATGAGTAGTCAAATATTTAATTTATATTATGTTAATGTAGTATAGAATATATAATATTATGATAAAAAACACAGTATATTAAAAAAATCCTTACCTTCTCATTAAATTCTGTGTTTCATCCTCAAAGTCCAATCTATCATGATCATGATCAGTTTTGAACGAACCTCCCTGGATCGAACAAAGGAATCCCTGTGTATAAGAAAATAATTCTTATGTGAGTAATACTAAAAATAAGTAAATTAAAAATAAATATTAAATAATACACTACTTATATAAAAGTCACATATTCATGCTATTTGTGTAAATTTTTCCATCAGGTATGCTGTCCATTCATTTTTGAGAACATCTATATCATCTTGTGAATATGAATATTTTCAACAGTCATAGTAGTACTAGAAAAATATAAATACACAAAGCATTAATAAATATTTTCAATGAAATAATAATTATCTTAAAAAATACTCTTCAGGGATGTTATTTTTTTCATAGAATATGACCTCTCTCATAAATTTAAAAACATAATATCCATAATATTTTCCATTGGTTTGTTTTAGTCACTACAAAAAAATTTAGTAGAATAAGTAATTTTTTTTGATATGTGTTTGGATAGTGAAATATTATTATATATATCCTAATAATTTTATAGTCGTAGAACTTATCTTGGTTCTCATACTTATCCACTGGCCTCATTCCTGATTTTTCACAATATTGATGCACTGCCTTATCATAACAGAATCCTCATTAAAAGATAATATAAATTATGAAACTTGATGTTTAGTTCTAAAATCATGTATATAGTGTATTATAATTTGAAAAATTCCATCATGTGTGGATGGTTTGTTGTATATCCATGCATTGAATCCAGGAAATAAATCCTTGGAGTATCTAAATTTACCTCAATATGCATCCAATGCTTCCTAACAACACAAAAAGGAATAAGTAATGAATTAAATGAAAATATATTTAATATAATTAAATTTTACATTTTTACCCCTACATCATTGGTATTAAATAGAGTATGTCATCCAAAATTTTTCTTTCAAACGATTTGATCAACCCTACCACTATTTATCCTTTTTTTGTATCTATTTTTGGTTGTTCTATAGAGGTGATGTGAGGAATAATGAGTCCAAGAAAATCATGGAAAAACCGTTTCAATTGTTTTTCATATATATGCCTTCAAAAAATAGGAAATTTATTTAGTTATAATAAACATAGTATATCAACTTTTTGAAAATCAAATCCTAAAAACATATCTCATGTATACATTTTGAACTAAGCCACTTAGCCAATCATAGTCAAGGATTTCACTTACATTGTCAAAACTAATGATGTCTTGAATATCCTATCCCTATATATTTTCTTCATAATAAATTATGCGACTACTACCATATTTTAACTTTGTATCCACATGAGCTTTTAATGATAGTAAATGAGGATATAGAGTGGGTGGGGTAATGGTGTTTCAAGTACATCTTCTTAACTGGTTGGTTAAACCTTTAGATGGTTTTGAGTCAGTACTTTGTTTCACCCCATTCCCTTTGTCCATATGTAATAACATTTACTGATTCAGATATTTTTTCATTAATTATGAAAGTTTTATCTTTAAAAGTAAATTTGAAATGAATACCTCCTTATCAACTTGTTTTTTTAAAAGATGTGACCTCCATACAATGAATTTTCCAACTTTTTTTCAACCATATTAATATCTTCCTCATCATTTGGAACATGTATCTCAATGATCGGATCATGGGATATGTTAATAAACACTCTCACATGACCTGTTGGTAGTGGTATGCTATTTATCATGTCATTTTGGATATTGAATACCGTATCCCTTGCTACAAGGCAATGGGTGGGTTTTGATATATATAAATCATAGTCATTATCACCCTGTAGAATATAAGTATAGTAAATTTACTAGTTTATTTATAATTCACATTTCATAAAACATTTATTACAACATTGATTACCTTGAATAATACATCTCTTTTAGGGGAATGACTTTCCTCATAGCTGGTGGGGGTGGAGTAGGATCACCACATTGTGTTTGTTCTTGAGTTTTTTCTTCTCTTTTCTCCCCTATAAAAGTTTCCATCATCTATATATGATATTGGAATTGATTTTCAAGGGTATCTAGTCTTTCTATCATCCATTTAATTTCTGCACTTTGATCCTCCTCTTGTATTTTTCTCAAAATATGTTTGGGGTGTCACCCCAAAACGTGCACCTCTGATGCAACCATATGGTTCTAATTGATTCAAGGCCACTAATAGTATGTCTTCATCCGATACAGGTGTTGGTGATTCATGTGACTATGTCGGATAGAAAATATAAGAAAATAAGTGATCGTTTTTATTTAATAGTGATTTAAAGAAAAAAATGTTATTTAATACTTACACATGTTTCCCACAATTGTTCTGTGTTTTTATATATTAGTATCCCATCTTTTTTACACGATACTCTTTTTATAGCACATGGCATGTTATGGAAGTGTATTTTGATTTGGATTCATCAGTATGCATATAAATAGAGGAGCATAATTATAGTGTTATTTCATGCTACATAAAAGTATTACGGTAGATTTAAAATAAATACCAATTTTTTTTCAAGT
The DNA here is from genome assembly GCA_963277665.1 of Viscum album. Classification (NCBI taxonomy): domain Eukaryota; kingdom Viridiplantae; phylum Streptophyta; class Magnoliopsida; order Santalales; family Viscaceae; genus Viscum; species Viscum album. The sequence continues at coordinate 1,716,554,746 of OY728130.1, forward strand.
GAAGCATACCCTGTCCTTGATTTATGGTAGGGGTACACTAGTTTTTCTACTCATTCCTTAATTATAGCACTCATTTTCTATTTCATAAGTAAAAAATGTTAATAAAAGTGATGAATAAATGTATTTGTTGGATTTGAATCTACAGATTATACACAAGAGGGGGGTGAATTGTGTCTTTTGCAATTTTTCGGTAACTCTTTGATTGAAGGAGTTCTGTCATCTATGCTTTATCAGATTTGATAATACATCAGAAATAAGTAAAAACAAGAACACAAAGATGTATAGTGGTTCGGGGAACAAAAGGCCCCTATTCCACTCCACCAACGCTCAACTCCACGAGCTTGGTGATTTTCACTATCTGGTCCTCGTTTCAACAGACCGGTCCACAACTGAGTACAGGCAGTTGAAACCTTTACAATATTTAGGCTCACAAAGACTTATAGTTCAAACCCGAACCTACACAACTTAGAACGAGAAACTGGTTATGCAAGAATAAAAAGAATTTCAGAAAGAAGTTTTCCAGTTGATCTTCACAATTGCAACAGAATGCAATTGACAGCAGATGGATCGTCGTCTCTAGAAATATTGATTTTCAAGTCGAAGCAGTTCTGAGTCGATCCAGTTGCAATAGATATAGAGATATAGTTCACAACTTCAGCAGTAGTAGATCCATAGTAGATATTCGATGCAGAAGAGGTGAATCTTCTATCGAGTTCCTTCTTCTTAAACAATCAGAGCTTTGATGCACCCTTTTGAATCAGCAGATCAATCGTGAATTTCTGCAGTATCTGTTTTCCACCTTTTTAATAATAGATCGATCACCATAAACACATGTACCTAGTCTTTCAGAGAGAACATATATAAAAAAGCTGAGCATATCACCTGCACATTTAGATCCATAAAAGTCACCTTCTGACTCATGATATTCAAAAATTTGAATTTACAGAGAAGTCGTAACTTCCCTTAAGACTTGGAATAAAAAGATCCTTTTAATTCAATTTTAAATCCATTGATAAAACGACCTTGAATCAGTCAAAGTCATATTTTAGAAACGACTTTAAATCCGGCTTGAAATCCACCCAATAATCAGCTTGCTGATCGCTGCATAAAAATATCGTCTGTCAAAATTTCCGACGCCAAACGTAAGGTTGATGATGTGGCCTCCAAATGTATAGTTGACAACATAGTATTGAAACGTAAGGTTGAACATAAACTTAGGGTTGATCATCCCTACTTTTTCTTCAACTTTTAAACGTATGGTTAAAGCTCTATACTTTTACTTGATCCATAATTTTCTAAGAACGTATGGTTGTTTACAAAAGTAAGGTTGATGAACCATACTTTTGAGAAACAAATGTAACGTTTAGTATTTACGTACAGTTCTCCTTCCATACTTTGATAAAAACCAAAACATAAGGTTCTTCATCCATAATTTGCTGAAAACCAAAACGTAAGGTTCTTCTTCCATACTTTGCTGAAAACATATGGTTGTTTAACCATACTTTTCTCTTATCTCAAAAAGTATACACGCTTTTCATCTTTACTCTATGTTTATCCACGTAGGGTATGAACAGTGATTCCAGAATGCACTAAAGCAGATTCCGCACTACATTTATCCACGTAAGGTATGAACAGTGATTCCAGAATGCACTAAAGCAGATTCCGCATAAGTAATAAATTCTCTTTATTTCAAGAGTAAAATAAATTAATAAATTTCTGCAGAATACTAAATAAAATCATTAGAAATTAATTAAGGGTATTTGTGAGCATCAAAATTATCATAAAGAGACAGAGTATTATTTTCAATAATCTCCCCATTTAAATAACATTAATATGTATTGTTGAAAACAATAATTTTCTCAACAATCTCTCCCTTTTTGATGATCACAAAACCCATAAAATAATAAAATTATTTAAACAAAATTAACTTTCAAAATTAGTTACACAAAGTTTTAGAATTTTGAGAGGATGAAACAATATTTAATTTTAGCAAAATTTCTCCTTTTGAATAACCTTTATAATAAACAATAAATATACCGAAAACTATTTAAATAAAGTTTAGAAAAATATAATGTTGTGGTTATCCAAATTTCTATTTTAATTCTCCCCCTAAATAAAATGTTGATGTTTATCCAAATTCTCCCCCTTTTTGTGATATAAAAAAGAATGAAAAATCATGGATTTTAACACATTTAATGTTTTACTGAACTGTAGGTAAATTCTTATTATTAACTGTTTATCAATATTTAAATCTGAAGTACTAGAATATCAAAAATAAAGTCAGTAAAACAAATAGAGAAAGAAAAAAATAAACAATGAAGGAAATTTTCATTCAAAAATAGGAGTATATACATGACAATGATATACACAGGAATCAAGGTTTGGGTAAGATAGGAAACAGGTTCTATCTCCTCTGGATTGCAGACTTGATTTCTGTGAACTGTTCTCAGAGTCTCTTCATCATCCCATATCCAAGTTTGATAATGAGCTCTTTATTCTCTTGAGTCATATGAATATCCTCAATTAAATTGAATCTGAAAAACTCATTCATCCTTTCCTCTTTTTCAACAAACACCGACAGCTTCTCTGATAACTGATTTAAAAGGATTCTGATCGATGGCTCAGGAGATGTCAGTTGATCTACTAGAAACTTCTGATTGTCCAGCAACACTAATAAAGGAGCACTGTTACATTGAAGATCTTGTAACCTGTCATTCATGTTGCTCATCGCAGCTATGTTAGCTTGAAACCTTCTGATTAAATCAGGTGAAGTACCTGATCCACTAACATCATTATTTTCAACTGATGAAAATTGGTTCTCCATAAATGACTTCAGATCTGATAAATCTAACTTTATAACCATTTCAGATTTCAATAGTGAAACTGCAGTCAACATATCCTCTTTAAACATTTCAACTTCTTGCCTTGAGACTGTACACTCCTTCAGCTTTTGAAATTTCAAATATTCCAAGTCTAAGGCATTTCTCAGAATGACATTCTCAAATTCCAACTGAGATACTTTTCTGTACAGTGCTTCAATTTCTTCTTTCCTTGAATCAGATGCACCCTGTGCTTGATTCATATTCACATGCTCTGATTGATTCAGTAGTACCAAAGGTAATGATTCAGCATCAGATTTTTCTTTTTCTCTGTCCTGAGAAGGTTGGTCCACAAATTTTCCCTTTGATTTTTCAAACTCCTCCACAGAAAAATCCTCTTGAAGTACCTCTGTGTGAGCTTCAGAAGCATGCTCACCACAAACATCAACATCTTGGCCTTCCACTAGGTTTTCAAGAACAATATGTTCATTAGTTTCCTGAGGTCTGGCCACTTCTTCACCAGGAATTGCCTCCGTCTCTTGTTCTTATTGAAGTCAAACTTCAACATCAGCTACAATATGTTCCTAATTCTCCCTTTGAGCTTCTTCTTGAGCTCCTGATCCCTCTACTGGTGTTGTCCTTTCACTAACATCTTCCATGATCTTATCTACAACAACCTCTCTTAAAAAATTATAAGAAAATAAAGCTTCTGTTATTGTTTACAAAGTAGGGGAAGTAACTTCCTCATTAACAGGTCTCTTTATTTTTGATTGAAGTACCTCCTGACTTCTGTCTTCCTCAACAACTTCCACTTCAAAGAGAATCCTTCTTGCTACATTACTGACTCTGGATTCATCTTGTCCTTCCTTGGACTTAGCAGGTTGATCCTGATCACTCTCTGAGTCTTCCTCCAATCCTATTGGAAAAAGTTTTCCTTTAATGGTTCTCCATAAATACCCAACCTTACTTAAAGTTCTAGAATTAAATGTATTACTGTGATGACAGTTAACTCGGGCATCCACTAATCTCACCATGTCTTTCTTAAACAGCAGTTTAGAAATAAATCGACCAAAAGGATAGAAGTTAATCCGAGCATCGCTTTGACAACAGAAATTGAGATACCTTATCATGTACCTTGGGAAGTTTAACTTAATATCGCTTAACAGAAGAAACATTATATACATATCAGGGTACAAAATCTTTTCCATTTCTACCATTCTTGGAGCTATTCCAGTCTGAATAAATTTGACCAAAATTTTCTGATCAGGCTCCAAATCCTTGATAAACATTTTCTTTATAGTCTTAGTACAAAAATTAAAAGACATGATGTCTTCGGATTTATACACAGAATCTCCAATATTTTTCAAATCAAAATGAAAAACTCCCTTATAAGGGCAGTTGAGAATCTAACCAATATCTACTGATGAGATTGAGAAATCCCTATCCTCTATCTTAGCCATCATACTATCCTCAGTATCCCTCGGGCTAAACTATACAGATTTGAAGAAGTATCTAAGTTATACTTCATATAGAAATTCCGTATTTTCACTGTTGAACATCTTTTCAAGATTATGAAATGACAGCGCTTGCTTCAACAACAAATTTGTCTGAAATAACCAGTCGAGATCGATTACATTGCCCTGTAAGATGTTTCTTCCCTCGGAGCATTGTCTCTTAGAATTGCTTGGCTCAGCTTCAATGGCTCTTTTAGTTCTTACAATCTCTGCGAGAATATATGAAGGTTTGAATGTTATGGTTTCAGAGGTTTGAAGATTAGGGTTTAGGAGCAGAAGAGTGATTTTCATATTTCGAAAGGGTTTCAATAGAAGTGAAACGGTTTAGAAGTCAAAAAGGCTCTGACAGCCTTGATTTCCATGTAATCACTAATCATTACATATATTTTAAAATTTTTTTTTTTGCATATGGCGAAAAAAAATCTTAAACAGTATTCAAAAAACAAAATAAAATTTAAAAAAATAAAATTTAAAAAAATAAATAAAAGTAAATAAAAATAAAAATTATTTAAAATTAAATAAACCTAGCTCCCCCTTAATAAAATAAAACCTTGCAGTGGTAAGTGGTTTAGTAAAAATATCTGCTAATTGAATTTCTGTATTTAAAACTTCTAAAAATATATCCTTTTTAATAACATGATCTCTTAAAAAGTGATGCCTTATATCAATGTGCTTAGTTCTAGAATGACTAATAGGATTTTTTTGGAATATTTATTGTACTTGTATTATCACATAAAATAGGTGTATTATTAAAATTCAATCCAAAGTCCATAAGAGTGTTTTTCATCCACAAAACTTGTGCACAATAAATTCCAGGAAAAACATATTCTGGCTCAGCTGTTGATAGGGAAACTGAATGTTTTTTCTTACTAGACCATGACACTAAAGACCTTCCTAAAAAGTGACATGTACCTGATATGCTTTTTCTATCTAATCTAAAAATTCCAAAGTCAACATCTGAATATGAAATAAAATTAAAATCAGAAGTTTTAGGATAAAGAAGAGATTGAAAAATAGTTCCTTTTAAATATCTAAAAATTCTTTTAACATCAGTTAGATGAGATTCTTTAGGATTTGATTGAAATCTAGCACAAAGACATACTGAATACATTATATCTGGCCTGCTAGTAGTAAGATATAAAAAAATACCAATCATACCTATATATAACTTGTTGTCAAATGATTTACCAGTTTCATCCAAATCAAGTTTTATATTAGTATACATAGGAGTTGTAAATGGCTTGCTGTTTTCAAGTCCAAATTTCTTAAGTAAATCAGTAATGTATTTGCTCTGATTTAAAACATTTCCAAAATATTTTTGAAATATTTGAAGACCCAAAAAGAAATTTAATTCTCCCATCATACTCATTTCAAATTCTTCTTGCATTAATTTTGAAAATTCATGACAAAGAGTTTTATTAGTTGATCCAAAGATTACATTATCAACATAAATTTGAACCAATAAAACATTATTTTTCTCAGTTTTCTTAAAGAGTGTTGAGTCTGCCGTTCCAATAGTAAAACCATTTTTCAAAAGAAAAGAACTTAATCTTTCATACCAAGCTCTAGGTTCTTGTTTAAGGCCATAAAAAGCTTTAGTAAGTTTAAAAACAGAATCAGGTTTTTGAGAGTTTTCAAAACCAGGAGGTTGCTCAACATAAACATCCTCCATTAAATAACCATTTAAAAAGGAAGATTTAACATCCATCTGAAATAATTTAAAACTCATATAAGATGCATAGGCTAAAAGGATTCTAATGGATTCTAACCTAGATACAGGTGAAAAATTCTCATCATAATCTATTCCTTCTTCTTGATTGTATTCTTTAGCTACTAATCTTGCTTTATTTCTAGTTATTGTGCCTTTGTCATCCTGTTTATTTATAGAGACCCATTTGGTTCCTATTACAGGATAATTCTTAGGTCTTTTCCACTAATTCCCAAAATTCATTTCCTTTAAACTAGTTTAATTCATCTTGCATTTCTATTACACAACTTTCATCATTTAAAGCTTCTTCTATAGACTTGGGTTCTTGTTGAGATAGGAAGGCAGGGAATTCCACTAGGATTCCTAAGTTTCTTCTAGTTTGAACACCAGTTTCTAGACCATCTATTACAGTTTATAAAGGGTGATTCATTAGGGTTCTAGACTATCTAGGTAATATATTTAAAGGTTCTTCAGTATCATGTTCCTCTGAACTGGACTGAATTTCTTTCATATCATTTTCAAAATCATTCTTTAAGTTATCAAGTCTCATGTTATCATTAGAGTCAAGTTCATCCATTTGATCTGTCCTTTTCTCAAAGGGATCAGATTCATCAAATTTCACATGAACTGATTTTCAACAATCCTTGACTTCTTATTATAAACTCTATAAGCTTTGGAGGTAGCAGAATATCCTAAGAAAATACCTTCATCAGATTTTGGATCGAACATACCAAGATTATCTTTGGTGTTCAAGATGTAAACCTTGAATCCAAAAACTTTAAAGTAATTTACTTTAGGTTTTATTTTATTACATTGTTCATAGGGTGTCTTTTTCAAAATAGGTCTAATTAAAACTCTATTAATTATAGAGCAAGCTGTATTCACAGCTTCGGCCCAGAAATATATAGCTAGGATATATTCATTTAATATAGTTCTAGCCATTTCTTGAATTTTTCTATTTCTCCTTTCTACAATCCCATTGCGTTGAGGTGTTCTGGGTGTAGAAAAGGTATGTTTAATACCCATGTTTGAGAAAAATGAATTAAATTTCAGATTCTCAAATTCTCCACCATGATCACTTCTCAATGAGATTATATTGAAACCTTTTTCATTTTGAACAGATTTGCGGAAACATTCAAATAAAGTAAAAGCTTCATTTTTAAATTTCAAAAAGAAAATGCTTGTAAATCTAGAATAGTCATCAACTAAAACATATACATATAATTTACCAGCTAAGTTTTCTTCTCTTGAGGGTCCAAACAAATCCATATGAATAAGTTCTATAGGTTTAGATGTAGTAACCTTATTAACAGATTTCAAGGATGATTTGTGTTTCTTTCCAAGTTGACATGCATCACAAAATCTATCACTTTCAAATTTGAGACAAGGTAAATCAGAAACTAAATGTTTCTTAGATAAATTATGTAAAACATATATGTTGAAATGTCCAAGTCTCCTATGCCAGATCCAGGATTCCCTTACTTTAGCAGTCAAGCAGTTTACTTGTTGTTTACACAAGGAATTTAAATCCAAAGTATAGAAATTTTCAGTTATTGGTGATTTAAATTTAAACAGTTTATCTTTAGAAATAGTATAACAATTGTTAGTAAAATCAACAGTATATCCATCATCACAGAGTTTAGAGATACTTATCAGGTTGTGTTTTAATCCTTGTACATAAAGTACTTTGTTGATTGAGACTGTTTTTGGATCTCCAACAGTTCCAATGCCAATGATTTTTCCTTTTGCATTGTCACCAAATGTGACAATCCCTCCTTCCTTTTGAGTGAGTGAAGAAAAATTCAATGAGTTTCCACTCATATTTATTGACCAGCCACTTTCCATGTACCATACATCTTTTCTTCTCTAGTGGCCTGCTACCTGCAAAGACATTCAAACAAATTGCTTTGGTACCCATATTTTGTTGGGTCCAGGGGTGTTAGCTAGAAATGATCTAGGTATCCAGATTTGCTTCGTTCTTTTAAAATAAGCTGAATCATATAAGTCTTTTGAAACATACGCTTTCTTAATACCACAAATTTGAGGTTTTCTTAAGAAACAGTTTTTAGCTATATGTCCCTTTGTCCCACAAAAGTTATAATTAACCTTTTTAGAGCTAGGAATAAAATAATTTTTATATAGCTTAGGTTTTTCTACTTTACCGCCAATTCCAAATCTCTCCTTTTTAATGATAGTTTTTCCATGAATTTCATTCAATGAATTCTCTCCTTTTGTAAAAACCAATGTAGCCTGTTTGTAAGATTCTTCTTCATTCTGCAGTGTTTTTATTCTTGATTCAAAATTAATATAGTTAGTGTTAATAGAATTATATTTATCAGTTAATTCCTTATGTTGTTTCAGAATTGTATCTCTGTCATATGAAATAGATTTATGTTTATTTTTTAGTGACTTATGTTTCTCAAGTAATGAGTCATATCTTTCTTCAAGAATATTACAGTAGGCTGCAAGTTTTTTATTTGTATAGCTTGATTTAGAATTTGATTCATTGTTTGAGTCAGAGGAGTAATATGAGTGTACCTCATCAGTTTCTACAATAAAACACATGTTTTCATTTAGATTGACTTCTTCTGTCTCTGATCTTGATTCAGGAGAGCTACTGGAGTCTTCAGATACACTCAAAGTGGCTTTCATAGATTTCTTGTCTTTCTGCTCATAGTCATTTCTTTTGAAGAATTTCTTCTTCTTTATATCCTTCAATTATGGGAAATATGGTATGATATTCCCCATATTCTTGGATTCATAGCATCTTACTTCTTTATCATCTCTCTTCAAATATTTTTTGAAGACTCTTTTCTTGCTGTAGAACTTTCTAAATTTCCTGGCTAGCTGAGCCAGCTCTTCATCTGAGTTTGATGAGTAAGAGATCTCTGATTTAGCTTTGACTTCTCTGTTCTTTATCTTTTTATTCTTTTTTTGTGAAGTTACTTTCAAGGTAGTATCTTCTCTTTTGATAAGCACTTTATGTTCATTAACCGCATCTTGCATTTCAACTTCATACATCATCAGTGTACCAATCAGCCCTCTCATGGTTAGATTTTTGACAGGTGTTGATTTTTTGATTGCACCAGAGATACCATTCCATCGAGTAGGGAGTACCCTCAGAACTTTTAATGCTTGATCAACCTACTTGATAGGATCTCCTAGAGCTGTTATATTATTGAAAATTTCTGTCAATCTCCCATTCATTTGGGTAATGATTTCACCTTCAACCATTCTGAAATTATCAAATTTCATTTTTGCAATTGCATATCTCATTTGTCTCACATTTTCTGTTCCTTCATATGCCATGACTATTTTTCCACATCTCATATGCTGTCAGGCACTGAGATAATCTGTTAAATTCATCTGGTCCTAGACCGCAGATAATTTTATTCATAGCCTTCGAATTCATATCGTACACTGCCTCTGTAGTAGCACTCTATGTCTCATGATTTTCAGGAATTTCATAAGGAGTCAGAATCTTTGAATAGACCTTATATCCGAGGTTTTTCAGATATATTATCATGCACGATTTCCAGCAACCATAGTTGTCTCCATTAAAATATGATTCTCTGACCATTGAAATCCCTTCTCTTGTATCAGTCATGATGCTCTGTTGTATAATATTTAAATTCTTCTAGCTTGCTAAGGCTCTACCAGAAGCTCCACCACCGATACCAATTGTTGGATTTGAATATAAAGATTATACACAGGAGGGGTGTGAATTGTATCTTTTGAAATTTTTCGGTAACTCTTTGATTGAACGAGTTCTGTCCTCTATGCTTTATCAGATTTGATCGTGCAACGGAAATAAGTAAAAACAAGAACACAAATATGTATAGTGGTTCGAGGAATAGAAGGCCCCTAGTCCACACCACCAATGCTCAACTACACAAGCTTGGTGATTTTCACTATCTGGTCCTCGTTTCAACAGACCGGTCCACAATTGAGTACAGGCAGTTGAAACCTTTACAATATTCAGGCTCACAAAGTCTTCTGGTTCAAACATGAACCTACACATCTTAGAACGAGAAGCTGGTTACTCATGAATAAAAAGAATTTCAGAAAGAAGTTTTCCAGTTGATCTTCACAATTGCAACAGAATGCAATTGACAACAGATAGATCGTCGTCTCTAGAAATATTGATTTTCAAGTCGAAGCAGTTCTGAGTCGATCTAGTTGCAATAGATATAGAGATATAGTTCACAACTTCAGCAGTAGTAGATCCACAGTAGATATTCGTTCCAGAACAGGTGAATCTTTTATCGAGTTCCTTCTTCTTAAACAATCAGATCTTTGATGCTCCCTTTTGAATCAGTAGATCAATCGTGAATTTCTGCAGTCTTTGTTTTCCACCTTTTTAATAATATATCAATCACCATACACACATGTACCTGTTGTCTTAGAGAGAACATATATAAAAAAGATGAGCATATCTCCTGCACATTTAGATCCATAAAAGTCACCTTTTTACTCGCGATATTCAAAAATTTGAATTTACAAAAAAGTCGTAACTTCCCTTAAGACTCGGCATAGAAAGATCCTTCAAACACGATCTTAAATCCATTGATAAAACGGCCTTGAATCAGTCAAAGTCATATTTGAAAAACGACTTTAAATACGGATTGAAATCTGCCCAATAATCAGCTTGCTGATCACTGCATAAAAATATCTTCTGTCAAAATTTCCGACGCCAAACGTAAGGTTGATGAAGTGGCCTCCAAACGTAGAGTTGACAACATAGTCTTAAAATGTAAGGTTGAACATAAATGTAGGTTTGATCATCTATACTTTTTCATTAACTTTAAAACGTATGGTAAAAGATCCATACTTTTACTTGATCCATACTTTTCTAAGAACATATGGTTGTTTACAAAATTAAGGTTGATGAACCATACTTTTGAGAAACAAATGTAACGTTTAGTATTTACGTACGGTTCTCCTTCCATACTTTTCTGAAAACCAAAATGTAAGGTTCTTCTTACATACTTTTCTGAAAACCAAAAATGTAAGGTTCTTCTTCCATACTTTGCCGAAAACGTATGGTCGGTTAACCAAACTTTTCTCTTATCTCAAAAAGTAGACACGCTTTTCATCCTTACGCTACGTTTATCCACGTAAGGTATGAACAGTGATTCCAGAATGCACTAAAGTATATTCCACGCTACATTTATCCATGTAAGGTATGAAAAGTGATTCCAGAATGCACTAAAGCAGATTCCACATAAGTAATAAATTCTCGTTATTTCAAGAGTAAAATAAACTAATAAATTCCTATAGAATACTAAATAAAATCATTAGAAAATAATTAAGGGTATTTGTGAGCATCAAAATTATCATAAAGAGACAGATTATTATTTTCAATAATCTCCCCCTTTAAATAACATTTATATGTATTGTTGAAAACAATACTTTGCTCAACAATATCATCCAAAAATATATTACTAGACACAATGTACTAGAAAAGACACATCTGCACGACGGTGAGTAAACACATCCCATGCTTCTTGGGTTATTATGTGTGTAAAGGTAACCAGTGGGGGTAGGTTTATTTTTTTTCCTTCAGCATCTTTAAGATGGCGTTTATTTAGATTTCTGTGATATCCTCTATGAATCCATCAAACAAGCATTAATACATATTTTTTGTGGGATTCATCCACTATAAATGTAATCTTCAATGGATGATAAAGAGTAAGTACATGTGTCATTATTTTATTTTTTAGTAAAATAAATAAACGATATCATAATTTTACAATAATATCTTCTCACATTAGTGTATTGAGAGTAGTCACAACACAGGGCCATGAATCTACATCAATCATCACACATTTCTAAGTGAAAAATCGAACGTAAATACTAAACAAGGCCTTGTTGGTGTTAACATGTTGTCCCCATTCATTCCATATGACCTTGTATTTGATGCCTTTGATTTTTTCCTTAATTATTTTTGTTAACATCGTCAAACTACGGTGCAAATATTTTTTTCATATTTAAACCTATGTTTCCTACCATTTCCTCTTATTCAACATCGTTAAATTGATCATCTGGAGTGGTAGCATCGAAATGTGTAGATGGTCATTGTGTCTCTATACTTGGAGTAGAAGTAGGTTGAGAAACCTATTGTTCCTTCGTATTAGGAGCACCAACACATGAAGAAGGTTTTTGTTTCTCTACACTGCGAGTAGCGATAGGTTAAGAGACATGTTGTGCCTCAAGATTTGGAGTACCATCACGTACAAAAGTCTTTATATGTAGAATTGGATTAACATTTAATTTAGAATAATAAATATAGTAGTGAATGGATAATAACATGAGGTAATATGATGTATATTAAAAAAACTAATTATTGAACTCTCTTTTTATTTTTTAAAGGTTGAAGGGATTTTAACCCACTATAAACAATCCAAATCCCTTCATTGTGGTCTCCTATGACATAAAAAAATACCATCTATATTGGGACTGCTACGAATTGATTACGACATCCCAATGAAAGGTTCATCCTCATTTAAATTTTCATTTGACCCTTTAGTTGTTTTGGTTGATAGTAGAAAAATTGACCACTTTTAGTCTGTGGGATATGGAACAAGAAATACCTATACTTCCTGTGATTCCCTTATAAACGGTTCTTCTTTGTACCCCTTCTTACTGAAATAAATGTTCATGAATCCCAATTCATCTATTTTAACATCAAAACTATTATCAACGCAATTATATTGAAAAATTAGCACTTAGAATATTGTATAATTTAACTCCCATATTTGTTTGATGATGCCAAAGTATGACTTATTTTCATAAATTAGATTTCTATCCTTAGTAACAAAAACATGCATTAATTCAACCATTGGTGTAACTCCATTATTTTTCATGGTACTGTCTTTATCATGTTAATTTTTATAGAATGTATAACCATTAATTACATAACCATTTTAAGATAATACATACACACTTGTCCCTATGTCTATCCATTGAAGCCATTCTGAAATTGAATCTAGATTTTCATCTGAATCCTTACAAATATGGTCCTAAAACCATCTTATAAACTATTGATTATGTGTATTTGATATCCATATTTCAGGACTTGATGTGTTCAAATTCCTAAGAATTTATTTGTGAGTTTCAACATATGGGAAAATCCTTAAACTGTTATGAAAAACGTAATGGTATCTATGCTCCCGATCATTAATATTGATTGTGACAACATCTCTTCTAGAAATTCCTTCACCCGCAAGCCGCCCAGTGTGATGAGATTTTGGTAGACCAATTCTTTCCACACCTGACATGTTTTCGGTATAGAATTCAACAGTTTCCTCAAAAATATATCTCTCTGCAATACAAACCTCTGGATAACTTTAATTTTTGATACACCCTTTCATAATCTTTGTATACCATTCAATTGGATACATCCATCTATAGTGTGTCGGACCACATAGTTTAATATCTCTCACCAAGTAAACCATAAAATGAGCCACCGTATCAAAGAATGTTAATAGGAAGAACATTTCCAATTCACATAATATGATGAAAATTTCACTTTCTATAGTTGGTAATTTCTCTAGGTTTATAAAATTGCTGTATATAGCTTTGAAGAAGAAATAGAGCTTGGTTAATGTATGAAAAACATTCTTGGACAAAATGATATGTAAATCTTTAAGAATTAGATCTTCCATCAAAACATGATAGTCAAGTGATTTTAGACCCTTTAACTTTAAATTGTTCATTGAAACGATTTTCTTGATATTCTATGAATACCCCTTTATAGTCTATACATCATTAATGATTTTGAAAAACTATTATCTCTTCTTCTTAGAAAGAGTGTAAGCAGTTGGAGGAAGAAAATTTCATTTTTCACCCTTCACTGGCACCAACTCTTCTCATATTCCCATGTCAACCATGTCCAACCTAGCCTTAATTTCTTCCTTCATTTTTTAGGTGCATTTAGCAATGTTTCGATGACACTATCACATATATTCTTTTTAACATGCATAAAATAAAGAAAATTTCTGACGTACATACAATTATGGTATGGTAATTAAAAAAATGATCTCTTTTTCCAACCAGTTTTCATAAGTTTCTTCAAAAAAGGTTTACCAAAGCATTATCCACATATTTTAATTTATCAAATAGTTGATCACCTGTTAGTGGAGACAGTTTTGTATGTTATTATGAACTTCCATATAATGATGTTTTCCAAGATCGTTACTTATGTCGTATGGGTAGAAATCTGTGATTTCCTTAAAACATAGTTTTTTTTGGTGATTTTTAACCTATTGACTGTGTACCTTGTTCTCAAATGGGACACCCTTGAGTTCATTTAATGCTATATCTTGAAAAATTTCCACAAGAAGAAAAGTCATTTATCATCCCATACAACATGGCTCTCAATGTGAAATATTAATTTATATAATCATCATACAACATAACACCTAAATCCCACAATAATTTCAAATCCTCAATCAATGGAGCTAAATAAACATCAATATCATTACCTAGATTTTTTAGTACTGATATAATCATAGATAATGTGAAATATTTCTGTTTCATGCATAACCACAGTAGAAATTTATAATTTACCACCAAAATTATCCATGTCTTGTGATTACTTCTTTTAAAACCAAAAGGATTCACTCCATTTTTAGATAATACAAGGAGAAGGTTTCTCATTTTATTTCCAAATTCAGGATACTCATGATCAATTCTATTGCACTGAGAAGAGTCTTATTGGATTTGGTGTCCTAGAACCAACTGTTTGTACATTGATTACATGAATATTTAATGTTTTTAATTATTAAACATCTTATTACATATTGTTCATTGTTCTATATGACTATGATATAATAATGTCACAGAGTATTTGTCACATTGACAAGGTCATAGCAGTTACTCGCTATAATGAGAATATTGAAGTGATATGACAATATTCTTAAATATAGTTCTGAAGTTGGATGATATACTATGATGGGACACATATTATACATGTTTTTAGGTGCGAGTACTCATAAGAAGATGATACTTCTTCTCAGGAAGATCATACATAGTAATCTCCAAGACGAAAGGTTATGAGAATAGACTGCCTGTAGGAATTCCTCATATTTTGTTGTCATTGGATATTCTTATCTGTGAGAATGTGTAATGGTTTTTAGACATTAAGATTATCATTAATGAGTGTCATGACTCACACACTTTGATTTACTAATGAAAACTGTCACGCCATATGTTTGCGGGAAGTAGGGTATATTGGGCGCATCAAGAGTGACATGTTATTAATGAATAAGAAAAGGAAGGATTTATCCCTTCCATTTAGGGAATTTTATATCTCAACACTTTGATTAAAATAGAACCTTCACCCTAAATTCCATGTCCAGGGTGTAATCACAAGTTTATTTCAAGCAGTCAAAGAAAGTCGTATCAAGCAAACCGGTTGATGAAAATATCATGAAACCTTCCTCATGAGATATTGAGATAAAGAGGTTATATTACACAGTGAGTGTTCGTACGTGGATTTCATCATTGCGACTTTAATTTCTTTCTCTTGGATTCCTTGACCCATTTCTAGACAGTATTCTTGGACTTTAGGAAATCCCACCTAATGCCAACGAGAAAGAATCCTAGAGGGTCACACCGTAAGTGTTTTGTTTTCATCTCGATTAAATTCTGTTATAATTTAATTAATGGAATAAATATTTTTCTCACGGCCATGAAATAAATTTAGTCAAGTTAACATGATCACATAAATTAAATAAAATATATTTATTTATTTTATTGAATATTTAATAAATATTTATTAATTAGTTTGTAAATAAATTAATTATTTAAGAGAATAAATTATTTATTTATTTATTTGGGTGTTCGATAAATAGAAGTGAAGTTATAAAGGAATAATGTTAGTCTAGTAGTAAAAAAATTATTTTCAAGACGGTAAATAATTATTTAACTAGTTGGTACAAGATAAAATAATAATAACATTGTTATCATTATGTGGCACGCGATTTCATTTATGATTATGTTTTTTACAAGTTGGTGCACCATGAATAATGGTGTTGTTATTTTTATTATGTATCATGGATTTTCTATATGGTTTTGAATGTATTTAATTGTTATTATATAATTAAATATTGTAACTAAAACCCCATGTCTTTAAATAGATAGGTACGTCTATTCTTCCACTACACCTTGTGAACCTAATTGCCTATTGTGAGAGAATTGCTGAGCCAAAACAATTTATCTCTCAAATCCTCTCCTATCCCCTCTCAAGAACGAGTTACTTTCTTCATGACCAAATAACATGCGATCAAGAATGACTGACACAAGACACTCGTTTCGCCGCGCTAGCACCCGGAGAATGAGTGGTGTCGATCGAAGGGTATCAGAACATTTGTGGATCACCACTAGAAGGATTCTGGATTGGATACTTGCAAGTGCAATGAGACAATCTGGAAGGGTCATTCCGGATGATCAACATAAGCAATGAATAAAGTACTAAAGATTTAGGTATTTAATTTCTGATGAAATTATTTAAATTAATTACAAACATGCGCAAGATCCTCTCTCTAGGATCTGGCACCCTTTTCTTGTTTTTTATAGATCTTTGATCTTAATCCATGGATACTGGAATTTATCGTCATATTTTTCTTGTATTGGTCATTGATTATGGAAAAATAAATGTTGGTTCCTCCCAACAACCATGCTCCCACTGAGTTCATATCCTTTAAGTGGTATCATAGTGATCACATAATTAATGAATTAAACAAGCATTCAAGATGGAACTAAAATAAAACATGCCTATGCATAAATATTATCTAGACATGGTTAATCACTTAAGAAAGTTCCACTTAATATTAACAAGTATGTGATAAAGATAATAAGAAATTTATGCATAAGAGATAAAAATCCCTCAATAAAATATTAAGTTAGACTAATCCTTTTGTTACTTTATTAAGAGAAAGACTTAATAAATCTATGAGTTTGAACAACCCTTTTTTGGACACTTACTTTTATATAGAAATCCCTTATGAAAGTTTTGGGTTTACTTAACAATATTACATTAAGAGGGTTATCCATTTCTAGAATTGGTGTAATATTGGAGGCAATTGTTGAGGAAATCCAAGTCAGTATTTTAGGATTGGGGATTCCACTTAACAGATTAAGGAGCTGCAGGCCCATAGTTAGAAAAGACCTACCTACCTAAATACATTCAAATATCTTGACCAACCCTTATTGGGGTTATGATAATGGGAATATGGATCATTGACCCTATAATTTCCAAAAAATAGTCATTCTGAGTTCAATGGTGAGGGCCATTGGGACTTGATAAAATAGTAGGAGAATTAATAAAATTAATTCTTTATTTATCACACAATGTAATCAATAAAGTAATTATAATCTTTTCTTTTAATTGTAGAATAAAATGACAAGCTCAACCACACTATCCCAATGATCAATTCTGGATAAAGGAAATATATTCACCGATAGTAACTTCTAGAAATGGTTTATATGCCTTTGGGTTGTTCTACGCTACGAACATATATCTTACATTATGGAGTCAACATTACCTGATCTTCGTACCAAATAGGAAAGTGATGAGGATTTACTGGTCTATGAGAAAAATATAAATGATGTGTTTGATATTCAATGTTTTATGATTTCATCAATTTCTAGTGAACTCATGATGTTTCATGAAAACATAGATGTGTATAGAATGATTGAGCACCTCCATGGTCTTTACTATAAGAGAGAAAGATGAGAAAGGTTTGAGATATCCAAGGACCTATTTCAGAGTAAGCTTGGAGAGTGTTCCCCACCTGGGCCTCACGTATTCAAGCTCATTTTCTACATTGAGTTCCTAGAGGTTCTAGGGTTTAAACTCCCTAAATAACCGGGTACCAATATCATTCTCACATCACTCCCATAAGTAATATCCAATTTTGTTGTTAATTTTAATATAAACAATATTGATAAGTCTTTATCTGATATTCTTATCCTCATTCTCCAAGTGTACAAAAATATGAATCATGACAAGCCTTTTGTCCTTATAGTGAATAAAAGGAAAGGGAAGAAGAAGAGATTTAAGACCAAAGATTATTCACGCCCTTCCAATAAAATGAATATCAAGGGGTAGGAAAGGTAATAAGAAGTTTTTTGTTTTGAATATGGAAAGAAGGGCCACTGGAAGAAAAACTGCATCCATTGAAAGAAGCAACGGGAAGTTTCAGGTGCATTTTCTATTGATTTCAATTTATCTGTTTCTACAAATTGGGTATTATATAAAGATTGTGGTGCTCAAAAATTTATTAAAATATAGGAACCAAGTATATTTAAGAAAATTTACTGAGGTGAGGTAGATCTACGAGCGACCAATGGAGCTAGAGTTTCTGTTATAGTTGTCGGGGACTACCACCTCACGTTGCCTACTGGGATGATCTTGGTGTTAAAGGGTTGTTATTAAGTGCCTTATGTGACCAAAAACATTATTTTTGTATCTATACTAGATACTGATGGATTTGTTTTTAAGTTCATAAATGAATGTATATTATTTTACAAATATTTCATTTGTTTTGGTAGGGAAAATTTATACAACGGTCTTTATGTGTTGGATTACACAAACCAAATAATGGAAATCGATAATAATGATACTTCACATGCCTCATACCACACCCAACGTTGGCATCACTGGCTAGGTCATGTAAATGAGAAATTCTTGACAAAGTTACATCAAGATGGATATTTAGATTCTTTGGAACTAAAACCATTTGGTGTATGTCACGCGTGTTTACAAGGAAAAATGACCAAATCCCCATTTAGTGGGAAAGGTGAAAGGGACAAAGAGATTATTGAATTGGTTCAGACTGATGTGTGTAGACCATTTCTAGATAAAGCAACGGGTGGGTACTCATACTTCATAAATTTTATGATGATTTTAGAAGATATAGATATATCTACCTAATGAGGTATAAGTCATATTCTTTTGATATGTTCAAGGAATACGAGAATAAAGTTGAGAACTAGCTTGGTAAGAATATTAATAAAATCCACTCAAACCAAGGTGGAGAGTATCTTAATCACAACTTTATTAATTATTTACTAGAGTTTGGGACCCTATCCCAACTCACTTTTCCTTACACACCTCAGTTTAATGGTGTAAGAAAAATGAGGAACTGCACCTTATTGGATATGGTGAGTTCAATGATGAGTCATGAAAGTTTTATATTATCCTTTTGGGGATATTTTTTTAAAAACAGAAACACATATACTAAATGAAGTACCAACTAAATCGATAAATGGTACTCCATTAGAGATTTGGAGTGGAAAAATATCCATGTTATCAAGTTTACATGTGTTGGGGTAGTGAAGTGTTTTTTAAGGCCTATTAAGGTAACAAGCTTTCACCCCAAGGCACAATGTGTACCTTTATAGGAAACCCTAAAGAAACAAAGTGATATTACCTATACGACCCCATAGACAAAAAGGTTATAGTGTAAAGACATGACATATTATTTGAGATGGATCACATCTCTAAAAGAGATAGTGGGAGAGAGATAGACTTTGATGAAGTCGTGGTTCAAGATACACAAGAATTGGTACACGAGTATATTCCACAAAAACCAGTAGAAGAAAAATCTATTCTAGAGACATAAGTACTGCATAGGAGTACAAGAGAGGCTAGAGAACTGGAATGGTATGGTTTTCTAGTTACCGAGGTTGGTGACTATTTATTAGTTGATAATAATGATCTTTTAACCTACAAGTAAGCATTAAGTGTCATAGATGTTTCCAAGTGACAAGAATCCATGAATTATGAAATGGATTCCATGTACCAAAACAAAGTATAGATTTCGGTAATCTTCAAGATGGGAGGTTATGTGAACAGAACTGCCTATAAAAATTCAGCATGTTTTGGTTTCATTAGATATTCCTATATACGATCATTTTTAATTGTTCTTAGACTTTAATATTATCATTAATGCATGTCATGAATTTCTCACTTTGATTTACTGACGAAAAAAGTCATGCCATATGTTGGCGAGAAGTAGGGTATGCTGGTTTCATTATGAGTGACATATTATTAATGGATAAGTCAAGGAAGGATTTATCCCTTCAATTTATGGAGATTGATATCTTGTACCTTTGATTGAAATAGAACCATCAACATAAATTATTTTGAGTCAATAAGGTTATCTTATGACTTCTCCATTTCTTATGGTCTTATGTTTTGAAAATTACAAACACTTTTTCTTAAGTTTTGAATTTTTTCTTAGGTACTGTTTTTTTCTTAAAGATCCGAACATGTCATTTTAATTTTCCATTATGCTAGACTTAAAGTTTTACCATTCTAATTTTCCAATCTGTTAGAATTACATATTTTTCATACCGATTTCATGATACCAATTTTAGTGCAAAAGTGATACCGATTTCATGATACCGATTCCAGTAAAAAAGTGATACCGATTTCACGATACCAATTCTAGTACAAAAGTGATACCAATTTCATGACACTGATTCTGGTGAAAAAGTGATACCAATTTCATGATAATGATTCCAGTGCAAAATTCCTACCAATTTTATGATTCCGATTCCGGTACAAATGTGATACCATTTTCACAATCTGATTTATTCTTAAGAATCCAATTTCTTGACAATGTTAGAGTTGTTTAAATGTATCATTACAATATTATTATATTCCATGTTTTCTTATACAGAACACTTATCTTTAACTTAACACCATTTCTTATACTAAAAACAGTGTCATACAATCTGTTACAAACTAACCATTGTATGTTTGACACGTGTCCAAGTCCCTCCGAAATTTAAGAAAAATATGATCGTTGGAGTGGAGCCGACTGTTGGGAAGATTTTCCTATAAATACAAGTCCATTTGAACAAGAGAAGATAATGCAGAGAGTGGATAAACTTGATGCATGTGAAAAATATGTGAAGTGATTTCTATAGTTAGAGGCTCTTACAACTCTCAGTGCGTCGTGCAGATGTCGTGAACAACTTGTTCAGGCGTGAACAACTTGTTCAGGTGTAAACAACTTGTTCAGACTTTCTTTGTGTAGACTCCAATTGTGCTAATTTGGGGTTCCGATTTTGGAAAATAGAGGTTTTGATTTCCTTCTAAAGAGAGCGCATGTGGGGATTGAAAGAGAGATACCGATCTTTGGATTTAGGGCTTACCTGGGTTTGGGTAAGACAAACTTTCTTGAAAGTATAAATCAAGGAACCATTATCCAAGGTTGTTGGATAACCTTCTCTTTGGGTTAAAATAATATTATTGTTACTTTTTTACTATTTCAAGTTGATTTATATTTCTACTATAATCTTATCTTTGTTCAGGTTAGAAA
Source organism: Viscum album (assembly GCA_963277665.1). Lineage (NCBI taxonomy): Eukaryota > Viridiplantae > Streptophyta > Magnoliopsida > Santalales > Viscaceae > Viscum > Viscum album. The sequence goes on from OY728130.1 coordinate 1,716,576,125, forward strand.
GTATAACTTTCTTATACTTTGTAATTCTGTTACTCTGTTTATATTAAATATTCTATACACTTTAAGGTAGAATATTTTCTTTTTAAAGGTTCCGAAGGAATTTTTAATGAATACAATTCACCCCTCTTTTATTTGAGCATTTCATTATACATATTCGATCCTAGAATTGGTATTAATGGAGGTCTCTAAAATACTTATATTAACATATAATTATTATTTCTTAAGTTTTATTTTTCTTAATTTATTCAAATTCATTTATACACTTTTTCTTCTAACATGTTTTTCGGAAAGAAATATATTATTAGTATGGTAGTCATTCATGTTGGATCTCTAGATAATCTCAATCCTACTAGACCACAAATCTTCGATGGAAATGACTATGATTACTAGAGAGATATAATGAAGACTTTTGTTATAAACACAGGTGTAGACAACTACATTATGTTAACTGAAGATGATAAGATTCCTGATAAGGAACTTAGAACCTTTACTAATCTAGAAAAGGTGGAATACTAGCTGAAATTTAAGGCACGCAATACTTTTCTTTGTTCCATGACTAGAAATATATATAGCCAAATTTTATCTTGTGAAGCTACAAATAGAATTTAGAAGAAGCTAGAAGTAACTCACTTTGGAACTTATAAATTCATTGAAACTAGAAGAGCTATGCTCAGAGATGAGTATCATGGTTTATGCTTTCTTTTTGAAGAACCCATATGTAAGGTACAAAAACAATTTATGACTTTGATCAATAGCTTACAATCCATGGATGAGTAATGTCTAGATGATGAGATTATTGTAGACAAGATTATAAACATCATTCCTAACAAATGGGAATCTAAGAGAACTGTTATAGGTGAAAATAGTAAAGTCACACAGATTTCTCTTGATGAACTGTTTGGAACTCTTCTTCAACCCCAAACTAGAATGAAGAGAGATGTTGATCATATTAAGAAGAAGAATGGAAATAGAGGTGTTTCTTTTACAACCACTTCAAATCATATGAAATACAAGACTCCTGAGAGAGTTACAAGATCATAATATAAGAATGTTAGTATTCAATCAGAATATAGTGAAAGTGAAGCTTTAGAAAATGAGTTAGAAAATATTGCTCAGAGGATGAACAAGATTGTTGGATAGAAAACTTTCAATATATATATAAGAAGAAAGATGGAAAAGATAAGAAAGATGGGGAAGTTACATGATATGAATGTAGAAGAACCGGTCATATTAGATCTGATTGTCCCTTACTTAATAAAAGAGACAAGAAAGATAGAAATTCTGAAAGAAACAAGAAGAATTTCAATAGATCAAAGAATAAGAAAGCCTTGAAAGCCAATAAATGACACTTGTAGTGGTAGTGGTGGAGATTCTTCTGATGAATCTTCAGAATATGAATCCTATGATCAGAAGAATATTGTTCTAATAGCTAGAGCTCCATTTCAAAATCATTGTCTTATGGCTAAGGTACAAACTGTTGAATCCTTACCCAACATGTCTTTAAGTGAAAATTTTCTAGATAGAGGTTTTTCTTCAGATGAAGAATCTTCTTCATCAGATAATTATAATGATTTTCCTTCCTATGAGTAAGTTTCTATATTTTCTATGTTTCTTGAAAAGAGAAATTGTAAAGATTCTAAGAAACTTAAAAAATAAAATTCTAGATAATTTATTTTAATAAATAAAATTTCAGATCTTACCAAATATCTTGATAAAAAATGATGTTTTAGAAAATATTTGTAAGAAACATGAGGAAGCTAATTATGATAAGGATAAAAATTCCTAGGATCATAAAAATATGTCTTTTGAAAAATATATTCTTGAGGATAAAATTAACTCTAAATCTATTACTCTAGAGGATAAGAATTTAGCCCTAAGACTAAAATCTGAAATTTTTTCCTTGAAGAAACTTCTTGTGAATTTTACTTATGGTAAAGAAAATTTTGAAAATATGTATTCTCAGATATGACCTCATGGTAATAATTAGGGTTTAGGTTATTATCATGAAAAACCTATTTTCAGAAACAATTATTTTGTTTTTTCAAGAGGCCCTTTTTGTACCAAATTTTAGAGTGGTGGGCATTGGAAGAAAAAAAGTTATTTAAATAAAGTTCAATACCTTGGGTTTCATAAAGCTTATTTTTCTAAAAAAATATGGTTACCCAAGTATTTATTATCTAAATATTCCGGATCCAAGCATGTTTAGATTTCAAAAATATAACTCTTTATTTTTTAGGATAATGAAATAAGTATCAATAACCTATGGTATATGGATAGTGGATGTTCCCGACACATGACTGGCAACAAAGACTATTTCAAAACTATTTTAAAAACTAAAGGTGGAAAATTAACCTTTGGAGATAAATCTCAAAGATAATTTTTTTGTATAGGTAACATTATTATTCTCGGTAAAGATATTATTTCAAATGTTCTTTTTGTAAAATGCCTTAAGCACAACCTCATTATCATAATTCAACTATGTGATGAAGGTTACCTTGTGAATTTTAGAAATGATAGATGTTTAGTTCACAATTCCAAGGATGAGTTTATTCTCTCTTCCATTCGGCATGAGAATGTGTACACCATAAACCTAGAAGACCTTAGAAGCCAAGATCTACCTTGCCTTAGTGAATTTGAATATCAATCATGGCTTTGGAATAGAAGACTAGAACACTGTAACTTAAGGAATCATAGTAAAATTTCTAAGAAAGATCTTGTTCAGGATCTACCGAAACTTAAGATTGTTTCTTCAAAAGTCTGTGATTCTTGTCAATATAGAAAGAAACAAAAATATAGCTTTAAATCTATAAGTGAAGTTAAAACTTCTAATGCTTTACAGTTAGAGCACATGGACTTATTTGGTCCAACAAAAACTGGAAGTATTGGAGGAAAATACTCGTTGTTTTTCCTAGTTGATGACTACACTAGATTTACTTGGGTATATTTTCTTGTAAATAAATATAAAGCTTTTTCTTATTTCAAAAATTTTAGATCTCAAGTTAAAAACAAGAAAAATATACCATTGATAACTATTCATAGTGATCATGGTTGAGAATTTGAAAATTCTGATTTTGAAACTTTTTGTAGTAAAAAATGTATTACTCACAACTTTTCAGCTCCAAGAACTCCTCAACAGAATGGTGTTGTTGAAAGAAGAAATCACATTCTTCCAGAGATTACTAGAACCATGTTGAGTGAATATTCTATAACTAATCATTTTGGGGAAGAAGGTGTAAGTTATTCTTATTATACTATAAATTGAGTTTTAATAAGGCCTTTTCATAATAAAACACCATATGAGTTGTGGACTAGCCGAAAACCAAAAGTTTCTTACTTCAATGTTTTTGGTTTCAAAGTATTTATCTTGAATTACAAGGATAACTTACATAAATTTGCACCCAAATCCGATGACGGAATTTTCTTAGGTTATTCTACTAACTCTAAGGTATAAAAATTATTCAATAAAAAAACTTGCACTGTGGAAGAAACAGTTCATGTTAATTTTGATGAAAATGATCCTTTCATTATCAAACAACCTGAATCTTTTCCTGATATATTTTTTAAAACTAATCACCAACATTTGATAGAAGATCCTTCAATAAAGGATAATGTTCAAGAAAATATTTCTAAAATGTTTACACCTAAATATTTTCTACCCTATGATAATGAAAACATTTTTTAAAATCCAAGTCAGTTGTTACTTAGGAATCATCCCAGTGATAATATCATTAGAAATGTTAATCGACCAGTAAGAACTAGAAGTTCTTTAAGGAATGAAGTTGAAAATGTTTCATTACTCTCCAAATTTGAACCAAAGACTTGTGAAGAAACCTTGGGTGATGAATATTGGATTAAGTATATGCAAGATGAAATCAATGAATTCGTAAAGAATCAAGTTTGGAACTTGGTTGAAAAAACTAAGGAAACTTCTATTATTGGAGTAAAATGGGTTTTTAGAAAAAAATACAATGAATATCGAGTTATTGTTAGAAATTAAGCAAGATTAGTTTCTAAAGGCTATAACCAACAAGAAGGTGTAGACTATGAATAAACCTATGCTCCTATAGCAAGACTTGAATCTATTCATATTCTTATATCCTATGAAACATTCTTTAACTTTAAAATTTATCAAATGGATGTAAAGTGTTCTTTTCTCAACGTTTATGTATAGGAGGAAGTCTATGTAGATCAAACTCCTGGATTTGAAGATAAAAAATATCCTAATCATGTTTATAAACTTACCAAAGATTTATATGGACTTAAACAGCCCCCTAGAGCTTGGTATGATAGACTTTCAGGTTTTTTGATTCAAAATAACTATGTTAAGGGAACTGCTAATCCAACCCTTTTTATTAAGAAAAATAATAAAGATGTTTTGATTGTTCAAATTTATTTTGATGAAATCATCTTTAGATCAACTCAAAAATCCTTAACTGATTCCTTTGCGAATCTTTTGAAATATGAGTTTGAGATGAGAATGATGGGTGAGTTAACCTTTTTCCTTGGTTTTCAAATTTCTCAAAAACCAGAGGGAACCTACATATCTCAACATAAGTATATTAAATATATTCATAAAAAGTTTAGGTATGACAATACTAAGAGTATAAGAACTCCTTTTGGAACTTCTAATACTCTTGATATTGATGAAGTAGGGAAACCTGTAGATCAAACATCTTATAGAGGGATTATAGGAAGTTTTATTTAATTGATATCTAGTCGATCTAAATTAATGTTCTCAATATGTTTATGTGTAAGATTTCAAGAAAATCCTAAAGAATCCCATTTAAAGGCTGTAAAAATAATTTTTTGATATTTAATGGGAACTTTAGATTTGAGACTATTTTATTCCTCTGGAAATGATTTTGAACTTAAAAGTTTTTCGGATGCTGACTTTGGTGGTTGTAAAATGGATAGAAAAAGTACATCCAGAACATTCCATTTCTTAGGAGATTCCTTAGTTTCTTGGTCATGCAAGAAACAACATTCTGTAGCACTTTTCACATTTGAAGCTGAATATATAGCAGCTAGAATTTGTTGTGCTCAAGTGTTCTGGATGCAACACACACTCACAGACTTTGGTATGAGTTTTACTAAAACTCAAATAATGTGTGATAAGACAATTTCCATTTCCCTATGTAAAAACCCTTCACACCACTCTCATGCAAAGCACATAAATATTATGTATCACTTTCTTAAGGACCACACACTTAAAAGAGATATTATTCTTTAATTCATCGGAACGCAAGAACAACATGATGATATTTTTACAAAGCCATTATATTCCAATAGATTTGAATACATTAAATAGAAGATAGGTATGATATCTGTGAAGTAATCATTCATATCTACTTCTTGTTTAAATCATCTCCTAACATTAAACTACTTCTTATATGAGGGGGAGTACATATTCTTTTTTAAGATTTTTTTTAAATTCTATCTTTCTTTAAAAAATTTTGGTATTAAAAATATTGGTATTAAAATTTTTGGTATTGATAATTTTAGTATTAAAAATTTTGGTATTGAAAATTTTGATATAGTAAATTTTTCTATTGAAAATTTCAGTATTAAAAATTTTGGTATTGAAAATCTCGGTATTGAAATCACAAAATCTAAAACTTTCAAGATAATTCTTATAATAACGATAAATTTATCAGAGTATTCCAAAAGGTAAACTTTCTTACTCTTTATTTTCTTATCTTAAGTTTTAGTTTTTGATATTTCAAAAATATATATCCCGGTTTACCTTACTAAAAAAGTTCAGAATTCATATAATCTTCCTCAAACTTCAGATCAGATCAGATTATTTTTAGCCGTTTGATTATCTTATAGAATTTGAATGGTCAGAATCCTTGTATATATAAGGGTTGCCTCGTTTATAAGTGCCACACCATCCTTATTGATTTCTATGATGAAGTTCTGTTTCCATAAAAGTCTTCATCCCGCATCTTTTGTCTCCTTCACCCTAAATAACTCCTAAATCCTTAGCCGATCTGATGCCGGTTAGCAAGGAAATAAAGGATTGGTCAATATTTAAGGAAAGGTTGGTTTTACCTAACTTCTTTGCAAAATATGACTCCCTTATCTCTAAGGTGATAAGAAATAACAGATGGGAAAGTGTTTGTGTGGCTAACGAGAAAAGTTAGGATCTGGTTTTCCCTGACATGGTTATTCAGTTATATGAATCCGTTACTTTCTTTCAGAAGGATGGTAAGGATTTGTTCACATTCAAATGTTACGATAAGACTTAGACAGTTCCCTAGAAGGAGGTAGAAAATTTTCTCAACATAACTTATGAAGGGGAAGCTATTCTATGCTCGCAAAGACTTCTAGAGAAGGAAGGTTCTTTTGAAAAAGCCAAGGCTCTGGATTATCTAGCTCTTAAGTATGCTAAGAATCTGAATATTATGAATATTACAATGGATTAGAATATGGTAGATCTCTAGATTCAAGGATTTCTTATTCCAATAAAAGAAGACAAGAACTCTATAAAGATATGCGATATCTTTCTTTTATACTTTCTTGTCAACTTAAGGAAGATCAACTTGGTTAAGTACGTATTTCTCACAATCCAGTCAATAAAAGGCGGAACTATCAGATCTTGGAATCTTATGTATCCGACAAATATATCTAGGATAATTGTTATGTTCCTTCAAGATCTAAATGTCCCATGCCGATCAGTTTCAAAGCCTTTCAAGATTTTGTTGCTCAGTGATGACACTCTAAGGAGGATGAAGGTAGATTTTTTTACAGGAATCCAAAAGTTTTGAAGAAATGGTTGTCCAGAACAAGGGTGATGTTCTGGAATCTTCAAAATCGGTACTCAAGAAAATGAAACATGAAGAATCAAGCTTTCCAAAACAGGTTCCTGATGTCCCGGTATCAGCACCTCCTCCTACAAAGGAACCGAAATCCTATTCCAATGAAACTGTTGCAAAGTGGAGAGAAATGACAGCTATCAGAAAGGAAGAAGATCCTTCCTTTGGCTTAAATCCTGCAGAGGCTAAGGCTTTAAAAATAAAGCAAGCTGAAAATCTTGAGAAAGAAAATAAGGAGAAGATGCTGAAGAAGAAATCCTTGTAATCCCAAGTATGTAAGTATCTAATAAAATCTGTAGAAAAGAAATCTCAAGAAGTTATTGAACCTAAATTTGTTCATAAGAAATAAGTTGTCACTCCAAGAATCCAGAAAGCCAGGAATGTTTTAGATTTATCATAATTTGTTCAATAAATAAAATATCAGATTGTTCAAGAAGACTATGATGATGTTTTAAGGGAAGTGGAAGATTACATTGGAACTCCTTTGAGTTCAGTTTCTAAATCTTTCTTTGAAGAAAAAGTTTAAGATAAAGTTATAGAATAAGTTGAGGAAGAAGTAGAAGTTGAAGATGAAGAACAAGCTAAATTTGAAATAGAAGAACAAGAGAAAGAAGAGGATGATCAAAAAGCTAGTGAAGAGAAAGAAATTCAATAAGAAGAAAGACAAGAAGAAACTCAAGAAGAAGAGTTTCCAGAGGAAGAAGATGAACAAGAAGATCTTAATTTTATCCAAGTATATGATGAACAATCTCCAGTTCAAAATCCTGTCAAAGGCAAGAGTGTTTTGGTTGCCTTATCTGAAAAATAAATGCCTCAAAAGTCTTCCAACAGAATAGAAAAATCAACTTCCTTAACTCTAAGAGGAGATGAGAAAGGGAAAGATGTTTTAGGTTCTGAATCCTCATAATCTATTGAACATGACTTTGTAGATACATCCTTAAGAATGTTGGTTAGATGTAGAGACCCGAAGCTTAACGTACATGGACATTACATTACATTTGCGGAATACTTAGTACATAACAAAAAACACAAACACAAGGATCAAAATAGTTTAGTGTCTTTGGAAACTCGGAATATAATCTTCTAATCGTGGTGAAAGATCTTCAAAATCTCCCATAAAGATCTTCCTTTTTTTTTACCTAAAACCTTTCTTTATATCCTGGGTAAAAGAAAACATAAAAGGGTGAGCTCAAATGCTCAGTAAGGGTAAACAAAATAAATATCAATCACATCATATTAATAAGAACATAACATTTTGGAAATCTTAACCTGCAAAAGAGATCATAATTTCATAACATGGAATAAATCATGGCAGTGAAATGTAATCACAATAATCATAACTTAAAACATGAAACTTTGTGGCATTCACACATAATCATAGAGAATCATTTCTTGTTAGTCAAGACTCATTGCCAAGACTATCTTAGTGGACAAAGTCCCTTTTCTGAATCGAGTAACCCTCGTTTCAGTCCTGTTTCACTGAACCGGTATAACCTACCGTTCCAGCCCTGTCGATCTCATGAGATATAAAATCTTTACCCAATGCATTGGAGGGAGATATAGGTCCCACCCATCTTATAATGAATCCTTTCTTATGTGTGCCACAAAATCTTAAATCATACATCATTGCATAACCCATGTAATAAAAATGGGAATCTTAAACATCGTGACATCATAAAACAATTCATATAAGATAAAGGAATTCATAAAAATATTTCCATCACAACATAGTCAAATCCATGTAATAATAGGGATAAAAACAGAACCCTTTTATTATCTTAGATGGAAAATAATTTTGATAAAATACTTGAACTCTATTCTTGAGGAAAATATCCTTTCTACTTCAAAAACATTTTTCCTTTCATAACATGTCATACGACTTTAAAATAAAAGAAGATAATTAAAAATAAACTTGAAAACATGTAAAGGAATCTTCTTGGAAATAATGTTTTAAAAATCCATTCATGCCGTATAAGTTAAAAAAAACATTCTTCGTACTTTTGTCGGAAAAGTCAAAAAGTACCTCGTACGAAAAACGACAAAAGATTCCTTTCATACATATTACTAAAAACTCACCAAAGGGTAAAAATGGATTTAAACAATTGTAGGTGGATGGAAATAATATTTCATATTGATAAAACATGGATGTGTATGATAAAATACACCCCAGTAAATACTTACGAATAAACAATATCAGATAAAAATGAGATTGTGATATTTCCCTAACCTTAGGTCCGATTTGCTTCGTATGTGTCCGAACCTCCTGTATAATGATTTAAATAATGTCATTGACTTATTACAGAATCATATTAACTGTTATGATATCATATATGGTTCACTTATGACTTTATATTACCCATTCTTTTGTAAATTCCACGTTAAAGAAGCGTTTTGGGTAAAATCGTTTCATTTTATCGTAGGTGTTTTGACTTGTTGTTCTTGACATTATTATTACTTATATCATGATTTAATTACTTCCAGAATATAAAATATGATTTATATATCATATATATTCAGTATATATATATATATATAAGATACATAAATGAAATGAAAAACACCGTTCATGGAGACGGTAGTCCGTACGTACGCATGAACACTGTTTTCCTTTCCTTATTGTCTTGAATGGAAGTAAGTAGATGACATACATATATATATATATATACATAAATCCAGTAGCTTTATAATGTCATATATTTCATTATTATTTCTTATATATACTTTATAATCATTCTTAAATGGTTAACATGGAGAATGAATCTCATCGTGTCGTGGAGACGGTAGTCCATACGTACGCACGAGCGATGATATCATTTCCATAAATATTGAATTGAATTGGAGTGGATTATACAATATATCAGAATAAATATTATGTTGTAATAACTATGTATAGTTATTCTTTACACCATTATACCCATCCATGTAAGGTGGTGGTGGAAAATAGATTACACCACGGCGTGGAGACGGTATTCCGTACGTACGCACGCGCGGTGATTTTTTTTCCGTAGGATGGATAGATGGTGAAATAGGGTTGTTTCATACTTATAAAAACATATCATTATATGAGTGATACTGATGTTATTACTTCATAATGAAACAACCTAATAAGAAGAAGTGGAAGAAGAAATAAAGATGAAAGAATTGGTAACGGTAATTACCTCTTCTTTGAAACGCCTCTTTGAGACCTCCTCTTAGGGCACTAAAATTGGTCTTTGAGGAAGACCAGAACCTCTAGGATGTTTCTAGGGAAGTGGAGAAGAGATTTTGGCAGGGGTTGGCCGAGCTTGAGTGCTCAAATTGGTGTGAGGAGGAGGGGGAGGAGGTGTCCTTTTATAAGGGAGGAGAGGGGCACCTTAGGAATACCTCAAAATATTATTTTATATTAATGTCAAAATCGGTTTATAATGGTTCCAAAGGGTCTTATTTCGAAGCTAAATCGGGGATGGGTCGAAATCCTATCAACCAATAGGATTTAGACAAGTTTAGGGTATTATTTTAACCTTATCAATTAGATTTAACTCTAAGTTAAATAATTTAACTTTTACCGTGTCTTTTTGTTTTCTTTCACTATATGGTTAATACACTTACTATAACATGCCAAACGAACCCCAAATTGTTTATTATTAATATATATATCCTTATCTAAGTCATTTTGCCGAACCTTAGATTTTTAGGAATAAAATAACAATTAATAATATAATATTTGATTTAAAAACTATTTTGTGTCAATTTTGACACTATTTGATATATGATTTTTGTGAAAGTCATAACAGAATTATATGTTCGAACCAAGTTGATTAAATCAACACTAATATATCATAGTAACCTAGAAAATTAGTGGAATTCATAAAAAGTCTCAAATAACATTCATTTGAGCATTTATAACATCCATTATGTTAATATTTCCTTAAAAAGGGTAATTACTGCATCATCGTTGTGTCATAAATAAATTAATTTATTTAAAGTCTAAAAATTATAAATAAAATATTATTATGTAGGAAATCTTTTTAGCTTTCTAATGAATATTTATAGTCGAATTTATCTTATATATAACCCCATATTAAAAATTTTTAAGTTATTAAACTTTGATTTTAACTATTTTAACTATTCATTAAATAAAATAATATTAAATGTCATAATCTAATCCAAGTGGACCTAAATGGTCATATTATATTCATAAGGTTGTTTTTGGTCGAATTACACTTATCCAATAGAATTAGGACATGTGTTAGGGTAATAGTAATATCATATTTACCCTTAGTTACCCTATTTACTATTAACCGTGGTAAATAAAAGTAAAAAGTTACTATTCACCAAAAATTATTTTCATCTCATTGAACCACATTTTACTTACTGACATCAACCGTGTCTCTCGGATTTTTGAAATTCCATTCACAGAAGCGGTAAAATTAAGTTTTATGCAAAATTCAGTTTTTAACCTACCACTCAGTGGTTTCACTATTCATCAAAAATTGAAAGTTTTCAGAAAAATGACAAAATTTCATCCTAAGCTATATTTCATATTCGAAATTCAAAAATGAAGTCTATTTTACCAAATTCATAACATAGAATTTGAATTAATTAATTTTATAATTAAATCCCGCTGTTAAAACAAATAGCGTGTTTTTAAGAAATAATATCTACCAAAAGATTGACACTTGATTATGTCTGGTTTAAATGTAAAATTACATCCAATGACCAACATTGTATTAAATTGTAAAAATATATTGTAAATATAATTTAAAACCACTAAAATTAATAATTTATCACTATTAATTATTTCGATTAAAAAAGTTGTTTTTAATTAAAATTTAGTAATTTTCACTATTCATCAGAATATGAAAGTTATCCGAAAAGTACCAAAATTTCACCTTAGGCTAAATTCGATACACCGAATCCAAAAATAAAGTCCATTTTGAGAGCTAAATTTTCTAAAATTTAAAAAGTGGTTATTACTATTCATAATGGCTAGTTTTAATAATATTTTAATAGCATATCATTGTTTCGTGAAACTCAGTATTACGTACTACACACGCTATCGAGGAAGGTTGCGATTGCGTGTAATGCAAGGCAAGTCAAGGATGCGTGTTGTGAAAGATCCTTTTTGTGTTGCGTACAACACAAGACATTAATGAAATTAAAAAGAATATTTTTCATAAATTCTTGGGCTGTTACATTCTACCCCCCTTAAAATGAATTTCGCCCTCGAAATTCGTGGGGGTTATAAATGGTTTACTATTCGAAAGTTTCTTTAATAGAAACCCACATCGTAAAAAGGAATACCAAAACCAATATTTAAAAATGAAAGTATGAAACGTAACGGTTACCCAAATAAACTAATCACTGGGTTTCCACATAGGTGAAAATATGGATATGGAAGAAAAATCTAACCATCATGTTCTGATGGAGAGTGGTAGAGAACATGGCTATGGAAAAGCCAAAAATCACAAATCCATAAATTTGTGACGATCTAAGGTACCATCCGATTCATCAGGTATAAGATCACTAGGACAACATTTTTGGTTTTCAAGATCATTTCCCTAAAGTTGATGAAATTGGAATTAGAAGAAATACTTTCGTGATTTTGGTATAATCTCACCGTTTGTTGTTCTTTGGACAATTTCCACTTCATCTCTTAAAGAAATGAAGTTGAATTTGTCATTCATGATGTGTTAGCAGATCATGTGATAGAATGATGGGTCATTCCATCTGTCTCAAACAAAAGGTTAGAAAAGTTATCAAAAAAAAAAATACATAAGTCCATCTATAGTGAGATTAATCATATATGGTTCCTAAAATGAACTTTTACTTCACATATCATACTGCTTAATATAATAAAACTAGTTTCTACTAAACAGGGACTTCCTGTAGGTCAGTGGTAGGCGATAAAGGCCAGTCACACTTCGGTTGTGGGTTCGATTCCCACAGCCTTGTCCGAAGCGATGGGCTGTCGCCCGTCCTGCAGGTTATCCTTTTTCTAAAACTATATTACTATAACATCCCATCAATAATATCAAGAAAACTTATATCCTTATACAATACTAACTTATGTCCAACATAATCCATTCCAATCTTTAGGCTTATCCATAATACTGGAGTACACTCTCATAACATAGTGAAAATGATTACCAGAGATTTAACACCATCGTCGATCCCCATATATCATAAGATATGTCTTGTTGGTCACATTCCAAACATTCAAAGGCCTTAATCAAGTATTTTCTTGAATACCCATTGAACCTTATTGAAAACATGAATTCTATTAAAAGTTAACTCTTTCCACATACCAAAATCCTCAAAATTCTATATACTCAAACCATGATATCACTTAGTCCTTATATCAATCATGAGCTCATGAATACTATCAAACATTTAATTTTCTCCTTATCCCTTCATTATGCGCATATCATCTACATTCCAAAAATATTTGAATAACCTTTCATGGATACTGGTAACATTAATCAGACAACAGTGTAACAATCCTTACATGTCTCTTTATTCTACAGTACCATGAGATTACTTATACAACATTACACATGATAAACATGTAATCATTCCACTACATTCTTAAACCATTGACCGAGCTTCAACAATTCTTTCATCTCACATATCATTTGTAGTCTCTTCATCATCATCCACATAAATACTTCCCATACGACCATACTGATTATCTTCATGAGACTTTCCTTAGGGCATTGGTTTGCATAATGCCCGCACATTCCACATTTAAAACATTTAACCATTGTTGATGTCGTAGCAATACCACTATCCTCATCCATGTTGTTAACTGAACCTTTTCCTTTGAATTTACTTGCTTTGTGTCCTTCTTTTCCACACCCAAAGCATCTTCCAGTTCCTTTGAAACATTCTCCTTGATGCCTCTTCCCACATGATTTACATAGGGGAAATTGAACTTTCTTTCCTCTATGCTCATCATGAAACTCCATCTTTCTCTTATTAGCCGAGTCAGGAAACTTACCAAATTTTACTTTATTGATCATATAATGAGATTGCTGATTCGGCATAATAATGATGTTTGGACTTCCAAATCCCATTTCATTATGAAGAATATCATTCCATTGTCCATCATATCCTCCATTATCGTGAATCATCTTGTTTCCAGCCATTTTCTAAAACCCAAAAAAAAAATAGTGTGAGAGGCAAAAATCATGCTAGGGAAAACAACATAATAAAGGGGGAGTACCTTCAATATCTAACATCTTAGGTTTAATTCTATGATCGTTAGCGTAGTTCTAGTACTATAACCTATACGTATACTTATCCTTAGGGACATCCCTAGACATACCTTATAAATATCTCTAGGGATCTCACTAACATTTTCGCATCCTAGTTTCCAAAGGTTGACTAAACCTTTCCTCTGATACCAACTGTAGAGACCCGAAGCTTAACGTACATGGAAATTACATTACATTTGCGGAATACTTAGTACATAACAAAAAACACACACACAAGGATCGTAATAGTTTAGTGTCTTTGGAAACTCGGAATATAATCTTCTAATCGTGGTGAAAGATCTTCAAAATATCCCATAAAGATCTTCCTTTTTTTACCTAAAACCTTTCTTTATATCCTGGGGAAAAGAAAACATAAAAGGGTGAGCTCAAATGCTCAGTAAGGGTAAACAAAATAAATATCAATCACATCATATTAATAAGAACATAACATTTTGGAAATCTTAACCTGCAAAAGAGATCATAATTTCATAACATGGAATAAATCATGGCAGTGAAATGTAATCACAATAATCATAACTTAAAACATGAAACTTTGTGGCATTCACACATAATCATAGAGAATCATTTCTTGTTAGTCAAGACTCATTGCCAAGACTATCTTAGTGGACAAAGTCCCTTTTCCGAATCGAGTAACCCTCGTTTTAGTCCTGTTTCACTGAACCGGTATAACCTACCGTTCCAGCCCTGTCGATCTCATGAGATATAAAATCTTTACCCAATGCATTGGAGGGAGATATAGGTCCCACCCATCTTATAATGAATCCTTTCTTATGTGTGCCACAAAATCTTAAATCATACATCATTGCATAACCCATGTAATAAAAATGGGAATCTTAAACATCGTGACATCATAAAACAATTCATATAAGATAAATGAATTCATAAAAATATTTCCATCACAACATAGTCAAATCCATGTAATAATAGGTATAAAAACAGAACCCTTTTATTATCTTAGATGGAAAATAATTTTGATAAAATACTTGAACTCTATTCTTGAGGAAAATATCCTTTCTACTTCAAAAACATTTTTCCTTTCATAACATGTCATACGACTTTAAAATAAAAGAAGATAATTAAAAATAAACTTTAAAACTTGTAAAGGAAGCTTCTTGGAAATAATGTTTTAAAAATCCATTCATGCCGTATAAGTTAAAAAAAACATTCTTCGTACTTTTGTCAGAAAAGTCAAAAAGTACCTCGTACGAAAAACGACAAAAGATTCCTTTCATACATATTACTAAAAACTCACCGAAGGGTAAAAATGGATTTAAACAATTTTAGGTGGATGGAAATAATATTAAATATTGATGAAACATGTATGTGGATGATAAAATACACCCCAGTAAATACTTACGAATAAACAATCTCAGATAAAAATGAGATTGTGATATTTCCCTTACCTTAGGTCCGATTTGCTTCGTATGTGTCCGAACCTCCTGTATAATGATTTAAATAATGTCATTGACTTATTACAGAATCATATTCACTGTTATGATATCATATATGGTTCACTTATGACTTTATATTACCCGTTCTTTTGTAAATTCCACGTTAAAGAAGCGTTTTGGGTAAAATCGTTTCATTTTATCGTAGGTGTTTTGACTTGTTGTTTTTGACATTATTATTACTTATATCATGATTTACTTACTTCCAGAATATAAAATATGGTTTATATATCATATATATTCAGTATATATATATATATAAGATAGATAAATGAAATAAAAAACACCGTTCATGGAGACGGTAGTCCGTACGTACGCATGAACGCTGTTTTCCTTTCCTTATTGTCTTGAATGCAAGTAAGTAGATGACATACATATATATATATATACATAAATCCAGTAGCTTTATAATGTCATATATTTCATTATTATTTCTTATATATACTTTATAATCATTCTTAAATTGTTAACATGGAGAATGAATCTCATCGCGTCGTGGAGACGGTAGTCCGTACGTACGCACGAGCGATGATATCATTTCCATAAATATTGAATTGAATTGGAGTGGATTATACAATATATCAGAATCAATATTATGTTGTAATAACTATGTATAGTTATTCTTTACACCATTATACCCATCCATGTAAGGTGGTGGTGGAAAATAGATTACACCACGGCGTGGAGACGGTATTCCGTACGTACGCACGCGCGGTGATTTTTTTTCCGTAGGATGGATAGATGGTGAAATAGAGTTGTTTCATACTTATAATAACATATCAGTATATGATTGATACTGATGTTATTACTTCATAATGAAACAACCTAATAAGAAGAAGTGGAAGAAGAAATAAAGATGAAAGAATTGGTAACGGTAATTACCTCTTCTTTGAAGCGCCTCTTTGAGACCTCCTCTTAAGGCACTAAAATTGGTCTTTGAGGAATACCAGAACCTCTAGGATGTTTCTAGGGAAGTGGAGAAGAGATTTTGGCAGGGGTTGGCCGAGCTTGAGTGCTCAAATTGGTGTGAGGAGGAGGGGGAGGAGGTGTCCTTTTATAAGGGAGGAGAGGGGCACCTTAGGAATACCTCAAAATATTATTTTATATTAATGTCAAAATCGGTTTATAATGGTTCCAAAGGGTCTTATTTCGAAGATAAAGTGGGGATGGGTCGAAATCCTATCAACCAATAGGATTTAGACAAGTTTAGTGTATTATTTTAACCTTATCAATTAGATTTAACTCTAAGTTAAATAATTTAACTTTTACCGTGTCTTTTTGTTTTCTTTCACTATATGGTTAATACACTTAATATAACATGCCAAACGAACCCCAAATTGTTTATTATTAATATATATATCCTTATCTAAGTCATTTGGCCGAACCTTTGATTTTTAGGAATAAAATAACAATTAATAATATAATATTTGATTTAAAAACTATTTTGTGTCAATTTTGACACTATTAGATATATGATTTTTTTGAAAGTCATAACAGAATTATATGTTCAAACCAAGTTGATTAAATAAACACTAATATATCATAGTAACCTATAAAATTAGTGGAATTCATAAAAAGTCTCAAATTACATTCATTTGAGAATTTATAACATCAATTATGTTAATATTTACTTAAAAAGGGTAATTACTGCATCATCGTTGTGTCATAAATAAATTAATTTATTTAAAGTCTAAAAATTATAAATAAAATATAATTATGTAGGAAATATTTTTAGCTTTATAATGAATATTTATAGTCGAATTTATCTTATGTATAACCCCATATTAAAAATGTTTAAGTTATTAAAATTTGATTTTAACTATTTTAACTATTCATTAAATAAAATAATATTAAATGTCATAATCTAATCCAAGTGGACCTAAATGGTCATATTATATTCATAAGGTTGTTTTTGGTCGAATTACACTTATCCAATAGAATTAGGACATGTGTTAGGGTAATAGTAATATCATATTTACCCTTAGTTACCCTATTTACTATTAACCGTGGTAAATAAAAGTAAAAAGTTACTATTCACCAAAAATTATTTTCATCTCATTGAACCACATTTTACTTACTGACATCAACCGTGTCTCTCGGATTTTTGAAATTCCATTCACAGAAGCGGTAAAATTAAGTTTCATGCAAAATTCAGTTTTTAACCTACCACTCAGTGGTTTCACTATTCATCAAAAATTGAAAGTTTTCAGAAAAATGACAAAATTTCATCCTAAGCTATATTTCATATTCGAAATTCAAAAATGAAGTCTATTTTACCAAATTCATAACATAGAAGTTGAATTAATTAATTTTATAATTAAATCCCGCTGTTAAAACAAATAGCGTGTTTTTAAGAAACAATATCTACCAAAAGATTGACACTTGATTATGTCTGGTTTAAATGTAAAATTACATCCAATGACCAAAATCGTATTAAATTGTAAAAATATATTCTAAATATACTTTAAAACCACTAAAATTAATAATTTATCACTATTAATTAATTCGATTAAAAAAGTTGTTTTTAATTATAATTTAGTAATTTTCACTATTCATCAGAATATGAAAGTTATCCGAAAAGTACCAAAATTTCTCCTTAGGCTAAATTCGATACATCGAATCCAAAAATAAAGTCCATTTTGAGAGCTAAATTTTCTAAAATTTAAAAAGTGGTTATTACTATTCATAACGGCTAGTTTTAATAATATTTTAATAGCATATCGTTGTTTCGTGAAACTCAGTATTACGTACTACACACGCTATCGAGGAAGGTTGCGATTGCGTGTAATGCAAGTCAAGTCAAGGATGCGTGTTGTGCAAGATCCTTTTTGTGTTGCGTACAACACAAGACATTAATGAAATTAAAAAGAATATTTTTCATAAATTCTTGGGCTGTTACATTAGAAATATTTTGGTTCTTGCAAATATAGATGCCCGGAGTCAAATGATTCAAGAAAACCTGAATCAAAAGATGGAATCGACCAATATTCTTATAGACATGGTGGTCAAGCAAGAAGCAGACTCCAATAATATTTTAATTGATTACAAATCTTAGAAGGTGACTTGTAAGAAATTCTTTATCCACACCGAAACCATTAATGAAGAGCTTAGGTAGTTTAGTGACTTCATGGATTAAATAAATGGAGCTTTCAATACTTGTGAAACTGAGTTCAACAAGGTCAAGAAATCAATCTATGAGAAAGAAAGTCAACTAAATTCCGTTGCCCGATCTGTAAGAAGTGAGAAGGAAGTCAGAGCTGAATTAGAGAAAAAGGTGGCTTCTCAATAAGAGTTCATTAACAATCAAGATGATATAATCAAAGCTCAATAAGAAAGGATCTTTTCCTTAGAAAATAAGAACCAAGATCAGAAGACCTTGCTAAAGAAGCTTCAAGAAGATCATAAGGAAGTAAAAAAACTCAAAGGCTTGATAAAGAAAATTTTGTTTGAGCAGAAGAAGGATGGCCGATTTTCTTTAAATTATGATATTTTGTTGTAATCTAAACCATATTTCCAAAATTTATTTAATAATATTCTTTCATTTCTTTCATTTGTTTTCAAATTTATTATTACTTAAACCTTACAGGTACATCTTATAAATCTCTATTCCTTTTACACTTTTTGAAAATCACAAAGAGGGAGAATTTATTCAAAGGAAGAATTTAATGAATATATCAAAGGAGGAGATTATATTAAGTGAGAGTATGGTTTGAAATGATAATGTCCAAGTAAGGGGGAGTTTTTTGTTAAGAAGATATGTTTATATAAGGGGGAGATATCTTCTTAATAAAAGAAAACTAGAGACTAAAGATCATGAATAGAATCCTTAGGAAACATAACCTAAGGGGGAGTTAGTCGTATTCATCAGAAATATCATTCAAAGGGGGAGATAAGTTTTTTCAAACTTGTTTATCTAAGTCAATATATTATTCCTTAGTAAAGTTGTTTGTGCTTTCCAAAAAGGGAAATATTGTTGGGACAATAAGGTTATCTTTTGACTTCTCCATTTCTTATGGTCTTATGTTCCGAAAATCACAAACACTTTTTCTTAAGTTTTGATGTTTTTTCTTAAGTACTATTTTTTTCATAAAAATCCAAACTTTTCATTCTGATTTTCCATTCTTTTAGAATTACAGTTTTACCATTTTGATTTTCCACTCTGTTAGACTTATATATTTCTTTATACCGATTTCATGATACCGATTCCGGTGCAAAATTGATACCGATTTCATGATACCAATTCCAGTGCAAAAGTGATACCGATTTCATGATACCGATTCTGGTGAAAAATTGATACTGATTTCATGACACTGATTCCTATTCAAAAGTGATACCGATTTCATGATACTGATTCCAGTGAAAAAGCTTACCGATTTTATGATTCCGATTCTAGTACAAATGTGTTACCATTTTCACCATCCAATTTATTCTTAAGAATATGATTTCTTGATAATGTTAGAGTTGTTTAAATGTATCATTCCAATATTATAGAATTCCAAGTTTTATTATACATAACACTTATCTTTAACTTAACATCATTTATTATACTTAAAATAGCGTCTTACACTCTTTTAAAAACTAACCATTGTATGTTTGACACGTGTCTAGGTACCTATAAAATTTATGGAAAATATGACCGTTGGAGTGGAGCTGAACATTGGGAAGATTTTCCTATAAATACAAGTCCATTTGAATGAGAAAATATAATGCATAGAGTGGATAAACTTGATGCATGTGAAAAATATTTGAAGTGATTTCTAGAGAGAGAGGCTCTTACAACTCTCAGTGCTTCATGCGGATGTCATGAAAAACTTGTTCAGGCGTGAAAAAATTGTTCAAAATTTCTTTGTGCAGACTCCGATCGTGCTGATCGTGGGCTTCTGGGTTTGGAAGATAGAGGTTCCAATTTCCTTCTAAATCCAGGCCTTGCGGTAATAACAAGGCAGATACCGATCTTCAGATTGAGGGCTTACCTGGGTTTGGGTAAGACATACTTTCTTGAAAGTATAAATCAAGGAACCTTTATCCAAGGTTGTTAGATACCTTTCTATCTGGGTTAAAAGAATCTTATTATTACTTGTTTACTATTTCATGTTGTTTTATATTTCCATTGTAATCTTAACTTTGTTAAATCTATAAAGTATAACTTTCTTATACTTTATAATTCTATTACTCTGTTTATATTAATGATTATATACGATTTATAGTAGAATCTTTCCTTTAATGGTTCTAAAGGAATTTTTAAAGAATAAAATTGACACCTCTCTTGTATTTGAGAATCTCATTATACATATTTGATCCTAAAAATTCCATGTACATGGTGTAATGACGACTTTATTTTAGGTAGTCAAAGAAAGACGTATCAAGCAAATAGGTTGATGGCACTATCATTAAACTTGCTTGATGATATATTGAGATAAAGGGATTATATTACACAATGAGTTTTTGTATGTGGATGTCATCATTGAAACCATAAGTTCATTCTCTTGGGTTCCTTGACCCGTTTCTTGACAGTACTTTTTGACTTTAGGCAAGCCCACCTAATGCCAACGAGAAAAAATCTTAGAGGGTCACACAGTAAGTGTTTCTTGTGCTCTCGATTAAATTCTATTTGAATTTAATTAATGGTATAAATATTATTCTCAATAATGTGGAATAATATTTTTCTAGTTAAAATGACCATATAAATTAAATAAAATTTATTTATTTTTTTGTTGACCATTTAATAAAAATTTATTTTCAAGTTTGTAAATAAAATAGTTATTTAATATAATAATTTATTTATTTGGGTGTTCGATAAATGGAAGTGGAGTTCAAGCGGACCAAGGCCGATCCAGTAGTAAAATAATTATATGCAATATGATAAATAATTATTTAACTAATTAGAATAAGGCAAAATAATAACAACACTGTTATCATTATGTGGCACATGATCTCATTTATGATTCCATTATGTGTAAGTTGGTGCACCATAAATAATGGTGTTGTTATTGTTATTATGTATCATGGGTTTTCTATAAGGTTATGAATGTATTTAATTATTGTTACACAATTAAATATTGTAACTAAAACCCCATATTATTAAATATACGTGTATGCCTATTTTGCCATTACGCCTTGTGAACCTAATTGTTGGTGGTGAGAGAATTGTTGAGACAAAAAAATTTCTCTCTCGAATCCTCTCCTCTCCCCTCTCAATAATGACATACTTTCTTCAATACCAAATAATAGGCAATCAAAAAAGACTGATGCAAGACACTCGCTTCACCGCACTAGCACCCGGAGAACAGGTGGTGTTGATCAGAGGCTATCAGAACATGCATGGATCACCGGTAGAGGTATTCAAGTTTGGATCCTCACAAGTGAAATGATACAATCTGGAAGGGTCATTCAGGATTATAAACATCATCAACGAATAAAGTACTGAAGATTCAAGTATTTAATTTCTATAGAAATTATTTAAATTAATTATAAACATGATGAACAAGATCCTCTCTATAGGTTCCATCACCCTTTTCTTCGTTTGTCTAGATATTTTATATTAATCTATGGATACTGGCATTTATCATCGTATTGAACCCAGATTGGTCATCAATTATGGAAAAATCAATGTTGGGTCCTCCCAACTGCCACACTTCTGCTACGTTCAAATCCTTCAAGTCTATTTGGTAATGTAGTTTCCCATCTTTACTTCTTGTATCTGTGGCCCATGTCAGTTTCCCCATAGCCTCCTTACTTTCATATATGTTCCTAAACCTTTGAATGATTGGAAAGTACAATACAATTTTCATAGGATCGAATTCATCTTTCTTATATCGAGAAGTGAAATAGTTTGGGAATTATGTAAGTGATTTATGGTCCTTGTGAAATAGTATAAAATCATTTGGGAAGGTTTTTATTCTTTCAGAGATCATACCCATTAAACGTATCATTCATTTGGTGTCGTATGTTTGGCTCCAGATATCATTATCTTCTAATATCATGTCATTCAAGAGAGAAAGTTGTTCTGTAAACTGGCTTCACTCCATCTATTGCTTGATTTTAAATTGTATAGTTTCAATATAGTTGATAATGTTTTATATTCAGGGAAACCAACATACAATGGTGTCTTTTCATAACTCTCTAAACTACTCAAACAATTTTAGGCAATCATGAAATTCATCTTCAACTGTCCTTGAATTTACTCAATACAATACTCATCATAATTTATATCTATATTCATATCCTTGATATGTTATTCTTCATTTACCACACTTATAATCATATCAGATGATCTATAAAACATAGTGTTATCCTAGACACTAGAGACATTATCTTTTTCCCAATGTTTATTCCAGCACTTATAACTTCAATCTATTCCATGATAGATCAAGTTCTCTTCCAACTCCTATGAACTAAATTGTCTTGAATAAAAACAATATAAACATGGACACACGATTTAATAAGGGTTGTATGCATGATATTTTTCAAACATGATAAAATCTTTAACTCAATCGTCATACTCTTTTGTCATACGATTGACACCCATCCATTCTTTATTCATATTCATACAATTTGATTCGGTAATATTAATATTTAACAAAATAAATACACAAAAGGGGCCTTTCAAATAAAGGTATATCAGAGTTTTAATGATAGTTATTATTGATTTTTTTTCCTAGGACTCATCCCCTTTGAAGCCAACACCAAACCAGAAAGAAGATGTAACTATAGAGGAATTTTCTAATTTAAACCATATAGGTTATGTTGGATGAAAATTTGGTTTTGGAGTTGCAATGGGGTTAAACATTAATTCAAAATTTGTGGGAGTGAGGTCATGATGGATATCCTATGGGTTGGATAGAGTTGGTGATATTCCCTTGACATGGTGTTATTATTGATCTACTTGTCTTCCTTATATAATGTTACATTTTTCCTAATTCTATAATAATATAAACTTATGAGATTATGGAAAAATATATTTCATATGTACTTTGAAAACTATTTATAAAATCAAACTTGGAATCCCATTAAAAAACAACCATTTACACAAATTCCTCTTTAAAATAACACACCCTTTTTAAAATAAACAAGTTAGTTCCAAACACTCTTTCACAAAACCACAATTCATTTTTTAATAGTTAAAGGAAACTTCATGAACCAACAATATTATTCATTTAAAATGAGCGAAAAACCTATATATTTTAAAAAATTTCATTTAAAACATCTCACAAACCTTTTTAAAATGAAACAAGAATTAAATATGCTTTCAAAACATTAACACCCCTTTATGAAATCCAATCGGGTAAGTTGACAAACACTTGGAATGCAACCTCATTCCATGCCAAGTGTTTAAATCATTTTAAAGATATTTAAAACCAAAAAAGGGAATCTTTAACACATATAATTTTTTAAGAAACATTTCAAAACACTTGAATAATTTTAAAATAGACACTTAGGCATTTTCAGAGAGACATAAATCCCAAGAGAGGCACTTTATAAAAGATACCTGAATAAAAAATAACCCACATTTTATAAAATATAAAGCTATAAAAGGTTTATCATGTAAACATGGTATAACATCCATTGAAGCATCCAATTACACATCAACACCAATAATTAAACATGATTTTAAATTATATATTAGAAGACCATACATAGAAAACACCTCGATTCATACCAAATCAATCAGTGTAGTATGATTCCATCACATTATTCCAAAGGTTGGTGTAATAATAATACTTTTTATAAGAATTTGATATTGTTCTTCCTAGCATTGTATATCCCTTATCCATGTCCAGTGAGTACTGTCCTGCCTAAATTTTATTATAACCCATATATTGCTAATTATAAGCTACAATAGTTAGAAAAAAATAAACCTATAACATGATCCTTGTTGAAATTTCTATAAGAATTTGTGATGTTCCATGTTTTTATTGTCTAGTTATATCAATTATAATTCACCTCAAAACCAGAGTCCCAACAGATATGTTCCATAGTTAATGACCACACTTTCAACCATGAAGCACTCATGTTCTAGTTTACTACAAACACTGTATTATCCCAATGATTCTTGGCTCACACTAAATCAATTGGTTGTACACCCCAAGAACAATGTACATGTCTCTCACATGAAGTACGATCATTTATTCACTTTATAAATACACCTAATAACATATTTAATCATGAACCCATTATATAATCAAAAATTTACCAAGTGTCATTCCTTTCAAACAAAGACTTTCATTATGATACTCATCACTAGAAGAAACTATGTTTTTTTCCTAATCCTTTTAAGTATATCATGTCTCAAGTCAAAATAATAAAAGAAATATGTTACTAAACTAATATATGGTATGATTTTCCATAGTCTATTTTCTAAAATCTTTAAAAATACTTTATAAATGACATTACAAAGACTAGTCATGAGGTTAACAACATCATGTCCCAAAATAGTTTATAACCTTTTAAAGAAAATTTCATGAATAAAATCTAGGTTAGGTACCTTTGATAGATGCATCAACCTAAATACCACAAAAAATTCATAACATTGAATATCAATAGTTAATAATTCATTCATATAATTTCTTAAAGTTGTAATAAAATTATAAATTATATATTTACATATAAAATTATGCTGAGAAGAAAATATGATTTGATAAAAATATGTTATTAAATTTGTAATGCCTACATTTGTATCAACCCACATAACATTATCAGCCTTTAACCTTGAAATATGGTTATTAATCATAAAAATTTCTATTTGATAAAATAATTAAGTGTTTTTATATACTTAATTAATATAAGTAATCCTCGATCTCAAATTCCAATTTTTTTCTATTTAATAGTTTAATGTCAAGTCAATTTTCATGGTATGTAATTATATCTGTAGAATCATCATTAAAAAGAACTACATGAATACTGTGATGCTTTATCTCAAAATAATTATTCTTATTATTAATTTTTTAATATTGAGTAATACCCCATCTATATAGTTATTTGGTAATCACTTGAATTATATCATGCATGTTCAACCAAGAAACAATTTGAAATCCTAAATTATTTTTTAAAACTGAGGTATCCTAGTTTATTATCATGGTATCATATTTAATTACCAAGTCATGGAAAAATTCTAATCTCCATTTATTGAGATTATAAATTGTTTGATGGTTGTGAATTCATCAAAAGTTACAACAATTTTTTTTTCATTATTCCACGACTGCGGAAAAACCGATCCAAAAGATGGTGAATAAACCAAAGGATTATTAAAGGTTTTAATTATTCGAAGTCCATGGTAGATTATTATATAAGCTTCCACACACATATAATTATATAAGTTTTTAAAAATAGAATATTATTCGAGCAGAAGAAGATGACTATTTCACTACAATATTATTTAAGGCTTTCATTATTCTAGGTTATTAGTAGGAAAAAATTTAAGACTAAAATGTGGAGAATTCAACCCATTTGATGCCAATGAAGCTAATAAATCAATTTAAAACCTATCAAAAATATTATTATAATTCACCATATATAGAAAAAATAATTCTCTAAGGAAAACAAATCTACGAAATTATAAAATTACAACATATATAGATGATTCAATCTACCAAATGAAAATGAGTTGAACAACCAAATTCATCAGATCCACCAAAAGAAGCTCAATCAAAAATGTATAAGAAGTTGATCCACTATATTTAAAAGAAGTTCATATGAATATTGTATGAATCCAAATGGTTCCAAATATAAGTGAAGTTGAATTTCATTGTTCTATAATGACCTAACAACACCTATTAGACACAATGAAAAGAATCCCAAAAAAATTATCACCATGATAGATAAATAAAACATGAATATACTAGAAAGGAAGAAACTATAAACATGTACCTTAGACTATTGTTGAATTTACTTCGGTGTCGGCGAAGTCAGGGTAGGCGGTGGCGGAAAAGACCGTGGATAAAGGTGCATATTTATCAATGCTAAAAAATGTGGATAAAGGTGCATCTTTATCAATGCTATTTTTAGCGCTGATAAAAAATGTTAATAAAAAAAGTACTAATATATATAAAATTATCATATTTATATTAAAAAACAATGTTTATATATAAACATTAATTAAAAAACACATGTTTATATATAAAAATTAATTAAAAAAAACCTATTTATAAGTAATATAAATATGATATATTAATATATATTTTCTGATAATTCAAATAAATAAATAAATATAAAATATTTTAAAAAAGTACTTATAATATTATAATTAAATATAAATTTAAATAATTATAGAATTATAATAAATATATTTATTTATAATTATAATTATATATATATATATATATTTGTAAATAAGATTTATATTACAACAAGTGTATTTATATATATATTTGAAGTAATATATGAATATTAATTATATAAGTTTTAATAAAAATTTATTTTCATAATTTTATATATAAAAAATTATCAAATTTATATCAGTCAAAATATTTCTTAGTTTATTTATATACATTATGAAGATGGCTTGATCATGAATTTGGAGACCAAATCCATGAACCCAAGTTTATTAAAAAAAGCATACAAGGATTGAGATAGATCAAACAAGGAATAGAATGCCCACATCAAAAGAAAGAAACATAAGACACAATTTTAATCCCTATCAAACCCTCTAGATCCCAAATTTATAGGATATATTCCTATTACCTTTGTATGTTGACCTATCCACCATGTCTCAACCTCTTGTGGAGCCTCATAGTCTTCATCCGATGATGATTCACATGAGTCCCCCAAAGTGTAGAAAAACCTAAATTTCCATGATAGATCATGAAATTCGATCTCTAAATTGGAGCGGAATCCATATTAAATGTTAATTGATAATAACTTATGAACTTTTACAGTCATTGAAACCAAAAACATTTGACTCCATCAAAGAGTATATGACTTGAAACTACGGCCAAAACCATTCTACCACTTCCTTTCTAAGGCCTTCTGTGGGTCGTTTACCTTCCTGATCCTATGGAGGTATAATACTAGAGTTCCTCCTCATACAATATCACAATCTTAATCTAAGGCCTTTAAAAAAGAGGCATATTCCTTTTTCATTAAGTTAATGTGGTGGATACAACCACTCCATAATCTCACCATCGCTGGGATGCACAACCACTATCACAAAACTTGGTTTCCGCAGCGCCACCCTTTAACAGCGCTAAAAAATTATGATAATGGTGGTACCTTTATCAGTTATTTTTAGCACTATTAAAAAGGATCCCTTTATTAGCACTTTTTTATTAGCGCTTATAAAGAATGTTCTTTATCAGCGCTTTTTTTAATAATGATTTTACAGGATATATTTCAAAAAAAAATCATTGAAAATAATATATTGATACATAAATATATAAATATAAATATATTAATATAAATATATAAATATAAATATATTAATATAAATATATTAATATAAATATAATATATGTATTTTAAAAAATATTATTAATTTATAATTTGTTAATTATCATCGACTAATAATCATTTAATAACGATTTAAATACAAAAAAATCAAAAAATTAAAAAAAGATCTAAAATAAGTTTAAAATGTAAATCAAACTTCAAAAAAACCATAACTTTTGATCTAGGTGTCCGTTTGAGCTCAACAATATATCAAATCAAATCTTGCGACGCGCTCCATGCTCTGGCGAAAAAAGGAACATTCTGTTTCATTTTTTGAAGGATTAAATTCATATTAATATTAGTGTTTTTAAATGTTATCATTTTTCACAATGTAATGTTATTTATAATCAAATATATAACAATATATACATATTTTTTATATATTCATAAGTAAAAATTAATTTTATAAATAGATAATTAAACATATTTACATATAAAGTATATTTCTCAATATACATGCCTTATAACATCCATTTTATTTAAAATATAAATATATGTATATTTATATACCTATGTAATGTGTTTGTGTGTGTGTGTGTGTATTAGTGTGTGTCTGTATTAACAAGCTGGTATATATTATCTATATATTGTAACATATGAATATACATATGAATATATAATATATGTAAATATATATAAATATGTATGATTATACTTATAGATACACACAGATATATAAAATATATACAAGTGTATGTATGTTGCATATATGTATGTATGTATATATTTATACACAAAAAAAAATATTTTATAAATGTGGCAGTAATTTAGCAGTGGTGGGACTGTAGCAGTGGCGACACTGTAGCATCAGAGAGATTATAATAGGAACTGTAGAGGCGATAAAACTGTAGCAGCGCAGGTACTATAGCAGTACTATTCACTAAGGGGTCCTTTGGGCCAAAAATTTGGCTTTCAAGCCTTGTATTCGGGCCACTTGGACTTGGGCCTTTAGGCTATGTAATGGGTCACCCTATACCCAGTTTAAAGAGGTATTTTATTTAAATAATAAATTGTGGCTTTGACCCCAACCTTTAAAAAAACAAAGTAACATGGGGGAGTGGTAAAGTTTCCAGATGCACAGGGGAGAGGTATAAAGTTCGAATCCTGGGCGAGGCAGAGGTGTGCGGGTGAGTGCAGGGTGGGGGGCTAGCACTGTTAAAGGTGAGTGGTTAGAACTGTTAAAGGGGGTGGAGGTGGCACAGGTGGGTGCATGTGGGGGCTAGCATTGTTAAAGGGGGTGTCAAGCGCTGTAAAAATGTGGCTCTGATTAAAAAAATTAATCTTTTTTACTTTTATCAGCTCTTTTTTGGTACTGATAGAAGGGACCCTACTTTATCTTTGCTGATATTAACAACGATTTTTTAGCACTGTACATACCCTTTTAAAGCACTTAAAGACCATATTTTCACTAGTGAACCTGCAGAGGGATGCCTATAAAGATTTTATATCTAAAAGGTCAGCCTGTATATGGATCAAAGTAGGTGAAACCTACAGGTGCTAATATTGAGACTCATGTGTTTTGAGTTTCTTAGGGATGCCCAATTGGAATCCTTCTAAATCCACTGCAATTTTCTTACCTTTAGGAGCCCTTTACACAATTATCTCCGCCTACTTTAAATGTCGATCATCTAATTCTTGAAAAACATCTTCATCAATGGATTGGTAATCCATTGACGTCTCATCAGGTCCACCATTCATCGCCTGATGATCACCCAAGCATCCTCTTTTAATGCTATCTGATGTATTTTCTCTATTTACAGTGGTAAAATCTTCACCAGACATCAAAACACTATTACTATTGAATAAACCCATTGCATGTGTATCTAAAACCCCCACGACATAAGAAACATGACCATAACCTATTTGTCCCTCCTCCATAATCTCAACCCATGTTCTGGATCATTTCCCATTACAAGCCTGACCAGGATCAAGCTTAACTAAAATATTACATGCCCTGACCATCTTCAATACGAACATCTCTAACATAGGCATCAACAAGACCACTGAGATTTTGAACAGACTCAAATCGAGGTCCATTCCTATGCAGTTCAACCTGAATGTTCACTCCATTATGAGGAAAATCCTTACCAACCTCTCCCATTCCACCTGAAGAATTATGCTTCACACTTCTAATCCTTTTAAAGCATGAAGCTTTATCATGCCCATGCATAAAGCAGAAAGCACAAACAAACAATTTTTTGTAGTTATAAATTTCATGATCGATAACCTTACAATTCAAAAAAAGGGAACTTTTTCATACTCGATTCATAGATCAATTTCATCATCATATGTTGAAAGAAATACTGTATTAACCAAAACAGAACATGAATCAACTTCGACTAAGAACTGAGAATGATGGCCAAATCTGGCCAATTTGGTTTCTTTTTCCCTTTTAATTGGAACCACTATGGTCATCACAATGTCATAGAGGATCTTTAGATGCCATATAATCCAGTTCATGCCAAACACCATGACCCATACCTGCACCGATGAGTATGCTACCTCCAGTGGGTTAATTTTGCGATCTCATTCACGGATAAGGAGAAATCACAATTTGAGAGAGATCGAACCAAATAATCAGTTCTACATCATCAAATCAATATAATGGAATAACATATGGAAAAAAACACATCCTAGAGATATTCATCTCCAATTTACAAAGCCCCACATAACCAAGAGTCACTCAATCTGATCTTCGACCTTCCACAACACCGACCCTCTTGGAAAAACTAGACGCCCAATGATTGAACACTCTTCTATTTCAAGAAATTCTATGGTAGTCGTTGGATCATCCCTTACATGAGAAAAATTTCCCTTATGAAAAACGCCACTGGACACCAAAAATTTGAAGATATAGAATAGATTATGTGTACTGACCTCAACCGAATCAGCCACATCAATCCTTTTACCCCTAAGAAACCGTCCCTCTATTGCAACACCCACATACTTGTGAGAATCAAAATGCCCTCGCGCAAGAAGATTAGTAGGAGACTGTAGTGAAGACAAATCCATAAAGGATCCCTAATCACCATGGAAACCAAGACCGAGAAGCTCTCACAGACCCATCATATATTTATCTCTGAAAAACTATTCATCTTATTTATATACATTGATTATAAAAATATGTATATAATTAAAATAATTAAAATAATTAAAATAAATTCATATTTTATTTAAATAATTATATAATATATAAATGAATATATTTAGTGAGATATATATTTATATTGATATTAAATAACTTTAAATATATTTAAATGTACAGTTTCATATATGTATGTGTTTGTGTATATATATATGTGTGTATGTATATGTGTGTGTAGATGTTTATGCGTTCATATGCATGTTTGTAATTCATGTAAATGTTACAAATTAAATTATTAATATTTTTTAAAATTTTAAATTTAATTTATTCATTTATTATTATATATTCATTAACAATGTTAAAAATATATTTAATAATTTTTTAATATTTATTTATACTTATCATTATTTATTATACATGTAATATTTTCAATCTGTTTTTAATTTATATGAATAATAATAATTATTTTTTATTTATTAAGTTTCAATATTTAAAATATGTTTGAAATTTATATAATTGATCTATTTAATTTTTTTTAATAATTTTTTAATTTAAATATTTAATTATATGATTATAAATATATATCGTTTTTAAAAAAATAGTATTTATAAAATTTTAATAAATATATATATATTTAAATAATTATAAAATTATAATAAATACATTTAAATAATAAATA
This sequence comes from Viscum album, assembly GCA_963277665.1. Classification (NCBI taxonomy): domain Eukaryota; kingdom Viridiplantae; phylum Streptophyta; class Magnoliopsida; order Santalales; family Viscaceae; genus Viscum; species Viscum album. The sequence goes on from OY728130.1 coordinate 1,716,607,831, forward strand.
TATTTATTATATTTATACAGAAAAAGTTTAGGGTCAAGCCACTTATTATAAAAAATAATGAAAAAGATACAAGTGCATGAAATACAGAAGGGAAAAAAGGGCAAACACACATCCATAAGAGAGTCTACAAATCAAGAACAAGTTCATAATCATGATCAGAGTTCTCATCATCATCAGTGGATTCCCACTCTAGCTGTGAGTTCCTTTGATTGAAGAGCACAAAATACTTTTCACTAAGCTTTTGTTGCTCCAGAGTGAGTCCCTTGGAATAAGACCTGGTGGAAACATTTCTACCACACCCTCGTGCACCAGCCCAATCATCACAGTCACGTCCTCAACCACAATTTTTTGGATGTCGACCCCGCTGCCAAGTCTTAGCTTGTTGCTAGTTCCCTCCCACCTCTTTCCTTTACAAATTAAGAAGTTCTATGATCCTCAATATTATTAGGTTCATTGGAGATACCAATAATTGGTGGTGCCTTCATACTGAAATCCAAATTAGGAGAATCATGCAAATCAAAGGTAGCCTGCACCATACCCCTATTCTACGAAGGGTATTGTATAGGCTGTGAGGCAGTGATTCTCACCACATTATTCTTAGCACTAGGAAGGGAAACTAATACAAATTTATATTTTCCTTTCCTTATAGAGGAGGTCAAAGATTATTCTTGGATCAATTACTTCTCCACTCCATCTTGAATAATATTTTCAAGGTGCTCCAAATCAATAAAATTTGTAGCAGAAACGACATGATCCTACTCACTTGTGTCATCAAAATTTTCCTACTTTTCTGTATCATAAGAATCATCATTCTTTAAAGTAGGGATAAATTACCCTTCTTTCCCAAGAAGTGCATGTGCATGCTGCATTGTTGGGTTTACCTTCTCCACAACAATATCAGCTCATGTATTCTTTCGCAAGGAAGAAGAGGAATCCTTCCCACCAAGAATCATATTCAGGTCACCTCCATATTGTGAGGCAGAATTAATTTCATTCCCATTTGTTGGAATCCCATCATTATTCAGTTGTACACTGATATCCCGAGTAGATTCCATCATAGATCGAGCCTTCATATTACAATTGTGTTCAACATGTCCACGAGATGACCAATATGAACAAAACATTTCTATTTTGCAGTTCATTAAGTCATGACCAATTAATTTGCAGTTCAAACCGAATTTTAGGACCTTCTCATATTCAACTCTCAACTTAATCTCCTCAAGATAAATTGAGAGATAAATTTTAGCAATCATGGTGAAACCTAAGTTAACCTCAACTAGAAATTTGGCATTGTGTCCAAAGCGGGTAATCTCACTCTCTTTGTCTAATTTAATAAGAACTCCAATAGCAAGACAAATATCATAAAAGATCTTAAGATGACCCAAGATCCAGTTTAAAACCAAAGATTTTAACCCATACTTGTGTAGATGAGTTACATACATCCAATGGGTTGAAGTTCATATCCCACCCACGGAGATGCATGATGCTAGGATTGACTGAAATCAAACCACACCCCCACGTACGCATCTTCAGATCACTAGTGGGAAAGCGGATATGAAAGAATCCTCTGCCCAATGAAACACACCACCAGTTCCTAAATCCCCAAATTCATGAAAAACTTGAAACTAAATCATCAATTTTCCACGGTTTTGACCCCTTAGGTAGGATTAATCTTACAATAATTGAGTGTTTACCTAGATTTATGCATTGGAAGACCGTATTGGAATTAGCTTTGACGCGTGCAATGTTTCCCTTCTGATGAGTCACCCCAACAATAGACTATTTATAGAGATAGAAAGCATTGAAAGTCGCACCAATAGACACCAGATCCATTGTTTGCACCGAGGCCACCTTCGACACTGGCTTATTATTAGAGACCTTGGGAGAGTCAGCTGCATGAATCGTAGATGTGACATATCTGTGAAAATCAAAGTGCCTATGATCCAATAGAAGGCCGGTTGATCTTCCAAAATCTTCTACAACAACTAAAGACCGAGACACACCATCCTCTATCCTCTCATTGGAAACCCACACCAGATATGGACAACACGCCACACTCAACCCCGTATCAGTGACACTGCGCACTAGATCGGGACGATGTGCATCATCACGCCGCACATCGATGGTTGATTCTACTGCAACGGCTGAAGATTGAGGCTCCTATAGCCTCACATCAGAAACCCGCACCAGGTTTGGACTACACGCCATGCCTGATCTCGCATCATCGGTATTTCTCTACACATCAGGATCACACAACGCAACACCTCGATCCGACAGCCGAGTAGCATCATGATTCCTCTCTGCGGTAAATGCATGAATGCTTCGAGGATGAACTAGGGTTTAGTCAGGAGGCCGTCGCCTCACCCGCTCCTCCATCTCTATTATATTTATAATTATATATAATTACTTTTGAAATATATTTATTTATAATTATAATTATAAATAAATAAATTCATATTTAAATAATTATAAAATTAAAATAAATATATTTATTATATTTATAATTATATATAATTGTACGCAAATAAATTTTAAATATACTTATTTATAATTATAATTTTAAATAAATAATTATATATAAAATAATTATAATATTATATTAAATATATTTAAAAAATAAATATAGTTATTAAATTTATAATTAAATTTATTTATACGTTGATATAAATATATATATTTATACAAATATATACAATTATATAAATATATTTTCAATTATATAGAATATTTTTTAAATTTATTTATTTATAATTAAAATTAAAATAAATAAATAATTATTTAAATAATTATAAAATTATAATAATTAAATATTTATTTAAATAATTGTAAAACTATAATAAATATATTTAAATAAAAAAATATATTTATCATATTTATAATTTTATAAGTATATATAATAATATAAATATATTTAAAAATATATAAAAATATTTTTAATTATATAGAAATATTTTTAAATATATTTAATTATAATTAAAATTATAAATAAATAAATAAATATAGATATTTAAATGATTTTAAAATTATAATAAATATAATTATTAAATTTATAATTATATATATATATAGTAGGTGTTGGGGGTACAATTACACATGAAACACACACACACACCCTCAAGGTCTAATCCGGTCCATAGCCCCCAGGGATAGTCCATATTTAGATGTTAGATCTTATATATATTAAATTCCCATCAACCACTCATTATTACTGCCTAGAAGATTCGTCCCTCCATCAACGTCTCCGCCGCAACCATGGAATTCTTTCATCCGTCATCCACACAACATAACCCCACCTTCATCAATTTTTCCTGGTAGTCATCACCACCCCCATCAACGTTGTCCTTGCACATTGCAGCCAAGATCCACCACCACCACAAAGATTAGTTGACCATCACCTGTCAGCGTCGTCCCCTCATTGCCACGCCTAGCAGATCCGTCCCCCTCCTCCGCCACAAAGTGACGTCATCATCAATCCAACAGGAAGCCATCCATGACGCTCAACTGTGTGTGCCCAGCCGTGCGCACCTATCCATTACACATCGGAAGCCGCCAGTGGATTGAGCGACCGGGACAAGCACAATGCCTCCTGCCATCCACCGGGGCCAACATCATTACCACAAAAACAAGTTTTTTGCAGCGTCACCCTTTAACAGTGCTAAAAAAAAATCTAATAAAGGGACACCTTTATCATCACTAAAAAAGCGCAAATAAAGGTACCCCTTTATCAGTGCTTTTTTTTATCGCTGTTAAAGCAACCCCCTTTATGAGTGATTTTTTAGTAGCGTTGATAAAGAATGGTCTTAATCATCGCTTTTTTTATTAACACTGATAAATGGTATATTTCAAAAAAAAATAATTAAAAATAATGTATTAAGATATAAATATATACTTATATTGATACTGATATAAATATAATATATATATTTTAAATATGTTTTAGATAAGTATAAATATACACGGAGACATAATATATAAGTTATTTAGTGAAAATGGCATATAAAATATTTTAAAAAATATTATAAATTAATAATTTGATAATTATTATCAAGTAATAAATATTTAATAACAATTTAAAGACAAAAAAATTAAAAAATTAATAAAAGATCTAAAATAAGTTAAAAACATAATGCAAACCTCGAAGGACCATAAGTTTTGATCAGGGTGTCCATTTAAGCTATAACACATATCAAATTGAATCCTATGATTATATCTACACATTAATGATAAAGAGAAATCCTCTTATATGTTTTTTGATGCCAAAAAGGCCCCTAAGGCTTAAAAAACTGAATTTTTAGTCGGGATACCCAATTTGTTTAGAATTCGATGGAATTTCAGCCTCGTTTGAGGTGATATTTTTTCTCTTTTTCAGTGAGGACTAAATTTATTTCTAGAGATTACATTAATATAGATATTATGGTTTTAAAATTTTATAATTTTTCACAATGTATTGTTATTTATAATCAAATATATAACAATATATACACATTTTTAATATATTCAGACATAAAAATTTAATTTTATAAATAAGTAACTGAACATATTTATATATAAAATATAATTATCAATATATAATCCTTGTCTAAATAAAATCCAATATCCATTTTATTTAAAATACAAATATATGAATATTTATATACCTATATAATGTGTGTGTGTGTGTATTAGCATGTGTCTGTATTAAAAAACTGATATATATTATCTAAATATTCTAACATATGAATATATAATATATGTAAATATATATAAATATATATAAATATATATAAATATATATAAATATATATAAATATATATAAATATAAATAAATAAATAAATAAATAAATATAAATATAAATAAATAAATATAAATAAATATAAATATATATGAATATATATAAATATACATGAATATATATAAATATAGATGAATATATATAAATATATATGAATATATATAAATATGTATAAATATATATAAATATGTATAAATATATATAAATATATATATATATATAAATATATAAAAATATATAAAAATATATAAAATTATATAAAAGTATATATAAATATATATAAATATATATAAATATATATAAATATATTTAAATATGTATAATTATACTTACAAATACCCATATATATAATATATATACATGTGTATGTATGTTGTATATATGCATGTATTTATTTATTTATTTATAAACACACACACAAAAACATATTTTATAAATGTATTTAAAACTAATCTTATAAATATATATTAATAAACAAATAAATGTATTTATAAAAAAATATAACTAAATATATATATAAATAAATAGATATAAATATATATTAATATATGAATAATATATATATATATATATATATTAATATAACTATATATATATTAATATAAATCTATATTAATATACCTATAAATATATCTATATATATATAAATAAATAGATATATTATTAAATAGAGAACAAAACTAGATGAACGAGGGGTAGAGGTGCATACGCGCAAGGGAGAGGTCTCATGTTCGGATCTAAGTGGAGGCACGGGTGCACGAGCGGGTGTGTGTATGTGTGTATGTGTGTGTGTGTGTGTGGGGGGGGGGGGTGATGGTGCAGTTAAAGGCTGGAGGGTTTTGCACATAGCATGGTTAAAGGGGTGGCGGGGGCACACGCGGGTAGGGATTCCTAGCACTGTTGAAGGGGGGGGGGGGGTCAAGCACTGTTAAAAGGGGTTGGGTCTACACTCTAATTTATATAATTTTTTATTAAATTTTTTGTTTAATTTTTTTGACTTTATCAGCGCTTTTTTAGTGCTGATAAAAGAGGTATTTATCAGCACTAATAAAAGGGACCATCCTTTTAATAGCTCCTTGATTATCAGTGTTTTTTTAGCGCTGATAAAACCATGTTTTGTGTTAGTGCATCCTCAATCGTCACTGACACATCCGACCACCAAGTCACAAGAACCATTAGGCCTACATCACTACTGGTGTACCCACCAATATTGATGCCTCAATTTGATTGACTTTGGACAATACACGGCTGGGTTTCAAAACCTAGCTGCCAGAGATGCATTGGGGTTGGCTTACCAGTAAACCGATACCCAATCTACTTTATTTATAACAAGAAAATGCAAACCATGTGCAAGCCCATGGTTCATAAAGTTATTCAGAAAAAGATAATAGAAAATATGCAGAAATAGGGAACGGAAATAAGTGACAAGACACTTAAAAATAATAAAAATGTCATCTATGGGATCAACCACTACCCCTCCGTCTTGGATGACAGACCCTCCTCCATGTTTTGGGCTATATCAATGTCTCATCATTAGTATTATACAATGGAATTCAATATTCTACTGGATCTTATCCCTCCAAAACTGACATTCCATTCCCAATGCCTTCAATAATAGTAACTCTATGAGCATTGACAAATTCCTCACAGAATGCCTCATTGCTTTTGGACCTGTTAAATATATCAACCAGACTAAAATTATTTTTACCAAAACCCAGGGGAGTTACTATGTGGAGACATTGACCATTAGAGTCCCCTTCACAATATCAGCCCTGCCTTTCGACCTTTCCCTTTTCCATCTAGGCTAGCATCAGTAGGTCATGCTTCAATAGCCACATCCTACCTCTTATCCTCAATCAGATGATAAGAAACTAAGTCCAAAGTCTCCTTGCTAGTAAAAGAATCTATATAAGGTTTAAACTGAAAGAATGAGTCAACAAAAAGTTTTTTTATTCCCTTTATGATCAAAGGAGGTAGTCAAAAGGTCCTCTTGATTCAATTGCAAATTGGAAACAACTTGAGTAGCACATTCCTCATCAGATTCCACATGCTCACCAGCAGGTCTATGGGGATTCACATTCTACAATAGAGTAATTGATCCATGTACCTATCTAGTAATGTCAACAAATTTATTCATGTGTCTATGAATATCATATTCACTTGAACCTTCAAGAACATGTAGGAATGGCCAATTGCCACTCCCTTCAATTGTGTCACCAGGAGAGAATCTTTGGTGAATTATCATAGGAGATGGAACATTGAAATTTCCTACACACTTCATGTTATGAGGGATTTAATTGGATTGGGCTCAAGTGTCTTCCTTATCTTTAACATTGGATAAGACCACCCTATTCTCAACCAATCCTCACTATATTCCCTTGAAAGACATCGATTTTAGTTTCTGAACTTTCCTGTAATTTCCAAGTTCATGACTGAAAATCCTGAAAAAGTTGTAGAAATCGAGTAAGAATTCATATTTAACCTCAATTTCAATCTTTTCACCATTAACAATAAGAATTAAACAATTAGGGATGAGATTCAAGAAATCAATATCAATCAAGACCCAAACATAATAACTTAACATTCTTTGAATTGTATTATCATCAAGAATGATAGGTTCACCAATGTAAGAAGAAATATCCTTTAATATATGTGGATTAAAAAAAACCCAACTGTGGATATGAAACCCAACCCAGATATAAGAGTTATTGTGTCTCTAATGAAGAGGGTTAAAGCTAAAATTACATTCTAAAATTCTCAGAATTCCCTAATTCAAAGTATAATAACTAGAATCTCAGCCAGCATATTTCTGATTTTCAGATTATAAAATTAAATGAAAGTATCCCCATTCTATAGGGATGATCTTACAACATTAGAAGCCCCATATCTGATTCAATTTAATCTTTAAATATTCTTTATTTGGGGGTTTATCATCCGTTTCAAGGATCAAACTTCTAATCAAGGAGAACCCATAGGAATTCAGGCACTCCAATAAAGCCACCTAATTAACAAAGATAGGGAATTTACCATCCTCAAATTTCACGATATGAGGCTCAATCGAGTGTGACACCTCCCAAACCATTATGTTATTTAGAATCTCTGTAAATGAGAAGGCTTTCCCAATATCCCGTCTTTATAAACTTTTTAATTCTCAATCATCTCAGTAAAAGTGTCTGACACCATATCTGATGATTGAAGAAGAAAACGGTGAATTTGGGTTAGATATTTAAGAATAACAACATGTAACTCTGCGCCACTTCAAGATCTCACAAAACCCTAGTGCTACTGCTCTCACCAAACCCCCTTGTCGTCATCAACCTCTTTCTCGAAAAACCGTTCCTCTCCAAATTTAAGAAATGTGTTGATTTATTTTTTTAATTTTTAGATATGTGGTTTGATTCAAAACCCCTGTACTTTTTACCCCGATTTCATCCCCTTCTGGCGTTTGGTGGGTCTAGTCATGCTTGCCTTTCCTGTTGACTGATGACCGACCGCCCTCCCTTTGCCTTGCCTATTAACTGAAGACCAACCACCCCTACCTCCCTTATTACTGATCAGATGCCCTCCCCTCCCTCCCTTTTTATGGCCCTACTATTAAATGATGACCGAACACACCTCTCCTCCCTCCCTTTCCACCGACTGACCACCATTAGAAGACCAAACCCCATCTCCTCCCTCTATTGATGTCGGTTGGCCGCCCAGTTATAGGGTATTTTGATAATTATTTTATTATTTTAATCATTTGTTTTCTTAAATTTTCAAAAATTATCTCAATTATAGATTCACTATTGTTTTTCTAGTATGGATTGCAATTTGATATTTTTCAATGGATAATTAGAGTTTTCTATATTATCATTGTTCCATGCAATTTGATATTTTTGTTCATGGGTAATTGCAATTTGATAAATATATATATATATATATATATATATATATTAATAATTCAAATATATATATATATATAATGTTTTAAAAGAGGTATTTATAAAATTATAAATAAATAAATATATATTTAAATAAAAAATATATTTATTATATTTATAAATATATAAACTTATATATTAATATATATATATATAATTATATAAATATATATAATTATTTTAATTTATTGATAATTATATAAAAATATTTATAAAAATATTTATTTATAACTATAATTATAAATAAATAAATAAAAAAATAAAAAAATAAATAATTATAAAATTATAATAAATACATTTAAATAATAAATATATTTAATTCGATAATTATTATGAATTAATTTCTACTTAATATCACTTAATTAATTTTTAGTAATAATATTTATTAATTAATTCAAAAATAATTAGTAAATATGGACAATAATTTGTAATTACCTAATAATTAGCCTTATATATTTAATAATTATTATGGATTAATTAATTAATATTTAATATCAATTAGTAGTTAAAAATTATTAGTTAATATTAAAATATATTAAGTAATTACTAATCAATTAATAAATATGAATAATAACAGGCTATTAATTAATAAATAGTCGTAGAAATTCAATAAATAATTTGAATTATTTAATATTTAATATTATTTAGTTGTTGATAATTACATTTCAGTATTAATGCTTATTAATTAATTACTAAATAATTAATAAATATGATTAATAATTTGAAACTAATTAATAATTACTCTCAATTAGTAATTTAGAAATTATCATGGATTAATTACTATTGAATATCACTTACTATATAATTATTACTATTTAGTTTTAATCTCTATTAATTAATTATTATTTAATTAGTAAACATGAATAATAATTTGTAATTAATTGTAACTATTACCAATTTACTAATAATAATATTTATTTATTATTATCTAATTTATTAAAATATAAATAATTAATATTTAGTAATATTTTTTATTCATAAATATTATTAACTAATAATTAATAATAATTAGTAATCGTTGATCATAATTAATTATTATTAAAATGATTAAAAATTATTATAAATATTTTTATTAATAATAATTATGCTCAATTAGCAATTTATTATTTTTTAACTGATTAAAAATTAATATCACATTAGTTAACAATAATTACAACTTATTCTTAATATTTATTAATGAATTACTAACTAATATCACTAAACCTCGAAATTTGAAGTAACCAAGAATAACCCCACTATTTTGTAATCTTTATTAGTGCAATAATTAAACTTCTCCCCACACACTAAAACAACACATTATTTTCTCTTTTTCTTATTGGCAGGTCCCAAACATTGTCTCCTTAAGTGATCATACTCATTTTTTTTGACTAAGATGATCAAGCTATCTATTCCATAATTGGATTACTATATTAAGACACAAGCTGAATGAATTTCCCACATTACACACTTGAATTAGATTTTCACTTTGGTCACTGAATTCTTATCAAAATACATCCATAAAATTATGGATTGGTTTGTTTTTTGATATGAAGTATGAAAATAGAAAAGGGAAACAATGTTTTTCCTTGGTATCATCCAAGAAAACCATCCACTCCAACCAAACCAAATGAACATTGAAAATTCTAGGGTAGTGGAAATTTATCATTGAGAAGTGGTGATAAATAAGTTATACACCTTTTCTTCTACAATTAATCTTTTTAAATTAACCTATGTTATTGATTAAAGTCTTGATCCACTCACTTACTAATCTTCCTTTCCTTTTCGATCACTCCCTAAAATACGTGTCAAATAATTGAGTGATATCTATATTTAAAAATAAAATGGGAAGAGTGGTATCTATATTTATAAATGAAAACATGTGCAAGGGAAAAGGGTGTTATCTATATTTATATGAGCATACTAACATTCAAATAGCTCCTAGAAAAATAAAATCTCACCTCCTACATAATATATATTGATAATAACACCATGGAAAGGGTATGTCACTAACTCCATCCAACCCATAGGATAACCATCATGACCCCACTCCCGCAACCTTGAACTCACAGGTAGCTAATCGCTACTGAAATTCAGTCCTTAGACCAAAAGCCTCTTCCTTTTCAACTTTAGATGGCAAAATAAGAAATGTTGTTTGATGCTTTTCCAACTCCCAAGCCCGAAAACATTTAGTTTTTAGGAGACAACTGACATAATTATCATCTTTACTCCCCAAAAAGTTATTATTGCATTTTTTCCTAAGAATCATCCCCCATATCTTCTGGACATGTACCAATGTTGCTTGAACTACACTGAGTTGTAGTCATCCCATACCTGGAACTGTTGATCATAATGGATGAGTTCAGAGGTTAACATCTACAACTAATGGAGTGATTATTTTTTAAAATTCAATTACCCATCTCATTCAAAGTATGATGAAATTACTTGATGTATTCAAATGTTGGTTTCCCCTTATTTTAAAGCCTCCTTTTTTGTGTATTTATTTATTTTGTCAAATACTTGTGGTTGGAGTGAGAAGCTCAAGAGGGGATTAATTGAGTTCCCAATACAAATTTTATTTTGAAAACATGTTTAAATAATATCCTCCTAATTAACATAAAACCTCCTAGTAAATCAAAAGTGTTGTTTAATATAATTATGATATTTTAAATGATTCCTAAAAGATTTATTAGGGACCAGTTGATATAATATTAGTATTAATTTGACTTTTGAAATTGATCTACTAAATCAAATACATATATGAACACTATTTAAGATTAACTATCAATGTAGGATTTGTTTGAAGCATTAAAATAAATACAATTTAAAGATTTGTAAAGAAAAAAAAAACAAAAAAAAAACAAGGGGTTCAGTCTCAAGGAAAGACCTAATACCATCCACTTGGAAATCACCCACTTATAAGAAGATTATATAAATATAATCTGATCCACAACCTGGATCGGATATAAAGACAACAACTAACAAGATGACTATGGAACAGAGTGACCTCTTCCACAATAACTGTGAGAATAAAAACTAAATAGGCATCACAGGGACCTATTCCACAAACACATGGGAAAAAATAGAGTGAATAGAATATATCGTATTCTCCAGTTCTAGCATAGGAGACAATGTGTGTTTCTATATAAGACAAACAACACACTACTAAAAAATAAGAGAAACAAACATAATGATAATGTAATTAATATATAAAAATATAGCATTGCTCATTTTGATGTTCTCTATATTCTTAAGTCTCCTTAGATGTAGATTGGAGAGGAGATCATGTCATATCTTTAAATGTAGAAGTAAAATAGAGCATCACAAGATCTATTTATTTTATCTATAATAAAGGGTATGAATGTTTAGTGTGGTTCACTATATCAAAATCAAAATTTAGGTAAGAATATTTCATGTAATAAGTCTTTGAATGATCCTTCAAAAATTAAAAAAGAGTATGTATTCTCTTGGTTTTCACACTTTCACACACCCACATACACGAGGAATACTTATTTAATAAAAGGATCTGCATGATGGAGAGTTCATTTGAATAAAAAAAATTATGATCCTATGAATCCTCATACTAGGATCTGACATCAAATTTTATGTTCCTTTAAATAGTTAAGAATATAATTATAAAAGAAATCTTGGAATTATTTTCATTAAAAAAGTTGTTGAGATATTTTAATTAAGATGTCTTAGAATATTGATGGTGACTCAAGTCTTCTAGTGAGTCAATCCAATAGTGAGTTAGGCTGGAAATAGTTCATTTGGATATAGGTCATCTGGTAGTGAATCATGCTAAGTGGTGACTCAGGTCTTCTAGCGAGTCAATCCAATAGTGAGTTAGGCTGGCGATAGGTCATTTGGATGTAGGTCATCTGGTAGTGACTCATGCTCAGTGGTGACTCAGGTTTGACAATAGGTCATCTTTAGCATTAGTTCATTTGGCAGTTACTCATTCTCAACAGTAAGTCAGGTCAGACGATAGGTCACTTTTTGTGGCAGGTCATGTTCAACAATGATTCATTCATGGAATTGAGTCATTCTTGGTGGCGACTCATTTCTGTTGGTGAGTCATCTTCAATGGTCACTCAAGTCTCACAGTAGGAATTTTCAACATTTAGCCAAATTCTTACCAAGTTACTTTATATTATAAAATGATATCATAAAATAGTAAATCCATTAAAAACACAATTAACATGATTTGTGAGAATAAGGAAAACGATGTTCCAATAATCTCTCCCTTTTTGATGATCATAAATCATGGAATTTTATTAACCATGTATAACATAAAATTTGGAAAAAATAGTTGTGTTTTAAAATGTAATCTTCTTAACACTTCAAGAAGCTAATGTGAGAATTTTGAACATAATGTATAAAACTTTAAAATAAAATATAAATAAATATAATATCAAGGATATTAAATAAAAATGGTATCAAATTTATGCTATAAAAGGTAAAGGAACATGATTATTATCCTCATAAAATAAGTAAATAAATGTTATAATTTTTATCCCCCTTTTGTGATTATAAAAAAGTGAGCATAAAAATAGTAAAGTAAAAGGAGAAAAAGATAAATAAGTAGAGAATGTACATTAAATTCAAAATTGATTCTATTACATCCAAAAAATAATGATAAAAGATAGCCCCTATAAAAGAAAAAATCCAAATCTCAACTTCTCTTAGCCTAGGTACTAGGTTCAACTGGTGATTTTCCCTTGTCAGGGACAGGGGGAACATAGGTAGATTCTATAAAAACTTAAGTGGTGGTTGGAGGGACATGGGTGGTGGTTATAGGATCTTAGGTATAAGATGGTATCTCCTTGACGATGACTCGCTAAAGGTGATAAACTACTTCCATTGGAGACAGATTGAGAGGCTAGAACTAAGCAAGCAAAGGAGCATTGGGATTCCTGAAAACTATGGGTCTAAAATACTCTGGGGTAGTAGATGGAGTAGACATATGAGAAGTGTTTGGAATGTCCTCATGAGCAACCACTTAAATCCCATACACATGAAATAAAGGATTAATTATATTGATGAAGTCCATAATTATGTTGCCTTCATGCTCTATGTCACTAAAGAAATCCTTATTTTACTCTATAAACAACTTAAGAACAAGTATCATCACATTTTGATCCTTGAAATCTTGGTTAACTGGAGGCATTCAAAGGTTCTAATCTAGAAAATTTAAATGGGAGTTCAAATCATTCTTATTATAGATCCTAGAAAGGAAAAACTTAATAGACTTGGTAATTGTTTCTCAATCAGCTCTGACTTTATTTAAGAATTTTCTTACCACCTTATAAACATGATCAGTATTGAGTCTGATCTTCCTCAGACTCTCCTGATTGGTAGCAGGAAAATCTTCCATAACAACATGAATTTTCTATATGATAATTGACTGAATCAACTTAATATAAATTGAAGGATGGGGATCACTCGAAGTAGAAGACACTGAAGGCATAACCTCCATCCCATCCAATAAAGAAGACAAACTCTCAAAAAAATATGTGTTTATATCCTCCATAATAGTACTCAAGGACTCTAACTCACTATCTAATCAATTGTTCTCTATCTCAAGATCCTAAATATGATGGATCTTCATTGGTTGTATATGGAATACCACTAGCTCAAAAATGTGTCGAGCATCATGATCACTAAGCTGGGTGAAAGGAGGTGCCTGAATCATAAAAATCCTCCCAAATTCATAAATAATATTTTCTTTGAAAGACTCTAGGTCAGATCTAGACACAACATTTATAGGCATAGAGGGATAGACAATATGCAGAGGTGAAACAACTCTCTCAGTAGTATCCTATACTAGATCAGGTCTAGTAAGAACATCTAAAATATATATATGAAGATATCATGAAACATCTATCTGGTCAACTATAGATCCCTTAGGACCTATCTCATCTTGAAATGGGATAATAGGTCCACCATGATTTGTTTAACTACTCACATCATCATCAGAGTCTGATTAATCCAAACCAAGTCTCATATATCCTTGGAATCTGTTCCATTGATCAGAGCTACAACATCCATCCTAGAAGAAGACATGATTGTAGGCTCAACATGTTCACCATTATCATGGTAAACTTGATGACTAACAAAAATAGGAGTTTACTCCCCCTCAATATATTCCCTCATCTCATCTTATACAAAATCACCATCATCAATATCTCAAAAAAATATTGGTCTCTCATCAGACCTAGAATCAACAAAAAATTGGAGAAGAAATATGTGCCTGAGTCATCTCATGATCATCTGGACCACCATGTTCTGATCCACCATCACCGCTATCTTCATTATCACTCCTCCATCATTATCAACTTCTCTATTTCCATTATCTCATTCTTTATCATCTCTATTTTACTTATCATCATTTATTTCACCATTTCCATTATATTTATCACTTACATTTTCGTCATCAGATAAAGATACAACATCCTCAAAATATTTGGAAGAATAACTCTTAAATTGTTCTTCATCTAAAACCTCACTTTCCTCATCTTCATAATCTTTCTCAAAAAAATATTTTATCTAATCGGTAGAGATATAGGAGGATTTGCTGGGCTAAAAGTGATAGTTGAGATCTTAGGAATTTCAGGATCACTTCCCTCCTCAACTGAGAACTCTTCCTCATCATCAAGTGGATAAACCTCCTCTTCTTCCCACTATTCATTTGAGTATTCTAGCACTTCATCTGGATCCAATCCAGGGTCAATAAGAATATTTGTTCTGGAATGGTGATCAATAGGATTGAATTCCACATAGATATTATCAATATCATTAACCCATTTTCTCAGCCAAGGGTTCTAATTTTTCTTCATTCACTTATAAATAAATTTGGATTGGAAAATACCACCACACTTTACTTCAAATAATTTATCCTCATCAACCATTCCTTTGGACACAAGCATGACCGAAATAAAATTGGGATAAATCATAGAGTTTGACCTGGATGATATTCTGCACATATCAATCATATAAACTATCAAATACCTAAAAGTTTTTTTATTATACATTCATCATGTATAGTATATATACATCTTGATATCTCATTGTGATTAAATCACCTTTTCTCAGGAATAACATGTGCTGTATAAACTTAATAATCAAACAAAACTCACCATCTAATTCAGTTGTAGATGGTCTTCTTAAAGTTTTATCTCTTTTTAGCTCTACCAAGACATTCTCATACACAAATGAATCACTATCACTTGTAATAAATCCTTAATAATTATTCAAAACTCCTTTATTAGGCACTTTAATTCATTTATCCCATTGTATAAAAGAAAAAACCACCTCATGTCCATCTATAATGCTTCAAATATAATCTTTAATCTCCCCAAATCTAAAATCATCATATTGATAAAACTAGTGTAACAACCTAGGATATAATGTTCTCTAATTATTTGAGAACCAGTACATACATCCATGATCTTAGATCACCTTCTGCACAAACGATATTCTTTATAATAATCATTCGACACTTACTTCTCAGTAAAAATGATGCGATTTACGAATTGTAGATTCCACAGCTCGACTATCGATATTCCCAAATATCATCTATGCTTATTCAAAGTTTTTGACTCCTTGGGAGATGAATTAGCAACCCGATTCACTCTAACCATTTCAAACATAGTGGAAGGTTCAAGTGAGGTCAGGGGAAGGTTAGAGTTAGGGAGAGAAAGGCAGCGGAGAAGATCAAAGGTTAAAAGGCACAAGAGAGTGAATCCAAATTACACTAAATCCCAAATTTATATCATTTATGGATTGAAAAAAAATCAAAATAATATATTTAAACTAAAAAGAAATAAAAAAATTAATCTGAAAATAAAAGTGAAATTATCAATGAAGGATTAATTCCAATTGTGGTTCACTCAACAGTGGGTCGTCCAATGGTGGGTGATTTCCAATGGTGGGTAATTTCAAATGATGGGTAATTCCAATAGTGGGTCCCAAAAATTAAAATCTAATTTTTTTTATAATTCCTAATTCATGTTTTATATAGTTTAATCTATCATAATTCAATGACTTAGTAAAAATATTAGCATGGTTATATTGAGTTTCTATGAATTCAAGAGTTATATCAACTTTTTTAAAATGATCTCTTAAAACATGATGTCTTACATCAATGTAATTTTATCTAGAGAGAGACACATGATTCATAGATATATTTATTTCACTTCTATTGTAATAATTTATAGGGAGATGTATGAATTGATATCCATAGTTTTGTAGAGTGTGTTTAATCCAAAAAATTTGTGCACAAAAACTACCTACAACTATGTATTCAACTTCAACAATAGATAGTGTATAACCTTTTTTAAAATGATCTATGATGTCTTACATAAATGTAATTTGTTCTAGAGTGATAAAAATGATTATTAGAGATATTTATTACACTTATGTTGTCAAAATTTATAGGTACATGTATGACTTTATATCCATAGTCTAGTAGACTGTGTTTCATTCACAAAATTTGTGCACAATAACTACATATAACTATGTATTCATCTTCAACAATAGATAGTGTAACCAATTGTTTTTCTTACTACACCAAGATACTAGATACTTGACCAAAAGATGAAATTTTCCATGGTTTCTTTTTCTATCTGACTTATAACCACAAAAATCATCATATAAATAACTTACTGAGTAAAATTATTTTCCAATAGGGTATAAGAATCCTTAATTAGTTTTATATTTTAGGTATTTGAAATTTTTTTTTACATAGAGTAAATGTGACTATTTTGGGTTTTCTTAAAAATGAGAACACATAAACAAACTAAACATAATACAATTTTGACTAGAATTTAATTATAGAATACTTAAAATCATACCTCTGTAATGGGTTTAATCTACTGGATTCCCATCTTCATCAAGATCCAAATTATGCATGGTACTCATGTGAGTGTCCCTATTTTTAGTTTTATCCAAGATAAAATGTTTTAAAAGATATTTGGGGTAATAAATTTTATTTAAAACAGTTCCTTATTTATTTTAAAAAATATGAAAGCCAAGAAACAATTTAAGTTCACCCATTAAGCTCATTTCAAATTCATTTTGTGTTATCTTTGAAAAATCAGTACATAAATAGTTTTTAGAAGATCCAAAGATAATATCATCTACATATATTTGAACCACTAAAACATATTTTAAAATTATTTGTTTTAAAAAGGGTAGGATCAACTATACCTTTTGAAAAACATTTATAAATAATAAAAGATATGAGAATATCATACCAAGATCTAAGATCCTGTTTTAAACCATATAAAGCTTTTATAAGTTTGAAAACATGATTTGAAAAATGAGGATTTTAAAGAATGGGGGGTTGTTCGACAAAAACATACTCAAATATATAACCATGGCAGGATTCACTTTTAACATCCATTTGATATAGTTTGAAATCCAAATGTGCTATATAGTCAAGTAGTATTCTAATGGCTTCATGTCTGGATACATGTGAAAATGTTTTCTCACTGTCTATATTCTCTTCTTAACTATACCCTTGTGCAACGAAACTATCCTTATTTCTTAATATAGAACCATATTCATCAACCTTGTTTCTAAATACCCATTTAGCACCAATAGTCAAGGTGTATTTATATCTATCAACAAGTTCACAAAAATTATTTCTTCTAAAATTGGTTAATTTCTTCTTGCATATTGACTAACTATAATTCATCATTAATTACATCATTGATGTTTTTAGGTTCAAGATGTGATAAGAATTATTGATGTTCAACCTGATCTCTATGAGAAGATATAGTATGTGTACCTCTATCAAGGTATCCAACAATAGAATCTAGAGATTGATATTTAATATTCCTAACAAATCTAAGAAAATAAGGTATGGTTATCTCATGCTCATCTATAGGTTCAAGTTTGAGTTATGGAAGAAGGTTTGACATTGATGTCCATAGTTGAACAATCATCTTCAAGGTTTTCTAAAGGGGTCTTAGGCTCATGTGGATATGACTTATCAAACATGACATGAACAAACTCTTCCAAAATATTGGTTCATTTATTAAAAACTCTTTATGATTTAATATTAGTTGATTAACTAAGAAAAATTACTTCATCACTCTTGGAAAAATATTTTACAATATTATCCTTAGTTTTAAGAATAAATAATTTGAAACCAAAAACAATAAAGTAGTTAACCTTTGGACTTATATTATTCCAAAGTTAATAAGGGGTCTTCTTAAAGAGAGGTTTGATTAAAACTATATTAATTATATAGGTGGCTGTATTCGTAGCCTCTTCACAAAAGTAAATAGGAAGCTCATATTCATTAAGCATAGTCCTAGCATTTTCTGGAAGTATCCTATTTCGTAATTCTATAACACCATTATACTGTGGGGTTATAGGAGAAGTGTTTTCTTGATTATATCCATTTTGTGAGAAAAAGGATTCAAAGTTTTGATTTTCAAACTCCCGACCATGATCACTTATCAAGGTCTTAATCCTAAGCACAATAATTTTTTCTATAGATTTAGCATACTTGTTAAAGTAAGACCATACTTCACTTTTTTGAGCTAACAAGTATACACAAGTATACCTAGAAAAGTAATATATAAGGAAATAGAAATAATTCTTCCCATTTAAACTTGAAAATATAGACAACCCAAACAAATCCATGTGAACCAACTCTTGGTGTTGATAATTTGAAACTTCTTTATTTTATTTGAAATATATTTTTTGTTGTTTACCTTTTTAACATGGGTTACAAAATTTATCATTTGGGAATTCAATTTTATGTAGATCTTTAGCGAACACTTTCCTGTTTAGAGTTTTAATTGAGTGAATTGTAAGAACCCGGATCTTCATTTTAGTTATGTTTTTTCTTTTCTGGTCGTTTTTGAGAAAAAGAGGAAAATCTGGAAATTTTCAAAGTACACGCCCTGTACTTTATATGTACACACCGTGTACCTTGGTTCCACGCAAGGCTGTGTGCTGGCCATGTCTGGTCCACACACACGGTGTGTAGGGGCGATGTAGAGGCCACTTAAAGTGGAGTACAGAAAAGCCAAGTACACTCTGTGTACTCTATAAGTACACGCCGTGTAATTTTTTTTCATTAAACAGACTAGGGTCACACCTAGTCGACAAAATTGTATTCTTCTCAAGGTTCTTCGACTGGGAGCATCCGTACAGCCGCGAACATTATCTGAGCCCCTGAGCCTCCATCTGTTTTCCGATTTGACCTCCGTCAATTGCGTTGGAACCATAACTATGTTCTCTTCCTTCTTCTTGGGTTTTATTCCATGATTTTCCCTCTTTCTCAAGATATCGTGGGTTGAAAGTTTTGTGCGTTTTCATAGATCTATGCCATTATAAGGATAATCAAGCCTCGTGGTCAAAGTATTTTGATATCATAGCATCATGGTAGGTGGTTTGTGCCTTACCTTTCGAAGTCTTTGAGTTTTATGTGCAAATTTCCACCAGTACCTATGAACAAGGTATTGCGTGTTTACCGTTTTGCCCCTGTTGTTTTCCTGTCATTCTTGTATGCTTGTGTAGAGGTAATTTGATCATGTTTGAGGATAATTGATATGTTTGGATGTTTTTCCCATGTGTTTTTCTTATTATGACCTTTGGATTTTGTTAGCCTTTGGCCGTTATACCGGTATTCCAGGCCTTGTGACCATAGGATGGAATGACATTCTTGACATGCTTGTTGCTTTGTATAATTGTTAGCCAATTAGCTCTATAGGTGTACTTTGGCCTTATAGAATTATTATGCATTGAATGACACGAGAATGTGATAACTTGGTCCTATACACTATAAGGGATAGACCGAGTGAGCTTCCCAGAGAGTCTTGGATATTATAGACTATAGGAGGGTAGACCAAGTGAGCCTCCTCAAAGAGTCTTGGAAATTATAGACTATAGGGGATAGACCAAGTGAGATTCTAATAGAGTCTTGGATATTATAGACTATAGGAGGGTAGACGGAGTGAGCTTCTTCAGAGAGTCTTTACTTGTTTGAATTTCCTTAAACCATTCCAGGCTAGAGGAGGAATTGACCGAGTGATCTTTCTCAGAGAGTCTGTGATAGACCTTAGACTATAGGAGGAATTTACTGAGTGAGCTTCCTCCGAGAGTTTCTAGACCTTGGGGATATAAGAGGTTTAGAATGCGTGATCTTCCTCAGAGAGTCCCTAACTACCCTAGACTATAAGGGTAATTGACTGAGAGAGCTTCCCCAGAGAGTCTTATAATTTCATATGACCAAACCGGAGGGGTTAGGCTGAGTGCACTACCCAGAGGGTTGTTGGTATTTCTTGGATAAGACAAGAGGGGTTGGCTGCGAGTACTTCCCAGAGGGGCTCCAGTTGTGGTTAACTATTTGCTTCAATAATGCTTGTTGTTCTATGGATTGATTACTGTTGTATATCATCCTGTTACTGCCTACTGATTATTGCCTGATATTACTGTTTACTACTTACTGTGCTATTACCTGCCGTATTCTCACTGATTATTAGGCATAGATCTTCGAGTGGTTTCCTACTGAGATTTAGTCTCACACCTTGTTTGGGTCATGATTTTGGGCCCAAACAGACTATGTTGTTGCAGGTATAGACATGGGAAAGCACCCTTCGACTTCAGGTACATGATTGCTTTGGAGCAGGAGAGCATGGGACCAATCTTAGGCTTGCGATGATAAGGAGTTGTTTATCTTTTCTTTTGTACTTGTTTTGGTACTATTTGTATTTCCATCATTGTGACCTGTTTGGCTGTTTTCCTAAATATGTATCATGCATCATTTCATATATACATATGTGCTCCAGTGGTTTATTGTTTTAGTCTTCTGCTGTTTACTTGTGCATTGTTGTTGGATATTTACTGCTTTCGCTATTTCATGTTTTGTTTACTTTTTCTGTGTACTCTTCCAATGAGGGTATATTTTCCACACTATCACAACCATGGATCTCGCTTCTAGTCAGCAGCCTCTGACGTTTTGGGAAATGCGCTTTAGGCCATGTGACCAAACAGGTACGGGGTGCCTTTGGACGGCTTCCAGAACCGGGACATTACAAAGTTATATCAGAGGAATTATTTTCTCTTGATTTACTGTTTGGAGACTTTAGCCAGGGATATGATAGATTCAGTACTTGGTAATAAGATGTGCCTGGGAGTAGCTAACCCATGTACAAGGAAAATCCAATCTACCTAGTTATTGCAGTTTTCTGGTTTGAGATTTTACGGTTGATATGATTTTACCTAGAGTGATTCACATGCCTTGTGTTGTTATTGTTGGGATAGTGTGGTTCTATTTCTGTCGCAACCCGATGAGATGAGGGTATGACATCTCATGAATCATATAGGCATTTGTTATAAATCACATTCCATGCATTCTTACCATGCGATCTAGGGTGCATTAGCGATTTCATGTTGTTGTGATAGACATTGTGTAGATTATGCATGCTGTTGTGATATATTCTTTGAAAAAATCTCTGCATTTTGATAGAGGAATTGTTTGTATTGTTCCTTTCTTAAATGAATGCCAAATTTTGGTTCTTTAGGTGTTATGGGTCCTCATGAATCAGAACTTGGTGGATCATTGACTGGTTTCCCTTTTATATGATATGTAAGAGATGCCTAGCTTTGGTTCGTGGGGAGTATGTGCTCTCAAGAATTGTAATTTGGCACCTTCATGTTTGTTTTTCAGTGTTTTCTAGGCCTCCGTGCAATTTCTGAGCTACTGCCCGAAAAAAACCCAGAATACACGGCGTGTACTTGACTACACGCCATGTAGTTTTAAACCATGTCACTGACTGTGTGAGTAGAAACACAGGTGGTGAAAAAGTTTTCAAAAACATGTCGTGTACAGTCATTACACGCTGTGTAGTAGTGAGCCGTTTACCCGGCCGTGTCACTAACAACACGTGTCGGGGAAGCTCCTGTAGTACACGCCGTGTTGGGTAAGAACACACCATGTAGTCTTGTTCTAGGTACCCGTCCATGTAACGAACAACAAGGGACAATTTTATCTCTCCTATACACGCCGTGTTTGTTCGGAACACGCCGTGTAAGGGTCATCCATGTAGTCGTCCTTGTAACTAACATCACGGGTCGCTGAAACCATAAATACTACATGCCATGTCCTTAGTGAACACTCCATGTAGTCTAGGGTTAAGCGGACTGTGTGAGTTAGCCGTGTAAAGAGACTCGGGTAGGGGAATTGAGATGAAGTACATGCCATGTGTGGGGACAACACGCCATGTAGTCTGGGGTGTTACACGACCCAAGGTGGCAGAAGTACATGCCCATGTGAATGGACTTAAGAATCATGCCGTGTAGTTTGTATACACGCCGTGTAGTCATGTTTAGTGAAACTTGAGTGCTTCGTCCTCATGTTCCCGTTTTATACTCTTGTGTTCTCTGTCCTTGATAATCCTGATATAAGGTGTGCTTTTGATCTTTCAGAGCTATGACTCCGATACGTCCTCCGGTCGTACGTTAGCTGTGAGACGGTGATCAGACACCAGATATGGTCGATCATGGACCTCCTACAGATCCTCTTGATGTGCCAGCCTTGGAACCAGCAGTTATACCCGTTGCAGGTGCCAATGCGCAGTTCAGGGAGGACTTCTGGAGGATGATGTAGACCTTTCAGGGAGAACTACCTCCTACCCCATTGATGGATGAGTGGACACGGGTTTTCCAACATCATCATCCTCCTACTTTCTCAAAGGATGGAGGACCCTAGGTTTCAGAGCCATGGTTAGAGGCCACACTGATGATCTTCAAGAATCTGGAGATACCTCTAGAGAAGAGGGTGAAGCTTGTTACTTATATGCTATGAGACACCACCAAGAGGTGGTGAGAGGTGATCTCACAGTCAGAGTTCTAGAAGAGTATGACTTAGGATGAGTTTCGGTGTATCTTCTACGATTACTTCAATCCAGATACCTTGAGGGCCGACCGAGCCTGGTAGTTTATGAGTCTTGAGCAAGGTAGTCTTTCTGTTATGGACTACTCGTCTCGTTTTATCGAGCTTCAGTGCTTCATGACAATTCCAGAAAGTGATGAGTTGTTTCTTGCTAGGAAGATTGAGGATGGTCTCAGGAAGGAGATCTATTACAAGGTGAATATCTTTAGGTTGACTTTGATATCCTCTATCGTCAACTAGGTGCTGATCACTGAGTGAAATCTGAGGGATTCTGGAGTAGTGAGCCAGGGCGGTTCAACATCCAGAGTCAGTGTTCCTCCTACTGATAGCAGGAAGCGCCATGAGGAGTCTGTTCAAGGAGATCAGGGTAGTCGTAATGTATCTTCGGGAAGCCAAGTTTTATGCTACCAGTGTGGTAGGAGCGGGCATACTAGGCCTCAATGACAGAGAGACCCGACGAAGTTCTGATCATGCGGCAAGATGGGACATCTATACTATTTTTTATCAGATCTTCTCACCTATGGCTGGTGGTAGGGGTTCTTCTATGACCCCGCGTATAGGAGATGTATCGCCAGTTTCTCACCAGTCTGGGAATTAGAGTTATTCTGGCCGTTCGGGCCAAGGTGGAGGTCGCTGTCGTGGTGGTCAGTCACCAGGTTACCAACGACAATAGAGTGGATCAACTCAGAGTGGTCAGCTAGGGGTGCAGGGCTGCGATACGGGCCATAATTTTTCCATGGAGTAGACCCATCAGGAGCAAGATCCCGACCCTTCTATAGTTCAAGGTAAGATCTTAGTAGCCTCAGTTTTATCTTCAACTCTTTTAGATATTGGTGGTTCACATAGCTTTATGTCTGTTATTGTTGTGGAGAGCCTTGGGCTCTGTATCTTTTCATCTGCCAACATGTTGACTCTTGATACACTGTTGGGAACGAGGACGTCTAGAGTACGTTAGTGCAGAGAGTTCCCTCTTGAGGTTGTAGGGTGTCGCTTCTTATGGGACCTCTATGTCTTAGAGATGACAGGCTATGATGTCATTCTCGGTATGGATTGGTTAGTTCTCATCCAGGAATTCATTGATTTCTATTGCCACAGGGTGAGTTTTGTATCACTAGAGGGTGGATCTTTTATCTATAGAGGCAAGTGGGATGTCTAGGTGGGTAGAGATGGACCAGAGCATCATGGGATTGGAGGAGTTATAGCCCAGATTTCTAGTCTTTATCTGGATGACCAGGGGACTTCACAGTTAGGCTTTCCTCCAGTGGTAGATCGTTTCAGTGATGTCTTTCCAGAGGACTTTTCAGGTTTGCCTCCGGAGCGTGAGATATAATTTTCCATTGAGCTCATGCCAGGAGTAGCACTTGTGTCCATTGTTCCTTGTAAGATGGATACACCTGAGTTGTAGGAGATCAAGAAGAAGTTGAGGGAGTTACAGGCAAAGGGTTTCATCCAACACAGTACTTCTCCTTGGGATTCGCCTGTCCTTTTTTCGAAGAAGTCTGACGGTACCCTTCGGCTTTGTGTGGATTATCGGAAGTTGAACCAGTTGACAGTCAAGAACCGATATCCCTTGCCGAGGATCGATGACCTCTTTGATCAGCTTTGAGGAGCCCGAGTGTTCTCAAAGATTGACTTGAGATCCGGCTATCATCATTTGGCTGTTAGACCATCAGATATACCTCTGACAGCCTTCAGGAGAAGGTATGGTATTTACGAGTATACGGTTATGCCATTCGGTCTCATGAATGCGCCAATAGTTTTCATGGAGCTGATGAAACGAGTGTTCCTTCCATACTTGGATTACTTCATGGTGGATTTTGTGGTCGATATCTTGGTGTAATCTCACACTTGACACGATTATGCTACCCATATTGGGATCGTTTTGAGTACACTGAGAAAGCATCGATTATATGTAGGCTCTCGAAATGCCACTTTTGGATGGACCTGATTCACTTCTTGGGTCATGTTATCTCAGAGGCAAGAGTATCAGTGGACCCATAGAAAGTAGGAGCTATAGTTTCCTGGGAGCAGACGAAGAATGTCTTTGAGGTGTGGAGTTTCCTAGGGCTGGATGGATACTACAGGAATTTCATACAAGAATTTTTACATCTTGCAGCACCACAGACAGGCCTGACCAAGAAAGGTGCGAAGTTCTTATGGTTAGATTCATGTGAGTCAGCCTTTCAGAATATGAAAGGGAGGTTGACGTCAGCACTGATACTAGTCTTTCTAAAGCCGGGAAAAGAGCTTTACAGTCTACTGTGATACTTCAGGTGTGGAACTAGGAGCTGTGCTTATGCAGGGAGATGGAGTCATTGTGTACGGGTCTCAGCAATTGAGGCCACACGAGAGGAATTACCCGACGCACGATCAGGAGTTGGTATCTATTGTTCATGCCTTATGCTGTTGGAGATATTATCTTTTGGGTGAGAATTTTGTGGTGTTTACTGACCACAAGAGTCTCAAGTACATCTTCACTCATCATGATCTGAATCTGAGATAGTGTAGGTGGGTTGAGTATCTTCAGTCCTTAGACTTTGAGCTTGCCTATATGCCAGGAAAGGGCAACGCAGTGGCTGATGCATTGAGCAGAATAAATCAGATTTAGGCAGTTCAGGATGCCAGTAGTGGTTGGAAGATTATGGATATGTTCTCTGAGATGCATTTAGAGGTGCACGACAAACAGGGGTAGACTTTTATATCTTCTTTAGCTGTTACCTCTACCCTTCTTGATTGAGTACAGATGAGGCAGCTATCAGACTCATAAGTCCTAGTCCTGTGGGAGAGTGTGTTAGGAGAGGACCCTCTTCTTGGATGGAAAATGGGCGAGGATGAGATCCTGCGTTTCCAGGGACGTGTACGGGTATCAGTAGACATACGCGGGGAGATGATGTGGGATTTCCATTCCTCAGTTTGGACAGTTCATCCTGGCATTGCCAAGATGTATCATGATCTACACCGCCAGTACTGGTGGCCAAGTATGAAGAGGGATGTTGTTGGGTTCGTCATGAGATGTACTACCTGTCAGCAGGTGAAAGTAGAGCATCAGCGACCAACATGTCTTTTACATCAGTTACCCATTTTCGAGTGGTAGTGGAACGATGTCGCGATGGACTTCATGACTGGGTTACTGAGGTCGCCTTGAGGGAGTGATGCTGTTTGGGTTGTTGTCGATATGCTTACGAAGGTTGCTCATTTCTTTCCAATCAAGGATACCTTCATTGTTGACGAGCTGGGATGGTTGTACATCCGAGAGATTGTACATATTCATGGAGTTCCACACTCTATTATTTCAGACAGGTATGCGCGTTTTACTTCTTGGTTCTAGTAGGGGCTACATAAGGATTTGGGTACACAGGTACTTTTGAGTACAATATACCATCCCCAGACAGATATCCAGTCCGAGTGTACGATCTAGGTGCTTGAGGATATGCTCCGAGCTTGAATTCTAGACTTTGGTGGTTCTTGGGAGAAGCATATTTCTCTTGTAGAGTTTTCCTATAAAAATAGCTTTCATGCAACCATTCAGATGGAACCTTACGAGGCTTTTTACAGTAGGCCATTCCGATCACCTTTGTGCTGGATGGAGGCAGGATAGACAACCTTCCTGGGACCTCGTCTTGTTTAGGAGACCTCAGAGCAGATAGAGTTTATTCGGAAGATGGTGGCTACAACACAGTCTCGACAGAAATCTTATGCTAATCAGGGGAGACGACCTCTGGAGTTCGTGGTCAGGGATTAGGTTTTCTTATGTGTCGCACCGAGGTTGGGACAAAAGAGGATTCAGAGACAGGTTAATCTTTCACCGCGGTACGTCGGGCCATTTGAGGTGTTGGAGAGAGTTGGACCGGTTGCCCATCGATTGCAGTTACCCCAGAGGTACCGGGCTATGCACGATGTCTTCCACTTCTCTAAGCTCCGACGTTACTTTTCAGACCCGTCTCATGTCTTTCAACCCGAGGAGGTTGAGCTTGAAGTAGATGAGTCATTTGAGGAGCATACTATCTAGATTTTCGATCATAGTATGAAGGCTTTCCGTGGCCGGTCTATTCCTCTGGTATGGGTGCTATGGAAGAACAAGCGAGTACAGGATGAGACCTGGGAGAGGGATGCCGATGTACGATTGTAGTGGCCGGAACTGTTCGGGGTTTCTTCTTCTATGCCTCGTTAGGGAAATTTGGGGACGAATTTCTTTAAAGGGGGAAGTTTATAAGAACCCGGATCTTCGTTTCAGGTATGTTTTTCTTTTCTGGTCATTTTTGAGTAAAAGAGGAAAATATGGAATTTTTCAATGTACACGCCGTGTACTTCGGTGCCGTGCAAGGCCATGCGCTGGACGTGTCTGGGCCACACACACGGTGTGTAGGGGCGATGCGGAGGCCGCTTAAATCAGAGTATGGAAAAAACAAGTACACGCCATGTACTCCAGAAGTACACACCGTGTAGTTTTTTTCATTAAACTGATCGGGGTTGTGCCTAATTGACAGAATTGTCTTGTTCTCAAGGTTCTTCAACCGGGAGCTTCCGTACGGCCGCGAAAATTCTCCGAGCCCCCGAGCCTCCGTACGTTTTTCGAATCTACCGCTGTCGATTGCGTTGGAACCGCAACGGTGAGGTCTTCCTTATTCTGGAGTTTCATTCTGTGATTTTCCCTCTTTCTCAAGATATCGTGGGTTGAACGTTTTGTGCATTTTCATAGATCTACACTGTTCTAAGGAGAATCAAGCCTCGTGGTCAAATTATATTGATCTCCTAGAATCAAGGTAGGTGGTTTCTACCTTATCTTTCGAAGTCTTTGACTTGTATGTGCAAATTTCCACCAATACCCGTGAATGGGGTATTGCGTGTTTACCGTTTTGCCCCTGTTGTTTTCCTGCCTTGCTTGTATGCTTGTGTAGAGGTAATTTGATCATGTTTGAGGATAATTGATTTGTTTGGATGTTTTTACAATGAGTTTTTCTTGTTATGACCTTTGGATTTTGTTAGCCTTTGGCCGTTATACAGGTTTTCCATGCCTTTTGACCGTAGGATGGAATGATATTCTTGACATGCTTGTTGCTTTGTATAATTGTTATCCAATTAGCTCTATAGGTTTATTTTGGACTTATTGCATTATTATGCATTGAATGACACGAGGATTTGATAACCTGGTCATATACACTATAAGTGATTGACCAAGTGAGCTTCCTAGAGTGTCTTGGATATTATAGACTATAGGAGGGTAGACCGAGTGAGCTTCCTCAAAGAGTCTTGGTAATTATATACTACCGGGGATAAACCAAGTGAGATTCCGAGAGAGTCTTGGATATTATAGACTATAGGAGGGTAGACCGAGTGAGCTTCTTCAGAGAGTCTTTACTTGTTTGAATTTCCTTAAACAATTCCAGGATAGAGGAGGAATTGACCGAGCAAGATTCCTCAGAGAGTCTGTGATAGACCTATGACTATAGGAGTAATTGACCAAGTGAGCTTCCTCAGAGAGTTTCTAGACCTTGGGGATATAAGAGGGTTAGACCACGTGATCTTCCTTAGAGATTCCCTAACTACCCTAGACTATAAGGGGAATTGACCGAGAAAGCTTCCCTAGAGAGTCTTATAATTTCATATGACCAAACCAAAGGGGTTAGACTTAGTGAATTTCCCAAAGGGTTGTTGGTACTTCTTGGATAGGACCAGAGGGGTTGGCTGCGATTACTTCCTAGAGGGGTTCCAGTTGTGGTTAGCTGTTTGCTTCACTCCTGCTTATTGTTCTGCGAAATGATTATTATTGTATATCATCCTGTAATTGCTTACTGATTACTGCCCGCTGTTACTGTTTCTTGGTTACCATTTACTGCTTAATATGCTATTACCTACTTTATACTCACTAACTATTAGGCACAGATCTTCGGGTGGTTGCCTACTAAGATTTAGTCTCACAACCTATTGGGGCCAGGATTTTGGGCCCAAACAGACTATGTTGTTGAAGGTATAGACAAGGACAAGAACCCTTTGACTTCGAGTACTTTATTTCTTTTGAGAAGGAGAGCATGGGACCAAGATTAGGCTTTTAATTCTGAGGAGATATTTATCTTTTATTTTTTACTTGTTTTCATACTATTTGTATTTCCATCATTGTGAACTGTTTGGCTGTTTTCCTAGATATGTATCATGCATCATTTCATATATACATATGTGCTCCAGTGGTTTATTGTTTTAGTCTTCCACTGTTTACTTGTGCATTGTTGTTGGATATTTACATCTTCCGCTATGGCATGTTTTGTTTATGTCTACTGTGTACTTTTCCAATGAGGGCATAGTTTCCCCACTATCACACCCAAGGCCCTCACTGCTAGTCGGCAGCCTATGGCGTTTGGGGAAATGCGCTTGAGGTCATGTGACCAACTGGGTATGGGACGCCTCTGGGTGGCTTCTGGAACTGGGACGTTACATAAATATTGTAGTGGCCTAGACTCCTATGAAAAATATAAGGTTCCTTATAAAAATAACTTAAACAAGAGTTTTTTTTAAGAAAATAAAGAGTCTAAATTAACAGTATAAACATTTTTATTTCTCAAAGAAGTAAATAGAAAAGTATTTTTAGAATAAAAAACATTACAAGAATTATTTTTAAATTTCACATAAAAAACATAATCACACAACTATGATATTATAATAAGATATTATTTTAAACCATCAAATAATAATACTTTTGAAATTAAAGTTGAGTTAGAATTACTCGCTTGGATAAGGCCTATTATTTTCCCTTTAGTATTGTCACTAAATGAGACATTTCCACCACAAACCTTTATCAAAATTTTGAAGCTTGAATAATCTCTATTCATGTGTTTGTAATAGATATTATCTAGGTTCTATATACTTTTACTCGAGCTCTTCAAGTAGCTTCCCCTACAAAACATGCTTTATACCAAAAAATATTTTGGTACCCAAATCTTCTTGGGTCAAAAAATGCGAGTAATTAAGAATCTAGGAACCCATATTTTCATAATTTATTTCCTATAATAATATTATAAACTATTGGAAAAAAAAATCTTAGGTATAATTTAATAAAAACTAGTATTAGGAATTTATAAACTACATTTAAGAATTAAAATATCCCTAACAATTCATCTTTTTCCAGGTTGATAACCTAAGCCATTGATATAGTTAGTTTCTATATGTTTTCATATGATTTTAGTGTGATTATTTCTTCCATTAGTAAATCTATCAAATTATTTTTTCAATTACTCATTAGAAAATTTCTGTCCAGTATTTTCCTTTAATAGTTGAGCATTTTTATCATTTTCTATAGTAAGATCAGATTTGATGTTAATAGTCAATGCATGCTATTTCAACATAATTTTATACTTATCTTTAAGTTAATAAAAATTATATTCTATAATGTTATAATATTAAAACTTCTCAATATTTTAAATATTTTAATCATTAATTTTCTCTCCAAAATGATTTGAAATATCTTTAGGAGAAGAAGGAAAGACATTCGATACCTTATATGTGTTTTTAATTAAACACATGTTTTCTATACCCAATTTTTCTTCATGGGAAGAGTGTGAGTCATTTAAGATTTATTAAAAATCAGTCCATGTTGGTTTCATTTATTTATTATAGTTACTATTGTTTTAATCATATTTCTTTTTATACATTAGCTTGGGATAGTTAGCTTTGACATTCACTTTCCTCTTAAACTCATAACTGATGATATCATTTTAAGTATCATCCCTCTTCCAATATTTCTTCTAATTTAATATGTTGTCATATTTTCCATTGTATCTTGGTTTCTTAAATAATTTATTATTCTTGTAAAACCTTTTAAACCATCTAGACAGATGGGCCTTTTTTTCATCACTATCAGCTGGTGATTTCTCATTAGTGAAACATTTATCTAGATCTTTCTCTTTTTTTTGAAGAAATATACTTGAATGCAATAGGCTTAATTTTAGGTTCAAATTCCTCTTATCTATTAACCTTAAGTTTTTTTATCATACATCATTAACTTTCCAATCAGATCCTTAACAATTAGTTTTTTAATATCACATGATTCTCAAATCGAGACCGAGGTTCCTCTCCATCTCCTAGGAAGACACCTTAATAATCGGATGATTTAGTCTTTGAAATAAAATGGATTCCCCAAGGAATTCATTGTATTTTATATCTCATTGAATATAAGATACATATTATAAATAATCTTTTCAATTTTCATCTTAAATGTATCATATTTAATTGTATAAGTATTTAATCTCACATATTTTACATTAGTCGTTCCTTCATGATAAATAACTAAAGTGTCCCAAATTTCATATGCAGTTTTACAAGAAGATATTCAGTTAAAATATTCATCTATTAAAGTATAATATTGGGTATTCATGGATTTACATTTATTATTATAAGTATATTTTTTAGCATCTTCCCAAGTATTCCTAGTAGTCTTAGGTAGTTCATATTTATCTTCAATAACAGACCATATTAAAAAACCCGTGCTTTGAACATGAATTTTCATCTTTATTTTCATTGAGCATAGTTAGTTCCATTAATGGAGGGTTGTCTGTTGTTATCCAAACCTTCTTGTTTATTATCTATTTTAATAACTAAATTAATAACTAACATAAATGTAAGATATTTTAAACACAACTAAAATCACAGTTGAAAAGATTTTGAAATCCTTTGATACTAAATGTTGGATGGAGTAAGAATATAAGGGGGGTTAATAAAGTTCCCAATAAAAATTTCTATTAAAAAAGTTTAAATAAAGTATTTATAACTGACATAAAATCACTCAGTTAATCAAAATATCAGTTTAATATAATTTTGATCTTTTAAAATATTCCTAAAATATTGATTAGTGCTAAGTTAAAACTATATGATTATTAATTTAACTATTGAAATCAATTTACTTAATAAGATACTTATATAAATATTGGTTAATATTAACTATTAAATTAGGCTTTGTTCTCATATTTAAAACAAATAGAGTTTAAAGATTTATAAAGAAATAAAAATTAAAGAACACACAACAGAATAAAACAAGGGGTTCATTATGAATCCAAGACCTAGTCCCCTCCACTTGGAAATCACCCAATTCTAAGAAGATTATATAAATATAATCTTATCCACAACTTGTATCGGGTATAAAAACAACAAAAAAATCTATCGAGGACACACAAGGACCTCTTGCACAAAAACCATGGGAATAAAAACTAAACATGCCTCATAGGGACCTCTTCCACAAACATGTGGGTAAAAAAATAAAAATATAGTGAAGAGAATATCATCTATTCTATAGTTATAGCATAGAATATAATGTGTGTTGATAAACAATACAAACAAAACACTACTCAAAAATAGGAGCAAAAAATAGAAAAAGTAATTAATAATATAGAAAAATATAGTGTTTCTTGGTCTAATGTCCTTCAGATACTTAAGTCTCCTCAAATGTAGCCTGGATAGGAGATCATCTCATTTATCTAAAATTAGTAGTAAAATAGAGCATCAAAATCTCTCTTTGTTCTCTTAGTAATAAAGGATCTGGATGTTTAGTGTTCTCTACTCTATCATAGTCAAAATGCAGGTAAAAATACTGCATATAAGATCTCTTAGAATGATCCTTTGAGTATTCAGCAAGAGTATGTATTCTCTTGGTCAACACACTTTTACACACCAACATGAATGAGGAAGACTTATTTTAATAAAATGTGTTGTATTATGGAGAATACATTTGAAGAACAATCATCAATATCCTCTGCATCATTATACTGAGTTTTGACATATACTTTAATGTTCCCTTAAATAGTTAAGAATATAATTATAAAATAACTCTTGGAATTAATTTCATTAAAATAACAATTGAAATATTATAATTAAAAAGCCTAAAAATAGCAATAATGACTAATGTCTGAAAGTGAGTTAGTCTAATGATGAGTCCAACTAGTAGTAGGTCTTCTGTAAATAGCTCATCTGGTGGTGGCTCGTGCTCAGCGGTGAATTAGGTCTAACAGTAGGTCATATTCCATGGTAGGCCATATAGAAATGACTCATTCTCAGTAGTGATTCAGGTTTGATAGTATGTCAAGTATGACAGTGAGTCCTTACTATAGGTTATTCATTCATGATGGTGAGTCATTCCTAGAAGCATCTCATTCCTAGCAGCGATTCATCTTCAATAGTGACAAAAGTATGGCGATATTTCTTTTCAACTCTTAGCCAAATCTTTACCAAATTTCCTTATATTATAAAATTCTATCATAAAATAGTAAATCCCTTAAATATACAATTAAAATGATTTTGATCATTAAAATAAGTAGGTTTCAAAAAATATTAATATTACTATATCAAATATGATAGATATGAATCGGAAATGGATGGATTCCAATCACATGAAAAAAAAGTATGAATATAGGGGGAAATAGTTCATCAAGTATTCAAAATATCAATCATATGAACCTTATAAAATCCTTTGTCCATGTTTACGCTGTTTTTATTCAAGACTAATTATTCTAGAGGAGTTGGAAGACCACATGATCTATCATATAATAGTTCAAAGTTATAAATGATGTACTAAACATAGGAAAAAATTGAATGTAGCTAATAACGTAGATAACAATATGTTTTATAGATCATTTGACATGATTAAAAGTGTGGATAATGAAGAAGAACATATCAAGGATGTGATTACAAATTTGAATGACAATAAAGATCTAATTGAGGAAATAAAAATAACAGATAAAGATGAACATCATGTTTGTCCAAAATTATTTGATAGGTTAAAGAGTTGTGAAAAGACTCTATTTTATATATACTACTTTTACTAAATATATAGTATTGTTAGCCATACTAAATCTATATAATTTAAATTTTGTAAAAAGATGGAGTGATTCTAGTTTTAATGAACTACTTTCTCTCTTGAATGATATGCTCCCAAAAGATAATGATTTTCATAGCCAAACATATGACACTAAATGAATGATATGTTCATAGTATATGATATCTGAATGAATAAATTTCTATCCAAATGACTTTATACTATCTCGCAAAGATCAAAATTCACTTAAATAATTCCAAAAATATGATGCTTCTTGATAAAAGAATGATGAATCGGGTCCAATGAAAATTTTATGGCACTTTACAATCATTCCCAGGTTTAGGTTCCTATATTCAAGTGAGGATACTATAAGTATATTTACGTGGCACACAAATACAAGAAATAAATTTGGGAAACTTAATCACCTAGAAGAATATGGTTAGTATAAGGGAAGTGATCATGAGTTTCCTGAATCTGGAAATGAGCTGAGAAACCTTCGTCTTGCACTATCTACAAATCGAGTGAATCCTTTTGGTTTTTAAGGAAGTAATAACAGTACATGGTAGGTTATGTTGGTAAATTATAACTTTTTACTATATTTATGCATGAAAAGAAAATACATTATGTTATCTATGCTTATATTGGGACAAAGAAAATTCAAGCAATTGTATTGGTGTTTATTTGTCTTGATTGATCAAAGAATTTAAATTATTTTGGGATTCAGGTGGTATGATGCTCACATAAATGAATACTTCACATTGAGTAAATGAATTTCCTGATTATAGAACATTTTTATGATATGGAATTAAAGTAAATAAAGGGTATACCATTTGTGAATAATGTACATAGTCAATTAGGTTGAAACATTCATTGAAGAATGTGTTTCTAGAAAATTATATATTTCTTTCTCGGTGAAATAAGCACCAATCTTGGATGAAATAATTCTATGTAATTTTATAAGAATGTACTATATTATCTATATAAGGACCCAACCTTAAACATTATGAAATTTTGAGTTAAGTAAAGAATTCACATTGATGATCTTTTTAGGTTTAGAGTTTTAGAGAATTAGGCCGTAACTATTACATTACATCTCACAAATTACAAAGTAAACACTTCTACTCAGTTTTCATTTTTCATAATATAAAATATCTTAAGAAAAGAAATATGTATAGTTCCATGTTTTAGATAGCATGACTTTTCCTTGATCCCATCCTTGACCCTATTAATCATTAAGTCCTATGAGTTTTTTTTTCAAAACTTGGGATGATCATAAAAAGCTCACTAAGGGTTATAAAATAAATAAAGGAAACATTAACCCATCAATAAATACAAATCAATGAAACTATACTTTTCAATCATATCAGAAATCATGAAATCATAATATTTCTAAGTAACACACAGAAATTATAAATCATAAAGGTAACTTATGGAATTCATATCATACTTACATTTTATCTTTCACAGCTACATAGGGAGTAACATTTGAATACCCATCACTGTACATTCTGTAAATCTCTTAGGAGAAACATTAACTTTCACCTCCGTCACGTTACCCAATGCATTAGAGCACTATCTCGGGCTCACCCACCCTAGGTTTTTCACAGAACCCCCCATATATGTAAACAATTCCAAATAAACATAACATATTCATAACGCATAAAACAAGCATAAATGAAAGATAGCATTTCCACATTGCAATCACAATATATCATTTTAAGATATTTACATAATCAATGCTTTATCAAACCATTTTCAAAACCATTTAAAACATTTAATAAAGATATTTTTGAATCAAAGTGTCCTATAACACTTTGAATCTGATAAAGAAATTAACATTTTAAAACATTAATGAACATATAAATAAATCCTTATTTTTTTTAAAACATGGACATTAATGAAAAATATTTAGAAGAATAAATCTTTAAAATAATATTTTAGTTAAGGAGATCTTAACCAAATGAGAGATTCTTGAATACAAATAATTGAGGAATAAAATTTAATCAAAACATTATAATATCTTGAGAATAAAGGTATTCATGATATAATATTCCAAAGGATAGTATATACACCATATAAAAGTGAATTGGTGCGTAGAAACAATGAAGTCTCAATGGAATGCAAATTGATATGAAATCTCTTATAAAGATGGTATCCTTAGATTAAGGACAAATAAATGACATAATTATGTGTCAAAAATAAAAATACACCCAATATAAGTGGATATTATGTGTAAAACAATCAGAGGTCATTAAAACATATTTATAGCAGGACACCATTAATAAGTGGAAGTTTAACCCAAAGAATTAAAATTCGGTAGGGATGTTCCCTTAAAAAAATTCAACAGCCTAACGACGTAACATTAAAATTTAGAAAATAATTTGATGAAGGAAAAAAGGGTATATCATCACTTGGAAATAAAATTTACATCAATAAGTATATAGAATAACATATCCCAATATAAGAAGTTGTAAATTAAAAGACATAACAAAAGAAATCTTTGACTAAAAGAGGAAGGTGAATGGTTCCCTTACCGATTTGGTAACTTACGAAACAAAAACCTCATGAAAGAAGGATCATACAATGAAGATGTAAATAACCATAAATTAAATAATATTACACAAATAAGTAAATAATGGGAAGTAAATAAACCACACAAAAGGAAATAGTTTCAAATATATCATGAATCTCACACAAATAAAAAAGTGAGATGAAAACCCATTACCAGGTTGTAATCAATTCATTCGTATGAAAAAAGTTAATAACCACAAAATTAATCACATAATACCATGAATATAAATATAATCATGATAATATATATCAAATGTAATTAAAAAATACACCACATGCAAGAAATAAGTGCTGAACAATGGAAATCTCAAGGAATTAAAAGTGAGATAAGAAACCCCTTACCTCAAGTCTGACTTGTCTTGTATGTTCCTTGTTCTTACTAAATAATAAACTTAAGTTAATTTTTAATTACATAATAAATTTTTTTAAATTTATTATTACTTTTATATCACTTATTACCTTGTTATAACAATTAGTTAATTATTTGATTTCATATCAGATGTTTTGTTGATATTCC
This sequence comes from Viscum album, assembly GCA_963277665.1. Lineage (NCBI taxonomy): Eukaryota > Viridiplantae > Streptophyta > Magnoliopsida > Santalales > Viscaceae > Viscum > Viscum album. Next base: position 1,716,645,300 of record OY728130.1, read on the forward strand.
GAACTTGAGTAAAAAATGAACTTGTTTTAATTACAAATTGTCCATGTGGTCAAAAGTCTATTATCTACAGAATCATATTAATGATTTAAATATAATATATATCATATATAAACAATATATATATATATATATATATATATATATTTAATAGTACATGAAATTTGAAGACAAGAAATGAAATGCACCATTCATGGAGATAGTAAGACGTATGTACGCATGAACGCTACTTTCATTTCTATTTAATATTTAATGGAATGAAAAAATAATGATACATTGGTATATTATAATTATAGTATAATATCATATGATATATATGTTACATAATTTCATTAATTCCATCCTTTATACATTCCATGTATGCCATGAATGAATCATATCACCTTGAGGGGGCGGTAGTCCGTACTTCCTCAAATGAAATTATCATGTTTACACATATTGGAAATCATAAAGGTATGATTGTAAATAAAAATTACATAAGAACAGAGAAAACATAAAAATTATATATATCATATATAAATATAGTTCCATCAAAATTTCCACCATGAGAGGTGATAGGAGAAGATTGAACAATCATCGTTTCGTGAGGTAGTAGTTCGCCGTCCACAGAAACAATATGTTCTTTACCCACTAGACGGAGGTGTGTGTAGGTGTAGCTCAAATAAATCTCATAAAAACATCATATTATATTTATTATACTGGTTTTATTATAAAATAAAGTAATAATAAGAGTTTATGGTGTTGGATAAGTAAAATAAAATAAAAGAACTTAAGAGAAGACATTACCTTTAAATTGGGTAACTCCCTTTGGTTTGAACCAAAATAATTTCTTGAAGTGACTTATGCCTAAAGTAATTCATATATGCGTAAGAAAAGGATCTTGAAGGATTATTTTGGAAGGTTTTGGATGATACAAGGGGATTAAAATGTGTGAGTAATGTGTTAGAGGTGAGTTCTTTTTATAAGGGTGAGGAGAGTCTCTTTAGGAAAGTTTGAAAATATTATTTTGTTATATAACGATTTTCAGTTTCTAAAGGTCAAAAACTAATTACATTAGAAGATAAGATGACTCTTGTTATAAATAAAATCATCCAGTAATAATTGGACAAGTTTTTGATATTGTTTTAATTTTATAATCTTATTTATTTAAATAATTCATTAATGAGGTAAACACTGCATCATTATTGTGTCATAAATAATTTTATTTATTTGATGTATAGAAATTATAAAAAAATACCATGATGTAGGAAATATATTTAGATTTAAAATGAATATTTATAGTTTAAGAGAAAACATATATAACCTCATGTAAATATTTATTTACTAAAAGATATATGTTTATGTTATTTTTGCCTTTACTTTTAAATTAATTAATATAAAGTGTCATTATCACTCTTAAGTGGCTCTATAGGGTCCCAAAATAGACACAAGGATGCCCGTAGTTGTAAATTTATCAACAAATAGGATTATGATACATGTTAGTGTAATTTAATATTTTTATAATATTATTTTTACCTTGATTACCCTATTTACCTTTAACCGCAGTAAATAAAAGTCAAAAGTAACTATTCACCAAAAAATATTTTCATTTTATTGAACCAAATATTACTTAATTATAACAAAAATGTATGTAAGATTTTATAAATTCAATTCAAAGAAGTTGTAAAATTTCATTTAAATTAAAAGGTTGGTCTTTTAACTATCACTCAGTGTTTTCACTATTCATTAAAAAATGAAGGTTTTCAAAAAAGTACCAAAAATTCAGACTAAGCTATATTTGGTAATCCGAATTTAAAAATGATGTCTATTTTACCAAATTAAAAACATAGAAGTTTCCTTAATTAATTTAAAATTAATTCCCATTTTCAAAACAAAAATCTTGTTTTTAAGAAATAATAACTATCAAAAGATTGACACTTGTTTATGACCAATTTCAAAGTAAAATTAATTCTAATGACCAATATTGGATTAAATGGAAAAAATATAATATAATTAAACTTTTAAACCATTTAAAAAGATAATATAACCATATAAATGAATTATATTAAAAGGTAGTTTTGAATTAAAATACAGTATTTTTTACTATTCGTTAAAAAATGAATTTTATCGAAAGAATACCACAATTTTACCCAAAGTAATTTTTGATGTCCCAATTCCAAATGAGAATTTTATTTTGTCAAATAGAACATATAAAAGTTACCAAAACTATATTTAAAGAGGGTTATCCATCAAAAGGTGGTAAATCGACCTTTTAAAGAATATTAGAGTACTTATGCTTAAAATTAGATTCATTCACATTTTAAGCCTTTAACTTTTATTGGATAAATGTAAAAACATTCAAAAAACATATATAATCATATTTTAGTTCGTTCTATTCATTCCTTCCAATAAAAAACCTATGTGTTCACTACCATTTAAAATAATAATAATATTATATTATTTTTTAGTACAACTCAACGTTTTGTGCAACGTAAGATTTTAAATAAACCCGTTGTTGCGTATCAGGTACGCCATAGAAAATATCACCCCTTTAAAGTAAAATTAATATTTAATTCAAAAATATTAATAAATATGAAAATGTTATATTCTTTATTTACCTAGGATGTTACATTCTTCCCTTTTTTTGGGAATTGCATCCTCATAATTTTAAAATTGGGCCCAGAAACTTCATTGAAAGTACCACATCAGAAAAAGAGTCAATAAAACTATCACATTAAAATGATGGAAGATAAGGAAAAAAAGTCACCCAATAAAATATATACTAGGATTCCATGAAATTATGGATATGGAGGAGAAAAAAACCGTCATGTTCTGATGTAGAGTGATAGAAAACATGATTAAGAGAAAGTTAACCACCAGAAAATCACAAACTTGTGATGGGTTAAACGATATTTGATTCCCCAGTAAGAAAAGTTAACAGACAACGTTTTTGTTTTAAGTTACTTTTCATAATGTTGAGGAATTTATTTATGAGATTATCTAAAAACATAAGAAAAATATACTTGTCATGTAGACATTCATTCTTTACTAAATTTCGACCACAAACTCAACTTTTCTACCAACAATTAGTATTAAAACTAACTTGGTAACATCAAAATTTCTAGAATCAACTTTTAGATTATCACAGAATCCACAAAATATTAACTATGTATTTACCATGTCTTTATCCATCAACCAAAACCAAAATGTTTTGTACGAGATCAGATAATCCCCTAAAAGGATTATCCTTTATAAAAAGAAATACTACTCTTAATCTCAAAAATTCCACAAACAGTTCCCAAAGTTTAACAAAGACCATTAAATACACAATTTTCCTTCAAATTATTCAATGTAATACAAACTGATATTGTAACCCAAAACTCAGAAGAATTTAATCACATAGTCTTCCTTAGTATATATTAACATTTATCTCGAAAAAAACATCGACCACTTTTAAAGTATCATACTGAATTATAATTAACCTAATCACATATTCTCTATGATGGGTTAATAATATCCATAAATAACCCAAATCACCATATGTCCACAATAAATAAATATATTATTCCAAAAATAAAAATTTCAACCATTAATCCACAAAAAGAGATCTCATAGTATTGTATTTTTCTTAAGCATATAATGTTCTCTAAAAGAGAGAACATCTTCCAAAATATCATCTGTCACTTAATCACCGAATCAATTTCCTATATTAAGGATATCCATTTGATAAAACATAAGATCCCAAATCAACTTATTCTTGAACAATAAAATCATTTAACTAAAAAGAATAAGTCATACTAACCGGGGACTTCACATAGTCCAGTGGTAGGCGATAAATCCCAATCACACTTTGGTTATGGGTTCGATTCCCACATCTTTGTCTGAATCGATGGGTTGTCACACAGTCTCTATGTTTTCCTTTTTATAAAACTCAAAAATTACCCTAACATGTTTTAACCTCAAAGGTTTTATTATACCTTTCATTTTCATCTAAACACATTAAGACCTCATCATATTAATTCATGAAGCCTTATATATATTGTCCTTTTTTTCTTATTTCACCTCTATATGATAAAATAAAACTATTCATAATAGAAAGAACAAAATACATTCATTATGGTGTCTATATGGTTTCATCGTCATATTGTTCACATAGGTAGAAGGTCCATTCCTTGATAAAATCATTTAGAGATCCTTAAAAATCATTTTCTTCCTTCATCCAAATACACCTTGTACAAATTGGGTCATATGTGTGTTCTTAGAAAAATAGTTTTGGAAAATAATCATGTATGACCTATAATTTCGAAACATATAATAAAACATTATTTCTATAAAATAGTGGAACCCAATTTGAGTTTAAACTTTCAATCAATGGTCCTTTTAAAATACCATAAGTGTGTGCTGAGAGACTATATTGTAAATGAAAATATAAATAGGTTGCACAAGTGTCTTCTTTTTTAGCACCATTTTCAAAATCATTATATGCTTCAAAATCTTCTCATAAGGTAAAATATTTGAAAGTTCCTTGATAATATTTACCTTTCTTGAAAATATGAGAATACTGTGAGAATATGATTTGATGAAATATAACCCATGATACAAACTAATATTGAGGTATAGTGGAGGTGTTTGATATCTTAAAAAACTTCTTGTAAGTGAGTTGTATGCTAGACAAAGTTTCATAATCATCTAAACATGACTTTACAATAATTATTGTAAGCATATCATTAGGAAGAGATAGGAATGAAGTTTGAGATCCCCCTAGTTCCATTTGTAACAGACTTTCATGGATCTAAAAAGTTATAAAATAAGTATTTAACTAAAATAATAGACATAGGGACTAACCATGTGTTTAAAAAAAATCATAATCTCTAAAGTTGTCTAAACCGACCTCTAATACCAACTATAAGAACCCGACCTTAAACATTAAATAATCTTGAGTTAAATGAAGAATTCACATTGAGGATCTTTGTAGATTTAGAGTTTTTGATAATTAGGCTATAACTATTACATTACATCTCAAAAATTACTAATTATACACTTCTACTCAGTTTCGATTTTTTTCATAAAATAAAAACTCTTAAAAAACATGTCTAGTTCCTTGTTTTGGACAACATGACTTTTCCTTGATCCCATCCTTGACCATATTAATCTTTAAGTCCTATGAAAATCATTTCAAAACTTGGGATGATCATAAAAATCTTAGTAAGGGTTATAAAATAAGGAAAGGAAACATTATCCCATCAATAAATAAAAATCAATGAAACTATACTTTTAAATCATAACATATATCATGAAATCATAAGATTTACAAGTAACACACAAAAATCATAAACCATAAAGGTAAATTATGTCATTCATAACATACTTACATTTTTCTTTCACAGCTACATAGGGAGTTATGTTTGGAATACCCATCATAGTATATTTCCTAAATCTCCTAGGAGAAATAATAACATTTACCTATGTCACGTTACCCAATGCATTGGAGACCTATCTTGGGCTCACCCACCCTAGGTTTATCACTGAACCACCCATATATGTAAACAATTCCCAATTACCAATTACCATAACATATTCATAATGTATAAAATAAGCATAATGGAACGATAACATTTCTAAATTTCAATCAAAATACATCATTTCAAGATATTTACAAAATCAATGATTTATCAAACCATTTTCAAAACCATTTAAAACATTTAATAAAGATATTTTTTAATCATAATGTCCCATAAAAATTTAATGATTTTAAAGGAATTAACATTTTAAAACAATAATTTCCATAGAAATAAATCGTAAAAACAACTGTTAAAACATGGAAATTAATGAGAAAGATTTATAAGAACACATATTTAAAATAATATTTTAGTTAAGGAGTTATTAACCAAATGAGAGATGATTGAATAGAAATAACTGAGGAATAAAATTTAATCAAAAAATTATAATATCATGAGAATAATTATATTCATGATATAATATTCTAAAGGACATTATATACACCATATAAAATTCAATTGGAACATAACAACAATGAAGTCTCAATGGAATATAAATTGAGACGAAATCCATTATAAAGATGGTATCCTTAGATTAAGGATAAATCAATGACATAATTATGTGTGAAAAATATAAATACATTTAATATAAGTGGATATTAAGTGTAAAATAATAATAGGTCATTCACACATATTTATAGCACGACATAATCAAGAAGTAAAATTTTAACCCAAATAATTGAAATTGGGTAAAGATATTCCCTTACAAAAATTCGATAGACTAACGTTGTCACATTAAAAATTAGAAAATGAGTTGATGAGAGAAAAAAGGGTATCTCATCAATTGGATATAAAATTTAAATCAATAAGGATATACAAGAATATATCCTAACATAAGAAGATGTAAATTAAAAGACATAAAAAAAGAAGTCTTTGACTAAAAGAGGAAGGTGAAAGGTTCCCTTACCGATTTGGTAACTTACGAAACTTACACCCCATGAAAGAAGGATCATTAAATGAAGATTTAAATACCCATAAATTAAATTATATTACACAAATAATACAATAATTGGCAGTACATACACCACATAAAATGAAATAGTGGGAAATGTAGCAGGAATCTCACAGGAATAAAATGTGAGATGAAAACCCCTTACCACGTTGTAATCAACAGATTCATATGAACAAAGTTTAATAACCACAAAATGAATCACAGAATACCAATAATATAAATAGAATCATGATAATATATATCAAATAGTAGTAAAAAATACACCACATGAAAGAAATAAGTGGCGAACAATAGAAATATCACAGAATTAAAAGTGATATAAGAAACCCCTTACCTCAAGGCTGACTTGTCTTGTATGTTACTTGTTCTTCCTGAATAATAAATATAAGTTAATTTATAATTTATTAATAACTTTTTTCAAATTTATCATTCCTTTTATATAACTTATTACCTTTTTATAACAATTAGTTAATTATTTGAGTTTATATCAGTCATTTTCTTGATATTCAGAACTTGAGTAAAAAATGAACTTGTTATAATTACAAATTGTTCATGTGGTCAAAAGTCTATTATGTACAGAATCATATTAATGATTTAAATATCATATATATCATATATATCCACTATATATATATATTTATAATAGTATTTTAAATTTGGAGATAAGAAATGAAATGCACCGTTCATGGAGACGGTAAGCCGTACATACGCAAGAATGATACTTTTATTTCTATTTCATATTTAATGGAATGAAATCTTAATGATACATAGGGATATTATAATTAAATTATAATATAATATGATATATATGTTACATAATTTCATTAACTCCATCCTTTATACGTTTCATGTATGTCATGAACGAATCATATCACCTTGTGGGGGTGGTAGTCCGCACTTCCTCAAATAAAATTATCATGTTTACACATATTGGAAAGCATAAAAATATGTTTGTAAATAAAAATTATAGAAGAATATAGAAAAAATAAAATAATATATATAATATATAAATAAATTTCCATCATAATGTCACCCATGATAGGTGGTAGGGGAAGATTGAACAATCATCGTTTCGGGAGGCAGTAGTTCACCGTCCACAGAAACATTATGTTCTTTACCCATTATACAGAGGTGTGTATAGGCGTATCTTGAATAATTCTCATAAAAACATCCTAGCATATTGAGGATTCTGGTTTTTTATAAATTAAGGGAATAAAAAAGTATAGGGGGTTGGATAAGTAAAATAAAAGAAAAGAACTTAGGAGAAGACGTTACCTTTAAATCGGGAAACTCCCTTTAGATTGAACCAAAAGAATTTCTTGAAGTGACTTATGCCTAGGGTAAGACTTATAAGTGTAAGAGAGGGATCATTAGAGCTTATTTGGTCAGTGTTTGGATGATACAAGGGGCTTTAGAGGTGTGAGTAATCAGTCATAGGTGAGGAAATTTTATAAGGGGGAGGAAGGGCTCTTTAGGAAAGTTTGAAAATATTATTCTATTATATAATGATTTTCGGTTTCTAAAGGTCCAAAACTAATTAAAGTTGAAGATAAGATGACTCTTGTTCTAAATAAAATCATCCAATAAGAATTGGACAGGTTTTTGATATTGATTTAATTTTTATAATCTTATTTATTTATGTCATTCATTAATGAGGTAAACACTACATCATTATTGTGTCATAAATAATTTTATTTATTTGATGTCCAAAAATTATAAAAAAAATACCATGATATAATAAATTGTTTCATATTACAAACTAAAATTAATAGCTGAAGATATAACTTATATAACCTCATGTAAAAATTGATTTACTAAAATATATATGTTTATGTCATTTTTGTCTTTACTTTAAATTAATTAATATATAGTGTCATCATCACTATTAAGTAGCTCCATGGGGTCCAAAAATTGACCCAAGGTTGCCCATGGTTGAAAATTTATCAACCAATAGGATTAGGACACATGTAATGGTAATTTAATATTATTATAATATTATTTTTACCTTTAATTACCCTATTTTCTTTTAACCGCAGTAAATAAATGTCAAAAGTTACTATTCACTAAAAATTATTTTCATCTTATTGAACCACATTTTACTTACTAATAACAACCATGTATGTCGGATTTTCGAAATTCAATTCACAGAAGCGGTAAAAGTTCATTTAAAATAATGAGCGAGTTTTTTAACTATCACTCACTGTTTTCACTATTCATAAAATATTGATGGTTTTCAAAAAAATACAAAAAAATCAGCCTAAGATATATTTGATATTCTGAATTTAAAAAATTATGTCTATTTTACAAAATTCAAAACATATAAGTTTCCTTAATTAATTTAAAATTAATTCCCATTGTCAAAACAAAATGCGTGTTTTTAATAAATAATAACTATCAAAAGATTGACACTTGTTTATGCCCAATTTCAAAGTGAAATTAATTATAATGAATAACAATGGATTAAATGGTAAAAATATAATATAATTAATCTTTAAAACTATTTAAAAATATAACCTAACCATATAAATAAATAATATTAAAAGGAATTTTTGAATTAAATACAATATTTTTCACTATTCATTAAAAAAATGAATTTTATCAGAAAAATACCAAAAATTTTCCCAAAGTAAATTTTTATGTCCCAATTCTAAATAAAAATTTTATTTCGTCAAATAGAACATATAAAAGTGTCCACAACTAGATTTAAAGAGGGTTCACCATCAAAAGGTGGTAAATCGACCTTTTAAAGAATATTAGAGTATTTATGCTTAAAATTAGATTCATCCACATTTTAAACCTCTTACTGTTATTGGATATATGTAAAAACATTTAACAAACATATATAATTATATTTTATTTAGTTTTATTCATTCCCACCAATATGACGACTATGCGTTAACTACCATTTAAAATAATAACAATAATATATTATTTTTCAATACAACTCAATGTTGTGTGCAACGTAAGATTTCAAAGAAACCCGTTGTTGTGTATCAGGTATTCCATCGAACATAGCATCCCCTTTGAATTAAAATTAATATTTAATTAAAAAAATATTAATAAATATTAAAATTCCATATTCTTTATTTAACTGGGACGTTACAGTGTACCCTAACAGGTGATCAACTGTTTAAGAAAGTAAAAGATACATACATTGAATTTGGTAAACCTTTTTCAAAAAACATTATAAAAACCAGTTGAAAAAACATATCAATTTTTTAATTACCTTAATGGAATTGTTTGTACGTAAGGAATTTTCTTGATGTTATGCATGTTGAAAAAATTGTATGTGATATTCTCATTAGAATGTTACTAAATGCACATAGAAAAACAAAGGAAGGAGTTAAGGCTAGTTTGAACATGATTGACATGGGAATACAGTAATATTTGGCACTAGTAAAGGGTAAAAAATGGACTTTTCTTCTTCAAATAGCTTACAATCTTTCTATTAAGGAGAGATATCAGTTCATCAATTTCTTGAATGATGTATAGGTTATATAGGGGAATTCATCGAATATCAAGAATATCATTTCGACGACTGATTTAAAGTTAAAGTGCCTGAAATCACATGAATTCCAAGTTTTGATGCAATATCCAATGCCTCTAGATTTACATTGCATTTTCCAAATAATTTCCATCATACATTAACCAATATATTTTTATTTGTCAAAGATATATGAAAAAAATTTATAGACCGAGTGAAATTTCAAACCATGAAAAAGGAAATTGCTGTCATATTACGTGAATTGGAAATGTTCTTCTCACCAACATTCTTTGATATGATGGTTCACTTTATGGTTCAATTGGTGAGAGATATTACTCTATGTCATTCTATACATTATAAATGGGTATACCCCATTAAAGGATACCTAAATATTTTGAAAGGGTTTATCAAAAATTGAAGTCAGATAATTTTTTGTATTGAAGAGTGATATATTGTTATAGAAGATGTTGAATTTTGTACCGACTATCCAATGAAAAAATCATTTGTATACTGAAATATTGTCACACTAGATAGCTTATGGGTGAATTAGTTTCTACAATACATGTTTTCAAAATCACTATTACAGATTGAGAGTATGCCCACCTTTACATTTTTCATAACAGTTTTTTAGTTTACACATATGTTGATACCCACAAAGGAATTATTAAGAATTTGAATCCATCAAGGGATGAAAGTTGGATATCAAATACAAATAATCAATAGTTTATAAGATAGTTTTGTGACCATATTTTTAAGGATTCAGATGAAAATAAAGATTCAATTTCAGAACAACTTCGATGGCTAGCAAGAGGACCAAGTGTTCATGTATTATGTCATAATGGTTATATAATTAATGGTTATATATTCTATAAAAATGAACATGATGAAGGTAGTTCCGTGAAAAATAGTGGATTTACACATATGGATAAAGAGATGAATTTACCTAGTACCAAGGATAAAAGTACAATTTTTTTCAAATATTTGACACTTTAGCATCATCCAAGAAATATGGAAGTTGGATTATACAACATTCCAAGTGCCAAATTTTCAATGAAAGTGGATTAATAATAGAAGTGCTGTTAAAATAGACGAATTGAGATTCATGGAAGCAGATTTGAGTAAGGAATGGTACAAATAATAACCTTTTATAATTTCATCATAGGTAGTGCAAGTATTTTTATGTTCTCGATCCTACAAACTGAATGTTGTTAATTGTTCTGTTAGTGACCAAAACCACAAAAGGTTCATTTGAAAATTCAATTTAAGATGACCCATTTATTGGGATGTCACAATAATTTTTCAGTAGTCCCAATGTAGATGGTGTCTTGTATGTCAAATGAGACAAAAATGATGGTATTTGGATAATCTATAGAGGGGTCAAATCCCTTTGACGTTAAAAAAGAGAGTTCAATAATCAGGTTATATATATTTTTTAATATACATCATGTTACCTCATGTTATTATTTTTTCACTACTGAAATTACATAATATGAATTTAATGTATAACCACTTCTTCAAATAATGAATTCTGTACATGATGATTCTCCCAATTATGAAGAACAACATGTTTCTCAACCTATTGCTTCTACTAGTGCAGAATACAAATGAAATTATACACCTGTTGATGCTACCAATCCATTGGAACAACATATTGATGATGTTGGACCTTATAAAATATTTGAAGAAGAATATTTTATATCCTTTAAAAAATTAGAACCATATCATGTCTATGTTATAAAAAACTAATAAGGTGAAAAGAAAAGGTATCAGATTTAAGGTCAGATAGAATGCACATGACCAACCTATTAACCCCAACAAGTCCATAGTTAGTAGTTTCATTTGGATCATCACTTGTCAGTGCATTAAAATTGATGAAGATTCATGGAACCATGTTGTTCCCATGATTAAGACATTGATTTGAGAAGAAATTATGGTAATATTATGATATCCTTTCCTTATTTTACTAAAAAATAAAATAATGAAAAATTGACTTACTCTTCATCATTCCTTGTTGAGTGAATTTATAGTAGAAGAATCCCACAAGAGATTTGTATTAATGTTTTCTTGAATGGATCATAGAGTATTTCACAAAATTCTAATGAAATTTTATCTCAATGATTCTAAAGGGAAAATAAACCCACAACCACTGCATATGTATGCACACCTGATAATCCAAGAAGCATGGGATGAATATAATAGCCATTATGGAGAGATATCATTTTTGGTACACTGTGGCTGATAATAAATTGTTTGAAAATACATATATTAATCACTTTGATTGATTATTTTTAATTTATGAAATAGTGATTGAGTGCTAAAAATAATCAAAGGGTAGAAAAACCAATTTACTCCTACCATAAGGCAAGGATGGGGTATGATTCACTTGAAAAAGATGGTATGTATTTTAAATATACTATAATAATTTTATTTGATATGAAACAAAAACATAATTATGTACCTCTATTTATATAAATATTGATGAATCCAAATCCAAATCAACTTCAATCCCACATCACATGTTATGGAAGGAGGCACATATAAATAAATATGGGATACTAATATATGAAATCACATAAAAAGTGTGGGAAACATGTGTAAGTATTTAATTTTAATTTTTTTCTTTATATCATTTTTACATAAAAATGATTACTTATTTTCCTATCTGTTTTTAATTAAATTAGACATAGGAGTCATTAACACCTGTACCAGATGCGTACCAAATATCACTGGATTTGAATAGGCCATAATAATATAACTGCATCAGAGGTGTAGGTTTTGGGGTGACACCTCAAACATATTTTTAGAAAATAAAAGAACACGAGGATAATGATTAACAAATTCAGGATATGAAAGCATGATTAGCTTCCCTTGAAGAAAAATTTCATTAGCATTCCATGTTGCTAGAAAATTTTATGGGGTGTGGGAAATAAAAGAGAAGAAAAAACTTAAGAACTATAACTATGTGAAGATCCCCCCACCCCCACTAGCTTTAATCCGATCCATTATCCTCAAAGAGATTTATTATATGAGGTAATAAATATTCTTATAATTGTTTCTTTGAAATTTGAATTAGGAAGACACATACACCTTTCCTGTACTGATATTATACAAGGTAAAAATTATTATTATTTATATATATCAACACCCACTCATTTCCTTGTTTCAAGGGCTACCATGTTCAACATTCAAGAAGACACTCTACACAATAGGCAACTTACGATAGGTAATATGGGAGTGGGTATTATCATAGCTCATAAACTGAGAACCAATATACCTATTCAAATTGATGAATAAAATATTCATATAGTTAATAAAGATATTGGAACCTTCATAGCATGGATGTTAGATCTTGTAAAAAAAATTCAATAAGGAGGTATTAATTTTCAATTTATTTTTTCATGCTAAACCTTTAATAATTAATAAATAAAGGTCTATACTAATGAATATTCTTAAAAATGGACAAAGAGAATGGGTGAAATGAAATTTCAAATAAAGAAACATCTAAAGGATCAAACAACTGATCAAAAAGATATTAAAAATCACCTTTACCCAACCTATTCAATATTCAAATTTACTAACACTATAGGTTCATGTAGATTCGAGATTAATAATTGGTAGTAATAACATAGTTTATTTTGAATAACATATTTATATAGAGTCCATTATATACTTCATTACTATTGACAATTTGAATGAAACTTTGATGTATGAATGTCCAGGAGTCTTAGTTGTAAATGTATACAGAAGGTGTGTTTTCAGGATTTGTTTTTCCAAAAGTTGATCTACTATGTTAGTCATGACTAAATACTATTAATATTTTTTTAATCATATATATGAATCCCAATTGAAGGGATTACCCCATGAACATAAATATGGGCTCATTAGTCCTCATGTCACTTCTATAGACCAAAAATAAATGAAATCAGTTAAAATTGGTGAAATAGTGGAAAAATAAGCACATCATTTGAATGGAAACTTACAGATTATATATTATTATTAATACCAATTATATAGGGGTAAATCTATACAATCTAATCATATAATTTTTTTATTCCTTTCATTACTTATTCCTTTTTAGGCAGTATTAGGTACTCATTACGGTCAATTTAGACACTGAAAATATTTATTTTCTAGATTCACTACATGGATACCCAAAAAACTGACCACACATGATGATGCTTTTAAATTTTTAATACACTAAATCCAACAATTTAGAACTAAAATTCAACTTATATAATTTATATTATTTTTGAATGAAAATTCTATTATGATAGGGAAGTGTTTATATATCATCAAAATCATGGCATGAGGATAGTCCATGCATATAAGGATCATGCAAACTTCTACAGGTGGATAAATATCAGGGTGTATCTAATAATATTTCACTATCAAAACACATATAAAAACAAATCAATTATTTTTATCAATGTTTATGTAGTTTCCAAAACAAACAAAGGGAAAATATTTATGGTTATTATTTTTGAAAATTTATAAGAGATATCATATACCATAAAAAAAACTTTCATCACTAAAGAGGTATCTTATAAGATAATTCCTATTTCACTTAAAATATTTATTAATACTTTGTGTATTTATATTTTTCTAGTAATAAAATGAGTTTTGAAAATAATCAGATTCATAAGATGATTTTTTTATAAATGAATGGGAATCATACCTGGTGGCAAAATATACACATATATTATGAAGACCTGACTTCCTACTTCTTATTTAGTTTATTTTCTCATCATTTTGTCTAATTTTTTAGTCAATTTACTCATAATTTATATCTGAAAATTATTATGTTAATTTTCCTAGAGATCATAAAGAAATTACTTCATCAACAAGGACGATTCACTCTTGTACTATTTTCCTGAACTCAATTCGATACATGGTGTACCTGGTATGACTCAAATTGTATAGATTCAGTTTAAAATTTACATTTTATTAATGAATTATTTCATATTTATGTTTAATTTGTTTATTTATAATATTACGAACGTAAGAATTTATTTCTTATATAGGTGTATTTCTTTTCTCGGGTTGGGGTGGTTTATTCAAATATGCTTGAAATTGTGCGATATTAGACTTCGAAGATGCAACTGAGATAATGAAAATAAGTAAATGGGTAAAGAATGTATCCAACTATCATGAAAAAGTGAATTATTAATAATTATTTAATTAAGTTCATCATCATTTTATCTACTAGTTTTATGTTAATTTCCTTATCAATTTTGTCTAATACTTAATTTTTTATTTTATATATATTTATAGAATTTATATTTTTCTTTCAAATATCTTCAATAAGCTCGAAAAGAACGAACATGTTCCTTTTTGATGGAAGAGGAAACCCCATGTTTCCTGAAATGTGAAGTGTTTCAGGTAGTATGGGGTTTCCTCTTCTATCAGAATGGAACATGTTCTCTATTATCTGGCTTTTTAAGATAGTTTAAATAGAAACACATATCACATACTCCATAATCCAGAACTCAATTCAATATACAGTGTGCTCGGTATGACTTGAACTGTATGTTTTTAGTTTATAATTTATATTTTAGTTCAAAATACACATCACATACCCAAAACTGATTAAAAACATTAATATTTCTTTTATAATTTTGAAAAAATATCCATAATTCATTTATTATGTGTAAGAATCTTCCGCACCTCAATCCAACGCACAATGTGGCTGGTATGACTCCAAGTGTATATTTTTATTTAAAATTGAAATTTTTGTAAAAATGATAAGTGAAATACTCAAAACCAATAAAAATCATTTGGATTGTTTTTATACTTTATAAAAATGACCTATAAGTCGTTTTTGATGTGTAGGAATCAATCACACCTCCATAAGATACACAATGCACCAAATATGACTCAATGTGTACCTTATTAGTTTAAAATTGACATTCTATTTCAAAACATGCATCACTCACTAAAAACCAAGAAAATTCCCATGGATTGTATTTATAATTTATAAAAATAATTTGTAATTCATTTTTGATGTGTTAGAATAACTCTCACATCAAACTGATATATTATGTGACCGATATGACTGAAAGTGTGCATTTCCAGTTTTAAATGACAATTAAAAAAACAAAAGTGGCATACTAAAAACCAATAAAACCCATTCAAATTTTTAATACATTAAGAAAAATATCCATAAATCATTTGAAATTTTTAGGAATTAGCCTCACCTTAATCTGTTGTATAGTGTAACTAGTAATACCCCAAGTGCGTCTTTTTATTCAAAATTGAAATTTTAGTAAAAATTACTAGTGATATACTCAAAATAGAGAAAACACATTCATATTTTTTTATACTATAGAAAAATGATCCCTAAGTCATTTTTAATGTGTAATAATTATCTGTGCCTCCATATGATACACGATGTTATCGGTATGAATCAAAGTGTTTATTTTTAGTGTAAAATTGAAATTTTAGTTCAAAACATGCTTTACTCACTGAAACCTGAGAAAAAATTCTCATATTTTCTTATTAATTTAATATAAATATCCATATGTCATTTTTAATGTGTAGGAATTAGTCTCACATCAAATCGATAGAGGATGTGACCGGTATGAATCAAAGTGCATGTTTCCAGTTTAAAAAGTCATTTTAGTAAAAAACACAAGTGACATAATCAAATAATAGAAAAAACATTCATATTGATTTTATAATTTTAGAAAATAATCCATAAGTCATTTGTGATGAGTATGAATCATCCACACATCAATCTAGTGCATGGTGTGACCAGTATGACTCCAAGTATGTCTTTTTATTTAAAATTGACATTTTAGTAAAAAAGATAAGTGACACACTCAAAACTAATAGAACATATTAATATTGTTTTTATACTTTAGGAAAATTATCCATAATTATTTTTTAATTCTACGAATCAACCATAGCTCTATCTAATACACTATGTTCCTGATATGACTCAAAGTGTCCGTTATCATTCTAAATTTGATATTTTAGTTCAAAATGTGTTTTAATCACTAAAAAATATGAAAAAACACTCATTTTTTCTTCATAATTTATTTAAATGATTCATAAGTCATCTGTGATATGTAGGAATTAGTCTCCTGTCAAATCGAAACACATTGTGACCGGTATGACTCAAAGTGCGTGTTTCTAGTTTAAAATAAAATTTTAGTAAAAAATACAAGTGACACACTCAAAACCAAGAAAACACATTTATATTGTTTTCATACTTTATAAAAAAAATCCATAAATCATTTATGATGTGTATGAATTATCCGCACCTCAATATGACACACGGTGTGACCCATATGACTCTATGGTGCCTTTTTTTTAAAACTGACATTTAAGTAAAAAATAAATTGACACACTCAAAACCATGAAAACACATTTAAAATGTTTTTATACAGATCCATAATTCATTTTTATGTGTTTTAATCTTCCCAACCTTCATTTGATACACTGTGTTCTCGGTATGACTCAAATTGTTTGTTATCAGTCTAAAATTGACATTTAGTTCAAAATGTGCATCACTCACTGAAATTTGAGAAAACGCACTCGAATTGTCATGATACTTAATTAAAACAATTTATAAGTCATTTTTGATGTGTAGGAATCATTCTCATGTCAAACTGACCCACGATGTGACTAGTATGACTCAAAGTGCATATTTCTATTTTAAAATGACATTTTAGTAAAAAACACAAGTGATATAATAAAAAAACATATTTGTTTTGTTTTTATACTTTTTCAAAACAATACATAAATCATTTTTGTTGTGTATTAGTTTAGAACACCTCAATCTTATCCACGATGTGCCCGATATGATTCAAAGTGTCCGTTACTAGTCTCAAATTGATATTTTTGTTCAAAAGGTGTGTCTCTCCCTAAAAATATAGAAAACACACTCATATTTATTGATAATTAGGGATAATGATTAATAATCCATTTTTTACATTTTGGAATCAGTCTCATGTTAAATTGACACATGATGTCATAGGTATCACTCAAAGTGCATGTTTCTAGTTTAAAACGACATTTTAGTAAAAAATAAAAGCGACATACTCAAAAATGTCAAAAAATATTCAGATTGTTTCCATACAGTTAAAAAATAATCTATAATTAATCTGTGATGTGTAGGAATCAGCCTCACTTTAATGCAGTGAATGGTGTGACTGGTATGAATCCAAGTGTGCCTTTTTATTTAAAATTGACATTTTAGTAAAAAAGACAAGTGAAATAATCAAAACCATGGAAACACATTGAAATTATTCTTATAATTTAGTATAACGGTCCATAAGTCATTTTTGGAATTTTGGAATTATCCTCACCCCCATTCGAAACACAGTGCTCCAGTTATGACTCCAAGTGTACGTTATCAGTCTAAAAGTGACATTTTAGTTCAAAACATGCTTAAGTCACTGAAAAATACGAAAACAAACTCAAATTACCTTGATAATTTTACAAAATTATACATAAGTCATTTGTAACATGTAGGAATTAGTATCACATCTAACCAATACACCATGCGATCGATGTCACTCAAAGTGTGTGTTTTTATGTTTCAAATGAAATTTTAGTAAAAAAGATAAGTGAAATACTCAAAACTAATAAAAAATATTCAGATTGTTTCTGTACTTTAGGAAAATGATCCATAATTCATTTTTGATGTCTATGAATCAATATCACCTAAATCTGATCCATGGTGTTCCTGGTATGATTCATAGTGTTAGTTATCAGTCTAAAATTTATATTTCAATTCAAAACCAATGTCACTCATTAAAAAACATAAAAACATTCTTATATTATATTGATACTTTAGGAAAATAATTCATAAGTAATTTTTGACTTATAGGAATTAGTCCAATGTAAAACCGACACATGATGTGACCAGTGTCACTCAAAGTGCATGTTTTCAGTTTCAAATGACATTTTGGAAAAAAACATAAGTGAAATACTTAAAATCAAGAAAAATCATTCAGATTGATTTGATACTTTATGAAAAAAAAAATATAATTCATTTTTTATTTGTATGAATTAACCACACCATGGTGTGACTAGTATGACTCCAAATGTGTCTTTTTTATTTAAAATTTATATTTTAGTAATAAATAAAAGTGACATACTCAAAACCATGAAAAATCATTTGGATTATTTTGATACTTTATAAAAATGATCCATAATTCATTTCTAATGTGTAGGAATTAGGCGCACCTCCATCTAATAAATAATGTGCTTGGTATGACTAAAAGTGTCTGTTATCAGTCTAACATTGAAATTTTAGTTCAAAATATATTTCACTCACTGAAAACTGAGAAAACATTCTCGGATTATCCCGATACTTTAGGATAAAGATTCATAAATCATTTTTGAGATGTATGAATTTGTCTCATGTCAAACTAACACATGATGTGACCAGTATCACTCAGAGAGTGTGTTTTCATTTTCAAATGTCATTTTAGTAAAAAAGACAAGTGACATAATGAAAGCTGAGAAAATAAATTCATATTCGTTTGATAAATTAGGACTATGATCCATAAGTAATTTATGATGTGTGAGAATTATCCCTAACTCAATCCGATGAACAATGTGATCAATATATCTATAAGTGTGTCCTTTTATTAAAAATTAACATTTTATTTATATATTATTTCATGTCATGTTTATTTTATTTCTTTATAGTATTACTAACACAAGAACTGTGTTCTTATGACGGTGGATTATTTTTCTCAAGTTAGGGTGGTTTTTTCGATAACTAATACTATGATCGAGATATCTTAAGATGGGTTTAGGTGGAAAAGACAATGAAATATTGATGTTTTTTAATTATTGTGATATTACTTACAAATGTAGTTATACAAAAAAGTATTTGAAAAGTCTATATTATAGTTTTTTTATTTGTGATGTAATTTTATTTCAATTAAATTATGAATTTGGAATATATATTCCAGTTTGTAGTATGCTATAATTTCAATAGCACGCCATAGAAGTAGGGCCTTTACCAGTGCTAAATAAAGGGGTGATAAAGGGTGTAATTTAGAAGCACTAAACTTGTAATGATAAAATCACACATTGATCAGAATTTTTTTAGCACCGATAAAGGCCCCCATTTATCTATGATTTCTAGCACTGAAAAGGGCCCCCCTTTAACAACACTGAAGAAAAAAATGTTTTTATCACCATTGAAGACCTTTTTTACAATGATAAAGGGCCTAACAATGGATTTACATTTTCATTGCGTTAATACATTCTATGTCATAATTTGTAATTATGCTAAAATTAAGAGATTTTAAGCTCATTATTCTACTCACTGGATGCATTTTCTTTTTTCCTATATTTTTTTTGAAATTTATAATTCATATCAATTTGTTAAAATGAAAAGTGGATTTAAAACTTAGTTTTACTAATTCACCATGAGTAACAAAAAAGTCAAATAAAAATACACTAAAATGAAAATAAAATTTCAGAATATATTTTTATTACAGAATTTCATATACATTTTGAAAATTATTTAATTTTAATACTAATATATTTTTAGTCATTATTTAGTGGAATTTACTAGAAATGACCACTAGATTTAATAATTTATGGCCTTAAAAAACTACTACTAATTAAGTGAAATACATATCCTATGGAAAATACTCTTCTTCTACATCACAAATCCTTCCTTTTTCCAAATAATCACTCAATATTCTACATATCCCACATATAGGTGGATTAAACCCATCTTCCATACTGCTAAAACAAATATCTTCTATTACCATTCAAAACAACCTACTTTGGGAATAATTTTACTAGGACATAAAATAACATCACATAGATTTTCATACCATTATTAGGATCATTAGGTGTAGGATTACCAAATAATAAACTTCCTTATCATTAAAGAATTATGTTGAAATACATAATTGAAGACATAAATTTATCATTGAAATACTCTTAAATAATGTAGGGTCGAAAACCACATTCAAGAAGAACTAATTACAATGTGAGAAAATGTTTCCAAAACCCCACTCTCTATTCTATTGAAAAATTATCAAGATATATTTTTTAAGATTTAATGAGTGATATTATGAATCCTAGGGTCTCCCATGGAGAATTTATTATGAATTAGATGAAGAAGTATATAAATGGGTCAAGTTTGAATTCCATTTTTCGTTTTGAGAGACTTCTTATTAGTTGAGGAACCCAATGGATTTCATACATCCAGATTAATATAAGGAGGTTGAAAGTTGGATATTTTTTTTTTCATAAAATTAAGGTATTTATAATGGATTTTTCCATATATTTTAATATTTAATTTAAAAATTATCAAGAGGAGTTAATATTTCACGAGACACCTATTTTGATGTTTTTTTTCAAAAGAGGCATCAAGGATGGGTTTTATGACATTTTGTGTGAGTCATCCCAAAATGGTATGAGTGTCGTGCCAGTCACTGGAACTTTTCAATATTGACTCTCTACCATATACACCTTAGAAATAGTCAATAAATTCATGATATTTTGTTAATATCCATATTATTTTATTCCCTTATTTTTATCCGATCATTGATTTCTAATTAGTTTTGGATATAAAGGGACAATCCATTTGATATTTTTGAATATTGTACAAAATGGAAAAATTACGAATTTAATTGATTTATATAATTTATAGAATAAATTGATTGATATATACTAATTTCCCCTTGCTAAAATATTTTTAAGGGAAATGATCCCATCTAAAACTATGGAGTAAAAAATGAAAAATATTCTAGGAAATCCCATAATATTTTTTGATTGTGCATATGTCTTCACTAAAAATATACATTTATGCATTAAGCGTTGGAATTTATAAAAATTTAAACTATTTTAAGATTAGCATATGATGTTTTAGAGGAACACATATGACTTCAGAACCGTGTAATACTTTTCCCAATAGTTCATATGACTTTCGATACCACATATTATATAAGGCCACGTAAGATAAATCCTCATACGATAGTCTATTTTTTATGATATGGTACATTGAAAAAGTGATCTTCATCTGAAAAAAATATTTTTTTATGTAACATATAAATAATTATTTTCACCACAACCAAATACCAAGATCTATATCAGTATTCACACAAAAAATCATCACATGAAAATAAAATCAGAGATGACAATGTGGATTATATTGAATAACATAAACTGCAATTATGGAAACATGCAACGAGAGATGTGAACTTTATATAAGACCAAATCTGATTAAAAAAATAAAAATATTGAAGGATTTATGAGATACAAGAATTTAATAGGCTGGATTACATGAATAAGGGATTGAGAACTGAGGATTTTAAGAAAAGAAAATGATCCCGAAGAGGAAGGATTTTTATTTGTACTCACATTAATGCTACTATTTTTTCCATTGTTTTTATGTTTTTATCTTTAAATAATTCTATAATGTCTTTTTATTATTTGTTCACCAGTATTTCCTCTCACATATAGGGGTAAATTCTATTAATGATAATGGAAGAGAAGGATTTAATTGTGATTATTTAGTACCAAACAACGCGAATAACTATGACAATATAAAACTTTCATATATATATATATATATTACATCTAAATAGATGATAATTATTTACATAATATAATGATGCATGTTAGAATCGTATAGTCCTAGTTCCTTTGGAAACTTGGATACCTAATTTTTTTTTTCATAAATGATATACATCATCTACCACTAAGTTCTTCATAACTAGAACCCTTCCTAGACATATAATTTCTAAATTCTTTCTTCATAACCCAGGGAAAGGAAACATAATAAAGGGTGAACTCAGATGCTCAGTAAGGGTAAGAATGAGAGATATCAATTATCATATAAGCAAAACATCAACATAAGGGTGTGATAAAATGAGCTTAATATTTAAGATCAAAACATTGTATATCATAGATCCTAATCTTGAGATATGAAAATAATCAAAGAACATGGGTCATGAGAGTATTACATTGGTATATCGAATAGAATTATGACATACACATAAGCTTATAATTTTGTGAACATCTATAAATATAAATAGGTTCACTCATTAAGTTAAGTATATTAAAATCATACCCTCTTATAAACATATGGACATGAAACTAGGTTCAGGCATAATATTATGAACCTGAAATCTAAGTTTATGCCTAAACTTATAGACATCAAAACAATGTCTATGCATAGAATTTTGAACATGGAATTAGGTTCACACATAACATATTTACCTCATGATTTATCCATATTTACCCAATAAAATAGAGGGAGATATAACTCCCACCCATAACATAAAGAGTATCTTACATATGGGTACCACAACATCATAAAATATTCATCATCTCAAAACACATGAAATGAAATTAATTTCATAGACATTTCCTTGAATTATAACCTATAGAAAAATAAATGATTTTCATCAGTATCTTTCCATTATAAACATAAACCATCTAGATAAAAAATAAGAATGGTATACTTAGATCATAATCCCAGAAAAGAATAAGTAGAATTAAGGGATTTTTTCATTGATAAATAGTGATACCAATAAAATTTCAGTAATCAATTCTTGAGGGAAATACCCTTTCGAATTTGAAAATGAATTTTCAAAATATAAAAACTGTGCATGTAATAAAGAAACCATTTTAGTTAAAAATAAACTTGTAAACATTTAAAGGAAACTTAAAATCATTTTGGCATTATAATGGTGGAAAATTCCTTTCATGATGTATAAGTTAAAGATACATTCTATCTATAATTTTTTCAAGAAATTCACTATGTACATCATTTGGAAAATGACAAAAACATATATTCAAACCATTTTTTAAAAGTCAAAAAACTGTAAAAATGACATTAAAAAATCATAGGAGAATAGTAAAAACCTTATTTAAAACATTTTTAGAAAACAGAGATATGGAATAAAAAAGTTTTTTTGAATGAAGAGATAAATGAATTTGATTTTCCTTAAAAATTCTCTTTTGATCTCTTAAATTATTAAAGTGAGAAAAACAAAAAGAAAACAAATAATCTTAGAAAACAACCAATAGAGAAGAAAGTAAAATTTATTAATTTGAAAAAGATCATATAATTTCATAAATGTAAGTAATGTTATAAACAATCTTGATTAAAATAGGATTGAAACAGAATTCCCTTACCTAAAGTCTTGCATTTCCTTGTTCACGTTCAAACCTAGTATTATATGAAACAAATCTAAAATATAACCTCTCAAGGGTACTAGGTTTGGCCTTTTTGGGGGAATAAAACCTATAGTATGTATCTAGGTAAGTTTAGAAGGTAAATTTATTGATTTTGGCCCAGATATAAGGCTTAAAGTGGTGTGAATAAGTGTAGAGGAGGTGACTTTTTATAATTGGGGTAGGGGACACTTTTGGAATTTCACAAAAGATTAAATTATAATAAATTAATTCTTAATACAAATGGTTCTAAACAACCTAAAAATAGATAAGGGATATAATTTTAGATCTTATATTTTATCCTTTTTATAATTTTAGTATTTTTATGGTTTTAAGTAATTTAATAAAATATTATTCTCCTAAAATATCATTGTTGTCAATTTAGACTCTATTTACATAATTTGATTTAAAAGACATAAATACAATTTTTAAATTCTAATATAATCATTTAACACAAAAATAATATGTTATATCAACCTATAAAATTCATGGTACACATTAAATCAAACAAATCATTTTTTTTATGATTTTAAAATATTTTATTTATTTATTTATTTATTCAAGAAATACCACATGGTGTTTTGTAAGCAGTTATGTAAAAAAACAATTAATAAAAATTAGAAATAAATTTACATAAAAAATAATTTCATTTATCACAAAATTTATATTAATATTCATTCATAATTAGTTTTCGAACCTATTTGAACACATAAGATATATTATAAACAAAGAGATTCACATTTTGTAACATTCTTTAATTTAAATAATACATTATCTATTTCTGTGGACAAGTTTCCATTTAACAACTCATTTTATAAAATAAGGTGATTATGGTTTAATTACCTTTATCCAATAAAAATTATATTGGTTTTGACAATTTTTATACCCTTATCTTTTGGTTTTAACCCTTCATTAACCCTTTTTCAAACATACCATGACAACAAGTTTTTTAACTTATTGAGGGTCAATATAGTTACTATACATAGACATATGGACCATAAATGGATTATGGTTGATATTATAATCTATATCTTAGTCACCTGGATGGATCAGTTATATTTAAAAATTTTATATAATTTAATTACATATTATTTATTTTAAAACATTTTTAATGTCAATTTTTATAACTATTCAATACTTTGACTTTAGTAAAATCAAGACAATACGTAAATTTATAAAAAAATATTTTAATAAATTATAAATATGTCACATTAATCTATAAAATTCATGGATTCCATTAATTATCTCAAATCAAAATACTTTAATATTTTTAATATTTTTTATTATATTTTTCAATTAATATAATAATTAATGTTTCAACATTGTATAAGCATTTAAGGTATTTATTTAATACCTAAAAATTATAAATAATTTACCAAAATGACAATAAGTTTACAATTCTCAAAATATTCATTTTTATTCATTCAATATGTATTTTAACCCATATCAATGTCCTGAAAACTTATTTAATTTTCTATTTTCACTTTTTTGACATTGTATAAGCATTGCACATGAATTTGGATATGCCACTTGTCATCTAACTCCTAAATTCATATATTACCCTAAAAATAATATTTAATACTTTATGTTTAATAAATAAGTTGATAAATGAATTATTTTATATCAAATATTATCTTTAGTTTACAAAATTTGACTTTTATAGCACTGTGCATGCTCTATGTCGGTACTAAAAAGGATTTTCGTATTTATAATGGAATAAATTATAATTTCCAGGTGTTCAATTATTATGTATTATATTTTTATTATTTTATTATAATTAATTCATTACATATATTTCATAAATATAAATATCATCTTTAGTTCTTGGTGATATCATAAAGATACCGTATTTCAATAAAATTTAGTACTTTTCATTATTCCCTGAAAAATCAATTTTTTAGAAAAATACAAGAATTAAATCCTTAGATAATTTTGATATGATTAATTAAAAAATGAAATTATTTTTATTAAATAAGATATATTGAAGTTCTATAAATTAATTTTATTATTTCTCACAAAAAGCAATAAAATCATTTTTGAGTAAGACATATTATTTTATGAAAAAAATCACTTTATTAAAAATTGAGTGATTATTTAATTTTAATATATCGATAAATTTATATTGAGTAAGAGATGTATATATATTTCATTAATTATTAATTAATATTAGGAACCTCCAAATTAACGATTAGGTTATAATAATATTTTAATAGTGTTTCGTTGTTTTTTTAAAACTTGGTGTCGCGTGTAATGAAAGATATTGAAGATAAATATTTTATTAAATCATGGGATGTTAAATTATCCCCAATTTAATAAATTTAATCCTTGAAATTTTAACTTGTCCTCTATTATTAAATGTTCTATATTTGCAAAATCATTTGTTGAAATTGTACAACATAAAAAGGGTTAATAAAACTTCCTCTTAAAAGAGGGAAAGGAAGTAAGGAGGTTATAAAGAATAACACATAATTAGGTTTCCAAATAGGAGAAAATAGGTGGGAAGTTACAAAACTAATATGGAAGAAAAACCTAACTCCTAAAGAATGATTTAGAGTGATAGATAACATGTTCAAGAAAAAATTAACCATAAAAAATATGTAAATCATTGATGGGTTAAAAGACCATTGATTTCTTGGCATGAAAAGTAAATGGATAATATTTTTATTTTGAGGTTCTTTTCCTAAAGTCTAGGGATTATTTTACAATATAGGTAAATCCCATGAGGAAATAAACTTAATTTATTTATTTAAATTTCATAGGCACAATCTTATCCTTTGGTTATGCTTTGATCAATTTCCACTTCATTTCTTATGCGAGGTGAAGGATATCTGAGAGGAATTGTTTCCTACCTTAATCACTTGTAATGAATCATGAGATCCATAATTCATTCCCGAAACCTAGAAATATTTACCAAAACTAAAATGGTTATTATAGGTTATGATAAGTCATAATTTAACATCAAATAATAATATCCAAATCTTAATATACTCCACTAGTTGTTTACCTTAAAAATCCTCCAAAATATTATCAACCATATTCAAAACCCAACCATTATTTGGTCTCATAACCTTTTACGATCAACATAAAATTAAATTTAATCACTCATAATGTATCATACCAAAATGTATATACCTTGATCCTATATTCTTTAATGTATACTAATAATTTCCCAAAAGGTCATAATAAAATCATATATGCTTATAAAATATAATCATACCATTATTATTTAAATAATATCTTATCTTATCTAAAAATATTTCCATTGGAGGTTTGGGTTTATCATTGCACTGATATATGATCATAGGTTGATTTGAAATATAAAATATTATTTCTTTATTCCAAATATATATATATGGAATCTACATAGGGAGAGCTAGTCAATTCTCAAAATCACATCACGTTTCACTGTAGGATAATATTTTCATAAGGAATATTCATACATACATAAACATATAATCCAATATTCTATATTAGAGGATAAGTGTTCTATTACTATCATGATTTAATTTAATTTTAGTAATTGCATAATATATCCCTTTGTCTTTTGACTTAAGAGGTTGTTGCGGATCCCTATTTTAACTAGACCATGGATTAGGGCATTGATTCTCATAGTTCCAAAACTCCTTGCATTTATAGCATTGAACTGTGAGCGGTGAATATTGTTGAATTATATCTCCATTCATTTCATTGATTTTCTTCTTTATATCACTCATACATTATTTTGTTCGATGGACAAGATTACTACACTTGAATCATTTTCTTGTTACTTTTAGGCATTCAATTGAGTTATCCTTTATACATTTTTGGCAAGTAGGAGGCTGAAACATTTTCTTCCCTCTATGTGAAAAACAACTAGATCTTACATAAAGCTTCATATCCCTTTTCTTATCACCAGAACCTTGAGGGTTTCCAACTTCCATTTATACTTTCAGTGCATATCAAACAATTTATTCATAACTACCAAATTCCCTTATGGATAATTCATTTTAAAGACTTGGTTTCAAACCACTAAAGAATCAATTAGTTCTTATTTTAGGGTTGACGATTAAATATAAATTATACATTATTTTTTTGTAAAATTTTCCACATAGGTACCAATGGATTAATCATCATTGTTATTAAGATCAAGGAATTCTTTCTCCATAATTGAATGTAGAATATTGGAGAAGTACTTACTGAATATCATTACCTTAAATGCATCCCATTATATAAATAAAATTTCATCCAATTTCCTGACATTCTTAATAATATTCCATTATTGATATGATTTACCTTCAAAATTAAAAAAGTAAAACTTTTTCATGGTAAGAGATCTAAAGAATGGAAAATATCTTTTTCATCGCATTGATCCATTTCTCAACAACCAACGGATCATAATACCCTTAGAAGGATGGTGGTCGTTGTTGTATAAAAGATTCAATAACATGTTTCTCTCTCCTTGGTGACTTAAGAAGTTCAACATTTTCCATGTTACCACAAATATATTGTTAAAGTTGAGTGATAATTATTACAAGAAATTTCATATAAGATCCTAAACAATTCAGTTGATCACAAGGATGTTCATTTCATCGGCCTTGATATTCATTTTTCACATGATTCCTTCGGTTTCTAGCCATTGACTAAAACCAAAAAGCATAGTAATAGTAATGATAATCATAGTGAAAAAACACATGATCATGAAAAATAATTTATAGGATGTATAAATTGTGAGGCCTTATTCTATGACACCTAATGTTTAACATTGACCATTCATGATTATTACCAAAAATTTAGGATGATATCCTATACATAGACTTATCCCTTGGGTTATTATTAAGGTTTTCTCATCATAGTTTCCAAAGGTTAACTAAACCATGCTCTTATACCGACTATAATGAAATATACCTTTCATACATAGATATTACATCTAAATAGATGAATATTTTCTACATAATATAATTATCTACACTAGAATCATATAGGTCTAATGACTTAGGAAACATGGACATTGAAAAACTATTCATAAATGATCTATATCATCTCCTACTAATTTATTCACAACTAATACCCTTCTTATACATATTATTTCTAAATCCGTTCTTCATAAATTGGGAAAAGAAAACAAAAGAAAGGGTGAAACAAAATTATTAGTAAGGGTAAACAAGTGATATATCAACGATCAAATAATAATAACATGAACGTATGGGTGAGAGAACATGAGTTTAACATTTAAAATATACACAATTTATATCATAGATCATAATCTTAAGTCATGGCTCAAATATTAGACATTCATAAGACACTAATTATAAAATAATAAAAAAACTTGGTCCATGAGAGCATAACATTGTTATAAGGCATAGAATTGTGGCATAAAAATTATCTTATAATGCTATGAACATGTATAAATAGAAACAGGTTCACTCATTAATATAAATACCTCAAATCAGGCCCTATCATAAACTTATGGACATAGAACTAGATCCATGCCTGATCATATGGATATAAAATATTGGTTCACACATAAACTTAGGGACATGAAAACAAGGTCCACACATAAAATTGTGAACATGAAACCAGGTCCATGCATAAAATATTTACCTCAAGAGTTATCTACATTTACCCAATTCATTTAAGGTGGATATAGGTACCACCCATCACATAATTAAAATAATACATATGTGTACCACAAGATCATGAAAAAATCATTATCTCAAAACTCTTTAAAGGAAATAAATTTTATAAACATATCATCAAAGTATAAATCACAAAAAAGGGAATGGGTTTCATCAATATATTATCATAATAAACATAAATTTACACACTCGTATCATGGGGCATGGAAATGTTTTTATTACCTATTTATAGTCTAGGGGGTATCCGTTAGGTTGTCTCTGAAGGAGGAGTGCACACAAACATGGTTATCAATTTTTGTTTAATTTTTGTAATGTTGGTTTAAATTAATTTTGAGAAATTCATGGCTTGAAGTAGTTTGATTTAATTTATTTTAAAATAATTTATAAAGTTAATTTATAGAGTCCGTTTGGATAGACCTAGTTACATTCTATCATGGTTTCTATGTTTTACCCTTTTTTGTTTTTCTAGCCAGTGAGAGAGAATTCATATATTAATTCTACTCCCCCCCTTGGATAGATGGTTATGATGAGAGTATTCCTATATGAAATCTCAGGTTGGTCTACCAAATTTCCTATGTGTGTGGAATTATAGTGGGTTCTCTTGATTAAATAGGTAAATTCATGACTATGAATTATTATTCCTTAATAATTTTTTTTAACTTATAATTTTATACACATGATGATGATTATAAAGAACCCAACTCCCTACCCTAACATATTACACCATATATAAAAAAATTAATTTTTGGAGTGATAAATGAACCATTGACCAAGAAAATTAAAATTAATAGAATCAAAACCCAATGAAATCACATTTTAACTTTAAAAATGAAATTGATAATTGAAACTAGATACAAAAAAAAAACAAAGGATTTTATTTAATTATAGAAAAAAAACTCAAAAAAAAAAACAGAAGTCAAGAATAACCAATTCCATATAAATCAAAAAAACATTACCCTCTATGGATATAATAGACAAGTTGATTTGAGATAGGGGATACATTATAGAAAATAAAGAAAGAAAAGAGAAATAAAAGTAGCAACACAGTGTAGGAGAACACCATCATATAAAGATTACCTTGAAAGTTAATACACTATATAATCCATATATCCTATTATTATTTAAGTAATAAAATATTATTCTAGGTGTCATAAATGGATAATTAATAGATATTTAGTCTTGATGGGTTATCCTGAGCAGTTTAGAAGGTGATTCCCCAAAAAATTCATCATATATTATCATTTCTGGGCTCTGTCTGAGACTTTCATGTCATGTAAATGTTGCATGATGTGTAGTACTCTGGGATGAAGTTTTCATGGAAATTTTTATGAATTGATTTCAATTCAAGTTATTCTTCAAGTTTTACATCATGAATGAAATTCACGATGTGTAATGTGTGATGCCATATATTTTATTGCTGAAGGATTTTACATTTTTTATAGTGGATTCATGATGTGTAATGTGTGGGGTAAAACTTTTTATGTATTTTTTAATAACTTGTACTCATTAAAGTTATATTTTTTTAATAAACTACAAAACATTTAAAGTTGTTATCTAGTTATTTTTTCTCAGAATCAGCTTGATTCTTCATTACAGAACTTGGGAGTTGATATTTATTTTATCTTTGACATTGCTGCATTTTTGAACTGACATAAAAAA
Organism: Viscum album; assembly: GCA_963277665.1. Classification (NCBI taxonomy): domain Eukaryota; kingdom Viridiplantae; phylum Streptophyta; class Magnoliopsida; order Santalales; family Viscaceae; genus Viscum; species Viscum album. The sequence goes on from OY728130.1 coordinate 1,716,676,707, forward strand.
TTTGGTTTGGTCTGACATGAAGTGTTTTAGCTCACTATATTCAACATTTTTTGTTTTAATTACAAATTATTATGGTATTCTGCCATAAATTACAAAAATAATTAAATATTCGCAAGAATAATTAATTAAATTGTTAAAACAATGTGTTTTATATAAAAAAATATATGCAAAATATGAATTTGTCAGAAACACTCTAGATAAAGAATTAGTATGGTTTACATAGATAACAACTCCATTAAAGAAAAAACATAATCAAGAGATGTTGTCATTTATGAATAAATATACCATTAAAAGGTCATTATAACCTTCTTGAGTAAAATACCCTTCCAAATTTAAAAAACAATTTTAAAAATTAAAAAACTAATAATGTAATAAAAAAACCTTTTTGCATTATAAATAACCTTGTAAATTTGAAAAGGAAGCTTCAAATAATTGATGCATCATGATGGTGGGAAATTCAATTCATTCTATATAAGTTAAAAAACATTCCATCTATAATGGTTTTAGGAAAAGTCACAAAGTATCTCATTTAGAAAAAAAATTCCATTCAACCCATTTGATAAAAGTTAAACATGTGTAAAAATGACTTTAAACAATCTTAGGAGAATAGTAAAAAACTTATTTAATTTTTTTTAGAAAACACAAACATGGAATAAATAGTTTTTTCAACTAAAGAGAGAGATGATGTTGATTTTCCTTAAAAACACTCTTTTGATCTATTAAATAATTGAAGTGATACAAATGAAAGGAAAAAATATAATTTCCAGAAATAAACTTATGAGAAAAAATTGAAATCTATTCATCATGCATGGATCATATAATTTCCAAAATATAAATTCCAGTATAAAAAATTATGATTAAAATAGTATTGAAACATAAATCCCTTACCTCAATTACCCCCCTTCCTCGTTCACATTCAAACATCCTCTTCTTCAAAACAACTCATTCAGATCTCATCTAAAGAGATCTAAGGTTAGTTTATTGGGAATAAAAAAAATAGAAGGGTTGTGTAAAAAAATTTTAGAATGAAAATTAGTAAAGGTTGGTCAAGTTAGAAGGCCCAAAGTGATGTATAGAAGTGAGAGAGGTGATTCCCTATTATAATTGAGTTGATGGTCACTTTTGTAATTTCGAAAAAGACCAAATTATAATAAATACATTCTTAATCTAAATAGTTACAAATGGCCGATAAATGAAAAAGGTATGAAATTTTTGACCTTATATTATCAAATTTTTATATTTTTATGATTTTTAAGTAATATAATAAAATATTATTTTTATAAAATATTATTATTGTAAATTTATATTTTATTTACTTAATTTGACTTAAAAGTCATAAATAAAAAGTTTAATTTCAAATATAATTCTTTAATGTGTCACTAGTATGTTATATTAACCAGTGAAATTCATAGAACACATTAACTCACTCAAATTATATTTCTTTTAATATTTTTAAAATATTTTATTGTATATTTTTATTAATTGATGAAAAAATACATTAACTTTGTGTAAAAATTTATGGAAATTAAATAATGACTATAAATTATAAATAAATTTCCATGATGACAATAATTTCATTAAGCACAAAAATAACCATTAATATTCATTTATTATTAGATTTTTTCCCTATGTGAACACATAAGATATATTATAAACAAAGAGAGTGAAATTTTTTAATTTTATTTTATTTAAATAATATATAAGTCATTTTCATGGACATGTTTCCATTGAACAACTCCTTTTCTTGGATGTGGTGATGAGGGTAAAATTTCCTACACCTAATAAAAATCAGATGAGTTTTTACTATATTTTACCCTTATCTTTTTGTTTTAACCCTTCATTAATCATTTTTAAACTTAGTATGAAAATATGGGTTTTTTACTAATTGAGGGTCAATATAGTTACTATAAATGAAACAAATGTCCCTTAAATAGAACATGGTTGACATTATAAACTATATCCTTCTAATTCAACCAGATAATCATTATACTAGAAACTTAAATCTTTGGTTTTTCTCATGTAGTCAAAGATTCTTGTTAAACATTTCTGATGGTCCACACTAGGATTAATAGTAAATATACTAATTTTACATACCAAAAAATCTATATAAGGCCATGTAAAATGCATAAAATACATTAAAAAACCAATTTCACTAGCTCACTCATGTTTTTTATGACTTTGACCATATTCATAAATAGTTTAACACTATAATCAAATAGAGTATTAGCATCCTTGAAACCAAGATGATCAAATTTATTCAACCTTTTTTCTATGTAATAAGACTGACCTAAATAATCGACCCACTATTTTTTCTAACATTATTAGCTAGAATATTATCAACTATTCCAAGATCCTTCACTTTAAATTTTAAGGATAAATAATTCTTTTTCTCATTTACACCAATCATATTGGTTCCAAAAATTAACATACCATCCATATATAAACACAAAATAACTACACATTCTTTTATAAACATTGAACAAACACATGTATCCCCATTTTTATGAGAAAATCTGTTAGATAAAATAATATAATCAATTTTTTCATGCCATTGCTTCAGATCTTGTTTTAGAACATAAAATTATTTAACAAGTTAAAATACTTTATTTTCATTACATTGTAAAATAATACCTTTTGTTTGTTCCATGTAGATATCTTCATTTAAGTCTCCATTTGAAAAATATTTTTAACATCTATCTTATACAAATACTAATAACTAATTAAATTTAATGAAAATAAAATACTTATTCAAGTAATATTAGCTAAAAATGCATAAGTTTCAAAATAATCAATCCCTTCATTCTGTTTGAAGCCTTTGTAAACCAATCTAGCATTAAAATATTTAATGGTAACATGGAAATAATACTTCTTTTTGAAAACAAATTTAAAACTAAAATGGTTTTAACGCATTGTTAAATCCTTAATGACCCAAGTATTATTCCCTATAATTGAATATGTTTCATCATTAATTGCTTTATTCCAGAAGGAAACTTCTCTAGAATTTATATATTTTTTATTTTACTTTGAGTCATCTTCTATAGTCAATAACATATGATACTTATTCAAAACAGGATTATTTTGATCTCGCTCAACAAGAAAAAACTATAGAACTAGGTGAAATAAAATATAGATGTATATTTTATCCTTCTTATGTCTTTTACTCTATTTAGTTTTATGTCGAGAATCATTATTATTCTATACTATAGTATTTAAACTAGATGAAGTACAAGAGATATGGGTTTGTGGAATAATATTCTCCACAACATATTTATAAAATTTATTTTTAAAAACACTACTTTTATTGATTAAATCAGTAAATTAGATTCAAAACCTATAAATACATGTGCTTTTATATTTTCTCTACATCCAAAAAACACATTTTAATCACTCTAGAATAGATTTTAGTTTTTTTAGAATCAATAACTCTATATTAGTAAAAATATTCCCACAGTTTAAAATATGAATGATCAGGTCTTCTACTATTCAAAATTGTAGAAGGGGATAACTTAGTTTTCATAGAAGTAATCATATTATGAATAAGAAATATAGACAATAAAGTTTCACACCATAAATTTAATCTAAACTTAGATTTATTAATCATGTAATTTACAATTTTTAATAAATTATGAAATATCGTTTCTGCTATGCCATTTTTATAAGGTGTTTTAGAATATTAATTTTTTCAATTATTTTCTTTACAGAACTCAATAAATTCATTCATAAAGTATTCAAAACCTCTATCTGAGTGTAACAATTTAATCCACTTATTTAATTGGTTTTAAAATTAAAATTTATACTTATTAAACATATTAAAGTATTCATATTTTTTATAAGGAGATACATATGTAAATATCTACTATAACCACAATAAAAGTAATAAATTAATTTTTCCTACTTGGGTCAATACACAATTTAATTAAAAAATATTATAATATACTAATTATAATATATCTAAAATTTTCTCATAACTTTAAATATTTTTTTGACTATTTTATATTTTACACTTGTTTTAAATTTATAAAATTCATTTGAAATGTTAATTAAGTTTAACTTATTCATTAATTTTAATGAATTATAATTTACATGTCCCAAAAGATCATTCTATAAATTAGAAGACTAAATTAATTAGGTAAAATATTCAATAATATTATTAATATATAACTGATACATTCCATCATTGGAGTACCTATTCACCATAAAAATTCCCCTTTTACAATATAACATTTTCAAATTTGAATGAAAATGAAAATATATTATTACATAGAAGATCAATAGAGACTAAATTATTTTTAATCTTGGCTATATACATTACATTTAAAAGAATAAACGTTTCCCTAGAAGTAATGTCCATCTCCATGCTTCCTTGTTCGGTGACATTGATCCATGAATTATTTCTATTGTGTACTTCCTTCATGATAATACTATCATTAAATGTTTTAAACATCGAATGATCCTTGAAAACATGCAATGTTTTTCTAGAATCAAGCCACAATACTTTCTCCTTTAAATTCATATTGACATCAAATTTCATTATATCTAGATTTTCTTTAGTCAGTATATTAGGAGCAGGTTTTTCATCTTTTTTTTGATAGTGACAATCCCTTGAAAAATTTCCTAGTTTTATAAATAAATATTATTTAACTATCTTCTTGGAAGTATTTCATTTGTTATTAAATTATTCAATTTTTTTTTGATATTTAAGAAAGTGTTCGGTGGTTACTTTCCCTCAATAATATTAATATTGTTATGAAATTGGGAAGCCATACCCATATCTTTTAATAATGTTTCTTCTTTAATGTGATGTAGACATTGAAATTGTTCCCATGAAATATCCTAACTCTTTATATTGAGTGATTTACTAAAGTATTACCACATAGGTGTAAATTTAGAAATAATTTAAAAAAATGGAAATTTTATAGTATATAAAATTTAAAGGGAAAAGTTTATCTTCTATTACTTGGAACACATAAACTTTATCTAACACCAACTTCTTATCAACCATCTTGAAGTTAAGGAAATTTTTCAACAATAAATTTATTTGTACATTATTCTTTAGCTTTTTAATTGAATTATAGTTTATCCTATATCTCTAGATCATACTTTATTTGGAAAAAATAGTCATAAATACAATTTCATATTCTGTTGAGAGTATTTCCTCAACAAAAAACCTAATCATCTTCACAGTACTTCCTCATTTCTAGAATGTGTTCAACTTGGGTCACATTAATGAGTGTGCCATGGGATTTGGAATAATATCACCAAGAATGGGAGGAAAGTTTTGCCCCATGATGTAGAAAATCTTCAAAACTGTATGAAGAAACTTCACCTTGTTCTATCTCTGGGACAATTTGTTTCTATTAAAATGGTCATGCTTGGCCATGTCATGGTTCATCAATTTAAGGTATTCAAAATCCATCTTCTAGGTTCTTACTTGGTTCAAACCCTTTTTATTTTTTGAAAATCAAAATGAATATGAATAAGAAAGAATAAATTTTAAATATTGATGCCTAAATTTATTTCACTATACAAAAGGGATTGGTCCACCCCCAATTATTTGTGTAGGGTTATTGGTGGAAATATCCCATGAATATTTTAACAAGATTTTGGGAATTCCAAACACCAAATTACAGCATACCTACAACAATGCTGTTGGGATAATTTATCTAGATAATTTCAGATTGAAGATATTGACCTCAAAAAATCTCATCATCCACTTATTTATAGGTGAAAATCAGTGTGAATTTCATTGATGTTATCTCATTATTTCGATCAAAATACACCTTGATTGGATAAAAATGTGACAACTCTTGGTGGGGGACATGAGATCACATTTCAAAGATTCAAAATACAATCATTACGACTAATATCATCATTAATGGGTTTTTATAAGATATATTATTTATTTTGTTTTTTGTTTTTTGTTATATTTAATATATATATATATATATATATATATATAAACATTTTGTAAAACTTTAAATTTTTTTCAAATAATTTAAAATAATTTTGGAATATATATATATATATATTTATGGGTAAAAACTACACAAGGCCCATTTTTATAAGGAAGGAGCATTGAGAATTTAAAACCCATTTCCAATGTGGGCTTCGATATGTTCTTTCCTCCTCAAAAATAAAAAAAAAAAAATTTTGGTTCCACCTTTATTTATTTATTTTATGAATAAATTTTAACAATTTATCCATAGTTTTATGAAGAAACCAAACTATTTACGTTTCTTCATATGGGTAGCAATGTATCCATAATTCTACTAAGAAACCAAACAATTTACTTACTTTAATATGGGTAGTATGTTTACCTTTTTCTATAAGGTGATCATTATGGTCAATATTTTACCTATCTTCTAGATAAGGTGATCAAATGTAGAATTTCTGACTAATGAATCCATATATCATTCCACTTGTATATGAATCCACCCCTTAGAGAGGAAAAGGGGTATTACAAGGGTAAACCCGTACTAAAACACTTGATACATCATCCCATATTGTGAAAATATGTTATCAAATATATAAAAAAGTAAATTTTATTTTATTTTTTTTGATTTTTTATTTTTTACCTCCATTTTAACATGAAAAATTTACTTGAATTTATTATGTAATGCATAACTACATATTTATTAATATTCAATGCTAACATTTATCAATGCTAAAAAACAATGAAAAATTCAAAGAATGTAATAAAATAACAGAAAAATAATCTTGATAAAAGATACAACTTGATGGAAAATCATTTTAGATACATTAAAATCCCCCAACTTCTTCTACAAATACAGTCCAAATTCAATTGAACCTTCTAGATACATTTATTAAACCTATATCTCATGTGATTACTTCAATTTTACTACTACAACTATAATTTTTAAATGCTTACCAAGGGTATATACTCATTACTCAATTGATCATGAACTTATTTTCAACCATCCACTAATTTAATTCATCCATCAGTTAGGATGAGTTTCTAGAGATTCCAAAACGTTTTGGTTATGACCCTGCAAATAATGAAATATTTTATTTGTTTCTCAAGGAAAAGTATTATAGAGGTTTATAGTCTATAGATTCTAACAAGGCTAGTAACATGTCTAAAGCTGCTCATGCTTGTATGATATTGGAATTTAAGGATAAAACTGAGATAACGATTAGATAGTAATGTGTTAAAATCCTTCTAAACACAAATATGAAGACATATTACAAATTATTGGGATGGGTTCCACCCATGGTGGTGAAAGAATGTTTTCCTTTGGGTTTTTATTATTCATTTTAAGAAAGGTTTATGACTTTTGATGAGTTCGTTAAAATGGTCTAGGACCTATTATAGTCACTTCGACCTCCATGATGGAGAAGAAAAATTTATTATTTTAGTTTAAAATTTGATTCAAACAAAGACATGGAAATGAAATATACTATAAATACTAATTATGTAGCCTATCCAATATCCTAAACAAATTATAAAATATATATGAGGAATTAACTATTAATAAATTTGGATCGGGGTTGGAAGTTGAAAATTTTAAGAGGTCGGTTGATCCTTACAAGGTAATTTAGTTTAAAACATGAGTCACATTGAAAAAACCAAGAAAAAATATAATTTTTATCGAATATTAAGAAAAAATCCATATTTAATTTGTGAAGTTTATAAATTTACCACATGTCAAATCAACACACGATGTGGTTGGTATGACTCAAATTGTGTGTTTTCAATATAATAGTTTCATATAATTTTAAACCACACATTACATTTTAAAAATAGAGAAAAATCTATTTTTTTTCAATCCTTTGGAAAACAATCCAAAATTTATTTTTGATTGGTAAGAATCTACCACATGTCAATACAACACATTATGTGCCTAGTATGACTCAAATAACATGTTTTAATATAATAATACTATTTTAGTTTAAAAAATTCATCACATTTTCAACTGATAAAATAATCTCATTTTTTCTAACTTTAGTATAGTGATCCATAATTCATGGGTGACATGTATAAATTGGATGCACATATATCCGACACATGATGTGGCCACTATGAATCAAAGTGCACGTTTTCAATATAAAAATGTCATTTTAGCTTAAAATTCACATAACATTGTCAAAATTGAGTAAAAAATATCTTATTTCTTTCAAAAATTAGTATAAGATTAATAATTTATTTGGTATGTATATTAATTTATTATAAATCAATGTTACACACAATGTAGATGGTATAACTCAAAGTCTATTTTTTCACATTAAAAGTTTCATTTTAGTCTAAAGCATGTTTCACATAGACAAAGCCAAAAAAAAGCTTGTATTATATTGAAACTTTAGTAAAATTATCCAAAATTATTGTGAGACGTGTAGAAATCTACAAAACATCAATCCGATACATGAGTGTGACTCAAATTGTGAGTTTTCAATATAAAAGTTTCATTTTAGTATAAAATTCCCATCATGTTGTTAAAACCTAGAAAATGATGATGGATTGTTTTTAAAATGCAGGAAAACGATCTATAATTCATTTGTGACAGGTAGTAATTGAACGTATATTAATATGACATATTATGTGTTCATTACGACTCAAAATTAATATTTTTAATATTAAAGTGTCATTTTAGTTTAAAACATGCATCACATAAAAAACATCAAACAAACAAGACCATATTGTTTTAAAAAAAATAGGAAAATGATTCATAATTAATTTGTGATTCTTAGGAATTTACCTCTCATTAATCCAAAACAATATGTGACCAATAATACTCAATGTTGGTAATAATGTCATTTTAGTTTAAAAAACACATCACATTTTCAAAATCAATCAAACAAGTTCATATTGTTTAAAAATTGATAACAATAAACAATAATTCATTTTTGAAGTGTAGGATTCAACCCCACATCAATTTGACACATGATGTGACTAGTAGGACCCAAAGTGCATGTTATCAATATAAAAATGTCATTTTAGTTTAAAATGTGCATTATATTTTCCAAATCTATAAAAAGAGGTTATATTGTTTTCACACTTTATGAAAAAAGATACAAAATTCATGTACGAAGTATAGGAATTGAACACACATCAATCTAACACATTATGTGGTACGTATGAGTCAAACTGCATGTTTTCAAATTAAAAGTGTCATTTTAATATAAAACACACTTCACTTCTCCAAAACCAAGTAAATGAGTTAAAATTATCGAGAAAAATTAAGAAAATGATCCAAAATTCATTTTTGATGTATGTGAATCTATGTCTCCGACACATGATGTGGCTGGTACGACATAATGTGAAGGTTTTTAATTTAAGGTCCATTTTAGTTTAAAACATGAATAATACTATTAAAACCAAGAAAATAAGCTCATATTATTTTCAAACTTTAGTAAAATGATTTATAACTCACTTTTGATGTGTAGGAATTGACCATAGATCAATTATACACACAATGTGGTAGGTATGACTCAAAGTGTGTGTTTTCACATTAAAGTTTCATTTTAGTTTAAAACACATGTCACATTGCCAATAGTAAAAAATGAGGTCATATTGTATTAAAACATTATAAAATTATACATAATTCATATGATACATTTGGGAATTTACCACACATCAATATGACACATGATGTGATCGATATGACTGAAAGTGTATGTTTTTCTAAATAAGTGTCATTTTTTTTGTCTAAAACGCATGTCACATTTTTAAAACAAAGAAAACAAGCTCGTATTATTTTAATGTTTTTTGGAAAATGTTCCATAAATCATTTTTGATATGTAGGAATTGACCACACATCAATATGGCACACAATATGGCTGGTATGAGTCAAATTGTATGTTTCAATACAAAAATTTGTTTTATTTTAAAACATGTACCACAAAAACAAAACCATGAAACAAGTTCAAATTGTTTTTAAAATTTAGGACAATGATCCATAATTCATTTATAACATGTTGTAATTGACCTCACATAAAAGTGACACACGATGTGGTCAGTATGACTCAAAGTACTTGTTATCAACATAAAAAATGTCAATTTAGTTTAAAATACATGTAATATTGACAAAACAAAGAAAAAAAGATCATATTGTTTTCAAAATTTAAGAAAAATATTCATAATTAATTTTTTTCTTGTAGGAATTGACCATGCATCAATCCGAAACACAATGTTGTCAATATAACTCAAAGTACATGTTTTAATTATAAAAGTTTTTTTAGTTTAAAATTCTATTCACATATAAAACATGAGAAAATGAGATATGATTATTTTCTAAAATTTAAAAAAAGATCCATAATAGATTTGGGACATGTAGGAATCTACCATATATCAATCTGATACAAGATGTGACTGGAATGACTCAAATTTTTTATTTTCAAAATAAAAGTGTCATTTTAGTTTAAAAGACATGTCACCTAGAAAAAACCAAGTAAATGACCTTATATTGTTTTCAATCATTATAAAAATGATCCATAATTCATTTTTTATGTATAGGAATTGACCGCATGTCAATATGACTAATGATGTGAACTTTATGACTCAAAGTGTTTTATTTTAATATAAAAGTTTTATTTTAGTTTAATGATATAATTAGGGAAAATTATTCAAGTAATTAAGATAATTAATAACCAAAAATATCATTAATATATTTATAAATTAACAATTTAATTTCTATGGATTATTGATTAATAATCAAATTAATAATTTGTAATATAATTATTAATTAATACTATAATAAATAATAAATAAATAATATATAATTAAAAAATATAATCATTAATAATAAAATTAATAGTATAACTAATAATATAATTAAAATATTTAGTAATTAATAATATATTTATCATATCTCAATTATCTAATATTAAAATATAATTTATTTATTTTTTATGTAGTGTTACTAAAATAATCATTTCTTTTATTATTGAGATAAGCTTTTATACAAAGATTGATTGTTAAAAAAGCAAGATATAAATATTTTGTTTTTATATATTGGGTTGTATTTTTTATTTAATTTTAAATATCACATCAATATGTAAATATTTGTTATGTAAATTTGAAGTTGAAATAGTGGTGAAATGTAATATTTGTTTTATAATATGTTTTTATTTAATATTTTTTTTCAATATGGTTTACTATAATAGTTTTATTCCAATATAGTTATGTTTATAATATTATTTTCTATTATAGGGTTTCTCTAGGGATACAAATTTATAGTAGTTGTTATGAACATTATCAGCATTAACAAATGAATTCATAAACCGTAACATCCCAAGCAAGTAATGAATAATAGATATTTTTATCTATGTCTATTAATGAATTAGATAGTGTTTTAGAGGCTTAAAATGAAAATAAATCCAATCTTAAGCATGGAATACACTAATATTTTTAAAAGACTGTTTTACTGCCTTTTGATGGAAAACCATTTTTAAATATATCTTTTGACAATTTTATAAGATATGTTTGTCAAAATAAACTTATTCTTTATGATTGGGACATCAAAATTTACCTGGTGTGAATTTTTGGTATTTTGCTGACAATGTTCATTTTTTAATGAATAGTGAAAAATACTGCATTTTACATCAAAACTGCTTTTTAATCTAATTTATTTATATTATTAGATTATCTTTTGAATTTGTTTTAAAGTGAAATTATAATATATATTTACCATTTAATCCAATATTGGTCATTGGAATTAATTTCACTTTGAAATTGGACTTAAACTAGTGTCAATCTTTTGATACTTATTGTTTCATAAAAACACGCTATTTGTCATGACAACGGGAATTAATTATTAAATTAATTAATGTAACTTATATGATTTTAATTTTGTAAAATATAAATCATTTTTGAATTCAGAATATCAAATATATCTTAGGGTGAAATTTTGGTATTTTTCTGAAAAACTTCAATTTTTGATGAATTGTGAAACCACTAAGTGGTAGTTAAAGAAACTGATTTTTCGTTTAAATGAAACTTTTCCACTTCTGTGATTTGATTTTCAAAAATCCGACATAAATGGTTGTCATTAATAAGTAATATGTGGTTCAATGAGATTAAAATAATTTTTTGGTGAATAGTAACTTTTATGTTTTTAATCGCGATTAGTGGTAATTAGTGTAGTTTAAGGTAAAAATAATGTTTTAATAATATGAAATGACCTATACACATGTCCTACCCTTATTGTATGTGTCATGGACGACCAATATAATCCATGGGTCAACTTGGGGACCCCATGGAGCCACTTTGGTTGGGAAATGACATAAATAAGTTTTTATTTAATGTAAAAGTAAAAATGACACAAACATGAGATATTTTACTAAAACAATTTTTACATGGGGTCATACAAGTAATATTTTTGATTATAAATAGTCATTGGAAAGATAAAACGTTTTCCTACATCATGATAATTTTTTTTATAATTTTTAGACATTAAATAAATTAAATTATTTATGACATCATGATGATGCAACGATTACCTCATTAATAAAGGATTTAAATAAAATGAAAAGATAATTTAAAATCTATGACCTAAACATGTCCAAAACCTATTGGATGGGTCTATTTAGAACCCTTATCACCTTACCCTCTAATTATATCAATGTGGGACCTTTTGAATCCGAAACTCATTTTAAAATAATGTAACATTTCTTTACTTTCCAAGAGTGCCCCTCCTCTCCTCTTATAAAAGGCCACCACCTTTACCTCCTTACCCACACTTCCAAAGCCTTTTTCTCGGCCAAACCCTACCCATTTTGTCTGTACACTTCCCTCTATTACTCCTTGAAGCCTCACTTTGGTCAGAAGTCTTCCCAAGGAAGCCTTTGAGCTCAAACCAAAGGGAGTTACCCGATTTTAAGGTAATGTCTTCACTTGAGTCCTTTTGTTTTATTTTGCTTCTCCAACCCCCTAAAATCTTTTTATTCATTTATTTTGTAACAACTACAGTATAATAAATATACTAGGATGTTTTTATAAGAAGTATTCGATCTACACTTACACACACCTACATGTAATCGTTAAAAAACATACTGTTTTCGTGGATGGTGAATTTATGCCTCCCGAAACGATGATTGTTCAAAATTATTTTAACACCTTAAAAGGTGGCCATTAAGATGACACTATATTTATATATGGTATATTATATGTTTATGTTTTACTTAATATTATTTATTTTTCATTTTGGTCATACCTTTATGGTTTCCATTATGGGTAAACGTAATATCTTCATTTAAGGAAGTGCGGACTACCACCCCTTCAAAGTGATTTGATTCGTTAATACCATATGTGGGATGTATAAAGGATGGAGTTATGATATTATATATGATATTAAACTGGAATTATAATATACCTTTATATCATTATGATTCCATTCTATAAAAATACAAAATAGAAATGAAAGTAGCGTTCATGCGTACGTATGGCTTACCGTCTCCATGAACGGTGCATTTCATTTGTTACCTCTAAATGATTATGTAATATTATAAATGCAAGTATATACTGGATATATATGATATATATGATATATACATCATGATTATAATTCTGTATATAATGGATACATGAACAACTTGTAATTATAAAGGGTTTATTTTTGACTCAAGTACCAATGATCGTTAAAACGATCGTTATTAACTTAAATAATTACACAGTGTTCATGACATGGAAATAAGTGATATAAAAGTAATAATGAACTTGAAAAAGGTTCTTAAACAAGTAGAAATTAACTCAAGTTTATTATTCAAGAGATTAAAGAATGACCGAGTCAAGTCGGACCCGAGGTATGGGACTTCGTCTCAATCTCCTTTCATTGAGGCATATTTTGTTTTATACACAACCTTCTTTTATACGGTGTATAAAACCATTTGACTTTTATGCATATCCAAAATGAATCTTTTTTATACAAAGAATTTTACTAAATGATAAAAGGGAATGTTTTTGTCGTACGTATGCGGCGACAACGACTTCTCCACCGTCGTGACCATTATTTGAGTTTCGGCTTCCTCTACAAGCCATACCTTTTTTTGAAAAGAAAAATAAATACCATGTTTTACTTTTCTTTTATTTTGGTATTGAAAATGGTTTTCATAATGTTTTTATATCAATGTGTTGTATTTATATCTTGTGATTGAAAGGTTGAAATGTTATGTTTCCTTTATGCATGTTTTATGTGATACAATTATGTAGAGGTTCTTGGGCATTATTATGAAGACGGGTGGTTCCGTGATAAACTAAGGGCGGGTGAGCCCGATATAGCTCTCCAATGCATTGGGTAACACGAAGGAGTGAAACGTTAAGGTTTATCTGAAGAGATTTAGGGAATATACTGTGATGGGTATTCCAAACGTAACCAAGAGGGTTACCCCGTACGTAAGAATTTTATAAATGCCTCAAGTTACCTTTTTGTCTTATGATTTCTATGATTAATTCATGATTTGATGAGGTATGTTAAAGTGCTTATGTTTTATGGGTAAATTATGATTTCATTCTTATGTATATATGAATTCATGTTTCCTTTCCATATTTTTATAACCCATACTGAGCTTTTTATGCTCATCCCATGTTTTTTTGAAATGTTTTTCACAGGTCAAGGGAAAGGTACATGATATGATGATAGTGTCAAGGAAGTGTCAAGAAAGAATCCATGTTTTATTTTAAATATGTTCCGTTGATGGGAAAAAAATGGATACTATCTTTATGTAACCACTTTGTTTAAATGTGGAATTTAATTAAAGTTTTATGATCTAATTCTCTAAAACTCTAAACCTGAAAAGATCCTCAATGTGTAATCTTGTAATAACTCATTATTAAGTAAGGTTTAAGGCTGGGGCCTTATAGTTGGTATCATAGGTCGGTTTAGATAACTTTAGGAGTTATAATTCTATTAAATGATTATCCAATTTTTTTATGGTCAAATTGAAATGATATAGCCTTTGAAGATTACCATGTTTATTCATCTAAGACATGTTTATTCAGAATGGTTCTCCGTAGAGGAAACAGGGAAGCAGTGCTAGGAAGGAATACAGAAGGAAATAACCTTCCAAATCAGCATCTTGAGATGGTCGGTATTGGAACTGAACAGTTTGTTACAGTAATGGCGCAGTTGACTCAAGCGATAAATGGTGGTGGTATCCATGCATGAGATCAGCCAGATCAACCGCATAGGAACATGTCAGTGGTGGAACATTACATGAGGCAACATCCCCCATCATTCAGAGGATCATCTGACCCTGTGTTATCTGAAGGGTGGATTGAAGAACTGGAGAAGATTTTTGATGTCATGGGGTGTTCAGACAATCAAAAGGTTAGTCTTGCTATTTACTGTTTTGAGGGTGAAGCAGATCAGTGGTGGTCGATGGTTAAAAATATCAGGGATGCTGATGAGATTGATACTCTTGACTGGGATGAATTTAAAGGTATGTTTCTTGAGAAGTATTTTCCTGAGGCTGTTCGACTTAGGATGGAAAAGCAATTCTTGGAATTGAGGCAAGAGGAAGACTCAGTGGCTACCTATGAAGAGAGGTTCACTCGATTGGCAAGGTATGCTCCAAATTTTATCCGAGACCTTGATAGTAAAATCAATCATTTTTACTCAGGATTAAAATCAAAATATCGAAGGGAATTAGATTCTCATGAGTTTAAAAGTTATGAAAAACTTGTTCGATGTGCTGAGAAGGTGGAAATGGAGTTTTCCGACGACCAAGTGTTCTATAACAACCAGCAGAAGAAGAGACCGAGGTGGCAGGAGAAAGGGAAGAATTCTTCAAAAAAGTTTGATGGTAAGAAAACTAAGTTTCTATTTTGTGATAAATGTGGGAAAATGAATGCTGGGGAATGTCTTCTGAATTCTGGAAAGTGCTACTGATGTGGTAATATGGGACATAAGGCTCGTGATTGCACTGAAAAAGATCAAGGTGATGGTAAGTTCAAAATTTATTTACAGTTAGTGAAATGTTTTAAGTGCAATGAGATCGGTCACTATGAAAACGAGTGTCCGAAAAAGAGCTCGAGTGATTGGAAGTAGTTAGACTACAAGCAGAAAGGGGTGGTGAAATCCTTTGCAACTACTTCAGCAGATGTCGGGCCATCAAATGAAGTTGTATCAGGTACTTTGTTTGTTTTTTCAGATTATGCCAGTGTGTTGTTTGATTCGGGGTCTACACATTCTTTCATCTCTGAAAACTTTTCTAGTAAAATGGGAATACCATCTCAAGAAATGACTCCTGAACTTTTGGTAAAAACACCTGGGGGAAATTTTGAGGCAAAAAGAATTTATAAGAATCTTCCTATCCTTATCTGTGGAAAGAACCTACTTGCAAACCTTATTTTTCTACCTCTAGTAGAGTTTGATGTTATCCTAGGTATGGATTGGCTCTCTATTTACCATGCTAAGATTGACTGTAGAGCTAAAGAAGTTTCTTTTCAGAAAGAATTTCAGTTTTTGTACAAGAATGAACCCTTACTGTTGATAACATATCAAGAGGCCGAGAAACTTGTAAAAGATGGAAATGAATGTTACCTTGCACACATTGTTGAAAATAAAGGAACTGTTCAGATTAATGATGTGCCAGTGGTAAATGAGTATCCTGATGTTTTTCCTGATGAGTTTCCTGGAATAATACCAGATCGGGAAGTTGAGTTTACTGTCAACTTAGTTCCTGATGCTAATCCAATTTCAAAACCCCCTTATCGAATGGCTCAAATTTAACTTTTAGAGTTGAAGGAGAAATAGAAAGATTTATTAGAGAAAGGTTTCATTTGACCTAGCACATCACCATGGGGTGCTCCGGTTTTATTTGTTAAACAAAAAGATGGTTCTATGAGACTTTTCATTGATTATAGAGCCTTGAATAACATCACTATTAAGAAAAAATATCCTTTTCCTCATATCGATGATTTGTTTGATCATCTCTAGGGAGCTCAGTATTTTTCAAAGATTGACCTGAGATCGGGGTACCATCAGCTGAAGGTAAAGGAAGTAGATGTTCCGAAGACTGCGTTTCTTACAAGATATGGCAATTATGAATTTGTAGTAATGCCTTTTGGGATAACCAATGCACCTGCTGTATTCATGGACTTAATGAATAGAATTTTCCATGAGTTTTTAGATAAGTTTGTGGTGGTTTTCATTGATGATATTTTGGTGTTTTCTAAAAGTAAATAGGAGCATGAAAGACATTTAAGGGTTATTTTTAAAACCTTAAAAGAAAAGAAATTGTATGGGAAATTCAGAAAGTGTGAGTTTTGGTTGCAACAAATTTCTTTCCATGGTCACATTGTTTCAAAAGATGGGATTACTGTTGATCCTGCAAAAACAAAAGTTGTGGAAGACAGGTCAAGACCCACAAATGTAACTGAGATTCGTAGCTTCCTTGGTTTGGCAGGCTATTATCGAATATATGTTAGAAATATTTCACGGTTATCTATTGCCATGATTAAGCTAACTTGGAAGGGTGTTAAGTTTATCTGGACAAAATAATGTGATAATTGTTTTCAGAAGTTGAAAAGAAGATTGGTGAATGCTCCAGTTTTGGCACTACCTTCCAACAATGGTGAGTTTGTTATATACAGGGATGCTTCATTGAAAGGACTTGGTTGTGTCCTAATGTAGAATGATCAGGTAATTTATTATGTTTCACGACAGTTGAAAAATCATGAGGAAAATTACCCTACACATGATTTGGAATTAGTTGCTGTTGTTTTCGCTTTAAAAATTTGGAGGCATCATTTGTAAGGAGTAAAGTGTGAAATATTTACCGATCACAAAAGTTTAAAGTATATATTCACTCAGAAAGAGTTAAACATGAGGCAGAGGAGATGGCTGGAATTAATTAAGGATTATGATTGTACAATTCATTACCATTCAGGAAAAGAAAATAAAGTGGCTGATGCTTTGAGTCGAAAAAGTAATGCTTCTTTAGCAATGTTGTGTTTGGAACGTGATCCTTTGGTTAAGGATTTGATGAACTTTGGAGTAGAAGTTGTTGGTGAAGGATGTTCTTTTGTTTTGTTTCAGGTATCAGTGAAATCTTCTCTATCAGACAGAATCAAGCAAGCACAGAAGCAAGACAGTGAGTTGCAGAAAAAGGTAGAGCTAGTTCAGAAAGGTAAGTTGCCTAAATTCAACATTGATAATGATTGCGTTTTGAGATTTCAAAAGAGATTGTGTGTGCCTTGTGATTCAAAGTTGAAGAGAGAGTTGTTATGTGAAGCTCATAGTTCTCCGTTTTAAGTTCATCCTGGCAGTACTAAGATGTACAGAGATCTGTGGGAGTATTACTGGTGGGATGGAATGAAAAGAGATATTGCTGATTTTACTGTGAAGTGTTTGACATGTGAACAGATTAAGGTAGAGCGACAGTTACCGAAAGGGATTCTTCAGCCTTTACCAGTGCCAGAGTGGAAATGGGAGAATATATCCATGGACTTTGTTGTGGGATTACCGAAGACATCTCGAGGTAATAATGCAATCTGGGTTATTGTTGATCTCTTGACTAAATCTACTCATTTCCTTACTACACGAGATACTTTCTCTCTAGATCAACTTTCCCGTTTGTATCTTAAAGAGATAGTCATTTTACATGGAGTTCCTCTCTCCATTGTATCCGATAATGATCCCAGGTTTACTTCTAACTTTTGGAAGGGCCTTCAGAAGTCGTTGGGTACTGAAATAAATTTTAGTACAACATTTCATTCTCAATCAGATGGGCAGTCAGAACGAACAATTTAGACATTGGAGGATATGCTACGTTCTTTCTCTATGGATTATTAGGGAAGTTGGTACCAACATCTTTCTTTGGTTGAATTTTCATATAAATACAGTTTTCATTCCAGTATACAAATGGCACCATTTGAGGCGTTATATGGGAAGCGGTGTCGAACTCCAGCTTTCGGGGATGAAGTGGGTGAAAGGAAGTTGATGGGACCAGAATTGGTAGAAGATATAGTATAAAAAGTTCAGCTGATTCAGAAACACATGAGAACAGCTCAGAGTAGGCAGAAGAGTTATGCGGACAACAAGAGGAAGGATCTCTCTTTTGAGGTAGGTGATCATGTTTTTCTCAAAGTATCACCATGGAAAAGTGTGATGCGATTTGGTAAGAAAGGAAAGCTGAGTCCAAGGTTCATTGGACCATATGAAATTTTGGAGAGAGTTGGATCAGTTGCTTAATGAGTGGCTTTACCTCTGAGTTTATCCCAGGTACATAATGTTTTTTCATGTTTCGATGTTGAGAAAGTATATGCCAGATCCATCTCATGTTTTGAGTCCAGAGGTAGTTCAGCTGGAAGAGAACCTATCTTATGAGGAACAACTAGTCCAGATTCTTGACCATAGGGAGAAAGTGTTACGGAATAAGGTGATTAATCAGGTAAAGGTTTTTTGTAAAAGCCACATGATGTAAGAGGCAACATGGGAATCTGAAAATGCAATGAGGGATAAGTACCCCCATTTATTCGATAAGTAAATAAATTGCGGGGACGCAATTTTCTAAAGGGGGGAAGGATGTAACATACCCAGTAAGTAATGAATAATAGATATTTTTATCTATGTATATTAATGAATTAGATAGTGTTTTAGAGGCTTAAAATGAAAATAAATCCAATCTTAAGCATGGAATACACTAATATTTTTAAAAGATTGTTTTATTGCTTTTGAGGGAAAACCATTATTAAATATATATTTTAACAATTTTATAATCTATTTTTGTCAAAATAAACTTATTATTTATGATTGGGACATCAAAATTTACCTTCTGTGAATTTTTGGTATTTTTCTGACAATGTTCATTTTTTAATGAATAGTGAAAAATACTGCATTTTACATCAAAACTGCTTTTTAATATAATTTATTTATATGATTATATTATATTTTGAATTGGTTTTAAAGTGAAATTAGAATATATTTTTACCATTTAATCCAATAGTGGTCATTGGAATTAATTTCACTTTGAAACTGGACTTAAACTAGTGTCAATCTTTTGATACTTATTGTTTCATCAAAACACGCTATTTCTCATGACATCGTGAATTAATTATTAAATTAATTAATTTAACTTATATGATTTTAATTTTGTAAAATAGAAATCATTTTTGAATTCAGAATATCAAATATATCTTAGGGTGAAGTTTTGGTATTTTTCTGAAAAACTTTAATTTTTGATGAATAGTGAAACCACTAAGTGGTAGTTAAAGAAACTGATTTTTTGTTTAAATGAAACTTTGCCACTTCTGTGATTTGATTTTCAAAAATCTGACATACATGGTTGTCATTAAGAATTAAAATGTGGTTCAATGAGATTAAAATAATTTTTTGGTGAATAGTAACTTTTATGTTTTTAATCGCGATTAGTGGTAATTAGTGTAGTTTAAGGTAAAAATAATGTTTTAATAATTTGAAATGACCTATAAAAATGTCCTACCCTTATTGGATGTGTCATGGACGACCAAGAAAATCCATGGGTCAACTTGGGGACCCAATGGAGCCACTTTGGTTGGGAAATGACATAAATAACTTTTTATTTAATATAAAAGTAAAAATGACACAAACATGAGATGTTTTACTAAAACAATTTTTACATGGGGTTATACAAGTCAGATTTTTGATTATAAATAGTCATTGGAAAGATAAAATGTTTTCCTAAATCATGATATCTTTTTTATAATTTTTAGACATTAAATAAATTAAATTATTTATGACATCATGATGATGCAACGATTACCTCATTAATAAAGGATTTAAATAAAATGAAAAGATAATTTAAAATCTATGACCTAAACATGTCCAAAACCTATTGGATGGGTATATTTAGAACCCTTATCACCTTACCATCTAATTATATCAATTTGGGACCTTTTCAATACGAAACCCATTTTAAAATAAAGTAACATTTCTTTACTTTCCAAGAGTGCCCCTCCTCTCCTCTTATAAAAGGCCCCACCTCTACCTCCTTACCCACAATTCCAAAGCCTTTTGCTCGGCCAACCCCTGCCCATTTTGTCTCTACACTTCCCTCTCTTACTCCTTGAATCCTCACTTTGGGAAGAAGTCTTCCCAAGTAAGCATTTGAGCTCAAACCAAAGGGAGTTACCCGATTTTAAGGTAATGTCTTCACTTGAGTCCTTTTGTTTTATTTTGCTTCTACAACCCCCTAAACTCTTTTTATTAATTTCTTTTGTAACAAATACAGTATCTTAAATACACTAGGATGTTGTTATAAGAAGTATTCGAGCTACACTTACACACACCAACATCTAATGGTCAAAGAACATACTGTTTCCGTGGATGGTGAATTTATGCCTCCCGAAACGATGATTGTTCAACATTCTTTTAACACCTTCAAAGGTGGCCATTAAGATGAAACTATATTTATATATGATATATAATATGTTTATGTTTTCCTTAAGATTATGTATTTTTCATTTTGGGCATACCTTTATGGTTTCCATTTTGGGTAAACGCGATATCTTCATTTAAGGAAGTGCGGACTACCGCCCCGTCAAAGTGATTTGATTCGTTAATACCATATGTGGGATATATAAAGGATGGAGTCATGATATTATATATGATATTACACTGTAATTATAATATACCTTTATATCATTATGATTCCATTCTATAAAAATACGAAATAGAAATGAATGTAGCGTTCATGCGTACGTACGACTTACCGTCTCCATGAACGGTGCATTTCATTTCTTACCTCTAAATGATTATGTAATATTATAAAGGCATGTATATAATGGATATATATGATATATATGATATATAAATCATGATTATAATTCTGGATATAATGGATACATGAAAAAATTGTAATTATAAAGGGTTTATTTTTGACTCAAGTACCAATGATGGTTAAAACGACCGTTATTAACTTAAATAATTACATAGTGTTCATGACATGAAAATAAGTTATATAAAAGGAATAATGAACTTGAAAAAGGTTCTTAAACAAGTACAAATTAACTAAAGTTTATTATTCAGGAGATTAATGAATGACCGAGTCAATTCGGACCTGAGGTATGGGACTTCGTCTCAATCTCCTTTCATTGAGGCATATTTTGTTTTATACACAACCTTCTTTTATACGGTGTATAAACCCTTTTGACTTTTACGCTTATCCAAAAGGAATCTTTTTTATACGAAGTGTTTTTCTAAAGGACAAAATGGAATGTTTTTGTCATACGTATGCGGCGATAATGACTTCTCCGCCGCCGTGACCATTATTTGAGTATTGGCTTCCTCTACAAGCCATACCATTTTTTAAAAGAAAAATAAATACCATGTTTTACTTTTCTTTTATTTTGGTTTTGAAAATAGTTTTCATAATGTTTTTATATCAATGTGTTGTATTGATATCTTGTGATTTAAAGGTGGAAATGTAATGTTTCTTTTATGTATGTTTTATGTGATACGATTATATTGAGGTTCTTGGGCATTATTATGAAGACGGGTGGTTCCGTGATAAACTAAGGGCGGGTGAGCCCGATATAGCTCTCAAATGCATTGGGTAACGTGAAGGAGTGAACCGTTAAGGTTTCTCCGAAGCGATTTAGGGAATATACCTTGATGGGTATTCTAAACGTAACCAAGAGGGTTACCCCCTACGTAAGAATGTTATGAATATCTCAAGTTACCTTTATGTCTTATGATTTCTATGATTTATTCATGATTTGATGAGGTATGTTAAAGTGCTTATGTTTTATGGGTAAAGTATGATTTCATTCTTATGTATATATGAACTCATGTTTCCTTTCCATATTTTTATAACCTATACTGAGCTTTTTATGATCATCCCATGTTTTTTGGAAATGTTTTTCACAGCTCAAGGGAAAGGTACATGATATGATGATAGTGTCAAGGAAGTGTCAAGAAAGAATCCATGTTTTATTTTAAATATGTTCCATTGATGGGAAAAAAATAAATACTATCTTTATGTAACCACTTTGTTTAAATGTGGAATGTAATGCCACTTTTATGATCTAATTCTCTAAAACTCTAAACCTGAAAAGATCCTCAATGTGTAATCTTGTAATAACTCAAGATTAAGTAAGGTTTAAGGCTGGGGCCTTATATAAACGCTAAATTTATCAATGCCAATGAAAGAACTTATTAGGGACCCCTTATAAACAATTTTTTTATCCATGATAAAGGTTACATGCTTTTATTGGCGCTTATAATTTCAATACCTTTTTGCACTGAAGATTCCATTTCCTTGCACTAATAAATGTAGTTTCTGTATATGTGTGCATTGTTTCAAAGTGGAAGTTAGGTTGTGTGATGCGAAGATATTGTGTTCAAGTGTGAAGGTATGTGGATTATTCATACACCGTAATGTCAAGTGGTTAATCTAACATGGTCACCTTAAGTTTATCCTACACAAGGTTGGATGTGTCGTGATTTTTTGGGTGACGTGATGGTCTTGAGGTTCTCTAGGTTCACCTTACGTGTGATGGTTTTTGTGATGTGTCTTAGTGTTTTATCTATTGCAAAGGATAATTGTAATGTGACACTTCTAGTTTCACTATGAAGGCCCATGTAGTCAATTTCTCACCTCCATCACATTGATATATGTTACATCATGGTACCTTTCAATGTATTGTGGTTTGGGGTTTGTTGGGTTTGTGGAAGAGGTCAAGTATCACATCGTAATTCTTAGGAGTTTGACTATTGTGGCATGGTGGAATTAGTTGTGTCATGATTTTTTTATTAATATTGGGTTTAATGTGGTTTGAATATAATATTTGGGGAGTTAACACATTGTGCCTTTTTTATTGGAGTTACAGAATTATTTCCCTAGTCATTCCAAGATTCTTTAATCTTTTAAAATAGTTATAATTCTAGGAATTGTCTCAAATTTCTTTCTTATTTTCCTAACTTCCATTGAACCCTAGGTGACCTATATTGAATTATTAGAGATATTTGGATGTCCTTTGGTTGTTTTAGACCCTCTACTATAAATTATCAACTCATTGTGATCCAAGGTGATTTACTCTTCCTCTCAATCCTTGTTATATCTTTCAATTATTTATTCGGAGAAGTTGTGATAATAGTTTTTTTGGGTTTTTAGTCTTTGTTCATGGATTTGATGGTGTTTTTTGTGTTATCTAATGTGAAGGATCTTCCTTTTGTGTTCTTGGCAAGGAGTTCATCTTAAATTGTTTTTTAATGTAATTGTTGAAGCATTGGTTTATGTGGTGGATTCAAGAAATATTTTCTTATTTATGTGTAATTGTGGAATTATCATGCATTTTCATTTTTGGGGTGGATGATATGGATTGACATTAAATGATAATGAGTTGAACTAAATGAAATTGAAGGGATGGATGCTATTCACATGTGTTTTACAAAATTCCATGATATTTTGTATATTTTTATGGTTTGTAGATGTTGCTTCTAAGTGATTTAATCTTACTACTATGAAATAAATTACTTAAACAATGTGATTTCAACCCATGGAATAGTTTGAAAATACTTTTGGGAGTACATTTTTAAGTCCAGTTTACACAACTTCACTCTACTTATATTAAAAATAAAATGAAACATATTTGAAACATATGTGATTTTATAAACCCTTTTTATATAAATACACCAAAAAGGTCTTAAAACCCAAGTCATCCTTCCATGGAAAACTATAAAGAGATAAAAACCCTAAATAATACTACATATATTCCCTTTAATAGCACAAAAAATGGAATTTAACAGTGATGTTAATCAAAACGATGATAAGGGGGTCCCCTTTATCAGTGCTAAAAAAGATCTAATAAAGGGGTTACTTTATCCATGATAAAAACCCGATAAATCCCCCCTTTATCAACACTTTAAATAACACTGATAAAGGTGGTCCTTTATTAATGCTTGAAATAGAATTGATAAAGGCCTTGCTGGCTGCAATGTGTTGTTAATATAACATCACACCCAGAAAAAAACTGCAAAAACCTATAAAAACCTATAATTTTAAACAATTATATATATATATATTTATTGTGACAATAGGAATACAAAAACTCCCACCCACGGTATATACAAAAAAACATTACTATATGAATTTGAAACACTGTTTTATATAATTACATATACAATTATCCAAAAAACATTAAAAAAATAATGTTTCATCTGTTGACACTCGTGATCCCCTCTAAAAAATGTCCGCCCATAGTATCAGTTTCTGAACAAATCATCTCAACCCATGAAAAATATTCCTCTTATATAAGAAAACAAATATTTTTTTTTGTAATACTATAAAGAAATAAATTAAACTTTAATATAAAAGAATACATTAATATAATGTCAATATTTAATAAAAAAGACACATTTGGAGTTATACCGGTTACACCATGCATCATATTGAGGTAGGGTTTATTCCTACACATCACAGATGCGTTATGGATCCTTTTCTTAAAATATCAAAAATATCTGAATGTGTTTTCTCAGTTTGCAGTATGTCACTTATTCTTTAACTAAAATTAATGTCAATTTTAAATAATGACACATTTGGAGTTATACCAGTCACACTACGAATCATATTGAGGTAAGGCTGATTTCTACACATCACAACTAACATATAGACATTTTACAAGAGTATAAAAACAATATGATTATGTTTGCTCAGTTTTCAGCATGCCGGTTGTGTTTTTTTACTAAAATGTCATTTCAAACTAGAAACACGTATTATGAGTTATACATGTCATATTGTGCTTTAGTTTGACATGATAGTACTTCATACACATAAAAAATGATTGTTGAATAACTTTCTTAAATTATCACGACAATTGGAGCGTGTTTTCTTGATTTTTAGTGAGTGACACGTTCTGAACTAAAATGTGAATTTTAAACTGATAATGAGTAGTTTTAGTCATACTGGTCACACCATGTCTCTTATTGTGGTGGGGTTAATTCCTAAATGTCAAAAATAACTCATGGATCATTTTCCTGAAGTATCAAAACAATATGAATGCATTCTCTTAGTTTTTAGTATGCCACTTGTTGTTTTTACTTAAATTAATGTCAATTTTAAATAAAGACACTTTGAGTGATACCAAACACACTATGAATAATATTGAAATTCAAATGATTATTACACATAAAAAATTACTTATAGATAATTTTACTAAAATATCAAAACAATATGAATGCGTTTTCTCTTTCTCCAGTATGCCACTTGTTGTTTTTACTTAAATTAATGTTAATTTTAAATAAAAAGAGACACTATGAGTTATATTGGACACAACATTCATCTTATTGAGGTGATGGTGATTCCAACACCTAAAAAATGACTTATAGATAGTTTCTATAAAGTATCAAAACAATCTAAATGCATTTTCTTGTTTTTCAATATGCCCGTTGTGTGTTTTTTTACTAAAATGTCATTTCAAACTCGCAACATGCATTACGAGTCATACATGTCGCATCGTGTATCATTTTGATGTGAGACTACTTCATACATATAAAACATGACTTATGAATCAATTTACTAAATTATCAAGACAATCATAGTGCATTTGTTTGATTGTCAGTGAGTGACACATTTCAAACTAAAATGTCAAATTTAAACTCACAACAGACACTTTTATTCATTATGGTCATATTTTTCTTCAGATTAGGGTGTGTATAATTCTTATAGGTCACAAATGACTCATGGATAATTTTCCTAAAGTATACAAATAATCCAAATGCATTTTATCCATTTTCAGTATGACACATGTTATTTTTTACTTAAATTAATATCAATTTTAAATAAAAAGACACACTTGGAGTCATACCTATCACAAAGTGCATCGTATTGAGGTTTGGTTGACTTCTGCACATCAAAAATGACTCATGTATTATTGTCGTAGAATATTAAAACAATATGAATGAATTTGGATGGTTTTCAGTATGCCACTTGATGTTTTTACATAGATTGGTGTCAATTTTAAATAAAAAGAGACACATTGAGTTATACCATTGAAAACATGAATCATATTATGGTTAAACTAATTAATTAACATTAGAAATGATTTAGACATAATTTTACAAGAGTATCAAAACAATATGAATATGTTTTCTATGTTTTGTTCATGTCTGTTGTGTTTTTTTACTAAAATGTCATTTCAAACTAAAAGCATGCATTATGAGTCATATCAATTGTATCATGCATAGGTTTTATATGAGACTATTTAATACACATAAAAAATGACTTATGAATTACTCTACTAAATTATCAAGACAATAAAAGTGAGTTTTCTAGGTTTTTAGTGAGTGACATATTTTGACCTAAAATGTCAATTTTAAAATGATAATGGACACTTTTAGGCGTAATGGTCACACTGTGCATTGGATTAAGGTATTATTGGTTCATACATGTAAAAAATGAATCATGGATCATTTTACTAAAGTATTAAAATAAGATGAATTCATTTTCTCAGTTTTCAATATGTCATTTTTCTTTTTTACTTAAATTAATGTCAATTTTAAATAAAAAGGAACACTCGGAGTCATAATGGTCACACCATGTGTCATATTGAGGTTTTTTTGAATCAAAAACATTAAAAACGACTCATGGATAATTTTCCGAAAATATCAAAACAATCTGAATTCATTTTCTCAGTTTTTAGTATATCACATGTTCTTTTTACTTAAATTAATGTCAATTTTAAATAAAAAGACACACTTGAAGTCATACCCATCACATCATGCATCGTATTGAGGTTCTATTAACTCTTACACATAAAAAATGACTCATGGATCATTTTACTAAAATATCAAAACAATCCGAATGAATTTACTCAGTTTTTAGTATGTCAATTATTAGTTTTACTTAAATTAATGTCAATTTTAAATAAAGAGACACTTTACATTATACCGGCCACAACATGCATGATATTGAGGTGTGGTTGATTCGTAAAAAAAATGACTTATAGATCATTTTACAAAAGTATGAAAATAATAAAAATGTGTTTTCTCAGTTTTCAATATGCTAGTTTTTTTTTACTAAAATGTCATTTCAAACTGTAAACACACATTTTGAGTCATACTGATTGAATTGTGCATTGGTTGGAAATGCGACTAATTCACAACCATCAAAAATGAATTGCTAATATCTATAATAAATTATGAATACAATCAGAGCATGTTTTCTTGGTTTTTAGTGAGTGATAGTTTTTGAACTAAAATGTCAATTTTAATATAATAAGAGACATTTTGTTTTCATAATCGTCACACCATGCATCAGATTAAGGTGTGGTTGGTTCCTTCATGTCACAAATTACTCATGGATCATTTTAATTTTGTAAAAAAACAATAAAAATGTGTTTTCTTTGTTTTCAGTTTGTCACTTATTCTTTTTTCTAAATTTAATATCAATTTAATATAAAAATACACACTTAAAGTCATACCATCCACACCATGCATCGGATTTAGGTGAGGTTGATTAATATGCATAAAAAATGACTTATGGATCATTTTTCTAATGTATCAAAATAATAAAAATTTATTTGATCCATTTTCAGTATGTCACTTGTTCTTTTTACAAAATGTAATTTCAATCTTAAATAAAAAGAGACACTTTGAGTTATATCTTCCACACAGTGCATTGTATTGAGGTGTGGTTGATTCATACACATAAAAAATGACTAATATATCATTATACTAAAGTATAAAATCAATACTACTTAATTTTCATAGTTTTATATCTGGCAGTTTTGTTTTTTTACTATAATGTCATTTGAAAATGGAAACACATATTTTGAGTCCTACCGATCGCATCATGTGTCAATTTGATGTGAGATTAACTCATACACATTAAAAATGACTTATTAATATTTATACTAAATATTGAAAAAATTGGAATTATTTTTATTTGTTTATAATGAGTGACACTTTGTGAACTAAAATGTCAATTTTAAATTGATAACAGACACTTTTAGTCATATCGGTCGCACCGTGCATCGAATTGAAGTGTGTTTGATTTATAAATATAAAAAATGTCTTATAGATCATTTTAATAAATTATCAAAATAATAATAATGTGTTTTAAAAGTTTTTAGTACGTCACTTGTTCTTTTTTCTAAATTTAATGTCAATTTAATAAAAAAGTACACACTTAAACTCATACCAGCCATACCATGCATCAAATTGTGGTGTAATTGACTCATACAAATCAAAAATGACTTATAGACTATTTTACTAAAGTATAAAAACAATAAAAATTCATTTTATCATTTTTTAATATGTCACTTATTATTTTTACTAAAAGTAATTTCAATTTAAAAAAAACAGAAATATTTTGAGTGATACCTGTCACCTTTTCTTTTTTCTCAATTTGAGTACGTCAGTTTCTACGATACCAACTATATTTACCCAAACATTTCATACATTAATACCATATATTATTAGAATAATATTTCTTACATAACATAATGATATATGGTAGAATAGTTTAGGTCTAGTGATTTTAGAAATATGGATACATAAAGAACTAGTTCATAAGAGTCTCTCACTAAGTTATTCTTTACTCGAAACATTATTAGACATATCATTTAATTTTTTTATTAATAACCTAAAGATATGAAACACAATAAAGGGTTGTCATAGATGCTTAATATGTGTAAACAAGGGAGATATAAATGATCATATAAGGATAACATGAGCATAAAGATGTAGAAGGTGATATTATCATTAGAAATTCATACCCTTTACATCAAAGATCATAATCATGAGTTGTGGATAAAAGAATGGTAATTCAGAATAAATGACTCTTAAAAGATCAAAGAATATTATAAACTAAAAACACACTCTTCGAGTCATATTGAGAACATTGTGTATCAGATTTAGGTGCTCCTGATTGATCTACGACTGATTAATATACTGATAATTACTACATTTACCAAGAAAAGATTCATTATAGATCTTCTGGGAAGTCATACAATTCATCCAACTACTAGGAAATTCTTTGGTAGATACGTCCTTATGATTCACATAACATTTTATGCAATATGGGGTTTTTTTTTCACCTAAAAGGAACATGTTCTCTCTTTTATGGCTTGTTGCAGATATTTGAAAGGAAAATACGACTTCCCAAAATATTTGTATAAAAAAATAAATAATTATTAGATAAAAATGATAAGGTAATTAACTTACAAATAGTTTATAAATGATGAAAAAATTAATTAATTATATAAAAAATGCATATTGAGTCATACATTCCACAGCGTACATTACCATGCTTTCTACTTTATCTCTTTTTCAAAATGAAAACACTACATTTTTAAAATCTATCACATTCCTTCAGGTTCCCTCCACTACCTTTTAAGGAAAGTGATAAATGACAAGTATATAGGGGTGACAAGGTTTTGATAGGGGATAAGTATGCTGAAGACATTATTTGCATGAGTAGTAAGAAATTTAATTTAGATTATGTTAATAAGGTAGAGAATATATAATATTATGAGAAATCATAGTATATTAAAAAAATTACCTTCTCATTGAATTCTGAGTTGTATCCTCGAAGTCCAATCTCTCACGAGCATGATCAGTTTCGAACAAACAACCCCAACTCGAACAAAGGAATCAACCTATAAAGGTAAACAATAATTATGCGAGAAATAATAAAAATATGTAAATTAAACATAAATATGAAACAATCCACTAATTCTATAAAAGTTACATCATCATTCTATTTATGTACATTATTCTATCAAGTATGCTTCCCATTTGTTTCTGAGCACATCTATATCATCTTGTGAATATGAGTCTTTTTTAAAATCATAGTAGTACTTCAAAAATATAAATACACAAAGGATTAATAAATATTTAAAATGAAATAGTAATTATATTCAAAAATACCTCTTCAGGGATAATAATTTGTTCATGGAATATAATCTCTCTCATAAATTTTCAAACATAATAACCACAATATTTTCCATTGTTTTTTCTAGAAAATGTAGAAACATTGAGGTGAATAAGTAATTAATTTCAACATGTTTTTGGGTAGTGAAATATTATTAAATATACCCTGATACTAGTACAATCATAGAACATGTATTCTTTCTTATCCTTATCCCTTGACCTCATTCCTTATTTTTCTTGATATTGATGCACCACCCTATCATAATATAATCCTCAATAGAATATAATATAAATTTTATAACTTGAGGTATAGTTCTTAAACGTTTGATTTAGTATATTAAAAATTGAAAAACACAATCATGTGTGAATGGTTTGTAATATATCCATGCATTGCGTACAGGAAATAAATCTTTGGATTATCTAAATTTAACGCAATGAACATCAAATGGTGCCTAAAAATACAAAAAGGAATAACTGATGAAAGAAATGAAAATATATTTTATATGATAAAATTTAGGCTTTTACCCCTACATCATTGGTATAAAATAGAGTCTATCATTTTAAATTTTTCATTAAAATGATTTGATCAGAACTTCCACTATTTCATCCTTTTTTGGTATCTATTTTTGGTTGTTCTGTAGAGGTTATGTGAGGACTAACGAGTCAAAAATTTTTATCATTGGAGAATCCCTTATATTGTTTTATGTATATATTCTGGATAAAAATATGAAATGTATTTAGTCATAATTAACATATTATATCAGATTTTGTAAAATCAAATCATGAAAACATACCTCATGTATATATTTACAACTAAGCCACGTAGCCAATTATAATCAATGATTTCACTTGCATTCCCAACACCAATGAATTATTGATCTTTATCTTCATACATATTTTCTTCAAAATGAACTATGTGATTATGAACATCTTTTAACTTTGTATCCACATGAAAGATCAATTATAGTAAATGAGGATATAGAATGGGTGGGGTAATGGTGATTTTGGTAGATCTTTTCAATTGGTTGGTCGATACTTTTGATGGGTTTGAGTTGGTGTTTCATCTCATCACCTCTCCTTTTCTGTCTATAATAAAATTAATCAATTAAGGCTATTTTTCCTTAATTTTTAAAGGATTAACTTGAAAAATAAATTGTAAATGAATACCTCTTTATCGACATGTTTTTTACAAGATGTGACCAACCTACGATGAATGTTACAATATCTTTTTCGACTGTATGAATATCTTCCACAAGAATTGGAAAAGGTATCTTAGCACTTAGATCATGGGCTACACTAATCGACACTTGCACATGACCTGATGGAAGTGGTATGGTGTGTAGTATGTCGTTTTGGATATTGAACATCATAGACCTCACTATAAGGTGATGGGTGGGATTTGAATGGTATAAATTATAGTCATTATAACCCTGTAAAATATCAATACAAGAAAGGTATCAGTTTCTGTTTGATTCACATTTGAAAGAAAAATTTATTAGAACATTGATTTCATTAGCTAAGACATCTCTTTGAGGGTAATGGCTCACCTCATAGCCCGGTGGGGGGGGGGGGAGGGGTTCTCCATGCAATGGTTGTTATTTAGTTGCTTCTTCTCTTTTCCTCCCTCCATTAAAGTTCCCATCATCTCCATCTTCCATTAGAATTCTTCCTCAAGGGTATCTATTATTTCTCTCATATGTGTGGATAATTCACTATGATCCTCCTCTTATTTTTTTCTCTCAAAATATGTTCAGGGTGTCACCCCAAAACCCACACCTCTTACATGACCATACTATTCTGGCCACTTCAAGGCCACTGATAGTATGCATTAATATGGTATGTGTTTTTCTGATCTTTATGACTATATAGTATATAAAATATTAGAAAATAAGTTATCATTGTTATGTAACAGTGATTTAAAGAAATGTTTTTACTATGTAATACTTACAAATGTTTCCCAAACTTTGTGTGTGTTTTAATCTATTAGTATCCCATTTTTATTTACACGTGCTTCCTTCCATAGCACATTGTGTGGGATATAAGTATCTTTGGATATGGAGTCATCAATATGCATATAAATTGGGGAATATAATTATGGTGCTGTTTCATGTCACATAAAAGTATTACAGTAGATTTAAAATATGTACCAATTTGTTTTTCAAATGATGAGTACCTCATCCTTGATATATGGTAGGGGTAGGTAGGTTTTTCTACTCATTCTTCATTTCTAGCACTCAGTTTCTATTTGAAAAATAATAAATTTTCAATCAAAGTGATGAATACATGTATCTTAAAACAACATATTACTAACCACAATGTACCAGAAAATAAAAATCAACATGATGACCAGTAAATGCATCTGATGCTTCTTAGGCTTTCAGGTGTGCATAGATAATGGGTGGGTATATGTTTATTTTCCCTTCATCATATTTAAATGATGTCTTGTTAAAATTGTGAGAAATACTCTATTAATAATTCTAGAAAGAATTAATATATATTTCTTATGGGATCCATCTACTATAAATTCAATTTGTAATGGATGATGAAGAGAAAGTCAATATTTCAATATTTTATTTTTTATTAAGATAAAGAAATGATATCATAATGTTACCATAATCTATTCCCACATCAGTGTATTATGCTCGGACACAACATGGTTCCACAAGTCTTCATTAATTGGTACACTTTGATGAGTAATGATTCTAATGTATCTACTAAACATGGACTTGTAGGGGTTAACATGCTAGCCGCACACATTCTATCCTAACTTGTATTCAGCGCCTTTTACTTTTTTAAATAATTATTATTTATAACACCATAAAACTACAATGATCCTATTTTTTATGCATCTTTGATCATTCATCACCTATAATTTCCCCTGACTCAACATTGTCAATATGTTCCTATAGAGTGGTATTATTGTCATGTGCAGATGGTTGTTGTACCTCAGCACTGGGAGTAGCAGTAGGTTGATAAACCAGTTGTTACGTAGTAATGGGAGCTTGAACATGTGAAAATGGTCATTCCTCTATGATGTAAGAAGTAGCAAGTTCATATACCTACTATTCCTTGGGATTAGAAGGACTATCACATGCAGAAGGCCATTGTTCCTCTTCACTACTAGAAACAACAAGTTGATAGACCTATTTTTCCTTAGGATTGGGAGCACTCGGATTTGAAAAAGTCATTATCTGCAGAAGTAGTTTAACATTTAATTTATATAACATAAATTCAATAGAAAATAGATAATAAAATCAAGTTACATGATTCATATTACAAAAAAATATAACCTGATTATTGAACTCTCTTTTTTTAAAGGTTGAAGAAATTTTACCCCTCTATCGACTTTCCAAATCCCTTCATTGTGCTCTACTATTACAACAAAACTCCATCTATATTGGGACTTCTATGAAATTAATGTGACATAGTAATTAAAGGTACATCCTTAGTTGAATTTCAATATAACCCTTCAGGGGTTTCATCCGATAAAAAGACAATTTACCACCTTTGGTTTATAGGATATGGGACATTGAATGTTTGTGCTACCTGTGATGCCATTATAAACTATTTATCTTTGTACCATTTCTTATTGAAATCAACCTCCAAAAATCCTAATTCATATATTCTAACAAAAATATTACTATCAACACACTTTCATTGAAAAATCGATACTTAGAATGTTGTATAATCGAACTCCAATATTGGTTCGATGATTCTAAAGTATGACATGTTCACAAAAATTGGATTTCTATCATTAGTACCGAAAACATGCATCGCTTCAGACACAAGTGTAAATCCACATTTTTTCATGGTACAATCTTCATCATAATTATTTGTATAAAATGTATAACCGTAGATTACAAAAAAATTGTAATATAATACTAACACACTTGGTCCTCCAGCTATCCATCAGTGTTTTTAAAACCGAATCCTTATTTTCACCTAGATTCTTAAAAATATGGTCTTGAAACCATCTTATAAACTGTTGATTATGTGTATTTGATATCCATATTTCATACATTGATGGATTTAAATGCCTAAAATTTCTTTATGGGTTTCAACATATGGGGAAGAATCCAAACTATTATGAAAAAAGTAAATGCGGGCCTACTCCTGATCTATAATATTGATTGTGACAATATCTCCTCCCAAAATTCCATCACCCAAAAGCTACCCAATGTAATGAGATTTGTGGTGGATCAGTGATTTCCACACCAGACAAGTATTCAGTATATAATTCAATGGATTTCTCAATAATATATCGCTATGCAATACAACCCTTTGGCCGACTACGATTTTTGACATACCCTTTCAAAATCATAATATACCATTCAATGGGTACATCCATATATAGTGTACAAGATCACATATTTGAATCTCTCTCATCAAGTAAACCATTAAATGAACCATCATATCAAATAATATTGGTAGGAAGAACATTTCCAATTCACATAATATAATGAAAATTTCTCTTTCCACAATCGGTAATTTTTCAGGGTCTATAACTTTACTACATAAAAAATTAAAGAAGAAATAGATGTTGGATAATTTATGATGGAAATTGTTGGAAAAAATTCAATTTATAGATATAGAAATTATATCTAACATAAAAACATGGATGCCATGTGATTCCATACCCTTTAAATTTAAACCAGTCATTGAAACAATGTTCTTGATATTTAATGAATACCCCAATGGAAGCCTTATGTCATTAAATAAGTTGAAAAAATGATATCTATCCTTATTTGAAAGTGTTTGAGAATTTTAAGGAATAATAGTTGTTTTTCACCCTTCACTGGTGCTATCATTTTTATTATTTCAATAGAAACCATATCCAACCTATAATTAATTCCATCCTTTTTTTCTGGGTGCATTTAGCAATGTCTATATGAAACCATCACATATTTTTTTTCAACATGCATAACATTAAAAAAATGTTTTATGTACAAACAATTCCAATATGGTAATTAAAAAAACTGATCTATTTTTTCAACTAGATTTCGTAAAGTTTTTCGAAAATTGTTTACCAAAAGTAGTGTCTACATCTTTTACTTTATCATATTGTTGATTATCTATTAGTATAGAAGGTTTTGTATGTTCTTATAAACCTCGTTTGAATGATATTATCCAATATCAGTACTTATTTTTTCAGGGTAGAAATATATGATGTTTTAGAAACACGGTTTTCGATGAAAATTTCAACCTAATTGACTCTGTACCTTATTCGCAAACATGACACCAATGAGTTAATTTAATGATATATCATGACAAATTTACATAAGTAGGAAATTCATTTATTGTCCTATACAACATGTCTCTAAATGAGAAATCTTCATTTCTGTAATCATCATACAATGTAACACCTGAATCCCACAATAATTTAAAATCCTCAATCAATGGATCCAAATAAACATCTATATCATTACCCAGTTGTTTTGGTCCTGATATAAGAATATAAAACATGATGAATTTTCATTTCATGCATAAACATGGTGATAGGTTATAATTTACCAACATAACTGGCTATGTACGATGAGTGATTCTTTAAAAACCAAAAAGATTCACGATATTTTTAGATAATGCAAGATAAAGGTTTATTGGAATTTTTTCCAATTTCTAGATACTCATGATAATTTTTCTTTCACTTAGGAGTGTCTACTGGGTGATGTAGTTTCCCATATTTAATTATTGTATTTGTGTGCCATATCAATTACCATACAGTATCCTCACTTTTTTATAGGCACCTAAACCTTGGAATGATTGGAAAGTACCATACAATATTTCTAGGGACAAATTAATCTTTTGTATGTAGATATGTGCCATACTTTGGGAATTATGTAAGTGATTTGTGGTCCATGTGAAACAATATACAATCATTCAAACAATAATATGTTCTTTTTGAGATCATAGCCATTGAGTTTATCATTCATTTGGCATCATATGTTTGGATTGAAATCTCATTATATTCTGGGAGCATGTCATTCAAGAAAGAAATTAGTTCCATAAAACTAGCATCACTCCATCTACTTCCTAATTTCAAATTATATAGCTTCAGTACAGCTGACAATGCTGTATATTTAGGGAAACCAACATACATTGACATCTTTTCACAACTCTTTAACTTCTCAAACAATTTCCTACAATCACGAAGTTCATATTCAACTGTTCTTATTATTTCCTCAATATTATCTTTATCCTCATTCATATCTATTATCACATCCTCGATACAGTCTTCTTCATTGTCAACAATTGTAATCATATTAGATGATCCATAAAAAGTATTACTAACCATACCACTGTCTACATTCTATTTTTCCACTTGTTTATTCCAAAATTTATAACTTATATCTATTCCATGAAAGATCATGTTTTTTTATAACTCTTCTAGAATAATTTTTCTTGAATTAAAACAACATAAACATAAACAAATGATTTGAGAAGGATCATATACCTAATATTTTTTCAAACATGAGAACTATTTCACTCCATGTTCATACTCTTTTGTTAAACGACTGGAATCCATCAATTATTTATTCATATCCGTCCTATTTGATTCGTTAAAATCAATATTTAACAAAATAAATACACAAAACATTGATATAAAATTTACCAAGGAAGAAAAAATTTATATTCTTTAAGCATATTTAAATATTTATCCATAATATCTACTTTTTAGAACCAATTCCCTTCATTTGGGATCTTCTAGATAAATAAAAATTCATCTCCTCTGACCTTTCCTTAATTGGTGTAACTAAGAGAAATTCATCCATATAAAGAAGTAAAATTTAAAAACTCTTGTAATAATACACCTTTATATAGTAGAAATTATTTACATTATACTACATGAACATTAATTCTACAATGAAATCATTGAAATTATAATTACACGGTCATGGTGCCAACTTAAGCTGATAAAAAATTCATTTGAGACTGGAACCAAACCTTATATTTTATTTAGCATGAAACATTCCAGTTGATCTATGTAAATATTTTCCTCCGAATCTCCATAGAGGAATATAATCATGACATAAATTTGTTCTATAAATAAACTTTAAATGGAAACCAAGCTGAGAACCATCTGAATTATTATGTACTTTACAATAGGAGAGAAAACATAACTAAAATCTAATACTTATAATTATTGAAATATATTTACAAATAGAGACACCTTTCACTATTTCCTATCTTCCAATTTCTCCTTTAGATGATAAGTCAAATTTTTATTTATATCCCACTTTCCTAGTTCAAATTATATTATCTACAATGTATCAAAATCATAGAGGGAATTCAATTATTTATTTCTTTTTACTCACACTACAATGAGGCCAATACTCGGCCTACGTTGAATCCTAAAAAATAGAAAATCCGCCTAACTTACCCACACATTCCACCTTAGGGACACTCTTATATACTAAGAAAACCATACTACTCGGGGAAACAAGGTAGTGCATGAGCTTACTAGTCTAGTATACATCTGGACTTATTTCTTAATTCATAGGGTTCCCATGTAGCCAAATAAGTGGAAGTGGGAAAAAAGTTAATGATCACCACATGAATAAATATAATATAAGTGTTAAATCACATGTCAAATCTAACACCCTCATAATAAAGATACCATTTCACATCACAGAATAAGTATCAAGCATTTCATATTAATAGTCAATCACATCTATTTGAGGGAAAAGGCCTAAATAGACATATCAAACAAGGGGTACCCTAATTAAACCATGTAGGTGATGTTAGATGCAAAATAGATTTAGGAGTTGCAATGGGGTTAAACATTAATTTACCTTTAGTGAGAGTGAGGTCACGATTTATATCCTATGGGTTAGATAAAGATAGTGACATGGCCTTTCTATAGTGTTATTATAAATATTCTTTTCTTCCCAATATAATGTATTGGTTTTCATAATTATAAAAAAATAAAATATTATGGAAAAAATACATTTCAAATGTCCTTTGAGAACTATTTATAAATTCATATTTAAAATCCCATTGATAAAACCAACCATTTACACAAATTACTCTTTAAAATAACACACACCTTTTAAAATAAGCCAATCTATTCCAAGCATTCTTTCAAAACAAATTGCATGTTGAACACATATATTTTTTAAAGAAACATTTCAAAACACTTGAATCATTTTGAAAGAGGCACTTATGTATTTTCAAAAAGGCGTAAATCCCAAGATATGCACTTCAAAAAAGATACATGATGAAAAAATAAACAACTTTTTATAAATTATAAAGCAATAAGAAAAACAAAAAAATTCTAGTTTTAGGAAAAATAAACATTTTTGAATATAGTAATATCAAATTACACATAATATTTTTAATAAAAGATGTTTTCATCCAATGGGGGTAGGCCCCGAACTATTGACCCCTCTTCCGCCGTGCTGTGATGATGTACCAATGATTCTGGATGGCGTTGTATGTGTGGATGGAGAAAAACTTAGTAGTAATAGACCACCTTTTTCCATAAAGGTGGTGGGTGTCGAGAAGACGCTCATCCTCCTCCCCAGGAAAGGCGGTGTGATTGATCCCTGGTTCCATCTGATTGAACTACCACATCCTTCAACTCTTCCTTTATGAAATGTAGGGTAAAACCAAGAATAAATATAGTGCTAACCTCTAATGAATTGAAGAGATTTTATTTTTATTGGGAAAAATAGGGAATATGAGAATAGAATATTTCTCAAGTATTAATGATCATATATGGTAGGTCACATTAAATAATAAGAAATGGATGGAAAGATCATAAAACAATATAAAATATTTAATAAATTACCAGATCTCCATGGGAGACCTTCAACGATGAGGTTCCGGTTTTTAAGGCCATAGTAGGTTATCGTAAATCTCAACTTTGAATCCTCATATTGACAAAAATGGTCTTTTTAATCCAAGATCACGTGTATCCCACAAAGATCCAATATAAAATTCTATCACTATAAGAAGATGAGGAACTACAAAAATCAATTTCCTAAGTTTCAATGGAATATAACTTAAAAAGCTAATGGATCATGGTTTAGATTATAGTACTGCCACATGTGAAGAGGAATGATTAATGCTATTATGTTTGGATTCAAGAATTATGTTATTTGATTATCTTATCAATAATATCATAGTTATAAAAATTATTATGTTCA
Organism: Viscum album; assembly: GCA_963277665.1. Lineage (NCBI taxonomy): Eukaryota > Viridiplantae > Streptophyta > Magnoliopsida > Santalales > Viscaceae > Viscum > Viscum album. The sequence continues at coordinate 1,716,716,659 of OY728130.1, forward strand.
TAAAGATTTTACTAAAATAATTTTTCTATGGGGATTTGAAAGCATATGTTGAATGGTACCAATGAAAGTGTTTTAGTGAAAATTTTAACTTATTGGAAAATAAATGATTGAATGAAATATAACCATTAATATATTCTTGATGCTGAGAAAATGGTGTCGGAATAAAGAGATGGTTGAAATGGATAAAGTAAATTGGATAATGCTGAATGCCTTGTAAATGATTACTGATTTGTTGAAAGAGTGGTTTATAATATCAATAATGGAATTTAAAACATATTTGGATATAAGGAATATATCTAATAGTTAGTTTTTTATTTCATGAATAAGTAAGCATGCATGTTTCAATAAAATTTTATGGTAATTCTAGTTATTACAATGTTTCAAGAGAATACATGATGAATGTATTCACATGATTTGTATGTAAAAATATTGAGAAAATTTATATTCTTTAGGATATTAATGATAAGTTCATTTTGAAAATTTAGTGACTATATATTTTATGTTATGGAATTTATTCTTTTGGAAGGGACATATGGTTGACAATTTAGGAAAGGTATAAGTTGAACATTGGATAAGGTTTTAAGGATTAATGTTTTACTTCACTATATGAAAATATATGCATATTGGAGAACTTATTCTAACCATATTGGTTTTGAAAAATATATTGATATAGATGGAAATATTTTTCTCTCTTTTATAGAAATTATAATCCATTAAATGTGAATGTTAGTGCTTATGTTATAAAAAATTCAGTTTCGGATATTCATTTCTTGGAGTAAGGGATAAGTTTGAAATTTATTGAAACACAACCAATGAATGAAACTATGCTTATGAAATAGAAACATATCAAGTAAGTATATGTCCTTTGTATCATCCAGTGTTTTTGGACTGGATAAAGTTCCAAAGGAATTTGAAATTTTATCATTTTGTAGACATGCCATTCTTTAAACTGAGATTTAGAATGAAATTATGGGAGTTTTACTACATAAAAATAGAACTTTAATAGTGCTGACCTTTATTAGCAATAAATAAAAGCATTGAAAACGTTTTAATTTATTTGTTCTAAAAAAGGGCTGATGAAGGGTTCCATTTATTAGTGCTAAAAAATCACTAATAAAAGGAACCATTTATTAGTGTTTTTTGTAGCACAAATAAAGGAATTGAAAAAAAGAAAACAATTAAACAAATAAAAATTTAAAATGAGTAAATTTTAAAAATATTAACAATTTTATTAAATTAATAATTATATATAAAAATGGATAAATTTAATATGAATATATATAAATTATAAATATTAATAAATGGTATATATTAAATATATTTATATGTAAAATGAAAAAAATGAAATAATTTTCAAAACGAGCTAGTGATGGGTTTGGAATCCAAACCCATTACCAAAAAATTGTTACTTAAAAAGGAAAGCATTCAAGGAAAGAGATAGCTCAAAATGACGTCAAATTCCTGCATCAAAAGATATAATCCAATGGAAATTCAATCCCTATACATTCATCTAGATCCAAAATTCTATGGGAATATTCCTCTTCCCATTAGATGTTGGCCTCTATTCCATGATTTGACCCTTGGCAGAGCCTCCTTATCTTCCTCCGATGACAATTCAGATTCATCCCCTAACATGGAGAAAATCATGAACATCCATGATAGATCACAAAAGTTTATATCTGGATTTGATCAAAATCCATATTCAATGTTAATTGAATACAACTAGAGAATAGCTACATAGTCATTAAAACCAAAGTCATATGGCTCCATCAAAGAATAAATGGATTCAAGTTGTGACAAAAACCAGTATTCCACTTCCTTGCTAAGGCCTTCTATAGTCTTTTCACATTCCCGATCCACTGAAGGTATGATATTAGAATTTTTTTCCCATGTAATTTAATAATCCTCATCTGAGAATTTGATAAAATATTTATAGGAATTTTCATTAATTAAGTAAAGTTGGGTGGGTAAGACCACTCTAAATCCTCAACAACACTTTGATACTCGATCTACAGAGATGAAATCTATAAATAATTTCTACCTAGAGGGTCATCCTGTCTTAGGTTCAGATCAGATAAAGGCTATAAAACTTGAGGGGACTCATATGAAATGGATTTCTAAGGGATAACCAATTGGAATCCCTCTTCATATACTAATTTTTTCTTGCCTTCATGAGAATTTTTCAGAATAAGATGCTCTTTTCTTAGATGTTGATTAGCCATCTATTGAGAAGTATCCTCATAAATAGATTATCCATCCATTTAAGTCCCTTTAGGTCCAATTAAAAAATCCTTTGGTAGTCCCTCCTTCACAGTGGGTGCTACCACTTTATCGAGTATCACATCAGCCCAAAATCCTTTTACCACACTCCCAATACATGAACTTAGTTTATGAAACTTATTTCCTCTTAATGAGACAACATCCATTACAAAATCTACTTCAGTAGCTATATCTTCCCACAACTTAATGAAATCTGATCATTGATCACCATTTATTGCAATATGTTGGAAATTAGCCACAACATTCTGCTTTGAAGTAAAAAATGTGGCACTTTTAGAGTCTTCTATCTCTATATAAGCAAGAGGAGAAAATGTAGTGGCTATTTACCATCCCTGTGAAGAGAAAAAATAGGGCATGGAGTTCAAGAAGATTAATCCAAGTCTTTTAGAGACTTCCCATAACCCATTTGAAATCCCTTCACCTAAGAATCACAAACCATACCTCATCTAAAATAGGATCCTTACCAATAGAGGACTTTAGACCTTATTTGAATCACATATTCACACTATGTTTTCAAATAGAAAATATAGAGAATATAATGTCTATTTTTTAGTGTATCTTATCATGCCCAATAACATTACATTATGAGAAGAATCAAGGAGTTATCTCATATTCAATAAAAAACTCAAATTCATCATTATCAGTAGAGGGGAACACCTTTTCAACTAAAGGATTAGAAAAAACCACAACTAAGAAGAGAACATAATGTATATACCTGTATAATTTTGTTTACTTGTATATATTAATGGGGATGATAATGAAAAAGGAAATATCATGAAGAATTTTATGATGCCAAAATATTCAATTCAGTCCGAACACTATTATCCATAGTTGCGATAACGAGTTAGTATCCTCCATTAGGTTGAAGTTGAAGTCCAAATCACGAACACTAAGGAAACTTGTATTAAGGGAAATTGTACTTAATCCCTAAACCCTAATCTTCGACACTTCATTTTGGAAAATAATGTGGAAGAATCCTCATCCGATTGAGATACATTTACAGTAAAAAACTACCAAATACCAGAGAGGCACTCAAATAAATACCCAATTTTATTGGGTGATGAAACTTTCAGTAAAAAAATATGAGTGATGATTAAATTCTTACCTAGTTCCAAGTGTTATGAGATTTCATTTTTATCTTCCATCACATGATAAAAATTTCCCTTTCACTGAAGGACCCTCAATTCCGAACCCTTAACCTGATAAAAGGTTCGATGTTCAAGGGACAACACATCTGGAATAGTTCATGCATGATCATATGTGTTCATCAAGATACCATAAAGGTAAATAAAAAATGTATTTTGATTCTTATATGAACACTAAATTTAAGTAGGCTAAAAAAATTCAATATGAGGCTAGAAAGCATAATATATTGTCATCCAATAAGGTGGATAAAGGAAATGAAGAAAGTTTACCTCCCCTTTATTTTTTTGAATAAAATTCTAATGTCCAAGTCTCTATTGATTCACGAGACACCTAATCTCTATTATTTAATTAGAAAAACAATAAAATTTCTATTTCTCAGATTAGTATCTCCAAAGCTCATAGTGCTGGTGATTTAGAAGAAAAGATAAAGACCTAAAATAGGGTATCAATAGATATAGAGGGTTTTCAGATGGTTCCTTTTAGAAAGATCAAGCCTTTAACTGAGACTAGGCTGGTTGAGGCAGCACGACTAGAGGGTTCATGTACTCCTCCTTTAGTTTACGGATAAGATCATGGTTTCAATAATAAAGTGCATGTTTAAACATGAATTCTATTTGAGGTGCTTGAAGAATATAATGTCGATTTAAATCAACATCATAAAACATCATATTTGGTGGATGAGAAGTACCCCACAATGAAAGACACCCTAGACACCCTACTTGTGGCTTCGGATGGTAGAAGGTTGAAAGTACTGGTAGGTCCCCCTTGGTCTCCTAGAGTATTAGTCCCATGTTGGATTCTTCAAAATGAAATTTAAACAGTAAGGGTAACACTTCAATAGACATTTCATATCTCATTAATAAGGATAATACTATTATAGAGAAGGAAAAATTAAAAGTGGAGGGGAATGAATCTAAAGGGAATTGACCACAAGCTAGGTTTTGGAAATAGGGTCGTCATCTAATAATCCATATACGAGGATGTGTTCACGCAGATTGGACTACTAAGAAAGAGGATATCTAATCATAGGTTGATCCTAACTTGGATGGCACTAAAATAAAAACTCTATTATATCAAGAAGATATCTTGAGAGAACATTATTCCAGTGATTGTAGTAATGGCCATGGTTAAATAATTGATTGGAATTACCGAGAGGAAGAAGAACACAATATTGGTATAAATATTTAGAGAAAACTTGGACTTTGATGGTTTCTGATGAGGGTAATTATGCTGTGTCTGACAACATATTTTCATTCCAATATTTTCTTATTTTCTTTAGCTTTTATAAATGGTCTTTGTCCCTATATTTTCAAAAAAATACCCCTAATATTTATGTAATATATTGAAAATTTAATATTCATTTTGGAATTTCATTATAACATGATACATTTAATATATTATGTTTTTAATCGGTAAATTTTATTTATTTATTTTTAATATTATTATAGTTAGTTATTAACTCATTTTTAATATTTTGAATTTTGAATTTTTTATTTTTTTGGGAATTTAAAAATTTTAGATTATTTATTTATATTTATTTATTTTCTATATTATAATTTTTTAAATATGTATTCATCATTATTTAATTATATGTCCATATTTTTTAATAATTTATATATAATTAATAAAACTTATCCATTTTCTCAATATTTTTAATGTAACACCCTAGGCAAATAAAGAATATGACATTTTTATATTTATCCATATTTGTGAATAAAAATTTAATATTAATTTAAAAGGAATGCTATGCTCGATGGCTTACCCAATACGCAACAATGAGTTCCTCTGAAATCTTTCGTTGCACTCTAATAATAAAATAATTTTATTTTAAAGGGTAGTTAACACCTAGTCGTTGTAATGGCGGGAATTAACAGAACTAACTACAAAATGATTATATATGTTTTTCAAATATTTTTACTTTTTAAAATAAATTATAGAGGATTAAAAATTCAAATGAATCCAATTTTAAGCATAAATCTTTAATATTCTTTAAAAGGTCGATTAACCGCCTTTTGATGGAGAACCTGTTTTGAATATACTTTTGAAAATTTTATATATTGTATTTTAAAAAATAAGATTCTTCTTTATAATAGGGACATCAAAATTTACTTTGTGTAAATTTTTGGTATTTTTCAGATAAAGTTCATTTTTTTAATGAATAGTGAAAAATTTTGTATTTTAATTCAGAACCTATTTTTAATATAATTTATTTATATGATCATATTATATTTTGAATTGGTTTTAAAGTGAAATTAGAATATATTTTTACCATTTAATCCAATAGTGGTCATTGGAATTAATTTCACTTTGAAATTAGACTTAAACTAGTGTCAATCTTTTGATATATATTGTTCCATAAAAACACGCTATTTGTTCTGACATCGGGAATTAATTATTAAATTAATTAATGTAAATTATATGTTTTAAATTTTTAAAAATAGATATCATTTTTGAATTCGGAATATCAAATATATCTTAGGGTGAATTTTTGGTATTTTTCTGAAAAACTTCAATTTTTGATTAATAGTGAAACCACTAAGTGGTACTTAAAAAAACTGATTTTTCATTTAAATGAAATTCTACCACCTATGTGTTTTGAATTTCAAAAATACAACATACATGGTTTTCATTAGGAAGTAAAATTTGGTTCAATGGGATTAAAATAAGTTTTGGTGAATAGTAACTTTAAAGTTTTTAATCGCGATTAGAGGTAATTAGTGTAATTTAAGGTAAAAATAATGTTTTAATAATATGAAATGACCTTGACACATGTCCTACCCTTATTGGATGTGTCATGGAAGAACAAGACAAACCATGGGTCAACTTGGGGACGCCATAGAGCCACTTTGGTAGGAAAATGACATTAAAAACATTTTATTTAATGGTAAAATAAAAATGTCTCAAACATGTGTTGTGTTACTAAATTTTTTTTGAAATGGGGTAATACAAGTCATATTTTTTACTATAAATATTCATTATAAATCTAAAAATATTTCCTACATCATGATATTTGTTTTATAATTTTTAGGAATTAAATAAATTAAATTATTTATGACACCATGATGATCAAGTGATTACCTCATTATTTAACGATTTAAATAAAATGAAACGATAATGTAAAATCTAAGAACTACACTTGTAAAAAACCTATTGGATGGATGGATGGATTTCGAACTATTATCAAATTATCCTTAAAATATATAATTTCGGGACCTTTAAAATCTCAAAATCAATTTATAATAAAGTAAACGTTTATAACTTTCCAAGAGTGCCCCTCCTCTCCTCATATAAAAGGCCCCCACCTCTACCACCTTACCCACACCTCTCAAGCCTTTGGCTCAGCCAAACCCTGCCCATTTCATCTCTCCACGTCCCTATATTCATCATTTAAGCCTCACCTTTGGGAAGAATCCTTTCCAAGGAAGCCTTTGATCTCAAATCAAAAAGAGTTACCCGATTTAAAGGTAATGTCTTCCCTTGTGTTCTTTTGTTTTATTTTTCTTCTCCAACACTATAAACTCTTTTTATTCCATTACTTTGTAACAAAACCAGTATATTCATTATACTAGGACGTTGTTATATGAATTATTCAAACTACACTTACACACACCTTCGTCTAATGGTTAAAGAACATACTGTTTCTGTGGATGGCGAATTATTGCCTCACGAAACGATGATTGGTCAATATTCTTTTAACACCATTAAAGGTGGCCATTATGATGTCAATGTATTTTATATATGATATATATGGTATTTATGGTTTCCATATTCTTCTGTATTTTATATTTAAAACATATCTTTATGCTTTGCATGTTGTGCAAATGCGATAATTTCATACGACGAAGTGTGGACTACCGCCCCCTCAAGTGATATGACTCGTTCATACAATACATGGAATGTATAAAGAATAAAATTAATGAACTTAAGTGACCTATAAAACATATATATTATAATGGAATTATAATATATATATCTCTCAATTATTTTTAATTCCATTAAAATGTCAATGAAATGAAAGTAGCGTTCATGCGTACATATGGCCTACCGTCTCAATGAACGGTGCATTTCATTTATTTTTATCTCCAAATGTTATGGAATAGTATAAAATGAATATTTACTGAATATATATGATATTTAAATAATTAATACTATTCTTTAGATGATTTACTTATAACTACATGGACAATCATTTTCAAACAAGTTCATTTTTGACTCATGTACCAAACATCGACAAAAACGTCTGATATGAACTAACATTATTAAACAATTATTATAAAATCATAATACGTGATATCAAATGAATAATTATACTTTAAGGAGGTCATTAACCAATTATAAATTGACCAAAGTTTATTATTCTAGAATATAAAGAAACGAACAAGACAAGTCAGACTTGAGGTAAGGGATCCCACCTCTCTCTTTATTTTTAAGTACTCTTTTTATGTAACTTACTTTAAGATCCTCTTTCTTATGTTGGGGGATGTTCTTTTATATTCATATTTCTGTAAATTTTATGTTAATATGACGATAAAACCTATTTTATCTCATCAATACATTTTTGGAAGTTTTATGTGGCACCGTTAGGCTGCCGAATTTTCATAAGGGGATTTTCATGACACTTTTTATTCCTGTGAGATTCATGCTACATTGGCCACTATTTACTTTTTTATGGTGTTTTTACTGCACATTATTTTAATATTTTTATAATATAATCTCATTTATGTTTAGTTACATCTTCATTGTATGACCCTTATTTCATGGGGTGTACGTTTCGAAAGTTGCCCAAATCGGTTAGGGAACCTTTCACACTCCTCTTTTTAAAAGACTTCTTTTGTTATGTCTTTTAATTTACATCCTTTTATGTTGGGATATGTTATTATATATCCCTATTTATGTAAATTTTATGTCCAAGTGATGAGATACCATTATCTCTCTCATCATCTAATTTTATGAATTTTAAAGTGACGCCGTTAGGCTGACGAATTTTACCAAGGGAACTTCTTAACCCAATTTCGATTTCTTTGGGATCAACATGTAGTTATTGAATATGTCATCCTTTGAATATGTGTGAATGAACTTTGGTTGTTTTACAATTAATATCCACTTATATTGGGTGTATTTCTATTTGTCACACATAATAATGAGATTTATTTATCCTTAATTTAAGGGTACCTTCTTTATAAGGGATTTCATCGCATTTTACATTTCTATTGAGACTTCATTGTTTTTATGCACAAATTCACTCTTATATCATGTATATAATGTCCCTTGGAATATAATATCATGAATCCATTTATTCTCATGATATTATAATGTTTTTATAAAATTTTATTCCTTAATTATGGTATTCAAGTGTCTCTCATTTTGTTAAAAACCCTTTAACTAAAATATCGTTTTAAATATTTTAATGATTTATTCTTATAAATACTTCTAATTAATATCCATGTTTTAAAAATGGTTTTAAGGATTTAATTATATGGATATTAATGGTCTAAAATTTTAAGAACTTCAAAGTGGTATGGGAAACTTTGATTCAAAATCTCTTTATTAAATGTTTTAAATGGTTTTGAAAATGGTTTTTAGAATGGATTCATTATCTTAAAATGTTATATTGTTATTGCAATGTGGGAATGTTATCTTTCCTTTATGCTTAAGTTATTTGCTATGATTATGTTATGGTTCTTGGGAATTGTTTATAACGACGGGTGGTTCCGTGATAAAGTAAGGGCGGGTGAGCCCGTTATAGCTATCCAATGCATTTGGTAACGTGAAGGGGTTAAACGTTAAGGTTTCTCTGAAGAGATTTAGGGAATATACTATGATAGGTACTCCAAACGTAACCACGAGGGTTACTCCTTACGTAATAATGTTATGAATGCATCAAGTTACCTTTATGCCTTATGATTTCTATGAGTTATTCATTAGTCCTATGATTTCATGAGGTATTTTAAATTGATTTTATTTTATGAGTAAAGTATGATTTCATTGATTCTTATGTATACATTGACTAATGCTTTCTTTCCGTATTTTTATAACCCTTACTGAAATTTTTATGATCATCCCATGTTTTTTTTGAAATGTTTTTCACTGGGCATAAAGTTGAATAGGGTCAAGGATGGGATCAAGGAAATGTCAGGCTATCTATAAAAAGGAAATAGACATAACTCTTTTATTCAAGAGTTTTTTTGTGTGAAAAAAATGGAAGCTGAGTAGATGTGTCTACTTTGTAATCTTTGAGATGTAATAGTTACATCCTAATTCTCTAAAACTCTAAACCTGAAAAGATCCTCAATGTGAATTATTCATTTAATTCAATAATAAGTAATGTTTAAGGCCAGGGCCTTATAGTTGGTATCAAAGGTCGATTTAGATAACTTTAGAAGTTAGGGTATTCTTTAAGCATAAGAGACATTACCATAATGGCTAGGATTCCAGAAAGAGTAATATTTTTTAGATAAAGTGAATGAGTAAGTATATCTTAGTGTTTATCTTCCTCATTAGTACATGATTATTTTGTTGATATACTCAGCCTGACATTTTTGGTTTTAGTAAATGGATGGATCTAGCAGGCACCAATGTGACAATGGGTTTGAAGGAACCTGTGGTGGTTCTCTGATTAAGAGACTGGATGAAATGGGGGATTCAATGAGAAATATTGTGGTTATTCTAAACCAACTATTAGGATTCATCATTAACTACTTGAACCTTGGTGAGTTCTCTAATGCATCGTGTACGAGAGAACCAACTCGGCGTGGAAGTTCAGGTAATAATTATAAAGGTAACCGTTAGGGTTTATCTGATCCTTACTTTTGAGGTAATTATAGGTTACTATATGTTATGATGGAATATGAACGACATGAGATAAACTTGAGGTTAAATTATGTTATTGTTATTTTTGAAGATTTTATTGCTTTTTGGGGAATGTTATAAGAATTATATTGTTTTGGGAAAAGAAAAACACGCAGACCGTGGGACAACCCATCGCGTCAGACGAAGCTGCGAGAATCAAACCCACAACCAAAGTGCCACTGGTATTTATCGCCTACCACTAGACTATGTGAAGTCCCTTGTTAGTTTGACTAATTATTTTTAGTTAGATGATCTTATGAGTCTATAATAAGTTTATTTTGTGTTATCTATGGAAATTATTAACCTATCATGGAGGATATTTCATTAGGTTAATTACTTTTCAATATGAGACTTTTAGAGCAACTGATGTTATTTGGAGATAAGTGTTAATTTGTACCTTGGAAGACTATGTGACTAAATCCTTCAAATATTTGGGTTTCAATATTAGTTTGGTTTAATTTGAAGAATTTTATGGGAAAATTGTTTATCGAATGGTCCTCGATGAACTTTGGGTTTTGTTGGACAAATTTTGGATATTAAGAATATATTTTATTTTATAAAGGGTTATCCTTTTCTGGATTATCTGATCCTGTTCAAACAATTTTGGTTTTGGTAAGGGTCTAAAGACATGGGAAATATATAGTTCTCTTTTTTGGATTAGGTGATTCTATATAATTTAATTATAGCTCTCTTAATGTGAACAAGTCATCCTAAATACTCGTCTTTTGGAGAAAATATGAGTTCATGTAAGAAATCTAGTAAAAGTTGAAAGTCAACATGACAAGTAAGTATGTTTCCTTATATTTTAGTTAAGCTCATAAATAAATTCCTCAATGAAAAGTAACTTAAAACAAAAATGTTTTATGTTAATGTTTCTTACTGGGGAATCAAATACAATTTAACCAATCACAAGTTTGTGATTTTCTTTTGGTTAACATTCTCCTAAACATGTTTTCAATCACTCTCCATAAGAACATGACCCTTTATTTTCTCCTCCATGTACCTGTTTTCCTACATGAAATCCTAGTATGGGTTAACTCGGGTGACCTTTGTACTTGTCTTTCTTTCTTTTAAAGTGATTGTTTTACCGACTCTTATTCCTATGTGGAACTTTCAATAATGTTTCCGAGCCCAATTTTAAAATTGCAAGGACGAAATTCCCAAAAGGGGGGAAGGATGTAACACCCAAGGTAAATAAAGAATATGAAATTTTTATATTTATCCCTATTTTTGAATAAAATGTTGATATTAATTTAAAGGTAATTCTATGCTCGATGACTTACCCAATACGGAACAACGAGTTCCTTTGAAATCTTATGTTGCACTCTAATAATAAAAAAATTTTATTTTAAAGGGTAGTTAACACCTAGCCGTGGTAATGGAGGGAATGAACAGATCTAACTACAAAATGATTATATATATTTGTCAAATATTTTTTCTTTTTACAATAAATGTTAGAGGATTAAAAATGCAAATGAATCCAATTTTAAGCATAAATATTCTAATATTCTTTAAAAGGTCGATTAACCGCCTTTTGATGGAGAACCCTTTTTAAAAATACTTTTGACAATTTTATATATTGTATTTGACAAAATAAAATTCTTTTTTAGAATCGGGACATCAAAATTTACTTTGTGTAATTTTTTGGTATTTTTCAGATAAAGTTCATTTTTTTAATGAATAGCGAAAAATGTTGTATTTTAATTCAAAACCACTATTTAATCTAATTTATTTATATGATTATATTATCTTTTGAATTGGTTTTAAAGTGAAATTAGAATATATTTTTACCATTTAATCCAATAGTGGTCATTGGAATAAATATCACTTTGAAATTGGACTTAAACTAGTGTCAATCTTTTGATATATATTGTTTCATAAACACACGCTATTAGTTCTGAAAACGGGAATTAATTATTAAATTAATTAATGTAACTTATATGTTTTTAATTTTTTCGAATAGAAATCATTTTTGAATTTGGAATATCAAATATATATTAGGGTGATTTTTTGGTATTTTTTTGAAAAACTTCATTTTTTGATGAATAGTGAAACCACTAAGTGGTACTTAAAAAAACTGATATTTCGTTTAAATGAAATTTTACCACCTCTGTGTTTTGAATTTTAAAAATCCGACATACATGGTTTTCATTAGGAAGTAAAATGTGGTTCAATGGGATTAAAATAATTTTTTGGTGAATAGTAACTTTTAAGTTTTTAATCGCAATTAGAGGTAATTAGTGTAATTTAAGGTAAAAATAATGTTTTAATAATATGAAATGACCTTGAAACATGTCCTGCCTTTATTTGATGTGTCATGGCAGACCAAGAAAATCCATGGGTCAACTTGGGGACCCCATGGAGCCACTTTGGTAGGAAAATGACATTAAAAACTTTTTATTTAATGTTAAAAAAAATGTCACAAACATGTGTTGTTTTACTAAAACAATTTTTAAATGGGGTAATACAAGTCATATTTTTGACTATAAATATTAATTAGAAAGATAAAAAGATTTCCTACATCATGATAGTTTTTTTATAATTTTTAGACATTAAATAATTTAAATTATTTATTACACCATGATGATGCAGTGATTACCTCATTATTTAACGATTTATATAAAATGAAACGATAATGTAAAGTCTAAGAACTACACTTGTAAAAAACCTATTGGATGGATTGATTTCGAACTCTTATCACCTTATCCTAGAAATATATAATTTTGGAACCTTTAAAATCCGAAAAGTATTTTATAATAAAGTAAAAGTTTATAACTTTCCAAGAGTGCCCCTCCTCTCCTCTAATAAAAGGCCCCCACCTCTACCACCTTACCCAAACCTCTCAAGCCTTTGGATCGGCCAACCCCTACCAATTTCATCTCTCCACATCCCTCTATTCATCATTGAAGCCTCACCTTTGGGAAGAATCCTTTACATGGAAGCCTTTGAGCTCAAATCAAAAAGAGTTACCCAATTTAAAGGTAATGTCTTCCCTTGTGTTCTTTTGTTTTATTTTGCTTCTCCAACCCTCTAAACTCTTTTTATTCCATTAATTTGTAACAAAAAAAGTATCTTCAATATAGTAGGATGTTTTTATGTGAAGGATTCGAGCTACACTTACACACACCTTCTTCTAATGGTTAAAGAACATATTGTTTCTGTGGATGGCGAATTACTGCCTCACGAAACGATGATTGTTCAATATTCTTTTAACACATTTAAAGGTGGCCATTATGATGTCACTGTAATTTATATATTATATATATGGTATTTATGTTTTCCATATGCTTCTGTATTTTATATTTAAAACACAGATTTATGCTTTGCATGTTGTGCAAATGCGATAATTTCATACGAGGAAGTGTGGACTACCGCCCCCTCAAGTGATGTGACTCATTCATGAAATACATGGAATGTATAAAGAATAAAATTAATTAAATTATGTGACCTATAAATCATATATATTATACTGGAATTATAATATAAATATCTCTCAATTATTTTTAATTCCATTAAAATGTCAATGATATGAAAGTAGCGTTCATGCGTACGTACGACCTACCGTCTCCATGAACGGTGCATTTCATTTATTTTTATCTCCAAATGTTATGGAATAGAATAAAATGAATATTTAATGGATATATATGATATTTAAATCATTAATAATATTCTGTATAAGATTTACTTATAACTACATGGACAATCATTTTCAAACAAGTTCATTTTTGACTCATGTACCAAACATCGACAAAAACATCTGATATGAACTAACATTATTAAACAATTATTATAATATTATAATATGTGATATGAACTGAATAATAATAATTAAAGGAGGTACTTAAGAAATTATAAATTGACCAAAGTTTATTATTCAGGAATATAAAGAAACGAACAAGACAAGTCAGACTTGAAGTAAGGGATCCTACCTCTCTCTTTATTTTTAAGTACTCTTTTTATGTAACTTACTTTAAGCTCCTATTTATTATATTGGGGGATGTTATTTTATAATACTATTGCTGTAAGTTTTATGTTAATATTATGAGAGACCCTATTTTATCTCATCAATCCATTTTTGGATGTTTTATGTGGCGCCGTTAGGCTGCCGAATTTTCATAAGGGGATTTTCATGTCACTTTTTATTCCTATGAGATTCATGCTACATTGGCCACTATTTCCTTTTTTGTGGTGTATGTACTGCCCATTATTTTAATATTTTTATAATATACTCTCATTTATGGGTAGTTACATTTTCATTGTATGACCCTTCTTTCATGGGGTGTACGTTTCGAAAGTTGCCCAAATCGGTAAGGGATCCTTTCACACTCCTATTTTTAAAAGACTTATTTTGTTATGTCTTTTAATTTACATCTTTTTATGTTGGGACATGTTCGTCTATATCATTATTGATGTAAATATTTTTTCCAAGTGATGAGATACCATTATCTCTCTCATCAACTAATTTTATGAATTTTAAAGTGACACCGTTAGGCTGTCGAATTTTACCAAGGGAACTTCTTAACCCAATTTCGATTTCTTGGGGCTCAACATGTAGTTATTGAATATGTCATCCTTTGAATATGTGTGAATGAAATTTGATTATTTTACATTTAATATCCACTTATATTGGGTTTATTTATATTTTTCACACATAATTATGAGATTTATTTATCCTTAATTTAAGGATACCTTCTTTATAAGGGATTTCATCTCATTTTACATTTCTATTGAGACTTCATTGTTGTTATACACCAATTCACTCTTATATGATGTATATACTGTCCCTTGGAATATTATATCATGAATAAATTTATTCTCATGATATTATAAAGTTTTTATTAAATGTTATTCCTCAATTATCGTATTCAAGTGTCTCTCATTTTGTTAAAAACCCTTTAACTAAAATATGATTTTAAATGTTTTAATGATTTATTCTTATAAATATTTTTCATTAATATCCATGTTTTAAAAATGTTTTTAAGGATTTAATTATATATATATTAATGGTTTAAAATGTTAAAAACATCAAAGTGGTATGGGAAACTTTGATTCAAAAATCTCTTTATAAAATGTTTTAAATGGTTTTGAAAATAGCTTTTAGAATGGATTCATTATCTTAAAATGTTATATTGTTATTGCTATGTGGGAATGTTATCTTTCCTTTATGCTTAAGTTATTTTATATGATTATGTTATTGTTCTTGGGCATTGTTTATGAAGATGGGTGGTTCCGTGATAAACTAAGGGCGGGTGAGCCCGATATAGCTCTCCAATTCATTGGGTAACGCGAAGGGGTTAAACGTTAAGGTTTCTCCGAAGAGATTTAGGGAATATACTGTGATGGGTATTCCAAACGTAACCATGAGGGTTACTCCCTATGTAAGAATATTATAAATGCCTCAAGTTACCTTTATGTCTTATGATTTCAATGAGTTATTCATAAATCCTACGATTTAATGAGGTATGTTAAATTGCTTATGTTTTATGAGTAAAGTATGATTTCATTGATTCTTAAGTATACATGGACTAATGTTTTCTTTCCGTAATGTTATAACCCTTACTGATCTTTTTATGCTCATCCCATCTTTTTTTTTGAAATGTTTTTCACAGGACATAAAGTTGAATAGAGTCAAGGATGGGATCAAGGAAATGTCAGGCTATCTAAAACAAGGAACTAGACATAACTCTTTGGTTCAAGAGTTTTTTTGTGTGAAAAAAATGGAAGCTGAGTAGATGTGTCTACTTTGTAATCTTTGAGATGTAATAGTTATGTCCTAATTCTCTAAAACTCTAAACCTGAAAACATCCTCAATGTGAATTATTCATTTAATTCAATAATAAGTAATGTTTAAGGCCGAGGCCTTATATTTAAAGTATACTCATTTTTAATTATTCAATTTCACTCATTTTAAAAATTCATTCATTTAAGATTATATATTCATTAATAATGCTAAAAATATATTTGTAACTAAATATTTAAAATTATATATATATATAAATGTATATTTAATATATTTATAAATTTATAAATTTATAAATTTATAATTATAAATAAATAAATATTATTTAAAAGGTATTTATATAATTATAAACAAACAAATATATATCTTTAAATAATTAAAAAATTATAATAAATTTATTTAAATAATGAATATATTTACTATATTTATATTTATTAAATATATATATAATTATATAAATATGTATATAATGATTTAAATATTTAAATATTTTTTTTTCAAAAAGTATTTATATAATTATAAATAAATAATCATATTTTTAAATGAATATAAAATAATATAAAATATATTTAAGTAATGAATATATTTACTATATTTATATTTATATTTATATATATTTATTAAATATAAATATATAATTATATAAATATATATAATGATATATAAATATTTATAATTAAAAAATTATAATAAATATTTTTAAATAATGAATATATTTACTATATATATATATATTATATAATTATATAAATATATATAATGATATAAATATATTTATATTTATAAATATATAATTATAGATATATTTATATGTATATTTATAAATGTATATTTACTATATTTATAAAATTATATATTTATAATTATAAATAAAAAATATAATTTTTTTAAAAAGTATTTAAATAATTATAAATTATATTAAATAAATATATAATTATATAAATATATTTACATTTTTTATAATTATATTTTTAAATCTTTTATCAGTGCTAAAGTTTTAGCACTAATAAAGATTCCTCTTATCAGATCTTCTTTAACACTGATAAAGATAGACTTTATAAAAACTTATTAATTTAGAGATGATAAAATGTATCTTTATCATCTCTTTTTGGAAGTGATGATAAAACTGTCCCTAATATATTTAATGAACCATAACCGTGACTATTTCAGTCATAATATCTCAAGCTTCCCATATATGCTTCCTGTTACCAACACTCCTCCTCCTAAAATCTATTCTCAAATCAAGGCTCGAATCATATCTCGAACACATCCAAGGCTTAAATCCAAGGATCCAATGAATCATGACTCGAACAAGTCCAATTATTTAATGAATCCAAAATTTTGCGTGTGATATCTCTACTTTGTCTTGAACAAATCAAATATTGAATCTAAGGTATTCTATATTCTCATCCTCCCCACTTATTGATTGCTTGTTTGTGTGATGCGTAACGTGATTTCAACTATATATTTTCCAATAGTTGGGAGATTTAGGAGTTTCACCAATTTCGTTTTTTTGCATTCTTTTGTTCATTTTCTCTCTCCATTCATTAACTTTTTTCCATTGTGATTCCATCACTACTTTCCCACTCACTATTGCTAATTTTTTTCATCATATAGGATATCCCTAGGTAGGTGTATTTATGCTTTATCTGTTCCCTAATTTGTTTCATGTTCTTGGTTGTTTGAAATTGGTGTAACTAAATTTATAATTGTCATTTGGGTTTAATTGAATATAAATATGCTTGTTTGTCTAGGTTTTAAGGGATTATAATTGATTTACAAATGGGTTTTTGTGGATTTTTCCTTGATTTTTATCTACATTCAAAGGATAAATTATAGTTTTGGCCAATAAAATATTTATGATGGTTTTCATAAATTAATTTGGCGTTTTAAAATTATTTCAGGTTGTTTCTGAAATCAATTTGGGTAATTCATGAGTTCATTACCTTGAGTAATTGGGGTTTCCTTATTTGAGAAGTTTTCTTATGTTTTATTTTTTTCCTGTGTTATTTATTTATATCCAATTTTATGGATTCCTCTTTTCATGTTTTATTATTATACACATATGTGTTGGTTTGTATATATATAGAAGATGCAGGCACATATCCACTTGAAAATACGTGTATATTTGTATTAATATATATTTAGATATGTATGTGTGTAATTGAATATGATTATAACATTTAAAGAGATGTTTTCAAATTTAAACACATTGATTAAATTTCGTTTTCTCATATAGGTTATTAGATAGGTATTTTTATATTTTTTTCCATTTAAAAATAGTATTTAGCTTATAAATTTCTTTTTAATATGGCCTCAAGAAAAATTCTTTCTTTCCTTGTGAGCTTTCAATTGTGTTTTCAAAAGGATTTATGGTTTCAATTGTGTTCTAAATTTTGGTTTATTATTGTTAATGAAATGAATGATTTCTATGTGTATTGTTTTTCGGTTTTCATATGGGAGACCATAGCTAGGATTATAAATAGATGGGTGCTTCTCTATATTAATTTTGTAACATCCCAAGTAAGTAATGAATAGTAGATATAGTTTTCTATGTCTATTTGTGAATTAGATAGTGTTTTAGAGGCTTAAAATGAGAATAAATCCAACCTTAAGCATGAAATACTCTAATATTTTTAAAAGATTGTTTTACCGCCTTTTGATGGAGAACCATTTTTAAATCTATATTTTGATAATTTTATAAGCTATATTTGTCAAAATAAACTTATTCTTTATGATTGGGACATTTAAATTTACTTTGGACAAATTTCTGGTAATTTTCTGATAATGTTCATTTTTTTAATGAATAGTGAAAAGTGTTGTATTTTAATTCAAAACCTCTATTTAATATAATTTATTTTTATAGTTAGATTATCTTTTTAATTGGTTTTAAAGTGAAATTAGAATATATTTTTACCATTTAATCCAATATTGGTCATTGGAATTAATTTCCCTTTGAAATTAGACATAAACGAGTGTCAATCTTTTGATAGGTATAGTTTCTTAAAAACACGCTATTTGATTTGACAGCGGGATTTAATTATGAAATTAATTAATGCAACTTCTATGATACTAATTTGGTAAAATATACATCATTTTTGAATTCGGAATATCAAATATAGCTTAGGGTGAAGTTTTGGTATTTTTTTGAAAAACTTCGATTTTTGATGAATAGTGAAACCACTAAGTAGTAATTAAAAAACTGATTTTTCTTTTAAATGAAATTTTACCACCTATCTGTTTTGAATTTCAAAAATCCGACATACATGGTTTTCATTAGGAAGTAAAATGTGGTTCAATGGGATAAAAATATTTTTTTGGTGAATAGTAACTTTTATGTTTTTAATCGCGATTTGAGGTAATTAGTGTAGTTTAAGGTAAAAATAATATTTTAATAATATGAAATGACCTTGACACATGTCCTACACTTATTGGATGTGTCATGGCCGACCAAGAGAACCCATGGGTCGATTTTTGGGACCCCATGGAGCAACTTTGGTATGATAAGGACATTAATGCCTTTTATTTAAAGTAAAAGTAAAAATAACACAAACATGTATTGTTTTACTAAAACCATTTTTACATGGGGTAATACAAGTAAGATTTTTGACTATAAATAGTCATTGGAAAGATAAAAATATTTCCTAAATCATAGTATTTGTTTTATAGTTTTTATACATTAAATAAATTAAATTATTTATGACATCATGATGATGCATCGATTACCTCATTATTTAATGATTTGAATAAAATGAAAGGATAATGTAAAATCTAAGAACTACATTGTCAAAAACCAATTGGATGAGTGGATTTCGAACTCTTATCAACTTATCCTCAAAATACATCAATGTGAGACCTTTAAAATCCGAAACTCATTTGAAAATAAAGTAACATTTTATACCTTTCCAAGAGTGCCCCTCCTCTCCCCTTATAAAAGGACCCCACCTCTACCTCCTTACCCACACCTCTCAAGCATTTGGCTCGGCCAAACCCTGCCCATTTTGTCTCTACACATCCCTATATTACTCCTAGAAGCCTCACTTTGGGCAGAAGGATTCCCAAGGAAGCTTTTGAGCTCAAATCAAAAAGAGTTACCTGATTTTAAGGTAATGTCTTCACTTGGGTCCTTTTGTTTTATTTTGCTTCTCCAACCCCCAAAATTCTTTTTATTCATTTATTTTGTAACAAATCCAGTATCTCAAATATACTAGGATGTTTTTATAATAATTATTCGAGCTACACTTACAGACAACTACATCTAATGGTTAAAGAACATACTATTTCCGCGGATGGCGAATTTCTGCCTAACGAAACGATGATTGTTCAATTTTCTTTTAGCACCTTCAAAGGTGGCCATTAAGATGTCACTATATTTATATATGATATATAATATGTTTATGTTTTCCTTAAGATTATTTATTTTTTATATATGGAATACCCTTATGGTTTCCATTATGGGTAAACGCGATATCTTCATTTTAGGAAGTGCAGACTACTGCCCCTTCAAAGTGATTTGATTCGTTAATACCATATGTGGTACGTATAAAGGATAGATTTAATGATATTATATATGATACCATAGTATAATTATAATACTATTATGTATAATTATGTTTTAATTCCATTAAATATGAAATAGAAATGGATGTAGCGTTCATGCGTACGTACGACTTACCGTCTCCATGAACGGTGCATTTCATTTCTTACCTCTAAATGTTATGTAATATTATAAATGAATGTATATAATGGATATATATGATATATATGATATCTACATAATGAATATAATTATTTATATAATGGATATTTTACCCCACGAACAAACTTGTAATTATAAAGAGTTTATTTTTGACTCAAGTACCAATGATCAATAAACGACCATTATTAACCTAAATAATTACATAGTATTCATGACATGGTAATAAGTGATATAAAAGGAATAATGAACTTGAAAAAAGTTCTTAAGCAAGTAGAAATTAACTCAAGTTTATTATTCAGGAGATTAAAGAGCAATCGAGTCACGTCGGACACGAGGTACGAGAACTTCTTAACCCAATTTCCGTTCTTTGGGTTAATCTCTTAATTTCAAATTATATCATGATATTATTATGTCCTATCTTGTATTTTTTCTTTATTTATGTTTACATATAGTGAATACACATAATAGATCTATTTTATTTAAAAAAATGATCTTTGTAAGGGACTTCGTCTCAATCTCCTTTCATTGTTGCATATTTTGTTTTATACACAACTTTCTTTTATATGGTGTATAAACCCCTTTGACTTTTTTGTTTATTCAAAAGGAATATTTTTATACGAAGCATTTACTAAATGACAAAAGGGAATGTTTTTTTCATACGTATGTGGCGACAATGACTTCTCCACCGCCGTGACCATTGTTTGAGTTTCGGCTTCCTCTACAAGACATAACTTTTTTGAATGAATAATAAATACCATATTTTACTTTTCTTTTATTTTGGTATTGAAAATGGTTTTCATAATGTTTTTGTATCAATGTGTTGTATTGATATCTTGTGATTGAAAAGTGGAAATGTTATGTTTCCTTTATACATGTTTTATGTGATACGATTATGTCATGGTTCTTGGGCATTGTTATAAAGACGGGTGGTTCTGTGATAAAATAAGGGCAGGTTAGCCCGATATAGCTCTCCAATGCATTGGGTAACGCGAAGGAGTTAAACGTTAAGGTTTTTCCGAAGAGATTTAGGGAATATACTGTGATGGGTATTCCAAATGTAACCAAGAGGGTTACTCCCTACGTAAGAATGTTATGAATGCCTCAAGTTACCTTTATGTCTTATGATTTCTATGATTTATTCATGATTTGATGAGGTATGTTAAAGTGCTTATGTTTTATGGGTAAAGTATGATTTCATTATTATGTATATATGTACTCATGTTTCCTTTCCATATTTTTTTAACCCTTACTAAGCTTTTTTTGCTCATCCCAAGTTTTTAAAATGTTTTCAGAGGTCAAGGGAATGGTAAATGATATGATGATAGTGTCAAGGAAGTATCAAGAAAGAATCCATGTTTTATTTTAAATATGTTTCGGTTGATGTGAAAAATGAATACTATCTTTTATGTAACCACTTTGTTTAAATGTGGAATGTAATGCAAGTTTTATTATCTAATTCTCTATAACTCTAAACCTAAAAATATCCTCAATGTGTTATCTTGTAATAACTCAAGATTAAGTAAGGATTAAGGCTGGGGCCTTATAGTTGGTATCAGAGGTCGGTTTAGATAACTTTAGGAGTTAGAATTCTATTAAATGATTATCCAAAAATATTTTTTATGGTCAAATTGAAATGATATAGGATTTAAAGATTACCATGTTGCTTCAACTAAGATATTTCTATGTTAATAATGGTTATTGATAGAGGAAATAGAACAACTTTTCTGGGAAGGAATACAGAGTTAAATGACCTTTCAAATCAGTATCATAAGATGGTCAGAATCAGAACTAAATAGTTTGTTGCAGTGATGGCTCAGTTGACTCAGGTGAAAAATGTTGGTTGTTTTTATTGATGATATTTTGGTGTTTTCTAAAATTAAAGATGAGAATGAAATAAATTTAATGGTTATTTTTCAAACATTAAAAGAAAAGAAATTGTATAGGAAATTTAGCAAGTGTGAGTTTTGGTTGCAACAAATTTCTTTCCTTGGTCATATTGTTTCTAAAGATGGAATAATTGTTGATCCTGCAAAAACAAAGGTTTTTGAAGAATGTCCAAGTCCCACAAATGTAACTAAGATTCGTAGCTTCCTTGGTTTGGTAGGCTATTACCGAAGGTTTGTTAGAAATTTTTCACGGTTATCTAGTCCAATGACTAAGCTAACTCGGAAGGGTGTTATGTTTATCTGGACAAAAGAATGTGATGATTGTTTTCAGGAATTGAAAAGAAGATTGGTGAATGCTCTAGTTTTGGCACTACCTTCCAGGAATGGTGAGTTTGTTATCTACAATGATTCTTCATTGAAAGGACTTGGTTGTGTCCTAATGCAGAATGATCAAGTAATTGCATATGCTTCATGTTAGTTGAAAACTCATGAGGTAAATTACCCTACACATGATTTGGAATTAGCTACTGTTGTTTTTGCTTTAAAAATTTAGAGGCATCATTTGTATGGAGTAAAGTGTGAAATATATACCGATCACAATAGTTTAAAGTATATATTCACTCAGAAAGTATTGAACATGAGACAGAAGATATGGATAAAATTAATCAAGGATTATGATTGTACAATTCATTACCATCTAGGAAAAGCAAATAAAGTGTCTGATGCTTTGAGTTGAAAAAGTAATGCTTCATTAACAATGTTGAATTTGGAACGTGATCCTTTAGTTAAGGATTTTATGAACTTTGGCATAGAATTTGTTGGTGTAGGAAGTTCTTATGTTTTGTTTCAGGTATCAGTGAAATCTTCTCTATCAGACAAAATCAAGCAAGCATAGAAGCAAGACAGTGAGTTGCAGAAAAAGGAAGAGCTGGTTCAGAAGGGTAACTTTCCTAAACTCAAAATTGATAATGATTGTGTTTTGAGAATTGGGAAGAGATTGTGTGTGCCTTGTAATTCATAGTTGAAGAGAGAGTTGTTATGTGAAGCTCATATTTCTCCATTTTCAATTCATCCAGGGAGTACTAAGATGTATAGAGATCTTCGGGAGTATTACTGTAGGGACGGAATGAAAAGGGATATTGATGATTTTACTATGAAGTGTTTGACTTCTCAATAGGTTAATGCAGAGTAGAAGTTACCGAAAGGGATGCTTCAGCCTTTACCAGTACCAGAGTGTAAATGAGAAAATATATCCATGGACTTCGTTGTGGGATTGCCGAAGACACCTCGAGGTAATAATGAAATCTGGGTCATTGTTGATCGCTGGACTAATTATCCTCATTTCCTTTCTATACGAGATAATTTGTCTCTATATAAAATTTCCCATTTGTATCTTAAAGAGATAGTCAGGTTACATGGAGTTTCTCTCTCCATTGTATCTGACCGTGATCCCAGGTTCACTTTTAACTTTTGGAAAGGCCTTCAAAAGTCTTTGGGTACTGAGTTAAATTTTAGTACAACATTTCATCCTCAATCAGACGGGTAGTCAAAAGGAAGAATTCAGACTTTGGAAGATATGCTACGTGCTTGTTCGATGGATTATCAGGGAAGTTGGGACCAACATCTTTCTTTGGTTGAATTTTCATATAATAACAGTTTTTATTCCAGTATACAGATGGCACCGTTTGAGGCGTTATATGGGAAGCGATGTCGAACTCCATCTTTCTAGGATGAAGTAGGTGAAAGGAAGTTGATGGGACCGGAATTGGTAGAAGAGTTGGCAGAAAAAGTTTAGCTGATACAGAGACACATGATAACAGGTTAGAGCAGACAGAAGAGTTATGCGGATAACCAGAGGAAAGATCTATCTTTCGAGGTAGGTGATCAAGTTTCTCTCAAAGTCTCATCATGGAAAAGTGTGATGCGATTTGGTAAGAAAGGAAAGTTGAGTACAAGGTTCATTGGACCATATGAAATTTTGGAGAGAGTTGGATCAGTTGCATACCTAGTGGATTTACCTCCGAGTTTATCTCAGGTACATATTGTTTTCCATGTTTCAATGTTGAGGAAGTACATGCCAGATCCATCTAATGTTTTGAGTACAGAGGTAGTTCAGCTGGAAGAAAATCTATCTTATGAAGAACAACCAGTCCATATTCTCGACCGAAGAGATCAAGTGTTGCTAAATAAGGTAATTCACCAGGAAAAGGTTTTGTGGAAAACTCTTATGGTTGAAGAGGCAACGTGGGAATCTGAAAATGCTATGAGGGATAAATACCCCCACTTATTCGATAAGTAAATAAATTGCGGGGAAACAATTTTCTAAAGGGGGAAGGATGTAACATACCAAGTAAGTAATGAAAAATTGATATAGTTATCTATGTCTATTTATGAATTAGATAGTGTTTTAGAGGCTTAAAATGAGAATAAATCCAACCTTAAGCATGAAATACTCTAATATTTTTAAAAGATTGTTTTACCACCTTTGGATGGTGAACCATTTTTAAACCTATCTTTTGAAAATTTTATAAGCCATATTTGTCAAAATAAACTTATTATTTATGATTGGGACATTGAAATTTACTTTGGATAAATTTCTGGTATTTTTATGATAATGTTCATTTTTTTAATGAATAGTGAAAAGTGTTGTATTTTAATTCAAAACCTCTTTTTAATATAATTTATTTGTATAGTTATATTATTTTTTTAATTGGTTTTAAAGTGAAATTAGAATATATTTTTACCATTTAATCCAATAGTGGTCATTGGAATTAATTTCCCTTTGAAATTGGACATAAACGAGTGTCAATCTTTTGATAGGTATTATTTCTTAAAAACACGCTATTTGATTTGACAGCGGGATTTAATTATAAAATTAATTAATCCAACTTCTATGTTATGAATTTGGTAAAATATATATCATTTTTGAATTCGGAATATCAAATATAGCTTAGGGTGAAGTTTTGGTATTTTTCTGAAAAACTTCAATTTTTGATGAATAGTGAAACCACTAAGTAGTACTTAAAAAACTGATTTTTCATTTAAATGAAATTTTACCACCTCTGTGTTTTGAATTTGAAAAATCTGACAGAAATGGTTGTCATTATGAATTATAATGTGGTTCAATGGGATTAAAATAATTTTTTTGGTGAATAGTAACTTTTAAGTTTTTAATCGCGATTAGAGGTAATTAATGTAGTTTAAGGTAAAAATAATGTTTTAATAATATGAAATGACCTTGACACATGTCCTACACTTATTTGATGTGTCATTCCCGCCCAAGAAAACCCATGGGTCTATTTTTGGGACCCCATTGAGCCACTTTGTTAAGATAAGGACATTAATGCCTTTTATTTAAAGTAAAAGTAAAAATGACACAAACATGTATTGTTTTACTAAAACATTGTTTACATGGTGTTATAAAAGTCAGATTTTTGACTATAAATAGTCATTGGAAATCTATAAATATTTCCTACATCATTGTATTTGTTTTATAATTTTTAGACATTAAATAAATTAAATTATTTATGACATCATGATGATACAACAATTACCTCATTATTTAACGATTTGAATAAAATGAAAAGATAATGTAAAATATAAGAACTACACATTTCAAAAACCTATTGTATGGATGGATTTAGAACTCTTATCACCTTATCCTCAAAATAAATCATTGTGGGACCTTTAAAATCCGAGACTCATTTGAAAATAAAGTAACATTTTATACCTTTCCAAGAGTTCCCCTCCTCTCCTCTTATAAAAGGCCCCCACCTCTACCTCCTTACCCTCAATTCCAAAGCCTTTTTCTCGGCCAACCCCTACCCATTTTGTCTCTACACTTCCCTATCTTACTCCTTGAAGCCTCACTTTGGGAAGAAGTCTTCCCAAGAAATAATTTGAGCTCAAACCAAATGGAGTTACCCGATTTTAAGGTAATGTCTTCACTTGAGTCCTTTTGTTTTATTTTGCTTCTCCAACCCCCTAAACTATTTTTATTAATTTCTTTGTAATAACTACAGTATCTTCAATATACTAGGATTTTGTTATAAGAAGTATTCGAGATACACTTACACACACATACATCTAATGGTTAATGAGCATACTGTTTCCGTGGATGGCGAATTTCTGCCTCACGAAACGATGATTGTTTAATATTCTTTTAACACCTTCAAAGTTGGACATTAAGATGTCACTATATTTATATATGATATATAATATGTCTATGTTTTCCTTAAGCTTCTGTATTTTTCATTTATGGCATACCTTTATGGTTTTCATTATGGGTAAACATGATATCTTTATTTTAGGAAGTGCGGACTACCGCCCCCTCAAAGTGATTTGATTCGTTAATACCATATGTGGTATGTATAAAGGATAGATTTAATGATATTATATATGATACCATACTGTAATTATAATAATATTATGTATAATTATGTTTTAATTCCATTAAATATGAAATAGAAATGGAAGTAGTGTTCATGTGTACGTACGGCTTACCGTCTCCATGAACGGTGAATTTCATTTATTACCTCTAAATGTTATGTAATATTATAAATCCATGTATATAATGGATATATATGATATATATGATATCTACATAATTAAAATAATTCTTGATATAATGGATATTTTAACCCATGAACAAACATGTAATTATAAAGACTTTATTTTTGACTCAAGTACCAATGATCAACAAAACGACCATTATTAACCTAAATAATTACATAGTGTTCATGAAATGGTAATAAGTGATATAAAAGGAATAATTAACTTGAAAAAGGTTCTTAAGCAAGTAGAAATTAACTCAAGTTTATTATTCAGGCGAATAAAGAGCAATCAAGTCACGTCGGACACGAGGTAAGGGAACTTTTTAACCCAATTTCCGTTCTTTGGGTTAATCTCCTACTTTCAAATTATGTCATGATATTATTATGTCTTCTCTTGTATTTGTACTATATTTATGTGTACATATAGTGAATACACATAATAGATCTATTTTATTTAAAAAATGATCTTTGTAACGGACTTCGTCTCAATCTCCTTTCATTGAGGCATATTTTGTTTTATACACAACTTTCTTTTATACGGTGTATAAACCCCTTTGACTTTTAAGTTTATTAAAAATGAATCTCTTTATAGGAATCGTTTACTAAATGAAAAAAGGGAATGTTTTTTTTTCGTACGTATGTGGCGACAACGACTTCTCCGCCACCATGACCATTATTTGAGTTTTGGCTTCCTCTACAAGCCATAACTTTTTTTGAATGAAAAATAAATACCATGTTTTACTTTTATTTTATTTTGGTATTGAAAATGGTATTCATAATGTTTTTA
This sequence comes from Viscum album, assembly GCA_963277665.1. Lineage (NCBI taxonomy): Eukaryota > Viridiplantae > Streptophyta > Magnoliopsida > Santalales > Viscaceae > Viscum > Viscum album. Next base: position 1,716,744,599 of record OY728130.1, read on the forward strand.
TATCAATGTGTTGTATTGATATCTTGTGATTGAAAAGTGGAAATGTTATGATTCCTTTATTCATGTTTTATGTGATACGATTATGTTATGGTTCTTGGGCATTGCTATGAAGACGGGTGGTTCTGTGATAAACTAAGAGCGGGTGAGCCCGATATAGCTCTCCAATGAATTGGGTAACACAAAGGAGTTAAAAATTAAGGTTTATCTGAAGAGATTTAGGGAATATACTGTGATGGGTATTCCAAACGTATCCAAGAGGGTTACTCCCTACGTAAGAATGTTATCAATGCCTCATGTTACCTTTATGTCTTATGATTTCTATGATTTATTCATGATTTGATGAGGTATGTTAAAGTGATTATGTTTTATGGGTAAAGTATGATTTCATTCTTATGTATATATGTACTCATGTTTCCTTTCCATATTTTTGTAACCCTTACTAAGTTTTTATGCTCATCCCATGTTTTTTAAATGTTTTTCACAGGTCAAGGGAATGGTACATTATATGATAAAAGTGTCAAGGAAGTGTCAAGAAAGAATCCATGTTTTATTTTAAATATGTTTCCATTGATGGAAAAAATGAATACTATATTTTATATAAGAACTTTGTTTAAATGTGGAATGTAATGCAAGTTTTTATGATCTAATTCTCTAAAACTCTAAACCTGAAAAGATCCTCAATGTGTAATCTTGTAATAACTCAAGATTAAGTAATTTTTAAGACTGGGGCCTTATAAATTGAGGTATTAGTTAGGGTTCATTTTTTGTTTCCTCGAGAGGCTCGAGTTTCATTAATTGTTTTTGTAACATTTATGGAATGTATTCTACGAGAAAGTCAATTAACTTTAGAACCAATAGGCCAGAGCTCATCCCCATGTGTTGTAAATTATACGTGTGATATTATATATATATTTTGGTACCCACTTTAACTTTTAGATATGTTTTTCATCATCATCATTATTTAATTTTATGGCATACATCCTATACACTTTATTTTCTTATTTGGGATTTTGTTTTTTATTTATATCATTTTTGTTACATTTCAATTATATCGGGTTTTCCTTATTAGTGCCATTTCATTAAAAACAAACCCAAAAGATATCTTTAAATGTGTGTTATTAATAAATAATTTATGGGCCAATGAAAATGATTTTCAAGTGATTATTTTTATCTAAAAGGAAAAAAGAAATAGTTTAATAATGGTTTCAAAATTCTTTTTTAAAATATTATTCATTTCCAATGATCGATTTCAAAAAAAATACAATTTTTAGATTTTATTAAAATAATTAAAACATATTCTCCATATTTATTTCAGAATATATTTCTTTGTAATTGATAAATGGTGTCCTTTGTTTATAACAAGGATGGTTTTGTAACAATATTTTCACCCATCTTGTAATTAAAGGCCTATTGTCACTTTATTAAAAAAAGTTTCATTGTTATTTTATCACCCTTATTAGAAACCCCTTGGGTTCATGTTTTTTATAGGCTATTTCTATTTTATGGGATGTGTATTTATTATTATTATGTGATGATTGTATGATGTGATAGGTGGATATTTGGTGAAATCTTACTTGGGATGGTTTAGCTCACACCCTACATAAACAACCATATGGGTATATATAAATTTTATGTTTTCATATATGTTTTGAGGTTATGATATCAAGTTATAAAAAGAAATACTTAATTAAGTATATTCATACCATTTAAAATAATGATTTAAAACTAAATTCTAGTTTAATAAAATTACTCAAGATATCAAAACATAAATATATACAAAATAGTAATTTCGTTTCTTGAACAAAGGTCTAAGACATGTGAATATTCAGGTTTTGTTTATCAAAATAAAGTGTGGTAACATAACCCAATCATATGATAGCTACATTACTTTATGGATATTAAAATGATTTGGTTTTTATGGAAATTCTAATCATGAACTTATATAAATGAAAAAATTTAAATAATTAAATAAAATAAGTCCAAACATTAATTTAATAGAATAAATAATTTTAAAACAATTAAACATGATTAACATAATTTACACAATAAAGAAAGCATAAATATATAATTTTAACGTCACATGTGATGTGGTTTCCATCTCACCTCACCCAATATCATGAAAAAACATTATTTGGTCCTCTAACTAATTATTCACTGAAAAGTCTTTGCTGAACATGTTGAATTACTGTCTCACCACTCTGTTAAAATTCTTAAACAAACAAAATCATACCATGATCTTGTAAACACCTATAACAATGTATAAACTCAAAAAATTGTGCAACAATATGTTTGATTATTTTCTAAAAACACCAACTCAGTTATCTTTCTCTCATCCTGAGTACTAAAGAACCTCCAATTCGACTCACACTCAGATAATTTAAATATAACATAAGCCTAATATCAAACAAAAAATCTATCTAACACCTCATTATATTTTGGAAAATAGTTTTCCATGCCCAGAATATTTATAAAACCTTATTAATGTTGATTATTGAATAAATTTTATGGAATGTGAAATATTGAATTTGTGAATACTAGTATGATATTTTATGAAAATAGTTTTTCAAAAATGAATATCCCCATGATTGAGTTTTGAAATAATCCCATGTGAACCTTGGTATTTAGGCTGGTAGTCCATGAAAATCATGTTAGGATTTAAATTGTTAATTTACTACCATATTCTGAAAAATGCTATATTCATGTCATATTTATAAAATTTTAATGTAATGTTTAATAATCATGATTTTATTTTGATTGGGTGGTGAATTATTTTTTATTTTTTTGGACATTCCTTTTTCAAAATTGAGAATTGAAAAAGGAAACTTGGTTTTAAACATTAAAGTGTGTTTTTAAATGAAAAAAATGATTTTTTCCATTAAAATAAACTAAAATGGATTAAGTTTTTTGACACTCATGACGTGATTTCAAGGTGATCCTATAAAATCTAAAAATTTAAAAGTGAACATATTTCAATGTAAATGGTTTTGAACTTTTAAAATTTTCGGTAATAGTTTTTGAATATGAATTTAAAAATTTTCACTTGATTCTAACAGTTTTTATAGAAAATTGGGTTCGTATCCCATTACTTGTTTTGAAAAAAATTGGTTGATTTTAGGTATAGTTTTTTAAAAATGGGTTTCAAGTAGGTTATTAAAAATTAAAAGAGAATCCTTTTGAATTTTGAAAGTGGTTTTAATATGATATTTGGGATCTTAAATTAATATGTGGTAATTTAAAAAGTTTTAAGGATATTATTATCATCTTCATTAGCTTCATCTCCCAAATAGTTATTATTTCATTTTTGTCTTAAGACTCATACCCCATCTATTTTAGACATTCTACTATGTTTCTTGAACAAATATTAGAAGTATTCATCCCATTCTAGGCACCAGTGATCATTTTTGATGAACTCATAGGATAACACCTACCATAGTGGAGTAATAATTTTCTTAAATTCAATTACCCATTTCTTTTTAATAATACTAAAATTAATTAAAATAATAAAATGTTGGGTTTTCCTTATTAGAATCATAAATAAATTTCACCTTTGATAATGAATATCTTATGTGTATTTTTTTTGGTACAAAATGAATATTTTATGAACCAAATAGGATGGAGATGAATTAAAAATGGATACACGATAATACTTTGACAAAAGATTATGAATATGGAGTTTAAGAGTTCATAATGTTTGAAATAAATCATGAATACGACCCTTTTAAAATCCTTTTTTCATGTTTACATGGTTTTATTTAAATAAAAATTAGTCCAAATGAGTTGGAAAATATTTGATTTTTCATGGAATATATCAGAGCTATAAATGTTGGACAAAACATGAGAAAAAACTGAACGTGCACACTAATATGGTATGATAATTCAGTTTATGGATCATTTAATATGATTACTAGTGTAAATAGTGATGGAGATTGCATGAAAGAATTTAAAATGGCCTTCAAATATGACCTTCGTGATTTTCCTATGTTGTTTGAGAAGTTAAATATATATAATAAAAGACAATTGTATACTAATTTTACTAAATACACAAAATTTTCAGCTGTATTGAAGTTATATAATTTGAAATCTGGTAGTATATGGAGTTACACCAGCTTTATATAACTACTTGGTCTCTATAATGATAATCCACCAGAACAAAATGAACTTCCATGTCAAAAAAATGATTAAAAATGATTTCTACATTCAATGGGAATAATCTATAAAAAAATATCCTTCTCCAAATGATTTTAAATTATTTTTCAAGGACCATGAATCAATCATAAAATTCTCTTAGTGTGGAAAAAAATGATACAATAAAAATAAATCAAGTACTTGAAAATATATATCGTACTTTCTTCTCCGTCTATAGTTTAGAAGACTATATGGATGTTAGGAAACCATGATACAATTGGCCTGACATACATATAAAATAAATAATGATGGGAACCTATGCCTTCTAATAGATTATCCTTAGTGAGTGAAAAATGATTATGAGTGTCCTAAATTTGTAAATGAGCCAATAAATTTTTTAATTTCATTATCTTATGACAGAATAAATCATTTTTGTGTAAAGAGTAGTACTCAGTGTATATGGAACACCATGTTGGTAAATTATAACTTTTAACCATGGTTATACATGAAGAATAAACACATTATGTTGTATCTACTTAAATTTGACCAAAGAAACATGATAATTATATTTATTTATATTTGGATCCATTGATTAAAGATATGAAATTGATGTAGGATACAAGTGTTACAATATATGATGGTCATTGAAACGAATAATTCACATTGAGGGACATGTTGTACGGGATGATAAATGACTTTCTTACTTATGTAAATTTATCATGAAATAGTATTAAAAATAATTTTGGGCTCTTCCCTTTGTGAAAATACACACAATTAGTTTGATTGAAACATTCCCTAAAGACTTTGTTTTTAGTACAATACATTTTTTACCCCAATGAAATAAATTCCGATCCTGGATGACATTATTCGATGGGAATATTGAGAAAGGTACAACACCATATCCACTAGCAGGTGATAAAATATTCGATAAAGTAAGAAGATATTGACATTGCCTTTAGTAAACCATTTTTGAAAAACCTTATAAAATAATGTTATAAAAATAGATCAATTTTCTTTGAATTGCCATATTAAATTTTTTTGTACATTAGATAATTTATAGATGTCATGCATGTAGAAAAAAAATTATTTGATAGTTTTATTATAACATTACTAAATGTACCTAAAAAATGAAAGATGGAATTAATGTTTGGTTGGAAATTATTGGCATGGGAATAAGGAAAGATTTGACACCAGTGAATGGTAATGTGTTTAATTTTATTCTTCTAGTAGTTTTCACTCTTTCTAGATATGAAAAATTGAAATTTTTTATTCTCTTTAATTGTGTATATGTTCTAGAGGGGTATTAATAAAATATCAAGAATGTTGTTTCAATGAATAATTTGAAGTTACAGGGACTAAAATCAAACAAAATATATTTTTTTATGCAAGATTTGATAACCGTTTTTTTACGTTTCATTCTAGCTAAAAATGCACAACATGCATTATTAATACTCTGATTATTTTTCAAAGCCGTATGTAGTAAGGTTATATACCTAGAGAAGTTTATAATCATCAATAAAGAGGTTGAAGTCATATTATGTTAATTAGATATGTTCTACCAACAACCATTCTTTAATATATTGGTCCACCATATGGTTCACTTGGTTAGAGAGGTTCAACTATGTGTTCTTATCTATTACAGATGGATATACCCCATTGAAAGGTATATGTAAATTTTGAAAGGTTATGTCAAGAATTGAAGTTATCTAATAGGTTTTTTAGAGAATTATATATTGTTAAAGAAGTTGTTAAATAATATACTTATTACATATCCGATGTTGACAACATCAGTCTCCCAAATTCTTGTCACAAAGAACTCTTTATGGGTGAAAGGATTTACAGGACATATGTTGTTATAATTACCATCACAAAGTAGGAGAAAGAACACATTTACATTTTATATAATATTGAAGATGTTTATCCATTCGTTGAATCACACACAGAAATTATTATAGATTTGAATCCCTCAAGGGATGAAGGATGGATATCAAATACACATTATCAAGAGTTTATAGGATGGTTTTGATATCAAATTTATAATGAGTTATATAAAAATCCATATTCAATTATTGAATCAATTTTATGTCTATCCAGAAGAACAAATGAAAATTTTCTACATTACACTAGTTTTTTAATCAATGGTTACATTTTCTACACAAAATAACATGATGAATATAGTATGACGAAAAATAGTGGAGTTACGATTGTGGGAGAAGAAATGCACATGTTTAGTTCCAAGGATATAAATCTAATTTATGCATTAATTTCATATTTCAATATTATCAAATAGATATAGAAATTGTATAATAAAACATTTCAAGTGTCAATTTTCCATTACAAACGATATGATAATAGGTGTGTAGTGAAATTTAATGAAATGGGATTCCTGAAGGTGAATTTCAGTATGGAAGGGGAAAATGAAGTTCTATTCATAATGACATAAAAATGTATTGAAAATATTTAATGTCTCAAATCTAGAAAAAAAAATTTCAATTATTCTACTGGAAACTAAAAAATTATAGTGTCAGATAGAAATTCAATGAAGGATTACCTTTTCAGTGGGATATCAAAATATGTTCATGCCTCTCCCAATGTATAAAATGTTTAGTACATTAGAGGGGATGATAAATATGGGATTTAGATTCTTTACAAAGTATTCAAATCCATTAAACCTTTAAAAAATAAAGACATTTCAATGATAAAGATAAATGGTTTTTTTTAAAATACTATGATTTTCCTCATAACATTATCTATTCTCTACCACATTAACAGAATCTAAGTTAAATGTTGGAATACTCATGAAAATAATGTCTTCAACACATTATGATGTCACTAATTTTGGGGAATAACATACTATTGATACTGAAACAATTGAATTATCAGGGGATTAACAATATGTTGAAAAAAAAGAATGACACAATATCACATTGTTAAATAAAATTACCAAGGAAAGAATTAAGGGTATAAAATTTGAGGTTGGATGGAGTCAACACGGCCAAGATATTGACTCCAACAAGTCAATTAATATTAGTAATTATGAGATCACAACAAGGATGAATGTGTCGATTGATATATATTTGTTGTGCTACATACAACCTATAATGAAGGAAACCATTTTGTAATATAAAATGGTAATTTTATGATATACTTTTTCTATTTTACAAAAAAATTATATAATGAAACATGGATTTAATTTTCATTATTACTTATAGAGTTTATTTATTTTAGAATATTTTGATAATAATTATGTATTAATGGCCACTGGAAGATCCCATAGAGGATTCCAGACTTTTCTTACCTAGTTACATCTTAGGGATACTGAGTGGAAAGTAAATACCCACCCACCAGTTAGCTATCCAGACATTATAAAAAAGGAAACATAAAATAATGTCATCATTATTTGTAATAAGAAATCATTTTTAGTTCATTTTATTCAACAATATATTATTTTACATTGTTTATTTTTTTCAATTTGATTCAAAATTGTTAATTGAAAAAATAAAAAAAGAGTACTAAAAATAAAGAACTTGCATCAAAACCAATGTACCCCTATCGCGAATCCAGGATGGGGTACACTTCACTAGAGAATAAATTGGTATGTATTTTAAATAAAAAATAATATTTTTCTATGATATGAAATAACATATGTTCCTTTGTCTATATACATATTGACGAATCAAAATTTGAATCCACTTCCATCCCATGCCATTTTCTATGGAAGGAGGCAGATGTAGATTAGGAGGGAAAACTAGTTGATGGAGAAACAAAAAGTAGTATGGAAAAAATGTGTATGTATGAAATAATAATAATTAGTTATGATTTATAACCATATTACATTACAATATATATTTATGTTAATATTTTATATATGGTTTAGACACAAGAATTGACAACAACCATACCATAAAAAACTACTTTTATTATCTTTTAATCGTCCATGACATTATTGTCGCGTTAGGGGAGCAGGTTTTGGAGTGTCTCCTTGAATATATTTTGGGAAGATAAAACCACAAGAAGATATATATATATATATATAAATATAAGACTATAAAATTATTTAAGGGAAAAATAGATTCCTTGCAAGATATTATTGTCTGATCTGGTTTGAAAGAATAATATATATGAAAGGATCAAAGTGAATCGGCGGTGGAACAAAGATCTACACATGAAAAAAATACCACACTATATTTGAGGCCAATCATTCTGATAAACCGCATGCCTTACCTGAGGTAATGATTTTTTTTTACTATTTCTCAAAAATTCAATTTAAACAATTTATGATAAGTTTATATTAATAAAATTATACAGGGTAAAGTTATATGTGATTTCTATCTATCAACACCCACACAATGCCTTGTTGCGTGGGGTACAATTTATAATATAATGATAGATAAGATAAACCATAAATAACTCCCAAAATATAACATTAAGTAGGGATTAAGGTAGATCAAGATCTGACCATTGAGTTTCTTATTCCACTTGATGACCTGGATATTACAAGGGTCAATGATGATATTTGAACATTCGTAGCATGGCCGTGTAATCTTATAAATATACATGAGGTATGTCTTTAATAATTTTTGTCTTTATAAAAACATGTAATATTTGACGAAAAAAGGTATGAAGTGATGTATGGAATTATATATGGATAAAAGGATGGGGAAATGGAAGGTTAAATCAATATAATATGTTGAATTGACCAAAAAATAAAAAAAAACCTTCTAGGAGTACCTTCTCTCCACCAGTTCTAGATGAACATTTATTATCATTACAAATTCATGTAGATACCACATTTAAAGATGAAAATATGTATTAAATTACATATGAAGAAGAAATATTTATAACTTTCATTACAAATGTAATTGTTCTCGAGATTATGATTAACTCAAGTTTGAATGGCTAGGAGTCTTAGCTTAGAATACATACTTAAGGTACATTTTTATAATACATCTGTCAAAATAGTGATCTAATATATTCAATAAAGTTAATGAATAATAATATCATATAAAATATTTATATAACTACTATATAGAGAGAAAATCATTTGAATAATGATTTAGATTCATTAATCTCTATATCATTTCTACACAACAATCTTATTTGGATAAGGAAGAAATTGAGAAGAATAAATATGATCTATGAAATGCGTTTTATAAAAAATAACAGACAACAAACTCTTTTTAATTCTTACAATGAATGTGTAAAAATCTACAATCTAATGATATAAAATATATTTTTATTTTTTTAATTACTTATATGTTTTTTAGGAAACATTGGATATTTATCGCTGTCAATTTGAATACCCCAAATATTTCTTTTTTGGATCCAATGCATGGATATCCAACAAACCAACCACAATTGATGTGTGTTATGAATTTTTAATACACTATAATCAATATTTTGTAGATAAACCATGGATTATATGTTTCAGCCTATGTTTTAACATTAATTTTGTTATGATATGGTGGTTAATAAATATAGGCTAATTCATGGTATGAAGTTATAGAATGGACATAAAAAACCTATGGATTGCATCAAAAAGAAATATATTAAGGTATATACTAAAATATTTAATTATAAAAACATATCTAAAAACAATTTACATATTTTGGTTAATGTTTTTATGGTTTCCAAAGTGAGATAATGGAAATGATTGTCTATATAATGTTTACATATTTATAGGAGAGATAATAAACCATGAAAATACTAGCATTCTTGAAGAGGTAATTTCCAAAGGTAATTAGAATTTTATAAAATATATATCTTAATCATTTTTTTCTAAATTTTCTTAGTATGAATAATATTTTCTACAACCTTCATAATGAAAATAAAAAGTAAATTTGTATAGAGATGAGTGAGTAGTGTACATTGTGTCTAAATGTTTTCTGACAACAAATTTAGTTTATTACCTTCTATGTTTGTGATATAGTATGGGATATGACCTTAGAAATATATTTTGGGTGTGAATCATTAGTATCAGAATGATTATATATTATTTTTTTTATGTTTCTCAAGGATAAGTATAACTAAGTCAATCAATTTGTTTATAAACGAGCAGAAAACATGATGTCAGAATATATATGGAAATCATGAAGAAATTAATTCATAATACATATTTAGTTAATTTTCTCATCATTATATATATATTTTTTAGTTATTTTCCTTATCAAATTTATAATAAAATTAGACTAATTCCCTCTCAAGGGTTCTATCATTGGTGGTGGTAAATGATAGAATAAAAGAATAATACAGAGGTTTTACATTGGTGGTTGGTGTAATTATTTGGGATTATCAATTATATTCCTGATATAATATCACAAATGATATTTACATCCATAAAATTAAAAAATCATGTTTACATTAGTGAAATAGATTAACTAAAACTAATTATTTTTAATTCACATGATGTGAAATTAAACCATACAACCATTATATCACATAGAATCTCATAATTATTACACAAGTAGAGGTGTTTAACCTATCTTTATTTTATATATATATACATGTTCACCGGTTCACCATAAAAATATCTCATAAATATCCACAGTGGGTGAAAAAAATGTTATATTTTTGAATCATAATTTTAAAAAAATGTAGGAGGAATTCCAATTATCTTTGACAAACAAGTGTTACAATTTTAAGATATGATGAAGGGGAAAAAATTTTATTGTAGAAAACCTATTGTGATAAAACAATCCATTATGATGATATTTACTGTTTAGATACTTTAATAAAGAACTATCAAATAAGTAATCATAATATATGAAGGAGAGTATTACATACAGTTTAATATCATGTGGTAAGGACCACTGTAAAAATTTTAATTTAATATTAGATGGTCCAATGTATTTTCTTTTACATTCATGTAAGATCGAATAAATTCATTTTATTTTAGTTTTATATAATCAAGAATAAATATATTATAGTTAAATGATATAAAACTAGAACAAATTTCTTTTTACTTGATTTTATCATCATTTTATCTATGTTATTTAGTTAATTTCATCACTATTTTTTATCTAATACTTATTTTGTTAATTTTAATAGAGATAATGAAGAAATGACTTTTTCAACAAGTATTATTCACTCATATAATATGACCATGCACTCAACAAGACAATGTGGAATCAATCATACCTTAAAGCGATACATGATGTACTTGGTATGACTAAAATTGTGTGGTTTTGATTTTAAATTGACATATCATTAATGTATTGATTCATATTTATGTTTAATTTAATTATTTATAGTATTACTAACAGAAGAATTGTTTTATTATATAGGTGGATTCTTTTTCTCGATTTGGGGTTGTTTTTTTGAATCTTCTCATTCTCGTGAGAAATTGGACTTCCATGCTATAACTAAGATACCGAATATAAAAAAATAGGTTAATAATTTATACAACTTTCTTGAAAAGGTGAATTACTACTACTTATTTATTTAATTTTGTCAACATTCTTTCTCATATATATTAGATAATTTCTGTATCATTTTTATCTAAAACTAATTTAGTATTTTACATAGATATTTTGGGAAGTCATATATTTCTTTCAACTATCTGCAGAGATACAGAAAATAATGAGTATGTTCATTATTGATGGAAGAGGAAACCCCATGCTACTAGAAACAAGAAGTGTTTTAGAGGGAATATGGTTTCTATTCCATCATAATGGAACATGTTTCCTCTTTTATAGATTTTTCTGATAGTTTAATGAAAAACACAAACCACATACTCAATCAAACACACATCAATCTGAAACATAATGTGATCAGTATGACTTAGATGGTATGTTTTTAGTTTATAATTCACATTTTACTTCAAAACAAACATTACATACTCAAAAAATTAAAACACATAAATATATTTTTTAAAATTTTAGACATTAATCCATAAGTATTTTTTGATGTGTATAAATCATCCACACTTTAATATGACGCATCGTGTGGCCGAAATGACTCAAGTGTGTCTATTTATTTAAAATTGACATTAATTTTAGTTAAAAAGAAAGGTGACATACTCAAAACTGAGAAAAGGAATTTGATTTATTTTTATAATTTATGAAAATGATACATAATTAATTTTTTACATATAGGAATCATCCACACCTCAATACAATACATGATGTTCCTAGTATGAATCAAAGTGTCCATTTTCTATTTTAAAATAACATTTTAGTTCAAATAGTGTTTCACTCACTAAAAACATAGAAAATGTGCTCATATTGTCTTGATAATTTATAAAAATGACTCATAAGTCATTTTTTATGTCTAGGAATCAGTCTCATATGAAACCGACACACGATGTGACTGATATGACTAAAAGTGTGAGTTTCTTATTTAAAATTACATTTATTATAAAAGACAAGTGATATAATAAAAAAACAGATCAAACACATTATGATTATTTTAAAACATTAATAAATTGATCAATAAGTTATTTTTGACATGTAGGAATCAACCACACCTCATTCTGATGCACAATGTGACCTGTATGACTCTACGTGTGTCTTTTTATGTAAATTTGACAATATTTTTTTTGTAAAAAAAAGTTTCATTCTCAAAAATGAGAAAAAACATTCATATTGTTTTGATAATTTAAGACAATGATCCATATGTCATTTTTAATGTTTAGGAATTATCTACACAACAATATGATACCCGTTGTGCCCGATATTACTTAAAGGGTCCATTATTATTTTAAAATCGGCATTTTAGTTCAAAACATGTGTCACTAATGGAAAACTAAGAAACCATTCTTGGATTGTCTTGATAATTTAGTAAAAATATTCATAATTAATGTTTTACATGTCGAAATTAGTCTTACATCAAACCGACACACTATGTGATAGGTATGAATCAAAGTGTGTGTTTCACATTTAAAATGAAATTTTAGTAAAAAAGGAAAGTGACATACTAAAAAAAATCATATTATGTTGATACTTTAAGACTATGATCTCAAAGTAATTTTTGATGTATAGGAATCAGTATCATCTCTATACGACACACAGTGCGACCATTATGACTCCAAGTGTGTCTTTTTATTCAAAATAAACATTAATTTTAGTAAAAACACAATTGACACAATCAAATATTAGAAAAAAATTTCAAATTGTTTTAATACTTTAAGAAAATGATATATTTGTCATTTTGGATGTTTAGAAATTAGTTGTATCTCAATCTGATACACAGTGTGCTTGATATGACTCAAAGTGTTCACTATGAGTTTAAAATTGACATTTTAGTTCAAAACTTGTGTCAATCACTAAAAACCAATAAACAATTCTCGAATTGTCGTGATTATTTATGAAAATGATTCACAAGTCATTTTTGATGAATATGAATTAGTATCACATAACACTGACACATGATGTGACTGGAATGACTCAAATTGTGTGTTTCCAGTTTAAAATGATATTTTAGTAAAAAAGAGAAGTGATTTACTAAAAAACGAGAAAAAAATTTGGATTATTTTGATAATTTTTGACAATAATTCAAAATTAATTTTTAACGTGTAGGAATAAGTCACACCATAATCTTACACAATGTGTGACTGATATGACTCCAAGTGTGTCTTTTTATTTAAAATGAACTTTAATTTTATTAAAAGAACAAGTTACAGATTCAAAAATGAGAAAAAAAAATTCATACTGAGTTTTATACTTTAAGAAAATGACCCATAATTCATTTTCGACATGTATGAATCATCCACACCTCAATCCAATACATGGTGTTCCCCTTACAACTCAAAGTCTCTGTTATTAGTTTAAAATTCAAATTTTGGTTGAAAACGTATGTCACTCACTAAATACTAATAAAACATGATCGGATTGTCTTGATAATTTAGGAAAATTATTTATAAGTCAATTTGATGAGTGGAAATCAGTCTCAGGTAAAACCTATTCATGATGTGACTAGTATGACTCCAAGTATGTGTTTCCAATTTAAAATTAAATTTTAGTAAAAAATAAAAGTGACATACTAAAAAACAAACAATAATTCATAATATTTTTATACATTAGTAAAATTATCCATAAGGCATTTGTGATGTTTTTTAATCAGTGTCACCTCATTACGATGCACGATGTGATCAATATGACTGAGAGTGTGTCTTTTTATTTAAAATTTACATTAATTATAGTAAAAAAACATGTGGCATACTCAAAAAAATATAACATATTCGTATTTTTTTTACTTTAGTAAAGTTATCTATAAGTCATTTGTGATATGTCGAAATCAACCACACCTTAATCCGATACATAGTGTGTTCGATATGAATCAAAGAATCCATTGTCATTTTAAAATTGACATTTTAGTTCAAAACTTGTTCCACTCATTGAAAACCAAGAAACAACACTATAATAATATTGATAATTTTATAAAATGATTCATAATACATTTTTATTATTTATAATAATTCTCACATCAAACCAATACACTATGTGACCGGTATGACTCAAAGTGTATGTTTCCAATTTAAAATGACATTTTAATAAAGAATACAAGTGACATAATCAAAACTAATGAAAACATTTTTATTGTTTTGATACTCTATAAAAATGACCAATAATTCATTCTTAATATGCAAAAATTAGTTGAAACTCAATCCGATGCACAGTGTGACTGATATGACTAAAAGTGTGTCATTTGTTTTAATGTTGACATTAATTTTAGTAAAAAAGATAACTAACATAATCAAAACTAATAAAACACATTCCTATTATATTGATACTTTATGAAAATGATCCAGTATTAATTTTCGATGTGTAGTAACCATCCACACCATAATTTGATACACTATTTTCCCAGTATTACTCAAAGTGTCCGTTATCAATTTAAAATTGATATTTTAGTTCAAAATGTATGTCACTCACTAAAAAACATGAAAACACACTAGTATTGTCTTGATAATTTAGAATAATTATTCATTTGGCATTTTTGATGTGTAGGAATCAATCTCACATTCAACCAACACACAATGTGACAGGTATTAATCATAGTGTGGGTTTTCATTTTAAAATGGCAATTTTGAAAAAAACAATAGACATATTAAAAACTAAGTAAACCCATTTAGATGGTTTTTATACATTAACAAAATGATCCATATGTCATTTGTGACATGTAGGAGTCATCCAAACCTCAATCCGATGCACGGTGTGATCGGTAAGACTCCAAGTGTGACTTTTAATTTTAAATTGACCTTAATTTTGGTAAAAAAGACAATTGATATACTCAAAACTGAGAAAATAAGTTCGTATTGTTTTGATAATTTAGGAAAATGATCCCTAATTAATTTTCTATGTGTAGGAATCAATATCAACTCAATATGATACATGATATGCCTAATATGAATCAATGATTCTATTATCAGTTTAAAATATACATTTTAGTTCAAAAGGTGTCACTCACTGAAAACTAAGAAAACACACTCTAGATGTCTTGATAATTTAGGGAAAATATTCATATGTTGTGTTTGACATTTTTTAATTTGTATCACATAAAAATGCCACACGATGCCACTGGTATTACACAAAGTGAGTGTTTTTAGTTTAAGATGTCATTTTATTAAAAATCACAACTACCATACTCAAAATTGAAAAAACATTCAAATTGTTTTTATAATTTAGGACAAAAATCCACAAGTCATTTGTTAAATGTAAGAATTAACTCTATATAAAGTACTTTGTAACCAATATGAATCCAAGTGCATGTTTTAAATATATAAGTTCCATTTTAGTCTAAAATGAACATCACATCACATCAAATTGGAAGATGAGCTCAGATTGTTTAGTTTAAAATTAACAATTTCTATTTAGTTTATTTCTTAGATTATTATAAACATGATAATTGTTTTCTTATACATGTGTATTATTTTTCTTGAGTTGGGATGGTTTGCTCGATAATATAATTAGTGGGGTTCTAGGGCCAAAGGAAAAGGAACATTATTATTTTTTAAATGTATGTGACAATTTTTACTTTCTCATGTAATTATATAAACCATATCTTGAAATTTATATAATATATACATTTTTTCTTTTTCTTTGTGTTGTAAAATTTATTTCGTTTAAAATCTGTATTTGTGCCTATTTTTTAGTTATTTTTGGTGTATTTGTAATTTTTTTTCTAGTGACGTAGTTTGTTGTAAATTTAATAGCACACTACAGTATCCCCCTTTATAAACAATACTAAATTAGGTGATAAAGTTATCCTTTATTATCCCTTCTAAAATTACTGATGAAGAGTCCCTTTATCAGTGATAAATAATAGCACAAATAATTGGGGTCCTGGATAAATTCTTTTAAAAGTAATGATAAATGAACCCTTTATAAGAACTTTTGTTAGAGATAATATAGGTCCCATTGATCTATGTTTTTCTAGAACTATTAAAATCCTAGGCAGTGAAAGATTTTTTAGCACAAAAAAGGAAAATTTTAGCCCTGTTAAAGGCATATTTTGTAATAGTGATTATGCATAGGTCACCCCAAAATGGTATGAGTGTCATTAAACTCACTGGAAATTTTCTATATCGACTATCCACCTAATAAAACTCTGATACTGTTAATATATTTATCATATTTTTCAATATTCAATTCATTTTACCCTCAAATTTATCAAATCATTAAGGAGTTTTGGAAGTAATGTTCTAATCCATTTGATTTCTTGAATATTGTTCAAAGTAGAAACATTATGAATTTAATTTTTTTTATAATTTATAGAATAAATGGATGGTTAGAAACTAATTTCCCCTTTCTATAGTATTTTTATGGGAAAGGATCTCGACCAAAATTGTGGAGTGAAAAATGAAATATATTTTTGGAAACCCCATAAGAATTTTGGAATGCGTGAACCACTTCACAAAGAATGATAGTATAAATTTTCATCAAGAATATAACTTTTTGTGAACATAAGATTTTTGAATAGCTATGTACGGTGTTTTAGAGGGCCACATATGACTTCAGAACCATGCAAGAATTTTCCCAGTTTCATGTATGGTTTCTTATAGCGTGTATGATTTAAGGAAACATAAGATAAATCCTCATACAATAGGCCATTTTATATGAAAAGGTACATAAATAAGATGAGGTTCATCATAAATAAATATGTTTCAAGGGATGATCATAAAAATCATTTTCACTAAAACTAAAATCTCTAGATCCACACTAAAGTTGTCCATGTGGATTATATTAAATAACATAAACCAAAATTATGGAGACATGAAATGAGAACTGCAGAATTTGTGTTGGATAAAATATCATAGAAAAAAGGAAATGATTATAATATTTCAAAGATATAATAATATTAGAGGTTTTACTATAGGATATATGGAGTGGGAACTGGGGACCTAAAAAAAGAAAATAAGATCAAAGAGGAAGCAATTTTCTTTATACTATCATTGAAACTACTAGTGTTTTTTATTTTCTTTATTTGTTTATTTCAATTATTTTATAATGTATTTTTCTTATTCATTCACCAATTTTTCCTCTCACATAGAGGGCTAAATTATGTTGGTGATTTGGGAAGGGAAGGATCTAAATTTTGATGCTCGAGTATAAAACCTCATGAATAAATATCTATTATGTTAATTGGTTTTAGTATTCAGTAACAGTTTATATTATAGAATCAAATTGTGTTTAATTTATATTTTATCATTATCCTGTTCACTGGTTGATGATCACACAAATCCCTCCACTCATCCATAGTTTATAAATAATTGAATAGGTAAATAGGGTGGTGAATTTTGTGTAGATTTCTAACATGTATAGAAGGGTAGTAGAATATCCTTATGATTCTTAGGTTTCATAAGACTTGATTGGGGATTGTATGAGATCACTAAGAGTGCTTTACTATATCCATTCACACATTAGGAAAGAAGATATACAAATAGAATATTATATTTAAATCAATTCTCACCATATATATTCTACCATAGGTGAGAAGTAAAATTATTAGGGAACCTTTCACTTTTATGTTAAAAATAAAAAGAGTAAAATATATTAGAACTATAATAACATCATAATTGACCATCTATCCTCAAACTACCAACATATTATCATATGATTCTCAAAAAATTTATTCAATAATTATACTATCATTGACATTCAATAAAGAAACTACCAAATACCATTTTATTTGTTTAGTTTTTATAAATATAAAAAACATAAAAAATAAAATAAATTATATAGGAGTAGTAATTTATTTACAGAAAAATACCTTGAAGATAGATGACCATGTTCATCCACTGCAATGCACTAGAAAAAAATAGAAATAAAATTTTACACACCCCATGATAGGTTTGTAAAAAATTGGATTCATTTATGAGGATCCAAGGTTGTCTTTTATTCACGATTTCTTCTCACATTTTGTAAATGAAAGTCTTTTTTTCATAAAAATATATATATTTTTTCTTCCATAGTGTATGAAATTATAGACTGTCATACCTAGAATAAGAAATATAATGTTCAACAAGAAGACAAAGTTTATGATTATAGAAAAACCTAAAGGGATTTGAGAGGACTTGTAGGTTGTGAGGAGCTAAGTGAAATTTCTAATTTAATATCTCCTTTCATCCACTGAGAATAAATAATAGAAATAGGAAATATAAACAGTGGAGAAAGATATTTCCTAACTCATTTTTCAAATTAAAGAACCTGAGGAGGTTGAAAAGGAATTACATGAAGAATTACAATCATCAGGCCTTACTCAGCCATTTCTAGAGGAGATTAAATCCAAACCTACTCAGAGTGATAATTTTTTTAAACTCATTTTCAATTAATTTTATTGAAATTGAATTGAGTATTTCCACCCATATATTTGTTTTTATAGATTTAGATAATTGAGTGAATTTGTTAGAGTATAAAAAAAGGAAAAGAAACATTACCTTTTGAAGAAAAAAATAAATCTCCCTAAACCCACTCAAATTCTACTTGTGGAAGTAAATGATGAATTTCAAGAAACTTTTCCAAAAAAACTGAGTCATAAGTTTCCAACATTGTGGGGAAATATTTAAATTTAAATATATCTTTGTTTTAATTTAATTCAATACTAATTTTTCACATATTCCCTATAATAATATTTTAGTACAATAATTAGGAAAAATTCCTAGATATCAATGATATGTCCAATTGAGCTGTGGCTAAGGAAATAGGGGGAGAATCCATATTTTCTCCTACCGCACCAAGAAATTTTACATTATTATTATGTGGACGGATCTACTATAAATTATCCATAGGATCTTCTAAAATCACTGAAAGATGAAAAGTAGTATAAAGAAAATCATGTGGTGGTCTGTCTAAAAAAACCTCACCCCCATCATATTTTGGATAAAAACTGGAACTACTTGTCTCGGTGAAGTAAAACCCTAGTAATCAATTTGGGATTAAACCAAGATCTATAATTTTTTTCTTTAATTTTTTTATTTGAAATTTAATAAATATATTATGTTTTATTTTATGCTTTTAGTTGTAGGTTTTTTAGTAAGAATCATCCATGATATTAATTAAAGGCTTCTACTTCCAAGAAGTCAAGCTATATTACTCAATTTCACTTATTTTGATTTTTGGCTAAATAAATTCGTCCTACAAAGCAAATAATATCATTTTTGAATAAAAAAAGGGGTGGTAGAAATATATGTGTGTGGGAGTTGGTTATAATTTTTTTAGATTGCATGTTTGTATTTTATTTTTTTTTTAATTTTTTTATGTTTTTATAAATTTTAGGATTTATTGAATACTCTGGGAAAATTGAGACCATCTTGGTGTATTTATTAAAAACTACATGACTTAAATTTCTATTGTTTAAAATAATTATTGAATTGTATTCTGTTTATTAATTTAAATATTTTCATTTAATGATGTTTGATCAAATGTTAAACTTATGTGCTCATGTGCTGTCCATTGTTTAATTTTCCCAACCTGATTGATTTTAAAATCAAACGTTAAAGTTTTGTGCACATGTGTTATCAATTATTTAATTTTCCCAACCTAAGTGGTTTCAAAACATTTTTTCCATTTTTCAATTTTCACTTTTTTGAAATTTCTGAGGAATATTTTAAAAAATACACATTTATATTTTTATATTATTTAAAATATATTAGAATTCCTAATTTTTTTTTAAAATAAGTTAGCCACTATTTTAGAAGATATTTTTTTACATTGAACTGATATTTCAAGACTGAACGTATATATAATATTTTTTTTGAGACCTTTATATCCATGAAATAAATTTTTAAGGTTCCAAATTAAAATCCATTTATCCTTTTCCATCCTGTACTATGAATAATTTCATGATCATGGTTAACCTCAAGTGTGGGGGAGGAGCATGGAGGATGTCTGTTGAAGTTATTCTTGTGAGTGATGCAAATTATTTCTATTATAGTGAGGGAAGAAAATATGTGATGGTAAGATTATAATATGACAAAAAATATTAATAAAATATTAGTAGGGAGTTCACCACAATTTCAAGACCCATAAGCAACTCTCTATTCCTCCAAAATAAAATTCTAGAAAAAAATTCTATATTTGGAAAGTTAAAACAAAACTTACTTAAATGTAGGGAACATGGAGTAAAATATTATTTATGTTGAAATATATAAGTGTGGAAAACCCAAGAAAACCAAGATTAGTTTGGGGGTCAAGTACTTTAAAGGGGAATAATTAGAATACTATTCTTGAGTATAAAGAGTTTTTAGGCATTTATTTCACTCAGAACCTAAAATGCCTCATTTTGATTCTGATTATTAATACTAAAAACCTATCAACCCTGTACCACATAACAAACCAGATAAAGTACACATTATTAACATACATACAGTTATGTGAATTAGATATTCTAGTATGTAATGAAGCCTATAAAAATCATACATGTTCTTAAGAATGATAAAATAACCACATTGAAGTACTTGAGTGAATAAAGATAAATATTTGAGGTAGTAAGAACATAATTCACAAGTGAATTAATAGGATATTTAATGTAATTTTATGTTTAGGGAGTAAATAGGGAATTCAGACCCATATACGATGCACAATATTTATTTGGTTCTTTTAATTGAAAAGTTTTATCCTTAATATTTTTTAAAATCTAAATTGACCTTAGTACAAGATGAATTTTCAAAAGTGTAGTTTTTATATGTGGGGTAATTAATAGAGTTAATAAAATAATTTTAGTTTTTAATATTTAATTCATTTTTTTCCTGAATATTTATCCAAATTTTGATTTCTATGTAGTTGTGGAAGTAATGTTCTAATTCATTTGATATTTTGAATATTATTCAAAATGAAAAAATTATAAATTTTACTAATTTATTTAATTTCTATAATAAATGTATGATAATATATTTATTTTACCTTTATATAATATTTTGAATTGAAAAGATCCTAGTTGAAGCTGTGGAGTGAAAAAAGACCAAGATTCCATGAAATCCCAAAATACATTTGGCATGCATGTACGACTTGATAGAGAATGAATGTATAACTTTTCATTACGTGTATGAATTTTTGAACACATATGATATTTTAATATCCGTTTATTATGTTTAATTATACCATATATGAATATGGAACTATGTATGCCATTTCCCAATAGTCTGTATGAATTTGTCAAATGCATATGATATATGGTCATGTAAGATAAATCCTCATACTATAAGCCATTTCATATGACATGAGAACTCGAAAGGATGATCTTCATCATTAATAAGGTTGTTTCAAGGGATTATCATAAGGATAATTTTCATATCAACCTAAATCCTTCGAGCCTCATCAATATTCATACAACAAATCAGAGTCAACCGTATAACTTTAAGGTCCATGATTAATTTCAAAAAAAGATACTTTTTCATGAATAAATAGTTATGAAGGATTATTGTGACAGTAATCAATGGTTTACCCTATAAAGATAATCCATTTGATAGATTATTGAGAAAAAATTAATTTTTTTTAGGTAGGTCACTCAGAAACTAATTATCTGTTTAATAATTCATTTATGATTTGCTGATCAATTACGATCAAAAAATTATTTCTCTATTTTTTTATAAGATAAACCATTATTTTTTATATAAAATAATTTGTGATAAACCAAAATGTTATAATAACCGGTGTAGGGTTTTACTTTTTCTAAAATTATTTGTAATACAGTTTATAAGATAATATCACACAATGTGAGTGTATGTGTGAATATAGTTTTATTAATACATATTTTGAAAATATATTTTCTTCTATAGTGGTAAATAATAGAACTCAAGTAGCATTAATTAATTTATGTGATGGATATAAGGGTATAACTCATACCCAATCATGGAAAAGCTAGGGGTTTATTACAAGGACTCAAGATTTTTGATCCTCTAAAATACGTATTGTGTTCTATAAATTCCATCACATGATAAACCCAGTGTCAAAAAACCAAAACATATTAATGAGAAATTATTAATAAATCCATTTAAAACACTAATATTACAATCCATTAATATTTATTACTTTTAGAAGGTAAATGATTAATTTGAGTAATCATTGAAAATGTTATTTTTAATAAAAGTCTTTTTATTTATATTATATATTTTATCATAAAATCTAAATTAAAAAATTTTAGAATTTTAAATTGATATCATGAAATTAATTTTGGAATCCCTCATAACAAAATTATCTTACGATGTAGTTTTGGGATTTTTCTAAAATAAATAGGTTTTAGGTGAATAGTGAAAAGAATTATTTTTCCAATAATGCCACTTTTCAATGAATTTTTTATTTATGAAGCATTTTTCTATGAAATTATATATTCTAAAGTATAATAAATCATTTTAAATTATTATGTTCAATTAATAAATCCATGCTCATCATTTTGAAAATTTACATAGAATTTTAATGAAGAATATTTTATGACAGTTTTGTTCAATTAATTATAACATGATGAAATGATGATATTTATATATTTTATAGTTAAAAAAATAATATTTGATTGAAAATAAAAATTATAAATTCCTTGGAATTAATTTAAATGATCATAATATCATAAAAATAATATTTTTCTTAAAAGTAATCATATTTAAAAAATCGGGGTTTCTGTGAGACACGTGCTAATGTTAAGATTAATTTCCATTCAAATAGAAAGTAAATTTGATAAACTGTATTTCCTATTTTAGATAATAATTTTCATACCATTTAATCTTTCTAATTTCATTTTCAGGTATAAAATATAGATTACTAGGATTAATGCTAATTACCACAATAATGGTGAAACAAGTATTATAATAAAAATTATTTTTTATGAATATCAATAATGTTATATAAAAGAATTATTTTGAAATCCTCTAAATAATAAATACAATATTATGTATAAATAAATAAATAAATATATTTTCACTTATTTAATTTTTAATCAATACCAAATAATATTAAGAATCTATAATGATAAAAATACATTTTTATATTAAAACAGTTTTTCTACACAATATCTGTTTTAAATTTAATGTTAATTTTAGAATATTTAGAAATTAAATTGGATGAAATATATGAAAATTGTATTTCCATCCCACACAAATTTGGTAATATTGGTTATTTTTAATGTTTAAAAAAACATTAAACCACCTAGTTACAAAATCTGGCTACCTAGTTTAAAAGTAAAATATTAAAATTTAAATGATTAATGGTAAAAACTGTATAAAATGTTTAAAAAATTTGAGGAATATATTTTTTTATCCTTTATATAACTACAAACACCCAAAAATATATTATTTATAAAATTTAGATCCATTTAACTTGGAATAGTTTCATATAAATATTAAAATATCAAAGGTGTTTAGATAAGATACAATTTCCTCTCTTATGAATGGGTATCAATTACAACCCATAAAATACACAACTATTATTTGAATTACACCTTTAAACTATACTATTTCACTCTCCCTAGAACCATATCACAAAAAAATAACCCCATTTCCCTAATTTTAATCCAGGGACCTTAAATTTTAAGGGAACTTCTATAGAAAAATCAAAACTTTAACAAGGTTAGAACGTGATTTGCTAAGAAAGGAAATAAGGTAATGATTCTCTATCTCAAATTTTAATCCTTATAAAATTTTAATATATAAAATATGTTTCCTATTCAATAGTGTAAACTTTGACACCCAAATATTTTGTGAATGTTTTTTTGAATTTAATCTTTTTAACATTATTCGTTTTCACATAACACTAAATATAGTTTTTATAAAATAAATAAGTTTTGATTTAATTATACTGAACAACAAGTTAATAATAGCCAGTAGAAAACATAAATTTTATATTTCATTAAACACAACACTGAATTAGCTTTCATTATATACAATAATAAATTTCTATGAAACATCATTTTATTATTATAATTATTTAAATAAGATAATTATAACATAACCGTTAAACATAATAATATTAATAGTGATAAATAAATTTCAAAATATTATTTAGAAGGGTTTTATATAGATAAATTATATTTATAATATTACATACAATTGAGTTACTAATGTTTGTATATGTTTGAAAATACTATTTTTCTAAATAAAACTCTTTTTATGTCCTTTTTTAAAAAATAATAAAATTAATGTTAGAAAATTTTAGAAATTTAATTTTATAAAATAGACTTCATTTTTGAACTTACAATGTCAAAATTATATTAATGTGAATTTATGGTATTTTTATGAGAAATTTCATTTGTGGATGAATAGTAAAAAATACAAAATATTAATTCAAAAATTATTTTTCATATAATTTATTTATATAGGTAAATTTTATTTTAATTTGGTTTTAAATTCAAAATATATCAATTATAAATCTATTAATACAATTTATTTCATTAGAATCATTTTTATATTGAATTTAGATATAAAATCTTCGTGAACCTTTTAACATTCTCAATTTAAAAACTCACTTTCTCCCCACGTCTTTGGGATTAACATTAAAATTAATTTTTACACTTATATGAATTGAATTTTGAAATATGGACCTAAAAGTTTGTAATAATTATAATATTTATAGTATGAAAATATAAAATTAATTTTTGACCAAAGATATTAGTGAAAGCGATTAAATTTAATTAAAGTGATTAAGGTAAAATTATGCTTAATAAGGGACTAAAGCTTAAACTTAAGGGCTAAAATGACCTATAACCTTGTATAACACCCATTGTATGGAAATATTTCGGCCGTAAACCTTCCATTATTGTTATTTAGGGTTTTAAGAAATTTTTATGCAAAAATGTGGGTACACCTAACTTGTTTTAAAAAAATTCCAAGTGTGTCCCCTCCCTCCCCTATAAAAGACCACCATCTCTCCAACTTCGTCGCACCTATAAAATAACTTTTTATCAGTCAATATATTCCCAAATATATCCTAAAAATACATCAACACAACTTATAAGTCTCAACTTTGGAATAAATTTATCCAAGGATTCCTTTTGGTGAAAACTAAAAAGAGTTACCCAAATAAAAGGTAACATCCTTCTTCAAGATCATTTCTTTCATTTTATTTCTACACCACCTCAATTATTTTTATTAAATGATTATATTAGAAGAAAATAATACCAAATATACTTTAATTTTATTTATTCTAAGGGGTTTATCTACACTTACACACACTTCCATCTAATGGTTAATGAACTTATCATTCTTGTGTACGGTAAACTACCCTCACCCAAAATGATGTTGTTCATTTATACTTTACCACCTCTAATGGTAGAAAATTATGATGGAAAATATATTTTTTATATTTTTGATATAATATTTATGATTTATTTAGTCTTCTATAATTCTTATATAACACATAACTTTATGCCTTGTATTTTGTGAAAGTACGACAATTCTATTTAGGAAAATGTGGACTACTATCTCCTCAAAGCGATGTGATTCATTCACACTTTACAATGAATGTATTAAAAACAATTTTAGTGAAATTATATGAAATATATGAAATAATAATGATACTATAATTATAATATATATACAAATATACATATATGTCATTTTATTTCTTTCTTTCAATACGACAATAAAAAAGAAACAACGTTCATGCGTACGTACGACCTACCGTCACCATGAACGGTGTATTCCATTTTATACTTATTTACTATATATATTATTAATAATTAATATATACAGAATATATATGATATTTATACCATGAATAAAATTATGGAAGTAAGTAAATCATGATCAATTTAATATGATCAAGAATAACAAGGAAAAACATATATGAAAAAGAAAGTGAATATTACCCGAAACGTAACATTAAGATGGAGTAGTTAATAAGTGGGTAATATAATATCATAAAAAATAATATATGGTATTAGATATAATAATATGGTTATTTAATATATTTATAATAAAATACTATTTATTATATAGGAGGTTTTAATGTGTACGATGAAAGTAAAGACTTATGGTAAGGGAATTTCATCTCACTTTTTATTTGCAAGAGATACATGGAATATTACCCACTAGATTATTTTGTGTGGTGTATATACTTTTCTATGACATGTTATATCATTAATTTGTTTTATTTCATGATATTAAAATCTTTAATTTATGTTATTCTATAATGGGGATCATGATTCTAAAGTCACTCAAGTATTAAGTGTTTTCTCATCCCACTTTAATTTTCCATGAGACACAATCCATGTTCACATAATATTTATTATATGTTATGTATATACTGAAAATGGATGTATTATATTATTTTTATAATTAAATTTATATAAATTCACATATCCTTTTTATGATCTTTATTTAATGGGGTATATGTTTCAAAAGATACCAAATTGATAAAGTTGTTTGTTCTCAATTTTCATTCTTTGAGACAGATGCCATGTTATGAACCTATATTTTTATATGAGGTGTATATAATACCATTTTAAATGTTATATCATGAATATCATTATTTTAATGATTTATAGCATCATTTATTGTTATTTTTTCCATAGTAACATGATTCAATGTTACCAAAGTGGTAAAAATTTATTACCACAATCTCGTCATTTTATAGAGTTTGTTTATAACCATGCTTGAATTAATGAAATATTTTGATACATATATAAATAACTCTCATGAAATTTCTTACTTTGTGGATATGAATGTTATATCCAATTAATGGTACCATTTTACCACTTTTTGGTACTTATGAAAATTAAGAAAATGTTTTAATAAAAATCTGACTATATTACTCCTTTTAGTTTGAAATATATGTTATTTCAAAACCGTGTTTTATAAAAAAGTTATCAAAAAAGTTTTATTATTATACTATGATGTTTAAATTATAATTTTACCCATGTGTTACCTTTAAAAAAAAATTTGTTTAAAAAGTAATCTTCTTCTTGTTTTCCGATCAAGGCACTTTTCTAAACTTTTAAGGTACAAAAGGAATGTTTGGAATGTACAGACCAACCTTACATCATGACCATCATTTACATGATGCCTACTTTGTATGTTTTTGAGGATATTATATTTAAAGATTTTTTCCTAATATCATGGAAATTTGTTGATTTTAAATTTTTTTTCAAATAAAATGTTTTAAAAAAATTATTTTATGTTAAAAAACTGTAATAAATGATTTCCAAAGTATCCTTCATGTGTATTAAAAATGTTGTTTTAAAATAAAATAATTTAAATTATATAATAAATTATTTTATATGTTTTCAAAGTATTTTCAAGGAAAATAGTTTTAAAAATGTTTTCAATCTTATTTTATATGATTTCAAGGAAAGGGTTTTTCAAAATGATTTCAAGACTCCATTCTACGTTTCAATGTTTTTTCTTGTAAAATGGTTTTCAAAATGATTTATGTTTTAAAGATCTATTTTCAAATAATAAAATATTTTACACAATAATTTTCTTTAAAATATCATTCCAAGTTATTTTTCTATCTAAAATGACATCTGTTTATTTCAGTGATGCCCTTCTAAGAAATGATCCAAAGGTTCCGTTAATATAATTTCTTGAATGAATTATGTTTTTAGGGAATGATGATTATATCACCCAATTATATTCTATGGGTTATATTATTTTGATACCCACTTCTTTTCATAGGTTATGCTTTGATGAAATGGTTATCAGAGCCATCAAATTTCCATAGGTAATGATATGATGAAATGTTTATGATACCCATTTCATTTCATGTGTTATGATAAGATTCTTATTTATAAGATTGTGGCACACATATTATGTGATGGGTGGGACATTTATCTCCCTCTAATTCATTGGGTAATTATGGATGAATCATGATTATAAATGTAATGTGTGAAACTGATTACATATTCAAAATATTATGCATGGTCCTGTTAACATGCCAAAAATTTTATTCACGAACCTGATTACATTTTGAAAATATTATGAGTGAACCATATTATGTGTTGATAATGGTATGAGTAAACCTGATTACATGTTCACAAAGTTATTCATGGACCTGGTTGCATGTCTATAAGTTTATATGTGGGCCTAATTAACTGTTCACAATATTATGAATGAACCTAATAGAAAGTTCACAATGTTATGCATGGAATTGGTTACATGTACATAAGTCTATTTTAGAGACTAATTTCATGTACTTAACTTAATGTGTGAACCTATTTCCAATTATACAGGTTCATGATGTTGTACATTAATGTGTATGACACAATTCCATGTCATCTTCATATATTATGCTTTCACGTCTTATGTTCTGAGTTACCTTATGATTAATGTCTTATGAACTGCAAATATTTATGCCATGATTCACGTCTATGATCTTTGATGCGCTTGGTATGATATTTAAATGTCATGATCATGTTTTCATACCCTTAGATTGATGTTATTCTCATATATTTCATTTATTTACCATTATTGAGCATTCAAGATAACAATTTTTTTATATTTCATTTTCCTACTTTATGAAGATTGGTTTTTATATATAATTACCAAGGGATAAGTTCTTTATGGGAAACATTGATAATCTTTCACCTATTTAGAATATTTTTGTTCTATGATTCCAAAGGCACTAAACTAACACAGTATTTGGGAATCTATTTTTGTAATGTATTAAGTATCCCATAAAATTGATATCATGTATATGTATGTTAATAATGGTTTGTTATAGTTGGTTTTAGAAAAAATGTTTAGTAAACCTCTAGAAACTAGAATTAGAAAACATTAATGATATCTCTAGGTATTTTTTAAGGATATATCTACTGGTGTTGTTATGGATATTTTTGAGGATAAGTTAATGTTTAGAAAAATTTCCTTGAATTTTGGTAAAGGATATAATGAGGGGTTTTATAGTATTACATCCATATATGGATAACACAAGTGGATATTGTTCTAGAATAGATGTAACTAAGGGTAATAACTCCGACAAGGTGCATTGATCTAGACTTGAGCGTAACCTGGTACACTACAATGGGCCTTACTTCACACCTAGTTTGACACTCCAGGGGGATATGTTTTTTGGAATTCACAAACTCTTCTTGAACCATAATGAAGGATTTAAAAAGAATATTATTATGAATAACCTAGTATAATCTTAAGGTATCATAGATTAAAGATGTTTGTGTCATTATTTAGACAAACTATAAGTCACATTCCATGATTATGTGGTTTTCTGATATAATAAGTGTTTCTCCGATCCGGGTGGGCTGCATAAACTCAAGTGCATTTTCTCGAATGCGAGGGGATGCTAACTAGAAGCGAGAGACTTTTTAACATGTCTGCAGGGAAGACTATACCCTCATAGGTAATAGGTGATATATAGCAGAATAGAACCAGTTTATAAAAAATAATAGAAGCATATAGATAATCAAACTACAACAAAAGAAAATGAATAATCCCAATTGAATAAATAATAAATGTGGAAGTTGATGAATAAACGTGGCACACAATGATGTCATGATATGATGTATGTTCAAAAGTAAGAGTATAGAAAACAGGAATAGAAATCATGATTTCAAATCTATAATGAAAATGAAACAAAGTGAAACTACTGCATCTCGAGAAAAGGCTCAGTCCTCTACCCCCAATCTCTATCTTAGGAAGTATAAAATACTCAATAACTGTAAGAATCATGCTTCCTATTATCCCTAAATATGAGCATAAAGTCTACTTGGGTACTAAACAGCACCTGAACAGGGAGTGAGATAAAATCCCAGTAGGGCAGCACCCGTGGTGTCTAAACCGTTCCATTTCATGATGTAAACAAAATCAGTGTGCCAATATATGATAAAATTAAGAAATAAAATGACATAATAAAATAAATATATATCTTGGCCGGGTTCTCAGTGGTACCAATCCCATATCACTTGCTTCAGCCTAAACTGGGAATCTAAATAAGGACATGTAATAAATAATATATATATATATAGTCCAGAATAATAGAATGTTGAAAAAAGGAACATACCCCCAAGAATGTGCTTTATCATGGGGTCTAATTTATGTGTCAACAATGTGTCCTACAAGGAACCAAAAGGTATCAAAATACACAAGTAAACTCAAATTAACATCAAAATTCCCTTCCACACATTATCATTATTATTATGTTCAAGTTGATTGTTGGAGTACAAGCCCATCTTGAGGGTATCACTATGGTACATCCTTCAATTTATCTAATACCATTGATCCCCACCAAGGCAATATTATGAAATATCAAGTATCGCTTAAGGTATAGATTTATCATGAGCCCATCTCAGTATCGCATAGAAGGGGTCGAGTATCAATCAAGGCATGACATAGCCACTTTTACAACCGTTCTATCCTAGAATTTTACTTTGGGAATCTGTGTCACTAATGACTACATATAAAGCTAGGGAAATCCTCTTCTGGCAAAGCCTAAGTCATCTCCTCCCTAGAGTAATGTGGAACCGGTTAGGAAAAGAGAGTCCCTGTGTGATCCTTAATACGGAACCCACATTATCTCACCGCCCTGAATTTAATTAGATTTCAAGTAATCAGATATGATATAGTATGCATTTATAATTGAAACAAAAAAAATTAAGTAACAAAGAACCACGTACTTCATAATCAATCAGGCCAAATAGTCACAGTCAAAACAATTTATCAGCAAAAGTATAAAAATGCACAACATGATAATAATTGAAACATGGAAAAGTCAGTAGGTATAAATAAACCAACAAAACCCAAGTTTTATTGTTCATAATTATCCCAAATAATTTATATAATTAAAACTTATCAAAAAGGTATCACACAACAGATGAAGTTAATAAATTTAATTATGCGAGGCTAACAAAAAATTGACCAAATACATCGGCCCACCCAAAATGGGTGTCCATGATGTTGAAACAATTTAAACATTCTAGTTTATCTCAAACAAGGGTGTAAAATTTAACCCAATCAATTTAATTAAACTAGAATAAGTTAATTTAAATATCTTTAGTGGACACCGATGATCGGCACAATGTGTGACAAAAACAACTTAATGAAACAATGGGAATGAGAGTAGACACCCTACCTCATAACTGTAGTGGATCTTACGCTCTGTGATGATTTTGGATTGAACTAAAATAGAATAAAACAGATGATTTTTAAAAAACCCCAAATTTGAGTAAATACCTTTAATGATATATTGCGTGATAGATAGATAATGATATCATACGATTCTTAGTGTGCGGGGTTATCCTTACCGAGAAATTTACTGCGCACTAGACGACATCGAAATCAGAGAAGAAATGGAGTCACAATGGGCATCCAAAGGGAGAGGAAGGGTGGTGTGCACCGCCTAGCAGGGTGGGGTGTGACACACAAAAAATGGCTAAGAGAGTAAGATAGAAATGAAAAAAAGAATGTAAATAAAGAAAAGTAAGGAAAAAATGAAAAAGAAAAATAAATAAAATGAAAATAAATAAAATAAGATAATAAAAATAAAAATAGAGAGAGTGAAATGAAAATAATTAATAAAAATGGATTTACACCATTTGAATTATTTTTAATTTTTCCCCTACCATTTTTATTTTATTATTTATTTTTATCTCTCTTTATATTATTTTAATATAA
Organism: Viscum album; assembly: GCA_963277665.1. NCBI lineage: Eukaryota > Viridiplantae > Streptophyta > Magnoliopsida > Santalales > Viscaceae > Viscum > Viscum album. Next base: position 1,716,776,709 of record OY728130.1, read on the forward strand.
TTTAAATTATTTTATTCCTTTTTAACCCTTTTAATTTTTTAGCCCGAACGCTACACTAGGGAGTGATGTATTTTTTTAAAAAAATTTCGAGAAAATATTTAATTAACTTTAATAGCTTCCTGGGACTCATAATCGGCTGCACATGCATGCACCGAGGGTCACTATATGGTTTTGGAGTAAATATTTAAATGGTCCATACATTGATTAATGGTAGGTTTTTACAAACAATCCTCCTCAAGAAAAATTTTCCCCCATTTTTCCTTTCGAGGGGTAGTGGAACTTCATTTGAGAAAGGATTCAGCCATTGAGCACGCACATCAGTCTTCTCCTCCCAGGTCTCATACTGAACACGTCCATGCTTCTAAAGCACCTGAACTTGAGGAACTGACCTACCCTAAAGAACCTTCATGATACAGTCGACGATACATATCACATTATCCTCAAAGGATCCATCCACTTCAACATCGATGTTTTCAGGATGAAAATAATGAGATGGGTCTGGATGATATTGTCGATGCAGAGATATAGGAAAGACATCGTGCATGGAGTAGTACCTCTGAGGTAATAATAACTGATTGGCTACAAGCCCAACTCTCTCCATTATCTCAAAATGATAGACATATCTCGGTGACAACTTCCCCAATATCCTGATCCTCCTATGACCCAACCTTGGAAAAACATATAGAAATAATTGGTATCCCACCTCAAACTCGAGAGGTCTATGGCAATGATTGGTATAAGATTTCTGTTAGAATTGAACTATAGTCATACACTTCTGAATCAGTTGAACTTTCTCAATAGTCTACTAAATGAGATATGGACCCAATAGAGCTTCCTCACTTACCTTTAGCTAACATAAAGGTGAATTACATGGTGTAACACAGAGGGCCTCATACAAATCGATTTGAATTGTCTCATGAAGGATGTTATTTTAACTAAAATCAAGAAGAGTAATATGGTCTCCTAGGAACCTCCAAAATCAAAGAGACATGCCCATATCATATCCTCTAATACTTATATGGTCCTCTTGGACTTCCCATCACTCTGAGAGTGATATGAATAAATTATGAGTACCTATGAAAACAACTCTTTCTAAAAACCTTTCCAGAACTATGAAGTAAAGAGAGAATCTCTATTTAAGACAAAAGAACGAGGTACACCATGAAGTCTCACCATCTCATAGATATACAACCTTCACAACTCATCAATAAAAAAGGTCTCTCGAATGGGAAAGAAGTGAATCAAATTGGTCAATCTATTAATAATCACCCATACTATATCACTACCTCAAGGAGATCTTGGAAATCCTATAATGAAATCCATGGTGATTTCATTCCATTTCCACTTAGGAATGGATAGAGGTTGTAGAATTTCAGTATGTCCTTGGTGCTCTGCCTTCACCAACTAACAGGTGGACAACTGAGTGACTAAACCCACTATCTACTTCTTCAAAACCGGCCACTAGTACTAAAAAAACATGTCTCAATACCAAAAAATACTAATATTATAAGGGTTTATAAACAAGTATATACATATTAATTGTAGTTATTAAAACCACCACTAATATGGATGTCTTCTTATCATTATAAACAGTTTATGGAAAGCGATGGTATAATAAAATTATCATTGGTTGTATTAGAATGGGTTAAACCCCCCACTAATCTAAAAAATTAAAAAAAGAAAAAAATAGAGAGGATTAAAACAACCTGTAATAGAAAAATAAAAATTTTGGGACAAAATTAGAGGCGGTTTTAACCCCCTCTAATCAGGGAAAAAATATCATTGGGGGTTATAACCACCTCTAATTAATAAAATTAAAATTTCAAGGAACATTTAGAGGCAGTTTTAACCCGTTATAATTAGGAAAAAATATCAGAGGGGTTTATAAATGCCTCTAATAAAAATCATAAAATTCCATGGGAAAGTTAGAGACATTTTTAACCCCTTCTAATCATGAAAAAATATTAGAGGGGGCTTATTACCACCTATAATACAAAAGTAATAATTATTAAAAACATTAGAGAGGGTTTTAACACCCTATAACCAGGAAAAAATATTCGAGGGGGTTATAACCACCACTAATATAAAAGTAAATTTTTTGAAAAAATTAGTGCCAGTTTTAACCCCTTATATTTTAATATTTTAAATATTTAAAAACATTTAAAGGGGTTAAAAACAGCTCTAATATAATATATATATATATATATTTAAAATTAATAAATAATAAATGGTTTATATTCTTTGGAAAATTTACAATATATATAAAAATATAAATATTATAGCAACATTATCCATGAAACACCACCCAAAAATACCCACCCACCACAAATCCAAAACACATAATATTAATAAATAAATATTTAATAAATATTTAAAAATAAACAAATATTATTATTAATATAACTGAATTAAAGAAAGCATGAAAATATATATTATTAACAAGATACAATTATTTTATAAAAAAACATTTATCATTTTTATGGTCATTCAAAACCAACCAAAAAATTAAGTGATTTTACCAAAATACAACTTTTTTTAAAAAAAATATCAAATATCTAACCAAAAAAAATCATCAAAGTAACCAGATGAAAAGATGAATCCTCACCACTGGATGAAATGAAGTAGCCCATCCACTAGACGAAAAGAGAAAACCTCATCGCCAAATGCACAGTGGTAACAACAAGCAATATGAACTTGAAAAAAAAATTAAAAGACAAGAAAAAAAGCAGGCAAGAAAAAAAAATTTCATGGGAATATGCAGCTCTCTATACACTCATATATTTATAGTGATATGAATACTATAAATTTAATGTAATAAATCATATAATGAATACACTATCAAAATCTTAGTGACCTAACTTTGGTGAAGTTTACTTACTTCAGTAAATCCTGAAAGAATATTAGCATGTTAATTATAAAATAAAATATCCCAACCCATAGATCAATTACTAACCATTCAAAACATAATGGATTATAAACCATTTTACAAAATCATTACATAACCGAACCAATGGTGTAATACTATATCAACCAAAATTATGAATGAGCCAAAACCTTGGTTAATCTTAACATAGTCTAGCACATGGAATATCTCACAACATTATAACCAATCCGATGGTCATATCTCAAGATAACACATGTATTTCAATGAATAACAATTATACATATTTCATTTCAAAAAAAGGCTCAACACCTACATATAAAATACATTGGAAACATGAATATATATGTTCCATATTAACAAGAATCCCCTAAACAATTTAGTCATGATAAAATTATACAATAAATAATGAGAATATTAGGATCGAATCATAATTAAAACCATAATTTTATAAGGGATCACATTAAAGTAAAAACATGTCTTTTATAACATTTATTGTCATGTAAGAACACTACATTTGACATCAAATGTCTTCATCCTTAAACATGTTATCTTAGTAAGGAATTTTCTCTTTAAATTCCATAATACTGTCTATATTATGCTAGGTGTATACTTCATCCCTTAACCATTGTCCATTCATTCTCTATATGTATTTTAATCAATACATACCTTAATACCAAAGTAAGGAAAACCAACTACCATCGGGACATGTTTGTAAGTAATAAAACCAAAAGGGGAACCCAATTACAAAAAGTCTGGAGTTATAGTGAATCACTCATAGACATGGTATAATCCAAGATATTTCAAATGTGGAAATTTATAATGTATATTGTTGAAGGATTCCCTTCAAACAGAAGTCAGGCTACTGTTTGACTGGGATATCCCATTGACAGGCATCATTGGAAGACTAGAAGAGCCAAGAAATTCTATTATACTAGGTGCGACCATTCCAATATTAAGTAGATATAATGTTTAGATGGTGGTCATTGGAACTGGAAAGACGATAATGGAGAAATAGATTCAATAGTTGGAAGTAAAGTACCCTAAAAATTAAATAGGGGTGGCTTGATTCAATATTTTCTTGGGTTACATGATTATTTATGGAGATAATTATATGCTGATACTGAGACGATTTAAACTATGTGGTATCATTGAAATTCATGTAATTAGATATGTAACAATTCCCATTGTCACCTTAACTGGTGGGATCGTTGAAATTGTTAAAGAAGGTTATATAGGGTTTCAGATGGGGTTATTCAACATTGTTTGTGATGAATTTGATCCTACATATGTGATGGAAGTTTCTACAATAGTCCAGAGAGCGATAAGAATCTATGGAATAAAATCTATGGAGGAGATGATCCATAATTTTTTGCAACAATATCTATCCTCCAATGGAGAAAATAAGTTGCGATAGAAGGTGCTGTTGAACCTAGAGGTAGCTGGCAGTGAGACTGATGGGGATGAGGTTTCCCCTCTTCCGAAGGAAACCATGGCCATTCCCTGATCTGGAATCTCTCTATCTCTCTCTATCCTGAATTGTGTGTGTGAAAAATAAGAATGGTATTGGTGTATATTTTTCATCTATAATAAACATGGATGTAACTAAAGAAAAACTAATAATCAGTGGATGTGATCAATGACATAAGGGATAACCAATTCCATTTGAGGTTTGGAGAAAACCCAATTTTTTTTATTAAAGTGTTTTCCATGAAATTAAATGGTTCGATTATTCCCCACTTTTCCCCATTACCCTAAAACATCCACACTCAATAGAATAAGATAATGACAACTGGATCACCCACCCAAGCCTGTGTATATGAAAATACCTAAGCTCATTAGAGAATATATGCAACCACCGATGGATTTGGAAACTTGGATTTAAGTTATTAGAGTATTTGATTAACTAATCTAATTGAAAAAAAATCCAACTAAATTAGAAGAAGATAAAACTTATAGATGTTGATTATGGACTCTAGATACTAACCAAAGTGACAAATTTTTTGAAAAAAAACTTAAATTAGAACACTAGTGAATCAAATACATCAATAGAAGCATAGGTATGCGCAACTTTGCAATTAACATCACTTCCACCAGATGATCTTATTTGATATAGTGAAGGTTGATATCTTGTATGTCCCCTATCTTATTCATTAATGGATTCCTAAATAAGTTTTAAAAACATAATGTTTTAACATGTACAAATAATAAATATCATCAAACATAAATTAAAAATATATTTTTGCAGTTAAAAATTAAAATCATAACTCCATATAAATGGATAACTATAATATACTTGAATTTCTTAATGCTTTATTATTTAAACCTTCCCAAACACTAAAAAAATAAAATTTTGTTAATATGTAAAGAAACACCATAAATGATAAATTGGATTCCTACAATCAAAACAAGAAGGCTTCAGTGTATGGTTTTGGGTTTGGTGAACTATCCAAAAAAATTACACATACAGTATTGGTCTACATATCATACCTTTGAACTACTATGGAATTAGTGATAGTTGTAATTTTCATGAAAATGGTGGAAAACACCTGGTTCTTTATCATGTTTTTTTGAAGAACATAGAGATATTTCATCGTGGATCCAAATAATGACACCATAGTTATAAAGACTTTGATAGTGGAGTTGACAATTGGAAAAACCCAAGGCATTATGTTGTTTTGAAAATGAACATGAATACTTGTATATATCCTGAATAAGCTGTTGGTTTCAAGGTCCCTTATAGTGTTGAAGGTTCACCCATGATATAATATGAGCCTAAACATACTTCATGATACTTACATGTGAGTTCTAAGTGTACTCACCATGAATAACTACCTATTTTTTCAATCAAGTCACACACTTCACTACTCTTAGAGAGCAATATGTACATCCAAGCCTCTTTACTTTCTCATAATAAAATCGCTCCACCATAGGTATTTCAATAAGATATGTATTGTTTCAACATCACATATTCCTACAGTATATTCTACAAGAAATACGATTTATAAATATATAGTATAATATAATATAAAACCTGATTATGTGACCTCAAAATTACTCTCATATGTTTCAGATATAATGAATGAAATATTAGTAAAAGATATTTTTAATAAGGTTTAGCCCTGATGTGGGAAAAATACTTATTTATATGTCTAATTATAATCTAGTGTCATAGATTCCCCACTAATAATATTATTATCAATTACAAGTGGTGCAGGGGTTTTATTATCTAAGGTCCACATTGCATCCTACACTAATATGACTTTATTATATTATATATTTGAGTCTTAAATATATTACACATGTAAAGATATCCTTATACTGGAACTTGATAGTCTTTAATAGTTCTTCATAAACTCTATAAATTGTTCTTTTACAGTAAAAATTATATTATGAATTAATAACATGAATTTTTTTCATGTACTTTAACTGATAGACATATAATTTATGGAACTATCTTCTTCAAGTGATTTAGAGTATGAAACTTTCATTTTTTTCCATTACATTTGTTATTCTCTCAACATCCGGATTCCTTACGTCAATTATTCCTTAGAATAGTAAGTTATAGTCATCTCAAAACCTAGACCAAAATGATCATATGGAATGTACTTGTTTGGATACTACCTATATTCTTTTCTTTTCAATAATATTTGCAGTAATTCAATCTCTTTACTCACATATAATCATTAATCTCTATATATTAATTTATCTAACTATTTCTCATATAAACGTATTCCTTTATATAGACACACATACTTTGATAAATGATTGGAACACTTGAGGTTATATTTGAAACCCCCACAAACTCAAATCTTTAGTTGACCACCTTCATAATCTTCCAAAAACATATCACAATTAAAACATATCATAACAATATATAAAGGAACAATTGAGGTTCTATTTGTTAACTATATATTTATCTCTATTTATATATCTATCTTGTAAAACTTAACATTAAAGAAAATAAACACTTCCATAAATCTCAAATAGTATCATAAAATTTCATTCATGAATTTTGAATCTTTGAAATTCCAGCTCACCATCACCACATTGATTTGACATAACTTGAATGAAAATTCCATTGGAATATTCCAATGGTCTAAATTCTATAAAAATCACTCTATATCTTAAAATTCTACTACTTTTACATGAATCTCTCAAACTATTATAGGATTCACTGTTTTAAACAAACTCTATCAAGATTATTGATATTATTGCATCTATCCAACCATTTCTCCAAAACATTTTTGGAACTTTAGCTTGCAACATCTCAATAACTATGCATAATTTACGATCACATTATCTCTTGATCATTTAGAATCAAGAATTTATGATTTCACCTACCATATAATGAAATTATCTTCTAATCAGCGCATATTTTACTCATTTTCATCATCCAAATGATTTGAATTATGAAATTATAGATTATACGTATTTTTTGATGAAGAACCATTCCGATCAATTAAACACCCATCTTTTCAATACTTGGGTCATCCATTCAATATTCTAACACTTGGAATCTATAATCAGAAAAAGTTATCCACAAGATTTAATTCCATAACTTCTAATTCGGAAATTAGGATTTCATTATGCATATGATTCCCAAATCATCCATGTCTTTTATTACTTCAAACACTAGTTTCACCTCCTAAATTCTCATAATATTGGTCTTATAATTATTCTACTTCTACTTCATTTTTTATGCTCTATCTTAATGTTCCATAATAACTTCATGATGCTTCACAAGTATCCTCAGTTTCCAATGAGAAGAAATTTATCAAATCCCCATAGGATTTGATAATCCAACTCAACTTGGATCCCTGTTGGTCTTCCACCAAAGTATTGTTTCCTCTATTGAAAGAACAGTGACACATCATCTATTTTTTTCTTCAAAATTCACCTTCAGAGTCTTATTTTAGTTACTTAATAAATTTTTATTATAGAGATATCTCTTTATGTTTTTTCCATCATATCTTCTGGTTGTTCTTCTCCCACATGTGTGTCCACATCTTCAATAAGTTCAATGGCTTTTCCAATTTTATCACCATAGAGTGATTAATTAAATCACAGTATTTAACACTATAACTTTACTATATTAAAACTTCTACATTTTCTAGAAATATCTTCTATTCTACTAAAAATTTTACTTTGGGATTCTTCTTCTTCTAGATAGAAAAAGTATACATCCATGATTCTTAATATGGCATTGTATCTTGTCTGAATGTATCATCCAGTTAACATATATTTTGTATTTTAATCGCATATATATATTATCTTTAGGATTCAATTAATCTTTTCATCCATGGAACAATTTTATTATATAATCCCATATCATAACTTCCACAAAGGAAACCAATCAACTATCCACCTACTTCACGGGTTTTCAGATATTCAATATCCACTTTATCTAACCAATAAATTTCTATAACACCATTGTAGATAATACCAATTTTCAATAATTAGTACTTATAATTTAATTTAAGAACAATTATAAAATCAAAATATGTATATTCTACTTCAAGATAAAGATGTATTCTCTATTATTATTTCATCTGTTAGTATAATTATCATTCATTCATATTCATTACTTTTGGTAATCTAGTTTCTCCCACCATGTTATCTTCCATAATGAATATCTTATGTTAGTAGAAGAGTTATCTATATTTTTTCCTAAATCAAATGGTTTTACCTTCCAGTGTATGAACATCTGGTGTGTTATCCACCAAAAAACCCATAAATAGCTTTACTTCTTCATTATTCTTTAAATTTATTTTTTTATTCACTTTTACAACTGATAATGGATATTGATGGGAAAAATTTACAAAAAATACAACACTTAACCATCACAACCCATTAGGTTATTAAATATCCCTCTTTGTATTAATTGTAAATAAAAAATATATTCAAATTTAATTATATTTTCACCCACTTATTACAAAAAAATCATATTTGAATTTTTTCCTTCTTTCCATTATTGATATCGTCATTTTGGGTGATGGGGGAAAATGGTCATCTAAGCATTTATAAATTTTATTCCCAAATTTTCTTCTGTTAAATTCAATTTAAACCTTGAATTCCATGAGATAAGGATGAAGTCACTTTTTATAAATAAATAATCCACAAATCAACCAACTCTAAGTCGACACGATCCATTCATAGTTTAGAGACAAATAGTGATTAACTCAGATATTAAATTTATCAATGCATTTTTCACCAAGTGATACTAACAAAAAATCATTCCTTAGGGGGTTGTTTTAAAGTATTTTTCAATGTAATATAATATAACCTTATCAAAAAATACACACAACTCTATCAATATTTCATCCACATTGGTTGGTAACACATTACATATTGAAATAGGAATTAATAACTTCATAAATATATGATAATCATGAATTTTGAAGCTAGATGTTTTACGATCTTTAATATTGATACATCTAGAAAAATATCTCAAATAAACATAGAGAAACATCATATTCACTATAAATTTCAAAAATACATATTTCATTCTATTTATCATTTTAAAAATACTTGGATGACATTTCCCCTTATCATTAGGCCACAAATATCTTTTTATAAACATTTTTTGAAGATCTTTTCGGGCCTTAAGATGATCTTTTTTTCCTTCAAATTTCATTCAAAAAAGTATAAATGACATTATCACAAATATGTTTCTCAATATGAATGACATCAATATTGTGAAAAAACATGTTAGTATCCTAATAAAACAATTAAAAAAATAGTATTTTTTTAATTGTTTGGAGATTTCCTCATTATTATTCCCCCGAGCTCACTTTCCTTTACCATCATGTGTTATTGTCTTTCCAAATAATAAATTTATGTTTTATACCTATTTAAAAATCTCCATTCCAGAAAACAAACTTGGAGGATTTTGAAAATCCTTATTTCCATCAAAACATAATCTCATCAATCATTGTTTATGACTATCACCAAGAAATCAACTATGCCCCCCCAAACACCATTTTCTACTACAAGGAAAACGAAATGGAATTATGTCAAAGTTACAAGTAGGAAATTCTAATCTAGTATAAGTATTCCAACCAGATAAGGTAATGAGTTTGGGAAAGTTGCTGATTGTCCATAGAAATGTTGCTTTCATTTTAAACTTTTTAGACACAAAGACATCATAGGTGTCAACTCCGTCCACCCCAAACTCTTTCAACTCCTTCAAAAGATGTCTCAAATAGAAATCTATGTCGTCTCAAAACATTTGTTTCCAATTAAGGATCATTGAAAGAAATATATATTGTTTTTTCATACACATCCATGAGATCAGATTATATGGTATCAATATTATAGGCCAAATAATATAACTTGAACTCATGCTACTAAAAATATTAAAAACATCAGCTACAAGACCCAATCGAACATTTAGAGAATCTAAAGTAAATTTAGGATGTGTGACATTAAATTTATATCATGCTTTAGAATCTCTAGGATGCCTCACAAATTTATTATTACATTTTTTACTTTCATGACAATGCATATGCTTGGCAGTTTCATTAGACATAAAAAACCACTGCAACCATTGTTTAAGTGGGAAAAAACAGAAAAATTTTGTTGGTTTCATTTTTTTCAACAACATTTACTTTCTACTAGATTCTTCACATTTATTATAAATTTATTTTTCCCCGTCATCCCCCCCAATACAACATGAAGTCATTAGGACAAGAATGCATTATAATATAATTAAGCCCATGTTTATTCATGATTTTATTAGCCTCATAAAAAGAGTATGGGATTTTGGCATATTCAAAAGTATCTCTATTTCCGACGCTTTCGCCGGGGCGCGCGCGTCCGTCCGCCGGGGAGGGCGTGCTGCTTGTGCCCCCATATTCCCTCTTTCCAAAGGCGGGCGACATTCGTTCCTTGTTCAGGGACGTCTTCTCCTTGATCGAAACCGGGATGATGGGATGTCGGTTCTTCCTTCCGTGGATTCCTCCTCGGAGCTCGTCACCTAGTCCGGGTCTCCCTCAAAGATTTAAGACGGATTTGTGAAGCTCATTCCCGGTGCCATATCTACATGGACGCCAGTTAATTACGCTGCTTCCATCAAGATGCTCCAAGGGGTCTTGTCCGGACCACAACCTGCGGGGAGGAGAATGGTCACGTTGGGGCATCGTCGACATATCTGTCTTTGGTCCCTCATCACAGGGCTTCTCGAGGGCGCGGAAACCCGAGTCATCCCACATCAAATGCGGGGAATGTGTACCATCTGATGTTTTCCTCACCTTCCCATGTTTAACATGGGGTATGTCGTGAGTTTAACGTCTTGCGGAGACGGATCGGGTTAAAGGATACCTAGGGGGAAACACCGATGTTGGGGCCAACACGTGGGCGGCTTCCCGTCTGACATGGAGTGGGAAAGGGTGGTATGATCTCACCGGGATGTGGCGGCCCAGGTGAGGATCAAGATGGATGGTGGGGTGAAGCATGGGGATTACGTTCTAAGACGACCCAAGAGGGGGGATATAGTTTAACGTCATGCGGGACAGAATACAGTTTAACGTCATGCGGGACCAAATACAGTTTAATGTCATGCGGGACGAGATACAGTTTAACGTCATGCGGGACCGGAGATTTGGGGATTACACTCTGGGGAAGACCAAGGTGGTTAGGGAACCGACATGGAAAGGTCGGGATGACCAGGTGGTGGGCTTGAACCTTGTGGAGGCTTCCTACGTACCGTGCGCTAGCACAGATCAAAATCCACGTAGTTCGCTGGAATGGGGCTTACGCTATGAGGTGGCCCATAGGAGGATGTCATGGTGGATGCACACTCTAATCCCACGTGAGTCATGCTCAGTGTGGGAAACAAGAGGCAGTAGGGACCAGATGATCACGTCGCGAAGGGTGCGCCCGTGAGAAGTGGAATGTGGCTTACACATTGTGCGGCCCAAAGAGGAAATAGGGGCTTACGCGTGGTTAGCGGCCCTTGGTGCCGGGGCTTACTCCAGGGTGGAGGCCCGTGGTGCGACAAAGCGCAGTGGGAAAAGGACTCCACTGGCCTTGGCAGGGGGGAGGTATGGAGATGCATGGGTGCAATCATCCGTACGAAAGGTTAGGGGCTTACTCTATGAGGCAGCCCTTCCCCTGCGGACAAACGCCACTCCGACAAGGAGGATCTCATTCCATGTGAGGAATATTCCATTCCCATGGAGACGAGTGGCGTAAAAAATGTTCGAGCTGGGGGGACCCTGCGTGCGAAGCACGGGGTCAGACCACAGTTTAACGTCTTGTGTTAAGGACGAGGTGCTCAGCAGTTTAATGTCCTGCAGCTTGGACGAGGTGGGTTTTATCCACACCCCTAGGGCTTACATTCCCAACGCCCTCTACCTTTTGTAGAAGGGAAGGCATCGTCAAGGCCATGGTGAAAGGGGGTCGCAGGGAAAACCACCTGGGGGTCCACGTTAGCGTGGCTATGCGAAGAAGCAATAGCCATTAGCGTGCCTATGCAGAGAAGCATAAGGCAAAGAAACACAATGGGAAACATGGCCCAAGGGACCTTGAGGTTACTTCACACGAGCCTGGAAGGCCGTGCGGGAAAACAACGCATGGCACGCATGCCCGGCAGGGGAGAAATCAGGTGCCGGTGCAGGGGGCAGCCAAGGGGCGTCAAGGTGAGGGGTCCTTGGCCTTGCGTGTGAAAGGGAAGATTTGCGCGCAAAACACCGGGACGACGCGCAATTGGAGTAACGGAATTGAGTGCGAAGAGGGAATTACGCGCAATGTTTTGCGCGCACGGCAGGGTATTGCGCGCGCGGACCACGGATTGCGCGCAAGTGGGGAAACCGGGGGAAGGGAAAAATTCACTGAAGCCAATGGAGTTGCGCGCAAAGGCAAACTCCGGGGCAAGGTTGCGCAGAATTCGGGATTACCTGGATGTCATCTTTCGCGCGGGGGAGCCGAATTGCGTGCACGAGAGTCGCTTCGGATTCCTCAACCCCCAAACCGTTCGAGGTCACCTTATATTTATAGGCGACCTCCGGCGCGGAATCCAGGTGGCGCGCGAAGTTTTCCGCACTGGGAACCGCTTGCGCGCAAAATCTCGCCGCGGAGAAACGGGGCACGCAATTATTGTGCGCCTCACCGGTCAAATTCCGCGAATCCCGGGAGCACTTCACACGCAGAACATTTTTGCGTGCGGATCCTGCTTTATTTCGTGCACCACTTCCCGGGCCTCCGGATCGGGCCTCTTATTCCGAATATGACTTCGCTTCGTCATTCCGAAACTTCCTCCAGGAGTTGCGGGCTTTTTTATCGGCGTCAACAAATGCCCCCTTGGAATTGGATCGGCGAGAGGTCGCAACGATCGGATTCCAAGGGAAACGCCGAAATGCCAAAATGCTAAGTCTCCTGATCACGTTGCGCGCAAAAAATCCGATGGGGCGCGCAAAACCCACGGATGCGCGCGGAATGTTCTTTCCACGCGGCACAGAACCCCGACCTCGCCTATAAAAAGGGGCGCTGGGTCCCAGATCCGTACTGCCGCTTTTTTTCCGCGCGATAAGCTTATCGCTCTCGTGTGTGAAATCGCTCCGCGGCTACGCGTAATAACGCAATGGCAGTGCAGAATTCCTTCCGAAAGTTGGCCGTGATTTCGTGCCAAACCGGGATCTTCCGCGCTTAGCGTGCCGATTGCGCGCTCAACTCCAGGATTTTGCGCAACTCAGCCAGATTGTGCGCCGAACACTCCGATTCCGCGCACTGCATCCCGATTTCGCCCACCTCCCGAAAAAATCGAGATGGATGTAAACCGAGTCGATGAGGGGGAAGCCGCTGCCCGTAGGACAAAAATGGCGGCGAACGAGGAGGTATATGGCGCCAAGGTGATCATCTCCAATAATCTCACCTTGTTCAATCTGCTGACTCCGGCCCAAAAGGCATATCCCTTGTCGGACAACCTCCCACTCTGTAATTTTGGCATCCTCGAGGAGGTACCACTGCCGGGCTTCGAGGTGGACACACCGCAGTCCTGGGTGACTCGGGAGGATGAACTTCCTTGCTACAACATCACCAACAATGGTCATCCTGCCAGGGAAACTAGACACATGGATGTATATGTCCTGAACCCGAGGACTAGGACCATTACTGGGGACGAGCCTGTGGCGGAGGATTCTCCGGCCCTCTACGCGAGCACGTTCCGTCAGAGCATCACAAATGACACGAAGGGCTGGCTGAAGGATTGGGACCTAAGGTCCGGGGTAACTTCACCAACGAATGGGCCTGGGCGTTCTGGGTTCACCATACCTGCGACCAGTTCGGAGACAAACTGCGGTATATCGGCCTGTTCGAGGCAGTATGAACATCGCAGTTCCATTTCCACCGTCAGCATGAACTTGGATCGGAGCTATTCACCCGGTGGTCTCCTGACACCAACACGTTCCACCTTCATCATGGGGAAGTCGGCGTCAGTCTCTGGGATGTTCACTACATCGGCGGTATCCCACTGGAGGGTTACCAATACGACGAGTTCGTTCCTCCAAAGAACACCTGGGGAGACAGGTCGCAGACACCTATGCTGACGTGGCACCTGATGCAGCTGGTCAAGGAGAGGCTGGGGGTCAAGGACTTCCTGAAGGAAATCGCCTACAAGGGCTGGTTCAGCCTGTTCCTTGAGAAGGATCCCGCTGTCAAGATGCCGGGACGGGGCAAACGGTGCCCAACCGTGCCTCAGAGGAGCAAGGATAGGTCATACTGGAAGACCCTGGAGGCAGGGCAGTACCAATCATGGGGCTACCACGTCATTGAGGCTCGGGACCCGAACGTCCGGTATGCTGGGTTCCTTGCCACCTTCCTAAGCGGGTGGCTCCTGCCGGTGCCAGACGCGAGGATGGGCGTCCGTCCCATGACTTTGGTGATGGCGGGCTCCATGGCCGCCAACAAACGGTTCAACTTGGGCGTCCCCGTGCTGGCCAAGCTGTATACCATTCTGGGGTGCATCTCGCGAGGGGGGTCGCCTCGGAGAGTTTGTGGTCCCTTCTAGATCTTCCACGGCTGGGTGGCGGCTCATCTTGGCGGGTATACTTTCCCAAATTCCGTCCGTCCTCCGGGAAATGGCTTGCGACCGTCCTTGCTAAACATTGCAGGGGTGGCGCCATTGAAGCTCAATGAGGAGGGCGTGAGGATCAGCATTGGTAAACATGCCAACTTCAACTTCATCCCATTCCCCACCCCGGTTGGCCAGCTGGTGGACAACGATCAAGGATCTCTGGAACAACAGGAATACTTCCAGAGCATTCAGGGAGGGGTGCTCGTGGATCGGATCGACGGGAAGGTGATCTGCGAGCCGTACGTTCCATCCCGATTCGCCAGGTAGTTCGGGTGCCTCCAGCGAATGCCGAAGATGGTATTCACGGCTGTCTAGCAAGAGAATAATCCATGCGTCCTGCACCAGATGTGGTTGATGTTTACAACCTTCGGCTCTGGAGACGTCCTTACTCTCCCTCCCACCGGGGTCGATGCCGGCCTAGAAACCTAATATGCCGAAAACTGGACCATTGCGTACCCTGAGGGGCTATTACGCAAGCGCGTCCGGCAACTCGAGGATACTCGCGTGGAAACCGGGTGACGGGAAAGAAGGGAAGGTGCCATCGGAAGGGGGGAACCGAGGGCCCGCCAGGCAGCGAGGCTTGCGCAGGCCGGGACTTTGGCAGCGAGGACATCACATGGTGCCTCCACGTCCTCGTTACCTGTAGGGGGGGTCACATTAGGCGGCCATGGAACTGCCTGGGAAGAAAATAAGATATCTGCTTGAACCTTCCCAAGACGCAATTTTCCTGGCACTATGGTCGGCCTGGATGACCCTGCGGCAATCGCTGAGCGTCGAAGCCATCTGGTAGAAGATAATGCAGAATGGGATCCAACTTCTGGAGGTGAGGCTCATTCAGATTACCGACCGAGTAAATTTCCATCGGTGGCACACTTATCTGACGACCATGGACGCATACACATGCCAAAGGGGGCGGCGTGCGGAGCCAAATTTCCTGGTGAAAGTGATTCTTGGCCAGGAGCATGATCCGGAAGCGATGCCGCTGGGAGAAGGTGACAGTGATGAAGAGCCGTAGGGGGAGGAGGAAACTGGAGAGGACGAAGGTGAGGGGGAAGAAGAAGAAGAGGATCTCGAAGGTGAGGGTTCACAAGGGGCGACCTACCAAGGGAGTCTCTGAGAGAGCGGCGAGATTTCGGACTCTGATCTCGACATAACCGAGATTCTCAAGGTTTGTCTCTATCTTCATTCATTTCCCTAATTCATCCATTCTACTTTTCAACTTCTAACTCACTTCCCAATATTACTCAGGAGCAGCTGAGCGGTGGACGGGCGTCCCCACCAGAGGAAGGCAGAGAGGAACCAGTGGGACATGATGGGGATCTGACACCCATCATTGAATTAACTAGCACAGAGGGGTCTCCCCTTATGGTGGCTCCTGCAGCGGCCGGAACACTGGAGACCGACACTCTGGATTCTTGTAAGTCTCACGCTTCACTACTGGTGCTTGTGTCAAGAGATCTCATCTGACTAGCATATGCCCCACGTAGTGATCTCAACACTGGAGGCACGTCAGGCTGCAGAGCCCAGGCCGTCCGCGAGTGGACCAGCAGAGGACATACCCCCTCACTCGGAACATTCTCTCTGCACTAAGTCGGCCCCGACAATAGATGGACAGAAGGTGGCAGACATCAGCGGCGCTGTTCCTGGAATGCGGTCAGAAGCTGGTGGAGGCGTCATTGCTTCTGGGATGAGGGAAGGTCGCCCGGACGTCGAGGATTCTATTCCTCATGAAGACATCCCTGGGGTGGATCCTGCAGCCGATCTGCTGGAGGCTTTCCCCATATACCGACCTGCTGACCCTGAGGAGATTGATGACTCAGACTCAGAGGAAGACAAGGAGAGCCAGATGAAACGATGCAAGGGGTGGAAGTGTATCCAGCGCTTTCTCAGGCATCCCCAGTCCGATTGGCTGAGGCGGATGGGATCACTTCAGACCTGGCTGCGCTTCCTGTGCGCCGGAGGGGCTGATGCTCAGCGCCTTCATCTAACGGTCCGTGATTACATGGCCGAGAAGATGCGCGAGAGCAGCCGGCGCTCCGACATTTCCTAGTTCCAGGAAGGATCGACGAGCGCTCAAACGCTGCTGAGGGCGGAGCAATAAGTCCGGCACCTCGAAGGGCAGGCGGCAGATAAATAGGTCTTCATCGCAACATGATCTGAGCTCATGGAGCAACTGATCGCCCAGCTGGCTGATGCCCGGGAACAACTGGTGGAGGCGAGTCACCAGATGACCGTACATCGAAGCGAGCAGGCCCAGGAACAAGCTTGGACTGATGAGATGCGCTCTGTAGTGGCCGATGAGGAGAGAGTCTTCGAAGAGAAAAAAGAAGTCCTGGAGGCTACCAACCAGAGGGTAGCAGCGCTGGAAAGATCGCTTCAGCACGCTAAACCCTGAGGGCTTTGATTTCTCCATCTCATAAACTTTTGCTTTTATTGCTCATCGTCTCAATCCAACATATGGCCAAATCCACTCTTTTGTACCCTTGGTTTAATGCGCTCAACCATAGTTTCAAAACGAATAACAAATCACCCTTAGGCTCCTGTGGGACATTCCCAACGCAAGAAGCAAGAGGTGCTCGTACCATCATTTCGTTCAACTGTGGGGCATTGACCAAGCTTCAGGCATCCAAAATCGGGCCTGGACTTTTGAAGAGACCCCAGTCTGATTGATGTGTCGACTTCTCAATGCGTCTTAACACACGAGCGGGGCAATGCCGGGGGCATTGAAATCCATCCGAACACAGAGGGATGGAGAAAAAGGGTGCATCACGCTACCCAAATCCGGAACCCAATTGGGCGCAACCATGGAGGATAACTGTCAACTGTGGCAGAAACACAACATCCATATCACGTAGGCCCGGAATGGGAGGACAATAAATGAGGGCTGACCGCTGACCATGTTCGCAACACGGGGCCTAACTCAAATATCGTTGGTCAGTTTTCCGGAACGTTGGCCCAGGACAGTAGGCGGACCATAGGTCGAGCATCCATACTGTTAGGGGGTCCCGTCAAACATGACCAGTTCTCTAGAACGTTGGCCCAGGATAGTAGGCGTACCATAGGTCGAGCATCCATACTGTTAGGGGGTCCCATCAAACACGAAAGGAAATGAGGGTCCGAATAAGGGAGAACACAAAGTGCAGGAGGTGGAGTGGTGGCTTGTTCTAATAGAGTCCAACACTCTCGATATTGCGCCACCAGGGCAAAGGCGCATTAGGCAGACATACCAAACTGAGCACGGGTCGTCCCAATTTCCAGGCATGACCTCTTTGGCGAGAGAACTGCCGCTTCCCATAATTACCATGGGGCATCCCGAACATGCTCGGGGTAGATATCCTGATTAAACCATTTCTCATGAAGGCGGGCCGAGGGGACGACAATAAAGAAGGACGGTGTTCAACTATCCCTGGGGCTGGACCCAAGACGAAACGTCCGGGCGGTCCTACGTATCTCATGAGGATGAGAATCCAGCCACACGTAGTTCTGAAAATACAGTTTAACATCATGCTGGACGAAATACAGTTTAACGTCATGCGGGACGGAATACAGTTTAACGTCATGCAGGACAGAATATGGATCTTAGTTTTAGGTCTTAGAGCTCGGACCATGAGGATCTTAGTTTTAGGCCTTAGTGCTCGGACCATGAGGATCTTAGTTTTAGGTCTTAGAGCTCGGACCATGAGGATCTTAGTTTTAGGTCTTAGAGCTCGGACCATGAGGATCTTAGTTTTAGGTCTTAGAGCTTGGACCATGAGGATCTTAGTTTTAGGTCTTAGAGCTTGGACCATGAGGATCTTAGTTTTAGGTCTTAGAGCTCGGACCATGAAGATCATAGTTTTAGGTCTTAGAGCTCGGACCATGAGGATCTTAGTTTTAGGTCTTAGAGCTCGGACCATGAGGATCTTAGTTTTAGGTCTTGGAGCTCGGACCATGAGGAAGGGGGAGAAACAGACACATGGTCAGGCGGTTACAAAACCCGACCTGAATGAGGACCTAAGCCCTACTTAACATGTGCTCTCCGGGGAAACGCTCGAGTCGAGGGACCGAACACGGAGGTAGGCTGGACCCGCGGGGAAGTGCCCCTTGAATTCCTACGTATCTCATAAGGATGAGAATCAATCCACACGTAGTTCTGAAAGTGAAATGGTAAGATACTAGTGCCAAGGGAAAAGGGGGAGTGCGGGCATGGCCCTTGCACTAAAAGAAGCGGCATTTGATAAATCTTGTTCGTCCTTTAAGGTGAGTGGTTTTTGTTGTTGTGATGCGACAGAACTAGGGTAGAAATCCATGGTGTCGCCACAAGAATCAAGCCGTGATAGGCGTTGAAAAATGGCATGGCATAAAACCAATACCCAACGTGATGTCCTCTACAGTGAGGTCACCACAATGCAGTACCGTTTTTCATCGTGCGGCCAGGATGATAATGTCACAGTTTAGGGTCGTGTGACAGGACCAATAGCACAGATTAAGGTCATATGGTTTGGACCAACAACACAGTTTAAGGTCATATGGTTTGGACCAACCGAGAGAGGAGCCTCAGGAAAAGGAGCCTACGAGGGTTCAACAATCAGGGAGGGGCAGCAGATGCTTGCTCCCAGCTATGCTGGGCACAAAACGCAATGTCTGGGAGACTCCTAACTCCCCTAAGGGGATGAAGGTCAAGCGACATGCAACCCGTAACGAAGAGACCCAAGCACATACTCTAGCACTCAGATCGCGGGAGCCTCGAGAGACACCGTTACGCATCTCGGTCTGTCTGATGTGCGGGGGTGTACTAAGGGTTAGTACAAGGAGTGTCGATATTCCACCTTGGCACAGCGGGGCGGAAAATTACATGAACCATGCCACCAACATTCAGGGCCTGGGGAACCGGCATGATGACTGAGGACTACTGTTGACTATGTTCGCAACACAACATCCTGTCGTGTTAGCCATGGGGACAAACAAATGAGCATCAACCATTGACCATGTTCGCAACGCGGTATTTGTATCAATTTGTTGTCTGAAACCCTCAGGGGCGTTGGCCCATGACGGTAGGAGAGCCCTTGGGCGTTGTATCCAGATCGTTCTTGGGAGTCCCGCCGGGTATGAAAGATGACAGGGGCCCGAATGAAGGGGAACACGAAGCTTGGAAAGTGGATGGAACTTGCCTAAGTCGAATCTGGCACTCCAAGTTCTAGACCAGAGTGCTTTGAGCACATCAGCAGACCACTGGAAAGGGTCAGAGGGCTCAGTCCGAGAGCGTCCAAGAGATGGCGGATCCCTGGGAAAAAGAGGGGGTGTAATGCCAAACACCCTAGGCACCGGGAGATCGTGGCATCTCCTAAGAGATGGGGCTCGACCTGACATCCAGATGTTCAGGCGGTCCTACGTATCCCATTAGGATAGGAATCAAGCCACACATAGTTCTGGCAATACAGTTTAACGTAATGTTGGACGGAATATATATCTTAGTTTTAGGTCTTAGAACTCGGATCGAGAGGAGCCCAGATGTAGGGCAGAGTGCAGTTTAAGTTCGTGCTGGACCATACAGTTTAAGGTCATGCTGGACCGTACAGTTTAAGGTCATGTAGGACCGTATAGTTTAAGGTCATGTAGGACCAACAGTTTAAGGTCATGTAGGACCAACAGTTTAAGGTCATGTAGGACCAACAGTTTAGGAAAAATACTTCTTGAGGAACCTGGCGTTGGTGGGAGGAGTGATATGCTCCCCATCCATAGTCACTAGGGAATACGCACCATTGGGAAAGACCTTGTGGACAATAAAGGGTCCCTCCCACTTGGGCTCCAACTTGGGTGGTTTCCTGCCGGGAATCATTGGCGATCTGAGAGCCAACACCAGGTCTCCTTGCAGGAAGGAGTGGAGGCGAACCTTCTTATCGATAGCTCGATCCATCTTACTCTGATACCTTTCCAGGTTATGTAAAGAGCGAAGCCTACATTCATCCAGTGCTTCCAATTCGGCTAGAAGGCTCTCGGCAACTCTGTCCGGTGCTTGATGGTCGTAGATCTCCGTGCACAATGAGGGCAGTTGGACCTCGATGGGAAGGACGGCCTCAGCTCCGTACACCAGGGAATACGGGGTCACCTGGGTGGAATTGTGAGTCGTCGTCCTATAAGCCCAGAGGGCGTTGGGGAGCTTATACTGCCAACTTTTCCTGTTCTGACCGACATTTTTTTGAACAATTTTGAGTGGGTTTTGTTAAATGCCTCAATCTGTCCATTCGCCCGCGCATGAGAGCGGGAGGTGTGGTTCGAGGGAATGTTGTACTTGGCATACAATCTCTTCAGCTCAGCCGCTCGGAAGTTGGTTCCGTTATCCGTGAGGATAGCATGAGGTATTCTAAACCGATGAATGATATTGGAACTCACGAAGTCGGTGATAGAACCAGCCTTGACTTCCCTAAGCGGGGCTGCCTCTGCCCACTTTGAGAAGAAATCCGTGGCGGTTAAGATGAACCGGCACTGGTGGGCCATTGCTGGTGGGTAGGGCCCTACGACATCCAACCCCCAAACTGCAAAGGGCCAAGAATACTTAGTAGTATGGAGAGGCTCCAGTGGCCGATGCACAAAGTTAGCATGAACTTGGAATGCATGGCACCTCTTGGCGTACTCGATGCAGTCGTGGATCATGGAGGGCCAGAAGTATCCCAGTCTCCGAATCTGGTGGGACAACTTCGACCCGGCCTGGTGGGCGCCACAGGAGCCAGCATGCACCTCCTGCATGACCTGTGGGATCTCAACTCCTTGAAGATAAAGGAGGATAACACCATCTAACCCGTGCCTGTAAAGGAGCTGCTCACAGCTAGGACCACTTTGAAGGGTGAACTGCGGCACGAGGTGCCAGATTCGTTCCCGCTCTGCTCGGTCCATCGTAAGATTGCCGTGCCGGAGATATTCAACCAGAGGTGTCCTACAGTCAGGAACTGTTTCGATCACCACGCCTGGAACCCCGGGGTGTCCCGGCACGGGGGCACCAGTGGTGAGATGGTTCACTCGCGGGCCACGACCACCCTCCGGGATAACAGGAGAAATGACTCTTCGGTGCACCACGTGGATGATTAGGTCATCCTGCTCGGGCTCCGCGAGTGATGCGGCCAGGCTGGCCAAAGCATCTTCTCGACTGTTCTACGACTGGGGAACATGAACGACATCTGGTCGGGAGGGGAACATAGCCATTTGATGGAGGGTGCACTCCAGCAACGGCATGAGTTCTAGCTTACTGACAGTATAGTCACCGTTAACCTTCTTGACGACTAGCTCAGAGTCCCCTTTTACATACAGGTGGGGCACGTTAACCTCCAAATCAAACTTGAGGCCAGTGATGAGGGCATGATATTCTGCCTCATTGTTGGTGCAACCCTCTGACAATAAGAATGAATATGGCAGCACGGCATGCTTTGGGGTGATGAAGACGATACCCAAGCCCACTCTGTTAAGCCTAGGATCGTTAAGCCTTCTACCGGTAGGGCTTCGGGAGGTGCCATCAAAGTGCATCTACCAGCATGGGGTGGCGTGATCGACTGAGAGGATAGCCTCATCAGGAAAGCCCACATCCAACGGCTGGTCTGAAGAGGTTGGATGAGCAGTAAGAAGTCTGCCAATGTCTGTCCTTTGACAGCCTTCTGAGGTACGAACCTAATGTCGAACTGCTGGAGGATCACCGCCCAGCGTGCCAATCGGCCGGTCAACATAGGCCGACTCAGGATGTATTTCAATGGGTCTACCTGAGAGACTAACTGTACCTCATGGTGCTGCAAGTAGTGCCGCAATTTCTGCATGGCAAATATGAGCGCCAGGCAGCTCTTCTCGATGGGAGAATATCTAATATCCGCGTCGAGGAGCATGCGACTGAGGTATTAGAGGCTATTCTCTGTTCCCTCGTTGTTTTTCTGGGCAAGAAGGGCACCGAGGGATCACTCCAGGGCGGTCACGTAAAGGACCAGCGGCCTTCCAGGAACGGGTGGCATCAGGACCGGAGGTTGAAGCAGATACTGTTTGATTTCCTCAAAAGCGGTCTGGCACTCTTTATCCCACCCATAGGCGGCACCTTTTTTCATGAGCCGAGAGAAGGGATTACACTTGCCAGCCAGATTCGCAATGAATTGGCGTATATAGGCTAAGTGTCCATGGAGGCCTCCACGCTCCCGAATATTACTCGGGGGAGGCATCTGACTGATGGCCTTGATCTTCTCGGGGTCGATCTCGATACCTCGATACCTGACGATGAAGCCAAGAAACTTTCCGGAGGTGACCCCGAAGGCACACTTCAACAGGTTCATCTTCAGGTGACGAGAACGGAGCAAACCGAACACTTTCTCAAGGTCTTTGAGATGTTCCTGGCGCTGACGAGATTTAACCACCAGGTCATCTACATAGCACTCCACCAGTGTCCCGAGGATTGGCATGAATATGCGGTGCATAGCCCGTTGATAGGTGGCACCGGCGTTCTTCAGGCCGAAGGGCATAACTCGATAGCATAAAGTTCCCTGGGGGGCCCTGAAGGCAGTGTACTCTTCATCCTTGGGGGCCATACAGATTTGGTTATACCCGGAGTACCCATCCATGAAAGAGAGGTCTTAGAACCCGGCCGTTGCGTCGATCAAAAACTCTGTCACACGAAGGGGAAAGTCATCCTTCGGACAGTGGCGATTAAGATCGCGGAAGTCGATGCAGACCCTGATCTGCCCATTCTTCTTCCTGACGGGCACAATGTTGGCTAGCCACCCGGGGTACTGGACTTCCCTAACGATGTTGGCCTTAATGAGCTTATCAACTTCGGCCTCAACCATGGCACCATGAAAGGGGTGCATTTTTCTGGGAGGCTTCTTGAACCCGCGATGGTTTGCTGGGAGGCCAAGGCGGTGGACGACTACCTGGGGATCTAGTCCCAGCATCTCGTTATAACTCTAGGCAAACACATCACGGTGCTGTTTGAGGAAGTCTACGTACCGTTTCCGTTCCACAAGAGGGATAGCGGCGCTGCCCAATGTGGGCCTCGGGTCCGCCTCACTATCGAGGTTCACCTGTACGAGCTCGTCGACCGTGGCGGAGACGCCCTACTCAAAGGAAGAAGGATCATCTTCTATGTCTTCTTCTTAGCTTGGGGAAAGATCATCCACGGGGGGAGCCGTTTTGGGGCGGCTCGACCCTAATGGGGAGCTAGCACCGGCTTGGGCGGCAGAGGTCGTCACAACAGGAGGCTCATGCACCGCGGAGACCATAGCGACAAAGGTGGTTGATCCAATCCCATCCGGCCTGCGGCCCAAGGGGCCACGCTTTATGACATCGAATCAGTGGTGCCGCATTGGCCTGAGCCGGTCGATCCCGGCTCGGCGAAACATGCACGTATGACGCACCACCGTTGCCATAAGCCCAACGTCCCGATATCGTACGGGGGTAGGAGGCTCGGGGATCACCCGATCCTGGTTGGTGTAAGAGTACGAGGTGATTTCCCGCCATCGCTTAGACCCGGAGATATGCATTCCTCTGGTACCCGAGACAACAAATCACTCTCCCATATCGGGAGTTGTGGCCTCCAACCGATGGATTGGGAAGACATATGCGTCATCCAAACCTGCCCAGGGATCACTCGTGACAGCGGCAGGCTCAACCTCACCTGCCAGGATATGCTTGTCCTTACTCTTGTAATAGTCTGCGTCCAGGTGACGAGCTTCACAAGAGGCAAACGAGGATGCATCTCCTTGGAGCACACCGACTCGACCCTTATGGGAGTATTTGAGGCACTGATGGTATGATGAGGGAACCGCTGCGTGAAGATGGAGCCACAACCTGCCCATCAAAGCGTTATAGGCAGTGTCCTGAGAAACAACCATGAATTCAGTATTGGCAATTAAGCCATCGAACTGGGTCCTCAGACAAATCTTTCCGAGTGGAGTTTTCTCGGTCCTGTCATACCCCTGGATTCTAAGGTTAGAGGGAGTTAAATCATCCTCATACAACCCCTATTTTCGTAGTGTCTGAGTTAGGATCAAGTTAATCCCAGAACCCGTGTCGTCAAGACAGCGACGGACCTCCACACCATTGAACTGGCCGGTGATGTACAGTGGGAAGATGTGCCCCTGTATGGGAGGGTCTTCATCTTCACTGGGGAATGATATAACCGCCTGACATTCGGCGTCCTCAATCACCTCGGTGTGTAAGGCTTCTGCGGCCGCTACCTCCGTTTCAAACTTGAGGGGGATCCTCAGAGCCTCAGCGAGCGCCTCACGCATTTCAGACGACAGGCGGAGGGCCTCAAGGATGGAAAGCCTCACCGGAATGCCGGACAGATGCTTCAAGACATCATACTTTCACGCCAATCACGATATTCTGCTTACAGGAGGTCGCTCTATGATTGGGGGCATGACGAGCCCTACTGGCGGGACCGGTGACTGACTGGTACTAGGTACGTCCCGCTGTTCACTAGCTGAAGCCTGGGAGGTGGCTTCCATGCTAGGACCGGA
The DNA here is from genome assembly GCA_963277665.1 of Viscum album. Lineage (NCBI taxonomy): Eukaryota > Viridiplantae > Streptophyta > Magnoliopsida > Santalales > Viscaceae > Viscum > Viscum album. The sequence continues at coordinate 1,716,802,129 of OY728130.1, forward strand.
AGGCTGTAGTCGGCCAACGGCAGGGATGGGCTGGTTGCAACGTGGGAAAGGCGATTCCGCCTGATCCAGCAACACGAACAGTGGTGGAAGGGAACCTGTTGTCACCAGATGAGGGAGCTGCGAGTGCTGCTCTCTACACCAGGCCTGCTGCCTGGTCTTGGTGGCGTGCACAGCCTGACTGGAGGTGACGACCGCCGTGCCCCGGAGATTCACATTGCCACGGCTCCATTGACGTTGACGATGGCTGGGTACATCGGGGAGGTTCACCCGGTGCTCCTCGTCGTCGGGAGCCACAAAGGGATTTACCAACTCTACGGTGTTAACCAAAGCGTACCCTGGGCTCTCGGGTAGATTCACCCAGCGCTCCTCATCGTCGGGAGCCACAATGGGATTTACCACCTCTACGGTGTTAACCGAAGCATACCACGGGCTCTCGGGGAGATTCACCCGGCGCTCCTCGTCGTCGGGAGCCACAAAGGGATTTACCAACTCTACGGTGTTAACCGAAGTGTACCCCGGGCTCTCGGTCGAGGAATAATCCATTAACGGACATGGTCTCGGAGGGATCCACATTCCTAGTGCATGAAATCGCCAAGCGTGTGAGAATATGACGAAAATTGCAGGGCGCGTTCTTTCTTCTTGCGTCGCCGCTTGCTCTTCTGGGAAGAAGCAGGTTGGGACGACGAGGCCGAAGCGGTTCTCACGGATTCTGAGGGCTCCGGCTGGTCCAGGCGGGCACGGATAATGCCATGGGCATGGGCGACCGTCCTACGGGACATCCAGTCATTATACTTCCGGGACTGACGTGCCGTGTCCCCATCACTGCCCTCAACTCGAAAGGTTGGGGGGAGATTCCATCATCGAGTCATACTCTACCTTGGAATCCGAGAAACGGACTGGTCTAATTCCCGTCCGGACTCCCCTGACATTCCTCTGACGGCGACGATGCCCGACCTTCCTGCCCCTGGGTAGTTCCTCAGGGTAAGGACGACTTCCGTCATCGGGTCCCCCGACCACAATAGAGCTGGGGAAGAGGGGACCGAAGGCCGGGGTGCGAGAAGCACCGGGACAGATGTCGAACGGGACATGGGGAGTACCTCCATGTGAGTGAGCGACTGGATACACAACGTCTCCATGCTCGCGACCGGCGGTAGGGGGAGTGACCTCATACCCCATGCGATGGGTGCTGTAAGGAGTCATACCCGAAGCATAGCCGTCGCGAAGATGCCTTCGGCTTCCCAGATTGGTGGCACAGGATGAACCTTCATGGTGAGCGGCACCACCGCGGATATGTCCCCAGTGGCCATTTCCAGTGTCCGCGACCGGGAGATTCGACCCAACCTTCCTGCCGGGTGGTCGGGGTTTTGATCCCAGTCGGGCACACGGCTGCCCCTGCTCAACATGCACAGGGATCTGGGAACAAGTGTCAGTAGTGGCTGGGGCCACAATAGTTGCTGATGCTAGTGCTCCGTGACAGACGTTCTCCCCCACTCGCACCCGACGCTGGCATCGAGTCAGATGGGCTGGAGCCGGCGGTGCAGGCATGAAGATTGCCCTCTCCTCGGCTCGGGGAGTCGGGCGGCGGCGTCGACGGAGCCTGGCGGGGGTTCTTGCCGGTAACCCCTGTGATGGATCGCTGATCGGGTGGACCCGGACATCCCCCACCTCATTGGCGTAGGGGAGGGATGTGTCACTGCGCTCCGGGGATAGGCTCCCGAAGAGGTTGAACGTCGGCGTGGGGAGCGGCGACACCCTGCGCGACCCTCGAGGGCAGCGATGGTGGTGAGGTGCCGCCGCCTCTAGATCCAAGCGGGCCATGCCCCTAGTGGGGATGATCCCTTCCTCGTCATACCTACGGACCAGGTTATTGATCACCCTCCGTTGGATGATTTCTGACGGAAAGGGGGGTGGGGGGCGCAAGCGCCTGGCTGCTACGGCGGTCGAAGTCGGAGCGGCCGTGGGATAGGTGGGACCGCGCGGGGTAGCCGCGTCGGCACTTCCCCTGCTCCTGCGCCGGTGGGCAGGTGGCGATCGAGCTTCGAATGCAGTGATCTGATTCCTGGAAACAAGTAAATGAACCCATTAGTATCAACAGGAAAGGAGATCGAAAACCAAGGCCCATCATCATTCCGTCTTCAGTGGTCGGTGGGAGGGAACCATGCTGACGACATCACAGAACAGAGTAGTCAACGTCCTGACGGCCTCGACCCCTGGCGGGTTCACGTCCCGGTGAGGGTTACCCGGACCTAGTGACATGCTATTATTCCGATGCTCCAATGTCTACCATTCCTCATGTTGAGGAGAAGAGATTCACGTCGGGTTCACCATTTTTTGTTTTCGACGCTTTCGCCAGGGCGCGCGCGTCCGTCCGCCGGGGAGGGCGCACTGCTTGTGGCCCCACATTCCTGCTTTCCAAAGGCGGGTGACATCCATTCCTTGTTCAGGGACGTCTACTCCTTGATCGAAACCGGGATGATGGGATGTCGGTTCTTCCTTCCGTGGATTCCTCCTCAGAGCTCGTCACCTAGTCCGGGTCTCCCTCAATGATTAAAGACGGATTTGTGAAGCTCATTCCCGGTGCCATATCTACATGGACGCCAGTTAATTACGCTACTTCCAACAAGACGCTCCAAGGGGAATTGTAGGGACAACAAACTACAGTGAGGAGAATGGTCACGTTGGGGCATCGTCGGCATGTATGTCTTTGGTCCCTCATCACAGGGCTTCTCGAGGGCGCGGAAGCCCGACGCATCCCACATCGAACGCGGGGAATGTGTACCATCTGAGGTTTTCCTCAGCTTCCCATGTTTAACACGAGGTATGTCGCGAGTTTAACGTCTTGCGGAGACAGATCAGGTTAAAGGATCCCTAGGGGGAAACACCAATGTTGGGGCCAGCACGTGGGCGGCTTCCTGTCTAACATGGAGTGGGAAAGGGTGGCATGATCTCACCGGGATGTGGAGGCCCGGGTAAGGATCAGGATGGATGGTGGGGTGAAGCATGGGGCTTACGTTATAAGATGGCCTAAGAGGGGGGATACAGTTTAACATCATGCGGGACTGAATACAGTTTAACGTCATGCGGGACAAAATACAGTTTAACGTCTTGCGGGACGAGATACAGTTTAACGTCATGCGGGACGGGAGATTTGGGGCTTATGCTCTGGGGCAGTCCAAGGTGGTTAGGGAACCGACATGGAAAGGTCGGGACGACCGGGTGGTGGGCTTGAACCTCGTGGAGGCTTCCTATGTACCGTGCGCTAGCACGGATTAAAGTCCACGTAGTTCGCTGGGATGGGGCTTACGCTCTGAGGCAGCCCATAGGAGGATGTCATGGTCGATGCGCACTCTAAGCCCACGTGAGTCATGGTCGGTGTGGGAAACAAGAGGTAGCAGGGACCAGACAATCACGTCGCGAAGGGTGTGTCCGTGAGAAGTGGAATGGGGCTTACGCATTGTGCGGCCCAAAGAGGAAATAGGGGCTTACGCTTGGTTAGCGGCCCTTGGTGCCGGGGCTTATTCCAGGGCGGAGGCCTGTGGTGCGACAAAGCGCAGTGGGAAAAGGACTCCACTGGCCTTGGCAGGGGGGAAGTACAGAGATGCACGGGTGCAATCATCCATACGAAAGGTTAGGGGCTTACGCTCTGAGGAAACCCTTCCCCTGCGGACAAACGCCGCTCCGACAAGGAGGATCTCATTCCATGTGAGGAAGAGTCCATTCCCGTGGAGACGAGTGGCATAAAAAATGTCCGAGATGGGGGGAACCTGCATGCGAAGCACGGGTTCATACCACAGTTTAACGTCTTGTGTTAAGGATGAGGTGCTTAGCAGTTTAACGTCATGCAGCTTGGACGAGGTGGGTTTGCTCCACACCCCTAGGGCTTACATGCCCATCGCCCTCTACCCTTTGTGGAAGGGAAGGAATCAGCAAGGCCATGGTGAAAGGGGGTCGCAGGGCAAACCACTGGGGGGTCCACGTTAGCGTGGCTATGTGAAGAAGCAATAGCCACTAGCGTGCATATGCAGAGAAGCATAAGGCAAAGCAACGCAACGGGAAACACGGCCCAAGGGACCTTGAGGTTACTTCGCATGAGCCTAGAAGGACGTGCGGGAAAACAACGCATGGTGCGCATGCCCGACAGGGGAGACATCAGGTGCTGGTGCAGGGGGCAGCCAAGGGGCGTCAAGGTGAGGGGTCCTCGGCCTTGCGAGCGAAAGGGACAATTTGCGCGCAAAACACCGGGACAATGCGCAATTGGAGTAACGGAATTGCGCGCGAAGAGGGAATTATGTGCGATGTTTTGCGCGCACGGCAGGGTATTGCATGCGCGGACCATGGATTGCACGCAAGTGGGGAAACCAGTGGAAGGGGAAAATTCACTGAAGCCGGTGGAGTTGCGCGCAAAGGTGAACTCCAGGGCAAGGTTGCGCGGAATTCGGGATTACCTGGATGTCATCTTTCGCGCGGGGGGAGCCGAATTGCGCGCACGAGAGTCGCTTCAGATTCCTCAACCCCCAAACCGTTCGGGGTCACCTTATATTTATAGGTGACCTCCGGCGGGGAATCCAGGCAGCGCGTGAAGTTTTCCGCGCCGGGAACCGCTTGCACGAAAAATCTCGCCGCGGAGAAACGGGGCGCGCAATTATTGCACCCATCACCGGTCCAATTCCGTGAATCCCGAGAGCACTTCGCGTGCAGAACATTTTTGCGCACGGATCCTCCTTTATTTTGCGCACTACTTCCCGGGCCTCCAGATGGGGCCTCTGATTCCGAATATGACTTCGCTTCGTCATTCCGAAACTTCCTCCGGGAGTTGCGGTCTTTTTTTTCGGTGTCAACAATCACTTAGAGAATCCAAAATCATTGTCATTTCCTTATCAGTAATTCCATATAAACAACTTATGTGGTATAGTTTTATTATAAAATTTTTTGGAGTATTTATTCTAGCCTTTATATAATTCTTGAATCCCATTATTCAACAGCATAGAAAACTCTATAGAAGTTTCAACCATGTTTAAACCAAGAGATGATTCTGCTTCATTTTAACCAAGCATATGTTAAATCCCAAATGCATGATTGACCATATCTTCTATATGATCTAGAGGATTGATATTATGGGGATAATTATCATTCTATTTTTCTCTACTAGATGGTAGTTCAACTTCATTAAATTTTCCACATCAAACCCACTTGGTGTATTCAATCGGAATTTTTTAACTCAAATCGGTATGATTCAACTCAAGTCAAACATCTGTTAAATTTTCAATTATGAAAAGGATATACTATTCATCCCTTGATAGATTGATGCTCAAATGTGAAATTAACAAAGTTATTTAATCCTTCCTTATACTCATCAGTTTTTATTTATTAGTAAATCTTTGATTTATAAATTTCTACTAAATTAATTGGAATAGAATATATCAATTAAATATGTACTAATATCCATAAGAAAAAATAATAAATATCAAAATAAATTTTTTACAATAGAAAATATCTAAAGAAAAATTATTCATAAAAAACTTTTATTAAAAAATAAAAAATGTAAATATCTTTTCTATTTAAGAAAATTTAAAATTAATTTCATTAAAGGTTTAGTTTTTCCATCAAAAAACATAAACAAAAAATATTTTTTACATTAATCAATTATAGAAAAATACGGTAAGTGTATTCAATAAAAAAAATCATACTTCCTAATAGTTTGTAATTTCTTATTAAAACTACTCATAGCCTTTATCAATTATGACAAACACTTGAAAAAAAACAATTTTTGTTCAGTTCCTAAAAAACAATTCACTTGAATTTTAGAATAAAATTTCCTAAAGAAGTGACACTTATTATAAATCATATGTCTTATATGTAGTTAACAATAACAGAATCAAAATAGTAGATAAATAATATACAAATAATATTTATAGTGAAAATTATGCATAGGTATATGAGTGAATGGTCATGTTTTTATAAATAAGTAGTGGTTCCACAGATAACAATCAAAATAATAAAATCAATAGTGAAATTCCAGAGAAAAAGTTTATCATTAATTTTCTAAATTAATATAAATAAACCAAGATCAATATTGAGTGGTAAAATTACCTAGTTGACCATATATTGGGTTGATAATCAGTATCCTTGAGGTCTAAAATGGGTTTGTGCCCCTTATAAAAGGAAAAAATATATTAAGACTACTCTTTTAGTGAGGGTTTTGTTGATGTTTTAGAAGAAAGAGAAAAAAGATTAATAATACCAAAAAATCGTTTAGAAATCTAGAGGGTTATGGAAAGGGGTTTCTATGTGGTGTATAAGTTTTCAGTGAGAAGGTGTACAAGGTTTCAGTGAGGATAAGTACCTGGTTTTGTTGGAGTGTCATGAAGGCCTTCACACAAGGAGTAGAAGTCTCGATTTTAGGGGATGCTGTGATCTCATAGAGAGGGGTGGACCTCATGAGTATGGGGAGGGGGAACCATCACACTCATGATACGAGATGCATCATTAGAATATGAGGGGGGGGGGGTGTCGTGATGGGAGATAGGGGAAGCCGTCAACCATGGAAGGGAGAGAAGCACTGTCACTATGAGAGGTAGGGGAAGCCATCGACAACGGAAGGGGGGCCGTCGATTGTGGAAGAGGGTCGTCAACCACATAAAGGAGGGCATTGACCATGGAAGGGAGGGGAGCACTAGGAGGCATGGGAAGCCACCAAACAAGGTATAAGACATGGCGATACCAACTGATGTGGGAGAGGGGGATCACTGGGAGGGGTGAGGGTTGAGGGGAAATATGGTTATCAGGGGAGGGGGATGGGTAAAAATAGTGAATAGTGGAGAGGGGAATATAAGGAGGGGGTTATTTTCGAGATGTAATTTCTGAAAAGTTAATAATTTGTGGTCAATTTATGTCATAAACACCTCTAATCAATAGGGGTTATAATTAACCCCTTATAATTTGTATTTAGAGGGGGTTTAGAATAGCCCCTTCTAAATTTATTCCACTAAATACAATATTTTTCTGTTGTGTCTTTGTAAATCTTGGTGAGTTTAGGATGAACTTCCCAAACTGAGGTATGAGATTCATTCATCTGTTCTTCCCAAATATCAGAAGGTACCCATACACGACCATAGTAAATCAATGTTTCACTACCATCAACAAACCAACCAAGATAAGGGCTCTCTCCCATAAAGCTATACCTCCAAACAATCCTCTTTAAATAATATGACTATCACATACATACTCTCTCCAGAAGAGAGGATGTCACTATAATAGATATTATAAATGGTTTCCTTGACCATTCTTGAACCTTTAGATGCATCTTAGAAAAATAAATCCATCACTTTATAATCACTAATGGATGCCTGGATGGCTTGTTCCTATGTCTTGGAGCTCAAATCACCGGTCACAACATTTCTCTTACCAGAGGTATAAGAAAGCTCAAAATCGAACTACTGTAGGTATTCGACCCAATTGTGTTGCCTTAAATTCAAGTCTCACTTTGTGGATATATATTTCAATATTTTATGATCCATATAAAAAATGAACCTATCAACCAACAAGTAGTGTATTCAACAATATATATAATGAACCAAAACTGGCAACTCATTGTCATCTGTAGGATAGTTACGCTCATGAGGTCTCAACTGGAAGGATCCATAGGACACGTCTCGATCATCTGGCATAAAAAATGTATGTAGTCTGATTCCTGAATCATCACAGTAAACAAATATACATTCTATCTGGATTAGGAGGAATCAGGATCAAGGTAGAGGTAAGACTTTTGTTTAACTACTGGAAAGAATTTTTACAATATTATAACCAAATCAACTGCTCACCCTTCTTATTTAGGTCCATAAGAGTCACTGCTAAGCCAGAGAAATCATGGATGAAAAGCCCATAATAGTCATAAATACTCTAGAAACTACGTATGGTGAATTTTTTGTGTGCTCCTCCCATGAAACCACAATGCTCACCTTTTATGGGATGACTAACATGCCTGCTTCAAATATTATGTAACCCAATATGTGAACCTTATCAATCTAGAAGTGGAATTCACTAATATTTTCATATAAATGGTGCTATATCAGTGTACTGAAAATGATCTCAATATGGGTTTCATGGTCGTGTCTAGAATGAGAATTCACTAAGATATCATCATCAAAAACCACCACAAAAGAATCAAGGTATTGTTGAAAACCCAAATTCATCAGATCCATGACAATTTCCAGCACATTTTTGATGCCTGATGACATAAACAAATACTCTTACAAGCTGTACCTACTGCGAAATGTCATAATTGGTATGTCAGATGCTCGTACATGCATCTGGTGATATCCCAACCCCGAATCAATATTGGATAAAATACTTTCTCCTCAGATCTGGTCAAAGATGTTGTCTATAAGAGGCAACAAATATCAATTCTTTATTATAATATGGTTGAGATAATGGTAATCTACAAACAATATGAGGATTCCATATGCTCTCTTGGTTAAAAGAATTGGTGATCCCACAAAGATGTGATAGGTCTGATAAAAACCTTATCCTTGAGGTCTTGAAGTTTCATTTTGAGTTCATGTAGCTCTGTAGGTTCCATACTATAATGACGAATAGACACTGGTGTCAAACCTGTCACTAGCTCGATAGTGAACTCCACATACCTCATGGGAGGTAATCCACAAAACTATCAAGGGAAGAAGTCCCCGAAATGATTCAAAATGGGAGGAAAGTCCACTAGCCGTGTTCCCTGATCTTCCATGAGGATACTTTCTAATTGAGTCATCACTCTTCCTAGTCCTACAAATTTTAGTCTATCTCGATCTTCCTGCATATCCCATTCTCCTTTGTGTAGATATGTGTTTCCTTCAGGGGATGTGAAGGACACCCAATGGCGATAGAAATACACGTGTGCATGATAAGGAGTGATATAATTCATACCAAAAATGATGTCGATGCTAGACATATCAAGGATGTAAAAAATCCAAAGGAGATGGTACCGACCTATCTCAAGGAGAACTCTTAGAACTAGTGTATACCCTATTTTATGACCCCAAAGGAGTTTCGAGAGACATAATTCTATAGAAGTAAGAAGGGAAGGTGCAAGTACTCACTGAAACACGATAAAAAATATAGGAATGTGATATATCGGATAAGTGTATAGCTCGCGTCTGAGTATAACCCAACAGACAACTCGGTCATTGATCCAGGTCTAAATAAGGAAGAGAAAATATAGAAGGATCACTAAAATGAGGCCTAACACCTATTTACAATGTAATGATAAATTAACATCTAAAAAATATCACAACATTATATTTAAAAAAAATACACTTCAATTTTTTTTAAAACTATGCACAACATCACTCACATGAAAACATGAAGATGCACACTAAATTAGACATGACATGGAAATATGCATATCATTTTAATCCCTATAGTGCCATATACGATTCATGTAAATGAATTGCCCTCATATAATCAGGATTCATTGGTAAATATGATTATCTAAATAATACCAATATCTATAAAAATAAAAAACAAGTGTGTCACCCAACAATGAAATCATATCAATAATAATTGGCATAATCAATAACTGCAACCCCAACCCAGGAATTTGGGTTTCCTCTATACATGGGTTAGATACATCCAAGAATATTCTTGGATCCAAGTCATTATATCCTAGCCTCCTATTTAACCCAAATAGTAATAAAAAAGGAAAAACAAACTATGATACCACTTTTTAGCATCCTCATCCTAGGATCCACTGGAAGGGTGCTCCAAGCATGGTTTTCCACCTAACCTCAAACACATCTTCCCGAACTCTAGAGGCTGCTGACTAGCAGCGAGGGCCTTTTTAACCTATCTGTGAGGAATTCCATGCCATTATAGGTAATAAGTAATGTAAAGTGAAGGAGAACCAGTTTACAACAAATACTGTAAGGATATAAATAATTAAACTAAAGTGGAAACAAATTAATAATCCTAATTGAGGAAATAATAAGCGTGAAAGATGATAAATAAAAACAATACATGATAATGTCATGATATGATGTCTGTGCTAAAGTAAGAGTACAAAAATAGGAATACAAGCATGAAATAAAAAATTTAATGAAAACAACACAATGTGTAACTACTACATCTCGAGAAAAGATCAGAAATCTACCCCAATCTCTATCCTCAGTAGTAAGAAACACTCAAGAACTAGAAGAATCATGCTTCCCATTATCCCTACCTACAATCATAAAGTCTACTCAGGTACCGAGGAACACCCGAGCAAGGAGTGAGATAAAATCCCAGTAGGACGGCACCCATGATGTCTAAACCTTTTTATTTCGGGATTTAAAAAAAATAGTGTGCCGTATATATGATAAAATTAAGCAATAAAATGACATAATATATATATATATATATATATATATATATATATTCATCTATGTTCTCAATGGTACCCTTCACATATCAACTTCTTCGACCTAAGACGAGCATCTATATAAGGACCTGTAATAAGAAGGATGCTTATATATATATAAAGGTTAAAAAAATAGAATTCAAACAAAAAGAAAAATAAACCCAAGCTCGTTATTTAGCTTGGGGTATAATTTATGTGTCAAATAGTGTGCTACAAGGAACCATAAGGTATTAAAATTCACAAGGAAACTCAAAGAAAAATCAAAACACCCTTCCATATGTTATCATTATTATTATGTTCGAGTCAATATTTGGAGTCCTAGACCTTCCCAAAGGTATCACCATGGTACTTCTTTCAATTTATCCAATACCACCGATCCCATCCAGAAAAATCTTATGAAATACCAAGTATCTCTCGAGGCATGTATTTAACCTGATTCCATCTTGGTATCACACAAATGGGGTCAAGTATAACTTGAGGCATGCTATAACCAATTTACTAATGGGTATATCCTTGAATGTTTCTTTGGGGACAACTATCAATCATGTCTATATACAAACCTAGGGAATCCCTTTCCTGGAAAATACTAAGACATCGACTCCCTGGCATAATTTGTAACCATTCGGGAACAGAGAGTCCCTGTGTGGTCCTTAATACGGAATCCACATTGTCTCAACACCCTAAATTTAATTATATTTCAAGGAAGAATATAATAAAAAGCATGCATTTATAATTTGAAAAAAAAAACAATTTATGATATAAAGAAACATGTACATACATAATAATTCAATCCTAATAATCACAATCAAAACACTTTATTAGTAAAAGTAGAAAAATGCACAAAATAATAATAATTGCAACATGGAAATGTCATTAGGCATAAATTAACCAACAAAACCCAAAGTTAATGGTTTATAATTATCATAAATAATTTATTTAATTAAAACTCAACAAAAAGGGACCACAAAACAATTACACTTAATTAATTTAATATACAGGGCATGCATAAAATAGACAAAATACATCCACACACCCATAATGGGTGTCCAATATGTTTTAAAAATTTAAACAAGATAGTTTATCTCAAACAAGGGTTTAATATATAAGATAATAAATTTAGTTAAATTAAAATAGGTGAAATTAAATATCACCAATATGCACCCAAAATCAGCACAACCTGTGATCAATAAGATGAAACAAAATAAGGGGAAAGAGAGTAGACACCTTACCTTGCAAACATAGAGGATCTTATTCTCTGAAACGATCTTTGATTTGACCTAAAACAAAAGAAAAAATATGATTTTCGAAAAAACCCAAATCCACGTAAAAAAATTCCATAGAATATTGTGCAACTGATACAGAAGGATATCATATAATTCTTGGTGCATTAGGTATGCCTTACCAAGAGATTTACTATGCACCATACAACATAGAAGTTAGAGAAGAAATTGAGTCACAACAGACATCCGAAGGGATAGGAGGGGTGGTGCGCACCACCTAGTAGGGGGCACGATGTACCAAATAGGGGGATGAGAGGAAGAGAGAATGGAAAAAAATAAAGTAAAGAAAGAAAAGAAAATGAAAAAAATAAATGGGAAAATAAATAAAAAGGAAATAAATAAAATAAAATAATAAAAACAAAAATGTAGGGAGAAATGAAAATAATTAATAAAAATGGGTTTACCCCATTTTAATTATTTTAAAATTTTTTACAACAATTTATTATTTATTATTTATTTTTATCCCTCTTTAACTTCTTTTAATTTACTTTAAATTTTTTGATTCATTTTTCACCCTTTTATATTATTTTTAGCCTGAACGCTGTGTAAGGGTGTGATGATTTTTTTACAAATAGCCTGAGAAATTACTTAATTATTTTTAATAGCTACCCGAGACCCATGATAAGGTGTGCTGACACTTTCCCTAGATCAATTTATGATTTTGGAGTAAAAATTTAAATGGTCCGTACCTTGATTAAAGTAGGGACATTACATGATGAGGATATTCATATGTTTGGAATGTAATAACCAAGATCTCATTTTTGATATATTATGGATTAATGTTAAGATAATTTCATGGATTTATTTCTAAAGTTTTTCATTTTTATATTTTATAAGGTTTATATGGTAAACCATTTTTGGAATGTTTAAGTTAATATTTGGCTGATGTTTTTGATATTAAAGTTTTATCTCACCACATGAGGATTTATATAAATTGGATAACATGTGATAACATTTTGTTTTGATAAAGATAGATGGAATGACCTATCATTTTATTTATGTATCTCATGATCTGTTAGTTCTTTAGGGCCTACATATTCACCTTTATTCCATGGAGTAATATATGAAGGGAGAAATGATCTAGAGAAGGCAAAGGATGTTGTTTTCTAGATATCATGCATGTATACCTTTTCATAATTGTTTTTCAACTTTAGGAAAATGATCTGGAAATAAAATATTGTCCTAGAACCTTATTTTTTGTTTAGCCGATGGAATTTTAAATCATCATTGATTTTTGTATTTTTGGAACTCAACATTACATTGATAATTCAGTTATTTTATATTGATGACCTCAATCACTCCCTAAAAATATTTACACTTTTCCTTTATGTCCATATTTTTATTTTCTATATATGATCTCCCTTGTGGAAACCTAGTTATGAGTTACTTAGGGTAACCATTATATTTCCAACATCCCTTTTTTTAAAAAAAGTGTTAATATTAATTTTTATAATGTGGGTTTATATGAAAGGAACATTCATGTATTAAAACATTTGATACCCAAATTAATTTTAAGGTAAAAATTCATTTTAAGGGGGGTATAATGTAACACCTTGGGATTTTGTGATTTTTTTTGAATTTAATCTTTTTGATATTTTTTATTTTCATGAAAAAATGAATATATATTTTTTATAAAATAACTATGTTTGGATTTTTTTTACATTAAATAATATGTTAATTTTACACTACACACAACATAATGTTTATCTTGCACTACATGAAACACTAACTTTTCTTGCATTACACGCAACACTGAATTTCTATGAAATAACATTTTATAATTATAATTATTTAAATGAGATAGTTATAACGTAGACATTAAACTTAGTAATATGAATAGTGATAAATATTTTTTATATATTATTTATAATTGTTTTATTTGGATCAATAATATTTATAATAAGACATACAATTGTGTTAGTAATGTATTTATATGTTTTAAAATACTATTTTTTAAAAGAACTTTTTTTTATGTCCTTCTATGAAAAATAATAAAAATAATTTTATACAATTTTAAAAATTTAATTTGATAATATAAAGTTAATTTTTGAATTCATAATGTCATAGTTATATTAGGGTTAATTTTTTTTGTTTTCCTGAGAAACTTCATTTTTGGATGAATTGTGAAAAAATACTTAATTTTAATTCAAAACTTATTTTTATTAAAATTTATTTATAAATTGAGATTATATTTTAATTTGGTTTTAATGTAAAAATATATAAATTATACATATATTAACCTAATTTAGTTCATTGGAATCATTTTTATATTGAATTTAGATATAAAATCTTAATGAACTTTTGAACATTCTCAATTTAAATGCCCACTTTCTTACCATGTCTGTAGGATTAACACTAAACATAATTTTGACACTTCATTGAATTGAATATAGAAAAAATGTAAATAAATGGTTGTAATCAGTATGATTATCATAGTATAATAATATCAAATTAATTTTTTACCTAATAGATTATTGAAAGTGATGAAAATTAATTACAATGATAAAGGTAAAATGAAGCTCAACAAGGGACTAAACCTTAAATTTAAGGGCTAAAATGACATTGAAAACTGAAAAACACCAATCAGGTGGCTAAATTTCGGCCATAAAACATCTATTATTGAGTGTTTTTGGCCATTTAATACTTTTTAGATAAAAAATTGGGTACACCTAACTTTCTTCAAAAAATGCCAAGTGTATCACCTCCCTAACAAATATCAAGACACTTTGGATTGAAAAATATCACCCCAAATAGTTTCTCATAATGCATACTCTATAAATATATGCATAAACTTGGTAATAAATCCATACTATTAACCCTTTTGGTGTAAACAAAAAGAAGTTACCAGAAGAAGAGGTAATATCCTTCCTCAAACTCCTTTATTTTATTTTATTTCCCTACCACATAAATTATTTTTATTACATGATTATACAATAAAAATAGTATCCAAAATATACTATTATGTTTTTCTTATATGTTTTTTACCTTCACTTACACGTACTTCCTTCTAATGGGTAACCGACTTACCGTTCTTGTGTTTGACAAACTACCACCTCATAAAATGATGTTGTTTGTTTTTCTTAAACCACCTATAATGGTTGACAATTATGATGGAAACTGTCTTTTTATATTTTATATATGATATTAGTGATGTATTTATTATAATATATTTATTATATAATATATACCATCATGCCTTCCATTTTTTGTAAGTATGATAATTTCATTTTGGGAAGTGTGGACTACCGCCTCCTCAAAGCGATGTGACTCGTTCACAGCTTACATGAAATGTATTAAAGATGATTTTAGTGAACATATATGATATATATGAAATAATAATTCTACCTAAATTATAATATATATATATATTTAATTTACTTTATTTCTTTCAATACGATATTAAAATGAAAACAATGTTCATGCGCACGTTCGACCTACCATCTCCATGATCAGTGTATTACATTTCATACTTTTATCGTATATATATTATTATAAATACATATATACTAAATATATAATATATTTATAACAATTTTCTCATTATTTAAGTATGTAAATCATCAAATAAATAAGAGGATTAAGAATAACTATTAAACATTACAAGGAAAATAAAGAGAATATTACCCGAAACATAACATTAACATGGAGTTGTTAATAAATGGGTAATATATAGTCATCAAAAAAATCATATATTTTATTAGATATAATAATATTTTTCTTTAATATTTTTTTAATAAACTTATATTTTTTATACTTTAGGTTTTAACATTAATGAAAAAGGTCAAGACTTAAGGTAAGCGAATTTCATCTCACTTTTCATTTTCATGAGATAAATGCCATATTCACCACTTGATTCTTTTATGTGGTGTATAAAACTCCATATAAAATGTTATATCATTAGTTTAATTTATTTAATTATATTAAATTATTTAATTGGTGTCATTTTTTCATGGGGATCATGATTCTAATGTTACTCAAGTGTTAAGTGTTTTCTCATCCCACTTTCATTTTCCATTAGATACAAGCCATGTTAACATCATATTTATTTTATACTCTATATATACTACCCATGGATGTATTATATTATTTTTAAAATTCAATTTATTTATAGGTACATATAAAGTTTAGGGAATTTCTTTTAGGAGGTTTATATTTCAAAATCTACCAAATTGGTAAAGTAGTTTTGTCTTAATTTCCCTTCTTTGAGACACATGCCATGTTATACACCTATATTTTTCTATCATGTGTATATAATAACCATTGAAATATTATATCATGAATCCAATTAGTTAAATGATATTATAAACATAATTTAATGTTATTAATTCCATTATATTACGATTTAAAGTTACCAAAGTAGTGACAGTTTATTTCTACAATCTCATCATTTATTGATATTGTTTATGATTATGCTTCTGTTGATGAAATATTAAGATCCATATCTTAAAAAATCTAATGATTTTTATTACCCTATATATATCAATGTTAAGTCTAATTAATGTTACCATTTTTAAACTAGTTTTAACTTATTATAATTCAGAAATTTTTTTAATGAAAATAGGACTGTATTTCCCCTTTCTGTCATAAATATACGTTCTTTCAAATCTGTGTTTTCTAAAAAAGTTTTCAAAAAAGTTTTACTATTATTATATGATGTTTAAAGGTAATTTTTACACATGTATTTACTTTTTAAAAAAAGTTTTTTAAAAATAACATTCTTGTTGTTTTTCAACCAAGCTACTTTAATTAAATTTTAAGGCGCAAAAGGAATTATCGGAATGTACAAACCTACCCGCCTTCCTGGCCATAATTTCTATGATGATTCCTTTGTATGTTTACAATGTTATTATATTTAAATATTTTTTTCCAAATATTATGTAAATTTTTTAATTTCAAAATGGTTTATAAATAAAAATGGTTTTCAAAAATGGTTTTATATTATTTTTTTAAAATTATTTTCAATATTTATTTTATATATTACTTCAAAATGTTGTTTTAAATGTTTTTGATTTCAATGATATCAAATATTGTTTTATATATTTTAAATAATTTTGAAGTAAAATTGTTTTAATTTTTTTAAGATTCATTTACAATTTTTCAAGAAAATTGTTTTTCAAAATTATTTCAACCCTCCTTTATATGTTTTCAAGGTATTGAAAAAAAATGGTTTTAAAAAGGTTTTACATTTTTGATTTCCATTTTCAATTGAGAAATTATATTTTCCTCCAAAAATATTTTAAAAATATATTTCCAAGTTATTTTACATCTAAGATGAAATTTGTTGATGTTATTCATGCCCTTTTAGGAAATGATCCAATGGTTCCCTTCATAACATTTTTTTAAATGGGTTAGGTTTTAATGGAATGATGCTTATAACACCCATTTTCATTTAATGGGAATATTATTTTAAAAACCTCTTATTTTCATGGGTTATGATTTGATGAAATAGTTATCATAACTATCTCTTTTCCATAGGTAATGATACGATGAAATGTTTATGATACCCATTTCATTTCATGAGTTATTTTAGGATTATTTCTTATAATATTATGAAACACATATTATGTGATGCGTAAGACCTAAATCTACCTCCAATTAATTAGGTAAAAATGGATGACTCATAAGTATAAATGTTATGCATAAAGCTAATTATATGTTCACAATGTTATGAATGGACCAGGTTTCATGTATATAAGATTATGTGTGAAATTTATTACATGTTAAAAATGTTATGAGTTAACCATAATATATTTACTAATGTTATTAATGAACCTAATTACATTTTCACGCTGTTATGCATGGACCTGGTTTTATGTCTATAAGTTTACGCATGAACCTGATTTCACGTTGAAAATGTTTTACACAAAACTCATTTCATGATCAAAATGTTATTCATAGACTTAGTCACATGTCCGTAGGTATATTAAAGGGCTTTATTTAATTTCTTTAACTAAATTTATGAACCTATTTCCACTTATACATTTTCAAGATGTTATATGTTGATGTGTATTCTATAATTCCGTTTCTAATTCATGTGTTATACTTTTATGGATTATATTCATGATTACCATATGATTTATGTCTTATGAACTGCCAATATTTATTCCATGATCCATGTTTATGATCTTTTATTTGAATGGTGTGATCTTAGAAAGTTATTCTCATGTTCTCGTACCCTTATTTTCGTGTTATTATTACTTATTTCATTTATTTACCCTTATTAAGCATTCGAGCTCACCCCTTTCTTATGTTTCTTTTCCCCAGGTAATAAAGAATGGTTTATAAGTAGAATTACTAATGAGGAAGATATTTTTATAAAACAATGAAGATATTTAATTAGGTGAGAAGATTTTTGTTCTATGTTTCTAATGGCACTGAACTAACACGTTCTTTGGGTGTCTGTTTTTGTAATGTATTAAGTATCTCACAAAAATGGTGTAATATATATTTACGTTCATCATGGGTTGTTATATAAAAACTTATATATTATTATTTTTACCATTATTATCTTATATTTGATGATATTAAATGTTCTTTTTAATGTTATACCTCTCATGGGGTTTTTATTCATATATTAAAAAGGTAGTAAGGGATTTTCCGGAGCTCAATATTTTCTTATGGCCATAATAACTCTTCTTTGACTATAATATATCAATATTTATATATTATATCCTATGATGATGCTATGATGTATTTCAACATCATTTTTTTTGTGAAATAATGATCCACAACAAATTATTATTCCTTTATGATTATATTGTTTCATTAATATGATTTTTTTGAGAATAATTCGCTTTATTTAACTGGATGTTTCTTCTATTTTATTATTTTTAATACTCACTATTGTTCTTATTTACATAATAGAAACTCAAAATGATTTTATCTATAAGGATACTTTTATTACCATTTATCTATCATTAAAAAATATTTCATCATATTTTTAATAATGTGGGATTTGAAAAAGGTTATTTCAAAATGTTTATATACTTTTTCTATCCTTTCAAAATAAAAGTTTTTACCATCCACTCCACATTTTATTTTTAAAACCATTATGTAATTTTCAAGGTTACACTATTAAATATTATTTTAAGGTAAAAGTTTTCAAATTATTGTCACATTCCATTTTTGAAAACATTATGTATTTTTAATTTTTTAATATTAAATATTAATTTGAAAATTAAATTATTTAAAAGTATTTCAATTACAATTTTTGATAAATTTATATCATATTTAATGTTTCCATTATTAAATATTATTTATAAAATTAATTTTTTTTCAAAGTATTTTCACTCATCCTTTTGATAATATTTTTCTTTTTTTATTCCATTATTATAAATTATTTTTAAAAGTAAAAGTTTAAAAATTATTTTTATATACCATTTTCAAAAACATTATTTTTTCTTCATGTTTACATTTTTAAAAATTATTTCTAGAATTTAATGTTTTTAGAGTATTTTTTTATCCTTTATGAAAACGTTATGTATTCTCAAATATATATTATTTTTAACTCTTTATAATAATGTTTATATAATTATCCACTTACCCTTTACCAAAATTTATTTCTGAATGTAATTTATAATTCAATATTTTAAAATTTTTTGTGAAAAAATTTATATTTTACTTATAATTACCCTCCAAGGTTTAACTCTCACGAATTGATGTTTTGATCCTACTTTATATGTTTTTATGGACTGATTTATTTTATAAAATGAGTGTTTAGATATCCTATAATTTATTAAGTTAATGTTATGTTATGTTTTTGAAATGTTTAGGAAAATAATTATGTTTCCATGGGTTCGCTGATATATGTTTTTGTTTTATTTTTTTAAATGGAACACATTTGTATAGATGCTTAGGGTTGGGTTTCTATATCATCCTCAAATGAATTGGTTAAGGATTTATATCTCACGAGAAAAGTTTGTTAATAAAAACCATTTTATTTGTTAAAAATATAAAGTGTGGGCATTTTTTTTGTTCATAAGATGAAGCATGGGAATTGTTTTGTTCACAATGTGAGGCGTGGACATTTTTTTTGTTCACAACATCAAGCGTGGGGATTTTTTTGTTTGAAATATGAATTTTGGGAATTTTTTTCTTCAAAACATAGAGCATGGAAATTTATTTAACAATGATATAATATTTATATGATTATGTTTGTTACATAATTCATTGTTATATGATATACCATATTTATATATGCTTTTGATTAATGTACTTGACTAATGATTATTGTATCAATATTACACACACTATTTCTATAGTATATGGTTTTTATATTTGATATTACATGTTATTCTATCATGATTTATAGACAAATCATATTGTTCCATGTTCTTTTAATAAGAAATTCCTCATATTTTTATGATTTCTATTATACTTGTGATCCAACCCTTAATGACACATGATAAGTTTTACCTTACTGAGTGTTTGAGAAAACCCATTTCTTTTTTTCCTTTTCCTAGGATATAAATATATGTGGAATTTGTGGGAAGTCCAAAAGGGATTCTAGAAGAGCTCCATTAAAGAGAAAATATTGTAGATTAAAATGTATATATAACTAATATTCAAGACAATAAACCTTTCCATATCTTTTTATCCGACTATTTGTGAGATGTATTATTTAAATCATGATATTAATGACTTATTTATGTTATGTTTAGTGTTGTTCACTATAATTGGTATCATAGAGGGGTTTAGTTATTTTTTTAAATCGGTTTAATTATATTTGGACATTAGTTTAGTTATTTTTAGTCATTATTTTAGAGAAATTTTTCAAAAACCCTAGAAAAAAGTATAAGGGATTAGTCTTTATAGTGATCCAAGATTATGATACATATATATTACATATTTTTAGATGAATATTAAATACATTACACAAACATAATCATGCGAACCATAGTAGTTTAGTCTCTTTGGATACTAGGTACACAATCTTCTAATTTGGTGAAATATCTTCAAAATCTCCCATAAATATACTCCCCTTTAGTAATATTCCAAAACATACCCAACATAAAAGATTTATTCATAACTTGGGGAAAGGAAACATAAAAAAGGGTGAGCTCAGATGCCCAGTAAGGGTAAATAAGGGAGATATATAAGCATAAAATGAACACAAGTGTATGAGAACATTTTAAAGACATTTTAAAACCATACCCCACATATCAAAGATCATAATCTTGATCTATGAAATAAAAGTTTGAAGTTCACAAGAAATAAATCATAATTTAATAAAATAAAATGATCCATGATAGAATAAAATTAGAATAACACATATATTTTTGGCATACATATAAGCATAGAAAATATTATGTGAAGTTTGCCCATAAAGACATTCATAACATGTTAGTGTTGGGTTAACCACCCATGTACCTACTTTACGTTTGGGATAACCTTCTATATACCCTATTTTGAGATTTTGATAACCTCTCGTGTACTGTATTTTGGGATCTGGATTACCTCCCATGTACCCTTTGAGATCATATTACATTAATCATTACCTAATGTACTATAGAAAGATAAAGGCCCCACCTATCACATAATGTAAATAATATATATGTGCTCCACAAGATCACCAAACATTCATCATATCATAATCAGTGAAATTAAATGGTTTTAATAAACATTTCATCATATAATAACATGTGAAAAAGAAATAGGTTTTATAATCATTTCATCATTTCATCATAGTATAACCCATGAAAAAAGAAGCAGGTTTCATAATAATTTTATCATGGTATAACCCATGGAAGGGAAAAGAGATTCATAAAAACATTTTCATGATAAACTGAAAGGCACGGTCAGGGGTGATCTCAAATGATGTGTAATTTTTTACTTCTTAGGTACATCAGAGTGGATGACCAAGGGAAATTATAAAAGGAGTAAATAAATAAAAAAAATATTAAATGTATTTTGTAAATACAATAAAATAAAATAAACACACTAAATAAAAGTAAGGGTTGATTTATTTTTATAGAGCTTGAATATTTATGCTGGAAGAATATTTTTTTGATACGAGATTGAGAAAAAAAATTAGAAGATATTTTTTTTATAAAACTATATTTAAAAGGCATAACCGATTTATCTATTCTTATTAAAATACTTATTAATCACTATAATTTAAATTATAATCCAATTAATTACGAAACCCAAATTATTTAATGCATGAAACCTATGAGAAATTACTAAAACCCAAAAATGAAATGAATTAAAAACTAGTCAATCTTAAGAACATGTAATAATAAAACCCTTCTTTGATTGATATTATAAGGATAGATTATGGTCAATGGTAAATTAGGCCACATATCCATTATGTAAATGCAGGTGAATTTAGTATAGGTTTTATATTTTAACTCTAAAATATGATCCCATTTTCCTTGTTTCACTGATTAAGATCATGCTCTCACAATTCATACATCACTCAACCTCACATGTTTTATGTTAATTGTTTAATTTTTTTCTTAGTTTCTTATAATTAAAAAAAATTCAAATATCATATTATTTAAATTACCATATCTCATTGATTTAAATAAATTAATAAAGTAATTGATAGATCAAATACTAAGAAAAACTACTCTTCCTAGGGTGGTGTAGTCATTATAGAATTTTTTTTCATTCACAATCGGTGTAGAAAAGGTATAACCAAATCATTTTTATACTCTTGATTTCTAGAACAATTATGACTAGTAAAGAAGAATAATAAAGAATAAAAATAGAATAAATAGGAGAGTAAATACGAAGCTTATTTCAAGGAAAAAATTACTATAAATAAGATGAAAAGAAGCGAATTTTGGAGGAGATACTAGATTGAGAGCTTTCCTCCTCTAATGTTGTAGTGAAATGGAAATACACCACTTATATTCTTTTACCAATCCTACAAGGCACATAACCCGCCTGAAAATGATAAAAATATATATTTATTGAGTGGAGGAAAGGTTAGGGTTTCAAGAATTTTAAATTGTGAATGGGAAATTCGTACCAATATTTTAATCCAAATTTAATTGACTGTTTGACATCCAAAATGCACAAAACAGATATAATTCCAGAAGTATGATTTGTGAGAAATTAGTTACTTTATATTTTTTCTAAATTTAGGTATGATAAAAGAAACTATGAAGATGTTATGGACCAAATACTGAAGTGTTATACAATCTGGTGAGTCTAT
The DNA here is from genome assembly GCA_963277665.1 of Viscum album. Lineage (NCBI taxonomy): Eukaryota > Viridiplantae > Streptophyta > Magnoliopsida > Santalales > Viscaceae > Viscum > Viscum album. Next base: position 1,716,824,957 of record OY728130.1, read on the forward strand.
CCCATCTTTGATTTCATAGCCCTTTTACACTAATAAAATGAATGATCCAACTCATATACTATGAATAAATTTTTTATCCCATTGATTTTAGAAGTAACTTTCAAAATTATATGTTCAAATAATCTATATAGAAATATTTATTTCCAAAATACTATATTGAAATTTAATAGAAAAAACTATAATTTTCATAAAATTTTCATTTGAATGATCTAATCCCAAATATTCCATAAATAAACATATGTAACACAATTTGAGAAAATTGTGTGATTTATTACCAATAAAATATTAAAAAAAATTTATTTTATATAAAACCATTAAGATAAATAATAATAATGGTATCCTTGGTTCATATCCTTAGAAAATCATAAGTTACACCAAAGGATTTAATATTAGATGGAGGAATATTTTTAATGATCACTAGAAACATTTCTTTAGAAAATAACCTTTTATTATTTTTTTAAACTAAAATTTCATAAAGAAATTTGAAAATAATTTTTTCATTGAAAATAAAATTGAAAACATATAAATAAATCTTAAAATAATTTTATAGTCATTATGGTGGAAAACTATGTTCATGTTATACATGTGAAAACAAATATTCATTTCACATTTGTGGTTAAATTCAGATAGAGATTTTTATAAAAACAATAAGAATATTCCTTAAAAATAAAATTTCAAAAATTAAAAAATAGGAAAATTTTTATTTAATAAATCAATTTAATATCTTTAAAAACATTTTTTTTAATTTTTTGAGAAAACCTGGTTTTGGAAAAATTGACTTTTTGACTGAAGATAGAAATAAAGGAGTTTTTTCTTGAAAAATTTATTTTGAAACTTTTAGCACATAAATAGGTAAAAATAAAGGTAAAACATGTATTCTTATAAAATAATTATAGAAGAAGAAAATTCATGTGTTTCCTGGGAGATGGATCATAATATTTCATCATCAGAAGCATAAACCAAAAAAATATGATAAACGATGAGATTATACTGTAAAACCATTTCCACTTTTGTAACATTGAACAATAATACCCATAAAAAAATAATATTAAATTAAACTTAAAATATCATCAAAGAATATAGGTGTAGTACATAGACCTCATAAAATAATATAGGTGCATAACACATCATATTTCTAAAAAAATAAAAATTGAGACAAAAATCCCTTAACACTTTGTTATATTTTGAATCATAAACCCCTTAGATGAGAGATTATGAAATTAATATGTAAATACCAATAATTTTAAGTATAATACTTAAAAAAATAATTAATGGGAAGTATATACCACATATAAAATAAACATGTGGTGAATATGGAATTTTTCTCATAAAAAATAAAAGTTAGATGAAAACACCTTACCATAAGTCTCGACTTACATTGTACTCAGTATAAATTACTATATAATAAATACATGTTAATTATAAATATATTATAGAAAATTAATATATATATATATATATCATACCATATATGATTTACTTATGTCCTTTTATTAACCATTTAATAACAATTCCATGTTAAATTCTTGTTTTGGGTAATAACTTATTTGTTCTTTTTGTATATGTTTTGATTTGTTATTTTGCATCCTCATAATTTGATCATGGTTCCATTATAACTATAATAATAATCAGAAAATAATTATCATATTTTTACATCAATTACACTTTTAATACCAATCATGAAATATGGGTTTGAGAAATAAAGTACGTTATGATCATGGAGATGGTAGACCACATGTACACATGAGTAACATTTCAATTTTTCAATGATCATTATAGAAAAGAGTTAAATAATATATATTATATTTAAATAATGATAAAAATATTATAAATAAAATATTATATATTTATATATATATCTATACATATCATCCACATGGTGTGGTAATGAAAATAGAATCAGTTTACTTTGTGAAGACGGTAGTCCTTACAAACACGAATGACATTATAATATTTCAGTGAGTTAAAGGGTAAGAATGTAAATGATATATTATATTTTAAGAATGGTAAATTTTTCATTAATATTATAGTTATTTAATGTATACCCCATTTATTTATCCATATTATATTCAGTCTAAGAGTTAGTTTCTTTTGGACTTTTAGTATGTTTTTGAACTTTATTTATCTTGTTTTTAAAGAATTTTTCATTATTTTATTGGGTTCCATATTTCACATTAATAAAATAGGATTTATTCTCTTATGATTAATAAATTGGTCTTGAGCCTCTACCATTTCAAAAAAAAGTTATTGAAAAATGAACCACAATGTTTCGCATGGTGACATTACGTCATACACATGAGAAACATTATTTTATCCCATATAGAATGGAAATTAAAAAGTTATATATGATAAAATTAATCCTTATGTATTATTTTATTATAAAAAATTATATATATTATTTATATACATTATACTACACAACCGTGATAGGTTCTAATAGAAAAATGAATGAAATTGGTTCACGAGGCGTCAATCCACTGTACACACGAATGATGATTTTGCAACCCATTTTATAGAAGTAGATATAGTTCTATGTTATAAATTATCATAAAAAATATCATTATATTTTATATAATTAGGTTATTATATAATCATGTTTAAATAATAATTTCATTATTTGGAGGAATAAATAAAATAAAAACACTCGTTGAAGAACATTACCACCTTTTCAGGTATCCACTATAGGATTATAGAAAAATCCATCCATGATTGGATTTATACCAAATATAAGGCTTATAAGATGAGAGGATGTTATTTAGGAAGGTATTTTTGTAGGTATTGGCTGAAAAAAAATATTATTATTCTGTTAATAAGAGAGGAAAGGGGGATGACCTTTGAAAAGCGAGGTGAGTGGCACACTTTTAATTTTTGAAAAAAAAGTGTACCCACGTTTTTCACACAATAAAAGGGTTGAAAATGGAGTAGTATAGAGGATTAGAAATTATAAATTTCAAATATGACTATAAAATAGATTTATAAAATTATTTATGTCATTTAACCTTTATCATTTTAGTTTAACCCTAGATAAACCTATTTTTACTTTAATAACAATAATTTATTTTTACTGTTTTCACTCTTAATTTTTTTCAAAAATTAAGTTTAAATTATTATATAATATTATTTATTATGATTCCAATTATTTAATCCATTTTTACAAATTAAATTCATATAAGTGCAAAAATTAAAATTAAAATTAATCACACAAACCTGACGAGCAAGCGATTTTTCAAATGAAAAATATTCAAAAGTTTAAAAAACTTTTATATAGAATTTCAAAATTAAATTGATTTAAATTAAATAAATATGATTAATAGATATATAATTTATATAATTTTTTTATAATAAATTTAAAATATAAATTATCTTTAAAAATTATTTAAATTAAAACGATGTTTTAGTTAAAATTTTGTATTTTTCACTATTTATTAGAAAGTTGACATTTTCAAAAAATTCTAATAAATTCACCGTATGTAATTTTTATATGATGATTTAAAAAATGAATTTTATTTTTTCAGATAATGTTTCTAATAGTTTGAAAAATTGTTTTTAAACTTAGTTCATAGGAAGTTGACAAAACTGTTATTTAGAAAAATACTGTTTTTAGCATAAAATTGGATTTATTCTAGAATCTTGTTTAAAAAACACATAAAATGAAAGTTAAAAAGATTACTGAATATATAATATATAAATTTCATTAAAAACATTCACCAAAATTTGTATATTTATTTTATCAAGGTGAAACATGTTTGTTTGCATCAAAATAGTTTTTTTAGAAAATGATTTCCTTTATTTCCAAATGGTTTTAATTTTCAATTTTAATTAAGTGGTCACCATATAATTTATTTTATATACAATTGAAAACCATATATTTTCATAATTTATTTATTCCTATTCATACATACTATTCTAATGTCTAGTTGACAACTATCATATTAAATAATAATATTTTAAAAATATGTTACATTTTTTTAAACTCAGTGTTGTATGTAAAACAAGATAAACTCAGTATTTCTTGAAATGTAAGCTAAAATCAAAATTATTTTTAATAAAAAATATATAAAAGGTTCAATTTATTTGAAGAAAATATTTCCCCAAATATCAGGGTGTTACATTCTACCCCCCTTTAAATTAATTATCTCTTGAAATTGCTCACTTTGGTACCAAAAAATGAGGATACTTCTACCTCATTGTATCGTATGGTTCCCAAATGGCATACTCAAGATGTTTTTTTCACCAAAATAACACTGACCTTATGAGCGTTATTGTCTCGTAGATCTTTAACTATTCAATCTATAATCTCTACCAATTGTTCCTCCTAAAAAATATAATGTTCCTCTGGTATGACCTCTAAGGTGTGTACATGTGATGGAACGAGTATGTAATTCATTAGGGGAGGTACATGGAATACATCGTAAACCTGAGGGAGGGTTGGTTAATGATCCAACTGATAATATACAATCCCAATGAAATTATTTATTTTAATGGGACTAGTATACTTAGGTCTTAGTTTTCCCTTCTTTCTTCTACAGAGACATTCATAGAAAGACCTTCTTACTAAATTCATATTATATATCATATCAACGATTATTATCATTACATTTTATCAAAATTGTGAAGTTATACATGTTTCAGAGTGGTTCTAACCTTTTTTTCCATTTCATCAGTTTGATCAAGTCCCAACATCTTTATTTCTACAACTTTGTTCCAGTATGTTGAAGTTATACACTGATCTTCTTAAAGGGATTCATACCGATCTATCTGAATGCTTGAGTAAACATTCTCATTTAAAGAAAACTCAACTTGAGGAAGGCATTGATCCCAACCACCTTTGAAATACATTGAAAATGTTCTTAGAATATAATTTATGGATTGAATTTTTCTCTCAAAATGACCATCTATATGAGGATGCTACGAATTGAGAAAAATAAAGTCTGTATTAAGATCTTATTAAAGAATTTACCAAAAATTTAAGGCCATATCTATATTGTTATAAAATAAAATTTATTTTTTTACTCCATTAAACTTTACTAGTTCCTTAATTTATATTCTAGAAAGTAGATCCAAAGGGAAATATTATTTGTTAGTAATGAAGTATTCTAACTTCTTGAGGTGATTGTCTATAAACCATAATTATCTCAACATAAAAAATAATATAATACTTAAAGGTTACCAGTACCATTAATTGTATTTTCATAAAGTTAAATTCATTCCTGATTAAATAGATTTCTCATTGTATAAAAAACCAAATGGTTTCATTTCGATATGTGTCTCCTAAAATATCCTTAATCTTGATAAACTCCCCTCACATAACACCTAAATAAGGATATCAATGACATTAAAAATATGACCAACCATAAGCTCATAAACCTGTTATGTCATTCATAACTCTTATGTTAATATTACTAGAGAAATAAATTCTTTGAAATGATAATTAATCATCTACTCCTTAAATAGGAACTTATATTATATAAAAAAGTTTACATTGGATGATTGGGTTATACCATATATCGATATAATATAAAATGTAATTTTGTTATTCCATAATTCATGTATAGGGATAAAATTACCAAAAAATTCAGTAAAGGATGAAAAATAATATTTTCATAGGGATCATTCATACAAAATAAAACATGAAATTTCTAACTAAGGAGGGGAGTGTTAGTGTTACCTAACTATCATGATTCAATTAAACATTCATGATTGCATAAGCTTTACCATTTTAATTTTCCATCAGAGGGTGTTATGAATTATCATCCTCATTAGCGCCTGGATTGGAGAATTTGTTCTCCTAATTCCTATGATCATTTCTGTTGAAAAATAAGAGGTTGTGTGGTCCATTCTATAGACCTTTGTCTATATTTTAATAATTAGCTTACTTCACCCCATCAATTTGGTAATAAATTGACCAATGAAATGCACTTCCAAACATAAAACATTTATTATCCCCATAGGACAATTTCCTGCATTCTTATTCCTATAATATGAGTATAAATGAATTCTCATATTCTTCTCTCCCTGGTTCTTATATATTTCTTTGAATTCAATTTTTCTCTTCCTATAAAAACCTTGATATTGATATACAACTCCAACCACCATTTCCACCTTGATATCACATTGAAAAATTTATTCAATGATACAGAAGAATCTTATATTAAATCCCCTTCAGATACTTTTTAAGCCATTTAATAATTTATCAACCTTACTTTTAGGTTAGATGATAATACTATAAGCACACCTCATAAGTCTTTTAAAATTTTCTTAACAGGTACCAACATATTAATCATCCTTCTTATTTAGATCAAGAAACTCATTATCTATATTCTTATAAAGAATATGAGGAAGGTAATAATTAAAATATATGTTCTTGAACTAATACCAATCCATGGAGTAAACTTCATTCATTTTACTCGTAATCTTGATAAGATTCCACCACTGATCTGTTTCACTTTCCAAAAAGGTAGACAACCAAAATGACTTTCTCATGATCTGAACACTGGAGGATATAAAATATCCTTCTAGTGGTGCTGATCAATTTCTTATAAACTAGTGGATCATATGACCCACTAAAATAAAGTGGATGTTTCCTCATGAAAGACCCAATATAATTTTTTACCAACATTTATTATTTGGAAGTCTTGTATTATTCAATGCTTTAGAATTTTTTGTGAGCATAACAAAAATATTTTTCATTAAAAATCTAATAAATTTTGGTTTCATAGGACAAAAATCATTACATTTTCAATAAAAATTATTATTTCCTCAGTTCCTTTGGCTTCCATCAGTCGACTTAAAAAAGGAATAGTGAAACAACACTAATCATACTAGGGAACCAAATAATGAAGAAAAATTACTTATAGGGTTTCTAAGACATAAACAATAATAATATATCTATGAAAAATTAGGAATAATCTAGTTAATTAATGGTAATTATCTATTTAATTCCTTCAGGATAATTCCTAAAGGGTTTGTGAATTTATAAAGCATATCCCCCAGGAGTGTGAGACCATGCATGAAACAAGGCCACCTTTCATGCACCAGGTGATGATTGAGTCTAACTCAATGCACCTTTTTCAGAGTTATTACCCCTAGTTACTTGTGCACTAAAGTCGCATCTACTTGTAGTATCGAAGAAGAGATTAAATTTATTGGAAATCACTTATCCTATCCTTTATAACAAAATTATAAAACATGTTCCTATACTTTGACTAATAATTAGACTTAAACTTAGTGACATTACTAAACATATCCTTATAAATATCCCTTGGTGTCTCACTAAAGTTTTATCATCCCAGATTCCAAAGGATAACTAAACAGTTACTATGATACCAACTATAGTAACACATGTTTCTCATACATAGATATTATATCTTTTCATATGAATATTAAATACAATACATAAACACACACCAAATTTCAATAATAGTTTAGTGTCTTTGGAGACTTGGTACAAAATCTTCCATTTTAAAGAAATATCTTCATCATCTACCATAAATATCTTCCCATTTAGTACTCTTTACAAACAAATCCTACTAAAATCCTTTATTCACAACTTGGGGAAAGGAAACATAAGAACGAGTGTGATTATATTCTAATTAAGGGTAAAAATTGGAGATACATAATCACAACATGAATATAAGAGTATGATAACATGAGCATAATATTTTAAAACTATAGCGGAAATATCAAAGATCGTAATCTCGATCCATGGAATAAATATTGGAAGTTTATACTACATGAATCATTATAGAATAAAAGAACATGATCCATGAGAGAATAAAATTGGCATAAAAAATATATTTGTGACAGAGAGATAAGTATATAAAATCATATGTCAAGTCTACCCACCATGACATTCATAACATGTTAGGCTTGGGTAGCCACTCATTCACCTAATTTGGGCTTGGGATAACCTCATGTATACCCTATTTAGGGCTTGTGATAACCTCCCATGTACCCTTTGATATCATATAACATTAATCACTACGTAATTCATTTTAAGGGATATATAGGTCCCACCAATCACATAATAATAATCACACATAAATATTCCCCAAGAACAAAAAAAATTAAATATATCATAACCCATGAAATGAAATGGGTTTTATAAAAACTTCATGATATCATAAAATTTGGAAAATAGATAGGGTTTATAATCATTTCATCATTTCATCATAGCATAACCCATGGAATAAGAAGTGGGCTTCATAAGAATTTTATGAGGGTATAAACCCTGGAATAAGAATGAGTTTCATAAATATATTTCATGATAAACCAATAATATCAAGAACAAAAATGGTATCCTTGGTTTATATCCCTATAAAATAATATGTTACACAAAAGGTATCATATTAGATGTATAATTACTATGAAATATCACATGTAAAATTTCTTTAAGAGAAAAACCTTTCTTTGATTTTTTTTAAAAAAAAATTCTAATTTTTTTTAAAAATACGTTTTATTTTAAAATAAACGTTAAAAGTTAAAAAGTAATATTAAAAGGAAATAATGGTCATGAAGGAGGAAAATTTATTTTATTCTATGCAAGTTAAAATAATGGTTCCTTTCACAAGTTTGGTAAAAGATAAATACCCATTGATTGGAAAATGATATGAAGATTCCTTTCAATTTTTTTAGTAAAAAATAAACTAGTCATAAAAATGTATTTAATAAATTATTACAAGAGTGTGAAAAACATTTTATAAAATATATTTTTTATAAAACATGGTTTTGGAAGAAAAATGTGTTTTTGACCGAAGAGATAAATAAAGATGATTTTTCATAAAACAATTATTGTGATCTTTTAAGGACACAAAGAGAGGAAAATGATAGGAAAAATAGTATTATCCTAAAATAAATAGAGGAGAATAAAATTAATGAATTTCTTATGTGATGTATCATAATATTTCATCATTATAATCATAAACCTAAAAAATCTCAATAAATAATGAGATTGTACTATTAACTATTATCACTTTGGTAACGTTGAATCATAAACCTCATGAAAGAATACCATAAAATATAATTTAAAATTACATGAAAATAAATAAATTCAATATATTACGTCCCAATGTTCTATATATACACCTCATAAAATTATATAGTTGTATAACATAACATATTTATCTAATAAGGAACATTTAGAAAAAAATCCCTTACTACTTTGGTATCTTTTGAATCGTAAACCACACAAAAGGTAGATCATAAAATGTATATCTAAATAATAATAATTTTAAGTAGAATAATAATAAAATAAATTCATGGGAAATATATACACAACATAAAATAAACATATAGCGAATATGGAATTTGACTCACAGAAAATAAAAGTGAGATGAAAATCCATTACCGTAAGTATCGACTTCTTTCGTACTCATTTGAACCTACATTATAATAAATATAATTTAATTATTAATATATTAAATTAACATACTTATATATATCATATCATATATGATTTATTCATGTCCTTTTATTACATATTTATTAATAAGTCTCTGTTAAGGTCATGTTTCCGGTAATAACTAATTTGTTTTTCATATTTGTTTTGATTAGTTATTTTTGATCCTCTTAATTTGATTATGGTTCCATTGTCAAAAGAATAGTATTCATGAAATAATTATTATATTTATAAACCAGTTATAATTTTATGACCAATCATGAAATATGGTCTTGAGAAATGAAGTACGTTAAGATCATGGAGATGGTAGGCTGTACATAAGCATGAGTAACGTTTAAATTTTTAAATGATCATTATAGAAATGACATAAGTAATATATTATAATTACATAATTATCATAATAAAATAAAAATCATATTTGTTTTCTAAATATACTTATAATAATCATTTATGCGGTGTGGGGAAGAAAATAAAGTCACATCAATTCATAAAGGTGGTACTCCACACGCACACGAACAACATTATCATATTTTAGTGAGTGAAAAGTTAAGAAAAAATGATATATTATCTTTTTATAGTGATAAATATTTCATAAATATAATATTTATGTCATTTATATGGAATATATTTACCCTTATTATCTTTCATGGAAAGCGTTAGTGAAAAATGAATCACATCACTTCACGAGGCGGTAGGCTCCCGTACACATGAACAACATTATTTTTTCCCCAATGGAATGGAAAGAAAAATGTATATATTATATAAGGACTACACATGTATAATTATTTTTTAAATATAATATATATAATTTATATCTACCATCATACCCAATCATGAGAGGTGGTAATGGAAAATTAATGACATTGGTTTGTGAGGCGGTAGTCCGCCATGCACATGAACAACGATTTCTTAACCCATTTGAAAGGGGTGGATATTGTTATAGGTCATTACTATAAAAAAATACCAATACGTGATATAAAGTAATTTTATTATATCATCATGGTTTGATAATAATTGAATGAGGTGGATGAAAAAATAAAATAAAAATGCTCGTTGAAGAACATAACCTCATATTCAGGTATCCTCATTTTGTTCGCACCAAAATCCTTAATAGGATGGATTCATACCCAAAATATGGATTATATGATGATATGTGGGAATTTGGGATGATATTTTTATTGGTAATGGAAATAAAAAAGGGTTTAAAGGTGTGAATATGAGAGGTGAGGATTTGGCCTTTTATAAGTGAGGTGAGTGGCACACTTGTAATTTGTGAAAAAAAGGTGTACCCGCATTTTTCACATGAAAAGGGTACACAATGTAATATTATTCATTCACTATACACGATAAGGTCAAAATATTGGCATAAAATATATTTTATATAAATTTTTAGTTCACTTTAATCCTTATCCTTTTAGTGTAACCCATAGTAAACCCTTTTTTACCTTAATCGCGATAAGTAATTTTCACCATTTTCAAACAATCATAGGGTTTACAGTCTATATATAAGATAAAAACCCAATGTTTTAGTAAAGTAAATATTTTGTGGTTATATAAAAAATTATATCACTTTCTTGATACTATAAGTGTATGTAGTATTTGGAATAGTTGTACTTAAGGGGTAATAATGTAACACCTGAATGTTTTTATGAAAGATTTTCTTTAAATAATTTTTATTCTTCAGTAGCTTTATTTGGATGAAATTATGAGTTTAAATAAACCGTGATATTCCCTTAATATAAAATTACCGTTATATCCTCGCTGTTAGGTTATCGGGATTAATTATAACTAACTTATGAAAATGCATTATGAATTCATTAACTATTAATTATTTATGAAAAATATAAATCAATTAAATATTTATATTTTTTGGTGAATTACATTTGATAATGAAATTATTGCGATATTTGTTTCATATAATTAATAAAATAGTTTTTATATTCATCCAATGGATAATTTTGTCATAGTGTATGAATAAAACCCATGTTTATGTATAAGAACTTATTTTTTAAAGGTTAATTTTACACGTTTGAATAACAAAACCATTTTAAATTAATAATTTTCCATATTATTAATTTCTATATGAAAAAATAAACATATATATTTTACTAATTTAATAAACTATTTTATGTAGTGATTACCTCATTAAGGAAAGATTCAAATAAATGAATTTAAAAATATTAAAAAAAAGTAATTTGGTTATTTTTGTGTCATCTACTAATTTTATAGGTGATATTGACATATTATATTTGAGTTAATGCATTAGTTTTTAAGGAATTAGGTAGTTATGAATTTTATAAAAATTAAAGTATGAATAGTGTCCAAAATTGACATAATTCATAACTTAAAACATAAAATAGTTTATTAAATGATATTAAACTCCTAAAATTATAAGATTTATCTAAATGGTTAATATATGTCCAAATATGTCATAAATAAAATTTTTAGGGTCTTTTAACATGATATGGTAAATACACTAACCGAGAAGGTTTAAGTAACATGATATCATGTAAGATTAAAAAGGGTAAAATAAGTGATAAACCAAAATAATAAGGATAAAAAAATATTCAAAACAAGCCTAACAATTATTTGATGATGGGTATTCGAAAAAACATCATCTTATATTATAATTAAATATTTTTTGGACCAATTTTAGCCGAAATTGAATTTCTAATAAATTAATAATTTGAGAGTTTTCTAAAGTGCCCCTCTCTTCAATTATAAAAGCACTAGTAGAAAAATACCTTATACCAACGGTTTGAAACCCTTGGTATAGGCCTCCAAACCATTGGTATATCCTATAACAACGATTTGGAGAACCGTGACTAAGTAAGATGTGGGGATAGGTCTATACTAAATGTTTTCAAAACCATTGGTATAAGTAATATGAAGAATATATACCAACGGTTCCATAAAACCATTGGTATATGTTTTTCAAAAAAGAAAAATTTGGTGGGTTTTGATCCCAGTACCATCAGTTTATGATTGAACGAACTAACCACTAACCTAACTTGAATTTTTTGAACATAATTTTATAAATATATATTTGTATTATCATAAATATTTTAAATTTTGAATTATTTAATTTTCTATGTAAGAAGATTCCATAAAAAATACATGTTACTATACCAATGCTTTTGAGAACCGTTGGTATAGATTATTTGATTTTGGGACCTATACCAACATTTTTAGACAAACCGTTCGTATATGGGGGAACTATACCAGCATTTTGGGGAAAACCATTGGTATATAGTCTCAATTATGGACATATACCAACGGTTTGACAAACACCGTTGGCATAAGTCCATATAAGTGACCTATACCAATGGTTTTCCCCAAACTATTGGTATAAGTCCCCCCTATACCAACGATTTTTAAAAAACTGTTGGTATATGTCCAAATTAGTGACTATACCAACTGTTTTGGCCAAACCATTGGTATAGGTCCATATAAGTGAACTATACCAACTGTTTGGCTAAAACCTTGGTATAGATCTTATTTCTAGTAGTGAAGGGAAATTTATACCTCTCCTCTTCACTACATTTTTAGCCTTCATGATCAGCCAAACCTAGACCATTTCTTTTCTAAACATTCCTAGTTATATTATAGAGGTGGTCATATTCTCAAAATAACAACTCTATTTCCCTAAGATAAAATTTAAAGGAGGCACCTCTAGGAAGAGGTAATATCTTATAACAATTATTTCAACTTTGTTTCTTATTATACTTCATATTATTTAGTTTTTTCATTATAAAGTAATAGCATAAGTATCAATAATATAATTATATTTTATTATAAATATGAAACAACACTATTTAACATTCTATCCATCCTACGAAAAATGAAATCTCTGCACATGATTACGTACGACTTACCTTCTCCACGCTATGGTTTAATATGGTTTTACCACCACCTTACATGAATGGGTATAATGGTGAAAATAATAAATAAATATTATTATTATAATATGATACTAATTATAAGGTACTATACACCATCCACTTCAGTACCATTAAAAAAATATGGGAATGATATCATCGCTCATGCCAACATATGGCTTACCATCTCCACAATGCGATGTGATTCGTTATATATAATATTCATTAAACCATTATTATATAAATTAATTGAATGAATAAATATGAAATATATTATACTAATACAATTTTTTAAATGATCTAACTATAACCTAAAAGGAGACATATGAACTTATATGACATATCATACGAAAGAACATAAAGGCGTTAATACCCGAATAATGAGTAACAATGAAATGTTACTAAAAAAAATAAAATAAAAATATGATAATAAATGTTATCATAAATATGATTGTGATTCTAGAATAAATCAGTAACATTATTTAAATCATTATACTGGAGGTTCAGATACATACAAGGCATATCAGAACAAAGGTATGGGATAACTTTTCCAATTTTATTTTATCCGAGATTGTTTATTCGTAAGTATCTACTGGGGATATATTTATCATAAATTTCCATGTTTTCTAAATGAAATTATCATAAAATATGTACTATTTTTCTATATATGTTTAAATTCATTTTTTCCCTTTCTTACTTTTAATAGATTATTTGGAAGAAATATTTCTTTTGTTTATCATACGAGGTAATTTTTTACATTTCCGATAAATGTACGACTATAATGTTTTTTAACTTTTGCGGAATGAACAAGTTTTTACAACATCATAATGCCTTATTTCCATGAATATTAATCTACATGTTTATAATTGTATTTTCAAATAAATTCTTTTTTTAAAAAAAATTTCATGACATTTTTAGAAAAGAAAACATTTTTGAATAAGAAATGATATTTTCATCAGGAATGATGATCAAGTGTTTCATCAAAAAATTTTTCCATCTAAGATTACATAGGTTAATGTTTATATACCTATTATTACAATTATTTGATTATTTTTATGATGTAATGTTTTTTAGTAAAGACATTTGTTTTATATCAATTATGATGAAAGGATGTTTAAAAAACCCATTTGATTTCATGGGATATGCTAGGGTGAATGTTTATATGTTTTTATTGAACATGTAAGAATGGTTTCATTATGAGATGAGTGGGACCTATATCTACCTCCAATGAATTGGGTAAAGATTTATATCTCATGAGATAGAAATGGATGGAAGGTCAAGTTAATCCAGTTCACTGATACATGGATGGAACAAGGAGACAACTCAGTTCAGTAATGGACTTTTTCCGCTATGATGGTCTTCGAAATGATACTTGACTAATATGAAATGATTTCCAATTATTTTGTGTGTATACCATAAAATTTCATGACTTATGTTATGAATATTGGGATTACATTTTACTTTTTTGATTTATCGCATGGTATGATATTGTGATCTTTTATATGCAGGATATGTTTTTCAAATGTTATGTTCTTATGAATATGAAATGATTGATATATCATTTTTTTACCATTAATAAGAATTTTATCACACCATTTTATATTTTTCTTTTCCCCATGAAATGAAGAAGGGTATTAAGTATGACATTCCAAAAAAGAGTCTTGATATGATGAAATAAATGGGATACAATGTAGATGTTTTATGAACCAGTTGTTTATGTTTACCAGTTTCTAAAAGACAGTATATCTATATGGCCTGGTCATGGTTTTGTTATATGTTGTAATAAATAAACTTCAATTCTGATGTGATATCAATGTATGTAGGGAACATGACACTATAGTTGGTATTAGAGGAACAGTATAGTTAACCTTTGGAAACTAGGATGATAAAGCCTTAAGGATATGTCTAAGTATAATATAGAATTATAGTGTTTAAAAATGACCATAAAAACCTAGTATAAAACATAAAGTGTCCTAAATTGAAATTTTATTCTTGATTTTGGGATTTTACTGTTCTTATTACTGTTTCTCACACTATGTTTCTTGGTTTTAGTCAATGGATAGAGCCCGAAGGAACTGTGTTAATGCTGAATGTGAAAGAAAATACAATGATTTTACCCTTGAGTAACCAAATGTTATGGGATATGGATTGAAAAATATTGTAGCCACACTCATACAACTTTCTCAAGCTATGAATCATACCAGACTTCCAAATGAACAAAGGAGAGAGAAACATTCTGTTGAATCCTTAATGAGGTAGTGTCCACCTTCATTCAATGGGTCTTCTGATCCATTAGTGGCTGAACAATGGATCTATAACACAAAAAAGATATTTTTATTTCTACAATGTTCTGAACATGATAAATTAATCTTAGTAGTCTATCGTTTTGAAGGTGAAGCTGATCAATAGTGGAATCTGATCAAGATTATGAGTAAAAGAGAAGAAATTAAGTCCATGGAATGGGATGAGTTAAAGAACTTATTTTTCAATAAGTACATTCCTTATATTCTATAAACAAAGATGAAAAAGGAGTTCCTTGAACTTATAGAAAAGGATGATAGACCTATTGGTACCTACGAAGAAAATTTTACAAGACTTTAAAGGTATGCTTCTGGAATTATTATCCAACATAAAAGTAAGATTGATCGATTCCTTAGTGTATTAAAACCAAGTCTACAAAGGGCATTAGCCCTAAGGGACTTTAATTGCTATGAGGAAATTGTTCAATGTGCTCTCAAGTCCAGGATGAAGATTAGTGTAACCCATCACTCATATGGGTTTGATAAGAAGAGAAAAATGGAATTCAAAGAAAAATATAAAGACTAAACTTAAAAGAATATGAGTTTTCCCGAATGCTCAATGTGTGGAAAGAAACATGGAGGGAATTTTCTGAAAGGGACTAGAAAATTTTTTAAGTGTGGAAAATAAGGTCCTTGAGAAATTGAATGCTTAAGTGATGGGAAAAATATGTCTAATGATGTGAATAAAGAAAAGGATACACAGAATGGAAATCCTACTCTTTAATGTTACAAGTTCAAGAAAGTAGGGAATTATGCTAATCATTTCCCTAATTCAAGGTTTGTTCATGATGGTCGACATCAACAAACTCTTAAGGCCAAAGAAAAATGAAAGTCACATGAAATTACTATCGATGACATGGATTATGATAATGAAGTGGTGAAAGGTACCCTCACCATCTACTCTAATGTAGAAAATAATTTATTTGATTCTTGATCTACCAAATCTGTTATTTCTAAAGAATTTTCTAAGGGTGTTACTGTATTACCTCAACAATTAGATGCTGAGTTAGCTATTACAACTCGTAATGGCACAACATTCGCATAAAAAATTTACAATTCTTCTCCAATTGAAGTTTATGGAACATTATTTCCTAAAAATATTGTGATCCTAGTTACAGTAGAATTTTATGTGATTCGTGGCATGGAATTTATTTCTTTATATAGCGATCATATCAATTTTCAAATAAGGTAAGTTAAATTTCATATTCTAGATGAATCGATGATCATATATTGATGCAAGGATTAATAAAACCATTCAGTAGAAATTTATTCTATCTTATGGGTCTTGATTCCTACAAATAAAGGTTATTTATATCAAATGGTTGGGGAGAAACTCATTATTAATAACACACCCATTATGTGGGAGTTTGATGAATTCATTCCAGAGGAATTTCCATGTCATCCACTAAATCGTGAAGTTTAGATTTCAATAGAACTCATTTCGGGTGCTGTGTCTATTTCAAATACAAATTATAGAATGGCCCCAATTGAGTTGCAGGAATTGAAGAAAAAACTCCAAATGAATCTTGATAAAGGGTTCATACGCCCCAATGTGTCACCTTGGGGAGAACCAATTTTTTTTTTAAAATAAAGATGGATTAATGAAACTCTACATTGATTATTGAGAACTTAAGAAGATCACAACCAAGAACAAATATCCTCTCCCATGCATTGAAGACTTATTTTACCGACCACAGAGAGATCAATACTTTTACAAGATCGATATTCATTCATGGTATCATCAATTAAGGTTCAAATAGGAGGATATACAAAAGACGACATTCTGTACATGGTACAGAAACTATGAACTTATAGTGATTCCTTTTGGTCTTACTAATTCCCCTACTATCTTTATAGATCTAATGAATAAACTCTTTAGATACTATATTGATCAGTTTGTGGTAGTCTTTATAGATGATATTCTTGTATATTGAATGAGAAAGGAAGAACATGAAGATCACTTGAGAATTGTACTAAAGACCTCAAGAAAGGATAAGATTTATTCCAAATTTACCAAGTGTGAATTGTGGCTTAAAAAAGATTCATTTTTCAGTCACATAATCTCATGAGAGGGGATAACATTTGGATCTAGAAAAAATAGAGGCTATTGAATGATGGTCAAGTCAAACAATAGTAACTGAGATCTGATTTTTTCCTAGTTTTGTTAAATATTATCTACTTTTTGTGAATGTTTTTTCACGATTATCTAAACCACTCACAAATTTGACTCAAAAAGGATTTAAGATCGTTTGGACAGAGGATTGTGAAGAGACCTTGAAAGAACTAAAAATAAGTTAGCCAGTGCACCTATGCTCACACTACCTTGTATTGGAGAAATGGTTTGTGATTTATAGTGATACATCCAAAAATGGGATGGGGTGTGTTCTAATGAAAAATGATATGGTTATAGCTTATGCCACAAGATAGTTGAAAATACATGGAAAAAATTACCCCACTCATGATTTGGATTTAGCTGCGGTAATATTTGCATTAAAAATATGGAGGCATTATCTTAATGGTGAAAGGTGAGATATTTATACTGATCATAAAATTTTAAAGTATATTTCACAAAAAAAGATCTTAATATGCACTAGAAAAGATAGTTGGATTTAATTAAATATTACGACTACTCAATAAATTACCACCCTGGGAGAGCGAACAATGTGGCAGATGCATTGAGTCAAAAAGACCATGCTAGTTTATCCATGACGAGGATAAAAAAAGATCCAATATTTATGTATTTAAAAACAATGGATCTTTAAATTTTAATAGAAGTGGATAAATATTATCTTTCTCAAATGAATGTTTAACCATCTATACAAGTGAATATTAAAGAGGAACAAAAGGAAGATGTAGAGTTACAAAAGAAGGTGAGAAACGTTCCTGAATTCAACCTCGATTGTGATGAAATAACAAGATTTAATAATTGGATTATTTCCTACCATACTAAAATTAAACAATAATCTATTGGATGAGGCTCATAATATTTCATTATCTATTCACCATGGAAGCACAAAGATGTACAAGGACTTGAAAGAGTACTTTTAGTGGATTGAAATATCGCTAAATATGTATCTCGATGCTTGGATTGTCTATAATTTAAGGCTGAGATACAGATGTTTTAGGGGATGTTACAATAATTACCCATACTAGAATGGAAATAGGAAAACATCACTTTGGACTTTATCATTGAATTGACAAAACATCCAAAGGAAATAATTCTATTTGGGTTATAATTGATCATCTTAGGAATTTGGAACACTTCATTGGTATTAGAGAATATTGTTCTATTGATCATCTTGCAAGGTTATATATAATGGAAGTGTTAAGATTGAATGGAGTACCACTTACCATTATATTTTATCGAGATATGAGGTTTACCTCAAAGTTCTAGAAAAGTCATTAGCATGATATAGATACAAAGATATGTTTCAACACTTCTTATCATCCTTAGACAGAAGGTCAGTCTGAGAGGACAATTCAAACTCCAGATAACATGTTGAGATCTTTCTCTATGAATTTCAAAGGTGATTGGGATCAACACCTACCATTGATGAAATTTTATTACAATAATAACTTTCAATCTAGTATTCATATGCCTCCTTATGAACCCCCTATGGAACGAAGTGCAGAACTCTAACTTACTAGGATGAAGTTGTGAAAAGAAATCGATTAGGGCCTAATCTTGTTGATGAAATGATAGAAAAGGTCATATCTATTCAACAACACATAAGAGAAGCTCAAATTCAATAGAAAAGTTATACTGACAACCAAAGAAAAGACCTAGAGTTTGAAGTGGTTGATAAGGTGTTCTTACGAATATCTCCCTCGAATAGGGTAATGATATTTGGAAGGAAGGGCAAGCTGGGTCCAAGGTATATCAGTGCTTTTGAAATACTAGATTGTGTTGGGAAGGTAGATTACCGATTGGAGCTTCCACTGAATCTATCTCAAGTTCATGATGTGTTCCACGTATCTCTCATGAGAAATTATATACCCATTCATTCACATGTACTAAGCTCAGAAGTCATACCGCTGTAGCAAGATCTTTTTTATGAAGAACAACTTATAGAAATTATGGATCATAGTGAAAAATTTCTAAGAAATAGGACCACTCAGTTGGTTAATTTTTTATAGAGGAACCACCAACTAAGAAGAAGCAACATGAGAATTTTAGGATATGATGAGGGAGTGGTATCCTTATGTATTTATTTCCATGTGATAAATTTTGAGGGAAAAATTTAGTTTAAGGGGTCAGATTATAACAACCATATGTTTTTATGAAATATTTTCTTTAACTAATTTTAATTATTTAGTATCTTTCTTTGCACACAATCGATAGTTTAAACGAACCATGAGATGTACATAATATAAAATTACCCTTATATCTTATCTGTTAGGTTAGGGGGAATAATTATAAATAACTTATGAAAATTTATTATGAATTCGTTGGCTATTACTTATTTATAAAAAATATAAATCAATTAGATATTTTTAATTTTGAGGGAATTAAATTTGGTAATGAAATTAATGAGATATATGAGTTATATTATTATCTAAATATTTTTGATATCAGTCCAATGGATATTTTAGTCATATTGTATGAATAAAACCCTATTTTTTGTATAAGAATCTATTTTTTAATGGTTAATTTTACACCTTTGAATGGAAAACCCATTTTAAATTAAATTTTGGCTCATTAATAATTTATATATGAAAAAATAAACATTTTTAATTTGGATATAAAATTTTTCTTAGGATAAATGTTTGATATTTTTCTGTTAACTTTCATGTTTTGATGAATAGTACAAAATATGATAAATTTTAATTAAAAACAACTTTTTTCATCAACATAATTTATATTGTTAAATTATAATATTTAATGGTTTTAAAGTATAAATAGAACATATTTTCACCATTTAATATAATTTATTTCATTATCATTAATTTTACATTGAATTCATAGGTAAAAATATTTCAATCTTTTGCAATGTTTTAACTTTTAAAACATGTTTTCTCATTTCAACAACGTGAATAATTTTAAATTAATTACTGAAAATTATATGTTTTGAATTTGGAAAAATGGATTCCATATTATGAATGAAAAGTTCCAATTTTTTTTGAATAGTTACCTATTATTTTTGGACATTATGAATAATAACTTCATAAATTATTTTAGTTACCATGTTTAAAAGGCAAATCTAGTAAATAAGGGTAAAAAATAATAAAATAATAATATAAAACTACCCTAAAACGTTGTTTAATCCTATTTGATGATATATTTACAAACATGGGAATCCTTGGGTATATTTTGGGACCACATGGATTCACTTAGATGTAAAAATGATTTTTTTAAGAATTAATTTAAAGTAAAAAAATTTATTACCTAAACACACATATTTTAGTAAATAGATTTTTTATATTGGTTTACATAACTGATATTCATGTCTATAAATAGTCATTATAAACCTAAAAATATTTCTTACATAATGGTACTTTATTTATAATTTTTAGACATTGGATAAATATATTTATTTATGACACTATTATGATGTAGTGACTACCTCATTAATGAAATATTCAAAAAAAAATGAGTTTATAAATACTAAAACTAATGTAATTTGGTTATTTTGATGTCATAAATGAATTTTATGGTTTATATTTACATATTATATTTCATTTAATGCCTTACTTTGGATGTAATCAAGTTTTTATGAAATTTTTAAAAAAGTCAAGTATGAATAGTGTCCAAAATTGACATAATTCATTACATAAAACATAAAATAGTTTATTAAATGATATTAAATTCATAAAAATATAAGATTCATATAAATTGTTATTAAAAGTCTAAATATGTCATAAATATATTTTTTTGGGTCTTTTGACATGATATTGTAATTACACAAATCCACAAGGTGTAATTAACCTGATATCACGGTAAGATTAAAAAGAGTAAAAATAAAGTTAAATAAAACCTATAAGGATAAAAAAATATAAAAAAATTAAATAAAAATTATTTTATGATGAGTATTCATACAAAAGTATTCTTATATTTTAATTTAATAATTTTTGGATAATTTTTAGTTGAAATTGAAATTCTAATAAATTAATATTTTGACAGTTTCCTAAAGTTCCCCTCTCCTTTCTCATAAAAGGGAACCTCCTACGTATTCTCTTCACTTAATTATGAGCCTTCATTCCCGACCAAACCCTACACATTTATCTTATCAACATTCCTAGTTATGTTTTAGATGTTCAGTTCTTCTAAAAAGTCAAAATCTAGTTCCCTAAGAAGAAATTTACAGGTGGCACATCGAGGAAGAGGAAATCCCTTTTATCGATTCTTTCAAATTTATTTCTTCTTATACTCATTATTATTTTTTAATTATAAATTAATAACATTAGTATCAATAATATACGGATATTTTATTATAAATATGAAACAACCCTATTTCACCTTCTATCCATCCTATGAAGAATGAAATCACTGCGCGTGCGTACATACAATTTTCCATCTCCATGCTGTAGTGTAATCTATTTTTTACCACCACCATAATTTTATGGGTATAATGGCAGAAACAATGACTATATATGACTATTATAACATTAAATTAATTCTTAGATACTATAAACCATCCAATTCAATACCATTCAACAATTACAAGAATGATATCCTTGCTCGTACGTACATACGACTTACCGTCTCAACGATGTGATGTGATTCGTTCTACATAATATAAATTAAACCATGATTATATAAATTAATTTAATGAATAAATATTATATATATCATAATAATACTATAATTTAAGTGATATAACTATAACCTAAAAAAAGGAATAAGAAATTATCAGAAAAACATACTTAAGAACATAAAGTAGTTAATACCCAAATAACGAGTAAAAATGAAATGTTACTAACAAATGGATGAAAATATGATCATAAATGTTGTCATAAAAATTATTTTGATTCTAGAATAAATCAGTAACATTATTTAAATCATTATACGTGAGGTTTGGATACATAAAAATCATATCAGATATAAGGTAAGGGATAAGTTTTCGTATCCCGTTTTATCTGAGATTATTTATTTGTAAGTATCTACTAGGGATATATTTATCATCCATGTCCATTTTTTTAAAAAACAATTCTCATAATTCTTTTTATATTTTTATATGTATTTGTAAATTCATTTTTACCCATTATTATATTTACTACATGGTTTGGAAGGAATATTTCTTTTGTTTACCATACGAGGTACATTTTGACTTTTCTAGAAAACTTATGAGGAGAATGTTTTTTATCTTTTACTACATGAATGGGGTTTAGTGTATTCATAACTCCTTATTTACATGATTATTCCTCTACACATTTACAAGTTTATTTTTAACTCAATTCCATTCTTTTAAAATTGCACAACATTTTGAGAAAAGAAATTGTTTTCGAAGAAGAAAGGATATTTTCCTCAGGAATGAAGCTCAAGTGTTTTATCAAAATTATTTTCCACATAAGATTATGTAGTTTTATGTTTCTCTATATATTATAAAAAAGAATTTATTATGTTTATGATGGAATGTTATTTTGGAAATAAATTGGTTTTATATCAATTATTATGGAATGATGTTAAAGAAACCCATTTGATTTCATGGGTTATGATATGGTGAATGTTTCAATGTTTTTGTGGAACACATAAGAATGGTTTCATTATGAGATGGGTGGGATCTATATCTATCTCAAATGTATTGGGTAATTATTTATATCTGTTGAGAGATACTTGTCAGGAACGACATGTGAATTTGGTTTAGTGATACAAGACTGGAATGAGTATAGAACTCAGATTAGTAATGGACTTTGTCCACTATGATGGTCTTGGTTATGAGACTTGAATAATATAAAATTATTTTATATGATTACGTGTGTATGAATAAAAATTTCATTTCTACTATTCTAAATATTTATATTACATTCCACTTTTATGATTTATCCCATTAAATGATATTGTGATGTTTTATATATAGGACAATATTTTCAAATGTTATGTTCTTATGAATATGATATGATTGTTATTTCATTTTTTACCCTTACCGAGAATTTTAACTCACCATTTTATATGTTTCTTTTCCCCAATACATAAAAAATGGTATTAAGTATGAAATGACAAAAGGAGTCTCGATATGATGAAATAAATGGAGACAATGTAGATATTTTATGAACGAGTTGTTTATATTTCCTAGTTTATATCGACACTATACCTATATGATCCTACCATAGTTTTGTTATATGTTTAAATAAATGTAAATCAATTATTAAGTGATATCAATGGTTGTAAATAATGGGTCGTTATAAATAACCTCAAATAGGGTGTATTATTTTTTAACTCAATCTTCACCGGGTACAACAGAAATTGACCTAAATACACACTTGGTTGGACACTCCCAATGAATATTATTTGGTTGATCACATGATAATTATAAAACACTATGAAATATTTATTTCTTAGTTTCTTTTAGTAATTATGTAGAGAATTATTAGAGTATAGAACATAAATTAACACAGGTAGAACGTAGAGAGTTAAGGAATAACCAATTTTGAAATAGTTTAAATGAAATTATCATAGTTTTAAATGATGGTGTCATTTGAAAATAAATCATAAGATTGAGATTTCATATTAATATACACTAATTTTTTAGATATCATCATAAAATTTTTGGATTTAGTATTTGGTTGAATTATGATCAAGGAAATAAAGCCATGAAAGGTATGTCTCGAATAACTCTTAAGAATCATATTTGGGATAAGTAGTTTCCTAGTATTACCAAGGGTAACGAGGTGTATATATAATTAGATGTTATTTTTTTATATTTTAATGAGTCTATTATCTTTATCCTTTAGTAATTGAAAATTAAAATTGTTAGAACACAATTTATTTAAGGAGGTAGAATGTCAACCCAAAATTTTAGATCCTTTAAAATGCATTCTATGTTATATAACTTGTATCACATGATATAACCAAAATAAAAGAACCAAAACATATTAAGAATAAATTATTAATAAAGCTTTAATAATCACCAAGATGGTAAATCATTAATAGTTATTACTTTAGAAGGTATATAATTAATATGAGTTAATATTAGAAATTTTATTAAAAATAAAATTCCTTAAATTGTATATATATTTTTAAAATTTTTATTAAATTATTTTAGAATTAATATTCTAAAAATTAAAATAAATTTTTGAATTCCTCATATATTTTTTTTCTTAGGATTTATTTTAATATTTTTTTAAATTTATTAGTTTTTAAGTGAATTGTGAAAATAAGGGTTTTTTCTAATACCACCACATTTATATGAATTAGATGTTTTTGAAACACTTTCTTATAAAATTATATATTAAAAATGAAATACTTTTATTAAAAAAACTCTATTGAATTTACAAGACCATTCTCAATATTTTGAACATTTATACATTGTTTTATTGGAAACTATTTTTTTATTGTTTTGTTTAATTAATTAAAAACAATGAAATGAAGTGTTTGATTTAATTTATTGTTGAATAAACACTCATTTAATGTTAATAAAAAATTTAAAACCATAAGAATCATCAAAATTGATAATTCTATCATAATCATACATCTATTTGATCAAAATTAATATTTGTCAAAAAATGGGGATTTAAGAAAAACATGCGTTCATGTGAACATTAATTTCCCTATACATATAATTTTAATTTGATAATGTTGTTATTATATTATAGATAAACTTTTTCATAATATTTATTATGGAACATTTCATTTTTAGGTATAATATTTTAATTACTAGGATTAATTCTAATTACCAAGATAATAGTGAAATGATAATTTTTTAAAAATTATTTTTTTCTCATATTAAATAATTTCAATCAAAATAATTTAATTTAGATACTTTAAATAATTAATTTAATATTCATTTCATTTTTAATCATTTCAAAATAATATGAAGAATTCTTAACGGTGAAAATGTTTTTTGTACTAAAACGGTTTTTATACATATTATTTATTTTAATTTAAAAGTTAATTTGTAATATTTATAAAATAAATTTTATTAAATAAATGATAAATTTAGTTATATAATACCCAAATTTGGTAATATATATTATTTTATTTATTTAATAAAGTAAAAAAATCACTTAGCTAAAAACAAGATACCTAGTTTTGATGTAAAAAAGTAAAAAGTAAACATAAAATGGAAAAAACCATATAACATATTTAAAATATGTGAGGAATAACTTGTTTGATACTTTATAGTAATAAAAATACTCCTCACTCACTTATTTAAAAACTTTGTAGCCATTGACCTTGGAATAGTGTCATGATATTTTAAAATTATAAAGGGCATTTCCAAAAGTGTAATATTCTTCTCTTATAAAAGGGGATCAATTAATCCATTTTAAAAAAACATATCCTTTTAAATATTCATTAAAAATAAATAATTTTACTCTTCCTCTTACCCTATATAACAAAAATTATCTCATAGTCACCAATATTTATCCCAGGACCTTCAATTTCAATGAAACTTGTAAGGAAGAATCTAGTCTCCAATGAAGTTAGTGTGTGATCTACTATGAAATAGAACAAGGTAAGCATTAATTTATCTAAAATTTTATTACCATGAGACATTTTTAAGTTATACTCCATGTTTCCTTTTAATTAGTGTAAATAATTTACTATTATAATATTTTTTCATGGTTTTATTATATGTCATGATATTATATGTTCTTTTGAAGGTTATATCACTCATGGGGTATTAATTAAAATGTTAAAATAGTTGTGAGAGATTTTCATGACCCAATATTTTAATTAGTACATAATAAATATTCTTTGACTATAATATTTTAATATTTATCTATTATAAAACATGATGATATTATTTTGTATTTCCACCTTCTATTCTGGGGTAATCACGATTCACCCCAAATACTTCTTCACTGATCATTTTATTATTTTGTTAATATAGATTTTTTTGACAATAATTACCATTTATTTTAATATATTTTTCCATGTCCTTGTTATTACTCTCCACCAATATTCTCTTTTCCCAAGTGAAAACTTAAATATTTTTATTTCAAATTATCATTTTATTTCACATTTTTCATTTAAAAAAATGATTTCCTAATATTTTTAATGATGTGGGTTTCAAATAAGGATATTTTTAAATGTTTAAATGGTTTTTAAATTATTTTAAAATTAATGTTTTTAATATCCAATCCACATTTTTCTTTGAAAACCTTTATTACTTTTTCATGTTTTCACTATTAATATTTTTTTTCGAAAAGTATATTTTTTCAAAGTATTTTCACATTTTTTATGGAATATTTATATATTTTTCATATTTCCACTATTAAATATTATTTTTAAAAGTAAATGTTTTCAAATATTTCACTTCCACATTTTGAAAAATATTTGTGGTTTTTTTCAAATTTTGATTATTAAATTATATTTTTAAAAGTAAAATTTTTAAAATTATTTTCAATCTAATATTTTAAAAAATTTATATCTTTTAAAAGTTCCCATAATAAAATATTATTTTCTAAAAGTATATTTTTTAATGTAATTTCACTTTCTATTTTTGAAGAAATTATATATTATTTGAGATTCCTTTATTAAATATTATTTTCAAAAGTAAATTTTTTCAAATTATTCTCACTTCTCTTTTTTTAAACCTTTATGTATTTTTAAAGATATATTATTTATAACTATTTAAAATAAGGTTTACATAATTATTCAATTCCCCTCAATAAAAAGTAATTTTCAAAGTAATTTATAATTAAATATTTTAACAGGTAATGTGAAATTTTTGTATTTTCATTACATTCAGCCTTTGAGTTTTAAATTTCATGAATTGATGTTTTGATCACCATTTATATGTTATTATGGTATGATTTGTTTTGTAAAATTGAAGTTTTGATATTCTATAATTTCTTAAGATAAAGTTATAATATGTTATTTAATGTTTTAAGAAACCCATTCGCTTTCCATGGGCGGATTAAGATATTTTTATGATTTTTTTTTTTAAACGGGACACATTTTTATGTATGATCATAGGTGGGGTACTATATCAATCTCTATGTTGGTTAAGGATTTATATATAATGAGAAATATATGTTGAGCATGATTATATTTTTTGTTGACAATATGAATTGTGGGTATTTTTTTTCACAAAACGAGGCATGTAAATTTGGTTTCTTCATGAAATGAATCATGTGAATTTTGTTAATTCACAACATGAAGCGTGGGCAATTTTTTTATTCAGAACATGAATCGTTTTCATTTTTTTTCAATACATGAATCCTGGGAAATTTTTTTATTCACAATTATATAATTTCTATATTCTTTTTTTGTGACATAATCCATTGTAATATTTCATTCTATCTTTATATATACCTATTTATATTATCCTCAACTAATGTTTACTGTCACAAGATTTCACACTTTTTCCATGTATTTTTTATTTTTATTTGATAAAACATGTTATTCTATCATGGTATTTAGAAAAATCATATTTTTATATTTTATTTTTAATGATAATTCATCTTATTACCATGACTTCTCTTAGTATTATGATCTATCCATCGATAAATGTTTGATAAGTTTTCCCATACAAAGTGTTTGTGTTCACCCATTTCTCATGTTTTTCTTTCCCATGTTTAGAAAATATGTGTAATTTGTGGGAAGTCAAGAACGGATTATAGAGGGATGTTATTATATAGAAAATATTGTATATTAAGATGTTTATATATCTAATCTCTAGGACAATAAATCTTTTACCCTTCGGGTTATATGATTATTTGTGAGATTCATTATTTAAAATATGAGTTTAATGTATTATTTATTTTAAGTTTATCTTGGGTCTCTATATTTAGAGTTAAGATATCAAGTATTTGTGAAGTATTTTAAACAAGATAAATATAGATAATGATTATCATTCATTATGTTTTATATTATATTATATAATTTAACATGATTGAATTACCAAAAAATAGAGAGTTTTTGCTATTTTTCAGTGAATAGTGAGATTCAGGTGTTTTTCAAGGATTGGATATAAACTGATATTTCAGAGAAACACATAGTTTTTTAAAAATAAGTTAATGAAAAAATAATTTTATTAATGTTAGCATTTAATTAATTGTATTTGTTATGAATAAGTCAAGATGAGTATGGAGTTTTGTTGTTAAACTCAAAGAACTCATGTGAAGATGTTCAAGGAAAAGTGTAAAATTTGAATGGGATGATTGAAATAATGATCATTAATAAAATAATGTAAAAGTAATAGTGGATATAGAAACACTATCTAAAATAATATTTATGTTGTTTTGAAATTGTTGGGATGCTTTAGAGATGAGATGAAGAAGTATTATTTTCATTTACATTAGTATGTAGTTCTTGAGTTGGAAGATACAAAATATGAAAACATCTATGATCATAATAATTCAGTGGGATCATGTAAAATTATTTTAATCACATGAATTTTTGTGTTTATTATGACATTTAGTGTCGAAAAAATATTTTAAAAAATGAATGAGTTCATATGAATTGGAGTTTTTCATATGAATTCAGAGGGAATTTTGTATGAATTTTTGATTTTTGTATTACTTCATAAATTTTTATATGACTTTAGTCTAAGGGTAGGTTTGGGATTGAGGATGGAAAAGGCATGATCTTATGAGTTGAAAGGCAGAAAGAATGGGGTTCATATGATTTCACCATAATTGTTATATAAGTTCATGAAATTTTGTATAACATTTTGGGTTTTTTTATAACGTCACATATGTTTCATAAAACATAAATACCTAGAATATTTTTAGAAGTTATCGATGTAAAATTTCGATATTACATAGTATGGAATATTTTAGATATAATTCAAATGATGCTTTGTGATCTATTCAACATTGAGTTAAACATCACAATCATTAATGTGGATTGTGATTCTATCATATGAACATAAATAACTAGTTGAGATTAAGGATTAATGACTATAACCAAGTGGTACCATGTCAAATTAGAGGTGTCCACAACACATGAATCTATGATGTGAAGATAAACTCATCGTTGATGTGTTTGTGGTCTGTCAACTAAAAGACTGGGGGTCAAAATGGAACATACAACATTGCAGTCCATTCATAGCGAGTATATGACTTCAGATATAATGAATTGATCTTATGACATTTATGTTTTTTGTGAAGGAAAAATTAGAATTATGAGTTCTATGAAATATAATTATGTTCCATGTTATACTTATATACATTTAGATATTTAAAATGATTTAATGATAAAGATTTTATGTAGAATAAATTGAATGATACACTCAAATCTTGGAGAATTTAAATAAGTATCCTTTAATAATATGAATGTTAGATTTAATGAGGAATTAAATAATATTTATTCCAAAGTAATTAAATGAAAATATTTCTTAAATATGAAGATAAATATGTTTCTATATTTTGAAAATAAAATATTACATTCACACTATTTTTTTTGAATATATATCATGTATGTACCATAGAATATAGTGTGTTTAATATTTAGAGAACTGGAAATCATAGTGTGATATAATTATGAGGAGATAATAATGATTATGAATTTGGGATATCTTTTATAGAAGAATAATACTTTCTTCCTAAGTATTCAGAATAAAGACAAAGAACCGTATCATTCAATATTTGGAGAGAGATTATACACCCAAAGTATTGTTCACCGTTGTCACCCTCTGACGATCTTAAAGGTGTTGTACATGAGTGAACAAAATACTCTATATCTATAAATTAAGTTCATTATGAAGTTGTATAGAACAAATCTTAGTAAGAAAAATGTTTTTATGTCACTGGATCAAAATTTATTGAGGTTGTGGCTTGGGGTGTATAACCAATCAATGGGGGAAGATTTATTCTTGGGATGTATAATCAATCATAGTAAAAGAGTTAGTGGCTATAGAATATATCTTTACATGAATGGAGGATCAATTACTAGTGTGTATAACTAATTTATACCAAATTATCATGGTTGGGGAATTTAATCAATCACTATTTTGTGTAACTCAAGAGTTTTTATAATTGATAATAATATTATAGTAGAGAATACATATATTTTGGTGTCTAAAAAATATATAAAGGAATAGTATTTTATGAAAAACTTTTTTATATCTTGTGTGGTAAACTCTCTCTATAGTTAATTCATATAATGTGAGGCTAAGATACTAATTATGGGAGGATACAAGTTTTAATCCACTAATATATTTTATGTTATAAAGGAGGACCATTAGTAAAAAGAAAAACAAATCACTAATCAACTCCTCCCAAACTCATTTATCCACCCAAACCTGATAATTATAAGTTATATTAGAGTGAGGTTACCTTTAAAGATTTTATAATTTTCCTATATATGAAATGTTTAAACTAAATCAATAACCAATATGTTTTAGCATTTTGTGGAAAGAATTTTCAATGATAGAGGAATATGATGCAACCCTACCCCTATCACTTGGCTTGTATGTTAAATATACAAACAATAGTTGAATTTCAACCCATTTTTGAAGGTAATACTATGAATAAAGCTAATAATATAAATATATATTTCTATTGAAAGGATAATAATCCGATCTTGATGACTTTATCAGAAAATGTCTGCACAAACTTTATGCCTCTACAAAAATTCAAGGAGATCTTGGATAAATTTAGAAGAAGTTATGAAGGTAATATTAAAGTCATGGAAGATAAAATCAAAGATTATATGTGTATATTTAAATATAATAAATTTTTTGATGATGAAATTTTTGATGATAATATTACAAGAGTCAATTAAATTGTGATTAATATCTCAAGATTCATTAAAAATCTTAAATATTCTTATATTACCAATAATATTATAAATAATTTTCTTAAAATATTTAATCCAAGGTTTATATCCATTGAATATAGGGATAATATTTCACTATATGTGCTTCAAAATTTTCTCATAGATTATAAAATTAGGAAAGATATGAATTTTAAGAAGGTTAGAGATGACATTACATTGAAGGCCTTAAGAAAAAAGATGAGTCAAAATGGAAGATGAATAATCAAGTGATTCTAAGGATGTGGAATAAAAATATTCCCATAACAAGATTGATACACTTTTCTCAAAGAGGTAAGAAAAATTAAAGTAGAAGGAGAATGTGAAAAAAGTAACATGTTTTTATAACCATGATGGTATTTAAAATATTTCCTATGATTAAAAAAGAAGATAATTTCTGATTCCTAGTTATAAAATGATGAAAATAATTCCCAAAATAAGAATAAAATTAATAACTAAATAAACAATTTCACTAGAAATAAGTGGAATTCAATGATCAATAATTAGTATGATAAATCAAGAATTTGATCATATATTGAAGTAATTCTATCCCATGACTATAAATGTTTTGATTCCTCATATAGTGATAATGATTGAGAATAAAGAATATAACATGTGTATTATATGAAAGGATTGTTGAAATATCATCTTGAGAATAACAAAAAACTCAAGAAAGAAAAGTTAAAATCGGAGAAAGAGGAAAATAACGTGGGTATTAAAAAATAACAATATCTCAAACGGGAAGTGAAAAAAAATTAAGAGAATAAGAAAAATAGGTTGAAGGTGTATGATCTTGAGAATAAGATAAGTGATATTGGGGAGAAACTAGATCATATGGAGGAAGAGTTGTCCATGAGGAAAACAATCTATCTCACTGCTTAAAATGAGGTAAATATAAGTAGATAAGATTTTACCAAGCATACAATAGTTAAAGGTGAATCTTCTCAAGCTTGTGTGTATACAAACTCACAGGACAAAGTAAATCTATACATTATAATTTTTAAAAAAATATATTATTCTAGACAATGTAGGTGTTAGATAAAAATAAAAAGAGGATTGTACCACGTAAAATGGGAGGAAATCTTCTACATAAAATTAAATAAAAAACACTCTAAGGAAATTAATTTCCTTCAGGTAAAAGATAGACCATGTTTTATAAGGAAAACATCAGTATAAATCTTGGTATATAGGGAGTCAACATGGAAGATCAAATTTTCAATGATTATTCTGGTTTTATGGAAGGTATAAAAAAATGATTTCTTTTATGGAATAATATCAGTTTACTATAAAAGAAGTAAGAACAAATAGGGTGTTTTGGAGAGACACTAAGAAAAAAAATATGATGAAGCATTTTTAACAAATAATATATCAAATATATCCCCTAAAAATAGATTTGAATATTTAGAATAGATGTGTGGAAGTTTAGGAATAAAGAATCACCAAGCTCATGTATTATTGACCAAACTACTTGGACAAGATTACTATGGTGGAAAATAAGAATATTTAGAAGCAAATTTTAGAAAAATGATGCAATATTGTTGAAAATAGAAATAAGATACATGAAAAGAATAAGGAAAAATGATAAATTCAAAATGAATTCTCAATAAAATTTCTACCCTATTTTTTAAGGATAAAAAATATATAAATAATAAATGATTGATCAAGACAAAAGAAATATGTTATTTCTAATAATAAGGATTGTTGTGATTATAATTTATCTAAACATATTTATTATAATTTTCCAAAAAGGATTATGTGAGAGGTGCAGAAAAATTGGTTATGGAATGAGTAATTTTATGACTATTCTTCTAGCCCAAGAATAATTAATGAAATTATAAATTAAAGGATTTAGAAATGAATCTTTCATTATCACTAATGTGAAGAAGAAAACCATACATGAAGAAACATTTTATGGGAGAAATGACAATATTCAATCTTTTAAGGATGTTAGTTATATGAAGATCACTTAATTTTATGAATTTAAGATAAAAGAGAAGTTGAGTGTGAGAGAAAACTCTTAGACTAAGAGTTTATTCCAAATAACAAAGTTGTCACTCCTTATTCCCAAAAAATGTTATTTAATTGGGCCAAAAAACAAATACTTAATGGAGAAAACTGAGTGTTTTACAAAATGGATAATATAAGAGATGTTCTTCATGGTACTTTCCACGTACATGAGAGGAGGTATTGAGTGAATTCTTCGAGGGGGGGGGGGAGGGGGTGAGGATGATTTGAATCTATAATGTAGTAAATCTTAAAATTTATAGCATACGTATAAAACTATAGAACATAGTATCCCAATAACAATTTTAATAATAATTTTTGATTTTATCAAATATGTTCATAAATATGGATTGTTAGTTGAAGAAAAACTGAAGAAAAGGGACAGTTTAATGATTTCTAGAGAAAATTGTTTGATGTTTTTGTTGAGATGTGTGTATGTTACATATTAATCATAATAATTCTATTTGAAACAACATCCTAGAATGAGTTTCTGATCATCGTATCTGATGTTATGATTTATGGACCAATGTGAAAAATGGTTTTACATTATGGTTTTCTACAATGTTTTATCCTATGTAGACTTAGAGTTGATTTAATAAATGATATTTGATAATTAAAACATTGGATATCATCCCAATATTAAGTTTTCAAGTCTATCATTATGTTTTGAGAAAAGGGAAGACATTTTGAGTTGTAGAGATTGGGAGACCCCAATGTTGTATTTTTCTTTATTATCATTGAGGGGTAGAAAGGAAAGCTGACATATTGACATAGTAAAGTGTGATTTTTATTGAAATTAAAATAATAAAGGATACATTGAAGTGTCCATATGATGAATTTTATTAATTTTCAATAGGACAATATCTTCTTTGAGTATTGATGTTTAAACTAGAATAACATAAGTGGAGTTAATAAAAAAATTAGAAAATTGTAATGTGATTTTTGGTGATATAAACTTCAAGGAAATAAATGGAAAGTTTTATTGGATATAAAAAAACTTTCTATAAAATTTAAAATTGTTTTTGGAGTAGTTTTCATGTTTTGGTGATGAGAAGAAGAAGCCATGATGTCATTTTCATAAGTATAGAATTTTTGACCTAAAATTAAAAAATAGAAGTCCCCGATCTTATAAATTTAGTGGGATTACACGAATTCAAGATAATTATATGAATTTTATTGGTTTGTATGACTTTGAGTTTCAAAGTATTTTTTTTACAAAGGCATGAATTCATATGGCATTGGATTATATGTTCGGATTGAAAGAATGAGGATCCAAATGGAATGGATCATACTATAGTCCATTCAGAATGGGTGTATAAAATTGGAACATATGTATTATATTGTATCACTATATTTCAATATAAAAATGAAAAATTGACAGTTCATTGTTCTATGTTGCAAAATTATGTTCCAGATCATAGTTCCAGGATTGGGGAGATGTAAAATGATTTAGGGTCACAGATTTTATGGAGAATAAAGAAATGATATAGGTGAATCTGTGCATGATTTCAATGAAAATTTTTAACTGATATTCAAGTATGCTTGAATGGGAAATTAAATTATAAGATTACTGGCCATTTTAAATGATAAGACCACATAGATTTGATGATCAATGACTTTATATATTTCAAATATAGATGATAATATTCACAAAACATTATTGTGAATATATATCATTCTGGTACAAATAAATACTATAGAGAATATTGAGAGAATTTAAGATCACGATGTGACCAAATTTTGAGGATATAAGAATTATTATTATTTTTGGAGATATTTTGTTAAATACAAATACCTACTAACTATATATTTTGGATTAAATTAAAGAACCAAATAATTTATGATATGGAGAGAGTTCAAGACCAATAGTTTTGTCCATCATTAATGTTTGTTGTAGCTCTTAAAGGTTTTTTACATGAGTGAACCTGATCTTGTACATTCATAGAGGAAGATAATTATGAAGTGGCGTAGGATAAAGTAGAAAAATAAGTTGGTATTTTTATACCCAGATCAAAATTGAAGAAGACCATAGATAGGGTGTATAACGAGTCATGGAATAATGATTTTTTGTTGGTGTGATTAACCAATCATGATCTAAGAGTTGGTGGCTGGGGTGTATAACCATACCTGACTGAAGGACTAATTAATGGGGTGTATAACTAGTTGATGGAAGTGTTTGTGATTTGTGTGTATGACCAATCACTGTCTTGTGTGGATTAGAAACCATTGTAGTTGTTAAGAATATTATAGTGGAGAATCCATTGGTTTGGGGTGTCTCAAAAATTATGGAAAAGAGTCAGATTTTACTCCAAACATTATAAATCATTGTGGCTAAGCCATCTCTACATTTAATTCTTTTTAGGTGAGGATGATATATTAAAGATTATAGGATACTGAATTTATATGACCTTTGAATTTGACGTTAAAAAGGATAAAGTTTTATAAAAATAAAAAGAGATCATTGATTCACCCTTGTCAAAATAAATGATCTGTAAAGACATGGGATATAAAATATTTTTTGAATGGATATAAAATTAGGGTTCGTTTATATAGCGTTTTCCATGAAATATTGATTTTTCAACACGTATCTTTGACATTTCAGTTTTAAATATACTATCCTTAAAATTATTTTATCAAATAAATTAATAGGATTAAACTATTTTTATTTATAATTATAATTTAGCATTAAAACTATTGAATTTTTTCATAAATGAATATTTATTGGAAACCTGTGGGAATTCTACCAGGTTTATACTCACCCCTACATGTGGACTTCAATGGGTGTGTAGACATTATTGGCCATGATATAGGTAAATTAATGGCCCCATACTTTGTTAGTGGGTAGATTTGACCATGTTTAGAGACATGGGTAGAGGAGTTGATGGTTTAGACATGTGCGACGTACCATACCCAATTCGCTTCTAAGTAACAGGTCTAGTTGGACACTTAACCTAAACGGTGCCTCCTTATATGCTAGAGGCTGATGAATAATAATGAGTGTCTATGGTGGTATAGAGGGGGATACTATACCCTCATAGTCATAGTGGTATATTAGTGAATAATATAATGGTAAAATAGTGAAAATGA
The DNA here is from genome assembly GCA_963277665.1 of Viscum album. Taxonomy (NCBI): domain Eukaryota; kingdom Viridiplantae; phylum Streptophyta; class Magnoliopsida; order Santalales; family Viscaceae; genus Viscum; species Viscum album. Next base: position 1,716,861,485 of record OY728130.1, read on the forward strand.
TATAAATAATATTGTAATATCACATGGAATTGAAAGTAAACATCCCAAAAACAATTAAATAGCCAAAATCAATAAGCATTTTCATATACATAAGATGATTATACCAAGATGTTATACAAAATGGGATGAAAATAAAATAGGTTGCATGAATACAAGAGTATATTCTCTACCAAATATACAAATTTTTTAAAAGTTATCTCTAATAGCATCATGAGAACATGCTTGGTCCTGCACTCCTATACTCCATCCTAGAACTGAAAATCATGTTTCCATAGTAAAACTCTTTCCCTTACCCCATCATTCATCCATGATGTCTGTTTGGGTAACAGATTGAGTCTCAGATAGTGTGTGAGTAAAACTCAGTAGGCCCCCATCGACGATGTCTATAACTGATCCAGTCTATGAGTATATAATGAAGCAATGTCAAGGTAAAAATAAAAAAAGAAATAAAATAACAAAAAAAAACCCCTATTATCTCAGGTTCCACACATGAAACCTGCTTTATACTTCATACTTTAGACTTTCTTGAAATGTCTCTGAACACGTATTATTTTATAAAAATAGAGGATCATCATGTTCCATAAAACCAATTATACAATAAGGATTATAATTTACATTAATTTGGAATAACAAAATATAGGATGTCATATCTGTTAATTCAAAGGGTAAAACATAGAAAATTATTCCCATTAATTATAAATAAACAATATAGAATGTCATGTCTATTTATTATAATTAAACAATATATAATACCATGTACTCATTTCGAATTATACAGTATTTTTCATCAAACCCATTGAAGAAGGTGATCACTATATAATAATATCCATGTAAAATTAGTAACAAGGTCAAAGATTTTCACCCTTACCATTTATCAATTCATTTAATCATTTATGTTATACAATTAAAGAGTAATGAAAAGGGACTAATGTAATCTAGTTTACATTACATAATGTAACAAGGTCAAGTGACATGGTATCACCATTCAACCATTATTTAATTCATTTATAATTAATCATGTATTCCATAGGTAGGTCCCTACCACATCTTAATCCATCATTTAAATTAAAAAGATATCACTGGCCAAGAAAAAGATAAACAAACCTTAGTGGTGTTTTGGTCTCTTGGGAAAATAATTTAATGAGTCACATAATTAAACCCACTTAATTGGATGGTTTGGGTTGAGATCATCAAACATCCACCAGTTATCTTGGTAACATAGTATGATAAATTTAAGTTCCAGGTGTTCAATTTATGGTATTACATATTTTAAGAGAAATTATTGAATGGTCTAGTATGAATCTAAAATACAATAATATATAAAACCTATACTTTTAAGAAATAGGTATAGACAACCTACTTAGACAGGTAGAGAACTCCTCATCCAGTATCATCCTTAAATTCTGGATGGAATGCGAGAAATAAAAAAATATATAAATACCATGAAAATAGGCATATTAGCTCAAATGAATATAAAACAAAATATGGAAAGATAAATGAAGAAAATAATCAATAGGAATCATAGACTTACAATTGGATATCCAATATGACGATTGATGCTTTAATCAGATGTTAGATAAAGAGGCTAGCTCAAATCCTAGCTTGATGGAGGTAGAGAGATCCTTAGTGGGAGGGTTTCCTATGCATGGTAAATGAGGGGATAATAAGAGGAAATTATATTTAAATAAGGGAAAATGGTAATTTTTCCCATTTTAAAGGGGGAATGCAGTTTTTACACATGATTGGCCAAAAAATATTCTAACCATGTTGCACCACTTTATATGTGCCATGCCCCCTCACATGGCTATGTTCACAGTTTCAAAATCCATTAACAACCCATGTGTTTTCACTTTCTAAAGCCTCCACCCCATCATATGGTTAGCCACAAGGTTAGTAGAAACTGTGGTCCAACAGTGCAATACAACCTTATTTTTTCTTTTAGTTTTTTATGGTAGTGCATCCTTTATCACATAGATAAACTAAAAATGTGGTACCTCTTATATCCCACCTGGTTGATGTGTATAGTTAGCACTAATTGTGTGCTAACTATAGACCACACCCTATCCTTAAAAAATTCACAACTTCAAGATTTGATTGACCCCAATCTCTTATGGAACCTTCTATATGCTCATAGAAACATTTATTTAGATAAATAATTAAGCTTAGCCTAATTTAAAAGAGTCTATACTTCTTTTAAAATTATGGATTTTACAACCTCCCCTCCTTAAAACAACTCATCCCAGAGTTTCCCATTTAATGGTGGTTGAGTACCATTAAAAATAATTCTAACCATTGAGAATTTACATCAGCCTCTCACTCCGTTGTAATTTATATTACATGGCATTAATTCTATAGTACATGTAGTATAAGAACTATGCTACCTAAAATATACTTCATTCTATAATTAACTATACGAATATGACACTCCACAAAAAAAGTATTAACATCCATCTCAACCACATCATGATGAAGAACATGAGATGGCTTTGAATGATAATGGTGACGTTGAGAAACATGGGAGACATCATGCATGGATCAGGTTATCTGAGGTAGAAATAACTAATAAGCATCCCTCTAATTCTCTCCATGATCTCAAATGTCATGAAATATATAGGTACAAGCTTCCCTTATCTCTAAATCCATCTATATCCCAATCTAATAGAAACACACCAAAAGACCTGATATTTAACTGTAAACTCCTATGGTCGGTGGGGAGGTTTAACATAAGAATGATTCCAAGATTTGTTTTAAGGCATAATTTTTTTTGATAATATATACCAACACCAACATCTCCTAAATTATTTGAGATCTCAGTATCATTATCTCTCTTACTTCTAACCAATATAGTGGTGATCATAACAACCTACCATATAGGGACTCATATGGATCCAAATGTATAGTCAGTTGGAAATTTTAATGATATGAAAACATAGAATATGGTAAATGTTTCTACCATGAACCTCCAAAATAAAGGAAACATTCACAATGCATGTCCTTCAACACCTATGTGGTATGCTTGAATTTACCATCAGTCTGAGGGTGATATGTTATACTCATAAGTACCTATGAACACAAAACCCCCTATAACCCTTGCTATAAATGAGATTTAAACTCGATGTTCCTATCAGATATGTTAGTATAAAGGACCCCTTGAATTTTTATAATCTCTCGGACATAGATTCTTATAATATCATCCACTGAGATAGTCTCCCTAATATGATAAATGTGGGGGAATTTCATCATCCTTCTCACAACTACCCATATGGTGTCACTCCATGTGGTGAATTTGGAAAACCCATCACAAAATCTATAGTGAATTCATCCCATTTCCACATAGTAATGGGTAATGGATGTAAATCCCAATAGGCCATTGAATTTTCTCCTTTACATGTTGATAGGTGGAACAATGAGTAACAAAACCTACTATATCCCTTTTCGTCTCTGACCACCAATACTGATAACATATGTCATGGTACATATTGGTAATATCAGGATGAATTCCTTATTTAAAAGTATAGTATTCTCACATCAAATCACCATACATGTCTATAGGTATGAAGAAACACCCCTGAAAGTATAATATCACATTTTCATCAATGACCCAACCAAGAAGTGAGTCCTCACATGATATTCTTTCTCTTAGGACCAAGACTTCGGGATCATAAGGTTGTCTTATCTTCACATAACCCATAAGTTAATAAGTAACTATAAAATATATAAGAACATGCTATTAGGGATAATGATAAACCTCCAAATACATATAAGAAAATAGATCCATCATGATCCACTTTCTACTGGTTTCCTAAATGGCTTTCTTCCAAGTCTTCAGGACAAGAGCCTCTTCTAAAAAATTTCCTTTACCAGGTGTACAGGAAAGATCAAAATGGAAAGGCTAAAGGTATTCAACCCATATTCACTAAATAAGGTTGAAACTATTCTAGGTGAATATGTATTTGAGGGTTTTGTGACCTGTGCATACAAAAACAAATTCTACCTACAAATAATACCTCTAAAAACACAATGAAAGAACAACTGCAACATGAACAAGATCACACATCAGGTAATTATTCTCATGAGGTCTCAACTGATGAAACCTTTACACTATGGCTTGATCCCCTTCCGTCCTAATGAATCCTATCTCGATGCTTGATGCATCAGTACAGACTGTATAAATGTGACCAAGATCTGGGAAAATCAAGATCAGTGTAGTGGTAATTCTTCCTTTCAATTACTAAAAGGATTTTTCACATGTCTTAGACCATGAGGATTTAACACCCTTCTTATTCAAGCATGTAAGCGGTGATTATTGACATGAAAAGTCTTGAATAAAGAACCTATAATATCCAAAAAAAACCAAATAAAATCCAAATTTCAATGTCATTTTTGGATGCTCCTAGGAAACCATAACTCTCACCTTATCTAGATCCAATAATAATCCAATATATAAGATAAAGTGACCCAGTAAGTGAACTTTATCAATATAGAAGTAGAATTTTGTGAGTTTGGAATAAAAAATATGATCTATTAGTGTAATCTATACTATGTCATGTGTTTTGGAATGATTTTGTAGAGTATAAGAAAACACCAAGATATATTCCATGAAAACTACAATAAAAGAATATAGGTATGGGAGGAAAACCCGATTCATTAGGTCCATAAAAATTGATTGAGTGTTCATCATACCAAATGAAATTACCGAATTCTCATTCAAGACATATCTATTTAGGAATACTGTACATGTTGTATTTGAGGGTATAACTAAAACGTGATGATATCCAAAACTAAAATCAATCTTTGAGATGATATCAGCTCCTTAGTGCTGGTCGTAGAGGTATTCTATATAAGGTAAAGGGTACTAGAACATAATAGTAATATTATTAAATTTCTAGTAATCCAGGAATACTTTAAGGGTCCCATACTCCATCTTAAATAAAAGCATTATAGAACCCCATGATAAAGTACTAGGTCATATAAACCCATTGTCTTCGAAGTCCTCAAACTATCTATTATGTTTCTAAATCTTAGTACGAGCCATCCCATATGAAGGTATATAAACTAGTGATTATCTTAGAACTAAGTCAATAGTAAACTATATATCTATGTTTGGAGGTTAAACAAGAAAATTATTAATGGAAAACATCCACGATATAGTTTATTATGAGAGAGAAATCTATCTGATGTGTTCCTCGATCACTCATAAAAATACTAGAAATCTAGGATATCACTCCACTTAGACCACAATGCTCTGATCAAGTTAAAATTTCCTTGAAAAATAATTATCCTTTGTGAATATATCTACCAGCCTCTGGTGATTAAAATGAAACCCTTTAGTGATAAAAATTGAAAATAGTATCGATAAATAACTAAATAGTATATCTGGTGAATGGTGTTAAAACATATCATCATAAGGATAGAAAAATTATATAATCAATGATTTCCACCAATCTCAAGGCGAAACTCCTTGCATTGAATCACACTTTCTAATCACACTCTCAACGAAGTATCAAGAGTCATCAATTCACCAAATAATTTGATCTCAAGGTAATTAAATTACATTTTAGCCACATATATGAAAGAATCAAAAGAAACTATATAATATAAAATAGATAGTAAATTTGAGGCTACCAAAATCATACCTCAAATGGTTGATTGGAAGAAACTCTTCTCCTTTGGTATACACTGTACTATATATATCAAGCCTAAGCCATGTCATTATGTCACAACCTGACTACCCTAAGAAAGTTCAACCTAGTGGCGCTACATAAAAAAAGTTTGGATTTATTGACCTTATTTACCTTCTCAGCCTGAAGAGATGATAACACTCTTAATCCTTAATTGGCTTGGAGCTACTGATCATACATCAAGACTTTGACCAGTACAGACCTTATCTCACTATGAAATGGGGGAAATTTACTTCCAAACCACTAAATATGACCCATCCTTCTACAATCCTAGCACTCAAATTGGTCTTTACTACACAAAGGCTTTTTTTATCTTGGTACCCCAAACTAATAACATAACACCTAGCTACTAGGGCACACACTATGACTATTGATTTCCCTATGAAAGATATCAAAGAGATTCTTTCGAACACGAGACAAATTTATTCCCTATATAATAATTTAACTACCTATACTAACACCCTCTGCTACCCTTAGTTACACTCATAGATAATATCATGGTTCCCTTTTTTATATTAAATATTAAACAAAACATTCCCTGGAGAATGGATTTCCTACCGAATCCTATCCTCAAACTACCTCAATATTGTTATTTATTCACCAAAAAGAGTAGGGATAAAACATTAAAACTCTGTGAAACATAGTGAGTAGCCCATAATAGATAGATTACCCAACTCCAAATGAATAAATTCTCTCTATATCTTTTCTCTCAACATCTTTAGGTTTATTTAATCCTAAAAATTTGACTAAAAGTCAGTTCAGGTCATATCCTGATGCTGACCTACATGATTTAATACATCCCACCAGTTATTGGTAGATCCATGAATCATATAAACTAAAATCTAGAGCCTACCCTTAGGAGTAATATATCTATGCTCAAAGATAGGTATAATGTCTTATAGCTACAAATTAGTAGCATGAGGCCACCATCCCCTAGGAAATTAGGTGTACAATGCTACTGAAATTATTACATCAACATCACCATAGTAGGAAAAGGTTGTAGGGATCCATTTATTGTATACATGAACCATATAAAACTATCTCAAAAAAATATCAGTGCCTAGTTGAGGTATAATAGGAGGTTTTATTGGTGGTAGTACATGAGGTAAAACTGGTGGTGTAGGTCCCACCAATTCAAGGGTATGGTAATCACTACCTTTCTATCATTTGACCCAAGGCCATCAAAGAGGAATATATATAAAATTCGAAACACATTCATCAAAATCAAGATCAATAACAGAACTGATCTAAGATAATATAATAGGACATGTAAAAAGTATTCCTACACAAGATTTAATACCCATCTTATTTCACATAAATCTAGGTGTAGGTAATTTATAATATTGTAAAAGAATAAGTGTGAAACTCCAAACACCAACTACTAAGGTCAGATCTGGGTCAAGGCGTCATATATTATAACATTGGTTTCAATATATGGAGTGTCAACTACATGTTATAATGGAAAATTATCTTTAAGTTGCAATTGGAATCCAAATTTAATAGATACCATTTTAGTTCATTTTTTTGAAATAAAAAATTTAATATGTATATATAATGACACACATACCCCATGGTCTATTTATATGAGTTACCATTCCTAATTTACAAATACCTTTATAAGTTAAAATTGGCACAACATGTAACCATAACCGAACATTGAAATTTTGTCTCAGAATGTAACAAGTCTACATAATGTGGTTAGATTATATGTATCACCATTCCAAATTTATAAAATTACAATCTTTATAAATTAAAATTGGTACCCATTTAATCACAACCAAATAAATTTCCAATCCAAATAACTGAAGCTACATAAATCGAACATGTGATAATTAGTTAGGCAAGGTTTCATCATCAAGATATATGGGAAATGACCATTTAGGTTGATTAATATACTTTAAATAATCAATTATTTATCCCCTTATTGCATGAATCATTAGTAATTTATAAATATCACAATCAAGGCACCAAAAAATGATACATGAAATGCACCCAATAAAATAAACTGGGCAAAGAATATGCATGACACATAAATATTTAGGTTATTATAATGATACATGTAACAATGCTTCTTTTCTATATCGGGCCAAGGGAATAGATAATACACACTAATAATGAAGTTATACACCAATAATCATATGTGTATTGCAATGGAGAAATCAGTACAACAATAATTAGCATACTCTAGAACAGGAAGTCCAATTCGATACAACTAGTATTTTACCCTACACATAGGTTAACTACTCTAGGGCATAGGATCAATACTAAATTATGACCCATCTTAGTTCCATTTTACTAACACCAAATAGTAAGTCACTCGGATACCACTGGTGATGTTCCAGACCCATTTCACTCCTAAGAAACCTACCCAGTTGGCCAATTAGCCTAAAAAATGCCTCCCCTTATGTCAGAGGTTGCTGAATATCAGTGATGGACTATAGTGGTATGATGGGTAGACTATAAAATCATAATAAGAGTGGCATAAAAGAGTAAAATGTAATTATAAAACAATGAAAATGATATAATGAAGAGAGAAATATGATTTTTAATCAGAATAAAACATCTAAACAAAATTAAATAGAGAAAATATATAAGTTGTAAGATATTCAAAAGATTGTATTATATAGAATTATAAGTAAATAAAATAGGAAACAAGTATACTAGAATACACACTTTACAAAATATACCAAAAGATCAAAAGGTATCAGTAATAAAACCAGAAGAATTTTTTTTTCCACTTCTCTTACATCCATGAAGTCTATCTAGGTAGAAATTGATGGCCAGAACATGTTGTGAGTAAAACAAAATCAGGCATCACCAAATATGTCTATAAATGATCTAGTATATGTGTATATAATGAATACTATTGTGAGTAATAATAAAAAAGTCAATGAAAGAACAAAACAAAATCTCTATCAACTCAGGTTCCTTATAAGACAACCTTTTTAATAATACCTACTTCGAAATATCCTGAAATGTATCTAAACACGTATTATTTTATAATCATAGAGGCTCATTATGTTCTTAAATAATAATTATACAATAAATATTTTCATGGCCCATAATTTGGAATAAACAACATGTATTTTTATTTCTATTATTTCCAATCGGAAAACACGGATGTTCGTGTCCCTTTATTACAAATCAAAAATATGGAACATCATTTACATTAATTATAATTAAAGTGTATGGAATTGCATGTCCTTAATTCCAATTATATAGTATGTAACCTCATGTACTTTAAATAAGGTGAGAAATATTTAATCACAACTACTTCAAATTATGAACAAGGCCATGGATTTAACACTTTCCATTTATCAATTCATTTCATCATTTAAGTCATATGACTAAAGAGTAATAAAAGGGGCCAAGGGTAATCTACTTTCCACAACATCAGTTAACAATCCCAAGTGAAATTTTATCACTATTCACACTTTTTTAATTCACTTATAATTAATCCAGTTGTATATTGGTAGGTCTATATGACATTTGAATTCATAAATTAAATTTAAAACATCTCACAATCCAAAGAAAATCGTAACACACTTTAGTGGTGTTTTGGTCATACGAGAAAAATTATACAATAAGGAACTTAATTAGACCCAACATAGGGGATGGTTTAGGTTGAGTTCACCAACCTGTAACCTAATATCGTGGTCACATAACTTGTCAAATTTAAGGTCCATGAATTCATTTAATGGTATTTCCTATTTTAGAAGAAATGATTATAATTTCTAGAGTGTGATTGAATGGAAAGAATATATAAACACCTATAATTTTATGGAAGAATTATAAACCACCTACTTTAGATGTGAATAATACTACCCATCTAATACCATCCTTTAATTTAGAATTAAATGTGAGAAATAAAAGAAATATGAAAAATTCCTAAAAATTGGGAATATTATATCACATGGATTTATCACCGAATATGGAGGGAGAAATAAAGAAAAGAATTAAGAAGAATCATACCCTTACCATTGGATATCCAATGTGATTAATGATTCTTGAATTGGACGTCAGATAGGGAGTCCAGTTCAAATACTAGTTTGATGGAGTTGGAGAGATCTCAGTGGGTATAGTTTTCTATACATGGTAAATGAGGGGATAAGAGAAGGAAATTAGATTACAATAAGGAATGGATTTTTTTTTTAAATTCACCCATTTTAAAGAGGTACTTGGTTTGGCCACATGGTTTTCCAAACCATGCATTAATCATGAACCACTAGAATCTAAGTGGAACAACCCCTTTCATGTTTTGGCATATAATTTGAAAAAATATGCATAGAAATTGTGTGATCAATTTCTAAAGAATCCATCCCCACACATAGATTTGTGCATGATTTTTGGGAACCATACCATAACTGTGAGACACACACCTAAAATTCTACATAGTTGTTTCAAATTCATGTGGTATCTCTCAAATGGTTGAACTGACCATATGGCACCCATTATAGCCTCCATATTTGAAGTGTATGGTTATCCCAAACCATGGGCTCATCGTGTGCCTCACATTATCCTTCCAGAATTCATAACTTCTCAATCTGAATGATCTTGAACTCCTTCAACACCTTCCATACTCTCTTGTAACATATATTTAGATAAATAAAAAGGTTTAACTTTATTAAAAATAATCCATAACTCTCTAAAAAAACGTGATATTACAATGTGAGCCACATTTTTTCACCTTGAGTTATCAAATGTTGTTTTTGTTTAATACTTATTTTTGTTATAAAACATATTTTATCTTTTATTTGAATTATAAAGGTTTTTTCATAAAATATTTTTACATTAAACATACATTTATTAATGCGTTATTTGACATGTATAAATAAAAAATTATTCCTTAATGTCTTAGGTTATACATTTACATTATTTTTTAGCTTTTTGATATCATAGGAAAATTATTGAGGCTATGTGGATATTTGGTTTGTTTCATGAGACATAGGTCATTATGTCGGGTAATGATTTTTTTTATTGAAACATAGTTTTGAGTTTAGTCTTTAGAGTAAGTGTAGGTGTGGATAATATGATGGTTGGAACATAAAATTTACCAACAAAAATAATTATTTAACCATTTATGGGGAACATCTAGTTACTTGGAAATCTAAGGAAAATGAAAGGTTAATGTTATCCTTGTAGGATGTTATTATTTTATCAAATATAACCCATCATGGGTAATAATTGTAAAGAGATCACACACAATGGTATAAAAGGTGAGTAAATACAACTCATGACCATAGTTTCAATAGATAAAGGGGTTTTAACCCTGAAATTAATTTTTAATGGCTCAATGACTTCTTGTCTATCGAAAATATTTTTTAGAAATAAATATGTAAGTGACTTTATTATATTATTATGATTTAGTAATGAAAAATTATATTATCTAAAATAATGGTGTGTAAATATTCCTAGAAATCGTATGAAAAATATTTTTGTTAGAATGATAATCAGGGGTTATATAGTCCTAATATTTTAACATATATGGTATAGAATTGTGACACAAAAAATCATCATATGTAGAAATATTCAAGGAGTGATAGGAAATGCTCCAATAGATCCTTATTTGTTAAATGAAAATTTTCAATCTATCTACATGATTTATAGAAATGATAATTTCTAAAGTTCAAGGGAGGTGGGCCAAGCCTTATAAATTTTTAATTAATAATCATATTTATGGATGTGTGATGTCGGGAAAAAGATAGACGAGGAGTTACATGAGAATTTAAATATACCATTTAATTTGTTTCAAAAAAATACTCCTCAAAAATTAAATTTTATTTTTATTTTTATTAGGGACATTCTAGAAAATAATGGGAATTACTTTATTAAGTAGAGAAAGATGCTGATTTTATTATAAAGGTTTCTAGAAGATATTCAATTAAAAAAATTTCCTAGTTAAACTGATGTTTGAAAAAGATTCAGAGTTATTTGATTTCGATGAAGGGAACATTCCTGATATGGATTATAAATCTAAATTTTTTAATCTTATGAATTATGTTCCAAAATTGGTGTTGAATAAAAATATTAATATTGATAGAATTGAGATGTGATGGTGAATGAAATATAGTTAAGGATTATTATTTTAAAGATACATACTTCTACAGAAGTGGTTAGTATGAAGAATTTGGAAAATGAAAACTTCATAAATACTCAAAAGAAAACGACCTTTCTCAAATGTCTGAGAGGGGGCATGTATATCTTTAATGGAAAAAAAGGAAGTGAAAAATGTTTCCAAAGAATCCTATATAATCATATCATCTCTTATCTCATAATAGTAATCAAATAGAGTGTTTCTAGTGTAGTAAAGTGTTACATGTGATGTTGAAGTCCCCAACCACACATATTCCATGTTTCAAATGTGTAAATGCTCGATTATTGAATATTTATTGTTGAATATTCAACCAATAAAGTAGTGGGGTTCCATAAAAAATTATAGGTATCATGGATGAAAATATTTGGATGAAATTAATATAAATCAAGGATCTACGGAAGAGTGTGAAAAACTTATTAGAAAGAAAGGTAGTCACCTCATAAGTGTCAAGGGAAGATCATTAAAGTGGATTAAGGATTAGGGGAGATAAAGTTTGATGTATGATTGTCTAAAATAAAAGGAACTATTTTGATTACTTCTATGATTGTTTTCTCTTTTTGATATGGGTAAATTGAATTAATTTATCTTGACATTATTAAGGATCACATAGGGTTATTTTTGTAATTTATTTTAATATATATGATGATTTATACTCTACTAGGTGAAAAGTATTTTAAAGGTTTTATGTTTCCATATTATTTTGTAATAATAAATGACATATAAATATCATGGTATGTTTTCATACATAGGATAGAAACACATGATTTATTTATAATAAAAAATTAAATGAGTAAATTTGGTTCTAAAATATACTACTATTGTTAAATATATCTTTTTATAAAAACTTATGGGACTATTCATATAAAGGTGCATGGTATATTTAATCTATAAGGAAATACGTGATTTAAATTAAGTATGGATTGATATCGTAAAAAATAGAGTAGTTGTTGATTGGATCAACAGAGAGTAAGGAACAACTTATCATTCCAAAAGAGGGTAAAAAATATCTAGAAGTCATCCCTGAGTATTTTTCTAGATTTCTTGAAATAAATGTTGTAAAATTTTATATTTAACTTATATGAATAACAATACATATTTCATTTCCATCATATCATATGGAACAATTGGAATTAAATCAATTGATAGTTCATAAATAGGTGTTATAAAAAATGATTCAATTTATCTAGTATTTTTCCATAGGCAACATAGATTCCATTTTCCATGAATTTTGACAATATATTATATTTATTCACTGACTATAAATGGATAAACCATTTGGAAATAATGGGTAAATAATATTTATCTCATATTGGGTAAATTATTGACCAATTGAAGAAATATAATTTATTTTAAAATATTAAACATTGTTCATTTTTAACTAGTTAAGGGTAATGGAATGTAACATTCTAAAATGGCATTTTGAAGTCATTATAGTCACTATAAATTTTTGATCCCAGATTTTGGGGTCACAAACACACCCATTTTGTTCATGGAATTGATGAACTAAGGCTTAAATAAATTTTAAGATAGATTTATATTAGTATTTTTCTCATTCTAATATATTTAAAATGGAGATTTCTCGTAATAATAACAATGAGTTTTTCATTAAACCTTACATAAGCAGAATTTTTCTCAATGTTCTAAAGTCCCACTTATGGATTAATGAAGTAAAATAATCTGGTGACAAGGTTTTTGATAAAGGAATATCAGCTGATCCTAAGAAGATATAAGTTATTATGTCATTGGATATACATAAGACAATATTTTATATTTTCAATTTACTATATTTTTCGGATATTATTGATGATTTATATGTAAATGTTTACAATTTGATTCACCCATGACATCCCAAACATGGAAAGTAGTGAATTTCTAATGGAACGAGACATCTCATGAATTAATTTATAAATTAAAAAAGTGGTTCAATCAACCCCTTTTTAAATTATTCATGGTCTAAAAGTTTCTTATGAAGTGTATTGTGATTCATTTATATTTGTATTAGGATGAGTAATGATACAATGAGTAAAGGTAATAGCATATGTGCATAGGAAATTAGGACCCCCATAAGTGAATTATCATATTCACAATTTGGAATTAGATTATGTTTTTAATTGTTTGAATACTTATAATCATTAACATTGTGGTGAAAAAATTTCCATTCATACTGACGCTAAAAGTAGGAATTACATTTTTTTCACAGCGTGATCTCAACCAAAGAAAACATATATTTGTTGTCTATCATGAAGATTTAGAATTTTAGATTATTTATTCATTAGAGAAAGGTAATATATTAGACGATTATTGGAGTATGACACTACTTGGAAACTGATCTATAGCTACATCTATAAATCCATGGGTTAAAAAAACTGTTGCTACACCCACAAAAATATCCATGACTTTGTGGCTGAATACCCCCAACCCATTCTTTTATTCCTCCTTCCACACGATCCATCTTCCATGAAACCCCACAACATCCAGACACCCTCCTTGATGCCTCCTCGTTGTGACCCTCCTCCTCTATAGAATTTTCTCAGAGTGGTCTCCCCACCTCCTCTCTTCCTTCTTAACATATTTCCTCCACAACAAACCCCTGATTCCAAGGTCAACGCACTCAATTCCCTCCCAGGATACATCCTCCCCAAACACCATGAACACCCATGACGCCTCCTCGCCACGAACCTCCACTTCACAATCCTCCTCCTCTAGCGAAGCTACTCCGAGCGGCCTCCCCACCCACTCCTTTCCTTCATGACAGCACTACCCCACAACCCTCAACACCCCCAATGTCGAGTTTAACACCCCTGACGCCCTATCATCATTGTATTTGAAAATTTATTTGATTTCTTATTTTCTTTCTTGAATCTAATGCTAATACTGGATTTTTAGTGAACTATTAATCTATGGAGGATGGTCTAGATCTTTTTAAATTAATTACTCGATTTTATATTATGCATTTTCATTATAAACACCATAATTTCTATGTGATGCAACCATAATTGAAAAATAATTAAATGAATTGTTATCACCTTTCTTAAGGTAGTCCTGGAAACCTAAATATTTCATCCTAGAATTTTTAACTCAATTTGAGCCACCCCTTATGGTGAATCACATTTAATGTCCCATAAGAGATATAATTGAATTTAGATTGAACCTCCAATTTATGTTTGTTTAGTTGGACCCTATTATTTAACTGTAGTGTGAATCTAAGAAAGGTAAAATGATAATCCTATATTCATAAGCAGTTGTTCATATTTTTTATAGATTGAACTAGAATTATAAATTAAATTCCCAAAAGGAATCAAGTAAATTTAAAAATAGAATGGGTTTCACTATCCTTGACCATCCAACATGACTTGGGAAGGCTAATATAAGTGTTCTAACATGAAACACCATGTATGCGATCACCAATATTTCAAAATAAAATGAATTATAAATATAAGTTTATTACATTGTAGTCGACATATGGATTCATAGGTATAATGAATTTGATGATATCACATGGACTGTGGTCTTAAATTATTCCACATGTGACACTTGGGTTCTCTATATGGAATATCGAGGATAGTCTCAGAGGGATGTGCGTTACATTATGCATTGACTGAGACTTGGGTTTCCTATATTGACTTCCAAAGACAAGATTAGGATGTGATTAAATTATACCATGCATTAAAGATACTTAAATTACTATAAGGATTAAAATAGATGGACTTGTAGGGGGATGGGTTTACAGTACACTAAATAAATATTTTGGTTACCGAAGATAAATACCTTGGATTGGATGAAATTTAAAATTAAATTAATTGGACGAAATATATTCTAGTTCAAAGAACACACTTGGATTTGGTCAATGATTCACATTAATGGAGAACAAGTTTCATTTAACATACTGCTCTATTTCCCTTATATTCCCTAATTCTACATATCATATATTCATGATGTATTTTTATATGATAATGGATATGGGGTTTTTATTTTTATGATGTTATACCACTATTTAGTATTATTATTATAGATAATATGGTTTATCAATTGTATATACATCTGATCTTCTACTTTATCAATTATTTACACCATGTTGGGGGGGGGGGGGTTGAGGGGTGGGGGAAGTGGGGGTGGGTATGGGTATAGAGGGAAGTGGGGGGATGGGTGTTGGGGGATGTGTGGGTGGGTGGGGTGTACCGGGGGTTTGTGTAGGGGAAGTGGGGGGGGGGGGTGGGGTGGGGGTGTATGTTTTAGGGGGGGGGGGGTAGGAGGGTATGGGGGCTGGTGATGAGGTCTAGTGAAAGAGGGGATGAGGGGTGGTTCAAGTGGTGGAGGGGGGGGGGGCTAGGGTGAAAGGGGGGATGGGGCTGGGGTCTGGTGCAGGAGGGGATGAGGGCTGGTGCAGGTGGTGGTGGTGGTGGGGGGGGGGGGTTGGGGCTGGTGTAGGAGGGGTTGAGGGTTGGGGTTGGTGTAGGTGGGAGAGGGGGGGGGGGGGTTGGGGTGAAGGAGGGGCTATGAATGGGGGATGGTGTAGGTGTGTGTGTGTGGGGGGGTGACTTGTTCGCGGGGCTTGGGGGGGTGCAACTCATCTCGACAAGCTTTTCCATGCATGTATCCAACTCATAACTCTTTTCCTCAAAAGTTTAAATTTCCTTTGATTTATGTCCCTTATCATTAGAATAAACCTTGCTATGTTTCACTTTGGAGTAAATTACTTTGAATTTATCTACTCAGATACCCTACCTCTTGGGGATCATTTGCCTTTGATGGTCCTATTATTTTTCATTCTTCTTTTCACTTGCTATAGATAATTTTTATCATCAGTTTTATTACAGTTTCTTTTGAGGAATGATCGATGGATATTGTTAGGATAGTTTTCTAAGGATTATTAGTTCCCAACAAAATAGGTAATCATGGTTTTGTTCTTGGTGTTATTTTTTTTAATTGGAGAATATTGTGCTCCTTAGGTTTTGGTGGGAGACCTATTACCTTTCTCCAGGTTTAAAGTGAAAGTGTAAAATTATCATGATTTAATCCTTTGGGTGATAGTTTAATTAACCTAATGAGGACAATAACATGGGAATCTAAAAGAATAATGATGTTTTTGATTGTTCCTGAAGTCACTTTTGGTTTTATACCAGTAAATGACTTTTTTATGAAAGAATGTTATCATTTAGTTATAATAAGTTTTTGTTATCAGCCTGTTTCTTTTTCAATAAATCTTATAAATAATGCAAGTTTGTAAATGTTAATGACTTTATTAAATAAGGTTTCATGTAATATGATATATTTTCTTCCTTATTTCTCATATAATATAAAATTTATGTTAAAAACAAGTTTGATTTATTTAAAATCTATTAATAGATGATAAGTTATAGGTTACATATTTATGAAAATCTATGCACAAAAAATTTTCTAATTCAAGAATGGAATTAATATATTTTCCATCAAGATATATATACATTGGGAAGGATCAATCCCATTCTTATTGAGGAAGACATGTATAACATTATTTTATGGCCTTAAGTCCTTTTCTAGTGTGCATAAAAATCTTTTTGATGGGTGTGTGCTCTAGGAACTTTTATTTATTTTTCCTATTTGTTTTATAATCATGTGTGGTATGTTTTCATGATTATAAATAGGATTTATTTCTAAGGATATTTTAATAATATTTCCTTCGATATTATTGGGGACATTGGATGAGATATGTGTTGGTAGGTAGGTTAATTTTGTTGATATGGCTGGAATCCTTGGATGAGAGGTGCGTTGGTAGGTAGGTTATAGTGAGAGTTGATGATGATGATGGGTTTGTGTATATGTTATAGTGAAATTCCATTTTTTATCCTAGTGGTTCGTCTAAAACAACAAACACATTTTCTTATATTTAATTAAATAAAATATTGACATATGAGCCCTGACACATGTTAATCTTCTTATTTTTTCGCAACCTAATAATCTTCATGATTACCATTAATTAGTGGCAACCATATTTTATATTTAGATGGTATATTTGTTATTCCATTTTATAAAATATACACCATAGTTGAATAAGTCATAAAAAATATATAGTTTTTATATAACATGATACATTTTATTGATTCAAATACAAATTTATGAATTTAGAAATCAAGAAGGATATAGGCCGGAAGAGTTTTAGGTGGGGGGGAAGTGGGGGAGAAGGTGGGGGTGGGGGGAATTGGGGGTGATGGTTGGGGGTGGGGGGTAGTGGGGGTGAAGGGGGGGAGGGGAAGTGGGGTGAAGGTTGGGGGGGGGGTAAAGTGTGGGGTTGGGGGGGGGGGGGGGTTAATGGGGCAGTGTGCATGTAGAAGTGGGGGTGAAGGGGGTTGGGGGTCAGTGTGCAGGGAGGGAGAAAGGGGGTTGGAGGGATTTAAATGAGTTGGGGTGAAGGTTGGGGGTGGGGAAGTGGGGGTGTTGCTGGGGGGGGGTGAAGGGTGTGTGTGTGTGGGGGGGGTGGTTCAAGTGGGGGGAAGTAGTGGGGGTGTAGGTGGGGAGGGGAGTGAGGGTGCAGGTGTGGGGGCGGGGGGATAGAGGGAAAGTGGTGGGAGGGGAGGCAGTGGGGGGGGGGTACTACATTTTAGTAATAAGATAAAGGTCATATAGATTATGATTAATGGGTTTGATGGAAAGGACTATAACAACTGGTAGATGAAAATATAATTATGTCACATTTATAAATATCTGGATTTTCTACTAAATAGAATCAATATAGGAAAGACATATATTTTTAATGGGAGTAGATCAATTTTATGTCACATTTATTGGTTAGGATTTTATTGGAATGGAATGTTTCATTCAATATTTGTGAGAAGAAATGAAAAAAAATTGGTTTCCCTAACAAACATGTATAGAAAACCAAAATCATTAAACAAGGTGTTTATGATATATAATTTGTTTGATTTGAGACTAACTAAATTAAGTCCAGCTGTAGTAGATGTTAAAAACAATAATATGATTAGGATTAGGCTAAAGTCAATCAAAGTAAATTTAATGGATGATGTTTGGAAATTAATTTTTATTTCATTAACATCACATATATATAAGAAATCATTATATCTCATTTATTTTCCCACTATTTTCTTATATGTGGTTTCTTATGATGAGGCTGGTTTTTCCCACCTCCATCGAAGATAGTGACTTCAACATCATATTTGGGTAAGGTTTGTTCTTATTTTATTCTTTATCCCAATTTTAATTAGGGTTTTTTTGATTTTTGGGTTCATAATATTTTCTTAGTGCGTTTTGTATTTCATTGAGGTGCATTCGAGTCACCATTGATGAAGGATTACATGTGTATTCATAGGTAGGTATATACATATATAAGTTCCACCTTTATATATGTTCACTCTTGGAAGTATGAATATATATATTGGGGTTGGGTGTGCTTATATATAGATATGAAAAATGCATACATGTGTCAGTGTAAAGGGGTATATAAAATTAAAAACATATATTTAGGGACCCCCTTGTGCATATTTTTCCATGAAAATATATACATAAATCCATGTTTCCTTATATATATGTGAACTTGCATATGCGTGCAAGCGGAAAAAAGGAATATTCAAGTTGTCCTCGTCAAAAGAAACGTGCCTTAAGGTTGAGCTAGGTTCCCTCTGCATATAACTTTAATTTTAATTCTATAATTTCCTGATAGTTTTAAAAACTTTTTTCCATTATTACTATATAGTTTTAGAAAATGGATATCTAATAACCACTAGCATTGTCAAAGAATAATATGATTATATCCCTTGACCTTATTTATAGACCTCATTTAAAGAGGTTAACAAATTCTAGTAGTTTCTAGATACCAGAACTGGTGATCTAATGACCTTCATTGATCACCCTTAGAGACATTCATCATCTCATTAAACTTCCCGTAAAATTCATCATTCAAGACAACTACATAATTTAATGATATATTAGTTTCAACACCAAGCTTCCTGTAAAATTCTCTGGTATCATGGAACTCACCTATAATATTCCCCTTAAAATATTTCATAAGGAATGGTGCAAAAAAATCACACTATAGGGATTGAATCTGTAAGGATACATAATTCATTTTTTAGCCACTCTTTCCCAACTAACTATCTTCAAGTAATTTGAGTTAGTATATTAGAAGTACCCGATGGATTTCAAAAGAATTGTAGACATGGTATTACTCTTATGGAATCTCACTGTCTCTCCCTCATTCAAATGAACTTTTATCTTCATTAAATCTAGTGATACTATCCTACTATAAGGATACAAATTCAAATTAGCCTTCCCTTTGTAGCTGTGATCCATGAAACAAATCATTTAATTTGGAAGGTTGAACTTCATATTAATAAATAGAATATACAACACATACATATCCTAAAAATGACTTTATCCATCTTTCATTCTCTTTTGGCTTTCCTAGTTTGAAAAAACTTATATAGAACCTTCCAGTTAGGTTCTAAGTCATTAAATGGTGTGCTAGATTCTTTCATAGGGTATGGGGAGGGTGCATGGGGTTTTCAAGAGGGTAAATGGGGGGTGTGTAAGGGCTGAAGGGGGGGTGGGGTAGGGGTAAAGGGGGTGCATGGGGGTGTGTAGGGGAGGGGGAAAGGTGGTTTGCTGGGTTCTTCTCCAAGGGAAAGAGGTAGGGTGAATGAGGAGTGAATGGGGTGAATGGGGTGTGTAGGGGGTGTCTTGGGGGGGAGAAAGGTGGTGTGTTGGGTTCTTTTCCAAGGGAAAGAGGTAGGGTGAATGAGGAGTGAATGGGGTGAATGTGGGTGTGTAGGGGGTGTGTAGGGGTTATATGGGGTGGCTGGAGGGAGGGGGAGTGCATGTGTGTGTGTGGGGGGGGGGGGGCTGGAGGCAGGGGGTATACTGGGGAAAAGAGGAAGGGGGTGTGATGGGGGCAGGGGGAGGGGCGTGTGCAGGTCAGGGGGTAGGGGAAGGGTGTGGTGGGGGAAGGGGGATGGGAATGGATATATTATCCATCAAACCATTATTGGATCATCTGGTCTGATAAACCACCAATTAACCCCTTCACACCATTGTCTTTATTTTCCCAAACTAATCCTAATATAATTATAAACACTAAAATACATACCTAGGACTCAGACTACATTGATACCATTCTAACATGACACAAACCATTGGTAACCAACTTGGGGCATGTAATGAGTTGGGTTTTCCCCTCTGAGACCTCCTCTCATTTATGCAGAAACTTTGTGTTTTTATGGATCGACATGATTTTAATATGCATGTGACCTATTTTTTCTAGAATGTATAGGCTATTTCCGGAGGGGGTAGGGGGTGCAAGGGGAAAGGGGTGGGGGTGTGTAGGGGTTTCCAAGAGGGGGGGGGGGGTGTCCAAGAGGGAGGGGGTAGGGGTTGTGATTGGGGGAGGGGGTAGGGAGGAGGGGGTTGGGGGGTGAGGGTGGGGGTGTCCAAGAGGGAGTGGGATAGGGGTGTGTAGGGGGAGGGGGGGGGAGTGGGTGGGGTGTGAAGGGGTTGGGTTGAAAGGGGGGAGGGGGTGTACAAGAGGGGGATGGGGTGTCCAGGAGTCGGGGGGTGTCCAAGGGGGGGGGGGGGTAGGGGGTGAAAGGGGGAGGGAATGGGGGTGTCCAGGAGGGGAGGGGGTCTACAAGGATAGTGGGTAGGGGTGTCTAGGAATGATGGGGGTGTCCAAGAGGGAGGGGGTGTCTAGGAGGTATCTAAGAGTGGGGGAGGGGGTTCCAAAGAGGGGGGTGTTCAGAGGGTGGGATGTGGGATGTCCATGGGGTGTAGGGTGGGGGTTTTCTAGGGGGAAAGAAGGGGGGATTTAAATGTGTGTGTGGGGGGGGGGGTGTTTAGGGGGTGGGGGTGTAGGGGGAAGGGGGTACTCTAGGGAAAGGGAGGGGGTGTAGGGGGAGTTGTGTGTGTGTGTGTGTGGGGGGGGGGGGGGGGGGTTGTCTAGGGGGAGGGAGGGGGATGTAGGTGGAATGGTGTGTGTGGGGGGTGGTATCCAGAGGGAGGGGGGCTTCAAGGGGATAGAGGGATATTTTCAAGGGGACTAAGGGGGGTGTAGGTGGAGTAGTGGTGGTGGTTGTGGGGGGGTTGTTCCGGGGGAGGGAGGGGGATTTTAGGGGTAGTGGTGGTGGGTGGGATGTCCATGGAAAGAGATGGGGGATATATGGGGAGGGAGGGGGGATGTTGGGGGAGTGGTGGTGGAGGGGGGGGGGTGTCCATATAAAGGGAGGGGGGTGAAAGGGGTGAGGTTGTGAAGGGGGGATGCAGGTGGAGTGGTGGTGTTAGGGGTGATGTAGGTGGGGGGGGGGGATGTACAAAGAGAACTGTCCAAGGAAAGGGAGGTGTGGTGTAGGGGGAGGGAGGGGTTGTCTATGGGGAGGGAGGGGGGTGCATGTGGAGTGGTGGTGGGAGTTGTGGTGGTGGTGGTGGGAGGGGGGAGGGGGGGGGCTTTCCAGGGAATGAGAGGAGGGATATAGGGGGAGGGGGGTGTTCAAGGAGAGGGAGAGTGGATTGGGGCGGGGGGTATAGGGGGAGGGAGGGGGGCTGCAGGTGGAGTGGTGGTGGTGGGGGGTGTCTAGGCGTAGAAAGGGGGTTGTTCAGTGGGGGATGGGGGTTATTACAATGGAATTTGGGTGGCGGGGGGGGGGGGTCCATGATGGAGGGGTTACTATGAGGGAGGGTGGGTGGGGTGTCTCGAAGGAATTGGGGGTGTCCGGAAGTTGGGGGGGATGTCCAGGGGTGAAAGGGGGCTATCCAAGGTGGCTGTGTAGGGTGGAGGTTTTCTAGGGAGAGGGAGGGTGTGGTGCAGTCCAGGGGTGGGAGGGGGTTATAGGGTGATGAGGTTATCCAGGGAAAGGGAGGTGGGGGGGGGGGGTGTCTAGGGAAAGTTAGGGGGCTTCCTGGGTATGGGGTGTCTAAAAGGTGGGATGGGGGTTGCAGGTGGAGTGGGGGTGGTGGTGTGTGGGTGGGGGGATATCTAGGGGTAGGGAGGGGTGCTGGAAGGGGAGAGAGTGGGAGTTATCTAGGGGGAGGGAGGGGGGCTGTAGGTGGAGTAGTGGTGGTGGTGTGGGTGTCCAGGGGGGCTATCCAGGGAAAGGGAGGGGGATGTAGGGAGTGGGGGGGGGATTGTTTAGGGGTAGGGAGGGGGGTTGTAGGTGGATTGGTGGGGTGGAGGTGAGGGGGATATCCATGGAAAGGGAGGGGGTTTTCCAGGGGGAGGGAGGGGGGAGGGGCTGCAGGTGGAGTGGTGGTGGGGTGGGGGGGGATGTTCAGAGGGAGGGGGTGTTGCTGTCCAATGTTGGGAGGGGGCTTCAGGAGGGGATGTAGAGGGAGTGGTGGTGGTGGTGGTGGTGGGGCCCGCAGAATGAGGGAGGGGTGGTTGTTCAGGGGTAGGAAAGGGGACAATAGGTGGAGTGGTGGGGGATGTACAGGGGTGGGAGTGGGGATGTGGGGGGGGGGGGGGGGGAGGGGGGGGGGGGGGTGGTTGTTTAGGGGTAGAGAGGGGGTTGAATGGGAGGGAGGGGGATGTCCAGTGGGAGGGAGGGGGATGTCCAGTGGGAGGGAGGGGGTTATAGGTGGAGTGGTGGTGGTTGTGTGTGTGTTTGGGGGGGGGGGGGGTTATCCATGGGTAGGGAGGGGGTTGTCCTGTGGGGTGGTGGGGGAGACTGCAAGGGGAGTGGTGGTGCATGAGAGAGGGTGGGGGTAGTTTTTATGATGTTTTAGACCCTATAGACACAGTATTTAACTGCATCTATATGTCTAATTCGATAGTTAGAAACTGTGGCAATTTAGTCTGTCTGTCTTGTAGTATAATGACAGTTCTAAATAGCAGCTATAGTAATATTACCACAGTTTTAACCATGTCTATAGATCAAGGCCAATAGACATGCCAAACTTAGCCACAATTCCTCAAACTGTTGCTATGACCTATATCCATGGTTTTAAGACCTATAGCCACAATTTTAAACTTTGGATATATCCTAAATTTCTAGTAGTGGGAATAATCCTACCCAAGAGATAACGTATATTGTAGAAAAATTGTAGTTGAAGGGATTATTGGAAGACAACAATATATAGATAGGAGGTAAAATAAATGTTGTGATTGTCTCTTGTCTCAATAAGAATTATTATTTTTACATAATAAGTGATAAGAAATTAGATAAAGAATGGATTATAATATATGAAAACATATGGTGGGGATACCATTAGTGAATGTAAAATTACATTGGATTTGGTGATAAATCATATTGGTTGAATGGTGGTTTCTATGCAATTTATAAAAGATGTTTAGGAATGTTTTTATCATAAGAGTTTGGTGGTAAATTATGAAGATATGACGATGTATTATGACATCTAATGTTAATTACATTTTTAGGAAAGAAAAAACAAATATATATTTTTTAAATGTTTGACTCATCACTAAAAAACATGATGAAATAATAATTAGTAGAGTTTTTATTTCCATTGCCCTTATTAACATATAAGTGGGAATATATTAACATGAAAAGACCAAACATGACCCACTGGGAAAACAAAAAGGTGGGTGTTTTACCCTAATCCAACTTATAATAGGCCAAGGGTAGGATAATTGAAGTTAGATGGAATATATATCACATTTTATGCATTAACCTATCTATATTGAAACAACAAAAGTCTCCCAATAATGTATATGTAATAATGCTAGTATAACATAAAAAATAGAAAAATAAATGCATGTGACCCATTCTAAACATCACAACAATATTAAAATTAGAAATTTAAAAATCAAAAATCAAAATAAAAGACATAATATCTAGTAACAAGAATGATCTCATAAAACCAAGTAGTAATAACATAACATGACAACCAATAGGACCACTGGAAGCTATCCCCTTTGAATGAACTTAAGATCTAGGTCTACTAGAACCAAGTCCACCATAACAGTCCCCAAACTATTCGTTATCTTCTAAGACACAATATTTGTGGGCATGAGGTCTGTACATTGGTGAGTATAATCACACCCAGAATGATTAAAAAAAATAGGAATGAAATAAAAAATAATACATCTAATAATAAAATAAATATAGATATTATTATAAGACCAAGTCAAACAAAGGGTAGAAGACTCTAAACCATAATCTAGCTTCATTGAAGTAACATTAAGATGGAAAAAACTATTAGATCGTCATGAGGCTCGTATCACGTGAACAATCCAGTGATAATAACTTTCACATCATCCATTTATATCTATTATGGGGGAATTGAACCTCATAGAGGTTTTCATTGTATTCATTGGGGGTATTGACCCTTAACAAGGATCCATACCTCATTATCTATAGCATGCATTGACTAAGGGGGTTACCTACTCCAAATATGGTAGACCTAAACCTAATTACTAATGGGGTTTACCAACTCTACAAAGTATACAAAGGGACCACACACTAAATCATCATTCCACATTTATAACAACACATGCTTATAATATATATATATTACATCATTTTTAATGAATAATCATTAAATTATACAAACACATACTTGAGGACCATAATGTTTAGTTCCCTTGGAAACATGGAAATACAAAAACTGATCCATACGAAAACTATATCATCTACCACTATGATCTTCATAACTGGATACCTTCTTATACATATTAAACATAATACATTTCTTTACAACCCGGTGAAAGGAACCATTAGAAATGTTTAGAAGATATACTTCATAAGGGTAAAAAAGGGTGATATGTAAGCATAACATGAACATAAGGTTATTAGAACATGAGCATAAAATTTTGAAAAAATACCCCACAAAACAAAGATCATAATCTTGAGTGATAGAAATAATATTGGTAGTCTATAAGAGATGAATCATAAGGTAATAAAAGAACATGATCTATGAGAGAATAATATTGGCATAATGCATTGATTTGTGACATACAAATAAGTATAGAAAATCATTTCCCTATTAGTCTAGGAACATTACCAAAAATTATAATAGAACACTAGGGGAGACTAAACCTCATGGGTGGGACACACCACCATCCCCACTAGTATCACTTTGTTTATATTGGAATGGGTTGACTCCCCAAACAATCACAGTAGTCAATGTTCACTCTCAAGTCCATCACAGAGGAAAACGTACCTAAAAATTCTGCTTTTACTCCCAAATAAATACTTATATATATATATCATGAGATATAAGTATTTACCCAATGTATTAGAGGGATATATAGGTCCAAACCATTTATTAATGAGAACCATATTTATCTTTTCTAAAAGATTTTAAAACATTCATCATATAATAACCCATGAAATGAAATATATTTTATAAGCATTCCATCATATCCTAATAGATTTAAATATATAGGTTTCATAATCATTTCTTCAGTTTTTCGTAGAATATCTTGTGGAAATAGAAGTGGGTTTTATAATAATTTTATCATGTTATAATCTTTCGAAAATGAACAGGTTTTATAAACACCAAGACATTATAAAAATAAACCATTAATAGAAATAATAATAATTGTATCCTTGGATCATATCCTTAATAAGTCATAGGTAACATCAAAATATGCCATCTTAGATGAAATATGATTTTTATCAATCATTTAAAACATTTTTTGAGCAAAATATCCATTCCTCTCTAAAAAATGATTTTTTTAAAACATAAATTATTCTTAAAAACTTTTTATTTGAAATTAAACATGAAAAAATATCAATTAATATTCCAAGAAATTAATGTCCATGAAAAAGGAACTTTTCATTCATTCTATAAAATTTAAAACAAATATTTCTTTCACATTTTCAATAAAATTTAAACCGGATTTTTTTTTGGAAAATTCCATAATGTTTCCTTTTAATTTTTTGAAAGGTAAAACATGGGTAAAAATTTATTTTAAAAATCATTGGAGGATAATAAATTTTTTTTAGTAAAAATTGTTTTTGAAGGAAATAGATTTCGGAATGAAGAGAGATATAATATCGGATTTTCTAGAAAAAACATTTCAATTTTTTAAGTACCAAAGAGTAAAAAATGGAATTATTATTTCAAAACCTTTTGAATAACCATTGAATAAGAAACATCATGAGTTTATTGAGATATGTATCAAAATATTTTATCATCATAAATATACTCATAAATAATCCTGATAAAAGATGAGATTGTAACATAAAATCTTACCACTTCGGAAACCATAAATCGTAAGTCCCATGATGTAATAACATAAAAGAAAACATAAAATATAATCAGGATAAATAAATTCATTATATTAAATTTTAAATTGGATTTATAGATACCTCATGATATGTTATAGTTGCATAACCTAACGTATGTCTCAAAGAAGTCAAATTGAGAAAAAAATACCTTACCTCAAGTCTTGACTTCTATTATGATCATTAAAATTTAATTTATAATAAATATAAGTTTATTATACATCTATTATAGATAAATATTTATATATATCATACCATATAATATTTTATTCTGACTTTTATTACCTTTTTATTAACAATTCCGTGTTAAAGTTATGTTTTGTGTAATAACCGCTTTGTTTTCCCTATATGGGTTGACTTTTTATTTTTGATAATTTTAATTTAATCCTAGTTTCATCATCTCTAGAATTTAAAACATGAAATAAATATAATATATATTTTATATATATGTATTTATAGTAATCTATAAAAATTATTGATAGAAAATAAAATAAACCATTAATGGAGATGTTAGGCCGTACGTACGAATGAATGTTGATTCCATTATCCCATCAGATGGAAGGAAAGAAAAATAAATGATATATTATCAATAAATAATAAATTGTATATAATATATTTCACATATGTTAATTTAAACTATCCTTATTACCTTCAACTTAATGTGTGAATGAATTGCATCACTTCGTGAGGTGGGTGTCTTCCGTATACATGATCAACATTATCATATTCCCAAAAAAAAGAAATCATCAAGGGATGTGTGATATATTAATTCTAAAATAATATTAATATCATAAATATAATATTTAAATAATAAATACATTGTTATGTTCAATCATGATAAGTGGTAATGGAAAAATAAATGACATTGGTTCACGAGGCAGTTTTCAACTATACACATGAACAATGATTTCATAACCCATTTGATAGAAGTGGAGGTGTTTGTAGTACATGACATAAAAATAATAATATCTTACTATATGGAAGATATTTTGATGACTATTTAATCATGTTTTATGAAAAATTTAATGTGGTGGAAATATAAATTAAATAAAAATACTCATTGAAGAACGTTACCTCTTCTTTAGGTATAATCCCTAGGTTTGATCTAAAGGCCTTATTATGTTAGATTTTTGACTAAAATGAGGCTTCTATGATGATAGGAGAGAAATTAGGTAGTGAAATTTGTTGGTATTTTCTAAACCAAAAGGGTTTAATGTTGTGAAAATAATAGGATATAGGGTGGCCTTTTATAAGTGAGGTGAGTTGCAGACTAGTAATATTTTGAAATGATTCAATCATACCCACGTTTTTATCATGCCACAAGACACCAAAATGGGTCATTATCGAACCTATAATAGATAAGGTTGAAATATTTCCAACCAATGGGTGATGTAAAAGTTAGTAGGTAATTTTTTACCCTTATATTCTTATTTTAACACCTCAATAAACCTATTTTTACATTAACCATGACTATTAGTTTTTACTATTTTACTATTAATTTTTTGTTAAAAGTTTTGTTTTTAAGATCTTCGTTTTTCATATGAGGAAAATATCTTTTTATTTGATGTTTAAATGATTTTTATGGCCTATTGTGAGTACCCAACTTGATCACAAGTGATTCAAGGGTGTTCACAGTTTGTTCAGAGTTCGAAACCCAGATTTTTGGAAAAAATAAGATGGTTGCACGATTAGTAGAAATATTGTGGGATAGGATTCATGGTTACTAATAACTATAATAGTTTAGATAGAGGGGATATTCTGGCTGCATAGTTTGAGGAAATATGTGGATGGTAGTGCATGCCGGTGAGATAGACTTGGCAGTTTTTCTCTCTGAAAAAAGGGAATTCCCCTTTGTGGACTTTTCAAACCCTCCACACATGGATTCCCCCACCCCGACAAAGAGGTAATTACCATGAAGTATCACCTTAACTGGGAAAGGGGTTGTTTCCAGCCGAGATGGAAGAGCGTCCCGGAGGGTAATGACCCTACAATGATGGTCCGTCATAGTGATCCATCAGTAATTGGGCTGCACCTCATTTTTCCTGCCTAGATGAATCTGGGTGACCCAAGAATGCATGTGGATCCCAGGGGAGAGGCTCTCCCCAAAAGCAGACTCCTAGGATTCAAAACCTAATGCTCCCAAAGAACAGTGTTGATGTTCTAGTCACTTTCACCATCGCACCACCACCGAAGTGGCATAGCCTTTGCAGTTTTTGATAGTGGGATAAGACACAATCTTCACATGGTTTGACTAAACATTATCCTCGACCATGAAAGATGACCCTCTATACAATGAAGGGTGAATGGTTGGCACACTTTTTAGAAAACCATGTATCCAAATTGTATATCCCAGTAATTTTTGGGGAAATTACAATTTTTACCTTAAAATAATTTTAAAAATTGTTTCCTTTTTCTTTCATCTTATTTATTTGGAAAAACCATTAGAGAGATAAAAATTGAATCCAAATATTAAATTTTATCTCATTTCTCAATTCCAAATGAGATTTTAGAACCATTCATCTATTTAGATCCACACTGATGAGTACTGTATTCCTTTTATCTAGTTCTTTATTTGTCTTGGTACCATATGTGATATTTAGGTGAAAGATAATGTGCCATATTTTCAGGGTTTTCATGTATTATTAATTTTTCTCCCAATATGAGTCAAATTATGATCTAATAATGGAAAATAAATATACTAGATAACTATATTGGGTTGTCTGTAATTTTATTAAATTTTTTGGTGTTTTCTATATCCATTTTTCATTGTTCCGCCCTCCAGAATTTCTATCGACACCCCAAAAATTAATTTAATAATTGAATTAAATGAAATAAAACACATTAAGGATTCCCATTAGTTACTATGAGTTGTGTTAGATTTTATATCTGGAATAATATCCATCCATGGTGTGTACCATGTCAGTTTAATTTGCATTTTCCTTTGTTAAACCACCCATGGGATGAGTTAGTGCTTACCTCGTCAAAGAAAGCCTATTTATAATTGAATTGAATTGATTTAATTGTTTTGGATATGGTATGCATCATTTTAAAATAATGATGTGATATAAAATGTTTAATTGGTTGAATGAATTATATAGAAACTGATATATGAGTGGGTAAACTCATGGAAT
Source organism: Viscum album (assembly GCA_963277665.1). Lineage (NCBI taxonomy): Eukaryota > Viridiplantae > Streptophyta > Magnoliopsida > Santalales > Viscaceae > Viscum > Viscum album. The sequence goes on from OY728130.1 coordinate 1,716,891,558, forward strand.
TGAACTAAATATGAATTGTTATATGAGTGAAAAAACTCATTGAATGTGAACTGTTGAAATGGAAGTGGATTACTCGGTTGGTATACCATGGATCATGATTCCACTTAGATTCCATGGACATTTCACCCATGGATATTGATTTATGGTACATGATTCCATGGACCAATATGCCCCTTGTATCTTGATTTTGTAGTATGATAAATTAATTTCTATCCCTTGGATCTGGCATGCTGGAATCACATTGAACATGATCTATTTACATGATTCTTGGAATCCACTGGTACTATTACCGTGGTTCCATCAAGATGATCTTGGTACTTGAAGAGGATGAATTGGCCTTCTATACATTGGATCTATCCACATGGGGTCTGACACTTCTGATTATATGGTACATTCATGGTAAATGTGAAATGTTTGATTATACGGAACAAATGTGACTGATATGAGATATAGATTATATGGAAAGGCTATAGTTGTTGTGATATATTATATATATGGTGTGGAAGTGGTGTCTAATTACTTTTTTATAATTAAATTCCTTGATACATGAGCTTGATACTTTTTTTTCATGGATCCTTGTATTTCTATACAAGATTACTTGTTGGTTTACTTTTTCCTTGGTAATTGCACTTGTATTACTGTCATATCTGTTAAATACCTTTCACTCTAATTTACCATATAATTCACAACCATGATTTTTTATATAAACCTAGGAATTTGACCTACTGGGATTGTATCTCACACACTATTTGGGTCACTGATGGGTACCCTGAAAGACTTTATGAATGTAGGTAGGGACCAGGGAAAGTGAACACAATTTGATGCTTCACATTTTTCCATGCTTATGAGAAGGGGAGAATGAGACCAAGATGAGTATTGTGATAATATCTAGAGATAGTAATTTTTTGAATTTTTGATATATTTGATACATGTATTGTATTGATTCCATGTATACCTGTTCTGGGTGCTTTTTAGAAATATGAAATGATTATCATTGTATATGAGACTACTTTTTGAAATATTTATATATTCCTTCTATTTATCAATATTTTGGATGTTATACTACTTCCATTATTTTATTATGTATGATTTATTCTATTTCTTCACACTCTGATAAGAGGTTATAGTATCCCATATACTCACCCTAGGACCTCACTAATAGTTGGTAGCCTCTGGCATTTAGGAAGTGTCCAACCAAGCGCATGGCATCATTTAGTAGAATCCAGGTACATGACTTTTCGCTGTGGTATCAAATACTTTATTTTAGAGTTTGATTTACTATTTTAAGATAATATAAATTGGTATTAAGGAATAAGAATTTGGTAATGAGTTATTCTTGGGTGTAGTTAACCAATGTATAGGAAAAATCCAAATTGCCACAAATGAAAATTTATTTTTTCTAGATTATGGCTATTTAAATTGATTTGATTCCACCATTGGTGATGCACTTGAATTGTGATGTTATAATTTATAAGATTTTGGGTTTTATTTATTTTTCAACCTAATGAGATGAGGGTATGCCATCTCATGTAGCATTTTATGAACCCTCTATAGTTCACATGCCATGCATTATTCTATACAATATAAGATGAATTTATTGTTCTCATGCCTTTTTTATATGTGAATTTTTTTATATAACTTATGTTTTTCATAGAATTGTTTTGTAGGGAATTGGAAAACATGGTTGGAACTCAGATTACCTATTGTAAATTAAGTATTGATTTACTGATTAGTATACAGCAGACAACCCAAGTATTCAATTGTGGCTCATTGATTCATAGAACCTAATTTTCATGGGCTGGAATATGTTATGGTGTGATTATAGTGGAGACCATATTTCAGTTCATGAGCAGTATGGACCCTTATGGATCAAAATTGGTGAACCATTTGTTTCATCCATTCAAATTGAAATGCGAAATAAGTATTAAAATTAAATGGAAATTGAAAATTTTGAAACACAAACTTGACCTTGACCCGGATTTTGAGTGAGCTTTAGGCAGTGTATATAGTGACTTTTATGGATGTTTCTTTTTTATAAAATCCTAGATATAAGAATAGACTATATGATATAAATTGTTTATAGGATGGTTTCTACACATCATATTCTTTGAGCTATGAACTTTTCTATTGATATTTTTTGATGTGTGCATTTGGAATTGTAGAGGCATCTCCCCATTAAAATAAATTTATTTGAGATCTTGATATCATCAAATGTGTGTTTTACCTATAGACATACCACATACAAGTTTTCAATGCATGTATGGTCAATATGAGTATCTTGTTATTCCGTTCGGTCTCACGAACATACCAATGGTTTTCATGGCATGAATGAACCAAGTTTTCCATCATTTTCTGGATTGAATTGTGGTGGTTTTCATTGATGACATCTTAGTGTATTCTAAAAATTGAAATGAACATACCAAACATCTTGATATCATTTTGGTTAAACTGAGATAAAAAAAATTATATTCTAAGCTCACAACATGCCACTTTTGGATGGATGAGATTTAGTTCTTGGGTCATATTATCTCAGATATATGAGTGTTAGTCGATCTAGATAAGTTGAGAGTTATTGTTTCTTGGGAGCATCCTAAGAACATTTTTTGTATATGATGTTTCTTAGGGATAGTTGGATTTTACAGGCATTTAATACAGGACTTATCATGAATAAAAGTGATTATTACAGACTTGAATAAGAAGGGTGTGAATTTTTTATGGTTAAATTTCTTCGATATATCCATTAAAGAAATGAATGAGAGATTAAATTCATCAATTATCCAGAATAGGCAAAGTAGTGTAGAAGCTACACTTTGTATTGTGACCCATCAGGTATCGAGGATGGATAAGTTCTATTATAAGAGGATAGATTTTTGGTGTACAAGTATCATTATTTGGGGCCACACAAGTTTAATTACATGATGAAAATTATTATGTTAGCTACAATTGATCATGATTGGTGCTTTTGGAGACACTATTTACTGGGAGAGAGTTTTGTGGTGTACACAGACCACAAAATCCTCAAGTGTATATTTACGCAACAAGATCTGAATTTGAGACAATGAAAGTGGTCTTAATACCTACAGTATTTTCACTTTACTCATGACTACATTTCTGGGTAGGGAAATAGAGTGGCTGATTCAATGTGTAGCTGGAGTCAGATATAGGTGATTTAATAGGATTGTAGCAATTGGAAGCTTTTGAATATATGTTATAAGATGAATTGAAGGTGTAGGATGTCTAGGGGAAGACTTTTCTTTCTTCTATATCTTGAACCTATACTCTTCGGGATTGAGTGAAAATGAGACACATTTCAGATACAGAGGGACTATTCATTTAGGAGAGTGTGGTAGGTGAGGACCCACCTTCAGGTTAGACTATGGGAAAGGATGAGATCCTTCATGTACATATCCATGTTTGGGTTCTAGTTAACATATGTAAGGAGATGATACATGAGTTTCCTGACATATTTTGGATAGTGCATCCTGACATCACCATAATGTATCATGATTTACGTTGCATGTACAGGTGTACTTTTATGAAATATGAGGGAGTAGATTTTTTTACAATATGTTCCACCTGCCAGTTGGTAAAGATATAAATTTAATGAACATACAAAATTTTACAACTGTTTCCTACTCCTGAGTGGGAATGGAATGATATTGCGATGGATTTCATGACTATTTTAATAAGTTCACCTTGAGGTTGTGATGCTATATGGGTTGTTGTTGATAGGTTTATGAGGGTTTGTAATTTCATTCCAATAAATAATACCTTCAGTGTGGATGATCTTGGAGTTTTTATGTCTGTGAGATAGTATGACTACACAGGGTCCCAGACACTATCACTTTAGATAGGGATCCTCAGTTTATGTATCATCTTTGAATGTGTTTGTAGAGGGTGGTGGGTATATAGGTGCTTATGAGCACAACATACCAACCCCATACTAATGGCCAATCATAGCATACAATACAGGTTCTTGAGGACATTATTAGAGAATGCGTCTCAGATTTTGGGGGCTCTTTGGAGAGGCATATACCCCCTATTGAGTTTTCCTACAACAGTAAATATCATGTGATTATAAAGATGATACCTTATAGGATTTGTATGACACGCCATGCTAATCTCCCATGTGTTGGATATAGTTAGGTGAGTCAGCATTAGTGGGATTGCATCACATGAAGGAGACTTATAAGATGGTCTAGTTGATCAGGAAGCAAATGGATATGGCACAATCTCGGTAGAAATCTTATACCGATCACTACAGATGACCTCAAGAGTTTAAGGTTGGGGATTAGTTCTTTTTTTATATCTTATGAAGTCTAAGACACAAAAAGATCAGGATACATGGTAGGCTTTCACTATGATATATCAGGATGTTTGATATTCTGTTGAGAGTCAGGTTATTAGCCTATTAGTTATAGTTATGTTAGAGGTAACAGGCCATGCACTTAGTCTTTCACATAACTCAAACACACTATTATCATCCAGACCTATCTCACATTCTAGATCTTGAGGAGGTAGAATTATAGATAGATTAGTCCTTTGAGGATCATCCTATTCATATCATTGATTTGGGAATGAAGATAATTCGATGATTTTCAGTTACTCTAGTATGGTTTCTATGGAATCAACACATTTTATAGGTTGAGACTTGGAAATGAGTGGGTGATGTACATTTTTAGTGGATGGATTTATACTTAGATGAACCTTGACCTCCTTTGGGAGGGAAATTTAGGGTCATATATCTTTAAGGGGGAAAGATTGTAAGATACTAGGATTTTGTAAAAGGAAAGAATATTTTTATTTTAAATTTAAATGATTTTTACGGCCTATTGTGAGTTCCCAACCTGATCATGGGTGTTTTAGGGGTGTATAGGGACCTTTTAGAGCCCAGAACTTAGTTTTTTGGGAAAAGTAGGCAGGATGAACGGTTAGTAGGAACCGTTTAGTACTAACCGCATAGTTACTAATAATGGTGCGAGGCTGGATAGTGTAGAGCTACAAGATTTGTGGTTTGAGGAAACTATAAAAATAGAGGCGAACACTTGTATGATAACTGATTAAATTTTAGATTGTGGGATGAGAGACAAATTTTCACATTTTGACAAATAATGGTCATGAACCAAGAGACGTGCCCCTTCTTATAGTGAAGGTTGCACTATTAGAACATAGTTTGACCAATCATGCAGCCAAACCATGTGGCCAACTATTTTTTAAAAAATTTATATTTTCCCTTAAAATTTTTTAAACAAAAGTCATTTTCCCTCTTCTTTATTGGATAATAGCAATTGGAGAGCTCCACCAGGAAGCAAAATATAGGCTCTAGACTTGTTTCCCCATCCAATCTCGGATTTGAGAATTGTTCATCTAATATGATTTTCACTGATGTGTAATCAATTCATTTTTTTCTGTTCTTAATTTTTATCACTATCATCTATTCTATTTATGTGAAAGATAATATGCCATATTTTCAGGGTTTTTTTTCATTTTCTACCTTTTTATCCTTATCTAAGTTAAATCAGGACCTAATACTGGATGATCACTCTACTAAGGACCTATGGTACGTGTTCTATACTTTTTCTAAAGTGGTTTGTTTCTTTATTGAGATAGATTCTATTTTACAGCCAACTAGATTTTTTGGATGCAGCCCCACAATTAATTTTACAATTAAATTAAATGAAATAGAACACATTAAGGATTTAATTTAGTTCCTCTATGATGTTTTGGAGGTTTTTACCCCTACTAAATAAACCCCTAGGGTGTTCCATGTGAATTGAGTATTCCTTTTTCTTTTTTAACCACCCATGGGGGTGAGTTAGTGCTTAAATAAATAGAGGATTCTTGTTTATAAATGAAATGAATTGAACTATTTTTTTTGGAGATGGTATGAATCATTTTCCATGAGTTACATGATACATAAAGTTTAATTGATCGAATATAATTTATAGAAATTAACATATAAGTGGGTGAACTCATGGAATTGAATTTAATGTTAATTGTGATATGAGTGGGTAAACTCATTGAATGTGAACTGTTGAAAAGGTGGTGTATTTCATGGTTGGTATACGATGGACAATGATTCCATTTAAACACCATGGATGTCTCACCAATGGGTATTTATTTATGGTAGAAGATGCCTTGGACCTGTTTTCTCAAGGGATATTGATTCTGTAAGATGCTAAGGGAATTTATACCCCTTAGATCTAGCTTTTTAGTCTCTCATTAGACATGATCTGTTGACATGATCCTTAGAATACACCAGTTTCGTTACCGAGTTTCCATTGAGATGATCCATGGAATCGATAAGGATGACTTGGTCTTCTATAACTTGGATCATTCCCTATGGGGTTTGAAGCTTCAAATTATATGGGATAATCATGGTAAATGTGACATGTTTGATTATATAGCTCGAACATGGTTGATATGATATATAGATTAAATGGTAAGGCTGTAGTGGATGTGATATATTGTGTATACGAAGTGGATTTGGTGTATACTTTATTTTCTAATTATTATCCACCTTGAAAGTCAAGCTTGAAACATTTTTTGTTGGGAAACTTGTATGGATGTGTAGGATCACTTGTTGGTTTTCTTTTTTCATGGGAATTTCACTTGTATTAATATCATATTTTTTTATATACCGAGCAATCTGTTTTAGATTTTATTTTATTGACATGATTTTTCATGGAAAATTTTGTTGGTGACCTTCTAGGATTATATCTCACACTCAATTTTTCATTAAAACATAGTATTTTTCAATATTAATCAAAAAATTAATCTTTTAAGAAAACTATCAAAAACTCAACATAAGAAATTTTGATATTATTATTTCTAAAATTAATTTTATTTTATAAAAGTAATTTATAAATATGTGAAAAATTAATTTTATTATTTTCCACACAAAGAAATAAAAATCACTTTTTGTGTGAAAACAATATTTTTGAAACATATAAGGACTCCACCGAAAATTAAGAACTTGTTTTATAAATATGTTTCATTTATATAAAACCATTATAATTATTGTTTATAAATTAGTAATTACTATTTATATATCAAATTTTATGGTACATGTTATAATTGTCACATCAAAATAATTATATTAATAATATATCCTGGTTTTGTTAAAACTCATTTTCATGTGTAATGCAAGGTAAGCCAGTGTTGCATGTAAAATAAGATTAAGTCGGTGTTGTGTGTAATGAAATATTAAAATAAATATAATTTATTCAAAACAATTCATAAAAACTCAAGGTGATACATTCTACCCCCTTAAAATTAATACCATCCTTGAAATTTTTCACTCTCATACAAACAAATGTGGATAGTTCTACCTTATCGTATACTCCAGTTCCCAAATAGCTTCTTTTAATTAGTCATTTTTTCTAAAAACATTGACTTTGTGAGTGGTGTTTTTTCAAAGAACATTCTCTCTATGATCCAGAATCTCCACCGGCTGTTCCTCATAAGAAATATCTAACTCCAATGGTATGACCTATGAGTTTAGTACAAGTGATGGGTAAGGTATGTTCTTCCTCAAGAGAGATAAATGGAACACATCAAGGTCTCAAATAAATTATAGTAGAATTTATATGTGATAGGATTACACCCTAATATGATTAGGTATTTAAAAAGGAACAATATACCTAGGAAAAAATTTCACTTTCTTCCCAAATATTATAACCTTGTTTAATGGAGAAATTCTTAATAACACCTTGTCACTAACTTCAAATTCATGATCATGCCAGAGGTTACCATCATTAATTTCTTTATTGATTATGAGTTTCCTTGATGTGTGGTTGAATGTATTTAACCTTATCTACCATTTATTTAGCTATCTCAAGTACCAATATCTTTTTTTCTATAACATCATTCCAACTTGTTAGAGCTCTACATTTCTTTCAATATAGATATTTATAAGGTCTCATCTAAATTATAGAGTGAAATATGTTATTTTAAGAAAAAAACTAAAGGCAAGTTTTTATCCCAAAAAAAATTTGAAATCAAAATAACAAGATTTAACATATCTTCTAAGGGTTGAATTGTTCTCTCAAACTGACTATATATATATGAGAATGATACATATTGTTGAAAGTCAACTCTGTATCAAGAGATTACTAAAGAGTTCAACTGAACTTTGAGGTATACCTTAGATCTTAATTAGAAATAATGGAATGTGGTACTCAATGAAATATTACCACTACCTTGATATATATCCTTGAATGTTGATCCAGAGAGAAGTCTTATCTAATAGTAATGAAGTGTTCTAACTTAGTAAGGTGGTCAACTACAATCCATATATCATTATGCCATTTAGATGTTTTGGGAGTCCAATGAAAAAAATACATCGATATTTTTACCCATGTCCATTCTAGATTAGGTAATGGATTTAACAACCCCTTACTTTTTCTTCTTTCAGCCTAAACTTACTGACATAATAACCAATGAGATACAAAATCTATAATATCTCTCTTCATTCTATCCCAACCTAATTTATTTTTTAAATCTATATACTACTTCATACATCGAAGATGAATAGAGAGTTAATAACTATGAGTTTCCTCTAATAACTCCTTAAAATATGCTATGTAAGGAACATATACAAGGTTCTTAACCCTTACCATTCCTTTATAATCTCATTTAAACTTATGAACATTTCTATCATTCTTTTACATCTCTACATCTTACTTATCCACCTGTTTAATCTTCACTTGGATAAAAGGTTGAACATTCGATTGAACATGATAATAAATCTACCCTTAATTCAGTATTTAAATACTAATACTTTAAAAATATAAGTATGTTGGATCTTTTTTGATCCTCATTATTGATAAACTGTAACGATCCTTTCAACTCAAATCATTGGCTACCTTGTTTGCTTTCCCAAGGTGGTAATATGTTGAGAAGTTATTATCTTTAATCAGATTTTATGATCTTCTTTAGTTAATATTCAACTCCTTTTATGTGAATATATACTTCAAACATTTATGATCAGTATATATATAAACATTTTCTCTGTGAAGATAATGCCTCCATAACATTAATGAGAAAATTACCGCATCTCACTCAAAATCACGAGTTGGGTAATTTTCTCATGAATATTCAATTTACATGAGTCATAAGCTATAACCATGTAATTGTTCATAAGAAAACATCCCAATACCTTTTTTGATGCACCACTATATATTAGAAACCTTTTTTCAATATAGGGTAAGGTAATAATAGGTTAACTAACTAAAATTATCTTCAATTCCTTGAAATTTTCCTCACATTTATTTAACTAGAGGAACTTGGCTTCCTTACGAGTTAACTTGGTCAGAGGATTATATATCCATGAAAAATTCTCCGAAATACTCTAATAATATATAGAAGAACCAAAAAATATATATTTCAATCCCCATGGTTGGTCTGGGTTAACATTCAATATCCTCCATCATTGATGGATCTACCAATATGCCCACTCTTGAGATATATGACCCAAATATTGAAACCTTTTGCACTAAAAATTCACACTTTATAAATTGTTCATAAAGATTATCCTTACATAGGGTATTTAGTACAATAATAAAGTGATAATAACATCATCTATAAATACTACCACAAACTGATCAAGGTAATATTTAAAGAATATATTCATTGAATCCATGATGATAACAAGTGAATTAGTAAGAACAAATGTAACCACTATATATTCATAGTGTCCATACCTTATATGGAATGCAGTCTTGGGTATAAAATATTTTTTGAACCTCAATTGATGATATATTGAATGAAAATCAATCTTGGAAAAGTATTGGGATTCATGCAGTTGATTAAACACGTCATCAATATGGGGTAAAGAATACTTTCTACTGATTTCGTTCTTATTCAACTCCTAATAATCAATGTAGATTCACATAAATCCATATTTATTTTTAACAAAAAGGAAAGTTATTCCCTAAGGAGACACACATGGATGAATGAATCCCATATCAAGGTTCTCCTAGAGTTTCTTATTTAATTCCCGCAATTCAATCAGGCCCATTCTATTGGGAGTGTTTGAAATTTGTGTGTCACCTTGTATGACATCTATTAAAAACTCAAATTAATGTTCTGGTGGAAGAATAAGAAAATAATCTTTAAATCAATCAAAAAAATCCTGTATAATAATAATATCATCAATATTGAGTTTCTCCCCAACTATTTGAGATAGGCCTCCTTTTTGAATGGGAACTAAGGCCCATAAAATGAATGTGATCTCCATCAAAAGTTTATAATTATCATCATATTGATAGAAGTTCATGTGGTGGTTTGGAATATCAAATGTGGTGTCCCATTATCGATACATTATGTGTGATTTATGTAGAGAATGTCAATCCATGCCTAAGATAACATCAAACTCAACTAGAGGTTGAATGAAAACATTTATAGGAAGAACATTCCATACAACATAAACCAAAGAGGAATCATAGACTTGACATGAAATCATAATACCATCAGGGGTTTTAATTTATAATTTTACATGATATAATTTGGGAGGTATATTTATACCCTTAGAAAATTCTTTAGATTCTAAAAATGGGTAGATCTAGAGTCAAATAAGATATTAGCAGTTCTAGAGTCATTCGTATGTGTACCTTTGACCACATCATTATTTCACCCCTCATTAGAAATTGTGATTGCATGGTTTTTAACATTATGCCTCATATTTAAAGGATACGGACGTCAATCATCATCATTAACCTTTAGGTTTAAGAAATTGTTAGAATAGTTCCAATACTCATTTTGTTTGAAACACTAAAGTGTGGGTGGTTCATTCTGCACAACTTTCTCTATATTTTCATCGTTATTAAACGTATTCCCATCATTTTAGAAAGGAATTTCATAATGAACTTTCCTTTTATAAGAAAAAAATTTACTAGTCCCCAAAAAATAATTTCCTCCACTATTCTTCCCTTAATATCACCATAAATAAAATCTCATATTCTTATCTCCACGTTTCTTATATTTTACTTTGAATTCCATTTTTATCTTCTTATCAAAACTATGAGATTTATACATAAATACAACCTCTATTTTCACATTTATAGAACATAAAAAATATCTTCATAACTACTAAAGTATCTTATGTATAATCCCTTTAGATACATAGTTTTAAGCCTTTGAATAACTGATCAAATTTACATTCAGGTTGGATAATAATAGAAAAATAATACCTCATAAGGTTTGTAATATTTTCCTTGTAGGGACCAAAATATTCATCATCATTTTTTTATACCAAGTAACACCTTATTTATCTTCATATGGAGAATAAAATGAAAGTAATTGTTGAGAAATAAGTTCGGAACCTATCCCAATCCATGTTGTCAATTTCAACTTCTTACCTCTAATTCTTGATATGATTCAATCAATGATACACTTCACCAATTCCAAATGGTAGAAAGAAATAATTAATTTTACATGCTCCAAACTCAAGAGAATGTAAAATATATTTTTAGTGAGACTAATCCATTTCTTAGTAACTAGTAGATCAGTAGTTCCACTGAATGAAGTTGGGCTTTTCCTCATTAAGGACTCAATAAAATTCCGTTCTCTACTTTGTTAATTTGGAAGTACAACATGATTCAAAACTTATGAAAGGTGCCGTACCATAACAATGATATTTTTAATTATAGATTCAATAACATTTGGATGGTTAGGAGGAAACCAATTTGATTGTCTCTCACACTCAACATTAACATGGTTACTTTATGTTAAATCCATTGACTAAAACCAAAAATCACAGTGTAAAAAAAATAATCATAATAGGGAACCAGATAATCATGAAAAATAACATATAGGTAATCTAAATCCTGAAATATTATTTATTAATCTATGATAAATTATGTTTATCTTAGGTTATTTATAGTTTTATTGTATTAAATCCTATAATATGGTTCGTAAAGATTTTATGAATTTTTAAAGAATATCCCACATGATTTTCAAACCAGAAGCGTAATACGGATCATTTTTATATACCAAGTGACGATAAAATCCATATCAATGCTTCAATTTTAGAGTTATTACCCCTATATACCTATGTTATAGAGCTAAATCCACTTTTAGTATCCATAAAATGATATAATTTTTTGGAAACCACTCACTCCATCATTTACCATATTTTGAAGATATTTTCTTATACTTCGAATCATCCTTAGAATTATCCTTATATATGTCCTTAGGGATCAGCCTAAGGTTTTATCACAAAAGTTTCAAAAGTTTAACAGAAAATATCCTTTGATACAAACTATAGTGTCTTAATATTATCATACATAGATATTAGATCATTTTTTAGGAATAGTCATTACATTTCACAAACTAACGCCCGAGGACCATTATAGCTTAGTGTATTTGGAAACTTGGAAACAAAAAAAAATTGATCCATAGGTAAACTAAATAATCTTAAAATATGATATTCATAACTATAAGCCTTCATATACATATCACACGTAAAAAAGTTCTTCATAAGCTGGAGAAAGAAAACATAAGAAAGGGTAATATGAGATTATCAGTAGGGGTAAACAAGGGAGGTACATAATCATAACATGAACCTAAGGTTATGATAACATGATCATAACATTTTAAAACCATACCATTCATATAAAATATTATAATATTGGGTCATGGAATAAATATTGGTAGTCCATAAGTCATGAATCATAATGGAATCAAAGAAAATGTACCATGTGATCATAAAATTGGCATAAGACATATATTTGTGACATACACATAATAATTGAAAATAGTTTGTTTAGTAGTAAAGGATCATTTCAATAACTTATAAAGACACTCTATGGGGGGATACACCGCATGGGTAAGATAAACCACCATCCTAGTGGAAGCCCTTTCCTCAAAATTGAATGGGTTCACTCCCAAAACCATCATAGTATTCAAGGCTCACTCCCAAGACCATCATAGTAGAAAAAGTCCATTATTAAACCTAGTTCAATCCCCATTAAATTCCAATCTATCTCATGAGATATAAATATTTACCCAATGAATTGGAGGTAGATATAGGTCCCACCTATCTCAGAATGATGTCTTTATTTTTGTGTGCTGTAAGATTATAAAAAATTCATTATATCTTAGAACATGAATTTAAATGGGTTTTATAAACATTTAATTATATCATAAACTATACAAGTGGGATATATTTTATTATCATTTTATCATTTCATCATATCATAACCCATATAAAAATACTCAAGCTTCATAAAAATTTTATCATGGTATTAATACTGTAATAGAAATAGTTTTCATAAATATCATGCCATCATTAACATAAACTATTATAAGAAAGAATAATAATGGTATCCTTGGGTTATATCACTAGTAAGTCACAGGTAAAATTAAAATATTTCATCTTATATGGAAAATGATTTCGATCGAACATTAAAAAATTTTCATTAGGAAAATATTATTTCCTATATGAAAAAAACTTTTAAAAACATAAAACTTTTTGAAAATATTTTTACTTGAAAATAATATTGAGAACATATGAAGGAATATTCAATGAAAATAATTTTTATTATTATTTTATGTTTCTTTCATGTCGTACACATTAGAAAAATTCATTAAATTTTTTGATAAAATCTAAAGGAGAATTATTTCGAAAATGAAATGAAGATTCATTTATAATTTTTTATAAAAAGGTAAAAAATTTGAAAAAATTACATTATAAAATAATATGAAGATATTGAATGATTTTTTAAATCATGTTTAGAAAACATTGTTTTAAAATAAAACTGATTTCCGACCGAAGAGAGAAATAATGTAATATTTTCATAAATATTTGTCCCAAATAATTTAATTACAAAAGACTAAAAAAATGGTAATATTATTTGAAATAATCATTAATAAACATAATATAATTTAATTCACTATTTAATTTAGATATGTATCATACTATTTTATAATCATACACATAATCATAAATAATTTTGATAAATTAAGAGATTGTAATGTAAAATCCTACCAATTTTGTAAACATTAATCGCAATCCCCATGAAGTAATAACATAAAATAAAACATAAAATATCATTAGGATGAATAAATTCATTATATTAAATGATAAAGGGGATGTATATGCACCATGTAAAATTTTATAGGTGCATAAAATAACCTATTTATCAAAAAAATAAAATTGAGGAAAACATTCAATACTTAAATCTTGACATATATTGTACTCATTAAATATTATTATATAATAAATATAATATTATTATAGATTTATTATAGAAAAATATTAATATATATCATACCATATATTATTTTCATAAGACCTTTTGTTACTAATTTATTAATAATTCCCTTTTAAAGTTATGTTTCAGTTAATAACTGCTTTGTTTTTCACATATTTTTTCAATTGTTTTTTTTGGTCCTATTACTTAGATCATAGTTTAATAATATCCAGAATTTAAACACTGATATAAATTTCATATATTGTCATTATATATTTATTTATATTAATCCATAAAATCTAGTGATAGGGAATGAAATATATCATTTTTGGAGATAATAGGCCGTACATACACATGAATGGAATTTTTAATTTCTTGTAAAATTAAATGAAAGAAACATAAATGATATTTTATCATTATATAATATATATTTTTATTTCATATATATCACATATTGTTTAAATTCCATCCTTATTTCCTTATATATAAATCATGAATGAATCCCATTGCTTCGCGAAGCGGTACTACTATGTACACATGAGTGACATTATCATATTCTTAAAAAAATATAAATCATGAAAGTATGTGTGATATAATAATTATAAAATCTTAATAAAATCATAAATATTATATATAAAAAATAAATCTATCATTATTTTTAACTATTATATGTGGTAATGAAAAATGGAATGACATCAGTTCAGGAGGAGGTAGTCCACCGTAGACAAAACAGATAATTTCATAACACATTTTATGAAAGTTGTGGTTTTTGTATTTCATGGAACAAAAATAAAAATATATTAATATATGTAAAATAATGAGGTTATTATTTAATCATGTTTTAAAAATCATTTAAGGCGGTGAAGAAAGAAATAAAATAAAAATGCTCATTGAAGAGTGTTACCACTTGTTCGGGTATCCTTCTTATGTTTTTAAAAAAACATTATTATATTGTATTTATACCAAAAATAAGGATTCTAAGATGAGATTATGGATATTGGTAACTGATTTGGGTAGGTACTGTCAAAATAAAAAGGGTTTTAAGGTTCAAATAGAAGAGGATAAGGGGTGTCCTTTTATACATGAGGTGAGTGGAACACTTATAATGTTTTAAAAAGATTCAATTATACCCATGTTTTTATTATAAAACAAGCATAGAAACTTGTGAATTATCGAACCTAGATATATAATATCAAAATATAGAAAGAATTATTTTTACATGTTGTAGGGTCATTTGTAACCCTTATCTTCTTATTTTGACCTCTAACTAAACCCATTTTTTTACTTTAACCATGTTAACTAATTTTTACTATTTCACTATTCATTCTAGTTAGAAATTAGGTTCAACTTATTAGAAAATATAAATTATTATTATTAAAAATATTGAAAAGTTTTTTCAAAATTACCTTAACATATGTGAAAAAATTTAATTTTAAAAATAACCGCACACACTCGAGGAGAATGCAAGTTTTTAAAGAGATAATGTGAAATTTTTTGAAATGTTGTTATACAAAAATTCAATATAAAATTGATTAAAACGGTATAAAATTGATGAATTAGATATATAATTGAATCAATTTTACTTTAAAAACAATATAAAATATATTGTAACTTTTTAAATATTTTAAACAAAAAGGCATTTTTCAATTAAAATTCCGTATTTTTTACTATTCACCAGAAAATTAATCATTTAAGAAAACTCTAAAAAACTCACCCTAAGATAAATATGATATGATGATCTAAAAACTGAGTTTTATTTTATAAAATAAAATTTATTAATGTGTGAAAAATTTGTTTTATTATTTTTCACAAAAAGAAATAAAAATATTTATTTTGAGAAAACAACAATTTTGTAATATATAATGAATAAAAAAAATTAAGTATTTTTTATAATTAGGTCTCATTTATATAAAACTAATATAATTAATCATTAAAAATTAGTTATTACTTTTCATATTTCTTTTTTTGATGTCTATATTATAACACTTATGTTTAAATTGTTATATTAACAATATATCGTGGTTTTATTAAAACTCAATGTCTTATGTAAGAGAAGATAAACCAGTGTTGCATGAAGCGAAAGATTAAATTTTCATTGCGTGAAATGAAATATTCAAATAAATATAATTTATTTAAAAAAATGATTCATAAAATCCTAGGGTGTTACAATATTGGGGGTTAGTTAGCCTGTGTCTTCACCAACTATATGAACCACTCAACATCAACATATTTAAAAAAGATGAGGAAATACATTGACCTATAAAGTCTCATAATAAACACAACATGATGAAGAGATATAAACTATATTATTATATGTATAAAAATTATTATAATGAATTACCCATTGGTTAAATCACAACCCTTAAGTGAGGTTATATGAGGAACATCCTTGATAATCTAGTACATAGTGTATAACATTGGTTATATAGTACGTGGGGCTTAACTAGTTGTCGAGCATGTACTGCTGTCATCTTATCTATGTGAATTGAAAATAAATGGAATGATATGAAAGTTTTATGGTTTGTGGTAACTTTTGGTCAATCGGTATTGAACTACATAAGGGAATATGTGTCGTGTCCCCAATCACATGACATGAATTTAGTCCTCAAGACTTGTGGAACCCAACAGTTGACTCAGATGTATAATCTATCAACCCAATCCATATCTTCATAAAACATGGTATGTTATGTATCACACATGATATGTGGGAAATTTTTATTGAACTAAAATGTAATTGGGAACACATTGAGGCGCACTATTCCATGATATAGGAAGTGTGGCCCACAATCACACAAAACATGATATTTATGATAATGGATAAACTCTAAAAATGCACCAAGTGGACTACATGATGTGTGAACTGAAGAAATACATGTGGTGTAGTTGTGATTTCTATATCTAGATAAGATATTTGTCTTTGTTTCATGACACAAATGATGACACCTCCTCTACCTTTGAAAACTATTCTTCCATTGCTCAACCTTACCACCCTCTAAGGATTTCGATACTCTTAATTGGATCTAATTCACCATAGTCCAACCATTCTATTTTCAAATTATATCATCGCTATAAAAATACTCAATAAACTAATTGGAAGAACCTAACATACCACTACACAATTTGAGCATGCACCATCGACTTACACAAACTCAAAATCTTCATTCCTTATTTGATGTCGTTCCACCATCATGTGAATAACTATAACCGAGGTTAAATATCAAACCACTCAATGGAAAATATCACTTGGATATAGTGAAGGGAATAATTTATGTGAAGGGTATCAATTATTTATTTTCTCTTATTTTAATTCATGACTATTTATCAACCATCATTTTCAATGAATCAAACTACTGGATGGTTGTGATTATAATAATAATCATTACAATGTTATTATTGAAAAATTATTATATTAAAAACAAATGATTAACCAACAAATTTGTTTTTTGAAACAGAATGAAATTACTAGCTATGAATAATCAGGAACATAATAATTTGAATAATTATTAAGTTAATATTCTATGTTCAATAGATAATCAAATATTTACCATTTATTCTATTTACAATAGTTTGAACACTTGGTTATGTTTTCATGAATACTAATTTTGGAAGGACCATTCATGAGTAAGTATTAACGAATAGGATTGTATTAAAACAAAAAAATTCCCAAGACTATTGGCGAAATATTATCACATCAATAATTTTGGAACTAGTCTACATTTATGGTCAACACCATCATGATAAATACTATAATACTTGAATAATTGTTCAAAATTCCTCTATGGATTCTGCATTTTCAATGATGGCCCATACAATTAAATGATTTATATAATCATATCAATATAGAGGGACCAAGTTAATGTGTCTATTATCATATGTTTAAATTAGAAAATTGAAAGCAATCGGTCCAGTACCTAATGCCCATAAATGGTAATTATACCATTATTAAAAAAACCAATTCTAAACTCAAGAATTATGTGATAATTTTTATCAGGGGATTAATTTTAGCGATATTAAATGTTCTCACATGTACATCTAAAAAATTATATATTATTTATTTTTCCATGACCTGTGCAGTAATGAATGTAAAACCAAAAGCACAAATAGATTTATAAATATGATCAGTTTTTAAAAGTATTTTAAATTTAAATCCCTATTACTACATCCTCTTCACCTTTGATTTTTTCATCCAAAAAAACATAATCATAGAAATAGTTGATGTTACTCTAATTAAATTGGGTTATCCCACTCCCATGATCTCCTTAAAAGATTTCAGGTTTCCATAATACGAGAAAAAAGGAATCAATAATCTATAAATTATATTTTCTTGTTAATCATTGATCACCCATAGGTACTCATTAAATATGGTATCATCCTCAATGTCAATCCCACCTATGTCTATAATATGTGATAGATCATATACATACAACATCTTATGTGACACATGGAAAATATTGTACAGAAAATCCATTTATAGAGGTAATTCTAATTGATAATATACCAAGCCAACTTTTCCCAGAATCTACAATGGACCTATGAATCTCAAAGAAATCTTTATCCATCGACCAAACTTCCTCATGTCTCTCTATGGAGAGTCCTTTAAGAACACATGATAACTATACAAAATTTCCAAATGTCTTCATCTTCTATATATACTCGATATCTGATAGATTTGGGTGGTCTTAATATTCCCCAATACCACCTTATCCTTCTCAATTTTCAATCGCAAAAGCTCATACCCCATAATGTACAACTCACCAATTTTATAGAGTATAGGAGAAGATGACTTAATCGACCAAGAAATGGGGAAAAAGGTTCCATGAAAACAGTATAGTGTTAGTTGTTAATCTATAAAAAATAAAAAAGAGATGGTTATCATCTACACTCCAATCTAAATCCAGAAAAAGATATTAAAACATATACTTAAGAACCAAAATAGTTATCTGGGTACGACAACTTTTCTGTCAGTGAAATGCCATACTCAATTGCCACAGGGTTCTGAATACCACCATCATGCTCCTACACAACCAATATTTAAATCAAGCATCTCCAATAGATATAATCATCCTAGGAACCCTATTAAATCATTTTATATATAAGAATATCATTCTTCCCAAGAAACTATACTTTTATATATAAAGAAAATGATTCAATTTGGTCAGCTAGTATATGATCACTCAAACATTGTCATGGACCTTTATTGATCATTGTAGTCTTATAATGAAATTCATCAATATTGTATCATACATCCACTCAAGAACATATATGGTATGATTAAAATAAGTGAGGAACTGATACTCAACTGTCACCTACTGATATGGGAGTTAATGAGTTATGAATTTTTCAAAACATCTCTTTATTCTAGGACACAAAAACTCACATTTAAGGTCTTAATACATACTATTCAAGTAAGGATGTACCAATATAGGTTATGTATGGAACTCCCTCAATACCTCCTATCATAAATGTGATATAACTTCTATTAAATCACAAAATAGGATATCATTCATTCAATTTTTGAAGAATCTATCAAGTGCATCACTATAGACAATACGACAAAAGAAGATTATAGTCACAATATCTCAGAGCTGGGCATCGATCACTTAGACAAATAGTATGGGTTCCACCACTATTTATTAAAGGTAGGAAAAAATTTCTTCTCCATATAATTCCAAGTACATATAGTAAAATTTATACAACACTTCGTCTATCATTAAAGCATGACACTTATTTCTAAAGTAATACCCTACAATATTTCATTTCCCTTGAGTATATACTATCTTGAAATAATAGTCCTGAAAGAACTCCAACTATCAAATTTATCTCAGATTGAGATCTCTATTGGAGAAGATAGACTCTTGTAATCAGTGAAAACTACAAATCACTCACTATGGATATAATGACTCTATATTATTAGGTAAAAAACTAATTTAGATAGATCCCAGTCAGGAGTCATGTAATTCTACTCATGAGGTACCAACTAACTAAATTAATATAAAATCATGGATCACCTATACACCAACAAAAAATCAATGATGGTCCACAATAATTTATAGTACACCTCATAATTAAGTCTTAACTTCAACTACTGTAATACTAGGGCACTCTTCATCCTCTAAATCAACTCCACAAAGGGTCACTGATAACGATCTAAGAAAACAAAGTTCTTATTATATAATTTCTTGAAATGAATTATTTAAGATCCATTCTTTTGATAAATTACAAAACCATTATTATTTTACTAGTACTTGGATTTATTTTTATTTGTTCTATTTAATACAGTTTTAACAACCAAATAATATGTTTTATTGAGTTGATTATAAACCATATAATATTAGAATATCATGAATTCACCAGAATCATTTCAATTAGGATACCAAGTCATAACTTTTCTTTCTATTAGAGGTGAAAACTAATTCTGAATATAATGAAGTATTAACACTAAGGTTTTTGTTACACTAACACTTATAAAAGAAAAATAGGGAATTTAAGAATATTAGATAATATCACATTTAAGGATTTTCACTCAATAACCATGTAAAATATAAGTGGTTAATTGATTATATTTTTATGATTTTTTCATAATATTATTTGATATTTAATTTAAGATAAATTTATTATAAAATATATATGTTTTTAAATTGTTTTATTAAAATAATACATGATCGAATATATTTTCTGTGATATGAATATTTTATTTTTAAATTATAGCTTGAAAATTCATTATAATGAACTTGATTCTGATTATTTAATCAAAGAGGATCCTGAGGATAATGATTTATTTTGATGACATCTATGAAAGAAAAACAGGGGAAAGAATTTTACATTATGATAATTTAGATTGGTAATGTTCTGTGTTAACAAAACTTGTATCCTTTAGATACGGGTATAGGTCCTTTGACTACATTGGATTAGAAGTGAAGATATCCTTTTATTGGAATTACTTATATCCTTTAACAATATCCAATAAATTATCTTATAAATTAAAATATGAACTATATTTAGTCATTATATAAGGTATTTTTATAGTTTTATTTACTTTATCAATATGGTTAAGTATTAACCTCTAAATATTTTAATTTTTCCTATATTTGTTTATTATGGTACTCTAATCAGTTAATAATTTATAGATTTAGAATTTTTATTATCTAGATTCTTAAAATTATTAAGTTCATTTAAAACTAAATTAACCCCTCTCTTTAATCTATCATATATAAGACAATAGGGATACCCCTATTGGGTAAGGGTAGTCAACATAAGCCATCCCTGTCTGAGAATATAAGATAATGTCATCAATGAAAAAACAATGAATCAGTCGGGATAGTATTGAATGATATAATTAATTAGTACCATGAAAATTTTAGTGGATTTTATCACACAAAAAATCATCACTAATAACTCAATGTGATAGTATCAACACCTGAACACCAACTTTAGGATATCCTTATCATGAACCCAAAACTAGTGATAACATGATCTGAGATTAACAATTGAAAACCAAGTTTCTTCATTTTAGTAGGTCAAATAGATCAAATATACTAACAAGAGGATATTGATTCTTGACTGGAAAGTGGTTTAGGTACCATTAATCAATACAAATCCTCAATACTTTATTATCCTTATATAAAAATAGAATAACAGCTACCCAGGGGGACACAATATGCCAGATAAATCCATTCTCCAATAGATCCTCTAATGAAACCTTCCACCCCTACTCTCTTTTAGATTAATATGATATGACATTAAAGATATTGGTATATTCGTCATGAGATATCCAATGGTGAAATAAATATTCTGATGATGTATAAACACTAAAAACTCTATCGCAAAATATTAATATACTCCTCCACCACCATAGGTATATGATCTTATGTAACATCGATTGTTCCCAAGGATATTCTCACAATTTGGTGGGTAATCAACTATAATATCCTTAGGGTCATCCCTAACCTTCATTCTTTAGGGTTTTACACCCTATTTATGTTGAATATGAATCCATCAGTTTAATGAAATATCACTATAAATTGATGAAAATAAACCCATGCATAGACTAAAATGAACCAATCCATTCCTAGGATTACATCATAGAGACCAATTTTCTCGATGATGTGATCATAAGGAAACACCAATCCATATATATCCTAATATCACATTAATACTAGATATTTTCAAGATAACTATTATCCATGGTAGTAGTATCTAACTATAGAGGTTGAGATAGTGGTTCTCTTAGAATATCAAGCTCTCAAACGAAGAATGCATGAGTAAATGAATAAATAATGATGATATTAATTAGTATAGGTTCCCAAGTTAAAATTAAACAAATACTACCACTAATAGAATCGGTAACAACATAGTTTTATACCAACACTCCATATATCTATCATCTACCCTATCATCTAGTGACTCTTACTTTTTGTGGTATGGCTGGTGTCAGTGGTGTAGATTTTGTTCAAAGAATTATCTATGCTTCACTTCTCCGACACCATGAAATCCTCTCACACATTATCCATTAATAGGGACACCCCTTCCACCACTAGGTGATCCTTTATCATGAAACTACCTTTGTGGAGGTGATCCATGCACTATGACACCCTGAATACCATTCACCGACCATCTGGTGGTGCATACATGATTGGCCACCCATGAGCTTCATTAATTCCTCAAGGAGTGAGTCAAATTAGGAATTTATATATTTTCCAAACATTACTATCTACTAGGGTGTAGTAATTTAGATGTCTGGGATCAATCCGAGGTGGAGGATGTTGTTCTATGGGTGAATGAAATCTAGCCTTAAATACTTTGTATGAGTCCTTACTAGTTGACAAATGTTTGGGAGTTTCTAACTAATTTTGGGTTTGAATTCAAGTGATGACAAATGTGTCAAGATCAAGTACACATATCTAGATAAAGGTGATCCTAGTTCTAATATTGATATGGTCCTAAGTTCTTAGCTTGTGAAGCAAGTGATAGATGCTACTAAAACATGGTCCAATATTTTAGTTCCACCTAGGATGTAGCTATTCCAGGTTTAGGAGGATATATACATTCCTAAACACATTACTTTTATATTATATTACAGAAATTTCCCCAAGACATTGATCGCAGTCATAGTTTACTTCTATTAGGATAGAATCGTTTGTTTGGCTGTCCGATAGTCATGGTAAGGTCTCACAGACGGGGTTTGACCATTGGTTTATATCCTTATTTTTAATCCATTTAGGTTTTCCAAGCAATAAACTAGAGATTTAATTAAGAATCAAGATACATTGAATATTTGTCCTTACCATGATGCATTTAGAAACTCATATTTAAATCACTAAAAGGGATCAACGAAATCATGATAACAATACTAAATAAATTGAACATCTAATGATATTAAATGAACATGAAATAATACTTTAAATAAAACCTTACTTGAAAGGAATGGGATTGAAACCACATGTGAATTGAAGGCGTTGAAGAAAAGTGAATCCATGACTCTTTTATAGAAAATGTAAAGAAATTACAAAAACTAAAGAATTTTAAGGTGGAAATAGAGAATGAAATCTATAAAAGAGTCTAAAAGGGAGAGAGATCTAATAAAATCATGATTTAAAAGTTCTTCCACACTACTATTTATATAGGCGGAAATGGTCATGACTTGTACTTGATCATTACGTTTTGAACCCTTAATCCACGTTAATTCGCCGAGGATATCCAGCATTGTAATGACCTAAGAAACTGTGTTTTGAGTAATGACAAGTTTATTTTACAATGTCACCCATTAATTTAACAAAAAATCATCTTATAAAGAAAAAATAATAAAAGTAAAAATGAATTTGAGAACACATCAAAATGAATGAAATATCCTTTTATTCAAGTGAGGAAAATCTTGGCAACTACAACTCACGGAAATCGAACAAGAAGTTTAGCTAACCAAAAATCCCAATTAAAAACCCGATTACAATTATAGAGATACCTATTAAAACCAAAAGAACCCCAAGAAGATCGTAAGGTTCTTTGGTATCCATCAGAATAAACATAAGGATGGATAAAGCCACCGCAGCCGTACTGAGCACTAACGGAATCACATGAACTATCTCCTCTTTTTCTCCTTCAGTCGCCTTGAGTGAGGGATACCATGAGAATAGGCTTTTTATAGAAAACATACCAAACCATTAGACCCTAACGGCTATAAATATAGCCATTAGCTCTCCCATGATCTTCTTATCCTCCAATGTTTTGATTTTCAAGTGGACCATTGAAGATAAGAGTTGTTTACCTCCGAAATGTTCAAAAAAGTTAATTACGCTATTTAAAGAGTGACATCAATAATAATATAATTAATTTATTGCTTGTTTTTCCAAAAGGTGAATTATATTTTATGTTTCAAAATGGTGAAAATTAATATTATTTGTTTCTCCACTATTTACTATACATGTTTTTAACTTGAGCAATTAAACAATTATTTTGTAATTATATTGAATCTGATGGGTTTTTATTTTGTTTAAGAAAATATCAACTCAAACTCTTGAGTTATATATATTGCATCAAACTTTAAATTAAATGAATTATACTTATCTCTAAATTAAATTTAAGTAATAATAATAACACAAATGTTTGTAATTTGATCTTTTATTAACAGCTTTGAGACAATGTGAAATTATGATTTACATATGTATTTCATAATGTTAATTTTTGGATTAATTCACTCTAATTTGCAAATTTGAGAAAAATTAACAATATTGTGATGTTAAATTCTTAATGGTATTAAATAACATAAATCTTCAATTATGGAAAATTAAGAAATTAATAAAGGAAAATAAAAATATGGTTATGAAAAGAGTGAATTAAGTAATTTACTTGTGTATTTAATGAACCATTGACCTTTCTTAATATAATAAGTGATTAATAATTATGGGATTATAATAATAAAGTTAATATAATAAGGATAATAAAAAAAGAAACTTAAAATTATTGATGTTTAAAATATATATATATATATATATATATATATATATATATATGAAACTGTGGGAGACCCGCGTTTCATTTAAAACGCCACTCCCCGCTGGACCGTCGGATCTGGTGCATCTCCATAGCATCCATACAATCTTTTTAAAGCCACACCGCATATGGGCCATTCGATCGATCTGCATTTGATCCTAGTCGTCCAATCCTTTTCACATCTCTCTCTCCCCATGGTTTTCTTCTTCCTCGCGCCGCTGTACCAGTAGGGTGAGGCTCCGTTTTTCTCCGCCTAAGCCGACAGTGGACACCCCCTCTTTCCAAAAAGTCGACACCGCCTAGTCATTTCTCTGCCATGGATCCCTCATCAGCTCTTCAATGGGTCGGCCATCCTACCTTCTTTAAGCTTCAGTTTACACCGAAGAGAAGGATCTTGAATCGCAGGCAAGGAGGGTTGCTTCGAGTTTCTTGGTTCTCCTACCACCAGTCTGGCGCTTCGTCTTCCTTCTTCTCCTCTCCGAACCAGTAAGGGGAGAAGCCTTGTTTTATTTATTTTTAGCTTTGGTATATAGATACACAAATGTTTATATATATAAACTTATATGTATATACACTTTATTTATACATATATGCATGACATTGGGAAATGTTTTGATCCGCTCCTGTTTGGAGTCCCAAAAAACCGGGGTAAGGGAAATCTTTTTATTTGTTTTGTTTTATCTAGCTTCGATACACCATTTTCATTATATATACTTTACGTATATATATACTCCTTGAGTACACACATATATATACGAGGTCACAAGCACCGTTGCATACCTGTTTATCTATTCCTGCAAGAAGAATCGAACACCCTACCTTGTTTCATTTTTCTTTAGTTTCTTTTAGCCCGGTGGATACATATATGCATACACTTTTCTTTTATATATATGCATATAACCTTTTTATGAACTCTTTTCTTTATATGTATATGGTATTTTCTGTACTCTACCTCATGGAAATGGGGGGGGGGTTCGGAAAATTTTTATGAACTTATAAGATTATAGAAGTATATGTGTATTTTATATAAATGCATATACGGGTTCTCATTCTTTAAAAAAAATGCAGGTTAAGGTTTTCCAAAAAACATTTCGGTACACAGAATATGCATGGGGCCTCGAGCCTAAAAAGTATAATGCGAATCCTTCCCCACTAATTCCATTACCTCTCGAATATGTAAAAGAACCTCATTCGGTTTTACAAACATTCATTTTTTTAATGTATAACATGAGAAATATTATTGAATGGTTTAATTTGGTAAACCCATTCACATGTGTTTACGCACCTAAATTTATATACATAGGTATATACAACCTTGTATCAATATGATGTTCTCGAACACAAGTTCTTCTTATGATGTTTGCATGCTTTTCAAAGGAAAGTTCATGTTATTTAAAGTGAAAATGACTTTTTACACAACTATATATATATTCATACAGTTTGTATACATATATACATGACTTCCCATGATGGACCTAATTGCACACTTTATATCCCTAACTGTATGAATATATGTATATTCACACTGTTTTAAAAAAACATCCACCATACCCATTTATCAGCATGTGTATTAGTTATGAACGACCTTGTTTTTAACTTGGTATTATGATTCTTTGGAATGTTAAATTGTTTATGTTCATTTCTTTAAAAACCCATGTTTTCAATTGTTTTGTTAATTTCTTATGTGTGCAGATTCTTTTTACGTACGTCTTAGTTGTATTAATGATTGACCTGTCTTCCTGACTATGAAAACGCAAGAAACAAGGGGTTTGATTAAGAATGTATGAATGGAACCCTATGAAAGAAAGACCATGTCAAGATATGTGAGGGATGTTTTGGACTTATGTGTTTATGGACGGGTGCGCCCGGAATTATATAGAGCTCCAATGCATTGGGTAAAGTAAGAGTCTCATGATATGTTATGTGCGATGGTCTTGGTGGTTAGCCTTGTCTTGTGCTTTTATGTGCGAAGGTCTTGGCGGTTCGTCGTGGCGTGTGCTTTTACGTACAACAGTCTTGGCGGTTAGCCTTGGCTTTGCTTTTATGTGTGACGGTCTTGGCGGATAGCCTTGGATTGTGCTTTTATGTGATACGGTCTTGGCAGTTATCCTTGGCTTGTGCTACCATGGGAAACGGGATTGGCGGTTTGCCTTGACCCGTACTAAGTTATGTTTTAAGATCATGACCCAAGGTCTTGAAAAAAGCCCGACATTTTACATTTCCTCAGCATGTGATGATAAATGGTCAACCAGGGGTTAGTCCAACTAACAATACATCCCCTAGTTGAAAATTCCCTTGACTATGAGAATGAAATTATGAGAAAAGAATTGTAATTCATATGGTAAGTTGTTATAAGACCTTTATGTGCCCATGAATCATGTTATGAATATTTTCGCTTCTTACTCACAGATTTTTAGAACTGAAGTAATATTGGTTGTAAATTATGCATCTTTTATTCTTCATGTGTTTGCGCTCTCTGATTATGTTTACTTTAAAGTTTTTTGCAAGTTTGTACTCCTTTTCTGTGCAAGTTGTTTTAAAAAAATGTAAGATTTACATGTTCTAAGAAAAGATAATGCTTTGTTTTGTTTTAGTGAAGTGTTATATTCAAAATGACTGCTTTGAGAAAGAGTTTTCTTAAAATGTTTTTAAAACCCTTACCGGGCATATTTCCTCACTCTACGTTTTTGTTTTAAATTTTTCAGGCATGGTTTGTACTAATGAAGTTTATCAGAAGCATCTGGTTTCCCAGAACCATGAGCCTCGCAATCTTCTGTAGTAATGGGACATGATATATTATTTGTAAAATGTTGCAATGAAATGTTAGTATATCATGTCTCATAAGGAACCCAGGGATCGGGGTCTCTAAAAGCATGGAATGTGGATCTTCCATGGATTAATGATGTTTGACCATTGTCACGTCGTGTATAGGTGGTTCACGATATGTAATCCCTGGCCAGCTGGATTTATGCATTGAATCCTTGTGGATTTCTGTGTTTGGGTTGATTGGTGTCATGATGTGTAAGAGGGAGTCATGATGTGAACATGAAATTCATTTATTCATCACGGTTTGTTCTGACTTATGCTTCACAACATGATGCATGCTGTGATCATCATGTACATGACATGAATTTGGACGTCACAGTGTGTACATGGCCATTTTTTATCTTTTCTTCATTTATTCCTTAGAATCTTGTGAAGCTCTGTTTCCTAAAATATTTCACATCTACCATGTGCATTATCAAGTATATGAATTTAAAATAATGGAAAAGTGATATCAATTTATATATAAAATTTAGGCTTATCAATACATGAGTTAGGTTTCCTCTACCACCACACACATGAAACACTATATTTCATGTCCAAGTATAACTAAACATAGACCCCTCCACTAAATTCATCCAAGACCAGGATTGTGAATGGGACTTTCACCAATCGTGTGATATTGTATGATATTCTTTCTAATCTAACAATTATAAATTCACTCCCATGTATCTTATAGTAAAATTTTCACGATTTTTCTACTCTTCCAGAATTCTCACAGTCACTGGTGAAATATGTAATACTCTAATGTATATGTGAATTGATAGAGTTACATTCCTATATTATATCTCCCAATTAAGGACACGCTTGAACTACCTTTCTTGAAGGAAACCATCATGGATCATGTTCAGTAAATATCGCATGAGTTCTATGAACCCTAAAATAAAATAAGATAACATCATTGTACCATGTTATAGGACTAGAATCTATTGGGGATGTATCATATTCAATGTATAAGTTTAGTAATCCTCATAAAATAGTTTCTTAAACCATTTCCACTATAGGATGGCCTCTTCACACATATATTTCACTAGTATCCAAAATATATATTTATGATATGAAAAATACTTGTATCAATACGTACTATATAATCAATAAGAGTCCATATTATGTAGAATACTTGAGTATAAAAATCCATAAAATACCATGATACTAGAGGATTTTGATTTCTCTAGAATCTTGGGGGGTCGCTATATCTAGAGCCCAACCACTACAATAAACATATCCATAATCATATTCTGGTATGTGGGAATCTTTTCCTACATAGTATTTTACTCTGATCCATGAGAAACTGGTGTTGGATCAACACTTTTCTTCACTTTTTTGGGAAATAAATGTCTATCTATTACAGGAGTGGAAGGATCTTTTCTAAGTTAGTCAATGACTACATTTTAAATCTCTAACACAGGTGTATCAAGACATTTCCTTAGTATATAAAATGGAAAACTTCTTGGTGTCATATTATGTTTTATAAGTTGAAACCATATTTAATATAAGAAATTTGGTAAAACTGAATCAAGAGAAATATATCTACAATAGAAATTCTATATGATTAATACAGAATCTCAATGTTCCCTACAATTATTTCCTTAGAGTTTCAAGAAAACCAATATGTAAAAGTCCTCATGAAATGATGTATAAACTTCCCTCTATAAACACTACGACCTTGGTATATTAATTGAACTCAAGACCCCTTGAATTTGTTTCCTTAGTAATTCCAAACTAATACTCCATTAACTAATATCTATAAACTCTATACCTTATGCTCAAACTTCTCTGATACCATTTTGACACCACCCTACCAAACGAGATCCATCTTGTGTTGGAAATAAAATGGGTGTGTGGCCCCAAGCCTACCACCAATTCCTCGTGGGAAAACGACTAGACCATTGAAGGCTTATATGTCATAGAGGAGGCCACAACCTATTAAACCTTCCAAAATAGAACTCATGTAACAATGTATATTTAAAAAAGATAACCCGACATAAAACCAATAGTAAAGTAAATTCATGAAAAACATGATAAAAATCAAAATAGTATAATAATATTCTTTAGAAAATAATAGAAGATATATATGAATCAATTTCTAGTAACAAGAAGAGAGACATACAATTGAGTAGGAAATCTAAAAAATATGAATCAGTAAGATAACCTATAAGAACTTTATTTGAACAACCCTATGATCTATTTCCACTATAACCACATCCTTAGTTTCTTTCTCTGAACTATGTACCATATGCACAATAGAAAATGTGTGTGAACATGTCTTGTTTAGGGGTAAGTATAATCAATCATAGTAGGATGCAACCAAAAAAAATAATGAAATTTAAAACAAGTTATCCAATAATAATATATTCCTAATTATTATTATAAGACTGGGAAAACATAAAATAGGAAGAGTATCAACCATAAATATGATACACTACAGAAAAAAAATGATGGGAAAACTAGGGTGATCATCACCAATCACGTAAAACATAAACAATCCAACTATCACCACTTTGACATGATCCCATTATAATCATGGTGCGGAGGCTGCACCTTGATGAGGTGTGGATGTTAGTCGAGCGGAAACTGATCCATATGGAGGAACCACACATAATTTTTTTTATAAAATTCATTGACTAAGGGAGTTACTACTCTATATGAGTAACTCCCAAACCCCATAACTATGGGGGGTTACATACTGATCTAAGTATTCAAAGGACTCAAAAAAGAATTATCATGTCATAAAGGGGGTTACCGACCCCATGTCAACCCTAAATATCTCTCCCACCCACTATATTAATAATTTTAAAAAATAAACTCTACCAAACTCCAACACTAAGGAAGTAATTCTGAATGATGAAGAGATATGCACAAGCACATTCTTCAGGGATAAAATATTAGAATGGACTATTCACCAGTCAAATTAGGATTTTGGTTTGAGGAAATATGAAGAAAATGATAAACTACACAGTACATGGAATGTGGAAATAATTAGAAAATGTGTGGGCCATGACTAGTAGCTTCCCATGTACATCAACTATCCTATTTTTGTAAAGGTTTTTTACACAGTGTGTCCAGTAAGGTACATAGTGTATGAGAGTTTTAGGCCACTCGGGCATGTATTTCAAATTGGTATCCATGTAATGTCTCTATAGACACAACATGATCTTATTCAACCTATATTTTGGACCCTTCCAAATAAATCTATGCGTAAAGACTATCATCACAAGAAACATTACCATAATATGCAATCATTTTATATATACCACACAACATGTAATGCCAATTCATTAACCTTTCATGTAATTAGGTACGTCTCAAGGTACATAATTTTCCAATACAAATCATGTGACCCACCTTACGAAATCATGTGATACTTAAGACAACATGAAATCCATAGAGCCTAACAATGAAGAGTAAATGACATGTGACCCATAGGGCTACACATGACGTAATTGATTTTTATTTATCTTTCTAGGATGGTTTTCTTAGTTGTGTTCTACATTCAATTGAACATATTTCTATTACTTCCCTACCTCCTAAATCATTCGACCTAAAATCCATCAATAGTTACCATTTATACTTGAAAGACACAACCTTACATCGACTTACCATTCTATTTTTCACTACTATAATTTCTATTGAACTATACTTTAATATTTCTAGAACATCCTGAAATCCCACTACAACCTCCCAAAACATGCTCCTGAGGAATCATTATAGAATATAGAAACCTTGAGATAAAATTTATATTATAATATAGGTATAGAATAAAAAAGTTCCCATAGGAATAAACAAATTAGTATTCCTAGATGACTATTTAAAGACCCAGAAATTTCAAGGAATGTTTTTTTCTTAATTTTCTTTGGAATTTTACCAGAACACAGTTTCTGACAGCGCCTGATTCCGAGGCCCGGTGTGCCTGGAATTAATTTCCGAAGTTTAGCTTGGGTACGTTCAGTGAACGAACGAGCAGGTTTTTCTAACTTTTGAACCGGTGCTCGGAATTAAATTCCGAGGGCACCGATGGAACCACAACACCAGTAATTTATTAGGAACACCTGTTCCGGAGTTTCGTTTTCATGAGAGAAGATGATAAAAATTGTGGAAGTTTAATTTATAATTTAACTACAATATTTATGGTTTAAGGCTTTGGGTGGAATTTGGGTAACTACCAAAATCCCAAGAGAGGTTATGAGGGTGTTGGGGCCCACACGAGCCCCACCCCTTGAAATTATTAAACCTCCTCAACTCACCATTAATTTTTGACAACTTATTTTATTAATTAAGTTAGTTAAGTGTGGATGTTTGAATTTCAAACTCTTGAAATTCAAAAGTTATGTTATGTTAATAAAATAAGAGGTGAGCTTATTTTATTTGGGGTTAGATCCTCATGGTGGAGATTTTGGGAGAAACGACTAAGGATTTGAGGAACTTCTTCGTCTTCGATGAAGAACGCGAATAACACATCGGGCTCCGATGAAGAACGCCGAGTTCTCAGAAACCGATTACGCGACACCATGTACCGCGACGCCGACACGACTTCCTCCTTCCGCGACATCTCTTTCCGCGAAGGTTTTTCCATGATGAATCCTCATTTGACGAACCTCTGTTCAAGCTCACACGAGGTAGGGTAATTTATTTGGTGTTCTCTTATCTTTTGAGAAAAGAACGACGAGAGCGGACCAACCAATTCTAGGTTGATCCGCAGATCGTTCATTCATGCAGATTGATGTTGAGGATTATTGTTTTTTTCCATGAATTATTTCTTTGCCGTACATCGACTTCTAATATATGGCCATTTTCTATCATTATAACGGGAGTAGGTAGGACCACACGAACACGGCCAACCCTCCTCCCCCCTTTTTGTTTGAATTTGTTGCGGCATGTGAAAGGCGGCGCGGTGCCGTTGCACCGCACGAAAATTATGAGGAAGGGCTAAGAAGCGCGGCGTCATCGCGCCGCGCCGATGAAGTTGAACAAGCCACGGCGCCATCGCGCCATGCCGGAAAACGACAAACGAAGCTTCATGGGTGTTGTGGGATCTTTGCAGTAAAGGTCGGGTCCCAGGATGATCACTGGCGAAGACCGCATGCGAATCGGACCACCAGAGCGCGTCCGATGGTCCGCGGAAGCCCCCGCCTGCGCGGCGGTGCCCGCGGTCGGGGGCGGCGGCGCCCGGAGCCCCGCCAGAAGAATCTGCCGTGGCGGCGTAGCGCGGTCCCACGACCGCGCATGACCGGAGGGGGCGGCAGTACGCGGTCGGCTGCCGCGTCCGTTGGAACGGGCGGCCCCACGCGGGGCCGCGGTTCTTCACGCGGGGGCAGCGCCCCGCTCCACTCCGCTCAACCGTAACCAGCTGAGCCGACCCACCGACCGGGCCGGGTCGCGCCCAGGCTGGGCTGGGTCGTGCCCAGCCGGGTCGGTCCGGGCCCAGACCTCCCATTTTCGGATCACTTTCGGTCTAATGCCCATATCATGTGCTACGAATCTCCGATCGACACACCGTTAGTTGTTATGCGACCCTTGGATTGAGACGGTCGCTTTGACATATCTCACTCAAGGTTTCAGAATACTTTGGGTTCGGTCGGGTTGGTTCGTACACGAAACCAACCGGGCCCTCGGAGCGGAAACGCTCGTAACTTGCGCTCCGGACGTCCGATTGACGTGCCGTCGACTTTGTTGGACTCCTCTAAGTGAGAAGGATCTTTTGGCTTACTCTTCTTGAGGTTTGGATGCCGTCGGAGTGCTATCGGGTTGGTTTGCTCATGAAATCCAACCGGGACCCTGGAACGAAAATGCCAATAACTCACAGACCGGACGTATGATTGATGCGCCATCTGTCTCGTTGATTTCCTCTTGATAAGAGGGAACTTTTGGCATACTTCGCCCGTGTTTTGGTTGCTGTTGGATAGTGGCTGGGTTGGATTATACCCGAAATCCAACCGGGCCCCTGGAACGGAAAAGCTGATATCTTTCAGACCAGACGTCCATTTGAAGAACCGTCAGTGGCGTTGGTGATCATGTTGAGAAACAGTCCCTTTGAGTTTACCCTATGAGAGTTCGGGGTACAGTTGAAATACGGTCGGGTTGGTTCGTACACGAAACCAACCGGGCCCCGGGGACAAAAAGGCTAGTAACTCACAGACCGGGCGTCCGATTGACGCGCCGTCTGTTGCGTTGAGACCCATGTGACGAGGAGGTCCTTTGAGATACGTCTTTGTGGGACTTTGAGATACTTGGAATATCGACCTGTAGCTCGTAGAGCGGACCCTCCCAGAGACGAGCGTGCGGAGTACGAAGGCCTTGTAGCCGACTGAGACCTGACGACTGCTTGACCGACTCGACTTGGAGTGAGTCCACTAGCCCGGTGGACGAAGCACTAGTTTGTTTGGGTGCAGACCCATGGCAGACAGAGCACTACCTTTGTTATAATGCAGACCTGCGGTACTTGTCCGGAGAGTACCTTTGTAGGCTACTAGGGGGTGTGCAGTACTGTGTTCGGGTGGCATACCCCAGCTGGAAGAACTACTGTGTTTGGGTGGCTGGACCGCGGTACTTGACATGAGGATTACCTTAGCAGTCTTAGGTTAGTGAGCAGTACATCGGAGTCGTGACAGGACCACTGTACACTCCAGAGACGGAGCTCTTCAGCAGTTACGGTTTCGATAATGAAAATCCTGGTTTGAGCTGAGTCTATGACCTTTGTGTTTCCTCATGATTGAGATGGGTTACTTGATAACTTAGGTATATGTATGGGCATATACCTGGGTAGTGGTTATCTGTTGATTTCATAATCCTTGTGTTTCCTCATGATTGAGATGGGTTACTTGATAACTTAGGTATATGTATGGGCATATATCTAAGTAGAGGTTATCTGTTGAGATCTTCTTTGTGGTTATCCTTGTTGGTTTTAGTGAGTCTTTGATGGTCTCGAGGTCCCTACTGAGTAACGTTATACTCACCCCTGCACGGGCTATGCCCGCACCTCGTTGTGTTGGTTGCAGACGACGGGTAGTGCTGACGGATGCCGAGTGTTCGAGGACTGGACGGTACCTGGAGGTGGATACACGACGAGTCAGTACCTAGAGGTGGACTATACGATGAGTCAGTTTCCGAAGGTGGATTTCACGGCGAGATGACACTCTGAGGAGGTTGACCGGCGAGAGCGTTGTGGAGGCTATCTGTACCTACCCTTCAGGCAGGATCCGTGGTGGATGATCCAGGAGCTGCGCTATCTGTACCTACCCTTCAGGTAGGATCCGTGGTCGACGATCCAGGAGATGCGCCATCTGTACCTACCCTTCAGGTAGGATCTGAGGAGGATGACCCAGGAGCTGCTTCCGTCCTTCCAGTTGTTGTCTTTTTCTATTGTACTTTGTTCAGTTGTAGTTGTACTTTCTTTTGGGTTTGTATTCTGGACCATTTACCTTTCAGCACTTCTCTTTGTACTTGGTGTTTTACTTTTGTTTGTACTCTGTGGTGTTTTGTTTAATTTTATAAAGGCAATGCCTTCCCAGTTATTGGGATTTACTCCTTTGGTGCTAGTCTCCATCCCCTGGCATATGGAAGGCGGGCTTGGGGTAGTCCCGACACGGGCCTCGAGGACGGGTCGTGAAAAATTGGTATCAGAGGATTCGGTTCTACCACAGAACTTATAACTCTGATATTTTCTTTCTGTGAAGAAATAGTGTTAAGAGTACCGAGTGTGGTTTTCAGTTCAGGGAGTCCAGTGTTGGTGCAGGCGGACGACGTATCCATACACCAGGACCCCGAGAACTGATTTCCGACTTGTGCACGAAAACACTGATTGCATGTGTGTTTCCAGATGTTTTTAAATGTCAGATCAAACCAGGTCTGCTCACCAGGTATAATCATTTGACCGTGTCACGTTGTTTCTTTCAGGATTCCATTTCTCAGACAACCAGCTAGAGCCCAAAGGGATGTGCGTACTGATAGCCTGTCGAGCGACGAGGCTTCGGTACATGGCCCTCTTGCAGTTGAGGCACCAGCGGAGGCACCAGCGGTACTACCATATGTTGGGCCACCGTTGCCACTAGATTCAGCAGTAGGCGATGCACGCCACTGGAGCGCGCTGCACGGGTTCCAGCGCCAGAGGCCACCCAGGTTCCGGGGTGTGATGGACCCGCAGGCGGCTGAGGATTGGCTGGAGGCTGTGGTGAGAGTCTTCAGGCTAGTGGGGACGCCAGCAGACTTCATGGGGATCTTTGTTGCCAGCCTTCTTCAGGCAGCAACAGGCAGGTGGTGGAACAACTTGTTCCAGTTTTACGACGGGATGGCCTTCACATGGGAAGACTTCGAGACCTTCTTCTGGGTGGAGTTTGTGCCGGTAGCTCTACACCCCGAGCGTGTATAGGAGCTTATGCATTTGCCGCAGGGTTTTCAATCAGTAGTCGAGTCATCTGTGGGCAGTAGATAGATGATGCAGAGGTCCAGGAGGACCAGACCAACAATTTGGTGATCTCGGGTTTTAGGATCGGTGGTGCGGCGCACCCAGGGTGGGGTCAGAGCCAGGAATGCCAGAAACAGAAAGTGTTTCTCATGCGGAAGGAAGGGTCACCTGGCACGTGACTGTCCCACTCCCCGCACTGTCGATCCGCAGGCATTGGAGGAGCCACCGAGGTAGAAGCAGCGACGAGTGCTTGAGCAATAGCCGAGCAGTGGACAAGGCGGTAGAGCTCCGGGAGCGGGTGGACATGCACAGAACTAGTGGATACATCCCTTGTACTTCTAGTTCCATATTTCTGTTGTATTTGTGTCTTTGTACTATGAGCTGAAATAATAAAAATACACTTATCTTTGTGATGTTTGATTTCATGTCCTCTTGTTTGGTTGATACTGAGAGGTCCCGGTTAAAAAACCGTTGACTTGACCCTCACTTTCTAGATTCCTACTAGAGGAGACCCAGTGACCTCACACTGATGCCGATAGCGTGACTCGACCCTTATAGGCGAGAGTGACGGTTGGATCTCTTGGTAGTTACATCGAGGCCTTATGACGTCATCCATGACATGAATGCATCATTAATGTCGGGATTGACTATATTAGGCAATGGGTGTGGTTCATCCGGGGGATGAGACCGAGTTTCTCTTTTCGGAAAAGGAGAAATTTTAGCTTCTCTTTCAGATCGTAGGCAAAGAAGGTACAGATCATCCCGGAGCGAATGAAGACTGCACAGTGCGGTAAGAAATAGGAAACCGGCGCCAGTCTTAGAGAATCGAGCGTGTTAAATGTTTCAAGAAGTGGAAGCTTTAAGGAGAGATGAATTTGCGAAGCAGCAGACATGGAGGCAGAGCTATGAGAGAAGCATGAGGTGGTGTACGTTTTAAACCACCCACCGTAGTTTTCCACTCCAGGCTCATGGAGATGGAGGCTGGAGGAAGAGAGTAACTGCATGTGGTCAGGGAGAGTGACCCGATGGCTCTAAGAATGATTCGAGGGACAGTCTGTGTCCACTACTAGATGCCGTAGTATCAGACGTCGATATGAATCATTCCTTCCATCCACAAATTTTGTCCAAGACCTAGAGTTTCCGGTAAGCCATAGACTTGACCCTCACGTCTAGAGATACCTTGGGAGAATACTCGATAATCACACTTATGCCGATGGTGTGGTCAGACCCTCTAGGCGATAGTTTCAGTTGGAATCTTTTGGTGGTAGCGTCAAGGCCTTACGACGTTTGTCTGAGTATGGATTGGATCCACAGTTCATACACGGATTGACTGTATTAGGAAAAAAGGTTGTGGTTTATCTATGAAATCAGAATGGGTTTTCCTTGGTCGGTGAAAAAGGAAACCCCAGGGAGCACAGGGTAACTCATGCACAGGAGGGTGCGACCGATCACTCTTGAGTCGGTCAACCTTACCCTCGTGGAAGCAGTCGTTTTGAGTTCCAGTTATAACAGGAATTGGAGACCTCTGGAGTTCAAGGATGACGATCACGTCCTTATACGGGTATCACCTCGACGAGGTTTACAGAGATGTGGCCAAGGCGGAAAGTTATATATGAGGTTTAGCAGACCATCTTATGTCCTCAGATGGGTAGGCGGGGTGGTTTACCGCTTGAACCATCCACCTCAGTTGCACCAGGTGCACGACGACTTCCACGTATCTCAACTGAGGAGATACGGGATCGACCCTTCGCATATCATCGACCATGGGGAGCTGGACGATGGAGATGGGGTGTCTTTCATAGAGGTTCCTGTGGGGATCGATGATGGACAGGAGCAGATCCTACGAGGACTATCGATTCCTCGGGTGCACTTTCTTTGGCAGTATGGGAACCTCCAGGTGAGCACATTGGAGCAGAAGGCTCGGATGCGTGCTCTCTACCACTTTTGTGACCCTTGTTTGTGTTGAATCTTTAAGGGGACGTAATTCCTTGAGGTGGGAGTAATGTAAAGACTCAGAAATATCAAGGAAATGTTTTTTCTTTTTTTTCTTTGGAATTTTACAAGAACGCAGTTTCTGACGGTGCCTGATTCCGAGGCCCGGTGTGCCTGGAATTAGTTTTCGAAGTTTAGCTCGGGTACGTTCAGTGAACAAACGAGCAGGTTTTTCTAACTTTTAAACCGGTGCTCGGAATCGAATTTCGAGGGCACTGATAGAACCGCAGCGCCGGTAATTGCTTAGGAACACCTGTTCCGGAGTTGCATTTTTACGAGATAAGACGATAAAAATTGTGGAAGTTTAATCTATAATTAACTACAATTTCTATGGTTTAAGGCTTTGGGTGGAAATTGGGTAACTACCCAACTTCCCAAGAGAGGTTATGACGGTTGTGGGGCCCACACTAGCCCCACACCTTCAAATTCTAAAACCCCCTCAACTCTCTATTAATTTTTGACAACTTATGTTATTAATTGAGTTAAGTGTGGATGTTTGAATTTCAAACTCTTGAAATTCAAAAGTTATGTTATGTTAATAAAATAAGAGGTGAGATTATTTTATTTGGGGCTGGAACCTCGTGGTGGAGCTTTTGGGAGAAAAGACTAAGGATTTGAGGAACTTCTTCGTCTTCGATGAAGAACGCGAAGAACACATCGGTCTACGATGAAGAACACTGAGTTCTCGAAAACCGATTACGCGACGCCGTGTACCGCGACGCCGACACGACTTCCTCCTTCCACGACGTCTCTTTCCGCGACGGTTTTTCCACGCCGAATCCTCGTTCGATGAACCTCTGTTCAAGCTCGCATGAGGTAGGGGAATTTATTTGGTGTTCTCTTATCTTTTGAGAAAATAATGACGATCGCGGACCAACCAATTCCAGGTTGATCCGCGGATCGTTTGTTCATGCGGATTGATGTTGAGGATTATTGTTTTTGTCCGTGAATTATTTCTTTTTCATATGTCGACTTCTAATAGATGGCCATTTGCTATCATTATAATGGGAGGAGGTCAGACCACACGAACACGACCGACCCTCCTCCCCCCTAGTTGTTTGAATTTGTTGCGACACGTGAAAGGCGGCGCGGTGCTGTTGCACCACGCGGAAATTATGAGGAAGGGCAATGAAGCAGGGCGCCATCGCGCTGCGCCGATGAAGTTGAACAAGCCACGACGCTGTCGCGCCGCACCGGAAAATGACAAACGAAGCCGCATGGGTGTTGTGGGATCTTTGCAGCAAAGGTCGGGTCCTGGGATGATCACTGGCGAAGACCGCAGGCGAATCGGACCACCGGAGTGCCGCGCCTGTGCGGCAGCGCCGGTGGTCGGGGGCGGCGGCGCCCAGAGCGCCGCAAGAAGAATCGGCCGCGACGGAAGCCACGGCTGAAGAGCGCGGTCCCGCGACCGAGCGCGACAGGAGGGGGGCAGTGGGACGCGGTCGACGACTGCATCCGCTGGCATGGGCGGCCCCACGTGGGGCTACGGTTCTTCATGCGGGGATAGCGCCCCGCTCCGCTCCGCTCGGTCGTAACCAGCCGAGCCGACCTACGGGACGGGCCACCCCGGCCAGGCCGGGTCGTTCCCAGCCGGGTCGGACCTGGGTCGTGTCAACCCGGTTCGGGCCGATCCATGGGGGGTTGGGCCGGGTCGGTCCGGGCCCAGACCCCCCGTTTTCGGATCACTTTCGGTCAAATGCCCATATGTTGGGCTACGGACCTCTGATCGACGTACCTCCAGTAGCGATGCGACCCTTGGATCGAGATAGTCGTTTTGACATATCACACTCAAGGTTTCGGAAAACTTTGGGTTTGGCCGGGTTGGTTCGTACACGAAACCAACCGGGCCCTCGGAGCGGAAACACTCGTAACTTGAGCTCCGGATGTCCGATTGACGTGCCATCAACATTGATGGATTCCTCTATGTGAGACGGATCTTTTGGCTTACTCCACTTGAGTTTTGGATGCCGTCGAAGTGCGGTCGGGTTGGTTTGCTCACGAAATCCAACCGGGCCCCGAGAACAAAAGAGCCAATAACTCACAGACCGGGCGTCCGATTGACGCGCCGTCTGACTCGTTGATTTCCTTTTGATGAGACGGAACTTTTGGAATACTTCGCCCGAGTTTTGGTTGCTGTTGGATAGTGGCTGGGTTGGATTGTACCCGAAATCCAACCGGGCCCCTGGATTGGAAAAATGATATCTTTCAGACCAGACGTCGGTTTGACGAACCGTCCGCGGCATTGTTGATCACGTTGAGAAACGGTCCCTTTGAGTTTACCCTATGAGAGTTCGAGGTACAGTTGAGATACGGCCGGGTTGGTTCACACACGAAACCAACCGGGCCCCGGGGACAAAAAGGCTAGTAACTCATAGACCGGGCGTCCGATTGACGCGCCGTCTGTTGCGTTGAGACCCCTGTGACGAGGCGCTACATTGAGATACGTCTTCATTAGACTTTGAGATACTTGGAATATCGACCTGTAGCTCGTGGAGCGGACCCTCCTAGAGATGAGCGTGCGGAGTACGAAGACTGTGTAGCCGACTGAGACCAGACGGCTGCTTGACCGACTCGACTTGGAGTGAGTCGACTAGACCAGTGGATGGAGCACTACTTTGTTTGGGTGCAGACCCATGGAGGACGGAGCACTACCTGTGTGACAGTGTAGACCTGCAGTACTCATCTGGAGAGTACCTCTGTAGGTTACTAGGGGTGTGCACTACTGTGTTTGGGTGGCATACCCCGGCGGGAAGCACTACTGTGTTTGGGTGGCTGGCCCGCGGTACTCGACAGGAGGAGTTCCTCAACAGTATTAGGTTAGTGAGAAGTACCTCATAGTCGTGACAGGACCACTGTACACTCCAGAGACAGATCTCTTCAGTAGTTATGATTTCGATAATGAAAATCCTGGTTTGAGCTAAGTCTATGACCTTTGTGTTTCCTCATGATTGAGATGGGTTACTTGATAAATTAGGTATATGTATGGGCATATACTTGGGTAGTGGTTATCCATTGATTTCATAATCCTTGTGTTTCCTCATGATTGAGATGGGTTACTTGACAACTTAGGTATATGTATGGGAATATACCTATGTAGAGGTTATCTGTTGAGATCTTCTTTGTGGTTATACTTGTTGGTTTTAGTGAGACCTTGAGGGTCTCGGGGCCCCTAATAAGTATCGTTATACTCACCCTTGCACGGGCTATGCCCGCACCTTGTTGTGTTGGTTGTAGACGATGGGAAGTGCTGACGGAGGCCGAGTGTTCGAAGACTGGACGGTACCCGGAGGTGGACTACACGACGAGTCAGTACCCGGATGTGGACTTCATGACGAGTCAGTATCCGGAGGTGGAATTCATGGCGAGACGACACTCAGAGGAGGTTGACGGGCGAGAGCGTTGTGGAGGCTATATGTACCTACCCTTCAGGTAGGATCCGTGGTGGGCAATCCAGGAGTAGCGCAATCTGTACCTACCCTTCAGGTAGGATCCGTAGTGGACGATCCAGGAGCTGCACCATCTGTACGTACCCTTCAGGTAGGATCCAAGAAGGATGAACCAGGAGCCTCTTATGTCCATCCAGCTGTTGTCTTTTTCTCTTGTACTCTGTTCAGTTATAGTTGTACTTTCTTTTGGGTTTGTATTCTGGCCCATTTACCTTTCAACAGTTCTCTTTGTACTTAGTGTTTTACTTCCGCTTGTACTCTGTGGTGTTTTGTTTACTTTTATAAAGGAAATGCCGTCCCAGTTATCGGGATTTATGCCTTTGGTTCTAGTCTCCATCCCCTGGCCTATAGAAGGCGTGCTTGGGGTAGTCACGACACGGGCCCTGAGGATGGGTCGTGACAGACTAGATAAATAAATACATTTTATTTGAAAACAAAAGATACAACATAAAAAATTATGAGAACATTATTATTCATTCCAACATATCTCTAAAAATTATATGTAGTCCTCCTTTATATTCATTATGTAAAGGAATAAAAATAATTGTGAACTGAGATGCTCAGTAATGAGTAGTATACGGATGATGCTAACATAGAATAAACACGAAATGCGTGATATAGAAAGAATAAATTAAAAACATGATGATATAATCAATTATAAAAGAGGGAATAATATATCCATTATAATAATTGAAAACATGGATATAAATAATCATTTTACTTATACATATGGGATGAAGAATGTATTAAATAACAAAATGATATCAAGGACTTATAAAAATACAATTATCTTGTTAAGGAAGGAGGTATAAATCACAACCCAACCTATTTTTTCTAATGAGACCTATAGATTAATCGAGGAGAAATATAATTCTAGGCCCCACTCATCCCCGGATTTAGTCTAATGCATCCATAATAAGACTCATCAATTCATATAATACCATTCACTGAGGAACCAATTACTGAATAAAACTTTTATACCCATATAATGGGAAATATGAACATCAAATACTTCCCCATTCCATATAACAATGTGGATGACTAGGAGAACATCCCTTAATCAACTTGGAATCCACGGTATATCATCAATGTAATATGTAATACCCTTATCAATAGAATATAGGGTAGATAGTAGATTAAATGTGTTAGGTTATCCATTGAATATAATAAATGGTTTCAATAGTTTTCATCAGTAGGAGACTAAGAAAATGTTAAGAAAAATCATTTTTCATGGTTCATTTAGAGCACTTGAATATTCCAAATCATATCCTCTGGGAGTGGTTTGCAAGTTGTGTAGTCTTAATACCACTCTTCATGCATCACAATGATGATTGAGTCAATTATCAACCAACCTTATTTGTGGTGATTACAGGTAGGTTCATCTATTCAATATCCACGTCCACTAACCATCATGAGTGTTTTAGACCTTATCCATGAATATGAAGTCGATGATAAACATGTTTTAGTTTTTTTTTCATGAATGGAGGGTGTTTCCCTAATTAATGAGATATATATTGATATTATATCTCTAGGAACAAATAATAATTATTTATACACTTCTATAATATTATATCATAATCGTGTTTTCATAGTCATCTATGAAATAAATGCATAATATTGTTCAGGTTGGTGGTTGAAAATATATAAACAAGAACATACCCATATTTAATGTATTATAATGAAGTGGTTTTGTTATAGAATAATTATACCCAATTAACAATGATATTATTTAGTGTTTTTTGTGATATATAATAACTTTATTAATTTAGAAAAACAATTTAGGGATATGAAAATTTTACATGATCTGAAGAAAATATTATCTTCCTATTACACTTATTTAAAATAATTAAATTAATGATGACCATTTTTAATGATATCACAAATAGGTTATCAAAATATCCATAAGATAAGCTTAATGATATCCAAAAAATTATATTTATACATTAATACCATACAAATATCCTACCTTGTGAAATAGGTGAATGAAAATCAAAAAGGTTATGTTGTGGAGATGGTATCCCGCACAATGTGAAAACTATGATTTGTTTTCTTAATAGATGTGGTATATAAAAAAATTATGATAAAAAAATTGATATATTAAAATTAAAATATATAATTTACAATAATTTAATTATATTAGTTTTTTTAGAATTAATTTGAAATAAAATAATTAAGATGAAATCTAAGTAGCTGATAATACTCACATTGAGGACTTGAATTTTTCTTGAAACTATCATTATAAATTAAGGATTTATTCTATGTAATTATGGATATAAGTTTTTTAATGATGGAAATCTACATATAAAAGTAAAAATTGAAGCATTTTAAGGAGAAATTTTGATGATAAGTGAGTCTTGAAGTGGTGAAGATGTTACCCTTTTATAAGTGAAGAGATGTGTAGTTTTGGAAATGACCATTAAATTTAAAAAATTTCATATCATAAAGGGTTGAAAGATTTAAAAAGATAAAAATGGGGAGTTTTGGGTAGGATTTTGTCGATCCACAAAAAAATTATATTTGGAATCATGTTTTTAACATGTTTGGGACTTTACCCTAAGTAAAATACCTTTTACCATTTTTGTTTTTTATCAAGGTAATGAATTTTTGATATTAGTAAAAAAATTTAATGGGAAAAATTATGCTCAAAATAATTACCTAATTTGAATATTTTGATTTAAAATATGAAAAAAATTATAGTAAAATTTTTACCCATATGAAATGTTAATTTTAAAATATAAACACTTAATATATAAAAATGTTTTTTAAAAATTTTATTTTTAAGATTTATATTTATATATAAGATAAATTTATCTTGATTAATAATTATAATGACATAGATTGAATTATTATAATAAAAATAAAGGATAAATGGAATCTATGTAAA
The DNA here is from genome assembly GCA_963277665.1 of Viscum album. NCBI lineage: Eukaryota > Viridiplantae > Streptophyta > Magnoliopsida > Santalales > Viscaceae > Viscum > Viscum album. The sequence goes on from OY728130.1 coordinate 1,716,936,285, forward strand.
TATTAAAATTATTCACCATGGAAAAATACTTGATTGAATGAAAAGATTGAATTTTTTTTATATTTATGTAAAATTTTAATTAGTTATAAAAATGATTTTCATTATATATATTATTTCAAAAAATATTTTTAAATTTATAATGTTATCCCTTAAAATCATATTTTATTACAAAAATTGTTCTATAATTTTATATACTATTCTTATATAATGATAAATCTATGAACACTATAAGTTCTGTGAAAACCATATTTTTTGACTAAAAATTGTTATTTTTTAGAGAAACATAAACAATTCCTACTAAGATAATTTTAATATTATTAGTTCAAAAATAATGTTACCAATTTTAAATTATGAAATTAAACTTTTAAATAATTTCATGAATTATGGATCATTAAAGGGTGCATTGTATGATAGTTCAAGATGTAGTGTTTACCTAATACAGTTGGGTCTCAAGTGTTACATTCTCTTTGGATTAAATATTTTAATCCTCAAAATTTCAATATATGTAAAATATTTAATAAATATGGATACTAATTCCTTATAGATTATTTTGGATCCCATGTTTCATCTTCATGTTTGTGATTTCTCAAAATGTATTTCACCAAATGAGTTTTCCATTTCTTTAATACATGCTCTATTTTGTCAGGAATCTAGACATGATCCTCATAAGAAGAAAATTTTGTCTCTAGCTCCATTACCATATTTGTGAGCACATTCATTGGAAATAGAATATATTTCATTAGTTATATAACCATAATATATATTTTACCTTATGATGGTTGGGCGACATAGCCAACCGATAAGGTACAACCCCAATTATTTATTCTATTTTAAAAGGTACAATGTATATATGTATTAACGTTACCTTTTTACCAATTATTAAAAACCCCTTTCAGGTATAAATATCATATAATACGTGATACCCAACTAGAAATTTCATTTATTTCATTTGATTATGAGTAGAACACATTTTCTAATTTAGGATGCTTTAATTTGATTTTGAATTGTATGTACATTAATAGTTTTCTCCTCTATAAACCATGGTTTAAGTAACTTTATTTCTACAAATTCTTCCCAATAGGTTTGAGTATGGAACCTTTTTCCATACAATGACTTATATGGTACTATATAAATTCTTTAATGGAAGTTATATTTATATGTAAATTACACTAAAAGAAGATAATCATCCAACATACCTTGTAAGTAAAGATAAAATAGTCTCAACATGTCTTACAATGTCTAGATAGTTCTTTTAGATTATCGACCAGTTTGAATATAATAGGTGGTTCTTAAATGTATATTAGTGTCGGGATCCCTTTGAATAATCTTCTATAATTTTATGTAAACCATGGGTTAAAATCATATATAATCAAAAGGGGTACCCCTTTAATCATTATGATTTCATTAATATAGAGAAAGGAAAAGAACTCAATAGGTAGATCCTCTCTTATTTCTAGAAAATGCGAATATGTAGTAAGAAGATCAAATATGACCCATATAACATTTTTTGTCCTTGGAGTCTTTGGATGCCTTTTGAAAATGACCATAGTAACATTTTCCCACTTCTATATAGGTATAGGTAGGGGTATCATGAACCTTTTAGGATGTTGTTTTCAATATTCATCTAGTGTAATTTTAATATCTTGAATTCATTTAAATATATAAAAAAACATCTTATTTATAATTTATAAGTATTTTTATGAGAAAATGTAATTTTTTCAATAAAAACAAATTAATAAATGTTTTAATTATTTTTCAAAGTATAAAATCCTATGTAACACCTTGAAATATTTTAATGAATATTTTTAGAGTTAGGCATTGAGTATGTGTTAAATTAAAAAACCAGTAAAGTATTAGTTCTAAAGAAATAAAAATACTAATAATATTAAATTATACATGAGAAATTTATCCAAATAATTTAATATCACCTAAACAATGCGTCATATGTGAAATATGAGTCCACTTTTAGGTTTGGGATGCCCTTTTTATCCTAGGAGGGGTATAACATTGATGAACATTGGATGTTTGTCCAGGTCTCTCAAGAGGATAAGTTATTTACTATTTTTATTATATAAAATTTTAAGATAATTTAATATCTCTCAAAAAGTATGACATATGAAAAATCCCAGATGAAAATTAGGTCTAAAATGTTGGGTTTACCCTAGGTTGGGTATAAATTTTACAAGTGTCTGGTGTTTGAAAACATCATACGTGATAAAAACCATTTTATATTTATTTATTTATTTATTCTATTTTCAAAATAATAAATAATTAATCTATCTCAAAAGGTGCATCATATGAGAAATATAAGACAACTGTAAGGTCCATAACATTATATTTAACCTAGTAGGGGTATGACTATTATAGGCATGAGCATTTGGTCTAGTTTCTTGTTAAATGAATTTATTTAATATTTATATTAAATAATTAATTTTATTAATTTAACTATTAAAATGTTTTACTATTCACAGTATCTCTAAATGTGTGTTTCCTATATTTTTGGACATAAGAGTGTTTCAAAATCACCAATTTTGTAAAGGTCCTATTAAATTTATGTTATAAGGACTTAATGAGGTGAAATTAATTACTACATCCTTAATTTAGAGATGAATTAATTATTGAAACAAGTATTATAATAAATGGTTTGGTGTGAAAATTTTTAGTGGTTTGAATAGAAGAAAGATCTTGGATTTCCACTACGGTTGATTAGGATGAGTCTGGTAGAAACTGAAACATATCTACATGTGATAGGTGAAGCTTGGTCAATCCGTTTAAGGTGGTCCAGGCATGCAACCAACTTCTTTCTTCTCCTACTTCGGTGTTAGTGTACCCTCAAATGTGTGTTTTATTTTTATTTCATTTTCCAAATATTATATCATTGATAACTTTCACTTTATCGATCGTATTTATACACCATCAATATCTTTTCATTCATATTGATGAGCTGAAGCTACATCATATTTGTTTTGAATGCATCATGGTATTAATCAAATTGTTTTTTTCTCATTTTAAATGGATATTTTTAGATAAAATATCAAAGGATAATAACATGGATTTATCAATTGATAATTTATATGATTTTTATATGACAATTTCTTTAAATTATAAAATGATAATGAAATGTTTCAGGGAAAATAATTATCATAAAATTATTAAAAGATAATTTTATCTAATTATAAAACAATAATTTATGGAAACAAATTATCATAACGTAATTGTGAAATACTAATTTATAAGGATGGAATATTAGAATATAATTATACAAATTATAAAAAGATAATTATTTAAAATAATCAAATGATAATTGATATAATATGAAATGATAATTATTAAAATTATCAAGTGATAGTTGATAGATTATCAAATAATAATTTTTAAAAAAATCAAAAAAAATTTCTAGATTATCAAAAAGGTAATTATAAAAGGATAATTTTTATTAAATTTTTAAATGATAATTATAAAGGATATTTTTTTGAAAAATTATCAGAATTTAATTATATAGTGATAATTTAAGAGATATTATAAAAATTATAATTATAAAAGTTTAATTAATGATAAATTTTTATAAGATAATTATAAATTGATAATTTGGAAATTATTATGGAGATAGAATGTATCATCGTAAATGGTATTTTATTTATTTTTGAAATAAAATAACTGGTTTCGGTTCTAGGAACTCTTATTATACCTTGTGTGTCCACTTTTATGATAATAAGCCCATGAAGAGGTGTTTTTGACTTTTTTATCACAGACTTTTTATATCAATGACTTCTAATGGAGGTAGTTTCATAACATTTTGGGATTTGTTACATATGTTTCCTTAATATGATTTATATATAGATGTATTTGATGAACATGTGGGATCATGATCGCAAGTGGGTGTGTGTATCCTTGAGAACATTATCTGAAACTTTTCCACAAGTACCATGTTGCTTATTATTCATATTTTATGTTTATCACATGTATTTTTGTGCTACCTACCTTATGATGATGTGCTATGTGTGTAGCCCATGATATTGTATTATTTTATTCTTTGATATTGATGTGATAGCTTGATTCCATGCTGATTTTTGAATCAAATGTTTATATATATTATGATGCTATATTTCTCATGATGTATGCTATGGTTGTAATCATTCTATGACTTGTCATGTTTTCCTTTAGAGGATTAGTATATGCATACTTTACAAGTGGCCATTATGGTATGATTACTCCTTGTTGGTTTTACGTATGCTATACAATGATGATGATGACACAAAACAATAACTTTATAACAATGAATCTACTCAATGTCATGTGGATTCTGAGTAGATGGAAGAAGAAAATTGATGACTTATGGATTCTGAGTGTTAATAGATTCCTTGTGGATTCTGGGTAGGTAACATATACACGATGCCTTGTGGATTTTGAGTATTCGTTGATGCATCAATACTAGAATTCTACACTCTACCAACGGTTCAAAACCATTGGTAATGTATTGGAAATTTTTGGTATATTATATACCAACGGTTTCCCAACCGTGGCCAAGTATGTTGTGGGTAAAGGATTATACCAATGGTTCGGTGTAAACCGTTGGTATATGTGTTAATGTAAGAGATATACCAACGGTTTCACAAACCGTTGGTATATGTTACCCTTATTACAACGGTTCTAATCCATTGGTATATAGTGTGAAATATACATCCAAAGCTTATACCAAGGGTTTTTTAAACCGTTGGTACTAGATTATACCAACAGTTACAACATAACTGTTGGTATAATATACATCAAAAGGCTATACCAACAGTTTTGAAAACTGTTGGTATACATATGCTGCATCTCCACAACATCCAGCAACACCCTCCAACCTGCAACTCTCCATGAATTGCCAGAACACATACATATCTAGAATCCAAAATCCCATTTTGGATGATTAGAATTCATCCAGAATTCAGAAATTTAGAAATTTAAAATTCATTCCTCACTCAATCCACAAGACAAGAGAAAAATCCAAAATCCAATACATCCAAAATTGAAATGCAACAACACCCATAACAACCATACAAAATTAAAAACTAATATATCCAGAATGAAATACACATAGCAGTATTCAAAATTTAGAAATCATTATCAATAAATCCAGAATCCAATACATCCAGAATTCAATAATTTAGAATTGAAAAGAAATAATACCCATAACAGTATTAAACATTTATAATTCACATCTCACTCAAACCACAACACCAATACATAGAAGGGAGAAATCCTACATGTTATAGGAAGCACATGGGATGTTTACTCATGGTCTTGTGTTGAATATCTTAAAACCCACAGAAAAAATTGGGTAGAGTGGACAAGGATAATGATACCCATAAGATAGAAAATGGTAGTGGTCATGTTCTTAGACATAAGATGAGTTATAAGAAGCACATGGAATGTTTATATTCCTCTAATGACAATGTATCCATGTATAAATTGTTCCTGATGTGTTATTGGGAAACATTGGCCAATCTCGACATATGAGATGGGTTACTAGAATAGAGTTCATGTTTTTTATAGTACTTTCAATTGGAATAAGGGGGGTATGTGGATAATTGTTATTTGGTATCTTGGGTGTGATGTGAGATGAATCCTCATTTTGGGTAGTGGGTATGAATATTAAATTATGTATTTGGTATTGGGTTCCCAATGGGACTTTGGATTTGTCCTAGAACCCACTGTTTAAAGATGGGATTGGATTATTAAATGTCACATGTTTTAGAATATGGGTAGGAGTTCCTAAAATGAGAAGTGGACTATGTGAGGATGGACCATGGATCCTTGTGCTAAATTATCAGCACAATATGAATACTTTTGGTCAGTTTTCCGTATTCAAGTTGCTGTTTTCACTTAAAATCATGTCCATTTCAAATAAAAGTGAGGTAGTTTGAGTGGTACTAGCCACAATGTTCCATGGATTGAGGCAGGGTTCACTCATACATGTCCAAAATGACCCATGGATCATTTTCCTAAAGTATCAACATAATCCAAATGAGTTGGGTCGATTTTCCGTATGCCAGTTGTTATTTTCACATAAAATGTCTTCCATTTGAAATAAAATTGAGACACTTTGAGTGGTACTGGACACACTGTCCCTCAGATTGAGACGGGATTGACTCATACATGTAAAAAACGACTCATGTATCCTTGTTCTAAAGTATCAAAACAAACATAATAATTTTGGTCAGTTTTCTGAATGTCTGTTGTTCTTACTTAAAAGAGTGTCTATTTTAATCAAAAGAGATACACATTAGTGATATCTGCCACACCATGCCTCATATTGAGGCGGGGATGACTTTTACACATCACAAATGACCTATGGATCATTGTCATGAAGTATCAATACAATCAAAAAGCATTTGGTCAGTTTTCCCTATGAAAGTTGTTGTTTTCACTTACAATTCTATGCATTTCAAATAAATGTGAGATAGTTTGAGTGGTACCGGCCACATCGTGCCTCAAATTGAGGAGGAATTGACTCTTACACTTCAAAAATTACCCATGGATTGTTTTCATAACGTATCAATAGAATGTGAATGCGTTTGGTCTATTTTATGTATACAAGTTGTTGTTTTTACTTAAAATGTGGTCCGTTTCAAATACAAGTGATACAATTTGAGTGGTAATAGACGCACCATCCCTTGGATTTATATGGGGTGGAATCGTACACATCACAAATTACCCGTTGATACTTGTGTTAAATTATAAACACAATCAGAATATGTTAGGTCGGTTTTCCAAATGTGAGTTGTTTTTACTTAAAACAGTGTCCATTTAAAACAAAAGAGAGATACGTTGAGTGATACTGGAAACACCATGCCTCGTATTGATTCGGGGATTACTTTTACACATCAGAAATGACCCATGGATCGTTTTCCTAATGTATAAATACAATCATAAAGCATTTGGTTGGTTTTCCGTATGAAAGTTGTTGTTTTCACTTAAAATCCTGTCCATTTCAAATAAAAGTTAGACAATTTGAGTGGTACTCGACACAACGTGCCTTGGATTGAGACAGGGTTGACTCGTACATGTCAAAAATGACCCATGGATTGTTTTCATAAAGTATCAATAGAATTCGAATGCATTTTTTTAGTTTTACATATGCAAGTTGTTGATTTCACTTAAAATCTTGTCCATTTCAAATAAATGTGAGATAGTTTGAGTGGTATCGGCCACACCGTTTCTCGGATTGAGATGAGGTTGACTATTACACATCAAAAATGACCCATGGATCATTTTTCTATAGTATCAATAGAATCTAAATGAATTTGGTCAGTTTTACATATGCCATTTTTTGTTTTCACTTAAAGTGTTTTATAATTCAAATAAAAGTGAGACACTTTGAGTAATATCGGCCACACCATGCCTCATATTGAGGTGGGGTTGACTTGTAAATGTCATAAATGACCCATGGATCATTTTCCTAAAGTATAAATACAATCATAAAGCATTTTGTTGGTTTTACTTATGTAAGTTTTTATTTTCACTTAAAATCCATTCCATTTAAAATAAAAGTGAGAAAATTTGTGTGGTACTGGCCACAACGTGCCTCGGATGGAGGCAGCGTTGACTCATACACATCACAAATGACCCATGTATCATTTTCATAAAGTATCAACAGAATATGAATGAGTTTGGACGGTTTTCCGTATGCAAGTTTTTGTTTTCACTTAAAATGATGTCCATTTCAAATAAAAGTTAGACACATTGAGTTGTAACGGCCACACTGTACCTCAGATTGTGATGGGGTTGACTAGTACACGTCAAAAATGAACCATAGATCCTTTTTATAAAGTATCAATACAATCAGAAAGAATTTGGTCAGTTTTCCAAATGTCTGTTGTTTTTACTTAAAATTCTCTCCTTGCTTCCTCTATTCGATTAATGTTTTCACTCTTCTCTGATCATATTCTGAAGCTCTAAAACCTTATTTTTCGGTTGGGATTTAGGGTGAATCATGAAGAGAGAATATATTGGGATCCGAGATGCCAAATTAACAATGTGATTATCTCTGGAATCAAGGTAGGTGGTCGATGCTTGGTACTAAAGTAATAGTATTGTAATGTTAATTAGATTGGGATTTAAGGTGAATCTTAAAGAGAGATTACATTAAGCCCAGTGACCTTATGATGTAAGGATTTGTGTGATGATGTTGTTGATACACAATTGTGTGAGGTATCCAGTGGAGGATGAGGATATATGTTGCAGGGGTTATGCATGGTAGAACGAGGGTGGGGGGGGAGGGGATGTCTAGGGTCTAGGAAGTAGGGGGGTTGTCCGGGGTCTATGACGGAGGGTGGGGGGGGGGGCTGTTCGGGGGCCTGCCCGGGGGACTGTCCGTGGTCCAAGCAGGAGGGTGGAGGGGGGGGGGTGTCTTTGTGGGGTCCATGTGTCACGACCCGTCCTCGGGGCCCGTTTGTGACTACCCCAAGCCCGCCTTCCATAGGCCAGGGGCTGGCGACTAGCACCAAAGGTGTAAATCCCGATAACTGGGAAGGCATTGCCTTTATAAAAGTAAAAAAACACCACAGAGTATAAGAGGAAGTAAAACACTAAGTAAAACTAAAACAAGCTGTGCTGAAAGTAAAGGGTCCGGAAATACATGCCCAACTGTAAAGTACAAGGAAAAAGATAAAACAGCCGGAAGGTGACAAGCAGCTCCTGGATCGTCCACCAAGGATCCTACCTGAAGGGTTGGTACAGATAGCGTAACTCCTGGATCGTCCACCACGGATCCTACCTGAAGGGTAGGTACATATGACCTCCACAATTCTCTCGCCCATCAACCTCCTCTGAGTGTCGTCTTGTCGTGAAGTCCACCACCAGATACTGTCTCGTTGTGAGGTCCACCTCCGGGTACCGTCCAGTCCTCGAACACTCGGCCTCTGTCTGCGCTGCCCGTTGTCTGCAACCAACACAACAAGGTACGGGCAAGCCCGTGCAGGGGTGAGTATAACGATACTCAGTAGGGACCCCGATACCCTCAACGTATCACTAAAAACAACAAAGATAACCCCAAATAAGATCTCAACAGATAACCTCTACCTAAGTATATGCCCATACATATACCCAATTTATTAAATAACCCATCACAATCATGAGGAAACACAAAGATTACGAAATCAACGGATAACCACTACCCAGGTATATGTCCATACATATACCTAAGTTATCAAGTGACCCATATCAATAATGAGGTAAACACAAAGGTCATAGACTCAGCTCAAACCTGGATTTTCATTATCGAAACCGTAACTGCTGAAGAGCCCCATCTCTAGAGTGTACATTAGTCCTGTCATGACTCCGAGGTACTGCTCACTAACCTAAGACTGCTGAGGTACTTCTCCTGTCGAGTACTGTGGGCCTATTGCTACAACCAAGTGCTTCCCACCATGGGTCTACCGCTACAACTAAGCTCTCCCCCTCATAGCCTCCATAGATAATCCTTCTGTTGAGTACCGCGGGTCTGCCGCTACAACCAAGCGCTCCTCCGCCATGGGTCTGCCACTACAACAAAGCGCTCCCCCTCATAGCCTCCAGAGGTACTCCTTCTGTTGAGTACCACGGCTCTTCCGCTACAACCAAGCGCTCCTCTGCCGTGGGTATGCCGCTACAACCAAGCGCTCCCCACTGGGCTATCCAAAACACACCGAGTCGATCGGTCATGCAGTTAGCATGTCTCAGCCGGCTACACGGTCTCCGTACTCCGAATGCTCATCTCCATGAGGGTCCACTCCATGTGCTACTGTTCGATACTACAAGTATCACAAAGTTCCCTGAATAAGTATCTCAAAGGACCGCTTCGTCACAAAGGTCTCAACGCAACAGACGGCACGTCAATTGGATGCCCGATCTGTGTGTTACTTTCCTTTTTGTACCCGGGGCCCGGTTGGTTTCGTGTGAGAACCAATCCGGCCATATCTAAACTATACCCCAAACTCTCATAGGGTAAACTCATACGGACCGTTTCTTCACGTGATCACCAATGCCGCTGACGGTTTATCGAACGGACGTCCAGTTTGAATGTTATCAGCTTTTCCGTTCCAGGGGCCCGGTTGGATTTCGGGTGCAATCCAACCTGGATACTATCCAAATACAACCAAAACTCAATCAAAGTATTCCAAAGGTTCCTTCTCATCAAGAGGAAGTCAACGAGACAGACGACGCGTCAATCGATCGCTCGGTCTGTGAGTTATTGGCTTTTTTGTTCCATGGGCCCGGTTGCTTTCATGAGCGAACCAACCCGACCGCACTCCGAAGGAATTCAAACCTCGAGCGGAGTAAGCCAAAATTTCCGTCTCATCATGAGTAATCCAACAAAGTCGACGGAACGTCAATCAGACGTCCGGTGCTCAAGATATAATCGTTTCCGCTCTGAGGGCCCGGTTGGTTTCGTATCCGAACCAACCCGGCCGAACCCAAAGTTCTCATAAGCCTTGACAGTAATATAGAGAAACGACCGCCTCGATCCAAAGATCGCATCGCCGCTGACGGTGCATCAATCGGAGGTCCGTAGCGCAAGTTATGGGAAAAAGAGCGAAAGTGGTCTGAAAACGGGGGGTCTGGGCCCGGACCGACCCGACCCAACCCCCCTGGGTTGGCCCAAACCGGGTCGACCCGACACAGGTCCGGGTCCGACCCGGCTGGGCGCGACCCGGCCCGGCTCGGACGGGTGGCTCGCTGGCTCGGCCAGGGAGCTGGTGCTCCGCGGACGCGGCGCGTGCCGCGTCCCACTGGATCTCGCACGGCCGCGGGATCCACCCGCTCGCCGCAACGCCTTCAGCCGCAGCGGTTTCTCCAGGCAGCGCTCCGGGGACGCCGCCGCCTCCGGGCGGCCGGCCGGTGCCGGCCACCGGCAACCCGCGCCGCTGGTGGTGTCCGCGGTCCAGCGGAGTTGCTCTGGTGGTTCGTTTTCAATTCTGTCTGTGCCGATGCTCATCCCGGGTCCCGTTCTTCACTGCGGAAACATCAAATCGTCTCTATGACCCGTTCCGTCAATGCACGTCGATCCACACGTCAAAAGAAACAACTGCGGAGTCTTCCTTTCTCCTTCGCGGCCCAGACTATGACCACACTTTTGTTCGGCCTTGACGGCGGGGTGCGACAGCACCGCACATCCTTGCCGCATTCCTCTAGGTTCCTACGTGGTGCGGTCGCAGCAGGCCACCATCTTCTGAACCACAACAACACAACGACAAAGGGGGAGGAGGGTCAGCCGTGTTCGTGCGGTCCGAACTCCTCCCGTTAAGATGATAACAAGAAGCCCAAAAATATAAGACGATGAATGACAAATGATGTTTCACGATCAAGAAGCAATAAACCCCTACCTGGATAATTGACGTCGCACGTTGGGTGTCGTGGAGAACGGCGTCGCGGGGTCGGACGTAGATTCCGTGGATGTTGGGGTGCGTTCGAGGAGGAAACGACGTCTCCTCACTTGTAGCTATGATGAAGAAGGAAGGTACGTTGTCGTTGGCGATGATCACCGCGGTCGGCGACTTCTCCCTTGTCGTGGAGGAAGATGAAGATGGAAGAATCCGGGACACCGAGTCTTCTATGTCGAAAGGTCGATGTTCTTCATCGGAGAAGAACCATTCTTCACGTTCTTCAATGTGGAAGATGAACTTCTATCTCCTACCATTCCCCACACAACCATCCAACCCCTAATAAAATAAGACTCTTCTTATTTTATTACCCATCTCATGCATTTTCAAAACATTTCAAATGTTGAATTAACTTAACTTAATTAAACTTGAGCTTGTCAAAATTAAATGAAGTAGAGTTGGCATCATTAATGAGAGGATGTGTCACAAGGGGGGTTGGAGTGAGTTATGGAAGATGAGAGATCACCCACTTAATGGGGGAGTTAGAGGAGGTTTAAGAAAAGTGAAGGGGTCTTGTTCGTGTGGGCCCCACCACCCTCATAATCTCCAAATGGATGTTGGGTAGTTTTCCCCAACTTCCACCCAAAGCATTAAACCACTTAGAGTAAAATAAAATTGATTCTTAATTTTATTTTACTTTCCAAAAAAATCTAACAAATTATCTCTTGTAAACCAAACTCTAGAAAAGGGGTTCCTAAGCAAATACCGGCGCTGCGATTCCATCGGTGCCCTCAGAATTCGATTCCGAGCACCAGTTCAAGAGTTATAAATTCCCGCTCGTTCGTTCACTGAACGTACCTGAGCTAAACTTCCACAATTGATTCTGTGCACACTGGGCCTCGGAATCAGGCGCCATCAGAAACTGCGTTCTTGTAAAATTCCAAAGAAAATTGAGAAAACAATTTCCATTAAATTTACAGGTCTTTACATTACTCCCACCTTAGGGATTTACGTCCCCATAAAGCTTTAACACAAACTAGGGATACAAACGCGATATTGAGCAAGCATCTGGGCCTTCTGCTCCCATGTGCTCACCTGGAGGTTCCCGTACTGCCAGTGAAGCACACCCAAGGAATAGACCATCCTCGTAGAATCCGCTCCTGTCGATCCTCGATTCCCACTGGAACCTCCGTGAAAGTCACCCATCTCCAAAGTCCAGCTCCCCATGGTTGATGATATGTGAAGGATCACGCAGGTATCTCCTCAGCCGAGGTACGTGGAAGATTTCATGCACCCGGTGCAACTGAGGTGGAAAGGTGAAGCGGTAAACCACCCCGCCTACCCTGTTGGGGACCAAGAAAGGTCCATTGAACCTCGAAGATATATCACCGCCTCGGCTACATCTCTGTAAACCTCATCGAGGTGAGACCCATATAAGAACGTGGTCGCCATCCTCAACCTCTGGAGGTCTCCCTTTCCTGATTAGAACTGAAACTCAAAGTCCTGCTGCCATGAGGTTATGGTTTGCCGACCCAAGAATGATCAGCTACACCCTCCCATGCATGAGTTTAACCTGTGCTGCCAGGGGTTTCCTTTTCTTCGACCAAGGAAAACCCATCCCGACGTTTTCCTAATACCGTCAATTTGAGTACGAACAGTGATTTCCCAATCCATACTCAAACTAACGTCGTAAGGCCTCGACACTGCCACCAAGAGGTCCCAACTGAGACTCTCGCCTCAAGGGTTAGATCACACCGTCGACGTAAGTGTGACTAACAAGTCTCCTCCCGACGGTATCTCCAGATGTGAGGGTCAAGTCAACGGCTTAACCGGAAACTCTAGGTCTGGGACTAGATTCATGGAAGTATGGGATGATTCGAATCGATGTCTGTGGCTACGACAACTAGTAGTGGACACAGAATGTCCCTTGAATCATTCTTTTAGACATTGGGTCACACTCCTTGACCGCATGTAGCTACTCTCTTTCTCTTCCCTCCAGCTCCCTGAGCCTAGCGGGGACTACAAGGGCGGGTGATTGTAACATGTTGAGGAGTACAACACCACATGCTTCTCTTCCTAGCTCTGATTCCACGTCTGCTGCTCTGCAGATTCATCTTTCCTTGACACTTCCTATTCTTGAAAAATTATACATGTCCAAGTCTCTGAGACTAACGTCAATTTGCATCTTCCCACTGCTAACATTCACCGGCTATAACCGATCAGCCAAAGAACATTCAACCACAAAGGTTCTCTCTAGCACCCTAACATAAGTATGGATGCCTAGAGGAAATAGTTCTTACTCGGATATCATTTAAACACACCTCGCTCAGAGGTCCGAGCTCTATAGCATTAATCGAATCGTATTCATTGAGTACCTGGAATGTTCGGTATGCCTCGTTGAATTCTCAGCTACCGACATGTCATCCTTCCGAAGCTATAATAACTCTAGAAAACTCTCAGCCACTTCCTCAAGCCAGTCCTCAGTAGCCTGTGAGTCGGGCTCACCTCAAAACATGAGGGTATCTGATGTTGGAACACGTGTAAGGCAGTAAGCCTACATGTGTCACCTATCGGTACTGCCGGTTGTAACTGCTGACCAACAGGTAGTGATGTATAGCTGACACACTACCCGAAGGCACTAACTCAGGCATCGGTCCACGTACCGAAGCCTCATCACTATGCGGACCATACTAATGGTCACTCAATGGAAAACACTGGTAGCCAAGTCTACCATCCACTCCACTGGTGTCTCAGCTAGGCGGAAAACTCTAGCAATTGCCTCCAGCCAGTCCTCTGCTATCTGGGAATCTGCCTCACCTCGTAACCTCGGAGGCCTCTACTACTGGAACTCGTGCAAAACGCTCTGCCAACGTGCACAGTTCGCTAGTATTGCTGCTGGCATCTACTGTCCAACAGGTGGTGGTGCTACTGGTACACCACCCGAGGGTGCCAACAAAGTAAAAAGGGCCCCGCACCGGTGCCTCGTCGCCCGGTGGGCCGCCATCGAGTACAATCTCAGAACTCTAACTAACTATATGCGTGGAGAAATCCTGAACAGATGCGACACGGTCAACGATTTGTACCTAGTGATCTGACCTTGTTTGAGCTAACTCTAAAACTTTTGGAAACACACATGCAATCAGTGTTTTCGTGCACAAAGTCGGAAATCAGTAGTCAGGGTCCTGTTGTATAGATACGTCGGCCGCTGCACCAACACTGGACTCCTTGAACTGAAGACCACACTCGGTACCCTTAACACTATTGCTTCATAGAAAGAAAATATCAGAGTTATAAGTTCTGCGGTAGAACCGACTCCTCCGATACCAATTTGTCACAACCCGTCCTCGGGGCCCATGCCATGACTACCCTAATCCCGCCTTCCATAGGCCAAGGGCTGGCGACTAGCACCGAAGGCGTAAATCCTGATAACTGAGAAGGCATTGCCTTTATAAAAGTAAACAAAACACCACAGAGTACAAGAGGAAGTAAAACACTAAGTAAAACTGAAACAAGCTGTGCTGAAAGTAAAGGGGCCGGAAATAAAAGCCCAACTGTAAAGTACAAGGAAAAAGATAAAACAGCCGGATGGTGACAAGAAGCTCCTGGATCGTCCACCAAGGATCCTACCTGATGGGTAGGTAAAGATAGCGTAGCTTCTGGATCATCCACCACGGATCCTACCTGAAGGGTAGGTACATATAACATCCACAATGCTATCGCCCATCAACCTCCTCCGAGTATCGTATCTTCGTGAAGTACAACACCAGATACTGTATCTTCGTGAGGTCCACCTCCGGGTACCGTCCAGTCCTCGAACACTCGGCCTCTGTCTGCGCTGCCCGTCATCTACAACCAACACAACGAGGTACGAGCATAGCCCATGCAGGGGTGAGTATAACGATACTTAGTACGGACCCCGAGACCCTCAAGGTATCACTAAAAAAATAAGGATAACCACAAAGAATATCTCAGCAGATAACCTCTACCTAGGTATATTCCCAGACATATACCCAATTTATCAAGTAACCCATCACAATCATGAGGAAACACAAAGATTATGAAATCAACGGATAACCACTACCCAGTTATATGCCCATACATATACCTAAGTTATCAAGTGACCCATCTCAATCATGAGGTAAACACAAAGGTCATAGACTCACTCAAACCAGGATTTTCATTATTGAAACCGTAACTACTGAAGAGCCCCATCTCTAGAGTGTACATTGGTCCTGTCACGACTTCGAGGTACTGCTCACTAACCTAAGACTGCTGAGGTACTCCTCCTATTGAGTACTGTGGGCCTGCAGCTACAACCAAGTGCTTCCCACCATGGGTCTGCCGCTACAACCAAGCGCTCCCCCTCATAGCCTCCAGAGGTACTCCTTCTGTTGAGTACCGTGGGTCTACTACTAAAACCAAGCACTCCTCCGCCGTGGGTCTGCCGCTACAACCAAGCGCTCCCCCTCATAGCCTCTAGAGGTACTCCTTCTGTTGAGTACCGTAGGTCTACCGCTACAACCAAGCACTCCTCCGACATGGGTCTGCCGCTGCAACCAAGCGCTCCCCACTGGGCTATCCGAAACACACCGAGTCGATCGGTCAAGCAGTCGTCAGGTCTCAGCCGGCTACACGATATCCGTACTCCGCACGCTCGTCTCCATGAGGGTCCTCTCCATGAGATACTGGTCGATACTATAAGTATCAAAAAGTTCCATGAAGAAGTATCTCAAAGGACCGCCTCATCACAAAGGTCTCAACGCAACAGATGGTGCGTCAATCGGACGCCTGGTCTGTGTGTTACTAGCCTTTTCGTACCCGGGGCCCGGTTGGTTTTGTGTGCAAACCAATCCGTCCATATCTAAACTATACCCCGAACTCTCATAGGTTAAACTCATAGTGACCGTTTCTTCACGTGATCACCAATGCCGCTGACGGTTCATCAAACAGACGTCCAGTCTGAAAGTTATCAGCATTTCCGTTCTAGGGGCCCGTTTGGATTTCGGGTGCAATCCAACCCGGCCACTATCCAACTGCAACCAAAACTCAAGAGAAGTATTTCAAAGGTTATGTTTCATCAAGAGGAAGTCAACGAGATAGACGGCGCGTCAATCGGACGCCCGGTCTGTGAGTTATTGGCTTTTTCGTGCTAGGGGCCCGTTTGGTTTCGTGAGCGAACCATCCCGACCGCACTCCGACGGAATCCAAACCTCAAGAGGAGTAGGCCAAAAGTTCCGTCTCATCAAGATGAATTCAACAAAGTCGAATTCACGTCAATCGGACGTCCGGTGCTCAAGATATATGTGTTTCCGCTCTGAGGGCTCGGTTGGTTTCATATCCGAACCAACCCGGCCGATCCCAAAGTTCTCCGAAGCCTTGAGTGTAATATACCGAAACGGCCGTCTTGATCCAAAGATAGCATCTCCGCTGACGATGTGTTAATCGTAGGTCCGTAGCCCAAGTTATGGGAAAAAGACCGAAAGTGGTCCGAAAAAGGAGGGACTAGGGCCGGACCTACCCGACCCAACCCCCCTGGGTCGGCCCAAACCGGGTCGACCTGACCCAGGTCCGGGTTTGACCTGGCGGGGCGTGACCCGGACCGGTCTGACCAAGCCGGCCCGGCTCGGCAGGGTGGCTCGCTGGCTCGGCCAACGAGATGGTGCTCAGTGGATGCGGCGCGCGCCGCGTCCCCCTGGATCCCGTGCGACCGTGACATCCACCCGCTCTCCGCCGCGGCTTCAGTCGCGGCGGTTTCTCCAGGCGGCGCGCTGGGGATGCCGTCGCCTCTGGGCTGCCGGCCGGTGCCGGCCTCCAGCGACCTGCGCCACCAGTGGTGTCTACGGGCCACAGGAGTTGCTCGGGTGGTCCGTTTTCAATTCCGTCTGCGCCGATGCTATTCCTGGATCCCGTTCTTCACTGCGGAAACATCAAATCGTCTCTGCGGCCCGTTCCATCATTGCCTATTGATCCGCACGTCAAAAGCAACAACTACGGAGTTTTTTGTTCACCTTCGCGGCCCCGACTACGACCACACTTTTTTTCGTCCTTGACGGCGCGGCGCAACGGCGCCGCACATCCTTCCCGCATTTCTCCAGGTCCCCGCGCGGTGCCGTCGCACCATGCCTCCATCTTCTGAACCACAACAACACAACAACAAAGGGGGAGGAGGGTCGTCCGTGTTCATGCGGTCCGAACTCCTCCCGTTAAGATGATAACAAGCGGCCCAAAAATATAAGACGAGGAACGACAAAGGATGTTTCACGATCAAGAATCAATAAACCCCTACCAGGATATTTGACGCCGCACGTCGGGTGTCGCGGAGAATGGCGTCGCGGGATCGGACGTAGATTCCGTGGACGTTGGGGTGAGTCAGAGGAGGAAACGACGTCTCCTCACTTGTAGCTATGATGAAGAAGGATGGTACGTTTTCGTTGGCGATGATCACCACGGTCGGCGACTTCTCCCTTGTCGTGGAGGAAGATGAAGATGGAAGAATCCAGGTCGCCGAGTCTTCTAAGTCGAAGGGTCGATGTTCATCATCGGAGAAGAACCGTTCTTCACATTCTTCAACATGGAAGATGAACTTCTATCTCCTCCCCTTCCGCACACAACCATCCAAACCCTAATAAAATAAGACTCTTCTTATTTTATTACCCATCTCATGCATTTTCAAAACATTTCAAATGTTGAAATAACTTTACTTAATTAATCTTGAGCTTGTCAAATTTAAATGAAGTAGAGTTAGCATCATTAATGAGAGGATGTGTCACAAGGGGGGTTGGAGTTAGTTATGGAAGATGAGATATCGTCCACATAATGGGGGAGTTAGAGGAGGTTTAAGAAAAGTGAAGGGGTGGGGTTAGTGTGGGCCCCACCACCCTCATATCCTCCAAATGGAAGTTGGGTGGTTTTCCCCAACATCCACCCAAAGCATTAAACCACTTAGAGTAAAATAAAATTGATTCTTAATTTTATTTTACTTTCCACAAAAATTTAACAACTTCTCTCGTGTAAACGCAACTTCGGAAAAGGTGTTCCTAAGAAAATACCGGCGCTGCAATTCCATCAGTTCCCTCGGAATTCGAGTCCGAGTACTGGTTGAAGAGTTAGAAATTCCCGCTCGTTCGTTCACTGAACGTACCTGAGCTAAACTTCAGAAATTGATTCCGGGCACACCAGGCCTCGTAATCAGGCACCGTCAGAAACTGCATTCTTGTAAAATTTCAAAGAAAAATAAGAAAAAGGTTTCCTTGAAATTTCCTGGATGTTATACCATGGAGGAGGGGGGGGGGGGAATCCGGGGTTTAGGGAAGAGGGTGGGGGATTTCCTAGGTCGAGGGAGGAGGGTGGGGAGGGGGGTGTCCGGGGTCCAAGAAGGAGAGTGGGGGGGGGGGGGGGGCTATCTAGGGGCTGTCCGGGGTCCAGGGAGGACGGTGGGAGGGGGTGTCCATGGTATAATGAGGAGGGTGGGGGGGGGGGGGGGGGGGCTCTCCGGGGTCCTGGGAGGAGGGTGCGGGCTATCCAGGGTTCAGGATGGAGGGTGGGGGGCTATCCGGGCTCCAAGAAGGAGGGTGTGGACGCTATCCAGGGGGATTTCCGGAGTTAATGGGATGGGTTTTACATATTTTCTATGAATATTCTTTCATGTTTTAAACAATAATTTCATTATATCAAATTCTAATCAGACCACCAATTTTCTAAACTCCACTAAAAAATTACCATTTCATTAAAATAGGGGGATTTAACATGAAATCATCAAATCATGTTTTATTATTTATAGGTAAAAAAATAAAGATAATATGACCTACTTAATCACACATATATTCAGGCAGACCGAATCAATAAAAATCAAAGGTCAGTAATATCAGTTAAAAATGTAACAGATCAATCTGTCCCTAATCACCATCACTATCATCACCATCATATTCACCCTCACCTTCATCCTCATCGTCATCCCCATCATCTTCCCCACCCTCCTTCTCGCCCTCTTACTCAGCCTTGGCCTCCTCATCGCCCTCCTCCTCCACCTCGACCTCCTCCTCAGCCTCCTCCTCGCCATCTTCTCAACCACCACCAGAAGTTCCACCTAGTAAACAATATATAGAACATATAAATGACATATTGTCCTCACAAGTTGTGCTAGCCTCTAGTGTAAGTGTTGGATGTAAAGCTTCCATTAGTTTCATAAATGCAGTGTTTTCCATAGCAGGCTGTGCTGCCATCTCTGTGGACCTTTTTTCAGCCTGTTCTGCCTGTGCCTTAACCTGCTGCAACTCGGTGTCACTACTACTCGTACCTAAGGGGGGTCAATACATCGTCGGAACTATACTCTACCCAGGCTGGAAGCGTAATCTACCAGGGTGCTCATCTCCCAACACCTGATGTAAGTGATCATTTGGCCCAAAATTGTCAGGTTTTTGGGCATGACGGGCCTCAAAAGTAGCCTATTACAAATATAAACAGATTATTAAATTACAAAATAGAGATTAAAATTTTAAATCTACAATGTAAAACTTACTATATACTATTTAGTTGTTTTATTATCCGCACTTCCATATTTCTTCTTTCTACTCGAGCAAAACTGTTTTTCTCGAGGCACACATCCTTCTATATTTAATTAATAACTCTATAATGAAATTGAATATAAGAAACCATAATTACAAATAGGATTCAAAAAAGTAGTAATTTCATAACTAAAATTATATAACAACTTTAGAAATCGAATAAATTATAGAGGAAGTAATAGAAAGTGGAAGCTGTAAAGAAGGATTATAAATTGTCATACCAGCTGTCTCTCATGATCTGGCATCGTAGTTTATCCCAATGCGTGGACAAATTTCTTAGCATTAATGTTTTTTGATTTCCTCTAGATGCATCCTATGTAAAATTCAATAATTAATATAAATGAAAAACATGTAAATTTTCATTTGAATACTTCTAATTTGATTTATACTGTAAATTGGATAATAGCCCTGTGAGTAATCATCTGTCAGTACGATTCTAATGAACAATCACCCATGACAGGGACCAACTCTAACTCTATTCCCACTCTATCACGCCAGCCAATGTACAACTCATTCTTATAATCTCTCCAAATCTCGCCTAAATTTTTTAGACATGCTGGCTGTGCACCCTCACATCGGATAAATTACACCGTAGTTGAAACCAAAATATTAATTCATATAAATAAAAAATTAATATATTACATTAAATACAACAGATTTTTTTACCCATATCTCTACCCAGGCATTATCCTTGACTTCATTTGGAAGCTTTCTCCGTGAGAGCAGGATGACAGTAATGATGTCAGAGTATTTGGAAAGTCTCTCCAAAAAACACCAACATTGCTGCCCTGTTTTTTTAATCATCTGACTATATTCATTGTAATCCACCATCAACTGCCTGTAGTAGTTCCACAGCACACACATGTGTGTACACCCCGCCCCCACCTCCTATCAATAGATGTATCTGTTATGAAATAAAAACAAATATTTTTTCAATACATGTTATAATGAAAATAAATAATGGTGTAACAATTTTTTAGGGTTGTATAAGTATACCCGTTGTAGTATGATCAATAGGGGCCGCTAGATTTATAGAAATTGAAGGAAAACTCTGTATAGATGGAGTGAGTCCCAGTGTTTGTATAAGGCCCCGGCCTTAAACATTACTTAATACTGAATTAAATGAATAATTCACATTGAGGATATTTTCAAGTTTAGAGTTTTAGAGAATTAGATCATAAAACATGTATTACATTCCACATTTAAGCAAAGTGGTTACATAAAAGATAGTATTCATCAACGGAAACATATATAAAATAAAACATGGATTCATTCTTGACACTTCCTTGAAACTATCATCATATCATGTACCTTTCCCTTGACTTGTGAAAAACATTTCAAAAACTTGGGATGAGCATAAAAATCTCAATAAGGGTTATAAAAATATGAAAAGGAAACATGAGTTCATATATACATAATAATGAAATCATACTTTACCCATAAAACATAGGCACTTTAACATACCACATCAAATCATGAATAAATCATGGAAATCATAAGACATAAAGGTAACTTGAGGCATTCATAACATTCTTACATAGGGAGTAACCCTCTTGGTTACGTTTGGAATACCCATCACAGTATATTCCCTAAATCTCTTCAAAGAAACCTTAACGTTTCACTCCTTTGTGTTACACAATGCATTGGGGGGATATATCGGGCTTACCTGCCCTTAGTTTATCATATAACCACCCATCTTCATAATAATGACCAAGAACCACAACATAATCGTATCACATAAAACATGCATAAAGGAAACAAAACATTTCCACCTTTCAATCACAAGATATCAATAAAACACATTGATATAAAAACATTATGAAAACCATTTTCAATAACAAAATAAAAGAAAAGTAAAACATGGTATTTAATTTTATTTTTAATAAGTATGGCTTGTAGAGGAAGCCGAAACTCAAATAATGGTCACGACGGCGGAGAAGTCATTGCCGCCGCATACGTACGACAAAAAAAACATTCCCTTTTGTCATTTAGTAAACGATTCATATAAAAAAGATTCTTTTTGAATATACATAAAAGTCAAAGGGGTTTATACACCGTATAAAAGAAGGTTGTGTACAAAACAAAATATGCCTCAATGAAAGGAGATTGAGACGAAGTCCCATACCTCGTATCCGAATTGACTTGATCGTTCTTTAATCTTCTGAATAATAAACTTGAGTTAATTTATAATTGATTAAGAACCTTTTTAAAGTTCATTATTCCTTTTATATCACTTATTACCATGTCATGAACACTATGTAATTATTTTAGTTAATAACGGTCGTTTTAACGATCATTGGTACTTGAGTCAAAATATGCTCATTATAATTAAAAGTTGTTGATGTATCCATTATATCCAGAGTTATACTCATGATGTATATATCATATATATCATATATATCCAGTATATACATGCATTTATAATATTACACAACGTTTGGTGGTATGAAATGAAATGCACCGTTCATGGAGACGGTAAGCCATACGTACGCATGAACGCTACTTTGATTTCTATTTCATATTTTATGGAATTAAAACATAATGATACATAATAGTATTTTAATTTCAGTATGGTATCATATATAATATCATTAAATATATCCTTTATACATACCACATATGGTATTAATGAATCAAATCACTTTGAGGGGGCGGTAGTCCGCACTTCCTAAAATGAAGATATTGCGTTTACTCATAATGGTAACCATAAAGATATGACATAAATGAAAAATAAAGAATCTTAAGTAAAACATAAACATATTATATATAATATATAAATATAGTTCCATCTTAATGGCCACCTTTTAAGGTGATATATGAGTGTTGAACAATCATCGTTTCGTGAGGCAGAAATTCGCCATCCACGGAAACCGAATGTTCTTTAACCATTATATGTTGGTGTGTGTAAGTGTAGGTCGAATCCTTATTATAACAAAATACTAGTATATGGAAGATACTGGTGTTGTTACAAACGAATTTAATAAAAAGAGTTTAGGGGGTCAGAGAAGCAAAATAAAACAAAAGAACACAAGAGAAGACACTACCTTTAAATCGGGTAACTCTTTTTGATTTGAGATCAAAGGCTTCCTTGGGAATACTTATGCCCAAAGTGAGGCTTATAGGAGTTATAGAGGGATGTGGAGAGACATAATGGTCAGGGTTTTGCCAATCCAAAGGCTTTTTATGTGTGGTTAATGAGGTAGAGGTGGGGGCCTTTTATAAGAGGAGAGGAGGGGCAATCTTAGAAAGTAATGAAATGTTACTTTATTTTAAAATGGATTTCGGATTTAAAAGGTCCCACATTTATATAATTCTAGGATAAGGTGATAAGGGTTCTAAATCCACCCATACAATATGTTTTGGACAAGTGTGGGTCATAGAGTTTACATTATCGTTTCATTTTATTTAAATCGTTAAATAATGAGGTAATCACTGCATCATCATGGTGTCATAAATAATTTAATTTATTTAATGTCTAAAAATTATAAACCAAATACTATAATGTAGGAAATCTTTTTATCTTTCCAATTAATATTTATAGTAAAAAATCTGACTTGTATAACCCCATTAAAAATTGTTTTAGTAAAACAACTCATGTTTGTGTCATTTTTATTTTAACCTTAAATAAAAAGATATTAATGTCATTTTCCTTCCAAAGTGGCTCCATGGGGTCCACAAGTTGACCCATGGATTATATTGGTCGGCCTTGACACATCCAATAAGGTTAGGACATGTGTCAAGCGCATCTCATATTATTAAAATATTATTCTTAACTTAAATTACACTAATTACCTCTAATCACGATTAAAATCATAAAGTTACTATTCACCAAAAAATTATTTTAATCCCATTGAACCACATTTTACTTCTTAATGAAAACCATGTATGTTGTATTTTTTAAATTCAAACCACATAGGTGGTAAAATTTCATTAAAACGAAAAATCATTTTTTATAAGTACCACTTAGTGGTTTCACTATTCCTCAAAAATTGAAGTTTTCCAGAAAAAAACCAAAACATCACCCTAAGATATATTAGATATTCTGAATTCAAAAATGATGTCTATTTTAAAAAATTAAAAACCTATAAATTGCATTAATTAATTTAATAATTAATTCCATCTTTCAGAGCAAATCGCGTGTTTTTATGAAACAATAAGTATCAAAAGATTGACACTAGTTTAAGTCCAATTTTGAAGTGAAATTAATTTCAACGACCAATATTGGATTAAATGATAAAAATATATTCTAATTTAAATTTAAAACCAATTCAAAATATATTCTAATCATATAAATAAATTAGTTCAATAAGAGGTTTTGAATTAAAATACAACATTTTTCACTATTCATTAAAAAAAAGAATATTTTCGGAAAAATATCAAAAATTCACACAAAGTAAATTTTGATGTCCCAATCATAAAGAATAAGTTTATTTTGACAAATAGAGCTTATAAAATTGTCAAATGATAGATTTAAAAGATGGTTTGCCATCAAAAGTTAGTAAAACAATCTTTTAAAAATATTAGTGTATTCCAGGCTTAAGATTGGATTTATTCTCATTTTAAGCCTCTAAAACTCTATATAATTCATTAATAGACATAGATAAAAATATCTATTATTCATTACTAACTTGGGATGTCACAGTTTTCTCTACAGGGAAAGACTCTGGTGGAGGAGGAGTGGAAGAATATGGAATATAAAATCCCGGAGAGATCGAAGCGGTAGTAAAAGAAGATGAAAGGGATGGCTGGCCAAATGCTGGATGGGGAGTGGGAATCATCATCGGATATGATACAGAGAGGTGAGGAGGGTCATATGTAAAGGGTGGTGAAAAAATGGGAGGCCTAAATATTCAGTGTGTCCCTAACGGCACACCAGGATCAGAATTTAAGATGGATGGTATGTTAGTGGGAGTGGCAGGGTCTAATCGGGTATGCCGACCAGATCGTCTACCTCCCGTAGCACCCCCTCATATGAACACCCCGAGTACTGGGACCACTACTTAGCTTCTAATCCAATAATTGTCTCCTAATAGATGGATCCTGAGAAACAGTTTAAAAAAATTAATCACATGCGATTATATATAATTTAAATAAATATATTTGAAATAAAATAGACACTGCATGCACTAGTGGTGGAATGCCTAGCTCGATCATGCGACGATTGTTGTCCATAATCTGTTTCCATCGCCTCTCTTCAATTGGTTTCATTTCCAGAATTTGAAAACAAATATAGAAGTAAATAGAAAATGATAACTAATGTGTAACCCAAAAAACAAAATAAATGATAGGGAATAGGGGGATTTGTGGATAATTTAACTAACCATTGTTTTAGGTCATCTTGAACAAATATATAATGAAGTTAATAAATCTTACAAGATGTAATAAAAAAATTTATTTTTTAGTAGGATGATTATTTAATAAGTGTCATTAGTCTATTAAAATCATGGAACATTGATTCTACCAGATTCATAAGTGCATTTTTTTTCAAAATTAAGGAGAAATTTAATTTCTATAGCTTAGGTAGATGATGCAGGTTTCAATATATAATCATGTTGAATAGAACCAACCTTAACAACCCAACTCAAGGTAAACCAAAATAATTGAGAACATGAATGGATGATTTTATATATTTCCCTCCACAACTTCAGGTTCATAGTCAACTCTGACAAATAAGCTATTTGATTAATCAGAAAAAATAAATGGATTGGTTCCAATGGTAGGAGGGATGGTTTCAGTTCCATCATCACCATCATCAAAAATATGTCTTGGAATTACTTCACCTATGACACCAAATTAAAGTCGAAGTTGGTCTTTGACATAAAAAAGTTGTTTAGCCATTGATGAAAATACATATGGTTATTCAGTAGAAAGAGTGAGAGTCATATTAATTACTCGAAATCCACAATCATCAATAAATGTGCCTTTTCTTATCATCGAATCAAACCAATGGCATTTCATCATCGTGAATCGTCCATGAGAGTAATAATCCAACATTATTATTTTTTCAGCGACTCCATAATTACCCAAATGTTAAAATCACGGTCTACTATCTGATGCACTTGCATAACAATCTGTTGTGGTAGTAACCATAACACCATAATGTTCTGTTCTCATATTCTTTTCTCGTTTAGTGACAAAACTTTTGTACCCATTGATAAAAATTGATTTACAGTAATGAACCACAGTAGTAGGATAAAAAACCAAAGCACTTATTTCCTTAGAGACAGAGTCAGTAAAAAAACTCAATAACTGTAATATGGATGAATATTAAACTTAATTAAATATTGATTTAATTATTTTAAATAGTAATATTTTTACCTTCAATTTTAACGAAGCAGAAAACTATTTGATATGAAAAGTCTCCCTCATTCTCAGAGATAAAGAATGATGCTTTTTATTTATCATTGTTTTATGTTCCTTATAGATAAAAAATATTAATAATTTAACAAATATATATATATATACATATTCAATTTAGTTACATGACATTGTCATCGAACAAATCACAGTTGAAAAAAAATGTGCGATGTTCCATCTCCTAACCTTCAAGGCTTAATGTCTTCAATGTATATGATCCATGAATTCCTCCTATTTGAGGAAGTGATGAAAATATTATTTCAATTTTCTCATAATGTTCTTCTTTAGTTCTCATTGGTCTGTTCATTCATGTAGTATGATCAGACAAATACATTGAGCAGAAATTCATACATTATTGAGCCATGTAACCGTTCATGATAGAAACTTCAGGATGATTCTTGTTTTGAACATAAGACTTTAATGTGTGTATATATATTTCAATTAGACACATCCAAATAAAAGAAACAGGTTCTCCGAGAAGTATTTCAGTGGTAATATAGACAGTGAGATGTAGCATGCATGTGAAAAATGATGGAGGAAATATTTTATCCAACTCACACAAAAATAATGGGGGCATCTGTCAACATTTTTTTTAAGAAATACTTGTACAACTTCTTAGCACAAATATCTCTAAACAAAGGGCACAAAAAAATAACAGTCAACCTTAAATTATTGGACAAAATATGATAGATTTCTATTGGAATCAACACGTGCATAAGAACGTACTAATCATGAGTCTTCAAAGTTTTTAGCTTCAACTCTCTTCTATTAACCCATTTAGATATGTTTCTTGAATAACCATCAAGAACTATAATTGTATCTAATACTTCCAAAAATTCTTTTTTTCCGTAGGTGTCATCACATAAGAAGCACATTGAATTTTCCATTTATTTTCACCAATACGCACAGGATGCAATTATGGTCTGATGCCCCAATCCACCAAATGATGCCGAGACCATAAATCAACTTTTCTATTTCCCTTAACATTTAGACGTATCGAAAGAAAAATTTCACATATATTCTTTTCAATGTGCATTACGCCTAATCAATGAAGTAATAAATTTGTTGAACAATAAGGAAAATAAAAAAATATACTCCTCTTCCTCCAATTGAAATAGGTTTCAGTGGAAACATTATTTCTCTTTCTAGAATTCATTTTACCCTTACCGAATGAAAAAATGAAATATTTCAATTAATTAAGCACATAACTTCTAGAAATACAGTGAGGTGGATCATCAGTATATGTGGTATTATCAAATCTTTTACGATTATTTCTATTTGGATGGTCCATTGGAAAGAATCGTCAATGTACAATAAAACTGAAACTACATTGATGTTTCAATCTTCTGGATCATGTATTCTTCATACAAACAAAACATTATAGTTTTCCCTTCGTGCTCCATCCATACATCATTGCATAAGACATAAAATCATTGATTGTTCACATAAGCGCATCACACATCTGAAATATGTCTTTCGAATATGAATCGTATGTGCACACACCCACATCCAAAATAAGTTTAAACTCTTTTATTAAAGGCTGCATATATAAATCAATATCAATACTGGGATCAAAAGGGGAAGATACGAGTATAATCATGAAAGTGAATGGTTTTTTCATACAAAACCATGGGGGAAGATTATAAATGTGTATAAAAACTGGCCATGTGATGTGTGAAGTAAGCATCTTCCCGAACGAATTAAAACCATCGCATGAAAGACCCAGCCTCACATTACACACGTCAGCTACAAAATCAGGATATCAAACATCAAATCTCTGCCATGCAAATCCATCTGCAGGGTGAACCAACTCTTCAGTAGACTTATTTCTCTCGGTATCATGACATCTTATTTTTATAGATATTTTATCAAACATAAAAATATTTTGGAGTCTGGGGATCAATGGAAAGTGACACATTACTTTCTATGGCCCTCAAGATGGTGTTCCATCAGATTTTGACATCCATCGGAATGTGCCACATTTTATAAAATCATTTTTTTCACCAGTTTCCTCTCAAAAAAAAACTACAATCTTTCGGGATAGAATGAATTTTGTTTCTTGAAAATCCCCATTCCTCAACTAGATTCCATGTCATATAGTGGTTTGAAGGAATATATGCGTCATCTAAAACTAAATCCTTCAATAAGGTAATAATGTAATCGATTATTGTATTATAAATTCCATACATAGTTTTCCTATAAAACAATCGGATTAAAAATTCTAGCTTTTTCATTTTATCGCACTGTCGATATACTTGAGTCATGGCAGCATTTGTCAATTTTTTCACCCTGACAATATCATCATTTTCATTAGATGCATCATCTGCCCTCGTATCGAAGTCTTTTTGAGTCTAAATCCTTTCTTTTTCATGATGATGAATAAACGAAAACCAGTCATCTAACAAATTTTCTAGTTCAGTCCTTTCATTTCGATCATCAGCAATTTGAGCTTTCATTTTCTCCCCATTGTGATACCACCCATAGTATTTTTCTTGAAAACCATACTTGGTTTTGTGGTAGATAAATTCTTCACATATCAACAAAGGACTTCCAACACAATTAGAACATGGGCAGTATATGCAACCACTATCTAAAGCACTGTGAAATGAAAATTCTAAAAAGCTATTCAAATTGTTTTTAAAATTGCTTGATATCTGATTGGTTTCATACATCCAACTTCTATCCATTATGTAAAAAGAATTATTTTAAGTGATTCAGTTATAAGAAATTCAATAAGATTTAATTTTAATCGAAAATATAATTAAGTAAACGATAAAGGAAGGATTTCTATTTGATGTAGTGAACTATTGAAACAATATAAAGATATACTAATTAATTCAGTTATGTGTGCCTAAATTTGAGGCGAGATGTGTTTTGAAATTTTTTCATTTATCACATTCCATGAATACACCATAAGCCTAATAAAACATTGTTCAAGATATTTCAGAGTGATGGCTTTTCATGGAAGATGTAGAATGTGTAAAAAGAGTTTTTTAAATAAGTTATTGATGCTAAAAAATGGAAATATTGTGAAAAGGTAGTACAATTCACAACACCCAAACTAAATTCCATATAAAGTACCATATCACCCCACTAAAAAAAGTAAAATAACCTAAAAGGAGTTGCTATGATGACTTCAAATCAAGTTGATTCATATAATCATGACACTTGAATTGTAAAACGAAAATAGAAAACAAATAAAACTACACTTATTGGGTATGTCATGCCACACATGTCACCACCTGGTTTTAGTAAAATAAAAATTAAAAAAATAATGATAGATGAAAAAAATTAAAAATATATTAAGCCTTACAGATTTGGAGAGTAGAACTAAAAAATGATTGACTTTAGATGGATTTATTGGTTGGATGTAGTTCCCAGCCTATATAAAGAGAGATACCTCTAGTATAGAATTCAAGGGGGAAATATCCAAGGCTTCCAAAATCATAATCACTATGAAGCCAAGGTAAATTTTCCTAAGGTATTCTAAAACAAATAATCATGAATCCAAGGGGGTTTCCAAATACCATTAAAAGCTATGTTTTTAAAATGAATCCCTGGTTGTTTTCTTCAAGGAATTCCAAATCATTAATTAATGAACAAGTAATCAAAAACTAAAATAAAATTTATTTATATTCATTTTCAATAAGTCTCATATAAGAGGAACTTGCCTCTAGTCCCATTATGTGTTATAGGTATCCCAAATGATTCACTCATGTTCAATAACTCATTCTTGGCACCCCTATGGTCATACCTTTCATTACCCAATTAGTTTCCCAAGTGAAGCGCACCCCATGGGTGGATAATGCTTAGGCTTCTACACTAATAGTTTGTTCAAGGATCATAAAGAGGTTTAATTTCATAATGTATAGACAAAAATATTTATTTTTAAATTTGAGATTAATAATAAACTATGCCAATGATACTTAACATAATAAAGAACAAAAAACAAGGATACTTTTAAGGGATAGTTTATAAAACATCTTCTATATGCTCAAAGACATCTACCAATCGTGTTTTAGTCATTGATTAAATATCAAATAGTGTGAATCATAAAATTTTACAAAATCCCTAGACATAGGGAATAATGACAGTGACTTTTCTAGATAGTGAAATAAATGGGGTAAATTTGAGAATAGAAGGACATCCTTATAGCTAGATCTAGGGGGTGGGGGTTGTCCAAGAGGGTGTGGTGGTGTCCAGGGGGGCTGTCCATGTGGGTGGGAGGTCTATCCAGGGGATGGGGTGGTGTTCAGGGGGGGTGTCCAAGGGGGTGGGGTTGTCCAGGGGGTGGGGGTGGCCAGGGGGTGGGGTGCTGTCTGGGGGGGGGGGGTGTCCAAGGGGGTGGGGCTTTCCAGGGGGTGGGGTGTCTAGGGGGGCTATCTAGGGGGTAGGAGGGCTGTCCAGGGGGTGGGGTGGTGCCCATGGGGGGTTGTTCGGGGGGTGGGGGTTGTCTAGGGGGTGGGGTGGTGTGGTGTCTATGGGGGATATCTAGGGGGGTGGGGGCTATCCAAGGGGGTGTGGTGGTATTCCGAGAGGATGTCTAAGGGGGTGGGGGTGTCTGGGGGTGGGGTGGTGTCTAA
Source organism: Viscum album (assembly GCA_963277665.1). Taxonomy (NCBI): domain Eukaryota; kingdom Viridiplantae; phylum Streptophyta; class Magnoliopsida; order Santalales; family Viscaceae; genus Viscum; species Viscum album. Next base: position 1,716,967,134 of record OY728130.1, read on the forward strand.
GGGGGTTGTCCGGGGGGGGGGGGGGGTGGTGTAGAAAACTCCCCTCCCTCCCCGGACAACCCACACCCCCTCTTAAGTGAAATTTGTATAAGAAAATCATCATCAATTTTCTTATCCCATCTGACCATATACCATACCACCCAAAGAATACCCTATAACTCAGAAATATCCTAATTTTATACATAATATCGTAGGACATAATCGATATATGGACAATATCATCAGCCACACTCATCCACATCCCATCATAACACCCCTATAGGTTGTAACCATACCCCATAGCCCATAAGGAACTCACATAACAATTTCCAACTTACCCAACTCACTCAATGAAATAACCCCAAAGAGTCGCTCAGACCATTATCCCTTTCAAACACATTCCATGTACTACATGAATAAAAAAACTAAGGATGTCACCATATATCATCTTATGAAGAGGTTTCACTAAAAAAATTCTACCAAAACAAAACCACATTAAGTCAACATCTTAAATTTATCAATATAGAAAACAAGATAAATAATACAAATCAACGAAACAAGTTATCACATTATACATGAAATCGAGGAATATTATTTATACTAAACTATACATGAAATCCCCCATAAAACTAGAACATTATAAAACCAATACCTCCATTATTTAGATAACATAACCCGCAAAAAAATAACCAAAATTATTCAACACCTAAAATGGGTTTTAACTATCCACATGGAAAACGAGAATGCCTTAATATACAAATGAAAAGGATTCCACTAAAAATAACTTCTACCCAAGCCCCCCATCACATTAAATAATATAAAACCTCACTCTCATGATCAGATCTTATAGAAGGGTCTTATGGAAAGGGAACATGATAGGAGAAATAGAAATACAGGAAAAAGCAGACCACATTGACCTCGTTGAGGCGAAATCAAAACAGATAACAAACAAAAATAGATGCATGACATTACACTTAAAGATGAGAAGTATAGAATTAATGAATTACCTAATTGTAGAGAGAGCATTAAGAGATACCTTGAGGTGAAGAGAGAGCGTCGAAATCAATTAGGATTATAGATGTAATCGGGTGGAGGGATTTTGGAAGTGCTGCTATTTGGGGGAAAATTTCCCAACCGTTTGTTAAAACCACTGGGAAAGATTTTATTTACCAACAGTTTTAAAAACCATTGGTATATATATAGCTTCTCTAATATTTTCCCAATTTTTTGAGTAAACCTTTAGGAAAATAGAATCTTCATCCCATTATCCCAACGGTTTGAAGAAAGCGTTGGGAAAAAATAAGTATACCAACAATTTACTCAAACTATTGGTATACAAGTGTTGGGTAAACACAATTTTCTAGCAGTTCCTTGTGGATTATGGTTAGGTTTTTTCCATTAAATTCCATGTGGATTCTAAGTGACTCAACAACATCCTTGTGGATGATCTTGGATACTTATAAACATACAATACATTTTTCAGTATGGAGTCAAAGCATGTATAACCGTGGTTTTGTGGAAGATTAGATTCACACGACCACTCAGTTTTGGATTTCTTGTTACTATAACTATTATAAATATATTATTATTATAGAATAAACTTGTATAATTGATCAATTTAGGTTAAGGAAACAATTATGGTGCCTTAATTATTATTGTTCTCATACCCTACATGGGAATTTTGATGCACTTGTAAATTTCACGAGGTATCTGAAAAAGGGAATAGGCATTGTGGTGGACTACTAATCAGGGGAGAATTGAGCTGGTGATGGGATATGATAGACCTTATATATACTTGTAGTTTATCATTTTGTGTTTATATTCATTATTTACACTAGTTATGATTTCCAATTTCGGAATACTTTATTGGTAGGAAATGTATGCCATATTTACCTTTCTTCATGATTACTTTGACTATTTATTATATTGGATATTGTTGACTACCAATCCTATGAAATGATAATGAGGTTATTTTCTCCCCACTAATATAATCAGACCCTTTCTATAAGTATAAAATCTCTTACACATGAGGTGGCACGCATGAGGGAATGCAGTATTCTAACTCAGACTTGGTTGTTCGGGAAAGGATGTTAAAAAATGGTATCAGAGCATTAGGACTCACCAAAATGGTTCTTCACTTTGAATTTTGATAAAAATTATAGATAAAAGATTGTATGTTTGAGTCTAGGGAATGGTAACTATCATAGTGCCATTCCAGTGATGTATCCAGGACCTCCAAGTGTCTATAAAATTGGTAATTATGTTATGATATTATCATTGATTGAATTCACCTCAAGTGATTGAAAATGACGTTGATATGAAATTTATGGGATTTAGGACTTGTTCATGCATCATCACTAGAAACATAGGTTCAAATTCTATATTTATACACGTTTTTTTCTATATAGAAATTCATTAATTAAACTCCTTGATTTGTGTTATCTGTTTGGGATAGTTTCTCCTTATGTGATATATCTATTCCATATTGTTTTGATATATCTTTACTGTAATTGATTAGTTTAATATAAATTACTATTTAATTAGTATATATATAATTATTGTCAATATCCTAGAAGGAAACTGACAAGGGTTATTACTAGGAGTTGTTTACCCTGGGTTAAGAGTTGAATCTATGGAAACCATTTTTTGATCTCGTAGACTTGTTGGTAAAAACATTGTTTGATATCATAGACTAATAGGGGTTTATCCAAAAGATTTTATTTCTTTTCTGAAGTGTGTTGCATCATATTATAGAGGATTCTACCTCAACATAGTCGTATGGAACTTCATGGGAAGCAGGCTGAAAGGCATACAATAAGAAGGAGGTTTTAGCATTACCATTTGGACTTTTATGACAATGAAGTTGCTATTTTATCACAATTGATAATGGTATAGGTAGCAAAGACTCTTCAAGTAGTATATGATATCTTAGTTCCTATCCTAATAATAAGAGTTCAAAACTATGGTCAAATATGCCCTCAATTTATCTCCATAATTCCTCATACATACTAGGAACTGGAGGTCCTCAGGAAATTAAGTAATGGGTTGAAATTAATGTGGATATTTGACCTATTATAAACTATGAAGGATCATTGGGTTAAAGTAATATGATCATGTGTTAGTTCTATATCCATTTCAATAACCCATATCATATGGTCCCATCCGAGGTGAAGGAGCTAATGGTTCTGCTAGAAAACTTAGGAATGGATTCATAATGTTTGGTACTTCACCTTAGGACTCACCTATGTTTTTTGTTAAGAATGCGGAAAATAAAAATGAGCTATGCGTTGATTTTTTAAAGCTAAACCAAGGGATGGCCAGGAACCAATAACCATTTACATCAATTGATGTTATTTTCAATCAGCTGGTGGGAGCCCAATGGTTCCCCAAAATTGTTCTTTTATCAGTCATTCACTATATTTGAGTTAGAGAGGAGGATATTCTGAAGATAACATTTAGTAGAATGTATGGAATTTATGAGTACTTTGTAATTCTATTTGGGATAAAAAACACAAATACAATGTTCATGGACCTAATGAACAAGACCTCCATCCGTACATGGACTCATTCTTCATGGTTTTAATCAAATGAAATCCTAATCAACTCACTAAAGCCATAGAAACATGATAGAAACCATGATATAGTCTTGAGTATGATTTGAGCACATAATCTTTACACTATAATTTTGAAGTATGAATTCTGTATTTGAGAGGTAAAGATTATAGTACATGTGGTGTTTGAGACTAATATATATTTATTAACAGATAGAGATTAGGCATTCTTGTCCTGGACATGTCCCCACGTGTTTGATATTAGTATATTTTTGGATTTAATTGGATATTACTCTCAGTTTATCATGTAGTTATTCAAATTATTAGAAGACTTGATAACACTGAAAAAGAAGGGGTTGAAATTCTAGTGGTTAGACCAGTGTGATGATTTATTCCTCGAACAAAAGACAAGGTTGATGATAGCTCTAGTACTGATACTCCTTGATATTAATATTGGTTATTTAGTGTACTATTATACATCATTAATAATATTTGGAGTGGTGTTGATGCAAAGAGAGTAGGTATTATCCTATGGATCTTGTCAGTTTCGATCCCCTGAATGGAACTACCCTACACATGACATGGAGCTTTCATCTATGGTCCACGATCTAAATTATCAGTGATACTATCACTTTAGTATGATATTAATTTTTTATACAATATATAATATTCTTCTCTATATATTCACTCAAGGGGACCTAAAACTAAGGTAAAGGATCTAGGTTGATATGCATGTTTTACATTGTGTTTTTGGAGTGGCCTACAAAAATTCAAAGCGACTCACATAGGACTGAGCAAGAAATACAATCCTCAAACTGACAGACAGTCTGAGGGGACTATACACATATTTAATTATATGCTTTAATATTGTGTGCTAGACTTAGATGGAGCATGGACTGATCACCTAGAATTGAATTAGTTCGGCATGAATAAAAATTTCCTTGATTCAATTTAGATGGGACCTCAAATAGAAATTTACAGGATACCATATCGATCACATTTTGTTGGTATCAGGTTGATGGGATTGCACTTTTGGGACTAGTTTGGTCAAGAGGCCTCCAAGAGAGTTCATATGAGTGTGATGATTTTGATCATCGCTCATAGAAGACAAAAATCATATGCCGACCAATTTAGGAGACCCTTAGAGTCCATAGTGGGAGATCATGTTTTATTGCAAGGGAATCCTTAGTTGGGCTGAAAAGATCTAATGAAGTATGGAAAAATAGAACATCATTTTTTAGAACTGTTGAGGTCAATGATAAAATATGGATAATGGTGTATCATCTACCCATCCATTCCCACTATCTTGTAATGCATGATTTATTACATGTACCACATCTTGATAGGAACATACCTAACCCTGAAGACATTATTGATTCAGAGTACACTGAGATGAATACCGATATATCACATAAGTAACATCATGTGCAGATCATAGATCAAATTGAGAATGTGTTGTAAGGAATGACATGCCACTAATTCAAATTTAGGGCTAGAATAGATGAATATAAGAAGAAACATGAGAATATGAGTCTAATGTCCGATCTCAGTGTCCTAAGTTATTCGAGAAAAACTACTTGAGATACATATCATGGATGAGAGGTCGATATAGGTGGAATATTTTAATATCCCAAAATTATTTAAAGATATAGAAAATGTATTTTTGATAATTTATACGTTTTTTCATGATAAAATTATTTTTTAATAAAAAGAATTTAATAATGTTTTTAATGGTTTATCATAAGTGTAAAAAATGATTTAACACCTTGGAATACTCTATCAAATATTTTCAGAGTGTGGAATTGAGTATGTGTGAAATTTCAATGTTCTTAAAGGATCAGTTCTGACAAAAAAAATTAAATATACTACGTTATGTGTGAATGATTATTCAAATAATTTAATATCACCCAAATGGTGAGTCATATGAGAAATCTAAGATTACTGTTAGGTATGGGACATGGTGTTTATCCTAGGAGGGGTATAAAATTTGTGATCATTAGATATTTCTTCAGGTCACTAATTAAATGAATTTATTTAATATTTATATTAAATAATTAATTTTATTAATTTAATTGTTAATCCATTTTAATATTCATCGTCTCCCTAAATGTATCTTTCTTAAATTTTAGGACGTGAGAGTATAAAAATCATCCATTTCATCAATGTTTTGATTTATTTCTATTTCAATGCTTTAATGAGGATAAATTAATGACTAAGTCATTAATTTTGTGTTCAATTGAGGATTAAAAAGAGTTTTATAATTATTGGTTTTGTGTGCTATGTTTTTTGTGGTTTAAATAGATGAACCCTCTTAGATTTCCACTACGGTTGATGAGTATGAGTATGATAGAACCTGGAACATATTTACATGCAATTGATGAAGCCCGGTCGATCCGAATAAAGTGTTCCAAGCACTCGATGAACTTATTTTTATCCTACTTTGACAAGAGTGGCCCTTCAAACATGAGTTTTTTTTTCAAATAAATCTATATCTAATAACTTTTATGTTTTCAATCAGATTTATGCATTGTCAGTGTCGTTGGATTCATATCGATGAATAGAAGCTACATACAATATTTTTTTTGAATGTAGCATGGTATTCCTCAATTTGATTATTGATATTTTAAATAGATATTTTAAGATAATTTTTCAAAGTATAATCACATGGATTTATGGAGAGATAATTTATAAGATTTCCATATGATAATTACATTGAATTATAAATGGTTAATGAAGCATTTTATGGAAAAAAATTATCAAAAAATTATCTATAGGTAATTTCATTAAATTTTTAAATTATAACTTATGGAAACTAATTTTCATTATTTAATTATGAAATGATAATTTGTAAGGAATAATTATTAGAATATAATTATAAAAATTATAAAAATATAATTATATAAAGTAATAAAATGATAATTGATAGATTGTAAAATAATAATTATTAAAATTTTCAAGAAATATTTGATAGATTATAAAATGATAATTATTAAAAATATCAATTGATATTTGATAGATAATAAGAAAAGGTAATTATAAAAGTATAATTTTTATTAAATTATAAAAAGATAATTACAAAGGATATTTTTTGAGAAATTATCAAAAGATAATTATAAAAAATAATTTAAGATAAATTATCTAATATATAATTATTAAAGGATAATTTATGAGAAATTATCAAAATATATTTTTAAAATGATAATATTAAAATTATTCTAGAGAGAGAATGTATCATCGCATGCTATATTTTATTTATTTTTGAAATAAAATAAACTATTTTTTATCTAATAACTCTTTGTGAACCTTGAGTGTCAATGTTTATGATAATAAGTATGCAAAGATGTGTTTTGACTTGTTTATCCCTTCTTTTTTACTTCAATGACTTTTGAGATAAGAACTTCCTTACCATTTGGGATTTGTTGCATATATTTCCTTAACACTATTTTTGTGTAGACATATTTTATGACTATGCTAGATTATGGTAAAATTTGGTGTGTGTGCGTGTAGCCATGAGAAAATTATGTGAAACGTTTTTCCATAATAGACTTGTATCTTATTATTCATTTTTTATGTTGATCAATTGTATTTTTGTGAAACATTACATATCGATGTGCTATGTGTGTGTAGCCCGTGATATAGTGTGATTTGATTCTATAAAATTGATGTGATAGCTTGATTCCATGATGATGTTTGATTCAAATGTTAATGTATATTATGATTCTATATTTATGATAATGTATTTTGTGATTGTTATCATGATATGACTTTCCATGTTGTTCTTTAGAGGATTTATATGTGTATACTTGATATGTTTCCATCATGGTATAATTAATCATCATTGGGTTGCACGCATGATGTGCGGTGATAATGAAAATTCAACATGATAACTTTGTAACCCAAAATATACTTGATGGCTTGTAGATGTCGATTATTTGACTAATACTTGATCACTTATGGATTCTGAGTGTTACGTGATGCCTTGTGGATTCTAGGTAGGTTACATATACTCGATGACTTGTAGATTCAGAGTATTACATGATTACTTGTAGATTCTTGGTAGTTTGTTTTCACTTGACACATTAGGGATTCCGAGTGAATCACCAACAACTTTTTGGATAGTTATATATATATATATATATATATATATCAGAATACAATTCATTTTCCTTCATGAAGCTGAAGATGGTATGACTAGGAATTTGTGGTGGCTTGGTTTCACACCACCGATTGGTTTGGGATTGTGCATTACTATTATTACTAATCATTTAATATAATTATGGAATACACATTAATACTTGATGACGCCAGGTTAAGGTCTCATTGGTGGTGTCATACTGTGTCTTGTACTCACACCATACTTGTGTATTTCAATGCACTTGTATATTTCATGATGGATATGATAATGGGAGACAACCCTATGGAGGACTGCTGAGATGAAAAACTAAGAGCTTGAAATGGTCTAGTATAGGCCTCAATGGGACCTTCAATTTATCATTTTTTGTTTATATTCATTAGTTACACTAGTTATGCTTTCCTCTTACGGAGCTACCTTATTTGTATAACATGTATGCCATCTTTACCTTTCTGCATGATTACATGGATTATTTATTATGTTGGTAATTGTTTACTACCAATTTTATGATACGATTATGATGGTATATTATTCCCATTTAAATACTTATACCCTCACTTCTAGCCAACAACCTCTTCCATACAAGGAGGCACACATGATCTAATGTGACTCTCCAACTCAGACTCGGTGGTTTTGGTCAGGATGTTACAGGAATACAAACCACTTGGAAACATAGTCCATAATTTCAAACATAATACCTTCTCACCCAAAATGCTCTCTTCAACTCCTATATATCTTTATTCAACTTTTTTGAATATGGAAATTTGAGGTATGTGCTTCATCATGCAGTTACCTCTTCAATTAAGATATAAATTGAATACATAATATATTCCAAAACATCAAGACATAATATATATAGATTATGTCTATCAATTTACAATTTTTTTTAGTTTTATATTTCAATGTATGTTATCAATATCATAATAATATTAATTTTTCATTTCAAGTAAGGTTGGTTTAAAATATTCTTTGAAAAGGAATGATGGCCCTTATTTCCTAGAAATCTCTATATCCATCTTTACTAGATCTCTATATATGGGATCATTGTTAATCCTCTTCATCATCATAACTCCCTGAACCCTCCCAATCAATACATCAAAACATTTTTACCTTCCCAGGTTTCTATTGTATCAATATATTATTTGGACCAAGATGGATGGGAAAGTAAGTTTGGAGAGTTTATTTTTGAAGAGTGTTGTCATTTGTTATCGAAAAGGATAAATCAATTCAATTTTTAAATGAACTTTTAAATATGATGATTCTATTATAGTTTTTATTTAAAATATCTTATTTTTTTGAATAAATTATGATTAAATCCTTATAAAAGTGAGGGGGAGTAAAAGAGAAACCAATTTTATTCAAGTATGATTGGAATGAAAAATGTTGCTTAAATAAAGTAATGTTAAAACAATTTCTTTATAAAATATTATGATTCAAAATGTGATTGATCAAATAATATATATCATGATAGAAAAGGTTCATTATTAAATCAATTGTTTTTTGAATAATATAGAAAATAATGAAGCGACCTGTGTGTTCTTACCGAATAAGATATTTGAGGTGGCTCTATTTTCAATTGTTTTCCAAATTTTTGGTCCTCAAAATCTGTAATTTATTTTATGAAAAAGAAGGGTTTTTTGTAAATGAGTTTGTGAAGCACAATTCATGGACTATAAAGGATAGTTCATGGACTGTTTAGGATGTAAGCCTAGCGACGATGGAAAATCAACAAAAGAATTATTCCACATAGCAGTGCCATGCGGACCACAAAGTGCAGTATACAGACTGTGTAAGGTAAATGGTTCGTAGGAGGTTCACAGTTTATGGTATGAATTCAGTACATGTAAAATGTTTTTATTTTGGAATGGAGGTGGGGATTTTGGCCACCGTGGAAGAAGAAGGTGGTATATAGACCACATTGGGAAAACAGTTTGTGGGACGTGTACGGTACATAGTGAAAGCAGTACCAAATTGAAAAATTGTGTAAATGAAATTAGTGATATTTTTGGATGTATTTGACTATATAAAAAACCCTAATCCCTTTATTAGAAAAAGACATTTTCATAGGAGAGAAACTTTGCTCTAATGAAGAAGTTGGAAAAATTTGAAAGTGTTTGTGAAGGAAAGATTCCGAAAACTATGATGTTTCCAATGGAAGAAGAAATGGTAAACAGAATTGAAAGAAGCAGCTGTGGAAGAAGAAATGGTCCACATAATAGGAAGAAGTTGTCTATAAAAGAAGAAATTCCATATAATTCTAGATGCTAGGTGGAATTATGTCAAATATATGCTACCTGAAAGTGGTATGTGGAGGTGGTACACAAATTGGTGACAATCCACAAAGTAGAGACAGTTCACGAAAGAAGAGGATATAAACGAAGTACCCAAACGATGAGGTGAAACTCATTTTGTAAAGGAAACATGAAGCTCATAGAAAAAAACCGTTTACAAAATACTGATGGATTTTCCCACCAGCCTCTCGGTAAGAAAGATAATATTTTTTTTAAAGATCAAACTTGTGAAAAATAATCGATAAGAACTTAAATATTTAATTTCATAATTTTTTTTCTAGAATAAGAACATTCACTGATGGATTACATTCAATGTGCTACATGTGTGCAAGGGAATATCCTATTGATTGAATTCCACTCAAAAGGATTGTTTTCGAGTGGATTGTCTGGTATTGGATTGTTTCCAAACCATACCAAGGACATAGAAAATATTATTGAGTAGTGAACCTTGTAAATTATTGTGTCCTTGTTGTTTTTTGGATTAATTGTGCTTAGAAGGGATATAAATATTTAACAGGAGGTGAATGTTGTTTCATAAGTAAGGAAACATAAATGGAAATGGTATCACTATTTCACCCCTCCTTCTCTTAGAGATACTTGGATCCTGACTTTGGAACATCAATTGGTATCAGAGGATATGGTTCCCTCTGTTTATTCGTTACTAATATTTTTAAGAGAAGTTGAGATGGAGAATTTTAATTGTTTGAACAGTTAGGGGATTCTAATATTTTATGGAAATAACTATCTTTTTTTTGGAAATATAGAATGATGTCATAAGTTATTCCCCGTGGGAATGATATTATTGAAGCTACCAAAAATGTATTTACTTTTATTAATGACATGGTTGCTCGTACCCCTATAGATGAGAAAAATATTGATTGTTGGAAGAGATAAAACTTCATTACTTAAGTCACATTCTAATAGTTAATTCTTAAGATTAAATAGTGTTTCCACAACTAAAGATATCCAGGATAAGCTAAAAAACATCTATAAATGAAATACAAAATTGAAAAAGAAAAAACTGCAAATATGGAGGTTGTAGTATGAATTTTTAAAAATGGTTGAGTTTGAATCTGTTGGCAATATATTTACTAGGGTAAATGACATTTTTTCGGACTATAAGATATCTTGTTGGAAAGTTATATGATTCTATTATTGTTTAAAATTTACTAATAATTATGTTTGAAAATTTTTATGGTAACGTTTCTTAAATAGAAGATAATGAACCTAAAATACTATCTTTGGGTGATTTTCATAGACACTCACCAGTTGAAATGAGAAGGTATAAGACTATGGAGAACAAAACAAAAGATGATTGAGAATTGTCATTCCAGGATTCCAAAATTAAAAAGTCTATGAAGGATCTTGAGGATGGTGATGTTGCTAACTCTGACTCTAAAAATAACGTATGTAAAAATATCGATGATGTTTTATCTATATTTCTTAAAAATGTGAGAATAGGTATAGGTAAATATAATGGAAATATACCCTTGAATTGTTTTTAAAGTGATGTCGTTGGGAACTTTGTGGATAACTGTCCTCAAATAAAGAAATAAGAAGACAATGATAAAGTTGAAAGAAGGCCAATAAGGTTGTGAAATGAACATGGTGATAAAGATAAATATTTTTAAAAAATTAAGGGTAAAAGTTCTTCAAATCAGAAAGAAGAATATTTTTGTCACAAGATGAAGAAGAACATGATAGTGAGGTTGAATCCAAAAAATGTTCCACTAAAAAATATGGAGATAATAACTTTATTATAGTAGTTAATAATGATGTTTCTTGGAGTAGTAGTTCTAAAAAAGAAGAAACACAACTTTAATTTCATCTGAATGAATTGTTGAAGGAATGTTTTAGAAAGATTATAAGGATTGAAAAGGAAAAAAATTGTTAAATGAATGCTCCCCTTCAAAAAATAAATAAGGTATTATTAACGAGAATATAAAGCTGGTAATTGATATTTATGATTTAAATAATTCTCCTGAGAATAAAAAAAATCATAATAAACACCTGTATTTAAATTTTAAAGAAAAAGATGAAGAGTTGAAACTTGTCTAACAAAAACATTATAAAGCTGAAGAATGGAGTATAATTTTCAAAAAATCCATCACAGATGTTGGTGAATGTTCTAGTAAGAATAAAATTTATAACAATAAACAGATTTTACTCTCAAAGGTTGGGAATAAATATGTAATTTTGTTTGAGAAGAATAAAGACGAGAATGTTATTTATGTGACCAAAGATTACCATGCTGAAAAATTAGAACCATTTAATAATCCTGATTCCAGAAAAAATTCAATTATTTTTTGATTTGATATGTTTGAAATGAAATATTAGGTGAAAGGGAAAGTTTCAATTGAAAATATAAAGGTTTATGGTCAAAAATATAATGTTAATAAGGTTTTTGAGAAGTATGTTCACAACTTCAGTATGTATGGAAGTTTCAGAGGGAAATATTCTTTCTTCGGATACTATTGGTATTGTGGTTGATTCAAACATAACTATAATATCTATTGGTTCAACCAAAAACATTACTACTATCCAAAAGGTTATGGAAGACAAGATTTGACGTGGAGTCAATCCTCTCAAAAGAAGAAGTCCGAGAAAGAGGTTAAGAATAAATCTAACAAGGTTGGTGTGAAAGTTGAGAATAGTTTCGAACCACTAAAAACTATTTGTGAATTATGTTAATAACATATACATATTGATAAGGGTTGTCTTGTTTTGATACTAGCACAAAAAGGGTTTCTTATCAATTCTCATAAGGTAGAGGTGATAAAATAAAAGGTAGAATAAAAATCAGCCATTGTTGAAACTGATTTTAAAGCAATGAAAAGAGATTTAAAATGGTTTCATGATAGTGGGTGTTCTTATAATAGGACACAAGATTAATGTTTTTGAATAATGTGAAATAATTTAATGAAGGAATGGTAACATTTCGAGATGATGAATCTTTGAGGATTAAAGGTGTTAGATCAACCATCATTGGTGAAGAAAAGATGAAATACATGAAATATTTATATATTAATGTGCTAAAATACAACCTATTGTGTGTCTCATGACATTCTGATGAGGGTAAAAAAGTTATCTTCAGAAAATATGGGGTTTTTTGTGAAAAGTGAGTAAGATGGAAAGATAGTAATAAGAGTCCAATGTACAAAGTGATACATGTTTCAAGGCGGTTAAATACAAATGTCTCGTTATAGGGTATGGTGGAAGAAAATAAATTGTGGAATAAATGGATAAGAAAATTCTGTCATAGAAACATGATAAAATTATCAATTTTAGATTGTGTTCGAGATATATCTGATATGTCAATAAGAAGATATTGATGTTGTACTATTTTTCAAAAATGAGAGATTACAAATTTTGTGCATAAGAACTTTTACATTTGTTTTAAACAATACTTGGAACTTATTAATTCTAATATCAATGGAGAAATGATGAAACAATAAAATAATAGAGATAAGTAATTCATCACTTTCATTGATGAATTTACTCACATTAATTGTGTTATGTATTTGAGACCTAATTCAGATGCTCTAAAAATATTTTTAATGTTTTAGGATGAAAGTTGAGATGGAATGTGAGTATTCAGTGAAGAAGAAGATAACTGATAATGGTGGTGAATATAAGAATAAATAATTTGAAAGTCATCTTGAGAATAACAGAATTCAGCATGATTTCAGTTCACTATACACACCTAAACAAAATGGGGTTCCCAAAATAAATAATAGAAGTTTAGTGGAAATGGGGTGAACTATGTTACTTAAACATGGTATCACTCAATACTATTTGAAGAAATCCATGAGTACTGCTATGTATATTCAAATTTGATTTTTCTATAGAAAATATTATGATAAGAATACAAATAATTTTTTTTATGGACAAACTCAATTTTTTAAACTCTTAAGACTTTTTGGGAATCCATGCATTATAAAAAGGAGAGGTGGAAACTATGGAAAGTCTCGGAAAGGAGGTAATGATAAATTTTTTTAGGATATGATCCAAAAGGAAGAGGATATTGATGTTTTATTAAATAAATAAGAAGAATTATTTTTTCTTTTGATTTTAAATTTTTTGAAAATGTTGAGAAAGAAAAGCAGTCCTATGTTGATTGGGAAGTTGAGAAGGATAAAGAAACTTTTGTTAATAATTCTGACAATTCTATATAAACTGGTAATCCTACTCATGAAAAAGAATCAGACTCAGTTATATATAGTGATGATGAATATAATCGAAAATATCATCCTAGGATGAGGAAACAAGTGGAATCTCAAAACATTATTAGCGATCAACATCAGAAGGCTCAAACAAGAAGGAAAACACATTCTATCACATCTATATATTTGTATTAAAATGTGGAGCTAAATTATGTAAACTAAGATTTTGAGTATCTAAAATGGGTTCATGAAATGAATTAAGAGTTGGATAAAATTGAAAAAATGATACATTGGAACTCATACCCAAGACAGACTATAGAAACATTTTTGGTAAAAAGTGTAATTTCCGGAACAAGCTGAATGAATAAGGAAAAGTGATCAAGAAAAATTCCATATCAGTGTGGAATGGTTAGTAATAGATTTAAGGTGTTGATTTTGATGATACTTTTTCTCCAGTGGCAATATTGGAAATAATCAGAATCTTTCTTTCCATTTATACACAAAGAGGATACAAAATATTACAAATATGTGTGAAGTTTTCATTACTGAATGGAAATATTAATGGGGAATTTTACATTGAACAATATTGTGGATTTTTTTGGGAAAAAAATAATATTATGTGTGTAATATAAATAAATTATTATATGGGATAAAACAATATCTGAGGGTATGGCACTCCAAATTGGTTACTTTCATAAGACAAATGTTTTTTTAAGAAAGCAAGACTTGATGGAAAAATTTATATCCAAAAAAATATAAGAGATTTATCACATTATCATCGTTTATATTGATAAAATTATCTTTTCTATAAATTATTAAAGAGAATATGAATTATTTTATAAAGATATGGAAAATCTATTTGAGATTCCCATACTGGGAGAAATGAAATACATTCTTTGGTTACCAATTTTAAAAAAGAAGAAACACATTTTTCATTCACAAGAAAATTATTCTAAGGAACATCTTAAGAAGTTAGGAATGGAAAAATGAAAACTAGTTTACACCCTAATTCTAGTGGGATAAAATTTGTCTAAAGATGGTGATGTTAAAGAAGTTTATCATAAAGAGTTTTGAAATCTGATTAAATGTTTTTTATACTTGACTGCCTCAAGACCTGAAATTATTTTTGATGTTACCTTATGTGAAATATTATAGAGTGATCTAAAAGAATCATATTTAATTTCTGGAAATAGAATTCTAATATATATCAAAGGAATAACAAATTTTAGTATCAGATATAATATTTCAGAAAAAATAGACTTTTTTCAGTATTCAGATGCTGATTGGTTAGGAAATGTTGATGATAGAAAATACACATATGGTGGAGTCTTCTTTCTGGGGAAAAGTTGTATTTGTTGGAATACAAAGAAATATAATTCAGAAACTATTATAATGTATGAAGCTGATTATGTTGTTTTCACTCAAGATTCTACTCAACTTATGTGGATGATAACTCAGTTAAAATACTTACCTTTTGAAGTAAAGTTACCCTTACTCTTGGGACGTGATAATAAAAGTTGAATCATTCTTACCAAGAATTTCATAAAAATTTATAGTTAAAAATATTTTTACCTAATGTACCCCTTCATCAATGAGCATGTGGAGACGGATGAATTAAAGATAGAGTATGCTCCAATATCAGAACAAGTTGCTAACATATTCACAAAACCATTGCCAAGTGAACCATTTTATAAATTGAGGTTTAATTGGGGTTTGAAACCTCTTTTACATCAATGTTTATGTATGTGTTTCTATCCCCTCTCTTGTCTTACATTTGGATTGTTTTGTCAAGGGGATGAATTATTTAATAAATTCATCCTTTTGGAAGTATGGTTAAAGGGGTAGTTATGGGTAATATATGAATCTATAAGGTAAGTGTGTAAAGTACTCAAACTATTTGTTGGATTGGTTTTAGGGAAACAAATGTTTTTTATACCAGGAATGTCGAAGAAGTAGAGGAATATGAGGATGTGTTAGAGGAGGTTGAGGAGGAATGCTGAAGAGGTTTCAAAGTCACTACTCTTGGAAAACAAGGCTTTGCTGTTAATAATAATTATTTCCTACAATGAGTTAGCTCATATATGATTAGAATTGTAGATAAGTAATCCATGTATTGGGGTTAAAATGTTTAGTGATTTATGAATCCTGTATGACAAAAAAATCCAAAGGGGGAGATTTTTAGGACCAAGATGGATGGACTAGGAATTTAGAAGTGTTTTTTTAAGAGTGTTTTTTTTCCGAAAAGGGTAAATCAATTAACTTTGTAAAACTACTTTTAAATATGATGATGTTTTTCCTATTTTTATTTCAAATAAAATAAGTTATTTATAGAACATATAATGAATGCCCTATGAATGAAAGGGGGAGTAAATTTCATGTCAATATTATTTAGGTTTTATTGGAACGAAATATGTTTATAGAATATAGGGAAGTTATAATAATTTCCTTGGAAAATATGATGATGCTAATGGTGTTCAGTCAAAAAATATATATCATGACAGTTAAGGTTTATGATGAAATAATCTTTGTTTTAAATAATCAACATAACAACAAAGCTATATGGGTGTTATAAATAAATAAGATATTTGATGTAGCACAATTTCTAGTGTTTTCTATGTTTTTGGGCCTCAAAAAAAGAAATTTATTTTATAGAAAAGGAACATGTTTTCGCAAAGGGGCTCACAAAGCACAATTTACAGACCATGACAGAAAGTTCATGGACCACATAGGAGGTCCACAGAGTGACGATGGGAAACAAGAAAACAAGGGATTTTGTATAGGAGTGATATGCAAGCTGCAAAGTGCGGTACACAGACTGTGTAAGGTAAATGGTTCACAAGATGTTCACGGTTCCCAGGAGGCTTGAGGTATGTGGAATAGGTGGTAATTCAAATAATGGAGGTAGTGATTTTTCCACCGTGAAGAAAGAAAGGTGGTATTCAGAACATATAGGGACAAATATTCTCAATACGTGTACAGTACTTGGTGAAGACAATACGACATTAAAAAATTGGGTAATTCAGAATATTGAGATTTACAGATGTATTTTTATATATAAATATACCTAGTCCCTTTATAAAGACTGAGCGATTTTCATAAGAGGAACTCTTAACTCTAAGGAAGAATTTAGATAAGTAAGTGTTCACGAAGGAAAGATTCCGTGAAAGATGAAGTTATCCACAGAAGAAGACACAATATGAAAAATATTAATAAGCAGTCTATGAAAGAAGAAACATTTCACATACTAAGAAGAAGCAGTCTGTGGAAGAAGGAATTCCGTAGAATCAGAGATGGTATGCAAAGATTGTACATAGAAGTGGTACATGGAGTTGGTATGTATAGGAGTGATAGTCCGAAGAGCAGAGACAATTCATAGAAGAAGAGACTATCCATGATGCACTCTCACTACAAGGTGAAACTCAGTTCTTGAATGACACAAGCAGTTCATGGAGGAAGAAGAGTTGTTCACAAATGACTGAAAAAAGTTCTTACCAACTTCTGGGTAGGAAGGAGAAGAAATTTTTTAAATGATCAATCTTGTGAAAGCTAATCAAGAAATACCAAAACATTAAATTACATATTTTTGTGCTAAAATAAGAACACATACTATTGGATTATTTTATGAGTGCTACATGAGTGTAAGGGAATATCCTATTTATTGAATTCCTATCAGAAGTATTGTTTTCTGGAGGATTGTGTGGTATTAGATTGTTTCCAATCAATACTAAGGATGTTTAAACTCTTATTGAGTAGTGAGACTTGTAAATTCTAATGTTCCTATGGTTGAATAGTGTTCAAAGGGGAAGGAAATATTTAACAGGCAGTTAAGGTTATTTCAAAAGTAAGGAAACATAAAAGAAAAATATATCAATGATTCAAACCCTCTCCCTATAAGTGACTCTTATATCATAAATCGATAACTTGAATTGGTATCACATGAGAAGATTTATTTTGTTTATTCTTTGTAGAAGTTTCAAAAAGAAGTTCTGATGGAGAATTTGAATTACATGAAAAGTAATGGGATTCCTTTCTTTTATGGAAGAAACTATGATTTATAAAAAAGATATAATGATTCCTTACCTTATATCCCCTGTTTATGAAGTTCTTGAAGCTACAATAGATAGATTTCCTCTTATTGGTGATAAGGATCCTCTTACACCTGTTAGTAAGAAGAATCCTGAGAATGATTGAAGAGATTAAATGCATTACTCTCATCACTTTATGAAGGTTATTTTTAAGTGTAAAATGTGTTTCCATAACTAATGGTCTCTAGGATTAGGTAAAAAAAATCTATGAGGGAAATATGAAAGTGAAAATAGACAAACTACAAATATGGAGGCTGATGTATGAAGATTTGGAAATGGGCGAGTTTGAATCTATCGGGAACTTCTTTACTAGGGTAAATGATATTTTCAACACTATTAGATTACTTGGTTAAAAATTTGATGATTCTATAGATGTTGAAAGGATCTTAATAATTCTACCTAAAATTTTTATGCTAAAGTTTATTCATTGGAAGACAGAGACCCTAAAACAATATCTATAAATGATTTACAAAGCTCTCTCATCACTTATGAAATGATAAGGGAGAAGAATATGAAGATGAAAACAAAAGATGATAGATAAATGTCTTTTAAATCTTCTAAGATCAAGAAGACTAAGAAGGATCTTGAGGATGATGGTGTTTCTGAATCTGAATTTGAAAATGAGTTATGTAAAAATATTGATGAAATTTTATCCTTATTTTATTAAAATGTGAGAATAGGTACAAGTAAATACAATGTGAAACTTCCCATAAAGTGTTTTTAATGTGGGGACTTGGGGCACATTGAGGCTAAATGTCCTAAAAAAATACGTATATAGTGAAGAAGATAAAATATTCTCAATAATTTCATGGAAGAAATAGGGTGATAAAGATAAATATTTTTCCAAATGGAAGGATAAAAAGTTATTCACATAAAAATGAATAAACATGTTGTCTAATGATGATGAAGAATAATACAATGAAATTGAAATTTAAAAATATATTTTTGATAGATATGGAAAGAATACCTTTATTGTAGTAGTTAATAATAATGATTTCCAGAGCAGTAGTTCTGAAGAAGAAGTGAAAAAAAATGAATCAGTTCTGAAAGAAGAGGTGAAATAATGTTCTAGAGAGATTAAAAGGCTTTAAAATGGAAAAAATTTCATAAATGGAAGATCCTCTCCAAACAGTGAATAGCGTTTTCCTCATGAGAAATTAAAGCTCGTAAAATATATTGATGGTTTGAATAATTATTTTGAGAATGAAAATAATCATAATGAATATCTGGAAGTAAATATGAAAGAAAAAGGAGAAGAGTTGGTACTTGTCTAAAAAAACTTTCTAAAGCAGAAGAATGTAGTATAAGATTCAAAAACACTATCTCATAAGTTGGTGAATTTTTTGGAAATAATTAACCAAAGAAGAATAAAAAAACATAACTTAAATGGTTGAGAAGAAATATGAAATTGGTTTAGAGAAGAATAAAGCTGAGAAAGTTCTGTATGCGGCCAACGTTAAAAATGACGAAAAATTAGAAGTTTCTAATAATCTGGATTTGAAAAAACTTTCTATTACTTATGGTTATGATATGTCTAGAAATAAATATGAGCTAAAGAATAAATTTTTATTTTCATATTGAATAGAATATTTTGATAAATGTTCTGTTAATAAGGTTGCTGAGAATCATGTTCACAACTCCAGTGAGTTTGAAAGTTTCTGAGGGAAAAATGTTTTCTATGGATAATGATGGTATTGTAGTGAATCATGACATACAAAAAATATGTTTTTTTCAAATAATGAAATTAATACTATTCCATAGGTTATGGAAGATAATGTTTAATGGGGATTCAAACCTCTCAAAAGAACAAGTCTGAGAATGAGTTTTGGATGAAATTTGAGAACAATGGTGTAAAAGATGGGAATAAATTCTAACCACTAATTTTTTATTGTGAAAGATGATATCATCCCAGACATATTTCTAAGGGGTTTTATGTTTTTTTATAATCAAAAAAATGTTTCTCAACAATTATCAAAATATGGAGGTGAAAAAAGGAAGAAGAAAAATCTGTCATTGTTGAAACCTCTTTGAAATCTATAAATTTAGAATAAACATAGATGCTTGATATTGGGAGTTCTTTTCATATTAAAATATATATAATGTTGTTAAATAATGTGAAATAATTCAGATAAAGAACAATTAAATTTGGAAATGATGAATCTTTATGGATCAATTGTGTTGGATCAACCATCATTGGGGACAAATATATGTAATATAGGAAAACATTTTATGTTGATGAGCTGAAACACAACCTTATGAATGTCTCAAAACTTTTTGATGAAGCTAAAAAATTAATTATTATAAAATATTGTTTTTTGAAAGGTTAGGAATCTGGAAATACTATAACAAGAGGCCAATGCACATGAGGAAACTTGTTTCAAGTTGGTGAAATAAAAAATTCTTTATTGCATGGGAATGGTGGAAAAAAATAAATTGTGGCATAAAATTCTAGAAAAAATTTATTATATAAATATGATAAAATTATCATAGAGAAATAGTGTTTCAGATATACATGATATGCTAAGAAGAAGAGATTGGTGTTTTACTATTTATAAAAAAACGTATGATTACAAATTCTGTGCATCAGAAAGTTGACATTTGTTCGAAATGAACCTTGGATCATATTCAATATGATATCCATGGGTAAATTAGAAAATAATAAACTAATCAAGATAAGTAATTAATCACTTTAATGGATCACTTTATTCATATAACATATGTTATGTACATGATACATAAGTCAGATGCTCTAAATTTTTTAAAATGTTTCAGCACGAAAACTAAGAAGGATCATGAGTATTCCATGAAGAAGCTGAGAATTGATAATGGTGGTGAATATAAGAATTAATAGTTTAAAAATTATCATGAAAATAATGGAAATATATATGAGTTCATTTCACCATACCCAACTTAATGGAATGGGGTTTTGGAATGAAGGAAAAGATATTTGCTGGAAATGGGGAGAACTATGTTACTTGAACATGGTGTCTCTCATTACTATTGTAAGCAATCCATGATTATTATTTTGTATATTAAAAACTAAATATTTTATAGTCCATGTTTAGATACAACTACATATAAAATGTTTTATGAAAAAAATCCAAATTTGAAACACTTAAGAGTTTTTGGGAGTCCATGCATTATAAAAAGGAGGGGTGGAAACATTGTAAAGTTTGAGAAAAGAGATGATGATGGACTTTTTATTGGATAAAATCTAGAAGGAAGAGGATATATATGTATCAATAAAAAAACAAGAATAATTATTAATTATGCTGATGTGAATATTTTTGAAAATGGTGAGAAAGAAAAGCAATCTTATGCTGATATAGATGTTGAGCAGGATAAGGAATATTTTGTTCACAGCTTTGAAAATGCTACTGATAGTAGTAATCTTACTCAAGAAGAATAATCAAAATCATATATTTGGAACTATGAGGAAGATACTCGAAAATATAATCCTAGGATGAGGAAACAAGTAGAATCCCAAACCATTACTGGTGATCAACATTAGATGGTTCAAAAAAGAAGAACAAAAAATTTAATAAACCAACTTATTTGTATTTAATAGTTAATCTGAATGATGTAAAGAATGATTTTAAGTATCTGAAATGGGTTCATCCCATGAAGGAATATATGGATCAAAATGGAAAGAATGATACATGGGAACTCATATCCAAGACATAAAATAAAAATATTATTGGTAGAAAGTGGGTTTTCTAGAACAAGCTGAATGAAGAAGGTGAAGTTATCAGGAACAAGGCAAGATTAGTGTAAATAGGTTACTCATAAATTAGAGGTGTTGATTGTGATGAGACTTTTTCTCTAGTTGAAAGGTCGAAATTAATCAGGATCTTTCTTACTATTTCAACAGAAAAGGTTTCAAAATCGTTCCAATAGATATAAAATATGAATTTTTGAATGGAAATCGTGATGAATAAGTTTATATTGAACAACTATGTGTATTTGTTTTTGGGAAAGATGAAAATTATGTGTTCAATCTGAAGAAATACTTGTAGGGTATAGAGAAATATCTAAGGTAATGGTAATCTAATTTAGATACTTTGTTAAGGAAGTTGATTTTTAACAAAGAAAGAGGTTATAAAAGTTATATATCAAAGAAAGTAAGGATATTTCTTTCATGTAATTGTTTATGTTTATGAAATTATCTTTGATGAAATGATTAAAGAACATGTGAAAGATTTTATGAAGATATAAAAAATCTATTTGAGATGTCCATACTGGTAGAAATGAAATACTTTATTGAGATACAAACTTTATAATATAATAAACACATTTTTAATTATTAAGAAAATTATGCAATGTAACTTCATAGGAAGTTTGGAATTGAAAAATTGAATCTAGTTTCTACATCAATTTTAGTGGAAACAAAGTTTTATAAATATAGTGAAGGAAAAGAAGATGATCAGAAAGTGTTTCAAAAGTGGATTAAAAGTATGTTATACTTGATTGCCTCAAGAACTAACATTGTTTATGCAGTTACCTTATGTACAAGATTGAAGAGTGATAAAAAAGAATCATATTTAAATGTTTGAAATATAATTCTAAGATATATCAAATTCACATAAAATTGGGGAATCAGGTATGATTTCTTAAAAAATATCGACCTTTTTGGTTATTTATATGCTGATTGGACAGTAACTGTTGATGATAGAAGATCCAAGTATAGTGGAGTGTTTTTTTGGGAAAAATATGTGTCAGTTGGAACATAAATAAATAGAATTATTTTACTCCTAGATTGTCGGATGGTGATTATTTTTTTCCACTTAAGAAACTACTCATCTTATGCTGATGAAAACTTTGTTGGAAGACTTACTTTTTAATGTAATGTTTCCCATACTATTGGGAGGTGAATAAAAGTTTAATCAATCTTACTATGAATCTAGTATAACATTCTCATTCAAAGATTACTGAAATAAAGAACCAATTCATCAAAGATAATGTGGATAAGAATGAATTGAGTCTGGAGTATGTTTCTACATCAGATCAAGTTGATGACATATTCACAAAACCTTTACCGAAGGAAAAATTCTATAAATTGAGTTTAAACATTGGAATCCAAAATCATTTACATCAAGGTTGAGGTTTGTGTTTTGGTCCCACCGCTCATATTACCTTTGGATAAGATTTTCATGAAGGAGAATTATTTCTTAAATATATCTTTATGGAAGAATGTATAGAGGGGGAGTTGTGGGTAAGTTGTAAATCTAGCCGGTAACTGTTTAAACTATTCAAAATATTTTTTCGAGTGGTTGTTGGGATTTTTTTGTATTCCATGACAGTTGAAGAAGATAAAAATGAGAATGTTTTAGAGAATTATAATGAGTAAAGCTAAAGATGTTTCATAGTTACTACTCTCGGATAGTATGGCTTTACTGTCAATAATTATTATTTCCAACAATGAGTTATGACACATAGACTTAAAATTGTTGATAAGTGATCCATAGATTAAATATACAAAGTTAAATTATTTATAAATATTGGTTGAAAAAATATCTAAAGGGTTATATTGTTGGGACCAAGATATATGGACAAAGAAGTTAGAAGAGTTTTATTTTCAAGTGTGTTGTATTTTTTTGTTTAAAAGGATAAATCAGTCCCTTTATTAAATACTTTTTAAATATGATGATTCTTTGATGTTTTTTACTTTAAATATCTTCTGTTTTTTAGAGAAAAAATGATTCACGATATATAAAGGAAAGGGGGAGTAATGGTGATGCCAATATTATTCAGGTTTGATTGAAAAGAAATATGTTGCTGTAAGATAGGGAAGTTGTAATACATTCCGTGGTAAATATGGGGATGCTAAAGGTGATTTATAAAATAACATATATCATGATGGATAAGATTATTATTGAATAAAGCTATTTTTTGGAATAATCTAGACAATATAGAATTATTATGTGTGTTACTGGAGAAGTAAAATTTTGAGGTGGCACCATTTTCTATTGTTTTAAAAAAACTGGGCCTCAAAATCGGGAATTTATTTTATGATAAAGATAAGATTTTTCACAAAGAATTTTGGAAGCACAGTTTTTGGACCGTAAGGGGTAATTTTTGGATTTCATAGGAGATACATAGATAGATGATTTAAAATCCTAAAAGGAAGGATTCCACA
Organism: Viscum album; assembly: GCA_963277665.1. Taxonomy (NCBI): domain Eukaryota; kingdom Viridiplantae; phylum Streptophyta; class Magnoliopsida; order Santalales; family Viscaceae; genus Viscum; species Viscum album. The sequence continues at coordinate 1,716,991,471 of OY728130.1, forward strand.
AAGGAGCGCTATGTGGACCATAAAGTGCGATAAGAAAAACATGTTAAGTAAATGGTTCATGAGAGGTTCACTGTTCATGGGATGATTGAGGAACTCGATAATGGTGGGTTTTAATGGAATAGAGGTGGTTATTTTGGGCACTATAAAGGAAGATACATGATTCATGGACCATGTAGGAAAAGCATTTTGTAGGATGCAGTCGGTACGTAGTGAAGTTTGTTCCACATTAAAAAATGGGTAAATTAGATTATCATGATTTGTGAATGTATTTTCCTATATAAAGAACCCTTAACTATTCATTAAAACTGAATTATTTTCATAATATAAAATATTTTATCCAAGGAAGAATTTGGCTAATCCATAATTGTTGCAGATGAAAGATTATGAGAAGGATTTAGTTGTCCGTGGAAGGAGAACCAATACGAAAAATAGAAAGAAATAATATGTGGAAGAAGAAATAGTTCAAAGAATAAAAAAAAGTAGTCTGTTAAGGAAAGAATTCTATATAATTTTAGATGGTATGCAGAATCGGTACATAGAGATATTACAAGGAATCATTATTTTCGGTTGGTACATAGAGTGGTGATTTTTTGTAGAAGAAGAGGCTATCTATGAAGCACTCACACTACGTGGTGAAACATAGTTCATGAAGGACATGTGATGTTTATAGAGGAAGAAAAATAGTTCATGAAATACTGAAGGATGTTCCTACAAACTTATGGTTATGAAAGTGAATAATTGTTTTAAATGCTCAAATTTGTGAAATCTGATCAAGAAACAAGAAAACATGGAATTGAATCATTTTCTTCTAGAATAAACATTCACACTATTGGATAATTTTCAATGTGCTACATGGGTACAAGGGAATATATTAATATTTTAAGTCCACTCAAAAGGATTTTTTTATATTGTATTGTTTGGTATTTGTTTTTTTCCAAACCATACCAAGGAAGTAGATTCTCTTATAGAGTAGTAACCCTTATAAATTTATGTGTTCTTGGGGATGTGGGATTGATTTGTGTTCAATGTGAAAAGGAATATATAACATTAGGTTAAGGTTGTTTTATATGTAAAGAGATAATATATAGAGAAATAAAAAATTCACCACTCCCTCCCTCATAGAAACATTTTTCCCAACTGGGTAACATAAATTTGTATTAGAGGAGAAGGTTCCCCTTATTTATTTTTTTCTAAAGTTTTGGAGAGATGTTTTGATGGATAGTATAAATTTCATGAACAATAAGGCGATTTCAATATTCGATGGAATGAACAATCATTTAAATAAAGATAGAATGACTCCTTACCTTATATACCTTGGGTACTATGTTCTTGAAGCTACAACAGATAAATTTTCTCATAATGATGATTAGTTTCCGATTACACCTATAAATAAGAATAATATTTAGAATTATGGAAGTGATAAAAATTGATTAATCTCATCACTTTATGAAAGTTATTTGTTAAGAGTAAAAGGTTTTTCTACATCTAAAGGTATCTAGGATAAGCTTAAAAAATCTTTGAGGGAAATACGAAAGTGGAAAAAGAAAAACTAAAAAAATGCTGGATGAATTATGAATATTTGAAAATGGATGAGTTTAAAGATATTGGGGACTTATTTAACAGGGTATAGGGCATAGTTAGCACTATCAAATATCTTTTTGAAAATTTGGAGGATTTTAAATTTGTTGTAAAGATATAGATAATTCTTCCCAAAACATTTGTTACTAAAGTTTCTTCATTGGAAGATAGAGGCCCTAAAATACTATCTCTAAATTATTTTCACAGCACTCTCATAACATATGAAACTACAAGATATAATAATATGAAGAAAAAAACAAAAGATGATAGAGAAATGACTTTAAAATCTCCCATGATTGAAAATACTAAGAAGTCTCTTGAAAATGATGATGTTTATGACTCTGACTCTGAAAATGTGGTATATAAAAATAGTGATGAAATTATATCCTTATTTTCTAAATATTTGAGAAGATGTACATGTAAATACAAAGGGAAACATACCGTGCAATGTTTTGAATGTGGATATATTATTTACTTTATAGCTAATTTTCCTCAAAGAAAGAAATTATAATACAATGATTAAGATAAAATAAGGCCAAGAAGGCCATAGAATAAATATATTGATAAAGATAAATATTTTTCCATATGGAAGGATAATTGTTTTTCCAAATATAAAAGAAGAATCTTTTTTTCTAAAGATAAAGAATAAGAACACACTGAAGTTGAGTCCAGAAAATATTTTTTCTAAAAATATGTATAGAATACCTTTATTAAATAAGTAAATAATATAGATTTATAGAGAATAAGTTTTGAAGAAGATGAAACACAACATGAATCTAATCTCAAAGAAGATTTTAATGAATGTATAATAATGATTAGAAGGCTTAAAAAGAAAAAAAGATGATAAATGCAATATCCTCATAAAAACCCAAGAAGGTTTTCCAGATGATAATGGATAGATGGTAAAATAGATTGATGATGTGAATAATTATCAGTAGAATTAAAATAATAATAATGAACCTCTCGAAGTAATTCTAAAATAAAATGAGTTAGAGTTTGAACTTTTTTTAAAAAAACATTCTAATTCTAATTAAAATAGTATAGGTTTCAAAAAATATATATTAGAAGTTGGTGAATGTTTTGGTAAGTATTAACCTAAGGAGAGTCAATAAAACATTCCTTAAAAGGTTGAAAGGAAAGCTGCAATTTGTTTAGAGAAGAATAAATATGTTAAAATTATTTATATGGTAAAAGTTAACAATGATGAAAAATCATAAGTTTCTAATATTCCTGATTCTAGAAAAATTTCTATGACTTATGGTTCCAATATATCTAGAATTAAATATGATCTTAAGAAGAATGTCCTATTTGAAAAAATAATGGTTGATGATAAATAAATTTCTATTAATAAGGTTGGTGAAAATCATGCTCACAACTCTAGTAAGTATATAATTTTTCGAGGGAAATATTCTTTTTATAGATACAGATGGTATTGTAGTAGATTCATAAATACCAAAAATATCTATTGGTTCAACCAACATTATTACAAATATTCCACCACTTATAGAAGGCAAGGTTTATGGGTGGGAAATCCTCTCAAAACAATATGTCTGAGAAGGAGGATCCGATGAAATATGAGATGGTTGGTTTGAAAGTTGAGAATAAATTCAAACCGTTAAAAACTATTTTTGATGTATGTTCACAACCTAGTAATCTTAATAAGGGTTTTTTTGTTTTTTTACTAGCACAAAAAAAGTTTCTAAAAATTCTCAGAAGCTAGAGGTAATTAAAGAAAACAATGAATAAAAAGGTCTCATTGGTGAAACTTCTTTGAAATCTTTAAAAGGTTAAAAAACATGGATTCTTAATAGTGGATGTTTTTATCATAGGATATGAAACTTAATGTTGTTGAATATTGTGAAGGACATCAAATAGAGAACAATAATATTTGAAAATGATGATTTTTTTAGGATATAAGGTGTTGGATCATCCATCATTAGGGAAGAAAAATATACAATCCATGAAAACATTATATGTTGATGGGCTAGAACACAACCTGTTGAGTGTATCAAAACTTTGTGATGAGGGTAACAAATTTGTCTTAAAAAAATATGGGTTTTTTGGTGAAAATTAACAAAGATATAATGATAGTAACAAGAGGCCAACGTGTAAAAGGAAATTTATTTCTATTTGGTGAAATAAAAAGTTCTTGTTACATGGGTATGATGGAAGAAAATAAATTGTAGCATAAATGGCTAAGACACATGTTCCAGAAAAGCTTGATCATGTTATCAAAGTGAGATAGTGTCTGAGATATACCTAATATTCCAATAATAAGATATTGGTGTTTCAATATTTTTCAAAAAGGAATGAATACAAATTATTTTCGTAGGAATGTTAACATTTGTTCGAAACAACCCTTGGAACTTATTCACTATGATATTTGTGGGCCAATGAGAAAACAATAAAATAATGGATATTACTACTTCATCACTTTCATTTATGAATTTACTCACATTACTTGTGTTATGTACATGATTCATAGGTCGAATATTCTATAAATGTTTAAAAGTTTTAAAAGGAAATCTAGGAAGGAATGTGAGTATTCAGTGAAGAATGTTAGAACTGATAATGGTGGTGAATATAAGAATGCATAATTTAAAAATTACATTGAGAAACATGGAATTATATATGTGTTTATTTCACCATACACACCTTAAAAAATGGATTTTCTGAAAGAAAGAATATAAATTTAGTGGAAATGGGGTGAAAAATGTTACTTGAACACGGTCTCTCTCATTACTATTGGAGACAATCCATAAGTACTTTTGTGTATATTCAAAATCAATTTTTCTATAGTCCATGTTATGATATTACTCTATATGAACTGTTTTAGAGAAAACTCCATGTTTAAAATACTTAAATGTTTTTGGGAGTCTATGAATTGTAAAAAGAAAAGGTGGAAACCTTGAAAAGTTTGAGAAATGAAGAGATGATGAAAATTTTCTTGGCTATGCTCTAGAAGAAAGAGGATATATAAGTTTAAAAAAAAGAAACAATAATAATTATTGATTATAATGATGTGAAGGTTGTTGAAAACATTGAGAAAGAAAAGAAGTCTTATATTGATATGGATGTTGAGTAAGATAAAGAATTTTTTAAGCAATTCTGATATTGATAACGACAATGGTAATCCTACTCAAGAAGAAGAATTATACTATGTTGGTTATAGTGAGGTAGAAGATACATGAAAATATCATACTAGGATGTGGAAATAAGTGTAATCTCATAACATTATTAGTGATCACAAGAGAAGGATCAAATGTTATGAACAACAAATGATATTACATATACTTCTTTGTATTCAAAAGTAGAGACAAATGATTTAAAGGAAACCTATGAGTATCCATAATGGGTTCAATCCATGAATGAAGAGTTAGATAAAATTGAAATGAATGATACTAGGGAACTCATAATCATGCTAGAAAAATAGTTTTTGGTATAATGTGGGTTTTCTGGAATAAGATGAATGTAGAAGGGAAGGTGATTAGGAAAAAGTCAAGATTAGTGTGAAAAGGTTACTCACAGGTTTAAGGTGTCTATTTTTATTAGTCTTTTGCTCTGATGATTGTTTTTTGAACAATCAAAATCGTTCATGATATTATTGCACAATAAGGTTACAAAATTACTAAAATGGATGTAAAGTCTACAATTTTTAATAGAAATCTTGATGAATAAGTATAAATTGAACAAACTTATGGATTTTTTGTTGGGAAAGATTAAAGTTGTGTGTTTAAAGTGAATAAATCCATGTATGGGTAAAAACAATATTTTAGATCATGGTATTCCAAATTGGATACTTTCTTAAAGATGATGAGCTTTAAAAAAATAAGAGTAGATAAAAATCATTCTATCAAAGAAAATCAGGACATTTATCTCTTTTTAATTCTTTATGTTGATGCCATTATCTTTGCGAAAAATGAGGAATGATCATGTGAAAGATTTTCCAAAGAGATGAAAAATCTAGTTGAGATTTCCATGTTGGTAGAAATGAAATACTTTATCCAGTTACAAATTTTAAAAACGAAGAAACACATTTTTCTTTCTCATGAAAATTATACTATTTAACTTCTTAAGATGTTTGGAATGGAAAATTCAAAACTATTTCTGCCCTAATTTCAGTGGGAACCAATTTATCAAAATATGATGAAGGCAAGTAAGTTGATCAGAAAGTGTTTCAAAAGATGATTGAAAGTTTATTATACTTGACTGCATCAAGAACTGGCATTGTTTATGATGTTACCTTATGTGAAATATTCAAGTGTACTGTAAAATAACCACATTTAATCACTGGATAATGAATTCTAAGATATATCAAATCCCAAAAAAAATTTGTATCAGTATTTATAGCTCCAAAATTATTGACTTGTTTGGGTATTTAGATACAGATTAGGAAGGAAATGATGATAATAGAAGAAACACATCTGGTGGAGTTTTATTTATGGGGAAATGTTTGTTTTTTTGGCACAAAAAGGAATAGTATTTATGAACTCTTAGCACAACTAAATCTGAGTATGGTGATGCCACTAAAGCTACTACTCTAATTATTTTAATGAAAACACAATTGGAAGGATAACTTATTGAAGTAAAGCTAGCCTTACTATTCATATGAGATAATAAAATTTCAATCAATATTAAATGGAATTTGGTATGAAATTCTCAATCAAAATATATTGATATAATGTTAAAATTCATTAAAGAGGATGTGGAGAATAATGATTTGATGATGGAGTATGTTCCTACATCGGAAAAATTTGATGAAATATCCACAACACCCTTACCAAAGGAACCATTATATAAACTGAGGTGGAACATGGGAGTCCAAACTATTTAACATCATGGATGAGGTATACGTTTCGTTCCTCTCTCTCATCTTACCTTTGGATAGTGTTTTCAAGGGGGATACTTATATCATAAATATATTTGTATGGAATCATGCATAAAGGGGGAGTTGCGGGTAAGTTGTGAATCCAATAGGTCAGTGTGTAAACATTAATAAATATTTATTGGATTAATTTTATGGAATATTTTTATTCTAGAAAATTTTATGATGTAGGGAAAGATGAGGTTGTTTTGGAGAAGGCTGGGGAGGGAAGCTGAAGAAGTTTCGTAGTCCCTACTCTTGGAAAGAATGGATTTGTTTTCAATAATTCTAATTTCCTACATTGAGTTAGCTCACATGGGCTTTGAATTATTGATAATGAATGAATAGATTGAGGATAAAATGTTTAGTAATTTATGACTCATGCTTGACAACAAAATTACAAGGGGGAGATTTTCGGGATCTAGATAGATGGATATGGAAAGGGGAATAAAGTTGATGCCAATCTTATTCTGGTTTGATTAGAAAGATAGATGTTGCTGGAATATATGGAAGTTACAATACATTCCATGGACAATATGACAATTGTAAAGGTGATCAATCTAAGACTATATATCACGAAAGCTAAGGTTCTTGATAAAAGAATATTTTTTTGAATAATCCATATAACAACAAAGCATCATGGGTTTTCTTTTCAAAGAAGATATTTGAGGCGGAACCATTTTCTATTATTTACCAAATTTTTAGGTATCAAAACTGAGATTTATTTTATGGAAAAGGAAGGAGTTTTCTCAAAGTATTTCTCAAATAAAATTTCAAGGACCATGAAGTAATGTTTGTTGACCGCATAAGAGGTATGAAAAGTGATGATGGAAAATCAATAATGGAATGAATCCAAATTATAGTATTATAAGGACCACAAAACATGCTATGTGGACCATATAATGTAAATGGTTCATGATAGATTCAAATATCATTGGCGGCTTGTGGTACATAGAAAAAGTAGTCACTCATGGAATGAAGGCTCTGATTTTGGAAGCTGTAAAGGAAGAAAGGTAGTACGCATAATGCATAGGGAAAACTGTTTTCGGGACACAAACGATACCTGGTGACGACTCCACCACATTGAAAAATTGGATAAATAAGATTATTAAGATTTCTGTATGTATTTTCCAATATAAATAACCTTAATTCCTTCATTAAATCTGAGCAATTTTCACAAGAGAAAATATTTTCTACGAGGAATAATTTAGATAAGTCTAGAAGTGTTCGCAGAGGAATGATTCGACGAAAGACTTGTCCTTAGAAGAAGGGACAATACAAAAAATAAGAAGAATAGTTCCAAAAAAGAAGAAATAGTTCATAGAATAGAATTAATAATTCCCCAAAAGAATGAATTCCACAGATGAATAGATGTTATCAAGAAGTGGTACACGAAGATTGTACACTGAGCAACGACAGTCTGCGAAGCAGAGGAAGTTTGCAGAAGAAGAGGAAGTCCAAAAAACACTCTCACTACACATTGAAACAAATTTTTCAAAGAAAATAGAAAGTACAAGGAGGAAGAAGAACTATTCATGAAATACTGAAAGAAGTTCTTACCAACTTTTGGGTAGAAAAGAGAAGAATTTTTTTTAAAAGATCAAATTTGTGAAAGCTGATCAAGAAGCACCAAAACATTATGTTGCATCATTCTTTTCTAGAAGAATCACACTCACAATTGGATTATTTTCAATGTGCTACATGAGTGAAAGTTCATATCCTAAGCATTTAAATCCACACAAAAGGATTTTTTTCTTATGGATTGTGAGGTATGTGATTTTTTCCAAACCACATCAATGATGTAGCTACTGTTATTTAGTAGTGAACCTTGTATGTTATTGTGTTCATGTGGCTGTACGGTTGAATTGTGTTCAGTGGGGAAATAATATTTAACATGAGGTGAAGTTTTTCTTATATGTAAGGATACATAAATGAAAAATATACCCTTGATTCACCCCTCCCCCCTTAGTGATACTTGTATCCTAAATGTGTAAATTCAGAAATCGTAGTCCTTGATTAGTTCCAACCCTCTTTTTTGCCTCATGTTAATATCCTTCTATGTAAATATATAATTCAAACTCTTATGGTTTATATATATATAACATATTTCACATTAGAGACAGTTACTATATATGTTAAAATAAAATATTACATCCAATAGCTCAAGGTCATGAGTTGAATTGTTGTATTCATTAATTTTTAATTACCTTGATTCATAAACAACCACACTATCATTCTTCAAAAGGACACATCCATGTTCTTTCTTTGATGCATCAAAATAAATTATAAATCATCCTTTAACCTATGGTAGAGTTTATAGTGATGAATTAAACAATATATTCTTCATATATTAAAAATTTTCCTTACATTCCCTTTAACATGTGAATTTAAACCATTTACATCATAACAGGGTCAACAAGTTGGAAAATTTAGTGAAATATTGGAAAAACCATTGATAGTAACCTACAAAACCAAAGAAACATTAGATATTTGTTATGTTCCTTGGTGAAGGACGTTATTTGAATATAATTATATTGCAAGTTTCAATAGATATTCCATAATTAGAGAACATATTTCCATGAAAATATACTTCATTGATACATAATTCCCACTTATAGTACTTCCCATGAAATGTTTTTTCTGAGGGTATCCAGAAATATTTTCGAATGAATCTCATTATAATCATTACTCATAGAGTGTACCATGATTTAATAAATGAATACCAATAGAAAGTTATCAAGATTTGAATACTTTATTAATCATATCTATGAAGACAGAAGGTGAATTATTCAATCAAAAAGGCCTTACCACTAAATCATAATGAGTATACCTTGTTCAAAATTCCCTCTTTAATATATCATCAATCCTCACCCATAGTTAATGATAATCATAGAGAAGATCGATCTTTAAAAATTAGTGGCCACCTTTATGATTATAAATTAATTCCTCAATGATAGTAAATTGATAATTATTTTTTAATGAAATGGAATTTATCTCCCTATAATCGATAAAAAATCTCAATCACCCATCCTTATTTTTCATGCATATAGAAGGGGATCACCATAGTGAAACACTTGGGTTTAGAAATCCATTTTCTCAAACTCCTACAACAATTTATTAAAATCCAATAACTCAATAGGTTCCATTTGGAATGGAGTTTTAGATATAGGACTTTCCTTAGTATTGAGTTAAATAGAGAACTCAACTTCACACTCTGGTGGATGTTCTGGTAACACCTCTAGAAAAACAACAATGAATTATAGTACCAAAGGTGAATCCTCTATTATTACTATATATTCCTCATCTATATAACACACTTGAACCTCTTCTATAATGATAATTTCATTAATATAGCTACTTGTGGAGGATACAATCATGATTTAGATGATGATTTTTACCCTCTAAAGACAATATATTCAACTTTACATTCATGGATTGTAATAAATTTATCTTAAAAATTGTTTGTTATTTATTATTTTAAATCAATTACATGATAAGTTTCATATGAATGGAAAGAAAAGGTATGATAAACAAAATTTCTATGAAGGTTATTCTAATGCTTTCTAATTGGGACTTTCAGACACATTTTTTTGTAAAAGGACTCCCACTTGGTGTCTTAATTTATAACTCTCTAACAAAAATTCTTGGGAAGTATCTAATATTTTTGTAAAAAAAAGATATAATAGAGTGAGAAGATATATAATCAAATAAAACATTCACTAACTTCAAGTCTATGATCCAAGTACCTTCTAATACATCCTTAAAGAAATTCAACTTCATCTTTGGTAATCACATAAGCATATAGTTCATCCCTTGGCCTATTCTAAGGTAAATTCCAATGATGTTTGTGGAATTGGATTACTTAATATCTCTAACCACATAGTTAAAGAATTTAAAATAAAAAAAATATTATATACACTTAAATTGGTGATCTTGATGGCCTTTTACTCCACATGTGTAACAAAATCAGATACCTTTCCTACAATCCCCATAGTGTTTATTTTGAAAGTTATCACATGTTGAAAATACCACCCTTCCTTCCTCCACATTGTTCTTTCCATTATTTTCATTCAACATCATTTTTTCTTGATTTTTATAGAATACATACATCTTAAATAAATACCTTTTTTATTAACGCTTTTTGAGACTATATCCTCATATGAAGAAATGGTCCAAGAGGCCAATTCACCTCAATGTCTTGGATTTAACCCATTTAATAAATGATCAATATTTATTTCCCTATCTACACACACACACACACTTTATTCCCCATTTATATTAAAACTTTTAAGGTTATAATTATATTATATGTATTTTAATCTACATTTTTTTTAATATTGAAGAATTTTCGTTCCATTTAAGATATTTTCTTATAATGAAATTATTTTCATTACAATAATTCCTTAACTAATCCTCATTCCTTGAACATGATATCATATTATTATTTAGTTTTTGAATTAGAAACCACCATTGGTCCAAATCTCCCTTCAAATGATATACTAATATGAAAAACTTTTCCTTTTCACGACATACCAATATAAAAAAGTTCTTCTCTAGGGAGTTGATCAATTATTCAACTACTAATGGATTAGTAGTTACAAAAAATCCCATTGGTTGTTGTTTCATGAAATAGAATAATATAGTTTCACAATGTTGTGGATCAGCAGGTCTCTATACGTGGGCTCTAATATTTTTCAAAACCTCAGTCAAATATCCCAATATGGTTATAAAATGATTAGCCTCAACTCTACCTTCATTAACATATTATTGGGTAATATACCTTTATTTTCTATAATGGTTGATATGGTTACCATTCCTATCATCAGTCACCAAATTTTTTAAATGGAATAATGAAAACAAGTTATTAATATTGAAATGTAATATACAAATCCTATTATATTTCCAGGCTTGGTCCCTAGAAATCCTGAGGTGTTTTCATAGAACTTGTTCCATCTAACTTGGATTCACAAAATCTAGTCCCCGTGTTTCATAAAAAAATTTCTCTGATACGAACATAAACATCATAGACTACATAAAATAAGTGATAATAGTTATATTATATTATTGGTACAAAATAATATATTTCTTGTGTGATTGAACAACTTAGTATTCTTGGAAAACAACATTCATATATACATTACATTTGAAAACAGAAGACACAATAGAAACATATTTTTAGAACATTACTACCCCTTCTATCTCATAAATTAAAATTAAAGATAATCCTCATCTAGATTTCCAAGGGAAAGGTAAAAAATAAGGGAGAGATTATATACTTAGTAATAAGTATCATACAATGTATTTTTAAAAAAGATAATCATGTTATAGGTGATATGAAAAGAATAAATATACAATGTGATTTCAAAATCAACTGAAACTAAGGGATTTCTATATCGATGAAAATAAATTAAAACATGGATAACCATAATCATTATTCTCATACTGATGGAATTAATAATACCATACATAAAAAATTTATATCAAGGAATTGTTCTGAGACATTTATCATATTATGGGAAGAGGTATACACAAATACTCTATTAATTTTGTCTCATAATAATTGTCGATGCATTGAGGGTATATATAAATGTGAGACCCACCCATCAACTTATTAAGTCTAACGTAACCACTATAAGATTCATGAGGACACTAAATACCATTTCCTAATAAAAATATTGTATAATAAATAATTTACATCCATATAATGATAAATATGGACATAGAATAATTTCCCATTCAATAGAATACTGTCAATTTCTAGGAGAACATCCCTTAATCAACTTAGATATGTGGGGAATCTTCAATATAATAAGTAGTACCCTTATAAAAGAAATATATGGGTGACATTACCTTAAATTTGATGGGTTATCCCTAGAATATAGTAATTGGTTAAATATTTTTCATTGGTTAAAGACTATGAAAATGGTAAGAAAAATCCTTCCCTATTTTTCATTAAGAGTGTGTAAATATTCCAAATCACATCCCCTAGGAGTGTAACCAGGTGGGAAATCTTAGGACAACTCATCATACCTTTGCATGATGATTGAGTAAATCCCAAAACAAGCATTTTTTAACTGATTAACCCTAATTTAATATATTCTATTTCTATATCCACTTTAAAATATCCATTTAGGGATGTATTTTATAGGAAATTACCCAAAATTTAACATTACCAAAAATTAAGATGGGTTTTACACCATGTAAATGGTATCTATTGAGTCAGAAGAATTTGAGAGAGGGATACTAATATTTAATTTTAAATCCATTTAATTTAATTATTAATATTGAAACATTATTCCATGTCAATGTATGCACGAAAAAAATTAAAATAGGTGCTTATTATAACATGATTCCCAAAGATTGGGAATTGAGACAGTAAAACCCCACTAATGGTGTAGGTAGAAATTATATCATCAAATATTGAAAGATATGGATTATAATTCATAATAAAATAATAATATTAAATAAATTTCATGGTAAAAAATCTCAAAATAGGAAGTATATACACCACATAATAGAAATTATATACATTATACAAAACATGTCTGAAGTGAGAAATTTGAGACTGAAAACCATTACCTATTATCATAACTCCCAAGAAAATAATTTAAACTCCTATAACATAAATATAGATATATTAGAAACAAAATAAACAACCTATCTCATATCCATATTTATTCATACTCTTCATCAATAATCACTCTCCAAGTGAATTCGTCTGATTATCCACATTAGTTTGTATATATTTGATTGTTTTTACTAGTTTAAAAATAGCGATATTTGTATTCCTGATTCTTAAAAATTAAATTATTACTAGGTCATTAAAGTTACTATTAGGTATTATTTATAATAATTTATTCTCTTTTGAGTTCCTCTGATGAGTGTTTTTAGACCTTATCATTGAAGATAAATTTGTAAATAAACACATTTTGGTGATTTTTCATGAACAAAGGGAATTTCCCTAATTGATGAATTAGGTAAATATTTAATATCCACAGGAAAAGAGTAATGTTTTAAAAATTTATACAATATTATACTATTAAATTAATTTCATTATCATCAATGATATAAATGCATAATATTGTTCAAGTAGGTGGTTAAACTGACCCAAACATGAACATACCCCAATTTAATGAATTATTATAAGATGGTTTTGTTGTAATTTATTATTCCAAAATAATAATGATCTTATTTATTATTTAATCATATGATATATTATAATTTATAATAAGTGTAAGAATAAATAATTTATATGAAAATGTTACATTATTTGAAAAAAATTACATTTTTAGCATGCTTATTTTAAATGATTAAATTAACAGTCATCGCTTGTTGATCATATAATTATTAGGTTCTCTAGTTCGACATGAAACAATATTTATGATATAATTAACATCATTTTTATCATTTAATACCATCCCTATATCTAGCATTCTAAAAATAACGAAGGAAAATAAATCATGTCACATCATAAATGTGGTAACTTTCACAATTTAAGAATAATGGTTTTTTTATTAAAGTATGGGGTATATGATTAAATAAAGAAAATTACCTTAATATAGTAAAATTAATGTTTTAAAATAATATTTATATTATTATACTACTATAACACCCCAATAATTTCAAAAATTAAACTTTTTTCAATGGCGTATTCGACATGAAACACCGAGCTTAAATGACCCAAAAAATATATAATTTCTATAATCTAGAAATAAAATTGGAGGGTCTGAAAAATATTTAATAATTTTTAAAATATATAAATAAATAAATAAATAAATAAATATATATATATATATATATATAAATTTTCTCCTCAAGATAAATTATTTATAATTTTTTAGTAAATAATTAATCTCTATTAATTAATGTAATTTTATACATCAAAAATACTTTTTTATCAAAAATGATTTTTATTGCTTTTCCTCAAAAAACATTATAATTTAATTTTAGAAATTTTATGAAATTTATTTGATAAAATGAACCTCATTTTTAAAATTTTAATATCAAGTTTTCTTTAGTGTTAAATTTAGGGAATTTCCAAAAAATATTGATTTTTCAACTAATAGTGAAGAATACAAATTTACGAAAATGAATTAACTTTTTCAAATAAATTATGCAATTTATAAATAAAATTATTATTGTAATATGATATAAATTATCATACATAGTATTTAGTTATATTTAATCTAATTAATCTAATTTTAATCTTATTTATATTGGATTTTAGTATAAGATTTTTTTTTGGGTTTAAAAACTGGTTTTTTCTGAAAAGAGTTTTAAAGTGAATAATGTTTCTTAATTTTAATTAAATAAAAAAACCCATAAACATCATTTATTTAAACTAAAACTATAATATATATATATCAATAAATGTTAATTTTTACTTCTATAATTTTTATTATTAGTCATATATTTAATTTCAAATTATATTTTACGTGAACAATTCATTTATTAAAACTCCACCTGCTCCTCTCCTCTTCACACCTTGAAATCCATTCTAATAATCCAAAACCTATCCAACAAGATTCTAAAATTCCCTCATGACATACCAAAAGGCAGTTTTTTATTTTAAATTCATCCAAATAAGTGTTTTTCTACTATGTTGTGGAGGATATCTGAAGAAAATATGTTAAAGGACATGTAAGGAAGTCGGACTAGAGGTAAGTGTATAATATCGTGCATTTACTTATGTGATAAATATTCTATATTGAAAAAATATTTATATTTCATGTTGCATATAATTTCAAGTAATTTATTTTTTGATTCATTTCATGAAAAATATTTGGATTTGAAAATCAATATGAGGTTCTCCCTTTCATGATGTTTTTATCTAAGGATTAATAATGATGTAAGGGACTTGGTCTCAATTTTACTTCATTTTGGAATATTTTAATGTTTTGAATCTAATTTAGTAAATATAGTGTAAATAATTCTCAATTTAAATGTAGTATTATGAATACTTCATACATCATGGTATTTTATGTTTCAATTTAAATTATTTCATCAAAGTGGGTTTGACTTGAAAGTTACCATGTGTTAAGTACTTGTAAAATCAATTTCTTTTAATTGGATTATAAATATTTTTTATTAAATTTATTATTCCATTATTATGTCTGAATTGATATATAAACTGTTTTATTATATATTACCACATTTTTTTGGATTTTAATTTTTTACACATAATCTATCCAGTAATTAACTCTTAATTAAATGGTATGATATTTTTAAGTGTTATTTGTCTCAATTTACCTTTTCCATAAGACAATTGTTTTTATAAAATGAACATATCATATTTTATTAGGTATATAAACTACTCTTTCAAATTTTATATTAATAATCTAATTATATTAATGGTATTTATAGTATAATTTTATGTTATTCTTTCCTAGGTCTTATGATTGAAGAGTTACCAATGTGCTAAATTATTTATGTTACAATATCTTTTCTATTAGGATTTTTTATGTACATGGTCACTTTAAAGGAAATCATATGATCTTATTTTCTTGAACAAAATATATATTATACATTGGTTATGAATGTGATTAAAATATTTTAATTTCATTTCCTCCATTATTTATTAAAGAAACATTAATAAAGGCATTTGTAAGTGTCAGTAATCTTTTAATTTATAATAGTCCAGTTCTATTTCTATAAAATTTCCACGTTTTCTAAAATGTTTTATAAAATTTTCTTTGTAAAAATAAATGAATTCTTAAAGTTATTTTACATTTTCATTTAACTTATTTTAAATATAAATATCTTAATGTTTTCTAAATGGGTCACTTTTAGATCATTTTACAAACGTTTTGCAAATAATATCTATTTTAATCATTTACATCATGAATAGATTCTCCCAACATCATGACCATTATTTTTTAAATATCACTTTATAATTTTTTATACTATTTTATTAGAAAAGTATTTTAAAAATTTTGTTTTTTATTTTTTAGTTTTTAAGAGTGATTTGAAAACAAAAGGGAATTTTTCTCCATAATGTTTTAATAAAAATTCAATGGTATATAGATTCATAAAAAAAACATTACATTACATATAATCTAATGAGGATAGTTGTTCACGATATTATCTTTCTCCTTCATCTAGATGGATTATGAGATTGACATGGAACCCATTAATTTTTCATGACTGAATGAATAAATGAAAGAACAATGATTATTGTTTTGTCCAAAAGTGAAATATTATAAATGGTTTATTCATGAATGTTACTTGGAAAGTATTGAAAATCATGGGTTTTTCTAGATCTAACTGGGTGAGTCCATTTTAGCTTATATAATAGGTACACCCAAATAGCACCGGGTGATCCTCTTATAACATAAATGATGGGTACACCTAAATGGAGTTCTGTGAGCCTATTATTGATTAATCTTTGTGTGATCCCATATAGTGATACAATTAATTGAGTAATATTCATTGTATTAATATAAAATATGTAGGGATTTAATGAAATTTTTCTCCTATGTGTTTTACAAGGATCCAATTATTTTAGACACGAGTTTAAAATGGGTTATAAAGATATTTTTTCCAAGATATGAATACATTATATTTATATTTTTTATGGTTATAGATGTTTCTTGTGATCAAAGGTATATCATATATCTCATGATTACTGATTCTGAGGACTCTTTTCTTTGT
This sequence comes from Viscum album, assembly GCA_963277665.1. Lineage (NCBI taxonomy): Eukaryota > Viridiplantae > Streptophyta > Magnoliopsida > Santalales > Viscaceae > Viscum > Viscum album. The sequence continues at coordinate 1,717,008,563 of OY728130.1, forward strand.
TAAAGACTTATTCCATGTTTTAATGTTTGATGATATAGGTATTTATGGGTATGAATTTTATTATGTTATTCTCAAAAACTTTGATCATTTCACTACACCATTATTATTATTTTAATCTCACTAATAGCATTCTATTGTTTATGATTTATCCAACCATTACTTGGAATTCGAGCTCCCACTTCTTATGTTTCATTTTACCAATGTCATCAAGAATGATGATAAAGAATTATGTCTAGATGAGTTTCATATGGATTATTTTAATGACCTAATATGAAATAAGAAAAGAGAGGTTTATTTTTTGAAATTATCATTTAAAGACATGAGTATTTTTTATGTATGAATTTTTCCCAATTCTCTGAAACTCTGTACTTAAAAGATCATTGAGAATGTAGGTTGTCCAATATTTACTTTTGATTTTGTATTTTTTTGTTGGAAAAAATTGGGTCACATAAATTTGTATCATAGAATAAAATTCAATGTTTCTCTTTTCAGTGCTATATCTGGGAGTTCATGTTCTGGGTTGTTATTGTTGGTATTAGAGGTGGGTTTGGATAATGTATTTAATTATGATTTTTGAACGTGATTTTATATTACGATTTATGTATACAATAATTGGTCTATATAGTTATGGTTAATCATATGTTCGATGTCTTAGAAACCCCTTTTGATGTTTTATGTGATGATAACATAAAGTGATTAATGAATCTTTATACGATATTTTATTAGGTAGAAATATCTATACAGAATTTGTTTAATGGGAAGTATTACTTTAAATTTTTCAGATATAAGTTTTGAGGTATTGATAACCTTTTGGGATTATATGATCTCTGAAATTGAGGTAATTTTGGGAACACATGTATTATCATATGGATGACAATGGGATTTAAATGTGATTAATGTTATTTCATAAGTATATCACATTTTTTAATCTGTAATATTAAAGGTATGATATAACCTATCATGTTTAAACAATATTGATTATTGATGTTATTAAGGTTATTTGGGATATAGAGTAATTTATATATGTCATTATGTAATTTTAACATTGTGTATTACTGTTAAAAAAATATAATTAATTTATTATTCTCTCATATGTAGGAATAATAATTTTGGTAATTAACTTACCATGTACTAATTTTTTTTGTTTTAGTTAATGTATAAAGATAGGTTTAATATATTGATTATCCATTTTATTTTTATGTGGTGATTTAAATGATTATTTTTGGGATTCAGGAATAAAAATAATTTCACCATGAATACTCATCATATGGATACAAAGATGAGATTATGGTGGAAATTTTTAATAGGATGAAACTACACTCATAAAGTAAGTATATTTCTTTATTTTATTAGCCTATATTGAAATTAATTCCTCAAATCTATTAAAATTATCTTGAAATATTTTCATATAACCATCATTTATAATGATATCAATGGCATTTTTCACACTTATTTGGTTTATGTTTTTTTGTTTTTTATTTTCTCATGATCATTCACTTTCTTGTGATTAATGTTCTATGTCACTCTCAATTATTAGATAAAAATTACGATTTCGTTACATTTCCAAATATTTGCATCCCAGAAATTTTATGCTATTTGGAAACTAATTATGTGTTATTCTAGATGACCTTTATACTTTCTTTTCTCTATTAACAAGAGGATATTTTATTAATCCCTTTAATTATGTGGGTTTCCAAACAAGATTTTTTCAAATGTTTGAAAATTTATTTCCGTAATAGAGTATATGCAATGGATATGAACATAACACAAAGAAAAAAAATTTATAGTTGTTCAGGTAACAAAGATCCCATCTTCCACTCCACCAATTACCATCTTTACAGGCTTGGTGAATTTGACTAGTATGGTCCTCATATCATAAGACCAATCCACAACTGAGTGCATGCAGTTATTGACCTTAAAAACAAATTCTTACAAAACCTAAACTTTTGGTTCCTTTACAGTGAACCAATAACACCATATCATAGTGAGAGATGCTGACACTCCACCATAACTAAATATGAGTAGCCAAAACAAAAGACATATAAGATTTAGTTTTATGAGAAATAGATATAACTCATAGTTTCTTCAACACACAACTGATAAAAGAAGGATCTTCGACTACAGAAGAAAATAAGTTTGAAATATATTTGAAGAGATCTGGTCGAACAAGAGATCTTCAATTTTAAGAATATCAACCAAAATAGAGCATAATGTTTCCATATTTGAACATGTATATTTCCAAAATGATGTCCTTGATTCTGAGATTTCTGATCACTGTATCACTAAAAACATTTTCACTATAAAAAATCATTGAATAATTTTTACATAGATATCTGAGAAGTACTCAAAGATATTGGTTTTTTTTCCAGATGACACTGAGAGAGATATATAATGATAAGTCTTTAGCACGGTTTCAGATCGGCCAAATATTCATGGTAAATAGTTAAGATTAAAAATAAAAAATATAACTTAGAGTAGTCATAACTTTACTTAAGAATACAAGATAAAGTATCCATTATAAACGGCTCTTTTAATCATTTAAGTCGAGGTTTGAATCAGTAGAAATAAAGCTTTAAATCGACCTGATATTCTGCAAAGACAGTTTTGAAAATCCCCTGATAAAGACGTAAATTCAAATTTCCAGTTTTGAAAATTAAAACGTAATGTTCCTTTACAAAATTAAAATATAAAAAATGTAGGGTTAACTCTAATAACACAGGGTTGATGATCTATAAGTTTATCCACATGAGCATAGATCTCTGAACATAAAATTGATTATCTATACGTTTACTTTTTCCAAACGTAATGTTGATTAAAAAAGCAAGGATGATGATCCATACATTTATAAAGTTCCATACTTATGTGGGGTTCTTTAACAATACATTATTATTTTGAAAAACGTAATGTTTTTATCCCAAATGTAATGTTCATTAATCATATGTTTCTTCAATCATAAGGATACACATAGATATCACTCTGACATAGTGGATAAATTTTATTGTCTTATTCGAAAATAATGAAGGAGTTACTAGATGTTTTTTCCTGTGGAGTTATCTGATATCCGGTTATTTATAATACTTGATTAAAATGGGTTATAAAGATAATGTTTCCAAGATACCAACATGTTTTATTTATGCTGGACATGGTTATAAAAGTTCCCCATGATCAAGATTGATATTATATGGATCATGATTATTGATTCTGATGAATCATGTCTTTTTTAAATCATTATTCCATGTTTTTATGTTTGATTATCCATATATTTATGGGTATGAATATTATTATGTCATTCTCATGCACATTTATTATGTCATCATACCATTATGTTCAAATAATTATCAATTATTACATTCAATTAATATTTCATATGTATACCCTTAATGAGCATTTGAGACAACCCTTCTTATATTTAATTTTACTGAGGTTATCAAGAATTATTTTAAATGAATTATGTCTATAATGGTTTTATTTGGATGATGATGACTGAATATGAAATAAAAAAGCTGTGTTAAGTGGAGGAAATTCGAATTTAAAGACATGGGTACTAGTTTTGTAAGAGTTTTTCCTAATTATCTAAAAATATAAACCTAAAATTTCATTGATAATGTTTGTTATCCTATATTCACATTTAATGTTGTATGTTTTGGATGGTGAAAATTGGGTCACATTTTTCTGTATCAAATTTGAAAATGGAAGCTTATGTTTTTAGAACCATATCATAGATTACATGTTTGGCGATTTAATAAATAGCGTTTCTTTAATAAAATTGGATAAATATAGATAATAAGAAAAGTAAGTAGTTGATAATACTCATTTTATGGGCTTGAATTTTTCTTAGAAGTCTCCTTACATAAGAGGACATTATACTAAGTAATTCTTACTAGAAGATATTAAATGTTTTGGAGATTTATAGTAAGATAAAAATGGATGATTTTCAAAAAAAAAATGTTAGTCTTCAAGTAGTGTGGATGTTACCCTTTTATAAGTGAAGTGAATGATAATTTTGGGAATACCCATTGAATTTATATAATTTAATTTAACCTCTAAAGGTTCAAGGGCTTGAAAAAGGTAAAATAATGAAATTGGGTAATTTATGGGTTATCGACACCTAAACCATACATTTGGAAACTTGTTTTGTTTTTCCCCTATAGTAAAAACCATTTAAATTTTTTACTTTTTATTGAGGTAACTATATTTTAACCTTAGTAAATAAATATAGTGATAAAAAGTTATATTAATCTACTAAAATCATTAGAAACTTTTAATATGAAATTTAAAAATAATTTTATAAAATAAAATTTCAAGAATTATCAAATGTAAATTTTTAAAAAGAAACACTTAAACATGTAAAATCATTTTTATTGAAATAATTTTTTCATGATTTAAATCTTTATATAAGGTAATATTATATAGGATAATAATTAAAAAATAATATATCGAATTATTATAAAATTATAACGTATATGAGTCTTCATTGGGATGTGAAAACTAAATCCCACTTGAAAACAATTGATTCAAACAAAAGATCAAAACAAATTATCATTAAAGAAACATTTTATTTCGTTAAAAAATGTTTATAATTGGTTTTATAACCTCTAAGAATATTTTAAAATTAATTTTTTTATTTATTTAAATCATATTTTATTATATATAATATTTTATAAATTTATAGTTCATTCTTATATAGTGTTCACCTGCTATAGTGGGCTATGAGGAGTTACATCCGACCATTAAAAACCTAAAAATACCATTAATACATTGATTTTGAACCAATATTATATAAAAAACCCTAAAATGGTCATAATAGATGGATAAATGGTGGTCGATGGAATATTTGACCACCCAAATGTGGCTATCCTTTGAATCTGATATAGGAACAAAAATATGGGAAAGGGGTTCAGTTACTCATCATCACTTCCTGACATTCCTCATAATACATAAAAAACAATAATTCCCTAATTTAGTGATGCTAATGATAATAAAAAATAATAGTAACAACATTATTATTTATTATTTAAAATCTTAAGGACATAAAACTTCAACTATCCAATCCATTTGCAGGAAATAATAATAATATTATTAATGAATAATCAAGAATGAAACAATTTGAAAAGTCATCATATTAGTATTCCATGAAAAATAGATAACTATAAATTCAAAATTTAATATAATTACTATTTTTTTAAAAAAAAATTATATCTTCATTAGAAGGAATTTCATATATTCCATTTATGAGAAGAATCAAAAGGAAATATGTTGTTAAAATTAAAAAGTGACTTTCCTTATTGGGGAAATTTCATTGATTCAATGATTTTTGACTCGATTCACATTAATTGTATACAACCTCAAGTATAATAATAATAGGCATGAAAAATAGTTCCCAATTATTCATGGGTTTTCCATTTTTGTAGATACAAAATTCCATGAAATGATTTATAAAATCATATTTATAGAGAGGGACCAATTTTAGTTGTTTATTATCCAATGTTTAATTTTTAAACCCGAAAATACTTGGTCTATGCACCAATTCTCATAAAATATAATGCTAACTCTCTATGACAAATCCTCCCATTATAGGATGAATTAAAATGTCATAATTTTCATCCAGGGATCCATTCAAGAGATATCAGACAATTTTATGTCACCAAATAATAAAATAGTATATTAAATATATTCTCTATTTTTTGAAGACTTACGTTACAATTAAAATTAAACAAACACTGTGATCACCATTATAAATATGATTAAATATATTTATAGTAATTAAATGTTAATTTTTTCATTATATTTTCTTAAACACAGATTAATTAAATTCAAAAAGGCATAATATCACAAAGAGTTGATGGCAATGCGCTAACATTTGGTTCTCCCACAATCATAAGATCTCCTAGTGATTCTTCGGATACAACAAGACATAAAATAAATGAATTTATAATCTATAAAGAATTATTTCTTAAAAATACAATATTATAACCTTATACTCTATAGTGTTATTATCCACCTCTATGTCTAACAGACCTCAAGCTTTGATGTATGATGAATTAAGTAAAACCCACCTCTACCTTGAAACATTGAATATGTTGTAAACCGTATCTCTTAGTGGAGGTAAGGAAAAGTGATACTCTACATAAAATACATTGAATATATTTTGATATAGACCTTTTTATCTAACGGGTAACATAATTCCTTAGACAAACGTCCTCAATCTAGGTTGTAAAAAGACATTCAATAACACATGATCACCATCTTTTAACTATAATAGAATTCATCCTCTGTTTTTTAGAAATTATAATGGATCTGTGATATGATCATATGATTCATGATCAAATTATATATCTCTATCATCAACCAAAATTGATTGGACCCCTTAATAGATGAATATGTAATTTAAATTTAGTAAAATAATGAGATGATTTAATTTCTATAGAAGTAAGCAAAAGTCCCTATGCCGATAGTATAATGGTTTCAATTTTTATATGTGAACTTCAATAAAAGAATCTCTTTATTGAAAATCCTACCCAAAATAATCACCCAAGACCATAATATATCCTCATGAATCTATATGGTCCTATGAGTTTAACCATCACCCAAGGGATAAAATGTTACAATCAATAACAATTGGGCCCCTAATACATCATGGAGGCTCCTCCAATACCAAATCAATAATCAAGAAAAGTGGTAAAATATAGTACTTGAGGAAACCCCATAAAGACATATTGTATTATCTATATAGAGGTGTCTTAATCCATCCACTTAACTATACACCCAGATATAGAGGAACTAATATGATGCATTCGTGTGGTCTATATTATCCTATATAGTGTTATGACATACCACTTACCATGGTAGGACCGTCATAACATCTATCAGTATGATTTATCTCTTCCTCCTAATATCATATAAGGGCTGACTAAAACTAGTTTTAAGAAGGTCCTTTAGCTTCAAATTATAATAGTTGAGGAATTATGATATGAAATATCAGTCCACCTTATTCTAGGAAACCAAATCTAGTTATTGAGGTCTTAGTAAAATTATTCCATTATGTGATATACTTCCAAATGGGATGTATGGAAATTACTCAAAACATCCTCTCACATCACTTCTGGAAACATTTTCTATACATAAAAGTTGATATCAAACTCCCCACATTCGAATAATTTTTTGATTCATCAATCATGACGGTCAATTCATGTAGGATCTCATAATAGATATCTCTATGTTGGGTGTCCTACACTTAGTGGACTAGTGGTGTAGGGTAGAACACCATTAATTGAATGTATTAAAGACATTAATCTTATAAAAAATCCAAATGTATCATGGATAAAAGTATATATTCCTCATCAATTCAATGAAAATGATACTTCATTACATTATAATCCATTAATACATTTCCCTTTTATATAATACAAAATATATAGATGTTTTTCTTGTCTAAGAACTCTAAATATCACATCTATCTCTGACTATTATATATTGAGGAAAAAATATACTTATTAATCATGGGATTGGTGCATACCACATATCACTCACAATAGTGATGATGCATTTATATATTTCTAGAAAACACCCTTCAGCCAACTCATAGTATTGAATTGAATAATTATTATCATGGGGTCTCCACTTCCTAGACCTGTATATGATCATTTATCTCCTATAAATTAGTAAACAATAAAGAATATTCCTTGAGGGATGAAAAGAACATAGTAATAAATTTTTTTCCATTTTAAATCATAATAAAAAATTGGTCATCATGCTTTAGTTCATCTCCACAAAGGCCCTATAATAATGATCAGAACAAAAAAAGGGTACCTTTTTTGGGTAATGGTAGTTAGGGGAGATACAATCAAATTGAAGTTCTCTATAATTATTTGATATTATCTAATCAATATTAGGGAAATATATTCCATATATACAATATTATATTATCCAAATACATAAAAACATTGATCATTGTGTGATTAATTAAAACTCCTTTATCCGTGATGTCATGTCAAATAAAATAAACTAATAAAATTCAGAACAAACAATTTGAGGTTTTTCCATAATTATGGTTTTCAAAAAGAAAACCTAGCATAATTCATATGTTCTCAATATTATTATTATCTATATGATAATATATGATAATTTCACCAATTGAATGAACCATGAAACATTTTATATTGGGATAGATGATCTGGTTCATGAAGCTTGACCAAAGTTCAATCATCAGAATCCACCTTTACCATTTTATTTACACAAAGATATAATTAACCCAAATAATATGGTAATTTTTCTTGATTTTTACTTAGTTCAAGAGATGATAACCATATATAAATCCCCAATAGTCCTTATTACTTATTTAAAAATAGATTAAGTTCTAATTATAGATATATAAGCGGTATAAAAAATAACTTTTCAAATATATCATCTAATTATAACTTCGGTTTTATTTTATCTATTAAGGGAAATTTGATATTTCATAGAGTATATAAATCCCAACATAGGTTCTAAGTTTATATTGAAATAAACCTCTAAATGAGAGAAAAACATTGAAAATTTCCCTATAAAAAATTTAAATACTCTTCCACTACTACATGTAACTACTCCATTATAAGATACTTCATGTGAAAGACCAACATTTCTATCTAATAGGAAATTAAATTTAGTATCTCGAGGGTTATCCCTGATCATCATTCCATAGGTTTCCACTCCTCATATTAGGTGAACATTATCCCATAATCTTAATTCAATATCACTATGAATTGAAAAAATTGAATCCTAGACTTTACTACGAACTAATTTTCTTTGTCTTGGACGACTTCATAATTTCTAATCACTATAGTGATCATATCCTTGGAAAACATATCTCTACTATGCTTAAAATTTAATTAAAGAAAACTATGGTTGGTATGATAATAATAAAAATTTTTAGTCTTTAGTTTTATTGGTTTTTATGTGTATATACTAGTGTCTATAGCTCCAGAACATAGGATTCATACAGAAAAAATGAATAATGTTAGTATTAATAAGTATGACGGATAAATTAGAAATGAAAAAAATAATATCTATAAATATATCAGGTATAATATAGGTAGATAACTCAATTACCAATATCTTTCCTCTTCCTTATCCACTAGATCCCTATATCTACAATGGTGACTTGTTAGTGGTGGTAGGGGTAGTGAGTCAAAGCATTTTACACCCCTCACTACTTTTATATCACCATCTCATATGTGACATCCACCTCTTTGAGGAACACTCTATCCACCACTATGAGGTTCCATTTCCTTTTGATACCTTTATTTTGGTGTAACATCTATGGTTCTAACCTAACTACCCTATTATTAAAAACATGGTGAAAAACATAAGACATGTGGTGTTTTCCACTACACACATAACATTATCTATCTCATGGATGAGTTAAACTAGTCTTATATCCCTCTAGTGTCTACCTTTTATATTGATATCCTAAATGAGTTTTTAATAAATATAGATATCTCATATGCTATTATTGTATAAAAACCTCCGATGACTCCAATCCTTGGTATTTAGAACTATGCTCTATTATTTTTGGTTACTCTGATAAAAATATATTAATTACTAGGGAAAAATATAATACTCTATAATAAGTGGGGGTACATAGAGGTATAGTATTAGATCCTATCCCCTAATGATAAAACCCTGAAAACATAGTCACAAAAATGAATCCATTGTGGCTCATGTCTAAATTATATTTCATAATGTCTACGAGCTATATAATATAATCAGATACCATCACGTTCCCTTATTGTAGGTTTAACAGGTTTTGGGAATGTATCAAGGTATATATTGTTGGAAAATACTACTTTCAAAATAGATGATTGAACTACATCCATGAGAGGGTGTCCTTATCTTGTGTTTACTTAACTAGTCTTTAAAAATGGTTGTTTGATCACCCGAGGAGACTCATAGTAAGAATTATCAATGATAACTGGTAGTATATACAAGGTGAATGAAATGAGTAACTAACTTCTACTAATCCTATGTTACCTAAGAATTAGTCTCACCCAATAATCTAGGATTCACTGACCATATCTTATTATTAATGTCCAAAAAAATTATATACCCCTCACTAACTAACCAGTGTTATAGTAATGGGTCATATCCCTGGAGGAGGAATATTATACAATCAAAATAAAAAGAAAAATAAAAAATAGAAAATATCAAAAAATAAAAAGTAATAAGAATTCATATAATTATAGATATCAATGTAAATTAAGTAGAATATATATCATGTAATTAAAAATAATAGAAACCATGAAAATAACATAGAATAATAGAGGGTATATTTTTTTGAATTATAAAATATAGAATTGATATGAATTAAAAAAATATTCTCACATCATTGTGAATCAAAATTTTCTAAAAACGTAGCATAAATACAGCTTAATCACCTCATTGTCACTCAATTATCAACAATATTTTGTTAAATCCATATAAAAAATTATTTTTCAACAAAATTTCATGGGCTAAATGGTTTTATCTAAAACAATACGAACATCAAACTTTTCTAGATTAAGTATATTGGTTTATAATTTAATGGTAATATACCATCTATTCATCACCCTTAGGTTCTTATAATAGTTTAAAAAATATACTCAACAATAATTAAAAGGATAAAATATAACAAAAAGTTAAACACTTTGATTGTCTTAATAAAATCTACCATAAATATCTACCAATTAGTAGAGAGATAATTAATTTATCAATATTAGAAAACACCTAATCACTATTTTATACCTATTGATATATCATTATAAAATAGGAAAATAGTTGAACATTGATAAAACATAAGATGAATAAATGAAGAAATTATATATAAGGTAAAGAATAGTAAAGAAGGTAAACCCATTTAAATTTAATTTCCCTAATGGAACTTAGTAACACAATTAAAAAAAATTAATATTAACAAGAATTAAAGAGCACCATATTTTTTATATACATGAACTTTAATTTATCTATTTTAAGTATATATAATGATGGGGTTATGTTTTTTACCTTTTATAGGAGTTTTTGAATGATTGGAGGATTTTGTATTGGTGCACGATTTGATCATGGTTAGTACAAAAAGTTTTGAACCTCTATAAAATAGTGGGACCTATGTGGAAAGAAAGGCAATATCTCAACATCTATGTTGCACAATTTATAAAAATAGTGTATATGCCTAAAGAAACAATGATTTTATGAATAGAGGAAAAATAATGGCTAGTGAATAGTTTGTCTAACCATACTAGACAACTATTCAAGGAGTGGCTTTAGATAGTAGAAACTACACAGAGAGAACACAGTTTTTTAAACCGTGTCACCTAACTATTCATCTTATAGTTGGACCTCCTAATTTTTTTGTATGTAATCTAATTCAATTTATTCATTACTTGGTTTTATCCTATGTATACCATAACATGAATTACCTTTTATCCCATGGTATGAGAGGCATTTCCTGTCATCCTTGGAGAAATCTATATGTGTTTAAAAGTCTGTTTGTGATCCATATTCACTAGTAAGTCTCTGGTATTGGTATTTTTTAAAAGGTTAGGGACGAAGCCTCATTTTTATTAATAACGAAAAGAATAATTTTTTTCTGACTGGGTAAAGGGGAATCAAGGTTTTGTGGTTTCATCTTGGTAAAGGAAGATAGTTCTTGATTGGATTTAGAGAATCATTTTTCTATTCTTTATTTTCACCATTTTTTGTGAGGTGAGTGGATTTTCTCTTGACACCACTCAATGAGAACATTTAAATATTTTTTTGAAATACGTTTTTCATCAATTACTTGTGAATTTTTTGTGTGATTCTTTTTGGAAACATCAATAGTAATGGTTTTGTGGAATTGTAGAAAATTTATGGTTTTGTGAAAAATCTTCTATGATGATAATTTTAAAATTTTAATTTTAGAATTTTTAATTTTTTTGACGCATAGAAAATGTTGGTTGAAATATTTTAATGGGAGAATAATAATATGTGGAATAAATTTAAATGATTTTTGGGAATATATGGATGTGTTTATTCATATTTCATTTTATGAGGTCGTATTGAAATATGAGATTGTACTTAGATCCAATGGTGTAATGACACATGGGAGTGTTTACCTTGTGATTACATGGTAGATCAACAAGAGACCACTCATGATCATAGTACTATTAGTTGGACATGCATGTGTTGATGTGTGGGATTATGGAACATGAATTACAAAGGATTTTAGAATGTTTTAAAAGTGTTTTTTTGATTTTTTTTGATAAATTTTTTTCCATTAAAAATTTATTTGTCTTAGAAAAAATGTTTTGTCATTGATATAAAATTCATTAAATTGATTTAAACAATTTTATATAAATATGATGATAATTTTTTTATTTTTCACATGAGTTGGGAAGTCACTAGGGAAATACAATTGAGTTTAGACTCACCATCTACTTGGGAACTATTGTGCTTTTGTAGGTTTCATCTATCAAGACATAGGTAAAGGCATTGTATCTTAGTTATTTAATGATTCTTATAGATACCATGGGCATGAATTGTTGTGTTGTAGTTTCGAGAAAGTCATGAGTTGATAGTTTGATGTATTTGGTGTCTTCGGGGTTTTCCATTGATTTTCACTTCTACTATGACGTGGTTGTTTAGTTGGTTATGTTTTACTCAAGATGTCAATTTTACTCATGCATCGTTTAGTTGTTTTGTTATAATGATTATATTTTATTTGGTTCTTTATCTTAAAAGGGAAGACAATCCCCAAATTTTTTATGAATACCTTTGAATTTATGGAATGCATTTTATGTTTTGGGTATGTCACCCAATTACTATATCATCTACTACCTATTCAAAATATATTAGATTATGGGTGGGATGTTACAAATGGTATCAATTTTTGAGATCCTTGGGAATTATTTGTCTTCAGTCCTGGAGTTGGAAATTTTTTGAATCCTGATAAGTCTGTCTATCTCCTGGGATGGTATATAAGATATATGATCTTAAAAACATGAATTGTGGAAAATAAAAATTCATATCTATCCTATTTATTCTAAACCTCTAGATACCAGGTAGTTTTGGTATATAAGTGTTTTAGTCACTTCTAGGTGACTTTTTACCTTATCATCATGGGCTTAGCTGATGAGAGTTTTATAAAATGTGTTGGTACTATGAGTTCACAGTAATAATTCATTGCACTATATTGAGTTAAATTATTTATGAAAATAGTAATATGTAATTATTTTTGAAAAATATTGAAAATGTTTTAAATTGGTGAGATTTTATAAAACAATTATGGTGGTACTTTGAAGATCTATAAAATGGATTATTATAGATAAAAATGATTGTGGAGATTGTTGAAATGGTAAATTGAAACATAAAAACCATTGGTTTTTATTAAGTGAGACTAATTGGAGTTGTTTGGTTATAGAAAATGGTTCTAGGTAGGAATTTTTAAAATCAAAATGGAAGAGTCTACTTATAATGTGGTTCCCATCAAGACATAGGTGAACCAAATGTCTAACCAAAGTATTGTATAGGATTTTTAGGCCATGAATAGAGGGAAAAAGGATAAACCAAGATAATGAGATCTTTCTATTCAGTTCCAAAAGAATAATCCAATAATAGTTCTGGGTGATTCAAAGTTAGAAAAAGCATAAGTTTGGTAGAATAGGATGAATAAAATCATCAATTTCCTTCGGACACCTGTTGAGATAAAAGTGAAGTTAGAAACATATATTCTGGAGGATCTAGAATTCTAGTTGTGGGATTTAGTAGTTAAAGATAATTTAGACCAAGGCATGGGATGGGAGGATTAAAAATAATTTTTAAAACAAATTATATCATCACACATTCATAATTACTTGAATAATATATTTATTTGGTTTTAAGTAGTAGAATATCTTGGTAGCGAAGTATGTGGGTGTATTTTTTAATTTAGCACACTTTTCAGCAGATATTATTGTATGCAAATCTATAAAGGGATGCATTTTTGATTTAGGGATGAAAGCCTACATTCACTCTAATATAGACGTGATTTTTTATAATGGGTTATAAAATGAAGTTCAACAAAGATACTATATATGAAATATACATATTTAGAAACACAATACATAGAATCAAGTTTATTTCTATAGGAACTACTGGGAACTACAATGTTCTCAATAAGTAGAAGAGGGACACCTACTTACATAGTGGTGGGACAACTCATAATCATAAAATTGGAGTTTTAAATCTTCTACATCATTCAAAAATTAAATGAGAATGTTTTTTCTATGGTTTATTTGATCATATGATATTAGATTTTATGAAACCACTTAGATCATTACAAAATATTAAAAATATAATAAATCTCTCGTACAATTGGCACAATGATATAAGGTTGAGTGTTAGAGACATATCTCATACTTCTCAAGAATTGTATGATTTGATGAGTGTGTACAGAAAAATATCTCTCATTATTAAAACCAAGTGATCCATAGAGATTCTTTGAATACCATGACACATCAACCTATCCAATGTAAATAGGGTAAAAAAGAGAAAATGAGAGAGATTATGAAATTGTGTAGAGATGATAAATTGATAACGGATAGTCAATCAAGAACATTAACGGTGAGGTACGATTCATTTAACCTATTCCCTTTTCAAGGTTTGTTTGATATGTGTTCATCCCATTCATTTATTGCTTATAACGTTTTTTTATCTAATGGGTTTACATGTTGAGATGACTCCTTGTGTTTTAAAATTCCTAACACCATTGGGACAACTAGATTGTCATGCTTCGAAATGTACAAAATGTTCTATAATAATATATGGGGATAAGTTGATATGGGGTTTCTAAGTGATAGATATTGATTCTTAAGGCATAATTATTGTAATGAATTATCTACAAATCATTAAGTCCTATATAATATTTTATGCATTGAAGGTTATTTTCAAATATTCTGATGGTGTTAGGCATCTCTTTAAAAAATATTGGGTAGTGGATACAAATAGAATAAGACACTTGGTACTATTGGTTGGAATTATCTATCACCAGTTGATTGATGTCACTTGGTCTTCCATAGACGAGATTATGAATAAATATTTTCTAATCATAGTAGACAGTTTCCTAAATTTTTTCTTGATAATTTCTCAGGGTTTTCACCTAGAAGAGAATTGGAGTTTACGATTGACCCTCTATTAAGCAGTAACCCTATTTTACTTCTATATTATTAGGTGACACCAATAGAGATGAGGGAATTAATGGATCAATTATACGTTTTTTAAGGTATAGGTTTCATCAGACCAAATATGTGTCCATGAGAAGAAAATGTTCCTTTTGAAAAGATAACATATGAAACACTTAGTCTTTGTGTATATTATCGAAAGGTTAATCAAGTTATGACACAAAATTGGTATTCCCTCCCAAAAATTGATGACCTGTTTGATAATATGAGGGTATCTTATAGGTTCTCTAATATTTAATTAAATTACGTATATCACAAGCTATGGGTTTGGAAAATTGATATTCCAGAGATAGATTTTAGAATTAGATATATCTAATATGATTTTTTGTTATGGATATTGGTCTTATGAATTCACTAACCATGTTTATGGATTTTATTAATAAGATATTTAAAATGTATTTGGATTCATTTTAGGAGGTTTTTGTGGATGATAGAGTAGTATATTCGAGGAAAAAGGTAGATCATGAGAAACACGTGGACATATTGTTGGTAATCTTGTATGAACATTGTCTGTATGCCAAGTTATCAAAGTATGATTTGTTGATACAAGAGGTAAGTTTACTTGTACATGTGATTTTTGAGAAAGGAATTTCTGTAGACCCAGAAAAGATAGTTCTAAGATATTATCTCTTAAAATAAATCGAAGAATGTCTTTAATATTCATAGTTTCCTTAGCTTATAGGGATACTACAAACATTTTGTACATGATTTTTCACATTTGGAATCAACGACGGAATCTTTGTTGAGGAAAGGAATTCCTTTCCAATAGAATGAGTAATGTCATAAATCCTTTCTATAGATTAATTTTAGACATAAATTATAACCAATAATCATCTTTCCAAAGAATGGACATGGTAATGTAGTCTATTTTCAATCATTGGGATCATGGTTGGGATGTTTTATCATATAGGGAGATCTTGTTTTTTCCTACGACTCCTGGTAGTTATAGTTACATGAGACGAAATACCCAACACATGGTTTGGAATTGGCCGTTGGAGTCCATGATTTTATGAACATACATCATTATCGTTTTGGTGAGAAATTCATGGTGTTTATAGACATTATTTTTGGGAAATAGATTTTTTTACAATGATATTTTATTTTAAGAAAAGTAAGATGGATAGAATACCTTCATGTATTCAAATTTTACATAATGTATAAACCGGGTCAAGGGAATTCAATGGGGGATTCATTAAGAAAGAATTATTTTAATTAGGTGGATAAAGAATCATAGAATTAGTGGAATATGATTTCAGTTATAGAGGACATGCACTGAGATTGTACAAACCATTGTGATGTTGTGGTTCCTTTCCCAGTTTAATTTGTTATTTATTTGGTTAGTCATTTGAAGGAGGATCCGATATCCATTCATGAATGTGTTACCATGAGAAAAAAATGTAGTAGTGGGGAGACCATTAAGGGATGGAATATACATAATACATCATTTTTTAGGTTTACATATCCGATCACTGTACATTAGGTTTCTTAGAAATGAAATATTAATACCTACCACCATTTGAAATGGTAAATTATTCCAGGAATTCCACAAATGTTTAGAGTGATAAAATTATAGTAATAATGGGTTCTCTTAAATATGACACTAACAGAGTATGTTTTGACATGCCTCATCTATAATAACATCAAGGTAGATAACCAATGACAAAAAATCATAATTTAGTATTTACCATTACCCATGTGTAAGTGGGATAAAATATCCATGTTTTTTTGAATGATTACCAAGAACGTTTAGGAAAAACAATGTTATATAGGTAACTATGTTACAACTCACAATGTCAGCTCATTTTATCCCTATTCATGAATCCCATATGATGGTGGACTTGTCCAAAATCTATATATAAGAAGTTTCAATGTATCATGGAATTACAATATAGATTGTATCTGATATATAACTAAAATTTATATCTCATTTTTTGAAATCCTTTTAAGAATCCCCTGGGACTCAGTTGACCATGATCATGACATATCGTCCAAAAATGGATAGATAATCTAAGAGGGTGATCAAAATTTAAGAGGGCATGCTAAGGGATTGTGTAATGGATTTTGGTAGATCATGGAAAAATAACATAATATTAGTGTAGTTGTCATATAAAAACATTATAGGGCCTTAACACATATGGATCCTTTTGAATAATTATAATGGATTCAAATTCTTTCTCATATTTTTTGGGTGGAAACAGGTGATAATTTACTAGTTGGACACATAATTTTGAAAGAAAAAATAGAAAGTATTTAGTTTATTATAAGGAGTATGGATATGGATCAGATTAATCATAATTCATATACAGATCATACTCTAAGACATTTATCATTTGAGGTGAGTAATCACTTTTTATTGAGACTCACTCCACGGATTGGAAATGATCGTTTTGGTAAGAAGTGAATGTTATATCATCAATACATATATCATTTTCAGATATTTTAATGAGTTGGTGAGGTAATATATCAGTTGGTTTTTCCACCAAGTTTCATTTTAGTGCATACTTTTGTTTTTTATCTTATTTAAAAAATTTCCAACTTGATCCTGACCATATGATTTGACGGGATCATGTTTACTTAAATATGGATGTGATATGGATTCATTTTCATGTATAGATTGGTAAGGGAAATTATTTTATGGGAAAATAATAGTTATATATGATGTGTCATGGATACATTGTAACACCCCGACCCCAGTTACCCAGAGTCGGTGTATTATTACATAACATTGGCATGATCACAAAAGTTCAAGTCTCGAAAGACTGATTAGTTTAGTAGCCTTGGAATCACTAGATACATTCATAAATTTTACATTACATCATAAAATGAAAACTAAAACAACATAGTCTCTATAGTACACAGTCATATCCCCTCATACTATCCCTACAGGTCATTAATAAAATACTTATTGACATCCTATGAAAAATAAAACATAGAAATGGGTGAGCTCAGATACCAAGTAAGGATAACAATATAGCGGCAACTTTCATAAATAATCATAAACATTTAAGGCAATGTATAACTAAAAAAAATCCTTTTAAACTTTAAATTTAGCAAAATATGGCTAAAATAAAATGAAATAATTCCATTTACTTATTCACATGGATATTCTACTAATGTAATAATCACATGCAATATCAATAACCACTAGCATAATGATGGAATTCATAATGCCATACTATCATAACCACGCAGCCAAGGCCTCGTTCCAAAACTACAAATAAGATTTTATCAAGGCCTCGTGCTAAGACACAAGTTTTTCTCATGAGACCTACCGATGCATCGGGGAGCTATTACAGGATCCACCCGTCACTTACTAATTCCAATGCATTCGTCATATGAACAGGTCTAAACATAACATAACCATTAATTTTAAAATTAGCATATGAAATGTAAATACATTCTCCATAAACCATGAATTCTATAAAAATAAAACATCCATAGTCGAAAATATTACAAAAACATCAATAAAATATGGATGTTTTGTATCATAATAAATCAACTTCAAATAAGCTTAAAATCCATCAATGGATGTTGACATAGATGAAATCAAAACTATTTTAGAGAAATATATCTTTTTTGAAATCAATTAAAAGTCACATAATTATAAAATAAAACATTTAATTTGAAAATATTCTTATAAGATTGTAAGGGGAGCTTTGAAGATTTTAAAACGGTGGAAAATAGCCGCACCTACCGTATAAGTTAAAAAAAAGACATTCTTACCTTAATTTTTCGAAATGGTTAAAAATGTCCTTGGTTGGAAAATGACGTAAAGATTCATTTATAAACATCTTATAAAAATTCAAACAAGGGTATAAAAGACTTTATCCCATATTTTGTTAAATAGTAATAATGTTTTGAAATACATTTTTAAGAAACATAGATGTGGATAATAAAGAGGTCCGAGTAGATAATTATGCATAAACAACCACAGATAATGAAGAGATTGTGAAATAAACCCTTACCTTGTACTTTTCCTCGATAGAGTGTAGGTTAACCTACTTTATAATAGTTAAATAAGTGTTATCAAATTATAAAATAATAATATACATAAATATGATATCATATATGATCTTTTAATATTTCTTTATTAATAATATTTTAGTATTATCATCGTTTCGGGTGTTAACTGATTCGTTTTCCTTTATATGATTTGTTGCGTAAGCCATGTTTGATATGGATAGGTTGTATCCTGTTCATATCTATAATGATATAAAGTCCTTAAACATTTATTTTAGTCATCAAATGATAATTATTCTTGAATGGATATGATGTAGAAATGAATCTCATCACGTTCGTGGAGACAGTAATCCGTACGTTACTTCCATTTCATTTTTCATTTTAAAAGGAATCAAAACAAAATGATAAATTGGTATATTATAATTCCAGTATAATATAATATCTTTTATGTGTTACTTATTTTAATTAGCACCATCATTTATACGTTCCATTGATGGTATAAACGAGTCATATCACTTTGAGGGGGCAGTAGTCCGCACTTCCACAAATGAAATTATAGTATATATAAACAACATGAAACAAAAAATGGTATTCAATAAAATGGAATTACAAAAGCTTTTATATAAAATAAATATCATAAATATCATATTTAATTATAGTTCTATCATAATGGCCCCCATGAGAGGTGGTAGGAGATAATTGAACAATCATCGTTTCGTGAGGCCTTTGGTTTCCATCCACAGAAACATTATGTTTCTCACCCATTAGATGGAATTGTGTGTAAGTGTAGTCCGAATACATCTCATAACAATATCCTAGTTTATATAGGATAATTTATTTGTTACAAAAGAAAATAATAAGAATAGTTTTAGGGGTTGGAGAAGTAAAATAAAAGAAAATAAGATAAGAGAAATCGTTACCTTTAATTTGGGTAACTCCCTTTGGTTTGAACCAAAAAGGATTCTTGAAGTGCCTTATGCCTAAGGTAATTATTCTAGACGGAGTAGAGGGATTTAGGGAACTTAATTGGTCAGAGTTTGGACGAGCCAAAAGGCTTGAGAGGTGTGAGAAATTAGTTAGAAGTGGTGTCCTTTTATAAGGGGGAGGAGGGTCTCTTTAGGAAAAAATTAAAGTATTAATTTATAATAAATTCATATTCGGTTTCTAATGGAACCAAAGTGTATTAATCAAAGTATAAGGTGTGGATGGGTCGAAAAAATTTCAACCAATAGATTTTAGATAGGTTTGGGTCACTATAGTAACCTTATCTTTTAGATTTAACTTTTAGTTAAATAGTTTGACATTTACCATGTCAATTTGTATTTTTATATTATATAGTTAATAAACATACTATATACTTCCAAGAGACCCCCATGTGGTACATTAATGATACAACTATAATTATATAAGTCCTTTGGCCGATACTTATATGTTTAGTAATATAATATTAATTAATAATATAATATTTGTTTTAAAAACTTTTTTATGTCTACTTTGACACTATTTGGTATTTTTTTGATAAATTTTTAATATCATTATTAGTTTGAATAAAATTCATATATCCAATAATAATATGTCATATTAACCTTGAAAATTATTTTAATTCATAAAAAGTCACAAATTATATTTATTAGGGTATTTATAATATAAATTATTTTATTATTTCAATAATAAGTTAATTACTACATCATCATTGTGTCATAATCAAAATAACTTATTTAATGTCTAAAATTTATAAATAAAATACCACTATGTGTTAAATATTTTTAGCTTTATAATGAATATTTGTAATCTAATTTATCTTATGTATAACCCTATATTAAAAAAATTTTAGTTATTAAACATTGATTTTAACTCTTTTTTTTAAAGGTAATGCTTTGGTCAAAGACCAAAGCACAATTTATTGAAGATCAAAAGATTACAACATGCGAAAAGAAGGGATTTTTTTACAGTCTCTATCAAACAAATACAATAAGTCAGGGGGCAAAGTGTCCATCCAATTCATGCTTTGATGAACACCTTTGTTGGCAAGAGCATCAGCCACAGCGTTCGCTTCACGGTAGGCGTGAGTAGCAATGTAGTCAATCTCTTGAAGAGAGCTCAGACATCTCGACCAAAGAGCAGTAAGTGGCCAAGCAATATGGATGATACCATTCCAGATGGCATGAACAATAGTAGTGGAGTCACTTTTAATCCAGAGCTTCCTCCAGCCCCTTTGGAGGGCAAAGTTAACCGCATGGATGACTCCCAACATTTCAGCCTCAAGAGAGGAAGAGTGCCCACAACCAGCATAAAAGCAACCCTGGCACTGGCCATCTGAGTCTCTGAATATAGCACCACAACTGGCGGGGCCAGGATTGCCTTTAGAAGCACCATCAACGTTCACTTTGATCCATCCTGGCATGGGTGCTTGCCAGAATACTTCAAAGGGACGTTTACTCTTTGGAAAAATGCCAGGCACACGGATGCGACGAAGAATCTCAAAGTCGCCAATCGAGTTGTTGCAACATTCTTTTTGAATTGAGGCAGCTTCGTGAATCGCAATCAGAATCCGAGATTTTCCTGCATTGAGACCAAAAGAGCGATTATTATGAATAAAATCATTTCTTGCGTACCAGATTTCATGCAGGAGTTCCGCCACGGCCGCAAGGAAGAGATTTTTGATCTGCAAAGAAGCGTCATATCTAATGCAATTTTTGAGAAACAAACAAATAGAATCAGTTAAAGGCCATCTGCAGCTAAAAATATCAAGAACATAATTCCATAAAGCAGCAGCCGTCGCACACGACAAGGAAAGGTGGTCAGCATCCTTCCTATGCTGGTTACACAAGCAACATTTCGAATAGAGTTGAATATTAAAAGCTTGGAGACAGGCTTCCGTGGGTAATCTATTGTGAGCAATACTCCAAATGAGAGTGAGACGAGAAGGTTTAATCCATGGCTTATTAAATTGACAGACCCATTGGAGGTTCGAGTCATTTCCAGAAAAATTATGCCTGTAAAAGTTTTTGGAGTCAAGAATGCCATTTGGAGCCGGCTCCCAAAGCAGGAAATCCCCATTAGAGGAAAAGGGGTGATTATAAATGATCTAAGCGATGTTGGCAGGGAGGGCTTGTCTATGTGAATGGAGAACATCCTTAATGGAGAGGCTAGCATCTTCAGGAAAAGTGTTAGTCGGTAACAAAGTAATCAAGTGATTGCCACACCAATTTGCACACCAAAAATTGATGGAAGAGTCAACACTAACCATCCATCTAGAGTTTTCAATGATTTTGTGGTACGAGTCTCTAATCGAAGGCCAGATCGAAGAGTTGATGTAGTTGAAATTACCATTTAAGAGTTTAGCGCGGAATCTAGAATTAAAGAATTCAGAAGCTTTTGAAGAGCAATTAATAATACGCCAAGTAAGACGAGCTTGGAGAGCATCGTTGAACAACTTAAGATTTTTAATGCCAATGCCACCTTTGTCTAGAGGTTGACAACAGGAATTCCAAGGGATAGTAACAAGTTTCCTCTCCATGATACTTCCCATCCAAATGAAATTTTTTATATAGGTATTAATTTTCTTGAAAATGCCTATAGGCCATTTATAAATCATGAGGGAGTAGACCATTTTGGAGACAATGGTCGATTTAACCAAACATATCCTACCAGCCATGGATAGGGATTTCCCTTTCCAAGAAGCAAGCTGAGTTGTAATTTGATCAATGATATTAGCAAAATAGCTGGCCTTGGGGCGACCCCAGAATATAGGAACGCCCAAATAAGTAAAGGGGAAAGAGCCTTCTTTAATATCAAGGAAGTTAGTAATGCTAGATTTTCTCCTAGCAGGAAATATTTTTCCAAAGAAAACAAACGATTTATTCCAGGAGATCGCTTGTCCGGAGACTTCTTCATAGTGTTGAAGAGTTTGTTTAAGGACATGCATGTTCTTTTGATCCCCTTTTAAAAACAGAATTATGTCATCAGCATAAAGGAGGTGGGTGGGGGTATTTAAGTTTCTGGAAGCTTGGATAGGCCTAAGTTTGCATTGAGCGACCAGATTATTGAAAAGGCGACTTAAGTAATCTTCAGCAATGACAAAAAGGATGGCTGAGAGAGGATCTCCCTGCCTGACTCCTTTAGAACACTTAAAGTAACCTCTAAGGACACCATTAATCAAGATAGAAATGAAGGCAGGGCAAAATAAGGTTTTAATTCTTTCAATGAAAGACTCATGAAACCCAAAGTTTTTTAGGACTTTGAATATAAAATTCCAGTCCATGGTGTCAAAAGCCTTTCTGATATCAAGCTTAATGGCCACACATCCACCTCTAACGTTTTTATTGAGACTATTCATACATTCCGAAGCAAGACAGATACAGTCCTGGATGGACCGAACTTTAATAAAGCCAAATTGATTCCAGGAGACTATTCTATTGCAAATAGGTGCCAGTGTTTTTCACTATTCATAAAAAATATAATGTTTTAAAAAAAATACCAAAAAATCACCCTAGGAAAATTTTGATATTCCGAATCCAAAAATGAAGTCCATTTTGAACGGTAAAATTTATAAAATTTCAAAAAGTGGTTATTACTATTCATAACGGCTAGTTTGATTGGTCACAGTGTGTTAGGATCTCAAAATTGCGTACAATGCAAGATATTTCATTATTCAAAGGGAAACATACCGTGAAAGCTTATGGTGTTACATTCTACCCTCCTTCAAATAATTTCATCCTTGAAATTTCTATAATTTTATTTCTTAAAAAGACTCGGGTGGTTCTTCATCATAAGTTCCTCAGGTTCCCACGTTGCCTCTTCCATCTTATGGTTTCTCCATACAACTTTTACCAGACAAGTCATCTGGTTTCTCAGAACTTGTTCTCTTGTATCAAGAATCCTGATGGGATCTTCGCAATAAGACAAACCGGGTTCCAGTTCTAATTCCTCATAGGTGAGTACATGCATTGGGTCAGCCATTTATTTTCTCAATAGAGATACGTGGAACACATCATGTAGTTTGGGGAGATTTGGCAGCATTGAAAAACAGTATGCTACAGCCCCAATTCGTTCTAGAATTTCAAAAGGTATGATGTACATGGGACTCAATTTACCTTTCTTACCGAAATGTATAACTCCCTTCCATGGAGAAACCTTCATGAAAACATGATCTCCTACATGAAATTCCAAATCCTTCCTTCGATTATTAGCATAGCTCTTCTACCTACTTTGAGCTGCTTTGATGTGGTTTTGGATTACCTTTACCTTTTCCATCGTTTCCTCAACTAGTTCTAGGCCTATGAGTTTTCTTTCACCAACATCATCCCAACAGGTTGGTGTGCGACATCTATTTCTGTATAACGCTTCATATGGTGCCATCCGAATACATGAATGGAAGCTATTATTATAGGAAAATTCCACCAGAGGTAAATATTGATCCCACATACCTTGAAATTCATGTGAGAAAGATATTAACATTTCTTTTAAGGTTTTAATAGTACATTCTGAATTTCCATCAGTTTGGGGGTGGTAGTAAGTGCTCAAACAAATTTCTGAATCAAGGGATTTCTGAAGACTTTTCTAGAATTTTGAAGTAAAATGGGGATCACAATCAGAAACAATCGATAGGGGTACTCCATGAAGTCTCAAAACATTATTAATATATTGTCTTGCTAGACGTTCAAGTGGTAGATCTTCTATTATAGCAAGAAAAGATGCTGAATTGGTAAGACAATCAACAATGACCCATATTACATCGTTCTTTCTAGGAGTATTTGGTAGCCCCATGATGAAGTCCATCACAATATTATCCCATTTCCACTCGGGTATGTGAAGAGGTTTCATGACTCTTCCATGCTATTACCTTACAGCTTTCACTTGTTGACAAACCATACATCTTGATACAAAATCAGCAATCTCCCTCTTCATGTTGTACCAAAAAAAATGTTCCTTCAAATATCTATACATTTTGGTGGTCCCAGGGTGTATATAAAAATTGGAACTATGAGCATCATCCTAGAATTCTTTTTTTAGATCAAGTATATCGAGAACACAAAGTCTCTTCCCAAATTTCAAAACTCCGTCTTCATACACAAAGTCACTCAATCTCCCATCATTCACAGATTTAATCTTCTTTTGAAATTATTTATCATCGGTCTGAGAACTCTTTATCCTTTCTAGTAAAGATGGTTTAGCAACCATTTGAAAAAGTATCGATGTTTCACATTCCATGGTAATTCCCATATCCATCTTCACTAGATCCATGAAAATAGGATCCCTTTCAATTATCATCACGTTCAAAACTCCATGATCCTTTCTTCTCAAAGAATCTTCCACATTATTTGCCTTCCCTGAGTGGTAGTGTATCATGCAATCATAATATTTGAGTAGTTCAAGCCATCTCCTTTGCCTCATGTTGAGTTCTTTATGTGATAAAATATAATTCAAACTCTTGTGATCGGTATATATCTCCCATTTTTCACCATAGAGATAATGTCTCCTTATATTTAAAGCATATATTAAAGCAGATAACTCAAGATCGTGAGTAGTATAGTTTTTCTCATGAATATTTGGCTATTGTGATGCATAGGGAATAACCCTATCATTCTGCATAAGGAAACAACCATGTCCTTTCTTCGATGCGTCACTATAAATAACGAACCCATCATTCCCCAATGGCAGTGTCAATATAGGAGAATTGACTAATATTCTCTTCAATTCTTCAAATCATTCTTTTCAATCTTTTGTCCAATCAAATTTAACCCCTTTACGTGTGAGCTTTGTTAATGGGTTAGCCAATCGGGAAAAATTCTGGATGAAACATCGATAATAACCTACTAAACCAATAAAAATACGTACCTCAGTTATACTTGTTGGTGCTATCCATTCTTGAATTTCTCTTATCTTAGCGGGATCAATAGATATTCCATCCATAGAGACAATATGGCCATGAAAATAAATCTCTTGAAGCCAGAATTCACACATGCTAAACTTCCCATATTATTCATGTCTTCTCAGAGTCATTAGGATAATATGCAGGTGATTTTCATGATCTTCATAGATTTTGGATTATACCAAGATATCATCAATAAATAACACTAAAAATCATCGAGATATTCTTTGAAAACTATGGTCATTAGATCCTTGAAAACAGAGGTGCATTAGTCATCCCAATAGGCATTTCTGTAAACTCGTAATTCCCATACCTGGTTTGAAATGCTGTCATCGGAATGTCTTCCTTCTTCACACACAATTGATGATATCTAGATCAAAGGTCAATCATTGAAACGTATTGAGCTCCATGAAGTTGGTCAAATTAATCATCAATGCGAGGTAGGGGATACTTGTTCTTTATTGTTATAGCATTGATCTCCCTGTAGTCGATACATAACCTCATAGATCAATCTTTCTTTTTAACAAAAAGAACATGGGATCCCCATAGAGATACACTAGGGAGAATAAATCACATATTACTCATTTCATCTAGTTGTTTCTTTAGTTCAACTAATTCCATAGTGGCCATTCTATAAGGGGTCTTCGATATAGGCCTTGATCCAAGAATTAAATCAATGGAAAACAAAACATCTCGTTCTGGAGGATGTCGAGGTAAATCTTCTAGAAACACATCTACATATTATTTCACAATAGGTACATTCTCTATATGAAAATTCCTATCCTCACCCACAATCATTTCATTATCATATTTCCCAATAATTGAATTTAGTTGAGCTACTGGGGGTGGATCTTGATAAGAATTAGGTGGTGAAGATTCTGCTCTAAAGATAATGTGTTCCTTATCATCATCATCAAAAATTGTAACCTCCTTCTTCTTACAATAAATCTTTGCGTAATGGTCCGAAAGCCAATCCCTACCGAGGACTATATCAAACTCAATCAAAGGTATGATGATGAGATTAGCGGATAAAGAATGTCTATGTGCTCTAATGGGGACTGATTCACAAAAATTTGTTGCAATGATACTTCCCTTAGGAGTTTTAACTGACATCTCCCTTGTTAAATCAAATTGGAAATATCTAATTTTATTAGCAAACTAGGAAGATATGAAGCAATGCGATGATCCAAAATCAAATAAAGCATTTTCTAAACTTGAGGAAACCATTAAATTACCTTCAACCATGTCTTTCGGATCTTTTACCTCAGTAGTAGTGGTAGCATAAGCTTGGCCTTGATCCCATGCCCTTTTCTGAGGTAAGTTCCTTTGAAACATATGACATTCATTTGAATAATATCCCATCTCTCTACAATTATAACATTCCATGTTGAAAACAATTCTATTTCCCTTGAAATCATGAGCTTGGTGTCCTTTTTCACCACACTTGTAATAGACTCCCATTCCCTTCAAGAAAGTACCAGGGTGTTTCATCAAACATTTAAAGTAGGATGGATAATCAACCATTCCCTTCTTCCATTTATTTCCATTTCCAGAGTGGTCAGCATATCTCTTCCTCTCTTTCTTTTCCATAAAGTCGTAAGACTTACCGAATTCCTTTTCTCCCTTGATAGCACATGAGGCAATATCTTCGTACGATGAGAAAGATTGTGAGACTAATGCTCGACGGAGAAATAGCTTTAACCCATCAAGGAAAAGAACAATATTACTTCTTGGGTTATGTATATAATCTACTTCATGCCTCGCTAACCATGTAATGTTAGCCTCATACATTGTGACATTCTCATCCTCCTTTTTCCTCAGACTCAGATATTGCCTTTCCATATCTGCTCGATGATCATGAGGAAAGTATTTTTCTACAAGAATCTCTGTTAATTCCCTACATTCCATATTTGATACTTCATCATCTTCTTTGTGTTTTTTATCAATGACCACCATTGATCAGTATCTTCAGTGAAGAGATAAACTGCCATGACAACTTTTTCCCTTTCACTACACCCCAAAGCCTGAAATATTTTTTCTAGGTAACTTATCCATTTATCAGATACTAATGGATTTGTACTCCCATTGAATGTTGGTGGTCGCTGCCTCATGAAGAGATCTAACATTGATCCTCCACACTACGGATCAGGGTGATCCATACGGGTAAGGTTATTATTCATAACCTGACTTAGTTGTCCCAGTATGGTGATTAGCTAATCAGTACCAGTTGCATCACCATCTCCACTATAATTATCATGAGCAGGAGGGAAATCTTTACATGGAGTGTATGCATTGATACAATTTCCAATCCTTCCACTATGAACCATTTCTAAAAAATTGAATAAACTAGATCAGTTTATGAATCAAAATACATAATTCCATACTGGTAAAACAATTAACATAAATTGATATATTTATGGATATAATCCATAATTATAAAAAATGTTTTATTTTAGAAAGTATATACTCATAAACCCTTCATAATGGGTTGTAAAGAATATGATAATTATCCTAAGCATATCCCCTAGGAGTGTCGTAACCAAGAGTGCAACAAGGCCCGTTGTCGGGCACCAGTTCCCGTTCAAGTCTAGCTCAAAGAAGTGTTTTTGGGTTTTACCCCTAGGCACATCTATGCCAGAGCCACCTCTACCTGCTCGTATCCAGACTGGGATGTATTTCTCAGAAAACTCACAAAATCTCTACAATACCAAAATTCTAGGAAGTTCTTCTATACTAATCCTCAAAGTCCATCTTAGGTCTATGTGCTCTAATCAGAGTTTATCTAAATCTAGCTTCAAAGGTTTGTACTAAACTTAATCTGATACCAACTATAATTCCCTGAGCCCAATTACCCATAGTTGGGGCATTATTATATAACATTGGCATGATCAAAAAATTTCAAGTCTCGAAAGACTGATTAGTTTAGTAGCCTTGTAATCACTAGGTACATTCAAAAAGTTTAAATTACATAATAAAATGAATACTAAAACAACATAGTCTCCATAGTTCACACTCATACCCCCTCATACTCTCCCTACAGTTCATTCACAAAATACTTTTTCACATCCTGGGAAAAATAAAACATAGAAAGGGGTGATCTCAGATGCACAGTAAGGATATCAATATAGTGGAAACTTTCATAAATAAGAATAAACATTTAAGGAAATGTATAACTAAAACAAAATCCTTTTAAACTTTAACTTTATCATAATATGGTAGAAATAAAATGAAATAATTACATTTACTTATTCACATGGATATTCTACTAATCGAATAATCATACGCAATATCAATAACCACTTTCATAATGATGGAATGCATAATTCCAGACTATTATAACCACGTAGCTAAGACCTCATGCCAAGAATAAAAATTATATTTTGTCAAGGACTCATGACAAGACAATAGTTTGTCTCATTAGACCTATCGATGAATCTAGGAGCTATAGCGGGCTCCAGCCGTCATTTACTAAGTCCAATACAATCCTCATATGAATAGTTTTAAACATAACATAAAAATTCATATTAAAACTAGCATACGAAATGTAAATAGTTTCTACATAAACCATGAATGGTTTAAAAATAAATCATCCACAGTCAAACATATCACAAAACCTTCAATAAAATATGGATGTTTTTTATCATAATAAATCAACTTCAAATAAGCTTAAAATCTATCAAAGGATGTCGACATAGATGAAATCAAAACTATTTGAGAGAAATATATCTTTTTTTAAATCATTTAAAAGTCACATAATTATAAAATAAAACATTTACATTGAAAATATTTTTATAATATTTTATGGGAAGATTCAAAAATTTTAAAACAGTGGAAAATAGCTGCACCCACTGTATAAGTTAAAAAATCACATTCTTACCTTAATTTGTCAAAAGGGTAAAAAGGTCCTTGTTTGGAGAATGACGTAAAGATTCCTTTATAAAATTCTTATAAAAAGTAAAACAAGGGTATAAATGACTTTAACCCATATTCTTTAAAATAGTACGAATGTTTTGAAATAAATTTTTATGAAACATGGATGTGGATGATAAAGAGGTCCTAGTAGATAATTACATATAAACAGCCTCAGATAATGAAGAGATTGTGAAATAAACCCTTACCTTCTATTTTTACTTGATAGAGTGTAAGTTAACCTCCTGTATAATAGTTAAATAATTGTTATTAAATTATAAATGAATCATATACATAAATATGATATCATATATTATCTTTTAATATTGCTTTGTAAATAATATTTTAGTATTATCGTCGTTTCGGGTGTTAACTGATTCGTTTTCCTTCATATGCTTCGTTACGTAAGCCGTGTTTGTTATGGATAGGTGGTATATTATTCATATACATAATGATATCAAGTACTTAAACATTACTTCTAATCGTCAAATGAGAATCAGTCTTGAATGGATATGATGGGGAAATGAATCTCATCGTGTTCGTGGAGACGGTAATCCGTACGTACGTACAAACGCTACTTCCATTTCATTTTTCATTTTAAAAGGAATAAAAAACAAATGATAAATAGGTATATTATTATTATAGTATAATATAATATCTTATATCTATTACTTAAGTTCATTAACATCATCCTTTATACGTTCAATGTATGGGGTGAATGAGTCATATCACTTTGAGGGAGAGGTAGTCCTCACTTCCTCAAATGAAATTGTCGTATATATATACAACATGAAAAAAATCATGGTATGATTTATAATTTAATTACAAAAGCTTATATATAAAATTAATATCATTAATATCATATTTAATTATAGTTACATCAAAATGGCCACCACAAGAGGAGGTAGGACATAATTGAACAATCATCGTTTCGTGAGGCGTTTGGTTTCCATCCACAGAAACATTATGTTATTCACCTATTAGATGGAGGTGTGTGTAAGTTTAGTTCGAATAATTCTCATAAAAATATACTAGTATATTTATGATAATGGTTTTGTTACAAAAAAAATAATAAGAAGAGTATAGGGGTTGGAGAAGTAAAACAAAATAAAAGAAGCTACGATAAATCATTACCTTTAATTTGGGTAACTCCTTTTAGTTTGAACCAAAAAGGACACTTGAGGTGCCTTCTACCTAAGGTAAGGCTTCTAAGAGGAGTAGAGGGATGTAGGGAGAATAATTGGGTAGAGGTTTAACGAGACAAAAGGCATGAGATATGTAAGGAATTGGTTATAAGTGGTGTCCTTTTATAAGGGGGAGGAGGGGCTCTTTAGAAAAAAACTTAAAGTATTAATTATAATAAATTCATATTCGGTTTGAAATGGATCCAAAGTTGATTATTCAAAGCTTAAGGTGGGTATGGGTCCAAAAACACTCAACCAATATATTTTAGACAGATTTCGGTCACTTTATTAACCTTATATTTTATATTTAACTTTTAGGTAAATAGTTTGACATTTATCAAGTCTCGTTGTATTTTTATATTATATAGTTAATAAACATACTACATTCTTTTAAGAGACCCCAAAGTGGTCCATTAATGATACACCTATAATTATATAAGTCCTTTGGCTGAAACTCAGATTTTTAGGAATATAATGTCAATTAATAATATAATATCTATTTTATAAACTCTTTTATGTCAATTTTGACACTATTGGGTATTTTGTTTTTGATAAATTTATAACAACATTATTACTTCGAATAAAATTCATATAACCAATAATAATATGTCATATTATTCTAAAAAATTATTTTAATTCATAAAAATTCACAAATTATATTTATTTGGGTATTTATAATATCAATTATTTTAATATTTCACTAATAAGGTAATTACTACATCATCATTGTGTCATAATCAAATTATATTTTTTAATGTCTAAAATTTATAAATAAAATAAAATTATGTATGAAATATTTTTATATTTATAATGAATATTTATAATCGAATTTATATTATGTATAAACCTATATAAATAGATTTTAGTTATTAAAGTTTGATTTTTACTCTTTTAACTCTTCTTTGAATTAAATAATAATAAAAATCCAAATCTAATCCAAGTGGACCGAAGAAGTTCATATGTTTATTACTAAGGTTGTTTTTGGTCGAATTATACTTATCCAATATAATTAGGACATATGTTACGGTAATAATAATATCATTTTTACCCTTAATTACCCAATTTACATTTTACCGTGGTAAATAAAAGTAAAAAAGTTACTATTCACCAAAAATTATTTTTATCTTATTGAACAAAATTTTACTCCATGATATTAAACATTTCTCTCTTATTTTCTAAATTCCACTCACAGAAGTAGTAAAATTAATTTTTATGTGAATTTGCAAATTCTCCTAGGAGATGGGTAAAAGACGGTGAAAAGTTCAATAAAATTTTTATATGTCTAAAATTATTATAAACTGACTCCAATGAATTAAATTGAAATTATATAAGTATTCTGTATATATTTTTACCTAAAATAAATTTAAATAAAATAAATAATTATTTAAATAAAAAGTCAGTTTTAACCAACAGCTCAAAGTTTTTCACTATTCATCAAAAATTGGAAGTTTTCAGAAAAATAAAACAAATTCACCAGAGGCTAATTTTGATATTCTGAATCCAAAAATGAAGTCCATTTTGAATGTTAAACTTTATAAAATTTCAAAAACTGGATATTACTATTTATAACGGCATGTTTGATTGGTCACGGTGTGTTAGAATCTCGAAATTGCGTACAATGCAAGCTATTGAATTATTCAAAGGGAAACGTACCATGAAATATTGGGGTGTTACATACATGGTAAAATTCAAGAAGAAATATTTGAGCTTAAAAAGAAAATAATGGATCAATTACCTGGGCTATTCTAGTACAACATTCGTTTTCTACTTTTACTAGATGGAAAGGCTATTGGTGGGGATAATTCTCACACTTAGTTTTAGGTACATAACACTTTATTTATGTATTTTAGGTATATATAATATCTGTGTTATTTTTATATAGGTTCATTGTATTTTTTAAATTTTTTAGAGGATTTTATGAAGGTTCACAATTTTAGCACAGCTAATAGACACTATGTAGAACATCCAAAAAATCGTTTGTCTTGTATTATAGGAGCGAATGTATCTCAATATGGCTGGTTCATAGTTTGGAAGAACTGTTTATATACCTAGGTAAACCATGATTTTCTAAGTAGTGGGAAAAGAATCATTGGCACGTGGCTTGTCTAATGGTGTGATCTGACCATGTGAGGAGTGTCTAAATATAGTTGCAACCATAGGGTTGGAACATGGTTTTCCAAACTGTGCAACCTGACCAAGTGTGACACAATTGGACCTCAGAAATTTATTGTTCTAATATGATTTAATTTCTTTAATCTTCACTTCCCCTTAATTATCCTATAACATGATGTCTATTTTCTCCCAATTTGTGAGAGAAGTTCCTCTTTTGATCAGGAGTGATCTGTAATCATTTTAACAGATTTTAGTGATCCATATTAACTTTTAAATCTATATTCTTAGATATTTATCATTTATCCCTTGTCATTGCCTTTATAAGAACCTTATATATCATCCAATGTGGATATATCCATTTTTACATATGGAGAATGTGATGTTTTAAGGACGGATCTAGGGAATGAATTTTGTTTTCATAGTATTATCTTGATAATAATTATGTCATTCTTTGTTTTTACCAATGTTTATGAGGTAGGTCGATTCTCTCTTGACTCCACTTGATAAAACATGAAGGCATAGAATATAATAAATGTTTTTCTTTAATTGATTGTGAAATTGACGTGTGATTATATTTGGAAATATATTTTTTCATGGTTTTGTGAATGTGTGGAAATTTAATAGATTTTTGGAAAATCCCCTTTCATGATAATTTAAAAATTGTGATTTAAAAATATAGATTTGTTTTGTTCCATAAAAATTGGTGATTGAAATTAATTGATGGAAGCATGGGTTTATTTGAAATTTATTTTCATGGATTTTGGGCATACATGGTGGTGTGTGTTCATGTTTCATTTTATGAGGACTTGTTGAAATATTACTTGGTTCTCAGTTCCAAATGTGTAATGACACATTTATAGGTTACCTTGTGATGACTTGGTAGATCGATGAGTAGCATATCATTAGTGTAGAACTTCCACCTAGGATTTCATGTGTGGATGTGTTGATGTGTGAGATTATGGGATAGGTAAACCAAAGGATTTGAGAAAGTTTTTAAAGGTATTTATTTATTTTCTTACATGAAAAATTGTTTTGTATTAATAAATTTCTTTTAATGGATAACTATTTTGGATTTATATAAATTACTTCAAATTGTTTTTAATATTATTATATAATTTTTTACTTGTTTTGTCATTGTGTCATGGGTTGGGAAGTCCTCGGGGAAATTTAGATTAGTTTAGACTAACCCCCAATTTGAACATTATTGTGAATTTTTAGATTTTATTTATTGAGAAATTGTTAATGTTATGGTATCTTAGTTATTTAGTGATACTTATTCATATCGTGGGTTTATCTTGTCATGTTAGAGCTTACAGAATAATAGAACTTTCTTGTTTGATGTCTTATGTGTCATTGGGATTTTATGTCATTTGGTTTTTACTTTTACCCTGATATGGTTATTGGTTTTGTTTGGTTTTTTTCAAGTTTTAGTTTGTACACATGTCTTATTTAGCCGTTTGGTTTATATTGTTATCTTATCTTGGTTGGTTTATCTTAAAATGAAAATTCATCATCTAGTTTTTTATGAATCCCATGGAATTTATTTCCAGAATTTGAGGTCTTGGGGGTGTCACATAGGTCTAGTAATACCCGTCACCTCTTTCTAATACAATGGGTGAGTGGAATTATTTTATAAAATATATATTCATATAATATGGAATAAAGAAAATAAGATGAATAAATCGGGGAATCTTATTTTTTGAGATATATACCCACTTTAAACATGGTCTCCATATAAATCAACCACTATCAAATACTAAACCTTTCTCCCTAAACCAATTAATGACTTCAAATATATCCCCTATCAATCACTGTTTGATAAAAATATCTACTATATAAAGCCTGTAATTGAATTTTAAGGATCCCCAATGAATTCTCCACTATCACTATCTTTGAACATCCCCATAAAACTGGAAACACAGAGCTTATAATTTCTCATCATATTCAATAATATAATTTTAAATAACCACTATAACATAAGATTATACCCATGTTTATCAAGATTTATCGTCATGTAATTAGCACATGGACACATTCGAAACTCGATTCAATCATTAGTGGTTTCACTGGATATTCTCTAGGATCTTCCCAAGTAATAAATTTCAATGAGCTCATGTACCCTTTCTATTGATTTCATATTGTGAGAAATATGTTTCAACATGTGATTAATTATGATTTAATATGGTCATCTCTATAGATTTCATTAAATTTAGGAAAATTAAAAAATATTAGGTATAAGATGCAACTATTTGACACTAGGAAATTTATGGGGCATATCTATCTTTTGTGATATTAAATCTTAATAAGTAATTATTTTTTTTACTTTATGTATTTCCCATTTAAATTTATGTATTCCTATCCTATGAATTTTATAAGGGGAATAACATAAACATTGGGTACTTGGAGAAATAACTCTTATATATATATATCATTTGGATTTTATGCATTGATATTTGTTAGAAAACATTTTGTAAATTTCATCAAACATTGAATAATTTGAAAATTTAACCAACAATGAACATTCAAATTTCAAAAAATAAGATAATAATTTATTAAATATCTTTACATTTAAATATACAAACATGGAACATTGACAATATTGATTCTAAAATATTAGAATTTTAAAATTCACTAAAATAATATTTCAATTATAATTTACCATAAAAACGACCACAAAAATTAATATTAAAAAAATTAAATTTAATGCAAAGAACACTGAAAATTTAGAACCAATAATTTATATTTTCATACATCTATTTATATAATTACTGTTCCAATAAATATTGTTCTAGAATCCTAAAACTAGAATAAAAAATGTATTAGAAAGAAAATATGCCCATGATTTTATAATATAAATTAATAAAACATATATCATAACCACATAAAACTCTCATATAATTAATATATTTCTAGTCTTCATGAAATCAATTCAAAAAATTTAGTGAATCGAAATTAATATGGAAAATATAATATCAAAATATGTATAATGAAGTGATTTTCAAATGAGTTTTCCACCACAGAATCTCTGAAGTAAAAATGAAGGATTTATCTATCTTAGAAAAAAACGATTGAAAATTATTTATATTTTTATAAAAAGGATGATTAAACTTGAAAATTAATATATTAATTTAACATAACTCATTTTATATTATAATTTTTATCCAAAATGTTCTTTTTCTATCTATTGAACACACTTAGAACCCAAAAATTTAACCCATAACTTATTATCCCCTCATTATAAAACAAAAAATATAATGGATGAGTGAGAAGAAAAAATAAGTAATATCTATGTATAGTTAATATCAACCGTCGGTTTTAATTAAAATAATAAAACCATTTTTTTGAGTTCGTATATTTTGTTATTTGAATGAAAAGTTTATTAGTTGATCTCTAGTAAATAAATTAAAATTCAATAAAAAGTGTAAAATTTAATCCTAAACATTTAGAAATAATGTTAATTTTTAATACATAAATAGAAAATATTTTTATATATTGAATCCTTTAGAAAATAGATAAAATTATCAATTTCAAATTTGAAAAAATACTTATAAATTTTAGAAAAATGTTCACCCACTAGGTTTGCAAATTGGTTTTCAATAATAGTAATTTTTTTGAAAAAACATTCATCAAAATGTTCTTTTTACATAATGTATTATAGTTCATCCAATATAATGACTCTTCCCTCATACTTAAAATTAATTAATTTCCACATATTTTAACTTCAATGTGAAAGAAATTATTTAAACATTTTATGTTCAAAAGTCTTTTTCAATCTATTTGTTCAAAATCTTGTAAAGAGGTTCACAAAAATATAGGAATTATTTCTTTCCACCACTACCTAATAAACATTTAACCCACAACCTGGAAAATATATCTATCTCAACAACTATATAAAGTAATATAATAGTTTCATGAATTTCAAGGTAAAGTGATTACTAACAGTAGATGTTGAAAAAGTTTCTTATTATGAAAAATGAAGGTGTGAACTGGAATTATTTCGTCTTATAAAGAATTAAATCATCAATTTTAACCATGTTTTTTAAAATAACAATAAAAAACATTGAAAAAACATTCCAGCATTCTCAAAAAATATAAATATGTTTTTAAGGTTTTTGAAAAAATTTAAACATTAATTCACAATGATTTTCAACAAAATAGAATTAATAAAGTATAAGACCCATTAATATAAACATCAATTTAATATGTAATAGGATTATACCTTAATTATAATTAATTTTTAGATAGGAATATATAAATAACTATAATAATATATATTATTACCACACACTTTTATCTCAACATTAAACATATTTTAACTAATCAGCAACAAATAAATATAAAAAATGGGTATCATGAAAAAATTTAAACAATTAAAATATATAAAAAAAATGGAAGAGATAACTCCATTGAATGTTTTTTTAAATTTCATGGCCTTTCGAGAAATAAATAATATATATCCTAATAATATGTAATTTATTACTTCCTATGGAATAAATTTTAATAAAAAACCCCTATACATAAGAAATATTCATATGTATGATATTTAGTGGATACATAATATGTTTTCCACAAGGTGTAATATATTTCACACAATGAAATCCCAAACAAAACATATTTTACTGATAAGTAAGTTCTTACACTTTTTGTAATGATCAATACATATTATATTTATGCAATATATTATATTTTATTTCAATTAAATTTGTTACATATGATATTATAATTTAACATAGGTAAATACATAATGTTTTTTAAAAAACATAATGTTTTAGTGAAATACGAAAGGGTTTTTTTCAATTAAAAAAATCCATAATATTCTTTCACTTCCAGCATAATATATATATTTATAGTTAAAGGAAATATATGATTAATTCACTTAATATTTAAAATATTTTAAAATTCAAACACTATATTTTACCCATAGATTAAACTTCAAAATAAATATTATTTTCTAGATATTAAAAAAATTCAAACCAAACCCCGAATTATTGAATATAAAAAAAATTGTACAATTAACTAAAAATTACATCTTAAATGATAATACCTTTCCTTATTCTTAAAAATATCTATAAAAACACCCTTATATTTCCCCCAACAAAAAAAAAACAAAATAAGTGTTTGTGGAAATTTTTTACCGCTTACATATTCCCTGAGATAATATTAAATCCGACTAATGTAGTGAACCAACCCAAGATATCCCAAAGTTGGGGTCTACTATCAATTACATTGGGATAATTACAAGTAATCAAGACCAGAAGGATTGATTAGTTTTGTAGTCTTGGTAAACTAGATACATAAATGAGAATTATATTACAAATGGATACACTATTTATAATATAAATTTTTTCTTCTAAATAAATAAAAAAATTCTAGTATAACTGTAATCCATCAATTATATTCCTGTATATCATTTATTGTATTCTTTATGAATTCATAGGGAATTAAATGCAATAAGGGTGAGATTAAATTCTCAAGAAGGATAAAATATAGCAGAAACAATAATAAATCAATGAGAATTGTCAATATGGAAGTGTAAATAAATAGAAATAAATTTCATTCAAATAATTACATAATAAAAAATAAATATGGAAAGGTATGAAACTAAAAAACCTGCTATTAATTGATAAACTAAAAAGAAATATATCCATAGGTATGTCGACATAAAATTTCATAGATGAATAAGAAATGAAAATACTATGAAGGAAATGATTTATTAATAGATCTCACATATAAGGATCATAAAGACCTATTACCATCATGTACATTAAAAAGATGATTTAAAACTAGAGGTAGAAACCCATTTGAGAAATTATTCATATCATGAGATCCTGTTGATGCATCGAGAACTTATATAAAGTCTCGGATCCACATCTCATTGCTGGTCTAAATATTTCCATATATTGAATAATAATAATAACTAATATGCCTTTTCAAATAACCATATTGAATGATCAATACAAGTTTATCAATATTTTTCTAAATAATCAAATAAATTTCATTCTATACATCTTATATAAAATGATTCACAATTTACATAATGAATAGATCCCTCATTTTTGATATGGATATCTTTGGTAAATTTAATGTTCATTGATCATAGGAAATTGAATATTTAAAGGGGAATAATAGGAATTAAAGATGTGAATGTGAATACTATCCCTAGATAAATCAAACAAAAACCATACAGAGGAAGGTTAAAGATGATATCAATACAAAAAATCCCATGTGGAGTAAAATAGATTGATATTTTTTTAACTAAATAAAATAATAACATTTGAAAATATTCCTGAGGAAAATAATATTTTCTTTCGAAAAACCTTACGAAACTATTTTTAATTGATAATACATTAATTTATTTTTAAAAATAATCTTTTTAATCTTTGAAAATAAGGCTTCAAAGATATGAATGTGGATGAATCAGTACATGTAAAACGAGGTTAAAAGAATATTCCTTTTTAATGGTAAAAGAGTAGAAAACTAATCATTTGGAAAGAGAAGAGAATATACATTTGAAAATATTGTTAAAAGGAAAAAAACTATAAAAATGTCTTTAACAATTCATTTTAAAATAATTTTCAAAATCATTTTAATAAAATATGGGTTTTTGAAGAAAATAGGTTCACCAAATAAAGAGATAAATCATGTCATGTTTTAAAAAAACATTTTCGAAAACATTTTTGAGTACCAAAGAGTGGAAAATTTGTACAAATACTTGAAAATAGTCCTAAAAATGGAATATAATGAAAGGTTATTTTGAAAAATGTTTATATAATCTCATTAGGTGGAAATTACATTGAAAGATCAATAATATTAGTCTTGATGAAAAATAATCGTTAAACATCCCGAAGTGTTCCATTCCAATTTGAAAAATATTCAATCATAACCTCATGAAGGATTAAAATTAAATAAATATTATAATATCATGATATTAAAGAGAATCATGACATATAATGTCAATAGAAATATATACACCATATAAAATAAACAATGTTCATAACAATACATTGTGCCTCAATGAAATGAAATTGAGAAAAAAACCCTTACATATGAATTAAAAGAACCAAAAGTGATAACCATAAAAGAAAACATCTAAAAAATATTAATTCATCATATACTATATCAAAATGGCCATTATGTACAACACAAAAAATAATTAAGTGGTGAATATTATATTTATCTCATGAATGTAAACAATGAGATGCAAATCATTATTAATGTAATAACAAAGGAATTGAAAAAAACAAAGGTATTAATAATAAATTAAAAATTTTAAATAATTTTAATATAATATAATATATTATATCACACGTAAAATTTTATGTATGTGAACCATAGAAAAGAAATTATGTTCACAAAAATTATGTATTCCTCACAGAATAAAAATGAGACAAGAATCCCTTACCTTGTGTTTCCTTTCGGGTGAACATCCATAAACATAATGTACAATAAAATTATGTTAATTTTATACTTTATTAATATCATTTTCCATCTTTATAATTAATTTTATTTCATTATTATCATGTCATGTATAACTACTTAAATAAATAAGTTTATGTTGGTCATTTTTGACCGAATTCGGTTTATGTGTCAAAACAACTTTATTTGGTCAAATATGGTCAAAGGGGTCATTATATAACATATCCAGAATAATGATTATGAAATAATTATCATATTTATACATAAATTATAATTTTATAATAAATCATTAAATATGGCATTGAAAATTATACAATGTTACAATTATAAAGATGGTAGGCCGTACGTACGCATGAGTAACATTCATATTTTTAAATAACCAATGTGGAAAAAAGGTAAGTAACTAAAATATTTCAAGAATGAAAATTATATAATAAATACAATATTATTTTATCATATATACTTACATATATAATTATGTTATGTAAAATTAATCACATCATGTCGAGGAGGTGGTAGTCCACACGTCTATGAACGACGTCATATCTTATAATATAAGTGAAAGGGTAATAAAAGAGATAATATATATATATAATATATTTATAGAAATATAATTATGTTATTAAGATATTATTTATGTTTTTAATTTCAATTATTTTTAATTATAACAACTAATTTATACATTCCACATATCATGTGAATGAATCAAATCGCTTTGAGGTGGCAGTAATCCATACTTTCTCAAACGATGTTATCACATTAATGAAAAATGGAAAGTATTAAATGTTTGTATTATAAAAGATTTAAATAAGTATAAATACCTAATAAAT
Source organism: Viscum album (assembly GCA_963277665.1). Classification (NCBI taxonomy): domain Eukaryota; kingdom Viridiplantae; phylum Streptophyta; class Magnoliopsida; order Santalales; family Viscaceae; genus Viscum; species Viscum album. The sequence goes on from OY728130.1 coordinate 1,717,050,057, forward strand.
ATAATATATAACGTATATAAACAAAGTTTCCATCATAATGGCCACCATGATAGGCGTTATGGGGAAATAAAACAATCATCATTTCTTGAGGCAGTAGTTCACCACACATAGAAATAGTACGTTTGTTTCCCATTATATGGGTGTGTGTGTAAGTGTTGGTATAATTTTTAGCATAAAAAAATAATAGTATATAGAGGATACTGGTTTTTTTATGTAATCCTAAAATAAGAATAGTATACGAAGTTGAGAGTGGAAATGAAACTAAAATGTTTGAGAGGAGGTGTTACCTCTTAATCAGGTAACTTCTATTAGTTTGAACGAAAAGGATTCATTGGGAGAATTTATGACCTAAGGGATGCTTAAACGTATAGGGAAGGTTTTTTGGAAATATATTTGGGTAGATATAGACCTAACTTAAGTAGTTTGATTGGTGTGATGAATGGGGAGAAGTGATAGCCTTTTATCGGCAAGGAAAAGGACTCACTTAGAATTTTAGGAAAAAAGTTAGGTGTGCACATGTTATTACCTAAAAAAAGTCATAAAAAACAAAAAAATAAATAATTTAAGGTTAAACAAAGATATATTTCCAAACAATGGGTGTTGGACAAGTTTCTAGGTGATTTGGGCACTTAAATGGAAGGCTTCATCCATCATAAGGTATAATTTTTCCTTAATAATTATACTAAATTTTAATCAATTTCAGTAGTATTTTTGGTATAAAAAAATGTTGGTATTATTAGATATTATAAATTATGATGATTTCCAGTATGATATAATTTTTTCCAAATTCAAATAAAATAAGTGGAAGAAATTAAATTAAAATTAATCCCACAAACAACATGACAATACAAGTTTTAAAAGTAAAAAACGTTTGAAAGTTTGATATGTTTTATAGTAAATTTCAATGTGAAAATGAATTAAATGACCTAAAATGGATTAAATTATAAAAATAACATCTAATTAATCTTTATAAATAATTAAAATTATAATTTAACATTATAAATAAACTAAATTAAAAATCAGTTTTTGAATATAATTCAATTTTTTTAAAAAATTGTTAAAAAATAAAATGTCCCAAAAAATATCGAAATTTTCCCCTAACCCAATTATTATGTTTCTATTTAAAATATAAAGTCCATATTGATATATTAAATCAATTAAAGTGTCAAAATTATTATTTAAAATGGATTTACCATTAAAAGGCGAAAAAATTGCATTTATAAAAATATAGGTTTTCATGTGTAAAATAGGGTTTTTTCTTATATTATGTATATAAAATCCAATGGATGAATATATGATTTTTTATTTAATATAATATATATATATATATATTTCTACAAAATCATTCACTAATTGTAATTAATTTTTTATAGAGAAAAAACTCCATTGGAAGCATAAAAATAATAATATATCTTTTTATATCCAATTGGTTATTATTTTAATTTCTAATTAATTAATAACCTAAGAATTCATTTTATATTTATATAAACCATATATTTTCAGAATTTATTTAATACTATTCAAAATATCTAATATATTTTATAGGTTATATCATATTATATTGAATAATAATATTTTAATAATACATTATTATTCACTGATACTCAATCTTGCGTGAAACACAAACTATCATGGAACGAAACTCTTATGTGTATCACAAGATATTAAGGAAGGTCTCTCTTGAATGTAATGTATGATAGTTATGAAAGTATCTCTTATATGTAATTAAACCCAACTCATTATTGCATGCATTTTCATATATATATAATCTATTTTAAATTGTGTTTATTTTATAAAGTATCAGGATATTACCGTACACACTTGGTGTCACATGTCATATATGATATTGAATACAAGGTTGTTAATTATGTTTTTCAGGGCATCATATACAATCCCAAATAACACTTTTATACTTATTTCATTAGTGGAATAAGGATTCATTCCTACATCCTCTCATTTAGAACTTTGTTTAATTTTATTTATTTTTTAATACTTGAATTTAATGAATCAATTTTTTTAACCATTTATTCTGTTATATAAGAGAAAATAAGTTGATATTAGATTTATATAAATTTGACTTTATAATTTAATGTAATGTTTGTGGTTGATTTTGATTTTAAAAAAGGATCTGGATGATATCTAATTAGTTTTTAGTAGAGATGAATGTCGGTGTTTTAATGTGACTGGGTTGTTATTAAATATGATAAATGTTTATTAAAATGAATATAATTTAGTTTCTAAATTATAAATCTATAATAGGATTAATACATAATTAAAAAAGGAATCTATGTTTTTTGTTATGGGTTTTTTGGTGGAATAATGGGAGAATTTGATATTGTAGATGTGTCATTAGTTTTTGGGGAAATATGGTGGAGATGTGGTAATGATTGTGGGTAGTGATCAGGATTGTTACTAAAAACCCTTAAGACGAGGATTGAATTATGATATAGTCATGTTTTGTTTTAATTTTAATTTTTACACACCCCATCAGATCTAGATGAATTTCTTGATGTTCATATTATTTGGGTTCCAATTGTTTTCCTCAAACATCCAGGTCAGTGAAAGAATATATGGTTAACTACTCCATCTTCCATTCCGGAAATTTTAGTTATTGAATTAATGTTAGCTCAGGATTTTTATATTCAACAGTTGTGACAGTTAGTAATAAAAATTGTGATTTATGTGTTGATAGTAGGATGATGATGAGATATGTAGTGGTGGTCATGCGAGGTGGAAGGATGGTATGGGGTTGATTTCCTTCATGTTAATGATACCATAATATGATGAAAATATGATGTGAATTCAATATATGGCTATATGGAAGGTGTATAAGGATATGTGATTATGTTATTATGATGTAATCATATGATACATGGATGTATAGATATGGTTACGATTATATATAATGGATGTGAGTTCCAAGATTGTTACTACAAACACTTTTTTTCTATATTACTTGGTATTATTTTATAACATTTGGATTGAATATTTGGTGGACGATCCTTAATGATATTGGGTTAGTTAACCTATTATAGGTGTATGTTTGTTCTATTATTTACTCATTAGGGTATTAGTATGCTTCTTTTAAATTGTAATGAGTGGTCTTATAGATGATCTTTCTGAGTATACATGTATTCTCACCCATATATTTATATCTATTTTATTGGATTCCAGGATGGATTATGAGACTGATATGGATCTTACTAGTATAGATATTGATGATTATTGATGGAGTTTTTCCTCAAGAGATTTATTTTGGATATTATTTTTTGGAGAATTGTGATTGTATTTAATTTCCATTTAATATTTTATTTTGGAATATTGATTTCATTTATATTATTGAGTTTATTGGTGGAATTGTTTTATATTATAGGTTTTTATTAGGGTAACACCTCCCATATTTTTTCATTATACCTGAAATTATAGTCACCACACAAGGACCTATTGGATGTAGGATTTAAGGGTATCCATCATCATATGTTTAGGCGTAATATGGGTTCAAAGTGGACAGGGGACAACAAAACTTGGTATCAAATATTTGGATTAGAGTTAGGTAGAATATTTGTGTAATTCACTTGTGATTATTACATGTGATTGGTAGAAGAAAAATGTCAGTCGAACTTATTTTTTGATGTAACATTAGAGAACGACTATGTAAAGGTTTAATAATGCCCCTTATGATCTAATGTAAGGAATTTCAGATTACTAAACACCATATGTGAGATACTTATAATTATAGTTTGGAGACTTTGGGATGTTATATTAATCATAATTATTTATATTTGTGTTTTAAATGGCGAATATTTGAAGGAAATTTAAAATGAACCAAATTATATCAACCATAATGGTTTCCATACCACTAGTTTTAAGAGTTTTTTTCGTTATTATAGGTATTCATATGATTCAAGCCCATATGTTGTTTATTTTGGTGATTTGTTGTAGTATTATTTGTTAGAACATAGTTGGTATTATCCATTTGAGAAGGAATAACCTTTGAGGGGGACACTGTGTGAGTTCATACATCAGAGCTTCCTGAAGTATGGGGGTGGGTGGGTGTATCTAATTTGGATAGAGTGTTAATTGGAGGGTCATGAGATCAATTTTTGTCTAATATGTTTCATTATATATCATTTACTTCCATAATCTATTATTCATATGAGAGGGGTTTCACGCTTTTAGAGGATACAGTTACTTCAAGGGTAGAGGGAAAAAACTTTTTGTGGCCTGGTTTTTAGCAGAAGTTTCAAGTAGAGTCCCTATAATTGATGATGAGTGTTGTAAGGAGGTTGGAGTTTATATAAATTTAGTTGGGTGACCAGAGAATTAATTTTATGAAGATCCACTCCATGGTATTTCTTCACGTATCATCATGTGAATGAGCTAATCAACACTCTTTAAGGGGAAGAGTTTCATAGGGAGGATCTTCAACGTTTGGAAAATAATGGTTCCAACCAGGGGGGAGTGAGTTCCCACACTCTTCTTGTCTTTAATATGGATTTAAAAGTACCCAATTAAAAAATAGGATATATATGATTGTTTGATTTTTTCCATGTATGTCATGGTCATAATTGATACAAGAATATAAATTTTCTTGTGGCCCAACATGGAGAAGGTGGATACATTCCTTATCCGCCTCAATAAGAGTTTCCTTTAAGGACATATGAGCACCAGATAAAACAATACTATATTCCATCATAAGGATATAGATCTTATAGTGTTCAACCTCATGATTTTTTCCTAAACTATACTAAATAGAGTTTAGTGTGACCATGTAGGTGGTTTTCATCAGGGCAAATAAGGAATAGGGGATGAACGTGGATATTTGAATTTAATAGAGATATCGATATCTAGTAGTATAGATAATTTTCAATGTAACTATTTTTTCCTATAATTTATATATTTATTAATTTAATTCTAGATCATTGTATTTTTTATTCCTCCCAATTTGGTCCCTCCCTTGGAACTCATGGTGGAAATGCTTTATATGCCCACATTGCTGAGTATTCATTTTAGAGGAAAATATTTGTTTTCATATAAGTAGTGGTTGTGTGGTGGTTATAGAAAAACATAATTAATTGGGGGGATTTTTTATTAATTTATATATAGATATATGATTTCATTATTGGAATTTATTGGTTGTATTCTATGCATGCGATAATAAATTTTTTATTGGGGAGGGTTCAGTTTTGTGAATTTAATGGACAAATTCAAGTTTTCATTGGAATGAAGGATCTACATATGGGATATAGGAATTAAGAGACTATATTTTATTTCTATTTTCACTATTTTTAATTTTAATAGAGGTGTACGTGGTGGAGTTTCAAACAGATTTGGAGGATATTTCATTCATTTTCATCACAGTGGTTATGAATCTACCCACTCAATGTGATATCATGTTTGGGATTTAGTCATATCTTGAATACACTTTGATTTAAATGAAAACATTGAATATTAAAACCTATGAGTTATGGTATTTTAGGATATAGATTTATTATTTTATATAGAATGTTTCATTTAGACCTGGTGTACCATTATTGAGTGATCCTGTGCTATTATCTAAAATATAGATGGTAGTTTGAGGTTGTGAATAACTACCAGTAGCTGAATTAAGTGATGATGATGTTTTATTATCCCATTATAATGAGAAATGATATATTTAATTAATTTAATGGGTTTAAATTATTTTCAGATATGGGTTTGCATTATGGGTATCATCAGATGAGTGTGAATGAGGTAGATATCATTAGGACTACCATTAGATGTTGCAATAGACACCATGAGTTTGTGGTGATTCCAATATGAATCACTAAAACCTTATCCATATTCATGAGGCTCATTAAATCCTTATATTTTGAGTACCTAAGTATGCTCATTTTAGTCTTCATCAATTATATTATCAAGAACTCCATGTTAGAGGAGGAGAATTATGAGCATCATAGGTATGTTTTGTAAGTTCTTTAAAGCCATCATAATTATGGGTTGTCGTCTAAGTGCATGTATTTCATGTGGGGGGGGGGGGTGAATTTTCATATACATATGGTGTTCTATAAAGGGTTATAAGTTCATCCATCTAAAATCGAGGTATATATTTCCTAGAAAGCTTTATAAAATTCTGTAGAGGCCTATAAGATCCTTGGTCTCATGAGATATTATAAAGGGTTTATGTCTGATAACTCTTGGATTTTATTCTTTTTGAAATATTTGACTAGGAAAGATCAATATTTTTTATGGAATGATTTGTTTCAAGAACATTTCAACTTCTTGAAGGAAAGGTTTAATTGTGTTTCCATTCATTGGATTCAAAAGTATGGAGTAATATTTTAGGTTTTATATGATGGATCTCATATTACTTTGGGATTTATCCTGATAAGAAAGAGGGTAGTAATTTCATAATAGTATAGGTAGTTACATACATTGGAGTGTAACTACTCTAAAAATGATATTAATTTAGCGGATAAGGTGTTTTATATGATGTTTTGGTTTCATTATCTCATCAATTAGTGCATTTTTCATCTTTATAGATCATAAGGGATTGAGGTGTAATTTCCATCAACAACATTTGAATCCATGTTTTTAATAGTGGATATATTTCTTATTTGAAAATTACTTCAATATATCATACACATTGATGAAAGGGAATGATGTTTTTTATGTGATGAGGATGATGTAAATAAGAAATGGTATTTGGGAGTCTAGACTTGCATAGAGAGTGTTGGAGGAGTTAATGGAAATACATCTTGATATGGAGGAGGTGAGTGGTTGGGTTTACCTATACTAGTTTACATTGTTGTAATTCTTATTGTACCACATACATGATTCTATATGGGGAGACACAACATTTTAGGTGATGTGGGATCACATCTTAAATAGTGATACACTTTATGGATGGTCATTTGATGAACAAAATAAATATTTTATTTGAGAGGCTGTTTGTTCTATTGGTAATGCATGGGGACATTTTTCATGAGTTCCAAAGATCACCAGGTGTAGGGCATATTCATATATAATTCATATATCATTCCTTGAGGAGTCATTTCTGGCGGGCCTAGATGATGTATTGTGTGTAATATATTGTATTTTAATGTTTAGACTTCTAGTATGTGTAAGAAAAGAACAACATTCTAGGTTGTTTGATACAATTATTTTACATTATCGAGTGCATGTGGGAGGGTATCTCAATGGATTTCATCTATATTTTACCATGATACCAAGTATAGTATAATAATAGTTGGGTGATATTGTACTTATTGAATAACTCATCCAATTTTATAGTCATTATGGAGTGACGGTATATGGATGTTCTAGTGAAGAAACAACTGGATGATATAGTGCATCTTTATATAGTTATCAGGAAAATATTGTAATATTGTGATTTTAATTTTACCACACAATTATGGGGATGTATTTAGTGTTTTTTTATTTTTAGTTATTACTAGTGTATATTTCCATCCATAAATGGAAATTTTGAGGAAATAGAACATTTAGATGCTAGTGGATATGCTACAAGACTATGTTATAGATCTTGGTGGATCATGGGTGAAACACCTACACTTATTTTATTTTCATATAATAATGACTTCCAATCTTCTATTTTCATGAACCCATTCAAGGAATTGTATGGTTGACCATACAGATGTTTGTTGTGGTGAAACAATGTTGGATCTTTAGTGGTCATTGGACCAGATATAGTGAAAAAATGATAGAGATGTTTCATAATATTTGAGAGTAGATGAAAGGGGACCAGTACTATTAAAATACTTACACTTATAGAATGAAGAGGTAACTAGAGTTTGATTCTATATATTATGTGTTCTTAAGGGTTTCATGTTATCATATTTATAAAAGGTTTGGTTGAGGAAGTAAGATTTCTCAATGGGTTATCATTCATTTTAAGGATTTGAGGCCTATTAGTAAGGTTGTAAATTATTTGCTTCTTCTTAATTCTTTGGAATGGATCCTGCTATCATCCAAGTGACATATATTTATTGATTTCAACACAATAACTCTCATTTCCCTAATGGGGGGGGAGTTGGATATCAAGGAAGACATAAAAACCATGGAACTACTGGCCGAGACTCAAGATAATTTGGAGAAGGTGTTGGATGCTCAAATTATTCCAATGGTTAGAATTTTGTAGAGACATATTTTATTAGAAGAATATATGGGTAAAATTGATTCATTATTGGGATATTAGTATCTGTAACTATTTTGAACCATGTATCACTATAATAATGAGAATTAATATTTAATATTTATTTGTTTGAGATTAATTTTTTTCATACGACCCTTTGCGATTTAATGAAGGCATTGTCCATGTTTGAGAGGAACATACTAAGAAGTGTTGGGTTTGGTGGTGTTTTTTCTTCTAAGGGTTGGGTTTGAATCTAATGTTTTAGAATCATTTTATAGGTATCTAATGTATGATTTATATATTTTCCCCAAACCATATTATGTTTTTCGGAGTGTTGGGTGAATATGTGGGAGGTGGTTTTTTTCCTTGTAATTTTAAAGGATGGGTAAGTTTTTATCATTTTATATAGAGTTTTATTGTAATTCTGTAATTTTGGTTCATATTCAATAATTCTGGTTTTGTGTTGAATTTTGGAAAATTATAGAAAATTTCTTAAATTTTGAATTATGATATATTTATAAAAAATTATAAATGAATTTTAAAATATATCATGCATGAAATAAATTCATTAAGTACTGCCTTTAAATTCAAAAATATATTCCATATGAAGTGTAAAAATATTATTCCTTGGTTTCTAAAATAGTGAAAACATATTGAATTGAAAAAAACCCCTTACATTTAGAAAAAACTAATCTTATATATTCATTTCTATTAAATTAAAATATATTATGTATCAGATTAGCATCAAATAAAGTACATTATGTATGATAATTATATAACATATTCATGATTTCAGGAAGTATTAAAACTTATTCATTAGTCAAATATCTTATATAAAATATTTATTTGTACGATGTGTATTACTCACTGTAGAAAATAGATTACGTATCAATTAAAAATCATACGTATCAAAATATATTAACTATGAGTGTTTTTCTAATGTAAAATCTCTTATACATGAAGAAATATATTTTATATTATTTTTATATATTTTATGTATCAATAGAATGGAAATATCATAAAATAATATTTTCTTCTAGTGAATATATTTTATAGTCACTTATTTGGGATATGTAATATATATCTCTTAGCATAGATTCTCATTTTCAATACTTTGACCAAAATCATATTTTATAATTTACAATTTCATTATAAATCCTAAAGAATTTAAATAATGAATTTTAAGAAGTAATATTATTACTTTTACATATGCATGATCTGATCTAAATTGTTTAGAAAATATAATAACATGATGTGATGCTTAATCTAATGATTTCATTTAATAGATAGTACAAGGATGATTATGATTTTAATATACAAAATTCCCAATAATATCATTATTTAGTTTAATTATTTTATTTTAAATAATATATAGACCCAACTTTTTCTTGTTCTCTCACAACTAAATGAACATATCCTTCCCTTTGAGTCATAAATGTCCCCTTTAACTAGTATGAGTTTACTTCAATGAGTTTCAAGCATGCGATAAATTTCTCTCCTTCGTGTTCATGTATATCATTTTTTTGAGGATTCACAACCATATAGGGGGACACTAAAATTTGTTCTTTTATTATATATATATATATTATAATTATCATTCTACTAGAAACTTCTACTAAATGGTTATAATTAGTTAAAAAAGAATAAAAATAAATTATTAAATAATGTAATTGGAGGAAAACACGTTTCAATTTATTTTCATATGATTGAATTATTTTATGTGGAAACTATATATAGTTATTACTGTAAATTTAAAATTTAATATTTTTATAATTATTTGAATATGTTATTATGAACCTATTTTTGTTATTAAATAATATAATTTCCACTAAAAATAGCTATTAATTATAAGTTAGTAATCAATAGGTTATTGGTTAATATGAAAACTCTGAAGATTCACATGATGGTGATATATATAATTTTCATGGAATGAATTAATTGATGTCTATGTTTTCTTAATGTATTTCTTATTATTTAATATGTTGTTAGGTGGTATTATTGCGACTATTGACATGGGATTCACAAAGTGGTCGATGCAGTGGTTGTTTAGTTGTGTGATATTGTGTTAGTAGATACCTGGTGGTATGTAATGAAATGAAAATAATAATATAAAACTAGAGAGTTGACTATTAAAGAATAATAGTGGGATATTCAAAGTTATTAATAATTAAAATGACATTTTAGTGTCATGGATAAATATGAGTTTTAGAAAGTGAAGATGTATCGTTAAATACAGTTAATGAATAATATAATGGATATAACATATCTAATAAATAGTAAATCTATAATTAGGGGAATACTTGATTATAAGGGAGTGCGTGGTTATTTTGTGTTTTTTTGTGGAATAGTAAGAAATTATGATATTTTAGATGTGGAGGTAGATATTTTTGGAAGACAGTGGACATGTGGTTGTGATTATAGGTTGTTATAGGTTTTTTTGGTATGAAACCATATACATGGGATTAGGTGTAATTTTTTATGGTCAAGTTATCTTATCATTTTATTTTAATTACAACCCACATAAGTTGAACAACCCTGTCTAAAACTAAATGTTTTACGGTTTCAAGTGACTTCATAAAAAAAAATTGTTAGTTAGGGAATGAATGGATGTATATTCCCTATTCCCAGCTTTCTCTTCCAAACTTGGAATTACTTTGGTGGATAATGGTTTATATATTTGGTTGGTGATTTCCAGAAGTAAAAAGTGTGATTGATGTGTTAAATATGGGATGATGATGTTTTAAATATAGGGCATCTTGTTTGTTAAGAGGGGGAATGAGGTTGATGTTATTCATGTTCATGATACCTTAATATGATTGAAAATTGATGTGTGATCATGATATGTGTATGTGGTAGTTTCCCATGGAGACATGGTTATGTTAATAGGAAGTGGTCATGTAATATATAGATATATAGAAATTATTATTATGATATTGAAGAGATTATTCAACCTAACATTTACTATTTCATTGTGAGAAGGATAGACCAATGAGGAAGTGGTGTAGGGTACCTTTTTCTAATATTCAATGATATTATTTTAGTATAATAGGATGTGATATTTGGCTAGTGAGTATTAGTGATATTCGGTTAGTTGACCCAGTATTGGTGAATGATTGTTTTACTATTTATTCACTATGATATTAATATACTTCTTCAATATTTTGATAAGTTGTCTTGAGGAGGATTTTATTGAGTGTACAATTTTCTCAAATGTATATATAAATATATTATAAATGTTACAATCAAGGATCTAAAGACTTATACAAAAATTACTAGCTTAGATCTTGGGTTTTAGTGATAATGTTTCTACCTTAGTAATTAAATTTTTCTATATATTTTTGGGATGATTTTACATTAATTACATTTCTATGGATTGTGATTTTATGGGATATTTGTTTTATTTATGTTATATTAGTTATTAGTATTTATGTTTTGTATATTCTTCAGATTTATCAGGGTAATTCCTCCTATACAATTGAATTATAATATTGGTGGTAGTAACAAACATGTGGCCTATTGATAGTGGACATTAGGGGTAACTAACACATTTTTTGTAGGCCTAGGTGAGGTTATCAGTGGGAGTGGGTAATGATAGAATAAGTTAATAGGAGGTAAAATTTATTTATGCAGCATGTGAAGATACACAATAAAAAAACAGAGGGGTTTTAATGGAAATATTTTTTATTGAAACATGAGTTTCTTCCCATTGAGTTGTAGATTTATTGGCCTCATAATGCATCCTCCTTAAATTCAAGCACGATCAATTGGAATTATTGATTTTTATTTCATGATTCTATAAGGAAACACCATAAAGATAAAATAAAATTTCCAAATAACCAGTATCATGTTAAGGCTTTCATAAAACCCCCTTAAACAAAAGAAAAATTATTATATACACATATATTTAAATATAAAAAATAATAAATGTAATAATTTTTTTACAGTCACATAAAAATAGCCTGAATGTTAAGAAATTCCCTCACAATATCACACCACCTTAGTTGTATATGAACTCATAGTAAAAAGTGAAAATCCTTCTACAACATGCTCAATATCTTACAAAAAAGGATTCAAGTCATCAACCAATGTTGAATCACTCTCACTATTATTACCCTTGTCTGATGAAAAAGAAAGGAACTAAAATTCTAACTATAATTCCTTATGATTAGATACCGGAAAATCTATTTATAAATAACTATAAATATTAAAAATAGACTCAAATAGGTCCTTTATAATTTTGTCTAAATCCCCACATTTGAAACTCCAATAAGATAGGTAATTATTTTTTTCAACCTCTCAAGTGATAGGGATTTCCTTATTTTTTCCCTTAGTATTCAATGATTTTAAACTATCATTTTAGTGTGAGAAGACTACTGTAATTGTAACGCCCCGACCCCAGTTACCCAGAGTCGGTGCATTATTACATAACATTGGCATGATCATAAGAAAGATCAAATCTCGAAAGACCGATTGGTTTAGTAGCCTTGGAAAATGCCAGATATATTCATAAGTTTTACATTACATTATAAAATGAAAAACTACTATAACAACATAATGTCTCAATAGACCACACTATTATCCCCTCATAAAATCCCTGCAGGTCATTCATAACTTACTTCTTCACATCCTGGGAAAAATAAAACATAGAAAAGGGGTGAGCTCAAATGCCCAGTAAGGATAACAATATAGCAGAAAGAATAAACATTTAAGGCAATGTATAACTAAAACAAAAGCCTTTTAAATATGAACTTTCAACATGGTATGGCATAAATAAAATGATATATTGCCATTTAATTATTCACATGGATATTCTACTAATCGAATAATCACATGCAAAAATCAATAACCACTTTCATAATGTTGGAATGCATAATGCCAGACTATCATAACCACATAGCCAAGGCCTCGTGCCAAGACTACAAATAAGATTTTGTCAAGGCCTTGTGCCAAGACACTAGTTTGTCTCATGAGACCTACCGATGCATCGAGGAGCTATAGCGGGCTCCACCCGTCACTTATTAAGTCCAATGCATTCCCATATGAAAAGGTTTAAACATAACATAAACATTCGTATTAAAACTAGCATACGAAATGTCAATAATTTCACCATAAACTATGAATGGTATAAAAATAGCACATCCACAGTCAAACATATCACAAAACCTTCAATACAATATAGAAGTTTTGTATCATAATAAATCAACTTCGAATAATCTTAAAATCCATCAAAGGATGTTGACATAGATGAAATCAAAATTCTTTTTAAAGAAGTATCTCCTTTTATTTTGAAATCATTTAAGATCCATATAAAATAAAACATTTTCTTTGAAAATATTCTTATAAGCTTGTATGGAAAGATTCGACGATTTTATAACGGCGGAAAATAACCGCACCCGCCGTATAAGTTAAAAAAAACATGCTTACCTCAATTCTGTCGAAAAGGTTAAAAAGGACCTTGTTTTGAAAACGACGGAAAGATTCCTTTATAAACCTCTTATAAAAAGTCAAACAAGGGTATAAATGACTTTAACCCATATTCTTGTAAATAGTAAAAATGTTTTGAAATACATTTTGAAGAAACATGGATGTGGATGATAACGAGATCCCAGTAGATTATTACGTATAAACAACCTCGGATAAAGAAGAGATTGTGAAATAACCCTTACCTTGTACTTTTCCTTGGTTGGGTTAGGTTAACCTCCTGTATAATGGTGAAATAATTGTTATTAAATTATACAAGAATCATATATATTAATATGATATCATATATGATCTTTTAACATTGATTTATTAATAATATCTTAGAATTATCATCATTTCGGGTGTTAACTTACTCATTTTCTTTTATATGTTTTGTTACATAAGACATGTTTGTTGTATCTTATTCATATCCAGAATGATATCAAGTCCTTAAACATCATTTTTAAATCATAAAATGATAATTATACTTGAATGGATACGATGGAGAATGAATCTCATCGCGTTCGTGGAGACGGTAGTCCGTACGTACGCACGAGCGACAATATCATTCTTTTGATATTAAAATAATATATAAATGAATGGTATATCATATATACAGAATCATTAACATGTTATATTTATTATTTACATGAGTTACACATCATTATTATACCCATCCAAATAATATTATATTGAATAACAATTACACCACGACGTGGAGACGGTAAGCCGTACGTACGCACGTATGGTGACATGTTATTCAAAGGGTGGATAGAATACTGAATATGGTTGTACCATACTTATAATAACATCACAGTATATTTGAGATACTGGAGTTATTATTTTAGAATGGTAAGAACAAAGGAAGAAGAAGTGGAAGAAGAAATGAACTTAGAAAAGGGTGGTGAAATCATTACCTCTTCTTCGGGTTCTTCCTTTTGATTTGATCAAAATGGCTCCTTAGGTTGGCTTTCTGATCAAACTAAGGACTCTAGGTTGTAGTGAGGGATGTTGGGAGATTATTTGGGCAGAGTTTGGCCGATCCAAAAGGCTTTGAAGGTGTGAAGAAATGAGAAGGAGGGGTGCCCTTTTATAAGAGGGGTGAGGGGCACCTTTGGAAAAGCTAGAAATATTAATTTATAATAAATTAATATTCGGTTTCTAATGACTCCAAAGCTTATTATTCAAAGGTTAAGGTGGGGATAGGTCGAAAACCACTCAACCAATAGAATTTAGACAGGTTTGGGTACTTATATTAACCTTATCTTTAAGTATTAACTCTAAGTTAATTAGTTTCACTTTTACAATGTCTCTTTGTATTTTTATATAATATGGTTAATAAACTTACTATATACATCCAAGCGACCCCCAAGTGGTCCATTAATGATTAACCTATCATAATATAAGTCTCTTGGCCGAACCTTAGATTTTTAGGAATTTAATATCAATTAATAATATAATATTTGTTTTAAGAACTCTTTTATGTCAATTTTGACACTATTCAATAGTTGATTTTTGTGAAACTCATAACAGATTGATTACTTCGAACAAAGTCCATTAAATAAATCCTAATATATCATATTATCCTAGAAAATTAGTTTAATTCATTAAAAGTTTCATATTATATTTATTTGGGTATTTATAATATCAATTATTTTAATTTTTCACTATTATAGTAATTACTGCATCATCATTGTGTCATAAATAAAATATATTATTCAATGTCTAAAAATTATAAATAAAATATCATTATGTAGTAAATCCTTTTAGCTTTCTAATGAATATTTATAATCTAAAATCAAACATGTATAACCCTATGTACAAATTGTTCTTCTAAAAGATGTAAGCTTATGCCATTTTTATTTTTATTTTAACTTTATTAATATAATGTGTCCCTACCACATACAAGTGGCTCCAAGGGGTCCCCAAATTGACCCAAGGATGCTCATGGTCGGGTATGTGTCCACCAATAATGTTAGGACACGTTTTAGGGTATCATTGTATTATTATAATATTATTTTTTAACCCTTATTTACCGGATTTACCCTTAACCATGGTAAATAAAATATTTACCGCAGTAATTATTCAAAATGTCTAAAAATAAAAGTTACCCATTTACACAATTTGAACATCCTGATTCCAAATATGGAATCCATTTTCCTAAATTCAAAACACAGAAGTGGCAGAAATTAATTTAAAATTAATTCCCGCTGTCAAAACAAAAAGCGTGTTTTTAAGAGATAATAACTATCAAAAGATTGACACTTGTTTATGTTCGGTTTAATTGTAAAATTATGTCCAATGACCAAAATTATATTAAAATGTAAAAATATATTCTAAATATACTTTAAAACCACTAAAATTCATAATTTATCACTATTAATTATTTTTATTAAAAAAGTTGTTTTTAATTAAAATTTAGTAATTTTCACTATTCATCAAAATATGAAGGTTATCCGAAAAGTACCAAAATTTCACCTTAGGCTAAATTCGATATTCCGAGTCCAAAAATGAAGTCCATTTTCAAATATAAAATATATATAATTTCAAAAATTAGGTATTACTATTCACAACGGCTAGTTTAATTAGTTGTGGTGTGTGTTAGAACTCGAGGTTGCGTACAACACACGCTATCGCATTATTCAAAGGGAAACGTACCATAGAAGCATGGGGTGTTACATTCTAAATTTTTGATGTCCCCATTTAGTCAAAAAGTTTAAAATATTGTATTTAAAAAGGTTTCACTATTAGAAGTTGATAAAAGTGAAATACTGAAAATGAATCTGTTCTTGCATTATGACTAAGAAACTCATAATAGGGATTCTAAAATTATAAGGATTATATAAAGTTTAAAATTTAGATAATACTATTCATAACCTCTTTTGAATGGCTTTTTTTGTAAGTCATGGTGTGATTGAACTCGGTGTTGCGTGTAGTGAAAGTTATTGAATTATTTTGATGAAATAACACACTATGAAATCTTGGGGTGTTACATTCTCCCCTCCTTCAATAAATTGCGTCCTCGCAATTTGAAATTGTTCTTCAAAAATAAAAGGTTGAAAATAGAAAATATATTTGTGGGAAAACCCACATCGGAAATTGGGTTACTAAAATTTAGTCTTAATATGAGGAAAAGAGAAATGAAAGGGTCACCACCAAATTATGATCTTGATTAGGAGAACATTGGTGGCAATTAGAGACATATAATCGGAGGAAAAACGTAAATATTTATAGGTAGTGATTGAGGTCATCAATCACAAACAATTGTATAATTGAGGTCCTTAAACTCATCAATCTATGATGATTTGAAGTACCATCGGTTCAACAAAATATAGGGTATTGGGATAACACATTTTTGACGTTTCAAAATATCTTAGTTGAAATCTCACATCGAAAAATGAATTAACGAGGCCTCTATTTAAAATAAAGAGTCGAAAGTATGATGATTACCGAAAATAACACATACTAGGGTTCCATGTAGGAAAATATGGATATGGAAGAAAAATCTAACCATCAATTATCTGATGGAGAGTGGTAGAGAACATGGCTATGAAAAGGCCAACAATCCCAAAGCCATAAATTAGTGATGATTTAAGGTACCATCTAGGAAAACATTTTTGTTCTAAGTTACTTTTCTTAATATTGAGGAATTTATTTATGAGATTGGCTAAGATCATAAGGATATATACTTACTTTATAATTAGATTTTTATCCATTAATAAATTTCTACCACAAACTCATCTTTCACTCTTAAAAGATAATAGAATGTAAAAAAAATTCTATTTACACTATTCGTATAGGGTTCCAAAATAAACGAATTTATAATTCATCTACAAGATCTTTTAATAAAAACTACATTATTTAATCCAGGACATCTCATGGGCCAGTGGTAGGTGATACACCCTTGTCGCCCTTCGGTTGCGGGTTCAAGTCTCGCAGCCTTGCCGGACGCGACGGGTTGCCGCCCGACCTCCGGGTTATCCTTTTATGGTAATCCAAAATAATCCAAACTAGAACTATCCAAAATACTTATATCCAAACTCACAGTCCAACATTTATAAGTAAGGTAAACATAATGTAGAACCTTTTTACCTCGTAATAGCCTATGAATACCTTCATCATGTATTCTTTTAATACACCGAAACATCCTAAATTACCATATTCCTTATTGATTACATTTATACTCCCTTATTCCATATAGAATGCTGGATATACTTCATCAATCCAAAAATGTTTTAAACCCCAACAATGATGGAATATACAAATCATTAATCAGTTCCAAAGTAGTCATGAATATCCAATATAATTTATCCAAAGCAATCATGTATTATTCCAAAATCACTACCTCAGTATCAGAACTATATTATGGTTTATCATTCTCTCAACCATATATTTTCCAAAAATTTATCCTGCTATTGAGTCACTTTTCTTTGTTCCACACAATCTCAAGTCCTTAATGAAATAGTACTGTAGTACAATCCTTATATACTCCATAATTATTATAACAAGTACATTGTTGATACAACACTCAATTGACATAACCAACATAAGAACTCTAATCATTCCTCTTCATCTGTGGTAGTATCATAACTTGATTATTATCCAATAACATCATTTGTGGCATAGTCTGATGACAGGGACATAGGTTCGCGTAGTGTCCAAACTCCTTACAAATGAAGAATTGTACATTTGAAACCATTTTCTTACCCTTGCAGTCATGTACATTGTGCCCTTTTCCTCCACACTTATAACAAACTCCCATTCCTTTCAGGCAAGTTCCAGGGTGTTTCTTTCCACAGTTACTACATATGGGAAAATTCTTCTTTTCCCTCTTCCCTTTATCCATCTTTCTCTCTTCCATCCTTTTCTTCTCTTGCTTCCCTTCAAAGCCATAGGACTCAGTAAACTCTTTACTTATCTTATCAACACATGATATTATTTCTTCATATGATGATAATACATGGGAGACTATTTCTCTTATAAATTCTAGCTTAAGACCATGAAAGATATGATCCTTCCTTCTCTTTGGATCATGTGCATTTCCGGAGTTCTCATTCCTTCTACTGGGCGCCATTTCTAAACAATGGCATAAACTAGATTAGTTTATGAGTCAAAATACATAATCCCATACTTATAAAACACTTAACATAAATTGAACTATTTATGGATATAATCCATAATCATAAGAATGTTTTCTTTGAGGAAGTATATACTCATAATCCCTTCAAAATGATTTGTAAAGAAAATGAGAGTTATCCTAAGCATATCCCCCGGGAGTGTCGTAACCAAGAGTGCAGCAAGGCCCGTTGTCGTGCACCAGTTCCCATTCGAGTCTAGCTCAAAGCGGTGTTTTCGGGTTTTACCCCTAGGTACATCTGTGCCAGAGCCGCCTCTACCTGCTCGTATCCAGACAGGGATGTATTGCTCGGAAAACTCACAAAATCTCTACAATACCAAAATTCTAGGAAGTTCTTCTACACTAATCCTCAAAGCTCATCTTAGGTCTACGTGCTCTAATCAGAGTTTATCTAAATCTAGCTTCCAAGGTTTGTACTAAACCTCCCTCTGATACCAACTGTAATGCCCTGACCCCAGTTACCCAGAGTAGGTGCATTATTACATAACATTGGCATGATCATAAGAAAGATCAAATATCGAAAGACCGATTGGTTTAGTAGCCTTGGAAAATGACAGATATATTCATAAGTTTTACATTACATTATAAAATGAAAAACTACTACAACAACATAATGTCTCAATAGACCACACTATTATCCCCTCATAAAATCCATGCAGGTCATTCATAACTTACTTCTTCACATCCTGGGAAAAATAAAACATAGAAAAGGGGTGAGCTCAAATGCCCAGTAAGGATAACAATATAGCGGAAAGAATAAACATTTAAGGCAATGTATAACTAAAACAAAAGACTTTTAAATATGAACTTTCAACATGGTATGGCATAAATAAAATGAAATAATGCCATTTAATTATTCACATGGATATTTTACTAATCGAATAATCACATGCAAAAATCAATAACCACTTTCATAATGTTGGAATGCATAATGCCAGACTATTATAACCACATAGCCAAGGCCTCGTGCCAAGACTACAAATAAGATTTTGTCAAGGCCTTGTGCCAAGACACTAGTTTGTCTCATGAGACCTACCGATGCATCGAGGAGCTATAGCGGGCTCCACCCGTCACTTATTAAGTTCAATGCATTCCCATATGAAAAGGTTTAAACATAACATAAACATTCGTATTAAAACTAGCATACGAAATGTCAATAATTTCACCATAAACTATGAATGGTATAAAAATAGCACATCCACAGTCAAACATATCACAAAACCTTCAATACAATATATAAGTTTTGTATCATAATAAATCAACTTCGAATAATCTTAAAATCCATCAAAGGATGTTGACATAGATGAAATCAAAATTCTTTTTAAAAAGTATCTCCTTTTATTTTGAAATCATTTAAGATCCATATAAAATAAAATATTTTCTTTGAAAATATTCTTATAAGCTTGTATGGAAAGCTTCGACGATTTTATAACGGCGGAAAATAACCGCACCCGCCGTATAAGTTAAAAAAACATTCTTACCTCAATTTTGTCGAAAAGGTTAAAAAGGACCTTGTTTTGAAAATGACGGAAAGATTCCTTTATAAACCTCTTATAAAAAGTCAAACAAGGGTATAAATGACTTTAACCCATATTCTTGTAAATAGTAAAAATGTTTTGAAATACATTTTGAAGAAACATGGATGTTGATGATAACGAGATCCCAGTAGATTATTACGTATAAACAACCTCGGATAAAGAAGAGATTGTAAAATAACCCTTACCTTGTACTTTTCCTTGGTTGGGGTAGGTTAACCTCCTGTATAATGGTGAAATAATTGTTATTAAATTATACAAGAATCATATATATTAATATGATATCATATATGATCTTTTAACATTGATTTATTAATAATATCTTAGAATTATCATCGTTTCGGGTGTTAACTTACTCATTTTCTTTTATATGTTTTGTTACATAAGCCATGTTTGTTGTATCTTATTCATATCCAGAATGATATCAAGTCCTTAAACATCATTTTTAAATCATAAAATGATAATTATACTTGAATGGATACGATGGAGAATGAATCTCATCGCGTTCGTGGAGACGGTAGTCCGTACGTACGCACGAGCGACAATATCATTCTTTTGATATTAAAATAATATATAAATGAATGGTATATCATATATACAGAATCATTAACATGTTATATTTATTATTTACATGAGTTACACATCATTATTATACCCATCCAAATAATATTATATTGAATAACAATTACACCACGACGTGGAGACGGTAAGCCGTACGTACGCACGTATGGTGACATGTTATTCAAAGGGTGGATAGAATACTGAATATGGTTGTACCATACTTATAATAACATCACAGTATATTTGAGATACTGGAGTTATTATTTTAGAATGGTAAGAACAAAGGAAGAAGAATTGGAAGAAGAAATGAACTTAGAAAAGGGTGGTGAAATCATTACCTCTTCTTCGGGTTCTTCCTTTTCATTTGATCAAAATGGCTCCTTAGGTTGGCTTTCTGATCAAACTAAGGCCTCTAGGTTGTAGTGAGGGATGTTGGGAGATTATTTGGGCAGAGTTTGGCCGAACCAAAAGGCTTTGAAGGTGTGAAGAAATGAGAAGGAGGAGTGCCCTTTTATAAGAGGGGTGAGGGGCACCTTTGGAAAAGCTAGAAATATTAATTTATAATAAATTCATATTCGGTTTCTAATGGCTCCAAAGCTTATTATTCAAAGGATAAGGTGGGGATAGGTCGAAAACCACTCAACCAATAGAATTTAGACAGGTTTGGGTACTTATATTAACCTTATCTTTAAGTATTAACTCTAAGTTAATTAGTTTCACTTTTACAATGTCTCTTTGTATTTTTATATAATATGGTTAATAAACATACTATATACATCCAAGCGACCCCCAAGTAGTCCATTAATGATTAACCTATCATAATATAAGTCTCTTGGCCGAACCTTAGATTTTTAGGAATTTAATATCAATTAATAATATAATATTTGTTTTAAGAACTCTTTTATGTCAATTTTGACACTATTCAATAGTTGATTTTTGTGAAACTCATAACAGATTGATTACTTCGAAAAAATGCCATTAACTCAATCCTAATATATCATATTAGCCTAGAAAATTAGTTTAATTCATTAAAAGTTTCATATTATATTTATTTGGGTATTTATAATATCAATTATTTTAATTTTTCACTATTATAGTAATTACTGCATCATCATTGTGTCATAAATAAAATATATTATTCAATGTCTAAAAATTATAAATAAAATATCATTATGTAGGAAATCTTTTTAGCTTTCTAATGAATATTTATAATCTAAAATCAAACATGTATAACCCTATGTAAAAATTGTTCTTCTAAAAGATGTTAGCTTATGCCATTTTTATTTTTATTTTAACTTTACTAATATTATGTGTCCCTACCACATACAAGTGGCTCCAAGGGGTCCCCAAATTGACCCAAGGATGCTCATGGTCGGGTATGTGTCCACCAATAATGTTAGGACACGTTTTAGGGTAACTTTGTATTATTATAATATTATTTTTTAACCCTTATTTACCGGATTTACCCTTAACCATGGTAAATAAAATATTTACCGCAGTAATTATTCAAAATGTCTAAAAATAAAAGTTACCCATTTACACAATTTGAACATCCTGATTCCAAATATGGAATCCATTTTCCTAAATTCAAAACAAAGAAGTGGTAGAAATTAATTTAAAATTAATTCCCGCTGTCAAAACAAAAAGCGTGTTTTTAAGAGATAATAACTATCAAAAGATTGACACTTGTTTATGTTCGGTTTAATTGTAAAATTATGTCCAATGACCAACATTATATTAAAATGTAAAAATATATTCTAAATATACTTTAAAACCACTAAAATTCATAATTTATCACTATTAATTATTTTTATTAAAAAAGTTGTTTTTAATTAAAATTTAGTAATTTTCACTATTCATCAAAATATGAAGGTTATCCGAAAAGTACCAAAATTTTACCTTAGGCTAAATTCGATATTCCGAGTCCAAAAATGAAGTCCATTTTCAAATATAAAATATATATAATTTCAAAAATTAGGTATTACTATTCACAACGGCTAGTTTAATTAGTTGTGGTGTGTGTTAGAACTCGAGGTTGCGTACAACACACGCTATCGCATTATTCAAAGGGAAACGTACCATAGAAGCATGGGGTGTTACATTATAAATTTTTGATGTCCCCATTTAGTCAAAAAGTTTAAAATATTGTATTTAAAAAGGTTTCACTATTAGAAGTTGATAAAAGTGAAATACTGAAAATGAATCTGTTCTTGCATTATGACTAAGAAACTCATAATAGGGATTCTAAAATTATAAGGATTATATAAAGTTTAAAATTTAGATAATACTATTCATAACCTCTTTTGAATGGCTTTTTTTGTAAGTCATGGTGTGATTGAACTCGGTGTTGCGTGTAGTGAAAGTTATTGAATTATTTTGATGAAATAACACACTATGAAATCTTGGGGTGTTACAGTAATAGGATCAAATTTCATAAGACGACATATGTAAATATATAGACTAATTTTTTTGTTAAATGAAACAGTTATTTCATTGATAGAAAGCTGTGAGTTTTGAATAAAGATTGATAAATATTTTTAACATAAAACAATTCTTATTTTTTAACCCCATCGTGATTATTTTTAATTATTATCCTAATTTTTTCCTCAATTATCTTTAACCATTCTTGTTTTTAGTGGAATAAAACTCCAAAAGGTTAACACAAAAATATTTATAAACTAATATTTTTATTATCTACTAACAATGGTCATGAGTATCCTTCCAAATAATTTCTCTAAAGACCACTTTACCAATGTATTCTGTGTTATAACATATATCTATTGTGGATTTCCAAAAAACATTGAACTCTAATTTTTCAACAAAAAATGAAAAATAATTTTATGTTTTGTAACATGAATCATATCCCAACCTGTAAAAATTAATGGTTAACAAATATTATTGGGACCTTATTTTTATATTTAATCTCATGAAATAAGGAATCATTGGGTTTCATATGCTTCTCCACATTATGCAATTGGTTATAAAGTCATAAAATGGAAATATTAATGGACTTATCAACAAATTGATTTGAAAATAAAGTGTATTTCAATTCCAAAGGGCCCATCTCATAGAATAATATGTAAGGATTATAGTTAACAAATTCGAAAATGTGTCACAAAATATTTTTCTCCTCACATACTCTAATTTTATTTGGAATAAATATCTATCAATGTATTATTGTTTTCGAGGATGATACCTTTATAAAAAACACTACATTTCTCATTAAATATTATTATTTCAAATACCTAAAAATTATGCTGGTTGGATAAGAATATTTTGAAAAATTTGACATATACTAGAATTATATTAAAAGCCTAAAAAAGTTCATGTTTAGGTTAAAATTATTAGACATATGATGAAACTTAAGATAGTATGATCCATCATTTTTCTACTCAACCCTCCAAGGAAAATACGTGAGTGGTGAAATGTTATATAAATCATCTTAGTTATTTTCTTTTCCCATAAATTTATATTTGTTATTTCTATACGTTGTTATCTTTAATTTCATTTAAATTGTACCTATGTATTTTGAAGTGGAGTATTAGATCCAAATTAAAAATTTAACATTCTATAAAATTCTCTAGATTTTTTACTTTATATATTTCTCAATTTATATTTACATGAATCCTTATGTTCATCATTACGAGGATATACTAGAATATCATGCTATTTTTCTAACTACTCAATGTGATGAAACCCATGAAATTTTTTATAGGATTAAAAACTATTATACTAGTATGTATTGTATTCTCTAATATAATTACCCATCTTACTAATAAATTATTTTAAATATTTATTTTTTTTATCAAATATTCATTTTGTACCTTTTGTAAATCATGCTATGACTCTTGCCAATAAGATTTATTTAAAATCAGTAAATTCATCTATTACATATTAACATGATAAATATAGGAATAATCATAATCTTCGTTTTAAAATTGAGTTCTAAAATAAGCTTATACACCTTGGGATTACATCTATTTTACAACTACTTGATCATTATAAGAGAGATTATGATGATTTTTATAGCAATGATTATATTTTTTTGAAAATGGATTATTATTTACCTTATTTATTTGAAGAAAATACAAAATATTATATCTTTTATCATACTAAATAAGAAAATAAAATTTAGGAAAACAAGCCCATGAATTATTATAAATTCCACATTACTGACATTTTTACATAAGTGGAAACTAATGATTATTATAATGAATTTACAAGTCCTTAATATATGAATCACTCTTATAAGTTATTATTATAGAATAAATTTATATTTGGGAATCTTGAGGATGTGTTTTGAATATTTTTTTTAACTCATTGCTATATTGAAAGAAAAATCATATATGGAGGATTGATTAAAAATGGATCAGTTATAATGAGTGAGAAAATTATAAAAGGTGTCTATCATGAAACATGTATCAAAATGATGATTGGGAATAATCTTGTGAATAATTATAAATATATTACATTACTCATGAAATTGATCACCATTATCTTAGAAAAAATTAGTGATCTTATTCTTAACATAGATAGTCCTTATCCTAAGATAAAATTTAATGAAAAAATAATTAAAAGAATTATAAAAAGTTTGAAATATTTATCTGTCTACCTACTAGAAACAAATCATATAACTTCTCATAAATCAAAAAGGGAAATACCCTCAATATGAGCTCTTCCTCAATGATCCCATGTAATGGAAGTTATTTAACATCAATATTAAAATATATAATAATGTCTATAGAGTTCACATCTGGTAAGACATTATTAGATGACAACATTAAGAGATATTATTATTATATCTCATAATTCATTGAAATGGGAGAAATCCAAATAAATGAGTGGTAACATAAAATAGCTACTAGTTTCTACTCCCTAAAATTTTGTCTCTCAAAAACTTTATTCCTTAGTTAAGGTGGAATAATGGTTTAATTTTTATCTCACTTATTCCTTTCCTTTAAGTATTTAATTTAAATTTTCATTTTATTTTCTTGATCAGCATAATGTTTATTTATTTCTAGAATGAAAATATATATGTTTTCATAATTTTTTATTGTGGAAATTCACTATATAATTTATAAAAAAACATTCTCTTTTTATCAAAAATATTGTTTTTGTTTTATTGATTTTTTTGGAAAGTAGTAACTTTCACTAAAAATGGTGATAGTTTTGACTAAGAATCATCATAAAATGATGTTTAAAATAAAATTTATATAATAAAAAACTATTATTGTAGTGAATTAATATTTATAATCCAAAGAAAAAGAATAATAATGAATAAAAACTACAAGAAGTATCAGAATTGGATATGTGAATGTAAATGAAGATTAATTGATGAAAAATACAGAAATCATAGAAACCAAATAGAATAATAAAGTAGTAAAAATTGATGAATTAAGGAACAATTAATTAAATTTATGTGATAGAAAATATTTATATCCATGTATTAATGTTAACAAAAATTATGAAAAAGCAGTAAAGAAATGAAATTTATTTATCTCACAATATTTAATTAGAAACTTTGTTCCATTAAATCACTCTATAAAGTAAAATGTATACCAAAATTCATTAAATACATGATTATATATTAGATAAAATGAGAATCATACTTTTTTATATTAATTACCTTAGTTAATACTTTTATGGTAAAAAATAAACATAGTCACCCATTGGTACATATAAAATTGTAGAAAGTGTACTTATGAAGAATAAAAAAGAAGAATTATAAAAACTATTCACACATCATTATTCTAGTAAAACACACCTCATTTTTTCAATGTTTTGGTGAAGAATATATTAATTTCACACTATAATTATAAACCTCCCTAGGCATATAGTTTTAGATATGGTGTAAAAAATTATTTTCACACTAGATTTGATACCATGTTATTTGAATTAAGAACAATTTCAAACAAATTATTTTATTTCCGTAATATAAACATTTAATCACACAAATAATAAAAATATCAAAAAACCCAATGGTTTATTGTATTTGGAGATTTGTTATATAAATTTAATGTTAAAAAATTTTCTTTTACATTTTCTATAAACAAACTTCACACATGATATGATTATCAAAATAAATAAATAAAACATATCTTTATTTATTAGTCATGTAATAGAAACATAATAAGGAGATAACTTGAATTATTAGTACGGAAAAAACATTGCAATGAGATATAAATGGTTATACCATAACTTTCTTAGAAAACATGAATAATGGAAAAACATATTATTATAAGTACATGAAATTATAAAATTAATCCGTATAGAATAATATACAAACTTATTAAATAAAAAATATCTTCATTTAAACATTACATATATGATAGAAAGATAATGTAAAATCATGAGACCATAATCATTAAACATGGAGTATATAATTGCCATGATATACAACATAAAGATTAACTATAAAAACAATAATAATAAATCATAAAATTATTCATGTTTAAACACTAAGGTAGTCATATTTTATTGAAATATGATAACCACCTACCAAAAAAATTATTATCTTGGGTTAGCCACTGATATACCATAACCTTTCTTACTTGGGTTAACCACATATGTCCCAAAACCTCATTAAATTTGGCTAAATAACCATACCTTATAACACAATTACAAGATATATATAGATTTATGAAATGAATTGGAGGGATATAAAAGACCCACCGATCAAATAATGTTAAACCATATATTTGTTCAAAAAAATTACTTAAAAATTAACAATTCCATTATATCACAACTATCCTAGTGGAATGAAATGGGGTTAATGAAAATTTAATAAAAAAATAATCATAAGAAATCAAAATAAATACGGTGGATGGTATCATTAGAGCGTATTAATAGATTATAATAATAAAAATTAAATTATGTTGACAAAGATGAAATAACTTTATAAGATTATAGAAAAATTAATATAAAAAATATAAAGAAATTCCATTTTAAATTTTTAGTACTTTTTATTTCAATGTGAAAAATTTAGAAAAATATTATATAGTAATTAAAATGTAAAACCCAGAAAATATATTAAGAATTATTCCTAAATAATAATGGGTATAATGGTTTTAAAGTACATTCATTTGTTATGAATTTAAATATAATAATATTTTCACACTTTTTTAATAATAATACATTTCAATATAAAATGATCCATGTAGAAAACATTAAAAAATATACATTCCAAAAAATGGAAAATAAATTCAAATAGATTTTAAATTTTAAATAAGAAATATTTTTAAAAAATAAAATAATATACATGAAATAATATAAAAAAATATGTTAATGAAAGAAGAAATTCCAAACCAAAAGGGAGATAGGGTTGGTAAGCTTAAAAATACACATCCAATTTATTTTGGAACAAAAAGGTAGTGAAATTGTAAGAAAAAATGTAAAAATAATAAATTAATATATGATAAATATGTATTTTTATAGATAAAGTACATTTATTCTCGTAAAGATGAAATTTAGACATAAATATTCTAGATTTCAATTCGATATTGAAAAAAAACCCGTACAGATTTTGGTAACTTTTGAACAAAGACCACTTGAAAGAGAGGAACATATATGGATTCATATATACCATGAATTTAATAAAAACTATTATATTTTTATATAAATTATATAAAGAAAAAAATGGTTAATATGAATCTTATCTCACTAAATGGATAATTATGATGAAAAACCCTTACATCAGACATTTTCTTGGTTAGACACTCTCTAACTTCCTATATAATAAATTTGGGTTTTTATTAATAAACTTTATAAACATATGAATTGTTTATTTACTTTATACATGTCATTTATTGTAACATCCCAGGTAATTAAAGAATAAATAATTTTCATATTTATTAATATTTAATAATTAAATATTAATTTTAATTAAAAGGGGTTTCTACGTTCGATAGCGTACTCGATACGCAATGATGAGTTTCTCTGAAAACTTACGTTGCACACAAGTAATAAAATAATATTATTTTAAATGTTAGTTAACAAATAGCCGTTATACTGGCGGGAATGGATAGATATAACTAAAATATGATTATATATGTTTTTAAATGTTTTTTACATTTACCCAATAAAAGATAAAGGCTTAAAATACGGAAAGAGTTCAATTTTAGGCATTTATACCCTAATTTTCAATAAGGGTTCACTTATCACCTTTTGAAGGAGAACCGTCATTAAATATAGTTTTGATCAATCTTATAAATTCTATTGGACCAAAAATAACTCTTCTTTAGAATCGGGACATCAAAATTTACCTTGTGTAAATTTTTGGTACCTTTCCGATAAAGTTCATTTTTTTAATGAATTGTGTAAAATGTTGTATTTTAATTCAAAACATCTTTTTAATATAATTTATTTATATCATTAGATTATATTTTTAATTGGTTTTAATGTGAAATTAGATAATATTTTTACCATTAAATCCAATAGTGGTCGTTGAAATTAATTTCACTTTGAAATCGGACTTAAACTAGTGTCAATCTTTTAATACATATTGTTTCATAAAAATACGCTATTTGCTCTGACAACGGGAATTAATTATTAAATTAATTAATGTGACTTATATATTTTTAATTATGTAAAATAGACTTCATTTTTTAATTTGTAATATCAAATATAACTTAGGGTGAATTTTCGGTAATTCTCTGAAAAACTTCAATTTTTGATGAATAGTGAAACCACTAAGTGGTACTTATAAAAACTGTTTTTTCGATTTAAATGAAATTTTTACATCATTTTGTTTTGATTTTAAAAAATCCGACATACATGGTTGTCATTAAGATGTAAAATGTGGTTTAATGAGATTAAAATAATTTTTTGGTGAATAGTAACTTATTACGTTTTTAATCGCGATTAGTGGTAATTAGTGTAGTTTAAGGTAAAAATATTATTTTAATAATATGATATGACCTAGAAACATGTCATAACCTCATTTTATGTGTCATGGCCGACCAAGACAAGCCATGGGTCAACTTGGGGACCCCATGGAGCCACTTTGGTTGGAGAATGACATAAATACCTTTTATTTAATGTTAATGTAAAAAATGGCACAAACATGATAAGTTTTACTAAAACAATTTTTTAATGGGGTTATACAAGTCAGATTTTTTTATTATAAATAATCATTGGAAATCTAAAAATATTTCCTACATCATAGTATTTTTGTATAATTTTTAGACATTAAATAAATTAAATTATTTATGACATAATAATGATGCAGCGATGACATCATTATTTGAATATTTAAATAAAATGGAAAGATAATGTAAAATATATGAACTACACATGTCCAAAACATATTGGATGGGTGGATTTCGAACCCTTATCACCTTATCCACGAATTATATCAATGTGGGACCTTTTAAAACCGAAACACATTTTCAAATAAAGTAATATTTCTATACTTTCCAAAAGTGCCCCTCCTCCCCTCTTATAAAAGGCCCCCACCTCTACCACCTTACACACACTCCTAAAGTCTTTGTCTCGGCCAAACCATGCCCATTTACTCCCTCCACATCCCTATCCTCATCCTAGAGGATTCCCTTTGGCCAGAATCCATTCAAAGGAAGCCTTTAGGCTGAAATCAAAAGGAGTTACACTTTGAAAGGTAATTCATTCTCTCTTGTTCATTTGTTTTATTTTGATTCTCCAACCCCCTAAACTCTTTTTATTTAATTTTTTGTAACAAAACCAGTATATTAAATATACTAGGATGTTTTTATAAGATTTATCTGAGCTACACTCTCACACAACTACATCAAATGGTTAAAGAACATACGGTTTCCGTGGATGGCGAAATTCTGCCTCCCGAAACGATGATTGTTCAATACCCATTTAACACCTTCAAAGGTGGACATTATGATGTCACTATTTTTTTATATGATATATAATATGTTTATTCTTTCCTTAAGCTTCTTTATTTTTCATTTATGGCATACCATTATTGTTTCCATTATGGGTAAACACGATATCTTCATTTTAGGAAGTGCGGACTACCGCCCCCTGAAAGTGATTTGATTCGTTAATACCATATCTGGGATGTGTAAAGGATAAAGTTAATGATATTATATATGTTATTATAATGGAATTATAATATACTATTATATCATTATGATTCCGTTCTATAAAATATGAAGTATAAATTAAAGTAGCGTTCATGCGTACGTACGGCTTACCGTCTCCATGAAAGGTGCATTTCATTTCTTACCTCTAAATGATTATGTAATATTATAAATACATGTATATGCTTGATATATATGATATATATGATATCCAAATTAGGAATGTCATTCTGGATATAAAGAACCTTTGACCACACAAACAACATGTAATTGTAAGAAGTCCACTTTCGACTTAAGAACCAAATATTGACAAAATAAACATTATTAACTTAAATGGTTACATAATGTTTATAACATGGCAATAAGTGATATAAAAGGAATAATGAACTTTAAAAATGTTCTTAATCAAGTATAAGTTAACTCAAGTTTATTATTCAGGACGTTAAAGAACGATCGAGTCAAGTCGGACCCGAGGTAAGGGACTTCGTCTCAATCTCCTTTCATTGAGGCGTATTTCGTTTTATACACAACTTTCTTTTATACGGTGTATAAACCCCTTTGAA
This sequence comes from Viscum album, assembly GCA_963277665.1. Taxonomy (NCBI): domain Eukaryota; kingdom Viridiplantae; phylum Streptophyta; class Magnoliopsida; order Santalales; family Viscaceae; genus Viscum; species Viscum album. Next base: position 1,717,081,511 of record OY728130.1, read on the forward strand.
TTTTACTTTTATACAAAAGGAATATTTTTCTATGAAGTGTTTTACTAAATGACAAAAAGGAATGTTTTTTTAACGTACGCGGTGACAACGACCTTTTCCGCCGCCGTGAGTATTATTTGGTCTTTGGCTTCCTCAACAAGCCGTTATGTTTTTAAAATGAAATAAACACCATATACTCTTTTTTGTATTTTGGTATTGAAAATGGTTTTGATAAAGGATTCTATTATGATATATTGTGATTGAAATTTGGAAATGTTATCATTCCTTTATATTGGTTTTATGTTTTATGATTTTATATTGGTACTTGGACATTTGACGGGTGGTTACGTGATAAACCATATGACGGGTGGTGCCGTGAATACCAGGACGAGTGGTTACGTTATAACCTCCAATGCATTGGTTATGGAAGTCGGCCATATGGCTATTCCATTAAGTATGTATGGAAATTGGACGTATGTATATTCCATTTAAGTGATATGTGTGGAAGTCGACCGTATGGTTATCCCACTTAAGTATGTTTATGTCCCAAGTTACCTTTATATATGTTATGTGTTCTTTATATGGGTTTTATGGTAATCCTTTGGTTACAAAAAGGTAAGTATTGATACTTTATTCAGTGAAGAGTTTTTACTACTTCATGAAGGTGAAGGTATTACTTTGATAGAGTATACATGGTTTACTTGATGTTTGAAAAACTAACAGTTTTCATTCTTTATGTATCCCTTACTGAGATTTTTATGCTCAACCCAAGTTTTTTTTTTGAAATGTTTTTCATAGGACTTAATGTGGAATAAGGTCAAGGATGGGATCAAGGGAATGTCATGCTATATAAAACATGGAACTAGACATGTTTCTTTTAAGAGTTTTTTTATGGAAACATAGTAGAAGTGACTACTTTATAATCTTTTGAGATGTAATAATTATGTTCTAATTCTCTAAAACTCTAAACCTGAAAAGATCCTCAAAGTGAATTATTCATTTAATTCAATATTAAGTAAGGTTTAAGGCCGGGGCCTTATAGTTGGTATCAACGGTCGGTTTAGATAACTTTAGGAGTTAGAAAAGTGTTAATTTATAATATGGTTGAAATGATATAGCATTTATGGATTACCATGTTGCTTCGCCTAAGATATTTATGTGTTCATAATGGTTTTCCGTAGAGGAAACAAAGAAACTATATTGGGATGACATCAGAAGGAAATGACCTTTCAAATCAGTATCCTGAGATGGTCAGAATCAGAACTAAACAGTTTGTTGTAGTGATGGCTCAGTTGACTCAGGTGAAAAATGTTGGTTGATTTTATTGATGATATTTTGGTGTTTTCTAAAATTATAGAAGTTCATGAAAGACATTTAAGGATTATTTTGCAAACCTTGAAGGAAAAGAAATTGTATGGGAAATTCAGAAAGTGTGAGTTTTGGTTGCAACAAATTTATTTCCTTGGTCATATTGTTTCTAAAGATGGGATAACTGTTAATCCTGCAAAAAAAGGTTGTTGACGAATGGCCAAGACCCACAAATGTAACCAAGATTTGTAGCTTCCATGGTTTGGCAGGCTATTACCGAAGGTTTGTTAGAAATGGTTCACGGTTATCTAGTCCAATGACTAAGCTAACTCGGAAGGGTGTTAAGTTTATCTGGACAAAAGAATGCGATGATTTTTTTCAGGAATTGAAAAGAAGATTGGTGAATGCTCCAGTTTTGGCACTACCTTCCAGGAATGGTGAGTTTGTTATCTACAGTGATGCTTCATTGAAAGGACTTGGTTGTGTCCTTATGCAGAATGATCAGGTAATTTCTTATTCTTCACGACAGTTGAAACCTCATGAGGTAAATTACCCTACACATGATTTGGAATTAGCTGTTGTTGTCTTTGCTTTAAAAATTTGGAGGCGTCATTTGTATGGAGTAAAGTGTGAAATATATACTGATCATAAATGTTTAAAGTATATATTCACTCAGAAATAATTAAACATGAGACAGAGGAGATGGCTGGAATTAATCAAGAATTATGATTTCACAATTCATTACCATCCGGGAAAAGCAAATAAAGTGGATGATGCTTTGAGTCAAAAAAGTAATGCTTCATTAGCAATGTTGTGTTTGGAATGTGATCCTTTGGTTAAAGATTTGATGAACTTTTTCATATAAGTTGTTGGTACATGATGTTCTTCTATTTTGTTTCAGGTATCAGTGAAATCTTCTCTATCAGACAGAATCAAGCAAGCACAGTAGCGAGACAGTGAGTTGAAGAAAAAGGTAGAGCTGGTTCAGAAAGGTACGTTGCCTAAATTCAACACTGATAATGATTGTCTTTTGAGGTTTGGGAAGAGGTTATGTGTGCCTTGTGATTCACAGTTGATGAATTAGTTGTTATGTGAGGCTCATAGTTCCCTGTTTTCAGTTCATCCTGGCAGTAATAAGATGTACAGAGATCTGCGGGAGTATTACTGGTGGGATTGAATGAAAAGAGATATTGCTGATTTTACTGTGAAGTGTCTGACTTATCAGCAGGTTAAAGAAGAGCGGCAGTTACTGAACGGGATGCTTCAGCCTTTACCAGTGCTAGAGTGGATATGGGAAAACATATCCATGGACTTTTTTGTGGGATTACCGAGGACATCTCGAGGTAATAATGCAATCTGGGTTATTGTTGATCGCTTGACTAAATCTGCTCATTTCCTTGCTATACGAGATACTTTTTCCCTAGATCAACTTTCCTATTTGTATCTTAAAGAGATAGTCTGGTCAAATTGAGTTCCCCTCTCCATTGTATCTGATCGTGATCCCAGGCTCACATCTAACTTTTGGAAAGGCCTTCAGAAGTCCTTGGGTACTGAATTAAATTTTAGTACATCTTTTCATCCTCAATCAGATGGGCAGTCAGAACGAACAATTCATACCTTGGAGGATATGCTACGAGCTTGTTCGATGGATTATCAGGGATGTTGGGACCAACATCTTTCTTTGGTTGAGTTTTCTTATAATAACAACTTTCATTCCAGTATACAGATGGCACCATTTGAGGCATTATATGGGAAGCGGTGTCGAAGTCCAGCATTTTGGGATGAAGTGGGTTAAAGGAAGCTGATGGGACCAGAATTGGTAGAAGAGATGGAAGAAAAAGTTCAGTTGATTCAGAAGCACATGAGAATAGCTCAGAGCAGGTAGAAGAGTTATGCGGATAACGGGAGGAAGGATCTATTTTTCGAGGTAGGTGATCATGTTTTTCTCAAGGTTTCTCCTTGGAAAAGTGTGATGATATTTGGTAAGAAACGAAAGCTGAGTCCAAGGTTTATTGGACCATATGAAATTCTGGATAAAGTTGGATCAGTTGCTTACCGAGTGGCTTTACCTCCAAGTTTATCTCAGGTACACAATGTTTTTCATGTTTCAATGTTGAGGAAGTATATGCCAAATCCATCTCATGTTTTGAGTCTCGAGGTAGTTCAGCTGGAGGAGAACCTATCTTATGATGAAAAACCAGTCCAGATTATTGACCACAGGGAGCAGGTGTTACGGAATAAGGTGATTCATCAGGTAAAGGTTTTGTGGAAAAACCTTGTGATTGAAGAGGCAATGTGGGAATCTGAAAATGCTATGAGGGATAAATACCCCACTTATTTTGATAAGTGAATAAAATTGCGAGGACGCAATTCCCAAAAGGGGGGATGGATGTAACATCCCAGGTAATTAAAGAATAAAGAATTTTCATATTTATTAATATTTACGAATTAAATATTAATTTTAATTAAAATGGGTTTCTATGTTCGATAGCGAACTCGATACACAACGATGAGTTTCTTTGAAAACTTACTTTGCACACAAGTAATAAAATAATATTATTTTAAATGTTAGTTAAAAAATAGCCGTTGTACAGGTGGGAATGGATAGAAATAACTAAAATATGATTATATATGTTTTTAAATGTTTTTTACATTTACCCAATAAAAGATAAAGTCTTAAAATACGGAAAGAGTTCAATTTTAGGCATTTATACCCTAATTTTCACTAAGGGTTCACTTATCACCTTTTGACGGCGAACCGTCATTAAATATAGTTTTTATCAATCTTATAAATTCTATTGGACCAAAAATAACTCTTCTTTAAAATTGGGACATCAAAATTTACCTTGTGTAAATTTTTAGTACCTTTCCGATAAAGTTCATTTTTTTAATGAATAGTGTAAAATGTTGTATTTTAATTCAAAACCTCTTTTTAATCTAATTTATTTATATGATTAGATTAACTTTTGAATTGGTTTTAAAGTGAAATTAGAAAATATTTTACCATTAAATCCAATAGTTGTCGTTGGAATTAATTTCACTCTGAAATCAGACTTAAACTAGTGTCAATCTTTTGATACTTATTATTTCATAAAAACACGCTATTTGCTCTGACAGCGGGAATTAATTATTAAATTAATTAATGTGACATATATATTTTGAATTTTTTAAAATAGACTTCATTTTTGAAATCATAATATCAAATATAGCTTAGGGTGAATTTTTGGTAATTCTCTGAAAAACATCAATTTTTGATGAATAGTGAAACCACTAAGTGGTACTTATAAAAACTGATTTTTCTGTTTAAATAAAATTTTGCCATCATTGTGTATTTATTTTCAAAAATCCGACATACATGGTTGTCATTAATAAGTAAAATGTGGTTCAATGAGATTAAAATAATTTTTTGGTGAATAGTAACTTATTAAGTTTTTAATCGTGATTAGTGGTAATTAGTGTAGTTTAAGGTAAAAATAATATTTTAATAATATGAGATTACCTAGACACATGTCCTACCCTCATTGTATGTGTAATGGCCGACCAAGAAAAGCCATGGGTCAACTTGGGGACCCCATGGAGCCACTTTGGTTGGAAAATGACATAAATACCTTTTATTTAATGTTAATGTAAAAAATGGCACAAACATGATATGTTTTACTAAAACAATTTTTAAATGGGGTTATAAAAGTCAGATTTTTTATTATAAATAGTAATTGGAAAGATAAAAAGATTTCCTACATAATATTATTTTTTTATAATTTTTAGACATTAAATAAATTAAATTATTTATGACATAATAATGATGCATCGATGACATCATTATTTGACGATTTAAATAAAATGGAAAGATAATGTAAAATATATGAACTACACATGTCCAAAATTTTTTGGATGGGTGTATTTAGAACCCTTATCACATTATCCACGAATTATATCAATGTGGGACCTTTTAAAACCGAAACACATTTTCAAATAACGTAATATTTCTTTACTTTCCAAAAGTGCCCCTCCTATCCTCTTAAAAAAGGCCCCCACCTCTACCACCTTACACACACTCCTCAAGCCTTTGGCTCGGCCAAACCCTACACATTTACTCTTTCCACATCCCTCCCCTCATCCTAGAGGATTCCCTTTGGGCAGAATCCTTTCAAAGGAAGCCTTTAGGCTCAAATCAAAAGGAGTTACACTTTTAAAGGTAATTCATTCTCTCTTGTTCATTTGTTTTATTTTGCTTCTCCAACCCCCTAAACTCTTTCTATTTACTTCTTTTGTAACAACACCAGTATCTTAAATATACTAGGATGTTGTTATAAGATTTATTCGAGCTACACTCTCACACAACTACATCAAATGGTTAAAGAACATACGGTTTCCGTGGATGGCGAAATTCTGCCTCCCGAAACGATGATTGTTCAATACTCATTTAACACCTTCAAAGGTGGCCATTATGATGTCACTATTTTTATATATGATATATAATATGTTCATTCTTTCCTTAAACCTCTGTATTTTTCATTTATGGCATACCATTATTGTTTCCATTATGGGTAATCACGATATCTTCATTTTAGGAAGTGCGGACTACCGCCCCCTGAAAGTGATTTGATTCATTAATACCATATGTGGGATGTGTAAAGGATAAAGTTAAGGATATTATATATGTTATTATACTAGAATTATAATATACTCTTATATCATTATGATTCCATTATATAAAATACGAAATAGAAAGAAAAGTAGCGTTCATGCGTACGTACGACTTACCGTCTCCATGAATGGTGCATTTCATTTCTTACCTCTAAATGATTATGTAATATTATGAATACATGTATATGATGGAAATATATGATATATATGATATCCAAATAAGGAATGTTATTCTGGATACAAAGAACCTTTGACCACACGAACAACATGTAATTGTAAGAAGTCCACTTTCGACTTAAGAACCAAATATTGACAAAACAAACATTATTAACTTAAATGGTAACATAATGTTTATAACATGGAAATAAGTGATATAAAAGGAATAATGAACTTTAAAAAGCTTCTTAATCAAGTATAAATTAACTCAAGTTTATTATTCAGGATGTAAAGAATGATCGAGTCAAGTCAGACCCCAGGTAAGGGACTTCGTCTCAATCTTCTTTCATTGAGGCATATTTCGTTTTATACACAACTTTCTTTTATACGGTGTATAAAACCCTTTGACTTTTAATTTTATACAAAAGGAATATTTTTCTACGAAGCATTTTACTAAACGACAAAAAGGAATGTTTTTTAACGTACGCGGTGACAACGACCTTTTCCGCCGCCGTGAGTATTATTTGGTCTTTGGCTTCCTCAACAAGCCGTCATGTTTTTAAAATGAAATAAATACCATATACTCTTTTATGTATTTTGGTATTGAAAATGGTTTTGATAAAGGATTCTATTATGATATATTGTGATTGAAATGTGGAAATGTTATCATTCCTTTATATTGGTTTTATGTTTTATGATTTTATATTGGTACTTGGACATTTGACGGGTGGATACGTGATAAACCATATGACGGGTGGTGCCGTGAATACCAGGGCGGGTGGTTACGTTATAACCTCCAATTCATTGGGTATGGAAGTCGGCCGTATGGATATTCTATTAAGTATGTATGGAAATTGGCCGTATGGCTATTCCATTTAAGTGATATGTGTGGAAGTCGACCGTATGGTTATCCCACTTAAGTATGTTTATGTCCCAAGTTACCTTTATATATGTTATGTGTTCTTTATATGGGTTTTATGGCAATCCTTTGGTTATAAAAAGGTAAGTATTGATACTTTATTCAGTGAAGAGTTTTTACTACTTCATGAAGGTGAAGGTATTACTTTGATAGAGTATACATGGTTTACTTGATGTTTGAAAAACTAACAGTTTTCATTCTTTGTGTATCCCTTACTGAGCTATTTATGCTCACCCCAAGTTTTTTTTGAAATGTTTTTCACAGGACTTAATATAGAATAAGGTCAAGGATGGGATCAAGGGAATGTCATGCTATATAAAACATGGAACTAGACATGTTTCGTTCAAGAGTTCTTTTTTATGGAAACTTAGTAGAAGTGACTACTTTGTAATCTTTTGAGATGTAATAGTTATGTTCTAATTATCTAAAACTCAAAACCTGAAAAGATCCTCAATGTGAATTATTCATTTAATTCAATATTAAGTAAGGTTTAAGGCTGGGGCCTTATATTTATAATTCATTATTACCCATATATTATTTGTTTATTATTAACATTAATATTCAGGTGTCAGCCATTTTTATTTTCAACATACTTCGGTTGGGTAGTACTAGTACTTGATCTCTGGTCATGGGTTCATCATCTATAGAATTTTCATGAATATATTCTTATTTCTTTATATTCTGAAGATTTACATGATAATTTCTGAGATTTTATGGTTATGGTTCACATTGGGATGTTAAAATTCACCCTTTTGGTTACTTGTTATATTAAAAAATAATTAAATTAATTGGTGTATATAATATGGAATATTTCCATTTTATAAAAATTAAAACAAGTTAAATTAATAATTTTTATATAATAATACCATTATTTTTTGTTTTCTTAGTCATTAATAATTTAAAAATTATAACATCATTCTATTATGTTGAAAAACCAACCTAAAGATAAACACATTATGATGGATAAATGTCTAAGAAGATATTATTTTATAGTAATAATATCACTTTTATTGAAGCTTAAATTTTTTATTTTTTTTCATAAGGGGAATCATATTTAAAAATATTTAATATATAGAGGTTAATTAAAAAAAGGATAATATGCCATTACTTACAATGAAGAAGTCACATATTCTCTTAGAAAACTTCTTGTTTTTTATGGGTTTTGTTCATCCACAAGATTAAATAGGCTAAAGATAATTAAAAAGGATTTTTATATATATAAATATTGTCATGCTTAGGGAATAATTTTAATATTATTAAATTATTATAAATAGTGGTGGTGGGGTCCTTTTATAATTGTAAAGGGTGGAATTTTTTAAATACCCATTTTTAATATAAAAGGAATGTCATATTCAATAATATTAATACAAAAGTGAAAATTAGTGAAGATAAGATAAGTGGGGAAAATAAAACCATTATATACTCATTTATAGATTGTTTTTTGTGATATTTTAGTATTTTATCCCTTACTTTAACCCTTTACAACATTTATTCCTTTATCATGATGATTATCTTTTACCTTGTTTATATATTTTCATATCTAAAAATGAAATTAAACATATAAATTAATTTAAATATTCTGATTAATAATATGAAAAACCAATTATAAAAAAAATAAAGGTGATAAAATTGATATTAGAATTAGTATTCATAGAACATAATTTTTTTATAGAAAAATGTATTCTTAATTATAAAAAGGAATTTATACTTATTACATAGCATATAATAACAAATTAATATTTGAATTGTTTTGAATATATATATATTATTAATTTAATTAAAATATTTATTTAATAGAGATTATGAAAATGAAATACTTATAGAAAAATAGTTCTTTGAAAAATATATCTTTTTAAAACTAAATGATTTTATATTAATTAAAAAATAGTTAATAATCTATTCAAGAATTTTTATTAATGTATTTACAAATATAAAAAAATTATTACTTTAAATTTAAAACTTAAAAAAACAATGTTAAAAAAACATATAATATATAATAGAAGTAAAAAACATTATTGTTTAGAAATGAATAATTAAATTAGTATCCTTATAGTTACTTAATTATTTCTGAGATAAAAATAATTTATTTTACTAATATATTATTGAATTTTATCAATAAATTTCATTTATATCATTATATAAAAGTAATTAATTTAAAAAAAATATAATTCATAAAAATAGTTTCTATTGAATCAATATAACATTTCTAAGTCAATTAGAAAGTTATAAAATTATATTTACTATTTCAGTTAACATTCTTGTATTTTTTAATTTTTTGTAACTCTATAAAATAATTTAATTCAGTTTGGTTTTCAATTCACCATAATCTATTGAACATACAAGATTTATTTAATGAAAATACATAATGAAGTCATGTAGTATTGTATTATTAGTCTAATTCCAAAATTTTGTGAATTACTACCTACTAACATTCAAATTTTTAGTATAATAGAGAAAAAAAGTTATGAACGATACACATATATATTATGAAAATATATCCTAAAACATGGGGTGTTTCATCCTCCACATATTAAATAAAACGCATCCTTATAATTTTTATTACCTCTCACTAATGAATATAGATGAGTGTGTCAATATATCAAATATAACTATATATAAAATTCAAAATGTGATATAAACCTCAAAATACTCGTAAAACAATGATATTATATCAAAAAACAACAATTTATTGATTAATAGTCTTTATATCCTTAATGTTGAGTTATTTTGAAACCATTTGAAGTAAATTTCACTTTTTTCCTGTATTAAGACCCATTTAATCGATGTAATATCTATAGGGAGTTTATAGTCAATATTTCACCAATAAATGATCATAAGTTGTTTATAGATGTGAAATGTGATTTGAATATATTTATCATTAATATAACCTCAATAGATAGAGAGGAAATCCATGCCAAAAATCATATCTAATTAAAATTATATGAAATTAATAATATTTTCATGAAACATAATCCCATAAAATTCAATTAGAGAAAAATTATAGAAATTCTATGTAATCATATAATGAAAAGTATATTATTGATAATTCAATATCTATCCACTGGGTTTGTGACTAGGTAATCCTATAAAACATTCTAGATATAAAAGACTGGATAGTGCTAGAAATAATTGAGTTTACCTTTCACTAATTCATTTTCCTGACCCATATCTCTAGTTTTTATTTCTTAAAAATTTATTTTATCGCTTAACCTTTTCATCTATTGATTTTAATTATCATCATTAACCCTTGGTATGGTACAAATGTTTCCATAATGTTCACACACCTTACAATTTAAGTATTGAAGTGTGACTGGTCCCTTAGGCTGATCTTTATTTCTATCCATTTCATCTATTTAACTTCTATATCCTATCATAATTCATGTATAGATGACCTTCACATCCACACATGAATGATTTTTTATTCAATTTATAAAATTAAACCAATGATTATTTACCCTTTTTTCATGTACGTAGAATAATTTTATTTCCCTAGTAGGTTTTATCATTTTATATTCATTGAAAAACTATTTTTATCCTTTTATACCAAAAACCATCAGAATACTGGGAGTGTTAAATTTCCATTTTTGATTTGAGAGTACATGGAATAATTTCTCCATAGACAAAAATTTCCCTTATATTTATTTCTTTACGTTGAGTTCATTTTGAGATGATAAAGAACTAATTTTTCTTTCTTTCATGGTCAATGATAAATCCAAATTTTATCCGTGAATGTCTTGCAATGTTTAATAAATAGGTAACAATGGATTCATATTCAATTTATAAATTTAAGAATTACCTCCCCAATGCAGTGAAAAGATTGAAGGACCTCAGAACACCCTGAGAGGGGATGGGTGAATCAGGGTGTCAATTTTTTCTTTTAAAGTGATTGAACTTGTTCCCATGTTGGTAAGAACCTGTTATCCTATATGAAGAGGAATCACAGAAAATAAACTGTCACATGCAAAGCAATGAAACAAAAATTTTACTTAGTTCACCACTAAGGGATACATCCAAGGAGAATAGGCAAATAGTTTGTCTGTTGTACCAAAAATCACTAATCTTCACAAGTTGTGGATTACAAGAGTTTAGCACAGTAATTATATTCCAGTAGCACTGCCTTTGCATGTTTCTAAAGATAGCATACTACGTCCCTCAGACCACTTATGCTGACTCCCCCTTACTCACTGCATAGGAGGAATTTTCACTCAGTTTATTGAATTGAAGGTCACTTAAATGGTTTAACATAAAACCATGCATCCTCAACTATAAATGGATTATCAATTGAAGTTCCGTAATCACCCACATATTTAATTTATTTTCTAGTACACTGATATGTTATGGGAAATAATTTCACAAACTGATTTGGTCAATTTTCAGGCTTCCTTGGGTGTTCTCCATACTAATGCTGTTTATGCATAATTCTCCTATTTCCGTATACTATTTCTATTTCTGCATACCACTATTGTTTCCATGAACCGTTTACCTGCTTCGCGAACTGCCCTTCCCAGCATACTTCCCTACTCCGTGTGCTACTCCACTCCTTTGTATACCGTTATACTCTACGTAATGTCTCGCTCTACTGTGCAACATCTAGTTCTGCATACTTCCTTACTCCACGTACTACTACACTCCTATATATACCATCCTTCCCCTCATACTTCCTTTCTCTATCGTATACTATGAGAGCATCCTGTGTGAACCACACTGTCTTCCGTGGACTATTTTCCATATGTCGATGATTCCCTCTGCGTATCATAATTTCCATTGTGAACGACTTCACCAGATTTATTGTCAAAATTTTATTCTCTAATTTCCTATCTAACAAAAGAGATTTCTAATTCTTAAATAGGTGCATAACTTTTCAAATTTCTCTAATCTGATTTACTAAAATTTTCAATACGGGATAATTTGTAAACTGAACTACAAATGTGTACTATTATCCACCATCAGTTAATACTACTGTTTTTCAAACCAAAACAATTCTAAGAACCTAATTAATTCTGCATATGACATGCCTTAACTTTGTACCAACACTGCAAACTATTTTTGGCAACATTCATTATAATACACGCCTTCACCACATATCGTCTCTGTGAAAGGTTTTTGACAACATTCCACATACTACATGACTTCACTACATACCATCACTGTGAACATTTTTGGACAGTATTCTATGTACCAAATAACCCCACCACGTATTGATCCACATAAATTTATACTGGATGATTGAAAACAAACACAAAACAAACTCCAATATTATCAACAAAAAACCATGGTCCCAATAATGATTACTGGGAAATTGTTTATTGAAAAATAGTTTCCCATACTCCTTCCATTCCATGGAGTCTATTTATTCCACTTTTCAAATGTTTTGGATTAAGAACCATCATTGATATACATAAAATTCCAAATGATAAATGTATAAAACAAACATATCATTCTATGAGAACCAAATAATAGGAAATATTGATTATATTTTGTTAATCTATTTCTTAAAATTTAGTATATCATAAGACCCACTAAACAGGGATGGTTGTTTCCCTACAAAGGATACAATAAAGAATTATTCCTTCCATTTTGCATTTGAGAGTTTATCATGGTTTATGATATTGTTCGTAACCTATAAAAACATTTTTAGGATGGTTTTCAATCATTCAATCATTATATTTGTGTTCTCCAGAGGGAGATCATTTTTTATTTTCTCACTATTCTTATTTACTCAGTTTTTATTGTTAACACCATTTAATAAATCCTAAATGGTTAAAATGAGAAATAAACTATATATCTTAATATATTCAGAATAAATAATCATTTCATTATGTAAAGTCACTTATAATATGTCATACTCGACAGAACCTTCATTTTAGCATATAATTATTTTGGCTCAACTAAGGTTATTTTATGTTTGGTTTTGTTATAATTCTAAACCTATTACCAAAAAATAACTCAACACGGATCTAATACCAATTGAAGTCCCCTAGACCCACACTATCAGATATGATACTAAAAAAATATGGTTTAAATATAAACTTTGATATAATAAGATATGACTTGTGTATAAAAACCATATATATTACATCATTTACAAAACTCAAAACATTTCACCTCACAAATAAACACCCAATATTATAACACCAAGGTATAGTTTTATTGGATATTTGGAATATAAATATAATGTTCCATATTTTTCATCAATATATACAACAAATAACCCTCTAACATTATATTATTTTAGATAATTCATACTTAATAACCTTATTTATTTCATAAGGAATGAAAACATAATAAATATTGGGATCAAATGCTTAGTAAGTGAAAAACTTATCAATGATATATAAAAGGTTATATCATAAGAATATGATAATACATAAACATGTGTGAAATATGTAATTATAATAACATTTAATAATCATAGTTATCCAGAAGGAATTATACAACGACTTATAACCTTAAAAGTACCGTCATGGAATCATATCATACACCATGGTGTGAGAATAATGAGACATAGTAAAATAATATTGCAATACAAGGAATTTTATCGGATTGAGACATAACATAAAAATGTGGAAAAATAATATTTAAAAGAAAAACATTTTATTAATCATGTTTAACTATAATAAATTAATTCATATTTTAATGAACAAGACTAACCACCTTCCCATAACATAATGGACTTAGACTGACCACCCTCAACCCAAAACCTATTTGATTTGGCCTAAAAACCTACATCCCATAACATGATCTCCAGTGATATAAGTAATAATTATATCATTAGTGGGATATAACATACCCACATATCAAATAATTATATCCATTCAAATATGATCCACAATAACTCGGAAGCATTTATAATTTTACAATATCCTAACAAACCATTGGGAATGAAATGAGTATCTTGAAAACCTCCTCAAAATAAGATCATAAGACATCTAGAGAAACATGGTGGATGAAATCATTAGAGAATATACATAAGGAATCATTAAAAAAATTAAATGTTGTTGAAATAAAATAAATTAATATATCAAAGTAGAAGAAAATTACTATAAAAAATAAAAATGCATACCCTTTTATATTTTTAATACAATTTTTAGAAGAAATAATTTTTAAAATAATGAAAACATAAACTACTTTGGAAAATAACGAAAAAAATTAAAGGAATATTCATAAATAAGAATGTATTTATAACAATGAGAAATTTTTTTCATTCAGTAAGACTCACAAAAGTATATTCTTTTTATACTTTTGTAAAGAGGCTCAATGTGAATATAAAATGGCCCGTAAAGAAAATAGTTTAAAAAATTCTTTTATGTCATTTGAAAATAAATTAAAATATAATAAAAAATTAACATATGATATAATTTTATTATTAATAAAAGAATTCATTAATTAATAAAAATAATATGGATATAGAGGAGAAATATTTATTATTAAAATAAGCGAAATGGTCAGTCCCACTTATAAACACCCTTTCAACTAATTTATGAACCAAAATTTAGTGAAATAGATGTAAGCCATGAAAAAAACAAAAAAAAAATATAACATAAGAAACTATATGTGAATTTTGTGAGAAATAACATATATTTCCATTATTTTGGAATCTAGATGTTAACAATCTCAAATTCAAATTGAGATTGGAAAAGTCAGATTTAAAGATTTTGGTAACTTTTGAATAAAAGACTATTGAAATAAAATAACATAGACAGATTTGTAATCCCCAATAATTTATTAAAAACTATTATAGTTATCATTTACAAAATGTATAAACTCCCCTCAAAAGAAAAAAAGTGGGGAATATGAATAATTTCTCAATGAATTACAAATTGATAAGAGAAACCCTTATCGAAGAATTTACCCTGTTCGAATGCTATCAAACTCATTTTATAATAAATTTATGTTTATTATTAATATTAATTATAAACTTTTTCATATTTATTTATTTTTGTAATATTAATTTGTAATTTCATATTCCCTATATATTGATTACTCTTTGATAAAATTAATATCTAAGTTTGAACTATTCTCTTTTCAATTCCTGCTTATTAATTTCACCCTGGTTATGGGTTCACTATATGAATAATGTTCATGAATATATAGAACATTTTTTAATATATACTTATATATTTCTATCATCAATTTATTTATGTTTTGGTGATGACTTTCATGGAAGGCTTAAAGATACCCCATTTATAAGATTATTGAATTCAAGAAAGAATTTAGTTAATTAGTGGAAATATTTTGGCATATTACAGATAAAAAACTATTAAAAACTATTAATTTAATAATTATTAGACAATATAACTAGTATTTAAGTTTCATTATTGACTAAGAAATTAAAAATTATAAAATTGATCATGTGGGAGGTAAAACCGGCCCAAAGAAGAACATTATATAATGAATGAATGAATAATAAGATACCATTATAATGTAATAATATCAATTTTATAAAAATTTATAATTTCAATAATATTTTACTAATTTTTAAATCTTTTCTAATAATTTTTAATAGATTAATGAAAAATAAAAATAAGGATTGGTAGTTTTTACTTACAAAGAATAAATCATATATTCTCTTGGAAACATTCGGTGTATTGAAGGATTCAGTGTATCCTATCAGGGGAAGAAGAAAAAAATTGTGTGAGAGGAATCTTATGAAAAAAATATGATATATTATATATAAGAATTAATAATTTCTTATTGTGTGAGAAATGGTGTTGGACTGGTCCTCTTATAAGTGATAAAGACTGTCTTTTTTGGAAATACTCACTTCGTAATATAAAAAGAATGTTATATTCAAGTAAAGTAGACCCAAAATTGTCAATAAGTGAAGATAAGATAATGGGAGGTAAATATTACCCTTATATAACCATTAAAAGATATGGTTTTATGATATCTTTTTATCTTATCATGCAATTTAACCCTTTAATATCATTTTAACCTTTATCAGTGTGACTAAATTTTACATTTGTAAAATTTTTTGTGACTAAAAATTAAACTGCAATTACTAACTAATTTAAAAATAATTATTACCAACATAAAAAATATATTATCATATTCAATTTAGAACAATTATAAAGATTTACTCTATAATATGTACAGATTAGGCATAAAAAATTTGAGGAAAAGGTATTTCAATGTTTAAATACAAGTAAATACTTATTCTATAAAAAATAATAATCCTTAAATTATTTTAAAATAATTTCAATATATACATATATATAAAAAATTTCATTAAAATAGTTTTTAATATAGATTTTGATTTTATGGAACATATAAATAAAATTCTTCATAAAATAGGTCTTTTTAACAATAAATCATTTTATCATTATTACAAAATTATTAATATCCAATTCATAAATTTTTATTCATTTTTTCATATGTTAATAGACCATTTAATTAAATTTTATATTAGAAAATATTAAAAGTTTACTTTTAAATAAAAACATATAATATATAATAAAAAACTATTTTTAAGGAAATTTATTTTGAAATGAATAATTAAATTAGTCATACATATAATTACTTAATTATTTCTTGGATTCTACTAAATTATTTTACAAAATTTTCATTTAATATTTTCAATAAATTTTATTAATATCATTATTCAAAGGTAATATATTTTATCAAAATATGTAATTTATTAAAATAGTTACTCTAAAATCAATTTCTTAAGAGAATTAGAATAATAAAAAATCAAATATTTTTATTAAAATTTTTCATTAATTATCTTCTAATGTATTTTATTTTGTATTATAATATATCATTATTCATCTTAGTTTGGTGTTTCATGAACTAAAAGCTATCAAACACATCAGATTTATTTAAATGGAAATTAATTATAAAATCACATCATACTTCATTATTAGCTTTATTCATATGTTATATAACATTCACCATACTTCTGTTCAATTTTTTCCCTAAAATAAAAAATATTTTTTATGATGTATACACATATAGTCTCTGAAAATGTTTCCTAAAACCTGAGGTATTATAATCTAATGATCTGTATATTAATTTAGACTTATCAATTAATCAACATAAATTATAAAAATAATGGTAGACAGAGAAAATCCAAGATGAACAACAGAAAAAAGAAAAAAGAAAAATAATAGTAAATAATATCAACAAATTTAAATCCATTTTATATACCTTAATTTACCTACAAATGTTAAAAATAATAATGATTAACAAGAATTATTTCTCAAAATAAGAAGAAACTAATGAATAAGAAGTTTAGGAATCTTCATTATCAAGATTATCCAATATCTATGATATATCTCCCTTCAAATATCTCTCATATGATCACTACCTCCTTCTCTTTCATTATAAATCAATGCCAAAAAAATTCTTCATCAATCATTTTTTTAAAAACCCCAAAAAATGAAGTCATTACTCAAATTATCAGGACTTTTAGTGCTTCCAACCGTCAATGACTCTTGGATTCTACCCAGAACAATAAATAATGTTTTTTATTACTCATAATATTCTCCACTATCATTCAAGATAATACTTATAATAGAATAATGTCCCCATATGTTCATTAGGTTTTGACTCTATGTAATTAGCTCCTAGAAACATTCATTCTTTGATTCAATCTTTAGTGGATATTCATGAAAATCTCTTGTAGATTCTAATGTACACTGTTTTGATAAATTCATATCCACATGAACATTATTTTATATTCTAAGTAATATGGTTTCATGTGAAATTAAATCAAATTTGATACATGTAGCTCCACAAGTTTCTTTGAAATTAGAAAAGTAAAAAATATTAGTTATCATTAGTAAGAATTACATACTTGAGATTTACTTTGATTCATGACTATTCCAAGGGCGTTCCTCTTATAACTTTTTTTTACCTTTTACTTATTTTATTTCCACTATTTCGTATTAACTTTTACTAAATTTTGAATAGGGAATTATATTATGTAATGTATTCTCGGAGGAATGACTCTTATATATATAATATGAATTTTATGAATTTACATATTTAAAAAATAACCCATTTTAAATTACATAAAACAAAATGAAAATTTAACAAAAAAATATTTAATGATTTTTTTAGATTTCAACATATAATAATATTATTTTTTCAATCAATTTATACTTTAAAATAAATACCTTGAACATTGAAAAAATTGATTTCAAAACATGAGCATTGCAAACATATGAAAAATAATATACTAATTAATTTTTCTAAAAAAATTACACTTAAAATATGTGTAATTTTGTAGAAAATAAAATTAACTAATTGGGACCGAAAATTTAAATTATCATGAAAATGTTTAAATAATCACATTTTCAACACAGATTTATCAAGAAGAAATAAATTTTAATAATGGAAATTATAATTAAAAAAAACATAATATTATATTATAGAAATATGAAAGAAGTATCAAAATATAACTACATTAGACACTACATATATAAATCATAAAGTACACTAAAGTGGTATAGGGTCTTATCCATATCTATATGAAGCAGTAACTGTGAAAAGAAGTGGATCTGCTCCCTAGAAAATATGTGGATGTTCAAAACCTTAATTTATTGGTGACGGAAACACATCTCTCTTTGGTCTCTAAATGGAATCCTTACCACTTATCTATTTAGAGACTAAAATATAAATCACTATCACTTGGGTTTCATGACCCAACCTTAGTAACTGAGCGAGTTATTATTATGGTTGTATCTACTTTTTTAAAAGATGAACCTACCATAAATATATCAAATATAGTAGAGTGGGATAAACAGAAATAGAACCACAACTGACATCTTATATAATTCTTATATGATATTGTAATTCCTAATGTCCGATTCTATAGAGTTCCAAGTTGTTTTATATATTTATAGAGTCATAATGAAATGGTGCATTAATGAATTACACTTAACACAAGATTCCCTACTCATTTAGCTAAACTCAAGAACCCTTGAAATGTTTTCCATAAGTGTCCCAATTTAATTCTAACATTAATACTATTTACAAAACTATCCCTTGGAATAAAACTATTTTGATATAATACTAATATGAAGAAACCCAATTTTAACTAGATTCAAGATATGTTTTACACCCCCTTCTCACCTCAAATAGGTTATGGGATTAAAAGTAGAACCACAAATGAAAATATCCTACATGTGAGGCCTTATCCAATCAAACCTACAATAAAACTTGTCTCCCAATTATATATATATAAAATAAAATATAACATAAGATTAGAGTAATTTTAATTCCTACAATCTATGATAAATATCATGATAATATAACAATACCACACGGGAAAGAAAAGGTGGGAAATATAAGAGGCAATTTCAAATAAAATGACCAAAGTTATACAATTTAGTTGGAATATCATTCCATGATAATCAAAATAATCACCAAAACTTATCTCCTTTGAACAAAAATATCAAATGGAATTACCATAACCTTTTTCTTTATAACTATCTTATAATTGTGCAATATATACATAGACACAATATATGTGGGTACGTTTTCTGTAAAGGGTGAGTGTAATCATATCCAATAGGATTTCATGAATGAAAATAGAGGAAAGTTAAAAAAATACATCCTATAAAAATATTAACCAATATAAAATTATTATACAATTAAAACTAATGATTGAATGATTCTTGAGAAGAACTCAATTCCAATGAAGCAGAGTCTTCAAGGTAAAGTAGGTTTATTTTTATTTAACCTTTAACAAATAAACAATCCAACTGTCATAATTTTTACATTGTCCCTCTCAAATCATGTTGGGTAACCCATATATCAATGATATGTTCACATAAATTTAAGGGACCCCTATGGAGTATAGGTACATAATCATGTATAGTTTTTATTAGTTGAGGGTTTGAGTACTCCTTATATGGCTGAACCACGCCCCATTACTATGGGTTGTAAACTACTCCACTATTTATATTTAGTACCTATACCTTGAATCATTATGTCACTGGCGGGTTACTAACCCTCTATAATCTCTATATTTCATTCCCACCCCCAATTATAATTTTTATAAATATATAGAACTCAATATTTCAATAATTAATTAGAAGAGACCCTAAATAATGAATTGATAGATTCTATCATGTTACACATGAGAAAATTTTTATAACAGAATATTCATGGGTCAAATTATATGTTCAAGGTGAGGTGATGTGAATACCAATCTAAATTATCTAATACACATTGTATGAAAGAGATATTTGACATATGGGACCTTTCCAAAAGATATGAATGTAATTATTCCATCCAATATATATAAATTCATCTGACATAGTGTGTCTAATAAGGCACATAGTTTGTGGGAAATTATAGTTAGTTATGAGTGCAATAACAAGGGTAATCATTATGGTGACTCCTAGTACATGATATCAATTTAGAATACATAATGTATAGATTACTTTTGTTGACTTATCCTATATAAAAAAACACATGAAAAAATAGCCACATGTATCGTGTTAGCTACCAAAAAATATGTATGAATCTAGTGTTTTGAATTGGTGTGTATTCTAGTACTTGCTACGGTATAAGACCCGGTGATAGTTATAGTTTGATCCACACTCACCCAATATGTGATATTAAATACAACACTTATAATATAGTGTCACACTGAGGGAAATTCATAGCATGCGACTTAGAGGAATGCATGCCATGTAGATGTAATTTCACGATTTGGAACGGGTATTTGTCCACAATGTGTAACATGACTAGTGTCCAATTATACAACAACTACTTCTTTATCCTGATGGTGTTGTGAAATATTGAGATCCCTCATAAGTGATATTGAATTATAGAATGAAAATTATATTATTTTCTTCAATTATATCAATTTTATGGAAAATAAAGCTCACTAGAACATCAAAAAACACAATTTCCCACTCTGAGCATATGCCTCTATCTTGACCTACCCACAAAATAACAATTTATTATTCGATATTGTGTCACCATCATGCGAACATCCCTAAAAGTTGTTAAATAATATTTATAAATGGATGTTTATAGAAAGTATAACCATTAAAAGGAAACTAGAATTTGAATCTAATGAATAAAATAAAAAATTTCGGAAGGGATACTTTTATTCATTATTGCATGCTATCATTCAAAAATGTTTATAATTGATGAACACAACTCTACTAGGATAGTGATGCTAATAATAATAATATATTTTTTATTTATTATTACGTATAATTTCAACCATAAAATTTGGTAGTATAAAGGGAATAAAATAATTGGAGATGAATATTCAATAATACAACAATTTCAATAATGATTACACTAATATTATATGATTAATAGATAATGAAATGTTTTATATTTTTTTAATTTTACATTTTTGAAACCTAGGTTATACTCCCATATATATGTATTTTAGATGGATTATTCATGGTAATAATTAAATAATGAGATGTTGTTAAATTTAGAATTTTTCCTATATTTTTGGAGAAAAGTAGCCACTTTAAATGATTTATTACTCTATCAGTATTCATTCTCCCCACCATTGTGAATAATAATTTAGGACATAAAATGTTCCAAATTCTTGTATTGTTAGGAACATATTTCCAATTTCCAATTCAATAAAACAATTTACATAATATATATATATATATGTATATATGTATATATATAATGGGACTAGGTTATGTGGTCTATTATAAGTAAATAATTTTATATACATAAAAATTATCAATCTGGGACCCGATGCTTATAAATAATAGTTATACATCTATTAAAAAAATTTCCAATTGGAGACAATAATATAGTGTCATAATTTATATATGGGGATCCAATTAGGATATATTAAATATTCGTATGTGTGTGGGTAATAATAATAATATATGTAATATAATATAAATATTTTGAAGACATGTGGTCCAATTAAAATAAAACAAACTTCATGACCACCATTATAAGTATGGCTTAAAATATTTAAGGGTATTAACTGATAAATCAATATCATTGTAAATATTTCCATTTATTTTATAATTAGAATACCTATATCACTGTAAAAAAATATTTTATTTGAATGGTGTGGATCAAATTATGATATTTGTGTATATATTTCTTAAAGGAGAAACATTTTTAGTTTATAGATTTGAGAAGATAAATATGGGAGATATTTTTAGACTTTATTACATTTCAAAAACAATTTTGTTAGATATGAATCCATGATTTATATCTTGATTCTAAAAAGGGATCTATAATATTTTAGGAACACAATTAATATAACCCAAAATAATCACTATAATAGAAATGGGAAAGAATTGGCGAGTCACTTAAAATTTGGAATATATTCTTTGTACAACTATGTTCTAGTTTGGAAAATTATGGCATGTCCAAATATCATTGTTTTGAATTTTTTATAATAATACCAATCATGAAAAAAATTTCACTGATCCTTTTATGAAATTATATAGTTAACTGTGTTTATCTCTATAATATTGGGTCGAAACCAGTAAAATGATGCAAATTAGATCATGAATGGTGAAAGAGATAATAAGAAAAATTAAATTTATTTGGAAGTATCTGAATACATCAAATACTGGGATTAGGTCTTACAGAAATAAGTGATTAAATTTTTTTATATGATGTTGGGGATACCATATTTTTAGTACTATAACCAAATATTGGAAATTTAATGATATGGAAGTAAGAAGAAGTAATTATTTGTATATAAGACCTTATGAGATCAAAGTGGAGATTGGTGAGGTAGTATATCAGGGGAATTTTGAATAGTGTTTTCCAAAAATCTATAATATTTTTTCATGTTTCTAAATTAAATAAGTATTTTTCATACAAGTCTCATATATTATATTTAATGATAGTTTTCCTAGAACTAGATATATCTTATGTAGAAAAACAAGTTCAAATTTTGTATTGAAGAGAAAATATTTTCAAAGGGAGTGGAATTTTATTGGTAAAGGTTTTATGGAGGAATAGAAATATAAATGTGGAATATTGGGATATGGATACTGGTACATATCTAGAGTTTCCAAAACATTTCAATAAGTGGTACAACCCTATGAAATTTTTATGATGAAAAGTATTATGGAGGGGATAATTACAAAACCTATTTTTTATTTAATGAATGGGATTTAAAATTCATATTATTTATGGAAATGATATTAAAAAGGTGTTATGATTAATCACATGATATTTTAAATATAATGTGTTATTGATGTTATGTGATTTTTGGAGATATTTACATTCAAGTTTAATCAAAAAATAGTTGAGATTTAATTTTTTAGATTAAAAGTTTTTCATAATAGATTGGATTTTATGATGGGAGAAATGAAATTATTTTCAATAATATTAATCGGGGGTAATAAATTTAAAGGTTAAATAGTGATATTAGGGATTTAGTATTGGAATGAATTGTAAAACATTATGATGACCAATTAAGTAAAATTATAGAATTAAGGGAAATAGATTGATTTGATGTAATCCATATTGGGGGATTATTTTCCCAAAAAAGACCTATATAAGGGGCTTCCCATAATTTATGATCGAGACAGAGAGAGGAAATATTTTATTAGATAATTTATATTGATTTAATATTTTTAGAGGTTTTAATTAATTTTTAGAGTTAATCAGGTAATTAATAGGGAGATGTAAAAATAATTGTGAGGTTTAATGAGTGATATTATGATTCAATAGATATGTTCTCCCATGGAAATTTTTTAATGACTTATAAAAATAAATCTAAAAAATGTAGGATTTTGAATTCAACTTGTGCTTTTGAGAGAAATATAATTATCTGGAGAACCTAGTGGAATTCAAATGAGTTGAATGATACAATTTGGTTTCATTTCAATGATTTTTTTCGGAAATTAAGTTATGTAAAATTGGTTATTTTATGTATTTTAATTTATAATAGATAATGTATCTAGAGGAGTGAATATATCATGCAACACATATTTTGAATACTTTCCTAAAAGTGTCTTTAAAGAGGGTTCTTATAACATTACCTATACATCATTCCAGAATGAAATGGGTTTCATGCCCCTCAATTGAACTTTTCTATGTTATCTATTCCCATGAAACACATATTAACCAAACTATAATATAGGACCATTCCAAATGGTATGAGTAACATGCTATATAGTGGGGTCAAGAACTCTTGGGTAGTGATTTTCATTTGATTGTGTAAATAGGGAACGAAACATGAGAAATTTTATAGCAAAATGTATTTTGAAGAATTGATACATATAATGGATAATTGGGATTCAGTCAAAGGATTACCATATAAAGATTATCCATTTCAGAAACTAGTGTTACCACCCATGACTTTTCATGGTATAATAGAGGTAATGAAACAAAATAACAAAACATATATTAAAAAATGAATAATACAGATTTTTGAGGGAAGAAATTAGAAAGTATGTTTAAATTAAAACGTTTCTAAAAATTTCCAAATTGTTGATTATCTAAAATATTATGGATATGTACTAAAATATATATATATTTTTCAATAAATGGAAAAATTGTGTTTAAGGAAACATCATAACTCAATATATGTATTGGAATATATATATATATATATATAATATATATATATATTCATAAGATATATAGAAAAGAAATATAATCATATATACGAAATATATCATAAAATAATTGTTTTTTAATATATATTCATATTTATATATATATATTCCACACATATATATATATATATATCTGTATATATGAATGTATTCTGAAAATATATCATAATATATGTGTTAAATAAAAATATATATTCAGAATATATATTGATAATATAAGCCAGAATATATATATATATTTATATATATTTGAAGAAGGTGGTGCCTCTGTCAAAAGACCAAGGCATAATTTATTGAATATTAAATAAATGAGTAACATGAGTCTGAAAGATGAGAGTTTCTTACAATATTTTTCATAAAAATGATAAAATTCCGAAGGCAGGGTATCGGACCGTGTTATTTCAGGGTTGATACCTTTGTTCGCAAGAGCATATGCAATCAAGTTCGCCTCCCAATATGCATGTGTGACAATGTAGTTGATATCCCAAAGCATATCAAGACATCTCATACAGCTGGTGGTAAGCGGCCAAGCGAGATGAATAACCCCAATCCTGATAGTCTGGACAATTTTGGTCGAATCAATCTCGATTTAGATCTTCCTCCATCCTTATTGAATAACAAAATTGACAGTATGTATTGCAGCCATCATTTCTGATTCAAGGGAGGAGGTCGTGCCATATGTACCATAAAATCATCCATTGCATTGATCTAGGTAATCTCTGAAAATAGCTCCACAACCCGCTGGGCATGGTTTTTCTGTTAAGGCCCCATCAATGTTCACTTTAATCCAACCAGGGAGCAGGACATTCCAGAAACCATCAAGGGTATGTTTGGTTTCTTGATGATTCCAATAATTCAATGTTTGTGAAGAATCTCGAAGTCATTAACAGAGTTGTTGCAGTGATCTTTCTGGATTGAAGATGCTTCTTGAACCACAATTAGAATTATAACTTTACCTGCATTGAGTGTTAGTGATCCTTTGTTGTGAATAAAATTATTTCTATCATAGTAGATCACATGCATCAATTCTACAACTATATCAAATAAAACGTTTTTAATTTTCTGAGAGGCGTCGTGATCAAAACATATTTTAATTCGGAAGATGGTAGAGTCAGTAAAAGTCCATCCGCAATAAAATATATCAGATATGTAATTCCCAAGAGCAGAGACATTGGCACATGAAAGAAAAATATAACATAATATATATATATATATATACATACATATTTAAAATATATATAAAGAGATGTTGTATATTCCTGAAAAACATATGTATAGAAGACACAAAAAATAAATGGAGATATAAAGTGGATAAAATATAAAGGTATAAAATAAGTGAGAAGATGGTATGGGTACCTTATAATTGTAGATACATTAATTAAAAATTAAAAAGTATAAAAAATATATATATTCCAATTCCTCAAACCATTTTTTTGAATAAGAAATATTTTTTCATGAAACCCAACTTGTCAGACCATGCATAGTAGAAATATAATAAATAACCATAGATTAACACAACAATTGAACATCAATAACGTAAATACATAATCACCATAAAAAAGATGTAATATATAATATAAATTGAGTGATGCCATGGTAATTATGGGAAGACTACTTCAATACCAAGGTAACATTGTCTTTTCTTTGGGATATATTGTGGTGTTATCATGAGCTTGAAATCCAACTAATCTATTATTCTAAAAAATTCCACACAATACAAGTAATGTAGATATGACCAGTGAAAAAATAAGAACTATAAAAATGAAAATATAAAATGGAAATGTAATAGTGGGACTGTAACATATAAAATCAATATCAAGAAAGTATAATTGTTTGAAAATATATACAGGAAATAGAAATCCTTTAAGAGCCTGACTTTAAACATTTTAAAATCACATAACTTTAGTCTAGATTTTATTTTCTTAATTTCTCAAGGATCTTTATGGTTTAGAGTATGAATTAATTAATTCATAACTTTTATATGATAAATATTACATCCCAAAGTTGAATCATCCATTTAGTATTTATTTTTACCGTATAACAAAAATTTATTTAGGTAAAAAGTATTATTTTCATTAAACATCTTCAAAATTTTTATTTTGACCTCATTATTGCCCCCACTCATCCTTAAAAACTGGGGGAAGACATTTTTTGATATAGAATGATCACAAAATAATTATTAAGGTATATAAAATTAAAGAACAAAACCATTATTCCATGAATACTAATAACCATTTTACCTATTTAAAATAAACATTAGAATCAAAATAAACATTTTCATGCAAAGAAATCAACATCTCTTCCCAAATATCTTCATAAAATATTCAATAAAAGATATTAAAATAAAAATGAAACTCATAATGGATTATATTTAATCCTTAAAATTAATTGAATTTTTTTTCACAATGTTATACTATCAAAACATTAGAAGTAGAAAATAATTATTTAAAATATAAACTCATTATTATACCTTGATAAATCATAATAGTTCAATAAAAACATATCTAGAATAAAAAAATCATATTGGTAACATTAGGCATAATTATCATAGGAACCATTAATATGGAATGACCTTTATGGTTTCAAATTGAATAACCTTTATAGTCACCAATGTAATAAACTTCATGGTTACAAATGGAATAACATTCATGGTTTGAAAAATAAGAAGATTCATGAGAATCATCCAACATAAATATTACACAATTAATTGAATGGATATCATAGACCCAATAGTCATTAGGTTATAATATAACCACACATCGTCATAAATAATTCCCTGGAATTATAACATAATATTAACACATAAAAAGTTTTAACTGTTTGCATCACACTTATAAAAATAATCTTTTCACCCATAAAAAACAATTCTATATATTGATATATATGTTCCCTTTAAAACCCAATTTTTTAAAATAATGTTTCTAGAATAATTAGAATGACGGTTTTTTTGAATTAAACATATTATCTTATAAAATAATCTAAAAATTAGATAATATTTATGGTGGTAGTAAAATTTATTAATATCTTATTTATTAAAATAGAGCAATCCTTTTTGTCTTATTGTCAAAAATATTTCTTATAAAATACATAAAAATATACCTTTTAAAAAACTTTTAATGAAAGTAAAAAAGTGTCAAAAAATAACCTTTATAATTCATTCATGATTATGTAGATAAATTTTTAAAATAATTTTAACAATATATATATAGAATAATTTAATTACAAAATAAATCTTTTTAACATTTAAAATGACGTTTTTACAAAAATATGCTATAAGGAAATCATTAATAGAGGTTTTCTAAAAGAAATTCCATTACCTGGAGTTTTAAACATCTCTTAAATAATTTATATTAATCAATAATAAAATTATATTAATATTTAAATTTTTTAATAATTTTTTTCAGGTTTATTATTCTTTTTCCCATGTTATAATCAATTAACTAATCAATTAAGTTAACATTGGTTGATTTAATGATATTTAGACCCTATTTCCAAAACATATTATGTGGTTGACTATGGTAAAAATTTCATTCACTAATCATCTATAAAAAATAAAATAATGATATAATTTTTATTTATATATATCAATTATACTCTTAAAACCAATAATGAATGATGGTGATTAAAAAACTATGTTAAAATCATGGACATTGTATGTCATACGAACGAGTGAGTAACATTTCCATTTTTCAATGATTATTAGAAAGAAGGTAAGTATTAATTTTATATTTAAAAACTGATAATAATATTATTAATAACATATTATTTCATAAAATATACTTATATATGTAATCTATGTGATGGGGTGGTGAAAATTGTATCACAAAACTCTATAGAGGTCTTCTTCCACACATACACACAGACGATGTTCTAATTTTTCAATGAATGGAAAAGTATGAATGTAAATGATATATTATTTGATAAAAATAAATATATCATTAATATAATATACATATATTAAATCCATAATTTAAATTTGGTTTTGAATAATTAATTACATTAGTTTATGGGATGGCAGTTCTCCAAACACAGTAATGATAGTTTCATATCCCATTTGATGGAATAAGAGATGGATAATGGTTATTAAATTAATATAAAAACATCATAGTATATTAAATTTGATTGTTTTTTATTCATTATGGTTGAAGAATATTTCAATTAGGTAGAAGAAAGAAAAAATTGAAAATTCTTGATTAAGAACTATACATCTTCTTCGAAAAACCTCTTATGGTTTATACCAAAATATTTCCTAGGTTGGTTTTATAATAAAAAAGGGACACGAGGATGTGGTGAGTGATTTATGTAAATTATTTGGAAAGGTATTTTCTAAATAAAAATGTTATTCATGTGTGTAGAAAGGGATGTAGAGATTCCATTTTACAAGAGAGGGGATGAACACTCTTGTAATTTCATAAAATATTTAATTAATATAAATTTTCTGATTCAACCATCTAAAAAGTGATAAAATTAAAGGATAAGATAATAATGATCCAAAACAATATCTTCCAATAAAAATAGGACATATTTTGGTGTTTTTTTCACCATTATCTTTTGGATTTATCTTTTGTTAACCCTTTTTGATAATTAGTCTGCTATGAATGTTTTTACACGTCAAGGGTAAATAATGTTACTATAAAAGAAAAAACTTTATATAAATAAAAAATTGTTGATAATATAAAACATTTCAATTTTACTTCGGTGATGATACAAATTTTAGGAATTCTATTCCATTTAATAAAACATTATTTATAATAAAATATCATTAATGTCAATTTTTACAATATTCATTTAATATTAGTTTTAAAAACACAAATAAACATATGGAATTAGAAAATAAAAATCTAAACCCCCGAAATACGGTATTCTTACATACAAAAATTTTGTATAAAAATAAATCACTAAAATTATATTACTTTTAATATTTTTAAATAATTTTTTATATTTTTCTATTAACTATTAAAATACCATGTCATTGTTGTGTTAGAATTTACGGTAATTATATTATTGATAAAAATTATAAATAATTAATAATAACTTAAATAATTTATTTTTTATCCAAATAAAAATTAATATTTTATCACAACATTGTTTTTCCACTTTGTGAATACATTAGAGATATTTAAAAGAAAGAATGTGGAATTTTCCATTTTTTTAAATTAATGTATTATATAGGCCACTTTCCTAGACAAGTGTCCCATAAAAATAAAATTATAAATCCAAATGTTATAA
This sequence comes from Viscum album, assembly GCA_963277665.1. Classification (NCBI taxonomy): domain Eukaryota; kingdom Viridiplantae; phylum Streptophyta; class Magnoliopsida; order Santalales; family Viscaceae; genus Viscum; species Viscum album. Next base: position 1,717,111,283 of record OY728130.1, read on the forward strand.
GGGTTAAAAAAACTTCTACACAAAAATTTGGAATAAGAAAAATAGAGGTCTTATCCCTTAGTTTTAACCTAAGTTAACCCGATTCACCAGTTTACTAAAATGACATATATTTACAATTTTTACTTTTAATTATGAAAAAATATCGCTAACATTATTAAATAAAATTAAATTTTCTTATTCCAAACATTAAATAAATTTTACCAAATTAAATATATTTATGTAATAGAAATTCATTTAATAAGGATCCTGTAAAGCATGATGAAAAATGGTTTTATAAAAAATACCTTCTTAATTCTAAAAGTAATTTTATACCAAGATAAAATAAAATAATAATAATTATTTAATTAATTAAAATAATTTATATCTAATGAAGGCTAATATTAATTTAGGATAAAATAAAAAAATTATGGGGCTTTTTCAATGAATGGAAATGAATTAAAAAAACAGTGTTTTTCTCTATTCCCTGAAAAATCAACATTTTCAGAAAAATCCAAAAAAATAAACATAGGATAATTTTTACATAATCAATTCAAAAATAAAATTCATTTTTGTAAAATTAAAATTTTATATTTTAAAAATAAATATTTAATATAAAACCATATAATTCATGAAAACTAATATTGGTTAGAAATAAATTTTTTTCATTTTGACAGAAATTTATCTAATATTTTGATAATGAAATAAATCTATAAAATATAACTAATGAATATGTAAAAAATATTTAAATTAAAATTAAATCTGTTTTTACATTCTTTAACCATTTTAAAAAAAATTAGAATTAAATTTTTATTCATTTATTAAAAAAATTAATATATATTTTCCTCAAATAATTTTAATATTCTCATGTTGCTTGTTAAATAATATAATTTTACCAAATAACATAACCTAGTGAATCAAATTATTCTATAAGTTTTTCTTAATATGGTCTAGAATATATACTGGATGTTCTACACAAGAAAGGTTATCTTCTAATTGAACTACATACCTTAAGGATGAAAACATGAGATAAATTCGGCACATATTTTATTAACATTGAGGCATGAAATATGTTGTGTACATGGAATAAAATCATTGGAAAGGACACTTATTATAATAATAATCCTATTTTCTCTAGGATTTAATAGGGTCCAACGTATCATAGAATAATCTGCCATATATTACAAAAAATCATAACACTTTTCAAAGAATATAAATTAAAAATAATATGATCACCTACCTTAAAATAAATATAATTAATTCAGTTATGTGCATAGATTTTAGACCTAATATAAGCCATCTTCTTATTTTTTTGAATCATATTTACCTTCTTAACCTTTTCAACTAAAAACTACAGTCCCATTAACTTAATTTCTCCCACTTCATCATAAAATGATAGATTTTGACACTAATGTTTATCCCAACATTCTTGAAAATCCATTTAGTATTGATGAGCCATGTCATACATGTTTTTAATTTTTCTCTCTGACTATCCATTATATTGAGGATGAAAATATGTAATGAAATTTAATTTGGTACACGATGATCTTTTAAATAATTTTAAAAAAATCATTGTGAACCTAGGATCATAACAAAATATAATGGAGAAAGGAACTCCAAAAAACTGGACAATCTCCTTGAGGTAAATTTGAGAATGTTGATATAATGAAATTATATCTCTAATGTATGTGAAACATGAAGACATATTTAGTCAATAAATAATAACCCAAATTGAATTATAACCTTGTAATATCCTTTTAAATCCCACTACAAAATCCATTTATATATTTTCACTTTCCCACTCTGAAACTAGAAATGTTTTAAGCACCCACTTTTGTTATTTTTTATTTATTTTAACCTTTTAAAAAGTATAAAATTTCATGGTAATTTATTAAATTTCCATTTCCATTCCATCCCACCATTAATACTTATCATGGTATCTATACATTATAGTGATTCATTGGTGAATCGAAACAAGGGAGCTATGAGCTTCACCGAATAGTTCATTCTTCAACTAGAAATAACATGGAACACATAATATTTTTCTTAACCTAATAACACCTTATTCATCTACTTTGTTCTCTATAAACCATCCCTATATAATATATTATACCTTTTCTTAAAAAACACGATCCTCCTTCTAAGATTTCTTAATTTTTTCTAATAGATATGATTTTAGTAACACCTGAAACAAATTGGATGAAGTCCATGTAAGCACAATTTCTAAGAAACAATTTATTAAATCACTAACCAAATGTCCACGTTATGAATGTAATGTAGATAATGTTGTATTATTTTCTAGACAAAAATAATAAAATTCATTTTTTGAAATACTTGGATGGTAATGAATTTTTCATTTATAATTTTTTATCAATTCCACATGTATCCTCTGTCTCATATTAAACTCTTTAGGAGTGAATATATAATTCAAACATTTGTGATCACTATATATTTCACAATTTTCTCTACATAAATGATGTAACCAAATTTATAAAACAAGTACTACAACTACTAGTTCAAGGACATGTGTTCGATAATTTGTCTCTTGTGGTTTCAAGAATAATGAATCATACAAAATTATCTGATAATTCTACATTAAAAAATCTAGACCTCTCAAATAGTAATTCTTATTAATAACAATGTTATTATTTTTTGATAGAAGGGCCAAAACTAAACAATTCACTAGTATTATTTTTAATTCATGTAACACTTTTTCACAACTGTTTTCTCGGATTATACTAGCTTTATTTCATGTTTAATTAGTTAGTGGGATAGATGACCTTGAAAATTTTTCAACAAAAAACATTTAATTTCCAAATAATGAAAGAAAACTGTGAATCTCAATACAAATTTTATCTCTTGGGTATTAATCAAAGAATATAATTTTATTAGGGTCAACTCTTATTTTATATTTATTTATGAAGTATTCAAGAAATGAATTTTTTTGTATCAAAATAGAACATTTTTTTTTCAATATAACTTAATTTTTTCTGGGTTATAAAAAAAATCATTAAATATTATTTATGATCCTCATATGTTTTTTATAAAATCATGATATACTCTAGAAAAAAATCACAAACTTTACTAAATATTCATAGAAAACTATATTCAAAACATCCATATATAAAACCTAGGTATTTTTCAACCCAAATGGACTAACCAAAAACTTATAATTCTTATAAATTTCAAAAAATTATATTTTTAAAATTTCATCCTCTTTCACCATTAGCTGATGGTACTCGAACCATAGGTAAACCTTCACAAAATACACAACACCCACCTTCTAATCAAACACGTAATCAATATGAGAAAAAATAAATATTATTAATATTAATGTCATTTAGAGCTCTATAAAAATGAAAATATAGAAACCTACAGTTTTAAACATATATGTTATATGTTTTTAGATTATCATTAATTACATTAAACAAAAACCCACATGAGGATTATAATAGTATAATGATTTAGAAATAAGGAAACATAAAAAACTAGTTTTTATCTGTACTACATCGTCTAACACAAATTTATTCATAACATGCACCCTACATAGATATATCAAACTATTTGAACCCAATTTTACTGAAGATATACAGTGTAAGTGGTCTCTTGTAGTATGGATTCGGTCATCGAATCCTCGATGATCTAAGAGGAAACCTAAAAAACATATATTATAAAAAAATGATTTAGATATGAAGTAGACAAAATGGGTTTAAATTTAATGGATTATTAAATAGTTTTAATGATGTTATTGAATTTAGATTAAAAATAAGGGTTGATAATAGGTTATTATAAGAGGTTTATTGAATTAATTTCATTTAGTGGTTTCAATATCATGAATTCAAGAGTATTTCTTTCAATGAAACATGAATATCCCATATCAGTCAAATATTTTGTGATTTCACTATCCTATGTATAATAAAATATATAGTTGGAGGATCATATTCATGATAACTCTATGATACAATATCGTTCTATCACTCGGGATGTTTAGCTTTTAAATTAGTGTGAACAATAGAGAAGAAACATAATTGAATAAAAATATCAACAAAGGAGTTGATTAAAAATTATTCAATTGAAAAATAACATCTAGTACTAGACATTTATACTCCCTTGTGTCAAAATAATGCAGTGTTTTCCCTTAATTGATACTATTTTATTAATGGAAGGGGTTAGTAGACTCATAGAGGTAGAATTGAAGAAGAAGAAGAAAATTAAATTATGATCACTCCACCGTTGTATGATGAAATTCAAAAGTGTTGGTGTGAATAAATTCACTCCTTGAATCAATGGAATCAAAGTTATATTGAAAATAATAAAATAAATGAAGAATAAGAAGAGAAATTTTATTTATAGTCATGTTTTAATCAATCAACTTACATGAGAAAAAATGAATGCATGATTACAAAATCAATGCTTCATAATACAATTAAAATAAAAAATTGAATGATATTCCCTTCATGACAATATCCTTATGTAGAAATATTAGTATCATCATGTCAATGCCAAAAAAATAAATTCTCTCCCCATTAATTTGAGGTGTCAAAAGGATAGTGAGAAAATCAAGGGAATTTGGACTTTTCAAAGTCGACCAAAAAATTCATCCTCAATCATCCCCCCTTTTGATGTTTTGATTTGAAACTCTATATGGATGAATCATGGATATTAATAGAAGATAAATATCTTATTAGCAATTTTATATAATATATTTAAAAACATTAGTCCAGTTGAATCAATGTTTATGATATTATGCTAAATGTGGTGGGTTATTTCTATGGGCTTTCAAATCTGGCTCATAAATTAAATGTCAATTTCATATCCCTGCATCTTCTTGAAAACATAAAAAATATATATACACACATTTGAATGAAATTATCCCCTAATTTTATATTTATATAGTTGAAATTTGATCTATATTGGGATTATATTATGGTCCCCACTTTTGTTTGATGGGCCTAAGGCCCATTATTCAATGTCTAGGAATCTCGATTCTCGTTACAAAAAATCTCAATCTTTCATTTGGATTCATCCATCGGTGCTAGAATAAAATGTTCCAAAAAAGTGATAAATTATTTCACAAAATAGAAAATTAAAAAAATTAATATAAAGATATCCATAGTCATATTATTGATTGGACCAAAATTTTCATTTTAATCATGAATTAGACTTATGAGGAGAAATAAAGTTAAATTAATATAATAGACTAAAAATTATGTTTATGGAATTTGAAAAAAATGAATATTAAGATATAATTTTTGAATATTATCCCCTTTTAGTGGGAAATCCACCCCCCCCCAATTTGAGTTTTTCCATTACTGAGAAAAAATTATCTCAAAATAAAGAAATTGAATTCCCTTTTACAATATCCTTTTAATATATAATAAATAACAAAATACATCATTCAGAAAAATCATTAGACCAATAAAAATAATCTCACACAAGATATTTTCAAAATAATATCCTAAGATCAAGCCCATTCCTTTGTTCAAATTTATTTACACATTTTATCTAATTTCAATTAAGCCTGATGATGTGTGGTGTATGTCAAATTAAATATGGCCCATATTCTTATTCATAGGGAAACAAATGGAAGCAATAGGTGGGATTCATATTAAACCTTAAGATGAGTATCCATTTTTTTGTTTTATTGTTTTCCTTTGAATGAAAATTGATATAAAAGGACCAACTATGAGCATGAAAACTATGGAGCCACCATCTCCAATTTCCAGACACCAAAAATGTTTCCAATTTCATTATCTACAAAAGATATGTAAGTCAAAATTATTAGAAATAAATCTATAGAGTCATGATCCCCATGTTACTGACACCAAACATATGAAAAAAATGATTTCTCTATTTAGTATTTTTTTGGATACTCAAATTAGACTGAAAGTGACCCCAAGCCCCATTCTATGATTAAAGGGACCAAAGAACTCAAAACTAAACTAAATTACGAAAATCTGAATTGTGGAATTTGATTAAAAGGATGAAAATGATAGCAATGAAAAATCATATCATACAACTTCATTTTCAAAAAAACTATGCTCATGAACATAAACATGCATTAAAATCATAATCAAGGAACTAAAATTCATTTTATATTTTGTTTTTAGGATTCACAATGTACATTAACACATATAAGGACTATGAATTAATTTTTTTCTAAAATCTTATATGTTCACTCCCCCAAAAATAGAATGAAACTTCCCATAGTATTGATAATGATGAGAAGAGATAGTTCAGAATTTGGAAGAAAGAGAGGGAGAATGTGATTTGAAAATAATTTTTGAAAAAAATAAACTAGTTTCAAGTTGAGTACACATAAAAAAAATACTTGATCAATTTGGATATTTTTCATTAGTGGACTCCTTAGGGATTGTTAATGGTAGGATTGAATTTTTTAAGCCATGCGAATAATTTCGAAATACTAAAATGCTTCAGCTACCAAATATCACACACATGAAACATTAGACCCCATTAGAAATCCCAAAGGGGTTCCCTTAACAATAAAATTATTATAAACATGCCTATTTATTTTGAAATTTCAAACAATGAGACAAAGTATAGGTAAAAGATAGGTTACCTCTTGTAAAGTTCTTTGTTTAATGTCATTACCTCGATGTGGACCCTAAATATAAATGTTTTTGTATTGTTTGTAGTTTGGTTCATTTAAATACTCATCTAATTATTTTTTAATGTATGATTCAATGAATAGTTTTAACCTATTAAATTTAACATTGATGATCTGAACATTGTAGGGGACATAAGTCTATACTACTCCATGGGGGTATATATGATGCACCGTGTAAGGCTCTAACTGTCTTGACCTTTACTATTTTGAGTGTAGATGAATTTTTGAACAATATAAGATAAAAAGATTCCCCATTTCAATGTGTTTGAATTTGAGATTCCTAGAAAAGTATGCAAAAACACATGGTTTATTAATCCTTAAATTTTCATAAACCACCATCCCAAATTCCTCAAGTTCTTTATTGTCTAATTTCAACTTGATTTCATCTGAATAATTTTCAAAGTTATTATTTTTTGATTTCCCAAAATAAATTATATTCAATTTCATTATTTTTATGAATGTATTTTTCATATACCAACATATACAGTGACATGTCTAGAATGGTTTTGAATGCTGTACGATATGCCCATAGTGAATCTAAGAGTTACTCAGACCAATATTTCCTTGAGGGATTGATATTTGTTTCCCAAATTTTCATGATTTCCCTATCTTCCAACTGAGTTTGTCAATTTATTTGAGGATGGTCGGTAGTTGAAAATTTGTGAGAAATAACATACTTAGACTTTAGTACTGAGAATGGACGATTTCAGAAATGGGTTCCACGATCACAAATAATATCCATAAGAACTCAAAATATTGAAAATATGTGTTCATTCGAGAATAGGATTATAAATTTATGGTCATTTGATTTGGTGGGAATGACTTTAATACACTTATAAATATCATAAAAAACTAAGAGGATATATACATATCCCTTATATATTTTAAAGGGTACCATGAAATCAATTCCCCACCCGCCGAAGATTACAAAAAACTGAATGGATATAAGAGGAATTTGATTTCATTGGGTTATGGATCCTATTTTATGACATCGAAAAAAACATTGAAAGAATTTTTAGTAATATATAGTGAGATTAGTCCAAATGAAACCAATTTTTAGGAATTTTTTAGTTTTTGTGTGTGTGAAAAAGTGGCCTCCACACACCTCTTTATGACAGAATTTAAGAATGAAATCTTGCTCAGACTCGTGGACACATCTCGTAATGACTTTTTCATAAAAAACTTGAGGAGGTATGGATCATTAAAAACATCATTTTTGATATCAAAAATGATATTTTCTCATATATTTTTTCATGATGATTTTTTTTAATACCACCCATATCTAAGTGGTTTTCAATTTTAGTATACTATATGTAGTCACTCATAGAATAAAGATGCTTATTTGGAAAAGAATAAAACACAAAAAAGTGATGTGAGTTGTCTTCGAATTCTATCATATATAGGTGATATACTACATATATTTTGACATAATTTTTATCATTAGTGGTTATATTAAACTATGGAAGAAGAATGACCCACCTAATCAATATAGCCTTGGAATTATGTTTTTGGAAAAGATATTCTAAAGATGAATGATATGTGAAGATAATGATGGGGGATCCAAAGATATATGACCCAAATTTCAATAAGGAAAATTAAATAGTAATAAAATTTTCCCCAGGGGTGGTGTAGTGGATTTTTGAATCACTTAAAGGTTTAATTACATAAGAAAATTACATATGAAGTTCCATCACAACATTTTCATACAATAAATCCTACTATGAAGTAACTCTTATCACAAAAATGTTCTAATAGAAGATTAAAATTTGGAGATTTTATGATTGGTGGAGTGATAAGAGAATTATTGATCATTGAGAATGATTCTTCACATCTTTTATCCATAAAAATGGAGAATCTTTCACCAATAGAGAAAAAAGTGGCTATGAAATTTAGCTAAAATTTATGATGGACCTTCTATAGTAACTAGAATTTAAAAATAAGTTTCTCACTTCATTGAATGTTTTCAAAGAGTGAAGGTGATGAATGATATCCACATACCTTTATCAGCTTCAATCCCTTTACCAAAGACTATATGGCCTAGAACAAGTCATTATTTTACAATGAAATGGAATTTTTAAATGTTTAGGAAGAGATCATTATAATCACATCTTTATAGAATCCTATATAATTTTATTAGGAATCCATAAATACCATTAAATAATCCCAAACCATGTTAGATAATATTCCCATTATGCACCATTAGAAGGTACTTGGGTAATTACATAACCTAAAGAGAATGAATTTAAAGGAAAAAGTGTCCAATGAACAGGAGAATGTTGTTTTATCTTGATCTTATAAAGGCTCCTCAATTTATTATACACTTATAATCCATCTAAGAAATAAAATAACTGATGACCCACCACTCGCTCGAGGACTTGAATAATGAAGGGAAAGGGGAAATAGTCTTTATTAGCGAATACATTTAACTTCCTATAGGAAATACACACTCTCCATGCACTACTAACCCCTTTCAATAGAATATCCCCATACTCAATGGTACTCACAGTGATTCTAGACTACTTTAGAACAACATTAATTGGGATTACGTAGTCACTCTAAAAAAAGGGTAGATGATACCTACTTTAAACAACTTAAGAAGTCATTTTTTAAGCATCCATAAGATTAAGATTAAGTCTCTATTGATATTGAAGACATGTTTTGGTTTCTGATTTTAGAACAATCCTATTAGTTCCAATGAGTGTGCTAATCCCAACAATATCTGAAAGGTTCCTTCCAATTATTTTCTTATGATTTCCTAAGACATCCAGAAACATCCTCCCTTGACTATCTTCAAGAGAAGAGGAAATGAAAAATGGAAAGCTTTTATTGTCACCTATAAATGACTACTTTATTGTTGAAGGTATGACATTCAATTCGAAATCATATTGGTTAATATGTTCAAATGAATGATGGTAAATTGTATCAAAATTTGTGTTTTTCTCCATATTTATTGATATAATTGGTTCTTTCTGAACACAATTTTCGTTATCTACATGGTCTAGATCAGTGTCAAAAATGGGTATAGAATCTATGTTATTTATTTGAGCAATGGTATCATTGATTGGTGTTCCTAAAAGATCATTAATGGAGTCATTTGAAATATATTCAATCCACGGAGTCAAATTTCCTATATATGAACAAAACAAATCAATATCATATTAACTTAGACATGCTTAAACAATTCCTTGATGTTCCTTTGGAACACAATCAACTCTACCTATCCAATTGAACTCATTTATCTTATCATTATCCAAAATTTGAGATTTTTCATTATAAATGATTAGATCAAGGATCACATTTCCAAATGTTATTATGACATTACCATTCAAAACATTAACAAGTGAGTTTATTATTACTAACAAGGTAAGATCAAGGATGACAGGGTTTTTCTCCCTATGACCAAAGATTGGGTGATTTTTTATGACAATGAAGTCTCCATGGTAAATGATAATTTAAAATTTCACCAAAATATCTTTTAAGATCCCCTTAGGAACTCAAACACTACAACCTGTATGTTGGGTTGTGACATATGTTGGATGGATATCATCAAACCCTAATTAAAAATTCATGTAATATGGAATGAGGTTCAAAATAGATTTAAGATCATAGAGGGCTTTTAAAAATGTTTTTCTATCATAAATCAATGTTGATGTATGGACTTACAGGTTCATTCAACATAGGAGAAATTATACCTTGAGTGTTGGTACTCACATTAGCAGCCAATTGGACTTGGTTTTGATGTGTAAATTTCCTTTCAAAAGTGAAAATGTACTTAAGTAACATTGAGTAGTAGGAATGGTTTGGATTACATTTATAAGGGGAATATTAATTTTAACTTGAGAGAATATTTCTATAACACTTCATTCTGTTCAAGTTTATATTTTTTTCACATACACTAAGGCATGGGGGAAGATTCTTTTATTTTTTGGATAGGTTGTGGTTTTTTAACATTTTCATTAGATGTTTTGGAATATAAAGGTGGTTCTTCAAAATTTTCATATGATATTGAATATTGTAATGGTTCTGGAATAGTTTTTTGATGTTTATCAAGAGATCTGCCACTTCATAAGACAATCACTGATTTTAGTTATTAATTAGAGGTTTGGGTGTAACTGATTACTCCTTTTATATTTGGGGATGAGATATTGGGATTATATATTTATGGATTTTAGTTTTTATGGTATGTAGTTATTTTTTGTGTGATGATTCTTCTGATTTTATTTTTCCTTTTTTTAAACAACTGTTCAAGGACTGGGAGAGTTATCGATTGGGAATGGGATTGTACTCGTTGGTTTATCCTAGGAGGATACTTTGGTTATTGGATTGGTGGTTGAATGGGTTTTTGGTACCTAATAGTAGGATTTTTGTTTTGTACTTTTTATTGTAGTAAATTATTATGGGTTTAAATTTTTTTAAGGGTAGGAGTTGAAACATTATTTTGTGTTGGTTATTGATTTTTCATCCAATAGAAAACTGATTGGTCATTATACGTTGAATTGAAAGTGTTTTTGGTCTATAAATTTTGAAACGTCAAATAATTGGCCTCTTCTAGTTGTCCTCCTAAAATAACATTCTTTTTAGAAGGTATGGTTGGGAAATTATCAGTCTTCTGGTCAAGTTTTTCATACATTGTGGAAAGAGGCACAATAGTTTGAATTTCATGGACGTTCATACCATAAATCTCCTCAATATTCCTAGTGAGTATAGAAAGTTTTCATCTTAGGATTTATTTTTCTCCATGATTTCTCATTAAACCATATTTGGGTGGTTTCATATAGTAAGGTTTGTTTCCCCATGTTTGGTTTTTTTTTTCAGTAAGATTTTTCAAATAATATGCATCATTTGGGGATTTGTTTTTGATTGTTCCATTGCACATAATTTTAATAAACTATTTCTTGATGGACCTAACCCTTTGTATAAAATTATCACTTATTCTAAGATTATAAAACCTTGATGTGGTATCATTTTTAATGTTTCTATAAAACTTTCCGAAGTTTAATATAATGTTTCTCCCTCTTTTTCAAAAACATTTTGTATCCTCTTTTTAAGTGTAATTGGTTTGTTATTGGGGAATTATTATATTTACAATCCTTAATGAAGATGGTCCCAAGAGTAAATTTACGATCGTATCAAATTATTTAACCAATTCCTTTTCTAGTTCATTTATAGAAAATTCATTGAGTCTCATTTTATATGATCCAACATGATTTGTAGGCCACATGGTTTTGATAATGGCAGTGTATTATTTAACATGAATGTAAGGTATCTCAGACTCCATCAATGAAAGGTTGGAAGGTGGTTAAGGAAATGTGGATTAAAAAAATATTGGGCATATTCTATGTATCATGCCTAATGAAAGAGAGTAAATTATTTTATGAAGGTGTGAGGTAGTCATTCATGGTCTCATAAATGGTATTTTCCAAGTTGGAGACTACCTCATTTGGAATTTCATTTTCTTTTACACTATACTTTATGAATTGGTTACTTTGAATACCCTCCATTGGATTGGTATCAATGACTGTATCTGGAGAATTATGAAGATTATAATTTAACAGAAAGAGACCCATATGTTTAGTTGACTCCCCAACCACAGGATTATCTAAACTAACTAGATGATATGAATGGGTTGAAGTATATGAATACATTGTCTATAAAAATATGTTAAAAAAAATGTAAAAGATAAGAGAAAGTGGATGTTAAAAGACAAATGGGAGAGAATATAATGATTTTTAATGTGACTTACTTGGGTCCTCATAAATGGAACAAAAATTGGGTTACGCCAAAATTTACCCAAGATATATGGTTTAAGTAATCACTTATAGTACAACATGGGTTATAGAATCCATGAAGGCCTAATAAAAAACCTAAATAAATATAAATTCTAAGAAGGTGATTTGGATATGGTGAGTTTAACTTGGTTTAAATGTATTGGATTGTCAAAGAGTTTTAAGGATGCATGGGAATTCAATTTAAAAATAATGGTAGATCCTAGGTTATTACAAGATGTTGATTGAGTGAGTTTATTTTAGTGGTTTCAATGTATTTAAAATGGGAGTATTTATTTTAATAAAAAATGAACCTAACATGTATATCATAGATTTTTTGGTTTCACTATCCTAAGTCTAATGAACTATACACTTGGAGGATCCTATTCAGGAGCACTCCAAGGAAGACAAACATTCTAGCACTTGGGATGTGTATCCTTAAAATATGCTTGATCAATGGAGAAATCACATCATTGATTAAAAATATCAACAAAATAATTGATTATGAATTATTAAATTGAGAAATAAAATCCAATGAATATTATTTCTACTCCCTTGGGTCAACCAAGTATATGGTTATACCTCCAATAATTCTATTCTATAAATGGATTTAGGTAGTAGAATCATGAGAGTGGAATTGAAGAAGATGATAATTAAACAATGATCAATCCACCATTTTGTGATGAAATTCAAAAGTATGGTTATTAATAAATTCACACATTGAATCAATAGTATCACCATGATATTGAAGAGAATAAAGTAGGATAAGAATATTAATAGAAATTTTATTTATAATATTGTGTGAATCAAACAACATACATGCGAAAAAAATGAATGTATGATTACATATTGAATGATTAACAATACAATTGAAAGAGAAAACATAGATGAAAACTCCCTCCACCACTAGATCCTTATATAGGAATATTATGAACTTTTTTTTATTCCAAAACAATCAATTCCATCCCCATTAGTTGGGTGCGTAAAAATGATGCTGATGAAATAAAGGGAATTTTGACTTTGCAACGTTGACCAGAATTTTTAGCCAAAATCATCCCCCTTTTTGTATTGTGAATTTGACACTAAATATGGTAGAAATATGGATCATAGAAGAATAGAAATATATTTTTACATGTTTTTTATAATATCGGTCAATGTTTTTGGAAAATTAGATAATCCATTCAGATGTTATTCTTAATGTGGTGGGTTATTTTTGTGGACATTAATTCTAACACACAAATTAAATGTCAAATTCACCTCCCTTGATATCCTTGTAAAATTAAGAATTAGTTCCAACCATAATTTAATGAAATTATCATCATAATTTTCTATTTCTAAATTTTAAAATTGAGCTTCATTGGGATTGGATTGTCATCCCGACTTTTGTTTGATGGGCCAAAGGCCCATTCTGATTTTTCTATGAGTTTTAGTCACCGTTTAAAGAAAATATCAATCTTACTTTGGGATTCATCCATTTATCATAAAATTTAAAATTTTCCAAAAAAAAAGATAAATCACATACCAAAATATCAAATTCCAAAAATGAATATAATTTTTACATAGAGAGATGATTTATTAGGCCAAAATTTTCATTTTAAAAATGAATTTCTCCTATGAAGGGTAATGAAGTTAAACTTATATAATTCACTAAGAATGATGTTTATATTCTTTGAAACAGATTAATATTAAGATTAAATAAATGAATATTTTCACATTTTGGTGTAAAATCACACCGCCCAACTTGAGTTTTTTAGTCCTGATAAAAATGTACCTCAAAAATATGAATTCGAATTCTCTTAACAAAAAACATTTTAACATAAAATGATCACCAAAATTCATCTTTCCGAGAAATCATGAAACCAATAAAAATTATTTCACACAAGCTATGTTCAAAAGAATAACCCATGTCAAATCTCATTCCTTTGTTTAAATTCACTACCACATTTTATCTAATTTCAATTATGCGTGATAATGTGTTTTGTATCATGAAAGACAAGGGGCCCATTTTCTTGTTCAAGGGGAAGAGAATAGAAGTGCTTGGTGGGAATCACATAAAAAATTAATTTGAGTATCCAGTTTTTTTATCATTTTTTGTTTGTTTTTTTAAACTAATGTATATGTAAAATAACTAACTTTGGAAAAGAAAACTATGGATTCATGATCACCAAGTGAAAGAAAAAAAGCATTTTTTTAATTTCATGACCTATAATAGATAAGTATGTACAAACTTTGGAAATACAACTATAGAGTCATGATCCCAATGTTCCAATCACCAAACATTTATCAAATACATTTCTCTATGGTGTTTTTTTGATTTATTTATTGGATACTCAAATTAAACTAAAAGTGACCTCAAACCCCATGCTACGATGTACGGGACCTAAGAACTCAATGTTACACGGAAAATCCAGAAGACAAGAATTGTGGCATTTTAATTAAAAGGATGAAAATGTTATTAATAAAAATCACATCAGACAACTGTACTTTACAAAAACAAAGATCATGAAGTTAAACATGAAATCATATCATACTCAAGGAATTAAAAATCATTTTACGTTCAGTTTTAAGGATTCCCAATGTATATTAAGGAATTCATGGATATTGGATTAATTTTTTTAATAAAATACTAGATTTTAACTCCCCCAACATAGAATGAGTGTTCATATAGTTTGAAAGATGATAGATAGAATAGTATAGAATTGGGAAGTAAGAGAGGGATAATTTCATTTGAAATGAATTCATGAAACACATTCACATCATTTAATGCTGAAGACCCATCAAAAATTAGTTGATAACATTAGTTTAATTTCACAAGTTGAATCCTAGTAGATTTTTGAATGTATGTTTGATTTATAGAAGGCATATTTTTCATTTGGAAATAGTAAAATTATCCATTTACAAAATCTTACACATAAGAAATATTATATCTTTTTGGAAACCCCAAAAGAGTTCCATTAAAAAAATATTAATAAAACAAATCTATTTTTTTTGAAATAATATACTCTAAGAGAAAATATAAGTAAAATATGGTTTTTCTCTTGGAAATAAATTCGTTTCATTTCACTAGAACGATTTGAGCCTTAAATATAAATGCTTTTTTCTAGTTCGTATGATAAATCAGTTCAATATTCATCTGTTTCTTTTTTACTGTATGATTCAATGAATGGTTTTATCCTCTGACCACTAACATCGAATATCTAACCACTATAGTGATCCAGAATTTCTACTTCTCTATTGGGTTATATATGATTCACTCTATAAGTCCAGGACCACATTGAGCTTATCTTTCCTAGGTTTAAATGAAGTTTTGAACTATTCATGTGGAGAAATTTTCCTAGTTCACGTTGTTTGACTTTGAAATTCCAAAATATATAGGTACAATATATAGATTTATTGATCCTATAATTTTTATAAACCTCCATACTATGTTCTCTCTATTTTATAATTTATAATTTCTTTTTTTCCAGATAAATGACAAAAGATCAATTTTTTTATTTCTCAAATGGCCTTATGTTCAATTCCAACAGGTAAATGATTGGATTTTCTTTATACCAACCTATATAGTGGCATGCCTAGGATGGTATTTAATGCCATATGATTTGAACAAAGGGAATCCAAGAGTTTCTTTGATTAATATTTCCTTGAGGGATTGACAGTTTTTTACATAATTTCAATGATTTCAGGATTTTCCATCTCTGATTAAACATTGGTTTGAGGATGGTAGGTAGTGGAAACATTGTGATAAATACCTTACATAGACATTATTTTTGAAATGGTATGGTTATATAAATGAGTTCCACTATAATTAATTATTACTCTATGAATTCCAAATCTATAAAAAGATAAGTTCTTTCAAGAATAAGATCACAAATTGATGCTCATTTGGATTCGTGCGAATAGCCTTAACCCATGTAGAAATAATGAATAGCTAAGAGGATGTAAATATATCTCCTAGATATTGTTAAGGGTCCTAAAAAATAAATTCCCAATAGTATAATATTTCAACAACTATAATGGGTGTAATAGGGAATTTGATTTATTTTCATTATGGATCCTATTTGCTGATATCAAAAACCACATTGGAAGAATGTGTAGTAATCCTAAGTGAGATTAGGCCAAGAGAAACAAAATGCAAGAACCTTTTCAGTTGTTTTATTTTTTGAAATGTGGCCTCCAAATTCTTCCTCATTACATAATTTAAGAATTCACTCTTGCTCAGACTCGACATCCCATATTCTAAATACTTTACCAGGACTGAACTTGAAGAGTTATGGATCATCAAACACATAGTGTTTGATATCAACCATGAATTTACTCTTAGCTTGGGTCTTGAGAAATTTTGATGTGAAAACCATAACTAAATGGTTTTCTATGTCAGTATACCACAGTTATTCACTCATAGAATAACGGTTCTCATCTGAAAATGAATAATACACAGAAAGGTGATGCGAGTTGTCTTTGAATTGTAGCATAGAGAGGGGATCAACTACATAATTTTCAAAAAAATTTATCTTTAATGGTTATATCATTTTCTTGATGAATAATGAACATTATAATAAATCAATCATTATAATCTGGTTTTTAGGAATGTTATTTAAAAGCTTCAAAGACAATGTTGGGGGATACTAAGAGATATGACTTATATTTATATTTGGAAAAGACAAAAATAATAAACTCTTTCTCAGTGGTAGGGTAGTTGATTTTTGCATCATTTAATGATTTACTTGTATATAAAATAACATATGGTGATTTATCACAATGTTTTCATTTAACATATCCTATAACAAGGTCAATCTCACCACACATAACTTTTAATGGAAGTTTCTAGATGATAGATTTCATGATAGGTGAAGAGGTAAGAGAATAATTGAGTGTTGATAATGATTTTTCAAATCACTCTGTCCATAAAAATGGATCATATTTCACCACTAGGGCACAACGTGGTCGGAAGATTGATTTGAAATTCACAATGGACCTCCTATAGAAGCATCAAGACATAATTTACTTGGTAGTTTTCATAGTGTGGAGGTGTTTAATGATACCAACCGTAGGTTTATCAACTTCAATCCCTCTATTAAAGAATATGTGGCCTAGAAAAATTCCTTATTTTACCTTGAAATGGTATTTTTCAAAGTTTATGATGAGATTCGTATCCTCACATCTAGAAAGAACCATTTAAATGTTTATGAGTAATGCCTAAAAATTATCCCCAAATATTGATAAGGCATCAATAAACACCTCTAAACAATCCCCACCATGTTTGATAAGTTTCTCATCATGAAACATTGGAAGGTAGTAGGAGAGATACATACCCCCAAGGGAATGTGTTCAATAGAAGATGTTCTAAATAGATTAGTGATGGTTTTTTTCCTTCTTCTTCTTAGGAGACAACAATTTGATTACAACCTGAGAATTCATCTTGGAAACAGTAGAACTGATGACCCGCCACTCACTAGAGGACTTGATGATTTAAGGGAAAGGGGAAATGGTCTTTCTTAGTGAATGAGTTTAACTTAGTATAGTTAATACAGACTCTCTATTAACTACTGACCATAGTGGGGAGATTATCACCATTTTCATCGATAATCATAGTGATTCCAACCTTCTTTGGAAGAACATGAATTGGGATTACCCACTCACTATCAGGAATGGTGTAGATGATACCTAATTTCAAGAACATAAGAAGTTATTTACTTACCAAATCAATAATATTAGAATTGAGTACTTTATAAGGTTGATGACATGGTTAAGAGTTAGATTCTTGAACAATCATATGGGTTTCAATGAGAGGGATAATCTAAAGAGTTTCTGAAAGAGACTATACAATTTCTTTCTTATTCTTCCCTAGGGAATCCAAAACCATCATGCATTGATTTGATTTAAGAGAGGTGAAAATAAAATAATTAAATATTAAATTTTATTCTAATAATGAATACTTGAGTGATGAAGGAAGGACCTTCAATACAAGATCATATTGGATAACATGTTCAAAATAAGGATGAGACATTCCATTAAACATAGTGATTTTTCCAGATTTCTTGAATGAACTGGTTCCCTTTGAACATAATTGTCATCATCAATGTTGGCTAGATCAGTTTCAAAAATGAGTATAGAATTAATGTTATTCATTTCACTAATGATCTCACTGATGGGTGATCCTAAAAAATCATCAATTGAGTCGTCTTCAAGATATTCAAGTTAGGAAGTCACATTTCCCTCATATGAACAAAGAAAATCAATATTATATTTACTTATAAATATTTTAATGATTCCTTTATGTAATTATGATACACAATCAACACTAACAATCCAATTAACCTCATGGATATCTTCAGCATATCCAGTTTTAGAGTTTTCATTATATAAGTTTAGATCATGACTTATTTTTCCAAAAGTTATTGTCATGTTTCCATTCCTAACTCAGATGACTATGTTTTTTGTTTCCAAGAAGGGATGACCACAGATGATGGGGTTTTACTACCTAGGACCTAGGATTGTGTGAATTTATAGGATTACGAATTCATAAGGTCAAAATTTTTTTTTAACATTCACTAAAACATATTTTAAGATACCCTTAGGAAATCAAACACAATTATTTTCAATTTGGAGTGTGAAAATATCGGTTGGATATATTCAACCCCTAATTAAAAATGCATGGCATATAGAATGAGGTTCACACTAGATCCTAGAACATAAAGGTTTTAGAAACCATTTTTGTCTCTTAACTCAATGTTGATGCATGTACATCTTAGGTCGTTGAACATAGTATGATTTTCTCTTTGAATGGTGGTACTCACATTAGTAGCGAAACATGCTTGGTTTTTTAAAGAAAATTTCCTTTTAAAAGTGTATATTTTTGTAAGATACTTTGAGTAGGTAGAAATGGACTGGATTGCATCAAGAAGGGGAATACTCTTTTTAATTTGGGAAAATATTTCCCTCAGTATTTCATTTTGTTTTGGTTTAGATTTTCCCCCCCACACACTGAGGGAATGGATCATATTATTTGATTTTTGGGGGAGGTTGTGGTTATTTGACATTATTATTGGAATTTTTTTAAATCTAGGGGTTTTTATTATCTATTTTCAAGTGATATTGAATATTTTAATGATTTTGGAATGGTTTTTTAGGTTTTTCTAGGGATATACCAATTTCTAATACATTAAATGCTTTTAGTTCTTCAATTGTATATGTAATTCATGTTTGAGTGATGAGACATTGGAGTTCATTTTATGCATTTTTACACAAAATTTCAAGGACTGTGAGCGGGGTAAATTAAGAAGGTGATTGTACTGGTTCGTTTAACCCAGTAGGATACTTTGGTTGTTGTATTGTCTATTGAATGGGTTGTTAGTACAAAACATTATGATTTTGGTAATGGACTAAAGTGTTTTGGGACTCTGGATTTTAAAAGTTCAATTAATTTTCCTCTTCTGGTGGTCTTATTAAATTAACACCCTTTATAGAAGTTATGTTTGGAAAATTATTAGTCTTTTGTTCTTTTTTTTTCACAAATTATGCAAACATGATCAATAATATTGATTCTGTAGACCTTTCTATGATCGATATCCAAGAAATTTCTACTGAGTAAAATATGTTTTTCCTTAAGGATTCATTATTTTCCATGATTATTAATTCCACTATATTTGGCTTCCTACACGTATTATGGGGTTTTTACCCAAGTTTGGTTTAATTCACAAAGATTTCCCAAAAACTAATAATCATAATTTGAGGAATTGTTATGGAATTTTCCAATGGACATCAATTTAGTTAACTAATTGTTTTCATAAAATAAACCTTCATATAAAATTATCACTTATTTAGGGATTAACAAACCATGTTGCGGTACCATTTTTAAATTATCCTTGAAAATTTTCCATTTTCATAGAATTTTTATCCTACTTTTTCAAAAATTATTTAATGCTATTATTAAGTGAAATTGTATTGTGATGGGGGATGTATTTTTTATAGAATTATCATTACCGTTTGTCTCAAGAGTAAATTGAATCTAGTATAAAATTATTGAACCAATTATATTCTCGATCCTTTATAGAAAAATGGAAGAGTATCATTTTAGTTGATTAAATTTTAGTTGCAGGGGAAATGGGTTAGACAATGTCATTGAATTCTATAGTGTGAAGTTATAATAGCTCAGACTTCATCACATGAATGTATAGAGGGTGGTTCAATACATTTTTTTTAAAAACAAATTGGGAATATCCAACTGTATCATGACTAATTATATAGGGTTCATTGGTGTAGGTAGGTACGAAGTAGTCATTAATTATCTAATAAATAAAATTCCCCAAGTTTGGGGATGCCTAATTTTGATTTCAAATTTTGGTTCCGACCCAGGTTTATGAATTTTTTTCTTTGAATACACTACATTAGATTGGGATCAAGGATTTAATATGGATTATTAGTATGATTAAGATTTAATTTAAAGAGAACACTAGGTTCATTTGACTCCCCAAACCTAAACCTATCCATCCTAACTAGAATATTATAATGGTTACAGGTATAGAAGGTAAAGAACCAACAAAAGAAGATGAAAAAGAAATGGGGAAATATAAGAGAATACAGATGAGAAAAGAGAAATGGGGGAGAATTGAATGAGTTTATAAAGTGACTTAATTAGGTCCCTAAAAATGATGCAAATTTTTTTTTCTCAAATATACTAAAGATATATTGTTTTAGAGGCCTCTTGTTGTACATATTGGGTTATCGAATCCTCGAAAACCTAAGAAGAAACCTAAATAAATATACATTATAAGATGGTTATTTTTCCATGAAGTGGTAAACATGGGTTTAAATTTAGTGGATTATTAATGAGTTTTAATGAAATATGTGAGTAAAATTTTAAATGATGTGTTGATCATAGGATCTTACAATATGGGGATTGAATGCTTTTCTTTTAGATGTTTGAATTTCATGAATTCAAGAGTATTTATTTTAATGAAACATAAATTTCCAAAATAACTCATCGATTTTGTTTTTTCACTTTCCTAAATATAATAGTCCCACACTTGTAGGATTATATTCATGATCAATCTAAGCTATAGGATTTTTCTATCCCTCGAGATGTGTTGTCTTAAAATTAGTGTGATCAATGGATAAGGCACATCCTTGATTGAAAATATCAACAATAGAATTGATTATCAATTATAAATTATTAAATAACATCGAATACCTCTACTTTAGATTACTTTGGGTCAACACCGTTTAGTTTTATCCTTCCATTGGTTTTATTCAATCAATGGATATGGGTAGAAGACTCATGAGGGTGTAATTGAAGAAGAAAACAATTAAATAATGACCACTCCAACATTGTGTGATGCAATTCACAAGTGTTAGTGTCAATATATTCACACCTTGAATCAAGTATATAAAAATGATATTGAAAATATTAAAATAGGTGAAAATTAAGAATAGAAAATCTATTAATAATCTTGGGTGAAACAAACAACTTACTTGAGAAAAAATGAATGCATGATTTCAAAATTAATGTTTAATAATAAAATTGAATATAAAACATGGATGATAATTACCTTAACCACAATATAGTTATATATGAATATTAAGAGTATTATTTAGAACAAAAAACAACAAATTACCTACATTTTATTTGGGAGAGTTAATAAAAGGGTGAGAAAATCAATGAAATATGGACTTTTCAAAGTTGACCAGAAAATTCTTCCAAAATCTTCCCCCTTTTGATGTGTGAATTTGAAAATAAATATAGTTTAATAGTGGAATTTAATATAAGACGAATATTATATAATTGATGTCCTCTAAATTCTTTCAAAATTTTAGGCCAATGGTATCATCCATTCGGATGTTATGCTTTTTGTGGCAGGCTGTTTTTATGGGCCTTAAAATCTGGCCCACAAATTAAATGTCTACATCAGATCAGTGGATATCCATGAAAAAAATCATAATTAGATCTATCCACAATTTAATGGATTAATAAATATAATGTTTTATTTATAAATTTTATTTTTTATGTATATTGGGATTTTATTGTGGTCCCCATCGATGTTTGATGGGCCTAAGGCCCATTAGGCTTTGTCTAGGAATTTATGCTTTCACTGCCAAAATTATCCATCTTACCTTGGGATTAATCCATCTATCATAACTATAAAATATTCCAAACAATATGGTTAATTATATCCCAAAATATAAAATTAAAAAATTAATATAATATTCTCCACAAATAGATGATTGATTGAGCACAAATTATAATTTTAAACATGAGTTTCACATAGGATAAGAAATGAAGTTCATTTTATATAATAAATTTTACTCATGCTTATATACTTTAAAAATATTAATATTAAGATATAATAGATGAATATTTTCCCCTTTCAGTGGATAATGACATACATGTGAAATTTATTCATAACATAGGGAAAGGAAACATAAGAAATTGTGAGCTCAAATGCATAGTATGGGTAAACAAGGGTGAAACATAAGAATTAAATAGACATAAGGGTATGAGAACATGAGTATAAAATTTTAAAACCCTAACCTAAATATCAAATATCTTAATCAGAAGACATTGAATAAACATTTCTAATTGATAAGACATGATTCAAAGAAAATAAAAGTACATGGGCTATGAGAGCATAACATTGGCATATGAAATAACATTTTGGAAAACAAAAAAGAATATAATTTCCTTTATATGGTCGGTAGGATCACTCCCAAGGATATAGTAGTGGAATGGTTTCACTATCGATAAAATTATAGTAGTCAAGGATCACTCTGAAGACCATTATAGTGGTTAAAGTTCTTTACTAAACTGGGCTCACTCGCCATTCCGGTGCTATCTATCTCATGAAATATAAATTCTTACCCAATTCATTGGATGGATATATATGTACCACCCATTATAAAACTAAAATAATACATATCTATTGCACATGATCATAAAATATTCCTTATATAATAACCAGTTAAATGAAATGGGATTCATAAATAATTCATCATATCATAATATGTTGAAAAGATATAGGTTTCATAATCATTTCATAATTTCATTATAGTAGATCCAATGAAGAGAATAAGGTTATATAAGATTTTTTTCATGGAATAACCCATGTAAGATAAATAGGTTTTATAAAAATAATTTCAACATAAACATAAAGTTTGAAGATAAATAATAAGAATGATATACTTGTATAATATCCTTAGTAAATATTGTATTATATCAAAGGATTTCTTCTTTAGATGGATAATAATTTGTAATGATAACATGTAAAATTTAATGAGGAATATAAATTTTATTTGGAAATAAAATTTTAAAACTAAAAATTAATTATTTTTAAAAATCCTTAACTTTAAAAATAACATTCAATATATATAAAATAATCCTTAAAAATAATTTAAAATATTTCATGAAGAAAATATGATTTATATATTTTAAAAATAATTTTTAAAACAAAAACATTTTCAAAATACTTTTATTTTAAAATAAACATGGAATAAAATAAAGGAAACTACAAAGAATTTATTGGTCATGATTATTGATAACTATATTCATATTAGACCGTTAAATCTATGATTCCTTTCAAAATTTCTGTAAAATTAAAATGAGAATTGTTTAGAAAATGACATGAATATTCCTTTAAAAATATTTTTATCATGTCAAAAATGGGTTAAAATTTATTTTATAAATCATATGGTTAATTTGAAAAATATTTCTTTTATTTTTTAATAAAATGTGGTTTTGGAAGAAAAATGGGTTTTCAACCAAAGAGACTAATAAAGATGATTTTACTATAAAACATATTTTGAACTTTTGACTACATAAAAAGGGGAAAATAAATTGAATATATGTATTCTCAAGAAATAACATGTGGAGTGTAAAATTAATGAATTTAATTAGATATAGATCATATTAGTTTATCATAAAAAATATAATAACAAACTATCCTCATAAACGATGAGATTGTAGCTTAAAATATTTACTTATTTTCTAACATCAAATTGTAAGAACCATGAATGAATAAAATTATGTAAAACATAAAATATATTTATTATAAATAAATTAATTATATTACATATAAAATATGTTGTATATGTTACTCATAAAATAATAAATGTGTATAACATATCGTAGGTCTCAATGAAAGAAAATTGATACTAAAATCTCTGACATTATGTATTGAATTATTTTTTACACATTAAAAAAATCCAATATAATAAATATTATTTATTATACATGAAATATAAATACATAATTATATATATAATACAATATATTATTTTATTATGACCTTAATTACACGTTAATTAACAATTCGATGTTTAATTATTATTTTGGGCAAAAACTACTTCAATTTTTATATAGGTTTTAATTTATCAGTTCTGGTACTATTAATTTGATCATGGTTACATAATATAAATAATTTTAAACATGATATAAATATAATATAATTTCAATAAATATGTTTTTAGTGTAATCTATATGAGATAGATAATGAAAATTAAATACATTGTTCATAGAGATAGTATGTGACATGAATGCAGGAACATTGCTATTATTTTCTAAAAATATTGATAAAAAAAAATTAAATAAATATATTACTTATATAGAAATTTTTTTATTTAATAAAAATCTCATATTTTCATTAAAATCATCGTTTTTACCTTCCATGGAATGTGTGAACTAATCACATCACTTTCTAAGGTTGTAGTCTTCCGTACACACGAGTGACATTATCATATTCCAAAAAAATGTAAAATATTAAGGTATATGTGATATAATAAATTTATAAGTATAATTATATCATAAATAAAATATATAAAAATTTTAACCATAATTATAACTTGTCAGGAGAGGTGGTAACGGAAAATCAATAACACTGGTTCATAAAGCGGGTGTCCACTATACACACGAATGATGATTAAATATCCCATTTTATGGAATAGAATATGATTTTATGTCATTAAATTAACATAAAAAATATAAGTATATAGAGTACACTTAGGTTATTATATCAAAATGTTTTAATAATAATTTAATGAGGTGATGGAAGAGCTAAAATAAAAAATCTCAGTTAGGGGTTTTACCACTTCATCAAGAAACAACTTTTGTTTTCACCAAAAGGATTTTTATGATTAATTTATGACAAAAAAAATGATTCTAGGATTCAGGGGAGAGAATTAATGACGTTTTGTAGGTTTTTATTTTCCAAATAAATGGTTTTATAAGTGTAAATAAAAGAGGATAATGGGTGAACCTTTATAAGGGAGGTGAGTGGCACACTTGTAATTGTTTGAAAAGAAAAAGGTGTACCCATTATTTTAACATGACAAAAAATTCCAAATAGATCATTATCGATCTTAAAAGATATAAGGTATAACTATGTCTAAAAAGTGGTTCTCGGAAAATTTATTATTCTATTTTATCCCCTATATTTGTATTTTATTACTCAGTAATCCTGTTTTTAGCTTCACTCCCATATTTTAGTTTCACTATTTTTTATATTAACTAATGTAAATAAATTAAGTTAAAATTATTTTATAATATAAATTTGGATGATTTCAAATATGGAATCCATTTTCCTAAATCATATTCACACAATTTGAAAATTGTAATTTAAAATTAAACTCACAGATACTGTGAGAAAGAGGTTTTCTAAAGAGAAAATCGTCAAATGTTTAAAAACATTTTACATAAAAATTCAATAGTTAAGATATCAAAATTAACTAAATAAGTTTAAATTCAATATAATTGAACTAATTTCACTTTGAATCCAATTTTAAGCCAAAAATTAACCTTATAAATCATGTAAATGAAAAGACAATTTTAAATAAAGACAACTATTTTAACCATTCATTGAAAAATCAATGTTTTTAGAAAAATCCTAGAAAATAATCCATAAATAATTTTGATATTCTAATTTAAAAAATTAAATTCATTTTATAAATTTTTTTAAAAAAAAAATTAGAAAAACATATTTTATTATTTTTAAAAAAAAATTAACTATTTTTTTAGAAAATCATATTTTCGAATCATATAAGTCTTTTCTAAAAATTAAATAAGTTCTACCAATAAGTTTTATTTATTTAATACCTTATTAATTAATATTAAAAAATTATTATTACTATTTATAACTATATTTTTAAATGATATGTTATAATGGTCGAATTTAAATAAATTATAATAATAATATATCACGATATGTTAAAATTCGTTGTCACATGTAACAGAAGATAAAAATTATGTTTCATTTAAACCAAGATACCAAAGAAACACAATTTATTCAGATAATAATTCAAAAAGGCTAAATGGGTTATAGAAAAGCCTCATGGGACCATATTTATTTTTATCAAACAAAATAGGAGCACCCCATGGTGATGTGATATGACATATAAATCCTTTATCAAGAAACACATGTGACATATTTTTCAACTCTGGATGTTATACATGATCTGTTTGATAAGGGGTTTTTAAATATTCATTGAATTAGACACTAAGTTAATATTAAATTCAACATCCTAATTAGGTGTAACAATATGTTACCCTTTAAGAAAATCATCCTTGTATTGTATTACTACCATCATATAATTAATTTGAACAATTCCATTATTTTCAATAATTTATATAAGAAAACATTTATTTCAATATTTTAAAAGTTTATATGATTATATATATTATTAAATAAATAAATTAATTCTTGTATATAATATACAATGATATGGGGATTTAGTGACTAGAAGAGGACGACCATGGGGAAGTGGTTCTATCATATTGTCTTCCCCTCTGATGAATGAAAGTGGTGTGCATAGAGCATGGGGGCTGTCTCTCTTAATCATGGATTTATTAAGATTCATGAGTGGGATCGGAACTTTGATCATAGATTTTTCAGGAACTCCTTTTCACAGGTATGGATACGTATACATAAACTGAGCTAGATATATTGGCATCCTCAAATTCTATGGTATATTGCCTCTTTTGAAGGGAATCCTATTAGGATGAATAAGTAGACTGACAATCTCAATTTTTGGCATTATGATCGAATATTTGTGGAGGTTTACATGGGTAACACTTTATTTAAGG
The DNA here is from genome assembly GCA_963277665.1 of Viscum album. NCBI lineage: Eukaryota > Viridiplantae > Streptophyta > Magnoliopsida > Santalales > Viscaceae > Viscum > Viscum album. The sequence continues at coordinate 1,717,138,719 of OY728130.1, forward strand.
AAGTTGTCTTCACCACTATAGACGATAGCATTAACCTTGAGATTGGGTATTAGAGGAAACCTCAATTTTGTTACAATTTCCACATTTTTGGGCATATCCTTGCAGAATGTAATAGGAACAAATTCTACTCAATCTGTATGTAACAGCCTGAGATTTTATGAAAAATATTTTTTTTAATTTTATTAATGTCTTGTGTTGTACGCTACACCGAAAGGATCTTGCACAACACACATCCTTGATTGCCTTGCATTACACGCAATCACGACCTTCCTCGATAGCGTGTGTAGTACGCAATACCGAGTTTCACTAAACAATGATACACTATTAAAATATTATTATAACTAGCCGTTATGAATAGTAATAACCACCTTTTAAAATTTTAGATATTTTAGCTCTCAAAATGGACTTCATTTTTGGATTCGCAGTATCGAATTTAGCCTAAGGTGAAATTTTGGTACTTTTCGGATAACTTTCATATTCTGATGCATAGTGAAAATTACTAAATTATAATTAAAAACAACTTTTTTAATAAAAATAATTAATAGTGATAAATTATTAATTTTAGTGGTTTTAAAGTATATTTAGAATATATTTTTACAATTTAATACAATTTTGGTCATTGGATGTAATTTCACATTTAAACCAGACATAAACAAGTGTTAATCTTTTGATAGTTATTATCTCTTAAAAACACGCTATTTGTTGTGACAGCGGAAATTAATTAAGGCAACTTATATGTTGGGAATTTTGTAAAATAGAAATCATTTTTGAATTCGGAATATCAATTATAGCTTAGAGTGAAATTTTGGCATTTTTCTGAAAAACATCAATTTTTGATGAATAGTGAAACTACTAAGTGGTAGTTAAAAAAATTATTTTTTTTTCATAAATCTTAATTTTACCGCTTCTGTGAATGGAATTTCAAAAATCCGAGAGACACGGTTGATGTCAGTAAGTAAAATGTGGTTCAATGAGATGAAAATAATTTTTGGTGAATAGTAACTTTTTACTTTTATTTACCACGGTTAAAAGTAAATAGGGTAATTAAGGGTAAAAATGATATTAATATTACCCTAACACATGTCCTAATCCTATTGGACAAGTGTATCTCGACCAAAAATAACCTTAAGTGTAAAATATTATAGTTTAGGCACACTTGGATTAGATTAGGACATTTATTATTATTTAATTCAAAGAAGAGTTAAAAGAGTTAAAATAAACGTTTATTTACTAAAACATTTTTAATATAGGGTTATACATAAGATAAATTCGATTGTAAATATTTATTAGAAAGATAAAACTATTTCCTACATACTGGTATTTTATTTGTAATTTTTAGACATCAAAGAATTTAATTTATTTATGACACAAAGATGATGCAGTAATTATCTTATTGATGAAATATTGACATAATTGATATTATAAATACCAAAATAAATGTAATTTAATACTTTTTATGAATTCCACTAATTTTCTAGGTTACTATGATATATTAGTGTTGATTTAATCAACTTGGTTCGAACATATAATTCTGTTATGACTTTCTCAAAAATCATATATCAAATAGTGTCAAAATTGACACAAAATAGTTTTTAAATCAAATATTATATTATTAATTGTTATTTTATTCCTAAAAATCTATGGTTCGGCCCAATGACTTAGATAAGGATATATATATTAATAATAAACAATTTGGGGTTTGTTTGGCATGTTATGGTAAGTGTATTAACCATTTAGTGTAAGAAAACAAAAAGACACGGTAAAAGTTAAATTATTTAACTTAGAGTTAAATCAAATTGATAAGGTTAACATAATAACCTAAACTTGTCTAAATCCTATTGCTTGATTGGATTGCGACCCATCCCCACTTTATCTTCGAAATAAGACCCTTTGGAACCATTATAAACCGATTTTGACTTTAATAGAAAATAATATTTTGAGATATTCCTAAGGTGCCCCTCTCCTCCCTTATAAAAGGGCACCTCCTCCCTCTCTTCCTCACACAACTTTGAGCCTTCAAGCTCGGCCAAACCCTGCCAAAATCTCTTTTACACTTCCCTAGTATCATTCTAGAGGTCCTGGTATTCTTCAAAGACCATCCTTTGTTCTTTAATTGGATGTTAAGAAAAGGCGCGTCAAAAAGAGGTAATATCCATTACCGATCTTTTTCAATTTCTTTCTTCTTCAACTTCTTCTTCTTTAGTTGTTTCATGATAAAGTAATAAAATCAGTATTTCTTATATACTGATATGTTATTATAAATATGAAACAACTCTAATTAACATTCTATCCATCCTACGGAAAAAGGAAATCACCGCGCGTGCGTACGTACGGAATACCGTCTCCACGCCGTGGTGTAATCTATTTTCCGCCACCACATTAATTGGATGGGTATAATGGTGTAATGAGTAACTATATATGATTATTATAAAGTTATATTGATACTGAAATAGTGTACATACACTTCAACACAATTCCACGACCATGGGAATGATATCATCCCTCGTGCGTACGTACGGACTACCGTCTCCACGACGCGATGAGATTCATTCTCCATGTTAACCATTTAAGAATGATTATAAAGTATATATAAGAAATAATAATGAAATATATGAAATTATAAAGCTAATTTATTTATTTATATATATATGTATGTCATCTACTTACTTCCATTCAAGACAATAAGGAAAGGAAAACAGCGTTAATGCATACGTACAGACTACCGTCTCCATGAACGGTGTTTTTCATTTCATTTATCTATCTATTATATATATATATATGCTGAAAATATATGATATATAAATCATATTTTATATTATGGAAGTAAGTAAATCATGATATAAGTAATAATAATTTCAAGAACAACAAGTCAAAACACCTACGATAAATGAAACGATTTTACCCAAAACGCTTCTTTAACATGGAATTATAAAAGAACGGGTAATATAAAGTCATAAGTGAACCATATATGATATCATAACATTGAATATGATTCTGTAATAAGTCAATAACATTATTTAAACCATTATACAGGAGCTTCGGACACGTACAAAGCAAATCAGACCTAAGGTAAGGGAAATATCACAATCTCATTTCTATCCGAGATTGTTTTTACTTTGTAATTTACTGGGGTGTATTTTGTCGTCCACATCCATGTTTCCTCAATATGTAATATTATTTTCATCCACCTACAATTTTTTTAAATCCAATTTTACCCTTCGGTGAGTTTTTAGTAAAAGTTATGAAAGGAATCTTTTGTCGTTTTTCGTACGAGGTATTTTTTGACTTTTCCGACAAAAGTACGAGAAGAATGTTTTTTTAACTTATACGGCATGAATGGATTTTTAAAACATTATTTACAAGAAGCTTCCTTTACAAGTTTTCAAGTTTATTTTTAATCAACTTCTTTTATTTTAAAGTTGTATGACATGATATGAATGGAAAAATGTTTTTGAAAAGAAAGGATATTTTCCTCAAGAATGGAGTACAAGTGTTTTATCAAAATTATTTTCTATCTAAGATAATAAAGGGTTCTGTTTTTACCTCTATTATTACATTGCTTTGATAATGTTGTGATGGAATTATTTTTATAAATTCCTTTATCTTATATGAGTTGTTTTATGATGTCACGATGTTTTAGATTCCCATTTTTGTTACATGAGTTATGCTATGATGTATGGTTTATGATTTTGTGGCACACATAAGAATGGTATAATTATGAGATGGGTGGGACCTATATCTCTCTCCAATGCATTGGGTAAAGATTTTATATCTCATGAGATAGACATGGCTGGAATGGTAGGTTATACCGGTTCAGTGAAACAGGACTGAAACGAGGGTGACTCGGTTCAGAAAGGGACTTTGTCCACTAAGATAGTCTTGGCAATGAGTCTTGACTAACAAGAAATGATTCTCTATGATTATGTGTTTATGCCACAAATTTTCATGATTTAAGTTATGATTATTGGGATTTCATTTCACTACAATGATTTATCCCATGTTATGAAATTATGCTCTCTTTTGCAGTTTAAGATTTCCAAAATGTTATGTTCTTATGAATAGGATGTGATTGATATTTCTTTTGATTACCCTTACTGAGCATTTGAGCTCACCCTTTTATGTTTTCTTTTCCCCAGGATATAAAGAAAGGTTTTAGGTAAAAAAAGGGGACGATCTTTATGGGAGATGTTGAAGATCTTTCACCACGTTTAGAAGATTATATTCCGAGTTTCCAAAGACACTAAACTATTACGGTCCTTGTGTGTCTATTTTTGTTATGTATTACGTATTCCGCAAAAGTAATGTAATGTCCATGTATGTCAGGCTTCGGGTCTCTACAGTTGGTATCAGAGGAAAGGTTTAGTCAACCTTTGGAAACTAGGATGCGAAAACGTTAATGAGATCCCAAGAGATATTTCTAAGGTATGTCTAGGGATGTCCCTAAGGTTAAGTATACGTATAGGTTATAGTACTAGAATTACGCTAACGATCATAGAATTAAACCTAAGATGTTAGATATTGAAGGTACTCCCACTTTTTTATGTTGTTTTCCCTAGCATGATTTTTGCCTCTCACACTATTCTTTTTGGGTTTTAGATGATGGCTGGAACCCGAAGGAACCGTGTTGATCAATGCAATGGACAATGCAATGATTGCCCTCCTGAACAAACAAATGTTATGGGAGATGGAGTGCAAAATCTTATTACTATACTTACACAAGATATGAATCATTCTGGACTTCCAAATGAGTAGAGAAGGGAACAATATTCTATTGAGTCCTTCATGATGCAACATCCAACTTCTTTCAGTGGGACTTACGATCCACTTGTTTCTGAACAATGGATCAGTACCACTAAATTGATATTTTCAGTTCTTCAATGTTCTGAGCATGATAAAGTCATCTTAACAGTATATCGTTTTGAAGGTGAAGCTGATCAATGTTGGAATCTTATCAAGAATACGAGGCCAAGAGATGAAATTGAGTCCATGGAATGGGATGAGTTCAAGAACTTGTTTTTCAGTAAGTACTTCCCTCGTATTCTTCGAACAAAGATGGAAAAGGAGTTTCTTGAGCTGAAGCAGAAGGATGATGAATCTGTTGGTATATACGAAGAAAATTTTACAAGACTTACAAGGTATGCATCTGGCATTATCATTCAACCTGAAAGTAAAGTTGATCGATTTTTCAGTGGCTTAAAACCAATTATTCGAAGGGCATTAGCTATAAGAGACTTCAGTAGCTATGAAGAAATTGTGCGTTGTGCTATCAAGGTAGAAATGGAAGTTGGTGTTACATATCCATCTCATGGTTTTGACAAGAAACGAAAGATGGAGTTCAAGGAGAAATCTTAGAATAATGATGAAAAGAAGATGAATGTTTCCTTATGCACAAAGTGTGGAAAGAGTCATGTTGGAGATTATCATAAAGGGACTCGAAAATGTTTTAAGTGTGGAAAAGAAGGTCATCGAGCAGCTGAGTGTCGAAGTAATGGAAAAAGGGTTTGTAATGATGTGAATAAAGTAAACACTGCAGAGAACGCACCACCAACACTTCAATGATTCAAGTGCAAGGAAATGGGGCATTATGCTAATAAATTCCCTAATCCAAGGGTTAGTGATGATCAACATGAGCAACCACAGAAGGCAAAGGACAAAGGGAAGTCACATGCGATCACTATTGGCGATGTTGAATATGACAACGATGTGGTGGAATGATTAAGTGTTTAGGAAATGGGATTCCAAAATAATGTTGTATCATAAAGTATTGGAATATTTATGTATTGGTCTAATGTGGTATTCAAAGTAATTGAGATATTTTTGGAAATAAGATGATATGCGCATAATGAAGGGAAAACGATAAAATGAAATGTTTAACAGTATTCATGAGCTCATAATTGATATAAGGACTAAGTGATATTATGGTTTGAGTATAAATAATTTTGAGGATTTTGGTATGTGGAAAGTGTTATCTTTTAACTGCATTCAATTTTTCACTAAGGTTCAATGGGTATTCAAGAGAATACATGATTAAGGACTTTGAATGTTTGGAATGTGACCAACAAAACATATATTATGATATATGGGGTTCAATGATGGTATTAAATCTCTGGTAATCGTTTCCACTATGTTATGAGAGTGGACTGCAGTATTATGGATAAGCCTAAAGATTGGAATGGATTATGTTAGAAATAAGTTAGTATTGTTTAAGGATAGAAGTTTTTTTTGATATTATTAATGGGATGTTATAGTAATATAGTTTAAGAAAAAGGAAAACCTGCAGAACGGGTGACAACCCATCGCGTCGGACAAGGCTGTGGGAATCGAACCCACAACCGAAGTGCGACTGGCCTTTATCACCTACCACTGGCCTAGAGGAAGTCCCTGTTTAGTAGAAACTAGTTTTATTATATTAAGCAGTATGATATATGAAGTATAAGTCCATTTTAGGAACCATATATGATTAATATCACTATAGATCGACTTAAGTATATAATTTTTTCTAACCTTTTGTTTGAGACAGATGGAATGACCCGTCATTCTATCACATGATCTGCTAACACTTCACGAATAACAAATTCAACTTCATTTATTTAAGAGATGAAGTGGAAATTGTTCAAGGCACGAACAACAGTGATATTGTACCAAAATAAAGTAAGTATTTATTCTAATTCAAATTTTCATCTTTAGGGAAATGATCTTGAAAACCAAAAATGTTGTCCTAGTGATCTTATACCTGATGAATCAGATGGTACCTTATATCATCACAAATCTATGTATTTGTGATTATTGGCTTTTCCATAGCATTGTTCTCTACCACTCTCCATCAACACATGATGGTTAGATTTCTCTTCCATATCCATATTTTCACCTATGTGGAAACCCAGTGATTAGTTTATTTGGGTAATCGTTACATTTCATACTTTAGTTTTTAAAGCCAATTTTTGGTATTCCTTTTTATGATGTGGGTTTCTATTAAAGAATCTTTCGAATAGTAAACCATTTATAAACCCGATGAATTTCGAGGGCGAAATTCATTTTAAGGGGGGTAGAATGTAACAGCCTGAGACTTTATGAAAAATATTTTTTTTTAATTTTATTAATGTCTTGTGTTGTACGCTACACCGAAAGGAGCTTGCACAACACAAATCCTTGATTGCCTTGCATTACACGCAATCACGACCTTCCTCGATAGTGTGTGTAGTACGCAATACCGAGTTTCACTAAACAATGATGTGCTATTAAAATATTATTATAACTAGCCATTATGAATAGTAATAACCACCTTTTAAAATTTTAGAAATTTTAGCTCTCAAAATGGACTTCATTTTTGGATTCGGAGTATCGAATTTAGCCTAAGGTGAAATTTTGGTACTTTTCGGATAACTTTCATATTCTAATGAATAGTGAAAATAACTAAATTATAATTAAAAACAACCTTTTTAATCAAAATAATTAATAGTGATAAATTATTAATTTTAGTGGTTTTAAAGTATATTTAGAATATATTTTTACAATTTAATACAATGCTGGTCATTGGATGTAATTTCACATTTAAACCAGACATAAACAAGTGTTAATCTTTTGATAGTTATTATCTCTTAAAAACACGCTATTTGTTGTGACAGCTGAAATTAATTATAAAATTAATTAAGGAAACTTATATGTTGTGAATTTTGTAAAATAGAAATCATTTTTGAATTCGGAATATCAATTATATCTTAGAGTGAAATTTTGGCATTTTTCTGAAAAACTTCAATTTTTGATGAATAGTGAAACTACTAAGTGGTAGTTAAAAAAATTATTTTTTTCATAAATCTCAATTTTACCGCTTCTGTGAATGGAATTTCAAAAATCTGAGAGACACGGTTGATGTCAGTAAGTAAAATGTGGTTCAATGAGATGAAAATAATTTTTGGTGAATAATAACTTTTTACTTTTATTTACCACGGTTAAAAGTAAATAGGGTAATTAAGGGTAAAAATAATATTAATATTACCCTAACACATGTCTTAATCCTATTGTACAAGTGTATCTCGACCAAAAATAACCTTAAGTGTAAAATATTATCATTTAGGCACACTTGGATTAGATTAGGACATTTATTATTATTTAATTCAAAGAAGAGTTAAAAGAGTTAAAATCAATGTTTTTTTACTAAAACATTTTTAATATAGGTTTATACATAAGATAAATTCGATTATAAATATTTATTAGAAAGATAAAACGATTTACTACATAATGGTATTTTATTTGTAATTTTTAGACATCAAAGAATTTAATTTATTTATGACACAAAGATGATGCAGTAATTATCTTATTAATGAAATATTGACATAATTGATATTATAAATACCAAAATAAATGTAATTTAAGACTTTTTATGAATTCCACTAATTTTATAGGTTACTATGATATATTAGTGTTGATTTAATCAACTTGGTTCGAACATATAATTCTGTTATGACTTTTAAAAAAATCATATATCAAATAGTGTCAAAATTGACACAAAATAGTTTTTAAATCAAATATTATATTATTAATTGTTATTTTATTCCTAAAAATCTAAGGTTCGGCCAAATGACTTTGATAAGGATATATATATTAATAATAAACAATTTGGGGTTCTTTTGGCATGTTATAGTAAGTGTATTAACCATATAGTGTAAGAAAACAAAAAGACACGGTAAAAGTTAAATTATTTAACTTAGAGTTAAATCTAATTGATAAGGTTAAAATAATGACCTAAACTTGTCTAAATCCTATTGGTTGATTGGATTGCGACCCATCCCCACTTTATCTTCGAAATAAGACCCTTTGGAACCATTATAAACCGATTTTGACTTTAATAGAAAATAATATTTTGAGATATTCCTAAGGTGCCCCTCTCCTCCCTTATAAAAGGGAACCTCCTCCCTCTCATCCTCACACAACTTTGAGCCTTCAAGCTCGGACAACCCCTGCCAAAATCTCTTCTCCACTTCCCTAGTATCATCCTAGAGGTCCTGTTATTCTTCAAAGACCATCCTTAGTTCTTTAAGTGGAGGTTAAGAAAAGGCGCGTCAAAAAGAGGTAATATCTATTACCGATCTTTTTCAATTTCTTTCTTCTTCAACTTCTTCTTCTATAGTTGTTTCATGATAAAGTAATAAAATAAGTATATCTTATATACTGATATGTTATTATAAATATTAACGACTCTAATTAACCTTCTATCCATCCTACGGAAAAAGGAAATCACCGCGCGTGCGTACGTACGGAATACCGTCTCCACGCCGTGGTGTAATCTATTTTCCGCCACCACATTAATTGGATGGGTATAATGGTGAAATGAGTAACTATATATGATTATTATAAAGTTATATTGATAGTGAAATAGTATACATACACTTCAACACAATTCCACGACCATGAGAATGATAGCATCGCTCGTGCGTACGTACGGACTACCGTCTCCACGACGCGATGAGATTCATTCTCCATGCTAACCATTTAAGAATGATTATAAAGTATATATAAGAAATAATAATGAAATATATGACATTATAAAGCTAATTTATTTATGTATATATATATGTATGTCATCTACTTACTTCCATTCAAGACAATATGGAAAGGAAAACAGCGTTCATGCGTATGTACGCACTACCGTCTCCACGAACGGTGTTTTTCATTTCATTTATCTATCTATTATATATATATATATGCTGAATATATATGATATATAAATCATATTTTATATTCTGGATGTAAGTAAATCATGATATAAGTAATAATAATGTCAAGAACAACAAGTCAAAACACCTACGATAAATGAAACGATTTTACCCAAAACGCTTCTTTAACATGGAATTTACAAAAGAACGGGTAATATAAAGTCATATGTGAACCATATATGATATCATAACAATGAATATGATTCTGTAATAAGTCAATAACATTATTTAAACCATTATACAGGAGCTTCGGACACGTACAAAGCAAATCGGACTTAAGGTAAGGGAAATATCACAATCTCATTTCTATCCGAGATTGTTTATACTTTGTAATTTACTGGGGTGTATTTTATCATCCACATCCATTTTTCCTCAATATGTAATATTATTTTCATCCACCTATAATTTTTTTAAATCCAATTTTACCCTTCGGTGAGTTTTTAGTAAAAGTTATGAAAGGAATCTTTTGTCGTTTTTTGTACGAGGTATTTTTTGACTTTTCCGACAAAAGTACGAGAAGAATGTTTTTTAACTTATACGGCATGAATGGATTTTTAAAAAATTATTTACAAGAAGCTTCCTTTACAAGTTTTCAATTTTATTTTTAATCAACTTCTTTGTTTTAAAGTCGTATGACATGATATGAATTGAAAAATGTTCTTGAAAAGAAAGGATATTTTCCTCAAGAATGGAGTACAAGTGTTTTATCAAAATTATTTTTCATCTAAGATAATAAAGGGTTCTGTTTTTACCTCTATTATTAAATTGATTTGATAATGTTGTGATGGGATTATTTTTATAAATTTCTTTATCTTATATGTGTAGTTTTATGATGTCACGATGTTTATGATTCCCATTTTTGTTACATGAGTTATGCTATGATGTATGGTTTATGATTTTGTGGCACACATAAGAATGGTATAATTATGAGATGGGTGGGACCTATATCTCCCTCCAATGCATTGGGTAAAGATTTTATATCTCCCGAGATAGACATGGCTGGAATGGTAGGTTATACCGGTTCAGTGAAACAGGACTGAAACGAGGGTGACTCAGTTCAGAAAGGGACTTTGTCCACTAAGATAGTCTTGGCAATGAGTCTTGACTAACAAGAAATGATTCTCTATGATTATGTGTGTATGCCACAAATTTTCATGTTTTAAGTTATGATTATTGGGATTTCATTTCACTACTATGATTTATCCCATGTTATGAAATTATGCTCTCTTTTGCAGGTTAAGATTTCCAAAATGTTATGTTCTTATGAATATGATGTGATTGATATTTCTTTTGTTTACCCTTACTGAGCATTTGAGCTCACCCTTTTATGTTTTCTTTTCCCCAGGAAATAAAGAAAGGTTTTAGGTAAAAAAAGGGGACAATATTTATGGGAGATGTTGACGATCTTTCACCACGTTTAGAATATTATATTCCGAGTTTCCAAAGACACTAAACTATTACGGTCCTTGTGTGTCTATTTTTGTTATGTATTACGTATTCCGCAAAAGTAATGTAATGTCCATGTATGTCAGGCTTCGGGTCTCTACACTGTAATATTAACGGTCATGATGACATACACTGCCAAAGGAAAGGGAATGAAAAATATCAGGGAACTAACTCTGTGGTTCCTGTGAAGAGGTCAGTGAATGGCATGCCAGAGGTCCAGGAGAATCCACTGAAATTAATTTATGTTGGTGTCAATGAGCATGATGATCATGACTGTTTGGATCTATCCAATTATAGGAAAGAGGAGGAATATTAGGGCAAGGGTGATATGGTGAATACACTAAATAATGAACAGCACTCTGGAATAACCAATAAGGATTCTGTTGCCATTCAAGGGTCAAAAAATGATAATATGGTACAAGATACTTCACAAGGGCCTCCAGAAGGTTAGGCTGATAATGAGAAAACTGGTGGTAATGAGGGCTCTCCCAGTTTCCTGGTGCCTGAAAAAGAGGCTCCGAAAATCCCTGACATTACTGTACTATACATTGAGAAGCCAGCAAAAAAGGATGATGAGACGGGTGGAGAATTATCATAAGTACAAGCCTCCAAGGCTGCAAAGAGGACTCTTCCTGCCACCTTGATAGGACCAATTAATTCAGAGAACATGTTCACTTCCTTATCCACTGATGATGATGCTCATGAATCTGCTGGAGGATCTTCAACTGATACAGAAGAGGATAAACTAGAAGAATCAGAGAAATGCATAGCAACATGCTATGTTGGCCCCTTCACTACGCATCGGTCCTCTCATCAATGAAAGTTCTATTTTGTAATTTCCAGGGTATTGGGAACTCTCCCACGGTCAAAGCCCCGAAGCACATCATTATGACCAACAAACCAATTTTATTTGGCATTGCTGAACCCAGAATGAAATTTGATAGGTGGATGGTCTTTAATTGGTATTCTTTGGGGTATTCTTTCATTGCATCTAATCAAATGGGTAATGAATCAGAATCCTTATGGGTTCTAAAGCACAGTACTGTGACAGTTGAGTCATTTCAAAGTGATCAGCAGTCTGTCTCCATGATCTGCTGCTTTCAATCTAATCCTTTGTGTGTTAACATTGTTTATGATTTCACTTAGTATTTAATAAGAAGAAGCTTGTGGAGGAATCTATTGAAAAGATCTGAGCACAATGACATGAGATGGATGGTACTTGGTGATTTTAACATGGTTTTGAGACTAGAAGGAAAAACTGGAAGCTACTTCTATAGATAATCAACTAGAGAATTTTCCTTATGTATTGATCAATGTAGAATGACTGAAGTGCCTATCTTAGGTGATTATTTTACATGGAGTAGATGCACCCTCAATGGCAGGCAAACAAGTAAACTAGATAGGTGTCTGGTGCATATTGGTGTGCAATGTGAGGAAATTGATGATTTTGGAATGACCCTTTCTAGATTTCACTCAGATCATCATCTCATATTAATTTATATATGTTTTAGAAGTCTAAGATCATCTCCACTTACTTTTAAATTTAACAATGCATGGATGTTTTTTCTAGGGTGTAAAGAGAATGTTACAAAATCCTGGAAAGAGGTTGCTCGAGGAAGTGATTTGAATATCCTCACTAGTAAATTGAAAATTGTAAATGTCAGATTAAGGGAGTTGAGTAAAAAGTCTTTTTCCAGCCTTGATCATGATATTAAAGAGGTTGTCTTACTTTTTTCCACATTCCAAAAAAGTAATATCCTTCAAGACCTCCCTTCTCAGGAGGAGATACAGGCAGCCTCAAGGCTTGATAATCTCTTGTCTTTTAATGAAAACCTGGATTGAAATCAGTACAATGTGAGATGGCTGAAGGAAGAGGATAGGAATTCCTGGTTCTTCCATTGCATGCACAGGGAAAGGAAAGTAAGGAATCTCAAGGCTTTAAAAATTGATGAAAACATGTTTACCTATGATAATGACATTTCCAACTCAGTGACATGCTATTTTAAAAAGATTTACACTGATTCTGGGGTGGAAAACTCAGATAAAATTATTAGATGCGTTGATCCCAGCTTGGATGATGTACAGAGGAAAAGACTTACAGATATCTCCTCCAATAATGAAATTCATTATGCTCTTTTCTCTTTAAACATGGATAGTGTTGCTGGGCCAGATAGATTTTCCAACAAGTTCTTTATGTTTTATTTGGACATCCTACATAAGGAAGTGACTAAAGCAGTAAAGGAATTCTTTCATCATTAATACATTCCATTTGGGATGAAATCAAACTTCATTGTCCTGATTACCAAGAAGGATAATTCTTTGGATATTATGGATTTCAGGCCTATTTCTATTGGGAAGACTATTCCAAAACTCATTAGTAAAATCATGGAAATTCGACTAGGTGAGATTGCAAGGTCTCTTATTTCTTTTAATCAGTTTGGGATTGTTCCTGGATAGATCATACAGAACTGTCTATTCACTGCTTTAGTGTGTGTTAACATTATGCGAACTAAAGTCAAGGATGGGAATATGGCCCTAAAGGTTGACATATCAAAAGCCTTTGACACCATCTGATGGGATTTTATATTCAAAGTCTTGAGCATGCATGGATTCTCAGATAAATTTATTGGTATGGTGCACTGCATCTTGGAAAGTGCTATATTTTCTATTCTGGTCAATGGATCACCCATGGGTTTTTTTCAATGCTCCCGGGGTGTTAGGCAAGGTGACCCTATATCTGGGCTACTGTTCTCTTTGGATGAAGACTACCTAATAACATGCCTTCATGATCTTGTCAATTTTGGGATCTATGAGAGCATGAAATATGGGAGGAACTGTTTTACCCCTTCTCACTTATTCTATGATAATGATATTCAACTCTTCTCCAAAGTTGATAGGAAAATCACCTCTTGTGTAAATCAAATTTTCAATCATTATGAGGAAGTGGTAGGCTAGGTCATAATATGGATGAAATCATTTTTTGTCTTCAGGGAAGGAATTCGAATAGTGAAAAAATAGAATAGATAGAATTCTTGGTGTTAAGAGAGGTGCACTTCCCTTTAATTACCTTAGGCTGCCTTTGTTTTGGGGAAGAGTGAAAGTAGTCTACCGGGAGGGTATTGCACTGAAAATCATAAATTAGTTAGCCAGTTGGAAAGGGAAGACCATGTCTCAAGATGGTAGGATATGTCTTATGAATTATTTTATAACTTCAATGTTTGTGTACTCGTCTTCACTATATAAATGGCCAACTACTGTACTCAGAGAATTTAGTGGTATGGTCAGAAATTTCATTTGGACTGGTTCGATAAAACATAGAAAACTAATAAACATGGCATTGAAGGACTGTATAAAGCCTATGGTAATGGGAGGAATGGGGGTGAAATATTTCAGGATATTCAATGATTCATTAGATCAAAAATTCACCTGGAGACTTCTATCTGGAATTGACCCTTTTCTTGAATTTTTGTCTAGAAGATTTGTTGGCAGGTTACAGTAGAATTCGACTTTGTATTTGAAATCCTAGGGTTGGCTGTCAGTCAGAAATGCATTCTCTTACATTAAGACACATGCTAAATGGATGGTTTTTGTAGATTCTCAAATGAATTACTGGAGCAGCCAATGGAGGTCCTATGCAATTAATCATTCTACCAGCATTCCTTTTCCTTTAAGGAGTATTTCTACTTCTAATCTATATAAGAATTTAGCGAATCATGCCATTATACCTATTCAACTTCAGACAGAGATCTCTAAGTATGAATATGTCGACTATGACATCCTCATATGGAAACCGGTGCCTAGTGGATGATTATCTAGTCACGACTCTTATAATATTCATTGTGGCAATGATCTTGGAGTACCTACTTTGGTGGAGCGAGTGAGGAGGCCTTACATCTTAACTTCTTATTCACTTATAATTTGGCGCATATGGAAGCAGCAACTGCCGATCGAAGCTGAATTGCATCGAACTGGAATGAGTGTTGCACCAGTATGCTTCTTCTTCTTGGTTGTGGATGAAACTGTTACTCGTGTGTTTATTTGTTCCCTTTTTCTACTAGATTATGTAGATATTTGAATGGTATTTTCCACTGTCAATTAGACTCTCATTCGGTTAATGAATTTCTAACCTCGTCTATGCAAGATGATCGTAGTGAGAAGGTCAAATCCATGCTAATTGCTTCTACTCTCTCTCTTATATCATACATATGGAAGGCCCACAACAATATTGTTTTCAACAATAGAAGGACCTTTTTCAAGGAGGGTATCATGATGATGCATCGATGCATTAAGTCTGCTTCTGTAACTCAATATGGTTCAATGAATAATGATATTTCTGACATTCTTCTGTTGAGATCTCTTGGTGTAAGTGGCACGGAGCGGAGGCCCAAAGTGGTGAAATATATCAGGTGGATTCCGCCAATATTTGATTGGCTCAAGGTGAATGTGGATGGGGCTGCCGCCGGTGCACCTGGACCTGCTGGCTGTGGTGGTGTGTTCAAGACGTATCGAGGGGTTTTCAAAGGATGATTCTTTCATTATATATGTAATGGAAATGCAATAGAGGATGAATTATGGGCAATGACAAAGCTGATTAGATAGGCGGCTTGTTATGGTTTGTGGAATCTTTGGCTCGAATCCGACTCTTCTGTTGCAACACAGATTCTGAAGGAATGGTCCAGGAATGTGCCATGGAAGATTCTTGATGCCTGGGTAAATTCTCTGCACCTTTCTGAGTCTATTTCTCTAGATGTGTGTGTTGTGTATAGAGATTCAAATTAGGTGGCACACACTCTTTCAAAAAGGGAAATTATGGAGGCGAGCTCAAGTTGGTTATTGGTACTTCCAAAATTCAGCAATGATCTTGTCCACAATGATAAGATTGGAACTGTGTACACAAGGTTGCCTAAGGCACCCCTTTTCTGAGTTATCATCTACTATTTACTCATTATATATATATATATATATTTTAGGGAGTAGGTTCCCATCTGGCTCTCGGACATTTTGGCTATAATCTACAATTTTTCCTGAAAGATGCCTTCTTTATCTCTGTAATATATCTTAGCATGTTAAACAGAGAGCCAATGCATTCCTAGAATGAATTCAAACTATATTAGGAAAATTAAATAAGGTTTTATTGTAGCATCCATAAAATGACAACAATAAGAATATTTTTATAATTTATTTTTTCCCTCAATAATTCTCCAAGGTGTTTTTCCTATAATTTATCTCTTATTTTATTAAGGTGAAATTTCCAATTTAATAGAAAATATCATAGGAATGAAAGAATGTTTAGAACCAAAATTAATAAATAAAATAGAATAATACGAATAAATATTTAATGTACCTATAACCACTATTTTTCATTTTCCAAAATCTACCAAAGATTTGTGAAATATTTCACCCCAAAATATTGATTATAGTATTTCTACTTTACATCATTCATGTTCTTATTCATACACTCATACACGTAATTTCAAATATCATTACATTTAAACCACTTTACAGATCACTTATTAGAATTGGAATTACTACTACGAATAATAATTTCAATGAAAACATGAGACATATTCCACGAACAACCACATTAGAATTAGTTACCATATTTAATCACTCATTTCCCGTTGTGTATTTTACAACACCTATAAAAAACTATAAACATGATTTTTTACATGTTGAAGTATTATATACATTTTCTTTCTATATGGTTCTATATTTTTTCTTCTTATTGTAGAAAAACTAATAATTGATGCACTAAATTTACACCTTCTCATCACATTTAGTACGATTTTCAGAACTTTTAAATTCACAAGAATGTAATTCTCCTTGACATCTTATATTAAATTTTATATAGAACTAATTTATTTTGAAATTATGATCAAGGATAAAATTTGGTGTGTACCTTACCAACCAAGTCATGTTTTCTTCATATATGGCCACATAATCATATTCCCTTTTCTAAACTCTTAGAATTTATTTTCCATATTATGTTCTAACATACTAGAAAAATATTTCTCAAGGAACATATTCATAAATTTATCTTATTACAAGGAATTAATATATTATATTTCCATTTTATTATTAACCATTCACCACCATCAATCAACATCAGCTTAAAAATGGTAAATTGCAAGAGATGCATTTTAATTTTTCCAATAACCCATGACCTTGAATAACTTTTTTAGAGAATATATATATCCCTTATAAACGACTAGATATGAAGATCTATTAAATGTTAGAGGATGTTAACTCATAAAAATATTTACCGTGGACATGTTCTTTGTGATTAATCTGGTTGTTCTCAAGCTGCCTTCCCCTTTTAGTTTCCCTATTTCCTTTCAAGAAAACCATTTTTAGTTGAAATAGTTTAGACAAAGAAACATATTAATATTGAAATTATATAACATGATAACTAGAAATTAAAATCTCTTTATTATATTTATATATATTATTATAAACTATAAAATTATTTAAACCTTTTATGTGATACCAACTTTATGAATCTGACCTTAAATAATACATAATCCATAATTTTTATCCATTAACTAATTTTCTTACATTCCTGAAGATATTTATAGTTTAAGTTTTAGATAATTAATTTATAATTCCTATATAAAAATATTACATTGAAAAACAGAAACTTATACATTTTATCTGTTTTTTCCAAAGAACTAAAATTTTATTGTATAAAAAAATTTTAATTAGTTTAATATCTCTAAAATTCTGATATTGAAATTATTATAGTCTTTATTCATCCATAAATCCTATATTTTTTTTATTTTTTAGGTGAGAACAAAAATTTATGTAATGGAAATAAAAAATAGAATGAAACTATTAGTCCATCAGTACTTTTAAAAATGTCCTATATTTGAAATAAAAATTGTGTTCAATATAAACATTTTCATTCAAAATAAATCAATTTTCACAAACAAATCATTTGATAGAACATTTAAGGAAAAAAATTAAAAAGGGTTCATTTTATCATGAAATATCATGAATTGTTTTTCAGTATGTTATAATTTTTACCAATAAAAAATAAAAAATATTTTTGTTGAAACATAAACTCATTATCATACCTTTTGAAATCATAATATTATTGTAAAAATCACAAAAATTATAAATAAACCATGGAGGTACCTTGAAGAATAATTTTCTTATCAAACATGCATATGAAGGAAACATCACTGTTTATAATGGAAAAACCTTCATGTTTACCAATGGAATAACCTTCACAGTTTCAAACATAATAACCATAAATGTAAACTTTAAACATAAATCTTACCTAATGTATTGGAGGGATATCATATACCCATCCAAAAATGGCTTATAGAAAACATCTTATCATCCAAAAAAATTACCATGAACTATAAAATAATCATAACACATAAAATATTTCATTTTTCATCATTACAATTGTAAAAATATTTTTTAAACCCATAAGAAAATATTTCTGGATATTGACATATCCCTTTCTATTAAAACCTGATTTTGAAAAGTAAAATTCTGAAAAAGTGGAAGGGGGTTTTTATTTGATGGAAAAAATGGACGAATATAAAATTTTAAATAATAAATAATAGTCATAGGGGTGGGAAAATTCATTAACATAATATATATTTAAATAAAACATTCCCTTTTGACTTTTTTTTAAAATGTTTCTTATATAATATGTAACAAATTTATTTTGGTAAACAATTTGAAAATATCAAAATTGAAATAAAATTTACTTTTAAATACACTCATGTAAATTTATATATATTCATAAAATAATTTTTATAATATTAGTATTGAACAGAAATATGTATAAAATAAATCATCAAAACATTTTATACTAGGTTTCTAATGTAATGTGTCAGAATATAAAAATTAAAATAATATTTCTATAATAAAGTCTCTTACATCAAGTATGACTCATTATATACATAATTGTATTTCTTAAATAAAAAATTTATTAATTATTTATTTTATTAATAACGTTTTTTATATTTATTATTAGTTTTACCATGTTATAATCTATTACTTAATCAATTAAGTTCAGGTCAGATGTTTTGATGATATTTTACATTTATGTCCAAAATGACTTTGATAAGTGCACTTTGGTAGAACAGTTGATTATTATATCATCTCAAGAAAAATAATTATGTAATAATTTTTATTTTTATACCTAAATTATACTTTTAAATACAATCATGAATGATGGTTATGAAAAATGAACAACGATACAACCAAGGAGACGACAAGCCTTACATACTCTTGAGTTACACTTCATTTTTTCAACGATCATTATGGAAAGAAGGTAAAAATTATTTTATCATTGTATAATTATAATAATATCATAAATACCATATTTTTTTAACATATACTTATATATATAATACATGTCATGTGGTGATGAAAAATGAATATCATCACTTCAGGGAGGTGGTAGTCCACACACACACAAACAACCTTATAATTGTTCATTGAATGAAAGAAAATAAATTAAATGATATATAATGTTTAATTAATTATAAATATGTAATTAATATCATATATATAAATTAAATATATAATTATAAATATCCATAAGAGGATTTTATGGAAAATTAATTACATTGGTTTGCAAGGCGGTACTCCGCTATACATATGAAGGCTAGTTCTGTTTTCCATTTTTATGGAAGATGAGATGGATATAGGTTATTAAATTATCATAATAACATATAAATATTTTGAATATTTTTTTATTATTTATTAATGGTTTATTGGGATTTAATGAGGAAGAACAAGAAATAAAATGAAAACACTTGATTAAGAACTATACATATTCTTCTGACATCCCCTTAAGTATTGCAAAAAAATAATCCAAAGGATGGGTTTATAATCAAAACAAAGAAACCAATACACAAAAAGTGATTAAAGATTGGTTTTTGGTTAGGTCTTTTGTGAACCAAATTTTTTTTATCTGTGAAGAATAGGGGAGAATATGCACCTTTTATAAGTGAGGGGTGGGGTACTATTAGAATATCTTATAGTATTAAATTAATATAAATTAATTAAATAATTAAAATTCATTTGTATTGATATTATTTAATTCTATGATAACTAATATTTAATAAAATATCATCAAATAAAAATTGGACATGTTTAGGTGATTTTTTCACCTTATATTATTTTAACTCATTATAAACCTTCTTATTAATTACCTTAGTATTGATGTTTTTATCTTTTGGGGTCATGAATTTTATAATAAAATGAAAAAATCACATAAATATACCATGTTTTATACTATAAAATATATCCAATTTACATGTAGGAAGATATAAGTTTTATTAATTTTACATAATTTAACAAAACATAATTGATTATAAAATATCATTAATGCCAATTTTGACAAAATTACATTATGTTGACTATAAAAACATGAAAAAATGAATTTATGAATAAAACTATCTCACAACCAAAATTTGATATGATTATATATAAACTTTTTGGAGAGTGATAGCTCATTTAAGTTATATTAATTTCAATATTTTTAATACCATTTATTTATTTCTATTAATTAAATAAATACAACATCAGTGTTGCATAAACTTTTAAAGAAATTATATAATTACTAAAACTATAAATAAATAACAATAAGAAAATTAATTTTATTATTGTAAAAATAACCATTAATATTCATTCACAATATTCTTTTCCCCTTGTGAAGACATAAATAAATTTAAAAGTAAGAGGGTGTCATTTTTTCTTTTTTATGTTCTTAAAGTATTATATAGGAAAAATTATTTAAAAATTGCATAATTTATTTTCCTAATGTTATTAGGATATAAATAACTTAATTTAATAATATATAATTTGAAAAATCGTGGTCTTATCACTTAGTTTTAACCTATGTTAACCTGATTTACCATTTTACCATAGTGATTAATTTGTACTTTTCTACAACTCATTATGACCTCAAATTATGTTTTACTTATTAAATAATAATTATTATGTTGATTATAAATAAACATTTAATTTTATCAAATTAAATCTTTATAAGTTGTTGAAATTTATTTTATAATTATTTTGCAAAGTGTAATATAGAAAATATTTTCTGAAAATAATGCCATTCGATGTCTAAATGTATTTTTATACCAAGATAACACATATAATTTATTATTATATAATTAATTATAATATATAAAACTAAATGATAATTATATTAATTTCATATAATATTCAAAATATTACTGGGATTTTTTTAATGGAATGAAATGGGTGTTTTACAAAAATTGGTATTTTTCACAATTCACTAAAAAAATTATTATTTTCATAAATATCACAAAAATTAATCTTTGGATAATATTGACACGATGAATTAAAAAATAAATTTAAACATCTAAAATTAAAATTATATAGTTTTAAAATTATTAATTAAAATAAAACCATATAATTCCTAAAAATCCAAATTAGTTAAAAATAATGCCTTTTCATTTGTGACCAAAGAGTACCTAATATACCTATAATGAAATAAGATTATTCAAAATATTTAATGAAAATATAAACATGATTTATAATGAAATTTTATAGTTTTTTACACATCTAGTTATTAAAAGTTTCTTATCCTAATTTGATCTTTATTTTGAAAACAGAATGAAGTTATAATATAAGATAAAAAATTAGATATAAGTACATGTATTAAAACCAGTGAATTGAAAAGGTATGAACAAATTAATTTTGTAAAAAATAACTAAAAAAATTTAATTTAATGTACTTTAACCTAGTTTCTCCTTCAAATGATCTTTCCATTGAACCAATTTCTTTATTTTCAAGCTCCATCATCTGTTATGTAACATAGTGAATGTTTGTGATTTTAAATTATCATAATTCATAGAATAATGGATATTTTATGTACTAATTTATATCAAAATAAATATATGAGTTTAATTAGGTAAATTTTCATCTCATATTATAAAAAACCGTGAATCTATTATAAATTCGATTGCACTTAATAGTATAAAAAAGTATATCTTGAAAAAAACCAATATTGAAGAAACACTTTGGCTCATCAACATCATCTTTAACATAGTATTATTGGAATTGAATAAAGTTTGTGAAAATATATTATACTAGTAATCTTAATATTAAGAACAAAAATAAAAACCAGGTTTAAATAATAAAGTATCACATCTTGTACATAGTTCACCAAAAATTAAATATACATGTGTAGGGATGAAATGTAACATGAATTTTACATCCTTAAAATTTTAATATATCCAAAATTGAGATAATCAATTTGAAGTTTTAAACATTGATAATCATCTTACTTTTATTGTGAACTATTTTATCCATTTCTATAAAATCTGCTAACCTATCCTTAATTCTGAGATAATCATAGTTTTATGTATACAATAGATATTTTTCAAAGATAAATCTGTTTCTTCATTCATATAATGATTTTATAAAACTTCAATAAAAAAATCAATTTATACTGAGATTCATGTTTGATAAATATTGTTAACAAGGTGAATATATATAAATTTTTGGGTTATATGAAAGAATATGTTCTTCTATAGTTCTGAAATTTCATCATATGATATATAAAAGTAGTGAAAATAATCTTAATAACTTGAAATGGTTATTTTAATTTACATGGAAAATATGTAACATGCATTCAAGTACAGGTGAGGGTATTATATTTATAATGAATAAGTGTCTAATATTCCATGATCCAGGTTGAAGTGATAGTGATTTCAACAACATGAAGCCTTATAAGTCAAATTTAGGCCCATAAAAACCTAAAGAGCGTGTATGTAATGAAGCAAAAAATTGTAAAAATTATATGTTGAAGAGAAAAATATGTGATTTGGAAAATTTATATAGCCATTATAAAAGATCAAGGTCATCGATTTTCATTTTTTGAGTATTGTGACCACACCCATGAATATTCTCACCATATGGTTGGAATGAATTGATATATGTTAACTTATATGTTTTAAAGAAACATTAAGAGAAAAATTCATTTTAATTCAGAACTATAATGTGTATCTATAAGGAGACCAATACATTATAGAAACTAAAATGAATTATATAATTAATTATAATTAAATAAAATTATATAATAAAAAGTTATCATCAGTTTTCAATTTGAAGATGGAATATTGTAGTTACAATTTATCTAAATAAAATTATACAATCTTACCGTATGGAATACTATTTGATAATAAATAAAAATGAAAATTAAACCATTGAGTTAAATTATTATAAAATATTTTTTAGATCAATTAAAAAAATTGAAAATTTATTATTTAGTAAATAGAAATTGGTTAAATGATGTTACATAAAGAATTATTATATGAGTGCCTTTATGTGCACAATTAGATACATCTAGAAAATGATAACCATCACTAAATAAATTCTAGAAATGAAACTACAAAAATAATTATAAATGGAAGACTAAATAACATGTATACAAGTATAAACTATACATGGATGTTAAATAACATATATAGAGGATATATTATATAAAATTTATAATATATATTATACTATAAAATAAATTTAGAAAAAGGAAAAAATAAAATAAAACAGATTAGTAAAAAAATAATGAAGTACATTAATTACCTAAATTTATACCAAGGGTATTTTTGGTAGTTATCAAAAATTATAATATAAAGAAAAAAAAGAAAATTGGTTTCTTATAATTAATATGATCTATTTTTAATTTACTAATAATAAAAATTCTTGCATTTGGGGTAGTTCGACAGTGCATTGGGATACCCCTTAAATCATAACATATTAATGAAATTGATCAAAAACTAAAAATTAATGATATTTTACCATAAATGAAGCTTAAAACACTAATGAAACGATACTTCAACCATGTATTAATACCAATATAAGATTATATCATAGAGAAATTTTCCATATTAATTATTCTGATGAATTTTATACCAATAAAATTTTATAATAACTAATTTTGAGAAATAAAATCAGCATGCTATTTCTTTACATTCAAATAAATCAAATAAAAATAATATATTGAAAAAAATTCATGATTAGAAAGAATAAAAAATAAAAACGAATATCATTCTACTAAAATTTAATCAAATAAATTTTATATCCACTAATAGTGATAAATGAAACTTTTAATACATAGTTTCAAAAATAAATAAAATATATTAACATGAATATATTGAAAAATATCTTGATGGTAGGGAATACATGTTATAAATGTTGGAATATAAGGTTTCCATTATTTATATGTGAAGTAAAACTATTCGATGCGTCTAGTAAGGTATATGGTGTGTAAGACATTTTTGTTAGTTATGTGTGTTCTATTGGGGGAATCATTGTGGTGACTTGAAGTACAAAATGTGAACATAGTCTATATAGTTTATGTATACCTATGGAATAATCCAACTATATAACTAATCATTTCAAGATATTCCATAGTAAGACACATCATGTTAGATTTTCAACAATATGTATGAATCCAATGCATTTACATGGAATGTAATCGAGTATATGTTGAGGTATATAGTTCATAGATTGATGGAAAGTAACCCACAGTCACATGAGATATGATTTATAAGACAACACATATACCATTATTCCACACTGATGCAACTACATTACATATGACCTAGGGAAACCCACACCATCTATTATGGATTTCTAGATACAACCTATTTATTCATACATGCTATTCAATGTGATTGGTTCTTCCTCACTCACATCTAGTCATGCATTCTCTACTGCTCGACCCCAAAGGTGTCATATATTTTTAAAATTCTTCATCATAGATATTTCAACATAAAACAACCATTCTATTTATTTCATTAATAATTTATAATATACAACAAACTTAACTCTCTAGAATTATCGTACACACTTCTTCCCATTATGAAGACATCCCAACGGATTATAGAAACCAAAAATCACTATTCCTCCTTTAATGTTATGTTTCATTCATCTGAAAAACCCTAACGAGGGGTTAGATATGATGTATTAATGGTTTTAGATGGAAAATATAACCACTCAAAAGTAATAAACATTTTAAAATGGTGAATAATAAATATTATGGAAAGTGGATCTATTATTCATCATCATATGATGACATTTATTGACTTTTATCACAGATAATCTCAAATCTGTTAAGATGGTGGTGATAAAAATAATATATTATTATTTTTATTGATTATTTAATTTCTGAGGAACACCAATCACCATTCATAAAATCTATTTTTGGAAGGAAAAAATTATTATACTTGAATAATAAAATTAAAACCTTTAGAATAATCATATTACTAATATTCAATGTTTAATAGATAATAAAATTTTCAATGGTTATTTCATTTAACATTTTAAATTCTATTGGTTATATTCCTATAAAGAATTATTTTAAAGATTTCTTTAATAATAAATAAAGGAATAACTAAATAGTGCAAAATAATAATGTTTCCCACCTTTTTAGTGAAACTTCATCTATTTAATCATTTATAACATGATCATTATTCATTATATCCGCCACCATGAAGAATAATTTAACACATATAGAATGTTACTAAATTTATAGAGGATTTACCTCATATATGTAATATTAAATTTAATAAAAATTTGTATAAAATCAAATTTACATAAATATACTTGGATTAGTTTTTAAGTATTAGTCATTTAAATTAGAATCCCAGAAATAATCAATCAATCATTGGATTCCCATAATGATAATTATACCCATCCTAAAAATACCCATAAATTTGAGACCCAATTACAATTTCATAATTCATAAATAGGAACCATTTTATAATATATTAAATATTCACATCAATGTGGCTAAAAAACAAAATTTTAAATATACTATTTATTTTTTAAAGACATATACTATTAAAAAAATAAATCCAACTACATGAACAACATTATAGTTATGATTAATTATTTAGAGGCATTAAATGCGAATTAACTATAACTATAGATATTTAAATTTATTTAAATTATATTATTTAGATTATGGGAAAACACGATTTTATTTTAATTGTGGTGGATTAACTTATGATATTAGTGTGTGACTTTCCTATTTCAGAAATGTTTTTGGTAGATAAACATAATAATATTTACATGGAAGATATTTTAAGACTTAATTCCAATATGAAGACCATTTTTTAGGAATCATATATTTGTTTTATACCTCTATTATGAAGATGACTCAAATATGTTTTGTGAACACAGTTAAGATGAGAAAAACATATCACTCTAAAAAATATGGAAAGATATAATGAGGCATTAAAATTTTAGAATATATACTTTTTAGATGTGTGTTCAAGTTTATATATTCATGAGAAAATCATATATTATATTTACAATTATTCTATATAAATATCTATCAAGAATAAATTAAATGGCATCCATTTAAGACATTACATTATTTACTGTTCATATCCTTATAACGTTGAATCAATGATAATAGAGTAACTTTCATTAGACTGAGAATGGTGAAAAGGATGATAAAAAATATTAATTTAATTGGGAATAATATTAATCCATCATAATTTAGGTTGAATCCAATTGATATTAAATGATAAAAAAATTGATTTATGATGTTGGGGACTCCTTGTTAATAGTAAAGTGACCAAATATTATGCACTGAATGTTAGAAAAGCAAGGAAATATAATGCCATAGGATGTAGGTCCTTTTGAGATCAAAGACTAGGTGTATGAGGTAATATATCAATGGGAGTTAAATAGTTTAATGTATCAATAAAAAAATTATTCCTTTTATCTTAATTAAATATTTACGTTTTTTATAAGTCTTATTTTATGTATTTAGAGGCAAATCTGGATAGAAACAATGCATCTTATATAGATAAATAAGCATAAATAGTGGATTGAAGGGATAATACCTTCAAACATTGTATTATTATTATTGGTAATATATTTATAGAAACATAGACATATACAAGAGTAATATTCGTATAGGTACGATCATATGTTGAAAGAGCACCCAAATCATTTTGTCAAGTGAAACCACCTAGTGACATTTCAAGAATAAAAAGTCATATGACATGGATAATTATAACACCTATGTTTTTATGATATTTAATGGCATGGATTTTAAATTTATTCTATATATAGAATCAATATTTTCATGTTTTTATTATTAAAAATAGGTTGTTTTCAATATATATTGTTGTTGATGTCATGTTATTTTTAGATTTGTTAACATTATAGTTTAATGAATTAATTAGAGAGAGTTAATGTACCAATCCAATGTTTTATCAATGTGATTCACTTCTTATAATTATAACCTATAGTATCATCACATAAAATAACTTATGGAAGAAAATAAAAAACTTATAAATAAATAATTATTGAAATAAAAGGTCTCTTGTGAAGTTGAAGAACATATATTGATGAAATATTAACATGACATTTGGAATAGTAATGTGACCCTTATGAGTTGTAAACCAGCCAATGTAATAGTAACCTCACCAATTAAAGTATAAATATAAATTATACATCTTATAAGTGATAATGTGGTATGATTATATTTTAGTATAATTAAATAAATAATTTAAAAAATTATTGACTAAGTGTTATTATTTTTGTAAGTCATGTATATTTAATTATAATTTTATAATTAATTACATGAATTAAAATAATATTTATTTTCATTAAATGAATTGATAAACTCTTATTTTGATGTATCATGATCATAAGATAATTTTATGAGTCATTAAATAATTTTTCAAAGTGTAAGAATGGTAGTTTTAATTTTGAAATTTGTATTTTTCATGTAAATTATGATTTTAATTAAAAATTAAAATTTTAATATTTACGAAAGTACTTTTGGAAATGGGGAGCATTTCTTTCTTCTACATATCAGAAAATGGTTAGGTTGAATTTTTTAAATTTTTCAAAAATACCTCATTTTTTTATGAATAATGAAATACAGTAATTTACCATATATATATATATTATGAGTTAAATACACTATTTATAACATCATGGATGATTTAATTGCCCATGGTTCGATCTCACATGATCTATTTACTTTTTTTAGTCACAGAAATCAATAATATTTGTAGTCTTGAGAAAAAATATTAATATAATGATTGAAATAATGGAAAACCCCTCTTCCCTTTTACTATAAAAACAACCCTCCCCCTCTTATCTTCACTCCTATAATTTAATGGCCCAGACCTCTCTGATCCATTCATTTTTGAAAATCTGGTGTATAAGGTGTTTCATGAGGTCAAGGTGACTTATCCCCAACAATTTGCTAATTTTCCATTTCATAGAACAGTTTCATCGGTGAACAGTTCCAACGGTAGATAGTTGTGAACAATGCAACAGTGACCTTATCTGAACAGTTTCATCGGTGTCCTCCTATGAACAGTGTCATTGGTAATCTTATGTGAACAATGCAATGATGACTATATGTGAACAGTGTCGTCGGTGACCTTCTGTGAACAGCGTAACGGGGAGGTTCCAACAGTGAGTTTCATGAACAACGTTTCCCGAACAGTGAGGTTCTAATGGTGACCACTTTCCTTGGATAAATTTTGAGTTCATGAATAGTGTTTCCAGAATGTTTAGGTTGCAATAGTGAGGTTCATGAATAGAGTTTCTCGAAAGGTGAGGTTCCAATGGTGACCTATTTCCTTTACCAAATTTTTAGTTCATGAATAGTGTTTTGAGAATGGTGAGGTTCCAACGGTGAGGTTCCAATGGTGAGGTTCATGAACAGTGTTTCAAGAATGGTGATATTCTAATGTTGGGGTTTAAAAATAGTGTTTTTCCTTTTCCAAATTTCTCATTTGTGAACAGTGTTTCCAGCATCCTATAGTATTTCCCCTTTGACATTTCCTTTGATGTAAAATGCATTTAAAGCCATGTTTTAAGGACTCTAAGTCTGATTCAAAGGCCATAACTCTTATATCAATTTCTCCTAAGGGTAGGGATGTTTTAAATGGTGAATCTACGCAGTTTAATGCGAACCTTTTTTAATGAAAAATCAACCGTATCTTAAATCGCTCCTTTATTAAATCTTCTA
Source organism: Viscum album (assembly GCA_963277665.1). Lineage (NCBI taxonomy): Eukaryota > Viridiplantae > Streptophyta > Magnoliopsida > Santalales > Viscaceae > Viscum > Viscum album. The sequence goes on from OY728130.1 coordinate 1,717,167,885, forward strand.
AAGGGATGATATATCTTCCTCCCTTGATCTTCCTTATTGTTACTGGGTGCGAGATGCTTAAACTTTTCCTTCCTCACATAGGAGTGGTGTGATCGAACCTTAATCCTCTAATCGTTTCCTCTTGAAGTTTCTTACTACTGCATGCACACCCCCTCTTTTGGTGAAACCATCAAGTGTCGATCCTTAATAGATATAAGGTATGTTTTGATCATAATTATTTTGTGTTCATATACTTCTATTTCTCCTCTCCCTATTATAGTAGGAGGCGATCAGGATTCTTTGTGTTGATCGCTCTGGTATAAAGAATAATAATAACTATTTTATCTCTTTTCTTTTATGTGAAACTATACATTGATCATGTTATATCCCACTATATCACAATGTAATTGAATTAACTAAGATTTAGACCCGAATATAAAAATTTCGGTCGATTACATGTAATTTCCTCTTATTTTTCTAGATAGTGTGACATATATTCTTGTTCTTGATGTAAATTGGTAAAGAACACAAAGCTAAAATTTATTGATAATATCTTGGATAAAGATAAAGAGTCATGTGAATGAATCTGACTCAAGTTGTGGTAATTTTATGAAAATCTAATTGGTGTGGTAATCTTGTCTAATAATTTGTGATAGCTTATTGGTTCGGTTATTCATAGTTGGAACCTACGACAAATAAATCAGTTAATCCAAGATAGATTAATGAACTAGTTATTTGATAAAAGATAACACTTGTAAGGATCTGAGTTACCCTCTATCTTCTTAGAGGGTCAAGAGTCCAATTGATACGATGTTTTTTTCTTGATTCTTGTGTTGTGATGTGATCCTGGATGGATGTTGTGATATGTGGGGGCACAGAGTCCTATTGGTTGCGGTAGCAGATGATACCAAGAGTGGAGAGATGCATTATTTTATGCATGTTGGTGTCAGAAAGGACACCAGGGATGATGAAATGAGTTGGATGTTAATGTTGGATTCTTGCTGGTTCTTATTGGTTGTTTATAAACTTTACATTACAAAATTATCAAGGCATCTAGTATTGTTTAACCTTCTTCTGAAATGGGCGAAGAGGCATGGGGTATGCCATGTGATTTTCGTGTTTAGATTTTAAAGGGAGGATGGGTCTACGCTCCTACTATAGTAGGAAAAGACTCGACGGGTAGTTTCTCTACTCACCTTGTTAATCCCCAATGTGTTAAGTAGCATAGAATGTTTTTCTAGAATTCCTGAGAAATATGGGAAAGTAATTATGTAAATAAATAATAGAATAAATGATGTTAACCCATGAGGTTAGAGTTTGCTGGGATTCAATATAGAGGGTACAATTTTCAAGGGATTGTGGAATTTGGGTGTGATTCTAATGAAATTTAATGTGGAATTTTTATTGGTTAATTAATGTTTAATGAATTAATTAACGTAAAGTGGAACTCATAAAAAGTTAATGATGTAATTTAAATAAGTTCTTTAAATGGTTGTGTGCTTATAGGTTACCTAGTCTTAGAAGTGGAAACCAGGATTCTGAGAGATGTTATCTGCATTTGAGTCTATGAATAGGTTATGCCAATAGTGTTTTTGTGAGATATAGTATATTATGTTCTTTTTGTATTTCTATATTCTAATCCACCCCGTCAGTTAGGGAAACTGACACCCCAGTGATTTTGAGCCCTCGGGGTGTTTTCCCCAACATCTTGATGGGAGGATGGATGGCTGACTACCCCCTTTGGCTCGCTCTATTCTCTTAGTAGTTACATGTGCTGGTAGACACAATGGTTAGTTTTCACCATATCTGTGTGTAGAGGGTTTTAATGGATTGTGGTTATTCACACACATATATTATGGACATAGTATCTTATGGACTATTATAGGTGTGACATGTAGAGTCTATGATGTCTTTAGGATCCTTACATGGAGTATAAGGTGTAATTGTTTGAGGTATAATACCTGACGTATGATACATGTTATACGAGTTGTGGTGGCTCCCAGAAACTCCAGGGTTACTTTTTTTACATGGAGGTGGTTGTTTTTTTTCATGAGGATCATGTTGTGGTGCTTCACCCATGTTTGTGTGAGAAATTATTTTTGGAGAGAGATTCTTAGGACGTGCGATGTTGACGAAAAGTGAAAAAACAATGGGGAAGTAGTATCAGGGTACTAGTGATATTATTTATTATATTATATACACTTGTATGTGTTACTTGGTGAGAGTAGCGATGGTGAGGCTAGAAATATAGTATTTCTGTTTAGGCGATGAGTTAGTTTCACTTGTTGTTCACTGTGCTTTTGCATGATTTCTTTACCATTGCACGAGAGTATTTAGTGAGTATCCTACCATGTTTATTGTTATACTCCCCCTATGTCAATATAAGCTGTTTGTAAGGTCCCTTGGAGTAGGTTGGATATCAATCTGGTTTCTATTAGCTTGGGATTGCAAGAGCTGTTCAGGATTGTGGTTGCTGATTTTTTTACTTTATTTTGGGTATTTTCCGTTTTCCCCTTTTAGTTGTTGTAGTTTTTCCTAACATAAAATATGTGTACTTGGGAATTCATTAATATTTCTGTCTGGTTTTGGAGTTGGTTGGTGTCTATCTTATCTCTTTATTTTGCATGTCTTCTCTTAGATGGTAATGCCTCCCATTTGTGTGTTTACTATACCCTCAGTGCTAGTCACCAACCTGGGGCCTACTGGAGGAGGTACTTGGGGGTCACTATCTCCCTTAAAACATTACCAGCCCAAGAGGGGTACACTATGTGGGGAGGGGTCATGATGGATTTATATTAGAGGTCTGGTTGGGGGATAAGATGGAGTTTTTAGTTAGGTATAGGTGAGGTTGCAAGGGTTGGTAAGGAAACTGTGTCATTCATTTTTAGAAAGTGATGTAAACACTGGAGACCAACTGAGACATAGTCGTTTAGGGCCCCCTATGTCTTGATGCATGACCCATTAAGTTAACAATGGCTACTAAAAAAGGTGATACTAGTTGCAGGGTAGAATCCTAAGAAAGGATCATGCATCATTCTTCTGTGTGCCTCTATTTGAATGGGTATCCCTTGGGATAGTTAACCTAAAATTAATTAAAGAAAACTATTAATTAATTAATCAGGAGTCTTCCATATTTCAGGTTTAGGATCTCTAACTATTTTTCTATTTTATAGGTATGGGTCTAGGTTGACGTTCTCTTCAGGATCGCATAAAATTTGTTCAGTAAGCTGTACTAGCAGGTCATTGCATGGTAGAGGTTGAAGAATATGACAATTGGAAGAGGAAACTCCGAGAGTTTCAGCACCCAAGTCTACAGATGTATGAGGGCTCCGTTTCAGATGCAGTCACGGAAGATTGGTTGGAGTAGGTCGAGATAGGATTTAGTTTGATCCATGCTCAGAAAGAGAACTAGGTGTCCTTGGTTGTGACGATGCTACGTAGAGCAACGAGGAATTGGTGGTTCTTGTTCCCCGGGGATCGTGAGGAGTCAGAGATCTCATGAGAGGAGTTCTGAGACATGTTTAGAGTCAAGTTTCATTCTTTGACCGCAAAGGTGTAATGACCAGAATACGAAGCCACCAAACTGGTGTCCCATACCCGGTTTGCCACATGTCCTCAAGCGTGTTTCCCCAAACACCAGTGGCTACTGTCTAGTAGCAATGTCGTTGGTGATTCATTGGGTAAACAATGCCCTCATTTGGGAAGGTATACAAGGAAAAGGAAATAAAAGTCAATAGTGTAAGCTATAATCAACATACAATAACTGAAACCAAATAGAAGAATCCGTGTATAATATAATAATGATGAAAATGATGCAGCAGGTTCAAGTATCTAAGGAAAGAAGAAAACACAACAACGTGCTGATATACAACTAAGAACATGTAGTAAAAGTAAACAGCAACTCCATCTACATTGCAAGCCTAGGCTCGGTCCTATACTATCTAGCTCCAACCAGAAATCATGTACCTAAAGTAGAAGGGCCACAATCTCTATCCACACCTGCAACCATATAACCTGTTTGGGCCGAAAATCAAGACCCAAATAGGGTGTGAGACTAATCCCAGTAGGCAATCACCACAAGATCTATTCCCTACTGTCAGTGAGCAATTTAGAAAAAGTAACTGAAATAAAAGTAGTAGAAAATAGGAGCACACTAAGTAAAAAATCCTATAAATCTACATTCACATTTAATTAGTAATTTAATTCAGTCATTTGATTATCACCCAAGGAATCTAGCAACAACTCTATGTTCCCAAAGCATAACAAGTAACATAAAAGGTATCTCAGAAGACTAACTAAACTACAAGAAGTACAAAACACAAGCTTATTCTTTGGCTTGGTAGACTCATCACAACCAACCAAAAAATATTCACACTGACCCTTTGGGTGGATCATACTGGCAGACCCCTATAGTCATGTAATCATACAAAGGCACAAACACTCTGGGAAGTACTCACCATCAATTCTCTGGTGGTCTTTCAACGATAGGTATAGACTCTCTGAGGAAGCACTTACATAGAATTCCCTCTATATTCTCAATACATGACTAAGGAAACTCTTCATAAGAACAAATTCCAATTCCTATAGGTCCTAAGAACAATACTAATTTATAACAGACTCTCTAGGGAAGCCCTTAATCGTCAATTCCCTCTTTATTCTACCACAATAGGTTCACACGGCCCTGAGCAGTCTAGACGTGTGTAATCGACTGTTATCAGCCCTAAGTAAGTTCAAAAACTACTTGTCTAACAGCTACAATGCATCAAAAGCATATAAATAGTAGAAAATACATTCAAACAATTATCTCAAGGTAGGCGATCAGTGCAATAAGGTATGCCTCAAAGGCAACCGAAGCCAAACCGCGGTAAACAGCCAAAACAAGGGAAACACCCATGGGGTGATCCTCAAACATGCTAAAAAGAAATAATTAATAATCTAATAACCACAAGAATACATGAAATATAAGGAAGATAATAATACACGTTCAAAACCCTTACCCGAGATACCCAATACACTGGAATCCGGTACATTTTGCACAAAAACTAAAACACATTAAACGTAGGGAAACAAACCACCTACCCCGATCCCAGGAGATCGATATACTTGAACATTAGCCTATAAATCGGCCTAGAATGGAGAAGATCAGAAAAAACTTCTAAAACGTTCAACCTTAGATAACTCCCATTAGATAACGAATCAGGAAATGTGGCCAAAGGAGAACCGAGAACTCACCGATGTGATTCTATCACAACCAATGACATTAGATTTGGATAACCGATAAATGATTGGTGTCTTGGAGAAAATCCGCAGATGTACCCTTGCTCTCGGTCAAAGAAGCTGGAGAAGAAGACATTTTTGGGTTTAAGACGCAACTGTGGTCTGTTTAACAAAAAAAGAATGTACCCAGTGCATACTTTTAGAGTACATGATGTGTACTAGGCTTTTTCGTACTCCACATTAGGTGGCCTCTACATCGCCCCTACACACTATGTGTGTGGCCCGGACATGGATAGAACACGGCCTCGCACGAGATCAAAGTACAAGGCATGTACCCATAAAGTACATGGCGTGTACTTATATATTTTTTATTTTCCTCCTTTCCTTAAAAATGACTAGAATAGGAAAAACATACCTGAAACAAAGATCCGGGTTCTTACAAACTTCTCCCCTTAAAAAAACTCATCCCCGAATTTCCATAATAAGGTGTTGAGGAAGAAACCTCGAACAACCCTGGACACTGTGATCGCATATTAGCCCCCCTCTCCCAAGTCTTGTCCTACACACGGTCGTGCTGCCATAACACCCGTACCATAGGAACAAATCGACCATAGAGTACCTTTGAACTACGATCAACAATCCTGATATGATGCTCCTCGAACGATGCATATTGCTCCAGCTCAACCTCCTTGGGTTGAAATACATGAGACGGGTCTGAGAAATAATGTCGAAGCTGAGAAACATGGAAGACATCGTGCATAGCCTGGTACCTTTGAGTTAACTGCTATCTATAAGCAACCAGCGCAACACTCTCTAGAACCTCAAATGACCCGACATATTTCGGTGAAATATTACCCTATCTCCTAATCCTCTTGTGTCCCAACGTCGGGGTAACACGTAGGAAAACCTAATCTCCGACCTTGAACTCCAAAGGTCGTCTCCACTGATTAGCATAAGATTTCTACCGAGACTATGCAGTAGCCTTCCTTTTCCAAATCAACTATACCTCTTCTGTGGTCCCCTGAACAAGACGAGGTCCTAGCATAGCTGCCTCTCCTACCTCCATCCAACACAAGGGTGATCAACATGGCAGAGCATACAAATCCTCGTAAGGTGCCATCTAAATAGTTTCTTGAAAACTATTATTGTAGGAAAAATCTACTAGAGATATATTTCTCTCACAAGATCCTCCAAAATCAAGGAGGTATGCTCATAGCATGTCCTCTAGCACCTGTATTGTGTGCTCTGACTGACCATATGTCTGAGGATGGTAAGATGTACTCAGAAGTACCTGTGTACCCTAATACCTCTATATCCCTTGCTAGAAATGCGACGTGAAGCGGGAATCCCTATCTGAAATGATAGTACTCGGAACCCCATGCAAGCGTAAAATCTCGTGGATGTACAACTATCCAAGATCATCGACACCTAAGGTCTCGTTAATCGTCAAGAAGTGAGCAACCTTCATGAGCATGTCAATGAACACCCATATTGTTTTATTCCCTCGAGGAAAACTCGGTAACCCTGTCATGAAGTCCATCGCGACATCATTCCACTTCCACTCGGGAATGGGTAGCTGCTGTAAAAGCCCTACTGGTCACTGGTTCTCTGCCTTCACCTGCTGACAGGTGGAATACCTCATGAAAAAACTAGAAACATTTCTCTTCATACCTGGCCAAAAATACTGGCGGTGCAAATCACGATAAAGCTTGGTGATGCCAGGATGAACTACCCAAACTGAGGATTGAATTTCTCGCATCATCTTTTCGCGTATATCTGCTATCACCCATACATGTCCCTAGAAACACAATATCTCATCCTCGCCTATGGTCCATTTGGGAAGAGGGTCCTCCCCTGAAATGATTTCCCATAGGACTAGACCTTTGGAGTCTGATAGCTGCCTCAATCGAACTCGGTCAATATGGGTAGATGTAACAACTACAGAAGAAAGAAAAGTCTGACCTGGTCTGTTGTGCACCTCCAAATGCACTTCAAAGAACAGATCCATACACTGCCACTCGCAGCTGGCCTCCTGAACTGCCTGTATCTGTGTGCTCCTGCTCAGTGAATCTGCCACAACATTGCCATTCACAGGTGTATAAGAAATATCTAATTCAAAATACTGTAAGTACTCAACCCACCTCTACTGTCTCATATTTACGTCATGCTATGTGAAGATATACTTGAGGCTCTTGTGGTCAGTATATACAACAAAATTCTCTCCCGTAAGACAATTTCTAAAAAAATGCAAAGAATGAACAACTTCAGCTTACTCCAGGTCGTGCGTAGGATAGTTCCTATCATGTGGCCACAACTGCTGAGATCCATACTCAACAACACGATCCTCTGGCATAAGCACTTCTTCAAGCCTGATGCCAGATGCATCACAAAAAACTGTATAACTCTTTCCTGGATCTGGAAAATCTAGGATCAGTGCTAAAGTAAATCCCCCCTTCATCTTTTGAAAGGCTGAATCACAGGCTTCTGACCAAACATACTTCACCACCTTCTTAGTCATGATCTTAAGTGGCGCTGCTAAGTGTGAAAAGCACTGTATAAACCGCATGTAGTAACAAGCCAACCCTAAAAAATTTCTTACCTCGAAGACATTCTTCACCTGCACCCAGGTAACTACGGCTCTCACCTTCTCTGGGTATACTGATACTCCTGTATCAGAGATGACATGACCCATGAAGTGAATCTCATCCATCCAAAAGTGTCACTTTGATATCTTAGCATATAACTCGTTCTCCCTCAATGTACTCAAAATGATCTCATGATGGGTAGCATGGTCGTGTTGAGTGTTAGAGTACACCAAGATATCATCCATGAAAACAACCATAAATGAATCCAAGTAAGGATGCAAAACTCTGTTTATCAGCGCCATGAAAACTTCTGGAACGTTCGTGATAACGAACGTCATAACCAAATACTCATACAAACCATACCTGATCCGGAAGGCTGTAAGAGTTATATCAGATGGTCTGACACGCAACTGATGGTAGCAGGATCTCATGTCGATCTTCAAGAACACTCTGGATCCTCGAAGCTGACCAAAGTGATCATCTATCAATGGAAATGGATATCAGTTCTTAACTGTCAAATGGTTCATCTTCTGATAATCCACACAAATCCTCAGAGTGTCGTCTGCCTTCTTTGCAAACAGGACATGCAAACCCCAAGGAGATGTATTGGGTCAGATGAAACCCCTTTCCTGCAACTCCTACATCTTCTTCAGGGGCACCTAAAACTTAGTTGTAGCCATCCTATAAGGAGGAATGGACATTGGTGCCGCTCCTGTCACAAAATCAAGAGAAAAGTCTACATATCGCTCTGAAAGAAAACCTGAAAAGTCTTCTTGAAAGACATCTGGAAAATGATCAACCACTGGGGGAAGATCTATCGGATAAGTCCCATGGTTAGCCAAATATAAGCTAGAAATCTGGTCCATAACACCGCCCCACCCATGATGCTCTGGTCCCACTCTGCTCGCATGGGCATCCCATTCACCCTTGTGAAGAAAATATCCACCCTCCAGTGATGTAAAAAACATCCTACGAAGATAGAAATCGAAAATGGCTAGAAAGGGAACTAACCATTCCATTCCGAGAATGACATCATAGCCTTTAATTTCCAAAACATAGAGACTCCACGAAAAATGAATCCCACAAATCTCAAGGGGGAAGTCTTATCACTGGTGCATGCTAGTTGTTCTAGTTCACAAGGGGGTGTTTTGTGTCATCATATTCTCAAAAGTATTAATAGTAAGTATAAGGCTCTCCACGGTGTGCACATGAATAAATCTATGAGAACCCATTGTATCGAAAAGTACAGAGGATAAAACTGAGGTTACAAAAATCATACCTCGAATTGTGGAAGGTCCAGGATCCTGCTCCTGATAAATCTGCTCTACGAAAAATGTCTGGCCTGCACTGCGGCCCTGTGTAGTAGACTGAGATCACAGAGCTTACCCTCGGTGAGCTTGAACACTGCGTCCACGGTGTCTACCATGGCCTGAATGACCAGAGGATATCTGGCCCCCAGTCTGTTGTGGAACTAGTAATCCTACTCCTGTATGTGGAGTCTAAACTAATCCTCCTTCACTAGCCACTTGAAGAAGAACCTTGCAGAAACGCTACAGATGACCCATTTTTCTGTATGATCGGAACACCACTGTGTCTCTTGGGCACTGAGGCTTCTTATAACCATTTTTACCACACAGATAGCACACCACTAGGTTTCCAGAAGGAAGATCTCGTCAACCAGAAGGAATTCCTCGCTTCTTCGAGTCACCCAGTGTAGACTCTCGGTGGCCCTTCTTGCCGTCTACCCAAAAAAATTCAGCATTGAAAGATGAACTACCCGGGTCCATAGCTCCAGTCTCCCTCAGGTTTCTCTCCATAAAAATCACTTGGTTAACTATCATTGTAATAGAAGTCAACTGGAAGACATTCACCTGCGATCCGATTTTCAGTCTGAGGCCTTCCTCAGACTTCATTGCTAAATATTTCTCATCATTCCCCATAACGGGAGTGAAACGCCATAACTTTGTGAAGATAGAGGAATACTCTATAACTACTAGAGTACCCTGCTGTTGGTTCATAAATTCTCTAGCTTTGTCAGCCCTCAGTGTCGTCGGGTAGAAGTTGTCGTAGAACGTATTCTGAAACTCGTCCCAAGACATAGTCTGTTGGCGCCCTGCCTGTGAAACCACATCCCACCCCCTCTTAGTGGAATCTCGTAACATATAAGTTGCAATCTTGAATCTCCTCTCGGAAGGTGTCTCCAGGTCCCCAAAGATGGATAACATGCCTTATTGCCCGGACTTCGCAGCCTGCAGTCCTCCCTCCCCCGTGAACGTGGGAGGATGCTGCTGCTGAAAAACCCGTGTCAGCTCTGCCATAGACGGGGTAGGATGCTGAGCTCACTAGAAGGTCTGCATGAACCTCATAAAACCCTCTCCGAACTGAGCATCAACACCAGTGTCTAGAATCATACCAGGTTCCATCTCCGGAATGATAGGTGGAACTAATGGTAGTCCCTGGTCTGTCATATCAGGCGTACAGTTACTGCTTGGTTCCTGACATGAAATGGGAGGACGTATTGATTCCATAGCTATCAAAAGTCAAAATCACACCTTATTTAATGACGAAAAGAGTTGTAACATAAGATATTAAAATTAAATAGGAGGAAAAAACTATAAAATTCTGGAAAACCATGACTACACGGCGTGTTAGTAATACTACACGGCATGTTTTCTGGAAATGTTTTTACCCTGGGTGAGTACCTTGGCCATACATGGCTGTGTAAACCACCTAGATACACAACATGCTCTAAAACTACATGGCGTGTACTAACCATTTTTTCCCTACCCGATCACTCCTACACGTCTAGGAACACGTTTTGTCCCAGTAAGAAACTACACGACATGTTTTTCCAATACACGGCGTGTCATTAGATTTTTCCCATGTCCCTGTAGTTAGTAACATGGACTAGTAAACGGACCACTACTACACGGCGTGTCAACATGGTACACGACGTGTTTCCCAGCAGATTTTCCAAAACCATTTATTCAGCTACACGGCGTGGTCACACGGCTCCCCTATGACAAAACTACATGGCGTGTTCAAAGGAGACACATCGTGTACTTTGAGGAAACCCCCGACCCGGGTTGTTCGTGACCCGTCCGGATACCCAAGTCATAAAACACGGCTTGTAAACTAGTACACGACGTGTTCCTACAAGAACATTCACAACCCTGTGTCCCCGTCCACACAGTTAGTGATACAGCTAAAAACTACACGTAGTGTATTCATGAAATACACAGAGTGTATTCTGGGTTTTTCTAGACAGTAGCCACAGAACTGCACTAGAGCCCAGAAACCATAGAAAACAAGCGTTAAGGTGAAAAATTCAAATCCATGGGGGGATATACTCCCCATGAACCAAATATTGACAACATAACAATGAATATAATAAGTAAACATTATAAAAAACTCATGACCCACCAAATTATGATCCCTGAGGGCCCATAACACCTCTAAGACCAAAGTTTGGGGTCTGTGATAAAGAAGATCTAAACAAATGATACGCTATAAACATGGCAGGTATTCTATCACAACATCTATAACAACAACATGCATCATCTATCACAAATTCTATCACAACAGTATAAAAATTCTAATGCAACCTAGATGGCATGGGAAAATGCAAGACATGTGATTTTATAAAAAGTTCCTATATGATGCATGAGATAGAATACCCTCATCTCACCAGGTTGCAAAAAAATAGAACCACAATCATATAAACAGTAACAACACATAACAAGTGCACCACCCAAAGGTGAAATCAAGTAAACTGAAACATTTGCAAAACTTGAAAATTGCAACATTAGAGGTAATCTAGATATATCCCTGTACGCGGGATCTAGAACTCCTGGGAATAGCTATTTACCATTTACCTATTCCATCATATCCCTGTCTAATGTCGCTAAAAAGTAAGACAACAAAAATGGAAAAAAAATCCTCTGATACAACTTTGTAACGACCCAAATCCAGATCCCCTCAACTGGTGCCCCGTACGTCGTTTGCCACATGACCTCAAGAGGGTTTCCACAAATTCCATAGGCTTCCGACTTCCAGCGGGGGACTTGGTGAATCATTGGGGAAACTATTCCCTCATTTGGTAAGGTGTACAAGGAAAAAGAAATAACACTCAATAGAAGAATCTGTAAGAAACATACAATAACTGAAACCAAATAGTGGAAGAAATGTATAATATAATAATGATGAAAATGAAGCAGAAGGTACACGTATCTAAGGAAAGCGGCAATCACAACAATGTGCTAAAATACAACTGAGAAAAAGTATTAAAAGTAAACAACAACTCCAGCTGCAACGCAAGCCTAGGCTCAGTCCTATGCTCTCCAGCTCCAACAAGAAATCATGTACCTAAAGTAAAAGGGCCACACTCCCTATCCACACCTGAAACAAAATAACCTGTTTGGTCCGAAAAGTAGGACCCAAATAGGGTGTGAGACTAATCCCAATAGGAAATCACCACAAGATCTATGCCATACTGTCAGTGAGAAATTTAGCAAAACTAACTGAAATAAAAGAAGTAGAAAACCAGGATTACACTAAGTAAACAATCCTACAGATATCCATTCAAATATTATTAGTAATTTATTTTAGTCATTTGATTATCACCTAAGGAATCTTGCAACAACTCTATATTCTCAAAGCATGGAAAGTAACACAACAGGTATCTTATCAGACTACCTAAACTACAAGCATTACAAAACACAAGCTTGTTCTTTGGCTTGGAAGACTCGTCAGAACCAACCAAAAAATATTCACACAGACTCTCTAGGTAGATCATACTAGTAGACCCCTATAGTAAAGTAATCATACAAAGGCACAGACACTTTGGGAAGCACTCACCGTAAATTCCCCTATGGCCTTGCAATGATATGTATAGACTCTCTGAGGAAGAACTTACATCTAATTGCCTCTATAGTCTCGATACGTAACTAAGGACACTCTAAGGAATCACAAAGTACAATTACTTTAGGTCATGTGAACGATAATAATTTATAAAAAAATCTCTACGGAAGCCCTTAATCGTCAATTCCGTCTTTATTCTACCACACCAGGTTTACACAACCCTGAGCAGTCTAGTCATGCGTAATCGATGGTAAACAACCCTAAGTAAGTTCAAAAACTACATGGATAATAGATACAAGGCAACAAAGCATATAAACAGCAGACAATACATGAAAACAATTATCTCAAGGCAGGCGATCAGTGCAACAATGTATGCCTTACAGGCAACCTAAGGCAAACGGTGGTAAACAACCAAAACAAGGGAAACACCCATGGGGTGATCCTCAAACATGATAACAAGCAATAATTAATCATCTAATGACCTCAAGTATATATGAAATATAAGTAATATAGTAATAAAAGTTCAAAACTCTAACTTGAGATACCCGATACCTGGGAATCCGACACTTTTTCCACAAAAACTCAAAGACATTCAATGTAGGGAAACAAACCATCTACCTCGATCCTAGGAGATCAATATACTTGATCCTCAGCCTGCGAATCGGCCTATAATGGAGAAGATATGCAAAAGAATATAAAACATTCAAACTTAGATAACTCTCATAAGATAAAGAATCAATAAACATAGCCAAAGAAGAACCAAGAACTCGCCGCTGTGATTCTATTACAACTGACAAAATTTGATTCGGATAACCTGTGACAGATCGGTCGCTCGGAGAAGATCCATGGCCGTACCCCCACTCTCGGTCCATGAAACTGGAGAAGAAGATGTTTTCAGGGTTAAGACGTGAACCCAGGCCGTTTAACGAAAAAAATTATGTACACGGTGTGTACTAGGATTTTTTGTACTTCGCATTAGGCGGCCTCCACATCTCCCCTACACACTATGTGTGTTTCCTGGACACGTCCATCACACAACCTCATGCGAGATCAATGTACACGGTGTGTACTCATAAAGTTCACAGCGTGTACTTAGAAAATTTCCATATTTTCATGTTTTTCTTAAAAATCAGTTAACCCCATTTATGCTGAAGACATATCCTAAGGTGCTGGTAAGCGAATAGGTCACTGAGAGGACTTTGTCCAGAACCAGATCATAACGATTGGGGGTCATAATGATTCCTCATGAAGTCGAGTTTTGGTCCAGGGTTCTCGGTTTTCAGGGAAGAAGAGTTTTCGTTCGGCTAGGTTTAGGTCCCAGCCCTCTGCATATCATTTCTATAAGGGCAGCACCTCATAAATATATTCCAAGGGAGTGGGTGCTTGTTTTTATTGTGGTGGTTGAGGTCATCAACAACGAGAGTGCCTGACCTTTTAGATCCATCATTGTGGACCATAATTTCGGCTACAAGTTCCTCCGTTGAGGCAGTTCCAGCCGAGGTAGCAGCATCTGGTTCCACCAGCTTTAGACCAACACATGGTAGATGTGGTAGGCAAGGGATAGCCCCATGATGATCCTCATCCTGAGAGAGCAGAGTGCGGCTGTGGTGGTTGTTTTACTCAAGGTCAGAGTGGCCGTAGAGATGGTCTTGGTTAGCTTCATGATTTAGCATTTCCAATACCAAGTGAGCCAGATGTCCTTCGAGGTACCGTTTGACTGTTTTCTATCTTAGTGTATACCTTGTTTGATTCAAGAGCAACACAATCTTTAATATCACCTACCCTTATCCATTCTTTGGGACATGAGGTAGAGAGGATTCCAGTGCCCTTGGCGTGGACTATGCTAGATGGAGATCAAGCTGACTTGTTGAAGTATGTAGAGACTGTGAGCTATTGTTGGGGCAACACCTCTCTTGGGGAAATTTCTTATTTTTACGGATACAAACATATTATTTCATCCTCATGATGGATTGGTTGTATTTAGTATATGCTATCGTAGATTATTACAAGAGGCAGGTTGTGTTCTTCGATGTGGATGGAGAGCCAGTGATGTTTGTTGGCGAGCGAGACCCTCAGATGGGTGAGAGGTGTGTTACAACTTTATCATCCATGATGGATGATTTGATGCTGAGTTCATCCGAGGTTAAAATCTTGGAATTTTTTAAGGTTGTGTAAGAGTACCCTGATGTATTTATAGAATATTTTTTAGCATTACCCCCCTCGATGAGAGATCGATTTCAGGATTGACCTACAACCATGAGCATCTCCTATCTCTATGTCTCCATATGGGATGACCCTTTTGAGTAATGATACCTACATATATAGCTTCATGGTCTGTTAAAATGGGGTTTTTTATGGATGAGTGTGTCACCGTGGGGTGCACCAGGTTTGTTCGTGATGAAGGCTGACATAAGTTTGACGTTGTGTGTAAATTATCATTCCTTAGAATAAATACAATACTGAATTGATATCCTATTCCATGGATTGTTGATTTATTCGATCAACTGATGAGTGAAAGTTGGTACTCAAAGATCGAATTGTGGTAAGGATATCATTAGATGCATGTGAAATATGAAAATATCCCTAAGACTTGTTTCCGTTGTCGTCATGGGAATTATGAGTTCGTTGTAATGTCGTTCTGTGTGAAAAATTTTCTAGTTGTGTTCATGGGTTTAACAAACACATTGTTATGTGAGTTCCTCGAAAAGTTATTTGTAGTTTTAATTGAAAAAATCCTTGTGTACTCCACATATGAATAAGAGCATGCAGAGTATCTACACACCATTTTGGGATTTCATTGACAACATAATCTATTTTAGAATTTGTGGAAGTGTGAGTTTTGGGCTCAAAAAGTCCATTTCCCGTGGCATGTTGTGTCCTAGCAGGGTGTAGCTGTATATCCATCGAAGATAGAAGCACTTGTGTCCTGGGAATCCCCCAATATAGTGTCAGAGGTGCGGAGTATCCTTTGTCATGCAGTCTACTACTGGAGGTTCATATCAGATTTCTCATGAGTCGTGACTCCTCTATCATCATTGAATAGGAAGGATCATGCGTTCATATGGATTGATCAGTGTCAGGAATATTTTGAGTATCTAAAAGAGAAGTTAGTAAGTGATCCAGTTCTTTGTCTTCTAACTGAAGGAGTTCAGTTTGATGTTTTCTATGATGATTCACATTTGCAGTTGGGTTGTGTTCTGATGCAGTAATGATCTGTTGTTTTCTTATAGGTCTCAGCAGTTTCATCCTCACGAACGTAACTATGTCACCCATGATCTTGATTTTGCAGCCATGGTGTTTAATTTAAGGTTGTGGAGACATTACCTCATTGGTGGGTGCTTTGTGGTTTTCACCAATCGTAAGAGCATGAGGTATGTTTTCTCTCAGCGTGACTTAAACATGCGACAACATCGGTGAATGGATTTGTTATAGGAATAAGACATTGAAATATCATATTCACCTAGAAAGGGGAATGTTGTGGCTTATGTAATGACCAGGAAGTCATGTGGTGATGCATTTTTTGAATCTGATGATATTTGGAGAGTAATGGATGAACTATCAGCATTACATCTTGATATGGGAGAATTTGGAGGAAGAGGTTTTATTTTAAATATGATGATGCAGTAATCTATAGTGCAGAAGGTGGAAGAGTCCATGTTGGGGGATTATGAGGTAGTGATTCGGAGAGACCAAGTTGATTGTGGTGAGGCCCCTGATGGTTTGTATGACGATAACAAATACAGAGTGTTGTATCATGGAAGAAAAGTTTTCTTTTGACAATGCACGAGTGGTTATCAGAGAGTTCCATAGTACTAATTTAGCAGTGCATCCTGGCATGAAAATGATCTACTGATCCTTGAGGATCCAATTTTGGTGTTATGGGGTGAAGCATGTGGTTGTAGAGTTTGTGTCTCGATGTTTGGTCTACCAGAAAGTGAAGGCCGAACATCGGGTTCCTAGTGGTCTACTCCAACCATTAGATGTTCCTCAGTGGAAACGAGAGGACATATTTATGGACTTTGATACTATTTTACCTTGTTCTCCAGAAGGACATGATGTTATTTGGGTGGTAGTGGATCTTTTAACAAAATCATCCCACTCCATAGAGATCTAGGAGATGAGCTCAGTGAAAGTTTTGTCGAGGCAGTATCTAGAGGAGGTGGTTAGACATCATAGAGTCCCAAGGATGATCATTTCTAATCGAGATCCTTGATTTACTTCTAAGGTGTGGAAAGGCCTCCAACATGCTTTTGGATCTCAACTATGCCTTATCGCTACCTTTTATCCTCAAACAGATGGTCAGAAAGAGAGAACCATCCAATCTCTTGAAGACATGTTATGCTCTTGTGTTCTTGATTTTGGAGGTTCGTGGATGAGGCACTTTCCCTTGGTGGAGTTATCTTTCAATAATTTTTTCACTCCACCGTCCATATGGCACTATTTAAATCCTTTTATGGATGAACTTGGCGTTCTCCGTTGTGCTGGACTGGGGTCGGAGAGTCAGGAATTCTCAGACCAGAATTAGTGCAGAATAAAATAGAGATGGTTTAGGTGATTCGTGAGAGGATGAAGACAGTGTAAGATCAACAAAAATAATATGTCGATCAAAGGAAGAGAGCCACAGAGTTTGATGCTAGGGATCACATGTTTCTGAAGGAGACTCCTCATCATGGGAAGTGAAGTTTTGGTTGTGGGAGTAAGCTTTCTCCTCGGTTTGTTGGGCCTTTGACGTGTTAGCTCATGTTGGAGTTGTGGCGTATCAAGTAGCACTTCCCCCGTAGATGAGTTGGATACATGATGTTTTCCATGTATCACAACTCCATCATTATCATCATGACGACTCTCACATCATCGATTGGGGATATATTGATGTTGATGATGATACGACCTTTGAATAGAGACCTGTGGAGATCCAAGACCGCAAAGAGACGGTGTTCCGTTGATGTTTTATACCCTCGGTTCGTATCTTGTGGCGACCTGGTGGCATGGGGGAGAGTATCTGGGAACGTGAGTCACAGATTTGTGCATAGTACCTAGAGTGGTTTGAAGTTTAACTCCTCTCATGTATTGATTTATCCTTTGTTGTTATATACCATTCATGTTTATAATATGGATTTCATTTGTGGCTTCTCGTGGCTTCCACTCTTTTGAGAGTTATCTCGATGGGTGGTTGTTCAGACCTGTTTAGTTTTCCATTTAGGCGGGTTTTGAAATCTCATGTAAGAGAATGTTTTGAGGGGTATCTGATGTAATAGCCCAGACATCTCTGGTCCATTCCTTTGCAAAAATCGGGTGTACGATGTGTTTCAGGAGGTCAAGGTGACTTATCCCAAACAGTTTTCCAATTTTCCATTTATGTGAATAGTTCCATCAGTGACCAGTTCCAACGGTAGACAGTTTTGAATAGTGTAATGGTGACCTTATGTGAACAGTGTCATTGGTGACCTTCTGTGAATAGTGTTATCAGTATCCTTATGTGAACAGTGCCACAACGACCTTATGTAAACAGTGTCATCGGTGTCCTTTTGTGAACAGTGAAACGGTAAGGTTCCAATGGTGTGGTTTATGAACAGTGTTTCTATAATGGTAAGGTTCTAATGATGACATCTTTCCTTTTTCAAATTTAGAGATCATGAACATTTTTTACAGAACGGTGAGTTTCCAATGGTGCGGTTCCAATAATGAGGTCCATAAACAATGTTTCCATAACGGTGAGGTTTTAATGGTGACCTCTTGACTTTTCCAAATTTTGGGTTCATGAACAATGTTTCTAGAACATTGAGGTTCCAACGGTGAGGTTCATGAACAATGTTCTAGAACGGTGAGGTTCAAACAGTGAGGTTCATGAATAGCGTTTTTCCTTTTCCAAATTTCATGTTTTTGAATAGTGTTTCCAACTTCCTACAATTTCTCCCCTTTGACACTTCCATTGACATAAAATGCATTTAAAGCCTAGTTTTAAGGATAGTTAAACCTATAAAATGACCATAAATCCGATATAATTTTCTTCTAATAATTGTGTTGTTTTGACATGGTCAAACCACATAGTATAATCTGATCCTTTTTTAATGGAAAATCCATCGTATCTTAAACTGCTGATCCGTTAAATCTATAAAGAGATGAAATATCATCCTGCATTGATCTACCTTCTCATTCCCTAGTGTGAGACAGATGATGTTTTATTTATTCCCATATGAGTTGTGTGATCAAACATTAATCCTCAGATTGTTTCCCCTTGATGATTCTTACTGCTCTATGTACACCCCCTCTTTTGGTGAAACCATCACGTTTCGATCCTTCATAGATATAAGGTATGTTTTATCGTCTTTTCTTTGGGTTCATATCTTTCTCTTTCTTTATTCCCTGTTATTGTATGTGATCTTCATACTTCTAAGGGAGTTTCTTGGGCTTCGCTTGGTGCGGTCGTACTGCATCATCTTTGGGTGGATACATTTTTCAGAGGAGGAGGCAATCATGATTCTTTGTGTGGATCGTTCTTGTATAAAGAACTACAAGAACTGTTTGATGTAGGTGATTCACTGCTTCTCTTTTATTTTATGTGCAACTATACATTTAACATTTTTTCTCCTACTAGATCAAAATTGAATTGACTTAATAAATATTTGATCCGAATAAATAAATTGATATGGATCGCATGTTATTTCCTCTTGTTTTTCTAGATAGTGTGATATCTATGCTTGTACTTAATGGAAACTGGTAATGAATGAAAGTATAGAATTAATTGATAATCTCTTGGATAAAGATAAAGAGGAATGTGAATGAATCTGACTCATGTTGTTGTAATTTGATGTTAATCAAATTGGTGCAGTATGCATGTTTAATTATTTTTATAGCTTTATGGTTAGGTTTCCTATAGTTGGAACCTACTAATAATAAATAGGTTAATCCAAGATGGATTAAATAACTAGTTGTTTGATAAAAGATAATACATGTGGGGTTCTGAGTTACCCTCTTTCTTGTTTGAGGGTCAAGATCCCAATTGATAAGATGTTTGTTTTTCATGCTGCTTGTGTTGTAATGTGATCCTGGTTGGCTGTTTTGATATGTGGGGGTAGGGGGGCCATTGGTTGTGGTAGTAGATGATTCCTAGAGTTGTGAGATGCATTAGTTTATGCATCTGGGTGTCGGAGAGGACATTAGGGATGATGAATCAGGTTGGATGTGAATGTTGGATGATTGCTGATTCTTATTGGTTGTTTATATGCTTTTCTTTCCCCACTGCTCAAGGCAGCTGGTCTTGCTTACCCTTGGTCCAAAAGGGGTGAAGATGCGCGGGATATGCCATGTGATTTATTTATTTAGATTCTCAAGGGAGTATGGGACTACTCTCTTGTTATAGGTGGAAAAGACTCAACGGGTAGTTCCTCTACTCACCGTGTTGATCCCCCTAGTATTTAGTAGGATAGAATGATTTTATAGAATGCATGGGAATATGCAAAAGTAATGATATAAATAAATAACTGAATAAACAATGTTAACCCATGGGGTTAGAGCTTGCTGGGACGCAATGCTATGGTTAAAATTTTAAAGGTACAGTGGACTTTGTGTGTGATGCTAATGAAATTTAATGTGGAATTTTTAATGGTTAATTAATGTTTAAAGAATTAATTAACGTAAAGTGGAACTAAAAAAAGGGAATGAAGTAATTTAAATTAGATTTTTAAATGTTTGTGTGCTTCTAGGTTACATAGTCTTAGAAGTTAAAGTCGGGAGTCTAAGAGACCTCAGCTGTAATTTAGTCTAATACTAGGTTATGCCCATAATGTGTGTTCTGAGATATCGTATATCATGTAATTATTTTGTTTCTATACACTACTCCACCCCATCGGTTATAGAAACTAACAACCCAGGGATTCTAAGCCCTTGGGGGGGGGGTGTTTCCCCCAATAATCTAGTGGTTGGATGGATGGCTGACTACCCCCTTTGGCCTACTCTATTCTCTTGGTAGTTACTTGTGTTGGTAGGCACAATGGATAGTTTTCCCTATATATGTTTGTAGATGGATGTAATGTCTTTTGGTTATTCACAAACATATATTCTGGATATAGTATCTAATGGAATACTATAGGTGTGTCGTGTATAGGATATGATGGATTGAGGATCCTTACTTGAAGTATGGGCTGTAATGGCTTGAGGTATAGTACCCGACGTATGATACATGTTATACGAGCTGTGGTGGCTCCCAAAAACTAGTTGGTTACTTTGCTTACATAGATGTGGTGGTTTTGATCCATGAGGTGCATATTGTTGTGCTACACCTAGGTGTCTGCGGGCAAGCCTTTTTGAAGAGAGATTATTAAGATGCGTGACATTGAGGCAAAGCAGAAAAGTATTGGGGAAGTAGTAGCGGGGAACACTTGATATTATTTATTATATTATATAATCTGGTATGCGTTACTTGGTGAGAGTTTCCATGGTGAGGCTAGGAACTTAGTATACCTGTTTAGGTGATGAGTTAGTTTCACTTGTTGTTCACTGTGCTTTAGAATGCTTTTTTTACCTTTTAATGAAAGGATTCAGGGAGGATCCTACATAGTATAATTTTATACTCACCCTATGAATATATAAACCGTTTTTTGGTCACATGGAGGAGGTTGGAGATCATGCGGGTTTCTAATAGATTTGGATTGCAGGAGCTATTCAAGCTTATGGTAAATACCATTTTTTACATTTTTCTGGGTATATATAGTTTTTACCTTTCAGTTGTAGTAGTTTTCCATGACATTACATATGTGTACTTGGGATTTCTTTAATATTTAAGCCTGGTTTTGGAGTTGGTTGGTGTCTATCTTATCTCTATCATTAGAATGTGTTCTCTAGAGGGTAATGCCTCTCATTTGTGTGTTTACAATACCCTCAGTTCTAGTCACCAACCCGATGCCAACTAGAGGGGGGAGTCAGGGGGTCACTATCTGCCTTCCTACATTACTGACCTAGGAGGGGTAAACTTTGTGGGGAGGGGTTTGTGACATATAAAGTATTTTTCCCTATATAAATTCTGATAAAATATCTTCCCAAGCTTCTCATCATGTCTAGTATCCCTTTGTCTATTCAGAAGACCGAAACCTGTTCCCTAAGGGGTCTTTCAAAGAATATATATTCATGAGGTAAATTCCCCTATTCATTAATTTTTAATTTCTTTGAAGTTCATCTATTTGTTTTTCATTCCTCACCTCATTTCCTGAAATTGTTATGATAAATATAGTACCTTAAATTTATTGGAATTTTTTTTACGATAATTGAATATTTCTTCATCATCACTCTTTTCTCCACCTATTATACTAGAAATAAAAACTCCATCCAATATGTGTTAGTTTATCACATTCAAGGATGAGAAGATTTAAATTTATATTACCATATTCAATTACAGTTATGAAGACATTTTTATTGTTGAAAAAGACTATAATATATGTATTTTATATTATTTAAGTCTCTATAATCTTTTTTACACATGATCATAATTTATAAATTAAGATGGGTTATTTCCAATTAAAAACTTCCCATTAACAAAAATGGTTAACATTAATGTTTTATATAATGATTCAGCTTCACTCCAAATAACCAAATTAATTTTATATCTATGTAATATTATGGATGTTTTATAATAACATATAAATCCAATTCTATAAAAACATTCTCATCATACATGTTTATCCCCGTATGTATATAAGTAAACCAATCATGAAACCAAGGAAAGAAATCCTCCCAAACAATGAAATTGAAACTATTAACCCCTAAAAAAGGCCATGAATGAACTTAATAAGGATATAATAAATCAATTACATGAATAAGATGATCTGATAATTCTAATTATTTAATTTAATTTCGTTATCTAGACTATTAAGATCAAGTGAAGGACACCATCAGACTTAAGGTGAGGGATTCTACCCGAACCTCCATTATTATTTTTGGTTCCTCAATCTCTCTTTTCACCCAAATGACGTTATCTGTTATTTTTATGTACATATTCTAAATTCCACTAAAATTATCCAAACTGATGTTTCAAGGTCCATTCATCATTCCCATTCTGAGGTATGCATTTTCTGAGTGGTTCTCTCTTCAATACTTCATACTAAGAAAACTCGTTTAATAGAACTTCCCGAATTCTTACAGACATTATAGTACACTATATAATATATTTTTAAGCCACTATTATTTTTATAAAATAAATATATAGTTTGTGAAAAAAATCATGGTTCACTTATTTTTGTATATAAAAGATTATTAACTTCTATGTTTTAAATGACATTTAACATTTTCATTTAATGACAATAAAACATTTTAATTCTAACATTTCTTAAGTACACTTTTCAATATTTTAATACTTCAAGTTGATACCAATTTTCATTATATATGACTGTACTACCCTATTATTGTCCATGTAGGATCTAATTCTTTTATTTTATGTAAAATTTAATGATACGTCCATTTTTATGCTTTATGAGATGATTATGATACCCAATTCATACTATGGGTAACAGTTATGTTTTTGTATGATTGATTATGTATCTTTGTATATGAGGAAATAATATTCATGAACATGTTATGATGGGTGTGACTAGATATCACTCTAATAAATTGGTTAAAGTTGAGTCTCATGAGACTATATGCAACGGTCTTAGCAGATTTCCTTGACTCGGGCTACCATTTGAAACAGTCTTAGTGGTAAACCTTGAATAGTGAAACACTATGTGAAACGAGACGTGACTCATGATAAATTCATGTTTTATGTTGATGCTACATTAATATGACTATATGTTTATATGATCCCATTTTTATATGTTATGATTTCATATGTTCCATGCCTTTTAGATTATTTCTCATTCCTTCTAACCCATGTTCTAATCCTTTTTTGATAATTTTTACCTTACTGGGATTTTTTAGCTCATCCCTTTGTTCATGTCATCCATAGGTTATCCAATAAATAAGTTTTAGGGCAATGGATTTTAGGATATATTTATGAAGATTAAATAAATAAATGATTAATTTTTTCCCAAATTTTTTTTATAGCTAGTCTTCAAAAACACTGGTCTATACGATCATTGGCATGTAATATGATGCTTTATTGTGCTTAAAATCATGTAATGATTTGTGTAAAAGGATATGGTTTTTATAATTGGTATCAAAGCACGGTCTAGTTATATTTGGATATTAGGAATATATAAATTTAATATGAACCTTTTGGATAATAATAAGAATAATAAAACATACCTAATTTTTTGAAAGTATAGATTAAGTTTTATATCAAACAAAAAAAAACATGTATAGATACGAACAAGTCACTACTAAAAATTCAGGCATTAGCGACCGCCATTGTAAGTCCCTAATGGTCTTTAGTGACCACTCAATAATTTCCAATGATAGTCGCTTTAGGCCCGACGTTTTAGGCCTACAGCGACCGCCAATGGCAGTCACTGAAGGGGGCCAAAAATTTGGCATACAGTGACTGACAGGTGGTCGATGACTTACTTCTCAACCGAGATAAAGCAAATTCTAATGGTGGTTGATGTCCTACTGCCCGACCGACCTATATGGACCTCCAATGGCGGTCGCTATCCTTGAGAATTTTTTTAAAAAATTTCACTACTGGTTCTCAAATAGTAGAAATAGGGTAAAAATCATAAAAAATTGAAAACCATTTCACAGAGCATAAACATTAGGATCCTCAAAACAATAAATGACAGACATGCTTCATATTCAACAATCCAAACAAGTCCAATCCATTTCAATATTCTTCTTCAATAAACCTACAATAAGATACAATATAACCACAACTGAACAAAAAAACGTAAATTAGAAATATTTATCCAGTTAGTATATATATAAAATAAAATTAAGTTTGACATCAAATCATGGGTGCTATAATAATTTAAAACCCCCAATTTAAGAAATATTATCATTTTAAAAAATGTTATCTTTTTAGAGCGCACTAAACTATTAAAAATGACATATTCGGTCGTACCACGCACACCGCATGTCCGATGGAAGTGTCGTCTCCTCATACATGTCACGAAAAATATTTATATTGTATTTGTGTGATTTCAAGTCATTCTGAGGTTGTTTTCACTAAATTTGACTATTAAACTTCATTTTGGTGTTTTAGGACTCCAGAAATGCATTTCAGATCACCACGGTCAAATAACACCTCCTATTGACGTACCGTCTACCCGAAAATTTTAAAATTCACACCAAGGATGTATTTGTTTGATCTAATTACATTCTGAGGTCATTCGAATGGTTTTGACCACCCAACTCACCCTTTTAGAGCGCGCCAAATTGTTAAAAACAACATATTAGGTCGTACCGCGCACACCACACGTTTGATTGATGTATCATCGCATCCTAAATGTCACAAATAAAATTTATATTGTTTTCATGTGATTTAAAGTCATTATAAAGATGTTTTATTTGAATTTTTCCATTACACGTTTTTTTTTGTTTTTAATGACTCCGAAAATTCATTTCTGGTAACCGCGGTCAAATGAACCTTCTGATTGACATACCGTCTACCCGAACATTTCAAAATTCACAACATGATTTTATTCGTATTATTTCATGGCATTTCAAGGTCATTCGACTGGTTTTGACCAACCAACGCACCCTTTTAGAGCGCGTGAAACTGTTAAAAACAACATATTCGGTCGTACCACGCACACGGCACACCACATGTCTAATTGACATGTCGTCTACTCCTAAATGTCACCAATAATATTTCTATTTTTTTCTTATGATTTAATGTCATCTTGAAGATGTTTGCTGTGAATTATACAATTACATGTCATTTTGGTGTTTTATGACTCCACAAATGTATTTCCAGTCACCACCGTGAAATGACACCTCTGATTGACATACTGTCTACTCGAACATTTCGTAATTCACACCATAGTTTTTTTAGTTTGATTTAATGACATTTCGAGGTTGTTCAACAGGTTCTGACAACCCAACACACACTTTTAGAGCGTTCCAAACTGTAAAAAACAACATATTCAGTCGTACCGTGCACATCGCACGTCCGATTGATGTGACATCTACTCCTACATGTCATGAATACTATTTATATATATATTTTTTTGTGATTTAAAGTCATTTTGAGGATTCTTGATCTGAATTTGATAGTTAAACGTCGTTTTGGTGTTTTATGACTCCGAATATGAATTTCCGGTCACCGTGGTCAAACGACCCCCTCCGATTGACATACCGTATACCCGAACATTTCAGAATTCCCACCACGGTTGTTGTCGTATGATTTCATGGCATTCCGAGTTTGTTCAGCTGGTTTTGACAACCCAACACACCTTTTTTGAGTGCGCCAAACTGCAAAAAGAACATATTCAGTCGTACGACACACACTGCACGTCTGATTCACATTTTTTCTCCTCCTACATGTCATGAATAATATTTCTATTATTTTTGTGTGATTTAAAATAATTCTGAGAATTTTTTCTTTGCATTTGACCGTTACATGTCGTTTAGGTGTTTTATAAATCCATAAATGTGTTTTCGGTCACCTCTGTCAAAAGACACCTCTGATTGATGTATCTCTTGCACAAACATTTCACAATTCACAACAATGTTGTTTTCATATGATTTCATTAAATTACGTAGTCATTCGGATGGTTTTGAACTCCCAACAAACCCTTTTAGAGCATGAAAAACCGTTAAAAACAAATATTTGACCTTACCGCGCACACCGCACGTCCGATTGACTTTCCTTCTCCTCCTACTTGTCACGGATAAAATTTCTATTGTTGTCATGTTATTTCAAGTCATTATGAAGACGTTTTCTCTGAATTTCACCGTTAAATGTTGTTTTGAAATTTTCTGACTCCATAAATACGTTTCTAGTGACCACAGTCAAACGACACCTTTGATTGATATAATATATGCCCAATCATTTCAAAATTCACACCATAGTTGGTTTCTTATGATTTAATGGCATTCCGAGGTCGTTCGGATTGTTTTTACCACCCAATGCACCCTTTTAGAGTGTGCCGAACTATTAAAAACAATATATTAGGTTGTACCATGATCACCGCATGTCCGATTGATGTGATGTCTCCTCCTAAATTTCAATAACAATATTTATATTTTTTCATGTGATTTCAAGTCATTATAAGGATGTTTTCTTGTGAATTCTACCGGTACACGTCATTATGGTGTTTTATGACTCTAAAAATGTATTTCCAACCACCGCGGTCAAATGACACCTCCGATTGATGTACCTTCTACCCGTCCATTTCAAAATTTACACCACGGTTGTTGTCGTATAATTTCATGGAATTCTGAGGTCATTCGACTAGTTTTGAGAACCCAACACACACTTTTATAGCGTGCCAAACTGTTAAAAACAACATATTCAGTCGTACTGCGCACACTGCACATCTGATTGATGTGTCTTCTACTCCTAAATGTCACCAATAATATTTCCATTGTTTTCCTGTGATTTCAAGTCATTCTGAGGATGTTTGCTATGAATTTGACCGTTACACGTCGTTTTGATGTTTTATGACTCTAGAAATGCATTTTCGGTCACTGCGGTCAAACGAAACCACCGATTGATGTACCGTCTTCCCGAACATTTTACAATTATCTCCGAAGTAGTTTTCTTATGTTTTCATGACACTCTGAGGACGTTCGGCTGGGTTTGACCACCCAACACACCTTTTTAGAGCTCGTCAAACTGTTAAAAACAACATATTCGGTCGTAACACGCACACCGTACATCCAATTGACTTGATAGCTACTCATACAGGACACAAATAATATTTCTATTGGTTTCATGTGATTTCAATTCATTCTGAGTATATTTCTCTGAATTTGACTGTTACACATCGTTTTGGTGTTTTATGACTCTGGAAATGCATTTCCGGTCACTGCGGCCAAACAACACCTCCAATTAATGTACCGTCTGCCTGAACATTTCAAAATTCATATCATTATTGATGTTGTATAATTTAATGGCATTCCATGCTCATTCGACTAGTTTTGACCACCCAACACACCCTTTTAGTGAACACCAAACTATTAAAAACTGCATATCCGGTCATAAAGCGCACAACACATGTCCGATTGATGTGCCTTCTCCTGCTACATTTCATGAATAAAATTTATATTGTTTTTGTGTGATTTCAAATAATTCTGAGAACATTTTCTCTGAATTTGACCATTACACATTGTTTTGGTGTTTTATGACTCCGGAAATGTGTTTCTGGTCACCATGGTCAAACACACCTCTGATTGACACATTTTATACCCATACATTTCAAAATTAATACCACAGTAGTTTTCGTATGATTTTATGACATTCCAAGGTCATTCGGATGACTTTGTCCTCCCAACACACCCTTTTAGAGCGTGCCATGCTGTTAAAAACAACATATTCAGTCGTACCGCACACACCGCATGAATGATTGATTTTCCGTCTCCTCCTACATTTCATGAATAATATTTCAATTATTTTCGTGTGATTTCAAGTCATTCTGAGTAAGTTTTCTCTGAATTTGACCGTTACACGTTGTTTTGGTGTTTTATGACTCTGGAAATGCGTTTCCAGTCATCACGGTCAAACGAAACCTCTGATTGATGTACCGTCTACCCAAACATTTCACAATTCACACCACGATTGTTTCTATATGATTTTATGGAATTATGAGTTCGTTCGGTTGGTTTTGACCACCCAGCACACCCTTTTAGAGTGCACCAAACTGTTTAAAACAACATATTCAGTCGGCTCACACCGCACGTCTTATTGACATTCCGTATCCTTCTAAATGTCAAAAATAATATTTCTATTGTATTTTTGTTATTTCAAGTAATTCTGAGAACTTTTTTATCTGAATTTGACTGGTACATGTCGTTATGGTGTTTTATGACTCTGGAATTACATTTCCAGTCACCGTAGTCAAACGACACCTCTGATTGACGTACCTTCTACCTGGTCATTTAATAATTCACACCACAGTTGTTGTCGTATGTTCTCATGGATTTTTGAATTTGTTCAGCTAGTTTTGATCACCCAACACACCCTTTTAGAGCACGCCAAACCATTAACAACAACATATTCTATCATACCACAAACACCGCATGTCTGATTGACATGCCGTTTCTTCCTACCTGTCATGAATAATATTTCTATTATTTTAGTGTTATTTTAAGTCATTATGAGAATTATTTCTCTGAATTTGATTGTTACATGTTTTTTTGGTGTTTTATGACTCCGAAAATGTGTTTCCGGTCACTGTGGTCAAACGACACCTCTTGTTGACGTACCGTCTGCCCGACCGTTTCAAAACATACACAATGGTTGTTTTCTTATGATTTCTTGAAATTCTGAGTTCATTCATCTGGTTTTGACCATGCAACTCATGTAAAGACCCAGAAATTTACAGGAAATTTTTTTCTTAAATACTTTGGAATTTTATGAGTCTGCGGTTTTTGACGGCACTTGATTCCGAGGACCGGTATGCCAAAAATCAATTTATGAAGTTTTTTTCGTGTACATTCAGTAAATGTACGTGCGTGTTTTTCTATCTTTTGAACCAGTGATAAGAATTGAAATCTGAGGGCCCAGATGAACTGGCATCGTCAATATTCACTTAAGGGGACCTTTACCACTATTGCGTTTTCTCTGGAGGAGAAGTTAATTTTTGTGGTTTAGTAAAAAAGTAAAATAAAATTATTGTGAACTATTTAATTTATCCTGGGTAGTTATAACCAACAAGGGGATGTTATTTGTGGGGACCACATCCGCATAATCACTAATGAGAGGATATTTGTGAGGTGGGGCCAACACGATCCCTAACTTATCACTTCCCCTCAAATACCCATTAACACCACCTTTAATTAATTTCACAACACCCCCTTCATTAATGAGATCTGTTCACCTTCCTCTCCCTCTCTTTAATATTTTTCAACACTTTTTAATTAATGAAATGATCTCTTAAATTAATTAATTAATGTGTTTGAAAATTTAATTAAATGTATGAATAAAATAATATCCTTATCTATTATTTAAGTTTGGCACTCGTTGTGTTGGGAGAATTTTGGGAGAGGTCAAGATAATAATAGTGTTCTTCTTTTGACGAAGAACATCGTTCTTCAATGATGAACAACTCCGATGAAGAATGTGAGGGACATGATAACAATTTTTCACTACATCAATTGGGGTAAGGAAGGAGGCGACATCACAAGAATGCCACCTACCTACCTCTTCCTCCAGCGTTGATGGAACGACATCATCATCCGCGACGCCCGACCACCACGACGCTCGTATTTCGCGGCTCATCGACGAACGAACCTTAATCAAGGTAGGGGTTTTGTTCAATTTTAATTGGATAAAAATGATCTTCGTCCCTCGTTGAAACCATGTTTTATCTTTGGCCTTTTGATAATGCCTAACAACGAGGGAGAGAGCCGAACGAACACGGCCTGATGACCCTCTGTTGATCCCCATTTTATTTTGATGGAGACGATGACGTAAAAGGAGGCAGCAACCGAAGAGGACCGCGATACCGGGTGCCGCGCGAAGAGGGAATGACCACGACCCGCAACCACGGGCCGCTCAGCCGACAAAGAACCGGACTGACCGGAGACACCGCGACACGACAAGGGTCGACGCACTGCGGAGGACCGCAGACCGCACTCCGTGGGGTGATTCGGTGGGAGAACCGGCCGGCTCGTCGGCCGGCCGGGTTGGAGAAGGTGCGACACCCGCAGGTGCCGCGCGCGAGGAGAGCAGCCCGCACCGGACGCTCGCACCGAGAATACCGGCCGACTATATTGGACGGTGGCATCGCTGGTTCAAGAAAGCGGGGGGCCACGCCCGCCCACCCCACCCCCCACACCTTTCACCCATCTGTGCTAAGCCGCTTGGCCAGTTGGGACGAGCCGCGCCCCTCGGACCGGGCCACGCGCTTCACCGAGCCGTTCTGACGGAAGCCGGTTTGGACCCGCCAAAACCATGACGACCCGACCCACCAGCCCAATGGGCTTAACGAGTCGGTCCTGTTACGATTAAATGAAAATAACATTAAGACCGCGCGTCTGATCCTTTTTCCATATGTGGAATTGGGATCCTTGAGATGAGGCGGTCCTTTTGAGATACTCTAAGTGAGTTTTGGATGACTTAGGAATATGGAGGGTTTGGAATGTGCGTAATTCAAACCAGGCCCCTGGAATGGAAAAACCAATAACTCTTAGACCGGGCGTCAGATTTACGCGACGTCTGTCGGGTTGGGTTTCTTTGGACGAGACAAAACTTCAAGATTCATCAACTCAAGACTTCGTGATAGTTGATGTATCGACACCATTTTCTCAAAGAGAGGACCCTCCTGGAACCGATCGTGCTGTGTGCGGAAACCCTAGAGCTGGCTGCGACTGCAACTATTACCATAGTTGAATCCTCAGTGGGTTAGACGACGACGACAATCATACTAGGATCCTTTGTGGGTTTGATTATTATGACATCTGTACTAGAATCCTCTGTGGGTTCGACAGTGATGAATACTATTCCTGTATCCTATGTGGGTCCGACAGTTTTGACTTCTGTATTAGTATCCTACATGGGTCCGACAGAGTAGCTGGTCTAGAATTCTATGTGGGTCTGACAACTTAGCTAGTCTAGTATCCTACGTGGGTCCGACAACTTAGATGAATCCGTTACTACATCTGATCATCTCTATCCCTTTGCGAAAGATATATACCTATGTGAGCTGAGTCTTGACATTTAATCATTATCATCGAAGTGATTGGTTTTATTTCCTGTGTGGACTGGGTTTTTCTTGGGCTCGAGAGTTGGAGCCGAACTGTGACCGATAACATAAGTATATGTATGGGCATATACCTAAGTAGAGTTGGTTGATACTTTGTGATTTTATTTTTCTTCGGTGATTTATTCTGTGTAGATTCTGGGAGACATTTGGGGGTCTCGGGGTCCCTACTAATTATCGTATACTCACCCCTTCACTGGCTTTGCTAGCACTAGGTTGTGTTGGGCACAGAGTACTGACAACACTGATCGAGGTGGAGACTTGTGGAGATGGACGGTACCCGGAGGTGGACCACTTGGCGAGATGTACACGGAGCGGACGACCCGACCTAAGGTGCTGAGTAGGCCATCTGTACCCATCCTTCAGGTGGGATTTCCAGAGGATGACTCAGTGGTTGCTATTCAAATTTACTGTAGTGGTACTAGCTATTCAGTTGTACTTTAATTTATAGTTGGGTTTGTATACTGGCCCATTTACTGTTCAGCACATAATTTTGTACTCATTTTTAGAGAGTGCTTTATTTTGTTGTGTACCCTGTTGTGTTTGTATACTTTTATAAAGGCAATGCCTTCCATTTTTATTGGGATTTATGCCTCTGCTTCTAGTCACTAGCCCCTAGCCTATGGAGGGTAGGCTTGGGGTAGTCACGACACGGGCCCCGAGGACGGGTCTTGACAAATTGGAATCACAGGAGTCAGTTATACCGCAGAAATTAGACTCTGAATTATTTTCTTTGAAGAAATAGTGTTAAGGGTATTGAGTGTGGTTTTCAGTCGAGGGAGTCTAGTGTTGGTGCGGTGGCCGACATATCCATCCACCAGGACCCTGACCTCTGATTTCTAACTTAGTGCATGAAAACACTGATTGCATCTGTGTTTCAATAGTTTTCGCTATGATTACTTTGTTTCATCTCACCAGGTATACTATTTTGACTGCGGCACACCTGTTTCTTTTCAGGATGGTCCCATGAAGGCAGCCTGCTAGGGTTCCAAGTTACATATGGGAGGGTAGCCCACCGAGCGACGTGGCCTCGGTGTAGGGTCCCATCACAGTGAAGGCACCAGCGGTACCACTACCCGCTGGGCCAGCGATACCACCGACCCCAGCAGCAGAGAGTGCATGCCACTTGAGGGAATTTCATGAGTTTCAGTGACAGAGGCCGCCCCGGATCCGTGCAGAGATGGACCAATAGGCAGCTATGGAATGGCTGGAGGATATCGTCAGTTTTTTCAGATTGGTAGGGACACTAGTCGATCTTATGGTGATCCTTGCCGCGAGTCTCCTAGACACAGCAGCAGGTAGATGGTGGAGCCTGATGTTCCACGTGCATGACGAGGAATCTTTACTTTGGAAAGACTTCAGGAGTCTATTCCTCTCAGAGTTTGTTCCAGCCACCATTCGTACGGTGCAGATTCTAGAGTTACTTCATCTACGACAGGGCAGTATGGCAATTGCTCAGTACTCAGCGAGGTTCACTGACCTCTCACGCTACTCCATGAACATGGTATGAGGCCCATTCTCTAGGTCCCGGTCCTTTGATCAGGTAATCAGACCTGAGATCAAAACTTCGATGATCTCCCTCAGTATTCTGACGCAGGCGGGAGTGCTGGAGAGTGCCCTTCTTGTGGATAGATTTATCGCTGAGCTGACACCAGCATTGAGACCCACCGTAGGGCGACACATAGTGGATTCTTCCTTAGCCGGCAGTAGACAGTTGATGCAGAAGTCCATGCCGACTAGACCATCAGGTGGGAGACCCCAAGATACAGGTTTGGATGTACGGGGCACACGAAAACGAGCCAGTTATACAAGGAGAAGGTAGCACTATGAATGCAGCGGGCAGGGTCACATGGATCGAGACTATCTGACCCGCCATACATATGAGTAGTAGATAGTAGAGGGACCTCCCAGGAAGAGGTAGAGGTTTGACCGTGGAGGTATGTAGGGGGAAAGTGGATGAAGTAGAGGAGCTGGCTGAGCAGCGGGTGGTGGACGACGCTTTGAGGTGCTACCACCACCACCACCAGGTGGGTCACCCCGATCACAGGGAGCTGGCAGACATGGGAAGGCTTAGCTTTAGGCAGTCGAGGCCTACGACCATGTCTCACCTGAGATGATTCTAGGTACCATCTGTGTCTACTCCACCCTTGCTGTAGTACTTATAGAAATAGGTGTGAGACATACTTTTATGTCCACTGGCCTTGTTCGGAGATCAGAGATTCTGACGGAGTCGTTGGCTTGATCCTTATGGATAGAAACTCCTACGAGAGAAGAATCGTTGATTATGTACTGGTTCAGATAGTGTCAGCTTACTCTAGGAGGTGAGAGCTTCAGGTGGGATCTTCTTGTAGTGGCATCGAGGCCTTACGACATCATCTTGGGTATGGACTGGTTGTCTATAGTCCATGATCAGATCGACTACATTAGGCGCAATGTGCGGTGTGTCTGCATGGATGGGACACGGTTCACATTCACAGGTGAGAAGGGAGCCATTAAAGTGTAGGATGGAATTTCTTGGAGGAGAGTGCAGATGATAACACATAATTTGGATAGTCCCATCCTCGAAGCGGTTGATGTGCAGAGTCCGAGTTTTCCTATTGTGGTGGATCAGAATGTGGACGTTTTTCCTAGTGATGTTATAGGAGTACCTCCTCGCAGAGAGGTATAATTCTACATAGACATGTACCCCAAGACAACACCGATATCTACTTCAGCATATCGAATGGCTCCCGTCGAGCTTCGTGAGGTACATGTAAATATGGAGGACTTTTAGGGAAAGGGATTTATCTGACCCAGTGTTACACCCTGGGCTTCTCCAATTTTTTTCGCCAAGAAGGCAGATGGGTGATTACGACTGTGTGTCGATTACCGTTGCCTGAATTAGGTGACCGTGAAGAACAAGTACCCACTCCCAAGTATTGACAACCTCTTTGATCATCTCAAGGGAGCACGATGGTTCTCGAAGATAGACCTCATGTCATGCTATCACCAGCTCAGAGTTCGAGATGAGGATGTTAAGAAGACGGACTTCAGGTGTCAGTATGGCCACTATAAGTTCTTGGTTATGACCTTCGGTGTAACCAACACAGCAGTAGTGTTAATGAGTCTCATGAAAAATATCTTTCAGCCTTACCTAGATTTATTTTTCCTAGTTTTCATTGATGACATACTAATTAACTCGACTACTGAGGAGGAGCACGCCAACCACTTACGGGTTGTACTGGATACTATCTGAGTGCACCGGTTTTACAGTAAGCTCTCAAAGTTCCAATTATGGATTCGAGAGGATCACTTCTTGGGAAACGTCCTCTCGAGGGATGGAGTTGTAGTGGATCCAGTGAAGATCGAGGAATTAATTTCATGGGATCCACGTAGGAGCATGCCAGAGGTACAGAGTTTTTTGGGTCTGGCTAGAAACTATCAGATATTTGTGACATATTTCTCCAAAGTTGCAGCACCACTTTCAGCCTTGACAAAGAAGGGGAAACCCTTCGTGTTGTCAATGAGATACCAGTAGATCTTTCAAGAGCTAAGGCAGAGATTGACCAGTGCGCCCATCTTGAGGCTACCAGCGGAGGGCATAGGGTACATAGTTTACTATGACGCATCAGGGACCAGACTCAGGTGTGTCCTTATGAAAGAGAGAGCAGTGATCGTGTATGGTTCATGACAGTTGAGACGAAACGAGAAGAACAAAAATACCCATGACCTAGAAATAGTAGCAGTGGTCTTCCCCTTGAATATGTGGTGGAATTATCTGATGGGTGAGCGCTTTACAGTCTATTCTGACTACCAGAGTCTCAGGTAAATCTTCTTGCAGAAGGACCGTAACATGAGATAGCGACAATGGATCGAGTTCCACCATGACTATGACATTGCGATAGTATATACTCATGGGAAGGGGAACATTGTAGATGATGCTCTGAGTAGGAGACCAGGTATTCATCTGCTAGGAGAGGCGAGAGAGCAGCTAGCTGCGTTACAGATATCCTTTGTGGATATAGATGGAGCAACCTTTCTTCAGTCTCTCACAGTCACTCCTCCACTTCTTCAGCGAGTGAGGGAGGCACAATGTGGGGATGTTGACTATGAGACGTGACATGATCAGATATCCTCCAGGAATGAACCTGATGGCTTTTCTGATGGAGGGGAGCACGCCATACTCTACAAAGGATGTACTATGGTACCGGTTGCACTATATGAGGAAGTGTTGAGGGAGTTTCACACATCCCCACTAGACATAAATCCAGGATTGGTGAAGATATATCAGGACCTTAGATGACAACACTGGTGGCCACGTATGAAGAAGGTTGTAGCAGAGTTTGTATCACGATGTCTCACTTGTCAACAAGTGAAGGTAGTGCACCAGGTACCATCAGGCTTGGTACAACCCTTAGAGGTTATAGAGTGGAACTGGGACAAAATATCCATGGATTTCGTTATGGGGCCTCCACGTACATCCAGAGGACACGACTCTATCTGGGTGATCGTCAACCGACTCAACAAGTCGGACCACTTCCTACTGATCAGAGAGCAGGACTCGGTAGAGAGATTGGGATGACTCTACATTCAGGGGATCATATGGCTTCATGGTGTTCCATCGTCTATCATTTCCAATCGAGATACTCGATTCAATTCCCAGATATGGAAGGGATTTAAGGAGGCTTTTGGGATCCATCTTCACTTGAGCACCACCTTTCATCCTCAAATGGATGGCCATACTGAGAGGACCATTCAGAATCTCGAGAAAATGCTTCGTGCATGTGTCACCAACATTGGTCGCAGCTTGGAGGCTCATCTACCCTCGGTAGAGTTTGCGTACAACCACAACTACAACTCCACCATCGGGATGGAACCTTACGAGGCACTGTATGACCGACCTTGTAGATCACCTCTATGCTGGACTGACCCAGGGGAGTCAGCACTTGTAGGACAAGAGATGGTTCAGCCTACAACAGAGAATGTGCAGATCACCTAGGAGCGGATGAAGACTGCACAAAACAGACAAAATTCCTATGCTGATAGGAGAGGGAGACAACTGGGGTTTGAGGATGGTGACCACATTTTCCTACAGGTCTCACCTTGACGATGTCTATGGATATTTCACTAGGGAGGCAAGTTATCTCCCCGATTCATAGGAATTTACAAGGTCCATAGCAGAGTAGGTGAGGTGGCTTACCGCATGGCCCTTCCATCTCAGTTTCACTGGGTGCATGATGTATTCCACATATCTCATCTAAGGAGATACGTGCACGAAACGACCCACATCATCGATCATGGGGAGATGGACATCGATGACGGGGTGACATTCACGGAGGTCCTGGTGGAGATCGAGTATCGATACAATCGGGTCCTACATGGATGGTCGATTCATCTTGTGCGCATTCGCTGGCAGCACATGAACCTCCAGGAGAGATCTTGGGAGAGGGAGGCCCAGATGCGAGCTCAGTACCCCCATCTATTTCCCTAGTGTGTGTTATAATTTTACGGGGACCTAAAGCCCTGAGGTGGGTGTAATATAAAGACCCAATAATTTCAAGAGAACTTTTTTCTTAAATACTTTAGAATTTTACGAGTCTGCGGTTCCTTACGACACTTGATTCTGAGGCCCGGTGTGCCCGACTCAATTTCTGAAGTTTTTTTCAGGTGCGTTCAGTAAACATACATGCAGGTTTTTCTATCTTTTGAACCAGTTCTCGTATTTGAAATCTAAGCGCACCGATGAACATGCATCACCAGTATTCGCTTAAGGGGACCTTTTCCGTAGTTGTGTTTGCTCAGGAGGAGAAGTTAATTTTTGTGGTTTAATATAAAAGTTAAATAAAATTATTGTGAACAATTTTATTTATCCTGGGTAGTTATAACCAACAAGGAGAAGTTATTGGTGGGGCCCACATCCACATAACCTCTCATGAGAGGATATTTGTGAGGTGGGGCCCACATGAGCCCTAACTTATAACCTCCCCTCAACTACCCATTAACTTCCCCCATTAATTAATTTGAAAACCCCCCTTAATGAATGAGATATCTTCACCTCCCTCTCTCGCACCTTAATATTTGCCAACACTTTTTAATTAATTAATTGATCACTTCAATTAATTGATTAAAGTTTTTGAATTTTGAATTACATGTGTGAATAAAATAATAACCATAACTATTATTTTATTTTGGAACTCGTTGTGTTGGGAGAATTTTGGGAGAGCTCAAGAGAAGAATAGTGTTCTTATTTTGACAAAGAACACCGTCCTTCAACGATGAACAACTCTGACGAAGAATTAGAGGGACACCCTCACCTTCCTTCACTACTTCAACTGGGGCAAGGAAGGAGGTGAAATCACAATAACGCTACCTACCTCTCTCTTCCTCCAAAATTGATGGAACGACACCGTCATCCGCGACCCCCGACCACCATAATGATCATCTTCCATGGCTCGTCGATGAACGAACCTTTTTCAAGGTATGAGGTTTCTTTTAATTTTAATTGAATAAAACTGTTCTTCGTCCCTTGTTGAAACCATGTTTTATCTTCAGCCTTTTGATACCGCCTAACACAGAGGGCGCATGTAGAGACCCGAAGCTTGACGTACATTGACATTACATTACATTTGCGGAATACTTAGTACATAACAAAAACACACATGCAAGGATCGTAATAGTTTAGTGTCTTTGGAAACTCAGAACGTAATCTTCTAATCATGGTGAAAGATCTTCAACATCTCCCATAACGATCTTCTTTTTTTATACCTAAAACCTTTCTTTATATCCTGGGGAAAATAAAACATAAAAGGGTGAGCTCAAATGCTCAGTAAGGGTAAACAAAAGAAATATCAATCACATCATATACAAAAGAACATAACTTTTGGAAATCTTAACCTGCAAAAGAGATCATAATTTTAATAACATGGGGTAAATCATGGCAGTGAAATGTAATCAGAATAGTCATAACATAAAACATGAATCTTTTTGGCATTCACACATAATCATAGAGAATCATTTCTTTTTATTCAAGACTCATTTCCAAGACTATCTTAGTGTAAAAAGTCCCTTTCTGAACCGAGTCACCCTGGTTTCAGTCCTGTTTCACTGAACTGGTATAACCTACCGTTCCAGCCATGTCTATCTCATGAGATATAAAATCTTTACCCAATGCATTGGAGGGAGATATAGGTCCCACCCATCTCATAATGATACCATTCTTATGTGTGCCACTAAATCATAAATCATACATCATTGCATAACCCATTTAATAAAAATGGGATTCTTAAATAACATGACATCATAAAACAATTAATATAATATAAAGGAATTTATAAAAATAATTCCATCACTACATAATCAAATAAATGTAATAATAGGGATAAAAACAGAACCCTTTATTATCTTAGATGGAAAATAATTTTGATAAAACACTTGAACTCCATTCTTGAGGAAAATATCATTTCTTCTTAAAAAACATGTTTCCTTTCTTAACATGTCATACAACTTTAAACTAAAAGAAGTTGATTAAAAATAAACTTGAAAACTTGTAAAGGAAGATTATTGGAAATATTGTTTTAAAAATCCATTCATGCCGTATAAGTTAAAAAAACATTCTTCTCATACTTTTGTCGGAAAAGTCAAAAAGTACCTCCTACGAAAAACGACAAAATATTCCTTTCATATCTTTTTCTAAAAACTCATCGAAGGGTAAAAATGGATTTAAACTATTGTAGAAGGATATAAATATTACATATTGAGGAAACATGGATGTGGATGATAAAATACACCCCAGTAAATTCCAAAGTATAAACAATCTCGGATAAAAATGAGATTGTGATATTTCCCTTACCTTAGGTCCGATTTGCTTCATAAGTGTCCGAGCCTCCTATATAATGATTTAAATAATGTCATTGACTTATTCCAGAATCATAATAATTGTTATGATATCATATATGGTTCACTTATGACTTTATTTTACCCATTCTTTTGTAAATTCCATGTTAAAGAGCGTTTTGGGTAAAATTGTTTCATTTATCGTAGGTGTTTGGACTTGTTGGTCTTGACATTATTATTACTTATATCATTATTTAATTACTTACAGAATATAAAACATGATTTATATATCATATATATTCAGTATATATATATAATAGATAGATAAATGAAATGAAACACACCGTTCATGGAGACGGTAGTACGTACGTACGCATGAACGTTGTTTTCCTTTCCTTATTGTCTTGAATGGAAGTAAGTAGATGACATACATATATACATAAATCCAGTAGCTTTATAATGTAATATATTTCATTATTATTGCTTATATATACTTTAGAATCATTCTTAAATGGTTAACATGGAGAATGAATCTCATCGCGTCGTGGAGACGGTAGTCCGTACGTACGCACGAGCGATGATATCGTTCTCATGATTGTGAAATTATGTTGAAGTGTATGTATACTATTTCAGTATCAATATCACTTTATAATAATCATATATAGTTACTAATTACACCATTATACCCATCCAATTATGGTGGTGGAAGAAAATAGATTACACCACGGCGTGGAGACGGTATTCCGTACGTACGCACGCGCGGTGATTTCCTTTTTACGTAGGATGGATAGAAGGTTAATTAGAGTTGTTTCATATTTATAATAACATATCAGTATATAAGAAATACTTATGTTATTACTTTATCATTAAAAAACTAAGTATGAAGAAGTTTAAGAAGAAAGAAATTGAAAAAGATCGGTAATGGATATTACCTCTTTTTGACGCGCCTTCACTTAACCTCCACTTAAAGAACTAAGGATGGTTTTGAAGAAGACTAGGACCTCTAGGATGATACTAGGGAAGTGGAGAAGAGATTTTTTCAGGGTTTGTCTGAGCTTGAATGCTCAAATTGGTGTGAGGAGGAGAGGGAGGAGGTGCCCTTTTATAAGGGAGGAGAGGGGTACCTTTGGAATAACAAAAAATATTATTTTATTATAAAGTCAATTTAGGTTTTAAATAGCCTCAAATTGATATATTTCTACGCTAAGGTGGGTATGGGTGGAAATAATTTCATCCAATAGAATTTAGACAAGTTTAGGTTCCTATTTTAAATTTATCATTTAGATTTAACATTAAGTTAAATAATTGTACTTTTACCGTGTCTTCTTGTGTTCTTACACTATAAGGTTAATAAACTTACTATAAGAAGCCAAACTAACCCCAAGTTGTTTATTATTAATATATATAACCTTAGATAAGTAATTTGGCCGAACCTTATATTTTTAGGAATAAAATAACAATTAATAATATAATATTTGTTTTAAAAACTATTTTATGTCAATTTTGACACTATTTAGTAATTGATTTTTGTGAAAATCATAACAGAATGATAAGTTCAAAAAAAGTTAATTAAATCAATACAAACATGTCATATTAACGTATAAAATTAGCGTAATTCATAAAAAGTCTCAAATTATATTTATTTGGGTATTTATAACATCAATTATGTCAAACTTTCATTAATAAGATAATTACTGCATCATCGTTGTGTCTTAAATAAATTAAATTATTTATTGTTTAAAAATTACAAATAAAATAAAATTATTTATGAAATCTTTTTATCTTTCTAATGAATATTTATAGTCGATTTTATCGTATGTATAACTCCATATGAAAAATGTTGTAGTAAATAAACTTTGATTTTACCTCTTTTAACCCTTCTTTAAATAAATTAATAATAAATGTCCTAATCTAATCCAAGTGGGCCTAAATGGTCATATTTTATTCGTATGTATGTTTTTGGTCGAATTACACTTGTCCAATAGAATTAGGACATGTGTTAGGGTAATAATAATATCATTTCTACCCTTAATTACCCTATTTACTTTTTATCGTGGTAAAAAAAAGTAAAAAGTTACTATTCACCAAAAATTATTTTCATCTCATTGAACCGCATTTTAGTCCTTGATATTAACCGTGTATCTAGGATTTTCGAAATTCCACTCACAGAAGCGGTAAAATTAAGTTTTATGATAAATTCAGTTTTTTTAACTACCACTTAGTGGTTTCACTATTCATCAAAAATTGAAAGTTTTCAGAAAAGTACCAAAATTTCACCCTAGGCTAATTTCGATATTCCGAATCCAAAAATGAATTCCATTTTGAAAAATAAAATTTACAAAATTTCAAAAAGTGGTTATTACTATTCATAACGACTAGTTTTAATAATATTTTAATAGCATATTGTTGTTTAGTGAAACTCGTTATTGCGTACTACACACGCTATCGAGGAAGGTCACGATTGCATGTAATGCAAGGCAAGTCAAGGATGTGTGTTGTGCAAGCTCCTTTTGGTGTAGCATTCAACACAAGACATTAGTGAAATTAAAAAAAAATATTTTTCATAAAATCTTGGGCTGTAACATTTTACCCCCCTTAAAATGAATTTCGCCCTCGAAATTCATCGGGGTTATAAATGGTTTACTATTCGAAAGTTTCTTTAATAGAAACCCACATCGTAAAAAGAAATACCAAAACCAATCTTTAAAAACGAAAGTATGAAACATAATGGTTACCCAAATAAACTAATCACTAGGTTTCCACATAGGTGAAAATATGGATATGGAAGAAAAATCTAACCATCATGTTCT
Source organism: Viscum album (assembly GCA_963277665.1). Classification (NCBI taxonomy): domain Eukaryota; kingdom Viridiplantae; phylum Streptophyta; class Magnoliopsida; order Santalales; family Viscaceae; genus Viscum; species Viscum album. The sequence continues at coordinate 1,717,209,936 of OY728130.1, forward strand.
GATGGAGAGTGGTAGAGAACATGGCTATGGAAAATCCAACAATCACAAATCCATAAATTTGTGATGATCTAAGGTACCATCTGATTAATCAGATATAAGAGCACTAGGACAACATTTTTGGTTTTCAAGATCGTTTCCCTAAAGTTGAAGAGTTTGAATTAGAATAAATACTTACTTTATTTTGGTACAATCTCACTGTTGTTCGTGCCTTGAACAATTTCTACTTCATCTCTTAAATAAATGAAGTTGAATTTGTTATTCGTGAAGTGTTAGCAGATCATGTGATAGAATGACGGGTCATTCCATCTGTCTCAAACAAAAGGTTAGCAAAAGTTATTAAATATACATAAGTCATTCTATAGTGAGATTAACCATATATGGTTCCTAAAATGGACTTATACATCATATATCATACTGCTTAATATAATAAAACTAGTTTCTACCAAACAGAGACTTCCTGTAGGCCAGTGGTTGGCGATAAAGGCCAGTCCCACTTCGGTTGTGGGTTAGATTCCCACAGCCTTGTCCGACGCGATGGGCTGTCGCCCGTCCTGCATGTTGTCCTTTTTCTAAAGCTATATTACTATAACATCCCATCAATAATATCGAAAAACGTTTTATCCTAACTTATGTCCAACATAATCTATTCTAATCTTTAGGCTTATCTAAAATACTTCGGTCCAAGCTCATAGTATAAAGAAAATGATTACTTGAAATGTCACAGAACAATCACGTGAATGCCATCATTTATCCCCCATATATCATAAGATATATCTTGTTGTTCAAATGTGAATACCTTAATCATGTATTCTCTTGAAGAATGAATACCCATTACACCTTAGTGAAAACATGAATGCAGTTAAAAGTTAACACTTTCCATATACCAAAACCCAAAAATTCTTTATACTCAAACCATGATATAACCTTCTCCTTATATCATTCATGAGCTCATGGATACTATCAAACATTTAATTTTCTCCTTATCCCTTCATTATGCGCATATCATCTATATTCCAAAAATATCTGAATAACCTTTCATGGATACTGGCAACATTAATCATACACTTTCAAAACTCAAGGAAAGACAACAGTGTAACAATCCATAGATGTATCTATATTACATAGTAGCATGAGATTACTTATACAACATTAAACCATTGAGCGAGCTTCAAAAATTCTTTCATCTCACATATCATTTGTAGTCTCTTCATCATCATCCACATAAATACTACCCATACGACCATACTGATTCTCTTCATGAGACTTTCCCTTAGGGAATTGGTTTGCATAATGCCCGCACATTCCACATTTAAAACATTTAACCATTGTTGATGTCGTAGAAATACCATTATCCTCATCCCTGTTGTTAACTAAACCTTTTCCTTTGCACTTACTGGCTTTGTGTCCTTCTTTTCCACACCCAAATCATCATCCAGTTCCTTTGAAACATTCTCTTTGATGCCTCTTCCCACATGATTTACATAGGGGAAATTGAACTTTCTTTCCTCTATGATCATCATGAAACTCCATCTTTCTCTTATTAGTTGAGTCAGGAAACTTACCAAATTTTACTTTATTGATCATATTATGAGATTGCTGATTTGGCATAATAATGATGTTTGGTCTTCCAAATCCCATTTCATTTGGTTGCTCATGAAGAATATCATTCCATTGTCCATCATATCCTCCATTATCGTGAATCATCTTGTTTCCAGCCATTTTCTAAAACCCAAAAAGAATAGTGTGAGAGGCAAAAATCATAATAAAGGGGGAGTAACTTCAATATCTAACATCTTTGGTTTAATCTAATTTCGTTACCATAGTTCTAGGACTATATCCTATATGTATACTTATCCGTCGGGACATCCCAAGACATACCTTAGAAATATCTCTAGGGATCTCACTAACGTTTTCGCATCCTAGTTTCCAAAGGTTGACTAATCCTTTCCTCTGATACCAACTGTAGAGACCCGAAGAATGACATACATTGGCATTACATTACATTTGAAGAATACTTCGTACATAACAAAAACACACACGCAAGGATCGTAATAGTTTAGTGTCTTTGGAAACTCGGAACGTAATCTTCTAATCGTGGTGAAAGATCTTCAACATCTCCCATAAATATCTTCTTTTTTTATACCTAAAACCATTCTTTATATCCTAGGGAAAAGAAAACATAAAAGGGTGAGCTCAAATGCTCAGTAAGGGTAAACAAAAGAAATATCAATAAAATCATATACATAAGCACATAACTTTTGGAAATCTTAACCTGCAAAAGAGATCATAATTTCATAACATGGGGTAAATCGTGGAAGTGAAATGTAATCACAATAATCATAACATAAAACATGAAACTTCTTGGCATTCACCCATAATCATAGAGAACCATTTCTTTTTAGTCAAGACTCATTGCCAAGACTATCTTAGTGGACAAAGTCCCTTTCTGAACCGAGTCACCCTCGTTTCAGTCCTGTTTCACTGAACCGGTATAACCTACCATTCCAGCCATGTCTATCTCATGAGATATAAAATCTTTACCCAATGCATTGGAGGGAGATATAGGTCCCACCCATCTCATAATGATACCATTCTTATGTGTGCCATGAAATCATAAATCATAAATCATTGCATAACCCATGTAAGAAAAATGGGATTCTTAAACAACATGACATCATAAAACAATTCATATAAGATAAAGGAATTTATAAAAATAATTCCATCACTACATAATAAAATAAATGTAATAATAGGGATAAAAACAGAACCCTTTATTATCTTAGATGGAAAGTAATTTTGATAAAACACTTGAACTCCATTCTTGAGGAAAATATCCTTTCTTCTTAAAAAACATGTTTCCTTTCTTAACATGTCATAAAACTTTAAACTAAAAGAAGTTGATTAAAAATAAACTTGAAAACTTGTAAAGGAAGCTTCTTGGAAATAATGTTTTAAAAATCCATTCATGCCGTATAAGTTAACAAAACATTCTTCTCATACTTTTGTCGGAAAAGTCAAAAAGTACATCGAACGAAAAACGACAAAAGATTCTTTTCATATCTTTTACTAAAAACTCACTGAAGGGTAAAAATGGATTTAAAATATTGTAGAAGGATATAAATATTACATATTGAGGAAACATGGATGTGGATGATAAAATACACCCCAGTAAATTCCAAAGTATAAACAATCTCGGATAAAAATGAGATTGTGATATTTCCCTTACCTTAGGTCTGATTTGCATCGTAAGTGTCTTAGCCTCCTGTATAATGATTTGAATAATGTCATTGACTTATTCCAGAATTATAATAATTGTTATGATATCATATATGGTTCACTTATGACTTTATTTTACCCATTCTTTTGTAAATTCCATGTTAAAGAGCGTTTTGGGTAAAATTGTTTCATTTATCGTAGGTGTTTGGACTTGTTGTTCTTGACATTATTATTACTTATATCATGATTTACTTACATCCAGAATATAAAACATGATTTATATATCATATATATTCAGTATATATATATATAATAGATAGATAAATGAAATGAAACACACCGTTCATGGAGACGGTAGTCCGTACGTACGCATGAACGTTGTTTTCCTTTCCTTATTGTCTTGAATGGAAGTAAGTAGATGACATACATATATACATAAATACAGTAGCTTTATAATGTCATATATTTCATTATTATTGCTTATATATACTTTATAATCATTCTTAAATGGTAACATGGAGAATGAATCTCATCGCGTCGTGGAGACGGTAGTCCGTACGTACGCACGAGCGATGATATCATTCTCATGATCGTGAACTTGTGTTGAAGTGTATGTATAATATTTCAGTATCAATATCACTTTATAATTATCATATATAGTTACTCATTACACCATTATACCCATCCAATTAAGGTGGTGGCAGAAAATAGATTACACCACGGCGTGGAGACGGTATTCCGTACGTACGCACGCGCGGTGATTTCCTTTTTCAGTAGGATGGATAGAAGGTTAATTATAGTTATTTAATATTTATAATAACATATTATTATATAAGAAATACTTATGTTATTACTTTATCATGAAAAAACTAAAGAATAAGAAGTTGAAAAAGAAAGAAATTGAAAAAGATCGGTAATGGATATTACCTCTTTTTGACGCGCCTTCACTTAACCTCCACTTAAAGAACTAAGGATGGTCTTTGAAGAAGACCAGGACCTCTAGGATGATACTAGGGAAGTGAAGAAGAGATTTTGGCAGGGGTTGGCCGAGCATGAATGCTGAAATTGGTGTGAGGAGGAGAGGGAGGAGGTGCCCTTTTATAAGGGAGGAGAGGGGTACCTTTGGAATAACTAAAAATATTATTTTATTATAAAGTCAAGTTCGGTTTTAAATAGCTCCAAATTGATATATTTAGAAGCTAAGGTGGGGGTGGGTCGAGATCCTCTCATCCAATAGAATTTAGACAAGTTTAGGTTCCTATTTTAACCTTATCATTTAGATTTAACATTAAGTTAAATAAGTGTACTTTTACCGTGTCTTCTTGTGTTCTTACACTATAAGGTTAATAAACTTACTATAAGAAGCCAAACGAACCCCAAGTTGTTTATTATTAATATATATAACCTTATCTAAGTCATTTGGTAGAACCTTAGATTTCTAGGAATAAAATAACAGTTAATAATATAATATTTGTTTTAAAAACTATTTTATCAATTTTGACACTATTTAGTAATTGATTTTTGTGAAAATCATAAAAGAATGATAAGTTCAAACTAAGTTAATTAAATCAATACTAACATGCCATAGTAACCTAAAAAATTTGTGTAATTCATAAAAAGTCTCAAATTATATTTATTTGGGTATTTATAACATCAATTATGTCAATATTTCATTAATAGGATAATTACTGCTTCATCGTTGTGTCATAAATAAATTAAATTATTTAATGTCTAAAAATTACAAAAAAACTACAATTATGTAGGAAATCTTTTTATGTTTCTAATGAATATTTATAGTCGAATTTATCTTATGTATAACCCCATATTAAAAATGTTTTAGTAAATAAACTTTGATTTTACCTCTTTTAACCCTTCTTTAAATAATTTAATAATAAATGTCCTAATCTAATCCAAGTGGGCCTAAATGGTCACATTTTATTCCTATGTTTGTTTTTGTTCGAATTACACTTGTCCAATAGAATTAGGACATGTGTTAGGGTAATAATAATATCATTTCTACCCTTAATTACCCTATTTACTTTTTACCGTGGTAAAAAAAAGTAAAAAGTTACTATTCACCAAAAAATATTTTCATCTCATTGAACCACATTTGAGTCCTTGATATTAACCGTGTCTCTTGGATTTTCGAAATTCCACTCATAGAAGCGGTAAAATTATGTTTTATAAAAAATGCAGTTTTTTTAACTACCACTTAGTGGTTTCACTATTCATCAAAAATTGAAAGTTTTCAGAAAAGTATCAAAATTTCACCCTAGGCTAATTTCGATATTCCGAATCCAAAAATGAATTCCATTTTGAAAAATAAAATTTAAAAAATTTCAAAAAGTGGTTATTAATATTCATAGTGGCTAGTTTTAATAATATTTTAATAGCATATTGTTGTTTAATGAAACTCATTATTGCGTACTACACACGCTATCGAGGAAGGTCGCGATTGCGTGTAATTCAAGGAATGTCAAGGATGCGTGTTGTGCAAGCTCCTTTTGGTGTAGCGTACAACACAAGACATTAGTGAAATTAAAAAGAATATTTTTCATAAAATCTTGGGCTGTTACAGCGCAGGCTGAACGAACATGGCCCGATGAACCTCTATTGATCCTTGTTTTATTTCAGTGGAGACAGTGACAGAAGAGGATGCGGCGACTGAAGAGGACCGCGACACCGGGTGCTGCACGAAGAGGGAAAGACCACGACCTGCAACCGCGGGCTGCTCGACCGATGAAGAACCGGCTGGATAAATTTAGACGAACTGAAGAGACAGCGGCGCCATAAGGGGCGCCACGCTACGGAGGTCCGAAGCCTGCGCTCCGCAGGCTGCTTCGGCAGGTGAACCGGCCGACTCGTCGGCCGACTGGGTTGGAGAAGGCACGACACCCGTAGGTGCCGCTTGCGCCAGGAAGACCGGCTGGCTTCGGCTATCCGGATTGGAGGATGGCGCCGCCGGTTCGGGAAAGCGCCCCCGGCCCCGCTCAGCGGTCGGGCTGAGCCGCGGCCCGATGGGCTGGGTCGTGCCCCGGTTTGCTGGGCCGTGCCACGCCGGGTCGTGCTAGGCTGCACTATGCCTGGCGGTGCCGCACCAGGCCGAGCTGCGTCGCGCCGGGCCCTACCACGCCGTGCAAAATTGGTATGTGTCGCGGCAGGTTGGGCCATGGCAGACCGGGCCGTGCTGCACAGGGCCAGGCCGGGTGCTTCACCGGGCCGATCCGACACTATCTGTGTCGGACCCGCCAACACCGGGTCGACCCGACCCACCATCCCACTGGGCTTAATGGGCCGGGCCACACCGGGCTACACCGCGCCTCACCGAACCGGTCCGCGCCGCGCCAATCCTAGCCGTGCCGCACCAGGCCGGGCCGCACGCTTCACTGGGCCGGTCCGACACCAGCTGGGTTGGACCCACCAAAAACGGGTCGACCCGACCCACCAGCCCACTGGGCATAACAGGCTGGGCCCGTTACGCTTAAATGCGAATAACAATAAGACCCCGCGCCCGATCGATGTGCCATCTGCGGCACTGGGATCCCTGCGATGAGGTGGTCCTTTTGTGATACTCTACGTGAGTTTGGGACGACTTTGGAAAATGGCCGGGTTTGGATTGAGCGTAATTCCAACCGGGCCCCTGAAACAGAAACACCAATAACTCTCAGACCGGGCGTCGGATTGACGCGCCGTTTGTCGCGTTGGGTTTCTTTTGACGAGACGAAACTTTGGGATACATAAACTCAAGACATAGTGATACTTTATGTATCGAACCCCTTTGCTCGAGGATCGAACCCTCCTGGAACCGAGTATGCTTTGTGCCGAAACCCTAGAGATGGTTGCGACTACAACGACTACCGTACTACAATCCTCCATGGATTTGATGATGACGAAAATCGTACTAAATTTTTATTGGGTTTGACGACGATGACATCTATACTGGAATCCTCCGTGGGTTCAACAAGGATGACTGTTGTTCTTATATCCTACGTGGGTCTGATAGTTTGAATTTTGTACTAGTATCCTATGTGGGTCCGACATAGAAGATGGTCTTGTATCCTACATGGGTTCGACAAATTAGCTGGTCTAGTATCCTACGTGGGTCCGACAGCTTAAATGAATCAGTGATACATCTGATCATCTCTATCTCTTTACGAATGATATATACCTATGTGAGCTGAGTCTTGACTTTCAATCATTATCATATATGTGATTGACTTGCATTCCTGTGGGGACTGGGTTGTGCTTGGGCTCAAGAGTTGGAGCCCAACTATGATTGATAACATATTTATATGTATGGTCATATACCTAAGTAGAGTTGGTAGATACTTCGTGATTGTATCTTTCTTCTCTAGTTTATCCTTCGTGGATTCTGGGAGATCTTTGGGGGGGTATTGGTGTCCCTACTACGTATCATATTCTCACCCATACATGGGATTTTCCCACACTACATTGTGTTGGATGCTGATGACAGATAACACTGATCGAGGTGGAGACTTGTGGAGAAGGACGATACCTGGAGGTGGACCACTTGGCGAGATGTACATGGAGCGGACGTCCGAACCTGAGATGCTGAGGAGGCCATATGTAGCCGCCCTTTATATGGGATTTCCAGAGGATGACTTAGTGGTTTCTATTCAACTTTACTATAGATGTACTATCTATTCGGTTTTACTGTACTTTACAGTTGGGTTTGTATACTGGCCCATTTACGTTTCAGCACATGCTTTTGTACTCAGTTTTAATTAGTTATTTCTTATGTTGTGTACTCTGTTGTGTTTTTTTACTTTTACAAATCCAATGAATTACCTTCTTATCAGTATTTATGCCTTTAATGCTAGTCCCCAGTCCCTGGCATATGGAGGGAGGGCTTGGGTTAGTCACAACACGGGCTCCGAGGACGGGTCGTGACAACACACCATTTTAGAGTGCACCAAACTCTTAAAAACAATATATTCCGTCGTACCGCACACACCTCATGTCTGTTTGACATGTTGTCTCGTTCTACATTTCTCGAACAATATTTATATAGTTTTCCTATGATGTCAATTCATTTTTGGGATGTTTGCTGTGAATTTTACCATTTCACTTCATTTTGGTGTTTTATGACTTTGGAAATGCATTTCTGGTCACTACGGTCAGAGGACACCTTCGATTGATGTATCGTCTACCCGACCATTTCACAATTCATACCACAATTGTTGTCATATGATTTCATGAAATTACATTGTCATTTGTCTGGTTTTGACCACCCAACACACCCTTTTAGAGTGCGCCAAACTGTAAAAAAACATATTTGATCGTAATGCGCAGACCGAATATGTTGTACAATTAGAATAATGGCATAATGGTGTAATGGCCATTTGGCCTAACATCCAATTGGACAATTGGACAACTGACCAATTTCCCTAATGGTCTAAAATCCTAATTAACAATTTACCTAAGGAATTAATTGTCAATTTTCCTAATGTACTCCTGTAAAAATGGCCTAAGGATATAATTTTCCATCGATCTAATAGTCTCTTATAAAATTGTTCTAATTGATAAATAACCTAATGGTAAAACATAAAATGACCTAATAGCCTAATAGAATATTTTGGTAATGGCCCAATTAGCCAATTGGCCTAGTGGAATAATGGAATAATGACTAATTGTTCAATATGACTAATGTAATACTAGACAATTACCTAATTTAAAATTATCCTATTTGTATAATGAATAATTGTCTTAAAAAACTCCCACCGGACATCCCCCTTCGAATCCCCCTCTCACCGGAGAACACCAATCTGCAACCACCTCCCCCAACCCCGCCACTATCTTGATTTGAAATCACTTAAGTGAAGATGATGAATTTAAATACAATTGTTTGGTTAATGGAATGGATATCAAAAGATAACTAATTACTTGTACTTTTCTAAATCACTACAAATTAAAATTGAATACTAAAAATTACATAAAACTAGATTTTTTATTTTAATGAAAATGTGTCGGGGCTGGAAATTCGTGTGGGACATTAAACATTTTTCCCTATTGTGTTGTGTGGTTCATAAAACCAATATTCCCAGGATTCATTTGTGTCGTAACTCCCTTGGTCCAGTGAATTCCGACCAAGTCGGTAAGAATCAATCCCTTGGTGTAGAAATTGATTTCTATTGACTCTTTATTTAGGAAATGCCCTCTAGAAACAACAAGTATATCCAATGGTCATGGATTTCCTTGTAGTAATTCTCCCAAATATCCATGTAAACTCCATTCTTTGTCCGATATGGGGTTTCCAGTGAAATAAGAAATTGATTTTGGGAGAATTAGGTGAGAGACAATGAAAAAACACAATAATAGAGAAATTGGTTCTAACGAACCAAAATTTTCCCTAGCACCAACACAGGGGGGGTTTAGGTACTCGTAATGAAATTAATAAGAAAATTACTAATATTCATCAGAGAGTTCATTAAAATAGAAACTATAATAATACTAAGTACAAAAAAACTACAATAACCAGTGCCAAAAAACCTTCCTCCCCCCTATAAGGTTAGTTCCCAACCTACTTCTTCTTCATTCCCCAGTCCCCCTTGATCCGGATCACTCCCAAAAGTCTTCTTGGTCCGAAAGGGCCGTTTTCTAGTTGTCCAAAAGAAGGTAGAAAAGGGAACCCCGAGTAAAGGAGTGGGTGGAAAGTGAAAAAGCTAAAAGGAAGGCTGTAGTTGTCCCCAATGTTTGGGCGCACGGTTTGGTAGGCCATGCGCCAACCGTGCAGATGCTACTGTCTCAAATCCTAGAGGAGCATGGTTTTGTTGGATGGGATGCTTGGTTTGGGCAGGCCGTACACCAACCGTGAAGAGGGTACTGTCCGTGGTATCTTCTCCTGCATGATTTTCACACAGTTTGGATAATCGTGTGGATTGCCTCTGTCATCGAAATTTTTGAATTCTCTCTTCCTTCATGTCTAGTGCTTGATCAGGGTGACTCCATTCCCACATTTTCAAGGGAAAATAGTCCATAAGCCTCCAATTCCCTTCTAAATATCCAATATTCAAAGAACCAATGCTTTATCCTTTGGTGACCGATAAAAAAAGAACAATGTACAACAAAATTGTGAAATTCATGATAAACCATCCACAAAAATAATTTTATAGATATTAAACTAAGTGGAACTGCCTTATGCACAAAAGTGCATCACCTAACATCCAATCGGACAATTGGCCAACTCGCCAATTTCCCTAATGGCCTATCTACCTAATGAACAATTTCCCTAATGAACTAATGGTCAATTTTTCTAATGAACTCATATAAAAATGGCATAAGGATATAATTTCCAATCGATCTAACAGTATTTTAGACAATTGTTCAAATTGATAAATATCCTAATGAACAAATATCCAACGATCTAATGGCCAAATGAACAATTTTTCTAATTCATCGATTATCCAATTGGCTTAATGGAATAATGTAATAATTACTAATTGGCCAATAGGCCTACTGGCATAATGACCAATGACCTACTGTAAAATTATCCTAATGGAACAATGGCTAATTGTCTCAAAAAAACCCCACCAGACAGCCCCCTACGCAGTCCCCTCTCACCGGAAAACACCAATTTGTAGTCCCCACCCCCATCCCCACCACTCTCAACCCCCCCTAAACACCCCCTCCCACCTCCCGGACAGCCCACTCCCAACCCCCCGGACAGCCCACTCCCAACCCCCCGGACAACCCCCACCCTGAACAGCCCCCCTCCCAACCCACTCGGGGAGCTCCCAACCCCCCACCCACTGTACAACCCACTCCATACCCCCAGACATCTCCCAACCCCCACTCACAAGAACAACCCACTCCATTCCCCCTAACAGCTCTCAATACCCCCAGAAAAAATGTCCATGAGTATCCTTTCTTACCCTAGATGTAAAAGAATATTCAAACACATCATTTAACTTGAAACTCACCAATAGTGTGGAATTCGGATAAACATTAAATTATTCTTGATCATCACCAAGAAAACTAAATTTACCTTTTGAAACATCAATAATAACTCCACCAATAAGAAAAGAAACACACCTTGTGAATATGATGCATCATGCGTCGTCATGTCTGCTACCTCCATCTGGTGGGCCAAGGGCCTACAAACAATAATGAGTATTTTCATAACAAAATAATAGAAAGTAAATAAATAAATTCTTTATAAACCTGCATCGTATCATGGATTGCACCATCACCTGGATGCACATATTCTCGCAGTGTTCTAACCTCAGCGATCAATTGGGCATTTACCTCCTCAGAAGAGTGCAACCATTCCTCAAAATCCGACAAATGTTGTTTCAACTGAGAAATAGTATGACTGAAAACCATAAAAATGATACTACAGAATGAGAGAATCTCTGTTCCAATGGTCAAACAATATATATGCCCGTCCCGACCAATAATTCAATGGAAGATCTCATCCCTTCGCATGGGAAGCTGTTGCTGGTCATCTAGCAGCTGTTCTAACTCAGCTTCAAATTGAGCCAGTGAAATATTAAAAATATATACATATATATGTTAATATACAGATAAATTTATGTATTGGTAATGAGTTAATGCACTTAATATCAATCTTGCAGCCTCTGGATCATCTTGATCATGAGTCATCATCCACACCAACATTTTAACAGTTAGCACACCTTACTCCTGTAACTGTATATGAAAAGAATATAAACACAAAACCATATTAATTAATAAATCAATGAATTTATTATAAATACCTCATGTCAGATTTGAGACACGTGACGAGTCCCGAGCCTATGAGGTGGTCCCTGTAATGCTCGATTCTCAAAATGGCGTTCTAACACCTCCAACATTCAATTAATTCAAATTTCAAACAAATAAAACATTATTGAAAATATATATACCAAAATAAATATACAAACTACAACACCCTCATTAGACCAATATGAAACTAGGTCACGACACTGAGCCAGGAGAACACCTCTTGGGACTTTTTCCAGAATGTATTGGCCACCCACATTTGGTACCTAGTGGTCCTTCTTGACTTTTCCTTTATAATATTTCCACATATTATAACATTTTCTCATACACAGATGCCGATACTCATTGGGTCACACTTTTAGATTATTCTATTTAAGAAAAAAATCACACATGTTAGTATTGTTTATACATAGGGAAGAAATTAAAATGGTCTTCTAACCTGAACCTCCCCCAAAGACGATCGAATGTGTCTGGAGGGATAGAAGCCTAGTGACATGTGGTCAATGGAAATCGATTTGGGTCATGTAAGATATGACCCAACTGAAGAATAAATGCAAGGGCATTCAGTCCCGTAGGATGAAATATCTCAACAAAGCAAACATCAAACGTCATGTCGGAATTTCATGATAATATGACACGACCAGGGCCTCTCTTATGATAGGAAGAAGCGGTTGAGTCTGATACTGTTGGAAAAAGTTTTATATATAATTTGACAGATGTTATAAATATATAAATATATATATAAAAATTTATTTATTTATCAATTACATAAAAAATAAACACAATTACATTCAAACATATATCGACCCTCAGATGTAGATGGCATAGATGGATGATGTGTATCTGCTGCCTCTTCCCCTGACATGCCTGCAGTCATAGAAAAAATAGTAAGAGGACTATCCAAAGCTTCCAAAAGATAAATTGGATTGTTTTTTAAAAATCAAACTTGTATAGTTGTTAATCCAAAAAAAGGGATTGAATAATTCATTGTAAATGGATTTAAAAAAAATCAAAAAGTTAACAAAACATATATAAAATTATGTACAAAACTAATCAATGCATAGACAAAATTCATATTGAATTAATAAAAATTCATTAAGCACATGAACCCAATGAAGAATACCTCAATGGGAAGATACACCAACAATAACGTGATGATACCAAAAGATAAATCACCCTAAATATTTATAAACGAATAAAATTACAAAAGTGCGGATTAAAACATACTTCGATTTATAAAATGGTTAGATAATTTATGATATCCCAGGACATCAATACTAAATAGTAGGAAAACAACTATACTTTTCATTAAACATGAAAATTGACCATTTCTCTTTCAATGGCTACTCTGACCCAATAAATATCTTCTTCACGTTGAACTATGGTATGTTGATCAAGTTGTTGGGAAAAAATGTGAATAGTCATGGGTTCATTATGTAAAAATAAAAACACTCCTCACCGGGACATCTTCACAGAAACTTGACAACATGGATTCAAAGACAATGTAATGAAGAATACTTGTTCCTCTTGTGATGTCAAAATTAAAGGTTCATTATCAACTCGTTAATTTCTATGTAGCATATAGTTAAAATTCACCAATGGAATCTAATATTGATTGAATTTACATCCACACACTGGATCAACCCAATTACACGTTAACAACATGAAATACAACCCGTGTGCGTATACAACATCAATGATGTCTATCAATTAACCATAGTAACAACCCAAATTGACAATTGGGAAACTGATGCCACTGTTTTGTGTTTCTCATTTTTCGTCAACATATTTAATGAATATTTGGAAATCATTAGCATCTATAGATTTATAATGATGATCCGTTATATATGGACCCTCATCAAATTGGATAAATTCTTTAGTTATATTGGGGTCCCCAAACTCCCTCAGATTATGAACCTACAGAATTCATAGAATTCAATAATGATTTATGCAGAATGAAATTAGTATAATACTTCACTCATAATGAATATCAATTTATACATACAAAATCCTTGAACCAATCATGAAATGACCCATAATGAGATTGTTGAATTTGATACTCAGTCACACGATACATATCTTCATTTATCTCATTAATGTGTTTCCTACAAATGATAATGATATCATTAAATGATCAAGTTATGAAAAAAAAACATGTCAAAGTTAAGCAATAAAAGTGATAAGACACTTACTGCATTAATGGTGCAATTGATGGATTATTGAACAAGATATATCGATGTGCTTGAATCCACTTGATGTTTTCCATATCAAACATGGTTCCTTCTCTAACTAGACCATCATGAATCCAAGAGGGGTTATCTAATTTTGTTTCAAAATCCATAATATATTCTTAAAAAAAAGTAGAAACTCATCCATTAAATAACCATTTGTTATTGATAACTCTGGATGAGCTCTGTTGTCTACAAATCATTTCCATGTACTCATATACCGCTCAATAGGATACATCCGCCTGAATTGCACTGGACCAGTAGCCATTACGTTATCAGTTAGGTGCACTATCAAGTGACCCATAACATCGAAAAAAGAGGGGGGAAATAGTTTCTCAAAGTGACAAAACATAAGTGGAATTCAGTCCTACAAACATTTTAAATAACTAATTCGTTGATTTCTTTAACAAAGCTATCCAAATAAATTACTCATCTCAATCAATGGATGAACAACATTGTGGGATAAACAATCACAAATTGTGATTAGAATCAACTGCTGAAGTAGTATGTGATTTTCATGAATTTTTAACCCTTGAAATGTCCTGATCATCAGATTCACACACATTAAAATATTATAAGAGTAACCATCAGGCACCTTGAGAATCTTTAAAATGGAATGAAATATCTCTTTCCCATTTTTAGTCATCGTATACTATGTTTCATGCATATATGTGTTGTTTCCCACAGCTAACTCTAATGAATTTGTTTCCTTAAAACCATTTATTTCAAATCACATCATGCATTAACATCATCCTTTGATTTTACATTGACACATAAAATCATCCATAATATATTATCACCAACATTTTTTTCAATGTGAATGAAATCTAAACCATTCCTTATCATGTTAGTTTTATAATATTAAAGACTATAAAAAGTACTTTTCTTTTTCCAATTGTGACTATGCTGCCTACCCACAACACGAATATTATGTAATGGATGAGCCACAAAATCCCGAATTTCATATACCGTGTAGATGTTTTCTTCTTCAATCTGTGATAACATTTTGACTCCTGTAATGATCATTGGTGCTGGGGAGAACTCTCTAGAACCAATAATTTCCACTCTGTCCTTTATGAACCGGTGCTGAGGAGGGAGAAAACATCTGTGACCCATGTATTCCCATTTATTGAAATGTTTAATCCATACATATTTTTTACTTTTATTGAAAAAAGTGAAAGGAAATTCTCCTTTCATACTCTAGCCTAAAAAATTTCCATAATTAAGGAAGTCATTGGTTATCCACAATAAAGAAACCTATAGTTTGAACATTTCATTCATTTCACAATCATAAGTTATCACACCATCGCCCCAAATTTCATTCAAATCATAAATAAATGGATGAAGGTAAACATCAATCTTATCCCCTAGACTCTTATGTATATCAATAATAGTGGAAAGTAATATAAATTGTTTCTTCATAAAAATACATGGAGTAAGATTAGACAGAACAAACACCACGGGCCATGTGCTATGAGTTGCACCAACCATAGACTTGAATGGATTGAAACCATCTTCTCCTAACCCCAATCAGACATTACAAACATCTTTAGCAAAGTCGGGATGTCTCTTATCAAAATCTATACATGCACGAGAGTCTGCTGGGTGGGTTAACATATCACATTCATGAATTCTTTCTTCATTCCATCTCATTAAATTAGAAACATTAGATGACATAAAAAATCTTTTCAACCTTGGTTTAAGGAGTATGTAACGCATTTGATTTACGAAAGTCAGTTTCCCATGTATCAAAATCTGAATTTGATGAGTCTTATTTTCCCTATTCTCTTTCCACCTGGAAGTAGCACAAACTGTACAAATACCCAAATGTGATGTTTCCTTTCTAAAAAACATACAGTTGTTTTCACATGCATCTATGGTCTCATTTGTAAAACCTACATTATTTGTCAACTTCTGATAAAGGTAACACGACTTGGGAATCTTAGCATTGAAAAGAAGAACCTTTTTCAATTACACCAACATTATGTCAAATGATGTGTCTGACCACTGATTCAAAGTCTTCAAATGCAACAACTTCACGATAAATGACAATTTATTGTAAGAAGTAAATCGAAGATAAAATTCTATTTTTTCATCATCCATTTCTTCATAAAACCTCCTCGAATAATTATCTACACCAGAGTGAAGATTTATCTCACCAGCCTCAAGATTCTCAATGTCAATGCCTTCAAGAACCAACCCACGTACCATTTCAGTAATCATTTCATTCATTGGATCATTCATCCTTGCATCCACATCCATCTGAACTGAATCAATATTTTTTCAATGAACATACTCTTCTCTATAAAGAGTCCAAATCTTATAATTTTTTATAAATCCATTAAATAATAGGTGCTCCCTCACAGTATCTCGTGTGAATTGATACCTGTAAGCACATTTTCTACATCGACACTAATATAGTCACTTTAAAATCTTCTAGTGAACTCAATAAACCGAATAATGCCATTGAAATATTCCCTAGACGTTCAATTTGGAAGACCAATCCAACTCTTATCCATAATAATATCTGTATAACAAACATTTACACAATTGTGGTCAAGCCTCAATCATTTTCTCATGGGATACATACACAAACCCAATAATTATATAAATCAACTAACAACACAGCTTAATATTAATCCAGTCAACATATACATGTATTGTACATTGTATGTAAATTCCAAACTCAATTAAAGTGTGATTTCTTATTATAAAAACACTATTAACAGTCATTGTTCATAATTTTTCATGCACACAAGCCCGTATACACATGGTCATCAATTTCCAAAATTCATATTCAGACATAATATTCGTATAATCTTCATGAATGCCAACTTTGTGCTGTAAAATTCCCAAAATCAAAAATCTTATATGGAAGTTAGGGCATAACTGATTGCACTACAAATCTAGAAGGGAGGGGATCCAGAGGTGGTACTGTGAGAGAGAGGAGGGGCAGTAGTGGGGAGCCGAAGTGTGAGGTGGTGCAGTAAGGGAGGGGATGCATGACAACAAGAGACCAGAGGAGGTCACGCAGTGTCAATGGTGACAAGTGTCAGGAGGCTGCGTTGTGGCGATTGAGAATAGAAGCTGTGGGTAGGGTTCAGGCATGAAGGGGGTTTGACGGCGAGGAGGGGGGGAGGGGGTTGCACGGTGTCGGCAGTGCAGTGTCGGTGGTGACCGGTGATAGGAGGAGGTGGGGGGGGGGAAAAAGTGTTGTGGGTAGGGTTCGAGAGCTTGGTGGGTTTGAACATGAGGGTAGGGAAGGGTGGTGCGGTGGCAGACGATGCATTCGGTGTAGGGAACAGTTCCGGTGGTGGTGGTCAGTGTTGTGGGGTATGGTTCTGGCAGCACGAAGGGGTTCACGAGGGTTGTTTGAGCGTGAGGGTTCTGGGGTGGGGGGGGGGGTGGAGCGGGGAGGGCAGGGAGGACGACATGAGGGGGGTGTCAGTCAGCGCGGGGGCACCAACGGTCGACACTGCGGGGTATGGTTCTGGTGGGCGTAAGGGGGCTTCGAGTGACAGGGGGAGGGGTAGGGGTGGATGTGGGTTTTTTTTAAG
Source organism: Viscum album (assembly GCA_963277665.1). Classification (NCBI taxonomy): domain Eukaryota; kingdom Viridiplantae; phylum Streptophyta; class Magnoliopsida; order Santalales; family Viscaceae; genus Viscum; species Viscum album. Next base: position 1,717,227,676 of record OY728130.1, read on the forward strand.
ATTATCGACTGCCAATGGTGGGCTCCCATGTCACGGGGGGCTCAAAATCCCCCTTTTATTATAGTGAGTGGACATAGTTATGGAACAGATGGAATTAGACTCGAATGAGAACTGGTGCATGAAAATGGGCCTCGCTGCACTCCGAGTTTGACACTCCCAGTGGACAAGCTTTGGTAAAATGATAGGCTTAGTAGGAACCATTATTAAGGGGAAACATGAATCCCATAAGAATAAATGAGAGGTAATACATCATGGGTAACCTATATTGAGACCTAGTGAATCACAAGTCCTTTTAGTGTTTATGCTTTTATGTTTATAGTTTCATTTTGAGGTTTAATAACTATGTATTAAATTCCCATAATTGTAAGTTCTTTTTCATAGTTAGTTCTAGGAAATAAAAGATCACATGCCAACAATTAATATGATAGGAAATGTGACAATTTTTCCAATGATATTCTTTATATTATGGGAATATGTGTTTAAAAAATTATGAAAATACTTTCTCAGTTAGTTCATGTTATGAATAATAACTTGAATTTTGTATAACACCCTCCTCCATTAAGTATAGAGAAATATTCCATTTAATATGTCATGCAGAAAAGGCCTCCCTTGTTTAGTGTACCTTCTGACCCTCTCCTCGCATAATAGTTGATTAACTCTATTGAAAAGTTATTATCTTTCCTACTGTACTCAAAAGAGGAGAAATTTTTTATAGTGGTCTATTGTTTTGATGGGGAAGTTGAAAAATGGTGGAAACTAATCAAATATACAATTTCCATTGAGAAAATTTATGCAATTGATTTGAAAGAATTCAAGAAATTTTTTTTCAATAAATATTTTTCCATAACCCTTTATCTCTATATGGAAAGAGAGTTCCTTAGACTTAAGAAGAAGGAAGATGAGTCCATCCAGGAATATGAAGTAAAATTCATAATTATTGCAAGATATTCCTCCTACTTAGTCATGAACTCTAAAATCAAGGTGGATCACATCATTAATAAACTAAATCCGAGTCTATTAAAAATGTTGGAAATTGAGACTTCGATTGTTATGAGGATATTTTCCATTGTGTCCTCAAGGTTGAAATGGAGAGTGGATACTCTCAATGGTCTGGTAGGCCCTAAGGAAAAAAGAAGATAATAGAGTCTAATATGAATGGTTTGGAAAACAAACCCAATGATGGAACAGTGATCAAACATACCACCTGTCAAAATTATGGTAAGAAACATCATGGGAACTGTCTAAAGGGAACAATGAATTACTTCAAATGTTGAAGAATGGGATATATGGATAAAAACCACTGGAGGGATATGACAAATCAAACTAATTTGGATTAATAAATGAAGGTTTCGATCAATTCTCATCCAGTAGTGTAGTGTTTCAACTGAGAGGAACCTAGGAATTATGCGAACAATTTCCCTAAGCCATGGTTTGTCAGAGGCAATCAACGATAACCTCTAAGGGAACAAGGAATGGATTATGATACCACTACTACTAAGGTGGATATGTAAAATGATGTGGTATGCTAGATATTCATTAACGAATATAGAACATACTATTTGATTCTGGTGATAAACATTATTTCATATCATGCATGTTTAGTAGAACTATCTAAAAAAACCCAAAATTTGAAGATTATATTATCTATGAGAACAAAAATGGTGAAATTCTTGCATCCAATGTATAAAACTCCTCCATAGTTAACATTTGTGGACTGGACCTCATATAAGATATTTTCATACTTAATCTTGTAGAGTTTGATTCTATTTTTCCCTTGGATTTTCTATATTTTTATAAATCCAACATCAAATGTCCTAAAAGGGAGGTCACTCATTATATCCTAGAGTATCTTGTAATACGATATAGGTGTAAGGAGGAGGATGAATCTTCTTCTGAATCATCATCTCAAGTGTGGATAATGTTTCCTTTAATGGAAGAATATATTTTCCAAATGATCGAGACAAAGGAGAGAATCATCCTTGAATACATGCATGTTATGAGGGATTACACTGATGTATTTCTTGATGAATTTTCTAGTCTTCCTTTTGACAGGGGGTTCAAGTTCTCAATTAAAATTGTTTTTTGATCTCTACCTATATTAATTCCCTTTAATAAAATGACCACTATAGAGATAAAAAATTAGTTTTAAGTGAATCTAGAGAAGGTTTTTATATGCTCGAGTGCTTCATCATGGGGAGAACCAGTCCTCTTTGTCAAGAAGAAGGATGGTTCAATTCACCTCTGCATTGATTATCATGAGCTCAATAAAATCATGATAAAGAACAAGTATTCCCTCCCACAGATATATGACTGGTTTGATCAGCTTCATTTGGAATGTTGTTTCTCTAAGGTGGACCTGTGGTCGGGATATCAACAATTAATGGTGAGGAATGAAAATATTCTAAAGACTAACTTTCTAATGATGTATGGAAACTATGAGTTCATAGTGATTCCCTTCAGTCTCACTAACTCTATATAAATATTCATAGATTTAATTAATATAGTCTTAAGTGATTACCTCAAAAATATTTTGGCGGCCTTTATTGATGATATTTTTATATACATCAAGAGAAAGGAGGAACACGAAGAACATTATAATACTATTATAAATACATTTTAATGGGATAGAAGTTATGAAATTTTTAGAAAATATGAGTTATAGATGGTAGAAGTATAATTATTTTTGAATTTTATAACTAGTAAAAGAATATCTATGGACCCTTCCAAGAAAAAGGAAATTAACGAGTGACCCAAGCCAACTTCCATAACAAGGACCTACAACATTCTTATTATAGATGAGTATTATTGAATATTAGTGAAGAACATATCATGATTGTCTAACCTAATGACCAAACTGAAACCTAAGGAAGGGATGTTTTTCTAGACTCAATAATGTGAGGAAATCTTTAAGGAGCTCAAAAATAGGCTTATCACTGCACTAGTACTCACACTCCCAAAAAGTGGAGAACTATTTATGGTGTACAATGATGCTTAAAATAATTTCTTAGGTCATTTACTAATGAAAAATGAAAATGTGATACCCTACACATCATGGCATTTTAAAATTAATGAGAAAAAACTCTTCGATGCATGATCTAGAGTTGGGAGCTGTGATATTTTCTTTGAAAATCTGGCAACGTTATTTCTATGGGGAGAAGTGTGAGATATATACTAAACAAAAGTGTGTAAAATATATATTAACACAGATGAAGATTAATATGAACTATCAAAGGTGGTTAAATCTCACTATGGATTATGGCCGATCAATCCCCTTCCATCATGGTATGGAAAATAAGGTGGTAAATTCCCTATGTAAAATGATCAGGTATATTTATCAATGATGAGAGTTGGCAAGGATCCAATATTCTTAGATTTGCAAAGGATGGAGTTTTAAATCATTAAAGGAGGAACATAATCAATCATTTCTTAATTGGTTTCTCATCCACCCCTCATGAAGAAAATAAATTATGCTAAAAGAAAATATGTGGAAATTTTGAAAAGGGTGGATGCTATTAGAAATGGGAAATCTTATGAGTTAAATATTTCAAGGATGGAGCTGTACGATTTGGGTTATGAATATGTGTACCATCCGATATAGAGATATAGAAGGATATTTTTAATGATGTACATATATCAACCTTCTCTTTCCACCAAGTTAGAATAAATATGTAGAAATATATATGAAAAAAATTGGTGGGACAATATGAAGAAGTAGACTGCGGAATATACATCAATGTTTCTGGTATGTCAACAAGTGAAGGATGAAAGGAAAAATTATATGGGGATTATGAAACCACTACCCAAAATAACATGTAAGTGGAATAAAATTACGATCGACTTTGTCAATAGGCTTCCAAAAAAACCAAAATAAACTATACAATATGGGACATTGTGGAGCATAATACAAAGATGAATCACTTGATAATATTTCGAGAGGACTTATCATTGGATAAAAATTGAAGGGTATATATCAAACAGGTGGTAATGGTACATGGGGATCACTATCTATTATATACAATCAAGATTCAAGATTTACCATGACATTTTGGAAAATTCACTAATATGCTCTAAGCATTGATTTAAACTTCAACATGGCTCATCATCACCAAACTGATGGCCAAACATTGTGAACCTTTTAAAATTAAATGATATGTTGATATCATGTTTTATAAACTTTAAATAATGGCCGGACCAACATCATCCACTAGTCAAATTCTCTTATAATAAAAGTTTTCACTCCAGCATTCAAATGGCACCATATGAAACCAATTATGGGAAAAGGTGTAGAACATCAGCATGTTTGGATAATGTCGGTGAGAATAAGCTACTAGAACCTAAAATGGCCATTGAAATGGTGGAGAAGGTGAAAATCATTTAGTAGCATATCAAGGATTTCCATAGTAAAAAAAAAAGAGTTATGTAGGAAATCATCGATGGGACCTTGATATCAAAGTTAGAGACATGGTATTCCTTCTCATATCTCCATGGAAGATCATGAGGTTTGAGAATAATAGAAAGCTATGTCATAGTTAGATCGACCCCTTTGAGATTCTTTATCATGTTAGAGCTGTGGCTTATAGACTAAAACTTACACCTACCATGTCTAAAGTACACACTATATTCCACGTAACCCTATTAAAGAAGTACACAATCGATCCATCACATGTACTCTCTTAAAAGGTGGTCTAATTGGAGAATGATATTTCTTAAGAGGAGTTTCCAGTGAAGATCTTGGATTGTAGTCATAAATTTCAATGCGATAATACAACTCACCTAGTCAATGTAATATGGCATAACCATAAGTATGAAGAGGAAACATGGGAACTGGATGAAGGAATGAAGGAAATGTACCCACACCTATTTATAGTTTAAAATGTAAAACAAAATTTCAAGGGTGAAATTTCATAAGGGGAGAATAATGTTATGACCCAATGTTTTATCAATGGAATTTGATTATTTTAATTATTTCTTATATTAAAATTACATATTATTACTTATTAAACACAATAAAAACCTTATAAATGACTAATGACTGAAATAAAAGGTATCTCTTGAAGTTAACGAATATATACTGATGAAATAGTAACTTGACCTTTGGAATAGTAATGTGACCCAAATTAATAGTAAACCAACCAATGTAATAGTAACCTCACCAATGAATGTATAAATAGAATTTATTCATCTTATAAGTGGAAATATGGTAAAATTATATCTTAGTATATGTAAATAAATATTTTAAATAATTAATGATTATGTGTTGGTATTTTTGTAAGTCATGTATATTTAATTAAATTTTTGTGATTAATTTAATAAATTAAATTAAAATTTCTTTTCATAAAATGAAGTCATAAATTATTATTTTTATGTATTATGATCATAATATAATTTTATGAGACCCTAATAAAATTTTCAATGTGTTAAATAAGCAGCTTTAAATTTAAAATTTGAATTTTCCCTGCAAATTATGATTTTAAATATAAATTAAAATTTATTTATTTAAAAAATTATTTTTGTGATAAATATTAAATTTTTGGATTATAAAAATCAAAGTTTTTTTGGGTGAATGTTTATGTTTTTTCTGATATCCATGAATTTTTTATGAATATTAAAATACTGTAATTTATAGTATATATACATTATGAGTTAAATAAACAATTCCTTTCATCATAGATAACATAAGAATACTTGGTTTGAACTCAAATTCTCTATTTAGTATTTTGTTTGTCACATAAATTAAGACTATTCATATTCTTGAGAAAAAATATTAAACTAATGATTAAAATAATGTGAAACCCCTCCTCTCATCCACTATAAAGCTACCTTCACCGCCTATTCTCTTCACTCCTCTTAAGCCTTGTGCCTTTTCTAAATTATACTAAAATATAATCCCAAGATCCTACCCACTTTCATCAACCCTTGTTCTCTTCAAAAGACCAAAACCTCTCTTTTAATCAAGCTCTCAAGGAATATATATTAAAGAGGTAAATTCTTATTTTCATTTGTTTTATTGTCTTTCATGTTTCTTTATTTATTTTTATTTCGTCCTTTAATTTTATCTAAATGTTTTGATAACTCCATTAAATTACATGTACAATATTTTTTTATGATAATGTAATAATTTATCACCATCTCTCCTCCCTCTCCTTTTATACTAGAAATGAAAACACCATTCAGGATGTGTTAATTTATAACATTCAAGGACAACAGGTATGCAATTTCTATTACCATATTAAATTCTTTTCATGAAACCATTTTTTGGTTGAAACAGACTATGAGATATGTATTATATCTTTTTTATGATTCTGGAATCTTTTATACCCATGATATTAGTTCATAATGGAAAATGTGTTCATTGGGATTAAAAACTGCCAATTATCAAAAAGAGTTATCATTAATGTTTTATATAATGATTCTCCTTCACACTAAAGAACCAAATGAATTTTATAACCATGTAATATTATCGATGTTCAATAATAACACATAACTCCAAATATGGACAACCATTCTCTTCTTATATGTTTATCCTCAGATTTATATTAGTAAACCAATCATGAAATCCAAGGAAACAAACTCTCCCAAACTACAAAATTGAACCTCTTAACCCATCAAAAAGGGCATGAATGAACATAATAAGGATATAGTAAAAAATTTAAATGAATAACATGTTCTGAAAAAACTAATCAATTTAGTTAATTTTGTCATCCAGGACATTAATATCATGTTAAAGACACCACCAAACTTAAGTTAAGGGATTCTACCTGAACCTCTATTATTCCTTCAGGTTGACCTATCTCTCTTTTTACCCAAATGAAGTTATATGTTATCATTTATGAACATATTATAAATTCTGTGTAAATTAAACAAAATCATGCATCAAGGTACATTCATAATTCACTTTTGGTGATATATGTGTTTTTAAGTGGTTCCCTCCTCAATACTTCCCATTAAGAAAACCCATTAAAGGGAAAATCCCGAATTGTTATCCCTTTTCCCAGACACTGTATAATATATTTTAATATACAATTATTTTTATATACCCACTATTTTTATTATGAAAACTTTATCTTTTCACTTATGGTTTTATATAAAATATCACACACTTTTATATTTTAAATTACCTTTGATATTTTCCTTTAACCACACAATTTCTTTTTTCTAATGTTTATTAAGTACTATTTTTACATGTTAATACTTCAATTTGACAAGCGTTTTCATGATATATGCATATAATCCCCTATTTTTGTCCATTAATGATCTAATTCCTTTATTTCATGGATAATATTATTATACTCCCATTTTTTATGCATTATGACATGATTAGAATACACAATTCTTACTATGGGTAAACATTATGTTTATGTATGATGTATTATGTATGATTCTATATGTGGAAATAAAACTTATGAACTTGTTATGATGGGTGAACCTAGATAGTGATCCAATGAATTGGGTTATGTTTAGTCTCATGAGATGTTATGTGAAACGATCTTGCTGTTTAGCCTTGACTCGTGAAACCATGTGTAATAGTTTTGGTGGTTAACCTTGACATGTGATCCTCTAGGTTCAACGATCCTTGACTCATGCTAAAGTCATTTTTCAAATTACAACCACATTATTATGACTCCATGTTTATATGATAACATTTTTATATGTTATGATCACATATGTTCCATGAATTTTTATATTACCATGTCATGCCTTTTAATCCATGTGCTAAAGAATTATTCTCAAGTTTATTCCCTTACTGATCTTTTTAACTCATACCTTTGTTCATGTTATCCTTAGGTTATCCTATGAAGATGTATGATGAAAAGGGATGTTAAGAACTCTTTATGATGATTAAATAAATAAATTTTTTACTCAGTCCCATATTTTTAGTTTTATGTACCATGTCTTCTAGGACACTAGACTTTACGATCATTGGCCTGTAATATGATGCTTTATTATGCATAAAATCCTGAAATGATATGCATAAAAGGATAAGCTATCTATAGTTAATTTCTCATATTAATTTTTTTACAATGTCATGAATTTAATCATAAGAGGCATGGAATTATTTTGGATAGTATTAATTTGGTGAATTCAACTTACATTTCAAATGGAAATATAATGGATTTAATATTAACATGAATTTTAAAATTTTTTGGTGGCCAATTAAGTGAAATTAAATAATGAATGGAAATAGATAAATTTTATGTATTTCATTATGGGAGAATATTTTACCATATGAGACATTAAAATAGTGAATCCCATAATTTATGCTATATAGAGAGAAAAATATAATCAGAGAATTTGGAATGATGAAATTTGTTAATATGTTTTAACATTTTTTAGTGATAATCATATAATTAATAGAGGGAGATTCCATAAAACATTTTGATGTTAAAAGACTGATATTTTTACTAATTAAATAAGTAATTACATCTATAAATGATTATAAATTAAATAGAGAGTTGAATAAATTGTATTATGTGAATTTTATTTGTGATTTTTAGATACCTCTCATGATGTTGAAAACCAAGTGGAATTCAGATGACTTGGTTGATGGAAGGTGGTTGGAAGAAAGATAATTGGTGGAGAAAATTATGTTTTTTGTACTTTGTTGTTCTATAAATTTTAATTTTAAATTTATAAAGAATATATAGGTGTGAAGATCTCATGAAATACATATTTGACTATTTTATTTAAATTGTAATCAAATATAGGTTCTATGATATTACACATAAATCATGAAAAAATGGAACGACTGTTGTTCCACTCAATAGAACATTACTATATCAACTCCCCTTATATTCCTCTTAAAAATTTCTTACATGGGTTTATTATAAATAGAATTCATTATATTCAATATAGTGGGGTTTTACAATTGTGTGTTTAGAGTTTCCTGGGGCAGTTTAAATATAGAACGATGACTAAAATTTTTTATTGAATAGTTTATTATTCAATAATTATCATTTATGAATGATTGTTATGATATGAGACAATGGATTTAAATATAGAGAACATATATTTGAGAAATTTTGGTGAATATGTGAAATATTACCTATGTTGGTTGATTTGATACATTATATGATATGGATAATTCATTTATTCTTTATCGATTGACTATGATCATAAAATGCTTTTTCTATCCATATTTTGGTGATAAAATATGTTTTTTATACAGGATTTTTGATATAATTCATTATGGAAATACGCGGTGACGGGGTTTTTATTAAATGATTTCAAATATATAAGAATTAAAATTTCTACAGAATGTCAATGTATGTGTGAAAATTTATTTCATTCAACATATTTAGAGAACCTATATGCTTCTACAATGGTTATGTGAGGAACAAAGGGACCATGCATTACAATGACCAATGGATTGAAGGAGAATACTCATACCTTGTCAGTGAAAAGCATGGGATTTTGAGTTAATATATGAATAAGTAAAAACTTATCATACACATGATAAATCAATATGGTTATTATTGCGATTATTTGAAAATTAAGGAAATATCATCTATTATGAATTTTCATTAGTTACTTATTAGGGTATAGATATTTAATGTATGTTTTCATGTAATGGAATGTTTTTACTATTTTATGAAAATATCATGTTTTGTAAAAATATGTTTACAGAAAATAAGAAACGATTTTAATGGATATAAAATCAGAGATTTATTTTATAATGATTTCCAAGGAATATTATCATTAATTAATATAGATTTGATATCATGGTTACTGATATCTTGGTTTTAATAATCATTTATAAATCAATGATTTTTTTAAAATTTATGAGTAACAATTATTGGATAGAACTAATACTATTGAATTTTCTAAATAAATTAAATTAAATAGATTCATCATCAAATTTAATATGGTTTATACTCACCCCCTACACTCACACCTTGATGGGTATATACACATGACTGGTCATGATGAATGTAATGGAAGGGCCTCTTAAATTTTTAGTGGAGATATGTAGATTCAAATTGGAGAAATCACATGAGGAGTTGGTTTCCTAAAAATTAACCACATATATTTAGCTTGAGTTAGAATTTTTTATTGTAATTTGATGTACATTTTCATTGAAAAAATAATTTTTTTATTCCCTAAATTTTATTTTTTTTAATAAAAGAGATTTACAACCCATGTTCATTGATTATTGTAATATATTATTAATTTTGAGATAAAATCATTCCATAATATTTTATTTTATCGTAAGGTACTAGTTTTAATCCTCTATTGATTAATGAAACATTCTTATGACCATGTGTTGACTTGGTTTAGGTCTTGGGATATGGGTCCTTGGGATGAGTCCTTACTAGTTGTCCATTACAATCAATCCATTATGATATGGGATCCTACAATAAAAACATCAACTAAGTGTCACTTTTCAACATCCTTCGTACAACCACATTATGAACCACTCCATTAGTTACAAGTGTAAAATCACCCATAAAGTTATATATATAGATTGATTGAATAATATAATTTATTTCACTATCCATGTGAAATAAACTATATTAATGATTTCTTATGAATTAATAAATCATTTAAAATCATAAAATAATGTATTTTTTTAAAATGAAAATAAAATATTATTTTACATCATTTTAATTTTAAAATTAACATTCAAAATATTCTATTAATAATACAACATGTAACAAATAACCACTCATAATTTTTATGCAATAAATGGTAATGTGTTGACCATAACATACAATAAGACTACAACTTTTAATATATTAAATATAAAATATATATTATAATCCTCACCAATTCATTTTTACAACATGTTCATAAGATAATTTATAATTATATAAAATAGGTCTAAAATTTATTTATCACCCTTTGATGTTGAAGATACACATTACAATAAATAAATAATTTTAGTATCCCTAAAATCATATTTTTTAGACCACATATCCCTCATTCAAATAGCATATCCAATTATATGTATAATTTCTAAATCTATTCATTACTAGACAACATCACTAGCATTCAAAACATAATGCTAAATTTATATGTAGGATTGAAATTTATGATGTTGACACACAGACACAGGGGGGAAATATTATGTTTAAAAACTACCATTTTTATCTTTAAGTAAAATTTTTTAACAATGTTTAACAAATAAGATTCACTTAAAAAATATTTTCTAACGTTAAATAAAAAAAACATTATGTTCAAAAAACTTTTTACAAAAAAATTGGCACACCAGAATAATTATACAAGATTATACCTTAAAGAAAATAGAATCTTTAATCAGAATTAAAAAAATAGTAATTATAAGAGACACTTTCATATTGTTTCAAATTACAACAAAAACCTAAAGTACATATAAAAGAGTATCTGTGTTTTAACCAAAATATTAGGGTATCCAAAACACCTTGGATAAATAACCCCTGATTTATACATTCAAGAATTTATAATTTTACCAATCAGTGTAATACCTTGATGCGAAGATCGATGACTGTCTTGTTATCCCCGGAAGACCTAAATATGTTTCTTGATCAACACCTCTACCTTCATTTAGTTGGAACACCTTGATTAATAAGGTAAGAATAACCTCTATCTTCCTTCACCTTATAAGAACTCAATTTTATACAACAAAAATCATAATCACAAAAAGTTAAAAAATCTTGTTGACAAATTAAGTTTCTGGAACAAGTTTTTTACAACATAAAATCCTCATGGTTTTCAGAGAAATAATTTCTCCTAAAATTTCACAGCATCAAAAACATTGAAATGATTGGGTATTTATAGGCGAGATCTGTAATGGTTGTATTTTCATCCAACGATCATATTTTTCCTAAAAGTTTTGATGGAAAATTATATCTATAACATAAAATGGTCATATAATAATATATTTAATGTCGTCATTTAGCATAACAAAATATCAAGTTACATAATTTTTTTATAAATATTTTTATATAAAACATTATGTTAAGGAAACATTAAATTTATGAAATTTATGAAAACATTACATTAAGGAAATATCATAACTTTTATGAAATTTATAAAATTGGATCTACAAATATGAATAATTCGTAATTTAACAGACATAAATCAGATTCAATTTTCTAGGTGATTCATAATTTAATTAAGTGAATCATAGTAAAATTTATGGATGATTCAGAATTGAGGAATAGACTCACATTCCCCAATTTGAAATAATTAGAATCATAATTTAGGATGATTCAGATTTAAGAAATATAAATTAAATTTGATTTTCCTCATGATTTGGAATTAAACAATATAAAATTAGAATCACTATTCTGAGAGAATCGGAACTAAGATAACATGAGATTCTACATTTCATTAAGGATCCTACTTATTATAGTAACTATTTTTTCTTAAGGTAAATAAAGAGAGACTAGGCTATAAAAAGGATAAATAAAAATCAAATAAATTACTTTATAGATAGATAGAATTAGTAAGAATATATGATTGTGATTTGAAAAACATAAAACAATGAGAAAAGTCATAATGAAAATATTGAATCAACTATATTATGGTTTATACTAATTTAATACTAACTTATTCCAAACAAGAAAAAATAATATTTCTATATCAATAATTTTGTTCCTTCTTTGTATTAATATTTTGTTAATATATAAAAATGATCGTTATTATTTTATTCTTACTACATATAATATTTCATACTATATATATATATATATATTAATATTTTGTGTTGTGGAATACCATATGTAACTCCCTTATATAATTTGATATATTTTTCTTTAAATAAATAAAAATTTTCAATAGCTTATGGTTAACATTACCTTAAGTATAAGTGAACCACAACATTGTATACTGTTATAACATAGATGTTAAATTGAAAGAGTGAATTTATATAACCAAACGTTAAAAAAATATGTTTAATTTTTTTAGATAATATATATATACTGATAAATATGTATTAAATTTTTAGAAAAGTCATTAAATTATTTATAAATGATTTATCCAAGAAAATGGTTTTCATTGTTTTTATGGGAAAGAAAAATAATTAATGTATCACAATATTAGAAAATTTATTTAAAAAATTATCTTTATTTTTGAAATTAATAATTCAAAAATATATTAATGTCAATTTTTTAAAACTTTCTAAAAATATTGTTTTTTGAATAATTAGAAATACTGTTTTTATTAAAAACTATATTTTCATTTAAATAATTTACAAAGATCCATTTTTCAAATGATATTACGGTTAAATAATATAAATTATATTATGAATAATAAATTTTAGGTTGTTTTAAATAATTTTATGTTGGATTTTGGTATAAAAACACTTTTATACATATGAAATTTGTTTTGCTGGAAAACATATTTTCATCAAGTTTTATAGGTTTAATTATAAATTAAGTTATACCAATTATATGAAATGAATCTGATAAAATGGATTCAATATTTTTAATCTAAATATTTAATATTTGTAAATATGTTCACCTTAATTTTATTTCACAATAAATCGTAAAAATATGTTAAGGCAAAAATGGGTTTACCAGAGGGTGTTAAACATTGAGATAAGGGTCAGTTTTGAAACTAAGATTGTTTAAATACCATTTAATGGAAATATTTATACATAATACTACCCCAAAATTAAATATATATCCATTTATAATAATTTACCATGAGTATAACATTATTATATTTTAATCACTTAATAAATTCCACCTGTGTCATCTCCCGCTGTTATAAAAATTACAACCTCGTTTATTTTATTTACACCAATTTGATCCATATATCCCAACCAAAACCATACCAATTATATTTTAAAAATATATATCCATGAATTAGAGGCACGAGTCTTATTCAAATTCTATTCCATGCATCATTAAGAATGGATCTAATAGAGGGATGCTAAAGAAGAGATAATAATCTTACCCGACCTCTTTCATATTATTCCTTCATAAACCTCATCTGAATATATGGAAATAAGTAAAAAAATAATATTTTAAAAACACAAAATGTTATTAAATGTTATTATGATTATTTAATAACCGTTATTAATCATTTTTTTGATCAAATGGAATTGAAATTATAACTCATGCGTACATGTGGACTACGATCACAACGTAGCAATACAATTCATTTTCCATCACTATATTTCATGAATAGTTATTATGATGTGTGTAGTGATTATATATGGTATTTATGTATTAATTATACTTCATTAATTATAATGTCATATATATCTTCTTACCTTCCAATCCATTGGTAAATTATAATGTTACACATGCATACGTGTGGACTAGCACCTTCATGAGCCAATGTGATTCATTTTTCATTTCTATTTTAAGTGGAAGGTAATAAAGATATATTTAATTAATATAAGATAAGTATACTATATAATAATTATTCTATAAATTTTAATTATTAAATAACATTATTTCATTCCATCCACGGAAATATGAATATACCAATCATGGGTACGTACGACCTACTCTATCAAGGAATGATGTTATTCATTTAACTATATAGAATTTTATTTAATGAAAATAAATATATTAAATGAATATATATTATATTTATATCATGGATAAAATTTTGGATGTTATATATCCATGTTCAAATTATAAGGACATGAACTACCAAATAAAAATGCTCATGAAAAACGAAATAATGAACACTTGAAAACGACCATTTTTATAGAAAATTATTAATAAATGGGTGTTAAAATGTTATAATTGGATGAGATAAGGTTATAAAAGAATGTAAAAAAATATATTATATAAATATAATAAATTTTAATATATTATATGTGAGGATAGAGTGGTTTTGAGGAAATTAAATCATGACGTAAATGATTTTTATCTCACTTTTATTTATGTGAGGAACATGACATATTCATCCTTTGTTTTTTTATTGTGGTGTATATACTTCCCAAGAATGTATTTTATGATTATTATCAAAAACAATTATTTGTATTTTAACATACATATATTGTTATTTATTTAATGAGTAATTTATTTGAAAGTTATCAAATTGATAACTGTTTTATGTTACAATATCATTGTTTATTGGGATTGTTTATGATTAAGTATTTGATTATAAATTTTTATGACCAATATATCAAGAATGACTTGAATTTTTATTCTCCTATATTTAATTATATATATTACATGGTTACCACACAATTTATTCTCTTTAATTACTCATGATATTGAAATAAGGTTTTTACAGAAAACCGTGTATGTTTCACTTTTCCATAGAAAGAAGTTTTCTTCCAAATCCATGTTTTCTAGAATTATTTTCATGAAATTTTATTTAAATCATATATTATTTTTGATTAAATTCATTCATACCCTTAACAAATTTTTTGATAAATCTATTTAAAGGATTCTTGTTTTAATTTTTCCAATGAGGTATGTTGGAATTTTAACATAAAAGGGAAATTATTATTTGTTTTAACATACATGACATGAAAATAATTTCACATCCTTATTACCATTAAATACATTGATTATTACTTCAAATATTTTACAATATTTTTTTCAAAAAATATTCAAAATTATTTGGGAATTTTTTTTATATTTTAAATAACCGATATCTAATACTAAATATCATTTTCTTTAATAAAATTTCTTATGATATTTTAAAATATTTTTTCATCTATAAAAATATATTTTGAAATTAATTATTATTTACTAGGTATATGATCCATTGATATCATCCAGTTTTAATATTTGGATATCTTATTATGATTAATATTTACAAATGAATCTTTGAAAATTGTTTCATTACAACAGGTTAATTATGTTATGACGAATCCTTAATGAAACCCATTTCCTTTTCATGTGTTATTCTATTATTTTTGATTAAATATTTATGTAACTAATTTCCTTTCCACGGGTTATGCTATAATGAATATTTTATGATCTTGTGGAATAAAAATGTAAAATTTTTATTATGTGATGTGTGGGACCAGAATTATATATCCCTCCAATGAATTGAGTAAAGATGAATATATCATGGGATAATAAAGACTAAAATAGGTAGTGAAACTAGTTAATTAAGGGAGTATTCCCACTATTATATTATTGGGAGTTATCCTTAACGAATGATATGATGTAATGGGGAGTTAACACATTCTACTATGATAAACCGGGGAGTGATCATTGAGTAAGTACGCGATTTTCAATGATTCTGTGTGTGCTACAAATAGATGTATTATGCCAATGTTATTATCTCATTGATCATGTTCTATGATTACTTTATAATTCATCTCTTAAGAAATACTATGATTTATGGAATGAATCAACATCATGATATTTGATATAATAGGTATGGTTTTAAAATGTTAGGATCATGATAACATACCCTTATACTCATTTTTTTGTTTAACTAATAATTCATATCTCCCTTGTTTACCATTACTCAGCATGGTATCTCATAATTTATTATATTTCCATTCCCTAGGTTATGTAGAATGGTTTTATGTATGATTTGAAATAAAAGGGTACTAGTTATAAATAACTTAGTGGGAGATGATATAGATCACTTATTAATATGTAATTTATGTATCAATGTTTCTAAAAATAGTATACCTATATGATTCTAGCATGGATAAAAATGTTATTTATTTAATATTCATCTAATAATATGTAATAATTATGTATGAAAAGAATGAATCACCGTAATTTTTATTAGAGAAATGATTAATTAACTATGGACAATAGGATGAAAAAAACATAGTGAGAACCCTTAGTATAATCCTCTGAATGAGATAATTTCATATGTTTTTATATAAAAGTTGAAGATTTATTATGAGAAAAAAATCCTTGTATGGATATTACAAGTGGATTTAGTATTGGAACTGATGAATCTAGGGAAAATAATCCCAAAAATTGTTGTTTGAGTATATTTAATTATTATTCTTGTTCATTGTGAGTGTTCCCATATTGTTCACTTAGTGTGATATTGTTGAACGATATTATTAGGTTAATTAAAGTTTTATTTATAAACAATTATAAAGTATTCGAATAGGTGATAACCAATGGTGAATAAAGTTAAACATAACTTATCATATATTTAAAATAGGGTTTCAATAATTAGAGATTCTATTTATTATATTTTCATTAATTATCTGTTATATTACAAATTATTGATGGTCATGCTCACCATTTTGGTCCTAGTAAGTGATTCAATATATGATGAATAAGTTGAGGTTGTGATAGGTATGTTCAAATATTTAATTATCTTATTTTATATTTTTATGTGAATTTCATTATATCTTGATAAGCCTCCAGGAATGAAAATTTATATCCTCAATAATTAGAAAATTAATTTCATGTGAAAACCCCTTACTATTAGATGACCACATCTATAATATATTATTCTTCCACAATTGATGTTTTTGGAAATGTGATTATAAAAAATCTATTTATTCTCCCTATAGATTAATTTGATGTTATCTTAGACATGGATTGACTATATTTATAGAAACCGCACATTTATTTCCGAGGAAGGGAAGACTTATTTGATAATGTAACCCTACCTATAACCATCAATCAGTGAGATGTTAAATATTAATATATTATGGATGATTCATCCATTGTATGTGTCTATATTTCACTTCAAAATGGGTATTTAACTTAAATGGTTGTTGGGAAACTCATTATGGAAAATCTAACTAATGTGTTGGAGTTTGTTAATATATTTATAGAATAGTTTCCCAGTCCTCGACTAAATATCGATGTTCAGTTTTAAATATAACTCATTATTGGTGCTACACCTAATTAAATTACTCTATATAGAATGTCCCAAACCGAGTTGTATGAATTGAAGTAGAAAATTTAAGAGGATATTGAAAATGGATTCATTAGTATAGGTCTGTCACCTAGATGTGAACGTATTATTTTTATTAAGATAAAACCCAGACTAATGCAACTCAGCCTTGGTAATAAATAACATAAAAAGACCATGATTAAGAATATGTATCAACTTCCCCTAAATAATTTTTTTTCATTAAATTATGAGGAAATAAATATTTTTTCAAGATTGATCTAATAATTCCCCCACTATCATCATGTATTTAATTAATTGATTCTTTATAGATTACCTTGATCAGTTTATGGTAGTATTCATAGATGGGGTTATTATATATTTAAAAAGAATGACGTAAAATTAAATTCACATGATAATTTTAATGAAAATACGATGAAAGGTTTATTTGTATGATAAATTTACAACATAAGAATTTCCAATATAAAAAATTTTATTTTGGGGTCAAATAATCTAAAGAAATTGTATATAGATGGATTTATCAAAGATAGAAGTTGTTGAATGATGGACCAGACCAACCAATGTGACTAAGATCCATATTTTTCTTCATTTGGATGGATATTATAGACAATTTATGGATATTTTATCATGTATATATAATGCAGTCATAATGTTATCCCAGAAGAGAAAATGTTTTTTTGGATAAATGTATGTGATGAAAATTTCCTAGAACTGATGAAAATGTTATTCAACACACCTTTTCATACAATAACCTACTGTATAAAAGAGTTTAAAATATTTCATAATTCATATATGAATGGTATGTGATGATTCCTCATGTAGAATGATATGGTAATAGATTATACATCATGAAAATTGAAGGATGGTGTGAAAAAGTATGCAAATTTGGATATAGAGTTTGTTGCTGTAATTTTTTCATTAAGTATATGAAAAAGTTATCCATATGAAGAAAAATGTGAAATATATATTGATAATAAATGTTTAATGTATAAGTTAAATTAGAGTTATTTGGAAATATTATATAGAAGATGGTTATGTTTTATTATAAATTATTATGGATCAATATATTACAACCTTGGGATAGTAAATAAGGTGTATGATGATATGATTCAAAAGGATAAAAAAAATTATCTTATTAGTGGATAATAACTATCCAATATATCTATATTTTCAAAGAATGGAGCTATAAATATTGAACTATTGGGTGGGGTGTTATATTTCATAAATTAATGATCAATTATCTATCCATGTAAAAGTTAATGATAAACAGAAAGAAGACAAGGAACTAAAAAAGAATGTGAAAAATTTTCTAGAGTTTAAACATGGTGGTGATATAATGATAATGTTTAGGAAATGTTTATTTGTTATAACTATATTTGATTTTAAGGAGATGTTAGTTAAAGCTCATAGTTCATCCTTTTCTATCCATTATGGATATATGTAGATGTATAGAGAATTGGAAGAGTACTTCGGGTTGGACAATATGAAGAGATATATTGTGGATTATGTATCTCAGTTCTTGTAATATTAGTACGTTATGTCTAAGAGAAAAAAGTATGATGTGATGTTAAAACTATTACCCAACCCAGAATAAAAATATGAAAAAGTCACAGTGGAATGTTTCATCAGACTCACAAAATGTCTAATGTACATAATGTTATTTATGTTAAAGTCAGTGTTATTAAAAAGTCAACACACTTCATTTTTATAAGAGATGATTTATCTCTTGATAAACATTAAAAAATTGAATATTTTAGAAGTTTTAATGTTTCTTAGTACACCAAATTCTATTATATATAACCAAGATACGAGGTTCACCTATAACATTTATGGAGAAGCCTTCATCAAGATTTGGATTTAGGGTTCTGTTTCAGTATGTTTTATCTTCTTTTGATAGATGACCAGTCTATGTGAACCAATAATCCCCAAGAGTATATTATGAGTTCTTTCCCTATGTATTTTAATGGGATTCATTCATCTAAACCTTTATCTAGTATAATTTTTTAAATAGTAATTTTCAATCGAGCATTAAGATGGAACCTTATGAAGACATCTGTGGAATGAATTATAAAATGCTAATATGATAGGACACAGTTCGAGAAATAACGCTATTGTGACTTGAGATATATAAGGAAATTAAAGATAAAGTCAGATCCATTGAGAAACCCATCATAGAAGCTTAGATTTAATAGAAAATTTTTACTTACAATCATTAGTGAAATATGGAATTTGATGTAATTGAGAAGGAATTCCTATAAATTAATCATTTAAATAAGGTTCTGAGTTTTTCATATAAGGGAAAGATAATACCTATGTATATTAAAACCTTATTGATACTTTATTGAGTAGGGATAATAAATTTTTACATATCACTTCCACCATTTCCTCTATCAAGTTCATTATTTGTTTTATGTATCTCTCTCAAGGAAGTACATACGTGATACTTCAAAATTACTGTAATCATAGGTTATAAAACTGAATATTGATCTCTCCTATAAAGAAAAATTCGTAGAAATATCAGATCCTAGATATAAAGTGATACTGAAAAATACTACTCACCTGGTTAAAGTTATTAGGTAGAATCTAATATTTGAAGAAGCTGCATGGGAACCTGATGATGTGAGGAATCAGAGATACACTCATTTGATTGAATAATAGTATTGATTATTTGAGGCTGAATTTCATTTTAAGAGGGATATAATGTAATAAGATGATATTTTAGGATATATTTATCTTCAAATAAATTTAATTTCTTACATATGATGAGAGACATGCAACCCTGAAACTAAATTAACCATAATACAATATATCATTATAACTTACCCATTAAATTGATAATGTGAATAGGAATAACGAAATTTAAAAAAAAATTAAAGGATTTAGATAAATCCAATATATTGATAAATAAGTATAGAATTTTTAGTAATGCCATTATATGCTTGAAAAGTTCATTTATTCACTCAAAAGGATCTTTATTTCTATTTTCTATAAAATTATAATTAATATCTAACAATTTTTAAAATATTTATCTAAAAAAATGAAGTTCATTTTTTAAATTATCACATAAAAATTATTTTAAAGTTAATATTTAAGAATTTTCTGAAAACATAATTTTTTTTGATGAATGATGAAATATAATATTTTTTATTAAAAATATTATTTTCATTTAAAGAATTTAAAAAGATGTGTTTTTAAAAAGGGTTGGAAAATAAAATAATTTAGTTTATATTATTAATAATCAAATTTAGGTTATTTGAATTAATTTTATATTTTATTTTGAAATAAAAACCTTTTTTACATAGGAAATCACTTTTTATGTAAAATTGTTTTTAATCAAATTTTATGGGTTTAATTTTATATTAAATTCCATCACTTATAAGAATTAAATTTGATAAAATGGATTAATTTTTTTGAATTATATTTATTATTTTTTTTAAAAGAAATCAACTTAATTCTTTGTTATAATTAGCATTAAAAATAGAAAAATATTTGTCCATAGTGAAGGTGAAAAAGATTTATCTATGGTGGTGGGAGGGTTAAAAAAAGATATAATGTTTTTTTCCAATAAAAAATTTATAAACCTGATTTTAGTTCGACATTTCTACCTCAAACTATCCCACCTTCCAATATATTACCATTATGAATAATTTTCCTCATGTATAACATTTTTATATTGTAATTTGTTATGATATTCTAACTGTGTCCACTCCCTCACTTAAAAAAGGAAACCCATCCTTTATTTTATTTACAAAAAATTTATCCAGATATGTTGAAAAAAGATTAAAACTATTATTCTAAAATTATATTTCCATGAATAATAGGTTCTTGTTTTCATAAAATAATACTTTGAGGATCTTTAAGAAGGGATCTTTAGGGGCTTACAAAAGAAGAGGTAAACATCCTACGTGAAATCTTTAAAATTATTTCATCTTTTAACTCCACTAAATATATGGTATTCATAATTATATAATAAAAAAAATATCATCAATATATTGAAATGTTAATAATATTTTGGAAACACACTTATTTACCCTATCCTCTATTAAATTGAAAGTGACAGTATTGCTCCTATATAGGTGTGGACTCCAACCTCCATGTAATTGTACAAATCAATTTCAGTCATCATATTTCATGGATTAATATTATTAAGGGTTTATTTTTTATATATGATAATTAGGACATAATAATTAGTCACAATTTATATTATTATATATATATATTTTCATTGAAATATGTTGGAAAATAATAATGTCACTCGTGCATATGTGTGCACTACAACCTCCACGAAGTGATGTGATTCATTTTTTTTGTTTTTAATTTACATGGATGATAATAATTATTTATTTAATAATTATTTATATATATATGATTTAAATAAGATTATATTTATTATATAAATGTTAATTATTATTTAACCTTCTATTATTTCATTCGTTGAGATGTTAAACCAACATTCATATATATGAACGACCAACTATCTCTATGAATATTGTAATTAATTTTTATATATATAACTTTCATTGACGAAAATAAATATTTATATAATGATTATATATGATATTTATATCATTATTAACATTATATAGACAATGGATCCATGATCAATGTATAAGGACTCGAAAGACTAGACTGAAATTATCATTAAAAATGAAATAGTTATCAACCAAAAATATTTATTTGAAATGTTATTTGGAATGTTATAAGTGTATAATATATGATATTGTTATAAACATGAATATTTTTTATAATTATTATAAAATAAAATTTATTAGGTAATATTTTAGAGTTCTTTCGAAGAAAGCTAAACATGACATACGGGATTTTCATCTCACTTTTATTTCTGCGAGACACATACCATATTCACCACTTGTTTGATTTATGGGATGTATATAAACCCCATGGATATATTTTATGATTAATTTCATGTATATTTTGTTAAATTATGAATCCATATATAGTTTATATTTCATGAGGTTTTGATTACGAAGTTACCAAAGTGGTATGGTTTTTTGTCAAAATTTCATTGTTTATCGTGATTATTTATGAATATGTTTCTGATGATGAAATAAAATTACATATATCTCAACAATCCAACGAATTTTAATCTAATTTGGTTATTTTAACAACCTAGTTATATTTAAAATAACTTCGCCTCATTATGGAATTAGTTAGGTAAAATCATTATAAATTCATTATAAAATAAGGGGTATTTGCAGAATTTAAGGAATATATTATAATAAAATAGAAAAATATATTATGAATTTAAAAATAAATCTTTTTTAATGTGAAAATATAATATATTTATAACATTGAATACGTAAATAAATCTTTTATAAATGATAAATTAAGTGTTGGTATTTTTGTGACACATAAAATTTTATTTACAAATTAATAATAATTATAAAAGTTTGAAAGTAGAATTATATTCATAAAATAGATTCATAAATTAATAATTTTTTATTATGATTATAATATAATTTTATCAGATCTCAATTAAATTTTCAATTTTTCATAAAATTGGTTATAAATTTAAAATTGGTATTTGTCAAATAAATGATGAATTTAATTAAAAATTAAATTTCTAATATTTATAAAATAAATTTTACTAAAATTGAGTTCATTATTTAATTATACATGTCAAAACATGTTCAGTGTCGGTTTTTAGGAATTTTCTAAAATAGATGATTTTTTTTGTGAATAGGGAAATACGGTAATTTATGGTATATATAATTAAAGTAAAAATACAATATTTATTAATTAATTTATGATGTAATATCCATAATATAAAACTATTCTGATTTTTTTATTTTATTTAGTCTTGGTAATAAAAAATATTCATAGCCTTAATCCAGAATAATAAACGAATGAATAAAATAATCAAAAAACACCTCTCCCCTCAATTATAAATACCACCACTCACTACCTATTCTACTAACAAAAAAAAATCTATGTATATTATTAAATTACTAAACAATTACCTTAAAAATCTTCTTCCCCATGACCAAGATCTATTGGACTCACCAAAATGGAAAACCAACTTCCTTTAGGGGGTTCTCAAGGAGAAGCAGTTAAAGAGGAAAACTCATCTTTCGTTTTATTTTAAATGACTTTAAATTTCATTTCATTTCTTATTATCTTCTCACCCACATACAAGTGAAATTATGAATATATTATCTTAAATGTACTGTAATTTTATTTTGTTAATAGAATTTCTGTCATCAAATATCTCCTCTTCACATCTTATACTAAAAAAATGAAAACATCATCTGTGATGCGTCGATTCACTGTCATCATGAACGTTGTGTTTTAATTTACCTTTATCACCTTCTAGTATAGTCATAAAACTATTATTATGTTTAAATAATATTTTATTATAAATATTATAAGTTATATAATATTATGTAACAGATATATAATAGTGATATTAAATAAAATTATATAAGTTCGTGATGGTCGTCAAAACTGCAAAAATACATTAAATCATTTTATTTAATATTTTATCTAATAAATCATCCAATTATAAGAAAATAAAAAGATATATGGTATAATTTAAAATTATATAAATATATTAATACAATTTCTTTTCACTTTTGGAGTTTTCTTCAATTCTACAAGACAATCCAGAACCAACCAACCATGGAATCCATGAAATAAACACTACCAAAACAATAAAAAGAACAAAATATTTACAATAAATGGAGGGAAAGATGTTATAAAAAGAAAATATAAGTTTTTATAAATATTAATATAGTTCACTAATTAATTTATCATGAATTTTAAACTATTATACATTAGTTTGGAACACATTTGAACGAATTCAAACCTAAGGTAAGGGTGTTCCCTTTTAAAATCCTCTTTAATGACTCTTTAAAAAATTAAAAATGAATGTTTCATCATAAATAATTATGCATGATATGGTATATTGTTTTCATTAGGACTTATTATTTTAATTATTTCACTAAAAAAATCATGGTTATTGCCAAATATTTTTTTTCTTTGTATGTGCAATGTATTCTTTTAAAATAAGCGATTTTCTACAAGGAATTTTTTTGATGAATGTATTCATGTTTTTTTGTTTATGTTCTGGTCCATGTGTATTTTTTATGATTATGGTTGTTTAAATTATAATCCAAATATGTGTGGGTTATTGTAATCCATCCATTGCATTGATTATTTTGGAATTTGACCATAATGGTTATTTCAAGTGCAACTCCAATTGTTACATCAAAACGTAGCTGTGAGGGTCAAATTATATGTTATTAGTGAGGGTTAAAAATCATATGTTATCCATGAGGGTTAAAATGAAAAGTAATTATGGTAAAAAAGTTACTACTAAAGATAAATAAATGGTTTTTTATGCATTCATTGTAGTATGGAATCCTCATGTTTTCTAAAAGTAAGTATATGTTAATTTTAAGGGTGAGAATTTTATCATTCATGTGTTTGTATGTATTCATAGTGTAATGGTTTCATTCCTTATTTTTTATTCACATTAACGAGCATCCTATAATGATTAAAATATTGATATATTTTTTTCATATTGTTTATTGATGGGTAGAGGAAAGGCATAATTCAAGTTTAATGTCATTAAGTTTTTTATCAAAATAAATCATGTTTTATATTTAAAAGAGTCATATTATAAAAAATGGAAATTGTGTATAAGTTTCTTATTCATAATTTAGAGATTCCTGTGTTTTTTTGACCAAATTCTCTAAAAATATAAACAAAAAAGATCGTTGGGATTGTAATAAGTTATTTTCTATTTTAATTTTTGGATTATGTAATGTTTATGGGATAGACCTTATATTTGGTATGAGAGAACGATTTAGATGAAATTTGGTGTTAGGATGATATTAGTAAAAAAACTTCTTTAACCTTATGGTTATGTTTAAATGATTGATAATTTTAATATTACCATGTTTATTAATCTATTATATGACTATTTAGATTGGTTTTCCAAAGAATAAACAGGGAAGCTAAGTAAGAAGGAATAGAGGATGATATCTTTTTGAATCTACAACCTCGAATTGTGGTAATTCAAACCAGAAAGTTTGTGATAGTAATGTGTCAGCTGAAGCAGTTCATAAATGGTGGTGTTATCCATGGAGGATAATAACTAGAGATTTCACAAAGGGACATGATGATAGTGGAACAGTTTATAAGGCAACACCATCATACTTTTAATGGACCTTCTCATGCAGTGGTGGAAGATAGGTGGATTATTACCCTTGAAAGGATATTATATGTCATGTGGTGTTATAAAAATACAATATTCAGTCTTTATATTTATAATTTTATGGTGGATCCGACCAATTATGGTCAATGTTTAAGAATATTAAGGAAAAAAAAGAGAATGATTCAAAGTAATGGGATGAATTTAGAAATTTTTTCATGGTAAAATATTTTCTTATTATGGTTCATTATAGTTTGGAAAATAAATACCTTTAATTTAATCAAAAGAAAGATGATTTAGTGGCTATGTATAAATATAAATTCAGTTAATTGGAAATGTATGCTCCAAATCTTACTTGGGATCTTGACAAAAAATTCATTCTTTTTTTCTCAGGATTGATGGAAATATATCGAATGGAATTGTCTTCCTGTGAATTAAAAATTTATGAAAAACATGTTTGATGTGATGAAAGGGTATAAATGAATTTTTGTGACGATAAAATGTACTTTGAAAAAAATCATAAGAAAACATAAAAATGGTATGAAATTGGAAAAAATCAATCAAATAATTCTGAAGGTAATAAACCCCAGTTTTAATTTGTGGAAATTGTGGTAAAAACCCCAGGGAATTCCTTAAAAAAATTTGATTTTGATTCCAATTTGGTATGTTGGACATATGTCCTCATATTGAAATGAAATTTATATTAGTTTCGGTATTATTACTTTTGATATGAAAATTTTAATGTGTTTTAAAGGTGGTTCGATGGGGAATTAAGAACATACCTACCCAAACAAGGATTATAATGATGGGAATAAACTACACTACAAGTAGAAAGGAGCAGAAAAATATTTTTGATGTTACTTTAGAAGATGTTGGGTCATCATGTGAGGTGGAATAATGTACATTGTTTTTTTGATTAAATGTTGATATTGTATTTTTTGATACGGGGTCAACACATTCCATTATTTCTAAGATATATTCAGTTAAATATGAAATTTCACCTCATGAAATTAAATTAGGACTTATTGTAAAAAAGGCTAAAATTTTATGGTAAAAGGAAATAATAATAATAATCATGTTGTTTTCTATTGAATGTCCTTACTGAGAAATTAGGTTATTTTTCCTCTAGTAGAGTATGATTTTATTTTGGGTATGAATTAAATTTCTATTTATCATAATAAGATTGATTTAATAGATAAGAAAAGTTTTACCTATAAAACGTTTCACTTTTTATACAAGAATAAAACTATACTATTGATAACCTATTTCAAAACTAAGAATATTTTAAAATATGGAAATGAATTTTATCTTACCCAAATTGTTGAAAACAATGTATATTATCAGATTTATGATTCTCTTGTGGTAAATAAATTTCTAGATGTTTTTTATAATGAGTTATATAGTGTTATAACTAATTGGGAAGCTGAATATACTATTGAATTAGGTCATAATGCTAAGATAATATCAAATCCCCTTATCAAATGATTCATATGGATCTTCTATAATTGAAAAATAAATTACCATATTTTCCTCATAATGGTTTCATCGATCCTAGAACATCACTATGGGGTGCTCATATTTTTTCATTAATAGAAAATATTGTTCCATAAGTAATTGAATTGATTATAGATCTTTGAATAACTTTGCTGTTAAAAATAAGTATCCATTTCATCATATCGATGAATTGTTTGATCAAATCTAGGGAACTCTATTTTTTTCAAAGAATGACTTCAGATACGGGTAACACCAGCAAAAGGTGAAGGAGGATAAAATCCCAAAAATTTCATTTTGAACTAGATATGGGAATTATTAGTCTATTTTAATTCCCTTTATTTTTTCAAATCCCCATATTGTATTTATGGATATTCTAAATATAATATTTCATGAATATTGAGATATATTTTTTATCGTTTTTATTGATGATAATTTAGTTTATTAAATCTTTTATTGAGGATTATGAAAAACATTGATGTATTTTTTGCTAACACTAAAAGAAAATAAGTTACATAATAAATTTAAAAAATGTGATATTTTGTTTTAACCAATTTATTTTATTGGGAATATAATAATTAAGGATGGAATAAGATTTTATCCTACCAAAAAATTGGTTGATAAATGGCCATTACCTAAAAATGTTACTAATATTTATAAAAATCCTAGTTTAACTAACTATTACATGTAGTTTGTTAAAACAATTGCACGATTATCTCTCACTCTAACTAAGATAACATGAAAATGGGTTAAATTTATTTTTATAGAATTATATGAATTTTCTTAGCAGAAAATGAAAAGAAGATTTTCCAATTATCTATTTTCTTATCTTCGTCAAGAAATTTCCTGTTTTTAATCTATAATAATTCTAATTTAAGGAACTTGGTATCGTTCTAATGCATAATGAACTTTTAATTTCTTATTCATCAAGAAAAATAAAACACCGTGAGTTAAATTATCACAAACCAGATATGGAATTAGTATCTTTGGTATTTTTCATTTAAATTTTAGATACATTATTCATATGATCCAAATGTGAAGTATATACTAACCATAGATGTTTGAAATATATATTCATTTAGAAGGAATTAAAAATGATTCATAGGAGATTTCTTGAACTGATAATGAATTATTGTTTCATGGTCAATGACTATCCTGGAAAAGAAAAAAAGTGGTGGATTCCTTGAGTCAAAAACCTAATTCTAAATTAACCATGTCATGTTTATAACATGACCCATTGATTAATGATTTGATGAATTTTTTCCTGTAAGATGTTGTTATAGGAGAATACTATGTTTTATTTCATGTTTTAGTGGAATCATCTCTACGAGATATAATAAAGAAAAGAATGAAGAAAAAATGTGAGTTATAAAAAAAGATAGAATTTGTTAAAAAGGGTAAGTTTTCATTATTTTATATTGAGAATGATTTTGTTTTGAGATTTGGGATGAGAATATAAGTGTCTTATGATTCACATTTTATCAATGATTAACTAATTCAAACACATAGTTCTCTATTTTCATTTTATCCTGTAATCACTATGATGTATAGAGACCTTCGAGAGTATTTCTTGTGGTTTGAAATGAAAATATAGATTACTGATTTTACCATGTAATTTTTGACTTGTCTCCAGGTTAATGTAGATCTATAGCTATGAAAGTGTATGATTTAGTCTTATCCAGTTCCAAAGTGGAAATAGGAAAATATATCCAAAGATTTCATGGTAGGAATATTTATAACCTCTTGAGGTAACACTGAGATTTTGGGTTATTATTTAATAACTGAAGGAATATTAACATTTTATACATATTCAAGATATAATGGATTTTGGATATATTTCTCAAATATACCTCAATGAGATATTCAGGTTACATGGAGCTTGTATCTCCATTGTATCTGACCATGATACCTTGTTAACTTTTAACTTTTTGAATGTCCTTCAAAATTCAATAAGCAATGAATTAAATTTGAGGACAAGTTTTTTATCCCTAATCCAATGTATAGATAGAGTGAATAATTTAGAACTTTAAACATATGATAAATGATTTTTAAAAGGATTAATATGAAAATTAATTTCATAATATTTATTTAGTTGAGTTTTCTTATAATACCAGCATTCATTTCTATATACAAATGGCGCCTTTTTTGGCATTATATGGAAATAAATGTAAAACTCTATCATTTTGGGATAAATTCAGGAAAAATAATTTTATGGCACAATAATTATTATGGGAAGTTATATGAAAGTAAATATTATTATACAACATTTGAAGAAATCTCATATAAAGAATACATGTTAAATGGATAACTAGAGAAAAGATATTTCTTTTGTAGTAGGTGGTCATGTATTAATCAAGGTTTCTTCATGGAAAAGTGTGATGAGTTTTGGCATGAAAGGGAAGGTGATTCCATAGTTCATTAGACCCTTTGAAATCATTGATAAAGATGGATCTGTTTCTTACTTAGTGGATTTTCCTTTGATTTTTTCCTAATACACATTGGTTTTCTTGTTTTTATGATAAGAAATTATGTTCTAGATTCATATCATGTTTTGAGCCCCGAAGTAGTTTACCTAGAGTAGAACCTTTCTTGTGAAGAAAATATTATTTAAATTCTTGACTGTAGAGATCATGTATTAAAAAATATGGTAATTTACCAGGGTATAATTTTTTGGAGAAACCAGATGAATGAATAAGAAACATTGGAATATGAAAATGATTTAGGTGAAAGGTATCCTCACATGTTTACTAAGTGAATAAATATTGTGAAGTTGTAATTTCCATAATGGTGGATAATATAACAACTTGGGTACTTATAAAATAAATTATTTTCATTATGGAATTAAATAGTTAAATTCATTATAAATGTATATTGAAATAAGTGGTATTTATAGAAGTTAACGAATATATACTAATAAAATAGTAACTAAACCTAATAATTTATAAATAAAATTCATGTATCTTATAAAATAATACATGATATATTTATAGCATGGAATAAGTAAATAAATGTGTTGAATATGACAAATTAGGTGATTGTATTTTTATTAAAAATAAATTTTTATTTACAAATTTAGAATTAATACAATGGTTTAAAATAATATTTATATTTACAAAAATATATTCATAAATTAATTTTTTTTCTTAATATTAGAATATAATTTTATGAGACATTAATTAATTTTTCAAAGTTTCATAAAATATATTATAATTTCAAAATTGGTATTTTTGTGAATAAATTATTATTTTAATTAAAAAATTATTTTATAAAATTTTAAAAATTATTTTTAAAAAAGGGTTTAATTTTAGTTTTTTTTTCATTTTTAAAAATGGTTAGGGTGAATTTTTGGATTTTTCTAAAATAGATGAATTTTTAGTGAATAGTGAAATACAGAAATTTATGTCATATAATATTATTTGTTAAAAAACATTATTTATTGAATCATTACTGATTTAAGGATCCTAATGTAGAACTATCCTTATAAATTTAATTTATTTATTCTTGGTAATATAAAACATTCATTTTATTAATCCAAAATTATAATTTAATGAACAAAATATTCAAAAAACACCCCTCTCCTCCACAATAAATATTCCGCTTATTACCTCTTCTTCTTACACCTCTAATGCCCCGTAGAATGTTTAATTTCAGCCCAATTTTTTTAAAAATACTCTTACCCACGTCCATGACCTTCTAGTTTCCCGAAAAGTCCCAAACCAAGTGCCTTAAGTCGGTTCTCAAGGATAAGAAGTTAAAGAGGTAAAATCTACTTTTGATTTCATTTAATTTTTTTTTAATTTTTTTAATTTTTTTATACTCACCTCTACTCATATAGGTGAAATGATAAATCCATTATCTTATATATACTGTAATGTTACTATCTTAATGGAATATACATCATCAAACCTCTCATCTTTTCCATTTATTCTAAATATGGAAACATTATCCGTGATGTGTCGATTTACCATCACCATGGATGATGTGTTTTCATTTTCATTTAACAACATTAAGGAAAGTCATAATACCATTATTTTAATTAAATAAAATGTTTTATACATATTATAAGCTATATAATCTTCATCAACGAATATATAAAAATTATTTTAAATAATATGATATAATATCGTGATGGTCGTAAAAACCATCAAAAGAAATTAAATCATTTTATTTAGTAGTTTATCTATTTATTCATACACATATCCTAAAACCAAATGATATATTGTATAATTTAAAATAAAGGAAACAAATTAATACCATTTATTTCTAGTTATGGAGTTTTCCTTCCATTCTAAAAGAAAATCCATAATGAACTGAACACATAAACCATGAAATAAATACACCCTAAATAATAAAAATAACAAAATATTACCAATAAATAGATTTTAGGATGTTACAAAAAGACCATATAAGGTATTATTGATTTTAATAAAGTTATTAATTAAATTAGTAACCATATTTAATCCATTATACTTGATATTTGAACACTTTTTAAGGAATTAAAACCAAATATAAGGTACATTCCTTTTAATATCAACTTTAATGGTCGTTTATACAAAATTTAAAAAGAATGATTCTTTTAATCCTTTATGATGAGGAGTAAATTATCTTATTTTCATGATTAATTTCTGTTTTTTATATTTATTTAAAATATTTCATGGTTTTTTTCAAAGATAATGGTTTTCTTTGTATGTTCTATGTATTCTTTTAAAATAAGTAATATTCCTTAATGAATGAATTTATGATACAAGTGTTTATGGTTTATATTTATGTTCTGGATAATGGGAATAATTTAAAATGAAAATTGGATCCATTATAAACCAAATATCGGTGGTTCCATGATATCCCTTTAAATTATTGGGTAGGTTGGAAGTTTACCACAATGGTTATTCTAAGTGT
The DNA here is from genome assembly GCA_963277665.1 of Viscum album. Classification (NCBI taxonomy): domain Eukaryota; kingdom Viridiplantae; phylum Streptophyta; class Magnoliopsida; order Santalales; family Viscaceae; genus Viscum; species Viscum album. Next base: position 1,717,259,975 of record OY728130.1, read on the forward strand.
AACTGTGATAGTTACACTATAAGGTAGCCATGAGGGTTACAACATAAGGCATCCATGAGGTTTAAAAATCATATGGTAGGTTTGATGGTTAAAATAATCAGTATTTATTTTCAAAAAATGATACCCTAAGAGACCTATATGGGTTTTTATGATTGATATATTTTATGGAAACCTCGTTATTTCAAAACGTAAGTATATGTTACCTATAAGGGAGAGAAGTTTATATTTCATGTTCTTGTAAGTATTTAGAGACTAATGGATTTATTTTATTATTTTTATGTCCCATAATTAAATTTTTATGCTCAAAATAATATTTAAAATTATTTTTATAGGGTTTATGGATGGTTAATGTAAATGAATAATTCACTTTTAATGTCATGATTTTTTTACAGATTCAAATCATGGTTTGTTTTTAAAAGATACATATTGTGAAGAATTGATATTGAGTAGAAGTGTATACTTTGTAATGTATCATTTCCAATGTTTATGTTTTAATCTAAAATTCTAAAACACTAAATTGAAAAGATATTTGTGAATTTAGTAATTGATATTAATGTTGATTTTACTAGATTATGTAATGTTTATGACTGGGTCCTTATATTACTTTTAAATATTACAAGTTTTTCATTCATTTTCCTCACTTTATGTGATCAATAGATTGTAATAGCTCTTCTTAAGGATATTTGATTATGATTTAGATTTTGGTTGAGAATAATTTTGTTTCATTTCTGAATCATCTAAAATTATTTTGAAGAAACATTTTGAAATATTATCTTATTATTTTTTATATCCAATTTTACCGAAGATTTATTTTTTATAATATAGTTTTAAAAGAATATTCCTATCATTTTATGAATGAGGTACCATTAACTTTTAACGAAAAATGTGAATTGAATATTATTTCAAACATATTCATAATTAAAGATATCTACAACCATTATGACAAGTAATTTTTTTGAAGATTCCTTTATATGATTCCAAGGCTCCTTTCCATGAATATGTTTTCCTCAATATTTGGGAATTTTTTAAATTTTAAATAAGCGATTTCAAATTTAAAAGGGTATTTTTATTAAGAAATATTATAAGGATATTTTCAAGTAATTGTTCATCTATGATAACTTCATTTATTGATTCAAATTATTTACTGAGGATATTATCTAGTGATAAAATTTAATTTCGTTATTTTTATGGATTATGATGGTGATGATTTAAGAATGATTTTATAAATCTCATTTTTTATCTATGGGTTAATTATGTTTTCAAAAAACCTTTATAAAACCTGATTTTTTTTCATGACTTATTCTATGATATAATGATCAAATTTTTTAGCAAAATATTGTATGATATATAACAATTTAAATAAATTTAAAATATTTTATAGCTTTCTTTACACACAACAATGATTTTAAATTAAGCACACCATACAATTAAAACATTAATATAGTTGTCACAGAACATATAGATTTTTAGTAATGGATAGTAATAACAATACTATATATGAAAATATATCTTATTTAATAAAAAAAATTGATTAATTATAAGGAAATAATTACTCAATATTTCGAGGAGCTATTTTATGGTTAAAAAATATTATTTTCCAAAAAACAATTATTACATTTTGTGGGTATGTATAATAAATAATTTATTCCAATTTTATAAATTAAATTTCTTAAAAATAAATTTATTTTTTACATTAGAAAATATAAATTAATTTAGGCTTTTTTTATTTTACTAAAATGATTGATTTTTATGTGAATATTGAAAATATATATTTTTTCAAAGAATTTAATTTTTTATTAAATCAAGTATATAAAATGTCCAATTATATTTTTAATTTGGTATTAAAGATATATATGATTCACTTTATTTATGATAATCAGATTATTAAAAAATTTATTCAAAAAATATTCAGGATTTTGGTATAAATAAATTTTTATGTATAAAAACACATTTTTCTAAAAGAAATTGTTCATTGTAGTTTTTTCATTTATATTAAAATTTACTTCTTCTAGTTATATCTATTGAATCATAAAAATCATATATAATATTTCCAATTTTTAGCTATAAATTTAGTAAAAAGTTCCCTTTTATGGTAATTATGGATAGTAACCGTTTTAAATAATTGTTACCTCAGTTAGGTTAAATTTTATAATTAAGGTTATAAATAACGTGTTATGGCATGAAAATACCACTAAAACATGTCATAATTTTTGTATATAATTTATTGAACACTACCAAAAAATGCTAAAAAATTGGCAATTTATTTTCACTTTTCATTGATAATTACATTAATTTAATTTAAAAATAATAATAAAAACAAAATTCCACTCTCTTTGTTTTAATTTCTTAAATTTTTTTCATTAGGATACAAAGAGGATAAGTTATATTATAAATGTCTATTTCAAAGACATATTTTTTTTACAATGATAATTTATATTTATTTTTAGTGACCAAATAATTTCATTAAATTATTATATAATTACAACACAATATATATTAAATTAAAATAAAACTACATTAACTCATTTTAAAAATATTAAAAGTAATAAATTTTGGATGATTTTTTTCATTACAATAATGTTTTAGATAAATATAAAATAATATTAATGAATTAATTAATTATATTTGAATTTTTTTCTTTTTATTCTCTCCATTAACGTCATATTAAATGAATGATTTCGAAAATAAAATTAACGGTTTTTTATAAAAATTAGAATATTTCATTAAATTATTAAAAATTCAGATAAACAACATATTCATCCATGATAAAGGAATAAAATTTACCATATAAACCATGGTCTATTGATGGTTCAACATACCTTTTATGTTAACATTATTGATCCTTAAAAAACATTGACGTTGTATTAATTGCAAAAGGGGTTAACATGGGATAAAACAAAGAGAATATAGGTGAAATAATCACCATACATTTTGAAAGTGTTATTGAAAGATATTATTTAGACTCATAATCATCATATATTCAAATTATATGAAATTTAATCCTATTGAAACTAACAATTTTGTTTTATTAATTTAATAGTTTAAGTAATTCCAATGGTTCCCCTCCCCTCACTGATAAAAGACAGACCTTAAATATATTATTTAAACCAACTTAGGCCATACAGATCAACCAAAACCTATCCAATTATATTAAAAAATTCTCTATACATAAATTATATTTTATAGTCTTCTTAAAATACCAATACAGTAGTCCTTAAGAAGGGATGTAAAGGAGGTCTACTGAAGAAGTGTTAGTCATCTTACAAAATCACCTTCAAATTATTTATTCTTATAGCTCCTCTAAATCTATGGTATTCATAATAAAATAAAAAATTAGAATCCTAAATATATTGAAATTCTATTATCATTATGAGAACACTATTAATAACACAATTTTCCATCAAATGGAAATTGAATGTATCGCTCGTGCATACATGTGGACTACCACTTTATCATAGAGACACAATTTATTCTCTATAACCATATTTCATAAATTGTTATTATGATTATTTCAATGTTTGTATAAGATATTTATGAAATTATAGTACTTACGTAATTATAATATCATCACTACCATCTTACATTCCCAGCCAGTGGAAAATTATACTGTTACTTGCGTGTATGTGTGGAATACAACCATTAAAAAGCAATGCAATTTATTTTTCATTTAAGATTTAAATGGATGGAAATAAGTATATATTTAATTAATTTATATAAATTATTTATATTATATAATAAATTTATAATAAATAAGAATTATTATATACATTTATTTTATTCCATCCATCAAGAAGTGAAATCATTGTCCATGCGTTTTTACGCCCTACCGTCTCCATGTATGATATAATTAATTTTACCATATATACCTTATAAGGATGCATAGATTTGTTTATATGATTAATATATATGACATTTATATCATTATTAACATTTTTTAGATTTTTAGACTAAGATAATAGTACATGTACCCGAACATCCTAATTGATGTTTACATGAAAAATGAAATGGTTAATAAAAAAATCAATAATTAAAATAATATATTATGAATTAATATGAAAATGAAACGTTATAAGTGGATAATATATGATATTATATGTGGGTAAATGAATATGTTATAGAATTAAAACATATCTTAATTTATTATTTGGGAGGCTATAAGTACAAATGAATAATATCAAACTTGATATAAGAGATTTATTTTATAATATAATTTGATTTCAGCGTAATTCCTATATGAATTTAAATTGAGAAAAATTATATGATATTTATTTGATAAAAACATTTAATTTTTGTCTCCAACATTTACTCATGTAATTTTCATGTAATAATATAATTTTATTATGTTGGGTACATAAATATAGTGAGAAAACGATTTTAATAAAAATAGAATATATTTCCTCTCCCGTCAAGAATTTTTTTTATTGGTCCTTGTTTTCATTAAAATGATTTTTAAAAAAATTCATTATTCTACATTTATTGTTTATATTCATTTTTAATCATGTTTTAATTTCAATATAATTTTCCAAAAGGGATTTGTTGGATCTTTTCTTAATGGGGAACGTTTTATAAAAAGTTTGAATGTAATCTTTGTTTTCACATTATCGTAAAAAAAGAATTTTCCAACCATCAAGCCTAACTTCTTGTTTGAATATTAAATTATATTTCTTCATCTTTATTTTAATTTTTTTAGGAAATTATGAATGTTTTCTATTTAAATAATTATTTATTAAATAAAAATGGTATTTCTATTAAGAAATTTACTTGACAACTTTTTGAGGTATTTTGATCTTTGAAAACACCCATTCATATTATTGGGGTTATGATCCAATGATTCCATATATATTATTTCTACAGTTGGTTTATGATAAAAAAAGAATTTATAATCTCATCCTTGAATCAATTTGGGTAATTTTTGAATTAGAAGGAATTTTGAGAATAATTTTCTTATCATTGAAAATATAGAGAATGTATAGGACAAGAATGTGATAGGTGGGGCCTAGTTATTAATAGAATCTCAATGCATTGGAAGGTATTATTAAAAAAAATAGATCGAATTCATTTAATACAGGTATTTGTTTTACAGATACCCATTTATTAATAATTATTTCGTGATTGAGAGTTCATAACTATAATATTCATGATATCTTGATTGATATAATTTAATCATTAATTTATAGAATTTTTAAATTATATTATTAGGAATTAAAATTTATTTATCCATGCATTTTATTTATTTATATTATCCATCAATACTCATTGAATTCTAGTGTTTATTGAATGGAATATGGTTTTTTTATCCACTTAGCATTTTTGATTAATTATAATTTAATCATGATATCTTCCATTTCACATAACCCACATTTAACATGTTAGTAAAAAAATTTTGGTTTTCCTTTCACTAGGATATGAAGAATGGTATTCAAAATGTTATCATGAATAAAATTATTTTACAAGGTTATGATTTATTTTCTATTTCCAATGTAATGTGGGGATATTTTATGCATCTAGTATTAGAATACGACTAAACTAATCAATCCTATGTGGTAGGATTCCTTGTATATTGAAACATTATAATAAATTAAACATCTAATTTTGGTTATGGATTTTAGGGTTTCTACAGTTGGTATTAGAGAAATATTATTTAGAAACTTTCGAACTATATTTTATGTGAACATAGCTCACATAATAATTATAATAACACCTTATTGTGATTGTGAAATTTTACCAATATTTTTTATTTATTTAATGGATCAATATTCATGTCAAGTAATGAAAAATGTGCATTGTAAAATTTGGTATCTAAGAAACACCTGAGGAATAAGTATTATTTTATCCCAAAGGGGATTATGGAAGAAGCATTACTACATTAAGATCCTGAATCATGTGACCTTTAATAAGACATGTGATCCCATGAACAAATGAGAATCACATAATAGGGCTACATGACTCATATGATCTATATACTAATCAAATGAAGCCCCATCAAATAATAACTCTTGGTCTCAAAAATTCACTATAGATGTCTTTCGGAACGGGAAAATCTATCAGCCTAATCATATAAAATGTTTCCAGAGAAAGTCATGGAATCCGTAAAGGAATTAATGTCAAAAAATATGAAAATTAAGTTATCTTTATGTAAAGTGAGTGATGTTTTTTTCATGTTATTTGATTATATTCTATTCAACCTCCATTAATTTAACACACGTAATCCGCTAAACATGTATTCATCATCACATGAAGCTCCTTAAATGAGTCTTTATGATCATGAGATGCTTTGGTTGAAAAATACTTGACAACCATCATGTAGTTCATTTAAAAAAGCTAAAAATTATGGAATCGTAATGAGAATAAGGTTACTCTAATATTTTTGAGAAGGAATCTTGTGTTTTTATTGATCATTTGATTTATCATGTGAAAGGAATTTGATATGCCAGTTTAAGCATGTCAAGGATCCCTAATATTTGACATAATATAATAAAGGCTGTCATACATGTCAGTCTGATCATGAGGAATAATTTTTTTTTAAAATTGTGAAATTTTCCATAGGAAAAGAATTCTAAAATAACATAAAGAAGAAAATTACATTATTCTAAAAGTGGGGTATTAAAATTTATCTCATTGAAGATGATGAATCATTTCAATAGGTAGGATGAAAGAAAAAATGGTTTCATCATAACTCCCTCAATTGTTTGCAATACCATCAGCAATAGAACTTGATTTATGATAAATACATGGGATGATGAAGTTTAATGTGGTATAAATATCTTGGAATTGGGTCAATCTGGTAGTCATCCTCTCGGAGAGGTGTGTCACGACCCGTCATCGGGGCCCGTGCTGTGACTTCCCCAAGCCCGCCTTCCATAGGCCAGGGGCTGGCTACTAGCACCAAGGCGTAAATCCCAACATAAAGGGAAGGCATTGTCTTTGAAAAGTAAACAAGAACCACAGAGTAAGCAAGCGGAAAAGTAAACACTAAATAAAAACTGTACAAGATGTGCTGAAGGTAAAAGGGGCCAGAAATACAAGCCCAACTGTAAAGTACAACTGAAAGGGGAAAACAGCAACTGAAAGGAAAAGCCGCAGCGTCGAGCCATCCTCTGGAAGTCCCACCTGAAGGGTGGGTACAGATAGCCTCCACTACTCCTCGGGTCCACCTGACCACTCCAAGTACGTCCCGCCCAGTGGTCCACCTCCAGGTACCACCCTGCTCTGCACACCTCCACCACGATCAGCATTGTCCGTCGTCTGCAACCAACACAACGTAGTGCGGGCAAAGCCCATGCAGGGGTGAGTATAAGCTACTCCATAGGGACCCCGAGACCCCCGAAGGTCTCTCGAAATCCACAAAGGATAATCCACAAAGGAAAGATACCATCACGAAGTAACATCTGCCATGGCTTAGGTATATTCCCATACATATACCTAAGTCATCAATTCTCGTTCGGCTCCAACGTCCGAGCCCAAGCACAAACCAGTCCACACAGGAAATCAAACGTATACCCACACAGGATAACACAACACAATCCAGAAAGGAGATTAAATAGTAAATCCACACATGATAGCTCAACACAATCCACAAAGAAGAGTAACACATGATTCAGCACACATAGGTATACTTCTTCGGATGACGATAAAGATGATCACTGATCCATCTAAGTCGTCGGACCCACGAAGGATCGATAGGTAACTAACCCCCGCAATGACCCACACAGGATCGGGCCCACACAGGACCTGTAGGCGCTGGCTCACACAGAACCGCTGAGCGCTGACCCACACAGGATCGAACCCACACAGGATCGGGCCCACACAGGACTGAGCCCACACAGGACCTGTAGCACTGATCCACGTAGGATCGCTGAGTGTTGTAGTCGTCGCAGTCCACTGAGGATCTCTGCACAGCCGTCGCCGTAGTCCACTGAGGATCTCTGCACGGTCGTCATCGGAGTCCACTGAGGATCTCTGCACAGTCGTCGCTATCAAAGAAGCAGTCACAGCCAGCTCTAGGGTTCCTGCACACAGCAAGCTCATTCGGGAGGGTCTGCTCCACGAGCCGAGAGGCTGATACATCAACTGACACAAAGTCCGAAGTTGATGTATCCAAAAGTTCTGTACCGTCAACAGGAACTCAACGTCGCAGACGGCGTGTCAATCCGACGCCCAGTCTGAGAGTTATTGGCTTTTACGTCCCAGGGGCCCGGTTGGTTTTTAAGGCAAAACCAACCCGACAGTACTCCACCTGCATCCAAACCTCGGGCGGATTGATCCAAAAGATCCGTCTCACATAGAGGAAAACAACAAAGTTGACGGCGCGTCAATCGGACGTCTGTGGATCAAGATATGAGCATTTCTGCTCCGAGGGCCCGGTTGGTTTCGTGTACGAACCAACCCGGCCGAACTCAAAGAATTCCGAAACCTTGAGTGCAATATACCGAAACGACCGTCTCGATCCAAAGATCGTGTTTCCACTGACGGCGAGTTGTTTGGAGGCCCGTAGCTCATGTTATGGGCGTTTGAACGAAAACTTCTCAAGACTGGTGGTCCGAGCCCGGGCCGACCCGGCCCGACACCCCCTGGGTCTTCCGAACCCGGTCCGACCCGGTCCGACCCGGTCAGACTGGTCTGGCTCGGCCAGGGCCGGTCCAGATCTTCTTGGCCGAGCGGCCGACGCGGGGGGATCCGCCGCCCCACGTGACACCCCTGCGGCACCCGCGGGGTGTCGGCCAGACAACCGGACGCGGCTGAAGCCGCGTCCCTAGTGATGCGGGGGGGAGCCGTCGCCCCCCCCCCCCCCCCCTGCGTGACACCCCCGCGATAACCGCGAGGTGTCTCCCTGGTGACCGGACGTGGCTTCAGCCGCGTCCCGTGAGCGCCACCGCCGCGGCTGGTGCCGCGGCGGTCTCGTCCGGCGGCGCGCCGGGCACCGCCGCCTCCGGGCACCGGCGCCGCCGGCTTCCGCGGGCCACCGGAGTCACTCCGGTGGCCCGTTTTTCTTCCCATCTGTACCATTGTTCCTCCTGGGATCCTTTCTTCACTGCGGGATCATCAAACTTCCGTTGCGGCACGTTCCTTCGTCGCCCATCAAAACCGCACAAAAACGAAGAACAGCGGAGGGTTGTCAGGCCGTGTTCGTTTGGCCCGCACCCTCCGTGTTAGATATAAACGACGGATGAAATTTTATTCCACACAGGAAACAACAATTGTAATAAATTTAAAATTGTTCACAATCCGGTTCTTTAACATTTTAAAGAAACATTTATGGGAATATAAAAAGGGGGTAATTCCAAAATAATTCCCTACTTCGTAGTCATCGCGCGAGAGCGTTCTTCACGGAAATTGATCGTCGCGGAAGGCGTCGCGTCATCGCAGAAAGGCATCGCGTCGTCGCGGAATCCAGCGTTGAGTCGGCGAACTCAACGGACCATGAAACAGTATATTCAATTTAATTAATTAAATTCGTGTTTTGGTAAAGAACCACAAAGGAGATTAAAAAGAAAGTCCGAGACTCTTACCTCAAGCAGCCGATCGAAGATCCGTCGCAGAGGAAGAGACGTCGCAGAAGAACGTTGCAGGAAGGGAACGTCGGTGTCGCGGATCACATCATTGCGTCGTCGATTTCCGGGTTTAGTGTTCTTCGTGTTCTTCGCGTTCTTCGCGTTCTCCGCGAAGGAGGATGAAGGTTCAAGGATCTTCTCTCAACGAGTAATCCTCCAAAAGATAGGTTGGTCTTATTTTATTATTATGCCAACAAACGAAAACGTGTAAGTAACGACCCATCAATTCGTTGAATTAATTAAACGAAAGAAATAGCACATTTAATTTACGAAATAAACCGCCCAATTAAATTGTCTGTTAAGAATTTAAGAAAACGCATCAGTTGACTTTCATAATGACGGGTTTTCACGGGTGCGTTACTTAGCGGAAAGAAACGGCGGGGCTCGTGCGGGCCCCACCTCACAAATATCCTACCAAGAGGGTAGGATATTTATGGATAGTATCCTATCCAGTTCAACTCAGATTAAGCCGCTTTTAAGTGGCTTCAAGAGGCTTCAAGTGGCTTAAGTGAAATAAAATAAAGTAGTCGCAAAATTATTTTATTTCTTAACTTTAAGCCCGAAAATTAAAAACAACACCCGAGCAAACGCAACTCCGAAAGAGGCGTTTCTAAGCGAATACCGGCGCTGCGATTTCATCGGTGCCCTCAGAATTCGATTCCGGGCACCTGTTCAAAAGTTAGAAAAACCCGCTCATCCGTTCACTGAACGTACCCGAGCCAAACTTCGTAAAATGATTCCAGGCACACCGGGCCTCGGAATCAAGTGCCGTCAGAAACTGTGCTCTTGTAAAATTCCAAAGAAAATTAAGAAAAAAAATTTCCCTGAAATTTACGGGTCATTACATTACTCCCACCTCAGGACTTTACGTCCCCGTAAAGATACATCAAAAAACTAGGGAAACAAATGTGGGCACTGAGCATGCATCTGAGCCTCCCGCTCCCATGAGCTCTCCTGGAGGTTCCCATGCTGCCATCTGATGTGCATAAGGGGAATCGATCGCCCATGTAGGACCCTCTCCTGTCGATCCTCTATCTCCATCGGGACTTCCGCAAAAGTCGCCCCATCATCCACGTCTAGCTCCCCATTGTCAATGATGTGTGTCGGGTCGTGCACGTATCTTCTCAGCTGAGATACGTGGAAGATGTCGTGCACCCAGTGCAGCTGAGGTGGCAGAGCCAGGCGATAAGCCACCTCGCCAATGCTGCTGAGGACCTGGAAAGGCCTGATGAAGCGTGGAGACAACTTGCCGACTCGTCCAAATCTCCGCAAAACACGTCGAGGTGAGACCCGCAATAAGACGTGGTCGCCATCCTCGAACTCTAGTGGCCTCCGCCTCCTGTTAGCATATGACTTCTGCCGGCTTTGAGTTGTCCTCATCCGCTCCTGGATGACCTGGACCTTCTCTGTCGTGGCCCAGACCATCTCTGGCCCCACAAGTGCTGACTCCCCAGGGTCTGTCCAGCACAAAGGAGATCTGCAAGGCCTGCCGTACAACGCCTCGTATGGTGCCATCCCGATGGTGGAGTGGTAGTTGTTGTTGTACGCGAACTCCACCAAGGGTAGGTGGTCTTCCCAGCTATGACCAAAGTCGAGGACACATGCGCGGAGCATGTCCTCAAGAGTCTGAATGGTCCTCTCCGTATGACCATCCGTATGAGGGTGAAATGCGGTGCTCAGACGTAGCCGTGTCCCGAACGCCTCCTGCAACCCCTTCCAAAGTCGGGAAGTAAAGCGAGCGTCCCGATCGGAGACGATAGTCGATGGCACACCATGAAGCCGTACAATCTCCTGAACGTAGAGACGCCCCAAGCTCTCCACTGTGCCCTGCTCTCTGATGGGTAAGAAGTGTGCCGACATGGTGAGTCAGTCAACAATCACCCAAATGGAGTTGTGACCTCTGAAAGTGTGTGGAAGTCCAGTCACGAAGTCCATATAAAATCCCGTCCCACTTCCACTCTGGGACCTCCAAGGGCTGTACCAAGCCTGCTGGTACCTGATGCTCTGCCTTCACCTGCAGGCAGGTGAGGCACAGTGATACGAACTCTGCCGCATCCTTCTTCATGCCCGGCCACCAGTGCTATCGTCTAAGATCCTAGTACATCTTTGCCACTCCAGGATGTACCGCCAAAGGAGAAGTGTGAAACTCTTTCAACACCACCTCTCGTAAAGAAACTGGTACGAGGGTACGTCCTCTGAAAAGGAAGTCGTGATCTGCTCCAAGGGAGAAACCATCAGGTGCCTGTCCCTAGGATACCTGTGCACGCCGAGTCTCACAGTCAGCGTCCCCACGTTGAGCCTCTCTGACCCGCTGTAGAAGTGGAGGAGAGATGGTGAGAGAATGAAGGAAGGCTGCTCCGTCTCTATCCACGAAGGATATCTGCAAAGCGGCTAGCTGCTCTGTCGCCTCCTCAAGTATCTGGATGCCCGTCCTCCTGCTGAGGGCATCGGCTACCACGTTCCCCTTCCCAGGAGTATAGACTATCTCAAAGTCATAGTACTGGAGGAACTCGAGCCACCGCCGCTGTCTCAGGTTCAGGTCCTTCTAAGAGAAGATGTACCTGAGACTCTGGTGGTCCGAAAATACTGTAAAGCACTCGCCCATCAGATAGTGCCGCCATGTCTTCAGAGCGAAGACCACTGCTTCCAACTCCAGGTCATGGGTAGCATAGTTCTGCTCATTCAGCCTCAACTGACAGGATCCTTAGGCAATCACGGCCCGCTCTTGCATCAGGACACACCCAATTCTGATCCTTGATGCATCGAAGTAGACTACGTATCCAAATCCCTCCTCAGGAAACCTCATGATAGGTGCGCTGGTCAATCTCTTCCTCAGCTCCTAGAAGCTCTGCTGACATCTGTCTGACCACATGACGGGTTTCCCCTTCTTCATAAATTATGAGAGTGGCACTGCAACTCTGGAAAAGTCCAGCACGAATCTCCGATAGTATCCGGCTAGGCCCAAGAAACTCCGCACCTCCGTCACGCTCCTGGGTGGCTCCCAAGCGAGCACAACCTCGATCATCGCGGGATCCATTGCAACTCCCGCCTTAGAAATTACGTTCCCCAAGAAGTGGACCTCATGTAACTAGAACTGGCACTTTGATAGCTTTCCATAATGCTGGTGCTCTCGGAGTGTGTCTAGTACACCCCGCAAGTGGTAGGCATGCTCCTCCTCCGTGGTCGAGTACACCAAAATGTCGTCGAGGAAGACCACGACAAATCGATCGAGGTCTGGCTGGAAGATCCTATTCATGAGGCTCATGAACACTGCTGGAGTATTGGTTACACCGAAAGACATAACCAAGAACTCATAGTGGCCATACCGACACCTGAAGGCCGTCTTCTGCACATCCTTGTCTCGAACTCTGAGCTGATGATAGCCTGATCTGAGGTCTATCTTCGAGAACCACCCTGCTCCTTTGAGCTGATCGAAGTGGTCATCAATCCTCGGTAGCAGATACTTGTTCCTCACTGTCACCTGGTTCAGGCGACGATAGTCGACACACAGTCGCAAGCTCCCGTCCGACTTCATGGCGAACAAAATCGGGGAAGCCCAGGGTGAAACACTGGGTCGGATGAACCCCTTTCCCTGCAAGTCCTCCAACTGTACCCGTAGTTCTCGAAGCTCAGCGGGGGACATCCGATACGCTGGAGTGGATATCGGGGCTATCCCAGGGTACAGGTCAATATAAAATTCTACCTCTCAATGAGGAGGTAGCCCTGGAACGTCGTCGGGAAAGACGTCCGCATACTGATCCACCACTGCAGAAAAACCGGGACTCCGGACGTCAACTGTTCCAAGGATGAGGCTTTCCAACTGATGAGTGATGGGTTGTCCTCTACTCTGCATGAGTCCATCCTCTGCTTCTAAGTCTCCCTTCTCACCGGTGAAGGTGAACCTGCTCCCATCGGTGCGCACACATCGCATCTTGCGCCTAAAACAGTCAATCTGAGCATAGACCGTAGATAACCAATCCATGCCCAAGATGACATCGTAAGGCCTCAACGCCGCTACTAGAAGATCCTAGCCGAAACTCTCGCCTCCTAGAGTAAGCTCACACTGCCGAAACCAGTGCTTAATCATCGAGTATGCTCCCGTAGGGGTCTATAGCCGTAAGGATCGAGCCAACAGCTCTGTCGGAATCTCCGAGCTCCGAACAAGGGTAGCGGCTATGAAAGAGTGACTCGCTCATGTGTCAATAAGAACTGTAGAAAGGGTGGAATAGACATAGATCGTACCACGAATCATCTCTGGTGCACCGTAGTCGTAGGCCTCCACTGCCTGGAGCTGTTCCTGTCTCTGCCCGCCAGCTCCCTGTGGTCGGGGCGGACCTCCTGGTGGTGGTGGTGGCAGAGCCTCAAAGCGTCGCCCACCACATGCTGCTCGGCAAGCTCCTCTCCCTCGTCCGCCTCCTCCCTGCGGACCGCCACGGCCGACCCTCTGCCTCTTCTTGGGTGGCCCCTCTACCGTCTGCTACCCATCGGTATGACGGGTCGGGCAGTCACGAGCCATGTGTCCCTGCCCGCCGCACTCGTAGCACTGCCTGCCTCTCCGAAGACTGGCTCCGCGTTGTGTGCCCTGCACTGCCGAGCTAGTGTCCGGAGGTCGTCTTCCGGAAGGTCTGGTCTGCCTGGAACCATGAGTCATCCGTCAGCTACCTACTGCCGAAGATTCCGCCACCTGCCGCCCTGCGGTAGGTCTCGCTATAGACTCAGCCAGAAAGCTCTCGATCAGAAGGGCTCGCTCCAGCACTCCTGCCTAGGTCGGGATGCTGAGGGAGATCAGTGATGCCCTGATCTCATGTCTCAAACCCTGCTCGAAGGTTCGGCCCCGGAAGAAGGGGTCCCGTACCATGTCTGTCGAGTAGCGTGAAAGGTCGGTGAACCTCACCACGTACTGGGCGACCGTCAAGTTGCCCTGCCGCAGCTGAAGAAGCTCACGAATGCGCACCGCAAGGAGGGTGGCCGGGACGAACTCTAAGTGGAAGAGGCTCTCGAAGTCCGTCCAGATGAGGGAGGCCTCATCGTGTACCTGGAGCATCATGCTCCACCATCGTCCTGCTGCTGCGTGCAGTAGGCTCGTCGCGAGGATCACCATGAGATCTGCTAGTGTACTCAGTAGCCTGAAAACTCGGACGACCGCCTCCAGCCAGTCCTCGGCTGTCTGGGGGTCTGTCTCCCCACGGAACCTGGGTGGTCGCTGGCACTGGAACTCGTGCAGAGCTCCGAGGCGTCGTGCATTGCCAGCGGTCAGCGCTGAAAGCATCGGGGGCACGGTGGGTAAAGGTACCGCCGGTGCCTCTGCTGTCAACGGGCCCTGTACCGAGGCATCGTCGCTCGGCGGGCTGTCGTCGCGCTCTATTCTCGGAACCCTAGCTGGCTGCTATCGTCGGGCCATCCTGAAAAGGAAACAAGTGCGCCACGGTTAGAACAGTATACCTGGTGAGCTGACACAAGTAATCACAAAGAAAACTTGAAACACACACGCAATCAATGTTTTCGTGCATTAAGTCGGAAATCAGAAGTCAGGGTTCTGGTGTACGGATACGTCGGCCGCCGCACCAACACTGGACTCCCTGGACTGACAACCACAACCAATACGCTAAACAATATTGATTCACATAGAAGAAATATCAGAGTCTGCGGTAGAACCGACCACCTCTGATACTAATTTGTCACGACCCGTCCTTGGGGCCCGTGCCGTGACTACCCCAAGCCCACCTTCCATAGGCCAGGGGCTGCCGACTAGCACCAAGGCGTAAATCCCAACAAAAAGGGAAGGAATTTCCTTTGAAAAGAAAACAAGCACCACATAGTAATCAAGTGGAAAATTAAAAACTAAGTAAAAAATAGTACAAGCTGTGCAGAAGGCAAAAGGGGCCGGAAATACAAGCCAAACTGTAAAGTACAACTGAAAGGGGAATACAGCAACTGAATGGAAAAGCCGCAGCGTCGAGCCGTCCTCTGGAAGTCCCACCTGAAGGGTTGGTACAGATAGCCTCCACTGCTCCTCGATTCCACCTGACCGCTCCAAGTACGTCCCACCCAGTGGTCCACCTCCAGGTACCATCCTGCTCTACACGCCTCCACCACGATCAGCGCTGTCCGTCGTCTGCAACCAACACAACATAGTACGGGCAAAGCCCGTGCGTGGGTGAGTATAAGCTACTCAGTAGGGACCCCGAGACCCCCGAAGGTCTCCCAAAATCCACAAAGGATAATCCACAAAGGAAAGATACCATCATGAAATAACATCTGACACGGCTTAGGTATATGCCTATACATATACCTAAGTCATCAATTCCCGTTCGGCTCCAACATCCGAGCCCAAGCACAACCCAGTCTACACAGGAAAGCAAACGTATACCCACACAATATAGCACATCACAATCCAAAAAGGAGAGTAAATAGTAAATCCACACAGGATAGCTCAACACAATCCACAAATGAGAGTAACACATGATTCAGCTCACACAGGTATACTTCTTTGGATGACGATAAAGATGATCACTGATCCATCTAAGTCATCGGACCCACGAAGGATCGATAGGTAACTAACCCCCACAATGACCCACACAGGATCGGGCCCACACAGGACCTGTAGGCGCTGGCTCACATAGAACCGCTGAGTGCTGGCCCACACAGGATCGGACCCACACAGGATCGGGCCCACACAGGACCGGGCCCAAACAGGACCTGTAGCACTGACCCACGTAGGATCGCTGAGTGCTGTAGTCGTCACAGTCCACTGAGGATCTCTTAAAAGTGGTCGCCGTAGTCCACTGAGGATCTCTGCACGGTCGTCGTCGGAGTCCACTGAGGATCTCTGCACAGTCTTCGCTGTCGAAGAAGCAGTCGCAGCCAACTCTAGGGTTCCCGCACACAGCAAGCTCGTTCGGGAGGGTCCGCTCCACGAGCCGAGAGGCTGATACATCAACTGACACAGATTCAGAAGTTGATGTATCCAAAAGTTTTGTATCGTCAACAGGAACTCAACGTTGCAGACGGCGCGTAAATCGGACGCCCGGTCTGAGAGTTATTGGTTTTTTCGTCCCAGGGGCCCTGTTGGTTTTTATGGAAAAACCGACCCGACCATACTCCACCTGCATCCAAACCTCGGGCGGAGTGAGCAAAAATATCCATCTCACATAGAGGAAAACAACAAAGCTGACGGCGCGTCAATCAGACGTCCGTGGCTCAAGATATGAGCGTTTCCGATCCGAGGGCCCTGTTGATTTCGTGTACGAACCAACCCGGCCGAACTAAAAGTATTCCGAAACCTTGAGTGCAATATACCGAAACGACCGTCTCGATCCAAAGATCATGTTTCCACTGAAGGCGAGACGTTTGGAGGCCTGTATCTCAAGTTATGGGTGTTAGAACGAAAACATCCGAAGACGGGGGGTCCGGGCCCGGGCCGACCAGGCCCGACCCCCCTGGTTCGGCCGAACCCGGTCCGACCCGGCCGGACCGGTCTGGCTCGGCCAGGGCCGGTCCTGCTCGGCTTGGCCGAGCAGTAGAGCGGCTGACGCAGGGGGAGCCGCCGCGCCGCGTGACACCCCCGCGGCACCCGCGGGGTGTCGGCCAGACAACCGGACGCGGCTGAAGCCGCATCCCGAGTGAAGCGGGGGGGGGGGGGGGAGCCCCCCCCCCCCCCCCCCCCCCCCCCGCGTGACACCCCCGCGACAACCGCGGGGTGTCTCCCTGGCGACCGGACGTGACTTCAGCCACGTCCCGCAAGCACCGCCGCCGCGGCGGTCTCGTCCGGTGGCGCGCCGGTCGCCGCCGCCGGCTTCCGCGGGCCGTCAGAGTCGCTCCGGTGGCCCGTTTTTCTTCCCGTCTCCGCCGTTGTTCCTCCCAGGATCCGTTCTTCACTGCGGGATCATCAAACATCCGTTGCTGCACGTTTCTTCATTGCCCGTCAAATCTGCACAAAAACGAAGAAAAGTGGAGGGTTGTCGGGTCGTGTTCGTTTGGCCCGCACACTCCGTGTTAGATATAAACGACAGAAGAAATTTTATTCCACAAAGTAAACAACAATTTTAATAAATTTAAAATTGTTCACAATATGGTTCATTAACTTTTTAAAGAAACATTTACGGGAATATAAAAAGGGGGTAATTCCAAAATAATTCCCTACCTCGTAGTCGTCGCCCGAGAGTGTTCTTCGCGGAAATTGATCATCGCGGAAGGCGTCGCGTCGTCGCGGAAAGGCATCGCGTCGTCGCAGAATCCGGCGTTGAGTCGGCAAACTCAACGGACCATGAAACAGCAGATTTAATTTAATTAATTAAATCCTTGTTTTGGTAAAGAACCACAAAGGAGATTAAAAAGAAAGTCCGAGACTCTTACCTCAAGCAGCCGATCGAAG
Source organism: Viscum album (assembly GCA_963277665.1). NCBI lineage: Eukaryota > Viridiplantae > Streptophyta > Magnoliopsida > Santalales > Viscaceae > Viscum > Viscum album. The sequence continues at coordinate 1,717,277,900 of OY728130.1, forward strand.
ATCCGTTGCAGAGGAAGAGACGTCGCAGAAGAACGTTCCAGGAAGGGAACATCGGCGTCTCGGATCACGGCGTCGCGTCGTCGAATTCCGGGTTCGGCATTCTTTGCATTCTTCGCGTTCTTCGCGTTCTTCGCGAAGGAGGATGAAGGTTCAAGGATCCTCTCTCAACGAGTAATCCTCCAAAAGATAGGTTGGTCTTATTTTATTATTATGCCAACAAACGAAAACAGGTAAGTAACGACCCATCAATTCGTTGAATTAATTCAACGAAAGAAATAGTTCATTTAATTTTCGAAATAAACCGCCCAATTAAATGGTATGTTAAGAATTTAAGAAAACGCGTCAGTTGACTTTCATAATGACGGGTTTTCGCGGGTGCGTTACTTAGCGGAAAGAAACGGCGGGGATTGTGTGGGACCCACCTCACAAATATCCTACCAAGAGGGTAGGATATTTCTGGATAGTATCCTATCCGGTTCAACTCAGTTTAAGCTACTTTTAAGTGGCTTCAAGTGGCTTCCAAGTGGCTTAAGTGAAATAAAATAAAGTTGTCGCAAAATTATTTTATTTCTTAACTTTAAACCCGAAAATTCAAAACCACACCCAAGCAAATGCAACTCCGGAAGAGGAGTTTCTAAGAGAATATCAGCGCTGTGATTTAATCGGTGCCCTCAGAATTCGATTCCGGGCACCGGTTCAAAAGTTAGAAAAACCCGCTCGTCCGTTCACTGAACGTACCCGAGCCAAACTTCAGAAAATGATTCCGGGCACACCGGGCCTCGGAATCAGGTGCCGTCAGAAACTGCGCTCTTGTAAAATAATTTCTTTCAAATTTACGCGTCTTTACAAGGTGGATGTTCCAAACAATAAAATCTTGAAAAATCATGGTGGAGTCAAATTCAAGAGAATGTTAGTTCTAATTCCATTTTCATTCCATTTTCAAAAAATTAATCAAGACAATCGTTTAGAATTATAAATAAGGGTAAATATCACTAGGTCTATAAAGGAAACCTAATACATAACCATTATTATCCCAATAAATATCCTTAATGATGGTAGGGCTATAACTTTATCTAGAAGCTCAATCCAATTTTCATTTAGTCTAGAAAATAAACATCGAGTTCAAATTTACTTAAAAAAAACCTAAACGAGGATATTAATTGAAAAAAATATGTTGATTTACCAAAACAAAAAATCCATGATAAAAATTTCCACAGTTGCCACATTGAATAGAATTAGAATTATACACTTTCATTATGTTTTACACAATGTAATATTTAATACTGAAGGAGGCATACTCATTAATCTTCGTATTCATTCCATTCCAATGACATTAAAAAGTTCATTACTATACAATTTAAGAATATTAATCAATTTCATGGAATGAAGTAGGTTAAAACATCCTATAAGGTGATTAAAAATTGAGCCCTCGTGCAGAGGGTGAATCTCAAAGATTTCAAAGATAGAATTCCATAGTGTAGAGGCTATGATGAAAAATAAAAATTGGTCATTAATAAATTCTCTAGGATGAAAACATAAAAAAATATTGAATAGATGGAATTACAAAAAGTTCTTAGGTTAGATTATATGGTAATATTTAAAAAACCAAGCCTCCACAGAGTAGGCCTTAGGACAAAAAATGGGCCTACGAGCTATGTAATGGGCTACAATCCCACTGGGCCTTTGGGCTATGTAATGGGTCTCCCTCTACCTAGTTAAAGAGTTATTTTCATTTCTTTAATAATAAAAATGATTCTTTGGCTCCAACCTTTAAAAAAATGAAGAGAGTCCATGTAGATAATTTACTCACTGATTGTGGTGTTGGGGATCACTGTTAGGTTAAGGGATTCTAACATATCAACATAGAGATTTATAGTCCAATTTTAAACCTAAAACTAAAAGAAAAATTTATGTTATCAAACAAATGAGAATGAAAAATAATTATTGTAAATATATACTTTAATGCTGGATATATATAATAGTAAATATAAATCAAGATTCTTGTTTTTAGTCTGGCTAGAAATGTTTCTCTAAGGAAGCTCAATAAAATAGAATTCTCATTATCCATCTTCCATATAAATTGATCTTGATCGGATAGATTGAAAAAAAACATATTTTTAATTCTATGACCTAAAAGAGCACGTGTCTTTCAATATTGTTTCCAAGAAATCAGGACATATCCTTTTTCAAGTATATTTTAACTCCAAATAAAATTTTTTATAGAGGTATTGATGATATTGAGTAGAGAAGATGGCCATTTATACAACATGAAGGAAATACACAAATTATGATACACTAATGTTATTTATAATAAAAATTATTCCATCCATTGAAATAGATTTTCCTCTATATGATTCAAAAAAATCATGAAACCATGTTAAAAATATGATTAAAATTAATAGCATAAGGTAATACAAAAAAATTGGAACTCATAGATAAATTAAAAGAAGATTTCATTCCCTAATTTCTTTGTCATAGATAATTCTTATATTTTTGTAACCAAAAATGTTTTCTCCCACAGTAGATAATATATTTACTCGATCTGGTATCTTGAACTGACACTTTTTCATAATAAATTAATTTTTCACCATGAATGAAAAGAAAAATGTCATTGGCATAAATAAAATGAGATGGACCAGATAAATTTATCAATGATATGATAGTCCTCATAATGTACTTATCAACCATATTGAGGACAATCCTCCTATTATTATCATCATCTATGAAACAAAAAATGGTAGTGAGTAGGTCACCTTATCCAACCCCTCTTGAGAACGTTACGTAGCCTTATGGAGATCCACTAATAAGAATTTATATGTGGGAGGATCCAAAGAGGGATTTAATCCATTGAATAGATCTATTATCAAAACCAAATTAGGTAGATAACTTGAAAATAAATCCCCAATATAAACTTTGAAATGATTTTTTAACATCATGATTAAGTTCCATTTTACCTCCCCCTTTATTCATCTTCAGAAGATTTTATAATTCTAATACAGTAATGAAGAAATTTTTAATGGTTCTTCCTTAAAATAAGGATAATTGATCCCATGATATTATTTTGGCTTAAATTTTGTTAATATTATGAGTTAGGATTCTTCTTACAATTCTATGAATTTTTTTTCAAAGGTAATAATCATGAAATTTTTGATATCAAAATCATTATCCACTTTCGGAATATGATTATGGAAATTAGCATTTACTCCACTTGAAAGAGTACCACCCCTTAAAAAATTAGTGACCAAGGGAATAATGTATCTTGATTGATATTAAAATATGTTGCTAAGAAAGGTTCGTGAATCCATTAGGTCTAGATGATCATCTAGTATCAAGTGTAAATATGTTTTGCTTGATTTTATACTCAAGGGGATTTTACATGAGCATAGTACTATCTTCTTAACATACCAATTTATTAATTATATCATCTATAAAGGCCAATAAAGCTAGGGGGTGATTAAAAATATCCACTTAGAAATGGAAAACATTGTTAGAAAAAGATTTACTTTTTTTTAAGTAGTTTATCACCACTCTTGTTAATAAAGAGTTCAATGGAACGTTATAGTTATACTAAGATATTTGAAGGATTTTCTGTTTTTATCACCATCATTGATCCACTAGGTTTTGAAAAATCCTTTCAAGAGGCTTTCGTTGACCTATAAGAGATCATTATTCTTGGAAGAAATATCACTTTCCTATTGAAGTCATCCAAAAACGTATTCTCGATTATATGTTCTGGAATTATATGTAGATAACTTTAAATTGAGGAGATTTACCTATCTTAAGAGTTGAAAAAGTTTTATCTTCACTCTCTCATCACCCCATTAAAAAGTTTATATTTTCCTAAACATGATAAATTATTATCTTTATAATCTACCAAGGTACATATCTTTTAAAAAATCATACCCCATTTTGGATGCTGAACCCAATAATTATTAAAATTTAAGGGGAGAGTTTTATTTGTTTCCTTAGGGACTAAACATAAAAGAATGTGATTATGATGAGAGTTAAAAATTATAATGGAGTTCCATGATAAATATCCCCAAAAGATAATAGAGGTATCCTTGGTAAAATTCTATCAATTATGGTTGATTTCATTCAATTCATATGTCTTCTATTCCAAATAAATTTAGCTCCCACCAGGTTGATCTCAAAAAAGTTATTGTTTCCAATTCAAGATCTAAAATCACTATTTGATATAGTATGAGACATAGGTCCATGATTATTATAAGAGTGAATAATTGAGTTGAATTATCCAATAAGTACCTAATTATAACTAATTATAGAGGATATGGTACTTATTTTTATCCAAATAATATTTTAGTTAAGATATTTATTTAAGGAATATATAACAGAGAATAGGTTATTATTACCAGCACTTTGGATGTTTCTTATGATCCTCTGCTCACTAGCAATGAGGATGAATGTGATTTCAACAATATCTTGATCCATGATCCATGGCATTTTAATGTTAGAATGACGTTGATTCATGTTAAGGAGGATGTATCCATTACTCTCAAAAGAATCAATATTAAAATATAAATGTTTTTTGGATTATATATCGTAATTATTATAGAAATGTTGTGTTTAATGTGAATCCTAAGGGAAATTTTGGGATTATGGATATTAAAGGCCTAACAATTCCAAAAAATACCTTTATTTTTATTTCGGTTTTTAGGTTCTTTCACAGTTCTCTTCTATTCCCATCTTCCTTATTCTATTAGAATTTATAGTTAGTCCAGTTCATTGGAGATTTGATGACATGCTGACCTCCTTGAATACATTAGATAAAGGATTGTTTTTTGTGGGTCCAATGGTTTCATTCTACTCAAGGGGGTGGGAGGAGGATCCTATTTCTTTGTTTAGTGAATCTCATGGGGTTTCAAATGATTTATTTATAGCCTGTTCCTAATTAGGGTTACCCTTTCTTAACCATAAGGTCACAATGTCAAGTTTCATGGATGCATCTATATTGTCTTGAATGTCATAGGGAAAAAACTCCAACATTCAAATACAATACATTTAATTTAGATTTTCCTTGGGGATACTTATTTATTTATTAAAATATATTCCACATGTAGACATCAATTTCCTCTTTTAGTGGGAGAGTCTTTATTATAATAATTTTCAAAAGTGGATGGGAGATTTAAATATTTCACTTCCTCTTCAACAAATTCATCCCATGAGATCCCATAAATTGAATTAGGCTTAACACATTTCTAAACTTCCACATACATTGACATATCACCCTATTTTATAGTAGTGGTTTTATTTTATTTATTCATTTTGGAACCTCCTTCCAAGCATTGGTATCCTGGTTAAGCGTTTCATATTTATTAAATTCTCAAAAATCAGGAATAGAACACCCCACCAATTTAAATACCTTATAGTAGGTTAGAACATGCTCATACTCTACCATAACATCAATTTTTTGGTCATTATTTATGAGATTAACCATATCTAGAGGGTTTTATACCAATTTGACATCAATATAAACTATAGAAAAAATACCAAGGTCTCAATTCAGTTAGAATTGATTCACCATCAAAGGAATTTAAATACAATATTCCAAGTCATTGAGTATTTTGGGACACTAGAATACCCATGGAAGACTATACAGACTGACCTAAATTTATGGATTAGATTGTTCCTGATGGATGCGATTAAAATTGTTGGCCCATTATGAGATGTGAAGGTCTATTGGTTTCAAGTTCAAATTAAAAATATTGAAAATAAATTTAAGGGACAATTATAATTCTAGGGTAATGTAAAATTACCATTTTGAATTGGTATTAATCTCAATTTTATAGTTCAATAGCAGTGAGAAGTTCTGGATTTGATATATATATTAGACTAGGGTTCATCACCTTTCAAATAGAAGACATGTTTTCGATCTTAGATTATTTCACCATGAAAAGATGAATAGACATAGGGAAACAATGCCTATACAACCCTCCATTGGAACAAAAAAAAGACATGGAAAATTCAGGATAAGACATTTCATATTGGAGAACTATGGATATCAAGTGTCTTCCAAATGAAAAAATCATGTGATAAACATAATGAACTATAATCTAGGTTTATACTCTTTTCATTATTATCTCATTCATCACAAAAAGGATCTCTCACATGTCAGCAAAAATCACATGAAACACCATTATCCGTATAGATTCATCATGAGATGCCTCAATAGGAAAAATATTTAGAAATGCCATGTTATTTATGTGAATAAGTCTAAAAATGGTTGAATCATTATAAGAATATTGATACACTAATTTCCATGAAAGGGGGTCACGTGTTTCATGTGATATGTTCATTTATCACAATATCAAACCAAGACATGTCATCCTAGTTCCTGTGAATATACTTAGACACATTGAGTAGATCTTGTGATTACCCTTATACATGTCATCATTGTTCATGAAAATAATCTTATACATTTAAAGAGAATCAGGCGATGACCCCTGGACATGTCAACCTGGTTCGTGAGAAGACCCTTGGACATGTCAGCCATGTTCATGTATAGACCATTAGTCATGTCATCCTTGTTCATGTGAGGAACCTCAGATATGTGATCGTGATCCATGAGAATCTCTTGGACATTTCAACTGAATTTATATGATGACCTTGGACATATAGAGTAGATCATACATTGATTCTTTGACATGTAATAATAGTTCATATGAAGACCCTTGGATACATCATCCCGGTTCATACAAATACCCTTATATGTGTTATTAAGGTCTATGTGAAGCCCTTGGACATGTAATCCTAATTAACATGAATCCCTTGTACATATAAGACCGATTTGTTTGAATACCATGGACAAGAAATCACGATTCGTGGGACAATGCACTGAATTGGAATTTATTTTAGGGAAAAAAACCTAGGACATGTAATGAAATCCTCATACATGTTTGGTAGACATCTAAATACGTTTCATCATTTTCAATGATGAATATTTAGATATGTAAACTTTATCAATGTGAACCCTCAACCATGAATCTTAGCCACACATTCCCCTTTCAAATTGGCACAGTTTATAATAGACTAGGTTTTGGAAACCCTCCAACCTTATTCATGCACGAGACCCTCATTCCCTTGTCGATTAGTAGATAATGTTTATATATTAAACATCGGATTACCCCATAGTGTAAGTCCCATGAAATTATAATTACTATTGATCATAATACGCTCCTCTAATTAGGCTATCATCTTTCCACATGTATAAATTGATTAAGACAACAAATGAAATATGAGGACCTGAATTCATATTGTAAATAGGAAACATAAAATAATTTATTATGACATGTACTCCATAGATAACATACAATCAACAATATTTAAAATCATTAGTATCATATCTATTTGAAATGTGTTTTACTTCATGCATTCTTTTGGTTCTCAAACCTAGAATAACCCACTTGAGCTAAGGTATTGGTAAATAAAATGTAAGTAGTATAATATAAACAAAAAACAAGGGAAACCTAGATGTATAATACCCTCTTAAAAACCATAAAAATTGTGGGATCTTATTCATGTCTTCACAAAATACTCTTGAAGCCTTCACAAGGTCCGATTTCAATGCCTAATAACCTCATATATGTCAATTATACCAGATATAAAAATTTACAAAATGATCTAAAATGAACTACATGGGCCTTTATTAATGTAATCATGGGATATTTTGGATGTATCGCGATGTTTCAATCCCAATTAAGAAACACCGACCCACTTCTTAGACATTAGTTATGTTCAGAGTTCCTGGTCAGATGAATTCAATGCTTAATCAAGATCATTTTATTAATTAGCAGTGGTAAAATTATGGGGAACATCTCATACATATAGTTGGTGTATATAATGGAACAACATATTCTATATATGGGAATTTAACACATGACGGTTTTATTAGGATACTAGTTTTGTACTAGGATTTTGGAAAGATTCACGAGCATAATTTAAATCTACTATAAATTTGTAGAGTAGAAAATGATTCCCAATAAAAAGGGTTTGATGATCCTAACATCACATCCTCTTGAATAATGTGTATTCCAAACAATCATTATTCTGGAAACACCAATAAATCATTTCCTTTGTAAATTAGGTCCATGTTTTTTATGGATGTGGGTTCCCTTGGATGTTTATGTTGAAAAAAGAATATTGAACTTAATATGAAAGAATCTGACAACATAACAACAAAGATAACATTGGTGTCATAAATCTTGTTTCCCAAACCTAGATATCCTTATACTAATACCCCTCCATTATAAAAACTGGTGAACCAAACATTAATATTTTAATAATTAAATATAATTATGTTTTCCATTTGTGGGCCATTCTTCATATTCCACCCTAGAAAATGAAAAAATAGAAAAATGCATTCACTATATATAACTGATTATTTATTTGAATTAAATGAAATACATCACTACTAAGTGACCTTATCTATTGTTTTTATTTTGATTACTTATATCTTAATTATAACAGTTACCCTAACAAGAAACTATGTAATCATCGAGTATCCATGGTAGAAGCTCAGCTACGATATTAGTATCTATCGATTGCACACAAACATCACCCATCAAAAACCTTTCGCACCTAGTGTAATTTATAATGTTCAAGGACTACCACTGACACTGTATGATCACAACCCTCATGGATACATAAAAGGGTCTCCAGATATAGAATCCCATAATCACACCCTGTTTAGGGAATGATATGTTAAAATTTACGACACATATCTCCATTACCAACAACATCAAGAGTTTATCCAAAATGTGTGACCATTAAAACCATCCATAACATAAAACAGAGGATCAAGGTGTCCACTAAAACGCCATCATGGTTCATGATTTGTTAATGAGAGATCGTGTAAAATACAATCTACAACATCATCCCAATAGTTCCCCTATGTCACCTAACATGGGAACCACCTGATTGGTCACCACCCTGGATACTCATACCTAGGCACTATATAGATCTCACACAACTTGAAAAGTTATAGACCAAGTGGAGAAGACCAAAATCATTGTTTACACTGATGAAGCCTACTGACCTATATCGATGATAACCAGTAAGAAGGTACATATCACTTCCCAACTTGACGAATTTTACCTTCATATCCTAGAAGCAATGATGAGGGAGGAACACCTACCGATCCCCATGAATGAATCCAATTGTAATAATTTCTTTGGAATAAAGAATAAATTAGTTGGAATATATATAAACTTCAATCAAATTCATCTACAAAAATATCTCGGAGACTAAAAATGGGTAAATCTATAATCTTACACATACTCTAATAATTTATCACAATTTTGGAAATGATAGAAGGTGTTTTTCTGGCATATTATTACACTGAAACATGTCTGGGGACATAAAAATACTCATATTCCAATAGATAGAATAGAATATCCCCATTATAAGCTTGAAGTTATGGATACATTGGAGAATACACTAATTTTTTTTGTCATCCACAAGAATTAATAACATATCCTTGTAAAATGAGAGGCATAAACCAAGATCATTTCACCATTATGACAGTGGTCAATCAACATACTTTGAAAATCACCTCCGGATAGGTGAAAATATATATTGAATAAACCTCGAGGCATGTTCCAATGGATATCTAGGATTAGATCAATGTCCGCACTCTTATTAAAGTCCATTAAAATGGTATGAAAATCATAGCAGGGAATGATCATATCCATACAAATTAATCTAATCCTCATATTTAAACAGTGTATAGGATCCAGGATCATACTCCTTCTACCAATAAATAAAGACTCTCATGACATCCATCAAAGACTTTATAAGAGAAAGATTATATACCTTATCCTATTTTAGAGGGCTTTTGGTATATTTTAATGGGTAATACATATCTTAACTAGGATCATACACCAACATCATCCTATATAAATTGGAATATTTTGGAAGTCACCCAAATGTAGACCCATATCCCCATTTAAAGTATAGAAGCTCACCAGTATACTAGAATGTATTCCCAGTAGTGGGATTATATACCCACAACAACAGATGGTCATCAACATATTCTAATGACTAACATGTAGTAAGACCATACCTCTACTCAACCCTAATATATATAGAGGAATATTCCCATGATGATGTAGTGTGATTCTCATATTCTTCCAGTGATTAATTCAATTATCCTTAATGTTGTACAGTGCATATCTTTAAAATATGTAGGTTTCACCAAGTCTTTTTATGAAGAATAAAGTTATAACAAACCCGATAGATGTCAAAAGAGTAGTATAAATATGAATTATCGAGACTCTACACCTGAAATACACTATGGATAACATCCCCATGGTAATATCTCTCCCAAATAAAGAAATCCCCCCCCCTTTTATAGACAAATTTATAAAGATATGTGATCAAAACATATGTGTTAACCATATATAGTTCCCCATCAACTACCAGTATCACCTCTCCTCATTCTAAAAGAACCCTAGAGAAGTGACCTATTTGGTCTGACTAGGTGGCAGAATATGAACCAGATGTATAAGGGGATAACACAGATCTACAAATGAATTTGGATACAAAATACCTCTCAACTATGTTCTGGACCATCTCTAATTCCAAATATTAATTCCCCTATGAGATAAAGAGGAGTGTGGGACTTAAATTTTCTAGAATATATGAAAAACCATTCCGTAGTTAAAGGATATACACCTACCTTATCATGGATATGAGGGTCACCTCCAAACCATAAATACACTCTATTGTAATATAGATCTAACTGCTTTCTTTATAGCTTGAGACCAAATACAAGAAAGTCACAATGAAAGCATACAAGCTGATTTCTTCCATAGTATAGAACCCCTTGTGAAATTAATCACTAAAGGCATGCCATAAATCTATATATGAGGACGAGATTAGTTGGGGGGGAATTACACTTCACTCTATCCCTGTAATTATAAATCTCCCAGATGTAGTGTCCTAAAACATCATATACATAAAATAGATCATTTTCTAACTAATTCACATTCCATTTAGATCATTAACATAGAAATATGAGGATTTCCCTTTTCTGATAGTTTCCACTTTCATCTGAATTCCCACATTATACATTTGAGAATCCTTTAAAGATTACAAAATATATGGTTGAATACTCATTTGTAAAAGGATTGGTGATCTTCCCTTCTTTATGATTCCAATTTCTATCTTCATCAAATCTAATAATATTGGATCCTTTTAAATTCTCATTAATGATATAATCCCTGGGTTCTTTATACTTAGAGCATCTTCCACTTTGTTTTATTTCCTAGGATGGTAATTGATTGAGAAGTCATAGTCTTCAATCATCTCTAACCATCTTCATTAGTGCATGTTCAACTCTTTCTATGTGAATATATACCTGAGTCTTTTGTGATACGTATATATTTCACACTTCTCCCTAATGTGGTAATGTCGCCAAATTTTTAATGTGATGATTACTACATCCAACTCCAGGTCATGTGTTGGATATTTTTTCTCGTTAACTTTCAATTAACTTGATTCATAGAAAATGACTTTGTCATTTTTCATCATCACATAGCCCATTCCCTTCTTCTAATCGTCACTAAATACAATAAAATCTTTTCTAATTGTGGGTAGTGTTAGCATGAGTGCAGTGATAAGCCTACTTTTCAAATTCATAAAGATATATTTTTCATTCATCACTCTAAGAAAACATGACTCCCTTCTGGGTTATCTTGGTAAAAGGGTTGGAAAATAATGATAATTTTCTCATATATTATGTGATAACGCCCTGCTAACCTGAGGAAGCTATAGATATCTATCACCAACATTGGCCTCAGTCCTCCATCAATTGCATCTGTCTTGGAGGGATCCATTGATATCCCATTTCATGTGATGACATGACCAATGAACCAGACATACTTCAACAAGAAATCAAAATTTCTATACATTTCATAGAGATTCTCCTTTCACAAGGTCTCTAGTACAGTACTTAGATTCTCCTCATGATCCTCATTGGTTTTGAAGTATATTAGAATATATTATATAAATAATTCCACAAATTTGTCAAGGTAATCTCTAAAGACATTATTCATCATGTCCATGAATATTTCAATAGAATCAATGTGTCGTAAATGAATTACTATGAATTCATAGTGCACGTACCTTATACAGAAAAATATCTTGGAAATATCCTCATTCTTCACCCTTACTTGGTAATATGCCGACTGGAAATCCAGCTTAGAGAAGTATTGTTCTCTTTGTTGCTGATCGAACAAGTCATAAATATGTGGTATAGGATACTTGTTCCTTATCTTTATTTTTTTGAGTTCACGATAATCAATGAAAATATGCATTGACCCATCCTTAGTCTTGACAAAAAGGACTGGTGCACCCCATGGTGAAGCACTTGGGCATATAAACCCTTTATCCAGGCTCTCGTGTAGTTGTTTCTTTAGCTCCTCTAGATAAAAAAAATACCAAATCTATATGGAGTCTTGGATATTTAAAAATACCAAGGTATAAGATAAATTGAGAATTTAACATATCTTCTTGGAGGATAACAAGGAAATTCCTTAGGAAACTCTTCAGTAAATTCCCTCACAATAGGAATGTCTTCAAGGATGGTTTCTTCCATATACTCAATCATCTAATCATGAAACATGTTCTCAAAGGGTATTAATATATACACATGAGACGATGGTTCTAAATAAGATTCGTCCTCCTCCTTGAACTTGTACATAATATGGGGTCGATTATTCATGTAGAGAGTGATTTCCCTCTCATGTAAATAAATGATGGCTCTATAAAGGGAGAACCAATCCATGCCATAAATTTCATCTAACTCCACTAGAGGTTGTACGAAGATGTTCTCCTACAAGATCAATCCACATATTGTGAGAGGGGAGGAGTTATATTCAATGGATAAAATGACTGCCTCATCATCAGTTCTTAATGGAATCTCTACTTTCATGATATTTTGTGGTGTTGTGATTGTTCTACTAAACTTTCGAGATATAAAAGAATGCATGGAACAAGAGTCAGAAATAAGATTATCTATTATTAAATGAATAACTAGCATACATTTAACCACTTTATTTTCAGGGTTCGATTCGATGGTAGTGATAGAAAAATATCAACTTTAATTCCGTGGAAGTTGTTGGTTACCTCATTAAACCGTTATCTTATGACACTAGTTTTCCAAGTTCCCTGGTTCATTGAATTTTATGAAAATAGAAATGTGTTAAGGGTCAAATAAGGAAATCCTTTACTCATTCAGAACATTATGTTTTTATTGTATAAATTTAATGGCTAGGTTTCATTCTCTTCTACACCTAAAGCATTTACTCATCCCCTTCAGGAAAATTTTGGGGTGCTTCATTCTGCACCTTTGGAAAGGGGGGTGCTGTCATTTCATAGCACCATTGGATTTATCCATTGGACTGCCAAAATTATTGAACAATATACACTTCATATTCCCATAATACCTCTAATATTATCTGATCTCCAATTATTATTTTAGGGAACATTGTAAAATTTTCACATAGCTTTCGAAGTCACGGATCAGTAGGGCTTTCCATAGGCAAGATTTTGGCCCGCCAAAGAAGAGGTCAACCTTGAATTCGGGGGTAACAACAAAGACAGAGGTTTTTCATGAATGCCTTGTGATATTTTCCTCATATGCTCTGATGGATTCATCAACCATTTTCTTGAGGGTAAGAATGTCCCATTCCATTTTATGTCGGAGGGGTGTGTGGAAAATATTTGATGAATATTTTTTTCCTGGAAATCATTCGATTACAATGACCCAATCTCTTACCCAGGTTTCATATTTCTGATCAATTTACACCATTTATTTGCTTCGCCCTCCATATGATAAGAAACCAGGCGAACCTTCTCTTGTTCAGAACATTAAAGGATGAATAAGATCTTTTCAATAGATTTGATCCATTGTTCATTGATTGATGGATGGAATTATCCATTAAATGTAGGAGGCATTTGTCTCGTGAAGCTCTCAATTACGACCTTTTCATTCTTAGGGTGGGTTGGATGATCATATTGAACCATGTTTCCATTCAAAACATGACTTAATTGAGAGATTATTTTGAAAAATAATGACATTATCACTCCCATTGGTTGGGAATCTCATTAGGATAGTCATCAAATTGATCTTCGCATCAGTTGTTAGCATGAGTACTCCTATTACTATCCATTGGTTAGAATAAAAGGAAGGTAACACATAAAGGGTAATTAAAATGGAAAAGGGATAACTTATAAATTAAATTTATTTACACATCTTATGAATTTATATGCTTCAAAATATTTTATCACTGATCTAATTCCAACCATATATTCTTTGGGGAACATTTTTTATTCCCTTAATAATGGTTTCTAATAAGGTTATGAATTTACAAAATAATATTCATCTAGAGTTTCATAACCAAGAGTGCAGTATGACCCATTGCCCTGAACTAGTTCCCGTTCATGACTAGATCAAAGAGATGTTTTCAGGTTTTACCCCTAGATACATCTGTGCCAGAGCCACCTCTACTTGTTTGTATCTAGACAGGGATGAATTTTCTTGATAAACCACTTTCACTATAATCCCCAAAATTTTAGGATGTTTTTATTATACTCATACTTATCCCTATTGAATTCACCATGGTTTTAAAATCATACCCCAAAAAATAACTAAACCTATCATTTACTACCAACCATAACTACCCTAAAATTTATTACACGCATATAAATGATTTTTTACCTAAACATGAATATAATACAACTTTGAGAAAAAAGTGATATAGTGTCTTTGGAAATTAGGAACATTCCATAAGAAATTAGAAAATAAAGATGACATCTTTACTAAAAACATCTTTTAAATGACCACAATATTCGTTCTTACTTATCATTGCATGGGATAAACTAAAGGAATGCATAAGAAAAGGGTGAGATATATAGAACAGTAAGGGGGTAAATATAGAACAGTAAGGGGGTAAACAATGAATAAAAGGAATAATACTGTACATGTTAGAAAAATGGCATATCAATGGAGAAGAAGAGAAACATGAACATAAAGGCATAAAAAATCATGATTATCATAACATGGAAATGTGGAAAAAACATTTAACATGATATTAGCATGAGTCAAGGCTCATTGAACATGGAGCATGAGTAAACCATCATTGTAGATGAATTAACATGAGTAAACCCTCATTAAAAATTAATTAGCATGAGTAAACCCTCATTACACTTGATGAATCATGATAATAATCATTACCCAATGCATTGGAGCACTTTAAGGGAACACCCTTTATAAACATTTTATTTCATGCATTAGTGTGTTACATAGATCATAAAACATTAATTCATTAAGAATAATAATTTATTTAATGAATAATAGATGTAGAATACATACATGTAAGTCCTCAATCAATAAGTAAATGTCTATAGATGTGAGTACCCTTGATAAAGAAATGGGTATGGTATTCACTTACATGATGATTTTGGATATAGAAATTTTGGTGTAACTTCAGAAACATAAGGACGTCAAATAGAAATCATAAAATGGGTTGATGAGAGAAAAAGAGGTCTCTCATCAAGTATAAATTAAATTGGCAGTATGGGGGGATGGAACATAATATCCCAACATATGTAATGGAACATAGATTCATAATACAAAATAATTCCTTGAATGTTAATGAGAAAGATAAATTCATTATAGAGTTTTGGAATGGTAACGAGTGTACATGAGAGGAATTAATGAAAGATAAATAAGTCACTCATCATTAAAACATAAGGAAGGATGTATGGGGGAGGTGAAAATCGTTCTTGAACATTTTTATTTGAAAAAAGGGTATAACATTATGAATAAATTTGGACAAAAATGAAAAAGGAAGAAATCCATTACTTGGGAGTGTGATCCCAATAGCTTGAGAGAGGCTTATAGGGAGGATTATAGAGAGGGGATGTAAGAGGTTAGTCAGGCTCCAAAGGATTTTAGTGAAGAGGAATGGGATATTGAGTGGGTTTATATAGGAAAAGAGAGGGAATTATTTATTATTTAGGTTTTCGACACTACACATTAAACTAATCAAAACCACAAACCATACCATACATTTTGACCATGGTTTTTCGCAAAGTGGATTGAAAAAAATTATTTTATAGGAACATTGGATTTACTTATTAATATATTAGTCTTTCTTAGGTGGGGGGAGTCACACTCTCAAGTAAATCATTGTTAAAATTTAAATTATTTTTCTATCTTGGAGGATCCACTAAGTAATTTTAAAATTATTAAAAAAATCGCATTATTTTGAAGGTAAAACATATATTTTCTAAATATATGTTTTATCATATTTTATTACATAACTATTGGGTCATATTGATGTCATAAAAAACGTTATATATATAAATGGTATTTAATTGTTACGAAAACATTTGTCTGTCTCAGAAAATAATGAAAAATTCACTGTTAGATAATTTCAACATCCTGAATCCAATAATGATATTAATTTTATCTAAATAAATTTATAAATATGTGAATTTTTAATTTTAAAATAAAAACCACATTTATTTAAAATTCATGGGTTTTGACAAAAACAACTTTCAAACCTTAATAATAATTATAATTTTATTCATAAAAATTTATACAATCATTTATAATTAATAAAAAGTAATTTAGTAAAACTATTTTATTAAAATTTTATTTAATACAAAAATCCATTACATCGTCAAAATAGATTTCTTAATTGAATATTACCTAAAAATACTATATGTGCATAAAAACCATTTACAAAGTGACAATAATAAAATGAATTTATATTTTATATATAAAAATAATGAACATAGTCATAGTTCTAGGGACTTATTTAATAACCCCTTATAACACCCACATAAGTCCTAATGTTATAGTGTGTGATGGTGACAGACTCTTGGGGAAGATCAGATAACATTGCTCAGGTAGTAATCTATGTTAACTTACACTTTTCCCATAGGAAATTATGTTCATGCTTTATTTGTTGATGCTCAGATTGGGATTGGTTAAGAACGAATCCCAATTAAGGTAAATCCTTTCCAAGATCCAGAAAATGGTCTTTGTATGAACCAATTCTACTCGATGAGGCCATCACTTCCATTGACTGAGTAAATTGTATTTGTTAAAGCTCTGAATTTATACTAATCATGCGACCACTTTTCAAAATCTATATTAGAAATGATAACAATACTTAACATTATTTCAAAATAAAAAAATTATAAAACCATTTAAGTATATATGTTTATATAACCATTTAATATAATAATCCATTTAATTAGATGAAGTGGAATTTTCATTAATAATTGTTTTGTTCGTTACATCCATCTCACATAAAAAATATAGTCTACGAGTCAACCTACCACTCCAAAAGTCCATCTATAATTCCCAAAATCTCAAAAAAATTCACAATAATCTATATTTAAGGGCCCACTCAACACTACAGTTCTCCATAGATGATGGATTCACAACATTAGTAGAGGATAAACTCCCTATCGGAGAAAAATAATGTGGAAGTGGAACTCTATAGATAGAGGAACCACAACCTTCTACAGAAAGGTGGATTACTAAATCTATCTATGTTGAGAGTATTGGGGAACCACACCCTGAAGTAATGGGGCCCACTCCTCACTACAGTTATCCATAGATGTGAGATCCAGAACTCTAGTGGATGGCCTACTCCCCATCGAAGCACAAAGATGGGGCATTACAACTCTATATATGGAGGACTCACACCCTTCTATAGTATTGTGTATTATAGACTCTATCTACATATTTTTTATAGGGGAACCACACCAAGATGCGATAGGGGACCCACACCCCGATGCGATAGGGGACAACCAACACTAGAATCAATTCAATGATCACTCCTTGATATATTTCATAATTGAGAATATCCAAAATATGATTCACACTTGAGAACACCTAACATCATTTCTCATATGAAACAATTATGGTAACCATCACATTATATAGAGACCCAAACTTTTCATGCATAGATATTACATATGTTAAGATAAATATTCAATTCAATACACAAACACATGCATGAGGATAATAATAGTTCAGTGTATTTGAATACTAGGTACAAAAACAACTTATTTAGTGAAATATCTTAAACTTATACCATAAATATCTTAAAATTTATTACTCTACACATAAATTCTACAAATAAAACCATTCTACATTACATGTGGAAGTGAAAAATAAAAAAGCGTGAGATGAGATGATCAATAAGGGTACATAAGTGAGATAAAAATGAAAAAATATGCCCAACATGATCATAAGGGTGTGAGAATATGATATTAACATTTGAAAACCATAAAATTCATTTCAATGATCATAATCATGAGGCATGAAATAAAACATGGTAGTTCATAAGGCACGAACCATAAAGGAATGAAAGAACACAAGGTTTAAGATCACAACATTAGCATAAGGCATAGAAGTGTGAAATACAAACAAGAATATAAAATCATTTCCACACTAGTCATGGATTATTAACAATGCTATTTTAGTACAATGGTTTAATCCCCCAAGACATCATAGTAGTCAAGGGTCACTCACAAAACTATCATAGTGGAATAATTCCCTTTTTGAAACATTTTGACTCCCCATTATAGTTCTGTCTATCTGACGAGATATAAATATTTACCCAATTGATTTGAAAGTGTTATAGGTCCCACCCCTAACATTATCAAAATAATACATATGTAGGTCACATGATTGTAAGACATTCATCATATCCTATCCCCTAAAATGTAGTAGGTTTCATAAAAATTTCATAATATCATAACATGGGGAAAATACACAAGTATCATAATCATTTAATCCATCTATCATATCATCAATAGTGAAAACAAGGGTATTTTATAAGCATTACTACATGTTATAACCTATGAAAGTGTAAAATTTTTTAAATACATCATTCCACTATGAACATAAACCATTAAAAGAAAGAATAAGAATGGTATCCTTGGATAATATCCCTAGTAAAGAATAAGTTACATCAATGGATTCCATATTATATGCAAAATGAGTGTGAATGATAATTTCAATCATTTATTTTTGAAAAGAAAATTTATTTAAAAAATTTTAAATCTAATAATTCATAAATAATTTTCTTTTAAAATAACCTAAAGAAATTACAAAGGATTTATTGAAAATAATTTAAAAAATTTCCTCATGAAAAAAAAAACATTCCGCATTGAAAAATACTTTTTGAAATAAGTTTTTTTTAAAATAAATTTTCATTGAAAATAAACATGACCGATTATAAATTAAATTTGGAAGATAATTTATTCATGATTGATTAGAATTTCATTTATTTGATCAGGTTTAAATGAGTATTTTTTTTCACATTTTTAGTAAAATCATTACAGGATTTGTTTTGAAAATGATAACGATATTCCATTCAAAAAAATTGGGGAAGAGTCTAACATGGGTAAAAATGATTTTAATTATTCATTTGGAGAATGTTTAAAATAATTTTTGACAACATTTTTATAAAATATTCTATTAGTAGAAAAATGGTTTTCAACTGAAGAGATAAATAAAGAATATTCTTTCTTAAAAACATTATTCTGAGCAATTGAGTACATAAAGAGAGAAAACTAAGGGGGAAACATGAATTGACAAAAATAACTATAGGGGATGAAAATAAATGATTTTATTCCTTAATATATCATAATATTTCCTCATTTTAAGAATAATCTTATGCAATCCCAATAATTGATGAAATTAAAACATTACACCCTTACAACTTTGGTAACTTTGAATCATATGCCCCTGATAGAATAAAATTAAAAGAAACAGAATATCACGAGAATAAAGTAATTATTGGAATTACATAATAAAGGGATGTATATAAATATCCTAAAAAAATATTAGTGAAGAAAATAACATTTTTCTGAAAGGTAAGTTAAGATAATGATCCCTTACCGTGTTGGTAACTTTTGAATTATAAACCCCATTAAAGAGTGATTTTGAAAATGATATATAAATACCCATAATTGTTTACAATAAGAATCATATAATAAATTCACTAGTAGTATATAAAAAACATCAAACAAATAGATGTAGAATATGGATGGTTTCTCATATAAGTAAAAATCGAGATATAAATCTATCTCCTTATTTCTCATTTTCTTTCATACATGTTCATACATCCTTTTTTGGGATACATCATTTAGATTGTACCAAAAGGATACTAAGGATGGACTTATAACTATTCTAGGGCCACTAAAATTGGAAAAGGAAATTAAGAATGTGATTTGCATAGTTATTGACTTATGTAAAGTGTTTTGGATGTGTGAAGTGGAGAGGAGAAGAGTTTTCATTTTATAAGTGAGGTGACTGATATACTTTTAATTTTTTGAAATGAAAAAGGTGAAACCATTTTTTTCTTTAAAAAGAATAAAAAATGAACCATTATATATCATATAATATATGACGTTGATAAATGGAATTCTATTGTTTTTTGTACAAGTTTTGAGTCATTTTTTACCATTATTATTTTTAGTTTAACCCAAAGGCAAACTAGTTTTCACCTTAATAATGGTAAATTATTTTTACAATTTTTACTATTATATATTTTAACAATTGTTGAAAAAAAATTATTTAATAAAAATTATATTAATTTAAAATATTGAATGTTTTTTTATAAATTCCGTTCATGTAATTGAAAATTTTCAATTTAAAATTGATCCTGTAGACATGATGAGAAAGAGGCATTTCAAAGATTAAAATTCTCAAAAGATTAAAAATAATTATTTAAAAATTTAAGATTAAAATGATTAACATGAACAATTATGGATTAATTGATATATAGTCTATGTAAATATAATTTTAAAATAATTTTTTTAAATTATCCTTTTAATTTCTATAAACAAAAAGTGAGTTTTCAATAAAAACTTGTATTTTTACGTATTCATCAAAAACAATTTATTTTCAGATAAATAAAGAAATAACAACATGATAATTTTTTTATTTATAATGAACTAATGAATTTTATTTTTTCAAATAAATTTTATAAAATTGGAAAAAAATATTTTAAATTCTGGTGTGAAAAGGATCAAAACTATTTTATAGAAAATATAATCTTTTTAATGAGAAAATTACATACTTATACATCATTACATACTCAGGATCCCACATAGCTTCCTTGATAAAATGGTTTCATGGTAGAATATTGATCATATAAGTGTTTTTATTTCATAGAACATTCTCAATTCGATTCAAAATCAGTATTGGTTGTTCTTCATAAGATATATCCTGCTCTAGAAGTACGACCTCTGAGTTTTGTTTGTGTGATTGATTAGGTATGTACTTCTTTAGGAGAGTTGCATGGAAAAAATCTTGAAAATAATAAACTTATAGTGGAATCACCAATCTATAGGCTACCATCTCGATATGATCATGAATTTTAGATGAACCGATATAACTATAGATTAACTTTCCTTTATATCATAGGCACAATTGAATCCTTTGGGTGTGAATCAATAAATTTATAGATCATCTATTAATCCAAGATATGAAGAATAAGTTTTTTATGATTAATTAATTAAAGGATCATAAGTTCAATAATATAATTATATGTCAATTCTTCTAACTCTAGTTATAGAAAAATGGTTATCCCTAGTTATACAATATGAATAACCATTTATATGGGGAAGTATTATGTTAATATCTAAAACCTCACCAAAATTTAAACTTAACCCATTTAAAAAATGTTTGAGCTTATGACTATTCCAATGTTTTATAATCCATAACTTTAAAATTAATGTCATGAAATTTAAAAAATGATCTTATTATTAATCCACCAAACAAAATGAATTACCTCTTAATTATTAAAAACAAAAAATATGAATACCATAATCATGAATTCTATTAAAACATTGTAATAGCCTAAATTAAACATAAATAATTACTCAAAACATGCATGATTCCTCATTACTGAAATAAAACATATATTAATGGATATATCCCCTAAATCAAAAAAATGTTATAAATTCATTCAATGATCGTATAAACCACCTTTTTAAAAAAAATTAATATATTCCTATGTAATTAGAACTATTAAATTTTAATTATACAAAATAATCCTTTATTTATCAATATTAAACACAATTTGTTTGAACATTACTAACATAATAAGTGTAATATTCCCATAATTAAGGGGTTTTATTTAAAATATCACCTTTCCATTAAATTAATTTTCTAGGTCATCAATACCATTCAACATTATATTGAAAATGCATAATGATAAACTTCTATAAATAATATATATATATATATATATATATATTTATTTATTAATATAACATAATTTTTTAATTACTATATATAAATAATTCAATTATTCAACCTCATACATAATTTATTAACTAGATTTATTCATCTTACTCTTTAATCACTCATTCCTTCAATATATCATTCGTAGACCCTTTATCATCAATATAAAAACCATTAGTCATAAAAAATTCTGATTATATTCATGTCATTTTCACATAGTACATCTATTTCCATAATTCCTCTACATTCAACAATTAAAACATTTAACTTTCAATGATACAATAAGGACGCCATTATTCTCATCTATTTTGTAAGATGAGCATTTCATTTTTGATTTGAAATTAAAAACATTGTGTCCTTATTTTCCAAACCAATAGCATCTTCTCATCCCTATGAGACATTACCTTTAGTTATTTTTCCCAAATTCTAATTATATATAAAAATTAATCTTATTTCCTCTAAAGTCTCCATAACCCGAACTCTATGTGAACTCTATCATTCTTTTATTTTGTGAGTCCAAGTGTTGGATAAGTTAGTCATTGTTAATTAAGATCTATGATAAAGGATTTAGAATCATCACTATATCTTTTACTCCAATTATCACCACATCTAGATTACAATAATAATTTTGGTTATCACATTCAATGTTAATATAATTCCTTATCATTCTATCCATGAACAAAAACCAAAAATCATTGTGTAAGAAACAATAACTATAGTTTGGTACCACATAATCACTAAAAAGAAATTATAGGAATTTTAAATTACAAAAAAGTATTTTTAATCTAAGGAAACGTAGGTTAATCATAGTTTATTTATAGTGATAATTTTTATAAAATCCATAATGATGGTTCATAGAGTCTGTGAATTTCTATTAAATATCTCTTGGGTGTGTGGAACTAGGTGGGTAGCAAGGACTGTTTCAATGTAGTTGGTGACAATTGATTGTAAATAAATGTGCTATTTTGGGATTTCTTACCCCTATGTACCTCAATACGAGACCCACATCCACTTACAGTATCCAGATAGGGATGCCATTTCATGGAAACTACTCACTCAATCCTCTTCCAAAATAACCTAATATTTTCGGATACTTTGAATCATCTTTAGAATTATCCCAAAAAATATCCTTGGATATATCACTAAATTTTTATCATCATAGTCTCTAAAGGTAAAATAAAACATTCCTTTGATACCCACTACATCGATAAATTATTTTTATATAAATACATTACATCGTTTTAGATGAAAATTCAATTCATTACACAAACACAAGCTTGATGACCAAAATAGTTAGTTCTTATGGAGACTAGGTATGGAAACATCTAATTTCGTGAGAGATCATAAACATATCCAATAAATATTACCCTTAGTTCTATTAAAATCATACCCTAGATAAAACCTTTCTGGATAATTAGGGGAATAGAATCAGAAGTAAACATGAGCTAATATGTCTAGTGAGGGTATGAACGTGAGAGACCAATAATCATATAACCATTCCATCACCATAAGGGTATGAGAAAAAGATTTTAAATTTTGTAAAATCATACATTTCATATTAAACATCAGAATGTCATGACATAGTATAAATAATGGTAGATTATAAGACATGAATCATAATTTAATCAAATAACATTGCCCATGAGTGAATAACATTATAATAAGAAATGTAATTGTGGAATATATATATGAAAATAAAATCTTTTCTAATATAGTGAAAGTTCACTTCCAATGATATCATAGAAGAATTTTTACACTCCCCAAACCATTATAGTAGTAAAGGTTCACTCCAAAGACCACAAAGGAGAACAAATACCTTACTAAATCAGTTTCACTCTACATTATTGTCCAATCTATCTCATGATTTATAAATATTTACCCTATAAATTAGAGAGAAATATAGGTCTCACCTATCACATAATGAAAATCATATAATGGTGTTCAAATAAATACTTAAATATTTATCATCTCATAACCCATGAAATGAAATGGGTTTTATAAATATTTCATCATATCATTACCTTTTTAAAGGATATATGTTTCCTAATCATTTCATAATTCCATCATATAATAACTCAGGTAAAAGTGGGTTTCATAAGTATTCTTTCATGGTATAACTCATTGAAGGTAAATATTTCATAATCTTTTCAGAGATATAATAACAATTGTATCCTTGGAACATTTCCCTAGTATTGAATATGGGAAATAAAAATATGTCATGTCAGATGGAAAATTATTTTTAAGGATCATTTTAAATTTTTAGTGATGAAAATATATTTTATTTGAAAATAACTTGTAAGGATAAAAATTCCTAAAATATTTGGGAAATACTTTTCGTCGAAAATATCCTTGAAAACATATAAAGTAATATTTAAAAATCATTTATTAATTTTGTTGACAAAAATATCCATTCTCCATTGAAAATCACTTTAAATTTCCAAAAATAATTTCCAAAATACTTTTATAAAAAATTAATCTCAAATGTCTATTAATTATTTTTCAACAAAATTATTTGTCAAAATGTAGGATAATTTTGTTCATTCTGTACACAATAAAATGAAGATTCCTTTTATAATATTCGTAAATTATATGTATGAATTATTTGGAAAATGGAAATTATAGTTCTCTTAATACCATTTGTAAAGAGTAAAACATTGAAAAAGTGTCTTTAATAAATAATTTAGAGTATTATAAATTAATTTATTTAAATTTTCTTAGAATCATTTCTGGTAGAATAAGGGTTTTCAACTGAAAAGTGAAAAAGCATTTTTTTCTAAAACAAATATTTTAAAATCTTTTGTAAATAAATAGAGTAATATGAAGTGAAAAAATGTATTTTCTAGAAATAACCATATAATAATAAAATAAATGATTTTATTGAACGTTAGATAATAATATTTCATTAGTGGACTCAAAATCATTATCTATCATCATAAAAAATGAAATTATGAAATAAAACCCTTACTAATTTGGTAAATTTGAATCATAATCCCCATGATATATGTAACACCCAAAGATTCTATGGCACGTTTCTCTTTAAATAATGTGATAACGTGTATTGTACGCAACATCGAGTTCTAACACACCACAACCAATCAAACTAGCAGTTATGAATAGTAATACCTACTTTTTGAAATTTTAAAAATTTTATCTCTCAAAATGGACTTCATTTTTGGATTTGGAGTATCGAATTTAGCCTAAGGTAAAATTTTGGTACTTTTCGGATAACTTTAATATTTGGATGAATAGTGAAAATTACAAAAGTTTAATTAAAAACAACTGTTTTAATCAAAATAATTAATAGTAATAAATTATGAATTTGAGTGGTTTTAAAGTATATTTATAATATATTTCTACCATTTAATACATTTTTGGTCATTGGACATAATTTCACTATTAAACAGAACATAAACAAGTATCAATCTTTTGATAGTTATTATATCTTAAAAACACGCTTTTTGTTTTGATAGTGGAAATTAATTTTAAATTAATTTATGCCACTTCTGTGTTTTGAATTTGGAAAAATGGATTCAATATTTGGAATCAGGATGTTAAAATTTTGTAAATAGTTAACTTTTATTATTATACATTTTGAATAATTACTTCGGTAAATATTTTATTTACCATGGTTAAAGGCTAAATCAGGTAAATATGGGTTAAAAAATAATATTATAATAATAAAAAAATACCCTAAAACATGTCCTACCCTTATTGGTTATTACATGTCCGACCATGGGCATCTTTAGGTCGATTTGGGGACCCCATGGTGCCACTTGTAAGTGATAGGGACACTTTATTTTAATTAAGTTAAAATGAATACAAAAATGACAGAAGCATATATCTTTTAGCAAAACAATTTTTACATAGGGTTATATATGTTGTATTTTCGACTATAAATATTAATTAGAAATATAAAAAGATTTCCTAAATAATGGTATATTATTTATAATTTTTAGACATTAAATAATTTAATTTATATATGACACAATGTTGATGCCGTAATTACCATAATGGTGAAAAATTAAAATAATTGATATTGTAGATACCCAAATAAATATATTTTGAGACTTTTTATGAATTAAACTAATTTTATATGTTAATATGACATGTTAGGATTGATTTAATTAATTTTTTTCTAAGTAATCACTCTCTTATGAGTTTCACAAAAATCAACTATTGAATACTGTCAAAATTGACATAAAAGAGTTTTTAAAACAAATATTATATTATTAATTGATATTAAATTCATAAAAATCTAAGGGTTCTGCCTAGGGACTTATATAATTATAGGTGTATCATTAATGGACCACTTGTGGGTCACTTGGACGTATATAGTATGTTTATGAACCATATAATATAAAAATACAAAGAGACATTGTAAAAGTGTAACTAATTAAATAAGACTTAATACTTAATGATAAGGTTAATATAATGCCTCAAACATGTCTAAATTCTATTGGTTGAGTGGTTTTCGACATATCCCCACCCTAAACTTTAAATAATCCACTCTATATCCATTAGAAACTGAATATGAATTTATTATAAAATAATATTTATAGCTTTTCCAAAGGTTCCCCCCACCCCTCTTATAAAAGGGCACTCTCCCTTCTCATTAACTCACACCTTCAAAGCCTTTTGGAACGGCCAAAACTAGACCCAATATTCTCTAAACTTCCCTCACTTCATCCTAGAGGCCTTAATTTAGTCATAAAGCCAACTTAAGGAGCCCTTTTGATCAAATCAAAAGGAAGAACCCGAAGAAGAGGTAATGATTTCACCAGCCTTTTTGAAGTTCCTTTCTTCTTCCACATATTCTTTCTTTGTTATTACCATTCTAAAACAATAACTCCAGTATCTTATATATACTATGATTTTATTATAAATATGGTACAATAATATTCAGTATTCTATCCATCCTTTGAATAACAGTTCACCATACGTGCGTACATATGGCTTACCGTCTCCACGTCGTGGTGTAATTGTTATTCAATAAATTATATTTTGGATGGGTATAATAATGATGTGTAATTCATGTAAATAATAAATGTAACATGATAATGATTCTGTATATATGATATACCAGCCAATTATATATTATTTTAATATCAAAAGAATGATATTGTCGCTCGTGCGTACATACGGACTACCGTCTCCACGAACGCGATGAGATTTATTCTCCATCGTATCCATTCAAGTATAATTCTCATTTGATGATTAATAATAGTATCTAAAGACTTGATATAATTCTGGATATTATTAAGATACAACCTATCCATGAAAAACACGACTTACATAACAAAACATATAAAATAAAACACGTAAGTTAACACCCGAAACAACGATAATACTAAGATATTATTACCAAATCAATGTTAAAAGATCATATATGATATCATATTAATTTATATTATTCTTGTATAATTTAAAAACAATTATTTCACCATTATACAAGAGGTTAACCTACCACCAACCAAGGAAAAGTACAAGGTAAGGGGTTTTCATCTCACTCTTTATTCCCGTGAGATTCATGCCATATTGCCACTATTACCTTTTGTGTAGTGTATGTACTGCCCATAATTGTATTCTTTGTGTAATAAACATTTATTTCTGTGTATTTACATATTCATTGTATGATACCTCTTTAATGGTTTGTATGTTTCATAAGTTACCAAATTGGTAAGGGTTATTTCACAATCTCTTCATTATCCGATGTTGTTTATACGTAATAATCTACTGGGATCTTTTTGTCATCCACATCCATGATTCTTAAAAATGTATTTCAAAACATTTTTACTATTTAACAGAATATGTGTTAAAGTCATTTATACCCTTGTTTGACTTTTTATAAGATTTTTATAAAGGAATCTTTCCGTCGTTTTCCAAACAAGGTGCTTTTTAACCTTTTCGATAGAATTGAAGTAAGAATGATTTTTTAACTTATACGGCGGGTGCGGCTATTTTACGCCATTATAAAATCATCGAAGCTTCCCATACAAGCATATAAGAATATTTTTCAAAGAAAATGTTTTATTTTATAAATATATGACTCTTAAATGATTTCAAAATATAAAGAGATATTTCTCTAAAAAGAGTTTTGATTTCATCTATGTCAACATCCTTTGATGGATTTTACGCTTATTTGAAGTTGATTTATTATGATACAAAACTTATATATTGTATTGAAGGTTTTTTGATATGTTTGACTATGAATGTTCTATTTTTATACCATTCATGGTTTATGGTGAAATTATTGACATTTCGTATGCTAGTTTTAATACGAATTTTTATGTTATGCTTAAACCTTTTCATATGGGAATGCATTGGACGTAATATGTGACGGCTAGATCCTGTTATAGCTCCTCGATGCATCGGTAGGTCTCATGAGACAAACTAGTGTCTTGGCACAAGCCCTTGGCAAAATATTATTTTTAGTCTTGGCATGAGGCCTTGGCTATGAGGTTATGATAGTATGGCATTATGCATTCCATCATTATGAAAGTGGTTATTGGTATTGCATGTGATTATTCGATTAGTATAATATCCATGTGAATAAGTAAATGGCATTATTTCATTTTATTTTTTCCATACTATGTTGAAGTTCAAGTTTAAAAGGCTTTTTTTTTAGTTATACATTGCCTTAAATGTTTATTTTTATTTATGAAAGTTTCCGCTATATTGTTATCCTTACTAAGCATTTGAGATCACCCCTTTTCTATGTTTCATTATTCCCAGGATGTGAAGAAGTAAATTATGAATGACCTATAGAGATATTATGAGGGGATAATAGTGTGGTCTATGGAGGCAATATGTTTTTGTAGTAGTTTTTTACTTTATGATGTAATGTAAAACATTATGAATATATCTAGTGTTTCCAAGGATACTAAACCAATCGGTCTTTCGAGAATTGATCTTTCTTGTGATCATAGAAATGTTATTTAATAATGCACCGACACTAGGTAATTGGGGTCGGGGCGTTACAGTTGGTATCAGAGGAAGTTTAGTACAAACCTTAGAAGCTAGATTTAGATAAAATCTGATTAGAGAACGTAGACCTAAGATGAATTTTGAGGATTATTATAGAAGAACTTCCTATAATATTGGTATTGTAGATATTTTGTGAGTTTTCCGAGCAATACATACCTGTCTGGATATGAGCCGGTATAGGCGGCTCTGGAACAGATGTACTTAGCGGTAAATCCCGAAAACACCGCTTTGACTTAGACTTGAACGGGAACTGGTGCATGACAACGGGCCATGCTGCACTCTTGGTCACGACACTCTCGGGGGATATGCTTAGGATAACTCTACTTTTATTTATAAATCATTATTAAGGGTTTATGAGTATATAATTCCTCAAAGAAAACATTTTTTATGATTATGGATTATATCCATAAATAGTTCAATTTATGTTAAGTGTTTTATAATTATGGGATTATGTATTTTGATTCACAAACTGATCTTGTTTATGCCATTGTTTAGAAATGGAACCTAGTGGAAGAAATGGAAACTGTATCTATGCACGCACTCCATGTAGGGATTTGCCTCCTGCTCAAGATAATTATAGTGGAGCTAGTGATGCAACTGGTGCCGATCAGCTAATCACCATACTAAGACAACTCACTCAGATTATGAATAATAACCTTACCCGTATAGAGCACCGTGATCTACAGCATGGATGATCAATGTTAGATCGATTCATGAGGCAAAAACCACCAAAGTTCACTGGGATTACAAATCCCTTAGTATCTGAGCAATGGATAAATTCCCTAGAGAAAATATTTCAGGCTTTGGGGAGTAGTGAAAGAGAAAAAGTTATCATGGAAGTTTACCGCCTCACTAGAGATGCTGATCAATGGTGGTCATTTATTCAAAACACGAAGGAAGATGATGAAGTATCAAATATGTAATGGAGGGAGTTCAAAGATCTGTTTTTAGAAAAATACTTTCCTCGTGACCATCGAGAAGATATGGAAAGGCAATTTATGAGTCTGATACAAAAGGAGGATGAGAATGTCGCAAAGTATGAGGCTAACATTACAAGGTTAGCAAGGTATGCTGGAGATTATATATGTAACCCAAGAAGCAAGATTGATCGTTTCTATGATAGGTTAAAACCATTTCTCCGTCGATCATTAGTCTCACAATCCTTCTCGTCGTACGAAGATATTGGGTCATGTGCTATCAAGACAGAAAAGGAATTATCTAAGTCTTATAACTTTAAAGCAAAGAAAGAGAATAAGAGTTCTATTGATCAATCTGGGAATGCAAATAAGGGGAAGAAGAGAAAGGTTGAATATCCATCCTGTGGTAAATGTGGGAAGAAACACCCCGGAACTTGCTTGATGGGAATGTGCATTTGTTACAAATGTGGTGAAAAAGGCCACCATGCTTGTGATTGCTAAGGGAAGAAGGAAGCTACCAATGTTCAGTGCTACAATTGCAGGGAGATGGGACATTATGCAAATGAATGTCCTAACCATCATGGGAACTAACCTCAGAAAAGGCCAAGGGATCAAGGCCAAGAATTTTCTATCACTACTGCTGAGGTAGAAGCTCTAAAAGATGTGGTGGCAGGTAATATAATGGTTTCCTCAAGTTTATAAAATGCATTATTTGATTCTGGATCATTGCATTATTTCATATCTTCCCAATTTTCTACAAAAATTAGATATTTCCAATTTGATTTAACAAGGGAGTTGTCAGTTAAAACTCCTAAGGGAAGTATCATTGCAACAATGTTTTTTGAATCAGTCCCAATTAGAGAACATAAATGTTCTTTATCCGCTGATCTCATCGTCAAACCAATGATTGAATTTGATATAATCCTCGGTATGGATTGGCTTTCGGATTATGATGCAAAGATTTATTGCAAGAAGAAGGATGTCATGATTTTTTATGATGATGATAAGGAACACCTTATCTTTAGAGAATAATTGTCACCACCTAATTCTTATCTAGATCCACCCCCAGTAGATCAACTAAATTCAATTATTGGGGAGGAAGAGAATGAAATGACTGTGTCTGAGGAAAGGAATGTTCAAATATAGTATGTACCTGTTGTGAAAGAATATGTAGATGTATTTCTGGAAGATTTACCTAGACATCCTCCAGAACGAGAAGTTGAGTTTTCCATTGATTTAATTCCTAGATCAAGGCCTATATCGAAGACCCCTTATAGAATGGCCACTGTATAATTAGTTGAACTGACGAAACAACTTGAGGAATTGAGTAATAATGGATTTATTCTCCCTAGTGTTTCTCCATGGGGAGCCCATGTTCTTTTTGTTAAAAATAAAGATGGATCGATGAGGTTATGTATCGACTATTGGGAGATCAATGCTATCACAATAAAGAACATGTATCCCTTACCTTCCATTGATGATTTATTTGACCAACTGCATGGAGCTCAATACTTTTCAATGATTGACCTTCGATCTGGATACCATCAGTTGTGTGTAAATAAGGAAGACATTCCGAAGACAGCATTTCGAACCAGGTACGGGCATTACGAGTTTACTGTAATTCCTTTTGGATTGACTAATACACCCTCTGTATTCATGGATCTGATGAATAGAGTTTTCAAGGAATATCTCTATGAATTTGTAGTGGTATTTATTGATGATATCTTGGTATACTCCAAAAGTTACAAAGATCATGAAAATCACTTGCGCATTATCCTGAAGAATCTGAGAAGACATGAATTATATGGGATGTTTAGCAAGTGTGAATTTTGGATTCCAAAGATTTCTTTTCATGGCCATATTGTCTATAAAGATGGAATCTCTGTTGATCCTTCTAAGAACAAGGCAATCCATGAATGGCCCACACCTACGAGTATAACTGAGGTACATAGTTTTATTGGTTTAGTAGGTTATTATCGACGTCTCGTCCAGAATTTTTCCCGATTGGATAACCCATTAACGAAGCTCACACCTAAAGGGGTTAAAATTGTTTTGACAAAAGAGTGCGAATAATGTTTCGAAGAACTTGAGAGAAGATTAGTCAATGATCCTATATTGACTCTACTATCGGGGAATGATGGGTTCATTATATATAGTGATGCATCGAAGAAAGGACTTGGTTGTGTCCTAATGCAGAATGATAGGGTTATTTCCTATGCATCACGACAGTTGAAAATTCATGAGCAAAACTATCCTACACATGATATCGAGTTAGAAGATGTGATATTTACTTTGAAGATATGGAGGCACTACCTCTATGGTAAAAAATGTGAGATTTATACTGATCACAAGAGTTTGAAGTATACTTTCTCACAAAGAGAACTCAACACGAGGAAAAGGAGATGGCTTGAATTACTCAAGGATTAAGATTGCACGATACACTACCATCTGGGGAAGGCAAAAAAGGTGGAAGATGCTTTGAGTAGAAAAGATCATGGAGTTTTCAACAATATGAGAATTGAAAGGGATCCAATTTTCATGGATCTAGTGAAGATGGACACGGGAGTAACCTGGGAAGGTGAAACATCAATTCTTTTTTAAATGTTTTCCAAACCATCTTTACTAGAAAGGATTAAGAGTTCTCAGACCGATGATGAATAATTTCAAAAAAATAGTAATGCTGTGAATCATGGGATATTTAGAGACTTTGTGTATGATGAAGGAATTTTGAAATTCGGGATGAGACTTTGTGATCCCGATATACCTGATCTAAAAAGAGAATTATTGGATGATGATCATAGTTCCAATTTCTTTATACACCCTAGGAGCACCAAAATGTATAGAGATTTGAAGGAACATTTTTGGTGGGACAACATGAAGAGGGAGATTGCTGATTTTGTTTCAAAATGTATGGTTTGTCAACAAGTGAAAGCTGGAAGGAAACATCCTGGAGGAGTCATGCAACCTATTCCCATACCGGAGTGGAAATGGGACAATATTACGATGGACATTGTCATGGGGCTACCAAAGACTCCTAGAAGGAACGATGCAATATGGGTCGTTGTTGATCATCTTACCAAGTGAGCACATTTTCTTGCTATAAGAGAAGATCTACCACTGGAACTTCCAGCAAGAATATATATTAATGATGTTTTGAGACTTCATGGAGTACCCCTATCGATTGTTTCAGATCGCGATCCCTGTTTTACATCATTATTTTGGAAGAGTCTTCAGAAATCCCTAGATACTGAACATCATTTGAACACTGCCTACCACCCTTAGACAGACGGACAATCAGAATGAACTATTCAAACCTTAGAATACATGTTGAGATCTTGCTCACTTGACTTTCAGGGTATGTGGGATCAATATTTACCTTTGTTAGAATTTTCCTATAACAATAGCTTCAATTTCAGTATTCAGATGGCACCATATGAAGCGTTATATGGAAGGAGATGTCATACACCATCCTGTTGGGATGACGTTGGTGAAAGGAATCTTGTAGTCCCAGAACTGGTGTAGGAAACAATGGAAAAGGTGAAGGTAATCCAAAATCACATCAAAGCAGCTCAAAGTAGGCAGAAGAGCTATTCCAGTAATCGAAAGAAGGATTTAGAATTTCAAATCGGTGATCATGTTTTCCTGAAGGTATCTCCTTGGAAGGGATTCATACGTTTTTATATGAAAGGTAAATTGAGTCCCAGGTACATCGGACCTTCCAAAATTCTATAACGAATTGGGGCTGTAGCTTACCGATTGGCAATGCCGCCAAGTCTCTCCAAAGTTCACGATGTGTTCCATGTATCTCTATTGAGGAAATACATGCCTGACCGAACGCATGTAATCATCTATGAGGAATTAGAACCATAACCCGATCTCTCTTATTGCGAAGAGCCCGTCAAGATTCTTGATACGGGAGAACAAGTACTGAGAAACCAGACGACACGTCTGCTAACAGTTTTGTGGAGAAACCATAAGATGGAAGAAGCAACGTGGGAACCCGAGGAACTTATGATGAGGAACCACCCGAGTCTTTTCATGCTTTAGTATTCTAGAAATTTCGAGGATGGAATTATTTGAAGGAGGGGAGAATGTAACACCCCAAGATTCTACGGTATGTTTCTCTTTGAATAATGTGATAGCGTGTTTTGTACGCAACATCGAGTTCTAACACACCACAACCAATCAAACTAGCCGTTATCAATTGTAATACCTAATTTTTGAAATTTTATAAATTTTATCTCTCAAAATGGTCTTCATTTTTGGATTTGGAGTATCAAATTTAGCCTAAGGTGAAATTTTGGTACTTTTTGAATAACTTTAATATTTTGATGAATAGTGAAAATTACTAAATTTAAATTAAAAACAACTATTTTAATCAAAATAATTAACAGTGATAAATAATGAATTTGAGTGGGTTTAAAGTATATTTAGAATATATTTTCACCATTTAATACAATGTTGTTCATTTTACATAATTTCACAATTAAACCTAACATAAGCAAGAATCAATCTTTTGATAGTTATTATATCTTAAAAACACGCTTTTTTGTTTTGACAGTGGGAATTAATTTTAAATTAATTTCTGCCACTTATTTGATTTGAATTTTGTAAAAATGGATTCCATATTTGAAATCAGGATGGTCAAATTGTGTAAATAGGTATCTTTTATTTTTAGACATTTTGAATAATTATTTCGGTAAATATTTTATTTACCATGGTTAAAGGGTAAATCGGGTAAATAAGGTTTAAAAAATAATATTATAATATTAAAAAATTAACCTAAAACATGTACTAACCTTATTGGTTGATACATGTCCGACCATGGGCATCTTTGGGACCCCATGGTGCCACTTGTAAGTGATAGGGACACTTTATTTTAATTTAGTTAAAATGAATACTAAAATGACACAAGAATATATCTTTTTGAAAAAAAATTTTTACATAGGGTTATATATGTTGGATTTTCGACTATAAATATTAATTAGAAATATATAAAGATTTCCTACATAATGGTATTTTATGTATAATTTTTAGACATTAAAAAGTTAATTTATATATGACACAATGGTGATGCAGTAATTTCCATAATAGTGAAAAATTAAAATGATTGATATTTTAGATACCCAAATAAATATAATTTGAGACTTTTTATGAATTAAAATAATTTTATAGGTTAACATGACATGTTAGGATTGCTTTAATTAACTTTTTTAGAAGTAATCATTCTGTTATGAGTTTTAAAAAAAGAAATTCTTGAACAGTGTCAAAATTGACATAAAAGAGTTTTTAAAACAAATATTATATTATTAATTGATATTAAATTCTTAAAAATATACGGTTCGGACAAGAGACTTATATCATTATAATTGTATCATTAATTGAACAGTTTTGGGTCTCATGGATGTATATAGTATATTTATTAACCATATAATATAAAAATACAAAAAGACATTGTAAAGGTGAAACTAATTAACTAAGAGTTAATACTTAAAGATAAGGCTAATATAATGACCCAAACCAGTCTAAATTATATTGTTTGAGTGCGTTTCGACCTATCCCCACCTTAAACATTAAATAATCCACTTTAGAGCCATTATTAATCGAATATGAATTTATTATAAAATAATATTTCTATCTTTTCCAAAGGTTCCCCTCACCCCTCTTATAAAAGGGCACTCTCTCTTCTCATTAACTCACACGATAAAAGCCATTTGGTTCGACCAAACTCTTCCCAAATACTCTCTAAACTCCCCTCACTATCCTAGAGTCCTTACTTTAGTCAGAAATCCAACTTACGGAGCCCTTTGTTCAAATAAAAAGGAAGAACCTGAAGAAGAGGTAATGATTTCACCACCCTTTTTCAAGTTCATTTGATCTTCCACTTCTTCTTTCTTTGTTATTATCATATTAAAATAAAAACTCCAATATCTTATATATAATTTGATGTTTTTATAAATATGTTACAATCATATTCGTTATACTATCCATCCTTTAAATAACATGTCACCATACGTGCGTACGTACGACTTACCGTCTCCACGTCGTGGTGCAATTGTTATTCAATAAATTATTATTTGGATGGGTATAATAATGATGTGTAATTCATGTAAATAATAAATTTAACATGATAATGATTATTTATATATGATATACCATCCAATTATATATTATTTTAATATCAAATGAATGATATTGTCGCTCGTGCGTACGTACGGACTACCGTCTCCACGAACGCGATGAGATTCATTCTCCATCTTATCCATTCAAGTCTAATTCTCATTTTATGATTAATAATAGTATCTAAGGACTTTATATCATTATGTATATGATTTAGATACAACCTATCCATGACAAACATGTCTTACATAACAAAACATATAAAAGAAAACGAGTATGTTAACACCCGAAACAACGATAATACTAAGATATTATTAACAAATCAATGTTAAAAGATCATATATGATATAATATTAATGTATATGATTATTGTATAATTTAATAACAATTATTTCAACATTATTCCGGAGGTTAACCTATCCCCAACCAAGGAAAATTACAAGGTAATGGGTTTTCGTCTCACTCTTTATTCCCGTGAGATTAATGCCATATTGCCACTATTACCTTTTGTGGGGAGTATGTACTTCCCATAATTGTATTCATTGTGTAAAACACATTAATTTATGTGTATTTACATATTATTTGTATGATACCTCTTTCATGGGTTGTATGTTTCATATGTTACCAAATTGGTAAGGGGTATTTCACAATCTCTTCATTATCCGAGGTTGTTTATACGTAATAATCTAATGGGATCTCTTTATCATCCACATCCATGTTTCTTAAAAATGTATTTCAAAACATTTTTACTATTTAAAAGAATATGGGTTAAAGTAATTTAACCCCTTGTTTGACTTTTTATAAGAGTTTTATAAAGGAATCTTTCCATCGTTTTTGAAACAAGGTTCTTTTTAACCTTTTCGACAGAATTAAGGTAAGAACGTTTTTTTAACTTATACGATGGGTGCGGCTATTTTACGCCGTTATAAAATCGTCGAAGCTTCCCTTAAAAGCTTATAATAAAATTTTCAAAGAAAATGTTTTATTTTATAAATATATGACTCTTAAATTATTTCAAAATAGAAAGAGATATTTCTCTAAAAAGAGTTTTGATTTCATCTATGTCAACATCCTTTGATGGATTTTACAATTATTTGAAGTCGATGTATTATGATAAAAAACTTATATATTGTATTGAAGGTTTTGTGATATGTTTGACTATGAATGTTCTATTTTTATACCATTCATGGTTTATGGTGATAGTATTGACATTTCATATTCTAGTTTTAATACGAATGTTTATGTTATGTTTAAACCTTTTCATATGGGAATGCATTGGACTTAATATGTGACGGGTGGAGCCCGCTATAGCTCCTTGATGAATCAGTAGGTCTCATGAGAAAAACTAGTGTCTTGGCCCAAGGCCTTGACAAAATCTTATTTTTAGTCTTAGCACGAGGCCTTGGCTATGTTGTTTTGATAGTCTGGCATTATGCATTCTATCATTATGAAAGTGGTTATTGATATTGCATGTGATTATTCGATTAGTACAATATCCATGTGAATAAGTAAATTGCATTATTTCATTTTATTTTTTCCATACTATGTTGAAGGTCAAGTTTAAAAGGATTTTGTTTTAGTTATACATTGCCTTAAAGTTTTATTCTTATTTTTGAAAGTTTCCGCTATATTGTTATCCTTACTGAGAATTTATTATCACCCCTTTTCTATGTTTTTTTCCCAGGATGTGAAGAAGTAAATTATGAATGACCTACAGGGATATAATGAGGAGATAATAGTGTGGTCTGTGGAGACAATATGTTGTTGTAGTAGTTTTTCACTTTATGATGTAATGTAAAACATTATGAATATAACTAGTGTTTCCAAGGATACTAAACCAATAGGTCTTTCGAGAATTGATCTTTCTTGTGATCATGCCAATGTTATGTAATAATGCACCGACTATAGGTAACCGGGGTCAGGGCGTTACAATAGAATATCATTAAATGAAACTTGTAATATCATGAGAATCAAATATTTTATGACAATATATGAAAAATGTTTATTTACGAACAAATAAAAAAATAATATAGGCATAT
This sequence comes from Viscum album, assembly GCA_963277665.1. Classification (NCBI taxonomy): domain Eukaryota; kingdom Viridiplantae; phylum Streptophyta; class Magnoliopsida; order Santalales; family Viscaceae; genus Viscum; species Viscum album. The sequence continues at coordinate 1,717,316,260 of OY728130.1, forward strand.
AACACAACATGTTTCTAAATCAAGGAAAATTGAGATGAAGATGCGTCATAAAATTTCTAAATTCTATACCATAAACCTCATGATTTATAGTTACTCAAAAGCTACATATATCTTTATAATTTTTAGGAAAAAATCAGAAAATAATTTCATCAGAATTATATGAACTACGTAGAATAAATTGGTGATGAATATGGAATTTTTCTCACATAATTAAAAAAGTGTAGATAAAATACCTTACATGAAGTCTCAACTTCTTTTGTACACATTCGAACATCCAATACTTCAAAAAACATCTCTTAGATTTCACCAAAAGGATTCATAGGATGCATTTATGAACAATAGAAATATTCTTGGATGGTATAAAGGAAGTAATTTGGTAATTTGTATAGGGTTTTACTAATCCAAAAGGTTTTGGATGTGTGAAAAGGGGTGGAGAAGGGGTGGCCTTGTATAAGTGAAGTGATTGAAACAATTAATGTTTTTCGAAAATAAAAATGTTAACTGAAATTTTTACCATATAACAAGGATAAACAATGGACCCTTTTAGATCTAAGAAGTGATGAGGTCAAAAAATGAACATATAATGGGTTTTGGACAAGTTAGGGGTCATTGTTAACCTTTATTTTTTTATTTTAATCCCTCAAGTAAACACATTTTTACCTTAACCACTGTAAATAGTTGTTACTCTATTTACTATTCATTATAATTTTTGTTGTTGAAACTTTTAGATAATTAATATTATTCTGATTCATAATATAGAATGAAATTGGGAAATTTTAATTTAAAATCAATCCAACAGATGTGATAAGAATATGAATGTTCAATGAGGAAAATATTGAAATGATTAAAAATATAATATACCTATATTCAATATGGAAATGATTCCAATGAACTATCTTTTATTTCATGATATATAATTGAATTTATTTTAATTTTAGCCCCATTTTTATAAAATTAACCTTATATTCTCTTTAAACGAAAACACATTTCTAATAACAACTAGTACTTTTCACTATTTGTCAAAAAATTAATATTTTCAAAAAAATTACATAAAGTCAACCTAGGATAATTTTGATATTCTGTATTTAAATTTTTGTTTAATTTTAGAATAAATTTTCTAAATATGTTGAAAATTAATTTAAAAATAGTCATGCAAAAGGCATGAACACTAATTAAAAAAAATTATTTTAAACATAAAATAAAATTTATTCTAGTCTATTTTCTAGGAAGCTTATAACCTAAATGGTAATTTTTTTATACATAAAACTGAGAATTTTCATTTAAATATTTAACTAAAATTAATTAAAAAAATTAAATCTGGTAAAATTTTTATGTGTGCATAAAAATAGATTTTTTCCAAAAAGAACTCCTTTATTTTCGAATTGTTTTTCATTTATATTTTTTCAGAAAAGAATGAATTGTATATACATGTGTAATCCTTATAGTTTCATAATTAAGTAAATCCTATTCATAATCTCTAATCCAATGGCTAGAACATAATGACCATTTTAAATAATAATATTTTAATAGTATGTCATGTTTCATTTAAACTCAGTTTTCCATGTAACACAACATCAAATTAATGTTTCATATAACCCATTATAATCTTCTTATTTGTTGTATTGAAAGATAAAATAGGTGTTAGATTTAGTAAAAAATATTGAAAATATTAAATTTATTTTAAAACAATATTCAACAAAATATCATGGTGTTACACGTTATATGCTATGATAGGCTACCCATGAAAAAAAATCTCCAAGGAGATATAAGAGGTAGTGGTTTCTAGGATTAGTGTATGGAATCTATGGGGTCAATATAGAATGTGATATCATCTTTATGGCTGGTAATGTTCTCCCATATACATGTCTTGTAAATCCATGTTAAACCACAGAGGGTGTCCACATAAGAACAATGTGTGTATGCCCACCTAAGGTCTTGATTATGTATATCTGGAACATGAGTTGAATGGAAAAGTAAAAACATATGGTGTTTACATGTGGGTACATGGTATGTTAAACCACCCAAGGTCCCAGAGCATGTATACCTTCCACACATCTTGGTTAGCTGTGTATAGACACCTGGAACATTCATGCAGACACAGAACATGTTTAACGAAATGGGGTCCTGGGGAGTGTAGAATTGGAACATTACATGGATACATGGGTAGGTTCACATGGTTTTTGGGAATAATGACAGGGTTCTAGATCATTAACTTTGAAATAACACTGACTTTTGATCAACCATAATAGCATGCCATGTGTTTTTCCGCACTATGAGATATGTAGTAGTGGTTTTTGAAGAATTTTAGAACCTTGAGATGGATATTAGATCCAAATTTTCAACCGTAAATCCAACTATTTGACCACATGAAATCAAAGGGAATCCCCTTCAGCCACCAACTTCTCACCTTTGATGGTCATAAATAAAAAACTATTCCTAGCATGGGAATATATCTCACATCCCATAATTTTTGTTTCTTTAGATAACAAAAGCATAGATCATCAAACAGAAACCATGTCTAACTTTGATAGGTTTTCAAAACATTGATACACATGTCATCCATAAAAAAATCATTAATACGAGGGTTATGTTATGCTCAAAACCATCCTGAAAATGTCGAACTACAAACTCAATAGGCCAAAAGTAATGAAATAAAAAATAGTGGTGTAAAATTCACATAAACAAGCAAAATCTACCATTGGATGAAGAAATATCACCCAACTATCATAAAATATGGTATTATATGGTGATATCATGGAATAATAAATATATGTTATTTTAAAAAATTTATATATCTAGATGGGATCATGCAATGTGTGTGAAATCATAGATCAATAAAATAAAATATGATAATTTATTCTAATCAATATAAATATAATAAACTCTTAAATAAAGACCCCTACCTAAATTTAGGATTGATTGTTGATGAAAAGTATGTTATCCATTTATTATGAAGACCAACTACAATCATTGTCTACATTTTGATTCACCTCAATCCAATCACTATATTTCTCTGGTACCGATATACTAATAAATAACAATCCGTCCACCTCTCTAATATCTTATGTTTATTTGGATAACCATAGAGATTCACTATAAAAATATATTTAATGTAATGAAAAACATTAGGTCATTTAAAAAAAATTAATAATTAATTTATTTATATTATTAAATTATCCATCCAATGGACACCTAAATGAAACTTCCAACATTGATAAACCTTATTTTTCACCTAATGTAATCCCCATGTTTTGAATTTGACAATGTTATTAAAATTTTCATCCAAAGTCTCTAAAAATGAGAAATACATTTAATCCCAAATTTCATGTATGTGTGAATTAAAATAGATTAATATTTTATATATATTAATTTTGTTGATCCGAAAAACAAAATACCACACCATATTTGTGAATCAAAAAAGATATATACATAGATATTTTAAAAGAACTAATACAGTAAAAATAGATTTTTTATATTGTCCCATTCATAAAGAATTTTCAACCAAAAAATTCCCATGTTTTACCAAAATGTGGAGATACTAAATCCTGATATGACACTGACACTCCCAGTATATCTCATGCATGTTATCGTGCTTCTATAGAAGACAAATTAAAGGGGAAGGTATATCAAAGAAAAATCCAATATTTCCGATCATCAATGAATACCAAGTACTCAGTGATGGTGAATCCATCATTAATGTCATGATTTCCCAAACAAATATCATTTATAGGATCCAAGACATATCTTCTTAAATAAGACACATATAAGACATCATGAACATGATTCTATAGTGGGGGAAATGTTAGGTGGTAAGAAGCCTCACCAACCCTTAGTAAGATCTTGAAAATCCTAATGAAACTTAATTATAACATGCCTCCATGCAAACATATCTATAATTCTTATTGTGGGGATACTATTTGGAAAATATGGACTGATTAATAAAATATAATGGTTTATGACACCAATATTTATCTAGTTTTTCTCTACTCTAATATGTCCTCATATGCTCATGATTGAGATAAACATTCTTCATTATCATCCACACTGTTTCTAGCACAACATGAAATGTATCACCAATCTCAGACTAGCATAAGGTTGTCTTGTAGGGTCTCTTGTAAAGTTACTTGAAATGCACCATGCCGAAATTAGAGTGATGATAGTTATTTTACGAAAACTATATTAATGAAAAGTGATCTTCCCAACAACATCTATAGTTCAAAACATTGGTCATCAACATATCCTCCAACACAAGGATATTCATGTCAGTCTGGCCATTGATCTTGTGGTGAAATGATTTAATCATATGATACTGGGTCGCAAAAATAAACATATAGTCCCATCAACCTCCATTATATAAAACGAGGATCATTATTCAAGAAAATAATTCAGTGTATCCTATGAATTCAGTTGACCTACAAATTGAATTACATCCACTAAATCATGATAAAGAATTGTCTTCCTATGGAATGAAATTTCTCCAATTTGGTAAGTTGATAAAATATCACCCTGATAGATTCCCAACCTATATATTTCCAAAGAATCCCTATAAAAAATTCCACGAATATTTTATCCCATTTCCAATCTAGGATATCAAGAGGTTATATCATACCTATCAGATATTGGTTCCCAACCGTCCCATACTAACATGTGAGACATCTAGAGATGAACTCTACAATTATCTACATAATTATTTCCCACAAAAACTACCAATTAAGATCATTTTACATCATACACAAACTAGGATATACATCCATGGGGAATGTGTGATACTCCCTCATCACCTACTCACACAACATGACTCAAACCACCATACATCCATGGAAAAGGATGACATTATCCCTTTTTTTAGAAAATCTAATTAGTGCATATCCTAAGGACCTATGGTCACATATAACCTCATGCATGATATATCCCAACTAAGAGTCTATCGTAAGATGAGGAATTAAAGGATTCACCTGTATCGACTGAAGAAAAACAAAAGCGCTCTTCTCCATTAGGGTCTGTTGTAATGAAGTCGACTACTCATATGCTTCCTTCACCAAGAGAGAATGAGAATTATTTACTTATGGTATCTTCCAACACCTTTTACATTCAAGAAGTATGTAATATGTATCTATCATTCTCATATAGAAACTCAAAACCAAGCCTCATTTTTAGATTATGATATCTCTTAGTGAATATTTACCCGAGGCTCTTTTTTTTGAGTAAAAAACCTAACTCTCTTCAAGAAGACAATGGATGAACATCTTCAGAGAAAAGAATACTTCTCTCAATTATAGGTCATGAGTCATGTAGTCCTTATGATGTTGTCTCAAATGACTCAACCCATATAATATCACTTAATACCTCTACATCAAAACATAACAGAGTCTAGATCTAGAGGCATCACAACACACTACATAATCAATTCTCTCTTCAAGTAGTCTCAAAATAGGATAACCTGCCAACCTCAGACTTAGCTCCTCGAAGGCTATATATAACTATCCATTCTTGATAAACGAATTCCCTTTCCATGCTAGGGTGATCAAATGGAATGTAATCCTAGATAAGTATACTAAAAACCACCATTAGTACCCTGATATGATAATAAAACTACACACCTCTGACATGCACTTAGGTGGATCACAATCATGAAATGCATCAATATTTATTTGGTTGATAGCTAAACCATGTTTTAAGATGACATTCCACAAAAATATAACCACATAAATCTATAAATGGAACATTGAGATATTACCATAATGATGGTTCTCCTGATGTAAGTATTGGATGATCCTCATATGCTATGCATACTTGTCCTATGATTTAGAGTAAATGAGTATCTTAACAATGAATATATCCACAATTCAATCCATGTACATCTAAAAGACGAAATTCACAAGGGATATAAACACAATGGGGTAATTATTCTGACTAAATGGAATCACGAAGAACTCATAGTGTTTTTAGAGACATTAAAATGAACTCTTAGGAATATTATACTCATAGACCCTCAATTGGTTATAGCCAAAACATAGATTTATATTCATGAAGAAAATCACACCTCTCAACTATTTTAAGAGGTAATGAATACTCAAAATAGGTACTTATTATTTATAATGTCCTGGTTAAGGAAAAAATAATCAACACAAAATGTTAATTTTATGTTTTTCTTTTTCAAAACAACACTAGAGTATCCTATGGGACAAAATGTGTCTAATTAAACCCTTATATAAAAGGTCCTCTATTCGAACCCTAAACTCCTAGATCATGGATGGACATATTCAATATTACATAGAAGATATCCATTCAATCTTGGGATTAAATTTAATTCAAAAATCCATCTCCCACCAGTTAGGTTGTCCCAAAACATCCTGAAGGAATATGTCTATATTTTCCTCCACTATTGATGCAAGCCAGATACATGATTAACCCACTTCACCAAGGGACAAAAATTATAACTAATGGGTGATGGGTTTTAGCTTCATTCCTTCAAGGTCCACTCACTCTACATTGGGATCTACCTCAACCAAAAATGAGAATCTTATCCCATATTACTATATACATATAACTCATCTACAATGAAATTTAATATAGATCCCATACATGAAAAACTAGTCCACAACCAATATGAATTCTTATAGTTTCATCATGATGACTAAGAAGTCCCAGGATAAATTCCTTCCTCTGTGCTCTTCCTCAAATTACCAAAAAAATCTGAGATATCGATGAATTTCTCCTGATATGAACCTATAGAAAAAAATACAAGGATAATTTTTCAATAGGGATATCTAGATCTCACATGAGGGATATAATGATATGTAAATGAATAATGAAGTTGTCTAGAAGAACTGGGAAAAGTGTAGGAAATACACAAATCATACCTTGAATCATCTCATGTGAAGTGTGGTCATGACCCTCCATAGCATCGAACTGCCCACAACCTCAACATTTTTCTCAATGATCATGGAGTGGGAAACCTATTTGTTGTCCTGGAAGCATATAATAGAGTCTACATCGACCAAACATTACACCATTTAGATATCCACATTCTTATCTTCCAACACCACCTCAATGAGGGATTCCCTGACCCCACTTGTGAATCACGGATACTAGTGTTTTCTATTCCATGGTGTCCCATACACCATATTCCAAGAAATATCATCCCAACAGTTTTGGAAATAATTTTCCATGTGACCCCTACCATAAATTTAATAACATCTACCCTCACATAGTTGACTGGAACCTCTACATTACACCCATGCTACAAACCCACATGTCTATGTCTGAGAATTAGAATGTATCATATGATAAAAAATCAACATGTTATTCCTTCTATCTATTATAGACATCTCTTCCACATTATGGAAACTTCTAGCTCTAAATTCTCAACATATCTCTTCTATATAGATCTCACTCACCATATCCCACTCTAGGACTCTAATATAGTTAAGAATGCATGGGGAGACTACACTGGAATGAATGTCTTGGAAGAGACCCTGATCAAACTTTTTCTCATAGATGAAACCATATCACAATATATTCAATGAGTTTAGGGTTAGGTCAATTATCCTTTTAATGTACTTTAAAAGTAGAGTGTCACACTTTTGTAGCTCAAGAAGCTCATAAATATGTTCTAATCATAACCATTTTGGGTAATACTCGTTGTGAAATTGTTGATGGATGTCTAACCATTATATTATGTCATAATCATGGGTCTACATATATAGACTCCATTATAACCCATTTGATATACGAATAATGTTTTCCATGAGTATAACCATTTAATCTATTAAGGACATAACAATAATGGAGACTCGAACCAATGACTCAAGAAAATCCACCACTACCTACCGACCTAGCTCACCATAGAACATCAATGGTATCTGTTGAAGGAGCTCATATAACATGATAATAATATGCACTCAGTCATACTTCTCCATTAGTAATATCAGTTTCTATTTATGTAGGGGTACTTCTACCTTCCCACTTTAATGAAACACCTTAGTAGATAGCCCATGAATCGAGGCCTTACCACTCAACAGAATAGTATCACCATCCTGTATTGGTAACCTTGATTCATTTCTTTAGGGTGGAATCTAGAGATTGATCATGAATTACCAAAATAAATGAGACTATATATATGGGGATTTAACTCAAGAACAGAAGAAAAAGGACTCAATCATATATGATTTATGTATAATCTGTGACCTACAACTGATGTCTTGGTTTTCAGAGTTGAAAAACATGTAGTCTGATTCCTATCAAATAGATACACTAGACACCACACCAATGATGGATTACATGCAATGAATTACACATACGAGAATCTCTTACACTATAACCCTAATTTCCAAAACCAATCCTTACTAGGGGTCTAACTCTAATACTGGCCCAAGGATAGACTTCTCAGATACCACATTTTTCATGACCCAACCCACTAGGCCCCACCTAGCTTACAAAAAGCAGGGTGTAGCTGCCCAAGACAACCTTCAATTGGAAAGGGGCTGGAAACAAGTTTCAAAAAATAAAAACAATAATGGGAGGCTTTTTCTTAATGTACATGTACACACACACCCATCCATCACTATGGAAAAGTTCATAAGAATAAAATAAGTTCTGCAATATATAGATTATAACCATACAAGGAATAAACTCTAAAAACAATATTAGAGTATGAAATATAAATCCAAAGATTAAAGGGTAAAAAACATGAAAAAATAGATATGGTGTCCCAACCTGATGGATACTGAACAGAGGAAAACCGATAGAGTCAGGCTCTTGATATCAAAGTCCAACCCCTAAATGTGGTCAATTCACCAATGTGTCACTAATATCCACCGATGTCACCATAAATATTATTATCTTATGAATAAAACAAGAATAATATGGGAAAATACCATGTATGGGTGAGTATAGAATTACCCAGTAGGATTCCAAAAAAACTACAGTGGGAGAATTAAAAATATTAAACCTCAGTCAGTTCAACCAATAACATGGGTTAAATTAAAATCCAATAAAAATAAATATAAATGATAATAAAGAAACCTATATGAGAGATAAAGGGGATATCCATATCATAACCTATCCAAAATCTATGAGTATGATTGCAGCTCCAAAATTCAATCTATAATGGCCAACATCACACATATGAAAAAAAGAACATGTGTGGAAGGACCCGCTCCATGTCACTATGCTCTAGAGTTGTGGGATCCACTACTGAAGAGGAAGACCCACTCTCCATTAGATCTGAATTATGGGGTAGTACCAAACTATAAATAAAATTAATTCACACTACTACAGTGTGAAGGACTACTATATCTACCTATGGAATGATTATGGGGACCTGAAACCTAGAGCGATTTGAGAGTACTGACCTCGACTTAACACTGATTATCTTATATTGATCACTTCCAAGATCATGTATAAACTAATGAAGTATACCAATTAATAATACCTCATATAATATAATTAAAAACACAATAAAGGATACCATTACGTTCTACTCGGAAAAAAATTAGGATAGGCTTCTAACATGCCAAAATCCATGTCTCGAAGAAGGAGATAGGAGATGGACAAATTTTTAGGGTACATTCTTGTAATGTATGGGGATCCACATGGAATTTGATATAGGATAATTTGATGGGAATGTGATCCCACAGAAATGGTTTGGAAATCCATTTCATTCAACACTTCATATATCTATAGGCACACAACATATATGTTCACCATAGGTTGAAGGCCTGTAGACATGAAACCTGGATCAATTGTCCATGTATATATGCATGACATGTACACATGGCCACAATGAATGTCATATAACATAGGGTCTTGTGTTCTATACACATGTGTCACACCTGGTCTATCCATATACATCCACATGATGTGTCTATGTAGAAACATGGAATGTTAAACCACTCAAGGTTCCAGGGTGCATACAATTGACAAATGAATTTTTTCCCTAGGTAGGGTCACATGAAATGTGAACTCGACCAAATTACATGTGATAATCAACTCATCTGAAAGCCTAGCTATCATAGAAATCAAAGAAGACAATGTTTGTTTTTATACACTACATTTCTTGGAGTAAGGTTTTATTGATAATTTCTGATCCTTGAAAAAGATTTTAGATCCACTTCCACCACCACAAACAAAATGATTTGATAACCTAAAATCCGAGGGAATTTCTTCCAGATATAGATTCCTAACCTTCTATTATCCGAAATCAAAAAACATTTGATTGCACCAGAATCCATCATGACTCTTGTTTTTTTATTGTTTATATAAAAAAACCATGAATCATCTCCCCAAACCCATATATAATTTTGAACCATTAAAAACTATTGATCTACATATAATTCATGCAACAATTGTAAATTTGGGTGTTCAAGCACACATTAACCCACCTAAAAACTGTAAAACTAAAAATCCCATAGCCAACGATAAAGAAGATAAGGAAGAGTGGTTGAAAATGCACATAAATAATGTGAATATTAATTTAGATTAGATGACCATAGAGTGGTGGATCCAAGGGTGATATAATATAAGAAAAAATATAAATTTACTTATAAAATTAAATTTACCTAACCAATCTTATGTGAATGGTGTGAAATCACATATCAATTGAAGAAGATATAGAAATGCATTCTCATCAATAAAAATGGTGGAAATATATAAACAAAACTCACTAATTGGATTTTTGATTAATCAATAATGAAGAGTGAATTTTCAATGATGAAAAAGATTTTCTACATTTGTTGTCTGCCCATCGATTCACCTCGATCTGATCATCTTCTTTCTCATGTCATGATCCTCTGGTGGAAAACAATACATCCACCTCTCTAATCACCCAGGGTTATGTTTCTAACCTTGGAGTCTCTATATATCATATTATTCATAGAGAGGGAAAAATATTAAGTCTTTAAATTAAAATAAATAAATAAATAAATTATCTAATTAAGAAACCCAATGAATGATCACCTCCCAAAGAATATACAAATCCGTCCAATCTTATGTTTTACCAAGGGTAAAACCCACATTCCAAATTCAAATTCAATACCATATTTCACATACAAGGTAACTAAAAATGTGAAAACCATTTAAACCAAAACTATGCCCACATGTTCATTAAAATATGTTAAAATTTTTAATATATTAATTTTGGGGTCTAGAGACATCAAAACACCATGCTGAATATGAGTATAAATAAAGATATTTACATAGAAAAATTTAAAGGTATATTCAAATGAAACGAGAATCATTATATCACGTTCCAATATAATCTATATTTTGAGTATTTTATCTTAATTGAAAATAAAATATATAAGGTTCATATTTACTATAGATAGTTAACTCATCGAAATGATCTACAGGAACACTATCCTGAATGAAATATTTATGTCACCTCTCATTAAGGGAAAAACTTATGTTATCAATGAGAAGACCATTGAGTGTGTGGTATTACATAAAAATAGAAAAATTATGTTGAATCAACATGTTGACTATATCATGGACTTATAACTGTTATCATTTTAACATGGAGTCATTTATTCATATAGGAAGTACTAGGGAAGAAAGGATTTTTGTTTTATTTTGGTACCCATAACACCCAAAGTTCTTTCCTAGGCATCCAAATAGAATCATTAAGGGATTGTTAATATGGTAAGGTCAATTCAGTTGATGAATGTTTCCATGAAACTAATAATGATGAGAAAGGATTTGAACAAGTAGGTTGAGAGGCCAACCGTATGCCAATCGAACTTCCACTACTAAGGTACTGACCAGAATTCCCAGAAATGCACCCCCAACCAGAAAAATCCATATATTTAAAAACATGGATAGAAATAACCCCAAACTGATACTTGAAGATATGATTGGTTTCACTTTATAGACATATGAAGTGTACTAAAAGCCTCCAGAATTCCTAGATAATATCCCACACTATCTCGGATGTGATTGAAAGGGAAATGGTCTGGAAAAATCATTGTTGGCATATTCCATCATCTGCAAATAGTGATAGTGATCCAATCCTTGAACAAAATTTTCTAGTACATGTTCATTTACATATATAGACAATCCTTAAGAATTATGCGCTTGTCTCTTTTCATGGTCATTGCATACATCCATAAAAGGAATAAATTCATCAAACAACTCTCAATGATAATATAGTCCCTCAAGCTAATAGATTTCATATAGAATGATTCTCAACTCACTAGAATTTTGATGAAAAAGGTTGGATTTGGTACACCAATGAATGATCATATATATAAGGAGTTTTTATTGGTGATACACAATGAATTGTGAAATCCACACGAGCACTTAGAGCTGGATGGTTTTAAATTGAAATGAAAATTATGTACAATTCTCTCTATAATAGAATAGAAATGCCCATTCATCAGAAATATGATTCGAAGGTGTAGATCCTATTTAGAACACTATCTACTTTTGGAGTTTTTAAATAAAAGATGAGTATATTTTAGTTACTCTGATAAATGTTTTGTTGAGTGAGCTCACAACCATCAAGGATCAGTTATGAGTGATTAAATATATAATATAATCCTATTATGTAGGAATGATCAGTTGTATATACATGATTATAATTCTCTATATATAGTCAAAGGAAGGCTAAAACTAAGCAATTGGATGATTGTGAGTTATCTTAGGGATAAATACACCATCCAGAAGAAAAAAACACGAATAAAGGTATAAAATGAAAAAAATAGGTCTGAAAATCAATTAAATATAGACCCATTAGAATATAATTATCAGAAAAGATCCGATACCAGGGCATGGCATTGTGATTACCATCCATCAATGCTCTCAAATAATCCATTATGGATTACGTTCATTAGTTAAATTCAATGTAAGAAAATAATTAAATATAATATATTATAAATAATTTTGAAAAAAAGTGTCTATTGAATGTGAAAATCACATGACATGGATGGACAAACACATAACATGTGATCCATTATAGATCCATGATCACATAAATCCTGAAAGATATCATTTTCACATGATCTATTTCAATTTTAGTGATCATATGTCTATTGGAAGGTCAAGAGAACTACATAATTAATTCTTACACTTTGAGAAATGTGTATAAAATAAAGTATCCCCATGGAGAAGGATGTGAATTATTGTTTAAGGGAATTACAATTGATTGGATATTTGATTATTTTCATGATTTTTTCAGACAAATTCTTTCACATGAAGTAGTCATGTAGATAAATTACATGAAGAGATCATGAATAGGGATCAATAAATCATATTATGTTAATTATTCTTGTGAAAAGGTCATGTGAAGTAGTCTTGTGAATCGAACACATGGGAGAAAATCTAGATATATTTAGAGTATTGAGTTACCAGTGAAATGATAATATATCTTCCCTTCTATTTATAAGAAATCTGAAGTAAAACAAAATTTGTATTAGAAGACAGTAAGAAGATTGGATGACTGACCTATAGAACACTGATAAGATCGGGTAGGTATTTACATTCTATGAATTGAGTAATGGTACATTCTTTCAGAAATCAATTATGAGGTGGTGAGTTTGTTGATTCCTTCTAAATAATCATCAATAAATTTCGGTTCAATAAAACATAATGTCAAAAGTGTTATTTTCCCATAATGGTTAAGGATGGAGAGTCATTGATACATGATTATCAAACATTAGGGGAAAATGAGTTTCCTAACATTAAATTATACTTTGTATCACATGACCTTAGGTGCATCACATAATTGGGTTATTTGATTTGTGGAATTTGTATAGTGATCAAACAAACCCCCCTTGAACAAGACCTCATTATCTCACAAAGGACCCCAAAAAATTATTATGGTTAATTATAAATCCCTCAGATATGATTGTAAAATCATGAAACATGTTAGTAGAAAACATTATAAAACACAAAGGGATTCATGTGATAGAATAATAAAATTACATGATCCTTTTATGAATATATTTACATTTTTTTAATGTAATGGTATTATGAAAATAACATTAACAATTCATTACTCATGTGAAAACCCCCAAACATTTCGGTCTAACATGAGAGGATCCTCAAATGAGACTTTTTTATCATGTGATGACATGGTGGAAACATTCATGGAAGACATATAGTTTTTCAAGTGATAAATGATTTAAATGGTTGGATACTCATGGGAAGATAGATATGATAAATTTATTGTGAAGGAATCACTTTCTTTGAATGATCATTTCATTGATCATACAAAAGTTATTTGATATGATGAATCAATAACCTGAAAGACCCTTGATATGTGTCTTGATTTTATGAAGGATCTTAGAATTTTTGGATTGGTCATTCAGAGTCCATTTTTACAATCCATGGGACTCTGAAATATAGTCATGATGGGGTGATAATATGGTCTCTTCTTATCATGTTATGAGGAATGAATGCATTAATGACATACTGCTCAATCATCCAAAGTGAATGATTCATTATCATCACAAATGATTCCCATGATTCCTATATGGTATCAATCCAATATACAAAATTTTATCACAATGAAAAGCTTTGTAGATATGTAGAAATAATTTTTGTAATCCCCATTGAATTACAAAATAACTTACACAGAGGCAATAATATATATTTTAGAGTGGAGGACTATAAAATATAATGATTCATCCACCTAAAAACGTTAGGTGAGTAACATAAGGGTTTGGGAAGTTGTTTTGTGCACTTCACATGATATGTTTACTGATCATGTTAATGATCTCACACATGTCATATATATTGCTTAAGGTCCCTTCGATGTTTTTGTTTGATTATAGGATTCCTCAATTGGAAAACTTCAGAAAACACCAAGAAATTTATGATATGAAGGGTAAAAATAATAAAATATTCATGGGAATTAATATTCAATGATTCTCTTGTGACGGGGTTATATGTTTTCCATGGTCTATTAATTGATCATGAGACAAAAAACTAACAATCCACCCTGGTACATTCAAAGAATCCTAAATATGTTGAGAATATCATGTGATGACCCTTAGTTATGTTAGATTGGTTTATGAGAATACCCTTAGACTTGTCGACCAGATCATTTCAACCCTTGGACATATTAGATTGGTTCATCTGAAAACCCTTTGACATATTATCTTGGTTCATACAAAGACCCTTGGACATGTCATCTTGTTCCATTTGAATACCCTTATATATTTCACAATTTTCCATAAAAATCCATTGGACGTGTCATCCGGATTCATTGGAATACCAGAGAAATATTGAGTAGATCATGTGATGAACTTTTGACATGTTCACATGTTTCATTTGAAGAAACATAAACATGTCGTCCTAGTTCATGTGAATACCCTCAGAAATGTCAACCTAGTTCATACGAATCCCTTGGACATGTCTTCATAATCATGATAATACCTTGGATATATTCTCCATATTCATGATAATCCCATAGACATGTGATCCCAATTCACACGGAAAATCCCCGAAAAGTAATCCTTATTAGGAAAATATTATATGTACCATCATTAAATCCTCATACATGTTCGTTATATATCCTTATATATTCAATCCTTTTGAAGAAGACATTAATGGATATGAATGGTTGAGTCATGTGAATCATCAACCATGAATCTTGGTCCTAACTTTTCCACATTATGTGGGATGTGTTCATAATTAAATGGCTATACACACATAAAACCTTATTCATTACATAAGACAATCATTCCATCCAATCATATTCAATAGAACTCTCATGGTCCCTATTATTTATCTGCTAGAGGACAAGAGATTGGTGTATGACACAAGAATCTGAATTTGTGTAATTCCCTCAATATACCAATTAATATAGATAATAGGATCCACCTAATATGGCTATAGCTTATTTAATCATCAATCTTGTAACAAAAAAAGATCTTATGGTATGTATCTATTAATATTTAGCATCTTTGACATTTTATTCTTCATACAACACCGAGTTTAAAACTACAATATAATATTTAATATGATTTTGGAATAGTAATGTGACCATTAAGAATGGTAATATTAACAATAGAATAGTATGATAACCTATGATTTTATAAATAAAATTTGTGTAAATTATTATTTAAAATAAGATATTTTTATATAATGGAATAATTAAATTAATGTTTTATAAATGATAAATTAAGTGTAAATATTTTTATGAAATATAAATCTTCAATTGAAATTTTATAACTATTATAATGATTTAAAATAAAATTTATTTTTATAAAAAAATTCCTAAATTTATATTTTTATGTCTTATAATTATAATATAATTTTATGAGACCTCAAATAAAATTGAAATGTCTCATAAAAATAGTAATAATTCTAAAATCGTGAATTTTTTAGTAAATGCTGACTTTATTAGATAAAAATTTATCATTTTTAAGAAATTATTTTTTATAAAATATAGTTAATTTTTTAATTATAAATATTGATAAATGGTTAGGGTAAATTTTTCAAAATTTTTAAAAATAGTTTAATTTTTGGTGAATAGTGAAATATGGTAATTTACGGTAAATATATATATATATATATTATATATTAAAAACCATACTCCATGATTCATTGATTATGTAATAACTATCATATAAAACTAGCCTACTCTATTACTATATTTAGTCATAAAATCATAAACATTTATTATCTTGAGATGAAATAAAAATCTAATGAATAAAATAATCAAAAAACATCCCTCTCGTCCACTATAAATACCACCCCTCACCAACTATTCCCATAAAACCTATTAGGCCTTAAATATTGTAAAATTTGTACACAATACAATTTCTAACTCTAATACCCAATTCCATGAGGTTTTTTATAAAAAAACCAATTTCTCTAAGGATGTTCTCAGGAGGGGAATTCCAGAGGTAAAATCCTCTTACACTTTATTAAATTTTCAGTTTACATTATTTTCTTATACTATCCAAAAAAATTATATAAAAAAATCATTACAATTCTATTATCATATATATAATATAATGTACATATGTCAATGTAAAATCCACCATCAAGCCTATTCTCTATTTCCATTTATAAAAAAACTGATTACATCATCCGTGAGGTGCCGATTTACCACCTTTTTGGATGACATGTATTTTTTTTTCAATTACACCTTAATGGATAGTCATAGATCCATTTTAATATTTAAAACATATTATAATAGGTTTATTACATCTTATTGTTTTATATAATATATATACTTAATATTAATTAATAAAAAAATACTTGTTTTTGATGAATAGAAGAATGCCAAAATAATCCAAAATGTTATCATTAACATTTTATCTAATGAATCATCTTCATATATGAACAAAAAAATACAAGAATTAAATATTCTAGAATTTCAATATGAAGATATAATTTCAATTATGGATAACTATTCCTATTCCACACAATCTTTTGTACATGAATACAAGTGAACCAATCATGATAACCAAGGAGACGAACACATCCGAACTATGAAATTGAATCTTATTTGTCATCCAAAATTCTATAAATGAACATAAAAAATTTATAATAAATAATATTCATGTTTAATGGGTTATAAATTTTATTATTAATGAAGATAATTTTATAATCTAGGATGTTATGTAAAAGTGCATAAAGATTTTAGCTATAAGGTAAGGTTTATCCACAAACCACCATTTTTCATCCGGGTTACACTTTCATCCCGCTTCACACAATTCAATTATTATTTATTTTTATATAATTCTTCTACATTCAATCTATATGTTCTAAATCCATGTATCTAAATCAGTTAATCTTTATATTATGGGGAAATATATGTTTTACAAGGTTCCCTTTTGAATTCATTATGATAAGAAAGACTAATTAAAGGAAACTTTCCAATATAATATCGATATTCAAATACAATACAAAATCTATTTTAAGCCACAAATATTTTTATAAAATAACTATTTTTATCTTGAAAAACTATCTTATTCCATTTATGGTTCTTTAAAAAAATTAATACTTTTTCTATTTCAAGGACCCAGTTATATTTTCCCTTAAACCGCACTAAAGTGCCTTTTTTAAATATTTCTTAAAAAATTATTTTACATGTTTTCACTTTACTGGGATATTTTTTATGCCTAAAACATAATTTTATTTTATTTATATTTTTTGGATATAAATGTTTAAAATATTATTTTATGAAAAATAGAAAATATTTTTTTCAAAAGAACTATTTTTTATGAAGTAAAAATGTGTAATTCTATTAGGAATTCCACGATGATTCTTTATATTATTTTTATCTTTTTAAAAATTATTTATTGAATATAATTTTTAATTAGTATTTTTATTTTATGATATTATCTAATATATTTTATTAAATGGTTTTTGGTCAGTTTTAATGTGGATTTTGTATCTTGATACCATTCACTATACTACTAAGAAGTGTTTGGGATTATATTTACTGATTAGAAAAATTTATTTTTATTTGTTATATATATGTTGTCTATGTATCACCCAATTCATATGAGGAATTAATTGGACATAGTAAGTTATGTATGGGTCCTAGTATATCCCCTCAATGAATTGTTAGGTCTCATGAGAAAAAGAAGATATGGACTTGGCCAAGTCCTTGACCATTTATTTTCAGATATGTAATTGGATAAGTCATCGCCATTTATATTCAGATATGTTGGCAGAGTCCACAATGATATATTTGAGATTTTTGAAATTATGAATTCCCTCATTATGATATTAATACTTGACAATCCACGTGAACATAAGATTATTATAATTTTGATGGTTCGTTTTCTTTCTCTTGTGATTATTTATGGAAATATTTAGCCATATTTTGTTACAACTCTATTATGATCAATATTATATTTTAATGGAATGTGTTTTTAGTTATTCACCATGAATTATTGATAATGTTTATTTATGGTATCCTTCACTGTATTTCATACCTTTACTGAGCATATGATGTCACCCATTTAATTTTTCCCCCGAATGTGAATATGTATATTATGAATGTGTTGTAAGGATAATATGAGAGTTTTTGATTGTATACAATAGAGTTTCTATGTTGTTTCTAATTTGGGTTTGTAATGTAAATTTCATGTATTTAATCTAGCTTCCAAAACTTCTATGTAAATCGATCATTTAGGATTCGAGTCTTTTATCTATGCTAATATAATAACATATGGCACCAAATTCATGATACTTTTGTTGGGGTATTTATAGTTTGTACTAAATGATGTTCATTAGAAAAATTTAAAAATTTATTTAGAAAACAATGATTTGGGAACATAAACCTAATATAAACTTTGAGGATAAACATAAAATAATATCCAAGATTTTTTTAAGGTATATATTATATGGGGATTCACAGAAATACAATAATAAATGGATACTACAAGTGAATACGATTCTGGAATAGAAGTACTTAGGGGTAACAACTCTGACAAGGTGCATCAAGCATGACTAGACATAACGTGGAACATGATAATGGGCCTTACCATATACCTAATTTGACACTCCTATAGAATATTATTTGGATCATTCTCATTTTCATTACAATCCATTATGAATGATTTAAATTTAAAAATTTCTCCCATGTATCCATGTTTATGATTATGAGATAAGATATGTATAAATTTATAATTAATGATATGTGTTTTTCTAGTTTATAATAATTCATTATGATTTATAAACTAATTTAGTGTATACCACTGTATAGAAATGGATCCTAGTATAAGGAATGAAAACTATATCAATCTATGTCATACTTTTAGAGATTTTCCTCACATGCGAGATAATGATGTTGCAACTGGAGATGAAACTAGTACTGAATAACTTATAACTATATCTGGAAAAATGAATCAGGTAATGGACAATAACCTTACTCGTATTAATAATCCCAATCCAAAATGTGGATAATAAATGATAAACCACATAACGAGACAAAATAATCCATTATCCAATGATACTACTAGCTCATTTGTATTTGAGGGGTGGACAAGTTCTTTGGATAATGTATTTGAAACTTTGGGAAGTTAAAAAGGGAGAATGTTATCATGTTAGTTTATCATCTTTCAGGAGAGGAAAATCAATGGTGGAACTTAATTCCAAACACAAAGTAGGAGGAAGAAATATAAAACATGAAGTGGAATAATTTTATTGAATATTTCCAAGAAACAAATTTCTCTCAAGAATAATGAGTATATATGAATATACTATTTTTCAATGCGAGGGAAAGGATGATGATAGTTTTAATAAATATTAATCCAAATTTACATCATCAGCATGTAATGATATTGATTATGTTTGTAATACAAAGATCATGATTGATCAATTCTTTTATTAGTTAAAAAAATCATCCATAGGGCACTATAATCTTATACTTTCTCATCATACAAGGATATAGTCTCACGTGCTATCATGGTAGAGATTAATTTTTCTAGGTCTTCTAATTTTAAAGGAAAAAAAGAGAATAAAATAGATACTTGACACTTAGAAAATGAAATAAATAATGGGTGAAAAAGTTAAGAGTTGACTTTCAATTTTATATTAAATTTGGGAATAAAAATAATGGCACTTACCTACTGTGGATGTGAGTTTGTTAAAAGTATATAGAAAAGGCCACAAATTCAATTATTTCAAGGGATGGAAATAAGCTATCAATTTTCAATTATAAAAGTTTAAATTGATGATCCATTATGAAAATTATTTTCCTAATCATTAAGGAAAAAGTTCCCATAAAATACAAAGGTTGGAAGTCCAAGCTTATACAATAACAGATGACAAGATAGAGGTTTAAAAACATGTGATTCTGGGTAATTTTATATTTTCCTCAAACATAGAAAATTGTTTATTTGATTCAGTATCATCATATTCTTTTAAATATTCCCCATTTTCTTTAAAATTTATGCATTTAACATTTGATTTATTAAATCATTTGTCCATTTAAAATCATTAGTGAAGTATCATATTAAAAAATATGTGTCAGTCAGTAACCTTTATGAAACGTAAACATTATGTAGTTGATGAACTTGAAATTATACATATTTTTTTCTTTCATATAATCCTCGGTATGGAATGGATTTCATAATATGATGAAAAAATATATTTCATGAAGATGGATATTATGATTTATGGGGAAAATGAATAACCAATTATCTTTAGAGAAGTAACATCCACATTTGATTCTTATCTAGATCCACCCCCAGTAGTTTTACTGAGTGAAATTATATCGAAGGAAGAGAAAACATAATCTATGGGTGAGGAATGAAATCTTCAAAATAAGAATGTACCTATTATAAAAGAATAAATTTATGTATTTACAAAGGATTTACATGGAAACCCTCCAAATAGGGAAGATATGTTTTATATTGATTAAATATTTGATGCAAGTCTAATATCAGCAAATCCCTATAAAATTTCAAATGTGAAGTTAGTGGAGATGAACAAAAAATAGTGTAGTTGATAAATAAGGGATTTATTTTCCCATGTGTTTCTCCAAGGGGATCCCCTATTCTATTTATTAATAATAAATATGGATCCATGAGGTGTTGCATTAGTTATTGAGAAATCGATGTTATTACTATAAATAATTTGTATCTTCTACCTTTATTGTATGATTTATTTTATCAACATAATGGATCTATATATTTTTCAAAGATTGAACTTTGATTTCTAGTATCATAAAGTTCTTATGAAGCTGGAATATATTCCAAATAATGTTTTATCCACTTATGGATATTATGAGTTTAAAATAATTATATTTGGAAAGACTAATTAACACTATTTTATAATAGATATCATGAATAGACTATTCATGGAATATCTTAATGATTTTTTATTGTATTTATTGATGATATATTCATATATTCCAAAATATATGAGGACCATGAGAACCACTGGTGGATTTTTCTAGAGGCTTCTGATAGAAATGAGTTATATTAGTTGTTAGAATATGTGAAATCGAGCTTAAAATAGTTTCTTTTCATTTCAATAGTGACTCTTAGGATAGAATTTTAGTAGATAATTCAATGAAAATGGTAGTTAATGAATGGCCTACACCAACAAAAAAAATTGAGGTAAGTAGTTTTGTTGATTTAGTAGGTCACTGTCGATGTTTTGTTCAAAATGTTTCCCGACGAGCTGACCTGTTAACCATGATTACTCATAAAGGGGTTAAGTTTTCATGGTTAAAATAAAGCGAGTAATTATTTTAATATTTAAATATGATATTAGTGAATTACCCTATCTTGAATCTACCATCACGAAATAGTGGACTTGTGATAAATATTGATGCATCAAAGAAAGGACATGTATGTTTCCAAATTAATAATGATATAGTTATTTCATATGAATCAAGGGAGTTAAAAATTAATGAATAAAACTATCAAAATAATGATATTGGGTTAGAAGAAGTAATATTTTATCTAATGATAAGAATACAATACTTATATAGTGAATTATGATAGATATATTAAAAAAATAGTTAAAAAATGTATTCTCAAATAAAGAACACAACATGAGGAAAAGGACATGGTTCGAGCCACTCAAGGATTTTGGTTTTCAATAAAATACCACCCATGTAAGGGAAATATGGTAGCAGATTCATTAAGAAGAAAACATCATGGAGTTTTGAATAAAATGAGCATTGAAAGAGATACTATGATCATATATCTAGTTAATATAGATATGGTAATTATCATGGAAGGTTAAACATTAGTAATTTTCAATTGGATTCAAAACCATATTTATTATAAACGATTAAAATTTCAAAGTATGAAGATGATAATTTTCATAAGATAAATAATGTTGTGAATAATGGGAATTTGAAGACTTCATGTGTGAGTATGAAATTATAATATTTGGGAAAAGTAATTATATTCTTTATACACTCTGAGCTAATGATATAATTATTAGATAATTATAGCAGCTGAAATATACATGTTCACCCTCATAGAACTAAAATGTATAGAGATTTTAAGGATCTTTTTTTGTGGGATAATATAAAGAAGGCAATTTCTAATTATCCATCAAGATTTTTAGTTTGTGAACAGGTGAAGGCTGAAAGGAAAAATCCTAGAGGGTTCATGAAACCTCTACCTATTCCTATAGGGAAATCATATGACATTAATAGGGACATTTTCAGTGGATTACCAACGAATATAAGAAAGAATGTTGAAATATGGGTATGTTTTTATTAACATACAATATATGAATATTTATTCTCTATAGAGGAGGATTTTTATTAGATATTTTATAAAGAATCCATATTAATGATGTTGTAGGAACTCATGGTTCTCTTATTTCAATTGTGTCTGATCACGATCTATGATTTACATTGAAATTCTAGAAAAGTGTTCAGAATGATTTGGATATGAATATTTATTTGACCACATCATATCTCCCTCAAACTAACGTGATGTATGAATGGACCATTGAAATGTTAGAGTACATATTGAAGTCTTTATCACATGACTTTAAAGGTATATGGGATCAGTACTTCACTTTAGTATATGTTTTCGAGAACAATTTTGTCCATTCAAGTATTTAAATAAAATTTCATTGAGTGTTATATGGAAGGATACTTCATACACCAACTTGTTGGGATGATGTTGGTGAAAGGAAAATTGTAGGCCTAGAACTTTTTGATGAAATAAAATTAAAGGAACATACTTTTTAAACCCATATCGAAGAAACACAAAGTAGAAAAAAAATCTATACCGATAAATAAAGAATATATTGGGAGTATCTAGTGTGTGTTCATGTTCTTATTAATGTACCTATATGGAAGGGAATCATAAGGTTTGTTAATAAACTATAACTGATCCCATGGTACATTAGACACTTGGAAATCCTAGAGATAATTTGTGATGTGTCTTATCATTTTGCGATGCCACCTTGTATTCCTATAGTACACAATGTGCTACACAACTCTTTTTTATGTTAGTAAATGTCAGGCCTGACACATTTCTTCAATTACTAAGGAGTAAAATTGAAACATTATTTATCTTACTATGAATATCCTATCCATATTCTAGAAACAAATGAACATTTTTTGAGGAATCAAATGACTTTGACAGTAAATGTTCTTTGAAAAAATCATAAAATTCATGAAGTGAATTGGGAACTGGATGAATTTATGATGAATGACTACAAAAATGTTTATATGAGTTGAAAATTATGGAAGTTTTGTGGAATAAAATTTTGAATGATTGGATAATGTTACACCCACGATATTAGGTTATATATTTTAGAATTTTTAATCTTCTATAGTTTATTCTTTATAAAAAACAGAATTTAAAACTATAATATACTATTAAATTTGACTACTGGAATTGTAATGATTCCATTAAGAATAATAATATTACTAATATTATAGTAAATTCACCTATTTGTGTATAAATTAAATATGCATAACTTATAAATGATAATCTTTTATATTTATATCATAGAGTATGTAAATAAATGTATTAAAAATGAAAAATTAGGTGTTAGTCTTTTTGTGAAAAAATAAATGTTTATTTACAATTTTATAGTTAATGTAATGATTTAAAATAAAATTTATTTTCATAAAATATATTAATAAATTAATATATTGTTTCATTATTATTGTAAGATAAATTTCTGAGACGTTAATTAATTTCTCAAACTGTCATAAATAATGATAAAATTATAAAATTAGTATTTTTGAGTAAATTTTGATTTAAATAAAAAATTTAATATTTAATATTTAACCATTATTTACATAAAATGGAGCCAATTTTTTTAATTATCACATAAAAATTGGATAAGGTGAATTTTTGGGATTTTTTGAAAACAGTTTAATTTTTGGTCAATGGTGAAATACGAGAATTTTTTATATATATACAGTATATGTTAAATAAACTATTACACAAGTCATTGATAATGTAAGAACCATAATATTAAACTATCCTATTATATTTAATTTATTCATATATTTAATCATCACTATTTATTTTCATGATCCAAAATAATAAACTAATGAATAAAATAATAAAAAAAACACTCCCCTCTTCCACTATAAATATCACCCCTCACCACATCTTCTCCTCACATCAATAAAGACATGAGTCTTCTAAAATTTAAAACCAATACTCTTCACAGGCCTCTTACCCATGTCCAGTAGATTCTTCCCTTTAAAAAAAAACTTAAAACCACTTTCATTTAGATAGTTCTCAAGGAGGATAATTCATGAGGTAACATCTTATTTCACTTTCTTTATTTTCCTTTTTTACTTTCATTTTATTTTCTTATACACTCATCCCCTCCTATATCAAAATATGAAAGACAAATCCAATATATTAGATATAATATAATATTAGTATGTAAATAGGAAATCATCCATCTTACCTCTTATCATTTTCATTTTATTCTAAAAATTAAAACATCGTTTATGAGGTGCCGATTTACCTCCTTTGTGGATGACATGATTTCAATTTTTCAATTCTGCCTTCTAGGATGGGAATAAAAAAAATTTATGGTTAAAAAAAATTATAATAGGTATATTTATACTTATTTTGTGTTATTGAACCTGTATATTTATATATACATATTATTAATTAATGAAACCAAACTATTTCATGATGATTGAAAAGACACAAAAAATATCAAAATGATTATTATTAATATTTTTTATAATATATACTACTCTTATAAGAAAAATGATATATAAGACCATTAAATATTATGGGATTTATTTAATAACTTATAATTTCAATTGTGGATAACTATTCTCATTTCACATAATCTTTCGTACTTTTATACAAGTGAACCAATCATGAAAACCAAGGGAATGAACATTTTCAAATGACAAAATTGAATCATATAAGTCATCAAAAGCCCATTTATGAGCATAATAAATGTATAATAAATAAAATAAATGTTAACTGGGTTATGAATTAATTTGTTAATGAATTTATTTTGAATATCTAGGATTTTATATAGAACTACAGAATGCTTTCAGACATATGGTAAAGATTCTCCCCAAACCACCATTTGTTTATTCAGGTTATGATTTCTCTTTATTTACCCCAATGTAATTATTTTTAATTTTTTATATAATTCTTATAAATATTATTAATATGTTTCAAAATCATGTATTAAAATAATTTCATCTTTATTGAATGGGGTAATACATATTTTACAAGGCCCCCTTTTCAATTTCTCCTGATAAGGAAGCCTAATTAAAGGGAACATTCAAATTTTATATCCATATTCAAGTATACTCCATAATCTATATTAATCCCATGAAATAATTATAAAATTAATATTGATGTTATGAAAATATATCCTTTTCCATTTCTTATTTTATTCAAAAAATTAATCCTTTTTTAATTTTAAATAATCTGTAATACTATCCCTTAAAAATGATAATAAGGCTCTTTCTAAGTTTCTTAAAAACATTTTTACATGTTTTCACATTAATGGGAAACCTTATATTCCTCAAACATAATTTTATTGAACTTATCATTAATTTTTTTGATATAAATGTTTTCAATATGATTTTATAAAAAATAAAAATGATTTTTCCATAAGAACTCTCTTTAGAAATATAAAAAAGAGGTATGTCTCTCTTGAATTTCTCAATGAATTTATTAGTGTATTTTCAAATTTTTTAGAAACTTCTATTAAATCTTAATCTTAGTTGGGAGTGATATTTTATGAAATCATATACCATATTTTATTAAATGGTTTATGCTCAGTTTGATTGTGGATGTTCTATCTTGATACCATTCACCATGCAACTCAGAATGTTTAGAGATTATATTTTTTGATTAGGGAATGTTAATTACATTTCATATGTATATGTTGTTTTTGTTGAAACCATTAATATTATGATTTTATAGGACTTACTATGTGCTGGTATGAGCCCTATATATTCTATTGATACATCAGTAGGTCTCATAATACAAAATAGATATGGACTTGGCTGAGGCCTTTCCCATTTATTTTGAAATATGGATTTGGCCAATTCCATAACCATTTATTTATAGATATATTTGCTACGACATTGATGTTATTTTTTAAATGTTGAACATTATTCATTACCACATAATGATATTAGTAATAGATATTCTATGTGATTATTTAACTAGAAGAATATCCATGGTTAGGTTTCTTTATCATGGTAATATTTATGGAATTATTTAATCAAATTGTATTCCAACCATAATATGCTCATGATTATTTTTGTATATCATTTGTTATTAGTTATTCCCTATTCCTTATTGTTTATGTTTATTTATGACAGATTCCATTTTATTTATCACACTTAATAAGC
Organism: Viscum album; assembly: GCA_963277665.1. Taxonomy (NCBI): domain Eukaryota; kingdom Viridiplantae; phylum Streptophyta; class Magnoliopsida; order Santalales; family Viscaceae; genus Viscum; species Viscum album. Next base: position 1,717,343,510 of record OY728130.1, read on the forward strand.
ATATTAGGTCACTAATTTCTTATGTTTTATTGTTTCTTAGGATACAAAGATTTATTTTATGAATGAATTGATGGAAAAACCTTGTAGCTTTTTGGTGTTTCTAATGGATTTTCTCTATTTTTTTCTATCTAGTAGTAATGTAAAGATTATGTCTTTAATATTGAATCCCAAACTGGTAAATTAATTAATACATTGGGTTTTGAGTCTTGTATATATGATAAAGTAATAATGTAAGCACCATTTTTGGGATACACGGGTCGGGATATTTACACCTCAACATATTAGGAACCAATGTTACCTATGAGGAACCAGATTCATATTATAAATAAGTTACACAAGAAACCTCCTGATGTCTCAGGATTCATTTCAAAAATACCATCATGGTTGATTCAATGCATAAATATAGTATCTATATTAAGTATGTTTGATTTCATTGTATCCCTTATTTCTCACACCTAGTACAACTGACATAAGATTAGGGATTTAAAAACATCACGACACTATCAAAATAAGAATATATAATAAGGAAAAACTCACTGTGTAAGCCCCAATCACATAATAAACACTACAAGGAATCTAATTAGTGTCTTCATTGTATATGTAAGATTCCATACCAAGGCCCAAGTACCATACCCAACAACCTCATATAAATCCGTTCCATAGGTTTTTAAACTTCATGACATGATATAAAATATAATTTGTTGGTTTTTATTCATATAATTATGGTATGTGTAGGATTCCTACTAAATGTTCGGTCTTGAATATAAATCACCAACCACCTTCATAGATGGTAGTAAAATATAGAGTACTTGGTCATATAAATTAGAAGATCACTAATTACCTCATTTATAATAAATAACATGAAATATATAGAGATAGTCTGATACATAAAGATGGTTTCATTAAGGAAGACCCTATTATATACACAGGGATTTAATGAGAAGTAGTTTTATTATAGTAACCAGTCCCATGAAATGACTTGGTAATGATATATGAACACATCTTAAATATATAATAGAAACATAGATTATAAAATAAACCCCCAAATGTTATGGTTATCTCGACCACCCATCCTCTCAAATAATGGTATTTACTATGGATTCTTGGTGTTGATACCCCAATGGATGCTTGACTTCATAAAGAGGAATTGTGTTTGTTATGGATGTCAGATCGATTTGATGTTTCTGTGGAAGAAAAATGTGAAAATGACATGAAATAATGTGATAAATGTTTAACTGAGTTACTATAAACATCAATAATATTGTTTCCCAATCGTAAATAGCATCATATAAATACTATTACATTGTGATTTTTTTATTATTATGATAGGACTAAGTTAATTCAATTTATAATGATTAATATTAATAGAATAAAGTTAATTATTTTATATATAAAATGAATGCATCGTACCGATGATAAATTTAATACATTTTATTTTGAAACTGAGTTGATCCTGATCATATTAATGAATCAATATTAGGTAATGATGTATAAATTTTCTTGTATGGAAAAATGTATTGTTCCCCAGTGTATTATTACTATACTGGATTACTTTACCTGAAAGAAAACACTTTCTTATAATGGAACTATTAATCTATCAATTAATTAACAATAGATTATGGCCTAAAAATATATTATTGGATATGTGATATAATGAAAGGAAGAAGGTTATTATGGTATTTTATTGTTTGAAATTATGTTTCTATCAATGGTGGTAATTGATCCAGAATAGTAAAATGTTAAATTAAATAGAATTTAGGGAATGTATAAATTTTAATGTGATAAATTTTGAGAAATACGTCTCTTGAGAATATCTAGATGAAATGGAGGGAAATTTACTCACTTTAAATTAGATGTAATAAAAAGTTGTGGAAGTGTTAAGTATAACATTAAAAGGCTTTCCAGAAATGATATAGACCTAATAAGCAATCCAAAAAGAAGTATTCAATATTTATTTGATGATATTAAATAGATTCTCTGAAGGGAACTGATTTCTCAAACATATTCATCATTTTATTATATATTTTAAAATTAAGTAAAGGTAGAGAAATAATTTTATAGAACATATATCATTAAGGTAACACAGGAAATGAAGATTTCAGTTGCGAAGTTTGGAAAAAAGAAAATATTAAAGAAGAATAAATGGATGATGTGATTTCCAACATGGTATTATTTTGGAGGGGAACACCCAAGTAATTGCATAATGGGAATATGAGTTTCTTTTAAGTGAAAATAAAAGGACCATAAGGATATTAAATGTAATGAAAATAATGAAACCAATATAATCCAATGCTTGATATGTAATGATATGTGGAATTATTTAAATCAATGTCTAAATTATAAAAGGAACATACCATAGAAGATTCCAAAGGGTTTAGGCTGAGATTATTTTATTATAATAGGTGACGTAGGAATTCTTAATGATGAGGTTAAAGTTATATTTATTGTCCATTGTAGAAGAGAAAATATTTTATTTGATTAAGGTTCTATCGACTGTTTCATATCTGATGAACTTTTTACGGTTATCTTATGAATAAAATAAAGATAATATTTTGAGTTGGAAATGAAAAATGACAATTGTAATATGGTCACATATTAAGCCTATATCTCCCCTCTAATATAATTTTTTTTCGATTTAACTTATTGAATATCTGATTTTTTTTCATCTAGTTAATTTCAATGTAATTTTGGGTATGCAATATATCTCAATTTATAGAACATGTATCAAATATTGAGGAAGGGAAGTTACAATCAATATTCCCAATCAACCAATGATCATCTATTGATGTGAGGAAGAACTAAGACTCCCAATGGAAATTACTTATATCATATGGGTTTTACTACTTATTGAAGAGGGTAATTTATCTCATAGTGTTGGTTAGAGACTCAATATTGAGGATTAAAATATTATATAGGATTTTTTTAATGTCTTTCAAGAATATGTTCCTACAATTCCCCCAAACCAAGAAGTTGTGTTTTCAATAGAACTCATATGTGGTTCTACACCTAGTTCAATGAATCTGTATAGAATGTACTCAATTGAGTTGAATGAATTGTAGAATATACTATAGTATAATCTGGAAAATGGATTCGTTAATATTTTTGACTCACCACAGGGTGCACTGATTTTTTCATAAATAATTTCGAGTTAATGCATATTTTCATTGATTATCGATTACTTTGCAAGATCACTATCAAGAACACATATCCACTACCCCATACTGATGATCAGTTTGATCAAATACGACAAGATCAATATTTTTCTAAGATATATGTTTAATGTTGATATTATCATCTAAGGTTCATGAAAGAGGATATACCAAAGAAAACCTTCCATATGAGGTATGGTCATTATGAATTTATAATAATCCTATTTTGACTTAACAATTCTCCTTATATCATCATAGATTTATCGAATAGAATATTTATAGATTACATTAACCAATTTGTGGTATTATTTATAAAATATATTCTTATATATTAAATGCTCTATAAAGAGAATGGAAGAATTTGAGGACATGTTTGATGACCTAGAGTAAGTAGAAGCCATATACCAAATTTAACAAGCATACATTTTGGATAAAAAATTCTCATTTGAAGTTCATATAATTTAATTTTATGGAATATCAATTTATTCATAAAAAACTATGTTATAGGGAAATGTACTAGACCAACCATGGTAACTAAAATCTTTAGTTTAATTAGGTTCACTAACAGAAATTGGAGCTACACCAACAAACCTATACTAATGGTTTGGACAAAAGCATAGGTATGTGTAACATTGAGAGACCCTATACAAACAGTTTTAAAAAAATGAATGTATATATGCCTTAGAGATACCCTATACCAATGGTTTTAGAATGACTATTGGTATAGTTACCATAGAGAGAACCTATACCAGGGATTTTCGGAAAAAATATTGGTAAATCTTCTTTATGAAGACCCTAAAACAGTGGTTTCCAAAACCATTCTTATAGGTCTCGTATAAAGACCCCATACCCATAGGTTTACTATAAATATCAGTATTGGTCCAATAGAGAGACCTTATACACATGTTTTTTTTCCAAAACCACTGCTATAGGTCCCAAAAATTTGGGTGTATATACAAATGTAACAGAGAAATATTGGTATAGTTCTATAATAATTATTTTGGGAAATGTTGTTACAAGTATTTTCATTTTTTATGGATTATTTTTCCCAAAAACATTAAATACATAAAAAAATTTCATACATGTATATATATATCAGATTATTTTCAATGAATACATTGTAGGTTAGTGTTTAGGTCATTGGAAGATAAATGGGATGTGATAGGATTAAAACCATATTGGATTTTATTTTTACGTTACCTATGTCGATTGTTTTTCAATTCATCATATGTAAAGATATGGGTAATTATTAAAATCAAATAACCATGAATTAAATGATCATACCATATAATAATACAATAAGATAAGGCTAATATTATTCAATTACTATTGTAGAAGTAGGAGTTTTTAATGATGTGGTGAAATGTAGACTTACTATCCACTCTTTAATGAAAATATTTTATTTGATTCAATTTTTAAAAATTCATTTATTTCTGAAGAATTTTAAGTATATAACATGAACACTCCAATGATTATATGTTTATTTGGAAATGAAAACCACTAATGATAAGATGATAACATATCAATTCTATTTCTCCCCTCGGATAGAATTTTTTTTGAAATGATATTCATAAAAATATTATTATTCTTTTTCTTGTTTATTTCAGTGTAATAATGTGAATGTATTGGTTTTCTTAATATAAGGACCATATCAGTTATTCAGGAAATGAAGTTACATTTGATATTCCAAATCAACATATGATCGGATGTTAATGTGAGTATGCACTAGAACTATCCGAAAAATTACTTCTATTATATGGGTTGTACTACCTATTCAAGAGTGATATTTATCTAAGATGAATGGGGAGAAACTCAACATTAAGGATATAAAATTTTTATAGATGTTTGTTAGTGTATTTTTATAAGAGTTTCCAATTATTCCATTAAATCATGAAGTTGTGTATTAAAAAAATCATAACTAGTGCTACACCTATTTCAAAGGCAATATAATTAATATACCCAATTGAGATGAATGAATTAAAAAAGAAACTATAAGAGAATGTATATAATAGATTCATTCATCTAGGTGCTTCAATATAGGGTGAACCTCACTACAAAAAAAGTGACCTTTACCAACAGAAAATTACCAAGAGATAATTTATCTGTTGGTAAAAATGATTAATTACAACATATATTAAATTATGTAGATATAAACTATTTGTACCAACAATTATTTTTACCACAACATATGTCTATTTATATTAGTAGTTCAATACCAACAAATCTTTTACAAACACTTATATCTGTTGTCTTGTCATAATAATATCAACAATTGATTTACCAATAAATTAATATGTAGTTATTAATTATTGTTTCCAACATATATTTTACCATTAAGACATTCTTTTAATGATAAATTATTCAATAATATCAAATATTTTACAAAAATTGAATATGTATATATATATATTACCCGCTATAAGCATATCATTTTCATAATAAAAATATATAATTAATTTAAATATCTAGAATTTAGTAACATATATTGATGATATATATACATACTTAATCATCATAAAATAAAATTTATTATATAAATTGATAAATTTTTTATTTACATACATATATCTATATGAAAAAAACCCTAATGTTCCCCATACCCACTGCCTATCCCCTGCCCCTCCCTTCCTTCTTCCACCGCTGCCATCCCCTACCACCACACAACCACTCCCCGGAAACTCCCATCCCTTCTTCCGCCTTCAACATCACCTCCCGCCATACTTTCATTCCCTATCCCCTCCTATCCCTTCTTCCGCCACCACCATCGCCTCCCATCCCACTTCCATTCCCCAACCCCTCCTATCCCTTCTTCCACCATCACCCTCGTATCCCTTTCCATTATCCTCTTTCCTAGGGTAATCCCCACAAGTCCCGAGACATGGGAATCAAAATGTTATGGGAAACAAGATGACACCTTTACCCCTATTACTATGCTCAAAACCCTAGTAGGTACAACCACGACATCTCCCCCACCTTTCTCTTTCCCTTGACCCTAGTATCCTCTCCCTCTAACACTGCCTCCTTGTCATGTCTTCTCCCAGGAATAGTCAGATTTTTCTCATGGTGTTGGTGATTCCACCTCCACACCTCCCCTCATGCTACCCATTAAAATCATGGAATCCCAATTTTAGGAAATTTTTTAGCTGAAAATTTTAGAGGACCAGCTTGTAGGTATGATATGTCATGTTGTATTTTATATTAATTTCACATGTAGGTGTTAAGACAATTAACAAGTATCAAACAAGATCAATCACCATTGGTGTAGAATTAACATCTGAAAAGTACGAGAGTTATTAAGTTTAGGATCTTAATTATAGTGATTCATAACTAACACGACATGTTACAGATTCTCTTAGATCAGTTCCTCTGGGTGATAATGAATATAATAACCATCTTATTTGGGTTCTCCAAAATAACAAACCTAATGAGGGGGCCGTAGTGGTGACTAGGTTGAAGGCCTTGATAGGTGATGATTCATCTATAGATATTTTCCTACACTTGGAGATTCTTTCTATTGTTTTTGTAATGAACATGTGGAACCCATGAGATTGATGTGTTGGATGCACATGTGGAACTTATTACATTATTGGCTACGTAAAATGGAAATTTTTTTGATGCACGAATGGATATTTTTCTAAGCAATTTCAAATGACTTAATAAATTCCTATATATATTGTATCTTCTATGTGGCATTGAAAAGAATAATCATTTTACTTATAGGGTGCATTCTTCCCTTACCTCCATTGCTGGCCTAGTGCCTCTTTCCTCATTGTTCTTGTTGAACATAGTTCTTCAAAGAATGCCAAATGTTTTCATGTGGGATCCCAAGTGTCCAATTGTGATATATGTAGAGAACATCTTATAGTGGACAGTAGGGAACATAGAGAAATTTATGGGAGAAGAGTTCTTAAATAAATTATTGATTTGCTACTATATTTGGTTGTGGAGATTTTTTGGGATGGCATTTTACAAAATGACCCTAGAAAAGGAATTTTTTTAGATGGGGTTGGACGAGATAGATGAAACCACTTTTGAAGCTGAGGATGATGTCGATGATGTTGATATTCACAAAGAATATTTAATTTGAATAATTTCATAGATAAAAATAGTTTCGGATTGATTAAACATCTTAATGGTGGTGATGTTTCAGCATCTATGGTCATGTGTTGATAGCGGTCGACTAATAGAGGTTTTTTGAAACAATTATTTTTTCATTCCAAAAAATTGTTCTTCGAAAAAATATATATAAATTTTCCCAGTTTGTGATTTTCTATTCTTCCTCATTTGATTTTGAAAATTGTGGTGTCAGATTTCCCATTGTTCTTTTAGATATTTTAACATGCATCTCACACCCACTAAAAATAAGATGATCATCATTTCTTATTTAGCCACTTGTATCGTCAAAATTCTTCCCCTCCTTCTCTGATTATCACTATGTTGAAGAGGCTAGTTGATTGGTGTGTAGAGTATTGAAAAAGTATGTATATTCAAATAATTCAAAAGACCCATAAAGTTTACTATTCTGGATGCCATGATATAATTTATGTGTTATGCTTCTAGATATGGTTGATGATGGATGTTCCACTTCTCAAATCAAAGATTCTTCTAATTTCCATAGAGACAATTTTGATTCATTAACTAGATTCATTGAAGGTGTTTATTCCATGTAAAGTATGAGGAATTAATCAGCAAGATATGGCTAATGGAATCTATATTGTTTCAAAGACATTTGTGATCTTTTCTACATCAGTTTAGGAATTCAAGCGGGTGTACACTGGTTTGGATTCAAGCCCTACATGTGGACTAGATAGAGGCTGGTTATTATTTCATGGTTGGATCAAGGATGGTTGGTGTTTCATGTTTTGGATTCAAGCCCTGCAGATGGAACTAAAATGCCTTCAATCCCCATTCATACCCCACTGCTAGCCCAATTTCCCACAAGCCCACTCCCAAAATAACCAGGCCCTCACTTGCTTGAAACTATCCCAACAACTTAATGCCAGGTACCTCATCCTCTCCAAAATCAAAGCCAAACTAGGCCCTCTTGACAATGCTAAAGATATCCCAACAACATAAAATTAAAGCCGAGTTAATGAAGGATCATTCTCCCACTGACACCTAGATAAATGGATAACAAATTATCTCTCATCCTCTTTTAAACTACTGCCAACCCCTATATTGAATTTCATTTATATTTTGAAAATCAAAATGATATTTTTAAGTGATTATAAACCAGCAGTGATTCATTTTAATGAATCATATTTTATGTTACTATTTTAAATGAATTATAAAATGTTGTATTTGTTTGTTATCTTCTTTTTAATCTTTAACTATGACTTTTTATATACTTTACTGTAATGTTACACTCATTTTTACTCAGAAATAGAATCAGTTTCTACTCAAATTTCATTAGATTCTTTGTTAATTTACACTAATTCCTTTTTATTAATTTTTTAGCAACATTACACTCTTTCTCAAAAATCAGTTTCTACAGAAATTTCATATTTTCACATGTGATTATTGTGAACATTTCTATAGAGAAAATGGCAGGTTGGATTTACTTCACTAGAGATGTGTTCAAGCTGACTTACAAGGAGGGTAGAACTAATTATCTCTCATAAACAACATCATTTGTTACTCATTTTTCATATGTTACAGGGTACATGTCATCCTTATGTCATGTAAGTGGATTTAAGTTTCTGGGTGTGCTTTATATCTATTTTGCAAACACAATGGCCAACATTTTCTATTCTTCTCTAGTAGCTCAAGTTTAAGGTCAATAAAAATTGAGCAGTGTTGGTATTCTCTCCTTGGTTTTCTACTAGATTATTTTTAGGTGTGTTACTGGGTTAATTGATTGGACTGTGAATCGAAGATAGAAAGGTGATCTACAGGATCACTTGTGAAAATACATTGTTACCTTTTTATATGGACTTCAATATGTCTGTTTTGATATAGAGATGTTGTTCATATCAATACTTTCTATTGTTAATGTGTTTCTTCCTACTGCATGTCACATTGCTCTCTATTATTTGGTACATGGAGTTTTAACTGTTTGGATGCCCTATGACTGGATTCTGCTTCATATATTTTATTTGATCTTGAAGTTCTTCTGCATATTGAATAATGAAAGATGGAAATCAAACTCAAGTGTACATTTGGTTAGTATTCTATATATGAAATGTATATTATAGGATATACATATTCTCAGCATGAAAAATGAATTTTATTCTATATGTATGATACATATACATGATATAAAATATGGAGTATGGAATATGTATACGTTGTACTATGAAATACTGCTTCATTTATTACTCTATTACTCTATTTTTTCCTAGAGAAAATAGGAAGAAAAATTATGATCCATAATGGCTACTAGTTTCTCACTGCCCTCTTTGGCTCAACAAAGACAAAAAATTCTATAGGGATAAAGTTCCAGTTTTTGGTGATGGAAACCCTAATGTTGTTTTTATTATGGAAAGTGACATGGATAATTTCATCATTTGTATGGTGGATGATCTGCAAACACATAATAAAGTGTTTTATTTGTGTCCCTCAAGTAATGTTTGTTCCATGAAGGAGCTGGTTGATATTTGGGAGGGTAAGATTGTTAATAAGTTAGAGAGGATTTACATACAAAAAGGAAATCATCTCAAGGGAATACAATTTTTTTTTCCTTGTGGTCTGTAGAGATTCCATACCCAAACAACATGGATATGGATTTTTTATATTATTTATTCGTGAAAGGTTACCATGCATAATTCATCATCGATTAGGATAGGAGAATGGAAGGTACGCAACTTTATCCCCATCTGAAGTGCACCACTATAATTGAATATTTGGACACACTCCTGTAATTAGGCTGTGCAGTTGGATTTTATATATTTATTCATGGTTTTACTTCTATTTATTCTTCTTCATGATATTTATTTTCATTAATTTATCTATACTAATTATTATTATTACATCTATTTTGTAATGTGTTTATATCCCATTGTTATTCTTATATGATTTTTTTCTGTCCCTTATTTGTTTCCATGTGTTGTTTAGTGATCATTCTGGTATACATGAAATTTTATATTTCTAAATGTGTATTATATTTAATTATTCATATGGTTCTTTCAAGACACATATAAGGTTTATAGGATTTATTCCAAGCAAGGATTTTGTAAATAATCTTGAAGAGCCAATGAAATTATCCCTGAGGAGTAGCTTGTAGAGTTCAAATATACCTATATACGTTGTTCCCATGAGTATGTATAGGATGGACAGTTGACTACCAAATCATATTTGTATAGATTTGGTATCCTTTTCTTCGAGATAATTTATAGAAGGTGGGTTATTGATATTGTTAGGCCCACATACTAGTAAAATATGATATCATGTGTACTTTGCATGTAATTATTTCAAACCTAATGCTAAGTATATATTTTTTCAAAATAAAATGTTGTATTTGAATGTTTATTTCCTTTTTGTTCAAATACTACATTTGTTGAATGTCAAAAATATGTTCATCACAAATTCCAGAAGTTCAACATTAATGTTTATTCCATGTTGTGTACATACTACATTTATCCCAATGGTGTAAGTGTATTTTTGTCACTTGTTTGTGTACCTCACAAAATTCCATATGGGATATTTTCTAATCCTTTTATTCATCTATTTGTGCATAAATTGGAGATAGCATGAATGAGGCTGGAACTAGAGCTGGTATAGTCTGCAGCTAGAATGGATGGGCTAGAGCTAGAGCTGGTATACACTGGAGCTTCTACGGATGGTGCTGGATTTGAATGAGTTGGCATAGACTGAAGCTAGCATCGTTAGGGTTTGAGATGGCATGGATGGGCTGGGGTTGGAGCTGACATGGATGGGCTGGAGTTTTTGGTGCTAGAGTCACTGGAAATGATGGGTTGGAAATGTTGTTGTGGGTGGTCATGGTTGTCGAGTGATAGAAATGTGGAACATAATTGGGGGGGGGGGGTTGTCCGGTGACAGAATTGTGGAACAATTCTTGTGGGGATCTAATAGGTTCTGTTTTTAATGATTTTTCTAATTAATATAAATATTTACTATATTATTTTGAACGTGTTTTTAAATCATCTTTTGTTTAATAATTAAAACATATGTATTATATATGATAAATTTAAAAAAATTTATATGAATTATTTGTGGTAATGAAAATTTATAAATTGTAATTTAATTAAAAAATATTATATATTGAAAATGTTATTACCAACAGAAACATTTTTCATTATAACCTATTGCTAAACATTATAACCAACATATATATTATCTGTTGGTATTATTATAATTTCAATAGAATGATTTTATCTATCGCAGAAACATTTAGCGATAGAGTTTTATCAATAGTTTAGTGACAGGGACATATATGTTGGTAAAACATTTTACCAACAAAAAATGCACTTTTACAGAAAGATATGATCCTGTTGTAAAAAGTGAAATATTTTTTAGTCCATATTTTTTTTGTTATGAAAAATAAATAATGCATATTTTCATTGATTATCAGGAACATAACCAGATCAATATAGAGAACATGTTTCCTCTAACCCATATCGATGATAATATTGATCAATTGTGTAGATCTAAATATTTTTCCAATATTTATATTCAATTTTAATATTATTAGTAATGGTTCAATAAGGATAATATACCCAAGACAACCTTGCATACGAGGTATGGTTGGTATGAATATATTTTAATACTAATTGGACTTACCAATGAACCTTCTATCTATAGGGATTTAATTAATATTGTCATTATAGATTACCTTGAACTATATATGATATTATTTATTTATGTTGTTCTTATATATTCAAACATCAAGTAAAAGAATGATGAACATTTGAGGATTTTTTTTGATGAACCTGAGGAAGGATAATCTATATACCAAATTTATCTAGTATGAATTTTTGATACAAAAAGTATCAGTCATGGTTCAAATAATTTCATGGGAGGTTATATCAATGGATCTTTAAAAGAGTGTAGTTACTGAACAATGTACTACACCAACCATGATAACTAAAATCAGTAGATTTCTATGGTTCAATTTAAAACATTATAGGTATACCAACACACCTATACAAGTGGTTTAGAAAAACCTGGTGTATAGATACTTTAGAGAGACCCTATAAAAATTCTTTACAAAAAACATTGGTATATGTACCTTATAGAGGCCCTATACTAGGGGTTATAGAAAAACCGTTGGTATAAGTTCCCCAGAGATAACTTATTATAATAGTTCTGGCTAGAACTGTTGCTATTTATCCCTTTTAGGAAACCTATTCCAATGGTTATTCAAAAACTATTTCTATTGGTCCCGTGATGAAACCATATACCCATGTTTTTTCCAAAAAAAATGGTATAGGTCCCAAGGTGAGACTCTATACACATTGATTTTCCTAAAATGTTGGTATATGTTTTAAAAATCAATGTACGTTTACCAAAAAAATTTAGGAATATTGGTATAGGTCTGTAAAAACAGGTTAGAAAATTATTCGTATAGGTACACATATGTTTATGGATTAATTTTTTAAATAAAAATAAATACATCAAAATATAAATTACTTGTAAATACACACACACTCAAATATATATCTATCAAATTATTTTCAAAAACATTATAATAGCTTAGTGGATAGGTCATTGGAATATTAATGGGAGGTGATGGGATGAAAACTAAGATGAATTTTATTATTACCTCAATTATAAAATTTGTTTCAATAATTCATTTGTAAAGTGATGCAGGATTATTCGAACCATTTCCCCAAGAATAAAAGTAAAATACCATATAAGAATCCAATGGGAGGATGATATGTTTATTCAATGACTACAACAAAAGTAATAGTTATAATGGTTTAGTAATGGGTACAGCTATTACCCACTCTAGAAGTGATTTTTTATTATGGTTCTACTAACTATTTTATATATTATGAATTTTCTGAGGCAATAACGTGAATACCCAATTGATTATATGTTGAGGTAATATGATAATTTCTTTTGGTATAATGATCACATATCATGTCTATAACTCCCCTATGACATATTTTTTGGGAATTCATTTCTTGAAAATATTGTAGTTGTTTCTATAGTCAATTACATTTTAATTTTGTGCATAGATTTTCTCTAAAATTATATTTCACATTTCAAATATCGAGGAAGGAAAGTTACAATCTATATTCCAAATCAAACATTGATCGTATTATTATTTCAGGATGAACTAGAATTCTGAATGGAAATTAATTCTATTATATAGTATTTTCTATCTTTTCAATAGGAATATTTATCTTAGATGATTGGGGATAAATTTAAAATTGAGGAAATTAATATTGTATTGGAGTTTGATAATGTATTTCTAAATGAGTTTCTTAGTATTCCCCAATCCATTATATTATGTTTTCAATACAACTCATACCTGGTTCTAAAAGTATTTCAAAGACTCTATTTATAATGATTCCTATTGAGTTGCATGATTTGAAGAATAAGATCTACAAGAATCTAGAAAATAGATTCATTTAGCATAGTGATTTATCATGGGGTGCATATGTCTTTTTGTTAATAAAATCAGGTTAACACATCATTACATTTATTATCGAGAACATAGAAAGATAAATATATAGAACATGTATCCTCTAACACATATCTAATAGTAGTTTGATCAATCATGATGAGATTAATATTATCCTGAGGCTGATATTCAATATGGATATTATCAGCTAGTGGTCTAGAAAGTTGTTATACCCAAGACAACATTCCATACGTGTTATGGTAATTATGAATATGTAGTAATACTATTTGGACATACTAATGATCTTGATATCAACATATATTTAAGGAATAGAGTCTTTATAGATTACCATGACCAATTTCTAGTAGTATTTACAGACTTTATTATTATATATTCAAATCTCAAGGAAGATGTTGAATAATATTTGATGATTTTCATGATTACCCCAATGAACGATAATATATATATGAAATTTACGATGCTTTAATTTTGTTTGTAAATAGTATAGTTCATGGATCTTATAATATCATGTTATGGTATATCAGTGGATCCTTAAATAATGGAATTTACTGTGCAACGTACTAGACCGACTAGATTAAATAAGATTCATCATTTTCATTGGATCACTATAATAATGTGGATTTATACCATCAATCCTAATCCAATTGTTTGGAAAGAAACCATGATTATACATACTATTGAGATTACCTATACCAAAATTTTTGGATAAAACCATTAATATATACCTTAGTGATACCTTATAACTATTGGTTATCAAAATAATTTGTATATATAATGTGGAGAGACCTTATACCAAGGATTTTAGCCAAAACCATTGGTATATTCCAATTTAGAGGCCCTATACCAATGGTTCTTCTAAATTTTTTTGTATAGGCCCCTTATAGAGACCCAATACCCATGGTGTTTCCAAAAACATTAGTATAAGTCCCATGGTGAGACCCTAAACCCATGGTTTTCCTAAAACTGTTGGTATAGGTCTTAAAAATCATGGTACCTATAAAAATGGGTTTTGAGAAACATTGGTAGAGGTCTATAGAAATGGGTTTGAGAACCATTTATATAGTTTTAAATATTTCTTATGGATTATGCTCTCAAATAACATTAAATAAATAATAATTTAAATTAAATGTAACTATAACTATACATATTTATCAAATTATGTTCACAAAATTCATCATAGCTTAGTGGTTAGGTTGTTTGAATATGAATGGGATGTTTTGGGGATCATTCCCAAAATAGGTATTTTTTAATTATATATACCTATAGTTTTTAAATTATTTAGCTTTATAGAGATAGGGTATTAATCAATCCAATGTACCAAAAATAGAAGGAAAATACCATAAAAGAATCCTTTGGTAGACAGTTATGTTTATTCAATTACTACAACCAATTTTGGAGTTCATAATGATGTGGTGAAGGGTACTCATATCATCAACATTGGAATTAAAAAAATATATTTGATTGTAGATCTACCAAAATTTTTCGTATCTAAGTAATTTTTTACAAGTATCAGAAGAAAACCTAAAAGATTATATGTTGAGTGGGTTATGAGAAATACTCATTGAAATGTGATCACTTCTCAAGTCTATAGTTCTCCTATGTTATAATTTGTTTTGGGAATTCTCTTCATAAAGATATTTTTATTCTCCCTCTATTCGATTTAAATGTAATTTTGATCGTACATTGGCACTATCAATATAGATTTAAAATAAATTATTGAGGAATTTATTTTACATTTGATATTCCAAATCAACATATGATCAGTTTTCATTAGGAGGATGAACCATAAATCCATATGGAAATTACTTATATTATATAGGTTTTAATAACTAATAAAGTGGTATATTTATCTCAAATGGTTGGGGGGAAACTCAAAATTGAGGATAGGAATATTGCATAAGATTTTATTAATGACTTTCAAGAAGTGTTTCCTAGTATTCCTGGGAATCATGAAGTCATTTTTTCAATATAAGTCATACTTTGTGATAAATATATTTCAAATACTCTTTATAGAATAGCCTCATTTGTGTTTCATTTATTGAATAATAAATTATAGGAGAATATAATTAAGGGAATCATTTATATTTTCTGTTCACCATATGGTTAAACTTTTGTATTTTATGAATAAATATGCGTTTATGTAACTCTATATTGATTATTAGTAACTTATGAAGATCACTATTAAAAATACGTATCCTCTAACCCATATCGTTGATTTTTTTGATCAATTATGAGGATGAAAATATTATTCCATGAATTTGTAGGATCAAAATATGATGTAGATGCTAAAATGAAAGAGGGTTTAATTTTATACTTTGAAAATTCTTTTGGAACCTTTAATGTTAATTTAAAACATTTGTTTTTAACCTTAATGAAAAACTATACTTAAAAAGGATAAACAAGGTAAATTCACAAGAACTCTTAGTTCTTCAAACTTAAAAGGTTCCAGAAATATGGTCCAAGAAAATGAAACTTTTTAGATTCAAAAAACATGTTTCCGGAAATGAAATTTTCTAGATTTTGGAAATATGATTCCGGAAATGAAACATAAGAGAAGTTTACATGAAAGATATTCTACCATAAAGCGTATAGAATCTTATTAATCAGAGTATTCAATAACCAGAATGTATAAGATGGTTATACTTTTCTTATTAATCAAAATACAGAAGAAAATAAAATTTTAACAGAACAATTAACAAGTATGAAATCTTTTAACCCAAAGAGTAGGTTATCCATCAAATTTGGATAAAGTTCCTTTTATTTATACATTCAACAATGTTTATCTTACCCACAATAGGGTAAGACCCCGATAGGAATATCAGTGTCTGTCTGGCAATCCCCGCAATCCCTTGAACTTCAAGGTAGTCAGCACCTTTTTCTTCATTAGAAAAGAAGTCCCCGAACATTAAGGTAGTCAGCACCTCTATCTTTCTATCCCTAGAATCCCTCGATTTTACACAACAACAATCAGAGTCGCACAAAGAAATATCAACAATGTGTTTAATATGCACAAGGCGTGAGATCCTCTCTGTAGAAATAACATTAAATCATTTAGTATCAAAATTCATAGATAAGTGATGAATAGTCCTGATCTCTTTCAAATGACCTCCTACTTATATGCAGAACTCAAACGGTCAGCTCCCTCATACAACAATCATATTTTTCCTTGAATCTCGGAGGGACCTGTACACGTTAGTTAAAAACAGAATGTACGACACCATTTCATTATTATAAAAAGTATAAACAAATATATGGTTTCTTAACCAAAAATGATTATTTTTGGAATCTAAGGAAAAATAAATGTTTGGAATCTACGAAAATAATATTTGGAGTCTATAGTACATGAGTATTCAGATTCTATTTTCCAAAGAATTTGGAGTCTGAATTCTATGTTTTCTAGAGTCTGAATTCTGAGGATTTCAGAGAATTCAGAGTCTGAATTTCATAGAATTCGGAGTCTGTATTTGGATTCTGAAAACAAGATACTCTATATATAAGTATTTATATGATTCCGAGGTTTTAGATATGAAACCGAATTTTACACATAGAATTAAAAAGAGTTAGATTTAGAGAAACTAAAAATATGAACAATGAAAAACAGGTAGGGAAAAATTTCATTAAAGAATGAAAATTTTTCTTATCAAGATAAAACAATATTTACTTAATAATAGAGTGTTTGTGACTTTCAAAACATAAATGATTGGAAAATTCATAAGGAAACGTTATTGGCTCAAAATCTCCCCCTTTTTGGAAAGCACAAACATCCTTACAAAAAAGAATATTTCTGCATAAAAATTTTATGGACTTGTAAATAAAAACTTATATCCCTTTACTTATAGAATAATGTGAATACGACTAACTATCCCTTAGGATTTTCAATTTATAAATATTGTATTCGTGATTTACTGAATGAGATTTTTTCATTATCTTGCATACGAAAATCATTATGATAAACACGCCCCCCCCCCCCGGGGATGAACTCCCCCTTACAAAAATTTATTCTATACATAGTATTATTATTTAAAACATTTATTTAGCCCCCTTTGGGATTTTCAAAAAGGATTAAAGGGAATGGAAATTAAAATATGGTACCTAAAATAATAGTACTAAACAACTAAAAAACGTGAATAGCCGAAAAATTTCATTAAGGTTCAATGAATTTTTACAATGAATTAAACACATCAAAATAGTGGTTTTCAAAAATATTATCCTTATTTATCCTTTGACATCAGCTAATTTACAATGGTTTTAAATTTCTTTAGCTCCTTTTTATCTTACTATACATGCTTGAGAAGCTTATTCTGATCTTTAGTTTTCTTCTCTACGATTTTTATATTTTCTTCCTGAGCCTTATGAATCCTTTCCTAAGCCTTCAAGACATAATTTTACTTTTCGATCATATCTTTAAATTTGATTCTGATATCATTTTCTAACTTCCTAAACATGGCTACAAAATTATGATTTCTATTTAAATCCTTGTCTTCTTTCTTCCAAGAAGTTTGTTCAGCAGATAGATTTTCTTAAAATCTATTAGTAAGATCCTGGATCTTCACATCTTCATTATAAAAAGAATCTTTGAAATTATCTTGAAACTCATAAAGAACCTCGAGCTCTTATACTATATTTCTTTACCATCATGTAATATTATTATACGACTTCTTAGGAGCTTCATATTCAATGATGAATGTTTTTAAATCTACCTCAATCATTAAAACTTATCCATGTGCATGGAAATAATATCTGATTTCAGATTATAGGAATGCTGATGCATTTGGCACTGTAAGTCAATACTCAGAAATAATTAAATTGTATCAACCATCTTTTTCAATGATTGAACTACAAAATCATGTCCATGAGAGGTCGAATATGAATCTGAGGGTTTGGTTGGTGGGGAATCATTTTGTAGCTCAAAAGACTTCTTCTTCAATGAAGCACCATCTTATTTCTTATTAGATATAGATTTTCTAGGTGTATCCTCAAACACCTTCTTTCCTTTTTTAGTTCTCGGAATGATTTTTGGATTAGGTTATTCATGCTCTCTATCTGATAGTTGAACAATATTATCTTCATCTAATTCACCATGATCAGCTCCTTCCTCAATATCCTCTAGAGGTATAAAATCTCTGTTGATGATTTCTTCTTCATAAAATTTATTTACTTGTTCCTCATCCTTCTCTTCATTCCTATGTGTAGAAATCTTGTGAATTCATCCTAATAAGTTCAGATAGATAATTTCTCAGAAGGGATTTCTTCCTCATGATACTCCTCTTCTTTCTTTAACACATCTCTTGTGTCACCACTACCTTATTCTTCTTCTTTAATAACATCCCCAATAACTTTCTCTTGAACTATTTATTCTTCTTGATGTGTTTCCATAATTACTAACATTTTTCAAGGAGTCTCAAGAAGTGATTCTTGCAGAAACGATTCTAGTAACTACACTTGTTCAGATGCTTTCTTAGCTGTATTGATAATGGACTGAACTATCTCAGGTTCCGACATCATCATCATCATCATCTTCTCTTTCTGTTGTTTTTCATGATTTTGAGCTGCATTTATTTTCAACCCCATTACCTCGGATGGATCCATTCCAAAACTAAGATCCCCTACATTCTTTTTTTTTCATATGTTCTCTCTACTTTTCCACCTCTTCATCAGTATACGTATTTTTCTTCTTTTACTTTGGTGGTGCTGACTGAGTTTCCTTTTCCACCGGGGTTTTTTATTTTTCTTCTGGCTCTGTGGATTTTCTTTTCATTCCACCCTTTTTAGATGTCTTAGAAATTTCATGTTTCTTTTATAGAACATCCAATTTATCTTCTGATAAATCTTAAAATTCCATGGATTGAATATTAAATCCAATATTCATCCACTATAGAGTATCATCACTTAATAGAATCACCATAGAATTTCTCGGCTTGGAAATGCATGGAATATTAAAGGACATTAGACATGGAACAATGATCTTTGAGAGAATTGTTGGATACATGATAATATGAGGCTTTATAATTCCATTCTTAATATTCTCAATCATTTATATTATATACATAACCAAATTCATCTTCTGAAGATTCACTATGAAATCCAAATCATGTATTTCACTTTTCTTTAGAGTATCATTGTCTCATTTACTCAGAATAATAAAATCATGAACAAAAAATTCAAGAATTATAAGGTTTTGTAGATAGACGAAATTTTATCAGAGTCTTCACCTCTGAATAAACAAGACAAGATAGAGATTTTTCCTTATTAAAAGACCTTGATACATTATTTAATTTGTGAGTACTGAACTTATCTTCTTCTTTAGAAAAAATACCAATCAAACTGTCTTCTTTACTATATGAAAGAGAATTTGTCCTTCCGTAGCAGATAATGGAAAAAATATCTATGCCTTCTTCTTTATGAAATAATACTAACTCATATAACTCAACCAGTAAGTCTGGATACACCAAATCCTATGCTTTTGGTTTCTATATGCACACTGACTCCCATCTATTCACCTTGATATTATTAGAGAAAATATAATCATACTTAGAAAAGAAATTTGGATGGACCAAACTTTCTATATAAATCTTCCATTTAGATATTTCCTTTACAGTCGACATTTGTTTCTGAGATGAATCTTCAGCAAACATTCGGAACTGAGGAAAATTTGGAGATTCAGGATGACCATAAGTATGAATGGGAGAGCATCTGCACACAAGAGATTAGAGATAGATGTGGGACAAGCATCGAGGGTCCTTTATATAGGAAATTGAAGCGATTGTTCAACTTCCTTGATTCATCCAATGTCTGAAAAACCTTTTGATTAGATCTGATAGTTGAGATGATAACCACAAGAGTAATTTTGATAGATTCTAATCTTTTGATGTTTTTATGAAAATGATTAGGATTTAAAGGATATTAAATCCGAAAAATTTGAAAGCAAAATGAAAAAAATTAATCAACAAGAAAAGGATGATTATGGAAATTTATGAAAGGAAACATACCTTTCGGATTTCTAGAAATATTATTCGTAACAATAAAAAAATTTCTTGAAGAACTTTAGATTCTAAAATTTTTTATTACAAAATTTTTTATATTATGGAATAAATTTGGATTAAGAAAAATTTAGATTACGAAAAAAACATGGATTGTGAAAATTTTATATTATGAATAAAAATTCAGAATATGAAAAATTTAGATTATGAAAAAAAGTTTGGATTACAAAAAATTTAGATTATGAAAAAAATTTATTACGAAAGTTTTCTATTACGAAAAATTTAGATTACAAAAAATTACAATTACGTAAAATGTTTATTATAACTATCATGGAGATGTACCCCCTATAAAAAAGAGATTTTACTATAAGATGATTGGTTTCAATAGAAAGTTAACATGGAAGAGTAACTTATAGTAATCATTCATATCTTCTGTTTAATATATTCAAATCTATCAGAGCGTAATGATTTTGTGAAACTGTCAGCAAGTTGATCTTCTATTCCAATAAATTGAAGAATAATATCTCTTTTTTTATGTGTGATCCTGAAGAAAGTGATTCATAATATCAATGTGTTTTTCACAGGAGTGATGTGCGGGGTTTCTTCTTAGTGAAATGGAACTAGTATTATCACACAATATTTGTGTTTTGGTAAACCTCATGCCATAATCTATGAGTGTGTGTTGTATCCACACACTTGAGAACATTAATTTCCAGCTACTATATATTCAACATCTGTAGTGGAAAGTACTACTAGGTGTTTCTTTTTGAATGAATAAGAAACTGTTTATTCTCCTAAGAAATGACATGTTCTGGATGTACTTTTTCTATCCATTCTACGACCACCAAAATCAGCATCCAAAATACGTTTTTAAACATAATCATTTCCAGATGTATAAAAGAGTCCTAAATTTGTGGTTCCCTTTAAGTAGTAAAAGATTATTTTCACTTCCTTTAAATGAGATTCCTTAGGATTGTATCGATATATTGCACATAAGAATACTAAAAACATTAATTCTAGATGACTAGCTGTCATGTATCGTAAACTTCCAATCATACCACTAAATGATGTTTGATCTACTAGTTTCCCAGCTTCATCAAGATCAAGTGTGTTTGAGGTAACGGTTTGAGTACTTATACTATTAGTGTTGTCATATCCATACTTTTTATGAATATATTTAATATAAATATGTAGAGATATATAAGTTTCTTCAAGTTTTTGAGAAATTAGAAAACCTTGTAAATTTTTTAACTCACCCATCATATTCATTTCAAACTCAGATTTCATTAGATCCTCAAGAGAATCAGTTAAATATGTTTGAGTTGAAACAAATATAATGTAATCAACATAAATTTGAACAATAAAAACATTTTTCATAACTTTCTTTATAAAAAGGGTTGGAGCAGCATTTCCTTTAACATAATAGTTTTGAAGAAATAATATAATATGTCTATCATACCAGGATCTAGGGGCCTTTTTAAGGCCATATAATGTTTTGGTAAGATTGAAAACATGTTCAGGATGTTTTGAATCTTCCAAGCCATGAGGTTGTTCAACAAAAAAATCCTCATGAGCATATCTGTTAGGAAAAGAAAATTTCACATCTATTTGAAAATGTTTTAAGTTTAAAAATTCTTTATAGGTAAGTTGAATACAAATAGATTCAGGTCTAGTTACTGGAGCATAGAATTTTTCATAGTATATTCCTTCTTTTTGGTTATAGCGTTTTAAAAACTAATCTTGATTTATTTATCACAATGATTTTATTTTCATCACACTTATTTCTGAAGACCCATTTTACACCAATAACCAATGTTTCCTTGGTTCTTTCAACCAAGGTACATACTTTATTCCGTTCGAATTCATTTAGCTCATCTTGCATGGATTTAATCCAATAATCATCACATAAATCTTCACCATTTCTTTTTTGGTTGTGATTGGGAAAGGATTGCTAGATGTTATAATTCATTTCATAAGGAACTTCTAGTCCATACAGTTTGATTTACATCACCAATGATGCTATCAGTGGGATGATTCCTTAGAAATAACTGATTTGGGTTTTGTAAAACCTATTCAACAACATATGGTAGGAAATATTATAAGGTAAATTCTTTAGAAATACTTTCTTGAACTTTTTCGTTATCCAAAGGATTTTATATCAAGGGTTTATAATTAGTTTTTTAAACACATCTGTGGATTTTGGTTGAGGTTGTTTAAAAAAAGGATTAGTTTCATCAAATTTGACATGTACTGTTTCTTCAACAGTACAAGTGATTTTTTTAAGAACTTTTTAATCCATAAGATGTTTTGGAGTATCCTAAAAAAATTCCTTCAGCATATTTGGGTGTATATTTATGAGGATAATCTTTAGTGTTCAGAATGAACACTTCTCAACCAACCAATTTGAAGTATAAAAGTCTAGTTTTTCTACCATTCCATAACTCATAAGGGGTTTTATTAAGAAAAGGTCTAACAAAATCTCAATTTATAGTATAACATGAAGTAATTACTACTTCAACCCAAAATTGTTTATCTATCAAATATTCACTCAACATGGATCTAGTTATCTCTTAAAGCATTCAATTTATTCTTTTGACAACACCATTTTGTTGAGGAGTACTTGGAGCTGAGAAGTTATGAGTAATGCATTTTTTACTACAAAAATTTTCAATATCAGAATTTTTAAATTCTTCTCCATGATCACTATGAATAGTTATCAATGGAAGGTTTTTCTCATTTTTTTATTGGGATCTAAAACTTTAAAAATAAGAAAAAACTTCAGATTAATTTTCTAGAAAATAGACCATTGTGAATCTAGTGTAATCATTATCCTGTACAAATACATAATATTTTCTTCCAATGCTTCCACTTTGTGTTGGTCCAATGTGTAGAACCTCATGCTTCCATGATACGATTATCTTTGAATAATACAATAGCGTGTATTGTACTCAACTACAAGTTCCAACACACCACAACCAATAAAACTTTACGTTATGAATAGTAATACGTACTTTTTGAAATTTTATAAATTTTATTTTTCATAATGGAGTTAATTTTTGAATTTGGAATATCTAAATTAGCTTAGGGTGAATTTTTAGCATATTTATGAAAACATTGAATTTTGATGAATAGTGGAAACTCCGCGTTATTCATAAAAACCATCTTTTTATTTAAATAAATATTTAATTTATTTAAATTTATTTTAGGTCAACATAGATACATAATACCTATATATGTTCAACGTAATTCAATGTATTCTATTTTATAATAATTTTAGATATATAACATTTTATTGAACTTTTTACAATTTTTTACCCACCCCCTAGAAGCATTTAATAATTTGCTTAAAACATAATTTTATCTCTTCTGTGAGTTGAATTTCAAAAACTTGAGAGACACAGTTAACATCAGTAAGTAAAATGTGGTTTAATAAGATGAAAATAATATTTTGTGAATAGTAACGTTTGACTTTTATTTACCACGGTTAAAAGTAAATAGGGAAATTAAGGGTTAAAATTATATTATAATTACCCTAACACATGTCTTAATTCTATTTGATAAGTGTAATTCGAACAAAAACAAACGTAGGATTAAAATATTACCCTCCTTTTTCCACGTGGATTAGATTAGGATATTTATTATAATTTAATTTAAAGAAGAGTCAAAAGTGATAAAGTCATATTTTCCTAACTAAAATATTTTTAATATAGGGTTATACATAAGATAAATTCGACTATAAATATTAATTAGACTTGTGAAATGATTTCCTACATAATGGTATTTTATTTATAATTTTTAGTCATTAACTAAGTAATTTTATTAATGACACAATGATGATGCAATAATTTCCTTATTAATGAAAAATTAAAATAATTGACATTATAAATATCCCAATAAATGTATTTTGAGAATTTTAATGAATTAAACTAATTTTATACATTAATATGATAGGTTAGGGTTGATTAGATGAATTATTTTTAATGTAATAATGTTTTTATATATTTAACAACAACATAATACCAAACATGCATATATACGGCTTACTGTCTTCACCTCATGGTGTTGTTTCTATTCAATAAACGGGATGAGGTTCATTTCCCCATCGTAATAATTCAAGAATAATTTTCATTTGATGATTAAATATAATATTAACATAACTTAATATCATTTTGAATATGAATCAAATTCACCCTATCCATAACAAACATGGCTTACGTAACTAAGTATATAAAGGAAAACGAATCAGTTAACACTCAAAATGGCGATAATACGAAAATATTATTGACAAATCAATATTAGAAGATAATATATGGTACCATATTTATGTATATGGTTCTTTTATAATTTAATAACAGTGATTTATCTCCTATAAATTAGGTTAACATACCCTCGACCAAGAAAAAGTACAAGGTAAGTGGTCTCTTATCTCACTCTTAATTTCACGAGATTACCATTATTCACCACTTATTTATTGAATGTGGTGTATTGTGTACTTCCATTTGGTATATGTTATCATGATTCTATATATAATCATTGTATTCACCACTTATTTATTACATGTGTTTATCATGCAATGAATCTTGTGATTTTTTATGTGTAACCAATAAAATATATCCCAGACCAATGGCTATTCTCTAAGGATTCTTATATATTAAACGACATCAATTTCTTTCTACTGAGAAAGCATCAACATTTACAATATTCACCCGCCCTAACAGTATTCAAGAAAAACCAACCATCCTCTAGTGTTCCTCTTTTATTGTGTTCCTTCCACTTGTAAGATCACATTTATTAAAACTAACATTATGATAGACATATTTGGAGTTTCTTATTCATCAAAAGATATAGAGACCATCCACTCACAAGAATTAAAGATATGAAACACTTAAAATGATTATAAAATTCTCCTCCGAGTCACACCCATATATGTCAAACTGTTATAAAAAAAGCCAATCAAAACTAGGTGGCATGCCAAAACAACCGAGTCCCTTGAAAGTCATCCCATGATTTGAGAAAGACTATATTCTTAAAATACTAAGATAAACCTTTGATGGAGATAACCAAATATCAAAATCAATATAATAAGGATTAAATATTCTTCGGAACTCAACCGTTTTGTTACAACATTAAGAATATTGACTGATACCGCGTATGTTGGTGCATACTACCCTGAGGTTTTCATAAGAAAATAAAAAGTAATAGATACTATATATAGTATATTTGACTTATGAACTCATGTATCAGATGGTCTATACCAAAGATTTAGTTTAGGGTCATCCTGCCCCATATAACCATTATCTTGGATGATGACATAATGAGTCATCTACTACTGAAAGAGAATAATGGGTCAAGTGAGATAAAATGTGACCAACCATCCTTGAGGAATATCTGACCTTCTGAAACTGATCATTAATTGATGCTCACACCCCTGAAAAGGGTCAAATGGAACCTATCCAACTATCCAAACAAAGGTGTCACATAGAAATAGGAGGTCCTACAAGGTATAATGACACCCGATGACACCATAATGTCAGAAAAATCAAAATAACCAGGCATTGAAGCTCTATGTGTACTACCTACAACAAGATGTCTCCTTATGAAAGAAAAAGTGTTGACCATAATGAGGTCACACTAACTGAGAAGTCACTTGGCTCAATATATGACCATCAGAAACATTTTTAAATATAATAAGGCCTACAAAAATTGCGTCTGCATTCATTATAAAGAAAATCAAAAATATGATTTAACTAATCTTATATGAGGATCTAAATATCGGACACCCATAAATGTCTCATTTTAAAGTTATTATAATAATTCACTTTAATAATTATTCATTTTAATTATTTTAAAATAGACATTGAGAACCAATTATAAAAAAATCACTTGGAAACAGATTTAATTAATGCTCCAAGGCATAACATGCACGTCTCATTAATATTCATTTTGAATATTTAAACATTAATTATATATCCCATCATTATTAGAAAAATTATCATTTAAATTCCTTTTTAATAAATAATTAAACCTTTGAGTGTCCCATTATGCCAACATGGGTTCATCAAAGTGCAACCCAAAATCATTTTCATAATTTTTAAGTTTTCAAATCACCAAAAGGGTCGTCAAAAAAGAAAAATGCCTTAATTGACCTACATGAATCCAACTATGCATCTATGAAGTAAACTAGACAATATTAGTTAAAAATTAAATATTTTACACTTGTATAAACATTTCAAATATTACACATGGCCATATATACTTGGTCATTAATATAGGTGACCATCAACCAATCCTTAAAGGGCTCATAAACATTACAGTTTAGAATCTTGATCACATTAATTAAGACTAATTCACTTTATAAATTTAACTCTAGCATCCTTCACATTTTAACAACAACATTAAATGTATAAATATAATAACTCAATGTTTTTCAAGTACAAGGGTTACCAATTCCCAATTATAAGGCACTCATACACATTATAATTGAAATATGGATTTCGTTTAATAAAAACCCATACATTTGACCCCATGAAATAATTTATTCATAGAAAAATTATAATACCAATATAAGAAGTAAACAGAGAATCATGATATAACACATAATCATGGTACATAAGTAAGACATGTATATAAATATCCTTGCAAAAGATTTTATTAAATAGGTTTAAACTAATAATTTCATTAAAATACTAAAATAAGAATACTAATAAAAAAATCAAAGAATAACACTTATTGAATTCAATCATATGATTATGAAAGTATACATGAAAATATATTTCATGGAATATGCATTGGATGAGAATTTCTATGATCCTATATTGATTCATTTCATGTTTATCGCTTATCATACTAGGCCAAGGGTAAAATTCCATAACATTCCATAAATCAGTTAATATTAGTAAATATATCAGTCAATCAAGGTTAAGTAATAATAAATTATAACATAATAAACATGAACAATGATCCCAACCTCTACCACATAATAATTTCCACATGGAATGGGTGATCGGTCCCAAAAAACGCATATTTACTAATAACCAATCCATTTATAGTCTCCATTATTCTGAACCAAAATATTAATACAAAGGAAAAACATGGCTATGATACCACATTGTAATGTCTTGACCTGAATGAACTCTATAACAGTTTTCAAACTAGTCACCACATGGACTCATGTTCTCATCCCTATATTCCAGAGGCAGCTGAATAGTAGTAAGGGTGTCAAAAGGTGATAGAAGGAATACATTCCCCTCATAATTAGAGTAATGAAATAGTATAACAAAAATGAAATAATAGTAAAAAGAAGAAGGAAATGATAATAAATGTTAAGGAATTAGAAGAATAATATAAGAACTAAATAAAAAAGTTTCCAACACAAATTACAGAAAAGAATGTTTGACATATGATGCTATATTTATAAGTAGTAAAGTTTTCTATACAAAATAAAATGTAATAAAATAAAACTACCCATTGACTAGCTCCGCGGGCATCTCCAGCACTATATCATTCATCTATCCCAACTCTAAGATAGTAAGTCAAATCAATCATGCATCAAAAGCTGCACACTTCCCTTTATTCATACACGTAGTCGTAAGTTCTTCTTGGGTACGAAAAAAATTCTTTAGTAGGATTTGAGATATATATTGTTGTTTTCCATAACCCATAGTGTCTATTTCAATCCATTTCATGCAATATAAAATATTTAGTGTTCCATAGCAGAAAAATATGTGATATAAATAAATAAATAAAACACATATTGGTCTGGGTTCCACTTGGACGCCCATCCAAAATCCTTCTTTGACCTATGTTGGCGTGTCTAAACCAAGAGTACATATATTGGTATTGTAATTGGAAATAGTGCGTAGGGTTAGAATATCCCAAATATAGTTACTGGGATTGGTGGAACTATCCCTATAATTCCATTTTTTTCAATGATTAAATCCATTTTTCTTTAAGTTTTTAGAGGATCAATAATTTAGTTTGAACTCACACTAAAAATTTATTAATTCATTAAAGATAAACATAGATTACCTGATCCCTTAAATGATAATACAATGGGACATACCATATATTACTCGAGGGGCTCAACATATAACCAAATCCATGGAGTCTATCAATGTAAAAAAAAGAGTACAATCCCATGTGTCAGCTAATGCGTGGTGTAAAAATTACAGTAATATCCTATGTGTCCATACCTAGTATTGAATGTAGGGGGACAAGTCTCACTCAAGGCATGGTAAAACCATATTTCCTTCAAGCCCATCCAAGGGGGTCCCCTTGGGAATTAGTGTAACTTGTCTAGAGGTAAATTTAGATAAGTCATGGTGATAAAATTTCAGGTATAACTGATATCACATCTAATGTATTTACCAGCATCAGTAGTTTCAAAAGGAGGAACAATAGTCCTTCCGAGTTATCTTGATGTTGGAACACCTTTTTTTACCCTCTTATCTACAAGAAATCCAATTACACATGAATTTAAATTCAATTATGTAATGTACATCGAATGAAACAAATACAGATCCCTTAACAACCTCTAAAATTTAGTTCATTTTAAACATTCCAGTTATGCAATGAAGGAAGTCAATCAGGAAAATTCCCTTCAATTAAATACAATTCACTTAATCCATGGTCATTTAGATAATTCAAGTGGTGTAGCCCCAAAATACATTTAAATTAGATTTTAAACATGAAATTTAATATATTAAAATCATAGAAAAAAAAATAAAAGTCTTCCGGGGCAGTTAGAAGGTTCTATGGGCAAATTAAGAAAGTACCCACATAGTAAATCACACTTATTATTAAGTAATCCAAACCCTTACGAGGGGATTGGTGCAATTATCATTTAGGTAGGAGTGTTCCCAACTATCACATTGGAAATATAATTGTTCTTGGATCATTTATAAACATAAAGGGAAAAATATATTTATATATAACAAGAGGGTCTGTGTACTAACATGTCTCATAACAAAAAAATATAGTCAAGTATGTAAAATCAACCAATACATAAAGAAAATATTTTTAAAAAAATTTAATCAGAACCATTTATATTAGAAGAGAACAAACAACATCCTAATGTTTTGTTATAAAAACACGAAATTTTATATTATAAAATACATTATATTAAACATGATTCAAACTCAGGAGTAATAATTCATATTTTAAATATAAAATTTAACAATATATTTATAAGTAGATAAAAACCTAAGAAATAGTTGTAGACTACCTACCATAAAGGGATGATAACCAAGACAAACACCTAGGTACTTGACATTTCATCATTGACTAATATTCTGTTTCATGCCGATGAGCATATACACATTCCTATATTCATAAGAAAACATATCCCCTATTTATATATTCATATGGCCATGAATATGTGCATTATAATTCTTATATAAAATTTTATAAATGCATACACCCATTTCATCTTACACCTATATGCATTTCTCACAAATATATGTAATCAAACATATCTCCATATTGATATATTCACCGAAATGGGTAAATATACATATAACATGATAAATTAAATATTTATATTTCCACATATGCATAAATTTTAATTATCCATTGACTGCAGAGACTCAAACTCACATCACGAACAAAAAAACACATTATATATAAATAATTGGACATAAAATGCACTTTAAGTCCCTAAATTAAATTTTACATGAACAGAAGTGGGATAAAACCCTACCTAAAGCAATGAAGGAAAGAAAAAATGAACCCAAAATATTAACCATCATTAGAGGATTCCTAAATCCACCCAATTACAACCCAATAGATCCATTACATTCCCTATAAATAAGGTAAACAAAAAAAATTATACCAATCAAAACTATAGGTTTCAACCAAACTGAATAGGGTCACAGAAATAAGGGAAATAGTATGGAAAAGAAATATAGATGGACCAAAGACCTTACCTCAATAAATCAAGTGAAAAATCCCAAGGAATATGGTGGATCTAATGTGAAGATAGGAGGCTGCATGGATGGATTCCTCAGGCACTAGAGATGAAGGGAAAATGTGATTTT
Source organism: Viscum album (assembly GCA_963277665.1). Classification (NCBI taxonomy): domain Eukaryota; kingdom Viridiplantae; phylum Streptophyta; class Magnoliopsida; order Santalales; family Viscaceae; genus Viscum; species Viscum album. The sequence continues at coordinate 1,717,374,222 of OY728130.1, forward strand.
CTCGATATGGAAGGAACTAATGTGAAATTCTAATTTTGTTTTAAATTTTATTTTAATTTCAATTTAGTTATTTAATTTCTAAAAAAAATTATACTTCACATGTAGGGTCTCATGGTTTTTAAAACTTTGCACCAACCTTGCGTCACCTATTTATTAATAAATCACCTTTCATGGTTTCTCTCTTATAGTTAACCTAAATAAACACAAACAATGTAGTGAATAGTACCTAGTTACTACCTATTCGGAACAAACAATTTGTTTCCCATTCGATGAGTTTCTAATCCTATGAAATATGTTGCATAGTTTCTATTGGGGGACACACAATTTCATAAAAATTGTGCACCCTCTGCAAACCCTACTAAAATTTATATTCCCAGCCACAGTACCGCCCAAAATCATCAAGACCCCCATGTTTCATCTTGGGACTTCACCCAAGTCTAATGAAACACATAGAAGTTCTATAACTCTCAGAATTTCATTCGGAAGCACATTTTATAAAACCGACCATCTAGTAAATGAAAATTCAAATTCCAATAGACTTTTATCCTGTTCAAAAACAAGGGTCATTATAACCTTCCAGACATAGAAATTATCATCCACATGAATCCTTCATGTACAAAGAAAACATCACCTGACCAAAGAGCTTTGTGGAGTCCATTTTAAACGGTCATATTTCATTTCCAAATGCCCAACTTACCTTTAATCATATACTTAAACACAAAACACTTAATCCACCAAAACCGTATCCAATTATCATTTTCCAATTGAAAAAATGAAACATAGCTTATCTAAGACCACTGAGCAAGAGACATGATCACACCGTTGTCTATTTAAACCACTAACCGATAGTGCTTCCCAAAGAGGGTATTATCATTAAGGGGCCAATTGGAAACCAAATTACCTCCACCATTGGAACTTCCCTACAAATAATGATTCTAACTATTATAGTAATGCTCATAACATGATTATCTATCTTTGGGTTCCCAATTACATCTAATGTCTTATCATATACTTCCTTGTAATGGCGGGGTTTCATCCTTATAATCCCAACAAAAAATGGTTTCACACACTATAATAGGAATACGTATTTGAAATTTTAAACAACACCCACATTAAACTAGAACAATGTTTAAAAACTCTTCTTTACCAACCATATATAGTATAATGATGGAAACAATTCGAGCCACTTCGGATGAATATTTTCAAACACTCAAACTAGATGGTCGACCAATTAAAAAAATGAAATTCCTTACCCCAAGTAATGTTCTCTTCATATTGGTTGAATTCACTAAAGTACATAAATGACATCTGGTTATGTTCTTTAGTAAGAATACAACCCAACCATTTAATTATTTGTGCCTCGTTATAAACAATAGTGTACCCTAGATCTAAAAAACGAGAATCATTTCCATTTTAATCACAACCTCCAAGATTGAATATATGTCTGTGGTAGCTTCATATTAATCAAACTGAAGTACAAGAAAAACACCCAAGTTATCTTATACCCATGTTTATAAGAGGGATATTGAATACAAGGCCAATACATCCAAATAATATCATTCTGATCCAAGAGTATCATTCTCATGGTAGTCAAGTCAAAGGAAATAATGGCTAGTGTCCAAGATTCTATCCATGATGCTCATATTTGGTAACCCAAGTATCACTTGGGACTAACCAAAACTTGAAACGAATAACAAATCTATAGTGTAAATAAAATAACACCTAAACATGTCTTATGACTTTAAATATTTAGCATGGTGTAAGAACAATGCTATCTGAGTGCATCATTAATGAAATCAAAATAGGGGAAATGGTAATCACTAAACTAGAGTACACTAAGAGGGTTTAAATGGGTTCCATTCTATCATACCTAACTACATGAAAGAAGAATGGTCAAACCGCATCTGTTCAACCTCTATAAAGAAGATCAGCTTCACCAGTCGATGAATCAACATTAACCAATCACAATACTTCATCACCCAAGGAATAAGATGATCGTTCTTTCCTACCATACAAGTCTATCCATGAATAACACTGCTTTTCAATGGTTTTATTCGCATCCAAAAACATCAATTCCATGATGATGAGAAAGTTATAACCTTTATAATATTCACCAACCCCAATGGAATTCAATAAAATCCAACCATCTTCTTATTTAACTCTATGATTGTGTTCCATTTACTTGGAAATGAACATTTATTAGAAAAAAAAATCCCACCATTGAAATTTCTAGTAATCAATATAGAATATGACATGTCACTCACAAGCATTCTAGAATTGGACTCACTTAAAATTCATGTGTACAAATCCTATGAGTCACACCCACATTCATCAATAATTTATATGGAAATCCAAACCAAACCGACCATTGCGTGAAAACATAGAAGTATCAAAGTATTAAACCCAGTCATTTGGAAGAAAATGAATTCTTAAACACCAAATTAGACCTACAATGGAGAAAAGATGAGACCATAGTCAACAACATAAGGGTTAATGATTCTAGAAAACTAAAAAAGTTTTTTTTAAAAAATTTGGAATCTTGATGGCCACCATGTATAAGAATGCATACTATCCAAAGTTTTTCATAAGAAACTACGAAATCCTGGATACTATCCATTGGTTTTCCACACAATATATTAAAGAATAATATAGTACATACAAGAGATTTAGTCTACGGTCATACATCACATATTAACATTAACCTGGATGATGACATACTGATTCATCCATCAATGAAAAACAATAAATGGTAAAGAGACCTATGAGGTGGTAGTCCATGCCCAAGGCCTGTCTTAAGTGCTAAAAATGATCATTACTCAATGATCACACCCATAACAATGGTCAATTAAAACAAGAACACCCATCTGAACAAGGGTGTCACATAGAATCAAGGAGTCCTAAAGGGGACACCGATACCCAAATGGCATCATAGATTCAAAAAACTCACAAAATTAGTATGGAAATAAATTTTTAAGGGTGATAACTATTATATGATATCCCCTTCTGATGTAGAAAGAATCAACTATAATGAGGTCATACTAACTGAGAAGTCACGAGTATCAATATCCTTTCATATAAGACATATAAAAAAAGACATCCTATGAAAAATGCCCCTTCATCGATTACAAGGAAATTCAAAAAGAATATTTAAACACCCTTACATGATGGTATAAAAAAATTACACTAATGAAGGTTCCAATTTAAAGTAATTACATTGGTTCACCTTAATATTTATCCATTTAAAATATTTTAAAATAGATATTGAGCACCAATTATAAAACAACGAACTTGGAAGAATATATTATTAACGAAGAAAGGCATAACATGGAATTGTCATTAAACTTCTTTTTCAACCATTAAACATTTATTCTATATATAATATTTATTGGAAAATATATAATATAAATTATTTTTAGTAGATAATGGTACCTTTGAGGGTCCCACTATGTCAACCCTGGTTCATCAGAATGTGACCCAATAGAGATTCTTATTTTTTAATGTTTGAAAAAAACCAAATGGGTCATATTATAAGAAACATGCCCAAAATGACCAACATGGGTCTATATGTGCATTTAAGTAGTTAACCAACTCATTTTATATCAAAATTATGTAGTTTACACATGTATAAAAATTTCAAATATAGAACATGGTCATACATAATACTTCTATTATATAGGTGGGCATCTATTAATAAGTAATGTGGACAAACACTCTTATTTTTATCATTTGGCTCCCATTAATCAAGAAAAATTCAAATTTGTTTTTGAACTTCAGTTGCCGTCACATTTTGAAAACACATTTAGATACATAAATATAAAAAAAACAAAGTTGATCTGAGTATATGGGTTAATTTTTCAAAAATATATGATGCCCATTCACTTTATAATTGAAAAATTTCTATTTTTTAATCACAAACCATATGTTTCACCTAATGTAACCTGTTATACACAACAAAACTAGAATTTCATTACAGGAAGAATACATTAAATCCTGATATAATATAGAATAATGGTACATAATAAAAATATTCTTTTATAAATAGAAAAAAATAATTACCTAAATAAGTAAAAAACTAATCATGTCATTAATGTAACTAAACATGATTACTAATAATAAAAATCATGGAATACCACTCAACACAAGAAATAAAATCAATAAGAAACTATAAATGAAACTGCATGGCATAAAATATGCATGTAATTATATGTTTCTATAATGATGCATGTCATGATTCTTCCTTTCCATACTAGTCTAGGGGTAATTTTACAATAAACTACATATCTCAATATGCAGTAGATCATATATCAATTACATGGGGTGAAATCATATTCAACTATAACAACAAATACATGAAAAATGATCCCATCCATGTCTGGTTGGAAATTTTCCCATGGGTGGGGTGATCTGTCCCTGTCTTGAATATTTAGCAAGCAGAGCCACATTCATAGTCTCTTGTCTACCAGCCCAAAATAGTAAGACAAAAGAAAAATAAATATCTGATATTACATTATAACATCTCAAACCAAAACTCATAACTAGAGCTGTAGATTTATTCGTATCTATATGTCCTCATTCGTGCCTCCTCGTATGCCAAAGGCTTCTAACTAGTAGTGATGGTGTAAAGAGGTGGTAAATAGGATATTATACCCTTATAATCAATGTAACACAGTGGGATAATAGAAATTAAATAGATGTTATTGGTGGGGAATAATAATAATAATAACACCAGAATAATAATATTATAACTAAATAAAAATGTGGAAATTCCAATTATAGATTTTAAAGTATGACAGATAATACTTCAATTATAATAAGTATGAATAATAATAATCAATAGTATGTAATAAAATAAATCATCACAATGACTATATTAGTGATTATCTCTATCACAAGGTTAGTACCCAACCATAACTCAATCCATGAAATGTATATTACCCATAAATCGGATTCGCTATGATTCCCTTTAACCACAGCTGTGATCATAAGGTCTATTCAGGTACCAAATAGTTTCTAATCAAGTTGTGAGATATAAATATTAGTAGGATGGAACCCATGTGGTCGAATGAAATACATTTTGTGAAATATAAATTAAGCGGTGTTCCATGGTAAATAAAATCTAGATAGAAATAAATAATTAGAAACATGCATTGGCTTGGGGTCCACTTGGAAATCCATCAAATTACTTACTTCATCCTAAGATACTGTATACAAAAAAGGAGTACCAGTATTGGTAAACTAAGTGGAAAAGTTGTTGAGGGGCTAGACTATCCCTAAGATTATGATTGGGTTTGGTAGACCCATGACTACACTTCTATTTTTCATCCAAATATTGAATCCAATTTTATTAGAATATTACCAAGCCCTATAATTCAATCTGAAATCATTATAAAACATTTATTAAAATTTTTATGATTTTTTGAGATTCCCTAAGCCCATCTAGATAAATTTGAAAGGTATTTGAAATTATTAGTCAAAGAGATTAACATATGACTTATACCAAGGAGTCCTTACATGGAGAACCGTGAATAAAGTCCCATGTGTCACTCAATTCATGTTAAAAAATGTAATGTGCTAGCCTCTAAGTCTGTAACTATTATAATAGGTAGGGGACCGATCCTTACTCAAGACAGTGTTCAACCACTATACCATCAAGATCGTCTATGGAGTCTACCATAGGGAACCAGAATCACTCATCTCGAGGTAATGATAGACAATGGTCAATGATCTGACTTAATGAATAGTTGATATTGCTCTCACCAAATTTACAAGAATAAAGAGTTTGAATATAAGTCATGATAGTAATTCTAAGGGGAACTTAATTTGGAACCCCATATTTCACCCTCAACTATAAGACAAATATAATTAAATAGGTATTTTATTTAAATTGTTTCATGCACATATCATGGTATAAATCGTGTGGTACTTCCACCATGTACAATTCATTTCATTTAAAACATTATAGTTTTCCATGGATGTGAGACCATCATGATAACTATATTACATTTAATACAATTCACATAAGAAATTCTAATTTAGATAAATCTAGTGGAATACTCACACCACCCATTTCAATTAAATTTAATTCATTTCTTTTCATCTAATAAAAAAATATCTAAACAATTACACTGCACAATGAAAACATAGATAGTTCCATGGTCAAATTGTGAAATTATCCACATGGGAAATCCAACTTATTATTACCTAAAACAAACCCTTAGGCGGTGCTTCATTCATTTTCCATTTAGGTAGGAGCGTTCCATGAATGCACATAGGGGGGGGGATTATTTAATGGTTATTTATATAGAAAAATTAGAATCTCCAAACAAATATAACCTGAGGGGTGTACTTGATTTCCTCATAAGAAAAATATAAAATCCAGAATAAACAAGTACCAAATACATAAGGAAAATAATGTTTTAAATAACTAATCAATAATGTTTAGTTTATATAAACAAACCAAATCTAAAGGGTTTTTGTTATAAAACCATTATATTGTGTAATAAAAATTTCATTGGATTACACCTGCCTCACAGTAAGTAATAATAATTAAATTTACAATAAATCATTTCTACAAGATTTTTATAAAAGGAAATAAACTTATGAATATTTTTTAGACCACCCACCTCAATGGGGAGAGAGGCATGCAAAACACATTGGCACTTGATGCTTCCCCGATGAAAACATGATGCTTATCATTACTGCATATGAGCATATAAACCTTTTCATATACATAAGGACACCTACCTAAAATTTATATATTCTCATGGACATTAATATGTATATGGGGATCCTTACAAACATTCTTATATATGAATACATGATTATCCACATATAGATGTATGCATTTTTGATATATATATATAAGAACACCTATCCTCTCTCTCTCTCAAACACAAACACACATACATATATTCACTTCCATGGGAAAATATGTATATAACATGATAAATTACATATTTATATGGATTCCTATGAATATGAAGTATGTCTCCTTCGACTCTAGAGACTCAAACCACCCACAAGAATGACCAAAGACACTACAAATAAATACCAAAACCTCAAAACCACTAAAAGGAAAAAAATTAATTTGGGGAATCCATAAGTAGGAAAAAAACCTACCTTAGAAAATGAATAAAATCTGAAATAAATACAACAACTTCACCTTTGATGGAAGACGATAGAACACGCCCATTTTCAACCTAAGAGATCTGTTTCATGCCCTATAAACAAGATTCCCATGAAACAATAGACCAACTGAAACCCTAGGGTTTGGATGAATAAAATCGAGAAATGTAAAGGAATAAAATTAGCTGAAAAAAGAAGGAATATGAACCATACACCTTAACTCAGAGTATTATGTTTGAAATTATATGGAATCTTGTGGAACTGAAATGAAGATAGGAGGCCCTGAGGTGGGATGCATCATGTGCTGGACGATATGGGGAAGAGGGCTTCCTGTGTTATGGATAAGAGAAGGGTTAAACACTGGATTTGTTTTAAATATTACGTTAATTTTAAAATAATTATTTAATTTCTAAAAAACATATTGAACAGTTCAGGTCATATGGTTTTCCAAACCATGCAACAACTATGAGACCCCCCTGCTTAAGAAATCACCACGCATAGTTTTCCCTCATAGTTAGCATAAACATGCGTAAAATGTTTAGTGACTAGTGTTGAGATACTTACTAATTATGAAAACTCATTCCTACTAGGATAATTTTTTTGGAAAAACCAATTCATATCCCATGCATGGTGTTTTTTCAATTCTAAAATAGACCGTACAATTTCTATTAGGGGCCTTATGGTTTCTGAAAAACCGTGAAACCTCTACAGACCATCCAAAATTGAGATTCACAGCTCCAATACTCCAAAGACTCCCCATGACCCCCAATAGTCTAATATGAAATTCACCCAATTATAAAAATAATACTTATAAGTGTTTTAACTACCATAGTTTTGAAACAAATCATAGTTTGTAAAACAAATTTTCCAGTAAATAAAAAAATTCACATTCCATTAAATTTTTTTGAAGTAAAAAAACATGGTTTATTTAAATTGGTTGTATAACATGAAATAGAGTTTATATCAACTATTTCAATATAATTGAACTTTAATGAAAATTAATGTACTATCCATGAAGAATGTAATGAAAAAAAAACCAAATCAATATTTATAGAGGTGATTAACCAACATAAATTAGACAATAGTTTTATTTCTTTTAATAATAATAGATGATAAGTGAAATTTGTATGATATATTTGATTAGAAATGTAAAACTTTAGTATATAAATATTTAATGAGTTATCATGAATTTATGGTTTATGGAGGTTAGGATATAGTAGAATAATAAAATAAATTCAGATAGGTACTTTGAGAGAATCTCCTCTTGAAAATCACCTTATTGACAGACCCATGATGTCCTTGGATTTGGAGAACTAGTGATACAAGAAGCAATTGTAGACAAAGGGAGTGAAGAAAAGTTCTTTGGGTGTGGATTTTAATTTTTTAAATATTGTGAGTCAAAATGGGGTGGTATTTTTACTTGAGGATATTTGGGTTTAAGAGATTAAAATAATGACTACTTTATATTTAAATCCAACAACATTGAGGTGAAATTAATTTCCATGATATTGGGTAACAATTAATATTGTATTGGATATTTTGGGTCAATAAATACATCAACTATACATTAAATGTTTTTAATGTTTTTATGTTTTTTAAGCCTTTCCCTTATAAACTTTAACACGTTTAATTTGTCTACCTATTCCACGATAAATATTTTTTCCCATGTTAACTTTTCTATAACTAAAAATTGAAATGAACATAATATATAATATATATCTTATAATTAAAGTTATTTAATCCATTATACAAAATTAAATTCTAATAATTTGAAAATTCAGGTTTCAAATTAATCATGTTGTCATACTGAAAATGTTGGTTTTATTTATGTTAAATTTATAAAACACTGAAAAAAATTTATATCCAATTTCAAAGTGATGATGATTCCAATAAATTAGATTATATTAATTTATGTATAATTGACCTAATTATACATTAAAATAATTTAAAATATAGTCTAACTGTAAAAATTTATTATATTAAAATTCAGTTTCCAAATAACTTTTAATAATTTGAATTATTGATAAAAAATGAGACCTCTATGAAAAAAACTAAAATCAGACCCTGAAATAACTATGAAATTGCTATACTAAAAATGAATTTTATTTTGAAAAATAAAATTTATCATGGTTTCAAAATTCTTCTTTAAAACATGTATTTTATCACAGGTCAAAAATGGTCTTTTAAAAAATCTTACTTTTTATGGTTAAAATATGATATATTCAGACCTGAATCCTATAAAACATATTGGAAGAATTTAAAAAAATTATTAATTACATATAGAATAATTTTTAATTATATCCCATAATAAATGTTATTAATTTAATTCATTAATATAAAACTCCATTATCGGTAAAATAGTTTTTTTATAAAAACACACCATTTTATTTAAAATGGTTTTTATTTTTTAGGTATAATTTATTGGTAAAAAATGAATTAATTTTATAAACTTATATAAAATATATTTTCATAATTATTAAGTTAAATTTTTTCGCTCTATTCCAATGGGTAGGTGACCACTATCACATTTAAATATTTTTATTTAGTCATTTGTTTCATCTTGATTTTTCATATCTTGTATCATATTGAATATAACGTTTATTTTTAAAATATTGAGATGTAACATTATCCTACCATTGATAAATTGTGTCCTAGAAATTTTATAATGGTATAAAAATAGTTATTTGACTTTTCATAATACTTTTCTTTAAATCCCATATCCTAAAACGATATTTAAAACTTACACTTAAAAGGTGATAAAAGATACTATGACGGTCACATGAGATAACAGATACTGGGATTCCATGTAGGAAAACATTGAAATATAAGAAAACAAAACAGTCAAGGAATAATATGGAGTGATATGAAAAATTCTCATGTGTTGGATGACCATGAAAAAACCATAAATATTTGATGGGCTAAGTCTATTAATAAAAGTAAATAGATATTTATTGTTTACAAATACCTTTCCTAATGATAATTAATTTATTTACTTGTTATACTAAAAAAATAAAGAAATTAAATTACATGAAAAGTATAATTTTGTTCGCATGTTTTCTCAAAATGATGTGTAATGATGATTTTTTCATACCCTAATAATTAGAAATTACCCCTAAACATCACAAAATACATAAATGTATAACTATATAAATCTAAAAAAATTACAAAACATTGTGTGATAAAAACAACAATAAAAAAAATTCAATTGTGAAACTAAAAGGTAATCATTGAAAAATAAATTCCCTTTAAAATATTCCAAATAATTTAGAATAATGTTGATACCAAAAATTTTAAAGCGTTTTTTCACAAAAATTTCGAAATAAAAATTTAACATTTTTATCCCAAAATAACATCAATGACTCTAAATGTATAATTTCAAAAATATAATTTCCAAAATCCCATAATCTTAGAGTAAGATAAAAATTTCTTGAATCAACTTAGTTGCATAATAAAATCATAAATTCTTAAAAAATATAATTCCCCTAATAGTCCTCAAATTAAATCCCACAGTATTTTTTTTACCTTGATCATATTGGGTTCCAATAATAGTGAACATATTATGAAATAACATTAATATATTAATCACAATATCATTTTCGAATCCCAAGGATATATATTTGAAAAATTATATATTAATAAAATAAACATTATTATTCATTTATCAAATCATTTATCTCTAAAGAAAAAACCATAATAACTGGGGCTTCCCATAGGAAAGTGGTAGGAAATTCACCTTTTCCACCTTTTAATGTGGGATTGATCCCCAAATCCTTGTCAAACATGATGGATTTTCAACCTTCTTGCATGTTGTTATTTTTTAAAACTATATTGATATGTTCTTCAAATTTTTTTTACAAACACCATTAAAATAATGTTAATATATTTTAACCTCAAACATTATCTAATACCTGTCAATTTTAATTATAAAAATTACGAAACAAAAATTACCTAAAATTCAGATACCATATAAACAAAAAATACTACAAATTCTATAAATGTATGTCCACAAAAACTAAATGAATTTTCCCTCATTTACATTATTCACATTATAAAATTATTGGTTATATTTACCTTAGAAATTTCCACATTTTTACAAATTTTAATGGAATTGATTTAATCTAACATATTTCTCTCAATTTGTAAAAACAAAAACCACTATTAAAATAATTTGGAATTACATGATTACCGTAATATTTTTAAAATACCACTATATAATAAAATTAGTAACTCAATACATAAACACACCCATCATACATATTTCTTGTTAAACCAATAACATTTTTTTATCATCTTATTTCTTAATACGTAATTCATACCATAGAAGATATGAATTATATCCTTATGATTCATCAATATCAACCCTAAAATTTTCCATAATTAGAATATAAGAAAATAATTATTACATTAAAAATAGAATTTAGAATTTCTTTGATACCCCCTTATCCTTTAACATGATGGAAACATATAGAATGAAAATGGGAATGTCCATTGTGTAATATACCATTTTGAGAGAGATGATGAAGCTATGATTTTGAAATGAAATGATAAGGATTCCATGACCCATTAAATTTGTAGAGAAAAGAAAATGTTTTATATAAATAAAATAGTTACTTGCAGGTGATTTGAATACTTCGAAAACATTAAAAATAATTTGAATAATTTTTTTATAATGATAGTGATAATAAAATCATCCAGGAATGATAATAAGTTTTTGAAAGATCACATTCCTTCCATCTTGATAAAATATCCCTAATTAGAATAAATCAATGTCACTTAAACCTGAAATGATTTACTAATATAATGTAAATATATAGAGTAAATAAAATACGATAAAATTTCTACAATACTCTAATATTTAACCCCCATATATCTCAGTTGATTTAGGTTTTTATTCAATCCATTCATATTTCTATATACCTCCAAAAAATATTATATAATAAAAACCCATGTGGTTATTTAAGGTATTTATGTCATCCTCAAATAACATCATATCCTTTCATGTTATCTAAACACTACTCTGATACCAACTCTATGAAACCAACCCTAAACATTATACATTCTAGTTATTTTATAATACAATTCATATGATTATATTTCCAAGGATCTTTTCAGTTTATAATGTTAGAGAATTAGGTCATAACTCACATATATCAACTAAATTATTTATAATTATACACTTCTACTCAATATCCATTTTTTTCAAAAAAAATTTAAAATAGAAAAATGTTTCTTTCCAGGATCAGCCATCAAAATTTCCCCTTGATCATATCATTTTATCTATACTCCCTTAAATCCTATGATTTTTTTAAAATATGGGATTCATAAAAATATCAATAAGTGATGTAAACTAAGGAAAAATGATAGTCCAGTGAAAACCTATACTATATCTTCATGAAAACATTCATTTTTTACTTCGAAAAAGCATTAGTCATTTCAAATAGATCAATATATTACCTTTAAAAAATTAATCAAAATTCCTGCAAAATAATTATAAACCATATAAAACTGACTTATGTCACTTGGGACCTCATTTAACATCTCACACTTACAAAATCTATTACGGTCAAACCTGATGCTATCTGGGGCACCCCATGTTAGTGTGTAAAAGGCTTATCCAACTCTATATAATCCACCCCATGTTAATAGATAATAAGATTTTGTGGATATATCTAGCCACCCCATGTTAATCTATACTAGGATTTTCCAATGCATTCTAGGCCACCCCATTTAACTCTTTGATGGGATTTCTTGGTAATATTTAGTCCAACCCTTGTTAAGAAATAATGATATTTCCTAGTTTTATATGGGATACACCAAGATTAATTATCCAGTACCATAAAATGAGGAATACAAGTATATGATTTTTTTACCATAATTAATTTAAAAAACTCTTTTAAACTCATAATAAAACCTCATTGGGATATGAAAATACACATTATTCTTTACAAATGAATTTTACATTATAAACACCACACACATCATAAGAATCATTTTTCATGAATATAACCATGAAAAATTATAAAATAATAATCAAATAATTATGTAATCATGATAATGGGAGTATACACTCATTCCATATAACAGAAAAACACATTCATACTATATTTGTTTCGGAGAAGTGACAGAGAACCTCTTATAGAAATTGTAAAAAAATAACACATTCAAATGAATATGTGTATACACTATAAAATATTATAAAAAATATATAATATTACCCAATTTAATCATATGTTATATTACACATATTCCTAGAAATACATAATTATTAAGTAGAATTTCAACCAAATGAATGGAAATTAGTTACAAAATCTCTTACTGCACGCTTCAACTTAATGATGCATACGTTAAACTTGTGTATAATGGTTTACAGAATTTTATTAACTGATTAAAAAATATATCCATATTTATAATACCATATATGATTCTTTTATATCATTTCATGACTGTTTGAATAAAAATATTTCAAGATTTTTACAGTTTTGCGGGCATTTGTTTCATTATTTCATGATCTTCTGACATGATTATAATTATGGATTATATATGTAAATTGTAATAAAACCAAATAAGTGGAATTAAATGGTAATAATAAATCTCCATGAGTATAAATTTTCTCATATAATTATTTTGATTCCTTCATGTGGATGATTCAGTAGATAAAATATTGTTGAAAAATGTTTAGTATATTTTTACGGTTTGGCGGAACACCTCAAACTAGTTTCATCTTATTTAATATTATGTGTGTATATTAGTTAAATAAAAATAAATAGGTTATAATATATTTATTTAAATCTTATTTAAAAATAATAAATCTTGTATTCCCTTTAATGATATCAATAATTAATAATGAACAAAATCTTAAATCAAATAGGCGAATTATCGATATAACTTTGACAATAGTTTTGTTTCTTTTAATAAGAAGAAATGAGAACTGAAATGGATGTGAGAAATTCTATTAGAAACATAAAACTCATGTATATAAATTATTATGTAGTTATCATCCATTTTTCACGAATTATGTGAGGACAATGTACAAAAATAAAATATTAAGTGAGGTACTATGAGAAAATTACCACTTCAAAATCACTACATTGGGAGAATCTCAATAAACCTAGATTTTGCATTTTGGAGAGAATAGGAGAACATGGAAATGTAGGTAGTTAAGAATATAATTTTGGTAATATATATTAGGATCTTCGTGGATTCGGATTGTAAATCGGATGGTGAGGTATAATATTTAATCTTATGGAGATGCAGGTTTAAGTGATTAAAATAATGATGATTTTATAATTAAATCCAACCACATTGAGGTGGAATCAATTTCCACAAAATTGGATAATTTTTTTAGAGTATGTTTAGTGTTGGGAAATATATCAAATAACTATTAAATGTTGATGTTTTTAGGTTTTCCATGTCTTTATCTTTTAAAAGTTATCCCATTTATGCCCATAATGATGTACATAACTTTTTTTTACCATAGTAACTTTTTTAGGCCTAAAAATGAAAATGACCTACTAAATAATCTTTAAATTATGAATCCATGTAAGGAATATATTTTAACAAATTTAATTCACAAAATACAAAAATGTTAATTAAAAATAATCCACTAGACATAAAAAAAGGGGATTTTAAAAGTAAAATATTCAAAACCATGAATTGTTCTTATAAGCAATTTCAATGTGAAATTTATTATAATGACTTAAATTGGTTCAATATATAATTAATTTAACTATTTATACTTTAAATAAATTTAAATTATAATATCATTATATAAATAAATTAGATGAAAATGTAGTTTTCAATTATACTTCAGTATTTTTCATTATTTATCAAAAAATGAAACCTCTTAGAAAAAAATTCACCATAATATAATTTTGACAATAATATTCTTAAAATAAAGTTTCATTTTTGAAATAAAATGTATAAATTTTTTAAAAATTTGTTTTAAAATAATTGCATCATCAAAAGATAGAAAACGTTTCTTTAAAAAGTATAGATTTTTTATTCTTAAAATATGATTTATTCTTACCTTAATATTTTCAAACATATTTTATGAATTTAGAATGTTTTTATGAATTAAATAATATTTAAATTTGATTAATATATTTTATTAAAACTTATTAATTTAATTTCATTACATAATATTCCATTTTGGGCATAAAAAATAGTTTTTTTATAAAAACATACACTTTGTATTCAATTTGTTTTTAATTTTGTTTCTAATTAATTAGAAAAAAATGAATAAATTTAATAAACATTATTAAACTATATTTTATTATTTTTTAATCTCATTAATTTACTCCATTCTAATAGGTAGGTGATAACAATCACATTTAAATAATAATATTTAGATGAATATTTAAGTTTGATATGGTATATATCGTATAATATTGAGCATTGTGTTTCCTTTTAAAATAATAGGTTGTTATATTTATTTTTTAAAATTTAGATGAAATTATTTTATAATTTTTATGATGATATATATATATGAGACATATTTTCCAAAAATATTAAATTATTTTAAAAACTAATTTTTAATTGTTCAATAAAAAAAATAAAAAAATTATTAAATTTAAACTAATATGAGAAAATGAATTATTTATTTTATTTACATATGAAAGTGTAATTTTTTTTATTATTTTAAAAATACATATTTATTTTGTATCTAATTTATGAACATAATAACGATTTAATTAATAATTAATAAATTATGTAAAAAATATCACTAAATTTAAATTTAACATTTTTTATAAGAAATGATTAATGTTCCGATTACCTTTTAGTAATATTTTATAATATAAAATGAAATAATTTTTATGTATTATTATAGATAATTATCTTTTAGGTAATATAATTGTTTTTTAAAAAAATTATTTTGTTATTCATATATTAATATACAAACATTTTTAATTTTAATTTGTAGTTACATGATAAATAATGTGAACATTAGTACTTATGATTAAATATTTATATAATTTATCACAGATCGAACCTACATTTTAAAAAAGGATAAATGTTTTTTTATATTGTGAAAATTTATATATTGATATTAATGTATAATGTTTATGTCCATATTGTAAATTAAATTATTGTTGATTATAAATTATGTTTTTAGAAATTTATAGAAAAAAATGCTTCTTATAAATATAAATTCTAGATTTGGAATAGTGGTTTGAATGTAATAAATATATCATGTTGTGATTATACAATAAATGAAGCACATAGTAAGTCAAAAATGTACATTGTTATTTGAATGATGATAATTGATGAATTTTCATTTTCAAGACACAATTAATAAGATTTTAACATATTACTAGAATGTAAATATGATTTTGAGAAGAATAAAATTTATAACTACTTATATAAGAAATAATAATAGTTTTATTAATGAATTGATGATTAGAATCATTAATTATATAGAGAAAATTCCATGTATTGAAAAATATATTTTGAATAAATGTGGTAACATATCATGTTTGTATATAAAATTACTAATAAAAAATTGTATATTATATTAGAGTTTCTACATAATTAATTTTTTAAAGTTATCATCCCTAAATAATTATATGTGGTGAAGAAAATTATTAATAAACTTATTCATGAATATATATCTATACAAGAATTTCAAAATTATTGTTTGATTTATTGGGATGGATATTTACTAAGATAATAATGAAAATTAATTTATATATGTTAATAAAAAATAACTAGAAATTATAAATGTATAAATGAACATAATACCTCGATGAAATAGAATTTTTTTTTTCATATTGATGTGTTCCATTAATTTAGATTATATCTATTATTATAAATACGTATCATAACATATGAAACCATATATCTCAAGAATTTTCCAACAATAAAAGGTTAAAATTAATTAATCATGAGAAATAAAATTTTTTCAAAACATATAATATGATGGATTAATTTTATCAATAATTATTTTAATTTCATTGATATATATAATTAGAATTATCAATAGGTGTTTTTAACCATTTTATAACATTATGTACATAATATACTATATATTGGATATTTTAATCCATAAATTTATATATTCATAGATAATTATGATAATATTTCCTTTATCATTTTGATAAATATAATATGAAATAAAATTCAACAAAATTTCACTGTTGTATACGTTTAATCACAAGTATAATAAATGAAAGAGTTAAAGTATGATGATGTATGAAAATCTGATGCATCATTGACATAAATGATTAAAATACATACCTTTTTAATATAATCTATTATATATATACGATGAATTGAAAACATATATTTTTAGGGTACTCACACTATTTTAAATCACATAATTGTTACATATAATTTTTAAACTCAATAGAATCCACAATGAAGAAATAGGTCATCATATGTTATAAAAATTCCCTGAAATACATGAAAATTTTAAATGATTATTTCCCTAATGTATTGACATTGAAAAAAAATCGGATAATTAATCAATATTTATTCATACTTAATGAAATTTCATTAGATAAATAAATGGTGGAAAATAGTTAAATATAAATAAATAGATTCCAATAAAATAGGAAAATAAAATAATATATGTTTATGTTTTTCAAACATCATTTTTGGGAATTTAATTTTTGACTTAATTATCATGACCTGATGCATATTATAAAATGTTTTACTTAAAATTATTATTTTTATATTTCTTAATTAGAGGTATAAATCTAAGGAACATATTAATACACAAATGCTCCTGGAATACATTAAATAAATGTCTGAGATATTTTAAATTGTGAAGGTAAAGTATCATGATACATAATAATCATGTAAATATTAGAAACAAGATATATTATTTTCAAATTTAACCAAAATAAATATAAGTAAATGATATTGAAGAAATATTTCATACTGATTTGACTTAAAAATCACTAGTATCATATATATAAATAAATATATATTTCACAATTCAAAATTTTTATGATGTAGTTCATACCTTTAGTATTGAGAAAATTGTTACCTAAAAATTTAACTACATTTGTAATCATATTTTGATCCATCATCTAAAATATTTTATGGAAACTTATAATTCTAAATGTGATTTGAAAATATTCAGATTCAATTATAATAGTAACTTTTATTTTTAAGATATTATTTCCACCTTCACATTGTTACTATTATTATTCCTTGGGTTGAGACACAAAATTTTAGAGGACTTGGGTGACCCCATTATATTTTGTTATTTGTTTTTCAGATGTATTTAAATTTTTATATTTCATGCATTACACGCAAATCCGAGTTAACAAAAATCGATATATAATATTATTTATAGTACAACATTATAACATAGTTGTTAAATTTGTGGGTATAAAAAATATTATCTGTAATATGAAAAAAAGCATATACTTTTCATAGGTTTGAAACTAATTCCTGGGTTATCAATTAATTAAAAATTAAAATGAAAGAATCCATTGAAAATAAAGGTTATTTTTTAAAAGACGTTTGTATGTATAAAATGGGTGTTTATATCAATTTATAACTATTTATGAATGGTTTTAATTAAAAAATTTTATTATATATTCAATCAAAAGTTTTATGATTCATGTAATTTTTTTCTAGGCATTCGATAAAAATATATATCATTTTTTATACTTAAAAGCTTTATTTTTCTAAAAGTAGATTCATCGTATTTTAAACAATTATTTTAAAATTATTTTCCCAATATTTTATGAAAATTATCTGGGAAATTAAATTAGTTACCAAAAATAATTTTTTTTAAAATTATATTACATTTAAAATTTGAGACTTATCTGACAATTGTAATTTTTGGATTAATAGTAAAAAATTCAGTTTTTTATAAAAACCATCCAATTAAAGGATTTTAAAAGTTAAATATTGTATTAAAATAAAATTAGTTCAATTATTTTATTATCAATAAATTTCATGTATTTTAATTAAATTTATATTTAATTTTGATATAAAATCTTCTTATACATAGGAATATTATTTGTTTGGAAACCATCATTTTTTCATGTTTGTGGGTTTAATTTTAAATTAAATTATGATAATTATTTGAATTATATTTTGTAAAAAGGATTACATATTTTTAATAAGTATTATTAATATTACATAACAATTTGAACATAATATATATTAATAATAAATAAAAATTAGATTCCATGGGTAAGGTAAAAACAAGTTTATCTTGGGTATTATATCAAAATTTAAGGGATTGTTTTCTAAATAATATTTTATAAATCCTATTGAATGAATATATCAAAACCTTATAATATAGAATATTTTAAACTGTAGACAATTTGAAGCATTTTTCTTGAGAATGAATTTACCACATTGTATTCTATTATGAAACTTCGTTGTTGGACCTCTCCCTTAGAGAAAGAATCCTTCCCTCATCTCCAATCCACCAATAAATGTTTTTTGGTATAAATAATCCTTACCCAAAACCAATAATTATCTCTTAGAATATATTATATTAATTTTTTTTATTATAAACCAATCAATGGATATATTGTTCTGAAAATCTAAAGTGACTTTCTGAAGAAGAGGTATCATTCTGAACAAAATTTTTTTGTTTTATTTCTTATTCCATGTCATTAAAATATTATCTAAATATGATAGAATAATAAAACTAGTATCTTAAATATAATATTAATTTTTTATGTTAATGTAATAATCTATAACCATACACTCTTTGATCAAATGGGAATCAAAACCATCGATCATGTGTACCGCAGACAACTGTTACATGAACCGATGTAATTCATTTTCTTTCTCCTCATTTTACATATTGATATAATGAAGGATTTAGCGTCTATATGTGATATTTATGAAATAATTTCAATCCTTTATTTGTAATATAACATATAAATTCATACATTAAGATCCATTGGAAAATTAAAATGTCGCTTGTGTGTATATGTGGACTACCATCTCAACAATGATATGTGATTTGTTTTACATTTTATATTGACATGGATTGAAATAAGGGTATATTGAATGAAAATATACAATATATATTACATTAAAATGTTTAATAGAAGTTTAAATATTTTTTACTTTTATTCTATTCTGTATGTAGAAAAAATCGAAGCAATGATTATGCATATATAAGACCTACCATCACCATGAACTCTACAATTCATTTTATATATATATACATTTACGGATAAATATAAATTCATATATATATATATATATAATTAATATATATTATATTTATATGATGAATAAATTTGTGTATATTATGGAACCATAATTAATGTACAAGAACCAAAACTACTGAACCGAAACATACATAAAAACAAAGAACCTATTACCAAAAACATGGATTTTAATAAATAATTTCTAGTGAATAGGTAATTAGAACTTATATTTTATGATATCCATGACTGTGTTTTTGTAATGTAATTATAATAAACATATATTTATTGAATATTTGGTTTTAATGTGTGTGATAAATTATATACATGAGATATGAGATTTTTACATCACATTTATTTCTATGATTCATATTGCATATAAACCGCTTATATTGATTATGTGGTGTATAAAATGAACATGAATTAATTTTATTGTTATTATTATGATAATTACGTGGATATAAGTAAATTTTTTTATTTCTTTAATGATACTTATTATTGAAAGTGGTAATAGGTCTATGTCACAGTCTCATCATTTATCAAGATTGTTTCTGATTAATTTTCTCATAAGGAAATATTATGATATATCTCTCATGAAACCCATGAGTTTTATTCTAATATGGTAATTAATATAGAAAATAACTATTTAATTTTAATCTCCTTAACTACTCAAGAGAAAAAAATAATAATTTTAAGAAAAATTGACTTCTTTTTTCCCTTCGGTTGGAAATCATTTTGCTTCCATGTCAATATTTTCATTAAAATATTGTAATTATTTTTTAATATTACTATATGGTATTATAATGTAACTTTTACACACTTATGAATTTTCAAAAAAAATATTTAAATGGATTCTTCCATTAATTACACAAATGAGGTACTTTTTTTACTTTTCAATAAAAATATGAAATTAATATATTTTTTAATTTACATAGAATGATGATAATTTATTATCACCATGGACATTAAATGATATGAATCTTCATTTCATGTTTTTATGGTTATATTTAAATAATATATTTCCAAAAAAAACTGAAATTTTTATATTTCATATAATATTTTTTAATGTGTAAATTGTATTTTGTATAAAAATATTCCACATGATCTTTTAAATAATTGTTTCACCAATGATGAATTCCAAAAATGCTACAAAATATTTACTGAGGATATTATCTGATGATAAAATATATATTATTTATATTGAATTTTTATTATTATAAATAATGGTGTTTGTGAAACACATTAATTTTTAAGATATTATTCTATAATGAACTGTGGAAATCATAATGAATCCAATGTCTTTTCCATGAGTTATGTCCTACTCAAATGTTAATTATTATTTTTTTTCATGGGTTATTATAACGACCCATACTTTACATACATTGTTAATACTTCAAAATTGAAGCATACTTATTAAAACATATAACAAAACCATGAAAGGACCGTATAGGTATATTGTCTTTAGAAACTGGGAAACAAAACAAATGGTTCATAAAGCGTCTACACTGTCTCCCATTTATTTCATCATATCTATAGTCCCTTTTGGCATATATTACTTAATAACCTTCTTCCTGAACTGGGGAAAGAAAACATACAAAAGGGTGAGCTCAAATGCTCAGTAAGGGTAAACAAAAGAAATATCAATCACATCGTATACACAAGCACATAACTTTTGGAAATATTATCCTGCAAAAGAGATCATAATTTCATAACATGGGATAAACCATGGCAGTGAAATGTAATCACAATAATCCCAACATAAAACATGAATCTTTGTGGAATTCACACATAATCATAGAGAATCATTTCTTGTTAGTCAAGACTCATTGCTAAGACTATCTTAGTAGACAAAGTCCCTTTCTAAACTGAGTCACCCTCGTTTCAGTCCTGTTTCCCTGAACCGGTAAAACCTACAATTCCATCCATGACTATCTCATGAGATATAAAATCTTTACCCAATGCATCGGAGGGAGATATAGGTCCCACCCATCTCATAATGATACCATTATTATGTGTGCCACAAAATCATAAACCATACATCATTGCATAACCCAAGTAATAAAAATGGGATTCATAAACAACATGACATCATAAAAAAATTCATATAAGATAAAGGATTTCCTAAAAATAATTCCAACTCAACATAATCAAATCAATGAAATAATAGGGATAGAAACAGAACCCTATATTATCTTAGATGGAAAATAATTTTGATAAAACACTTGAACTCCATTGTTGAGGAAAATATCCTTTCTACTTCAAAAACGTTTTCCTTTCTTAACATGTCATAAAATTTTAAACTAAAAGAATTTGATTAAAAATAAACTTTATAAATTGTAAAGTAAGCTTCTTGGAATTAGTTTTGTTTAAAAATCCATTCATTCTGTATAAGTTAAAAAAACATTCTTCGTACTTTTGTCGGAAAAGTCAAAAAGTACCTCGTACAAAAAACAACAAAATATTCCTTTCATATCATTTAAAAAAAGCTTACCGAAGGGTAAAATTGGATATAAAATATTTTAGAAGGATGGAAATAATATTACATATTGAGGGAACATGGATGTGGATGATAAAATACACCCCAGTAATTACCAAAGTAAAAACAATCTCGGATAAAAGTGAGATTGTGATATTTCCCTTACCTTAGGTTCGACTTGCTTTGTAAGTGTCCAAACCTCCTCTATAATGATTTAAATAATGTTATTGACTTATTGCAGAATCATACTTATTTTTATGATATCATATATGGTCATATTCTTAGCTTCTTAGTAGTAATATATCATTGCTACTTGTTATTCGGGTGTTTATAACTTTTAGTTTTTATGCGTGTTTTGTCGAATAAATTCTTATTCTTCTCTTTAGGTTATAGATAACTCATTTCCAGAATGGTATTAGTGTAATATATATCATCATAATTAATTAAATTCTTTTATATAATCATTATGAAATGAAGATCATGTAGAACGAGTCGCATCACATCGTGGAGACGGTATTCCGTACGTACGCACGAGTGATGATATCATTCCTATGATCGTGGAATTGTATTGGAGTATATTTATACTATTTTAGAATCAATATCACTTTATAATAGTCATATATGGTCATTATTTACACCATTATACCCATCCAAGTAAGGTGGTGGTGGAAAATAGATTACACCACGGCGTGGAGACGATATTCCGTACGTACGCACGCGCGGTGATTTCTTTTTCCGTAGGATGGATAGATGGTGAAATAGGGTTGTTTCATACATATAATAACATATCAATATATGAGTGATACTGATGTTATTACTTCATAATGAATCAAATAAAGAAGAAGAAGTGGAAGAAGAAATAAAGATGAAGGAATCGGTAACGGACATTACCTCTTCTTTGATGTGCTTCTTTGAGACCTTCTTTTAGGGCACTAAAATTGGTCTTTGAAAAAGACCAGAACCTCTAGGATGTCTCTAGGGAAGTGTATAGGAGAAATTGGCAGGGTATGGCCGAGCATGAAGGCTCCAAGTGGTGTGAGGAAGAGGGGGAGGAGGTGTCCTTTTATAAGGGAGGAGAGGGGCACCTTTGGAATAACTAAAACTATTATTTTATTATAAAGTCAATTTCGGTTTTAAATAGCTCCAAATTGATATATTTAGAAGCTAAGGTGGGGATGGGTCGAAATCCTATTATCCAATAGAATTTAGACAAGTTTAGGTTCCTATTTTAACCTTATCATTTAGATTTAACATTAAGTTAAATAATTTTACTTTTACCATGTCTTCTTGTGTTCTTATACTATAAGGTTAATAAACTTACTATAAGAACCCAAACGAATCCCAAGTTGTTTATTATTAATATATATAACCTTATATAAGTCAATTTGCAGAAACATAGATTTTTAGGAATAAAATAACAATTACCAATATAATATTTGTTTTAAAAACTATTTTATGTCAATTTTGACACTATTTAGTAATTGATTTTTGTGAAAATCATAACATAATTATTAGTTCAAACCAAGTTAATTAAATCAATAATAACATGTTATATTAACCTAGAAAATTAGTGGGATTCATAAAAAGTCTCAAATTACATTTATGTTGGTGTTTATAACATCAATTATGTCAATATTTCATTAATAAGATAATTAATGCATCATCATTGTGTCATAAATAAATTAAATTATTTAATGTCTAAAAATTACAAATAAAATACTATTATGTAGGAAATATTTTTAGCTTTCTAATGAATTGTTATAGTCGAATTTATCTTATGTATAACCCCATATTAAAAATTAATTACTTATTAAACTTTGATTTTAACTATTTTAACCCTTCTTTAAATAAATTAATCATAAATGTCCTAATCTAATCCAGGTGGGCCTAAATGGTCATATTTTATTCCTAGGTTTGTTTTTGGTCGAATTTCACTTATCCAATAGAATTAGGACATGTTTTAGGGTAATAATAATATCATCTTTACCCTTAATTACCCTATTTACTTTTAACCGTGGTAAAAAAATGTAAAAAGTTACTATTCACCAAAAAATTATTTTCATCTCATTGAACCACATTATAGTCCTTGATATTAACCGTGTCTCTTGGATTTTTGAAATTACACTCACAGAAGCGGTAAAATTATGTTTTATGAAAAATTCAGTTTTTTAACTACCACATAGTGGTTTCACTATTCATCAAAAATTGAAAGTTTTCAGAAAAATACCAAAATTTCACCGTAGGATAATTTCGATATTCCGAATCCAAAAATGAAGTCCATTTTGAAAAATAAAATATATAAAATTTCAAAAAGTGGTTATTACTATTCATAACGGCTAGTTTTAATAATATTTTAATAGCATAACGTTGTTTAGTGAAACTCGGTATTGCGTACGACGCAAGATATCGAGGAAGGTCACGATTTCGTGTAAAGCAAGCCAAGCAAGTGTTGTGTAGAAAAAGATTCCTTTAATGATTTATATAACATAAAAATCTCCGGTGTTACATTCTACCCCCCTTAAAATGAAATTCGCTCTCGAAATTCGTCACTTTGTAACAAACATATGAGGATACATCTCCCTCATCATATCCTCAAGTTCCCATGTAGCTTCTTCTAATTGGTGGTTCCTCCATAAAATTTTCACCAATCGAGTGGTCTTGTTTCGTAGGAATGTTTCGCTACGATCCAGAATCTCTATCGGTTGTTCTTCATACGAAAGATCTTGATCCAGCGGTACAAATTCTGAGCTGAGTACATGTGAAGGATCAGGTATGTACTTTCTTAGGAGAGATACATGGAACACATCGTGAACTTGAGAGAGATTCGGTGGAAGCTCTATTCGGTAAGCTACCTTTCCTACATGATACAGTATTTCGAAAGGACCGATATATCTAGGGCGTAACTTCCCCTTCTTTCCAAATCTCATGACTTTCTTCCAGGGAGATATCCGTAAGAACACTTTATCGCCCACTTCAAACTCTAGGTCTTTTATTCGGCTGTCGGCATAACTTTTCTGTCGACTATGAGCTGCTCTTATGTGTTGTTGAATAGATCTGACCTTTTCTACCATTTCATCAACGAGATCAGGTCCTAATAGCCTTCTTTCCCCAACTTCATCCCAACAAGTTGGAGTCCTGCATTTCTTTCCATAGAGAGCTTCATAAGGAGTCATCTGAATACTGGAGTGAAAGCTATTATTATAAGAAAATTCCACCAAAGGTAGGTGTTGATCCCAAACTCCTTTGAAATCCATAGAGCAAGCTCTCAACATATCTTCTAGGGTTTGAATTGTTCTTTCAGACTGACTGTCTGTCTAAGGATGATAAGCAGTGCTGAAACTCAACTCTGTATCCAGAGTATGCTGATGACTTCGCCAAAACTTCAAGGTAAATCTCAGATCCCGATCAGATATAATTGAATGTGGTAGTCCATGCAATATTACCACTTCCTTTACATATATCTTGGCAAGCTGATCCAGAGATAAATCCTCTCTAATAGCAATGAAGTATGCAGACTTTGTAAGACGATCAACTATGACCCAGATAGCATTATTGCCTTTGGATGTTTTAGGAAGTCCCGTGAAAAAGACCATAGTAATGTTTTCCCATTTCCATTCGGGTATGGGTAATGGTTGTAACATCACCTTAGACTTCTGTCTCTCAGCTTTAACTTGTTGACAAACCAAGCATCGAGAGACATATTCAACAACATCTCTTTTCATGCCATCCCACCAGATGTACTCTTTTAGGTCCCTATACATCTTCGTGCTTCCAGGATGAATAGATAATGAAGAACTATGAGCTTCATCCAGTAGCTCCTTATTTAATTTGGGGATGGGAGGAACACAAACCTGATTCCTGAAATTTATTATCCCATCACAATCAAGGTTGAACTCAGGAACATTTCTCACCTTCTTTTGTAACTCGACATCTTCTTTCTGTGCCTCTTTAATATTCACATGTATTGATGGTTGAACATTCATTTGAGAAAGATAAGATTTTTCCCCTTACATTATAATTCCAAGATCCATCCTTTGTAAATACATAAATATTGGATCTTTTGGGATCCTCATCATGGATAAAATGGCATGATCGTGTCGACTTAATGCATTTGCCACCTTGTTTGCTTTCCCAGGGTGGAAATGGATTGAGCAGTCGTAATCCTTAATTAGCTCCAACCATCTTCTTTGACGCATATTCAGCTCCTTTTGTGTGAAAATATACTTTAAACTTTTATGATCAGTAAAAATATCACACCTTTCACCATAAAGGTAATGCCTCCAAATCATTAATGAAATGATTACGACAGCTAACTCCAAATCATGTGTTGGGTAATTTTACTCATGGATTTTCAACTGTCCTAAGGCATAATCTATCACCATATCATTTTGCATAAGAAAACACCCTAATCCCTTCTTGGATGCATCACTATAGATCAAAAACCTTTCTCCACTACAAGGCAGTGTGAGAACAGGTGCACTGGATAACCTTCTTTTCAACTCCTTGAAATTTTATTCACATTCTTCTGTCCAGACAAACTTAACTCCTTTCCGAGTCAACTTGGTGAGTGGATTAGATAATCATGAAAAATCTTTCACAAAACGTCGATAATATCCAGCCAATCCAAGAAAATTTCGGATCTCAGTTACTGTTGTTGGTCTCAACCATCTTTCGATAACCTCTGTTTTTTGCTGGATCCACAGATATCCCCTCTTTTGAGATTATGTGACCCAAAAATGAAACTTTTTGAAGCCAAAATTCACACTTGGTAAATTTGGCATAAATATTATCCTTTCTCGGGGTCTTCAATATAATTCTCAAGTGATCTTCATGTTCTTCCTTGCACTTTGAATAGACAAGAATATCGTCTATAAAGACTACCACAAATTGGTCAAGATAGTCTCTAAAGAATATATTCATCAGATCCATGAAGATAGCAGGGGCATTAGTAAGACCAATTGGAATCACTATAAATTCATAGTGTCCATACCATGTACGGAAAGCCGTCTTTGGTATATCCTCCCTTTTGACCCTTAATTGATGATACCCTGAACGAAGATCAATCTTGGAAAAGTATTGAGCTCCGCGTAGTTGGTCAAATAGGTCATCAATGTGTGGGAGAGGATATTTGTTCTTGATAGTGATCTTGTTAAGTTTTCGATAATCAATGCAGAGTCTCATTGATCCATCTTTCTTCTTAAAAAATAGAATAGGAGATCCCCAAGGTGACGCACTAGGGCGTATGAATCCCTTATCATGATTCTCTTGGAGTTGCTTCTTCAATTCCTGCAACTCAATTGGGGCCATTCTATAAGGTGTCTTTGAAATAGGAATAGCACCCGGTACGAGTTCTATTGAAAACACAACTTCACGATTTGGTGGAAGACCCGGTAATTCCTCCGGAAAGACATCATCAAACTCCCGTACAATGGGCATATTCTTAATCGTGAGTTTCTCACCAACCATTTGAGATAAATAACCTTCATTTAGTGGAATCAATACCCATAAAATGGATGAAATTTCCACTAGAAGGTTATGTTCATCCTTGCATTGATAGACGATCATAGATTGATCTGGAATATGAAATGTGACTTCCCTTATATGGAAATTGATATGAGCTCCATATAAAGAAATCCAATCCATGCCAAGAATCACATCAAATTCCACTATAGGAAGGATCACAGGATTGGCAGGAAGCACTTTCCCACAAACTACGATTAGAGAA
Organism: Viscum album; assembly: GCA_963277665.1. Classification (NCBI taxonomy): domain Eukaryota; kingdom Viridiplantae; phylum Streptophyta; class Magnoliopsida; order Santalales; family Viscaceae; genus Viscum; species Viscum album. The sequence goes on from OY728130.1 coordinate 1,717,402,675, forward strand.
GAATTATAAACTTTTGATGCGACTGTTGTGCCATTAGGTGTTGTCACAGCTAACTCAATATATAATTGTTGAGGTAATACGGTGATACCCTTAGAAAATTCTTCAGAAATAAAAGAGTGGGTGGATCCAGAATCAAATAAAACATTTGCTTCTTTTGAGTGGATGGTAAGTGTACCTTTAACCACATCGTTATCGTACTCCACATCGCTGATAGAAATTGCATGTGACTTTCCTTTGTCTTTAGCCTTGAGAGTTTGTTGACGTCGACCATCATCATCAACCCTTGGATTAGGGAATTTATTGGCATAATGCCCCATCTCCTTGCACTTGAAACATTGAAGTGTAGTAGGTTCATTATGTGTATCCCTTCCTTTGTTTGCATCATTAGACATCTTCTTCCCATCATCGCGGCATTCAAATGCCCGATGAGCTTCCTTTCCACATTTGAAACATTTACCTGTCCCTTTAAGAAAACTCCCTCCATGTTTCTTTCCACACTTTGAGCATAAGGGAAAGCTCATCATCTTTTTTGTGTGCTCTTTAGATTTTCCTTTGAATTCCATTTTCCTCTTCTTATCAAACCCATATGACTGATGGGTTACTCCAATCTCTATCTCGACTTTGAGAGCACATCGAACGATTTCCTCATAGCTATTGAAGTCCCTTATGACTAACGCCCTTCGAAGACTTGGTTTTAAGCCACTAAAGAATCGATCGGTCTTACTCTCAGGTTGGATAATAATACTAGAAGCGTACCTTGCAAGTCTTGTAAAATTTGCTTCATAGGTACCAACAGATTCATCATCCTTTTGATTTTGTTCAAGAAACTCTTTCTCCATCTTTGTTCTGAGAATACTAGGGAAGTAATTATTGAAAAATAAGTTCTTGAACTCGTCCCATTCCATGGACTCAATTTCATCCCTTTGCCTAGTATTCTTAATAAGATTCCACCATTGATCAGAATCTCCTTCCAAACTATACACTGCTAGGATGACTTTATCATGTTCAGAACATTGAAGAACAGAAAATAGCTTTTCAGTAGTACTAATCCATTGTTCAGCAACTAATGGATCAGTAGACCCGCTGAAAGAAGGTGGACGCTGCCTCATGAAGGATTCAATAGAATTTTGATCCTTCCTTTGCTCGTTTGGAAGTCCTGCATGATTCATAGCTTGAGAAAGTTATGTGAGCATGGCTACAAGATTTTTCATTCCAGCTCCCATAACGTTTGGTTGCTCAGGGGGACAATCATTGCATTGCCCGTCGCATTCCTCATTAACACGGTTCCTTTGGGTTCCAACCATTGACTAAAACAAAGAAGAATAGTGTGATCAACACAAATTATAATAGGAAAACCACATAGTCAAGAATAAAATTTCACACTTAAGGTCTTATCCTAGGTTATTCATGGCCATTTCTAAAACACTAAGATTGTGTTCTATTCTTAGACTTATCCTTAGGGTTCTCACTATGGCTTTCACATCCTAGTTTCCAATGGTTGACTATAACCTCCCTTTGATACCAACTATAACGACCCATACATTACATACATTGTTAATACTTCAAAATTGAAGCATACTTATTACAACATATAACAAAACCATGAAAGGACCGTATAGGTATAGTGTCTTTAGAAACTGGGAAACATAAACAACTGGTTCATAAAGCGTCTACACTGTCTCCCATTTATTTCATCATATCTATAGTCCCTTTTGGCATATCTTACTTGATAACCTTCTTCCTGACCTGGGGAAAGAAAACATATAAAAGGGTGAGCTCAAATGCTCAGTAAGGGTAAACAAAAGAAATATCAATCACATCGTATACACAAGCACATAACTTTTGGAAATCTTATCCTGCAAAAGAGATCATAATTTCATAACATGGGATAAACCATGGTAGTGAAATGTAATCACAATAATCATAACTTAAAACATTAAACTTTGTGGCATTCACACATAATCATAGAGAATCATTTCTTGTTAGTCAAGACTCATTGACAAGACTATCTTAGTGGACAAAGTCCCTTTCTGAACCGAGTTACCCTCATTTCAGTCCTGTTTCACTGAACCGGTATAACCTACCGTTCCAGCCATGTCTATCTCATGAGATATAAAATCTTTACCCAATGCATTGGAGGGAGATATAGGTCCCACCCATCTCATAATGATACCATTATTATGTGTGCCACAAAATCATAAACCATACATCATTGCATAACCCATGTAATAAAAATGGGATTCATAAAGAACATGACATCATAAAACAACTCATATAAGATAAAGGATTTCATAAAAATAATTCCATCTCATCATAACCAAATCAATGTAATAATATGGATAGAAACATAACCCTATATTATCTTAGATGGAAAATAATTTTGATAAAACACTTGAACTCCATTGTTGAGGAAAATATCTTTTCTACTTCAAAAACGTTTTCCTTTCGTAACATGTCATAAAATTTTAAACTAAAAGAAGTTGATTAAAAATAAACTTCAAAAATTGTAAAGTAAGCTTCTTGGAATTAATTTGTTTTAAAAATCCATTCATGCTGTATAAGTTAAAAAACATTCTTCGTACTTTTGTCGGAAAAGTCAAAAAGTACCTCGTACGAAAAATGACAAAAGATTCCTTTCATATCTTTTACAAAAAACTTACCAAAGGGTAAAATTGGATATAAACAATTGTAGAAGGATGGAAATAATATTACATATTGAGGGAACATGGATGTGGATGATGAAATACACCCCATTAATTACCAAAGTAAAAACAATCTTGGATAAAAGTGAGATTGTGATATTTCCCTTACCTTAGGTTCGACTTGCTTTGTAAGTGTCCGAACCTACTGTATAATGATTTAAATAATGTTATTGACTTATTCTAGAATCATATTTATTTTTATGATATCATATATGGTCATATTCTTAGCTTCTTATTAGTAATATTTCATTGCTACTTGTTATTCGGGTGTTTATAACTTTTTGTTTTTATGTGTGTTTTGTCGAATAAATTCTTATTCTTCTCTTTAGGTTATAGATAACTCATTTCCAGAATGGTATTAGTGTAATATATATCATATTAATTCATTCAATTCATTTATATAATCATTATGAAATGAAGCTCATGTAGAACGAGTCGCATCACATCGTGGAGACGGTATTCCGTACGTACGCACAAGTGATGATATCGTTCCTATGATCGTGGAATTGTTTTAGAGTATATGTATACTATTTCAGAATCAATATAACTTTATAATAGTCATATATGGTCATTATTTACACCATTATACACATCCAAGTAAGGTGGTGGTGGAAACTAGATTACACCACGGCGTGGAGACGGTATTCCGTACGTACGCACGCACAGTGATTTCTTTTTCCGTAGGATGGATAGATGGTGAAATAGGGTTGTTTCATAATTATAATAACATATAAGTATATGAGTGATACTGATGTTATTACTTCATAATTAAAAAACTAAAGAAGAAGAAGTGGATGAAGAAATAAAGATGAATGAATCGGTAACGGACATTACCTCTTCTTTGAAGTGATTCTCTGAGACCTTCTTTTAGGGCACTAAAATTGGTCTTGGAAGAAGACCAGAACCTCCAGGATGTCTCTAGGGAAGTGGATAGGAGAAAGTGGCAGGGGTTGGCCGATCTTTAAGGATCCAAGTGGTGTGAGGAAGAGGGGGAAGAGGTGTCCTTTTATGAGGGAGGAGAGGGGCACCTTTGGAATAACTAAAACTATTATTTTATTATAAAGTCAATTTTGGTTTTAAATAGCTCCAAATTGATATATTTAGAAGCTAAGGTGGGGATGGGTCAAAATTCACTTATCCAATATAATTTAGACAAGTTTAGGTTCCTATTTTAACCTTATCATTTAGATTAAACATTAAGTTAAATAATTTTACTTTTACCATGTCTTCTTGTGTTCTTATATTATAAGGTTAATAAACTTACTATAAGCAGCCAAACAAACCCCAAGTTGTTTATTATTAGTATATATAACCTTATCTAAGTCACTTGGCCGAACCTTAGATTTTTAGGAATAAAATAACAATTACCAATATAATATTTGTTTTAAAAACAATTTTATGTCAATTTTGACACTATTTCGTAATTGATTTTTGTGATAATAATAACAGAATTATTAGTTCTAAACAAGTTAATTAAATCAATACTAACATGTCATATTAACCTAGAAAATTAGTGGGATTCATAAAAAGTCTCAAATTAAATTTATTTTGGTGTTTATGACATCAATTATGTCAATATTTCATTAATAAGATAATTACTGCATCGTCATTGTGTCATAAATAAATTAAATTATTTAATGACTAAAAATTATAAATAAAATACCATTATGTTGGAAATCATTTTATCTTTCTAATTAATATTTATAGTCTAATTTATCTTATGTATTAACCCATATTAAAAATTATTTACTTATTAAACATTGATTTTAACTATTTTAACCCTTCTTTAAATAAATTAATAATAAATGTCCTAATCTAATCCAGGTGGGCCTAAATGGTCATATTTTATTCCTAAGTTTGTTTTTGGTCGAATTTAACTTATGCAATAGAATTAGGACATGTTTTAGGGTAATAATAATATCATCTTTACCCTTAATTACCCTATTTACTTTTAACCGTGGTAAAAAAAAGTAAAAAGTTACTATTCACCAAAAAATTATTTTCATCTCATTGAACCACATTTTAGTCCTTGATATTAACCGTGTCTCTCGGATTTTCTAAATTCCACTCACAGAAGCGGTAAAATTAAGTTTTATGAAAAATTCAGTTTTTTAACTACCACTTAGTGGTTTCACTATTCATCAAAAATGGAAAGTTTTCAGAAAAATACCAAAATTTCACCGTAGGCTAATTTTGATATTCCGAATCCAAAAATGAAGTCCATTTTGAAAAATAAAATTTATAAAATTTCAAAAAGTGGTTATTACTATTCATAACGGCTAGTTTTAATAATATTTTAATTGCATATCGTTGTTTAGTGAAACTCGATATTGCGTACGATGCAAGCTATCGTGGAAGGTCACGATTTCGTGTAAAGAAAGCCAAGAAAGTGTTGTATAGAAAAAGATTCCTTTGATGATTTATATAACATAAATGTCTTGGGTGTTACAGTTATGATATGATGAAATGTTTTATGATCTTGTAGAACGTATATATATGAATTTCATTAACTGATGGTTTGGCCTGATGTTATGTAGCCCTTAAATTCAATGGGAAAAGTAAGATATCTCATGAGATAAATGGGATATGAATGGGGAGTGAACCTTGTTCACTAGGGGTCTATATCCAATATAATAGTATTGGGGTGATACTTTACTACATGGATGAGATGAGAAGTGAATCCAATGTACTATGATAGTCTTGGGTGTACACCTTCACTCATGTGATTGTTTTTGGAGTGAACCCAATACACTATGATAATCTCGACAATGAGCATTTTATAAAAAGGAAATGATTTTATCTACATATGTATGTTAAACAAATATAAATTTTATTTCAATGTTATGATATAATGGATTATTCTATGTTATTAATTTGTGATTCACATCTTATGAACATCAAATCTTTTTTCCATGACTCAATATTTTGATCTATGATATGTTGGTATGGATTTCAAATTTTATACTCATGATATGATACACTTATGTTCATGTTATTCATATGTATATCCCTTTTTTATTGTTATAGACCAACTAATCTCAAAATTTCATATATTTAATTTCCATAGGTTATAAATAATGGTATTTTGTAGGATATATCTATGAAGGGTTATTTTTATAATGAAAATTTTGTAATATGTTTTAGTTCACTTATGTACCAATTGTTCAAGCATCCAAATATCAAATAAACTAAAAATTTATAGTATACATACATGTTTCTGTAAAATGAAATTAATATTCATATATTCATATTTATTATATATGTATGAATTTTTTATGTAAATATAGTTTGTTTGGAGGATATATTTAGTTAATCGTATGAATCTAGTATAAGAAATAAATTTGTGATAACCCTTAGAAAAATACAATATATAAAAGAATTTCATAAGTAATGAAAAATAAAAAATTTTGTTTTTTCATAAAAAAATAATTGTTTGGATAAGTGGATTTAGTTTTGGAACAAATGAATCTAGGTGTAACAACCTTGAAAATAGTTGCAAGATTATATATTTTCCACCATTATGGGTAACGGGGGACGTAAACTTACTCCACAATTGGTCTCTCACTAACAGAGATATTCTTTTTTGAATTACCATTTTTATTATGAACCATTTTGAAGGATTGTAACATATGAAGAAGAAAATCATGGTTAAACCTATGGTTTCTTATATTTAATGGAAGGAGTCATGATTCAGACAACCCGTAAATTAATTTTTATAACTATTTGTTTACCACTAGGTTAATTTTTTTTCATGCTATGAATTTTAATTTCATTCGATGGATGAAATCCAAAATAATCTTGTTAATCCTGAATGAGATGAAAAATTAAATGATTTACCTCATGAGAAACAAAATTTTATTAGATTTAGAATGTAAAATCTAATTTTTATTTTAATACAAATTTCTTAATATATGAGTCCTACAGATCTTAAAAATGAGAAAATGAAGGAATATTTTTTTATTTTCTTCAAAAGGTAACATCCAATGTCTTGTAGAGGTTTCATTGATCAATTATATTCCGAGTAATGGATAAGTACCATTAAAATGTTATTTTTCCTTATCTAGAGTTTAGATCAATATAATGTCATTTATTTCTATCATATAGAACTAGAAATATATTAATAATAGAATATTATAATGAATAAGTTAAAACATGAGGAAATAATCTCTATGTTTTGGGATTAGTTTAATAGAACAATTTTCGATAAGTAAATTCCACATAATCGACATAAGAGAATGGAAGCGGAATTATGAGAGATAATATAGAAGGTCAATGAATCTATTGGTACTTATGAGGAAAAAATTATAGGAAATATAAGGTATTCTTCTAGTATTATCATCCAACTTGAATATAAGGATAATAGATTCATCATTTTATTTTAAAATTGTATACAATTTAAATTAACAATTATGGAATTTGGTAGCCTTGAAGAAATAGTTTTATGTTCTATCATGGTGTAAATGAATACTATAGATACCCATAAATATTTTTCTGAAATGAAAACATATATATAATTTGAAGGAAACTCTACAGACCTATTAAGGAAAATTATTTTGCTTTCTTTATACTCAATGTGTGGAAGGAAACTTTGATAATTTTTTAAGCAAACTGGGAAAAGTTTTATGTGTAGAAAAAAGGATATTGGGAAATCAAATTAAGAAGTGATAGGAAAAAATTATCAATTGATGTGAATATATATAAGTATACACAAAATGTTTCACCCATAATCTAGTTTTTCTAATTCATAGAGTATTAGAATTATGCTAACGGGTGATCAAATACGACAGTTAATTGTGATGACATATGTTAATAACCTACTAAGTTGAGATAAAAAGGGTTATATCATGTGATAATGATTTTTTAGGAGGGAAACAGTAACAGTGTGGTAAAATATACACTTACCATCCACTCTTTAACATTTAATGTCTTATTTGACTCTAGATATACCCACTAATTTAAATATAATAAATTATATTAGGATATCAAAATTTCAACACCACAATTAGATATAAAATTAGATGTGAAAACTCATAATGGTACGATGACCACATCTTAAGTCCATTATTTTTTAATCTTTGATATTTTGGTGAATGTTTTCCTTTAAATATTTTTATTATCCCTATGGTTGAATTTGATGTTATCTTAGTCACAGACTGGATTTCTTTACAGACATACCAAATTAATTACCAGGGAAGGGATGTCACGTATGAAATTCCAAACCAACCAATATAAACCTATGTATGTGATGGAAAATATAAAATTATAATTGAAAATGAATACATTGTGTGGGTCTTGATTCCTATTCAAAACGGGTGTTTAACTTTGTAGGTTGGGGAAATAGGAAACATAGAAAATACATTATTATGAAAGATGTTGGTATATTTTTTTTCTGGATGAGTTTCCTAGTCTTCCACCAACACATTATCAATAGGTTTTAATTGAACACGTACACGGGGATAAATATATTATAATGGCTCAATATATAGTAGCCCCAGTTGAGTTTCTGGAATTGAAGATGAAATTCTAGGAGAATCTTGAGAGTGTGCTTATTTTTACAAGCCTTTCAACATGGGTTCCACATTTTTTTTTTAAAAGTTGGATCTATGTGACACTCCATTTATTATTCATAATTGAACATGATTAAAAATAAGGAAAAGTATCCTCTACCTATAATTGATGAATATTTAGATTAACTTTATGGAGCCCAATAATTTTACAATATTTTAATTCAATTTTGATATAATCAATTAATGTCCCGGAGGGAGGATATACTAATGAAAACAATCTATAAAGGCTATGGAAAGATGAATATATAGTGATTCAATTTTGTATTACTAACTACCTCAATATATTTAATGATTTAATGTATATATTTTATAGAGATTACCTTGAGAAGTTTTTGTAAGTATTTATAAATGATATTATTATATATTGAAATATAATTAAGTATTATGAAGATCAATTAATAATTTTTGATAATAATTCCAGGAAGGATAAGTTATATGAAAGACAAAAAAATTAATTTTATCTACAAAAGGATCAATTTTTGGGTCATATAACCTCTAGAGAGTTTATATAAATGGATATTTTGACAAAAAGTAGTTGAATATTGGCCTAGACGAGTAACTATGAATGATATCCATAGTCTTATTGGTACAAAAGAACATCAATTAAATTTCATGAAACTATAGAGAATTTTAGTCAGTGATCTTGTGCATACATTTTCTAGAAGTAGAATATTGTTTGTAATCTATATTTTTGTATCAATTAGTTGTTGCAATGAATTTTCTAGAAAAATGAAATGGTAATGACTTATGTTTCATGAAAATTAATGGTTCATGTGAAAAAATATCAATTTTTTTATTTTGAGTTATCTATGATATTTTTTTGTTAAATATATCGAGTCCCTTTCATTACAGATAAAGGTTTGATATATATAATGATAATAAATTTTTAAAGTATATATTCACATAGGAATAGTTGTATATCATCTATATAATATTTTTGGAACTGATTTATCATCATGAATAATCAATACGTTACAAAACTATGAAGAAAACAAGGTACCTTATGCTCTGAGTTGAAAAGATCATTCTAGATAATCTAGGATGAAGATAAAAAACTGAGTATTTCTATATATTTAATGGATGGACATTGAAATATTTATATAAATAGATAAATCATATATTTATAAAATGAGTGTTCAACCATCTATCCATGAGTGGATTAAATATTCCTAGAATGATGATATAGAATTGCAGAATATGTGAGAAATGTTCTTGAATTCATGATTAATTGTGATACAATGATAGTATTAAAAAACCATGTATTTTTCCATCTATACCAGATTTAAAAATGAATTTGTTATAGTAGGAGAATAGTTCATCATTCTTTATTCATACAATAATTAAAAAGATATACATATATCTAAAAAAGAATTTTTTTGGGGGTTTTCATGAATATAGTTACAATAGATTTTGTATATGAGTTCATGGTATGTCAATATGTTAATTCAGAGAGATAAAAGACTAAAGGAATGTTACAACCATTACCAATACAAAAAATGAATTGGAAAAATTACCATATATTTTTTTCCAACTCTCTAAAATGTATAAGGCCATTTTTCCATTTGGGATATACTTTATTTTACTTCAATGTCATTAAACTTCATTAATATAATAAAATATATTTCTTTAGGTTATATTTCATTGATATACATTAATGAAGTGGTGTGTTTTGTTGGAGTACCAAATTATATGATATAACATCGGGTTTCAAGGATTTCCTCAATGTTTTGGTGATGTCTTCAATATGATCTGAATATAGATTTAATTTTCATCGTTTCTTATAAACCATATATATATAGTCAGTATTACAGATCTATTCAAAACACGGACAAAATTTTGAGGTAAATTTGTATAGTTTTTAAAGGTGTTTGGGATCAAAAACATGCTCCAGAAATGTTTCCTTACAAAAATATTTTTCACTTAAGTATTTGGATGGATCCTTTTGAAGAATTATATGGGAGGAAGTGTATAAATATAATATGTTTTGGAGGATTTAGAGAAATAAAACTATTGATACCTAAGCTATATGAGGAATTGAATGAAAAATTCTTAGCTATTGGACATCACCTCAATGAAGCTCAGGGGTGACTAAGAAGTTATATTTATATTCATTAGTGTGATCCAGAATTTAAATTTGGTGAGAAGTTGTTTCTATAAATTTACCCATGGATGATTGTTTTTAAATATCAAATTAAGGTAAATATGAGACCATGGTATATAGGACATTCTGATAATGTTGGTGAGGTATGGACGATTGCTTATTGCTTGTAACTTACTCTGAACAATTCATTAGTCAATAATCTATTTTGTATATCATTACTGAAGAAATAAATTAATGAAATTTCACATGTACTGAAGATAGACCTTGAAATTCTAGAATAGACCACTCTTATGAGGAACAACTGGTGGGGATTCTGGACCATATATTGAATGTGATGTGAATGAAGGCCACTCACTTGGTCAATGTTTTTTTTGCTGAATCCACCAATTTAACGAATCTACAAGTGAACATGAGGATGATATGAATAAGATATATCATCATTTTATTGTATTAGATTAACTAAATATATAGTGAAATACATTTTTAGGGTCATATAATGTAACACCTTATGATTTTATAGATTTTTTGAAATGTATTTAATTTTTTGATATCTTACATTCAAAGAAAGACCATGTAGAAATGGATTGTGATATATTATTGTTTATAGTATAGTAATATAACCAAGTAATTAAATTTTTGGGTATGAATAATACTAACCAAAAAATGAGTAAAATATGGTTACATATTTATAAATTGAATTATTTGGTTAATAATTAATTATAATTAAAAATTATAAGAACTAATTGAAAATAAATGAGTTTTATTGAAAAATTAAATTTTTGAACACAATGTGGTTTATTTTATTTTATAACTATTGACAAATTATTTTAAGTAAATATATATATAATATATTCAATAAAATGTTTTATCATTGATCTAATATTTCTTTCCAAGAATATGATACCAATAAAACCATTTCTATGTTAAAAACTATATTTTTTCTAGGAATTAGTTAAATTGCATTTGTGAACGTAGATTAAAATTAATATATAAATATTTTCAATACATTATTTTAAAATAATAATGTTAATTTTTAAATTCATCATGTTAATATTATCTTAAAGTGATTTATTTAGAAATGTCTGGAAAGATTAATTTTTCAATGAATAGTAAAACATTATAATTTTTGTCGAATGTTGTATTTTAATTAAAAATATTCAAAAAGTTAAATGTAATTATTATAATTAATTTTCATTTTAAATTATATTATAAATCCAAATTATGTTATTATAATAAAATTTATCTTGAATTTTGATATAAAAACATTTTATACTTAAGAAATAATTTTCTTTAGAAAACCACTTTTCATCGTGATTGTAGGTTTAATTTTCATTTAAATTCTACCACTTTATTATATTTAATTTTCTAAAATTGAATCCATATTTGTAATAAAACAAGAAATATAAATTAATAAATTTAACGTAATTTTTAGTTTTAATGAATATAAAAAACAATAAAATTAATTATGGCTATTAATATTTACATTGGTTTACCTTGAGGGTTATTCAAAATATTTTCAAATAATGTTTTCTAGATACTATTATGATTACATATTTCAAAATTATATAAACCATATTTTGAATTTCTATCCATTTTCTACAATTTCCATGATAATTATTTTATAATTTGATGTTATTTTAATATATTTCCATGTGGAACCCCTCCCCAACTGAAAGAACCCATCCTCTCATGTCCAAAATTGAAGATCACATTGTATATACCAATACCTACCTAATAAAAATCCTATAATCATTTAACATGTCCTATAAACATTATTGTTTTATAAAATATCTTATTTTTTCTTTTGGTGAGAACCTACAGAGGTTTTACAATGTTGATGTATTGTTTTTATCAAGCATTTTGTTCTATTTAATCTTCAACCGCCTAAAAATAGTATCCAAATATCATGAAATAAAAACACCAATATATTCAATATACATATACGTTATTAATATAATTTAATAAACTATATCCATATCCTCTTTAATTAAATGGAAAAAATCGTCGACCATGTGTACGACAAACTACCACCTCAAGAACCAATGAAATTCTTCATTCACCATGACCTCTCACGGTTGGGAAGAATGAAATTATTAATTTTTATAGATGAAACTTATGGAATAATTTTACTACAGTAATTATAATATCATTCACACCTTATCACATTCTAATCCATTTAAAAATAATAACTTCACTCATGTGTACATTTGTACTACATCCTCCACGAAGCGATGTTAATCATTTTTTATTTAATTATAACTTGAATGATAACAAGTATATATTTATTCAGTATATATGATATATATTAGAAAAAAATTATTAATTAATTGTAATTTTGTTTTTAATTTTTTCTATTTCCGTCCATCTAAAAAATGGTAACATCATTCATGCCTACATGTGGCCTCCCGTCTCCAAGAATGATGAAATTTAGTTTTCTATATCAAATTTCCACAATGAATATAAATATTTATATAGTAAATATATATTATATTTTTATAAGGATTATATTTATTTAGATTATTTAACCACAATAAATATATATGGACCAAAACTACCAAACCAAAACATACATAAAAAGCAAAGCAATTATTACATAAAATTGTAATTTAAAAATACATTTATTAAATTGATAATAAAATGTTAAAAATAAATAAAATATGATATAATATATAACATTATGGTTTTTAAAAATATTTATAATTAAAATAACTGATTTATACAGTATTTTTGGATGTGTACACTGAATGTCATGACAGGAGGTAAGGGATTGTCAAATCACTTTTATTTATATGAGAAGCATGCCACATTGACCAATTATTTATTTTATGTTGTGTATATAATATACATTAACTAATTTGAATATTAATATTAATAATATTATATTTATTTCCCCACCCTTAAAATTTTATCTCACTAATGGGGTTGGTTATTAAAATGTTACTAAAGGATAAGTGATTTATATTACAATATCATTGTTAATAAGGATTGTATATGATTATGATTTATATGATAAAATATTATGATATATCTCACAATAAAAAAATTAATTTTCTTTTACTTTGGTTATATCTATATATTAAATTTATTTCATTTATTTTATCTCCCTTTATGAACTATATATAAATAAGTAAAATTTTTAAGAAAAATAAACATTATTTCTCTGTTCGATCAAAAATATTTTTCACACATGTCCATGTTTTCAAGAAAATGTTCTCAAGGATATTTTTATATTATAATATTATTTTTTTAAAATATTTTTAACCATGTTATACATTTTAAAAAGGTTATAAAATGAATCTTGGTTTCATTTTCCAAATGAGGAACTTTTTGACTTTTTACTAAAAATATAAAAGGATTATTTATTTTATCATATATGAACTGGACATAATTTACAACCACATTGATAAAAAAATAATTGGAAACTAACTATTTAATTTATCACATTTATTTTGAAAACAAATATTTTCATAATGTTTTTGAAATTTTATGATATTAATTAAGTGATTTAAAAGTGAGAATCTTATTTCCCCCATGAAATTTTTAAAAGTGATATTTTAAAGGCATTTATTATATAAAATAAAATCCTTTGATATTATATAAGATTAATTGGGGAGAGTATCCAATGACACCATCCTTATTATTTATCTGGATTGTATATGTATATAATGACGAAATATTTATGAAACACGTCACTTGTACATGGTTTGTTATATGATTAATTGAAGAAATAGTTGTGAAACTCATTTATTTTCTACAGGTCCTGGCCTAATGAAATTATTCAGAAACATGTTTATTTTAAGGTTTTATGAAATGATTTAAGATTTTACGATATTGTGTAACATATTTTTATTATTTTTATGATGTGAAGGGTAGGACCAAAATTATATAGTACTCTAATAACTTCTGTAATGATGAATATCTAATTAGATTAAAAATATTGGAATGGGGATTGAACATTGTTGAGTAATTGAATCATTCCACTATGGTAGTCTTGGGAGTGAACATTGATTACTACGATGGTTTCGGGAGTGATACAAATCATCTATGATAGTATTTAGAGTGAACCGTGGTCAGTAACATGTTTTGAAGAGTGAACCCTATCCACTAAAATAGTCTTGGAAAAGGGCCATTATTACTAATGAAATGATTTTTTATATTTATGTGTATTCCATAAACATATATCTTTACCCAATATTATGATCTTTTGGATCATAAAGTTTAATTCATTTATGATTCTTATATTTTCAGTACCAAGAATTATTCTCTAACACAAGATTATGATCTATGATATGAAGGGCATGGTTTAAAATGTTATGTTCATTTTATCCTACCCTTATACTCTTATTATTTTTATTTGATCAGTGATATATCCCATATTTAACCTAATTGAACATTTTAAGTCACCCGTTATTATATTTCATTCTACCAGATTATCACGAAAGGATATATTTATTATTTTTCTAATAAGGTAACTAGTTTTGAAGAATATAGTGGGAAAGGATTTTGTTCAATTACGAACAAGTTGTTTATGTACCAATGTATTCAAAGTCACAAAATTTTTAAAGACCAAAACATGTTTTTGATAAAATTAAATAAGTATTCATCTGTAATGATTTAAAACTTATGTTAGAAATGGATAGTTCACTATAAGTTGTTCATTATCAATGGATGTATACCATTGAGATGATAATAATCATTACCTTTTTATCATTAATGAATTTAATTATTTAAAATAATTACCTACTTATTAATTTATTTTTTCCTTCAGGAACATAATTTATTTGAAAACATAATTGAAAATAAAATTCAAATAAAATAATTTGTTGTTGTAGTTTCCCAGCATGAAGAGTTTGTCACAATTATATCTGGTTATTTTGATATAATTATGGCACTATTGAAACAAATTGATCATTTTTATAACATGTCGAATACTCTTTCATCCAAATAAATAAGATCAATCATTCTAATTAAAGTCCAATTAGTTTTAAATGTATTAAAATTCACATCCATTGAATTAGTAGTTTCAATGGAATATGGACATTTTATAGTCAATAATCATATAATAGATTCATTAAATAATGAACTGATAATTCAAAAAAAAATAAACGATATATAATAATGACTATAAGTTTGAGAATAATAGAGAAATGTATTGATAAATATATTATCTTTTTATTTTGAAATAATGTAGGTTAATATTAAAATTCATATTTATAACAAGTTGTTAATTAATTTATATATTTAAAGAAATTTTATATCTAATTATATTGAACATAGATTTTGATAATCAAGATAAAATTCTAAATGATTGATTTTTTTTAGAATTTGGACTGATAATGATATAAATTATATTGACCTCTTAAAATATAAATTTTGTTAATTAAATTTTTAATTATCATGAATAAGTCTTAAAAACACAAAATAATAGTAAAATTACACACATAATGTAATGATTCTAAGAAACATTGGGTGATTTATGTGAATTAATCTATATTTGGAATTTTTTGTTCTAATAAAAATGGGTAAATATTTATAGGGTATACTAAAATATTAATTAGACATCCTTTTTATAGTCTGTGCACATGATCTATAATTGTAATTTTAAACACCAAGATCCATATACCACGGATTCAATAAAAATATTATATATTTGCTTCTTGATAAAAATAAATGCTTTTGCAATTTGTTACCTTTAAATAAAAGAAATTGAATGTTAGGTGTGATGATGTTGAAGAATTATTTATTTATAGTGACCCTCACAAAAAATTTGACATTTATTTATTCCCCTTGATTAAGTTTATATTTCAATATATTCAAGGGAAGGGAAAAATAAATATGTGATGTTAGTAACAAATTTATTTCAAATTATATACAACAGTGAATAACATAATTGAACATATATTTGTGTAATTACAATATATTAAACCGTTATAATAAATTAGATGTTTTTTATTTTATTAATATTTTACATATAATATTATCTTTATATTACAACTTTTTATTTTTTATTTTTAATTCATGATAAATGTTTAGATAAATAATTCATGGAACATTTATAGTACCCATTAAGATATTATCATAATAATTACATATAAATAATTGAAACTATTTTTTATATGAAATATTTCTATAGTGTGATTTTTTATAGTATAGAATATTGAAAAAAAATACTTATTGTTTAATAATCAGTTCTGCTCTTCTAATTATTTGGAATAAATTATCATTTAAAATTTTATTATTATTTTAACAAATTAGTTTTGTGTTTATTTTTTATTTATTATTTAAAATTATTTTACTCATATTACCATATGAAAAAAATTATATGGGTGTTGGTCACTTTTTATAAATTCATTATTAATACATACTAGTAGCAATGCTATAAATGTTATATATTGCGACTTTTTGAATTTGATCCCATGATAACACAAGTAATTAAAAAATATATAATTTACTATTCATTTAGATGAACACAATATAGAAAAGGGTAGTGTTTCATGTCACATCAAATATTTAGATATATATTTAAAATAATTTATAAATCTAATATGTAAGAGGTCAATTCCAAATGATCAATTTTATAAGACATTGAATCACATTCACTAATGAACTGAATAATACTAAATATGTTTAAAGTTAAAATTGGATTTATCTTTTTAAAATCTACTAATATTGATTTAATTACATAATTTATCTTTCCATAAAATCAAATCAAATAATGGGAATTAAATATTTGATATTTTTAGAAAAAGATAAACCTAACTAATTTTTCATTGGTTAATTGAATTTTTTATTATTATTTTAATCCTTTATTTAATTTTAATTTTAATGTTAATTTTAAATAAATTTGACATTTCTTTTCATAAGAATAAATTGTAACATAATTAGTGTCTATCCAAAATTTTTGACACTTTAATAATTATCTATATTTTAATAAAAAAATTTCAAAATATAATGTTAATAGCTCGATTTCTAAATATAAATTTAAATATTAAAATTTTTTGATTAAAAAAATAATCATTTA
The DNA here is from genome assembly GCA_963277665.1 of Viscum album. Classification (NCBI taxonomy): domain Eukaryota; kingdom Viridiplantae; phylum Streptophyta; class Magnoliopsida; order Santalales; family Viscaceae; genus Viscum; species Viscum album. The sequence continues at coordinate 1,717,420,066 of OY728130.1, forward strand.
TTTTTCAATATTGTACTTTTCATGATCTACATTTCATTATTATAATGTTTTTTCTTTTTTTGAAAAGTTAATGAGATATTTTTAAGTGATCATGTGTCATTTATTTTTGATTTTAAGAAAATAATAATGTGTTTTCCTCTAAAATCATAGCATAAACAAAAGTAAAACATTTTTAGCTATGTTTTAATCATTTTTAATGTTAATAATGGCATAATATTGAAATTAATTCAAGAAATTAGTAAAAAAAATTGACTGAAACAATATTCCATAGAGTTTTTTTACCACATTGTTCCATGGTTATTTAATCCAAATAACCATTAATTATTAAAATTATATATACATTCACTATTGATTACCATATCTTAACCTTAAGAAATATAATAGCTGTTTTTTCCAAAAAAATGTCTTCTGTCTGAATAATTTTATTTTCCATAATTTCATACAGGTGGATATCAAAATGGATATTTTTAGGGGAGTTTATAATGAAAATATAAAAATCACATGTGGTGATATATTTAGATATCGTGCTACCCATGGGAATGAACATAGTACAATGGGATCATTCAAATACAATATAATTGATCACATTAGGAATTGACTAAAAGATATATCCCCCTTTTTTCCATATATACTTTTTTATAAATATGACATAATTAATAAATCTTTTATATTTATTCATCTTCCATTTTTTTCATATTTTCGTCATACTTATTCCACGTAATATCAAGAATAGAGTGTGTTTTTAATAAATTATTTTGATGGGATTGCATAAAATTATATTGGTTTACTTGAAATAATAATATGTGGAAAAACTCTTTCTAAAAAAGAAGAAACCCGACAATAGGTGATTCTTCTGAAGAAGAGGATGGTTGTGCCTATGATTTGTTATTAAGTATTTTATCTTCTAAAAAAGATATTCACTACCTAATGGTTTTAGTTATATTGACTATGTTTTACTTATTTTCGGAGAAAATGGATGTGGGTTGTGATGTCCATGATACATGTAAAAATATATATTTATACACCTAAAATCTATATTATTTGAATAGTTTCTAATATATTATGAACAATAGTATGATTACATACTTAATCTATTGAAAAAATAAAAAATTAACCAATTAATGAAAGAGATATTCTCTATGTTTTAATTGATGCAATGTTAAAAAAAAGATAATAGAAGAAAAAAACCAAATGTTTCAAAACTAATTAGAGTTCATGATATGAGAAAAATGAGTTTTTTGATGATCAACAGGCAATATAAGGGATTTTAATTTTTTAAAATTTCTTTAAGTGGGTTTCTATTGTATATATATTTATATCTAGATAATTAGTTAACCATGTATATAGAAAATTTTTATAACCTCTGTAGAGATATTTTAAAATTTTATTGTCTTATAAATCATCCTATACATCATCTTATTTTGGGCAATAATATCTCAATAATAAAAAAATATAGATTATTTTTTAAATAAAAATTCAAACCATCAATCAGTTTTTATATTTTCATGTTTCCATATTCATTAAAAAAAATTCTTTCATTTTTACATACAATATTAATTAATTTATGAATATAATTAGTCAAATATGAGTCATATTATTTAAATAAATCAACCAATAATCAAAATAATTAATTTAAAAATTAAAACTAAATAAAGGAATTATTTAATTAAAATTGAATAATAATACAATTATCATATTTATACTTATAAAAATGTATTGGATATAAATTATATAAATAAATACTAATGTAAAATAAATAATACTCATCAAATTTAATTTAAAATATTTTGAAAAAATATATTCTATTATATCAAATAATACACCTTAAAAATAATCATTAAATACTATCAGAAAAAAATCAACTAGTACATGATTTATGATAAAAATATATCAATATAGATAATTAAGGAAAAGGTAAATGGATTTTTTATATTCCTTTGAGATTGTTTTTCCATAAACAATTTCATTATTTACTTATTAATTATTATAAATTTTTTGGGACCCCAAGAGATTAATTCACTATCCCAACTCTTTATTCCATCACGAGTCTATCATTTCTCACATTAATCTACATTTTATCCATAATAAAATTAGGTACTTTTCACACACTGATATTTTATGATATATTTATTAAATAACATAATCTCTTTCGTAGCGTGCTATATACACAACCCCAAACCTTAATGAACCATAATAACATTCACCATTAGTCCCAAGCCTTTATGTTTTAAATTATGAATAAGACTAATAGAATTATGAAACTATAATGTCTAAACTTGTATAAAATATATTCATCTTTTATTAATAGACTAGTAAAGAATATAAAAAACATTACAATATAAGATAATTTTTTTCTATTTTGTGTGCGTGCAATGTGATTTTTTTTTGATAAAATAAATTAGAAACTACTACTGAAATATTTTAATGAATTTTATAAACTATATATTTAATAAAATATTTTAACTTCAATAGAATATTTTTTTAGGAGTGTTATTGTAATGACCTGTATTTCCATTTAATTTTATATTAATATGAAATTATTTCAAGACCGCAAAATCTGACGGTGCGTGAATCCGAGGTCTAGAGTGTCAGGAATGGTCTGTCGATGTTTTGTTAAACTTTAAACAACTCACCTAAGTAGTTTTCTAGAAAAAGTTGTAATAAATACTAAATGGTTTCTTGGATTAAAAATCTGAGGGCACTGTTTTGTTCAAGATGTCGGGTTTACCCTAGGCGTGATTATGTATATTCAGCACGAGAATCCTGTGAGAAAACCTAAAACTATAATAATTGTAAATAAAATAATTTAAAGAATTTTTTTTATTTTTCAAATGATTATAACTCACGAATGGTAAATCAGATTAAAAATACAAGACCACTACTGAAATCATGAGGGTATTCGATCTATAATAAGATAGTAATATTGGTTGGTGCGTGCCAACAGTGAAAGATAGTTTTTGGCCGTAAATAAAAAAATTAAGTTACAATTATTATATTTCAAAATCCATAACATCTAAATGGTAACTCAGATTGATAATATAAGAGTACTGTTGAGTTATTTGGTGGTGTGTTCAACTTAGAAAGAGTCTAAACTCGACTGGAACAGGTTGAGGATGAGCGTTAATAATTTATTGAACTTTTTTTAGGTACATTCAGTAAACACATGAGTGGCGTTTTATATCATCTGAACCAATGCTCAGATTAAAAATCCAAGGGAACCGTTGAATCCTTAATTCTAGGATTCACTTATGGGAGGCTTCAATTATACAACAGTAGTTTCGGAGTCAAAGTTAGATTTTGAGACATTTAATAGAATAATAAAAATAACTTATTTAATTTTTCTTCTCTTTCTTTTCCACCAACGGACAAGCACCAATGTGGTACCATCAACATGTCAATCCAATCAATGGACTTACCTCTCAATATAAGTAACTGAACCATTGAAGAATTAAGAAGGTTCCTAATTAATGGGAATCCATTAATTCCATGAATGTTGCACACCCTCCCCCTCCCCAATTTATACAAAGCTTGGGGATATGTGTCGGAACTGCTTCTCCAAGAAATGAAGTGCTGACAAAGTGCAGTGATGCCAAACCCTTAAAGGATAGAGCCGGTACCAATGGGAGGTGAAAATCGACAATGACACCTAGAATAATAGATTTAAGATCAATAAATGTCATTGGAAGATAGTTTCAGGGGATAACGAACACAGATCTGCTTCCACAAACATGTTCTCACCATCATTTTGGTGGTAGGGGGTTATTTTTATTTGTGAGTTATTGATTTCATCTTCTCTGTTCGTGAAATTATACAAAGAACGTGGGTTAACTGACTAACGGGTTAACCCCTGATTCTTTCATCTTTACAGGGAGGTTGTTACGAGGTATCTTGTGGGGTTTAACTTCAGTTTTAATTCAGTAATTATTAAACCCTTAAACCCCACATTTTATGATCTAATGAGGAGGGTGCTGGCCTAACAAACTCAGCCTGACACCTCTGCCAGATGGTTCCACAATGGAAGCTGAACATCCATCTGGAAGGATCTGCGAAGACTGGGTGGTTCCCATGTTGCACCAACGCTTTTCCAACCGAACACCCTCTGGGCCATTCGGTAATCATGGAGATCTAGAAGTTACACCACGTGTTTCGGACCAAACTAGGCCACCCTCGGTCGGGCCGCTGCCCTTGACCAGGCCGCCACCCTCGAACAGACCGCCACCCTCGACCAAGCCGCCGACCTCTCAGTGGGCCGAGGCCCTCAGACCTGGATGTTTAACATGCGTACCACCGCCCCAGCGGGCCGCCGCCCCAGCTGGCCTCCGCCCCGGATAGGGTCGCCGCCCCACACAGGCACGACCGCCCCTTGCTGGCCACCCTTGTGGGCCTCCCCCTGTGGGTCAGACCAGATATCAGCCCAGAAGTCCGATTCTAACTCATTCCAGTAGGCCGTGTCCACCTTGGTCCGGCCAAGACCGGGTCGGTCGGACTGGGCAGACCAGAAACGGTCCCCACCGGGCCCAAAAACAATAAAGGAGTCATATCTTGAAATTATGGAATCCATTAGATGAACCGTCTAAAGCGATGATTATCATGGATGGAGATAGTAATTTTGGTATACTTACCTTCAGTTCTGAAGCAAGTTAGAGTACTATGGGGTTTGATCGAACCCGAATCCAACCGTGCTCTCGGAACACAAACACTTATAACTCACAGACCGAGCATCTGATTGACGCACCGTCTATCGCGTTGGAACCCTTACGAGATGGATGTCTTTTTGGTTAATAATTTTTTGATCTTAGTGGAGGTCGAGTTATGACTGATATTTCGAGGGGATGGTTCTATAGAACATGTGTGTACTGTGTGCGAGGAATACATTAACTCAATGTAACATGAATAAAGAACATTGATCCTAAGTAGGTCAGTATCTATCTATCATGTTTCGGTCAACACCTACAAAATCTATTGTGGGTCAGTGCTCAACAATCTTGTGTGGAGGAGCACATACCTATCATGTGTGGGTCAGATCTTGTGTGGGTCAGTAGGGGTTATTACTTATCGATCTTTTGTGGGCCAATAGTTGTGCTAGTTAAAACAATATGTTGATATAGCTTATGACTAATCAACTTTAGTTCAGTAATTATGTTATACCTGATTGTGAACTGAGTCTTCTACCTTCATGGTGCTATCTTTGCGGTGTTACCTATGTGGTACTTATAGATTCGTGGTGTTGCCTTTGTGGTACATATATCTTCTTGGTTTTTTTTTCGTGGATTTACCTGTGTGGTACATCTTACTTCGTGGTGTTACTTATGAGGTACTTCTAGATTCATGGTGTTACCTATGTTGTACTTCTAGCTTAGGGGGGTTGTTTCCATGGTGTTACCTATGTTTTACTTATAACATTGTGGTGTTACCTTTGAGGTAATTCTACATTCATTTTGTTACCTGTGTAGTACTTCTATCTTCGTGGTGTTATTTTCATGGTGTTATATGTGTGGTACTTCTAGATTCGTGGTGCTAACTGTGAGGTACTTATACCTTTGTGGTGTTACCTGTGTGTTACTTCTATCTTCGTGTTGTTACATGTGTGGTACTTATATCTTCATGTTTTTATTTGTGTGGTGCATCTACCTACTTGGTGTTACCTTTGTGGTATTCATTCCTCATATTTTTAGTAGGTGGTGTTCTGGTCAAAGACCAAAATAGAACATTTATTATAAAAGTAAGAACAAGAAAGGATTACATGAGTCTAAAGTAATGATTTTTTTATCATCCTTGACATAAAGAGGGTGTAACAAAGGAGGAAGGTCATCCTTCAAGGTGACCTCATGATTGACTCCTTTGTTGGAAAGTCCATCAACGAGCTTGTTTGCTTCTTAGTAGGTATGGGTGAAAATGAAGTTGAGTTTTGATAAAGAGTTAAAACATACCATTCATCAGGGAGTGAGAGTCCAAGATAAGTGAACGACGCCATTCCAAATGGCCTTGACTACATTAGTTGAGTTTCTCTTGAACCAAATGTTGTTCAGTTATGCAGCATTTCAAAATAAGTAATGTGAATCACACTCATCATCTTAGCTTCTAGGAAAGAACCGAAGCCGCATGATCCATATAAGTAGCCAAGAACCTGAACTAGGTGGTTTCTAAAGAAGGAAGCACATCCCGCGGGGCCTGGGTTTCATTTAGAAGCCCCATCAATGTTGATTTTAATACAACATGGCGGTGGAGCTTTCTAAAAGACTTCCATGGTGTATTTCTGTTGAGGACACCTCCCATCTACACCGATGCACCAGAGAATCGCCAGATCTCTAACCAAGTTTTGCAGTGATCCTTCTGTAGCAGAGCAGCCACTTTTATAGCAATGAGAATTATCATTTTACCTTCATTAACCGTAAATGAGTTATTTTAGTAAATATAGTCATTTATTCCATACCTTATCAAATGTAGGAGCTCCACTACAGTAGAAATGATAAGATTCTAGATTTTAAGGGTGTAAGATAAATCCACACATCACTACAACTAAGATGTAATAGAGCTAAAAGGAAACCAACTGCACTAAAAAACATCAAAAATGTTGTTCTAAAGGGATGTTTCCATATCAAAGTAATGTAAGAGGTGATTAATATCCACACGATTCTGATTACACAAGAGAAATTTGAAATAGATATGAATTCTAAAGGATTTTGAACAAATATCAGTGGGAAGCCTACCATGAGGAATACACAAATTATAGTGTGTCTCATGGGCATTAACAATGCTTTATTAATTTTTTTAAACCAGATTAAATTATTATCAGCATTGTTGAATACAAAGTTATTGTAGTTTTTTTGAATCAAGCAAAATTTTATGAGCATTTTCCAAAATTAGAAGATCATTTGTAATAGTGATGGGAAAGCTATCCACAACATGCCTAATATTGTCGGGTAAGAAAGGATTTTTCATTTTTAAACTGTCCTTGATGGTATCATCAGTATGATCAGGATGATGAGTGTTAGCAACCAAGGAGATGGTGGGTGTACCAGTTTAGGTATCAAGAAAACAAATCTAAATTAGAGTATTTTCTAGCCACCCATTTAGAGTTACTCATAATATAATTGAATGTATTCCTGATAGAGGGGAACATATAGGAGGTCAAATAATTGAAATTTTTATTTTTTAATTTATCAAGGAAGAGAGACCTAAAAAATATATGGATGGAGATTTTTTTGTGATTTAGGTTCTATGTGAGCTTATCTTGAAGGCCTTATTTAAAATTTTTGAGGTTTTTGTGCAAATTCCTCCTTTTTCAATTGGTATGAAACAAGAAGACCAAGGAGCAATAACTAGTTTTATCACAGGAGTGCTCCCTATCCAGGAAAAGTTTTTAATGGAATCATTATTGTGTTTCAAGAGACTAGCTAGAAATTTATAAATCATTATAGAATAAAATAGTTTGGAGACAATAGTATATTTTATAAGGTCAATAATTCCGTCCATGGGGAGGTTTTTGCCTTTCTATGAAGAGTGATGTTGAAGGGTTTGGTCAACGATGGAAGAGAAATAGGTAGCTTTCAGAATTCCCAAAAATATTGGTACAAATAGAGAAGTGAAGGGTTGAGAACCCTCCTTGATATCCTAAGATATGGGAATGTTTATTTTTCTGCTAGGGGTATGTCCTTTTCCAATGTATATAAATTATTTATGCAAACACACATTCTGACCAGACACCTCTTCATAGTGATTGAGAATACTTTTAAGATTATTAATATCTCTTTTATCTCCCTACAGAAGCAAATTAATTTCATTAGCATATTGAAGATGTGAGTGGGCATTCATCTTTTTAGAGGCATTGATTGGTTGTATATTACCTTGTTCCACAGATTGAGAGAGTAATATACATTAATAGCCTTTAGTAATTGTGAAGAGAATAGAAGAGAGAGGGTTTACCTTCTTGACCCCCTTAGAACATTTGAAATATCTTCTAGGGTAACCATTTATTAGAATGAAAATATGAGCTGATTTAAAAAAAGTATTAGTTTTGTGGGTAAAGGTTTCATTAAAACCAAAGTGCATAAGGACCATAAAAATAATCATCCAATCTATGGTGTTAAAAGACATTGTAATGTCAAGCTAAATGGAAAAGTTCCCACCATGATTTGTTTTTTTTTAAAGGTTGGTGGATTCAGAGGAATGGAAAATGCAGTCCTGTATTAATCATCCTTTTATAAAACTAAATCGAATCTAGGAGACGATTCTATTACTGATGGAAGAGATTGTATTAGCATGTAATTTAGTGAAACTTTTGATAATAGAATTTATGAGAGAAATAGTTCAGGAGAGAGGTATTTCATCAGCATTCTTTATTTTAGTAATAAGTGTATAAAATTGACATTTTAAGCAATGTGGGAGAATGCCTTTAGAAAATAATGTTTTAACCATGTGACAAATATCACCATGAATAATATCCCAATTATTTCTATAAAACCCATTATTGAAACCATTAGGTCCATGAGCACTATTCGGGTTGAGGATAAAGACAATGTCCTTGATTTCCTGATCAAAATTGATGCTATTAAGTAAAGAATTGTCATCTCTAGATACGATAGTTTGAATGACATCAGGGGAAGATATTTATCAATTCTAGAACCTTCAAAGATATCACATATGTTCGAGACCACAAAATTGTAAATACCTTCAACAGTATGAATAAGATTCCCCTCATCTCTATGATAGGAAAGAGGCCTAATGTACTTTCTGACTTTGTTAAGTGAGTTGTAGAACTTTGTGTTCTTATATCCATTATTGAGTCATTTGGTTTAAAATAATTGTTTTTTGAGGCTATCTTTAAAGTTATGTAATGTGACTATCAAAGACGAAATGGTGATTTCATGTTGGGAATTGTTGGTGAATGAGAGTAGGTATTTATATTTTGAATTTTTGTGAGGTCATTATCCAGAAGGGTAATGTCATTGTCTATTTCATTAGATTTATTTTTACACCAATTTTTTAGAACATGCTTGAGATTTTTCAATTTCAAAGGACAAAAAAAAATGAGTCACTATGTTCATACATATTATCCCAGGAGTTTTTGATAATGTTCACTCATTTATGAGATGTGTATATCATGATAACATATGTATATGTATTGGAATATTAATAAGTAGAGTTGATGTCTTGCTTTGTGGTTTTTACTTTTTGGACCTCCAGGATACTTAAGGGGGTCAAATGATCCCTACTGAGTATCGTTATACTCACCCCTGCTCGGGATTCACCTGCACCATGTTGTGTTTGGTGCAGACGATGTAGAACGTCGATTGGGGCTGAGGGATCCAGAAATGGATGATGCTCGGAGGTGGACCACTTGATGTGACGTGATGCATAGGAGTCTAACAGATGTGGAGTACAGAGGATGCGATCTGTACCTACCCTTCAGGTAGTAACCTTGAAGGACAACCCAATAGTTGTATTCTTTTTTCTTTCAATTTTATTGAACTTTCAATCGTACTTGCACTTTTACAGTGGGTATTGTATTCCCGCCCGTTTTTTACTTTGTGCAATCTTTTACTACAGCAGTTTACTTCACAGTTGATTCTTGTTGTGTTCTCGAGCCATGTGTTTCTCTAGTTTTAAATAAAATTACTTCCTATTTTAGATAATACACTGTTCAGTGCTAGACGGCAGCCCCTGAACTATGAGAGGAGGGATTGGGGGTAGTCACGACATGGGCCCCGAGGGACAATTCGTGACAAAGTGGTATCGAAGGAGTTCAGTTATACCGAAGAACTAGAATTCTAATCTTTTCTATGTGGAAATAGTGTTATGTGTTATGAGTTTTTTTTTCAGTTCGTGGAGTCCAGTGTTGGTGCAGTGGTCGACTTATCCATACACAAGGTTCCTAAATTCTGATTTCTGACGCAGCGTATTAAAACACTGATTTTTTGTGTTTTGAAGAGTTTTTACTTATGATTTCTTTGATTCAAATCACCAGGTATAAATTAATGACCATGGTGCACCTATTTTTTATCAGTATGGCACTGCATAGATATCCCACAAGGATTCCCGAGAGAGTACATGATGGTGTCCCACATAGCGATGAGGCTCCGGTGTAGGGCCCTCTTACAATTTTGGCACCTTCATATGGTGTACCAGCAACACCACCACCCATTGGGTAGTAGTTACCAACAGCCGCACTGGCAGATGGTTCACACCAACTGAGCACATTGCATGAGTTCCTGTTGTAGAGGCCATGAGTTTTCGAGGTGAGAATGATTCACAGGCAGTAGAGGACTAGCTAGAGGCTTTGGTTAGAGCGTTCCACTTAGTTGAGATAGCATCATATCAGATGGTGATCCATACTGCCAGTTTTTATCAGTGTGTGACCATGAGGATAGTCCACATGGTGATGGGGCTTTAGTAAATGGACTGTTTCCCGAGATAGAACATTCGGGTAGTGTTCCATCTATATCACTACCCGTTGGTCACCAGTTACAACTGGTGGTACCGGTATAGGACACATGTAGGCTTAGTGCCTTACACATGTTTCAATATCACATACCCCTCAGGTTCTGAGGTGAGCTCGAATTAGGGGGGAAAAGGATTGGCTTGAGGAGGTGGGTGAGAGTTCCCTAGAGCTTCTACAGCTTCTCCAGGAGGACATGTTGATAGCTGAGTATTCATCGAGGTGTACCTGCCATTCTTGGTACATGATGAATACGATATGATCAGTGATTTTATTTTCAGACCCCCAAGAAACGTGTGTTTATGGACATCCAATCAATCACTATTCCACTATGCATTCCTACTTATGTTTGGGTGATAGAGGGATCCTTTGTGGTTGATGGTTCTTTGGATGAGTGGTTGTAGCGAGTGAATGTTAGTAGTGGGAGATCAAGAAACTGACGCTTGTCTTGGAGACTTAGCAGTGTAAAATGTTTCTTGAAGAGGAAGTGTTTGTGACAAATGAATCTATAGGGTTGAAAATTTGGAAGTGGAGTTGGGAGAGAAGCACGACGTGGTATACATTTTGACATATTACAACCCCCACCTCATTGTGGTCCCCACCTGGCCCAGGGAGCTGGAGGAAAAGGGATGGTGGTAGATGCATGTGGTCAATGAGTGTGACCCAAGGGATCGATGAATTATTATAGGTACGGTCTATGTCTACTACTTGTTGACATATTAATAGACATAGGTACCAATCATTCCTTCCTTCCATGAGTCTTGGCCAATACCTAGTGTTTCAGGTTAAACTATTGACTTAACCCTCACATCAGGAGATACCATTATGAATTGACTCGATAATCACACATATGATGACTGTGTGATATGACCCTTGAGGTAAGAGTTTCGGTTGGAACCTAATGGTTGTAGCGTCGAGGCCTTATGACGATAGTTTGGGTATGGACTAGACATCCACAGTTCAGATTCAGATTGACTATATTAAAAAAATTGGTTGTGGATTATCTACAATGTTGGTATGGGGTTTTCCTATGTTGGAGAAAAAGTAAACTCGGGTAGCACTAGATAAACTCATGCATAGGAGCGTGTAGACAATCAATCTTGAGTCGGCTAGCCTTACCCTCATGGCAGTGGAATTTTTGGGTGTTTAGTTCACAACAATAGTGGTATAGTGTGGGGACATATTTTCAAAAGATGTTTCTAGGATTACATCCCAAAAGGGAGGGAGAATTTTTCTTTTTCTGGGTACTACCGATGTTTTGAACCAGAATTTTTCAGGGTAGCAGTACCGCTGTCATCTTTTACGAAGAAGGTGGATCATTTCCTGTAGACAGAGGAGTGTCGACAGAGCTTTCAAGATCTGAGATTGCGACAATGGCTAGAGTTACTTTGGGACTACGACTTTGAGATATAATTTACTCATGGGAAGGGGAACATAGTATTTGACACACTATGTAGGGGTCTAGTCTACAACTACTGAGTGAGGCATCCGAGTAGATAGTCGGGCTGCCGATATCCTAAATGGATCGAGATGGAGCAACTTATCTTCAGTCTCTAATAGTCACTCCCAAACTCCTTTAGCAAGTAAGGGAGGCACAACTTGGGGACATTGACTGTGAGGCTCGATGTGCTCATATATCATCAGAACATGCACTAGACGGATTTTTTGAAGGTGGAGAGCATATCATCCTCTTCAGATGATGCACTATTGTACCAGTGACACTTAAAAAGGATGTGTTGAGGGAGATCCATACATCTTCATTAGTGGTAAATCATGGTGTTGTGAAGGTGTACCAATACTTCCAATATTATTACCAGCAGACATGTAAGAAGGAAGTAGTGGGACAAGTCTCTTGGTGATTGGAGATAGAAACCCTTGATGTTCCATGAGGGAGACCACGTTTTTAATGTGAGTCTCTCCTCGATGGGGAATACTAAGATTTGGCCGAGGAGGCATGTTATCACCAAGTTTTTTTCGATCTCTTTCTGAATCCTCTAAGGATAGGCGAGGTAGAATACCACTTGGCTATTCCACCATAGTGGGACATGGTACACAACGTCTTCCATGTATCCCAACTGTGGAGATACGTGCACGACCCATATCACATCATCGACCACGATGAGCTAGACTTCGATGATGGGGTAACGTTTAAAGAGGTTTCATTGACGATTGAGGATCGACCAAAGTAGTTCCTTCGTGGGTAGTTAATACCTCTACTGCATGTATGATTGCAGAACAGGAAACTCTAAAAGAGAAAATGGTTGCAGGATGCTCAGATTTGTGCTCAGTACACCCATTAGTTTCCTCAGTCTATGTTGTGGATTTTGGGGATGAAAAGCTCTAAAGATTGGGACAATTTAATGAACGAGATTTCTAGGTAATTTTTTATTTATATGTAATTATTTATAGAATACAAAATCAAATGACGCGTGATTATGAAGCCCGGAGTGCCCGGAATGGTCTGTCAAAGTTTTGTTAAACTTTAAATAACGCGCCTAAGTATTTTTCATAAAAATGTAGAATAAATATTAAATGATTTCCTAGATTAAAAATCTGAGGGAACCATTGCGTTTAGGATGGAAGATTTACCCTATGCCTGACTTATTTTTAGTCTCCGCGAGCCTCCTGGGAGAAAACCCAAAACTGGAATAATCGAAAATAAAATAATTTAAAGAAATTATATTATTTTTCAGATGATTATAACTCGCGAATGGTAAATCAGATTACAAATATGAGACAACCACTAATCTTGTGAGGGTATTATCGATTTTGGAAGATAAAAACATTGTCCGGTGCGGGCCACCAGTGAAAGTTATTTTTTTCCATATATAAAATAATTAAGTGACAATTATTTTATTGTAATATCCATAACATCTAAATGGTAGCTCAGATTAAAAATTATGAGAGTACCATTGAGTTAATTAGGATGTGATCACTATTGGAAAAGCCTATCATTGACTAGCATGGGTTAAGGGTGAGCGTTAATAATTTATTGATCGTTTTTTGAGTACGTTCAGTAAATGCGGGAGAGATGTTTTATATCTTTTGAAACGGTGCTCGGATTAAAAATCCAATGGAACCATTGAATCTATAGTGTCAGGATTCTTTTAAGATAGGATTTACATCGAATGTAGTAGGTTTGAAAAAAAGCAAGATTTTGATACATTTAAAAGAATAATAAAAATAATGTAGTTAATTTTTCTTTTCATCCTTCTCCACCAATGGAAAAGTAGAAATGTGGGACAAGCGACATGTCAAGACAATTAATGGAATGAAATTTCATTCTATATAATTTCACCATTGGGGAATTAGGAATGTTTCTAAATAAAGGGCCTCCACTAATTCCCAAAACGTTTCACACCCACCCCCTATCCAATTTATATGGTACATGGTGGGGGGTGTTGGCACTTCTTTTCCAAGAAAAGAAGTGATGACAAAGTACAGTGACGCCAAACCCTTAGAAAATGGAGCTGGTACCAACAGGAGGTGATGAGCGACAACAATACCCCGAATCCGAGATCGACAATCGAGCGGTATTATTGGAGGCTAGTTGCGGGGGACGACAAACACCGAAACGCTTCCACAAACAAGTCCTCAACATCATTCTTTAGGTAGGGTGTTATTTTCATATGTACATTATTGATTCACTCTTCCACATTCTTAAAATTATATAAATTATTTGGGTCAACCGACTAATGGTTTGAACCACGATTCTTTCGTCTTTGTAGGAGGTTTTTGTGGGGTATCTTTTTAGGTTTAATTTTTTTTTTTAAATTCAATCGTTATTAAACCCTTAAAACCCATCGTTTTATGAGCTAACGCAGAGGGTGTGGGATTAACATACCTGACATGAACCTTCTTCTATCTTGCATTCCTTTCACCGCCTTAGAGGACTGTGAGAACATCGACACATGTCGTAAGAGGAGGGACACGACTCGTCAGTGATGACGAACGAAGATGGTGGCCGAAATGATGGTCGGCTATGGGAGGGGGGCAGCACTACCTCCATGCCACCGGTGAACAGAAGTCACGGTAGAGGCTAAAACCACCCCCAGTAGGTTCAATGGCACTTCTGATTTTCCATCCGAACAACCTCTGGGTTGTTTGAGAATACAGGAGACCGGGGGGTTACACCGCCCTCGTCCGACCGAACTGGGCCGCCCTCATCCTGGCCGCCGCCCATGACAGGGCCGCTGCCTTATGAGTGGGCTTCCAACCTCAGACCGGGATGTTGACCATGTGGGACGCTGCCCTAGTAGGCACCCACCCCAGAGGGCATTCTCCCCTGAATGCCACCACCCGAGACTGGGTCTCTACCCAAGCAGGCTACTGCCCCATGTAGGACACCCAATTATAGCAGGGCTGCCATTGCTGGCCACCCCTTGGGGCCTGGACAGAGAATTGGACCAACGGGCTGTGCCCACCTTGGTCGAGCAGGATGATTCCACCTCGGTTCGGCCTTGACTGGGTCGGGCCTAGTCAGCCCACTCAGGTCGGACCAGACCTGGGCCCAACCAGGCCCAAAAACACTAAATGATTCATATCGTGAAATTCGAGTGTCCATTTGATGAAACGTATGCAGCGATGGGACCCCTGGAGTGAGAAGGTCCTTTTGGTATACTCCACATTAGTTTTGGTGATAGTTAGAGTATGTCCGGGTTGGATCCAACCTGAATCCAACCGGACCCTTGGTACTAAAACACTTATAACTCATAGACTGGGTGCTCGATTATTGCATCTTCTATCATGTTGGAACCCTTAAGACATGGAGGTTAATTTGGGTTACACATTTGTGGAGATTAATGATGTTTATGGTATGACCTATATCTCGAGGGGAATGTTCTATGGAACTCTAGCACACTGAGTTCAAGGAATCCAGTAGCTGGCTGTAATGTGAAGAAAGAACATCCATCCTATGTTTGTTAATATCTATCAATATTTTGTAGGTCAATACAAATCAAATCCTATGTTGGTCAGTGCTCAACAATCCAATGTGAGTCAGCGCATACCGATCCCAAGTGGGTAAGATCCTATGTGGATCAGCAAAGGTTATTACCAATCGATCATGTGTGGGTCAGTAGTAGTGATACTTAACAAAATAATATGATCTATCTTATGACTAATAATATATACTTCTGTACTGAAGTTTTAATTGATTGTGAGAAGAGTCTTTGTCCTTCGTGGTGTTACCTGTGTAGTACTTCTGGCTACGTGGTGTTACATGTATTGTACCTCTACCTTTGTAGAGTTGTCTTCATGTTGTTACCTAAGTGGTACTTCTAGATTTGTGTTGTTACTGATGAGGTACTTCTAGCTTCGTGGTGTTACTTGTATGGTACATCTACCATCATGGTGTTGTCTTTATGGTGTTACTTGTGTGGTACTTCTATATTCATGGTGTTACCTGTGAGGTACATCTACATTTGTGATGTTAGCTATGTGGATATTCTATCTTTGTGGTGTTACCTGTGTTGTTCTTCTATCTTCGTGGTGTTACATGTGTGGTACTTCTACCTACGTGGTGTTACATTAGTTGTATTCCTTCTTCATGTATGATATGAATATATCATGATAACGTAGTTATATGTATGGGAATATAACTTTGTAGAGTTGATGTTTTGCTTTGTGGGTTTTCTTTAGAAGAACTCTAGGAGACCTAAGTGGGTCTCAGGGTCTTTACTGAGTATCATTATACTCACCCCTGCATGAGATTCTCCCACACCTTGTTGTTTCTAGTGTAGACAATGTGCAATGTTGATCGAGGGTGAGGGAGCCAGGACTAGACGATGCTCAGAGGTGGATCATTCGATGTGACATGACGCGGAGGAGTCTGATAGACCTGGAGTACTGAGGAGGTGATCTATACATACCCATCAGGTAATAACCTTGGAAGAAAACCAAGTAGGTATTTGAATTTTTCTTTCAGTTGTAATTTACATTCAATTATAATTTTACTTTTATAGTCAGACTTGTATTCGAGTCCCTTTTTACTTTCAGCACTCTTTTACTACATCATTTTACTTCAATAGTGCTTCTTATTCTGTTCTCAGACTGCGTGTTTGTACATGTTTGAAGGAAATAACTTCCCAATTTAGGGAATACACCTTTCAGTGCTAGTATCCAGCCCCTCACCTATGGGAGGTGGGCTTGGGGTATTCACGTCATGGGCCCTGGGGGATTGGTCGTGATAGGGATAAAAATAATCCTAGTTTTATTCTCAATTTTTTTTATAAAAATATGTTTTAGTATGTTTTTTGAATTTACATTATTATTTATACAGTTTTATAAAATACACTAAAAAATTATCACATATTTTTAAAATTATCTTTTCAAATTTAACTTATATTTATGTTTTGATAATGTTCTAAAAATATATATTTTTTGATGAAAATTGAAAATATAGATTTTCAATAATTTTTTTTATATTAAATATTTTACAATGTTTATTATTTAAAAATATATTAAAAATATATTTTAATAATATTATACTATAATTAATAAAATTTATTTCATATCAATTAAATTAATTTTTATTTTTATATAAGTATTTTATATTATGAAAAACGTTTCTTTAAAAAATTTCATTTTTTTCGTGTTTGTGGGTTTGATTTTAAATTAAATTATTATCTTTAGGTATAATTGAATTTAGAAAAATGATGTCCATATTTTTATAAAAATATTAATTATTATTTATTAATGTTAAAAAATTATTTTTCATAATGAAAAATAGAAAATAAATATAAATATTTTACAACAGTTGAGGTTAAAATTGGTTTATCATGGGGATAAACCAAAATATAATGGTATGTTTTCCAATTAAAATTTTATAAATAATATTTTAATTCCATATTTAGTCCTAATAAAATCTATAATTATAATATATATCTATATAGATAAAAGTTTCTATATGGGAAAGATTTTATCATATTTGTTTATTTTTAGAAAAATTTCAATGTGGGTCATCTCCCTGACTTATAAAAGGACACCCCCTATTCTGTCTTATCCAAACTTATAGATCATTTTCTTCTGAAAATACAAAATTAAATAACTTAATTAAATAAATATCCACTATTTTTATTTCTTTTTTTGATCATAAAATCATCCAAGAAAGGATTTAGGTATAAACCTAAATAGGTTGTTCGTAGAAGTGGTATAGGTATCAAATAATTGTTTTCATTTTATTTCTTATTCTACCAACATAAAATAATTGTGAAATGTTATTAAATTATAAAACCTTTATAAAAAACATAATGATATTTTATTAACTTAATTTCATAACCTATACCCTCCTCATATTCCATAAAATGGGAAACAAAACTACATTATGTGTACAACAGACTACTGTCTCACGATCCAATGTAATGTTTTCCATCACTTCCTCTCACTGCGTGAGATAACAATGGTTTTAATGTGTATATATATATGAAATTATTACATAAATATCCAAATGTAATTATAAAATAATATATTCCTTCTTACATTCTAATCTATTCTAAAATGATAATGTCACACGCGCATATGTGTCAACTACCACCTACATGAAGAGACGTAAATCATTTATCATTTTATTTTTTATGAATGAAAATATAAATAAATTATTTAATATATATGAAATATATTATATTTTAATGATTCTGAAATTTTATATTACTATTTTGTTACATACTTCAAATAATGAAAATATTATTCATTTGTATGTACACCCTAACACAACTAAGACCAGAATAATATATTTTTTTCTATATCATTGATGTATTAGAATAAATAATTTTTTTTGATAATTTTTGTTATTTATATCATGATTATAATTATAGAGATTATGGATCCATGATCAATGTACAAGGAAAATAACATCAAAACCATATTATATTTAAAATACAAAGCAGTTATTACTAAAAACATTGAGTTTAACAAATAATTATTAATAAATGGGTGGTAAAAGTATAAAATAAAATAATGTGTGGTACCATTTATGGTATCATATTTTTTTTTTATTAATTTATTTTTTGTATAAAAAATATATATTATATAGTAGGTGTGGACATGTTTGAATGAAGTCAAACCTCATGTAATGGTTAATTTTTAAATCTCATCATTGAATAGAAATTTTTATGATTATTTATACATTGGGAAAATCATGTTCACTTCCCTGTTAAAACCTATATATTTTCTTATGAAAATGTTATTTTTATAAATGGAAGTTTTTTCCTTTCAATTTCCTCTATCTATGTTCTAATAATATCCAAATAATGTTTTAAGAATGGCTAATTTTTTTTCTACAGAGTCAAAAATATTTCTCTTCTATGTATATATTTTTAATAAAATCCGTAAAATGACTATTGTAACATTATGATGTGATTTGAATAAAATTCTACTAATTGTTTAAAAATTTTATAACGTTTTAAAAATAGTCATCCTATCATTTTCTAAAGGAGTTACTTTTTATATTTCTACAACATTGTGAAGGGAATTTTTTATTATCTAATATGAGATGAATATAAATACTTGATATAATGACCAATATCAAATTTTAGTATTTGTTAAGAAGAATAAAATTTTCTATTTGGGTATTTTTTATTAATATTTAAACAATGTTTTATACTTGAGATAAGTGATTTCAATGTGAAAATGAATCTTTTCTCTAAAAATATTCTCGTGAGAATTTTAAAATAATATCATCTATGTCAACATCATTTATTTAATATTATATTGAGTATATAATATAATTTTACCATAAAACATATTCCTTTTTATTTTTTGTTATATCTTTGATAGGGGAATGTATTGATATTTTGTATGATATTACATCAAATATGAGAAAATATTTAATTTTAAGTCATATTGATTAAGTTTTATTTATTATTCATATGATTAATGAATTGGAATTAGTATGTTAAGAGTGAAAAATGGAATTAAATACCACCTATAATCATAGGTATGTCTAAGGATACAAATTTGTTTGGGTATTTTTCCAAAACCATAGCCAATTATATAGGATGTCTTGGTGGAGATGGGTCCACATTAAATGGGAACAACAACCTCTTATACTAGGGTTTTATGAGTTTCTTATAGCACTTATATCTTATTTAAAGCTTTTTAATTTTTTTTAGGAATGGGGTTCAATCCATTTATTCCATAAAAGATCATGTAGAAGTCCAGTTCAATTAATCAATGGTGTCTTCCCCTAATACCTTCTCTTCTCCAGGTCATTCACTGACTTATTTGGGCACTTCAACAATTGTGGGTCCCTCCTCGGCCTAGGATCTATTTAGATCTTTTGTATACTAACTTGTTGTTTGGTGTTTTCATGAGATGATCATCATATAAAGATTCTCCAATGTTTATATCAAGTGGCAGTGTTCAAAGATTATTCACATAGTGGTACACGATGACCATGTGGTAGACCTCTCTGACTATGAATATTATTACCTTGATATATATCGATATAGGGATTCCAAAAATTAACATCTATTAATATATTAGTCTTTGGGAAGTTCTCATCTAATGGAAGCTATTAGATGCCTCTCCCCAATATTGATGCTCGATTTCCTTTTGGATGAGATGCTCTAGTTTCAATGAATAGTTTGGTTCTTGGTTGTCAGTATGAGGGTTGTTAGAAATAGAGTGATTTTTGGAAAAGAGTGGGAATTCATGTGTATGGTTTACAGGACAAGGTTGAAGCTTGTTGACTACCAAACTGGTTAATGTGCCCTGTTATTCGGTGGGTTTGATTGGAATTAAACAATTGCAGTCAATAAGCCATAGTGGTCACGTTTTTGTTTCACTATTGTAGTGGATTATAGAGCATTTTTATTGATTTGATTGAAGGTATCTTAGAACGTAATAGAATTTTCCATGCTTTATTTGGTTTATAGTGAATCTTCTTGTAGTTACCATTGGTTGGTCAAACACGAAAGAGGTAAGAGTGTAATAAAACCCATTATTCCATAACCCTTTATTACTTTTTATTGATGTATGGGCTCCCTAATTTTACTCATGATTATTTTTCTGGTCTCATTTTTCACAAAATTACGTTTATATTACTATTATTTTTTCACATGGTTTTTTTGGGTGGGCGGCCCAAAAGAGAAAAGGGTATGCTGAAACATTTCAATCAGCTCTTCCTTATAGGTTTTTGTTGGTTGGAGATGTGATGTACCACATTTTTATGTACCATCACTTTAAAAATTCCTGGTGGAGTGGGTGGCACAACATTCTTATTGAAATCACTATTGTACTATATGGATAGGGGGTGACATGGATTTATTTGTTGATTTACTTGATGTTATTTTTTCCTTTGGACTTTTGGGTCCCCTAAAACCATTTTTTTTTGTTTATTTCAGACATTTTTTACTTATTTTTAATGTGTTATATCATTTTTTCTTTTTAAGGTAGGTTAACATTTTATGTTTAATAATTATGGATTGACCCTAAAAAATTTTAAAAAATAAGTCGTATAATGAGGATTTTACGGTACGTTTTAGATGTCTAAAATTATACATTAAATCGTTAAGAAAATAGTGTTTTCTTTCAATGAAATTATATTAATAGTTATGATATTGATGGGTAATTATTTATCAAATGTAAATATTTGTAGGGTAATATTTCATCATTATAATTTATAGATATACTATTCATTACTTCTTAGATTACGCAGTATGGATACCCTTTTAGACCATCTGAGCTCATCCTATTATTATTCTACCTATCATAAGATTCCAATAATTTTATTATAATTCATATAAAGGGATATTTTTAAGGTAATAATCATATTATCATAGAAAATACTATGTTTTTTATTTTTGAATTTATTTTGAGATTCATGTATGTCGCTAGTTTTTGAGGACTACTAAATGATATAGCTCATCCAAATGTGATTCATTATATCTAGTGCCAATATAATAATTTTTATAATGACTCTAGGTTACTAGGATCTGAGTCATTATTTTCGGTATCAAAGTATGTTTAGTAAAATCATTGGAAACTAATTTTTTGAAAACAATGATTATGAAATACATCCTTATGACTTACGCTGAGGATAAGTCACTATTTTGGATAAGATTATAATGTTTTGGTATGGTATAGATTATAATTTTTTCCAAAGAATATAACCTTTTTTGGACACTACACGCAGATGTGGTTTCAGATCAGATACATATAGGATTAATAACCTCAAAAAGATTTGGTTAGAGTATATCTCAGTTATTATCCTAGTAAATGATCAGTGTTCTCTAAATGTGCACCTAGTTTGACTCTCATAGAGGATATTATGTTATAATTTAAATTTTATTTACAAACTGTTATGAAATATATGGAATGCATTTTTATATGAGAACAATCACAATGAAAACATGATTTTTTTAAAAAAAATTGTATTAAAATTTAAATTTATGTCTAGTGATTCACTAAGTTTGATATTATACATTATGATAACTCTTGTTATGATCTTTTCTAGTGTATTATATTTTTTATATATGGAATAATGGAAGGAATGGAAGTAATATCAATACAAATAATCATTATATGGATTTCACACATTGGAATGATAATGTAATTGGAGATACATCTACAAATAGATCTAAACAAATTATAACTATATTAGGATTGTTGAATCAGGTAATAACCAATAACATGGACTTTATGTAGTGGAACTCTATACAACATTATGGTGTTACAATGTCAGAGAACCTTATGTGTTGGAAACATTTATCATTTTATGGTACTAACAATATATTTGTAGTTGAGCAGTGTAGATGTTCCATAGAAAATATATTTCTAACATTGGGGATAAATGAAAGGAAGAAAGAAGTCATTGTATTTTATTAACTATCTTGGGATGTATATCAATAGTTTTCATTGGTTAATAACAATATATATGAGGAGGAAATAAAGATCATAGAATAGAATTATTTTAAAGTAATTTTCTTGTAAAATATTTTCCCAAAAAAAATCGAAAGATATGGAACAAGAATTATTGAGAAAAATAATAAAGAATGGGGAAATTTATTCTATGTTTGAATATATATTTACATGGTTGTCATAGTTTATTTAATAATATATATGTAATATAAAGAGAATGATTGATCATTTATTTGATGGGATTAGATATTTCCTTCAGTGTGTAGAAGTCTCCCAAAAATTCTCACCAAATGTGAATAACCTATCATGTATTGTAATGATAGATAAATAATTCTCCCATTCATTTGGCTTAAAATTAATGTAATAGATGGTTTGTATGAGAGAACAAAAAATAGAAAAGTGGATGAAGGGAATGTCTAATTATCCATTTTGTGACACTTGTGGAATGAAATATTATGGTATATTTTTAAAAGGAAAATGAGTGTAGTGTAATAGGATTAAAATACATGTATATGACATAAATTAAGATTAATATTCATCACATTACAAAACAACATTACTGAGGACTGAAATAATTTAATGTTTTTTAAAACATGGAATTTAATATTATGAAATTGGTGAAATAACTTCAATATTAAATAGAAATATCTTCCCATTTTGTAATAATACAAAAAACATTCTTCATAACCTGGAGAAGGAATCACAAAAATGGTTGAGATCAGATTCTCATTTATGGTAAACAAAGTAGATAAAAAATCATTAAGTGCACATAACAGTTTGAGAACATAATCATAATATTTTAAGATAATACAATTCATATAAATGATAAAAATGTTAATTAATATAAAAAATATAGGTAGTTTATAAGACATCAATCATTTGGAAATCAATGAACATGATTCATAAGAGCATAACACTTTCCTATGACAGAGACATGTGGAATACACGTAAACATATGAAATAATTTCCATAGTAGTCAAGGATCACTTCCATAGATATCTTAGTGTAATGGGATCACTCCCCAAACCATTTTACTATTCATGGTTCAATCCAAAACCATATTAGTATATAAGGATCACTCCCAAGACCATATTACTTGCAACAGTTAAATATCAAGACCATCTTAACACATAGAGTCCTTAAATAATCTATGTTCACTCACCATTATAGGAATTTTTATATTATGTCATATATATCTTTACCCAATCCAATGGATGGATATAAAATCCCCACCCACTGTATAATGAAATCATACAAACACGTTTTAAAATAAAAAAATACATTCATCATATCAGGAACACTAAAAAGAGATGTGTTTCATAAAAATCATATCATAAATTTTTAAATAACATGGTAATCATAAAAATTTCATCATATCATATCCTATATAAAATATAGAGATTTTATAATCATTTCTTGATATAATAACCCATGAATGCAAGTGGGTTTTGTAATCATAATATCATTGTATAACATATGAAGAGAAACATGTTTCATAAATAACTTTTCATCATAAACATAAAACCATTCAATGTAAGGACACGAATTGTGTCCTTAGATAAATTACATAGTAAAGCATAAACTATATGAAATGATATTATCATATATAGAGTAGTAATTTTTAATATCACTTAGACCATTACTGAAGAAAAATAAAATTTATTTGAAAATCATTATAAGGAATATTTGTTTTTCAATATCCTTCTTGAAAATTAATTTAAACATATATAAAGTGTGTTTTCAAAACCATTTAAAAAAAATGTAAAGAAAAATATCTGTTCTAATTTTTAAAAAAAATATAAATCATTATAAATTTTGAAAAAAAATTATTTTAAATATTCATTGAAAACATGTAATGGAGGATTTTAAATCATTGAAATCATTTTCATTTAATATAACCTTTAACAAATTTCATAATATTTTTTGAAACTCTTTTAAAAATCTTTTAAATCATTAAACAAAATTTAAATCAATTAATTTCAAATAAACATGGAAAAATTTTATATGAAACTTTCAAAATCAATTAAAACTCTTTTTTAACACAAAACATATTTTAAATCATTTTATTTAAAAATAAAGTTTGAAAACATATAATGGATGCATTGAAAATAATTTTAAAAACTTTTCAAAAATAAATTTTAAAAATTATTTCTCTATAATGTCATCATAAATAAAATTTTAATGAAATTGAATCTTATTTAGAAAACATTGTTTTCACAGACGACACATTTCTAACTGAAGATAGAAATAACGTTATACTTTTTTAGAAACATTTTATTAAGTATCCTCAGTTCGAATGAGTGATGAAATGAGACAATTAGTTGAACATATCATGACTAACCAAAGGATAATAAATGTAATGATAATTCTTGTGATATAGATACTAATATTTAATCACTGGAAGCATAATCATAACCAATCCTGATAAATAGTGAGGTTATAACAATAAAGTCTTACCAATTTGGTAACATTGAATCATAATACCCATGAAACAATAACATTAAATGAAGATTAAAATTATATTAAATTAAGTATATTAATAATATAATAGGTCACCTGGGAATTATATAAACCTCATAGAAAAATATTGATTCATTACATAACATGTGTCTCAAAGAATACAAATTGAGAAAAAATTATCTTACTGCTTTGGTAAATTTTAAAACACTCCCACATGAAAGAGTGATCCTAAAATGGATGTGTAATAACAAAAAATTAAAAAATTATAACCATTATAAAATACATCCATGGCTAGTATGCACCCTACATATAATATGTTTGTGGTGAACATGTCTTCTATCTCAAAGAATTTAAATGTGATATGAAAATTCTTTACTACATGAGAAACATTTAAATCATGAGATACCTGAAATTATAACAAAAATTAAAACTTAATATCATTAAATAAATTTAATTCATTATATAAAATTTCATATGGAAGTATATTCACCTCATATAATAAACGAGTTGTGAATATAGAAAAACTCTCACAAAAATAATATTGAGACATGAAATCACCTTACCTTACGTCTTGACTTCCTTTATACCTGTTTAAACCTATTGTACAATTAATATATATTAATTATAAATGTAAAATATATCCATATTATTTTATATAATACTATATATTATTTTCATATGACTTTATATTATCCATTTATTAATTTTTTGATAAAGTTATATTTCATTTAATAATCACAATGTATTTTCATACATGTCATGACTTGTTGTTCTTGGTCCTCTTACTTAGATCATGATTTAATAATATAACAAATTAAACAAATTATAAATATATAAAATATATTCAGTATGTATTTATTTATAATTTTATATAAAATATTAAAATAGTAAATACAACATTCCATTCATTGAGATGGGAGAACATACATATGCATTAACATTGATTCCATTTTCTTATCGTACTAAAAGTAATCAAACAAATTAAATGATATAAATATATTATAGTTATATTATAATTATTATTCAATAAATATAATAAAACTTATATAAAAGAAACCCTTAATACATTCTATGTAAAGCGTGAATGAATCACTTCGCTTTGAGGTGTCAATAGTCTACACGTCCACAAACGATGTTAGCATATTCCCAAAAATGGAAATCATGAAAGTATGTGATATATAATAATTAAATAAGAATAAATAAATCATAAATATAATATATATTTTATAAAAATATTATTTCATTTTTTATTCCCAACCATGATAGTTTGTACAGGAATAATGAACTCAGTCCCTTCGCGAGGCGGTAGTCCGCTTTACGCACGAATAATGATTTCGTATCCCATTTAACAAAAGTGTGTTTGGGTGTAGTCCATGAACATAGAATAAAAAAAATCAGTATATTTAGGATGTATAAATTATTATATATTAATGTAAAAATAGTAATTGAATGTGTGGAGAATGAAATAAAACAAATGTTCTCGTTGAAGGACATTCCATCTTCTTCAGGTAACTCTTATTGGTTTCCCCGAAAGAAATAATTTGTTTGATTTCAAAAAAAATTTAAGATGTATATGATTAGAGGAGGGATGTTGGGAGATTATTTAGTATGGTTATAAAGGATACAAATTTTTTTAGTTGTGTGAAGAAGTGAGGATAGTGAGTTTCCATTAATAGTGGAGGAGGAGTGA
Organism: Viscum album; assembly: GCA_963277665.1. Taxonomy (NCBI): domain Eukaryota; kingdom Viridiplantae; phylum Streptophyta; class Magnoliopsida; order Santalales; family Viscaceae; genus Viscum; species Viscum album. The sequence goes on from OY728130.1 coordinate 1,717,446,513, forward strand.
CATTATTGTAAATATCAAAATCCAAACACTATTAGGAGGTCTAGATTACATAATAACCCACCAATAATGAATCATATTATAGTAAATAGGGTATGTGGGTGAAATATGTTAATAAAATTTGTTTTGGACAATTTTATAGGTCTGTTATCCAAATATGTTTAATGTTCAACCACTAAGTAAACTTGTTTTTTACCGTAATCACTTTAATTAATTTTAATTGCTTTCAACAATATTAATGGTCCAAAACGATGTTGAAAATAATTTAAATTATAAAATATTCTGATAAATAAAAACTATTTCTTCCAAATTCAAATCAATTAATTGGTTGAGTTTAGTTTAAAATTAATCTCGTATACCGGACATAACAATTATTAGTTAATGTAAAAAGTTCAAAGGTTTTTATTGTAATTATATCCAATTTCAATATGAAATTCATTCCAATGGACCAAATTATATTTATTTATTTATAATTAAACTATATATACATTAAAACAATTAAAATATAATTTAACTATATATGTAATTTATATTAAAATGTAGTTTTAACTATAAATTTTGTGTTTTTAAATATTGATCTAAAAATAGAACTTCTCAAGAAAAAACAATGTAATATTCATAACATTATTTAGAAATTCCAATCAGAAAAATTAATTTAATTTTTTAAAACATAATTTTAAAAATGTAAAATATGATAGTTAAAATAGGTTCACTATTAAAAATGTTGTAAAATATCATTTTAGAAAACCACGTCTTTTTATGTGTAAAATTGGATCTATTTATATATATTTTCCAAAAAAACATAACATGAATGATATATATATATATTTTAATTAAATATATTAAGATATATTCATTTATACCATGAAAATAATTATTCTACTATTGAATGTATAAATATAAAACGTTTTTTAACAAAGAAAAATTGGTTTTCAAAAATGTAATTTCTTTATTTTTAAATAGTTCTTACTCTCATTCCTTATAAATTTGTAACCATAGAATTATTAGTGGAAATAATATTTTCCTAATATAATTAATTATTTTCATACTCTGCATTCTAATGTCTAGTTGACATATATAATAAAATATTACTATTAATATTAATATTATATTGAAGTTTAATAAAACTCAGTATTTTATATCACACAAGCTATCCTCAATATTTTGTGAAACACAATCCAAACATAGTGTTTCATGTAACACAGACTTATATAAGTGTTTCATATAGAACAATATTAATTTTTTTCTCTATCAAGAAATGATAACATGGAGTAGCATGTATTGTAATCCATCAATAAAATTTAATTTATTCAAAAGAGACACATAGTAAATAGATACTCGGTGTGTTACAATATACCTCCCAAAAAATTAATTTCTTCCTTGAAATTAATCATGGTAATAAATGGTTTAATGTTTTAAAATTTCTTTATAGAAACCCACATCTTAGAAAAATGAAAAATGAAACTTTTATAAAAAATGGATATATTGAAACATAATGGTTACCCAAACTAACTCATAACTGGTTTCCTTATAGGATAACATCAGTGGGGGTGAATATTGGAAATTGAAGAAAAGTGTAAATAATAATTGATAATGATATATATTACTAATCACTAGAAACTGGATGATCTAGATACTATTAAAGAGTAAAAAACCATAAACCAAATAGGCATGACTAAATGGATTTGATATTATAAAAATGATGATAACACGATTTTTTTATTTCAAAACCCATTTTCCTAAAGTTCAAGAATATTCACAAGGTGATATAGTTACTTGATTTAATTACATTTAATATGTACAATCTCACCCTTTTGTTTTTCCTTTACCAATTTCTAGATCATCACTTACTCTAAAAAATGAAGGTGATTTTTTATGCCTAAATCACTAACAGATCATAAGACACATTAATTTAGTGAGAGGTAATTCCTTTTATCTTTAGTTGTAATAAAAAAAATGGTTAACATAGGTTACCCAATACGAATAAAACTTCATATTATGAAATATTTATTTCTAAATTCTCATTCTAAGCTCAATATAAACATTTTAATAAATAGTTATCCTTTTGACACGTCTGAATGATAAAAATTTAAAACATGAGAAATAAGGACATTAATTTTCTAATGATCATATTGACATTGATATCCCATATATTACAAAGCATATAATGAATGTCACATACCAAATATGTGAATACCATCACAATGTACCCTCTTAAAATCTGGTAATAACCAAAATTACTATAAAACCATATTGAAAAAAACACGATTCTTATTTACTTACATAGAACACAAATTATTGGATATAATACTTAAATAAAAATAATACTATAAACCTTATCCATGATAGAATAAACAATTTTTACACACAATCCTTTATCAGTTATGAGGCCATCAACAATATCCAATTTTAACCAAACTAAACACTATTTTCTAAATGTCATGATTATATTAAGGGGAACATTTCCATAATAAAGGGTTTTATAGTAAATAATAACTTTCCAATAAATCAATTTTTAAGGTCATACGTACCATTCAACCAATTATTTCAAATCCTTAATTGAAAACATAGACAGAATAATCCTTATATATTTCACAAATACAATAACACAACCATTGAATTCCAAAAAATAAATACGTAATTCATCTCACTTCATTCTCAAACATTTGTCTAAGCTTTATCATCTTATTATTTAGAACTTTTTTATTTTATGTGGAAACTATTGTCACATAATCATAAAAAAATATAAAAATTACCCATAACTCATTTCTTATTACCTTAACAATCATTCCCTTTACGATTTTCTTTAATAATTAAATTTCTCATCAAATTTAATATATTTAATAGTTAATGATTTCTTAGGGAGAAAATTATTCACATATATTTATTTAACTGATGTTTTGATTTTTATTTTTTAGTTACTATATTTATTTCTTTTTCTATAGTTAAAATATCTTCTTATTCATTTGATACCCTCAGTTGGATGATTCTTCCCACATTCTCAACATATAAGAAACTAAATCATTTTTACACCAAGGTGACCATAAAATGATATCTAAGACACCTATTTCCATCGACTATTTGGGTTGTTTAAGAGTTGGTTATGATATACAATGTTAATCATGTATCATAAAAATAGATTAGATAAAATTCCAAAATCCATTACTCTAGATATCACCCCTTCTGTTCCACATCATAAAATAATCCATTACATTAAATGTTAATAGAGTTCCTTCTGGCTTCCACCATTGGTTAAAATCAAAAACCATATTGTGGGAATCCGTAATAATAGTAAAAGTCCACTTAATCATGATAAATAACCTATTGTATTTATAAATTATTACAGATTATTAAATATATGTAAATTAGGTTTTCCTAGGTTATTCAAAGCCATATTATATTTAAATTCTTTTATAATGGTCTGTAAGGATATTCTGAATTGACAATGAATTTCCATTATATGTGTAAAAGCAGGTGTACTATAAGGACCATTATGATACAGCAGTACCCAATTGAGTCTAGATCAATATATTGTTTTCAAGGTTAGTAGCCCTATTTACATCTCTTATAGAGCCATATCCACTCTTAGTATCTAGACATGGTTGTATTTCTATGAAACCACTCTATATTTAATTTATCAAAATTAAAAGGCATTTTCCTATACTTAAACTCATCCTTAAATTTAGCCTTAGTATATCCATTAACATATCTTTAAAAATAACTACTGGGATATAACTATTTTTTTATCCTATTAATTTACAAAGTATTACTAATATTTTATTTTGATTCCATATATATTGACTCTAGAAAAAAAATACAAGGATATTACATAATTTGAAATTAGTATTCAAAATACTACAAAATAACTTGCATTAGTAACAAAATATTTTAGTTCCTTTAAAATCTTGGAACAGAAGATTCTATCTTGGTAAAAGATCTTAAATGTTCTTGATTAATTTATCCCCATTTAATACTCATACAAATAAACTGTCATCATAAAATGTGAAAAGGAATCATAATAAAGGGGGACATTATATGCTCACTAATGGTAAATAAAAAAGATAAAAAAAAATAACATGAACCTATGGGTATCAGAATATGAAAATTAAATTTTAAGATCATATGCAACATATAAAAGGTTATAATATTGAGTATTTAAATAAATATTATCATTTTATTATACATGAATCATAATGAAATCAATAAAAATTTCTCACGAGAGAATAAAATTGGTATAGTACATAGACTTGTAGCATACACATAATAATATGAAATGATTTCCATATTTTTCAAGGCTCGCATACAATGATATCTTAGTGTAATGGGTTCACACCCCAAACCATATTTTTGGTAAATTTTTACTCCCAAGACCATCTTAGTAGTAAAGGTTCACTCCTAAGACCATCTTAGTACTAAACATTGACTCTCATTACCATCTTTATGAATGTCCCTTACTAATCCAGATTCACTCCCTACTCCAATCATGTTTATATAATGACATATAAATCAATAACAAATAAATTGGTGGGAGATATAGGTCTCATTAATCACATAATGAATTCATAAATATATGTTCCACAAGATAATCAACCATTCATCATATCATAACCCATAATAAAAAATGGTTTTCATAAATTTTTTTTATTATAACCAATGAAGTACAATGGGTCTCAATTTTTTACATATAACAACCTCGGGAAAAGGGGAAAATTTTATAATATTTTCATTATAGAAAAACATTGGAATGGAATGAGGTTTCATATTTATATTATTATGGTCTAACCTATATATGTTATTGGTGTTCAACAAATAACTTGTCGTCTAAACATAAATAAATTCATATAAATGAAAATAATTATTTCTCTGGTTTACAACTACAATAATCATAGACTATATCTAGGTATTTCATCTTTTAAGTAGAAGGATTTTGAATGATCTCACTGATCAGTCCATAAAAAAGTGGACTTTATTTGAAAATCCTTTTTTATGTAATTATTGTTTTTCAAAATTATTTTCCTTGAAAACCATTTTTAAAACTTATGAAGTAATTTTAAAAATTAATTCAAAACTCTTACTAAGAAAAAAAACCTTTACATTTTTAATAACACTTTTTAAATCATAAAACCTTTTAAATCCTTCTTCTTTAAAAATAATTTTCAAAACATATATAGGAATATTTTAATTAAATAAAATACTTAATTTTAGAAATATGATTTGTAAAATTATAAAATATGACTTGAAAATAGTTTAAAACACCTTTTAGACATAAAATAATTTTTAAATCGATTTATTTGAAAACAAACTCTTTAAAATTATTAAATAAACTTTGAAAATCACTTAAAACACTTTTTCAACATGAAATATTTTGAAAATACCTTTATTTGAATATAAACTTTGAAGTCTTATAAATGAGGTTTTGAATATAATATTAAACACTTATTAAAAGATAAAAAATGTCAAAATAATTTTTCTTGAGACTGATATAAAAATAAAATTTAAAATCATTTCAAAAACATTTTTAGTAAACCATTTTTTTAAATAACAAATATTTTCAACCGAAAAAATAAATTATCTCAGATTTTGAGCAATTTATTTTTATTAAGTATTATAAGTAACAAAGGGTATCAAAATGTTAACATTAATGAAATATATCATGAATAACTATAGTATAATAAAATTTTTGATAAATATTTACATATGGGTTATTATATTTCATCAATTAATGCATAATCCAAAATAATCCCAATAAATAATGAGATTGTAGAAATAAGAAAAATACCAATTTAGAATATTTGAATCATAATGAACCTAGAATATTAAAATTAAATGAATCTTGAAATATAAATAAATCATGTATATTCAGGATATATCATGTCCAAGTTTTATTTTATACTCCTCGTTATATAATATAGATGCATAACAAAACATGTGTCTCAATGAAGTTAAATTTAGCCAAAATTATCTTACCTGTTTGGTAACATTGTAACACTAACCCCGTGAAATAGTGATACTGAAATGGATTTTCATATACTGAAAAATAAAATTTAATAATAATAAAATACTTCAACGGGAATCATCAAAGACACATATAAGATATAGTAGGTGAATATTGGGTGTGCATCAAGAAAAATAAATGTGAGACAGAAAGCCCATACTACTTGAGTAACGTTTTAATCATGAGATCAATGAAATAATAACATAAATTAAAACATAAAATTTAATTAAATAAATGAAATTAATGACATAAAATTTCATAGGGTAGTATATATAGAACATAAAATAAATGAGTGGTTAATATAGAAAAATTTTCACATAAGGATATGTTAGACTACAAATCCACTTACCTTAAGTTTTGACTTCCTTCGTACATGTTAAAAAATCCACTATAATAAATATATCATTATTATATATTTTACATAGAAGCATATACCTATATATAATACCATAAAATATATACATATGAATTTATATTTATCCTTTATTACTAATTCCATGTTAGAGTAAGGTTTTAGGTAATAACCTCTTGGTTTTTTATACATGATTTTACATTCTATTCATTATCTTATTATGTAGATAAGGGTTTAAAAATATATATAATGATAAAAATGATAAAAATATAATATAAATTTTTTTTATATATTTTTATAATATTTCATAAAATACATAAATGGGAAATTAAATACATTGTTCATGGAGATGGCAATCTTTACAAACGCTTGAACAGTATTTCCAATTTCATGTTGTATTGAATAAATTAATGGTAAATTATATATACATATATATGTATTATAATTAAATTATAAAAAAAATTAATATATATTAATCATTTCTATCAATCCCATCCATAATACATTCCATGTAAAGATTGAACTAAACACATCACTTCGAGGAGGTGGGTAGTACACACCTCTTCTTCAGGAAACTCTTTTTGGTTTTCATTGAAAAAGTTACTAGGTTTGATTTATTCCAAAATTTAGGATTATATGATTCTAAGGATGTTGTTTTTTTGGTTTATTTTGACAGGTTTTTTATGATAATTAATTTTTTAGAGGTGTGAATTAGTGTATAGAGAGTGTTCCACATAATAGTTCAGGAGTAGTGGCATTCTTCTAACTACAAGCATGAAAACACTATTTAGGGGTATTCCTTACATAATGTGCCTCCAGTAATAAAATATTTTTAACAAAATATTGTATATATTGGAAATATGTTATGATAATGGGGTAATAATATGTCCCTAGGTCATCATCCTTTATGTTTAATTTTTAGCCACCAAGTGAACTCATTTTAACCTTAAATGCTGTAGTTAATTAGATTTTCTTTTTCAAATAGTTCTGATAAAAAAATATATTTACCTTAATATAAATTATAAATAATTATTATTCAAAATATTTATTCCATTATTGAAAATTAAAATAATATAATTTGAATATTTTAATTTAAAATAAATCCCATAAATATGGTGAAAAATGGAGTTTTGAAGTAAAATGATCAAAAAATTTAAATGTTTTTATATTTAATTTCAATGTGAAATTGATTTAAATGAAGTAAAATATATTTATTTATTTATTTTGAACTAATTATACATTAAAAAAATTTTAAAATACAATATAAATATATAAATAATTTTTTAAAATATAAAGTTTTAATTAAAAATTACTATTTTCACTTTAAATCTTTAAAATAATCATCTCATAAAAAAAATTAACCCTTTTATAATTTTAAAATTACGTTTCAAATTTTTTTTACGTTCCTGATATTATTTATAAATTTTTTAAAAATTATATTTCAAATATGTTAACAATTAAATGGTTTTAAAACTACCTTTTAGAAAAACATATCTCTTTATATGAAAAATTAGATTTATTCAAATCCATTAACTAGGAAAACACAAGATGAATGATAAATATTTTCTTAAGTATTATATATATATTTCATTAAAATAATTCATAAAAATACGTGTTTAAATTTATTTAGAAAAAAAATCTGTAGAACAAAAAATAATTTCATAGAAATGGAATTTCATTATTTTTAAATAATTTATAATATAATTCAAAAATAATTATTAACCAAGGAATTAGTTGTCTATATTAATTTTTTATAATTTAGTTGATAATAATAATAAATGTAATTGAAATGACTTTGTGAAAATTATAGTTATATTTTAATAATAATATTAATTGTATATTGTAGTTCAGTAAAATTCTGTTTTGTGTGCCTTGAATGTAATCTAAGGAACACAGTATTGTGTAAAACAAAACAAAACATAGTGTTCTGTGTAACATAATCTAATAAAATTTCTATACAGAGTGAAATATATATGTCTTCTTATGGATAAAGCAATCATAACATGTTGTAGCATTCAACACAATCCATTTATGAAATTTAAAATATTCAAAAAAAGAATGCTCACTAAACTTGTGGTCTAACAAGGACTTTTTTAAAGTGTCCATAAGAATTAAAAAATTATTTTGAATATAAGGGTAAATAAAGATCACTATATTTATATTTATTTAACTATTATTTAATAAGGATTTTTTATAACTATTTCTCAAAATTTTAATTGAAATAACCATTAAATAATCCAAGGGGAGATGTTCAAGATTATGAAATCACTATAAGAAACATGGAATTCTATAAGGACGTGGTAATATTTAATTTTTTTTTGAGCCATGATTGAAAATTCATTATTTTATTATAGTTCTATAAAAAGAATTATGTTAGCATAATTTTTTAGGGGTATCAGATCACCAACTCAATGATTATATATTTACATGATTCTAAAAACTTATAGTGTTAGGATGGTAACATCTCATGTCTATAAATAATCATTGATATATGTTTGGGGGATTTTTCTTCCTATGAATCCTTTTATAGTTCCTATTTTTTTAATTTTATGTGATTTTCAGTATTGATGGGATCTCTCAATATTGTTCAACTATAAATTATCGAGGATGGGACGTTATATTTGATATTATACGTCCACCATCATTCATCTATCAGTGCGAGGATAATGAATAAAACATGATGGAAAATAGTTTTTCATTACGCTTTCCTACACTATTCATGGGGAACATTTACTTCAAATGGCTACAGAGAAACTAAATATTGAAATTGGGCTTATTTTCATGAATACAACGATATATTTACTAATAAAATTCCTATTATTCCCCATAATTATGATGTTTAGTTTTCAATATAACCCATACATGGTTCTATTTATATTTTAAGTAATCTAAATATAGTGGACCTAATAGAGTTATATAAATTAATGAGGAAAAAATGAGAGATTATTGATAAGGGATTCATTTGGACTGGTGATTTTCTATAGACTACACATGTTCATTATGTTAAAAACATATATGGGTCAATGACTCTTTACATTGATTAATAATAACATTAACATATAATTATTAAAACAATTTATCTTCTACTATATATCTATGATCTATTTGATCAATTAAATGGAGATCTATATTTTTCAAAGATTTATTTTTGATCTGGGAATCATCCGTTTAGGATTAAGAAGGAGGATATTCATAATACATCCTTCCAAAAGTGGTATGGTAATTATGAATTTATTTTAATTCCATTTAGACTTATCAATTCTCCCTGTATATTCATGGATTTAATAAATAATGTTTTTTAATATTATGTTGATTAGTTCATTGTATTATTTATAGATGATATTTTTATAAATATTCAAAAAAAATGAAGAGTATGTGGAATATTTGGTAATTGTGATAATATCCCTGAGTAATGAGATGTTGTATTCAAATTTTACCATGTGATAACTTTGGATATATAATTCCTCTTTATAGGGTCATACAATCATAAATGAGGGTATATGAGTACATCCTTTAAATATTGAAGTTATTGAATGTTAGAGAAGACCAAAAATAGAAATTTAGATTCATATATTTCTCAATTTATATATATATATATATTATAATATATTTATGTAAAATAACTCATGAATTCCAAGTATACTCACCCTTATCACTCAAAAGAGAGACAAGTTTATTTATACCAATGAATGCGTCGAAAACCTCAAGGAGCTAAATGGATTGTTATTTAGTAATCATGGTCATACACTACTCATTAGTAGAGAACGGTTTGTAATCTTGAAAGATACATCAATGAATACATTGGGGTTCATAATTATATATATTTACATGGTGATATTATATAAATATATCTAATTAAAAATTTATGAGAAAAATCACCCAACTAATGATTTGGTGTAATCTATAGAAAATTTTCCATTATATTTTTGGAGAAATTATATGTATGTTGAATGGTGTGATATATATACTGATTATAAAATATTTAAGTATATATTTTCAAAGATGGAGTTTAATATTCTCAAAAGAATATGGATTATTTTTATTAATGATTATGACTGATTGATACACTACCACCCCGGGAAGGGAAATATGGTTTTTATTTCTCTAGCTCAGAAAGACGACAATATCTTATCAAAGATAAGTATAAATTAATATCCAATATGATTGGAGTTTAAGAAGAAATAACTTGAAATCAAAAATTAATAAGTTAAATATTATCTTTTTCAGATGATTCTTTAACCATATATTAATGTGAGCATCAAATATGCACAAAATGAAGATGTAGTGACGTAGAAGAAGGTATGAAATATTTTTTAGTTAAAAAATAATTGTAATTGGATGATAAGGTTTATGAACCATTTATATTTTCCAGCCATATTATTTTTGAGGAATGATATATTTGATGATGCTAATATTTTATCTTTATCTATTCAGACAGCAGTAAAAAGATGTGTAGAGATATTAATGTGTAATTTCGGAGAGAAAATATGTAGGGAAATTTTGGTGAGTATATATCTTGGTCACTAGTATGTCATCAAGTTATGGATTAGATATTTAAATCTAATGGGATGACATAACCATTACCTATACTTGAATAAGAATAAAAAAATAACCATTTATTTAGTGGTCAGACTCCCTGAAAAATCAAATGTTAGTTATGCTATATGGGTTATAGTTGATCATTTTATGAATTCATCACACCTTATTTCTATACAATAGTATTTATATCTTGATAATATTTTATGAAAATAAATTACTGAAGTGGTATGGTTTCATGGATTACCCCATTATATTTTATCTAATTGGAATATGAGGTTTACATGGATGTTCATGCATAGTCTTCAGTAGGTTCTAGATATATTGTGAAGTTTCAATAATTTTTATTGTCCTTAAATAGGAAGTTTTTTTGAGAGGAAAATTAAAATACTCTAGGATTTTATGATATTTTTTTATATGTATTTAAAAAGATGTTTTGTTCAACACATTACAATAGTCATTATTTATTTACAAAAATTTATTTCACTCAAATATTCGGATAAATATTATTGATATAAGTAGCGTTTGTTTCCAATAAATCAATTTTTGTTAATGGATCAAGTGGTGGTCCCTAAAAAAATTATATGGATTTATGTAGTGGAAGAATATGTCATGATTGAACATTCGTATATTCTACAAATATGATGATTAATTGTACTGGTCTTATTATAAAATACTTGTGTCAACAAATATAAACTGTTAACTAAAATTAATGGGAATAATTGAATGTATTCCATTAAAATTATTCTTAAAATAATTTTAAGAATTAGATAATTAGGGTGTTATTCTAATAATTTATTACTGGATTTACATTTAAAAAGGATTCCCAACCATGTTAGGATGATGGTATAACTAAACCTTGCACATGTGGGAAGACGACATAAACCATGTGGGGTAATTGATCCACAAATCCCACATGAGTGTACATGTGTGGGTAGGACCATGTATAAAGATCATATGATCAAATACGCAGCGACATGGATGAGACAGTGTATAGGGCCCATGGGGTATTAGAGGGCTTGTGCATGAGAGTCTCAAAATATGATTCATTGGTGTAATTTGTGATGATTGTTAATCTCTTTTAGTTAGATTGAATTTTGAAAAGGCAACGAGTTTTTATAAAGAGGAGATTTGGATATCATGAAAATAAGTTTTGGACATGAACAGAGTGCATGTTGTTTCTCCATCATTTTAGAGTTAGAAAGAATAAGAGATACATGATCTGCATGGCCTATTTCATATTTTGAATCCAGAACAGTGCATATTCCAACAAAGAATCCATGTTCTTGATTTGTCCACGTGAGGGTTCTCCATGTATTTTTGAGAAAACATAATATCTCTAATAGAAATTATGATGTGTTGGGACAAGATATAATGAACCTAAGTCATACATGAAAGTTTTCCTTGCCTGATTTTTTATTATTTGAATAATAGAGGTCATTATAAGATGTTTTTTCAAGCACTGGATACAACCACATGATATCAACTCACGACGATAATAAAATAACATAACAAAATCTAAAAAGTCAATTATCCATCATGAGAACATGTGGCATTACACAATGACATACACACAATAACTATGACATCGCATGATGATCATGGATCATGTGAAAGTAGAGAGAAAATCATGATTCAACCATGTGAAGATGAATGTTTAATTGATTGTGAGAAAGGAATATCCTTTATAGGTATTATCATTTACTTTATTCGAGTTTTTTATAAATAATTCAACCAAGGAATCACATGATCAATAAAGATACCATGTGAACAAAAAGCTATCATGTGGTCCTATTGTCATTCAAGCATATTATAGAGAGGCCAAGACTTATGACCATTCAAAATTCAAGATATACATAGAGATCCTCAGATGGTTAATGATTCCCTAAAACAAAATAAAAATAAGAGTAACACTATTGCTATAAACTATGGCATAGTTGAGAGTTTTAGTTGATACCATTTGATAAAGATAGAGATAGATATATATCTTATATGATAAAATATAAGAATCTGCGTTATTTATTCCTGCTAATGAAGAAAATAACCAAGATTATTCAATAATGTAGAGGATCATCTTGATAACCACGTAGGATTATAAAATGACGAGATGAGACACCATTGAAAAAAAACTTCTCGCACAACTGTGATCTTGCAGGTATTCTTCTTCTCATCTAAAATATACCACATACAACAATTGTCTCATGATGATGATTGATCTGGCCTTCTAGGTCATGGTTAGAGTTCATGATAGTTACTCATAGAAAAAATACTTGTTTACGTGATGAAAAGGAGAAGAAACTAATTACACAAAATGTTTCATGAGATGGCTTTTAAGAAACTCATATGCTAGAACTGGTTTACCTGAAATTGATTTCATGGAACCCACTAATAACTTATATGAAAGAGTTACTAAATAACTATTAATTTATTGTCATACATGATTTACGCATGAAAAGACAATAAGATAATCACATAATGGCTACCTAATTAGGCAAATGATTTCTAGTTATCATGAAATAAATTTAATATAATATTTATTTTTTCATGACTCATTTGTGATCCTTCAATCCTCTACCCTTTTTCATATGATGCTTCTCATATGGTGTAGTAAATTATTTCATGGAGTGGATGTATATGTCATGAAACATTGTGGATGAAAACAATTTTTGAAAGGGAACATAAAATAAATATCACTTATCAAATTATGTGTGTTTGATATTTGAGTTTTTTGGATGATAGTTAGAATGAAGACACTGTACTAGATAGAATTTAGTTTTTCTAAGAATTTTAATCAAGAAATAATTTTATAATCAAATTGTAATGATGTATTAAAAGAAATATCTTCATGAACAGTTGAAAAAACATGAAATATTCAATTGTGATGTTTCATGCACTATTTATGTCCTTTTTTAGGAAGTGTGATAATTTTTCCAGTGGGAATCTAGAAAGAATATTTTGATTCTATGTTGTTGAATAATTTTAGGTCATAAATTCTTGTGACCATTGTGGAGAATCTATTATTTATGTGTCTAACTAATCAAAATATAGACTAGGATTACATTAAGACCACACCTTAATTTTTGTGTGTGTTCTTATGAAATTTACTTTTACTACATTTATTAAAGGTCATTCAATAACATGAGTTGATCAGATCCTAACAGGTCAACAATAGTGAATTTTAAATTAAATGAAATTTTTAAAAACCATAACTTATTCCACTAACCCTTCTTAGTAGTGTAATATCTCCCCGATCACTTTAATTAGTATTAGTGGTAGGTTCCCTCTATCAGGATCCACTATGTACTAAAAATGGATAACATAAATTCATTAAATAGTAGGGGTTTTATTATGTTCTATGGAATGAATGGTCACAATTGGAAGAATATGATATTTTCCTATCTTCTATATCATGTACTTTATGTTAAATTTATAGTAATGGTTGGGTTCACACCAGTATTTAAATATGGTCATATGAATTTTACAATTAAGAGAAATATGGAAGTGGATGGAAAAACTCAGAATGATAATCTTCTTTATTCTTCAGAAAAAGTTTACACAATGGATATAAGAGTAAAAATATTTAATGAAATATGTGACAATTTTGATTGTAGTTATCAAGAAAATGTGAAAGCCATGAAGGAAAAAATTTACAAATGTAGCGGAGAAAAATTTTATGATATCATGATGGATAGAGTTAAAAATAGTGATGTCTATATACAATACAAAATGAAATTTTCATAGATATTCTAGGTTTTTTAGAAAGCCTTGATGAATCAATTATTCTCAAAAAACGGAGGAGATATTTCCTTGATTGGTATGATCCAATATTACCACAATTATAATACAAATATGATGTTACTCACAATGAATAAATAAAATTATCATTGAATATGAAATGTGAAATCTTCGAACCTTCTAGAGTAAGATTTAAGATAAAATGTATTTTGAGGCCATTTGGAAGAAAAAAATAAATGATAATTAATTGTAAGAATTAAGTGAATATAGTAATGAAAATAAATATAATGAGAATAGCATAATCAGTAAAACTTCATAAAACAATATTCAATACGGGAGTGCTATATGGTAATGGTAAATTACAACAATGGTTTTACAACTGTAATGACATTGGGAACATTTCTATAAATTATACACAAAATATGTTGTGTAGTACTTGATATAGATGATCAAAAACCACATAAAAATAAATCCAGAAAGAGATAAAAAGGAAGAACCAAGTTTGATGTAATGAAGAAGAAATTAATTAAATGTAAAAGGGTAAGTATAGTGATAAATGAAGAGTAATGTAACTATAAATATCAAATATCCAATCATAAGATGAATCTAACCATATGGATCATGTGGAAAAGGGGTTTATATCTCTGATAGTGATGTTGATAAAGGTGAATGAAAAGAGATAGAAAAGATGTTGAATAATTAATTAGAGTCCAATTCTGAGAAAAATAATAATATGAAGAAGGAAAATAGACTATTATTGAAATAAAAATAAAAGATATCATATTTAAATGATAAATTTTAAAATAAAGAGATTATTTATATTTAATAAATCAAAAGACTCAAAGTTAATGAGTAAGAAATCAAAAAATTGTAAAATAACATGATGAAAAAGTAGCTCTAAATGAATAAGAACAATAGAAAACTCAATATAAATGTATTTAAGAACAATATAAGTTAATAAAGATTAAATAATATTTTAACAAGTCCATATAGCTCAAGGAAAAATAATTAGAAACTCATAAAAAGATTTTTTCAAGGAATCAAATTAATTCAAGTATTTAAATTTCTAAATAAATTTGTTATCTCAACTAAATGAGGTCCCAAAATAAATTTTGGACAAGAATGCAGCATGAAGAATATTGAGAAATTATATTCCAATTTAAAGGAATAAAGAAATTATTTTAGAAGATATTTTCCCTTATAGAAGATAAAATATTAGTATATAGAAAAGAAACATCAGAAAATCATTAAGAAACATCTATTATTAGTTGGGAATATCTAGTTTCAACAGACACTTATAGTGTTAAGGAGTGTTTGGTTTAAAACCATACTTATGTTGGTATAAAATATCCATACAAAAAATGAGACAAGAACTAAGAGGGATCAATTCTATGGAAAGGAATGAAATTTATCAAAGTAAGAAAGTAGTTATAAAGGATTCAACTAATCATTAAAAAATAAAAATATTATTATATAGAAGAAAATTTTGGAATATGTTATACATAAGACCATATTAATTAAATTTATTTGAGTAATCTTCCTAAACATCATCCAATATTCTTAATGGAAATTATGTATAAAAAAATAATGGTAAAAAATAATGTTTGTTTGATGTTTATTTTTAAGGATATTAGATGAATTAATTCATGTATTCTTGATCGTAGATTTTCATGAGACATGATTGGTGAATTTTTTATCAACAATGAGAATTAGGAAGGATGAGTAGTTACCTATGGGAATGATTATTCCATTAAAATTAATGGAGTTAGTAAAGATGATATTGATTCCCAAAATAATGATTCCTAATAATATGTTATTTGTTGACTGGATAGAGATTAAATTCTTTATTTTCAATAAATATTGTGACGATGAACATGAGGTGTTTTTCAAAATGGATTCATATCTCATTTAAATCACAATGGATGTAAAGATAATCAATTTGGAGAAAATAACCAACGGTAATCTATTTCAAACTTTTTATTGTACAAATTAATATTTATTGAGTTCCAAATATGGAAATAAATTATAGAATATGAGGCTTTTCCATATTAGTCAAATAAGTATAATAAAAATGTTGATGATGAGATTGTGATAAATTTGACTAAGATAAAGTGAGATAAGGATGAAATTTGTGAATCCATTTGAAGGGGGAAACTATCTACAGGTTCACACAAAAGAGTAGATATTATATCATCAAGATGACATGAAAATATTCATACTAACATATGTATTCCAATGAGACAAAATTATACCATAGTTTTTTCGAACTTTATTACATATATTGGTGATTATACAGGGTTGACTAATACCATGTTTATCATCCTTATGTTAATGGAAAATAAAATTTATAAAATTTTGAGAAGGAATGATGATTAAGAGATATGTATTTATATTGAAAATATAAGAAAATATGACAGTAAAGTCTTTATTTGTGATACATTTGAATGTTATCTTTCCAAACCTAGAATCATGAATCAGATAGAACATCACATATTGTATTGAAAAATGGGATAAATGAAAGCATGAATAGAGATTTAGAGTATATGGGATGGACTATATTATATGAACAAGACATTTAAATTTATTTCTTGAGAGAAGATACATGTACACCCCAATAAAATGAAAAGTATATGTCTAATAAGACATGAAACTAAAAAGATAACTTAAGAAATGTGATACAACAAAAAATAACTATCATGTTCTTATGATTTTTTTAAGTTCTTACATTATGAAGACCAATAACATCAATCTATAATAAGATGAAGAATAAGGTGAGGAAGAAATTTTGATGGGATGTCTATCAAATTGATATTTCTATATGTTCTGGATCAAATGGATACACACGTTAGTAAATTATTGTGATTTCAATATAATTGAAAATAAGAACTAATTAGAGGTATCAGGTGATACAAATATAAAATATTTGGTTGAAAATGGTATGAAAATAAAATATAATAATGATGGTGTCAAAGAAAAATATCTAAAAATACAAATGTATGGATTATGAAAAACCTATAGATTATGATATAACTAATGGAAGTAAGTTAAAATAAATCTATCAAATTGAACAAAAATGTAAAAACTTTACATATCATTTCAATCCTACATGATCAAGTACTAACTAGAATAATATTAAGAGTTGTAGATCAAGATGCACTTATTTTTAAAATTTAACCTCATATAGTGTTTGAAAGAGTTTTGAATGAGGGGTGAATATGTGTTATGAATGGGGATCTTGATCATATTGAGAACAACTTCCCATGGGATCTTTTTCAAAGACCTAAAAATAAAAATGTTATTTTTACCAAGATGGTTTTTTAGAAATAATATAAATGAGACTGGTGAGGTATTATGTAAATAATCAATGATCATGATAAAAATATGATATCAAATAGAGGGAATTGACTTTTAATAAACCTATTAATCAGTAGAAACAACAGAAACTATTATATTTTTATTGTAGTGACAATACATGAATATTATAATTTTTATCAAATGGATGTGAAATATTCTTTTCTAAATTGTTACTTTGATGAAAAAGTATATAATGAATAATCTAATGATTTTGTATTATAAAATTATAGAAAAATAATATACAGATTAAAAAATTACTTTTATAGTTTCAAACAATACAATCTAGCCTTGTATATAAATACATATGGTTTTTAAGGGATATTAAATTTATAAAAGGAAAGGATGAACACACCCTTTTTGTGATAGAAATGTTAAAAGGCACCCTTACAGTCTTTTTGTATGACTATTAAATAATATTTTCTTGTGATAAAGAATGTATTTTTATCAAGTTTGTAGAGAATATGGAAATAAATTTGGAGTTTTGAATTATTGGTATAATGGAATACTATCTAGTATTTCATATTGAGAAAAAAAGGAAACTACTTATTTACATATTAAGAAATGTATTCTATGGAATTGTTGACAAATTTTATAATGAAAAATGAAAAAAATTCAAATCCCATTTTAATTGGAACCAAGTTGTGTAAATATAATAAAATAGTAGTGAAAACTAGAAATAATTTATAAAAAAAGTTGGAAGTATTCTATATCAAACAAATTAAAGGGGATATACAAATTTTATAGTCAATCTATATTATATATATTAGGGTGATCTTAAAGCGTCTCAATTGTTCACTGCTTAAAAAGTTTTTAGATACGTGAAACGAAATTTGAACTATGGGAGATTATGTATACATAATGAGGATTTGAAACAGCTATATTTTCTTGATACAGATTTGGATGGTGATTTTAAATATGGAAGATTAAATTCCATTGGATATTTATTTTTGGGATAGGGAAATGTCTATTTGTATAAAAATAACAAAATGTAGTGAAACAGAGAATAACTGAGGTATAATATGTATTATATATACATACTTGTCCAGATATGATTTGGATGAAACTGGCATTGGAAGATATTAATGCAACAATAGAAAAACAACAGAATGTTTCATGTGATAACCAAAGTGAAATATGGTTATCTAGAATCCTTGTTAAACATATAATATCCAAGCATATTGATACCAAATAGTGATTTATGAAAGAAAACATATAAGTTGGAGATATCATATAATAATATATTAATACAAAACATGTGGTTGCAGAAATTTTGAAAATAGGTATTCCAAGAGAGTGGTATGTGATAATCCGGATGAAATTTCACATTCAACCATATTTTCTCACATGAAGACTTCTAAAATGTTCCTCCTTATTCTCTATCATTACATATTTCAAAATATAACATGAATATAATTGAAGTATAAGTGTTGTTCTTCATGGAATTTATTTCATTCCATGATGAAAAAATAGATAATCCCTTGAGGGAGAGATTTTGTGGGTTGAGAGTGAGAAAAAGGGAAAATATATACGTTTAACTTGACCTTTCTGATGTGTTTTCTAAAGTCGGCTCATGACTAATAATCTCATAGATGAATCTGATTATTTATAACCCATATATGAATAATTGATATTTTCTAATAATAATTTAACATGAATTATTATTTTTAGATATATTAGAAATATTTTTTTTTATGTCTATCATATTTTATACATTGGGTTAGACCATGTATACATAGAGTTTATTAAATAAAGTTAATTTTAAAATTGAACATTGTGATATCATCCCTCTCTCAGTAGTGTTCTCGAAATAATCTTCAGAAAGAGGAGAAACTGTATTTGGAATGGATGTTAAGATTCACGGATCCCATTGACCCTTTTCATTTCATTGAAATTAAATGGGAGAAAGTATTTTAACATTTTAATTGATATATGGTGACATTTAAAATATTGAAAATATAGGGAGATTAATGGTCCTAGGTTGAATTTGTTTTAAATATGTCTACATGTATTAATGGATGAAGTGTTGATTCTTGAAAAAATGTTATAGATTCATTTAATGGTAGTGTCAATCATTCTTGAACAATTATATGTGATAAAAATGTGATGATTTATTAAGTTGTACTTAATTTCAAAGATGTGTGACACAAAGGGAACCAAATTTACTACAATAGAGAAGAATAATAATAATCATTTCATGAAAATTATTCTTAAAATTCTTATGATATTTTATCTAAAGATGATTTTATTGGAAAACATTACTAATACATTTACTTTAAAAAATTCCCACTATGAGATCCACAAGGTTCAACTAAAAACCAAAAATGTGGGACGATAACTCCAACCACTTGGCGGAATAAATCCATGTTACCTGCATAGAGTCACAAGTGCATGTTGACGCATGTATAAGGCCCTTAGGAGTGCCCTTCTGGTGATGTGAATGGGATATTAGGGTTCTGGTGAGTCTGTAGTGGCAAGTCATGCCCCACGAGGAATGAGTGAAATGTGTGACTAGTTATGATCCCTCACAGCCAACTTGATCATTGAACATACATTGATTTCCTAATAAATTAGAGCAAAAATTCTCCAGAAAATAGACATGGAAAAAAAGTGGACGGCATAATCTTCATCCATAATTTATTAGTCAAACAGAATGAAGGAAACATGTTCTATGTAATATGTTTAATCTATTTCATCATTTAGAACATATATTCAAATAATTCATTTGTATCGAACCATCTTCAATATGGGGATTTTCCAAGGGAGTTTGAGACAACAGACTATTTCCACTTGATATGCAGAAGGATAGAGACAAGATCGAATACACCAAATTCATGAATGAAAATTCCCATATCAATAATATTGATTATTTTATGAAAAATATTTTTGGAATATTTTTATTTTAACTCTCATAAATCATGATTATTTTGTCTCTAATTTTTAATGTTTTATGATAATTTATCATTTATAAGGTAAATTTTGATAAGTATTGACATTTTCGGCTATTAATTCACATAGGCTTCCATTAGTTCATATGTTCTATTATTAGTTCATATGTGAAACCATTAGTTAACATGTATTAATGCTTGTTCAAAATGATAGTGTATCTCTTCTTGGGGAATGATACCTCCAACATTGTGACACTACCAGACAAGTTACAAACAACTATTTTCCATCACCATGTTTGCTGGCATCATATGATCTAAGAAAAGATTAGCTACAATCAAGCTTCTGCCAACATTAGTTTACTTTTTCTACCACTTACCTTCTTTACCATGATTTCGTGTTATGATTAGTTATAAATTTTGTTACTCTTAGTCTGTGATTCCATCATAGATGAACCACTATCAACTATTCTAGAATTTACATTCTATCATTATTTCAAATTTAATGCTTCTAATGGATAATTTATGGGAGTTAATACATAAATTCTCACATTTAATTATTAATGAATATTTCGAAACCACTCTATAGATTCATTTAAGACTTTGAAAGAGGTTTTCTAATATTGTTATTAGTATGATGATCTAGGAAATATTTATTAGTATTCTTTAATAAATGTTCGAACATGTAGGGATATATATTTAAGATGATATCCTTAATTTTTGTTCTATTAGAATTAACATGATGAAGTACATACAAGGGTTAAGGATTTGAATACACAAAAGATCAATATCCTTTCAAACACTAATTTTAAAAATCTGTGTATAATTATACTTGTTCAAAAATAAATATAAAGAAACCCTTCAATAGTATATTTTCCACATATTTAGTAGAAATCATTTTGTGCTTTTCACCAATCTAAATATGAGAAACCAGGAGCATCTGATGAATCTCAGACCAAGAAAAACTAGATCTCTCTTAATATGGAATTTTTGAAACTCACTATTTTTCATTATAATTTTTAATTGTGTTATTTTTCTACGTATATTTCCATATAATTTCTCCTAGATTTTAATGGAAGAATGCTTAATATTCTATTAAATTCATTCTATCGATATTCCAGTGGAAACTATAGAAGAGGTATTTCCTAGCCAATCTTTTTTTTCATCCCATTTATAACTATTGAAATAGATCTGCGCCTGGATAGCATATGTGATGTTTTTTCTAAAAAACACCTTCAATTTTATGGATATGATTAATTTTTTATTACAATATTCTTGGAAGAAAGTGATTTCTACGTGGATGGGATTTGATCATGTCTTGATATTGATCCCTAGTTTTGTTTTGTTTGTTTCGAAGAAAACACTTTATTTATTTATAAAACAAATAAACATCGATAGTTAGTTTTAATGTTTGTTACTAAAAACTATTTTATTATGTAAATAAATTTCAAAAGTTAATGTAATTTTCAATTTTTTTAATTGATACCTAATCTCATATTGAAGAATATTTTGAATGATAAAATTTATATTATTCAACTTTTTTGATTAACTAAGTGTTTTAGTTAATTTGAGTGAAATTTATGAATTTGTTTTAAAAATTTATTTTATTAGGAACTCAATTCACCCATCCTAAGTTACCCACTCTTAAAAACATTAGGTATTAAAAAATTAAAAATATCTTTTATCTGTGATTTATTTGTTCATTAAAGATCTTAAATTTCTGTTACATCTCAATTTTTTAATAATGGATAAAATAAAATGGGGATCTACTACCATTAAACAACATTATTTTCATGGAATAAATTAATCTTAGTGGAATATTAAAATGAATATTCTTATTGAGAGAATTGGTTTTGAAATAAGGGTCGTCATCATAGAGAAATATGAAATGACAAAAAATGATAGAGCTACGTGGGATCAAACAAATAAAAGAAGTTTTTAATAATAAATATAATGATACGAATAATATTTAATTCTCATTGGGTGATGACTAATTCGATCAAATTTCTTATTGTACAAATACATTTGAAAATTGGGATACTTTAGTGATTTCAAATCAATGGGCATCTAATTTTAATAAAAATCAATTAAATACTAACACTATAAAATATGACACATTAAAAATGAAAATTGATGAATCTATTTTTGAAATGTATATTAGGTTCAATGAGATACTGAAAATGATTAACTCACTTTAGAAACCCATTTCTCAAAAAGATCACGTGATTCCCTTGTTATGGTGTCATCTAGATATGTAGAGAAAAATTTCAACATAAATACTGATAGAATCATTTAATTTATGAATTCTATCATATAAGAAAAAAATAGAAAAAAATTATTATGTTTGAGGAAGAAATAAAATTTAATAAAGAAGATAGGAATAACAAAAAAATAAAATTTATAAGATCAAAATTTATTGCTTAAAGACATAAGGATAAATTCCATATCGAATGTTCATCTGATGAAGAGTTGCTTGCTGATAGTGATGGAGAGATAGACCATCTGAATAAAAAATTCAAAATGTTATACAAAAAGAATAATTTACTTTAGAAACCAATTTATAAAGGAATATATGATAAAATAAATAATTGGAGAATGTGCTGGAATAATTATAATACTTCATATGAAATAATATAATATCAATATAAAATAAAAAGGAATGTCATTAATGACAATTATATGATAAAATTGAAGAATAAATATGATGATAAGGATTATAGGTACATGAAATCTGTGAATGCATCCCTGAGTTCTTTGTATGACAACTCGAGTAATCGAGATTCAACCTAAGAGGTTAAACACAATAGAGCTTAAATGTGTTTTTTGAAAAACTCATATGAGGTATTAATTATTTTCCTTCATCTCTTACTCGTATTTATATTTATTTTGGAGTTAAAAATTGATGAAAATGTCTGCTATTAAAAATGTTTTAATATATTATTATTTCGGAATATAAAATCAATTAAGTAAATTTTAAATATAATATTTTAAGGCGTAAGCCTGGTTTGACTGCTAGTTTTATAACGAATCATAAAATTTAGAAATATAGAAATGGTTTAATATTAACATAGATTAATGAGTTAGTGTTTTCTAATGATAAATTATAAAATTGCCCATAATATTAACAAATATAAGAAATAATATTACTCAAATTCATGGAAAGATGACTGTTCTAATGTATACTACCGGTATATGGTACCATCCTATATGGAGAAGAATCATATAAAATAAATTTATTAGTAGTTACAGTTCATTTAACTCTTCTAGTAATTTTTATTCTTATGTACCACACAATGTATTTGTTTAAAAAAATTTAAAATATTCTTTTATTAAACCTTTTCTGAAATTATTGGTTCCTAAAGAATTATTACTAACATTTTTGAACCCTTGAATATTTGGGGTACCCAATTCATTTTTAGTGTAATAATTTTTAGGAATCCTAGTATAAAATATACCGTAAGAACTTATTGACTATTAAATGTGGTTTTTCCAGATACATGACTGACGATTATTAATGTTTCACGAACCTCATCAATGTGTATGGTGTACAAGTTAATTTTTGTGATAATTTAAAAGCGAAAATTACTAGCCTTGAAAAAATAGGTAATTTTGACACCATTTTAATTTATAATTCTTTATTTATAGATTTATTAAAAAAGAATATATTTATCATCTCAGAACATTGTGATAATGTTATTCATGTTATGTTTGAAAATAATTCTTGTAATGTTTTTTATTCTAAAAATGCATTATTTTTTAGTACTATAAAATTATAATGTATATACTATTAATTTATATTCATTATTTTCTCAAAATATTTCATGTATATGATTATTTTCCAAATAATATTGGAATTTTCATAGTATGAAAGTCCATTTTAATATTCCTTCACATTGAAATCTTACTAGAAAAGGGTTAGTCAATGATCTACCTAAACTAAAATTAAAAAATGGTAAAGTTTATGACCCATTTAAAAAAGGTAAACAACATAATGTATCTTGGAAATAAAAGAATGAAATTTCTTCTTATCATTCCTTATAGTTGGTTTAAATAGAATTTATTAGAACTTCTAGAGTTTCAAGATTAAATGGGAACAACTATGTTTAGGTTCTTATAGGTTCTTTTTATAGGTATATCTGGGTATTATTTTTATCCAAAAATTTTATTCAGATTATTATTTTATGATATCTGTTAAATGTATAAAAACCTAGTGGAAATATATTTAATACTACATGAAGTGATCTTGTACATTAGTTTAAGAATCAAGGGTTTTAATAATAGTTCTCACAAAATGGCTATAATAACAACTTTTCTTCTCTTATGACCAGACAAAAATATGGTGTTTTTTAAAAGATAAATGTAACCATTCTAGAAATTACCAGGATTATTTTTAATGAGCATGACATAACAGTTTATTTTTGGAAATAGGATATGGACACAAATAGTTATATAACAATTTCAGTTTAATTTTGATTGTTCTTAAAAATAATAATTTGTAATTATAGAATGATATAAAGCCAAATGTTACTTACATTTGAGTTGTTTGTTGTTAGGTATTTATTTTTAAAACTATGGATAATATTGAAAATGTTTCTTATAATACTGATGGAGGAATCTTCCATGGTTCTTCAACAGAAATTAAATCATATAATATGTTTAATAATATATATAATATTTAGGAAGAATATGTTTATGCAAAATTTTATGAAATAGATCTGAGTGAGCCTAATAACCCTTAAAAAACCTTAAGAATAATTTTTCAACATTGAATAAATATTCCAAACCATATGAAAATTATGTGAAATAAGAATAAAAATCTTCTATTTTGAGGTATACCATAAAAATTAACTTGTATAAGAAAATGGGTTTTCTATCCCTAATTTTATTGGATATTTTAGGACACATTGATTATATAATCTAGATTCACTTACTGGAAATGTATATGAAGGTATACAAACTAGTGATTCACATAAAAATTGATTAGACACCCAATTTTCTCAATGAAACATAAACATAAGAACATGAATTATTCAGTTAATAATGAATTCTATTTGAAGGTAATTTATGACGAACATATTAGAATTTAATGAAATATATTTTTAGAACTAGAAATTAGATCTTCAGAAACTTTGAATATTGGAACAAAGTTAGTGTTTAGAAAAAAATTATGATTTATGATCTATTGTATGAAATAATGATTTGTTGGTTGCATACGGATAAAAAAATAAAGATAGTATTAAATATGGGGAAAACATTACACCAGTGGATCTACTTGAATCAATTTGAATACTTCTTTCCTATGCTGTAATGATATATTTCAAAACATATGAAATGGATATCAAGTGTGAATTATAAAATGTTTATATAGAGGAGGTTATTTTTTTGAGAAAACATCTAAAACATCAAAATCCCATATTACAAGTCTTGTGCATAAATTAAAAAATTATTTATATTGGTAAAAAATTGCACATAGTATTTTGTATCATATTCCAAACTTTTTTTGATTTCTAATTATTTTTAAAAAAGAAAAGTTCATCCTAATTTTTTTCCATTAAGTTAAAAATTTGTTTTAGTATTTTAAATTTAGGTTTATGATATTATTTTTGGATCTTATTAAAATTCTTTCTAAGCCAATATTTATAAAATGATGAAATGTTAACATGTAATGAGATGAATAGGAAAATGAAATTATTTCATCATTTTCTATTTTTATAAAATAAATATGTAATTATTTTAAAATAATAAAATTAAACTAAATACCTTATAAAACATTTTTGTATGGAAAAAATTAAATGTAAACAAAATCCCCTGAATACCACCTATAAGATGGATATTGATGAATCTTGGAAGATAGTAGATTAAAACTGTAAAAATGGTACGGTTGGAATCCTTCTACGCAAAACTACTTAGAAACTAGATATTATGTTTAGTGTGTGTATGTGTTTTTGTTTTTAAGAAAATGGTAAAGAATATCATTTTATTTTTGTTAAAAGAATTATCAAATACATAAAATATACAACCAAATTCTGATTATTTTATCCTAGGGGATAATATTTTTATTTCATGATTTTTTCAAATATATAATTTGTTGTTTTGACGTTATATAGAAAATGTACATATGGAAGATGTTACTTTTTAAAAATTTTACTTGTATCTTTTTTTAATAAAATGAAAAACTATTTTCCAATGTCTATTACTGAAGCTAAATACATAGCATCCAGATGATTCTATGAAGAAATTTTGTGGATGAGTCACACATTACATAACTATTGGTATCTTCTTTTGACATGTCCCTATAAATCATAACAAAAAAACCATGAAAACAATTTACAAAAATCTTGTGTATCATTCTTAGAAATGAATGTTGATGGAAGATATCACTTCTTGAGATGTCATTCCGAAAAGGCTATATAACTCTTGAATTCATTGGAACTGAACATCAATATGTTGATATTCTTATAAATCCATTGAATTATAAGATAATTGAATATTTCAAACACGATAAAGGAAAGCTAAATTTTAGTTAAAATTTAATATTATAGGAACCACTTTTGGAAGAACCCCTACTGGAGGAACCACTGTCGATGATCCAACATTGTTGATCCACCATTGGTGATCGACCGGTGATGATCAACTGTTGGTGATCCACCATTTGTGATCCACCATTAGAAATCCACAATTGGTCATCCACAATTAGGGATCCACCATTGGTGGTTCACAACTGGAGATCCACCAATGGGTTATCCACCATTGGGAATCCATCATGGGAATGTCAACATTAGGTGATCCACCATTGGAGATATCCGCCATTGGGAATCTACCAGTCAGGTCACTATTTTTCTACTGATCATATTTTTTCAAATAAATATTTTTATTTTATTTACTAATTTTTATATTATTATATTTTCAATTTAAAATAATTAAATTATAATATTAAATATTAAATGTTCTTTTGAATCACTCTTGATCGCACCTGCCCATCAAACCATTTGGGCGTCCCTTTCTCTTCAGGACATCAAACATCATCATGATCTTTCTTCTCCCCTCGATTTAGTGAAATGGTGAGAGTTCTGTGTCATTTGATTTCTTATATAATGTGGTAATTTACTTTTAATAGATGTCACAGAGTATTTAGTTATACTATAGTCAAGATAAAAAACCATCTACATGAGAACCATGAGTTTATTACAGAGAAAGAAGTAGATGTGGAATGGGTGTTTTGAAGAAAATTGAAGGTTCTCATGGTGATCTAGGAGCAAGTATGGATATATTGTTTCTCATTAAATGATAAACCATTTTATTAAAGGATTTTTCACTTATTCTGCCAATATTTATAGTACAATTTCTATGTAATCAAGGGTTTCATTCGAAGTATGATAGACAAAAAAAGTGTTAATATTTTCATCAACATAATGGGATAGGTGTATCAATATACCTTATTGAGGAGTTTTATTATTATTATTAGAGATCTATTATATATTATAGTGATATGTCTGCGTATGATGATTCAATTGTGGAGTTAATTGGGAATGTATCAATAAGAAGGCATGTTGTTTCCAATCAATATGGTGAATTCACTTATATTAAAGTCCATTCAGAATATTTTATATCCCAGGAAAAGGAATTTCAATAAAATAAGATATTTGGATGTATAAATTTTCTTTTATATGAAATCATGGGATAAATTTAATCTATTTAGATATCTTATGGTACATATGATTGATATGTGAAATTCGTATTCTAGATCGAATTCTCTGATTTAGACTAAGTCATTTTTAGCTTTTCTAGAATATAAGGGATTGGTTTATGATCAAGAAGAATCCATGGTAAAATGCGGTGGTTTTTTGTTATTTAATGTTACCTATAAAATAATTAATGTTAATTGGAATCCAGGTATTAAGAAGTGGGTTGAGTATAATGAAATTATCTATGTGTATTTTAATATTATATACCATCCTACCAGACTCAAGAATGTTGTTGAAACATGATTAGAACCAAATGAGATTGTGGGTAATTCTAATAAAGATTATAAATAGGAATTACTTTATGATGAAGAAGTTGTGGATACCTTTGTTGAAGGGGGAATTGATCTAGATGTTTCTAAAAGGTCAGTCATGTCTTATGGATTCACAAGTCCACTTGTTTCTATCCTAGTTATTTTTAGTTTTTTGACCGAAAGAGAAGAATAAGAAAATTAATTCACTATGAATGAACAAATTAATTGTTCTTCTAACTCCTAAAATAAAGTAGTGGATGTATGATATTGTTGCAACAGTTATAATGTAGATAGAAATAGTGATAAACTATATGACTCACAATGTAATGTTGATGATAATAATGATAATGATGATATTGAGAAAGATTAGTTTCATAACCCATATACTATTGTTTCAATTTCTACTAGGTGTATTGAAAAAATTGGTCAGTTCATCCATATAGTGATACTATCGTTGTTAGAGGTGAGACCAAAGTATTTTTGAGGGGGAGGAATCCTTAGGTTATGCAATCTAGAGATTATTTCATGGACATGGCTGTTATTCCATGAGAGATGATGGTGTTTAATAAAATTGATATCCATCTCCATGATCAATTTTACATGATATTTCTTAACCTATGTATGATGAAGATAATATTAGTGAAAATGATAACAATAATCCTCCAGATCATGGTGTACCTGCTATGTTGTTTTCTATTAGAATATCTCATAATGAATCTCTAGGGGAGTAGTTTGATAATTCTGGAGAGATACATGAATTTCCATATGATATTCCACTTCATGGATTAGATCATACATAGGCTATTTTTCCTAGTCTGTAGAGAGATTTTTCACCCTTGTTCACTACTACCTATATTCATTTAAATTATCTCACCATATATGGTTTTGGAAACTTTTAGAAAAAGGTTGATTTTTTATTTTAGTGGTATTATGTGATCTTGGGATCTTTTTTACATAGATTAGTGATTCTAATACATGCAAATTATTTGAACTAGTGTTTTTTCATATTCGACCCAATTTGATTATAAAGAGTCAAAAATTTGAAACTAAAAATCGTAGGTTATCAATTGAGAAATAAGCCTTTAGATCTATTATGTAGGATATGAGGAACATTTTTTCTACTATCTGTGATGTACTTTTGTAGTGGTTGGATATATTAACTCAAGCTGTTGCATCTATATATACTTCTCCACCTCCTTACTCCTTATTTGGTTGTGAGATGATCAAAGGCATTGTCACGACCCCTCCCCACAAAGTGTACCCCTCCTGGGTCGGCAATGTGAGAAGAGAGGTAATGACCCCCGAGTCCCGCCTCTAGTAGGCCCCAGGTTGGTGACTAGCACCGAGGGAATAATAAACATACAAATGGGAGGAATTACCCTCTATGAGAACACATGCAGAAGAGAGAGATAGAATAGACTCCAATCAACTCCAACTCAGAACTAAAAAATTAAAAGAAATCCAAGTACATATATGAAATGTCATGAAAAAGTACTACAAATGAAAGGGAAAACTAAAAGTAAAAAAAAAGAAAGTAAAACGGCAGCGACCACAATCCCGAACAGCTCCTCCTCCAACCACAAGCTAGTAGTAACCAGCTTGATCTCCAACCTGCTCCAAGGGACCTGAAAAACAGTTCATATATACATAGGGTGAGTATAACAGTATACTCAGTAGGATCCAACCCAAGCCTCTCGTGCAACATTAAAAGAAATAATGCTAAAGCCTAGTGAACAACAAGTGAATCTAACTCGTCACTTAAACAGGTATACGAAGTTCCC
Organism: Viscum album; assembly: GCA_963277665.1. Lineage (NCBI taxonomy): Eukaryota > Viridiplantae > Streptophyta > Magnoliopsida > Santalales > Viscaceae > Viscum > Viscum album. The sequence goes on from OY728130.1 coordinate 1,717,477,141, forward strand.
AACCTCACCATGGCTACATTCACCAAGTAACGAATACAAGAATATAGCATACAGTAATGATTATCAAGGGTACCTCGCTACTACTTCCCCACTAGTTTTCCACTTTTCCCCAATGACATACGTCCTGTGCATGTCTCTCCAAAGGCTTTCCTGCAGACACCAGGGCTATGCTCCACAATCTGCACCTCGTGCACCACACAGGCTTGCCCGCAGACACCTGGGCGAAGCACCACACCATCCTCACAACCAAAAGCATCTAGGTAAGTTCTGTGAGCCACCACAACCCGCATAACTTGTATCATACATCTGGTATTATACCTCAAACCATTATAGCCCATACACTAAATAGGGATCCTCAAGCCATCACATCCTATACACATTACACCTATATTAGTCCATAGGAGACTATATCTAGAATATATGTGTGTGAAATAACCACAAGCCATTACATCCCTCTACACACATATATGGGTAAAACTAACCGGTGTGCCTACCAGCACAAAGATCTACCACGAGAATAGAGCGGAGTCAAAGGGGGTAGTCATCCATTCTACCTCCCATCAGAATGTTGGGGAAAACACCCCCAGGGCTCAGAATCCCTGGGGTGTCAGTTTCCCTTAGCGACCGAGATGAGTAGCGTATAGAAACACAAAAATTATAGAATATATATATATATATAACTCACATCCAAACTATGGTCATTACCTAGTCATAGATACAACTACAGCTAACGTCTCTCAGACTCCAGGCTGCTACTTATAAGACTAGGTATCCTATAAGCACACAATCATTTGAAGAGATTTATTAGATTACTCTGTTCTCATTTTATCAGTTCCACTGTACATTAATTAATTCTTTAAAAATTAATTAAGCATGAACAATTCCATATTAAACTGAATTGGAATCACAGTCAAAATCAACTTCTCCTTTTAAGATTTACATCACCTTTAAATTCTAGTATCTCCATCCCCATAGATTTTCACCATTTAATCAAACAGTCATTACAGAATTACTTTTCCATATTCCCAGGAATTCTAGAAAAGAATCCTATGCTTATGAACACAAAGGAGGCTCAACACGGTGAGTAGATAAACTACCCGTCGAGTCTTTTCCGCCTTTAGAAAGAGCATATGCCCATTCTCCCTCAAGAGGCTAAACACGGAAAGAATGTGGCATACCCCACGCGTCTTCGCCTCCTTCAGATGAAGGGTAGAAAGACCAGCTTCCTTGAGCATTGGGAAAAAGCAAAGAAGATTAACATTCAAAGAAAACCACAAGCATCCAGCAACCACATCCATCCCATTCCATCACCCCTGGTGTCCTCCCCGACACCCACATGCATAAACTGATGCATCTCGCCACTCTAGCTGTCATCTTATATCCCAACCACAAGGCCTCCATGCCTCCACATATCACAACAGCCATCCAGGCTCACATCACAACACAAACAGCATGAAAACAACAGTCAAAACCATGGGCTCTTGACCCTTTAACAAACAAGTGGGTAACTCAGAACACTTTTAGAAATTCCCACATAATCCGTTCTTTCATCCATATTGAATTAGCAGATTTGTTATTTGTAGGTTCCAATTAATGATACCTAATCAGTAAGCAATCACAATTAAATAACCTTGCTTACGTCCCTAATTTGATTATCCTATAATTAGAACAACTACAACAATGGCAATAACCAGATTAATTTACATGCCTCTTTATCATTAGCCAATTAATTAACAATTAATTCCGTCTTTACGTTCATTATAAATTTCTATCATGAACGAACAATAAATCAATGAAATCATTGATATCACTCTATCTAGAAAAACATGTGGCAAACCGTTATCACGGTATAAAGCAACAACATGAGATCAACCAATTATCTATTCCAGTTCCAAGTATTTAATTAGGTCAATTTCATTGTGATACAAAGGACTAAATCATGCTAGTTATACAATTTCACATATACAATTAAAGAAGCAATGAATCCCCTACCTGGAAGAGTTCTTGACGACCTTTATCCACACAACGGGTCATAATCCACCTCTCACGACAACTACATCCACCGAAGGATTCCACGGTACGACAGTACCCACCAAACCCAAGAAAAATCTATTCGAATCTTTTAAATTACATGGTATAATATGGAAGGGAGAAACAAGAGAAGATGATCCCCAAAGGAATGACGATAAAACATACCTTATTGTGATGATTGACCGACACTGTTCGGTTGCATCCAAAATAGAGGAGAACCAATCCTAGGAGTAAAGATTGATTGTGCAAGTCCTATAGGAATGATTGAATGGTTCTAGCATCTCATTGCTGAGAAAAAAGGGAATGAACAAGGGAGAATGATATCCCGTCCCTTTTTAAGATTAAAGGGGGCGACGGTCTAAGATCCGGTTAATTCTCCATTAAAAACGGATCGCATTAACCCATGTGGTTTGACCAAGTAAATACATACCGGTCTTAGGAATAATTAATATAGGATTTATGGCCTTTTAAACGACCTTAAGAGCCATTAAAATAAGGCTTGAAATGTATTTTACGTGAAAGGAAATGTCAATAGGGGAAAAACTGTAGGAATCTGGAAACACTGTTCACCCACGGTTACTGTACATGAAACCGATCTGTGAAACCGATCTGTTAGACCGATCTGTGAAACCGATCTGTCATACCGATCTTTGAAACCGATCTGTCAAACCGATCTATGACACCGATCTGTCAGATCACTCTGTGAGATGGATCATTCAGACCGATCTGTCAGACCGGTCTGTGTAACTGATCTGTCATACCGATATGTGAGACGGATCTATCAGACCGATCTGTGAGATTGATCTATCAGACCGATCAGTCACACCGATCTGTGAGACCGATCTGTGTGACCGATCTGTGAGACCGATCTCTGAGACCGATCTGTGAGACCGATCTGTCAGACCGATCTGTGAGACCGATCTCTGAGCCCGATCTCTGAGACCGCTCTTTGAGACCGATCTGTGAGACCGATCTCTCAGACTGATCTGTGAGACCGATCTCTGAGACCGATCTGTGAGACCGATCTCTGAGACTGATCTCTGTGACCGATCTCTGAGACCGCTCTGTCAGACCGATCTGTGAGACCGATCTGTGAGACCGATCTGTCAGACCGATCTGTGAGACCGATCTATGAGACTGATCTGTGAGACCGATCTCTGAGAACGATCTATTACTGTTCATACAACTGGAAACACTGTTAACAGAACTGGAAAATTGGCAAAGTGTTGGGGATAATTCCCCTTGACCTCCCGGAACACCTCCAACACCAAAATTTCACAAAGTAATGGATCGGAGAGGTCCGGGCCATTACATCAGTTACCTCTCAAAACATTCTCATCCTCGAGAATTTAAAACCATCCAGAGGATAAGAGGGGTCCGAAAAACCACCCCGTAAGATACCTCTCATGGGAAAACCACACTGAGTTGTTCTAAAGCTAGGACAAAACCACGATATCCAAGAGCAAGGGAACAAACAATCCATATCCATACCATTCAAACATAAGATCACATGAAAAGTACATAAATAAAACATGAAAGGTCCAACCACAAAGAAAACATCATTTCATGAAAGGAGTTAAACATTAAAATACTCTGGGTACTGAGCATGTATCTGTGACTCACGCTCCCATGTACTCTCCTCCATGCCACCGTGTCACCACAACACACGAACTAAGGGGATAGAATGCCCACACAACACCTTCTCCTTACAGCCTTGGATCTACACAGGTCGCTCCTTGAAGGTTGCATCATTATCAATATCGATCTCTCCCCAATCGATAACATGAGATTCATCATGAAGATAATGACGGATCTGTGATACATGGAAAACATCATGTATCCGACTCATCTGAGGGGAAGTGCTACTCAATACGCCACATATCCAACAAGAGCTAACACCTAGAAAGGACCAACAAACTAGTGAGAAAGCTTACTTCCACGACCAAACCATCACTGCCCACGACGGGGAGTCACCTTCAGAAACACATTATCCCCAAAATTAAACTCTAAGGATCTCCTTCTTTGATCAGCATATGATTTTTAACGATCCTCTTCTATCTTCATCCTCTCACGAATCACCTGAACCATCTATTTTGTATTCTACACTTGTTCTGGTCTGAGAATTGCGGACTCTCCGACCCTAGTCCATCACAATGGAGAATGGCATGGCCGACCTTACAAGGCTCCAAATGGTGCTTTACCGATGGTAGGGTGAAAACTATTATTGTAAGCGAACTCTACCAAGGGTAAGTGCTTCATCCTTGAACCTCCAAAATCAAGAACACAAGAGCGCAACATGTCTTCAAGATTCAGGATGGTTCGCTCTGTCTGACCATCCGTTTGAGGATGAAAATAAGTGCTAAGGAACAGTTGATAGCCAAAAGCATGATGGAGACCTCTCCACACCCTGGAGGTAAAATGAGGATCTCGATCAGAAATGATCATCCTAGGTACTCCATGAAGTCTTACCACCTCCTCTAGATACTGCCTCGACAAAACCTCCACTAAGCTCGACTCCTTGATCGCTATGATGTGGGACGACTTTGTTAAATGATCCACTACCACCCATATATCATCATGTCCTCCCGAAGCTTGAGGTAAACCTGTAACAAAGTCCATTGATATTTTCAACGACTTACACTGAGGAATCTGTAATTGCTGGAGAAGACCACCAGTAACACGATGTTAGACCTTTACCTTATGGCAGACTAAACATCGAGACACACTCTGCAACTGTACGTTTCAGCCCAGGCAACCAAAACTGACTCCTCAAGGATCGGTACATCTTTGTCACACCAGGAAGTACTTCCAAGGGTGATATATGGAACTCTCAATGGACCGTATCACGCATTGACAAGGGAAAAAAACCGTCCATGATTCAACACTCGGTGTTGTTCATCCTCCGACCAAACATCAGACGCCTCACCACAAATAACTCTGTCTCTCCAGAAGTCCACCTCTAGATCACCCAACTGAGACTCTTCCACCTTCTGCATCAGGGATGACTGCACCATCATCTGGAAAAGACAACCTCTACCCCCAACTTCTCCCATATCAAGATTCAAAGCTGACAGCTCTTACATTACTCTCCCGGAATCACCAGATTCACGTACAACATCATTACATGAATTTAGGCTTACTGCATCAGCTAAACATTCCCTTTTCCAGGTGTATACGATATTTCAAAGTCATATTCTTGCAAGAACTCCATCCACTGACGCTGCCGCATGTTCAATTCACGATGGGAGGAAACATACCTCAACCTCCTATGATCGGTGAAAACCAAAAAGTGATCACCAATGAGGTAATGTCTCCACAACTTCAGAGCAAACACCACGGCTGTCAACTCAAGATCATGGGTGGCATAGTTGCATTCATGGAGTCACAATTGTCGAGACCCATAAGAAACAACTAACCTCTACTACATGAGAACACAACCTAGCCCTAGATTTGAAGCATCACAGAAAACATCAAACTGGACTCCCTCCACTGGAAGAAAAAGGACTGGAGAACATACAAACTTCTCCTTTAGATACTCGAAAGCTGCTTGACACTGATCAGTCCATATGAACGCTTGATCCTTCTTGGTCAAAGCGGTCAGCGGAGTCGCAACTCGGGAGAAATTGGCTACAAACCTCCTATAATAGCCTGCGAGACCAAGGAAACTTCGCACCTCTAACACGGTCTTGGGGGCTGCCCAAGACACCACTTCTTCTATCTTCTACGGATCCACTGCTACTCCATGTTGGGACATAACATGCCCCATGAAACGAACTTCTTGGGCCCAAAAGTCACACTTTGAAAACTTCCCAAACAACTGATGTTGGCGAAGAACTCCCAAAACGGCTCGTAGATGCTCTGCATGCTTTTCTTCAGATGTGGAGTACACAAGGATGACGTCGATGAAAACAACAACAAACTTGTCTAGGAATTAACAGAACACAGCATTCATCAACCCCATGAAAACAGCTGGAGCATTCGTCACGCCTAATGGCATTACAACAAACTCAAAATGCCCACGATGACAACAGAAAGCAGTCTTCGGGATATCCGCATCCGTTACACGCATCTGATGATATCCTGAATGCAAGTCGATCTTTGAGAACCAACTTGCACCCTTCAGTTGATCGAATAGGTCATCAATTCGTGGAAGAGGATAGCGGTTCTTTATTGTCACTTTTTTTAATCGACGATAATCGACACACAACCGCAAACTACCGTCAGCCTTTTTCACAAAAAAAAATTGGCGCTCCCCACGGTGACACACATGGCCGAACAAAACCGCACTATAATAGACCATCAAGATGAATACATAGCTCTCGTAACACAGAAGGGGCCATCCTGTACGGAGTCATAGAGATAGGAGATGCTCCTGGCTGTAGCTCGATCCCAAACTTGATCTCTCGTCGAGGGGGTAAGGATACAACCACTTCTGGAAAGATGTCAAGGTACTCCTCTACGACCCTAGGAAACACCAACTGTTAAACCTCTGAATAACTCAGCATCATCCCAGCCATAATGGGTGATAAGGATGGATCTTGTCTATGACTCATCCGAGGATCTCTCTCACCAACAAACACCACTTTCTCTCCATCTGCATCAAAGAAATTGACCTTCTTCCTGTAGCAATCCACAATATCCTGCACTGAATACAACCAATCCAAGCTGAGTATGACATCATATGGCTGTATTCGTAAACATAGTAAATCTCCCCAAGAGTGGTGTTTCCCCAACACTAGCTCACAGTCTCTACATACTTCAAACAAGTAGGCTCGACCTCCAATTGGCATAGTCAACGCAAAGGGCACTGGAAGCCTCTCTACCTCAAGTCCCAAATCATGGACAAGGGTAGGTGATATGAAGGAGTGTGTTGCTACTAAATCAAACAAGGCATACACCAATGTAGAAAACAAGCAAAGGGTACCTCGAACGACATCTGGCTCACCTGGGGCTGGAAACGCTAGAGCATGAAGCTGACCACGACCTCCTCTATGGCATCTCTGACCCTGATGATGAACACTAACACGGCCGCGCTCTGCTCTCTTGGGACGGGGAGCGTCATGGGGTTTTCCTCTGCCTACTCCATCTACCCTCTGGTGATCTAAAGCTGGTGAAACCTGCTACTCCTGCCTCGGCTGGAACTGCCTCAATGGAGGAACCTGGAGCGGAGTGCCCGATGCACGATGATTGCTCTGAAAAGTTGGGCACTCCCGCTGCTGATGACCACAACCACCACAAGAAAAACAAGCACCTGATCACTTAAAATAGGCCTAAGAGTTGCTGCCTCTGGAGAAACGAGATGGGAAGGGCTGGAACCTACCCCCATGTGAATGGAAACTCTTCTTCTCAGAAAACAGGGATCCCTGGACCACAACTTTCTTTGTGAAGAATCATGATGATTCCCCTCTTGTGATGATCCGGTCCTAGACAAAGTCCTCTCAACAACCTCTGCCCTCGCCAGCACCTCAAGATATGTCTTTAGCATAAATGGGGTGACCTGGCGCTGGATCTCTGGATGCAAAGCCTCCTTGAAATTCCTCGCCCTGGCCTCCTCAACTGGTAACAGGTCTAAAGCATATCGTAGAAGGTTCCTAAAACAGATTCCTAACTCACGAACACTAGAGCTCCCCTGTCGAAGGGTAAGAATCTCCTAGCGATTGGATGCCTTTGTAGTCAAAGAAAGAAACTCGAATCTAAACCTATCCCTATACTCCTCCCATGAGATCACTGACTCCTCACGATCCCCGAGGAACAAGAACCACCACTGCCTCGCTACTCCACAAAGCATCGTCACAATAAAGGACACCCAATGTTCCTTCCAAGAACGAATCGAACTGAAGCCTATCTAGACCTCCTCCAACCAGTCTTTTGTTACTTCATCTGAAACGGATCCCTCGTACTTCTGTAGACTCTGGCACTGAAACTCTCGGAGTGTCTTCCTACAAGTTTCATCGTCTTCAACCTCTACCCGGCGGCGATCTGCTGGAACATCTTGCTAGGCATCTTCTGCGCAATCCCGACGAGGACGTCGAACTGGAGCCATACCTGTAAAATAACATCTGTTAGAGCTCCTATGCCTGGAATATGGAAGACTCAACATTAATTAATTAATTGTTTTGTTTTATTAAATTTAGGTTACCTATCCCAAGGTATACCCATTAAAACACATGCGTAATGAATAATGATGCATGGTCCTTTCCTAGGTCTCTACCCTGCAACCAGTATCACTTTGTTTAGTAGCCATCGTAAACTTAAAGGTCCGTGCAACAGATCATAGGGGGCCCTAAACGCATATGTCTTTGCCGGTCTCTAGTTTTTACCCCACTTGCTAAACATGAATGACAATGTTGCCCTACCATAGCATGCATCCTCACTTGTGCCTAACTCCAAACTCCATTCTATCCCTCAACCAGACCTCTGATACCACTCTGTCATGACCCCCTCCCCACAAAGTGTACCCCTCCTGGGCCGGAAATGTGAGAAGAGAGATAATGACCCCCCGAGTCCCGCATCTAGTAGGCCCCGGGTTGGCAACTAGCATCGAGGGTATAATAATCATACTAATGGGAGGCATTACCCTTTAAGAGAACACATGAAGAAGAGAGAGATATAATAGACTCCAGTAAACTCCAAATTAGAAAAAAAGAAATCCATGTACATATATGAAATGTCATGCAAAAGTACTACAACTGAAAGGGAAAACTAAAAGTTCCCAAAAGAAAGTAAAACGGCAGCGACCACAAGCCCGAACAACTCCTCCTCCAACCACAAGCTAGTAGTAACCAGCTTGATCTCCAACCTACTCCAAGTGACCTAAAAACAGTTTCTATATACATAGGGTGAGTATAATAGTATACTCAGTAGGATCCTCCCCAATCCTATCGTGCAACAGTAAAGAAATCATGTTAAAGCCTATTGAACAACAAGTGAAACTAACTCGTCACCTAAACAGGTATACAATGTTCCCAACCTCACCATGGCTACTCTCACCAAGTAACGAATACAAGAATATAACATATAGTAAAGATTATCAAGGGTACCCTGCTACTACATCCCCACTGGTTTTCTGCTTTTCCCCAACGACATCCATCCTGTGCATCTCTCTCCAAAGGCTTGCCCGTAGACACCTGGGCTAAGCTCTACAAGCTGCACCTTGTTCACCACAAAGGCTTGCCTGAAGACACCTGGTCAAAGCACCATGCCATCCCCACAACCAAAAGCAACCGGGTAAGTTCTGGGAGCCACCACATACCAATAACATGTATCATACATCAGGTATTATACCTCAAGCCATTATAGCCCATACACCGAATAGGGATCCTCAATCCATCACTGCCTATACAAGTTACACCCATTGTAGTCCATAGGATACTATATCTAGAAAATAAGTGGGTGAAGTAACCACAAGCCATTACAGCCCTCTACACACATATATGGGTAAAACTAACCAGTGTGCCTACCAGCACAAAGATCTACCATGAGAAGAGAGCGTAGTCAAAGGGGTAGTCAGCCATTCAACCTCCCATCAGAATGTTGGGGAAAATACCCCCCCTAGGGCTCAGAATCCCTAGGGTGTCAGTTTCCCTTACTGACAGGGTGGAGTAGCATATAGAGACACAAAAAGTACAGAATATATATAAATAACTCACAACCACACTATGGGAATTACCTCGTCTTAGATACAACTACAGCTAACGTCTGTTAGACCCCAGGCTGCTACTTCTAAGACTAGGTATCCTATAAGCACACAAACATTTGAAGAGATTTATTAGATTACTCCTTTCTCATTTTATCAGTTCCACTATACATTAATTAATTCTTTAAACATTAATTAAGCATGAACAATTCCACATTAAACTGAATTGGCATCACATTCAAAATCAACTGCTCCGTTTAAGATTCCCATCACCTTTAAATTCTAGTATCTACATCCCCGTGGATTTTCACCATTTAATCAAAAATTCATTACAGAATTAATTTTCCATATTACCATTCTTTCTAGAAAAGCATCCTATGCTTCTAAACACAAAGGAGGCTCAACACGGTGAGTATATATACTACCTGTCGAGTCTTTTCCACCTATAGAAAGAGCATAGACCCATTATCCCTCGAGAGGCTAAATACGGAAAGCATGTGGCATACCCTGCGCGTCTTCGCCTCCTTCGGAAGAAGGGTAGGAAGACCAGCTGCCTTGAGTAGTGGGGAAAAGCAAAGAAGATTAACATTCAAAGAAAATCACAAGCATCCAGCAACCACATCCATCCCATTCCATCACCCCCGGTGTCCTCCTCGACACCCACATGCATAAACTGATGCATCTCGCCACTATAGGCGTCATCTGCTGCCCCAACCACAAGGCCTCCATGCCCCCAGATATCACAACAGCCATCCAGGCTCACATCACAACACAAGCAGCATGAAAACAACAGTCACAACCATGGGCTCCTGACCCTTTAACAAACAAGAGGGTAACTCAGAACCCTTTTAGAAATTCGCACACAATCTGTTCTTTAATCCATATTGAATTAGCATATTTGTTATTCGTAGGTTCCAATTATGGGATACCTAATCAGTAATCTATCACAATTAAATATGCATGCTTACCTCCCTAATTTGATTATCCCTTAATTAGAACAACTACAACAATGAAAATAACTAGATTAATTTACATGCCTCTTTATCTTTAGCCAATTAATTAACAATTAATTCCGGATTTACGTTCATTATAAATTTCTATCATGAACGAAAAACATGTAACAGCCAAGCATCCTTGACTTGCCTTGCATTACACGCAATCGCGACCTTCCTCGATAGCTTGCGTCGTACGCAATACCGAGTTTCACTAAACAACGATATGCTATTAAAATATTATTAAAACTAGCCGTTATGAATAATAATAACCACTTTTTGAAATTTTATAAATTTTATTTTTCAAAATGGACTTCATTTTTGGATTCGGAATACCGAAATTATCCTAGGGTGAAATTTTGGTATTTTTCTAAAAACTTTCAATTTTTGATGAATAGTGAAACCACTAAGTGGTAGGTTAAAAACTGAATTTTGCATAAAACTTAATTTTACCGCTTCTGTGAATGGAATTTCGAAAATCCGACAGAAACGGTTGATATCAGTAAGTTAAATGTGGTTCAATGAGATAAAAATAATTTTTTTGGTGAATAGTAACTTTTTACTTTTTTTTACCGCGGTTAATAGTAAATATGGTAACTAAGGGTAAAAATGATATTACTATTACCCTAACACATGTCCTAATTCTATTGGATAAGTTTAATTCGACCAAAAACAAACTTAGGAATAAAATATGATCATTTAGGACCACTTGGGTTAGATTAGGACATTTATTATTAATTTATTTAAAGAAGGGTTAAAATAGTTAAAATCAAAATTTAATAAGTAAATCATTTTTAATATGGGGTTATACATAAGATAAATTTGACTATAAATATTCATTAGAAAGATAAAAATATTTCCTATATAATGATATTTTATTTATTATTTTTAGACTTTAAATAAATTAATTTATTTATGACACAACGATGATACAGTAATTACCCTTTTAAGGAAATATTAACATAATTGATGTTATAAATGCTCAAATGAATGTAATTTGAGACTTTTTATGAATTACACTAATTTTCTAGGTTACTATGATATATTAGTGTTGATTTAATCAACTTTGTTAGAATATATAATTCTTTTATGACTTTTACAAAAATCATATATCAAATAGTGTCAAAATTGACACAAAATAGTTTTTAAATAAAATATTATATTATTAATTGTTATTTTATTCCTAAAAATCTAAGGTTCGGCCAAAAGACTTAGATAAGGATATATATATTAATAATAAACAATTTGGGGTTCGTTTGGCATGTTATAGTAAGTGTATTAACCATATAGTGAAAGAAAACAAAAAGACACGGTAAAAGTTAAATTATTTAACATAGAGTTAAATCTAATTGATAAGGTTAAAATAATACCCTAAACTTGTCTACATCCTATTGGTTGATATGCTTTCGACCCATCCCCACTTTAGCTTCGAAATAAGACCCTTTGGAACCATTATAAACCGATTTTGACATTAATATAAAATAATATTTTGAGGTATTCCTAAGGTGCCCCTCTCCTCCCTTATAAAAGGACACCTCCTCCCCCTCCTCCTCACACCAATTTGAGCACTCAAGCTCGGCCAACCCCTGCCAAAATCTCTTCTCCACTTCCCTAGCAACATCCTAGAGGTTCTGGTATTCCTCAAAGACCAATTTTAGTTCCCTAATAAGAGGTCTCCAAAAGGCGCTTCAAAGAAGAGGAGCTTCGGACACGTACAAAGCAAATCGGACCTAAGGTAAGGGAAATATCACAATCTCATTTTTATCCGAGATTGTTTATTCGTAAGTATTTACTGGGGTGTATTTTATCGTCCACATCCATGTTTCATCAATATGTAATATTATTTCCATCCACCTACAATTGTTTAAATCCATTTTTACCCTTCGGTGATTTTTTAGTGAAAGATATGAAAGGAATCTTTTGTCATTTTTCGTACGAGGTACTTTTTTGACTTTTCCGACAAAAGTACGAAGAATGTTTTTTTTAACATATACGACATGAATGGATTTTTAAAACATTATTTCCAAGAAGCATCCTTTACAAGTTTTCAAGTTTATTTTTAATCAACTTCTTTTATTTTAAAGTCGTATGACATGTTATGAAAGGAAAAATGTTTTTGAAGTAGAAAGGATATTTTCCTCAAGAATGAAGTTCAAGTATTATTATCAAAATTATTTTCCATCTAAGATAATAAAAAGGGTTCTGTTTTTATCCCTATTATTACATGGATTTGATTATGTTGTGATGGAAGTATTTTTATGAATTCCTTTATCTTATATGAATTGTTTTATGATGTCATGTTGTTTATGAATCCCATTTTTATTACATGGGTTATGCTATGATGTATGGTTTATGATTATGTGGCACACATAAGAAAGGATTCATTATAAGATGGGTGGGACCTATATCTCCATCCAATGCATTGGGTAAAGATTTTATATCTCATGAGATAGACAGGGCTAGAACGGTAGGTTATACCGGTTCAGTGAAACAGGACTGAAACGAGGGTTACTCGATTCAGAAAGGGACTTTGTCCACTAAGATAGTCTTGGCAAGGAGTCTTGACTAACAAGAAATGATTCTCTATGATTATGTGTGAATTCCACAAAGTTTCATGTTTTAAGTTATGATTATTGTGATTACATTTCACTGCCATGATTTACCCCATTTTATGAAATTATGATCTCTTTTGCAGGTTAAGATTTCCAAAAGTTATGTGCTTATGTATATGATGTGATTGATATTTCTTTTGTTTACCCTTACTGAGCATTTGAGCTCACCCTTTTATGTTTTTTTTCCCAGGATATAAAGAAAGGTTTTAGGTTAAAAAAAGGAAGATCTTTATGGGAGATTTTGAAGATCTTTCATCACGATTAGAAGATTATATTCCGAGTTTCCAAAGACACTAAACTATTATGATCCTTATGTGTGTGTTTTTTGTTATGTACTAAGTATTCCGCAAATGTAATGTAATGTCCATGTAAGTTAAGCTTTGGGTCTCTACAGTTGGTATCAGAGGAAATGTTTAGTCAACCTTTGGAAACTAGGATGCGAGAACTTTAGTGAGATCCCTAGAGATATTTCTAAGGTATGTCTAGGGATGTCCCTAAGGTTAAGTATACGTATAGGTTATAGTACTAGAATTACGCTAAATATCATAGAATTAAACCTAAGATGTTAGATATTGAAGGTAATCCCCCTTTATTATGTTGTTTTTCCCTAGCATGATTCTTGCCTCTCACACTATTCTTTTTTGGTTTTAGACGATGGCTGGAATCCGAAAGAACCGTGTTGATCAATGCAATGGACAATGAAATGATTGTCCTCCTGAACAAACAAATGCTATGGGAGATGGAGTGAAAAATATTATTGCTATAATTACACAAGCTATGAATCATTCTGGACTTCCAAATGAGCATAGAAGGGAACAATATTCTATTGAGTCCTTCATGAGGCAACGTCCACCTTCTTTCAGTGGGTCTTCTGATCCACTTGTTGCTGAACAATGGATCAGTACCACTGAAAAGATATTTTCAGTTCTTCAATGTTCTGAACATGACAAAGTCATCTTAGCAGTGTATCGTTTGGAAGGTGATATTGGTCAATGGTGGAATCTTATTAAGAATACGAGGCAAAGGGATGAAATTGAGTCCATGGAATGGGACGAGTTCAAGAACTTATTTTTCAGTAAGTACTTCCCCCGTATTCTTCGAACAAAGATGGAGAAGGAGTTTCTTGAACAAAAGCAAAAGGATGATGAATCTGTTGGTATATACGAATCGAATTTTACAAGACTTGCATGGTATGCATCTGGCATTATCATCCAACCTAAAAGTAAAGTTGATCGATTTTTCAGTGGCTTAAAACCAAGTCTTCGATGGGCATTAGCTATAAGAGACTTCAGTAGCTATGAAGAAATTGTGCGTTGTGCTATCAAGGTAGAAATGGAAGTTGGTGTTACATATCCATCTCATGGTTTTGACAAGAAACGAAAGATGGAGTTCAAGGAGAAATCTCAGAATAATGGTGAAAAGAAGATGAATGTTTCCTTATGCACAAAGTGTGGAAAGAAACATGGTGGAGATTGTCTTAAAGGGACTAGAAAATGTTTTATGTGTGGAAAAGAAGGTCATCGAGCAGCTGAGTGTCGAAGTAATGGAAAAAGGGTTTCTAATGATGTGAATAAAGCAAACACTGTAGAGAATGCACCACCAACACTTCAATGCTTCAAGTGCAAGGAAATGGGGCATTATGCTAATAAATGCCCTAATCCAAGGGTTAGTGATGATCGACATGAGCAACCACTTAAGGAAAAGGATAAAGGGAAGTCACATGCGATCACTATTGGCAATGTTGAATATGAAAACGATGTGGTGGAATGATTAAGTGTTTATGTAATGGGATTCCAAAATAATGTTGTATCATTGAGTATTGCAATATTTATTGATGTGGTATTCAAAGTGATTGAGATATTTTTTGGAAATAAGATGATATGAGAGAAAATGAAATGTTTAATAGTATTCATCAGCTCATGATTGATATAAGGACTAAGTGATATCATGGTTTGAGTATATAGAATTTTGAGGATTTTGGTATGTGGAAAGTGTTAACTTTAAACTGCATTCATGTTTTCACTAAGGTATTCAAGAGAATACATGATTAAGAACTTTGAATGGTTGGAATGTGACGAAAAAAACATATCTTATGATATATGGGGATCAACGATGGTATTAAATCTCTGTTAATCGTTTTCACTATGTTATGAGAGTGGACGGCAGTATTATGGATAAGCCTAAAGATTGAAATGGATTATGTTGGACATAAGTGAGTATTGTTTAAGGATATAAGTTTTTTCGATATTATTGATGGGATGTTATAGTAATATAGTTTTAGAAAAACGACATCCTGCAGGACGGGCGACAGCCCATCGCTTTGGACAAGGCTGTGGGAATCGAACCCACAACCGAAGTGCGACTGGCCTTTATCGCCTACCACTGGCCTACAGGAAGTCCCTGTTTAGTAGAAACAAGTTTTATTATATTAAGCAGTATGATATATGAAGTATAATTCCATTTTAGGAACCATATGTGATTAATCTCACTATAGATCGACTTATGTATATAATTTTTTCTAACCTTTTGTTTGAGACATATGGAATGACCTGTCATGCTAACACTTCACGAATAACAAATTCATCTTCATTTATTTAAGAGATGAAGTGGAAATTGTTCAAGGCACGAACAACAGTGAGATTGTACCAAAATAAAGTAAGTATTTATTCTAATTCAAATTTTCAACTTTAGGGAAATGATCTTGAAAACCAAAAATGTTGTCCTAGTGCCCTTATACCCGATGAATCAGATGGTACCCTAGATCATCACAAATTTATGGCTTTGTGATTGCTAGATTTTCCATAGCCATGTTCTCTACCACTCTCCATCAGAACATGATGGTTAGATTTCTCTTCCATATCCATATTTTCACCTATGTGGAAACCCAGTGATTAGTTTATTTGGGTAACCGTTACGTTTCATACTTTTGTTTTTAAAGATATGTTTTGGTATTCCTTTTTACGATGTGGGTTTCTATCAAAGAAACTTTCAAATAGTAAACCATTTATAAGCCCGATGAATTTCAAGGGCGAAATTCATTTTAAGGGGGGTAGAATGTAACAGCCCAAGATTTTATGAAAAATATTCTTTTTTATTTCACTAATGTCTTGTGTTGTACGCTACACCAAAAGGAGCTTGCACAACACGCATCCTTGACTTGCCTTGCATTACACGCAATCACGACCTTCCTCGATAGCTTGTTTCGTACGCAATACCGAGTTTTACTAAACAACGATATGCTATTAAAATATTATTAAAACTAGCAGTTACGAATAATAATTACCACTTTTTGAAATTTTATAATTTTTTTTTTCAAAATGGACTTCATTTTTGGATTCGGAATACCGAAATTATCCTAGGGTGAAATTTTGGTATTTTTCTGAAAACTTTCAATTTTTGATGAATAGTGAAACCACTAAGTGGTAGGTTAAAAACTGAATTTTGCATAAAACATAATTTTACCGCTTCTGTGAATGGAATTTTGAAAATCCGATAGACACGGTTGATATTAGTAAGTAAAATGTGGTTCAATGAGATAAAAATAATTTCTTGATGAATAGTAACTTTTTACTTTTTTTTACCGCGGTTAATAGTAAATAGGGTAACTAAGAGTAAAAATGATATTACTATTACCCTAACACATATCCTAATTCTATTGGATAAGTTTAATTCGACCAAAAACAAACTTAGGAATAAAATATGACCATTTAGGCCCACTTGGGTTAGATTAGGACATTTATTATTAATTTATTTAAAGAAGGGTTAAAATAGTTAAAATCAAAGTTTAATAAGTAAATCATTTTTAATATGGGGTTATACATAAGATAAATTCGACTATAAATATTCATTAGAAATATAAAAATATTTCCTAAATAATGATATTTTATTTATAATTTTTAGACTTTAAATAAATTAATTTATTTATGACACAACGATGATGCAGTAATTATCCTTTTAAGGAAATATTAACATAATAGATGTTATAAATGCTCAAATGAATGTAATTTTAGACTTTTTATGATTTCCACTAATTTTCTAGGTTACTATGATATATTAGTGTTGATTTAATCAACTTGGTTCTAATATATAATTTTCATATGACTTTCACAAAAATCATATATCAAATAGTGTCATAATTGACACAAAATAGTTTTTAAATAAAATATTATATTATTAATTGTTATTTTATTCCTAAAAATCTAAGGTTCGGCCAAATGACTTAGATAAGGATATATATATTAATAATAAACAATTTGGGGTTCGTTTGGCATGTTATAGTAAGTGTATTAACCATATAGTGAAAGAAAACAAAAAGACACGGTAAAAGTTAAATTATTTAACTTAGAGTTAAATCTAATTGATAAGGTTAAAATAATACCCTAAACTTGTCTAAATCCTATTGGTTGATATTCTTTGGACCCATCCCCACTTTAGCTTCGAAATAAGACCCTTTGGAACCATTATAAACCGATTTTGACATTAATATAAAATAATATTTTGAGGTATTCCTAAGGTGACCCTCACCTCCCTTATAAAAGGACACCTCCTCCCCCTCCTCCTCACACCAATTTGAGCACTCAAGCTCGGCCAAACCCTGCCAAAATCTCTTCTCCACTTCCCTAGCAACATCCAAGAGGTCTTGGTCTTCCTCAAAGACCAATTTTAGTTCCCTAAGAGGAGGTCTCCAAAAGGCGCTTCAAAGAAGAGGAGCTTCGGACACGTACAAAGCAAATCGGACCTAAGGTAAGGGAAATATCACAATCTCATTTTTATCCGAGATTGTTTATTCGTAAGTATTTACTGGGGTGTATTTTATCATCCACATCCATGTTTCATCAATATGTAATATTATTTCCATCCACCTACAATTGTTTAAATCCATTTTTACCTTTCGGTGAGTTTTTAGTAAAAGATATGAAAGGAATCTTTTGTCATTTTTCATACGAGGTACTTTTTGACTTTTCCGAAAAAAGTACGAAGAATGTTTTTTTTAACTTATATGACATGAATGGATTTTTAAAACATTATTTCCAAGAAGCATCCTTTACAAGTTTTCAAGTTTATTTTTAATCAACTTCTTTTATTTTAAAGTCGTATGACATGTTATGAAAGGAAAAATGATTTTTAAGTAGAAAGGATATTTTCCTCATGAATGAAGTTCAAGTATTATATCAAAATTATTTTCCATCTAAGATAATAAAAAGGGTTCTGTTTTTATCCCTATTATTACATGGATTTGATTATGTTGTGATGGAAATATTTTTATGAATTTCTTTATCTTATATGAATTGTTTTATGATGTCATGTTGTTTAAGAATCCCATTTTTATTACATGGGTTACGCTCTGATGTATGGTTTATGATTATGTGGCACACATAAGAAAGGATTCATTATAAGATGGGTGGGACCTATATCTCCCTCCAATTCATTGGGTAAATATTTTATATCTCATGAGATAGACAGGGCTGGAACGGTAGGTTATACCGGTTCAGTGAAACAGGACTGAAACGAGGGTTACTCGATTCAGAAAGGGACTTTGTCCACTAAGATAGTCTTGGAAAGGAGTCTTGAGTATCAAGAAATGATTCTATATGATTATGTGTGAATGCCACCAAGTTTCATGTTTTATGTTATGATTATTGTGATTACATTTCACTGCCATGATTTACCCCATTTTATGAAATTATGATCTCTTTTGCAGGTTAAGATTTCCAAAAGTTATGTGCTTATGTATATGATGTGATTGATATTTCTTTTGTTTACCCTTATTGAGCATTTGAGCTCACCCTTTTATTTTTTCTTTTCCCCAGGATATAAAGAAAGGTTTTAGGCAAAAAAAGAAGATCTTTATGGGAGATTTTGAAGATCTTTCACCACGATTAGAAGATTATATTCCGAGTTTCCAGAGACACTAAACTATTACGATCCTTGTGTGTGTGTTTTTTGTTATGTACTAAGTATTCCGCAAATTTAATGTAATGTCCATGTACGTTATGCTTTCGGTCTCTACACAACAAATCAAAGAAATCATAGATATCACTCTATCTAGAAAAACATGAGGCAAACCATTATCACTGTATAAAGCAACAACATGCGATCAACCAATTATTTTAATCCTGTTCCAGTATTTAATTTGGTCAATTTTATTTTTATCCAAAGGACTAAATCATGATAATTCTACGATTACACATATACAATTAGAGAAGCCATGAATCCGCTACCTAGAAGAGTTCTTGACGTCCTTTATCCACACAATGGGTCACAATCCTACTCTCACGACAACTGCATCAACCGGAGGATGCCACGGTATGACAGTACCAACCAACCCCAAGAAAAACCCATTAGAATCATGGAAATTACATGGTATAATATGGATCGTAATAGTTTATATATAATTTTTAGATATTGAATAATTAAATTTATTTATAACACAATGATGATGAAGTAATTACTATATTATTGAAAAATTAAAATAAATGATATTATAAATATCCAAAAAAATGTAATTTGAGACTTTTATTAAATTAAACTAATTTTATAGGTTAATATGACCTGTTATTGTTGATTCAATGAAATATTTTTGAAGTAATAGTGATGATATGACTTTAACAAAAACAAAATACCAAATAGTTTCAAAATTGACATAAAAGAGTTTTTAAAACAAATTTTATATTATTAATTGATATAGTATTCATAAAAATCTATGATTAATCCAAATGACTTATATAATGATACATATATCATTAATTAACCAATTTAGGTTCTCTTGGAATTTTATAGAATGTTTATTAACCAATTATTTTTAAAAATACAAGAATACTAGGTAAAAGTTAAACTATTTAACTAAGAGTTAAATCTAAAAGATATGGTTAATATTGTGACCCATAACTCTCTAAAACTTATTTGTTGGATTTTCTAGAACCATCCCTACCATATCCTCGAAATAAATCATTTTGTATCCATTATAAATTGAAATTTTTTTATTATAAAATAATATTTCAATCTTTTACTAAGGTACCCCTCATCAATCTTATAAAATGCCACTTCCCCTTTTCTCCAATTCACACCTCAAAATCCATTTTAGTAGGCCAAACCCTACCAAAATATTCTCCAATATTTTTTCACTTCATCCTAGAGGACGTTGTTTGATCAAAAAGCTAACCTATGGAGCACTTTTGATCAACTCAAAATGAATCACCCAAAGAAGACGTAAATATTTCATCACCACTTTCAAGATCTTTTATTCTTCCACATCGTATTTATTTGTTGTTTTCATTATAAAATAATAAACTTACTATATTCTACATATTTTGATGTTATTATATAATTTTACAAACATATTAATTATTCTATCAATCCTATTAATGAAATGTCACCACACGTATATATGTACGTCTTACCGTCTCCACGTCATGGTGTAGTTATGATTCAGTAAATTATTATTTGGATTGATATAATAATGTTGTATAATTGATGTAAGTAATAAATAAAACATGTTAATTATTCTGTATATATGATATACCATATATTTACAAACAATTTTAATATCCAAATAATGATATTGTCTCTCGTGCGTACGTACAGATTTCCGCCTCCATGAACGCAATGAGATTCATTTCCCAATCGTAACCATTGAAAATAATTTTCATTTGATGTTTAAAAATAATGTTTAAAGAACTAATTATTATTCTTTATATGAATCAAATACATCCTATCCAAAATAAACATGACATATGTAACAAAACATATAAAGGAAACCGAATCCGTTAACTACCTTAATGACGATAATACTAAAATATTATTAACAAGGAAATGTTAGAAGATCATATATGATATCATATTTATTAATATTGTAATTTTATAATTTAATAACATGTGTTAAATATTATACATGGGGATAAAGTACAATTGACCAAGGAAAAGTACAAGGTACGGGTTAATTCTACAATCTCTTCATTATCATAGGTTATTAATACCTAATTATTTTCTGGGAACTCTTTATCATCCACATCCATTTTTTTTAAAACTACTTCAATGAATTTTTAATATTTATTAGACTTTAGGATAAAGTAATTGATACCCTTGTTTTAATTTTTATAATATTTTTATAAAATAATCTTTCATTCCTTTTCCAAACAAGGTACTTTACGACCTTTTCACAAAAACTAAGGAAAGAATGTTTTTTAAATTATAAGGCTGGTGTGGCTATTTTCTGAAATTATAACACCTTCGATGATTCCCTTACAATCTTATAAGAATATTTCAAAAATAAATGTTTTCTTTAATATTATATCAAAATATAAATAGGTATTTCATTCTAATAGTTCTCATTTCATCTTTGTCAACATCCATTGATGGATTTTAAACTTGTTTGAAGTTATTTTATTATGATTCAAATCATCCATATTGTATTGAAGTTTCTGTGATGTGTTTGACTGTGGTTGTGTTATTTTTATACCATTCATGGTTTATAGATAATGTATTGACATTTTTTATGATAGTTTTATTATGAATGTTTATGTTATGTTCAATCCTTTTCATATGAGGAATGTATTGGACATAGTAAGTGATCGGTGGAGCCCACTATTGATCCTCAAAGAATCGGTAGGTATCATGAGAAAAAATAATGTCCTGGAACAAGGCCTTCAAAAAAAATCATATTTTTAGTCTTGGAAAAAGGCCTGGACTATGTGGTTATGAAGTCTGGAATTATGCATTCTATCATTATAAAATTTCTATTTAATATTTCATATGATTATTCGACTAGTAGAATATCCATGTGAGTATGTAAATGAAATTAATTTGATTTATATTTTACATATTATGACGATGTTTATGTTTAAAAGAATTTGTTCTAGTCTTATGTATTTACTTAAATGTTTATGATTATTTGTGAAAGTTTCAACTATATTTTTATTCTTTCTAAGCATATGAGATCACCCCTTTCTATGTTTTATTTTTCCTAGGATAGAAGAATTATATTATGACTAAACTATAGGGATAGTCTAATGGATATGAGTGTGGTGTATGGAGACAATGTTGTTGAATTTTTCCATTTTATAATGTAATGTAAAACTTATGAATGTATCTTGTAATTCAAGGGATACTAAACTAATCAGTCTTCGAGACATGACGTTCTACGATCATGCCAATTTTTTGTAATAATGTACCGAATCTAGGTTACTATGGTTCGGGTGTTATAGTTGGTAACAGAGGAATTTTAATACAAACCATGGTAGCCGGTTTTATAAAAACCATAATTAGAGAAAAATACCCAAAGATAGACTTTGAGGATTAGTATAGAAGAACTTCCTAGAATTTTGGTAATGTAGATATTTTTTTTATTTTCCATGAAATACATCCCATTATGGATACGAGCATGTAGAGGCGGCTCTGGCACAGATGTACATATGAGTGAAAAATCTGACAAGGTGTTTGGGGACTAACCCGGGGTATCCTAGTACAGGAAAATGGGCATTGCTGCACTCTTGGTTACGACACTCCCAAGGGATATGCTAATGATAATTCATATCTTATTTGTAAACCATTATGAAGGATTTATGTCTTTATACATTCTCAATGAAAACATTTTTATGTTTGCAGATTATATCCATAAACTGTTCAATTTATGTTAAGTGGTTTACAAGTTTGGAATTTTGTATTTCAATTCATAAACTAATCTAGTGTATTCAATTATTTATAAACTGCACTTAGTGGAAGGAATGGAAACTGTACCAACACACGTAATCCATGTTTGGATTTACCTCCTACTAAAGATAATTATAGTGTAGCTGGTGATTGAACTGCTACTAATCGTCTTATAACCATATTGGGACAAGTGACTCATGTTATGAATAATATCCTTACACCTAAAGAGAAACCGGATCGACAACATGGAGGATCAATGTTATATCACTTCACGAGGAAACAACCAACAAAATTAAATGTGACTAAAAATCCATTTGTAGTTGAGTAATGGATAATTTCTTTAGTAAAAATATTTCATGCTCTAGGTCACAGAGAAAGGGTAAATGTTGTCATGGTAGTTTATTGCCTCATATGGGATCTATATCAATGGTGTTCATTGTTTCAAAACACAAATAAAAGGCAAAGACGTATCAAATATTGAATGGAGGGACTTTAAAGATATTTTAATAGAAAAATACTTACCTCATGACAATCGAGCATATATGGAAAGACAATTTCTATATCTGAGGAAGAATAAGAATGAGAATGTCACAATGTATGAGGATGACATTACAAGGATATCAAGGCATGCACCATATTATATACATAAACCAAAGAGTAATATTGATCGATTATTTGATGGGTTAAAACCATTAATTCGACATACATTAGTATCAAAATCATTATCGTTGTACAATGATATATTCTCATGTGATATCATAACACAAAAGGAATTCTCTAGGTTTTACGATATTAAAGAAAAGAAATAGAATAAGTGATCTACTGAACACTCTGGAAATGGAAATAAGATAAAGAAGGGAAAATGTTAATATACATCATGCGGTAAATGTGGGACGAAACACCTCAGTACATGACTAAAGGGAATTGATGTCTTTTACACGTGTGGTGAAAAAAACCACAAATATATTGATTGTTATGGTAATGTAGAGGCTTTCAAGGTTGAATGATACAATTTTATAGAAAAGGGGGATTATTCAAATGAATGTCCAAAGCACAAAGGAAACATACCAAAGAAGATGACAAGGGAGCAAGGCCAATATTATGTGATTACTACTACTGAGGTTGAAGCTTTGGAAGATGTGGTGGTAGGTAATTTAATGGTGTCCTCATGTTTAGGAATTTCTTTATTTGATTCTGTGTCATCTCATTGTTTAATATCTTCCTACTTTTCTAAGAAAATTAGATATTTCAAAGTTTATTTATCCAGAGAGTTGTCAATCAAAACTATTAAGGGTAGTATCATTGTAACAATGTTTTGTCAATCAGTTCCTATTAAGGCATATAAATATTATTTATCTGCTGATCTCGTTGTTATACCCATGATTGAATTTGATATAGTCGTTAGTATGGATTAGATTTCGGACCTTGGTGAAATTTTTTTTCATGGAGAATAAGGTTACTATTTATGATGATGATGATAAATAACACCTTATCTTTAGAGTATAAAAGACACCATAATATTCTTATCTAGATCCACCCCTGTAGATCTACTAAATTCAATTATCAGGGAGGAAGAGAATGGAATAACTATGGGCGAGGAAAGAAATGTTCAAAAATAGGATGTACCTATAATGGAATAATATGTTGATGTGATTCTAGAGTATTTACCTGGACATCCACCAGAATGAGAAATTGAGTTTTCAATTGATTTACTTCCTGGTTCAAGGCCCATATCGAAGACCCCTTATAGAATATCCACTGTGAAATTAGTGGAGGTAAATAAACAACTAGGGGAGTTGAGTAATGAAGGAATTATTTTCCCTAGTGTTTCTCCATGGGATGATCTGGTTCTTTTTGTTATGAATAATGATAGATATATGAGGTTTTGCATTAACTATAGGGAGATCAAAGGTATAACAATAAGAAACATGTATTCCCTACCTCACATTAATGATTCATTCAACCAACTTCATAGAGCTCAATATTTTTCAATGATTGACCCATGATCTGGATATCATCAGTTTTCTGTTATGATGGAAGACATTCCAGAGGAAAACATTTCGAACCAAGTATGGGAATTACTTGTTTACAAAAATTCATTTTGGGATGACTAATGCACCCTATGATTTCATGGATCTAATGAATAGAGTTTCTAAGGAATATGTTGATGACTTTTTAGTTGTATTTATTGATTATATCTTGGTATACTCAAAAAGCTACTAAAATGAATAAAATCAATTTCTCATTATCCTAATGACTCTTAGAAGAAATGAATTATATGGGATGTTTATCAAATCTGAATTCTAGCTTCATGAGATTTCTTTTCTTAGACATATTTTCTCAGTGGATGGAATCTCTATTGGTCCTTAAAAGAACAATGAAATCCATGAATGGCCAACACCAATGAGTATAAATGAGGTACGCAGATTTATTATTTTAGTAGATTATTATTGGCGCTTCATCCAGAGTTTTGCCTGATTGGAAAACCCATTAACCAAACTCACGCGTAAATAGGTTAAATTTGTTTGGAAAAAAGAGTGTGAAGGATGTTTTGAAGAACTGAATAGAATATTAGTCAATTCGTCTATATTGAATCAACCACATGGTAATGATGGGTTTTTTATTTATTGTGATGCTTCAATGAAAGGGCATGGTTGTATCCTTATGTAGAATGATAGATTTATTGCATATGCAACACAAAAGCTAAAAATTCACAAACAAAACTATCCCACACATGATATTGATTTAGCATATGTAATCTTTTATCTAATGATATGGAGACACTATCAATATAGTGAAAATGTGAGATTTAGACTGATAAAAAAGTAAGAAGTATATTTTCTCACAAAATAACTAAACATGAGGAAAATATGATGGCTTCAACTACTCAAGGATTATCATTGCACTATAAACTACCATCTGGGGAAGGAAAATAAGGTGGAAGATGATTTGAGCTGAAAGGATAATGCTTTTTTGAACAAGATGAGAGTTGAGAAGGATCCTATATACATGTATCTAGTAAATATAGACATGGGAGTTACATTGGAAGGTTAAAAATCAATGCTTTTTCAACTGGTTTTTAAACCATCTTTATAAGGAAGAATAAAAATTTCTCAGACTGATGATGAGGAATTTTAAAATAAATGTAATGATGTGAATGATAGAAGATTGATCTACTTTGTATATGAAGATGGTATTTTGAAATTTGGGGAGAGAATTTTTGTTGTCAATATACCTAATATGAAAAGGGAATTATAAGATGATTCTCACAGCTTCAATTTCTCTACACACACTGGTAGCACTAAGATATATAAATATTTGAAGGAACATTTTTGTTGGGACAACATGAAGAGAGATATTTCTTAGTTTTTTGTCGAGATTTATGGTTTCCCAACAAATTAAAGCTAGAAGACAACATCCTAGAGGTGTCATGAAAAATCTTCCCATACCTAAGTGAAAATGGTAAGATATTATAGTGGACTTTTTCATGGGACTCAAAAATACTCCTTGAAGGAATGACATAATATGGGTCATTGTTGATCATCTTCCCAAGTCAACACATTTTCTTTCTGTTGGAGAAGATTTACCACTTTAACGTCTAGAATGAATATATATTAATGAAGTTCTAACCCTTCATGTAGTACCCATATCGATTGTTTTTTATAGTGATCCCCGTTTTAAATCAAGATTCTAGAAACTTCTTCAGGAGGCCTTGGATATTGATCTTCGTTTGAGCACTGCCTACCACCCTGAAACTGATGGAAACTTAAAATAGACTATTCAAACCATAGAAGACTTGTTGATATCTTTCTCACTTGACTTTCAAGTTATGCGAGGTCAATATTTATATAGAGACCCGAAGCTTGACGTACATGGACATTACATTACTTTTGCAGAATACTTAGTACCTAACAAAAACACACACACAAGGATCGTAATAGTTTAGTGTCTTTGGAAACTCAGAATATAATATTCTAATCGTGGTGAAAGATCTTCAACATCTCCCATAAAGATCTTCCTCTTTTTTTTACCTAAAACCTTTATTTATATCCTGGGGAAAAGAAAACATAAAATGGTGAGCTCAAATACTCAGTAAGGGTAAACAAAAGAAATATCAATCACATCATATTCATAAGAACATAACATTTTGGAAGTCTTAACCTGCAAAACAGAGCATAAATTCATAACATGGGATAAATCATAGTAGTGAAATGAAATCCCAATTATCATAACATAAACCATGAAACTTTGTGGCATACACACATAATCATATAGAATCATATCTTATTAGTCAAGACTCATTTCCAAGTCTATCTTAGTGGACATAGTCCATTTCTGAACTGAGTCACCCTCATTTCAGTCCTGTTTCACTGAACTGGTATAACCTACCATTCCAGCCATGTCTATCACATGAGATATAAAATCTTTACCAAATGCATTGGAGGGAGATATAGGTCCCACCCATCTCACAATGATACCATTCTTATGTGTTCCACAAAATCATAAATCATACATCATTTCATAACCCATAAAAATGGGATTCTTAAACATCATGACTTCATAAAACAATTCATATAAGATAAAGGAATTCGTAAAAAATAATTCCATCACAACATAATCAAATCAATGTAATAATAGGTATAGAAACAGAACCCTATATTATCATAGATGGAAAATAATTTTGATAAAACACTTGACCTCCATTCTTGAGGAAAATATCCTTTCTACTTCAAAAACATTCTCATTTCTTAACGTGTCATACAATTTTAAACTAAAAGAAGTTGATTAAAAATAAACTTGAAAACTTGTAAAGTAATCTTCTTGGAAAGAATGTTTTAAAAATCCATTCATGCCGTATAAGTTAAAAAACACATTCTTCTCGTACTTTTGTTGGAAAAGTCAAAAAGTACCTCGTATGAAAAACGACAAAAGATTCCTTTCATATCTTTTACTAAAAACTCACCAAAGGGTAAAATTGGATTTCAAAAATTGTATGTGGATGGAAATAATATTACATATTGAGGAAACATGGATGTGGATGATGAAATACACCCCAGTAAATTTCAACGTATAAACAATCTCGGATAGAAATGAGATTGTGATATTTCCCTTACCTTAGGTCCGATTTGCTTCGTAAGTGTCCGAACCTCCTGTATAATGATTTAAATAATGTCATTGACTTATAAAAGAATCATAATAATTGTTATTATATCATATATGGTTCACTTATGACTTTATATTACCCTTTCTTTTGTAAATTCATGTTAAAGAAGCGTTTTGGGTAAAATCGTCTCATTTGTCGTTCATGTTTTAACTTGTAATTATTCATATGATTACTTAGATCATGATTACTTAATTCCAGAATATTAAACATGATTTATATATAATATATATTCATTATAGACATATATATAATAAATTAGTAAATGGAATGAAATACACCGTTCATGGAGACGGTAGGCGGTACGTACGCATGAACGCTGTTTTCGTTTCCTTATTGAGTTGAATGGAATTAAGTAGATGAAATTCATATATAAACACATAAATCTAGTATCATTATAATGTCATATATTTCATGATTACTTATTATATGTACTTTATAATCATTCATGAATGGTTAATGTGGAGAATGAATCTCATCGCGTCGTGGAGACGGTAGTCTATACGTACGCACGAGCGATGATGTCGTTATCATGATCGTGGGACTGTATTAGAGTGTATGTATACTATTTCAGAATCAATATCACTTTAAAATAATCATATATAGTTATTATTTACACCATTATACCCATCTAAGTAAGGTGGTGGTGGAAAATAGATTTCACTACGGCGTGGAGACGGTATTCTGTACATACGCACACGCGGTGATTTCATTTTCCGTAGGATTGATAGATGGTGAAATAGTGTTATTTCATACTTATAATAACATATCCATATATTCTTGATACTAATGTTATTACTTCATAATGAAAAAACCTAAGAAGAAGAGGTGGAAGAAGAAATAAAGTTGAATGAATCGGTAACAGAAATTACCTCTTCTTTGAAGCGCCTCTTTGAGATCTCCTTTTAGGGCACTAAAAATGGTCTTTGATGAAGACCATAACCTCTAGGATATTTCTAGGGAAGTGGAGAGGAGAATTTGGCCGGGGTTGGCCGAGCTTGAAGGCTCAATGTTGTGTGAGCAAGAGAGGGAGGAGGTGCCCTTTTATAAGGGAGGAGAGGGGTACCTTTAGAATAACTAAAACTATTATTTTATTATAAAGTCAAATTCCGTTTTAAATAGCTCCAAATTGATTTATTTAGAAGCTAAGGATTGGATGGGTCTAAATCCTCTCATAAAATAGAATTTAGACATGTTTAGGTTCCTATTTTAACCTTATCATTTAGATTTGACATTAAGTTAAATTATTTTACTTTTACCGTGTCTTCTTGTGTTCTTATACTATAAGGTTAATAAACTTACTATAAGCATCCAAACTAACCCCAAGTTGTTTATTATTAATATAAATAACCTTATCTAAGTCATTTGGCCAAACATTATATTTTTAGGAATAAAATAACAATTAATAATATAATATTTGTTTTAAAAACTATTTTATGTCAATTTTGACACAATTTAGTAATTGATTTTTGTAAAAATTATAACAGAATTATTAGTTCAAGAAAAGTTCATTAAATCAATACTATCATGTCATATTAACCTATAAAATTAGTGGAATTCATAAAAAGTCTTAAATTACAATTATTTGGGTATTTATAACATCAATTATGTCAATATTTCATTAATAAGACAATTACTCCATCATCTTTGTGTCATAATAAATGATAATTATATAATCCCTAAAAATTCTAAAAAAAATTCAAATGATGTAGATAATTGTATTATCTTTCTGGAGACTATTCATGTTCGAAGTTTCATGAAGTGTATCACTAAATTAAAATTATTATACTATAAGATTTAAGAAAGTGACATGTTGTCACATTCTTTGGTTTTAATAATAAATAAATTATTTTCATGGACAAAAGTCCCTTAAATGAATCTAATCCGACCCTTAGGTGATATGGGTCGACTTTTAGTCATCCAATAGGATTTTGACAAGTGTTAGGGTAATTTTATAATATTATATTTACCCTTAATTACCTAATTTACCTTTAACTATGGTAAATAAAATTTACCGTAGTTACTATTCATAATTCCCAAAATTAAAAAGTAGCTTATTAACAAAATTTGGATCCACTGATTCCAAATATGGAAACCATTTTTCCAAATTCAATAAATAAAAGTTGAAGAAATTAAATTAAAATTAATCCCGTTGTCAAAAGAAAACAGGTTTTTCTTTAAAACATTGCAAAAGATTGAATTAATTTATTCTACGAATTCAAAGTAGAATCAATGTTAATGACATACATTATATTAAATGGTAAAAATATATTCTATTTATACTTTAAAAAAATGCAATATTATAATTTAACCATATAAATTATTGCGATGAAAAAAGTTGTTTTTAATTAAAATATAGCGTGTTCTTACTATTCATCAAAATATGAAAGTTACCAGAATAATATGAAAAATTTATCCAAAGTAAATTTTTATTTCATGATTCCAAATAAGAATTTCATTTTGTCAAATTGAACTTATAAACATGTCAAAAACTACATTTAATGTGGGTGCGCCATCAAAATTTAGTTAATACTATTCATAACAGCTAGTTCATAATAATATTATAATAATATATCGTTGTTTAGTAAAACCTGGTATTGCGTACAACACACGCTATCGAGGAAGGTCGCGATTGCGTGTAATTCAATCCAAGTCA
Organism: Viscum album; assembly: GCA_963277665.1. Classification (NCBI taxonomy): domain Eukaryota; kingdom Viridiplantae; phylum Streptophyta; class Magnoliopsida; order Santalales; family Viscaceae; genus Viscum; species Viscum album. Next base: position 1,717,507,877 of record OY728130.1, read on the forward strand.
GGGTTGCGTGCTGTGCAAGAATCCTTTGTTGTTTCGTATATAATAATCCAACCATATTTCATTTACACATTGAATATATATATATATACACTCAATGTTGCATAGAATAACTATTATCAAAATTGTGTGTAAAATGATCCAATAATAGTGTTGAGTATACTGAAAGCTAATACAGTGTTGAATATAGCACAAGGTAATCTTGGTGTATCATACAACACAAGACATTAATGAAATTAAAAGAATATTTTTCATAAAATCTCGAGGTGTTACATTCTACCCCCCTTAAAATGAATTTCGCCCTCGAAATTCGTCGGGGTTATAAATGGTTTACTATTCAAAAGTTTATTAAATATAAACCCACATCTTAAAAAGGAATACCAAAACCAATCTTTGAAAACAAATGTATGAAACGTAATGGTTACCCAAATAAACAAATCATTGGGTTTCCACATAGGTGAAAAGACGGATGTGGATGGGAAATCTAAACATCATGTTCTGATGGAGAGTGGTAGAGAACATGGCTATGGAAAAGCCAGCAATCACAAAGCCATAAATTTGTGACGATCTAAGGTACCATCTGATTCATCAGATATAAGAGCACTAGGATAACATTTTGGTTTTCAATATTGTTTCCCAAAAGTTGATGAAATTGTAATTAGAAGAAATACTTTCGTGATTTCGGTATAGTCTCACAGTTGGTCGTTCTTTGGACAATTTCAACTTCATATCTTAAATAAATGAAGTTGAATTTTTCATTCATGATGTGATAGCAGATCATGTGATAGAATGATGGGTCATTCCATCTGTCTCAAACAAAAGTTTAGAAAAGTTATCAAAAAATACATAAGTCCATCTATAGTGAGATTAATCATATATGGTTCCTAAAATGGACTTATACTTCATATATCATACAACATAGCATAATAAAACTAGTTTCTACTAAACATGGACTTCATCAAGGCCAGTGGTAGGCGATAAAGGCCAATTGCACTTCGGTTGTGGGTTCGATTCCCACAGCCTTGTCCGACGCGATGGGATGTCGCCCGTCCTGCAGGTTGTCCTTTTTCTAAAGATATATTACTATAAAATCCCATCAACAATATCAAAAAAAAACTTCTACCCTTATACAATAATAACTTATGTCCAACATAATCCATTCCAATCTTTAGGCTTATCCATAATACTGCAGTCCATTCTCATAATATAGTGAAAATGATTACCATAGATTTAATACCATCGTTGATCCCCATATATCATAAGATATGTCTTGTTCGTCACATTCCAAACATTCAAAGGCCTTAATCATGTATTCTCTTGAATTCCCATTGAACCTTAGTGAAAACATGAATGTAGTTAAAAGTTAACACTTTACACATACCAAAATCCTCAAAATTCTATATACTCAAACCATCATATCACTTAGTCCTTATATTAATCATGAGCTCATGAATACTATCAATCATATTAGATTCTCTTTATCCCTTCATTATGTGCCTATCATATGCTTTCCAAAAATATTTCAATCACTTTTCATGGTTACCGATGCCGTAAAATTATTGAAAACCACAATAGACCAAAACATAAATATTCTAATATTCCACGATACAATATACAACATTATTTTGGAATCCCATTACATAAACACTTAATCATTACACCACATCGTTTTCATATTCAACATCGCCGATGGTTATCGCATGTGACTTCCCTCTGTCATTTTCCATATGTGGTTTCTCATGTCGATCATCACTAACCCTTGGATTAGGGCATTTATTAGCATAATGCCCCATTTCCTTTCACTTGAAGCATTGAAGTGTTGTAGGTTCATTATGTGTATCCCTTCCTTTGTTTGCATCATTAGAAATATTCTTCCCATCATTGCGGCATTAAAATGCCCTATGACCTTCCTTTCCACATTTGAAACATTTACTCGTCCCTTTAAGACAATCTCTACCATTCCTCTTTCCACACATTGAGCATAAGGAAACATTCATCTTCTTTTCACCATTATTTTTAGATTTCCCCTTGAACTCCATCTTTCGTTTCTTGTCAAAACTATGAGATGGATAAGTAACACCAACATCCATTTCTACCTTGATAGCACAACACACAATTTCTTCATAGCTACTGAATTCTCTTATAGCTAATGCCCTTCGAAGATTTGTTTTTAAGCCACTGAAGAATCAATCAACTTTAATTTCAGGTTAGATGATAAATACAAATGCATACCTTGCAAGCCTTGTAAAATTCGCTTCGTATATACCAACAGATTCATCGTCCTTTTCCTTTAGTTCAAGAAACTCCTTATCCATCTTTGTTCGAAGAATACGAGGGAAGTAATTATTGAAAAATAAGTTCTTGAACTCGTCCCATTCCATGGACTCAATTTCATCTCTTTGCCTCGTATTCTTGATAAGATTCTTCCATTGATCAGATTCTGTAACACCCCAAGCTTCTACGGTACGTTTCCCTTCGAATAATGCGATAGCGTGTGTTGTACGCAACCTCGAGTTCTAACACACACCACAACTAATTAAACTAGCCGTTGTGAATAGTAATACCTACTTTTTGAAATCATATATATTCTATATTTCAAAATGGACTTCATTTTTGGATTCGGAATATCAAAATTAGCCAAGGGTGAAATTTTGGTACATTTCGGATAACTTTCATATTTTGATGAATAGTGAAAATTTCTAAATTTTAATTAAAAACAACTTTTTTAATCAAAATAATTAATAGTGATAAATTATGAATTTGAGTGGTTTTAAAGTATATTTAGAATATATTTTTACCATTCAATTTAATGTTTATCATTGGACATAATTTTACAATTAAACCGAACATAAACAAGTGTCAATCTTTTGATAGTTATTATCTCTTAAAAACATGCTTTTTGTTTTGACAGCGGGAATTAATTTTAAATTAATTTCTGCCACTTCTGTGTTTTTAATTTAGGAAAATGGATTCCATATTTGGAATCAGGATGTTAAAATTGTGTAAATAGGTAACTTTTATTTTTACACATTTTGAATAATTACTGCGGTAAATATTTTATTTACCATGGTTAAAGGGTAAATCCGGTAAATAAGGGTTAAAAAAATAATTTTATAATAATACTAAATTACAATAAAACGTGTCTTAACCCTATTCGTTGATACATGGTCGACCATGGGCATCTTTGTGTCAATTTTGGGACCCCATGGATCCACTTGTAAGTGATAATGACACTTTATTTTAATTAAGTTAAAATGAATACAAAAATGACACAAGCATATATCTTTTAGAACAACAATTGTTACATAGGGTTATATATGTTGGATTTTAGATTATAAATATTCATTAGAAAGATAAAAATATTTCCTACATAATGATAGTTTATTTATAATTTTTAGACATTAAATAATTTATTTTATATATGACACAATGATGATGCAGTAATTACTATAATAGTGAAAAATTAAAATAATTGATATTATAAATACCAAAATAAATATAATATGAAACTTTTAATGAATTAAACTAATTTTCTAGGATAATATGATATATTAGGATTGATATAATTGACTTTTTTCGAATTAATCAATCTGTTATGAGTTTCAAAAAAATCAACTATTGAATAGTGTCAAAATTGACATAAAAGAGTTCTTAAAACAAATATTATATTATTAATTGATATTAAATTCCTAAAAATCTAAGGTTCGGCCAAGAGACTTATATCATGATAGGTTCATCATTAATGTACCACTTGGGGGGTCTCTTGGATGTATATAGTAAGTTTATTAACCATATTATATAAAAATACAAAGAGACATTGTAAAAGTGAAACTAATTAACTTAGAGATAATACTTAAAGATAAGGCTAATATAAGTACCCAAACCTGTCTAAATTCTATTGGTTGAGTGGTTTTAGACTTATCCCCACCTTAACCTTTGAATAATAAGCTTTGGAGCCATTAGAAACCGAATATGAATTTATTATAAATTAATATTTCTAACTTTTCCAAAAGTGCCCCTCACCCCTCTTATAAAAGGGCACTCCTCCTTCTCATTTCTTCACACCTTCAAAGCCTTTTGGTTCGGCCAAACTCTGCCCAAATACTCTCCCAACATCCCCCACTACAACCTAGAGGCCTTAGTTTGATCAGAAAGCCAACCTAAGGAGCCCTTTTGATCAAATCAAAAGGAAGAACCCGAAGAAGAGGTAATGATTTCACCACCCTTTTCTAAGTTCATTTCTTCTTCCACTTCTTCTTCCTTTGTTCTTACCATTCTGAAATAATAACTCCAGTATCTCACATATACTGTGATGTTATTATAAATATGGTACAATCATATTCAGTATTCTATCCACCCTTTGAATAACATGTCACCATATGTGCGTACGTACGGCTTACCGTCTCCACGTCGTGGTGTAGTTGTTATTCAATATAATATTATTTGGATGGATATAATAATGATGTGTAACTCATGTAAATAATAAATATAACATGTTAATGATTCTGTATATATGATATACCATCCATTTATATATTATTTTAATATCAAAAGAATGATATTGTCGCTCGTGCGTACGTACGGACTACCGTCTCCACGAACGCGATGAGATTCATTCTCCATAGTATCCATTCAAGTATAATTATCATTTGATGATTTAAAAATGATGTTTAAGGACTGTATATCATTCTGGATATGAATAAGATACAACAACCATGGCTTATGTAACAAACCATATAAAAGAAAATGAGTAAGTTAACTCCCGAGACGACGATAATTCTATGATATTATTAACAAATCAATGTTAAAAGATCATTTATGATATCATATTAATATATATGATTCTTGTATAATTTAATAACAACTATTTCACCATTATACAGGAGGTTAACCTACCCCAACCAAGGAAAAGTACAAGGTAAGGGTTATTTCACAATCTCTTCATTATCCGAGGTTGTTTATATGTAATAATCTACTGGGATCTCTTTATCATCCACATCCATGTTTCTTCAAAATGTATTTCAAAACATTCTTATTATTTACAAGAATATGGGTTAAAGTCATTTATACCCTTTTTGACTTTTATAAGAGGAATCTTTCCGTCATTTTCAAAACAAGGTCCTTTTTAACCTTTTCGATAGAATTGAGGTAAGAATGTTTTTTTTACTTATACGGCGGGTGCGGTTATTTTACGCCGTTATAAAATCTTCAAAGATTTCCTTACAAGCTTATAAGAATATTTTCAAAGAAAATGTTTTATTTTATATGGATCTTAAATGGTTTCAAAACGAAAGGAGATATTTCTTTAAAAAGAATTTTGATTTCATCTATGTCAACATCCTTTGATGGATTTTAAGATTATTTGAAGTTGATTTATTATGATACAAAACTTCTATATTGTATTGAAGGTTTTGTGATATGTTTGACTATGGATGTGCTATTTTTATACCATTCATAGTTTATGGTGAAATTATTGACATTTCGTATGCTAGTTTTAATACGAATATTTATGTTATGTTTAAACCTTTTCATATGGGAATGCATTGGACTTAATAAGTGACGGGTGGAGCCCGTTATAGCTCCTCGATGCATCGGTAGGTCTCATGAGACAAACTAGTGTCTTGGCACAAGGCCTTGACAAAATCTTATTTGTAGTCTTGGCACGAGGCCTTGGCTATGTGGTTATGATAGTCTGGCATTATGCATTCCAACATTATGAAAGTGGTTATTGATATTGCATGTGATTATTCGATTAGTAGAATATCCATGTGAATAAGTAAATGGCATTATTTCATTTTTATTTTTGCCATACTATGTTGAAGTTCAATTTTAAAAGGCTTTTGTTTTAGTAATTCATTGCCTTAAATGTTTATGCTTATTATGAATGTTCCGCTATATTGTTATCCTTACTGGGCATTTGAGCTCACCCCTTTTCTATGTTTTATTTTTCCCAGGAAGTGAAGATGTAAGTTATGAATGACCTGCAGGGATATTATGAGGGGATTATAGTGTGGACTGTGGAAACATTATGTTGTTGTAGTAGTTTTTCATTTTATGATGTAACGTAAAACTTATGAATATATCTAGTGTTTCCAAGGCTACTAAACCAATCGGTCTTTCGAGATTTGATCTTTCTTGTGATCATGCCAATGTTATGTAATTAATGCACCGACTCTGGGCAACTGGGGTCGGGGCGTTACAGTTGGTATCAGAGAAAGTTTAGTACAAACCTTGGAAACTAGATTTAGATAAACTCTGATTAGATCACGTAGACCTAAGATGAACTTTGAGGATTAGTATAGAAGAACTTCCTAGAATTTTGGTATTGTAGAGATTTTGTGAGTTTTCCGAGCAATACATCCCTGTCTGGATACGAGCAGGTAGAGGCGGCTCTGGCACAGATGTACCTAGGGGTAAAACCCGAAAACACCGCTTTGAGCTAGACTCGAACGGGAACTGGTGCACGACAACGGGCCTTGCTGCACTCTTGGTTACGACACTCCCGGGGGATATGCTTAGGATAACTCTCATTATCTTTACAAATCATTATGAAGGGTTTATGAGTATATACTTCCTCAAAGAATACATTTTTATGATTATGGATTATATCCATAAATAGTTCAATTTATGTTAAGTGTTTTATAAGTATGGGATTATGTATTTTGATTCATAAACTGATCTAGTTTATGCCATTGTTTAGAAATGGCGCCTAGTGGAAGAAATGGAAACCGTATCAATGCACGCACTCCATGTAGGGATTTCCCTCCTTCTCAAGATAATTATAGTGGGGATGGTGATGCAACTGGTGCTGATCAGCTAATCACCATACTGGGACAACTTACTCAGGTTATGAATAATAACCTTACCCGTATGGAGCACCCTGATCCGCAGCGTGGAGGATCAATGTTAGATCGATTCATGAGGCAACAACCACCAACGTTCAATGGGAATACAAATCCCTTAGTAGCTGAGCAATGGATATTTTCCCTAGAGAAAATATTTCAGGCTTTGGGGAGCAGTGAAAGGGAAAAAGTTATCATGGCAGTTTACCGCCTCACTGGAGATGCTGATCAATGGTGGTCATTGATTCAAAATACGAAGGAAGATGATGAAGTATCAAATATGGAATGGAGGGAATTCAAAGATCTGTTTTTAGAAAAATACTTCCCTCGCGACCATCGAGCGGATATGGAAAGACAATTTCTGAGTCTGAGACAAAAGGAGGATGAGAATGTCACAAAGTATGAGGCTAACTTTACAAGGTTAGCGAGGTATGCTGGAGATTATATTCGCAACCCAAGAAGTAAGATTGATCGTTTCTTTGATGGGTTAAAACCATTTCTCCGTCGAGCATTAGTCTCACAATCCTTTTCATCGTACGAAGACATTGTCTCATGTGCTATAAAGACCGAAATGGAATTCTCTAAGTCTTATGACTTTAAAGAAAAGCAAGAGAAGAAGAGACATGCTGATCAATCTGGGAATGGAAATAAGGGGAAGAAGGGAAAGGTTGAATATACATCTTGTGGTAAATGCGGGAAGAAACATCCTGGTACTTGCTTGAAGGGAATGGGAGTCTGTTACAAGTGTGGTGAAAAAGGCCACCAAGCTCATGATTGCAAGGGGAAGAAGGAAGCTACCAACGTTCAGTGCTACAATTGCAGGGAGATGGGGCATTATGCAAATGCATGTCCTAAGCGTCAGGAGAACTTACCTCAGAAAAGGCCAAGGGATCAAGGCCAGGCTTATGCTATCACTACTGCTGAGGTAGAAGCTCCGAAAGACGTGGTGGCAGGTAATTTAATGGTTTCCTCAAGTTTAGCAAATGCATTATTTGATTCTGGATCATCGCATTGTTTCATATCTTCCCAGTTTGCTAATAAAATTAGATATTTCCAATTTGATTTAATAAGGGAGTTGTCAGTTAAAACTCCTAAGGGAAGTATCGTTGCAACAAAGTTTTGTGAATCAGTCCCCATTAGAGCACATAAATTTTCTTTATCTGCTGATCTCATCGTCATACCTATGATCGAGTTTGATATAATCCTCGGTATGGACTGGCTTTCAGACTATGATGTGAAGATTTATTGTAAGAAGAAAGAGGTTACGATTCTTGATGATAATGATAAGGAACACCTTATTTTTAGAGCAGAATCGTCACCACCTAATTCTTATTTAGATCCACCCTCAATAGCTCAACTAAATTCAATTATTGGGGAGGAAGAGAATGAAATAACTGCGGGTGAGGAAAGGAATGTTCAAATAGAGGATGTACCTGTTGTGAAAGAATTTGTAGATGTATTTCCAGAAGATTTACCTGGACATCCTCCAGAACGAGAAGTTGAGTTTTCTATTGATTTGATTCCTGGATCAAGGCCTATATCGAAGACCCCTTATAGAATGGCCACTGTAGAGTTAGTCGAACTAAAGAAACAACTAGAGGAATTGAGTAATAAGGGATTTATTCGCCCTAGTGTTTCTCCATGGGGAGCCCCTGTTCTTTTTGTTAAAAAGAAAGATGGATCTATGAGGTTATGTATCGACTACAGGGAGATCAATGCTATAACGATAAAGAACAAGTATCCCCTACCTCGTATTGATGATTTATTTGACCAACTGCATGGAGCTCAATACTTTTCAAAGATTGACCTTCGATCTGGATACCATCAGTTGTGTGTGAAGAAGGAAGACATTCCGAAAACAGCATTTCGAACCAGGTACGGGCATTACGAGTTTACTGTAATGCCATTTGGATTGACTAATGCACCCTCTGCATTCATGGATCTGATGAATAGAGTCTTCAAGGAGTATCTCGATGAATTTGTGGTGGTATTTATTTATGATATTTTTGTATACTCCAAAACCTACGAAGATCATGAAAATCACTTGCGCATTATCTTGAAGACTCTGAGGAGGCATGAATTATATGGGAAGTTTAGCAAGTGTGAATTCTGGCTTCAGGAGATTTCTTTTCTTGGCCATATTGTCTCTAAAGATGGAATCTCTGTTGATCCTTCTAAGACCAAGGCAATCCAAGAATGGCCAGCACCTACGAGTATAACTGAGGTACGTAGTTTTATTGGTTTGGCAGGTTATTATCGACGTTTCGTCCAGAATTTTGCCCGATTGGCTAACCCATTAACGAAGCTCACACGTAAAGGGGTTAAATTTGTTTGGACAAAAGAGTGTGAAGAATGTTTCGAAGAACTGAAGAGAAGATTGGTCAATGCTCCTATATTGACTCTACCATCGGGGAATGATGGGTTCGTTATTTATAGTGATGCATCGAAGAAAGGACTTGGCTGTGTCCTTATGCAGAATGATAGAGTTATTGCCTATGCATCACGACAGTTGAAAATTCATGAACAAAACTATCCTACTCATGATCTTGAGTTAGCAGCTGTGATCTTTGCTTTGAAGATATGGAGGCACTACCTCTATGGTGAAAAATGTGAGATTTATACTCATCACAACAGTTTGAAGTATATTTTCTCACAAAAAGAACTCAACATGAGGCAAAGGAGATGGCTTGAATTACTCAAGGATTATGATTGTACGATACACTACCACCCGGGGAAGGCAAACAAGGTGGCAGATGCTTTGAGTAGAAAAGACCATGGAGTTTTGAACAATATGAGAATTGAAAGGGATCCAATTTTCATGGATCTAGTGAAAATGGACATGGGAATAACCAGGGAAGGTGAAACATCAATGCTTTTTCAAATGGTTGCCAAACCATCTTTACTAGAAAGGATTAAGAGTTCTCAGACCGATGATGACGAATTCCAAAAGAAGATTAAAGCTGTGAATGATGGGAGATTGAGAGACTTTGTGTATGAAGATGGAATTTTGAAATTCGGGAAGAGACTTTGTGTTCCCAATATACCTGATCTAAAAAGGGAATTTCTGGATGATGCTCATAGTTCCAATTTCTCTATACACCATGGGAGCACCAAAATGTATAGAGATTTGAAGGAACATTTTTGGTGGGACAACATGAAGAGGGAGATTGCTGATTTTGTGTCAAGATGTATGGTTTGTCAACAAGTGAAAGCTGGAAGGCAACAGCCTGGAGGAGTCATGCAACCTCTTCCCATACCGGAGTGGAAATGGGACAATGTTACGATGGACTTTGTCATGGGGCTACTGAAGACTCCTAGAAGGAATGATGCAATATGGGTTATTGTTGATCGTCTTACCAAGTCAGCACATTTTCTTGCTATAAGAGAAGATCTACCCCTGGAACGTCTAGCAAGACTATACATTAATGAAGTTGTGAGACTTCATGGAGTACCCCTATCAATTGTTTCTGATCGTGATCCCCGTTTTACTTCAAGATTCTGGAAAAGTCTTTAGAAATCCCTGGATACAGAACTTCATTTGAGCACTGCTTACCACCCTCAGACAGACGGACAATCAGAACGGACTATTCAAACCTTAGAAGACATGTTGAGATCTTTCTCACTTGACTTTCAGGGTATGTGGGATCAATATTTACCACTGGTAGAATTTTCCTATAACAATAGCTTCCATTCGAGTATACAAATGGCACCATATGAAGCGTTATACGGAAAGAGATGTCGTACACCAACCTGTTGGGATGACGTTGGTGAAAGAAAACTTGTAGGCCCAGAGCTGGTGGAGGAAACGGTGGAAAAAGTGAAAGTAATCCAAAATCACATCAAAGCAGCTCAAATTAGGCAGAAGAGCTATGCCGATAATCGAAGGAAGGACTTGGAATTTCAAGTCGGTGATCATGTTTTTCTGAAGGTATCTCCATGGAAGGGAGTCATACGTTTTGGTAAGAAAGGTAAATTGAGTCCCAGGTACATCAGACCTTTCGAAATTCTAGAACGAATTGGGGTTGTAGCTTACCGATTGGCAATGCCGCCAAGTCTCTCCAAAGTTCACGATGTGTTCCACGTATCTCTATTGAGGAAATACATGCCTGATCCGACGCATGTACTCACCTATGAGGAATTAGAACTGGAACCCGATCTGTCTTATTGCGAAGAGCCCGTCAGGATTATTGATACAAGAGAACAAGTACTAAGAAACCGGACGACGCGTCTGGTAAAAGTTTTGTGGAGAAATCATAAGATGGAAGAGGCAACGTGGGAACCCGAGGAACTTATGATGAAGAACCACCCGAGTCTTTTTATGCAGTAATACCCTAGAAATTGCGAGGACGCAATTATTTGAAGGAGGGGAGAATGTAACACCCCAAGCTTCTACGGTACGTTTCCCTTCGAATAATGCGATAGCGTGTGTTGTACGCAACCTCGAGTTCTAACACACACCACAACTAATTAAACTAGCCGTTGTGAATAGTAATACCTACTTTTTGAAATCATATATATTCTATATTTCAAAATGGACCTCATTTTTGGATTCGTAATATCAAAATTAGCCTAGGGTGAAATTTTGGTACATTTCGGATAACTTTCATATTTTGATGAATAGTGAAAATTTCTAAATTTTAATTAAAAACAACATTTTTACTCAAAATAATTAATAGTGATAAATTATGAATTTGAGTGGTTTTAAAGTATATTTAGAATATATTTTTACCATTCAATTTAATGTTTATCATTGGACATAATTTTACAATTAAACCGAACATAAACAAGTGTCAATCTTTTGATAGTTATTATCTCTTAAAACACGCTTTTTGTTTTGACAGCGGGAATTAATTTTAAATTAATTTCTGCCACTTCTGTGTTTTGAATTTAGGAAAATGTATTCCATATTTGGAATCAGGATGTTCAAATTGTTTAAATAGGTAACTTTTATTTTTACACATTTTGAATAATTACTGCAGTAAATATTTTATTTACTATGGTTAAAGGGTAAATCCGTTAAATAAGGGTTAAAAAAATAATATTATAATAATACTAAATTACCCTAAAACGTGTCTTAAACCTATTGGTTGATACATGGTCGACCATGGGCATCTTTGTGTCAATTTGGGGACCCCATGGATCCACTTGTAAGTGATAATGACACTTTATTTTAATTAAGTTAAAATGAATACAAAAATGACACAAGCATATATCTTTTAGAACAACAATTGTTACATAGGGTTATATATGTTGGATTTTAGATTATAAATATTCATTAAAAAGATAAAAATATTTCCTACATAATGATATTTTATTTATAATTTTTAGACGTTAAATATTTTATTTTATATATGACACAATGATGATGCAGTAATTACTATAATAGTGAAAAATTAAAATAATTGATATTTTAAATACCCAAATAAATATAATATGAAACTTTTAATGAATTAAACTAATTTTATAGGATAATATGATATATTAGGATTGATATAATTTACTTTGTTCGAAGTAATCAATCTGTTATGAGTTTCAAAAAAATCAACTATTGAATAGTGTCAAAATTGACATAAAAGAGTTCTTAAAACAAATATTATATTATTAATTGATATTAAATTCCTAAAAATCTAAGGTTCGGCCAAGAGACTTATATCATGATAGGTTCATCATTAATGTACCACTTGGGGGTCTCTTGGATGTATATAGTAAGTTTATTAACCATATTATATAAAAATACAAAGAGACATTGTAAAAGTGAAACTAATTAACTTAGAGTTAATACTTAAAGATAAGGCTAATATAAGTACCCAAACCTGTCTAAATTCTATTGGTTGAGTGGTTTTCGACTTATCCCCACCTTAACCTTTGAATAATAAGCTTTGGAGCCATTAGAAACCGAATATGAATTTATTATAAATTAATATTTCTAACTTTTCCAAAGGTGCCCCTCACCCCTCTTATAAAAGGGCACTCCTCCTTCTCATTTCTTCACACCTTCAAAGCCTTTTGGTTCGGCCAAACTCTGCCCAAATACTCTCCCAACATCCCTAACTACAACCTAGAGGCCTTAGTTTGATCAGAAAGCCAACCTAAGGAGCCCTTTTGATCAAATCAAAAGGAAGAACCCGAAGAAGAGGTAATGATTTCACCACCCTTTTCTAAGTTCATTTCTTCTTCCACTTCTTCTTCCTTTGTTCTTACCATTCTGAAATAATAACTCCAGTATCTCACATATACTGTGATGTTATTATAAATATGGTACAATCATATTCAGTATTCTATCCACCCTTTGAATAACATGTCACCATACGTGCGTACGTACGGCTTACCATCTCCACGTCGTGGTGTAATTGTTATTCAATATAATATTATTTGGATGGGTATAATAATGATGTGTAACTCATGTAAATAATAAATATAACATGTTAATGATTCTGTATATATGATATACCATCCATTTATATATTATTTTAATATCAATAGAATGATATTGTCGCTCGTGCGTACGTACGGACTACCATCTCCACGAACGCGATGAGATTCATTCTCCATCGTATCCATTCAAGTATAATTATCATTTGATGATTTAAAAATGATGTTTAAGGACTGTATATCATTCTGGATATGAATAAGATACAACAACCATGGCTTATGTAACAAAACATATAAAAGAAAATGAGTAAGTTAACTCCCGAGACGACGATAATTCTATGATATTATTAACAAATCAATGTTAAAAGATCATTTATGATATCATATTAATATATATGATTCTTGTATAATTTAATAACAACTATTTCACCATTATACAGGAGGTTAACCTACCCCAACCAAGGAAAAGTACAAGGTAAGGGTTATTTCACAATCTCTTCATTATCCGAGGTTGTTTATACGTAATAATCTACTGGGATCTCTTTATCATCCACATCCATGTTTCTTCAAAATGTATTTCAAAACATTCTTATTATTTACAAGAATATGGGTTAAAGTCATTTATACCCTTTTGACTTTTATAAGAGGAATCTTTCCGTCGTTTTCAAAACAAGGTCCTTTTTAACCTTTTCGATAGAATTGAGGTAAGAATGTTTTTTTTACTTATACGGCGGGTGCGGTTATTTTACGCCGTTATAAAATCTTCAAAGATTTCCTTAAAAGCTTATAAGAATATTTTCAAAGAAAATGTTTTATTTTATATGGATCTTAAATGGTTTCAAAATGAAAGGAGATATTTCTTTAAAAAGAATTTTGATTTCATCTATGTCAACATCCTTTGATGGATTTTAAGATTATTCGAAGTTGATTTATTATGATACAAAACTTCTATATTGTATTGAAGGTTTTGTGATATGTTTGACTATGGATGTGCTATTTTTATACCATTCATAGTTTATGGTGAAATTATTGACATTTCGTATGCTAGTTTTAATACGAATGTTTATGTTATGTTTAAACCTTTTCATATGGGAATGCATTGGACTTAATAAGTTACGGGTGGAGCCCGCTATAGCTCCTCGATGCATCGGTAGGTCTCATGAGACAAACTAGTGTCTTGGCACAAGGCCTTGACAAAATCTTATTTGTAGTCTTGGAACGAGGCCTTGGCTATGTGGTTATGATAGTCTGGCATTATGCATTCCAACATTATGAAAGTGGTTATTGATATTGCATGTGATTATTCGATTAGTAGAATATCCATGTGAATAAGTAAATGGCATTATTTCATTTTTATTTTTTCCATACTATGTTGAAGTTCAATTTTAAAAGGCTTTTGTTTTAGTAATTCATTGCCTTAAATGTTTATGCTTATTATGAATGTTCCGCTATATTGTTATCCTTTCTGGGCTTTTGAGCTCACCCCTTTTCTATGTTTTATTTTTCCCAGGAAGTGAAGATGTATGTTATGAATGACCTGCAGGGATATTATGAGGGGATTATAGTGTGGACTGTGGAAACATTATGTTGTTGTTATAGTTTTTCATTTTATGATGTAACGCAAAACTTATGAATATATCTAGTGTTTCCAAGGCTACTAAACCAATCGGTCTTTCGAGATTTGATCTTTCTTGTGATCATGCCAATGTTATGTAATTAATGCACCGACTCTGGGCAACTGGGGTCGGGACGTTACAGATTCACCTTCCAAAAGATATATTGCTAAGATGACTTTATCAAGTTTAGAACATTGAAGAACTGAAAATATCAATTCAGTGGTATTGATCCATTGTTCAGCAACAAGTGGATCAGAAGACCCACAAAAAGAAGGTGGACGTTGCCTCATGAAGGACTCAATAGAATATTGTTCCCTTCTCTGCTCATTTGGAAGTCAAGAATGATTCATAGCTTGTGTAAGTATAGCAATAAGATTTTTCTCTCCATCTCCCATAACATTTTTTTGTTCAAGAGGACAATCATTGCATTGTCCATTGCATTGATCAACACGGTTCCTCCGGGTTCCAGCCATCGTCTAAAACCCAAAAAGAATAGTGTGAGAGGAAAAAATCATAATAAAGGGGGAGTAACTTCAATATTTAACATCTTTGGTTTAATATAATATCGTTACCATAGTTCGAGGACTATATCCTATACGTTTACTTATCCTTAGGGACATCCCTAGACATACCTTAGAAATATCTCTAGGGATCTCACTAACGTTTTCGCATCCTAGTTTCCAAAGGATGACTAAAACTTTCCTCTGATACCAACTATAGTGACCCAAAGCTTGACGTACATGGACATTACATTAATTTTGCAGAATACATAGTACATAACAAAAACACACACACACGGATCGTAATAGTTTAGTGTCTTTGGAAACTCGGAATATAATATTCTAATCATGGTGAAAGATTTTCAACATCTCCCATAAAGATCTTCCTCTTTTTTTACCTAAAACCTATCTTTATATCCTGGGGAAAAGAAAACATAAAAGGGTGAGTTCAAATGCTCAGTAAGGGTAATCAAAAGAAATATCAATCACATCATATTTATAAGAACATAACATTTTGGAAATCTTAACCTTAAAAAGAGAGCATAATTTCATAACATGGGATAAATCATAATAGTGAAATGAAATCACAATAATCATAACATAAAACATGAAACTTTGTGTCATACACACATAATCATAGATAATCATATCTTATTAGTCAAGACTCATTTCCAAGACTATCTTAGTGGACATAGTCCATTTCTGAACCGAGTCACCCTCGTTTCAGTCATGTTTCACTGAACCGGTATAACCTACCGTTCCATCCATGTCTATCTCATGAGATATAAAATCTTTACCCAATGCATTTTAGGGAGATATCGGTCCCACCCATCTCATAATGATACCATTCTTATGTGTTCCCCAAAATCATAAATCATACATCATTGCATAACCCATAAAAATGGGATTCTTAAACATCATGACATCATAAAAAAATTCATATAAGATAAAGGAATTCATAAAAAATAATTACATCACAACATAATCAAATCAATGTAATAATAGGTATATAAACATAACCCTATATTATCTTAGATGGAAAATAAATTTGATAAAACACTTGAACTCCATTCTTGAGGAAAATATCCTTTCTACTTCAAAAACATTTTCCTTTCTTAACATGTCATACAATTTTAAACTAAAAGAAATTGATTAAAAATAAACATTAAAACTTGTAAAGGAAGCTTCTTGTAAATAATGATATGAAAATCCATTCATTCCGTATAAGTTAAAAAACACATTCTTCTCGTACTTTTGTCGGAAAAGTCAAAAAGTACCTCATATGAAAAACGACAAAAGATTCCTTTCATATATTTTACTAAAAACTAACCAAAGGGTAAAATTGGATTTAAAAATTTGTAGGTGGGTGGAAATAATATTACATATTGTGGAAACATGTATGTGGATGATAAAATACTCCCCAGTAAATTTCAAAGTATAAACAATCTCGGATAGAAATGAGATTGTGATATTTCCCTTACCTTAGGTTTGATTTTTTTCATAAGTGTCCGAACCTCCTGTATGATGATTTAAATAATGTAATTTACTTATTACAGAATCATACTCATTGTTATTATATCATATATGGTTCACTTATGACTTTATATTACCCGTTCTTTTGTAAATTCATGTTAAAATAGCGTTTTGGGTAAAATCGTCTCATTTGTCGTTCGTGTTTTAACTTGTAATTATTCATATGATTACTTAGATCATGATTAATTACTTCCAGAATATAAAACATGATTTATATATAATATATATTCATAATATACATATATATAATCATTTAGTAAATGGAAAAAATACACCGTTCATGGAGACGGTAGGCCGTACGTACGAATGAACGCTGTTTTTGTTTCCTTATTGAGTTGAATGGAATTAAGTAGATGACATACATATATATACACATAAATCCAGTATCATTATTATGTCATATATTTCATGATTATTTATTATATGTACTTTATAATCATTCATTAATGGTTAAAGTGGAGAATGAATCTCATCGCGTCGTGGAGACAGTAGTCTGTACGTATGCACGAGCGATGATATCATTCTCATGATCGTGGGACTGTATTGGAGTGTATGTATACTATTTCAGAATCAATATAACATTAAAATAATCATATATAGTTATTATTTACAGAATTATACCCATCCACGTAAGGTGGTGGTGGAAAATAGATTTCACCACGGCGTGGAGCCGGTATTCCGTACGTACGCACGCGCGGTGATTTTGTTTTCCGTAATATGGATAGATGGTGAAATAGGATTCTTTCATACTTATAATAACATATCAGTATATTAGTGATACTGATGTTATTACTTCATAATGAAACAACCTAAGAAGAAGAAGTGGAAGAAGAAATAAAGTTGAAAGAATCGGTAATGGAAATTACCTCTTCTTTGAAGCGCCTCTTTGAGATCTCCTTTTAGGGCACTAAAATTGGTCTTTGAGGAATTACATAACCTCTATGATATTTCTAGGGAAGTGGAGAGGATAATTTGTAAGGGGTTGGCCGAGCTTGAAGACCCAAAGTTGTGTGAGGAAGAGAGGGAGGAGGTGTCCTTTTATAAGGGAGGAGAGGGGTACCTTTGGAATAACAAAAAATATTATTTTATTATAAAGTAAAATTAGGTTTTAAATAGCTCCAAATTGATTTATTTCGAAGATAAGGTGGGGATGGGTAGAAATACTTTCATACAATAGAAGTTAGACAAGTTTAGGTTCCTAGTTTGACCTTATCATTTAGATTTAACATTAAGTTAAATAATTTTACTTTTACCGTGTCTTCTTGTGTTCTTATACTATAAGGTTAATAAACTTACTATAAGCATCCAAACGAACCCCAAGTTGTTTATTATTTATATATATAACTTTATCTAAGTCATTAGGCCGAACCTTAGATTTTTAGGAATAAAATAACAATTAATAATATAATATTTGTTTTAAAAACTATTTTATTTCAATTTTGACACTATTTAGTAATTGATTTTTTTGAAAATCATAACAGAATGATTAGTTCGAAAAAAATTAATTAAATCAATACTAACATGTCATATTAACTTATAAAATTAGTGGAATTCATAAAAAGTCTTAAATTACAATTATTTGGGTATTTATAACATCAATTATGTCAATATTTCAGTAATAAGACAATTACTGTATCATCTTTGTGTTATAATAAATGATACTTATTTAATCCCTAATAATTCTAAATAAATTCATATGATGTAGATAATTGTATTATAGTTCTGCAAAATATTCATTTTTGAAGTTTCATGAAGTGTATCACTAAATTAAAATAATTATACTTATAAGATTTAAGAAAGTGAAATGTTGTCACATTCTTAGGTTTTAATAATAATTAAATTATGTTCATGGAAAAAAGTCCATTAAATGAATATAATCCGACCCTTAGGTGATATGGGTCGACTTTTAGTCATCCAATAGGATTTTGACAAGTATTAGGGTTATTTTATAATATTATATTTACCCTTAATTACCCGATTTATCTTTAACTATGGTAAATAAAAATTACCATAGTTACTATTCATAATTCCCAAAAATATAAGGCACCTTATTAACATAATTTGGATCCACTGATTCCAAATATGGAATCCATTTTTCCAAATTAAACACAAAAAAGTTGCAGAAATTAAATTAAAATTAATCCCGTTGTCGAAAAAAAACGGCTTTTCTTTAAAACATTGCAAAAGATTGAATTGATTTATCCTACGAATTCAAGTTAGAATCAATGATAATGATATAAATTATATTAAATGGTAAAAATATATTCTATTTATAGTTTAAAACCGTTAAATATTATAATTTAATCATATAAATTACTGCGATGAAAAAATTTGTTTTTAATTAAAATATAGCGTGTTTTTACTATTCATCAAAATATGAAAGTTACCAGAATAATATGAAAAATTTATCCAAAGTAAATTTTTATTTCATGATTCCAAAGAAGAATTTTATTTTGTCAAATTGAACTTATAAAAATGTCAAAAACAAGATTTAAGGTGGGTGCGCCATCAAAAGGCGGAAAAACTGCATTTTTTTAAAAATACTTATTTTACCCAAAAAATTTATTTTGTTCTTATACCATGTTTTAGAAAATGTGTAAAACGAATAATAATGTTATAAGATTCAAAATTTAGTTAATACTATTCATAACAGCTAGTTCATAATAATATTATAATAATATATCGTTGTCTAGTAAAACCCGGTATTGCGTACAACACACGCTATCGAGAAAGGTCGTGATTGCGTGTAATGCAAGCCAAGTCAGGGTTGCGTGATGTGAAAGAATCCTTCGTTGTGTCCTATATCATAATCCCACAATATTTAATTTATACATTGAATATATATATATATATACTCAATGTTGCGTAGAATAACTATTATCAAAATTGTGTGTAACACGATCCAAGAATAGTGTTGCGTATACTGAAAGCTAATACGGTGTTGCGTATAGCGCAAGGTAATCTTTGTGTAGAATACAACACAAGACATTAGTGAAATTAAAAGATTATTTTTCATAAAATCTCGGGGTGTTACAATTTACCTATGGTAGAATTTTACTATAACAATAGCATCCATTAAAGTATTTAGATGGCACCATATGAAATGTTATACAAAAAGAGATGTCGCACTCCAACATGTTGGGATGATGTTGGAGAATTAAAACTTCTAGGCACAAAAAATGTTGAATAAATGATGTAAAAGTTTAATGTTATCCAAACCCACATAAAAAAGATCAAAGTTGGGAAAAAAGCTATGCTGATAACCAAAGGAAAGATTTGGAATTTCAGGTAGAAGATCATGTTTTCTTGAAGGTATCACCTTGGAAGGGAGTTATATGATTTGGTAAGAAGGGTAAATTAATCCCTTGGTATATAATACCTTTCTAAATTCTAGAATGAATTGGGGTTATAGCTTAGCATTTTTCAATGCCGCCAAGTTTCTCAAATATTCATGATGTGTTCCACGTATCACTGTTGAGAAAATACAAGCTTGGCCCAATGCATGTACTCACCTATTATGAAGAAATAAAACTGGAACCTGATATGTCTTATTGTGAAGAGAATGTCAAGATTCTGGATACCAGAGAAAAAGTGTTGAGATATAGGACGACCTGTCTGGTAAAAGTACAATAGAGAAACCATAAGATTGAAGAGGAGATGTGGGAACACAAGGACCTTCTGATGAAGAACCTCCTGATTCTTTTTACGTAGTATTATTTTAGAAATTTCTTGGACAAAATTATTTGAAGGAGGTAAAAATGTAACACCCCAACCATCCACGTTATGCTTCTCATTGAATAATACAATAGCTTTTTTTGTATGCAACTTCGAGTTTGAACACACCACAACCAATCAAACTAGCAGTTATGTATAGTAATACCCACCTTTTAAAATTATATAAATTTTATCATTCAAAATTGACTGCATTTTTGGATTCAGGAAAATTGAAATTAGCTTAGGATGAATTTTTTGTATTTCTCTGAAAACATTCAATTTTTGATGAATAGTGAAAAAGACTAAGTTATTGTTTAAAACAAACTTTTTATTAAAATAATTATTTTATTTATTTAAATTTATTTTAGCTCAAAATAGATACATAATACCTATATAAGTTTAATGAAATTCATTGGAGTCATTTTATAATATGTTTAGATATATGAAATTTTATTGAACATTTTACCATCTTTTACCCACCTCGTAGGAGCATTTTAAAATTTTCATAAAACATGATTTTACCACTTATATGAATTTAATTTCATTAATCCGAGAGACAATAGTATCATTTTTACGTTTAATGTGGTTCAATAAGATGATAATAAGTTTTGTTGAATGGTAACTTTTAACTTTTATTTACCACGGTTAAAAGTAAATATGGTAATTAAAGGTAAAACTTTTATTATAATTACCCCAACAAATGTCCTAATTCTAATTGTTAAATGTATATAGACCAAAAAAAAACTTAGGAATAATATATTATCCTTTTTTCCACTTAGATTAGACTCGAATATTTATTATTATTTAATTTAATGATGAGTTGAAAATGTTAAATTCAAGTTTTCAAAACTATTTTTTTAATATAGGGTTATACATAAGATAAAATCGAGTAGAAATACTAATTAGAAATATAAAAATATTTACTACATATTGATATTTTATTTATAATTTTTAGACATTGAATAAATAAATTTATTTATGACACAATTATGATAAAGTAATTACCTTATTAATGAAAACTTAAAATAACCGATATTATAAAAATCCAAATAAATGTGTTTTGAGACTTTTGATAAATTTCTCTAATTTTATAGGTTAATATGACATGTTAGTGTTGATTAAAAGAATTGTTTTCGATGTAATCATGTTGTTATGACATTAACAAAAACAAAATACCATATAGTGTCAAAATTGACATAAAATAGATTTTAAAATAAATATTATATTATTAATTGGTATAATATTCATAAAAATCAAAGGTTCATCCAAATGACTTATATAATGTTAGGTATATCATTAATTAAACACTTAATGTTCTCTTAGAATTTTATTGTATGTTTATCAATAAACATTTATAATAATACAAGAATACATGGTAAAAGTTACACTATTTAACTAAGAGGTAAATCTGAAAGATAAGGATAATATAGTGACACACATCTATATAAATATTATTGCTTAAAAGGTTTTCAACCCATCCCCACCTTATACTAGAAATAAAATATTTTGGAACCATTAGAACCTGAAAATTATTTTATTATAAAATAATATTTCAATCTATTCCAAAGGTGCCCCTCACCTATCTTATAAAAGGGCACTTATCCTTCTCTTAAATTAACACCTCAAAATCCATTTGGCTCAGAAAAAGCCAGCCAAAAATATCTTCCCAACTTACCTTGATTAATCTTAGAGGCCTTGGTCTGATTAGAATGCCATCCTAATGAGCCATATTGATTAACTCAAAAGAAATCACCCGAAGAAGAGGTAAATATTTCATCACATATTTCAAGATCTTATCATCTTCCAAGACCTATTTCTTTGTTTATTCTATTATAAAATAATAACTCCAATTTCTTCTACAAAATTTGATGTTATTTTGATAATATTACAACCATATTCATTATTCTATCAATTCTATAAATTACAAGTCACTATAGGTGCGTACGTACGGCTTAACTTCTCCACGTCGTGGTGTAGTTGTTATTCAATACATTTTTATTTATGTAAATAAAATATATAACATGTTAATTATTGTTTATATATAATACACCATCTATTTACATACAATTTTAATATCAAAATAATGATATTTTCGCTCGTGCGTACATACAGATTACCATATCCGTGAATGTGATGAGATTAATTTCCCCATCATAACCATTGAAGAAAAATATTCATTTGATGATTAAAAATAATTTTTAAAGAAATTAATTTCATCTTGTATATAAATAAAATACATCCTATCCATAACAAACAGGACTTACGTAACAAAACATATTAAGGAAAATGAATCAGTTAACACCCGAAATGACAATAATACAAAATTATTGTTAACAAGGAAATATTAGAAGATCATATATGATATCATATTTATGTATATGGTTAATTTATTATTTAATAACAATATTTTAACTATTATTCAGTTGGATAACATACCATTGACTATAGAAAAGTTTAAGGCAATGGTTAATTTTGTAATATCTTCATTATCTGAGGTTCTTTATACATAATTATCTATTGGGATCTTTTTATCATCCAAATCCATGTTTCTTAAAATGTATTTCAAAATAATTTTTTATTTCATATACTATGATTTAATTTCATTCATTCCCTTTTTTTACTTTTTTTAATGTTTTTTATAAATGAATCTATCCATCCTTTTCCAAACGTGGTACCTTACGACCTTTTCGACAAAATTAATGAATGATTTTTTTAACAAATATAGTGGGTGCGGCTATTTTCTGCCATTATGATACCTTCGAAGCTTCCCTTACAATATTATAAGAATATTTACAAAATAAAAGTCTATTTTAAAATGTTTTCAAAATAAAAATAGGTATTTCTTTCAAATATTTTTCATTTCATATATCTCAACATCATTTGACGAATTTTAAACTTGTTTGAAATTGATTTAGTATGATACAAATATTCCATATTTTATTGATGGTTTTGTGATATGTTTGATTGTGCACGTGTTATTTTTATACCATTAATGGTTTATGAATAAATTATTGAAATTTTTATGCCAGTTTTAATATGAATTATTATGTTATGTTTAAAACTATTCTTTTGAGGAATGAATTAGAATGAGTAAGTGATGGGTGGATCCTGCTATAACTCCTCGATGCATCGGTAGGTCTCGTGATACAAACTCGTGTTGTGGCACAATGCCTTGACAAAATATTATTTTTAGTCTTGGAAAAAGGCCTTGACTATGTGGTTATGAAGTGTAGAATTATGCATTCCATCTTTATGAATTTGGATAATGATATTGCATGTGATTATTAGACTAATATAATATCCATGTTATTATGTAAATTGAAATATTTAGATTAATATTTTATAGATTATGAGAGAAATTAAGTTTAAATGAATTTTGTTTTAGTCTTATACATTTCCTTAAATTTTTATTCTTATTTGTGAATGTTTCCTCTATATTGATATCCTAACTAAGCATCAGAGCTAACCCCTTTCTATGTTTTATTTTTCACAGGATGTGAAGAAGTATATTCTGAATAACCTTCATGGATAGTTTAAGAGATACGAGTGTGGTAAATGGAGACAATGTTTTTTAAGTTTTTTACTTTTATAAAATAATATAAAACTTATGAATGTATGTAGTACTTCCAAGGATTCTAAACCAATTGGTCTTTCGAGACTTGATCTTTTGTGATAATTCCAATTCTATATAATAATTTACTGACTCTGGGTAACTAGGTTTGGGGTGTTACAATAGTTGTGGATCCTAAGGCCATTCCTATGTGTTAATTCAGCTATGTACCGAAATATTCACCTATTACTCCTTAGTATCAACCATTCCTTATATCACCAAATAATGTAGATATATATACTATACTAGTGGTTATTTGGGGGCTTCCTGCCTCTGCCTCAACACTGTAACATTCTTAAACAGTTCCTACTGCATTTCTCAAATAATATTGACAAATTTATATAACCAACTATAAATTATAGAGTGATAATTATTCGTTTTAGTCTTTGATATAGATTATATTTTATTTAACCCTATATTATCTTTTGATATTTAATCAATTATCTTATATATTTTAATGATTATTCGATGAAAATTTTCCTCTATTATTTATTTATCTATTTCATTATCCTTTTTGTATTATCTAATTGATAATACAAATTGTGGGAGATTTTTTTATGGAATTTAATTTTATGATTTAACAAGTTGAATTGTTTTTAATTTCAATTTTATGAATTAAATTTTTGTTTTTCAAAATTTAATCTTATTTTGTAGAATTTTTATTTTCTAATATTAAGGAGTCTATTTTTTAAAATTCTTATTCTTATTCAGAATTTTAATTTATAAATGTTTTATAAACTTAAATTATTTGGGATCATAAAAATGGAAGTTATTTTTCGAACCTCCTTATTTTAATTCTCACAAATCATGATTATTTTCTTTCTAAGGAGAATAATGTTTTATGTTTGTATATCAATTATAATGTAATGTTTTCTAAGTACAGATTTGTTCTATCATTAGTACACATGATCTACTATTAGTTCACAATTTCTACCACTATTTTATATGTACTACCCATAGCTCAAATGTGCTATTTTTCGTTCACATAGATCTACCGCTTCCTCTACAACCAATGAGTTGATATATTCATCTAATGGTGAAGTGAACTACATTCAAAACTCTTCTATCGACTAAATCACGCTTATGTTAGAAAAATTCAACCACCATATGAATGTAACCTCTAGATTTTTTCCATCATTAGGCATGTTATAGCCAGAGATTTTCCCATAGTAGATGTGCTTCCATCAGATGATCTTCCACCGCATGTGATACCATCAAGAATATGTTGTCATTATTTTAATTGTGCTAACATTGACCATCTATATCATTGAATCATGACACTGTTATTTATAATGTATTCTACTATTGGTCTTTTTTTTTATTTAGATATGATCCCACATCATCTATGCTACCATTTATGTTCTATCATTTTGTAAAATTCAATGCTTCCGACCGCTAGTTCGTGTGTGTTAATGATGACAACCTAATGTGTATTTATTAATGATTATTCCTATTCTACTCCATAAATGCATTGAAGATTATATCCTAGGTTTCATGATTAGGTTGTTATTTATATGATCTAGAAAATCATTATTGTTATTAATAGACATATTTTTGAACCTACAGTTGTATGTGTTTCAGAATATATCCCTCATTCGCCAGATATGATAACTTAGATGATAAAGTACATTTGAGTTTAAAATTTGGGAATACATAGAATATAAAGGACCTTCTACACATTGATTATATAGTTCCATGTAGTAGTTTTCTATGGCATCAAATGATAGAATACCAAACTACATGAAACAATAATTTCATAAAATTTGAGAGAAATCTATTCAAACTTCTCACAATGAAAAATACGAGGATCCTTGAGTAACTAAATAATCTCACATAGTTTAGAACTACATCTATTTATCCATACATATTTGATCATTATTGTTTATTTAATTTATGTATTTTTTTCTTTATATATATATTTCCCCACACTAACTACAATGCTTGAACTGAAGAATACCCTATATTCTCAAAAACCCCTTCTATATCCATAGACATGAAAATTTTGGAAGAGGTCTTGTAAGGCCTATATTGTATTAATTCCAATATAAAACTATGGGAGAGGATTTAATCTTGAATATACTTTGTGATTCTACTTGGAAGAAACTCATTCCAGGATGTGGATCAGATTATTTCTTACAACAATATTTTTAGAAAAACATATTTTACACGTGGAGGGGATTACGTCCTAGATAGTGAATTAATGACTTATTTACTATACTTTGGGTTTTAATTTTGTATTATTTTTTTCAAATATTAAACTAAAATTTTAATCTCTAGAAAATTATACTTTTATTGTTACACTTAATCCATGTTAATATAAAGGATTTTATTAATTAAATCAACATAAAAATTAAAATTAGAATTAAATATTATTTTAAATTAACATAATTCCACTTTTAGAAATATTTTTAATGATCCAACATATAATATTACACTATTTTTATTAACTATCTATATTAATTACAGATGGGGATTTTGTAAACATTTTGTAAGATATTTTTTTGGGAACTCATGGAAAACCCCTATTGAGTCACTCGCTCTCACCAACAAGTTGTCATTTTAAGAAGATATCACAAGAACTAGAGACAACCACATGGTGTCATCATATGATGATCTTATTATCATGTGATATAATGGTGACAATAAATTAGAAATCATGAAAACATACGACATCACATGATGTAATATATACCATCAATATGACATCTCATGATGATCTTCTATCATGTGACAAAAGATAGTTAATCATGACAATTTTGCATTAATATTAATGTTTTTAATAATATAAGAAGGATCCATCTTTTACAAGAATCACTATTTGAATTATTCATGGTTTTACAAAGAACATATACCATGGAATCTCATGATCAACGATGTGATCATGTGAAGAAGAATATAGTAGACGATCGTGTGATAATTCCAGAATGGTATTTAGAGTTCAATAAAGAGAGATAATAGAAAACCATGAGATTCACATATATACTACAGTTTTTAATGAGTCCTTGACATGCATTACAAATTGGATTAACAAAAACGTATATAAATCAAGCCTCATGCGAGAGGTTTATTTTCTACCCGCTTATAAAATGAGGGAGATAGAGAGAGAGATATATCTTTCATATAAAAAAAATAGAGGAAGACACATAATTAATTCATGTGAAGGATTAAAAAACGTGTTATTTAATAACATGGATGAGTTTCTCATGATGAACTCTAGTTTAGAAAACGATAAGGGAAAAAAATAATCACATTATCACATTATGGTGATCCTACCAGTATAGTTATTTAAATTTGAACTATACTGCATACAATAGTTTTCTTGTAGGGAAAACCTAGTGATCCATACAGTTCTCTAGAATAGATTGATAAAAGAACTCATAGACAACCTTCTTGGTTTTGAAAACCAAATGAGATGAAATTTTAGACAAAAACAATGTCACATGATGGTTTTTGGAGAAACTATTCAACAAGTACATGTTTAAATGAAAGTGGTATTGGGAATACTAGAAAGTGTTTATCTGATTGAGGTACCAAAAGACATTCCTGGTATGGTCATTAATACAATGATCATGTGATGACATGAAGGAATCATGAGAAGGATACCTGATTACATAAAGGAGTATTGGTTATTGTGAAAGGTATTGAATATAACATTTTTGTTTCCCATGACTCATTTGCGAAATTGTGATCACATAACCTTTGAATAATCATGTGCTTTACATGTGAATATGAATTCATTAATTAATCAGGAAGACTGTTCATGATGCATTATGGATAAAAAAAGTATATTAAATATCCCATACAAGAAATATTACAGATAAAATAAAGCAATTTATTGTTTTGAGAATATTTTATGATAATGATAATGAATAAAATAAATAATAAAAAATCTATTTTTTGTTATGAATGTTGATAAGGTGATAATTTTCTAATCAAATTATCTTAAATACTCAAAATAAATATATACATCAACATTTATAGGAGAATGAAAAATTTATAAGTCGTATTTGTTGTGTTTTCTGTGTTTATTTTAATTTCATAAACTGTGAAACTATTTTTACTGTTGGACATTGGAAATAATAGAGTGATTCAATGATGTTTGGGAGTTTTATTTTGTAACTTCTTGTTACTATGGTGTATAATATGTGATTGGTGTTTCTAACCATGAAAAGAAACCAGCATACTCACATTAATAAAAAAAATTCTAAAAAATTTGTGTTCTTGGGATATTTAATTTTAATAAAATCAGAAAATATAAAGTAATTAAAAGAGTGGAACAGATCCCAATAGGTCAATAGAGGATAATTTGACAATAAAGTGTAATTGTAAAAAACACAATTGCTTCACCCCCTTGTCAGTGGTGAAACATATCCCTAGGAACATCAATTTATTTTTAAGATATATATAGAAATAAGTTTAATACTCCACTTTGTAGGGATTAAAATTGTGAAATAATGTTTTTGGGACCTATGTAAGTAGAGTAAAAGAGTCAAAAATTTATAACCACTCAACAACACCTCATGAAATCTCAAATTCAACTAAAAATCAAGGTTCATAATAATAAATGTGATCTGGAATTTGAATTTGGTGAGAAAGGGTTTCTATGAATATCATTATTGTATGTAAATGTGATTTTGTATGAAAATAAAGTTTAGCCCAATTTTTTTGGTCCCCTTTGATATTCTTGATCGAGTTAGGATAGTATCTTATATCTTGTCTCTTCTATTAAAAACCTCTCATATTCATGATGTGTTCCAAATATATATCGTGAGATAGAATATACCCGATCTATAAACTATAATAAACTCAATAGTTTTACCATGAGATCATGCTATTTCCAATGAATAAAAACCACTATAACACTTGGATCATAATGTCAAAGTGGTACACAACATGACTACCCATTTGGTTAAAGTTCCTTGTAGGAATGATAAATTTAAAGAAGTGATGTCAGGACATGATGATGTGATATGACAGACTTGTAATCATTTTTTCTAAACCAACGTAATAGAATTTTAAAGGATAAATAAATTTTAATGATCATGTAATGTAACAAAACTATATTTATGATATATTGTTATCTAAAATTAATTTAATCTTTGAGATATCATGTGATACATGATACTCAATTTATAAATGAACATTACCATGATAAAATAACCATTAAATTTTATGGTATGAATAAAAATAATATAATTATGAAAATTATATGGTCTTAACATGTACAAAATAATATAATTTTTTTCAATTTATTAGGAATGAAAATAAAAAACATTCGAAAGTAAAAAATGTATTATTTTATTTCTAAAAGACTTTTTTTAAGGTGAAATGTGTTTTTATTTTAATCATAAAAACGTGTCAATATTTGTGAATTATAATATTTAAAATAATATTTTATATATTTAATAAGAATAATTATCTTCTATCTAATATTTTTTCATGGCATGAGAGAATAATAAATCCAGTTTTACACGTTAAAATGGTTTTTTTTAAAATTTATTTCGTATCATTTTCCAAAATATTCTGAAATTATATATATTTTTAAATATATAATATTTATTTGAAAAAAGATAATTCATTTATGATTAAAAATAATATCTCCTAGAGTTAATTTTGATAGACTTTTTATAAATGATATATTTAACGATGAGTGCTGAAAAATAAGGATTCTTATTAATAATTTTCTTTTCTTATAAAGAATTTTATATTTAAATTTTATTATAAAAACATTTAAAATTAAAATTAGATAAGTAATATTATTTTTAATCCAATTAATTCTATTGGAATAAATTTTATGTTGAATTTTTCTGTTTAAACATTTAATACTTAATAAATCCTTTTCATAGGAAAATAAAATTTTCATCCCACATGCAAGAATAATTTGAAATTAAGTTATTATAGTTGTTTAAATTAAATTTAGTGAAATAGATTCTCTATTTTTAATTTAAATAAATATTATTATTTAATGAGTTTGACATAATGTTTTGCCACATTTAATAATAATACCACTAAAATTCTCTTTCAATGTTGGTTTAAATTGGTTTACCAGTGGGATAAACCAAAAGATAATGGTATGTTTGAAATTTATACTTTTATAAATCCTATTAGATGGACATATTTATAACTTATTCTTCCCCATATTTGAATATATTTTTACTTGGAAGTATTTTTCTTGATAAATATTGTAAGGACCCAACCTTATATATGTCATACAAGAGGACCTTATTCTGGTCTAGGTTATGGAAAATAGATACATTCTTACAAAAAAACATCAGAGTTACAGCGATAAAATTAAAACGAACTGAATGTTCATCTCTGCTTCCACATGCTACAACAATGATGACCAACTCTTGATTTCAAGGAAACCTATGAAAAAAAATCGAAAACTTTTGGTGAGCACAAAAGATGCTCATTAAAGGGTTTAAAAACCTTC
Organism: Viscum album; assembly: GCA_963277665.1. Lineage (NCBI taxonomy): Eukaryota > Viridiplantae > Streptophyta > Magnoliopsida > Santalales > Viscaceae > Viscum > Viscum album. The sequence continues at coordinate 1,717,538,494 of OY728130.1, forward strand.
AAAAAAAATATTCTTTGAACAAAATGGTATATAATCATTTAAGAATACCATTTTTAAAAAAACCATTTAAAATTTATTACGGCATCAAAATAGTAGTTAAATTTTTAGAAGATACTTACGTATAAATTTTCTCAAATGTACTCCAGTGTTTTTCCTGAAAAATTACGCAAGCTTCCAAACACAAAATAACTAATTTTGTGGCTGCTCGACTAATTACAGGACATGATGGGTCCATGCCCAATGCCTTCCTATCAACCACACACTAGAGTCATGTTTTATGAAAAAAATTATATGCTTACGTTAAATACGTATACATATGCACTGGGTTTTCATTTATTAAAACTCGTAACAGAGTTTGATACATAAGTAATGCATGTGTACAAATTTATATATACATATTCTTACATATATATATATATATATATACTTTTATAAGATATCATCTTCTTGTTCTGAAGTAGTCGATTTACACATCGACATATCTCTACTCGATTTGTCATACATATCATCCTTTTAAAATTTATTTATACATAATAACACATTAACCATACATCATATATATATAGTTCAATCAAAATGTATAAATAATTTCCATGTAAGGATACCGAAACCAATGTGTACAACATTGTCATTAATACAAATAATGGTCATTACCAATATGATATTTATGTGTTGATTATAAAATGATGAGTGTCAACTACAAACACAATAGCATGGCCATGTATCTATGCAAATGTGACACCCATGATATTGAAAAAAACATGTTGATATTTTATGTGTGTTTTTTGGAAACATGTAGATAAAATTGAATAAAATAGTAAAAATGATATCCACCATTTCATTCACATATATATATATATATATATATATGTATAACCATATTTAATATCATAATTGAATAATAAGAACAAAATCATAACAAATAATTTTACTCTTAAAATTATGCAGATTAACAGAAAACCAAAACCAACCAATATAATAAATATTTAGTTTGGTTTTGATATACACATAATATATATATATATATATATATAAACCTGTATATACCAAAATAGGTTCTTCTTAGTGAAATCAAATCATAAAACACTCTTTGTTTATTTTTAAAAGAGGGATTGAAATTAACACTGAATCTACAGAATTATATAATAAAAGTTTGTAAAATAAAGATAATTGAAAATAGACCCTTACATGAATTATATGAATAAAGAACATTATTTAAAAAAAATGTTCATCATTTAGAAAACATAAAATAGAACAAGTTTTTTATTTATATATAAGTGTATATACGAATATATGTATATATGGGTTTTACAAACACAAAACTAAATAAAACCTTACCTTAGTGGATTTAGACTACATGTTAAGGCTTGGATGCACCAGTCCGGGGCTCAGAAAACACTACAGGTGGTGCAGTGCTCAAGTAGGGTATGAAATACTCCTGACATCATGTGTGTAACATTTAAAAACATGAATGACTAAAAGAAAAACAAGAACCGGAGGAAGTGATCTGACCCGAGTGTTCTAACCGCATGAAGGAGGGTTCTAAATTTATAACACAATATGAAGCCATCTTTTCTAGGATGTTTAACCCAATTCACATGTAGCATAACGATACATTATTATATAGATATTTTTTTTGTTCCAAGTCATGCCATCCATTATTTTAATTTATTTAAAAAAATAATGTCAACAGGTGGTGCAAAACGACTCACGCCTCCCTCATGATTGTCAAAATACAATTATAATAATATATCATCTCACGCCTCCCAAAATGACAACCATTATTAGATCTAATAATATTAATATATTATTTATGATAAGAATAACAATATAATATATAATGATTAATATATTGTGAAACATATAATGTATAATGATATATAAATGTAATATATAATAGCACAATTTATAATATATATATATATATATAATGAAACATATAAAACGTTATATTATAATAATAATATCACGCCACACACACAAAATAAGAAATCACCACTTTTCACTTCTTATCCCCAAAAGACACTCCACACATAAAAACAATCAATATATTATTAAAAAAATAGGTGGTTCAATCAATCCTCTATTTTCATTCACGCCTCTTTATTTTTTTATTAATAATATATTTATTTATTCATTTTTTTAATTCCTCAAACCGTTTAAACTATTAAATTATATATTCATATATATTCACCATTTTAATGTTTTTAATATGAATATATATATATATTATTTGTTTTATTAAAATAAATATTTCAAATCACACATTATATATATACAGACGCACACACACACAATTTTAGCATTTTTTATAAATATATATATATATACACCATATTAGCATTTATATATATATATATATAATTCATTTTTTTAATTAATTGAAATTACATTTTTTAAACATAAATTTATTATTCATTTTTTTAATATAATAATTATATGTATTTATAATTTATAAATTTTACAAACAAAAGCATAATATATATCATATATTTAAAATATATATTATCCTAATAATAATAATAATAATTTTAAATGACATGTATAATAACATTATAATTTTATAATTATATTAGTTTTATTAATAAATAAATCAAAACTAATATTTTGTTTATATCATTATCAACCTAATTAGAATAAGTCTATATTTTAAAATAACAGTTACATATATAAATAAAATCCATTGCTAAATATATTTTTATATGTAAATATATTACATAGACATACATATATATATACATAGAATATCAAAATTAATAATTACAATATTATTATATTATCAACATTATTTATTTAAATATTTATTCTGATAAATTGATTTACAAATTTATTTAGCTTATAAAATAAATTTTTATGAACCAAAAATTATTTCATTAAAACAACTTTTATTAAAATTAATACATTAACATAATATTTATTTTAGTTTAAAAATAAATAATGATCTTAATAAATTCATTGCATTTTAGTAAATCTTTTTGAACACTTTTTTTTTATTATTCTTGTTTTATGATTTTATCTATGTAAATATATATATATATGATATAGTTTAATTCAGAACATTATTTATAATAAAACATTATTCTTAATTATTTCATTTATTAGAACAATGTTTTTGAAAATATATTTGATGTCTTCACGTATTAAAAACCTGACATTTTTTAATAAATCAACGTATTCATAAATTTTCATTTAGAAAAAACCTTCTTTTATAGTTTATTTATAACATTATTCATTTTAAATTATGATTTATTTAAACATATTATTTTTTTCTGAAACTCGGGGCGTTAATGTTTCCCCTTTAACAGAATTGTGTCTTCACAATTCGATCGTCAAACTAAAACTAATTCTGAATTTCCATCTTCAGAATTTAGAAAACAAAGACCGCTTGATTCCTAAATAATAACTTTAAACAAAAACATACATTTCCAATGTTTTCTAGACTGTTCCTCTGATACCAAGTGTAAGGACCCAACCTTAGACATGTCATACAAGAGGAACTTATTCCGGTGTAGGTTCTGGAAAATAGATACATTCTTACAATAAATACATCAAAGTTATAGCGAGAAAATTAAAACGAACTAAAAGTTCATCTCTGCTTCCGCGTGCTAGAACAATGATGACCAACTCTAGATTTCAAGGAATCCTGTGAAAAACATTTCGAAAACATGGGGTGAGCAAAAAAGATTCTCAGTAAGGGGTTTAAAAACCATCAATAAATATTATTTGAAAATGGTATATAAACATTTAGTAATTCCATTTTTAAAAATACCGTTTTGAAATTAATTACGGCATCAAAATACTAGTTCAATTTGTAGAAGATACTTACGTTTAAATTTTATCAATTATACTCCAGTGTTTTTCTTAAAACATTTTGCAAGCTTCTGAACACAAAATAACTAATTCTGTGGTTGCTCGACTAATTACAGGCCATGATGGGTCCATTCCCAATCCCTTCCTCTCTACCACACTCGAGAGTTGGGTTTTCTAAAAAAATATTAAGAATCTTTTAAATATGTATACATTTACACTGGGTTTTCATATATTAAAACTCGTAAACAACGTTTTATACATATGTAATGCATGTTTACAAAGTTATATATACATATTCTTACACACACACACACACACACACACATATATATATTATAAGATTTCATCTACTTTTTCTAAAGTAGTAGATTTACACATCGACATATCTTTTCACAATTTGTTATACGCATAATCCTTTTAAAATTTATTTATACATAATAACACACTAACCATACATCATATTTTATATAGTGAAAAAAATGTATAAATAATTTTCATATAAAGTTAGTAAAACCAATGCGTATGACATTATCATTAATACAAATAATTATCATTACCAATACGACATTTATGAGTTGATTATAAAACGATGAGTCTCAATGATAAACATAATATCATGGTCATGTATCTATGAAAAATCTACAACCATGATATTGAAAAATACATGTTGATATTTTATGTGTGTTTTTTTGGAAACATACCGATAAACTGGAATAAAATTGTAAAAATGATATCCACTATTTCATTCATATACCTATATATATAATCACACACACACACACACACACATATATATATATATATATGTATAACCATGTATAATTGCATAATTGAATAATAAGAATAAAATAATAATATATAATTTTACTCTTAAAATTATACAGAATAACAGAAAACCAAAACCAACCAATATAATAAATATTTAGTTTGGGTTAGAAATACACATATAATATATATATATATATACCTGTATAAAATAAAATCGGTTCTTCTTAATGAAATCATATCATAAAAAACTATTTTGAAATTTTTAAAAGTCATATTGAAATTAAAATTGCATCTAAAAAATTATATATTATAAGTTTGTAAAATAAAGATAATTAAAAATAGACCCGTTCACTAATTATATGAATAAAAAACATTATTTAATTAAAAATGTTCATCATTTAGAGAACATAAAACATAACAGGTTTTGTATTTATATATATGTTTATATACGCATATATGTATATATGGGTTTTACAAACACAATACTAAATAAAATGTTACCTTAGTGGATTTAGACTGCATGTTAAGGCTTGGATGCACCAGGCAGGGGCACAGAAAACAGTACGGGTGGTACAATGCTCAAGTAGGGTATGAAATACTCCCGAAATCATGTGTGTAACATTTAAGAAGATGAAGGACTAAAAGAAAAAAAAGAACCTGAGGAAGTGATATGACCCGAGTTTTCTAACCGCATGAAGGAGGGTTCTAAATTTATAACAAAACATGAAGGAAAATTCTTAGGGAAATTTAACCCAATTCACGGGTATCATAATGATACATTATTATATATATTTTATTTTCCCATGTCATGCCATCCATAATTTTAATTTATTTAAATAAAATAATGTCAAAAGGTGGTGCAAAATGACTCAAACCTCCCTCATGATTATCAAAATAAAATTATAATAATATATTATCTCACACCTCCAAAAATGACATCCGTTATTGGATCTAATAATATAAATATTTTATTTATTATAATAATAACAATATTATATATAACGATTAATATATATTGGAACGTATAATATATAATGATCTATAAATGTAATATATAATAGCACGATTTACAATATATATATATATATAATGAAACATATAAAATGTTAAATTATAATAATAATATCCCACCACACACAGAAAACAAGAAATCACCACTTTTGACTTCTTATCCCCAAAATCCAAGCCACACATAAAAAAAATCAATATATTATTAAAAAACAAAATATGTTGTTCAATAAATCCTCTATTTTCATTCATTCATCTTTATTTTTTTTATTTATAATATATATATTTATTTATTTTGTTAATACCTCAAAACGTTTAAACTATGAAATTATATAATTATATATATTCACCATTTTAACCTTTTTTATATGAATATATATATATATATTATTTGTTTTATTAAAATAAATATTTCAAATCACACATTATATATATATACACACACAATTTTTGCGTTATATATATATATACCATGTTAGTGTTTATATATATATAAATATAAATATAAATATAATTCATCCTTTTTATTTATTGAAATTACATTTTTTTAACATAAATTTATTATGCATTTTTTTCATATCAAAATTATATGTATTTATTATTTATAAATTTTTTAAACAAAACCATAATATATAACATATATTTATAATATATATTATCTTAAAAACAATAATAATAAAAATTTTAAATGACATTTATAATAAAATTATAATTTTATAATAATATTAGTTTTATTAATAAATAATTCAAAACTAATATTTTGATTTATATCATTATCATCCTAAGTAGAATATGTATATATTTTAATAAAAAAAATTACATCTATTAATAAAATACATTTCTAAATATATTTTTATATGTAAATATATTACATACACATACATATATATATACTTAGAGTTTCAAAATTAATAATTAAAATATTATTAGATTATCAACATTATTCATTTATTTATTTATTTTGATAAATTGATTTACATATTTATTTAGCTTGTAAAATAAATTTTTATGAACCAAAAATTATTTCATTGAACCAAATTTTATTAAAATTCATACTTTAACATAATATTTATTTTAGTTTAAAAAGAAATAATGATCTTAAAAAATTCATTGCATGTTAGTAAATCTTTTTTAACACTAAATTTTTATTAATCTTGTTTTACGCTTTTATCTATTTAAATATATATATATATGACATAGATTAATTCAAAACATTATGTATAATAAAACATCATTCTTGTTTATTACATTTATTAGAACAACGTTTTTGAAAATATATTTGACGTCTTTGCGTATTAAAAACATGACATTTTTTAATAAATCAAAGTATTCATAAATTTTATTTTAGAAAAAAAGCCTTCTTTTATGGTTTATTTATAACATTAATCATTATAAATTATAGTTTATTTAAACTTAATAATTTATTCTGAAACCTTGGGCATAACAAATATGAATTTTCTTGGTATTATTTTATGAATATCCATGAGGGATGTAACGTCTCAGTTCCGTGTGCCACCCAAAGGTGCCCTTTACCCGATAGGTCACATGGCCTCAAGCATATTTACACAAATGCCAGAGGCTACCTACTAGTAGTTAGGGAAATGTTTGTGATAGTAGGGAATCTATTCCCTCATTAGAAGAGTAACACAATGAGATAACAATAATACACAACATCAGAAGCAGTTGTACCATATAATAAGAAAAAAATGGAATAATGAAAGTAAATAAGTAACGGGAGCACATATATAAATGATTCAAGTCACAAATGTCTAGGAAAGTAACCAAACATGTCATAAATTCTAGAAAATATGTACTATCCCAAGATACAATGAAATAAAATAAACTCCAGCAGCATCGGAAGCCTCGACTTGGTCACATGCCCTCTAGATGAACAACCATCCAGTAATATAAATAGAAGGGTGATTTCCCATATCTATACCTAATAAATATAATCTATTTAGGCTCAAAATCATGACCCAAAGAGGGTGTGAGATGAATCCTATAAGGAAACCACAAAAAGATATATGAATAACTGTCAATGAATATATATAGTTGGAAAAATGAAAATTGATTTAAATAACAAGGAAGTACTCAAAATTAAACAGTCCTACAGTTGAAAACTACATTCATTTAAATTTATTAATTATTGAACCAATAATTCACAAGAAACCCTCTGGGAATATTATCACAGTCTAACCCCTCTAGGTTTACAAATACAAAGACTCTCTGAGGATTCACTCACCGTCAATTCCCCCTTTGGTCTATTAACGATAACTACAAACTCTCCGAGGTAGTACTCAACGTTCATTCCCCATGTGGTCTCGTATTAGTACATTATAGAAACTATGAGGGAGAACTCACCATCCATACCCCCTATGGTCTCTCAATGTAAAAAGTATCATAGACACTCTAGAGATTCCCCCATGTCAATTCCACCTATGGTCTATCTACACCATGTTCTCACAGCCCTATGTAACACAATCATGCAAAAATGACATCCAACAGAGAATGAAATCTCAACTACTACATGGCTATGTAGCAATAATGCATATCACAGGCATGTCATATAATATCAACTCCATCGTAACCGCAACAGGCATGGAAAACAAAACAACCTAATAGAAAACTCTAAACCCAACAACAAAAATTAAAAAAACATGGGAAACACATCCACCAACAAGGTAATAAACCTTATTCCTAATATAAAACCCTTTTTAAAGAATAAAAACCATATCAAGCATCATATATGGTTAAATGTCTAAAACAACAAATACCCTAAAATATGGTATTTAGCACATTTTTCACATATAATCCAAATAGAACTATATAAATCCCCAAACCACATTCCTTGATGTTTTACGAACAATATAGTTGATCCTCAGCCTTTTAATCGACTTAAAATTTCATAGATCTAATAAAAAGTAAAAAAAATCATCCCAGAATATGTCACAAAATAATAGAAATTATAATGAGGGGCTCTATATAAATGAAGAACTCACCAAGGGGTTTCCAATGCAACTGAAGAAGTTTGATTTGGAGAATGGATGACGGGTCGGTGTATCAGAGAAGAAATCTCTTCCTAGATCACTCCTGGATGATACTAGGTTAGAGGAAGACAATATTTTGAATTTGACACAAACTCGGTCTAATTTAACAATTAAAAAGAAATGTACATGGCATGTTCATTTAATGTGAATGCCATGTACATGCCTTAACTGGCCCTTGATTTAGGCGGTCTCTACATTAGCTCCCACGGCCATGTACTTAGCCATTACTTGGCCAATACATGGCTTATTGTGACAACTAGGTACATGGTGTGTACTCATAAGTACACGTCGTGTACTTATTTTTTTTTCAAAATACCCACTTTTCTAAAAAACACCTGAACTCAAGATCCATTCCATAAATGAAGATCCAAGTTCTTACAAACTTCCCACTTTAAATAAATTCATCCCCGAATTACCTTAACAAGGGGGCACAGAAGAAGAATCCTCTAACAACTCCAGCCACTATGATCACACATCCTCATCCCTCTCCCATGTCTCGTCCCATACTCACCAGTGCTACCACAACACTCATACTAGAAGAATATATCTGCCATAGAGAACCTTCGCACATTGGTCAAAAATCATGATATGATGCTCCTCGAATGATGCATCCACCTTTAACATAACCTCCTCAGGTTGAAAAAAGATAGACCGGTCTATGAAGTAACATCAAAGATGGAAAACGTGGAAGATGTCATGTGTAGACCAGTATATATGAGGTAAGTGCAATCGATATGAAACTGCCTTGAATCACTCCAAAACCTCAAATGACATGATGTATCTCAGTGAAATATTTTTGTGTCTCCTAATCCCTATATATCCCAACCATAGTGTGACGTGTTGGAAATCCTGATCTCTGACCATGAAATCCAGAGGTCATCCCCATCTATCAGAATAAGACTTATGCCATTACTATGAAGTATCCATAATATGTCAAATCAACTCCACATGCTCTATAGTCTCCTAGATAAGACAAGATCCTAGATTTTCTACCTCTTTTGCCTCTAGACAACATATGGGTGATCGGCATTACATACCATTCAAAGCCTAATAATGTTCTATCAGAATAGTCTCATGAAAACTTTTATTGTAGGAAAACCCCACTAGTGGTTTGTGCTTATTCCAAGAACCACCAAAATCTAGCATGCATTCTCGAAGCATTTCCTCCATCACCTGAATCGTATGCTTTGACTCTCCATCTATATGGGGATGGTAATCTGTAATTAGAAGTACTTATGTACCCAAAACCCTATGTAGTCGCTGCTATATATGATATGTAAAATGGGATTCCCTTTCCAAAATGATGGAGTGTTTAACCCCATGTAAATTTATAAACTCTTGGATGTCCAACCTTCCAATATCATCAAAATAGATGGTCTCTTTGATTGGTAAAAAGTGCGCAAAATTCGTCAGTCTGTCAATGAAAACCCAAACAACCTCATTCCCATAAGGCGAACTCGGTAAAACTGTCACGATGTCCATCATGACATCATTTCACTTCCACATGGGAATGGGTAACTCTTGAAAAAACCCTACCGTTCATTCATGCTTTTCATAACTTTCTGATAGTTGGAACACCTCATAAAAAAATCAGTAATATATCTCTTCATACTTGGACATAAATACTGATCAGGGATATCTCGATAAATCTTGGTGGCACCTGTATTAACTTCCCAAACATAGGAATGACTATCCCTTAGATGCTCATCAAGTATGTCTGTCGAAACCCATATGTGTCCACGAAAGCACAAGATCTAATCGTTGCCTACAGTCTACACAAGATTATGCTCTTCACCTGAAATACTCTCTCATAGGACTAGGCCATCAGAATCTGATAGATGCCTCATTCTAACTCAATCGTGATGATTAGAGGTAACAAGTAAATAAGAAATTAGCATATGACCCTACCTATTGTGCACCAAAAAATGCCTCATAGAGAACAGATCCATAAGTTTCCAGTCACTGCTGGCCTCCTGAACTGCCTGAATCTGAGTCCTCCCTCTCAACATATCAGCCACTGAATTTCCTTTCCCAGGCATGCAAGCATGATCAATGTCAAAGGACTGAAGGTACTCAACCCAACTTCACTGTCTCAAATTAAGGCCCCACTAGGTAAATATATATTTGAGACTTCAATGGTTAGTGTACACCAGATAATTATCTAGCAGAGGTAATTGATCCAACAACACAAGGCATGAACAACTACTGCAAAGTCAAGATCATGCATTAGGTAATTCTTCTCATGTGGCCTCTACTGCAGAGACTCATATACAATGACAACTTCCACCTATATAATCACTGATTCTATCCCAATACCTCATGCATCAAAGTAATCAGTATAAATATTTCCCAACTATAGAAAAACTAGTATCGGTGATAATGTCAGCCTCCCTTTCATCTCCAAGAAATCTGAATCGTGTGACTTTTTTCAGAATTACGTCAAACCATTCTATGTCAGGCCCATCACTATTGGAGATAAATGTTAATAGTATTTTAAAACACGTCTGTAGAACCATAAAACCCAATAAAACTCTATACCTCAAAAAATGCCTTTTGCTGATCCAAAAATCTAATGATCTCACTTTCTCTGGGTGTACTGAAACTCCTATCTCTAAGTTAACATCCCCTATGAAGTGAATCTGGCCCATCCAAAAGTGGAATATTGAGAGAATTCTTTTAAATGATTATTTCTCAGTGTACTCAAAACTACCTCATTATGGGTATCATGGTCAGGTTGAGTGTGAGTGTACACAAAGATATCGTCTATGAAAACCACAGAAATTCGTCTATGTATGGATGGAAAACTTGGTTAATCTATACCATAAAAAATTACAGGCACATTAGTGAGACTGAACGGAATGACCACATACTCGTATAGACCATACCTACTCTGAAAGGGTGTCGGAGTTATATTTGATGGTCTAACGTCAAACTGATGATTACTGGATATAAAGTCAATCTTCTAGAACAACTAGGCTCCTCAAAGATGATCTAAGAGATCATCAATCCTTAGGAAGGGATATCCGTTCTTGAACGTCAACTTTTTTAGCATCTGATAATTCACACAATGTCAGAGGGTACCATCTTCCATTATCGCAAATGGGAAAGGCGAAACCCAAGGAGAAGTAATGGGTCGAATGAATCACTTTTCTTATAACCCCTCTAACCACTTCATGAGCTCATATATCTTTGGTGTATCCATCCTATAAGGACGAATAAACACCGGTGCCACACCATGCACAGGCTCAACAGAAACATCTACTAATTTATCTGGAAGAAAACCCCAAAATCCATATAGAAAGATATATCTGAAACAATCCACCATTGGAGGAATGTCTATCTGTGATGTCCCCTGGTCATCCAGATACAAACCTAAAATCTCAGCTATAAGTCCTCCCAACACTTAATGCGCGGGTCAAACACTACTCACCTAGACATCCCATTCACATTTATATAGAAACGATCCACCATATGGTGATGTGAAATTACCCCTATGCCTATAGTAATTGAACACGGATTGGAAAGGAACTAACTAGTCTATTCTGAGAATGACGTCATAGCCCTTTATCTCTAAGACATAAAGGTCTCATAAGAAGTGTCACCCACAAAACATAATAGGGAACTCCATGCACTGACGTTTAGTAGCCATTCTAATCCTTAATAGGGTGACCTATTTATTTATATTAGAATAAGTAAAGCTAGATATCCCAAATATATCCATAACAGAAACATATATTAAACTATGGGAAGCCCCTGTATCAAAAAGAGAAGAAGATAAAAATGAGGCAACATAATCGTATCTAAAACTATAGAGGGTCTAAAATCATACTCTTATTGGGTATGATCTATTGAAAAAGTCTTAAAAAAATCATGGCCCTGTAAAGCTAACTGAGATCACTATGCTAATCCAACTTGTAGTTATAAAAAATCCTATGTCAGTCCACTGCGGCCACAACCATAACCTTAGCCTGAATGAACTGAAGAACTCCAATTCCATGACTGATGAGAAACTGGTAGTCCTACTCCTAAACATGGATTCATATAAGAACCCAAATCCCCTGCTACTGGTGAGAAAAAAGGATAGAAATGTTGAAGATGACCCATCATGATGTATGATCAGCACTGAACTGGGCCTCTCTGGCAATGTGGCCTCGTATCACTTCTCTTACCATAGAGGTAGCATACCACCTGGATACCTAAAAGAGTGTCTTGACAACTCGGATCTCCGCGTGTAGAATCCATGCGATTCTTCATGCTATCAGACGGAGGATTACCAACTCCATATGCCAAGCCACCCAGGCTCAAAACTCTAGAATCCCTTAGGTTGCACTCTGTGGTCAGTGCCTGGATGACTATTGATGTTATTGATGTCATCCCGATGTTTTTCAGCTGAGATAATATTTCATTCCGGATACCATCCTCAAGCATATTTTCTAAAAATAACTCATAACCCCTAGTATGTCTTTGAATTTCCAAAACTCGGTGAAGCTAGAAGAATACTCCATGACATAGAGTGTACCCTGATCCAAAATCATGAACTCTCAGGCTCAGTATTCCCTCAACGTCTCCATATAAAAGTAGTCATTGAAGGTTCACTAGAACTCAATCCAATCCATAACTCATTGGAATACTTGATGTGATATCACTTCCCACCATCTCTTGGAAGAATCCTGCAGAATGTACATAGCGAGATTCACCCTCTTATTTAGAGTCATCTCTATATGATCAATGTAGACAACATGTCTTCTATCCATGAATCTACTTCTTGAGGTCCTCCATCCCATGATAAAGAGGGAGGATTCTGCTACTGAAAACCCTGCGCCAACTCTTACATAGATGAGGAATGATGTGGTTCTCTTTGGCTGGTATGAATAATCTTCATGAAATATTCTCAGAACTGTACATTGACACCTAGATCCAGAATGATAACTTCTACCATGATAGGTATGACTGGATGATTTGCTGGTAGTCCCTGATCTACAATAGATGGTGTCTAATAATTGTCATGTATCTTGCGTACAATCAAAGGATGCCTTAGTGTCATTCCCCTTCATGGTCAAGCACACACCGTAGCTCAATATTATCAAGAAATGAAACTCAGAAGTGATATAAATGAACATGAGAAAGAAAAAATTCATTTTTTCTCAAATCATGTATACCTGACGTGTTTGACCCCAACCAGGCATGTTCCATTATTCCATTAAATGAGCATGCACGTTTTCCTACCCTGGTCGTGTAACAAACTTACCACATGACATGTTATCCTTTGAAAAGATGTGTAATTGAGTCTTCCCCCCCTACTCGAGTTCCTCTACATGAATAAACCACATGATTATCTTAGAACAAAACTACACAGCGTGTTTATTCCATACACAGTGTGTAATAGAAGGATTCCACTGACCGATGTCATTAGTCACACATCCCGATATATGGTCTCTAATAAATGGATTGTTCTCCCTAGACACAGCGTGTACCACTTAAGTTTTAACCACTAGTGTCATTAGTCACACTGCTGGATACATGGTCCTTATAACACGATGTGTACTCCAAGTACACAACTTGTGCCACCAAGCATTTCCCAATCCCTCATCTCTACCCACAGAACTAGTCACATGGTTAAAGACTACACGTCATGTACGTAAAGTACACAACATATTCTTATGATTAATTATTAATTTCGGAACAGAAGGACACATGACCTATATTCATCATTACACACTGTGTATTATGGATGTTTCATTACATTAAGCCTAAAAATTACTCTATAATCCCATAAAAACACTAAATCAACCATTAATGTGGAAATATATGGATCTGTGGGGGCCCATACTCCTCGCGAATCAGAGCATGGTATCATATTCGTGTAAATCACAAGTATAACAGTGAAATCAATCACATGATCTCCAAAATTCCTTTCCATGTTGTTCCATAACACCTTAGTGAAAAGTATTTGGTGCTCATTTTAAAGAAGCATTACATATTAGCAATACCCTATCAAATAGTAGTCATTATATCGTGGAATCATGCATACCTAGCCCAACATCTATCACAACAACATGCGGTCAGGAATGCACCCTAAATGGCATGACAAGAATTCATGACATGTGATCTATAGAAAGTACATATATGATGCATGAGATGGAATAACCTCATATCATCATGTTGAAACAAATATAGAACCTCAATAATTTCAATGATAACATCCAAAAAATATGAATCACCCAACAGAAAAATCAAATCAACTATTACAATTGAAAATTTGGGAAATTGTAGTAATCAAGGAATATTGGATTTAACCTGTACAAGGGTTAGCTACTCCAACTCACAACTTATTACCAACTACCTATTCCTTCTTATAACTATCTATAGGATCTGAACAGTAATTAAAATAAGAAAATAAACCTCTGATACCACTTGGTGACATCCTAGTTTTGGGTGCCACCCAACGGTGCCCCATACCCAGTATGTCACATGGACTCAAATGCATTTCCCCAAAAGCGGGAGGCTACCGACAATCAGCTAAAGACCTAGGTGTGATAGTGGTGAATCAATGACTTTATTTGTAGAGTAAAACAACAAAATAAAATTAATTCAAAATAGAGGAAGTAGTAATACAAAAAAATAATCAGACAATTAAAAAATGAAAGTAAATTAACAAATAGAGCACATATATAAATGATTCAAGTCACATGTGTCTACTGAAAAATCCAAACATGTCACAATGATATAAATAGAATACTAAACCAAGGTACAAATAAAACATTTAAACTCTAGCAGCATCACATGCCTCAGCTTGGTCCCATGCTCTCCAACACCCCAACCATCACGAACCTGAAGTAGAAGAGAGCTTGACCTTATCTATATCTGAAATAGTATAAATTGTATGGACCCAAAAGCATGACCCAAATAGGGTGTGAGATGAATTATAGTAAGAAACCAGCCCTTGATCAATGCCTAACTATAAGAGAATATATATAGAATCCAGAATGCAAATGATGTAATAAATAAGTAAATAATCAAAAGTAAATAGTCTTATAGTTTCAAATTACATTCGTTTTCATATATATTGTATTCAAACAATCATTCACAATAAACCCTCTAGAAATGTTCTCATATTCTAACCCCCATAGTTTCAGAAGTACAAAGACTCTCAAAGGAAGAAATCACTATTAATTACCATTGTAGTATTTTAACGACAACTACAGATTCTCCGAGGGAGCACTCAACATCCATTCCCCCCGTGGTCTTCAAAAGGTATACTATAGAAACTCATAGAGAGAACTCATCATCTAGGCCACCCTATGGTCTCGCAATATAAAATTTATCACAGACACACTGGGGAATCCCTCCACATTAATTCCACCTATTGTATAACTACACCTGGTTCTCACAGCCCGGTATAATACAATCATTCACAAACAATATTCATCTGCAAAAGTAATCTCAATGACTATAAGGAGAAGCATCTTTAACACATATCACATGAATTTCATATAATATCAACACCATCCTAACAACACAAGGCATGGAATACAAAACAACCTAATAGGTAGTTCTAGACCCCATTTCCAAATTCAAAAAAAACACGGGAAAATACATCCACCGGCAAGGTAATAAACATTATTCATAATTAAAAACCCTTTCTTAAGAAAAAAAACCATAATAGACATCAAACTAGGTGAATTATCCAAAACACTCAATACCCTAAACTACGGTATTCATCTTTTTTTTCACATATAATCCCAAGATAACTACAGAATGGCACAAACCACCTACCTCGACGAAGTATGACCGATATAGTTTAACCTCAAATATTGAATTTACTTAGAACATTGTAGATATAAAAAATTTCAAAAATTGTTGACCTAAAATATCTCACTAAAGAATATAAATCAGGAGGATAGTCTCTAGAAGAAGGAAGAACACACCAATAGGATTCCAATGCAACCGATAGTGTTCGATTCAAGGAACAGATGAGTGGTCGGTGGCTTGGTGAAGAATCACCAACCTCATTCAATCCTGTATGAGACAAGGATAGAAGAAGACAATTATAGGAATTAGAGGTGACCCTAGTATGTATTCACAAATAAAAATAAAATTACAAGGCGTTTTCATTTAATTTACATGTTGTGTAAATTCTTTAACCGACTCCCACTTTATGAAATCTCCAGGTCACCTCACACGACCTTTTCATTGGTCGTTACACAGCAAGTACATGGATACCTGCATCAAGAAGGTACATGACATATACTCCTAAGTACACGACGTGTACTTATCAATTTTTTATAATATCCACTTTCTATAAATAACACCCAAAATCATGATCTATTCCTGAAATGAAAATCCAGGTTCTTACATGGGTCATCCCCCACACTTATAAATGAACATCCCCTCTCATATCCTCTCAACACATAAAGATCAATTTTGGTTTTTAAAAAACAAATAAATTACATCATTAAATCTATAACCAATATATATAATCCTTTTTTATCAAAAAATCATGCTAGTACTTCTTTATATATCAACGTAAAGATGTTTTCTATAGAAGAGTAATAGTTCATAACAATTTTTATGTATTTTATTTGTTCTTCCACCTCATTCTGATAATTTTAACAATACTAAAATAATCACAAATTTTTTTCCTATATAAGTATTTATTTTTTGTTAATTTTAAATCCTATATCCATATCCTATTTTATCGAATGGGAATCGAAACTATTGATCATATGTATGACATACTACTCCCTCAGGAAATGATTTTATTCTCTTTCCATCACCACCTATCATAAATGAATATAATGATGCTTTTAATGTATATATATTATATATTAGATATATATGGAATTATGGAATTATAATATCACATATAAATTTATACATTCCAATATTTTGGAAAATGACAATGTTGCTAATGTGTATGTGTGGACTATCGGCTCTATGAAGTAATGTTATTCATTTTTCATTTTAGTTTTACATAAATGTTAATAAGGAATGAATTTTATGAATATATGTATATATGAAATATATTATATTTAAATGATTATATAAATATTAGATATCCTTTAACTTTGATTTTTATCATTCGTTGAATAATGAAAACAATGTTTAGGCATAAGTACAACAAACTGCTTCCATGAATTGTGTAATTCAAAATTCTGTCTCTAAATTTTATGGATTAAAATAAGAAGATATATAATGAATATATATTATACTTATATCATAAATATAAATCAACTTGTTATGTTACCACGATTATTGTACAAGGACCAATCTATTGAACCGAAACATTCATAATATATAATGTAGTCATTACCGAAATAATTGATTTTAACAATTAATTATCAGTAAATATGTGTGGAAAGATGAAGATAAAATAATATATGGTATTATATATTTTATTAAGGTTATTTAATATACTTATAATAAATATAAATTTCTTATACATGTGATTTGAATGCATATAAAGGAATTCAGACACGTTGTATGGGTTTATTTCTCAATGTCAACATTATTCAAGATTTCATATGTTTATCTCACCACTAAAGAACTTATTTTATATTTGAATCCTAAAAAAAATATATATTTTTAAAGTCTTGTTACTTATATAAAATAAATGTTTTCATTAAATTTCCTCTCTCTAAATACTCAAGATAACAAAGTATTTTTCTTAAGTAAATTCTCTTCACTCGATTGAGAATATTTCTCTTCCATGTCCATATATTAGTTAGAATATATAAAATAATGTTTTATATATTATACCATGGTTAAAATAAAAAATTTCCCATGTTTTATTTTAAATTTTTTTTTAAAACAATTTTTTTTTCTAAATGAGGTACTATTTGACCTTTTTATAATACTATCAATGAAAAGTATTTTTAACATATACATTATATATTGAATTAAACTCCATAATGAACACTAATGTATTTATATATTAATTTATAATACTATAAGTCCATTTTAAATCAATTTTTTCTTTAAAATTTGGTAATTATTTTAGACCTTAAATAATATATTTTAATTTTAAAAGGGTATTTTACTCAATAAAGTTTTCAATTATATTTTAAAGTATTTTCATACATGACAACATAATTTGTTAGATCATATAAGGAGTTTATACTCTAATGATACCACTGGACATATTTCTTTGGATTCATTACAATCATTTTACTGGGGAGGATATTAATACATTGAATTTCAGTTCTTCTAATACATGTGTTCAATTAATTTTAAGGTCTGTTGATTAGGTTGTATTCAATATTCATACGATGAATGCATTATAATTATTAATTAAATGATGGGACCCATAATTACATATCCCAAGATATGTAATGACCAGAATAATTATAGGTGATATTTTCTTTTAGAGTTGAATAAATGTATTACTTTTTAAAAATGTTATTTATAACACATAAACTTCATTTGATTTATGTTTTTGTATTTAAAATACTATTTGACTTTGTTAATATATACGTTGAGATGTGATCATATGATTAGTATAACTACATGGTTTTAAAAAAACCAATTGACTAGAACAATGGATGTGATAGCATCAACATTTAGAATAGTTCCCTATGATGTCCATTTATCAGATATTTTGAGGGAGGTAAAATATTTGGGATTTTACCTTGACAAAGACCATGAATAGATCCAGTAACTTAAGCTTGAGTGAAACAATTTATGAGATATGTTCAATTTCATCGACATCAAGACCCAAAATATGTATGCCAAATGACCCCATGATAATCTCACCATCAAACACATTATTCTCAGGGCATATGACATCGAAATAAAGGGATTTGTATCATGAAATTAATAATTTGAATATATATATTATATAAAAATTTATATAGTTTCATTTTAATAGTTTCATTTTAATGAATTTTGTTTTCATTCAATTAACCATAAATTGTATTTTCAGGTAATATTCACGTTCAATTAAGGTATTTATTTTAATGAATTATTGGTTGTTTGAAATAAATAGTATTTTAGTTAAATATTGTTATTAGGTATCTTTTATTTAATTTTAAATGGTTGTTTAATTTTTTTTATGTGAAATATTTTTTATAAGGGTTCAAAAGCTATTATTGTCAAAAAACACAACATTTTTCAACAAATGTAGAATATTATTTTAAAAGTGAAAATTAAAATAGTTAAAAAATAATTCAGATAAAATGAATATTTATTTGGAATCAAAATTAAAAAATTATCCAAGTGTGCATTTTTTATATTTTTATAGGACAATCAAATTTTCAGGTACAAATTAAATACTATATAAATATAATATGTATTTTATGACATCATAGTTACCAAAAAATGATGTCTTAACTACTATAATGGGCATTATAAGCCAAATATATGTATTGAAATTAAAATATTTTTTTTAAGATATATTTATAGTTTTTATAATGCCATTTTGAATCATCCAAAATGTATAATATATTTAATTATTTTAAATTAATTACATGTATAATTTGACTCACCTCTACATAATAAATACTAATATTTAAATATATTTGGAAATTTTACTTATAAAATAATGAAAACATCCCCTCCTAGGAAGAAACAATAAGAAAACCTCATGGGATGTTTTGTATATGTGAATGTTTATTTATATAGATTCCAAAACATAAGTATGTGAAACATTAATGAATTTCCCTCTCATTTACTATATAAACCCATCCCATATCACACTTATCTTCACTAAAAATACATTGAGAACATAGTTAATATATCCTCTGATCTCTATAATCCTCTAAAGGCACCCCATGCTCTCAAGAACCCCTACGTAATATTTTGATGTCACACACTCAAGTAAGCGTTCCTTCCCTTCCCATTTCTATCAATGATTTCATATATTGTTAAACACATTTATTTTGAATTAAAAATGATGAGTTATGTATTAAGAATGTATCCATACTTCCATTATTATGTTTTAATGATTATATACCACTTTTTTTATCAATAATCTCTCTGATGTACACATGTTACGATGCGGAAATTTTATAAGAGTTATTCTATTCATCCACTTTCTCCAACATTCCTTATTACGTTACACATTTTATTTAAAAATTACTTCGGTTGTGACAAGTATATCTATCACCCTATTACTTTAATTTTCATGTATATTTTATGGTATTCCCATTTCTTTGTCATCAATAATTTTTTATGAATTATTATGTCATGTCGTTATGCTGCAGAAATTGAACTGCAAATTTCCATTCCAAAAACAAATTGTGTAGCTAATACCATACCCATTACCTATCAAGGGTTTTCAGTTTTATGGATATATATCTTTTTTATAAGGACATATATATAAAAATTCCACACTCCTAGATCTTGGAATAAATTATGAAAATGCGTTAATCTATGTTTTATGATCTATATGGGACACTTAAGATAGAGAATGAAATGAATGTGGCAGGTGAAACCAAGATTATATTGCACTAAAACGCATTGGGTAATGTTTAGTACCATTATATATCAAGCTGGGATAGAGGTTTTTTTATTCCTTTATGGGAATTCTTCCGCTATGATGTCTTGGTAGTTTATCCTTAACCTATTATGCAATGTTCTATGTTTTTTCCACATTTCCATGTTCAGTATATAATGATATATCATTTTTTATGATTAATGTTACAATATGTATCATTGGTATTCCTTTGCAGACATGTATTATTGTCTTCATATTATTCCATTATTAATCCCTTACCTATCTTTATAAAACCTTCCTTTCTTATTTTTTTTTTCAGATATCACATGTAATTCTAAGATCAATAATTGTTTAAGTTGTTTTAAATAAATCATTTTTTATGTTTAATGTTGTCTTGAAATGTACATAATTCCCAATGACACAAGACTTCTTTATATTTCGGGTTGTATTAAGTTGAATTTTATGTTATTCAATTACGTCTGAATTTTAAAAAAAATAAATGAGTTGTTACAATTATTATTCGAGGAATGTTTAGTTCTTTTGGGATTATGATTAGAAAAATATAGTGAAATCATATAAGATAAGAATAATTTTAAGAAAAAAAGAAATAAATTTTGGTGGGTGTTGAGTATGTTGCTTTTATATATGAGAAATACCTATATGAGTATGAATAATTTTATATGGCTCTGGCATAGATATATCTTGGGGTGAAACCCAAAAACCCCAATTTGAGCTAGACTCGAATGTGAACTACTGCAAAAAAATGGTCATTGTTGCACTTCGGGATTGACACTCTCGGACTAATTTCTTTAGTAAATTTAAAAGATTAATAGTAACCATTATTAAGGGAGAAAATCCCATAATAATATACGATTTAAGTAGATCAGAGATAAGTTTTATTGATGCCTATAATATCATATGTTAAGTAAATAAATGTAATTTATAAGGTTTCCCTTTAATGTGATTGGATTCTCGATTATATGTTTAACATTTTAATATACATAACCTTAACTATTCATTTTATTCTAGAAAATTACCGGTTAACAACCTATGTGAAGATCAATGTAATGAATACCCTAATGAGATGTCCAATCTGATAGAAGTAAAAATCATAAAAAATTTCACAATACTCTCTCAACTAACTCATGTTTTAAAAAAAACTATATAATGAAGAACGTGAAACCCCCCTAAGAAAGAAAATATTTCAATCAAGAGCTTCATGAAAAACCCCTACTTTCATTGGATCATTTGATCCCCCAATCACTGAATAATGGACCAATTCTCTTGAAAAGATCTTCAACATCCTTCAATGCTCAAAAAAATCTTGGTTCTTCTAGGTACATATCATATTAGGGTGGAGCATATCAATGGTGGAAATTGATAAAAAATACAATTCTTGGGGAAGAGATATAGGTGATTGGATGGAAGGATTTAACGAAATTGTTTCGATAAATATTTTATTTCCACCCTATGACTCTAGATGGAAATAGATTTCCTTTCCCTCAAGGAAAAATGTGACAAATATATCAGAGCGTATGAGGAAAATGTCAAATGTTTTGCACAATTTTCTTCGAGGTTTGTTTTTTTACCAATAATTCATGGCTGATAACTTATTTGGTGTGCTAAAATATAGCTTATGGAAATACCTGTCAATCCAAGACTTCGATAGCATTGGGGAAATTTTCCGATTATCCCTCATTGTTGAAATTATTCATAGGAAATCATTGGGTATAACAGGGATAGCTAGTGGAAGGTGGAGTCAAATTTTAGAAGTCTGATAGAGATATTTAATAGTGACAACAAATTTCAAAATCCAAATTTTTAGTTGTGTGGAAATAATAACAGTGGAATGTTTTTAAAGGGGATAAGGAAATTATTTTTGTCCGGGGAGGAAGGGAACCTAACCCACAATTGCTGACCAAAAAAATCACCTATTGTGATGGAGGAAAAGAATGCTCTAGTAAACCTGCAGTGCATTTTTCATTTCTTAAAGTTCAATGAAATGGGGAATTTCACAAACAAATTCACTAATCCATGGGTTTTTGAGGCAACCAACAACCTCAATGGAAGCATCTGAGAGCCTTCGTCATCAAAACTGACAATGTGAATACCATCGATGAAGTGGTGACATGTGTGCTATTTATTCATTCAATAATTGAGAACAAACTTTTTTATTATGTTTTTACACTTTCCTTCATATTGTGAACTTGTAGTAAAACTATTCAATCACCATCATAATGATTTTATGTGGGGTTATCAGAGAAGATGGAAAATTGGGAAATTATTGCATCCTAAGAATATAACACCTCCTATATCACAATTTTTTGGATGAACTTCCCAAAAATCCTTGTGATACTCCCTTTGGTAGAATTTTTTGGAATTCTAGGAATGGAATGGATTTCCCTATATAGAACCAACAAAAGTTTCCATGAGAAGGAAATCAATCTTCGTATTGATAATCTTCCACTGATTATATACCAATGAAAAGAGACAGGTTAATATTCATTACCTCTATCACCTAAAGCAAGAATATTATTTACCTATGATCAAGACTATCTTGCTTAAATTTTTGAGTGTAAGGAAGGAATCATCCTCGAAGACATGCCCATTTTGGGAGAATACACTGATGTGTTTATCGAATAATTTCCTATTCTTATTCCTAGATGAGAGTTCGAATTTTCAATCGAGATCATTCCTTGGGCATTACTATTATCCAAGAATTTACATTGAATGTATGTGGATGAACTTGAGAATATGAAGATACAACTATATGTGAATTTGGATAAAGGTTTCAAACAACCAAATGTTTCACCTTGGTGTACAAAAGTCTTATTAGTTAAGAATAAGGATAGGTCAATTCACTATAAAATTTATTATTATGAGCTGAAAAAGATATTCATAAAAACAAGTATCCTCTACCATGGATTGATGAATTTTTTTGATTAGCTACATGGAGAACAATAAATTCACAAGGTGGATCTGTGGTAGGAGTATTAACATGTTTGGATGAATAACGAGGATATCACCAAGAGTGTTTTTATACAAGGTACGTGATCTATGAATTCATAATAATTATTTTAGGACTCACTAATGATCCAACAATATTCATAGACATGATTAAAATGGTCTGTACAGATTACCTAGACCATGTTTTGGTAGTCTTTATTTATTATATTCTAATATAATCAAAAAGTAAGAAAAAGAATGACTATAATTTAATTATGTTTCTAATGTCCTTGGGAGAGGAAAATTGTTATTCCTAGTATAGAAAATGTGAGTTCTGGTTGAAGGAAGTAACATTCTTCGGTAATATCATCATAAGAAATTGGATATTTATAGACACTTTGAAGAATGATGGTATTGAAGGATGTTTAAGGAAAACATCAATTAAAAATATCAATAGTTTCCTTGGATTTCGTGGGTATTGTTATCAATTTGTGAGAAATGTATCCCAATTGTTAAACCCTTTAACAATGTTGTCTTATAAGGGATCATGTTTGCATGGAATGATGAATGCAAAGATAGATTCAGGGAGTAGAAAAGGAGGAGTATCACGGAACCTTCACTCACACTACCCAAAACTAGAGATATTTTTGTGGTCTTTACTGATTATTAGAAGAAGGTTATGGTATGTGTGTTGATGAAAAATGACAAGTTCATTTCCTATACTTCATGTAAGATGAATTTTTATGATAAAAACAATCAAACACATGATCTGGGCTTTAGTAGTAGTGATCTTACCTTTGAAAATATGGTGAAATTATCTCTTAGGAGAAAAGTGTAAAATATATATGCATCACAAAATCCTCAAGTATATTTTCATATAGAAAGAGTTGAATATGCACTAAAAAATATGGTTAAATATCCTCAAATAAAATAACTATTCAATTCACTACAATTCAGGGATATTGGATAAATTGGAAGATTATTTAATTAGAATGGACCCTGAAACTCTTTCATTGATCAGAATTTATAAGGATATGATCTTCTTAGACTTATAGAGGATAGACAATATATTCATAAAGGAGTGAACATTATCAATCCTTTGAAAAGTATTTTTCAATCATCACTTTCCAAGAGGTTAATGAATGATCAAAGAGTTGATGTGAGAATTAAAATAAATGTGGAAACTATTAGAAAATGGAAATCCTCTGAACTCAATGTAAATGAATAAGGTGTTGTAGGATTTCGGTCAAGACTATGTGTATCATAAAATTATGAATTAAAGAAGTATCTATTTGATGACGCACATAGCTTGATCATTGCAATCCATCCTGGAAGAACAAATATATACCATGATCTTTGAGAAAATTATTTTTTGGGACAATACAAAGATTAATATCTCATAATATACATCATCATGGCTTGTATGTTAGTAAGTGAAAAAGTAATGAAAAAACTTACTAGGACGACATAACCATTTCCCATAACTACATGAAAATGGGTAAACAACACCATGAATTTTTCACCAAGTTTCCTATGATATATAGTGAAAACAGATCTATATAGGTTGTGGTGGATCATCTTACAAATATTTATAACATAATTATGATTCTATAGATTTCTCATTGGGACATCTTTCAAGGATATACATCAATGAAGTGGTGAGGCTACATAGTATAACACTATATTTTTATCTGATCAAGATCCAAGTTTCACCTCTAAGTTCAGGAAGAGTCTAAATCATGCTATAAAGACTATGTTTAACATTAAAATGACCCATGAATCTCAAACTAATGTCTGATATTATCAGACTATCCAGAAACATGATGATATGTAGAGATTATACATAGTTGACTTCATTGGAGGATGAGATCATCATCGTCCTTTGGTTGAGTTCCCTTACAAAAATAATTTCCACGCAAGCATCCAAATACCTCCCTATGATGTCCTTTATGGGAATATGTGTAGAAAAACTGAATGTTTTGATGATGTTGTGTAATAAAAACTACTAGGTCTTGAAATGGTCAATAATGGTGAGAAGGATAAGATCATTCACAAAAACATCAAGGCTCCAAGGAGTCAAAAGAAGTGATTTTCTGAAAATCATTGAAATTACCTATTGTTTTAATATTGAATACATGTTATTTCTACAAATATATCTATGTAATAAAGTGATGATATTTGCGATTAATGGAATTATTAGTCCCAGATACATCACCCCCTTTGATATCATTGATCGCATTGGAGCGGTGGCCTGCCAACAAGAACTCCCACAGAACATATTTCAACCACATGATGTATTTTATGTATCCCTCATGATAATGTACACACAAATACATTCCCATGTACTCGATCCATATATTTTACCATTGGGGAATGACCTCTCTTTTTAGGTGAAGCAAGTGAAGATCTTAGATCACAAGGACAATGTTCTACAGAATAAGACAATCCACCTGGTCAAGTGTTGTGGGGAAATCATGGGTTGGAAGAAGAAATGTTTGAAAAAAATGAGGTGATAAAACAGAGTTTACCTCATTAGTTTAAATTACAAAAATTAAAATTTCTTTGTAATAATTTCATTAAGGGGGGAATATTTTAATGCCCCAACTGTTATATGTGAAATTTAATTTTTTATTTAATTAAATGTCATCTTTTTTAAAAAAATATATAAAACACATGTACTTCCCTGGTTTTAAGTATTTGGATTTTAAAGACTATAAATAATGTTGACTTTTTTTAATATAGTTGTTGACCAGTGATCACATGATTAGTACAAATAAAAGGATTTAACAAATCCAATTGACTCAGACGAAGGTAGTGATGGAATGAACAAATAGAATTATTCCATATAAAGTCTCTTTATTATAGCATATGAGGGAGGTAGATTATATGGTATTTGACCTTGAAAATTTTCATGATGAAATCCCTCAAATTAACCACGAGTGAAAATATTTAAGAGATAAGTTCAAGCTCATGGAGATCATGAACCCAACCATGTTTTCCGAACGAACCCATGAGATTCTCACCATCGCATGCCTTACTCTCAGGGAGAACACCAGTGTAATAAATGGATATATATCAAGAAATTATTAATTTTAATATTTATACAATATACTAATGTATATATTTTCTATTTTAATTGACTCTTTTGAATGATTTTGGTTTTTATTGAATTAAAAAAAATTGTATTTTAGGGTAATATTCAAATTCAATTAAGGGGGTTATTTTGATAAATTAATAGATTTTTGAAATAAATAGTATTTTATAGAAATGTTATTATTAATTAATTATTATTAATTTTTAATGTTTATGTAATTTTTGGGACGTGAAATGTAATTTTTATAAGTGTTCAAAAACTGTAACTGTCAAAAAAACCCAACAAAGTTCAATAAACGTAGAATATTATTTAAAAAGTGAAAATGAATATATTTAGAAATTATTTAAATAAAATAAATATTAATTTTTGAATCAGGATTTCAAAATTATCTAATAGTGAATTTTTCATATTTTTCTGAGAAAGTCGAATTTGCAGGTAAAAATTAAATACCGTATAAATATAATATGTGTTTTATGAAATCATAATGACCCAAAAATGATGTAGTAAATATTATAATGGGTATTATTGGTCTTATACATGTTTTACCGTTAAAATAATGTGATTTTAAGATAATTTTATTATTTTTATATGAAAATTCCAAAATATATTATATATTTTTTGATTTTAAATTCATTTTTGTAATAATGTGACTCAAATTCACATAAGCAGTCCTAATATTTTAATAAATTTGTAATATGCCATTAGACAATCTTGATAACATCCTATTTTTGAAAAAAAACAACTAAAAAACCCATGGCATGGTTTTTCGATATGAATATTTAAATATATAGACCTCAAAACAGAATTTTGTGAAATATTAAAGAATTGTCCTCTCATTTCCCATATAAACACTCCCATACTCCCACTTCCCTTCAATAAAATTTTGGATCACACCCTTACTCTGTCCTCCCCACTCTGAAATCCTCCAAAGGCACCCAAAGTTCTCATGAATCACCTCTTCAAAATTTTAAAGTAACACACCCAAGTAAGGGTTCATTTCTAATTTTTACCCATGTTTCTTTATTTTATGAAACTGATTTATTTTTAAATTAAAAAATTGGGGTATGTTTTTGAACCTCCACCATACTATACCTATTATGTATTAATGTTGAGATACCCCATTATCACTAACTAACCCATACCATGTACACCCATGACCATGCAGGAATTTCGTAAGAGTTATTCCATTCACTCTATTTCTCTAAGTTCCATTAATATGTTATATATTTATTTAGTAATTACATATGTTGGTACATGTATTTATATGACCATATTACTGTACATTTCAATAATATATTATGAGATACCTCTTTCTCTCTCATCAATCCTTTTTATAAATTTTTTTGTTATGCTATTAGGATGACAACATTGCTGTACAAATTTCCATTCCAAAACAATTATTTAGGGAATAACATATCCATTACCTATTCAAGGTGTTCAATGTTATGAAAATATGATTTTTTGTTGAGTAATTACATGTATTTATTTCATATTCATTAATTGTGGGATAAATTATTACGATTAATGAATCAATCTTTTGTTATCAATGTGGAACACGTAAGGATGAGAATGCAATGAAAGTGACTGGTGCACCTGAAATTACATAGCACTCAAATGAATTTGGTATTGTTTTGTATCATGATATGTCATTTTGGGATAGGTTTTTACCTAATTACGTTATGTTAATTTTTACACTATGATGTATTGGTAGTTTATCATTGACCTATGATGTAGTGTTTTACATTTTCTCAACATTTCCTTGTTAAGTATATCATGATATAACATGCTTTATGAATCACGTCCTTTTATGCATCATTGATATGAATTTCCTAACATGTATTATTATCTTCATGTCATTACATGTTTACTACCTTAATGGGCTTCATTACTCATCCCTTAAGGTATTTTACACAAGATATCCCATGCAGTTTTATGCTCGAGTAAGTTTAAGATGTTTTCAATAAAGATGTTGTTTTTAATGATTAAAGTTGTAATGAAATGTACCTAATTCCCGAAGGCACTATAATTTTTAATATTTTTGGTTATATTACATGTATTTATTTTGTATTTAAATCTTGTATTAATGTAAAAAACAATAGTAGTGTTAAATGATACATATGGAGATCTTATGAGACAAAGTAGATTGTGTATTTAGTAGATGCCTTATGCATTTGTGTTCGATTTCTGGGCATGAGGCCTCGATAGTAATTTAAGATATATGACCTTATGAATCCCTTCATTATGAAATCAGATATTTATGTCAATGTGATTATTTTAATAGTTTTGATATCTAGGTATAATATTCGATCTCATATGATTATTTATATGGAATTGTATAATCATCATTTATTCATTCCATTATATTTATTTCTTATATTATTTCATTGTATACATTCCGTTATTGATTATATGATCCCACTAATTTCTTATATTTTATTTTTTGAGGGTGATTTGATATTCATTATGATTGATTCATATGGATATGACAATTAAATAATTGTATTCTTAAAGAGAATACAATATTATATATTATGTATTTAAATGTATTGTGAGATTCATTTATAAATCCAGTTTTCCAATATTGTTAAAAAATTATGTCATTTATAGATGTGATTACTTGTATCTAGTGATATTATAATAATTTAACTTTAATATCTACAATAATAGGGTCATGTTATTTAGAATATCATTTATAACTAATTGGTTCACCATTACCTGTTCGATCCTCTTATCGTCATTCTCGTCAGACTAGAATAAACATAGCGTTCCAACTAGACTCTACTCCTATAATAATTATTTTCTTAGCTGAGTTACATTGTTTATCACGTAATTTTTTTTAAGTAATCATTATTTTTTACATCAATTTTTAATATTATATTTATATGAGGAATATCTAGGTAGGGAATCATGGGTGAATGACTAGTTCTTTGTATACAACAAAAGTCCATCCAATTGTTTTTTAATAGATACACCATTGGGTTCTAAGAAATTATTAAAAATAATACAGTTACATTAAAATAACCCTCTAAATTACTTATAAATATTTTGTCACCCAACAATTTCTTTGAAATTATTTTCACGACTTCTCAATGTACAAATAATATCTTAACTTTTTTCCAAAACATTATTGTCTTCAATGTTTGAATTTTATATAAATGTTTCATTTGAACGATTTCATGTAATTTTAACTATATTATCTATGAAAGATGATATGTTTATCATTGAATAAAAATGTTTATAATCATGGGCATATTTGGGAGAGAAAATTCATTTTAATCTAAAAATGGAAATTATTTGGTCTATGATTTTATATATTTATATGTTATTCATATTTATTATCCACATTTAACAAGATTAATAAAATCCATTTATATATTTAATTAAAATAAATTAATAAACTATACAATAATATGTGTCCATATTATATAATTATTTCTTCTGAGAAGAAACTTATTATATTCAATATAAGAATTGGTCCACCCTTCCTCTAATGTATTTATATTTACTTGTAAGAAGGTTCATTTTTTACATCTTATACATATTAGTTGAAACTTAGTTCATTGTATTGTAGAGGTTAAGAATATATACAACATAACATTGTTTATATAATAATAATATATCTATTATTTATAATTTGTATCTAGTTTATTTCATTATTAGTAATATTATGATATATTTTATATAAAAAACATTACTTTTAATTTTTGTTTATGAAACATGAATATTATTATCATATTTTGTAATATCACTATAATAATATTTACAAGAACATATGTAGGGAATGCTGATCAAGTTCATTAGAACCTTAAGAGTTATACCTGATCCTCAATAGAATGTGAATATCCCTAGAAGCCTTAGAAACAATGTTTGTATATTATTTATCCTCTATAATACAATATCACATAATGATTGAGTTGTACCGAGAATATTTCATGTCCTAAAAGCAAGTCAAGAATATAAGAAATAAATTATAAACTATAAAGGTTCCAAATGAATATATATATGAAAGAAAACTACTCATATCCCTCAAAATAAATATATTAAACACTAGAAATACAACAATATAAAAAATACGTAGTTTTAAAAGATAAATTTTTTTGAAACACATAGAATATGGGAAGTAAAAAAAAGTATGAGAGGGTGATTAGCCCCACAAGGTCTTTGATCACCAATAAAAGATCTCACTATAAATAGAGAAATGATTATCCTCCCATGTTAAGCACAAGAAATAAGTTTTGAAGACCCAAAACTAACTATGTACTTGTATGTACCTAAAAATAATAAAAGGAGTGTGAACATGCGTGAAAGGATCCTCTCTATATACTCATTATTTAAAGAACTTGTTTAATGTACTACCTTTTTTATTCTAATTTTAATTGATGTGATATTATTTATACGTAACTATTAATCACCATATAATTTCCAAGTGATTTATTCCCCCTTTATTGTCATTAATCCATCCCATGATTCATTATTTACCGCTATTATCCGACAAGAACTATCTATTGATTTTTCCATTACAATTTTTTTATTGATAATACCATTGTCATTTCGACTCATTAGAATTCACATAGACATACATATCAATATTTGAATGAGGGAATACATGTACATATTCCATACACCTTAATCATGGTATTATAAGTGATGAAATATTATCCTATTTTAGTTGACTTATATGGGACACTTATGAATGTACATGATATGAAATCGAGGGGACGCACATAAAATAATATAGATCTACAATGAATTTAGTAATGATTTAGTATAATGGGAAATCATGAAAAATATTATGGAGTATAAATAATAAATTATGGGACTTTTTAAACAATTTTATGATGTATTTATTATTAGGACAAACATATGTTTATGATTACATGTTCAATTATGGTTTCATATTCCCTTGTTCCATTTAGGTTATCATCATATATCATACTTTGATGTCCATGTTTATAATTTTATACCCTTTTATGTCCCATTTATTTTATAAATTGGCTAAAAAATAATAATTTCTTCATGTTATGATTTTTAATTCTATTAATGCGCTTTATATCTCACCCTTTTTTATGAATGTCACCTGGTAACCATACGATTTATATTAAGATATGGAATATGAAAATCATATTAATTAGGTTTTAAATAATGTTATAGTATCCATATGTGAGTTTGATGTTCTATGTACCTAATTAAAAAATATACAAGGATTATATATCTATTAGTTTTTAATAAGTGTGTTTTAATGTAATAAGTCCTTAAATAAATTGTATTCAAGATACATGTATTTATAATATGACCTAATAATGAAATTTTTTCATCCAAAATTTGGACTTTGTATATTTAGTGTATAAATTTTTTTCCCTTGGGTTTCGAACAATATCATGTAATGATTCTCATGCACAAAATTTCTTTTTTAATATATAATAAAATAATTTATCAATACTACCAAAAATTGAATAAGGTTATCTATAAGGACTATATCATTATATCCATGAAGATAGAGGTGGAATTTGTGAGTTTTGATGGAGTTACTATAAATTCATAGTTGTCATATCTCATATAAAAGGCTATATTTGGTTTATTAATGTACTTGGTCCTCAATTAATGATATAAAGAAAGAAGATCAATATTTGGAATGTTTTTATTTCTATACAGTTGATAAAATTAGTCATAAATGCTTGGGGAATAGAGACTTCTTAAAATTTCCCTGTTATTCTCTTAGTAATCAATGTAAATATTAATTTTTACCATTTTTTATAAAAAAATAACAGGGGAGCCCCATGTTGATTAAAATAAGATTATGAATCCGTTTTCGAGATTACATTAGAGTTTATTGTTTAATTATTAAAAATAAACTAGGTGTATTCTAAATGGAGTTGTATAAATATGCATATAACTATGTGTGAGTAATAATGAAAAATGAACTCCAAATATCATGGGTAAGACATGTAATGTCTCAAAAAATGAATAAAAATATTCATAAACAATGGGAATATATTTAATGTTCATTCCCACCCAACCATTTTTTATAAATATCCCTCATGAGTATATTTTAAGAACCATTTAATAGAAGTAATTCCTATTTAAAATTAATGCTCATCCATGAACTAATAGTAAATAATAGGCTGATTTGTAATATCAATGATTTACCCCCTTCCTTGACTATAGATTTATAATTTATATAGAAAATGAAAATACATTCCCAAAAATCACATCAAATTCATATAGAGGGATAATCATATGATTTGTAGGAACTATATACATTAAAATTACAATTGAAAAGGAGATATAAACATGATATGGGATTACCATCCCATAATGGTTTTGAATAACCAAATAAATATTTAAATACATATGTGGTGATGTGACACTATTATAAATTTCAATAGATATAATACTATTGATATAGAAATAATAAAATAAGACATTTAAAATTATACAGTTAAAGGTATGTGTACCATTCACCCCATAATTAGCATGACCCATTTTAATTGTGAATGAAATGAACTTTAGCTTATCCTTTTCCATAGGGTGTTTTTAGACCAACCTTCCTCATTAAATTTTGGATCAGTGAACTGATTCACATAATTCCCAATATCGTTATATATTAACCATGCCAAATAATTGGTTCAATCCTTCTTCCCCTATGTATTATTTTTGGACCTTTACATACCTGATCTACAATAACT
This sequence comes from Viscum album, assembly GCA_963277665.1. Classification (NCBI taxonomy): domain Eukaryota; kingdom Viridiplantae; phylum Streptophyta; class Magnoliopsida; order Santalales; family Viscaceae; genus Viscum; species Viscum album. Next base: position 1,717,572,286 of record OY728130.1, read on the forward strand.
ACATTAATTAATAAAATTTATGTAATTTAATCATTTTATAGTTTTTTTTAAAAAATTTCTTAAATTCGTTCGCTCACATTTTGAGCATGTAAGTTGTTTTATGTTCATAATACTTGGTTATTACTATTATATTCTCCCTGAAACTCAATTTTTCTTATCATTCCACTAAAACCAGAAGAATGACTAGAGTTTCCTCTCTCAATTTATAACATTGGGGACCATTGAATGATTTTTCACAGTTATCAATGTATCTTATGAATAATTCATTTTAAATACATGATTTCTGGATACAAAAAATTCATTCATTTACTCTCACAGGGCTAATTATTATCATTGATGTACACCTGGAATTTATCATAATGATTTATTCGTAGATTATATTAATTCATCATTATTGTTATTTAATCTCTATAAATATCATTTCAATCAAAGTATATGTAATACCATCAAAGTATTTATTAAAAGAATTACCACTTAAAATCTTCCCATTCTGTTGATTTTATTTCTTTATCTTGTGTTGTATTCTTGTTAATAGTCTACTATTGATCGATTCACATTCAATGTTATAAACTACTATATAAATATTCTTCGGTTATATGTTCTAAAGAATGAAAAACAACTTTACGGTGAAAATGATCCATTACTCTGAAAATAGTGGTTTAGATGACCCATATATTGTTGGTGGATATTGTCACATAAAAGACACAATGAAATGTTTGTCGATACTTGGTATATTAAGAATCACACCATGGATCACATTATTTATAATCAATTGATATATTTTAGGCAACATAGTTATAAGCTACAACATAATGACTCTAAATCCATTTGATTACTTATGATAACGGTCATAACATTTTCCGTAACAATTATTTCTCACACAATTCTCTCTACTTTCTTCAATTGTCTAAAAACAAAAAAAAATATTGTGAATATCAATCATTTATAAGGAATGAATGAAATTATAATATTATAGAAATCATTATTATGTTATCATCAATTTTTAGACATTATGGAAACCCATTATAATCTATTTCTGTGTTATATAATTATGAATTATGAACAGTTGTCATAGGTTTAATTATCTCATTAATTATAATGGTTTATAGAAATAATGTCAATTAACCAAAGTATATTCTCTTAGATTTTCAAGACTTGTGTCGACCCTTGGGCCTAGGTTTCATAAATTAGTGATGATAATGTTAATACCCAATGTACAGTATTAAGAGTTATTAAACCTAGGTGATCAGTTCCACAACCACATCCCCATTATAGTATAAAGTTTTGGATTCATTTTCTAGGAAAGCCTCAATCATTTCGATAACATTACATATGATGTTTTCAAATAGTTATGTTTGTTCTATGGGTGGTCACTATTTTTTTCATAGTTTCCAAATAAAACTAAACCATTATCTGATAAAAGGTATACTAATTATAACATAACATACTAAAGTATTACATTATTTCTGATGAATATTCAATGCATATCACTATAACAAATTCATGAAGATCATAATGGTTTAGTATATTTTGAAACTAGATACACAATCTCCATAATTATTAAAATATCATTAATATCACAGACAATGATATTCATATTAGTAAATTTACAGACATAACATACATTGGACCTCTCTACAAAACCTAGGGAAGAAAAATTCAATAAAGGGAAAGCTCTGATACCCAATAAGAGTAAACATGGGAGATATCAATCAAAATAAATAACATGATAATCATACGAGAACGAAAATATAATCAAGACCATTTTCTCAAAATAATAGATTTAATCCAAGAAAATCATACTTTCTAAGATTTAAATAAATTTTTATTGCGATGAATTGTCACTAAGGGTACTAAAGTAGTATTCATCATTCAACATTCATTACATGGCGTGTGGCATCATAAACTATCAGAATCATAGTATTATAAAAATATATTGTCAAAATCATATACACACATAATAAATTGATAATAGATAGAAGAATTCATAATCTCACATCAAAATGTGAACATAACTATTCACAATCATGTAGATGCGTAATCTTTTGAGCATAGCTAGAATAATTCACACTCACACATCAAAATTCAAAAATAATTATTAAAAATATTTTCCATGATTATCATAATCATATTATAATAATAAATTTAACATTTCTAAGTTAATTTTACGAAATTAATAAACCAAACAATCAAATAATAATTAAAAATTCATATATATTACCCAATTGAATGGAAATGTTCATCATTTCATTTAATAAAAACAAATGAAAATTAAAAAGGTCTTTTTATAACTATCATCATCATCATTATCGTCATAATCTATACATATAATTAACAAGTATTGTATAAAAAGATCATATCCCCTGTAAATCATAAGTAACATAAAATGATGTTATCATAATTGAAAAATGACTTTAAATGATCACTAGAATTTTTCATGAGGAAAACACAATTATAATTTTGAAATCATATAATTAAAATAAAAATATCTCCAAAATATTATAAAAAATTTATTATTTGAAATTTATCTGTGTTAAATGCAATGTTATATTCAAATAAATGTGTAGTAATAATATATGGAAAATACATTCATCTGTTATATGTAAAATAAATTATTATTTTCAAAACATTAGTAACAAGTACCACATTCAAAAAATGGAAATTATATCCCTTTTAATTCATTAGTATAATGTAAAATATGGGTAAAAATTAATTAAATAATTCATTTTTTGAATGATAAAAAATTCATAATAATATTTTAATTAAAATATACACATAGAAAAAAAATATTCCCGATGAAATAAGAATTAAAAAAATTATTAATAATTTTTTATTGACAATTTTAATTAACAAAGAGTGGAAAATTGTCTTATGACATGAAATTTCCAGGAACAACCATAGGATAAGAAACATAAATGGGATTTTCATATAAGGATTATATAATTTTTTAAATTGAAATTCGAGAAGAAAACATATAAAATAAAATGTTATTGAAACATAAATCCATTAACTAAAGTTATTCATTTCATGCAACACGTTAAAATTTATTTTATAGTAATTATATATTAATTATAAATCTATTGTAGAAAAATAGTCAAACATATCATAACATATATTATTTACTTATAAAATCTTATCACTATTTTATTAATAATTCTTTATTAGGATCATTAATCAAGGTGATAAGTGTTTGATTCTTCATGCATGTTTTAATTATGCAGTTTTTTTATTGTTCATTTATTATAGTTTCATTATAAATTTTATTTAATTTATAACAAAATTATCATATGTAAGCATTATATAAATTTATTAATCAATGATATAATTATTTTGAAAAAAATGAATTGTATTTTTTATGGATATGGTAGTATGTACGGACACACTAGTTGTGATTTATTCTTTTGATGGATATAATGAAATAATGGTATATAATAATTCACCTTTTTATAAAAATTATAAAAAAATAAATATTATAATTAAAATTATTAAAAAATAATAATAAAAATCCATGAATAAGTGTGGTAGTAAATGAATCATATCACTACGTGGAGGTGGTAGTCTATATGTACGCACAAGTGATACATTCTTGCCACATTTGTTATAAAGGTGGAAATTTTTTTCCCATAATTATCATAATATATTAGTATATTCATTATAGTATATTAAATATTTTAGCATAGAAATAATATATTAAGTGTTATTAGAAGAATAAATAAAAATAAATTTACTCAATTATGAGTTATATCACTTCTTTGAGAAGCAACTTTAGAATACAAATTACTCATCGAAAGGAGGATATTATTAAAATTACATAATGTTTAGGAAATGGGGATGAAATAAAGCAAGGTATAAGGGTATTTATTTGGACAGAGATAAGGCTCAATGATTTTAAATATGGGAGGAGAGTATGTTACCTTTTATATGTGATGGAAATGAAAGACATAGAATTAATTAAAAGATTAAATAATATATACAATATAATCATGTGACATTAAACTAGGAAAACAAAAAATAAGTTTAAATAAACCCATCCAATCAAATTTAGAGATGTTTTTGATATTTTTAATCCATATATCATTGTTGAATCACATTATCCCTTATTTAAACTTAAGTGTGATAACCAAAATTTATACCATGAAAACATAATTATATGCTCAGAAATAATGGGTGATTATAAAAAAATAAAAATGAGGAATAAAATTTTTAATACATTTTACTAGATTTAATTAATATACGTTTGCAAAAATTACTTCTAAAAAAACATCCCAAAAATGATTGAGAAATAGTATTTAAGAAAATAAAATATTTCAGAGGAAAAATAATTTCACATATAAATGAATAATTAATCTTGTTTATTATAATTTTTTTGTCTTAATAATAGAAAAATAATGTTTTTTATAATTTTGGATCAAGAGAAAACAGAATACATTCATTCAATAATACCATTAAAGGAAAAGACCCCAAAATGGTTTTTAATTTGACTAAAATATGAGATATTTTTAATGAACTTGAAAATCGGTTCACAAATTCAAAATAATTTCTAAAAATACATGTCGTAGCTCCTTTAAATTTTTTTTATCCATGGTTTTTGTTTTTAAATGTTATTCCTACATCACAATAATTTTATAAAAGTGACAGTATTTAAAAAATTATTATTCTTTCTATTCACCCAAAAATATTCTATTAGAGTCTAATATATAAATTTTAATATAATATAAATTTGACATTATAAATCCCCAAATTATACTAATTTTTTGAATTATTTTATGAGTTTTATAAATTAATTATATTATTCAAAATGATAATGACACAATTGTTTTTTAGAAATTATAGTTCTAATGAATAAAATAACATTACAAAAAATTGTACTTATTTGTTATTCATTATTAAATACATTTTAAATTTATAAAAAAAATTTACATATATTTCAAAAAGTTTTTTCCCATTCTTAACGCCAATTATAATAGCTAGGTTGTTGAAGTCACAATGAAATAACAATATTTTTATTGAATATCAAAATTTGAATAATGCTCGGTGTTCAATATTAATAAAACTTTTGAACACATAAAATTTAAATAAACATAAATATGTTAGAAAATATTTAGTTTTTACCGCTAAAATGAATGTGTGGAAGGCTTATAATCATTCCCTCTTCATGGAGTTATTTTCAATTTAATCAGTTCATATGGTCTTGAAGTAAATATTCACCTTGAGGGATATAAATCTTAGACAATGTGGTTGGGAAGAATATCTTTTGATATTTTATTAAGATATCACCTATAAACACAAAAAGGTTATTGTTGTCACAAACTCATTCAGTAGAATGTTACCAATCAAATAAGTTGATGAATTTCTTGATGAGTGGAGTGTGATGGGTTTATTTTTATATCATGCTCTAGAAGTTTAGGAGGATGAAGAGAAATAGTTTTTACTATTGTGTTGGTCACAAACACTCTTTATGGATTTTGTGGGTGTGAGTTTGATTAAAAAATTGAATTCTAGTAGATTAATAGAGTTTTAAATGATGGGGAGACCTCAGGGATTGGTTATTGTCTCCTAAAGGATCTTTATTCACCAATAAGTGAATGGTTCATCCATTTAACCTATAGTAGTAGGTGATACATTAGGTTAATTATCCATGTTATATAATTTATAGATGGGATAAAAAGAGGTTATATACTTAGGTACTTACAACTGGTTGTATGAGATGATATGTTCAGTTGTGGATCGTTTATCTAGATGTCATTCCTTCTAGAGGATCCAAACTAAGAATTATATTCAATAAAGGACAGTTCAACACATTTCCATCTTTATTTGGATGTGTAAAGAGATATATATTGATTTAATGGTCATTATACCTCATAATAATAGTGATAAAAAACGATTTTGGATGTTAAAGACCCATTAACAAATCCATCAATTTTTTATCCCATTAAGGAATCAATAAAGTTTAGAATCTCATAGATATATAAGTATGAGATATTGTAACTCTTAAAGGGGTTCATTACACTATAGTTTTTTATTGGGATACATGTTTGGTAATTACTTTAATTTATTAATTTAGTATTTTAAATATTTTAATGTATATATTTGGATTATTCCAGTTATTTTCTGTAGTTTTTGGTTGGCTCAAGACCCTTAAAATTAAAATATTTAAAATATTAATATATTTTAATGCACTCACTTGAATGATATAATTATAAATTTCTTTCCCATTATTTTGGACCCAATACAAAAAATTTAATACTACATATGATTATGGAATGTGTGTTTTACCCTAGGTGTTACATATAGTTGGTCGACCCTAGATGTTGGGTTGATGAAGTAATTTTTTGTTATGTAATTAGAATTAATTAGTCTAAATAATTAATTATTTAATTAATTATCATAATTAATTAATAAATTCAGAAGAAGAAAATATAACAATCTATTTATAAACACATAGTTATGGAGAATAACCAGGGTTATCCACATAAACGAAGTAGAAATTGAGAGGAGTGGAATTATTTTATAGCATTAAAAAATAGGAAAATGTGGGTAAATGAATGGATCATGATGGACCATGGAATAGATGAAGAATGCAGAAAATTTTATTATATATCACTATATGATTCATCATCAATGAATTATCGATCCATACATGTGTATGGGCTTGTTAATTTTGGTTTTCCACTCTTTTGTTTAATGATTAGTAATTGATTTATTATGTTATTTAATTTGTGGGAAATATTCATTTTTCTCCTGATCCTAGTCATAAATTGTGTTATTGAAAAATATTTATTTCTGTTAGGTCTTTTTATCCATACTTGTTCCTTTTTATGAAATATTTATAAACAAACACATTGATCAATGTTGTATTCAACTCATAATTGTATTTTTCCCCCACCACTCATTACATTTTTCATTAATGGCCTAAGAGGTCACAGTTCGACAATGAAAAATCATGATAAAGAAGTATGAAACACCAAGAATCCTAGAAATTTCATCATCTATTTTAATAACCTTTGTTTAGGGATGGATTGCGGGTTTTTTGATACATGTAACAATTTTTGGGATTTTAGATCCAGAGTGGTGGTAGAAATGCTAATGAATCCTTCACAGGAAATTGGACATTGGATATCTGTCCAATAAAGGCCTACAATTTTTGGTTGTTGGTGGTTCCCATGATTTCAAAAAAGTATCTAGAGGCCGGTGGAGTAACACATTATCTATGAAAAACCTGAATACACATCATGTATCTCGATGAAACATGCGTCCTCTTGTTCCCTAGCTGTGGGGGTTATGGTTTTTGTGGAAAAAAATATCACGCATAGTGTACGAATACATATAAGTCATGTGATACATTTCTATTGGATTGTCATGTACTCCAGGATTACATGGTTATAGACATGGCCAAGCACATGGGAACATGCAGAGTGCATGGGAACAACTATGTTATTGAAAAATGAAATAATACAATCACTACTGGAAAATGTACCTATCCCCACGGTTTTCACCAAAACCGTGGGGATAGACCCCCCCTATACCCACGGTTTTGCAAAACCGTGGGTATAGGTGAATTTTCATGACCTATACCCATGGTTTGCCAAAACCGTGGGTATAGGGGGCTCTATACCCACGGTTTTGGAAAACCGTGGCTATAGGTCATGAAAATTCACCTATACCGACGGTTTTCCAAAACCGTGGGTATAGGGGGGGTCTATCCCCACGGTTTTGGTGAAAACTGTGGGGATAGGTCTGGGATAAAATACATATACCCACGGTTTTGAAAAACTGTGGGTATAGGTCAATTTTGTGTGCGCGGGAAATTTTTTTTTTCCGCGGGAAGGAATTTTTTTTGGCGGGAACCCTATACCCACGGTTCTTCCCTCTATACCCAGGGTTTTTATAACTATATTTAACTAAATATATATATATATACATATATGTGAAGTTAGGGTAGTGGTTAGACGCGGTGTTTGCAGCGAAGAGGTTGCGGGATCGAAACTCGGCGCCTGCATTATTTTAGGACCTATACCCACGGTTTTGAAACCGTGGGTAAAAGCCGTTGACACCGTGGAAATTCTCTATGTTTCGGTGACACGGTGGCAGGACACCTATACCCACAGTTTTCCAAAACCGTGGGTATAGGCTGGGGACCTATACCGACGGCGTTCCAGCCCACGGTTCCCAAAACCGTGGGTATAGGCTATACCCACGGTTTTGGGGGCTATACCCACGGTTTTGAACCGTGGGTATAGGTCGTTTTTCCAGTAGTGAATGAAATTAATAGTATATAATGACACGTAGAGAGGAAGCAACAAGGGATTTTCTGAATATGACACTCCATGTACAAAATATTCATTCCATGTAGTAAGATATGGAGTTCTATTCCATTTTAATGAAACGATAAGCATATGCGAATAGGTGAGGAAACAGAACAAGTACTTCACCCATTAATTTATTCCTTTAATAAATCGTTATTTAGGAATTAGATATTGGCCAATGAGTAGATAATCCTACGTATTTTTCCACATGGGACATGATGGTGGAATGTGTTGAGGAATATGAGATATGATGTCAGGTGTTCTAAGAATGAGGTTTATTTAGGCGATGGTTGATTGATGTCATCGATCATGTAATGTCACTAGAGAGATACTAGGATAGGTACTACACTATCACACCAAGGATTGGGTCTCCAAACTATATACTAATTTAGATTTCATAATTTCCCATACTACATCATGGTATCATTTCTCTATCTATACAGTGGTACTACCTCATCTTTGAGCTATATTGGTGAGCGAGATCTTGATGTGAGTGAGTACTCCATTAACATTGAAGTTTAGTAGCGAGGAAAGGGCCCCTATACAATGACTAATGTGATTTTGGAAACGATTCTAAGCATCAATGATAGACTATTAGAGCATTAGGAAGAATCATCATTCTTTAATGGTATATGGAGATGGAGACCCCCCTCTCATATAGATTTCATTATAAGAATATGTGGTGGGTTTTCTTTCAACGATTCTATGGGTTGAAATGGTTCATATTGTATATTTCTATTTATCTATTTGTGGGGTTTAGGGGTCCTACTAGGTAGGTATATAATCACCACTACATGAGAGTTTCTCATACATGTATTTTATTATGAAGAATAGAGATATATTTGTGGGTAATTCCATGGAGTTTAGTGAAAAATCGGTGCATTGTCCTTCATCAATGGTATGACATATAGATCAGAAGTTGGGATAACGTATGATTTATTTTTTGCAGCTATTGTCATGTTGGGAGTTCATTTTTGGGATTATGTTTATTTTTCCTCTTTATAATTTTCTTTATCATTTATTTTACAAATTTATTTCCTAGATTTTATTTTATGCATGGTTATTCTCTAAATATTATAGTTCATTATTATTTTTTAAACAATTTCATGGACGTGGGTGTGTGCTTCCATATAGGCAAATATGTATCTGGAATCCTATTTCATATTCTGCATTCTTATCACATTTCAACATCCCTAATCCTATCAGAGGATGTATTTGTGTTGTCACATTGAAAATTTTAACAAATAGGTTGGAAAATGTGGGTCAGTTCAAGATATAGAGGTATTAAAGTAGTTTTACCCTCAAGTTTGTGTTAGTGTGGGAAGCAGATTGAGAATTGGTTTTCAAACATAGAGTATTTGTACTGGAGTGTATTGATTATTTATTTTAAGATATGAATAGTGTGTTGGTGAAAAAACTGGCATATCAATATAGAAGGAGTATGAATACATTCTTGTTGACTTCGCATACTGAGACATCAGTTGTAGGGAACTGAGGTACATTCATCATATAATATTTTATAATTTTACCACACTTCTTGAATCAGATCCTAATATATAATATCATTTAATCCATTTAATTTTTTGATCCCTTCCAGAATCCCTCTCTAAATATATCCAATATATTACCGATATTAGATCATGATGATGATATTTTGAGTGATAAGGTCTCACTACAGTGGCTATCTCTTGAGGTTTTTTATGCAGATGGTTAGGCCGTATTATAATCACATTTTGTGTAGTGGATAGACTTTTAGGATTAGAGGATGATTTTCATAGCCTAATCATGATATATGAGATCTAACATCATAGAACATCGAGGTCCCATGGTTAATAAGACCCACATGTTGCAGTGGTTTAGCTGGAGTCTGTGGTATGATATTTTAAAAAAATTTAGACCACAAAAGATCAAATGGTTGTTCTTTTTTACAATATTTGTCATTGTAAAATAAGGTTATAGTGGAGATGTTTATTCATACTCATGACTAGATGATGAATTCATGCTCACAATTCTAGAAGATCATTCATGATGAGTATTTCCCATCATGTTCACACTCCATTTGAATGAAAGGGCTTATTAAGATGTAAGCAGGTGATATAACTGTTGTATAGTATGTTATGAGGTTTCATGAACAAACAAGTTACTCTATAGATATGTTTCTTGATTGTTTTTTCTAGGTTAGTATGTTTGAGAAGGGTCTACATAGAAACATTTTTTCTAGTTTAGTCTCTTTCTTAATTAAATCGTAAGGATGAGAACTCGAGCGAGATATAGTCAAAGAGAGCATCCAAGAAGAGGGAATCCCTATCTCTATATCATGAAGGGGACATCATATGGCCGATTAATCCATAATAGATATTCAGCATATGATTTTTTGGACTTTGTATTTGAGTCATACTTATTCCCAAACTCAGAAACATGGATATGTAGCTTAGAGATCCAATAGAGTTACAATCATCTATGTAATGGATGATTTTATACATGTGTTGAATAATGTCACATGGATTGTGATTTCCTAACATGAATAGAATAGAAGGATATATAACCAGTGGAATGACCACAATAGAAGCTTCTTTTCCATGATACAGGATCTCTCAGGCATGGTCAATGTGACCCCTAGTGCAGTAGAATAGAATTATCATACATAGATATTATGTCTTTTTAGATGAAAATTCATTATATTATACAAGAAAACACATTAGGATCGTAATGTTATGATGAATTTAAAAACATGTAGTAATAAGAAATAGGTTCATATGAATAGTACAAAATCATGCATCACGTTCCACAATAATGGTTCCCTTCTTATAAATATAATATATAATATAGTTCTTCATAACCTAGGGAATAAAATCATAATAAAGGGTGTGATCAAATTCTCAGTAAGGGTAAAATGGGAGCCCCTTAATCATAACATGTGTGTAATTATATAATAAAATGAAAATTACTTTTGAAAAACATACCCTACATTAAAATTTTCATAATATTGATCTATGGAATGTCTATTGGTAGTTCATAAGACACGAGTCATAATAAAATTAAAGGGCATGACCCATGATAGAATAAAATGAGAATTAGAAATAGAATTGTTGAATATACATATGAGTAGAAAATAATTTAAATAGTTTTCAAGGCTCACTTCCAATACCATCATAATAGAATGGTTTTATTCCCTAAACCATCTTAGTAGTAAAAATTCACTCCCAAGATCATTATAATAGAATATTTCCTTCACTAAACAAGTTTCACTCCCCATTCTAGTATGGTTCATCTCATGGGGTTTGAATCATTCCCCAATGCATTGGAAAGATATATTGGTCCCATTTAAAAAATAATAAAAATGAAACAACTTTATGTTACAATGTTATAAAATATTCATCATATCATAACTCATGAAATGAAATTGGTTACATAAAAAATTCATGATATCATGATGTATGGAGAAGATGAATCTTTTATAATCATTTCATCATTTAATAATATAATAACCCATATAATATGTTGGTTTCATAAGAATTGAATCATGATGTACCCTATAGAATAGAAATGGGTTTCATAAAAATATTGGCATCCTATGCAAAAACCATCCAAATAAAGGTTAAAGATAATATTCGTGAATCATATCCCCAATAATTCATAAGTAGCATCAAAGGATGTCATCTAAGATGGAAAATTATTTTGAAACACATCATCAAACATTTTATTTTAAAAATAAATTTTCATTGAAAAACAATACTAAAAATTCATATATTATTTTTGAAATCATATTCTTTGACAAAAAACATGAAATCTTATAAAATAATGAATTTAAATTATTTAAAATATTTATCGATGAAAATATACATTGAACATAATAAAACCTTTCAATATATAATATTTTTTCTTACTAATTTAAAAATTACCATTAAATATTATAAATTAATATTAAAATAAATGATTATTCATGATGTTTGAGAATTACTTTAATGTCATATATTTAAAACAAATATTTCATTAATATTTTCAATAAAATACAAATAGGAAATGTTTAGAAAATGGTTTGAAGATTACACTAAAATATTTTTAATAAGTCAAACATGAAAAAATATCACTTTTCTAACCATTTGGAGAATGTAAAAAATTATTTGAAAACTGTTTTTTGGTTGAAATGTGGGGTTTCCACTAAAGCGAGAAGTAATGGTGTTGTTTTAATAAAATATTTTGAGTAATTAGCTATATAAAGAGAGTAAAAGGAATGAAAAAATGGTATTATTGTGAAATATTAAAATTATAATAATATCTGTAATTTTCATGAGAATTTTATATTAATAATTTTTATCAGAAACATAAGGATAATAAATCTCGATAAAAGATGAGATTGTAACACTAAATCCTTATAACTTTATTAACATTTAAATGTATGTCCATGACTGAATAACATTAAATAAAAAATCAAGTAGAATTATAATAAATAAATTCATGATATTATATTTCAATTAGGATGAATATACACCTCAAAAATGAAAATAGGTTCACCGCATAGCAGAAGTCTCAGGGAAACCATGTGGAGGAAAAAATCCATTTCATTAAGTCTCGACATTTTTTAATGCATGTTGAAATGTCATGTATAAAAAAATGACGTTATAAAACTTTTATAATATAACGAAATTTATATATATCAAAAACTATATTATTTTCATTTGACGTTTTATTACCGGTTTTTTATCAATTTTATAATTATGTTAGGTTTCATGAAATAACTGATTTTTTTAGTGTATGTCTTAATTTGTGATTTTTCTCCATGATAATTTAATAATGTTTACATAATATAAAAATTTTCAACCATTATATAATTATAATATATATTAATTATATATTTTTTTATGTCTAATCCATAAGAGTTAGAGATATAAAAAGAAATTAGACATTCAAGAAGATGATAGGTCGTATGATTCTATACACACTCTATCCATTTGCATGATGTATTGAAAGAATAAAGATAAAAAATATGTCAAAATTACAGAATAATTTTTATTTCATATATACCGAAAATTTTAAAAAATTCCAAACTTATTACTTACATTGTAAGGCATGAACAAATCACATTGGTTTTTGAGGGGGTAGTTCTATATACACCCGAGCGACATTATTTTATTCTTGAAGAATGAAAATTATGCACTTATGTGATATAATTAATACATAATTATAAAAATATCATGAATATCATTTTTTAACTTTTAATAATTCATTAAATCCCACTATAAGATTTGTTTATGAAAAAAATAACATCATTCCGTGAGGCGGTAGCCCGCCATACACTTGAATGGTGAATTCATATCAAATATGATTCCAATAGATATTATTGAAGGTAAATATCATTAAAAAAACGACATATAATTATATGTAAGATGCATATGTTATTATATATTCATGGTTCAATAATAATAGAATGATTTGGAGGATGAAATAAAAAACACATGGTTTGGGGTCTTAACAGTTCATCAGAGAACTACTTTTTGTTTTCACCAAAACGATTCTAATGTCGGATTTATGAGGAAATTAATGATGATCAAATTGGAAGAGGAAAGTAAGGATTTAATTTGTGTAATAATTGGATTATATATATTTTTTGTATGTTTTAAGAGGAGATGAGATGAGGTGGCCTTTTAAACGTGAGGTGTGTGGCACAATTTTATTTTTCTTGAATAGAAGACGGTGTCCCTGCATTTTCAATTTCAAAAAGGCACAAAAAAATTCCCCCATTATAATTAAAGAAATAATGTCCAAATATGTTCATACAATTTATAGTGGTAATGTTTTGGGTGATTTTTAACCCTTATATGTTTAGTTAATCCCCTCGTAACCCCATTTTTACCATGACTGCGGTAAATAAATTATAATGTTTTTCTATTCATTATTTTCAAAAATATATTTTATCTCATTATAAAATATATATTATGATGAATAATAATATGAAATTAATTTTCTCCATATTTCATCTATAGTTTCTACAAATTTTATTTTAAAATTAACCTTACAAACAAGACGAGAAATTTATTTTACAAATAGAAAATGATTGAATGTTTATAGAGTTTTTATATCCATATTAAATATGAAAAAAAATTATACTGGCCAAAATTGGATTAAGTGGTATATAATTGAGATAATTTTACATTTAATCCCAATTTAAACAAAATGAGTCTTAATTAATTATTTAATGAAAAATGTAGTTTTCAATTAAAACTTGTATTTTTCACAGTTCATCGAAAAAAGTTTTTTTTAGAAAAATAGAAAAAATTTATTCAAAACTAATTTATATGTTTATTTAAAGAATTATATTATATTTTCAAATAAAATAAATATAAAATTTGAAAAACTATTTATTTTTAATTTTACACAAAAATCAATAATTTTTTTTGAGAGCATATTATTTTTGAAACCTATATAGACCTTTCTAAATGTTATGTAATATTTATAATTATTTTTTCTTGATATAAAAATTTTAAAATTCATAATTAAAATTATTTATTACTATTAATACCTCTATTATTAATGTATATGTTCTAACAGTCCCATTTAAATAAATAATATAAATAATATATCATTGTTTGTTAAAATTTTTTACCACGTGTAACAAAAGATAAACATGGTGTTCCATGTAATGAAGGATATCAATGAAAATAAGTTTATTTTAAAAAATAATTCATAAAAAATTAATGTGATACATCATAATCCATGTGAAATTATATTTTCCCTTGAATTTCATTACATTGATAAAAATAAATGAGGATACTTATGCCTCATAATATCTTCATGTTCCAACATATCTTAATCAAACTTTTTCTTTCACCACAAAATTTGACTATAGGGGTGGTATTGGTCAACATAAAATTGTCTATAGGATCAAAAATATTCAATGTATGTTACTCTAAAGAATGATCATGCATAAGCTGTACAATCTCTAAGTTATGTACAATTTAAGTATCATGTAAGTACTTTCCTAGGATAAATACATAGAACACAACATAAACAAGATAGAGTTTTGGTGGAAGTGAATACCAATGGGCTCCAATCCCCAATAATATCATGAATTTTAAATGGATGAATATATGTAAGGGTTAAATTCCATTTATTCCAAAATCTGATAAGATTCTTATATGGATAAATTTTGTGAAACATTTTTTCAATAAATTGAATTACTATACCACATAGGCTATTTTCAGTATAACATTTCTAAAAATACTCAGAATTCATGATGTTTTGACAAATGGATCTAACCTTCATCACAATTTATTTATCTATCTGATGTCCCAATAACATTAATTCTCCAACTGCATTCCAGCACATCAAAGCTATACATTTTTTACTTATAGTTATTTATAAAGATCAATATTAATGCCCGACTGAATAAAATTATTGTATGAAAACTCAAATTGGGGAAGGAGTTCAGTAATACCACCTTAGAAATCCAAAAATAATGAACATATATTATCCATTAGAGTTATATTATTCTCTCAGACTGACCATTTATTAGAAAATGATAACATTCATTGAAACATAACTCTATATCGTGATTTTTTTGGAATAACTCTCTTAAACATCGAGATAAACTGTGTATCCCAATCAGACAAAATGTAATGTGGTACTCCATGAAACATTTCCACTTTCTTAATGATCATTATGTAAATATGATTAATAGAGAAGTATACATTGATATTGCTTAAATATGTTGACATTGTATACAGATAGCCTATAAACCATTAATAATTATATCCTATTGATGTTATTAGCAGTCCTATGAAACAATCCATGGTGATTTTTCCATTTCAATTCTTTTATGGATAATAGATATAAAATACACCTAGAAATTTGTCTCTTATCCTTCATAGGATAACATATCACGTACCAAGATACAAAATATGTGATATCTTTCTTCATTCCATCCCACCAGAAATACTATTTTAAATCTCTATATATCTTTTTATTTCCATGATTAATAGAGCATAAATAATTTTGGGCATCCTCTTATATATCATTCTTCAAATATATTATATACCAAACACATACACAATCTGGAATCATATTACTCCATTATGATGAAGGATAATCTTGGGAATATTTCAAACATTGTATTGATGATCTAAATTTTTATTTTATACCTCTTCAATCTTAACTTGGGGGTAGATGGTGGAACATTCAATTTAGAGAGATAATATTTCCCACTTTAATTCTGGATCTCTATATCTATTATTTAGAAGTCTAGATATATTGGATATTTTGTGATCTTAATCAGGTTAAAAACAGCATGATCCTTTTCAATCAAAGCATGAACCATTGTGTTCTCTTCCTAGGGTGTTAATGTATTTAGATAAAGTCAAATTTAATTAGATCTATCCAACTGATCTTGTTCATATTCAACTCCATTTGTGTGAATATATACAGTAAAAATTTATGATTAGTTTATATATCATTGTTTTGGCTGTAAAGGTAAATCCTCTAAATTTTTAATGTGATATTTACCCAAGCTAAACCAAAATTTTTAGTTTGATAGATTTTCCATTCAAACTTCAAATTTCATGAGGTTTAAGCTATAACCATGTACGGTTTCATAAGAAAATATACCAATCCATTTTTGGAATAATCTCTATAGTTAAAAACCCTTATCCTCTTATGGGTATTACAAGAACATGTGCACTGACTACTCTTTTTTATGTTACTTGAAATTTTCATCACATTCATCTATCTAGAGGAAAATTGCTTCCTTTTGTGTTAAAATAGTTAGTGGATGTGTTAATTCTGAGAACTTCTCTAAAAACCATAAACAACATCCAGCTAAACCATGAATACTAAATATCTCAATAACCATTATTGGTATAGGTCAACAATTAATAGCTTACAACAATGATAGATCAACTGATATACCCTCTATTAAAAATTATATAACGCAAAATTAAAATCATTGTTATCCAAAATTCTTAATTTTCAAAATTTTCATATAGATTATCCATATTAATGGTCTTTAGTATAATTCAAATGCGATCTTCATGATCATATTTTACCTTTGAGAAGATAATAATAAAATCTATATAGACGACTATAAACCAATAAACGTAATATCTAAGAAAACCATTCATTAAATCCGTGATGATAGTGGGGGAAATAGTATGCCAAATGTAATCACAATATTTTAATTGTGTCCATAAAATGTAAATAATGTGATATTTTATATATCCAAATTCTCATCAATAAATGTATGACACAAATAATTATGTTCAATCATGGAAAAGTAATGATATCCACACAATTGATCAAAATTTTCATCAATATGTGGTATAAGATACTTGTTCTTGGTTTTGATCTTGATCAGATCCTGATAATTAATACAATGTTTCACTGGTCCATCTATATTTTCAACAAAAATAATAGTATTACCCAAAGGTGTCACACATGACTAAATTAAGCCCATATCAAGGATCTCCATGATTTTCTTCTTCAACTACTGTAACTCAATTAGAGACATTCTATAGGGTGTCATTGAAATATGTGAGGCACCATGTAATATTTCTATTGAAAACACTACTTCCTGATTTGGGGAAACACTAGTAAACTATTCTAGAAATACATCATAAAATTTCATTATAATAGAAATATCTTTAACGTCATGTTTATCCCAAATTAGCTAAGATATATGTAACATCCTAGGTAAAAATGAATATGAATTTTTCATAATTATTAATTTTTGAATTAAATATTAAATTTACTTTAAAAGGGTTTCTATGTTCGATAGCGTACCCGATACGCAACAATGGGTTTCATTGAAATCTTACATTACACAATAATAATATATTATTATTTTAAACGGTAGTTAACTCCTAGACTTTGTACTGGAGGCAATGAACTAAACTAACTACAATATTATTGTAAATTTTTGTTAAATGTATTTTAATTTATCCAATAAAATTTAGAGGCTAAAATGTGAATGAATCTAATTTTAAGCATAATTTACATTAAAAGGACGATTTATCTCCTTTTAATGGATAACCCTTTTTAAATCTAGTTTTGGTCACTTTAATACATTGTTTATTACCAAATAAAATCCTTCTTTATAATTGGGACATCAAAATTTACTTTGTATAACTTTTTTGAATTTTTCTGATAAAGTTCAGTTTATAATGAATAGTGAAAGATATTGTATTTTAATTCAATTGTGCATTTTAATATAATTTATTTATATGTTTATAATTTCTATTTAATTGGTTTTAAAGTGAAATTAAAATATATTTTTACCATTTAATCCAATGTTGGTCGTTGGAATTAATTTCACTTTAAAATTGGACATAAACAAGTAGCAATTTTTTGATAGTTATTGTTTCTTAAAAACACACTATCTGTTTTGATAATAGGAATTAATTTTAAAATTTATGAATTCCACTTATATGTTTTTAAATTGGAAAAATATACAGCATTTTTGAATTTGGAATATCAAATATAGCTTCGGCTGAATTTTTGGTATTTTTCTGAAAAACTTCTGTTTTTGATGAATAGTGAAACCACTTAGTGGTAGTTAAAAAACTAATTTTTTCATTTAAATGAAAATTTACCCCATATGTGAATTGAGTTTTAAAAATATTACATAAATGGTTGTTATCAAGAAGTATAATGTGGTTCATTAAGATGAAAATAATTTTTTGTGAATAGTAACTTTTTACTTTTATTTACCGTAGTTAAAGGTAAATAGGGTAATTCAAGGTTAAAAGAATACTATAATAATTCAAAATTACCATAACACTTTTAAAAACCTTATTGGTTGAGTCATTAACGACCATGGGCATCTTTGGGTTGATTTTGGGACCCCATTGAGCCACATGAGAGTGATAATGACAATTTAGAGTAATTAATATAATTTAATGACAAAATTGACATTAACAAAAAAACTTTTCGTAATTAATTTTTATTTGGTGTTATATAATTTATATTATCAACTATAAATATTCATTGGAAAGATAAATATATTTCCTACATCATGGTTGTTTTTTTATAATTTTTAGAAATCATATAAATTAAATTTTTTATGACACAATAATGATGAAATATTTAACTCATTAATAAATGATTTAAATAAATAATATTATAATGATTAATATATTATCAAAAACATGTCTAGTTCTGATTGGATGATTTTAATTTTATCATGAGTAATCTCTATTAATCTTTAATTATTTTTGGACGTTCTGAAACCAAATAGCATTATATAATAAAATAATATTTTCACATCTTTCTAAAGAGCCCCCCTCTCCCTCTAAAAAGAAACGATTTATATCCAATTACTCACACCTATAAAGATATTTGGCTCATCAAAACTATGCCCCATTAATCTACCTACGTCCCTATACTCCCCTTAGATGCCTTTCCTTAGGCATAATGCACATCAAGATGTCCTTTTGCTCAAACCAAAGGGATTTACCCAAATTAAATGTAATAGTTTCTCTTAATTTTTTTTCTTTTTATTTTATTTCACCAACCCCTAAAATCATTTTATTAATTTATGTTGTAACAAAACCAGTATCCTCAATATTCTTGTCCATTGATATGAGAAGTATTCGATCTACACATACAGACACCTCCATCCAATGGATGAAGAACATAATGTTTCTGTGGATGGAAAACTAACACCTCACAAAACGGTGATTGTTCGATTATATCCTTCCTCATATCATGGTTTCCATTATGATGGAACTGTATTAATATATGATATATATTATATTTATGTTTTCTTTATGCTTCGTTATTTTTAATTTATAGCATGCATTTATGGTTTCCACAGTGGGTAAATAAGATAATCTCATTTGAGGAAACGCAGACTATCGCCCCCTCAAAGTGATGTGACTCGTTAATGCATTTTGTGGGTTTTATAAAGGATATAATTAGTGATATAATATATTATATTATACTCGAATTATAATATACCTATGTATAATTATGTTATAATTCCATTAAAATAATAAATAGAAATAAAAGTAGGGTTCATGCGTACGTACGGCTTACCATCTCCATGAACATTGCATTTCATTTCATACCTCTAAATGTTATGTACTATTATTAATACATTTATATACTAGATTTATATGATATATATTATATCTAAATAATGAATATAATTCTGGATATAATGAACCTTTGACCACTTGAACAATATGTAATTATAAGAGGTCCATTTTTTACTCAAGTACCAAATATCGACAAAATGAACATTATTACCTTAAATGAGTAAATATTGTTTATAACATGGTAATAAGTGATGTAAAAGAAATAATAAACTTGAAAAAGGTTCTTATGAAATTTGAATTTATATTTATTTTATTATTAAGAAGATTAAAGAACGATTGAGTCAAGTCAGACATGAGGAAATGAATTTTCTTATCTCATTTTTAATTCCGTGAGATTCCATTGTTCGCCACTTATTCATTACATGTGGTGTATTGTTTAAATCCATTGATATATATTATCATGATTAGATTTATATTCATTGAATTATGTGATTCATTTTTTGGTTATTATCTTTTGGTCATACGATTCAATTTGAATATAATAATGTAAGGGTTTTTCATCTCACTTTTTATTCCCATGAGATTCATGCTATATTGGCCACTATTTCCATTTGTGTAGAATATTTACTGTCTATGATTGTAATATTTGTGAAATATAAATTCATTTATGAGTATTTTCATCTTCATTGAATGATTCTTCTTTCATTTGGCATATGTTTTGTATGTACTGTCTATGATTGTAATATTTATGCACCAATTGAATCTTATATGGTGTATATAATATACATTGAAATATTATATCATGAATCCCTTTATTCTCAGGATATTATAATTTTTTTATTAAAATTTATTCTTAAATTATTCGTATTCAAGAATCTCTATTTTTGTTAAAAACTATTTAACTAAAATATCTTTTTAAATGTTTTAAATATTTATTCATCTAAATATTTCTCATTAATGTAAATGTTTTCAAAATGGGTTTTATGATTTGTTATATAGAAATTAATGTTTTCAAATGATAATTCATTTAAAATCTTCAAAGTGGTATGAGAAATTCTTAATAAAAAATTACTTTATAAATGGTTTTGAAAATGATTTGATAAAACAATGTTTATATCAATATCTTGATTTTATATATTGGATTGTGGAAATGTTATCTTTCCTTTATACATGTGTCATATGTTATGATTATGTTATGGTTATTGGGCGTTGTTTACATATACGGGTGGTTTCGTGATAAAACTAGGGCGGGTGAGCCCGATATGGCTCTCCAATGCATTGGTAACATGACAGAGGTGAATTTGATGTTTCTCCAAAGAGATTTATGGAATATATCGTGATGGGTATTCCAAGTGTAACTCCCTATATATCTATGATAACTAAAATGTATTTTTGATATGGATGCCATAAGTAACCTTTATGATTTATGATTTGTGTTTGTTATTCATAAATCTTATGATTTAATAAGGTATGTTATGTTTAAAAAGTATGGTTTCATTGATTTATATTTATTGATGGGCTAATGTATTCCTTCCTTATTTTATAACCCTTACTGAGCTTTTTAAGCTTATCCCATGTTTTTGAAATGTTTTCCACAAGACTTAATAATGAATAAGGTCAATGATGGGATCATGAAAAAGTCACGATATCTAAAACATGGAACTAGACATGTTTATCTTTAAGAGTTTTTATTTTATGAAAAAATGGATACTAATTAGTAGTGTCTACTTGTAATATTCAAGTTGTAATGTAATAGTTATGGGATAATTCTCTAAAACACTAAACCTAAAAATATCCTCAATGTGTATTATTATTTTAATTCAATATTGTGTAATGTTTAAGGTCGAGTCCTTATAGTTGGTATCAAAGGTCGGTTTAGATAACTTTAGAGGTTATATAATTCTTTAAGCATAAGTGACATTACTATAATGGTTCGGATTTCAGAATGAGTCTTAATTTTTTTAGATAAAGTGAATCAGTTTAAGAAAACATGAATAAGTATATCGTAGTGTTTACTCTCCTCATAAGATATTATATGATGATTTGGCTGATATACTCACATTGATTTTTTTGGTTTTAGTAAATGGCTAGATCTAGCAGGCACCAATGTAACAGTGGATGTGAAGAAAACTATTACAGTTTTGTCAATGAGAAACTGAATGATGTGGGAGCTGCAATGAGAACAATTGTGGTTATTCTCAACCAACTATCTGGAGTCATGATTGACCACATTATGCTTAGTGATCTTTATAAGGCATCATATATGCGAGAAAAAAATCCCTACGGATGTTAAGGTAATAATCATAAAGGTAAGTGTTCTAAAAAACCTATGTGTCAAATATGTGGAATGAAACACCAAGGAAAATGTTTCAAATGGAAAAAAATATGCTATATAATTGGAAATTATTCTTATAAAGAAATATCATTCCATGGAAAAATGAAGCATCTAGTTGACTCTAGTAAAGGGAAAGAAGTACTTTCGGAGGGATCAATTGAATGGTTAAAATTTGTTGTTCATCGTAATTATGAAAACACATTTCATACGAAGATTTTTTGGTAATGGAATCACTTTGATCATACAAATTTATGTTTATGAACAACTAATTCCATTCTGATTGAGGATGAAGAAACTGTCAATGACCAATGAATGGTTTGGATTAATTCTTAATATATGTTTTGATATTATTGAATATTAGGATATGATTCATGATTTTTGTATGTAGGAAATAAGTATATCAGAATATTTTGGTAAATAATGGTTAAGGGATCATGAGGAACGTTGAATGAGTAAGAGTTCAACATATAAGGGATTCAAGAGTTATGGTAGATTTTAGGAAGGGGAAATGCTTAAAAGTATTAAAACTCTTCTGATGATGGGATTACATTTGGAAGGATTTGTATAGAATGTGTAACCCTAAAGTTTGATATATGAAAATTTTATTCAAGGATTAATTATCCTTTATTTTGTTTTTATAGTTATAAAGAACCTTTTGGGTTTATATGATCAAGTGTTTGAGACAATTACCAGTTAATACACTTTGGGATGCAAAACAAATGTAATCAGATAACCTTTTTCGTTAAAATATGTTATGTTTATTTTTGATGAATTACCAGTTAATAAAAATACGATGTTTTTATGAGAAGGTCTATAACTACACATACACACACCTCCATCTAATAGATGAAGAACATAATGTTTATGTGGATAAAAAACTAACGCCTCATGAAACAATTATTGTTCGATTATCTCATACCGCCTCTCATAGTGGCCATTATGATGGATATGTATTTATATATGTGATATATTATGTTTATGAGTTCTTTAAGCTTCTGTATTTTCAATTTATAGAATGCCTTTATGGTTTCCATAGTGGGTATATACGAAAATCTAATTTGAGGAAGCGCGGACTATCGCCCCCTGAAAGTGATGTGACACGTTAATGGCTTATGTGGGTTGTATAATGGATAGAGTAAATGATATTATATTTGATATTATACGGGAATTATAATATACATATGTATCATTATGTTATAATTACATTAAAATAATAAATAGAAATCAAAGTAGCATCCATGCGTACGTACGGCTTACTGTCTCCATGAACGGTGCATTTCATTTCTAACCTTTAAATGTTATGTATTATTATAAATACATGTATATATTGGATATATATGATATAAATGATATCTAAATCATGAATATTAATTGGGATATAATGAACCAATGACCACATGAACAACATGTAATTATAAGAAGTTCATTTTTGACTCAAGTACCAAATATTGAAAAAACGAACATTATTTACTTAAATGATTACATAATGTTTATAACATGTTAATATGATATAATAAAAAGAAGAAAAAACATGAAAAAGGTTTTTATGAAAGTAAAAATTAACTTTAGCTTATTATTCAGGAGATTAAAGAACGATTGAGTAAAGTCGGAGACGAGGTAAGGGATTTTCTTATCTCATTTTTAATTCCGTGAGATTTCCATTGTTCGCAACTTATTCATTACATGTGGTGTATTGTGTACGTACATTGATATATATTATAATGATTAGATTTATATTCATGGTATTATGTGATTAATTTTGTGGTTGTTAACTTTGGGTCATACTATTCAATTTGAATACAATGAAGTAAGGGGTTTTCATCACACTTTTTATTCCTGTGAGATTCATGATATATTTTACACTATTTCCTTTTGTGTGGCATATGTACTATAAATTATTGTACTATTTGTGTAATATACTTTCATTTATTAGTATTTACATCTTCACTAAATGATTATTCTTTCACGTGGCATATGATTTGTATGTTACCAAATCGGTAATGGAATATTTCACCCTCGTCTTTTTTTATAAAAGAATTATTTTTGTTATGTCTTTTAACATATATCTTATTTTGTTGGGATATGTTATTTTATATCCTTATTGATGTAAAAATTATTTAAAAGTGATGTGATACCATTTTTATCTCATAAACTCATATTCTGAATTGTAATGTGACGCCGTTATGCTGTCGAATTTTTACAAGGGAACTTCTTAACCCAATTACAATTCTTTGGGTTCAACATGTACCTCTTGAACACGACATCCTATGAATATGTTTTAATGACCTATGGTTGTTTTAAAATTAATATCTACTTATATTGGGTGTATTTATATTTTCCACTCATTATTATGTGAATGATTTATCCATAATTTAAAGATACCATCTTTATAAGGGATTTTATCTAAATTTACATTTCCATTGAGACTTCAATTTTTTATGCACCAATTCACTCTTATATGGTGCATATCATATCCTTTGAAATATTATATCATGAATCCATTTATTCTCATGATATTATAGAGTTCTGATTAAAATTTATTCTTCAATTATTTGTATTCAAGCGTCTCTCGTTTGGTTAAAAACTCTTTAACTAAAATATCGTTTAAATGTTTTAAAGATTTATTCTTATAAATATTTCTCCTTAATGTCCATGTTTTGAAAATGGGTTTTAAGATTTTTTTTATATGGACATTAATGTTTTCAATCGATAATTCATTTAGTAGCTTCAAAGTGGTATGGGACACTTAGATTCAAAAAATCTCCTTTTAAATGGTTTTGAAATTGATTTGATAAAACATTGTTTATTTTAATATCTTGATTTGATATATTAGAATGTGGAAATGTTATATTTTCTTTTATAAATGTGTCATATGTTATTATTATGTTATGTTTATTGGGCATTGTTTACGTATACGGGTGGTTCCATGATAAACCTAGGGCGGGTGAGCCCGAGATAGCTCTCCAATGCATTAGGTAACCTAACGGAGGTGAACGTGACGTTTCTCATAAGAGATTTTGAGAATAAACCATGATGGGTAATCCATGTGTAACTCCCTATGTAGCTGTGATAGCTAAAATATAAGTTTTATATGGATGAAATTAGTAACCTTTAGCATATATGATTTGTGCTTGTTATTCATAAATCTTATGATTTCATAAGATATGTTATGATTGAAAAGTATGGTTTCATTGATTTGTATTTATTGATGGGCTAATATTTTTCCTTCCTTATTTTATAACTGTTACTGAGATTTTTATTCTCATCCCATTTTTTGAAATGTTTCCACAAGACTTAAAGATGAATAGGGTCAAGGATCGGATCATGGAAAAGATATGCTATCTAAAACATGGAACTAGACATGTTTATTTTTAAGAGTTATTATTTTATTAAAAAAATGGATACTGAGTACTAGTTTCTACTTGTAATATTCAAGTTGTAATGCAATAGTTATGGCCTAATTCTCTAAAACTCTAAACCTAAAAGGATCCTCAATGTGAATTATTATTTTAATTCAATATTATGTAATGTTTATGGTCGGGTCCTTATAATAAACACTCATTATGAATGGGAATTAAGACTCATAAAATAGATGTGATTTCTATCATAAGGTTACATTTATCTTCAAAATAATATATAATGACACATTAGTCTAGAATATTAAATGCTACTTCCCTTATATATTAATTTATGGGGGTTTTATTTAGAGAAAATGAATTAATAAGATAAAAAAATTCAACAAGATGAAGAATGGTAAGATATTCATAAATCACATTATCACAATCGCAAACCAGATAAGAATAATATAATTCTGATGCGATCTTGTATAATTCTATGTTTTAACTTATAATTTTAAATCTAATCATTTGTTGAAATCTTGATACCCCAGGAAAATTATATATATTTGTATGAATGGGTATATCTACAATCAAATTATACCATTGTAGTTATACCGTGTATATTATGTATACCACTCCCCACATAATTATCACACCCCTCATAAAAAACTATGATCAAATGAGATTTACCATTTTTTTCATAGAATAATAGGTTTCTTGTATAAGGCCATGGCCTTAAACCATACTTAATATTGAATTAAATGAATAATTCACGTTGAGGATCTTTTCAGGTTTTGAGTTTTAGAGAATTAGAACATAACTATTACATCTCAAAAGATTACAAAGTAGTCACTTCTACTAAGTTTCCATAAAAGAAAAAACTCTTAAAAGAAACATTTCTAGTTCCATGTTTTATATAGCATGACATTCCCTTGATCCCATCCTTGACCTTATTCCACATTAAGTCATGTGAAAAACATTTCAAAAAAAATACTTGGGGTGAGCATAAAAAGCTCAGTAAGGGATACACAAAGAATGAAAACTGTTAGTTTTTCAAACATCAAGTAAACCATGTATACTCTATCAAAGTAATACCTTCACCTTCATGAAGTATTAAAAACTCTTCACTGAATAAAGTATCATTACTTACATTTTTGTAACCAAAGTATTCCCATAAAACCCATATAAAAAACACGTAACATATATAAAAGTTACTTGGGACATAAACATACTTAAGTGGAATAACCATACGGTCGACTTCCACACATATAACTTAAATGGAATAGCCATACGGCCAATTTCCATACATACTTAATGGAATAGCCATACGACCGACTTCCGTACCCAATGCATTGGAGGTTATAACGTAACCACCCTTCCTAGTATTCACAACACCACCCGTCATATGGTTTATCACGTAACCACCCGTCAAATGTCCAAGTACCAATATAAAATCATAAAACATAAAACCAATATAAAGGAATGATAACATTTCCACATTTCAATCACAATATATCATAATAGAATCCTTTATCAAAACCATTTTCAATACCAAAATACATAAAAGAGTATATGGTATTTATTTCATTTTAAAAACATAACGGCTTGTTGAGGAAGCCAAAGACCAAATAATACTCGCGGCGGCAGAAAAGGTCGTTGTCACCGCGTACGTTAAAAAAACATTCCTTTTTGTCATTTATTAAAACGCTTCGTAGAAAAGGATTCCTTTTGTATAAAATTAAAAGTCAAAGGGGTTTATACACCATATAAAAGAATGTTGTGTATAAAACGAAATAGGCCTCAATGAAAGAATATTGAGACGAAGTCCCTTACCTCGGGTCCGACTTGACTCGATCGTTATTTAACGTCCTGAATAATAAACTTGAGTTAATTTATACTTGATTCAGAACCTTATTAAAGTTAATTATTCCTTTTATATCACTTATTTCCATGTTATAAACATTATGTAACCATTTAAGTTAATAATGTTTGTTTTGTCAATATTTGGTTCTTAAGTCGAAAGTGGACTTCTTACAATTATATGTTGTTCGTGTGGTCAAAGGTTCTTTATATCCAGAATTGTATTCAAGATGTAGATATCATATATGTCATATATATCCAGTAAATTCATGCATTTATAACATTACATAATCATTTAGAGGTAATAAATGAAATGCACTGTTAATGGAGACAGTAAGCCATACGTATGAATGAATGCTACTTTCATTTCTTTGTCATATTAATGGAATTAAAACTAAATGAGAGGTTTGTATATTTTTATTATAGAATTATATTAATCATTTAGATATATAATTCATCATATATATCCATTATATACATGTACTTATAATAGTACATTACATTTGGGGATAAGAAATGAAATGCACCGTTCATGGAGAGGGTAAGCCGTACGTACGCATGAACGCTACTTTCATTTCTATCTCATACGTTAATGGAATGAAATAATAATGATATAGAGGTATATAATAATTCTAGTATAATATCATATATAATATCATAGTTCCATCCTTTATACGTCCCACATATGGTATTTAACGAATCAAATCACTTTGAGGGGGCGGTAGTCCGCACTTCCTTAAATGAAGATATCGCGTTTACCCATAATGGAAACAGTAAAGGTATGCTAAAAAATGAAAACTAAAGAAGCTTAAGGAAAGAATAAACATATTATATATCATATATAAAAATAGTTACATCATAATGGCCACCTTTGAAGGTGTTAAATGAGTATTGAACAATCATCGTTTCGGGAGGCAGAATTTCGCCATCCACAGAAACTGTATGTTCTTTAACCATTTTATGTAGTTGTGTGAGAGTGTAGCTCGAATAAATCTTATAACAACATTCTAGTATATTGAAGATAGTGGTGTTGTTACAAACAAAGTAAATAAAAAGAGTTTAGGGGGTTGGAGAAGAAAAATAAAACAAATGAACAAGAGAGAATGAATTACCTTTAAAAGTGTAACTCCTTTTGATTTGAGCCTAAAGGCTTCCTTCGAAAGGATTGTTCCCAAATGGAATCCTCTAGGATTGGGAGAGGGATTTGGAGAGAGTAAATGGGCAGGGTTTGGCCGAGCCAAAGGCTTTAGGAGTGTGTGTAAGGTGGTAGAGGTGGGGGCCTTTTATAAGAGGAGAGGAGGGGCACTTTTGGAAAGTAAAGAAATATTACTTTATTTGAAAATGTGTTTCTGTTTTAAAAGGTCCCACATTGATATACTTCGTGGATAAGGTGATAAGGGTTCGAAATCAACCCATCCAATAAGTTTTGGACTTGTTTAGTTCATAGATTTTACATTATCATTCAATTTTATTTAAATCGTCAAATGATGATGTCATCGCTGCATCATTATTATGTCATAAATAATTTAATTTATTTAATGTCTAAAAATTATAAAAAAAATACTATGATGTATTAAATCATTTTATCTTTCCAATGACTATTTATAATCAAAACTCTGACTTGTATAACCCCATTTAAAAAATGTTTTTCGTAAAACATATTATGTTTGTGTCATTTTTACTTTTATATTAAATAAAAAGTTATTTATGTCATTTCCCAACCAAAGTGGATACATGGGGTCCTCAAGTTGACCCATGGCTTGTCTTGGTCGGCCATAAAACAAACAATGATGTTAGGACATGTGTCAAGATCATCTCATTTTATTAAATCATTATTTTTACCTTAAACTACACTAATTACCACTAATCGCGATTAAAAACTTAATAAGTTACTATTCACCAAAAAAATTATTTTAATCTCATTGAACCACATTTTAATTTTTAATGACAACCATGTATGTCGGATTTTTGAAAATCAAAACACAATGATGGCAAAATTTCATTTAAACGGAAAAAATCAGTTTTTATAAGTACCACATAGTGGTTTCACTATTCATCAAAAATTGAAGTTTTTTAGAAAATTACCAAAAATTCACCCTAAGCTATATTTTATATTACGAATTCAAAAATGAAGAATATTTTACAAAATTAAAAATATATAAGTCACATTAATTAATTTAATAATTAATTCCCGCTTTCAGAGCAAATAGCGTGTTTTTATGAAACAATACGTATCAAAAGATTGACACTAGTTTAAGTCCGATTTCAATTTGAAATTAATTCCAACGACCACTATTGGATTTAATGGTAAAAATATTTTATAATTTCACTTTAAAACCAATTCAATAGATAATCTAATCATATAAATAAATTAGAATAAAAAGAGGTTTTGAATTAAAATACAACATTTTACACTATTCATTAAAAAAATTAACTTTATCGGAAAGGTACAAAAAATTTACACAAGGTAAATTTTAATGTCCCGATTTTAATGAAGAGTTATTTTTGGTCCAATAGAATTTATAAGATTGATCAATACTATATTTAATGACGGTTCGTCCTCAAAAGGTGATAAGTGAACCCTTTTTCGTTAGCTCAATAATTCTTGAAAACATTTGTCGTTTTGGTGCCAAAATACTCATCATCCTTTTTCGTTAGCTCAATGAAGTATTTATCCAATTTTATACAATAAATTCCAGGAAATAAATTTTCTTATAATAAGTTAGTTGATTCATCCAAATCCAAGAATTTAATTTTATTATGTTCCCATATATTCTTGATGAGAGATTACCATTGATCATATTCTACATCCAAACAATAGATAGCCAAAATATCATCTTCATGTTCCAAAGAGTAGAGAATGGAAAATTGCTTATAAATGGTACTGATATATTTCTCAAAAAACTATAGGACTAGTTGACCCACAAAAATATGGTGTACATTTGCACATGAAGGACTAAAAATAATGTTGTTGCATCCTTTTTCCCTTTAGATTTTCAAAAATATTAATGGCATGAGAATGTTGAGTGAGCAAAGAAATAAAATTTTCCATTCTAACTCCCATACCATTTGGCTACTCAATAGGAAAATAATTTCATTTTTTGTTAAACATGGTATTAATGTTATTACTTAGAGTTACTTATATTGGATAAAACAAAAAAAAATTATTGAATAATAATCTTAGTGGGATCCACATAATAATGAAAAATCTCTTATAAGATGTATAAATAATATAATCATCTTTTTAATATATAAAACCTCTTGTTTATCCTAGGTTATTAATAGTACAAGTCAGTTTGAATCATAAGAGATGGTTCAAAATTATTTTATGAGTTTCCAATAGATATCCACTTGAGGTATTAAAATAGGTTTACAATAATGCCCATTTTTTATTCCAAGTGAGGATTGAGTCAAGAACAATGCACTTTTTAGAGTTATTACCCCTATGTACCTCTACGATTGATCTAAATCAACTTGTATTAGATAGACATGGATTTAATTAATTAGTATCTGCATTTTCTATCCTTTTCTAAAATTATAGGAAATTTTCTTATAGTTTGGGTCACTCTTAGAATTTTCCTTAATGATATCCTAATAGTTATCACAAAATTTTCCCCGTCATAGTTTCAAAAGGATAATTAAATATATCAAATAATAAGAAATATAAAAACCCATAATTAATATTCATATATATTATATCTTTTTATATTTACATTCATTACATTATACAATCAATATTATATGGATCATAATAGTATAGTGCCATTAAAAACATGGAGTCATAAGAAATTGGATCATATATAAGCTACATCATCTCAAACTAAGTTCATTACAACTAAAAACCATATTTAGAATATCATAAATAACAAATTTGTTTATAAACATGTAAAATGATACATATTACTGGGTTATCTAAGATTCTATGTAAGAGTAAATAATTTTGACATGTAAGAATATCATGAGAGTAAAGGTATTAGAACATGATAATTAAATTCCAAAAAACTTATCTAGCATATAATATATAATAATCTTGAGCCATGGAATAAATATTTCCATTTCATAGGATATGGATCACAATGAAATAAAATGAAATGATCAATGATGTCATAACATTACCATACAACATAGAATTAGAAAACATAAATACCAATAGAAAATCATGTTCATAGTAGTCATGGATTATGTGAAAGTCTATAATTTTGGAATTGGTTCACTCCACAATAAATTATAAAAGACAAATTCTGTTATGAAACAAATTTCATGACCCATTTAACCATTTTTACAACATGGTATATAAATATTTATCCAATGTATTAGACGGAGATATATGTCGCACATGTCAGAGAATGAAAATCATATGTATGTGTTTCACAAAACCATAAAACATAAATCATATCATAACTATTGAAATTAAGTGGGTTTCATAAAAACATATCATACCATAACCTATGTAAAAGATACATGTATCATACGGATTTCAACTAATCATCATAGCATAACTAATGAAAAGAAGCAGGATTAATTTTAATATTATGATGGTATAACCCATAGAAGAGAATCATGTTTCATAAACATATTTTCATTGTCAATATAAAACTATCATACAGATAATAAGTGTGATTTTGTTGGATCATATCACCTGTAAATCATAATTACCTTAAATTAATGTTATCTTAGATGGAAAATTAATTTGAAATATCACTTAATAAGTTTCTTGTGAAAATAATATTCATTGAAAATAACTATTTTAATACTAAAAGCACAATAATAAATTCTAAAATGTCATTATTTGACTATATAATTGAAAACCTATAATGATGTATTGTAAATCAATTAAAAAAATCCTTAAGAAAAAGATCTTATCTATTTTATTAAAAAAAATTAAATGATACAACAATCTAAAAATCCTATTATTAAAAACTATCCATGGTACATTATAATGTATTGATAAAAGAAATTATTATTACATATAGTATATAATTCCATTCATTTCTTACTTGTTAAAATGAAGATAAAATTCACATTTTCAGTAAAATCCAAAAGGGGAATGTTCAGAAAATTGCATGAAGACTTATTTACAAGCAGTTTTTATAGTATCAAACAATTGTACGTTTTTTTATAACTCAGGTTCATAATTAAAAAAATTTACCAAAATTTCTTTATAAAACATGTTTTTAGTGAAAAATATGTTTCTAATTAGTGTGAGAAATTAGTAATATTTTTCGTCAAAACATTTGTTTTGAACTCCTTAGTACATAAAGAAAGTAAAATGAATGGGAAATTAGTATTCCCATGAAGAAACCAGATAAGAATAAATTTTATTAGTTTCATTATATAATTATTTATCTATTTTATCATCATAAACATAATCATAAACATGCTTGTTAAATGATGGTATTTTGACATTAACTTTTTAACATTTCGATAACTATGAATTGTAAACCCCATGTATGTATAACAATAAATGAAAATTTAGATATCATGATAATAAAAAAATTATTGATATTAAATATTAGTTATTTTGTATATACACCTCATAAAATAATATATGTTCCTAAAAAACAAATGTATCAAAGAAGGTAAATTGAGACAAAAATAACTTGCATTACATCTCGACTTCCTTAATACATGTTTAGACCTCCAATATAAAAAAATAATAGTTTTTTATAAATATATTACTGAGGAATTATTATATATATAATATAATATATTATTTTCTAATGAAATTTTATTTCCAATTTTTTTAAAATTTAATGACAAAGTTACGTTTTTGGATATAATTATGTTTTTTTGTGTGTTTTGATTTTTTATTTTTGGTTCTATTTCATTGATATAGTTTCAATATTATCCAAAATTTTAACCATGATATTAATATCATATATATTCATTATATATGTTTTTAGTGAAAAGCATAATATTTATATATAGAAAAAATGTACAACATTTTTTGAGATGGTAGGCCATATGTACACATGAACATTATTTTCATTTTCTTGATGAATTGAAATGAATAATGGTAAATTATATATTAACCTTATATAATACTTTTTTTTATATATATCAATTTTTTTAAACACATCTTTATTAACTTCAATGAAAAGCGTGACAAAATCACATCAATTCAAGAGGCAATAGTCCTCTATACTCATAGAAATGTTATCATATCCCCATAGAATGTAACGTATTAAGGTATAAGTGATATAATAATTAAATAAGTATAATAATTTCATAAATATAATATAAAAAAATTTATTCCATAATTATATCCAATCATGATATGTACTTACTGAATTCTTATAACATCATTTCATTAGGCAGTAGTTCTTCGTGTGCATGAATGATGATTTCATATCCCATTTGATGGGAGGGGAGATATTCCAAGGTCATGAACATAAAAAAATAATTTCGAAATATAAGATATTTTTTATTATAATCATTTTTATTAATAATTTAATGATGTAGAGGATGAAATAAAATGAAAATCTCGACTACGGGTATTACATCTTTTTGGACAACATTTTTGGTTTGCACCCAAAAGAATATCATGATTAATTTACATAAAAAATATTTCAAATTCGATGGTTGGATTAAATTAAGGATGTTATTTGGGCAGGTATTTTCAGAAATAATTCAATTTTGGAAGATTGAATAAGAGACAAGAAGTGGTGTCCTAATATAACTGATGTGAGTGCACACTTTTAATTTTTTAAAAGAAAATTATGTACCCTCATTTGTCAGATGAAAATTTCTAGAAAATAGATAATTACATAAATTATAAGTTATATAGAATAAATATTTTTATAAAATAGGGTTTTAGAATGTTTTATGTTATTTTAAACTCTTATCTATTTAGATTAAGCCATAATAAACCTATTTTTACGTTTATCATGATAAATACTTTTTAATTTTTAAATTATTTATTACAGTAAAATATTGATTTTAAATTATTAAAAATATACATTATCAATATTTCATATATGATGTCTATTTTTATATATTTCATTCACTAATTTACAATTATTTATTTTTAACCTAAAATAGTATACGAGATGAAAAATCAGTTTTCCAAAGAGAAAATGATTGAAAGATAAAAACAGTATATCTTTGTTCACTATGAAAAAAATCCAATGAATGAAATTGTATCAATTGATATATAAATTAACTATTGTTACATTATTAACGAATTTATAAAAAAGAAAAATTATAAATATTTCAAAAAAGTTAACATTAAATAAAAACATTTAATTCGAAAAATTTGTCGAAAAATAAATATTTTTAAGAAAGAATATTAATAAATTCATCATAAGATACTTTTGATACGTTGATTTCAAAAATGATGTTAATTTTATTAAATCAATTTCAATATTTTTTGAAAAATTACTTTTATTAGTTTTCACAAAATTAATTCAAATATTTGTTGAGAAAGTAGTCTTTTCAAAAAATATAATGTCTTTTCTAAAAATTTATTGATGTTAATAAATAATATTTATTTAAAAAAACTATTTTAGTTAATGTTATACAAGTATTTATTATTATTCATACCAATATTTTTACCATATTTTTATAATGGTTTTAATTTAACACTTAATATTATTAACATTTCATGTTTCGTTAAAATTTCTTGTTGCATGTAAGAAAATCTAAAGACGATGTTTTGTTTAGTTCAAGCTTTGAATGAATCACAATTTAATTAAAAAATATTTCATACAATCATGGGGTGGTAAACCAATTGAGTTGATGCTAATTATGATTGTTATATAGCACCAAAGGGAAGAGTTATTGGTGGAGGGAGATAATACGATCCACCTACACCACCACCACATTGTGGACCATGTCAGACACATAGAGTTAAAGAATAAGGATATGCGAAGATGTATTATATTAAGGGATACAAACAATCTAATCATGATATGATTTATGTCTTAATCTGTTTCATTGGTACTCTTTCTCCATTATTATTAGACATAGTCACGATTCCCCCCATTATATCCTTATCCCTCAAGAAAGATTTATATATCCACATTGAGATATTATCCCAATATCATTTTATATAGGATAATATACAGAAAAAATTATTTAATATCACCTTTTTTTAGTAGAGTGAGTTTGGGTTCGATGGATAGGGTTTCTCATGTGACCTCATAGTCTTTGGGATCAAGCCTTTTGATGTCATCTTAGTTATGGACACGTTATCCATAATTAATTATTATATAGACTAATAATAATAGAATTAGATTCGTCTTTATTATGGGATGAGA
Source organism: Viscum album (assembly GCA_963277665.1). NCBI lineage: Eukaryota > Viridiplantae > Streptophyta > Magnoliopsida > Santalales > Viscaceae > Viscum > Viscum album. The sequence goes on from OY728130.1 coordinate 1,717,608,409, forward strand.
TTTTACATTGTGGGAGATAGGGATACATTGGATAAGAATGTGGGAATCTTAGTCATGAAAATAAAACCCAACACCCTTAGATATAATTTTTGTCCCTTAATGCATCAACATCAACAAAAATATGGAGTTCATTAGCAGTGGAGGACTACATGGATGTTTTACACTAATATGTTTTGAGACATCCTCAATGGTGGGAGATAGAGTTCTGCATTGAACTCACCATTGGTCCACAATATTATCATCTATATAATATAATATGGCCCCTACAGAGACAGAGAAGCATAGGGTGTAGTTAGGATTACACATATATAATTGTTTTATCAGGCCCAATTTCTTCACATGGGAAGCTCTAGTTTTGTTGGTAAAAATGGTGGACAAGAGAATGTGGATTTTTGTTTATTATGATCACAAATAAAAGTTAATTATAATGAATATGTACCCATTTATTAGTATTTATGACATCTTATACCAATTTATAAGTGATTTTTTTTTCTTAAATACTAACACCAAGATAGAAAACCACCTGTTGTTGGTTTGAAATGTGGATATTTCCAATATAGAATTCTGATTACTCTAGGGAAACTAAAACTTATTGGTTGTTCCTTTTAGTGTTATTAATACATAGACTGAGTTAATGGATCTTATTTACCATATATTATATCCATATTTTTATCAATTAATATTGTTAATCATTTCTGTAATACTAATTTACTCTTCGTCAAAGGAGGAGTATAAAAAACATAGGACGACCCTAGACATGATACTATATCTCAAGATTTATAGTAAGCTCTCAATGTTCCATTTTTAGATATTAGATTTATTGTTTATAGGGAATTCAATATATGATCATTTATTAGATATGGAATTGATGAAGATTGATGCTATTATTTATTGGTAACCGCTGATGATTGTGTCATACGTGCAATGTTTTCATGGATTGGTGGCATTATATAAGAGGTGTTTGGTAGACATCTACAGGAATGAATCCCCTTTGACTTCATTGGACTAAAAAGATAAGTTTATAACTTTACAAAGTAGTGTGAGGGAGGCTTCAAGGATTTGAGGATAAGGATTTACAATTCTACTATATGGAGAATATTGGATGTAGTCATTGAGTGGATAGTGTTTTTCATTTCCTTTGTACCTAGGATAGATTGTGTGTTGATGTAGTGGTATGAATTGATTAGTTATGGGTTAGGGTAGTTGATACCCCATGAATAGAGACACACTAATAAAAATCTATATTTGGAATTGATTTTATTCACTCTAATAGTTTTGAGGAACAATATTCTCAGTGAGTGATTTTTTGTTTACTCAAGCTACCAAAGATTTATTGACATCTTCACTCTTGTAGACATTAACCATGGATAGTGTAATTTGTCATATTTCATTCTAGATAATGAAATTGAGATATTTTATACTAATGGGAGTGGAAATGTGGTAGAATATTCAAATAGGAGTAAGCCCCATTTTACCATAGTGGATGATGTGTTTGAGTAGTTGTATTTTTAATAGCTGGACATAATAGAGGAGATGGGTGTCATTTGTCATCAATAAATGGTGGTGAATCCTCTAATTCATTATCATGAGAGAGATTCCTAGTTCAAAAACATAAAATTTGATGTTTTTCATGTCCATATATCCTCATGAGATTTTGTAAATTTATTTTTTTTAAATGAGGGGATCATGTCAACCATTTCTAGGGAAGGATAATGGCTCTAGTCCTATTTTAAGAGGAGGTGATGAGAGAGTTTCTCAATTCCACTTTTTTTTACATTCATGTGTGGAAATGATGTAAAATGATATACAATGACTATTCTAGTCTGATGGTATAAGGATGGAATTCACATAGTCATTTCATGGTGCCTCACCTGTCAGCACGTAAAGGATGAGAATCAGGTTTTGGCATGTTTTACATAGCCTCTTAAGATATCAGAGTGTAAATGAGGATTCATATCCATATTCTATGTGAAATGGATTCTATATAAAATGAGATATTGTTATGTTATATGGGTTGTTTTCAATTTACATACCAATTTTGCACAATATGTAACAGCCCGAGATTTTATGAAAAATATTCTTTTTAATTTTATTAATGTCTTGTGTTGTACGCTACCCCAAAACGAGCTTGCACAACACAAATCATTGACTTGACTTGCATTACACGCAATCGCAACCTTCCTCGATAGCGTGTGTAGTACGCAATATTGAGTTTCACGAAACAACGATATGCTATTAAAATATTATTAAAACTAGCCGTTATGAATAGTAATAACCACATTTTAAATATTATAAATTTTAGCTCTCAAAATGGACTTCATTTTTGGATTCTGAGTATCGAATTTTGCCTAAGGTGAAATTTTGGTACTTTTCGGATAACTTTCATATTCTGATGAATAGTGAAAATTACTAAATTATAATTAAAAACAAATTTTTTAATCAAAATAATTAATACTGATAAATTATTAATTTGAGTGGTTTTAAAGTATATTTAGAATATATTTTTACAATTTAATACAATGTTGGTCATTGAATGTAATTTCACATTTAAACCAGACATAATCAAGTGTCAATCTTTTGATAGATATTGTTTCTTAAAAACACGCTATTTGTTTTAACAGCGGGATTTAATTATAAAATTAATTAATGCAACTTCTATGTTATGAATTTGGTAAAATAGACTTCATTTTTGAATTCGGAATATGAAATATAGCTTAGGATGAAATTTTGGCATTTTTCTGAAAAACATCAATTTTTGATGAATAGTGAAACTACTAAGTGGTAGTTAAAAAACGGAATTTTTCATAAAACATAATTTTACCGCTTCTGTGAATGGAATCTCAAAAATCCGAGAGACACGGTTGATGTCAGTATGTAAAATGTGGTTCAATGAGATGAAAATAATTTTTGGTGAATAGTAACTTTTTATTTTTATTTACCACGGTTAAAAGTAAATAGGGTAATTAAGGGTAAGAATGATATTGATATTACCCTAACACATGTCCTAATTCTATTGGACACGTTTATCTCGACCAAAAACAACCTTTACTGTAAAATATTTTCATTTAGGCCCACTTGGATTAGATTAGGACATTTATTATTATTTAATTCAAAGAAGAGTTAAAAGAGTTAAAATCAAAGTATATTTACTAAAACATTTTTAATATAGGGTTGTACATAAGATAAATTCGATTGAAAATATTCATTAGAAATATAAAACTATTTCTTACATGATGGTATTTTATTTGTAATTTTTAGACATCATATAAGTTAATTTATTTATGACACAAAGATGATGCAGTAATTATCTTATTAATGAAATATTGACATAATTGATATTATAAATACCAAAATAAATGAAATTTAAGAATTTTTATGAATTCCACTAATTTTCTAGGTTACTATGATATATTAGTGTTGATTTAATAAACTTGTTTCGAACATATAATTCTGTTATGACTTTCAAAAAAATCATATATCAAATAGTGTCAAAATTGACACAAAATAGTTTTTAAATCAAAGATTATATTATTAATTGTTATTTTATTCCTAAAAATCTAAGGTTCGTCCAAATGACTTAGATAAGGATATATATTAATAATAAACAATTTGGGGTTCGTTTGGAATGTTATAGTAAGTGTATTAACCATATAGTGTAAGAAAACAAAAAGACACGGTAAAAGTTAAATTATTTAACTTAAAGTTAAATCTAATTGATAAGGTTAAAATAATAACCTAAACTTGTCTAAATCCTATTGGATGATAGTATTTCGACCCATACCCACATTAGCTTCGAAATAAGACCCTTTGGAACCATTATAAACCGATTTTGACTTTAATATAAAATAATATATTGAGATATTCCTAAGGTGCCCCTCTCCTCCCTTATAAAAGGGCACCTCCTCGCTCTCTTCCTCACACAACATTGAGCCTTCAAGCTCGGCCAAACCCTGCAAAAATCACTTCTCCACTTCCCTAGTATCATCCTAGAGGTCCTGGTCTTCTTAAAAGACCAATTTTAGTGCCCTAAAAGGAGGTCTCAAAGAAGCACTTCAAAGAAGAGGTAATACCCATTACCGATCCTTTTCAATTTCTTTCTTCTTCAACTTCTTCTTCTTTAGTTGTTTCATGATAAAGTAATAACATCAGTATTTCTTATATAATGATATGTTATTATAAATATGAAACAAATCTAATTAACCTTCTATCCATCCTACGGAAAAAGGAAATCACCGCGCGTGCGTACGTACGGAATACCGTCTCCACGCCGTGGTGTAATATATTTTCCGCCACCACCTTAATTGGATGGGTATAAAGGTGTAATGTGTAACTATATATGATTATTATGAAGTGATATTGATACTGAAATAGTATACATACACTTCAACACAATTCCACGACCATGGGAATGATATCATCGCTCGTGCGTACGTACGGAATACCGTCTCCACGACGCGATGAGATTCATTCTCAATGATTAACCATTCATTAATGATTATAAAGTATATATAATAAGTACTAATGAAATATATTACCTAATAATGATACTGGAATTATTTATATTTATATGTATGTCATCTACTTAATTCCATTGAATTCAATAAGGAAACGAAAACAGTGTTCATGCGTACGTACGGACTACCGTCTCCATGAACGGTGTATTTATTTCCATTTACTGGTTTATTATATATGTGTATTATGAATATATATATATATAAATCATGTTTTATATTCTGGAATTAATTAATCATGATCTAAGTAATCATATGAATAATTACAAGTTAAAAACACAACGACAAATGAGACGATTTTACCCAAAACGCTACTTTAACATGAATTTACAAAAGAACGGGTAATATAAAGTCATAAGTGGACCATATATGATATAATAACAATGAATATGATTCTGGAATAAGTCAATAACATGATTTAAATCATTATACAGGATGTTTGGACACTTACAAAGCAAGTCGGACCTAAGGTAAGGGAAATATCACAATCTCATCTTTATCTGAGATTGTTTATACTTTGGAATTTACTGGGGTGTATTTTATCATCCACATCCATGTTTCCTCAATATGTAATATTATTTCCATCCACCTAAAATATATTATATCCAATTTTACCCTTCGGTAAATTTTTAGTAAAGGATATTAAAGGAATCTTTTTTCATTTTTCGTACGAGGTACTTTTTTGACTTTTCCGACAAAAGTATGAGAAAAAATGTTTTTTTAACTTATACGACATGAATGGATTTTTAAAACATTATTTCCAAGAAGCTTCCTTTACAAGTTTTCATGTTTATTTTTAATCAACTTATTTAAGTTTAAAATTGTATGACATGTTAAGAAAGGAAAAGTGTTTTTTTGAAGTAGAAAGGATATTTTCCTCAAGAATGAAGTTCAAGTGTTTTATCAAAATTATTTTCCATCTAATATGATAAAGGGTTCTGTTTTTAACCCTATTATTACATGGATATGATTATGTTTTGATGGAAATATTTTTATGAATTCCTTTATCTTATATGAATTGTTTTATGATGACATGTTGTTTAAGAATTCCATTTTTATTACATGGGTTACGCTATGATGTATGGTTTATGATTATGTGGCACACATAAGAAAGGATTCATTATAAGATGAGTGGGACCTATATCTCTCTCCAATGCATTGGGTAAAGATTTTATATCTCATAAGATAGACATGGTTGGAATGGTAGGTTATACCGGTTCAGTGAAACAGGACTGAAACAAGGGTTACTCGATTCAGAATGGGACTTTGTCCACTAAGATAGTCTTGGAAATGAGTCTTGACTAACAAGAAATGATTCTCTATGATTATGTGTGAATTCCACAAAGTTTCATGTTTTAAGTTATGATTATTGTGATTACATTTCACTGCCATGATTTATCCCATGTTATGAAATTTTCTCTCTTTTGCAGGTTATGATTTCCAAAATGTTATGTTCTTATGAATATGATGTGATTGATATTTCTTTTGTTTACCCTTACTGAGCATTTGAGCTCACCCTTTTATGTTTTCTTTTCCCCAGGATATAAAGAAAGGTTTTAGGTAAAAAAATGGAAGATCTTTATGGGAGATGTTGAAGATCTTTCACCATGATTAGGAGATTACGTTCTGATTTTCCAAAGACACTAAACTATTACGATCCTTATGTGTGTGTTTTTGTTATGTATTAAGTATTCCGCAAAAGTAATGTAATGTCCATGTACGTCAGGCTTCGGGTCTCTACAGTTGGTATCAGAGGAAAGGTTTAGTGAACCTTTGGAAACTAGGATGCGAGAACATTAGTGAGATCCCTAGAGATTTTTCTAAGGTATGTCTAGGGATGTCCCTAAGGTTAAGTATACGTATAGTTTATAGTACAAGAATTACGCTAACGATCATAGAATTAAACCTAAGATGTTAGATATTGAAGGTACTCCCCCTTTATTATGTTGTTTTCCATAGCATGATTTTTGCCTCTCACACTATTCTTTTTGGGTTTTAGACGATGGCTGGAACCCGAAGGAACCGTGTTGATCAATGCAATGGACAATGCAATGATTTCCCTCCTGAACAAACAAATGTTTTGTGAGATGGAGTGCAAAATCTTATTGTTATACATACACAAGCTATGAATCATTCTGGACTTCCAAATGATCAGAGAAGGGAACAATATTCTATTGAGTCCTTCATGAGGCAACGTCCACCTTCTTTCAGTGGGTCTTCTGATCCACTTGTTGTTGAACAATGGATCAGTACCACTGAAAAGATATTTTCAGTTCTTCAATGTTATGAGCATGATAAATTCATCTTAGCAGTATATCGTTTGGAAGGTGAAGCTGATCAATGGTGGAATCTTATCAAGAATACGAGGCAAAGAGATGAAATTGAGTCCATGGAATGGGATGAGTTCAAGAACTTGTTTTTCAGTAAGAACTTCCCTCGTATTCTTCGAACAAAGATGGAGAAGGAGTTTATTAAACTAAATCAAAAGGATGATGAATCTGTTGGTATATACGAAGCGAATTTTACAAGACTTGCAAGGTATGCATCTGGCATTATCATCCAACCTGAAAGTAAAGTTGATCCATTTTTCAGTGGCTTAAAACCATGTCTTCGAAGGGAATTAGCTATAAGAGACTTCAATAGCTAGGAAGAAATTGTGCATTGTGCTATCAAGGTAGAAATGGAAGTTGGTGTTACATATCCATCTTATGGTTTTGAAAAGAAACGAAAGATGGAGTTCAAGGATAAATCTAAGAATAATGGTGAAAAGAAAATGAATGTTTCCTTATGCTCAAAGTGTGGAAAGAAGCATGGTGGAGATTGTCTTAAAGGGACTAGAAAATGTTTTAAGTGTGGAAAAGAAGGTCATCGAGTAGCTGAGTGTCGAAGTAATGGAAAAAGGGTTTCAAATGATGTGAACAAAGAAAACACTGTAGAGAACGCACCACCAACACTTCAATGCTTCAAGTGCAAGGAAATGGGACATTATGCCAATAAATGCCCTAATCCAAGGGTTAGTGATGATCAACATGAGCAAACACTTAAGGCAAAGGACAAAGGGAAGTCACATGTGATCACTATTGGCGATGTTGAATATGATAACGATGTGGTGGAATAATTAAGTGTGTATGTAATGGGATTCCAAAATAATTTTGTATCATAATGTATTGGAATATTTATGTATTGGTCTATTGTGGTTTTCAATAATTTTATGGTACCAGTAACCATGGAAAGTGATTGAGATATTTTTGGAAAAAGAATGATATGCGCATAATGAAGGGAAAATGAGAAAATTAAATATTTGACAGTATTCATGAGCTCATTATTGATATAAGGACTAAGTGATATCATGGTTTGAGTATATAGAATTCTGAGGATTTTGGTATGTGGAAAGTGTTAAATTTTAACTGCATTCATGTTTACACTAAGGTTCGATGGGTATTCAAGAGAATACATGATTAAGGCCTTTTAATGTTTGGAATGTGACCAAAAAAACATATCTTATGATATATGGGGATCAACGATGGTATTAAATCTCTGGTAATCGTTTTCACTATGTTATGAGAATGGACTGCAGTATTATGGATAAGCCTAAAGATTGGAATGGATTATGTTGGACATAAGTTAGTATTGGTTAAGGATAGAAGTTTTTTTTGATATTATTGATGGGATGTTATAGTAATATAGTTTTAGAAAAAGGGAAACCTGCAGAACGGGCGACAGCCCATCGCATCGGACAAGGCTGTGGGAATCGAACCCACAACCGAAGTGCGACTGGCCTTTATCGCCTACCACTGGCCTACAAGAAGTCCATGTTTAGTAGAAACTAGTTTTATTATATTAAGCAATATGATATATGAATTATAAGCCCATTTTAGGAACCATATATGATTAATCCCACTATAGATCGACTTATGTATATAAATTTTGCTAACCTTTTGAGACAGATGGAATGACCCGTCATTCTATCACATGATCTGCTAAAACTTCACTAATAACAAATTCAAATTCATTTATTTAAGAGATGAAGTTGAAATTGTTAAAGGCACGAACAATAGTGAGGTTGTACCAACAAAAAGTAAGTATTTATTCTAATTCAAATTCATTAACTTTAGGGAAATGATATTGAAAACCAAAAATGATGTCCTAGTGATCTTATATCTGATGAATCAGATGGTACCTTAGATCGTCACAAATTTATGGCTTTGTGATTACTGGCTTTTCCATAGCCATGTTCTCTACCACTCTCCATGAGAACATGATGGTTAGATTTCTCTTCCATATCCATATTTTCACCTATGTGGAAACCCAATGATTAGTTTATTTGGGTAACCGTTACGTTTCATACTTTTGTTTTTAAAGATTGGTTTTGATATTCCTTTTTACGATGTGGGTTTCTATAAAATAAACATTCGAATAGTAAACCATTTATAACCCCGACGAATTTCGAGGGCGAAATTCATTTTAAGGGGGGTAGAATGTAACAGCCTGATATTTTATGAAAAATATTCTTTTTAATTTTATTAATGTCTTGTGTTGTACGCTACACCAAAAGGAGCTTGCACAACACAAATCTTTGACTTGCCTTGCATTACACGCAATCGCAACCTTCCTCGATAGCGTGTGTAGTACGCAATACTGAGTTTCACGAAACAACGATATGCTATTAAAATATTATTAAAACTAGCCGTTATGAATAGTAATAACCACTTTTTAAATTTTATAAATTTTAGCTCTCAAAATGGACTTCATTTTTGAATTCGGAGTATCGAATTTAGCCTAAGGTGAAATTTTGGTACTTTTCGGATAACATTCATATTCTGATGAATAGTGAAAATTACTAAATTATAATTAAAAATAACTTTTTTAATCGAAATAATTAATAGTGATAAATTATTAATTTGAGTGGTTTTAAAGTATATTTAGAATATATTTTTACAATTTAATACAATGTTGGTCATTGAATGTAATTTTACATTTAAACCAGACATAATCAAGTGTCAATCTTTTGATAGATATTGTTTCTTAAAAACATGCTATTTGTTTTAACAGCGGGATTTAATTATAAAATTAATTAATGCAACTTATATGTTATGAATTTGGTAAAATAGACTTCATTTTTGAATTCGGAATATGAAATATAGCTTAGGATGAAATTTTGGCATTTTTCTGAAAACATCAATTTTTGATGAATAGTGAAACTACTAAGTGGTAGTTAAAAAACTGAATTTTTCATAAAACTTAATTTTACCGCTTCTGTGAATGGAATCTCAAAAATACGAGAGACACGGTTGATTTCAGTAAGTAAAATTTTGTTCAATGAGATGAAAATAATTTTTGGTGAATAGTAACTTTTTACTTTTATTTACCACGGTTAAAAGTAAATAGGGTAATTAAGGGTAAGAATGATATTGTTATTACCCTAACACATGTCCTAATTCTATTGGACAAGTTTATCTCGACCAAAAACAACCTTAACTGTAAAATATTTTCATTTAGGCCCACTTGGATTAGATTAGGACATTTATTATTATTTAATTCAAAGAAGAGTTAAAAGAGTTAAAATCAAAGTATATTTACTAAAAAAAATTTAATATTGGGTTGTAAATAAGATATATTCGATTGTAAATATTCATTAGAAAGATAAACAGATTTCCTACATGATGGTATTTTATTTTTAATTTTTAGACATCAAATAAGTTAATTTATTTATGACACAAAGATGATGCAGTAATTATCTTATTAATGAAATATTGACATAATTGATATTATAAATACCAAAATAAATGTAATTTAAGACTTTTTATGAATTCCACTAATTTTCTAGGTTACTATGATATATTAGTGTTTATTTAATAAACTTTTTTCGAAAATATAATTCTGTTCTGACTTTCACAAAAATCATATATCAAATAGTGTCAAAATTGACACAAAATAGTTTTTAAATCAAAGATTATATTATTAATTGTTATTTTATTCCTAAAAATCTAAGGTTCGTCCAAATGGCTTAGATAAGGATATATATTAATAATAAACAATTTGGGGTTCGTTTGGCATGTTATAGTAAGTTTATTAACCATATAGTGTAAGAAAACAAAAAGACACGGTAAAAGATAAATTATTTAACTTAAAGTTAAATCTAATTGATAAGGTTAAAATAATAACCTAAACTTGTCTAAATCATATTGGTTGATAGTATATCGACCCATACCCACTTTAGCATCTAAATAAGACTCTTTGGAACCATTATAAACCGATTTTGACTTTAATATAAAATAATATTTTGAGATATTCCTAAGGTGCCCCTCTCCTCCCTTATAAAAGGGCACCTCCTCCCTCTCTTCCTCACACAACTTTGAGCCTTCAAGCTGGGCCAACCCCTGCAAAAATCACTTCTACACTTCCCTAGTATCATCCTAGTGGTCCTGGTATTCTTAAAAGACCAATTTTAGCGCCCTAAAAGGAGGTCTCAAAGAAGCACTTCAAAGAAGAGGCAATACCCATTACCGATCCTTTTCAATTTCTTTCTTCTTCAACTTCTTCTTCTTTAGTTGTTTCATGATAAAGTAATAACATCAGTATTTATTATATACTGATATGTTATTATAATTATGAAACAAATCTAATTAACCTTCTATCCATCCTACGGAAAAAGGAAATCACCACGCGTGCGTACGTACGGAATACCGTCTCCACGCCGTGGTGTAATATATTTTTCGCCACCACCTTAATTGGATGGGTATAAAGGTGTAATGAGTTACTATATATGATTATTATGAAGTGATATTGATACTGAAATAGTATACATACACTTCAACACAATTCCACGACCATGGGAACGATATCATCGCTCGTGCGTACGTACGGAATACCGTCTCCACGACGCGATGAGATTCATTCTCAATGATTAACAATTCATGAATGATTATAATGTATATATAATAAGTACTAATGAAATATATGACCTAATAATGATACTGGAATTATTTATATTTATATGTATGTCATCTACTTAATTACATTCAATTCAATAAGGAAACGAAAACAGCGTTCATGCGTACGTACGGACTACCGTCTCAATGAACGGTGTATTTATTTCCATTTACTGGTTTATTATATATGTGTATTATGAATATATATATATAAATCATGTTTTATATTCTGGAATTAATTAATCATGATCTAAGTAATCATATGAATAATTACAAGTTAAAAACACAACGACAAATGAGACGATTTTACCCAAAACGCTACATTAACATGAATTTACAAAAGAACGGGTAATATAAAGTCATAAGTGGACCATATATGATATAATAACAATGAATATGATTCTGGAATAAGTCAATAACATGATTTAAATCATTATACAGGAGGTTTGGACACTTACAAAGCAAGTCGGACCTAAGGTAAGGGAAATATCACAATCTCATCTTTATCCGAGATTGTTTATACATTCGAATTTACTGGGGTGTATTTTATCATCCACATCCATGTTTCCTCAATATGTAATATTATTTCCATCCACCTAAAATATATTATATCCAATTTTACCCTTCGGTAAATTTTTAGTAAAGGATATTAAAGGAATATTTTTTTCGTTTTTCGTACGAGGAACTTTTTTGACTTTTCCGACAAAAGTACGAGAAAAAATGTTTTTTTTAACTTATACGGCATGAATGGATTTTTAAAACATTATTTCCAAGAATCTTCCTTTACAAGTTTTCATTTTTATTTTTAATCAACTTCTTTAAGTTTACAATTTATGACATGTTAAGAAAGGAAAAGTGTTTTTTTTATGTAGAAAGGATATTTTCCTCAAGAATGATGTTCAAGTGTTTTATCAAAATTATTTTCCATCTAAGATGATAAAGGGTTCTGTTTTTATCCCTATTATTACATGGATTTTATTATGTTGTGATGGAAAAATTTTTCTGAATTCCTTTATCTTATATGAATTGTTTTATGATGACATGTTGTTTAAGAATTCCATTTTTATTACATGGGTTACGCTATGATGTGTGGTTTATGATTATGTGGCACACATAAGAAAGGATTCATTATAAGATGGGTGGGACCTATATCTCCCTCCAATGCATTGGGTAAAGATTTTATATCTCATGAGATAAACATTTCTGGAATGGTAGGTTATTCCGGTTAAGTGAAACAGGACTGAAACAAGGGTTACTCGATTCAGAAAGGGACTTTGTCCACTAAGATAGTCTTGGCAATGAGTCTTGACTAATAAGAAATGATTCTCTATGATTATATGTGAATGCCAAAAAGTTTCATGTTTTATGTTATGATTATTGTGATTACATTTCACTGCCATGATTTATCCCATGTTATGAAATTTGCTCTCTTTTGCAGGTTATGATTTCCAAAATGTTATGTTCTTATGAATATGATGTGATTGATATTACTTTTGTTTACCCTTACTGAGAATTTGAGCTCACCCTTTTATGTTTTCTTTTCCCCAGGATATAAAGAAAGGTTTTAGGTTAAAAAAAGGAAGATCTTTATGGGAGATGTTGAAGATCTTTCACCATGATTAGGAGATTACGTTCCGAGTTTCCAAAGACACTAAACTATTATGATCCTTATGTGTGTGTTTTTGTTATGTACTAAGTATTCCGCAAAAGTAATGTAATGTCTATGTACGTCAGGCTTCGGGTCTCTACACAATACATATAAATTAAGGAATATATTTTTCATTGAGATTTTGTTGTATTTGTACACGGGGAAGATAATACGGCTTCATGGGTTATACATAAAGATTGTGTCGTACTGTGAACCTCTATTTACATCATGGTAATAGATGGTATTACATATGGCTTTTGAGACATAGTTACAGATTAGCTAGGCATTACTCCCAATGATGGATGGGATGACTGAGCATACCAACATACTATTAAGGTCTCAGAGGATGTAATGAGGTTCTGGTTATTGTAAATTACCTAAAGATGAAAGGATAACATGAAATTGGTTGATACTTCTTATAATAATAGCTATCACTCTCCTATTTCCATGTAACCATTCTATGATCTATATAATAGGCCTTTTAAGTCTCTTTAATGATGGACTAAAATTATAATGACATGATTTATTGGGAGAGATATGGTGAAAAAAAATTCAGAGGAGGTTCAGGTTATCCATGAGCGTAAGGGACATCCCAGAGAAGATATAATTATTATGAAGATCGATGTTGTAGACCATTGGAGTTCGATTTGAGAGCCCATTTTTTCCTAAGAGTATCCCCACAAAAATAAGGGTGTAGGTTTTCCTAGTGAGGAAATCATTCACAGAGGTTAGTCCATCCATTCGATATCCTATGAATGGTTGGTCATATTTCATACCAGTTTTCTATTCATCTATAGTTGGTTTGAGTACATAAAATATTCCATGTGTCATATATAAGGTGATATAGAATCCTCTATATGAAACTTATTGGCTCGGGTGAGCAAGACATCAGAGATTGATCCATATTAATATATTACTCGATGAAGATAATGTTTTAGTGGGACATGATTCTTCATAGATGGATCCTACACATAGATTGTGTGGTTTGGAATCATGAGAGTGTTCATGATTGTAACACCCTGAGATTTTATGAAAAATATTCATTTATTTTCAATGATGTCTTCTATTATACACCGCACCAAGTTTAGCTTGTACTATACGCAACACCGTATTAGCTTGCAGTATACGCAACACTATTTTTGGCTCTTGTTACACACAATTTCAAGTTCATTTGATAGAAGTTATTCTCCCCTACATTGAGTCTGTATATATATATATATATATTCAATATATAAATAAAATATGTTTGGATTCTATTATACGCAACAAAAATGGAGTCTTGCACTACATGCAACCCTAACTTGGCTTGCATTACATGCAATCGCAACCTTCTTCGATAGCGTGTGTTGTACGCAATATCGGGTTTCACTAAACAATGATATATGGTTATAATATTATTATGAAATAGCCTTTATGAATAGTATTAACTAAATTTTGAATTTTATAACATTATTATTCATCTTACATATTTTCTAGAACATGGTATGAGAAAAAAATAATTTTTTCGGGTATAATTATTATTTTTGAAAAAATGCAGTTTTTCCGCCTTTTGATGGCGCACCCACTTTAAATCTAGCTTTTTACATGTGAATAAGTTCAATTTGACAAAATAATATTTTTATTTGGAATCAGGATAAAAAAATTTACTTTGGATAAAATTTTCATATTATTCTGATAACTTTCATATTTTAATGAATAGTAAAAACACGCTATACTTTAATTAAAAACAAATTTTTTCATTGTAATAATTTATATGGTTAAATTATAATATTGGATGGTTTTAAAGTATTGATATAATATATTTTTACCATTTAATATAATTTATGTCATTAGCATTGATTTTACATTGAAGTCGTAGGTTAAATCAATTCATTCTTTTGCAATGTTTTAAACAAAAACCTGTTTTCATTCGACAACGAGATTAATTTTAATTAAATTTCTGCAACTTCTGCTAATTAAATTAAATAAAATGGATTCCATATTTGGATTCAGTGGGTCCAAATTATGTTAATAGGTTACTTTTATTTTTATGATATTGTGAATAGTAACTATGGTAATTTTTTATTTACTACAGTTAAAGGTAAATCGGGTAAATAAGGGTAAAAATAATATTATAAAATTACCATAACACTTGGAAAAGTCCTATTGGATTAATAAAAGTCAACCCATATCACCTAAGGGTTGGACTAGATTAATTTCAATGAATGTTGACCATGAAATAATATAATTATTATTAAAACCAAAGAAAGTGACAACATGTCACTTTCTTAAATCTTATAAGTATATTAATATTAATTTCTTGATAAACTTCATGAAACATCAAACATGAATAGTATCACAAAATATAATAAAATTATCTACATCATATTAATTTATTTATAATTTTTAGGGATTAAATAATTATCATTAATTGTGACACAATAGTGATGCAGAAATTGTTTATCTAGTGAAAAATCAAGAATACAGTTTTCATTAAACTAATAGAGTCCCTAAAAGGCTCAAAAACCTTACCAAAACATATTGTTCATGTAAATATAAAGCATAATCATCCAATGGTCTAATATATGACCATTTGGAGCCTTATAAAAGCGATTATTACACATATATTATTTTATTTTAAATGATGCCAAAGTTGTCACCTTATAATTTAAAAAATATAACAATTTAAATATTGTGATTTTAATATGATAAATTATAGTAAAAGTATTATTGTGAAATTTAATATATTTATATGAATCAGATAATTTTATTTTTAATTTTTATGCATCGAATAAGTATATAAAACAATTATACAAAAATGTTGTAGTAATTATTTTATTAAGAGATATACCAAATAAATGGTTTTAAAAATATTTAAATAAATATTATATTAACTATTTAATGTACTCCATGAATTTTATAGACACATTTGACATGTTATGAATCTATTAAATATTTTAGTTAGAATATATCCTCTGTGTATATTTTATTTAAATTCAAATAAATGAATAGTGTCAAAATTGACACTATTGTTATTTTATAAAAATAACATATTATTAAATTGTTTAAAAATCACAAAAATATTTAAAAATTATAAATTGAAATTTATATAGTCTCAAATATAATAAAGTATCAAATTATGGAAAATTAACAACACATAAGTTATTATTTATAACTATTTATAATTTATAATTTTATTACCACAAATAAAGGTAAATAGATTAAATAAGGATAAATTAAAATAATAAGGTTTATCATAAGATCAAAACATGTATAAATTTTATTTGTGGATGATATTACAAACATATATCATCTAATATTCTAATTGAGTCATTTTTGGAGGTCTTTATGTGGTGTTTGAATTTATATTAAACTAATATTTTTGAGCATTCCAAAGGTGCCCCTCTCCTCCCTTATAAAAGGGCACCTCCTCCCTCTCTTCCTCACACAATTTGGAGACTTGAATCTCGGCAAAAACCTGCCAATTTCACTTCCCCACATCCTTAGAAACCTACTAGAGGTACTGGTCTTCTCAAAAGACCAACTCTAGTGCCCTAAGAGAAATTTTAAAGGAGGCACTTCGAGAAAGAGGTAATACCTTCTACCGTTTTCTTCAAGTTCCATTCTTCTTATACTCCCTCTTATTTATTTGTTTCATTATTAAGTAATAACATCGGTATCCCTCATATACTGATATGTTATTATAAATATTAAACAACCATATTTCACCTTCTATCCATCCTACGGAAAACAAACCACGTGTGCGTACGTACGGAATACCATCTCCACGCCGCGGTGTAATCTGTTTTTCCACCACCACCTTACATGGATTGGTATAATGGAGTAAATAATGACTATATATGATTTTTGTAAGGTTATATTGATTCTGAAATAGTATCCATACACTCCAATACAATTCCACAATCATGTGAACGATATCATCGCTCGTGCGTATGTACGGAATATCTTCTCCCCGATTTGATGTGACTCGTTCTACATGATCTTCATTGAATAATTATTATATAAATGAATTTAATGAATAAATATTATATATTACACTAATACCATTCTGTAAATGAGGTGTCTATAACCTAAAAATAGGAATAAGAATTTATTCGACAAAACACACGTATGAACATAAAGCAATAAACACCCGAATAACAAGTAGCAATGAAATGATACTAATAAGAAGCTAAGAAAATGACCATATTTGATATCATAAAAATATGTATGATTCTTGAATAAGTCAATGACATTATTCAAAACATTATACAGGAGGTTTAGACGCTTACGAAGCAAATTGGACCTCAGGTAAAGGAAAATCTCACAATCTCATTATTATCCGAGATTGTTTATACTTTTTTATTTACATAGGTGTATTTTATCATCCACATCCATGATTCTTCAATATGTAATATTATTTATATCCTCCTACAATTTTTTAAATCCAATTTTACCCTTCGGTCAGTTTTTAGTAAAAGATATGAATGGAATCTTTTGTCATTTTTCGTACGAGGTACTTTTTGAATTTTCCGGTGAAAAGTACGAGAATAATGTTATTTTTAACTTATACGGCATGAAATGATTTTTACGGTTTTATAAAGCCTTATTTTCATGAAGCTTCCAATAAAATATTTCATGACTATTTTCAAAAAAATCCTTTTCATTTAAAATATCATGAATTTTTTTGAAAAGAAAATGATTTTGAAGAAGAAAGGATATTTTCCTCAAGAATTCATTTCAACTATTTTATTAAAACGATTTTCCATCTAAGATGACATTATTTCATATGTGTCTATTTCATGTATTATGTCCCAATTATTTACATGGTTTCTATTTTCTTATGATGAAATGATATCCATTTTTTTTATATGGATTATGTTATGATATAATGATGTTTATGAAACCCATTTTATTCTTTGGGTTATGATGAATGATTTATGTTAATGTTGTGAATCAAGTAATAATGATTTCATTTTGAGATGGGTGTGACCTATATCTCCCTCCAATGAATTGGGTAAAGATTTATATCTCATGAGATAGACATGGATGGAATGGTAATTTAATCCGGTTCATTGTTACAGGACTGAAACGAGGAGTGAACTCAATCCAGAAAGGGACTTTGTCCACTATGATGTTCTTGGCAGCAATGCCTTGGATACTATGGAAATCCTTAAATGTGCTGAATGGTTTCCAAAATTACATGTTTTATTCCCATTATAGTTTATCATGGTTGATGTTCCATTATGATATATGCCCTATGTACTTCCACGATTTATGTCTTTGCACAAGATTTTGATGTTTAAATTTCATGTTCACGTTTTTTTACTTCCAAATGGTTATGGAATTTTTTATGTTATCTATGTTTGCCCTTACTGAGCATTTGAGATCAACGTTTTTATGTTTTATTTTTCCAAGGAAATAAATAGAGGTTTTAGGTAAGGAAACAATAAAGGTAACATCGTTATGGGAGTTGTTGAAGATATTTCAACATGATTAGAGGTTTATATTCTGAGTTTCCAAAGACACTGAACTATTACGATCCTTGTGTGTCTGTTTTTGTAATGTATTAAGTATTCTGCAAAATTAATGTAATTTCCATGTACATCAAGCTTCGGTCATCTACAATGATATTTATTATGTGCGTAAGATATAGATGAATTATTAATACCCCCACCTTTATGTGTATATTATGATTTTTAAGGAAAACAATACATGATCGAGTGGAGAATGCAATGACACTAGTTTTTTGGATTTAGTCCTACAAATATTTATATGTATATATTTTAATTTTTCCTCATAATTTTCATGGTTTTCAGGTGTCTTTAAACACAAAAATTAAATTTTTAAAAACATTTCTATATTTTAATTCAAAAACACATCATTACATTATATATAGTTTTACTATTGTTTGGAACCTCAAATGGGATTTTTAAAGCCACACTTGATTCAAAAAAATTAGTTTAACTTAGGCATGACCTATTGTTGGTCTGCTTGAGACATTTCTTTGAGTAATACATTAGACTGTACATTATTTGAATTAATTAATATAATATAATTATCTATTAAATATCTTTTTGATTAATCCTCTCTCTTTAAATACATATTTAAATAAAATCCATAGGGTTATCCACATAACCCTAGGATGATTTAAGAGGAGGAGGAGTGTTCATCATTTGTTTGGAAAAACCTGAGGACTCATAATACAAAATTGTTTGAGGTGCACCCTGGATTATGTGATAAACAAAAAAAATCTAATTCTATACCACTGTGAAGATCACACTTCACCAATTATTAATATATACTTGGGATATGAATCATTATTTATGGTTTTCTCCCTTTTGATTAAATAATTTTCATGTATTTTTCGTACGCATTCTTTTATTAGTGATTATTGTCCCTTTTAGGAGTCAAATTATAAATTTTATAATTGAACCATGTTTACCATTGTTAATACTGTTTTATTCTTCTATGTTCCTATTTATGTAATCTCTAACAAAGACTACAAAAACCAATTATGTATTAAGATCGTTATTGTTCATTTTCTCCCACTACTCTTCACATTTTTAATCGTTGGCCTCTGGGGGCATGATTTGACATTGGCAAGGTGGGTTCAAGGAAGTTAAAGACCTCAAATTTACCATGGCTATTTAAATTATTTATAAAGAAGAAATTTGGGTATGTGTTAAGGTTTTTTGTGGGATGTGGGTAAGAGCATCAGATATTTGAGATCCAGTGTGGTAGAATTCACCTGAAAGAACCCCACGTGGTTAATTGAAGTTCTGATTTTTTGTTATCAATATCTGGAAATATATATCTTATAGTGGAAAAAATGATATCATTGATTCTAGTGGTCAATAGATCATAACCCATAGTATAAATATGAGACTTGTGATCCATGGGGAGAAACATGGTCTCTATAAAAAACCGAAATAGACACCATGTATCCTTGATGAACACATGTCATATAGCCCCAAGGATGTGGTGGCTAGGGTTTCAAAAATTTATCACAATCAAACTACATATTGGACTCCACACAAAACATGTGGCCCAGTGATGGAGTCCTAACATGTACACTAGAAATAAACTATAAACATCCCGAAACATGACCATAGCCATTTTATACAGATACAATAATTTAATCTGATATATTCATGGTGTGTGGGCTTGGACATTGTACTCTTGTGTAGATTTAGATTACACTAGAGGGATAAAGTGGCTAAGACACAACAAGTACCACATATACATTCTGGGTATCCTAACATTACTTCCCAATCCATGTCCAATGTAAGATATGCCTATAAAATAGGTGTGGTCACATGCTGTGTGGCCCTGAATAAATTCATTGTAGTTCCCACATAAACATCTACCGTCTATATATCTTTCTATGGGACTTCGATTTTGGCCCCTGAGTATCCTACATTGAGTAGAATTTCACCTGGTACATGGTGGTATCCATCACTCCAGAATAAGAGATATGATGTGTGGTGTTCTGATTAGACGCCTTATTCAAGAGATGCTTGAATGATGATAGTGGTCAAGTAGTATCACATGAGAGATGATGGTGTTGGTACTCCCCTGTTTCATGAAGGCATGTATGAAAACCATTGTCATTATTACACATTAAATTTTGATTTTTTACATAAAGGTATACATAATATAACCCATAATATCATGAATTATTGTGTCTATAGGTAATTATGTACATTACCTAACAAATTAAAATAGAGGGTACATCGCCATTATTGAAAACCTATTTATCATGTTCATTATATTCCATGGTATTTAAAACTGCATGGGATAACATTGGGAAATACATAAGAATTTTTTAGATATAAATCCTAGTAAGGTAATTAAATTAATAATAACACGAAGAAGGAATTATATTTTAGAAAATAGTAATTTCAATAACACATAAAACTGGTGAGAATAATAATCATGAACAAAGAGGCACGCTATAACAGGATAACATAAAGGAAACATGGGAAAGTGGAAACAACTTTATACATGATATCATATACATATGTCAAGGAAAACCACCAATACATAATAAAATAGTGAAAATATTCTTGTGATGGATTAGGTTCCCTCCCTAATCCCATGAATGATATCTCATGAGACTAAAATTTAATATATTAAATTAATGTTCTCTATAATTCCGAGAACACCCATCACATTCAAATCAAGGAAATGCAATAGTCTTCAACATATATCATTCATTATAGAATAATATTGCATCACATAAAATTTCATGATCAAGAATCAATTTAATATATAAATAAAATTCCTACATAAATGTTGTATAGTTATGACTAGTTGAGTACCCTTTTGTGGAAATAGTGATTGTATTCACAATATAATGATTTGGAATGAAAAATTGTAGTGAAATCACTAAAACATAAGGGTCGTACTCACAAAATCATAAAATGGATTACTGAGAGAGAATTGGGACTCTCATCATTTTGAAATAATATGTAATTTATGAGGTATGTAGAAATACATATCCCAATAGTATGAATTGAAAATAAAAGGCATAAAATTTATATGATGCTTCAATAAAGAGGATAAGAAAATGATCCATAACCATTTTATAGTGATTCCAAAAGATTAGGATGAACTTCTTGAGAGATTGGGGGAACCTAAAAAGGACTATAGAAATTTTAGAGAAGTGTAATATTTTCCTCCAATGATATATTGTGAATAGGAAGCTCATAATGTGTGGGTTTATATTAAAAAAGGCTGGGGAGTTATTTTATTTTCAAACATAGGTTTTTAGACTCTATAAAATCATGTAATAAAAACCACAAAAAATCCACTGGGTTTCCCATGGTTTCCACTAATGGTCATTGGAGTTAAGTAATTTATAATGAAAATTTATAAAATCATTGAAATATTCACCATGTTGATTGGGAAGTGAGTTAGGTTCATGATGAAATGATTTTAAAACATTAAAATTTATAATAGGATTTTAGGGATTTATAACAACTTTATAAATTTAAAAAAATAACCTAAAAGTGATATTATTTTCAAAGGAAGATATATACTGGAATTTATTTCATTTAATCTCATTTAGTATGTTACTTTTGGGTCATTACTATGACATAATACTCATTGTATATCTATACCATATTTAATTTTTATCCTAAAAATAAACTATCTCAAAAAATTGGGAATATTTATCCATTAGATAATTTAGATATATTGATTCCAAAAATAATATTTATTTTATCTAAATAATTTTTAAATATGTGAATTTTATGTTTTAGAATAATAAACTATATTTATTGATGAATTTTGTTTTTTTAGAGGATAAATGTTTTCAAATCATTAATAAAATAAATTTTAACTTAATACATTTATATAATAAACTATAATTAATAAATAATATTTCATAAATATTTTTTATTAAAATATTAATTTTTTTAATGATTCAATAAATCATCAAACAAAATGTCTTAATTAAAATTACATATTACCATAAAATATATTTTTTGTTTCATTGAATCCTAATCATATATAATATATCAATAATAAGAATTAAATATAACCATTATTATACTAAATATACAATAAAAAAATTCATATTATTGTTATCTCTATACATATCACTTTATAAAACCATAAAACACCACAAGAATAAGTTACATAATGGTGATATTTTCATGAGGTGGTTTGAGATACATGATGTTTGTTGTGATATTGGAGAGATTGAAATTGTTCCGTAAATTCATTATGACATGATTTAGATGTTAGATCATTGCTTTGGATTGGTAAAGGGAATATATTATAGATTTTATATCACTTAGAATATGTGAAAAATTGGAATTAAATGGTAATATCATACCTTTTGAGGTCATTACTTACCTTTTCTATGTCAAAGGATTAATAAAACCCTATATTTATAATCATCATATGTTCATTGTTTTAAAACTATATTGTAAATGTTTATGATTAATAACAGTAATTCAAATCTAATTTGATATAATAAATTCATATAAATTCTCGTTTTATCTATAACAACAATATGGAATTTAATTTAACCATAGATGGAATGTTATTTACATCTATTCAGGTAAATACAATCTATAACCCCTTGTAAATTTCTCCTTAAAATGTTCATTCTATATACTGAATCATACGAGGGTAACTGTGTTTTATTTCATCCTCTAATTACCATGTTTTTCATTAAACTTTTTGTTTCTTCGTTGCACTTTGAAAAGGATAATTTCCGGAATTCACTGAACATTATCTCTGTGATATATGATATTGATCAATTTTTCCTCATATGAATGATCATTTTGCAATAGTACCACCTCTGTATTCCACACATGTGCAGATTCTTGTATGTAATTAATAAAAGTGGGCACAAGGAAAACATCATGTACTTGAGAGAGTTTAGGTGGGATTTTTAATCAACAAGTGACCGATCTAAAGAAATTTACGATCTCAAAGTTAATTATGTACATTACCCCAATCTTTCCCTTATTCCTAAATCACATTACTTTATTTCATGGTGATATATAATGCAATAAATTATCTCCAACCTCAATCTCCATGTCAAATGAATGATTATCAAAATATATATTTTTTCGACTCTGAGGATCCATGATGTATTGTTTTATGGTCTTGACAATTATAAACATTTCAGGACCGCTTTTTTAAGTTGAAAAATGTTATCCTAGTATACAGGTGTTCGACATATCATCCCATAAATTGATTCTTAGAAAGACATTTGTACGCTTGAGTGGAAACAATTATTTTATGAAATTTTGGGGAATGGAATATGGTGATCACATCCCACTTTGATGTTAATTGTTCTTTCTACCAACATTTCCTTGAGTATCTAGATATTCCATTCACATTAGCACATTGTTTAAAGTTGATAAGTATTTATGATGTTAAAAATAATATTTAGAGTTGTTTGGTGGATCTTCTAGAAAATAGAGGTAAATAAAGGTTCTTGATCCTATATAATTGATGGTGGTGTTCCATGAAACTTATCCACTTATATAATGTTTATCTTTCAATTTGATCAAATTAGAGTAATGTTAATTTGTAATGAAGTGAGAATTTATTGTAATATGATCCCCCAAAACCCATATATTATTATTTCATCATTATTTTGTTGGAATACTAGTGACTAAGTCCATCATTATATTTTATAATCTTTATATTGTTTTAGGTTAGGGTTTAATCACCCCTTTTGATTAGTTTCCTTTCATCATTCAATATCTAACATATAAGACATCATGTTGTATATTCTTTAATTGCCTTCATCATGTTGTCCAAAAAGTAGTTCTCTCAATGATATTAATATATATTTATTCTCCTTGGATGGATAAAAAATTTCAATATATGTGCTTCATCGAACAACTCTTTATTTAACTATGGATTATATTGTACACATAGACATGACCCGACTCTTATAACTCCTTATTATTTAATTTTAAACACTAAGGATTTACCTTTTCTTATAGCATATACGTTCCTATTAATTTTCACATAATATTTTTAAGAATACTTTATGTTCAAAAAGGGGGTTATTGGGAATAATTTGTGAAATTATTGATGTATTATTCCTTTATAATTCTCATGTCCAAACATTTTGAGAAGAATAAGATCAGATCCTTCTCAATTCTCATTAGTTATAAAATTTCATAATATATATTACTTTTGGAATCTTTCAATTTATTTTCCTTCCTCGGATGTTATTGGACAGTAAATTAATAGTCTTTAATCTTCACTAACCATTTTCTTGGGTGCGTATTCTTCTATATCAATGTGAATATATATAGGAGGATCTTATAATCAATATAAATTTCACAGTACTCTATAAATAGAAAATCCCACTAGATTTTCCCCATTCTGATTAATGAATCCAACTCTAGATCATGATTTGGGTAGTTAAATTCATGAACATTCAATTACCATGATCCATAGGCTACACATTATCATTTTTCATTATTACACATCCCAAAATCTTCTTTAAACTGTCACTGTATACAATGAAAAGTTACCCACCTGGGTGTAGTATAAGTAAAAATGTAGTGACAAGCATACAATTGCGTCTGATTATGATCTATTCTCATTAATTATTCCAAAAAATACTTTAGTCCCTTCCGAGTAATCTTTTTATTGGATTTAAAAACAATGACACCTTTCTCAAATATCCGTGATAAAACCAGATAATCCAGTGAATGTATGGATTTCCATCATTATGGTTAGTGTTTTATATCATTCAACTATATATATTTTTGATGTATACATAGATATCCCATTTTTTGTGATAAAATTAATCATGAATGATACTCGTTCTATGGATAATGTTGACTGAGAACTCATTGTCTATTCCAGAAGGAAGACTAGACATTTAATTTGGAAACAGACAAATTAATTCCCATATAATGAGCATTTCATCCCAGATGTATTTTTCGTTAGTCAAAGTTTTTTATCAAGGTATTCCTTATCATAATGAAATAATATTTATTTATGGGATTATGAAACTAAACAATATTCATTATCCACTTTGTACATATAAAAAATCATAGGAAAATTTTCAATACAAAGAGTGATTTTATTGTCATGGAAATTTGTGTTGTCTATATGGAAGGAAATACATTCCACTCTTATAAATATATAATTGGGATATAATAAATTCACCATTTTTTATATTCACCAAAAAAAAATCTTACATGCATCTTGGTGGTGGTGGAATATTTCTACAAAATGTGTTTTATATGAGTGAATGCATAGAACCATGGATGATAAAAAATGAATTCATTACTTTATTATTCTTCTAATAATTTACTTAATCAAATTTGGATTTGGTATGGGTGTTATAAAACTATAAAATGCATAAACATGAATCCAATTACCTTAATGAGAAAAATTATAACATTGATTTATTCGGTAACTTATGAATTTATATGCTGCAATCTATGTCATCCATTATAAATTTCCTAAAATAACATTTTTTTTGAATCAATTTTCCCCTGAAAATGGTTCATAACAATATTCTTAATTTACCATTGATTATTCCATTAGAGTGTCAAACAAGGTGTGCCACAATTCCCATTATTAAGAACTAGTTCCTAACAGAGTTTAGCTGATTTCTGTGGTTTTGGTTGTCATGAATTGTTTCCAAATCACCATCCACATGTATTATCTAGAAATGTATTTATTTTCTTGGAGTCCAATTAATATATAATTTTAAAAAATATATGTATGTATTTATATGGTTATAATTATCCCTAACACATTAACTAGAGTTTTCAATTCCAAATCCCAAAAAAATAATAAATATGTGATCTCATACAAATTATTTGAACTGTTGTATTTATTATAATGTAATTCATGTTTTATTAGAGAATGGTACACCAAATACAACCCATATGATCATTAATTATATTTAATTTGTTTAATTAGGCAAATTACATTACTCCATAAAATAGTATTTACATATCCATTATTATAATTTTTTAACAAGTTCATAGTATTCCATTATACATTAAATTGCATTGGATAACCTGGGGATATAAATAAGAAAATTGTGAGCTATAATGACTAGTAAGGGAAGTAGAAAATAATAACGTGTATAATATATTTCAGGTTATAAAATAGGAATTTCAGTGTGACATAGAATGTGTGAAACTCAAAATCATGAATTAAGAGGCATGATATAACAAGAAAACATAATGTCATCATTTGAAATTGGAAAAAACTTTAAACATGAAATCATAAACACACATCATGTATAACATCCAATACATCAAAAAATCGAGCTAAAATTACTCTTATAGATTAGGATTACTACATAATACAATCCATGACATATCCTGATACTATAAAATTACCCACTACGTTGGAGAACTATATAATTATGGGGGAACCTATCGCTTTAATGTCATGTACATGTATAAGTGTGACACATATATCATTAAACATAATACCACATTTCATCAAATTTAATTCATATATAAATGTGTTTGGAATGAAAAAATTTTAATTTACCAAAAAAATTATTTTATGTATGTCTATACAATTTCAATTCAGCGAAAATAGCATTGGTATTCACAATAAACATAGTTAGAATAAAAAATCGCACTAAAATTTCTGTAGCATAAAAATAGTACATAAATATTCAGTACATGGTTTAATGAGTACAAATGGGGTCTCTTAAAAATTTAAAATAAAATGTATAGTAATATTTATGTGAAAAAATATCCCAACAATAGTAATTGGAAATAAAAATGTAAAATTAAGTAGTTAGTTGAATAAATAGGAGAAGGATCGTATCCCTTACCATGAGAGGGTGATTCCAAAAGCATGAAAATTGAATCCTGATAGATATTGGGAACCTTTATAGGACTCTATATAAGGTATAACAATATAATTACCAGGATAATTGTTTTTTATTGAATAGAAATGGGATATTTGGTGGGTTCATATAGGATAATTGAGGGGAGCTCATTATTATTTATCAAACATAGGTTTTGGATTCAATATAATAAATTAATCAAAACCAAAAACCTTCACATAGTATCATCCCAAGGATTCTACTCATGGGGATTGGATTTTTATTTTACAATGATAGGGGCCAAAATCATTAAAATATTACCTTTTCTGATGTTGAACAGGGTCATGTTCATAAAGAAATGACTTGAAAACATTAATATATATTATATGTTTTGTTAGGTTCCTAATGGATTTATAAAATTATTGAAATCACATAAAAAAATTAATTCAAAGGGAAAATATATATTTTTTAATGTATTCTATTCACATAATTAATTAATTCACATTTCAGACATCATAATGTCATAATACATACCTTATATTTCTACCATATTTAATTTTTACCCAAAAATTCCATTGCGTTTGGAAATTGTGAAAAAAATTATCATTAGAAAATTTCAAGGATTTTATTAAAAAAATTAACATTTATTTAATTAAAAAAATATTCTAAATATATGAATTTTCACTTTTAATTTTCGAATCTATATTTATTTGGAATTACTGGGGATTTTTTAACTAATAGCTTTTTAACACTTATAATTTTTTTAACATTGTCAAATTATATTATAATATAACTAATAAAAATTATTTAAAAATAATTTTTTATTAAAATATAATTTACAAAAAATGTTTAGTAATTCATGAAATGAAATATCTTAATTGAAACTAAATATTACCCAAACTTCTAATTTTTGTTTTAACGAATTAAAATAAAAATTATATAGAATGTAACAATAATAATAAGTAAATGTAACAATTATTATTATTATAAACATACCTATTCATAGTATTATGGTCATGATACATATACTTCTGTTACAATAGAAATATTTTTAAGGTAAGTTGTGTGATGGTGTGATTTTTAGGGGGTGGTTCGACATTGATGTTGTGGGACATGGTCTAAATGAGCACGATCATCTCCTAAAAATGGTTTCAACCATGCTTTAGTTCTTTGATATCAGCATAGACTTGGTCAAGCGAAAATACTAGTGATTATATTTACCCTATAAGAGGCTATAAATGAGATTTAGTGGGTACAATGCTACAGGTCGAGGCAAACACTTAAATTGTATGTGAAAATGAGTTTTATGAAAAGCCTGTATTTATACTAATATTATGATCACTATTCAATAGATATATTATCAATAGTGTTGATGCTTAATGATATTTTAAATATGATAGTATATAATAAATCCAAAGAAATAAATGTGTTTTATGTAACTATAATAATAAATTAAATTCAATGATAAGTTGAATTTTATTTATAAAATTTATGGTCATTATAGTGTTGGTGCACATACTCTTTACTCAGATATGGTCGTTATACCCAGATACTAGAACAGGGAATGACAACTCATTTAATAGAGCGGTAATCAAACTCATTCAAACTCAAATGGTAAGAATGTACAATACATGAGCGAGGTATTATTCAACTATGGGTCATAGTAAAGAGGGGTGGGCCCCTTCAAAAATATTATTGTAAAGTTCTGTTTGATGTTGGTAATTGGAGATGGGCAATTGGAGCTGTGGAAAGACTAATAATTTTTTGCTCAGATATGGATATGGATATCCTCTTTCTCTCTCATCCATGATTATTTAATATAATATATATTTGTTTTTATTAATTCACCTCGTATTATGGGTTGTTCTTATTTCTATTTCATCCTTATATTTATCACATCATGTTTTCTGGGATTTCATATTGAGTATGTATATACTAACCCCTGCATGAGATTTTCCCGTATGTGTTTTTTCTTATGAAGATGGCCTAAATATTAGATGTGAAATATATTCATATTACAAATAATTTGTTACATATTCAATGTTCATTGATTGTACAAGGAGATTGATATTTAGTTTATATTTAAATTTCCTTTATCTAATTATTTTTTTATTTTGGACATCAATTCTGGTTAGGTGTGTTTTTATCCCCTTTACACTTTTTATTATATATTTATACTCTAATTTTTTCCATATTTGTTATCTAATTTGTGGTAATAATAAATATATTTATGTCATTTATTTTTAATGGACACTTTTTCATAAAGATGATTGTGTCCATGCATATTAAGAAAATTAGAATAAGGCATCACATTTTAGTTTATTCCTTCATGTTATTTTTTATCTAATGCCTAGACTATTAGAGGAATTATTGGTGTTGTAACACATGGATTTCAATAGGATATTCAAGTCATGATCAGTCATGTAGTGACATGTTTTACTTATCAATTTTGGAAGGGTCTCCAATAATCAATGGAAACAAAGTACAAGTGTATAATAACCTTTAAACGACTAAGAAATGGTTGAATTGACATGTTAATTTATATTATTGAGGATACTTTATTTCTTTTTTTGAATTGCATTAAATGGTTTATTGGAGTGGTATCTATCATTTTTTGTATCTCAATACAAAAACATAAACCCATAAATAATATATAAGACCCCATTTTAAAATTGTTTGGAGGCCATGTTTGTCTAGATCATGTTGGGCTAAGATGGGTGATAATTTATAACGCTGATAATTATCATCTAGGATTAAATGATTAAATTTATCATTTTTAGAATATATTATAGATGGATTGGATTCAACAAAAATAATATTCCAATTTTTATCATCACCATTATGAGTATGAGGTCGATGATATGGTGTTTCTCTAGGGTTTTGTTCAATTAAAATAAGATCACTTGGGAAAGAATGTGAAATTGGCATGGAATTATTTAATTATATATTAGATTTTGGAGAATTTATTGATTATTTGTAACTAGTGGTAATTTCTATTACGAAAATACTACATTTACTATGTATTTCATGTATCCACACTTTAAAATTATTATCCAAACCTATCACAAATTCTCGAATGGCGGTATAACCTATTTATATCCTAGATTATTAGAAAATGGTTCTTTATAGTAGATTGACCCCATTGGTTAATTTTTATTATTATTATTATGTAGATATCGATGCGAATTGAGATAAGTATGTTTCAATGATTGATAAGTGGTCTCACTTGTTTTCTTCATAAGTTCATTACAGAAATTTTGGGGGAAGAATGTGGATTGATGGAGATAATTGTGACACCTATAACGTCACTAATAAATCTTGTTTTGTGATTAATTAATTTATTCTAGGCATTAATATGTGCTTGAATTAGAAAAAAATATTTTTTTAGAGAACTAGGATATGTATCATTTTTAACATATAGTTATTATAAACAATGAAACATACAATGTGATAATGGATTATTTGTACCAAATGGGGTTTACATAGATTGATCCCAGTATAACTAACAATTTAGGTCTCTATAGGAATCATGTAGTTTAGATTATAGAGACACAATGGATCTATAATTGATATCTCATGGCTTCACTAATCTTGTGGTCAAACTGTAAATCCCTTTAGAACTAAAAAAAATCATTTTTAACCAAATATTCCCTTATGTGATTTTCCAAAAATCACACTCACATGCATAACTCTCTCCATTGGGATAAGAGATTCTCCTCATTGTATTTTAGAATATACACATTTGATTCAATGTTTTATTTCTTTAGTAAATATTCTTTCTTATTAATGTATTATTTATTGCCCATCTTCATAAATTGTCAATCTATTTCTATTGATTTTTGAAATTTGTGCTAACAATTAGGAAAAGCCTAGTGTTTTTAAAGGGGATATCTTATTCTAATGGTTTTGGAATTTTATGATTTATCATGATATATTCTTTTTGTTTTCATCAATTTAAATGATATTATAAATGATTGTAATGTAGGTTAATCTATTTAATGGTTTATTTTTCAATAGATAACATTCAATTCATGATATAGTTTTGTTTTTATTAAATAAATTTTGATTAAACTGTATTGTAAATTATTATTCCTCTGTGATTATGGTGATACATAAAGTGTTTTGTGAATTTTTGGTTTTACTAGTTATTTTCAAAAGTAATTTATTTAAATTCGGAAGATATTTTTTATAAAATTACCCAAAGAGGATTTGATATTTTTAAATGGGTTTTAAAATGGTATTTGAAAGGTTTTTTACTTACGAATGTTGTTTAAATATTAATCCCATGTTTTGTTTCTAAAATTGATAATTATTTTTGACATATTGTAATTGGTATATATGGTACATGATAGAACATGAGTGTGTGAGGAAATTCGAAACCTCAATCCTTTTCCTATGACATGTACAAGCCATGTTGAGATATCAATGGGACAGAGAGAGACATTGGGAGTAAGAATAATGGGGATTCCAAAATGTATCCATTTGGAAAAAGGGTTTCCAGGAATGTATATTAGGATTCATGGGAGATTTAGAGAGATTATAAACATGTTTTATATTCATACATGGACATCAAACCATGTATTAGAGTAAGACAAACTGGACACCATTTCTTGGAGCCCATGAAGAGTAGTTTTGTTGCCTAATTTTATTTTATGAACCATTCATTTATGTTTGAAACCCTTTTTTATTTATTTTATTTCTCACACCCATTATAGTTTCATCCTTATACTATATTTGGGTGAGTTGAGCATGTTTGTGTTGGGTGGGTTCAATTCATTTTTATCCCACCCTTTTTTACTCATCCTTTAAAAAGGTGAATGTTTTGATAAACCCAATGGAATGTTCTATAATCAATTATTTCATGTGATAATTCTTTAAAAATAAATGTTTTTTCAAATTTTGATTCAAATTAGAGATGTTTTTTTCATATAAAAGTATTATATAAATTGATGATGGTATTATAGTGAACTTTTTCATCAAACCCTATATATTCCATTTTTCATATGTTGATAACGTTTTCTATGGTAAAAGATATTGTATATTAACCATGTTGTTTAGTGGACCTTCCTAATTACAAATATTCATGGATTATTTTGATGGTGGAGATGATGGTCTCAAGGATATTACATCATGTGTACCAGTTTTTGGATTTTATATCATTTCAGATCACATGAATATTTATTTTTTCCTTATCATTTTTGATCTTTTGAATTTTTATACTATATATATATATTTCTTGTTTATAAATTTTGATGTTATGATGTTATGATATTTATTATAGTCATTTTATTTATACTATATTTTTGGTTTATATTTGTTTGATGATTTTTATTGGTTGGTGTGGATATCCAATTGATGGATGGGTCATACATATATCAAATGATGAAAACATTACCACATGGTTATGAGGGATTCACAAATATCTTTTATTATCCCATGATGATTGGGAAATCACTTCATCACTTATAGAATGATGGTTTAGGGGACATGTTTGTTTGACCTGGATTGTTTTATTACATACCTCTATATGAGTTTCTAACTCTCCCATTCTCATATGTGGAAATCATTATTGATATACACACATGTACAACATGGTTCTTAAAGGTAACCTCTTTTTTCACAATGATAATTACCATTAATTTTGAAATGGTTAAAATTAAATTTTAGCACTAAATTTTCTATAATAAACATCCATTATGACCAAAACCCTCACTATAAACCCAACACAGAATGATCGCCTTGTTAATATTGATCACACCACACTATATAACTTGTAAACATTCAGCTTCATGTTTTTTCAAAACCATATCAATAGAATGTTATAGTTTGGAGGTATCTCAATTTCATTTAATCATATTCAACATGATTTATTCTATTTATGTTGAATCAAAAATCAATTATTATATTATTTCAATGAATATATGTTTATGAACGTCATTATATTTAGTCTCACTTTTCATTTAAATTAAAATCATTAAATTTCTCAGAATTTTAGTTATTCATAGGTTGTTATAAGTCAAATGAATATACAAAGTCATACATGCTAGGAAATAGAAAAATATGATCCAATAAATTTTTACATTCATAATCAAAGACATACACTTAGTAAAATTCATGTGGGATTTTCAAATAAGTCATAAGTTGTTTGAGAAAAAGTCATAAGCTGTCTAGATTCAACAAAGTATTTCCAAA
Organism: Viscum album; assembly: GCA_963277665.1. NCBI lineage: Eukaryota > Viridiplantae > Streptophyta > Magnoliopsida > Santalales > Viscaceae > Viscum > Viscum album. The sequence goes on from OY728130.1 coordinate 1,717,641,967, forward strand.
CATAAACAAATTATCCAATATAAACATTTATTTGATCTTTAGGGATTCTAAACCACTTAAAATCAACTCAAATAACAATTTAAATTGTCTATATTAGAAAATAATCAGCTTACATACATGCAGCTGTATTGATGGTTTTGATAATCTTCCATCCATATTTTAAAAGTAAATGTATTACAAAAATTATCCAATGTAAATACCCTATTCAACTAAACATATCAACTACAATAGATTCAAATCATAAAGTCCTAGAATATTCCTCATCGTACTAGAAAAAATAGTTTTAGAAACTATAATTACTTCCATGAATTAGGTAAACTATTAATCTCATTACAATCCTCAAAACTAATTGCACATAATAATACCTTAATTTAGAATTATAAATTTTTTTCAAAAGGAAATGTAATTTCAAAACCATTAATGAAATTATTTATTAACACATATTGAGTGAAAAAATAATGTCCCACCTATAATTTAAAAAAAAAGAATCAAAATATAAGAGGGGAGTTCAACAATCTCACCCTTTATTTTCTCTATCAATACCAATGAATGAAAATTGTATAACAATATGTTTTTAAATTTTATTCTAAAACAATTTTTTTAATTTCGTCCATCCCCATTATTGAATATTAATATAACATGTATGAAATAATACATTATAAATTCATTTATATTAATGTTCCATCAATTATCCCACTGTATGATTATTTAATCCACGATTGGTGCATAAAACAAGAAGTTCACATCAGGAAAAAAACATGTATAATTATAATCTAAAATATTAAGCAAATATATATATAATTTCACAAGAGCTATCCATATTTTTTTATGATAAAATTAATTTACCTAAATTTGGTATATATTATTATAATAATTTAATCAACCAGAAATAATGAACCCACATAACACAATGGTTATAAAATTAAAAATTATATTCCATGTTTTCATTTTAAACATATAGATAATTATTAAAATATCATGATTTTTATTTCATATATTTTGAATCAAATCGTTCACTTAATATTAGAATTTATTATTGTGAAATCAAGGTTTTCATAGTAGATAAAAATCTACATTTTTTTAAATTTTTTAGGGACATTATATAATTTAACTTATTCTGAACTATAACTATATTAGCTTTTCAATATGAACCCCCAATGAATTATATCGCTATTTAATTCATCACGATAGATATACATATCATATTTTTTTATAGTACTAATTATTATATCATTCTAAGATAACTTCTTCCATCAAATATAAAATTCTTATTATAGAATGGATTTCATCATTGTTTTTTTCAATTTTGAAAACTATCATTTAATATTTGGTTATCCACATGAGAACTATCCTCATTTGAATTTGGATGTGTTGTTAGAAAAAAGGTATATACTGGAATAGGTTTTTCTTCATATATTGAAAAAAATGCTGAGAAATTGTTCTCAATGATGATACATTAGTCATTTCAACTCCATCCTTGAAATATTCCATCATGCCTTCCTACACTGATAATTTTCATATGTACATGTGTGTAATACTATATTTGGTATATTAAATTTAATAAAAAGAATAACATGACATATTATTCATATTTTTATAGATTTATTTTTGGGATATAATAATTTTTTTGCAGTGAATTATGTTTTGCATTTCATTATTGTACCTTTTATGTAACATGTCATGAGTACATGGGTCATATTCTTTTTAAAAAATCCAATGAAATTTTATTCCTCATGAATGTTGAATCTTTTATTTCCCATTATCCCATCAATTCAACTATGATTAGTATACTTTAGTTTATTTTAATGATGACCTAGATAAATTAATTTTTTAGGAAGGATCATCTATTTTACTATTTTATACATAATAAATTTTAGATTTATATTTATCTCCTCAATAACTATATTATCTCAGTAGTATACCTTATTTTATGTTATATCATCATTACATTTATACACACTTTCATTCATTTTTTATAAAATATAATAATTGATCATATTCTTCAATAGATTAAGTAGATCACAAATTTTTCTGGTGATTTTATATTGTAATTTCCTGGATAACATTTGAATTCATGTTTCCTTTTGTTTACTAAAAAAATATTTCATCCTTCCAATAATTTTTTTTGTATCCAATACATCGAAACATTTGATAAATTCTTCGTAAAATTGAACCAACATGCCTCCTTTTTTAACCACCATGATTTCAAAGATCGTAGATCTTCATTATATTTTCAAATTATTTTGAATCAAACTCACTTTATCTTTTTAGTTTTGTATTTTTTACTATCCTGTAATTACTATTTGTAATTGTATAATTATCTATTTCTTTAAGTTTTTTTAATTTATGATTCTTCCAATGGCTTATGCCCAAAACAGTTACATCACTAATTATTTGATATTAATATTTCTCATATATATTGTTAAATAATAATTCTACACATGACAACATTCATTTTTTACATATTTTATGCTCCAAAATTGTATTATTTTTGGCAAAAATATCTTTTATTCTTGAATCAATATACTATAGATATGTGGGTTGGATTTATATTATTTATATTTATCTATATTAATATAGTTATTTATTTATTACGTACAGAAAATACAAATAATGTTTTTTTAAAATTATCAGATTAAATTATGAATTGTACATTTAGTTTGGTCCATACATGGGATTGATCACCTAATGATCTTATATAGTAAAACTAAAAATACCATTTTCATTGAACCTAAATGTCATCTATATAATTTTACAAGATATCATATCTCTTCTGAGGTTACTATGATAAATCAACTTATTCCCCATCTATAGTTGGATTTTTAATTCTCTATCTAAGAAACATCATAGTAAAGATAATTCTCTCTTTCTAAATGGATCGTAAAATTTGTTGAAATTCCCTTTATAATAATATTATTAGAATAATAATGAATTTAATTTATTTTTTGAAATTCATATTCATGATCTTTTTTATTTATGGTTGTGACTTTGATTATAACATTTTTTATATTAGTTAAATAAATTCTATATTATTCTAGTGAATGGAACATAGAATCATGACCTATAATGTCATCTTCATACTATTGGATTTCATTTAGAAAATACTTCTCAAATTTTGATCATTTTTATTCAATATCATTATTCGATTGTTCTATATAATGATTTTTAGTGATATATTCATTATAAGAGATCTAGAAAATCATTAAACAATCTCCTAAATCATTTTATTTATTTATCCTTCTTATTTGGATTGTTTTATACACATCTGAACACTGTGGTCTAAATATTTTTCCAAATTTTTTTTTTCAAAATTGTACCATCTTCTTTTAATATCGTTTTATAACTATAATTAAAAGTTACAAATTTTCTAGTGATATGTTTTATGTTATTAAGTATTTAATAAAATAAATAAGGATATATATCGTCAAATTCATTTTTAATGATATGATCCTCAAAAATTTTTCTTATTGGATCAAGAGAATAATATTGGAATGATATTTTTTACAACTTATTTTTATAAATATGGTAATGTACACGTTGAATAATATTTAATTTTATCCTCAATAGTTTAATATAACAATAGATATTCTCATTCTATAACAGGATTTTACAGGGAATCATTAGCCCCTTACTTATTTAATGTGGTATTTCTAAACATATTTTAGTTTATTTTCTTTATTTATTTTAGTGTATTGAATGAAATATATACCTTGGATTCTTTGATATGTAAATCACATTGTTCATTAACACATAATCTCATGAAGACACTCAAGTGAATAAAAAAATCCAATCATTGGGATAATATGGAATCCTATTAGTGGTTTGACCTTAGGATATAATACATATTGTTTGGATTTAAAAGGGATGTGTCTAAATCTGAGGTCGAATAGGGATGTGAATCGTTTTTTGTATATTTTACAAGATTTTAAATATATCCCTTATTAAATGTTTATATATTTAGGGACTATTCATCTTATTTTTTCACTTTATTTCTCAATCATTTCATAGGTTGGAATACATGAAAATTAAATACATGAAACAAAACATGAAATCTAGGGTTTGTTGTTGTAGTTATCCTCCCTAAGGATGTATATATCCCCATTGTACAATTTTTATTATCAAAGACATAAAAAATCCTAATTTTTATCATAAGAATCATGGGAAACGGTATGAACATGAACCCTTACATACACTAGTGCCAATAAATTTTAGAAAACATTTATATTAATTCTCAATAAACAATGGTAGTATTTTATCAATTTTAGGTAGATCGAAAATAAAATTATGTGTCTCTCTCTAACCCATATGATATGATTTATCATATATAAACAACCACAAATACTAAATTTATCAACATTAAATTTTACTATGTCATAATATTACAATCTATAATCACTCACATCAACATAAAAAAATAGTCCTCGACCACAATGTTGTTTCTATCTAATTTCTTCAATACAAAAAAAATCATATATTAACACTTTGATGTTTCACTTCTTCTTTAATACAAAAAAAATGAAAAATATATATTATCTATTCTATAAATATTTTACCCACATTCCTTATATATAATAACAAAATAATGAATAATATTATTTCAATAGTATTTCATCTTAAAATATCTTAAAAACTAAACACTTGAAATATCTTTAAATATCAACATTTTGACTAGTTCTCATAATGGTCACATTATTCCAAAATAATTATGTATTATACTCTAACCTTTAAGCGTATACAAATGCTATAAATAGTAATTATATCAAAACTATATATAATAACAAATACAAAATAATGAAGTGTGGATCCTTAAAAATGTGATGAATTTCCCACAACCATCTACACGAATCAAAAAAAGAAATTTGGAACTCTCTCATTTTTGAATTTTAATAGTAATTATTTTAAATCTAGTGAAGAATAGAAAGTCAAATACATGGATTTTGTTGGTATTTAAAATAATTTTCCATATATATAAAATTTTAATAAATATGACACATAATATGGTGTATATATCCAATTTATGGACATTATAAAACTTCAAATATCAAGGTATTATAAAAAACTCACCATGTGTGGGCCATGGAAAAGTCATAACAATTTTGAATTGTAATCATCAAATATAATGAAACTCATTGACTAAATCAATGAAATGTTCAATCTCTATATTTCTCAGGGAAAAATATATTTTTTCTAATACCCCTATTACTATTATTTGGATCATTTAATATGTGCATTTTGTCACTATGATCATTACCATGCTCAGTTAAATAGAAAACATATTATTATATGAATCCCAATAATTCACTACGTTTCAATTATTACCAAAATGAGATTTAGAAACTCATAATTGTGTGCATGAGTTTTTTTTATAGTGACCAAATCATACATTATAACATTGAAATAATCATGTTACAATTTTATATACTCCATGTTTTTTTATGATGTATTGTAGAAGTGTTTGGAAATCAATGAATTATCTTCAACATGATTCATATTCCTTATATGAATCACAACATCATTTTTATATTATTCCCATGAAATTTGGCGCATATGCATTATATAACATTTTCTCATTATTTATAAATATAAACATTCAATAAAATCTAAATAATTTTATACTTCTGGAAGCTGTATGTCATACAATGAAACAAAGGCATATGTTGAAGTAAATGAACTCATATGGTCAATCAACGTCATGTCCATAGAATAATACACATATTCTTATTCAAATTTATATAGGATTATGTACAATGTCATATAAAACATTTGGTAAATTAATATAGAGCTTATCGTCAACTTAATGATTCCAAACTATGATCAATTAATCATAACACTTATTTATTTCATCTATAGGCTGTAAAATATACTTCCAATCAACTCAAATCATCATAAAAAGAATCTTAATTAGAAAAAAATACCATTCATTTTTGGTTCCACATTTATGGGTTCTCTATTTTTCAAGAAACTATTTATAATTGTAACATTTTATAAACATATCCAATAAAAGTACCCACTTAAAATAATCAAATATTTTCTTATAGATTATATATATGAACTATATAAAGGTTAATCATTCATTTCTATATGAATAATGGTATCAATTATTATTACTTCCAAACATAAATTAAACCATAAATCCACAAGTAATCCATACAACTCATTTCACATCACAATACCTTTATATAGAACACTAAATTATTCTAAATAATATTTTGAACTTTAAACAATTTTAATGACTTTATGTATCAACATATATTGACAATAGGTATATTGAAATACCATAAACTGAAAACTAATACAACCCAAACCCAAGTTGAGTTCAATATCATCACCTTTTTAATTTTCACTAAGAATTGATATATGTTTTTTATATAGTTTTAACATCCCATGGTAACTTCCTAGAACATATGGTTCTGGTTCAAATTGAATTCCTAAAAAAAACCTCTTACTTATTATTGAATAGATAAATTAATTAAAATTATTATGGAATATATATATTTATAATAAAACTCTAGAGATATTAAAAAATTTATATTAAAAAAATATTATACTATACTCATTTTTTTGTTTTTTATTATTTAATGAAAATAACATTATATCATTGACATTATTGTTTCTAAAACCAATATTTACAATAACGTGTTGTAATGACTATATGAGTAATAAAATTTTATTATGTTGTAATAATATATCTTTTATGATATCATAATTATTTTAAAAACATGTTATTGAAATGTAAAATTATATTTATTAAGAGGAAATGAGGAAGATAATGAATAATTATCTAGGAGAAGATAACACTTAAAACAAATGGTTGAATCATATCTTAGAGAAACTCTTAGTAATATGGGATTTGGGTCTTATTCGTATGAACATATGTCCCAAAATGTGACAATGGATTGTGAAGGAGAAATGATGTTTAGTTATTCTAGGGAAAACAATAAAGGTCCTTAACCAACACTACTAGATATGATGCTAAAAACATAATAATTATATATCTTTATTTTATAAAGATAATGTTTACAGATTTTGTTTCATACAAACCTTACATTATCAAAGGGAAATATTAGACCACTTATATAAAAAAATAATTTTTAGGTTTATATTTTTAGATAATTATGAAAAAAAAATCCATAAACAACAGTCATGAATTCGTGGGAATATTCTTTTTACCATACAAATTGTATCAAATTCAATAGTAAATAAAAAATAACCTCCAAAAGCATTTTTACATATGATACATTTATAGAATCAAAAAAAATTACTCCATTTATTTATAACCTAGGTAAAATGAAACATTAGAATTGTGAGATTAAATTCTCAATATGTGTAAACATATGAATTAACTATTTAATGCCATTAGTGGGGGTAAGATATGAATTAGTGTATGATGACATAATCCTAGTGCATGATAATTAAACAATGAATTCATTCCTATCAATACATGGATCATCGATACTAAAATATGGAATAAATTATTACCAATATCTTGAGTTAATCTAATAAATAATCACGAGCCATGTGATTTCAATATTGATCAAATGAATCATTAAAACCCCATATCATTCCCCTATAAAGAAGTATACAATAATTTTCTATAAAATTAAAACCATTATATTACCTTGTGAATTCATAATATTTCTATAAAATGACATAAAATCACATAAGAACAATTTATATATATGGTAAATAATTTACCATATCACTCATAAAAAATGTAATGACTACACAATCACCATTCATACCAAATATATTGGAGTCATATCAATGACCACCAATCATGGGTTATTACGTATCCACCCATCAAATTTTTATAATAGAATCACCCATCCTTAAATTATAATGGAAATAACTATCATCATAAAAAAATCCCAAATACTACCAAATTTTTTAATTATATCGGGAATTAATTATTTCATAAAATTCATATAAAAACAACCATTCCTTTCATAACATAATTATCATGTGAAAAAAATGTGTTATATAAAAATATCATTGAAAATATCATAATCCATTCAGAGAAATAATTATGATAGTGTTACTTTAAAATATTCCTAGTAGTTCATAAGTTACCTCAACGGTTTTTGGGGTTGAATAATGGGAATACTAGTAATGGACCATGAAAAAAATCATTAGAAAAATATAGTTTTCACATTGAAGATAAATTTTCGAAACAAGAATATCTATAAATAATTTGAAATAAATATTCATTTAAAACAACCATGGAATCTTATAAGGGATTATTCATATAATATAATTATAATGATGTAATGAAAATAAATTCATGTTGTAAATGTTAAAATAAATAATTATTTTCAAACATTATATAACATTCGTTTAATGTGATCCTTTCGGAAAATATTGAGAAAAATCAATTTTTAAGTATTTAAAATAAGGTTTATGATAATGGGAAATATCTTTTGGAATTAATTTAAGTTTTAAAAATAAAATTTTCTGAATTTTTTTTAGAAAAATTCGATATGGATGATAAATTTTCTCAATATAAAATAAAAACAAGATCAGTATCCCTCACAAATGAAGTTTTTGATGTTTCCTTAGTAAATATTAGTGGAAATGAAAATTAATCATGTAGAAAATATAAATAACAAAATCATACAAAATAAATATGGTTATATAAAATATGATCTTATGATCCCCCCATATAACGTTGAAGACAAAAAATCATGAAAAGAAAAGAGATTGTAACATAAGGCCTTTGACACCTTGGTAATTCTTAAATTTTAATCCATGTGAATGAATAATTTCAAATGAAACATTAAATATCCAAAACAAATAAGGATATTCAAGATATTTTACGTCTAATTAGAAGTATTTATGCCTTATAAATGAATATAGGTGCATATCATAAACATATTAGCCAAGGAAAGTAAATTGGATACGAATAAACCTTATAATGATCATAAGAATTAATTGAGATTTAATAATTAAATATATTATGTTTAGTATATTTAAGTTTTAAATATAACATGTTTTAGTATAGAATAATTTAATTAATCAATAAATTCATGCATAATTATATAATAAAAAATCAATGAAAAAGTGTTACAACCCATTGAATTGAAATTGACTAATGAATCTTATTACCAGTTAAATAATTTGTAGTCAAATACACTGGGATAAATTAATTCACATTGAAACATAAAATAAGATGATTTATTATTATTTCATTATATAAAATGTAAAAGAGTAATTATTCAAAAAATATTAAATAAATTATGTACATAACATTATAATATTCCTCAATGAAGGAAAATTGAAATAAAATACCTTTCATTGAGAGAACACATTCCATGATTTTATAATAACTCCTGTATAATAAACTTAAATAAAGAATTTAATTAGTTAATTAAATTATCTAGGATTAATAACTTATCACAAAAAATTATATATTTATTGGAATGAAATATATATTTATATAATCAGTTAAGTCTGCATTTGGTGTTTTGAGGACATTTGGTATAGAATATCAAACCGACATTGTCATGTAGACCGTTGTAAAAATGATTCATTATTCCATCATATATAAAATAATAATAATGATATAAATATAATTTTTATTCATTAATTTTACATTTAAAACCAATCATTAAAAATGGATATTAGAAATTAATTATGTTATATTTATAGAGATGGTAGATTATACACACGCAAGAGTACCATCTGAAACTATTAATTTAATATTATTGAATGATAATAAGTATTACATTAAATTTTCATAATTATAATATTATTTCTATAATAAAATTATAAATATCATCATTGTTATTTTTTTGGTGAAAAAAGAATCACATTACTTCATTGAGCTGGTAGTCCACATGTACACACATACAACATAATCATTTTCTAGTGTATGGAAAGTTATGAAAGATATCATATATTATAAATTAATAATTATAAATATTAAATTAATATATATATATATATATGTATATTAAATTAATCATTAATACTAATTGTGAGAGTTGTTTATGGAAACAAAATCGAGAGGTGACAATATTCTGTACACACGAATGATGGTTTCACTTCCCATTCGATGAAAGAGGAGATGTGTATTGGATTATTAAATTACAAATGTATATAAATATATGTAATATAATATTTTTATTAATTATTTTTATTATAATATTTCAAGGAGGTATAACATTAAATAAAATATTAATTATTAGTTAAGAACTATACAGCTTCTTCGGCAAGCTCTTATGTTTTACACCAAAATCATTCCATGTATAGATTTAGGATAAAAATGGCTTCTAATTTTTTTTTAAATGTACAAAAAATTATTTAAAGGTATTAGATTATCCTAAATTCTAATAATGTTTGAATAAATGATAATAAATGGTTCCCATTTCAAAGAGATGGGAGTGACACTTTTGTGATTTCTTAAACTATTAAATTAATATAAACTATTCTAGATGTTTAAATGGATTCAAATTTATAATACTATAATATAATATAACTCTATGTTTAAATAGTAATTTAAAAAATGGATAGATTTATATCACATTATTACCCTTGTATTTTTGTTTTAACCCATTTATTTTCCCTTTTCACATTTATTGTCATATTATTATTTTTTACTTTTAATTAGTTAATATAGTTTCTATAAAGGGGAAAAGGCTAATAAATTGAAATAGGATGATTTCATAAACAATATATCATTAAAATGGACAAAGTTAATTTTTTTTAGTACTTCTATATTATTTAATAAAATATTATTTATTATAAAATAACATTAATGTCATTTTTGGTACTATTCATTTTGTATGTCATTTAAAAATAAAATACAACAATGAGTTTAAAATAAAATTAATAAATAACTGTTTAAGATGTCATGTGTTTCTAAAAAATAGTGTAACACAAAAAAGCACTATAAACATATTATTCTTAGTGTTTTCAAAATCATTTTAATCCTTGTTTAACTATATTTAAAAGAACTCTGTCAATGTTTCTTGAGAATTTATATCATATCCCAATAATATATGAGGATCAGTCAACAACTACTCCAAGAAAACTCTATAGGCTAGGGGTGGAAACAAGTGAAAAAGGAATAACTAACATGGGGAGGCCTTTTATAATGTACCTATATGCACACACAGACCAATCAGGATAAAATGTTACTAGGGAAATAATAAAATATGAAAAAAAAACTATAATGTAAACCAATCATGCATAACCTCTAGGGTTTACAATAGTACAAGAGAAGAAGAGTGAAAAATGAAAAGTAAAGGCGAAAATAAATACCCAACTAGAAATATTTCCTGACATGATAATACTAGAAATGTAAAACTGTTCAGAGTGCTCATCTTGTGAATCTGAAGCTACGAAAACCATACATAGTCCAAAGCACCTAGTAAACCTTAGATCCTTAATAGTCAATGTTGTGAAATCCATAAAGTGAATAATACATGACATGTGTGAGATAATCACATGTATGTGTGAGTATGTAAATACCTATTATGACTCCCCAAATGTAGAAGGGGATGTAATAAGAGACACAATAGGAAATTAAGATAGTAGATGAATGATACAACAAAAGAGAGAAGATCCAACCAAACCAAGAGAGGAATTAACCTCCTCTAAGCACAAGGGGATAAAATTGGATAGTATATAGAACACACATATATTCTTCTCCCCCTATAGTATGGGATAAAGATCTTCTAAACATGATAAAGCTAAACAAAAAATATATGTGGCACAACACAGATGTCTTCACCATTCTTGGAAAGAGAGTAACAAAATCCAAGGTTTTGATATCGAAGAAGTATATATATATATATACATGCTAAATTAATGAATCCAAATGAGAGTGTAAGGGGATATATATCTCACATATCATCAAATATAGAAGAGTTTCTAATAGTTCCAATTTTACGTCAATGATTTCCAACATTTCACAAGTCATCTGAGAAGAATTATTACATGCCTAACAACACCTTATAATTATTCAAAACAACATAGTCGGAACAAAATCCAATAGGAACCAGAACCTATTATATGAGATGGGTTCCAATTTGTAATACAATGAGGATTTTACTGACCAACTCTACTAGACACTCTACTCTGAATCTCTCAAATATGCCACTGGACATCTATTCTGAAGGGTTAACTCAGCATCTTTTCAGGACTCCACTACCAAATATATACTTTCGGGTATACTTAGTTTCCATTTAATCCTTTACTACCATGATATGCTGGAGAGTCTACTCGATATCTATCAAGTTCTCTACTACCCATTCTATGATGAAAGGTCTACTTGATATCCATCGATTACACCACTACCCATCTATATTTTAGGTTCTACACAATATCCGATGAGGAAGCCACATCTCAGCCTTTGCTAGATTCTCTAATCAATATCCATGAAGGATTCCACTACCCTAAAATGATGTAGGGTTTACTAATTATCTTTCTATTTTGAGGCGTCCCAAATATACAGGTGGGTCTACTCATTATCCATCAATGAATCTACTTCATAGTTATGTTGGATGGTCTACTTGGGAGGTTATTGTTGATCCTGCATGATCATTATGTCATTGATCATCACCTAGCTAGGCATTATGACTGTAATTTTCAAATCACTTATCAAAAGTAACAAATGAAGGAACCATTTATTTTTATACCAAAACCCACTTCAGATAGGCTACTCATAGGCCATGTTTTGAGTTCAAATGAAGAAGATATGGTATGTGAAAGATTCAAAATGGAGTATCCATCAATTATGGGACCCAAGTTTTGTATGGTCATACTCTGCTATCGGGAGGTGTCATTTCCAAGTCATGGGTTAGTGGCCTTATAGTATTAAATGATGTGTAAGGGTACTTCAAAACATGTATTATACAAATGTATGATTAATCTATGAGGCACATCATTGGTCCGAATGAGAAAAATGTAAATTTACTAATATGACTATGAAAATGGCCATAGATGACCAAAAGGATCACACCATTATGATCCTCAAGAAAAATAACCCTGGATAGGCTATTCGAATTCCAAAATTAAACACCCAGTAAAAATTTAACATTTCACCATACCATGCATGAACAATACTCCATATTCCCAATCTATAAACTAGAATTAAATTCATGATATTTCCCTAAAAAAATCCCCAATTTGAAGGTGACATCCTAAAAGAAGGATTTTAACTACGACACTATATGAGGAAGATATATAAGATAATATATTATATAATCATAATTAACTTATTATTACTTGGTGCTTTGTGGACTCGAGACAAAATTTAAAATAAGTCACTAATATTTCTTGTATGTCGACTATATTAATTTTACTTTAACACTACAATTGATGGTTCATTAATCAGACATCACATAAAATTATTACATCATAAATAATATTCATTTACCAAATAATTAGTAATAATATTGTATTATATTATTTTTATAACTTTTATTCATAAGGGGTGGAAACTAAAAATGAAGAGTTATACCTAGATTATCTATCGACTATTTGAGAAGAATGTATCTTAAAGCGATGAAGGTGAACTAATGCATATTCCACCTATTGGTTCACCATGATTTTATCATAGATCGTCTTCTAATCTAAATCCACCAACTAAGTATTCTCCCCTCCCCCTTTTAGATCTATCAAGAGTTATGTGGCCTACCCTTGGAAACCTTCCAAAATTTGGGTTGTATAGAGGGTTCAATTAAGTTGTTTAATAAAACAAACAGAAAAATAATTTAATTTCTTTAATTAAACATACATGTTAACAAATGCCTCATATGAATTTCCCACACATACTATCTTTATGTCGTGCGTAGGGTAAGCACTGCATTTCAAAATCAATCATCACCTTAAATTTTAAATATAAAAATCCATTTATGATATATTCAAAAAATTTATGAAAACTATCTTTGAACAATAAAAATATATTTAATATATTTATAAAATTAATTACAGGATCAGTAGGCCTTTGAATCACAAAGTGTCTTAGTGCCTCTCTCTATAGATGATCCTACAAAAATTTCAATGTCATAGATGAAAAAACAAGTGCCTCTATAATATTCCATTATGAAAAGATTTTTTATCTAAAAAAGGACACATGTATGGACACTAACCCCTCATCTAGATCTCCTATAAAAATACAGTTAATCTGGATGTATAATAGAAAGAGAATTTTGAAAATCCCTCATCACATCCTCTCGTAACATGACATGAATCATCATTTTCCTAGAAAAAGGATGAATTGAATCCCTTATTAAAAGAAACATTATTTTGGAACTACTAAGGAAATATCTCATCGAAATATGTCTCAGTTAGCGCCCCCATGTCCTTCCACCCTAAATAACTATGGAAGTGGAGGAGTAACTACCATCAACTGAATGTATGTTTCACCATCCTAAACCACAAGGTTCAACTATAAAGAGGTCAACTACTCAATCAAATTTCATGAAAAAAGGATGGATGTAAAACAACATTATGGTCATCTAGATACACAACCATGCCTTGTGTGGTCCTAAAGATCACTTCTATTCATTCTATTCATGGTCGATTGTCAGTCCAATGTCTTCGATGACTTATCCCATGAGGCGGACCTTTGAAGCTAGAAATGACTCCGAGAGAACTATCATTAAACTAAAACTATTATTACATGTCTAGAAGAATCCCTATATGTCTTTTATGACCAAAATAGAATGTCTAGGACATGTGAGAACCATCATATAAGACTAAAACAAATAGATCGAAGACAGGTTAATGATTTGCGTCAAAAGTAATGCAAACACTTCAAGGGAGTTAAAAATGCCAAAACATATAATCAATATATTAACCAACACAAAATACTCTAGTATTACATTATTATAAAATAAATATATTGATCTAGGAGTTGGTTAAAACCTATATTGACACCAACCTCTGAGATCCACTTTGACCCAAACCACAGGTTAAAGAACTCTACAATTCTTGGGGTTGGATACTATTTATCGTGTCACCAAGATCAGGTGATGACAATCCCCAACATACCTAAATCTACAGACTAAACATTATGAAAAAACAAAGTTCTTCACCTGTTAACACAATGAGTATTTCGTAGTCTTACCTATAAAGACCTTCCCACCACACCAACAGGCCACACAGCCCCACAGGGCCATCTGATGTTCTAGAATAAACATCAGTCCATCCATGGCGAAAGTATATGCATAGGACTATATCACGGTGGGGAGGAATACCCAAAACATACTCATTAAGGAAATAATACAACCCCAACATCGTTGTAGAAATCTAGGAGCTCCCTACATCAACTAATCCATGTTAAATGACTAATTTCTTAACTAGATGAAAATCCAACAGAATTTAAATTTATCTTCATTTAATGGACATTCCATTTTTTCAACCGATCATAAAAAGGTAATTATGATATTTTTAAATCATCAATTTTTTTTATGGGTTTGGGTGAAGGACTATGAGTCCCCTTTTATGTCTCATAGAGTTTTGCGAGAATTAGGGAGTTAACTTTTATTTTTTGAGGGTCTGTTGAGAGAACACATTTTTTTTGCAACCATACACACCCAACAGAAAATGATATATCATACCTTGGGTGTGCAAAGTTTTTAAAAACCACGCACCTAGAATGCATGGTTATTTTTACATAGTAATTGACTATTCATAATTAACATCACATTTTTGTTGTAAAGATTATATTCTTCGAATGCATCTCTACTTTATGTGTTATGATTATAGACATTATCCCTACTATTTTTATAACAAACTTTTTATGCGTTTTGAATTATATATATCATTTGTTATGATTTTTTTATATTATGAAAATTATGGAACAACCTTAACTACTTACAAACAAAAAATGAAAATATAATACATTATCTTATGATATACAACATAGTGACTCCAGAAAGAAGTCTAGTTAGAATGACCATGAGAAATAAATTTATCATTATAAGGATAATAATTATTTTCATAATAAGATGATAAAAAGTGAATGATATGTCACCGTAACATTTCATAATATATATTATAATTATCATACGATAAGATGAAGACTTATTATCTTATAAAGATGAGTTTTCTTATCTTTCGAAAAGATACTCTATGATTGATAGTTTCTTCAACTGATATGACAAAAAGATGTGATATAATAGAACATCATGATTACTATGAAAATACCATTAAATGTCACTTTTTACAGTTAATTTTCATTAGAAATGATTATATATTTGAGGAAATGTTTTACTACAAATGACTTATTTTAAATAGAAAAATTCTGAGAATGATAAATCATTAACATCATGATCGCAATAGAAATTATATATTTTTAAAGAGAGGATACTTACTTTTATTAGTCTATCTTATCTGAATCGTTGTATTGATCATGTGGGGATGATTATTAAATATAATATAAAAGGAATAGTTATAAGAAACACAACATGCAGTGAATAGAATAGAAAAAATAAAGTAACAATGACTTTCCCTTTCCTAACATCAGAGATCAGAATATATCGAGAATCAATACATCTATTTATAAGATAATTTACTCCATTAGTTAAAATGGATATCATCCTAATATACACCATATGTTTATATATTATCAGGATGAATAACCATCTACTACGAATAGATAATGGAAATTGTAAACTTTAAATTATTCTCAAATGTTGTGTCTCATTATACTTTATTTGAACTTGGTGTAAGAGTTTTGTTAAGACTATGGATATATATTATAAACGGAGACAATAGTTGAATTATTTAAGACCATCTGTACTATATCAAATCTACATGTAATCTATTGGGACCCCCCCCTAAAAGAGGTGTTTAGTTGAAATCCTCATTTTCTAAGAGTGTAGTGTCTGTAGAGTGTACTAGGGGGTTTCGATTCGTAGAACCACTATAAATATATTCATTTAATTTCCTTACGTTATGTTTTAATTTCAGTTTGATATACTATTATAGAAGAAAATTGAACATACATACATAGAATATAGTGGTCAAATTCTTCTATAATATTTTAAGAAAATGATTAAACCCATCCCCCTCTTGATCTATTTAGTAAGTCAGTATCTTGGACAAAAATTTGTATCATAGATTTTAAATATCAATTTTACATTTTTCAGTGGTTGATGTATAATTATGTATTATCAAATTGAAGATATAGTTGATAACTCGGAAGGTATGTTAATGGATAGAGATCAATATATAAATGGTGAGTACAAAGGCTGTTAGAAATATGTAATTATCATTTATATGAAGAACCTTCATCTGAATACTGACCTCAATGAAGTTAATCCCAACCAAATTTCTCTACAAGACCTAGAAAATTGGAATACTATAATGGAATAAAATTATGTATTAAAATATAAATGTATGAATTCTATCAATGGTGGATTTGGACCAGATGAGTTCAATAGGATATCTTAATGTCATATATTTCTGAAATTTGGAATATTATACAAATATCATTTGAAGGCACTAAAAACATGAAATATCTTAGATATGATACATCAATTTTTATGTTTGTTACATTCAAAATAAATGAAGGATAAAAAATTACTCAACTTAATGGGAGACTCAATGAAATTTTAAACAATATTGATTCCCTAGGAACGCCTATCACTCAGCCCGAACATGAATTAAATGATCTCAGTGTGTTAGCAACTATGAATAGTTGAATCTCAGCTCCCATTGAACAATCTAAATAATTCACGAACATCAGGATAATATATATAATTGGAACTCTCATAATCGATGAAACAAAAATGGAAACTAAAAAAGAAGAGCCCTAAATGATAAAAATGAAAATACTATAATGAATGTTTCAACATATGAATATCAATCATAATAGAAAAGTACCTATGTGTCTAATGAATCTGATGAAGATATATAAGAATGATACGAAGGCTACTTAGAATTCATCAGATGATTATACTAAATTCATGGATTTGGAATTATAATTTCATGTTACAAATCAAAATGCCAAAATTTGAATTTTGTAAAAATAAGATGTGTGAAATTATTATTCTTCTGATTATGTATGTGAATAATAAAATAAAAATTGTTCATATGAAGAGTTATATGAATATTTCACCATGAATGAAATCATGTATGAAATTTTAAAAATAAAAATAAAGAACATATATATTAGTAAAATATCAATTTTGATGAGGAATAAAACATGAACAATAAAATTTTACGACTTAATGATGAGCTTGAATAATATTCTTTCTCAAATTCTAATCAAGTCAAAACAATTGAATCCAAGTTGAAGGAAGCTCAAAATATTAAATATGAAGAAATTGTTTTTATATAATCAGATTATTATTTTAAAAAAATTATCTTTAAAAACAAACAAAAAAAGTAAAAATTCAATATTAGTTTCCAATTTGAAATATACAGTCATTACAGATAATCGATCATTCTCTGCCCAAAAAATAAATATCCTCTTTTAAAAGCCCTGAGATTTTATGGTTCTTTTTATATCAAATAAATTAAATTTTCATTTATGTATTGTAATGAAGTAAGTGAAACATTAACTTCAAATGACATTAACTCATCATACATCACACAGAACATTGATTTGGCATATGTTAAATAAAACATGCACTTGGCTTACGGTACATGCATCACCGACTTGACATGCATTACATGCAACACTGAAGTTTCAACAAAAAAATTAATTTTATAATAATTTAAATGAAATAATTATAACCTATTCAATAAAAATTGTTACATTAATAGTAATAAACTCTATTAAAATATTTTTTATAAATTTATTAATAAATTAAACATATTGATAATGAAAAATAATGTTTATAAAAAGTCATTATATTTTTAACAATATCATTTTCTCAAATGAAATGCTTCTAATTTTCTTTTGTGAAAGGTTATTAAATTAATTTTAGACACAAATAGAAATTAAATATGATAAAATAAACCGAATATTTGAATATATTATTTTTACATTAGCTTAATGATAAATTTTGAGATATTTTTTATTAACTTCCTTTTTTGATGAATAGTAAAAATACAGTAATTTAATTCAAAAATACTTTTTAATCTTATTTAATTACAAATAAAAATTATATTTAAAATATATTGCAATGTTTAATAAGATAATATTTTAATTAAATAATAAAATTTTGGTAATTGAGATCAATTCCTCAATAAACATATGGATAAAAACATGGAAATCATATGAATGGGTTGACATTAAAACCATACATTGTCAATGAAAATACAGGATTAATTTTAGATTAATGTATTCTAATTATGTGATTATAATTTGGGAAAATTGATTCAATAATTTTAATTAGAAGAATTTATAATTTTAAATAAATTCAACTGTGTTTTTGACACAATATATTAAATAATGTGAATAAAATTATTTACAATGTTTAAGAGGAAAAGTAGTTTATAAATTTACTAAAAAATAAATTTAAGACCTATGATTAACTATAAATATTTTTAAAACCCTTTTATAGGAATTATTCTTCCATTATTCTAGCATTATTATTTTTTTGGTTTGAGATGACTTTTTTAGGAATCAACATGGGTTCACTTAAATTGTTTTCAAATATGCAACTTGTGTACTTTCTATTACCTAAAAATGACCACCACCACTCCCTCTTCTTAACGTCTCACAAAAAATGTATTATCAATAATTATATATCAAATAAAATATCATAAATCCCTCCCTTTATCTAGGAAGCTTCCCCATTATTATAATGAAATTTATGTTTTATGTGTATGGTGAACTACCACCTCACGAATTGATTATTGTTCAAATTATTTACCGCCTCTAATGGTAGCCATATTTATTGAAGAATATAGTTATATATATCATATTATATATATATATATTAATAATTTAATAGATTTATTCATTTTAAAACACATATATCTTTGATTTCTTTTTGTTGTAAATATGATAATTTCATTTTAGGAAGTGGGGACTACTACCCCCTCAAAGGGATGTGATTAATTTAAACACTATATGTAATGTATTAAGAATGGGTTAGAAAAATATATGATCTATATTATATAATAAATATAATTTAATAATGATATATATACATATATATAATCATAATTCATTTACCTATTTTCATTCAATACAATAATAAAAATAGAAATAACGTTCATGCATATATAAGACTTACTATCTCTATGAACAAAGTATTCAATAGTATAATTATAAAATATATATATTATTATAATAAAAATATTTTGAATATAAATTAAATTTAAATCATGATTTACATTCTCTTATAATGATATAAGTATAAGGATCAATGATATAATCAATTAAGAAACATTCGAAGAACAAAGCACTTATTACCTGATGTGAATCCATAACAAAGGATTGACAACAAGAGGGTAATATAAGGCCATAGTAAGACCATATATGGTATTATAAATAATAATATTGTTCTTTATATTATTTATAATAATTATATATTTATTATATAGGTTTTTTTATTGAGTATGATGAGATTCAAGACATAAGGTAAGTGGATTTCATCACACTTTTTATTTCTCTGATAAACATGCTTTATTCCCCACCCATTTCTTTTGTGTGGTGGGAATAAAATATGTACTTTTTAAATG
This sequence comes from Viscum album, assembly GCA_963277665.1. Classification (NCBI taxonomy): domain Eukaryota; kingdom Viridiplantae; phylum Streptophyta; class Magnoliopsida; order Santalales; family Viscaceae; genus Viscum; species Viscum album. The sequence goes on from OY728130.1 coordinate 1,717,662,556, forward strand.
TTTCATAAAAATAAATTTATGAGTATTTATATAATTATAATATTATTATAATTTCATGGTATTTACATTTCAAATGTTAACAAATCAGAAAAATACTATTTCCTTAATTTGTCTTCCTTGAGGCTCATGTCTTGTTATGTACCTAAATTTTTTTCGAGGTTTATATAAATTAATTTTAAATTTTAAATCATGAATATAATTATTTTCATGAAATTTTATGTTTCAATTAGTTTTCTTATCTTACATGGATAATATGATCTCATGCTACCAAGGGACAAGAGTTTATTGAAAAAATCTCATCACTTTTCCAGATTTTTTATTATTATGATTCCATTAACTAAATCACATGATCCAAATATAAAGAACATTAATTAATTTTTTTATTGTCTTACTATTCAAAATATCATCATGTATTAGTACCATTTTTCTACTATTTTAAACTAAATATAATTTTTTAATTAAAATATGACTATCTCCCTCTTCAGTAATAAATCTAATGAATTTTAAAATGTTTTCAAAAACATTTTCAAAAATGCTATCAAAATATTTGTGTTTCCCATTTTAAGAGAAATTTATTTTAAAATTATTTTATGGTTTAAAATTCTTCCATAATATGTTTTGAATGATATTATCAAATAAATATGTTTTCACAATATTTTATATTTTATAATTATTTTTTCAATAAATAAACAGTATTTTTCTCAATAATTTGTTTTAAATTATAATTAAAAATTATTTCCCATATAATATAAAATATATTGGGGTTACTTATGTTTTTTATGAGAAATTATACAATGTTTTCATTCATATTATTTCCATAAATGGATTATGTTTTGATGGATTTATCTTTATTAAACCCATTTATTTTTAATGTGTTACATGCTTTTGAAACATGATTCCTTCCGTGGGTTATGTTTATAGTGAAGTGATTATGAAACCTATATTTTTCCATAGGTTATCATATGATTGCATGTGTATATTACCCATTTCATTTATTGGGATATGATATGAATATTTATGATTCTGTGGCACATGTATTTATGATTTCATTATGAGGCGGGTGAGACATGTATATCCCTCTGATTATTTGGGTAAAGAATAATATCTCATGAGTTTGAATATGATCATACTGGGAATGAACCTTAACTACTAAGATGTCCATGTGAGTGAACCATGACTACCAAGATTCTATGAGGTGTTAAATTATGCTACTAAGATATTTATGGGAGTTAACCCTGACTACCATGTTGTTATGTGGAGTGAACCCATACTACCCAAATTTTTATAGAAGTGATTCCTTGGATACTAAGAAAATAAAATTATATCATTACATGTCCGTCACAATTCCATGTCTTAAATCTGTGTCATCATTTCATGTATTAGGTTATTTATTTTATTATTATTCATTTATTACTAACATCCATGCTTTATTCCATAATTCTTGCATATGATCTCTGATATGAAGGTTATTATATTCTATTTTCATGACCATGTTATCATACCCGTAGTCTCATTATTTTTCTTATATATCTCCCTTATTTACCCTCAATTGGAATTCTATCTCACCCCCTTTTGGGGTTTACTTCCTTACATTATTAATATATTTATTATATTTTATGTGACTTAAAAGGAAGATAATTAAGAATAACCTAGTAATAGATAATATATATAAATTATGTGTTAATGTTTATGTTTCCATGTCACTAAAGGAAACAATCAAGTATGGTCTCTCGATGTCTGTTTGAATAATGTGTTAAGTATTACTCAATGTTATCTAATGATTTTTTTTTGAAATTATAGGGTCCCTAGAGTTGGTATCAGATCAATTTTTTAGTTAACCATTGGATTCTAAAATGAGAATAACTTAGTGATAACCCATTGGAAATTATTACAGATATGTTTATGGATAAATAAAAGTATAGGAAAATGTCGTGGAATTTTTAAAGTATAGAGTGAGTATTTTAATAGAAATATATTCTATTATGGATTCTTAAAGTGGATATGGCTTTTAAAAATATGTACCAATTGGTATCAACTATGAAATGATATTTTTGGCATGACTTGTGGAAATATGGGAGATGACAACAGGCCTTGCTACACACCTAGTCTGACATTCCATAAAAATGTGCTATGTAAATTAAAAGACACTCCATGAACTATCATGAGTGATTTAAATATATTTTGCCTATGAATATCCTATTAAAAACCAATGGTGTTATATATTATGGAAGGTGTCATAATGTAGATGTCATATAAGTGACTTTTCATGATTATGTGGTTACTCAATATGGTAAATATTTCTCACTCTATTCTTTTTGGTTTTAGTAAATGGATGGAACCTGAAGAAGCCATGTTAATGGTGATTCTAATGGATAATTAAATTATTTTCATCCTAGAAACCCTAAATCTATAGGATATTGAATTAAAAAAATTAGTATTATGTTTAATAAACATTATCAGGCATTGAATCATGGTGTAATTACAAATGAGGAAATGAGGGAACAACATTTTTTTGAGTCTTTCATGAGTAAATGACCAAATTATTTTAGAGGGTCTTCTGATCCACATATTTCTTATCTTGGATCAATATATCTAAAAAGATATACTTTTTTCCAGTGGTAAGAGAATGATAAATTCATTCTGGTTGTCTACCAGTTAGAAGTTCAAGAAGACCACCTGGGGAATCTAATCAAGAATATGATGAAAAAATATTAGATTGAATCCAAGAATTGGTCCATGTTCAGGAACTTATTATCCAATTAATAATTTCACACAGTTATTCATAAAAATATGGATAATGAGTTCCTTGAGTTTAATAAATTGGATGACGAATCTTTTGGTATCTACGAGGCTAGTTATAGGAGACATGCAATGTATGATTTGAGAATTATTATCCAAACTGAATGTAATATTGATAGGTTATTCAATTGATTAAATCCACATATTATAAGGGATGTTTCCACAAGAAACGTTAGTATATGTAAATAGATTTTGGATTGTGAAATCATGTTTGACATGAAGGTTGGTTCTATGTATCAATCCCATGGTTTTAACAAGAAATGGTATATGGAGTTTAAATGAAAATATAAAAATTATGATGAAAAGAGGATTATATTTCTCTTATATATTAATTAGGGGAATAAACATGGTATAAATTATTTTAAGGGGTCTAATAAATGTTTTATGTGGGGAAGATAAGGACATAGATAATTTTATGAATTATTTTATGGTAAAATTTAGATAAAAATGGAAATGGGGAAAAGATTCATAGAATGAAAATCCCACAATTCTGTTCTACAAGTGTAAGGAGAACACACACAATAAAAACCACTTCCCAACCCCAATGTGTTGTGATGATGATCGAAATTAAATAACCTACTAGTCAAATAGACACGGAGAAATCTAATGAAATATATATTTCTGATTAAAGATTCAATAAATACATGATGAAAGGTACACATACCTACAACTCTTGAATTACTAATATCATATTTTATTTTGGATCTAACCACTCTTTTGATTCTAATGAATTTTTTATGAGTGTTAATATTTCTTCAAACCAATTTTATGTGAAATAAATAGTGAAAATCTATTATGTTATGATGATTTCATCCCAAGTATATGATTTTTCTTTGGTTGAATTTTATGTGAATATGTTTCCACTAAACCTTGTCATTATTTCATTAGTTGAATAAGTTGACATCTTAGTCACAGATTTGATTTATCTACATAAATCGAACAATTTTTTTTAATAGAAGTCACGTTTGATATTTGAAACCCTCTTTTGATAATCCATCAATGTGACAACATGTATGAACTTCCTATATATATTACATTATGTTTATGTGTCATAATTCCCATTAAAAATGGTTGTTTAAATCAAATGGTTGGGGTCAAAATCCATATCCTTAGTATTCCAATTCTTTATTATTTTTTTGAATTTTTTTCTATTAGAGTTTCCTAACCATAATCCAAAATGTGAAGCTGAGTTTCCAATAGAACACCTATCATGTTCCACACCAATTTCATGAATTCTTATAGAATGGATCTGATTGAGTTCCATGAATTGAAGAAGAAACACCCAAAAAACCCTTGATAAAGGATTTATTCAGCCAATTGTGTCACCTTTAGTGGAACTAATTCTTTTTGTAAAAAAATATGGATCAATGTGACTCTGCCTTGATTATCGAGAGAAGAATAACATCGTGAGGAAGAATAAAAATCCTCTCCCCTTGTATTTTTGACTAGTTTAATGAATTGAAAAGAGCTCAATGCTTTTCCAAGATTGATCATCATTCAATATATTATCTATTGGTGGCCAAGAAAAGGGATATACCAAATATGAAATTCCATAAAATGTATGGACACTATAAATATAGAGTGATTCTTCTTTTCCATACTAATTCCCCTATTATCATAATCACTTTAATGAATAGATTAATTGTATATTACCATAAAAATTTCGTGGTAGCCACTATTGATGATATTTTTATCCATTCAAAGAGAAAGGAAGAGAATGAAGACCAATTGAGAATTTTACTAAAGAAAAATGATAGAAAAGGTATATGAAAAAATTATAAGGTGTGAGTTTTATATGCATATAGTTTCATTATAGGGTCACATAATCTCAATAGATTGTATAACAATAGGTCCATACTAGATTAATGCAATTTAATACTGGTCTAGATAAAAAAATGGTGACCTGAGATCCATATCTTTCCTGGTTTAGCTAGATATTGTCGAGGTTTTGTGAAAATTTATAATGACTATCAAATCCTATGACAATGTTAAATCATAAGGGTGTAAAGTCCCTCTAGAAAAAATAATGTGTGGATAATACCATGGAAATAAATATAAGGTTAGTCAGTGAACCTATTCATACATTACCATATAATATAGAAGGGTTTTTAATATATTACGATGAATCTAGGAAGATATTTGGATGAATCATTATGACGATTTATATGGTTATCACTTATGACTCACTAAATTTGGAAAATACTGAGAAAAATTACAAAAATAATGCTTTTGAGTAAGCATTTCTAATTTTCTCATTAAATATATAGAAGAATTATCTTTATGGAGAAACGTGTGATATATATACCGATCGAAATATTCATAAATATATATTCACATAGGTGAGTCAAACATGCTCCAGAGAAGATGTGTAGAGTAGATAACAACTTATGATTACTCAAATAAATAACATCAAGGGAAATAGAACAAGGTGGATGATACTGTTAGTCGAAAGGGTCACTCTACCCTATACATTACGAGGACCAAAAAAATCTAATATTTTTTAACATGTAATAGATGGATCTAAAAAACTAGAATTAATGTGAAATATCATATCCTTATCAAATGAATTTCCAACCATCTATCTACGTGAATATAAAGGAGGTGTATATGGAAGATGTATATATTCAAAAGAATGTGAGAAATGATTCTAAGTTCAGCCTTCATAAGGATAGAATGATAATGTTCAGGAACCATGTATGATTCCATTACATATCGGATTTGACGAAGGAGCTGCTAAAGGATGTTTGTAGTTCATCATTCTATATTCATCCTAAATTTTTGAAGTTTTATAAGGACTTGAAGGAATACTTCTCTTGGGATTACATGAAGAGAGATATTGTGTAGTTTCTATCTCATTGCTTCGTATGCCAATATGTGAAGGCTGAAATCCAATTTCAAAGGGGTTGTTTCATCCATTACCCATACCAGAATGGAAATGAGAGAACATCACTATGGATGTGGTTGTTGGACTACCCAAAACATCTAAAGGGTTATTTTTTATATGGGTGGTATTCTATCACATTACAAATCTATAACACTTCATGACTATTATAGAAGATTTATATTTGGATAATCATTCAAATATGTACATTAAGGAAGTGTTTATGTTACATAGAGTACCACAATCTATTTTATTTAATGAGGATCAAAGGTTCACCTCAAAGATCTAGTGAAGTCTTCATAAAGAACATGACATATATTTGAGTTCCATCACTAATTATCATCCTCAGATAGATGGTTTTTCAAAATGAAAAAGTCAAATGATAGAGGATATGATAAAATACTTATATGTGAATTTCATCGGTGGTTGGGATTAATACCTTTATCTAGTTGAGTTTTCATAAAACAAAAAATTTCACTCAAGAATTTAGATGGGACCGTATTAAGCCCACTATGAGAATAAATTTATAGATCCAATGATTTGGGGTGAGGATGAGGAAATAATTCTATTGAGACATGAGATCACTGAATAAATGGTCGAGATGGATAAAACTATTCAGTAGCATATTAAAAAAGCACAATATTGTTAGAAATTTTATGCTTATTACAACTGATATGATCTATAATTTCATGTTGTAGGAAAACTATTTCTATTAATATCACCCTAGAATAAGGTTATGAGATTAGGTAATAAATGGATGCAAAGACCTAGGTATATTGGTTCATCTTAGATTCATGATCATATAAAGAAAAATAGTCTAAAAACTTGTAATGTCATACAAATATCTCTAAATTTCATGATGTGATCCATGAATCTCTCCTAAGAAATTAAATTCCTAACCCTTCACTTGTACAAAACACAAAGGGCACACCACTCGAGCAGGATCAATATTAGAAGGAACAACCAGTTGAAATTATGGATTGTATAGAGGATGTTCTACAAAACAGGACCATTCACCAGGTGAATATTTTGTAGAGAAGTCACCAATTATAGGAACATATGTGGGAACATGAGGATAATATAATGTATAAGAATCTTCATTTTCTACAAGAGTGATGAATTTAGAGGAAAAATTCAATTTAATGGTTGTATAATGTAATACGCTGAGTTTTTATGGATTTTTTTTTCATAAATTAAATTTTTATTTAGGTCTTGCAATGCAGTTTGTAAAAGATTATGTTCACACTATCTCCATTCAACATATATTTAATGGAACATCTAGACATTTTTACTACACCCAATATCTACTTGGCCTATGTGACATGAAACACTATCTAGGAATACATTACACACAACAAAGATGTTTTTACAAAACATCATTTTACAATTATAATTATTTAAATGAGATAATTATAAACCAGCTCTTAACAATAGGTATATGAATTGTAATAAATAATTCTCAAATAATTTCTTATAATTTTTTTATATAAATAAAACACATTGATAATATAAGTTATAAATTTTTATAAATTATTTATAGGTTTAAGAATACAAATTTTTCAAATGAAATACTTTTGATATCATTCTATAAAAAAATAATAAGATAAATTTTAGACACACATAGAAATTTAATTTTATAAAATAAAATTTATTTTAAATGTATAATATCAAAATTATCTCAGGGTGAATTTTTTAGATTTTTCGTGAAAATTCATTTTTTTAATGAATAGTGAAAAATATAAGATTTTAATTCAAAATTGACTTTTAATATAATTTAAATATAAGGATCAGTTATATTTTATAAAAATTCAATTTTTAGTTAGAAAATATTTTTATAAATTAATAAAATTTAGTACATTAATATTAACCTATCATTAAACATGGATATAAAAACCTAGCAATCATTTGAATATTTAAACATAAAACCCCTCATACTCGACCAGACAATGCAATTAATTTTAAATTATTTCATAACTATTATACCAGTATTATTTGAAAAAATGGATTTCAGTTTCATAATCAGAATAATTTATAATGTCAGATATTTCCAACATAGTATTTGTCCAAAACTATGAGTGGAAATTATTAAAAGTAATTACTACGATTTAGAGAAAAATTAGGTTAAAAATTACTAAACCAGGAATTTTATACAAAAAATGACCTAGAAACATTTCCAACACACATTCATTGGCCCTTTTTCAACATGTAACCTTTTATTATTGAGTATTTTTGGTTTTTTGGTCCTTTTACAGTTAAAATGTTGGTACAAATATATTTTGGTCAAAAAATTCCATGATTGTGCTTTCCTACCACTATAAAATGCCACCACCTCTTCCTATTTTTAAATTCTCTCAAACCACTTAGGTATGGACATTATCTATCCAATAATCATTAAAAAATACATTCCTTCATCCTAAATTCCCCCATTGGGCTTAAAAGTTATAATTATTCCTTTTTCAAAAAAGAAATGGAGTTACTATATTTAAGGAAAAGGCCTTTTCTCAATCCAATTTATTTTATTTTACCTCTACACCCCTCAACTCACATTGTTCCATGATTGTATAAAAACACCATTATATTTAATATAATATTAGTTTTTTCTTTTCAAAGGGTTTAAAAGACACAAACACACACTTCCATCTAATGGGTAACAACCATATTATTTATGTTTATCGTGAACAACCACCTGACTAATTGATGATTGTTCATTTTTATTTTATTCCTCTCATGGTTGAAATTACAAGGGAAAAAATGCTTGTATATTTAAAATATTATGTTTTTTATGTTTTTAATATTATTTATTCCTTTTACAAAATATATCTTTTTTTACTTTCAATTTGGTTTAAATACGATAATTTTTTTAAGGAAGTGTTGACTAATGCCCCCTCAATGTTATGTGATTCATTTACACACTAAATAGAATATATGAAGGATATGTTTAGTGAAAATATATTATATACGTGATATAATAATTATAATTTAATAATTATATATATAAATATACATACACATATGTTATTTACCTTATTTACTTAAATACATCAATTACAATTGGAATAGCGTCTATGAATATATATGGATTACTATCTCCATGAATTGTGTATTCCATTTCAAAATTCTATATTCTAAAGATAATTATTATAGAAATATACTGAATATAAATGATATTTATATCATGGTTAACATTATACAATCTTGATATTAGTATAAATACCTATGATATAACAAATTAATAAACATTTGAAGAACAAAACAGATATTACACGAAGTGAAACCATAAAATAATATTTTTAACAGGAGATTAATATAAGGGATGATAAAAACAAATATGGAATTATGAAAGAGAATATCTTTTTAAAATTTTTATAATAAATATATATGTATTATAACATGTACTTGAATGAGTATGATGAGGTTCAAGACATAAGGAATGGATATTTCATATTAGTTTTTATTTTTTTTATGATTTATGATTTATTCAAAACCCATTACTTTTTTTTGGTGTGTATTCTAACCAAGAATGTATTAAATGATTATTATAATTAAATTTTTGTGAATTTAATTATAAATTATATGATATTTATTTCAGGGTGTTCACATTTTAAATGATAACAAATCGGTAAAACAACTTTATCAAAATTTTCCTATGATGATACTCCTGATTTATTATTCACATAAATTTTATAGGTGAATAAAATTCCATTTAGGTTGTTAATTCATGAATATAATTATTTTCATGATATTTCAAGATTCGCGTTATTTTATTTTCTTACATGGATATTATGATCCCATAGAATCCAATAAAATATTATAGAAAAAATAAAATTTCATTAAGATATGACATCACGAGAGATCATCCCCAAAATAGGACATCTATTTAGTATTTTTTTATAAAAACAATTTTGATATATTCTTTCCCAAACCATGTCTAATGACAGATTCTATTTTAATAAATAACAATTAATTAGGTTTAATTTTATGAGGTGATATTTTATTTTATATGTTTCTTATATAGAGGAAAAACTATCTATTTTTTATTTAAAAATTTATTTTATTATATGTTCCAAGAAATTGTCACATCTGATTGAAAATGTATCAAATATTTAGTAATAATTACTCTGAAATTACTATATTCCAAAACTATTTCCATGAAAAAAATGTTTTAGAATTAAATCACTGCATGGAACGACTCATAAACTCTTTTAACCATCACTATCTTTTCTCAAACCCTCGTTCCCTAGGTTTATGACCATCTAATAGATCAACAACATGACAATTGGAGAAAAATATGGGCCTGATAGCACTTCATATAGCCAGATGAAATGGAAAAAGATATCAAGAAAAGATCTATATAGAGGATCGTTTTATTTCAAATGGAAGGAAAGAACAAACATGTTGATGAAATTTATCAGCCATAAAGGATGAGAATGTGTTTATGATGTGTCAAAGGCCCTTCAAGTCTTCAAGATGGAATGTGTTCAGTTATATGATTTATATATTTTTAACTTTGGTAATGATGAAGAATTATTCATTTTAGTCATCAACCACAATGTGTTTTCATTAAATCAGTTAAGATGAATGAAGTATTGAATGTTCCTAAAGAAGGATACCAACAATTCAAAACCTATTTAGCTTCTATGGATGGTGTTTCTCATAAATGGCCATAATATCACTATTTGAAACTATTGTTGTTTTGAAAAATTAAGTGATAAAGATAGAGATATATATAATGGTGTTGATCATATTTATTCGTTATGGGACTGCTCAATGAAATGGTTTGTTTGAGAATATTATTTTTTGAGAAATTTCTATAATTTATTTCCTCTTCTAAAAAAAACCTATGTAATTAAATATATATATATATATATATATTATAATATATGTTCCATTTCTCAAATAGTTACCTAAACTTCTACCCATTTGGAAAAATCAATACACTTGTTCTTTAAAATAATAGAGTTGTTTTGGATAACAATGACGCAATATCATCAAATAATTTTAAAAACATGAATGAAAGTGTTTTAACAATAAGTGGATTGAATTGGAATTTTTTGTTGAAATTTTTTATGAATTTTCATTAAATTTTATAAACTGACCCTGCTCAATTTTAGAAAAAGAAGTATATATTGAATAAGAATTAGATAATTGCAGAAGAATAATTTAATTGTTCTGAGACAAAAGAATGTGCTGATGAGAAAGAATAAAATATTAGTATAACGACCCATACTTTACATACATTTTTTTTAATTCAGAATTAAAGCACACTTATTACAACATATAATGAAACCAAGAAAGGATCGTATAGGTATAGTTTCTTTAGAAACTAGGAAACATAAACAAATAGTTTATAAAGCATCTACATTGCCTCCCATTTATTTCATCATATCTAGAGTCCCTTTTTGGCATATTCTACTTAATATCCTTCTTCCTGACCTGGGGAAATAAAACATACAAAAGGGTGAGATCAAATGCTCAGTAAGGATAAACAAAAGAAATATCAATCACATCATATTCATAAGAACATAAAATTTTGGAAATATTAACATGAAAAAGGGAGCATAATTTAATAACATGGTAGAAATCATAGTACTGAAATGAAATCCCAAAAATCATAACATAAAACATGAAACTTTGTGGCATACACACATAATCATAGACAATCATTTCTTATTAGTCAAGACTCAATGACAAGACTATCTTAGTGGACAAAGTCCATTTCTGAACCGAGTCACCCTTGTTTCAGTCCTGTTTCACTGAACCGGTATAACCTACCATTCCAGCCATGTCTATCTCATGAGATATAAAATCTTTACCCAATGTATTGGAGGGAGATATAGGTCCCACCCATATCATAATGATACCATTCTTATGTGTGCCACAAAATCATAAACAATACATCATAGCATAACCCTTGTAATAAAAATGGGAATCTTTAAACATCGTGACATCATAAAACAATTCATATAAGATAAAAGAATTCATAAAAAATATTTCCATCACAACATAATCGAATCCATGTAATAATAGGGATAGAAACAGAACCCTTTATTATCTTAGATGGAAAATAATTTTGATAAAACACTTGAACTCCATTCTTGAGGAAAATATCGTTTTTGCTTCAAAAACACTTTTCCTTTCCTAACATGGCGTACAATTATAAACTAAAAGAAGTTGATATACTTGAAAACTTGTAAAGGAAGTTTCTTGGAAATAATGTTTTAAAAATCCATTCATGCCGTATAAGTTAAAAAAACATTCTTCGTACTTTTGTCGGAAAAGTCAAAAAGTACCTCGTACGAAAAATGACAAAAGATTCCTTTCATATCCTTTACTAAAAACTCACCGAAGGGTAAAATTGGTATCAAAAAATTGTAGGTGGATGGAAATAATATTACATATTGAGGAAACATGGATGTGGATGATATAATACACCCCAGTAAATTTCAAAGTATAAACAATGTCGGATAAAAATGAGATTGTGATATTTCCATTACCTTAGATCCGATATGCATTGTACGTGTCCGAACCTCCTGTATAATGATTTAAATAATGTTATTGACTTATTCTAGAGTCATACTTATTTTTATGATATCATATTTGGTCATATTCTTAGCTTCTTAGTAGTAATATTTCATTGCTACTTGTTATTTGAGTGTTTATAACTTTTTGTTCTTATGAGTGTTTTGTCGAATAAATTCTTATTCTTCTCTTTAGGTTATAGATACCTCATTTCCAGAATGGTATTAGTGTAATATATATCATATTAATTCATTTAATTCATTTATAAAATCATTATGAAATGAGGATCATGTAGAACGAGTCGCATCACATCATGGAGACGGTATTCTGTACGTACGCACGAGTGATGATATCGTTCCTATGATCGTGGAATTGTATTGGAGTGTATGTATACTATTTCAGAATCAGTATCACTTTATAATAGTCGTATATAGTCATTATTTACACCATTATACCCATCCAAGTAAGGTTGTTGTGGAAAATAGATTACAGCACGGCGTGGAGACTGTATTCCGTACGTACACACGCGCGGTGATTTCTTTTTCCCTAGGATGGATAGATGTTGAAATAGGGTTGTTTCATACATATAATAATATATCAGTGTATTAGTGATACATATTATATTACTTCATAATGAAAAAACTAAAGAAGAATAAGTGTAAGAAGAAATAAAGATGAAAGAATCGGTAACGGACATTACATCTTCTTTGAAGTGCTTCTTTGAGACCTTCTTTTAGGGCACTAAAATTGGTCTTTAAAGAAGACTAGGACCTCTAGTATGTCTCTAGGGAATTGTATTGGAGAAAGTGGCAGGGTTTGGCCGAGATTGAAGGCTCAAAGTGGTGTGAGGAAAAGAGGGAGGAGGTGCCCTTTTATAAGGGAGGAGAGGGGAACCTTTGGAATAACAAAAAATATTATTTTATTATAAAGTCAAGTTCGGTTTTAAATAGCTACAAATTGATTTATCTCGAGGCTAAGGTGGGTATGGGTTGCAATACTCTCATCCAATATAATTTAGACAGGTTTAGGTTCCTATTTTAACCTTATCATGTAGATTTAACATTAAGTTAAATAATTTTACTTTTACCATGTTTTCTTGTGTTCTTATACTATAAGGTTAATAAACTTACTATAAGAAGCCAAACGAACCCCAAGTTGTTTATTATAAATATATATAACCTTATCTAAGTCATTTGGCCGAACCCTAGATTTTTAGGAATAAAATAACAATTACTAATATAATATTTGTTTTAAAAAATATTTTATGTCAATTTTGACACTATTTCGTAATTAATTTTTGTGAAAATCATAACAGAATGATTAGTTCTCAGAAAGTTAATTAAATCAATACTAACATGTCATATTAATCTAAAAAATTATTTTAATTCATAAAAAGTGTCAAATTACATTTATTTTGGTGTTTATAACATCAATTATGTCAATATTTCATTAATAAGATAATTTCTGTATCATCTTGTGTCATAAATCAATTAAATTATTTAATGTCTAAAAATTACAAATAAAATACCATTATGTAGGAAATATTTTTCTATTTCTAATTAATACTTATAGTCTTATTTATCTTATTTATAACCCCATATTAAAAACGATTTACTTATTAAACTTTGATTTTAACTATTTTAACCCTTCTTTAAATAAATTAATAATAAATGTCCTAATCTAATCCAAGTGGGCCTAAATGGTCATATTTTATTCCTAAGGTTGTTTTTGGTCGAATTACACTTGTCAAATGGAATTATTACATGTTTTAGGGTAATAATTATATCATTTTTACCCTTAACTACCCTATTTACTTTTAATCGTGGTAAAAAAATGTAAAATGTTACTATTCACCAAAAAATTATTTTCATCTCATTGAACCACATTTTACTTACTGAAATCAACCATGTCTCTCAGATTTTCGAAATTACACTCACAGAAGCGGTAAAATTAAGTCTTATGAAAAATTCAGTTTTTTAACTACCACTTAGTGGTTTCATTATTCATCAAAAATTGAAAGTTTTCAGAAAAATACCAAAATTTCAACCTAGGCTAATTTCGATATTCCGAATTCAAAAATGAAGTCCATTTTGAAAAATAAAATTTATAAAATTTCAAAAAGTGGTTATTACTATTCATAACGGCTAGTTTTAATAATATTTTATTAGCATATCATTGTTTAGTGAAACACGGTATTGCGTACGACGCAAGCTATCGAGGAAGGTCGTGATTTCGTGTAAAGCAAGCCAAGCAAGTGTTGTGTGTAGAAAAAGATTCTTTTGATGATTTATATAACATAAGAGTCTCGGGTGTTACATTCTACCCCCCTTAAAAGGAATTTCGCCCTCGAAATTCGTCACTTTGTAACAAACAGATGAGGATACCTCTCCATCATCATATCCTCAAGCTCAAATGTAGCTTCTTCTAATTGGTGGTTCCTCCATAAAACATTCACCATTCGAGTGGTCTTGTTTCGTAGGAAATTTTCGCTACGATCCAGAATCTCTATCGGTTGTTCTTCATAAGAAAGATCATGCTCCAGCGGTACAACTTCTGAGCTGAGTACATGTAAAGGATCAGGTATGTACTTTCTCAGGAGAGATACATGGAACACATCATGAACTTGAGAGAGATTCGGTGGAAGCACCAATCGGTAACCTACCTTCCCAACACGATCCAATATTTCAAAAGGATCGATATATCTAGGGCTCAACTTCCACTTCTTTCAAAATCTCATAACCCTCTTCCAAGAAAATATTCGTAAGAACACTTTATCACCCACTTCAAACTCTAGGTCTTTTCTTCAGTTGTCGGCATAACTTTTCTGTCGACTCTGAGCTGCTCTTATGTGTTGTTGAATAGATCAGACCTTTTCTTCCATTTCATCAACGAGATCGAGTCCTAATAGCTTTCTTTCCCCAAATTCTTCCCAGCAAGTTGGAGTCCTATATTTCGTTCCATAGAGAGCTTCATAAGGAGCCATCTGAATACTGGAGTGAAAGCTATTATTATAAGAAAATTCCACCAAAGGTAGGTTTTGATCCCAACCACCTTTGAAATCCATAGAGCAAGCTCTCAACATATCTTCTAGAGATTGAATTGTTCTCTCAGACTGACCGTCTGTCTGAGGATGATAAGTAGTGCGAAAACTCAACTCTGTATCCAGAGTATGCTGAAGACTTTTCCAGAACATCGAGGTAAATCTCAGATCCCGATCAGATATAATAGAAAGTGGTACTCCATGCAATCTTACCACTTCCTTTACATATATCCTGGCAAGATGATCCAGAGAGAAATCCTCTCTAATAGCAATGAAGTGTGCAGACTTTGTTAGAAAATCAACTATGACCCAGATAGCATTATTGCCTTTGGATGTTTTAGGAAGTCCTGTGACAAAGTCCATAGTGATGTTTTCCCATTTCCATTCGGGTATGGGTAATGGTTGTAACATCCCCTTAGACTTCTGTCTCTCAGCTTTAACTTGTTGACAAACCAAGCATTGAGATACATATTCAGCAACATCTCTTTTCATGCCATCCCCCAAGAAGTATTCTTTCAGGTTCTTATACATCTTCGTGCATCCAGTATGAATAGAGAATGAAGAACTATGAGCCTCATCCAGCAGCTCCTTCTTTAATTCAGGGATGGGAGGAACACAAACCCGATTCCTGAACTTTATTATCCAATCACAATCATGGATGAATTCAGGAACATTTCTCACCATCTTTTGTAACTCGACATCTTCTTTCTGTGCCCCTTTAATCTTCACATGTATAGATGGTTGAACATTCATTTGAGAAAGATAATATTTTTCCCCTTTCATTATAATTCCAAGATCCATACTTTGTAAATCCATAAATATTGGATCTTTTGTGATCCTCATCATGGATAAACTAGCATGGTCTTTTCTAAATAATGCATCTTCCACCTTGTTTTCTTTCCCAGGGTGGTAATGGATTGAGCAGTCGTAATCCTTAATCAGCTCCAACCATCTTCTTTGACCCATATTCAGCTCCTTTTGTCTGAAAATATACTTTAAACGTTTATGATCAGTATAAATGTCACACCTTTCTCTATAAACATAATGCCTCCAAATCATTAATGCAAAGATTACCGCAGCTAACTCCAAATCATGAGTTGGGTAATTTTTCACATGTATTTTCAACAGTCGTGAGGCATAAGCTATCACCATATCATTTTTCATAAGAACACACCCCAATCCCTTCTTGGATTCATCACTGTAGATCAGAAACCGTTCTCCACTAAAAGGTAGTGTGAGCACAGGTGCACTGGATAACCTTCTTTTCAACTCCTTGAAATTCTCTTCACATTCCGCCATCCAAACAAACTTAACTCCTTTTCGAGTCAACTTGGTGAGTGGATTAGATAATCATGAAAAATCTTTCACAAAACGTCGATAATATCCAGCTAAACCAAGAAAACTTTGGATATCGGTTACTGTTGTTGGTCTCGACCATCTTTCGATAACCTCTGTTTTTGCTGGATCCACAGATATCCCCTCTTTTGAGATTATGTGACCCAAAAATGCATCTTTTTGAAGCCAAAATTCACACTTGGTAAATTTGGCATAAATCTTCTCCTTTCTCAGGGTATTCAATATAATTATCAAGTGATCTTCATGTCCTTCCTTGCTCTTTGAATAGACAAGAATATCATCTATAAAGACTACCACAAACTGATCAAGATAGTCTCTAAAGACTCTATTCATTAGATCCATGAAGATAGCAGGGTCATTAGTAAGACCAAATGGCATCACTATAAATTCAGTGTCCATACCTTGTACGGAAACCCGTCTTTGGTATATCCTCCCTTTTTACCCTTAATTGATGATTCCCTGATCGAAGATCAATCTTGGAAAGTATTGAGCTCTGTGTAGTTGGTCAAATAGGTCATCAATGCGCGAGAGAGGATATTTGTTCTTGATAGTGATCTTGATAAGTTCTCGATAATCAATGCAGAGTCTCATTGATCCATCTTTCTTCTTAAAAAATAGAACAGGTGCTCCCCAAGGTGACACACTAGGGCGTATGAACCCCTTATGAAGATTCTCTTGGAGTTGTTTCTACAATTCCTACAACTAAATTGGGACCATTCTATAAGGTGTCTTTGAAATAGGAAAAGCACCCGGTATGAGTTCTATTGAAAACTCCACTTCACAATTCGGTGGAAGACCCGGTAATTCATCCGGAAAGACATCATCAAAATCCCGTACAATGGGAATATTCTTAATTGTGAGTTTCACACCAACCATTTGGGATAAATTACCTCTATTTAGTGGAATCAAGACCCATAAGATGGAAGGAATTTCCACTGGAAGGTTATGTTCATCCTTGCATCGATATACGATCATAGATTGATCTGGAATATGAAATGTGACTTCCCTTCTTTGGCAATTGATATGAGATCCTTGTAGAGAAAGCCAATCCATGCCAAGAATCATATCAAATTCCACTATAGGAAGGATCACAAGATTTGCAGAAAGCACTTTCCCACAAACTTCAATCGGAGAAGAATTATAAACTTTTGATGCGACTGTTGTGCCATTAGGTGTTGTCACAGCTAACTCAAAATCTAATTGTTGAGGTAATATGGTGATACCCTTAGAAAATTCTTCAGAAATAAAGGAGTTGGTGGATCCAGAATCAAATAAAACTTTTTCTACTTTAGAGTGGATGGTAAGTGTACCTTTCACCACATCGTTATCGTACTCCAAATTGCTGATAGAAATTTCATGTGGCTTTCCTTTGTCTTTAGCCTTAAGAGTTTGTTGACGTCGACCATCATCATCAACCCTTGGATTAGGGCATTTATTGGCATAATGTCACATCTCCTTGCACTTGAATCATTGAAGTGTATTAGGTTCATTCTGTGTATCCCTTCCTTTGTTTGCATCATTAGACATCTTATTCCCATCATCGCGGCATTCAAATGCCTGATGACCTTCCTTTCCACATTTTAAACATTTACTTGTCCCTTTAATAAAACTCCCTCCATGTTTCTTTCCACACTTTGAGAATAAGGGAAAGCTCATCTTCTTTTTAGTGTGCTCTTTAGACTTTCCATTGAATTCCATTTTCCTCTTCTTATCAAGCCCATATGACTGATGGGTTACTCCAATATCCATCTCAACGTTGAGAGCACATCAAACTATTTCCTCGTAGCTACTGAAGTCCCTTATGGCTAAGGCGCTTCGAAGACTTGGTTTTAAGCCACTAAAGAATCGATCGATCTTACTCTCAGGTTGGATAATAATACCAGAAGCGTACCTAGCAAGTCTTGTAAAATTTTCTTCATAGGTACCAACAGATTCATCATCCTTTTACTTCAGTTCAAGAAACTCTTTCTCCATATTTGTTCGGGGAATACTAGGTAAGTACTTATTGAAAAATAAGTTCTTGAACTCGTCCCATTCCATGGACTCAATTTCATCCCTTTGCCTCGTATTCTTAATAAGATTCCACCATTGTTCAGCATCACTTTCCAAATGATACACTACTAAGATGACTTTATCATGCTCAGAACTTTGAAGAACTGGAAATATATTTTTAGTATTACTAATCCATTGTTCGGCAACTAATGGATCAGTAGACCCGATGAATGAAGGTGGACGCTTTCTCATGAAGGATTCAACAGAATGTTGCTCCTTCATTTGCTCATTTGGAGGTCCTGCATGATTCGTAGCTTGAGAAAGTTGTGTGAGCATGGATACAAGATTTTGCATTCCATCTCCCATAACGTTTGGTTGTTCAGGGGGACAATCATTGCATTGCCTGTCGCATTCCACATTAACACGATTCCTTCAGGTTCCAGCCATTGACTAAAACCAAGAAGAAAAGTGTGAGAAACACTAATTATAATAGGAAAACCATATAATAAAGAATATAATTTCACACTTAAGGTCTTATCCTAGGTTATTCATGTCCATTTCTAAAACACTAAGATTGTGTTCTATGCTTAGACTTATCCTTAGGGTTCTAACTAAGGCTTTCACATCCTAGTTTCCAAAGGTTGACTATACCTTTCCTCTAATACCAACTATAACGTCCCATAATTTACATACATTGTTATTACTTCAGAATTGAAGCACACTTATTACAACATATAACGAAACCAAGAAAGGACCGTATAGGTATAATGTCTTTAGAAACTGGGAAACATAATCAACTGGTTCATAAAGCATATACTTTATCCCCCATTTATTTCATCATATCTAGAGTCCCTTTTTGGAATATTCTACTTAATAACCTTCTTCCTGACCTGGGGAAATAAAACATATAATAGGGTGGGCTAAAATGCACAGTAAGGATAAACAAAAGAAATATCAATCACATCATATTCATAAGAACATAACATTTTGGAATTCTTAACCTGCAAAAGAGAGCATAATTTCATAACATGGGATAAATAATATTAGTGAAATGAAATCCCAATAATCATAAATTAAAACATGAAACTTTGTAAAATTCACACATAATCATAGAGAATCATTTCTTATTAGTTAAGACTCAATGCCAAGACTATCTTAGTGGACAAATCCCATTTCTGAACCGAGTCACCCGCGTTTCAGTCCTGTTTCACTGAACCGGTATAAACTACCATTCCAGCCATGTCCATCTCATGAGATATAAAATCTTTACCCAATGCATTGGAGGGAGATATAGGTCCCACCCATCTCATAATGATACCATTATTATGTGTGCCACAAAATCCTAAACAATATATCATTGCATAACCCATGTAATAAAAATGGGAATCTTTAAAAATCGTGACATCATAAAACAATTCATATAAGATAAAAGAATTAATAAAAAATATTTCCATCACAACATAATCTAATCCATGTAATAATAGGTATAGAAACATAACCCTTTATTATCTTAGATGGAAAATAATTTTGATAAAACACTTGAACTCCATTCTGGAGGAAAATATCCTTTTTGCTTCAAAAACACTTTTCCTTTCTTAACATGTCGTACAATTATAAACTAAAAGAAGTTGATAAACTTGGAATCTTGTAAAGGAATATTTTTGGAAATAATGTTTTCAAAATCCATTCATGCCGTATAAGTTAAAAAAACATTCTTCGTACTTTTGTCGGAAAAGTCAAAAAGTACCTCGTACGAAAAACGACAAAAGATTCCTTTCATATCCTTTGCTAAAAACTCACCGAAGGGTAAAATTGGTTTTAAAAAATTGTAGGTGGATGGAAATAATATTAAATATTGAGGAAACATGGATGTTGATGATAAAATACACCCAGTAAATTTCAAAGTATAAACAATCTCGGATAAAAATGAGATTGTGATATTTCCCTTACCTTAGATCCGATATGCTTTTTACGTGTCCGAACCTCCTGTATAATGATTTAAATAATGTTATTGACTTATTCCAGAGTCATACATATTTTTATGATATCATATTTGGTCATATTTTTAGCTTCTTAGTAGTAATATTTCATTGGTACTTGTTATTCGAGTGTTTATAACTTTTTGTTCTTATGTGTGTTTTGTCGATTAAATTCTTATTAATCTCTTTAGGTTATAGATACCTCATTTCCAGAATGGTATTAGTGTAATATATATCATATTCATTAATTTAATTCATTTATATAATCATTATAAAATGAGGATCATGTAGAATGAGCCGCATCACATCGTGGAGACGGTATTCCGTACGTATGCACGAGTGATGATATCGTTCCTATGATCGTGGAATTGTATTGGAGTGTATTTATACTATTTCAGAATCAGTATCACTTTATAATAGTCATATACAGTCATTATTTACACCATTATACCCATCCAAGTAAGGTGGTGGTGGAAAATAGATTACACCACGGCGTGGAGACTGTATTCCGTACGTACGCATGCGCGGTGATTTCTTTTTCCGTAGGATGGATAGATGGTGAAATAGGGTTGTTTCATATATATAATAACATATCAGTATATGATTGATACTTATTTTATTACTTCATAATGAAACAACTAAATAAAATAATTGGAAGAATAAATAAAGATGAAATAATCGGTAATGGACATTACCTCTTCTTTGAAGTTCTTCTTTGAGACCTTCTTTTAAGGAAATAAAATTGGTCTTTTAAGAAGACCAGGACCTCTAGGATGTCTCTAGGGAAGTGGAGAGGAGATATTGTCAGGGTTTGGCTGAAATTGAAGGCTCATAGTTGTGTGAGTAAGAGAGGGAGGATGTGCCCTTTTATAAGGGAGGAGAGGGGCACCTTTGGAATAACAAAAAATATTATTTTATTATAAAGTCAAGATCGGTTATAAATAGCTCCAAATTGATTTATTTCAAGGATAAGGTGGGTATGGGTCTAAATCCTCTCATCCAATATAATTTAGACAAGTTTAGGTTCCTATTTTAACCTTATCATGTAGATTTAACATTAAGTTAAATAATTTTACTTTTACCGTGTCTTCTTGTGTTCTTATACTATAAGGTTAATAAACATACTATAAGCAGCCAAACGAACCCCAAGTTGTTTATTATTAATATAAATAACCTTATCTAAGTCATTTGGCCGAAACATAGATTTTTATGAATAGAATAAAAATTACTAATATAATATTTGTTTTAAAAACTATTTTATGTCAATTTTGACACTATTTAGTAATTAATTTTTGTGAAAATCATAACAGAATGATTAGTTCTAAAAACATTAATTAAATCAATACTAACATGTCATATTAATCTATAAAATTAGTTTAATTAATTAAAAGTGTCAAATTACATTTAATTTGGGGTTTATAACATCAATTATGTCAATATTACATTAATAAGATAATTACTGCATCATCTTTGTGTCATAAATAAATTAAATTATTTAATGTATAACAATTACAAATAAAATACCATTATGTAGGAAATATTTTTAGATTTCTAATTAATATTTATAGTTGAATTTATCTTATGTATAAACCCATATTAAAAATTATTTACTTATTAAACATTGATTTTAACTATTTTAACCTTTCTTTAAATAAATTAATAATAATTGTCCTAATCTAATCCCAGTGGGCCTAAATGGTTATATTTTATTCCTAAGGTTGTTTTTGGTGAAATTACACTTTTTCAATCGAATTAGGACATGTGTTAGAGTAATAATAATATCATTTTTACCCTTAACTACCCTATTTACTTTTAACCGTGGTAAAAAAAGTAAAAAGATACTATTCACCAAAAAATTATTTTCATCTCATTGAACCACATTTTACTTACTGACATCAACCGTGTCTCTCGTATTTTTGAAATTCCACTCACAGAAGTGGTAAAATTAAGTTTTATGAAAAATTCATTTTTTTAACTACCACTTAGTGGTTTCACTAGTCATCAAAAATTGAAAGTTTTCAGAAAAATACCAAAATTTCACCGTAGGCTAATTTCGATATATCGAATTCAAAAATGAAGTCCATTTTGAAAAATAAAATTTATAAAATTTCAAAGAGTGGTTATTACTATTCATAACGGCTAGTTTTAATTATATTTTAATAGCATATCATTGTTTAGTGAAACTCTGTATTGCGTACGATGCAAGCTATCGAGGAAGGTCATGATTTCATGTAAAGCAAGCCAAGAAAGTTTTATTTGTAGAAAAAGATTCCTTTGATGATTTATATAACATAAAAGTCTCTGGTGTTACAATTAGTCTATGAAAAAGGGCAAGGATTGGTAATCCATCAGGTACAAATGATGTTTTTAGGGGATAAATACTCTGGATCCTACCTTTCTACCTATCCAAATTCCAAATTAATGGATTGACACAACTATTAGTCAGATGTTCTCCAATTGTCTGGATAAGATAATATTATTATGTTCATGAACTTATCCTCTTCTAGTTAAGTCTTACTCCTAAAAGATTGAAAAAATTGCAGAAGGAAGAGTTAGATGATTATTTTCACATGAATCATGTCATGAAGACACAATACTAAATATAACTGAGAATTAACCAATTAGATAAGATAAAAGTAATGTTCACTAATAAATATTTTCCTATATACCACAACAAGTGTGGAATGTTGAAATAATAGAAAATGGGAAGTCCTTTTTGGAAATAAATTACGAGAGCCTTTCAATGTTAGAATATGTTGTCGATACACTAATTTCATGTCTCGTCCCCCGGGGCACATGCAGTGACATAGCCCAAGCCCGTCATCCATAGGCCAAGGTCTGGAGACTAGTACCAAAGGCATATTCCATAAAACTGGTAAGGCATGTCCTTTATAACCTATAAGAACATGTATCCAAGCACACAATAAGATATGAACACAAGTAAACTGAACTGTAAACATAGTGGGTGTACTATGAAAAAGGGTCCATAATACAAGCCCAACTGGAAAGTTCAAGTACAACTATGATAAAATTCAATTGATGAGAATGAAGAGACAACTACTGGGTCATCCTCCGAGATTCCTACCTAAAGGGGAGGTACAGATCGCCTCCTCAGCACTCCACGTCCAACTGTCGCTTCTGTGTACCGACATGCCGTATAGTCCACCTAATGGTACCATTCAGTCCGGGTACTCTCAGCCTCAGTCAGCGTTGTCCATCGTCTGCATTTAACACAACATGGTGTGGGCATATAAAGTTCAGGTTTGAGTATAATTATACTCAGTAGGGACCCCAATACCCTCAAGCTCACACAAAATCTAACAAGGACAAATCACAAATATGAAATAAACAGAAAACTTACTTTGGTATATGCCCATACATATACCTATGTTGTCAAGAAATCCATATCAATCATTAGAAAAACATAGAGGTTTTAACTCAGATCACACCGGGATTTATTCTAGGGGTGGTGTTAAGTAACATTTCCAATAACAACATCGAACACATCAGCTGCTGGAGAACTCCTATTATCGAGTAATGTCGGTTGTCGCGTCACACAGAGGCGTTGTCCACTGTGGGTCTGCCGCATCAGACAGAGGTGCTCCCCCTCGTAGCCTGCTGAGGTACTCCTCCTGTCGAGTACCGTGGGTCTGCCATGTCTCCAAGGCGCTACCCACCGTGCGTCGAACATATCACCAAGGTGCTCCCCACTGGGCCAGTAGATTCACTCCAAGTCGAAACAATCACCATTCATCAAGTCTCAGCCCTTCGTAGGGTTCCGTACGTATCTCTCTTGGGGAAACCCCTTCCAAAGCCACATTCCTAATACTCCAACTTCTACAAAGACCCATGAAGACATGTCTCAATGGTCATTCACATCATTAGGGTCTCAATGAAACAGACAATGCATCAATCGGATACCTAGTATATGAGTTATTAGACTTTTAGTTCTGGTTGTCCTGTTGGATTCGTGCTCGATCCAACCAGACCATTGCCCATCTTAATCCAAATTATAGTGGGGGTATAAATCAAAGGGACCATCTCAATCCATGATTTCTAGAGCTACTGAAAGTTCATAAAATGGACTTATTGTGCAAAATTTATGGCCAAAAGAAAGTAACTTGGTCATAGGGGGCCCGGGTTCGATCTGACCCGGTCGAACCGAACCGGACCGTGAGGGCCACGAGGGTAGCTTGGCCGAGGGGACCTTGAGGGTGCGGACCGGACGCAGGTACCGCGAGGGTTCATAATGGATGTTAGGGAGCCAACCGGACCGCGAGGGCGCTGACTAGGGATAAGGGCGCGGACTGGCCGAGAGGGCGCAGACCAGCCGTAGGTCGGCAGTCCGACCACGGGAATGCTGATTGTCTGCAGGCCGGCTGTTCAGCCGCGAGATGGAGGTCTGGCCACAGGATGGCGGTCTGGCGGTAGTGGCTCGGTGGACAGCAGTAGGGGATTGACAGATAGCTGTGACTGGTCGGCGAACGACCGTAGTGGCTCAGTGGACGGCAACAACGACGGAAGGTGGAGCAGCGAGTGGCGGAGTCGCGGGGCATGGAGGGCACAAGGAGGCATTGTCTACGGGGAGGTGTCGATGCACCATCTCCTTCATCGTGTTTAACTCCATAAATCATCACAATATTGGTGGAGGGGTCGAGACTTGTTGCATGACCCCTACCCTCCACGTTATGGTAGTAGCAAACTGCTTAACCTAAACTAGAATGAAGAATGTCAAACCATCCTGCAATGGTTGTTCCCAAACCATAACAGAAAATCATCAACGTTCATTGTTTTAAAAATTAGAAGAAAATTTAGATATAATGTCACACAAAATAATCCCCTACATCAGGTTTCACATTGATGTTGGAATGAGAAGGAAGTATGGACATCGATTCGTCAAAGATGAAGTCGTCCCACTGCGGAAGAAGTCCCAAGGAATAAACGCAAAGTTGCGGTTGGTGTTTTTTGTTAGCAGATTGTTATTCGTTGGAGGATCATTTTTCGTGGAAGAATGTGTTCTATGTTGGAGAGATTTATTTCCTCAAGATCTCTCTCTCATTTTCCAACGAATGTTCTCAAAAGAGAAACCCACCCAAAAAAGTGTTTCCCTAATTTTAATTGTTTTCAAAATTTAAATTTAGCTAAATTATTTAACTAATTGGGAACAATTAAATATGGTGCATTGGAAAAATTTAATGTGGAGGAATCTCAAGAGGCCCCTCCTCATTAATGAGGGAGTTGAGAAGTTTCTCCCTCATTAATACATTTCTTCAAGAGGTTTAGGCCTCATGTGGTCCCCACCACCATAACCTCTCATGGGAGATTAAGATTTGGCGGTCCCCACCATCATAACCTCTCATTGAAGATTAAGGTTTTGTGCTCCTGACTACCAACTTAAACATGGAGTGGTTACAACAAGATAAATAAAATGTGTGATTTATTTTGTTTTATTATTTCCACAAAAAACCCAAAAAAATATCATTCACACTTGACCAACAACCGTCGAGGTCAAAGTATCATTTAGAGAATACTGGTGCTGTGAGTTCAACGGTGCCCTCATATTTCAAATCTGATCACCTGGTAAAATGTTAGAAAAACCTGCTTTCATGTTTAATAAATGTACCTGGAAAAATGTTCAGAAATTCTTTATGGGCACTTTGGGCCTCAGAATCACGCACCCTCAATTTTTGAGGTCTCATAAAATTCCTATTTAATTAAAAAAATTCATTTAAATTTTGGTTCATTACATTCTCCCCATCCTAGGCTTTACATCACCGTAAGAGAGAACTCAAACTATGGGAACAAGTGGGGGTACTGAGCATGCATATGTGCCTCCTACTCCCATGTGCTCTTGTGTAGGTTCTCGTCCTACCAGCGAAGGTGCACAAGAGGTATCTACCATCACAAAGGACCCACTCCTATTGATCCTCAACCCCTACTGGATCCTCTATAAACGACTCCCCATCGTCGACCACCAACTCACCATGGTGGATAATGTAAGAAGGGTCGTGCACGTATCTCCTCAGCTAGGATACGCGGAAGACGTCGTGCACTCGGTGCAACTAAGGTAGAAGAGCTAAGCGGTATGCCACCTCTCCAACTCTACCGAGGACCTAAAAATGTTTAATGAACCTTAGACATAACTTGATGCATCGTCCAAAACATCGTAGTCCTTTTCGGGGTGATACCCGTAGAAAAACGTGGTTGCCATCCTCGAACTCCAAAGGCCTCCATCACTTATCTGCATAGGACTTCTGCCAACTCGGTCCAGTCTTCATCCTCTCCTAGATTATTTGAACCTTCTCGGTGGTAGCCCGAACGATCTCTGGTCCCACAAGTGTTGACTCCCCTGGGTCAGTCCATGACATTGGTGATCTGCAAGGTGGCCCGTACAACACCTCAAAAGGTCTCATCCCAACGGTGGAGTGATAGATGTTGTTGTATGAAAACTCTACCAAAGGTAAGTTATCCTCCGAACTGTGACCAAAGATGAGGACACAAACACGCAGCATGTCCTCGACGAATGGAATGGTCCGCTCAGTATGGCCCTCTGTCTGAGGAAGGAAGGCGGTTCTCAAACAAAGATTCTTCCCGAAAGCCTCCTACAACCCCTTCCATCGTCGGGAAGTAAAATTTGTAACACAATCACATAGAATCTTCAAATTTACTTCATGTATCCTCACAATATCTTACACATATAGGCATCCCATAATCTCTACTAAGCCCTTCTCTCTGATCGGTAGGAAGTGGGCCGACTTGGTGAGTCGGTCGATGATCACCAAAATAATGTCATGTCCTTTGGATGTATGTTGAAGTCCTGCCACAAATTAAATGGATATCCCATCCCACATCCACTCTAGGGCCCCTAATACATGTACCCACCCTGCTGGTACCTGATGCTCAGCCTTCACTTGCTGAAAATTGTGGAACCAAGAGACAAACTCTACAACTACTTTCTTCATTTCTAGCCACCAATGTTATCGTCGATGATCTCTGTACATCTTCACCACTTATGGATGTACCGCTACAGGGGATGTGTGGAACTCCATCAACACTTCTTCCTGAAGTGACACCGGTACCATGGAAAGTCCTCTAATGAAGATGACATGCTCCCCATCTTTATAAAATCTATTAGGTTCCTTCCCTATGGATATCTGAGAACGTTGAGCCTCGCAGTTAGATTCCCCATGCTATGCCTCCTTGACTTGCTGAAGAAGTGGGGGAGTGACTATAGGAGACTGATGAAAATTTGATCCATCACGTTACATGAAAGATATCTGAAAAACCGTCCAGTTGCTCCGTCGCCTCACCTAGCATTAGTATACTAGAACTTCTACTGAGAGCATCTTTTACAACGTTCTTATTCCCATGAGTATAGACTTTTTCAAGGTCATAGTCTTGGAGGAACTCAATCTAATGTCACTGTCTCATGATAAGGTCCTTCTGAGAGAAGATATACCTGAGGCTCTTTTGATAATAGTACACATTAAAATAATCTCCCATCAGATAGTGTTGCCACATCTTGAAGGATAATACCACTAATACTCACTTTGGGTTATGGGAAGAATTGTTATGTTCATGTTATATCAGCTATCGAGAACCATATGTGATAATTTCTCAGTCTTGCATCATAACACATCTGAGTCTTGTCCCTAATGCATCACAGAAGACTATATTCCCTACGCCCTCCTCTGGAAGCCTCATGATGGGGGCACTAGTCAGCCTCTACCACAAATCTTAAAAACTATTCTAGAATCTCTCTGACCACACAAAGGGTTTTTCATTCTTTATAATTGCATATAGTGGTGATGCAATTCTGGAGTAGTCTGGCACAATCCTCTGTTAATATCCATCAAATAACAGAAAACTACATACATCTGTTACACTCATGGGTGGATCCCAAGCAAGTACCGCCTCGATATTCGCTACAACTTATGCACCTTTAGTCTCCAATAGGACATTTCCCAGAAAGAGAACCTCTCAGATACATAACTGGAAGATTGAGAGCTTACCACAATGCGGGTGGTCTCGGAGTATGTCCAGTACGACATGAATATGATAGGAATTCTCCTCCTCAGTAGTCGAGTACATCAGAATGTCATTGATGAAGACCACTACAAATGAAATCAAGGTATGTATGAAATATCATGTTCATGGGTCCCATGAACACTACTAGAGCGTTGGTCACACCAAATGTCATAACCAAGAACACGTAATGGTCGTACAGACACCTGAAGTTCATCTTCTGCACATCCTCATCTCATACTCTAAGCTACTGAGAGCCTGATATGAGGTCTATCTTCGAGAACCAATATGCTCCCTTCATCTGATCAATGAGGTCGTCAATCCTTGGAAGTGGGTACTTGTTATTCACGATCATCTGGTTCAAGGATCCGATAGTCAACACAAAGCATCAAGATTCCAACATCCTTCTTGGAGAATAGAATTGGGGCTGCCCAAGGAGAAACACTAGTCCGGACGAATCCCTTACCCTAAAAGACATCTAGCTATACCCACAACTCACGAAGCTCTGCGGGAGACATCCAATATGCTAGTGTAGATATAAGTGTTTTACCAAGGTTTAGTCAATGTTAAAGTCCACCTCTATGCTAGGATGTTGACAAGGAACATCATCAGGGAAGACATTCTCATACAGGTTGACCACTATAGGATAGCTTGGATTGTCCACATCAATAGCTCTGAGGGTAAGTCTAGCCAACTGATGTGTAATTGGCTGCACCCTCCTCTGGGTAAGTCTATCCTGTGCTATATAGGATCCCTTATCACTGGTGAAGGTAATACTTGTTCCATCCATGTGGACACATCACACATTCTGATTAATACTATCAATCTGATCATGGACTGTAGATAAACAGTCCATACCCAAGATGATGTAGTAAGGGCTCGATGCTGCTATTAAGAGATCAAAATCAAATCTCTCATCTCTTAGAGTAATCTCAAACTGCTGGAATGGGTGTGTAATCATTTAATATGATCTTGTAAGAGTCTCTAGCCGTAAGGATCGAGCCAACAGCTCCATCGGAATATCCGAATTCTGAATGAGGACAGTGTCAATAAAAGAATGACTGGAACCTGTGTCTATAAGTACTATATCTAAGGTGGAGTAGACACAAATCATACCTCGTATCATCTCTAGAGCACCATGATTGCACGACTTAGCTTCTTAGAGATGATCTCTCTTCTGTTGACCTGCTCCCTATGGTCGGGGTTGACCTCCTTTGGTCGTGGCAGCAACATCTTGAATCATCACCCACCGCGAGCTGCATGACCTGGTCCTCTTCTACGTCTGCATAATCCCTATGGACCTCCTCGGTCGAACCTCTCTATTTACCTGGGAGGTATGTATACCATCTTTTGATCATCCGAAGAGAATTTCGGACAATCACGAGGCATGTGACTCTTCCCGCCACATGTGTAACAATACCCTCTCCCGGAATGATTGGCTCCGCTTCGAGTTCCCCGCATAATCGACCTTGAGTCATGCAGTTTCCCACCAGTTGGTCTGGTCCTCTTGGAGCATTGTGACGTCTGTATGCTGCGAGCTGTAGAAGACTCTGTTTCATGATAAATTTTAGTGGGTCTCGCTGCTGGTGACTGCTTAGCAAGGAAAATCTCCACCAAGATGGCTCTCTCTAAAACCCCCGCCTTCATTAAGATGTTGTGTGAGATCACTAAATACCCGATCTTCTTCATGAGTCCCTGTGAGATGTTTTGGGCCCTAAATAATGGGTCTCTCTCTATATATATGGAGTAGCATGATAATTTAGTGAAACTCGCTGGGCACTGAGCCACAGACATGCTGCCCTACTGCAGATGAAGAAGTTCATGTATGCCCATTACGTGAATAGTCACTGGAAAAAACTATGCCTGAAACCAGCCCCCGAAGTCTGCCTAGAGAAGCATAACCTCATCATGATCCTAGAGCATCAAGCGCCACCATCTTCCAGCTTATATATATAGAAGGCTAGCAGCAAGGATCACCATGAGATAAGCTAGTGTCCTTATGTGTTAGAAGACTCTATCCACAGCCTCCAGCCAATCCTCTGCCGCCTGCGGGTTCGTCTCTCCCCTGAACCAGGGTGAACTCTGGCGTTGGAACACGTGCAACGTGTTAAAGTGGCGTGCACCATCTGCTGATGAGGATTGGGGCATAGGTGGCCCAACGGTCAGTGGTGACATTGGTGCCTCCACTGGTGACTCTACTACAAAAGGGCCATGCACCGAGGCCTCATCACTCGGCGTGCTTTTAGTGCGTATTACACTCAGAACATTAGCTGGCTATATTTGTGGTTGCAACCTAAAAAGAAACAGGTGCACCATAATTTAAAAGTTATACCTGGTGAGATGAAAGTTATAGCTGGTGAGATGACCCAAAAAATAACAACGAAAACTTTTTAAGACACACACACAATCAATGTTTTCGTACACTAAGTCAGAAATCATAATTCAGGGTGCTGGGGTATAGATACATCAGATGCCACACCAACACTAGACTCCATGTACTAAAAGCCGAACTCATTACCATTGACACTATTTCTTCATAGAATAGATTACATTCCTAATTGTATTGTCGCACTGACTTATCTAAAACCAATTTGTCACAACCCATCCCCCGGGGCCCATGCCGTGACTAACATCAAACCCGCCATCCAAGCCAGGGGCTAGTGACTAGCCACAAAGGTGTATTCCCTAAATATGAGAGATCATTTCCTTCCTAACCTATAACAACACATCAGCAAGCACAAAACAAGAGGGAAACACAAGTAAACTAGACTTTAAACATAGTGAGTTCAGTAATTAAAAGGGGCCAGAATACAAGCCCAAATGGAAAGTACAAGTAAACATGTGATATAATACATCTGAAGAAAAAAAGAGACAACTAATGGTTCATCCTCTGAGATTCCTACATGATGGGTAGGTACAGATCGCCTCCTCAATACTCCATGTCCACCCATCTCCTCTGTGTACTGACATGCTGTATGGTCCACCTCTAGGTACCGTCCAATCCTGGTATTCTCAGCCTTAGTCAGTGTTGTCCATTGTCTGCATCCAACACAGCAAGGTGCAGGGATAACCCGTATAGGGATAAGTGTAAAGATACGCAGTAGGGACCCCACGACCCTATAGGCCTCACAAAATCTATCAAGCATAAAAAAGTATGAAATCAACAAATAACCTTACTTAGGTGTATGAGCATACATATTCTTATGTTATCAAGTAATTCATCTCAATCATGAGGAAAACACAGAGGTTCTAACTAAGCTCATACGAGGATTTATTCTAGGTGTAGTGTTAAGTTACATTCGGGTAGGAAGACCAGCTACGGGTCGGCCATCCAGCTAAGGGTCGTCAGACTGATTAAGGGGCGGCGTTCTGGCTGCAGGATGGCGGTATGGAAGTGATGGTGGCTCGGCGGACGACGGTGGTGGTAGCGGCGAACGACGGAGCCATGTGTGGTAGATCCGTGGAGAACGGAGGTCGTGGGGTGGCGGTGGCCACAAGGTAGTGTCATTGTGTTGTCACCTTCATCGCGTTCAACACCACAAATCATCACATGATTTTTGGAGGGATCATGCCATGTTTTTTGGCATGTACCCTCCGAGTTAGGGTGGTAGAAAATGGCTCAACATTAAAAAGAATGAAGAACATAAAACCCTCCCTCAATTATTATTCCAAACCTAAAAAAGAAAATCATACATTTTCTTTGTTTAAAAAAAAGTAGAACATGGGAATATAATCACACACAAAATAAAACCTTACCCCAGGTTCCTTATTGACGTTGGTGCGAGGAGGATGTATGGACGTCAATTCATCGAAGTGGAAGATGTACCACATCGGAAGAAGTCCCAAGGAAGAAGCTCTAAGTTGAGGTCTGCATTCTTCATTGGTGGAGAGTTATTTATGGAAGAATATATTCTTCATTTAAGATATTTATCCCACCAAGAGCTATCTATCCATTGCCAATGAATGTTATCAAAAGAAAAAACCCACAAAAAAATAATTACCCCATTTTTAATTTTTTACAAAATTCCAAATTAGCTAAATTAATTAAAAATGTAGGAACAATTTAATGTGGTGCATTAGAATAGTTTAATGTTGAGGAAGCTCAAGAGGCTCCTCCAAATTAATGAGGGAGTTGAGAAGTTTCTCTCTCATTAAGAGGGGTGTTGAAGATTTTTAGGCCTCGGGTGGTCCCCACCTCCATAACCTCTCATTAGAGATTATGCTCGGGTATCCCCCACCAACATAACTTCTCATGGAAGGTTATGGTTTGGTGGTCCCCACTACCAAATTCCACATGGAGTGGTTACATAAAATAAAATAAAATGTGTTCCTTATTTTATTTTTTATTTCCATGAAAAACCCCAAAAAAATTATCTTTCACGGCCGACCAACTGCCCTTGAGGTGTATGTCTATGTAAGAGAATATCAGCGCTGTGAGTTCTACGGTGCCATCATATTTCAATTCGGAGCACCAGTTAAAAATTTAGAAAAACGTGCTCACATGTTTACTAAATGTACCCAAAGAAAAGTACAGAAATTCATTCTGGGCACTCCGAGCCTCGGAATCACATGCTATCAATTTTATCGGACTCATAAAATTACCATTTAATTAAATGAAATTACAGAGAAATTCCGGGTTTTTATTACTAAAAGATCTAATTTTTGTATCATATAGTGAAAAATTTTCTCTATGAGGATAAATGACCTCAAAATTTCATGTTTAGGATGTAAGATTTTTGGTATAGTATATCTTATAAAAGTGTTCATAATGACCCTATAATTGAACTACACTTAGTTCATATTTCCACGTAAGGAAAATAGAACAATATCAAATTGTAGACTTTGTAAATATAACTATTTATTCTCTTTACTATGATGTTTTGGTAATAGAAATATGTTAATATATATAGAAAACTATTTTTTATGAATTCATAAGTCTTTTTGATGTAGTGAATGAAGGTGTTTTATCTGTTGATAGATCGATATAAGAATTAATATATACGCTCAACTAGATGTTTAGATAATATCAAGAAAATTTTCTTCAAATGATGAATTACATAAGATTCATAATTAATCTTCTAAAATAGTTCATTATATCCTTCTCAAACATTTTAGGAGAATTATAATAGTAAATTTTAGATATTCAAGATGATGTGATGAAAACTAATAAGAATAATTTATCAAATGTTGATGAAATACAAGTTAATGCATTTCCAAAGACATCATAATGAGTTTTACCTTATAAGAATGTAACTCCCCGACCCCAGCTACCCAGAGTTGGTGCATTACTTCATAACATTGGCATGATCACAAAAGATCAAGTCCCGAAAGACTGATTAGTTTAGTAGCCTTGGAAACACTAGATACATTCGTAAACGTTACATTACATCATAAAGTGAAAAACTACAATAACGAAGTCTCCATAGTCCACACTCATATCCACTTCTGACTATCCCTGCAGGTCATTCATAAAATACTTCTTCACATCCTCGAAAATATTAAAACATTGAAAGGGGTGAGCTCAGATGCTCAGTAAGGATAACAATAATGCGGAAGCTTTCATAAATAAACATAAAAATTTAAGGCAATGTATAACTAAAACAAAATCCTTTTAAACTTGAACACCAACCTAACAAGGCAAAAGTAAAATGAGATAATGCCATTCACTTCCTCACATGGATATTCTACTGGTCGAATAATCACATGCAAAATCAATAACCACTTTCATAATGATGGAATGCATAATGCCAGACTATCATAACCACGTAGTCAAGGCCTCGTGCCAAGACCACAAATAAGATATTGTCAAGGCCTCGTGCCAAGACGCTAGTTTGTCTCATGAGACATGCCGATGCATCGAGGAGCTATAGCGGGCTCCACCCGTCACATATTAAGTCTAATGCATTCCCATATGAAAATATTTAAAAACATAACATAAACATTCGTATTAATACTAGCATACGAAATGTCAATAATTTCACCATAAACTATGAATGGTATAAAATAGCACATCCACAGTCAAACATATCACAAAAACCTTCAATACAATATAGAAGTTTTGTATTATAATAAATCAACTTCAAATAAGCGTAAAATCCATCAAAGGATGTTGACATAGATGAAATCAAAACACTTTTTAGAGAAATATCTCTTTCTATTTTTGAAATCATTTAAGAGCCATATAAAACAAAACATTTTCTTGAAAATATTCCTATAAGCTTGTAAGGAAATCTTTGAAGATTTTATAACGGCGGAAAATAACCGCACCCGCCGTATAAGTTAAAAAAACATTCTTACCTCAATTCTCTCGAAAAGGTTAAAAAGACCTTGTTTTGAAAATGACGGAAAGATTCCTCTTATAAAAAGTCAAAAAGGGTATAAATTACTTTAACCCATATTCTTGTAAATAATAAAATTGTTTTCAAATACATTTTGAAGAAACATGTATGTGGATGATAACGAGGTCCCAGTAGATAATTATGTATAAACAACCTTGGATAATGAAGAGGTTGTGAAGTAAACCCTTACTTCATGTCCGAATTGACTCAACCTTTCTTTAACCTCCTGAATAATAAACTAGAGTTAATATCTACCTTA
Organism: Viscum album; assembly: GCA_963277665.1. Taxonomy (NCBI): domain Eukaryota; kingdom Viridiplantae; phylum Streptophyta; class Magnoliopsida; order Santalales; family Viscaceae; genus Viscum; species Viscum album. The sequence goes on from OY728130.1 coordinate 1,717,697,744, forward strand.
TTAAGAACCATTTTCAATTTCATTATCCTTTTTATATCACTTATTACTATGTTATGAATGTTATGTAATTATTTAAGTTAATAACGGTCGTTTTGTCGATCTTTGGTACTTGTGTCAACAATAACCTTCTTATAATTACAAGTTGTTCATGTGGTGAAACATACATTATATCCAGAATTATATTCATGATGTAGATATCATATATATCATATATATCTAGTATATACATTCATTCATAATATTACGTAACATTTATAGGTAAGAAATGAAATGCACCGTTCATGGAGACGGTAAGCCGTACGTACGCATGAACGCTACTTTCATTTCTATTTCGTATTTAATGTAATGAAATCATAATTATATAAAGGTATAATATATTTCCAGTATAATATCATATATAATATCATTTACTCCATCCTTTATACATCCCACATATGGCATTAACGATTCACATCACTTTGAGGGGGCGGTAGTCCGCACTTCCTAAAATGAAATTATCGCGTTTTACCCATAATGGAAATAATAAATTATGCCATAAATGAAAAATACAGAAGCATAAGTAAAACATAAACATATTATATATCATATATAAAAATAGTGACATCTTAATGGCCACCTTTGAAGGTGTTATATGAGTGTTGAAAAATCATCGTTTCGTGAGGCAGAAATTCGCCATCCACAGAAACCGTATGTTCTTTAACCATTAGATGTATGTGTGTGTAAGTGTAGCTAGAATCCTTATTATAACAACATCCTAGTATATTGAGAATACTGGTGTTGTAATAGAAATGAATAAAAAGAGTTTAGGGGGTTTGAGAAGAAAAATAAAACAAAACAACATTAGAGAATACATTACCTCAAAATCGGGTAACTCTTTTTGATGTGAGCCAAAGGCTTCCTTGAGAAGAGTTCTGCCCAAAGTGAGGCTTCTAGGAGTAAGAGGGGGAAGTTGGGAGAGTATTTGGGCAGAGTTTGGCCGAGCCAAAAGGCTTGAAAGTGTAAATGAGGTGGGAGAGGTGGGGGCCTTTTATATGTGGAGAGGAGGGGCACTTTTGGAAAGATTGAAATGTTATATTATTTCACAATGGTTTTCGGATTCTAAAGGTCCCACACTTATATAATTCGAGGCTAAGGTGATAAGGTTTCTAAATATCCTCATCCAATATGCTTTGGACAAGTTTAAGCCTTCGATTTTGCATTATCTTCTCATTTTATTTAAATCGTTAAATAATGAGGCCATCGCTGCATCATAATGATGTCAAAAATAATTTAATTTATTTAATGTCTAAAAATTATTAAAAAAATACTATGATGTAGGAAAGCTTTTTAGATTTCTAATGAATATTTATAGTCAAAATTGGGACTTGTGTAACCCCACTTAAAAACTGTTTCAGTAAAATAACTCATGTTTGTGTCAATTTAATTTTAACATTAAATAAATATATATTAATCTCATTTTCCAACTAAAGTGGCTCCATGGGGTCCCCAAGTTGACACATGGGTTTTATTGGTCGTCCATGACTCATCCAATATGAGTAGGACAAGTTTCATGCTCATCTCATATTATTACAACATTATTTGTACCTTAAACTACACTAATTACCTCTAATCGCGATTAAGAACTTAAAAGTTACTATTCACCAAAAAAATTATTTTAATCTCATTGAACCACATTTTACTTCTTAATGACAACCATGTATGTCGGATTTTTGAAAATCAAATCACAAAAGTGGTAATATTTCATTTAAATGAAAAATCAGTTATTTAACTACCACATAGTGGTTTCACTATTCATCAAAAATTGATGTTTTTCAGAACAAGGCCAAAATTTCACCCTAAGCTATAATTGATATTCCGAATTCAAAAATGATGTCTATTTTACAAAATTCCCAACATATAAGTTGTATTAATTAATTTTATAATTAATTCCCACTGTTACAACAAATAGTGTGTTTTTAAGAAACAATTTATATCAAAAGATTGGCAATTGTTTATGTCCAATTTCAATGTTAAATTAATTCTAATGACCACCATTGGATAAAATGGTAAAAATATATTATAATTATACTTTAAAACCACTAAATAGTATAATTTATCACTATAAATTATTTTGATTAAAAAAGTTGTTTTTATGTAATTTTCACTATTCATAAAAATTGGAAGTTCTCAGAAAATTACAAAAATTCAACTTTGGATAATTTAGATATCACGAATACAAAAATGAAGTCCATTTTGAAATATAAAATTTCTATAATTTTAAAAAGTGGTTATTACTATTCATAACGGCTACTTTGATTAGTCGCGGTGTTTTAGAACTCGAAGTTGCGTACAATGCAAGCTATTGCATTATTGAATGAGAAGCGTATCGTGGAAGCTCGAGGTGTTACATTCTCTCCTCCTTCAATAAATTGCGTCCTCGCAATTTGAAATTTTTCTTTGAAAATAAAAGGTTGAAAAGAGAAAATACCTTTGAGGAAAACCCACATCGGAAATAAGGTTAATAAATATATAACATTAAAAGAAAGCAGGATAAGTACAAAGGTCACCCGATATAGCCCATTCTAGGATTATATGAAAATATGGATATGGAGGAGAAACAAACCATCAAGGTCTGATGGAGAGTTATAGAAAACAGGATTAGGAGAAAGTTTAACCACAAGAAAATCAGAAACATGTGATTGGTTAAACGGTCATTGAATCCCCAGTTGGAAAAGTTAACCGACAACATTTTTGTTTTAAGTTATCTTTTATAATGTTAAGGAATTTATTTAGGAGATTTACTAAGAACGTAAGGGAATATACATACTTGTTATGTATACTTTCATTCGTTAATAAATTTTTACCCCAAACCCAACTTTTACTCCAAATGTTAACGGAACTCAAAAATATTCTATTTATCCTAATTGTATAAGGTTCAAAATGTTAACACATACCATTTAGATTAGTAAACCTATTTTGTAATAACCAGGGACTTCCTGTAGGCTAGTGGTAGGAAATAAAGGCTTGTCGCACTATGGTTGTGGGTTCGATTCCTGCAGCTTTGTCCGACGCGACGGGTTATTCCGCACCCTGTAGGTTGTCCTTTTCCTAAAACTATAGTATTATAATATTCCAAAAAATAATCTTTAGAAATGCTTTAACCTTAAACAATACTATCCATGGTTCAACTTAATCCATTCCAACCTTAATAGTTATCCAAAATACCTCCGTCCAGACTTTCTCTAAAAGGTCTCTAAATTTCGAAATCAATTGTAACATCAGATTCCCCAAACAAGAAAAGTTTCTCTTATTGTCACATACTAAAAATATGATTACCTTAATCATATTAAAACCTTACTGAAATCAAAAAGTACTGCAGTACAATCCTTATATATATATCACATTATTCTAATAACCAGAATATAATCCATGAGTCCAAAAGCACCAACACATTAGTTATTCTGCATCAACTTTAGTAACAGTATAAGATTTTCCTTGATCCCTTGGCCTTTTCTGAGGTAAGTTTCCCTGACGCTTAGGACATTCATTTGCATAATGACCCATTTCTCTACAATTATAGCATTCAACTTTGATAGCCTCTTTCTTTTCCTTGCAATCATGAGCCTGGTGACCCTTTTCCCCACATTTATAACAAACTCCCATTCCTTTTAGACAAGTACCAGGGTGATTCTTCCCACAATTATCACATAATGGAAAATCCTTCTTTCCCTTTTTCCCTTTATCTGTCTCTTGTTCCACCGTTCTCTTCTTCTCTTGCTTTACTTTGTTGTCATAAGACTTAGAGAATTCCTTTTCTGTCTTGATAGCTCACGAGACAATATCTTCTTATGATGAGAAGTATTGTGATACTAAAGATCGACGGAGAAATGGGTTTAACCCATCAATGAAACGATCAATCTTACTCCTTGGGTTACGTATATAATCAGCAGCATGCCTAGCTAACCTTGTAAAGTTAGCCTCATACTTTGCGACATTCTCATCCTCCTTCTGCCTCAGACTCAGAAATTGCCTTTCCATACCTGCTCGATGGTCACGAGGAAAGTATTTTTCTAAGAAAAGCTCTTTGGACTCCCTCCATTCCAAATTCGATACGTCATCATCTTCCTTTGTGCTTTGAATCAATGAACACCATTGATCAACATCTCCAGTGAGGCGGTAAACTGCCATGACAACCTTCTGCCTTTCACAACTCCCCAAGGCATGGAATATTTTCTCTAAGGAATTTATCCATTGCTTAGCTACTATAGGATTTGTACTCCCATTGAGGGTTGGTGGTTGTTGCCTCATGAAACAGTCTAGCATTGATCCTCCACGTTGCGGATCAGGGTGCTCCATACGTGTAAGGTTATTATTCATAACCTGAGTATGTTGTCCCAGTATGGTGATTAGCTGATCGGCACCAGTTTCATCACCAGCCCCACTATAATTATCTTTGGCAGGAGGGCAATCCCTACATGGAGTGCGTGCATTGATACGGTTTCCATTTCTTCCACTAGGCGCCATTTCTAAACAATTTCATAAACTAGATCAGTTTATGAATCAAAATACATAATCCCATACTTATAAAACACTTAACATAAATTGAACTATTTATGGATATAATCCATAATCATAAAAAAGAAATGATTCCTTTGAGAAAGTATATACTCATAACCCTTCATAGTGGTTTGTAAAGAAAATGAGAATTATCCTAAGCATATCCCCCGGGAGTGTCGTAACCAAGAGTGCAGTAAGACCCGTTGTCGTGCACCAGTTCCCGTTCGAGTCTAGCTCAAAGCGGTGTTTTTGGGTTTTACCCCTAGGTACATCTGTGCCAGAGCCGCCTCTACCTTCTCGTATCCAGACAGGGATGTATTTCTCGGAAAACTCACAAAATCTCTACAATACCATAATTCTAGGAAGTTCTTCTATACTAATCCCCAAAGTTCATCTTAGGTCTACGTGCTCTAATCAGAGTTTATCTAAATCTAGCTTCCAAGGTTAGTACTAAACTGCCTCTGATACCAACTGTAACGCCCCGACCCTAGCTACCCAGAGCCGGTGCATTACTTCGTAACATTGGCATGATCACAAAAGATCAAGTCCCGAAAGAACGATTAATTTAGTAGCCTTGGACACACTAGATACATTCGTAAACGTTACATTACATCATAAAGTGAAAAAATACAATAACGAAGTCTCCATAGTCCACACTCATATCCACTTCTGACTATCCCTGCAGGTCATTCATAAAATACTTCTTCACATCCTGGAAAATATTAAAACATTGAAAGGGGTGAGCTCAGATGCTCAGTAAGGATAATAATAATGCGGAAGCTTTCATAAATAAACATAAAAATTTAAGGCAATGTATAACTAAAACAAAAGCCTTTTAAACTTGAACACCAACATAACATGGCAAAAGTAAAATGAGATAATGCCATTCACTTCCTCACATTGATATTCTACTGGTCGAATAATCACATGCAATATCAATAACCACTTTCATAATTATGGAATGCATAATGCCAGACTATCATAACCATGTAGTCAAGGCCTCGTGCCAAGACCACAAATAAGATTTTGTCAAGGCCTCGTGCCAAGACGCTAGTTTGTCTCATGAGACCTGCCGATGCATCGAGGAGCTATAGCGGGCTCCACCCATCACATATGAAGTCCAATGCATTCCCATATGAAAAGGCTTAAACATAACATAAACATTCGTATTAAAACTAGCATACGAAATGTCAATAATTTCACCATAAACTATGAATGGTATAAAATAGCACATCCACAGTCAAACATATCACAAAAACCTTCAATACAATATAGAAGTTTTGTATTATAATAAATCAACTTCAAATAAGCGTAAAATCCATCAAAGGATGTTGACATAAATGAAATCAAAACACTTTTTAGAAAAATATCTCTTTCTATTTTTAAAATCGTTTAAGAGCCATATAAAACCAAAAATTTTCTTGAAAATTTTCTTATAATCTTGTAAGGAAAGCTTTGAATATTTTATAACGGCGGAAAAAAACCGCACCCGCCGTATAAGTTAAAAAAACATTCTTACCTCAATTCTGTCGAAAAGGTTAAAAAGACCTTGTTTTGAAAACGACGGAAAGATTCCTCTTATAAAAAGTCAAAAAGGGTATAAATGACTTTAACCCATATTTTTGTAAATAATAAAAATGTTTTTAAATACATTTTGAAGAAACATGGATGTGGATGATAACGAGGTCCCAGTAGATAATTATGTATATCCAACCTTGGATAATGAAGAGGTTGTGAAGTAAACCCTTACCTCATGTCCGACTTGACTCAACCGTTCATTAACCTCCGGAATAATAAACTAGAGTTAATATCTACCTTATTAAGAACCATTTTAAATTTCATTATCCTTTTTATATCACTTATTACAATGTTATGAAAGTTATGTAATTAATTAAGTTAATAACGGTCGTTTTGTCGATCTTTGGTACTTGTGTCAACAATAACCTTCTTATAATTACAAGTTGTTCATGTGGTGAAACATCCATTATATCCATAATTATATTCATGATTTAGATATCATATATATCATATATATCCAGTATATACATTCATTCATAATATTACGTAACATTTAGAGGTAAGAAATGAAATGCACCGTTCATGGAGACGGTAAGTCATACGTACGCATGAACGCTACTTTCATTTCTATTTCGTATTTAATGTAATGAAATAATAATTATATAAAGGTATAATATAGTTCCAGTATAATATCATATATAATATCATTTACTCCATCTTTTATACATCCCACATATGGCATTAACGATTCACATCACTTTGAGGGGGCGGTAGTCCGCACTTCCTAAAATGAAATTATCACGTTTTACCCATAATGGAAATCATAAAGTATGCCATAAATGAGAAATACAGAAGCATAAGTAAAACATAAACATATTATATATCATATATAAAAATAGTGACATCTTAATGGCCACCTTTGAAGGTGTTATATGAGTGTTGAACAATCATCGTTTCGTGAGGCAGAAATTCGCCATCCACAGAAACCGTATGTTCATTAACCATTAGATGTATGTGTGTGTAAGTGTAGCTAGAATCCTTCTTATAACAACATCCTAGTATATTGAGAATACTGGTGTTGTAAAAGAAATGAATAAAAAGAGTTTAGGGGGTTTGAGAAGAAAAATAAAACAGAACAACATTAGAGAAGACATTACCTCAAAATCGGGTAACTCTTTTTGATTTGAGCCAAAGGCTTCCTTGAGAAGAGTTCTGCCCAAAGTGAGGCTTCTAGGAGAAAAAGGGGGAAGTTGGGAGAGTATTGGGGCAGAGTTTGACCGAGCCAAATGGCTTGAAAATGTAAATGAGGTGGGAGATGTGGGGGCCTTTTATAAGTGAAGAGGAGGGGCACTTTTGGAAAGATTGAAATGTTATATTATTTCACAATGCTTTTCGGATTATAAAGGTCCCAAACTTATATAATTCGAGTCTAAGGTGATAAGGTTTCGAAATATCCTCATCCAATAGGCTTTGGACAAGTGTAAGCCTTGGATTTTGCATTATCTTCTCATTTTATTTAAATTGTTAAATAATGAGGTCATCGCTGCATCATAATTATGTCATAAATAATTTAATTTATATAATGTCTAAAAATTATAAAAAAAATACTATGATTTTGGAAATCTTTTTGGATTTCTAATGAATATTTATAGTCAAAATTTGGACTTCTGTAATGCCACTTAAAAACTGTTTTAGTAAAATAACTCATGTTTGTGTCAATTTAATTTTAACATTAAATAAATATATATTAATCACATTTTCCAACTAAAGTGGATCCATGGGGTCCCCAATTTGACCCATTGTTTGTCTTGGTCGGACATGACACATCCAATAGGAGTAGGACAAGTGTCATGCTCATCTCATATTATTAAAACATTATTTGTACCTTAAACTACACTAATTATCTCTAATCGCGATTAAGAACTTAAAAGTTACTATTCACCAAAAAAATTATTTTAATCTCATTGAACCACATTTTACTTCTTAATGACAACCATGTATGTCGGATTTTTGAAAATCAAATCACAGAAGTGGTAATATTTCATTTAAACGAAAGATCAGTTATATAACTACCACTTAGTGGTTTCACTATTTATCAAAAATTGAAGTTTTTCAGAACAAGGCCAAAATTTCACCCTAAGCTATAATTGATATTCCGAATTCAAAAATGATGTCTATTTTAAAAAATTCCAAACATATAATTTGTATTAATTAATTTTTTAATTAATACCGCTGTTACAACAAATAGCGTGTTTTTAAGAAATAATTTATATCAAAAGATTGGCAATTGTTTATGTCCAATTTCAATGTTAAATTAATTCTAATGACCACCATTGGATAAAATGGTAAAAATATATTATAATTATACTTTAAAACCACTAAATAGTATAATTTATCACTATAAATTATTTTGATTAAAAAGTTGTTTTTAAGTAATTTTCATTATTCATAAAAATTGGAAGTTCTCAGAAAATTACAAAAATTCAACTTTGGATAATTTCGATATCACGAATACAAAAATGAAGTCCATTTTGAAATATAAAATTTCAATAATTTTAAAAAGTGGTTATTACTATTCATAACGGCTACTTTGATTAGTCGCGGTGTTTTAGAACTCGAAGTTGCGTACAATGCAAGCTATTGCATTATTGAATGAGAAGCGTATCGTGGAAGCTCGGGGTGTTACAAAGAATGTTTTTAATCATTCATGGGGAATCTAGAAAACAAGTATAAACTTATAAATAAACATGATATCTTAGTTTTTGATGAAAAGATATTTCCTAAACATTTCTTGAATCTTTTCATTGGGGATGTGGAATATTTTTATAAATGTAATTGTTCTGTGAAAGAAGTACATGGTGAAAAGGGATGATGTTTTTAATAATTTTTGTAATTATTTTTTTCCAATTTTTGGTTGAATAATATTAGGACCATAAATTTATTATCATTATTCATACAGCCCTCAACATCCCAAATAAATATTCAAAAAATTAGAGGAGAATTAGTGGCATAATCAACGGTATGAAAAAGATACATATTTATTGTTACATGAATTGTTCATTAAAATTACTTTCATTTAAGCATATAACTTTGACATGGAATGGGAATAGATAGATGCTCAAAAATCTAGTTGGATCTATTTTTGTTTTCTCGTGAATATTTTGATGGCCTGGGAGCATCCTTAGTGACATTTAGATATGTAGTTTCCACAACACCTGACTATCCTCTACCTTTATCTTCATTACCTCATGAAAAACCCCTCTCTTTCAAGAATCCATATTCCAGACAACATTTTTGACAATGAGCTAGATATTCACCCCGTTTGAGTTCATGATTTTTTTTCCAAAGTGTTGGTTGTTATAATAACATGTGAAGTATGCCACTATATATTTCATTTGAACATCTACATATTTTTTCAATAGAATTTCCCTTGGATGGTCATGAACAATTACCATATGATATTCTTAAATAATATTACTACCTTAAACTTGTTATAATTTTTATACATTTTTTATATTATTTCATTATCTCTCATATTATAAGTATTTTTAAATGTTATTTGACCACAATTTTTTTTCAATTTTTATATTTATTATTTTCATAAAATATTTAAATACTTTGTTGGGCATAAATTTATGTCAAATAATATCATTATCAATAATGGAATGAAATATAAAATGTGTTCCTCAATTTAGTTCTTTCTAATGACACAAATAGCGAGAAAAGAAATGAAAATACAAAATTTAAATATATTTCAAAAAAAATTCATAGTAAAAAAAGGGAATAAGATGTATAAGTTTTAAGGAATAAAATAAAAGGAAACAACTTCCCTTTTGAAAAAATAAATCTGATTTCATGGAATTTTTAATTTCTATTTTATGGGATTTTTAACATCAAAAAGTTGTATATTGTTGTAAACAGAATATTGTTCTAATATATACCTTCTTTATGTTTTTTGATGATTAGAAAAGTCCATAATTTTTTTCTATGAACTTTGTTAAGTGTTTCTGATTATATTTATCTTATGTTATGAATGATATATTCTTATGATAATTAAGGATAATATTTAATTACTAATAAATAAAAATGACAACATAATATTTTATCTTACAATATTTTAATAAGTCACTCAATAAAGTATTTAGTCATAATAAACAAGATAATTTAACTTATTTTTCTAATAATAATATTCATTTTAACAATAATATGATGAAATTGAATTGTATTTTGCAATAAATTATTATCTTATGATGGAAGATTATCTTATGATATGTTGAACATTGATTATCATATTACGAAATGATTATTTTTTTCTTTCAAAAATATATCCCTTGATGAATAGTATGTTCTACTGATATACTAAAAAGATCTAATATTACATAAATTCATGATTTATTTTCAAATCTACTGATAAGTAACAAAATTATTTATGAGAGTATGAATGTAATTTTATCCATTTAAGGAATGATTAGACTACACAAGGCATAACTAAAATAGAAAAATTCATAGAATGATAAATTTTCTTACATCATGATCAAAAAATGAATTCTAAAAATATATAGAGAGGATACATATTATTGTTATATAATATTATTATAATTACTACATGGTTTATTTGACCATTATAATTATCATGTTCTAATGTTTAAACATCAAATAAACGTAAAATTTATAAACAACACTACATAAGGTGAAGATACCAAAAAGAAGAATGTAATTTTGTTTTCCATTTTCAAAAATTATAGATATGTTCATAGTAAGAATCAATATTTATTGTCCTAAATTTATTAGAACCTTCATCTTCTATGAACGTCATCCTGAAATAAACATTAATTGTATCTTTTCTAAGGATTCATATTAATCTATTTTTAGTTTCCCCTAGAAATTGTGTGACAGAAACATCTCACAAATCATTTATCTCATTATAAAATATTTTAAAATGGTGTAATACTATGATTAATACCATTTAAAAGACATTTAAAGGGATATACTAGTAAAAATCTCTTGAACCCATGTACTATGTGACAAAGTATTGTACTCACCTGGGAGACCCTAGTAAAATCGTTGTTTAGTGAAAATCACCATGGTCAATGAGTAGAGTGTTGGGGAGTGGATTATGTGATTTAGATTCTCCAGACCACAATAAATATGTATATTAAATTTCATTTCTATTTTATTTATATTTCGTTTTTATATACCTCTGTGCTGGTGGGACAATCGGTTGGTGCAAAACCAGGCTTACTGTCATGTACAATCCTTATATTATGGTTTCTTAAGTAGGGGTTCCACACAGTTGGCATAATATTTGTCAAAACCATGCGGGAAAACTGGGTGAATTTTTTTTGGGAGTAAAATGGAAGTATTAACATTAATATGGTTAAAAAATAAATATAAATTTTATTAATCCTCATCAATAAACAGTGACACTCCCCTCCCATGTGTTTTGTCCCCCTCAGTCCAACTATATACATTCAGGGATCTCTCCCTTCCATAGCCCTAATATTTCATCATCAGTCTCTATAGACCTACAATGGTAATATCTCAAGTCCTCTGAAATATATTTGAAGTTATTCATTCAACTGAATGTGCTATTTTGGTGGGAGATCATTTTACTTATTTTCAAGCATGTTTATTTTGTTGATTACTTTCAATCCAGACTAAATTATAGCATTATATTGGAAGAGTGATACATACTAAGAATAAGGTAGGTGTTCTATGAATTTTCCACCCTTTCTCATCAATTTAATAATTTCTCTATTATGCTTCATGCAATCCTTTGTTTCATTTTATTTATATGTGATATCATTATATTAAAATAAGGCTTACTCATTGACACATATATATTGAACTTTATATAGAATTATTTGTTGTTGATATCATTTATATACACCCAATGGGTATGCTAAGTGAATTTCAACTTTATAATTTATTTAATATATTACCATAATGCATTCTATGATTTCACCTTGGTTGAATAAGAGAATTTATTCCTATTGGTTTTTGTCTACATGATAGTGGTACCTTCTTGATTCCACATGATCATTTAATACTAAATTTTCTTGATTGGTAGTTATTTTAAAACAATTCTATTAATTAATTTATACATGAGTTTGGAATGTATGGTTAAATATGCTAAATGAATTATTTTAAGAATAATGACATGTTTTCATAATAAAACCCCTTTATGGAGGATAAATTTCATCTAAACTAAAAAGTATTGATTTATGGTATAACCCATTCGGATATAGTTTCATTGGGTCACCTATATGATTTGATTTATTCGATAGATAAATAGAATGTTTTAGTATAGGGATATCACCCATTCATAAATAGTGTTTCAATACTTTAATATAAATGTTAAATGAACCAATGAACATTCTATGTGCTCAAACAAGATTTTAATTATGATTATAATGTAGGTTATTTCCCATTTCCAATGAAACCTACTATGTTCTCATATATCTTCTGAAATTCATTTGTATCTCTTCATTAAATTTAATAGAATGTATTAATGGTTTATCATGTTAATGATTATCTGCCTTCCTTGTCTAAATTAAATGGGTGAAAATAAATAGGATGGTTAAACCATGACTTTGTCTTATGTCATTTGAATTATTCTTTAAATTTTAATGCTTCAAAAGGAATAAAATTTGAATAATAAGATATATGATAGTTTATTCTACATGTATTGATTAATAAATGGGATTTGGGACCATATAAATATATGGTACAAACAAATAAGTGTATGAGAGATTTTTATTCAAGACTTATATTCTAAAACTGATGATACTATAACATGGTATTGATAAATTAAAATCGTGAGAGGTATATTATCCAACCTATTTATCATAAATATGATTATTACATAGCCATAAGTTGAGTATAATGGAAATGGATTTGTGAGCAAGGTGGAAAATCATGCTTCCTTTAATCGAGTGTTATGTTCATGGTGTCCCACACAACTGATACTTGTAGGATGTAGGTAGAGGTGCTATAATAACTGATTATTGTGTTTGAATGGTATAATTCTCACAATTAGAAGTTATGAATTCATTAAATATCACAATCTTTAGGGATATAATGTATATACGATATTTCATAAATTTATGTTATTATTCTGACTAGTTATGGATGTCGTAGTTATGCTCAGCCTGACCTGCATATTGTGTTCCATGTATATGTACATTATACATCTACCCACACATATTTCATATAGATGGATTAAATATAGAAATATAGAAATATATATTATTTTTATATAGTTAATATTTAGACATTTGTTTTTGATCATGATCCGAAATTTGTAGAGTCATCCTGCTGTTTACTGGAACCAGAACCGAGTTTCCTTATGTATTATCTACTATTTACTATATAGTTTGATTATTATTCATAATATATTCTCACAAAATTACATTAAATTTACTAAAATAATTCAGTTATACACTCTTCAAGTGGAAACCTATTGAGATTTATATCCCACAACCTACTCCAGACACCATTGGAATGGAGCACTTGATTATACCTTTATACTCATTGGATTGTGGACCCTTTCTTGTCTATTTTTCTAGTAACTGAGATTTGGGACAGAATGATCAGGCTAGAGATTGTGATTCTCATAGAGATCACGGATGTGGAATTTTATTTCTTTTCTTTATTTATGTGTTGCTTTGTATGACATAGTACTATACACTATATCCAATTTCATTTAATATGATTAAGTTATGTACCATTATTATGAAATTTATAAATTTGTTTTATATTTATATTGTCCATGTTTATAAATATTCATTATTATTCCATAGTTTTTTGTCTTTAATTTATTAAAACTTAATGTATTTTCTATTTCTATTTTCTCTTTTACCACGGTTCCACTCAAATATGAGAGTATAGTCTCCCCATTCTACCACCTTTTCACACATGTTTCTAGTTGGAAATATATGGTTTATGGGGAGGAACTCTTGAGGCCATGTGACCCACTAGACCGACTAGCGGTTTATTGGACAGTTGGGACAGGATATTACAAATTTGTATCAGAGCCTTATTTTTCCCACGTCATACTTTTTTGGGATAGTGGACATGAGATAAGGAATGTGTTAGTGTGTGGTAAATTTCTATGTCTGGGATTGAACACCCCATGCATGGGGAAATGAAAATGTTTCCAAGGATGATATTTTTTTCCTGCTATTTTTAATTACAGTTGACTATGATTTCACATAGAGTGAATTCTTTACATTCTGATTATTATTGTTTTATGAGATTCTTATATTTTACCCCTGGATGAGAATGTTAGGGAAGTGTCAATACATTCATCATTATAGGGAAATATTAATTCACATTCCATGTATATGACATTCCATGTAGTTGCATCTGTAGGTTTCCGGCAGAGTATGATTATGTTTCTTGCACATTATTACATGATCTTGTTCTAATTAGCATGCATGTGGTTATGAAATTATTAAGTAATTATTTGTCATTATATATATATTTTTTTTATTTATCGTTCCCTACTTATGTACCATGCTTATATTTTTACTAGAATGTTTTCCATAATTACTTTGTGTAATAACATGATAATTTTTTTAGTTACATAATTAGTTTAATGGGTAGGATTTGTGTGGTGCAATTAAATGGGAGGAAAATTTCAACTAAAAGGAGAATGGGAACATTATAATTTGGGAAATGTATCCATCATATTTTTACAAAATTTCGATCTTGAATATAAATCTAGACTATTTCTAAAATGTAATGGCTATAAAATATTAAATTTCAATGTGAAATAATCTAAACTAATGGGACATAAATTCCAACCTATATATTTTATTTGTGATTTATTTATTGGTTGATGTCCTCCAATATTACTAGAAATTTATAAATGGTAATGGTATATTTTTTTAATGCTTATCAATGTAAAATCTACTTAATTTTGAATCTCAAATGCATTGATATACGTTCAAAATACACAACTACACCCAAGTAGGTTATTTGTCGAATGTTCTAATGAGATGACCCTTTATGTGTTTTTTGAACTTTTAATAATTAAAAAAAGATATTGGGTTCCATTTAGACGAACCTAGAAATGATTAGTTGGACTGTTGTATGCACCTTTTCTATTTAAAAGGAGTTTATATTCTCAATTTCTAATTTTGAGTGGATTTTAATAAATGATTAATGATTAAAAGGGATGTTTTATAAGAGTTACCCATTTTTTATTGGTTAGTTTGTTAAATTATTTATGAAATTATCTTTTTTATAATTGGTATTCAATGCATAGTTTTAATGATTATAAATGTGAAAAAAATTAATTTTGAATTAATATAATGACATGAAAATGGAACCTATATCAGTTTCCTTTGATCAAACCCTCTTTTAAGGGTATTATTAATATCCCCTTGAGTTTTATTCGAATGGAATCATGATATTTTTACATAGGCATTCTATTTATACGAATAAAATGAATGAACAGTTATTTTTTCAGAGTGAAATTTTGTTGGCCACGAGCTTGTGATATGAGTGGAAACTTATTATATTTTATGGGTATAACCTATGGTAGGTATAAAACATAGAGTTAAATTCATTTCTCTATCCAATAATTTTTTTGATGTTTGGTTTCATTTGGGCTTTTTTGTCCCTGGTAAGACCTTTAGTTATCAATGAATCCCTTGATCGGAAAGTTTGTCATTGTGTCTTTTGAAATTTTTATGGGCATTGGAATGGAGTAATGCTCAGTTTTAGTGGGTTAGGAATTCCAAGGGAATGGTCGATGGCATAATAGGTATCATGGACCTTTCCTTTCTCTTTGGGTGACTCAAGAGGTCATATGATGTTTTTTATCATATGAGGGAAAAAAACTATGGTCATAGTATGTTGTGTGAGACATTAAATACATGATTTCATAGGGAATAATACCTATGGATTTTATTAAGTAAGTGAAATTTAGTTTTTATATTTTTGTATAGAATTCATTGATAAACAACATAATCATCGAGTTTTTAAATGATTTTATTGAATTGGTTGAGTTTGGTGTAATCATCTATCCTTATACTTTTGGGTACTTTCTCAGGACATCTCCGTAGTATAGTGATCCGAGGGGTTATAGAAATAAATTTTTCCCAATTATATGGAGGAATTTCTATATTCTGGATCATTTTGACAAGGTCGTCTTGTTGGTTTTTACCATCCTTATAAATTCATTGAATTATGTGTACATGACTCGGAGATGAGTCACATATACAATTTTGGTGGTTTTGAACTAGAATGATTGTGAGAAGTTGGTCTCTTACTTCTTTCGATGAAAAAGAATCTCTTATGGCGGGGAGCATCATGTCAATTGTGGTAAGAATGTCTTTCCATGTAGAAGGAACACATCCAAGGATAGACTTTGGAAATGGGTTTTTTCTTAAATGCATTTGAGGATAGCATATCTTGAATAATGTCAATGCTTTCTTGTTAGGAAGACATTTATGTGGTTGGTTGTGTATATAAACATTGAGAAAACCCACAGTATTAGATGAACATTGGTGGTAATTATTGAATAATAATATAATTACTTTGGTGGTAATGTCTTAGAGAATAGTTAATGGGGATGTGTCAGCGGTTGATGTCGATCTTCTTTCAGGAAGTCGACAAGTTGTAGTTCATAAAGACTTTCTGTGGTTTTCTTTTTATACAATTTCTTCACTATTCATTAAGAGATGAGTGTGTCCCATGTCATGAAACCATACGAGATGAACTAAGGGAGTGTCAAGTAGACACCATACTACATATATAAAGGTTTTTGGAATTTTTTGGATGCTTTATCAGAGTTTCATAATGACAAGTGGTTCCATTTGATTCATGGTTAGTTAATAGTGAAACATGGGATCCCATGTAGTAACTCCTTGGATAAACTATTAGATGCTAGATTTTCTCCTTTGATGTGACCACGAGGGGGATTCCTACTTGGGATCAGTCAACGATCTTATTATGACTTTTTTTTCATTGTGATAATTTCTCACATACAGACATAGAGTATGGAATGTGTAAGAAGAAGTAAATGGACTTAAGTTCATTAAAACTAAGGGGATCTTGGATAGGTAGTCAGTATCGAAGGTTTTACATAAATGGTAAAGACTCATATATGTTGGATCTAGGTTACACTTCATTCTTACGAGGGACTGAAAGTTTAAATGTTGAAGTGGTGGGTTGACTTCAGAATGTCACTTGATGTTGGATTATTATTTTGGTGGTTATGTCCATTTCAAATGATAAATTACTAGGAATAAGGCATTGAAGTTCTATTGTAATATGCCATCTTATAAGATGATAATCTTTGTGATAGTCGGCCAAAGTTGCTAGATAATTTTTTTCTCATTATCAACATGTATAGTCATAAAATACATGTTTTAATGTACATATCTAGGATAATGTAGGTGTAATGTAATGTTTATGTTTTTCTTTCCAGGAAAAAATGCAACGAAAATTTCAGTTTAGTCGATTGTGATTCAACTATTTTTTCTGAATGAGGCTGCTGATATGGCCTCATATGTAATTATGTTTTATCCATTAATGAATTCATGCTTGAAGCATTTCATAAATGCTTTATGGGATGCTATGTAAAGTAATTTGGATGGTGGATGGTCTTTTGTAGGAACTTTTACCATCTCTCATGTTCAAACCCTCAATTGGGAACACCAATGGGGTAATGATTTATGTGGTGGAAACATGATCATTTATATTGATAAATGTATTTTATTGGAGATCGGTTTTAGTGTCTCATTTGATAAATGACCATTGCTTCAGGTTTTTATGGATTAAGGTATGTATGCTTATGAAATGAACGATGGTCTATTTGGAATTTGGAAATGCAACATTAACATTTGAGTGAAATATCACGAAACTATTATGCTGAGTGATTATTTCTCTATTATAAAATTCTTCATGGGGATGAGGAAATCTAATTCTGGGAGTTCTTAATTCTCTAGGTTATTGAAACGGATGATAATGCAATGGAATTTTTTTTGCATTTATTGGAGGAATCATTTTAAAAACCAAGCTTCAAAACGTAATTTTTAGAGTTGTAAAACCTAATTGTGTAGTTTTTGGACTTGGCTGAAGGTCCAGTAGATTCCATGGAGGTATCGAAGATTTTTTAGAGAATCTAAGATGAAAATACTTCATTTGGAGGATCTACAATGGGTATACCTTTTTTCTAATATCGTATGGCCCTGAGTAGATAACTATTCAGCTAAATCGAGAGATAGATGAATCACATTATGCTTATCTAGGATTATACTAACAATTTTCTTATCCCACACAATTACTTCCACTTAGGTTGTAATTATACACAATTAACTATATGATTGGTACATGATTATGCTAACCATGTGGGGAAAAATTTATGGGATGGTATCATAAGTACGAGGTATCCCATAGTTAGCCCACAGTTTGGCCCCACCATGAATAAAATTCATAAGAATTGCTTTTCATAGGAAAAATGACTATTTTACCCTTAATAAGGTAAAAACATCATTCAATTTTTTCTTCCTCCTCCTTATATATGTGTGTTTCTCCTCTCTAATGGTATTATCCACCTCAATACTATTACAGGCTTCCACAAATTACCCTCTTAGAAAACCATAGTCATTCTACATCAGTCACTATGGATAACAAATGATATCCTCTTGAAACATATTTATTTAATTTCTTGTTCTTATTTACCCCAAATGCACTATTTTAGTGTGATATCATTTTCACTATTTTTAGGGAAAGTATTTATTTCATCGATTGATTCTAAACAAGACTAAATTAGAGCTACATATTGGATTAGTGATATGAATTAAGAATAATTTTGATTCTGTAATGATTTTTCTTCATTTTACATTAATTTGTATATAAATATGTTGCACTTCACACTATATTTACCATGTTTCGATTCAATGTTTCATCATTTTTACTAAAATGATCATTTTAGCATGATCCATGTATGTTAACTTTTTTTAGGGAATTGTAGGATTTTGATCTCTTGTATGGACACTCTAAGGGTTTAATAAGTGATTTTATCTTTTATTATTAATTTGATAAAATTTGAGGAATTCATCTGATTATTTTGGAATGGGTGAATAATATATCATCCCCTTGTAATATTTTTTTTTTAAATTTAATTATACATTCTTAATGCCACATAACATTTTATAACTATTTTTCCATGGTTGGTTATAAATTAAAAATGATTCAATTGATGAATTGAGACATGAAATTGGGATGGATGCATAATTATGATAAATGATTTAGTTGAAGAACAATGTCATGTTTTAATAATAAATCCCCTTGTTAGAGGTATGATGTCTTCAAAAAAATATATGGATTTGTGATATAAATCATGCTTACTATGTTACATCGTTTTTACTCTATGATGTGATTTTATTTAGAGATAAATGGAATGTATTTGTATATGGCCTTCATTTATGCTTAAATGTATTTTCCATCCTTTAATATATATTTCAAATGAATCAAGGCACCTTCTAAGTTGATGGACCATATTTTAATAGGTATTATCCATATAGGTAATTACCCATTCTAATAAAACCTCCAAAGTTCTCATTGAGATTTTAAATTGGGAATTCGTTATTTTGTAAATTAAATGTAATGTATCAATGTTATTTAATGATCATGATTCCTTTACTTGAGTGAATAATGTGGTAGAAATATATATGATGGTCAAAACTCTGCCTTGTGATTATTCCTTAGAAATTATTATTTAAATTGTAATCCTTGAAATAATAAAAAATTGGACTAAAGGGATATATTATAGTAAATTCCTCGTTTTTTGATTGATAAATGTTATTATGACTCTTATACATATATGGTATTAACAAATAAGTTAATCAGAAGGTTTTATTGATGACATATATTGTAAATATGATGATTCCATTATATAAGATTGATAAATGTAAATCCTGAGAGGTATTACATAATTAATTTTTATTATACATATGATTACTTATTATACATAGGTTATGAATGATGGTAAGGTATTTTTGATCATGATGGAAAATCATATTTCCTTACATCGAGTGTAGAGTTCATGGAGTTTCACATCATGGATACTTGTAGGACATTGGATGAGGCACCACACTCCCCATTTTGAGAGTTGGAATGTAGAAACACAAACCGTATTGAGTGTTGAGATCATAAAATATCATGCTATAGTGGGATGTTGAAAATGTACCCTATTTATAGATATTATAGTCTCGTTTAGACTAGTTATAAATGTCTATGTCACACTCTGTCTATATAGTAGCTAGTATTCCATGTATATGGTCCTTAGGCAGAGAGACACACTTGGTTAAAATCGGTGGTACAATATATAACAATATATATATATATATATATTTTACTATTATGTATATAGTTGATGTTTATAAATTTATTTCTATCTATGAGCCATAGAATGTAGAATCAGCTATGTATCTTATGGAACCTGAACAAACTAATATTATTTATTCTACTCCATTAATGATTCAGTTTTTCCCTTTTTCATTCCACCTACTCCAGAATTTAATTTACATTCATGAACTATATTTAGTCATTGAATCATTGGGTGGAGACCTACTAAGATGTATACATCACATCATGCTCGAGCGGCTATTACATTGTGGTACCCGAGGTGACCATTATGTTCATAGGACTATGGACACTTTCTTGTGTTGTTAGGAAGTACCTTGAAGTTAGGATAATAGGACCAATCATGATATTTTGATTCCTATGGGGATCTACCAGTCATATTTTTGTTTATTTTTTTTTATGTATTTACTTGAATTTCACTATATTGTACATTGATTCCTTTTTCATGTCTTCTATTTAGATTAGTTATAATTATCAGTACATGGGTTCATCTGTTTTATATTGGAATTGGACATGTTTATGTTAATTTTCTATTAAAATTCTTAATCATTTTTAGCTTTCATTTATTACTTACTCATATATTTTATGTCTTTTGGTTTCTTTTTTACCACTATTCAATTCTGACATGAGGGTATTATCTCCCAAATGTACCAGATTTACACCCATGATTCTAGTAGGCTATAGACAACATACAAGGATTCATTATTGAGGCCATGTCACCCTAGATATTCATTTAATGATTAATTGGGAAAGGAAGTTACCCTGGGGGTAATAAGAGACAACTAATAATGAAATTTCTATAGCCTCTTGAGAAATCAGATCTTCCTAAAATGCATTGAGATCACTCCACATATTGTTCAAAAACTATATCCTATAACTCAAAAAAAACTCATTGGTAGCAATCAAATGATCATATAATGTATACAACATGTCCATACTATAGAAATCATCATAGGTTATCACTACCACTATATAAAAAAATTTGATTTCAGGCTCTATATCCTCACAATGTTAGTATATCCCATTAGTGGGAACATTGGACCACTAATACTACCTACAAGGATTATAGAATGGGGTATGAGAAAAAGGGCCTCCTTGTAAAGAACCAGAAATTTCTAGGAAATTTTTTTCTTAATTTTATTTTCAATTTTACAAGAATGCAGTTTCTGACGGCGCCTGATTCCGAGGCCCGGTGTGCCCGGAATTAATTTCTGAAGTTTGGCTCGGGTACGTTCAGTGAACGAGCGAGCGGGAATTTCTATCTTTTGAACCAGTGCTCGGAATTGAAATCCGATTGCACAGATGAACTCACAACGCCAGTAATCGCTTAAAAGAACCTTTACCGTAGTTGCTTTTTTGCAGGAGGAGAAGTTAATTTTTGGGGTTTAAATAAAAAAGTGAATAAAATTGTTAAATCAAATTTTAACAATGTTAAGTGGTTATCTTCTCCCATGGGAAGTTGGTTGTGGGCCCACATCCATCCAACATCCCATGTGTGGATATTTGAAAGGGTGGGGCCCACATGAACCCCCCCCCAACCTTTTCAAATTCCTTAAACTCCCTAACCCTCTTAACCCCTCACATTCCAACTCCCCATTAACTCACATTCTTTAATATTTGACAACTTGATTAATTAATGAGGTGAGTTAAGTATGGTTTATTTGAATTTCAATATTTTGAAATTCTTGCCAACACTTAGCAATTAATTAATTAAACCAACTTAATTAATTATTTTGAGTGTTTGAATTCTTTTGAATTCATTTTTCCAACATTAAAAAGAGAGATTATATTCTTCTTTTTGGGTTGGCATAAACCTTGTGGGGAGAACGAAGGAGAGGAGAAGAACTCTTGGAAGATCACCAACCACTCGAGGAAGAACGTTCCACGTTTCCGAAGAACGTGAAGCAACACCTCCGACCATCTTCAACCAGAGTAAGGAAGGGAAGCACCGCCGCCTACAAAGTATACAGAGGGTGACGTCTTGGCTCGACTTCACCGAGCTCTTCTCCCACCAACCTAGACGGAACGACGCCCGACCTCTGCGACGCTTGTCTTCCGCGGGTCGTTGAAGAACTCCGTTCATGAAGCCGAGGTAGGGGAATTTATTTTGGAATTCTCTTATCTTTTGAGAAAAAACGATGAGTGCGGACCAACCAATACCGGGTTGATCCGCGGATCGTCCGATCAAGCAGTTGATGATTGAGGGTTTTTTATTTATTTAATTGTTCGTGAATACAAACTTGGTGATGATCGTGGATTAAAACCCTTTTTGTTATCGAATAACGTGAGGGGGTCGGACCGCACAAACACGGCCGACCCTCCTCCTTTTTTTGTGATGATTTCTTGAGTATGATACGAGAAAACGTGGTGTCGTCGCACCACACGATTTATTTCGGAAGATACGCGCGGCGCCGTCGCGCCGCGCCGTGGAAAGAAATCCAAGAACGCGACGCCGACGCGTCGCGTCGAAGAAAGTCAAAGGCGCCGCGGCAGGAGCGGGGCCGCGGCGGAGGGAAGCGATGTCGTCGCATCGCGCCGAACGGCATATTTCGCGGCTGGTTCCGGGCCGCGGCGGAGCAAGATGACCGGCGGCCGGCACCGAGCCGTCGGTGTCAGCGAAGGAAGGACCGGCCGTCGCCGGTCCTTGCTGGCGAAACCGGTCGGCCAGTGCGGGCCGGCGGGGCAGTGGAGACCAGGGGAATTAATTTTCCCTGGACGGGTCTCAAAAGCATCCCCAATTAAGGGGTCGCGATTCTCAAGGGGGGGGGGGGGGGGCTTTGCCCCCCGCGCGCGGCACCCGAACGGCGCCCAGGCCGCGCCGCCGTGCCGGTCCGCGCCGCCGCGCCGGACCGCGCCGCCGTGCCGGACCGCGCCGCCGCACCGGCCCGTGCCGCTGGCCGGAGCGGGATTTTCCGAGCCGGGCCGGGTCAACCCGGTTCGGCCGTCCCAGGGGTGGGGGGGGGGGGGGGGGGGGGGGTCGGGCCGGGCCCAGACCCCCCAGTTTCGGACCACTTTTGGTCAAATTCCCGTATCTTGGGCTACATGCCTCCAAACGACTCGCCGTCCGCGGCAACGTGATCCTTGGATCGAGACGGTAGTTTCGGTATACTATACTCAAGGCGCATCTTCCTTTTCAGGAGCCTACGTGGTTAAAACTCCATAGTTAAGCGTGCTCGGCCTAGAGTAGTGATCAGGATGGGTGACCACCTGGAAAGTTTCCCATGGTGGGTGTGAGACGGAAAGGCCACTAACTAACAGACCGCGTGTCCGATTTACGCACTATCTGTTTCGTTGAATTCCTCTTGATGAGATGGATCTTTTGGCATACTCCGCCCGAGGTTTGGATGCAAGTGGAGTACGGTCGGGTTGGTTTTTCCTTAAAAACTAACCGGGCCCCTGGAACGAAAAAGCCAATAACTCTCAGACCGGGCGTCTGATTGACGCGCCGTCTGTTGCATTGAGTTCCGGTTGACGATACAGATCTTTTGGCATTTTCCGCCCGAGATTTGGATGCAGATGGATAGTGGCCGGGTTGGATCGCACAGAAATCCAACCAGGCCCCTGGAACAGAAAAGCTGATACCTTTCTGACAGAACGTCCGTTTGACGAACCGTCAGCAGCGTTGGTTATCTCGTTGAGAAATGGTCCCTATGACTATACCCTATTAGAGTTCGGGGTACAGTTGAGATATGGCCGGGTTTGGTTTTCTCACGAAACCAACCGGGCCCCTGGGAGAAAAAGGCTAATAACTCACAGACCGGGCGTCCGATGGACGCGCCGTCTGTTGTGTTGAGACCCCTATGACGAGGCGGTCCTTTGAGATAATTCTTAGTTGGACTTTGAGATACTTAGAGTATCGACCTGTACCTCGTGGATCGGACCCTCCCAGTGACGAGCGTGCGGAGTACGGAGACCGTGTAACTGGCTGAGACCTGACGACTGCTTGACCGACTTGACTTGGAGTGAGTCGACTAGCCCAGTGGACGAAGCACTACTTTCTGAGGTGCAGACCCATGGCGGACGGAGCACTACCTGTGTGACAGTGCAGACCCGTGGTACTCATCTGGAGAGTACCTCAGCAGGCTACTAGGGGGTGTGCACTACTGTGTTTGGGTGACATACCTCGGCGGGAAGCACTACTTTGTCTGGGTGGCTGACCCGCGGTACTCGACAGGAGGAGTACTTCAGCAGTCTTAGGTTAGTGAGAAGTACCTCGGAGTCGTGACAGGACCACTGTACACTCTAGAGACGGAGCTCTTCAGCAGTTACGGTTTCGACTATGAAAATCCTGGTTTGAGCTGAGACTTTTGAGCTTGTGTTTACCTCATAATTGAGATGGGTCATTTCCTAACTTAGGTATATGAATGGGCATATACCTGGGTAGTGGTTATCTGTTGATTTCACAATCCTTATGTTTCCTCATGATTGAGATGGGTTACTTGATAACTTAGGTATATGAATCGGCATATACCTAAGTAGAGGTTATCTGTTGAGATCTTCTTGTGGTTATCCTTGTTGGTTTAGTGAGACCTTGAGGGTCTTGGGGTCCCTACTGAGTATCGTTATACTCACCCCTGCACGGGCTATGCCCGTACCTTGTTGTGTTGGTTGTAGACGACGGGTAGTGCTAACGGAGGCCGAGTATTCGAGGACTGGACGGTACCCGGAGGTGGACTACACGACAGGTCCATACCCGGAGGTGGACTACACGACGTGACGACTCACACAGGAGGTTGAAAGATGAGAGCGTGGAGGAAGCTATCTGTACTTACCCTTCAGGTAGGATCCATGGTGGACGACCAAGTGCTGCGCTATCTGTACTTACCCTTCAGGTAGGATCCGAGGAGGACGACCCAGGAGCTACTTACTTCTTCCAGCTTTTTGTTATTTTGCTGTTGTACCTTGTTCAGTTGTAGTTGTACTTTCTTTTGGGTTTGTATTATGGCCCATTTACTTTTCAACTTTTCTTTTGTACTTAGAGTTTTGCTTCCGCTTGTACTCTGTGGTGCTTGTTTTCTTTTATAAAGGCAATGCCTTCCCATTTATTGGGATTTTACGCCTTTGGTGCTAGTCGCCAGCCCCTGGCCTATGGAAGGCGGGCATGGGGTAGTCACGACACAGGCCCCAAGGACGGGTAGTGACAAATTGGTATCGAAGGAGTTCGGTTATACCGCAGAACTTATGACTCTGACTTTTTCTTTCTGTGAAGCAATAGTGTTAAGAGTACCGAGTGTGGATTTTAGTTCATGGAGTCCGGTGTTGGTGCGGGCGGCCGACTTATCCATACACCAGGACCTTGACAACTGATTTCCGACTTTGTGCACGAAAAGACTAATTGCGTGTGTGTTTTCAAAGGTTTTTCCTTAAAACAGCTCAAACCAGGTCAGCTCACCAGGTATAAACGTTTGACCGTGTCACGATATTTCTTTCAGGATGCCTTTTCACGGACAACCAGCTAGAGCCCAGAGGGATGTGCGTGCTGACAGCCTATCGAGCGACGAGGCTTCGGTGCAGGGCCCTCTTGCAGTTGAGGCACCAACGGAGGCACCAGCGGTACTACCATACGTTGGGCCACTGATGCCACCAACCCCAGTAGTAGGCGATGCAAGACGCTTGAGCGCGCTGCACGAGTTCCAGCACCAGAGGCCACCCAGGTTCCGGGGAGAGACGAACCCGCAGGCGGCTGAGGTTTGGCTGGAGGCTGTGCTGAGAGTCTTCAGTCTAGTGGGGACGCCGACAAACATCATGGTCATCTTTGCTGCCAGCCTCCTTCAGGCAGCAGCAGGCAGGTGGTGGAGCCACTTGTTTCTGTTTTACGACGGGATGACCTTCGCATGGGAAGACTTCGAGACCTTCTTCAGGGTAGAGTTTGTGCCAGTAGCTCTACACCCCGAGCGTGTACAGGAGCTTCTGCCTTTTCCGCGTGTTTTTTTCGTTCAGTAGCCGAGTCATCTGTGGGCAGTAGACAGATGATGCAGAGGTCCAGGAGGACCAGACTAGAAGTTGGACGATCTCGGGTTTTAGGACCGGTGGTGCGGGGCACCCGAGGTGGGGTCAGAGCCAGGCGTGCCAGAAACGGACAATGTTACTCCTGTGGCAGGAAAGGTCACCTGGCACGTGACTGTCCAACTCCTCGTACGGTTCATCAGCGGGTGTTGGAGGAGACACCAAGACAGAAGTAGCGGCTGGTGCTTGAGCAACAGCCGAGCAGTGGACAAGGCAGTAGAGCTCCGGGAACAGGTGGACAGGAGAGGAACTAGTGGATATGTCCCTTGTACTTATAGTTCCATTTTGCTGTTGTATTCGTGTCTTGTACTATGAGCTGCAATAATAAAAAGACACTTATCTTTGAGATGTTTTCTTTCCTGTCCTTTTGTTTGGTTGATACTGAGTGGTCCCGGTTAAACTGTTGACTTGACCCTCACTTTCGAGATTTCGACTGGAGGAGACCCAGTGACCTCACACTAATGCCGACAGTGTGACTCAACCCTTGGAGGCGAGAGTGACAGTTGGATATGTTAGTAGTTACGTTGAGGCCTTACGACGTCATCCATGGCATGAATGCATCATTCATGTCAGGATTGACTGTATTAGGCAATGGGAATGGTTCATACAGGGGATGAGACCGAGTTTCTCTTTTCGGCAAAAGAGAAATTTTAGCAACTCTTTCAGATCATAAGCAAAGCACGTCCAGATCATCCAGGAGCAGATGAAGACTGCACAGTGCAGTAAGAAGTAGGAAACCGGCTCCAGTCTTAGAGACTCGAGCATGTTAATTTTTAAAGAAGACGTAGCTTAAATGAGATATGAGAATACGAAGCAGCAGATGTGGAGGCAGATCTAGGAGAGCAGCATGAGGTGGTGTACATCCTATCATGGTACAACAACCCGCCTTAGTTATTCCCACCAGGCTCAGGGAGCTAGAGGGTGGAAGAAGAGTGCGGCTGCATGCGGTCAAGGAGTGTGACCCAAAGGCTCTAGAAATGATTCGAGGGACAGTCTGTGTCCACTACTAGCTGTTGTAGTAACAGACGTCGATGTGAATCATTTCTTGCTTTCACAAATCTTGTTCCAGACCTAGAGTTTCAGGTATGCCGTGGACTTGACCCTCACGTCTGGAGATACCTTGGGAGGAGACTCAATAATCACACTTACGCCGACGGTGTGGTCAGACCCATGAGGTGAGAGTTTCGGTTGGAATCTCCTGGTGACAGCGTCGAGGCCTTAAGACGTTAGTTTGAGTATGGAATGGGCAATAACTGTTCATACTCAAATTGACGATTTTAGGCAAATGTCGGGATGGGTTTTCCTTGGTCGGCGAAAAGGAAACCCCAGGAAGCACAAGATAAACTCTTTCACGGGAGGGTGTGACTGATCACTCTTGAATCGGCCAACCTTACCCTCGTGGCAGCAGTCGTTTGAGTTCCAGTTCTAACAGGAATTGGAAACCTCTGGAGTTTGAGGATGGCGACCATGTTCTTATACGGGTCTCACCTCGATGAGGTTTACAAAGATGTGGCCAAGGCGGCAAGTTATCTCCAAGGTTCAGCGGACCTTCTTAGGTCCCCAGCTAGGTAGGCGGGGTGGTTTACCGGTTGACCCATTCACCGCAGTTGCACCAGGTGCACGACGACTTCCACGTATCTCAATTGAGGAGATACGTGCTCCACCCTTCACATACCATCGACCATGAGGAGCTGGACGATGGCGATGGGGTGTCTTTCACGGAGGTTCCAGTGGGGATCGAGGATCAACAGGAGCAGATCCTATGAGGACGATCAATTCCTCGGGTGCACTTTCTTTGGCAGTACGGAACCTCCAGGTAAGAACATGGGAGCGGAAGGCTCAGATGCGTGCTCTGTACCGCTTTTGTGACCCTAGGTTGTGTTGAAGCTTTACGGGGACGTAAGGCCTTGAGATGGGAGTAATGTAAAGACCCGGAAATTTCAAGGAAATTTTTTTCTTATTTTTATTTGGAATTTTACAAGAATGTTGTTTCTGACGGCGCCTGATTCCGAGGCCCGGTGTGCCCGGAATTAATTTCCGAGGTTTGGCTCGGGTACGTTCAGTGAACGAGCGAGCGAGAATTTATATCTTTTGAACCGGTGCTCGGAATTGAAATCCGATTGCACCGATGAACTCGCAACGCCAGTAATCACTTAAGAGAACCTTTGCCGTAGTTGTGTTTGTGCGAGAGGAGAATTTAATTTTTGGGGTTTAATAAAAAAAGTGAATAAAGTTGTTAAATCAAATTTTAACAATGTTAAGTGGTTAACTTCTCCCATGGGAAGTTGTTGGTGGGCCCACATCCATCCAACTTCCCATGTGTGGATATTTGAAAGGGTGGGGACAACACAACCCCCCCCCCACACCTTTTCAAATTCCTTAAACTCCCTAACCCTCTTAACCCCTCACATTCCAACTCCACATTAACTCACATTATTTAATATTTGACAACTTGATTAATTAATAAGGTGAGTTTTGTATGGTTTATTTGAAATTCAATCTTTTGAAATTCTTGCCAACACTTTGCAATTAATTAATTAAACCATCTTAATTAATTATTTTGAGTGTTTGAATTCTTTTGAATTCATTTTTCCAACATTAAAAAGAGAGATTATAATCTTCTTTTTTGGTTGGCATAAACCTTGTGGGGAGAACGAAGGAGAGGAGAAGAACTCTTGGAAGATCACCAACCTCTCGAGGAAGAATGTTCCACGTTTCCGAAGAACGTGAAGCAACACCTCCGACCATCTTCAACCGGAGTAAGGAAGGGAAGCGGCGACGCCTAAAAAGTATATAGAGGGTGACGTCTTGGCTCGACATCACCGAGCTCTTATCCCACCAACCTAGACGGAATGACGCCCGACCTCCGCGACGCTTGTCTTCCGCGGGTCGTTGATGAACTCCGTTCTTGAAGCTAATGTAGGGGAATTTATTTTGGAATTCTCTTATCTTTTGAGAAAAAACGACGAGCGCGGACCAACCAATACCGGGTTGATCCGCGGATCATCCGATCAAGCGGTTGATGATTGAGGGTTTTTTATTTATTTAATTGCTCGTGAATACAATCTTGGTGATGATCGTGGATTAAAACCCTTTTTGTTATCGAATAACGCGAGGGGGTCGGACCGCACAAACATGGCCGACCCTCCTCCTTTGTTTTTCGTGATGATTTCTTGAGGATGATACAAGCAAACGTGGTGTCGTCGCACCACACGATTAATTGCGGAAGACACGTGTGGCGCCGTCACGCCGCGCCGTGGAAAGAAATCCAAGAACGCGACGCCGTCACGTCGCGTCGAAGAAAGTCAAAGGCGTCGCGGCCGGAGCGGGGCCGCGGTGGAGGGAAGCGATGCCGTCACATCGCGCCGAACGACATAGGTCGCGGCCGGGTCGCCGCCCGGGCCGGGTCGACCCAGTTCGGTAGACCCAGGGGGGGTTGGGCCAAGTCAGCCCGGGCCCAGACCCCCCAGTTTCGGACCACTTTTGGTCAAATGCCCGTATCTTGGGCTACGGGCCTCCAAACGACTCGCCGTCAGCGGCAACGCGATCCTTGGATCGAGACGGTAGTTTCAGTATACTATACTCAAGGTGCACCTTCCTTTTAGGGAGCCTACGTTGTTAAAACTCCATAGTTAAGCGTGCTCGGCCTAGAGTAGTGATCAGAATGGGCGACCTCCTGGGAAGTTTCTCAGGGTGGGTGTGAGACGGAAAGGCCAATAACTAACAGACCGGGCGTCCGATTTATGCGTCGTCTGTTTCATTGAATTCCTCTTGATGAGACGAATCATTTAGCATACTCCGCCCAAGGTTTGGACGCAGGTGGAGTATGGTCAGGTTGGTTTTGCCTTAAAAACCAAACGGGCCCCTGGAACGAAAAAGCCAATAACTCTCAGACCGGGTGTCCGATTGACGCGCCGTCTGTTGCGTTGAGTTTCTGTTGACGATACGGAACTTTTGGCATTCTCCACCCGAGATTTGGATGCAGATGGATATTGGCCGGGATGGATCGCACAGAAATCCAACCGGGCACCTGTAATAGAAAAGCTGATACCTTTCTGACAGAACGTCCGTTTGACGAACCGTCAGCGGCGTTGGTGATCTCGTTGAGAAACGGTCCCTATGAGTATACCCTATGAGAGTTCGGGGTACACTTGAGATACGGCCAGGTTTTCTTCGATCACGAAACCAACTGGGCCCCTGGGACGAAAAGGCTAATAACTTACGGACCGGGCGTCCGATTGACGCGCCGTCTATTGTGCTGAGACCCCTATGACGAGGCGGTCCTTTGAGATACTTCTTCTCGGTACTTTGAGATACATGGAGTATCGACCTGTACCTCGTGGAGTGGACCCTCCCAGTGACGAGCGTGCGGAGTACGAAGACCGTGTAACTGGCTGAGACCTGACGAATGCTTGACCGACTCGACTTGGACTGAGTCGAATAGCCCAGTGGATGGAGCACTACTTTCTGAGGTGTAGACCCATGTCGGACAGAGTACTACTTGTGTGATAGTGCAGACCCGCGGTACTCATCCAGAGAGTACCTCAGCAGGCTACTAGGGGGTGTTCACTACTGTGTTTGGGTGACATATCTTGGTGGGAAGCACTACTGTGTCTGGGTGGCCGACCCGCGGTACTCGACAGGAGGAGTACTTCAGCAGTCTTAGGTTAGTGAGCAGTACCTCGGAGTCGTGACAAGACCACTGTACACTCTAGAGACGGAGCTCTTCAGCAGTTACGGTTTCGATTATGAAAATCCTGGTTTGAGCTAAGACTTTTGACCTTGTGTTTACCTCATGATTGAGATGGGTCACTTCCTAACTTAGGTATATGTATGGGCATATACCTGGGTAGTTGTTATCCGTTGATTTCACAATCCTTGTGTTTCCTCATGATTGAGATGGGTTACTTGATAACTTAGGTATATGTATGGGCATATACCTAAGTAGAGGTTATCTGTTGAGGTCTTCTTGTGGTTATCCTTGTTGGTTTAGTGAGACCTTGAGGGTCTCGGGGTCCCTACTGAGTATCGTTATACTCACCCCTGCACGGGCTATGACCACACCTCGTTGTGTTGGTTGCAGATGACGGGCAGTGCTGACGGAGGCCGAGTGTTCGAGGACTGGACGGTACCCGGAGGTGGACTACACGACGAGTCAGTACCCGTAGGTGGACTACACGACGTGAAGACTCACAGAGGAGGTTGACAGACGATAGCATGGAGGAAGCTATCTGTACCTACCCTTCAGGTAGGATCCATGGTGGACGACCAGGAGCTGCGCTATCTGTACCTACCCTTCAGGTAGGATCCGAGGAGGACGACCTAGGAGTTCCTACCTTCTTCCAGTTGTTTGTCTTTTTTCAGTTGTACCTTGTTCATTTGTAGTTGTACTTTCTTTTGGGTTTGTATTCTGGCCCATTTACTTTTCTGCTTTTCTTTTGTACTTAGTGTTTTGCTTCCGCTTGTACTCTGTGGTGCTTGTTTTCTTTTATAAAGGGAATGCCTTCCCAGTTATCGGGATTTTACGCCTTTGGTGCTAGTCGCCAGCCCCTGGCCTATGGAAGGAGGGCTTGGGGTAGTCACGGCATGATCCCTAAGGACGGGTCGAGACACTCCTCAGGTGTCACTATACCTCAATCATGGGATATACAGAGGGAAATGTGGCTTTAGACTCTGTTCCAACAATAACAACTAAAGAAGTAGTGTCATAGGTCATATCTCGAACCACACTCAAGCCACCCAAGTAGAATCCCCATCCATTGAGACCACATCCTTTTCCATTCATAACTAATCTCCTCAACCTGAGCCTAATATGAAACCCCATAACATCTTTCACAACCTGAACATGAAACTCAAAGGAAATCCTCTACCTCATCTCTATAGTATCTTCATTTGGGATGACAGTTACTCTCCTACACGGTTTTGGATCACATAACAAGGACACGTTTCAGTAGAGAAAGTGTACCTCAACTATCACATTATATTTCCATGATAAAAAATCACAAACTCTTAGTTATTCTAATTCCTCGTGTCAGCATAAAAATTATCATCATGAGGAATCATATATAAAGGGATCCTATCCTAGTAGAATATTAAAAGAATAAACTCATGTATAACCTCAACCACCTAAGAAGATAGTATGGAACAATATGAAACCTAAATTATCGACTTCTAAAAAATACATAATTTTCACTCAACATAAGATCATTATCTGATTATACAAATGGAAGCCACTACTTCTCTATAAAGATCCCTTATTGCAAGTGAATACATATGATCATGTTAGATATGCACTGTTCAGATAAACTCAGCTCACCCACTCAATCAAATCGCCTACATGCTACGGATTTGGCCCATCATAGAACCTATGAATATTAAATAAATATAAATCACATGGTACCCTATATCTAAACACATCCTTAGAGTTCTATTCTTGTACCAATTTATACTCGACAAGCTGGTGTGAT
This sequence comes from Viscum album, assembly GCA_963277665.1. Classification (NCBI taxonomy): domain Eukaryota; kingdom Viridiplantae; phylum Streptophyta; class Magnoliopsida; order Santalales; family Viscaceae; genus Viscum; species Viscum album. Next base: position 1,717,730,653 of record OY728130.1, read on the forward strand.
GCTACAACCCTCATAGAGGAAAAGATCTCATAAGATGGACCCGAACTGTGGACGCATCTCTCGACAATTTATCAAGCTGATATAGATGAATAAAACCTATATAGATATATTTTTTTAGGCATCTAGAATGTGATCAATACCTACCAGAATAAAAAGAGATAATATAAATATATTAATGGGGATATGACTCAAAAAGTGTAGTCAAATACTCAATCCTGTATTATTCATGAATCATTGATACCTGGGACATATGCCTCACTAGGATGAGCTAACATGTAGGTACTAATGGTCTGGGTGAATGGATACATAATCTACCTACACCATCACAAGATTCCATGGCCTAATAGGTACACGGGATACTCTTTAACATTGTTTCCCTAAATGAGAAGAAAATCTTTTTAAGGGAACTAGTTTTGAAAACATCCCATGGAATGAAATTTATATGATACCAATCTTTCATAACCCATTCTTATTTGAGGGCTCAAGATGTAATTACCTCATTCCCACCTTCATAGGCTAGGGATGGAAACATGCATCGAATGCATAACTAACATCGAGATGCATTTTCCTATGTAACATTACACACTCACACAACCATATCGATGGAAAATATCATAGGTGAATAGTAAAAGATGAAACCTAGATATAATATAATCCAATAATGAATAAACTCTGAGGTGTACAAAAGATACATAGTTAAAAATGGAAGGTAAATGTTAAAAACACTCTTTCAACCAAAAATATATCCAATCCTAAAAAAATAAAAACATAAACTACTGAAAGAACCATGTTCTTGAATCTAAGGCTACGACCACCATATAAGGTCTAATGCACCCAAAATACCTATGATCATTTAATAAAACGATTGTACTATCATTCATGTATATAAAAAATGAATTTTGTTGGAAAATAACATGCATCGGTGAGTATATAAAAACATTTTATGTTTCCAAAAAAGTAAATTTTGGAGAAGTAAGTGATCCAATAATAAATAAAAATTGTATATGCAAGTTACAATCAATGATAACATCTCAACCCAAAACAAGAGTGAATGTACCCTCATCGAATCACAAGAGGAATTCCACATAGATTAGATGAACTACATGTCGAGTAATATCCACCTTTATCAAGAGTGTGGAGTCATCCAACAATTAGAATATAAAATTTGAAATATTGTGTCATATCCCATGTGCCTTCCCATCTCTAAAAATGAGAGTAACCCAATACATGGGTTAGATACATAAATGTATATATATATATATATATATATATTCTCATTACATGATTATCGAATAAGAGATTGAGGGTATATCCATCTCATATCTCATCCCATGATTAAAAGTTCCCAATATCTCCCAAATTCCATCAATGAGGCCCAGTATATCTAGAATCTGTATATAAGTAACCATATATGTCAATCTAAGAATCATTACACTACCACACAACCGAGGGGGAAAAATAAATGTAGAGGAATCCAACATGAGAAAATTAGGGGTTCCACTCAGTAGGACATCGATGATTCCACTGATCATCATTAATAGAGGGTTTACTAAATTTCCATCTCAAGTGCCACTGCACAGCTAATCCGAATGGTAAAATCTGTATCTATCAATGAATATACTACACAATCTCCACTGGATCATCTACATGGTGTCCTTCATAGATCTCACTTCCCAGATCTTCTAAAGGGTCTACTTGGTATATTTCAAATACTCCACTGTCCAGTCTCTATTGGAGGATCTACTCAATATCCATAGTGGGTTCCACTACCCATATATGTTGGAGGGTCTTCTTGGTATTTGTGGATTTTTCCATTTCCAAGACACAACTAGAGGTTATACTTGGTATCCATGATGGATTAAATTTCCCAGAGTTTATGTATGGTCTAATTGGTATTCATCAAAAAATTTATTTCTTACCAATGATGGAGAGTATACTCAGTATTCTTTGGGGAAGCCACTTCCCAACAATACTGGAGGGTCTGCTCGAAAAGTAATTTGTGGTAGTGCATGATCTCTAAATTCAATGTGCATCGCCTAGTAAGGAATTATTCATAGATCATTTTATGAATATTTTAAAACCAACAAAAAAGGGAATAACCAAATTCTACATGAAATAGCACTCAGGATGGGATAATCATGACCCAAAATTTGAGTTCAAATGATATTGTTATGAGATGTTGAAGATTCATAATGGAGTACTCGACATGTAAGGGATCCACATAGCATGTTGTCCCTCTATTCTATCATGTTTTTTCCTTGTTAGGACATGGATTAATTAATATGTAGTAGTAAAATACATGTATGGTTACGACATGTCATGACTCATCCAAAAGTCTAATGAACACACAAGGCTCATTGTTGGTATGATGAAAAAAAAATTTAATTTTACTAAACTGAATTTACAAGAGGCCCCACTTGGCCATACAAATAAAATATTTTCTATCCTAATGAAAAAATGATCAGAATAGGCCATTCAAAATCCAAAATTAAACAAACCATGAATGTCACATTTTACCGTATCATTCAAAAATAAGTCTCCATGGTCCCGATCCACAAACCCAAATTAAATAGATGATATTGGACTAAAAACATCCTCCTCAATTTCAGGGTCACAACATCATATAACATTTTTCATTCCAATACCATATTAGGAAGATATGTTCGATACTAAATACAATATTAATAATTAAATTATTATTATTATTCGACACTTTGTGGACCCGAGTAATTTGTCTTAAAAATGTATCATATAGTGGTTTTAAAATTGTCATATTAATTCTTGTGTCATGTTTCCTCTAGAAGTTCAACAATTGGACATCAGATGAGTGAAATATTTCATAAATATTATAATGAAACCAATGATTAAATAATTATATTTTGTTATATTTTTTTTAATTTTATCCAATTTAAGGAGGAACCCACAAACAACCCCTAATTTCTAATCTCACACGTGCCTCATTCCCTTCACCAATGTTATCATTTTTTTAATATTAATAAATGTTATAAAAACCTAAAATAACTACATATAAGGATGCAGATCTTGACTACTGCACCTGAGCACCAATCAGGGGCTCTTTAGGCTATTCAACCATGAGATATCACCATCAAATTAAATTAATATTATACTCAAATATCCTCCCTCAAACAAAGAAAGTCATGAGACCCATCCTATTTCATTCTATGTTGGGTAAACCATATCAAATCATATTCAAATCAATAATATTATTATTAAGAATAATAATAATAACAATATTATCATTATTAAAATTAATAATAGTAACTCGTCATCATTATTATTAAATTATTAATAATAACAAAATTCAATTGATATATAAACTGCACATCCTCAAACACACCTCCAATGAACCTAGAATTAAATATCATTAATCTTTTTATCATCGATGCAAATTAAAAAGGAAAACAACGACTATCAGCCTGATCCTGAACCACCCCTCATATCCATTTCTTCATGTCGCACACTAATCACATCCCTGGTTTTGAAACTACACCAACAGTTCTAATCCTATACGTTTCAAAAATACCATGAAAATTGTATGTTGATCATTCCACAAACCATTAATTGTTTTTCTAATTTTTTTTCCTCCATGAATCTTGGTGTTCTACCATAATCAAACATCTTGGAAAAGTCGAATCCTAACTTCGTGGTCCCATGATGAAGAACATGATGATCGTTGGGGGAGAGTAACTAATAAGAATGGTTATAAACATTATTGTACATACTTTTTTGGCCATTGATTTTATATTTGCTGAATTGGGGTGAGAAAAATTAAATGGACAAGAAATAAATTGAATGGAAAATTTATTTCGATGCATGGGATCATGAAATGGATAATTTAAATGAAGATCATTGAAACAAATTTTATAATGCTCAATTTTATAATCAAAATTACCAGAAACCACAATTTATGACTCCTACCTCAATTATGGATCAATGTTTTTGTAATGATTGGGTCTACTAGAAATGCAGATCATCTGCTGCGTTTTCCACATGTTGATTCACATTGATCTGATCCCCGATTGTTGACTTCTCTAAATCTTCCAACGAATGATGATATCCTTCTCAAATTATTTCTAGAAAGTGTTATGAAAAAATCCCTTGGAAAAATATCATATGAATTTTTATATAGTGGGTTTAATTAGGTTTTTATTAAAAAATAATTTATTTAAATTAAATTTACCCACCAATGGATGCCTCATTTGTGTGTTATCACACCAACCGGCTTTATGTTATTCCTAGTGTAAATCGCCCATTCGGAACTGAATAGTTCCTTCATATTTTTGATATGAAACTATTTTTATGATATATTACAATTTTTTAGGAAAACAGTGTCCTCTCAATCAAAATATATTTAATATTTTTAAAAAATTAAATTCTGGATCACAAGGACTCTGAATCGTCTTTCGTCTTACTTACTGGATCTAAACACATTTCAAAAAATATTCCAAATCTGTACACGAAAACAGTGGAGACTCAAAAAAATTTCAAAATTTATTTTTAACTAAAATTTATATATAAATATACAAGGTTAAAAAAAAGTAGTAATATTTTAAATTCATATTTAAAATCGAACATACACTCCTTTTTATCCTTACATAAAAAAATTCAATATAATTAAACATGTAGACTGATATTTTTTACTTTTCATCATATAAAATAATATAAATGGTTAAAAGCATGTAAAAATGGAAACAAATGTACACATATTGCAATTTTTTATGATTTTGGTCAAGATATACAACTTCTATAAAATAATGGAATTTATTGGGTTCATTATTTATTCCTTAACCATTTCATATTTTACATTATTTATCGGATGTACCAATTAAAATTATAAAATAATTTCTTAAATTACTATTCAGAATGTCCACAAATAAAATTAAAATTTTTATTGAATTTGGACACACATATTATAAATATGGAATCAATGTTTCATGATTATATTTATATTAGTGGTAAAAACTAATTTTAATATAATTCCTAAACGCAACAAAAATTTTTTTTAGAAAAATTTAGTTTTAATCAAATAATGTACTTATACAAAAATTACTTATAAATATGATTAAAAATAATTTAATACTATCACATAAAAATAAATAGTACATATTTTCTTTTTATATGAAATTAAAAACATAATTAAATTTTTTTATGAAATGATAATATTTTTTATACAAGAATCGGTATTTTTCACTATTCGTTGTTAAATAAATCTTTTCAAAATAATTCTTAAATTTTATAGAAATATAATTTTGTTATGGTGATCTCAAAAATAAATTTAATTTTATAAAATATAATCTCTTATAGTTTAATCAAATAGTTATAAATTTTCCCCCAAATAATATGTTTTTTTAATGAAAATGTTTTTTAAGATTAAAATAGATTTAATAAAAAAATGGGTTCATATTTCATAATAATTAATAAGTAAATTTAAAATGAGTATGAAATTTTTATTTATTTCAAAAAATATTTAATACTACTCATACCCTCCAATATAATGGAAAGGTTATATTGATCATATTTAAATAATAATATTTAATGGATTGTTTAGGGTTAGTGTTTCATATCTTGTATGATATAGAAAAGAGTATTTTTTATAAATATATGGATTTAAAAAACTAAATTAAATGTGTTCTTTTATGTGGGTATGGATTAGGGGGCATTTATTGGTGATAAATGTGTTGAATTTTTTGAACCTTCATTACTTAATATAAAAATAATATCATTTTCAATGAATGTTATTTAAAAGTGATTGATAAAAGATTACATGAAAAGGTAAAATTTATAAAGACCTCTTAAACCCATTTAACAGTAATTGTGTACGATATTTAAGGACCTTATCCCTTAATTTAACCATTTTATCTAATTTTATACTTTACAAAGGTGACTGATTTTTACATTTATTATTTTTATTCATAAAAATTAAAATAATGTTGTAACCAAATAATGAAATTATTATTACATATTAAAAATATATTATACTGTATTCCATTTTTTGAAGGGGATAAAAATTAATTTTATTATTTTTATACCTAATAATATTTTTGGAAAAAATATTTTTTAGAATACAAATGAATTAATTTGAGTCTATTATGAAATAATAATTATTAAATGATTAAGACATTTCTTGAATATATATATATATATAAATTATTTAAGACCATAATATTAAAAGTTAACTCAACATACATAAAAAATCAATACCCACAAATTATATTCTCTATATCTAATTTATAATTAATATTTTTTTTTGATATTTCATGAATGAACATTTATTTTATGGTGAATCCCTTCATATACTTGATGACTGGTGATTGTATTATAGGAAATAGAGATTATATTTGTTTTAATCTCTTTTTTTGATCATGAACTCGTTCAATATAGTATGGTTTTTCATTCAAGGGATCATCATGTTCCACTATCAGACGAATCTCTAATGATATTTCTTACAAAAAGATTGGTGTCTGATCTTTAGAGGATCTTTTAGGTGTTCATGATCTGATAAAATCAGATGATCCCATTGCTTCATATATCTATAAATTAATGTTTGGAAGATTCTCAGTGGTGGCAGATCTAGATTCATTGAAACAAAGATTTATGCTCTACAGGTTCTCACTTCTTGGGAGGATAATGTTTTCAGGGGAGGATAATCCATGGTCATTAGATGGTACTGTGCATCAGATTCCTATTTTCTACGGTATAAGTGCTTGGAAAATTATTCTAATTGTAGTGGTTTTTTTTCATATTGGTTTTCAGAATAAGGATGATATGCAAATGGATCGTTCCACTGGAAATCGTCATCTTAAACTAGGTTTGTTTCAGATCTCAGAGTTGGATTAAAATTTTGATCCCTTTAATGATAAACAATCTAATGGTCAAATTTGTTTTAGAGTTCATGGATTAAATTTGGTGTATTGGAACCCTAAGATTTTTAATGATTTAGCTTCTTGTATTGGCATCCCTGTTAAATTGGATCAATGAACATTGGAAGGTGATCATGGCATGTATGATCGAATTATTTTTGATGTCAATTTAGATTCTGAACATCCGAAGACTCTCTTTCTGACTTCCAGTTTCCAGAAAATAGAAGTAAAATATGAGTTAGAATGAGTTTCCCCCTTTTGCTAATTTTTTATGATTTTGGGGCACTCCATGGAGACCTGATGAGTGGCTCAAAAAAAGGTTAGGGTGGCGCCTAAAGGTAATGAATGGAAGGATGTTAAAAATCCTCAGTGAAACAAATATGAGTTTTCTTAGAAGAAGCATGATATCTAGACATTGGAACGAGAGTCCCAAGCCATCCCTCAATCCTTAAGGATCTCATTGAATATATCAGTGGCAGATATTACAAAAGAGGAAGATGTTATCCCTTCATATCCATGTTCTTCAAATCATCCAGTGACCAAGGTTCCTTGTGAAGGTGTTATTGGTGATGATTTTTTGGCCCCTGAATTCTATTAGGATATTAATGATTTTGTTTACATTGTGAAACGGAGTATGGTGGAGCACTCTCTTCTCAATTATATTTATAATGATATATTTGATATTGTTACAACTATGCATAAAGAACTCCCTCTCTTAGACATTTCTTAGTTTTATGATTTTATTCCCTTTATTTTGAATCAGGGGTCTGAATTAAATGTGAACCCCTTGTCCTTTGAATGATCTCAGATATCTAAAAATTTTCAACTAAATGTAACAGTTCAATTGGAATCAGTTTTTAATGAATTGTATCTATATCAGTTATTCTCACTCCTCGGACAAGGATACTCTCAATACTATTAATTTTTAGGATATTGTAGGTTCTAAGGAGTGTGAACATGATTCGATGGATTTTTCTTTCATGATTATGGGAAGGAACGATTCCAATGTTGTCCAGGACAAGGAAAAGAGGAAGGCTAACTATATCATTGTTTCTCAAGACTCAGATAAGGATTCAAATTCTATTCATGTGCAGGAGTGTACATGTTCTAGGGGATCTAGACATGATATTAATGATCTTTCTTCTCAATTTTCAGTTAGGGTGTGTTCCATGGATGTTCAGGAGGAGGAAGATAAGAAGATTAAACTAGTGGATATCACCAGTTTGGCTCAAAATCTAATGGTTCCTAAATAGAAGGTAGGGAGGTCTTCAAATGTCATTAAAAAAATGAGGTATATGGGAAGAAGATGGGGTTTATTTCAGAAATTAAATCTAAATGAGGATTTTATTTTTTAATTTTCATGTTCTGGTTAATGCAGTCACTATCTGGTCTCCTAAACATTATATTCATCTTCATAAACCTGTTCTATTGGGGATAGTTGGGCCTAATACTATTTTTTCAAATAGACTTTCTGGCCATTAATTTATGGGTTTCTATTTGTTACTTGTGAACAAAATTTATCAGAGGCCAAGAATTTATGGGTTATGGCTCTTTCTTCTCTTTCTGATCCTCTTCTAGTTGACTCTAATCCTCATCATCTTACTTTTTCCATTTCTGTGATGGGTTTCAAGAACGTTTTTTCCTTCATTTATGCCTATAATAGTTATCTAGATCATAGATGTCTCTGGTCTGATATTACTTTTCTCAAAAGATTCATTGATGGATCATGGGTCATTCAAGGTGATTTTAACTTGATCTTTCGACATGATGAAGAAATGGAACAAATGAACAATTCTATTTCATCAATATTGTTCAGTGAATGCGTTGTGAAAAATGAACATATTGAATTCAATCTTGTTTGTGTGAAGTTCACTTAGTATAAAAGATTTCTTTGATGTATGGATTCTAGTATAGATGATAGGTCCTTTGTGAATGAGTATTTTCTTGGTTGTTTGGACTCTATTTCTTGCATGAAATTACCTTGGATCAATTCTGGTCATCCTCCCATTATGGTTGATCTCATAGGTAAATATTATAAGCCTCCCTTTCCCATCATATTTAATAAGGCTTGGGTTTTATATCCTTAGTGGGATATACTTGTTAGTGATATTTGGATTTTAGTGGGCTGTAAGAGTTGTATTTTTTCGTGCATTCTAAAATTAAATATTTTCATGGGGATTATAAAACTTTTGAGTAAGGATAGGTTCAGCCTACTCGATAAGGATATTTTCATCCTTGAAATCTCCCTTCTGTGTTTCCAGGAGAAGGATTCTCATGATGATTCTTCTGGTAATATTGTTTGGGAATAGGATTGGTCTCTTAAACTCAGTAATCTTTTAAATATAAATGATTCCCTAAAAAGATATATTTTCATAGGAAATTAGTTAAATAATAGGGGTAGGAACTATATGTTTTTTAACTCTCTTCAAAGTGTTTGTAAATCTTCCTGGCCTATTGTTCTTCTTATGAATGGAGATAATTTTTTTAACAATAGACATGATATTTCTAAGCTCATTATTTCTTTTTTAAATGGCCTCTTTAATGGTTCTAACATTGTTTCTGCTCCTGTGTATGGTGTTATTCTAATGAATGTGAATCAAGAGGATAATTCCAGACTCACTTCCACTCCATTATAACCAGAGATCAAGGTTGTATTGTTTATCTTTAAGAATAATTTTTTCCCTGGACCTAATGGTTTTAGTAATTTTTTTATCAGAACTACTGTAAGATTATGAGGGATGATAGTTGAAAGTTTTTGTTCATTTTTTCATAGGTGGAATATTTCTTCAAGGTTTAAATTCTAAATTTCTTACATTAATTTATAAGTAGAAGAATTCCAGTGAACATCATCTCTTTAGGCCTATGGATTTAATCAATACTGTATTAAAAGTTATTAGAAAAATCATTGATAAAATATTAGAACCTATATCTATTAATGATGTTTCCTCTAATTAGTTTGGTTTTTTCAAAGAGAGATCAATTCAATATTTTCACTTTTCAACATCTCGGGTTGTTAACCTTCTCAAAAATCTTATTAGAGGAGGGACTATTTTGTTAAAACAGTATATTAAAAAGGATTTTGAAACGATGGATTGGATCTTTATTTTTAAAATCCTGACATGCTCGGCTTTGATAATACTTATTATTGGTTCGGTTAAATTTTTTTTTGAATCTTATAGTATTTTAGTGATTATGAATGGTTCTCTAGAGGTATATTTCTCTTGATCAAGGGCGGTTAGATAGGGTTATCCTATCTCATCTAGTTTTTTCTCCATCTTTGAGGATTATCTTTGCAAGATTATTTTCTAAGATGGATTTTAATTTAAAATTGTAGTCTATTGGTGCTAGTATAGGTTGTTCTACTCCAACCCATCTTATTTATAAGGATGATCTTGTTTTATTTAGTCAAGATACTAAAGTAAGCAATCCAAATATCAAAATGGATCACTTTTATTATGAGCAGTGCTCTAGTCAGCATTTCAGATGGAATAAATCTATTATTTATTTTTATAACAATATCTCCTCTAATAAAAAAATTGATATTATTAATGAACTAGGGATTAGATAAGGAACCTTTCCCTTTACCTATATTGGGGAGCCTATGTTTGGGGTCATCCAAAGGATTGTTATTTTCATAGAATTCTTGGTCGTATTAATAGACAATTATCATCTTGGAAGGGTAAATCCCTCTCTATAACAGGTCGTGTTTGTCTAGTTAATGATGTGATTAATTATAAATTGGTTAAATATTTTATGGTTTATAAATGGCCAGATTGGCTTCATAAAATTTTGAATTTGGCCATTAATAACTTCATCTGGACCGGTGGTGTTTTGGAATATAGACTGGTTAATTTTGCATGTAATAATTGTTGATATAACTTTGAGATGGGGGGACTTGGTTAAAAAAAATATCGGAAATTTGAATCATTCATTAAAGGATTCTTTTTTTAAATTTTAGTTAATGATATTTATAAAGCCACTACTTTTTTTAAGATCTATGTTTCTTCTTAAGATAATGCCTCATTTTTATAATCATTTGGAATCCTCGGTTTGGCCCTCTCTCAAGTTAATTTTTTCTCTTATTGATATTAATGCTCATTGGTCTGTCTATAATGATTCCACTCATCAGTTCTGGATATCCAACTAGATTTAATCTCCTCTTATAGATTCTCTCAATCAAATTTTTTCCAAAAGTTGATCTTGATGTTCCAAAAAAAGATCGATGATTGGACATGGATTCTATATTAGATCATATTAAACAGGTTTTTAAGGATTATTCATTTTACATTGTTGGTGATTTTTGGATTTGGAAGCTGAAATATTCTGGTATTATATTATCAAATACATTTTATTCTCAATCTATTTATCATATGTTTTGTCTTCAATGGGTTGAAAGTTTTAAAATAAAAAATAATTCACATTCTCAGTTTACTCTGATTTAGAACATAGTGCATGGGAAACATCCCACAGACAATTCCCTCTAGGATCATGACATTAAATTTTGTTATGTATATGTCATATGGAAAAAACATTGTGAGGATCTTGATAAATTATTCTTAAGCTGTGTTACTACTTCAAATATGTGGAAGTTCATCTTTGATTCTTTTGATGTTTTCCAGCCAGGCTTTTCCAATGTTTGGGATTTTATTGAAGATCTATTTTGAATTCCACTTTTCCATTTAATGTTATTACTTTTCGAGGTTGTAGTAGAGGAATTAGTCAGCATCATCTGGGTAGTGAGGACCAACTATTTTTATGATTAGTGGTTTTCAACCCCATGGCTTCTGTGGCCGAATTTTTATTTCTTCATATTATTAAAATCCCTAAGAATGCTTACAGATAGTACTCGATTCATGACTTCTCAGTTCTATGGCGTCTCAATATTAAGGATAATTTTCAGCCCCTGATGGAATCATTTGAGGTTTTCTGGCAATCACTTTTTGGTCGTTGGACAAAGATTAACAATGATGGTGCTTCTAGAGGTAATACAGGTCCTTCAAGATATGAGGATGTTTTCAGTAATTATTCTAGGGATGTGATGGGTTGTTTATATATATCTTTTGGTATTGTTTATTATTTGAAAGTATATATTCTAGGTGTTATCATTTCATTGGATACTTCTAAACAAAGAGGTCTGAATAGGATACATTCTGAGGAATATTATACTATTATTTTTCATGCTATTAAATCTGCCTCTGCACAAATTCACTGGTGACTTGTATTCCGATGGATTTCCTATTTACATTATCTCTCATCTATTTATTATATTTTTACTCATGTTTTTATGGAGGGAAAAGTTTTGACTAACTATCTTTCTAACAATGGTGTTGATGGGAACAATCTTATTTGATCTGACCATCATCCTTTAGATGTTTTCCCTATCTTTGATAGGAACAAATGTAATTTCCCTTCTTTTAGACTTCTATTATTCTTAGTAATATTTTTTATATAATTTATGGGCCTTGTTTTCCGACAGGTGCTTAGTTTTTTCAAAAAAATATAATTCATTTAATTAGTAATCTTACATTAAATAGAATAAATTTCACTTTTATATGAATACTTATATAATGTATAATAAAAACAACATGTTTAAACAAAACAATTCTAACCATTATTAATTAAATCAATATTACTTATAATTAATTATTTTATAGATATTATTAATTAATTATATTAAACCATCATTTTATTTTATCATTAAATTTTAAATATACAATTCATAAAAATAATTAAAATATAAAAAATATGTAATAAATAAGAATAGTTTTTCAAGATTCAAATGTATTTTCCTAAATGAATTTGAACTGACTAATTTTTCAATATATTTGATTTTACTATTTTCATTCTATATGAGAAAATAATATATCCATTTTCTATTGTAATATTCTACTGTAAAAATGAATTCACGGATTTATTTTAGTGTTTGATGCATCACTAGATATTGAATAAACAAGATATATTTATAGGGAAATACATTATAAAATCATGGGGTGATAAAATATGTTCTTATAGGAGTTCATATTGTGTGTGGGAATAAAAAAATAGTATGGGTCCATGAATAGTGTCTAATCAAAATAATGATAGAATGGGTTTTCAAAAGAACATGTATAAACACACACAAATATATATATATATATAATAAAATATATATTTTGTTGTCACTTGGTAAATTATAGTATATTTAGAACAAATTATAGTTTAATATTCTAAATGAGAATCTAGGTAATTATAAGTAATATATTCCATAACACCCTATAATGAGAGTTTATGGACAAATTTTCATTTCATTGTGTCAATCCCAAAAAATGAGATAAATTCGGGATAAAAACCAAATCACCCATCCCACTGAATGTAGACTAATGTTTTTTAAGTCACATACTCCTTAGGGGAAGGTAGGGGTGGAGGTAATGGTGTATAGATATTAAATGACTCATTTTTTCATGGATAAATGAAGAATTCATATACATTTTAGAGCCCTTGAACTGTACTCAAATCATGTTCTAATATATATGGTATCTTCCATACATATTACAGGGAAATAATTTAATCTTATAACACTTCTTACCAAATTTTACACATGAATCCAATATTCAAGATATAAAAATTTTAATTAATGGAACCTTAATGTTGTTCATTCACATTTAAAATAGTATATATACGTTGTAATATTTAAAAATAATAAAATTCATCCTATTTCTTATTCCATTATAACAAAATAATTCTCTCAAAATAATACTATATCCACACACAAGTTAAAAATAGTCAATATATAATTTTGGCATATTAATAGTTATCATGTATTATATGAATAATTTTATATTGTATATTATTTTATGGAATAGTTATTTTCTAAATTCATGAAAACAATCATTAGAAATTATAATAGAACAACATGTATTTTACACACTCAACCATAATATATACTATATATGTATCAATAAAGGTAAGGATATTTTTATTATATTAATTTATAATAAGGTTATATGAACCAATTGAGATTATATAATAACTTATAAACGTTTTTTTAATAAAATGGGAAATTAATATCATCTAAATAGGCGAATAAGTTTCTTAGTGATTATTTAATAAAATAATAATAGGTTCAATGTCCATTTTAAAAAAAATTTAATGTACCAATGATGAAATACCATAACATAAGATAAAATAATTTATTAGCATTACTTTTTTTCAAAATAATAACTATTTATCCCTTATAAAATTTATTTTTCAAGTCATTTATTGTAAAAATAAATAATATGGAAAAGAAATTAATTTTGAAACATTTTATCATAGTAATGTGATTTCTAAAATAATAAAATAACACAACTTTATAATCATTTAATAAATTATAATTATTTAAAAATTGTCTTAGATAGTAAAATATCAACCCATTAAGATTTAAATATGAATAACATATTACTACCACATAAACACAACCAACATATCAACACTGACGAAATCTATTAACCATATGTTATATTTGTCTGATTGATATATATTTGTAACAATTTGATAGTTAAGAATAAATTTTAATTTAATAAATAAATTTGTCCAATAAATTTTGAGTAAAAACCCATAAATCATGAATATAATTATTATAATACCTAAAATGAATCTCATTATATGGTATGTAAATTAAATATAATTTTAGGTAATGATATATCATTCACATAAAAAATACTCTTGATCTTAAAAAACTATATTGATATATTTCAATTGTGAGGAACCATTTAAAAATATGTGTTTTAATTAAAATTAATTGTATTAAAAATAAAAATAATTATTGTATATACATGAATAAAATTAATTATTTTCCTCTAAATAGTTTGGAAATATAAATAAAATCATTTGAATGTAAAAGGAGAAGTTATCCAAAATAAATTTTTTCATTTGTAAAGAGTTTTTATCTTAAGAAATTAAATTAACCACTATGTATTAATTATTTTAATGAAATTTTTAGATAAAATATTTAATAAAATAATATAAAATTAATTTAACGGTTTTTACTAGACAATTAATTGGAATAAATTTAGTGTTATGCTTAAATATTTAATATTATAAAATCAATTATCATTGACTTTAATGTACTTATTTATTTATAAATTTACCCCACTAATTGAAATTTAATTTTTAAAAATTCTTTACATATTTGGAATCATAATTTTATCATTTAAAAAAAATTCTATATTTGTTTAAATAATAATTAATAGTAAATATGATAATTTTTTTCCCCTCTTAATGTTAAAAAGTGTCAATGTGTGGTTAAACTAAACATTAATGTTTATAAAATAACATTAAATTATAAAAATTATATTTTATGAACATATTTCAGCTTAATATTATCTTATCTTTGATAATTTGGTCCCTTGGATCCACTTTCACAATAATTATACATTATTATTTTGTCATGATTTAGTATTTACATATTTTCCTCCCAACTCACTTATAAAGAGATATCATTTCCCCCTCACTAGTTAAAACATTTTTATCCATATATATCTAAAAATATGAAAAAAATACATTTGAAATTTTCTCTCCAATCCTAGTACTTATTTTCTCCCTCTAATACGAGCCCAATAAGGCTTACGTTTCATTCAAAATGTGGTTTCTCAATAAATAGTTACCTATCTCAACCAATATTTTTTGTGATTTATTCTTCCAATAACTCCTATAAATATTATATATCCATATTAAAAATATTAAAAAAATCATATTTACTACACAATAATATTTTTATGTGAATGTTATAAGAATTTTATACATCATTTCTATCCTAAGAGAAATGATAACATAGTTTGATTGCACGTATAAACTTCCACATCCACAAAGTGTTTTGATTCATTTTTCATGACCACCATACATGGATGGTTATAGGTATTTATTTAATGAAAAAATATTATATTTATGATATAATAATTATTATTTAATGTTATGTTATTATTTATCATTCATTTATTAAATTATTTAGAAAATAAAAATATTACTCGTGCGTATATACGGACTACCTTCTCTACCACGTTATGTACTTTAGTGTTCAAAACCACATTATATTAACATTTGTAAAATTTTTTATAAAGATTATATATTACATTAATATCATTATTAATATTCTATAGATTATTAAATCATGAAAAAGGTGAAATTTATAGAGTCGTCGATTAAAAACATGCATAAAAAGAGACTAGTTTCAACATGAATATTGGTTTTAAAGAAATTTATTTAATAAATGGGTGATTTAAAATTCTAAAGGAGTATTAGATATTGTGAAAAGTATTAATATTTTATCATATAGGTTTATAATAAATATAAATTTACTACTAATTAGTATGATGTAATATAGAACATTAGTTTAGGGTTTATATTATAATAACAATTCTTTTTCATGATTATCATAGTTAAATTTTCCTTTTTGAAATTTTTTGGTCTTTATCATTTCAAACCAATAAATTTTATACTCATATGGTTCTACCAATAATTTTTAGTTTTTTTAAATATTTCTCTATTTTAAATAAAATTATTGGGAAAATGATTTATAAAATTATTGTATTATTTCCGTGTTCATTAACAAAGATATAATTGAATCTATATGTTCTTTTAAATTTTTTAGGTTATCTTTTTTCTATGATAAAATAAATTTTTGAAGTTATTTTATACCCTATTTAAAATTATTTTAAATTTTATAAATGTAATCATCTACTCATTTTCTAATGGAGGTACTTTTTGAATTTTATCCAAAAGTGTGAAATAAATCTCTATTGTGATTCGTACCACAATAATATATTTATATATTGTCAAGACCATTATTTTTGTAGAATATTTCATTCAATGATTACATTTTTTAGAGAAAATAATATCTCAATATTCTCTGAGTTTTTAGTTTTAATGATTGTTATGGAAAATGATATTTTATCAGGTTTTCTAAGAAATGTTCATATGATCTTCTAATTAAATATTCTATGTATGAATTCTTTTCTGTTTGTTGTAATTAATTTTTTATATTATATAATTATACAATAATTTATATATATATATATATATATATTATTATTATATTATGAAGAAATATTTATGAAAACTATTCCTTTTTTGAGGGTAATTCTATAATGAATTAATGAATTTTTTTATGATATTGTATCCCACATATGTATGTTTATAATTATGTAAAGGGTGGGTAAATAAAATAAAACTAATGAAATTAATGATGATTGATATATTATAAGATAAAATGTACTGAAATGAGTAGTAAACATAGTTATGTAATGTAATTTATCCACTATTATGGTCTTTGGAGTGAACAATGACTAATGATTGGATATAATAGGGAGTGAAAAAAACCAACTATAAGATTATTTCTAGTATGATAATATTTGATTTTATCCATAAATATTTAATTGATTTTATATTCTTATTATTATGCACAAATTCTTTTGAATGTTTCTTATTACTATGATTTACTCATGGCTCATGACTGAATAATGAATATTTTTCTTCCTTATAGCTCGAATCTTTTGAAATGTTAAATAATTATCCCATGAATATTTATATATTATCAATGAAAGATTATTTATTATGTTCAAATTGATTTGTAATGATCTAATATATGTCTTATAGTATGATTTTATAAGATCAACAATTGATATCTCCCATCTTTACCCATACTAACCATATGGGATATCCCTGTGAGATCTTTCAATTATTACTAGGTTAAGTTGAAATGTATTAGGAAAAGAATATAAAACAATGGTGAAATAAGAGGATAAATTTGTGGAAGTTTTGTAAGTTTTTTCAAGAAATATGTCTTTTATGTAACTAGTCTATAGAGATGGTAACATACTGATATTTTAAAACAGAACACTACGTTAAATATTATAAAAATATGCCTCATTGAGATAAAAAAATTAACTCGGTAATATTTTTAAAATTTAAATATTACATACTCACCATTTAATTTTTCATTATTAATAGGATTAACTATATTATTAAAATATATTGTAGAATTAATTCATTAGAAAATGATTATAAGTACAAATAAAATAAAATAGAATATAAACTAAATGTTTTAAAAAATATATTTCTATACGAAAAATGAATTATATCCTTATAAATTAGAATAAATATTATTAGTGATTGAATTTAATTTAATTTATATATTATATATTCAATAAATTTTTCAACTAATCTAATTTTTATACTAGAATAAGATAAGAACAAATCCAGTTTTAAATATGTGAAACAATATTTTTTGAAAGGTAATATTTATGCCATGTAATGAGACACTTATTTTAAAACTGAATTTTTATACATTTATAATTATTATTAAAAAATTTAATTCATTTTATAAATTTTATTTTCAAAATTTTCGTAGGGTGATATTTTGGTATTTATCTTAGAAGATTCTATATATTATAAACAGTGAAAAATACTGTATTTTAATTGAGAACTGACTTTTCATCTAAAAAATTTATAAGGGTATATTATCTTTTATATTTTATATTAGGTAAAATAATATCAATAATACATATCTGAATAAAATTCATATCATTTTAATATTATTTTTTTTGAATTTAGATAAAATAGTATACTAAAATATTAAACATTATCTCTATAAAAAACATCATTCTCGTCTTGTTTGATGGATTAATTTAAAATATTGTTTCCAATTATATGAATTGGTATTGGAAAAATATTTTCCTTATTTTGAATTAGATGTTCCAAATTTATTTTTATGGTAATTTTAATTATTTATATATAAAAATATACAATGGTAAAAACAATTTGTTGTCGTATATGAAAAATAATTAAATGGGTTTCAATTGAAAGGTAGAATCATAAAAACATAACAAAATTAAATAGGTGTCTGATGTTTTATTAGAATTTAAATATAAGGCCTCGGCCTTAAACATTACTTTATCTTGAGTTATTACAAGATTACACATTGAGGATCTTTTCGGGTTTAGAGTTTTAGAAAATTAGATCATAAAACTTGCATTACATTCCACATATAAACAAAGTGGTTACATAAAGATATTATTCCTCATTCCCATCAATGGAAACATATTTAAAATAAAACATGGATTCTTTCTTGACACTTCCTTGACATTATCATAATATCATGTACCTTTCCCTTGACCTATGAAAAACATTTCAAAAAACGTTGGATGAGCATAAAAAGCTCAATAAGGGATATGAAAATATGGAAAGGAAACATTGGTACATATATACATAAGAATGAAATCATACTTTACCCATAAAACAAAAGCACTTTAACATACCTTATCAAATCATGAATAAATCATAGAAATCATAAGACATAAAGGTATCTTGAGGCATTCATAACATTCTTACGTAGGGAGTAACCCTCTTGGTTACGTTTGGAATACCCATCATAGTATATTTCCTAAATCTCTTCAGAGAAACCTTAACGTTACACTCCTTCATGTTACCCAATGCATTGGAGAGCTATATCGGGTTCACCCGCCCTTAGTCTATCACGGAACCACCAGTCTTCATAATAATTCCCAAGAACCTCAACATAACCATATCACACAAAACATGCATAAATTAAACATAACATTTCCACCTTTCAATCACAAGATATCAATTCAACACATTGATATAAAAACATCATGAAAACCATTTTCAATACCAAAATAAAAGAAAAGTAAAACATTGTATTTATTTTTATTTAAAAAAAGGTATGGCTTGTAGAGGAAGCCGAAACTCAAATAACGGTCACGACGGCGGAGAAGTCGTTGTCGCCGCATACGTACGACAAAAACATTCCCTTTTTTCGTTTAGTAAATGCTTCGTATAAAAAATATTCCTTTTTCATAAACGTAAAATTCAAAGGGGTTTGTACACCATATAAAAAAAGGGTGTGTATAAAACAAAATATGCCTGAATGAAAGGAGATTGAGACGAAGTCCCATACCTCGGGTCCGACTTGACTCGATCGTTCTTTAATGTCCTGAATAATAAAGTTGAGTTAATTTTTACTTGTTTAAGAACCTTTTTCAAGTTCATTATTCCTTTTATATCACTTATTTCCATGTCAGGAACACTATGTAATTATTTAAGTTAATAACGGTCGTTTTAACGATCATTGGTAATTGAGTCAAAAATAAGCCCTTTATAATTACAAGTTGTTCGTGTATCAATTATATCCATAATGGTATTAATGATGTAGATATTATATATGTCATATATATCCAGTACATGCATGCATTTATAATATTACATAATCATTTAGAGGTAAGAAATGAAATGCACCGTTCATGGAGACGGTAAGCCATACGTACGCATGAACGCTACTTTCATTTACATTTCTTATTTTATAGAATGGAACCTTAATGATATAAAGGTATATAATAATTCCAGTATAATATCATATATAATATCATAGTTCCAACCTTTATACGTCCCACATATGGTATTTAACGAATAAACTCACTTTGAGGGGGCGATAGTCCGCACTTCCTTAAATGAAGATATCGCGTTTACCCATAATGGAAACCATAAAGGTATACCCAAAATGAAAAATACAGAATCTTAAGGAAAACATAAACATATTATATATCATATAAAAATATAGTGTCATCTTAATGGCCACCTTTGAAGGTGTTAAAGGAATGTTGAACAATCATCGTTTCGGGAGGCATAAATTCACCATCCACGGAAACCATATGTTCTTTAACCATTAGATATAGGTGTGTGTAAGTGTAGCTTGAATCCTTCTTATAACAACATCCTAGTATATTGAAGATACTTTAGTTGTTATAAAAGAAATAAATAAAACGATTTTTGGGGGTTGGAGAAGAAAAATAAAACAAAAGGACTCAAGTGAATACATTACCTTAAAATCGGGTAACTCCCTTTAGTTTGAGCCCAAAGGCTTACTTGGGAAGTCTTCTGCCCAATGTGAGGCTTCAAGGAGTAAGAGAGGTAAGTGGAGAGACAAAATGGGTAGGGTTTGGCCGAGCCAAAGGCTTTGGGAGTGTGGGTAAGGAGGTAGATGTGGGGGCCTTTTATAAGAGGAGAGGAGGGGCACTCTTGGAAGGTAAAGCAAAGTCACTTTATTTTAAAATGGTATTCGGATTTAAGAGGTCCCACATTAATATAATTCAAGTATATGGTGATAAGGGTTCGAAATCCACTCATCCAATAGGTTTTGGACATGGGTAGGTCTTAGATATTACATCATCTTTCCAATTGTCAAAATCTTTAAATAATGAGGTCATCGCGGAATCATCATGATGTCATAAATAATTTTATTTATTTAATGTATAAAAATTATAAAAAAACTACTATGATGTAGGAAATAATTTTAGCCTTCTAATTAATATTTATAGTCAAAACTCTGACTTGTATAACCCCATGTAAAAAATGTTTTAGTAAAATAACTCATGTTTGTGTCATTTTTTCTTTAA
This sequence comes from Viscum album, assembly GCA_963277665.1. NCBI lineage: Eukaryota > Viridiplantae > Streptophyta > Magnoliopsida > Santalales > Viscaceae > Viscum > Viscum album. The sequence continues at coordinate 1,717,751,960 of OY728130.1, forward strand.
CATTAAATAAAAAGTTATTTATATCATTTCCCAACCAAAGTGGATCCATGGGGTCTCCAAGTTTACCCATGTCTTGTCTTGGTCGTCCATGACACAACCAAAAAGGGTAGGACATGTGTCTAGGTCATTTCATTTTTTTAAAGCATTATTTTTACCTTAAACTACACTAATTACCACTAATCGCTATTAAAAACATAATAAGTTACTATTCACCAAAAAAATTATTTTAATCTCATTGAACCACATTTTACTTCTTAATTACAACCATGTATGTTAGATTTTTGAAAATAAATTCACAGAAGTGACAAAGTTTCATTTAAATGAAAAATCAGTTTCTTTAACTACCACTTAGTGATTTCACTATTCATCAAAAATTGATGTTTTTCAGAAAAATCCCAAAATTTCACCCTAAGCTATATTTGATATTCTGAATACAAAAATGAAGTCTATTTTAAAAAATTCAAAACATATAAGTCACATTAATTAATTTAATAATTAATTCCCACTGTCAGAGAAAATAGCATGTTTTTATGAAACAATAAGTATCAAAAGATTGACACTAGTTTATGTCCGATTTAAAATTGAAATTAATTCCAATATCCACCATTGGATTAAATGGTAAAAATATATTCATATTACACTTTAAGACCAATTTAAAATATAATATAATCATATAAATAAATTAGATTAAAAAGCAGTTTTGATGTAAAATGCAGTATTTTTCACTATTCATTAAAAAATGAACATTGTCAGAAAAATACCAAAAATTCACACAAATTAAATTTTGATGTCCCAATCATAAAGAATAAGATTATTTTTAAAAACATAGCTTATAAAATTGTCAAAAGATATATTTAAGAATTGTTTTCCATCAAAAGGACGTAAAACAATCTTTTAAAAATATTAGTGTATTCCATGTTTAGATTGGATTTATTTTCATTTTAAGCCTATAAAACACTATCTAGTTCATTAATAGACATAGATAAAAATATCTATTATTCATTAATTACTTGGGATGTTACATCCTTCCCCCCTTTAGAAAATTTCGTCCCCGCAAATTATTTATTTATCGAATAAATGGGGGTACTTATCCCTCATTGCATTTTCAGATTCCCAGGTTGCCTCTTCAATCATGTGGTTTTTCCACAAAACCATTACCTTGTGAATCACCTTATTCCGTAACACTTGCTCCATGTGGTCAAGAATCTAGACCGGTTGTTCCTCATAAGATAAGTTCTCTTCCAACTGAACTACCTCTGTACTCAAAACATGAGATGGATCTGGCATATACTTTCTCAACATCAAAAAATGAAAAACATTGTGTACCTGAGATAAAATCGGATGTAAAGCCACTCGGTAAGCAACTGATCCAACTCTCTCTATAATTTCATATGGTCCAATAAACCTTGGACTCAGCTTTCCTTTCTTACCAAATCTCATCACACTTTTCCATGGTGATACTTAGAGAAAAACATGATCACCTACCTCAAAAGAGAGATCCTTCCTCCTGTTGTCCACATAACTCTTCTTCCTGCTCTGAGCTGTTCTCATGTGTTTCTGTATCAGCTGAACTTTTTCTGACAACTCATCTACCAATTCTAGTCCCATCAGCTTTCTTTCACCCACTTCATCCCAGAAAGTTGGAGTTCGACACCGCTTCCCATATAACGCCTCAAATGGTGCCATCTGAATACTGGAATGAAAACTGTTATTATATGAAAATTCAACCAAAGAAAGATGTTGGTCCCAACATCCCTAATAATTCACAGAGCAAAAACGTAGCATATCCTCCAAGGTCTGAATTGTTCGTTCTGACTACCCATCTGATTGAGGATGAAAAGCTGTACTAAAATTTAATTCAGTACCCAATGACATCTGAAGGCCTTTCCAAAAGTTAGAAGTGAACCTGGGATCACGATCAGATACAATGGAGAGAGGAAATCCATGTAACATGACTACCTTTTTAAGATACAAACGGGAAAGTTGATCCAGGGAAAAAGTATCTCGTATAGCAAGGAAATGAGCATACTTGGTCAAGCGATCAACAATAACCCAGATTGCATTATTACCTCGATATGTGTTCGGTAATACCATAACAAAGTCCATGGATATATTCTCCCATTTCCACTCTGGCACTGGTAGAGGATGAAGCATCCCTTTTGGTAACTGGCGCTCTACTTTAACCTGTTGACAAGTCAAACACTTCATAGTAAAGTCAGCAATATCTCTTTTCATTCCATCCAACCACTAATACTCCCACAGATCTTTATACATATTAGTAATGCCTGGATGAACTGAAAACGGAGAACCATGAGCTTTACATGACAACTTTCTCTTCAACTGTGAGTCACAAGGCACACACAATCTCTTCCCAAATCTCAAAACACAATCATTATCAATGTTGAATTCAGGAAACTTACCTTTCTGAACAAGCTCTACCTTTTTCTGCAACTCACAGTCTTGCTTTTGTGCTTGCATGATTCTATCTGATAGAGATGATCTCACTGATACCTGAAACAAAATAGAAGAACTTCCTGCACCAACAACTTCTATGCCAAATTTTATCAAATCCTTAACCAAAGGATCATGTTCGAAATGCAACATTTCTAATTAAGCATTAATTTTTCGACTCAAAGCATCAGCCACTTTATTTGCTTTTCCCGGATGGTAATGAATTTCAAAATCATAATCCTTGATTAATTCTAGCCATCTCCTATGTCTCATGTTCAATTCTTTCTAAGTGAATATATACATTAAAATTTTGTGATCGGTATATATTTCACACTAAACTCCATACAAATGATGCCTCCAAATTTTTAAAGTGAAACCAATAGCAGCTAATTCCAAATCATGTGTAGGGTAATTTACCTCATGTGTTTTCAACTGACGTGAAGCATAAGCAATTACCTGATCATTCTGCATTAGGACACAACCAAGTATTTTCAATGAAGCATCAGTGTATATAACAAACTCACCATTCCTGGAAGGTAGTGCCAAAACTGTAGCATTCACCAATCTTCTTTTCAATTCTTGAAAACAATAATCACATTCTTTTTTCCAGATAAACATAACACCCTTCCGAGTTAGCTTAGTCATTGGACTAGATAATCGTGAAAAATTTCTAACAAACCTTCGGTAATATCCTGCCAAACCAAGGGAGCTACGAATCTCAGTTACATTTGTGGGTCTCGGCCAGTCCTCCACAACTTTTGTTTTTGCAGGATCAACAGTTATTCCATCTTTAGAAACAATATGACCAAGGATAGAAATTTGTTGCAACCAAAACTCACACTTGCTGAATTTTCCATACAGTTTCTTTTCTTTTAAGGTTTGCAAGATAACCCTTAAATGTCTTTCATGATCCTCTTTACTTTTACAAAACACCAAAATATCATCAATGAAAACAACCAACATTTCTCACCTGATTCAACTGATCCATCACTACAATAAACTACTCAATTTTGATTCTGACCATCTCATTATGCTGATTTGGAAGGTCATTCGACTCTGTATGCCTTCCCAGAAAAGTTGCTCTATTTCCTCTATGAAAAATAATTCTTAACACATACATAACTTTTTCGAAGCAACATGGTAATCTGTAAATGCTATATCATTTCAATCATACCATAAATTAATTCATAATATAACTATTTTCTAACTCCTAAAGTTGTCTAAACCGACCTTTGATACCAACTATAAGGCCCCGGCCTTAAACCTTACATAATCTTGAGTTATTACAAGATTACACATTGAGGATCTTTTCGGGTTTATAGTTTTAGAGAATTAGATCATAAAACTTGGATTACATTCCACATATACACAAAGTGGTTACATAAAGATATTATTCTTGATTCCCATAAATGGAAACATATTTAAAATAAAATAAGGATTCTTTCTTGACACTTCCATGACATGATCATCATATCATGTACCTTTCCCTTGACCTGTGAAAAACATTTCAAAAAACTAGGGATGAGCATAAAAATCTTAGTATGGGATATGAAAATATGGAAAGGAAACATGGGTACATATATACATAAGAATGAAATCATACTTTACCCATAAAACATAAGCACTTTAACATACCTTATCAAATCATGAATAAATCATAGAAATCATAAGACATAAAGGTAAATTAAGGCAGTCATAACATTCTTACGTAGGGAGTAACCCTCTTGGTTACGTTTGAAATACCCATAACAATATATTCCCTAAATCTCTTCGGAGAAACCTTAACGTTACACTCCTTCACGTTACCCAATGCATTGGAGAGCTATATAGGGTTCACCCGCCCTTTTTTCTATCACGAAACCACCCGTCTTCATAATAATGCCCAAGAACCTTAACATAATCATATCACATAAAACATGCATAAAGGAAACATAACATTTACACCTTTAAATCAAAAGATATCAATACAACACATTGATATAAAAAAATCATGAGAACCATTTTCAATACCAAAATAAAAGAAAAGTTAAACATGGTATTTATTTTTATTTTTTTTAAAAAAGGTATGGCTTTTGAGGAAGCTGAAACTCAAATAACGGTCACGACGGCGGAGAATTTGTTATCGCCGCATACATACGACAAAAACATTACCTTTTGTCGTTTAGTAGATGATTAGTATAAAAGAAGATTCCTTTTGAATAATCGTAAAAGTCAATGGGGTTTATACACCATATAAAAAAATGGTGTGTATAAAACAAAATATGCCTCAATGAAAGGAGATTGAGACGAAGTCCCATACCTCGGGTCCGACTTGACTCGATCGTTCTTTAATGTCCTGAATAATAAACTTGAGTTAATTTCTACTTGTCTAAGAACGTTTTTCAAGTTCATTATTCCTTTTATATCACTTATTGTCATGTCATGAACACTATGTAATTATTTATGTTAATAACGGTCATTTTAACGATCATTGGTACTTGAGTCAAAAATAAGCCCTTTATAATTACAAGTTGTTCATGTATCCATTATATCAAGAATGGTATTAATGGTGTAGATATTATATATGTCATATATATCCAGTACATGCATGCATTTATAATATTACATAATCATTTAGAGGTAAGAAATGAAATGCACCGTTCATGGAGACGGTAAGCCGTACATACGCATGAACGCTACTTTCATTTCTATTTCGTATTTTATAGAATGGAATCCTAATGATATAAAGGTATATTATAATTCCAGTATAATATCATATATAATATCATAGTTCCATCCTTTATACGTCCCACGTATGGTATTTAACGAATCAACTCACTTTGAGGGGGCGGTAGTCTGCACTTCCTTAAATGAAGATATCGCGTTTACCCATAAGGGAAACCATAAAGGTATACCCAAAATGAAAATTACATAAGATTAAGGAAAACATAATCATATTATATATCATATATAAATATAGTGTCATCTTAATGGCCCCCTTTTAATGTGTTAAAGGAATGTTGAACAATCATCGTTTCGGGAGGCATAAATTCACCATCCACGGAAACCGTATGTTCTTTAACCATTAGATGTAGGTGTGTGTAAGTGTAGCTTTAATCATTCTTATAAAAACTTCCTAGTATATTGAAGATACTGTAGTTGTTACAAAAGAAATAAATAAAAATAGTTTAGGGGGTTGCAGAAGCAAAATTAAACAAAAGGACTCAAGTGAAGACATTACCTTAAAATCGGGTAACTCCCTTTGGTTTGAGCTCAAAGGCTTCCTTGGGAAGTCTTCTGCCCTATGTGAGGCTTCAAGGAGTAAGAGAGGGAAGTGGAGAGACAAAATGGGTAGGGTTTGGCCGAGACAAAGGCTTTGGGAGTGTGGGTATGGAGGTAGAGTTGTGGGCCTTTTATAAGAGGAGAGGAGGGGCACTCTTGGAAGGTAAAGAAAAGTCACTTTATATTAAAATGGTATTCTGATTTAAGAGGTCCCAAATTGATATAAGTTGAGGATAAGGTGATACGTGTTCGAAATACACTCATCCAATAGGTTTTGGACATGTGTAGGTCTTAGATATTACATTATCATTCCATTTTATTTAAATCGTTAAATAATGAGGTCATCGCTTCATCATCATGATGTCATAAATAATTTAATTTATTTAATGGATAAAAATTATAAAAAAAATTCTATGATGTAGGAAATAATTTTATCTTTCTATTTAATATTTATATTAAAAAATCGGACTTGTATAGCCCCATGTACAAATTGTTTTTGTAAAATAACTCATGTTTGTGTCATTTTTCATTAACATTAAATAAAAAGTTATTTATGTCATTTCCCAACCAAGTGGCTCCATGGGGTCCCCAAGTTTACCCATGGCTTGTATTTTTCGGCCATGACACAACCAATAAGGGTATGACATGTTTATAGGTCATTTCGTTTTATTAAAGCATTATTTTTACCTTAAACTACACTAATTACCACTAATCGCGATTAAAAACTTAATAAGTTACTATTCACCAAAAAAATTATTTTAATATCATTGAACCACATTTTACTTCTTAATGACAACCTTGTATGTTGTATTTTTTAAAATCAAATCACAGAAGTGACAAATTTTCATTTAATCGAAAAACCAGTTTCTTTAACTACCACTTAGTGATTTCACTATTCATCAAAAATTGATGTTTTCAGAAAAATCCCAAAATTTCACCCTAAGATATATGTGATATTCTGAATTCAAAAATGAAGTCTATTTTACAAAATTCAAAACATATAAGTCACATTAATTAATTTAATAATTAATTCCCGCTGTCAGAGCAAATAGCGTGTTTTTATGAAACAATAAGTATCAAAAGATTGACACTAGTTTAAGTCTGATTTCAAATTGAAATTAATTCCAATGTCCACCATTGGATTAAATGGTAAAAATATATTCAGATTACACTTTAAGACCAATTAAAAAGATAATATAATCATATAAATAAATTAGATTAAAAAGCAGTTTTGATGTAAAATGTAGTATTTTTCACTATTCATTAAAAAATGAACATTGTCATAAAAATACCAAAAATTCACACAAAGTAAATTTTGATGTCCCAATCATAAAGAATAAGTTCATTTTGACAATCATAGATTATAAAATTTTCAAAAGATATATTTAAAAATGGTTTTCCATCAAAAGGCCGTAAAACAATCTTTTAAAAATATTAGTGTATTCCATGCTTAAGATTGGATTTATTTTCATTTTAAGCCTCTAAAACACTATCTAGTTCATTAACAGACATAGATAAAAATATATATTATTCATTACTTACTTAGGGTGTTATAGTAAAATTCCATTAAATTTAAATATTTATGTCTAATTCCTCTTAATTAAATCCACCTCATATTGGATGACTTTAATTATAAAATAATGATTAATTGATCACTTAAAACCACCCATCCTCTGGTATAGATACCAACTATCACCACCCTAATACTCATTAAAAGCCACGATTCTATCAAAATATATTAATAAACCTAAATAATTCACTATCCTCACATTGATGTTCTGATAGTGTAACCAAAATACAAATTCCAAGGTCCTTAAAGAAGTATTAAAGGATGTGATATTTAAGAGGTAATTTTATCAAACTACATCTCTTATTTTATTTTCCTCTGGTACTTTCTTCATAACCCTGTAATAAATCATAGAATAATATATCTAGAATCTTGTAAATAATTTTATTCTATGTTTCTAATTTAATATATTATTTCCTTCCTTTTTATTACCTCATATCATTCAATAAAACAAAACCATTATTCAAATTATAATGATTATTTATCTACGTTAATAATGATTTTTCATTTTCCATTATCTCCATAATGGATAGTCATAAATGAATTATTATGATTAAAATTTATTGTAACATGTATATTATAATTTATTAAATCTTCTGTATCAAATATGTACACATAATATTACATAAAAGAAAAAAACCATATGATGTACTGAAAAATCACCAAAATAAACCAAGTGTTAATCATTAATATTTTACTCAAATAATCATACAAATGTCAAAAATAAAATAATATATATGATAATTTAAACATAATGAAGTTACATAATACATTCTTTTTTCACATAGATATATGAATTTCCATTTTGTATGAAAATAAATAATAATACAAAAATGATTCTATTATGAAACCATGAGAAAAACCATCCAAAACAATGAAAATAATGAATCTTTGTTAATACAGGGATTGTAACTGTAATTCCCCCACCCCAGAATCCAAGAGTTATGGCATTATTACGCATCGTTAGAATAATCACAAAAGATCAAGTCTTGACAGATCGATTATTTTATTATCTTTAAATGTACTAGATAGAATCATAAAGTTTACATTACATCCTAAAATGGAAAACTTATACAAAATTGTTTCCATAGAAAACACTAAAATCCCATAAAATATCCCTACATGTTAGTTATAATATACTTTTTCACATCTTAATAAACATAAATCTTAGAAAGGGGTGAGCTCAGATGATCGGTAAGGATAACAATATAACAGAAACATTCATAAATAATAATAAATATTTAACGCAATGTATAATTCTAAAAGAAAAGACTTTGAAACATAAACTTCATCATAATATAGAAAATATAAATCAAAATAATTCCATTTACTTACTCACATGGATATTCTACTAGTATAATAATCACATGCAATATCAATAGCCACTTTCATAATGATGGAATGCATAATGCCAGACTTCATAAAAACATAGTCAAGGCCTTGTGCCAAGACTAAAAATTTGATTTTTTTCAAGGCCTTCTGCAAAGAGACTAGCATTTCTCATGAGACATACCGATTCATCGAGGAGCTATAGCGGGCTCCACTCGTCACTTACAAAGTCCAAATCATTCCTTATATGAAAAAGATTAAACACAACATAAACATTCATATTAAAACTAGTATGAAAAATGTCAATACTTTATCCATAAACCATAAATGGTATAAAAATTACACATCCACAATCAAACATTTCACAAAAATTCAATAGAATATCGATGATTTTTATCATAATTAACCAACTTAAAAAAGTTTAAAATCAATCAAATGATGTTAACATCGAAGAAAATGATTCATAAAACTCTTTGAGAGAAATATCCCATTTTCATACAAACGTTTAAATGTCACACAATTAAGAAAGGAATACATTTAAAGGCATATTTTAATCAAAATTTCCCATACCACTTCGATACTTTTGAAAGTAATTATCATTTTAGAATCATTTATGTCCATATAAATAAATCCTTAAAAATGATTTTGAATACATGGAAATTAATGAGAATGATATATAAGAATAAATAATTAAAACATTTAAATTGATTTTTTAGTAAAAGAAGTACTTTAATAGAATAATTTTGAAAACACTTTCATAAAACATGGACATGGGTAATAAATATGTCCCAATATATACTTACGTAAAAACAACCTTGGATAATAAATATATATTGAAATTGACCATTGCCTTGTAGTTTTCCTTGGTTGAGGGTGTGTTAACCTCTTGTATAATGGTGAAATAATTGTTACTAAATTATACAAGAATCACATAGATTAATATGATATAATATGTGATATTTTAACATTTATTTGTTTATATTATCTTAGTGTTATCGTCATTTCGGGTGTTAACTGATTCATTTTTTTATATGCTTTATTAAATAATTAATGTTTGTTATGGATATGATGTATCTTATTCATATTCATAATGATATTAAGTCATTAAAAATTATTTTTAATCATCTAATTAAAATTAGTCTTGAATGGATACGATTGGGAATGAATCTCATCGCGTTCGTGGAGAAGGTAATCCGTACGTACGCACGAGCTATAATATCATTATTTTGATATTAGAATAATATAAAACTAGATGGTATATCATATATAAAGAATTATTATCATGTTACATTAATTATTTAGATCAATTAAACATTATTGTTATACCCATTAAAATAATAATTTCTTGAATAACAATTACACAACGACGTGGAGACGGTAAGTCGTATGTACACACGTATGGTGACATGTCATTGAAAGGATGGATAGAATAATGAATATGGTTGTAACATATTTATAATAACATCACATAATATAGAATATATTGGATTTATTATTTTATATTAGAAACAACAAATAAAGTTGAAGTGTTAGAAGAAAGGAACTTGAAAGAGGTGATGAAATATTTACATCTTCATCGGGTTCTTCCTTTTGATTTGATCAAATGAGCTCATTAGGATGGCATTCTGACTAAATAAATGCTTCTATGAGGAAAGGAGGATATTTGATACGGTATTTGGGGAAGGGTTGGCCGATCAAAATGGATTTGAAGGTGTAAATGTGAGATAAGGGGGAGTGCCCTTTTATAAGAGGGGTGAGTGGTACATTAGGAAAAGTTAGAAATAATTTTTTATTATAAAATAATTTTCGGATTCTAATGGATAAAAAATAAATTATTTAAAGGTTAATGTGGGGATGGGTCTTAAAACACTCAACCAATTGGTTTTAGTTATGTTTGGGTTACACTATTGACGTTATCGTTTAGATTTAACTCTTAGTTAAGTAGTTTGACATTTACCATGTCTCTTTGTATTTTTATATTATATGGTTAATAAACATACAAAAAACATCCAAGAGAACCCCAAGTAGTTCATTAATGATAAAACTATCATTATATAAGTCTTTTGGCCAATACTTAGATTTTTAGGAATATAATATCAATTAATAATATAATATTTGTTTTGAACACAATTTTATGTCTATTTTCACACTATTTGGTATTTAGTTTTTTCTAAATTAATTTCAACATTATTATTTCGCATAAAATTTCATTTAGTCAACCCTAGAATGTCATATTATCATAGAAGACTATTTTAGTTCATAAAAAGTATCAAATTACATTTATTTGGAAATTTATAATATTAATTATTTTAATATTTCATTAATTTAGTAATTACCGCTCCATCATTGTATCATAAATAAAGGTAATAATATAATGTATCATAAATATAAATAAAATAATATTACGTAGGAAATAATTTTATATTTTTATTGAATATTAATAGTTGAATTTATCTCATGGGTAACCATATAATAAAAATTGTTTAGTTATTAATCATTGAATTTAACACTGTTAACTCTTCTTTGAATTAAATAATAAAAAATTTACTAATATAATCCAAGTTGACATAAAGAATCGTATTTTACTCCTAAGGTTGTTTTTAGTCGAATTATACTTATCCAATAGAATTAGGACATGTGTTAGGTTAATAATAATATCATTATTACCCTTAATGATCCTATATACTTTTAACCGTGGTAAATAAAAGTAAAAAGTTACTATTTACCAAAAATTGTTTTCATCCTATTGAACCACATTTTACTTACTGATATTAACCGTGTTTATTGAGTTTTTGAAATTCAACTCATAGAAGAAGTAAAATTAAGATTTATGTAAATTTGAAAATGCTTTTAGGATTTGGGTAAAGGACGGTAAAAAGTATGATAAAATTTTTATATATGTAATATTATTATTAACTGACTCCAACAAAATAAATTGAATTTATAAATGTTTTATGTATATATTTTCAGATAAATAAATTTTATATTAAATAAATAATTATTTTAATAAAAAATCAGTTTTAACCAATAACTCAGTTTTCTTCACTATTCATCAAAAATTGAATGTTTTCAGAAAAATAAAAAAATTCACCATAAGATAATTTTAATATTATGAATTCAAAAATTAAGTCTATTTTACAAAATAAAAAAAATAAATCACTCACAAATTAATTTAAAATTAATTCATGTCGAAAGAACCAAAAACCGTGTTTTTTAGAAATAATAACTAACAAAAGATTGATACTTGTTTATGATCAATTTCAAAGTGAAATTATTTCTAATGTATGAAATTGGATTAAATGATAAAAATATAATCTATTTATACATATAAAATATTACAACATATAATTTAACACTACAAATTATTTTTATTAAAAAGTTGTTTTCAGTTAGAATATAGTATTTTTCCCTATTCACCCAAATATAAAAGATATTACAAAACCACCAAATATTTATTGAAACAAATTTATTATGTTCTGATTGTAGTGAAGAATTTTATTTTTTAAAATTGAATATATAAAAGTTTCAAATATTTGATTTAAAATGGTACGCATTAAATTGAGGTAAAATTTCAATTTTTTTTAAAAATCATCTTTTACGTAAAAAAAAATTTCTTTTATTCATTATGCCCAAGAAACTCATAATATGGATTCTAAAATTATAAGGATTTTATAAATTTCATAATTCTTTTAATAATATTCATAACCACTTTTTAATGGCTAGTTTGGTATGTCGTAGTGCCCTTGAACTCCGTGTTGCGTGTATTGAATGTTATTGAATTGCATTGAAGAAATAACGTACTGTGAAATCTTGGGGTGTTAAATTCTTCCCTCCTTCAATAAATTGATTCCTCACAATTATAAATTGTTTTTCGAAAAAAAGGTTAAAAATAGAAAATACCATTATGGGAAAACCCACATAAGAAATTGGGTTAATAAAATTGAGAATTAATAAGTGGAAAAGGGGAATGAAAAAGTCACCACTAAATTATGATTGTGACATAGAGATAATTGGTGGAAATTAGGGACACATAATTGGAGGAAAAATGTAAATATTTATATAGAGTGATAGAGGTAATAAGTCACAAAAAATTTTAGAAATGAGGGACTCAAAGCCATAAATCAATCATGATTTAAAATATCATCGGTTCAACATAACATAAGGTATTAGGATAACACATTTCTAGTTTTAAAATCCCAACCAGAAAGTTTATGAATTAATTTATTCACATAATAAGAGAAGAAAAAAATATATACTTGACAAGTATAGTTCCCTCCATTAATTAATTTCTACCAAAGACTTGTCTTTGACTCTAAATGGTAATAGAACATAAAAAATATATTCTATTTATCCAATTCATATCGGGTTCCAAAAAAATGAATTTATAATTTATCTACTAGAACTTTTTTAAAAAAATATACATTATTTAATCCAAGACATCACGTGGGCCGGTGGTCTGTGATACACCCTTATCGCCCTTCAGTTGCGGGTTCAAGTATTGCAGCCTTTCCGGATGCGACGGGTTGCCACTTAACCTCTGGGTTGTCCTTTTTATAGAAATCCAAAAATAATCTCAAACAATAATTATCCAAAATACTTCTGTCCATTCTCATAGTCCAAAATTTATAAGTAATGTAAACATAATTAATATCCTTCAAGCCACGTAATATCATGTGAACACCTTCATCATATATTATTTTAAAACACTGTGACATTCTGAATTATCAAAAAAAACTTATTGATTACATTCATGATACCTTATTCCTTATAAAATAATGGATATACTCCTTCTATCCAAAAAATGTTGTAATCTCCTTCAATAAAGTAATATAAAAATCATTAATCATTTTCAAGGTAGTCAAGAATATCCAATATAATTTATCCAAATCAATTATGTAATATTTCAAAAAGCACTACCTCGATATCAAAACCATATTATGGTTTATCGTTCTTTGAAACATATATTTTCTTAAAAATTAACCTGCTATTGAGTCACTTCTCTTGGTTCCACACAATCTCAAGTGCTTAATGAAATAGTACTACAACATAATCCTTATATACTATATAATTATTATAACACGTACATCATTAATACAATAGTCAAATAAAACAATACATTAATTACAACGTAATAAATATAATAATTTATCTTCATCTTCGGTAGTATCATAACTTTATTATTAACTAATATCAGCATTTGGGGTATACTATGATGATTTGTAAAATGATTTGCATATGTCCCAATTCCTTGCAGATGAAGAATTATACATTTGATACTTTTTTCTTACACTTGAAATCACGTACATGGTGTACTATTTCTCCACACATGTAACAAACTCACATTCCCTTCAAGAATTTACCTAGGTGATTATTTCCATGGTTATCACATATTGGGAAAATCCTTAATTTTCCCTCTTCCCTTTATCCATTTTTATCTCTTCCATCATTTTCTTCTCTTGCAGCCCTTCAAAATCCATAAGAATCATATAATTATTGAATTATCTTATTAACACATGATTTTTTTTAATATGTTTAGAATACATGGGAGAATATTTCCCTTCTAAATTTTGGATTAATATCTTGAAAGATATGATCCTTATTAATATTTGGATCATATGTATTTATGGAGTTCACATTCCATCTACTGGGCACCACTTATGTATAATGGAACACACTAGGGCCAATTATGAATTACAATGAATAATTCCAAACTCGTAAAATACCTAATGTAAATTGATGATTTTATGGATATAATCCATAATCAGAAAAATATTTGTCTTTGAGGAGGTATATACTCTTAAATTATTTATAATGATTTGTAAAGAAAATGCTAATTATCCAAAGTATATCCCCCAGGAGTGTCGTAACCCAGAGTGCAGCGAGATCTATTGTTGTGCACCAGTTCCTATTTGAGTCTATCTCAAAGAGGTGTTTTTGGGTTTTACCCCTTGTTACATCTGTGCCAGAGCTGCCTCTACCTACTCTTATCCAGAAATGGACATAGTTTCCTGGAAAACTCCCAAAATCACTATAGTACCAAAATTCTAGGAAATTTTTCTATACTAATCTTCAAAGTTTATCTTAGGGTTTTGTTTTCTAAATAGTGATTATTTAAATCTAGTTTACATGGTTAGTACTAATCTTTATCTGATACCTACTATAACGCATTGACCCAGAAGCCTAGAGTCAGTGCATTATTACGTATCATTGGCATGATCGCAAAAGAAAATGTATTGAAAGACCGATTAGTTTAGTATCCTCGAAAGTACTAGATATATTAATAAGGTTTACATTACATCATAAAATGGAAAACTATAACAACATTGTTTCTATAGAAAACAATGAGATCCCACAGACTATCCCTATAGGTCAGTCATATAATACTTCTTCTCATACAGGGAAACATAAAACATATAAAGGGGTGAGCTCCGATGCTTAGTAAGGATAACAATATAGCAGAAAAATTAATAAATAATAATAATCATTTAAATAAATTTGTAAAACTAAAAAAATCCTTTTAAACATTTACATAAATATAATATGGAAAACATAAATCAAAATAATTCCATTTACTTACATAGTGGATATTCTATTAGTCGAACAATCACATTAAATATCAATAGCCACTTTCATAATGATGGAATTTATAACGCTAGACATCATAACCATATAGTCATGGACTTATGCCAAGACAACAAATAATATTTTGTCAAGCACTTGTGCCATGAAATTGGTTTGTCTCATGAGACCTACTGATGCATCGAGGAGCTATAGCGGGCTCCACCGGTCACTTACTAAGTCCAATTCATTCCTCATATGAAAAGGTTTAAACATAACAGAATCATTCGTATCAAAACTAGCATAATAAATTTCGATACATTATCCATAATCAATGAATTTTATAAAAGTAACACATCCATAGTCAAACATATCACAAAACCTTCAATACAATATCGAGGATTTGTATCATAACAATTCAACATCAAACAAGTTTAAAATCTATCAATGGATATTGACATAAATGAATAATATTTGTAAAACCCTTTGAGTTAAATATCTCTTTTTCATGAAAACATTTAAAAGTAATAAAATTTTGACAGGAAGTCATTTTAAGAAAATTTTGAATCAAATTGTAACAAACCACTTTGAAACTTTTGAATGTAATTATCATTTTAAATACATTCATGTCTATATAAATAAATCCTTAAAACCATTTTGAAAACATGGGCATTAATGAGAATTATTTAGAAAAGTAAATATTTAAAACATTTAAAATAATGTTTTAGTAAAAAAAAGTCCTTTAAACTAATTCTTTTGAAAACACTTTCATGAAACATCGACACGGATAATAAATACTTCCTAGTAGATACTTACGTAAAAACAACCTCTGATAATAAAGGGATTGTGAAATTAACCCTTAACATGTTTTTTTCCTTGGAAAAGGGTAGGTTAACCACTTGAATAATGGTGAAATAATTGACATTAAATTATACAAGAATGATATACATTAATATGATATCATGTATTATCTTTTATCATTTCATTGGTAATAATATCTTTGTATTATCATCATTTCGGCTGTTAATTGATTTGTTTTCCTTTATACGATTTGTTACGTGAGTAAAATTGTTATGTATAGGATGTATCTTATTCATATTCATAATGATATTATGTCTTTAAACATTATTTTTAATCATCTAATGAAAATTAGCCTTGAATGGATATGATGGGGAATTAATCTCATCGCGTTCATAGAGACGATAATCCGTACGTACACACGAGAAAAAATATCAACATTTTGAGATTAGAATAATATATAATTGGATGGTATATCATATATACAGAATCATTATCATGTTATATTTATTATTTATATCCATTACACAGCCTTATTTTACATATCCAAATAATAATGTATTGAATAACAACTACACCACGACGGGGCGAGAGTAAGTTATATGTACACATATATGGTGACATTTCGTTCAATGGATGGATAGAATAATGAATGTGGTTGTACGATATTTATAATAACATCACATTATATAGAAGATACTGGAGTTATTATTTTAGAATGTAAACAAGATTGAAAGAATAAGTGGAAGAAGAAAAGGACTTGAAAAAGGTGATGAAATATTTACCTCTTATTATGGTTCTTCCTTTTGATTTGATCAAAAGGGCTTACTAGGATGGCTTTCTGACTAAAGAAGGCTTCTAGGATGAAGGGAGGGATGTTGAAAGGGTATTTGGGCAGGGGTTGGTTGAGCCAAATTTCTTTTATGGTGTGAATTTGAGAGAAGGGGCAGTGCCCTTTTATAAGAGGGGTGAGGGGCACCCTTGGAAAAGCTAGAAATATTATTTTATAATAGAATAGTTTTCAGTTTCTAATGGCTGAAAAATCAATTCTTTAATGTCTAGAGTGGGGATGGGTCGAAAACAACTCATCCAATAGGTTTTGGACCGGTTTGGGTCACTATATTAACTTTATCTTTTATATTTAACTCTTAGTTAAATAGTTTGACCATGTCTCTATGTATTTTTATATTATTTGGTTATTAATCGTACTAACAACTTCCCAGAAAAAACCAAGTGGTTAATTAATGATACACATGTCATTATATATATATTTTGGTAGAACCTCATATTTTTAGGAATAAAATAACAATTAATAATAAAATATTTGTATCAACAACTATTTTATGTCAATTTGGAAACTATTTGGTATTTTGTTTTTTCTAAATTCATAACAGAAATATTACATAAAAAACAATTAATTTAATCAACCCTAACATGTCATATTATCCTTTAAAATTAGTTTAATTCATAAAAATCCTCAAATTACATTTATTTGGATATTTATAATATTAATTATTTTAATATTTCATTAATTTGGTAATTGTTGCATCATCATTGTGTCATAAATAAATTACATTATTTAATGTAAAAAAATCTAAATAAGAAACTGTTATGTATTAAATCTTTTTAGCTTTATAATGAATATTTATAGTCGAATTCATCTTATGTGTAACCCTATATTAAAAATGGATTAGTTATTAAACTTTGTATTTAACACTTTTAACTCTTCTTTGAATTAAATAAAAATAAATGGACTAATCTAATTAACTTGGGCCTAAAGGATCATATTTTATTCCTAAAGTAGTTTTTTTATAATTATTTTTATCCAATAGAATTAGGACATGTGTTAGGGTAATAATAATATCAATTTTACCCTTAATTCCCCTACTTTCTTTTAACCGTGGTAAATAAAAGTAAAAAGTTATTATTCGCTAAACATTATTTTTGTCTTAGTAAAACAAATATTATTTACTGATATCAACCGTGTCTCTCAGAGTTCTGAAATTCAACTCAAAAAAGCAATACAATTTTGTTTTATGTAAATTTTCAAATGCTCCTAGGAGGTGGGTAAAAAACAGTAAAAAGTTCGATAAAATTTTTATATATCTAAAATTATTATAAAATTACTCCAAAGAATTTAATTGAATTTATATAGGTATTATGTATCTATTTTGACATTAAATAAATTTGAATTAAAATAAATTATTATTTAAATAAATAGTCGATTTTAACTAATATCTTAATATTTTTCACCATTCTTCAAAATTGAATGTTTTTAGAAAAATACCAAAATTTCACCATAAGATAATTTTGATATTATGAATTAAAAATTAATTATATTATACCAAATTCAAAACATAGAAGTCTCATTTATTAGTTTAAAATTAATCCGCGTTGTCAAAACCAAAAAAAAGTGTTTTAAAGAAATAATAACTAACGGAATATTGATAATTGTTTATATTTAATTTCAAAGTGAAATTATTTCCAATGGCTGACATTGGATTAAATAGTAAAAATATAATATATCTATAATTAAAAACCATTAAAATGTATAATTTAACAGAAAAAATTATTTTAATTAAAAATGTTGATTTCTGTTAAAATATAGTATTTTTCACTATTCACTCAAATAGGAAATTTATCAGAAAAACACAAAAAATTTATTAAAACTAAATTGTTATATACAGATTCTAAAAAAAAGTTTATTTTGTAAAATTTTATATATAAATGTTTCAAATAACTTATTTAAAGAGGGTTCTCCATTAAAAGGTTGTAAAATTGAAATTTAAAAAAATACTTCCATTATCTGAAAAAAATTAAATTGTTTTTTCATTATGTATTAGAAATTCATAAAATGGATTCTAAAATAATAAGGATTATATAGCGTTAAAAATTCAGTTAATACTATTTTTAGCCACTTTTGAACGACTAGTTTGGTAAGTCATGGTGCGCTTGAACTCAGTGTTGCGTGTAGTTAATGTTATTGAATTACTTTGAAGAAATAATGTATTATGAAATATTGGGGTGTTACAGTAAGAGGTTATGAAACTATTACATAAGGTAATATAAATATGATTATATTTATTTAATGAATTAATAATTTAGTATTAAATATTATAGAGGAGGATAAATTGTTCCCCAATAAAGGGAAGCGTGAGGTTAGGGTTTCTCATCTCACTTTTAATTTTTTGGGACATGTACCTTATTCCACACATCATTATTTTATGTGGTGCATATACAACCTTTTGATAAATAATGTCAGAAATCTTATTATCATCATGGTATTCAACGGTCAATTTTATAATTAGAAATTTTTTTGGGAATATGTGTTGAATAATTACAATATGGAAATGGAATTATTAACCCAATTTAAATTAATTGGGTTAAACATATACTCTCTTGATTTTGTGATACAAATATTTTTTGTGAAATTAATTTTGAATATCATATTCTATATTTCAACTTTCATTATTTGGATTTATAGTTAATTCACATATTCTAGTAGTTTTCTTATCTCTCTCACCAATTATATGAAATTTATTATGTACTCACTAACTAAAACAACATTTTAAATGTTTTAATGATTTATTCTTATGAATATTTATATTACATGTTGATTATTTCAAAATATATTTTATGAATGTACTTATATATACATGAATGTTTTAAAATTATAAATTTTATTTTTATCCAAACTATTTTAATAAAGGAATCAATTTAATGTTTTATGTGAATGAATATTTTTTTAAAAACACTTTTAATGTTCATCATTTAACACTTTTTACAATGGTCAAGGGGAATCATTATTTTAATATATACATAATTAAACAAATTTAACACTTTAATTTATCCTTAATATTTAATTTTCTACTTTACATATTTATATAGTTACTTTAAATGTATGTTTTCCATTTTATGTGTGCATTTTTTCAAAATGGGTGATTAGAATATAAAAAGATTATTTTCTTCAACGAGAGTTATTATGAATAAATACTTCAAGAATTATGTTTATATTATACATATTGGAAAATTATTTATAACGAAGCATAGTTTCATTACAATCCAATGATGGGTGGATATATTGTAAACCAATGATGGGTGGTTACATTATAAACTAAGGACCAGTGGTTATTCTATAACCTCCAATGCATTCAGTACTCATGAAATAGATGTTGTCTATATTGGTGTTTCCATTTATATGAATGGCTGAGATCCATTATAGCTTATGGGTGATCGTGATATAGATTATAGGAATGGTTGGTCCCTATTATTGCTCATGGGTTAGCCGAATATAGTTTACACTTATGGTTGAGCCCCATTATAGAACATAAGTGAGCCTGATATAAATAATGTGATTGGTAACCCCCATCATATAACCCTATTTAATTTTTTCTTCATTATAATGGACGACATACATATGTTTGTTTCAATTAAAAGGAATAGTAAATTGTTTTATGATTAATAATTTATAAGACACTGAAAAAATGGTTTTAAAATTATTTGATGTGTGTTTTAATTGCATTCCATTATAAAATCATTTGGGTGTTATTAAAGTGATTATTTTAATTCATATAGTCTAAAAATTTACGCCGAAGGTAAAATATATAATATTTTTCATATTTTTCATTGGAATTATGTTTCTAAATCATTTTTTATGTTCCTTAGGGATATTTTTTATCATATCAATTTATTTAAAATATTTTCCCAGTGTTAAGGATGAGTATGGATGATGATGGGATCAGTATGAAAAATGTGAATATATTCCATGATAAGAAAACAAGTCTTATATTAAAATGATTCCCTTTGGGGTAAAAAATAGATACTAATTATTATTATGATCCTACAATATATGGGATTAAATTTTAATACTTTTACCTAATTCTCTAAAACTAAAAACATAAATTATATTTTATAGATGAATTTTTTATATAGATTTAAAATAAGTATAATACTTATTGTATTTTTACATGTCGTTCCAGTTGGTTTCAATGTATATATTATACATATTTTTATATTAGGATGTTTCCTTGTATGGTTTTCTTAATAAGTTTAGATAAATATGGGTTTTCATGTTTATAGATAACTATAATTTAGAAGTCCAAGATAAACCTTTTCTATCTTGAATTTGATGTTTTATAGCGGATTGATGATATTTTAGGAGATTTCATTTTTAATGGTAATCAATTTTGGTATATGGAATTTCAGACTTAATTTATCATAGAGTTTCTATGGGTATGTTTTTGAAAAATACCATTTTCATTTTAACAAGTAAGAATTCATTTAATTTTTTAATGGGGATATTTTCTATTGATTAAGAATCTTTTTTCAATATGGAAGGAAAGATATATTTCAAGCCTTATTCTCACTTCCATATGATTTGATTAGAATAATTATTGAAAATTCTTATTCAAATGATTTCAATTTCTTTTTTTCAGTATTAAATAATCTAAAAGAATATATCTGACTTATCTAAAACCTTTTATTATATATTTTAATTTTATGTGTATTGGTTTCCTTTTTATTTAATTTAAAAATTGCAACTTTACCAACTCGGCCCAAAATGGATGTTCCACGAAGAAAAAGACCAGTTAAATTACGGTTATTGTTGATAAAAGGGATATCAATAAAATAGTAATATCAAAATTTAATGTATGATTTAGTTTCTTATGTTTAATGAATGAAATTATTTTGGGTTTATATTGATTAAATATATAGATACAATTGAAATATTTGATCATAGGAATAAAATATTATGGAATTAAATGATGAATAATTGTTAATGTATTAATATCTATGTTTAATTAAGGATATTATTATGTATCATTTTTTCAAATTTATGATATTGTGGTATTTTATAAATATTATTTGAATCACGTTACACCTAAGAATTTTTTCATAGTAAGATTCCTTAATAAATTTGGAAACATAGGTTAGATGGTATCGATACCCATAAAAAGTAGTAGAATGGAGAACATTTGTATTGTACATATAACCCTTAATTTTATGATAAGAAAAAGGTTATTTAGGGATCAATGCCTTTACTTTTCATGGAATTAATGTTAATGGTATTTTATATCTTTTTGGTGTTTATGATCTCTAAATAAGATGTAATTATGGGTTCCTGATTTATGATGAAAAATGAATGGATTCAGAGAAACCCTTAGGTTAAATATATTATAGTAAATTTTGAGGATGTTTCTTGAAATAACTATAGGTTTATGAGGATTATAATAAAATCGTTTTAAAAAAAGGACCACCCGTGGGATGGATGACAACCAATCACATTTTTCAATGCTAGAGTAATTTAACCAATAACTAAATACTAACAATGGTTCATCTCTTACCAATATAATATGTGATTTCATTATTATTATGATATTTCTTATTTTTATGTAAATTATTGGAACAATGAAGAGTAAGTATATTTTCATAAAATATTATAATGTTTATAGATAAATAAGGGATTGGAAAAAAATTTGGTGGTTAAGTGATTAATGTTATTAAAAAAGACATTCACTATTTTGGTAACCATATACTATTAAAGAAAATAGAATTATATGATATTTTATTTGAGAAATAAATAATGATTTATTAGTTGGGATAATATAAGATTAATTGATATTAATTTTACATATGGAAATTATTTGTATATCATGAGGATTATGGGGTTAGGGAAATTACATTTTAGTATTATACATCAACGAGTGATGGATATTATATAAAGGTAAAAATTAAAAATATCTTGTAAAATTAGGTTGTCAAATAAAACTATAATTTTGGGTTGCAAATTTTGTCAATATATTTTGTGGAATATTTGGGATAGTTATTTTTTGAAGAATATATATTGATATTTGGGTATTATTATTAAATTTTAGATATTAATGTAGTTTTCAATCATATAAAGGATTATTGATTTTGTATAATATAACTATCTTGCTCTATTAATGGTGGTTTTCATTAATTGTTTATGAGAGGTGTAATAGATATTAATTCAATTGAGGATATTAATATATGTATAAGTTCAATACAATGCTTCTGGTATGAAAAATTCATTTTGATTACTCATTTTTAGATTAAATATGACTTTTTGGTAGAAATTAATTAAAGGAATAATTTATACATGTAAAGAACGTATTGTTATTTATGATTTTATTCTAGTTAGTAAAACTATTGCTCAAATATAGGATTTTTTTTTCAAAAAAAACATTATTCATTTAATTTTCATATCGAGAAATTAATAGTATTTTAACGCGTTAGAAAATTATTATTTTGTGATGGTTAACATTTTTGTGACCATGTTATCTATAATAATAAATCAGTCATTTTGGTTTATCTTTCATATTATATTTCAATTTATTATTACATGGAATCCTATTATGTGTTATCTGAGAGGTCATTCTTATAATCCTTTCTCATATTTGAGGTGAATGTTATATTGATTTTATTAATAATATGGGATAAAATATGTATTTTTAAATGTAAAACCCCAATTTCATTATCCAAAACTCAAATTTTGAGGACCAAATTTATTAATGGGGAGATAATGTAAAATCTTGGGATTTTAAAATTGATCACTATGTCCAATATCAAAAACATACATCATATCAATATTCAACAAATGAGTATGTAATATTATTCAAATGTGGAAAATATATCATAGATGTTAAATTGGACGTTATTAAAATGACTAAATAACATAAAAAATATATATAATAATTCAATCATTAAAATGTATTATATTTTTAAAAAAATAATTGAATATAATGTAAATGTTTTTATAAAATACCTTTTCGCACCAAAGGCAATTTTAGATAATAAAATAAATTAACTACTATTAGTTGATGAAATTAAATAAATTAATATATATTATATATTTGATATTTTTTTAAACAAATATAATAGTTTCGATAGGAATTTGATAAGATTGAATCCAATTTTTGCAATGAAAAGCTATAGCATTCTAAAGGTAGTAGTATCACCTTTAAATGGTGCATTAGTTTTAAATTTATTTGAAACATTAATAAATTTTATATTAAAAAATATATATAATTTTTGTAATATTAATTTCAAAATTATCTTATATTGAATATTATTAATTTTTATGTGATGTTTCACTTTTTGTTACATAGTGAAAAATACTGAATTTTAACTGAAAGATGAAATTTAATATAAATAATTTATATGGTTAGATTATAATTTGAATTGGATTTAATGTAAAATTAAATTAATTATAAATATATTAATGGAAATTTTTTCATGGTATATTTTCTCTATTCAATTTAAGTATAAATACTCAATAAGTGTTTGAACATTTTAAATTTAAAACCCACTTTATTATACCATCTCTATGATAAATTTTGAAATAATTTTTTTCTAGTAACATGAATTCTGTTTAATATTATGTCTTCCATATTAAGAATAATAATCTATAATTTTTTAAGGTCATTTTTCTTTTTTATTTAAAAAAATATTTACTATAGTATAGGTAAAATAATGAAATGAGTTAACATTAAAAAATAAAAGCATAAAATACCAAACAAATAAAAAATTAAATGTGTACCTGATATTTTTATATATCATAGTAAAACATTAAAACGTTTAATATAATGATAATTTATTGGAATTAATTCCACTCCAATGTGGTTGTATTTATGTGTAAAATAATTATTATTTAATCACTTAACACCAACCCTCAGGTATAAACCCCTCCATTGAACACCCAAATTATCTTAAAAATCATTTAAGATCTCAAATATAATAAAAAAACTCTATAAAATATACCCATGTAATATTTATTATTTCCTCAACAAACGATAAATTACATGGTCTTTAAGAGATCCTTCAATGAGGTGATATTCAGTATTGGATTTTATTAAACCATATCTCTTATTTTAATTTTTTATACTACATTATCATCACGTCTTTACTCCATAATAGAATAATAAATCCATAATCAGTAACATAGTGGAATTTTTTTTCCAATGGAATATATTATATTCATATCATTCATTTCAGCAACTAATTCAATGAAATGATACCACTGTCAAAATTATAATGACTAATAATATCCATGAAAAATAATGGTTCATTTTCAATTACTGCAATCACATATGGTCAAAAATGTAAAATTCTTGTTAAATCAATTCTTTCAAGGTATATTATAACCTATTCATGTTATTTAACTAATATATACACATAAACCTCTAAAATAGTGTAATCATTTGTCGTTAGCATTTAAAAAAAATCACCCCCACATAAGAAATTTAAATAATATATTAGGAAATTTAAAAAATCTAGATGTTCAATAATTCTAATTAATTCCACTTATAGAGATATATATCAATTTAATAATTATATCTATAATTATACACAAATGAAACAATCACGAAACAATGAAATAAATGCACCCAAAATAGTGAAATTCTTGAAATATTGTTAACAAATGAGTGGTAAGATGTGATAAAAGTATAATATAACGAATTATAAATATCGGTATTATTCTAGAACGAAATAATATCTTTTTTTAAATAATTATACTTGTGTTTAATGTTTTCACCAATATAAGGAAGCCTGGTGTAATGGTTTCTTATCCTTGTTTTAGCTTTCTGAGATATGTTCCTTAGTCACCAATTATTTCTTATACACGGTGTATATAAATAACATTGAAGAATCATCCCATGAATATGATAATATTAATTATAATCAATGATTTATTTTACAATTACTTCCTTTATGGGACATATGATTCGAATGATTACAAATTGGTAAGGGAATTCTTAACCCGATTTCCATTCTTTGGGTTAACCATATACTTCTTTGGTTATATCAAACTAACAATACTATTTAAATGGGGTTTTAATATATTATGTTGTATTTACACATTTTCATGTTTATCTATGTTTAATACACATATTATATGCATTTTATTAATTCTCAAATCAATTATATTGTACTTATACTTGACTATTTAACAGAAACATCACTATAAATATTGTAATGATTTATTTTTCTAAATTATTCTCGTCAATTTCCATGTGTAATTTTTTTTAATGTAATTATATTTTGAATAATATTATAAAATGGTAAAATTAAAATTTCTCTTAAAAATTTAAATAAGGGACCTTTTATAGGTTTTTTGTAAAGGACTTTCATTTAAAAACACCCTTTTTTATGTTCCTATTTTAACTCTTCTTAAAAAGGTCAAAATGAATGATTTTTTTATATATATGGAAGAAATTGAATTTTTTACCTGCATGTAATATTAATATTTTGAATGATTATTTAAACATTTTTTGTTTACTTTCAAAAAAAAGGGTTCCATTGTACATGATAAGATTTTTCAAGTGATTGATTTAAAAATAAAAATTTTATTTATTTTTAAAGAGTGTTTCTATGAAAACATACTCCCTAATTTATGTTTATTTTATAGATTACATGAATTTATTTGATAATAGGATGTTATGAGATAAAACAATGATGGGTGATTACATGAAAAACTAATTATGGGAGGATTTGTGATAAAAAATGATGGTTTATTCCATGACAAACCGTGTATGGTCTGTTAAATTACAACCTCAAATGATTTGGGTGATTTGGAGATGGATGTTGACCATATTAGAGACACTATTTATATGAAGGTTTGAGCCCCATTATATGTCATGGTTGATCGTGATGTAGCTTATATGAAGCATAGATGACATTATTGCTCAGATGGGAGCCTGATATAGCTTATACGAAGTGTTGATCCCCATTATAGATCATAGGTGAGTCTGATATAGCTTTCACAAAGGGTTATCCTGATTTTAGATCTCTAATTCATTGCATAGTGATTAAATTGTTGGTTAACCATATAGTTTTTTCAATTAAAATCCTTTCTAAAGGTTATTATGATTATGATTCTATATGTTAATGAAAAATGATTTTAATGTTTTTTATATTTTATTTTAGATGAATTACTTCATAAAAATCTGTGTATTTTTTCATGCGATTTTTTTTATTTCACACACTCAAAGAAAATTCAATGTAAAAGTAAATTCTATATGAGTTTTTTTGTTTTTCATTAGAATATGAGGTTTTAAATTTTTTATATATCACTTACTAACGATTTGTCACTAATTATTAGATTCTTTTTATTGTTTCAAAATGTATAGGATGATTTGGGAAGAGGATGAGGAAAAGATGAAAATTGGGAAGAGATTTCATGAAAAGAAAAAATGTTTTTTTAAATGGTTTACATTGGTGTAAAAGGTGATATCAAGTTTAAGTGTTTACTTTTTATTTATGGGTTCACATTATAAAGAGTTTTTAATTTCCTAAAGCACTAAACCTAAAATATTGCTCAGAAATGAATGTTATTTGTAGTTTTAGAATAAATTGAATATGTATTGTTTATTGTTGGCACATTATAGAGACCCTGAACCTTTACAGTTATAGGGAATGAATTATTGTAAATTTTTTTTAATATTCATCTATAATGATATAATATTTATGTATGTTGCACTCGGGTCACATAATTTGGTATCAGAGTGTTGTTTAGATATTTTTAGACAGTAGTTTATGATGATTAAGTGATTAATCATTAAGTAATACTATGATAAATATCAAGTGATATAATTTGACCAAAAATGGGTTGTTGGGTGATAAAAATATGTCACTATTTGTGACAAATCATAATTTATTATCATAATTATATAATTTCTCTATTTAATTATTATAGAATGATATTTATAATGTGATTTTTTAGTCAATGGAAATATCATGGGGGAAAATATTAATTATAAAATTCGTGAACATTTTTATGATTTTAATCTTTAGAAACCCCGTTGACATTGGAAATGGAATAAAATATCAGATTTCTATTATTAAGACATTCCATTAAAGAATTAATTATTTTTAGCTTCCAAATGACAATTGGAGGGACTTACACAACATTAAGACATTCTTTAGTAAATACCCACCTTCGTTAAATGGGTCCTTTGATCAAATAGTAGTCGAAAAATAGATCAGTTACAGTAAAAAGTAAACAGCCATTTTCATGGTTTTGTATAATGAAAACTTATTCATAATGGTTTATAGAATGGAAGAAAAGATATATCAATAGTGTAATATTATTATTAATATTAGAAAATAGTAAAAAATTGACTCCATATAAAAGGTTGAATTTAAGATAGTAAATTTCTGTATGTACATTCCGAAAACTATTCACCACATAATGGAAAAAATTCCTTAATATTAGGTAGTGCTATATTGAATCTCTTGGTAAATATAGTAGTAATATATAATACATCTAATGTATTCTTATATTTTTATCATTAAACTATAATGATTTTTTTGATTCTTTAGTGTCATAAAACCAAATTTCATAAGGGAATTTGACATAAGGATCTTTAGTATGTATAAAGAAATTTTAAAATGTGATATTATGGAATATTGAGAGATTATATATTTTCATAATTCTCATAATGATTTATAAGAAGATAAATATAACATTTCAAGGAAATTATGGTAATAAAACCTATAGAAAAAATAAAATAAATCATTTTTTTCCAGAAGTGTGGAATGATGCATTGTAATGAATTATCTTTGGGTGGTATATAACACAATGTCTGACCTATTCTACTAAAAGTACTGGAAGGAATAACAAATCCATATAGGCTGATAAGTATTTCCAAAGAAATTATTGGATTCAACTTGGGATGAATTATTTTGTGAATTGTTTTATAAATTAGCTGTATAAATATATGTGATAAACTATTCAACCTGAAATAATATATTCTTAACATCCAATAAAAATTTTGAAATATCCAAAAAATTAGTTAAAAATAAGAAATATAAATGTCTAAATATAAAATAAAACTGGTCAAATAGGCTTATGTAAAAAAAATATTGAATAAAATCCATAAATGTGCTCTAACGAGCCTCTGTATAACCCACAATCATTGTTAATCTAGACATATCAATCAAAATAAAAACCAATGTGAACCAAACATTGATTACAAATCGTAATTTATAATATCTATGTGAGATAAACTGCTGAATTGGTCTACTACCACACAGTCTATGTAGTCTCATTCATATAACATTCTATCAATAATTGTTTAGAATATAAGAGAAAATTATATATTTATCATAATTAATTGTAAATATAAATTAAAAAACAAATAAAATGTGTGTTAGAATTCATCATTTTATTTCATTAAATGAATGCATTTTCCAGTAATTCACTTTTGCATTTATGTATTACAATTTAGATAACCACAATTTTATAGTCCCAAGTTACAAAAATCATAAAACACATCTTTTTTGAATATAACTTTCAAAACTAAAAATCAAATTCTAATGTTGAAATAATTATTACAAAATTCATATTGACAAATAATTTAAAATAAAATTAGGCTTGATATACAAAAACAATGTATCAAAAACACCAATAATGTGAAACTATAGAAAAAATGAACTTCTCTATAAAAATATACTAAAATCATGTAAGAAATAAACATTACAGTTTTGAATATCAAACCTTTCAAAATT
Source organism: Viscum album (assembly GCA_963277665.1). Taxonomy (NCBI): domain Eukaryota; kingdom Viridiplantae; phylum Streptophyta; class Magnoliopsida; order Santalales; family Viscaceae; genus Viscum; species Viscum album. The sequence continues at coordinate 1,717,781,454 of OY728130.1, forward strand.
ATTTTAAATACTATTTGTAAAAATAAAAAACTAAACATCCAACTTATTTTATTGAAAACATTCAACAAAGCTATTTTATAAATATCATTTGAAAACAAATCCATAAAACAAAGAATAAAGAATCACACAACATTGACCACTAGGTTAAATTTACATGATTAGGTTAAGAATTAAATAAATAAATAGTTTCCAATATATAATACACAACAATGTTCATAAAATTGAATCAAGAGATATATAATAAAATTATCCAAAATAGGATCCTAGAGACATGTGACATAACTAATTGGATTTAAAAATGTGCTCAAGAGAGAATAAAATTACCCAAGGTTTGAAGGGCACAAATTGTGCATAAATAATTTTGAATCTCTCTCTATCATCACTAGGATATTTTAGTACCAATAAATCATAATATCTCTTAGTCCCACAAATAATGTCCCTTATATAGCCCCTTATAACACCATTGACAATTTCCATAATAAATTTATCATCCTAGGTTATGGATTAAACCATTTATATCACATGTACCTGCACCCGAGGTTCACCATGACATGTAAAGTGGGGTTGAGCACAAGTAAACTATCACAAAGATTATATATAAATAATTTAATCTAACTCACTCAGATCCTTATACACCCACATAGTGAAACAACCCCATTACCAATAAATATAATGGATCATATAATACTAAATCAATATATGTGTCCCTTCATGCGATCAAATGGTTTAAGTGACATGATAATAATAAACCAATTCTCAAATAGTGTTTTACACCATTTAGGAAGACTCATTTCTCATAAAATTCCAAATGAAACTATTTCTAACAGTCTTATGGTTTTTTAATAAAAACCAACTCTATATCAATCTCACACTAATCAACTATTAGATAAAAAATATTAAAACATTTTTTCATCTGGTTGGGTACTCACCGTTCCTTCAAAACCAAATTTTATGTAAATGAACATTAGTTTATGGTTTAAAATATCACACCGTAGGTTCATAAAAAAACTTATAAAGTAAAACTATTCCCTAAATACTTTGTATCCATTGCTACAGTATCTTTGAAAATATTAGCTACTAGATATATAGCCTATAACTATTGATTTATTCCCATATTTTCTCAAAACTATTGTTATATCCAATGTAATTCCATAGGAAAAAATATTCATGTGGACCTACCACCCACATTTCTCTCTACCATAATAATTATTCCTCTTATACCTTTTTTATTCTTCCTACCCATTTCCATTATCTATTTACATGACCAACAAACCTCCAAACAATCATTCCCCTCTTAAGTGAGATTCATACAACCATCCCACCTCCCCATCGAAGTAGTTGAAATGTAGCGAGACAACCTAGATGTATATGTGTCTTTGACATGGCCTCCCCACCTCCCAAGCAATGAAAATATGACATAATCTGCCCATCAACCCACCTATGTGGCACTTATGTGGAATCAATACCTCTCATTCAATATTTCCTTGACATGGACCCCACCTCACTAGGATCCCCCTCCACTATGGTGGATCGACCTGGCTTCCCTAAGTCCACCAACGTCCCAATGATCCTTCCACTCTGACATTTCTACCCCATCCCCATGATTTATCACCTTAACTCATCCATACCCTCAAGACCAACTTCCTCTTATGATTTTTGGCTACCCACTTTCACTAATTCTAGGGAAATCCACACTTCTATGATTTTTTGAGATATCACTACCTCAAACTCGTTTATGGAATTTTACCTACATAACAGGTAGGGTTCAATCCCACTTAATTTTTATAAGATTATTTGTAACATGATAATAATTTTTTTTCCCTTAATCTTCCACTTATAATTAATTTCTATATACAATTTTTTTTCTTTCCACTGTCTCTTCTACCATAAAAACCAACATTTATTCTATTAATATAATTTTTTAGTTTAATAGTCAAAAATATTTAATTTGGGAAAATTATATTTTATTCTTTTTTCCTTGAAGAAGTTACTTATTTGGATCATACTATATTTTTTTCGAGTAATGTTATTTGTACACTATTAATACATTCTAACACTATATGAGAGGTAATATTTTTTTTATTCAATATTTATTACTATGTAATTATTTTTTAGACATTTCTAAAGAGATCACATAATTTTTATCATGTTTTAATAATGTATATATTTGAGGGATAAATTATTTAAGGTTTTATTTTTTTTCACTGAATATTATTTGTCTATGAAATTTTATTATAAAATAATATTCTAATCGTGAATAAGAGAGTTATATTTTATTATATAAATGTTGTTAAATAATTTGTGTTTAAGTAGATTATAGTTATTTTTTGTTTGTATTCATTTTACAATAACCCTTACCATGAATTTCATTAAATTTAATTATTTTTTGTTTAGGTCTTTATATTAATTGGAAATAATAACTATATGATATATTTTTATTATTATGGGAATTTATTCCCATTGAAATTTTATAATATTTATCCCTTCATTTTTGTATTTATGGAATTTTACACAAGTGGTTACCCGTTATTTCCAAATCACCAGAGAATGTTTGATATAAAAAAATAAACAATTGTTTATAGATAACATCACATTTGATAATTGGCTTTATAAAAGTTCATAATGATTGATAAAATATTTTTATGCCACTTATTTAAATAATAAATTATTTAAAAACAACTATTTTATGTTATTCATATATTCAGCAATACATGTTATTGATAAATTACTATGATAAATTCAAGAAGTTCTATATTTTCATGAAAACTATTATTTTTATGTTATCTATATATTCATGAAGGAATGCTCTGAATAAAATAGTATTATAAATATTATTTGGTATATATTAAAGTTTGTGTGTCAGTTATTAGATCAATATATGCCCTTTCCAAACTACAATTGTTTAAGTAGCTATGTTCATGATAAATACTATCTTTCAGGAATTTATATATTATTCATAAATAAAACATCATCATAAACCACAATATAATGTCATTTTTATGTCATGATTTTTCTTCTCTTGATAATGTAATATTACCAATACATTAAGTTATATATTTTCATGAAAAATAACTATTTTTTTATATTTATATATTCAATATGAATTGTTTTTTATACTATTATATTCTATATAAAGATGTATATATTCAACCAGGTTTATATGTTATTGTCTCAAATTATTTCCATGTATAACTACATTTTTTCACCTATCATGTATTTTATTTTAATGATAATACTTATTTTTCTTCCTGATAAACAATCCATAACACATAGTAATTTTTTTCAAAACATAACCTAATTATGATTGTTTTTTGATAACTAAAATAGTTTTTATATATCTTCAAAAGTGTTATGAACATGAAATATTATTACCCGTTTTCTATAAAAAAATTTATCATTTTTTCGTTGAAACATAATGTATTAACGAATTAAAGTTTATTTTTTATAGAAAAAAATTAGAGCATCAGAATATAAATTCTTTTCCTATTCCATGACAGTTAATATTCTCATGACAATGTGATCTTTACATGACTCACAAACCAAATTTAATATATTATTTTTCATGTTTTGGTTTTTGTGATATTTTATGTATAATCATTTTTGTCTTCTTGAGTGGCATTTTCAATATTTTTTATTCTTTCATATATATTTCATGTTACCATAACCATTCAAATGTAGTGATTTCACACATAAAAAGTTACTTTCTCTCTTAATCTCATTAAAATTTCAGATTTTGTCAATAATGAATGATTTTCACAAACAGCTTGCTTGTACTTTCTCTTAAATTAAAAAATTTATGTTCATAAATCTCTAATAAAAACATGTTATCAAATTCTATTTTGGAAGAACACCAATATATCCCAAGGAGAGTTTACATAATTTTTATGTTTGAATCATCATTAATTTTCCCTAGAAATGGGTCATTACTACTGTAATAGTATATTTTTTACCAATTTATGTTCTTTACTTATCCCTTATTTTACAATAATTTACGAAATTAACAAATAAAAAACCCCTAGTAGAAAATACATTACATTTAATTATGATGAGAAATCATTTATTTTTATATGTGATATATTTATCCTAGCATTTGAAAAATACTCATGGTCACTCCTATCAATGAACTCACCAATTAAATATTATAAATAAAAATGAAAATTTAGGACACATTAACTTAATTTTTAGTATTAAATTTGACTTAATTTAGAGTATATATTTATTATTATCATAGAACATGGTTGATTTTGTATTAGTACTAAACCTTATATGACTAATGAAGGTTATGAAATTTAATATTATGTCATTCAAATACAATTTTATTTCATGGTCATCCATTTATTTTGAATTCCTTGTATTGTTAAATTTTATTTATCTCGAGTTTCATGCTTGAAAGGGTCTGTTAATGAACCAAAAAAATCTCATCTATTTTTTGTTGTGATTCATTTTATATGTGGTTGATGGTTTTAATGTTTTGGTTATTCTTTCAAATGGGTTTCTTTGGGACAATATATTTTTATCTACAAATAAAATAAAATTGACATTTACTATGTAATAATCTGTTTTCATAAACTATAATAAGAGTGGTATAAGAGGTTTTAAAATTGTATTCCCCTAAAAAACCAAATATATTTAACTCAACATTTTTAAACATTTTTATTCATTGGATGATTTTATTATCAATGTGTACTAAACGATTTGATTTTTTGACAACAGATGTAATTTTATCTTAATGCCTATTTATATTCATATGATTGATCAATCCATGATACTTACTATTTTTTATATACATAATTTGATGAAACATTTATTATGATGGTAAAATATAAATGATATGATTAATTTTATTATGTTTTTATATTTTTTTTCAATTAAGTAAAATTTTTAATATTCATTACTGTGTTTAGTTTTTGGGGGACGTTTAAAGAAAATTTATTTTTAATTTCATAATTTACCATTTTATTATGCGGAACCATTTTTTGTATAAGTTTTTTTTGTTTTGTACATTATTATTTCAACATGGGGTTTATGTTTTAGTTCACTATCAATTAATATGTATTTAGAAGTTTTTATAATTAGTTAGTTGTGGTTCATATAAACTATAATGATAATATTTATATGATTTTTTTAACATTACTATTAGATTTATTATAGATTGAACCAATAAGAAAAAAAAGAATGGGAATATTAACAAAATAAGTATGATAAATAGGAATATACACCCACATTTTTATATAAAATGAGCAGTCATTCAATATGAAATTTGTATTTAATTTATTATAGGGTTCTTCTTCTGATGTAAAATTTCAAAAAAATAACTAATGTAATATATCAACGTCATTATTGTACATAATAGAATTTAGAAATTATTTCAGATCGTTTTTTAATTTATCTTGTTTCATATATTTCTTCCGCTTTAATAGTTTTCAAATATATATCTTCCTTCAATATTGTTCAATTTAATAATTTTATAAAATATACAACGAAAGAGATCCTAACTTTAGGTTCCCACCCTCTTCTCCTCTTCCTTGCACTACTATGGTTTAGGTATTCAACATTTTATTGAAATGAGGGTGTATTCATGTTCAAAATTAATCACATAAAATCATAAATCTTGTATTTATGTGAATATAATCTATAAATTTCTTTCATTACAACTTTTCAAAACAGTTTTGATCATTTCCTCATTTTGAGGGTTTTATCTTTACATTACACAATAAATTCTGGATGAGAGTTCCCTTCTTGTGTGAGTAACAAGTCTTTATTCAACCAAAAACAATAGTTAAAAAGTATAACTAATGAAGATAATTAGAAAGTATAATTATCTATATTATAATCATTATTAAACTATTTAAATTTATATTGATAGAGATGAAATTATGTGAAATTATTCTACTTTTTTTATACTTCTAATGTATCTGGTGTAGACCGTCAATTCCCTTTGTATTCTAGGACCCATTCTCATTTTACAATATTCATGATATATCTTTAATTTTATTTCATTTATTTTAAATAAAAAAATTGATGATTTATTTATGATATTTATTTTTCTAGAAGCAAGTGTCTCAAAATCATGGATCTTTGACCCTGGTATTATAGTAATTTTTTTTCCTTAATCATCTTTTATTATGCCATTTGTCCCTCATTTTTTTAGTGAAAAAATGAATATCACATTTATTTCAATTTTAAAATAAAATATTTCCCCATGATGTTAAAATTTTAATTCAAAATGGGTTTTTCATTTTCACTAGGTTTAAATACACTGTACTGTGTCAATATTTGAAATACACATTTTGGTATCCAACTATGAAATGTGTTTTGAAAAATATAATATAATTACTGCAATATCTAAATTGTTACTATTATTTTTAAATATTAATTTTACCAAATCATAATCAAACATGGATTTTCTCAACAATCACAATGATATAGTAACTATACAATAAAAATACCCATAAAAATGGATTCCTCCTTGCTCACTACCCATTTCATCCAAAAACATTGAAAACTAACAGTAAACTGACTTTCTCAATGAATTGACTCTCTAATGTTTTCCTATTTGGACTATCCTTAAATGATCATTCCTCTTGTTTTTTATCCTTATGTAAAAACAATTTAATCTCAAGAGAGCTTCTAACTGCCTTCCAAAATTCTAGAAATTTGGATCCTAATTTTTTATAGGTGTTTTAAATTCCTAATAAATCATCCTCTATGGTGTGGTAATGGTCTTTCTATTTTTATTAATCCTTTAAAAACCTCAATATTAATGATTCCTTCAACACGAATTGTAATCCATTTTTACACCTTCAAAATTTCAATATCATTGTTTCTCCAAAATTTCAAAATTCATGGAAATGAGATCAAGAATGTACAAGGTAAATCAAATATGTTTGCATAAATTCATATATATATATATATATATTAAATATGGTCAAGATTCATAATAATTCTTCATCCATTAAAATCCTGACGTTTTTATTCTTATAAAAGTTGTGTTTGAAAAGAATTATTATTTTATATATTTATAGGTTTAATGATAATCTTAAAAAACCTCCATATGAAGTTTTAATATTATATTTCTCCAATTTGCATTAGGTTAACAAAATATAGCCCCAAAATTGAAATTATATTTTAAATAGAGAATTTATTACCTGATTTAATTATACGTAGGCTATAGAGTGTTATTTTTAATCTTTTTTACCTATATTTCAATAAATTAATTTTAATATTTTCTAAATATATTGAAAACTAATCGAAATATTGATAAATAAATTAATAATCTCATCAAACATATCCAAATATTAATAAATCTAAATAAATGTACAATCTTCTCAATGATATTTAAACATGATCAAAAATCATATAACACTTAATGATAATGATATTCTTCTTTTTAAAACCATGACATTATGGATTATTCCTATAGTCATCAAATATCACATTAAATTTTAATTCAATATAAGGTCCACTTCACTAAATGTGGTTCTATATACACTTTCTTAATTAATTCTTCATTTATAACAACAAATAACCACTCTCTTCATTCCTGATTCCATGTATAATATCCATCTCAACCATCTTCAGATCAATATTTTTCGGCATCACATCAATTATATCTTTATATATCTCATCTTTTTTACCATCCTTCTCTAATTGTTTTTCTTCTAAATTATTAATACTATTTGTAATAAAATAAAACCAACAATTCCTTGGATTAAATAGAAATAATTATCTTATTATAAATATGATTTATTAGATATAGTCACTAATATGGTCTTGAACTCTAATATGAGAAATATAAAAAATGTCTCTTAAATATTTAGTAATATTCAAAAATTCTTATCATGTTCCCTCTGTTTGTATCAAGTCATCAACCAAATTCTTCGCCAAAATACTGGTTGTTTTTATTAATAATTTTATATGGACTTTTTTGGGAAAATCTCAATATTATTGTTTATATCTCTACACAATACATAAAATATTTATAGAGAAACAAAAATCAATGTGTAACACCATGAAATAAGGCATTATTATTAGTAATAATATCATCTAAATATCTAAATAACGACTATGATAATAAATGTATATCATTTAAGCTACTGAGAAATGACCCGAGGTGAATGATATTAAATACACTACGATAATGTTAAAGGTTATATATTCCTTTTTTACATTTAAGTAACATAAATAATATTGATTTTTTAAAACAATATGATACCTATGAAAACTAATATCGATTTTTCATTGATAGTAAAATCATATATGGGGAAATAATTTCTACTATTGAGTGTGTGTTGTGTATTTTAAATTAATATATGACTATTATATCTACCATTATTTTATATTTAAAATTCATTCACATAGTTAATAGTTTGATTGTTGTCACTATTGATTTATCTTTGTATTCAGTTTTATCTCAATACATAGATAATATATCAATCGAAAATAGTTTTCTATCATTATAGTTTATTTTAGTCCTCTATATATAAAATTGTTTATGTGGGGTATCATATGGTTTTAAGATTTATAGTGAGTGAAATATATTGAGGAAATCCATATTTTTTAATGATTCTTAAAACATGCTGTGATTATATAATTATTATGTACATGTTTAAGTAAAATAAGTAATCTCTTTGTTATTCAGGGTAATAATTATAATGATATATCATGTTTTTAATAATTTTAATTTAAATGGTATTTTAGGTTATCTTCAATAAATTTGGATTGAATATTATCAAACTGTTAAATTTTGGGAGATTCCATGTGTCTTTATAACATGGTGTTTCAATAATGTGTTATTATGATTCTTGTGTAATTGATTCTTCTTACTCTATTTCGTTAAGAGGAATACCCATATCCAATTTCAATAATCACATATGGATTCCTCTAACTCACTGTGCACACTCACATATGAATTTATTTACTATAATAGTGTCATATATCAAATTAATGAACCAATAAAATATATCATTGGTAATTTAATGGATTGAAAATATATAAATTATTGTAGAGAACATAGGGTCCCATAAACTGTTGGAGCTAAATAAAGTGTCGAAATCAGTGTTGCTAAACTTTTATACTAACAAGGTACGATCAAAAAATAAATGTTATCATTTTTCTATGTAGTGATACTTATTTATTCTAGGGGTGGTTTCTCATGAAGAAACAATTTAATTACTTGAAACAAATTCTTATAAATGGATTAAGTAAAGTTATTTATACACTCATTCTAGGTTCCTCAACACTGAGAATCTAAAAAAAGTCATATAAGAATGGAAAAAATATCAGAAATCACATGCCAAGTGTCATAGTGGTTCTCATGGAAGCTATTTTCCCACCCTTTAAAATTCATTCTTCAAATCATCTCAATTAATTCAAAAAATATTTTTCCTTATATTCCCTCTAGATATTAAATCACTATATATTTTGTTAAAACCAATTCATTTTCAATAAATTTTTACCTAAGTATTCAATATTCAAAGGTAATATCATCAAAAATGTTTTTATCATAGTAATAAACAATGCTTCTTAATAAATTAAATTTTTATTAACAATATCATACATCTATATTATTTCTTTCTAAGGATCTGATGTTCTAGTTTTTTGATAATGATGCTAGTATTTCGCAGATGATTTCATGAATAAAATTATATGGTCTTCTAAAATAAGGATTTAATGTTAAATGAGGATAGAGTTAGTTCTAAATAGGTGTTGAAAATTAGATAGAATTGTTGGTGATTACATGTTTCTTGATATAGTGCATTTAATTACTAGTGAAAATGGATTTTAGCTGATCATGGGATTTTTTGATATACATGACTGTCATTGTTTATTTATGTTCTATAATACTATTTTGGGTCCACTCATTTAATAAGCTGCATGTTATTTTTTCTGACTGATCGGAAGGATATGAGTTTTGGAAGGCTATAGGGTGGAGTGTATCTAAAATCTGAAGGCTAGAGAAAAATTTATAAAATTTTGCTGTAAAAATATTGTCATTGTCTTTGCTGTGGATATTGGCCTATTTACATGGCTAAAAACCACGATAATGAGTCTACATTGAAAATTCTATAACCACATTTTTTAACCATGGAATTAGACCAAATTATATGATTCAAACTGTGGTTATATGTATATTTCCAAATTTTTAACCATGGATATATGTCTATTACCATAGTTATCAACCATGGGTATAGCCTTTACCCATTATCAATACCAATAATATCAATAAACTACAAAACCTTGGCTACTACCTATAGAAATTTTTTTCACTCTATATACAAAGTTACAAATGATTTCTATATCATAGTTTTCTAGCAGTTATTTCATTCATAAATTAATTTTAAAACAACATTCACCCAATTAAATACACCACTTTTAAAAAAATCCAATTTAACCCACATTAAGACACTGAAAACAATTTTTATAAATTATTTTAAAAAATAATGAATAAAAAAATCATTTAAAATAACATGTTAGGGATGGAAACTATCTTTAAATAATGAAACATATATTAAAATCAATTTAGGAATATTTAAAATATATTTGGAATGAAATAGAATTCAAACCCAAGGGTTAAAACAATTTAAACACTATTGAACATAAAGGGTCATACATATAGTAATATATCTGACGAATAAATATTTTGAAGTAAAAGAGGATCCGTTTTTGGGTAATAATAAGTGACATCAATGAAACAGTTACCTCAGTTTAATGTCATATATTAGGGAAGACATCACCAATAATGGAGAACGCTTAAACAATAAATAAAAATTCCACTAAATTCCATATCAACCCAGACCCGAAGAATAAAAAATTCATACCCTAAATCAATACCATGATATACATTGTTTTTTTCGAGAGAATGAAAACAAATGAGGGAGTGGGTAGGGTAAAATATGGAAGGAGGAAACATAATATAGGATACATATTATATAACAAACACAATTGGGTATGATTTTAAGACCACTAATGTGAAAGGAGAATCAAGGAAAATCCCATGGTTGAGGAACTTGATCCATTAAAAAAAGGGGTGATGGAAATGAGTACTGGATGGTTAAAACTGTGCATTGTTCTTTCTGGATATTTAAACATTTAACGAGTCATGGTAGGATTTTTGGTTTATAGATATTGTTTTGCAAATGGTATGTAGGAAACGAAAATTCACATAGTTCATGAAGGACTCCACATGGTTGGAAACCCCATTCACCAACATTGCCAAATGCAACTGTCAAATTGAAGATCCAATTCATAAGAATTTCATATGTTTTACCATATTGTGTTTAAGTCATGTTACCTTAACTATACACACCAACGGACTTTCCTAGTTTTGAATAGAATCTCTACATTATAGAATTAACATTGTTTTATGTATACAAACGGCCAAAAATAGAACAAAATGAATTAGGTGGTCCGTCACATATTAGTAACTATATTATTGACTGTACACCATGAATTTAAACCTTTCAAGAGATGGAAGAAACAAAAGTTTTAATTTTTTCTCAGAAACCTCTCAAAACCCAAAAAATCCATGAAATGAATTAAAACATGGTGGGTGTCACAATCATGGGAGAAATTGTATCCAAGTTACTCGTAAATGTTTCATGTGATAAATGGAAGTCCATAAAACATGAGAATATATAATATATAAATAGGATATCCAATTAAAATAATAGGGAGAGATCTTGTTTTTATTCCCCACAAAACTATAATGTTACAAATAACTGGATTATAGAAATTATGTAGAAAAGTGACTCAATATTAGGCTTAACAACTAAGATTAATACCAAAAATCATAAACCAATAGATACAAGGAATTATCATATGATCACGACTATTGAAATGATTCTAGAGAAGGATGTGGTGAAAGGTACACATATCATGAACTATAGAAGGGACTTTTATTATTTGATACAATTTCTACCCAATATTTTGTATTTGAAGAATTATTAATGGTATAAGCTCACCACATAAATGATTTGATAATGAATTATAATTTAAAACACTTAATGGAATGATGATTTCTTCTCAAGTCTATTTGTCCTCTCAAAAAAAAAAGTAATATGATTCCTTAGAATATTTTGATTCTACAAATAGTTTAATTTGACTCAATTTTTGGAATTTATTGATCTCTGTATATAGATCCCATATAAATTTCTAAGGAAGGAAAATTTCAAATGATATTCTAAATCATCCAATGATTGTATATATATTAAAGAATAAATATGAACTTATAAGGGAATCTAATACCATTATATGGGTATTTTTACATATTCACAAGGGGTATAAATCTAAATTTTGTTTAGAAAAATGAAAAAAATATTAATCTGAAATGAATATAATGACATATTTTTTAAATAGTTTCGAATTCATCCATTAAAATATCATGTTGATATTTGGATAGACCTCATACATGGTGGAACATTTAATTAAAATATTCCATGTAGAATATCAGTGATTTAGTTAATGGAATTAAAGAATAAACTCTAGGTGAATCAATATAAGTGATACATTTAGACATGTATGTCCACATGGGGTGAACATGATAATTTATTTAATGAAATAGATTGCTCATCACATGTTTTCAATGATTTTCATGAAAAAATAGATGATTAAAAATAACATGTATCATCTACCAAGTATTGATGATTTTTCAATAAACTCGGTGGATATCAATAGCTTTCCATTATTATCCTATAATATAGATATTATATTTTACTATGTTTATTGTAGTATTTATGGTCAATATAATTATATATTTTTTAGAAAGTAAGTGTATGAATATCATTTCAGGATTATGCTAATCATCTTGTTAAAGGAGAAGCTTATTAAAAAAAATTTAAAATGAAAATTCAAGTAATATAAATTATAATTTATGGGTCATTTAGTTAAAAAAATGGGTATATAGTTTAGTCACTCAAATATATGTGTTATTGAAAATTTTTCCAACCCAAACATGGAAGCCAAAATCTATAGTTTTGTTAGGTTTCCTGAATACAATCAATTATTTTTGACAAATTTCTCACAATTTTCAAATCCACTAACCATGTTGATATATAAGGGAGATAATTTCCTCTGAAAAATGAATTTGAATAAAATTTAATGGAACATGAGTGATTTCTTTTTGGTGACCTTATTCTCCCACTACCCTAAAATGGAGAATAGTTCAAGATTTAAAATGAGACATCAATGAATTTATTGGGATTTTTTCTTTTTTATAATGAAATAGATACATTTTATGATTTAATATAGTTTATGTTTTATGAGAAAAATAACTTGAATCATGATCTAGTACTAGAATCAATAATTTTTTAATGAAAATATAGAGGAATTATCATTTTGGTAAATAGTGTGTCATATATTCAAAATAACATTTTTAATTATAAATTTTAATAAAGAAAGAGCATAATATGCAGTAATTAAAATGATTGTATAATATTAAATCTTATGCATTCAAAATAGATTACCACTCTAGAAATAAGAACAAGATGGTTTATTATCCAATTTTTAAGGAACATTATTGTTTTTTCTTGAAGTGTGTTTAAATATATCAAATATTAATTAATTTTTATAGTATGAAGATGAAATAAAAATCAAATGATAAAGATGTTTTAATTCCTAAATAAATTTTCAACCATGTATTCATGTGAATATTAAAGTGGTGTCAAAGGATATAATGGAGAGAAAATGAAGGTAAGCAATTTTCCAAATATCATTAAAGGAAGTGACAAAATGATATGATTGGAGAGTATAGTATATGCCCCATCAATACTATATTTTATGTAGTTATTAGACGAATCTCATAGTATAACATTTATTATTTATCTTACAAGTAAGAAAACATATACATTTTATAATAAACACTACTTGTGGGATAATATTAATAGGGGTATTGAGGATTATATTTCTTAATTATTTGTATTCTAAAACATTGGTGCTATGATATTGAAGTTAAAGGGGATTTTTTATGAATTACCCATTCGTGATTGGAAATGGGAAAACAAAACCATATATTATATCATGGGACTCCACAATACCTTGAAAATGAAAAAATATGTTTTTGTTGTGGTCAATCACATTATGAATTCATCACATTTCCTTTCTATTAGATAAAATTATACTATATATTAACATGTACGGTTAAATTAAAATAATGTTGTAAGGATTCATATAGTTCCACTCTCAACTATTTTTGACCAATATCGAAGGTTTACCTTGATGTCCCAGATATTGCATCAACAATCATTGAATATGAATTTGAGCTTTAGAAATACATATCATCCTTAGAATTATGGAGAATCTAAGAGGTCCATTTAAACACTATAATATATGTTCTGATCTTTATATGTGGATTTTAAAGGATGTGGGATCAATACACTCTAATTGAATAATATTAAGAAAACAATGGATTTTAATAGATTATTATGATGGATCCTTATAAACCCTTCTATGGAAATAAGTGTGAAACTATAAAAATATTTGATAATGTTAGAGAATGGGTGATATAGGGACCAGAGTCAACAAAAGAAATGGATAAGAAGGTAAAAAATAGTCACGAAACATTATTAAATCTCAAAGACACCCGAAAAGTTATGAAGACCATATTTGTTGAGATACATAGTTCAATGGTAGTGATATTGTATTCCTTTGAATATAAAATTATAATAATTTTATGATATTTAGAATGAATGTAATGTTATACCATAGATATATTAGTCATTATAATGTTTAAGATGGAGAAATAAAAATATCACACTTCATTGAAATTCCTCCAAACCACTCCAAATATCTCAATTTATTCAATGTATGGCATAAGAAAAAGTAAGCAGTAGATCATTCGCATGTACAATACCCATAATTTCTATCATTGGGTAACGATCATTGTTATAAAGAACAATAAGTACAAATATTTAACAGTATATATAAGGTACTACATAAAAACAATAATAATGTTTTTTAGGTTATCTATAGGAATAAAATATTTACGTAAGACATCTGGGATCCAAATGATGTGATGAGGTAGTTGTATCCTCAGTTTTTTGTCATATTGATAGAATTTAAAGGGTGAAATTCATATAAGGGGGTAAAATTTTACATCCCAACTCTTTAGAATATATTTATGTTTAACTAATAAATTTATTCGATATATTTTGGAGCATGAAACATTTAAATAATTATAAAAAATATTATATATTATAAAATGAATTAAATTAAATGTTATTCAAATGAGATATAATAATTGAAAAATAATGTCTAATTCATTTAGAAAATAATATTGATCACAAATAAATATTTTGATGTATTTTTTATTATCCTAATATTTTTCATATATTATATATAATAATTTAAATATAATAAAAATTATAAAAATTGTTTTCACATTGAATATAATTATTTCTTTGTTCATCAATGGTTTTGGAAAAGATAATTAATAAGTGTTTTTTTTAAATGAAATTTATTAATGCTATTTTTTATCTTAATTAATTATATTAATCACTATGGATGAAATAAATTCACGATATTTTTAGTTAATATATTCAATATAATATGTTAACATTGTTTTAATTTAATTTATTAGGTATATAATTTGAATAAGTTTAGTGTTATGAATAAAAATCAATTTTTATAAACAAATGTTACATTTTGCATGATAATTTCTAAAATATTATATACCATTAAAAAAATTAATTTTATAATTTTTTTTATATTTAGAATATCCAAGTCTAAATTTTTTAATCATTCCACTTTTATTTTTTTTAATAATAAATAGAAAATTTAGTAAAATATACATGTTACCTCTATTAAGGTTAAAAAGTGTTAATTATGTTTTTAAACTAATATTTAACGACGAATATATCACATAATCTTGTATAAAGTTTTCTTTTTTATGGTATTGTCACACTACTATATCATTGACTCAAAAATATTACTAGTTGGTTCTATTTTCAGTTGAATATTTCCTTATTATATTTTTTATTTTTTACGTATTTATATGTTGTATCCACACCTCACTTATCAAATGATGTCCTCTACCCCTCAATCCTTATCTCCTTTGTAACCCTATATAGTATCCATTAACTACAAAGGGTTGATCCTTACATTATTGCCCATTTCTTGGGGATTAATTTCTTCCTCTAGGACAAAACTATTGGGGATTAACGTCTATGGAAAAGGTGGTTTCTCAACAAAGAGGTAACTTACATTATCGATCTTTTCCCATTTATTTTTAAATAAACCACCTATAAATATTACATAAAAATATTAAAATAATGAAATAATTATCATTAAAATAACTAAATTGTTTTATGTTAACTTTACTACCATTTTCTGCCTCCATTCCATCCTATGAAAATGATAACACTGTTAATGTGTACGTGTGGACTACAACCTCTATAAAGAGATATGATTAATTTTTCATGTACACCATACATATCTCATAATTTTTTGGATTTAATTAATATTCATGATATAATTTTTATAATATAATGATTAACTATTATTTAACTTTATGAATTACAATTTTTTAAATAATAAATGCATTACTCATGAGTATGTATCGATTATCATCTCCATGAAGTGATATAATTAATTTATCCTAACCACCTTTTATAAACGGTTGTAAAATTATATATAATTAATATATATGATGCTTATAAAATTATTCATTATCTATATATTTTAAACCCTAAAAAAGTAATAGGTACTGGAATCCAAGAACACAAAAATGCTTGAAAAACATGCAAATTTTATCCAAAATTTTGATTTTGATGATGAATTTGTGATAAATTTGATATTATAATTAATGTGGGAATGTAATAATATATGGAAATGATGATAATTTATATAATATAGATATATATTATACATAATTTTAATATATTGGATCTTCATAACACATATGAACAAATACAAGACATTCCATAATGGTTTATTTTAAAATATAATTTTTTATTAGTATTTTTAATGTTAAATTAAAATTGATGGAAATTATTTGTTCCCTTTCCTTTAAACACATTATATATTCTTGTCTACTTTATATTTATAATATTTTTAGGAATTAGTATAATCATTGGTGTTACGACCCAGGTAAGTATAGAATAATAGTTTTCAATATCAATTAATATTTACGAATAGTATATTAATTTAATGTTAATGATGAAATTTAGTTTAATATAATACTCAACATGCATCAACATGTTTCTTTGAAACTTGATGTTTTACACAACATTTAGTTATATAAAAAAATAATTTATAAATAATATTATTTTAAATGATAGTTAACACATAGACATTGTGTATATAAGAATGAACATAACTAACTACATTATAAATACACATGTTTTTTAAATTACATTACATTTATCCAATAAATTATATAGGAAACAAAAAATAATGAATCATATTTTAAGCATGAAATACTCTAATATTCTATAAAAGGTTGATTTACCACCTTTTGATGGAAAACCATTTTTAAATATACATTTTATCAATTTTAAATGATATATTTGGAAAAATAATATTCTTATTTATAATTGGGACATAGAAATATTCATGTGGGTAATGTTTTAGAATTTATTTTGATAAAGTACAATTTTTAAGGAATACTGAAAAATATTGCATTTTAGTCAAATTGTTTTTTCATCATATTTATTTATATTATTAGATTGTCATTTTAAATGGTTTTATAGTGTAATTAGAATATATTTTTATCATTTAATCCAATATTCATCATTATAATTAATTTCACTTTAAAATTGGACATAAACACATGTCAATTATTTGGTAGTTTCTACTTCTTAAAAACATTCTTTTAGGTTTGGACAATGAAAAATAATTTTAAATTAATTTTTACAAATTATGTGTTTTAAATTTGGAAAAAGGGATTAAATGTTTGGAATCTATAGTTCCAAATAATTTAAATAATCACCTTTTATTTGTAGACATTATGAATAGTAATTTTCACTAAATCTTTTATTTACATTGGTTAAAGGGAAAATCATGCAAAAAAGGGTAAAAAATAATATTATAATAATATTAAATTACCATAACACATTTCATAACCTTATGTTATGAGATATATATATCCATGGGCATCCTCGGGTCGATTGTAGGACCCCATGGAGCCACTAGTGTGTGAAATTGACATTATTTACATTTAATTTAATGTTAAGGAAAATATAACATAAAAATTAATCTTTTAGTAATGAAATTTTAATATGGGGATATATAGGTTTTATTTTAGACTATAAATAGCAAGTTTTTAATATAAAAATATTTCCTACATCATGGTATTATATTTCTAATTTTTAGAGATTAAATGAACAAATTTATTTATGACATAATGGTCTTGGAGTGATTACCTTCTTAATGAAATATTTAAATAAATGAGATTATAAATATACCAATAAATTTATTTTGAAATCTTTTATGCCATCAAATAATTTTAGGGTATTGATTTTATTTCTATAGGATCGTGTTTTTTATGGATTTTTAAAAAGACATGGTATGAATAGCATTAAAACATGCATAAATGAGTTTTAAATTCAATTAATATGTTATTAAATGATATAATAGTCCTAAATATCTATTATTTATCCAAATAAAATATATGATGTTACAAATTTCAATAATTTTCTATTTTTGGGATCATGGAATTTTATAGTAAATATTGTAACCGTATATTATGAATATACAAGAAGACATGGTAAAAGTTAAATTAGTCAACTAGGGTTTAATGATTATATATAAGGATAATTTTATGACCCAAAAATCTCTAAAATCCATTGTACTAGAGGATTTATACCCCTAATAATCTGTTCTTTGAAATATGTAACATTGTTGTTATTAGAATTCATAAATCAGTTAACAAAAAAATAATGCTTTCAAACTTTCCTAAAGTACCCCCTCCCTCTTATAAAGGAACACCGCCTCTAACCCTTAATCACACCTCTTAATCCCCCTTGTAATGTCCAAAATATTCCTAAGTAAGATCATAAAATACCTCTCTTCCTTGTATAAGCGTTTCATTTGTACAGAAGGAAATTAAAGAATGCCTTTTAACTTAAATCAGACGGAGTTACCTAATTTGATATAATATCTTCTATCAGGATACTTTCATTTATTTTCCCTCTACAACCCCCTAAACTCAATATATTAAATTATTTTAAAACAAAAAAACCATATTAAATATTCTCGGTTTTTTATATGAGATGTATTCAAACTAAACATACACACACCTCTGTCTAATGGGTATAGAACATACTCTTTACGTGGACAGAGAACTACTACCTCATGAAATGATGATTGTTCAATATTCTCCTACCACATATTATGGTGGACATTATTATGGAACTGTAATTATATATGATATATATTATATTTATGTTATCTATATTATTCTTTAATTATCAGTTAGAATAAACCTTTAATTCTTTTCATGTTTTATAAATAAAATAACTTCATTTGAGAGGTGGAGACTACAAACCCCTCAAAGTGATATGTCTTGTTAATTCAATACATGGAACATATAACGGATTTCATTTATGAACATATATATGACATTATATTGGAATTAAAATATACCTATGTATCATTTAGTTTTTATTTCATTAGATATGAAAAATAAATGAATGTAGCTTTCATGCGGATGTATGACATTCTGTCTCTATGAATGGTGCATCCCAGTTCTTATATCCAAATTCAATGGACCATTATATATATATATATATATATATATATAAGATATATATATGACTTCTAAATCATGAATATAATTCTAGGGATAATTTACTTTTGACCACATGGGAAATTTGTAATTGTAACATGTTCATTTCTGAATCATGTTCCGAACAATGACAAAATGTATCATATAAAGTTAAATAATTAACTAATTGTTATAGCATGGTAATAAGTAATAAAAATGGATTAATGAACTTTAAAAATTTTCTGAATAATGTATAAATTATCTTATTATTATTATTCAACAATAATAAAGATTATATGAGAAAAGTTGGACTTGAGGTAAGGGACTTCATCAAAATCTCTTTTCATTGAGGCATGTCTAGTAAATAAACCTCCTTCTTTTACAAAGTGTATAATAAACCCTGTTGACTTTAACTTTTATTCAACGGTAATATGTTTTCTACAAATTGTTATAATAAAAGATAAATTGTTTTTAATATATGTAACGACAACGACATTTCCCCCACCGTGAGCATTATTTGATTTTTGGATTCTTTAACAAGCTGCGATGTTTTTAAATTTTAAATAAATACCATATACCCTTTTAAATATTTTGTAATTGAAAATGGTTTTGAATGTCAATTTATAATTTCAATATCTTGAAATATTCCTTGTGATTTTCAAATGGAATTTTATGATTCAGATGTTGATATTTGTAATCTTTTGTGTGTGATGATTATATAATGGTACTTAAAAATTTGATGGGTGGTTACGTGATAAACCAAATGATGGTTGGATCCATGATAATCCAAGGATGGGTGGTTACGTTACAACCATCAATGCATTGGTTATGGAAGTCAGTCGTATGGATATTCCATTTAGTGGTATGTGTGAAAGTTTGCCATATGGTTATTCAATTTAAACATGTCTATTTTCCAAGTTACATTTATATGTTATTTATTTTTTTATATGGTCTTGTGGTACTGTTTTTATTACATAAAGAGTACATAATGAGATTATATTTAGTGAAGTATATTTACTACTTCGTAAAGGATAAAAGTATTAATTTTTGATAAATTATTCCTGGTTTTCATGTTATCTAAAGACTAGTAGTTTCAATTTTTTATATATACCTTACTGAGATTTTTATGTTCATCCAATGTTTTGAAAAGTTTTTTACAAGACATAATCAATAATAGAGTCATGTATGAGATCAAGGAAAAGTTATGTTGTTAAAACATGACATGATGTTAGTTTTTGTATTAAATAGTTTTTATTTGATGATTTTAAATGGATAGTGAGTTGAAGTGTCTAATTGTAGTATTAAAGAAGTTATGTATAATTTATTAGATAATTCTCTAAATTTCCAAACCTAAAAATATCTTAAATGTGAACTATAAACATAATTCAATATTATGTATTGCTTATGGGTGGGTCTTTATATTTGGTATAAGAGGTCGGTATAGATAACATTAGAGGCGTTGGTGTTATTTAAGTATAAGTGACATAACCATAATGGTTAGCATATTAGAAATATTCATTGTTATGATATATAAATTGAATTATATTAAGATAATGAGAATAAGTATATCTTAGGGTTTACCCTCCTCATAAGATAGTATTAAATGAATTTACCAATATACTCACACTGACCTTTTTGGTTTTAGAAAATGAATGGATCTAGTTGGAACCAAAGTAACAATGGATGTGAAGGAAATTGGGGTGGTTTTTAGAATGAGAAAATGAAATAAATAAGGTTTATAATGTGAAATATTGTTGTTATTATCAACCAAATATATGGAGTCATTTTTTACCACATGATCCCGGGTAATTATTATAAGTCATCATATATGCGAGGAACAAATCCCTATGGATGACTAGGTAATAATCATAAAGGTAAGTGTATTCAAAAACCTATGTGTTAAGGATGTGGATATAAACACATAAGAAAATTCTTCAAATGTATGAGAAGATTATATATATTTGGTAATGAAGGTCATAAAGAAAGAACATACCATTGAAAAAAGATGTGTATAGTTTACTCTAGTAAAGAAAAAGAATTTATTTTTGGGGGATCAATTGAATATTTTTAATGTGTTGTTCATGGACATTATACAAATATATGTACTATAATAAGTGTTTAGGAATGGGATCATCATGATTGTTAAAATTTATTTTTACCAATACGTAATTCCATTCCAATTGAGGATGATGAAACTGATAGTGATTAATGAATGGTATCGATTATTTCTTAGCTGGTGTTTTGAAATTATTCAATCATAGGATATGATTCATTATATTGTTTGTTGGAAAGAAATATAACATAATATGTTGAAAATAATATTTAATGCATCATGAATAACTCTTAATAAGTAAGAAGTATATATATAAAGGACTCAAGAGTTGTAGTATATTTTAGGATGATGAATTGATTAGAAGTATTAATGCTCTTTTGATGATGGGATTAATTTGGATGATTTTTTCAAGTATGTGTATCCCTGAAGATAGATATTTGGAAATGTAATTCAAGGAATAATTATCATTTATTTTGTTTATATATTTATAAAGAACCATTTGGGTCTGTATCATCCTTGACTTTGAGGCAATTACATGTTATTATTTTGTGGGATGAAAATAAGAGGTTTGAGATAACAGTTTTGGTTAAAAAATGTTATGATTATTTTTAAAGAATTTATCACAGTTTTTTGGAATGTTATAAAAGTATAAAGCTTTTGAGAAAGGACATCATGATGACCATGTGACAACCCATCACGTCTGACAAATCTGCAAAAATCAAACTAACAACCATAGTGCAATTGTGATTATCACCAACCACTAGATTACATGAAGTGTCTGGTTAGTATAACTAATTATTTACAGTTAAATGCTTTTATGGATCATGAATAATTTGATTTTGCGAACTTCTGTTTTATCAAATGGATATTCTATATATAGAAAATTGATTTTCTGATTATTTGATAAAGGTTATTTTGGAAGACTTTATATTTTTGGGATGCTTAAGGAAAATACAATACAATGATATCTCATTTTTGGAGTAGTGGTTGAAATTTTATTTTGGAATAATATATGATTTTATGTGGACATATGGTGATTTGGGTTATTTATGGAAATGATTAACCTATCATATAGAATATGTTATTAGGTTAATAACACTTTAGTATGAGAATTTAATAGTATCTGATGTAATTTGGAGATAAATGTTAAGATTTAACGTGGAAGACTATATGATTAAATCCTTTTGATTTTTGGGGTTCTATCTGAGTTTGGATTACCTATAGTAATTTTAATGACATTTTTTTATTGAATGGTATTTGTTGAACATTGGGTATTATTTGGTGAATTGTGGAGATTAAGAGTAGTATATTTTTATAATTTTTCTCTTTTGGTGGATTCTCTTCTCTTGTACTAATGATTTTGGTTTTAGCTAATTTATAAGGACAGGGGAAATATATAATTAATTTTTTTAGATTTTTTGATTGTCTAGATGTTGACTCTAGTACTTCATATTTGACCAAGTCAACTTGAATACTCATCGTTTGAAGAAAAATAAGTGTTTGGTGGAAATTTTATTATTGGATGAAATAAGACTTTTCAAGTAAGTATATTTCCTTATGATCTTATTCTAGGAGGTAATAAAATTCATCAACTCTATGAAAAGGATAATGAAGAAAAAATGGTATAAACATTCATTTAGCAACATACTTTTACCCAACCACAAATTTATGGTATTATTGTGGTTATCATTCTGTGATCAAGTTATCAATCACTCTCTATTAATATAGGAGATATAGCTTCTATATAGAATCAAAATAAGTGTTATCCCAGGTGATTTTTGTACTTCTGTTTCTTTCTTTTAATGTGACAGTTTTATTGACATTTTTTTCCGATTTAGGACATTAAATGAAGATTCCACGCCCAATTTTAAAATTGCAGGCACATAATTTCAAAAAGGGGGGGAAAGATGTAACGACCTAGGTATTTATAGAATAATAAATTTTTTATATTTTACTATTTATGAATAATATATTAATTTTATGTTAAAGATGATAATTTATTCGATATCGTACTCAACAGGAAACAACAGGTTTCATTGAAATATTATGTTGCACACAACATTGATTTATATCGAAAAATAATATAATATTATTATTTTTTTTAAATTATAGTAAACGCTTATCCATTTTATTTCTAGGAATGATAATAACTGACTAAATTATTATGACACAATGGGGATGTAATGGTTACTTTATTAATGAAATATTTAAATAAATATAAGATAAGTTTTAAAATAAAATTATTTTGAAACATTATAACACGTAAACGAATTTTAGGGATTCTCATGTCTTTTTATATTTTAATTATTTATCTTTTTATAAATAATCCAGTCATTATGGGTTTTTAAAAAGTCAAGATATGAATTGTATAAAAATTGACATAACTGATTTATTAATTCAATTAATAATTTATTAAATTATCTAATAGTCTTAAA
Organism: Viscum album; assembly: GCA_963277665.1. NCBI lineage: Eukaryota > Viridiplantae > Streptophyta > Magnoliopsida > Santalales > Viscaceae > Viscum > Viscum album. Next base: position 1,717,805,641 of record OY728130.1, read on the forward strand.
AATATATGATTCAGAAAAACGAAATATATGATTTTTAAAATGACATTAATTATCCATTTTAGGTATATGTAGCTATGGAAACCATATATTTTAAATATATAACAAGATATGGTAAAAGTTAAATTAGTTTACTATGGGTTACAGATAATAGATAAGGTTACTTTTATTACCTCCACATGTCTAAAATATATATTTTTATATTATTTCTATCCATTTCCATCTTATGTTAGTAATGTATCACTTTGGTGTTATTAGAAATCTAAAATCAATTAATAATAAAATAATAATTTTTGAAATTCCTAATGTTCCCCTCCTCCATCTTTTAAAATGTCACCACCTCTAATCATTTCTAACACCACTCATGCCCACTTGGATCATCCAAAATATACCCAAATAAGCTCTAAAAATATCTATCCTTATTTTATAAGGCTTACATTTGGTAATAATTCAATATAAAAGGACTTTTAGCTTAAATAAAAAAGTGTTGCCTGATTTGAGATATTGTCTTCTCTCAAGATTTTGTTCATTTATCTTCCTTCTCAAAACCCATAAACTCTATAAATTAAAATAGTTTATAAAAAACCATTATATAAATTATACTAGGTTGTTCATATGATAAGTATTTTAACTAAACATGCAGACACCTCTATCTAATTCGTATAAAACATACTGTTTCAGTGGAAGGCCAAATAATGCCTCACGAAACGATGATTGTTGAATCTTCTCCTACCACCAATTAACTTAGGAATTATGATTGTACTATAATTATATATTATATTTATGATATTTATTTTCTCTATATTCCTATTTAATTAGCATTTCGAACATTCTTTTATGATTTTTATATTGTATAAATATAACAATTTCCTTTGGGTAAGTGTGGACTACCTGCCAATCAAAGTGATACGACTCGTTCATGAAATTCATGGAATGGATAAATGATGGTGTTAATGAAATTAGATATGATATTATAATGGAATTATAATATATCTATTTATAAATTAGTTTTCATTCCTTTAAAAATTAAAATGAAATTAAAGAAGCATTCATACGAAGGTACGAATTACCATCTTCATGAACAGTGCATTTCATTTCTTATATTCAAATGATATGGACGTCAATAAATAAATTTATCCAGAATATATATAATATATATGATATCTAAATCATGAATATAAATCTGTATATAATGTAATTTTCACCACATAGACAATTCATAATTATAACAATTACATTTTTGACTCATGTTCTGAACATCAGAAAAATGTATGATATAAACTCAAATAATTAACTAAATGTTATAGAAAGGTAATAAGTGAGATAACAAGAATAATAAACAACAAAAAAGTTCTTCAGCTAGTATGAATTAACTTATGTTTATTATTTTGGAAGAACAAGGAACATACGAGACAAGTCGAACTGGAGGTAAGGGACTTCTTCTGAATCTCCATTCAATGAGGCATGTTTTGAGAATATCCACCTTCTTCTTTTTAAAAACGTATAAAAAATCCCTTTTAATTTTAATTTCATTCAAAGGGAATATTTTTTCTATGAATAGTTATAATAAATCAAAAATATATTGTAACTTAATGTATACGACAATAGCACCCTTTCTTCCTCCGTGAGAATAAATAGATATTTGGATTATTTAACGAGATGTGATGTATTTAAATGGAAAATAAATATAATATAACCATTTTAAAATTTATGTTGTTTAAAATAGTTTTGAAATTTGATTTACTATTTCAATATCTTGAAATTATTTCTTCTGATTTCAAAATGGAATTTTTGGATTGAGATGTTGATATTTTCTATCTTTTATGTGTTATGATTATATAATGGTACTTGGACATTTGATGGGTGGTTACATGATAATCCAAATGATGGGTGGTTTCGTGAAAAACCAAATATAGTTTGTTAATTTATAACCTCCAATAAATAGGGTTTAGAAGTCAGTTTTATGGCTATTCCATTTACTTATACGTATAGAAGGGGACCGTATATTTATTCCACTTAAGAATGTTTATGTCTCAAGTTACCTTTATATGTCATAAGATTTTTTTATATGGGATTGTGGTAATATTTTTATTAAATAAAGGGTATGTAATGAGATTATATTCACTGAAGTCTATTTACTACATTATAATAGTAAAAAAAAATTCTTTATGATAATGTATTCATGGTTTTCATTTTTTATAAAGACTAACAATTTTCTTTCATTATGTATACCTTACTAAGCTATTTATGTTCATCTAATGTTTTGAAATGTTTTTTCATAGGACATAAATAAAAATAGTTTCAGGTATGGTATCATGTAAATGTTATGCTATTAAAACATGAAATCATTTCATGTTTTGTTTTAATGATTTTTTGTTTTATGAGTGTAATGGACAGTGACTTGAAGTGTCCACATGTAATATTGAAGATGTTATGTATACGTTTTGACCAAATTATCTAATGAAATAAACCTGAATAGATCCTCAATGTGAATTGTTATCTTAATTTATGATTATGTAATGTGTAAGGTTGAGACTGTATATTTGGTAACATAAACTGTTGAGAAAATGTTTTAAGAAAAGTTGACACTATTTCCTCTATAGTTAAAGGTGTTTTTCTTTAATTTCAATGTATATTGAATTATACTCTATAATATTATAATATATGAAATTATTATTATATAAAGAAATTCTCAAATATATTTTAATTTATATTTTTGTTAAATAAATATTATTTAAAATTTCAAAAGGATGTTCAATTATAATTTTTAACAATACTGTGAAATGAATGTTTTGGATTAAATTTAGCACACGAATAAAATTTCATGCCATTGTGATTTCTCTTTTCCTCATGATTCCAATTCTTATTTCCATGGTTATATTCTTGTATGATATTTTTATCAATAATTTGGAAATTTTTAGTTTTAATGATACTAGAGAAAAAATATAGTTTCCCTTGTTTTCAAAGAAATGTACAACTTCTATTTTAAATTTGTTTTTAATATATCGAAACATCCTTTATTGATTATACTGATTAACTAGATATATTACCTATAAAAACCATCCTTGTTATATCTATAAATGGATTATTATTACGTGAAAATGAATTTTTTTGAAATTCAATTGTTTTCATGTGTAATACTATAATAAGATGATAAATGTTTTTATGATCTTCCGGCACAGTTACATATGATTTTCCTTGTTTTATGGGTGGGTTAATTAAATGCCTAAAATGAATTCAATAATGATCTATATATCTTTATATAATATGGATTAAAATTATGATATAATCGGTTGTAGTTAGTATGGTTGTCAATTATGATAGTCTTGGGTGTAACAAAAAATATGGACATGATTTAATGGGGATTGAACCCAATCCACTATAGAAATTTTTCTACTATTATAGTATGAGACATGAACATTCACTATGAAATAATTTTCTATGATAATTTTTTTACCACAATACCCATGATGTTTTATGATATTTTTCCATATTTGAATATCAATTAATGATGATTCCTCATTCTTATGCATCATTTAATATATATTCTAAATATTAATGAAACATATCAGGATTTTTGATCTACAACTAATTATGAATTAACATGGTAAGTTATGATAATGATTTAATACTTTTATAATTATCTTATATTTACATATGATAATAGATTTATATCTCCAATTTGTACCCTTAAATATTATTTGAGCACACCTGCTATTATGTTTTCATTCTCCCTAGGATATGAAGATATTTATTATGTATAAATTGTTTTTGAAGTGTACTATGATGGAAGAAAATTATTGGTGATGTTGAATATATGTCATGAAATAAATTGGTTGTATATCAATTTTTTAGATACACAAACCATTTATGGTTCCGAGGAATGTATTATTGTGAAATGTAATGAATATTCATCTAAAATGATTAAATATTATCCTATTCAACTCTTTGGTCAATTACGTTACCCATTAATATTTATGTGGTTAATAGTTATTCCAATTATAAAATGTGGTTGGGATTCAAATTGATACACCATAATTATGAAATAAAAAATCCACAGAGGTTTTAGGTCTAGAGAATAATCATGATTTATGACCAATCAACAATAGGATGAGATGCTGGGTGTCATCCATGCGGTTGATTTCACGCTTCAAAGAGGCTGGAGAAAGCTCTGGATTGAAAGTGATTCCACCACTATCGTCCATGACATTTGGAATGACATCACTCATCTTTCCTCGCTGCTTACCACTCTTTGGATGAAGTGTCTAAACTTGCTTCACATGATTGATTATATTTCTACTCGTGCATACCGTGAAGCAAATGCAATTGCTGACGCCCTCGCCAACAATGGTATTCAACAAGACATGACTTGGATCGACACTCTTCCAGCTGACTTATTACCTATCTTTGAGAGAGATTGTAAATAAATCCCATATTTCCGATCATTGTAATCCTTTTTCTCTCTAATATATTGTTCTTTGGTCATTGACCGACGCATTACCTTTAAAAAAACAAGAGGGTTTCTGACTAAAAACATAAAAATTATTTGAATTAGAGTCCATGTTTTTCATAGGATTTATTAATATATTTGGATAATATTTTTTTACTGAAAATACTTTAATACTAATTGCACAATATAAATTTCATTAGAATCCTACCAAAGGAATGTGTTTTTATTATCTAATTTCAAAAAATATTCCTGGAAAAAAATATAATTCCATATTTTAAAAAATGATTAAATAGAAATAATTTAGGTCTCAGAAATATAGTTAGGTTATTTTACTTATAAAAAACCAATGTATTAACAATCGTAGAAAATCCATATTATTAAATGGTTAGTCAGTACCACTAACAATTATGATTAGTTAGGTTTACCTACTGTAAACTATTTTCAGAATTTCCTAAAAAAAATAAACCATCATAAATCAATAAAGGTACTCAATAAATTTAAACACCATAGTGGAAGATAAATATATTAAAAAAAATCACTAAAATAAACATAATAATTCCTTGGAAAATATAGTACTATAAAAACATAATCAACTCGACAGAAACATATCCTTAATTATTCTCTAAATATGAGAATCCATGGGGAAATAAATATATCATAATAATTTAATAGAAAAATTGTTGAATGGTTACAAATAAATTCACATGATCCCCCATGAGGTAATATAAAATGGATCCCAAGGATATAGAGTAAATTTTCACATTATCCTATGGAATTCCTCTCAAAATACCAATTTCAACTAGAGGTATTAGTTGACTAAAGAAGAAAAGTGAAGAGGATGATGAATGGGGGAATAAATTTTATTTTATTATGTGGAAAATGACTAAATAAAAATGGATTAAAGGGGATGAATTGAGAAGATGAAAGACACTAAAGAAAGATATGGGATGGGATCTCAAATAGCTGTATAATAATGATATTTATAGTGAAGGAGGTTTGTAAGAACCCTGTTCTTATTCTTGAGGTAAGGGTTTCTTCTTTTCCCCTTCCCTTATGTGTTTTTTGAGAAAATAAGGAAAATGTGGAAAAATACCAAATTTTATGGGTACATGCCATGAACTTCTTCACATGCTGTGTACTTTGGCCTTGTGAGATGAGTACACAGGTCGTGTAGGCATGTCAGCAATGAAGGGGTAAAACCCGACTACACGCCATGTACGAGGTATTTACACGCCATGTAATCAGTCGAAAAGTGAATAGTAAGGCGACAGAGATAGCTTCCAGCTAAGCGACAGTACACGTCGTGTATTCAAGAATACACGCTTTGTACTCCTGTGAAGAGATGAACTGTTCCATAGTGGAAAGAATCCACCAGAGAAACATTTAAAAAAAATGAAAAAGTACGTGCTGTGTACATGAGAGTACACGCCGTGTAGTTTTTTTTGCTTAAAACAGGCAGTAGCCTCCTCATTTCAATGAGGAGGAAGTGGGTTTGTTTGGAGCGTGGATTAGACGGCCAGTATTTGGAGGATCTATCAAATACACTTTGGGAACCTGATTCCTACACCGTCGATCTCCTTTAACCCGCATGGGCATGCCCTTCCTTCTTCTTAAGTAGTTCCTACCTATTCTTTCCTGAGGGAATGTTATTTGAGATTGAATGTGTGAGCATTTATCCTAGATCTACATTATTCACAAGCATTTCAGGAGGCGTATTTCAAGTATATTGATGTGGGGCGATCGTGGTAGGTGGTCTAGTGTTTATTTCTAATTGTTGAGTTGATATTATGTATCGTTGTGCTACACACCCATGTTTGGTATGTCGTATGGTTGAGGCCTTTGCAGAAACATATCTCAAATTTCAAATATAATCCATTGATGAATTAAAACTACTGGTTGGGATCGCTGCTTGGATCCAATACCACCCCACAGGTGCATTCCTCTGTTTAACCGTTTTCCCAGGATATCAAAGGGTATACCATGATTATATTGTAGATTAGTTTTTCATGAGAGAAAATTTATATAAATTACTTGTTTATGCTTTGGGATCGGCCCAGTTCCTTGCTCGTGAGGGTAGTGTTCTATTTAGCCTGAGGGTAGTTTTTTCTTAGCATGTGGGAAGTGTTTCGTTAGCCTGAGGGTAACCTTTGTTCATGCCTATGGGAAGTAGTTTCTAGGACTGGGAGTCATATCTCATATGCCTGAGGGAAATGTTTGTTATTCTTGAGGGAAATCACATGTGAGTATTTGATTCCGTTACCTGAGGGTATGTATAGTATGTCTGAGGAGACGACTATTTATAATATTCATTATGGTAATTTTCATATGTTATACTTTCCAAGATAAAGAACAAGCTTGGAATTGATTAATAAATAATAAAATGGAAATGAAACTGTTACTGATAGTTACTTGTGAGTACTTACTAGTTTAATACATTTAATTTTTCACACTACTATTGCACATTTTCACTGACAGTTGGGCACGGGGCTTTGGCGGGTGCCTACTAGGATTTATTTCTCACATCCTGTTTGGGTCATGTCTTCATCCCAAATAGACTATATTGTTGCAGGTGTCAATAGGGGTAAGGGTCCCTATACATGTACATAATTGTAGCAGAGGAGTAGGAGATTGTGGGAACGAGATTAGTCTTTCGATGTTGTTGCGTTCTATTTACTCTTCTTGTTTTGTTTGTTTATAAGTTGTACTTTGAGTTTTATTGAAGTGTATTAAGTTTTGGATACTTTCATAGAAATAATGACATGCTATGTTTTTATATATAACGGTTGGTTATCTTTTACTACGGTTGTTCTTCTCTAGTACATATTGTTTTCTGTTACCTCTTTTGAATGATAAATTTATTTTCCACTACGCTACACTTTAAAAAATATGGGCATATTTTCCCCACTATAGGACCTAGGCCCTCGCTGCTAGTCGGCAGCCTCTGGCATTTGGGGAAATACGCTTGAGGACATGTGATCAACTAGGTTCAGGGCACCCGTTGTGTGGCTTCCTGATCCGGGATGTTACAAAGTGGTATCGTAGTGTTTCTATTATTTGACTTATTGTTTGGAGCCTTAGTTAGGTATAATATGGAAATGGTGGTTGGTAATAAGCTATGCCCCGGTGTAGCTAACCTGTGTACATGGAAAAGCTAGTATACCTCATTCATTTCAATTTTTCAGAGTCTGTAATTTGATTTTCACCATTGGGTGACGCACTTGTAGTTTATACATGGGTTATATTTAATTGAAACCTGATGAGATGAGGGTGTTCCATCTCATGCATCATTTAGGCACATGAAATAAATCACATGTCAGGTGTTCATTCCATTCCATGTAGGTGCATTAGAGATTTCATGTTGTTTTGATTTTTGTTGTTCTAGAAAATCATGTTGTTGTGATAGCTGCTTTGAAAATTAGCTGTTATTTGATAGGGTATGGTTATGTGAGGTAATGTAGAATGAACACCAAACTTTGGTTTTTGAGGATTATGGGCCCTCATTGACCATAATTCGGTGGCGCATTGAGTATTTACTTCTTATAACATGTATAAGATGCCAAAATTTGATTCGCTGGGAGTATGAGCCCTCACAGATCAGAATTTGGCACTTAGGTGTTGGTTTTACTGTTTTTATGGGATCCAGAGTAGTTTTTGAGGCTTAAAATTCAAGAGAAACATAGAATACTCGTCGTGTAATTATGATTACAATCCGTTTACTCTTCTGTTCAGGAATAAAAGAAAATTTCTTAGTACACGTCGTGTACCTTCTGTACACGCAGTGTAGTTTCTACCCGTGTCATAGGTCGTTTAGGTGGACACATGCGATGGTAAAACCTTGAAGGAACATGAAATGTAGTTCTTATACTCACAGTGTTGTGTGGAACTTGTGTCCTTCGTGTAACTAACAACAAAGGTAGAGAAATTTGACTATATACGTGTCGTGTCAATGATGAACAATCCATGTAGTTTGACCTGGGGATCCAGCCGTGTAACTAAAAACATGGGTCGGTGTTACCTATTCTAGTACAATTTATGTCCTTGTGGGACACGCTATGTAGTATTGACCGGTGAGAGACTGTGTAGACTTGGCTGTGTGGCAGGCAAAACAGGGTGGTTTATATGTCCTGTGTTGGTGTAACACTCCGTGTAGAGTCAGCCAAGTAGCTGGCTGTGTTGGTAACATCACGAGCCGGTGTTATCTTTTTTTGTACATGTTTTTTTCCTGTGGGACACGCCGTGTAGTTTTTTTAGCAGATCTGTTTTGCTTAAGCCTTATAGAAAGACTCAGAAAGGGGAAAAGGATTCAAGTACACGTCGTGTGGTACGACAAAACGCTGTGTAGTTGGGGTGTTACATGACCAATTTAAGCTAGAGTACATGCCCATTTGTATGGCTTGTGAGAACATGTCGTGTAGTATTTATACACAACGTGTTATATTTTGTGTAAAACATGAATGATTTTCTTCCAATTTTTCCTTCGTGGCCTCCTAGTTTTCAGTATTTTATAATTATGATCTATGTTGTGCGTTGGACATTATAGAGTCATGCCACCGAGATGACCATACATTGTTCTCCAGGAGAGCATCAACGAGTATACTCCAGTGATGGTAGGTCATGGGCAACAAATGGATCCTCCAGTAGAGCCAGATGTTGTGCAATCTGTTATACTGAACACGGGTGCAGATGCGCAATTCCGTGAAGGCTTTTTGCGGTTTATGCAGACCCTCCAGGGAGCACCGCCGGCTGCCACATCAATGTCAGAACTGACTCATATATTCTAGCTGCATCATTCACCTATGTTTTCAGGGTATGTAGGACCACTGGGTGTGGAGTCATGTATGGACTCATTGTAGACTATTTTCGAGCATCTTGAGATGCTTCCTGGGCGGAGGGTCAAACAAGCTACATACATGTTGTGTGATTCCACCAAGATGTGGTGGGATGTTACCACCCTGACTGAGAATCACAGGGACGTGGCTTGGGAATAATTTCAGGAAGCCTTTTATGAATTATTCTTCCCAGAGATGCTTAGGGAATATCGAGATCGAGGGTTCATGAATCTGCCACTGAGCACCATGTCAGTGAAGGATTATTCTTCTTACATTAACGAGATTCAGTGTTTTGCGGCTGTTCTGGTTGATAATGAGATGCTAAGGGCTAGATGCTTTGAGGATGGTCTTCGATATGACATCCGATCATTGGTGAATGATTTCAGGTTGCATATTGTGCATGCTATTGTGAACCATGCACTGATTACTGAGCAAAACCTACGGGATGCTAGTGGTGCAGGACAGGGGTGTTTAGAACTAGTTTCTAGTACTATTTCTACTGGTAAGAGGAAGAGGTAGATAGATTTCTCTCATGATTCTAGTACAAGCCAGAAGGATTCATCAGGTGGCCAGATAATATTCCATCAGTGTGGTATGGAGGGGAATAAGATACCTCAGTGTCCACGTGACCTAGTGGAGTGCAAAGCTTGTGGAAATATGGGACATCTCCAGCGTTTTTGTAGGGTGTTTCCACCAGTTTCTAGTGAGAAGGTTTATGTGTAGACTTTATATGCTGGAGTAGGGCCAACAGCTTCTTACCAGTGAAAAATTGAGATGCGTTGGTACGTACCGGAAGAGTTTGTTGTTGTTGTTGTGGTAGCCAGACAAAAGGATCTCATAGACAGCAAGTCGGGTCAGCTCGGGGTATCCAGGCTATATCGTAGGGTTGCGGCACTGGGCAGGCATATGCGGTGCAACAAACCCCGCAGGAGCAGGATCCCGGACCTTCCACTGTCAGAGGTACTATTCTAGTAACTTCTATTTTATCTTCTGTGCTTTCTGATACTGGTGCTACACAATGCTTTATATCGGTTCCCATTGTAGAGATACTTGGGAACGATGTTTCTTCTACATCTATCATAATGATGCTAGACACACTGTTGGGAACTAGAACGGCCAGTATGCATCAGTGCAAGATGATTCCCTGTAGGGGTTAGTGGGTGTCACATTTCAGGGGACCTCTATGTCATAGGGATGATGAGTTATGTTGTCCTTCGCAGGATGGACTTGTTGGTACCCTTTAGAAACTTTGTGGATTACTATCGTTAGAGGGCGATTTTCATGTCACTAGACGGAGAAGAGTTTCTATACAAGGTCGAGTGGGATTTCCAGGCGAGCCGAGATGGACAAGAGCATCGTGGGAAAGGTAGAATAATAGTCTACATTATGAGTTTGTATATGTATGGTCATGGAACTTGTAAGAAGGATTTCCCTCCATTGGTTGATCGTTTCAGGGATGTATTCCCGAATGAATTTTCATGTCTTCCTCTAGAGAAAGAGGTGGATTTCCCTATTGATTTACATCCAGTAGCAACACTGGTGTCCATTCCTTCTTATAAGATGGCTACACCAGAGTTTAAGGAGATTAGGAGGTAGTTAGAGGTGTTGAAGGAAAAGGGTTTTATCTGACCCAGTACTTCTCCCTGGGGTTCGCCAGTCCTTTTTGCGAAAAAGGAGTATGGTAACCTCAGTCTCTATGTGGATTATCGGAAGCTGAACCAGCTGACAGTTAAGAACTGATATCCCTTATCGAGGATTGATGAGCTTTTTGATAAAAATCTAGGTGGATGAGTGTTCTAAAAAATTTACTTGAGATCCGGATATCATCATTTGCAAGTGAGAACATCGTACATAAAACTTACATCTTTTCGGAGCAGATATGGTTTATATGAGTACTTGGTATTGCCGTTTGGACGAACAAGTGTGCTAGAAGTTTTCATGGCTATAATGAATCGTGTGTTACATAGATATATGTATTCTTTTGTGGTAGTCTTCATGGACGATATCTTGGTGTACTCTCACAATCGACAAAACCATGCCACTCATCTTGAGATCGTACTGAGTACACTGAGAGAGCATCAGCTATACGCTATGCTCTCATAGTGCCACTTCTGGACGGACCCGATTCACTTCCTGGTTCATAATATCATTGAGTTAGGAGTTGCAGTAGACCCATAGAATGTGAGAGTAGTAGTTTCTTGGGAGCAGCCTAAGAACGTATTTGAGATACTGAATCTATTAGGGATGGCTGGTTACTACATGCGCTTTATAAAGGACTTCTCCCTCTTAGCAGCGCTGTTGACGAGTTTGATTAAAAAGGGTTTGAAATTTGTTTGGTCAGAAGCTGGAGAGATATCCATTGAGGAGCTGAAGGGAAGGTTGACGTCATCACCAATCCAGATACTTCTAGAGCACAGAAAGAGCTATACAGTTTACTTTGATGTATCACGTATTGGGATGGGAGAAGTGTTGATGCATAACGATCGAGTTCTTGTGTATGTGTCTCGGTAGTTGAGTCCACTTGAGAGGAATTACATGAAGCATGATCTCATGTTAGCCGCAGTTTCTCATGTGTTATGTTGTTGGAGACATTATATCGTGGGAGAACATTTTGTGGTGTTCACGGACCTCAAAAGTCTCAAATATATCTTTACTCAGCAAGACATGAACCAGAGACAATGAAGGTGGGTTGAATACCTTCATTACTTCGACATTGAGCTTGCCTATACACCTGGTAAGGTTAACTGAGTTGCTGATGTACTGAGTACGCGGACGCAAATACAGGCAGTGGAGGAGGCTAGTGGTTAGTGGAAGCTTATGGCTTTGTTCTCTAAGATGCATTTGGAGGTGCACAAAATTCAGGGGAAAACCTATCATTCATACTTAGCTGTTACATCTACCCTCTATGATAGAGTGAGGATGAGACAAATATCAGATTCGGAAGGCTTGGTTCTACAGGAGTCGGTGGATAGTGAGGACCCTCTTCTAGGTTGGACGATATATGATGATGAGGTACAATGTATCCATGGACGAGTGTGGGTTACATGGGATATACGAGATGAGCTGATTCGGGAGTTTCATGCTTCAGCTTGGGAAGTGCATCTGAGAGTTACCATTATGTACTGTGACATGAGACATTAGTATTGGTGGCTGGGTATAAATAGAGAGATCAATGGTTTTGTTGCGAGTTGTTTCACCTATCAACAGGTGAATGACAAACATCAAAGTCCAGCTGGACTGTTATAGCAGTTACTCATTCCTTAGTGGAAATGGGATGATTTCGCGATGGATTACATGATTGGGTTGTCGAGGTCACCTGGAGGATGTGATTTCGTGTGTGTTGTTGTGGAAAGACATATGAAGGTAGCTCAGTTTTTCACGATCAAAGATACCTTCAGTGTCGACGAGCTTCAGAATTTGTATATCTAAGAGGTAGTACATCTACACCGGGTCCGTCTTTCTATCGTTTTAGATAGGGATTCCCTTTTTACATCTCAATTCAGGCAGTGTTTTTAGAGGGAACTAGGTACACAGGTGCTTCTGAACACAACTTACCACCCTCAGACATATGGTCAGTCAGAGCGTACGATACAGTAGCTTTATGACATGTTGTGTGCATGAATCCTAGTCTTTGGGGGCTATTGAGATAAGAACATACCCCAGGACACTTTTTACTACAATATATGTTTTTAGGAAACTATTGAGATGACCCCTTACGAGGATTTATATGGTAGGCCTGGCCGATCCCCTTTGTGCTGGTTAGAGGCAGGTGAGGCAGATTTACTGGGACCATGTCTCATGTCGGAGATTGTAGAGAAGGTCCAGTTGATTCAGAAGCGGATGACTACTGCACAGTCTCGTGATAAATCTTATGCTGATCGCTATAGAAGACCCTCCGATTTCATGGTCGGGGATCAGGTTTTCTTGCATGTTTCGTTGAGGATGGGATATAGACAGATCATGAGACAGGGTAAACTTTCATTGAGGTATGTGGTGCCGTTTCAGATTCTGGAGAGAGTCGGTTCGGTTTCCTATCGATTGTAGTTACCACATAGGTATCAGGCAATGCATGACGTATTCCAAGCATCTCAGATGCACCGTTATCACTCATACATGCCTCAAGTTTTTCATCCCTAGGAGGTTGAGATTCAGGTCAATGCAACCTTTGAGGAGCGTTTGATTTGTATTGTTGATAAGAGAACGAAAGTTCTCCAAGGCCAGTAAATTCTTCTCGTACAGGTGCCATGGAAGCATGGGCGAGTGTAGGATGAAACCTTGGAGCGGGATACCGAAATATGTGCTCAGTGGCTCGATTTGTCCATAGATTTATCTTCCCTAACATTGGAAGGGAATTTCGGGGATGAATTTCTTTAAGGGGGGAAGTTTTTAAGAACCCAGTTGTTATTCATGAGCTATGGGTATATTCGATTCCTCTTTCATTATGTTTTTTTGGGAAAATAAGGAAAATTGGGAAAATCTTATATTTTGTGGGTACACACCGTGTACTATTCCACACGCTGTGTACATTGGCAGTGTGCGATGAGTATACATGGTGTGTAGTCCTGTCAGCGATGAATGGTGTAAAAACTAACTACATGTCGTGTACTTGGTATTTACACGCCGTGTAATCAGTCGGAAGGGGAACAATAAGGCGGTGGAGGTAACTTCCAGCTGAGCGATAGTACATGCTGTGTATTCAAGAATACACATCATGTACTCATGTCGACAGATGAATAGTTCCACTATGGAAAGAAGCCTCCAGAGGAATAGTTAAAAAATGAAAATTACACTCTATGTACTTGAGATTACATACCTTGTAGTGTGTTTTTTCTACTTATAATGGGAAGTAGCCTCCTCATTTGGTAGAGGAGGCAGTGGGTTCGTTTGGAGCCCGTAGGAGATGGACAGACGTTCAAGGATCTCCTGACCGCACACCACGAACCTGATTCATACACTGTCAATCTTAATTAAACAACATGGGTAAGCCCTTACTTATTCTTGAGTAGTTCATAACAATTCATTCCTGATGGAATGTTATTTGAGGTTGAATGTGTGAGCATTTATCCCAGATCTAGGTCGTTCACGACTATTTTTGGAGGCATCATTCACGTATATCGATCAGGGGTGATCGAGGTATGTTGTCTGGGGATTATTTCCAACTGTTGAGTTAAGATTATGTACTGTTGTGATACACACCCATATTTGGGGTGTCGTATGGCTGAGGCCTTTGTGGAATTATATCATGAATTACATAGATAATTTATTGATGTATTAAAACTACTGGATGGGATCACTGTGTGGATCTAGGACAACCTCGCTGGTTCGTTCCATTATTTATCCATTTGGCTACGATACCTAAGTGTATTCCATGATTATATTAAGGATTTCTTTTTCTTGAGAGAAAATTTATTGAAATTTCGTGTTTATTCTTTGGGCTCAACCTGGTTCCTTGCACCTGAGGGTAGTGTTCTATTTACCCTGTGGGAAGTGTTTTTCTTAGCCCGTGGGTAGTGTCTAGTTAGCCTGAGGATAAAATTTATTCATGCATATGAGAAGTAGTTTCAATGCCTTAGGTCCATATCTCATGTTACTGCGGGAAATGTTCATTATGACTTTGGGAAATCACTTGCTGGTATTTGATTCTATTACCTGAGGGTAAGGATATTATGTATGAGGACATGGCTATTTAGAATATTCATTGTGGTGATTTTTATATGATATATTTTCCAAGATAAAGCATAATCTTTCAACTGATTAATAAATATTAAAATTGAAATCAAACTGGTAGTGATAGTAACTTTTGAGTATATACTAGTTTTCTCCATTTACTTTTGCACAATACAATTGCACATTTTCACTGACAGTTGGGCAGGAGCCTTTGGTGGGTGCCTACCAGGAATTATGTCTCACAACATATTTGGGTCATGGATTCGGCCAAATAGACTATATTTTTGTAGGTGTCGATAGGGGAAAGGATCCCTATATAGGTACATGATTGTATCAGAGGAGTAGGAGAGCATGAGACCGATCATAGGCTTTTGATGCTACTATGTTCTATTTACTATACTTGTTTTGTTTGGTTTTACCTTTTACTTTGAGTTGTATTGAAGTGCATCATTTATTGGCTTCTTTCATAGAAATAGTGACATGCTAAAAATTTTATATATTTGTTGGTTATCTTTTACTGCAGTTGTTCATCTCCAGTTTATATTGTTTACTATTTCTGATGTTGAATGTTATATTTCTTTTCTCTTGCGCTACACTTTGACAAATGAGGGCATAGTTTAACCACTATCAGACCTGGGACCTCGTTTTTAGTCAGTAGCCTATGGAGTTTGGGGAAATGTGCTTGAGATCATGCGGCCAACCGGGTTCGGGGCACCCGTTGTGTGGCTTCCGGATCCGGGATGTTACAAAGTTGATGAAAATTGATTTATGGGAATAATAAAAAATAAATATTTCCATGAAAATAATCGTAATGTATTATTGGATTCCGTTCAGGGCCACTTCGAACCCAATGGATCATCTAGGGAACTTGAGCTCCTATACAATATAGAGGTTAACATTTGGCCAACAACTAGTAACTTGATGTCACATATATTCATAATATATCAATGGGACCACTTCATTGATAATTTGAACTCTAAATCACCTATAAAAAACAACACACATAAAACCCCATATAAAATAATCATAAATCACTTAAATTATGATCAATATCATTTAGTGAAAAGACCCCCTGAATCTGGAATGGAAAATTCATTTTTTACCATTCTATAACTCCAATAAATTTTGATATATAATCATAAATCATTATAGTTATAAATAGTTCATTCAAACCACCCAAACATATAAATTTTCATTATATAGATGTTCAAAAATATGAATACCAAAACATTCAAAACCCCTTTGTTTTATGTAAAAATACTAAGGCATCAACCATGTTGATGATTCACCACATAAAATGTCACCTCAAGTACCAATTCTAACCTACCATTGGATAATAAATAAACATATTGTTAAAATATTTTCAACACATGACCCCGAAACATCTCAAATAAAATTTTAAATAAGTAAAACAATTCTAATTTATGTATTAAAAATATAATTTCAATCATCAAAAGATATAATTCAATATCCAAAATAAAAAACAAATCTTTAACTTCTAGTACCTAGTGGATAAAAATACCATCTTGTTCCAAATAAAGTTTTTAATGTATTACATATAAAACCAAATCTAGAAAATAAACTACTATGATACATTGATTCTAAAGGATGAGAGATATTATTTATGATCTTCTAATTATCATCAACTAATTGATATATAAGAAGAGGTACTCCCCAAGATATGATATTACTATTTTCATCTATGATAGACCAACATTTAAATTCCAATTCAATAAAGTGATTCATTTATAAAAATCATTTCAGAAAACCATGTCTCATTTAAAAAATATCATATATACTTATTTATGAAAAACACCCCATTAAAATACGTTAGTACATTATAAAACTATACATAATGTTAACGCATTAATTAACATTTTATTTTATTTTTAAAAGAGAAATCATATCTTTTAGGTTGTATGTTACAATTCTAAAAATTTTTAAATTCCATATCATATTATAAATATAATAAAACTAAAATTCTAAATAATTTTGTCACTATAGTTATACAATCCACATTAAATTTCAAAATCCACAACATTCAGATCATCTATATTGACGAATCAATTTCTTAACAACATAGTTTCTATTTTAAAAATAAAAAATTATCATTTCAATTAAATAAAACTAAATTTTATCCAAAATTATGAAATTTAAAAAATACTCTTATGAAATAAATAAACATCTTTCAATATATAGTTTCATTTTAAGTCCATTTAAATTACATCAGTTACATATATATATAACATAATATTATTAAACAATTTTTTCGTGGTTAAACTATTTGAATTATCATTGTTAGCAATAAAAATGTACTTAGATTTCCCTCAGTAATATAAAATGGGATTTAATAAAATGATATGTTTTTCAATTTTTTATAAGGCCGTCAAAATAAAAAGATTAACTAACATTCTCACTAGTAGAGAATCCCCTTTACAATGACTATACTAAAATATGTAAGTATACTTATTAGAAAGAATAATTGAAAAAAATTATTTACATTTATATAATTGAGAAAAATAATAATAACAAACATAGGCATGGAACATAAGTAAAACTAATAAAAATGTAAATATAAAACAATATGTAATGTTATAATAATAATTAATGGAATATGTATTGTAGTAAAATAAAACGAATATTCCAAGAAAATATTTAATTAATAAATAATTAAACAAGAAATAATATCTATCAAATAAATTATAATATATTTGTCAATAAATTGAAAGAATTTTAATTTCATACTGACCAACCCATCAATTATATATATATATATATGAAAATTATATATATTTTTATAGAATTTTAATTGTGAACACAATAGTTTGTTACCAATTAAATTTAACAAGTATAGATTGGAATCCAATCTGGAATGGAATACTATACTTCATACCTATCGACCCTTATCATGTTGTATATACCTCTAAAAATTTTAACAACTAACTGAGTCTCGAATACATGGATAATGTTTTCTTCCATCATAAAAAAGGTAGAAAAATTTAATTCTAACTCAACCCTATTGTTCTTATTTAGCACCTAGACATTCGTTAATAACATGATCTGCTACCATAAATATGATCATTAGATATTATTATGTGTTACTTCTCATGTTTAAACAATTACAACTATTATCTAAAAAATTAAACAACCCAGAAATTGTAAAATTAATAAAATTTCCCTTTGTGTCATCTATGACCCGAATAACAATATGATAGATGTATCATGTGAACTAATACCCCACTTGTTCATAAAATAATCTAGGGGATACTAAAAATATCAATTGGTGTTACTATAAATTTTAGGTTTTTATATAACATCTATTTTATGATCTCAAATAATGGCTGAAATTTACTTGAAATCCAAAATCACAGACAAAAAAAGGATATCCAGTAAATAATATATGAACAAAATTATTTATAAATGAATATATAATAATGAAAATGAGCCAATATCTCTATAAATAATTCATAAAAGACCAAGAAAATGAAATTACAACTTGTATAATCCTATCCCTGATAAGGGTGCAATGAAAACATACGATAGGGTATGTGACCAAAAATGAAGTGTAGGATGTATAGTCATAATGATTTTTGACTATGAATAAAAAATCATACAATGAAATAGGAAATTATCCCACTTCATGTTATACAATGGTGAATAGTCATGAAGAATAATAACTACTAATGTACCTATTAATACTTATGATGTATCAAAAGATAGGATTAATGTCTATTGAGGGGTGCATATTGGGGTTAAGAACAAAATATTCATTGGGGAAACACTAAGTGTGTCTCAGCTATATAATTAATGATTTATTTTTATTGAACACGTATATATGTTTACATATGTTGAATATAAAAAATCATTATTCACTACCATGGTAAAGAAATTAAAATTGTAATGATGTAGAGAATAATATCATAACATATTATCTATGTTATTTTAAGACTTGTAATCAATAACATACTATATGAGGTGGGTCTATATGAGTTTTACCAAATATTAGTCAACAATGGAATATGAGGGTTGTTTTATTGGTAAAGAAATTCACCCATCCTAGTGATTCTATCCAAAAGGTAGTTAAAGAACACACCAATTCATTTGGAAACCAAATAGTTTATATGTAACCTCTCTGTTATAGAAGCCACCCAGAGGTGCCCCGTACCCTGTTGGTCTCATGGACTCAAGAGTATTTTCCCAAATGCCAGAGGATGTTGACTTACAGCGAGGTCCTTGGGAGTTATTGTGGGAAAAATATTCTCTCATTAGCATAGTAACACAATTGAAGTAAAACAAATATACAATAGCTGACGTAGTAATAATACCATACAAATCTAAATAGTGGAAGAATAAGTGTAGTAAAAAACTAGAGAAGATATATATAAATGATGCAAGATATATATGTCTAGGAAATTATCCAAAAATTATACAATTCTAGAATAATGTACTAAACTAATGTACAAAATAAAATAGATAAACTCATCAGCATCAAAAGCCTCAACATGGCCACATGCTCTCCATCTCCAAAGTAGTGAAGTACCTAAAGTGGAAGGATTATTTACCTTATCTATGACTACTATAATATAATCTATTTGGACCCAGAAGAATGACCCAAATAGGATGTGAGAATAAATCCGAGTAGGAAACCACATAGTGATCTATCCCAAACCATCAGTGAATTTATGGCAGACAATAAGTGAAAAAGAGTAGTAAACAAGGAAGTACTCACCAGAAAACAATTCCACAGTTCAATTTCATTCTATTACATATAACATGTAAGAATATAATCAAAGAAGTTAATCCTCTAGGAAGTAATCTTAGACTAACCCCTTTGGTTCAACCAAAAAAACACAAGCAACCCTCCAGGAAGTACTCACAGTCTAACCCTTATGGTTGAGCATAAGCAAAGACTCTCGGGGGAAAAAATTACCATCAATTCACCCTATAGTCTCAGATCAGTAACAGAAAAACACTATGAGGAAGAGATTATGTCACATTCCCCCTATGGAAAATCTTAAAGAACTACAAACACTCTTGGGAAGAACTTACGTCAATTCCCCTTATGGGCTCACACTGTAATAGTAAAAACAGTCAATCTAGAGAATCCCTTACCTCCATTCTCCCTATGGTCTACTACACCAGGTTCTCACGACCCTATGTAATTCAATCAAGAACAAAAATTCCTATCAGCCAAAGTAAACTTCAACAACTACTTGGCTAAACATTCAACCATATAACAACATGTCAGAAAAACAATCACTCTAACCTACAATACTACACATGAAAAAACCATGGAAACCTAATATGATAAGCACGACCAAATATGTATACACAAAAAATGGACGGGAAACCAATTCCAGAGCACAGAAATTAACCATATTCATATTCAATTATCCTATATTCATGAATACAAGAATAACATGAAATTAACTGGGCTATAATTGGAAACACTCAATACCCTATTCAAGGGTATTGGGAAATTTTTCCGATATATCTCAAATAATATCTAAAGAAAGGCACAAACCACCCACCTCAGAGTTTTAGGACTGTTATATGTGAACCTCAAGCCTTGAATCTCCCAAGAACCCCGTATATCCACCAAAATGCTAAAAATGCTAAACTAAAGATAACTCTTGAATGAGGAGGATTCAGGAAACGAAGCTCTAGAAGAAGGAAGAACATACCAAAGCGATCCCAATGTAATTTATGGTTTTCAAATAGGAGAACAGATGATCGATCTGGGGATCAAGGAATTATTGATGTAGTACAGACCCTCCCAGATGAACTAGGTCGAGAAGGAGAGCTTTCTTCCAATTGAGTGCATCCTCTGTCCATTTAATGAAATAAAAATAAAGTAGACTTCATGTACTTTAGATGTACATGGAGTGTACTTGAATTTACCAGACCTCACATATGGCGGTCTCTAGGTCACCAGACATGGCTGTGTGCAGGGCCGTTACACGGCTAGCACACAGCTACCCATGGTAACTGAGTACACGACGTGTACTCATAAAGTAAACAGTGTGTACTTATTAAATTTACAGAAACTAATAGATTTCTAAGAAACATTATAAAAAATAAAAAATACTTGGAAATAATATCACGGTTCTTATAAACTTCCCCCCTTAATGAAATCCTTCCCTAAATTTCTCAAGCAAGGCGGCATGGAAGATGAATCCACGGACCACTCTGGTCACTGCGATCATACATCGTCCAACCTCTCTCAAGTCTTGTCTTGTACTCGCCCATGATTTCATTTCACTCATACTAGGGGAAAATAATGGATATGGAGAACCTTGGTACTTCAATCAACAATCTGGATAGGATTCTCCTCGAATGATGCGTCTACTTCATGCTCAACCTCCTCAGTTGGAAAAAATATGATACAGATATGAGAAATAATGTCGAAGCTGAGAAAAATTGAAGACATAATATAGAGAACCTTCATTTTATTACATTTATATTACATCATTTCAAAGATAAAAAACATAATAGTATCACACATAGATGATCCAAAGGTATAGTGTCTTGGGAAAACTAGGGCCATACATAAGAATTATGACATCAAGAATAAAAATTTATTTAATTTTTTCTACTCTAGCTTATTATTGGAACATGTCATCTCCTTAGTACATGTAGCCACCTGAAGATATAAATCAAAAGGGGTGAACTAGAATCCCAATAATAGGATAGATAAGAACAATATATCATGGGGTGAGCATAATAATAACATAGGAAAATGATCATGAACATGAGAGGAGCATAAATAAAAGACTTGAAATGGGGAAAAGCATAAAAATGAGACATCATGTCTTAGTGGTTAACTACCACACATACTTGTGAACCAAGATAGAATCTTGTTCACACATCATTTCAAATTTACTCATGAGATTCATCACATTACCGAATGCATTTGAGTGGTATATAATTCTTGGTGCACCCGTCACATTTAAACATTCATATTGTGCTATATAATTATGGGCGCACCCATCACATCATAACATTATAATTTATCATGCATGCCACAATGAACATATAATATAAATGAACATAACAAACCCATAAAAATAAATGGGTTTCATCACATAAGAACACAGTCATAAACATTTGGTTCCCAAAATAAAGAGGGAACAACATACTTGATACAAGAACCATCATCCTTGAATGAGAGGTAAAAGTTGAGTTTTTAAGAGAAGAGTTCTTTCAGAAAATATTTGGATTGACATAAACATCATTATAAAACAAGTATATCCCATAAAAGGAATTTCAATGATCAAAAAATTATCTTTATGGAGTGACCATATCAAAAATGGAGTGAAAGAGGTAGAACCCAAAGGATGAATGTTGGGTTCGAGAATTTCCCCTTACCTTGTACCCGGATGTGTCCTTCTCTTTAATGTCATGTATAATGAAATTATATTAATTAATTAGAAATCCATAACCATGTTTACATTAATAGGGTTCATTATGGTTTCATTATGTAATTTTATGATCCTTTGGATGACTTATTGAGTTTAAAAACATTTTTCCGGGATGTACATTTTTATGGTTTTTCTTGGGTTGTTCACTTGTATTCATAAATTGATGTTCGGGTAGAACATGGGTAAATAAAAAGATATGATATTACATGTCACTAATGATATTAATGTAGTTTTAATGATCTTATAATGAATTATATTAGATCCATTGGGATGAATCATGAGATAATAATTAAATGATGGTTATTTGGGTAAATTTGGGTGGTTTTTGGATCACAACGAACTTGTTCTAACTTATCAATTAGTAATATGGACATAGGTTATTTCCAGAACTTTAAATAGGAAATAAAACATACAATATATTCTTGTTAAACCCAAAAAATGGTTTCATGACCATATCTAATGGTAGAAATGGATGAAGAAAGCATGTCATTCTTGAAGGTGATATATTAACACCTCACGAACGATGTTCTCTTTAATAAAATAAAAGGAAGAGGGAAAGGGGGTCTGATGATATAATATCCCATTAGAATAATAAAATTAAATTACATGTATAATAATGGAGTTACAATACAATTTGGATGAAGATAGGTTGGGAGAGATCAAGGAATGAACTTGAACTTGGATAGAAATTAAACCAGAAGTGGGAGGAAAATTACATCTTGAATCCTTCTCTTGAGAACCACCTTAAGGGCCTAAGCATGGACTTTTGATGGGACCAAAAGATCTTGGACGTGGGGGAGGGTCTAGGGAAGGAGTTTTGGCAGTGTTTAGAGAAGGCGTGAAGCTTGAGAGGTGTGAGGAAATGTGGGTGTGAAGGGTGGCTTTTATAGTGGAGGGGAGAGGGGTTTCCTTAATATAAAATTCATTAGTTTATTATTTCCCCACAAGACAAGGAATAGTGAGTACTTAATGACCAATAATATTAATATTATAATTTAATCCCGAACCAAGTGGGGTTTCATCAGTAGAACATCACACATGACCCTAGAATTAGCTTATTTAGTTTATTTTGTAAATTACGGTATTTCACTATTCATCAAAAATTCAAGTATCTCAAAAAAATCCCAAAACATTACACCAACCATTTTTTGACATATAGAATCCAAATATGAATTCCATTTTATAAAAATAAATTTCTAAATATTATTAATTTAATGTTTAATTAAATTCATAATTTTCTTAAAAAACAGTTTTTATGATTAAAACTAATTTTATAGTTCTTTCATAAATTACATAGGATCTTATAAAATTATCTAAAAAGTATAATACATTGATTTAATAATTTTGGAATACATTTTTCGGAAATAAATATTCTTTTAAATTAATTAATTAATTATAATTAATTATTTATGACTTATAAAATACCAAAATGTTTACTAAGGTCAAATTATCACTTTTAGAGATGTCTAAATTTTATTTTATTATTCATAGGTAATGTTATTCTTATATTTTATGATTTACTATTCATAAGGGTCATATTACTATTCATAAGGGTATGTTACTATTCTTAATGGTATGTTACTATTCACTGAAAATTATTTCTGTTTCATTAGACTTCAAATATCATCTTGAACACAACCGTGTATGTCGGATTTTCAAAATTCCAAACAAAGGAGTGAGAAAATAATGGTTAAAAGTCACTTATCACTTAGTAGTTCATTATTTTTTGTTTTTATGACATTAATATAAGAATGGAATTTTCTATTGAAAAACATGGGGTCGTTACATTCTTCCCCCCCTTAAGGAATTTCGCCCTCGAAATTTCACTTTACACAAATAAGTGAGGGTACTTATCCTTCATTGCCTCTTCTGGCTTCCAAGTTGCTTCCTCAAAATTATGGTTCCTCCACATCACATTGACAAGATGAGTTGTATTTTTGCGTAGAACCTTATCTATCTGATCCAGAATCATTACTGGATGCTCCTCATAGGAGAGATCATCTTCCAGCTGCACCACCTCTTAGTTTAGAACATGTGAGGGGTCTGATATTTACTTCCTCAGTAGTGATAAATGAAACACACCATGAACTTGAGCCATATTCAGTGGAAGTGAAAGGCGATAGGCCAAGAATCCTATGAGGGCAAGGATCTCAAAGGGGCCAATATACATGGGATTAGCTTCCTGTTCTTCCAGAATCACTTGACTCTCTTCCATGGATATATTCGATGGATGACTTTATCTCCAACGTCGAACTCCAAGTCCCTTTGACGGTTGTCAGCATAGATATTTTTCTTACTTTGAGCAGATTTGATGTGGTTTTGGATGACTTAAACCTTCTCTATCATCTCTTGAACAAGATCCGGTCCAAGTATCTTTATTTATCCAACATAATCCCAACATGTTGGAATTCTACATCGCTTTCCATTTAGAGTTTCATATGGATCCGTTTGGATACTCGAGTGGTAGATATTGTTGTATGAGAACTCAACCAATGTGTGATGATGATCCGAAATAACCATGAATTCAAGAGAGAAGACTATGAGCATATCTTCAGGCGTCTGAATACTCCTTTCAGACTGGCCATCGGTTTGGGGTGATAGGTCATGCTGAAATTTAATTCAGTACTCAAATATTGATGAAGGATCCTC
Organism: Viscum album; assembly: GCA_963277665.1. Lineage (NCBI taxonomy): Eukaryota > Viridiplantae > Streptophyta > Magnoliopsida > Santalales > Viscaceae > Viscum > Viscum album. Next base: position 1,717,830,654 of record OY728130.1, read on the forward strand.
CGGAATTTAGATGTGAACCTTGGATCATGGTCAGAGCCAATTGAGATTGGAACACCATGCAGTCTCACCACTTCCTTCACATATATCATTGCAAGTTGTTCAAGCGACCGGTCTTCCCAAATAGTGACAAAATGTGCAGTCTTGGTGAGTTAGTCAACCACAACCAATATCGCATTATTTCCCTTTGACGACTTCGTGAAACCTGTGACAAAGTCCATAGTAACATTTTCCTATTTCCACAAGGGTATAGACAATGGCTGCATCATACCTTTGGGCTTTTGTCACTCAGCTTTAACTTGATGACATACCAAGAACCTTGATATATATTCCACAATCTTTTTCTTCATGTTGTCCCACCAGAAGAGTTCTCAAAGATCATGATACATCTTGGTACTCCCAGGATGGATAGAGAAAGTTGAGCTATGTGAATTATCCAATAGCTCCTTCTTTATCCCAGGTGATGAAGGGAAACAAATCCGCGTTCCAAACCGAATCACACCATCATCGTCGATATGGAACTCTTGCAGTTCCCTTCCTTTACTGCATTCACCCTCTTTTGTATCTCTACATCATCCCTATTTTCTTCCTTAATATTCTCATGGAAGGATGGTTGCACAATCTTTTGGGCAAGGTAGGATATATCCCCTACCCTTATGATTTTTAAATACATTTTTTCATATCTAAGAAGATATGGTCTTTCTCAATCCGCAACATGGATAGAGTATCAAGTTCTTTTCTTCTCAGAGCATCATCTACCTTGTTCTCCTTTCCAGGATGATAGTTAATAGAGCAATAATAATCCTTGATTAGCTCTAACAATCTCCTTTGATGCATGTTGAGCTCCTTTTGTGTGAATATATACTTTAGGATCCTGTGGTCAGTGTATATGTGACACTTCTCACTATAAAGGTAGTTCTTTCAGATTTTCAAGGAAAAAATCACATCCGCCAGCTCTAGATCATTCTTCGGGTAGTTCTGCTCATGGATCTTCAACTATCGTGAGGCTTAGGCTATCACATTATCATTTTTCATGAGTAAAAAACCCATTCCATTCTTTGAAGCATCACAGTATACCACAAATATTTCTCCACTTTTAGGATGTGTGAGTACACGTCCATTGATCAGCCTTCTCTTTAGCTCCTAGAAGCTTCCCTCACATTCTTGAGTCCAGACATACATTACCCCTTTCCTTGTTAACTTAGTTAGCGGTTTTGACAATTGTGAGAAGTTTGTCAAAAAACATCGGTAGAACCCATATAATCTATGAAAACTACGGATTTCTGTGACACTAGAGGGTCTGGGGCATTCCTCAACCGCCTTTGTCTTTTAAGGATCCATAGAAATTCCCTCACTTGTGATCACATGTACCAAGAACGTGACTTGATTTATCCGAAAGTCACACTTTCTGAACCTATCATACAACTTATCCTTTCTTAATGTTACCAACACGAGTCTTAGATGTTCTCCATGTTCCTCCTTGCTCTTGGATTAGATGAGAATATTGTCGATAAACAATACCTCAAATTTGTTGAGTTAATGTCTAAAGACGCTATTCATCAAATTAATGAAGATTGCAGGGGAATTAGTAAGTCCAAAGTGCATCACCAAAAACTCATAGTGTCCATACCTTGTATGGAAGGCAGTCTTCAGAATATCTACCTTATTTACCTTTACCTAATGATATCCATAACAAAGTCATAAATACATGGGATAAGATACTTATTCTTTATGATGATCTTGTAGAGTTCTTGATAATCGATACACAACTGCATGGTTCCATCCTTCTTCTTCACAAAGAGCATTGGCGCACCCCAAGGTGGTTGACTAGGTTGTATGAACCCTTTGTACAGATGCTCATACAACTGCTTCTTTAACACCTCTAGTTCGATAGGATCCATCCTATAGGGGCACTTTCAGATAGGAGTAGCTCCGGGTATGAGTTCAATTGAGAACACTACCTCCCAATCCGGGGGAATTCCGGGTAACTCTTCTGGAAATACATTGTTGTATTTCCTCACGATGGGAATTTCCTCAAGGTTGGAGCTCTCCTTTGAATCAACCATTTGGGCGAGGTATGCTTCTTCATAGGGAATCAACACCCCCACCATTGAAGGATTTTTCAAAGGTGATTCATGATCTTCCGTTCATTTGTAGAGGAGCATGGGATGGTTCGGAATATGAAAATATATTTTCTTTTCCCGACAGTTGATATACACTCTATATAACGAGAGCCAGTCCACTCCCATTATAGTGTCAAATTATACCAAGGGAAGTATTATGAAATTTTCTGGAAGAATCTTCCCACATACTCCAAAAAGAGAAGAGACAAACACATTGGTTGCAATTATTGCACCACTTTGTGTTTTTACATATATCTATACATCATGTTTATGGGGCTTCGATTCTATAGTTCTAACAATCATGCAAGATATAAAGTAATGCGTAGAACAAGAATCAAATAAGACTTTTTCCATTCTTGAGTGAATACGAAGTGTACCTTGTAAGACTTCATTATCATACTCCACCTCCGTAGTTGTTATGGAATATGCCTTCCCTTGTTCCTTTAGCTTTTTTGGTCGCTTACGTTGATTACCCTCGAGAACTCAAGGTTTAGTGCACTGGTTTGCATAGTACCCTCAGTCCTTACAGTTGTATCATTGATCCATGAGTAGTTATCTCCTTTCATCAGCTACATTATCCTTCTTTTTTGTGTCTTTTCGACACTCTTGAGCATGGTTTCCTTCTTTACCACACATTAAGAATTTCCCTATCTTTTTGAGGTAGTTCTCATGGTGCAACTTCCCACATTTTTGGCATGTGGGTCGTTGATTTTTCTTCCCACCTTTGTCATTAGATCCACTAGATTAAAATTCCATCTTTATTTACCTATCACCATATCCATGGGACCATTCTAAAAACTCCATATCCACTTTGAGAGCACACCTAACAACTTATTCATAACTCCCAAAGTCTCAAATTTGAAGAGCCTTTTGAAGGTGTGGTCTTAATCCACTAAAGAATCTATCAATTTTGCTATCATTTTCTGATAAGAAAACCCTAATCGTACCTTGAAATCCTTTTGAAATTCGCTTCATATGGTTTGATAGATTCTACTTCCTTTTCTTTGAGATCTACGAATTCTCTCTCCATCTTTGTGTGAAGAGTTTGTGGGAAATACTTACTAAAAAACATTATCTTAAAGTCTTCACATTCCATCTCTTCAATTCCCTCCCTTGGCTTGGTGTTCTTAATCGAAGCCCACCATTGATCTGCTTCCCTATCAAGACAATAAATCGCTAGAGTAACCTTGTCCATCTCAGAACAGTGAATCATAGAAAAGAACTTATCCATGGAGTTGACCCATTGTTCCCCAACTAGTGGATTGGAAGATCCACAAAACGTTGGTGGTTGTTTCCACATAAAACATTCAATATCCAGTTTCTCCCTCTTTGGTGAAGGAGGAAATTCCCCATTATTATGGGTATATATTCATAACCTGAGATAATTGGGTAAGCATCGTGATGATGTTTTGAACTCCACCTCCCAAATCATTAGGGATGTCGTTCGGGAAATTGTTGCATTGGCCCTCGCATGAGTTGATGGCCTGTTTCTCTTGGTTCCCACCATTATCTAAAATAGAAAATTATAGAACAAAACATAACTAAATAAGTCATGAATAACTTATTTATTTAGACAATTATACCAAAAACATAAAACATGGGATCCCTAGGTAAATATTTTTGTGTGCATATTTTTACATAGTCTTATACTAGAATTTTTCTCTAGGGATCACTAATCCTAATTCCCAAATTAACTAAACCTCCCTCTGATACCAACTATAGTGACCCTGGAATTTCATACATTACTATTAAATCATTTCAAAGATAAACAACATAATATTATCACACGTAGAGGATTCAAAGTTTTAGTGACTTGGGTAAACTAGGACCATAAATAAGAATTACAACATCAAGCATAAAAATATAATTAATTTATTCTCCTCTAGTTTCTTATTGGCAATTGTACTCACTTTAGTACATGTAGCCACTTGAGGATATAGATAAAAAGGGGCGAGATAGAATCCTAGTAAGAGGATAGATAAGAACAGTATATCATTGGGTGAGAATAATCATAACATAGGCAAAAGATCATGTACATGAGAGGAGCTTAAATAAAAGACTTGAAATATGGCAAAACATAAAAATGAAACATCAGGTCTTAGTGGTTAACTACCACACATACTTGTGAACCACGATATCATATTGTTCACATATCATTTCACATTTAATCATGTCATTCATCACTTTACCCAATTCATTGTAGCTCTATATAATTCCGGGTGCACCGGTCACATTTAAACATTCATATTGTGCTATATAATTCCGAGCGCACCCGTCACATCATAACATTATCATTTATAATGCATGCCACAATGAACATATAATATAAATGAACATAACTAAACCATGGAAAGAAATGGTTTTCATCTCATAAGAACACATTCATAAACTTTTGGTTCCCAAAAGAAAGAGGGAACAACATACTTGATACAAGAACCATCAACCTTGAATGATAGGTAAAAGTTGTGTTCTTAAGAGAAGAGTTCTTTTGGAAATCATTTGGATTGACATAAAATTAATTAAAAACATTTATATCCAAGAAAAGGAATGAAAATTATGAAAAAATTATCTTTAATGAGTTACCATATCAAAAATGGAGTGAAAGTGGTAGAACCTAAAGGTTGAAAGTTGTGTTCGAGAATTTCCCCCTACCGTGTACCCGAATGCTTCATTCTCTTTAATGTCCTATATAATGACATTATATTAATTAATTAGAAATCCAGAACCATTTTTACATTAATAGGGTTAATTATGGTTTCATTATATCATTTTATTATCCTTTGGATGACATATAGAGTTTAAAAACTTTGTTCGGGGATGTTTTTTTATGGTTTTTCTTGGGTTGTTCACTTGTATTCATAAATTGAAGTTCGGGTAGAACATGGGTAAACATACAGAAATTAAATTACATGTCATTAATGATATTAAATGAGATTGAATGATCTTATAATGATTTATCTTAGAAAAATTTGGATGAATCATTAGATAAGATTTAAATGATTGTTATTTGGGTAAATTTGGGCGGTTTTTGGATCACAACGAACTTGTTTTAACCTATCACTTAGTAATATTGTCATAGGTTATTTATATACCATTAAACAGGAAATATAAAATAAAAAATATTCTGGTTCAACCATAAAAATGGTTTTGTGTCCAGATATGAAGGTAAAAATGGAAGAAGAAAGCATGTCGTTCTTGAAGGTGATAAATTAACACCTCACGAACAACATTCTCTTTAATAAAATAAAAGGAAGAGGGATATGGGGTTCGATGATATAATATCCCATTATAATAACAAAATTATATTATATGTATAATACAGTAGTTACAATAAAATTTGGATGATGAAAGGTGGGGAGAGATCATGTAATGAACATGAACCTGGAAGGAAATTAAAGGAGAAGAGGGAGGAAAATTCCTCTTGAATTCGTCTCTTAAGAACCTCCTTAAAGGCCTACGATTGGTCTTTTGATGATTCCAGAAGCTCTTGGACGTTTGGGAGGGGCTAGGGAAGGTGTTTGGGTAGAGTTTTGAGAAGTCTTGGAGCTTGAGAGGTGTGAGGAAATGAGGGTGTGAAGGGTGGATTTTATAGTGGAGGGGAGAGGGGTTTCCTTAATATAAAATTCATTAGATTATTATTTCCCCACAAGACAAGGAATAGTGAGTCCTGAATTACCAAGAATAGTAATAGTATAATGTAATCCTGAAAAAAGTTGGTTTACATTAGCAGAACATCACACATGACCCTATAATTAGCTTATTTAGCTTATTTTGTAAATTACGGTATTTCACTATTCATATGTATCTCAGAAAAATCCCAAAAATTTATACCAAATTTTTTGTCTACGTGTAGAATCTGGAAATGAAGTCCATTTTTCCAAAATAAATTTTAAATATTATTAATTTAATATTAAATTAAAATCATAATTTACATAAGAAAATAGTTTTTACGATTAAAACTGATTTTACAGTGCTTTCAAAAATTACGTAGGGTGTTATAAAATTATCTAAAAACTATAAGAAATTGATTAAATAATTTATGAATACATTTTAGGGAAATAAATATTCTTTTAAATTAATTAGTTATTTATAATTAATTATTTATGACTTAAAAAATACCAAAATATTTACTAAGGTCAAATTATCACTTTCTAAGATGTCTAAATATTATTTTATTATTCATAGGTAATTTTACTCTTATGTTGGATGATTAAATATTCATAAGGGTCATATTAATATTCATAAGGGTGTGTTACTATTCCTAAGGGTACGTTACTATTCACAAAAAATTATTTTTGTTTCATTAGTCTTCAAAAATCATCTTGAACACAACCGTGTATGTTGGATTTTCAAAATTCAAAACATAGCAGTGAAAAACTTATGTTTAAAGGTCATTTATCACTTATTAGTTCATTATTTTGTGTTTTTATGACATAAATATAAGAAGGGAATTTTCCATTGAAAAACATTGGATCGTTACACGTCATGTTTAACTTGATACCTATGAGGAAACATCAACCGAGAGGCAACCATCCAAACTCTTTCCAACACTTCAAATGGCCTGATGTACCTCAATGAACTATTACACTGTCTCATAATACTCATGTGTCCCAACCATAGTGTGATAGGTAGAAATACCTGATCCTCAACCTTGAACCACAGAGGACGTCTGTATTGTTCATCATAATAATTCTGTCGAGATTGTGTAGTAGCCATTTTCCTCTTAATCAACTATATATTGTATGTGATATCCTTGAAAAGATGAGGTCCTAGAATAGATGCCTAAGTTGCCTTTAGCCGACATAAGGGTGATCGGTATGGCCTACCATACAAATCATCAGACGGTGCCATGTGAATAGTTTCATGAAAACAAGTATTGCAAGAAAACTCCACAAGAGATATGTTCTTCTACCAATAAACTCTAAAATATAGAATTCATTTTCTAATCATGTCCTCAAGTTCCTAAATCATACGCTCAGAGTGGCCATCATACGCTCTGTGTACCCGAAGCCTTCTGTATCCCCAGATAGATCCCAGAAGTAAAACATGCATCTTATTCTTAAACATTGGTGTGCAGAACTCAATGTAGATGTAAAATCTCTCAAATTTACAGCTTTCCTAGCTCATCAACATTGAAGGTATCGTTGATCGTTAGTATGTGAGAAACCATTGTGACTCTGTCTATGACATCACAAATAGAATCATTCCCTCTAGGTGACCTTGGAAACCCTATCACAAAATCCATCGCGAAATCATTCTACTTCAACTCAAGAATGAGTAACTACTGCAATAGTCTTATTTATCACTAAGGCTCCTCCTTCACCTTCTTACTAGTCGAACACCTCCTAACAAAACCAACAACATCAATCTTCATTCATGGAAACCAATACTGACCGTGAATATCACGATACATCATGGTGACATCAGGATGAACTGCCCAAACTGAGGAATGAAATTCATGAATCATCTCCCCATGTATGTCTTATGACACCCATACACGTCCATGAAAACTCAAGGTGTAATCCTCACCTATGGTCCATCCAAGAATGGGGTCCTCTCCAAACATGCTTTCTAATAGATCTAGGACTTCTGAATTTCATAGCTGCCTCATTCAGAATAGATCAAGTAGAGTAAAGGTAATAACTAAAAAAGAATGAAACATCTACCCATATCTGTCGTGCACCTCGAGATGCATCTCAAATAACAGATCCATAAGCTGCCACTCCCTACTGCCCTCCTGAACTTCATTTATTAGAGTCTTCTTTATCAATGAATCAGCCACTAATTTGTCTTTCCTAGGCGTATAGGAAAGATCAATGTTAAAGGAATGAAGGTACTCAACCCACCTTCATTGACTCAAATTCATATCACAGTGAGTGAAGATGTACTTGATACTTTTATGGTCGGTAAAAACCACAAAATGATCTCCGAGAAGATAATTCTCCAATAGTATAAATCTTGAACAACTACTGCCAACTCGAGACCGTGCCTTAAGAAATTCCTATCATGTGGCCTCAACTACTGATACCCATAAACAACAACTCATTCTCCATGCATAATCAAAGCTTCCAACCCTATACCTGATGCATCACAGAACACAGAATCTCTCTTTCCTAGCTCTAAAAAAACTAATATCAGTACTGAAGTCAACATCCATTTCAGATTCTGAAAGGATGACTCACAAGAATCTAACCACAAGTACTTTGCACCGTTCTTATTAAAACTCGTCAGTGGTGCTTCTAATAATGAGAAGTCATGTAACAATTATATTTAGTATCCAGCTAGCCCAAGAAATCTTCATACATCAAAGACATTCTCGGCTACTCCCAGGAAACAACTACTCTCACATTCTTTGGGTCTACTAATACTCCTGTCTCTGAGATAACGTGACCCATGAAGTGAATCTGATCCATCCAAAAGTGGCATTTTCAGATCATAGAATATAATTGATTTTCCCTTAGTGTACTCAAAATTTTATCAAGATGTCTGGCATGGTCATGAAGAGTGTAAGAGTATACCAAGATATCGTTCACAAAGACAACCACAGAAGAATCCAAGTATGGATGGAACACTCAGTTCGTGAGTTCCATGAAGACTTAAGGCACGTTTGTGAGACCGAATAGCCTAACCACATACTCGTTTAGACCATACCAACTCCAAAAGTTTTTAAGATGTATATCAAATGGTCTAATGAACAATGAGGATAAATGGATCTAAATTCAATCATCGAGAACACCCGGGATCCTCGAAGATGATCAAAGAGATCGTCTATCCTTGGAAAGGGATATCAGATCTTCACCGTCAATCACATCAGCTTCCGTAAATCCACCCAAAGTCTGATGGCACCGTCTACCTTCTTTTCAAATAGGATAGGTGAAACCCATGGAGAATTATTGGTTCGGATGAAACCTTTTTCCTGCAACTCCTCTCACATCTTCTTGAGAACCTGCAACTCTAGTGTCGCCATCCAATAAGGATGAATGGACACAGATGCCCCTCCTTGAACAAAATCAATAGAATAGTCAACCACTCATCATGGAGGAAAACATGAAATGTCCTCTAGAAATATATCATTGATATCATCCACTAAAATAGGAACGTTCACTTATGAAGTTCCCTGGTCATCCAAATATAGACACGAAACCTGGGATGTAACTCCTCCCAACCCATGACGCTTGGGCCCCTATCTTATTTTCGGGACATATATTTCTCCTTTATGAAGAAAAAATCCACCCTCTAGTGATGTGAAGCTCACCCTACTGTGATAAAAATTGACAATTGTTTGGAAGGGAACTAACCAGTCCATTCTGAGAATGACATGATAACTTGTCATCTCTAGGACATAGAGGTCCCATATGAAGTGATACCCACTAACCTCTAGAGGGGACTCCTTGAACTGACGTACAATATCAATTATAGTGCCCAATGGAGTGTCTATTGTCAAGATATCAGTAGAAAAAATGATTCAGAGCCCAAGGGTTTCCACAATAGAAACATATATAAAGCTTTTGGAAGCCACTATATTGAAAAGAGAAGAATATAAAACTGAGGTAACTAAGATCATACCTCGAACTATAGAGGTTATGAGATCTTGCTCCGGCTGGGACTGCTCCACTACAAATGTCTAACCTATACTGCGACCCTGTGACCCTGCCTGACCACTCTGAGTTGATCCACCCTGTTGTCGCAGAAACACTAGTGATTGAAATCCATGGCCATGACCTCCACCTTGGAACAAATGTTTGGAAGAACTCTAATTCCCTGACTGGTGAAGAACTGGTGGTGCTATTCCTGAATGAGGATTCATAGAGGAAACCATGTCACCAGCTGCTGGTGAAAATATCTAATAGAAACGGTGAAGATGACTCATTTTACCATAAGATCAGCACTCCACTAGGTATCTCAGGTAATATGGCCTCATATTCCCACACTTCCTGCACTTGTAGCGCACCACCTGGCTACCAGAAGAAGTGTCTCACCTCCTTGGATCACTACGTAATGACTCTCTATGAAGTTTCCTACTATCAGTAGGTGGGATACTATATCCGAATGTCGAGTTCTGTGGCCCATAGTTCCTGAATCCCTCATATTGTGCTATGTGATCAGTGCCTGGTTGACTATCGATGTGATGGAAGTGAACCTCAAGTTGTTCACCTGATATCATATGTCGTGCCTTACACCATCCTCAATATTTTTTTCCTTGAATAACTCATCACCTCATGGAATAGGCATGAAACACTATAGATCTATGAAGTGAGAGGAATACTCCATAACTGAAATATTTCCCTTCTCTACACTCATGAAATCACGAGATCGATCGGCACTAAAAGTATCCGGAAAGAAGTAGTCATAGAAGGAACAATGGAACTCATCCTAGGAAATAACCTACTAGTATCCTTCCTATGATATCACATCCCTCCATCTCTTGGCGGTGTCCCGAATCATGTAGCTAGAGATCTTGACCCTCCTCTCTGGAGGCGTCTCCAGATTCTCAAATATAGAAAGCATGGAATATAACCATGACTCTATAACCTAAGTTCCTCCTTCCCATGTAAATGGGGGAGGATGATGCTGCTGGAAAAACCGTGTCAACTCTACCATAGACGGGGTAGGATGCGGTACTCCTCAAAAGGACTACATGATCGTCATAAAGACTTATAGGAATTGTGCATCACCACTCGTTTTTGGAATTACGGCTGCTGCCAAGACTGGAACTACTGGAGGATCACCTGGAAGTCCCAGCTCAGCCATGTCCGGTGTATGATCACCTCCTTGCAACTGGCGTACAACCGTAGGACATCATAGGGTATGAATTTGTAGGGCCAAACTCACACCTTAGATAAATATTATCAAAGATTGAAAATTAGAGGTACAAGATGGGAAAAAGTGAAATAAAGCATTTAGGTTTTCCAAAACATGGATACACAACATGTATAATGGCTACATGGCGTGTTCCCTTAATATTTTCACATGGGCGTGTACTTCAGACACATCTAGCCGTGTAACACCCCAAACACATGTTGTGTTGTCCAAACACATAGTGTGTACTTGAATACTCTTCCCCTTCATGAGTTCCCATACACGGAAAATCCACATGCTTCTCATGAAACAAGACTATGTGGCATGTTTTTTGCCAGACACAATGTTTACTAGATGGGCTCCACCAACCCGTGTTGTTAGTCACACGGCCAGATACACAGCTCACACTACACGGCATACAACAGATAGACACAACGTGTACATGAAAAGACTCAGCAGAACTGTGTTGTTAGCTACATGACTGGATACCTAGGTTACACTACACTGCGTATTGAATCCTAACATGGTGTGTATAACTTAATTTTCATTCATCCAATTCATTAGCCACACTGGTGGACAAAAGGTCTACACAACACGGCGTGTCCGTTAGGAACATGACATGTTCTACCAAGATTTCCCATCCCTGTGTCTCTGCCCACACATCCATTGAAACGATTAGAGACTACATGATGTGTACTTAAAAAAGATCCTTCCCAAATAGAAGGACACACAACATGGGTTAAACATTACATGCCATGTATTCTGAGTTCTTCCAGATAGTAAGTCGCATAAACTACTTTGTAACCCATAAAAACAATGAAACATGCATTAAGTGACAAATTGCAATCTGTGAGGGCCCATACATCCCACGGATCAAATATTGGAATCTTATAAATTTCATTAACAAGGGAAAAAATTCAATGATCCAAAATATTTTGATTCATGAGGGCTCATAACACCTCAAGAACCAAGGATTGGCGTTCTTTTAAACAAAACCATACATAATCCAATACTCTATAAAAAGAAAGAATTATATCAAGGAATCTATCACAACAATATGCATATCTATCATGAAATCTACCACAAGAACATGCAATCGCTAATCCACCCTAAAATACATAGTAAGAATACATGACATGTGATTGATAGAAAGTCCCTATATGATGCATTATTTAGAATACCCTCACCTCATTGGGTTGCAATAGAAATAGAACCTCAACAACATCAACGATAACATCACAAAACATGTGAACAACCCAAAAGTGATATAAAATCAACTTCAAAATTACAAAACCGAAAACATTTCAATAAATGAAGTGGATTGGATTTTACCTATTCACGGGTTAGCTACTCCCATGCACAAATTATTACCAAGTACCTATTCTACCATATACCTGACTATAGGCTCCAATATGTAATTTAAGAAGAAAATAATTCCTCTGATACAACTTTGTAACATCCCGATTCTGGAAGCCGCACAGAGGAGCCCCATACCTAGTTGGTCACATGGCCTTAATCACATTTCTCCCAACACCAATGGTTATTAACTGGAAGCGAGGGATATGAGTGTGACAATGGGGAAACTATGCCATCATTCGCAGAGTGACACATCAGTAGTAAAATAGATATACAATTTCGGATGTAGTAATAATACCATTCAACTGTAAATAGCATAAGATTTAAAGTATGAAAAAAATGGAACACATATATATAAATGATTCATGATGTATTTGTCGAGGAAAAAATCCAAAAAAATCACAATGCAGGAATACAATACTAAACCAATGTACAAAATAAAATAGATAAAATCATCATCATCATAAGCGTCACCTTGGTCCCATGCTCTCCATCTTCAAAACAGTCAAGTACATGTTGTAGAAGGGCCCTTTCCCTTATCTATACCTGAAAAAATATAATATTATTGGGACCAAAAGAATGACCCAAAAAATACTAAGAATAAATCCTAGTAGGCAACCACCCAATAATGTGTGTGTAACAGTCAATGAATATATGGCAGAAAATAAGTAAACAGAGTAGTAAAGATCGAAGTACTCAATAGTAAACAATTCCACTATTCAATTTCATTTAATTCCATATATCATGTAAGCAGCTAATCAGAGCAGGTAACCCTCTCATATGTACTCGCTTCCTAACCCATCTACATCAACCCAAAAAACACAGGAAACTCTATGGTAAGTACTTATAATCCAACCCCACTGGTTCAACATAAGAATAGAATCTCTAGGGAAGAGATAGACGTCAATTCCTTCTATTGTCTCAGATTGGTTACTAAAAAGTGATCTTGGGAAGCAGTAATGTAACATTCCCCCTGTGTCATGCATCGAGGAACTATAGACACTCTGAGGAAGCACTTATGTCAATTCCCCCTATGTTCTCGCATCGTATAAGTAATAAACATAAACTCTGGAGAAGCCCTTACGACCATTATTCATATAGTCTACTACACCTGGTTCTCATGGCCCTGTGTAAGTCAATCAAGCACATTAATGCATATAGGCCAAATTAAATCTCAAGAACTACTTAGATAAACAGTATACAACATAACAGCATGTCAGATAAACAATCACTCCATCCTACAATACTAGGAATGGAAAAAAGACAGTCTAATAGGCTATGAATGACCAAATCTTCATAAACAAAACATGCATGGAAAACCACTTCCAAATAATAGAAATTAACCTTATTCACATTCAATTAACATTTATTCAAGAATACATGCATAGAAAGAAATTAACAGGGCTAAAATCATAAACATTCAATACCCTTTTGAAGGGTATTGGGAAATGTTTCACATATAACTCAAATACAATCTAAGGAAAGGAAAAAACCACCTACCTCAGTGTTTTAAAATCCTTATATGTTAATTTCAAGCCTTGAATCTCCTAAGAAAAATGTAGATCTAAAAAAATGCTTGAAACGCTCAACTGAATATAACTCTTGAAAGAGGAGGAATCAAGAAAAGAAGGTCTAGAAGAAGGAATATCTTAAGGAGGTTAACCCAATGCAATTGATGACGGTCAAATCAGAGAACCGATGATTGTTTGGGGTATCGGGGAAAGATCGTGGATGTACAGATTCTCCTGGATAAACATGGTCGAGAAAGAGATCTTTCTACCAGTTAGATGTGACCCAACCCATTTAATAAAATAAAATAAATGTAAACATTGTGTACATTATAAGTAAAGAATGTGTACATTCATTTATCGGATCCCACAATAGGCGGTCTCCAGGTAACCACACATAACCATGTGAATGGCCGTTACAGGGCCTACACCTAGCTACCCACGGTAACCGAGTAAACAGAATGTACTCATAAAGTACAAAGCTTGTACTGAAGAAATTTTCAGAAACTCTTCTTTTTCTCAAAAACATCAAGAAAATGAAAACATACCTAATAATAATATTTGGGTTCATACATTATACAATGTAATGGACTCACCCATCCTAGGGAATGTAGTAAGGTTTTTAAAAATTTAGTGTCTTACAAGACCATATCCACATCAATATCAAACTTATGATGTTTCATATTGAACATTTCAATAGTAAAATCCTATGCGCGTACATGTTCTAACATGAACATCATGAATCAAATAAGTATCCATGATCAAGAAATTTCAATCAAAACAACCATCATGTTCACAATCTATAGAAAGAATAGTCATTATAACGATAATATTACAATAATAAAACATATTATCCTTTTTATTTCAAAGTAATAAAATTATTATCCAATATGAATCTATAAACATGTATAGTATCAAAATCATTATAGTGTTAGTGAAATATATTAATTATTATATTATTTATAATAAATATGATATGAGAAAAATCATTCTATGGATTATAGAAAATAATTCCATAGTAAAAACACTATTTTTTCTAATAGAGCCTAATTGGTTTAACATAGTCATCCCCAAGGAAAAATTTATTCATATAAATTAATGCAGTAGATATCTAATTATATTAATTATCACCCTAGTATGAAATACTATCATGGTTTTCTATAAGGAATATTCTTTTTAGTTCATGGAAAAAATGAAAAGTAAAATCCTATAACTAGGGGTATAAGTTTTATAAATATTATTTAATATAATTTAGTAGGTTTTGTGTCACTTATAAATAAAATATCCCATAATAATTATTAAAAACTAAGAATTAGAAGAAGTAAAATTTATTTTATGGATAACTTTTAAAAAGATAATTGGGCTATTAATAGGTGATCATATTTTGTAAAGAAATTTAAAATAAGAAGTTATAAGGAGGGGAAACTAATTTATCAAATATTTAATAAAAAGTTCCATTACAAAAATTAACATATCTTAAGTCATCCAAAAACATTATGAAATGATTGGTACTTTAAAATTTTCTATATTCAGTGAATTTTAAACCATATTATTTAACATGGTGAGAAACTTATTTATACCTCATTAACCCAACCATCGCATAACAATGTGAACTATTTTAACTGTAGGTTATTTGTGGTTTGTAAACTAAAATATAATTTTTATTTATGTGGGAATAGATGATTCCAATTTTAAAATATTTTTAATAATCCAGAAATATCACATCTATATATATACTAATATTAGGTATTTTTCCATGTTATGTGTCAAACTACCATGCCTCCACATCAGTTTTTCAATTTTTTTCCTCCCTCCAATTACCCATGTCGCCCCACTGCATGCTACCTCTTCTTCTATGTGACTCCCTATCCCTCTCCAACTTATGTTCTCCAGGGTTACGACCTATAATTCCCACAACCCCAACCTCTATCATCCTCCAACTCCAAATCAACCCAAAGTCTATAGCCCTCCTTATCTGACCTATGGTTTCTCCTCAATTGATCTACAGTCTATGTGTTTTTGATTATTCTAGTTGTGGTCTGTATTAACCTATTTGTGACCTAGAGTTCCCCCAAATTCCTGACACCTACATCAATATCCTCTCGATTTCACTGTATTCAATCCTGATGGTAAGTATTCTTCCTCCTAAACTATGTTTAAGCATTCATTTGAACTGTGTTTTTCATCTAACACCCATTTCAGTTCACAATTTCTTTGGCTCGCAAATCTGTTTATAACTGCCACCGCTACGTAATATTCTTACACACAAGAAAAAACACTACCAACGACGACTTCACCGTGCTACATCGACAACACATGTTACTTCGATTTCTCTTGCTGCTTTTCCTCTCGACCAAGGGTTGTCGCAGCACTTAGCCACAAAGTACTTGATGCCCTCCAGTTTCCCTCCCTGAGCTCGCTCTCTGAATCTGCTCTCCCGCTCCCCTCAACGAATCCCCTCTGAACTCACGACTCTGAGTCCGCGTCATCCAACAAGCCTCGACCCCTCACCTCAGGCTAATCCAACCGTTTGTGATCTACCTATGGATGCTTCGGCTTCTTCGACTCTGCTTGATCCTCCTTCGGCTTCTCTTCCTCAACCTCTTTAGTGACACCATGCTTCTCTTCTAACTTATCCACCTTATAATAATCAAACATATGGTAATTTACCATTCATAACTTCTGAGTAAATTATTCTCATCTTTTCAATTTTTTATTTTAGAATATTCATAATGGGACAATTTTTTAACACATTCATTAATTTTTTTAGGTCAAAAATGAGTAAAACAGAGCAGAAAAGTGTTTTCTAGTGTCCTTTCATATTTCTATTTACAAATTGGTAGGAATCAGGTCCCAATAAGCTTTTTTTTGTAAGCCAATCATTTGTTTCTTCCTATCACTTATCACATGCCTCTAATCTCACCATTTTCAATTCAAATCCCAGTTTATAATGTCATCCATTTTTTTATTCATTGTTTTTATTTGTTACATTCTTGTGGAAAATATCATTATGTTTATATATTTAATTGTTTTTAGATGATTTTTGTTTTCTATTTCCTATGATTATATTCTCTAATGATGAGAATCTAATAATTTAAAATCTAGTTTTTTATATTTTTCCCATCTATGTTCGATTAATCGGGATAAAACTGATTTTCTTTAGTGACCATTAGATGTCTTTAATAGAGGATAAAAAATTATTGAACCCACATTCTGAGTGACATGTGATGCATTTTTCATTTCTTGGTTGGAACATGCATGTTTTAAAAGTACCTACTCATTCACCCAGATCAAATTTAAATAATATGATATGGTTTCATGTTTGGTTATTTAATGCTTTCGATACAAGGTTGGAATCTGTAGTTTAGCCGATGTTGCTCCATCTTCCAACATCAATGGCATTAAAAAGGGTTAAATTGTGATATAATTTTATTTTCAAGATTAAAATTAATATTTTTTCTTTTGTCATTAATGAACCACATGGTATTGATATCATTTTACAAATTTGATTTATTATTTATGGTCATTCATAAATGGAATTAGTATTTAGAATGATATTGCAATGTGCCTTAGTGAAGGGTTTGGTAGGGATAATTCAATATTATACATCTATTAACTGTGAATTTAAATATTTATCTTTAATATTTAAATGATTCTATATTTTTAATTGCAGAACACAACACAAAGGAAAATTTACATCACATTTGGTCTTATGATATAAGTTCCCTTTCATCAGTGGACTGGAAAATTTCCTATTTGGACATAATTTATATTCATTTACCAAGTGGTAAAATGTTATAATCTAATGCTTTTGATGTGAAGGTATTTCACTACTATAATGAACAATGTAAATTTTTTAACATGTGGTATAATATCTCTTTCTATATGTGACACCCCTTTATTATCATGGTATGTTAATACTATGAGAAATTCATTTTAATCACTATTACATTATTTAATTTTAAACACTTCTATATTAATTGGTAATTTTTTATTTATTCTGAGCTTATAATTTTTTACATTCTAATTTTTTATTCAATATTTTGAATTTTTACTCAATATTCATCGTGGCTTCAGATTTTCACTGTACATGTAATGATATTCAGGAACTACATAAATTGAGGCATGCGATACATAAGCTATTTGAAACTATATTTCATTTACAATTGAAAATAAAATGCATTTTCAGGACACCTTTTTTCAGCTTCTTGTTACTTCCTCATTTGGGATCCTGCAATTAATGTATAAATTTTTCTCTTTCAAATGAAACTATAGTTATAAGACTTTATGGTCAATTCCAAGAATATATTTTGTATCTACTTTTGAAATCCATGTTTCGTAAGGTATTTTTGATCTGTTCCTCTAATAAAATTAATATATATAACCTTATATTCATGCTTTGTTATGTTTTCATGGTTTCCTAATAATGGAAATGTATATATATATATTTCTAAACTCAATTTGGATTTTCACTCGCTCACTTTATATCCCTATATTTATTTTCCTCTTCCCATCAGGTTATTACTCATGCGATGGTTGTAGACATAGATATATGTATTATGGTTTCTATTGTTGTTGGTGTGAAAACTAGAAAACAATATAAATATATAGACATGTTTGAAATAATTGTTGGAACTATAAAGAGATGTTGAGATATAATGTTTACTGCAGAATTCCATCTAATAGAGGTTAGTATCAAAAAAATGATATTTCCTATTTTAGGTTTTAAAATTTATTATTTAATTTAATGTTGAAAAAAATATAGGTTTTTGTTGGTCTATGAAGGCCAAGAATTATCATGTTACATAGACTCCATAGATTCCCCCAAACTCTAACGGAGTGTCACAATAGTATACGCACTATGTGTGAAGAAAATATAGATGTATAGCTTGTGTGAGACAAAAAAACATTGTGAAAAAACAATATAGGATACACACAGTGGGAAAATAAATACATTTTCAATTTACGTACTTTCAAAGAACTGAGTCATTTTTCTAAAAATTGATTGGTTAGTCCATTGGGATGGTCTATATACAACGAAAGTTCATTTTGAGTTTGTGTAGTTCTATACTCAAAATATGCATTAATGAAAAAGAAAACAAACTTTCATTTTGTTAGTTCTAAAAATTTCCGTAAATTAAATATGAAGTTATGAAAATGATCGAGATTTTTTTTTATTAAGTTAACTAACCAATCCATTTGCAGTATAAACTTTCTATTCAATGTACTAACCTTTCAATTTTTATATCATACAATAGTTCAGTCTATATACAACATGTAGTTCAGACATCATTGAAAATTGATTGGTTAGTCCATTTTTCAGTAATGGAGTTGCAATTCACACCTCTTTGAAACCTAACTCCAAAATGTAAAATAGTAAAAATACAGTCAATGAGAAACATAATTAGTTTCACCATTGGAAACCTCACCTTCCAACAAATTGGTTGGTGCATTTAGTAAAAGATACAGCCAGTTTCACTAAAATGAATGTTCATTTTCAGAACATTCAATTATATCTCATTTTTGTTATGTTTTTTTCTCACATTTTAATTATAAAATTAGTTGTAGAGAAATTTAGAACATGATTTCAATCAACAAAAATTTGATACGGAAGATACATTACCCACATTTACAAGACAAATGTATCTAGATTTTTTGTGAGGATCAGACCTGATCAGGTACATAATTTGTTCTATACAATATTGAAACCATTATTATTAGAAAAAATTTTAATGTCATTCATTTATCATTTTTTATAATAATAATTAAAATAAGTCAATTGGAGGCATATAATCAAACACTTCTTTATGAACTTAATCAAAATGAATCATTATTTTGTTCTTTTGGTGTTTTACATGTTTTAGTGCTATTATGGTGGTGCCATGATTATACCAAAGACCTGTTACAGGAAAAACATTATTTTTTGTTGATGGAAATTTGTTAAATTTTAGCCAAGGTTTGGCCATCTCACATAGAAGAAGATGGTGTTCTTCCCTGACTAAGAAACATGGTGGTAATAGATGATCGGTTATGGTTCCCATGGTAGCATGGGGTTACCTCCCAATGTAGAGGAGGGTATCCAATTGACAACTGATAATGAGGAAAAAGGGGTTGAAGCTGAGGCTAGGGCTGGGACTAGATAATTCATATAAAAAATAGGTGAATTTTTATGTACTTATATGTGTTTTCATATTCTTCTCAAAACAAAATTCTATGAAAAATATAGTTCAAAATAATTTACATCAAATGAAATGGGTCACAATAGTTTCATCTCTAGGGTAGTTGTTATAGGAGGCGTTAATAGAATGAAGAAACAACAGTTACAAGATTGAAAAAAAGAGAGGTCAAGAGAAGTAAGTAATCCATTATTATTATAATCGAGACACCTCTCCACCACCACACATGGTTGTTTACCTGTAATCCTTCTCTTCAGTGCCACACTCATTTTACAGATCCCATTAAAGCTGAAGTAGGGCACAAACCATCGTAGTTGAAATAGTGGATGAACCATCGCAGCTGAAATATGGCACGGATCGGGGGGCCCACAGAACTTATTTATGGACAGAACAATTATTTCTGACATAAATAAATTCAATTATAATCTACATTATTATCATTGTAATATAAATATTTCTTATTGAAATCAGCATTTATTTTATAGTTCCCCGCATTCTTATTTAAATATGAATTTATTATGGAGTGTCGTGTAATTTCACAGGTGACTAATAGTTATTTATGAAGTAAAAGATAAATGAGGATTGACAAAACAACAATTCTAATTATTCACTAGCTATCCTTAAGAAGATTTCAATCTAACAATGTACCTCAGATCCCCATATCATAACAATATAATGATTAAGGTTCATTTCCATTACATTTGGATAATATGTTTAGTAACCAGTCTATACTATGGATTATAATGTTTAAATATCAAGGGAATCCCAATAATAATGAAAAATAATTCATAATAACTCCTAATATAACAACAATGTTTATGAATTTTACAATATAAAAATGATGAAAAACGTTTTTTATAAAAATAAATCCTAGAATTAGTCTATAATGATTTATATTTATTATTATTTATATTTAATTTCAAACAATTTATTGATATCAATAATATATATATATGGTTCAATATTTATTTATAAAATATTATAGGTAGTATTCTTGTAACCATAGCTCAAGGTCTACTCATTCAATTGAAATATAATGAATTGAGCCTCAATGGTTACCTGAATTGGAACCTGACCAGGTCCTTCACTAGACCGAAGGGTGTTAATAATTTCTTGGGGCTAGATAAAGGCGCCATAGACTAATTTACAAGCAATAAGAATGATTTCACACTTTAATTAAAGTAAATTCACAATGATAAATTGACGTTAAAATTATTCATGACATAAACCTATGTCAGACGTCCATGTAAAATAAAATATGTAGAAAAAAGGAAGAAGATATAATCAATTAACATATATGAAATAACTCATCTCATGTTCCAATGAACACCATAATACAACCTCTTTCTATTATACTTCCAAACTCCACATATATAGTTCACAACTAATTTCCTTAATTGAAAGTGGAAAATGACTATTTATTTTAAAAAACAAAAATTAACAAAAATTAACACTGACAGACATGAAAAATCTATAACGTGCGACCCAATGAAAATATCAATCCAAAACATATATATTAAAATGAGAGAAATATGGAATCTAAAACGTTGATATAATATAGGAATGTTCACAAATCTATTAGAAGGTAAACTCCCACATTGGTAAAGGCCCAACTAATAATTAAAATCATATTTTGTACTAGTTTTATTTAATTTAAAATTTTAGTTGTTTTTAATTATTATATATATAAAATATTCTAACACATCAATATTGTTTTCAAATCATTCCTCCAACTATTATTAAATAGTAAAATTCCATTATGAGGTTTTCATTGAAAAAAATGAACATATCAAAAAAGTAAATATTTTTTATTTATAAAACCCTTATTAAGACATTTATAAATCCCATTTTAAAACAATTCCATATGGAATGAATAAGTGTTAAATAAATGTACCACATTATTAATAAATCAAAATTAGTATTTTAATTTATCCAATGGTTATAAATAAGTCAATAAATAACGGGATAAAGCATAAATTCATATAAACCACATATATAAACCATCAAACACTAAATGGTAATCAAATGATCTAACCTACACTACCAAAAAACTGGGTTTCCGCATTTCCACAAATTAACTGTGCTAGAAAAACTCTAATAAAGTGGGTTCCTTTATCAGTGCTAACAAAGTGCTGATAAAGTTTGTTTATAATAGCACCTAAAAAAGATCTTAAAAGAGCTCCTTTATTAGTGCTTTTTACCACTAAAAATGCCCCCCATTATCATCAATTTTTTATCACTGATAATGGGGAACCCTTTATCAACGCTTATTTTAGTAGCACTAATAAAAGAGGGGATTTATCAGTGATCATTTCTAGCACTAATAAATGGTATATTTTATTAATAATATTTCATGAAAACTAATATATATATATATGTATGTATATTTATTTTGATATAAATATAATATATATTTTTTAAATATGTTTTAGATAAGTTTAAATAGACTATTTCATTTTATATATAATAAATTCAGTGAAAATGGAATTTAAATATTTTAAAAAATATTATTAACTAATAATTTCATAATTATCATTGACTAAAAATCAATTGATAATAATTTGTTGTCAAATAATAATAAATTATCTAAAATAAGTTTAAAATGTAACACAATATTAAAATAACCATAATTTTTTTATCGGGTGTCCTTTTGAGCTCTGTAGCATATCAAATCGAAGTCTGCATCGATCTCTACACGTTAATGGCCTAAGGGAGTCTTTTGTCATAATTTTCGAGGAAAAAATGCCTAGAATGCCTCCATATCTATGTTTTTAGTCAGGATACCAAAAACTTTTATCTTTCAAGCAGTAATAACTACTGATATAGATATTCTACAGGCATGTACCACAAATCATATCAAGGATTTTTTTCTTTTTCATTGATTTTTCTAGATGTAGAGTTAAAAAAGACTTCTGGATTAGAATATATAATCGTTTTAACATTCTATGACTTTTCAAATACACATATAAATTTATTTATTTTTAAATATATATATGTGAGTGTGTGTTTGTCAGTGTGTGTGTGTATCGTATAAATGTATGTATGTATTTATTTATAAACATAATTAGAGAACATTTTTTAGTGTATTTAAAACTAATTTTATTAATATATATTTATATAGAAATAATTATATGGATAAAAAATTATAACTAAATATTCATATACATATATATATATTAATATATTAATATATATTAATATAAGAATATCTATATATATATACATATTAATATATGAAATAATATATATGTATTAATATAACTAAATATTTTAATTTTAATATGAAACTATATTTATATACAAATAAGTATAATTATATATATATCATTAAATGGAGAAAAAACCAAATTTTTTAGTGGTAATGGTGGATTCGTGCAATGGAGGAGGTCTCGAGTTTGAGTTCTGGTGGAAGAAAGGGTACATGAGTAATTTGGAGGGAGTTTCATGGGAAAGGGTAGTGTGTTGTGAGAGGGAGGGGGCTCGGCCTAGCACTGATAGGGGGCCAGGAAGTATTAAAATCTCCCATGTCAATAAATTCTTTTTTACTTTTTATATTTTTTTAATTTTTATTAAGGATTTTTTATAGCGCTGATAAAATACTCCTTTTATTAGCGCTGGTAAAAGGTCTATTATCAGTAGTTTTCATATCACTTATAAACGGGACCCCACCCCATATATTATAGACTCAATTAAAATCTCTTTTTAGCTCAATTAATGCCCTTTTCTAAAGTTGATAAAGGCCAAATTTGTAGTAATTCTAGGTCATATAGTGAGAATGCCCAATAATTTTAATAACATTACCAACATGATTTTATAGACTCCATCCAACACTAGCCACTCAAAAAACCTATAGGCATCATCATTAGAATAACAAATCCCATTTATCCTAATAACAAAGTATAGGAGACACTAGTATCATGTGACCATCTATTTAAACACAGGTCTATAATTTCCACAATGATACCTAAGTTCTAAGAAAAAAATTATTTAGGGTGAGAAAAACCATAGTAAATGGTCAATAAGATTATCAAAAAAATAACAAATAACTCCATTTCACCTAGAACTCCCTCTGAATAAACATACCTTAAGAAGCGATATCATATCACTATATACGTCAAAAACAAAAAATTTATAGGAAAAATAATATTATATCTTATAGAGTTCCATACACATAAAATTTTTAAAACCCATTTAAATGTGACTAATGAATTTTTCACTAAAAAGGACTCATAGATCAATGCTATATCCTTTAATGGTTTGTAATTTCATTTCAAAAAAATATTTCTAAAACGATTCTTAACATGTCAATGTTTAAATAATTTGGAAATTTTTTCTAAATAAAGGCATTTAATTCCTTTTTAATGCTAATTTAAAGATCTATAAAATGTTTATTAAAAACCTATTTGGGTCCAAAACATTACCATTAAATTTATTTCATAACCCGATAAAGGTAAATAAATTTTTAAAAAACATAATTAATTTAAAAACGTCCCTAAATTTTTTTAATAGTAATTGAAAATTCATGAATAATGTGTAATTTTATGTAAAACATTTTAAAAATTAATTTTAAGGGCCAATACGTCTTTAAAAATATTCAATATAACAAATTCAATGTTAATTCGGTCAATTTCTCATGAATATGATGTGAATAGTTTGTTGAAATAGTTATTTATCATGATCCAAAATTAAGAAGTCCTCATTATTGATTTGAATATTATTTAAAACGTGATTTTGATTAAAATTATACATTAAAATATTTTATTCAAGTGTTATAAAATATAAATATGAATTGAAAACACAATAAATCATGTGTTTAAAAATTAAAATTTTGGGAATGAGTAAAAACTTCCTAGTATTGAATGTGTAAGGTTTGAAAATCCATGAATTAGATGATATGACCCTAGAAATAAAATCACACACCCTTTAAGGAAGAAAAAAATTATAGGTCAATTTTACACCTTAGGGTTCATTAAAAATGAAATTCAACTTAGTGGATGCAGAGAGAAGAAAATATAAAGTATTTGAAGAAAGGGATAGAGATTGTGTTTCCCTAACCTTAGTGATTCACCTTTAAACCATAGGACGAGTAGGTCGAAGGATGTGTGGAATACATGAGGGATACCAACTTTGGGATATTATTTTAATTAGTGAGAGGAGGAGTAGAGGGGTATTGATTTTGGTAAATTGGATCGGAGGTTAAGAATTTTAAAACCCAATATTTTAATTCATATGATGATCTATATGTTTGGTATTCATTGTTTTATAACCACTATTCCAACCATTAATGATATCCAGATATCCCTATGAATGACACATTATCACTTATTAAGTGAAAAACCTGATTAATAAAACTATATAGATACCATGAAACATGTAGTCTACAAATAAAAAGTATCCCCAGAGTTTATGAAACCATGTTGGTTATCTGTGAGACCGAATACAAACTATAAAATTTAAAAAAAATATGGTGATAAAATGAAAAAAATAAATTTCAAAAAATAATATTAAATTTAAAAATCAGTAGTTTCATGTGGTGTTTGTATACAACATCTATAATTATTTATTCACATATTAGTCCATTTACAATGGATAAAATACAACAAAGCACTAAAACGTCAATACAATGAAAAAGAGGTGTAATGTCTAAAGAAACAAGTATAGATCCTACCCATGGAACACACCGAATAAAAATATTCAAAAAATAAATAAGACATATCCACATATGAAATCCAATAACACAAAGAGGAATTCAACTCAGAAAAAAGAGACATAATGAAAAAAACAACTGATGTCTATTAATGATTTCCTAGCATTTTCACATCATATAAAACGGCGGGACAAATATCCATAGATTCTATATACTAAAATATATAAGGGTAATTAAATAAAACACAATAAATTTTTAAATTACTTTATCAATATTACCATCCATCCAAAAAAATTTCTATACACAAAACTAGAGAAGAAAAAATACAAGACCAAAAAACCAACCCTAGCATCAATACAATCAACTAAAAATGAAATATAACTGAAAAAATATTCTTCAAAATGAAATAACATTGTCATTATCATGGGTCAATGAAC
The DNA here is from genome assembly GCA_963277665.1 of Viscum album. NCBI lineage: Eukaryota > Viridiplantae > Streptophyta > Magnoliopsida > Santalales > Viscaceae > Viscum > Viscum album. Next base: position 1,717,856,697 of record OY728130.1, read on the forward strand.
ATGAAATAAAAATATATTAGTAAAAAACACATATAGAACCACCAGTGGTGAGTGTATTTAAATCCAAATAGTTGTAACTAAATTACGATTAGACCACACCTTACCCAGATTCCCAAGAAACTATTGATGGATTCATTGATCAATAAAACAACATTGAAACCCCAATTACCCAGCTCTAAAATAGAACCCACAAAAGCATGATCCTTACTAGGGAATATGAATTTGAAATGAGTAATTATCCACAAAAACACACATATAATATTCAAAAAACCAAATAAAAATTAAAAAACCCCCAAAATTTCAGGCTCAACTACTTGTCCAATAAAATAGAATCACTAAAACAATGATGAAAAAAAATCAAATATTTATTGGGAACTCACTAGGTCATTTCTACCGAAAAATGATGACATAATAGCATTTCTAAAATAGTTGGAAAAAGTATTTAACAATCATTGAAACAAATAAAATAGTAAGAAATATTTCGTCCTAACAACATGGTTCTAGGACTAAGTAAGTCCTAGGGGACTACACTTAAATTATATGGAGTATAGCCCTAAATATTCCTGACATGATATTGAATAGAAATCATTTTTCTTAACATTCATGAGTGTATTAATTTAAATACCATGGAATATGAACTCAACTATCTCCATCCTTATATATCAATATAAATATTCCTGTCACCCATGAGGGGAAAAAAGGAAAAATATATTTCTAAAAAATGAATCTAATCATAAAATATAAAACCAATTTCTATTAAATACATTATATTTGAAACAAAATATTAAATTCATTTAAAAAAAACAAATACTTGATGACCAGATGATCCTCAAATTCAATTATTTTTTTTAATCTTCTAAAAAATCCAAATTTTTAATCACATTAAAAAAAAATTATTTAAAAACCATTCTCTTTTAGATCACCTTCTAAAAATATTGTCAATAAAAATTTTAAACTCCATCACATCATTTTAGAAAACCTGAAACAACACATATAAAATTATTTAAATTTAATGAATTACATAAATCATTTATATTTTTTAAAAATCACAAAATAAAAATAATACTAAAACAACCTTTTTATGTAAATATTACATCATAAACATATGAAAAACTCATGTACATTTTCCTCAAATTATTCATAGGGACCAGAACATATCATTTGAGATTTAATGATGTAAAAAAATAACTTTAATGGAATGGAAATCCATGCAGAGTGTGGGTATGTGATCTGGCAGACCTAGTTTCAATTGTGTGTTTTACTTTATGAAAATATAAGGACAATATTTCCATGATAACCACAAAGTTTTCCTAACCACTTGAGTTACATATGTAAATTTTGATAAATATTAATTTCCACACCAAATATTAAAATAATATTAAAAAATAATTTCATGGTTTCAACAGTCTGTCACGTGACCCAAATAAAATCCAAATGCATATTTAAATACCCAAATGAACAAATAATCTCAAATTTTATCATAATAGGTAGTGATAAAGAACATATCCATGATCAACCTTTTGATTTCAAACGTGATCATAATATTTTCTCTAACATGACACCAAAAAATTAAATATGGGATTTTTATGAACATGGGATACCAATGAAGAAACAAGGATCTAAAACCTTTTATAAGGAATTAGCTACATTTTAAACCTGGATCAAAAACTTAATTAGTCAGAAAATGGCCTAGGGATCTTCCTAATCCACCTGGTCTAGCCATACATTCCAAATAATTAGAAACAATCAATCTGAATGACTTATCAATTTAATCAACAATAAATCATAATTATAATTTTAACTAAAATATGACATATGCGTAAACATTTTAAGAGATGAAACTCAACCGAATAAATATTAAAACGTAACTAGATATAATCAATTTAAATTAAATGCAAACCCTCATCTCACCCTCTAAGGCCTATTACAAAAATAGACCCTATAAATGATACATCTAAACTTCACATGTAAAATACCTGAAAAAACCTATAACTAAAATAACGGATTTTCTATGTGGATGATAATACAAAAATACAAAAAAAAATACAAATAAACATAACCAATATGTCACTTGGAATCGAAGAACACAATTAATATAAAAATTGTAACCCAATGTTGGAGAAAAATATTGAAACTAAAACAATGATATAACAAATGTGTGAGAAAAAATTCCTAGTATGTCACCACATTACATTACAAATAACCAACCATTAATTATAAACCCATTTCAAGATAGTTTATGTTAAATTAATAAAATATACATTTTACATGCCACTGTATAAGAAATCTAATAACAGACCTATTTGGTTTTATAAAAATCACACTTATTTTCATTAAACGAAACCAATCACTTTGAAATATATTATTTAAAACATGAACACCATATAAAGAAATTCATTTTAATTAAAATACCATTTTTAAAATATTTCCAATACCCCTTTTAAAACCAACACACATAATGAAACTGAAATAAATGAAAATAATTTATTTTAATAATAAATATCGTTACATAAATCAATAATTATGCCTATGATAATTAAAAACATTAAAGTGATTCTAAAAATATTAATTATGAAAAGTATAATTGAAAAATAATGATCACCCAAATCTACTAGAACAATCCCTCCATGGAAAAAAAATATATAACTAAAACATAATATTTATATAATAAATGACATAGTAGAAAGTGAAAATAGAAAAAACCCGAGATATGATGAAGATAAACATGAATGATCGAATGAATTAGTATATTTAGGTGATAATGTGACCATTGGAATAGTAACACGACCTTTAGGAATAAGAACTCAACCATTTAAATAGTAACCAAGATCATAGAATATTAATTTGAACTCAAAATAATAAAATAAAATATAATTAATATTTATAATTATTAATTTAATTAAATATAAATAATATATATCCATAAATAACATCATTGTTAAAAAATCAACGAAAATCTAAGAACATATATAAAGAACTATATTACAAGGTATTTCTTAAAAAATTATTTATATTAGAAATTATAAAAAAAATTTAGAATATTATTGTTATAATATTAATATAAATATTTAATGAAAAAATTTAGAATATTCGAAGGGTCCTTTTTTGGTAATTCTAAAAAATAATTAAATTTTCATGTGAGTAGTAAAAAATACAGTTTTTTCTGAACTGATATATTTAAAATTATATCAATAATTAAACTACAATGAACTAATAAAATATATAAAATTACTATAAAAAATAAAATATTAAATTTTATTAATGAATAATTTAAATATAATAATCATATTTTTTTAAATTATAAATAATTTTCCAGAGTCTAAAAAATTAATTATTCCATTAAAACACCATATTTTTATTTTTAAAAATTCCATTTTAATAAAATATTTCATAATAATTATTACATATTTTAATGTCCAAAACATTATTTTTTATGGATATATAATCCATAATTTCATAAATATCACTATTACATGGTTTAATTGTGATGTAATATTTTATTCAATATTTTATTCTAAAATACCACCCTTATAATGAATAAATAACCCTTATCCATCCCCTTATAATTACACACCTACATCACTTAACAGAGAATGATTTCTACCAAAATACTCTCTCCTAATTCTCTTTTAATCCCTGGTGATATTATTTTATCATCCAAAATCCATTTTTTCATGATTATAATGCATGTAGAGAATTAATCACCCCAAGGAAGTGATAATGTCCTTTCATTCTTTTATTTTCATTGTATAATTTTATAACCGCCCTATATTTTCAAACTCAATTCTCATAATATAATAACAATTATTTTTAAATGATCTTAATTATTTTAATAAAATATAAAAATTTTACTTTTAATATAATCATATATTATACATATCATGCCTCCTCTTTTGAAAATACCCTGTTAACGGTTGGTTAACCTCATACAAATTCATATACAAATCATTCCTCATCACAAAAATAATGGTCAGTTATAATAAATTTTATTAGGATATATATATATATTTTAATATTTAGTAATTTATTCTATGAACGTATAATTTACATTGATCAAAAATGGTAATTGACGAAAAATTGGTAATTTTTAAGTAAAACATAATGAAAATTAGTTTCTCATTAACCAAAGGAATTATGAAATAAACTATAGGTTTTATAATGTATAAATAGTTTAAAAATTATAGTAACTCAATTATATTTCAATTTTTTAATACAACTATGTTTATCATTTTGAAGATAAAAAATAAATTAAATATAAATGGATTTAATTTAGGGTATTCTCAAACCCACACAATTTTTTTTGGTTTATTACCCTTTAACATTTATGTGAGTATGAATTTTTATCCAATATCTAAAATTCATCCATTAAATATTTTTTAGAGGATATAAATGTTTCTAACCATATAAAAATATATTATTATTCATTTACAATTATTTTTTCAATAGTATTTTAATTTCTAAAAAATATCTTGAATCCACTTGATTCTTTTTCAACTTTCATATAAAAATAAGATATTATCTACTTATGCCTGACATTTTTTAATTATCATTGCAATCCAAAAGTTTATTTAAGGAAGAATTATTTTATAAATCATCAATTCAAGTGATTCCATTTCATAGGTCATTTCAGGACAATGATTTTCATTCTTCCATGTGACATGCCAGATTATATGAATTTAATGATGGGAATTGTGGGATATGAATTATATATCCCTCCAAAAAATTCGTTAATATTACATATTGCATGAGATGATGTTAATTATTCATGAAAATTATGTTATATTTGTTCACATTTAGGATATTCTCATTTATCCACATACATATTATGTCAACATGATACCATAATTGGTCACATCAAATTGTGTTATTCAGAAACATTGACATGATGTCATATTTAATACATTTTATAAATATTTTACATTCAATAAATATAACCAATGTTTCCCTCATTTTTATATTGGTGTAACTATTATTATGATTTGAATATTTCTATTATTCTCACCCATGTACTGTTGATCCATGTCTTTTATTACTCCCCATAATGGGATTTTATGTCCCCACTTTCATTGAACATTATAGTCAAGTGATTAAATATAATAAGAATAACTTGTGATTATAAATTGATAAATAAGATTTCATTAAATAAATTTTTGTGTTTTATTATTTATAATTGTTTTATGGTCAAAATATTCTCAAGGAAGTAAACATTTGTATCATGGATTTTTATCACTATTATGTTTTTTATCATTAAAATGATTTCACATCCACATAATAAAAATTTGTTTTATTATATTTGGTATCATATAATGGATTATAAATTTTTTTAAATAGGATTAAGAAACATCATTTAAAACCATAACTATAATTTGACTTATATGTAAACATCATGTAAGAATTGTTTCAAAAAATTATAAACATATGGATCACATTTTATATTACTTTATATTAAATTTTTGTACAAGAATAATTTATTTTTTGAATATTAATTGACTTAAAATTAATTAAAAAATATTATCTTTAAAAAAGGGTGGGAACCTAGAGAAACCACTCCACAAACTCAGGTGAAAGAAAGAATAAAGATTGTCAAAATGAACATCTTAATTCAATAGTATATGGAGTTCAATATGTAATGGTGATGACCGCACAACTATATCACGCTATGAAAAAGACCAAAACTAATTGGAATGTCATGAAGTACCCTTGAATTAGCAACTAGACATTGAGTCCTATATGTCAAAAAACCCAATGTTTAGTGGACCATATGATCCACTTATTTTGGTAATATTGGGTTAACTAAATGGAGGGGATATTTTCCATGCTCTAATATTCTGAGAAGGAGAAATTGACTCTAGCCATATATCATTTAAGTAGATAATCCAGTAAATGGTCTTCATTAATAATGAATTACAATAATAAGGATAAAATGGAAGAGATGGAATTAGAATTTATTAATAAAATAAATTTTAATAAATAATCCCTGAGATCTCATAGAAAAAAATAGTGGCTAAATTCATAGATATGAATAAAAAGTAATTATATTCTATCATAGATTACGAGGCAAAAATCACAATGAATTATGTATATTCATTAGGATTCATTACAAATAATGAAATAAAAATTGATATATTATTTCGTGGTTTAAAGACACACATTCAAAAGGATCTAGCTATATGATACATTGGTAGTTATGAATAAAAAGTTAAATGTTATCTCAAAATAGAGATAGAATTTGGAAATTTGCCACATGGATTTTGAGATATGAAGATAATAATAGATTCTTAAGATGGTGGATCAAAATAAAAAGGAAGAAATAGGATCAAAAAAACCACACTTGAAATTTGTGAGATAAAATATTATTGAAGTTTTCTTAAATGGATTGGGAAATTAATAATTTGTGATATAGAGTTACACCAATATCATTACTGTTTGAAGACACATAATTAATTTGATTTAAAAGATTTAGGAATGAAAGGAAAGTCTTAATAAACCAACCATGGATAAATACATAAACTATTGGAAGAAATTGAATTATGACTTCTAGAGAACTAAACAATGGGACCTTGGGTATAATCATGATCAGTATCCACCACTACCATAGGATAAATTGAAATCTTATTCCGTCACTATTTCTAAGGAGAAGTGTGAAACAGAAGTGGTAAAATATATATTTTCATTAATCTCATGAAAGGAAACTATTATATTTTATTTGGGATCTATGAATTATATTATATCCTACATTTATGTTGAAATGTTGAATCCATGTACTGATACATTAATTTAGACTTATGTGTAAAAAACCTGGTGGTGTAATTATTTTAACTAAACTGTTGAAATATAATCAGATTAGCATATGTGGGATGTTTATTCTAATAAATATCATATTCTTTCAATTAGAGTAATTTTAAACTGTAGAATTAATTGATTAAATTTTATAAGATTGAGTTCAAAATGATATTAAGATAAGTAGTTATTCATTTATATTCTAAGACACTTAATTCATTTTTACAAATAAATAAATGATCATGAATATCTTTTCAAGAATCCCTCAATTGTGTGGTTGCTGACACCCTATAAATAATTATATCATTCCATAATTTCAAGTTGATGAATAGAATTATCCATTTGGAAATTTAAATTTTTAGGGAAGAACGTGATGTATTTCCTGAAAAGTTACCCCAAAACCCACCGCTATGTCAATAGATATTTTTCGCAGTAATTATTATACATAAAGAAACTTCTATCTCCAAATTCACATATAATATTTCCCTAGTAAAACTGGTGGTGTTAATAAAATATCAATAAGGGAACATAGATAAATTTTTCATATTCTATAGTGCATGATTTAGAGGTCCACCTATGATATTTGTAAAGGGAATGAATTTATAAATAATACTACGTATTTTCAATAATCTAATAAGTGACAAATGCTTTTTAATGGTGTAGATTCATTCTGGATTTCATAATCTAAATGAGAGGAATCAATATATTTAGATGATGTCAATCTATACAAGGTATGGGAACAATGAGTACATAGTGGTGACGTTTAGACATACTAACCCCCAAGGATATTCATGGATTTGATGAATAGTGCCTTTATTGATTTCCTTAATAAAAATTTTGTTTTATTTATTAATAAAATTCTCATATACTCAAAGATCAAGGATTAACCTAAAGAGAATATAATTATATTTTTGGAAGTATTAGAAATAGAGAATATGTATTCTATGTTCAGGATGTGTGTCTTTTGGATTAAAAAAACACATTAAATGGACATGTGATCACAAGTAAGGGAATTTTTGTGGCCCCTTAAAAAATAGGCTATTGTGGGATGACCTCGAACCACTAGTGCCATGGAAATCCATTATTTTAATGAATTATCTAAGTAATACATACGTTTTTTCAGAAAATAATCATTTTTTTATATCAAAAAAATACTAATTATCAAATAAAGGTCTAAAGTATGTATGTATTGAATAATATGAGGATCATTTTGTGAAGATTAAAAAGACTCCAATCAATTCACATGTAAGTATAATTCCATTAAATGGATAATGTTTTTTGATAAATTTTCATGCATCAATGATAATATTGGGTTTCTTACATGGAAATATTGAAAAATGTATAGTCTATACATAATAAAAATTGATGATCCATGAGATAAAATATAGGGTGCATTTTCTAGAGTTAGTAGTTGTGATCTTCACCTTGAATATTTGGAAATACTATCTTCATAAAGAGAAGTATGACCTATATAATGATCATAAAAGGCTAATGTTTATATTCACATAGAAGTATCTCAACATGAATAAGTGAATATTGTTAGAGATTATAAAAGAATATGATTTATCTACCCAATGCCATCTATGAAAGGGGAACAAGGTAAATGGTGCACTTAACAAAAAAATAACCTTTTAATATATCCATGAATCATATTGAGAATGAATCTATCTAAATGTATATTAGACTAATGGATCATAAAATCATATATATATAGAAAATATCCTACCTAGCCAAAAATAATTACCAACTATCAATCAAATAGTGGATCTAATAGGAACTATGGGAATATATGGATCTTTAAAAAATGATGAGAGTAGTAAAGAAAGGGATGATTCGAGAATTAAATATCAATGATGATGGTGTCATCGAATTTTGAAAAGTTATTTTTACAATTTATTAAACATAGATAAAGAAGGATCTATTAGATAAATCAAATATCTTATCATTTTCTATCCTCAATATAAACAACAAGATGTACTATAATTATTGAGACCACTTATTGTATGTCAAAAAGTTAACAAAATGTAACCGAAGTCTAACAAGATGATGAAATAATTCCTTGTACCCATATAGAAATGGAATAACATGAACATGAAAATTGACACTAGTTTCCTGATGATAATAAAGGGAAATAATGTGATACTGGTTGGGGTGGATCAAATCACCAATACTTACCACTTCATCGATAGTTGGGTATATTTCTCACCTGGAAAACATGTCTTGATATATGTTAAGGAATTATTGAGGCCATATAGCAGACCAATTTAGATTATTTATGTTCATCATCGATGGATATATTCTAAATTTGGAATAATTATTCATAATACTATTAATATTTAATTTAATTAAAGCATGAACTATCTTCCAAAAATATATGACCAAGCTGATAGGAATTTTAAGAACATCAAAGACATGAAGAGAGATTTATTAATGGAATCAAAAGGAATATGGGATCAATAACACCCATTAGTTGAGCTATCATACAAAAACAACTTCCAATAATGTATTCAAATGTATCAAAATGAATATCTCTATTGGAAGTGACGAAAAATTCATAATTATTGGGATGAATTTGTTAAACTATATCTACTTAGACCCGACCTTGTGTAAGAGATGATAAATACTATTATTTATTGAAAATAATATATAAATGATTATATGATTCAAATATATATATATATATGATGAAAACCATCAAAAGGATATAGATTTTTAGATTGAGAAAAAAAATTCCTTCAAATATCAGCATCGAAGGAATTCATGTAGTTTGGATAGATATGTAATATTCGACCTAGGAAAGATGAACCCTTAGATATTCCTGGTCGTGTAGGAGTAGTGGCCTATCAACTTTCACCCCCAAAAAATATTGATCATATTGAAGATGTGTTCCAAATATCTACCCTAAGGAAGTTCATACCTGAAACCTCTAATGTAATGAATGCAGATGTGGTACAACTAGAGAATGCCCACTCATATGAGGAGAATCCAGGGAAGTTATCTAAAAAGATTAAAAATTTTATTCACAATAAAAAAAATCGGCTAAATTTATTGTGGTTGACCCTTAAATATGGTGGGTTAATATGAAAAATTGATGAAATAATGAAAATGAAGTACCATTAGCTATTCTAAAATGTGAATATTAGTTGAAATTTCAAGGATGATTTTTCTAAATAGGGATCCACGTAACGACTCATAGTTATAAATGATATTTGAATCTAGAAATAAATCTATATAGTATTATTTTATATAGTATAGTACAAAGAAAATACAAAAATAATATACCGGAATTTAAATTACGCAATAAAAATTATTACATTAATTAGTAACTAAACCCATGAAAATTCCCAGAATATAATAGGGTAAAAAATATAAGTCAATAATTGTAGAATGGGACATTATGGATCACCCTGGTCTACTAGAATCATCACCCTCATAACCAATAATATATAATTGAAAAAATACTAATAAGCCAATTTATATCATTGAAAATGAAATTATATACCCTTGAACTAAATTGAGGGGATTAATGAGTGAATTATTATTTATATGAGCTAATGAAACAATTGGAGGAGAATCATGAATGTATGTAATAGTAACATGACTATTGAAATAGTATTTTATCCTCAAAATAATAAAATAAAACATAAATAATATGTATCTTTATTAAATTATTAAATAAAAAATTTATAATATAATAAAATAAAAATCATGAATGAAAACATAAAGAAAATGTGAGAAATTTTTATTAAAATTTATTTGAAGGTATTTCATAAAAAAGAATGACTTTTATAAAAAAAATTATTATAAACCACTTTAGAAATTTATTTTTATAAAATGAAATTCATTTTTGAAATTAGAAAATCTATTTTTTTCCTAGGGTGATTTTTTTGATAATTATATTAAAGACATCATTTTTTAGTGAATAGTAAAAATATATAGTTTTTTATAACCATTGAATTTAAAATTAAATAATTCATGATGAAATAATGGCCTAATAATTTATAGAAATTTTTTCACATCCATGAAAATATAAAATTTTATAACTGATTCATTTAATTAAAAAAATTATTTGAAAAACCAAAAACAATTTTACAATGTCGAATGACTAATGTTTTCCAAAAAAAATATTAGGTTATAATTTCTTTACCATTTTTCATTTTAATATTCTATTTTTATTATATTTATAAATCGGATAAAATTTATAAAACATCTTATTTAATTGATATGTGATCCATAAATTTATTAATATTATTAATATATAGAGTACCCATGATATAATATTTTATTCAAAAAATATCCTTATCCTTATATACAAATAACCCTTCTCCATCCTCTTGAAAAAGCAACTCTATAACATACCAAAAGAAAATATATAAAAAAATCACCATTTTAACCATATTAAATTCATTGTGGATCTTATTTATTAATAAAATAAAATATTTAATTATGCTAAGGCTTTTAGAGAAGGAACCACTTCAATAAAGAGGTGTCATCCTCTCATCATTTTATTATTATTTTCTATTTTTATATCCTCCTTTTATATGTTAAACAAAAATTATTCAATAAATTATATAATATGTTAAAATGATCTTTATATTGTTAATATACTATAATAATTTTATTTTTAATATAATCATCTATTATACATCTCGTTCTTCTTCCTCGAACAACGTCTCGTTAACAGCAGTTAACCACTATTGGGGATGTTTCTAATTGTTTCCTTATAACCAACCATTTAGGTGGTTATAAAAAATTATTTAATGTATATAAATTTAAAAATATACAAATTTTATGATTCAGTAGTAAATTTTACTTATTTATAAATTTCATTCAATGTAAATAATTAAATCGATGAAAAATAAAAAAATTTAATTTAAAAACGAAATTAAAATGTTTTCTCAATAACCCATGTAATTAATAAAAATAACACAATGATTAAAATTTATTAATATTGAACAAATTTAGAAATTTTTTTTATGTTTTAAATAACACATTTTTATTAATCATTAGATGAAAGGGCATTGAAATAAAGTTGTATTTAAGGTAAGGGGATTCTAAAACCAAAACTCTTTATTTTGGGTTATCTTTTATTTTACGTAATTTCTTGAATTAATGTTCATATAATATCAAAACTATTTTCAGAAAATATGATTTCACTTTTATTTTAGTTATATGAATGTTTCTTTTATTCAAAAATTTTTTCTTAGCAATTTCAAATTCTTTTTCAGAAAGACGCCAATTTCCAAAACACCTCTTGATTCCTCTTGAATTTTTTCAATTTTTAAGGGAGATAATGATATTTTATTCTAATGTATGAAACCCATTATACGAATAGTAGTAATAAAGATCATTTCATGAAGTCATACATGTATAATATTCTATAAAACCCATTCATTTACATGGGTTATTTGTTGACTACGTCGATTACCCTTCCAAGTGTAATGCATGATTATAATCATTTTATGATGTAAAACATGGGATCAGAATTATATATCCCTATAATAAAATGTATAATTTCATATATATCATTTGATAATGTGTATAATACATGAACATGACTCTATATTTATTTAAATTTATGATTTTATGATTTATGTACATATTTTATGCATGGATATGATGCAGGTTTTTTACACATCTATGTGTGGTATTTTAAAACTATTCCATACTATTTAAATTTTACAGATATTTTATATTTCATTATATAATAAAATTTTTCCCTTTTTTCTTGGATGATGATCGTATTCATTTGATACAATGATATTTAATATTCTCACACATTTTCTGTTGATTCAAGAACCATATTACTCCCATTATTGGTCATTTATCTCACCAATTTCATTGATCTATATCCTCGGGTGATTATATGTACATAAGAGAACATGGTGTTTTATAAGGATAATGAACTTGGATTTAAATAAATAAATAAATTTTATTATATTCATGATTTATATGATCATAATTTTCAAATGATACAAAACATTTGGATCCATGATTTGTATCATTCTTATGTTGTTTATCTCAAAAAATATGTAATATTATAATCAAATAATGTCATGTCACTATAGTTGGTATAATACAATTTTATTTTAAATTTATAAATCTTTATTAGGAAGAATAATTCAAAACCATTGGTATTAGTTAATGTATAGCTAAACATTATTGAATAATTGTTTTATAAAAAGGATAAACATAGGGATCCCATAAGATAACCCTTTAGAGTTAATTATAACTTAATACTAATTTATTTAATCATGGTTTTGAATTGGTTTATTTAAAAAAATATAATATTATGGGAAATAAGAGATTCCAAGAAAAAAACCTATGTGAGGGACAATGAAAAGATTTTCATAATTACACTCCCACTATTATTAGAGATAGTGTTCAAAAATTCATGGTGATTCTAAAATAGCTCAGGATATAAAAAAATAACCAAAGTAACATGGAATTACTTCCTTATAAAATGAAGGATCAACTATCCATTGAGTAAGTCATGAAGAAACAACCCCAAATGTTTATTGGATCAATCAATACATATGTCCCATAAAAATGGGTTAACTCAATATAGATTTCCATTCCCGTGCTCATTGTTTTTGATAAGGATAAGGAGACTCCAGTAGTATAACATTTAGTTGTAGAATACAATAAATGGTTATTGTTTATAAAGACCACCATGATGAAGGATGTAATATATTATATGAGTTCAGATAAATTTTATAAAATATCTCTTAAGAAATATTTTCCAAGAACACTTTGAACATATATTATGTAATGACCCATCTTTTAATGAAGGCATGAATCAATTGTTTTTCAACTTAAATCATTCTTTTAAACATCATAACCATGTGTTATGGCCTATAGAAGGTCCCAAGAGATTCACGTTCTTCATTAGAGTCTTCAGTTCTAGATTTTTGGTTAATGAACTGGGATACATGGTTAGAGTAAACCATCCAACCTAGGTCACATTGTTTGATTCATCTATGCAAGGGAAAATAGAGGTGAAACAAGATCCACCCTGTTTTTTGAAATAATACACCTCTAGGTTTATGACCATGTAGCTAATTACAGGGTTGGGAAAAAACCATTTTTCTTATTTTTTCACATAGTTAGTCAGACTGTGTGCCTAACCATTTGAGGTTCTCAATAATAGTAGTTACTTGCAAAAAAATTTTGAATGGTTGAAATCCATGTTCCTAAAATAGGAACACCATTTTTTGTGTGAAAATTTCAAAGTTACATCAATTAAACAATCAACAACTTTCATTTTCTATATTATTACATTAGTGTATGAAAAGAGCTCCCTCCATCCTTGAGCTCTAAAATATTATAACATGCGATTTAAGTAACTCCCACATAAAATTTTCAATTATTGATTCGGTAAAATAATTTGATCCATCTCAGGAATCTACCATAGTCTCTCCCTCCCTATTTATGTTTTCTTTCAAATCCTTCATTATTTTTTGGTGAAATATCAAATCTCTAATATTTATAGAATTGGACTTTTTCTAATATCTAATCCAACCAACAGTTAATTCGAGGCTGATATTTGGAGAGACATTATCTAAAACCTTGAGGTATATGGTCACATCCTTATCTCGTTGAGTTTTGTCGCATTGTAGCTATGTTGCTGTGGTGAACCCAGGATCTTTTCGAACATCCATTTTATTTGGTTTTTCTTATCAAACTGGTCATTACCCTACATTCCAAACCGTCGATCACTATTTATTAATATAATGGTTTTTAAATACATTTATGGACACACAATAAGAATTCCACATATAATTTTTTCATATTCATAATTTCAAAATTTGATAGAACACCTCCATAGATTCCTTCATATATTTTAAATTTTCTTTCTAATGTAATATAAATACATAATTGAACTAAGGGAACCACCCATTATTTGGCCAACCTAGAATTTAAATTTCCCATGTAGGTTACTCCCTTAATATCCATGCCACCTTTTTTATGACCATGAGCCTCTTAACAATAATTTCCATCCACTATTAGTTAAATGGAAATAATTTAATAAGGGAATTATACAACATGGGACGTAATTAATTTTAATAAATTTAATGGTTTATATAGAATGGATTATACTGTTGGAGTTGGTGGACTAGAACCAACAACTTTGTACATTAATAAATAATAAATAGCTTATAACATATTGATTGTTCTTTTGCATGAAAATGCATGTGGTAATGTCCTATGGATAGTTGTTTCATTGAAGTGTAATAGTGGATCCCAGATATAATGATAACTCATAAATGACATAACACTATTCTTGAATGTATTTTCTATGGATGAATGATGTTATTTGAGAGACACAAGTAATACTGGCCATTATGGGAGAGGAATCATAAAACATTGAAGAACGTTTTCATGGTGTGAGCGCTTGGTAATATTCATGAGGTTATAATGAGAACTACACCCGCCAGTAAGAAATACTCATTTCAAAGTGTCATCGGATATTCATATCTACGTATGCGTGTATTGGTCCTTATACATTAAGAATATTATTAATGGGTATTAGAACTCGCACACATAGATGTATTGAAGAAAACAATGATGGCACATTTTTCTCACCGAGGTCGGATATGTAGGTTCCGTCATGAGTAATATAGTGTTAGTTGGTAATGGTAGAATGGGTTTCTTCCTTCTATTCCAAAACGGAAGTAGATATCTCAGGCCCTTTTATGGAATTGATATAGTATAAATAAATCTATGTCCATGGAATGGAATTGGAAAGTAAAGTTCCCCAAATAATAATAAAGAATAATTGAGCACATGGTTTGATGTATCTAGCATGAAACCCTTTTGATTCGAGATATCATGAAAAAGGGATTACATTACATGATAAGTGTTCGTAATAGGTAACAAGTCACTCTGGCATAAAAATATTTTATTATGAGGGCCTTGGCGTGTTAGTAGACTCTAACCTTGTAATTTAGGCAGGCTCTTCCCAATTCCATTAAGAAATAGGTCTAGAGGGCCACACACTAAGTGAGTCAAATTATTTCTTTAAAATATTAATTTAACATGTTGAATAATGATTATTCCAGATTTTGTTTTAATAATTATTCAAGAATGCCTCATCATATTTATTTCAATAGTAGTTATTTGAGAGAATATATTGCGCTCAAAAGAATATATTTATTAGTGATAAATTTATTGAAATTTAGTTGAGAAATAAATAGTCAATATTAGAGTTATAATAAATGTCATGGAGGAAATAAAGAAAATGGAAAAAAAGTACATGTCATGTATATTAATATACACGCTGTGTATTTTTTCTAGGAATTTATGTGAAATAATATTGTTTATTAAATTAAATTAAATTAGGTTCAATTCGCTGGGCACATGCCAAGTAATAATATTACTCAACTGTTATTATTAGACATAGGGTCCTACTAAACAATAAATAAAATGAATAAATGATTTCAAGTAATTATTTCATTTTATTATTATATGTAATTAAAACTTTAATTATATAATTCTCATTAGAAAGACAATTTTTAGGGGTTATTCACAATATATCTAGAAAATATCTCAAGCAAGAAGATAGTTTTTTTCCTCCAAGAACACTCTCATGTGACAAGGGTGATCTGCCTCCACAGGAGAAAGTATATGCCTTTAAAAGAGGCTCTCAAGGTGATTGAAGGTGTAGATCACTTCGGTGATGTCCATAGATATGTATATCATTTGTGGATCACTGCTAGAGGATTCCTACACATTTATTCATTGATATAACGACAGATCATACCTAATCATGCCCAAAACATCAACAGAGAGATAATTCCATTAAGGTAGTTCATGTCTTTTAATTAAATTATTTATATCCAATATATGATGATCATCTATATGGTTTCGAGAATCCCTTATTTTTCATCTATTCTTTATTCTATTATGAAGATCCTACGTTTTATTTTCATGATGGATCTCATATTAAATGTCGTTAATGGAAATAAATAAAGTCGAGGACACTCACAAATGTACTTCTGCTGATCCCAGAACCCAAAAGGGGCATCTGAGGGTTTATTTCATTGATTATAGTTGTTTATTTTTTCGTTATTGATTTACGCATTTAATATTTTAGTTGTTTCCATTAATGTTAATAGATCTGAAAATCTGAATATCATGATCTATTCCTCCTCGCTCGTTTCTCGTTCACTTTAAAGAAAAAAATTTCTTTTAATTTTGATTAATATAAAATAGATGGTCTCATACAAAGTTTACAATTGTTTCTAGCCATACAACACCAGAACACACAGTGTGTATTTGTAAGTACACTTTGTGTATTCTACACTCAATGTATCAGACTGGTTCGGCAAGACATTCCATGTCAATGGATTCATTCTAAGTTTTTAAGACTAATTCTATTGACCAGGAACCTATGATAGACAGTTTCTGGATAACACGATGTGTGGTCCAATGAACATGGCATGTAGGCTCTTCATGTTAGGGTTAGACCCTGTATCCCTTACACGACTTACCCAGTTGGAAACTGTGTAACGTGGATACTATACATCATGTGGCCCACTGAACACGCAGTGTACAAAGATTATTTCCAAAGTACATCGACAAGCCATGTCCCCAGGCATGTATTTCGAATAGACATTGAACAAAAGTACACACCATGTAGTTGGAACTATAAACTATGTACTCATCAAAATTACATTGATTTATTAAAATTTATTATTATATTATAAAAACACTTGAGTCATGTTCCATAGTGCATGCGTAATACTGAGGCACAACACGTGATAGGTCTTTTATATATATGTGTTTAATTTAACATGTACATAATGTTCATTTCTACTCATTGGTTAGTTATGATCGTGAATTCACTGGGTTCCCTCAAAGGTACAAGTTACGTAAAATGATAATTTTAAATGAAGTTATTTGATTTGAATTACGATGGATGAGAATCTTAAGGAAATTCAAAAAAAATTAGATAATAGAATATAATAATTAAAGATTAATAATTAATTCATGCATGATTTATCATAATAAATAACAATTAAGGAATTGAATGATAGTTTAATTTATGAATAAATATCATTTCATGTATGGATGATCATGATCTAGACCAATTCCTTTGTATGTGAATAATTTATTTTTATTTATATATTTAAATAAAAATATTTGTCTTGGGAGCTTTGTCTTCATTAATATGTTGGGCTTGCGTGCCAAAAATTTATCTTATGTAAAATCCCATTTTACCCCACACCTACGAGTGAGAAAAAATTAGATGTAATGGATGGACCTTACAAGCTAGTGGAGGTGGCTAATGTTAGGAGCCTAGGTGAAACCAATCCAAGGAGATACAACGGTGAACATGTGGAAAGCTGTAAACATGAACCCAAAAGGTTGAATGTGTTTTTACCCTAGGTCTTGAGTAATTTTATCAACTGCTAGATAAACTAACCAAATGAAAAATATCATGATCATACCATTTATATCACTTCTATCATTTTCATTGTTTATTTATTGTGGGTGTGGTGTTACGATCACAAAATTAATGAATTAAATAACCGTTCAAGATGGAACTAAAATTAGACTGACTTATGCGTAAATATTATATTAGAAGTTGATAATCACTTAAGTATATCCCACATAATATTAACAAGCATGTAATAATGATAATATAATGAGAAATTATGTATAAGATAAAATCCTTCAAAGAAATATTATTTCTTTATAGCCTTCCATAATCATGGTTAGAATCAAACCAATGTTCAATGTTCTTGACCAAACCACATTGGGGTGCTTTAAATTATCATGGAATTATAATTCAAGGATATGGGTTGATATGACTTTGTTAAGATATATGTTTTAATGCTACAACAAGACATAGTGTGACCAAGTGGTAAAGGATGGGGAAATAATAAAAAGGGATTTCTGGATTGGTGAGTACACTTATCAGATCAAGGAGCTTCAGGTTAATTCAGTTGGAATTTGGAATGCCTATATAAAACCCTTCAAGTTGATTGGCCTACTATAGTTGGGGTAATGTGAATGGATGTATGTATCCTTATCAGAGGAATAGTTACGTAGTAGAACATTCTGAAGTAAATGGTGAGGGCTATTGTATTTCTATAAAATAGTGGGGGACTAATCAGTATTAAATTATTTATTATCTTGGTTTTATCATTGTGAAGTAATAAACCTTTTCACATCTTAATTTTTAGAAACGACAAGAAAAATGACCTAAAAATTTTCATTGATAACTATACTTGAGAAGGAAATCCTTCTCACGGGCACCAATTTCTAGGAATGATAGAGGTGTTTACGCATCATCCATCACCATGAGAGGAAATTGTACGTGTTGGATGAGCCTATTACAGTTGATCCTGGAAAGAGGTCAGAGATGAGGAATGATCTATCTCTATAAAACACATGGATGATTCCACATATTTCTAATGTTTCATGCTATCTGACATGTGTAATGAGATCTTGAATCATCATGAAAACATTGACACATATAGCCTGATTTGTCACCATAAGGATATCTATCAAGAGAAGGTGAGATGGGAGAGATATGATATCTCCAATGCATTTTTTTCAACTATGCTTGGAGAGCATGCTCTAGCTGGGCCTCGTGTAGTAATGATTATTAGATAAATTGAACACCTATAAATATTAGGGATTAAGTTCCCATATGAGTTTCATACATATCTCATCCTGTCATCACTACCCAATACCTTATATAACATTATTTTGAATTATAACCTGAGAAACAATTAGAAGTGTCTATCAAAAGTTCTGATGCTAATTTGCGAGTAGTTAATGACATGGGGTCGAACAAACCCACAGTCTTTATGGTTTGTAAGAAATGTAGGGAAAAGGAAAAGGGTCAAAGGGATTATAAACGGTCTGAATCCCCCGAGAATCATATCTCAAAGAAGGGTAAGATCCATAGGTAGTAAAAACAGCAAGAGGCGGTATGTTATTAATTTGGAAAGAAAGGCCATTGGAAGGGGAACTTCACCCAGAAGCGGGAGGATGCTAATGGTATGTTCGTTATCAAGTGAAATATTTCCATTTATACACATTGTGTATTAGATACAACTTACAGGGATCAGATATGTATTAAAATATATGAACCAAGTAGATTTATAAATATTCATAGAGGAGAGGTGGATAATCAAGCGACCAAATGCACGAGGCTGGAAATGTTATCCATTGGAGATTACGACATATCATTGCTAACTAGGATGATTTTGGTTTAAATAATAGTTATTATGTTCCTAGTATTACCAAAAACATAATTCATGTACCATGTTTGTATATGGATGGATTTATATTCTTGTTTGGAAATAAGGGTTTCTTATTTTATTAGAACAACATATTTATGGTATGAAACATTTAAATAATGGTTTATATGTATTAAATTTCCAAAACCAAGTGTTGGTAATCGATAATGATAAAAAATAACATGACTCATACATCACCCAGTTGCGGAATCAATTCCTTGGTCATGTAAATGATAAGTTCTTGATTTAGCTTTGAATAGAAGGATATTTAGACTCTACTAAGATAAAACCACATGATAGAGGTTACACTTGTTTATATGGTAAAATGTCCAATCCACCTTTTGGTGTAAGGGGTTAAAGGGCCACCTAGCTACTTGGATTGGTGCACATTGATGTGTGTAGACCATTTCTAATAGAAGCTAGGGGTGAATATTCATACATCATTACTTTTACTAATGATTTGAGTAGATATTACAATTTCTAATTAATGAGGTATAATTTAGAGTCCTTATAGATATTTGATGAATTCATGAATGAATTATAGAATCATCATGGTAAGACGATAGAGAATATTCAATAAGATCCAAGTGGAGAATATCTAAATCAATGGTTCATCAATCTTCTATGGGATTCTATCTCAGCTCACTCTACCGTTTTAGCCATAGTGGAATGGTGTTAGTGAATGAAGGAACTAAATATTTTTAGACACGACGAGCTCGATAATGAGTCTTTCAGATCTTCTGATATCCTTTTTTGAATATGCATTAAAAAATGCATTATACACATTAAAATGAGTACCAACTAAGGCCAAAAATGGAGTTACGTCCGAGTTAGGGAATGAAAAGAAAACCATTTTTTCACACACATGTATGGGGATGTGAGGAGTTTGTTAAATCCTTATCATGAAACAAACTAGAACCCTAGGGCATGAGGTGTATCTCTATAGGTTATCCCAAGTAAGAAAAAGGATATTATTTATATAACCCTTCAGAAACGAAAGTCACTATTTCCCGGAAGCCATTTTTATTGAGAAGGAGAACATCCGTAAAAGGATAGTGGTGGGAAGATTTAATTTGATGAAGTGTATGCTCAAGATACACAGATGTTGATATAGGAACGCCTTTTATAGGTCCCCCTGGAAGAGGTTACAAAAATACATGTACTACGTAGGAGCTCAAGATATGTGAGGGTACCAAAGAGATATAGATTCCTAGTCACTGAGGTTGGTGAATCATTATTGTGGTACAATGATGATCCTATATCATTTAAGGATCTATTAGAAAGCTCAAAAGCTGAATGATTTCTAGAAGCTATGAATTCTTATATTGATTACTTATATTGGAACCAAGTTAGGGTTCTGGTCGACGAGCCAGTTTATGCAAATATTATTGGAGGAAAAAGGGTATTCAAGAGAAAATTGGGCATGGAATGTCATGTTAGCACCTTTAAAAAATTATAGGGGCTAAAGGATTCAATCAACATCAAATAATTGACTATGATGAATCATTCTCGCTAGTTTCCATGTTTAAATACACACGAATCATTCTTTATATAGCATCCGACCATGATTATGAGATTTGGAAAATGGATGTCAAAATATAATTCCTTAATGGGAACCTTCAAAATGATGTCTATAGTGCACAAATATAAGGTTTAGTGTCACAAGGTGAAGCCAAATGGGTTTGAAATTTGTAGAAATCAATTTATGGTCTAAAGAAAGCATCCCGGTCATGGAACATTCGATTTGATGATGCCATAATGGAATTTGGATTCATTAATAATGAATGTGAGCCAAGTGTTTATAATAGGTTTAATATGAATGTGATCATTATCCAAGTAGTATATGTTGACGACATATTGATTATTATAAATGATGTACCAATCATACAGTCTGTTAAGGACTGGTTGAACAAGTGTTTCTTCATAAAATAATTGGGCGAAGTAGCCTACATTCTATGGATGAAGTTCATTCATGATAGAACCAAGAGGCTACATGGACTACGATTGGGTACATTCATTGAACTTATAAAAATGTGATTTAGTGTAGAAGAATCCAAGAGGGTATTGGTTGCAGTTTCACGTGGCATATATCTTTGTAAGAAAATGTGTCTTCAAAAACAACAAGAAATAGATAGAATGAGTAAAAATCCAGAAGATTTGGCTATAGGATCTATTATGTATTACATGTTATGTACCAGGCTTTATGTTTCCAATGCACTAATCATGGAAGGAAGATATCAAGAAGAACCAAGAGAACATCATTGGAATGCTGTTAAGACTATCTTTAAGTATCTATGAAGAACAAAGGATATGTTCCTCGTGTATGGGGGAGCCGAGGATCATTTCGTCTGAGGGTATGCTAGGGCTAGTTTTCAGAATGATTATAATGATATGAAATCTAAATTTGGATATGTTTCTATCTCAATGGAGGATATGTGAGATGGAAGAGTTCAATGTAACAAGTGTTCGATGGTTCTATAGTCGATTCTGAATATATAACGGCTTATGATGTAGCCAAAGAATTCATCTAGATTCAGATATTTGTCCATGACCTTGATGTGGTTCCCAGGTGTAATGATCCTATCACATTATATTGTGATAACTATAGTGGTGGATCTAGGAAAAGAATTAAGGTCACATCAATGGACAATGAACAAAATCCGTAAGTATCACGTCTTGAGGTATTTTTATCAAAGTACCAATGTTGTAGGGAGCAGAGCATCCATGAATGAGAATGTGGTAGACCCCATGACTAATGTCTTATCTCCGTAGAAGCCTGAATATCATGTGAGAGCTATCACATTAAAGGATGTTAGAATTTGCCTCTAGTCCATGTTGTAATCTATTGAATTTGGTGGCCTAGTACCAACTAATTTTTTCTTTATTCATTAATAAATACCTTATCACAGCTTGATTGTACTTCTGTGTGACAATGCATGTGATAATTTCTTTAGTATCAATGTTGAATTAAAGGATCAAAGCAGATCCCTGCTATAATGTGAACCAAGAATTGCCATAACATTGTTCATGAATATATGTTCTATCGACGGATGATGTTATTTTAGGGAAAAAATTAATAGAGGCCATTAGTGGTGAGGACTCATAAAAATTTGAGGCACCTTCTCCTGGTGTGCACCCATGGTAATATTCAAGAGGATATTATGAAAATTGTATCCACCAATAGGAAATCCACATTTCATAGTGTCATTGGATGTTCTAATCTACGGATGTGTGTATTGGTCCTTAGACTTTATGATTATTTTTAATGGGTATTATAACTCGCGTACTTAGATTTGTTGACAAAAAATGGGATGACAAATTGTTCATAGGGAGGTAGGATACGTTGTGTGCATCATGAGTAATACTGTATTAATAGATAATGAGAGAAATGATTTTTCCAGCTATTCCATAATGGAAGTAGATATATCAGGATCTTTTATAGAATTGATATAGTCTAAATAAATCTATGTACATGGTATGGAATGGGTGAGTTCAATCCCAGAAATTCAAATATAGAATAATCAATCATATGGGTTGATGGAACTATCATGAAACCATCTTGATTCGAGATATCGAGACAAAGATAATACATTACATAGTATGCATTCGTAATAGGTGACACGTCATTGCGGCATTATCTTCTACCTCTATGGGTGCCTTGGCATGTGGCAAGACACTAACTGTAGTCTTTAGGTATGTTCCACCTAATGCCACTAGGAAAGAGGCCTAGCGGGTCACACACTATGTGTGTCCAATTATCTGAGTTATATATTAATTTAACAAGTTGAATAAAGATTATTATCGATTGAGGTTTAATAATTATTTATGGATTCCTAATCACATTTACTTCGACACAAGTTATTCAAGAGAATATATTATGGGTGAAATAATATATTTATTAGCGAATAATGAAGTTATATTTATTGGAGAAATAAATAGTCGTTATTCATGGTCAAATAAATTTGGTAGATGAAATAAAGAAAATGGAAAAATAAATTACGCATTGTGTATATTAATATACAATCCGTGTATTTATCTGAGAATTTATGAGAAATAATATTTTTTTATTCAATTAAATAATATTAGTTGTAATTCACTGGGCGCATGTCAAGTAATAATAATAGTCAACTTTTATTATTATACATGGGCTATGACTATGAATTAAATGAAACTAATAAATGCTATTGGGTAATTAATTCATTTCATTATTCTAAGTAATTAAAATCCTGATTATATTATTCTCATTGGCGTAGCCATTTTTTGTGGTTGTTCGCAATGGGTATATAAATTATCTCAAGGTAAGAAAGAATTGTTTTTATACAAATAACGATCTCATGCTATGAGAGAGATCGTCCTTCATCGGATCAAAGAGAGTGCTTTGTAAGAGGCTCTCAAGGAGATTGAAGGAGGACATCGCCAGCGATGGAACTTATGTGCTAACACCCAGAGATCCCTTCAGAAATGTCCAAATATATGTAGAGCATATGTGGATCATCTCTAGAGCAATTATTCACTTATATTCTACGACATAATGACAGATCAGATCAGATCATGACCAGAAACATCAATGGAGAGAGAATTCCATTCAGGTAATTATTTAGTTTTATTTATATTAATTATAACCAACATATGATGATCCCCTCTATGGTTCTAACAATCCCCTATTTTTTCATTCATTATTTGTTCTATTATTAAGATCTGACATTTTATTTTTGTGATGTATCTCGGATTAAATGTCTTTTACGAAAAAAAATTAGTTGGGTACACCCACCAACGCGCTTCCCCTTTACCCGGATCCTACATATACAAGATGGATTTATTACTTTAATGGACTTTATTTATTTGAATGGAATGACTTCAAAGGATAATAAGGGCATTATTTCTATTTTCATCATATTAAATATCCCTTGTGATATTTATTTTTAGAATTGTAATTAAACGTGACTAATTGGACATATGAGAGGTATTTCATCATGTGTTATAACATAAACATGAATAATCATTTTTCCTTATTTATATATACTTTGGATTGCTGAATAGTTTTTATGATAGTATATTCCCCATTACATATGTTATAATTAATATATACCTTGGTATAATATGTGATACAATGGTAAGGAGTGTTTTTCATGGATGAAAATCACACTCCCTTACATTGGGGGTTGAGTATGGAATATTGTACCATTTACAATATTAAGATGTTCAGATCGGCATTCCACATTCCTTTATTTTAGTGAGGACATGATCTATCACTTACCATCCATTGTGTTAGTGCACGATGTCCAACAGTATTCCAGGGGTGTAGTGAATTTAACTTATTTCATTATCATGTAGGCTCAATAAACAATTCATAGATGTTTATGTTACTACTTTTACATCCATCACTAGTATTCTAGGTATATGGATGCTTACATCTTCACATACTTGGTTAATATGGGTCTAGGAAATATAAAGAAATTATATATTTATTTTTATTATATATATTGTGAAATGATCTGACATATCTCCTAGAAATGAGTCGAAGATGGTAGACCCCCTAGGATTCTTTTTGAATCCTTAATGGGAGGTTATTTATTTTTTCTATATGGTTATATAATTACATTTTTCTACTAAATGGTTAGATATGAACACTCCTTGGATTAAATGTAGCCACAGTTGGTGGTGTACTACTGTGATTTTTATCTCAGACCCTACTCATGTATTGGTTGGTAACTATGAAGATTATTTTCATGAAATTGTTGATAATGGAAAGTTATCTGATATTGGTTGTTGATATTACATGAATATAGTTGGATATTAAGAAATGTGAATCAAGTATATTTCTCAGATAATAGTGGAGAAATTTTTTCCTTTATTATTACATTTTTGATAGAATGATTTTATGTGTTTTTCCCTATTTCTTTTTTTAATATCAGTATACCATGAATCCATCCTATGAAACTTTCATAGATAATTTATTATTATATTATCAGTTGATCAATTTTTATTTATTTTTCAAATTTTTAACTATTTATTTTTTATTGTTATATATGGTACCACTAATGTGGTATGTTTATTGATATTTTTTCTCTACCATCTGATTATCTGGTATAGTATTCCCACCATAACACCATTAGACCCTTTAAGTTAGTTGGTAGCCTCTGGAATACATGGAAAAATTATTAAGGCTATGTGACCCATCATCGTAGGGCATGAGTTAAGTGGACCCTAAGATGAGATGTTACAAAGTAGTATCAGAGCCATACTTTTTTCCTTCAGATTATTAGATGGTAATATTAAATAAGATTTGGAGTTAATGTAATTTGGAAATGACCTTGGCCTTGGACGTAGCTATCCCATGTATATGAAAAAACCAAATTACCTGTGATGGGTAATTGCATTTAATAATTCTAATTTTTATGGTTGATACTAATTCACTATTGGGTGACACACTTGTGTTTAGGGGTTATTGGTATTTGTATTAATGAAATGTTATTTCATTATGTAGTCAGTTGAAATGAGGGAAAATCATTACATTATTCATAATAGGCACTAAAAGACACAAATTCCATGAATTTTTCCAAGTCACGTGTATTTTTTGCATGCAATTACCCATTTCACATAGATAGTTACTCGAATATGTCTTCAATTGAGCTAAAAAAACTTTCATGGAAATGAAAGACATTATTCTTTATAAATTTTATATCCTTAACATATCGCTTTTTTCCCTAATCGGATAAATAAGACATCTTTTGCAGTCAATTACAGATTGTTGAGCTGTGGACCATTTGTTACACGGGACGGAACATGCTATGGTGTGTGTTAATTGGATGCCATATTTTGGTTTATAATAAGTATATAAACTTATGGATTAGAAATTTTAATCCATTCAATTATAAAATTTAATTGATTTCAATATTTGAATATGTATAGTTATAATCGAATATGACTAATAATATAGGAACAAACATCTTAAACATATCCTACACAGAGTCATATGCCTAAACTCAGCCTTTGAAGTTGGTAGTGGGGTATCTCATTTGTTCTTATGACACTTGTTGTATCTTTTACTACCAAGAACTGGATTTTTGGAGTAGTGATGAGGCACAATTTCTTCACCCGTATTACTTTATACTTTTCTTTGTTTACTATATAAAATATTATTAATTGAATAAATCTATTTTGAGTCTTTTGTTTTGTCATTATAACACTACTCCACTACGATGTCCTCTGATCACATTCCCTAAAGATAGTGATGAACAAGTACATGAGGTGGAAGGTCGTGGTCTACTAGTGGTTCCTCATACTATGCCACATGTGGACCCTCTTCTAGTTCAATAAGTGGGAACCAATCCCCAATTTCAAAAGGGGTTTCTTTATATGCTACATAACATGAAAGGAATTTTCTGACCTACCCCTAGTATGGATTATTGGAATCATAAATTCCAGAAACATGATCCTCTAACCTTTTGGGGGGATGGTGGACCACAAAATTAAAATTCTCATCTCTAAGCGATCAAATTTATATTCTAGTATATAGAGATGCCTCTAGAGAATATGGAAATGTTAGTTTCATATATGCTATGAGATTCTGCCATGCTTTAATGGGATGTGATCACTCTTGAGGATTAACATCATGATATAGTATGTGCGGATTTCTAGATGATCATTTACGTCTTTCTCTATCTATAAAATCTAAGGAATGAGGTAGCTATTTATTTATGAACACGAATTAGAGGAGTATGGTGGTTATGGAATATTATACTCCTTTCACAGTGTTTTAGAGGTTCTATCCTACCATACATGCTAATAATTTTATGACCACCATAGTATTTGAGGATGGGTTTTTATAATCTTTCCAATATTAGATCAATATATTTAGGGTGACTGCATTTTCAAAAAACTTCAGCCTGGATGTTATTATAAATAATAATTAGAGAGATTTTGAGCGTGTAATAATGAGTGGTTCACCACTAAGAGATTTTTGTGGATCATCATCTGGGTTATAGAGGTGTTTTGATGATACCGTCATAAGTATCAATAGTTAGGATCCACTTGTAAATATATTTCATGTTAGTCACTAGTGTGGGAATCTGTGACACACAAAACCACAATGTTTATAGGATCCATTGGAGTGAATTGGTTGTGAAATGATTGGTCTTATCAGCACTTCTATAGGATTTTAACTCTAGTGATATGGGAGTGGGAACCTGCAATTACATTTTATTCAGGAGAAGGGGTAGCAGGATCACTACAAGAATGCAGTTGAAATTCCACTATCCAATTAAGTTGATGTGGTGGTTGATGAAGATGCAGTTAGGCATATAATTCTTGGTTCCAGTCGAGAAGGATTGATTCGGGTAGTCACACAGTGACTTGGGGCCACAATAAAATAATATTACATGGAGTCTAAACTATACAAATAGATCATAGTGACATACCTTCTATTATACTAGGTATTATTCTATCATCATCAACTTTATTTTTTTATTTATTTGAAACATGTACATCTCACTCATTCATATATTCAAGTCTAATTAGATGAATGTTCATTGAGATAGATCAAATTCATAGTGTTATGACTCTAGAAACCCCGTTATGTATCTCATCATAGGTTGTTCACCGTTGTATGTATTTTCCCATTGAGAAAGGTGGATATATTTTCATGTGGCATATTTTCATCCTACACATGGAAAGCATTGATGTAATCATTGGGATGTACTAGGTAATTTCTTATAGATTCCATATTTACTACTTTCATTTCAGGGTGACGTTCACATCACTATATAAAAGTTAGAACATGAATTATGGATAATTTGATATAAATTTTTATTGATCAGGCCCCAAGTAGAATATGCTAGGAAGTGTGATGAAAATGTTCTATAGTATTTTCTAGTATTACAAATGGTTATGACCCATTTTCCTTCCCCCTGTAGTAGAGTGTTTCATGGAAATATTTCTTCTTGTCTACCACTACTGAAAGAAGTATATTTTACCATTGATTTTGTTCCATGTTCAGTACTACTGACCATTCCTCCTTATAGGATGTTACCATTGGAGCTTCTAGAGCTCCAGAATCAGCTGGATGATCTAGAAGGTGAAGGATTTATATTCCCCAACACATCTCCTTAGGTTTATAAGATATTTTTACCAATAAGTTGCATGTTACCCACAGAATATATGTGGATTACAGTCATTCAAAAACTATCATTGTAAATAATTGTTATCCACTGCATAGAATGGATGACCACTTTGATTATCTCCTATGAGACAATGTGTTTTCAAATATATATTTGAAGATGTGATTTTATCTGGTGCATGTCTGGACTTAGGAAATATGTAGAAAAGATTTCAAGAGAAGTTAGTGTCTATAAGTGTACCTGGTTAGGCAATTCGTACACAATAATGGACCGCAATATTCAGGGATATTGAGAATCAGGTCTTTTACCGGTATTTGAATTCATTTTTGTTAGTATTTATTGATGAAAACAGAGTTTACTCACGCACCAGAAAATACCACAAAAATAATCTTGAGATCATGATGAACAAATTGAGAAAACATTATTAATATTATAAGAATAGTAAATTAATCTTTTGAATCAAGGAAGTCAATTTCGAAGGACATATCATCTCCGAGTAAGAGTTTTGGTAGACCCATAGAATGTGAGAGATTTAGTTTAATGGTATCATCCAAAAAATATTTTTACATTAAATGTATCTTAGGGATAACCAGGTATTACATACACATCATCCATGGGTTTTCATACCTTTTAGTACCTCTTATGGGATTAACTTAGAAGGGATAAAAATTGTAATGAACATAAGATTGTGAGACATCCCTTTAAGAGTTAATGGTTCATTTGACTTCAACGTCGACAATGATTCTACTAGAGATATGAACGATCTATAATATTTAGAATTATTCATCTAGTATCGTGCATGGAGATGATCTTATGTATGAATAGTGATTCATTAAATATAGGTCTTGTTAGTTGAGGACTCATGAGCTGAATTACACAAGACATGAACTCAAGTTATCTTTTGTAGTTCATGCTCAATATTGTTGGAGGATCTATATTCTTGAAGAATGGGTTGTGGTATTCACTGATCATAAAAGAATCATGTATATATTTATACAGAAGAATATGAATATCTGATAGTGAATAATGTTTGACTAACTTTAGTCATTTGATTTCGAGCTTTCATAAATTCCTAGTAAATGAAATGATGTATCCAATCATGTATTCTGGGAAACTCATAATCTGTTAGTTCTAGAGGATAGTGTAGAATATCAAATCTAGTTCTTATTATCAATGATATATATTGAATTTCAAAAGGTCCATGGTAAGAATTTTCTATTAACCTTGGTAGTGACCTATAATGTTATGAAATGGGTAATGTTGAGAAAGATATTGGAACTTGGAGTTCATGTCCCAAGGGGAATCATTTCATATGATGATAAATGTTTTGGTTGGATTGTGTATGGGGATGATACCTCATTTTTACATTTGCATGCAAAGGTCCCAAAATATGTCATAGATGAGTTGAAGGGGGAATCTCACACCTCATCATAAAATTCATATCCCACATTCACAAATATTTATAGGGATTAATGATTCCCGTATTGGTGTCCTTGTGTGAAAGTTGAAATTCTCATATTCATCACTCATTGTTTCACCTGTCTCTAGGTAATGGTTAATAATAAACAACCATCTATACTTTTACATCCATTTTACATTTTTG
Organism: Viscum album; assembly: GCA_963277665.1. Taxonomy (NCBI): domain Eukaryota; kingdom Viridiplantae; phylum Streptophyta; class Magnoliopsida; order Santalales; family Viscaceae; genus Viscum; species Viscum album. The sequence continues at coordinate 1,717,887,455 of OY728130.1, forward strand.
AGTGGAAATGGGATGATGTTTCAATAGATTATTGACTGGTCCACCCAAATAACATTCTATAACTGATAAATTATGGGTTTTAATAGATTTTGTTGACTAAGATCAGACACTGACATCTTTTTTGACAGACCTTCTCAAAAGATGATATATGAAGGTCGTACATTAGAGATTTTGTATATATTCATGGATCTCCATGTTCTATGATTTTTGAGATATTTTTTTCATTTATTTCATGGTATTAGTAGGGGTTGTAGATGGCATTAAGTGAACATGTTCTTTTGGGAATGTCCAATAACCCACAAATCGATGGAATGATGGAGCGTGTGATCGAGGTGTTATAGTACATGATACGTGCATGTGTCCTTGAATTTGGGTATTCATGAGAGACAAAAATCACCATAATTGATTTTATTTATAAAAATATATTTTAGGACAACATCAATATGGATTAATATGTATACTTATTTTGTAGGCCTTTATTCTAACCACTGTGCTAGATTTAGGTTGTGGATGCATATATAGTAGGACAATGTCATCATAGAAAACTGAACATTTACAATAGATACCCACTCTTTTTTATCTATTTAGTAGCTTATAGGTTGATTATTAAATTTATGGAATCCCCAAGGGTTTTACAATTAAAATTTTACCTTTTATGTAATTTCTAAATTCCCTGAAACACATCCCATTCTTCCAGATTAGTTTTTAAATTCTCATTCTCTTATAATGGGAATGAGTATATGGACCAAGGGAATATCACATTTGTTTTTCCAAAATCGAATTAAAACTTCCTATGTAGTAAACTCCCTTATTTACCATGTCATATTTAAAATGAAACTAAACCACTTCACTAGAATTTTCATCCATTATTGGGTATATGGAATGATTTGATTTTTGAGATTTATTTATTATGGTATGTATTTATTTTATTAAATGAAAATTTTTATATGGGAAGGATTATACAAGATGTATGTCTTAACATAATAGAATAATTTATTTTCAATGGAATGACCTCAAAGGATGGTAAAATGAATGTCTTAATTTTATCCAATTTTCACATCATATTAAATTCCCCATGTGGTTTGTATTACCATCAAGGAAATGAACAAGAATAACGGAATATATGATAAAAATTTACTTATGTATTATAATATAGAAATGAAAATTCATAATTCATTATATATATAAATGATATTTATGAATATCTATCATGACATGTTTTTCCTCATGCATTATATTATAATTTATATATTCCTTGATATAGGATATGGTATTATGGTAAGGGGTGTTTATCTTGGAATAAAAACACACTCCCATACATCGGGTGATGAGTATGAAGTCTCTTATGATTGACACTATTTTGACATTGGTATTAATGTGCAACATTCCATTGTTCATGTGATGACATGATTTATTAGTCACCTTCTTGATTTATATTTCATGATATCTCACACTCTTCTTTAGATGTAGGGAATGTACATAATTTCTTTATCATATAGGATCATTACATTTTTCATGGATTTTTGTGTTATGTCATGGTCTAACCAAATCTAGAATATTAGGTATATGTCCACTTACGTTTACATGTACTTGGTTTATATATGTCGATAATATATAGAACTATTATATAAATGTATATATTATATATAGTTACATGATCTGAAATATATCCCGATAATTAGATAAAGATGGTATACTATCTAGGTTCAATTTAGGAACATGGGAGGGTGGTTACTTATTTATTCCTAATTGATAAATTATTAAATTTTTTGGAAAACAATTTAGTTATTAGCCCGGCTTGGACTTCATGTAGACACCACTTGTGGAGTCCAACTATGATGTTTATCTCAGACCCTATTGAGTAAGCCTTTTTTACTAGAGAAGATTTTCTATCTACAAGTGTATTGAAGTGAAATAAACCGAATATTGGTTATTAGTTGTCTATTCTTATAATTGGATTTTAGGAGCATATTATCGAGAATATGATCTATATTTTTCTAGAGTATATTTTGTTATTTTTGAACTATTTGTGTAGCACGATTGTATAGTTATTTACTTGATTACTTGTTGGATATCAAAATTCCATGAATCCATGTATTGAAACTGTAATAATTTTTTTGGCTTATATTATCAGTTATTTTGTAATTATTTATTATTTTGTTTCTTATCTACTTATTTTTTAAACTCATATATGCTTCATCATCTATTTAATGTTTATTTATATTTTTGTTGTTGCAACCATATTAGAGGGTATAGTCTCTCAAACCTAAAAACTTTATACCATCGTTGTTAGTCACCAGCCTCCAGCATATGGGAAGGTGGGCTTGAGGGCATGTGACCCACCAGATTAGGGTACTAGTTAAGTTGATCATGGATTATGATGTTACATATGGATATATTATTCATAGTATCAATGAAAATAATGGTGAATATTTCATAGCTTTTAAAAATAATATCACAATTCATGCAAGAGTTAGATTAATAATTGATACAAATAATGATAAAAAATAGAAATACTTTTTGGTGGTTTAAAATGACTCCTTCAAAAGGATCTATGTATTTGTTAATTTATGAGAAAAAATTATGTAGTTTTAATTTACTCAAATTATAGATGGGGTTTTTAGAATGGTCCAATTATTATATAAATAAGAAGACAATAATGGATTTTTTATGTTGGCGAGTCATGTTACAATGATGTAAAGACAATACAATCACCAGTATGATCAAATTTGGGAAGAATAATCATGGTAATTTCCTCAAAGTTTTGATTAAAGAAATCATGTTTGGGAAAAAAGGCCACGAAGATCAGGAATGTTCATGATACATGAATAAGATTACTAACATGATGGGGGAAATAAAGTAACCTCTTAATTAACCACTAATGGTTCAATGCTTCAAATATTTTTTGAAGGGTATTTTGTAGGATAATACACTAAATCATGGGTTCTTAATTGTAATCAACATTATAAAACACCAAATCTAAAGAGAAAGGGAAATCTTATTTTATCACTTTTTTGAATATGTATCATGAAACTGAATTTATGCACTTAAGAATGGTAAAATTATTATATTAATTTAATTTTATTCATACCATTATACCATGTCAGTCTTTCAGAAGTATTTAATCGAATCCATTATACCATGATGTCAGGATATCTGTAAAAAACATATAGTTGTGTGATCAATGCATCTCAGGAGTTGAACTATTATCTTATTATCATATATGGGAATATTATTCCATTGAATATCATAATCCTTATTTTAGAGTAATTTGATGATATAATAAGCATGGATTGTATCTTTTTATATAGAACATACATTAAAAATTAATCAAAACAAAATTTTTTCTATATTTCTATCCATTTAATGGTCCTGTACAAATGAATGCAAGATTGAGACTCTCTTTGGAAAATAAATTGATGGTGTAGGTGATGATACCCTGTAAAAAATCATAACATTCCTAGATGGTTGAGTAGAATGATTCCATTAAACATAATGAAATTGTCATTTTAAGGAATAAAATTATCAATTTCTCAATGAGTTACCCATATTATCCTAGATGATGAGGAATAGTTCTAAAGAGAGTTAATACATTAATAAACTCATGCATAAAATATCCCATATAGTATATACACAATAAAACCAGAGGATTCAATGAAGTGGTTATAGGACTACATAAAAAAATGGTACTTAAACCCTAGTGAATCACCCTAGGGTGAACCAGTACTCATTGGGAAGAAAAAGTATAGATCACTTTTGTTATGTAAAGGCTAATGAGAGATCAACAATATTACTATATAGAACATGATTATCATTAAAAATGTTGATAAATATTTTTGATAAACAAAGAGGATCTTAATAGTTTTCAATAGTTGATCTTTGTTTTGGATATCATCCCTAGAAGGTGATGAAGGATGATATTTGGATTAGTTTTTTCCTATACAATGTATATTCTCAATTTTTTTATAATTTCCAATGAACTTACTAATTACCCCATGACCTTTATGTGTTTTATGAATTGATTCATTATAGAATACATCAACAATTTTTTATTTTTAAATTAATGATATTATAAATTATTACATGGAAATAGAGGAAAATTTATATCGTTTATGTATTGATCATGAAACATTTATGATGGATAAAATGTATGATATTATCATAATGGGTGACTTTTGGATGAAAAAAATCACATTATTGGGGAAAATGATCACATGTGAGGAAATTTATGTGGAGCCTTCAATGATAAATTCTATTTAAGAATGGTCCATACTATTTGTTTTCATAGAAATATGTAGTTTTATTTTCGTTTTTTTGTTACTACCCAACATTTTGTAAAATATATATATTGATCGGATAGAACAATAATTATGTTCACATATGAAGAGGTAAATAATATATCAGTAGAATAATGTGAAGAAATATATAATAAAATCATTAATATTATTATCATTGTTCCTATACTCACAAAACCATTATGCAGATATGTATTTTGTGAAATTTCATGAATATTTATATAATTTTTTGGGTTGTGTACTCATGAATAATAAGAATGTTATAGACTATAACTCAAAATAACTAAATATACATCAAAATAAATACCTGATGCAAGATGTAGAGTTAGTAGTTATGATATTCTACTTGATGATTTTGTGCCACTACCACAATGGAGATAATTGTGAAATATACATGATAAAATAATTATGTAGTAAATATATAAAAATTATAAGACCGACATGAATCATGAAATATGGTTAGAATTGATCATGGATAATTATGGATCTATCCCACACTATCCTTGGAAATTGAACAAGGTATATAATTATATTTGAAGAAAATAACCGACTAATTTATCCATGAGGTGGATTGAGAAATACCTTATCTTAATGGATATAGAAAGTATAGACATGGAAAGAAAATTTCAAGGAAAAAATATTACCTTTCAAAATCCTCATATCCCAACCATCTGTCAATGATAGGGTCATATAGACACAAATGGATGATATGAAGAATAAAAAAATAGAATGTATAAAAGTAACGAAAGATTAATTAATTACATATATATCATAATGGTGCCTTTCAATTTGGATCAAGCCTCTGTGCACCATCATTAATAGAGATAAAGAATAAGCTATTGGATAGTGAGTGTAGCTATTATATTCCATCCATCCTAGAAGAACTATGATTTAACGTGATCACTGAGAGAACCTATTGTGGTAAAAAATGAATAAGTAGGACACTGAGTACAAATAGATGTTCATGGTATGTCAGGAATCTAATTTAATGTGGCTTAAGTCTCAAGGGATGATACAATAATTTCTTATACCCTTGTTGAAATGGGAGAATGTCACCGTTGAAGATTTCACTTTCCTGATGAATAAATCCACATGATAAAATGTGATATATGTTTGGGGGATCAAATCACCCACACAAACCACATAATAACTTTTCAAAAATGTTTATCTCTAGAACTAATTTTCATGATATACCTAAAAGAATTCATTAGGATATATGGGGTACCAATTTCCCTCACCACGAATCATAATCATGGGTTCACTTATAAATTATGGAGAGGTAATTAGCATGTTCATGAATGAGGAATTGAATTTTATAATGCCCAGTCATCAAAAAAATGATGGCTAATATGAAATCACTATTCAGAAACCCAAGGACATTCTATGAACCTAAACAATGGGATTTAATGGAGGATTCAGTTAACATCCCCCATTGGTTTACTTCATATTGAACAAAAACATGAAAAAAAGTATTAAAAAATATCCAAATCAAACATATTATGGGAATAAATGTATAACTTATAATTTTTAAAATGGTTTTTTTAAATGAATACAAAATAAAGATACAATTGTGAAGGAAATGATAGAGAAGGATGAATCGATCCAACAACATCTAAAAGATGGTCAATGTTGAGAAAATACGATAGTGACAATCATTGAAGGTACTTGTGGTTTGATGTTGAAGATAATGGCTTCCTTCAAATATCAAAATTGATTTGATTCATGTAGTCTGTTACAAAATGGAATATTATCCCCATGTATATTTCCCCCATTTTTGAAACATGATCACATAAGAGTAGTGGCCTATCCTCTTGTAATTCCACCAAATATGAATCATGTTCATTATGTGTTCAATGAATCTAGCTTTAGGAAGTACATACCTAATCCCCAACATATATTAAATTTAGAGGTGGAATATATAGAAAATACCATCTCTTATGAGGTGAATATTTTCAAGATGTTGGAAATTATAGACAAATTTGTATGAAAAATAGACAACATACCTTGTTAAAGTGTTGCAACCAAACCATAAATATAAATATAAAATGTGGAAATTTGATGAAACAATGCAATAGAAGTTTAATAATGTATTTTAAAATTATATTATGAGTTGAAATAACGGGGATGCAATTTCTAAATGGGGGAGGGATGTATGAAAATATAGATTATAATTGATATTTGAATCTTGATATAAATCTATATTTTATTATATAATGAAGTATTATAAAAATAAATCACTTAATTAAAGTGAAATTAAAATTTATTTCATTAATAAATATTCTTATATTAATCATAAATTAATCCCATGAAAATCACAAAATATTATAAAAAAATAAAAAATACAACTGATGTAATGTAGAATGTGAAAATATATATCGTTCAAAATTGTAAGAGTCTTAACCCCCAAGAGAAAAAATATAGAAATAAAACAATATATTAGTATGATAATAAAAATCTTATAAAATTAAAATATATATCCATTGGAGAATGGGAGGTGATTAATTAATGAATGATTGAAGTAGTATTTAAATGAGGTAATGTGACTATTGAAATAGGAACATAATTGTATGGAATATTAATGTAAATGTTGGAAATATTAAACTGACTACTAGAATAGTAATTTAACATAAAATTAATAATATAAAATATAAATATATTTATCAAGAATAATTTAAATAAATATAAATATTATAATTCCATTAAATTAATATCCTGATAAAAATGTCTTTGAAAATAGAATATTCGTTTTAATAAACTATATTGTAAGGAATTTTTTGAAAAGAATAATTTTTAAATTAATATTTTAAATAACGTATGTCATAAAATAATATTGTTAAAAGTAGATTCATATAATAAATCTGAAGGTTAAAATTATCCATGAGTAATTTGTTTGTTAACTTTCTAACATATATATTGATAATTATGTTTTTTTTCATATCAACTGTCATTAAAATAAAATTATTCAATCTGTAATAATGATAAGATTAATTATATAATATTTTTATCCACTAAGAACAGAATAAATTTATATAAATGAGGCATAAAAATATAATAATATTTTCCAAAAAAATATAAAATATTTTATAGAGTCTAATGCCTGACGTATTCTATTGATATAACAATTTTGTCATTTTTTTACTTTCCATATTATTCATATATATAATTTCAATTATAAAGGGTTTTATCATCCTTAAAAATTTTATTATATTGATATATGATATAAAATTTCATTAAAATGAATATGAAAATGTTTTTATATGATATAATATTATATTCAATATTTTCCTTAAAAAATAAATCTCCCCTAACGAATAAATAACTCCACTCCATCCCCTAGAAAAAACTCATCCCTCACCTTCCAAAGACATATATCTACCTAAATCCCAAAAATCAATCCTCTTAGAATCCTTAGGGTAGTTCTGGTGTAACAAAACACTATTAATTCAAGAAGTTATGTTTTGTAGATAAGGATTCACTTCATGTAGGATGTGATAACCTTTAATCTATTTATTTTAATTTCTTAATATTATATCACCCTAATAATCTATATTTTAAACATTATCAAAACAAATATATACATTTAGAACATGAACTTTTTGTGAGAAATAAAATATAATGATTTTATTTTTAGTAGTATAATGTATTATACATCCCATGCGTCATCTTCACACAATTTCATGTTACCATCTAGTTAACTACCAACAAGTATGTTTCCAATTCATTCTTTATCCCCCATTATATAGATGGTTATATTAATTAATTTTAGAATAAAAATGTTGAAATATATTTCTTTATTTTTTCTCGAATTAAATCTAGTAATATATTAATGACCTTGATCATGAAGAGTGAAATTTGGGAAAACAAGGATTTTTTCAAAAGACATAAAATCAAAAAGTTTTCTCTTTAAAATGGAATTATAAAATATAATAAAATGATTGTTAAATATAAATAATTATAAAAATAAAAACAATCAATTAACAGATTATTATTAATCATGATATGGAAAATTGATGAAATAAAGCAATATTTAAGGTAAGGGGATTATCAAACCCAAATTATTTATTTTGGGATGCCGTATACTTCACAATCAGTATTAATGTTCCTAAAATATGAAAAATATTTACTATTAATATTATTTTTCTTTTATTCATTCAACAAAAAACTGTTTACAATTCCAAAATGTGTTCATATCTATTTAAAATTAATTCTCAATGAACATCAGTTTCCCAAATATCTCTTGAATTAAATTGTGTTCATTATATTTTTTAAGAACATGATAATATTTAATTACAATGTATGATATCCCATACAATTTATGAATACAAAATTTCATTTTGTGAAGTATTATTTTTGAAATATTTAAGAAACCCATTCTAATCCATGAGTAATTTAATGATTATGATATTTATCCTTCCCTATTTTCATGGATGATTATGATCATTTTGTTATGTTAGGGGTGGTATAATAATTATATATAACAATAATGTATTTAGTAATTATATATATCTAATTTCATAATGATTATTATTTGTGGACATTATTTAATATTATTTATTATATTTATGATGTCAGGATCTGTACAGATATATTATGTGTGGATATAATGAAAGATTGTTTCACAACAATTTGTGGTATTTGACCACTCTAGCTTGATTTTTTTTGTATAGGAAGAAATCAATTAATTCATGTAATTTTCCCTCGTGTATATGATGATGATCCTTTCATTATGATATGTTAATTCAACTATGTTGAACAATGTACTATTGATTCATATCTAATAATCCTCCCCTTAATGATATTTTTCCTCACCCATTTAATTGATTTATAACCACAGGATATTACAAGTACTAAAGACAATGTTAAAATTTAATTGTACTAATATTATTGATCTATAAAAATGATTAATTTTTATTATGTTCACCTATTGTATGAGCCTAATTTTCCCAAAATACAAAACAATTTTATCCAAGGTTTTTATCAATATTGTCTTTTATCATTAAAATTATATAACATTCATGTAAGAAAAAATCAGGTTTTTGTATTGAAATAATGATAAACTAAAGGAAAAAAATAAAAAATGATTATAAAACCTAAAATCAACCAAAGATACCACATAATTTTTCTAATTTTGGGATACAATAATAAGTAAAATAAATCTGCATCTCCAATCCACCAACCATGGAATGGGTATCATGGCTCTAACATAGGTCATATAGTGAGACAATCATAGAAATTATTGTATTTGAATAAACTTATAGTGTATATTTATTCCTCATAAAACCCACTAGACTAGTAGAAACCTAGACACATTATAATTGAACAACCCATCCAACTCATACACTAACAAGAGGTCGCTATAAGAATGTGACTATCCAGGGTAGCATAAGTCTATAATTTCATCTTATTTACCCCTGTTCCCATGACCAAACATGGTGAGGTTGATAAAAACAATAATCGGTGATCATCAAAGTCATAAATAAAAAAAAATAACCCATACTAACCTCCCACACCCTCTTACAAATATATCCCCTAATAATAGAGACCCCATACGCAGTATCCCAAATCTAATGCCAGAAACCATTTCATTAATTTAGATACAAGGAACCACATCCTGAAGGAACAAATATTTTAGTAGTCTTGGTAATATAGAAGCATAATTGAGTATTTAATTAAATTTGATAACAGAAATTAGAAAATATGTTTGATTATTTCAAGAATAAATTTATTATATCTAGTATATGTCGACATATTTGTCATAGTAAACTTCATAAAATCCAGGGGAATAGAAACAAAATAAGGTTGATTTGAAATTCTCATTAAGGGTTATTTATAGTCTAAGATATATTGAATAAATAGGAACATTCAATATGTAACAGTAAATAACTAATCACCCAAGACAATTAAATAAAATTTATATCCTAGTATTATAATGAAAAATCGTTATGGAAAGGTAAATCAATAATAATAAAATCCATTTAATACGTAATCTAAGAATAAACTGATTCCATAGAGTATAACATATCTAAAATATCATGGATAATAATAAATCAATTTTTCAGGAAGGAAATGCTTAGTTATTAGATTTCTCATATCTTTAGCACATGATACCAATACCATAAAGACATTTACACTTATGGTTTTACATACTAATGTCAATACCTTTCATAAAAATTTCTAAACATACTTTTTAGAAGCTCATTGGGATTGGGCCCAACTTATTTAATCCCATGAGACTAATTATACATTTAGGGGATTTCTATAAATAGTTCTCAACCTGTGTCATGCATATCCAAATAAGGCATCATATATGGAATTATTAATTTCTTTAAAAAACAATTTGCCTTATCAAATATCCATATTTAGTAAATGATAAAAATTTATCAATATATTCTTAGATAATAAAATTAATATCAAAGTAAAAACCTTATGTAATAACTATACACAATTTAGGTAATAAACATATCCATGATAAAAAAATATAGATATTAATGGGTAATTCATTTTCTAATGATCACATTAAACAAAATCTTTTACAAGGAAACTAATGACTATAAAATGAAATAAGAATGTCAATTTAATTATTGACCTTGCTAAAAATAATCTTAAACCATCCATAGGAATATAAAATATTGCGTGAAAATATATTATTTGGAGTAATAATAATTTATTTCTTCATTAATGAATATAAATAAAATAAAAACATTTTTAAAAAAGTTCTTTAGAAAAATTTACTTTTCTATATGTAAATTCATTCTATTTCATGTCTAATTTAAAAAAAAATTCAATAAGGATTCTAATAAACATGAAATGTGATCATAAAATATATTATAATCATGCCGGTCTTAAATTTCATACATGCATTAAATGTAAAAAAATATTATATTTTTATTGTAAAAGGTTATGAAAATGTATTTTTTTGAAAAAAAAATCATTCACATTTTCAGTAAAAGAAAAACTATCATTGTTTTTTAAATAAAAGAATATTCCATTAATTTTATTAATACAATAATTTGTTGAAAAATCATTAATTAAATCATTATTAAAATGATTAATAATTTGAAACCTTTTCTAAAAAACATGGTTTTGATGAAAATATGATTTTAGACCTAAGAGAGAAATGAATATGGGTTTTTTAAACATATTCTAATAATTTTTAAATAATAAAGTGTAGGAAAATAGAACTATTAAATTAAAATTATATGAATAACCATAGGATAAAAAATAAAACGACTTTATTATGAGATGGTGAAATATTTTCTATCAACTAGAAATCAAGAGTATTCAATATCTATTGGAATGAGATTTGGAAATAAACATTCACAATGTTCATAACAGGGATGTGAAAATTAATCAATTAATAGAATTTGTGTTTTAATATTAAATCAATATAAACCTAGGTGAAATAAAACATAATATAATTAAAAGTCAATGTTAACATAATCTTATATAGATGTAATCAATGATGTATAATTTTATCCTAATGAATGGATATTTAGATATAAAATCCCATACCATGCAGTAACATTTATGTAAAATATCCATAAATGAAATTATTTAAATTTAAACATAAAATAATAATTAATAATGAATTATTCATGGTAATACAAATCAAAGAGATGTTATATTCAACATATAAAATAATTTAGCTTCATAACATAATAATATAGCTCAGTTAAATGAAATTGGGAGGAATTTCCTTACCCTGCAGATCTTTATATCCACCCTATACTTTTACACATATCATTACATGATTTTGTGCATATTAAATAATTATATTAGAAGCCAAAGATCATAATGTAATGTTTCATTCATGATTAGGTACATAAAACATAAAACATGTTACTCAATATAATTTTTTTTTGTCTTCATAGAGATATCCTAACTTCCATTGTTCTCAAACATCTTCATAAAATAACCTGGGGATATCATTAAAAAGGGATGAGCTAAAAATCATTGTAAGAGAATAAAAATTAGAATAATGTTTTTGAACAAGGGTTATAAGTCATGAAGTAACGATATGAAATGGGACAGAACATATGAAATCACAACATATACACACGAGATCATATTAAATTTCTATAACTTAGACATTGAAATATAATAAAATTTTTCCCAAAAATATAAAACATTTTACAAATTCTGATGTCTGATGTATTCTATTAAAATACAAATTTTTTCGTTTTTTCACATTCCTTTTTATTCAGGTATGTAATTAAAATTATAATAGTTTATATTATCCTATAAAAAATATATTATATTAATATATAATATTAAATTTCACTAAAATAACTAAAAAATTTTTGTATTTGATGTACAATATTATTCAATATTTTATTTGAAAAATACCTATCTCCTCAAGAATAAATAACTTCTATCCATCCCCTAGAAGAAAACTCATCCCTCATCTTCCAAATAAATATCTCTTCCCAAATAAAAAAAATTAATACTCTTAGAATCCTTAACATCGTTTTGGTGTAATCAAACTCCATTTATTGAAGAATATATGTGTTGTAGATAAGGATCCAATTCATGAAAGATGTTATAGCCTTTAATCCATTTATTTTAATTTTGTAATTTTATATCCCCTTTATAATTTATATTCAAATCATTATCAAACCAAATATGTACATTTTTAACATGAACTTTATTGGGTAAAAATAATATAATTTTTTTTTTGATTTAGTAGTAGAATATATTATACATCTCATGTGTCCTCTTCAAACAATGTCAAGTTAAGAGCTAGTTAACTGGTAGTGAGCATGATTCAAATTCATTTATTTTACACAATATTCTTGATGATTATATTAAATAATTTTTGAAATAAAAATGTTGAAATATATTTATATAATTATTCTCTAATTAATTCGAGTAATATATTAATGACCTTGACCAAGAAGTGTTAAATTGGAGAAAACTGGGATTTTTTTTGGAAAACATAACATCAGTTTTTTTATATTTAAAAATGGTTTTAAGAAATATAATAAAATGATTATGATATATAAATAATGATAAAAATAAAAATAATTATTTTCTTTTTTGATATTTTAATAAACTGAAGATAATTAATCAAGAGATTGAAATGTGATAAAATGAATCATGATTTAATGTAAGGGGATTATCAAACCCAAATTATTTATTTAGGGATTCCTCCTATTTCAGATTGATTTCAGTATGAATGTTACAAAATAATGAATAATATTTCCTTTGAGTATTATTTTTCTTTTATTCGTTGAATATTAAATCTTTTTACCATTCTAAAATGTGTTCTTATCCATTTACAATTTATTTTTAATGAACCCTAATTTACAAACTATCTCATTAATTATATTATTTTCATTATTATTTTTTAGAACATGATAATATTAAATTACAATGTATGATATCCCATAATATGTTTGATTCCTAAATTTAATTTAGTTCAATATTATTTGTGAAATATTAAAGAAACCCATTCCTTTCAACAAGTAATTGAATGATTATGATTGTTATCCTTCCCTTTTCTAATGCATAACTATGATATATATTTTTGTCATGTGTGTCACCATACTTATATATCCCAATTATGAGTTTAATAATTTGATATATCTAATTTCATAGTGTGTATTATTTCTGAACATGAGTATATATTAATTTATATTTATGATTTCATGATCTGTACAGATATGTTATGTGTGGACATGATGCAATCTTTTTTCACAAAAAATGGGTGGTATTTTTACTCTATGGCATGCTTTTTATTTTTTATGTATAAAAATCAATCATTTAATTTATAAAATATTCCCTCATACATATTTGGATAATCCTTTTGTTATGATATTTTAATTCAATTATATTGAATAATGTACTGTTTATTCATGTCCAATAATCCTCCCCTTAATGAGATTTTACCTTACCCATTTCATTGATTTATAACCCCAGATGATTACATGTACTGAAGATAATGCTAGATTTTAAAAGTATAAATGTTAATGATCTATGTAAATGATTAATTTTTATTATGTTCAGATATTCTATGAGCATAATTTCCCAATAATAGAGAACCTTTTTATCTAAGGTTTGTATCACCATTTTATTCATAAAATTTATATAATATTCATGTTATAAAATGATAATTTTTTATATTAAATAAACAATAAACTAATGGAAAAAACAAAAAATGATTAAAAACATTGAAATCAACCAAATATACCACTTAATTTTACAAATTAATAGATACAATAATAATTAAAATAAATCCACATCACCAAAATAAAAATCCTGGAATTGGTATCATTGGCTCTAACATAGATCCTACAGTGTGATGGTTGTACAAACTAATGTATTTGACTAACCATAGAGTATATGTTTCATCTTAACACAACACATTAGACTATCCAAAACCTATACACATTATAATGGAACAACCCTTCCAACTCTTACACTAACTAGAGGGTTCGCTATTAGCATGCGAGTATCTAGTGTAATATAAGTCTATAATTACTTCTTATTTACCAAGGTGCCCATGACCAATCATGGTATGGTTGAGAAAAACAATAATCAATTATCAACACAGTCATGAAAAACCAAAATTAAATAACCCATCCTCACCTCCCACACCCCCTAATGAAAACAACCCCTAACTATAGAAACCACATACACAATATCCCATAACTAGTCCCAGATTCCATATTATAAATTTAGATATAGGTAGCCACATCCTGAAGGACCAAATATTTTGTAGTCCTGTTAAAATAAATTCCCAATTTAGTAGTTAATTACATTTGATAATGCAAATTATAACATATGTTTTTATTTGAAGAATAAATTTATTCAATCTTGTATATTCCAATATATCTTTCATATTAAACTTCATGGAATCCTAGGGAAAGGAAACAAAATATGGTTGATATGTAATTCTTATTAAAGGTTATGTATATTGTAATATATAAAGAATAAATAAGAACAATCAATATGTAAAGGTAAATAACTAAACACACATTCCAATTAAATAACATATCCATCATGGTAAGATATGGTAAAATCATTATGTAAAGGTAAATATATAATAATACAATTAATTTTATCAGAAATATAAGAATAAAATGATTCCATAGTGAATAACATATCAAAAATATCATGTATAATAATAAATTAATTTTTAAAGAAGGAAATTATTAATTCTTAGATGTCTCATTTCATTATCACATGATACCTTTACCATAAATACCATTACACATATGGTTTAATATACTAATGTCAATAAATTTCATATAAAAATATTAAAAGATACTTCTCAAAAACAGATAGGGTTTAGTCCAACTAATTTAATCTCAAGAGACTAATTTTCCATTTAGGTACATTCAATAAATATTTCTCAACCTGTGTCATACATGTGAAAATTATTCATCACATATCAAATAATAAATTTAATTCAAAAACATTATTCTTTATCAAATATCCATATTTTGTAAAGGATAAAAATTTATCAATATATTCCATGTTAATAAAATTAATATCACAATAAAAAAGATTAGTAATAATTATATAATATTTAGGAAATAAACATATCCATGAAAAAAATATGGATATTAATGGGTAATTAAGTTTCCAATGATCACGTGAAAGAGTATATTTGAAGAGGAAGTTAATGACTATAATATGAAATAAGAACATGAATGAAAATATTGTCCTTGGGAATAATAAACATAAACCTTCCATATGGATAATAAATATAGAATCATAATATATTATTTGGAGTAATAATAATGTTTTTTCATTCATCAATATAAATAATATAAAATATAGTTAAAAATTTTCTTTAAGAAAAGGTACTCTTCTATATAAAAATTTTGTTATATGAAAAGAACATTCTAAAAATATTTTCCCAATATGGATTATCATAAACATGAAAAATGAATCATAATGTAAATGAAAATCATGAATATTTTAAATTTCATACATGCATTAAATGTATTATAACATTTTATTTTTCTTATAAAAGGTTAGGAAAATGTCTTGTTTTGAAAATAAAAAGAAGGATTCATTCAAATTTTTAGTAAAATAGAACAAGAATTATTTTGAAAATAACATAATATTCAATTAAAAACATTATTTAATGACAGAAATTTGGTGTATATTCATTAATTTAATCAATTTTAAAAATAATAATCAATTGAAAACGTTTTTAGAAAACATGGTTTTTGGAGGAAAAATATTTTGGACAAAAGCGATAAATGAAGATGGATTTTTAAAAAAAATCATTTTAAACATTTTTCAATAATATTTTGCAGGGAATGTTTATTATTAAATTAAAATTCCACGAATAACCATCAGAAAAATAAATGAAAGGAATTTAATAATAGATTATGATATATTTTCCATCAACTAGATGTCAAGAGTAAACAATATCTATTGGAATGAGATTTTGAAATAAACATTCACATTTTTCATAACATGGATGTGAAAATTAATTAATTAATAGATATTTTGTTTTAATATTAAATCAATATAAAACTAGGGGAAATAAAACATAATATAATCAAAATTCACTATAAACATAATCTTATATAGAAATAATCAATGATGTATAAGTTTATCCTAATGAATGGATATTTAGTTATGAAATCACATACCAGGTGGTAACATTTATGAAAAATATTAATAGACAAAATTATTTAAATTTAAACATAAAATACTAATTAATAATATAGTATTTATGATAATACTTATCAAAGGGATATTATATACAACATATAAAAGAATCTAGATGCATAAAATTATAATATAACTCAATGAAATGAAATTGGGATGAAATCCCTTACCTTGTAGTTCTTTTATAACTACCCTAGTATTTGACACACATCATTACCTGATTTTAAGCATAGTACAATATTAAATTTTCTGCCAATGATCATAATGTATAGTGTTATTCATGATTAGGTACAGAAAACATAAAACATGGGACTAAATATAAAATTTTATTATATCTTATTCAAATAGATATCCTAACATCAATTGTACTCATAAATTATTATAGGATTACCTAGGGATATCATGAAAAAATGATGATCTAAAAATCGAGGTAAGGGGATAAACATTAGAATAAAGATTTAGATCAAGGGTTGGACGTCATGAAATAATGATATAAAATGTCATGTAACATATATCATTATGTCATATCCACAAGGGATAATATAATAAAGGATTCATAGTAATGTGGTAGTAACATAAAGCATGACTTAAGCATGATTCAAGGTTCTTGACACATAGAGGACAAAAAGTCAATGTTAACCATCAAGACCGTTGCACATGGTATCATGAGTAAAGGCTATCAACCAAGATCGTTGAACATAAAATCTCATTAGACTCAACCATACCCATTTCATTGAATTTATATATAGGAAATCCCATTATAACATGCTCATGAATATTATTTCCCCTATAGTAACAATCATAATCTGTTATACATAAACATATTGGTTACCCATTGTATGTATTAGGTATCATATCCATGTCATGAAGAATAACAGATTGGAGTATCAGAAAAATTTCCATGAAGGGAATAAATTGATCATAAATGGAAAATAATATGTTAAAATGGGTATATATACTGAAAAGTGATGTCACATGAAGCAATAACATGTAAAAATAGTACTGAAGTAAATTCGGATTAAAACATTTTAGTGCGATAAAAAGAAAATATCAAAGGTCATTAAAAATATAAAAGGGGATAATCATTTATATAAAACAAAAAGTGAACCAATAAGTTTTTATAATAAAATTAGTGTCTTTGTAAAAATATTGGTGGAATAAAAAAATATTATATGTTTCACATGAAATTAGATAAGAATTCTGAATGTTCCCTCAAAACGGACTTCCTTATGTGGAATAATTTAGGAGGGAATCGTTTTAAAAAATTTAAATTACTGAAGTATATTGATGAATTGATCTTGAAACAATAATTTGGAGCATTTCAAAATCATTTAGAATATGTACATAAAATAACAGATGACATCATTTGGGTAAAATGAATGGTAGAACAACGCAAAAGAATAATGGAGGTTTGGGTAGAATCCCTTACATTAAGTTTGATGGTGTCCTTCACTTGATCTTAATGTCCCGGTTAAACAATTTATATTCACGATTTAATATACAAAAAAACCCTTATTTATATAATTTATTTATAATAACCATGTAATGTTCATTCATGTCCCTTTTTGATGGGTTTTGTGGTTCCATTTCATTGTTTGTTTCATTGGGTTTAATGTTACGTTTAATTTTATTGATGTATAGATAAACATGTATAATGATAATGGTTATATAGAATTATATTTATATTTTATTACTGATCATATATTATATTACTTGGTTGTTAAATTCATTTCATTATTTATAGTGATGATGAATCATTATATAAAACTGTAATAATAATTCTTTTTGCTAATTGGCAGTTTTTTTATCACATCAAATACATTTTGCAGTATAAATTAATATCATGTTCAAAAAATATTACAAACCCCTAAATTATTAATAATACATATATTATTTATTTTTCAACCATAAAAATGGTTTTGTGACCATAATATAATATGGTAATAGAAATTGAAAACCCATGACCCCAGAATGTGTGAAATTAACACATCTCAGAGGGTGTTTTCATTTCTAGTATAAAAGGATTTGAAAGGAGAGATGACGATAAATTATTAAATTATTACAAAAAAAATCTAGTACATGTATGATACTAGAGTAATAATAACATTTTCTTGATAGCAGGTGAGAAAAGAAAAATAAAATAATGTAACTTGAATGGAAAAAAGATTAAAAGAGTAATTTACCTATTGAATATATCCTACATGAGAATGACATTATGTTAGAGGAGTAATAATTTTAAAGATAACATGGGTATATTGATTTAGTAGAGAGTCATAGGAAGGGATTTTAGAATAAATTAGGCTCGAAACAAGGCCCAAGAAGAGTGAAGATAAGAGGTGGGTGAGGGTGTTTTTAATAGTATGGGAGCATTTCCTTATATTTTATTCATTATATTATTATTTTTCCTAGGAAGATAAATAGAATTAATTCATGGGTAAAAATTAAAATATGCATGTGATTACAAACACATGGTTCATACAACATCCATGACTCAATAAATAATGTAAATTAAATATAATTTATATATACAGAAAATTAACATATTTTACTATTAATGAAAAATTAAATGTGTCTTATCAGACACCAAATACATTATTGATCACATCTATGTATGTTATATTTTTTAGATTCAAATCAAAGAATGTATGATATTACATTTAATGTTAAAATATAACATATTAGTTCATTGTGTTGTGATTTTATGGGATTAAAATATACAATATAATTATAAAAAAATAACTTTCATTGATTAAACTTTTGTTCAGAACATTATTTTCCCCTTTTGAAATTACACCCTCAAACATTCATTTTACATTATAATACAGAAAAAGGTGTGGGTTCTTTTCCTTCCTCACCTCCACAAATTCCCATATTTTCTCTTTATATTTATGGTTCTACCATAGTACATTGACCAGGTGAGTAGTCTTGGTGCATAGAACATTATACCTATGATCAATGATCTTCACTGGATACACCTCATATGAAGGATCATTATCAAACTATACCACATATGAATAGATTACATGTGAATGGTCTATTATTTACTTATTTATTAAGCATACATGGAATTCATCTTGTACATTAGACAACATAATTAGAAGTTATCGTCGAAAGTCCATTGATCCAACGCGATCAAGGATATTGAAGGTGCTGATTTATTTGGGACATATCTTTCATTTCTTCAAAAATATCATGAACATATTCGATGGAGGTATGTGGAAGAATTCCATTTCTCCAACATACAACTCATGGTATCTTCAATAATATTATATATATTTCTTATGTCAAATTTGGTATGCCATGATGTGATGATGAATTGTATTAACATTCTCCAACATTTCTTCAAACATTTTAGGTCCAAGAATCATACACTCACCGACTTTCTACCAATTTGATAGTGTTCTGCACCATTTCCTATATACCGATTCATATGGTGCCACTCATATACTTGAGGGGAAACTTTTGTTGTAGGAGAATTCATCAAGTGTAATATATTGGTACTGTCTTCCTCTTATCCCCAGATACCACACTCTAATAATTTCTTCCAGTTCAGTTCCTAGAGCATGATGGAGACTTTTCTAGAACATCATGGTGAATATCTGATATCTATCAGATACGATATATAGTGGGAATCCATATAGCCTTAACACCTATTTGATATATATTTATGTTATTTTATCCAATGAGAAGACCTATCTACTTGTGTAAAGTGATATGTCTTTATTAGACGATACAAAATGAACCACATAGCATTTTTTTCCTTGGGATGTCCTTAAATTCCTAGAGATAATGTCCATGGTGATATCTTCCCACTTCCATATTGTAATGAGAAGTGGTTTTATATTCCCCTTAGACTTCAGTCATTCATCCTTAACATTTTGAAATACATGGGACATTAAATTATATTCACCAATCAAATTCATCATATTGTCCCACCAAAAACTTTTATAAATTTTTTGATACATCTTTGTGCTTCCTTGGTCAATAGAAAATTTTGATCTATATGGGACTTTCAAAGTAACCCTATTTATCTATGGATTAGATGGTACAAATAATCAGACCCAAATATTACGACCCCTTTCTTGTTAATATTGAACTCATAGAATTTCACATTTTTTATAGCACCCACCCTTTTCTGACTTTCCACTTCATGTCGTTGAGGATACTTTATATTATCAATGAGGGATGGTTGAGAAATAATTTTATAAAGTATTGATAATGTTTCCATCTTAATAATTCCAATGTACATTCTATTCAATTCTAAGATGATTTGAGATGTTTCAATTTTAATCATTGATAATGATGTATGATCGTTTCTACTTAGAGAATCTGCAACCTTATTTTCCTAACAATGATGGTAGTTGATTGAGCAGTCGTAATCCTTGATGAGATCTAACCATGTCATTTGGATCATATAAAGACCATTTTTTGTTAATATATATTTAAGACTCTTGTGATCAATATATATATTACACTTCTTCCCATAGAGATAATTCCCCTATATTTTCAATGCATATATTACAACAACCAACTCCTTATCATGTATGGAATATTTTTTCTCATGGATTTTCAGCTTCCTAGAGGCATAAGCATTCAATTTATCATTTTTCATCATCACAACCTAACCATTATTTTAAGAATTATTATATAGAAAAACGAGTTCTCCACATGTTATGTGTGTGAGTACTAGAGTAGTGATACGACACTTTTTGATCTCTTTAATTCTTTCATCACATTCTTGAGTCTATAAAATTTTCACCCCATTTGATGTGATATTTTTCATTGGGTTTGAAAATCATTAAAGGTTCATCACAAATCATTGATAAAACCAGTCTAGTCCCAGAATTATATGTATCTCTATTGAAGATGTTGGCACATGCCACTATTCAATTTCTTTTGTTTTAGAATTGCCCATAGATATCCCTTTACTGGTGATTAAATTCACTAATAATGATACAATCTCTATATATAACTCACATTTATTATCATCGCATAATGTTTCTTTCCTTGTAATGTCATTATCACCGTATTCAAATTCTAATCATGTTCTTTATTTCTATTGGAGTATATGAAAATATCATTGATAATGTCTACAAGATATTTCTAAAGGTAAATTTTAAAGACTATATTCATTAAATCAATTAATATTTCCAGAGAATTAGTGAGTTTAGAGGGAATCACTATGAATTCATAGTGTCTACACATCAATAAAAAGGTTATCTTTGGAGTAGTTTTCATCCTCACCTTTAATTCACAACATCCTGACAGAACGTACACCTTATAAAAATAAATGGACCCACAAAGATGATTGAACCAGTCATATATCTGTTGCAGTGAATACTAATTATTTATCATGATATTATCGATCTTACAATTATCAATGTAGAGGAACATTGTTCCATACTTCTTTGTGATTAAGAGGACAAGCACACCCCATGGAGAAGCACTTAGGCATATGAAACCCTTTCACCATATTATTCTTTAACTTCTTCTTTAGCTCATCCTGCTCTACGGTGTCCATTCTATATGGTGTTTTTTATATATACAAAGATACCAGAATATGTTCAATTTAGAACTCAACATCTTGATCAGGTGGAAGTCTATGAAATTTACCATGGAATACATCCTGATAATACCTAGCGGTGGGCATATCATTGAGAAGTATCATCTTATTTGTCTCCATCATTTTACATAGAATTGAATTCTCATAAGGTAGTAATATCCACACATGATAAGATAATTCTAAAGAAGAATCATCTTCCTCTTTACACATATAAATAATTAGAGGTTTCTTCGGGATGTGAAGAGTGATCTCCCTTTCCCAAATGTTGATGTTGACATTGTATAATGATAGCCAATAAATTTCCAAGATAACATTAGACTCTATTAATGTAAGTATAATGATATTTTCTGGGAGGTCCAATCCACAACCATTATCCAAGAGGAGTTATATACATTGGATGTAGTAATTGATCAATTATCTTTTTCATAGATAGCAAAATCTCTAAATTTTGAGGTGGTGATTGAGTAATTCTACTAAACATCCATGAGATAAAAGAATTCATAGAACTAGATCAAATAGTACATTCACTATTCTTGAATGAATAATTAGTACACCTATCACCACATCATTTTTCAGCTCCACCTGAGTAGTAGTGATATAATAATCCATTCCTTGATTCCTTGGTGATTTTTGTTGATTTCTTCCATCAATACTTTTCTTAGGGAAATTATTCTTATAATTCCCTTTCTCATTGTTGTTGTAACACTTCACTAGAAGTTGATAATAGATCTGATACTTCCTTTATTTTTCTATATTGGTGGGATTATTCAAGTCCCACTGGGGATGTCCCATTATTTCTCATTTGAAGAAATTTTGTGTTCCCATTAGAATGTTCTCAGGATTCTTATTCCCACAATTTAGTCATGTAGGATGTTATATCAACATTCCATCATTGTATTTATTTTGAGAACCACTCAAATGAGACACAATTTCCCCCTTTTTGTCACTGTCTCCATGAAACCATTGAGAGTATTTGATATCCATTTGAACTATAAGGTAACAATGGACATCTCATCATAACTATAGATGTCACAAATCACCAATGATTTTCTTAGACAGAGAATTAGTGTGATAAAGAAGTGATTTTCTTTACTTTTTTTGTTCATAAAAATGGTGGAGGTGTATCTTGAAATCGTTTTGATGTTTTATTCATACACCCAGATGGACTCATCTTCCTTCTTCTTATGTTTGAGGAATATACTTTCCAACATGGGAAAGAAGGTTCAGAGAAAGTATTTATTGAAAAAATCTTATCGAAATCATCACAATCCATAGCTTCAACTTTCTTATGGGACATCATATTATTTATTATTGTCCACCAATTATCAGCTTCCACTTCAAAATGATAGATTGCTAGTACAAATTTCTCTTATTCAGATAAGTAACAGACAATGAATATCATTTAAATAGAGTTAATAAATTGATCTATGTGGATTGGATTATAAGATACACAAAACCTGGACAATTTTTTTTGCATGAAAGATTTGATGAAAAAATTATATTTCCTTGGAGGAGGAGGGACTTCCATGTGATTAATGTTATTATTCATAACTTGATCCAGCTTAGCAAGTACTCTCATGATGTTGTGAACACCCGTTCCAATCATATTTGGATTATAATTAGAGAAATCTTCATATTCCATATCACATTGATTAATGTAATGTGTTATTATATTTACATCCTTTAACTAAAAAATGTACAATTAGAGGACTTGAATACAAACCTATCAAGAAAAAAAGGAACTTTAAACATAAAAGGATAAACTCTTAAAGGAAAATTATATCCTAACTTGTGATTACCTAGCTTTCAATATAGGTTAAAATTGATCTATTTCATAACTTATATCCTCGTGGTCTCTTTTTTATTAACTTAATAGTGGTTTATACTATGATTATGTATTTACCAAAGAGTATCCCCCATGACTGTCAAATTTGGTGTGCATCAAGGCCAATTTTCATGAACCTGTTCCTATTTTAGTCTAGCTCAATGTGATATTTTTGAGTATTACATCAGATACATCTGTGGCGAATGCATGACAAATTTTTTGTATCCAGAAATATATATATATTCTTGATAAACTAGTTAATATATACTAAACAAAATTTAGGAATGGTTTTTCTAATACTGAGTCACATCACTAAAATTCTTACAAAAGATCTCTATCCATAATCTCAAAAAAAACAAGAACATCATATATACCAACTATTGAGACCCTATCCTTTTCCACAAATCATTACATGATTTTAAGAATATAAATCAATCATATAAGAAACTAAGTTTCATAAAATATAATTCCTTGGAAGGATGCAGACATATGACGTTAAACATGGTACTAAATATATCATTTCTATATTTTCTCTTCATTAAGAGCTCCAAACTTCCATTGTTCTCATACCTCTTCATAGGATATCATTGGGATAACATAAACAAATTTAATATATAAAATACCCATTAATGTAATAAATCGAAGAATAAAGCTTTAGCACATGGTTTAGAATAAATGAAATATTGATATAACAATGTATGGAACATATGGAATCATAACATTTACACATGGGTTTATATAAACATGGATTCATTGTGATGTGGAAGAAACATAATACATGACTTTAGCATGAGTCAAGGATCATTTCACATATAAGATCACAAGTCATGGCTAACCATAAGTACCATTGCACTTGGAATCACGATTTAAGGCTAACCGCCATGACCTTTGCAAAAAAACATTCATGAGAGTGAAAAGTACACAATGAAATAGAGAGATACCTGGGTGCTTCTATCATAACATGTACATGAATATTATTTCTACATATAATATCATATATAATCAATTATAAAAAACACAAGGGTTACACTTTTATGTTCTGGGAATCATAGTCATGTCATAAAAAATAATAAATTGGGTATAATAATAATATCCATGAAGGGATGGAATTGGTCATACATGGAAAATAATAGGGTAAAATAAAAATATATCATGAAAATTTATGTAACATAACTTAATGATATGTAAAAATAGTAATTAAGAATATTTATAGTTAAAACATTTTATGTAATGTCCCGGTTCTTGAAGCCGTGCAGGAGTTCCCCATACCCAGTTGGTTATATGGCCTCAAGCACATTCCATCGTATGCCAGCGGCTTCTGACTAGTATCGAGGGACTTGAGTGTGATCGTGGGGAAACTATTACCTCATTGAAAAATTAACACAGTGGAATAAAACAGATATAAAATAGCAGAAGTAGTAATAAAATCATACAATATTAAATAGCAGATGAATGAATGAAAAAAAGAAAATGGAGCACATTAATAAATAAATCATGATACATAGGTCAAGGAAAGCATCTAAACAAACCAAAATGATGGAATACAAAAAAGTACTAATTCATAGTGCAAAAGAAAAATGTTAAAAAAACTCCTCATCATCGCACACCTCTTCTTCGTCTCATGCTCTCCACCTCCAAAGAAGCCATGTAACTGAAGTAAAAGGGCTCTTACTCTTATCTATAACTGCAATAATATAATCATTTTGGGACCAAACAAATGAACCCGATAGGGTATGAGACTATCCCATTAAAAATTCACTAAATGATCTGTTACTAACAGTCTGTGAATATATATGGTAGACAATAATCAAGAAGACCATTCAAAAAGAAGTACTCAGCAGTAAAAAAGTCCCCAATTCAAATCATTCACTTTCTTATATTATGTAAGTAGATAATCAAAGAAGGTAAACCTCTAGGAATTACTCTCAGACTAACCCTTCATGTTCAACCAAAACAACAGAAGAAAACTTTTGGGAAGTACTTAAATTCAAATCCCTCTCTTTCAGCTTACAGATATACTCTCTAGTGAAGTACTCGCCATCAATTCCCCCTATAGTCTCAGATTGGTAACTAAAAAGATCTCTGGGATGCACTATCGTCACATTCCACTGGTGGCCCATGTTGAGAAACTAAAAACACTCTGAGGAAGAACTTATGTCAATTCCCCCTGTGGTCTCGCATTGTAATAGTAAAAACAGACACTCTAGAGAAGCTATTACGTCCATTCTCCATATGATCTACTACGCCATGTTCTCACGGACCTGAGTAAGTCAATCAATCATAGCAATGCATGTTGGCCAAGGTTAACCTCAGGAACTACTTGGCTAAACAGTCTACAACAGAACAACATGTCAGAATAAAATCACTCTATCCTACAATACTAGGAGAGGGAAAAAAGAAGGCTTTCAAATCGGCTTAGCAGGACCAAAAATTCATAAAAAAACATGTATGGGGAAACACTTCCAAATAAAAGAAATTAACCCTATTCACAGTCAATTAACCTCTATTTAAGCATAAAAGAATATCATGAAATTTATAGAGCCAAAAAACATAAACACGCAATACACAGTTCAAGGTTATTGGGAAATGTTTCATATATAACTCGAAGACTATCTACAAAAAAACCAAACCACCTACCATGGTGTTTTATGATCGCTATACATGATCCTCATGCCTTAAATATCCCTAGAACACTATATATCTGAAAAAACTCTAAAAATGATCAACTGAAGATAACCTGAGAAATATGAGGAATCAATAAACGATACTGTAGAATATATAAGATCATACCGTGGCGATACCCACTCAATTGACGATGGTCTATTTGGTGAATGAATGATCACTTGAGTGGCTAAGAGACGATTCACAGCCGTACGGTTTCTCCCAAATGAGACAGACCTATAAAAAGTTTTTTTATTTTTGTCAGATGCAACCCTGATACGTTGGATGAAATAAAAATAATGTACATGATCTGTACATTCTAAGTACATGAAATGTACTTTATCTTGTAGGCTCCAACATTAGGTGGTCTCCAGGTCACCACACACGATCGTGTGCATGGCCATTACACAGCCAACACTCGCATACCCGTAGTAACCGAGTACATTGAATGTACTTATGAAGTACCTGGCGTGTACTTAAGAAATTTCTAGAAACTATTTTTTTCCATAAAAACACCAAAAAATGAAAGCATACATGAAAATAAAATCCGGGTTCTTATAATCTTTCCCCCATAAATAAATTCATCCCTGAATTTACTTAGCAAAGTAGTGTAGAAGAAGAATCCTCATGAAACTCCGTCCAATGTGATTTTACATCAGCCTCCCTCTCCAAAATCACCTCCTGCATTCGCCCATTATACCATAACACTCATAATAGTGTAATATACTAGCTACGAAGATCCTTCGTACATTGATAAATAATCTAGATTGGATGCCCCTCAAATGATGCGTCCACTTCAAGATCAACCTCCCCGGGTTGGAAAACCTGGGAGTGGTGTGAGAAGTAACGTGGTAGCTAAGAAATTTTAAAGACATCATTTCATATCCTAGTACCTCTGAGGTAAATACAACCAATAGGAAACCAGAAAAACTCTCTCCAACACCTGAAATGGACCGATGTATTTCAGTGAAAATTTTACCTTGTCTTCTAATCGTTCTGTGTCCCATAATTTGTGTGACATGTAGAAAAACCTGATCTCCGACCTCAAACTCCAGAGGTCATACCCATCCATCAACAAAAGACTTCTATCAAGACTTTGTAGTATCCATCATCCTCCAAATCATCTCTATATTCTCTGTGGTCTCTTGGACAAGATGATGTCCCAACATAGTTGCTCTTCTTCCTCTAACCAACATATGGGTGATTGTAATGTCCTACCATAAAAATCCTCATATTCTTCTATCTTAATAGTTGCTGGAAAACTATTATTGTAGCAAAACTCAAGAAGAGATATATGCTTCTCCCAAGAACCTCCAAAATCGAGGATGCCTGCTCAAAGCATGTCATGAAGCACCTGAATCGTATGCTCAGACTGGAAATTTGTCTGGGAATGGTAAGATATATTCCAATGTACACGATTTCCCAAAGCCTTACGTAATCTCTTACAGATTTGAGATGTAAAAAACGCACCCATGTATAAAAAATTGGTTTACTGAACTCCATGTAGGCATAAAATCTCACGGATGTACAACCGTCCTAGCTCATCAACACTGAAAGTCTCTTTGATTGGAAAGAAGTGTGAGAACTTCATAATTCTTTCAATGACAACCCAAACTACATAATTTTATCAAATAAAACTTGGAAAAGCTGTTAGTAAATCCATCACGACATCATTCCACATCTATTCAGGAATGGGTAACTGTTGTAAAAACCATGCTGGTCGTTGATGCTCCGACTTCACCTGCAGACAAGTGGAACACCTTAGGACGAAACCATCCATAACTCTCTTCATACATGGCCCCCAGTACTAGTGATTTAAATCACAATACATCTTGTCGACACTAGGATGAACTTCCCAAATTGATGAATGAAATTCTTGCATTAGCTCATTGCGTATGTCTTCTGGAACCCATACGCGTCCATGAAAACACAAGATCTCATCCTCACCTATTGTCCATACAAGAATAAGGTCCTCTCCTAACAAAAATTCCCATATAACTAGGCATTAATAAACAAATATGTTTCTCATTATCATTTGATAAACTAGATTAGAGGTATAATATACAGAATAATGAAATGTCGGCCCCTATCTGTCGTACACCTCTGAATGCATCTTAGAGAATAGAGCCATAAGCTTCAACTCACTACTGTCCTCTTGAACTGCCTGTATCTGATTCCTCCTACTCAGTGCATGAGACACTCGGTTGCCTTTCATAGGCATATAGGAAATCTCAATGTCCATGTGCTGAAGGTACTCAACCCTCTTTCATTTTCCCAAATTTAGATCAAGATGGGTGAAAATGCACTTGAGAATTTTTTTGGTCGGTGAAGACCACATAATGATATCCCAAAAGATGGTGTATCCAACAACATAAAGCATGAGAACTACATCCATCTTGAGAACATGAGTCAAGAAATTTATCTCATGTGGCATCAACTGCTAATACTCGTACGAAACAACTCCTCCCCCCTATATAAGCAAAACTCCCTGCCCGATACCAGATGCATCACTATACACCATATAACTCTTTCCCTGATCTAGAAAAACTAGTATCTGAACTGAAATCAGACTCCCATTCATCTCCCGAAAAGGCGAGTCATGACAATTTTACCACATGTTCTTCACACTCATATTAATCAGACCCGTTAGTGGCGCTGATAAGCGCAAAAAGTCATGTATGAAGCATTTGTAGTAACCAGCCAGCCCTAGAAAACTTCATATCTCAAAGAAGTTCTTCTGCTTCTCCCATTAAACTACTATTCTAACTTTTTCTATTAATACTGATACTCCTGTCTCTGAGATAACATGACCCATGAAGTAAATCTGATATATCCAAAAGTGACATTTTGAGAGCTTAGGATATAATTTTTTCTCTCTCAGTGTACTCAAAATAATATCTTGATGGGTGGCATGGTTGTGTCGCATGTGAGAGTAAGCCAAGATATAATCCACGAAGTTTACCATGAAGGAATCCAATTATGGATAGAACACATGGTTCTTCAGTGCCATGAATACAGCATGCACGTTTGTGATACCAAACGGAATAACCACATATTCTTATAGAGCATACCTACTCTGAAATAAAGTAAGAGGTATATCAGATGGTCTAAAACACAAATGAATGTAACCGGACCTCATGTCAATTTTTGAGAAAACTCAGGCTCCTCAAAGATGACAAAAGAGGTCATCAATCCATGGTTTGGGAAATCTGTTTCTAATATCAACTAGATTAGCTTCCGAGGATCCCCAATGTTCCTGAGGGTATCATCTTCCTTCTTCACAATCATGACAGGTAAACCCCAAAAAATAATATTGGGTTGGATGAAACCCGTTTCCTACAACTCTTCCAACTACATCATGAGGTCCTACAATTTTGGTGTATCCATACTATTAAGAGGAATGGAAACTCGTGCTACTCCTAGCTAAATCTCAATAGAAAATTCCGCCTCTCGCTCCAAAGGAAATCCTAAAAGATCTCTAGAAACACATATATGAAACAATCCACCATAAAATTAAAATACAACAATGAAGTCCCCTGGTCATAAATATATATACTTGTGATTTGGGATGTAACTCTTTCCAACACATATGCTCATGTCTCGCTCTGCTTGCTTGATAATCCTTTTCGATCTTATGAAGGAACGATCCGCCCTTTTGTGACATTAAACTCACCCTACGACGATAGCAATGGACAACTTTCGGGATGAAAAATAACCAGTAAATTCTGAGAATGACATCATATCATGTAATCTCTTAGACATAGAGGTCCCATAAGAAGTTACACCCACCAACCTCCAGAGGGAACTCCTTAAACTGATGTACACTATCCATTATTGTCCCTAATGGAGTGTCTAACATCAATATATTAGCAGATGAAATGATATAGAGCCCAAGGGTATCTACAAATGCAACATATATAAAGCTATGGCAATCCCCTGTATTGAAAAGAAAAAAAGATAAAACTGAGGAAACTAGAATCGTACCTGGAACTGTAGAGGTTCTGGCATCCTACTCCTACTGTTTCTTCTCGAATGAAAAAGTCTGGCAGGTTCCATGGCCCTGTGACCCAGCCAGACCACTCTGAGCTGATCCACCCAACTATCACTGAAATCCTGGTGACTGACTACAATGGAAATGAACTCCACCTTGGCCTCAACAGTCGGAAAAACTCCAGTTCTTAGACAGATGGAATACTGGTGGTGCTACTCCTCAATGCGGAGTGATAGAAGAACCCATGTCACTAGCTGATGGTGAGGAGATCTAAAAGAAGAGCTGATGGTGACCCTTCTTGCTGCAATATCAGAACTCCACTGGGTCTCTCGAGCATTGTGGCGTCATATGCCTACTCTTGTCACACTTTTACCAGACCACCTAGATACTATAAAAAGTGTCTCGCCTCCTTGTTTCACCATGCGATGACACCCTACATTGCTTCTTACTATCAGTTGGAGGGATACTAACTTCGGATGTTGAGCTTCCCTGGATCACAGCTCTTGAATACATCATATTGCACACAGTGATTCACTCCTGGTTTATGATAGAAGCTATCAAAGTCAACTTGAAGATGTTCACCTGAGATCATATGTCATGTCTGAGACCATCCTCAAAATTCCTTGATTGGATTAAATAATAACCTCCTAGAATAGGCATAAGACCTAGAAGCTTTGGGAAGCAAGTGGAATACTCTAAAACAAAAATAGTATCCAGCTCTAGACTCATAAACTCTTAGGCCAAACCGGACCTCAATGTCTCCAGATAAAAGTAGTCATAGAAGGTATGCCAGAACTCATCCATGGACATAACCTACTGGCATCCCGCATATGAGAACAAATCCCACATTTTCATGGAGGAGTCCCAAACATATAGGTAGCGTGATAGACCCTCCCCACTTGAGGCGTCTAGAGATACTCGAAGATAGAAATCATGGCTTCCAACCATTGATCTGTAGCCTGGGGTCCTCCTTCCCCTGTGAAGGTGGGAGGATGTTGCTACTGAAAAACTCGGGTTAACTATACCATAGATGTGGAATGATGTAGTACTCCACAGATGTTCTACATGAACCGCATATTTCTTTATCAGAACAATTCATTAGCACTCATGTCTGGAATAATAGCTGGTTCTAGGACATGCTCAACTAGAGGATCTGCTAGAAGTCCATGATCAGTCATATCCAGTGTCTAATCACCGCCTTGCAACTAGCGTATAACCAGAGGATGTATTGGTGGCATGAATATTCAAGGTCAAACACACAAATTAGATCAAGATTACCAAGGACTGAAAACTGGCAGCGCACGAAGGGAATAGGAGAACGAAAAAATTCATTGTTTCCAAAACAAGGATACATTATGTGGATAATACCAACATGACCTGTTCCCTTAAGCCCTTCATACGTGCATGTACTCCTTCCATAGATGGTCATGTAACAACACATACACATGGTGTGTTATCCTAGAACAGGACATGTACTTGAATCCTCTTACCCTACCTGAGTTCTTCTACATGGATAAACCACACGGTTCTCCTAGAACAAGAATACAAGAAGTGTTCATTCCAGACACGATGTGTACTAGATGGTTTTCACCATCTCATGTAGTTAGTGACACATCCAGATACAGGCTAACACTACACGTCGTGTTTCATGTGGACACGACTTGAACATGAATGATTTAACTGACCTGTTTTTCGCATTACACAGTTGGATACAAGGGTCGCACTACATGACATATTCAAAACTGACACGGCATGTATAAATTATGTTTTATCCATCCAGGACATTAGTCACATGGGTGGAAACACGGTCCACACAACATGATGTGTACAACCGGTACACGGTGTGTTAAACCAATGATTTCCCTACCCCATGTCTCGACCCACACAGCTAGTGACATAGTTAAAGACTATATGGAGTGTACATCTATTGCAAGGCATGTACTTAATATAAAATGTTCCTTCCCGAACAGAAGGACACAAGACATGTATTAAACATTACATTCCATGTATACTAGGTTTTTCTAGATAGTAATCCTCATAAACTACTCTGTAACCCATAAAAACATTGAAATGAACTTTAATGTGCCAAATTCTAATCCATGAGGGCCCATACTCCCTACAAATCAACTCTTTGCATCTTATACATGTCATAAACAAGGTAAGAAGGTCAATGATCCACTAAATTTCGATTTATGAGGGCCCATAAAACCTCAAAAACAATGATTGGAATTCATTCAAACAAACCATAAATAATGAAATACACCTATCAAAAATTATTTTTTCTATCAAAGAATATATCACAAGAACTTTCATATATAACACAAAATCTATCACAACAACATGAAATCACTAATGTAACATAAATGGAATCGCAAGAATTCATGACATGTGATTGAGAGAAACTTTCTATATGATGCATGAGATGGAATACCCACATATCATCAGGATGTAACAGAAATAGAACCCCAATAAAAACAACTATAACAACACAATACATGTGAATCAACCATCATTTAAAATCAAATCAACTGTAAAATTTCAAAACTAGAAAAATGGCAATAAATGAGGTCGATTGGCTATTCCATGTACACATGTTAGCTAAACTCAGGCACAACGTATTACAAAGTGCTAATTAAGTCATATACCTGACTATATGATCCAAATAGTAAGTCAAGAAGAAAAGAATTCCTCTGAAACCACTTTGTAATATCCTGATTCCAGATGTCGTCCAGAGGATCCCTGTACTTGGTTGGTCACATGGCCTCAGGCGCATTTAATCGAATGCTATAGGTTTCCGACTAGCAGTGAGGGACTTGGGTGTGATAGTAGGGAAACTATTCCCTTATTGGAAGAGTAAAACAATAGAGGTAAAATAGATATTCAATAGTAGAATTACTAATAATATCATACAACAGAAAACAACAGATGTCTAAAAGTAAGAAGAAACTAGAGCACATATATAAATGATTCATGATAAATAAGTCCAGGAAAGAATTCAAATATACCAAAATGATGGAATAAAAATAGTATTAAACCAATTTACAAAAGAAAATAGATAAACAACTCCATAGCATCACAAGCCTTAACTTGGTCCCATGCTCTCCAGGTCCAAAATTGTCAAGTACCTAAAGTAGAAGGACGCTTGCCCTTATCTATACCTGCAACAATATAATATGTTTGGGCCTAAAAGAATGACCCAAAAATGGTTTGAGACTAATATCGGTAAAAAACCACCAAATGATCTGTGCCTAATATTATATGAATATATATGCTAGGCAGACAGGCAAAATAACAGTAAACAAGGAAGTACTCAGCAGTAAAAAATTCCACTATTCAAAGCATTCACTTTCATACATATATTAAGTAGCTAATCAAAGTAGGTAACCCTCTAGTAATTAATCTTATATTAATCCATATGTTTCAACCAAAACAACACAAACATCCCTCTGTGATGTACTCACAGTCTAACCCCTCTGGTTCAGCTTAAGCATAGACTCTCTAGGTAAGAACTCATTGTCAGTTCCCCCTATAGTCTCAGATCGGTAACTGAAAGAAGCTCTGGGTAAGCACTTACTACCCATTCCAACTTGTGGCCCATGTCGAGGAACTACATACACTCCAAGGATGAACTTACATAAATTCCCCCTGTGGTATCTCATTATAACAGTAAAAGTAGACACTCTGGAAAAGCTCTTACATCCATTCTCCATCTGGTCTACTACACTAGGTTCTCACGGCCCTATGTAAGTCAATCAAGCAAAAAAATTCATATCAACCATAGTAAACCTCAAAACTAATTGGCTAAATATTGTACAATAGAACAACATATCAGAATAAAATCACACAATCCTACAATACTAGGCTTGGTGTAAAACAAGGTTATCTAATAGGCTAAGAAGGAACCAATGGTCATAAAAAACATTCATGGGAAAACACTTCCAAATCATATCAATTAACCCTATTCATATTCAATTAACCTTTATTCAAGCATACAATCATAACATGAAATTTACAGGGCTAAAAATGTAAACACGCAATACCCTGTTTATGGGTATTGGGAAATTTTGAACATATAACTCAAAGACTATCTATGGAAAATGAAACCCAACTACCTCGGTGCAGTAGGATTTCTATACGTGATCCACAATCCTTGAATCTCCTACGAAAACTGTAGATCTACAAAAACGCTCAAAATTCTCAACAAAGGATAACATGAAAAGGAGTAGGAATAGGGAAATTAAGATATATAATAAGAATTATCTTACCATGGAGATCCTAACACAAACTATGGTTGTCGATTCAGAGAAAAGATGCTCACTCGAGGGGCATGGAGAAGATTCTTGGCCGTACTATTTCTCCCGAATGGGACAGACCTGGAAAAATGTGTTTTTGTCTGTCAGACCCGACACCAGTTCATTTAATGAAATAAAAATAAAATAATTTTCATGTTCATTCCCTTTCCGGAACCCGCATTATGCGGTCTCTAAGTCACAACACACGATCCTGTGCTTGGTCGTTACACGACCAACACCCAGCTACCCATGATAACTAAGTATAGGGAGTGTACTTATAACGCCCAGAATGTGTACTCAATAAATTTATAGAAACACCTCTTTTTCATTATAACACCAAAAAAATGAAAGAAAACATGAAAAGAAGATCTGTGTTATTACATTTTATGGCGGTAAAATGAAAATATCAAAGGTCATTTATAACATAAATGGGAGTTATCATTTATATAAAACTAAAAGTGAACCATAAATGTTTTCAAAAAAATATATGTTTTTTTTGTAAAAAAATTCAGTCCAAAAAATATACCATATAGTGCACTTGAAATTTTTAAAAAAATTAGAATATTCCCTTAAAATGGACTTCTTTATCAGGAATAATTAAATAAGGAATTATTTTAAAACATGTATATTCCTGAAATATAATGATGAATGGATCATTATACATGATTATGAATCAATGAAATTTTATATATAATATGTACATAAAATTATAGATAGCTTCATTTGGGTAAAATGAATGGTAGACCAACCTGAAGGAATAATGGAGTATTATGTAGACACCATTACCTAATGTTTTATGGTATCCTACACTTGATATTAATGTCCTAAATAATAAAATTAAATTCATTTATTAATATTTATAAAACATTTTATTTATTTATTTAATTTATTACTACCTTATTATCTTCTTTAATTTCCCTTCTTGATGTGTTAAGTGGTTAATTTTCATTGATTGTTTCATTGTTTTTCATGATTGGTTTACTTATATTCGTGTATGGATAATCATGTAAGATTATAATGGTTTTATATAATTGCATAAATATGTTATTTATGATCATCTATTAGATTATATTTTTATAAATTTCATTTTTTATTTGAGTAAAGAATAATCCTTCTATAAAACATTAATTATAACTATTTTGGTTAATTGACGGTTTTCTGATCACATTGAACACATTTTTCTTTATAAATTAATATCCTGTGTAAAAAAGATTAATTAACCATAAATTAGAAGTTATGCATATATCATAGGCTATTTTAACCCTAAATATGGTTTAATGATAAGAATTGAAGATGCTAATAGAAATTTAAATCCTATCATCCTTGAATGTTTGAAATTAACACATATTAGATAGTGTTTCCATTTCGAGTTTAAAAGTATTGGAAGGGAAATATGATAATGAATTATTCTATTATGATAAAAAAAATTACCATACGTTTATGGTACCATTGTTAACATAAAATATGAATGAAAAGTGGTGAGAAAAAAAAAACAACGGAACATTAAAGAAAATAAGAAAAATTAAAAGGGGGAATTCACCTCTTAAATATATCAACCTTCAGAATATCTTTAAGGGAGTATATTTGGTATATTTAAGATGAAACGGTAATATTGACATGTGATAGGGTCATATGGAGGTATTTTATCAGAATTTTAATTGGAGAATCTCTTGAGAGGTGTGTAGGGAAGAGGGGGTGAGGGTGGGTTTTATAATGGAGGAGTGGAGGGTTTTCTAAATATTTTATTCAATATTAAATAATTTTCTCAAGAAAATATATAAAATTAATTCTTATGAAAAAATAGTAAAATTTTATTTTGAGTTCTAAACCAATGTTATTATATTTGGCATCACTCAATAAATATTTTATTTAACATATAATGTATATATACATCAAATAACTGTATTTTACCATTCATAAAAAATTATTCATGTCTTATTGGCCTCCAAACATCTTACTAATCACAACTGTGTATGTAATATTTTCAAAATTAAAATCACAGAAGTGAAAATATTGTGTTTAATGGTCATATAGTACTTATTAGTTCAGTTTTTTGTGATTTTATGTGATTATATTATATGACATAATTATTAGAAGATAATTTCTATTGATCAATCATTGGGTCGTTTCTTCCTTTTTGTTGAATGTTAATTAATACTATGTATAGTGTTTAAAAACCTATTATTATATTATTATATAATCATATTAATATTTAAAACACCATATGTGGTCCATTTATATCATCTTATCACGAGTTCATTAATAATCATTCATTATTTTTAATGTTTTAGTTATTAATTTCCCAATTTTTTTTAATCGCGTTTCATCATGAAAGTTTTGGTTGTTACCCTTATTGTAAATTTATATCATATCCATAATAATAATAATAAAATAATTATGATATTATTTCATCAATATTACATTTAAAAAACATTAGAATGTGGAAATAGATAATGAACGATATCAGTATATAAGGGAATATTACACTTTACACACAAACAATCATTTCATTAACCAGTTGATAGAAGTGAATACAGTTTTTGGAAATGGACATATTATAGAAATGAAGTTTTTTTTATAAATGTTTAAAATAAATACATTCGTTGGAGAACATTACCTCTTCTTCATGTATCACCCTTGGGTTTCCTAGGTCAAATTTCATCAAAATATAAGGCATGTAATATTAGTTTAGAGAAGTGGGGAAGTAATTTTGGAATAGTTTTTATGATCTCAATGGAATGTGAGGTGTGAATAAGTTAGGGGAGTGAGTTCCAATATATAGTTGAGGAGGAGTGACACTTTTTTAATAACCCAAAAGTACTCACTATTGGGAGGGAAATATTACCTGATGTGTGTCCAATATTTATAATTAATGTGTTAGATGTATTATATGGTCGACCTAAATCTACCTCACCTAATTAAATACATATTTTAAACATTTTTTTCATTAACATATATGTTTCTTTATTTTAACCATTCTGGGTTTTTGCTATGGTAATTAGTTTTATAACTATTGTAACTTACACATTTATAATAAATTAATTTGAGAATTATTATGATAATATAAATAATATAATTCTATATATTATATCTCATCTCAAAAATATAAATTCGATGTGTGTTGAAAATTAGCTATAAGAAAATCACATGCAATATGAAAAAAAACACCAAATTAATTATACTTGCACCAATAGATTTTTTACTATTTCAATGTGAATTAACTAATTATAGAATAAAATTACTCTATTAATGGAATATATTTCATATTTATTAACATGTAAAAACATTGAAGAATATATGTGTTTAGTCTTGTGTTGTTGGACAAGACTAATATGAAACAGTTTTCATCTTTTTTGTTTACTGAATAGAAAAAATTTAAACGTAATCCTAAGAACATAATTTAGATAGGTGGTCACTTCAATGTAATGTTATTAGACAAGGGTTAATGATTGATAGTTTTCCAAGGTGTCTTGGTGAGTTTTGAGGGTTCCAGACCTGGAAAGGAATATTATTTTAAGGATGCATAGGGATCACGATTTGTCTGAACTACCCATTGTAGGAAACTATGTGGCCCTGTGTAGTTGAGGAATATTCATTTCGTAAGGTATTTCCATGGTATTCCAAACTATGTTCATATCATGGAAGGTATACAAAAATGTATAGTGTGTGTGCATTGTTTATCGCACGGTTGTCACATGCTTTGGCTAACTCTGCAACTCAAACCGTGTGATATGCCTATTTAAACTATTTTGTTTAAATTAATTAAAATTTCAAAATAAATAAATTAATAAATTAATGTTTAATGTTAATAATAATAAAAATATTTATGTTACAATAATTAATACTAATAGATATTTTTTTAAGAATACCCAAAAGCGCTTCTTTCCCCTTCACCCATGCGAGTAGCCCCTCCATGGTCTCTCTTTGCATGCATATGATGCATCACCGTGGAACCCTCTCTGATCACTAGTACATCCGATTTCTTCTTGGTTTATCCTTCGATCCATCATGGTAATATCTTCTTCTCCATATTTTCTCCATTTTTGGCCATTTTTTCTATATCTATGACTCGATGTAGCTCAGACAAACCTATGGAATGGGCGCCTGACCTTATTTCAGATTTCAATTGTTTAAAGGTTGTTTTAATGGTCTCCTAGGAATTATTATTGCATGTTTTAACAACTACAACTGAAGGAGAGGTGGTTCAATGTATTTCAGTTGGCCTCTATTATCTATGGTAAGGGTTTTCTTCTCCTACATGGGGTTTCTGTTGTTATCTTATGTCCTCTGAGAGTTTATGAGAACATTTTAATTGTTGTGTCGTGTTCTGTTCAATGACAATAAATGGCCCAAATAAAATCCATCTTCATATTTAAATACCCAAATAACCAACAAATCTCTTTTGTTATCATAATATGTAGTGATGAAGAACCTACTCATGATCTACCTCTTGATTCCTAACACGATCATAATATTTTCTCTAACCTGACACCACTAAATTAAATATTGGATTTTAATGAACATGGGATACCAATGATGACACAAGCCTCTAAAACCATTTATAAGGAATTAGCCACAATTTACACCCTAATAAAAAACTTACTCAGTATGAAAATGGCCTTAGGGATCTTCCTAATCAACTTGGTCTAGCTATACATTCCAAATAATTAGATACAAGCAATCTGAATGGATTATCAATTTCATCAAAGATAAATCATAATGACAATTTTTAACAAAAATATGACACACCCATAAATATGGCAGGAGATTACACTCATCTAAATAAGTAGTAAAAAAATAAGTAGATATAATCAATTTAAATTAAATGCAACCCTCATCTCAACCTCTAATGTCTATTATAGAAATATACCATATATATGATACATCTAAATTCCACATTTAAAATACCTCAAAATAATAATAACTAAAATAAATAATTTTCTATTTTGATGATAATACAAAAATAAAAAAACAATGCAAACAAAAATAACCAATATGTCCCTTGTAATCTATGAACACTATTAATATACATATTGTACCCCAATATAGGAGAAAAATATCGAAACTAAAACAATGACACAACAATGGTGTGAGAAAACAATTCCCAGTATGTCACCACATTGAATTACATATTCCCAAACATTAATTAAAATCCCATTTCAAGATAGTTTATTTTACATTAAAAAATATACAGGTTACATGCATCAGAATAGAAAATATAATAACAAACCTGTTCTGTTTTATTAAAATCCCTCTTATTTTCATTAAATGAAAACAATCACTTTGAAATATAATTTTTGAAACATGAAAACCATACAAAGAAAATCATTTTACTTAAAATACCATTTTTAAAATATCCTTAATACCCTGTTTAGAACCAACACACATAATGAAACTAAAATAAATGAAAATAGTTTATTTTAATAATAAATATCATTACATAAATCAATAGCTATAAATATTGAAATTCAAAACATTACAATGAGACTAACATTATTAATTAAGAAAATTATAATTGGAAAATATGGATCAACCAAATCTGCAAGAATAATCATCCCCTGACCGATAATATATAAATCAAACAAAATAATTCTATAATAATTGGCATAGTATAAAATAAAAATAGAAAAACCTGAGGCATGTTGAGGAGAAACGTGAATGATGGAATGAATTAGTATTTTTAGGTGATAATGTGACCATTTGAATAGTAAACAGGCTTTTGTGAATAAGAACCCACCCATTGAAATAGTAACCTAGATGTTGGAATATTAATTTGAACTCAAAATAATAAAATATAAAATAATTCATATTTATTGTTTTTAATTTAATTAAATATAAATAATAAAAATCCATAAAAAACATCATTATTAAAAACTCAACGAAAATAGAAGCATGATTATATAGAACTACATTATAAGTTATTTCATGAAATAATAATTATATTAAAAATTAATAATAAAATGTGTTCGAATATTATTATTCTAATATAAATATAATTTTTAATGAAAAATGTAAAAATATTTGACAGGTCATTTTTCAGTAATTCGCAGAAATAATTAAATTTTCATATGAGTAGTAAGAACTAATGCTTTTTCGAAACCGATATATTTAAAATTATATCATTAATGATATAATAATTATCTAATAAAATATAAAAAATATCTGTAAAAATAACTTGTTAAATTTTATTAATGACTCATTTAAATAAAATAATCATATTTTTTAAAATTATAAATAATTTTCCAGATTTTAAAAAGTAAAGTATTCCATCAAGACACCAAATTTTCATTTTTTAAAATTCCCTTTTAATAAAATATTTCAAATAATTATAAATGGTTTTAATGTAAAAAACATTCCATGTTATGGATATATGATCCATAATTTCATTAATATCATTATTAACTGTTGTAATCATTATATAATATTTTATTCAATATTTTATTCTAAAATACCGCCCCCATAATATATAAATAACTTTTATCTCTCACATTATAATTAAACTCATCAATCACATAAAAAAGAAAACTTTCTACCAAATACTATCTCCTAATTATATTATAATCCCTAGTGATATTTTTTCGAAACCAAACTCCATTTTTTCAAGAATATAATGCATGTAGAGAATAAACGACTCCCTGAAAGCGGTAATGTCCTTTCTTCCTTTTATTTTCATTTGATAATTTTATAACCTCGCTATATTTTCTAACTCAATTCTCATAAAATGATATTAATTATTTTCAAAAGACCTTAATAATTTTAATATAATATAAAAATTTTATTTTTAATATATTCATATATTATACATCTCATGCCTCCTCTTTAGATAATTCCCCATTAAGAGTCGGTTAACCTCAAAAAAGTAATTTCCAAATCACTCCTTTTCACAAAAATAATGGTCAGTTATAATAAATTTTTTAGGATATATATATATATATTATGTTTTAGTAATTTATACTATGACTATATAATATACATTGATCAAAAATGGTAATTGATGAAATATAATAAATTTTTAAGTAAAACATCATAAAAATTATTTTTTCATTAAACAAAGGAATTAACAAATATATTGTTGTTATTATAAATTATAAATAGTGTAAAAATTACAGTAACTCAATTATATTTCAATTTTTTAATAAATCTATGTTTATTATTTTTAAGATAAAAATTAAATTAAATAATGAGGGATTTAATGTAGGGGGTTATCAATCAGACACAATTTATTTTGGTTTATTTCCCATTTAACATTTATGTCAGTATGAATTTATATCCAATAACTAAAATTCATCCATTAAACATTTTTTATAGGTTATAAATTTTTCTAACCATATAAAAAATATTATTATTCATTTAAAATTACTTTTTCAAATGGATTTCAATTTCTAAAACATATCTTGATTCCTCCTAATATTATTCATCTTTCATAGAAACATTTTATATTTTATTCTTATGTACTCCATTTTTTATTATCTTGGGAATTCAAAAGTATATTTAATGAAGAATTATATGAGAAATATTCAATTCAAGTGAATATATTTCCTAGGTCATATCATGTGTATGATTTTCATTCTTTCATGTGACATGCATGATTATGAGAATTTAATTATGTGACAAGTGGGATATGAATTATATATTTCTCCACTAAGTTCGTTAATATGGCATATTACAAGAGAAAATGTCCTTTACTCAAGAAAAGTATTTTATATTTTTTAACATTTAGGATGTTCTGATTTATCAACATACATATTATTTAAACATGATACCATATTTGGTCACAACTAATTGTGTTTTTCAGAAACATTGACATGATGTAACATTTTATACATATTCTATATTCAATATATATATCAAATGTTTCCTTCATCCTTATGTTGGTGTTACTATTATTATGATTTGAATATGTGAAATATTCTCACCCATGTACTGTTGA
The DNA here is from genome assembly GCA_963277665.1 of Viscum album. Taxonomy (NCBI): domain Eukaryota; kingdom Viridiplantae; phylum Streptophyta; class Magnoliopsida; order Santalales; family Viscaceae; genus Viscum; species Viscum album. The sequence continues at coordinate 1,717,930,642 of OY728130.1, forward strand.
TCCATGTCTTTTAATCCTCCCCTTTATTGGATTTTATATCACGTCTTTAAATGAAAAATATAGGCAAGAGATTGCATATAATTACGATAAAATGTGATTATAAATTGATAAATATGAAATTTTTAAATAAATTTTTATGTTTTATTATATATAATTATTTTATGAGACAAATTTTCCCAAGGAAGTAAACATTTATATCATGCATTTTTATCATTATTATGTTTTTCATAATTAAAATTATTTCTCTTTCACATAATAAAAATTTGGGTTACTATATATGGTATCATATAAAGTATTAGAAATTTTTTGAATTAATCTTAAGAAACATTTTCGTAAACCATAACTGTAATTTTACATATAGGTAAACATCATATAATAATATTTTTAAAAAATGCTCAAACATATGGATCACATTTTATATTCCTTTATATTAAATATGCATACAAGAATAAATTATTTTTTGAATATTTATTGACAAAATAATGGTTAAAAATATTATTTAAAAAATGATGGGAACCTAGAGAAACTACTCTAACAACTCATGTAAAGGAATGCATAAATATTGTCAAAATGATCTCTCAATTCAATTGGATTTGGAGATCAATATGTAATGGTGATGCCTGCACAACTATATCAGGCTAAAAAATGACAAAAACCAAGTAGAATGTCTTGAAGTACCCATAAAGTAACTAGTAGACATTGAGTCCATTGTGTCAAAAAAACCAATGTTTAGTGGATCACATGATCTACTTATTTTGGAAATATTGGGTTAACTAAATAGATGGGGTATTTTTCATTCTCCAATAATCTGTGAAGGAGAAGTTGACTCTGGAAATTTATCATTCAAATAGATAATCCATTCAATGGTGCACATTAATAAAGAATTACAATAAGAAGGTTAAAATGGAATAGTTGGAATGAGAATTTATTATGAAAATATTTTTAATAAATATTTCCCGATAGCTCTAAGCAAAAAATATGGGAAAAATTCATAGAGATTAATAAAAAGGAATGATATTCTATCATAGATTACAAGGCAAACATCAAAATGAATTAAATATATTCATTGGCATTCATTACCAATAATGAAATAAAAATTTATATATTATTATGTTGTTTAAAGCCACACCTTCGAAGGGATCTAGATTTATGATACATTGGTAGTTATGAATAAGAATACAAATGTGATCTCAAAATAGTGATAGAAATTGGAAATTTTCCCTATTGATATAGATATATGAAGATAATAATTAAGATTCCGGATCAAACTAAAAAAGAGGAAATATGTTCAAAAACCCCACATTTAAAATTTGTTGGATGAAAGATGGTTGAAACTTCATTAAATATATTGGGAAATTATTCAATTTTGATATAGAGGTCCACCAAGATCATGAATGTTGAAGACACATAATTAATTTGAGTTAAATGATAGAGTAATGTAAGGAAACTACTAATGTACCACCCATGTTTAAATACATCAACTATTGGTAGAAATTAAACTATGATATATAGTGAACTAAACTATAGGTCCTTGACTGTAATTATGATCATTATCCACCACTACCATAGGATAATGGGAAATCTTATTACATCACTATTTTTAAGGTGAAGTGTGAAACTAAAGTCGTAAACTAAACATTTTATTTAATCTCATGATTGGAAAATTTATATTTTATTAGGGTTATATGAATTCTATTATATCCAAAAAATTTATTGAATTATTGAATCTAGGTACTATTACATTTATGTATATTTATGTGTAAATAACATAGCGGAGTAATTATTTCAACTGAAGTGTTGAAATATAATCACATTAGCATATGTGGGATTTTTATTCTAATTAATATAATAGTCTATCAATTAGAGTAATTTAAAACCGTTCAAGGAATTGATTAAAAATTATTAAAACTGAGTTCTTAGTTATAATAAGAAAATTAGTTCTCTATTTATATTCTAAGACACAAAATTATTTTTTTACAAATGAAAAAATAATCATGAATATATTTTGTATTATCCCTCGTTGTTGTGGTTGATGACAACCTTTGAAGAATTATACCTTTCCAAAAATTTGAGTTGATGAAAAGAATTACCCTTTTGGAAATTCCAGTTGTAAGGGAATAGACTGATGTATTTCTTGTATAGTTACCCGAGAACCCCGCACCCCTGATGATATCAATAGAAATATATCACAATATTTATTATACATAGAGAAACTCATATCTCCAAATTACCATATAATATTTCCTCAGTAAAACTGGTGGTGTTAATAAAATATCAATAAGGGATGTTGAATAAATTTTTTATATTCCATAGTGAAAAAACTGGATGTTCATCAGGGATATTTGTAAAGGAATGAAATTTATAAATGAGATTATATATATTCAATAAACTAATAAGAGATAAAATCTTTCTGGTGGTGTACATTCATTCTAGATTTCACAATATAAAGGAGTGGAATGAATATATTTAGATTATGCCAATCTATTCAAGGTATGGGAACTATGAGTATATAGTGATCACATTTAGACATACTAACCCCCTAGTATCCTCATAGATTTGATGAATAGTGAAATTATTGATTTCCTTAATAAAATTTTGTTGTCTTTACTAATGAAATTCTCATTTACTTAAAGATCAATGATTAACATGAGGAGAATCTAAAGATTGTGTTGGAAGTATTAGGAATCGAAAAAATGTATTCTATCTTCAAAATTTGTGTCTTTTGGATGCAGAAATTCACATTCTTTGGGAATGTGATCACAATAAGGGAATTTTCGTGGGCCCTTAAAAAAAGGCTATTGTGGGATTCCCCTGAACCACTAGTGCCATGGAAAGCCATTATTTTAATGGATTCTCTGAGTATTATGAAATTTTTTTGAGAAATTATTCATTTTTTCATATCACAATAACAAAATTATCACCCAAAGGTCTACAATATGTCTGTATTGACGAATGTGAGGAACATTTAAAGATGATTATGAAGACTCAAATTAATGGGCTCGGAAGGACAATTTCATCCAATGGAGAAGGTTTTTGATATATTTTCATGAATAAATGAAATTAATAAGTTTCATACTTGGTAAAAATTAACAACTTATTTTATATAAATCCTGAAAATTGATAATCCATGAGATAAAATACATGATTAATTATCTAGAGTTAGTAGTTATGATCTTCACCTTGAATATTTGGAAACACCATATACATGAAGTGAAGTGTGAATTATATACCCATAATAAGAGACTAAAGTATATATTCACATAGAAGTATCTCATCATGAATAAATGAATATAGATAGATATGATAAAAAATATGATTTCATTATCCACTGCCATCTGGGAATGGGGAAAAAGGTAGATGGTGATCTTAACAAAAAATAACCTTCAAATTTATTTATGAATCCTATTCAAAAAGACATTATCTTATGGTATATTAGAAGGATGGATCATAAATCCATATATATCTGTAAAATATCCAACCTAGACCAAAATATTTACCAACTCTCAATCCATGAGTAGATCTAATAGGCATTGTGGGATGAAATTGATCTTTTAAAAATGATGAGAGTAGTAATGGAACGGAAGATTGATGAAATAAATATCGATGATGATGGTGTCATTTTATTTTGAAAAATGATTTTTACTCTTTATTCAACATTGATAAAGAAGGATATATTGTATAATTCACATAACTTATCATTTTACATTGTTCATGGAAACCACAAGATGTACCATAATTATTGAGGCCACTTTTTTTATGTAAAAAAGTTAATGAAATGTGATAGAAGTCCAAAAAGATGATGAAATAATTGTCGGTAACCATGTTTAAATGAGAGAACATGAACAAGCAAATTGACACTGGTCTCTTGTTGATAACAAAGGTAAGTAATGTGAGATGGGTGGGGTGGATCGACTCACTAAGACTTACCACTTCATAGATAATTGGGTATATTTCTCACATATAAAACATGTCATGATATATGTTAAGTAAGTGGAGAGGAAACTTATGAGATCACATTAGAATATGTATGTCCATCATCAAAGGATATATTATAAATTTGGTGTAATTATTCATAATTCTGTGAATATTTAATTTAATTGTAGAATTACCTATCTTCCTAAAATACATGACCAATCTGATTGTAATATTAAGAACTTCAAAGACATGTGGATATTTTTTTCAATTGAATTAAAAGGAATATGGGATAGTTAAATCCCATTAGTTGAGATATTATACAAAAACAACTTACAATAATGTATTCAAATTGATCAAAATGAATATCTCTATGGGATGTGATGAATAATTATTAATTATCGGGATGAAGTTGATAAACTATATCTACTTAGACCTAGACATGTGTAAGAGATGATAAATAATGTTCCTTTTTGAAAATAATATATAAATTGTTATATGATTTAAATATATATATACAATGATAACGCTCAAAATGACATAGATTTTTAGTTCGAGAAAAAACATTTCTTTTTAATATCAACATCGAAGAGAGTCATGTATTTTTTGAATGATAAGTAATCTTAGACCTAGGAAAGAGGGACCCTTAGATATCTTTGGCCAAGTAGTAGTAGTGGACTATCATCATTCACTCCCAAATAGTATGGATCGTATTGGCGATGTGTTCCAAATATCTACCAAATGGAAGTAAATACCTGAAACCTCTCACGTAACGAATCGAGATGTGGTACAACTGTAGAATGAACACTCATATGAGGAGAAACCGGTGATGTTATCTGACCAATGTGAAAAATTTATACCCAATAAGAAAAATCATCACCTAAATTTATTGTGGTGGAACCTTAAATATGATGGATTAATCTGGGACAATGAAGAAATAATGAAACAGACGTACCATTATCTATTCTAAATTATGAATATTAGTTAAAATTTCAGAGATGAAATTTCTAAACATGGAAAAACGTAATGAATAATAGTTATAAATAATAATTGATTCTATAAATAAATAAATATAGTATTATTTTATATAGTATAGTAATTATAAAATACATAAATAATATAATTTAATTTAATTTACTTAATAAATGTTTTTACATTAATCAGTAACTAAACCCATGAAAATTCTAAACATTTTGGTAGGGTAAAATTTTTAAATCAATCATAGTAGAATGGGAAATTATGGATTTCCCTAGTCTACTAGAATCATCTCCCTCATAAACAACAATATATAATTGGAAAAATATTAATAAACCAATTTATATCATTGAAAATGTAATTATAAAACCTTGATATAAATTGAGGTGATTAATGAATGAATGAATGAATTAGTATTTATAGGAGCTAATGAAGCCATTGGAAGAGAAAAACGACAGTAAGGAATAGGAACATGGCCATTTAAATTGTATTTTATCCTCAAAATATTAAAATAAAACATATATAATTTGTATATTTATTATATTAATAAATAAAAAATTTATATTACAATAAAATAAAAATCATGATTGGAAACTCAAAGAAAACATAAGAATTTTTTTATTAAAGTGTATTTCAAGGCATTTCATTATAATCATAACTATTGTGCTAAAAATATTTATAACCCACATTAGAACATTAGATTCATAAAATGAATTTCATATTGAAATTATAAAATAATTTGTTTTCATAGGGTGATTTTTGTGTAATTTTTTGAAATACATCATTTTTCAGAGAATAGTAAAAATATATAGTTTTTTATAACAATTGAATTTAAAATTAAATAAATCATGATATATTTATGACCTAATAATTTATAGATAATTTTTAATATCAATAAAAATATTAAATTTTATAACTAAATCATATAATTGAAATAAAATTGTTTCCAAACCGAAAAACAATTTCCAATGTCGAATGACTATTGTATTCCATATAAATATCAGGGTATAATTTTTTTTACCATTTGTAATTTTAATATTTTATTTTTCTTATATTTATAAATTGGATAAAAGTTATAAATCATTTTAAATAATTTATATGTGATATATAAATTCATTAATATTATTATTATAAGGAGTACGTATGTTATAATATTTTCTTTGAAAAATACCCCTATCCTTATATACAAATCACCATTCTCCAAACTCTTGAAAAAACTCATATATCATATAAAATAATAAAATATCTAACAAAATGCCTATTTTGACAATATTTTAATCATTAGGGATCTTATTGATTAATAAAAATCAAATATTTCATTATTTTATGGATTTTAGAGAAGGAACCACTTCAACAAATAGGTGTTATCCTTTTGTCCTTTTATTTTCATTTTCTATTTTCAAATCTACCTTTTATATATTAATCCAAAATTATTAAATAAATTATTTAGTTTGTTAAACTGATCTTTATATTGTTAATATAATATAATACTTTTATTTAAAATTTAATCACCTATTATACATCTCGTGTTTCTTCTTCAAACAATGTCTCGTTAACTGTAGTAAACCACCGATGTGGAAGTTTCTAATTGTTTCCTTATAACTAACCATTTAGGTAGTTATAGAAATTTATTTTATTTATATAAATGTAAAAATAAACAAATTATATTATTCAGGAGTTAATATTATTAACTTATAAGTTTCATTGAATAAAAACAGATAAATCGATGAAAAATATGAAAATTTTATAGAAAAAAAACAATTGAAATTGTTTTCACATTAACCAATGTAATGAATAAAAATATCCCAATTATTAAAATTTATTAATATTGAATTAATTTGAAAATTATTATTTTTAAAATTTTTTTAATAACATATATTTATTAATCATGAGATGAAAAGGCATTGATATAAAGTGGGATTTAAGGTTAGGGGATTCTGAAACCCAAACCTTTTTTTTGGGTCATCTTCAATTACATATTAGTTTAATAATTAATGTTCCTATAATATCAAATATATTTTACCAAAATATTATTTCACTTTTATTTAATGTATATGAAAGTTTCTTTGATTCATAAAATGTTTCTTAGACAATTAGAATTCTTTTTCAAAAAGACATCAATTTCCAAAACACCTCTTGAATCCTTTTGAGTTTTTTCAATTTTAAGATGATTAAACAATCTTTTATTATAATGTATGAACCCAATTATTCTATTGGTAATAATGAATATCATATCATGATGTTATATATGTAAAATATTCTATAAAACCTATTCATTTCCATGGGTTATTTTATGACTTCTAATATTACCCTTCCATGTGTAATCCATGATTATGATCATTTTATGATGTAACGAATGGGATAATAATTATATATCCCTATAATAAAATTTATAATTTCATATATCTCATATGATATTGTGTATAATACATGAACATGGCTCTATTTTAATTTAAATTTATGATTTTATGGGTTTTGTACATATTTTATGCGTAGAAAAGATGCTAGCTTTGTACACATCTATGGGTGGTATTTGAATACTATGCCATATTGTTTAAAATTTTTACATATACCATATTTTATTATATAATAAAATGTTTCCCTATTTTATATGTTGATATCATGTTCATGTGATATAATGATATTTATTATACTCACACATTATCCATTGATTAAAGATCCATATTACTCCCATTATTGGTCATTTATCTCAATGATTTATTTTATATATGTCCTCACATGACTAAATATACTTAGGAAAACATTATATTTTATATGGATAAGGAATATGGATTTAAATAAATGAATAAATTTTATTATATTCATGTTTTATGTGATCTTAATTTTCAAATGATACTAAACATTTGGATTATAGATTTATGTAATTATTATGTTTTTTACCATAAAAAATATGTTATATTCTAATGAGATAATTTCATGTCTCTGTAGTTCATATAATATAAATCTGTTTTAAATTTTTAAATTAGTATTAGGAAGAATATGTCAAAACCTTATGTATTAGTCAATGTATAGTTAAACATTAGAGAATTATTGTTTTAGAAAAACTCTAAACAAATGAATCCCATAATATAACCCTTTAGAGTTAATTATCACATATTCATAAATTATTTACTCATGGTTTTGAATTAGATTGTTTGAAGAAAAATTTCAATTTTTTTGGGAACTAAGATAAACCAGGAAAAAACCTATTTAAGGGGAAATGAAACGATTTTCAGAATAACACTCCCACTATGATTGGATATAGTGTTAAAAATTCATGGTGATTTTTAACCATCTTAGGATATCAAAAATAACCAAATCAACGTGGAATTAATTCATTCAACCATGATGGATCAAATATCCATTGAGTAAGTCATGATGAAACAACCATAAAAATTTAGTGGATCAATCAATAAATATGTCACATAACAAGGGGTTAACTCAATAGAGAGCATTATTACCATGCTCAATGGTTTTGATAAGGATAAAGAGACTCCGATATTATAAAATTTAGTTGTAGTATCAAATGAATGGTGGTTGTTGATAAAGACCACCCTAATGAAGGATGTAATGGATGGTATGGGATCAGTTGAAATTAATAAAATATCTATTAATAAGTATTTCCTTGTATTGGATAAATTGAAATTAACAAAATATCTCTTAATAAATATTTCCCTATAACTCTTTGACCAAATATAGTGTAATGGCCCATCTTTTAATGAAGGCATGAATCAGTAGTTTTTGAATTTAAATCCTTCATTTAAACACGGTAAGCATGTGTTATGGCCTATAGAAGGTCCCATGATAATCAATGGATTTTTTATAGACTTGAGTTCTAGATTGTGGGTTAATGAATGAGGATACATGGTTAGAGTAAAAAATCAAACCTGGGTCACATTGTTAGATTCAACTATGCATGGGAAAATATAGGTGAATGAAGATCCACATAGTTTTTGAAATCATACACTTCTTAGGTGTATGACCATGATGCTAATTACAGGGCTGGGACAAAAACATTTTTCTTAATTTTTTCACGTATTTAGTCATATTATGTACCTAACCATTTGTGTTTACCCTTACTAGTAGTAACTTTCACACAATTTTTGTATGGTTGAAATCCATGTTCCTAAAACATGAACACCATTGTTTTGTGTGAAATTCCCAAAATTAAATCACTTAAACATTCAATAATATTCATTTTATAAATTATTACATTAGTGGCTGAAAAGAGTAACCTTCATCATTGAGCTCTAAAATATCATAACATGGGATTTTATGTAACTCCCACATCTAGTGTGAAATTATTGATATGTTAAAATAATTTGATCCATCTCAAAAAGATCCAATTTTCTCCCCCTCCCTATTTATGTTTTCTTTCAAATCCATTATTCTTTTTAGGTGAAATTTCATTTCTCCAATATTTAGGGAATTTTACTATCTCTGAGATATAGTCAAACTGACTATGAATCTGAGGCTGATATTGAGAGGGACATCATATACGACCATGAGGTATATGGTCACATATTTATCCTGTTGCATTTTTTTTCTTTGTAGATACGTTGTTGTGGTGCACCCTGGCTCTTTCCGAACATCCATTTTTATTCGGATTCTTCTTATCAAACTTTACATTTCCTTACATTCAAAACCTTTGATAACTATTTAGTATTTTAAATGTTTTTATATAAATTTATGGAAACAGAATAAGAATTCGACATATAATTTTACCTTGTTTATAATTTCAAAATTGGATGGAACCCTCCATAGATTCTTTCTAATATTTTAAATTGTTTTTCAAATGTAATATAAATACATAATTGAACCAAGATAACCACCCATTTTTTGTCCAATTTAAAATTCAAATTTCCAACATACAAAACTCCCTTAATTTCCATGAATCCTTTTTAATGACCATCATCCTCTTAATAATAAATTCGTCCATATTTAGAAAAATGTAATGAATTGAATTATTTGAATTATACAACACGATATGTCCTTAATTTTAATAAATTAAATTGTTTATATGAAAAGAATTATTCTAATGGAGTTGGTGGCCTAGAATCAACTACTTTGTACTTTAATCATTAATAGATACCTTATCACATCTTGATTGTTCTTCTGCATGAAAATGAATGTGATATTTTCCTAAGGATAGTTGATTCATTGAAGGGTCATAATGGATCTCTCCTATGATGAGAGCATGGAAATTCCATAACATAGATCTTGAATATATGTTATATAGATGGATGATATTATATTAGGGAAACAAATAATACATGCCATTAGGGGTGAGTACTTATAATAATCTGAGGCACGTTATCATGGTGTGCGCCCTTGGTAATATGTAGGAAGATATTATGAGAACAAGAACCGCCTGTAGGAAATCCACATTACAATGTGTCATTGTATATTCATATCTATGGACATGTGTATTGGTCCTTATTCATTAATATTATTATTAATGGGTAATAAAACTCGCACACATAGATGTATTGATGAAAACTGTGATGACACACTGTTCGTAGTGAGGAAGGATACGTTGGGTGCTTCACGAGTAGTACTGCGTTGATAGATAATGGGTGAAATATTTTGTCCCTTTAGTTCCATAACGGAAGTAGATATCTAATGAACTTTTATGGAATTTATATAATCTAAATAAATCCATTCCATGGAACAGAATGAGTGAGTTAAATTCCAAAAATTAAAAGAAATAATAATTGAGCACGTGGGTTGATGTAACTAGCATTCAAACTGTTTGATTCGAGATATGTGACAAAGGGATTACATTACATGATAAGTGTTCGTAAGAGGTGACACGTCAATATGGCGTTAACTTCATTCTTTATGGGGGCCTTGGTGTGTGGCTAGAATCTAACCTTGCACTTTATGTAGGATCCACCTAATTCTACTAAGAAAGAGGCCTAGAGGGTCACATGCTATATAAGTCTAATTATCATAGTTAAATATTAATTTAACAAGTTGGATAAATATTGTTCCCCGTTGTGGTTCAATAATTATTAAAGGATTCTAGATTTAATTTATTTCAAAAACAATTATTCGAGAGAATATATTGCGGGCGAAATAAATTATTAATTAGCGAGTAATGCATTGATAATTATTTGAGAAAGACAAAGTCATTATTCAAGGTTTAATAAATTTGACGGAGGAAATAATGAAAATGGAAAAAAAATTACACACCTTGTATATTAATATACATTCCATGTATTTTTTTTGGGTATTTATGTGAAATAATATTTTTAATTCCATTACATAATATTAGGTGTAATTCGCTGGGCACATGTCTAGTAATAATAGTAACCATTTATTATTATTATTAGAAATGGGTTCTTACTAAGAATTAAATGAAACGAATAAATGATTTTGGGTAATTAATTCATTTTATTATTCTATGTAATTAATTTCCTAATTATATAATTCTCATTAGCAATAAATTGTTTTGGGGTTGTTCACAACTGATCTGGAAAAGATATCATGTCAGAAGTGAATTCTTTTTCTACCATGAACAATCTTAGGCTACGAGAGAGATCATCCTCCACTAGAATAAGGAGAGCCCTTTGAAAGAAGCTCTAATGGTGATCGAAGGTGGTGATCACTTCATCGATGTACATATATATACAGATCATGTGGGGATCACAACTAGAGGAATCCTGCACTCAGATTCTATGATGCAACAACAGATCACATCTGATCATGAATAAAACATCAATAGAGAGAGAATTACATTAGGATAATTCTTTTCTTTTAATTTACATAATTATAACCAATATATGATGATCCTCTATATGGTTTCGGGAATCCCCTCTTTTTTCACCCATTATTCATTCAATTCTGATGATCATGTGTTTCATTATCGGGATAGATCATAGATTAAACCTCATTAATGGAAATAAATAATGTGGAGTACACCCTCCAACGCACTTACACTACACCTAGAACCTATAAGTGGCATCCGAGGGGTCATATTATTGATTATAAATATTTAGTTTTTCATTTCTGATTTACGCATTTAATAATTTAGTTGTTTCTATTCAAGTTAATCATTCTGAAAATATGAATATCGAGATCTGTTCCTCCTCACTTGTATCTCGTTCACCTTACAGAAAAAAAATTCTTTAAATTTTAATTAAAATAAAATAGATGATCTCATCCAGAGGTTCCAAACTTTCATGGTCATACAACTTCAGAACACACAACATGTATTCAGAAGTACACGTCATGTAGTCTAGTTTCAATGCATCAGACTGGTTCACCAAAACAGGTCATGTCAATGGATTCTATCTAAGTCATTATGACTCTGGGTGTTGACCAGGTTCCTATGTCACACAGTTTCCAGATTACATGATGTGTGATCCAATGAACATGGCGTGTAGTCTCGTCGAGTTAGGGTTAGACCATGTATCACGTACACAACTTACCTGGATGGTAATAGTATAACTTGGATACTATACGGCGTGTGGCCCACTGAACACATAGTGTACTCTGAAGATTCCCAATGTACCTCGACATGCCATGTCCCCAGGCATGTACTTCAGATAGATGGTGAACAAAATTACACACCATGTAGTTGGAACTACATGGTTTGTACTCATCCAAATTACGTAGATTTAATAAAATTTATGATTATATTATACAAAAACATTATATGTGTACCATAGTGCATGAATAATGATGAGGAACAACACGTGATTTGTGTTTTATTTATAATTGTTTAATTTAACATCTGTGTAATGTTCATTTCTACTCATTTGGTAGTTATGAATAAGAATTCACTAGGTTTCCTCAAAGGTAAAAGTTACATAAAATAATAATTTTAAATGAATTTATTTGTTTAAAACTCTGTTAGATGAAAATCTCAAGAGAATTCAAAAAATGGTTTTATAGAAAAGTTTGGATTAATTAAAGAGAATTAATTTATTCGACCATGATTTATCTTAAAAATGAACGATTAAAAAATTGAATTCTAGTTTTATTTATGCATAAATATTATTTCATTTATGGATGTTCATTATCTAGACCAAGACCATTGTATGTGAATGGTTTCTTTTAAATTTTTTATCTAAATAAAAAAAAATTAATGCGATCTTTCTCTTCATTAATATGTAAGGAATGTGTGGCCATGGCATATTTTATGCAAAACCCTATTATAACCCACACCCACGAGTGAGATAAAATCACATGTAATGGATTGACCTCCCAGGATAGTGGAGGTGGATAATGTTAAGAGCCAATGTGAAACCAATCCAAGGAGATACAAAGGTGAGCATGTGGAATGCTGTAAACACGAACCAAAAATGTTGAAGGTGTTTTTCCACTATGTCGTGTGTTAGTTTATCAACTACTAGTTAAACTAATCAATTGAACAAGCTCATGATCATACCATTTATTTTATTTTTTTCTGTTTCATAGTTTTTTTATTTTGGGTGTGTTTTCATGATCACACAATTAATGAATTAAATAAGTGTGCATGATGGAACTAAAATAAGACCGGATTATAAATAAATCTTATATTAGACTTGGTTAATCTCTTAAGTATATCCCACATAATATTAACAATCATGTAAAAATGATAATAAAATAGCTATTTATGCATAAGTATAAAATCCCTCAAAGAAATATTATGTCTGTATAGCCTTCCATAATCATGGTTAGAATCGAACCATAGTTCAAATTTCATGACCAATCCTTGTTGGGGTGCTTTCAATTATAAGGGAATTATAATTCTAGGTTATGGGTAGAAATGAATTGGTTCACATCTATGGTTTAATACCACAACCAAATATGGTGTGACCAAGAGGTAAAGGTTGAAAAAATAAAAAATAAAAGGGATATTTGGATTGGGGTGTCCACTTATCGGATCAGGGAGCTGCATGTTAATGTAGTTGAAATTTGGAATTCCTACACAAAACCCTTAATGTTTTATGACCAACCATAGTTGTGGTAATTCAATTGAATGAATGGATCCATTCCATTAGAATGGTTCTATAATAGAACATTCTGAAGTCAATGGTGAGGGCTATTGGATTTCTATAAAATAGAGGGAGACAAAAAAGTATTAAATTATTTATTTATCTCGGTTTTATCATGATGAAGTAATAAACCTATTATCATCTTAATTTGTTGAAACAGAAAGAAAAATTTCGTAAAAAAATTCATTTAGAACCATACTCAAGAAGAAAAGCCTTCTTACATGCACCAATTTCTAGGAATGGCATAAGAGTTTACGCGTCATTTTCACCACGAGAGGAAATTTTATGTGTTGGATGAACCTATTCAAGTTGATCCTGGAAAATAGGTCAGTGATGAGGAACTATATATATATATATAAAACATATGGATGATTCCAAATATGTCAAATTTTTCATGCTATCAACCATGGATAATGATCTCTTGAAGCAACATGAAAACATGGATTCATATAACATGATGTCTCACCTTAAAGATATCTATCAAGAGAAGATGAAACATGAGAGATATGTGATTTCAAACGCATTGTTTTCAACTAAGCTGAGAGAGTCTGCTCCATCTGGGCCTCATGTATTAAAACTTATTGGATACATTGAATGCCGAGACATCTTAGGGATTAAGTTCCCTGATGAGTTGTGTATAAATCTAATCATATCATCACTGCCCAAGACGTTATCTAACTTTATTTTAAATTATAACATGAGAATCTATAAGGCCCCAGCCTTAAACCTTACTTAATCTTGAGTTATTATGAGATTACACATTGAGGATCTTTTCAGGATTAGAGTTTTCGTGAATTAGATCCTGAAACTTGCATTACATTACACATTTAAACAAAGTTGTACATAAAAGATAGTATTAATTTTTCCCATCAATGGAAACATATTTAAAATGATACATGGATTCTTTCTTGACACTTCCTTGACACTATCATCATATCATGTAACTTTCCCTTGACCTATGAAAAACATTTCAAAAAACTTGGGATGAGCATAAAAAGCTCAGTAAGGGTTATAAAAAGTATGTAAAGGGAACATAAGAATGAAATCATACATTACCCATAAAGCATAAGAACTTTAACATACCTCATAAAATCATGAATAAATCATAGAAATAATAAGACATAAAGGTAAATTGAGGCATTCATAACATTATTACGTAGGGAGTAACCCTCTTGGTTACGTTTGGAATACCCATCACAGTATATTCCCTAAATCTCTTCGGAGAAACATTAACGTTTAACCCCTTTCCATTACCCAATGCATTGGAGAGATATATCGGGCTCACCAGCCCTTAGTTTATCACGAAACCACCCGTCTTCATAAACAATGCCCAAGAACCGTAACATAATCAAATCACATAATTTAATCATAAAGAAAATATAACATTCCCATATTGCAATAACAATATAACATTTTAAGATATTGAAATAATAAATACTTTCTAAAAACCATTTTCGAAACCATTTAAAAGATTTAATAAAGAGATCATTGAATCAAAGGGTCCCATACCACTTTGAAGGTTTTAACATTTTAAACCATTAATATCCATATAAATAAATCCTTAAAAACATTTTGAAAACTTGTATATTAATGAGAAATATTTATAAGAATATATCATTAAAACATTTAAAACCATATTTTAGTTAAAGGATTTTTAACAAAATGAGAGACACTTGAATACAATAATTGAGGAATAACATTTTATCAGAACGTTATAGTATCATGAGAATAAAGGAATTCATGATATAATATTTCAAAGGACAGTATATACACCTTATAAGAGTGAATTGGTGCATAACAACAATGAAGTATCAATAGAAATGTTAAATGAGATGCAATCCCTTTTAAAGAAGGTATCCTTAAATTAAGGATAAATCAATATCATAATTATGTGTGACAAATATAAATACACCCAATATAAGAGGATATTAAGTGTAAAACAATAAAAGGTCATTCACACATATTCAAATGAAAACATATTCAATAACTACATGTTGAACCCAAAGAAATAGAAATTGGGTTAAGAAGTTCCCTTGACAGCCTAACGGCGTCACATAAAATTTTAGAAAAAGAGTATATGAGAGAGGTAAAGGGTATCACATCACTTGGACATAAAATTAATGGAAATAAGGATATATAATAACATATCCTCACATAATAAGATGAAAATGAAAATACATTACAAAATAAGTCTTTTAAAAAGTGGAGGGTGAAAGGTTCCCTTACCGATTTGGGTAACTTTCAAAACGTACACCCCATGAAAGAAGGACTATACAACATTGATGTAAATACTCATAAAGAACAGTATGATACAGAAAGAGTAGAATAATGTAGAGTAAATACACCACTCAAAAGTAAATATTCACAAATGTAGCAAGAAGCTCACGGGAATAAAAGTGATATGAAAAATCCCTTACGAAAACGCGACAACCTAATAGCGCCACTTAAAACATCCGAAAATGGATTAATTAGATCAACTAGGGTCTCTCACCATATTAACATAAAATTTACAGCAAGGTGAATATAAAATAACATCTCCCAACATAACAAAAAGGAGCTTAAAAGAAGTGACATAAAGGAGAGTACTTAAAAAGAAAGAGAGAGGTTGGATCTCTTAGGAAAATTCGGCAGCCTAACGGTGCCAATCAAAACTTCCAAATTGGATTGATGAGATAAAATAGGGTCTATCATCATATGAAACTAAAAAGTAAAGTAATATTAATATAAAAGAACATCCCAATCATAAGAAATGTGAGCTTAAAAGGAATGACATAAAAGAGTGTACTTTAAAAGAAAGAGAGGAATCAGATCCCTTACCTCGTGTCCGACATGACTCGATCGTTATTAAATCTCCTGAATAATAATATTTGGTCAATTTATTATTGCTTAAGTACATCCTTTAAATATTATTATTCAGTTCATATCACATATTATAATGTAATAATAACTGGTTAATAAAGTTAGTTCATATCAGACGTTTTTGTCGATGTTCAGTACATGAGTAAAAAGTGAACTTGTTGGAAAAGAAGTTTCCATGTAGATATAGGTACATCATCTCCAGAATAGTATTTATGTTTTAAATATCATATATATCCATTATATATTCATTTAATACTATTACATAGCATTTGGAGATAAAAAAATTAAAAGCACCGTTCATGGAGACGGTAGGCCGTATGTACGCATGAACGCTACTTTCATTTTTTGTCATATTAATGGAATTAAAACAAAATGAGATATATATATATATATATTATAATTCCAGAATTAAATCCATAATTTAGATGTAATATATTACATATATATCCATTATATATATGTACTTATAATAGTTCATAACATTTGGAGATAAGAAATTAAATGTACAGTTCATGGAGACGGTAAGCTGTACGTACGCATGAACGATACCTTCATTTCTTTTTTTTTAATATTTAATGGAATGAAATAAAAATAAAATAAAGGTATATTATAATTACAGTATAAAAAATATGTAATACCATTAACCTTTATACGTCCCACATATGGCCTTAACGAATAAAATCACTTTGAGGGGGCGGTAGTCCGTACATCCTAAAATGAAGATATCATGTTTACCCATAATGGAAACCATAAAGGTATGCCATAAATGAAAAATACAGAAGCTTAAGGAAAACATAAACATATTATATATCATATATAAATATAGTGACATCTTTATGGCCACATTTGAAGGTGTTAATAGAATATTGAACAATCATTGTTTCATGAGGAAGTAATTCACCATCCACAGAAACAGTATGTTTTTTAACCATTAGACGAAGGTGTGTGTATGTGTAGATCGAATAATTCACATAAAAAACATCCTAGTATATTGAAGATACTATTTTTGTTAGAAAATAAAATAATAAAAACATTTTAGGGGGTTGGAGATGCAAAATAAAACAAAAGAACACAAGGGAAGACATTACCTTTAAATCGGGTTACTCCTTTGATTTGAGCTCAAAGGCTTCCATGGAAAGTCTTATGCCCAATGTGAGGCATCAATGATGAAGATATGGATGTGGAGAGATGAAATGGGCAGGGGTTTCCTGTTCCAATGCTTGAGAGTTGTGTTTAAGGTGGTATAGGTGGGGGACTTTTATAAGAGGAGAGGATGGGCACCCTTGGAAAGTTACAAAATGTTACTTTATTTTCAAATGAGTTTCAGATTTTTAAGGTCCCACGTTGATGTATTTAGGGGATAAGGTGGTAAGGGTTCTAAATCCATCCATCTAATAGGTTTTTGACTAGTGTATGTTATCTTTTTAACATTATCATTTCATTTCATTTAAATCCCTTATTAATGAGGTAATTGATGCATCATCATGATGTCATAAATACATTAATTTATTTAATGTCTAAAAATTATAAAAAATATATCATGATGTAGGAAATCTTTTTATATTTCTAATTAATATTTATAGTCTAAAATATCACTTGTATAACCCCATTTAAATATTGTTTTAGTAAAACATCTCATGTTTGTGACATTTAAATCTTAACTTTAAATAAAAAGGTTTTTATGTCATTTTCCAGCCAAAGTGGCTTAATGGGGTCTCCATGTTGACCCATGGATTGTCTTGGTCGGCCATGACACATCCAATGAGGGTATGACATTTTTCAACTTCATTTCATATTATTAAAACATTATTTTTACCATAAATTACACTAGTTACCTCTAATCGCGATTAAAAACATAAAAGTTACTATTCACCAAAAAATTATTTTAATCCCATTGAACCACATTTTAATTCCTAATGACAACCATGTCTGTCGGATTTTTGAAATTCAAAACACAGACGTGGTAAAATTTCATTTAAACGGAAAATCATTTTTTATAAGTATCACTTAGTGGTTTCACTATTCAACTAAAATTTAAAATTTTCAGAAAAATACAAAAACTTCACCCTAAGATATATTTGATATTATAAATGAACTCTATTTTACAAAATTCAAAACATATAAGTTACATTAATTAATTTAAGAATTAATTCCCGCTGTTAGAGAAAATAACGTGTTTTGATAAAACAATAAGTATCAAAAGACTGACAGTAGTTTAATTCAAATTTCAAAATGAAATTAATTTCAACGACCAATATTGGATTAAATGGTAAAAATATATTCTAATTTCACTTTAATTCCAATTCAAAAGATAATCTAATCATATGAATAAATTAGATTAAAACGAGGTTTTGAATTAAAATACCACATTTTTCACTATTCATTAAAAAAATGATCTTTGCCGGAAAAATACCAAAAATTCACACAAAGTAAATGTTGATGTCCCAATTATAAAGAATAATTTTATTTTGTCAAATATAACACATAAAATTGTCAAAAATTGGATTGAAATGAGGTTCGTCATCAATAGCCGGTTAATCGACCTTTTAAAGAATATTAGAATGTTTACGCTTAAAATTGGATTCATTCACATTTTAAATCCTATAACATTTATTGTAAAAAGTAAAAATATTTGAAAAACATATATAATCATTATATAGTTAGTTCTGTTCATTCCATCCATTACAACGGCTAGGCGTTAACTATAATTTAAAATAATATTATTTTATTATTAGAGTGCAACGTAATATTTCAAAGGAAGTCGTTGTCACATATTGGGTACGCCATCGAGAATAGTGTTCCCTTTAAAGTAATATTAATATTTTTTCACAAATATGGATAAATATAAAAATGTCATATTCTTTATTTACCTGGGGTGTTGCATCCTTCCCCCCTTTTGGAAATTGCATCCTCTCAATTTCAAAATTGGGCTTGGAAACTCCATTGAAAGTCCCACATAGGAAAAGGAGTAAATTAAACTATCACTTTAAAAGAATGAAATGGAAGTACAAAGGTCACCCGAGTTAACCCATACTAGGATTCTATGTATGAAACCATGGATATGGAGGAAAAAATAACGGGTCATGTTCTCAGGGAGAGTTATAGTAATCATGTCTAGGATAAAGTTATCCATAAGAAAATCACAAATTTGTGATGGGATAAACGGTATTTGATTCCCTAGTAGGAAAAGATAACAGACAACATTTTTGTTTTAAGTTACTCTTTATTGAGGAATTTATTTTTGATCTTAACTAAATCATAATGAAAAATACTTACTTGTCAAGTAGACTTTCAACTTTTACTCGATTCCTTAATCAAAATCATATTTTCTCCAAAAGAATAGTATTTAGGAAGACTTGTTCGCATTAAGAGTACTATAATCAACTTCTTGAGAATCACCTAATCCACAAAAGATAACTATATATTTCTCATATCTTTAGACAAAATCCAAAACCAAAAATTGATATAACAATATCCACAAATGAATAATCCTTTATAAAAAGAAAATCTATTCATAATCTCCAAAATTTTTCCATCAAACCCAATTTTCAACAAAAACCATTAGATAAACAATTTGTCCATAAAATTTCTCAAAGTAAACCAAACTAAGATTGAAACCCAAATATTTGAAGGATTTAATGACATAGTCTTCCAAGGTACAAATTAACTTTTATCTCCAAATAACATCAGTTGCTCTTAAATTCTCATATTGAAAAGTAATTAACCTAATCACATATCCTCTATGATAGGTTAATCATTTCCATAGATAACCGAAAATAATCATACTCTTGATTCCTAAAATCATCTAACTAATATGAATTAGTCAAACTAACTAGGGACTTCATGTATTCCAGTGGTAGACGATAAATACCAGTCACACTTTGGTTGTGGGTTCGATTCCCGCAGCTTTGTCCGACGCGACGGGTTGTCACACGGTCTGCGTGTTGTCCTTTTTACAAAACTATATAATTCATAAAACATTCCCCAAAATGAGATAAAATCTTCAAAAATAATCATAACACATTTTAACATCAATTTTATCTCATGCCTTTAATTTTCCATCATAACATATAATAACACATAATTACCTCAAAAGTAAGGATCATATAAACCCTAATGGTTACCTTTATAATTATTACCTGATCTTCCACATCGATAGGTCATCTCGTACATGATGCATTACAGAACATACCAAGGTTCAAGTGGTTTATCATGACCCTTTGATAGTTGGTTTAGAACAACCACGAGATTCCTCATTAAATCCCCCATTTCATCTAGTCTCTTAATCCGAGAACCACCAAAGTTTCCTTAAAACCTATTGTCACTTTGGTTCCTGCTAGATCCATCCATTCACTAACAACAGAAATGTCAGTGTGAGTATATCAACAAAACCATCACGTACTAATGAGGAAGATATACTTACTCATTCACTTTATCTAAAAACTATGACTCTTTCTGAAATCCTAACCATTATGGTAATGTCACTTATGCTTAAAGAATACCCTAACCTCTAATGTTATCTAAACCGACCTCTGATACCAACTATAAGGCCCCAGCCTTAAACCATACTTAATCTTGAGTTATTACAAGATTACACATGAGTATCTTTTCAGGTTTAGAGTTTTAGAGAATTAGATCATGAAACTTGCATTACATTCCAAATTTAAACAAAGTGGTACATAAAAGATAGTATTCATTTTCCCATCAACAGAAACATATTTAAAATAAAACATGGATTCTTTCTTGACACTTCCTTGACACTATCATCACATCATGTACCTTTCCCTTGACCTGTGAAAAACATTTCAAAAAACTTGGGATGAGCATAAAAATATCATTAAGGGTTATAAAAGTATGGAAAGGGAACATAAGAATGAAATCATACTTTCCCCATAAATCATAAGCACTTTAACATACCTCATAAAATCATGAATAAATCATAGAAATCATAAGACATAAAGGTAACTTGAGGCATTCATAACATTCTTACGTAGGGATTAACCCTCTTGGTTACGTTTGGAATACCCATCACAGTATAATCCCTAAATCTCTTCAGAGAAACCTTAACGTTTAACCCCTTCGCGTTACCCAATGCATTGGAGAGCTATATCGGGCCCACCCGCCCTTAGTTTATCACGGAACCACCAGTCTTCATAAACAATTCCCACGAAGCATAACATAATCATAGCACATAACTTAAGCATAAAGTAAATATAACATTCCCATATTGCAATAACAATATAACATTTTAAGATATTGAAGTAATAAATTCATTCTAAAAACCATTTTCGAAACCATTTAAAACATTAAATAAAGAGATCTTTGAATCAATGTGTCTCATACCACTTTGAAGGTTTTAACATTTAAAACCATTAATATCCATATAAATAAATCCTTAAAACCATTTTGAAAACATGGATATTAATGAGAAATATTTATAAGAATAAATCATTAAAATATTTAAAACCATATTTTAGTTAAAGGGTTTTTAACAAAATGAGAGACACTTGAATACAATAATTGAAGAATAACATTTAATCAGAACTTTATAATATAATGAGAATAAAGTAATTAATGATATAATATTCCAAAGGACAGTATATACACCATATAAGAGTGAATTGGTTCTTAACAACAATGAAGTCTCAATAGAAATGTAAAATGAGATGAAATCCCTTGTAAAGAATGTACCCATAAATTAAGGATAAATAAATCTCATAATTATGTGTGATAAATAAAAATACACCAAATATAAGAGGATATTAAGTGTAAAAAAATCAAAGGTCATTCACACATATTCAAAGGATGACATATTCAATAACTACATGTTGAACCCAAAGAAATATAAATTGGGTTAAGAAGTTCCCTTGACAGCCTAACGACGTCACATCAAATTTTAGAAAAAGAGTTGATTAGAGAGATAAAGGGTATCTCATCACATGGAAATAA
Source organism: Viscum album (assembly GCA_963277665.1). Classification (NCBI taxonomy): domain Eukaryota; kingdom Viridiplantae; phylum Streptophyta; class Magnoliopsida; order Santalales; family Viscaceae; genus Viscum; species Viscum album. The sequence continues at coordinate 1,717,953,321 of OY728130.1, forward strand.
AAGTTATGGAAATAAGGATATATAATAACATTTACCCAAATAATAAGATGAAAATTAAAAGACATAACAAATGAAGTCTTTTAAAAAGAGGAGGGTGAAAGGTTCCCTTACCAATTTGGGTAAGTTTCGAAACGTACACCCCATGAAAGAATGACTATACAAAATTGATTTCAATAATAATAAAAGAATGTATGTTACCCAAAGAGTAGAATAATGGATAGTACATAAACCACTAAAAAGTAAATATTGGCAAATGTAGCATGAATCTCAAAGGAATAAAAGTGAGATGAAAAATCACTTACAAAAACTCAGCAGCCTAACGGGGCAACTTAAAACTTCCAAAAATGGATTGATGAGATCAAATATGGTCTATCACCATATTAACATAAAATTTACATCAAGAGGAATATAAAATATCATCTCCCAACATAACAAATAGGAGCTTTAAAGAAGTGACATAAAGGGGAGTACTTAAAAAGAAAGAGAGAGGTTGGATCTCTTACGAAAATTCAACAGACTAACGGCGCCAATCAAAACTTCCAAAATGGATTGATGAGAGAAAATAGGGTCTCTCATCATATTAACATAAAAATTTCAGTAAGATTAATAAAAAATAACATCCCAATAATAGGAAATATGAGCTTAAAAGGAATGACATAAAAGAGTGTACTTTAAAAGAAAGAGAGGGGTCAGATCCCTTACCTCGTGTCTGACATGACTTGATCGTTCTTTAATCTCCTAAATAATAATACTATTCAATTTATAATTGTTTAGAAACTACTTTAAATATTATTATTCAGTTCATATCACATATTATAATGTTATAATAATTGGTTAATAAAGTGAGTTCATATCAGATGTTTTTGTCGATGTTCAGTACATGAGTAAAAATCGAACTTGTTGGAAAATAATTTTCCATGTTGTTATAGGTAAAACATCTCAAGAATAGTATTTATGTTTGAAATATCATATATATCCAGTATATATTCATTTAATAAAATTCCATAGCATTTTGAGATAAAAAATTAAAAGCACCGTTCATGGAGACGGTAGGTCGTAAGTACACATGAACGCTACTTGGATTTTTTATCATATTAATTGAATTAAAACAAAATGAGAGATAAATATATTATAATAACAGAATTATATCCATAATTTATATGTAATATATTACATATGTATCCACTATATATATTTACTTATAATAGTTCATAACATATGGAGATAAGAAATTAAATGTACCGTTCATGGAGACGGTAAGCCGTACGTACGCATGAATGCTACTTTCATTTCTTTTTTTTTTGTATTTAATGGAATTAAATAATAATGATATAAAGGTATATTATAATTCCAGTAGGATAACATATGTAATACCATTAATTCCATCTTTTATAGGTCCTACATATGGCATTAACGAATCAAATCACTTTGAGGGGGTGGTAGTCCACACTTCCTAAAATGAAGATATCACGTTTACATATAATGGAAACCATAAAGGTATGCAATAATTTATAAATACAGAAGCATAAAGAAAAACATAAAAATATTATATATCATATATAAATATAGTTACATCTTAATGGACACCTTTAAAGTTGTTAAAAGAATATTGACCAATCATTGTTTCGTGAGGCAGTAATTCGCCATCCACAGAAACAATATGTTCTTTAACCATTAGACAATGGTGTGTGTAAGTGTATCTCGAATACTTCACATAACAACATCCTAGTAATTTTAAGATACTGGTTTTGTAACAAAAGAAAATAATAAAATGAGTTTAGGGTGTTGGAGAAGCAAAATAATACAAAATAACACAAGGGAAGACATTACCTTTAAATCGGGTAACTTCCTTTGATTTGAGCTCAAAGGCTTCCTTGGAAACGATTCTGTCCAAATTTAGGCTTCAATGATGAAGAGATGTATTTGTAGAGATTCAATGGGAAGGGTTTGGTGAGCCAAAATCTTGAGAGGTGTGTTTAAGGTGGTAGAGGTGGGGACCTTTTATAAGAGGAGAGGAGGGGCACTCTTGGATTGTTACAAAATGTTACTTTATTTTCAAATGCATTTCGGATTTTAAAGTTCCCACATTGATGTATTTAAGGTATATGGTGGTAAGGGTTCCAAATCCTTCCATAAAATAGATTTGGGACAAGTGTAAGTTATTTTTTTAACATTATCTTTTCATTTTATTTAAATCCCTTATTAATGAGGTAATTGTTGCATCACAATGATGTCATAAATAATTTAATTTATTTAATGTCTAAAAATTTTAAAACATATATCCTGATGTTGGAATTCTTTTTTATGTTTCAAATGAATATTTATAGTAAAGAATATGACTAGTATACCTCCATTTAATAATTTTTTAGTAAAACATTTCATGTTTGTGACATTTTAATTTTAACTTTAAATAAAAATGTATTTATGTCATTTTCCAACCAAAGTGGCTCCATGGGGTCCCCAAGTTGACTTATGGATTTTCTTGGTCGGCCATGACACATACAATGAGGGTAGGACATGTTTCAAGTTCATTTCATATTATTAAAACATTCTTTTTACCTTAAATTACACTAATTACCTCTAATCGCGATTAAAAACATAAAAGTTACCATTCACCAAAAAATTATTTTAATCCCATTGAACAACATTTTACTTCCTAATGACAACCATGTATGTTGGATTTTTGAAATTCAAAAAACAGAGGTCGTAAAATTTCATTTAAACGGAAAATCAGTTTTTATAAGTACCACTTAGTGGTTTCACTATTCATTAAAAATTGATGTTTTTCAGAAAAATATCAAAACTTCAACCAAAGATATATTTGATATTCCGAATTCAAAAATGAAGTCTATTTTATAAAATTCAAAACATATAAGTTATATTAATTAATTTAATTATTAATTTCCACTGTCAGAGAAAATAGCATGTTTTTATGAAACAATAAGTATCAAAATATTGACAGTAGTTTATGTCCAATTTCAAGATGAAATTAATTCCAACGACCACTATTGGATTAAATGGTAAAAATATATTCTAATTTCACATTAAAACCAATTCAAAAGATAATATAATCATATAAAAAAATTATATTAAAAATATGTTTTGAATTAAAATACAAAAAATTTCAATATTCATTAAAAAATGGACTTTATAGGAAAAATACAAAAAATTTACAAAAAGTAAAAATTGATGTCCCAATTCTAAAGAAGAATTTTATTTTGTCAAATATAACACATAAAATATTAATAAAATGGATTTAAAAGAGGTTCGTCAACAAAAGGCGGTTAATCGACCTTTTAAAGAATATTAGAATGTTTTCGCTTAAAATTGGATTTATTTGCATTTTTAATCCTCTAACATTTAATGTAAAAAGTAAAAATATTTGACAAACATATATAATCATTTTGTAGTTAGTTCTGTTCATTCCTGCCATTACAACGACTAGGAATTAACTACAATTTAAGATAATATTATTTTATTATTAGAGTGCAACGTAAGATTTCAAAGGAACTCATTGTCGCGTATTGGGTACGCCATCGAGGTTAGCGTTCCCATTAAAGTAATATTAATATTTTTTCACAAATAGGGATAAATATAAAAATTTCATATTCTTTATTTACCTGGGGTGTTACAAAATCAATGAGATGAGTCTATCAAATGTTCTTATGTTAATTCGCGAGTAGTTAAAAAAATGGGGAGTGACAAATCCATAGTTCTTATGGTTTATAAGAAATGTAAGGACCAGGAAAGGGGTACAAGGGATTATAAATGGTCTGAATCCCCTGAGAACCATCTCTCCAATAATGTAAAGATCAATAGGTAGGAAATGAACTGGAGGCGGTGTGTTTTTCATTTGAAAATCAAGGCCACTGGAATAGGAACATCACCCAGAATCTTGGTGATGCTAATGGTGTGTTCATTATCAAGTGTAAGAATTACATTTATACACATTGGGTATTTGATACAGCTTGTGGGGATCACATATGTATTCAAATATAGGAACCGAGTATATTTATAATGATTTCTAAAGGAATGGTGGATATTTGAGTGACCAATGGCATGAGGCTGGCTAAGTTAGCCATTGGCGATTACCAAATCTCATTGCCAACTAAGATAATTTTGGTTTAACTAAAATTTATTATGTTTCTAGTGTTACCAAAAACATAATTTTTGAATCATGTTTGGATATGGATGGATTTATATTCATGTTGGTAAATAATGGTTTATTTTTTATAAGAACAACATATTTATGGTATGTCGAATATAAATATTGGTTTATATGTGATAAAATTACAAAACCATGTGTTTAAAATTGAAAAAGTTACAAAATAACATGACTTATACATCACCGAGTTGTGTCATCACCACTTTGGTAATGTAAATGAGAAGTTCTTGATAAAGATCTTAAAATATTGATATTTAGACTGTACTGATCTAAAACCACTTGATATATGTCACACTTGTTTATAAGGTAAAATGACCAAGGTGACTTTCGGTGTACAAGGTGAAAAGTCCACAATGATTCTAGGATTGATGCACACTAATGTCTGTGGTCCATTTCCAGTTGAATCTAGAGGTGGATATTATGACTTCATTACTTTTGCTGATTATTTGAGTAGATATGCCAATGTCTACATTATGAGGTAATAATTAGAGTCCTTAGAAAAATGTAAGTAATTTAAGAGTTAAGTATCAAATCATCATGGTATGAAGATATAGAAACTTCGATCTGATTGAAGTGGAAAATATCTAAATCAAGAGAAAATCGATCATATATGCATGTATGGGATTATATCTCATCTCACTCTTCATTATACACCATAGTAAAATTGTGTTAGTAAAAGGAGGAATTGAACCTTAATAGACATGGTGATGTTGATAATAAGTCTTTCATATCTTCCATTATTTGTTTGCAGATATGCATTAAAAACTGCATCATACACATTAAACTGAGTACCAACTAAGGCAGAAAACGGAATTCCCTCCGAGTTATGGAATGGAAAGAAACCCAATTTTTTTCACACACATATCTGGGGATGTGATTAATTTCTTAAATCCTTATCATAAAACAAACTATCACCCATGAAAATGAGGAGTATCTTTATTTAATTTCCCAAGGAAACGAAATGATATTACCTATATAAACCTTCAGTCACGAATTTCACTATTTCTAGGAAATATTTATTTCTTGAGAGGGATCACATCCATAAAGGAAAGTGGTAGAAATATTTAATTCAATGAAGTTGATGCTCAAGATACACATGAGTTAGTACAGGAAAAACATCCAAAGGTCCCGGTGGAAGAGGTTTTAGAAACACATGTACTGCGTAGGATCTCAAGAGCTGTGAGGGTACCAGAGATATTTGGATTCCTAGTCACTGAGGATGCTGAATAATTTGTTTGTACAAAGATAAACCTCTGTCCTACAAGGAACTATTATAAAATTCAGAAGTTGAAAGATGTCTAGCAGTTATGAATTCTGAGATGGATTGAATGTATCGAAACCAAGTCTCAGTTCTAGTCAACGAGCTAGTTGATGCAAAGCCTGTTTGATGAAAATGGGTATTAAAGAGAAAAATGGGCATGGAAGGTCATGTTAGCACCTATCAAAAAATCCTAGTGGATAAAGGATTTAGACAACCTCAATTATTTGACTACGATGAATCCTTTTCACCGGTTTCCATGTTTGAATCCATAAGAATAATTCATTATATAGCATCCAACAATTACTATTTGATTCGGAAAATGGATTTCAAAATAGAATTCATTAATGGGAACCTTCTGGATGACGTTTATATGGAACAACTGAAAGAGTATTTGACGCAAGGTGATTCAAAATGGGTTTGAATGTTGAAGAAATCCATTTATGGATTAATGAAATCTTCCAGGACATGGACATTCGATTTGATGAGGCCCTAAAAGAATTTGGTTTCATTAATAATGAATTTGAGCCATATGTTGATAAGATGTTTAATAGAAATGTGTTCGTAATCCTATAGTATATGTTGATGACATGTTTATTATTATAAATGATGTACCGGCCTTAAAATTAGTTAAGAAATGATTGAACAAGTGTTTCTCTATAATGAAATTGGGTGAATCAGCCTACATTCTGGGGATCAATATCATTAGTGATAGATCCAAGAGGTAGCATTGACTATGCTAGGGTACATACATTGAACAGATACTATATAGAATTAGTGTGGAAGAATAAAAGAGGGGGTTGGTTCTAATTTCACATGGCCTACATCATTCTAAGAAAATGTGTCCTCAGACACTACAAGAGAAATATTTAATGAGTAAGATTCCATACTCTTTGACTATAGGATCCATTATGTATTCCATGTTATGTACCTAGATTGTTGTTTCCAATGCTCTGAGAATAGTAAGTAGATATCAAGAAGATCCAAGAGAACATCATTGGAATATTGTTAAGACTATTGTTAAGTATCTATAAAGAACAAAGGATATGTTCCTAGTGTGTTGAGGAGACGAGGAGCTTTTCGTCAGAGGGTTTGTTGAGGCTAGTTTTCAGAAATATTATTATGATTTGAAATATATATCTGAATTTTTTTTCTATCTCAATGGAGGCACTTTGAGATTCTAGAATTCAAATTACCCAGTTTTATACGATTCTATAGTGGAGTTTGAATATATAGTGGCTTATGATGTAGCCAAAAAATCTATTTAGATTCGGAACTTTATCCAAGGGTATGATGGGGTGCTTAGCTATAATGATCATATCACATTGAATTGTTATACTATTGAAGTGGCGGATCATGTAAAATAACCAAGGTCACATCAATCGAAAAAGATCCTAATCCGTATGTATCACTTCGTGAGAGATTTCTATCAAAGAGGTGATATTGGAGTGAGCAGAGTGTCCACGAAAGAGAAAGTGCCAGACCCCATGGCTAAAGACTTATCTCATCATAATAATGAATATCATGTGTGAGCTAATAGGTTAAAGGATTTTAGTAGTTGTCTCTAGTATATGTTGTATGTTATTGGAGTTGGTGGCCTAGAACCAACTACTTTTTACTTTATTAATTAATAAATACCTTATCACATCATGATTGTACTTCTATGTTACAATGTGTGTGATAATTTCATTAGGATAAATGTTGCATTAATGGGTCATAACAGATCCCTGCTACAATGTGAACCTAGAAATTCCATATCATCTTTCTTTAATATATGTTCTATGGATAGATTGCGTTATTTGAGGGACACAAATAATAGAGGCCATTAGGGGTGAGGACTCAAAAAACATTTAGGCACTGTTTAATGGTGTGAACCTTTGGAAATATCCATGAGGATATTATGAGAAGGAGACTCTACAATAGGAAATCCAAATTTTATATTATCATTGGATGTTCTTATCTACGGATGTGTTTATTTTTCCTTAGACATTAAGATTATTTTTAAGGGGTATTACAACTCACTCACTTAGATGTATTGAAGAAAACATTGACGACACACAGTTCACAGCAAGGTAGGGAATGTTGGGTGCTTCACGAGTAATAATGCATTAATAGATAATGATAGAATTGATTTTCCCTTCTATTCCATAACAGAAGTAGAAATATTGAACCCTTTATAAATTGATTTAGTCTAAATAAATCTTTGGACATGGTAAGGAATGGGTGAGTTCAATTCCAAAAAGTCAAATAAAGAATAATCGATCATATGGGTTGATGACACTATCATGCAAACCGCTTGATTTTATATATCGATACAATGAGACTACATTACATGGTATGCATTCATATGAGGTGACATATCATTGCAGTGTTAACTTCTATCTCTATGAGTGCCTTCTCTTGTGGCTAGATTCTAACCTTGGTCTTTAGGTAGGCTCCACCTAATTCCACAGAGAAAGAGGCCTAGAGGGTCACACAATATTTGTTTCCATCATAGAGGGTCACACAATATTTGTGTCCAAGTATCACAGTTAAATTTTAATTTAACAAGATGAATAAATATTATTCTAGATGGTGGTTTAATAATTATTCATGAATGCGTGATCAAATTTATTTCGACAATAGTTATTCGAGAGAATATATTGTTAGTGAAATAATATATTTATTAGCGAGTAATGCAGTGATATTCATTTGAGAAATAAATAGTCATTATTCAAGGTCTAATAAATTTGGAGGAAATAAAAGAAAACAGAAAAATAAAATTACACATTGTGTATATTAATATACACGCCGTGTATTTTTATAAGTAATTTATGAGAAACAATATGGTTTATTCAATTAAAAAATATTAGTAGTAATTTTTTGGGCACATGTCAAGTAATAATTATACTCAACATTTATTACTATACATGGGTTATTACTAATAATTAAATGAAATGAAGAAATGTGTATGGGTAATTAATTCATTTTATTATTCAATGGAATTAAAATCCAATTTATATAATTCTCATTAGCCTAGCCATTTATTTTGTGGTTTTTCACAATGGGTATGGAAAATATCTCAAGCCAAGTGACTATTCATTTTATTCCAATAACGATCTCCTGCTACGAGAGAGATTCTCCTCAATCGGATCAAGGAGAGTGCATTATAAGAGGCTCCGAAAGAGATCGAAGGAGGACATTGCAAGCGAAGGAACTTCTGCGCAAACACCCAAAGATCCCTTCGGTGAAATCCAGTGATACATGGAGAATGTGTGGATAAACTCTAGAAGAATGATACACTTATATTCTACTACTCAATGATGGATCAAATCATATCATGACCAGAAAAATCAAAGGAGAGGGAATTACATTAAGGTAATTTATGTATTTTAATTAAATTAAATATAACCAACATTTAATGATATTATCTATAGTTGTGGTAATCCCATATTTTTTCTTTCATTTTTTATTCTATTCTGAAGATCCGGTGTTCTATTTCCGTGATGGATCTCAGATTAAACACTGTCAATGGAAAAAATTTAAGTTGGGTACAACCACCAACGTGCTTCCGCTTTTCCTGGATCGTACATATACAAGATGAATTTATTACTTTAATGGACTTGATTTTTTTTGAATGGAATGAAATCAAAGGTTTCGAAGTCCATGACTTCTATTTACATCATATTAAATACCCCTTGTGATTTTGTATTTTCATAATTTTAATTGAACGTGACTAATTGGACATATGAGAGGTATTTCATCATGTGTTATAACATAAAAATGAATACTCATATTTTCTTATTTAAATATATTTTTGATTGATGAATAGTTTTTATGATAGTATATTCCCCATTACATATATTATAATTAATATATACCTTTATATAATATGTGATACAATGGTAAAGAGTATTTTGCATCGCTGGAAATCACACTCCCTTACATTGGAGGTTGAGTGTGGAATATTGTACCAATGAAACTATTCAGAGTTTGGGATTGGCATGCGACATTTTTTTGTTTGATTGAGGACATAATCTATCACTCACCATCCTGATTGTTAGTGCACGATGTCTCACAGTATTCTTGGGGTGTAGTGAATTTAATCTATTTCATGATCATATAGTCTCATTAAACAATTAATAGATGTATAAATTACTCTTTTTCAATCAAGAACTACTATTCTAGGTATATGTCCATTTACATCTTCACATACATGGTTCATATGGGTTGATGAAATGTAAAGAATTTTTATATTTATTTTTATTAAACATATTTTGAAATGATCAGACATATCTCCTAACAATGATTTGAAAAGGTATACCTGCTATGTTTCCTTTTGGAACCTTAATGAGAGGTTATTTATTTATTTAGTATGGTTATTTAATTACAATTTTATATACAATGTTTAGTTATGATAACTCCTTGGATTATATGTAGATACTATTTGTGGTGCACTACTGTTATATATTTCTCAGACCCTACTAATGTAGCCATTGGTAACAAATAAGATCATCTTCATGAAATTATTGATAAAGGAAATATCTCTGATATTGGTTGTTGATATTACATTCATATAGTTGGAGATTATGTAATGTGGATCAAGCATATTTCTGAGATAATAGTGGAGAAATGGTTTTCTTTTTTATTAAGTTTTTGATTGAATGATTTTATGACTTTTTCCATATTTCGGTTTTTAATATCCTCATTCCATGAATCCATGCATTGACAATTCCATATATTATTTTTTATTATATTATCAGTTGTTCAATTATTATTTATTTATTCAATTTTAACTATTTATTTTTTATACTTATATATAATACCACTAATGTGGTATATTTATTTATATTTCTACTCAACCATCTAATTATAGGGTATAGTATCCCCACAATACCACCATTAATCCCTTTATTATATTTGGTAGCCTCTGGCATTCATGGAGGTATGCTTAAGGCCATGTGACCAATCAGCTTAGGGCATGAGTTAAGTGGACTCCAAGATGATATGTTACAAAGTAGTATTAGAGCCATAATTTGTTCCATTAGCTTATTATTTGGTAATTTTAAATAAAATTATGAGATGATGTAATTTGGAAATGACCATTGGTTTGGAAATAGCTATCCCATGTATATGGGAAAAGAAAAATACCTGGGATGTGTAATTTCATTTATTGATTCTAATTTTTATGGTTGATACTACTTCACCATTAGGTGACACACTTCTGTTCTGGGGTTATTCATATTTTTATTACTGAAATGTTATTTCATTACACAGTCATGTTGAAATGAGGGAAAATCATTAAATTCTTAATAATAAGCACTATAGTACTCATATGCAATGAATTCTTCCACATCACATATATTTTTATCATGCAGTTTCCCGTAGCACATAGATAGATACTTAAACATGTATTCAATTGTGCTGAAACTACGTGCATAGAAATGAAAAACAAAAATGTAAATAAATTTTATAACCTTATCTTATCTGTTTTTTCCTTAGTAGGTTAAATAGGAAACCTTAAGAAGTCAATTATAGAATGTTGAGTCGTGGACCATTGGTTACATGGGATGGACCATGCAATGGCTTTGTTTAAATGAATTCCATATTTTGGTTTATATGAAATATGTATCCTTATGGATTGGAAATGGTAATCCATTCAATTATACAAATTATTTAATTTCAATATTTGAAAATGTATAGTTTAAATCAAATATGGCTAATAATGTAAGAACATGCATCTTAAACATATCCAACACATAGTCTTAGGTCTAAACTCAGCCTTTGTAGTTTGTAGTGGGGTATATCTAACGTTATTATGACATTTTTTGTATCTTTTACTACCAAGAACAAGATTTTTGGAGTATCAATGATGCACAATTTTTTCAACTAGAAGGCTTTATAATTTTCTTAGTTTACTATATGAAATATTATTAATTGAATAAATATATTTCGAGTCATTTTTTTACATTATTACACTATACCACTATGATGTCCTTTGATCGCATTCCCTAAAGGTAGTGATGAACAAGTACATGAGGTGCCAGGTCATGGGCCACTAGTGGTTCCTCATAATGTGCCACATGTGGATCCTCTTCTTGTTCTAGTTGTGGGAACCAATGCCCGATTTAAAAATGGGTTTCTCTGTATGCTGCAGAACATGCAAGGAATTTTCTGAACTTCTCCTAGTATGGATAATTTGAATCATAATTTCCAGAAGCATCATCTTCCCACCATTGGGAAGGATGGAGGACCACAAGATTCAAATTCATGGATCGATGTGATAAAATTGATATTCTAGTATCTTGAAATGCCACTAGAGTATAGGAACAAGTTAGTTGCGCATATCCTATGAGAGTTTTCTACGTTTTATTGGGTTGTGATCAATATAGAGTATTAACATCATGATATAGTATGTGCTGATATCTGGATGATCATTTTTGGCTTTCTCTATCTATAGTTTCTGAGGGATGATGGAGCTAGATACATATGAACATGAATTAGGGGAGTATGTTGGTTATTCAATACTATACTCCTTTCACAGAGCTGCAGAGATTCTCTCTTACTATACATGCTAGTAATTTTATGACCACCACATGATCTGAGGATGGGTTATTATAATCCTTTCAATCATATGTCAATGTATTTAGTTTGACTATCATTTCATAAAAGTTCAACCATGATGTTATCATAATGAAGATTTAGATAGATTTTTAGGGCGTAATAATGAGTGGTTCACCTCTAATGGATTTGTGTGGTTCATTATCTGTGTGAAAGAGGTGTTTTGATGATTGTGACATTGGTATCTATAGTTAGGATCCACATGTATATATATTTAATATCAGTCACTAGTGTGGTATTCTATGACACAAAAAACCAAAATGTTTATAAGATCAATTAGAGTGAATTGGCTGTGAAGGTATTGGTCATATCTACACTTCTATAGGATTTTCATTCTAGTGATATGGCAGTGGGAACCTGCAATTACATTTTTGTCCGGAGAAGGGGTAGTATGATCACATTAAGAAGGCAGCTAAAATGCCACTATCCAATCGGGTCAAGGTGGTGGTCGAGGAAGATATAGTTAGCCATATGATTTTTTGTGCCAGTCGAGCAGGCTTGATTATGGAAGTCACATAGTGACTTAGGGATACAATACAAGAAATTTACATGGAGTCCATCCTATACCAATAAATCATAGTGTCAGACCCTCTATTATTCTAGGTAATATTCTATCATCCTCCACTTTATTGTATTAGTTATTGGACACATGTACATCTAACTCTTTCATATATTGGTGTCTAATTGGAAGAACAATCCTCAAGATAGATCAAATTCAAGTGTTATGACTCTAGACACCCCATTATGTATCTGATCATAGGGTGTTCACCGTAGTATTTATTTTCCAATTGAGATTTGTGGATATATTTTCATGTGGTTTATATTCATCCTATAGAGGGAAATCATTGAAGTAATCATTGGAATATACTAGGTAGTTTCTTAAAGAGGACATATTTTCTCCATTAGTTTGAGGGTGAAGTTTACATCACTATATAAAAGCAAGAACATGAATTAGGGATAATTTGATGTGAATTTTTATTGATCAGGCCCCATATAGAATAATCTAGGTAGTGTGATGACATAGTTAACTAGTATTTTCTAGTATTACTAGTTGTTAAGACATATTTTCCTTTTCCCTATAGAAGAGTGTTTCAGAGACATATTTCATCTTCTCTAACTCAACTGAAAGTGGTATATTTTACCATGGATGTTGTTCCGTGATCAATACTAGTGACCACTCCTCCTTATAAGATGATACATAAAGTTGTTATAGAGCTCAAGAATAAATTAGAGGATCTTGAGTGTAAAGGTTTTATTTTGCCCAACAGTTATCCTTCGGTTCACAAAAATTTTAGCTGATATGGTGGATGTTACCCTCATGATATCTATAGATTATAGTCATTCAAAACAATTCATAATGATGATTGTATATACACATCATAGAAATGATGAACACTTTGATCATATCCAATGATAAATGGCATTTTCAAATATAGATTTGAAGATGGGATTTTATCAACTGCATGTCAGGACTTAGGAAATTTGTCGATATTCATTTAGGAGTAGTTAGTGTATATAAATATACCTGGTAATGTTGTATAGACACAACAATGCACCCGAAACATTATGATCTATTTTGAATCATGTATTCTACTGGTATTTGGATTCATTTTTTTAGTTTTAATTGATGACATAATTGTGTATTCACGCTCTAGACAAGACCATGAAAAGCATCTTGAGATAATGATGAATAAAGTAAGAAACCATTAGTTATATTCTAATATTTGTAAATGAAACTTCTGGATAAATGAAGTCCACTTCCAAGGGCATATCATCATGGACTAAGAGTTTTAGTAGACCCATAAAATGTGACAGATTTAGTTTAATGGGATTTTCTAATAAATGTTTTAACATTCAATTCTTCTTATGGATAACCAGGTATTACAAACACCTCATCCTTGATTTCTCATGCCTTTGAGTGACTTTTATTGAATTAACAAAGAATGTTTTAAAATTGTAATGATCATAAGATTATGAGACATATCATTATGAGTTAATGTATGTTTGATTTCAACGTCGAAATTGATTCTAGTAGAGACATGAATGATCTATAATATTTACAATTATTCATCTGGTATTGATCATGGAGTTGATCTTATGTAGGAAGAGTGATTCATCACATACAGGTCTCGTTAGTTGAGGACTCATGAGCAGAATTACCCAAGACATGACCTTAACTTTGCTATTGTAGTTCATGTTCTATACTATTTGAGGCACTCAATGCTTGATGAATGGGTTGTGGTATTCACTGATCATAAAATTATCATGTATATATTTACGCAGAAGAATATGAAAATCAGATAGTGATTGATTTTTGAGTAACTGCAATCATTTTATTTTGAGCATTCATAAATTCATGGAAAATGAAATGATGTAGCCAATCCTCTATTATAGAAAACTCAGAATCTGGTAGTTCTAGAGGATAGTGGAGAATATCTAATCAGGACCATATTATCAACGATATATACTGAGGTTCAAGACTTCCTTGGTTAGACTATTCTATTAACCTTAGTAGTGACCTATACTCTTCTGGAATGGGTAAGGATGGGAATGCTATTGGAACTTAGAGGAAATGTCCTAAGGGAAATCATTTCATATGATTTTATATTTTTTGGTTGGATTGTGTATGGGGATAATACCTTATTTTTTCAACAGTGTGTATAGGTACCAGTATATATTATAGATGAGTTAAAGGTGGAATCCCATGCCTCATCATTAAATTATCATCCCACTATCACCAAAATGTATGGGAATTTATGATTCTGATATTGGTCACCTGGTATAAAAATTATATTTCTCATCTTCGTCACTCATTGTTCCACCTGTCTGTATATAAGGATAGATAATCAACAACCATCTGTACTTTTATAGCCATTGAACATTTTATAGTGGAAATGGGATGATGTTTCAATAGATTTTTTTACTGGTGTACCCAAATAGCATCAAGGAAATGATACATTGTAGGTTTTAAGGGATTTCATGATGATGATCAGATACTTACAACCTTTGCAATAGGCCTTCTTAGAAGAAAATATATGAAGTTCATACATTAGATATTTTTTATGTCATCAAAGATCTACGTGTTCAATGATTTCTGATAGAGATGCTCTTTTATGTAATGGTTTTGGTAGTGGTTGTAGATGGCATTGAGTGCACATGTTCTTTTGGGTATGTCCAATAACCCACAATCTTAAGGAATGATGGAGCATGTGATCGAGGTGCTGTAATACATGATATGTGAATGTGTCCTTGAAATTGGGGGCTCATGAGAGAAACAAATCACCTTCATTTATTTGATTTATAAAAATATATTTTAGGACATCATCAATATAGATTAATATGAATATTTATATTTTAGGCCCTTCTTCTAACCTATGTGCTAGCTTTATGTAGCTGATTCATATATACTATGACCATGTCTTCTGTAGGAGAGTACATAGTAGGCCTAACACATAAGAAAGTGAACGATGAAATGTTATTAAAGATACCAGTCATATGCGAAAATATATGTGCAATCTCATTATTTCATTGTCAAAGACCTGGGATTCTTATGAGTAACACCAAGGATGTGTCATAGATGTAATCGAAAATATGGTAAGCTCTTACCATGGTAGTTAGGAACCCTTGATATTGTGTAACATATCAGATATGTTTCTTACCATTTGTAATTTCTTCATAAATAGCAGCCTATGCATGATTTTTTTCATAAATCCCCGCTTCACTGATAATATCAAGAACCATCACACGTCCTTCAACATGATAATGTTGATCTAGATTTGGATTATTCATTTTATGATTTTACCATCTGTATTGTTAATTAGATAATGATGACACTATGAGGATGGTTTTTTCTTCTTGTATGGGTGCTATGATATCACGACCACATACTTAAAGAGACTTAGGAATAATAAGATTAAATAAGACCTCATTGTTTGGTGATTTTTTTAATGAAACCTTTTAACCATCAGAAGGCCAACTCATAGATAATTTTTATTATGGATGGAAGGTTGTGTCAACATATTGTGTAATGGACGTACCAGTCATATGTATTTAAATTTGAATCATTAATTTAAACATAGTAAGCCTGTTTTATAGATGAAAATAATGTTCTAGGAGTATTTGTGACTTTTTTTGAGCTTATAGTTCTAGAAAGTGGTACTATTGAAGTAGACTAAATGGTTAGAGTAAACCATTCATCCCTTTTCACATTTTTAAATTCAAATGTGTGAGAGAAAATAGAGGTGTTGTAGAAGCCTCGTGGTTTTTCTTCAATTATGAGCCTCCATGAACATGTCAATGTATCCGATTATAGGTTTTGGATATGGACTTTTTCCACAATTATTACATAGTTAATCAACCTGTGTGAGGTTCCCCTTCATAATAGTGACATTCAAAATGTTTGCACAAAATTTTCCATCAGTACTCCAAAATCATGAGAACCCTTATTTATTGGTGAAAAGTCTAAAATATTCCTTACTTAAATCTTTGACCCTTTTAATTTCCCATATTCTTTCTTAAGTGTATGAAAAGATCTCCCTCCATCCATAATCTATAATATCCTCCATCCTACTATTTAAAAAAACTAATGTATATGGTGAATGATTCATGATCTGTTAGAAGCATTGAGTCTATCTCAGTAAGCTCCCATATACACACCCTTAAATTATTAGTTTCCATTAAATCCATGATTCTATAAAGGTGAAATATTGTTTTCCTTGTTTTTTGGGTGTTGTAACGTTTCTAAGATCTCTCCCAACCTACTCTAAATGTGAGGCTGATATCTTGCGATGTGTCGTCTATAACTTTGAGGTAAGAGACCATATAATTTTTCATTTGATTTACAAATATTCATAGTTATGTTTTTGTGCCGCATGATGGACTTTTCATGTTTCCCTTTTTATAAGGTTTTTTCATATAAAACTGAAAATTTTTAATAGATACCCATGATTTTATATCTATTTAGTAGATTAGAGGTTGGTTATTAAATTTATGGAACCCCATGGGTTTGACACATATAATTGGACCTTTTATGTAATTGATAAATTCCCAAAACACCTCCCTTTATTTTGGATTATCTTTTAAATTTTCTTTCTCTTATAATGGGAATGAGTAGATGGAAAAAGGGAATATTTCATTTTTTTCAAATATAGACTTAAAATGTCCAATTTAGGAAACTCCATTATTTACAATGTAAAATTTAAAATGACATAAAACCTATTCACTATAATTTACATCCATTATTGGTTATATGGAATGAATTGAATTTGGAGATTTATTTATTATGGGATTTCTTTATTTGATTAAATGAAATTGTTTATATTGGAAGAATTATGTAAAATAGAAGTCTTAACTTAATAGAATAATTTTCTTTCTATGGAATGGCCTCAATGTATGGTAATTAAATGCCTTAGGATTATATAATATTAAATTCCCCGTGTTGTTTTTATTTCCTTCAATGGAAATGAAAAATACTAAAAAAATATATTTTAGGATTTTCCTCATGTTTTATAATATAGAAATGAAAATTCATAATTCTATATATATATAAATGATATTTATGAATAACATTAGTGACATGTTTTATCTCATGAATTATACTCTAATGTATATATTCCTTGTTATATGATATGGTATTATTTTATGGGGTGTTGATCATGGAAGAAAAACATACTCCCATACATCAGGTTATGAGTATGGAATCTCTCTCTATTGACACTATTAAGACATTGGGACTGATGTGACACATTCCATAATTCATTTGGTGACATGATGATCTATTCACCTTATTGATTTGTATTTCATAAAATCTCAAACTATAATTTTGATGTAGGGAATGTACCTTATTTATTTATCATATAGTATCATTAGATTGATCATAGATGTTTGAGTTATGAAATGGTCCAACGAAATCAACAATTTTATGTATACGACCACTTACGTCTACATGTACATGGATCATATCTGTTGATAATATATAGACCTATTATTTAAATTTATATATTATATATATATTTACATGATCTAAAATATATCCCGATAATGAGATTAAGAATGTATACTATCTTGGTTCCCTAGGATCATGGGTGGGTGGTTACTTATTTATTCAGAATTGATAAATAATTACATTTTTTGTAAAACAATTTAGTTACGAGCCTGGCATGGACATCATGGAGACACCACTTGTGGCATCCTACTATGAAGTTTTTCTCAGACCCTATTGAGAATTCCTTTTTTACCAGAGATGATTTTATATCAATAAGTATTTTGAATTGAAATCACAAAGACATAGGTTATTTTCATTCTATTCTTATAATTTTATTTTTGGAGTATAGTACCGAGAATATTCTCTATATTTTCATAGAGTGTCTTTTCTAATTTTTTAAACTTTTTATATTGCATTATTTTATGGTTATTCATTTAATCCCTTGTTGGATATCAAAATTCAAAGAATCCATTATTGAAACTGTAATAAATATTTTTGGAATATGTTATCAGTTATTTAGTTATTGTTTATTATTTTTTTTCTTATCTACAAATTTTTTCTACTCATATATGTTTCATCATCTATTTAATGTTTATTTATGTTTTCATTGTTACAACCTTATTTGAGGTTATATTCTCTCCAACGTACAAACTTCACACCATCGTTGTTACTCAACAGCCTTTGGTATATGGGGAAGCGGGCTTGAGGTCATGTGACCCAACAGATTAGGGTACCAGTTAAGTGGAAATTGGATTAGGATGTAACATATGGAGACAAAATTCATCGTTTTAAAGAAAATTAAGGTGAATATTTGATAGTGTTTACAAATAATATCACAATTCATGCCAGAGTTAGCATATTAATTGTTAACAATAATGATAAAAAATATAAATACTCTTTGGTGGTTTAAAATGACTCCTTCAAAAGGCTCAATGTATCTGTAAATTTATGAATAAAAATTATGTGGTTTAAATATCTTCAATGTATATATGGGGTCTTGGAGAATTATCCCATTATTAAACAAATAGGAAGACAATAATAAATTTTCAAGTTGGTGAGTCAAGTTACAATGAAGTAAATAAAATAAAATCACCAACATGTTGAAATTTGGGAAGAATAATCATGCTATTTTTCTCAAGGGATTGATTAAATAATTCATTCTATGAAAAAAGTACACCAAGATCATGAATGTTGATGTTACATGAATAAAATAACTAATGTGATTTTGGAAAGGATGTAGCCTCCTAATTAACCACTAATTTTTCAATAGTTCAACTACTCATTGAAGGATATTGTGTATGATAATGCACTAAATCATGGGTTCAAAGAGTTAATCAATATTATAAAACACCAAATCCAATGAGCAAGGGAAATCATATTCTATCACTTTTTCGAATATGTATGATGAAAATGAATTTATGCACTCAAGAATGGTAAAATCATTATATTATTCTAATTATAGTCATAACATTATATCTTTCCGGCCTTCCAGATGTATTGAATCTAATAAATGATACCACGATGTAAGGATATCTGTGAAAATCATATAGCAGTCCGATCGATGCATCTCAGGTTTTGAACTATTATCCTATTAGCATATATGGGAGGATTATTCTATTAAATATCATAATACTTATTTTGTAGCAATTTGACGTCATACTGAGCATGGAATGGATCTCCTTATATAGATCATACATTAACAATTAGTTAAAATAAATTCTTTTTTATATTACAAACCATTTAATTGTTCTTTACAAATGAAATGAAGATTGAGACTCTCCTTTGGAAAATACATTAATGGTTTGGGTGATGATACCCTATGAAAAATCATAACATTCATAGATAGTTAAGTAGAATGAATCCATTTTCCATGATGAAATTTTTATTATAGGGAATAAAATTATCAATTTCTCAATGATTTTCCCATAATCCCCTAGATCATTAGGTAGATTTATCATGAGATTTAATTAATTAATAAAATCATGCATCAAATATCCCAAATATTATATAAATAAAAAACCAGAGGATATAAAGAAGCAGCGACATTACTACTTAGAGAAATGGCTTTTATACCCTAGTGAATCACCTTATTGTGAACCCGTGCTCTTCGTGAATAAAAAGGATAGCCCGTTTCTATTGGGTAAATACTAAAGAGAGATCTACATTATTACTATATAGAATATGCTTCTCATTAAATGTATAGATACATTTTTTGATAATAAATTATTTTTAGTATTTTTCAATGGTTGGTCATTATTGTGGATATCATCTCTAAAAGGTAAAGAAGTATGATATTTGGATTAATATCTTGATACAAGGTATATTTTATATTATTTCTTTATAATGGCCAATTAACTTACTAATTCTCCCATAATCTTTATGTATTTTATGAATTTATCCTTTAGAGAATTCTTCAACAATTTTCTTTTTTCTATTCAATGATATTATAATTTACTACAAGGAAATAGTGGAAAATGTATATCATATATGTATTGATCATGAAACATTAATGATGGATAAAATGTATGATATTCTCAAAATTTGTGACTTTTGGATGAAAAAAATAACATTATTGGTGAATGCAGTCACACGGGAGGAAATTTCTATTGAGCCTTCAAAGATAAATTATATTTAAGAATGGTCCATACAAATTATTTTCATAGAAATATGTAGTATTGTTTCCTTTGATTGTTAGTAACCATCATTTTTTTGAGATATATATATTGATTGTATAGAAAAATAATTAAATTATCATCATAATGGTTAATGTATTTATCAATATAAGAATGTGAAGAAATATATAATATCTTCCATAATATTATAATCATTATTCATATACTCGCACATCCATTATGCAAATAAGTAATTATTATTATATCATGAATCTTAATAGAATTTTTTGGGTTGTGTACTCATGAATATTGAGAAACTGATGGACTATAACTCATTGAAATTAAATATAAATCATAATAAATACTTGATGCAAGATATAGAGTTAGTGGTTATGATATTATTCTTGAATATTTTGTGTCACTACCACTATGGATAAAATTGTGAAATATTACTGATAAAAAATATTGTAGTATATATTCAAAAATTATTAGACCGACATGAATAATCAAATATGGTTAGAATTGATCAAGGATAATGATGGATATACCCACCACTATCCATGGAAATTGAACAAGGTATATAATTATATTTTATGAAAATAACCTACTAATTTATCCATGATGTGGATTGAGAAATACATTATCTTCATGGATATAAAAAGGATGGACATGGAAATCTAAATTTCAAGGAAACAATCATACCTTTCAAAAACCGATATCCCAACTATCTATCAATGAGAGGGTCATATAGACACAAATGGATGATATGAAGCATAAAAATAGTGAATGTAGATATGTAAATAATGATTCATGAATTATATATATATATATATATCACAATGGTGCCTTTAAATTTGGAACTATCCTTTGTGTGCCATCATTACCAGAGATAAAGAATAATCTATTGGATAATGCATGTAACTCATATATTCCATCCATCCTATAAGAACAATTATTTAACCTAATCACGGAGAGAAGGTATGGTGGTAAAGAATAAACAAGTAGGACCCTGAGTATAAATATATGTTTATGGTTTGTCAAAAATATAATTTTATGAGCCTTATGTCCCAAGTGATGATGCAATAATTTTTTTTACCCACGTTTAAATGAAATAATGAAACCATGTAATTTTTCACATTACTCATGAATAAATTCATATTACCAATTTGATATAGGTTTTGGTGGATCAAATCAACAAGACAACCCATATTATCACTATACAAAAAGATCTATCTCAAGAACAACATGGCATGATATACATAAATAAAGACATTAGGCTATATGGGGTAACAATTTCAGTCACCACAGATCATGATACAGGGTTCAATTCGAAATTATGGAGAAGTAATTACCATGATCATGAATGAGGAATTGAATTTTATAATTTCATATCACCAACAAAATTATTTCTAATATGGAATCACTTTTTAGAAACTCATCTACAAACTATGAACCTACACAACAGAATTTAAAGGAGGATTCAACTACCTTCCAATGTTGATTTAGTTTATATTGAACAAAAAATCCACTCATGTATTTAAAAACATCCAAAAAAAGAAAATGTTGGAAGAAATGTATAACATTTAATTTTTAAAATGATTTGTTTATATGAATACTACAAAGAGATAAAATGGTGAAGGAGATGATAGAGAAGGTCAAATCCATCCAAAAATAGATAAAAGATTCTTAATTGTTTGAAAAGACTATAGTGACAATAATTTAAGGGTCTTGAAGTTTGATTTTGAAGATAATGAATTCTTTAAAATATCACAGTGGATGTGATTCATGTAGGATGTTTCGAAATGGAAAATTATCCCCATGCGCATTACCCCTATTTTTGAAACATGATCACATAAGATTAGTGGCCTATCCTCTTGTACTTACACTAAATATGGATCATATTTATTATGTGTACAATGAATCTAGCTTGAGGAAGCACATACTTAAACCCCCACATATACTAAATTCGGAGGTTTTATAAATAGAAAATATCATCTATTATGTGGAGCTTATTTTTATGATTTTGGGCATTATAGACAAATGTGTTTGAAATAAGAAAGCATACCATGTTAAAGTGTTGAAACCAAACCATAAATATAAATAAGAAATTTAGAAAATAGATGAAAAAATGAAACAGAATTATACTATTGTATTATCAAATTATAATATGATTTAAAATTATAGGGATTAAATTTTTAATGGGGGGAGGAATGTATGATCCTATATTTTATAATTGATATTTTTTTCTTGATATAAATATGTATTTTATTATATAATGTAGTATTATAAAACTAAATCACAAAAATAATGTGAAATTTAAATTTATTCCATTAATAAATATTCTTAAATTAATCATAAACTAATCCCATTAAAATCAAAAATATTATAAAAGGATAAAAAATATAAATGATGCAAAGTAGAATGTGAAAATTATATCATCCCAAATTGGAAGTGTCTCCACCCCTAAGAGAAACACCATATAAATGGATCAAAATATTAGTATAATTACAAAAATATTAGAAAATAAAAATATAGATCCATTGGAGAAGTAGAGGGGAATAATTAATGAAAGATTGAATTAGTATTTAAATTAGGTAATGTGACTCTTGAAATAGTAACCTAACTGTTTGGAATATTAATATAAACGTTATAAATAATAGCCTTACAAGTGGAATAATAATTTGGCAAAAAATTAATACAATTTAATATAAATATTTTTATCACGAATAATTTAAATAAATATAAATATTATAATTCCATTAAATTAATATCCTGATAAAAAAGTCTATGAAAATATAATATTAGTATTAATAAACAATACTATAAGGAATTTTTTGAAAAGAATAATTTTTATATGAAAAATTTAAATAACTTATTTCAAAAAATTATTTTAATAAAAATAAACTAATTCTATAAATATAAAGGTTAAAATTTTCCAACAGTTATTTTTTTGTTAACATTTTAATATATATGGTGAGAATTAAGTTTTTTTTCATATCCAGTGTCATTCAAAAAAAATCATTCAAGCTGTAATAATGATAAAATTTATTATAGAATATTTTTATCCACAAATAAAAAATTAAACTTATATAAATGAGGCATTTAATGATAATAAATTTTCCCCAAACATATAAAAAAAAATTTGAGTCTAAAGCCTGAAGTATTCCATTAAAATAAAAATTTTGTCATTTTTTCACTTTCCATTTTATTCATGTATATAATTTAAATAATAAATTGTTTTTTCATCCTATAAAAATTATATTATATTTATTTATGATATATAATTTCACTAAAACCACTATAATTTTTTTTCTTTGATATAATATTATATTCAATATTTTCAATGAAAAAATACCTCTCCCCTGACGAATAAATAACTCCTCTCCATCCCCTAAAAAAAACTCATTCCTCACCTTCCAAAGAAATATATCTACCAAAATCCCAATAATTAACCCACTTATAATATTTTCGGTGGTTTTGGTGTAATCAAAATCCATTCATTCAAGAAGTTTTGTGTCGTAGATAAGGATCCACTTCAAGAAGGATGTGATAGCCTTTAATCCATTTATTTTAATTTCATGATTTTATATCCCCCTTATCATTTATATTAATAAAATTATCAAACAAACTATATACATTGTTATCCTAACCTTTATATGAAAAATATAATTTTAAATTTTTAGTTTTAGTAGTATAATGCATTATACATCTTATGTGTCGTCTTGAGGCATAGTCATGTTAACAGCTAGTTAACTACCAACTAGCATGCTTCCAATTCATTACATATCAAAAATATTATCAATGGTTATATTAATTCATTTTAGAAACAAAAATGATGAAAGATATTTCTTTAATTCTTCTCAAATTAATTCTAGTAGTATATTAATGACCTTGATCAAGAAGAGTGAAATTTGGAGAAAACTAGGATATTTATTTTGGAAAACATAACATCAAAATGTTTTCTCATTAAATTATAAGTAATAAATATAATAAAATTATTATGAAATATTAACAATAATAATAATAATAATAATAATTAATTTCTATTTCAATGTTTTAATAAACCAGTGATTATTAATCAGGTGATGGGAAAGTGATTAAATAATGTCAGATTTAAGTTAATGAGATTATTGATCCCAAATTATTTATTTTGGGATTCCTCCTATTTCACATTGATATCAGTATTAATATTCCTAAAATTTTAAAAATAATTCCTTTCAGTATTATTTATCTTTTATTCATTCAATAAAAAAATTCCATTCCAAAATGTGTTCATATCAATTTTAAATTAATTTTCAATGTACAATAATTTCATAAATATCTCTTGAATTTTTTTGTGTTCACTGTCCTTTTTAAGAACATGATAATATTTTATTACATTGTATGTTATCCCTTAACATTTGGGAATCCTAAATACCATTTTGTGAAGTATTATTTGTGAAATATTTAAGAAACCCATTCCCTTCCTTGAGTTATTGAATGATTATGATTGTTATCCTACAATTTATCCAACCATGATTATGATCATTTTGATATGTTAGGGGTTGTACCATAATTATATATACCTATAATGAATTTAATAATTAGAAATATATAATTTCATAATGTGTATTATTTTTGAACATTATTATATATGTTTTTATATTTATTATGTCATGATATGTACATATATGATATGTGTGGTATTTGACCACTCTGGCATGATTTTTATTTTATTTGTATAGAAAGAAACTAATTCATTAATATAATTTTCCAACATATAATATGTGGATGATTATTTCATTATGATATTTTAATTCAATTATGTTGAACAATGTACTATTGATTCATGTCCAATAATCATCCCCATAATGATATTTTACCTCACCCATTTATTTGATTTAGAACCCCATGATATTACATGTACTAAAGATAATGTGATATTTTAAAAGAACTAATATGAATGATCAATGTAAACGATTAATTTTTATTATGTTCAGCTATTTTTGAGTCTAATTTTATAAAAAATTCTAAACCTTTTGATCAAAGGTTTGTGTCACTATTGATTTTTATCCTAAAAATTATATAACATTCCATCCAAATTTACTTTTTTTTATTTTCCAACACTTTTAAATGGAAAGTGAGAAACCTCACAGTGCTACAGATCCAACATCAAAAGAGACAACTGACTTGGTACATACTAAATTGAGACAATTGGACTCGACTTCTCTACCCAGTTTCCATGGGAATACCTGGCTGCTGGGATCATATTCTAGTAATGCTTCATAATAAGTTTCCAAGTACTCCCAAGCTTTCATATACTCTTCATTGCTAATTTTCCCCATGTTAAATCCTCTAACCAAAATATGGCCTTTCCTGTGAATCCACTCCTCCTGCTCCTTGGTATATATTTCATCATAAGACAACCCACTAGACTAGTCAAAACCTAGCCACATTATAATTGAACACCCTATCCAACTCTTACAATAACAAGAGGTTTCATTATTAGCATGTGACTATCCAGGGTAGCATAAGTCTATATTTTCCTTTTATTTACCCTAGTTCCCATTACCAAACATGGAGAGCATGTGAAGAAAATAATCAATGATGAACAAAGTCATAAAAATCAACAAAAATATCCCATACTCACATCCCACACCCTCTTACAAAAATAACCCATAATAGTAGAGGCCCCATATGTAGTATCCCATGGATAATGCTAGAAACCATTACATTAATTTAGAAACAATGAACCACATCCTGAAGGACTAAATATTTTAGTAGTCGTGGTAAACTAGATTCATAATTGAGTATGGAATTACATTTTATAACACAAATTAGAAAGTAGGTTTTTTTATTTCAAGAAAAATTTACTCCATCTAGTATATGTCGACATATTTGTCATAGTAATGTTCTGGAATCCCATGGAATGGAAACACACCAAGGATGATCTGAAATTCATACTAAGGTTTATTTATATCTTAAGATATAATTAATAAATAGGAAAAATCAATATGTAAAAGTGAATAACTAAACTCCCCGACCATTTAAATAAAATATCTATCAGGGTATTATAAGGAACAGTCATTATAGAACAGTAAATATATAAGAATACATTCTATTTAATAAGTAATCTACGAATAAAATGAATCCATAGAGTTTAACATATCAAAAATATCATGGATAATAATAAATCAATTTTTAAGGAAGGAAATGCTTAATTAATAGATTTCTCATTTCCACAACACATCATACCTTTACAATAAAGACCTTTACACATATGGTATTACATAAAAATTCCAATACCTTTCTTAAAAAATTTAAAACATAATTTCAAAAACTCATAGGGTTTAGGTCCAACATATTTAATCTCAAGAGAATAATTATGAATTTAGTGTATTTCTATAAATAGTTCTCAAACTACATTATACATATCCAAATCATTCATCATATATTGAAGTATCAATTTCATTCCTAAAAAATGTGCCTTATCAAATATCAATATTTATTAAATGATACAAATTTATCAATATTTTATTAGATAATAAAATTAATATCAAAGTAAAAAACCTATGTAAAAAATTAAATAATACTTAAGAAATTAACATATCCATGATAACAAAATATAGATATTAATGGGCAATTCAGTTTCCAAAGATCACATGAAACAAAATATTTGAAGGGGAAGCTAATGATTATAAAATGAAATAATAAAGTGAATAGAAATATTTTCCTAGGTATAAATATTCATAAAACATCCATAGTAATAATAAATATAGTATGCAAATATACTATTTGGAGTAATAATAATGTATTTCTCCATTCATGAATATAAATACCATAAAAATATCGTTAAAAAAGTTCATTAGGAAAATGTACTTTTCTATTTAAAAATTCATTCTATTGGAAGTCTCATTTTGAAAACATTTTCTTAATGAGGATTCTCATAAGCATGAAATGGGATCTTAAAACAAATGATAATCATGCTAGACTTTAATATCATACATATATTAAATGTAATAAAACTTTATATTTTACTTGAAAAATTTTAGGAAATTATCTGCTTTTGAAAAAAAAACATTCACATTTTTAGTAAAATAAAAACAAACATTATTATGAAAATAAAATATTATTCCTTTAAAAACAATTTTTAAGACAAATATTTGCTGAAAATTAATTAATTAAATAATTTGTCATGAATTAAATTTTTTTTTATAATTCATGGTTTTTGATGAAAAATAGATTTCAGACCTAAACGAGAAATGATGATGGATTTTATTTTAAAAATTTTCAACTCAATTTTAAATAATAAATTGAAAGAAAATGGTATTAATAAATTAAAATTACAATAATAACAACAGGAGAAAAAATGAAATGAATTTATTATGAGATGATGAAAACTTTTCCATCAACTAGAAGTCAAGAGTATATAATATCTATTGGAATGCGATTTTAAAATAAACATTTACAATGGTTATAAGAGGGATTTGAAAATTAATCAAAGAATAGATTTTATGTTTTAATATTAATTCAATATAAAACATGGGGAAATAAAACATAATATAATCAAAATTCAAAATACACATAATCTTATATGGACGTAATCAATGAAGTATAAGTTTGTCCCATTAAATGGATATTTAGTTAATAAATCCTATATCATGCGGTAACAATTATGTAAAATATTAATAGATGAAATAATTTAAATTTAATGTTAAAATACTAATTAATAATGAAGTATTCATGATAATACATATCAAAGGGATATTATATTAAACATATAAAGTAAACTACCTGTATAAAATTAGAATATGACTTAGTGAAATGAAATTGGGATGAAATACGTTACCTCACATATCCTTTATAGCTACCCTATACTTTTACACATATCTTTACATTATTTGAAGAATAGTAAAGAATTATATTTCAAGAAAAAGATCTTAATGTCTAGTGTCATTCATGATTAGGTAAATAAAATATAAAACATGATAGTAATTATATAATTTATTTATTTATTATTCATAGGGATATCTTAACATCGATTTTTCTCATACATCTTTATAAAATAACCTTGGGATATCATGAAAAAGGGTTGAGCTAAATAACTAGGAAAGGGAATAAACATTAGAATAAATCCTTTTAACAAAGGTTATTTGTCATGAAATAATGATATTAAATAGCTTGGAACATATGGAATCATTACATATACACATGGAATCATATTATGTTTATATAAAAAAGACATTGAAATATTATAAATTTTTTACCAAACATAGAAAATATTTTACAGAGCCTGAAGCCTAAAGTATTCTATTAAAATAATTTTTTTTTTCGTTTTTTCACTTTATATTTTATTCATGTGTATAATTTAAATTATAAAAGGGTTTTATTATCCAATAAAAATTTAATTATATTTATATATGATATAAAATTTCATTAAAATCAATATTAAAATGTTTTTAATTGATATAATATTATATTCAATATTTTATTTGAAAAATACCTCTCTCCTCACGAATAAATAACTCCTCTCCATCCCCTAGAACAAACTCATCCCTCACCTTACAATGAAATATCTCAACCCAAATCCCAAAATGTAATCCACATACAATCGTTATAATAGTTTTGGTGTAATCTAAATCCATTCATTTCAGAAGATAAGTGTTGTAGATATGTATCCAATTCAAGAGAGCTGGTATAGCCTTTAATCCATTTATTTTAATTTCCTAATTTTATATCAAGCTTATAATTTATATTTAAATCATTATCAACTGAACTATATAATTTTTTATCAGGACCTTTATGGTGTAAATATAATATAATTTGATTATTTTTAGTAGTAGAATGTATTATACATCTCATGCATCCTCTTCAGACAATGTTAGGTTAATGGTTTGTTAACTAATATCGAGCATGTTTCAAATTCATTCATTATCCATAATCGTATGAATGGTTATATTAATTCAATTTTGAAATTCAAATGTTGATATATATTTATTTAATTCTTATGTAATTAATTATAGTAATATATTAATGACATTGAGCAAGAAGAGTTAAATTGGAGAAAATAGGATTTTTTTTTGGAAAACAAAACATCAAAATGTTTT
The DNA here is from genome assembly GCA_963277665.1 of Viscum album. Classification (NCBI taxonomy): domain Eukaryota; kingdom Viridiplantae; phylum Streptophyta; class Magnoliopsida; order Santalales; family Viscaceae; genus Viscum; species Viscum album. The sequence goes on from OY728130.1 coordinate 1,717,983,025, forward strand.
CTCTTTAAAAATAGAATTAAGAAATATAATAAAGTTATTGTGATATATAAATAATTATAATAGTAAAAATAATTATTTTCTATTTCAATGTTTTAATAAACTTATGTTTATTAATCAAGAGATAAAAAAGTGATGAAATAAAGCATGATTTAAGGTAAGGGGATTATCAAACCCAAATTATTTATTTATGGTTTCCTCCTATTTCACATTGATTTTTGAATCAATGTTTCTAAAATATGAAGAATATTTCATTTTAGTATTATTTATCTTCTATTCATTGAATATAATGATTTTTACTATTAAAAAATGTCTTGTTATCAATTTACAATTAATTTTTAATGAACATCAATTTACAAACTATCTCTTTAGTTATATTGTGTTCATTATCCTTTTTATGAACATGATAATATTAAATTACAATGTGTGATATACCAAAATATTTTTGAATCCTAAATTTCATTTACCTATGTATTATTTGTGAAATATTTAAGAAACCCATTCCTTTCAATGAGTAATTGAAGGATTGTGATTTTTATCCTTACCTATTTTCAGGCTTAATTATGAACTTTTCATTATTTTAGGGGTGGTGCAATAATTATATGTCCCTATAATAAATTTAATAATTTTATATATATAATATTATAATGTGTATTATTTTTGAACATGAGTCTATAATTATTTATATTTATGATGTCATGATCTATACAGATATGTTATGTGTGGACATGATGCCATATTTTTTTCCCAAAAATGGATTTTATTTTACCACTATGGAATGATTTTTATTTTTTATGTATAAGATAAATCCATTTAATTTATAAAATTTTCCCTCATACATATGTGGATGATACTTTCATTATTATATGTTAATTCCATTATTTTAAACCATGTATTATTTTTTTCACGTCCAATAATCCTCCCCTTAATGAGATTTTTCATTTCCCATTTCATTGATTTATAACCCCAGTGATTACATGTACTAAGGATAATTTTAAATTGTAAAATTATAATTGTTAATGATCTGAGTATATGATTAATTTTTATTATATTCATCTGTTCTTTGAGCATGATTTGCCAATAATTGAAATTTTTTTATTTAATGTTTGTATGACTATTGTTCTTTTCATAAAAATGATATAATATTCATGTTATAAAATGTTACTTTTTTTTATTAAATAAACAATAATTTAATGGAACAAAATAAAAATGATTACAAATATTGAAATAAACTAAAGATACCACATAATTTTACTAATTAGATGATACAATAATATGTAAAATAAATCTGCATCACCATTCTATAGACCATGGAATTGGTATCATAGTCTATAAAATATGTCCTACAGTGAGATGGTCATATAAAATACAATATTAGACTAACCTTACAGTATATGTTTTGTCATAACACAACCCATTAAACTAGCCAAAACCCTGCCACATTATAATAGAACACCCCATCAAACTCTTACACTAACGAGAGGGGTCACTATTAGCATGTGACTATCAAGTGTAGCATAATTACATAATTCCCTCTAATTTACATAGGTTCCCATGACCAAACATGTTAAGGTTAAGAAAAACAATAATCAATGATCATCCCAGTCATAAAAACCCACAAAAATAAGCCATCCTCACCTCCCACACCCCCTTATGAAAACAACCCCTGTCTATTGAGACCACATACACAACATCCCATAGCTTGTCCCAGATACGATTACATAAATTTTATATAAGTAACCACATCATGAAGAAACAAATAGTTTATTAGTGTTGTTAAACTAGATTAATAATTTAGTAGTGAATTTAATTGGAAAACAAAAATTAGAACATATCTTTTTTTATTTAAATAATAAATATATTCCATCTAGTATATGATAACATATCTCTCATAGTAAACATCATAGAATCCCAGGGAATAGAAAAAAATAAGGTTGATATGAAATTCTTAGTAAGGGTTATGTATAGGGTAAGATATGAAAAATAAATATGAATAATCAATATGTAAAGGTAAATAAACAAACACTCTTTCCCATTAAATAACATTTCTATCATGGTTAGATAAAGAAGAATCATTATGTAATGTTAAATAAATAATAATCCATTCCATTTTATCAGAAATCTATGAAGAAAATGAATCCATAGATAATAACATATCGAAAATATCACGGATAATAATAAATGAATTTTAAATGAAGGAAATTATTAATTATTAGATGTCTAATTTCCATAGAACATTATACATTTACCATAAATACCTATACCCATTTGTATTAATACACTAATGTCAATACCATTAATAAAAATAATTTAAAACATTGTTTTTAGAAACTCATAGGGTTTGTATCCAACTAATTTAATCTCAAGAGACTAATTATGCATTTTGGTGCTTTCAATAAATAGTCTACAACCTGATTCATACATGTTCAAATCAGTCATAATATATTGAATAATAAATATTATTTTAGAAACATATTTCCTTATCAAATATCTATATTTTGTAAAGGATAAAATTTTTCAATAAAATCCTAGTTAATAAAATAAATATCAAAGTAAAATACCTGAATTTAATTTATATACTATTTAAAAAATAAACATATCAAGGATAAATATATTGATATTAATGGGTAATTCAGTTTCCATTGATCATGTGAAAGATAATATTTTATGGGGAAGTTAGTGACAGTAAAATGAAATAGGAATGTGAATGGAAATATTGTCCTTGGTAAGAATAAAAATAAACCTTCCATATGAATAATAAAGATAGTATCATAATATATTATTTAGAGTAATAATAATGTTTTTTTCATTGATGAATTTAAATAACATAAAATATCATTAAAATGTTCTTTTGGAAAAGGTAAATTTCTATTTAAAAATTATTTTCTATGAAAATATCATTTTCAAAATATTTTCTAAATATGTATTCTCATAAACATGGAAATTAATCTTAATATAAGTGATAATGATGATGGATTTAAATTTTATAAATGCATTAAAAGTAATATAACATTATATTTTTCTTATAAATGGTTAATAAAATTTCTTGTTTTGATAATAAAAGGAAGGTTTCATTCACATTTTTAGCAAAATAAAACAATTTTTCTAAAAAAATAACATAATATTCCATTGAAAACATTTTTTAAAGAAAAAAAGTTGGTGGAAATTAATTAATTAAATCATTTGAAAAAGGATTGAAAAATTGAAAACGTTTTTAGAAAACATTGATTTTGAAGAAATAAATATTTTAGACAAAATCAAAAAAATGAAGATGGGGTTTTAAAAAAAATCTAAACATTTATCAATAACAATGTGTAGGAAAATGGTACTATTAAATTAAAATTCCATGAATAACCATAGGAGAAAAAAATGAAAGTATTTTATTACGAGATGATGAAATATTTTCCATCAACTAGATGTCAAGAGCAAACAATATCTATTAGAATGACATTTCGAAATAAACATTCACAATGTTCATAACATGGATGTGAATGTTAATCAATGAATAGATATTTTCTTTCAATATTAAATCGATATTAAACTTGGGGAAATAAAACATAATATAATCCAATGTCACTATACACATAATCTTATATGGAAATAATCAATGATGTAAATGTTTATCCCAATTAATGGATATTTAGATATGAAATCCCATACCATGTGGTAAAATTTATGAAAAATATTCATAGATGGAATTATTTAAATTTAAATAAAAAATAAATATTAATAATGAAGTATTCATGATAATACTTATCAAAGGGATATTATATTCAACTTATAAAATTTTCTGGGTGAATAACATTATAATATGACTCGATGAAATGAAATTGGGATGAAATTCTTTACCTCAAAGTTCCTTTATATTTTTCCTAGACTTTTACACATATCATGACATGATTTTAATCATAGTAATGCATTAAATTTCAGGATAAAGATTGTAATGTCTAGTGTCTTTCATGATTAGGAACATAAAACATATAAAATTGGACTAAATATATAATTTTTTTATTTATTTTACACATAGAAATCAAAACATCCATTGTTTTTATACATCATCATATGATAATGTAGGGATATCATGAAAAAAGGATGAGCTAAAAATCCAGTTAAGGGAATAATCATTGGAATAAAGATTTATCGTAAGGGGTAGAACACAAGAAATAATGATATAAAATTTCATGTAACATATGGAAAAATTACATATACACATGGGATAATAAAAACATGGATTCGTGGTAATGTGGTAGTAACATAAAAATGACTTTATCATGTGTCATGGGTCCTTGCACTTAGAAGAGAAAAGTCATGGGTTACCACCAAGACCATTGCACATGGTACTATGAGTCAAGGCTATTTGCAAAGATCGTTGCACATAACATCTCATTAGACTAAAACTTATCCATTTAATTGGAGTTCTATCTGGGAACAACCTTCAAAACATGCTCATGAATATTATTTCTCCATATAGAATAAAAAATAATCAGTTATACAAAAACATTAGGGTTAAAAATTTTATGATTTAGGTAACATAGCCATGTCATAAATAATAACAAATGGGAGTATCATAAAAATGCCTACGAAGGGAATAAATTGATCATACATGGAAAATAATATGGTAAAATAGGCATATATTCGGGTAAGTGATGTCACATGAAGCAATAATATGTAAAAAGTGTACATAAAAAAATGGAATAAAACATTTTAGTGTGGTAAAATAAAAATATCAAAGGTCATTAAAAATATAAAAGGGAATAATCATTTATATACAACCACAAGTGAAAAAATATGTTATTGTAATAAAATCATGGGTTTTTTTAAAAATATTGGTGGCATGAAAATATATTATATATTTCACTGGAAATTCGATAATAATTTGGAAAGATCCTTCAAAAGGGACATCCTTATCTAGTATAATTTAGGAGGGAATCATTATAAAAAATTTATGTTCCTGAAATATAATGATCAATGGATCTTGATACATGAATTTGGGGCAATTACACAACATTTAGAATATGTACATAAAATTACATATTTCATTATTTGGGTAAAACAAATGTTAGAACAACCCAAAGGAATAAATAGGTTTGGGTAGAATCCCTTAACATAAGTCTGATGGTGTCCTTCACATGATCTTAATGTCCGAGATAGAAAATTAATATTATTGAATTAAAATACAAAAAACCCCTTATTTATTTAATTTATTTATTATAACATTGTTATGTTCAATGATGACCCTTTTCGATGGGTTAAGCGGTTCAATTTCATTGTTTGTTTCATTGGGTTTGATGTTACGTTTACTTCTATTGAAGTAAAAATAAAAATGTACGATGATAATGGTTGTATAAAATTATAGTTATATTTTATTAGTGTTATTATATTATATTACATGGTTATTAAATTCATTTCATTATTTAGAGTGAAGATGAATCATTATATTAAACTTTAATAATAACTGATTTTTTTATTTAGTAGTTTTTTATCACAGTGAACACATTTTTCATTACAAATTAATATCATGTTTACAAAAGAATAAAAATCCATAAATTAAATATATTGAATATATTATTGTTTATTTCAACCATAAAAATTGTTTCACATCTATAATTTAATATTCTAGTAGAAATTGAAAACCTAACATCCCAGAATGTGAGAAATTAACACATCTCATATGGTGTTTTCATTTCTAGTATAAAAATATGTGAAAGGAGAGATGATTATGAATTATTCAATTATAATAAAACATTCTAGTATATGTAATATATTGGAGTTATCATAACTTTTTCATGATAAGAGGTGAGGAAAGAAAAATAAAAGAATGTAACTTGAATAAAAAAATTAAATGAAGAATTTACCACTTTAATATGTCTTCCATGAGAACCACATTAAGTGAGAGGATATGTAATTTTGGAGAGAACAAGGGTAGATAAGTGTATTAGAGGATCTTAGGGAGGGATTGGATAAAAATTTGGACTGGAAACATGGCTCAAGAGGAGTGAAGATAACAAGTGGGTGAGTGTGTTTTTAATAGTAGGGGATCATTTCCTTAATATTTTATTAATTATTTTATTATTTTTATGATGAAAAGAAATAGTGTTAATTTATGGGACATAAAAATATTAAAATAATCATGTGAATTCAAACCCATGGTTCTTACATCATCCATTACTCAATAAATAATGTACATTAAATATAATTTATATATACAATAAATTAACATATTTAACTATTAACCAAAAAATTAAACATTGGTTCATAACATTACTACCCCCTTATAAAATTTCACTCTCAAACATTTATTTTACATTATAATACATAAACATTTGTTAGTTCTTTTCCTTTATCCCCTCCTCCAATTCCCATGTTGCCTCTTCATAATAATGGTTCTTCAATAGTACACTAACTATGTGAAGAGTCTTGGTGTGTAAAACATTATCCCTATGATCTATGATACTCACTAGATACACCTCATATAAATAATCATCATCTAACTATGCCACCTATGAAGATAGTACATGTGAGAAGACTAATATTTACTTATTTATGAAGTATACATGGAACGAATAATGTAATTTAGACATCATAGGTGGATGTTCTAGTCGAAAGGCCATTGCTCCAACAAGATCAAGGATCATGAAGGTGCTGATTTATTTGGGACCTAGCTTTCATTTCTCCCAAATCTCATGAACTACTTCTATGGAGATATCCAGAGGAATTCATTGTATCCAACTTACAACTCAAGGCCTCTTCAAAAATATTATACATATATATTTTGTCAAATCTGGGCTGCCTTGATGTGATGATGATTTTTTTTAAAATTATCTACAATTTCATCAGCAATTTTAGTTTCAAGAATCATACACTCACCGACATCCTCCAAACATGATAGTGTTCTACACTATTTACCATATACACCTTTATATGGGGCCACTTAGGTACTCGAGGGGAAACTATTGTTGTAGGAGAATTCAACGAGTGGAATATGTTGGTCCCATATTCCTCTTTGTCCATAGACCACACTCTTTTCATTTCATCCAGTTTCTAATTATTTTGCTCGAATTGTCCATTACTTTGAGGATGATAGGTTATACTAATGATCAATTCAGTTCCTATAGCGTGCTGGAGACTTTTCTAAAACATCAAGGTGAATATCAGATATCTATCAGATACAATAGATAGTGGTAATCCATATATCCTTAAATTTATTTAATATTTACACAGGAAATGATAACCAATGAGAATACCTCTCTAATTGTGATAAAGTGAGCTATCTTTGTAAGACGATCCAAAATGAATCACATAGAATTTTTTTCCTTGGGATGTCCTTAGATATCTAGTGAAAATGTCTATGGTTATGTCTTCCCACTTCTATATTGGTATGGGTTGGGGTTTCAAATTCCTTATAGTATTATGTCTTTCATCATTAACTTGTTGGTATACACGACACATTAAATTATATTCCATAATCAACATCATCATATTTTCCCACCAAAATTTTTCTTAGAGATCTTGATGCATCTTTGTGCTTCCTAGGTCAATTGAAAAGGTTGATCTACATAGGACATTCAAAATATACATCTTTATATATGTATTAGATTGTAAAAATAATCATGACCCAAATCTTATGACCCCTTCCTTATTAATATTGAACCCATAGGGTTTCCCATTTTTGATACCATTCACCCTTTTCTAACATTCCACATCATGTCTTTGAAAATACTTTAGTTTATCCATGGGGGATGGTTGAGAAATAATTTTAGAAAGGATTGATAATGTTTCCCTCTTAATAATTCCAATTTCCATTATATTCAATTATAAAAACAATGGATACTTTTAAATTATAATCATTGATAATGATGTAGAATCTTTTCTACTTAGAGAATCTGCCACCTTATTTTCTTTACCAAGATGGTAGTGGATTGAGTAGTCATAATTATTAATTAGATCTAACCATATCATTTTGTGAATATTTAGATATATTTTTTAATATATATTTAATACTCTTGTGATATATATATATATATATATATTGCACTTCTTCTCATAGAGATAATGGCCCCATATTTTCAATGCATATATTTCAGCTGCCAATACTTTATCATTTATAGGATAGTTTTGGTCATGTATTTTCATCTTCATTGAGGTGTATACAGTCAATTTATCCTTTTTCATCATCACAAAACCTAATCCCTTATTTTAAGAATAATTATACACCATAAAGAGTCCTCCGCCTATTGGGTGTGTCAGTACTAGCATAGTGATACGACACTTATTGAGCTCTTTAATGTTTTCATCACATTCTTGAGTCTAGAAAATCTTCACCATTCTAGATGATATCTTTTTCATTGGGTTTTAAAATCATGAAATGTTCATCACGAATCACCAATAAAACCTATCTAGAACCACAATTATATGTATCTTTGTTGAAGATGTTGGCACATGCCACTCTTCAATTTCCGTTGTATTTGAATGGTCCATAGATATTCCTTTATTGGTGATAACATTCCGCAAGAAGGATATATTATCTATTTATAACTCACATTTATTATCATTTCATAATGTTTACTTCCACTTTATTTCATAATCACCATATTCAAATTCTAATCATGTTCCTCCGAGATCTTGGAGTATATGAAAATATCATCGAAAATGTCTACAACAAATTTCTCAAGGAAATTTTTAAAAACTATATTCATTAAATCCATGAATATTTCGTGAGAATTATTTAATTTGAATGAAATCACTATGAACTCATAGTTTCCACACATAATTCAAAAGTTTATCTTCAGAGTAGATTCTTTCCTCGCCTTTAATTGGTGACATCCTGACTGATGGTCCTCCTAAGTGAATTAAATGAACCAAAAAAGATGATTGAACAAGTCATATATCTATTAAAGTGGATAATAATTTTTTATCGTGATATTATTGATATTATGAAAATAAATTTAGAGGAACATTGATCCATACTTCTTTGTGATGAAGAGGACTAGCACAACTCATGGTGAAGCACTAAGGCATATGAAACCCGTCTCCAAATTCTCCTCTAACCGCTTCTTCAGCTCTTCCAGCTCTACGATGTCTATTATATAAGGTTTAATTGATATATGCAATGATACATAAATATGTTCAATTGAGAACTTAGCCTCTCAATCTGGAGAAAGAATATGAAATTATTCATGGAATACATCATTATTACCCTTCACGGTGGGCATATCACTAAGAACTGTCATCTTCGTTGTCTCAATCATTTTACCTTGACAGGCTTTATCATAAGGTAGTAATATCCACATTTGAGAAGATAATTATAGGTGGGATTCATCTTTCTTATTACACCTATAAATAATTGGAGGTTGCTTTGGGATGTGAATAGTGATATTCCTTTCCCAAACGGTGATGTTGACTTTTTATAATGATATCTAATACATCCCCAAGATAACATTAGATTCAATTAATATAAGTATAATGATATTTTTTGGATGGTCCAGTCCACAAACATTATCCAAGGAGGAGTTATATACATTGGTTGTAGTAATTGATCCATCATCATTCTCATTAAAACCACTATTATTCCAAATATTGAGGTCCTGTTTCAATAATTCTACTAATCATCCCTGATATAAAATAATTCATTGAACTAGATCAAATAGTAAATACAATTTTCATGAATGAATAACCAGTGCACCTATCACCAAATCATTTTTCACCTCCACCTCATAAGTAGTGATATAATAATACATTCCTTGTTTCCTTGGAGGGTTTCGGTGATTTAATCCATCAACTCTTTGCATAGAGAAATTTTTCTTATATTTCCTTTAATCCTTGTTTTTGTAACACTTCACTACAAGCTGAGCATTGATCTGAGTCTTCCTTTATTCATTTATATTATTGGTATTTTTCATGTCCCACTAGAGATGTATCATTATTATGCATTTGATGAAATTATGGGTTCCCTTTAAAATGTTCTTGGGATGCTTATTCCCAAAATTTAGTCATGTCGGATGTTCTGTCAATATTTCTTCATTGGATTTATTTTTAGAACCACCCAAATTAGACACCATTTCCCTATTTCTGTCACTGGCTCCATGAAACCATTAAGAGTATCCGATATTCATTTAAATCATAAGGAAACAACATAAAATCTCTTCATGACTATAAAAGTCACAAATCACCAATGATTTTCTTAGACATAGTATTATTATTCTAAAGAAGCAATTTTCTTTTCTTTTATTGTTCATGAAAATGGCAGAGGTGTATCTTGCATGAATTTTGAAGTTTTATTCATAAACACTGATGGAATCATCTTAATTATTCTTAAGTATTAGGAATATACTTTCCATAATGAGAAGAATGGTTCAGAGAAAATATTTATTGCAAAATAAATCTTGAATTCATCACAATCCATATATTCAACTTCCTCATGGGACATCATATTTTTTATCTGTGTCCACCACTGATCAACTTTCACTCCAAAATGATAGAACACTTTTACAACTTTCTTTTATTCAATGTACTGTAGTATAGTGAATATAATTTAAATGGAGTTAATACATTGATATATGAGGATGGGATTAGAAGATACAATAAACATGGAAGAAAATTTCTTCATGAAATATTTGATGACAAATTTATCTTTCCTTGGAGGAAGAGGGACTTCCATGTGATTCATGTTATTATTCATAACTTGAGAGAACTATAAATGTACTCTCATGATGTTTTGAACACCTGTTCAAATCATATTTGGATTATTATTAGGTAAATATTTAAATTCCACATCACATTGATTTATGTAATGTGATTTTATATTTACCTCCATTAACTAAAAAAATAATGTTCAATTAGAGGAATTGAATATATAGTTATCAAGAAAAACAATGAGACTTTAAATATAAAAGGATAAAATATTAATGGAAAATTATATCCTAACTTGTGATAACCTAGCTTTCAATATAGTTTATGGTTGATCTATTTTATAACTTATATCCTCATGGTCTTCTTTTGGTCACCTTAATAATGGTTAATATTTTGATTATGAATTTACAAAAGTGTATCCCGCAAGTGTTACAAATTATGTGTGCATAGAGGCCCATTTTCATGAACCAGTTGCTATTTGAGTCTTTCTCAATGCGGTGTTTTTGAATATTACACTAAGATACATTTGTGAAAAATCCACGACCACTTTTTTATCCAAAAAATGGAAATAATTTCTTGATAAACCACTTAATCTATACTTACCAAAATTTAGTGATTTTTTTCTAATAAATATTCAAATCACTAAAATTCATTCTAAAGTTCCCTATCCTAAATCTCTAAAAAACAACATCCAATTTACCAACTATAGAGACCCTATCCTTTCCACATATCATTACATTATTATAAGAATTAGAAAGCATCATATTACAATCTATTTTTTGTAAAATATATTCCCATGGAAGGATGGGGACATAAGAATTTAAACCTCATACTAAATAATTTTTTTTATATTTTGTCTTCATTAATTGATCCCTTCTTCTATTGTTCTCATAAATCTTCAAAGGATAGAATTGGGTTAACATAATCAAATTTATGAGATAAAAATCCCATTATAGGAATAAACAGAAGAGTAAATATTTATGACATGGGTTAAAATAAATGACATGATGATATAAAATGGTATGGAACATATGGAATCATAACATATAAACATGGGATCATATAAACATGGATTCATTGTGGTTTTTAAGAAACATAATACATGACTGTAGTATGAGTCAAGGATCATTTTACATAGAGGATCAAAATTCAAGGATAACTGTCAATATTATTTCACATGGTCGAATGATTCAATGCTAACCTCCAAGACCATTCCAAAAAAAGATTCATGAGACTCAACAATACCCAATGAATTAGAGATATACCTGGGTGCTTTCATCACAACAAGTTCATGAATATTCATTCCACATATAATATCATAGATAATAAATTATACAGAAAAATAAGGGTTACACTTTTATGAATTGGGTATCATAGTAATGTCATAATTAATAATATATGGGGGTATAATAATAATATATGGGAAGGTATGGAATTAGTCATACATGGAAAATAATAGGCTATAATATGCATATATACTGAAAAATTATGTAACATGACATAATAATATGTAAAAATAGTACATAAGAATATTTAGAATTAAATCATTTTACGTAAAGTCATGGTTCTAGAAGCTGCCCTGTGGTGCCTTGTACCCCATTGGTCATATGGCGTCAAGCGCATTTCCCCAAATGCCAGAGGCTACCAACTATAAGTAAGGGACATGGGTGTTAGAGTTGGGAAACTATTCCCTCATTGGTAGAGTAACATAGTAAATGTAAAATAGATATACAATAGAAAAAGCATAAATAATATCATACAATATTAAACAATGGAATACTAAAAGTAAGAAGAAACTGGAACACATATATAAATTATGCTTGATACATATGTATAGAAAATAATCCAAAAAACCCAATATTCTGGATTACAAACTGTACTAAACCAAAGTGAAAAAGAAGTTAGATAAAAAATTCTTAGCATCCCAAGGCTCATCTTGGTCCCATGATCTCCACCTCCAAAGAAGACATGTACCTAAAGTATAATGGTGCTTTCCCTTATCTATACCTACAAAAATACAATCCGTTTGGGCCCAAATGCATAAACCCAATTGGCTGTGAGGCTAATCCTAGAAGTAAACCACCAAATGATATGTTCCTAACAGTCTATGAATATATATGGAAGGAAATAATAAATAAGACTATTAAACAAGGAAGTACTCAACACTGAACAATTGAAATTTTCAAAGCATTCACATTCATATATCATGTATGAATCTAATCAAAGAAGGGAACCCTCTAGAACTATGATATAATATTTCTACACCTATTCATCATTGGATATGTATATTACATTTTTATGCATTTATTATAGAATATATATTCTATTTTTCACTCACAAATTACCATGGATTTATCTCCCCATTAATGATGAATAACTTTAATAAATATTTTATTATTTTAAATGCATGGGAATGGGTGTAACTATATCATCGTCAAGTTGATGATTGTGGTTTTTATTCACAATAGAACACATTATTACAGTCATTAATATTGTTATTCTATTACATTGAACAACTTAAAAGAACTTCTATTATTATGATTTCATTGGAATTCATCACCACCTATAGCTGATCTTCTTCAATGATTGTTAAAGATTCCTAGATAATTTCAACCGATTTGGTTGTGTGATTATTTTTTTAGGAATGTTCTTAATTTTATTTGTATGTTTGGTCTCCTTATTCATAATAATTTTTATGCACACAAAGATATTTTTTATTTAACATTATTTTTAAAAACATACTTATTTAATGTTAAAAAATGCATGCACATATTATTTGTATGCCTAGAAATTTTACACCTTCAAAAATATTCTCTATAATTATTACAATTTTCCTTTTCTAAAAATATATCTTCAATTAAAATTTCAATTGCTTAATTTCTCTCACCAAACTAATAATATTTATTTTATCGTATATTAATTATTTTTTTAATTAAGAGCCTAATATAATTAATATGGATTTTATTGCTAGTTTGAAAAAAATAATATATGTATATTTGTTATATAATATATTTATTTTTAAATTCTTTTTTCAATCCCTAAAAATATTCTTCTAGGATTTAATAATTTTAACCTCATTATTCTAATTTTCAACCATGTAATTGGATCTTTCTTTCTTTTTCTGTTGTGGTATTATGCCCAAAAAAAATATATTTTGTGCTATAAAAGATTATACATTCAATATTCATAATTTTGATAAATTATATTATAATACTCATAATATATTTTAGTACATTCATATATATTCATTTTGTAATGTTTGATTATTTTCTATAAACATTTCTTCAAGAAAACATAATTTCTCTTTTCTCTATATATTATCCCCCAAAATGTAGGAATTATATATTTTTAAGTCATCGACATATCATTCACACATTATTTGGACAAGTTTACATACTTATAATACCACCAACGATATCAAATAAGTAATATTATTTTTCATGAATAATTAGTTTGGATAGAATTCATTTTTTCTTGTCATTGGATGAAATTCCACTTCTTTTGAAAGACATTATAGGTGATCATATTCATCGACATTATTGTAAAAGAATATAGTCTATTGGCCTAAATTATGTAAATTTAATCCTTTAGCCATATTATTTTTAACTATGATTTTTTTGGATTTCTGTGACAACTTTTGTTTTCAAATGAGCACAATGTTTGATAGCGTATTCAACAAGAAACAATGAGTTCAAATGTACAGTTGCATATTAATAAAATATTATTTATTAATTTTGATTGTTCTAACATAGTATTTTTATTGGACAATATCATTAGTATTAAATAATATATTAAATGTACATAATTTTTTTATATATGTAAATATATTTATAAATTCATTGCCAAAAAGAATTCATTTTCATAAAAAAAATTCTATTTTTTTTGTTAATTTATGAGTGAATATATTGTAATTAATTTTTTAAATTTTATAATTTCTTTTGATAAAATTATATTTTTTTCAAATAATAATAATATTATTATCTTATGGTGAAATTTTGGGATTTTTTTTAAAACTTAATTTTTCATCGAATAGTAAAGTGTATAGATTTTTAAAAAAATTACATTTATTTTTTAAAAAATTTATTAAATTATAAGTGATATTATAATTTTAATTTTATTTATAAGTATAAAAATTATTATTTATATTTATTAAATCCAATTAATTTCAAGTAAATATTAATTATACTAGATTCTAGTATTAGTGTGTTATTTCTCTTAAAAATTCCTTTAATGATAATTATTTAAAATCCCCTAATGCTTTTGCATTTTAATTATCTAAAATAACACCAATTGAAGAAAAATTAAAATGAAATGAATAGATTATATTAAAATATATATTAATTTAAAATATTTTCTATATTATATATTTACATATAGTTATTATAAGATCATCTGATTATTAAGAATTATTATGTTAAAAAAATCCATCTTTTCATTAAGATTGTGGGTTTAGTTTAATATAAAATTATTCAATTTATTTTTTTTTTGAATTTGAAAAAATACATTCAATTATTATAAGAATCATAATATAAATTATATAATATTTCTAAAATAATTTTTACCAAGATTAATAGTGGAAACAATAAAAAATAATTACTAATGTTTCTGAAGAAAGAGGTTTACCATGAGTTAAACTAAAATGGTAAGGGTTTAAAATGCCACAAAATTTTATAATTCATATTTCATAGATATATTTCGACCATATATAATATAATATTCTAAATTTTTTACTTTTTTTCCTTTTTATTGATAAATACACCAGATTAATTATTTATTTACAACCATTCAATGTGATTAATCCCCCACACTTATTAATGGTCACTAACTCTCCTACAATCATCACAAATCCAAAACATTTTGGTTCATCCAATTATTAAAAAAACAACTTACTTACTTCCCTAAACTCTTTTGACTTTCCAGTTGTCTTCATTAATCCATACTAGGACATATTTTGGTGAAATATTAATAATTTCCCTGAAGAAGAGGTATCGTTCTAAACCGAGATTTTTGTTTTACTTATATTCCATCCTATGTAAAATATTTAATCAAATTAGGATGATATATTAATATCAGTATATTATATATATAAATATTTTTGATGACAATGTAAATACCTATATCTATCTCTTTCCCCCTCAAATGGGGTATGAAATTGTTGAACTTGTGTATAGAAGACTACCATCTCACAAACCATCATAATTTGTTTTCAATCACCACATTAAATTGATGGATATAATGATGAATTTTATGTCAGTATATGATATTATTTATATAATTATAATCATTTTTATATAATTTCACATATACCTTGTTACTATCCTTTCCATAGAGAATACGTTAATGTCTCTTGGGATTACAATGGACTACAACCTCACAAAGTGATGTGGTTAATTTTTCACTTCCGCATTACATAAAAGATAATAATAAATAATTATATATATATATATGAAATAAATTAAATATTTTTCATTAAATCATGTTAATATATCATATAATTTATCATCATACAATATATTTTATAAATGATAATAGCGTTTGTGTGTAAAACATACTACTGCCAAATAAAGAGATCTAAAACAATTTTATTACTGAATTAAATATATTGTATTTCTAGTGGTATTTCATGAATAATTATGATATTTATTTTATAATTATATATATAAAATGTTAAACTAACACTTACCTAATTTCCATCATGATCGATGAAAAATGTAAACGTTACTCATGTGTACATTTGACCTACTCTCTCCATGACTGTAACATAGTTTATTTTCCAAAACCATAGTATATGGTTGGTTTTAAATGTAATTGTTTTTATAAAAAAGATATAACTGTTAAAATTATGTATATTGATAAATAGTAATATATTTTATCTTATTCAACTTACCAAATTTATTTTATAAATATGAGTCTTATATCATTAAAAATTTCAATGTGAAAATAATTTGTTAAGGAAATGTATATGATATGGATAAAAATAAAAATATAGTAATAAATGAATGAATACAATTCTTATAAAATTAAATAATTAACATTATTTTATTATTCATCAATATAAATAATGCACGTGATAAATCAGGCTTGGTGTTGTGGATCTTTTTAACCTACCGTTTTCGTTAGGTCGTGACAATAATATATCTAACTAACTTTGTCTATATTTAATGTTGTGTAAGGATTCTAAATTATATATACACATCAGTAACATATATAGAAATATTAGTTTCCCATCCTTTTATGACTTAATACATTTCTTAAGTTCATTTTTTAAATTAATTCATTTTTAAATTTAAATTGATTGTGATATGATGTGTGATTTTTTAACCCATTCTATTTTCATGGGTAATTTTAATGATATTAACTAATATTTAATATCCTATTTAGGAACCCGTAGATCATAATCATGTTCTTATGGGTCTATCATGATATTTATCTAATGAATGTTTTATATTTATTGTCTCATGAGATGTAAAGTATTTTATTATAGAGTAATATTAATCTGTAATTGCACATTGTCCACCATGTGATATAGTCCAGTGACATAGACTTGAGTTATGTTTATGTATTTCTATGTTTTGTGGCCACATTTTATATAATTATATGATATTATGATACCATTTAATTTATGTTATCATTCATTGTGATTACTCATTATCCTTGTCTTTTATGATATCAAGTTATACCTTTGAATCAAATTATATTAATCTTTACAATGTTTATTCTCTTACTTTTATATTTATATTTAAAACTTATTATACATATATCCTATGTTCTCTAATGAGGTTTTAGGATTGAAAATTTATTTAGAATCTCACTATAGATATTTAAATTATTAATCTTTATTTTAGACTCACTTTGATGTATTATGATCCTAGTATTCTAAACGAACTATGACTCGTGATCATTTGGTTGTAATTAATTTATGATTGTGTTAAAAATCATGTAATAATTTGGGTAAATTGATTGGGTCACTATAGTTGGTATTAGAGAAGGGACTACTTAACCATTTAAAATAATAATGATAAACCAATAATGAGAACAGTAGTTATATTTTTAAGAATAAGAATATGTATAGAAAAATATCATGAAATCGTGGAGAACGATACAGAAAGTGGATTCCAATCAATTAAATCCATATCTAGATACTAAAAGTGTATGTGGTTTTTATAATAATTCTAAGTTGGGTTTATATCTCCAATAAATGTTTTTAATTTTTTGACATAACTATTACTATGTAGGTGAAAATATTCTTATGTATGAATATTATTTTCCACTCATGTGGGATATATTTTAGGAATTAAAAAACTCTTTACAGTACATTATGAAGGACATTAAAAAATTGTGAGGTTAAAAAACCGAATACGAATCACAATCATTGATAACCTAGATCGATTAATTGATGCACAAAAGTTAGGACATAATTAAAATTTTTATGGATTTTGTGATATTTTTATAAGTTTAATTTTGGTATGTTAATGGATTGTTGTCTTCTTTCTATTAATCAATTTAGATTATGGTGGGTGATATGAGAAATATTATTGAGAACCAATGTGTTTGGAAAATGATATGTCTTACCTAATGATATGTATAACTTAATGGGAATGACTGTTAGACATCATATGAACATTCCAAATGATATATGTCAAATTATGATCAACAAATGGAATGTATTTTAATATAAAAACACAATAAAAAATATAATCATGATATCACATTGATATGAAATTGTCAAAGAATATAAAGAAAAGAATATTCGGTTTCTTACATATCAAAAATGTTTGAAGAGAAACTATTCAAATTTTCTTAACGTAACTTGATGATGATTTATTTTTGAAAAGGATTCCATAAATCAGCTATTTTTTTAGAATAATGAAGAGTGCAGTTAGTTAGAAATAGGGATAAAAAATAAAACCTAAGGAACCATTTTAAGTTAAATGAAATAAATGTGGAAAACATGGTCACTATATGAGTTAATTCCATATTATAAGAATAATATTCTAAAGTACCTAGTTATGAAAATATTTTAACTATATTTATTTATGTTTTTGGATTTTGGAACATGTTAATAAAATTGTAGATTAATTATCAGTATTCTAGTTTTATGAATCAGGACCCTTTTATAAGTATTTCTACGATGGCCATTTCTTTTTAGATTTGTATTAATATATTGAATGGTAATATTGATCTAGGAAGTTAATTCTACAATAAGGGTATATTTTATATAATTTTGGAAAATATTATATTTTAAATGTTAGTTTTGTTGTGTTAATTATATTCAATTAATATTATTGTATTTTGAGGGAAAAAATAATCTCTATAGAATATTTTGTGGTTAAAAAAATATTTTATTATTTTTGGCATTTTGAGGATGTTCATCTTATTTTTGGGAAAATTTTTATAGGGTTAATATATATATAATTTAGTTTTATCAGAACTAATTTTTTGGGTTGAATTCACAGATTTTTTAGAGATGTATGTTAAATTGTTTGAGATAAAATTTGAGTTTAAAATCATTTTTCATGTTTATGTTATTAAAAAAATTTGGGGTATTGTGTTATTTATTTATTGAATTATTTGTGTTTAGACGTCAGACTTATAATAGAATTTTTGAGATTAATAATTTCAAATAACAATTTTGTGTATTATCATACATTTTAAAATATTGTAATGTTTTAATAAATATATGAGGACTGAATTTTTACTCTTTTATGGATTTTATTATCCATTAAAAGTTCTTTTTTATGTTTCCTTCATAAAAAATCATATTGTGTATCAATTACATAGAGTAATAGGTGAAGTGTATTTTATCGTTGGAAAATGAATGGATGATTTTGTTTTAAAGATATATATGTAATGTAAATATATTTTATAATTTATATAAGCATGGAATTAAAAAATCCTTCTATTATTGGAAAAGGACTTAGAAAAAAATGATACCCTTTTAACTTCATCTCCAATTAAAAAATGTAATTTTAATTTATCACATATTTATGGTTTTGTGTATAAAGAATATATCAAGATAATTAACTTTATTGTGATAAATTATCTCTACCGATATACATAATTATATAAAACTTTCTTCAATATCTATATCTTTACATTACATTAATGTTTCCATATGTGGAAATCCTGTTATATGATGACCCTATTATTTCTATTCCCTTATTTTTAATAGAATGTTTTGCTAACCCATTTTATGATTATGTTTTCCATAATGAAGTTTCTTAATTTTAAACCATTTATAATTTAGAGAAATTTAAAATTGTAGGGTTAAAATTTATTTAAGGTGTGGTAATGTAACACCATTATATTTAAATGAATACTATGTTTGAAAGTGTATTTAACATAAAACATTGAGTTTAAATAAACAATGCAATATTATTAAAATATTATTTTTTTAGATATGATATTTTATAATTTTACCTTCAATTGGCGGGTTTTAATAGAATTATATAATTTTTGATGTAGATAAAATAGCTTCAATAAATTTAAATGTATGTATAAATTCTTAAGAAATAAGAAATTAAGTTTTTAATTAAAATTTTGATTTACCAAAAAATGATTCTTAATGATTTACGTGGTAAAATGGAATAACATGTTTTTTGGAATTACTATAAATTCTATTTATAAAAATTAAAATAATTCTTTAATTTATAATACATATATAAATATAGGGTAAATTTTTTGGATTTTTCATAAAATATTATTTTTATTGTGACATTTGAAAAATACAAATTTCTATTAAATTTACATTTCATTTTATGAAATTAAATATTTATAAATTACCAATAATACTTTAGTTTGACATAAAAATAACATACGTTTTATTTTTTTTATCTTAAATACAATTAATTAAATTTATATCATCTTTTTAATTTATTTTATTATAAGTTTATTGTTAGCCTTAAAAAAATTTCTATGAACTGTTTTAATCATCTTAATGTTTCTCAAATTTAATTGATTAAAATAACCCCTAATGTGGAATGATTTAAAATGAATTTTTATATTATATATTTATATATATATTTAAATTATATAATTTATTATTAATGTTCATATAAATATTGTAGGGTCATCTTTTTCTTGAGAAAAATACATTTCATTGATAATTGTTTTTTCAACACATTTGTGGGTTTATTATTAAGATAAATTTTTCTAATTATTTGAGTTTAATTTGGGAAAATAGATTCCATATTTTAAATAATGATAATATATATTTTCTAATATGATCAACTAAATATATAACGATGATGAATAGTGAAAATATTAAATATTACATATAGTTGTTATGGTAATAACAGGTTTATCTATTGCTAAAATTAAACGATAAGGGTTACAAATGAACCCAAAATTTCTTAATTATTATTTTATGGTAATATTTAGAATTTATTTAATTTTTTATTCAAATGTTCCATTTTTTTCTTTTTTTATGAGAATAACATTGGTATAAATTATTCTGTTAAAAAATTATATATGTATCATATCCCCTAAATATAATAGGTCTCCCACTTTACTATATTATTACTGCTTAAAAAATTAGTTCATAAAATTCCTTCCCAAATTACATAAATAATTCTATTCCATCATCCTAGAGGACGTTTTTATAAAAATCTATCTTAGTAAATCATTCGGTGTAAAAAATATAAGTTTTCCAAAGAAGATGTAGCGTGCTTAATTTTTTTAATTTAATTTTTATTACACATACTAATGATCATATCAATATTTATTATAAAATATAATCAGTCAATTCCATATAATGAGATGTTTATATGTTATGTTAATTACCTACATCCATCTCCTCCTCCCTCAAATTGGAAATGAGACCATTCATCATGTGTCTGGAAAATTGACTCCTTCTTAACTGATGTAATTCATTTTCCACTACAACTTAACTTCACAGAAATTTTTTTTGTATTAAATGTTTATATATTATATATGTGATATAATTATACTTATATAATTATAATATCATATATACCATGACACCTTCTATTCTATTCATAATATGATAACTTCACTCGTGTGTTTGTTGGACTATCACCACGAGGAGTAATGAAATTCATTATTCCCTTATACATCACATAAAATAAAATAATGATTAGGTTTATTATAATATAATAAATTAATTAAATAAAAATATTTATGTAAGTTAAAAAAATTAATAAATCTATTAACTTACCAACCATTGAATAAATGATAAATTCTTTGTGTGAAAAAAAGACTACCACATCACAAAGTGATGTGAATAATTTTTCTAATACATCACATAGATTATATTTTATAGATATTTAAGGATATAACATGATATTCATGATGTAATAATAATTATATAATGATAAAGAAATATTCACCTTCTTCACATCTCAATCATAAAAATATAGAAACTTTACTCTTGTGAACATATGACCTACAATCTCCATGATTGGAACGCAATTCATTTTTTATAACCATATTTCAGGGTTATTTTTAAATGTATAATTAATTTATAAAATTGATCATTTAATTAATTATCAACATTATATATATTACTAAGTAATATAATCGTTGATAGTAATCAACAAACCAAAGTTATTTTTGATATATGATTCAGTTATCATTAAAACATTTCAAATAAAACTAATTGTTTATGTAATGTAGTATGACATTGTATAAAATAATATAAAAATAATATATAATACAAATTTCTATTAAGATCTTAACTAATTAAGATATATTTTTTCTTTAATAATATAACTAACTAACATGATAAATTGAGCTTGATATAAGGGCCCGTTCAAACCAACACTTTTATTTGGGTGTTGAACATTGTCTCTTTAACTTACAATATCTCAATTTAAAGTTATGGAATGATTATAAATTTGGTATATTTGTCTATCACATGTATACCTATATTATTCTCCATTCATTTAATGGGTAAATACATGAATTATTTTCATTTCAAAAATGCCTTTATTATGATATTTACCTTGATTATGATATGAGACATGATTATGCGACCCATTAGATTTTCTTGGGAAGTTCGAATGATTTTCTTTAGGATTGATCCAATTGTGTGGAAAATAAAAATACGGAACATGTTAATATGGTTGAACCCATATAGAACTCTGATTGATAAAGTAATTTTATATCACATGAGACTTTGCGTATATGATTAATAAGTAAACATAATCAATTATGGGAAATTTTCCACCATATGATATTGTCTAGGAAGTTATGCTTGAGTCATGTTTTTTTCATGTTTTTTTATTTCTACTAAATTTATTATAATTACATGATCTTACGATACCATTTCCATTATGATATGCTTTCATGTGATTACTCATTAAACATATCTATTATGATAGCATGTTCTACCTTTTACTCACATGTTATAGTTCCTTATCATTTTTATTCCCTTACTAGGTTTTTATCTAACCATTTTATTTTATGTATTCCTTATGTTATCATATGTAAAATTATGAACATAATTGTTATTTTGATCTAATTATTGAGATTAAAATAATGATTCTTTCTTTTAAAATAAATTTGATATATTAGTAACCTAGTATTCAAAATACACTAGGACTGAAGAACATTTGGTTTTAATTAATGGAATATCATGATAAAATCATGTAATAGTATTTGAAAAAGGATCAGGTCTATTTAGTATTAGTATTGATGAAGTCTGATTATTTTTTAGGTTTTCATATTTTTTATGGTATATGGTTGGAGCACTATTTTCCAAAATAATATTTATCTTCAACGAAACTGTGTGTCTAGTGGAAGTGGGTTTTAAAGAGGAACAATGTTAAGAAAAATAGTTTATCAAATAGTGTTACCCACCTATGAAACTATGTGACATTTGGAAATGGAAAACAATATTACTGGGAAATGGCATGAAAAATATTGTGACCAAACCATATTGTTCCTTGGCAGACGCAGATATCCACATATAGTTGTTACACAGTCTGGTAAAACATGTTTACAAAGCATGTACATGAAGATTAATTTTATGAATATCCTCTTTAATGATCATTAATTTCTTGTTTTGACCCATTATTTCTCTTAATTGGCTCCCTCTAAAGTCTAGAGACTACACAAGCATTACTCAATATTTTCCCTTCATCTATGATTGATCCCATCTGATCCATGGGTTATACTGATCAATAATTATATTATGTGATCCATAAATCATTGTTCATTGTGTTTCTTCTAGATATACCCTTCATCTCTTGTGTTGATTCATAGACCTGTAAGACATTTCCCTATATATTAATTCTTACTCAATATATTCTTCAACGCATTGATCATTTCTAGAAGATTGTTTAATCTAGAGCGTAAGAAACACCTCCCTTAATTAATATCAATTTTTATTTCTTTGGAAAATCTTGAGAGGTTTTTTCATATAAAATCATAACTATTAGCTTCAAAAAATCATGAATCCCATAAGACAAACTTTAATTATTTCATTTGAGATCAAATCATTTGATTTTTATTGTGAAACAATTATCCAGTAATTTCTCAATTTGACACGAGTGATGCATCTCAGTTAATTATTGAGTTTTCTTCAATAAGTAAGTGGTAGATGTTTTATTTTGATAGTACATTATTAACCTTGTTTCCATATTTTATATTGATCACATATTTATTTATTGATACTGGATCTCATCATGAAATGAAATGTTCTTCCTTAATTCATTGTATCATATTTTTTAAATTTCATATGACAATGGAAGTACATCTTTTGTTACTCATTATAATAGTATCATCAAGAAATGATAACCCCCTAGAGTGTGAGTTCACATAACATGTGATGAGGATTATTAACATGAACAAAATTTTGTGAAATTATGACTACGAGGCCTTACCTGTGGTAAATGTTTAGGCAGAATGATGTCTGTGTATCCTAAAACATTTCTTCGATAAGATATAATTTCATTGTGTCCTAGGATATGAATAATATGGGATCTGATGACCTTGAGGATTGTAAGATGAATATGGATGGATGCGATAGTATTGAGAACTTACTCATGATGGAGTTGTTTTGTGATATCATTATTTTCTGATCTGAATCAATGTTATGTTACTACTATGAAAAGTTCACTTACCAGTTTTCTAGTTTTTGATCACTGCTGATATCATTTATGAATATCCATTTTGTATGAATTGGAGGTAGGTTGGTCAGGTATATTGTACAATTCGTTATAATAAATGTGATCAACATATGATTGTTTATACTTTATTGATAATTTATTTCATCATATAGTACCTATATTATACATATTTACACATTCTATGGATTCATTAGTGATCTCTTAATAGGATTAATTACTCACTATGTACATGGTAAACCCAATGCACATGTAGTCTACCTGAGTAGGGATAAATGTAAGGGAATTTGGCATAAGACAGATAGTTGAGCTATGGATCGTAGATTTATAAGTGGTAAAATGATAGACTATGGTGGACTTTAGAATGTTTACCTTAATTTTATACTTATACCATTGATAATCTAGTTTGTATTGCCACATTTGGAGAATAATATTAGTAAATGTATAAAATTATTATTATTATTTAATATATTATATTACTTATTATTTTAATTTATATTATTGTTGTTATATTTATTCGTTCATATAGTGTATGAATAATATTAAGAACGGTATTTTACCCCACTGATGATGTTCATATCATCACTAAAAGTTGGAATCCTCTTGTATAAGTGGAGGAACACATGGGGTAATAGAAAATCTTTAATCAAGTGTTATCCAGGGAGAAATTTATTAAAAATTTGCACAAAAAAAAATTAGAACAAATTTCAATTATTTTTTATTATTTATCCTTGGATATTGTGGAATGGATATTATCTGTATACAACATGGGTATGTAGTTTCTTTTTCCCTGGATAGGTCATGTGTAACATACCTCTAAGTTAGCATTGACAATATTACAATCATTGTTTAATGGGATTTGGGTGGCTTCCTACATCCTATGTAGGATCATATGGTTGTATATAATATATATATACTTATTATTAGTAATAAATTTGTTAATTAATTTAATTAATTTTTTTTATCTATTTATGATATAATTATATTCTCTATTGAGTAATAATTTATTGTTTTTTGTATTTTAATTTTTCTATGTGACATTTGTTAATAGAACATGATTTTTTTTATGTTTTTCTATATATGATATTTTGACTAATGAGATGTTTCAATGAGTATTCAATAGTACATGTTTTTTGTGGGAAAATATTGTGGATATTCTCATAATATAGGTTTCCATATAAATACCTTTTGTGTAGCTTAGTGGAATAAATTTTTTTCATATGAAAGGTTATTTTGGATATATCTATGTTCATATCGAATTTAATAAAAATGATAACTTCGAGTTTCATGAATGCCTAAGAAATATCAAATGTAATATATATAGAAGAAGATATGTAGTAGGATGCACCTTATTATTCAATAATACACACTATGGTGGTGTAGGTTTTTCATCAACCCCATCTAGAAGTCTTCTAGATTGTTCCTTCTAATGGAGGAGTACATAAGACCATAGATTACTATGCATGTGAATTACCCCACTTGGAAATTCCATCCATTTCGGGAAAAGGGGGACATAATATTATATGGATCAGATAGGGTTCATTGTGTGGTTATTTAACTTGTTCGAGGAACCTATAGTCCAACAAGTCATTCTAGAGGTTATTATGCTTCGGTGTCCTGTTAAGAGATGGTGGGATGAAATGAGAAAAAAATGAAGATGATTATGTCATTTTTGTGAGGCCTTCCAGAATCTACTCATCAATGAATTATTTAACACCATATTTAATATATAACATTTCCTATAATTCATAGATATTTAAGAGGGATCCATGATGAAATCTACATACTATAACTGATTCACTAAACTGATTCATTTCACTACCCTCTTGGTAGGAAATGAGAAACAAAAGTCTCAGAAGATTGAAATTAGTCATTTTACTAAAATTAAAACGCAGGTTATGAATTATAACCTAAAAATACCAATAGGTTATATGCAAGAAATTAACTATTAATAAGGTCACGTAGGAGGTTTGGGTAGTTATACTTCATAGGTAGGTGTTCCCCAAAATGTTGTAGTGAGTATATCTTATGGTAGTAGGAAGAGGAAGAGTGTGGATTTATAGTGGGGTATTGGTAATCATGTTGAGCTAAGTACGAAACCATCAACCCCTTTAGGAGTAGTTCTATAGTTCTTCGAATATGGGAACGTCAAACATCACCACATGCCTTTCCCAGTTTCTTTAAAGAATGTGCCGACATTATTGAATGATAGGGAATATTAAATAAATTTTCTCTAGATCTGTGATTTTAGGTTTCTAAATGGATACTTGATAAACATGATCTATAATACTAGGATCTAGATGGAATATTTATTATTAGGTTTAGAGTAATCAGAAAATATTAACTTTTGTTAGTCATCCACATTAGTGTTATTATTATATAGTTGTGACCATTTGCATCTATGAAATAGGCAATGTTCCAATTGACTGTGGCGAGAGATCATAAAAAATTCAATGTTTGGTACTGATAACATATTCTATTTTTATAGATCTATTTACTACTAGTTCTTCTAATTGTTTTACATTATCATATTCTGTTGCTGGAAATGACTTATCAGTTTAGTTTACCATTGATTTTATTTATATAGACACAGATTTGGGGAAGAATAGTGATTGTCTTCAAATATGTATGTAGTTTTCAGTAGTTATTAATGGCTATATAATTTTTTTGAATTTATTTATCTTTTAGATAAATTTTATTAATGTTATATTTTTCATGTAATAGACGAATAAATTTCATGAACATTTCAACTATTTTTCAGGGAAGGTATCCATTATTTCAAATAAGGGTTACATGTTTGTGATGACCAATGAGTGGGATATGGACGTCAAAAGAGTGGAACTAAATTTGATTTTGTTTGGATCTATCAAAACATAGGTATCATGCTTATCAATCATAGAATAACAAGATTTCTAGTCCCCATTATAATCTTGTTATAAATATCTACTATTATATCATTCAATATGACTTCATAGGTATTCCTCCTGACCAATGGGTATAAATTGTTATAGAAACCATGTTGAGAGTGAAACCTATTTTCATTCCATTTTATCATATTGAAAGAGATTTATTAACAGACATTTATATTATTTTTTTGTACTTGGGGGAGAAATATTTCATTAGATTGATCACATCCATATTGGGTGCTCCATCTTTTCCTCCAAGAATGTGGATGGTAGTGTCTTAATAAATGTGGACTAAAAGATGCTAAACTAGGTGATGAAAAATATTAATTTTCCTCATCCCAAAATAGATGATATCTTTGATCAGTTACAAGGATATATATGTTTCACTAAGATTGATGGTCATTTAGGGGACAATTAATTGAGGTTAAAATAAATGTATATTCTTATAATAGTGTTCATGAGTATATATAACTTGTATGAGTTCATATTAAATAAATGGAGATTGATTAATTAACCAGTTTTTTTTATATATATGTTGAATAATAACTTCTACACATATCTTAACTCATTTAATGTGATCTTTTTGGTGATATACTTATATATTCACATGATTCTTTGTTACATATCCGAATAATTAAGGCCTGGTTGATTTCATTTTAAGATGATTGGATTTATTATTTGATATGAATGATTAAATTTTGTATATGAGATATATGATTCTCGGCCTATGTGATCTTTGAGTCAATAATGTATAAATACCCAAATAATGTGGATATAAAGATTTATTTTTCTCTCCCTCGGAATGTTTTTGAGATTAAATTATTCATATTCTATGTTGGATATTATCGTGGTTTATTAATGAGTTCTCCATCATAGAATCACAAATTATGGGTGATTACCATGAAATTAGATATAACAGTATAGACTAATTAGTGTGAGTTGTTGTTTCATTAATTACATTGGTGGTTGACTAAAACTATGGTTTTAATTGTTCCATATTCTATGATCAGATACAAATTTTTTTATGATACCTTAGTTGATTGGATTGGAGTTGTGATTGTATAGATTGATTAAGAATTTACTTATGGGGAACATTTTTAATGAAAAAATGATCAAAACAATATACGGATGAAATATAGTTAGCAATTATGGTACACACTCTAAAATGCTAAAAACTATATATAATCAAGGAGGAATTTTTTAAATAGACCACGAGACCTCTGATATATCTTCTCTCAGTGAGATCTCATTTTTTTAAATTACATAGGTATAGAACGTTATGAAATTTGGCATTCATATAAAATATGATATTCGAATAGGTAATGTATATATAGATTATCTTACTAAGAATACACCAAAGATACATGATCATGGTTAGTGAAAATCATGATTGGATTAGTGTCTTATGAATTGTGTGGAAGAATTTATTTTTGATGAATAATTATACAGTAATGTATGGAAATGTGAGCACTAGATGAAAATATCATCATTATTATACCAACTAATGATTATACATGATTCAATTCCAAAGTGTGTAGTGATACAAGAGCAACTAGAAGATGTTGAACATTTTCTTATATGTTTAATATATTTTTATAATTTAATTACTACAAATTGGTTTCTTGTAGTGAAATAATTGATATATGTGAAGATAAGCGTCTCTCATTATTTAAAATGGTGTTTTCATCTAGGGTTAAAAAATATGTATCTTGAAATTTAACAACCACTTCGGTGTCTTCTTATAAACAAGAAGATAACATTATTTATTCCATGATGCATAATAATTCAGAGGGTAAAGGCCAAGAATCCATGTCTTATTGGTTTTCTTCATCCACCTGTAATGAGTTTGTGGAAGTCGGAATTGTGAAAATGCAATTTCTGGTGGGTTTTCCTTAGATCCTTATGTGTCGTGATATATTTTGGGTGATAGTTGGTTGACTAATGAAATTTTATCATTTCATGCCGATCTGTGAGACTCGTTCTATTATAGATATTGGAAATATGCTTGTATATAAGATTATATGATTTTTTAGACTCCCATAAATAATTTTTTCTAAGAGTTAGTCATGGATTGTATATGACATTGGTTTATTAAATGAAAATCATTACTACAAGTCATCTGTAAATTGATGGGTAATCTTTGAGGAAGAACATGATACCGGAGGCCATGATATGGGCATTAATTTTGTATTTCAGAGGGTATTGGGAATATAATTTTTTCTTTTTATGAAATTTTTTAGAACAATATAATCTAGGATTTTATTCAGATGTATCAGTTTGAGGCTCTCTATTATTAGTCATGTTGTTCATCACTATTCTGGAAAGTGGTAGAGGATCTAATTGTGGTCGCATCGAGATTTTTTATGGTGAACCTTATTAGAGTTTAGATTATTATGATGTTGTTGAACACCACTCAGTGTTGGTATTAATTGTATGTCGACCACAACAAGTGGCCCTTGGTGTTATTTTTAAAAGAGAATGCTTTCTTCTAGGAGACTGTTCCGTTAGAGAACCGATGGATTTGTAAAAATGGAGAGCTAAGAATTGAATTCCTACAATGTTTCAATATTTTATATCATATAACGACAATGTATTACCATCAAGATCATCATACTTATTACATAGGTATTCCTTCTTTGTTTCGTCTATCTTTAATTCATGGGTAAATTACTAATCTGATATATATAATCGACAATGTGGATGTTGAGTTCGAGCGTCAGGTATTGTAAATGCAATTCATTGTGTGGCTTATATACTAGAGTGATAATGAGTTATGTGGGGAAGGAAGTGACACTTTTATAAATCCTATGGCGGAATCAACATATCATGGAGGCATTGTGGGAGTGGGATTACGTTATTCAGGCTAATTACCTGAGCTATTTGAGAAAAATATATGTATATGCTTTTGGGGATGAGAAGACTTTATAGTGAAGTTTTAAATAGCCTTTTATTTTTTAGGTTTCATTAGAATTAATATCACCCTTTAATCTGGTATTAATGAACAATTATTTGTTTGATCTATGGTCCATATGATTCTTAATGGTTTTAGGTTGCATTATAGGCCATTTTGAAGGGTTATGGTTAGAAAAAAATATGACTAAACTCATTTTTTCCTCTAAAAAATTAGGTTCATTGTGGAAGAGATGATTAGGGTGGTGTAATCCTAAGATGCATTATTTAAAAAACAGGGTAAAGTCACCAAATAAACCATGTGACCCAATCTAGTGTCTAAAATCATTGTGGGAAAATGCTTTGATATACCCTGAAATATGACAAGAGATGTATAAGCACTCACACAATTACTGAACAGTTTAGAGATCCTTGAAACCCAACCATAGGTGAAAGGATTAATTTTCATAAAATCTACATTAATAAAAATTAATTCATCATTTTTACTATATCTTCCTCGAAAATGATTTCTATAAATCATGATACTCTAGAGGCCTTATTAATGTTATTCTTTAAATCCATGATTGATATTTGTAGATCCAAGGTGTTTGATGATCTATAATTTAGAAATGTGATCCATAATTGTTTGTTCATCCATATTATTTAATATGTACCCTCCTTCACTATTTGTGAATCATTGATCTAACATATCCTTTCTTGATATATGTATATTGTTTCAATATATCATTGAATTTGGGGAACTTTTATTGAATGGTGGGGGATATAGAGTTGCATTGGCATCTCCCTTGATCAATATCAATTATAGCTTCCTTGGAGAATCCTGAGATGTATATTGTTGGGAACCGAGATAAGGTGTCTTAGAAAATTCTGGAATCTTAATCTAGAACCTTTATGTATTTGTGTTAGGACTAGTTATTGCAATTAATGTATTTTGATCTTGATCTAGTTGTATCTAAGTGTTAATCAGGTATCATATCTCAATTATTTTTATATTTATTTTTAAAATTATGGTGGTAAGATGTTCATTATCATTTTTAGTCCCTTGTATACTTCAGTTGAAATAAGTGACACTAGTGTTGGCATAAATAATTTTACCATTATTGACTGTGACCACATATGTGTTTGTGTCTAATTATACCCACATATTATGGTGGATTCAATTAGTATTCTTATGTATCTTGTTTCCATGTTTGATGTTCGTCACACATAATTTTTTATTCATACTGATTCTCATTATGACATGCTATGTTATATATTAATTCAATATTTCTCATTGTGTGTTCCTACCTTGCAGATGGAATTATTTATTATGGTATTTGAGATAGGTGGATCACCAGGATATAGTTCTCCCATTGAGGGGTGGGGGTCTTCCTAACATCTGATGATAACGACAATGGGCCTGGATGGGGGTAGGGAAATGATATCCTTGAGACCTATCCAAGGAAATATCAGTTGGGGAAAAATGAACTTGTGACATAAAAGAAGGTAAACAATTATGTGATGGTCTTGAGAATTAAATTTTGATCGAGACTGGTTGTAAGGACCTTGAGGCCTAACTCACAAAAGAGATGTAATTTGACGACCAAGGGCCTATATTGTTTTGGAGCTAGGATTTGTTGGCCTCACATTCCAATTTTACACTTTTCATTGTGACTACTAAGAGATATTATAACCAGCCATATGGAATGTTCATGATCACTTTGGGTATCATTTATGACTATAAATATGGGATGGATTATAGGATTGTGTGGTAATGGATCATGGTGCATGTTTAGTGCAAGACTATTTAACATATATTTTTTTATAATTATTGTCAATTTGGTTATATCAAGTCAAAAACCATTTATACCTATGAAATAATGTTAGGGATTCATTGGTAGTGTCCTATTTAGTTTTATTACTCACACAATGTACAATCATCTCAATGTGACTATACACTTCATGATTAGGGATACATGTAAGGGAAAATGGATCGTAAAAGATATATGATCTATACATTGTGCAGCTGGTAGCTATATTGGGATAGTTTCCAAAGGATTTCTACATTGGTTCCTTTAATATTATATTTATTCCTTCTATACTTCAGTTTGACTATCAACATTGAGATCTAAGTATATATATATATATATCATGCGTTTCATTAGTTATTACATTATGTTACTTAATATTTCTAATAATTTTATGGATTTTATATTTATTTATGATTATGGTAAACATCTATGATTACCTTGGGTATAGTATCCCAATGGACAGTGTTTAATCCCTCACATATAGTAGTTAGATTCTTGCATATGGGGACATTTTCTTGATATCATATGCTATCTCCACTAAATTTTGGTTTTAAAAAATTTGCTTGTGGTGTTACAATGAATTAATCCACTTTTGATAATGTGGTTTATTTAATAGAATTTTTATTTATAAATTTTTGTAGATATTGATTAAGATCATATATTATTATATGAAACTATATTATTAAACGAAGATTTTAATGGACACCAAATTATCTTTTTCAATGACCATGCAATGGGATGATTAATAGATGTTCTAAATCACTTTTTTTCATCATTTTGAGTCTTCTTAAAGATAAGAAAATTTTTATAAATTTTTATAATAACATCCCTTTTCTCAGTAGTTTATGAATATTTCTCTTGGGTACCTTCCTAGAATCCATCTAAATATATAGTATATTGAAAATTTGGTTTTGTAATCATTTTTTTCTCCAATTACTCACACTCACTCATTATATACTTGATTTTATATTCATGAATATGGTTTTCCACTAGTAAATTTCATTCATGATATTTTAACCACTTTATTATAGCCTTTAGATGAGAATACATGACATTCATTGAGAGTTTGTGTATCTTTTTTGTGCCAAAATTAATTCTTATAAAACAATTTTTGGAAATAATTTCAATTAATAATACAATATTAATGTCTCTTCATTGGCTCATTTTTCATTACCTTCATTATATTCAAGATACATTACCAAAATTTCATATTGTTTATTTTTTTCTTCTTATTAAACTCAACTAATTAATCCAATTTCATTTGACTAATTTTTTTTCATTTAACTCTTTCTAATATCAGTAAATATCTTCATCAATCATAAATATATATTCAATATATTTTTTCAATAATCCACCAATGTTTTTATTATTCAATATTTGAGTATCTATTTATTAATGATAACAACTCAGCTGTATTTAAGGTCAAGAAATCACCAAAATTCATTGTTCCCATGAACATAAGTTTATTTATTCTCTTGATCATTCACCATTCCATTAGATATGAATAAACAATGAAACTGATTACAAGTCATCATGATATCCTTTAAAAATCATAGTTTGAAAAACAAATCAAAACATTTTTTATTATATTATACTATTTGTGCCCTATAAAAACTTCTGGGGGGGATTAGTGTTTTACCCAAATTAAAAATTTACATTATCATGGTAGATTACCTATATTAATTTTATATTAGTGTGATAATAAATTAATTTCCTTTTATAATTCTTGATAAAAAATCACACAAACAAATTTAACTATTTATGAATGTAATGTAATAATAAGAAAAAAGGATTTTACTTGCTTTACCAAAAATGGATACATCAACGGTCAACACACTATTGATGTTTCTTTGTTCCAAAGTCCACCATACATTAATACTTCTGTGGATAAAATGTTTCAAAGATATTCACTACACTTTAGGATAACATTATTCACAAGATTTAGTTTTTAGTTACTCTTACACCAAGGTGCACTACCTCTTCAAAACTTCCATCCACAACATCAATGAATGATCCTATACATTTTATAGAATTATTGGTCATTTCATGATCGACATCATAAGCATGAGAAGTTATCAACATTTCCTCATGATAAACGCTCTTGAATCCCAAATATGATACTACTCGGCTTCTTTAAGAATGATAGGTATAATTTTTCATAATTATTTATGACAATAATTCAATGTATGAAATGATATTTTGAGTTTTTAATTCCTCATTGATTGGATATTACCAGCATTCAAGAATCACCATGAATATGTATAATGTGTATGATATGGGTACTCAATTATTCTTAATTTTATTAAATATATCAATATGGTCCCCCTTTTCCATAATATGTCTAATTATAAATCTAATACGTCAATTCATTTATTTATTTTTTCAATAAATGTTTGTGAAACTACTTTATAAAAACCATACAGTTATTTCTGCCTCAATAATGGTTTTCACAACTTTTTTTATATCGAATTTTTATTAAAAATATAAATATTACTATGGTATTTCCAGGATCATTTTTATTTTTTAAAATAATTATTCCTCATCTTGAAATTATTACATTCTTTCTCATTCACATTCATAGACATCATTTAAACCCATCGTACTAATGCTTCTAAATTTCACTATTTTTATTGATATTCCACTTTTATACATTTATTCCCAAGTCAATAATTACTTCACTAAATATATATATGTACTTATAAATTATTCATCAATTAGGAAAAAATATATTAGTCATCTAGTAGATAAAAAATCATGTATATATCCAATACTACATTCTACAACACAAAAAATTACATGAATAAATAGTACACATCTCTATTTCACAACCAAAAAACATAGATGTAATTTTCTTCTTCGTATAAAACAATATTTATTATATAACTTCATTCCCACATAATTCATCATGAACTCTATATAATGCATGAAATTATATTTATATATGTATAGATACATAGAGCATGTTTCCATTTTGTACATTTAAAACCATGTGCCAGACTTTATGGATACTCGGCATAGATATATACCTGTATAAAGGTTTCTATATATTCTGTTCAGATTCAAACTCAAAAACTAAGGAGGCTACATATATTTAATGACTATGTTCTACCCACTTAATGAATTAAAATATAGAATTTATTATTGGTTAACCCACTATAATTCACCTGACTCTGATCATGGCTAGTTGTTTATAAGATCCATTATTCTACAATAAATAAATAATCACCAATAATTAACAAACAGAAACCTTCTTTACATGGTTTGATTATATAATTTTTTATCTTATCAAGTATGTCCATATTATTCTGTTCACATACTTACTAATATATGTAGAATCAAAAAAGATGATGTTTCAATTTCTATTCATCTATTATTTAAATATTTTTGAATTAATCTATGATTGAATAAAAAAATGTACTGTATAATGGTTACTCATCATCACATTCAGTTCATGGTATCATGTATGAAGATAAACTCAATGGAAAATATGAGGATAATCCTCATCATTGTCATTTAGATTAATGGTTCATTTTAGTTTTTATAAGATCATTTAAATATAGATGAATATTTTGATTATAAATAGATATATTTCATTGATTTTTAATCACATAGCTCGATGCATAATGAGTAATCATGTTCCACTAGAAGTATGAAGAAAAAACCTATCTTCCCCCGACCTAAGATACTAAAATTTATTACATTCTAAACCTCTTAGTGCATAAATAATACAAATTCTCATGCTTTTCCATTTTATAAAATAAAACAACATGTTTTTTTTCTAAAATCACTATCTATATTCCACAACTCTGAAAGAGTGAAATTAAATATAAGTAGATTATTTTTTTATTACAACTTCAAAAATAACACATATAAACTATCAAATATTTAAAATTTATTTCATATAACATATACAATCAAATAAAAAATTTAATATTCTCGACTAATAATAATTATAAACTAATTGTTTAATAAATATGGGTGGTATCTATGTAATCTCAGAAGTAAATTCCCATATATATTGAGAGAACACATTATTTGAACACTATCCTTGATATTAATTGAGATAAACCTGTCATTAATTTATAATATTCCCATTGAACATTAATTAATCACAAAAAACCTAACACAACCCCTTTAAAGTAAGGTTTAATTTCATTTAAGATAATGTAAATTAGTAAATTATCTTATGATACTACCAAAACAATCCTACATTCAATCCATACCATATCATCATCTACATTTCTCTTAGGTTTACTATTCAGTATAACATAGGGATATAAATAAAGGAAATTTTTGAGATCGAATTCATAGTAAAGGAATTATTATCCAAATGACATAAATGATAAAATCATAATCATATTATAAATCTTTGGTAAGGGGACTAATTTATTATTAAAACCAACATGGAACAATAATTTGGGATATAAGGACATGTAATCTCATGTGTAAAAACAAATACAATGTAAAAGGTGTGAGGTATTATAAAACATTAGATATAATTCAAGGAGAATATTTATATTAATATTGAAATATGCTATGTCATTAAACAATAGTATAAAAAATAATTATGGAATAAATATAAGTATATATATATTTTTCAGCAAATATTCATGTAACATGTGATATAAAAAAATTATGAAAAAGTATCCCATATATCATTAACATAAGAAAATTGTAATATAATATTCTTGAATCTCATTCTGATATTTTTTTTTCAGCAAAACCATTCACATTTAATTCACACAAAAAACAGTTGAATAATTCTTTTTTGCATCATGTACACAATAAAACCTGTGAAGAATGGTTCCCATATCTCATTCAAATTACAAACTTTTTAAAAACAATTCCCCATCCCATTCATAAAAAAACACATCAAAAAATATTCCTACATCTCATTAATAAAATATTTCATCATATAATGTCATATATAATTGTATCCAATTTATTAGTGGGAGGTATTATACCTCACCCAATATCATTGATACTTATGTGTTCCATATAAAATCAAATAATTCATATTATCATAAATAACCTATATAACAAAATTGGGTTTCAAAACATTTCAAAATGAATTCATATAAAAAATATGAATATATTATTAGAAATCATGATCATACTACATTATTATTTAAAAAATAACATATTGAATTATTTTTCAAAAATTAGACAATTATTGAAAAATATGCTGAAATGGAATAGGCATATCAAAAAAATTATAAAAACATTCCTTAATATAAGCTAATAAATACATGATTCTAAAATCACATTAGAAAACCATGTTATTGAATATGAATATAAATATAAAAAATACATTACACAAAAAATATTTCATATAAGCATACCTTTAAATTTTAAAATTATATGTAAAACATGTAAAGTAAAAGGGAAGAATATAAGATCCCAGCCAGAAAAAACCTTCTCAATATTTTAAAATGCCGTTATTGAAGACCAACATCATTTAAAGGATATAAAATAATTTGTATTGAAATTAATAAAGGTTAATAAAAGAATAATTATATAAAAAAACAACATTATATTCCACTCGTTAATGGGTAACATTTTTGACAAGTAATAACATGAGAATGGATGAAAATTCATTAAAAATAAATAGATTTTTAAAAAAACATTTTTTCATGAAAAATAGTATCATAAAAAAATATAAAAATATTTGAAAATTTATTTCAAATAAAAATTAGTTTTATGTTCAATATCACTTCATCATTAGTCTGAATTGATCATTATTGAATTATAATAGTAAAATAAGAGTGATCATGCTACAAAGAAAATATTTGTGTCCGGAAAACCCGTACAATTTGAGTAGAATTTAACTCATAAAATATTTTAAGAGAGGTGGTTTTAAATTTTAATTCAACTTCTAATATTTAATGTTACTTCAAGATATATCATCTAAATTGGTAGTAGATAAATTTTTAAAAATAAATTTGGTTCATAATAAACAATATTTCTTAGTGGGAATAGTTTTCTTATGAAAGCCCTTATAGATTATTTAAAGTACCAAAAAAACCCTTTTCTAGAGAGAGAGAATAAATTTGAAGTTCACATAGCATGAATAAATATAATTTCTAATATTACATATCAAATAATAAATGTATGAGTCATTTAAATTAAATTAGGTTCATAAAATTAATGCCTCTTTGACGATGAAAATTTATAGGTGAAACTATTACCATGTATTCCTACTAACACGATTATAATATAACCTCATCTAAAAAGAAATTGTATTATCTTAATCACTTATATGATAACTGTAAATTAAACATTATAACCATATATAAATATTTTATAACCATATATTATATATATATTATCCAATTATAGTTTATTTTAACTTTTGGATGTTAGAACAATTGATTGTTTATTTCATAAAAAATTCACAAATATGGGATGTATTCTTACTATGTAGATTCATGTTACTCATTATAAGATCAATAATTATATAAAAAACTTTTTTTTCAAAATATTACTTATATCACATTCTAATTATGAGAAGTACATGATTATGGATTATGAAAAGAGAAATCATGATAGACTAGTATTCAATGTGTTTAACAATAGAATGGTGATATAATAATAAATATTTAATATATTAATAATAAATTTCCCACAACCATAAATAAATCCAATTATATCATTATTACCTTAAATTATAATTTTTTTAAATCCAATTATTACATATTACAAGTTAATTATAACATCTATTACACAGGTGGTAAAAATGTCCCAAATAGTAATGTCATATAATGATTCAATGACATAGGTTATGTGTTTTGATAATTATAATGTAGAATATAAATAATATAAAACATTTCATTAAAAAATATATCCTCATTACATATGTTCTAGGAACCATTAATTATTGGTGATGATAAAAAATGGAATTTGTTTATCGGGGAGGATCTAATCCATTATACTCATGATTAATGATGCAATTTCTTAATGAATCGATGAGGTGATCATATATGAAAAATGATAATTTAATAAATATATTTGTGATATATAAAAATATGTATCCATGAAATTCATCTTTGTTACCATCATTGTGAGGGGTGATGAAAAATTAAAATCTTTTTTTAGTTGATATAATGCACCCATACACATGATTAATGTTATTTTTATCATAGTGGATTGAAAGTATTGAATAGATATTGTCTAATTAGTTTAATTAAATTTATTTTTATTAACTATACTAATAAATTTATATTAATATTCTTAATGGTTATTTATTAAGGTGTAGTGTAAATTAAAATGCTATGATAGTGTAATAATCACGTTGAAAGAATGTGTTTTGTCATGGAAAATTATTTAGAGATGAAGGAATTTGGGAAACATATATGATAATATATTATTATATAAGTAGGATATGGTTTTAGTAGGATTAAATTGGCACAGTTTCAATAATAAATTCATATGATTGGTTATACTTGATGGGGGTGAATTTTAAATATTATATAAGTGAATAAAAGGGTAGATTTTTAATTAAACATTAATGTTTATATAATAAAATTTTATTTAAAACTTTTTATATATTAAAAATAGAAAAAAATGTTGATGGAATGTGTTTTTGGGTTTATATTTTCCATATCCCCTCTTTTTACAGAGAACCAATAGATTTTTCAGCACTTTTGATTGAAAATTTTAAATTTTACCCTAATTTACATTTACTTGGTTGATTACGTGTTATCCATAGAAACTAACCTTAAATATAAAGGTTATTGTTATAATAATAACCTATTGAAATCATTATTATTTCAAATTTTTAATCAATTTTACTATAAAATTGTATGGGTCTAAATTGGTAATTCAAAATTAATTCAACATAAATCTTAAATCTAGTTATTTGGAATAGTGGGTTTCTATGATTAAAAAATTACCTATAAGATTAGATTTTAATAGATAACAATTTTTTGGAGATAAATTACATTCGCAAAAAAAATAAAATTTTAGTGGCTTACAATGTGTTACAAAAATGAATTTCACCATTAAAAAATTTAATTGCAAGAAAAAATAGAGAAATGTTTTTATTAAAGTAATATTTCAATTTTGTTTTAAAAACATTGGATATAGAATATAAAGGATGAAATAATATTTTAAAATATATGATTTTTTACTTAAATAAGTATTTTATTAATTAAATTTTTTTGTGATCTTCTTTGGTAGTCTTATATAAAGTAAAAAAGGAAAAATATAGTATTCCCAATAGTGTAATTTTGAAATTTCTTAGATTTTCTAGGTCCATTAATTTGTGTAAATCCATTGTTTAGGGTGTTTTTAAGGGCAACTGTATCTCATTTCAAGAGTTTTCAAAATTTCAGTTACTCTATCGGTGCGTCGAGGAAATCAACATCGTCATATCAACGTATCTTCATTTCAGTGATTCGGAGCGTTACGAGAATCAGAATTATTGAGTTAGGGTTATTGGCATCTATTATTAAGGGTTCTTGAAATTTGGTTATTTTGGGGCATCAATGAGTCATTACATTAGTAGCTTGTCTTTGGGGGATCAATGTTGGTAGGTCGTGTTAGTTGGTCACCCATTGGTGGATCAACGTCGTAATGTTGTGTCGGTAGCTCAACCACATGTGGCTCTATATTAGTTTATCATTGTCTGTAATACACATAGGTATATCACCCATCAATAACTTATCACCGGCGACTCACCCATCGGTTACATATTTATATTTTTTCCAATTTTTCATGTTTTTCGATTTTTTATTGTATCTCCCCTCTTATATTTTATTTTACATAATATGATTTTAAAGAAACATTTGAGAATTTAAAATAGTGTTTAAAACTATATTATTTATATCTATAATATCCTAATGTTCTGGTGGATGTTAGATACTCTAATCAAAAAATCTCAACCACAATTCCATGAAAACTCCTTTTGAAACTATTATTCCTTTAATAAAGGATCTATCTATTCAAAAATGGGATAGTTCCTCCCAGTTTCTTTTATATTCCCTCATTTTATTCCTAGATACTTCCTCTCTATATGAGTCTTTCACTTGTGTTAGATCCCTTTCATTCTCAGTTTTCTTGGAGTTTCTTGCTACACCCATGATCCAATGTTCTTGACACAAAGAAGAGCTTTGGTCGCCTGTTGTTTTAGGTAGGTATTTATTCAGTATATCTTTAATTTTGCATCATGCTTGGTGGGTGTACTAATAATTAATTTTGAATACATGTAGAATAATATTCTTAAAAGGAGGAATAAATAATATGGTAATATGATCAAAAGATAATGGGGTCAATGAAATAATGGTTTGGGAGTTGTTTAATATTGATCACATATTTTATTTTTTATCCTTGTTGATGACGTGATTTTCTATGCTTGTATTGAATTTTAAAAATCCTATCCATTGGTGTTCTTTGTCTATGTATGTGTTACACATTATAACGGTGATCGTTTCCTTATAAATATTTTGGGAAAATACAAATCAAACTAATCACATATACTCGATTAAATAAAATTGATTACAAAATATGAAAACCCTTGTGTGATCATCCATGTTTCACAAAGT
Source organism: Viscum album (assembly GCA_963277665.1). Lineage (NCBI taxonomy): Eukaryota > Viridiplantae > Streptophyta > Magnoliopsida > Santalales > Viscaceae > Viscum > Viscum album. Next base: position 1,718,024,886 of record OY728130.1, read on the forward strand.
GCATTAAAGAACATTTTTTTGGAAAATTTAAATCCATTATATTTGATATATGTGGTTGATTCATGAGTTATTTTGTGATTTGGGACCTTGTGTGATTTTTGTGGTGTTGTTGTCCGGAGAACAGGTATGGTTACAAGGGTGGGAAGGGCTGTTGGTTCTTTGAGAATGGTGTGGTATGTTTGTTATGTTGGGTATGGTTAATGGTTGTATCTATGGGATTTATTTTTCATGTGGTATGGGCGGGGTGATGGTTCCCCTACTTTATAAAAAAGTTGATTTTGGAAGGATTAACATGTAGAAGTTGAGACATCCCTTGTTTGTGTTGTATTCATTAATCAACATTGGGAGATGTGAATGCAGTGTGGTTTTGAGTTTGTAATGCATTGGTTGTTCATTAGAGAAATGTTTTTTCAATGATGCTTCATGTCCTAGTAATGAGATGAGGTTTTTCCCGTATAAAATTGAATAATAATTGGTGGTCGTGGATGAATGGGTGTGTGGGGAAAAACGTTTTGTGCAGTGGTAATATAGGTTTTTTGTTCTCTACTATTTTTATGAATGGATGTTTAAATGGAAATGACTTAATTTTTACGCCCTTCCCTTGTTGAATGTTTTTCTTGGTAGTTTCCATTAGTAGTATTGAAGAAAATTAATGTGAACCCCTTAATAATTAATTTTCTAATTTTTCAATGTAGAAGGGGTTAGGTTTATACTTTGGTGGTGGTTCTTTATGTAGTTGTGCATATAGAGGTAACATGAAATGTTGTTCTTGTGGAAATTTTGTTTGTTTTGGGATCCATAGGATGAGATGTGTGTTTTCTTATCAATACATATAAATATTAGTTCCTTGTGATTACTATACCCACCCCACCCTTTTTGAGAACCATGTGCCAAACACCACCATTTCATAGGGGAGGGGTCTTTCCCAACATAATGGTGGGAGGATTGATGGATGGTTACTCACATTCATCATCGCACCCTCCTCGGGGTTCTTTCTACTCATGTGTATCCAAGAAGGATGTAATGGGATAAGTATTTCCATAGTCCAAGATCCTTCGAGCATGTTTTTTGTGGAAAATTACCTTGGTGATTGCGGGCTAGGTTTTTTTCCCATGTGTCTTTAGGAATAGGACAATGTGTCTTTGGGAGACAGGTGTGGTTATTCTGGCCAAGGTGTCTGCGGGTGAGATGTGTTGTGTGGTTTACACGAAGGTGTATGTGGGAATGTTGTGGTAGTGTGACTTCGTTTTGGAAGAGTGGTAGCATCATGATCTTAGCCCTTAGGATTGAGCAGTTAACTATTGGGAATGTGGTGTGGGGTACCCAAATTTCGATGTGCTTATACTAATACTTTACTTGACTTATGTAGTTTGGTGACTGTGTCTTATTTATGATGGGTTGTATAATACTCCTTGGTATATTCTTTGAGGTTATATTGTTTTCTCACATGGGTATTAGTATGTTCCCGCCTTTTTCATGGGTGGATTTTGTTTTCCTACTAATTGTACTTGTATAATACCCTTTTTTCTGTAAAAATATTTTCTTGTTTCCAGATGTACATTAATGATATAGTTGTACATGACTAGATCTTTTTTTTGGGATTGTTGTTCTCATACTTCTTAGTTTCTTTCTTTTTTATCATGCATTAGTACATTGGTTGTACTTTTGTCTCAATTTACATATAAATCATGCATTGTCTAGTTTTTGGTTTCCCATATATAAATGAATGGAGTTATTTAGAATATTACCATCTTCACACTCAATTATGTTTTCATCAAAATGGGTAATTACTTCCATTTTTTTGTGAGATTCAACAGTTAGTGCTAGTTGCCACTCTGGGTCCTATTGAAGGAGGGACTCAGGTGTCATTATCTCTCCTTCATTGTGAAGGGGGAAGGGCGTGACACTTTTCATCCAATTCCCTTATCAAGTAGAATGTAGTTTGTGACAAAATGGTATTAGAGGTAGGATGAGGCATTATATTGAGTTTATAGTTAGGAATAATGAGGACTACATGGGATGGTAGGGAAATAGTGTTTGGAGGTCTTGGTGTATGAAATATGCCAGGGAAGACCGACTAGGACATGTGAATTATGGTCCCCCACCTAATCTAATGAGAGGACTCTGGACCTACTGAATGACCAAGTGGGAATACACTGATTACATGGTAGAGACATTTTGAAAAGGTACAGGAATCACAATGACATGTGTTCTTGTATGCCTTTGGGTTTTTAAGAATTATAAAAGAACAAAGAGTTAAAATGAATTTTAAAAAGATTCCATAGTACATGGTCTTAGGAGTTGCTTTTTTATATTTATTGATATTGAACACCAACATCACTGACGTGTGGAATGAGTAGTTGTGGCCCAGAAGGATGATACAATTGATTAGCGGAAAGATGATCAAGAGGAGGAAGATGACTTCTGTTAAAATACCCTTCATTATTTCCACCGTCAGACCTGAGAATAGTAAAAATGTAGAATTCTTGTCTCAGATATGGTGGGATGTATTGAGTAGTTGACAATATCCTTTACCAGGATTTATGCTCCCTGGGAGTACTTGGTTCTTCTGGAAGTAGACCAGATTTTAGGAGTGGTGCATCTATGATGGAAGCTATACCTCGTGGAGATCAGTGAGATCAATGACTCATGGGAATACATTGAAAATGATTTTCTGGAAGAGTTCCTTTACTCGATGATTAAGGGTTAGAAGAGGCTGAATCTAATCTCCCTCTAGTAGTGGATAATTTCCTCGAGGGAGCTGGGGTTCATGATTAATGATCTATTATGCTACTCCCTATATCTTTTTTGGGATGAGGTGTATTGGGAGAGACGCTTGGAGGAGGAACTCAGACCTTATGTTCATTATTATGTCAATCTATTTACACTTCCGACATTCATAAGAGATTATAAAAATGATGAATTAATGGATTGGAAGAAATAGTAAGGAGGCGAGTTGTGATATGGGATACATCTGAGTTCCTCAAAGGGGAGGGAAATCATGGGTAGGTCTCCGGCTTTAGGGCCTTCTATGTTTCGGCCAGTGGGAAGTACACCTCAGTAGTTATAGTTCCAATATTTTGGTTCTTTCCCTTTTCAAATGGGTCTGGTACAATGTTTATTCAATTTTGGAGGCCATGGACATCTTTATAACCAGTTCCTAATTTTAACGTATTATTGTGAGGGTTGGGAGGTTGAACACCCACCTCATCATCAACAATTTAAAATCAGTCCTTCCAAGCAGTAGGGGCAGCGAGCTCCTACACCACCAAGGGAAGAGGGTGATGTGGGAGGCTATCCTAATGGTGATACATAGGGACCTTGACTAGGGCATTCTCAGGGAGGAAGTCGATAGCATAGGGGTAGAAGAGCTGGGCGTGGGTAGTTGCACGCCGCTGAGGAAAGAAGTTCCAACAGAGCCAAATGTTATTCAAGGTATGAGAAGTCTGTTTAGCACTCTTGCATGGGCTCTATTTGATTCAGGAGCCTTGAATGCCATTTTTAACCCCTTCTAGGCCATTATCGAGGACTATATGTGGAATGAATTCTTGTTCCTGTGGTGGTGAGTACAATATATGGAGGTCAAACACTTTTTTTTATGTTTACCAAGGTTGTAGACTGATGTAGGGGCCACATCAGTCTAGTGGATATCTTCTTCTACTACAGAAACAATTGTAGGAGGTCATCCTAGGAATCACATGGTTTTCTCTATGCATTATGTTATCGACTTCTTCCATAGGATATTAATGTTTTCAAAAGTGGTTGTCCAACATGTAGTTTTTGTGGGTGAGGGGGGAAAACATGTCAGATGTTGGTGTGTGGACCCTCTTTTCCCCTTGTTTTCTGAACATTCAATGGGATAAGCGGACACATAGATGGTGGAGGTTCCAGTGGTCTTCATTGATTTTGAAGATGTCTTTCTAGAAAAGTTTGTAACTCTAACCCCTCAACGTGATGTTGAGTTGAGAATATACATCAAAACTAGTGCCTGTCTGATTATGATGGGTCGCTATCGGAAGGAACCATATGTGTTGTGGGAGTTGATAATTCAGGTTAAAGACCTGATGAAGAAGGGTATTATCCATCCAACTGTGTCACAATGATGTACTCTTTATTTGTTTTCAACAAATATAGATGGCGGTGTGAGGTTGTGCATAGACTACCAGAGACTGAACATGGTAACAGTCGAGAATGGTTACCCTCTTCTGAGGATAGATGATCTTTTTGACCTATTAAAGGGAGAATAATGATACTATATGATCGATCTACCATCTATATATCACTAGTTGTGGGTAATGTTGGGTGAAGTCCCGAATAATTCATTCAGGTGAAGGTATGGGCACTTCAAGTTCATGGTCATGCCCTTCAACATTACAAATTCACCAACCACTTTCATGGGGCTCATGAGCATTTTATTTTTCATGTTCCTGAACCTGTTATTCATTATGTTCATTGAGGATGTTATGATTTACTTGATGTTATATGAGGAGAACTATGTGTAACTGATAAAAGTCTAGGAGGTCCTCTGACACAACTACCTATATGGGAAGCTGTGGAAGAGAATGTTATGGACATTATAGGTGAACAACCTTGGACATGTGTTGTCTTAGCCATGGATATCAGTTTTCCCAACAAATGTGAAGGAGGTTGTATCTTTGGATGATCCAAAGAATGTTGTAGATGGTCGCAACATCCAAAGTATGGAAGGCTATTATCGTGGTTCATAGGAAACATCTATCCAGTTCTTGTTATATTGACGACCTTGACTAGAAAAGTCATGGCTTACTTGTAGAGTTAGTAAAATTAGGCTTATTTCATCTACTTTAAGGATAAGATAGTTAGTGGACCAGTGCATAGGTTTCTAGATGAAGGAGTGATGTTCGATTTGTTATGTGACGCTTACGGTCTACGGTTGGGATGTGTACTGATGCATCAATGAGGAGTGATCTTATATGTGTCTTGGTAATTAATCCTCCATGAAAGTAACTATACCCTTCATGATCTTGAGATTTCAGTGGCCTTGTTCATGCTCATTCTTTGGAGGAATGACCTCATTGGGGATCACTTTTTGGTCTTCATGAACACAATATCTTGAGATATATCTTCTCCCTACAAGACCCGAACATGGAACAGAGAAGGTGGATGGAGTTTCTCAAGTACAATGAGTTCAAAATCTATTGATCCTCAAGAATGTGTATCATGGTTGTTGATGTCTTAATCATGAAGTCACAGAAGGAGTTTGTTCAAGAATCCATGGATTATTGCAAGGAAATAAAGGAGTTGGATGCTTTACATCTGGATGTGAGAGTTGATGACAGAAGTGGTTGTTTATTTCAGATGACATTATAGTATTACATAGTGTGTCAGGTGAAAGATTCATATTGGGGAGACTAAGAGACTACAGTGATGTGTGATCATTCTTTCCAAGGATGTGCTCCGAAGGGATGGTTAATAGATAGTCTGAATTGGATGTTGTTCCATGAGAAGTTGTTTTCCCCTGTGGAAATGTGTGAGGGAGGTCTTCGAGAGTTCCCTAGACACCCATGGTGGTCCATAAAATAGTCACTATGATATAATTAGTCTTGAGGGACTATATTTGGTGGCCAGGGGTGAATCAGGTAGTGGCGGAGTTGGTTGTAGGGTTCCTAGAGTGTCAGTACTTGAAGGATGAGAACCATGTTCCTTATAGATTTTTGCATCCATTAGATGTTCTCAGGTGGAAGAGGGATGAAATAAAAATGTATTTTATAATTATATTAACCATGAATCAGGGAGGATGTGATTCTCATTGGGTATTAGTGTACTTGTTGATGATGTTTGGTAACTTCTTGGAGATGAAAGAGTTGAGCGTAGTGGATTCCTTAAAAAGAGGTATGTGGTTGAGGTTGTGCGGATCCATGGAGTTCCCAGAATCAACATCTTACATCCTTATAAAAATTTTATGTCACAAGTCTAAAATGTATTACATCATTTTTTTGGCGCCCAGTTAATCCTCATTACTAATTTCCACTCTTAGATGGATGGACAGAGAGAGAGATCCATCCATATATTAGGGGACATGTTACTGTCATGTGTTTTAGGATTTAGTGGGTCTTGGTTGTAGTATTTTACCTTGTAAAGTTTTTCATTCAACAATATATATCAATTGTACTTTGGTACGAATCCATTTGAATTTCTATACGGGAGGTCGTGTCGCTCTACCTTCTGCTGGATAGAGGTTGTAGAATTGGTTTTTTTGTCTGAATGTGGGGAATTTTACGACAAAGAAGGTGAATCTTTTCCACAACTAGATAAAAGAAGCACCACATAGGCAGATGTCATATTCCAATCATAAGAGGAGGCCCGTGTAGTTTTAGATTTAGTAACATGTCTTATTTATGGATTCCCCATGATGTGTGAAGTTTATGTTTTTTAGGGGGATCATGATATCTCATAGGTTCATCGAGCCTTTCAATGTGTTAGGGCATGTCAGCGATGTGGCATATCAGCTGGAATTTCCAATGTGGTTGGACAGAATCCATGAATACTTCCATGTATTTAAGCTACATTGATATATACAATATGACACCCACATCATTGATTGAGGAGAGTTTTATATCTAGGACGACACAACATTCATTGAGCAACCGATAAGAATTGAGGTTCGTGAGAAGAAGGTGCTTCATGGATGCACTGTAACATTATTTTATGCTAATTAGAGGCATAGTGGCCTTGAGGGGAGTACTTTGTAGTAGGAGGCATAGATTCATTCTGAGAACCCAGATCTATTATCCTTTTTTCTCTTGTTTTTTTCATTATGCTTTACATATTGTGTAATTATTTACCATGTTTGTTTTCAGGTGAATTGTTCCCCGGTTATCAGTTTTTTATGGAATTTCTTGACTGTGGGAAGTGATAGACATGATCCCTAATCAAGGTGCATTAATGTGGATGTGATTGAACCCATTACCATGAGTCAGTGCTCCCAAAGTGTATAATATCTTAACATGGAGTAAGGATATCCCTTATCTATGTGTCTAGATAGGGTGATCATTGGTGTATTCTTGGTTGTTTGGGGAAGTAGGGACCTAGTGATTCTATAGTTTTTTAGGATATAGATTTCAAGTAGGTGTCTTTGGATGTTAGAGTTTTTACTTCAGCTTTCTAACAACACATGTATGGTTTTATCCTGAGTGGTATCTTAAGGGGTCGTTGTTAGGACCTCTCTTTTCATAGGGTTTTGTTTTAAATTTTTTGGGATAATAATAGTTTGAAAGGTTTCAAATATAATGAAAAAGATTTCCTCAAGCCATTATATTGTATAAATACAATGTTTAGGGTGTTCTAGGGGAAATTGTATCTTGTTTAATTATTTTTCCAAATTTCATGTTTTTATATCGGTGAGTCAAGGGCATTTCTGTCATCTTGTTACTGTATTAGTTTGTTGGTGAATCTGTTAGTTAGGGGAGTTGGCATCAAGGAGTCAAGGGTGTAAGCCTCAGTTAGTCAAAGTAATCATCAATGATGAGTTCGGGGTGTTAGTGAGTCACTGTGTCCATAGGTAAACGTCGATGGATCAACATCAGTAGGTCATGTCAGATGCTCACTCATCATTGGATATGTATAAGTTGGTTGCGTAGGGAGATCACTTGTTAGTGGATCAGTATCGATGGCTCAACATCAGAAAGACACATCTTTATGTCACCTGTCTTTGGATCATCATTATTGACTCACCCAACAGTGACTCATTTCCATTTATTCATGTTTTTTCATCTTTCACATGTTTTCTTTGTTCACTCCTCTTATGTTTTATTTGACATAAATTGAGTTTAAAGCCACATTTGGGGAATTTTTAGGTCATTCCAAAGGATATTATGTATATATTTAATATCCTACCATTATGGGGGATTTGAGATACTCAAACTGTGAGATCATTACCACTATACCACAATAATGTATTTTGAAACTATTCTTCCTTCGATATAGGATTTGGCTCTTCAAAGATACGATCTTCCCATACAACTGTATTTTCCATTCCCTCTTGGTGAGAATAGATCCTTGCTCTATTGAGGAGTCATGTACTTATGCTAGATCTCACTCATGATAAGTTTTCTGGCATTTTACTACTGCTCCACAATCAATTATTCCTCTCTCAAAGGGGAGCATTAGTCTCTTGTGGTTTCAAGTATGGAATTTTTATTCCTCTATTTAATTGTAAATCATACGTGGTGGGTGTAGTAATGAATTATTTTAAAGAATGGAAGAATAATATTTTTAAAATAAGTGACAAATAATATAATAATAGGATCAAACTAAATTGGTGTCAGTGATATGATAGGCTAGGAGTGGTTTATTGTTGATTGTTTGTATTATTTGTTATCCATTTTGAGGATGCGATATTATGTGATTTTAAATCTTTCTAAAAACTATGAATGTTTGTGGTCTTTTTTTATTCATGGACAACACTTTATAACTATTTTCATTTCCTTATAAACAATTGGGTTGAATACTAATATCAATAATTACATATACCTAGTTATATAAAAGCGATTATTCAAGTTAAATAACCCTTGTGTTATCACCCATATTTATCAAAGTGGTTTCAAAAATAGTGTTTTCCAAATTTGAATAATTTTTGTTTGAGTGGTGTGGATGATTTATGTGTTTTTTGGGATTTTTGACATTTTCTGATTTGCGTGGTGTGGTTGTTGGGAGAAGGGTTATGGGAACTAGGGTGGGCTTGGGATCAGTTCTGCGAGAAGGGTGTGGTATGTGTGTGCAGTAGGAATGTGATTAATGGTAGATTCTATGGTTTTGATGTGTGGGGTGGTATGGGTGGTGTGATTTTGTCACATCATTAGAGTATAATTAACTATTTAATGGATGGAATTGTATGAAATGGGGTTTCTTATGTTTGTGTTGTCGTCGTCAAGTGATATTGGGAAGTGAAAGTGCAGTGTGGTTATAAACTAGTTATCCATTGGGACTACATAGGGGAAATATTTTTTGAATTAGGGATATAGGTCCAAGTTGTGAGATGAGGATTTTGTAGTATAACATTTATTTATAAAAGTTTTCAGTGGTTGAATAGGTTTCTACGGAAATAGTGGGTGAGTAGTGTGATTTGAGGTTGGTTGTTCTGGGTTGATTCGATGAATAGAATTTATTATGTAAATGATTTACCTGGGTCCACCTAACATTTTTCAATTTTATTCCTGGTAGTTTCCACGAGTAGTGATTTAAAAAATTAGTGTCATCCACTTAATATTTAACATGAAATGGTTAGATGAAAAGAGGTTGGTCTTACACATTAGTAGTGGATTTTTGTGAGATTGTGCGTATAGGGGTAGATGTAGAAGTTATTTTGCTGAGTTGGTTGGTATTTTGTGGACTTGTATGTTGGGATGAGTATTTTATAATCCATACAAATAAATTTTGGTTCCATGTGGTTTTGATATTCACCCCATCCATTTTGAACACCATGTTCTAAACACCCCCATTTCATAGTCGAGGGTGTCTATACCAACATCTGGGTGGGAGGATAGAATGAAGGTTAGAAACATTTTTCCCCAAACCCTCATCTAGGTTCTTACTGCTCTATAATATCCAGGATGGTTGTAATGGGTTAAGGTTTACCATATTCCATGAATCTTCAGGATGGTTTGTTGTGTATGAGAGGCCTGGGTATTTGCGTGCTAGGTTTCTTTTCCCAATTGTAGTTGGGATGAGGGACCAGTGTCTTCGGGAAAGAAGTGTGGTTATTGTGGTCTAGTTGTATGCATGTGAGATGTGTGGTGTGGTTAAGGTCCATGTGTGTATGGGAGAGTTGTGGCGGTGGGACTACATTTTATACGACTGGTAGAATCAATACATTAGCTATTTGTAATGAGTAGTTACCCAGTTCAAAAGTGGTGTGAGGTACCCAAATGTTGATGTGCTTATTATACTACATTACTTGACTCGAGTTATTTGGTGAGTGTGCCGTTTTGAGGCTAGGTTTGTTATTATTCAATGGTAAACTCTTTGAGGTTATACTATTTTCTCAATATAGTATTAAAATGTTCCCACTCTTGTGCATGTGTGGCGTTAGTATTCATGTTGGGTATACCTGTATACTCACCCTGTGTTAGTAAAACTATTCTAAAGTTTCTCTGAGGACATCATGGACCGTGCTAGAATTTACAATCTCGAGAGTCATGTTAGTTTGTGTTCTTTTTCATTTTTTTATTCTTTTGGTACCATGTTTAGTACTTTGGTTGACCAGTTTTCACAGTTTACATTTAAATCATACATCGGATGGTATTTGGTTTCAATTATATAAATGTTTAGAGTTTGGGATTTTACATTCTTATATGTTATCCCTGTCTTCATTAAAAAGGGAAATTCCATCATTAATATGTTAGATTCTATACTATTGGAGCAAGTTTCCACTATAGTGCCTATTAAAGTTAGGACATGGGGGTCATTATCTCTCCTTCATCATGAAGAAGAAAGGGTGTGGCACTTTTCCTCCACTTCCCTCATCTGGAAGGTGGGTCGTGACATATTTTTACACTAAATATATACCTTTTTATAAAAAAATGAAAATTTCATAATATGTAAATTTCAAAAATGTTATTTTAAATATAAAATTTATCCTATCAAATAAAAAATATATTTTACATAAATTATTTTACAAAAAAATAAATAATAAAACGATGATTAAATTTACTAAAAATATCCTTATTCAATATTAACTCATATTAATGAAATAAATGTTGACAATGAGTAGTTTCTAACCTTTATTAAATAAAAGACATTGGTTTAATTTATTAATCGACCAAATTTTTTTTGTTGATTCAGCGGTTCAATATAGGGTTTCTATTAGGGATCGCATCACAGGTATTATGTTGGCATTATAACCATAGTATACATAGTAAAGGAGAATCTGATAGGTTATTAATAGGTTAGATGTTCTCGTTGATGCAATAATGGGGTCCGAATGGTTGATGACATCATTGGATGTAGAGAATTGTAATTAGAGATGTGGTGTCTCATTGACGCGTAAGTGATGATGTTATTAGTGATGGAATGGGCTCTGGATTTCGGTTACATGGTGGCATATAAGTGAAAATGGTGATGGATTTGTGATCATCTGTATGAATCCAGTTCATTAAATTGTTCAGAAATACGATGATTTAAGGGATATGAATGTTCTAGAATGTGAATAACGAGGCATCCCACACTGTGGATCATAGGATGGGCCTTCATCCTATGTATATTAGTTCTTTTTTACCCTAGATCATCATGGACATGTAATGGGTATCATCTGGCCACCATAAAAGTGTTTTATATAATTTAAAATAAAAAAGTGAGGATTCCATCCAACTTGAAAAATTAACATTAACTCATTTTAGAAATTCATCATCAAATGTAAAATAATTTAATGGTTAGAAATATTAATATTTATTCATGGTTTATTAATAATGGTATATTAATACGTTATTTATTTTGATGTTTATTTAGCATATATTTCAATTTATTAAACATAAAAACTATTTTAGAGGGTCTATAATTTCATATAATTACCCCGCCTTAATAAATTGAATCATCAAAAATTTAATGGCCTCTTATAAATAGATATAGATAATGGAATATAAATAATATATATGAATGAGGATATAATCTATTAAGAGATTTCAACATTAAAAATAGTGGAAACCTATATCTTTCATTGAATTTGGTTAATCCCAATTATTATGTTTTTCAATGACTCTTTAGACAAAGGATCTACCATAATTCAATATCATGATCAAAATTTTATAATTTTTTTCTACTATATTTTATTTATCATTCATTCATTTTTCGATTATCATACGTTAATATGAAATATTTTTTCCATTATATAGGTAATTTTCACAATATGTGAATTAATGAAATTAAAATTTAAAAGCGTCATTTTTTTCAAAATGAAGGGTAATACGTTTTCCATAATGAACATTTTAATAAACACAACATGGAATCCAATAAACATAAAAGTAAAATATTTATATGATAATAATATCATTAGCATGAGGAATTGGATATAGTAGATAAATTCATAGATATACAAGTGTTCTTAGAATCAAATTCTAACAATATATCTACAACTCATGGTTATAGGGTTTAATTACCTTAAATATTATGATCCCCATTAGGAGTAGTGATTTATTAGGAATTTGATTTTTATTTTGGTCTTCTAGGTAGGTGATTATCATTACCAATGTTATTCCTTATATTAGAAAATTGACATGGTTAATTACCATGTCCCCATTGATAAAAAATGGAATACATAATGGTCAATAAGATGACATCTATTTATTTCAATCATTTTAAATGAACTCTTCATTTATTCTCAATAACATAATTCTTGATGTTATCTTTTACAACAATTAAATCATCTTCATGTTATTTTGAGCCAATTCCATGATTTCTTCCTACCATAGTCATGAAAAATAAGAAATTTAAAAATAATACCTTCACTATATTTATGAACCTAAAATACATGAACCTCCATCCATATCGTTCATGGTGTATTTATATACTCACCTAATTCATTTTTAATCATAATTATTAATAACAAGTTTTTAAGAAAAAATAATTTTCTCACTCCAAAATTCATCCCATTTATTTACCCATTTATATAATATATGCATTATCAATGGAATCAATAATAAACATATTTCTTTTGGGGAATAAAAAATTCTAAAATCAAAAGGGGTTAATCAAGATTATTTAATATTTACATCATAATGGGATTATGAAAAAATCAACCAATAAATGATTAGAACATTTAAACAATAACATTATCATTCTATTTAACCCAAATAAATCATGGTTTAGTATAATTTTTTCTATGATGGGTTCTCTCATCTTCCTTAAACTAATTCTATATCAAAAACAATCTTTCATAATATATTGTAATGAGAATATGGTTGTATGAAGAATAAACCAGATGACTGTCTATCTATTTTTGATGTCTTATTCCCACTCATCACTTATAAATATTTTCATGCCTTGGCCCCAAACTACCCCAAAGATAGTGCAGTTTCAATAAAACATGGTGCGTAATTTTTATTCTTATAAAAGAAAAGATGATAAAACACACATCATGTTACAGTAAAGATGATATTTTTTATTTTGGTTCTTGGGAATGAGATATAATTATTACAATTCATCAAAAATATAAAAGGGAAAAGAATCACCTAAATGCTGACACCAAACTATCTAACTCAAATCTACTAAACTAGTAAAATTTATGTTAAAACATAGGGTGAGTATATGATTCCCCGGTAAGGAGTTTTAAAATAACATAATAATAAAATTAAAACCTTTTGAAAAAATTCCTTTAAAATTATTCATAAAACGTTTTGGTAAGGAAATATACAATACATGAATCATAACATAACAATTTTTCAAAAATTATATGTTATCATTTCAAGGAATACTAATAAGTCCAAAATGAATCATATTACAAGCATTATCATGTTCATAGAAAATATAGGGCATAGGCATATAATATAAGTGTTATTCTATCTTTAATAAGTGTTACATGAAAACATGTAAGTACAAAATTTACATTATAGAGTAAATCATGAACATAGTTGTACATAAAATAATTACTTCAATTTATTCCCTTATGAACTGTTAATCATAAAATAGATGATAAATCTCTGAGTGCCGAATAAAAATAATTCTATATGCATTTACATTCTCTGATTACCATAAGTACATGATCTTTAACAAATTATATTCTACTAGTTGAAATTTTACATGGTTAATTAAATTTTATAGTCGTAATGAGGCAAGTTCATTTGTTGGATTGTGCCAATGCCTCTTTCCAAGACCATAAACACTCTGACAAGGCCTTGTTCTATGACCACAACTAAAAATTGGGAAAGGCCTTGTCTAAATCAATGTCTATTTTGTCAAATGAGACCTTCCATTATATAGAGGGGCTATAAAGGTCCCTACACATAACATAATAAGTCCAATCCATTCCTCATTTCTCTAAATCAATGTGCATAAAACCTCTTTGATTTATTAAATTTGTTTAATATTCTAAATGTCACATAATACATGGTTTCTTATTTCATATTATTCAAAGTTTCCCATACCACTTTTAATATATTAATTTCTAATTTCATATTATTAAAAGTGTCTCATACCACTTTGAATAATTTAGTTATCAATTACATAAAAGGACATTTGAGTTTGATTACATTCTATAGAATTAACATATATAAAATAGTCATGAATATATGTGTTAATAACAATACTAACAACTGCATGGCTATGGAAATAAATGACACATAGGATTGGTAGATTATCGAACATGTGACAATATCTATAGCACATAAAATACTGTTTTTCCACATAAAATGATAACCCATAAAATCTTATTACAAAAATAAACAAAATACATAATGGAAATTCATCATGTATTGGAAGCATAACTAATTTAATGGTTAAGAATATATTTCATGTGGGGTATTAAACACATTTTTGTCTAAACAATCATTATATGTGTTCTTATATATAACATATCATTAGGGTACACTCAATTATTTACACACAATATTGATAATTTAAAATCTTAAAAATCAACCATAACTAATACGATTTATTAACTTCTTAAAATATGTGAGTCTAATATATGTATATATTCATACACACAAATTTTATATCTAAATATCATTGGGAAAATCCAAAAATTTCTAGGTTTGAGTACTATAAAATTCGTTTATACCCAAGGGTGTATTTAAAGGATTGTATCTTTAAAAAGTTCCTTATAATCCTTTTATATTTCAAAAACAACATGTGTTATTCATTCTTAACAATCCATGAGAAATCAAAATAATATTTAGGATCAACATTTATATGTGTATATATATATATATATACTCACACACATAACCAAATATACATAATGTGTAATTTTTTTTACACCAAAAATCCAATGACACATATATGACATAAATATTTATTAAAAATTAATTAACAAAGATTCCTAAATTTAAACCAAGATATAAAATTTAAAAGTATTATTTTTTAAACAGACTAATATGTATGTTTATGTAAACATCAATATATATATATTTATATTTATATTCATCTAACTGAATATACATAGTATATATAAGTGTCTTAAACAAAAAATAAATGACACTTACATGTTTTAAGCATATCAGGAACATTAGTTAAAAAAGGGTTCATTATTTTCAAAACGTGAAATTAAATATAAAAGGGTTGTTTATAAAATATATACATATATATGAATATTTATAATTCAATATATATAATTATGACACATCACACATCCATGTATGATAAAAAACCCAGAACATCATTTAGGATCAAGAATTCACCATCTTAGAAGGAATGAGAAGGTATTGTACATAACCATGTACATATATATATATATATATATATATTTGTGTGTGTGTCTATGTGTGTCTGAGAGAGAGAGAGAGTGTGTGTGTTTTTGTGTGTATATTTATCTATTAATAACAATATACATATATTAAAACTATAAAAAATCAAGAAACTAGGTCAATTACCAAGTTTGAAGAAGGTGAAGGAGACCTGCGAAGCATGATAGAGGCACTCGAGAGTGGAGAAACTATAAGAATCGGGTGAAAATTGAGATATATTTTTAAATCATATATAATATAAATTTTTAATGAAATTTGCAAGAAAACTGAGGCACCTCTATTAAGAATAAGTCTGACTATGTCAGTCATGTTGAAAACGAGTGAAAAAAGGGCAACCTATTCAAAGGTTTTAAATAAATAGAAAGAAAAGTAGAATGGCTACTGGTGGAGAGAAATCCGGAGGAAGAAGAAGAATAAGGAAACATTTAGGCGCGGATTAAAAAGTTTTTCGGGATTAACAACGATAAAGATCCAGCAGCTAAGGTTCATCTACGAATTATAAAAATAATTAATTGTTGAGATCTTATGAGTAGTGGGTCAGATAGCTACAAAATATTTGGGGTTTTTAAAAATGGATGACAATTCATGATTAGATCATGTTTGATGGAGTAGATGTGAGTAAAACAAATTTTTATAAATATTTAAATGGTCGTGATTAGATTCTGATGGATTGGATGGTTGATAAAAATTATGAGGGAAAAGTTGTGGATGTGAGGGTTTGATAACCGAACTCATCGAATGGTCTAGATTCCACAAGACGATATCTGACAGTCCAAATTTGATCTCGGTGGAAAAATTTCACCCCATGTTGAAAAAAGGCAAGCTACGGTCTAACATTATATGCCCGGACCTCCGGCAACATCCCATAGTTCCACCTCCCCCTCCACGGTATAGCCCTATACCGGTCTCGGTGGGTGATCTCTTGCACCCACCCCTACTGCAATGTTGTCCCGCATTGTGGAAGATGCTTGTTCACGTCCACATAGAGCGTCGTGCTCCCATAGGTCCTAATATGAATTCTTGTGTGCGCGAAATGGAACGAACCCATGGGTGCACAACCCTGGACTATTTACCCAGGTTTATGACTGAGATGCCCACCAAGGCCTTGAGTGGATTTGCCAACTAAGCTACCCTCTTCTAGGTGGGGTACTCACCCATTTTAGTCATTGTAAATATTAATTTTTTAGTTAAATATTAAAACTTGTTTTCATATACATTTATATGTGTCTTCAAAAAGAGAATATGATTTCTATATTACGACTAAACATGGTATGAAAACCAAGATTTTCATTAGATTATAAACACCTATTTTTTAAAACAAAAAGTTATAAATAAATGTTTAGTACATCATAAAGAACATCTTACACTAGTATTATAAAAATACAAAACATTTTTTTAGTAAAAAACTTGTTTGTATATATTTTCAGGGATGAAAATATTTATAACAGTTTATCATGAAATTTCTAATATTTAAATACGTAATTAAATAATTATGATTAAAATATTAAATAAAACAATAGATAATAATTTCATTCTCCCATAGTACAATTTAAAACTCAAAAATATTATTTTTCTAACCAAAACAATGTAGTATCATGTAAATAATTCTCTTGGTATTTCTTCTAATATGAATGGTGTATATTAAAACCCATTTTAAAATTTAAATCATTATCCTTATAATATATATATATATAAAGAGTTTATTACAAACACCTTTATAGTTATAACTTCATTGCAAGTGTTAAACACTCAATAAATAACATTATACCTAGACACATTAAATTTAACCACCAAAATACCCAACGACTATAAGGAATTACAGCCATTGGAGACTCAACGGTCACCTAAAGGAGGAAAAGGTCAGGTTGTCTATATGGTCTTATAAAAACATGGGTTAGTGTGCTTCAATTTCATTAAAACCTAGAAAATATGGTTCATATCATTCCTCTAATGCTCAGTACTATTGCAGTGCTTCTAGTAATATATATGTTCATTAAGATTGATCCTAAAGACCCCGACTCTTTTATTAGGCCCTTTGTTGTGTTGGGAGGTAACCTATGATTTTAATAGGTCTTTTATTAAGTATCCTGGGGTACTAATTTTCTTTTCTCTTTTTTTTAATGTAATCATTTTTTGTGTTTAATTTAATAAGATATGCATTGTTTTTATTTTGAAAAATTTGATTGATTAATATGGAAATAAAATAAAATAAAATCATATGATATAATTATAACATTTGAAAAAGGTTAGTGGTGCAACATTATTCACCCCTTCAAAGAATTGCATCCTAGAAATTCTAAAACACTCGTACACAACTACCTGCAAAAATAGACACAGTTCACCCCTGTGGCCCCCCTTTACTTGGTCCACCATCATCATCGATATTCATGGTAAGTTATTCCAATAATATTGATCACCAAAACGTTATTAAACTTCTCAATATGATTTTCACAAGTACTAATCTCATATCCGGATTCAAACACTTGTGGTCAGTAGTAATTCCTAGAAAGGATGGCATGATATGTGTAGAGTAAGGAGATATTGGAATGAACAAGGTTCTGAAAGACAACAAATATGACTTGGTTTTCTAAAAACCAGATGTTATTTGTCCTTCCATTCCTGCTCTAATTCATGAATTTGAACTTTTAGGCAGTGCAGGGGACACCCGCCTTTACGGTTTCCCAAAACATCTCTTAGGTACGATAACCCTTATATATGGTGAAACATAAGAAGATGCATTCCAAGAACCTTCCTTTGTGTACATAAAAAATTTACGTGATACATGAGGTAGAAAACATTACTTGGTCCTTGATAATCTAGAAGAATATTTGCATTGTTAGACACTTGATAATTGTGCTTGCAAGTTAGAAGCATGTTCACAAATAGATGGTATGTCTCTAAATAAGACTCAACAATTATGTGTTCTAATAATTCTATGGGGAGATAAGAAAGATTTTTTTTGTCAGCCATCTAAATTTTTTTAAAAAAGTTATAATTATTAAAACTAAAACAAAATTTTGATTTTGATCTAAATTTACAGGGCTGTCTAAACCAATCATTTGATACCAACTATCATGCCCCAGGGCCAGACTGCCCCAGAGCCGGTGCGGTTTTAATACAACAAGGTGTGTAATTTTTGTACTTATAAAATATAATCAGATTAAACAGACATCATGTTCCACTAAAGATGATATTATTGGATTAAGTCTTGGATAATTAGATAAAATTATTTCAATTCTTTGAAAAAATAAAAGAGAAAAAAATTTCTTCAACGCTACCATGAAAGTGTGTAAATCAAATTTAATAAACCTATAAAATTGAATTTAAAATGTAGGATGTGAGTACGAATGCCCAATATGGAGTTTTAAAATAAAATATTAAGCCAATTAAAACATTTTGAAACAATTCCTTTAATATTATTCATAAAAATTTCTTTAAAGGAAAGCTACAATACATGTATCATAATATAAAATTTTTCCAAAAATTTTAAGTGAACATTTCATGGAATACTAACAAGGTAACAATCAAACATATTCCCAACATAATCATGCTCATTGAAAATATAGGGTATGAATAATATAAGTAAGATTAATTATAAATTTTATATTTTTTCATGAAAATGTGTATGTTTTAAATTTACAACACAGATTAATACATGATCAGATTTGTACATAAAATAATAACATCAATTTCCTCACTTATTAACTGTGAATTACTAAGTGGATGATAAATATCATAGTGCTGAATAAACATTATTCCATAAAAATTTACTTTCTCAAATACTCATAATTAATATCTATGTATCCATGTATATTCTAGTAGTCTAATATTCCCATGGTTAATTAAATTTCAGACTTGTAATGCAGGAAGTTCATATGCCGGACAATGTCAAAGGCTCCTGCCAAGGCAATAAACTCTCTGTCCAGGCCTCGTTCCGTGACCATAATTAAATGTTGAAAAATTCCTCATCCAAATCCACGTATACTTTTCCTCATGATACCTTATGATTTTTAGAGGGGCTATACAGGGCCCCACCTTCCACATAATAAGTCCAATAAATTATGTATTAATTTAAATCAATGTGCATCAAACAAATTTGATTTATTATTTTACATCATCATTCCAAGCATCAAACAATACTTGGTTTCTTATTTCAAATTAATCAACGTATCCCATGCCACTATGAATAATTTAATTCTTTATTTTATATTATTCATAGTGTTTCATACCACTTTGAATAATTTAGTTTTTAATTCTAAAAAAAGTCCAATGGTGTTAGATTAAATTATTTAGCATTAACAGATAAAAAGTAAGTCATTCGTATAAGTGTTAATAAAAATAATAACAACTGAATGTATGTGGCAGTAAATGACACATAAGATACGTAGATTATAGAACATGTCACATTAACTAAAGAACATAATATATAGGTTTGTTAGATTAAATGATAACACATAAATTATAAAATATTACTACAATGATAATATAATACAGAATTTAAAGTCATCATGGATTGGGTGCATAACTAATTTAAACGTAAAAAAATATGTCATGGGGGTTATTAAACACATAGTTTTTTGAAAATTAATTATTTTTGTGCCTATGTATAACATATCCCAATGGTTCTCTCAATTATTTACACATAATGTTAATAATTGAAAAGCATGAAACCCAATCATGAAAAATACCATTTAAAAACTTACTAAAATAATTGAGTCTTACATATGTATATATTCATACAAACAAATTTTACATCTAAATATTATATGGAGAATAAAAAACTATCTAGTATTGAGTATTGTAAAATATTTTTAAACCCAAAGGTGTATATAAGGATTGTATCTTTAAATTGTTCTTTATAAGCCTTTCATATTTCAATAACAACATATGTTATTCACTCATAACAATACTTGGAAATTATTAATACGATTGAGTATCAAATTATATATATATATATAAGTACATACACATAATCAAATATACATAATGTGTGAAGGGGTTTACACCAAAAATACAATGACAGTTATTTGACAGAAATATTTTGGGAACATTAATTATTAAAGGTTCATAATGATTAAATCATGATATAAATTTTTAAAGGATTATTTATTAAACAAAATCATAAGTATGTATAATTAAACATTAATATATATATTTTTATATATTTATGACCTATATATATTTTAAATATTGTCCTTACACTAAAATTAAATGACACTTACAAGTTTTATACATATTAAGAACATTAGTTAGAAAAGGGTTTATTATTTTCAAAATGTTACATTATATATAGAAGGTTTATTTATAAAATATATAAATATATATTCTCATGTATATTTCAATATATAGATTCCCAACACATCACACATCCATGCATGATAAAGAATTATGATTATCATTTAGGATCAAGAACACACAGTATTAAAAGGAACCAGTAGTTCTTATACATAATCGTTTATATATATATATGTATGTGTACTCATCTCTGTATAATTATATAAATATATTAAAACCGTAAAAATATAGTCAATTAGGTCTCATACCTAGTTTGAATAAAGAGGAGTCTGGAGAAACTTGATGGAGGCACTGGAGAGTGGAGAACTCGTAGGCTTTTGTGAAAATTGAGATATATTTATAAATCATATACAATATTTTTTTAATGAAACTAGAATGAAAACTGAGGATCCTCGGTTTATAATGAGGTCGACCATGTCAATATTTTGGAGAACATGTGAATGGAGGGCCACCCGGTCCCAGGTGTTGAATAAATAGAAATGAAAATAAGCATGGATACTAGTGAAACACACACATGAGGAAGAAGAAGAAGAAGGTGAAAGTTAGGAATAGATTAAAATAGATGATCAGGATTAACTAAAAAGAAGACCCATCAGCTGAGGTGCATCTTTGAATTATAAAAATAATGAAATTTTTAGATCTGATGAAAAGAGGATTGAAAACTATGAATGATTAGGTGTTTTAAAAATGGACAGACGGTTACAATTAGATCATGTTTGATTGGGGGAGTGCAAGCGATATGGATTTTTTAAAATAATTAAAAAACCCATGATTAGATCCTGATAGAGAAGATGTTTGATAAAAATGTGGTGGGAAAAAACAGGGTTGTGGTGGTTCGATAGAGGAACTTATCAGATAGTCAGGGTTCCACACTGTGAGATATGATGGTCCAAATATAGTATCATAAAAAAAATTCATCCCACATCGAAACTAAGAAATCTATGATGCGACTTTATAATCTTGAAGCTCCCAAAATAGCCCATAAATCCTCCTCCCTCCTCTATGGTACCACCCCGTAACAGGTCTCTATTGGCATGCTTCTACACCCACCCATGCCACCGTGTCACCCTACATGGTGGTGTGCTCTGGATCCCTTGAACATGCATAAATGTGTTGTAATGCCCCAACCCTAGTTACCCATATTTGGTGCATGATCAGAAAATATTATGTCTCAAAAGACCGATTAGTTTAAAAGCCTTGGAATAACTAGATACATTCATAATTTTTACATTACATCATAAAGTAAAAACTACAACAACATCTTGTCACCACACTCATATCCCCTTTTACTATCTTCGCATGTCATTCATAAAATACTTCTTCACATCCTGTGAAAAATAAAACATAGAAAGGTTTGAGGTCAAATTCCCAGTAAGGATAAAAATATAGCGGAAACATTCATAAATATGCATAAACAATTAAAGAAATGTATAACTAAAACAAAAGCCTTTTAAACTTGAACTTATGCATAATATGGAAAAAATAAAATAAAATTATTCCATTTACTTATTCACATGGATATTCTAGTAGTCGAATAATCAAATGAAATATCAATAACCACTTTCATAATGATGGAATGTATAATGCCAGAATTTCAGAACCACATAGTCAAGGCCTTGGGCCAAGAGTACAAATAAGATTTTGTAAAGGACTTGTTCTAAGACACTATTTTGTCTCATGAGACCTACTGATGCATATATGAGCCATAGCGGGCTCCACCCGTCACTTATTAAGTCTAATTCATTCCATATATGAATAGGTTTAAACATAATATAATCATTTGTATTAAAACTATCTTACGAAATGTCAATAATTTCTCCATAAACCAGGAATATTATAAAAATTACACATCCACAGTCAAAAATATCACAAAACCTTCAATACAATATGGACTTTTTTTATCATAATAAATCAACTTCATATAATCTTAAAATCCATCAAATGATGTTGACATAGATGAAATCAAAACTATTTGAGAGGAATATCACTTTTTTGAAATCACTTAAAAGTCATATAATTATAAAATAAAACATTTACTTTGAAAATTTCTTTATAAGTTTGTAAGGGAATATTAGAAGATTTTATAATGGCTAAAAATAGCTGCACCAGCCGTATAAGTTAAAAAATATTATTACATTAATTCTGTCTTAAAGGTTAAAAATGACCTTGTCTGGAAAATGACAGAATGATTCCTTTATAAACATCTTATAATAATTCAACAATTGTATAAATGAATTTATCCCATAGTCTATAAAATAGCAAGATTTATTTGAAATAAATTTTTAAGAAACATGGATGTGGATGATAAATAATTCCCAATAGATAATTACATATAAACAACCTCAACTAATGAAGAGATTGTGAAATAAACCCTCACCTTGTAATTTTCCTTGGTCGAGGGTAGGTTAAACTATTGCATAATGGTTAATTAATTGTTATTAAATTATTCAAGAATAATTTAAATTAATATGATATCATATATGATCTTTTATCATGGCTTTGTTAATAACATATTAGTATTATCATTATTTCGGGTGTAAACATACTCATTTTCTTTAATATGTTTTATTACATAAGTTGTGTTTGTTATGGATATGTTGTATATTATTTATATCCATAATGATATCAAGACCTTAAAAATTATTTTTAATCATTATATGAGAGTTAGACTTTAATGGATACGATGGGGAATGAATCCCATCGCGTTCGTGGAGACGGTAGTCCGTATGTATGCACGAGTGACAATATCATTCTTTTGATATTAATATAATATATAATTGGATTTTATGTCATATTTAAAGAATAATTATAATGTTATAATTATTATTTACATCAATTACACGTCATTATCATAACCATCCCAATAATAATGTTTTGAATAACAATTACACCACCACGTGGAGACGGTAAGCCGTACGTACGCATGTTTGGTGACATGTCATTCAAAGGATGGATAGAATACTGAATATGGTTTTAAAATATTTATAATAATATCATAATATATATAAGATAATGGATTTATTATTTTATAATGGAAATAAAAATTAATAAATAAGTTTAAGAAGAAAGGATCTTGAAAGAGGGTGGTGATAACATTACCTCTTCTTCGGATTCTTCCTTTTGATTTGATCAAAAGGGATCCTTAGGTTGGATTTATGATCAAAATAAGACCTATAGTTTGATTTTATGGATGTTGGGAGGATATTAGGGCAGGTTTTGGCAGATCCAAATGGATTTGAATGTATGAATTTGAGATAAGGTGGAGTGCCCTTTTGGAAGAGGGGTGATGGGAACCTTTGGAAAAGCTAGAAATATTATTTTATAATAAATTCATATTCGCTTTATAATAGCTAAAAACTTATTTATTTCGATTCTATGTTTGTGATAGGTCGAAAAAAACTCAACCAATAGGCTTTAGATAGGTTTGGGTCACTTTATTAACCTTATCATTTAGTTTTAACTCTTAGTTAATTAGTATGACATTTACCATGTCTTATTGTATTTTTATATTATATAGTTAATAAACATACAATATACTTCCATGAGACAACCAAGTTTTCCATTAATGATACAACTATCATTATATAAGCCTTTTGTCAAAATTTTAAATTTTTAGGAATAGAATACCAATTAATAATATAATATTGGTTTTAAAAACTCTTTTATGTCAATTTTGACACTATTGTTTATTTTGTTTTTTAATATTTCATAGAAGCATTATTACTTCAAAAACAATTCATATAACTAGTCCTAATGTATCATATTATTCTCTAAAAGTATTGGAAATCATATAATGTTTCGAATTACATTTATTTGGATATTTATAATATCTATTATTTTAATATTTCATTAATTAGGTAAGTACTGTATCACCATTGTGTCATAAATAAATTAAATTATTTAATGTCTAAAAATTATAAATAAAATAGCATTATGTAGAAAATATTCTTATATTTCTAATGAATATTTATAATCTAATTTATCTTTTCTGTAACCCTATATTAAAAAAGTTTTAGTAATTAAACATTGATATTAACTCTTTTAACTCTTTATTGAATTAAATAACAATAAATATCCTAATCTAATCCAAGTGGACCCAAATTATAATATTTTATTCCTAAGGTTGTTTTTGGTCTAGATACACATTTAAAATAGAATTAGGACATGTGTTAGGGTAATATTAATATCATTTTTTCCCAAAATTACCCTATTTACTTTTAATTGTGGTAAATACAAGTAAAAAAGTTATTATTCACAAAAATAAATATTTTTATCATATTGAACCACATTTTACTCCTTTATATTAACCCTGTCTCTTGAATTATCAAAATATTACTCAAAGAAGCGGTAAAATAATGTTTAATGGGAATTTGAAAATTTTCCGAGGATGTGGGTAAAAGACGATGAAAAGTTCAACAAAACTTTTATATATCTAAAATTATTATAAACTGACTCCAATGAAATACATTGAACTTTTATAGGTATTATGTATCTATTTTGACCTAAAATAAATTTAAATAAAATAAATAATTTTTTAAATAAAAATTCGGATTTAAACTATAACTCATTTTTTTCACTATTCCTCAAAAAATGAATGTTTTCAGAAAAATACAAAAAATTCACCCTAGGCTAATTTCGATATTTCAATTCCAAAAATTAAGTCCATTTTGATAGATAAATTTTATAAATTTTTAAATAGTGGGCATTACTTTTTATAACGGCTAGTTTGATTGATTATGGTGTGTGTTAGAACTCAAAGTTGCATACAACACACGCTACTGTATTATTCAAAGAGAAGCATACCATTGAAGATTTGGGTGTTACAGTGTGTCCTTAGGGCCTACAATGCATGCATACACCCCTGACATGGAGCACACTAATGTGTACACACCCTTGGGCCATTTTACAAGGGTTTTGAGTGAGATTCCCATCATGGCCTTGAGTGGCTTGGCCTACTAGTCTTCCATTGTCAAGGTGGGGTACTAAACGATTTTTTGGCATAGTAAAAAATTCATTTTTTAAACATAAAAATAAATTTTTAAATAAATATCTATGTGTCTTCAAACAGAGAATATGAATTCTATATTATAACTAAATAAGGTCCTAAAACCAATATTTTCCTTAATTTATAAACACTTGAGTTTTAAAACAAAAATTTCTAAATAAAAGTTTAGTAAATCATAAAAATAATCTTATATTAATATTATAAAAATAAAAATAAAAGTTCTTAAAACCTTGTTTTTATATATATTTAATGATGAATACATTTATAAATGTTTTTCTAGACATTAGAAATATTTAAATACTTTTAATAAATAAATATAGTTAAAATATTAAATACAACAATATTTATTAATTTAATTTTCAAAAAGTACAATTTCGATATCAATAAATATGTTTCTTCATAACAAAACCATGTATTATCAAGTACATACTTACCTTTTAATTTATTATAAAACACAAGGGTTGTGATTCATACCCATTTAAAACATTAAATAATTTTAATTCTAATAAATATAGAGTGAGAGAGTTTATTACATACACATTTATAGTTATAAGTTCAATACACACTATAAACACATGGAAAACTCCTTGTACCTAGACACTTTAAATTAAACCACCAAAATATCCAACTACTATAAGATTTTATAGCTATTGGAGACTCAATAGTCATCTAAAGGAGGAAATAGTTGGGTTTTATTTTTGGCCTTACAAAAACAGGTTAGGGTTTTTCAATTTCAAGACAACATGGTAAAGATTGTGCTCATCATTCTTCTGATGTTCATTACAGTTGCAGTAGTTCTAGATGTTATGATGGTCATTTTGACAGATCTAAAGGACCCCTACTATTTTCATGGGAACTTTGTTGTATTGGGTGGTATCGCTGTGATTTTTATATGTCTTTTAATAAGTATTCTAGGGTAGTGAGGTAGTTTGGACTTATTTTAATGTAATTATTATTAGTGTTTAATTAAATAAGACATGCCATGATTTTTTGAAAACAATCTATGATTATTACATGAATTAAATTAAATAAAATCATATAATATTAATATTACATTTGAAAAATGTTTGTGGTGTCACATATACGATGATTAATTTACGTATCCACAAAACCATTATAGTGACTACCCCTATGTGAAATTGTTTCAGAACTGCATCCAAATTCTAGTATTAAGATAGGCATGTTATTTCCATAAATAAAAACACATCTCTATATTTCAAAAATTTCAATTTGTTATCCTATACACACACCGATCACTTAATCATGTCTCTATGGTTTTCAATTACTATAATATATTAACAATCCACAAAAAATAAATAAATTATTTTTATATAAATTAAACCATTCTAGGTTTTCAACTTAGATTCCCTAGGCATTCACTCCTAGATCTAGTGTTGTAAAACATTCATTAACAATATAATTGATACAAATATATATAAACAAATAATTATTTCAACACATTATTGCTGATTAATAATTATATCTCATATAACTGGAAATAACCCCATGAAGAAAAGTTTTATTATCATTACAGATTGGTAACATAAGATATTTTTTTATGATACATGAGAAAATTTCTCCACATTTAAACAACACTAAATCCACCTCAAGATATCTCCTAGGTTATACACATATTTATAACATTAAGAATAAAAATATCATAATGGGGTTAGTTCAAATTATTATTTAAGACATACCAATACGTTATCAACGCTAATATTATTCGAATGTGAAAAAACATTGGTAAATGAGACATTTCAAATTAAAAACCTCAAACAATAATATTTTTGTTTTAATTAATGAAATAAAGACTTGTAATCTCAAATAGAATGAAAAATACCATGTACAAATCATGATGAATCAGGATACATTAGACATGTGTCATGGAGAATAATCATAGTCTAATAGAAATGTTACATGTTGTTAAATCGTTAAATAAAAAAATTATAGAAAAAACATAAGTAACGAAAATATTTTGAAAAATTATTTCCATATTACTTTCAAAAAATAACATGTTAAAATATTATTCATTATCTCACTCATAAAAAAATTGTAAACAAATTTTCCTATACCTCAATCACAATATAATCTTCTGAAAAAATATTCTAACATTTCAGTCACATAAAAAACATGTGAACAATACATTCACATGTCATTCAAAAAAATATGTCAAAAATCAACACTCATATTATTTAAACAAAATAATCAACAACAATTATTCCAATATCAAATTATAACAAAATACCTTAAAAAAGATTCCATATCTCATTCACACAATGAACATCTAATCACATCTTCTCGAATATCAATCATGAAACATTGCAATATCTTATGTGACATGAGAACCTAATCAATATAGTGGGGGCGATATAGGACCCCAAATATCATTATTCATACATATAAATTATATATGAAATGAAATCATTCATATTATTATAAATTTCACAATGAACGAATTTGTATTGATTATATTTTTGGAAATGGTATCTCACTAAAAATCATTATCATTTGATCAAAAAATCATGAAAACAAAAAAGGATATTTTAAATTAGCACATAATTTGTGATTTATGACCACAATTTCATTTGGAAAAAATAATTATTCAATAGAATATAAATATCAAGAAATACTTTTTCTTAAAAAAGATGCATATATTTATCTAAAATAAAATAATTTTCATGTTTCAATAAAAAAACTTATTAAGATAAAGTGAATTTTTTTTCAACAATATAGTAAAGAAACATACAAAAAATTTAATATTATAATTGATAAAAACTCTATCCAAATTTTAGGTAGAGGAGGAAAATATATGATCAGGGTAAGAAATAGCCATTTAAATATTTTTGTACACATTTATTAATAAACAAAATCATTAAAAGGATAAGGAAACCATTAGTTTAAAATAATTAAAGGGGAATAAAAAGAACTTTTTAAATGAAAACAATTTCATTTTCAACTGGTGAAATGATAAAATTTAATGGAAGTAAAGCACAGTTATTGGAGAAACACCAATAAAATAAAATTGGTATTATTATTAACAAATATTTATTTTCTTGAAATAATAGAATCATAAAGGAAGAATATTTTTTTTGTGAAACTTGATTTATAAAAAAATAATAATGAATAAATATAACATAAAATAAGTAATTAGAAATATTATGTCAATATTAGAATATATTAGTAATTTTTGAGTGATTATGTCCCAGGATATAGGTTTGAGTCACCAGAACCACTTACAATTGGGGAAGAATTTAACTCAAAACCATTTTAAAGAGAAGTAGTTTTAAATTAAACATTAATTACGTTGAATAAAGTTTATTCCATGATATAAAATCCCATTTTGTCAATATATTAACAACATTTATGAATCTAGGTGCACAATAAATACCATGTCTCAAATAGGGGAATTTGGTGATGAAAAACTGTTATGTATTAATAATCATTGTAATAAAAAATAAATAGAGATTAATGTTGATGATAAAATAGAAAGAATCAATAAAATATATATATAACTTATATACCCAATAGGTACTTTAAATACAAAATAAATTAAATTTTGTGTATAAAAAGAAAAGTGTCACAAAGAAGAAAATTTTGAGATGAAACCCTTACCTTGTATACCTCATGACTCCACTATTCTATAACCACATATGTAATAAAAATAAATATATTAATAGATTATCAGAAAACAATATTTAAAACATTAGATTATTATTATATGTATTTTATAACTATATATTAGAAATATATTAACTAATTATAGTTTGTTTTGATTATCAAGTGTTAGATCTTTTGATTCTTCATTATGACAAAAAACCTGAAGAATTGATCGACTCTCACAATGAGTTTTAATGTTATACATAACTATATAATTCAATAATGATTAATCATTTTTTTCGATTATTAATTAATTCCAATATTCATTATGAAAAATATATGAATAAACATTTTGAAACTAAACATGGAAATGACCTAGTTTTTGACATATTTTTCATTTGAAATGTTATAAATTGAAAAATATTTTAAATATTTACATAAAATTTATATAATCATTAAAAAAACATATAAATAACATGATTACATGGAAATAAAATTATATAAAATCCAATTATTATATATATAATATTAAATATATCATCGTTTACATCGGTGTTAATACCGACCAAAACGGTAAAATGATCAAATGGTTTAATGAGTAAGGGGATATATTTAAAAAACTATAATTATATATATATATATATATATATATAAAATAGTATAAAAATATAAAAAAAATTTGTATATCCTCATTAAATCTATCTTATGATCCTTCATTGAATGTTCGTGATGAAAAATCAAATTCATCATTCATAGAGGAGGTAATATGTTGTACACCTGATTAATGATCCCACTTCCCAGTGAATTATTGGAATTGTGGTATATTAAAATGGTTATATATGAATTTTATTTATGAAAAAAAATTCCTCGTATCCATTATCTGTCCCATCCTTGAGAGGTGGTGATGGAGAATGACCAACATCCCGTCATAGAGGTTGTAGTTCTCACTATCACAAAAAAAAATTTATTTTTTCTTATATGATTAAGGGTATTTAATAATATGTATGAAAAAGATATCATTAAATTTTAAAATAAGAAATAAACTTATTTAATTATATTAACAAAGTTAGTTATGATTTAGTAAGAAATGAAGTAAAATAAAATACCAAGTGAAATTACTACCCAAGCTGGAATCATAAATTGTCTCGTTGAATGCAACATGGAAATGAAGGCCTTATAAATAAATTTAAAAAAAGATTATTAATATGGAATTAGATTATAGTAATAGAAACATAGTGTTGTTTCAACATGAAAATATCAATATATGTGAGTTTTGAATTGGTGTTTGTGTTTACTTTTTTATAAGTTGAGAGAACAGTAGTTTTGGAAGAAACCATTTAATCTACAATAATGTAATGTCAATAAAAAATGGTAAATGGATCCAAAAAATCGAATAAGGGATGTGTGTTTGGGTTGATATTATCCTCATCCACACATTTGGTATGAAAGCAAGATTTTTGTTTGGATTTATATGGTGAACATTCAAACTTTTATATTATTTACATTTTACAATGGAATTTATTTTTAACCCTATTAATTAATATTAATGTATAAACTTAACTTATATCTCTTACATAATTTTAACTATTTTATTTCAAATTGGAAATCATATATCTATATATATATTGGAATTATAATTTTAATGTAATTACAGAAAATGTGTTTTTTTTGAAAAACTATGTAATTAATATTAAAATTTTCATCAAATGATAATATTTCCATTTATATTTTATTTGATAATGTCAATTGGATTTAATAAAATAAATAAAAAGTATGGTGGATTATAGTTAAATCCAAAACAGAATTTCACCATCAAAACACTCAATTTGAGGAAAAGACAGAAAATATTTTTTTTGTTAATGTAATGTTTTAATTTAGATCTAAAAATGGTCAAAATAAAATTTATATTTTCAAATAATATTATAAAATTCCTAATATTTTTCTATAAGTAACTATATCACTACATAAAAGGTTCTCTAATTTTCTAGGATACTCATAAATAGTGATAAAATAAAAATAATTATTTTTATAAATACACATATTTTTCTAAGAATTAATATTTTTATAAAAAACTAAAAAATAAATTCTATTTTTTTATGAGGAACTAAAAAATTAATATAATTTTATGAAATTTATATTGAATAATATTTAGTATTAGTTCACAAAATAGAATTCAAAATATAAATAAAACAACTTTTATTGAAAATAACCATTGCAAATATTAAGTCATAATAATTAGTAATATATAAAAGGTAATAACATTAATAGTTTATCATAATTGTCATTATTATTTCGTTATAAATTATTTGAAACCAATATTGTTTTGTAAATTTATGTTTGGTTTATCGAGTAACATACGTTATCAAACATAACATCACTTTTACATAGTCTAGATTTTCTGGTCAATACAACACCTCTTCATATGTAGCATGAATTTTGAATCCATCCCAAAAACTAAAACCGTGTTAAAAAACATATAAAATCAAAATATAACACGAGAAAACTCAATATTAATAATCCTGTAAAAAAATAAAACTTCAAACCAAACCAAAAGTCAAAATGGACATGTAGCGTATGTCTTTAATTTTTTTTCTTCTGACCTTAAGTCACTATTTTCAGTAATGGTGTAAGTATAGAAACTCGAAACAATTGAAATATATAATAACAAATCATATAATAATATAATAATATAATAATATAATTTAATGGTTTTCAAAAGGTGAAAAAAATATTATATAAGTAACTAGCACATTATATTTGTCGTAGTTTCAAACTAAATATAGACTAAGGTTTATTGAATTTATAACAAGAACTAATAAGGTCTACACTATTATGTTCATAAATATTTAAAATCCATATATCATAACTATATCATGACTTAAATTTTTAATGTAATTTGACTTTTATATATATTTCTTTATAATTACACAAGATATATGAGATTTTTTCTCCTATGTATGTGGTTAAAGATTCTAAAAATAATAATTTCACCATCCAGAAATTTTTATACATCAAGATGGTCGATCTGAAAATTAGAATGTGTAAATATCTATAATTATAGATTTTTATTTCATATGTTAATATTTAATATATAAATCTATATGAACCCTTCAAAGTTGATAATTGATTAGGAAAAATACCTTTATATTTGAATGATCCCAAAAAATATATTATGTATATGGAAAGGAAATTTCACTTGATGAATAAATAATGTAGTTGGGAATATATGAATAAAACCAAATTTAAAAGAAAAAAGTGATAAGTAATAATATAATCTATAATTAAAACATTTTTAAAGAAGAATTGAAGAATAATATATGAATAATTATTGGTTGGTAGTGTAGAAAGGTTATGAATAAGATGAAAGTAAAATGTGGTAACTATGAAAATTCTGGAAATCATGTAATGGAATTTAGAAATCCAAATAATAAAATTAAGCCAAAATCATATGTGGTATATCCAGAGTAGACCTGTAGTGATGTAAACTAATTTTATTTCACTAAGATATTTGGACACCACTAGTTTTAATGATCATAGATCTTGATAAATCTTGTTTAATCTTGTATCATTAGTATTCATTATGTTCATATATAATTCTAATTTATTTTATAATGAATTATTTCATAAGATAGTTTGATAATTATTTACTAAGAAAGAGTCACCATTTAATTGACTTCTAGTTATCGGTCTCATCGTTCGATGGGAAAACTAGCAATGTATGAGTCACCATTGAAGTGATACCTCTTAGTCTGAAATTTGGTAAATTGTGAAACATTATTGTCTTGATCTACGACTCCGTTATTTTTAAAAAGCACCAGAAAATGTTTTCATGGAAAATGCACCATTCCTACTAGATCATAATTCTACCGAAGTACCAAACACCACTGATATATATCATAGACCATTCACATGACACAAATCAATAATTTTTGCAAAGGAGAAGACATCATTAGAATAAGACTGGTTTAGATTTTTTGCAAATGATTAGAAAATGATCATATGAAACTGTTAAATTATTATCAAAAAGGGAAAGACACTATTCTTAGGACACCGGTCTAGAATTTTCACTGAGGAAAATGAATTGTTTGTATGACACTGCTCTATAGTTTTTTCAACGGGCAAGATATCTTTCATATGACAGAGGTCTAGAATCTTTGTAAAAAACAACACACAGTTCTCATTACACTGGTCCAAGATTTTTCCAAATCCAAAGACACCATTCTTAAGACACCATTTAGAGAAAAAAATGAGTCACCGCTCCTGTGTCACTGATCCTATGACACCATTCCAGACATAGTCATTTCATCATTTATCATTTAAATTCAAAAAAAATTATGTTCATATTAGATTTATTTATTGATACTGATATTATTAATTATATTTTATACCCTTATCAATAAGAAATACTTGGTAGGAGGTACCAACACATGATGGAGATCATGCTCCCTCATGGACAAAATAAAAACACCCAAGAATAAATTAAAAGGCGTCATGTGAGAATGTTTATAGAGAATGTGTGACACACATAACCAAGATGGGATAATATATACCCACCAACCCCGATATATTAAATTAATAAATAATTTAATTTCAACCAATTAGTGTGAAAAACCTTGCAGAAAACACAAAAAAAATGACAATCCACAAGAAGCTTCTCATTGGATAATAGAACACAAAACACCATCGATACTCTGTTTTGGGTGTTTTTTTCCAAAACATTACTCAAGCTTCACAGATTCTTACTCATTATGTACAAACGCATCAAACACATAACTCATATCATTCTAAAACCCCTCTTATTATCTCTACACTATTGTGTATAATTTTACTACTATTTGAGTTGTGTGTGTTTCTGAAGTATAAATGAACATTGTCTCCTATGATAATGTGAGGGATACAAGATATCTTTACTTGGTCATCATTATACAACACTTTCACCATGCATAAATATAGAATAGGTCTACGTGTGACCTGGTTGTATTTGATTTCCCACATAAAATTATGGTAGAGGTGTAGTTTACCAAGAAAACTTGTGTCCTATTGTAAAAACCATTCTAGGTTGTGGATCAAACATGTTTATATAGTAATCTTGGGGAATTTGATCACGAATTGGATAGAACTAAGTAATTTCTTCAGACTGAACCTCTTTTTTTTATTTGGTATTTTAATGTTTTTTCATATATGTATTTTTTGTAACACTAGTGGAAAAAACGATTAACACGTTGGAATTTTTCACATCGGTTCTATATAATCGATGTTCAGTGTTGTAAAATTTGATTTATCTCATCGGTTATACAATAACAGACATGATAAATCAATGAGATTCGTTTTATATGTCGGTTATTTTATAACTGACATGTTAAAAACTGAGATTAATTTATCCCTATCGGTTATTTTATAACTGACGAGTCATATCGAATCTGGGAGCTGTATCACGTTGGATATAAAATAAGATATTATATAATGTTGATTTCTATAATTTATCAAATCATTTCTAAAATATCGGAAATTATACATATTTATTTACCACATTAGTTATAAAATTACCGACATGATAAATAATTTTTTACGTCGGTTATTAAATAACATATGTTATAAACATAAAAAAATTTATTTTAGCATATCGGTTGTTAAACAAACGATGTGATAAATCATTTAATTGATTTATCGCAATGCATATTCAGTAGTTCTACTTTCTTTAGTCAGGTGACCTATCACTCGTCTCTCTCACATGAAAACCCTAGAAAATGTTCATCAATGTCGTGCCCTCCAACCTTGTTTTTCCAACATCATTTATCATCTATATTATCACCAGATCTATCTGGTCAACTCACAATACTCAAGTAAGACTTACACCTCTCAGTTTCATTTTTTATTTTTTGCGATGCACTAAAATAATTTTCTGAGATATTATTTTTCTATCATTTTTCTTTCTATCATGGTATGTTTCATAGTTTTCGTTTATACCATGAAAAATTATTTTATGGTAAAATAAAACATGGAATTGATATCATGAAAAGTTAAAAAAAATTTGTGTGTTCTATCATGTGTGTCTGTGTTCGTACATGGGGTGTCCAAGGGGGTGGGGGGATGTCCAAGTGGGTGTGGGGTGTCTATAGAAAGAGGGGTTTTCCAAGGGCTGGGGTGTCCAGGGGGTGTCCAAGGGGGTGGGGGTGGTGTCCAGGGGGTGTGGGGGATGTCAAAGGGTTTTGGGGGTGTACAAGGTCCAAGGGGTTGGGGTGTGGTGTCCTAGGGGGTTATGGGGTAGTCCATGGGGGTAGGGGTGTTGAGGGGGGTGAGGGGGAAGTCCAAGGGGGTACGAGTGTCCAGGGGGTGGGGGTGTTTAGTGGGTGAGAGGGTTGTCCAAGGGGGTCGGGGGTGTCCAGGGGGTGGGGGTGTCCAGGGGGTGGGGTTATCCAGTAGGGTGGGGGAAGTCTTGGGGGAGGGGGGCTATCCTGAGTGGTTGTGGGTTTCTAAATCGGGGGGGGGGGGGGGGGGGTAGTCCAGAGGGATGTGGGACTATCCACGGGGCCGGTGGTGTCATGTGGGTGTCCAATAGGTGGTAGGGGTGGTGTCCAGTTTGAGAGGGGGATTCCCAAGGTGTAGTAGTGTCTAGATGGTATCCAGGGGGTGGGGGTGTCCAAGGGGGTAGGTGTATGGGTGGTGTCCAGGGGGTGGGGGTGTCTAGGTGGGTGAGTTGGTTGTCCAAGGGGGTAGGGGTGTCCAGAGGGGTGGGGGTGTCCAGGGGTGGGAGCTGTCTAGTGGGGTAGGGGTTGTCCAGGGGTGGGGGGATGTCCAGAGAGGTGGGGGCTGTCTAGGGGGTGGGGGATTTCCAGAGGGGTGGTGGCTGTCCTAGGGTGTGGGGGTGTCCAGGGGGTGTACAGGGGGTTCCCTTGGGGTCGAGTGGGTAGTCCAAGGGGGTAGGGGTGTCCAGGGGTGAGGGGGTTGTCCAAGGGAGTAAGAGTGTCTTGGAAGGTGGGGTTTCCAAGTGGGTAAGGTTAGGGGTGGTGTCCAACGATGGGGGTGGTGTCTATGGGGTGAATTGACTGTCCAACATGGTAGGGGGTGTCCATGGGGTGGTGGTGACAAGGGGTGGGGGCTGTCAAGGGGGTGTGGAGGATGTCCATAGGTGTGGGGTGGATGTCAAGGGGAGGGTAATGTCTAGAGGGGTGGGGGTTTTCTAGGGGGTGGTGGTGTCCAAGGGTGTCCATTGGGGGTTCCTATGGGAGAGGGGGCGTTCCAAGGGGGTTTTAGGTGTACAGGGGGTGAGGGGGTTGTCCAAGGGGGTAGGGTGTCCAAGGGGTGGGGGTGTCTAGGGGGTGGGGGTGTCCAAGGGGGTAGGGGAAGGGCTAGTGTCCAGGGGGTGGAGGAGGGAGTGGTGTCCATGGGGATGAGTAGGATGTCCAATGGGGTTGGCGGTTTACATGGGGTGCGGTGTCTAGGGGTGAAGGGGTCATCCAGGGGGTGGGGTATCCATGGGGTGGGGGTCCCAAGGGTGGTGGGGGTGTCCTGAGGGGTGGGAGGGGTCAGTTTAAGGGGTGGGAGGTGATTAGTGGGTTGGGTGTCTGTGGGTTGGGGGTGGTGTACAAGGGGTGTTCAAGGGGGTGGGGGGTGGTGTCCAATGGGGTAGGGGGTTGGAAAACCTCCACACCCCCTGGACACCACTCACCCAACCCCTTGGACATCCCACCCCCATGGACACCCCAACCCCTGGACAGGCCCCACCCCATGGAAACCCTTTACCCCCTTGGACACCATGGACAACCCCTTACCCTATGGATAGCCCCTACCCCTTGGACAACCCCACTACCCCGGGATATCACCCTACCCCCTTGGACTCCCCCTTGGTATATATATATATCCCAACGGTTTCATTGAAATTGTTGGCATATTTTAACTTCTGGAAGTCTATATCAACGGTTCCTGTAGAATTCTTGGTATAGGGCTATTGCAACTACCATTATCCCAACGATGTGTGAATGAATACATATTTTAATATTTATACTTCATATTGATTCTTTACGGAAGGGTGAATTTGGTATCTAGTTTCACCAGGATGTATTCTGTGTCTACCTTAAGAAGAAATGACCCATGATGAATTTAAAACTATTATATCTATCTATATTTTTAAAAAAAATAATTTGCATGCATATATTTTTGAAATATTCATATTATGTTTTATATTTCAATTTTTTTAAATAAAAAATATGATATTTTTTATATAAATATATAGTTTTCTTATCTTAACAATATGTATAATTTTGATATTTGTTAAAGGTAAAAATGATTCGAAGATGGATTATGACACATCGAATGAGTAACAAATATGAAGATGGTATTGATGCTTCTTTGAAATTTTCTAAAAAAAATGTTCCAACAAGTGGAATTTTTTTTCTCCATGCCTAAAATGATTGAATATGAAGAAGTTAAAAATTAGAAAGTTTAAATATCATCTGATTTTTCATGTTTAGAATCTGAGTTACTGCCTGTGGATTTGGAATAGTGAAACTGGACATAATGTCAGATCTACAGATGATGCTGATTTCAATGTTGATAACTCTGATGGAATTGAACAATGGCTTCATGATATTATAGAAGAACAAATTTATATAAAACCAACAGATGTTTCTCTATATGGTGCTTCCAAAAAAACCATTGTAACATAGTTTTACAGATTTTACGGTTTTGTCGGAAGTGTTAAGATTGATTAACCTAAAGGTGAAACATGGATGGAGTGACCGAAGGTTTACAGAGCTACTAAAATTATTGAAAGGCATTCTTCCAAAATACAATGATCTTCCAGATTCACATTATAAGGCCAAAAAATATAATCCCTGATGGGATTGGGATACAAGAAAATACATGTCTGTCAGAATGAATGTATGATATATTGGAATGAATACAATATTCTATTAGTGTTTTCTAAATGTAAGACATCACAGTATAAGTTGAAAGAAAAATGACAGGATAATATAGAGATTACAAAGAACCCTTCCAAGGTATTTTTGTATCTTACTTTAATTCATCATTTGAAACATTTATATTATAATTCACATGATGCCAAAAGGTTAAGATGGAATGCTGATGGGCGGATATGTGTTGAAAAAATACGTCATCCAGCTGATTGTCTACAATAGAATAAAATTGATGATAAGTATCCCACATTTGGAAATGAAATTATAAATCTTAGACAATAGTTTCTCATAGATGGAATTAATCCATACTGAACCCTCAATAGCACACATAGTCCATGTCTTGTTTTATTGGTAATTTAAAACCTCTCTGTTGAAGTTTGTATGAGGGTGAAAATATGTCATATTGAGTATAATGATCTCTTGTCCTATGAAACCCAGAAATGATATTGATTTTTTCTTTTCACCATTTAATTAAGTTTATAAAATTTTATGGGATGATGGTATTGGGGTGCATGATTATTATAAAACTGAATATATTCAACTACATGCAGTTCTTATGTTTACTATAAGTGACTTCCTAGAATATGGAAATTTGTTTGCATATATTGTTAAGTGGCATAAAGCATGTCCAATTTTCCATCAACATAATTCATATTGTCAATTTCATCATGGGAGGAAGTATACATCAGTTATCGAAGGTTTTTGCCTATGGATAACTCTTATAGAAGACTAAAAAAAGCATTCAATTCATCACAAGAATTTTATATTCCTCCAAAACCTTTATCCCCTGATGTATATTTTTCGAGGGTGTAAAACCTTGATGTGACATTGGGAATGACACATAAATCTGGTAATGATAGACATACTTGTAAGAAAAGGTAAATATTATTGTGCTACCATATTAGAGATATCATGAAGTGAAAGATAATATTGATGTCATTAATGTTGATAAGAATATCTACAGTAGTTTTATTAGAACATTTTTAGTTATTAACAGAAACAAATATGGGTTTAATGAATGATTAAACTTACTAACAATGTGAGTAAATTTGGAGTTAGCTCCCACTCTTAATATAATATGAACATTTCTTCCACCAGCTTGTCATAAATTATCCAAGAGGGAGAAAATTAGCTTATGTCAGTGTCTTCATGATATTAATTTTCCTCAAGGTTATTCTTAAAATATAAAATAACATTTCTCTTTGAAGGATTTGAAGTTTATAGGTATGAAATATCATGATTTTCATGTCATGATGCAAAAACATCTACCAATTGCATTGGATAGAATATTGTACATCTATTTCAGAAATACTATAAAGAAGTTGTGTTATTTTTTAAATTCAATTTTTTATAAGGTGATTGATGTTAATGCTATGAAAATTTTGGAAAAGGATTCAATTAATATACTCTAAAAATTTAAAATTTATTTTAATCCATATTTATTTTATATAATGGTGCATTTAGTGATTAATCTGGTTCAAGAAATAATTCTTTGTAGACTTGTATATAATGGGTTGATGAATACTTTTGAATGTTATATAAAAATATTGAAGGGGTATGCTAAGAATCTCTATAGACTTGAAGACTCTATTATTGAAAATTATATTTCTGAGGAGGTTGTAGAATTTTGTACGAGCTACATGGCTACGGTGGATAACATAGGTTTGCATACATCTTTCCATAAACTAGTTAACAATGAGGGAAAGGGGATTCTTGGCATGAAAGTCATATCAATGTAGGCTGAACATATGAAGAAGTTAGAATTATAAATATTGAAAAACAAAGTATATGATCAACTATATATCATATTGGATATTAATGAGTTGAAATAATGTTATCCAATGAAGAAAGAAATGGGATTCTGAATGATAACAACAAATTTTTTTGTCTTGGATTAGAAAGAACGTTCATGGTAGATCAGATGCATCAGATACATTTGGCTAGTCAGTGGTTGGTCCATGTTTAAATGTGATAACATGGTCCGGGTATCACATTAATGGTT
This sequence comes from Viscum album, assembly GCA_963277665.1. Classification (NCBI taxonomy): domain Eukaryota; kingdom Viridiplantae; phylum Streptophyta; class Magnoliopsida; order Santalales; family Viscaceae; genus Viscum; species Viscum album. The sequence goes on from OY728130.1 coordinate 1,718,065,131, forward strand.
ATACATTTCATAAGAAATCCCAGGACAATAGAAGGGTAGTTCATAATAGTGGTGTATTGGTGTTTGTAGAGGCAATTCATTTTTCTAGTTTTAAATACAAAAACCCAATTTCTAAATCAAGTAAATATAATGTAGTCATTGAAGAAATATGGGAGGTTGATTACTTTGAAATTAATGTACATGCTTTTAAATACAAATGGTTTATAGGTAACAATAGTGGAATACATGATTAATTTGGAATGACAGTTGTTAATTTGAATAGATTGTAAGACACATAAAATTATGTTATAATTGTAACCCATAAAAAATAGATTTTTCATGTAGTTGATCAATCAGATATGTAGTGGTCTATTATTTTACACGGGAAAATCAATATGTTGGTGAGGATCAACACGTTCAATATTCTGATTTATGTGAGAATCCTACTTCCATGGAAATATTATCAGAACATAATGATTAGCATGTTGAAGACATGGTTTGTGCCTTAACAAATGATCATGACAAATAAATTTTAGAAAACTATCCATTTTTAAATCTTTAATAGTACATGTTACATATTTTTATTTCTTATTTACATTTACTATTTTTAGAAAATGTTTGATATTGTAATTATTTTCTTTAAAAAAATGCATATTAAAACAAATAAGTAGATGTTTTTGTCTATTTTAATTTTATTAGTTCAGTTAATCATGTTTACCATTATGTAAATTATATTTCTATTATTTTTGTTGAATAAAAACTACTTTACCATGTTTACAATGTTTAACATGTCTACCATGTCTACCATGTATACCATGTGTACCATGTTTACCCTGTTTTCTATGTCTACCATGTCTACCATGTCTACCATGTCTACCATGTCTTCCATATCTACCATGTGTACCATGCTACCATGTTCACCATGTATACCATAGTTTACCTTTAAGTAACATATATATTTATTGATTTTGTTTAATGTCAATTTCACTACCATGTTTACCAAATATACCATTGGTTAACATGCTTAATATATTAAACACATTTACTATTATTTAACTTATTTCAATTTTCCATTTTATGTTTACATTATTATTGTAATATTTGAATTTGAATATTTGTCAACTAATGTTTGTTTTTTTGATTTGATGGATAATGACAGATCAATCAGTTCATAAACCACATTATTTTAGGGATGAGATTATGGATCATACCTCTGGTGAGGAATATTCACATGCTCCACTTGATGTTCTCCAATATTCCACATGTGCTCTCATTATGATAAAGAAGATTTCAATAGTTGGTAAACGTGGGTGAACATGTTTACCAAAATTATCACTTGCCCGTACCCAGGACCATAGGATAATAATTGAGTTTCATGGAAATGATATTACTAGAGGTCAAAATGAAAAATGTTTTAAGAGTTTTGTATCCCCTCATGGTGAGAGAAAAGTAAGCATTTTGTATGATGATTGGGGAAATGTTGACAAAGAGATAATATCTCAGTTGTGGGAGATGATTTTGGTATGATATTTCGCAATTGTTTCCATATTTATTAAATGTTTCTTATATAATTTTTTTACCTCTTCTTTATCATATGACATTTGATATTCCTGACACTGGTGGGGTTAAGTAGAAATGCTTATCGACACCTGCTAGGATATTAAGGTTTTCAAATCAACCCACACATCTGATTTCATTTTTGGAAATAGGATTCATGTAAATTAGTTTCATATATATCCTTTCACAGATGAATACACATGGAGATAGTTTTCTGAACATTGATGAAATGATTCATTTTTAGTAAGGGAAATTAATCTTTTTTAATCTTTTATATATAAATAATATTATTAATGATTTTTAATGATTTATTATTCTTAATTTACAGCAATCCAGGGCATGTCATCAGGAGAACCAATCTAAAAATTCATACCCTCATAGTTTATCTTGTGGAGGGTATACATTATTAGAAGGAAAAATGATGAAAAGAAAAATAAAACAACTGAGAGCTGATTCTTTATGCTCTTGAGAGGTTTCCACTCAATCCCCTCTATATGGACATTAAAAATGGAAGAGATCTAGGATAGAAAAAAGGGAAATTTCATTCTGAATAATCGCGAATCGTTTCTATGGGGATTGTAAGATTTTATTTTATTTATTTCTGTTAACTATGTTATTTATATAATTTGAATAATTACATAAATTTTCAATTAATTAATACAGTATTATCTTGAGGAGTAGAGCTCAAAGGGGGTATTTACAGCTTTTGAAAGTCAAGATAATTTTTCAAAAGCATTTGGAAATCCCGAACATCCTAGTGATGTATAGGGATATTCGAGGGGTGTATTGGTAAGAAACATGCTTCCACATTCTTAAACTTCTACCATTGAAGTTCATTATAAAAATAATAGTATACATGGAGGATTAGGTTCATAATATTAATGCAACGAGGGAGGAAATGATCATTGCATCAGTACAGTATATGTTTGCAAACATGAAAAGACAATTTCAGACAGTAGCTCCCACTCATCCACTCCCCCCTACAGACCCAGTTATCGATCCTCCAGCTCCTCTAGTAGATGCCACAACCCCACCTCATCATACAGACCCCATTTTTTGTTTTTCTACTCCACTGAAGCATCCTACTTATTGAGAGTTCTATGTTGATGATCCTCAACATTATATAGTTTCACATGGGCTGGTATATTGTCTTAGATATATAATTCATCATCAATAGTTATACGTAGAGCATCACATGGTGACTATATTGGATATTATAGATAGATTAGCTTGATTAAAATTACCTACAGATGAGGTAACGACAATTGGACATAGTATCAGCCATTTTTTAATTTGGAAATGAAGACATCTGCGACTCATTACCAAAGAGGTTGTATTTTATATTGTCTATATAATTTTTTTATTAATGATGTTTCCAAATTTAAAAAGTAATATATTTTCTTATTTTTATTTACAGAAACACATCAAAGGTAAATAAATAATGTATAGACAACAAGAAATACAAATGGCTACGACATCATATATAGATTCTAGTAGTCTTGAATTATTTTCAAGATATTAAAATTTCATGGTGTATCATTATGAGTTTCCAATTAAATCCCATGATTTTGGACATGAAAAAAAGTGGGGATTCTGAAAAATGATATCACGTAGCTTTTTACTAGAGATAAGATGGGCATCAATGTAGTGAAAATATTTTCCATTAAATTCTTAACTCATTTTCCCAGAATTATATTTTATAAAAAATTATACTTATGTCTGTTTTGTTTCATGAATCTTTATAACATGTGTGAGAATAATGAGCAGAAAAATGTATATAGATTCATGATGCACATTTGACTTCCCCAGAATCACATGAATTGGATGAGAAATAAACAATGATTTATATTAGTAAATGTTTTGAACAGAATATAATCAAATTATGTTTGTTGATGCCTTTTTGTGAGTGGTATGAAAAAAATATCTAGTGAAGTGTTCATTATATTTTAACATAAAAATCCACTAAACTTTAATTTTCATTTATCAGAGTTCGTTGGATGTTATGTGTTTTTCTCTAAGGGAGAAAACACTTTATTGGATATGCTCTACCCAGGGTGATGTGTAGATAAGTTTTAAGAATTTTTTAGAAAAGTAAGTTTAAATTTATTAATAGTTTAATATATAATAATTAATTTTAAATTTATCCTATTAATAATATTTTATTACTGGGTATGGGTCTACCTTATAAAAAACACAAAGAAATGTATTTCCAAGATCAAATATGTAAATGCAAAGGCAAATATCAATTTATAATTTTAATTTTTTGATGTATTACATAAAAATAATATTTTGAATTTACACACAGTTAAATAGAATTTTCATGAACAACAAGGCGTCATCGAATGAGAATATCATATGTTATGATTTGTGTATGAAATAATTACTACTGGAACACTTTTGAACATTTACCTAGTAATATTTCATTTTAAACATTGCCATAATCATTAATTTGAGTAATTCATCATACATGTTAAATAATATCATTTTAATTTGTATCTATTTGATGACCATCAACCATATAGTTTTCAAGAGGTCAAACTCTTATAAGTAGAATGTTCAAATTATTTTACTCCTTTAATTGGATTTCATTGTACTGTAAAATGAAATTTTAAATATTTTCAATATAATTATGTATTTTGAAGTCGTTTTGGATGGATTTAGGTTTTTTTTTAATTTAAATTTTATGTCTTGAATGCTCTATATTTGAATGTTTAATTTTTCTATTCTTCTTGTTTTGGTCTAGTTCTGATAGTTCTTTTGGTATGGATTCTGGTCTGGTGGTGTCCAGGGGAGGTCCATGGGTAGGAGGGCTCTCTCGGGGGTGGGGGCTTCTGGGGGTTTCTAGGTGTATTCTGGGGGGTCATGTGGGTGGTAGGATTCCAGGGGTGTGGGAGAGTTTTCTAGTGGGGTGGGGGAGTCCAGGGTGTCCATGAGTGTGAGAGGGCTTTCTAAAAGGGTGGGACTGCTGTCCAGGTGGTGTCGAGGGGTATGGGTGGTGTCTAGAAGTGTGGGGGATGTCCAGGGATGTCCATTGGTGTGTGAGGTGTTCAGGAGGGTTGCAGTTGTCCAGGAGGGTGGGAAGACTCTCCAGGGGGGTGAGGGACTATCCTTGAGGGTGTTGTGGGTGGGGGTAGCTATAAAGGAGTTTCCATGGTTGTGGGTGGTGTCCAGTGGGGTGGTTGGTTTCCAAGGGAATGGGAGGGTTGTCCGGGGGGATGTTCGGGGAGTCCATGGGGGTGGTTGGGGGACCAGGAGGGTGGGTGGGCTGTCCAGGGGTGGGGGATATCAAGGTGGTGTCCAAGGTTGTGGGGGTGTCTAGTGCGGTGGGGGTTGTCATGATGGTGTCCAGAGGTGTGTGGGGGGGGGTGTCTAAGAGGGTGGGGCTGTCCAGGAGGGTGTGAGGGTTGTCTAGGGGGTGGGGGACATCCTCGAGGGTTGGGGGGTATCCTGGGAGTGTCCATGTGGGTTGTCCAGTGTGGTGGGGGTGTCGAGGGTGTCCATGGGTGTGAGAGGGTGTCACGTAGGGTGGGTGGGCTGTCTATGGGGTGGGGGGATATCCATGGGGTGTCCAGGTGAGTGGGGTGGCCAAGGGTGTGTGGGGGTGCCCATGATGGATGGGATGTCCATAAGGGTGGGAAGGTAGTCCAGGGGTGTGGGTTGTCTCATAGGGTTCGGGGGTTGTCTACTGAGGTGGTGGTTTTCCAGGGGTGTGAGAGGGTTTTCCAGGGTGTGGGGGGTATTTGGGGTGCCCATGGGGGTGGGAGGGTGTCCAGAAGTGTGGGTGGGATGTCCAGGGGGTTGTGGGATGTCTTGGGGGTGTCCAGGGGGTGGGGGTGGTGGATTTTCCAGGGGGGTGTCCAGGGGCGGGGTTGTCCAAAATGGTGGGGTTATCTAAGAGGGTGGGAGGGATGTCTAGTGGGTGGGGGTTGTTCTTGAGGGGGGGGGGGTGTTCAGAGGGGTCTAGGGGTGAGGGGGATATCCAGTGGGGGGGGGGGTCCGAGGTTTTAATGGGTTTCGGAAGGTGTCCAGGAGGGTGGGCGGGTTGTCCAGGGTGTAGGGGATGTCTAAGGGGTGTCCAGTGGCGGGGGGTGTCTAGTGGGGTGGGGTAATTCATGTGGTTGTCTAGGGGTGTGTGTGTGGGGGGGGGGGGGGTCCTAGCGGGTGGGGGCCACACCGGAAGTTGGGTGGGTTTTCTATGGGGGTGGGTGTTGTTCTGGAGGTTGAATGGGGGGGGGGGGCTGTCTAGGGGTGCCCTGGGGTGTGAGGGTGTCCTTTGGGGTAGAGGTGTCCAAGGTGCCCATTGGGGTGGCAGGGTGTCTAAGAGGGTGGGCGGGCTGTCCATGGGGTGTGGGTTGTGTAGGGGTGTGGGGGTGTCTAATTGGGTGGGGGCTATCCAGAAAGTGTCTAGGGGTGTTTAGGGGGGAGGGTTTCTAGGAAGGTGGTGTTAGCCCATGGGGGTGAGAGGGTTGTCCCGGGGGTGGGGGCTATCCAGGGGGGTGTCTAGAGGGGGTGTTCCATGGGGGGGGGGGGGGTCAGGGGATGTGTGGAGGGCATTCCAGGGGGTGGGGGTGCCCAAAGTGTCCATGGGTGTGGGAGGGTGTCCAGTAGGGTGGGTGGGATGTACAGGGGGAGGGGGCTATCCAATGGGTGTCCAGGGGTGTGGGGGTGTTCAATATGGTGGGGGCTATCAAGGAGAGTGGGAGGGCTATCCAGTGGGGTGGGGGTTTCTAGGGCGTCCATGGGGGTGGGAGGGTGTCTAGGAATGTAAGAGGGTTGTCAAGGGGAGTGGGTATGTGTATGGGTTTGTTGGGGGGCTGTCTATGGTGTATCACGAGGTGTGAGAGGGTGTCCAATGTAACGTCCCTATTCCGGAATCCACCCAGAGGCCCCCCGTACATGATTGTTCACATGGCATTAAGCGCATTTCATCAAACACCAGAGGCAGCCGACTAGCTGTGAGGGCCTGGGGTTTGATAGTGGGGAAACTATTCCCTCATTTGTAGAGTACATAGTGGAAGTAAAAAATCATGCAATAGTGGGAGTCGTAAATAACCAACAACAGTGAACCAAGAAAGACTGATAAAATAAATAGTCGGTGCAAGGAATAATAAATGATGCATTATTCATATGTATAGGAGAGAATCCAAAAAAAATGCTTGAATACAAATAATACCAAACCAAAGAATAAAATAAAACATTAATGACTACTCACCATCGCAGGCATAGAATGGTCTCATGCTCTCCAACTCCACAACAAATAATGTACCTGAAGTAGAAGGGAACTTTCCCTTATCTATACCTGCAGCAATATAATCTGTTTGGGCCCAAAAACATGACCCAAATAGGGTGTGAGACTAAATCCCTGTAGGCAAACACGAGAAGATCTCTGTTTAACATTCAGTGAATATATAGAAGGTAAAAGTACAGAAAACTGTAAACAAAAAGGAACAAATTATTAAACAATCCATAGTTCCAAATTGTGCAATAGTGAAATAAATAGTTAAACCTCCAATAGGTACCCCTCTTGGGAAGTACTCATGGCCATCGCTTTTGGTCCTACCTAAAAAGTGCAAGTAAGCCCTTTGGGTTTCACACTTAGTCTAACCCCTATTTTTCTACATATGAATATAATAAGACTCTATAAAGAAGCACTCACATTCTATCCCCTTATAGTAAAAGGTAAAGAATGACCCTCTGAGAAGTTCCCACAGTCCATTCCCCTTATAGTCTAGAGTAGTCATGGACTCACTGTGGAAGCTCAGACGTCAATTCCCCTTATAGCCCCATGGTCTAGGACTCTCGGACGAAGCTCACTCTGTCAATTCCCCTTATAGTCCTGGTCTTACAATTCATTCAAAGTCTCTCTGAGGAAGCTTTGGTTGTCAATCCACTTATAGTCCAATGAAAAAGGAAACATTGAGGAAGCTCACTTGGTCAATTCCCCTTATAGTCCCATTTTGTTCTAGACTCTCTTACGATTCTCACTCGATCAATCCCCCTTATAGCCTAAGTGCTCAAAGACTCTCTAAGGAAGCACAATCAGTCAATTTCCCTTATAGTCTACTAAACCAGGTTCTCACGACCTTGTGTAGGTCAATGAGAATAGTAGTGTAAAATGGAAAAAGTAAACCTACAGAACTACTTACGTACAATATAAAATATATCAAGCATGTAATAAAAACAACTCTCCATCATACAGCATCAGGCATGGAAAACAGGTAAAACAGCCAAAGGCAAAACAGGACCAAACGGTCGTAAACAGAAAATGGTTGGAAAAAACACATCCAAATCATAGCAATAAAACCTATTCATAACCAACTTACCTCTACAAAAGCATACAAGAATGGAAAGAAATCAACAGGGGTAAAATGGTGAACACACAATACTTCGTTCAAGGGTATTGGTGGAATTTTCACATCATACTCAAAGACATTGAACAGAAAGGAAAAAACCACGTTCCTTGACATTAGTTGATCAATATACATGATCCTAAACGCCTAAATATCATTAGAACATTGTAGATCTATGAAAAAGTCTAAAATATTCAACCCAAAATAACATGGAAATGAAGAGGAGTTGGAAAAAGATGCACTGGGAGATGGAAGAACACACAGATACGATTTCAACACAATCACTGGTGTTCAAATCAGAGGACGGATGGAAGATCGAGGGCTCGTCGATGATATGTAGTCGTACTGGTTCTCTCAGATGATGAGGTCAAAGAAGATGTGTGTTATGGCTATTATACGTGACCCTGGTGAGTTTAATGAAAACAAATAAATTACACGACGTGTACTTTTGAAGTACACAATGTGTAATCTCCTTTTCTGTACTCTGATTTAGGCGGGCACCATGTCACACCTACATGGCCATGTGTGTGGACATGACACGACCATCAAACAGCCTCCAGCTACATCGTAGTACATGACATGTACTCATAAAGTACATTGTGTGTACTTTGAAAATTTCTAGATTTTCATCTTTTAATAAAAAACAACTAGAAAGGAAAAAACATAACTGAAAAAGAAGATCATGGTTCTTACAAAATCCCCCATTAAATGAATTCATCCCCAAATTTCACTAGCATGGCATAGAAGAAGAAACCCCAACCAACTCTAGCCATTGAGCTCGTAGATCGGCCTCGCTCTCCGAAGTCTCGTCCAGTACTAGCCTGTGCTTCCATAGCACTCATACAAGAGGAACAGACCAGCCTAAGAGAACCTTTGAACTTTGATCAACAATCCGGATAAGATGCTCCTCGAATACCTCATCCTCTTGAGCTCAACCACGTTAGGTTGAAAGACATGAGATAGGTATGAAAAGTAATTCCGGAGCTGAGAGAGGTGAAAAACATCATGCATAGCTGGGTTCTTCTAAGATAACTGCAACTGATAAAAAAATTACCCTACACTTTCCAACACCACAAACGGCCTGACGTACCTCGGCGAACGCTTATCCTGTCTTCTAATCCTATTGTGTCCCAACCTCTGTGTAAAATGCAGGAAAACCTTATCCCGACCTAGAACACTAGAGGTCATCTCCACTGATCTGCATAAGACTTCTGACGAGACTATGCAGTAACCATCCTCTTTTGAATCAACTCTATCAGCTCTGTTGTCTCCTGAACAAGATGAGGTCCCAACAAAGCTGCCTCTTCTACCTCCATCCAGCATAAGTGTGATAGGCATATCCTACCGTAGAAAGATTTATAAGTTTCCATCGGAGTAGTTGTTTGAAAACTATTGTTGTTGGAAAACTCCACAAGAGGTATGTACTTCTCCCAAGAACCTCCAAAATCTAGAATGCAAGCTCGGAGCATGTCCTCAAGCACCTGAATCATATGCACAGACTAGAAATCTGTCTGGGGGTGATAAGCTATACTCAAAAGTAATTGTGTACCTAAGGTCTTCTAAAGCCCCTACCATACCCTAGAAATAATCATGTGTCCCTGTCTTAAACAATGGACTGTAGAACTCTATATAGACATACAATCTCTTGGATGTACAACCGTCCCATCTCATCAACATTGAAGATCTCCTTGATTGGCATGATGTGGGATAATTTCATAATCCTATCAATGAAAACCCACACTTCATCATTCCCTTGAGGAAACCTTGGAAAACTTGTCACGAAATCAATCACAACATCATTCCACATCAATTCGGAATTGGTTAAATGCTGAAAAAGCCATGTTGGTCGCTGATGCTCCGTCTTCGCCTACTGAAAAGTGGAACACCTCATGAAAAAACCAGCAACGTCCCTATTCATACCAGGCCACCAATACTGATGGTGTAGATCACAATACATCTTGGTGATACCAAGAAGAACTATCCAAACTGTGGAATGAAAATCCCGCATCAACTCCACATGTATATCTGGAGTCACCCATACACGCCCCTGGAAATGAAAGATCTCATCCTCACCTATGGTTCATCCAAGAATAGGGTCCTCTCCTGACACTCTCTCCGTCATGACTAGGACTTCATAATCTGATAGAATCCATATTTGAACTCGATCAAGAAGAGCAGAGGTAACCGATACAGGAGAAAGATACGTTTTCCCTTGATTGTCTTGCACCTCCAAATGCATCTCAGAGAACTGAGCCATAAATTACCACTCACAACTGTCCTCCGGAACTGCCTGTATCTGTATCCTTACGCTCAACATGTCAGCCACTACATTGCCTTTCCCAAGAGTATAATCAAGCTCGAAATCATTAGATTGTAGGTACTCTACCCACCTTCACTGTCTCAAATTCAGATCACACTGAGTAGAAATGTACTTGAGAATTCTTTGGTCAATGAAAACCACAAAATCCTCTCCCAGAAGGTAATGTCTCCAACAGTATAAAGCATGAACAAGTGCTTCCAACTCCAGATCATGTGTTAGGTAATAAATCATCATGTGGCTTCAACTTCCATGACCCCCGTATGCAACGCCTCCATCTCCCTGCATGAGCACAACTCCCAGCCAGATACCTGATGCATCGTAGTAAATAGTATAGCTCCCACCCAGATTCAGCAAGACTAGTATTGGTGCTGATGTCAACCTTCCTTTCATCTTCTGAGAGTTGGAATCACATAAATCTAACCATAATAACTTCCCACACTTCATAGTCAAACTCGTCAGTCGTGATACTAAGTGTGAAAAGTCAGGTATGAATCATCTGTAGTATCCAGCCCACCCTAGAAAACATTATACCTCAAAGACAATCTTCGGTTGCACCCAGGAAACTACTACTCTAACTTTATCTGGGTCTAATGATACACTTGTCTCATAGATGACATGACCCATAAAGTGAATCTGACCCATCCAAAAGTGGAATTTTGTGATCAAATCATATAATTGATTCTCTCTCAGTGTACTGAAAACGATCACAAGATGTGTGTCATGGTCGTGTCGAGTGTGAGAGTACACCAAGATGTCATCCATGAAGGAAACCACAAATGAAATAATGTAAGGATGGAACACTTGGTTAATTAGTTCCATGAAAACTCCAGGCGCGTTTCATAGTCCGAACAACAAAATCATATACTCATATAGACCATACCAGCTCCATAAGTCTATATGAGTTATATCAGATAGTCTAATGAACAAAATATGATAACCGGATATCAATTAAATATTTAATAACACTCGGGATCCTCGAAACAGATCAAAGAGATCATCAATCCTCAGCAAGGGATATCAGTTCTTGACCATCAACTGTTTCATCTTCTGATAGTCCACACAAACACTGAGGTTGATGTATGCCTTCTTCACCAACAAGACAGGAGAACCCCAAGGAGGAGTATTGGGTCGGATGAAACCCTTTGCATGCAACTCCTCCAGCTGCTTCTTGAGCTCTTGTAACTCTGGTGTATCAATATTTTAAGGAGGAATGGACACATGTGACACTCCTGGAACAAGATCAAATGAAAAGACTATATATCACTTCGGAGGGAAACCTAAAATGTCCTCTAGAAAGATGTCCCTAAAATAATCCCCCACTGAAGGAAAGTCTAATTGTGAAGTACCTCGATCATCCAGATAGAGACTAGCAATCTATTCCATAACTCCTCCTAACCCATGATGCTTTGGACCCGTTCTTCTCTCCTGAACATCCCACTCGCCCTTATGATGAAATGATCCACCCTATGGTGATACGAAACTCACTATACGGTGATAAGAGTCAATGAATTTATGGAAGGGAACTAGCCATTCCATTCTGAGAATGAAATCATATCTCTTCATCTCTAAGATGTAGAGGTCCCATAAGAAGTTACATCCACCAAACACTAAAGGGAACTCCTGACACTGACGTACACTAGGTGTTCTCTTCCCAATGGTATGCCATGCATCAACATACCAGCATAAGAAAAGATACAGAACCCAAGGCTCTCCAAAATAGTAATAGAGATAAATCTATTGGAATCCCCCATGTCAAAAATAGATGAAGATAAAACTGAATCTACTAAGATAGCACCTCGAACTTTAGAAGGTCTGGGATGCTACTCTTGTTGGGTCTGCTCCACTGCAAATGTCTGGCCTACGCCGCGTCCCTATGAACATGCTTGACCTCTCTGAACTGATCCACCCTGCTTTCACAGAAGGACCTATGACTAACTACCCCGGCCACAACCTCTACCTTGTCCTGAGCGGACAGAATAAATCTTGTTCGCTAACTTATGAGAAACTTTTCATGATTCTCTTGAACACGAGGTTATATAAGAACCCATGCCTCTAGCTGCCGGAGAGAAATACTGATAGAAACCCTAGAGATGGCCCATCATGCCACAAGATCCGCACAACATCAGGTTTATTAGGCAATGTGGCCCGATATTCCTACTCCTCCCACACTGTTAGCACAACACATGGCTACCAGAAGGTCCATCCTGCATACTTTGATCTCCACGTGCAGTCTCCCTACGACGCTTCATGCTATCAGCTTGGGGAATACTAACTCTGGATGTCGAACCTCCATGGATCACAGCTCTAAAATCCCTCAAGATTAAACTCAGTAATCAGTGTCTGGTTGTTGATAGAGGATATCAAAGTCAACCTGAATATGTACACCTAGTAGCAGATATCCTCCCTAAGACCGCCCTAAAACTTCCTAGCAAGGGACTAATCAACAACTGCTGGAATAGTTGTGAAATTCTATAGCTCTATGAATCGAGAGGAATAATCCATAATATTAAGAGTACCCAACTGTAGGCTCATGAAATCTTGGGATCGGTTGCCACTCAATTTCACTGGGTAGAAGTAATCGTAAAAGATAATCTAGAACTCCTCACAAGCCATATTCTGGTGGTGTACTGCCTAAGAGATGACATCCCACCATCTCATGGAGGATTCTCGAATCATGAAGATCATGAGCTTCACCCTCCTCTCTAGTGGTACCTCGAGATGATCGAAGATCATCAGCATGGATTTGTTCAATGACTCTGCAGCATGTGGTCCTCCTTTCCCTAAGTAGGTGGGTGGATGATGCTGATAGAAAACCCCCTTCAAATCTATCATTGATGGGGCAGGAGGCGGCTCTCCCTGGAAGGTTTTCATCATCATCAGAAAACCCTCCCTAAATTGTGCATCCACAGCTATGTCAGATATAATGGATGGTGCCATTACTGGCACAATTGGGGGATCTGCAGCTTTTCCATGATCATCCATGTCCAGGGTCTGATCACCATCTGGCAGCTAACGTACAACTGGAGAACGTTTCAGTGGCATGACTCTGCAAGTTCTTGGACACACCTTATATCATGGTTATCAAGGACTAAAAAACAAGGGGTTTAATAAGTGAACAATAGAATGAAAAATTAATGTTTTAAAAAACATGACTACATAGAATGTACAATTACTACACGGGGTGTTCCCTTAAGTCATTCACATGGGTGTGTACTCCTACCACAACTGGTCCTGTAACACCCCAATACACACTGCGTGTTTCCTAGAACACGACGTGTAATTGAATCCCATTTCCATTCCCGGGTACTTCTACACAATTAAGCCACATGGATCCCCTAAGACAATACTACACGTCATGTTCAAGGAAGACATTGTGTGTACTAAAAAAGCCTAACCTGGCTCGTGTTGTTAGCGACATGACCTAACACAAGACTCAAAACTGCAAGGCATGTTCGTGGTGTACACGGTGTGTCTTTGAAAGGATAACACAAACCCTTGTTGTTGGCGACACAGACATGTATCTTGGTCAGACCACACGGTGTGTAAAGGACTAACACGGCGTGTATGTGAAACGATAACTCTGACCCATGGTTTCGGTGACATGGATGGTACCTAGGTCATACTACACAACATGTAAAATCCTAACACGACATGTATTTGAAAAGATAATACCGACACGTGTTGTATGTGACACGGCCATGTACCTATGTTAGACTACCTGGCATGCTCAACTAGTACACGACCTGTTCCTAAAATGAATTCCACATCCAGTGTCTCTTATACATGGCATGTCAAGTGGTTATATATTACATGGTGTGTACATATAGTACACGGTGTGTACTTAAGAAAAAAAATTTCCTTCTGAATAGAAGAACACATGGCGTGTACTGAAAACTACCTGATGTGTATTTTAGGTTTTTCCAAATAGTAAGCCATAAAAACTACTCTGAATCCCAGAAAAAAACTAAAACGAGCATTAATTGAGCCAAATTATGATCTGTGTGGGCCCATACTCCCTACGAATAAATTCTTGACATCTTATACATGTTATAACAAGACAAGAATGCGATTATCCACCAAATTCAACTCTATGAGGGATTATAACACATCAAAAACCAAAGTTTGGCGTTCATCCAAAAAAATCCTTACAAAACAATACCATATGGAAAACATGTATTTTACCAAGATATCTATCACAAAAACATGAATATTCTTCCCAAAAGCCATCACAACACCATGAAATCGCTAATTCATCCTATATGGCATGGTAAGAATGCATGGCATGTTATTTTCTAGCAAGTTTCAATATGATCCATGAGATGGAATACCCTCATCTTATCAGGTTGTGAGAGAAATAGACCCTCAATTTCATCAATAGTAACATCACAATACATTTGAGTATCCCAATGGTGGAAATCAAATCAACTATAAAATTGAAAAATCATAAAAATTTTAATAAACGAGGTAGATTGGTTTTTCCCTGTACACAGGTTAGCTAGTCCCAAACACATCTTATTACCAAGTAAATATTCCATCCCATCTCGGGATATAGGATCCAAAAATTAAGTCAAGAGAATAGAATTCCTCCGATACCACTTTGTAATGTCTTGGTTCTAGAAGCCGGCCAGAAGCCCCCCATACCCGGTTGCGGACATGACCTCAAGTTCATTTTCCCAAACGCAAGAGGCTGCTGACAAGTAGCGAAGGCATTGGGTGTGAGAGTGTGGAAACTATTCCCTAATTGGAAAAGTAGATAGTTAATGTAAACAAAAAAGTAACAATGGAAGCAGTAAATAACCAACAATAGTGAAAAATGGAATACTGAGATAATAAACAACTGGAGAAATGCATAATAAATTATACATGATGCATAAGTCTAGGAAAGCAGCAAAAAATCACAATGCTGGAAAACCAATAGTACTAAATCAAAGAAAAAAATAAATGATTAATAGCTCTTTAGAATCGCACTCATATCTTGGTCCCATGCTCTCTAGCTCCACAGTAAATCAAGTACATTAAGTAGAAGGGCGCTTTCTCTTATCTATACCTACAGAAATATAATCTATTTTGGCCCAAAAGCAAGTCCCAAACATGGTGTGACACTAAATCCCAGTAGGAAACCTCTAGAAGATATGTGCCTAATAGTCAGTGAATATATGGTATATAAAAGTACAAAAAATAGTAAACATAAAGGTACTAAGTAGTAAACAATCCATAGTTACAAATCAAGCAATAGTGAAACAAACAGTTAAACCTTAAACAAGTACCCCTCAGGGAAGTACTCACGTACATCCCATCTGGTACTACATAAAAAGTAACAGTAACCCTCTGGGTAGCACACTCGGTCTAACCCCTATGGTATTGCATATGAATATAAAAAGACTCTCTGAGGAAGCGCTCACAGTCTATCCCCTTATAGTCAATGGTAATGTAAGACTCTCTAAAGAAGTTCACAGAGTCCATTCATGTATAGTCTAGGGTAGTCAAGGACTCTCTAATGAAGCTCAAATGACAATTCCCTTTATATCCCCAATGTCTAAGAATCTCTAAGGATGCTAACTCGGTCAACACCCCTTATAGACCCGATCGTACAATTCAAACATTGACACTCTGAGGAAGCTCAAAAGGTCAATACCCTTATTTTCTAAAGCAAAAAAGGACTCTCTAAGGAATCTCACTCACTCAATTCCCCTTATATCCCCATGTGGTTATAGGCTCTCTAAGAATGGTCACTCGGTCAGTCCCCCTTATAGACTAAGTGCTCATAGACTCTATGAGGAAGATCACTCAGTCAATTCCCCTTATAGTATACTAGACCAGATTCTCATGGCCCTATGTAGACCAACAAGAATAAAAGTGTAAAATGGACATAGTAAACCTACAGAACTACTTGGATAACAGTCTACAACATATCGAGCATGTCACAAAAACCTCTATCCATCCTACAACGACAGGCATGGAAAACAGGTAAAACAACCAAAGGCAAAAAAGGACCAAACAGTCATAAACCGGACATGCATAGTCAAAACACATCCAAAGAATAGAAATATAACCTATTAATAACCAATTTACCTCTCCATAAGCATAAAATCATGTTAGAAATACCATAGGGTTATAATGGTAAACACACAATACCCCGTTCAAGTGTATTGATGGAATTTTCACATGATACTCAAAAAAATTGAATAGAAAAGCACCAACCACCTAACTTGGAATTAGGTGATTGATATAATTGAACCTCAATTCTTGAATCGCCTTAGAACATCTTAGATATATGAAAAATTCTAAAATGTTCAACACACGATATCTTGGAAAAGAGGTGGAATTGGAAAGCGATGCTTTGGGAGAATGAACAACTCCCTGATGTGATTATAATACAATCAATAGTGGTCGAATCAGTGGACGGATAGAGGCTTGTAAGATCATCGAATATCCACAACCATACAGGTTTCCTTGGATGAAGACGATCGAGAAGAAGGGTTTTCTGGTGATTATATGGGACCCCAGTGCGTTAAATGAAAAAATGGAAGTACACAAGATGTATTATCCTTTACTGTACTCTGGTTTAGGTGGACTCCAGGTCACCCCTACATGGTCGTGTGTGTGGCCTTGACATGAACATCACACAGAGCCCAGCAGCATCGCAGTACAAGACGTGTACTTCGAAAATTTCCATATTTTCCTCTTTTTCTCAAAAACCACCAGAAAAGGGAGAACATACATGAAAAAAAGAACCGTGATAATACATTCAAGGGGTGAGAGGGTGTCCAGGGGGTGGTTTGTTGTCCATGGTGTGGGGGGGCTATCCCGTAAGGGGTGTACAGGGAAGTGAAATGGAGTTTATGTGAGTGAGAGGGTGTCCAGGGGTTGGGGGGCTGTCCCAGGGGGGGAGGCTGTCCAGTTGGGGGGGGGAGGGGGTATGTCCAAGGTTTTTTATTTTTTTTGTTGACATTTTCTATTACTAATATTCTTTGTCTGAATTTGGAATTTTTATTTTGTTCTTTTTGTTTTGGTGCAGTTTTGATTATTTTGTGGTATATATTTTGGTGTGGTGTTGGTCTGGTTTTAGACTATTTTATTCTTTTTGTTGGTCTTATTTGGTAGGGTATAGTACTGGTTGGAAGGTTTTATTTATATAATACCGGTTTTTACCTCGGATATTTTATAACAGATGCAAAACATGAATGGGAATGGGTTTTAACATCGGTTATAAAATAACTGACAAAAAATGCCTGGGAATGAGTTTTTATATCTGTAATTTAATAAAAAACAAATAAATGGAATGGAATGGTTTTTAACATTGGTTATAAAATAACTGACATAGTATATAGGTTTTCATGGCAGTTATTATTTAAAGGACGTGAAAAAATGCATGGCTGCTGTGTTTAATACACCAGTTATGAAAAAATCCGATCTGTTAAACTTTTTTTTCACATCAGTTATTAAATAAATGATGTGATAAATTCCTCATAATCTCCATTATTAAGTCAGTTATATAATAACCGACAAAATAATGTATAAACCTCAGCATTTTTTAAATAATATATGTGTTATATCATGACTCCGAAGCATTTTGCACATCGATTTATGAAGAACCGACATAAAAAATGCATGATATTTTTTATTTTTACGTGGTATATAGAATACCCGACATAAATTCTTCTTTATAACGTCTCCTATAAAAACATTGGCCAATAGCCGATGTAAAAAACAAAAAATAACCACTGTAAAAAACATTTTCTAATCTACTGTAAAATCTAGAAAACATTACATTACATTTACAGTTAATCGTAAATAGTGTTTATAACTGTTTCAAATTTAGTAAATTACTTTCAAATGTTATATAAATTATTAATATTTTTTTAATTGATAATTAAAAAATATTTCGATATAATATTTGAACAATAACAAATATTATAAATTTTCTTCTTTGGTTATCTAGAAAATTTAGATATTAAATTGGGGACTCTTAAGAAATATTTTTAAAAACATCAAATTTTTATAAGAACTCAATTCACCCCCCTCTTGAGTGTCCTGCTTTAATAATCATTTAGTATCAACATAATTTTAATCTTCTATTTTAAATTTATTAAATGTTTTTTTTAATCATTTCAACTATGATTTTAGTTTTGTTTTAAAGATCTCTAAATTTCTATTAGTTATAATTTTTTAGGTCTATAAAAATGTAATCATTATTACTATTATGGATAATATATTCGACGATGATAAAAACAATAACTTATATTATTCAATGGAACTAATTATGGTCAATATAAAATTATGATGAAAATTAAATGAGTAATTGTTGGTTTTAAAATTTTGTCTCCTATTATTGTTGAATATAAGTTTCCAACTACTGTCAAAAATATAAGGGATGAAGCAACCAAGACATATTATAATAAATACTAAAGGGATAAGAATTCATTAAATTATTTATGATTTGAATAATTCCGTAGGATTTCATCATGTAAATCAACCCATGAACTTTTGGGATAATCTAGCTATTTCTCATAATGGAATCAGTACTACTATGGAAATGAGACTTGAAACATATCCTATTATGTATGATAACTTCAAAATGAATCATGATGAGCCTTTATCAGACATGTATCTGAAGATATATGAAATTATAAGTACTATAATGTTTACGTGAAATTATGTTATAACCATGGAGCAAATCATGATAATTATCATATGTCTACTAAACAGATGGAGAGGAATACAAGATTCAATTAGAGAACCATTTGATATGAGTATGTTTCTAGTAAAAGTGATAATAGGTAATATGATGATGTATGAGTTTGAATTTATGGTCAACAAAGAAGAAGATGTTGAACCAAATATACAATCAATGTCATTAAAACACACTTCATAAAATCAAAATGAAATGGAAAAGGGAAAAAACTCAATCAGTTAGTTCGAGAAATAAAGAAACATCATCAGATAGTGAAAATGAAATGGGTTTGATAGCCAGCAGATTCAAAAAATTCTATATGAAAAGACGTTTTTTTATAAATCCCATCAATATAAGAATGTATAAAAATAATGGAAATTTAAAAAAGGATTGGAAGAGAGGACATAACTCAAATGAGATAGTTTGTTATGACTGTAAAAGAAGATGACATTTAATATTCGACTGTCAAAAATTAAAATAAAAATAAAACTTGAGGATAAGGATAGGAGGTATACAATGGAAACAAAGTCAACATGGAGTGATTCTGAAGATATCTCTAGTGAGTCATAATCCCCACGTGATGAAAAATAAAATACATCAAATACATGTTTTATGAAAAACATAGTTGAGGTAACAATGGAATCTTCTGTACATAATTATTATTATTGTCGATATGAATTTGTTTTTATAGATATGAACAATGAAGAAATAGTTGAGTTATAAAAAACTATATAGGATACATGTAATTAGTTAAAATATAAATATAATTTTTTAATGAATCAACATGCTCTTACCACTATTGTTAATTCATGGTAAACTATGGAGAATGAAATAAATGATCAATTGCTTAAAGAAAAAAATGACCTTAAATTATCTAATGAGAAATTAAAAAATGAAATAGTAAATTGTATCAATGTAATGAATACTCTAATAGAAATTATTTTTAAAAAAGTTGCACCAAAATATATAAGTTGTATTGGATACCAA
This sequence comes from Viscum album, assembly GCA_963277665.1. Lineage (NCBI taxonomy): Eukaryota > Viridiplantae > Streptophyta > Magnoliopsida > Santalales > Viscaceae > Viscum > Viscum album. The sequence continues at coordinate 1,718,084,998 of OY728130.1, forward strand.
CCTAGACAGAGGAATTTCGCAACAAAATTTGGGAAATTGGCTTTTGTGCCTAAAACTGATGAATTTTATAGTAGTTCCATCACTGGAAAATCATTCACTAAATGTAGTATTTTTAGAAAAAATAAAATGTATTTCTTAAAATCCAAAAAAACTATTTATATAAAACCCCTAAAAATGTGGTTTCCCATATCATTTATCACTAATGTTTAGGACCCAATAATGTCTCAGTACAAAAATCATTTCTTGCTTAATTTTTCATTATACGAAGCATGCATGATGAGATCCTACAAAATCTTATATTACATGGACAATGGATGTTCCAGAAAGCTGATAGAGGGATACTCGAGCTTCAAAAATCTTGATAAATATGATGGTGGGCATGTCACCATTGGTGAGAATGAAAAAGGAAAAATCATTGGCCTTGGAAGAAATTGGTATCTCTAATAATATTTTAATTCCTAAAGTTATTTTTATTTATGGTTTAAAATACATTTTTCTTATCATCTCATGATTTTGTGCTAATATATTTCATTAAAAATTAGGAAATGATGCTTTCTATACTAAAAAAGATTTTGTTTTTACGAATTTTAGAAATGAAAATGATTATCCATTTAACTATAATTATTTAATTTCTCAGAATGTTTCTTGCTTATATTCCATTCACAAGGAGTCTTGGATCATGAAAAGAAGACTAGTCTATATTAACATACATTCTATTAGAAAGATCAATAGAAAAGGTTTAGTTAGGGATATACCCTAACTATTATTTCATAACAATAATGTTTTCAATCCTTCTAAAAATGGAAAAAAAAACAAAAACTACCCTTCAATCCAATGAACGAAGTTACAACTTCTCAACCACTTGAGTTGGTTCACATGTACTTTTTTGTTCAATATAAATATTCAAGCATTAATTGGAAGAAATATGTCTATGTTTTTTGTAGATAACTTATCTATGTATAGTTGGACCTTTTTTAATAACAATATTAGTCTATTAGTTTGAGAATCAATAATATCAATATTGTATCTCAAAAATGGATAATTTCAAGACTTCTATGCTTTTATGACACCCTAGCAGAATGGACTTTTAGAAAAACAACAGAACCTTGAAATATATATCCTCGACTAGGATTAATTAATAAGACTTACTTATTTATTTTTGTGATAATTCTCTTAATACAAAATTTCACATAATTATTAAACTCTTAATAAGAACAAATATTTAGAAATGTCTATGTGTTCCATTGTATAATAGGAAACCCAAATTTTGCTACATCAATGTCTATGGATTCAATGTCTATATTATTAACCCAATGGAAAATCTTGAAAAAAATATCATCCAAAATTTATGATGGTATTATATTAGGTTAGTCATTCTTTATTAAATCCAATAAAGTTTTTAATAAAATATACAAATGCGGGGAAGATTAGTTTAATTTAATATATGATGTGGAAAACCCACATGAACATAAAAAAAATCTTGAAAACATTGAGGGTGATTTGTCTAATCTAGAAAAAAATTATATTCCCCTGATGCTGATGTTAAGTAATATGATAAAACACCTAGTTCTGGAAAATCTCTAGACTCTAATCATTGTGAACATGAACCTACTAATGATCCTAACATGACTAATAATTAATTTTATAGATCAGTTATAACACTTTATACCATCTGTTATATGCTTTAGTTTGATACATAGATAAAGGGACACATAGTAGAGATTTTATTAGAAATTGAATTCAACATCAAGGATTTATGTCATATAATGAACCTAAAAACATTATTGATGAAATAAATAAAGAATTTGGGTGAAATAAATGCAATAAGAGTTGTATAATTTACAAGAAATTCACATTTGGAAACTAGTGGGTAGAACCAGATACTCTTTAATCGTGGCCACTAAACTGGAATTTAGAAATGTGGTGGATGGAGAAACCACCATAGTAAAAATAAGAAAAGATAGTTTTTAGAAGGATATTTTCATGAAAAATGTACTGAATATGAAGAAACCATTGCACCGGATTCTAGACATGAATCCATTAGAATCCTACTAGCCTATGAAACTCATTTAAATTTAAAAATATAACAAATGTTTGTTAAAAGTTAATTCTAAAATGGTTATATAAATGATGATGTTTTTGTTAACTAAACCATGGTTTCATAAACCCTAACTTTTAAAATTATGTCTTTAATATAACAAACAAATAAAATGTTTTAAACGAGGGACCAACAGATTTGTATGATAGGATCATCATTTACTTATTTCTAATGGTTTTAAAAACACTATTGAAAAAAAAGTTTTTTACGGCGGTAATTTTTTATTTTTTACATTGGATTTGGGATGACGTTATTATAGGAGAAGTTATAAACATTTTTTACATCAGTTAGTTTAAAACCGATGTAAAAAACACAAATCCAAATAGTTTTTCATGTTAGTTGATAAAAATCCAACATGGAAAACTCTTAAGAGTCATGGTTTACTAGGTCGTTTATCAAATAACCGATGTGGTATACACTCTTTCACATCGGTTATTATATAACTGAAGTAATAAATCACTCCTCCAAAGCATTTATCACATCTGTTATTTGCATAACGAACGTGATAAACATGTCTACCCAGTGGTTTTCCACATTGGTTAAATAAAAACCAACATAAAAACATATCTAATACGTCTGTTATAAAAACCCAATGTAAAAAAAATACTCATTTCCATTTATTACATTGGTTATGAAATAATCGACGTAAAAACCAATTCCCATGCATTTATTACATCATATTTAAAATAACCAATGCTAAAATTAATCCCAATGAATTTTTTAAATCAGTTATTAAATAACCAATGTAAAAAACAATTTTCTTGAAATAAAACTGATGAACCACTGCTATTCCCATCCAAAAGACCAGAAACAAACCACGAAAATACCAAAGAACGGACCAAAACCTGACAAAAAAGAATCCAGAACCCCTCACCCCACAAGACTGCCCCTACCACACCCATGGACACCCCCACCCCATTAGTCACCCCAGAACAAAAACAATCCAAAACCCAACCAAAACCTGACCAGAACCCCATCAACCCACTGGATAGCCCCCACCACAATCTTGAACACCCAAAAAACTCTAGACATCTCCAACCCCCGGGACAACCCCCACAGTTCTGGACACCCCCACCCTTCTTGACTCCCCCACCCCCTAGATAGCACACCCACACCCCTGGACAACCCTCCCACACCCCTAGAACACCCTAACCTATTGGAAACCCCCATGACATGGGCATCACTCCCACACCCAAGATAGCCCTCTCACTCCCCAACCCCCCCCCCCCCCCACCCAACTGGACACCACCTGACCAAAAAAATACCAAAATCTGACCAAAACCATACCAGAACCCCCCCCCCCCCCCACTGAACAGCCCCACCACACCCCGGGACAGCCCCCACCCACTAGACAGCCCCCCACACCCTTGGACACCCCAACCCCTGGACATCACTCCAACACCCCTAGAAAACCCTCCCATACCCCTTGGACCCCCACCCTCTTAGACACTGCAACCCTTGGAAAACACTCCCACACCCTTGGAAGGCCATCCCAAACCCTTAGAACCCCCCACTATACTAGACACCCCCAAACCTATGGACATCCCCCCACTCTCGCGGAAAAACAACCCACCCTATTGGACACCGTCCCACCCCACTGGAATTCCCCCACCCCCATGGACACCCAAGAAACCCCCACCCCACTGGGCAGCCATTCCACACACCACTGGATACCCCCCTCACCCCACAGAACACCTCCACCCTCATGAACACCATGGACAACCCCCACACCCATTGAAATCCCTCCCAAACCACTAAGCATCCATCCCACCCACCCCCACCCCCCATGACAACCCCCACACTCTTGGACACCCCTCGAAATCCCCCCACTCGCCTGGACATCACTCCCACCCTCTTGGACACCCTCCCACCCCTGGAATGCCCCCACCCCAATGGACACCCTAGACACCCCCACCCCATAGGAAAACCCTCCCACAACACCATTAAATCCTCTCTTAACCCACATGTCACCCCCCCAAAAAACCCCTAGACACCCCCTGGATAGAACCCCACTCATATGGACAGCCCTCCCCCCTCCTAGAAACGCTACCATCCTCCTGGACACCCTCCTACACAACACTAGAACACCCCTAACCCCACTGGATAGCCTCCACCACACCCCTGGACAACCCCCACCACACAAGACACCCCTAGACCAAAACAAAATTTTGACCAAACCGTACCATAACCCCCCAATAGTCCAAAACATGACCAAAACCTTACGAGAACCACCCACCCCACTGGACAGCCCATAACACACCCCTGGACACCCCCACCCACTAGACATCCCCAGACCAAACAATAGAACAAAACCCTACCAAAAATAGACTAGAACACCCCCACACCCCATTGGATACCCCCACCACACCCCTGGACACCCCCACACCCCCAGAATTCCCCGCCCCTTGGACAGCCGCCACACCTCTGAACAACCCCCACCCCACCATCCTGGACACCCCCACCCCCTAGAGAGCATTCCCACACCCTTGTACAGTCCCCTCACCCCAAAAGACACCCCCACACCCCATGAAACACCTGGACAACCCCCCCCCCCCCCCCTCACTCCCATAGACAGCCCTCCCACCCTCCTAGAAATGCTCCCACCCCCAGGAATGCCACCATGCCAATGGACACCGTAGATACCCCACCCCAATAGATAACCCTCTCATTCCCCCGGCAACCCCCCTCACCCCACATGACACCCCCACACCCCTGGAATCCCCCAATACATCCCCCACTCCCCTGGACATCCCATCCACCCTCCTGGAAAAGCTCCCACCCCCTGGACTGCCCCCATCCCCGCACAATTATGGACACCCAGGACACCCCCACCCCACCTGAAATTCCTCCCACACCCCTATATAACCTCCACCCCATTTTACACCCCCCACAACCATGGAATCCCTCCCCATCAGACTAGAATTCATACCATAAAAACCATCATAAGAAGACCAAAACAAGAAGTGGAGAAAAATTAAACATTCAAATATATAACATTCAAAACATACAATGTCAACTTAAAAAACTAAATCCAACCTAAATGGCTAACAAATACACAATTACAATCACAATTTTCAAAATTACGTTTTACACTAGAAACAACAAAAATTCAATCAAAACTGTAAAATAATTTTACCATTCCACTTGTAAGTGTTTGACGTATTGAAAACTATAGGGTTGAGGGTCATAAAATAGATAATAATTAAAGGATAGTAGTTAATGTCTAAAATTAATTGATAAAATGAAATATTATGGTATTATTTAAAAAGAAAATCCTACTAGGTCTATGTTCACAACTGTTTCAGTTGTAATTATTTCATAAATAAAACTTAACATATAATATCGACATTTGATGACGCCTTGTTGTTCATGGAAATTCTGTTTGAATGAGTTTAAATTCAATATATTATTTTTAGGTAATAAATAAAAAAGTACAAATTATAAATAGATAATTACCTTTAATTTACACATTTTATCTCCACACTCCTTTTCATTGTGTTTTCTCGAATATAGGCCCATCCCATTTTAGAAAATAATACGAATGGGATAAATATAAAATTCATTATAATATATAAAACTATTGTGAAATTGAAAATTAGTTTTCCAAAATTTTCTTAAAACTTTCACGCACATCTCCATGGATAGAGAATATCCAATAATGTGTTTTCTCTCATGTGAAAAAACACCTAACATTCAATGATCACTGATAATAGAAAATTAATAGTTAGTGGTTTTTTAAGAAAAAAGATAATGAAATCATTGCAAGATATGTGTTTCGTACCTCTTTCAAAAAGTCATCATCCAACATTGTGTGACTATATTCTGTTAAAATCATTCAGCAATATAAATAATTCTTTTTTCCTCATCCAATGGATGTGCTTCAAGGGAAATCAAATGCGGGTCCATGAATCCATATACATCTGTCTGCCCGTTATTTTCACAAATATTATAAAAATATCTAATAAAAAAATAAATAAGTATAAATTTTTAAAAAAGATAATGTAGGGAAAATGTGTTAATACTTAAATGAAAAAAATAAAACTATATTGATGCCAAAATTATCTCCAGTAACAAGCTCCATGATATCAGTTTTCAAAATCCTTATGGTAATTGAATGTCCACAAACATGAGCATCCATTGGAAACTCAAAATGATCCACCAACATATTTGATTATCTGGACAATCTATCAAGACTACTAGTATCAATATCTAATGTCATAGCCATTTGTATTTATTGTTGTATATATAGTATTTACTTACCTTTGATGTATTCTTGTAAAAATAAATAGAAAAATCTATTAGTTTTCAAATGATAAAAAACATTAATAAAAAATAAAATAGATGATAAAACATACATAACTCTAGGGTAATGAGTCGTAGAAGTTTGGATGACCAAATTAAAAAATGGCTGATAATATGTCCAAATATTGTCAACACATCTGTAGGTAATTGTAATCGATCTGATCTATCTATAATATTCAATATAGTGACCATCTGATTTTTTACCTCTAATTGTTGATGATAAACTGTATTTCCTATACAATATACCAACCCATATGCAACTATATGATGCTGAATATCATCATCATATAACTCGCAATAAGTAGGAAGTTGTGGCAATGGAGTAGGATAAAAAATGGGGTCTGTGGGCTTAAGTGGGGCAGTAGAAGCTACTGGCGGAGGTGGAGGATAAATAATGGGGTCTGCAAGGGGAGGTGGAGGAGTGGGAGCTGTAGTCTGAAATTATCTTTGCATGTCTGCAATCATAGATTGTACCGAAACCCTAATATTTTCCTCCATCATCACATTAATATTATGAACATCAGCCTCGAAGGATTTTAATTTTTTTATAAACACCCTCAAAAGAAAATTTGATAAACGTGGAAACACTTTTCATACTGATACACCAATCAGATATCCTATTACATGACCAGGATGTTCGGGCTTTCCGAATGCTTTAGATAAAATATATTGCCTCCCAATAGCTGTAAATACACCCTTTGATCTCTGCTCCTCAGGATAATCCTTTATAAATAAAATGAAAATTTCTAAAATTATTGAAATTATATAAAGATTATAGTTAACTTAAATAAATTAAATATATATCTTACAATCATCTGAGATACATTTCTCGAATCGTCTAATGATATTTAATTGTTTTTCGTATCTGATCTCTCTTCTATTTTTCATGTCTATATGGAGGAGATGGATGGTCCACCTCCCCAGAGCATTAAGACTCATCTCTTAATTTTTTTTAATTTTTCCTCCATCATTTATTATTCTAAAAATATACACCCTCCCTGAGATAAACTATGTTGGTATGCATTATTAGATTGGAACTACTGATGAGATTTTCTTATTTTCAGTAAATTAATAATAAGAAATAAATAACATAACATTAATAAATTCATTTACATAAGAAAACGTATAAAATTTTACATTTACCTTACCAAAAATGAATATTGTCTTCTACTTTCAACAGACTATCTCTATGTGTCTTCATCTATGAAAGGTTATATATAAAATGGATTTTCCTGACTCCTATGACCAAAAATGAAATCATATGAGAGGGTTGAATTTAAATCCCTCCATCTCCTGGAATCCATTAATATTCTTTTCTTCTTGACTCCTCCTGTGTCAGGAATATAAAATTTCATCCTATAACGAAGAGTTTAAACATATTATATATACTAGAAACAATAAAAGAAATGGAAAACTATAGAAAAAGATCTCACCAAAATCGTCTCCCACTAATGAGAGATTACCGCTTTGTCGACACTTCTCCCGTCATCATACGAAATTCATATATTTTTCTTACCTCGAGTTGGATTAAAACTCTTAAAATATTTTGCAATTGGACCTCTATTAATACAATCCTCATCAATCTCAATGTGTATCCTCTGGTCCTGTGTATGGGAAAGTGATAATTTTTGGTAAATGTGTACACCCACGTTTACCATATCTTGAACTCTTTATCATAATGGGTGAAAATGAGGATGATTGGGGAACCTCAAAAAGAGCATGTGAATGTACCTCCCCAGAGGTATGACCAATATACTCATCTCTAGAATCATGTTGTTAATCAACTGATTGATCTTTCATTATCATTAAAATAAAAAAACAATCATTAGTTCACAAATATAAAAATTCCAATATTACAATAATAATGTAAATAGAAAATAGAACATTGTACTAAGTTAGGTAATATTAAACTTTGTTAATATGGTAATAATGTTAAACAATAGTAAATATGGTAAAGATGATAAATATTGTAACCATGGTAAATTTGGTAAACAAGGTGAAAATAGAAAACATTGTAAAGTTATTGTACTTTAACAAAAATAATATATATATAATTTATGTAATGATACGCAAGATAATGTAAAATAAACAAAATTAAAACAAAACAAACATATACTTATTTTTTTAAGTGTTTTAATAATGATAAAAATTACAATATATAACATTTTATGAGAATAATAAATGTAAAAAAGAAATAAAAAAATCTTACCTATAATTTTTCAAATGTAAAAATTGAGTTTTTCCCAAATTCCTTCGTTAGGATCATTCCTTATGGAACAAACCATATCTTCAACATGCTCATCATTATGTCCTTTTAATCATTCTGTGGAAGTAGGGATCTTACATAAATCAGCATCTTCATCATGTTGATCCTCACCAACATATTGTTTTTCCCTTGAAAAACAAAATCCCACTGCATATCTAATTTATATACTACATAAAAAATTTGTTTTTCATGTGTTGTCATTATAAAAGAATCAGTTGTGTATTCTAATCTATTAACATTAAAAAATTAAATTCCAAATTCATCATGTATGACACTGTTGTTACCTATAAACCATTTACAGTTAAAAACATGAACTTTAATTTTAAATTAATCAACCTCCAATATTTTCTCAATCACTCCATAATATTCCCTTGATTGAGAAATATGGTTTTTGTCTTTAGTAATTGAAAATTTCATTTCTTATTCAGACACAAATAAACTACTATTCTGAACATTACTTCTATTTTCATGAAATTTCATATGAAAAGTATAGCCATTAATGTCAAAACGTAACCATGTTATCATATTTAAACTTGGACCACCCACTAAACATTTTAATTTCCTTGATACATATGATCTACCAAGCAAGGTCTTTTTAAATAATGAAAAAAAATTCTTCTGCTCATTCAAAATCCACATTTCTTTCTTATTTGGATGAAATTATTTCAACTCCTTAATATGTAATGTGATATACAGTTGAGCATCAGCTATTTTATTCAAGATGTATAATTCTAACGTCATTATCTGTTTAGTTGACAATGATATTACTTTCAATCCATGAATCCTTTTTACTTCATTATTAACTCGTTCATGGATAGATGGAGGAAAACCTATGTAATGCGTTATAGCCATATTGCTCGTACAAAACTCTGAAACCTCCTCAGAAATATATATTCATTCATGGAGTCTTTAGGTTGATATTTATTCTTAACATACCCCTTAAATATTTTCATATACCCTTCAAAAGGATACATCCAATGAAGATATATAGGTCAATAAAAGAACATAATTTCTCGAACAAGATAAATCAATAAATGCACCATTATATAAAAAAATATGGAGGAAAATACATTTCCAATTGACAAAGTATAAAAATTGCATTCTTTTAAAAAAATTAAAGCATTCACATCAATCACATTATTACAAATTGAATTGAAAAAATAAAACCACTTCATTATATCCTTTCTAACTGGGATGGGAAATATTCCACGCAATGAAACTGGTATAAGTGGTTTCATCATGATCTGACAATCATGAGATTTCATACCTATCAACTTCAAGTCCATCAATGAGACAAATTTTTTTATATTTGATGAATAACCTTGAGTAACTTAGATATCATGAAGACAATAAAAAATTCTAATTTTCTCCCTCTTGGATAATGTATGACATGCTGGGGGAAGAAAAGACTATCTTCCATTAAGAGTGGCAGATAACTCCAAATATATTCCCGTTAATAGTAAGTCTAATCATTCATTCAACCGATATTTTGTCTTTACATTAATATCTAACAATGTTCTAATAAAATTGCCAGAAATATTCTTCTCCATGTTCATGACATTAATATTTTTTTTATGATCATGATATCTCGAATATGGTAGCTCAAAAAATATTGACCTTTTCTTCCATATATGTCTATCATTACCAGATTTCTGTGTCTTTCCCAATGTCACATCATGGTTTTCCACCCTCTCAAAATAAAGATCATGGGAAAAAGTTTCTGGAGAAATATCAATTTCTTGTGATCCATTGAATACCTATTTTATTCTTATATAAGATTTTTCCATAGGCAAAAACATTCTATGACCCATGTACATTGTATTCCTCCCATGATGCAATTGACAATATGATGTCTATTTTTCAAAAATTGGACATGATTTATGCCCTTTAATACTGTATCCAAAAAAATTCCATTTGATGGGAAGTCATTAATAGTCAATATAAGCACTACAAGCAGTTGAAAATATTCCATTTTATATGAATAATTTAAACTAATACCACCCTCCCATAAATTTTTCAAATCATCAATCAAAGGTGACAAGAAAACATCAACATCAACGCTCAGATACTTTATACCAGAGATCATTATACTCAACATGACATATTCACACTTCATACAAACTTTAGGAGAGAGGTTGTAAATATTCAATAAGATTGGCCATGAACTATGTGTTCTACTGAGGGTTCTGTATCGATTCATTCCATCTGTGCACATCCCTAATATGATATTTCGATTTTCATTTCCAAATGTAGGATAAGGCTCATAAATTTTATTCTATTGTAGAAAATCAGCTTGATGAAGTATCATTCCATCACATATCCACTAATCAGCATTCCATGTTATCCTTTTTCATCATGTGAATTAGCAAATAAATGTTTTAAACAATGAATTATAGAAAGATACAAAAATACCTTGGAAGGGATATTTGTAATCTCTACATCAGCCTATGATTTTTCTTTCACCTTATACAGTGATGTCTGATATTTAGGACACTCTGACAAGAAATTCTTAATCCATCCTATATATCATATTGTCATTGGTATAGGCGTGTATTTTCTTGTATCCCAATCCCATCAGGCATAATATTTTCTTGGCCTTATAATGTGAATATGGAAGATCGTTATCTTTTGGATTAATTCCCTTCATCAATTGTAGTAGCTCTGTATAATATCTAACACTCCGTACAGGTTTTTCCTTTAGGTTAATCAATATTAATAGCACCGACCAAACCGTAAAATCAATACAACAAGGATACAATGGTTTTTCAGCATCACCATATAGACGTGAAACTATCGGTTCTATATCAATTTGTTCTGAAACAATATTGCGAATCATTTATTAAATTCCATTGGAGTTAACATCTTGCGAATCATCATCATCAATAGATCTGAAATTTCATCCAGTTTCACCATTACAAATCAAAGGGTTGTAAGTTAGATTAAAATGATGATAAATCAGATGAGCATTTATCTCTATACTTTTAAACTTCTTCATATTCCATCATTTTAGGCATTGACAGAAAAAAATGTCACTTCTTAGAACACTTCAATTAGAGAATTCTAAAAAAGGCATCAACACCTACCTCATATTCATTACTCATTCAATGTTCCATAATCCAACTTCGACTCATTTTTACCGATAACAAATATCAAAATTTTACATTTTTTAAGATAAGAGAAATATATGTTAATATGAAAAATATCATAATTTGAATGTAAAAAATTTTGAAATATAAAATGAATCTATGAGTATTTAAAAAAATTATGCGTGAAAATTATTTTAAAAAGAAAATATATTTATATATACAATTTTTAATTTCATCTTGAATCTTTTATTCTTTTGGTTCATGAAAAATACATCCTGGTGCAGCTGGATTCCAAATTCACCCTACCGTAAAAAAGAAACATGAAGTATAAATATTATAAATATGTTTACATTCACTACTGAAAATTACACAAATGCCAAAGACTTGAAACCTCTAGACATCCCCCACCCCACCACTTTGGACTACCCCCACCCCCCTGGACACCACCCCCATCCCCTTGGACACCAACCCCACCCCCTGGACACCCCTACCCCCTTGGAAAACACCCCCACCCACATAGACACCACCCCTACCCCTTTGGTCACCACATACACACCCTTGAACACCACCCCTAACACTTTGGACACCACCCCCACCCCCTTTGACACACCCTAGACAAAACCACCCCCTTCGGCAGCCCCCCTGGAAGCCACACCCACCCCCTTAGACACCCCATGAACACCACCACCCCATTGGATATCCCCCACCACTATGGACAAACCCCACCCCTGTAGAAACCCCCACCCCCTTGGAAACCCCACCCCTCACGGACATCACCCCACCACCTACCCCCTTAGACATCCCAAACCCTCTAGACAGCACCCCCTGGACAGCCCCAATCCCTCTAGACAGGCCCCCACCCCCTTGGACACCCACCACCCCCTTGGACACCCCCAACACCATGGAAACCCTGGAAACACCTAACCCTATAGATAGCCCCCTGAACCCTCTAGATAGCCCCTACACCCATAGACAACCCCCACCCCCTGGACTGCCCTCACCCCTCGAGACAGCCCCCCCAACCAACCCTTAGAAACCTCTACCCCCTAGTACATCACACTCACCTACCTAGACTCCACCCCACCCCCCTGGACACCCATATCCCCTTGGACATCCCACTCATCCCCCTACCCCCTGGACACCCCCACCACCTTGGACATCCCCCCACACCCCATGGACACCCTCAATCCCCTTAGACTGCCTCCTCCCCACTGGACACCACCCCCAACCCCTTTGACACCCCCTAGACACCCCCACCCCCTAGATAGCCCCCACCACCCCTGGACACCAAACACCCACTTGGATAACCCCCAACCCCATTGGACACGCCCTGTATTCGCACAGACACAAACAAATAGAAATCATAAAATTGCATTATATCATTTCATTGTTTCTTTTACCAGAAAATAATTTAGAATCATTTAAATGAACACTAGGAAACATAACATGACATAAAGATCAAAGATAAAAAAATAACATCACTAAAAATTACATTAGGGCATCGTGAAAAATAGTAACTGAAAACGAGCCATGTGAGGCTTACTTGAGTGTTGCGAGTCGACCTGATAGATCTGGAAACAATAAAGATGATGAATGATGTAGGAAAAACGAGTCTAGAGGGCACCACTTCGAATATTCCTTTCTAGGTTTTCTGTTTGGGAGAAACGAGTCACAGGTCGCCCAATCAAAGAAAATAGATTGACTGAATACAGGGCGCTATAAATCATTTAAAAGAATTATATGGTCAGTTATTTAATAAAGAACGTGATAAACTATTTTTTTATATGTTTATAACATCAGTTATTTAATAACCGAGGTAAAAAATCATTTATAACATAATTTATTTTATAACAGACATTATAAATGGGGCGTTATCATGTCAGTTTTTTAAAACTGATGAGATAAGGCACCGAGATTTCTTTTATCACATTGGTTATTTTATAACCGACGTGATAAATCGCGCCAGATTCTATTTTCACATCGGTTATAAAATAACCGACCTAAAAAATATAATATCTATATTTTTTACAGTGGTTATAAATTAACTAGGGTAAAAAATAGATCCTGATCGATATATCATGTCAATTATAAAGTAACTGATGTGATATAATGATTTTTAATGCTTTCAACATTGGTTATATAGATCTGAAGTGAAAAATGGAAATGTGTTAAACGTTTTTTCACTAGAAAAAAGGTATAGATGATCATACTCATTTTTTAAAAATATTTTCTTAATATGTTTTCGCAGTAAAAATCTATGTCAATGATATAATTTCTAGATCTTTAAAAAATTGTTTGTGTGTTTATTTTTCAAATATGTTGACAAAATGTATTTGAAATGTGTTTAAAGGGAGAACATGAATTCTTTAAGGGATTTAAAATATATCTAAATAAATATGGTATTATGTTTATTCAAATCAAATACTCTAAAGATCCACTGAAATGTTTTAACAAGGATAGATCTAAAATTAGTGATACTCATATGAGTACCAACTGTAAATTGGATATTTATGAAAATGAAATAAATATTGATCAAACCAATTATATAGGAATGACTACAAGTCTTCTCAATATTACTTCTATCCACCATTATATTATGTTTAGTTTATATATGTGTGCTTGTTTTAATGAAAATCTAAAAGAGTCACATTATCGGGATATCAATAGAATTTTCAAATACCTAAAACATACTACTAACTAAGTAATATTCTATACAATAGGAAAAGCATTTGACTTTTCTGGTAATTATGATGATGTATGTGGTGGTTTTAAGTTATATAGAAAACAAAACAATGAAAAATGGCACTATCTTGGAACGTCTCTAGTATCATGGTGTTTAAAAAAAAATTCTATTTCATTATCTACTTTTAATGATGAATACATATGACATCATAGCTATTCAACTCACATTTTTTGGATGAAATAGACTTTTCTATGTAATGGATACCAATTTATACATGTCCCTAAAAACTATGATAACACAACTACTATTGTAATATCTAATAAGTCTGTTTATCATTCATGGAAAATAAAAAATTGATATAAGACATCATTTTTTAATAGATCAATATCAAAAGAGTGATATCACATTATAATTCAATGGCACAAAGAATCATCTTGATGAAATTTTTATTAGGCCTTTAAATTTTGAAAGACTGAGTTACATCATACGTGAATTAAGAATGATCAATTTTGAGTAACTATTTAATCTCTCCCATGTTTTTGTATCAGAGTTTGTTGTATCACTAGTTTCTATGTCACCATTTCTTGTCTCATCTTACTTGATCTCACTATATGATGTCTCACCATTCTATATGACTCCGTTGGGATGAGACCATTGACAGAACGCTATAGGGACTCACCATTATATACATATTAATTTTTCGTGAATCACTCACTTAATTATTTGGTTTCATTTTATTTTATAAATATTTTTAAATTAAAAAATATAAATTTCCTAAATGATAAAAATGGGTCACTATATATCACTTCCCTCTTCACTCTTTATCTGGAACTCTTGAAACCAAAATTCATCTCTCTCTTTTGAACCCTTAGTTATTTTGTGAACACTCTATGTATTTTGGTAATGGAAAGGTTAAAGAGTACATCTTCTTTGACCCTAGGGAAATGAACATTTTTTAAGAAATTTAAAAATGGTACAATCAAAATAAATAAGGAACCTTTGAACCCTGATCTCACAAATAGATTAGTCATTACAAAGAATGAGCTTTGTGAAAAATGTATTCATTCAAGGTAATATCTGGTTCATTGGGTTTTAAAACAAAATGGCTGGCTATAATGGTTTACTAATGACAAAATACCCTTATACATGATTTTTTTATTAGTTTTATTAATACGATGAGATTTAATTCAATGATAATGATGATTTCTTAGACAGAAGTTGGGTAAATGTAAAATGATTATGTTTTTGTTCAAGGTTGTGGGATTATTGTTTAATCCTACCTTATGATGGTATCTTTGATGATCATTGAAGAGGACCTACACCTCCATGTGATGTTTATACCCTCAAAG
Organism: Viscum album; assembly: GCA_963277665.1. NCBI lineage: Eukaryota > Viridiplantae > Streptophyta > Magnoliopsida > Santalales > Viscaceae > Viscum > Viscum album. The sequence continues at coordinate 1,718,100,782 of OY728130.1, forward strand.
AGTCCTTGGGTGATTTAACCGGAGATGGAAAGAGAAGATGGCCTATTTCCACTTATTTGGATGAAGAATCTATATTTCATTTCATGTTCAATAAAAATATTATCTGTGTAAGGGAATGTGATATTTCATCCCTAAAATATTAAGAAGTGTTCTTGTTACTTATATTGAAAAATGGTCATAAGATAAACTATAATGCCCCAATGTTTTATAAATTGAAATTAAAATCATATACTTTTGACATATAATCACATGAAATCAAAAAAATTCACTAATATGTACTATGATTCCATTAAATAAAATAATGTTACTTCTATGTCTTGAATTTCGAATGTATGACATACACTATTGTATTCATATTTATTTTTGGGGTCTGATGGAAGAAACTAATTTTTTTTGAATAGTTACATAACCTTATGAATAGTAATCCACCCTTATGAATATAAATATGACCCTTATGAATATTAAATCTTTTAAAAGAATGGTAACCACACCCAATGAATTTATAAATCAAAATTTTTCATCTCATAAGTGATAACATGATCATAGTAGAAGTATTGGTATTTTTGTAAGTCATTAACAATAAATTTCAATTAAATAATTAATTTAAAAGATAATTTATATTCTTAAAATGTTTTCACCAACATTAAATTTTATGTATTCTTGTGTTAAGATATTTTTATAAGACCAAAATTAATTTTTTAAACCATTAAAATATCAGTTATAGTAATAAAATATATATTATTCATGTAAATGATGAATTTTTTTAAAATTAAATTAATCATAATTAGATAATTATTTTGTAGAGATGGACCTAATATTTTTTTCTACACATCTAAATATGGTTAGGTAAATGTTTTTTATTTTTCTAAAAATGAAGAATTTTTTATGAATAGTAAAATACAATAATTTACAATGAATGCTAAAACTTCAATTTCAGCATCATGCTTGTGACATGGATAAAGTAAATAGCCATTTATTCAAAATAACATGCACATATTACGGATTATGGTCATGTAATCATCACTATTTATTGTTTTTAGGGATATTACTAAATTAAGGAATTAAATATTATGAAAACCCTCCTCTCATCCACTATAAATACTACCACATTTACCTCTTAGAATTATTCCTCTCAAGCCTTGTGTCATGCCAAAATATGGCCCAAATATCACTCCATGATCAACCAAATTTAAAAAGGACGTTAGTCTCATAAAAAGACCAAATCCTATCCCCTCAAGATGATCCCAATAAAGTTTGATTCAAGAGGTAAATTCTTCTTTTCAATTATTTTACTTTCATTTCAAGATCGTGTGTTTTATTTTATATCCTTACATATCCTCATCCAAATGTTATGAAAACTCTATTAACATAAATTTATTGTATTGTTGTTCTGATAATGGAATATGTTATTATAATATATCCTGGACTCTTCTTATATACTTGAAATAAGTACACCATCCAAGATGTGTTAATTTACCATATTCAAGGATAATGGGTTTTCAATTTCATTTACAATATTCAATTATGGTCACGAGATAATTTTATGGAATAATTAGAATGTTAAATATTTATTATATCTTATATGTTGTTATGATAGTATTTTTCACACATGATGTAAAATAATAATACAAAACAAAATAATTATGAGAAAAATTGCCAATTTAATCCAAGCGTTTATCATTAATGTTATATAAAATGATTCATCTTCAATATAAATAACCAAAAGGATTTAATAGCCATATAATATTTTTTTTGTTTACAAATGTCATAGAACTTCAATTATTTAAAACCACTCTCTTCATCCATGTTTATCCGAATAGGAATATAAGTGAACTGATCAATAAAACCAAAGAAGAAAACGAACCCAATAAATGAAATTGAAACTCATAACCAATCAAAAAGTTTATTGGTTAACTAAAATAGGTTATACTATATAAATTACATGTGAAATATGTTCAAATGTTTTTAATTAGTGAACACATTTTGATTATTCAGTTCATTAATATGAGGTTGACAACACCTTCTGAAAAAAGGTAATAGATCCTCTATACTTCACTTTTATTCAAGAATGATCTATATTTTAGGACATGTTATGTGTAGTCCCTAATGATGGGTAATGATTTATCAACTCCCAACATACATCCCAAATTTTGTATATGTGTTGATTAATCCCTTTCTCACTGACTAATCCTTTATAAGTACACCTGATATAATGCTGATAATCCATAAGGGACTCCACCCGAACCTCCATTGTTCATTCATGTTGATTTATCATTCATTTACCATGATGAAGTTATTTTATATTATCATTTTCATCCTATAAATGTTGTGTAAAGGTAATAAATTCATTTATAATGAACCTTTCATCATTCTCTTTTTGGGATTACATGTTTTTAGGTGATCCCCTCCTCAATACTTTCCGATGTGGAAACCTATTTTGAGGGAACATTCAGATTTCATACCTGATTTCAGGTGAACTATAGATTCTATTTAAGCCACCATTTTATTTCTAAAATTAGTGTTTTTTATTATCAAAAAACTTCTTCGTTTACTACTGGTTTTTTATAATGGTTTGTTTCCTTTTTATTTGAAAGGCTCTATAGTATTTTCCTTAAAACCGAATAAAAATATTTTAGTGGTAAAATTTATTAAATATTTTTCTCACATGTCATCAATTATACATGAAATTACATACCATGATACATCATTATATTACCCTATTAATTATTATATATATTTTATTTCTTTTATTTCATGGACTCTATTATGACACATCAATTTATTATGCTTTATAACATGATTATGGTAATCAATTATTTCCACGATAAAATGTTACGATTAAATATGATTGATTATGTATGAATATTTTTTGTAAAACATGTTAATGAAAATTTATGATGGGTGTTCCTATATTTTACTTTAATGCATCAGTTAATGTTGTGTATCATGATTAGTTATGTGCAACGGCCATGGTGGTTAGCCTTGTCTTGTGCAACTATGTGCAACGGTCTTGGCGGTTAAAAATGACTAGTTCTACCATGTGAAATGTTATTTGTGGCTAGCCATAAATCATGATAAATTCATGATTTATTTTCCCTCCACATTACTATGACGCTAGGTTTATATGATTCCATGTTTATATGTTATGATTCTAAATGTTACATTCCATTTTATATCATCATGTCATGCCTTATATCCCATGATCTAATCCTTTTTTATTATAGTTGTTCCCTGGGTGGAATATTTAGCCCATCCCTTTGTTCATTTTTTCCGTATAGTACTATATGATTATGTTATAGCACAATGAAAGTAATGATAACTATTTTAATATTAAATAAATTAATGTTTTATTTAGATACATGTTTTTCAGTTTTTTGTACCTAGTCATTTTAGACCCTAGAATATATGATACTTGTCTTGTACTCTGAAGTATAATTATTCTTAAAAACATGTAACGTAATATGTAAAAGGATATGGTCACTATTGATGTTATTAGATGATATTATAGTTATTTTTGGAGATTAGTATTACATGACTATATTATAAACCATAAGGATGAAACTGCGTAAATGAAAACATCGCTAAATTTTGGTAGGTATATAGTAAGTGGATTATCAAGGAAAAACATCCATGTATGGATACAAAAATGTAGAGTTGGATCTAGAATAGATGTAACTAGAGGTAAAACCCAAAAAACCTACTTTGGGCTTGACACACACAAGAACTGGGGAATGAAAACGAGCCTTGATGTACTCTTGGTTTGACACTCTAAGGGGATATAATATGATAAATTCATGATATTAGTACAGACCATTATTGAGGGAATAAAAAAATCCCATTATAATATATGTTATGAAATAGATAACGAATATCCTATATTGAATCATATGGAATCAGAAGTTAGGATATGGTACCACTTTACAAGTTTATATTTTTTGTTCAATGATTCCCTTTTAATCTCAATAACTATGTATTCAAGCCCAATAATGGTAAGTTATTTTTCAAAGAGAAAGGTGGGAAATAGAAGAACAAATAAAAACAATAAATTTGACATGAAATGTGAAAATTACCCTAATTATATGCCAAATATTATAGGATAGGTTTCTCAAAACGTTATGATAATACATGCTCAACTGGATGACATTACGCATAATAAAATCATTCATGTAGAACAACCACCTAGTCCAAGAAATTAGAATGTTTCCATAGAATAAATCATTTGGAAAAGTCCCCCTATGTTTATTAGAACATCTAATTCCATCATTATAGAATAGTATATTAACACCATTGAAATGATATTGGTTTTCCTCATGTGCTCTGGAAAAGAGAAAGTTGCATTGGTGGTCTATAATTTTGATGGGGAAGTTGGTCAGTGGTAGAAAGAAATCAAGAATACAAATCCCCGAGATTAAATTGATACTACGGACTTGAAAAATTTTAAGAGAATTTTTTCCAATATATATTTTCTCACAACCCTACAAGTCATGATAAAAAGAGGGTTCCTCAGACTTAGGATGAAAAATATGTGTCAATCACGAAGTATGATGAAAACTTTACAAGGATTTCAAGGTACACCAATGGATTGGTAATGAATACTTAAATGATGTTTTATTTCTTATTTAGAGAACGAAATCCAATTCTATGAAAAAATTTTGAGATTAGAAACTTCGATAGCTATGCAGAGACATTTTTTTGTGCCCTTATGGTTGAAATGGAGATCAGAGACTCTCAGTGGCATCATGGTCCCATAAACAAAAAGAGGAAAATTGAATCTAATGTGGGTAGTTATGAAAATAAATTCCATTATGTAAAGAATGATTTTAATCAAAGGTGTAATAATTGTGAGAAGAAGCATATTAGGAACTGACTAGTGGGAATCTGGAATTTCATCAAATGTTGAATATTGGGACATCTAGCAAAAAAATATCTATTGGATATGAATAACCTCACTAACATGGTCGAATAATGGAATGTTCATATCAACAATATTGTTTTAGTGTATTTTTACAAATAGAAGGGTTGTGGGAATTATTGAATCAATTTACATAAGCCAAGGATTGTCAGGTGCAATCAATAACAACCTCCAAGTCAATAATGAAGGTTTGATTATATCACTACTACTGAGGTGGAGTCCGAAAAAAATGTGGCGATATGAACGGTTTTTATTCATTATAGAATAGATAACATACTATTTTATTCTGATTATACAGATTTTTTTATAAAATGAATGTTTAGTAGAAATATTAAAACACCACCTAAAAATTTGGGGGATAATTTATCCATGAGAACATCGAATAGAAGAATTATTGCATCCATGGTTTATAAATCCTCCATGGTAAATTTTCATGGGCAGAACCTCCCATAAAATATTTTCATAATTCTTTTAGTAATGTTTGATATTATTGTGGGAATCGATTGGCTATATTTATATAATGAAAACATCAACAATCAAGAAAGGGAGATCACCCTTCACATTCATAAGAATCGTACAGTTCATTACATGTGTAAGGAGGAAGCTGAATATCTATTAGAATCACCATATAATGTGTGGATATTGTGTCCTTATGAGAAAAAATATCTAGCTCAGATAATTGAGACAATGGAGTTAACCATGTTTGAAGACATGTTTATCTTGAGGGATTACATTGATGTATTTCCCAAAGAGTTTAATGGTCTTCCTTCGGACCGATATGTTGAGTCCTCAATTGAACATATTACTGGATCTCTACCTATATCAATGAAACCATATAAAATATCCACCGTAGATCTGGATAATCTAAATAAGAAGTTACAGGATAATCTAGGGAACATTTTTATACACCCATGGTCTTCCTTATGGGGAGGACATGTCCTCCTTGTCATGAAGAAAGATGGTTCAATGAAACTATAAAATGATAATTGGGATATTAATACAATCGAGATAAATAATAAGTATCCCCTACCTAAGATAGATGATTTTTTTCTCAGTTTCATGGCATTAGTTATTTCTCCAAGGTGGTCCTTTGGTCGGGATATCACCAATTAACGGTGAAGAAGGATGATATTACAAAGACATCTTTTCGAATAAAGTTTGGACACTATGAATTCACAATGATGCCTTTTGGACTCACTAATTCTATAGAAATGTTCATTGATTTAATGAATATATTCATTCGAGATTAACTAGACAGATTTTTCATAGATTTTATTGATGATATTCTGATATATCCAAGGGAAATGAGTAATATGATGAGAATTTGAATACTCTCATGACACCATTGGGAAGGGATACATTGTATTCAATGTATAGTAAATTTAATTTATGGATGGATGAATTATCATTATTAGGGCATGTTATCTCTGTCAAAGGGATATTAATGGACCATTACAAGAAAATGGAAGAAGAAGAGTGGTTGAGGCAAAAATATGTAATGTAGATCCACATATTTCATTGTATATCCAGGTATTGTTTTCATCATTTGTTTAACTTTTCACAAGTTTAAAACCCATTGACCAAGCTAACATGGAATGGAGTGATGTTTTGATGGATTCAATAATTCTATGACTACCTTAAAAAGTTTAATAATAGGCTTATCACGGCACCAATACCCAGACTCCCATCAAGTGGATAACTATTTGTGGTTTAAATTGGTTATTCAACTATGGGATTAGGATATGTGTTGATCAAAAATGAATAATTGATAGCCTATTCCTCAATGTAGTAGAAAATCTTTGAGCAAAACTATACTACGAATGATATGGATTAGTCGGCTGTGATCTTTGCGTTAAAAATATAGAGGTATTGTCTCTATAGGGAGAATTGTGCGATATATATTGATCATTAGAGTCTCAAATATATATTCACACAAAAAGATATTAATATGAACCAACAAATATGCATACAGTTTATGACAGATCATACCTACTCAATACTCTACCATCCATGTATGGAAAACAACGTGGACGGTTCTCTGAGTAGAAATGATCCTACATCTTTATCAATGATGATAATTGAAAAGGATTTGATCATATTATATTTGAAATTTATTGACATGGGAATAATTATGTGAGGATCATCATCAATCCTTTTTGAAATACTAATCAACTATCCCTCTTGGAGAAGATACCATATGCTGAAGGAAATGAAGGGAAAATTTAGAAAATTGTGGAAGCCATTAGAAATGGGAAATACACTAAGATTAGTATTGATGAGGAAGGAGTTGTAAGATTTGGGTCATGATTATACTTACCGTATGATCCTAATATAATGTAGAAGGATTTTAATGATGCACATAGTTAAACCATATCTATTAACCCAGGGAGCACATTGATGTTTTGTGATCTATGAGATAAATTTTTGTTGGACAATATGATGTTAGAGATTACTGAGTATATATCAATGTTCTTGGCATGTCAAAAAGTTATGAATGAATGACAGAAGATTAAGGTGATGATTTAACCACTACCCATACCAACATTGAAGTCGGATACCATCACCATGGAAATTGTCACTAGAATTTTAAGGATATCTATATAAAACAATGCAATATGGGTAAATGTGGATCATATTACAAAGAAAACTCAAATTATCGTGATTTGAGAGAAATTATCATTAGATCATCTTGCGTGGATATATATCAAATAATTTGTAAGGATGAATGGAGTACAAATATCTATTATATCAAAATGAGATTTGAGATTCACACTGATGTTCTGGAAAGTCTCTAACATGCTAGAAGAACTACTCTGATCTTCAGTATGGCCTATCTTCTTCAAACTAATTTCCAATATAATTGAACTATTCACACTATAGAAATAAGTTGAGAACATGTTCTATAGACTTCATTGGATTATTTGAACAAAAAATTCTACTATCTGAATTATAATATAACAATAGTATCCACTCAATCATCTGAATGGTACCATACATAACCCTCTATGGGAAAAGGTACAGAACACTGGTTTGATGGGATGTAGTCAGTGTTCATAAGATTCTATTACCTGAAATGGTCGAATAAATAGAAGAGAAGGTGAAAACAATTCAGCAGCACAACAAGGAATCTCATAATCGATAGATGAGTTATGCATACATTATTTGATGTGACATTGAGTTCAATGTTGGAGACACTATATTTATATGTATATATCCATGGAAGAAGGTTATGATATTTGGGAATAAAGGAAAGAAAAGTCACAGGTATATCATCCTCTTATAGATCCTTCATTGAGTCGGAGCTCTGGCATCTTGACTAGCACTTCCACCTACCTGTTCAAAAAGTAAACGATGTCTTCCATGTATCCCTCTTAAGGATTTACATACCTGACCCTTTACATGTACTCTCTTCCAAGGTGGTACAGTTGGATAATGATCATTCTTACGAGGAGTAGCTGGTTGAGATCATGGATGATAGATATAATGTTATATGTAACAAGAATACTCACCTTGTAAAAGTAATTCGATGGAACCATAAGTATGAAAAGGAAATATGGGAACTTGTGGAGGAAAAGAAGGAAAATTACCCCAACTTATTTAATACTTAAAGTGTAAAAAGAAATTTCGATGGTGAAATTTATTAAGCAGGGAATAATGTAACGACATAATGTTTTATAAATGGAAATTCCCTTTTATAATAATTTAATATAATCACATTAAATCACAACACAGTTAACTAATCTACACTATGTGATCTTTAAACATGATATTTTTTTCTATGTCTTCAATTTTGATAATCTAACATACATGGTTTCATTCAGGGTGATTTTTGGGGTCTGATGGAACAAACTTCATTTTTCTAAATATTAGCATACCCTTATGAATAGTAAAGCACCCTTATGAATAGTAATATAACCCTTATGAATAGTAAATCGTATTAAATAATAGTAATATCACCCATGAATGAATAAATAAAATTTAAGCTTCTTATAATAGACAATATGATCATATTAAACGTATTGGAATTTTTTTAAGTCATAAAAATTTTACAATAATTAATTAAATAAACTTTTTTATTTTTTTAAAAAGTTTTCATAAACTAGAAATTTTATGTCTTCTGATTTTATGCTATTTTTATAAGATATTATGTGATTTCTGAAAACATTATAAAATCTACTATATTTTTAAAATATGCAATTTTCAAGTAAATAATGATTTTAATTAAAAATTAAAATAATAATATTTCGACAATTATTTTTGGAAAATTGTCTTAATTTTTTGATTCAACATGTCTAGAAATTTTTAGGGTGATTTTTAGTGATTTTTCTAAAATACTAGAATTTTTTATCAATAGTAAAATACGATAATTCACAATAAATGCTAAAAACTGAATTTCTACATCATGCTTGAGTTATATATGATGTTAATGGGGGATTGGTTCCAACTCAAATGAAAATATTACAATTTTTGTTCATGTAATCCTCATTATTTCTGGCGTTGAGGTAAACTATTAAAATATGAAAATAAATATTACGAAAACTCTCCTCCCCTCCCCTATAAATACCACCTTTCCTACCTCTTAGCTTCATGACACTCAGGCCTCGTTACATTCCAAAATTTGTCACAAACATTCCAAAATCTCTCCCATAACATCCAAAATCCCGTATCCTTATCAAAAGATCAAATACTATCCCCCTAAGAGGATATCCTGGAAGACTGATTCAATAGGTAAATTCACTACAAAAAAAACGGTCTTTATCAACGTGAAAAACATGCATTATCAGCACTAAAAACTCATTGATAAAGGGGGATTTATCAGCGCTAAAAAGGAACTGATAAAACAACCCTTTATCAGCGCTAAAAGTGCGCTTATAAATGCGTGTTTTATCAGATCTCCTTTACCATTGATAAACTGATCCTGTATCAGCACTTTTTTAGTGCTGATAAAGGTGGAGTGTATCAGCACTTTTTAGTGCTGATAAAAGCTCCATTCATCATCTCTAAAAAAACACTGATAAATGCATTGTCTACTTCTACATGAAAAACCTGCAGTAGCACACCCAAACACGTGCAAAATATTCAGCATCTCAATAAGATAATTAGACCATGTATACGCATACCAAATTGACACATAAATCATAAGCTAATTAGACAATGTATACCCATACACCATTATCACATAATTCATAAGTTAATTAAGTATATAAAGAATTTAATTCAGAATTTAGGGGGTTGGGGGGTTGTTCAGGGGTTTGGGGTCGGTGTCTTAGGGGGGTAGGGGGATTCTGGGGGGATGGGGGTGTCCGGGGGGAAAGGGGTGTCCAGGGAAGCGGGGCGGTCTAGGAGGTTGGGGCTTGTCCATGGAGGGTTGGGGTGTTCAGGGGTGGGGGTCCAGTCGGTGGGGTGGTGACTAGGAGGGGGGGTGTCCAAGTGTGGTTGGGGGGCTATCCATGGGGTTGTCCAGGGGGTGGGATGGTGTCCAGGGTGTCGGGGGGTCTATCTAGGGGGTGGGGGCAGTCCGGGTAGTTGGTGGGGTTTTCCAAGGGGTGTGGGTGGTGTCCAGAAGGGTGGGATGGGGGTGTCCGGGGGATAGGATGGGGGGCTGTCTATGGTGTGTCCAGGTGGGGGATGTCAATGGGGTGTCCAGGGTGGTGGGCTGGAGTCCAGGGGGGGGCTTTCTAGCGGGTGGGGGTGTCTAGAGGGGTGGGTGGGGTCCAGGGGGTGGGTTGGTGTCCAAGTGGGGGCGGTTTAGGGGGTTGGCGGAGATGACTCATACATGTAACAAAGGATTCGTGGATAATTCTCCTAAAGTATCAATACAAACCGAATGTGTTTGGTCAGATTTCCGTAGGTCAGTTGTTGTTTTCACTTAAAATTATGTCCATTTTAAACAAAAAGGAGGCCCTTTGAGTGGTACCGGCCACACAGTGCCTCAGATTGAGGAGGGGATGAATTTTGAACGTCCCAAAGTACCCATGGATCATTATTATTAATTATAGAGACAACCCAAATCTGTTTGGTTTGATTTCCGTAGATCAATTGTTGTTTTCACTTAAAATTGTGTCCATTTTAAACAAAACATAGTCCCTTTGAGTGGTACCAGCCACACCGTGCCTCAGATTGAGGCGGGGAGGACTCTTACACATCAAAAAGTACCCATGGATTGTTCTTATAAAGAATAGTCAATACAAATGGGTTTGGTCGGATTTTTGTAGGCAAGTTGTTGTTTTCACTTAAAATTCTGTCCATTTTAAGCAAAAGAGAGACCCTTTGAGTGGTACCGGTCACACCATTCCTCGGATTGAGGCGGGGACGAAACTTACATGTTAAAAAGGACCCACGGAACGTTCTTATAAAAGATAAATACAATTTAATTGTGTTTGGTTGGATTTTCAAAGGTCATTTGTTGTTTTCAATTAAAATTGTGTCCATTTTAAACAAAAGAGAGACCCATTGACTGGTACCGGCCACACCGTGCCTCAAATTTAGGCAGAGTTGACACTTATAGGTCACAAAGGAATTTTGGATCGTGTTCCTAAATGATCAACACAATTCAAATGTATTTTTTTGGATTTACATAGGCATGTTGTTGTTTTCACTTAAAATTCTGTCAATTTTAAACAAAAGAGAGACCCTTTGAGTGGTACCAGCCACGTCGTGCCTCGTATTGACATAGGGTTGACTCTTAAATGTCACCGAGAAATATTGTATCATTATAATAAAGTAATAAACAAAATAAAAATGTATTTGGTTGGATTTCCATAGGACAGTTGTTGTTTTCACATAAAATTATGTCAATTTTAAACAAAAGAGAGACACTTTGAGTGGTACAGCCACACCGTGCATCAGATTTAGGCGGGGATGACTCATACACATCACCAAGGACTGGGTAATCATTATCATAAAGGCTGAAAACTATTATAATGTGTTTGGTTGGATTTTCGTAGGTCAGTTGTTGTTTTTACTTAAAATTATGTCTATTTTAAACAAAAGAGAGACCCTTTGTGTGGTACCGACTACACCTTTCCTCGGATTGAGGAAGGGTTGACATGTACATGTAACAAATGACCCATGTATCATTCTTATAAAATATCAAGATAATCCATTTGTGTTTCTTCTAATTTCCGTAGGTCAGTTGTAGTTTTCACTTAAAATTGTGTCCATTTTAAACAAAAGAGAGACCCTTTGAGTGTTACTATCCACAAAATGCCACACAAAAAGATATTAATTTGAACCAACAAATATGCATACAGTTTATGACAGATCATTCCTACTCAATACACTACCATCCATGTATGGAAAACAACGTGGACGATTCTCTGAGTAGAAAGGATCCTACATCTTTATCAATGATGATAATTGAAAAGGATTTGATCATATTATATTTGAAATTTATTGACATGGGAATAATTATGTGAGGATCATCATCAATCCTTTTTCAAATACTAATCAACTATCCCTCTTGGAGAAGATACCATATGCTGAAGGAAATGAAGGGAAAATTTAGAAAATTGTGGAAGCCATTAGAAATGGGAAATACACTAAGATTAGTATTGGTGAGGAAGGAGTTGTAAGATTTGGGTCATGATTATGCTTACCATATGATCCTAATATAATATAGAAGGATTTTAATGATGCACATAGCTAAACCATATCTATTAACCCAGGGAGCACATTGATGTTTTGTGATCTATGAGATAAATTTTTGTTGGACAATATGATGTTAGAGATTACTGAGTATATATAAATGTTCTTGGCATGTCAAAAAGTTATGAATGAATGACAGAAGCTTAAGGGGATGATTTAACCACTACCCATACCAACATAGAAGTCGGATAACATCACCATGGAAATTGTCACCCGAATTTTAAGGATATCTATATAAAACAATGCAATATGGGTAAATGTGGATCATATTACAAAGGAAACTCAAATTATCGTGATTTGAGAGAAATTATCATTAGATCATCTTGCGTGGATATATATAAAATAATTTGTAAGGATGAATGGAGTACCAATATCTATTATATCAAAATGAGATTTGAGATTCACACTGATGTTCTGGAAAGTCTCTAACATGCTAGAAGAACTACTCTGATCTTCAGTATGGCCTATCTTCTTCAAACTAATTTCCAATCTAATTGAACTATTCACACTATAGAAATAAGTTGAGAACATGTTCTCTAGACTTCATTGGATTATTTGAACAACAAATTCTACTATCTGAATTCTAATATAACAATAGTATCCACTCAATCATCTGAATGGTACCATACATAACCCTCTATGGGAAAAGGTATAGAACACTGGTTTGATGGGATGTAGTCAGTGTTCATAAGATTCTCTTACCTGAAATGGTCGAATAAATAGAAGAGAAGGTGAAAAAAATTCAGCAGCACATCAAGGAATCTCATAATCGATAGATGAGTTATGCATACATTATTTGATGTGACATTGAGTTCAATGTTGGAGACACTATATTTATATGTATATATCCATGGAAGAAGGTTATGATATTTGGGAATAAAGGAAAGAAAAGTCACAGGTATATCATCCTCTTATAGATCCGTTATTGAGTCGGAGCTCTGGCATCTTGACTAGCACTTCCACCTACCTGTTCAAAAAGTTTACGATGTCTTCCATGTATCCCTCTTAAGGATTTACATACCTGACCCTTTACATGTACTCTCTTCCAAGGTGGTACAGTTGGATAATGATCTTTCTTACGAGGAGTAGCTGGTTGAGATCATGGATGATAGATATAATGTTATATGTAACAAGAATACTCACCTTGTAAAAGTAATTCGATGGAACCATAAGTATGAAACGGAAATATGGGAACTTGTGGAGGAAAAGAAGGAAAATTACCCCAACTTATTTAATACTTAAAGTGTAAAAAGAAATTTCGATGTTGAAATTTATTAAGCAGGGAATAATGTAACGACATAATGTTTTATAAATGGAAATTCCCTTTTATAATAATTTAATATAATCACATTAAATCACAACATAGTTAACTTATCTACACTATGTGATCTTTAAACATGATATTTTTTTCTATGTCTTCAATTTTGATAATCTAACATACATGGTTTCATTCAGGGTGATTTTTGGGGTCTGATGGAACAAACTTCATTTTTCTAAATATTATCATACCCTTATGAATAGTAAAGCACCCTTATGAATAGTAATATAACCCTTATGAATAGTAAATCGTATTAAATAATAGTAATATCACCAATGAATGAATAAATAAAATTTAAGCTTCTTATAATATACAATATGATAATATTAAACGTATTGGAATTTTTTTAAGTCATAAAAAATTTACAATAATTAATTAAATAAACTTTTTTATTTTTTTAAAAGGTTTTCATAAACTAGAAATTTTATGTCTTCGGATTTTATGCTATTTTTATAAGAGATTATGTGATTTTTTGAAAACATTATAAAATCTACTATATTTTTAAAATATGCATTTTTCAAGTAAATAATGATTTTAATTAAAAATTAAAATAATAATATTTCGACAATTATTTTGGAAAATTGTCTTAATTTTTTGATTCAACATGTCTAGAAATTTTTAGGGTGATTTTTAGTGATTTTTCTAAAATACTAGAATTTTTTATCAATAGTAAAATACGATAATTCACAATAAATGCTAAAAACTGAATTTCTACATCATGCTTGAGTTATATATGATGTTAATGGGGGATTGGTTCCAACTCAAATGAAAATATTACAATTTTTGTTCATGTAATCCTCATTATTTCTGGCGTTGAGGTAAACTATTAAACTATGGAAATAAATATTACGAAAACCCTCCTCCCCTCCCCTATAAATACCACCTTTCCTACCTCTTAGCTTCATGACACTCAGGCCTCGTTACATTCCAAAATTTGTCGCAAACATTCCAAAATCTCTCCCATAACATCCAAAATCCCATATCCTTATCAAAAGATCAAATACTCTCCCCCTAAGAGGATATCCTGGAAGACTGATTCAATAGGTAAATTCACTACAAAAAAAACGGTCTTTATCAACGTGAAAAACATGCATTATCAGCACTAAAAACTCATTGATAAAGGGGGATTTATCAGCGCTAAAAAGGAACTGATAAAACAACCTTTTATCAGCGCTAAAAGTGCGCTTATAAATGCGTGTTTTATCAGATCGCCTTTAGCATTGATAAACTGATCCTGTATCAGCACTTTTTTAGTGCTGATAAAGGTGGAGTGTATCAGCACTTTTTAGTGCTGATAAAAGCTCCATTCATCATCTCTAAAAAAACATTGATAAATGCATTGTCTACTGCTACATGAAAAACCTGCAGTAGCACACCCAAACACGTGCAAAATATTCAGAATCTCAATAAGATAATTAGACCATGTATACCCATACTAAATTTACACATAAATCATAAGCTAATTAGACCATGTATACCCATACACCATTATCACATAATGCATAAGTTAATTAAGTATATAAAGAATTTAATTCAGAATTTAGGGGGTTGGGGGGTTGTTCAGGGGTTTGGGGTCCGTGTCTTAGGGGGGTAGGGGGATTCTGGGGGGATGGGGGTGTCCGGGGGGAAAGGGGTGTCCAGGGCAGCGGGGCGGTCTAGGAGGTTGGGGCTTGTCCATGGAGGGTGGGGGTGTTCAGGGGTGGGGGTCCAGTCGGTGGGGTGGTGTCTAGGAGGGGGGGTGTCCAAGTGTGGTTGGGGGGCTATCCATGGGGTTGTCCAGGGGGTGGGATGGTGTCCAGGGTGTCGGGGGGTATTTCTAGGGGGTGGGGGCAGTCCGGGTGGTTGGTGGGGTTTTCCAAGGGGTGTGGGTGGTGTCCAGAAGGGTGGGATGGGGGTGTCCGGGGGATAGGATGGGGGGCTGTCTATGGTGTGTCCAGGTGGGGGATGTCAATGGGGTGTCCAGGGTGGTGGGCTGGTGTCCAGGGGGGGGCTTTCTAGCGGGTGGGGGTGTCCAGAGGGGTGTGTGGTGTCCAGGGGGTGGGTTGGTGTCCAAGTGGGGGCGATTTAGGGGGTTGGCGGAGATGACTCATACATGTCACAAAGGATTCGTGGATAATTCTCCTAAAGTATCAATACAAATTGAATGTGTTTGGTCAGATTTCCGTAGGTCAGTTGTTGTTTTCACTTAAAATTATGTCCATTTTAAACAAAAAGGAGGCCCTTTGAGTGGTACCGGCCACACAGTGCCTCAGATTGAGGAGGGGATGAATTTTGAACGTCCCAAAGTACCCATGGATCATTATTATTAATTATAGAGACAACCCAGATCTGTTTGGTTTGATTTCCTAAAATCAATTGTTGTTTTCACTTAAAATTGTGGCCATTTTAAACAAAACATAGTCCCTTTGAGTGGTACCAGCCACACCATGCCTCAGATTGAGGCGGGGATGACTCTTACACATCAAAAAGTACCCATGGATTGTTCTTATAAATATAAAGTCAATACAAATGGGTTTGGTCGGATTTTTTAGGCAAGTTGTTGTTTTCACTTAAAATTGTGTCCATTTTAAGCAAAAGAGAGACCCTTTGAGTGGTACCGGTCACACCATTCCTCGGATTGAGGAGGGGATGAAACTTACATGTTAAAAAGGACCCATGGAACGTTCTTATAAAATATAAATACAATTTAATTGTGTTTGGTTGGATTTTCAAAGGTCAGTTATTGTTTTCAATTAAAATTGTGTCCATTTTAAACAAAAGAGAGACCCATTGACTGGTACCGGCCACACCGTGCCTCAAATATAGGCAGAGTTGACACTTATAGGTCAAAAAGGAATTTTGGATCGTGTTCCTAAAGGATCAACACAATTCAAATGTATTTTTTTGGATTTACATAGGCATGTTGTTGTTTTCACTTAAAATTCTGTCAATTTTAAACAAAAGAGAGACCCTTTGAGTGGTACCAGCCACACTGTGCCTCGTATTGACGTAGGGTTGACTCTTAAATGTCACCGAGAAATCTTGTATCATTATAATAACGTAATAAACACAATAAAAATGTATTTGGTTGGATTTCCATAGGACAGTTGTTGTTTTCACTTAAAATTGTGTCAATTTTAAACAAAAGAGAGACACTTTGAGTGGTACAGCCACACCGTGCATCAGATTTAGGCGGGGATGACTCATACACATCACCAAGGACTGGGTAATCATTATCATAAAGGATCAAAACTATTATAATGTGTTTGGTTGGATTTTCGTAGGTCAGTTGTTGTTTTTACTTAAAATTATGTCTATTTTAAACAAAAGAGAGACCCTTTGTGTGGTACCGACAACACCTTTCATCAGATTGAGGAAGGGTTGACATGTACATGTCACAAAGGACCCATGTATCATTCTTATAAAATATCAAGATAATCCATTTGTGTTTCTTCTAATTTCCGTAGGTCAGTTGTAGTTTTCACTTAAAATTGTGTCCATTTTAAACAAAAGAGAGACCCTTTGAGTGTTACTATCCACAAAATGCCTCAGATTGAGGCAGGAATGACTTGTTCACATCACGAAGGTCCCTTTTATCATTATAATAAAGTATCAATAAAATCTGAATGTGTTTGGTTGGATTTTCGTAGGTCAGTTGTTGTTTTCACTTAAAATTGTGTACATTTTAAACAAAAGAGAGACCCTTTGAGTGGTACCGGCCTCACCGTGCCTCGGATTGAGGTGTGGTGGACTCGTACACATATCCACGGACCCTTGGATCATTCACATAAAGGATTAACACAATCGGAAAGTGTTTGGTCAGATTTCTATTGGTCAGTTGTTGTTTTAACATAAAAGTGTGTCCATTTTAAACAAAAGAGAGACCCTTTGAGTGGTACCGGCCACACTGTGCCTCGGATTGAGGTGGGGATGACTCTTACCCATCATAAAGGACACATGGATCGTTCTCCTAAAGGATCAACACAATCAGAATGTGTTTGGTTGGATTTCTATAGGTTAGTTGTTGTTTTGACTTAAAATTGTCTCCATTTTAAACAAAAGAGACACCCTTTGAGATGTAGCGGCCACACCGTGCCTCTTATTGAGGTGGGGTTGACTCATACACAGCACCAAGGACACCTGGATCTTTCTCGTAAAGGATCAAGACAATACGAATGTTTTTTGTCCGATTTTCATATGTCATTTGTTGTTTTCACTTAAAAATCATTCCTTTTTAAACAAAAGAGAGACCATTTGAGTCGTACCAGCCACACCATGCCTCATATTGAGGCGGGGTTGACTCTTACTCATCAAAAAAGACTCATGGATCGTTTTTATAAACTATCATAACAATACGAATGTAACGCCCCGACCCCAGCTACCCAAAGTCGGTGCATTACTTCGTAACATTGGCATGATCACAAAAGATCATGTCTCGAAAGACCGATTAGTTTAGTAGCCTTGGAAACACAAGATACATTCATAAATGTTACATTACATCGGAAGCTGAAAAACTACAATAACAAAGTCTCCATAGTCCACACTCATATCCTCTTCTGACTATCCCTGCAGGTCATTCATAAAATACTTCATCACATCCTGAAAAATATAAAAACATTGAAAGGGGTGAGCTCAGATGCTCAGTAAGGATAACAATATTGTGGAGGATTTCATAAATAATCATTAACATTTAAGGAAATGTATAACTAAAAAAAATCCCTTTTAAACATTAACTTTAGCATAATATGGAAAAAATAAAATTAAATAATGTCATTTACTTACTCACATGGATATTCTACTAATCGAATAATCCCATGCAATATCAATAACCACTTTCATAATGATGGAATGCATAATTCCAGACTATCATAACCACGTAGCCAAGTCCTTGTTCCAAGACCACAAATAAGATTTTGTCAAGGCCTCGTGCCAAGACACTAGTTTGTCTAATGAGACCTGCCGATGTAATTTTTTAGAAGATAGTTATGTTTAAAATTGCACAAATATACTGTAGTGTTTTTCTGGAAACATTACGCAAGCTTCTGAAAACAATATAACTAATTCTTAGACTGCTCGACTAATTACAGGCCATGATGGGTCCACTCCCAATCCCATCCTGTCTACCACACTCGAGAGTCGGGTTTTCTAAAAAAAAATTATGCTTGCGTTAAATACGTCTACATTTGCACTAGATTTTCATATATTTGATAGAAATATCTCCTTTTTGAAATTATTTAAAAATAAAAAAATTATAAAATAAAACCTTTTGAATAAATGTAAATTTCAAAGGGTTTTATACACCGTATAAAAGAAAGTTGTGTATAAAACAAAATATGCCTCAATGAAAGGAGATTGAGACGAAGTCCCTTACAAAGATCATTTTTTAAATAAAATAGATATATTATGTGTATTTGCTATAAGTACACATAAAGAATGTAAAAATACAAGATAGGACATAATAATATCATGACATAATTTGAAAGTAGGAGATTAACCCAAAGAATGGAAATTGGGTTATGAAATTCCCTTACATTGCGTCTTGTCCTGACTCGACCGTTCTTTAACCTCCTGAATAATAAACTAGAGTTAATTTCTATTTACTTAAGAACCTTTTTCATTTTCATTATTCCTTTTATATCCCTTATTACCAAGTTATGAACATTATGTAATTATTAATGCTTATAACGGTCATTTTGTCGATCTTTGGTACTTGAGTCAACAATAAACTTCTTATAATTACAATTTGTTCATGTGGTCGAATATCCAGTATATCCAGAATTATATTCATGATGTAGATATCATATATATCATATATATACAGTATATACATTCATTTATAATATTACGTAACATTTAGAGGTAGGAAATGAAATGCACCGTTCATGGAGACGGTAATCCATACGTACGCATGAACGCTACTTTCATTTCTATTTAGTATTTAATGGAATGAAATCATAATGATATAAATGTATAATATAATTCCAGTATAATATATTTTATAATACCATTTAATCCATCCTTTATACATCCCACATATGTCATTAACGATTCAAATCACTTTGAGGGGGCGGTAGTCCGCACTTCCTAAAATGAAATTATCACGTTTACCCATAATGGAAATCATAAAGTATGCAATAAATGAGAAATACAGAAGCATAAGTAAAACATAAACATATTATATATCATATATAAATACAGTTACATCTTAATGGCCACCTTTGAAGGTGTTATATGAGTGTTGAACAATCATCGTTTCGTGAGGCAGAAATTCGCCATCCACAGAAACAGTATGTTCTTTATCCATTATATGTAGGTGTGTGTATGTTTAGCTCGAATCCTTCTTATAAAAACATCCTAGTATATTTAGGATAATGTTGTCGTTACAAAAGAAATTAATAAAAAGAGTTTAAGGGGTTGGAGAAGCTAAATAAAACAAAACAACATTAGAGAAGACATTACTTAAAAATCGGGTAACTCTTTTTGATTTGAGCCAAAGGCTTCCTTGGGTAGATTTATGCCCAATGTGAGGCTTCTAGGCGTAATAGGGGGAAGTTGGGAGAGTATTTGGGAAGAAGTTGGCAGAACCAAATGGTTTGAAAGTGTGAATGAGGTGGTAGAGGTGGGGGCCTTTTATAAGAGGAGAGGAGGGGCACTCTTGGAAAGTAAGGACGTTTTACATTATTATACAATTCTTTTCGGATTCTAAAGGTCCCACACTTATATAATTCGTGGATAAGGTGATAAGGGTTCGAAATCTACCCATCCAATAATCTTTGGACAAGTGTAAGCCTTGGATTGTACATTATCTTTTCATATTATTAAAATCGTTAAATAATGAGTTCATCGCTGCATCATAATGATGTCATAAATAATTTAATTTATTTAATGTCTAAAAAGTATAAAACAAATACTATGTTGTAGGAAATATTTTTGGCTTTCCAATGACTATTTATAGTAAAAAATATGACTTGTATAACCCCATGTAAAAATTGTTTTAGTAAAACATTTCATGTTTGTGTCATTTTTTACTTCAACATTAAATAAAAGGTATTTATGTCATTTTCTAACTAAAGTGGCTCCATGGGGTCCCCAAGTTGACCCATGGATTTTCGTGGTCGGCCATGGCACATCCAATGAGGGTAGTACATGTGTCAAGCTCATCTCATATTATTAAAACATTATTTTTACCTTAAACTACACTAATTACCTCTAATCGCGATTAAGAACTTAAAAGTTACTATTCACCAAAAAATTATTTTAATCCCATTGAACAACATTTTACATCATAATGACAACCATGTATGTCGGATTTTTGAATTTCAAAACACAGAAGTGGTAATATTTCATTTAAACGAAAAATCAGTTATTTAACTACCACTTAGTGGTTTCACTATTCATCAAAAATTGAAGTTTTTCAGAACAATGAAAAAATTTCACCCTAAGCTATAATTGATATTCCGAATTCAAAAATGATGTCTATTTTACAAAATTCCAAACATATAAGTTCCATTAATTAATTTTATAATTAATTCCCGCTGTCACAACAAATAGCGTGTTTTTAAGAAACAATATATATCAAAAGATTGACAATTGTTTATGTCCAATTTCAAAGTGAAATTAATTCTAATGACCACCATTGGATAAAATGATAAAAATATATACTAATTATACTCTAAAACCACTAAATAGTATTATTTATCACTATAAATAATTTTGATTAAAATATTTGTTTTTAAGTATTTTTCACTATTCATAAAAAATTAAAAGTTCTCAGAAAAATACCAAAAATTTAACATAGGCTAATTTAGATATTCAGAATCCAAAAATGAAGTCCATTTTGAAATATAAAATTTCTATTATTTTAAAAAGTGGTTATTACTATTCATAACGGCTACTTTGATTAGTCGCGGTGTTTTAGAACATGAAGATGCGTACAATGGAAGCTATTGCATTATTGAATGAGAAGCGTATTGTGGAAGCTCGGGGTGTTACATTCTCCCCTCCTTCAATAAATTGCATCCTCGCAATTTGAAATTTTTCTTGGAAAATAAAAGGTTGAAAATAAAAAATACCTTTGTGCAAAACCCACATCGGAAATAAGATTAATAAAATTTAGCCTTAATAAGAGGGAAAAGGAAATAAAAAAGTCACCACCCAATTATGATCTCGATTGGGAGAACATTGGTGTCAATTAGAGACATATAATTGGAGGAAAAAGGTAAATATTTGTAGGGTGTGATTGAGGTCATCAATCACAATCAACTGTCAAATTGAGGGCCTCAAAGCCTTCAATCTATGTTGATTTAAAATATCATCAGTTCAACAAGACATAAGGTTTTAGGATAACACATTTTTTTGTTTTAATATCCCTTTACTAATGTTTATGAATTAATTTATTCATTGAATAAGAGATAGGTATATATATATATATATTTATTCCTGACAATTATAGTTTCAACCTTCAACTCATCTTTCACTCAAAAAGATAATAGAACTCAAAAATATTATACTTATCCTAATTGTATAAGGTTCCAAATGTTAACACATACCATTTAGATTAGTAAAATTATTTTGTAATAACCAGGGACTTCCTGTAGGCTAGTGGTAGGAAATAAAGGCTTGTCGCACTATGATTGTGGGTTCGATTCCTGCAGCTTTGTCCGACGCGACGGGTTATGCCCCACCCTGCAGGTTGTCCTTTTCCTAAAACTATAGTATTATAATATTCCAAAAATAATCTTCATAAATTTTTTAACCTCAAACAATACTATCCAAAGATCAACATAATCCACTCCAACCTTTATAGTTATCCAAAATACCTCTGTCCAGACTTTCTCTAAAAGGTCTCTTAATTCCAAAATCAATTTATCAGATTCCCGAAACAAATTAATGTTTCTCTTTTTGTCACATACTAAAATTATGATTACCTTCATCATATTAAAACCTAACTGAAATCGACAAGTACTGTAGTACAATCCTTATATATATATATCACATTATTCTAATAACCAGAATATAATCCATGAGTCCAAAAGCACCAATACATTAATTATTCTTCTTCAACTGTAGTAACAGCATAAGATTTTCCCTAATCCCTTGGTCTTTTCTGAGGTATGTATCCCTGACGCTTAGGACATTCATTTGCATAATGCCCCATTTCCCTACAATTGTAGCATTCAACATTGATAGCGTCTTTCTTTCCCTTGCAATCACGCGCCTGGGGACTTTTTCTCCACATTTATAACAAACTCCCATTCTTTTTAGGCACGTACCAGTGTGATTCTTCCCAGAATTATCACATAATGGAAAATACATCTTTCCCTTTTTCCCTTTATCTGTCTCTTATTCCACCGTTCTCTTCTTCTATTGCTTTACTTTGTTATCATAAGACTTAAAGAATTCCTTTTCTATATTGATAGCAGATGAGACAATATCTTCATATGTTGAGAACGATTGTGATACTAAAGCTCGACGAAGAAATGGTTTTAACCCATCAAAGAAACGATCAATATTACCTCTTGGCCTACGTATATAATCTGCAGCATACCTCGCTAACCTTGTAATGTTGACCTCATACTTTGCGACATTCTCATCCTCCTTTTGTTTCATACTCAGAAATTGCCTTTCCATATCTGCTCTATGGTCACAAGGAAAGTATTTTTCTAAGAAAAGATCTTTTAAATCCCTCCATTCCATATTCGATATGTCATCATCTTCCTTTGTGTTTTAAATCAATGACCACCATTGATCAGCATCTCCAGTGAGGCGGTAAACTTCCATGATAACCTTTTCCCTTTCACTACTCCCCAAGGCATGGAATATTTTCTCTAAGGAATTTATCCATTGCTCAGCTACTATAGGATTTGTACTCCCATTAAATGTTGGTGGTTGTTGCCTCATGAAGAGGTCTAAAATTGATCCTCCACGTTGCGGATCAGGGTGCTCCATACGAGTAAGGTTATTATTCATAACCCGAGGGAGTTGTCCCAGTATGGTAATAAGTTGATCAGCACCAGTTGTATCTCCAGCTCCACCATAATTATCTTGAGCAGGAGGGAAATCCCTACATGGAGTGTGTGCATTGATACAGTTTCCATTCCTTCCACTAGGCGCCATTTCTAAACAATGGCATAAACTAGATTAGTTTATGAATAAAAATACATAATTTTGTACTTGTAAAACACTTAACACTAATTGAACTATTTTATGGATATAATCCATAATCATAAAAAAAGTTTTCTTTGAGGAAGTATATACTCAAAACCCTTCATAGTGGATTGTAAATAAAATGATAATTATCCTAAGCGTATCCCCCAGGAGTGTCATAACCAAGGGTGCAGCAAGGCCCGTTGTCGTGCACCAGTTCTCGTTCGAGTCTAGCTCAAAGTGGTGTTTTCGGGTTTTACCCCTAGGTACATCTGTGCCAGCGCCGCCTCTACCTGCTCGTATCCAGACATGGTTGTATTTCTCGGAAAACTCACAAAATCTATATAATACCAAAATTCTCAGAAGTTCTTCTATACTAATCCTCAAAGTCTATCTTTGGGCTATGTGCTCTAATCAGAGTTTATCTAAAACTAGCTTCCAAGGTTAGTACTAAAATGCCTCTGATACCAACTGTAACGCCCCGAACCCAGCTACCCAGAGTCGGTGCATTACTTCGTAACATTGGCATGATCACAAAAGATCAAGTCTCGAATGACCGATTAGTTTAGTAGCCTTGGAAACACTAGATACATTCATAAATGTTACATTACATCAGAAGGTGAAAACTACAATAACAAAGTCTCCATATTCCACACTCATATCCTTTTCTGACTATCCCTGCTGGTCATTCATAAAATACTTCTTCACATCCTGGAAAATATTAAAACATTGAAAGGGGTGAGCTCAGATGCTCAGTAAGGATAACAATATTGCGGAAGCTTTCATAAATAATCATTAACATTTAAGGCAATGTATAACTAAAACAAAATCCTTTTTAAACTTGAACTTTAGCATAATATGGCAAAAATAAAATTAAATAATTTCATTTACTTACTCACATGGATATTCTACTAATCGAATAATCCCATGAAATATCAATAACCACTTTCATAATGATGGAATGCATAATGCCAGACTATCATAACCACGTATCCAAGGCCTCGTGCCAAGACAACAAATAAGATTTTGTCAAGGCCTCGTGCCAAGACACTAGTTTGTCTCATGAGACCTTCCGATGTAATTTTTTAGAAGATACATATGTTTAAAATTTCTCAAATATAGTCCAGTGTTTTTCTGAAAACATTATGCAAGATTCTTAAAACAAAATAACTAATTCTTAGACTGCTCCATTAATTACAGGCCATGATGGGTCCACTCCCAATCCCTTCCTGTCTACCACACTCGAGAGTCGGGTTTTCTAAAAACATTATTAAGCTTGCGTTAAATATGTATACATTTTCACTGGATTTTCATATATTTGATAGAAATATATATTTTTTTATATTATTTAAAAATAACATAATTATAAAATAAAACCTTTTGAATAAATGTAAATGTCAAAGGGTTTTATACACTGTATAAAAGAAAGTTGTGTATAAAACAAAATATGCCTCAATGAAAGGAGATTGAGACGAAGTCCCTTACAAAGATCATTTTTTAAAATAAAATAGATATATTATGTTTATTCACTATAATTACACATAAATAAAGTACAAATACATGATAGGACATAATAATATCATGACATAATTTGAAAGTAGGAGATTAACCCAAAGAATGGAAATTGGGTTAAGAAATTCCATTACCTTGCGTCTTGTCCTGACTCGACCGTTCTTTAACCTCCTGAAAAATAAACTAGAGTTAATTTATATTTACTTAAGAACCTTTTTCATGTTCATAATTCCATTTATATCCCTTATTACCACGTTATGAACATTATTTAATTATTAAAGTTTATAACGGTGATTTTGTCGATCTTTGGTACTTGAGTCAACAATAAACTTCTTATAATTACAAGTTGTTCATGTGGTCGAATATCCATTATATCCAGAATTATATTCATGATGTAGATATCATATATATCATATATATACATTATATACATTCATTTATAATATTACGTAACATTTAGAGGTATGAAATGAAATGCACCGTTCATGGAGACGGTAAGCCGTACGTACGCATGAACGCTACTTTCATTTCTATTTCGTATTTAATGGAATGAAATCATAATTATATAAATGTATAATATAATTCCCGTATAATATAGTTTATAATACCATTTACTCCATCCTTTATACATCCCACATATGGAATTAACAATTCAAATCACTTTGAGGGGGCGGTAGTCCGCACTTCCTAAAATGAAATTATCGCGTTTACCCATAATGGAAATCATAAAGTATGCAATAAATGTGAAATAAAGAAGAATAAGTAAAACTTAAACATATTATATATCATATATAAATATAGTGACATCTTAATGTCCACCTTTGAAGGTGTTATATGAGTATTGAACAATCATCGTTTCGTGAGGCAGAAATTCACCATCCACAGAAACAGAATGTTCTTTAACCATTAGATGTAGGTGTGTGTAAGTGTAGCTCGAATCCTTCTTATAAAAACATCCTAGTATATTTAGTATACTGGTGTTGTTACAAAAGAAATGAATAAAAAGAGTTTAAGGGGTTGGAGAAGCTAAATAAAACAGAACAACATTAGAGAAGACATTACCTAAAAATCGGGTAACTCTTTTTGATTTGAGCCAAAGGCTTCCTTGGGAAGAATTCTGCCCAAAGTGAGGCTTCTAGGAGTATGAGGGGGAAGTTGGGAGAGTATTTCAGAATACGTTTGCCGAGCCAAATGGTTTGAAATTGTGAATGAGGGGGTAGAGGTGGGGGCCTTTTATAAGTGGAGAGGAGGGGCACTCTTGGAAAGTAAGGACATTTTACATTATTATACAATGCTTTTCGGATTCTAAAGGTCCCACACTTATATAATTCGTATCTAAGGTGATACGGGTTCTAAATATACCCATAAAATAGTTTTTGGACAAGTGTAAGCCTTGGATTGTACATTATCTTTTCATTTTATTAAAATCGTTAAATAATGAGGTCATCGCTGCATCATAATTATGTCATAAATAATTTAATTTATTTAATGTCTAAAAATTATAAAAAAACTACTATGTTGTAGGAAAGCTTTTTAGCTTTCCAATGACTATTTATAGTAAAAAATATGACTTGTATAACCCCATGTAAATTTTTTTATAGTAAAACATTTCATGTTTGTGTCATTTTTTACTTTAATATTAAATAAAAGGTATTTATGTCATTTTCTATCTAATGTGGCTCCATGGGGTCCCCAAGTTGACCCATGGATTGTCTTGGTCGGCCATGGGACATCCAATGAGGGTAGGACATGTGTCAAGCTAATCTCATATTATTAAAACATTTGTTTTACCTTAAACTACACTAATTACCTCTAATCACGATTAAGAACTTAAAAGTTACTATTCACCAAAAAATTATTTTAATCCCATTGAACCACATTTTACATCCTAATGAAAACCATGTATCTCCTTTTTTTTAAATTCAAAACACAGAAGTGGTAATATTTCATTTAAATGAAAAATCAGTTATTTAACTACCACTGAGTGGTTTCACTATTCATCAAAAATTGATGTTTTTCAGAACAATGCCAAAATATCACCCTAAGCTATAATTGATATTCCGAATTCAAAAATGATGTCTATTTTAAAAAATTCAAAACATATAAGTTGCATTAATTAATTTTATAATTAATTCCCGCTATCACAACAAATAGCGTGTTTTTAAGAAACAATATATATCAAAAGATTGACAATTGTTTATGTCCTATTTTAAAGTGAAATTAATTCTAATGACCACCATTGGATAAAATGGTAAAAATATATACTAATTATACTCTAAAACCACTAAATAGTATAATTTATCACTATAAATTATTTTGATTAATAAATTTGTTTTTAAGTATTTTTCACTATTCATAAAAAACTAGAAGTTCTGAGAAAAATACCAAAAATTCAACATAGGCTAATTTTGATATTTCGAATCCAAAAATGAAGTCCATTTTGAAATATAAAATTTCTATAATTTTAAAAAGTGGTTATTACTATTCATAACGGCTACTTTGATTAGTCGCGGTGTTTTAGAACTCAAAGTTGCGTACAATGCAAGCTATTGCATTATTGAATGAGAAGCATATTATGGAAGCTCGGGGTGTTACAAAGAATGTGTTAGGTCATATTATCATAGATCAGTTGTTGTTTTCACTTAAAATTGTGTACATTTTAAACAATAGAGAGACCCTTTGATTGATACCGGCCACACCGTGTCTTAGATTGAGGCAGAGATGACTCATACATTTCACAAAGGACCTGTGGATTGTTATCCTAAAGGATAAAAACAATCTGAATGTGTTTGTCAGATTTTCGAATGTCAGATTTTGTTTTCACTTAAAATTGTGTCCATTTTTAACAAAAGAGAGACCCTTTGAGTGGTACCGGCCATACCGTGCCTCAGATCGAGGAGGGGTTGACTTTTACACATCACCAAGGACCCGTGGATCATTCTACTAAAAAATAAACACAATACAAATGCATTTAGTAGGATTTCTATAGGACAGTTTTTGTTTTCACTTAAAAATGTGTCCATTTCAAACAACAGAGAGACCCTTTGAGTGGTACCGGCCACACCGTGCCTCAGATTGAGGCATGGATGACTTGTGCACATCAAGAAGAACCTTTGGATTATTTTCATAAAGGATAGACACAATCCAAATTCATTTGGTCAGATTTCCATAGATGAGTTGTTTTGGTTTAAAATTGTGTCCATTAAAAAAAAGAGAGACCCTTTGAGTGGTATCAGCTACACCATGACTCGGATTGAGGTGGGGTTGACTCTTACACATCAAAAAGGACACCTGGATTATTCATATAATTTATCAAGACAATCATAATGCGTTTGGATGTATTTCTGTATGTCAGATGTTGTTTTCACTTAAAATTTTGTCCATTTTAAACAAAAGAGAGACCCTTTGTGTGGTACCGGACACACTGTGCCTCAGATTGAGGAGGGGTTGACTCGTACACATCCCCAATACACTCATATATTGTTTTCCTAAAGGATCCACACAATTTGAATGCATTTTGTCATATTTTCCTACGTCAGTTGATGTTTTCTCTAAAAAATATGTCCATTTTCAACCATAGAGAGAACCATTGAGTGGTACCGGTCACACCGTGCCCCGGATTGAAACAGGGTTTACTCGTACATGTCACCAAGGACCCATGGATCGTTCTCCTAAAGTATCAACATAATATGAATGTGTTTGGTCGTATTTCCATAGTTCAGTTTTTTGTTTTCACTTACAATTGTGTCCATTTTAAACAAAAGATATACCCTTTGAGTGGTACCGGCCACGCCGTGCCTTATATTTAGGCAGATCTGACTCATGCACATCAACAAGGACCTGTTTATCGTTATCTTAAAAGATAAATACCGTTCGAATGTGTTTGTTTTTCTTTTCATAGGTCAGTTGTTTTAACATAAAATTGTGTCCATTTTAAACAAAAGAGAGACCCTTTGAGTGGTACCGGCCACACCGTGCCTCATATTGAGGTGGGGCTGGCTCGTACACGTCACAAAGGACCACTAGATTGTTATCATAAAGGATTAAGGCAATCCAAATTATTTTTGTTGGATTTGCGTATGTCCATTGTTGTTTTCACTTAAAAGTTTGTCTATTTTAAACAAAAGAGGGACCATTTGAGTGGCAGTGGCCACATAGTGCCTCGTATTGAGGCGAAGTTTACTCGTACAGATCCCCAAAACACCCATGGATCGTTATCCTAATGGATAAACACAATCTGAATGTGTTTGATCAGATTTAGTATGTTAGTTGTTGTTTTCACCTAATAATTTGTCTATTTTAATCAAAAGAGAAACCCTTTGAGTGGTTTAGCATTCTTGCATGTTGCTGGTGCATATCATCTGTTAAAATGGGAAAATGAATCATTAGAGAAAGGATGTTATATTTAATAGAAATTAAAATTTACCTACAAACATTTACATACAACAATGTTTCGTCTTTTGATCCCCTTAACCCCTCTCAAAAATGACCACCAATTGTACATGTCCCCAATATAGATCTTCATTCTATTTGTGTACAATCAGACATCAGGTATGAGGCCCGCTCATTTTTTTCTGTATCTATATCTTCTTGTGAGTATGAGGATTTTTGACAGTCATAGTAGTACTGCAAAATATAAAAATAATGAATTAATAAATAAATTAAACAAACTAGTAGTTTTTTTAAAATACCTCTTTAGGGATGCTCGTTGGTTGATGAAAAACAATCTCTTTCATAAATTTACTAACATAATAACAACAATTATTATCAGTTGTTTGTTTTGGACACTGCAAAAAAATTGATCATTAGGATAATAAGTAACTTCTGTTGAGATGTGTTTGGATGGTGAAATTTTATTATATATACCCTGATATTTTTCGAGACCTTGTACTTTCTCTCCTCCTTATGCTTAGCCCCTGTCCTAATTCATTTTTTAGATGATAATGATACACCTCCCTATCATAACATAATCATCAATAATAGATAATATAAATTATGTTAGATGATGTTTAGACCTAAAACGTACGATATAGTGTCTTACAGATTCACAAACTCCAGCATGTTTTGTCGGTTTGATGGATATCCTTGCATTGAATCCAGAAAATAATTCTTTGGAGTATCCATGTTCACCACAATTATCAACCAATGTTGTCTAAAAACAAAAAAGGAAGAAGTAATAAATGATGTGAAAATATAATTTATATGCTTTAATCGTAAAGTTTTACCCCTGCATGGTTGATATTAAGAAGAGTCTGTCATATGTAAGCTTTCTTTAAAATGTTTTCAGCAATTCATTTAGTATTTCATCCTTTTTTTTATGGATCCAATTTTGGTAGGTGTGTTGATGTGGTATGAGGACTAACGAGTCCAAATCCTGGATCATGGGATAATTCCTTCAACTGTTTTTGATAAATGTGTCTATCAACAATATAAATTTCATTTAGTCATAATTTTAAAATTAGACCAGCTTTTATAAAATCATTTCATTAAAATATACCTCATATATATATTTACTACTGTGATGCCTAGCCAACCATTTACAAGGATCTCATTTACATTTTCAGTAGCAATGAATTCTTGACTTTCCTCTCCGTATATATTATTTTTGAAAACCAATATATGACGACTACCATCTTTTAGCTTTGTATCCACATGAGTCATCAATGTTAGTAAATGTGGATGGAGAACAAGTGGTGTTATTGTGATTTCCTTATCTCCTTGGGATAATTTGGTCGATCCTTTAGATTGTTTTGAGCCGATGATTGCCACCCACTTCCCTTTCACCATCTGTAATAAAAATCATTAGTTTAGACCCGTTTATCATTAATTGTTAAAGGTTTATCTTGAAAAAAGTAAATAAATACCTCTTTGTCTACATGTACTCTTACATGTTGTGATGTCCATGTAATGAATGTTCCAATAGACTTTTCGAACAAATGAATATCATTGTCATCAAGAGGAATATGTAGCTCTTCATTTAGATCATGATGTACAGAAATCTTTACTTTTAGATGATCTTTCGGAAGTGGTATATTTTGAAGCGTGGCATCTGGGATATTGAACACTGTAGATCTCGCTAAAAAGTGATAGGTGGGTGTCGACAGATATAAATTACTATCATTATCACCCTGTAGAAGACCAGTGTGGAAAAATTATTAGTGTTTGTCTGATTCAAATTTAATGGGAACAATTATTAGAATATTGATTAACATGGGTAAGACAGTTCTTTGATGGGAATGTCTCGCCTCAAAGATGGTGGTGGTGGGGCAAAATGTTTACGCGCTGGTTGTTCCAGAGTTGTTTCTTCTCTATGCATCCCACCCATTAAAGTTTCTAGCTAATCTCCCTGGAATTGCAATCGTTCATCAAGGGTTGCTATTTTTTCGCTTATTTGTTATAATTTTCTATCTATATCATCCGTTTTTTTTCTCAAAAATATACTCAGGGTGTCACCCCAAACCCCGCACCTCTGACAGGACTGTATTTTTCTAGCTGCTTCGAATCCATCAATAATAGGTCTACATCTGCTACAGGAGTAGCTGATTCCTGTGACATTCGGATATATGAAAATATCTAATTATTTCCATGTAATTGAAATTTAATACAAATATTTTTATCATAATGTCATACATTCCCATATTTCCTATACATTTTGTGTGTTCTCATCTACTATCATCCCTTCCATATTCACATGTGCCTCCTTCCATATCACATGATTTAAGATGGAAATTTTTTTTATACTCATCAATCTATATATAAAAATAGAAGTATAATTATGATGTTGCTTATTGGCACCTAAATATATTACTATAATTTTAAAATACGTACCATTTTCTTTTCTAGTGAAGCATACCCCATACTTTCTTTACGACAGGGTTATGTTGGTTTTGATGCACGTTTCATATTTTCAGTACAGAGTTTCTATTTCATAAATGAAATATTGACAATCAATGTGATGAATACACGTATCCTCAAACAATGTATTGTCACCCACAATGTACTTGAAAATTTTCATCCCCACAGTGGCCAATAAATGCATCCCATTCATCTTTGGATATAAGGGGAGTGTAGACAATGGGTGGGTGCAGGTTTATTTTACCTTTGGAATCATTCAGGGGACATCTTGTTAAAATAGTGAGAAAACCTCGATGAATCCTTCCTGCAAGCCTTAGTACATCATCCTTTGGTGAATAATCTACTATAAATGTACTCTGAAAGAGTTTGAGAAGAGTAAGACATTGTTTCATTATTTTATTTTATAGTAAATTAATTAAATAAATTCATAATGTTATTGTAATATCTTCGCAGATCACAGCCTTCAGCCCAGACACAACATGGTTCAATGAATCTATGTTAATCGGTACATGTTACCGAGTGACAACTCCAATGTAACTACTAAACATAGCCTTGTTGGGATTCACATGTTGTCCCCATCCATTCCATTAGTCATAAAATTTTATGCCTTTTCTTTTCTCCTTAAGAACATTGGATAACACCATCAAACAATGATGCACCTGTGATTTCTACGATGTCAGTCCTTCATTCCTGACCATTTCATCATTATCAGCATCATCTATATGTTCATCTGAAATGGTATCAATGACATGAGCTGATGGTTTTTGGACCTTAGCACTAGGAGAAGCAAGAGATGCAACAGGTAGAGGAGTAGCAGCCGCATTAGGAGCATCATGAGAAGCTGGAGCCACAGCAGGAGCAGCAGCAGGAGCAACAACATCTGCAGTAGGAGCAGCTACAGTTGTAGTTGGAGCAGCAGCAGCCACAACAGCACCACATTGAGGGACTTTTTCAGCCTCAAGGATAGGAGAAACAAAATATATATAATTCATTATCAGCAAAAGTGGATTAACAGTTAATTTAGATTACATAAATTCAGTAATGATATGAAAATAACACGAGATAAAAAGAGATATATTACAAACAAAATATAACCTGTTTATTGAACTATCTATCTTTTTTTCAAAGGTGGAAGTGATTAGACTCATCTATCAATTATCCAAATCCTGTCATTGTGGTATCCTCTAACATAAAAAACATCATATACATTGGAACCGCTCCGAAATGATTGCGACATACCACTTAAAGGATAGTCCTCAACTGAATTTTCATCGGAACCTTTAGTAGTTTTGGACGATAAAAGAAAAATTGACAACCTTTGGTTGGCCAGACCTAGAACATAAGAATATTTTACCTCTTGTGATGCCATTATAAATTGTTCTTCTTTTTACCCTTCCTTACTAAAACAAACATTTTCAAATCCCCATTAATCTATTTTAACACCACTATTGTTATCAAACCAATTTCATTGATAAATCGGCAATTGGAATGTCGTATAATACATCTCCCATATTAGTTTGATAATGCCAAAGTATGACATATTTTCATAAATTTGACTTCTTTCCTTACAACCAGAAATATGAATCACTTCATCAACTAGTGTAACTCCACTATTTTGTATTGTACTATCTTCATCATGTTTATCTTTATAGAATGTATAACCATTCATTACATAACCAATGAAAGATAATACATACAAAATTTTTCTAGCGGCTAGCCATCGAAGTCATTTTGAAATTGAATTTGGATTTTCATCACACTGCATAAATATATGGTCTTGAAACCATCCTTTAGAATGGTGATTTTTTGAATTTGATAACCATTTTTCAGCCCTTCATGGATTCAACTGCCTAAGAATTTCTTTGTGAGATTAAATATATAGAGAAACCTCCCAACTATTATGCAAAACATAAAGGTGGGATTGCTCCCGATCTGTAATACTGATTATCACAACTTCTCTTCCAGAAATTTCCTCACCCTCAATGCATCCAGTGTGATGAGATTTTAGGAGACCCATTCTTTCCGCATCAGATTGGTATTTGGTAAAAAATTAGATGGATTCCTCTACAATATATCGCTCTACTATACAACCCTCTGGCCGATTTCTATTTTTGACATACCCATTCAAAATATTCATATACTGTTCAACAGGATACATCTATCTATAGTGCACAGGAACAAAATGTCAAATCTCTCTCACCAATGGAATCACCAAATGAAGCATCATATCAAATAATGTTAGTATGAAGAACATTTATAATTCACATAATATGATGAAAATTTCTTTTTCCATGGCTAGAAATTTCGCCCGGTCTAAAATATTGCTACATATAGCTTTGAAAAAGATACAATGTTTGTTTAACTTATGACAAAAATTATTGGAAAAAATGCAACGTAATACTATAGGAATTAGATTTTGCATCAAAACATGGAATTCATGTGATTTCAACCCTTTTAACTTCAAATCCTTTATCGACACAATGTTCTTGACATTTGATGAATACCCCTATAGAACCATTATATCATTGAAGAAGTTGAAAAACTGATATCTCTTCACCCTAGAAAAAGTATCTGTAGTTGGAGGAAAAAACATTTGATTTTCACCCTTCATGGGATCCAACTATTCTCGTATTCCCATTTCAACCATGTCCAACCTTGCCTTAATTTCATCCTTTGTTTTTCCAGGGGCATTTAGAAACATTCCGATAATACTATCGTATACATTTTTTCCACATGCATCACATCAAGAAAATATCTGACGTACTAACAATTCTAGTATGGTAATTAAAAAATTGATATCTTTTTCCAAACAATATTATTAAGGTTATTCGAAATTGGTTTACCGAAAACACTATTCACATCTTTTACTTTATGAAACAATTGATTGCATGTTAGTGGGGACGGTACTGCGCGTTGTTTTAAACTTTCATTGAATGATGTCATCAAAGATTGGTACTTATGCCGATGTAGTTGAAATCTACGATGTCGTAGAAACACTTATTTCAATGAATGTTTCAACCTAATATATTTTCTATCTTCTTCTCACATGAGACACACTTGAGTTCCTTTAATTATATAGCCTGCAAAATTTCCATATGTAAGGAAATCATTTATTATCCCATATAACATCGCTCTCTATGTGAATTATTCAATTTTATATGCATCATACAACATAACATCAGAATCCCACAATAACTTCAAATCCTCTATCAAATGAGCGAGATAAACATCAATATTGTTACCTAGTTGTTTTGGTCCTGATATAAGCATAGATAACATGATGAATTTCCTCTTCATGCATATCCAGTGTGGCAAGATATAATTTTCCAACATAACAGGACATGTACTATGAGTGTCGGTTTGGAAACCAAAAAGATTCACTCCATCTGTAGATAACAAAAGATGAAGGTTTATCTGCTCTTTTCCAAATTCAGGATAGTCATCATCAATTTTCTTCCATTGAGGAGAGTCGGTCGGATGATGTAATTTCCCATCTTTATTTATTTTATCTACATGCTACGACAATTGTCTTGTACTTTCTTCACTTCCATATAGATGCCTAAACCTTGTAATAATTCTAAAGTACCATACAACTTTTGTAGGATTGGATTTTTCTTTCTTGTATAAAATAGAACCACACATTGGGAATTCTGTAAGTTATTTGTTATCATTTTGAAAAAATATACGATCTTTTGGGCATGCGTGTATTCTTTCAGAAATCATACCCATTGAGCGTAGCATTCATTTAGCTTAATATGTCCGTCTTGGTTGCCCATTATCATCCGAGAGCATGTCATTCAAGAGATAATGTAGTTCCGTAAAACTGACATCACTCCATCTGTTTCCATATTTCAATTTATACAACTTCAGTAATGCTGACCAAGTTGTATACTTAGGGAAACCAGCATACAACGACGTCTTTTCACAACTCATTAACTTCTCAAACAATTTTGGGCAATCACGGAGTTCATCTTCAATTTTATTTGTCATTTACTCAATACATTCTTCATCATCATGGACATCTGTAATAACATCCTCCATACAATATTTTTCATTATCCATATTTGTATTCATATCTGATGATCAATGAAATGTAGTTTTTCCCCAGCTAGTAGCTACATTCTCTTTTTCTCCTTGTTTATTCCATCATTTATAACTCCAATCTATTTTGTGACGTATCAACTGTTCTTCCAAGTCCTCTGTAGTAAGTAGTCTAGAATAAAAACAACGTAAACACGGATATAGGATTTGCGAAGGGTCATTTGCGTGATCCTTTGCAAACTTGATGAGGTCTTTCACTCCATTCTCATATTATATTGTCAAACGATTACCATCCATCCAAACTTTATTCATCTTCATACTATTTGAATCAAAAATATTAATATTTATGGTTCAAGTACACAAAACAAGGCTTCCAAATATAGTAGAAGATAACTATTTACTTATAAAAATAGATATTAATGGAGACTAACCATTTACAATAATGATTTGGAAATCAACAGACCCAGGATAGACCCCCATCAAAATCAACACTGTTTCCAAAAACAAAGGGGTTCACGGGGATGAAAAATTTTGTCGTAGATGGTAAAACTCACACAACAGAATCCTCTATGGATTATTCTCCTCTATCAGGTTAACCCTTCTATGGTCAACTAGTCCATCCTTTTATACCTCACCAACCTGAAATTCATATGGATAAAAACCAGCAGCCAAATCTCTAAGTAATGAAAATATTCTCATAATATTGACAATACAGAATTCATTAAGTTTAATTACTTTAGATTCAATATAGTTTCCTCAAATCACCCCATTCCTAACACAAGAATAATTATGAATGATACATCTACTTGGTACCCATGTAGTCTTCATGGATATAGGCCTGGACAAGGGCAAGATGATTTTATTTTGATTGTTGACAACATTCTCTTTGGGTTTTGAGATTAGATAGTGGACCGAGCATGTGGTTCATAATGACTATGAGGGCCTTTACGTGAGTCTATAATTTAGTTTTTTTCGGGTATGGCCTTTAGCATGGCATTTAGGTGGCATAAATTATGGAACGACATTATTCATTATGTTTTCATTGACCGACTACCTTATGGTAGTAGAGTCCATTAAATATACTGAAATGAGTAGAGGACCACACCCATCCCACATCATACAAGATAGAATTGAGGAAACCCAAATTTGGTATTGTAATTACGTTAATTACAATAAACAACCACAATAATTTCAGCAACCTTT
Source organism: Viscum album (assembly GCA_963277665.1). Lineage (NCBI taxonomy): Eukaryota > Viridiplantae > Streptophyta > Magnoliopsida > Santalales > Viscaceae > Viscum > Viscum album. The sequence continues at coordinate 1,718,138,395 of OY728130.1, forward strand.
ATACCCACTAATACCTACTCAAAACAAATAAACCAATCAGGGTTACTATCAAAAGAGGAGTGAAAAAGATTTAGTATGAAATCAGAGAACACCTGGGTTCCCAACTCATAATAAATCTCCTCAATCACAAAAAACATTCAAACAAAAACCTTTCGCCACTAAGTTTCATTATTTCCCACCCCCTCATCAGCAAAACTTTCAACATGATATGTTGAGGAAGCCACAAAAATCCCCAAATAAATAGTCAAATCTTTAAAATATTATTATCTCATTCATCTAAAAAGTTCACTAGAGAATGAATACATATTTAATATAGATGCATCATCAAATGGATGCTCTCTGAATCCCCAATCAAAAAGTGTAGAAAATCTATAATACTTTATTGGATCGACTACTAGGTAAAATACCATGTAAAAATAAGACACATACAAGAGAAGAAGAAAAATATGTTGTTTTCATAAGGAAAACGAGATAATATTTATATAGACATAAAAAAAGATGAAAATAGCATTGAAGAACATTAACCACATTCCATAGTCATCAAAAAATCCACCAATGGGATCTCACACAATTTTGATAAGGAAAATAATCTAGAAGCAGATAAAAATGAAAAATCTCATGTCCAAGACCAAACATTCAATGAATATTACTATGTGGAACCTCCACTATACATACCCCTTCTTCCATTCAACATAAGTATGAGACATGTGAAAATTTAGGGTCAATATTGTAATTGTTTTTGGATTGTTCAAGAAACTAAAAAAAAATAAATGAAAAAAATCGGTAATTCATTAGTCCAAAGGAATTTATTAACATTCACCCATTATTTTCAAGAATATTAGCCAAGAAGTAGAATTCATGGTATCAATGTGTGATGATGTATGAATGAATTTCCAAGAATTCAATCAACCTAAAATATATTATTCTTAAAGGATGAATATAACCATTTTTGATCGACTACATGATGGTAGTAGAGTCACATTCTATCCAAATTTAATTCTAAACTCATTTACATGCTATGTTAACTACATTGGGCATGCCAATAATTTCAGCATCAATATGTGAGACAACTCCACATGGTCTACAAAGACATCCCGTGCCATTTCCATTATGATTCCTAAAGACTACTCCAAATCCCAAAGGTCCTAGATTCCCTCTTCATGTCCTATCCGAGTTGCATTGGATCAATCCAGGAAATGAGGGAATCTATATAACAACAATAGTTTCAGATTGTGGTCATAAATCACCTATAAATTCATGATTCGTAAGAACCAAAATGTCAACAATAGAGTTATTACAATGAACATTTTTAAGGGAGTTCACATTTATTATTGAAACCATAATATTTATGAGGGACAATTGAATATTGAGGGAATAATACCCATGATTCATATTATTTTTGTTGTAACATATAATATAAATCAATTATACAATATACATTTTATGTATATTGAGTAGTTATTGGGAGAGAGGAATCCTAGAGAATTATGTGAGATTCTCCTTGATAGAGGTTGTCTTGGGAGGCTACACTTCAATAAAATCGAAGAAAATATTCAATTGAACTGAGGAAATGTCATATATTAAGAACATATTATTAAATTCTTTCTTATTATGGTTTCATAAAACACATTTGGATTAAATATCAACGTATACCGATTTAAATAATTAGTCAATAGGAATCTTAGAATCTTCCACCCTCCATAGAAGTATAACTATAACACCATTGGTATTACACTTTCATGACCCAAACACATTGATGAGATATATCAAATCCTTGGGATTAAATTACCGTAGTTTCTAGAATAGTAAGTGTAATAGGGGACCAAAAAATTTCGCACACCTGGTCCAGCAACATGAAGATCAAGGGCATCAGAGGTCCAGAAACACAAGCATCGAAGGCGGCGAAGGTCCAACAAAACGATGATCAGGGGAGGTGGAGGTCTGGAAACACGAAGCTCGGGGGGCAGCAGAGGGGAGTCTCAAGGTTTCAGTACCACGAGAGCATTATGTCGCAATAAAAAAAGGACATTGTGCGATCGATTTTATAACATATGGGAATAAGGTTTTATAAGTGCTAAAAAATAACTGATAAATACTACCTTTATCAGCAATAAAATTTTAGCGTTGATAAATGTCCTCTTTATCAGTGCTAAAAAAGAACTGATAAATGATTCCTGTATCAGCGCTAAAATTTTAGCACTGATAAATGTCTTTTTATCAACGTTTTTTGCGCTAATAAAGGGAATCTTTATCAGCACTTTTTTAGCTCTGCTAAAGGTTACCTTTTATCAGCGCAATAAAAGCGCTAATTTATAACCCATGTATCTGCGCTAAAGTTTTACCGCTGATACATGGCATCTTTATGAGCGATTTTCTAGCGCTGATAAAGAATTCCATTTTCAGTGCTAGGAAAGAGCTGATAAAGAATCCATGTATCCGCGCAAAAATTTTAGCGCTGATACATGGTTTCTTTATCAGCTCTTTTTCTTTAGCGCTGAAAGAAGGTGGTTCTTCCCTTGGCCATTTTGGTAGTAGTGATTTCACTTTTCAATTTTTTACATTATTTTCATGTTAATTTGTTTTATTTTTTATCGTTTCCTCTTATCATCCGAATGTTATTGCAACTCCATTATTTTATATTTACATTAATTTTCTTATGAAAATGGAATAAGTTATTATAACATATCTTTGGTGCTTCTTTTATACTAGTATTGAAGACACCATCCGAGATGTGTTAATTTACCAAATTCAAGGACGATGGGTTTTCAATTTATTTTAGCATCTTCAATTCTGGTTATGAAAACAAGGTTATGGATTAATTATACTATTAAATTATTATTTTATCATATGTGATGGTTTTTTATCTTTTTACACCCATGATGTGAAATATTAATAGAAAATATATAATTATGAGGAAAATTTTTAAATTTACCCAAGTGTTTATCATTAATGACTTATATATTGAATCATGTTCACTCAAAATCACAAAATGAATTTTGATACCATGTAAGATTATGTATTATTTCCAATTTAATATAACATATATTCTATAAAACCACCCTTATCATACATCTCTGACCGAACATGAATATCAGTGAACCGATCATTCAAACCATGGAAGCAAACAGACTCGAACAATGAAAATGGGCATAAAAATGTTATTAATGAACTGAAAAAGTTTATACTAAATCATTTACATGATAAATTGGATATGAAGATCTTAATTAATGAACCTAATTTAATAATTCATGGAATTAATTTCAAATGGATAACACCATCATACATAAGGTAAGGGATCCTCTCTATTTCACATTTATTCAAAAATGTTATCTAGTTTATTCCCTCTAATATGTAATATCCAATGATAGGGTATGATTTCCCAGCCCCCCCATAATTCCATCATGACATATAACTGATGAGATACCCCAATTGTTTTCATTAACCCCTCTTAGGTACAAATGATACCACATCGATACTCCGTAAGGGACTCCACCCGAACATCCTTTGTTCCTTTGGGCTGCCTTATCTATCTTGTACCAAAATGAAGTTATCATGTTTATTTTTTTAATATATTAAATTATATATAAATTTACTAAATTCATTTATCAAAACCCATTCATGATTATCATTCTGGGATATACATGATATTAAATCATTCCCTCCTCAATACATTTCGATAAGCAACACAGTTTTGAGGGAAATTTCTGAATTCATACCCAATTTAAAGTGAACTCTATTATCTGTTTTAATCCAGAATTGTATTTATTAAATAATTATTTTTTATTATAAAAACCTATACTTTTCAATTTTGGTTTTATTTATGGTATTCTTCCCTTTTGAGTTTTAAATGTTCTATAGTATTTTCCTTAAAACCTCACAAAAAAATTTTAATGATAAAAATTATTAAATACATTAATCACAAGTTGTAACATTTACATGTCATTAAATTCCATGATACATTATTGTTTTACCTTATGAATTTCCATTTATATTTTATTTCATTTCATTCATGGACAGTTTTATGATAATCCCATTTTGATGCATTATGACATGATTATGGATCCCAATTATTTCCATGGATATCCCTTATGGTTATATCTGGTTGACCATATATGATTATTTATTTTGAAAACATATATATGAAAAGTTGTGATGAGTGTGCCCAGATTGTGCTACAATGCATTGGGTAAATTTTAGTCTCCTGAGACGTTAAGTGTGACGGTCTTGGCAGTTCACTTTGTCTTGTTCTTTCATGTGAGACAATCTTGGAAATTATCTTTGGCTTTTGATATGATATGCAATGTTCCTGGTGGTTTTCCTTGAATCATTCTAGAGTCATGTTTTATGTGTCTTCAACATTACTATGACTCCATATATATATAAATATATGATTCATTTTTTATATGTTATGATTCAATCTGTCACATTATTTTCCATATCAACATATATTGCCTTCAATCCCATGTGATAATGCATTGTTCTTGTGGTTATTCACTGACAAGGATATTTATATTTTCTAAATTTTATTGTGTTTCCTAGGGTACACTATATATATTTTTCATAAAAATTGTTGTTAGGAGTAAAATTGTATATTAAATAATTAAATGTTTTATTTAGTTCCTTGTCTTCAGTTTATTATACCTAGACTTACTAGACAATAGAATTTATCATCATTTGATATTATTCTGATGTATAATTATTATTAAAATAATGTAGTTTAATATGTAACAGGATAGGGTATCTATAAAAACTTGTGAAAATATCATGTCCTTCGTATGAGTGATAAGATAAATACCTCCCCAAAATCCACTTCCATGTTTTATTTGAGGTTAATATCTACAATGATACATACCAAATGATTTTGAAATGAAAATAAATAAACAATTTAGAATTATGAGTTTTTTATCAGAATAGAAAAGTAGGAGTATGAAAATAAGTTGGAAACCATTGAAAAGGACTCAGGTTAAATAATGTGAAGAGATTTATAAAAAATTTAATACTGTTGAACATCCCTCGAGACCCAAGGATATTTCTAACCCCAATTTCAAACCAAATGGGGTAGTAGAATACTCAAATAAATAAATGGAAGGTGGTGTTGAATAATTGAATGATTATGATAAATAATTAAATGAAGGAATTCATGTTGAAAGTGTATAAAATAATGATAAGGGATAAGTTTGTAATGAGGATGATTCTGATGTGGGAGAAGTTGTTGATAAGGATAAATAGGAAGAAGAAGAACATTTAAAAGGAGAAGCAACTGTATGTGAATATGAAGAATCTATTAGAAGATAAATCGATAGGAAAAAGGGACTAATGAGTATAATGTCTGTAATATTGATATAGGCAGTGAAATAGATGTCTCATTACCTACTTAATAATGTCTTGAACATGCTATTCAATGAGAAAAAATGTAGCTGATACTAAATTGTATTAAAAAATAGTGAATTTGTGGAATGTGTTCAAATGATGGAATCACTAAAATACCCAATGGAATAATATTGAGGGGGATAAAAATACCAGTCTAGAGATTATTAGAGTTCAATGTTCTCTTGATCCATGTTTAGTTTATTATTGTTTTAAGTTTCCAAGATATTTTGATGTTGATGTCTCTCATAGATCCTCAGTTAATGAAATGGAGCATTCAATATTGTTTCATCTCAAGCCCGTCACATATAAAGAATTGATTTCAATTCACGATCCATTAAATGTTCATGTATCGTCTCAATCAACCCTAAACTATTTGATTCATGATGATTTAAATTACTTTGGTCAAAAAAATTTATGTGGTTTTGGAAATATTTTGAAGTCATAGCCTTATCCTATGACCAATATTTGTAAAAGATAAGTTGTAATTGATCTATATAAGTTAATATTAAAAAATAAACCCTAGGTGCATATTGACATACAATAGGAAAGGTATGAAAAAAATAGCAGAATGATGATTTTAAAAGCCTAAAATCATATGTTAATGATATGAGGAAGGACCTGAAAGATTCTCCTTCTCCATATCTAAATACATTTCTATGTGATGTTGATGCTATGATGATATTAGGAAAGGTTGTATCTCAGATTCAACCTAATTAAATTTTAGTTGTTGAATAACATGTCAAGAACAACACCAAATTAGCCAAAGAAATGTGTGGGCTTGTGACTACAATCAATAGACTGACGAATGAATTAAATGGATATATATAGAAAGCCCATAAAATACTAAATTTATTCACATAAAATACACTAGCTCAATCATATTATGCACGTCCCTCTCAATATTTAGGTAGTGATTAATTAGATCAGTGAATCTAAAAGAGCTTCAAGCATTGATTGGTGGTTATAATTAGGAATGAATTGAAAAGATTTAATAGTAATGTGAGAATGTACATGAAATGGTAAAATCATATTCAAAAACAACCACAGATTCTCAAGAATAAGTTTTTCATAATGTGGATTACTATTGAAGATGATATATAACAAGATAAATCTTAAAAATAATTTCTTGTATATAGTGTACAATTTGATGCTACCTCTAGTGACTCATAATTTAACGAGAATGTGAAAAAAAATAAAGGACTCTACCTGTACCCTTGAGATGTTGATATAGATAAATTATGATATTGAGAAAGATATGGAGTATAGTGGTGAATTAATCATGGAATTCCTAAATATAATCAAGCTATAAATACATCATCATAGCATATAAATCATTTCTCTAGTTGCTAACACTTTAACACCTAGCATGATTCCTTAAACCTCTACTTCTTTCACACCTGTAACCATGACCCCTACTCATGCTTTGTGGCATATCAAAGCAGTCATTACTGAGAATCCCTTAGCTTTGTCTTCCTCCAAAACAAGACCCATACATTCCAGTTTTAAAGGGATACTTATACCTTCACTCTCTACTATCATTGAACATACCCTGCCTCCCACTACTGCAACTGTTGTTTCTATACATGATGTCTCTCATGAGGGAAAAGTGTTGGGGGAGATAGAGAAAAATTTATTGGATGATTTTTATAGGGTTATAAAAATCATTTTTTCATTATTTTATATTGATGTATTAAATATAAATTACCCTCCCTATTTTTCCACATGTTGATGACTATTGTGATTATTATTCGATTTCATTTTCCCCTATTTTTTTTTGATAATACCAGAAGTGGGATAACATGGATATAAAATTTAACTCACCTAACACTCTTATGATTCTATGATACTAACATATGATTATGATCTATGATATTACATATATATTCTCTAATATTAATATCTATTTATTCCTTGATTTCACAATAATATTTTTGACATGTAATGAAAAAAATGTGTCATTTAGTGTGATCATTATATATGGCCTGTAAATTCAATGAATTTTGATCATAATAATGTGGGATTTTTTTGGAATCCTTTAGTTTTAATGCTCATAAATCATGTTTAATAATGTTTAATATTATTTCATTATGAGTAATTATGTTTATGTATTATCATAAACTATTCTATCAATATTTATTTGAGGAAATAGGTTGCAAATTTTTGAAGATTTATGAGTCACCAGTTTGTGGAATCACAGTTACTGGTCTCACCGTTCAGTCAAAAATCTGGAAAAGTATGAGTCAACGCTATAGTGACACTGCTCAGTCTAAAATTCATTAATTTGTGAGACATTATTGTCTCAATATACTGATCCAAAATTTTCATAAAGGACCACTCACCATTGAAATGGAAAATACACCATTCATACCAGTTCATAATTATTACAATTTACTAGACACCGCTGAAATAGGCATTATACCATTGCCATGACACTGGTCTAGAATTTTTTCATCGGACAAGACACCATTCTTATGAAACATGTCCAGAATTTTGACAAAGGAAAAAACATCGTTCATAAGAAAATGACCATGAATTTCTTCAAAGGAAAAGTCATTTTTTTGTATGACTCCATTCAAGAATATACAAATAGGAAAAGAAATAATTTGTATTATACTAGTCTAGAATTTTTGAAAAGGACAAGAGACCATTCATCTGACAGTGGTCTATAATTTTCATAAAGGACTAGACATTGTTATCAGGAAACTGGTCTATGAATTTTACAAATTTTGAGGCATATTTCTTAGGACACAATTTAGTGGAGAAGGCTGAGTCACCGCTCATCTGTCACCACTCTTGTTACACCATTCGAAAAATAGGCATTTATTTATTTATAATTTAAATTCAAAATTATTAGTGATAGAAATATGTGTGTTATATAATGATATTTATATTATTAACGATCTTCTTTATCCATGTCAGTAGGTAGTACTAGGTACAAGGTACCTGCATGTGAGGGAGATCATGATCCCTATCATCCAAGTGAAAGACACTTGAAATTAAATTTAAAGGTGGACTGTGATTAGATTGATAGAGGAGGTGTGACAAATAAGACCAATAAGAGAGGTTAGATAAAAGAAAATCCATGTATACGAGAAAAAGAAATAATTTTTTGTGAACCAAAGGGTGGGATAATCCTTGGAGAAACAAAAAAAATCCTACAATCCATATGAAGAATCTCACAAAAACAAGAATAGAGAACATCAATGACATGCTATTATTAGTTTGTTTTCCAGAATTTGAATCGAGTTTCAAATCTTCTTACTCATTAAGTCCAAAAGCCTCAAACACAAAATGAAATAATTCTAAACCCTCTCTCATTAGTTATTCTATATTGTGCTTAATTTTAATATTTTTTGATTAGTGTGTGTGTCTGTAGTATAACCACACAAAATATCCTATTCTAAGTTAGGGGATACAATATATCCTCACTCACTCTAATTTCTACACCATTTTTTACCAACGTATATCTATGGATTTGGTCTATGTGTGAAATTATTATATTTGGATTCAAATGTAGAACTATAGTAAATGTCTAGTTAACCGGGAAAACATGTATGTTATTTTAAACCATGATCCTATGTGTGGATCAACTTTGTTTATATAAGATGATTTTTTGCTGGTGATTACCATGTTGAGAGGACTAGGACTCTGCTTGAGACTGAACCTCTTCTTTTTATCATCTATTAAAACATTTTTTCTTCTTATTTTTCATTGTTCATTTAATATAGAAAAAAATAATTTCCATTAATAGGTAATCTTAGATAGTGTTTATAACTTTTTTGATTTAGTAAATTAATTTTGAAAGTTATATCAATATTTCATATTTTTGTATCTTATAATTAATAAATATTTTTAGAAATTAATTCAACATTAACAAAAAAATATAATTTTTTTGCTAACTTGACTATTTAGATTTTAAATTGCAGAATCATAATAAAAAATATTAAAACAAATTTTTTAGAGGAACACAATTCACCCCCTCATGTGTTCCCTACACTAACTGGTGGGGATTCTTTTTTTGTTTAATATCATATGTAATTAAATGGTGTGGTTGGTTAACATTAGTTAAAATTACCACATATTTTGAAAGTAGTGAATATTCTCATAATATTCATCTATTAAAATCTACATGATCCAATTTATAGAGAACATGTCAATATCAAACTTATATGTAATCAGAAATTTTATTCAATAATTCAACCCTGATAATATAATAACCTTAAACCTCAATATATATATATATGTGAATTTATTGCTAGTATATATTTTAATTATAAATTTCCTCAAGTTAGTTTTTTTGTTTCAGATGAGGTTGTATTCTCCAGTAGTTAGTTGAATGTCTAAAATGCTTATATGGATTATGGATTATTGCAATTAAATGGAATGACTACATTGAATAATAATTCAATGAAGAATTAAAATAATTTTCCCATGGTTAATGTTGTTTAATGTTATTATTTTTGGATTGTAATATTGGGTCATGTTATTTATTAATCTTTATAGAAATGCATTAAAATTGATTGAATAAAAACATTTTATGGATTAGGAAATAGATTCCAAATGCGTGTAAAATAAAATTATTTTAAATCGTCCATTCATTATAATGAAATAATTTATAGGACTCCATTCTCACCAACACATTTTATATACCATTAATACCATTAAGAAGTGTTAAAATATACTTTATCTGTTTCAAATTTTATTTTCTTATGGTTTTTACGTTTATATGATTTTTATTTATTATATATATATAAATGAGATATTTTATCATTACAAAAATGAATATGGAAATTAGATTAAAAAATAAAATTAAATTCATAGTGAGTCTCTAAAGAGGTATCTCTGAGTCACCAATCGAAAATATATGCCAATCATTTTGAATAATTAAAAATCTATGGGTCATTACTCCAAAAAATCAAATAATTTTTTTAGTGAAATATTTTTTCCTTTCTAATACATTGAATTATTGTATGAAATATTTTATGAGACATGAACTAATATGAAATTATATTATGAGTCCCAGTGATCCTAGGATTGATATTATAAAGATATTTCATATTACGAAATCACAGAACTAAAAAGTTATTATTAAATAATGTAATATATCTAGAAATTATCTATGGATCTGAGATCTAAGACAAAAATTGAATCCAAAATATGAGTTTTACACAAGGAACGACCTAAGGATGATCATAATTGGACATTTAGCTATTGTTTCCTTTGGAATATGTGTTACTTGAATTGATTAATTTATTTTAAAAACCTGACATAACACTAAATTTATAAATATTTAATTATGAAAAATTTAAATGTTTAGCCACACAACCCTTCTAATATAATAAGTCATGATACCTCTTTCGATTGTAGATTGTACCCCCATGTTGCAAAATAGTACAAAGTTGCAAGTCCTCTTCTTTACTAATTTGTAAAGACACATTAGATATTTGGAATAGACAACGGATTGTTGGATCTATAGGAAGAATCATCATAATTGCAAAATTTATGAGATTTATATTCACTTTCTCTTTCATTTTGGATTTATAATGAAAATATATATGATTGTGTCTCAATTATCTATTTATTTAGGATGATCTAACAGCTTCCATTTTATCATATATTTCTCAACATTTAGTTTTATGATCATCCTACTATGAATATATATAGTAAACCATACATGGCATTATCCAACATGTGTCATGCCTTATATAGAAGATGGAGAGATCGATGGTGTTTTGGAGGATCAAGGGGAAAACGTATTCATGGGCCAAATAAGGTGGTTAGGCATGGATATTATAGGTTGGAATCTCTCATATTTAATTTGTTTTAGTTTTTTTCAGCTTGGAAATTATTTTCTAGTTGGGTGTTAATTTTTCCACATTAAAAATTAGTTCAATTATATAATACTCTAACACATTATCTATAGGTTATTGTATAAATGTATTGTTAATGATTTGAATTTCTTTTAGTATTCTGATTTACCATTTCATTGGTATTGTTGGGTAGATGTATAACAATACATGAGTTTATAGACTCCCATTTTATATTGTGACCTTTTAATCATTTACCAGCACATGGATTTTTGGAGGTGGGTGTGAGATTGTGACATTCCCACCATCAACCGAAAAAGTGGGACCAGGTGGGTCAGTTGTTACATAGAGGTAATGGATTAAATAATTTCAAAAGATTCTTTTAGGATTTATCACATTTTAATGGTTGGTTGGATCATAAGGAAACAGTTAAAAATTGTATTGAATAAATTTTTTAATATAGGGAACCCCATGGTCAAGTGAAAAATGACGTATTTGTACACCCAGACTCTAACTACTTTCTTGTTGACTCGGTATATTGTGCCATTGGTCACACTGAAGAATGGTACATGCTTCATATAAGATGCAGTCCTTTGAAATTAGTTCATGATTCATATCTCCACACACACACACACAGATATATATATATATATTATCATGTTACTATGGTCCATCATGAATAGTTTCAGGATGTATCTGTGATGATATAAAACCATGTTACTGATTCAGGATCATGACGATGAACCGATAAATCATGAGGCCTCTATTTAGGGTCAGTCGTTCATTGTATTTCCCAAAGGTAGGAAAGTAAAAAAACCAACATATGGAGTATAATAATGTAGCAATATGGTATCATGGTAATACATAAATACACAATACCTTATGTGAGTTACAATTCTAATGGTTGATGATCATATAAAGTGAGATATCTTTCCATTTAGTGTATGATTTGATTGAGTTGATGATCAAACTATTTAATCTCTCATGGAGGCCATTGGATCAGATGGTTTTACTATCATCTAGTACTATCTGTTCAGTAGCTGGGTATTGATGGATTGTATTCATACAAACAAATGACGATATCATGGATTAACTTCTATTAGTAGTTTCATGAAGACTATATCCCCTCTTGATTTCACTATGTTTGCATTTTTATGCTTTTAAAGATAAATTATGGTAGTATGATAGATTCTAAGTATGTTATACGGTTCAGTGATACTATGTGATACTCCCTTAACATGGAATGATATTGTTACTTATGGGTGAATAAGTTTGATAAGGGTCTCTATTGATACATTTATACCAATATTTTTTCCCTCTTCATTAGCTCTTATACAAGATTTATAGAGAGGGAATAAGTGGTGGAGATATTAATTTAAGAAGAATTGTAGGTAGTTTTAGCTGGTTGTGTGTATCGTGTGGCCGAGTAATCTATAATAGCTAGTAGGCACTATTACTGAAAATATCTAAATGGGAGACCTTTTAAATGTTTGTTTTAGTCACATGGGAATGAAACTCATGTTTCTTATGATGTAATAGGTCAGTTGTGAGATGGTTTGTGTTTGGAATGTTATGTGTGGCGTCACATGGTATGTTTTTTTCTGGCCCAATGTGTCGACGAGGTAAGGCATAGAATGGATGGACCACCACTACTGAGGTAGATCCTTGATCAGTTTTCTTGTAATTTGGTTTTGGTTGGATATTATAAAAGTGGTGTGGACTGAGGAGTGGGTAGAGATCTAGGGGGATGATAAGCTGTTGTATGGAGGCACTAAGATCTACTACTACCACCACCACCAGGAATCCCACAACAGGCACGGGGACTTGGTGATTGGGACAAGAGGCACATACAGAATAGGTATTATTACAACCTAGAAGCTCACGATACTATATGAAGTATGATATGTATTTATTTGATACATTATATAATATTTATGTACATTGGTGATTTCTACTCTTTAATTTTTCTATCCCTTTGGTGTGAACTATATATCCTCATTGATTACATATCCCATAATCTGTTTCTATAAATTTCGACTGGGTGAAATTCATTGATATCTATTATATTCCTAAAATATGTTATAAAATTTTATGGAGTGTGTTTCTCATGGGTCCTCTTATTCATCATGACGAATCATCGGGTATGTAATGGTTGTAAATTGATAGAGACAATATCACTGGTCATCGTAGGTTGGTTAAGTTCATTTAGATTAATCAGATGAGATTATCTATTGAAGCCAATAGAGATCTCATGTATGAGTTATTGGAAGTTTTTGGATGGATTCAAAATACCACTAAAAAAGTTGGCATGTTTATCCCTTTAAAATGTATGGTTTCAAGCATCATCATTCTGTTTTCAGTGGAGAAATTTATGAATTTATTATATAAATATGATTTGGGACTACCTCAAATGTGGGAAATGGATATACATATTTACATGAACATTACTACCACACTTATATCTTTTGTGACATATATGATAGCCCCAACCGAGAACTGAGAGTTGAGGGAATAGTTGGATGACCATTGAGAGGAGAACATTATCACACCGAGTGTGTCAAATTTCGAAACACTGTTTTTTCATCAAACATAAGAATAGGGGATTGTATATTTTTTTTATTTTTTTCTTAACTATGAAACAATAAACAATAAATTCTTATTTATAAATAATGAGAAATTATTTTACCAATTTTCTGACTTGAGTATGTTAATGATGATTGATATTAGGTATAACTACCTCTAGTGGATGATTATCAAGGAGTATATTTTAAATTTATCATTATGATCACCTTATAGACTATATGAGTTCATATTAATGCCTTTATGTGTGAAAAAATTACTTCACTTTTTTTATGGATTTTATTAAATAGATAATTCCGCCACACATGGAACAATTTTTTTGGTAATCATTGATGAAATACATGTTTACTCTATGTCAAAGGAGGTGCATGTAAATAATATGAAGATTTTTCTATAATAACTCATGTAAAAGCAACATTATGGTAAGATATTTAAATTCATGTTCTGAATCTATGAGGTTCACCTTTCGGGGCATGTTATTTTTTATTATTGTTTAGCTATAGAAATAGTAATGATTGATATAGTGATTACCATGGTCACACACAAATCATGACAGAGGATCATATTTTTCATGGATTGGAAGGGTACTACATGATTTCCATGGAATCATTATATAGGATTTAGAACCCTGTTCCCAAAATAACATGAAAATGGAAGTCGTTTACCCAGACATAGTACTGTCAGAGGGCTTATGGAGAGATGAGGAGGAGGTTTACTAGTGATCCTTTGTCAAGGATTCTAGAGAATATCAAAATTTATGTTTTTTATTTAGATTCATCTAGATATGGGAATGGAGATATATTGATATAGAAATTAGTGGTGATCATATATTCCATGACGAATTTGAGACTCCATGAGAAGAACTCCATAACTCAGAACCTGGAGTTGGAAGAGGTAGTATTCAATCTATAGATGTAGAGGCACTATCTTCTTGGAGAGAATATTGTTTATATTTAGACCAGTACTATCTCATATAAAATCTAGTAGGGAGATGTGAAATTTATATATAGATTATATTTTTATTTCCTATAAGAGTATGAATTTGATAGAGTCATTATTCCTTGTTTGGGAAACATGATAATACATGGCCTTAGCAGGATGTCTACATCATTCCTGGTAGAGGAGGCATCTGATAATTTTTCTTCTTTGTAGCTAACCCCGGTGGTCGAGAGTGGTGAAAAATATATTCATTATATTATTTGACTCCTCCACTTATCATGAATGTTAGGGATTAATAGTTGAGAGACATCAACTATGAGGATCATTGTGATGAGATATCTCTATGAAAATCACAGATTTATTTTATGAAGGAGGGGAACCCATCAACTATTTCTAGTTATGGATAGTCGTTTTGTTCATGATGTGATATTATTTTTTGAGTTATTTTCACACTTATCCTTTAGTTTTATAACCCATAGTGGTGAATATATATAAGTACCATTAATGGATGTTTCAGTGGGATAATATCCGGCGGAGTGTAGCTGAGTTCATCCATCATTACCTCAAATGTCAGAAGGAGAATGATGAGAACCAGATATTGGAAGATTTGTTAGGTTCCTTATAGATCTAAAAGTGTAAATTAGAATATATTTGGATAGAAATTGTGAAATTATTCTTCAGAGAGTTGGAGGACATGCCACTATATAGATGATTGTTGACTAACTCACAAAGTCAACACACTTCCTTTCCATTAGGGAGTAAAGATTCATGGAGATTATATTGACTCCATATGTATGTTAGATCATTTCACTCCACGTGATACTCTAAATGATTATTTCTGACTGTGTTATATGGTATACATAACGATTATGGAGAGGCATGCATGAGGCATTCAAGAACTAGTTACGAACGATTATAGTGTTTCCCCCTTATACAAATGGGAAAATTGAGAAAAAAATCAAGGATTTCTATTATATTATTAGGTATTTTGTTTTGGGGTTTTAATTGAGTTAATAGAATCAATATCCATAAATATTGTTTTCTTAAAATAAAATTTATCACTTTATGATCTGTATGACACCATTAAAGGCCTTGCACGAAATAAAATATAGGACACTCTAATGTTCGATTAAGAATGATGGGACATCTCATGTTTTCCCATATATGGTTTATTTGTTGATATAGATGGTAAAATTGATGTACAAGAATATATGTATATCATTAAATAGAAATAAATAATATAAAAAGTGACTTCAAAGGCCCATAGAGTTCTAGTAGAGAGACCATTAATTTTGAGTCTCTATAGGATGAGGATTTTATAGGGTCAATCACGGTGTAAATATAGCCACAAGGTTCATCGAGTTTTTCAACATCTTATGGAGGTTTGACGTGGTTTCCTACCTTTTATCCTTACCACCACAGTTAGAGCGAGTTCATGAAGTCATCCATGTGTCAAAGATGAAGAGATATGTGTCTGATACTACACATGTTTTTGGGTGGGGATAGGTGGAAATTGAGGATGGATACTCCTTCAAGGAGTACATAATTATTATTGCAGATCTATGAGATATAATCATATGAGATTTGACCATTACCTTGGTTTGTATGTTCTGATAGTATATCATCCTGTAGGAGATATCCAAGGATTATTGGGGCCAGATACGGGCTTAGTAACCTTAACATTTAGTTTGGAATGAGTTATTTGGGGACTAAAAACCATGAATACGGAATAATTTAGTGAACTAATTGGTCATTGATTGACTTTGACAATATCATGAAATATTTTCAGAGCCCATAATTGAGACAATGCGTGATTGGTAGCCACTGTATATCTAGAATTGATATTATAAAAATATTAAATATAACAATATCATGAAGACAATTGTTTTTAGAAATAATTGAATATCTATTGAGAAGATAATAATATGTTAATTCTTAATCAATAGTTTCATATGGAATAATGATATTACGATAGGAACAACATACTGATGGTCAGAACCAGACGTTCATCTGAGGCATCCATTGTTGGGTGCATCTTGGTAATTAATTTACATAATTTAATTATTTATTTAATAAAACTAACATGAATTTCACATTATAAATAAATTATTATGATTCTTTAATATGGTCATCAAAAAAACAGTTATTAGACATGAGAAGTGGATGAATTAATTCATCATTGGCCGATCGATAAGAGGTGATGAAAAATTATCCTATTGATCTGAATCGAGATCGAGTGAATTCAACAGGTTTACTCGACCATTTTCAAATGTATTCTATACTATGGAAAAATATATAATAAAGTTAGGAATCATTAATTGTGGTTTACTCCAATTATTAAAAGATTTAAAATCTATTTTATAATCCATTTTTTGTTTGTAGTTTACATTATAATTTGCAAAATCCCTATTTTCTATTATATTTGATTTCTATATTCCACGTAGTGTTGCATTTTTCATGAACCCATAAAATACACTATTCATATCATTTTCCATGAAATATTTTAAAATGATAAATTTAATTTTTTACGTTTTTTATATTTTATTATTATTGGTTCTATTCACTATTGGTCTATGTGGTCACATTTTTAATTTTTAGGGAAATTTTGAGCATGATCGAACCACTAGATTCATGATAGTTTCATGTTTGATGAATGAAGTTGATATTTTTTTACGGAATCATAATGGATAATTGGTTGTGGGTGATTCTACTTAAATATGGGATGTATATTGATAATGTGATCACGTGGAAGATTGGGGAGGCACTTCAGGTGGAGTGCGAGCTTCATACGAATGTATGAGATATTATTACCAACCAACATAGGCTAGGAATATATAGTGGAAGGTGAATCCCACAAATTTTATGTGTTCCCAAAGCCTAAATTATGGAATAGTTGAAATATATAAGAAAAAGTAGGGAAAACACAGGTTTATATGGAATAACTATCTACATAATGTTTAGTACAAAACACACTTCTTGGATCACCACCTAGCTACAATGGATTGGGTTTTTATGAAGGTTATCATATAACACTATGTTGATTATCCCACATGATGTTTGAACATACACAAGTGGATGAGACATATTCCAACATAACATTCCATTGATACCCAATGGGTGGACACTCCATATGCAATTACTGTATAAGGGAATGGTCTATACATGAGCACAACCTGGTACATGAGCATGACCTAAAAAAATGTGCATGACTAGTAACACACAAGAAGACTCCATGTGGATATAAAATTTCATGGGGACCCACATACATGTAATGTATAGAAAAATTGACATCATGCCATGTTTGGATTAGAATGTGGATATGCATTGGAGTGGGACCACTAGTGGTGTAGACCCTATACACACCACATATCAATAAAAGAAACGTCCACCTTGTATATCTCCTTTGTATGGAAATAGGTTTTAGTACATGATTATGATATGTTGAGTATTTATCTTTCTAAAACATAATGGTATTATTATTATTGGATTTCAAGATACTATGTGATATTTTTCAGTTTTATTCTTCATTATGAAATTCATGATGATTGCAGTGATCTAACAAGATCATCAACGAGAGAGGTTAGGGTTTTAAACCCCCAATTGTAACAAGGTTCTGATCCATAATACTCATTAAATAGGTTTAGTGGAATCCTATTTAGTTTAAGGGCATGTGTCCTCTACCCACTAAGATCGTCCCCCAAACATAATTGGTCATGGGTCCTCTATGAGTATCTACTGAGTGGAACCCCCTAACGTACTAGAGTCTGGGTCCTTAATTCACATATACTAAGTGGAACCCCATGAAAAATGAGTGTGCATGACATTTATAACTACCAATCCTGAAAAATTCCTTTTTCAAACTTGGTTTTGGGTTCACAATACATATACTTGGTGGAATCCCACCAATGTACTAGGTTGCATGTTGTCTTTCTATTACAGGTTTCACCACCTTAGAGTCTAGTGTAGTTTCAATATGTCTTTTCTCATTATGATTTCATTAGAGTGACATTTGAGATGTTGGGAATGAACAATGGACCATTATATTTATAGAAAAAATCATCATTCTATGATGTTCTAGTACATTGATATCCCATTTCATCATCTTCTTCATTTATTTATCGGTAAAAATATATTAATGGGGTTCATTTCTCTATTTCATTTCTATGACATGTCTAGATCTATCATATTGTTTATTTCACTATATTAGTTATGTGGTTCATCCTCATAGGTTGTTATATACTCTCCCATGCAATGGTTTTCCCCACACGTGTCAATTATTACTTAGAAGATAGAAAATTCAGTGGTATTTTAGGAGGAACATAAAGGTACATGGGTGCATAGGATATGTACAATGAATGACCTTATAAATCAAGGGCCATGTCCTCTCATCCCTCATTTCATTATCCTATTATTAGGATAAGAATTTATTTCTGGTTGGGAATGTATTTTCCCGTTAACACATTGGTTTTATTCTATTATACTTAGGAGTATTCCCTAGAAGTTGTTGAATGCATGGATTAATATAGATATTATTTTATATTATTTTTACTCTCATAGATTTCATGCGTATTGGTCTGTGTGTCAGTACATGTACATTATAAAAAGCTAATAATTTTATATAATCCATTTTTATAACTTTTCGCGAGCCCCATGCCTATTCGAGGCAAGAATTGGGTTATGGGGGACCAACCTTCCTCTAGACAAGAGGGCCTCAGTGGTTCAAGTCATTTCAATTTTATAAAAGGAAAAATAATAATTAAAATAATTAATTAAAACTATGTTTAATATAATATGTTTACAAAAAAAAGTCATGGGAATATTGAAGAAAATGATAGTTATTTAACAGTTCCCAAATGAAGTTATAATATATACCATATGTTTTATGGAAGGGATGAAACCTACTTTTAAATATCCTATTTCATGAAACTATTCTGAAAAATTATCAATTCCTAAACAATGAAATGTAAAAAATAATGGAAAAATAATGGATAATATATTAATTACATATTAATTAAAAATAGTTCCTAAAAAGTTTTCCATTATAAGATAATTATTTTGAAACATTAATTCATGTAATTACTTATTTTTTTCATTATATTTGAAAAAGTTATTTCCATATTAAAAAAATTATGGTGATAATTAATAATAAATGTCATCTAAATTACATAGATGAATGTCATTCAATAGAGTTAGAACCTCAAAGAAGAAAAAGTAATTTTATATCAAATAATATCGTATGGTTCTATTGCTTTTTTGAAATTTGTTTAAATAATTTAGAGAGGATATGAACACTCAATAATATTCAAATTTGAATGAACCTATCAATAATGAAACTCATTTAATCTTATTTTACAACACATGGAAATATTATTATCTTTATTATAGAAACAATATTGTTGGATATAATTGTTTTATTAAAAATTAATTAATGTTTGGTAGATATATTAGTAATTTCATGGATAGAATTTATGAAAAATGGTATAAAATGAAGAACACAATTATTTCAATAGTTATTTAATTGTGTAAATGATTAAAAAATATAAAGATTATAATATCCATAAATCATATGGAATTTTATGCATATAAATAAAATGTATATTATGAATACAGTATGAAATTTAATTTTGTGAGAGGATTTTTACATGAAACATCGAGACATGTTTACCGTTATAATGGATGAAAATAAGATTCTACAATTTTCTAAAACCCATTAATGGTTACAAAAGCATCAAATAAATAAAACATTATGTTTTTTCGAGTAATGGTGTCAAATAGATTCATTATTAAGTAGTTGAATAATTTGTCATATTTTTTCAATTTTCGTGATGGTTATGTCTTTCTATGATTTAATTTTGATGATATACTCATACTTTGAAAAAAAATTAGACACCATTAAAAAATATGTTTTCACTAGTAAATTTAAAATTAATGACCGGAAATTAAATGACATTAACTGAATACATGAATATTAACCATATAATTATTTCACAATACCTTAAGAGGGACTGACAATATTCAGTATTTTTTAAACTCATATACTTGTGTGACGTATGTGTGAATGATGGTTTTCCCTTTAGGATGATGAAATAACATATCATTTCGACATTGATATTTGAAAAGGCCAACATTAAAAATGAGTATACCAATGGAATAACCTGTGAACAAATATAATCTATTTAGTATTACATTAAAAAATTACATTATGTGAATACGAGATAGAATTATTACATATACATAAGTAACTAAAATCTCTACCAAATATGATATATAAAGAACCAAAATTTATGTAGGTCTAAAAAATAAAAAATGTCATAAACCGAAATATTAGAGATCTCAGGTAAGCTAACTCCTTTGAATAACACTAGAAAAAACTGTAATGATATTATATATTCAATATATAAAGTTAATAAATAGATTCCACTTGATATCTATTAGTATCAAATACAAGATCACATGAATTTGTGTTTTTCTTTTATCCCAAACTAATACAACACGATCTCCATGCATTATATAAGGGCACATCCAGCGAATATATTTAGCAATACATAGAAGTAATTTTTTACCCTGCCTAACATTACAATCATAATATAATATTTATTATACATATTTTTATAAATATAAGGAATTAAAATATGAAAACCCACATACATGAAAAATTAATCAATTTTATACACCAATGTTAATAACAAACCACCAATTTTAGGAGGATACATTCCTTTACAAACCAACAATCAGTATCTTGGTTGGAATTTGAGTTTAATGGGCTATAAAAACTCTAATTACCATACAAAAAACCTCAATACAAACTAATCATGGTATGAATTCCATCACCATGGAAAACATAGTGGTGTTTAATCAGTATGGAATCCATTTTTAACATCCTAGTGTGAAATAAGAATGGGTCATTATTCGTATAAACATTTCATACCCTTTCTAACCTCCAACATATTTATTAACAAGAAATATACAAGATAAATTATCATATAGTTATGGTGTATCCTTTTATATTATGAATAATAATTTTACATATTAAAATGACAATGGGAAATTCTTTGAGTATAAATACTTTTTATAGAGTCATTTTCAACACACTAGAATCATTAAATTATGTAAGAATGGAAGTAATAATGTGTTACTAGAGTTTGAAAATATCAGTCACTAAATTTGTATGGCCATTTTCCATTCAATGAAAAATACTATGAAAATATAGAGAGCCTAGAAAAATTTAATGCCAAAGATATTAAATTGAACAGAAATCAAATAAAATAATAAAATCCTCAATATCTTGAAAAGAATTTATAAACACTTTATTAGATGAAAAGATATATTTTTTAATCTTATAATCTTGGTTACACACAATATATTATTTATCTAATGGTAGTATTTAGAAATATGTGGATAAACAACAAGTCCAATTGTTGAACAACCCTTTTAAGTCCATGAAAAGAAGATATAAACCCTCTTTAATTATTGACCAACATAATTTATTTGGTTTTAGGATATCTAATCACATCAATAAGAGTGAAAAAATATATATAAAAAATTAATTTCCTTAGATTCCCCAAGGTAGAATACATAGAGTAGGTAGACTCTAAAAAGATAAATTAAACCATATGAATTCAAACGTTTTAATACTGATAGATATGGCCTTACACACACTTCCATGAATAAAAAGCAAATCATTATGATTAAAGGAGGGTTACATGCATAACTTATTAAATATTATCAACCAATTCTGAACATAGATAACATGAATTGTGGGGGGAACTAAATTCACTTGTAATTTTAGGATTTATGTAGCAAATATACACAAAATTGATTAAATTAAATTTGGAGGTTATTACAAAGTTAATGTGATTTGGTGATTTGATTTTTGGCTGAAAATAATTTTTGACCCATTAATAATAATAGTTTTTGACTTCCGAGGAACTTGCTCAAGGTCTATCATGTACTTATTTGATCTTATAGAATCAATACATACCAATAAGGATACTAGATTAGTGGTTCGAGAACATCAGGTACTGAATGTTTCTACAATCCCCATGGTGGCTTCTCTTCCCCCTAACCTTCCTAGTTTCATCCACTTCCATTTGAACGTGTAATAACACATTAAAATATATTTAATTAAAAATATTTAATACAATACTTATGTGAATGTTCAAGTTCTTTTAACATTACCACTATCAATATTCACTTCACAATGAAGAATAATCAATTTCCTATTTAGAAAAAATCAGGCAGTCAATCATTATTCCATATTAACACTCACAAGATACATCTAAGGGTTCATCATGCTTTTGTCTCACCCAAATAAGTAATATTACTTTACATATAACAATACATGAATTCAATTGATGTTATATATGGGATTATCCCTAAAGGATCATTGAATTAAATATTTATGTAATCATATAATATCAAATTAAATGTGTATGTTATGTGAATTTGAAATTATATAGAATTAAAGGTGTTACATATGGTAATAATATATAAATGTAAGGATACCTATAATGGTTCTTTTTCATAAAATTTCATATAATTTCAAAAGGTCTAAAATATCTAAATATTATCTTATATATTTGAATTAATTTTTAGAGGCATAATTTTAATGACACCTAATGTATGA
The DNA here is from genome assembly GCA_963277665.1 of Viscum album. Classification (NCBI taxonomy): domain Eukaryota; kingdom Viridiplantae; phylum Streptophyta; class Magnoliopsida; order Santalales; family Viscaceae; genus Viscum; species Viscum album. The sequence continues at coordinate 1,718,161,717 of OY728130.1, forward strand.
AATTGTGACACACATTTAATGAATTGTATATCTTAAATTAATGTCCAGTGACATTTAGATTATTTTAAATTTTTTTTGGATTTTTGTAAAAAACTTAATATATTCTATTATTCATTAATTTAATCTAGTCTCAATCTTGGAATATTTTCCAATATTAGTTTAGTATAAATGTAAAGATATGGTCTTCTCTGAAGATCCTTAAATGTGACCATTTATGTTGATAATCCAAAAATATTATTATATCATAATACTAGAATGAAAAGGTGATCTAGCTATTTCCCACTAAAATAATTTATATAAAAATGTTTTATATTCTCGAGGGTATGAGTTTTTCAGTAAAATAATCCATATGTTTAATGACGAATATCAATTCCCAACGTGACGTGAGGACCTAAATCGTAATAAAGTACTTTAAAACTGAGATATTTGAACCATGGATCATTTTTTAAGATGATACTAGATAGTAAACAACAATTCATAGTTTTTTTAAATTTACTCATGGGATAAAGTGGTCAATTGTTATATAGATAGGGTATTCTACCAAATATATACCTTGGATGTGATTTAATAAAAAAAAATCTATTATTATGTGGAAACATTATCTAGATAGTTTATTTAAAAATAAAAAATACATGATTTAAAATAATATTATTAACAAAAATAGGTACATTGAATGTATTTGATTTTATATATATTTTTACTAATTTACTAAAGAAATATCCATTCAATAAAATTTATATCACTTTATATATATAGTTTTTAATAACTATAAAATTTCATTAATAATATCATAAACATATGAAAAATAGTTTGATGATCAATCCAAGGTATACTCTGGTATTGACACTATAAAATATAAAAAATTATATTCATCAAAGATGTATAAGAAAATAAGTCATCAAATTGTGATGTCTAATTAAATAATTTATTTAATTTGAGATGAATATCAAATAAATTCAAATACACATCATGAAATACCCTAAAATCCAATAAGATGTTCACCAATATTGAAGTAAACCTCTCAATGGATGTTGGGAGATTACTAATAGATGTTCGATTGAAGAAGATAAATTAATAAAATAATGAAAACACTAGTATATTGTGAATATTTTTACAACATAGAACAAATGTTATTATAGATTTAAGAAGATGAAAAAGAATAGTTAATAATAAATTAATATTCTAATTATAAAAAAAGTGTAGTTTGAAATAACATTCAAACAAATAACATGATTACAATAATAAAATGGATTTATAAAATACAATAAGAGAAAGACAATAATGATCGCATTTTATTTATCAAATATACCAAAAAATAGATTTCTTAAATTATTTTGTTGAAATATATGGTTATTAAAAGTTAGTTAACTAGTTTGGTTGTGTATATGGTAGTGGAAAGTTGGTTTAGAATTTAATTTCAATATATCACATGATTTCATGTTTTTATTCGTATACAATGTTCCATAAAAACCATAAAAAATATAATAATATGAATTCTTCATGGATGTATATTAATATTCTCAATAAATATTCTAATATTTGTTATAATTTCATCCAAATTATATTATCCATGATGATGGTATGATAAATATGATGGGTTATCTTATTTGACCCAAAAATATTGACTATAATTTTATCTTAATATCAGGCCATCAAGAATATATTTAAATTATCTCAATAATCATGGTTAATTATTAAATTAAATAATTAATACTATTTCATATATATAGGTAAAATTTATGATTTAACTTCCATTTTGGGTTGAACAACCATTTTAGTGCATGGTTGTCTAGTTTTCCCCCAGAAATATTAGGATTTGAACTAAAATATTTTCATCTTCATTGAAGAATATTACATTTATACAAAAGAGAATAATATCCCCCTTATATGACTAAATGTATTCTTAAATTTTAAATGATATTTTTCTACACTATGTTAATTATTGTTTTCAACGAATTAATTCATTTTAAATAATAATTACAACCACGATGAGAGATAAAGAATAAATAGAAATTTATGTTCACCATTGTATTTAGAAAAAATTAATAACTTGATTAAAATTCAAATTATAGTAAATTTTATAAAATTGTGGTTGGCCATCACTCCACAAAATTTTGTTTCTAGTCCTTATTAAACTACATCCTCATGGACATAAAAATTAATATATCCTCTAAAAATACATTTTAAAATACTGTGCTGATGAATCTAATTTAATTCCCAATGGTCTTTAAATCCATCTATATACAATACTTCATCACTATGTAATAATAATATCCCATGGAAAATACCATTACATTGATTAAATTCATCAATATATTTCATCCAATTCTTAGTAATAAAATAATTTTTTTTACATAAATAATGAAAAAGTGGTTTATTTTTCCTTAATATAAATTAGTGGAATGTGTAATGTGAGAAACACAGTTGTACATTAAATGAGTCTCTGATTATTTTTTCATTTTTTCTTCATGGGATTCTTTCCCATAATAGAGAAGGAAATCCCACCTCTTTGTAAGACCATTATGAATTCACTATCCCCAACTATCAGGCACTATATTTAGTATCAATACAATATTCAAGGAAAAATATATATATATATATATATATATATATATTATCTAGAATAGAAAACAATTGAGTTATTATTCCATAGTTTTAACATCCTAGATATGGTTAATAAGATAAATTGTTTTACATTGTTTTAAAAAATTTCATCTATTTTGGATTCATAAATGAAATTTTAAATTTTCAACTTAATTAGAAGGAATGTAAGGGTCCCCATGAACTCAAACTCACCCCCGCAATCCAAATGATATGAATTTATTATTTCATAATAACTGGATGAATTTTTTTTCTTGAAAATCACATAAAATCATTATTCTTACAAAATTTTATTCTTATTATATTAATCATTCATTATTTTCATAATGCTGAAAAAAATACATGATATTTTTTTCAAATAATTACAATGTATATTATCACATAAAATAGTAATGAAATTTATTTTTTTAATTCCCAAAAAAATCAAATAAAATAAATGATTTTCAACCCCAATATAGAATGATAATTCACTAAATGATAGAAAAAATGAATGGGGATAGGATTTGAGGAAAAATATTGAAATTGGAATTTAAAATCAATTCATTGAACAAATCCTCTATTCCTAAAGATGAAATACTCAAATTAAGTAATTGATCGTTTGGGATCTGTTTCACAATGATACTCTTAATGGATGATTGAATATTAGGTTTGAACACATAAAATAATGTGGTTCAATTAATAATACAAGAAAAATCCTATATATATGAGAAAATATAATATTAGAGAATCATGAAAATAGAAAGGTGTTCCTTTAACCAAAAACAAACAAAAATGAAAACAAAAACAAAATAACCTACCGAAATAACCAAAAAGTAAATAAGTTGGTATATTTGAAATAAATATTTGTATCCTTTATTTTCAATAATAATCCATAATATATTCCTCATTTTAATTAGGGTACAATTTTAAATTACTTACTACATGAGAATGATCAAATTCTACTAATTTAATGGAATAAAAACATGTCTTAATATACACTAGAATATATAATGGTTTTACAAAAAACAACAATTATGGTGACATTCTTGAAATAGTTTCCTATATATTTTGATATGTTTAAATGGAATTCATGATAATCTAAGAGAAATGTTTGATAGGTTTTCCCTAATTATTATTTAATTATTAATTCATTATCTATGAAAGACAATTATATTAATCTTGGTTCTCCTCATACACATTTTGAGAGATACCATAGGTATACAATATTGTTAATAAGAGAAAATTAAATAAATAGCTTCCACATTTAGTAAGGATTATTATATTCTCTATGAATTTCAAAAATATTTATTTATCTGAGAAATAAAATCCCAACATCATCATCTTTAGACTTGGTTAGAGTATATAAAACCCTTTAGACATGTAATAAATCTATAATATAATGTATATATATACTCTATAGTTTATAAAGGATTCTATAAAATAAATTCCACAAAAGATAAAGATCTATAAAATAAAAAATTTATTAAGAAGAACATTCTTATTTTGTGAGACACCTAATTTTTAACCTCAAGTATAAATTATTATAAACTTATTTCTATCCAACTAAATAATAGGCTAAGAAAGAATTAGAATATTTATGATTTTTTTCTTAGTGGAAGAGTGCCCTTATATTACCTCTCCATGATACGAATTGAGAGTGAACTATTGATCTTCCTTCAGGACACATCACCTATTGATATGATTAGGTTAATGCATTTAGTGCTAGAGATTTCTGATTATATAGTGTTTAACATCATAAATTATTTTATCATATATTTAGTTTCAACTAATAAGGATTTAATCACTTATAGTGGCTATTTTTTTATAATCATACCATGTATAATCAATCTAAAAATTCAGATAGTCATCAGTAAATACATTATTCAAAAAATGATGGTCTTAATTATCATAAAATTGAACCAAAAAATTCATACAACCACCACATTTTGACACTCCTTTATCAATTTTTGTTATATAAATTAATTTGAATAAAATACCCACATATTCAATTTGGAATCGACATATTTTTCATAAAAGGTATCATACTGCTAAATGTTTTAGAGGTTAAATGATGTAAGATCATAATATATTGCTTCTAAAACATACTTTCGAATAACAAAATAATTAAAAATAATTTTTGTAGTGGTGGTGTTAATTATTTCTACAGTATTCAATGATTTTTAAAAAAATGAATAAATATATATTTCTACATTTATAATGTAAGATCTTATAATAAAATTTCACCCACATTACACGTAATTTAATAATGTAGTCTTTATTTGGTTCTTCAATAATGGGCACAGTGAAAAAGTATTTTTCAATGTTGAGAATATTCTTCATATATTTCAATAAAAATAAAAGGATCATTTTTTACACTAAAATACAAAGGGTTTGGACCAAAAGATGGTGTTTAATTGAAATATACTATCAATACTAAAAATGGATTCTCTATGTTATGGTTTCACCTTCCCATGTTTCCACTTCACCCTAATTTCACTACTCGTCCCTCCATTCCCTAAAAAACCTCCCTCTATCCATCCCCCATCAGGAATCTCCTCCTTCTGGCGCAACTCTCCCCAAAACCCCTCCCCAAATCACCTCTCCCTTTTCTCTGGTTCCCACTCCCCTACCCAAATCTAATTAGGTTCCAGATCCCCTCCCCAATTCCCCTCTCACGCCCCCTTACCGATTATCCCCTCCAGCATGCACTTCTCCCACTCATAATTTTCATCAACTACTTATACACTCCCTGATTGATTTCGTCTCATTGAACCTCTCTGAAGAACAACTCCACTAATTCATTCTACATAATCACCTATTAACACCATTTGTTATCAAATCCCACCTTGGATCCTCCTTTGAATTCATACGATTTTAATTGTTTGAAACCCCTACCCATACAATGGCGACTGAAGCGACATTCAACATAAATCGGATTATGAATCTGCTTCGAAGATCATAATTGGTTCGATTTAGACATCCATCATTAATTTATTTCCCAAGGATCAGATTTAGTTGAAATATATTTTATAATATTCCTTTCCAGATCTTTAGTTCGATATAGTAGAATATTTAAACCGTTTCATTCGTGATTCATATCCACTAAAATACATGTTGATCTTATGTTGCTGGTTCTAAGCTACCATCACCAATGGATGTCTTTCAATGATTCTCTCTCTGGCTTCGGCCACTCCACCTCCTTCCTTCAAGATACCTCATTTGTCCATGGTAACCATTCTACTATTCTTTTCTCTTTCAGGAATCTTCCTCTAGTTTCAGGGAACTTATGGTATAAAAATCATATTTGACCTAATGATCATAAGATATGAGTTGATGATTGCATTTTCTATTTTCTTTTAAAGAAATTTATCAGTGTCTCTATGTGCTGCATGAGAAAAAATCATATCTTTGATTCTTAACTATTTTCTAGAATTGTATTCGAATTTATTCCATGATTATTTCTAAAACAAAATAGTCTAAAAATTCTATGACCTTGATTCGGTTTTTATATCATTGAATCCTCTTGTGGATTATATTTATAATAGTTGTCATTATGAATATCTCCCATTCCCAGAATATCCACATAAATTATTACCTTTTTAAACACCATAATTTGATTTGTTTCTATTGAAAAGACAGAGATGAATGTTGGAAGCTTTTTTCAGGGTTTTGTTATGAAGAATAAATCATTCTCTTTTACCTTGCAGCATGTATAAATTGTGATTTTTTATTATCATTCAATTTGATTACTGTTGTGCCATGCATGGTTCCTGATTACTCAGTTTAATGCAGATTATTGACATAAACACATCGATCATACAAGGTTGGATTTAATGCTTAAATATACATTGAAATTAATATCATTAATTTTTAATTTTTTCACATTTTTATTAGAGTTTTTTATGGAAATGAAAACTTTATACGTCTTAAATTATACAAGTATACCCATTATAATGATGCTCAAAGCTCAAGACATTTTCTTTTTCACCCATTGTACTGTTTCTTGGAGAGAAAATAAGGTGGTAATATGATGAAGATCACGTAGAAGACAACCTTCAAATATTTAACCTGATATGAATAATAGAGAATAAACACAAGAATGGATGAGTATAAGAGATGAAATTAGAGAAAAAAATCAAGAGTTCCCCAAGGACCTCTTTCCCAAGCTGAGCTGGCAGCTTAAACAACTCAGATATATGGTTTATTTTTCTTCATTATATTTTATTTTCATTACATCATTGGAGTTGAAATTTCACAATTTATTCATTTCGATTTACCTAGCATGATTAATACTAACTGCATTTTATCATATAATATTCAATTTCATAAAAATCATATTTTTTACACTACATTCAGATCTTAGTAATTTTTTCGAATTATTGACTGAAGTAAATTTTTCATGTAGAAAAATCTACTAAATATATTTTATGTTGAAGATGTGGTCCAATAAAGTATTACATCTCAAGACTCGGAGGCAATAAAAATTCATGAACTGCATCCTCCTTTAAATAAAAACATGAACAAGAAAACTGAAATACTTGAATACAATTTGTTGATGTAATTGAAAGGTATTTAAAAAACATTACTAATTTTGTTATTTTCTAATTACTATTTAAATTTTTTACTCCCACTATAGACATTACTTTTAATATATATATAAAAAGGTTTATTAACATGTATAAGGAACAACTTGACCATTTCTAATTAGTAAATAACTTACATGTTATGTATTTACCACTATTTTCATAACATCGGTAACTTGTGCAGGTATCTGATTTCTATCAACCAACATCCATCGGTACTTTTCCACTACAGTGCCGCATGAACCCACTTCTTCAATGTTTTTACTAGCAGAATTTTCAGAATTTAGTTCGACTCCAAGGGGGACACTATCTTCTATCAAAGTATCCAGTTATTGTAATATTTTCCCCCATATTTTTCTTAAATAAACCATCTGTCACAACAATTTGGTTTTATTTTCACATGTTCAATTCAAAATCTTCTTTGATACAACAGTTGTTTCAATTTGAATGTTTCACTATTTTTATTACATTTTCATATTTGATCTGAATGATACTTCATATATTTAATTTATCTATATTGAAAAAATATTACCATTCTGATTCATATATAATTTCTGATTTCTACTTGAATAATGAATTTTTAGTAATGGAAAAAAATGATTCATTACATTGAGTAAAACAACATTACATTTTGTTTTCAATGTAGGAGGTAACCTTACATTTACGATGTACTAACATCGACACAAACCACCACAAGATCCTACTCTCAATTACTATTGAACCAAAATAAAATAACAATTTCTAATCTAGTAGTTCCACTCCCTAAATATAGTACAATATTTCCTTCACTCCTATGCTACTACATCATCTAAATTGGCTGTCTATTACAGGTAAAACGTCTTCACACCTACATACTAGAGGGCTAGTTATAGATTGGAGAATGTCTTCTGGACCCATGACAACTTTAGTTTGCTTCACCATTACATCAATATACTTATTAAAGATATGTGAACATGTAAATCAAGATGAAGCTACTCTGACTTCCAATGATACATGTTCTTTCATTTTGATGAACTTACTTACAAATTTCAAAAAAATTAAATTATATTTCCCTTGTCCCGATTCAACAGATCCATCTTGACTACTAATGTTCATTTAGATTGAATATCTACCAGCATTGGAATCATTCTATTGCACCACATCATATAACAAACTACCGGTAAAAGGAATTTATTTTCATGAATCCCATGATTTCTATTTTATTATCTTCCATGCATTATTTTACTCAATGTACCGATAAATAAACATATGATTACTGATTTAATAAAACTTACATGCTTACATATTCCTTTTGATTCTTGGATTAATGTCATATATGATTTTGAGTCTATAGAGACCCTATAGATTCAGGGGTAAGGAAAAGGTGTGTTCTTCTCAATTTCTCGATTTTTCCCTTCTCTCCAGGATTTATTAATTTTGGATGAATATTAATTTTGGTTTAATGTTACACTATGTCCTTATTTTGGATATGTTTACATACCCAATGACTTTTCTATATTGTTTTACATATCATGTAAATGTTGTTCTTGTATGTATCATGTTTGTGCACTACATAATGGACATTTTTTTCAATAGGCATAATTATGTGATTTTAGAAGTGGGATGGTATTCCCCTATTATAATGAACATTTTGTTCCAACTGAATGATTCATGTTTACATTGAAATAATTCTATATTATAATAATTCATGTAAATTATTTGAATTGGTTCTTTCTCCATCAGCAAGAAGAAGTAGAGTGCTCTTGGTTTTCATTCATCATATACTCAATTTTGAGGGAAATGTAGTCAATGTAAAGCAGTCAAGGTACTCTTGTTAGGTAGATTTGTATGAATCACGATTTAGATTTTACCAAACGCAAACATCGTTCAATGAAGTTATTTATTACCTATATGTGCATATATTTATAGTAAATGTACTCGATACAGTATAAGGACCATTCTTCATATCGTCTGAATTAATTTTCCTACTTCACTAAAATATTTTTTATTTACCTTTTCGTATAATGTTTTCATAGGTTATTAAAATACATCTAAATGTATGATATATAAATTATGGTACTCTTATTTTGGTAAAAATTGATGTTAAATTATGTCAATATTTTCATGTTGTTGTACATCATCCTGACATTAGGTGTTTGTGAGAAGTTATTCTGTCCAGATATTGATTTAACTTTTAGTAAGGGTCGATATTCTTGACATTGTAGGGATTCCAACTATAATGTACTGGGAAATGTGAATCTAATCCTAAAAAATATTATGTCAAGGAATTTATTTTAAGGGTACCTACTATATCGGTTATGTATTTGTGACCAATGACTTCTCTATACTGTTCTACATAGCATGTCAATAAAGTTCATGGAAGTAACAAGTTTTTTCACTGCATAATGTCCGTTCTTCGTACATTCGGAATTAATTTTCTCTCTTCTCTAAAATATTTTTTATTTACCTTTTAGTATATTTTTTCATAGTTTATTACAATACATATAATTTTATGATTCAACAATTATCATCCCATTCCATTGGTAAGAAATGATGTTTGGTTATGTTAATATTTTCATATTGTTTCACTACATCCTATCTTTAGGTGTTTATGAGTATTCATTTTGTCTAGAAATCGAATTATCTTTTAGCTGGGAAATATTAATATCCTCCTAGAAAATCAATTGAAGAGGAATGTCTTTCAGGGGAACCTACTATCTTGGATACATCTCCATCCCCACTAACTTCTCTATATTGTTATACATAAAATTCCAAAGAGGTTCTTATATGTATCATGTCAGTGCACAATATAAGGTCCATTCTTCATACCTTCTGAATTAATTCTCTCTTATAAAAAATATTTTTTATTTCCGTTAGAAATGTTTCATAGGTTATTACAATACATCTAATTTTTTGATTCATCAATTATGGTCTCTTTATATTAGAAAAAATTATGTTCAATTATGTTATTATTTTCATGTTGTTGTACTTCATCATGACTTAATGTGTTTGTGAGTTGTCAATATTTCTATAAATTGATTTAACTTTTATTAAGGATGTATCTTATGGGAATTTTGGGGATGCTAACTATAATGTATTGGTAAATATGAATCATCACCTAGAAAATCATTTGTCAAGTAATTTCTTTTAGTGGAAACAAATGTATTTGATATGTCTCCATCCTCACTAAATTTTCTATATTGTTCTATATAGCATGTCAATGATGTTCTTGGAAGTGATATGCCGGTGAACCTATATTCAAATTGGACCTATGTTTACATAATATATTATAGGTTGTTGATTCTAAATAGATTCTATATAAGTTATATTTAATTTCATATTATTAGTTATAAATAAATATTTATGAATTTTGAAAAAATGGTGTTTCTACATATATCTTCTACATATTTATGGATTGATTATTTCAATGTTTCCATTTTATTCATGCATATTATGTGTTATTATGAAACATTACTGTATGTGAAGGTAATCATATAGTATGAGGTGATCAACTCCTGGACTATTACCTATTAATCATCCACTATAAATAATTCTCACAACTAAAATATTAGGTACTAAAACAAAATTGTTTTCAACAAATGTTTTCATATTGTCAATAAAGCATTTAATAATTACAAATGCGGTCATTGTATGATGTTTTATTTTACCTTAAATATATACCATGCAATAACCAAGGAAATTTTTCTTCTCATTACAGAACCACGATTGACAAAACATTTCATTGGGTTCTCCAAATACATGGGATAAATAGTGAATATCACCGATTAATCAAAATGTAGAGATGATTGCGACCATATAGTAAGGAATTTTTTGGATTTTTGAATATGGATGCACTTATTTGTATTTTCATATTCAAAATGAACTTATTATTTATACAACTTTGTTGTTGAATACAATTGTGATATTGAATCTCATGCTACACCAAGATTCAATCTGTCTTCATATTTATTTTATTTAATATCATGTTTCCAGGCCTTCTAAAGTGGATGAGTTCTCCTTGTTAAAGCTACATAGCATGGGTTAATATCTCTAATCAATGAAAAAAACATTCCAACCCTGTTTCTTACCCATTGTTTGAATATATTTAGATGAGCTTTAAATCCAACAACCCAACACTCTTGACATTGAGTTAAGAATCCTCAACAATTAAGAATTTTTCATCAATTTTTTTTCATGTTTTCAGGTTTTATGGAGTGGTTTAAGGCACTATTTAGATGATTCATACCATGGGTGACTGTCTCTATTTAGGGAAATGATATGTGGAATCCCCTCCTCTTAACTAGGATTGGTCTCTATTCAGGAAAGCTGTAAAAACAAAAAGTCATGCCGATTTTTTTGTTCCTCATTTTAATTTAATTTCATTACATAATTGGAGTGGAAAATAATGTTTTATTTCAATATCGTTTTCATTATATCATTAAAAATCTTTTTCATATGCATTTTCTTTATAGAAATATTTATTCCATTCCACTTTTTGTTTTTTTGAATTTGCGTATTAATTTTTAAAATAATTATTACATTTTAATGATTTAAGGATCACAATAGTTCTCTTCTAGTTGACTGATGATATGTTGACTCAAATGCATAATCCATGTGCATGGAATGTCCTTTTGATTGATGGGTGTTGTAAATTTTGACAGTTTCATAATCCAAGGTCTATAATGATGTCCCACCTCCACTGGATTTGTTGGATACTTCATCATGTGTGGGATCCAGCTCCGATCTGTGGTACGTGCTAAGGATGAGTGCTCAATTTTTGAATATTCCCACTAAATCTCACTTCCTAATCACATGAACCGCTGACGACATGTTCATGCTTGTCCTTATTCCCAATAAATAGTAATGTTATCCATTGTTAAGTATCAAATTCTAACTGTAAATGTTTGTTCATATTTTTATTATGCGATATTTAGTGATTTCCTATCCATAATCACTTACGATTTCAAATCCTTCTGGGATAAATTTTTCCTCTATCAGTCCACTAGAGTTTTAAATCATTGAAATGTTTTCACATCCTGACCTATAGGATATTTTATTTATGGGATTATTACATAATAACTAAAATTTATTTATTTATTATCTTCCACTTCATATATTAATATCCTATGAGTAGCTATTTTATTAATAACATATCACATTTAACACCAACCACCAGCTTGAATGGCAGTTTTTGTTGACTATTTAATTTTCTGGTTGGAATATACAACTTTTTTCATGTAACATAATATTGGGTTTTCATGATATATCATCAATCCTTCATAATAAACACTATACCAAATGATTGACTGATACTACAAACATACCACACTATCCAATCCTTCTGTCTTGAAATTATCAACATATCAGTTTTATTCCTTGATTATATATGTCATTTTTTTCAAATATTTTCAATATTATTATGAAATTATGTTCCAAAAATGGTATTCTATTATTTATAATAAAAATTAATTTATATTGTCATGCGAATGCACAGGCAGAGTACTAGTTTCTATTAAAATTAATGTGTTTATATATGAGTGATCTTATTTTAATTTTCATTAATAATTAAGATGAATCAGGCTTTCAAACATTTATTTATTACATTAATCCTTTTATAAAAGTATATTATATGAATGATAAATCCTTATTTTACAATTAATTTATTTAATAATTTTTTAAAGTATATTCATCTACAATTATTAATAGATATCAACTAATATTTCTTTATAATTTTCAAAAAGTGTCTCCAGAAAAAGAAATTTTTTTTTATAAATACATCTAAATTGTCCCCCAGCATTTCGGAGAAAATTTCCAATATCCACCATTGAAAGGTAATAGATTCATGACAAAATCTAAAGAAATAGAGATGAAGGAAAAAATGATAAATATATATCTTGGGGTTAGTTTTATATAATAATTAATGTAAATGATAATTTGATTATATGATGATTAACCATATAAAAGTTTTCATAACACATATCCTTCCACATGATTAAAGACATGATTTATGAAGGGAAACCAAAAAACTATTTTCTCAAAAAAATTATTAACATTATATCCGAAGACTTAAATTTTGATAAAAAATATCATAAATATATTTTCCCATATTAATACTTACTAAAGGTGGGAAAATTTCATCACATTTATCAGCGATGAATGGTACTTGATCAACATGGGATGATGAGATGTCTGTTAATCTTTACATATATTATTTCATGGCTCCAATTTCCTAGTTCATGTCTCACCCATAAATTATGTATTTTTTGTGGAAATCATTCCGAGTTAACTCTATTACATAATAATGGTTCAATATGATGCTTCAATATAAATAGGGAAACAACCCTTAATTAGAGTAGATGTTAACATTTGGTATGTCTAGGAATCACATGAGAATGGGAGCATTCAAAACCTGTAAATTCTATTCCTTTTTAAGATGGAGGATTCTAATGTGTGAGGTATATTATGTGAGGAACCCAATTAATATTTTTTCAATATCACGATTTTTCGAACCAGGGGAAGTATTATCCATTTTGATTGTAGACCCATTTCATTTGATGTATCGTAGTCATGGAACCTTAGGCATCATAGTCAGGTAATATGTGGTTGAATCAAGGGTCATATATCTACAAATAAATTTTACCCCAGGTATCCTAAACATATAAATTGGTATAGGATTTGGGATTAGTTATTGAGTTTATCTTCTTATGCTGACTAATAAAAATGTCAGATTTTTATGGATTTGGGGTCATGTTTATTGAATTTTAGAGATGAATCAAAAAATTATATTGAGATGAATCAAGGAATGATTTTATTATCATTTTGGATTTAATTATAATTGACTATAATTCCCCGAGGAGGAAAATAAAGGAGGTGTGTACCTAAAAGAGAATTTTTCACACCAAGCCATCCCAATTGGATCATAATGACCAATTGATGGTACATCACTTGGAGGGAAGATGTCACACCTAAACAGTTTAAAAATGGATCTTAATTCCCTATAGATATAAATGTAAGAGGTGCCTCCATTGGTGGAATGTTTTCAAACATGGATCAATTGTTAATATATTCGAAAATCCTATAGAGTTGGATTGTGGATGTTTATCGTTAAGAGGTAATATGTCAAACTTGAATAGTTTACCAATGTTTTAGATTACCCTATGGAGGAGAATCATGGAGGTTCATCAATATAAGGCAAGATTTCACACCAAGAAATATTACCATGGTGAAGATAGAACATGATAGAGGTGTAATACTTACCTTGTTTTGAATATATAAATTAAAACCCTTGTCATTCAATGTTGAAATCTATATACATTTGAAAATATCTTTCTATTCTATTTAATTTCATGTAGTAAGGAAACTCATGCTGTATAAATGGATTAAATGAAGGACCGTTCGGTGGTTACAAATTGAATCTACCCATCATAAGAGAATTTATCATGGGGGAATAATGACAATATTATGCATAGAAGATACCAAGTATGGTTGTCACTTCATATATATGGGAAGGACTATATAGGGTTTACACATTATTGATTATCGAGTGCTTCTAGGAGCAGTGATGATGTCGTTTGGGCTAATGTATATATAATTACTGATGTGATGGGGTCACTATTAGTGTGATAGAGTAGGGCTTATGCATTGGAGCTACCCTTTCTGTATTCCATATTCCATGTCATGAGGGTATCACATGTCAATTTAATAGGGTAATTCTATTGTGTATCATCGTTTTAAATGACCTATTATGTGGGGGAAAATGCATTGAGTTGTCCATTTTTTCAGCCACATGTAAAGTCATGAGTTCATCCCATGCCTGTTACATGGGGTGAGACTATAGATTAACGACATCATGAAGGACGTGGTGTGTGGGACCTATACATCTAAATTTCCCATAATTTATTTCCCATATAAATTCATGAGGGAATCCCATTTCCATTACATGGGGGTGTGATTATAGTTAAAAATCATGTGAAATGATGTGTTGTGTGGGGATTTTTCATTAATCTTCCCATTCTGTCATCTTCAAGTCAGGTCATAAGGGAATCTCAACCTGTGAATGTGTTAATGAATATGATTGGGTCACATACCATATGATGATGCTTAAGTGTTCTTATTGGGAGAACAATAGATACATCATGTTCATTCTCTCTATGGTTTCACGGTCATATTCCTCAGGTTGATTAATAACAGCTTCTCGACTCAGCGCATGGATGAGGTATATGATTGGGAAATTTACCTGATGAGAATGGACATAGTGTTTGTTTGGTGGTTTAATCATGATCATGTAATGATGTATTTTAATCATGAAATATATGGAATCTCATTTATTTCACAAGAGGAATTATATTTTTTACATATAAGGGGTACCACCATTTAAAGTCACATAGTGAGAAAAAGGTAGTTAATTTAATGAATAGGAATATTATACTAAACACATGTTTTCTAGTGTTTTTCACAAGAGGCATCCAATGTTTTAATATTTGTTTTAATATTGTTAAATTTATGTAGTGAAGAAGAAAATGTTGATGTTTTCTAGAAAATAAGGACACGGGAGTTACGGGAGAGTGGCCCTCTTAATTTTAACCCAGCATAGTACTCAGGTGATGGGGATTTTGGAGTTTCATGGGAAGTGTATCGACCCAAGATACTTTGGGTATCTAAGATGAAAATATATACTCATTACAAAGAAATGGAAAAAAGTTCAATATGTAAACATAATGTATTTATGATTTTATCTAAGGGTATCTCAAATCATGGTAATCCTAGGGTGGGCATTGGGGCCACAGAAGGATCAACTGAAAATGTCATAAACATGGGATAAAATATTTTTTGGAGAAACACTCCATTTTTGATGCAGATTAGTGGTGGTTGTAAATGGAATGATATAGAGGAAAAATATGAAATCTTTGAATTGATCTTGAGAAATGGTGAAGGGGAGTATCCACCAGAGTATGGAGGAAAAAAAGAAAAATTAGGAACATTGAGAAATATGGGGCTTTATAGGGAATATGTCCTCATAATGTTTTGGGCATCGTTGAGATTAGTGTATTGTGAAGGTTGTGGATTAATAGAGCTCATGGTATGTAAATGGTTGGTGCATTATAGAGCTTAGGGAATCACAAAGGATGGTTCTTAATAGTGTTTAAGGGGTTAAATAATATTGATTCTTCATGAAACATGGATCCCCATCCTTGAAAAGAATTCTTAATTCCCATGGGAGAGATCTGTGAAGTATTGATTCTTAGTAAATACAAAATTGCAATATAGGGAAATATTAGTGAATTAAGGGAGTAAAAATCATGAACGGAATCACTAAATTAGTTTTATGATCTAAATAATACAAGGGTGTTGGGTTCTCCAAGCATTCATAACATGGGAGATCCATTTTATCTATTAATAACAAATATCATTTGGCTTGGGAACATATATAGATTTATTAATTCAAATGGACATGAATAATCCATAGAAATTTATATTTGATGGCATATTTATAGGAAATTGGGTTTTTGAATATATTGGAGTTTGTGAAGGCACATGAGCTCCATGATTTGGTATATTTATTTGGATTTTAATGTGTCATTCACAAAGATTAACATCAACCAGTCACATGGTAGTAAAGTGATCTGTAGCACTAAGTGTCCCTATATGGAGATTGTTTTCAAAACTCTACGAATTGGACCCCTCTAATCAAACCTTCACAGATGGTACCTTTATGAGCTGGACCTCTATGACTGGAAATTCAGGAATGATACCTTCATGAATAGGACTATTGTGAATCGCTTTCATTATCCAAACATAAAATGTCTATAACAATTGATTCATAACACAATTAAATTTTCCCCTCCATTTATATCGAATATGTGAAATGAGTTATGATTTTTTATTGCGATCCACACAATTTAGAATATTTTTGGGGATGTTTTTATAGTTTCAACAATCATTATATGGTAAATGAAAACTCTCCAACCTCTTCCACCATTTGGTGGTAGTATTTATCAATCCTAATTGGTTATCACAATTATTATATCCTTATTAGTTTCAACATGGATTGTTCTTACCCACTAACTCTTAGCAAAATGGGTGGCGATGTATTCTTTTCACAGAATATTAATTTATTTTTTCATTAATTAAATTGTATCAGTATTGAATCTCCACTAGAGTTGGTGTGTAGTATTCAAAATAATTTTTAAACCAATTATATAGGTTACAAGGACTAGGGTAATCCATAAGATGTAAAAAATAATCCATTTTTTCCTTTTTAATCATCCATAATATATCAAAGATCATTGCATCTTATATTAATTATAGAGAAAGAGAATTAACAATAAGATGTTTTTGGTTATCAATTAATAATTAAATGTTATATTAGAAAGTTTTTAGCTTGAGTTAATGATCAGGTATAAATTTCTCCTAGTCAAGTGATTTATTGTGAAAGGGACAAAATAAAACAGTCAGAATTATGGTATTTTAAAAATACATCTTTTAAATAAAGGCATAAAATCATCATGAAAAACATTACATTAAAATATATACTCACATCAACCCATTTATTTCAAATTCATCCAGAAATATATTTTTCCTCCTTAAAAACACATGTCGTGAAATAATTTATGGTTAAAAGACTATCCAGTTATTTTAACCAATTTGAATTAATCTTCTAAGATAAATTAAACATCCCAGATTAGAAAACTAAAAAAATATATGTAGAATCTAATTCAGATAATTAATTTCTTTCCTCTTTTTTTCTATCTCTATAACTTTAAAAATATAACAATTCAATCCTAAAGAGATTATTCAACCCCATATGGGATATAATTCGACAGATGATAATACCATTATAGTTAATAAAATACAACCAAATCCTATAAGACTAGGATTACTTCTTGAATCACCATTAAATATATGATATTAGATTTGGATTCCATTTATAGAATTATATAATGTATTATTTCCATTAAAATGGATGCATAAACCTCCAAAATGAATGGATCATTCATAGAATGGGTATATAATCAATTTTATTTACTTATACAATGGTTTTTATGAATGGTGATCAAAAAAATAATTATATGAATACTATATGAGGAAGTTATTCTGTATAAAAATATGTCCACAATATATATAAATGAAATATATATCCTCTTAAAATTAATATTCATCAATAATTTCTTGATATTTCTTATATTCAGGTTAAGTAATCTTTATCTAATTTAGTATATGAACCTCCTCCACATACCAAATTTAAGAACTCATATTTCTGATGTTGAGCATGAGGTTCATTTTCATGAATTTTGTGGTCATTTTTCAATTCTATACTTGGATAAATGATGTTATTGTTTGTATGAAAGAAAAAAAGTTTTGTGAAATTGGTTATTCAGTAGGAACATATTCATGATTCCTTTCATGAATAATAAAAAAACTATTTTAAATGATATTTTTAAAATTTACAAGAACATCCTTGAAGAAACCCTTATGTTAGGAATTGAAGTATCAATTACCAGGGTCAATTAACTCCAGTCTCATAGTTCCCCTGATGGTGGTTCTCACATTAGAAAAAAATAGACCTCATTTTAATGGGATACTTTCCATTTGAATAAATAATATTCCATAAATTACACAGAGTATAATTGTATGTTTGGGAATTCATTATGCGGGTAATATTGATTTTACTATGGAAATATATGTTTCAATGTTTCACTAACAATATGTTTTATTTTTGATTGGTTCCTTGTGGTAAGGGAGTATCATGATAGATTATTCTACGAGGTAGTAGTTCATATTTATTCTAAAAATATTCAAAATATTATATGGGAGTTTCAATAATTACATAATTATTTCTCAAAGTCACAAATGTTTGAAGAATATATTTTTTAGGTTTATAAATATTTTTTCACTTCTCAATGTATTTAATTATTTCAGTTGGTAAAAAGAGGGGTTTCTTCATCTATATTATTCAATAAGGTAGAGGGAGATACCACTTATTACAACATGGGTTTCTTATATTTTTTAATTTTTATCATTTCAAAATATAGGAATGGAACCTCATAAATCATTTTCTCCAGTTTCTTTCATAGTTTTTAATGTAATGTGATAGGATTAAATTAGACAAGAGTTTATTCTTCTTGTGTTTTCAGTAGGGTCTATTTATTTTATTTTTTATCATTATTGGTGTTGGTCGGAGTGGATTCTCAAGAGGGGGTGAATTGAGTTCCAATTAAAATTTCTGTAAAAATATTGTCTATTTAAAATCCCCTAAATTATAAAACAAGTTAAAATATAGTGAATTTATACAGATTGTAAATGTTCACTTAGCTTCTCAACGATTTCTTAGGTCTCAGTTAATTTAATGACAAGATCAACCCAACTTTTGAAACTAACTTACTGATTTACAATAAGTGTAAACACTTGCTGATTTAACTATCAAAGTAGATTTAAAATAGTTTTGTATTTCAAATTAATAGGAGCGAAGTATAAAAGATATTTGTTATATACTTTAAACTTAAACTAATGTTTCACAACAGATGTAACAAGTGGTTCAGTCTCATGCCGAGAGTTATTCCTCTCAAATTTATATGAATTTGATCCACATCATTGATCAGGTTTAACAACAATATATACAACTATCTAGGCCACAGAGGGAACTCTACCACTATTCTTCATGTGAAACAAAATAGAGATCTGGCCCCACAAATACCTCTTCCATAGTTGATTTGGGTAAACAAGAGTTAAGAGTTTTAGAGTGAGGATTTTAATATCCTCCATTTCAGTGCAGGAGACAGTGTGTGTGAGATATACAGAGCACACCAAACTGCTCGAAAGTATATAAACAAATCACATAGAGAGAATAGATAAGATTTTAGAAATCTCTAGTGATTAGCAATACAGCTTTGGACTTGTTGGATTTAGAAGAATTGTTTCTTAGTCCTTCTCTGGTTTTTCTGTTGACAAATAGAGTGCCGTAGTTTAGCTTGTGTTCTACAAGAGTGGAAATGATCTCTTGATTCGACGTGTTTTCTTCAGTGGTGTTGGATTTCACTTATGAGAGTTCATGGGAAGTCTTTCAATCTATTTCTTGATCAGGACTGTTCTTTTTTGTTCAGAACAGTACTCTCGGTCGTATGTATGTTCTTCTTGTTGTATCGTCACACTTTTCTCGCCTCACCACATTTTTTTGTACTGCATCTTAATCTTCCTTATATTCCATGAGTTCTGGAAGTAGGAATGATTCACTTTTCATAGGTATGAGATACGATTTCCTGGCATGCCAACAACTATCATTAAATAACATTAATTGCATTAAAAACATCAAATATGACCGTTGGTATTATTTAAATAATACTAACCAAAAGTTAAGAAACAATGTCACAGTGATTATGTAAACGGTGTCTTCTTCACGGTAGATGGTTCACGGTATGAGCTTCACGGTATGAGCTTCACGGTATGTCCTTGTCACGGTGTCTAGATCACGGTGTATCGGTCACGGTGAGTCCTTCAAGGTGTCTGGGTCACCGTGTCTGGGTCACAGTTTGTCCTTCATGGTGTCTCCATACTTTGGAAAATACATGTATATAGACAAAGACAGTAATATGCAGAATATGGATTAAGCTTAATCATTATAGAGTAAGAAACATTGAATCATAAATATAAATTCTTGATAATATTTGTGAGATTTGTAATCATGCGGAAGACTTGTAAATAACAAAAAGAGTAATTAACATCCATAATATTTGTTATTATTAAAACATGATGTGTAGTTATTATTGAGATTGAAGAGCATTAGCAAGATGTGAAATGAAGATTGAGATTAATCATTAATAGGATTTGTGATCATTAAAACATGATTAACATATGCAGAGTCCAACAATCTCCCCCTTTTTGATGATCACAAATCATGTATAGTGAAAATATAAATGTATTGAAATATTAAAGAAACTATCATATTAGAATAGCATATCTCATTATAGTACTGACACTTGTAGTTTTTATCCCCCTTTTATACTTGTAGTTTGTCTCCCCCTTTTGGGATTATCAAAAAGTAGAGAAAAATGAAAAGAAACATGACATTGGTCATTATGAAAAGGGTTCTGAATACAATGAAAACATTAAACAGCAAATGACATCGCATCAAAAAGGAAAACAGTCATCAGACTCTTCAGGGATCCACCTTGTCTTTGCCTTTATCAGTAGCAGGAGCTGGTGATGATGTAGATGAAGGCATTGATGTGGTAGACAAAGAGGGTAAGGGTATACCATCAAAAACAGATGAAGCCAAAGTAGGAGCAGTAGAAGATCTAGGCTGGGGTTGGTCAATAATGACTGGTCAGATTTGAGAAAGAGCTTGGCTGACTGACATGGCATTTGAGGCTAAGGCATGTAGACCGGGTCTAAGGGGTGCCACAGCTGGAGAAACTATTGCAGTACTCTGCACATGAAGGTATGGATTCATAATATTGAAGAAATCAGTAATGATTTCACCACCATATTGCATAGCCTTATCAAAATTTTCCATATTCTCCATGAATTTTTCCAACAATCGGGTGAACTCTGTAATTTTCTAAACTTGAGTTTTAAAAGCTTGAGTTACCAGAGGGATTCTCAAATTTTCCACAAGATATCTAAAGTGTTCTATCATATCACTTTTAGAGAAAATCCGAGAGAGATAAAAATCTATATTCATATTGATCTCATGTTGAGCATCATTGGCTATCTTAGAATGAATCCTAACCAAGTCCAAGGCTCGATCACTATTCTTAAACACTTCTGATAAAGAAGACATATCCAAGACACTGAAGGAATTTTGAAGTTATTGCTTGATTATGGATCTCAGCAGAGAATCATCCAAATGAGGTACAAAAGATTGACCTGAAGCAGGAGAAGCATTAACAGCTTCGGATAGAACTTTGAGCTGTTTTAGAACATTTTGCAGGCATCTAGTGTATTAATTTGTAAGCTTTTTCAGATTTTCTACAAGATCCCTCATACGTTCCAGCATCTCGGTGTGTCTTTTTGAAATATTCTCATCAAAAGATAGTAGATATGGATAAACTTGAGACACAATCTCCCTAGAAAGGATTGAATCAGAAGTCTCAGGAGAAGTAGCAACAGCTGTAGGGGTAGAAACATGAGCATGCTCTGATCTCAAAGACATCTTTTTCTGCTATGCTGCTACCATATTTTTCAGATTTTCAACATCAGCACTTAGCAGCTTATTTTCAACTCTGGATTCTTGAATTTCTAAAATCATCGTTGTCTGAATATGAAATATAATATTTTCCAAGAGAATTGAGGCATCTTCTTGACATAACTGAGTCACTGGACGAGGTTGAGTGGATAAAATCTTCTCAACACTAGCCAATATAGTCTCTCCAAATACATTAAAATCATCATTAGTCACAAAAGAGTAATGCTCGGGTAAGGGTGCAGGTAAAGGTAGAGTTTCGGGTTCTGGTTGTGGTTTAGAGTCATCTTCAGACACAGATTCTTATTCAGATTGAGGCTCTCGTTCTGGTACTGGTTCTGGATGAGCTACAGAATTCAGTTGAAATAGAGAAGAAAGATCCATTCAAGTTGTAGTCACTTGATGTGACTCATTCACATCATAAAAGCCTGGGAACTCATACCGACTATACACAGAATATGTGACAGTAGGTTGAGAATCTTCAGTAGATCCAGCTTCCATAATCTCAAGGTTTTGAGGTTCCTCCCCCTCAACTTGTGCTTCAATTCCAGATTTTTGAGGCTCAGGAACATGATCAAGATCCACAAGATCATCACTAATCACTTCATCAAACTCTTTCCTTGCCACCTGAATGGAAATTTCCATCCTCACTTCAATAGAGGGAATATACTCAGGAACCGATTGTTCCAATGGTTGAGCTTCCAGACTTCCTTCTTTCTCAACAGGGAGATGCTCTTTATCAGGATCTGTCTCTATGCTTACTTGCTGTTCTGAAATAGGAAAAACCCATTTTCTTGCAGCATGAGAATGAGTTTCTAGATTGACATCCTCAATAGAAGCAGGATCTTCTTCTTCTCTCAAACCAACAACAATTTCTTTTCCTTGAGGTATTTCAGCAGGGATAACAGTAGGGACAACAGTAGGGAAAGCAACCCTTTCTTTTTCAATAGGAATTGTTTCCATTTCAGGCCTTCCAGCTTCTTATCTAGGTGATACTTCAGCTATTACTTCCTATTTTTCTTCTTCTTCTCCTTCTGAATATTCAGCCACTTCATCTGGTTCCAAACCAGGATCAGATAGATTCTTAGGTCTCTTTGGAAACTCAATTGGATTAAACTTTTTATAGAGTTGATCATTATCCTCAACCCACTGCTTCTTCCAGGGGTTCCAGCTTATCTTCATCGTTTTGATGCTAGGCATGGATAAGCAGAAATCAATGTCCTCTAACTTTTCTTCAATCGGTCCAACCATACCTTTGGAAACATACATGGCTGAAATCATCCTTGAGTAAAACACGGAGGTGGATTTTGAAGTGACATTGATCATCTCACGGATATGGTTTATAACATACTTTCATAGGTTTATCTTATGGACATTCTTCAACAAGTGAATCAGGAACACATCATGATAATTAATTACAGCAAAATCCCCTTTTCTCGGACTAATGAAATTATGAAAAAATTTGAAAATAAGTCTAGTCTCCCCCATCTAATTCATCATCTATGACCCTTCGCTTGGTGCCATTTCCAGTTAGACTTTACAAAGCATTCTCCATATTGATGTTATCAGAAGATGGAGGAGGGTATCTAAGGTAATCTTCTCAAATTCCTTCATATGGAATTCTTAGGCATGCTGCCCACAACCTTGAAGAGAAGGAACACTTCTGACCATTAATCCATCTTGTTACCATAAATCTTTCTCCATACTCAAAGGAAAACCTCACATATTGGTAGAATTGAGATACCAGCCTCGGGTAAATTGGCCTATTTTGTCCAGAGAACCATTCAAGCCATCCTTATTCCCTTAAAACTTTCAAAACTAATGACCTGCTAGACAACAACCACTCAGGGAAAACATCATTTTCATGTACAACAGTACAGCTTGCCATGTTTGGGTTTAGAGGTCCTTCGAGATTTAACCTCGGTATCCTTTTCTATATCTTAGAGCGGCGCTTCTCAGACGAGGGTGAATATGGATGCTTCATCCTTGGCATCCACTGAATGTTTGGGCGAGAGGGAAGAGATGGTTTTCAAGAATGAGAAGTTTCAGGAGAGAGTTCGGGTAAGGAATCGAAAGAAACTCTTATGTTTTATCATTTGGGAATGTCAAATGTCATAAAAACAGAAGCACGGGAAATAAAATAGTAGTGAAATAAAAATTACCACGATACGGGTTAAAATAAGAATATAAATAATCTTGACGGTGAGACCATGAGTAGGAATTACGGTGTGATGAAAAACAGTTATCACAGTGAGACAGTTGGTGGTCGTCACGGTGAGACAGTGACCATTCTGTGCAGTCACGGTGAGATAGTTAAATGACAAACCGTGAGTACAAGGTGTTAAACTATGAGACCATAAGCAAGAAACAGTAACTTTAAAACAGCGAGCATGAAACTGTAAAGTAAAATATAGTAAATTATTAAGAATTAAAAGCAGTAAGATATCTATTTATGATTAATCATACCACGATCATGTATAATGTAGTCTAATATTTCATAATTTAATGGTTTAGTGAATATATCAGCAAGTTGATATTCAGTACCAATCAATTCCAAAGTGATGTCACCTTTTTGATAATGATCCTTCAAAAAGTGATATCTTACATAAATATTTTTTGTCTTATAATGAGAAACATGATTCTTAGAAATATTAATAGCACTTGTGTTGTCACAATTTATTGGGACATGTCTGAATTGATATCCATAGTCTAGTAATGTGTGTTTCATCCAATAAATTTGCGCACAACAACTTCCTGCAGCTATGTATTTAGCTTCTACAGTAGATAATGCAACAAAATTTTGATTCATACTACACCATGATACTAATGACTTTCCTAAAAGATGAAATGTTCCAGAGGTTCTTTTTCAATCTAACTTACATCTAGCAAAATCAGCATCATAATAACTAACTAGTTCAAATGATTGTTCTTTGGGATAGAACAGTCTTAAATTTTGAGTATGGTTGAGGAATTTTAAAATTATCTTTACAGCATTTAAATGTGACTCTTTAGGTTTTGCTTGAAAACAAGCACACATACACACACTAAACATAATATCAGGATGACTAGCAGTCAGGTAGAGTAGAATTCCAATCATTCCTCTATAAGTGGTTTGATCAACAGATTTACCATCTTCAACAAGATCCATCATACAGGTGGAACTCATGGGAGTGTCACTACCTTTTCTGCTATCCAATCCAAAACGTTTTAAAATGTCTCTAGTATATTTACCTTGAGTTAAAATAATTCCATCATCAATTTGAAAGATTTTAAATCCAAGAAAGAATTTGAGTTCACCCATTAAACTCATTTCAAATTCATTTTGCATTATTTTAGAAAAATTAGTAGATAGGTAATTTCTTAAAGATCAAAAAATAGTATCATCTACATAAATTTTTACAACTAAAAAATCTTTAGATATTCGTTAGATAAAAATAGTATGGTCAGCTATACCTTTTGTAAAACCATTAGAAATTAGAAAAGTACTTAATCTGTCATACCAAGAACTTGGAGCTTTCTTAAAACCATATAATGCTTTTGATAATTTGAAAATATGATTTTGAAAATGAGGGTTTGAGAATCCATGTGGTTGTTCAACAAAAACAACCTCATCAATATATCCATTTAAGAATGAAATCTTGATATCCATTTGATATAGATTGAAATTTAGATGTGAAACAAAAGAAAGTAAAATCCCAATAGCATCTAATCTGGCTACAGGAGAAAAAGTCTCCTCACAGTCAATTCCTTCCTCTTGACTATATCCTTGGTCAACTACCCTACCATTGTTTCTAACTATGTTTCCATATTTATCTACTTTATTTCAAAACACCCATTTAGTGCCTATGGTGAAAGTGTCCTTAGGTCTTTCAACAAGATTCCACACATTATTTCTTTGAAACTTATTGAGTTTTTATTGCCTAGAAATTACCCATAATTCATCATTAATAGAATCATAAATGTTTTTAGGTTCAAGATGTGACAAGAAGGATTTATATTCAACTATATTTATAAGAGAATCTCTAGTCTGTGCCCCTCTATCAAGATTTCCTACAACAGAATCTCAAGGATGATTCTTTATAATCCTTATTGATTTAGTAAAGATAGGACTAGAAATTTCAGGTTCATCTATAGGTTTGGGTTCTATAGAAGTAGATTTTGGAATATGTCCAGAACTAGATGTGTTTACAACAAGTTCTTTAGATTTATCATTAAGGTTCACAATACTTAAATCTTCCTCACGATTTTCAAGAGTGGTTTTAGGCTAATGTGGATCAATTTCATCAATCTTGATGTGAACAGATTCTTCCACACATTTAGTTCTTTTATTAAAGACTCTATAGGATTTTCTAGTTAAATAATATCCTAAAAAGATTCCTTCATCCCTCTTAGAAGCAAACTTATAAAGATTATCTTTTGTATTGAGAATAAAAACATTGCAGCCAAAGACTCTAATGTAATTGAAATTATGTTTTATATTATTCCACAACTCATATGGGGTCTTCTTAAGAATAGGTCTATTTAAGACTCTATTAATAATATAACAAGATGTATTCAAAACATTATCCCAAAAGTAAATAGGCAGGTCATATTCATTAAGCATAGTTCTATAAATTTCTTGCATGGTTCTATTTCTTCTTTCAACTACACCATTATGCTGAGGTGTTCTAGGAGAATAAAAGTTATGAATATAGCCATTCTGTGAGCAATATGATTCAAAATCATGATTTTCAAACTCACAACCATGATCACTTATTAGAGTTTTAATCTTAAGTCCACTATGGTTTTCTACAGACTTGGAGTATTTAACAAAATATAAACAAACATCACTTTTGTTAGATAAGAAGTATACACAAGTATATCTAGAAAAGTCATCTACTAGGACATAGACATAGTGCTTCCCATTTTAGATAGAAACTCTAGATGGTCCAAATAGATCGATGTGAACCAACTCGAGAGGTTGAGAAATTGAGACTCCATTCATTGGTTTGTAGGAGATTTTGTGTTGCTTTCCCTTTTGACAGGGATTACACACTTTGTCATTTGGAAACTCACGTTTGGGTAAGTTTCTAACTATGTTCTTCCGAGTTAGTTTCCTAAGTGAGTGTATATTGTAGTGTCCTAATCTCCCATGCCACAACTATGACACTTTATGAAAGGAATTTAAATATGTAACATTTTTCTTAGCTAAGGAATTTAAATCAACAGCATAATCATTTTCATTTCTTAAATAAGAAAAGAGTAAAACATTTTTAGAATTAAAAACATTATAGGAATCATTTTCAAATATGACATTAAAACCATCATCACAAAACTGAGAAATACATAACAGAATATATTTCAGTCCATCAACAAATGAAACTTTAGAAATTAAAACTGAATTAGTGTTACCAATTTGGCCAAGGCTGATGATCGTTCCTTTAGAATTACCACCAAATGTGACATGTCATCCATCAACCTTTATTAAATTCTTGAAGCATGATTAATCCCCAAACATATGTCTTGAATATCAACTATCCAAATACCATGTCTTCTTTTGGGAACTCTTCAAGCAGGTTT
This sequence comes from Viscum album, assembly GCA_963277665.1. Classification (NCBI taxonomy): domain Eukaryota; kingdom Viridiplantae; phylum Streptophyta; class Magnoliopsida; order Santalales; family Viscaceae; genus Viscum; species Viscum album. The sequence continues at coordinate 1,718,189,596 of OY728130.1, forward strand.
CCTAAAAAACAGTTTTAGATAGAGTATGATTTTGGTACCCAGTTCTTCTTTGGTCCAAACAGGTTATCTATCAATGATTTTGGTACCCAATTTTGTCTTATGGGTCTCATATAATTTTTAGAATCAATAGATTTTGAAATATAAAATCAATTGGATCTATGACTATGTGAATAACTAGTTGAAGCATATGGATTTCCAGAACTAGAACTAGCAGTATTCTGTCCAGATTTAGGAACAAAGATATTCTTAGTAAACTGTCTCTGTCCAGGTTTTTAGCCTATTCCAGTAGTGTATTTTTTGTGTCACATTCTTTCCTATCATTTGAGTTAGTGTATCATTTCCAATTTTTAACTTCTCTAAGTCCTTTATAAGTTTCTCATTACACATTTTCAGTTCAGTGTTTTCTTTTAACAGTTGAGCATTATTCTATTTTTCAATAGTAAGTTCAATTTTAACAGTTTTAGTGAGAGCATGTTGTTTCTTTAATGATTATTATTTACCCTTAAGTCCATTTCATGTCTCCTCTAGCATATTAAAATATTCAAATAATTCCTCAATAGTCATGTTTTCAGAATCCGAATCAGATTCTACATCATCTCCAGAATAATAATAATTTTAAACAGAAGTATCTACAGTTACCTCAGATGTGTTTGTCATGAAACACATATTGGTGCAATTCTTTTCAGAATAAGAAATTTCCGATACACTTGTGATGTCTTTAGAAGCACTCCATGTATCCTTAATATCTTTCTTATACATACTGTCATTGTAATCATATTTATTATGGAATTTTTCTTTGGCTAGTCTCCTTTAATGTGTCCTTTTCTTTTTCACTCATAGAAAACAACATCATCACTTTTATCTGGATTTTTATAGCCCTTCTTCCAATGTCCCTTATTGCCATACATTCCTTTGAAATTTGTTTTTCTGAAAAATATCTTCTTCCTAAAAAATTTCTTAAACCTTATGGCTATCTGAGCCATTTCAGCATCACTATGAGAGTCTGAGCTTTCACTTATTGAACAGTCAATTTGTATTTGAGATTTTTCTTTGTCTTTGTTCCTTGAATTAGTATTCTTGAAAGCCACTGATTTCCTTTTTGGTTCATCCTCTTCCTCATTATTCACCATGAGTTCTTCTTCATACATCATAATCATACCAATGAGTTAGTTGACAGGTAGTGAAGAAATGTCACATGACTCTATGATTAAAATAGATGCACCTCTCCATCGGTCTGGTAAGCATCAAAGTATCCTCATAATTTGTTCTTTTGCTGGAACTGCTTTACCGAGAGTATTTATTGTATTGAATATCTCATTGAACCTGAGATACATATCAAAAATAGGCTCATCAATTTTCATTTTAAAATTATCATATTTAATAGTATAAGTATTTAATCTCATTTCTTTAACATTGTTTGTTCCTTCATGAGAAACACCCAAGGTATCCCAAATTTCAAAAGCAATTTTATAAGTAGAAATTCTATCAAACTCTTCATCTACTAAAGCACAGTACATGGCATTCATAACTTTACTATAATTATTGTAGGAAGTCTTTTTTAGGTTCATCCCAAGTAGTTCTTTCGGTTTTTGGAAATTTATATTGAGACTCTATAGCAGTCCAAATATCAAAACCCATGCTTTCTAAATGAATTTTCATTTTAAGCTTCCACTAAGCATAGTTTGTACCATTGAAGAAAGGTGGCATGTTAGTAGCAGCACCCTCTAGTCTATTGTCCAAAACTAGATTTTAGAATCTATAAATAAAGGGATAAAATTTTGAACTAACAGAAATTTAAGATCTTTAAAGATGCAACTAGAATCATAGTTGAAAAACAGATTATTTCAAATATCCTTAAACAAAAACAACCTATGATACAAAATGTTGGTCGGAGTGGATACTCAAGAGGGTGGTGAATTGAGTTCCAATTATAATTTCTATTAAAATATTGTCTATTTAAAATCCCCAATTTATAAAACATGTTAAACTGTAGTGAATTTATACAGATTATAAATGTTCACTTACCTTCTCAAAGACTGATTAGGTCTCAGTTAATTTAACCACAAGATCAAACTAACTTTTGAAAATAACCTACTGATTTACAATAAGTGTAAACACTTTCTAATTTAACAATCAAAGTATCTTTAAAATAGTTTTGTATTTCAATGTAATAGTAGCGGTGTATAAAAGATATAGGTAGTATACTTTAAACATAAACTAAAGATGCAAAACATATGTAACAAGAGGTTTACTCTCAAGTTTAGACTTAGTCCTATCACATTTATATAAATGTGATCCAAACCCTGGATCGGGGTTAACAACAGTTTACACAACTGTCTAGGCCACACAGGGACATCTACCACTGTTCATCGTGGGAAACAAAACATAGATCAGGTCACACAAAGACCTCTTCCACAGTTGACGTGGGTAAACAAGAGTTAAGAGTCTTAGAGTGAGGATTTTGATATCCTTCAGTTCATTGCAAGAGATAGTGTGTGTGTGTGAGATATAAAAAGAAAACCAAACTTCTCGAAAGTAAAGAAACAAATCACTTAGAGATAATAGAAAAGAGTTTAGAAAGCTTTATTGATTAGAAATTCAGCTCTGGACTCGTTGGATTTAGAAAAATTGCTTCTTAGTCCTTCTCTGGTTTTTCTTTTGATAAATAGATTGTCGTAGTTTAGATTATGTTCTACAGGAATTCATATGATCTCTTGATTCGACGTGTGTTCTTCAGTGGTGTTGGATTTCACTTTTGAGAGATCTTGGAAATTCTTACAATCTCTCTCTTGATTAGGATTGTTCATTTTTGTTCATCACAGTACTCTTGGGCGTATGTATGTTCTTCTTATGTATCATTACAGTTTTCTCACTTCACCACCTTTTTGTGTTCTACATCTTAATCATCCTTATATTCCACGAGTTCTGGAAGTAGGAATGATTCACATTTCATATGTACGAGATATGGTTTACTGACATGCCAAAAAATATCATTAAATAACTTTAATTGCATTAAAAAATCCATTATGACCATTAGTATTATTTAAATAATATTGACAAAAAGTTAAGAAACAATGTCACCGTGATTATGTAAACGGTTTCTTCTTTATGGTAGATGGTTCACAATATGAGGTTCACGGTATGAGCTTCACAGTATGTCCACGTCATGGTGTCTAGATCACAGTGTCTCGGTCACGGTGAGTCCTTCACGATATCTGGGTCACAATTTGTCCTTCACAATGTCTGGGTCACGGTGTCTGGGTCACGGTTTGTCCTTCACGATGTCTCCATACATAGAAAAATACATTTATTTAGACTTAGACAGTAATATGAAAAATATGTATTAAGCATAATCATTAGAGAGTAGGAAACCTTGAATCATAAATATAAAGTCTTGATGATATATGTGAGATTTGTAATCATGCACAAGACTTGTAAATAATAAAGAGAATAATTAAAATCCATAAGATTTGTTAACATTAAGACATGATGTGTAGTAATTATTGAGATTGAAGAGAATTAGCAAGATTTTCAGTGATGATTGAGATTATTCATTAATAGGATTTTTGATCATTAAAACATGATTAACACAAGATGATTCCAACAATAGGGGATTTTGGATTTAGTATTGATGTTATTGAATCTTGTTCATTGAAAAAAACTGTTTAAGTTTCTATATAATATATGGATTTGATTTTTTAAATGGCAGGTTTTCTAAAAAAAATTGATAAAACAACTCTTAAGAGTTATTCCTATATAACAAAAGAAAAAATTATATTTATTTTAAATAGTTATTTTGAAATAAATTTAATAACAATAGATATGTACATAAAACATGAATCATCTTTTTTGAATGGTTTACATTCAAAATAAGGTTATCTTTTTTTGTGACCTTTTATAATATATAAATACAATAAAATATTTCTAATATTTATAATTATATATTATCTAAGAAAATTGAAATCATTTCAAATGAGTGTGAAGTTAGTAGTCATAAATTTACTTGATGAAAAAATGGATAATAAGGACAGAAAAAATGTATTTATCATTGATAATTATGTTTTAAAAATTTACAAGACAAAAATATACTATATTGTATCAATGTAGTAATTTGATAATGGTGTATTATATTGAAATGAAACCCTAATTAATATAATTTCAATAATATAACAGGGGATATAAAATTTATATCGATGACAAAAAACACTAATTATGATTCTCATGGTTTAGGATGTAATATTTATTAATAACAATGTTATCATTTGGTACGATAGTGATACATAAATGAAATTTTATGATGAATAGAAAACGACTAATGTGAAAAAATTACTTTGGTATCAAGTGTTAAATATAATTTTGTTTATTTACATGATACGAAAAATATTTTTAGGACTTATTGATAACGTTTCCAATGGAAGGATTGAACGATTTTTTGACTACTATTATACATGAAACAAAACAATCAATTGATAAAGAAAGATTAAGAGTATTTATACATTATATATAAATAAATATTAGAAGATTATATTATATGATAGTTTCAATAATATATATCATGTTTTTTATTACAAATTATTCTTCGATGCCAATAGTACATAGTTATTATACCATATTGTGGTGAAATATATTGTTCAATATGTCATTTGAAATCCTGATTTTATCTTAATATAAAAAAAATAAAAGTAATGATATAATTATGTATTTTATGATATTTATTTATTATTTTAAATTGGATATTGAATATATATATTTGGAAGAGTATTATATATTATAGATATTTGTAATTTCTAGTGGTCCACGATGTATAATTTTATTACATTATGAAAAATATAAGTTGAGTATATTTATGCATCACAATAGAAAAATCCAGTGATTTGGATGAATTAAATATGTTAATATTTATGGTTGATGTATTTAACACCAAAATATATTTAATGTATTTCCTAAAAAATAAACATGAAGTAATTGATATATTTATTTACATACACCATGATTCTAAATGAAGAGTGTTATAATATACCTATATAACATAGTCATTTGATTGAAATATATGAATATAATTTACCACATTATCATATATATATATATACATTTTTTCCAAAATTAAAATTATTATTTTTAATCTAAAAAAATAATCATAAAAATTGTATTTAAATTATATAAAAATTAAAAGACCAATTTTTTAATAAAATGTATTTTTATATATGTTATGTATTAATATCTTGAGAATTATATTCATTACTTCTGAAAAATTATTTGGAAAATATTAATATATAATTTATATGAATAATTTAAAAATATTTCATAAATTAGTTATCTAATTTGTATGAATAAAAAAATAATATAAATGTAAGAAAGTAATTTTTTGAAATTATTTTCATTTGTGTAGAGTGTTTTTATATTAATTAATCTAATAAATAATTATTTATAAATTTTTTTCATGAAATTTATATATTATATGTTCTATTAAATATTTTAACCTTAAATTATTGTGTTAATTATGCATGTAGTGCCAGTACATTCGATATAATGCTGAAAATGGATTTTTCCATAAACAAGTGTTTATTGTGTTTTTCATGGTAATTTTAAAAATTAATTTATGTCCCTTAACGAAATATATTTCGATAATATGTATTCATTATTTGGGGTAATAATTTATGAATTTTATAAATAATATAATATCATTTTTTTCACAAGGAATACTAAAAATTGAAAACAATATTTACCATGATTAATGTGTAAATGAGTTTATTAAGAGGGGTTAAACATTGAAATACTTGTTTGTTTTCAATATATAATTATCTAATTTTTTTATATAAAGGGATTCAGAACCAATTTAATATTAAATTGTAATATTTTTACAATTTTTCCCACATTCCCATGATGTGAGCTTAAATTATTTATATCTTCTATGTAAATTCATATGTTTCCTCTCCCACGATTATAAAAGGACACATATTCTCATATCTTGTTAATGAATTTTGATTATTATTTATTAGAAAATATATACTTAGAAACATTAGTATATTTATTCCATATAACCTATTTCCCATGTAGTTCCTCTATGATTAATCCTTAAAAGCTAAAAATTCAATCCAAATTATGTCTCTTAAAGAAGAGGTGAAAATATTTATAGAGATACTTCAATTTTATTTCAATATCAATATATGTTATAAACACATTTTTTCGAGAATAATATGATGAATCTATTATCATAAATAAACTATGATTTTATTATGACAACGAAACAAAACATTTCCACTTTCTTTGGATCAAATATTAAATGAACATATTTTGAAGGCTTACCTTTGGAGTACCGCCTCCATGTAGCTATAAGATAAATTTTCCATCACATAACTGTATAGATGTTTATAGTGGTTGTTTTACTAGATATATATGTCATTTATTTTATTATTATAATTTTAAAAAATAAAATATTATTTATCTTTAATTCATATTTTAAAAAAATTAAAATAGAATTCTTACATATATATTGATTAATGTCTCCATAAATGATGTAATTCATTTTTATATATATGACTTTTCTATGCGGTTGTAATTTTGCAATGAGGAATATTCATGATAGTTATTTCATGATTGGAATTTTAAAGGTTGTTAATATCATCAGTAATCTATAATCATATGAACTAAAACCCCGATTCTTTCATGAAAAAAAAAACAATCAACACTATGGTGCAATTATTTAAATAATGAATAACATGTAAATGGGGTTTTGAAGGTTATAAGTGGTAAATATATGGTATTATTGGTATGAATATATATATATATATATATATATATATATTATTTATAAAAAAATTAGTTTATTATAAATGAGTATAGAATGCTTATGAAGATAGTTAGACTAGAGGTAATGGTATTATATTACACTATCTTTTCTACATGGATTATTTATGAAAAATTTTTGTATAATGAATCTATATAATATATCATGTATATATAAAATTAATTTTCTATTCTATGTTAATTTAACTATTTTACAAGTTTTCCATTAATTTCGCATTTTCTATGTTCAGAAAATTGTGAGCGAATATTTATAAGGAAAACTACCATTAATTTTCTATCTGATCGAGAATAATTTTCTCGCATGTCCATATTTGAAGTAAAATATTTTAAAATATTATTTTAAAATTATCATATAATTTTTTAATCAAAATATTACCCATTTTTTAGTTTCCATAAAATGGATTAAAAGTAATATAAATTCCTATTTCTAAAAGAGATACTTTTTACCAACAGTGTGAACAAAATCGCTGTTTTATGATATACTAAAAGAAAAAGATTTACTCCAAAATGAAAAATATTATATATATATATTTAATAAAACATTTTCATGGTTCATATAAGAGTAAAATTTTCAATAATAAATTATAAAAGTTTAGGTTCTAAATATGTGACCTCAAGAAGAAATTTTATTCCCTCATGAAAAAGTTCTAATAATATTTTAATGGAATTTTATTCTATGAAAAAACCATTGAAGTTACATATGGATAAAATAGTATTTGATTCTATGATTCCATATTTATTCTTTATAAATATGGTTTAAGAGTATGTTTATGTACTATTAATGATACTGTCTTTTTTCCAAGGTTTAAGTTTTGATGAAAGTATAATTGATTTCATTATATTAGGTAGTAAATATGAATGGGTTATGATTATGTGATGATTGGATTTTTATCATCAATATATTAGGTAAATAATAATGTTTTAAAATCTCTTAGGGTACACAAGAGGTCATCATATGCCCAAAATAGGTTTAATGTTAGGTTATCCCAGGACCAAAAGAGGGTAAACAAGAGGTTAACAGAAGAATAGAATTGGTACACCAGTGTATATCCAATTATTAAAATTTGTTTAATATATTAGTGGGTATCAATTCAATAATATTTATAAAATTATGATTATAAAAAACTTTATATGAAATTTATATTAAATTATATTATAATAATGTTATGCTATGATGGGTAATGTTCATTGATTCCATTAGGATTCATCTATTATAAATTTCAATGATTTATTCCATGGGTTGTGATTATGATTTTTGAATAAGTTTTTTCAAATTTAAGATAAGGTTTTCATACAATTATGATGATTTTATTGTAGTAAATATTTTTGATTGATATCTCTCATGTTTACACGTACTGTTCATATAAGATAACCCTTTATTATGTTTCCATTTCCCCATGAAATGAATAAATATTTTATGTGTGATATGTCTAAGAAAGGTGACTATTGTTGAAGAAATAATAGGATATGATTTTGACCGTTTATGTATTAATTTTTTTTTTATATTTAGGTTTCCAAATACAGTAAACAATTTTTGTTAAGACATGAATCATAATTATACTACTGAATAGACAATAAAAATATGTGACATTTATGAATTTAATGTTTGGGGAGGAAATTTTTTCATTAGATAAAGGTTTGGTATTTTTTTTTAAAATGGTGAGACTTTTTTAATATTTACCATCAAGATAAGCTTATATATAAGACAGTAAAATTTTTTGGTAAAAAAACAGGGTATTGTTTTCCTAAAAAATATATACATGTCTATAGAGAGGAAATTAAAATTATATATGAAATATATTCATTTAGGGGTAAAAAATCTGAATTTGGTACATTGGATATTTACATGATCTCAACCATGGAATGATGAGTGGGATTAAAACTACACACATATCTAAAAATTTCAAGGGGACATTGTAGAATATTAGAATAAATCAATCTTTGAATAAAAACCAGAATGGTTCTCCACATGACCTCAGGAATGGCTTACCATATTCTATAGGTTGTTTACTGGTATAGTGGGCTGGTGAGGACTGTGTGGAGATAATAACCACTAATTATAGAAGCATTAAATACAATAATAATATATTCATTTAATCAATCTACCTAACCATTAGAGATGAAACATTGAAATTGATGACAAAATAACCCAAATATCACAATGTTTCAATAAACACAATATTCCATATATGTGTATAGATACAACGTGCGTGGAGCAAAAATAAGGAAAAAATAAAATAAATGAAATAACAATAAACAAAATTATGCCTCCATATTTGTCTGTATTAATGCATTATCAAGTCATAAAACTATACTATAGATATTGTTAAAAAATCATTCTCAGTAGAGAATTCCCCAAAACCTGTCCATAATATAAAAATATCTACTCATGTACCCAAGTGTCGTGGTTTTCCAAGAAGAGTTTGTGTACAACATAACATAAAAACCTCAATGGTGAATCTAAAACAACTTGTTTGATATATAATTTCATGATGTTTTGATCTATATAATGAATTAAAAAAACCATTTGAACAGTTAATGTTAATAGAATAAATAAATTTACACCATAGTGTTATGTTCATCCATAGACTGGGATATACATGATTTGGCTAGTGATAGGTTGTCTCTGAGCATGTATCGATTAATGTACCAACAAATCCATTCCTAACTAGTTATTATATGACCATACCTGTTCCAAACCAACATCTAGGGATATTATACTAACCCATGGATCCCCAACATCCACATGGGGGAGGTGTTCATCCTTAGTTTAACCATAAGTGTCAGTATCCACATTATAATTGTGTTCTCCTTGTGATTAACCATAAGTCTATGTGTCCACACAAGGGCCCTGATTAACCTATGTTTAGACATAACATCTATCCATTTTAAAAAAATAATATTATATCATTTGAAATAGAAGAAAAATAACAATGATCCAGAGAAATTATATATTTATATTCTAAAAACAAATCCTACCCCTTAGAGGTGTATTCGACATACATTAATCTATTTTAAAGACAACATAATTATTTATAAAATAATAAAAGTAATATCACAAGGGCCTTAATAATTTTCCATCCCAAAAATGGTTTCCCATTTCATTTAAACGTGAATTACCAAACATATAAACATAGTCCACACAAGAAAAAGATTAATAATCTTTCAAAAATGTTTCAAAATTTATAGAAAACATTTCTCTTCATATTTAATCTGAAACGAAAATAATTTACTAATATTAAAACCCTAATACTATATTATAGATCTTGTATTGATTAAAATTAGAATTATTTTATCCAATGATTGTGAAATTCCATAACAATATCATCAATTCTATAACCATACTCCAAGTTGAAATAATTGAATCATAGATTAAAAATTTAAATGGATCCTTCAATTTACAGGCCCATGATTTATATTAGCAACATCATTGAATGAAAACCTAAGGAAATATTATTTAAATAATGAAATTCAATACTCAATAACCTGTGTGACCAGATGAACTATTATATTTATTAATTAAGAAACGTTATGGGTGAGGTTTAAGGACCACCAAGCTTATTCATAGACATACTGACATATCAATTATCAGTTTTTGGATCATCTTGAATTATCTGGAATTATATGAAATAATAATATCATAAAAACATGATATAAATATAAAATTTTAGATAAAATAAGATAAATAACATGTGAAATCAAGTTAAATGATTAAAAAGTAGAAAGGTGAGTTGATGAAGTGCCTCTGGATTTTAAATTTAAATTAAAAATGTATAATAAATAAATATAAAATGGAGATACACTCATGGTATAATGGATGAGCATTCACACATTTGTAGATTCATAATGGAAATGGGGAATTAAAAATACAACGTTTGAGTAAGAGGGGCGGTCCTAAGTGAATGGACTGGGCTACCACTCATTAAAAATTTCCCAGGGGAACTATTTAACTACTATAACTATTCTATCATAGAATCCAGCAACCTGTAATGAGATAAATGACATCCCATTAAAAATATTATTGATTTAAATTGGTAGGCTGGTGGATCTCTAACAGCCTTGGTGTAGTTCTCAACTCCTCCCCAACTAAATGACTCATAAACCAACCCTAACTCCAATTACACAACTAAAAACACACATTAAAGGGGTTAAAAGCATTGAAATTCTATTCAAACCCCTGTTTAAAATCACAAACCTCTTAATAGTTTGAGGACTCAAATGTTTCATGAAATTGTAAACCCAACCATAATCACTTTGGATTAAAAACTCTCATCCATTGTATATTTTGACCCCAAGAAGCCCTTCTAGCCATCCAACTGCCTCACTTCTCCCACATTAGTCATGAACATAATGTTTAAATTTATTCTCATCTATCAAATTCTTGATGTGATTCAGACATTTGGCTCTAAAAACCTATTATAGAGATTATTAGAAAATTGAGCCACCAATTTCATTCAATTCAAAAACACTGAGACGATGCTCACCTTATAATGTATATCTTAATTCATCCCTAGCTAATCATTTAGTTGACTTTTTTCCAATTATTCTCCCCATCATATGACTTATCCTATGAAGATGATTCCAAAATTATGGTCATGACACCATATTAATTTTATTATCAAATCATGTTCTTAATAGTCCACCTACTATCTAGGAATATTTACCTATTCACCATATCATAACACATATGCGAACAGTAATCAAATATACTACTGACTGCAATTTTCTATCTTCAAAGGAAGAACATATATACCTCTACGAACTAATAAAACATTAAAAATGATGAATTTTTTAAATATCCCTATCCAAAAACTATAAAATACAAATTTATCCCAATGGATGTGTCCAATGAAGCATCAAAACCACTATAATGAATTACATATTAAATATAAATGTAGTACTCCTCCATAAAAACTATCTCAATAAAACATGTCTTCATCCATTTAAGTGATCCTAAAACACTTCATTATGATGCTTAACTCTGAAGGAATCTCAAAACCATCCATGCATGCACTTCCCAATCTAAACCAGAATCCTGATGTCTCTCATCATACAAATCCCTAGAGAAAATAACTCAAAAATTCATTCCTTCAATAAATAACATGACAAAAAATTAAGGTATTATGATTCTACACTAACTGGATGATCACTAATCTCATTCGTACACATGAATATCTGACTTAAACACCAATTTCATTCCTCTACCAATCACTAAAAACACCCATTATTAAATATGATTTCCCCCAAACACCAATGGTCCAACTCACAAAAACCATATTTGGATCAATTCACTCCAATGAAGCTCTAACCAATTGATAGACTTCATCTAAAACCATAAAAATATTATCCTCTTTAATTCCATGAGAATGCATGTTTACATCAAAATCTCATGTGCACCAAAATAATGTTCCATGACAATCGTTCGAAGTCTAGAACGACACAACAACAACCCATCTTGGATAAAGGTCACAATCCCATAACTAACATGACCCTTCCCTCTCTAGGATGTGTACATTAATAATTGCACTAGTTAAAAACACCCTTATATAAATGATATACAATATTCTGTAAGGAAACATAATGTTAGGTTATGGCTAAACCCAAAAACAAATTCGCATCATTCCAACCATCAAACACTAGAAACTTATGGCATTCAAAACACCATCCTTGATACTCAAATATATCACTTGAAGCGAGGTTCATTCCATACATACAATATAGTGTGGTCCCCACAACATATATTCCCTTACATTAATCATAATTCACTTACCTCTATGGTGCCTATTTTTACTACTTGTGCGCTCCTCCTCCTGAGTCATTCTTATGGACCTTCCAAAACATGACTAGGATTAATGTATTTAATCATTCATATCCCAAAATATCAATCCACCCAAATGACTCCCCTCTCCATCGAAGGTAATATCATTTTTTAAAACAAAAATCAGGCATCTCTTCACTCTACGCCTCATCATGGTCATCGTCCCCCGTCATGTACAGAACAACTCACCGACCAAAAATATTATATGAATTTCACTTATATATGAACACTGAATTTGTGGATTGATGAAAAATCAGAACACAGTCCTACACCATACGATTTCCCATAAATACTCACGCTTACATGAGTTATACCTCATGAAAAATATGGCCAAATTCTAAAAACACTAACCATATTCACATATAGGTTATCCTTACATTAAAAATAATGCATTTGGTAAAAATCATCTAAATCATGAAATTCAGTTATATCATGGTCCACACAAGATATATCACAAATTAGATTGGCTCAATCACTAATGGAATCCATCCATCCTCTCTAAACTCTTTTTGAATAACAACTATAACTCAGTGGTGATAAAAAAATCAATAGATATTTCTCAATATTACCCAACATTAATATCGAGAACCAACAGCTCCAAAATATTTTACATTAAAATTTATTCAATGAATCACCTATTTAATGACAAAAAAATGTAGGTTGCTAACTTTCATCAATCCAAGCCCCACACATACAACCTTGATTTCACCTAGAAAAAGTTCACTCACTCTAGAATTGTATGAAGAGTATCGAGAACGATGTGTTTCACTCTCAACTACAACCAGTTCATAGAACCGTGATCATGTTCTAGGAAGATGATAATCACTAGTCCTAAACACACACATCTAATGAAGAACAGACGACGCTAATATCACATCACATCCTCTATGTATATCAATACATGACGCCTAATATAATAGTCATGACTTTTCACATGTGTCATATCTATTTTCATGACCACCATCATAATAACATAATTTCCAAAGACCAAATAACATTCCTACACAGCTACTATGAACTAAAAACAGATCCATAACTACCCCAGTTAATTATCTACATGATCCTTTTCTTCACAACCATCATAGTCATGATGCCTCGTCACTATACGTGCTCAACCTTAAACAAAACGTCCCATAGAATCACTATACATGAACCATCCACATAATAATAGTCATCATAGTTTCCTCACCTCACCAAATAAATAGAAGAATAATGTTTTATCACATATATCTTGTTTTCCTCAATGTTAAAATATAATCGAATCAATAACCAAATTTTATCAAAGGGGTAACTCGATCCTTAACACCTGCCACTGAAATAGGGGTTAATACTCACATGATTACAGTCAAACAAGTGTCAAGGTTTCCATATATCTGACATTCCAAAAAAACATCTTAGTGGTATCACAACATAGGCTCTCTCTCCAGCCCCTAATAACATCACCATCAGTCATCACTATACATAATATTAAATTTAATTGTGGATACAACATAACTAAATCACTCAAAATAGTCCCACTTCCCACACACTAGGTCAAGTTATATTCATAAGGCCACTAAGCTACCTTATGTAGTAAATGTTGAACATGTTTTCTAGTTTATATTATTTTCTATGTACCATTTTTTATGCTCCCAAGACATGTAAGTTAAATATAATTCAATTAAAAATATATAGAGGAATACACATTATAGGTTTTATAGTGGCATTTTATTTAACCCAATAATTATTTTCCAGGAAACGCACATTTTCCAAATAATTATGTTACCAAAATCCACATAAACAATATAAGGTTTTTAAAGGTCTTCCAATTTAGATGGTTTGGATAAGCATTAAGAAATTGAAAATATATGGGTAAAAACACTCTATTGGTTGATTATGGAACTATATTTATGAAAATACATCATTTAACAATTCATTTACATTTTTTAAAAAATACACTTAATTAAATACAGGTTCTAAAAAGCCATCCAATTTCACTGTGTTGATTAAATACAATGTTATTCCATTGTTGTATATGAAATAATTATAGAATTAATTTAAGAATCTATTTTAACCAAGAACATAATAAATCATATTATATTTCACTATATTTCATGAATGCGGGCTAGTAGTTATTCACGTAAGATTTCCCCATTTAAATATTTTGAAATTACTCTATATTATGATATAAAAAATTTAAATATCATCCCCTATATTAAAATTATATATAGACCATAGGTAGAAATAAAAAAGATATGAATAATCATGAATATATATTCAATAGCTAATATAAATGTATTGTAGTATGAAATAAGCATATAAAACTCGTCTACCTAGCAACATCAATGCCATGTGAATACCAATGTTAATAAAATTATGAATTAATATCATCACACCCTATTTCTATATCATTATATTTTTTTTAAATCCATTGAAATAATTTCATAATTAACCATATTCCTTACCCAAGGTGAAAATATAACATAATTGTAACATCTAAATACATAAAAATGCATTATCCTTCGAAACATGGGGTTTAAACAATGTGTGGGTTGATAAATCCCACGAATGAGTTCATTACCACATTTTTTGACTTATTCATATCCTCCTGACCACCATGTTAGAATTTTGAAATGATCTAAAAATATATTTAATGCTTCATTGTTACATCTTGGCCCAACTCATTCTATAAACAATAAATAGAATGGTTAATCATGTGACCTCAAGAATGTTTCCCCATAAATTAAATATTTTAGACTATTGGAGAGGGTTTTGAGGACTACAAGATGACTATACCCTTTAATTAGAGTTGAAATAAAAATTGAAATAATAAAAGTATATCATCGATATAGATTTCCATCGTATATTAAACATAGAATGTGATGACAAAACATAATAGAAATAGAATTCCATAAAAAAAAGAAGTATTACATACATTCATAAATATCCCCAATGGATGGATTATATAAATGTTAGAATATACAAATAATGAAATAAATATAAAAACATCCATCTCCAAATCGGTTCTGAGTCATTCCAAGTCCCATCACTAGACTCCAATATAACAAGTCTATAAAATATTGTGAAATTATTTTTTATGAAAACCAATCCAAGAAAAAATAATATTTTCCACTCATTAATCAATGGTCAAAAGAGACCTGAGTAGGATGTGTGTACAAATCAAAAGGCCACCACCAACATGATTCCTAAAATAAAAAGTATGACACACATGTGCATGTCGTTTTTATCAAAAAAAATAATTAATGAAACCATATAAACATTTAATGATAAATAAATAAAATGAACAATAATAATGAGGTCATGGATCACCCTAAGAATGCTATATACATTCTTTATCTAGTCTCATGGTGTCTCTGAGAACATCATGACGAATCTCCAAATCAAAATTCTCTTAAAAATGGTAATATATACATCCCATGTCTAAAATGGTATTCATGGGTAATATACCCATGGCCAAGGCCCTATCTTCCACCCATGGGCCATGTTCACCATAGGTTAAACCATACATATTAGCATCCAAATATGGGTTGTGTTTAACTCCAGTTTTAGCATATGTCTTAATAAACACCTGAGGGTTATTTTCCCCTTTGTTTAATCATAAATACTATCCATATTATACATATCCATCACATAACATAATTTAAAATATGTAAAAATTCACAAAGTACAATATGCATCCTATATTTACATTCTAGAAAACAATCCAACACCCATGGTTGTTTTCATCATTATAAATTATTAATTTCAACCTCATTCTTTAAAATAATAGTCACGAGAAATCATAATGGATAAAATTCTTTTCATTCCAAAAATTCCATGACCAATTTATTAAACTATGTATTACCAATCATGTATCCAAAATCCATTTCAAAAACCTATTTTTATAGTTTCCCTAATGATTTAGAATTGGAAATACATTATTCATAATATTAATACCCAAATATAATAATTTCCATATCTTAAAATTACAATACCATTTCATAGATATGATTTATAAATCTATTACATTTATATAAATCGATGCTTTTGAAATTCCATTCCACAATAACTGATCCAAAAAAAGTACCAATGTTAAAAAAAAATTAACCTGAATTGTCATTTTAAATAAAAAAATCCATGGAATGTACGCCAATTTAAAATAGGAATTTTAATGAATTCAAACCCTAGGAAATACTTTGTTAAAAAATAATTAAATACCAGATAATTCAAGTGGACACCTGACCTATTAAATATAACTATTAGGAATGATTATGGACACATATTATTATCCACATAATTTTTTTTTCAATGACTCCAGTAATCTATTAGCAGTTTTTAGTTCGACATGAATTGAGAGAAATAAAAACACCAATAATTTTGGTTTTTTAATTTCAGCTAAATGAATTAGAATACCACCTAGAATAAAAATATTGTGGAAATAAGAGTCATATTTGAACCTTTATCATTATAATTATTTTTATGAAATCAACATATATAGTTGGTAAGGGAGTTCCGACCACAAAAGGGGAGATGTGTTTTGACATGTTTATAAAGGCCTAAATGCTATGTAAAACACAAAATCATTCATAAAAGGAAGAGGACAGATTCCCGGATGAAATGATAAGCATTTAACGCAATAAAAACAATTTAGGGGAATGTTTTATAGCCTACACACTGACCAACTGGTTTGTGTGTCCATTAGTACTTACTGGATTATCGGACCAACCACCAGTAAGATGGTGGCACTATAACATCTGTTATATAGTTCATACCTCATCCCGAGCCATATGAATTCCTTTTATAAAAACCCAAACCCATGTTCCATGTCTTAAAACACATATTAAATCTTTTTAGAGTCTTATAATTTTTTTCAATCATTATTTCGAAATCCAACCACCTAACTAGTATGAGGATCAAAATTCCTCTTAAAAATTAAATCCTACTCGTATATAGAAGGAATTATATATAGGGTTAGGATAAATCAAATTCAATTAGTAATCCATTATAAACTATCTAAATTTATGATATCCAATGATAAAAATGTTTAAACTAAGGTGTTATACATTGGTAATAATGTTACATGGTTTAGAAAACATATCAGTGTTATTTCTTGACTACATGGTTTCTCAATAAGATTATTAATGCAGACACTATGATTTTATGTTTTATTCAATGGGTAAAACCAAAAGTAATGAAAATAATATTGATTGTGATGGAAAATACCCTGATTTTCCTCCTAGGAATCCTAATGTTTTGGTAGGTATAATGAAAAAACTAACTACTATTATTATGGAAAATTATAAATCCTTTAATTATATTGAATTTTCAAAAAACAGAAGGAGGGAAAAAACATTTTATTGAGACCCTCATGAAAAAAATAACATCATATTTTAGTGGCCCCACTAGTCTACTAATTTTTATTCAGTAATTTACTACCACAAAAAAGATATTTTTTTTCTCATGTGTTTATATTAAGTGAATTTTAATTTTTTTTTGAGAATTTTCATGGTGAAGTATAAAAATGGTAGACCCTTATCATGATTTTTAGGTAGTGGGAATAAATTGACTTCATAGATTTTAATGATTTTAGATGTTTATTTTTCAATAAATAATTTAATCATACTGTACATATGAAATTGGAGAAATAATGTCATATTCTAGATAATAAGTATTTAAATCCATTATAAACTACGAGAAATATTTTAAAAGACATGCAATGAACACATCTGGTATAATCATTAAACTAGAGTGAATGGTTAATAAAATCCTCAGTGACATAAAGTCATGTCCTTAATGATAATTATCCTTAAGTTACTTTAGTACAAATTTAAAAAATATTTGATATTCTATCATGTTATAAATATATATTTGAGTCACCCATAAATCTCATGGGTTTGACAATAAAATAAATAAATTATTGAAAATTAAATTAAAATAATATATCCTATAGAGGGTAGAAGATGAGAATTCCAATATAAAATTATTTTACAATTAATCATGGATGATATTTTTATATGGGGACTAGTAAGTTATATAAGTTTGGAAAGGTAGATTATTAAAAAATAAAATACTTATGTTAGGGATGAAATTATCTAATTGAGGTAATGATATACAAAACTCACTACCCATACTATAATGAATCAAATATATAGAGTATTGGAATTATAATAACTAATTATTGAATATGAGGATTAATGATATTTCATGAAATCAATTACATCACAATCTTATAGATAAAGGTAATTCTTAAGAAATAACTATTTTCAATATGGGTTATGATATTGATGTTGTGAATGGTATACATAATATCCACTATAGAAATGATAACCTCCTGTTTGGTATTGGATCTACCAAATATTTTATATATAAGGAAATTTCTAATGGTATATCATTACTACATCATTCAACAGTTTTTTAATTTAATGAGAAAAATCACGATAGTATGACGATAACAACTCAAGTCTATGATTATTCTTAGATTGATATTTGAGGGAATGTTATTTCTGAAAATATAGTTATTCTCACTCTAGTTGAATTTGATGTTGTGTGGGGAAAGGATTGGATTTATTTATATATAAACCATAGGGATTTACAATGAAGGGAATTCACATTAGATATTCTATAACAACCATTTATCGGGTATGAGGGTTATTATAAATAAGATAATTAAATGGAAATTTCTTCCAATGTATAGGTTTTGACTTGTTTCCAAAGAGGGAATAAATACCAGATGTATTTGATGAAATTAAAAATCAAATATATACCTAATATATATGATATTTTGTGGTATTAGGAAAGGTAGTGTATGTTGATTTTATATGGATTTAGAAAACATCCATCGGTAATCCACATTACTATTTCTTCATGGGAGAATCCCTTCCCCAGTTAAATTTTGAGACCCCACATGAGAAATTTTAAGAAATAAATAATGCATAAATATATAGTTAAATAAAGTTTCAAATGGTTATAATGTGATCATTTCTAGAGATAATTTATCAATATATCAAAATATAATCGATCTATATCATCGACACACACATCAATTATTTTGGATCTTCATTCATCAAATTATAAGTGCAAGAATGATGATCTAATCGTACCTTCAACAACCTGAAGATCATCACTCCACCATTCCATTAACATGAAAATATGTTCTTCAATAAGTCAAATTGAATGCGATCATGCCTCTCTAGGTGGTGGGAGATTATTTATAGAGTATCTAGAACCTGAGTGACAATTAGTCATCACCATGAGAACCTCTTACTCGTATTAATTATCAGTTTAAAAAATTACTAGAAAATGGTCCCCATCTGGAAAATAAATTTTAATCTCTATGAACTAAATATTATGAAATCTTTACTAGTCATAAATATTAGGTATATTTTTATCACCAATACATAATATAATAAATATTTTACATGAAAAAAGTGTTTCACTAAATTTACTCTTTATTTCTTCAAATATTAAATACACCTTTTAATATTAAAATAATATTCATTCGTATAATATTTTCCATGAATCTACTTTAATAATATTAAATAAATTTAATAAATAATTTCGATACAAATTATTATATAAGAAAAGAATATGAATTTATTTATTCATTGCAAATATTATATCCTCAGACATATCATAGACACTTTGGTGGGGCCCACCATCTTTGATACTCATATTCATCGTAATTGGGAAGACTTTTGAACATACTATTGTGTGTGACCCTCTATACCTTTATCTTGATTGTAGGGAATATTATTCATAGACTAGTAGCAGATTCTTGCATCTTATCAAGGGACCTGATGAGATAAGAAGTAGTTATATCAAAGAAAACCTTCATAAGAACACAAGATATTTAATATAATCTCTTGGTATAGATATATCTTATAAAAAAAGTTTCACACTTGTTTCATCTTTCTTTCATATATTTTTATTCAATTTTCAATTTAGATGTTGACAACCTCTTCTACCTTATCTACAAAAGTTTCCATTTTTTAGTCATATTGTATCATTTGAAGGTAAATCATTTGAACCATCAATGATAGATTTTTTAAACATTGGTACAAACCATCCATAGTGAATGAGATCTATATTTATCATGGATTCTATGGATATTATCATTTCTTTTTGAATAATTAAAAATTTTATCTAATAATTTTTCCTAGTAAACTACAATGGATTAAAGTTACCATAGATTAAAGAATGTAAAGAAACATAAAATGAACTAAAAAGAAGTATGTTTAGAGCGCATATTGTCATTTTAACTATCAATATATATGGATTGGTGATTTATAGTGACACATCAATGAAGTGGATATGATTTATTTCTATAAATAATGATATGGAGAAATATGTTTCCTCATATTAATTGAATATTCTTTCGAGAAATTTCTTGACATGGGACCCAATGTTTCATGTGATAATATTTACATTAAAGGTAATGATAAATTATATTTATTGTAAGAAACACGTTTTCATATGATTTTTAGGTCCATTAAATTTCATTTAAATTTATTTGTTATATACTGAATATGGATGCCTAGTGTGGCTATGGAGAAAACAACGGTGTTTGAGGCCCTTTTGGAGCCTAGATCCCCAATTTTTGGTTCAAACAATTCCCCAAACTAGTATTAGATTCTATGAGGGGAATTTAATTCAAAAAATATGGCACATAGTTTTCCCTAACTATACACTCTTGTTAAACTTAATTTGAATAATATTTTTCATTTTTAGTAGATCCAAATGTAAAAACTAGTGAATGAATTCTCATGTGATTTGGTCATACCATGCAAGTTAACTTTTGAAGCAGTGAGGTTTGAATGGTTGTTGAAAATATTGGAAAACAATGCAACCAAACTATGAAAACCAGTATTTTTGCATTAAATTAATACCATTACCCTTAATGACATAGATGATTAAAATTATATTTTATTTCCTATTTTTAATGGATAACAGAATAAATATTCCTCCCAATTATCTCTCAAGACACCTAAAATAGGTTCTTGAAAAACATTTACGTCACATCTCTGATTCAATATCTATTAATATTATTGGATATTCACTGGTTATATATTCATTAATATTGTCCCTTTTATTAATGGACATTCTCTCGACTAAGCGATTTAGGTGAATGATCATGGGCCCTATTTTCATGTTTTTCATTTGTGTTGTCATTTTATCCCAGTCGAGGCCAAAAAAGGTTGATACCAGAATATTTATAATATATGTGAATAATGTATATGGTCTAGTGTTTATCCCTGAGGGTAGAGATGCATTATATTATGTGTGTTGTGACTCATTCATGTTTCATCATGAATTTCCCCTAATTTTATTTTCCTTATAAAGGATGACTCCATTTGGAACCCAATGCCATTATTAGATCCCTTAAGACATGTGATCTCATCAAACTCAAGGTGAAACCCCCATTTGGGTGTTCCATTTACATTACTAGTTGGATATCATGGTTATATAGCCAAAACACATATCATTGTCATTGGGGTTACTTATAAATGAATATCATAAATGATAGTCGATAATTTTTGTGGTTTATCATGCCTACCAGACTTATCCAATCATACTGAAATGAATTAGAGGTGATTGTTACTAACATAACACTTGTTTAAATTGAAAAATCATTATTCCATTGATATTCTAGAATTTTAATGAGTTGTGAATTAAATATTTTATCTAATTAAATCCTTAATTTGTTATAATTGATATAATTAGGCATGAAGACCCTTCTGCAGTAATTTGGGAATGGATAACCAATTTATTAATGTTTTTAGGGATTGATGTCTCTTTTTAATTTTCATGTACGGGTATGGGGTCCGTTATACTAATGTGATGTATTGGAATGACCACCCTCATCAATTATGATACATGGTAAAGCTGGACCTATACTTATGATATGGACATGGTGACCCTTATGACAATGATATTGGTCATGATAAACCATATAAATTTTATATGTTTATCAAATACCCTAATGAATATTATATTTCTCTTGATGACCCTTATGATTATGTTACTTGTCTTGCTGACACATATAATTATGATATTGGGCATGAAGACCCTTATGATTATAATATGGTCCCTGATGAACCATACTGTGATATATAGTAATGATGACCCAAATGGATATGATAATGGGAATTGTGACCCTACAACTATTATACTGGGCATGGAATCCCCTGTTATTGTGATATCTAAAATTTCATCTCTGGATTCTCATTGGACATCTGCTACAATATATAGAAGCCAGAGTTACTACTCAGGTATAAGATAGTATTATTATACATATATATAAATATAGACATAACTCTGTATATACTTTATAAATGTGTATAGATAATGTTACTTATTCAGAGACTATACAACTGATGAAGAATCAAGTAATGTCAGCCATCTATCATTAAAGAACCAGATCTGACCCATTATATATTTTATTATTGTTTCATTATGTACCTGGACATTTCAATATTATAAGTACTAACATGATATTTAAAAAAATTACTGGTGGTGTCCTATTAGGTTTATCTCACACCCTATCTGATCCACTAATGGTACATAGGTAGATTATATTGATGTAGGTAGGAATAAGGGAAGCATTCTAGTTGCTAATTCATGATTTTTATATAGCATGGGATTGGGGAGGCATATGACCATGTAATGGCTCATGTTGCTATTGGAGTTAGATTTTTTTTCATTAGTTTGTTATTTTTAGACATGTACTCTATTATATCCCTACCTGTTTAATTTTTTTGGACATTTGACATATCACTATTTTTATATGATATAAAATGATAGTAATTATTGTTTTCGGATGATTTAATAGTCACCTTTAGTTTTATTTTCTGTATTATTATATTTATCCATATATTTAAAATATGTGATACTATGATCATGAGGATTTAGTCTCCCCACTATACTGACTTGGAACCTCACTGAGAGTCTATAGCATATAAAATACTGGGAGGCATTCATGAGGTAATTTGGCCCACTATCTCTGGGAATGATTTAGTGGAATCTATTTCAGGACGTCTCAGAAAGGTATTATAGGGGATTTATTTATTTGATTTTTAATCTTATATAATTTTATAGAGATTAGGAATGAACTATAATTTGGTTATGAGCCTGAACCTGTGTGTACATATCCCATATACACTGTAAAATAAAAATAACCAAGAAATTGGAAATGTGGTTTTAGATTTTTATTATTACAGTTGATTTGATTACACCATTGCATAAAACATTTTATATGTGGTGTTTATTGTTATGAATATGTTTTATAGATTAACCATGGCTAATATGGGGAGTATGAATTTTAATCTATCATATTAGGAACCTAAATAATTTACATGTTATTAATTATGACATTCCATGTTCACTTACTTCTAGAATTCCTTCTAGAATGTTTTGGTGCTTTTTTCTATTTCCATGAATTGTGCTATAATTTTATATAGGGGCATGATATGTGAATGATTTATATTGAATGCATTCCATGCATAAATTTTCATGGTGCATGATACCTTATAAATTTCAAATGGGGATCCATATAATATATCCTTTTTAAGAGAAATGTTAAAAATAATTGAATGAAATTAAATGAAATTGAAGGGTAAAAATGAATGGTCATCGTTAAATATGGATTACAATTTATATGTGAATGGTTTCTTATTTATAAATTAAAAATGATACTTTATATATAGGGACCCTAAACTTATAATATAGATATTGACCCATTACAAATATTAGATGTTGAGAGTATGTAACATATCTAGTGTACTATATAAATGTTCATATCACACAAGACTATCACTTCGAGAAATAAGAGGGGTGGTACTATTACAATGGAAGTCTTATAGATATACTATACATGTATCTGTAATGATTTTATTATTAAAAACTGTCTGAGGATTGTTTTGGTATTTTTTTAGCTATTCATGTATGATGTCCTTATATCATATTCCCATAGGGTTGGGATGACCTTGTTCTATAGGTGGTCTAACATATACCACTTGTGATACCCCTGGTAGTAAAACATGTGGGACAACTTATTATCTTTGATTTAGGTAATAAGTTTCCATTTTTCAGTCAGTTTCTATGGTTAATGCATATGTTATAGGGTATCTTCATGACATTCTCTTTATTTGGGAGAGTTTACACAGTACTTTCAGCCTCATCATCCACCTACTTTTTCATTGGATGATGTCTCTCAGACTTTTTACTTATGGAAGAATGTATTATTATCTATCTTAGAGCATCATGATACAATTATATAGATGAAAGATAATATATACACTTATATTATTTGAGTGTTTACCAAATTATCTAGGGATATTCTAAAAAAGGTAGTTTTGTATCAAGATGTTACATGGAGGGATTCCTTATCAAGCATCTTGAATTATTTATTCTGTGAGACCCAACGGTGTGATCATTCTTTGGAGTTAATTGAACTGTATTATTTTTTAATATAGTTCATAACTATATAGTGTATTTTACTATTATTTAGTTCTTTCATCCTATTTATAAAAATTGTGAGTTAGATGAAGCAATGTGATTCGAGTGTGGACTTTTTCAAAATATTCATTATCAGTTAAGAATTTTCCATTAGACTATTGTTTCGGATATATTGAAACATTACCTTATCACGGAGGGGAAACTGAGGAAAAAAGATAGTGTTATCCATGATAGTTCATAACTAAGATATATTAGTTTTTTAACAAGTGGTTGGAAGTGATTCTTTGAGAATATGTGTGTGATAAGTGGTAGCTATGTGATTACATTTGACAATTATGTGGTTTTTCACTAGTATTAGAAACATAGGAATAAAAAGCCTCAATTTCCTAAAGACCCATTTGATTTCCAAGGAAATGGATGATTGTGTAATAATATGTAATTTTTTAGGACCTACCCAGATGATTTTAGTTTGAAATGATCTATTCAAACTCCACCTTAAAGATAATGATCAATATAACCACAAAAGTTAGGTAGCTCAATTAATAATTATTAGATAAAAAGATCTGGAGGTTGTAGACATGGTATCCAAGATTAGGATAGACAATACCAGATGAGAGGTATGACTTTAGGAATTCAGGATACAATACAGTAATGTGGATAATTATGTATTTATTCAATGTAGATGATTCTATAGAAGTATAGTTATGTGGATTATATGATAAAACGTATTATTCCAGTAGCCTCTACTATTTTTTATTTGTTTTTTGATATGGTTTCTTCTTACTCACTTGATCATTGTATCTATTATGGGATGACATCAGATTCACATTGTGTATTTCTAGGGTATGTTGATTCTTGATACTCCATTTGGATTACATTCTGAGAGTATACACAAGTGAATGGACTATCCTCTAGTGCTAATAAAACTTTATTTCTTGTGGTACCTTATCATCCTCTAGATGATGGGATTTGATGTCATTATTAGGATATAATGTTGTCTCCCATTTCATTATTATGTGAATTAATATTACCAAATGTTTTAGTTTATATCCCTAGAGGGATATAATTTTATTCACATAGTTGTGTTTTATATCTAAGAAGGTGGAGTTAGTCCAAATTATATTGGTCAAGTTGGACGGGAAACCCATATTTCTAGACTTTACACAGTTGATCATTGGTTACATGATACATATTTACCTCGTATGGTCTATAAATTTAGGGATGTTATAACAAACCACATATTAATAATAACATTAGAGGTAATGGTACAATTTACTATTTATATAGTCCATAGATTTCCACCAGTTTCCATTACCCCTAACATGATTCATATAAATTTTTATAGGATCTAAGAAGAAGCAAAAGGATTTAAAGCCCAATGGTATTATACAAAATATTACTTATAATTAGGGTAAATTGTTCCTTCTCCTTAGGAAGTATAATAGAACCCTTTTTCAATGCCTAGATTTCAAAAAATTCAATCAGCTTAATGTAAAAAATACTAGTATACCTTAAATTATATAGACTATCTATTTTTTCACGTCTGAGGAGCAAGGGAATTGACAAATATATATTTTAGGATGGGATATCATTAGGTATGAGTAAAACCCTGTGAGATTCTACTTAATGCATACTGTTATCATTATGATTTAGATGCGTCACTTTTTCGGATTTCTGGTCTCATGAACATTCCAAACACCCTCTTGGATATGATTAATAGGGTTTGCTATGCCTATATGAATTCTATAATAGTGTTATTAATAGATGATATCCTGGTGTACTCTCATACTCATAATGACCATGAAATAAATACAGAGATCATTCTAAATACACTATGGGGGCATCAGGTGAATTCTAAGCTTTGTAAATGGATTTATATGGTACACTTCTTAGGAAAACATATCTCATATGAATGATTTTCATTTTACCTAAAGAATGTGAGTGTCGTAGTTTCATGGGATTAACCCAATATACTTTTTGATATATAGATCTTCTTGGAACAAACAAGATATTATAGTCATTTTTAAAATGACATATCATGATTATAAGAACATCACAATGGATTGAATAAGAAAGGTTTTAACATTATATATTTATATTATATGAGAAAATATTTCAATAGATTAAAGGGAGAATGAATTTAGTGTCGAACTTGACTCTTCCATAGTATGGAAGAAGTTATATAGTGTATTATGATGCATCATGTATTAGGCTATGAGATGTTTAGATATAAGAATATGGAGTTGTTTCATAAAATTAACCATAGTTGATTAATAATTATTATAAATACTCTTCAAATGATCTTAAGTTGGATATGATGGTTAATATGTTGTGTTTTTAGAGGCATCACCTATTGGGAGTGAAAGTTTTGTTGTTTACAAACCAAAAAATCCACAGTTATATTTTCAAATAGTATAGCCTAAACCCTATAAAGTGAGGATGGGTTGAGAATCAATAGTCCATTGACATCGAGCATACCTATATTTCAACTAAGGGAATTTTTTATTCTAATTATCTAAGAATGGGTACATAGAAAAATTTATTTCAGGAGGCTTGTATTGAGATGTTTCATATGGCCCAATATTATGAGATTCACATAGAAATTCAGGACCATATTCGATATTCTATAATTATCTCATTATATTTGAACTACTAACAACAGTAGAGAGTGATTTTGTGGTTGTTTTTAGATGCTAAAGGATTGGTCATATGAAAGTGTTTTTTAGGGCTGACATCCTAATTGTTCTATTAATAGTTATGAAATCCTACATATACAAGGACAAATATAGGTTCCAAATTATATGATATATGAGCTTAGGAGAGATTCCAACACTTCTTAGTGGTATGTTCATCTATGTATCTCCATTATGTATCTTGATATGAATTGTAAATATTTGTTCATTGGGATGAAATCATATATATCAGGTTTTATTACCTGTTGTTGAACCTATCCATAGGTGAAGGGGGAGCACCAATGGATTTATGGATTATTACAACTTTCATCGGTCCTAGAAAAGAAATGGGTGGACATTGTTATCTATAATGAAGCATTTTTAACAAGGGACACTCAATGTAGTTGTGTGATTTGTGTAGTCAGGGATAAAATAAAAATTATAAACCACTTAATTCATATCAAGTATTCTTTCTCAGATGATGAGTTATGATTACTCTATGTCTATGAGATTACATGGCTAAAAGGGTCTCTTAATAGTATATTTTTATATATAGATTCCCATTTCCGTCTTGGTTCTGAAAGGGGTAATAGAGAGGTCTGGATATACATGTAATTTAAAGAAACAATTTTCACACTTAGAATGATGACCTGTTAGAATGATCTATAATTGTATCGGATGACATTCCCCGAGTATGCATTCTTGTTTTTTGGTATTCTTATGAGAATAATACCCATTACATTATATTTTCCCATAATAAAATCTACTATGAGATAATTCAGAAGTCCCCATATAAGGACTTATATGGTAGATCATTTAGTTCACCCCTGTAATATTTAGTGGAAGTATAAGTATCACTACTAGTTCCATATCACTTTTAAAAGACATTGGAGTAAATTCTTATTTTCAAGAATAATTTTTCTACTTATCAGTGTAGAAAAAATCATTGTCTTATAGCTTTCAACATCATCTGGAGTTTGAGGTTGGGGATCATGTTTTCTTGTGGGTATCACATAGACATGGTCATACCTAGACATAGAGGTAAGGAAACATGTCGCCTGTTATGTATGGTTATTTAAAATCCTTGAGATATTCTGTCCGAAAGTCTATTATTTTCCACTACCTTATAGGCTTAATTCGATTAACAACATCATCCACATTTCACAACATCATAATTATCATGATAATATGTCTCATAATTTTCATCCCAATAATAATGTGTAAGATGTTGATTCTGATTTTGAAGAGTTTGCAACACACATCACTGTTAAGAACATGAAGGATATCTACGTAAGTTGTGTTCTATTAGTATGGGTCTTATGTAATCATGATCGGGTACATGATAATAATTGGGAGGGGAGGCTGATGCATGTGGTCGATAAACAATGTTGTTCTCCAATATCATTCTACCACCCTTTGATGTGAAACTCAACGATGAGTTAATTTATATGGGGTAATACCATAAGAACCATGGTTTTGTAATATGTATATATCATTTAAATTTCGATCAAATTTTATAGTTCTAACCTTATATAGATTTTAGTGATATTTTGGAGGAAACATGTGTGTATATATCTTGTTTGGATCCCAGAGCCTTGCTTTTAAGAAGAAATCACTAGGCCATAAAATTATAAGAGACTATGGAACCTTGACCATTCGTTTTTTCATAACCATGTGTTGGGTTTCAGTTTGATAAGAACGGAACACAATTTTAAATATCCGTGAATCTAGGCATGCACGCCTAAATTGAATCTCCTCAGTTTTTAGCAAGTCCAAATGGAATGGTTATTGAATTGTTTCTCAAATCATGGGGACAAATCATGCATGTTTCCTCTTAAGTTAGTGATATTTTAATGATTTGAGTATTGATTTTTCACCTGTGTGGGAAAATATACTATCTCAGTATTTTTAGTAAAAAGAAAAAAAATACCCTTAATGAAATAAATGATAAAAATTATTTCTTCATTTCATTTTTCTATAAAAGATTAACATCATCAAAAATACCTTTTATCTCTCAGTCCACAAAATATAGAATATTATATAACTATTTGATCCATACACTGATTCGATCTATGATCATCTCATTGGACGGAAACAAAAATATCTCTATCCATCTAGCACATTTGTTGTTTTCTTCCCCTCGACTCAGTTATTTCATTACACACTCTTATGGCCTATTTTCAAGTAGATTATCTTTTATTCATTTTTATCCTAATATAAACCAAATGAATTGTTGATACTAGATGATTTCTCCTCAACATGATTATGTTGGGTGGAATAGTATTAATCATTCAAGGACCATATGCTCCATGTAAAATGTTATTTTTCAAATTCTAGTTTCACTTTGTGTTTCCCCTAATTTGATGCTACCATAAATTGACTGCATTAATTTTGAAACCAATTACATTATAAGATCAATTAAAACATGTGTGGTCATCAACCTAAATCTGAACCAAAAATTTTGTAATTCCCATTATATGCATAATTCTATTTCGTGATTATATAGCCAAAAGACAAATCAGTTTTTTATGATTTACATCTAAATTGATAAAATAAATTATAGTGGATAATTTTTTTATTTATCATGTTTAAAATTATTCTCAAATCATTTTAAATTGAGATAGAGGTGAGTGGTACGACCATGTCACATATCTAAATAGAATAATGGTTACACCATTGTTATTATTGAATTTAAAAGAGATATGAATTTCCTTTTGGATATGATTAAAGATGTCATATTTTATAATTTATATATTCAGTCTTAGAGAACCGTCTATAATAATTTGGGAATGGAAACCTATATTATTAATGTTTTATGGACATTGAGTCCCTTTTATTGTTTTATATACATGCATTGAGCCCCTTAAACTAATATGATATATGGGAATGAAGAATCTCATTAGTTATGATAGATGGGCATGGTGACCCTACAGTTACGAGTCAGGAAAGGATAATATTATAACAATGATACTAGAAAAGTCCACCCTTATAAATACGATACTAGGATTAACCAGTATTATGATTAATATATCAGGAATGATGACCACTACGATTTTGATATGGGGCATGACGACTGTTCTTATTATGATACTAGGCTTGGAGGCCCTTATAATTTTGATAATGGGAATGAAGACCCTTACTGTGATATAAGTTTATGATGACTCTTATTAATATTATACATGGAATAGAGTGCCTAATACTGTCATATTATATGCATTAACTCAATATTTATAGACAATATTGGGCCTTGAAAACTATGATTATCTTACAGCCTTATAGGATACTGATGTCACCCTGGAAGATTATGTGGATGATCGTAGGGACAGGGTAAAACCCAATAATTGATTCTTGAATTATCAATAGCATGATAGTGGGGAGGAATAATACTAATCAATAGATAATGATTCTGTTAGAGATATAATTTTTGTCTTTTTGTAATTTTGAATCATTTGTTGTATTTCATGG
This sequence comes from Viscum album, assembly GCA_963277665.1. Classification (NCBI taxonomy): domain Eukaryota; kingdom Viridiplantae; phylum Streptophyta; class Magnoliopsida; order Santalales; family Viscaceae; genus Viscum; species Viscum album. The sequence goes on from OY728130.1 coordinate 1,718,220,790, forward strand.
ATGTTTGATTACTTTTGATTGACATGTGATATATCAACATTTTTTATATAATCCTGGATGTCATTATTTATTATTATTAGATTATTTTCCTTCCATTTTCAGTTATAAATTATTATCCCACACATTAACCATATTTTTTATCACTATTATACTATGTTCATTAGGTTATAGTCACCGCAATATACCACCATAGATCATCGCTTCAAGCATGCAGCCTATGGTGTATGGGAAGGCATGAAAAAGGCCATGTGTCCCACTAGACTATAACACTATTTTGTGTCATTTGTGCTGGGATATCACATTTACTAATATATTTTTGATATATATATATCATAAATTACTAGAGTATATGTTCACCGAGACACTAGTGATTATGATCCCAAAAATATGGTTTGAATTTATTAAATGTTATGATATCTCAATGCATTACCACACTATGAAAAGGAATAAGGTGGATTATTATTTGATTTAAGTGAATCATGATAGGTTATCAATAAATAAGATCACACAATATCCAATATTTCATAACTTACAATTAATAGACCTCAAAATGATGAATGAATAAGGAATATATTATCATTCTGAATTGAGTATTCAACCCTTTGTTAATGTGATGATTGAATATGATCTGAATGAAAATGTTGAAATGAAGAATATGGTGATAAACTTTCAAGATTTTATCCAAGATCAAGTTAGAATGATAAGGTTTGGTAATTGAGTGAGTGTCTCATTAATAACATACATGTAGAAGGAGGTATTGGATGAATATCATTTCTCATAATTCTATAACCATCTGGGATGTGTAACGATTTATATTGATATGGAGGAATCATTATTTTTTTTAAAAAATTATGGAAGATAATTTATAGTATTTATCTCAATATATCTCATTTAAATAATCTAGTCATAAGTGATATAATTCTAATGTTTCATTAAAACCATTTCTCATACAAAAATATAAATGATAAAATATAACAGTGAATTTCATCACCAGACTCCCCAAAACATTAAAAATCCATAATTTTATTTTGGGTTATAGTTAATCACCAAATAAATTCACCACATTTCCTTGTTACTAGAGAATTATTATCTCTTTATTAGTGTTCAATGATGTACATTATATAAAAATTAACTGTCTATGGAGTACCACATTCTATGGTATAGATTCAATATCTGATGATTTCCACAATGTTTGGTCATACTGTTCATCAAGATCAACATATATTGTTATTTTTCAGTTCTAAATGATTTTCCTTTGGTTGATTATTAATGGGAGTGATACAATAAAACCCTATTGGAAACTTTATAATCATATTCACTATATTTCAGAGGTGGTTATGATCGACACATTCCTTGTATCCATTCTATTATAACATTATCTTTTACCCAAGTGTTCATATGGATTCTTATAAATATCTCTATAGAACAAACAACATAAATCTGATATTATATAATACATTTTGGGAAATAAAGATATTAAGAACTAATCTAGCTAAAGAAATGGTAAAAATAATTAATGCATTAATAAACATATCAAGGTGGATCAGAATCAATAGAATAGTTATGATGATAATCATCTATAAAATATAGAATGAAAAATGGTTGATAAGGTATTCCAGTAAATTTATCCCTATAATACAATCATGAGAATTGAAAATAAACGAAATCATATGCCTATTTATACTAGAAACATTGATATTATTGATCGACTTGGTATAATAATTTGTCTCATGGTGCTTCAAATGAACCTTTCTAAAGTTCCCAATGTGTTCCTTTTATCTATCCTGATGAAGTACATACTTGATCCTTCACATGTATTAAATTTAAAAATGTTATACCACTGGGGAATGATCAATCCTATAATGAAAAACATGTATATATCTTTTATATTATAGATAATTTTATGTTGAACAAGACCACTAACAGGATAAAGGTCATTATTGGAATCATAAATTCAATGAAGCTACATGGGAAACATCAGAGTTAGTTACATAGATATATATTTTTTTATCTATGATAGTGACTAAAATACAAGAGATGAGTTCATTTAGGGTGGGTATAAGGCCACTCCAAAAGATATTAAATGTATTTTCATTTAAATAATCATGAAGTATTCAATAACATTCTTTACACACAACCACAAACAGAAATCAACCATGATATGATATACAATTATATCCTAACTTTTAGATTATTGGAAATGAGAAGGATGAAAAACATTATGAATTATTTATACATATTTTTTCCAAAAATTAATTTTATTGATTAATTTCTAATAAAATATAACTAAATTTTTAATAATACTAATTAATCATTAATTCACATATCTTTCAATCAAATTTATTTTTCAACATGTTATTTTTTTATCCAAACAAGTTACATTTATCACCACTAAAAAATAATTTAATGATATATTATTTTCAATTATATCCCTAACTTAATAATCACACATATATGAGTCAGGTAAATGATATGAAAGAAGATAATATATTATATATTTAAAAAAATAGATAATTTATTTTATATTTGATAAGTAGGTTGATGTTAATTAATTAAGTAAATAATTATTAATTAATTGTATAAATAAACATTACAGAATATATATTAAATCAAAATATTTAATATTCAATTTTGTTGTTTTTAATTAGAATGTAATTAATGTACATTCAGGTTTATTATTAAAAATAATTTCTCTAAAAAAGGGTTTTAGTTTAATTTCATGTGATTTTTTTAAAATTAATTTCATTCACTTATTGACATTGAATTTGATATAATTTATTCAAATTGTTAAATCAGCATGTACAAATTTAATAATGAAAATACTTTAATATTTTAAAACAATGATTATTAAAAATATGAAATATTAATTACCATAGTTTTATTGACAATGGGTTTACCCAGGGTAAATTAAGTGGCAAAAAAAAAAAATTAATTGTTAATTCTTATGCTATTTAGAGAATATATTATATTAAAATTGAATATTTCGTCATTTAGTTTCACTTTCACTAAACAAGCCATTATATTATTTAAATCCATTTAGTAGTTCATTGTGTTCCCACTCATTCACATGTCACCTAAAATATAATATCCCTAATTATTCATGATTTTCTACCACTGTATATAATCAAATAAAAATCCTAAAATCTTCCTACATTCATTCCTATCATCATAGACCCCATATTCTCTTTATAAAACATGTTTTCTAGGCCTATGGTTTATGTCATCGGAGGTATTGAAAATAACAGGTATAAATCATAACTGAGCTCACCCAATTTTATTTCTTCTTACAACTACAATAATGATTATATATACATAACAACATATTTAATGTAGTATCATGAATATACATTCATATTAGTATTATGATGAAATTTTAGTTTTCAATAATCTTTCCATTAAATGGTAAATGAATGTATCACTTATCCGTACATCTGGATTACCGACAGATTGTAGCGATATGATTCATCTTGTATAACCCCCATACAAGGATTAAAATAAATATTTATTTGAAATATATATTTTATAATTAGGATAAATTACTATTTTAATTATTTCATAATATTAATATTCATATTACTATTTTGTTTTTCATAAAATGAAAAGAAGTATCATGTGTATGTATAGATTTGTGTCTCTATGAAAAAAGTATTTAATTTTATTATTTAAAACATTTATGGATGGTTTTGTGTACGTATATAATGAATATTTATGATATATATATCATGATTAATATTATAAATATTATGTAATATTTATCAATGTACAAGTATTAGAACCTTCAGATGAATTCATTCTTGATAAATATAACATCTAACACCCTAATATGATTATTTTTATTGAAATATTATTCTAAAATCATCATTTAAATGTTATAATTGAGACATATATGATAATATAGGTTTGAAAATATAATTTTATACAATTATAATATATATTTATTTATTATAATTTTGGTTATATTGTTTACAGCGAAATCCTAACATGACATAAAGGTTTTACATTACAATCTCATTTTAACCAAGATTTTTTACCTTTAAATTTAGGATGATAATTTATATTATATTTCTATCATAAATCTAATCAAATTTTTATAATATTTTTAGTTATATATTTAAAATGTGTACCTTTCAAATTCCTCTCATTGTGTATTCAAAATTTTGGGATTATTTTTAAGGATAATCAAATTTAGTTCTCTATTTAGTCGTGAATCTTTTTCTTCCATGAAAACAATTTCATTAAAAAAATTTCAATAAATTTTTTTCGATTCTAATATTATTTTTATAGTTATGTTTACCCATGTTTTAATTTATATAAAATTTTATAAAATGCATATTTTTGGTATTTTAAGAACGTGGTTATTTTTATAAAATGTGTGAATAGAATTTTGGTTTTAACATAAACAACACAAATGAAATTTTCCAATATCATTAATACTATTTTATTTTAATATTAGAAATAAATTAATATTTAATTTCAAATAAGATTATTCCATAATAATTGTTTAAATTTTTTATTTCAAATCATTTATTTTAAAATGATAATTTTTTTCACCATGATAATGTCTCATTGTTTATTAAGGTATTTTCATCTATGAAAAAATCCATTGAGTTTCCCATGATTAACTACTTATATTATCCAATGATAAAATAATTATAATATCTCTATATGTTTTATAAAAGTGGCAATAAAATGTTGATGAATCCAACATTCATTTGTACATGTTATGTTATGATGAAATAAAATATTTCACTCTGATATTATTATATACATATGCATGGATTAAGGTTAAGTTATAGGTGGGCCAATTATTAACATTCAATGATTTTGTAAAATGTAAATGTTTAATGAGGTAAAATTTTATATGGGAGGTCATCTCATGACTATAAAAATGTACAATTTTTTGTTATCTAAATCCCAAAATATGGTATATAGGATTTTATCCGAAACATGATTTGGGTTAATGGGTGGGTTGAACAGTCCTTACATATGTATAATGTCTTGGTGGGTATCCTTAAAATCTTATTTATTTAATTATGATTATGTAAAAATGTATTCCACTATTTTATAACCTAGACTTTTGTCAGTTTTACAATATCATGGCTCATGTTATTTGATGCCTTTATGAATTTAGTTTTTTGAACTACCATGATTTATTCCATGAATCATTAATATGATATATTAATTGGTTAGTATTATTTTAAAATTTTAATATAATGCTATCATACACTTATTTTCATTTTATTATTAAAAATTACTATTGAATGATATCTCATTTATTTTCATTACTCACTATCTATGTTTAACATTTATTATTTTTCTTAGAACACGAGATATGAAGAAATGTTATATGAGTGATATGAAAAATAATGTCGCTAGTTTTGAAGATCTTAGTGGGAAATTAAATTTCTATTTTTTGTTTCAGATATTCATTTATTATATGTTTTATGTAATGAATATTCATCAAATAATATGTAATATTTTTGTCCACTATGTTTGGGTAATCACAAAGCCACATTCCAATTGAATATTTTTCCTGACACACAACATTTTGTAACTTTATCTCTTATTCTTGATTAATTTTTATAGTAAAAACATTTTAATATTAAATAATACTATCAATAATAATGTAGAATGTGGTGAGATCAACTTGGAGTATGTTTAAATAAAGAATAATGTAGTCGATGTCTTCATATAACATCTGGATTTGTATTCCTTCCATCACATTACAATTTTATATGTAGTGTATTATATCTAAAAACACGTATGTTTTAAATCATTTATTTTCCCTTTTCACTCATTTTCAATTTTTGAAAATTTCAAAACACATTGATTCTTATAATAGAAAATATAGGGAAATTATAATTACATGGGTAGTTATAAATAAGGACGAAATGATTTAGTGTCGGTTTTCTTATATGTGTATTAGATAATTCATTAGTAGATAAATTTTTTAATAGTGATTATATAATTACTAATTAAGTGATGTAAAAGTATAGAAAGGTAAATATTAATAATCTCTGTGAATTTTAATAATATTCATTTTATGAGTTGATACTGGAGAGTTTAGAAGCAATAAAATAATACTTGAAAAATATTTCATTGATCATTAAATGTAGTATTTGATATCTGTAAAAAATATTTTTCTATCCAATAGAATAATTTTTATATTTTTCTGAAATTTGAAGAATACTATAACTAGTTTTATAAGATGATATGTCAGTATATTTTAAGATGTTTTTAGGTTTTATTTATAGGTAACATGATCATAGAAAAAAGAATTTTCTTTTGAATATGAATATGATCCAATGGAATGTTGATCATAGAAGGAACCATAAATGATATTGGGTGGATCAATAAATAATGTTTTTTGTGGTGTCTAGAAAATTTATTGTGATATTTTTTAGAAAAAAATTGTAATTGAAGGTATTCTGGTTCTTGTTGTGTTTTTATAGGAATTTATGGTGCCCATGTGAAATGAAACCACATAATAGGTCTCTCTAAATAAATATGGTTTTGAGGAAAATGAGAAGGGTTATATGGTCGAATTGCATTGATAATTAGAATGTAGTACTCAATATCTACAACAATAAAGGATATATAATTATTCTTTTATTTTATTTTTATTTTATAAAAACATATATTTTAGTCATCATGGATTTTGGAAAAACAATTTACACCATTATAAGTGAAAAATATAATGGTTTAGATTAATATACCATAGACACATTATAAAATGATTATGGAATGAATGGAAATTGAATTGGATATAAGGTAGCATGTAGATTATAATTTCAACCATCTTATAGTTGAGAGAAAAGATATATTTTAGAATGAATAATGGAATATATGATTTATATATCGATATGACCTACTACCCAATTATTTGATCATTTTATAACAAAAAATGATTTTTTTTCAACTTAATAGGTAATTATTTGGTCAGAATTATATATATACTAGGTTTTTATAAATGTGTGGGAAAAATAGTGAATAAAATATCTTCTTAGAAGAATACAATTTATTACTGGGGTGTGTTTTGATATAGGTATAAGGTGTATTCATTTTCCATACAGTGGTGGATGATGGGGTAGGATTTAGAAGATCATTTAATTTTATTAAAACATTATATTAGTATTATTCACATGTATTTCACTATCATAGTTATTGTAGTAAATAACTATCTTCTTACTCTAATAAATCCATTGTTTTTTCATACTAAAATAATAATGTATGAAGTAATATATCAACCAATAAGAAGCAATAGTTATTGTTAAAAAGATTATTTAAACACTTATAAAATCTCTTATGTATATATAAATAAACATTTTCACTATATTCCATAATAAATGATCATTTACACAATATTTTCAATGTATTAAACACTAACTATCTTGGGATTACTAGATTATATATTAAAGAAAAGTATTAGAGTATTGTTTCACCCTCCCTATCAATAAATGGAACTTTATTCCTATTTTTCTATAATAACATAATGATATGATTCCATAAATAATCATATTTTATTTTGACTCCATTTATAATACAAATGATTAAAATCGCATATCACCTATATATTTTATATATATATTGTTTCTTCTCATGAATAGGATTGATATCCCTTAAAAATGATTGATCAATTATATGAGCATAAAATTGATTTTTAATTATTATCTAGTGAACAAAAAAATCCCAATATAGAATAAAATTATCCAAATTATTTAGGTAAGTCCTAAAATAAAATAAAAACAACATGGAATTATAATTTTATCAACATTATATTAATAAAATATATTATAGAATGTAAATTATCATAAAAAATAATAGGTCTATAGAAAATAATTATTTAGAAAATTAATAAAATAATTATAATAATATAATTTATTTTAATGGATAAAATAAATCTTTAATGATAAATTTAAACTTTAAATATAATAATATAGAACTAAAAAAATTAGGGCATATAAGACAACTAGGATCATGTTAGAAAATAGTAGATTCCCAATGAATCAAAAAATTGTTGACATATTATTATTAGGATCATAGAAAAATATATGTGTAACACATTTTTACCATCATTCTAGTATTCTATTACTATTTTTTGGTTTCCAAATTTTTTCTTTATTTTATTATTATATGAAATGGTGAGCCTTAACTATGGAATATGTCATTAAGTGTTGAGATTTATGTTTTTCTTGACTAATGGAGTCCCGAAATAAATGTTCCAATTTGTTCAGAACAATATATTTGGGTATAGAAAGAATTAATTTTTGGTTTGGGGGTTTTATATAGAAAACATGGTTGAAAACTACATACTAGATGCATTCATATTTTGAATCGGTTACCTGATGTAAAATAGTTCTTCGGAAGATGTCATGAATCTCATATAGCATGTGAAAGATTTATTGACCATGAAACCCTCATATGATGACAAAACAACAACATATATTTAGTTTAACATGTGGCAGTGGTTTTTTAGTATAAATTTAATTCATTGTATTTGACACCATGATTGGAATTCACAATGTGAATTCTTTGTGGAAGATGATTTTAAACATAGTACATGATTGACTATTTATTCAGGTGATTTTCCAAATTTTATATCAATCCTTATGATGATTTTTGGTGATTCTTTGTCAACTCCCTCATTTCATATCACATTCTATGATGTTTGAATCATATGGATCTAGCAGCAAAAATCATTTTTATGTGGAATTTATACTTCTTCATTTCCAATAGTCTCGGTGGTTGTGGTGTCAATGTTTGCGAATAATATTCATTATTGATTGATATTTTATATCGATAATTTATAGTTTATTGTCATTTTTTTGTTTCAATGGTGATCTCTGGTCTTTAAATCTCTGTTATTGAAGTAAATCATTTTTCCATCATTTTTAGTTGAAGGTTTTTATTTGAATATTAATTTCTATATGTTCTTTCTGACTCCATTTGTATTGTTCATGTAAATGGATTTTTCCTAATGGGAAAAGGGTGTTCATTAAATGTCAGCATTGATTCTATAAATTGTTATAGAAAATCATAGAACATTGAGAAATATGGGTGCATTGAGAAATGAAGATATGTAATCCTTGTGTGAATGAAATACTTAAATGATTTCTTGATATTTATTGCTTTTGAGTGGAATAGATATTGGTTCTACTAAATTTATTCTTTATTTATTCACCTTTTATATCAATTTTGTTTTTCTAAATCATATCTATGAATTTTTGTTATTTTTTATAACTATTTTATCACATGATGGTTAATTAAATCGATATTTCATCACATGTTATGTTTAACTATTTTTCATTTATACATGATACATTCATGGATTTTTTTAATACATTATACTTTTTATGGAAAATAATTAAATGATTACAAATATTATTATTTATGGATATTATTTATAAATGGTATTTTTTATAAATATAGAACATGTTCATTATTGATATTATAACATGTAAAGATTATTTAGTGATATTATTATGGGCTCTAGTCTCAAACCCTAATTTTTACATGGTTAGGTTATTGGCCTCGATTTATAGGACGAATGCCAAGGGAAGAAAAGCATGTAGAATTCCAGGCTCACTTTTCATATTTCACCTTCATAGTGGTATGGATTTTTGTTAATGGCTGGTCATGTGAAGACCTATTTAGTTTGGTATAATTTTAAATTTATACTTTTTCATGTGTAGAGTGACTTTTATTTTCCATAGTTATGTATTTATTTCTTGCATATTGTTATTTTTTCAGTTTTACATGAGTCTTTTTGTTCATTTTAGTATCTGACATGTGATAAACCACCTTAGGTGGCTTGTACAGTAGACATAGGATGGTTCATTACAAATTGATATTAAATGGATTACCTAGAATGAGGTGTTTCAAACACTACCTGGGGTGGTTTTTTTATTTTTTGTGGAGAGGTATGGCTATTTGAATTAATGTATAACGTGTGAAAAGGAGTCTATATAGCTCAAATTCATTTATAATTCTGAGTTACCATGTGTGGCTATATATTTTTCCCTGTATAAGAAATGTTAGTTGAGTTAATCAGAATGAATAATATATATTATTTACTAAAATGGAACTATTTTTCCATATTGTGGTGTCTATGTTTGATGATTTCTTAATTTCATTATATTTTTATTCTTTTAATTAATTGATATTGATGCAAGCAGTTTCTTTTTATTAGATTCTGGTCTTCATTGATTTGTTACTCTCTTGTTAGTTTAGAAAATTTATCCTAGAAGAGATCTACCAAATCTACGTGAGGATGATGGGATATTGGTTTTAAATGAAAATAATCTAACATACCATTATTTTATAAAATCTACATTCCTAACTATAAATAATCTAGGTCATGTGGTTTTTGGGAGCTAGGGATAAGCAGTGGATCGTAACTCAGAATATAAAAGGCATCATCCTTCTATATTTTGTAAAGATAAATGATCATAGGAATTAGATGAATATATGGAGTGAATTTAGAGGATATTTAATATTCTGTTGAATCTTGAGAAAACTAAGGTTGGTTTTTTCTTTTTTTATTAAAGTACTTCAATATAGATGTTGGGACACTATTTTGGAAATAATTTTCTTGATGGTATCACCTGGGAATAATTTAATATAATATTTAACTATAAATTTTATATTGATACATTACATGGTGAAAATAAAAGATATCTCTTGAGAATATAGAATAATGAGAGTTCCAGTTTAGAGTATTCTACAAATATTTCTATTTTGGTGCCCATGGAACCAGCTATATTCACCAATGATTAACTGAAACATCTAAGGTTTGTGTTAGGTTTGAGAGTCAATATTCAGTATATGATGATTCTTATGTTACTTATAGAATTTTTAGAGATATAAACAAATAGATCATTGGAAGAGTATCATATTTATATGAAAATAAGATTTTGAGAAGCATCGGTGGGTACTATTGTCATCTAGGGTATATCTTATGGATAGAAAAAAAGTGGAATGGTAGTCGATGTGTTTCAAGACCAATATTGGGTTCTTCAACATTATAATAGATAGTTATTTTATATTATTGTGGGGGACCTTGCCATAGCTATACTAATATTATGTATTTTAACAATAATAGTCATTATTTTAGAAAATTTGGGATCTAGAGGAATTATTTTGTTATAGGATGTCCAAAGGTAGTGAGTCTAGATCTGAAGTCATCAAGGTATTGTAGGTTCATATTGATGATACCAAAGGTGGTGGAACCTAACCTCATGATAAGGGGGTTGTTCTTTTGGATATTAAAACATAGGGAGGATCTTAGACCAAACAACCTTATGTGGTACTGTATGCACCAAAATAAATCTAACTAGGGGATAACCATAGTTAGAGGTATGGTATTCTTTTAATATTCTATAGTTATAGAATTATTTCATATATGTGACACTAATTCTATAATATTTTATAACATGTTTTATGTGTTTTACATGGTTTTGGAGCTCATTAAATTATTTTTGGTTCTTTTCACTGCATTTTGAAATAAGTCCAAACAATCATTCAATTTCCTAACATGTCGTTTGATAATAGTGGACAATGTGGTGGAGTGTGACTTGAAAAATCATGAAATATTATAATTGATTATCATTTTGGATTTTAGGATCATTTTTATAGACTATATATACTATTTACTTATATTATTTTTAGTTATTTTCTACAGATGGATTCCCTCATGTTTTAGGTGATTGGGACTCTATATCAGGAAGGGTTGTGCCTTTTTTTCCTTATGTTGGCGTGCTATAATGAAAACATTCAAAGATTTTTCTTTATTTTATCGACTCTAATTAGGGAAGTTAGCTACATGTTCTGATGTGTGAATACCATGAGTACATTTTGGATGTTTTTTCTCATTTACCACCCCATATAGAGGACAAGTTTACTATAGACCCACTACATGGTAAAATTCTCATTTTGATGACATCTTACCATATGTCACTTTTTTATTTTTAACAACATAATTTTTACCATTCATATCTAAAGGATATGTTATTTTTGCATCCTAGATTGTCATCATTTGGTATTCTAATGCTCAATTCTACAAAAGAATATTTGAGGATTGTGATTTACATTTATGATAAAAATATATATTAGGTGACCTTGAATAAAAAATATTTCATTCTAAATATTTCTTATCAATTTTCTCATCTTAGAGGAGCTCATTAGTTTTCATGCATTAAAATTTTGTCCTGGAATCACCAGTTCAGAATGCAATAGGTTGACATATCTAAGACATCATTTAGGGCCATGTATCTACATTTTTAATTTAATGTTAAACCATTATATCTAACAAGCTCTACTATATTTAAATGTCATTGATGAACCAAATCCTTATTTGTTACATGGATTCATTTTTTTTGTTTTCCTGGTTGATTAGTTAATATTTATACAAGTCATAAAAGGATAACATGGACCATTAAGGAATCATTATTAGAAATTTGAGGGAACGTCATCATTAAGTTAATCATTCCGAATGTGATTTTCATATTCAAAATTTAATGTTCCTAGGAAATCATATATCTAAAAGGTCAATCTCAATGGGTAGTAAGAAGGTCTTGGCAATTATGTTCTTGGAGTAGGCCAAGAATGTTTTTCAAATTGAAATCTTCTCTTATTTTTTCATTATAATCAGTTTTTTTGAGTTATCTAAGATTTAATCTTTGATTATATATTTATCCTTTAATGGTGTAATGATTTAGGGTAATATTAAGTTATAAATATTTTTTTGAGGAATAAATTTGAGATTGATTTCTGATCTGGATTAGATTCATCTAGATCCACGTAAAGGTTATGTTTTTCTATGATTCTTTTGCAATGATTATGCGGTCTTTCTTAATATAGGGGAGAACGGTGGTAGCCTTAGAATCTATTAAATTAGACATTCATGAGAAAAACTACCCTTACACTAATCATTAGTTTGTAGAAGTTATGATTCAACTCAAAATTAGGCATCACTACCAATTTGGGGAATGATTTAGATTATATTCAGATCATAATAACATGAGGAATATTATCAGTCATAGAGATCTTAACATGCGATAGATATTTTTTGTTGAGTATATCAAGAATATTTATTTTAAAATTTCATATAATACGTTACAATGGAACATGGTTGCTGATGTGTTAGAAATAAATTACTAACAAAATCATTTAAAGAATCATTGGAAGAGTGCTCATTGATTATTATGTTTACTGGAACAATCATGGGAATGGAAGAAAATGGCGGGAATCTATCGTTGTCTTCAAAAAAGTTTTACTAAATGTTTGATGATGGAATTTTTCATGAGAATATTTTTAACATGATTTCCTATTATTTAGTAAAATCATTTTTGGTGGGGAGACATTGGGTGAGAGATATGAGTCTCCCAATAGTGTTTTATACATCCAAACATGTTGTTTTTTCCTTTTTCGTTGACAGATGATTTATTGAAAGGTGGAAACCATTCTTGTATGTATGTACAACCATGTTCTACAAATATGTATCATGATTTGAGACATTGGTATTGGTGGCCTTGTATGAGATGGTATTTTAAGGATTGGGTATCACAATGTCTTATTTCCATAGAATTAATTAGTAACACCGCAGACCATGTTTTATTAGTTCACCCCTTACCAACTCCAGTATTCCAATATAATGATATCGACATAGAAATCATCATTGGATTTACATATACTATTATTGAGAATTATGTGGTATGGGTGATCATAAATCAACATAAGAAATCACCACATTTTTCACATATCATGGAGACAATGAAAGTATACTAGAATGCAGAATGTTTTTGTCTGTGAGATTATATGGATTCATAGGGATCCCTCTATGGTTTATTATGATAGGTACTTGAGCTTCACATCATGGTTTTTAAAATTTTTCTAGAAATCATTGGGTTCCATATTCAAATTGATCACGATCTATGATACAAAAATGGATGAATTGATAGAGGGATATTTTATGGTCTTTGAAGAGATAATCTAGGCTTATGTTATCGCATTCTATGAGTGTTGGGAAAAAATATATTGTGTGATTTTTCAAAAAAAAAATTAATTATTGGGACTCAATCAAAATGAATCCCTTCAAGTATTAGTATGAGAATCTATATTGATCTCCCTTGCTCTAGGAAGGGTTGGGAAAGTAGTCTATGGTTGGGACGAGTATAGTTCTAGTGTTAATGGATTTGGTGTATTTGATATAAAAGTTATTGATCATTGAATATAGTTTTTGATAATATTATGAGGACTATCATCATCGGTCATTGTAGTTTTAGGTTGGTGATCGATTCATTCTTAGAATTTCAACTCAATTTGGAAATCATATATTGGGTATGTAGGGTAAGTTATAACCAAGGTTTATTGGAACCATTGGAATCACCAGATGATGGTGAAATCTGTCTTATCAAATGGAATTTACATTTTTTTTGAAATCCATACATGATATGTATGATGTTTCTCAAATGAACTGACATGTTTTTCTTAAGAGAAAATTAATTTAGTAGAGATTTTAATTTTTTCATTCATATTTTTAAGGGGTAATATGGTATTTTCACCCTATTATATGATATCATCTAATTTTTATGACCCCTATCTCAGTCATGTATTATGGTTTTTACCCTATGATACGAGTTTAGAATAATTCCGAGCTATTTGAATTTTAGCAGAATAATAAATAATTAGTAATAAATTTATAAAATATTAATTTATTTATGATGGATAATTTATACATATCTTTTTATTGGATTTTTATATTGATACATATCTTATTTCATTGATTCTGGAATAAATTGTTATTCCTAGGTGAGGAATAAACTCAGGTTGGGTGTCATGGCCGGGCGTGGTCCCATTCTTCTTATTCATGTCTTTTTCATTACTTTTTCTAATTGTTATTTTAATTCCATTATATCTTCCACCTAATTATAACATATTCCATTAGAGGAAATTGATCCACCAATTGACCAGTAAGGAGAGATAGAGGGTGTGAGATAAAGAATGAGTGGGATATAGGTAGGTACCATTGTTAACTTTGGTACATTCCATATCATAGTGTGTGAACCATTGACCGTGAAAAATGGGAAAATCTTTAGAAGATTCTGCCCAAAGGTGGTCCTTATATGGTCTTTTTTATATCCAAATATATTTACTACATTCAATGTTTACTACCTTATTTTTCATTCATAGGACCCCTTGATCGTTGATCTACTGTTTTTTGCGTGACTTGTGGGATTTATGGAGATTCAGTATGTTTGTGTTTCGAAAAACCTATCTACAAGGTGTGTGGTTTGAGGAACTCATGTTGTATATGCATACATTTTGGTTCAGAAAATATTTTTCATGTACATGCTGTGTATGGTTTAAATACATCATGTATATGTACATGAACATGTATCTGAGTATCCATCTGGACTACCCGTGTAAGGGGCACATGTCCATGTAGAGTACATGGACAAACCCCGTATCGGTCACACAACGTGTAGATATTCATGAGAATCCTATATAAATAATCAAACCATGCGTGTTACATGGGTATGTATTGTGTGTGGGTCACATGCCACATATATGTTTGACACAGACTTTAATGGGTAATTTACACTCCATGTATAGGAAGAGGTACATGCCAATGTGTAGTATTGAGGGTATATGTCGGGTATGGTCCTTACAAACAATGTACTCCTCTTTTTCTGCCCTTTGGGAGTTGTTAATCTCTTTCTTCCATGAAATAATATCAGAACCACAAGTAGTACATTATGATTATTTTTCTCATATATCATGATGGTATGTCCTATGAGGTGTTTTAAGGACTTCTTTGTGGGGTTTCAAGGTTTTCCTATAACCGGAGGATCCTCATCTAATAATTGAATCTACTCATTTCCTAAGATACATACTTAATAGTAGAATGATAGTTTGGGTGATCAAACCAATCTATTTTGAATCATAATCCGATATGGTCACGATGTATCTCCCTAACGAATTCTCTTGTAACTTCCCCTTGAGGAATAATCCCTTGTGAGATGTGCCCTTATGGAGAAAGTGGTCATGAGATGAGTTTTTATGTATATCCCTTATAATATTAAACTTTTTTATTTCAATATAGAGGATCCCGTGTTTGATATATATATCTGTTTTATATTACTAGTCTTTCTTTATGGTATTTCATTTCTTATATACTCTCATAGGGAACCCTAGTTAGATCAATTCACCATTATACTATTATAGGATCCCTTGTAGGATGCATTTGTTGATTTTTCATTTGAGGAACCCATTTAGTACTCTTCCCATAAAATTAAATCTATGTATCCAAAATAGGTTTAATTATATTAATATTATACATAGTGTAACCCATGTATGGTTCTTCTTCATTATTGTTACTTTTAGGGACCTAGTGTGTATCCCAATGTTTGGATGAACCGGTGTTAGAACACTAGAGTTGGGTAGAGATTGTAGCGGGTGTCACCACAGAACCCATGCCAAACATGAAAGTCCATGGGGTTATAGATTTTGTGTTTGGATTATGCGTTCATCCACCTTTATTCTTTGTGTATACACTCACATGTTTATTTTTGATGCATCAATGTTTACTAGAGGTGATTCTTGGTTGGTGGTTGTTGTGCTGACATGATTCATATTTCTATCCATTTGGAATGATTGGATGTTCTTCTTAGGATCCATCTTATTCATTTATATAGATTTAATGTTTTCTTCTGTCGATCTAGAATTTGATCAATCTTGTTGTATTATTATTTGAATACCATGATGTAATACATTTGGTCTAGATGTTGAGCATATATATTTTATTATTTTGTTATTAATATTTCCATTGATGTTTCCTGGTATATGGATATTAAGCCTATGACAATGATATACATGAATTTCATCCCTAGTGATGATACTAGTGGAAGATTCTGCACTACTGACTGATGAAGAAGATCCCACTCTCCTCCATTTGACAGGTTATGATGATGATTTGACAATACTCTGTTTGAAAAGTGTTGATGATGATTAAACTATCCTATATTTAGGGTGGAATCATAGATTATTATACTATTGGATGATTCTACTGTTGTTATAGATGAGGATGATTATGATCTATATGATCTGATTATACATGTGGATAAATACACTCTTCTGGGGGATAAAGATAATTAAACTCTACCTTATCAAATATATGATAATGGTGCTCAACATAGAATTTATCATCCCTGGATACCTAGAATTATTACACTCTTTTAAATGGAAGGGATGATTTTTCTCTACCTTATTAGAAGCCTCTAGGGGTTGGAATGCCATCTCACATGTGTTCTCTCAATACCAATCTCCTAGAGGTCATAACCATAGGGATCATTCAACTTCTATATTTCATTGATGAATATGGTTTGGGACATAGTGATCAGACAATAGACTTGATTTACAAGGCATGAGTTGCATGGTTACTATCTTTTTCTATTTTATTGGATTTATGGTCATACACCCCTGAAATTATTCTACATAGTGATTGGTGGTCAGTGTGGGTGATCCCATGTGTAGGATGAGTATCCATTTGTGGTGACATATATTTCTCAATGAAATTTATGGAATTTCATGAAGATATTATATTTATATTAAAATTATGGAACCAAATATCAACTTAATGATACATGACTTGAGTTGAATGTCATCTAGCTCAACTATTATGCATAAGATATCATAATGGTTCAAATTATGGAGCCATAGATTGACTACTAATTTTTATGTAATTTATTTCACTTTACAAATGAATATTTTTAGTTTGGTATATATGTACAGATATGTGATAAGATATTCATAAAAAAATAAATATGGATAACTAAGACATCACTTTTCCCAGTTGTCATGGATCAAAAGAATGCGGTTTTACTATGGTTTCACATATATTCATTTAACATAAATTTTTAGTTTTATAATTGTGAGGATGAGAATATTTATATTTGATGCTCTTACAGAAGAATATTTATGTATTCATCATAGGGATTTCCTACTACGATTATTTCCTACCCATACAAATTCACCTCATTTTATGTGCAGAACATATGTTTACTTTTATGTTTATGCAATGTTCTATGGAGTATATGGATTAGGCCTAGAGTTTCATGAATTACTATATTTTATCTTGGGGGTTACACTGATCATGTAAGGGTAGTTCAAATGTTTCTTGAGAATAGTTATAATAAATGGCTCGGATTTTTCTGTAGCTCCCTTTACTTTTATTTCAATTTTATATTATTCCCCTATAAGTGTCATCATCCCTATTGGTGGGTGATGTTTAATGTATTAATTATTGTTTTAGGAATTTTATCATTTTAGTATATATTACAGTATACTTTATTTATGTTATTTCTACTGACACAATCACTAAATTTGTGAATGTGTATGATACAAATGTATTACTACAATTTTATTAATCTTATACGAGATAATGTTATCCCCTTATCACATTAGAGGCCCTCACTGATAGTCTCTAGTCTTTGTTGTATAGAATGGTTTACTTGAGGCCTTGTTAAAAATTAAATCAGAGTACTAGTTTAGTAGAATTCTATTCAGGGCATTACAATGTGGTAGCAAAGAAGTTCATTTCATACCCTTTAATAGTTGGGACATGATAAAAATGAGTATTAAAAATTTGTTAGAAACTATTATGGATATCAGATTGGGTCATCATGAAAACTTGTTCTAGTTAGAGTTATCGGTTTCCTTGGGTATGGGGTTTTTATTCTCATATGTGATGTTACAAATGATTATGATTTTCTTTGTGAGATATTCAATTATTGTCTAGATGTTGTGATTCATTCTGGATCTATGGATCTTGTCCATTTATAAGAGTATAGTGATGGATTTCAACTATTGGATGGGAATTATAATAGGTGTATAATGAAAAATATTTAGCATGTATGAATGAGAACATATTAGAGTACTTATTTGTGATTGTCAGTGATGACAAAGGACAATATATTAATGTCATGAAAAAACATAAATTGTGTTTTACTATATAGTTTTCTGGTGAAAATATACTATCTTGAGTCAACTTTCATATACATCCTTTTGATGGTAGGTTGTGTGGATCTTTGTTGAGGCATTTTTTTGTAAGGATGATGACTCAGTCCTCAAAAGCAAGAGGAGTAGTGACCCTAGTATGTTTATTAAGAAAATGTTCTTCTTCTATTGTACCACATCTTGTGTGTTTTTTCTCATGTCATGATTTACTATTTGGATAGCTATGTATGATTCTAATGGATACTGGGACCATCAATCGTGAACTAGAACATGAGGGGTTATTACTATATACAGAATAAGGGGGTCTTTTAGATCAATTTTTCTTTTAATTTGGTTATGTGGCATTTAAGAAGTAGTTCATTATAGGGGTTATCGATAAATATTAGTTCCACATTCGCTTTGTTTTCAGTTTTGGACCTTGTAAGAAATTGTAATAATTAATTTCATTAGACTGATTTCTTATTTTATTCTATGTAGATAGACCTTGTGACCCTTCTAGGATTCTTGGTCAATATGGATAGCCAGAGGACCTAGATGATCTGTTTTTTAATCAGATACTTGTAGGAAGATGACACTTTTGTTCTAAAGAAACATGCATGATAGTAATTTTCTGGGGTTTTTAGATTCTTTTTATGAAGTGATCTTATATATATGATCATTTTGA
The DNA here is from genome assembly GCA_963277665.1 of Viscum album. Lineage (NCBI taxonomy): Eukaryota > Viridiplantae > Streptophyta > Magnoliopsida > Santalales > Viscaceae > Viscum > Viscum album. The sequence goes on from OY728130.1 coordinate 1,718,240,468, forward strand.
TATTGATGCATGGTATGTTCAAAACATTTGAGTTATTGGTATGTTCATATTATAATGATCACCACGTTATCATTGGTGTCAAGACTATCATCAATGGGTTTAATAGTTCAACTTCCTAGCATGGTTGACCCAAGTTCCCACTATCACTAATGTGTTTATAGTGGGGTAAATGCTCATTAATGGAATGAAATAGGTGATGTTATTTCATGGAATAAATCATTTAATTAGTCAAGTGCATGAGTTTGAAGAGGATTTATGAGGGGGATTCTATTTAGTTAAAATTGACGTGACATGTAGATTATTTAGATAAGACATGTATTGAACAACTCACTGGGTTATGAGTCAGGTGGTAATGTTATATGATTGATTTGTGTAGTTCTATTAAATCATAAATAGTTGAGTAGACAGGTGATATCTATGGATTGATTGATTCAATACTTTTCATGGGCATGATGGCACAAGAGTTGAGGTTAAAAGTCAATCATATCTCTATGGTATATGATATATCAAGGGTAATCTGTCTACCACCATAGGGTTGGCCCATTATATTACATTGGCATGAATTTTTAGTTGACGTGGTGTCATGTGTTTGTTAAATTCAAGTATAAGAGGATTTCTGTTTGCATGCACTAAATAGAGATATAAACATAATATGATAGTAAAATGGTGAAATACAAGTTGGATATGATCATGTTTTATTTATAATTCATCTTGAGTACACCGAGTGAGTTTCAGCCCTATGATGAGGTTGTTTTTTATTTAAATTTCTTCTCTGGTATGGTTGAGGAAAACTATGGGGGTTGTGCTCGATAATCGGTGTACGACAAGCTATATGGTGGGAAGTGCACAATTGGACATTTGAGAGTTGTGAACCTCTTTAGAAGTTAATAATTAGTGTTTTTCATGTGTATTTGGGATGTGATTTTTTATTAAGACGATGATATGGTATTCTTATGGTGGGGTGTACTAGATCATCCATAGTTGAATATATCCTATATAGGAGACAATTGTTGATTCTATCAGAATAATCTGTTGAAAATTCAAAGAAATCATTTTTTAGATTCATGAGGTTATAGAATGGAAACATGTCTATCCACCAAGAATCATTATGATTATATGATTATAGTGTGGTATATATAATTTCCCATGTTTTTGGAATAAATTTTTTGAGAATAATTTTGATTTTTTTCAGATCCTTGTAAGGAGAGTATTTTATTTTATTCTAAAATATGATCATGGATAATGTTTCTGAATACACTATTCTTCCTAGAAATAGATTTTTAACATATTATAGGAGTATGGTGGAATTCTAGTTTATTTTAATTTTATCCGAATAAATAATTCTTAATGATTAATTAAAAAAATTATTTTATTCCCACTAGATTTTTATTCCTTGTCTATTGAACATAAAATCAATTTCAGACTCTTTATCAGCTACTGAGTCCATAACAGAGAGTTTTTTCCATGTTTCCCATATTAGAAGTTTGGAAAATGGGGTTTTCCGGTCCCCCACAATTTATTTACTTTTATTTTTTATTTTTCTCAATTTCATTTCAATACATTCATTGAAACATATGGCTTCTCACATATAACCTAATATTTTTTTCTATACTGCATTATAGAGAGGAGTGAGAATACATAAAGATAGGTAGAGTGAGAGATAGGTATCACTGTGGTGATTAGTATACAACAGATCACTTTGCGGAAACATTGGACCACTGGAATTAGTGAATCATTGAATGATTCTACCCAAATGTAGGCCTTTTAATATTTCACTATAAATCACTACATTTTTATTATTTTATGTTTCATTAGCCAATTATTCTTTCATAGGAACCTTGGAAGTTATAAATTATTCTTTAGTTATGTGATGATGGTTTTAGGGTGATTTTTAGGTTTTCTGTTTGGGAAAACTCATCTACACAGTGTGAACTTCATGGAAGACACACCCATTGTTCATCATTTTTAGAGATATTAACATTACAAAGTACACAAAATTTTTTATTCATAAAATAAATGTTCAGGGATTCATCCTTGTAGGCGAGTATTCATCCATGATGCCAGTGAAGTTGGAACATGTCCATATAGAGTACGCGACCAAAACCCTTTTGGGTCACACACCACATAGAAGTGCATGACCATCTGATATATATAATCTATCCATTTGAGGTATATTGGTCGGTATCTCATGTGGTTCATATATTTTTTACCTATTTGAAATTTCGTGTCCCTGTAATTTTACATAAAATTTATTGGTAGAAGTACATGCCCAGGTGGGGCCTTTATATAAACAACCATGTGTTGTCCTTATATATACCACGTACTCTACTTTGTCTACCATTTAAAGGATTTTCATATCATTTCACCCCATAATTTTAATTAGGCCCATGAATAGTTCATTCTATGTATATTTATTATATATATCATTGTAGAATTCCCTGTGAGTTTTTTACGGACTCCTTAGTAGAGTAATAAGATTTTCATAAATGGAGAGGTAATTCATCATGTAATCAAGTTCATAAAACTCATGGGAAAGAGTGTGATACACATGAAATGCGAATTATATATTGGTGGTTCTAAACGTACTAGTTCGACACATGATTTGAGATGGTCAATGAGCCATCCCATGGAAAAATTATTTTTTTAACCCCCTTAAGGACATATCCATTGTAATATGTTCCCATATAGGCTGTGAGGTCATGATACATGTTTTTTTAGGATTCCCTATAAGATACCGCTTCTTCTGATTAGACTTAAATGATCCCATGTATGAGGCCACTACATTATTTTTATTATCAAGGGTCCCTTATGGGATGTCTTTTCTTACAAACTGACTCAGGGAATCCCTACTAGGATATGAGTACCTGTGTATATTTTTTAGGTTCCCTTGTAGGATAACTCTTCTGACATATTATTTGAGGATCCCATGTTTTATTTATCTATTAAATTTTCATATAAGGATACTGAGTATGATTTCTTTAATATCATGTATACCTTGAGGATCCCTAGTAGTGAGCCTCTAATGTGTTTTGGATTAAGGGATCCAATGGGTTCGCTAATGTTTGACCAACCCTAAGTTATTACATCGATTTTGGGTGAGATGGAAGTGAGTGTCACCTTTGAACTAATTATAAAATTATAAGACCATTGGGATGTGGATGCAGTGTGTTTTAGTTTTTTAGACATGCAAACCCTATGATTATACCTTTGCAAGTTTATTGTTGCTGTAAAAATGTTTACTATATGTGCTTCCTGGTTGGTGTCTTTGGAGCAGATGCGATGTGTCTTTCTTACACTCTGGGATTCACGAACATTTTTATTAGGATCTAGCTTATTCATTTATTCAAATTATAAAATGATCATTATTTTTTTCAGATTCTAATCCAGGATTTTTCTTTGATACAGATACAAGAAAAGGTACTACGTTGGATCTAGATATTAAAAATATTTATTTGAAAAGTACATTATTGTTATTTTGAATGGTGTTTATTGGTATAAATCTATTGAGAATATAACATTGATATATGATAATTCTTTCCTTATACATGATACTCATGGTTGATTCCACCATCTAGAGTGATGAGGATGATTCCACTATCCACTATTTGAAATGTGTGGATGATGATGATTATGATATCCTCTATTTGACATGTGTTGAGGACGATTATTCTCTCCTGGATTCATGAATGGTGACTCATGTGACTACACTCTTTGATGAATCTTCTTTATGGATTTTTGAGGATGATTACACTCTCCTAAACATGATTACTGTAACAGCCCGAGATTTTATGAAAAATATTCTTTTTCACTAATGTCTTGTGTTGTACGCTACACCAAAATGAGCTTGCACAACACGCATCCTTGACTTTCCTTGCATTACATGCAATCGCGACATTCCTCGATAGCTTGCGTCGTACGCAATACCGAGTTTCACTAAACAACAATATGCTATTATAATATTATTAAAAATATCCGTTATGAATAATAATAACCACTTTTTGGAATTTTATAAATTTTATTTTTCAAAATGGACTTAATTTTTTGATTCGGAATACCGAAATTAGCCTAGGGTGAAATTTTGGTATTTTTCTGAAAACTTTCATTTTTTGATGAATAGTGAAACCACTAAGTGGTAGGTTAAAAACTGAATTTTGCATAAAACTTAATTTTACCGCTTCTGTGAATGGAATTTCGAAAATCCGACAGACACGGTTGATATCAGTAAGTAAAATGTGGTTCAATGAGATAAAAATAATTTTTTGGTGAATAGTAACTTTTTACTTTTTTTTACCGCGGTTAATAGTAAATAGGGTAACTAAGGGTAAAAATGATATTAATATTACCCTAACAAATGTCCTAATTATATTGGAAAAGTTTATCTCGACAAAAAACAACCTTAAGTGTAAAATATTATCATTTAGGCCCACTTGGATTAGATTAGGACATTTATTATTATTTAATTCAAAGGAGAGTTAAAAGAGTTAAAATCAAAGTTTATTTACTAAAACATTTTTAATATAGGATTTTACATAAGATAAATTCGATTGTAAATATTTATTAGAAAGCTAAAAATATTTAATACATAATGGTATTTTATTTGTAATTTTTAGACATCAAATAATTTAATTTATTTATGACACAAAGATGATGCATTAATTATCTTATTAATGAAATATTGACATAATTGATATTATAAATACCAAAATAAATGTAATTTAAGACTTTTTATGAATTCCACTAATTTTCTAGGTTACTATGATATATTAGTGTTAATTTAATCAACTTGGTTAGAATATATAATTCTTTTATGACTTTCACAAAAATCATATATCAAATAGTGTTAAAATTGACACAAAATAGTTTTTAAATCTAATATTATATTATTAATTGTTATTTTATTCCTAAAAATATAATGTTTGGCCAAATGACTTAGATAAGGATATATATATTAATAATAAACAATTTGGTGTTCGTTTGGCATGTTATAGTTAGTGTATTAACCATATAGTGTAAGAAAACAAAAAGACACCGTAAAAGTTAAATTATTTAACTTAGAGTTAAATCTAATTGATAAGGTTAAAATAATAACCTAAACTTGTCTAAATCTTATTGGTTGATAGGCTTTCGATCCATCCCCACTTTAGCTTCGAAATAAGACCCTTTGGAACCATTATAAAACGATTTTAACATTAATATAAAATAATATTTTGAGGTATTCCTAGGGTGCCCCTCTCCTCCCTTATAAAAGGACACCTCCTCCCCCTTCTCCTCACACCAATTTGAGCACTCAAGCTCGGCCAACCCCTGCCAAAATATCTTCTCCATTTCCCTATCAACATCTTAGAGGTTCTGGTCTTCCTCAAAGAACAATTTTAGTTACCTAAGAGGAGGTCTCCAAAAGGCGCTTCAAAGAAGAGTTAATTACCGTTACCAATTCTTTCATCTTTATTTCTTCTTCCACTTCTTCTTCTTAGGTTTTTTCATTATGAAGTAATAACATCAGTATCACTCATATACTGATATGTTATTATAAGTATGAAACAACCCTATTTCACCATCTATCCATCCTACGGAAAAAGAAATCACCGCGCGTGCGTACGTACGGAATACCGTCTCCATGCCGTGGTGTAATCTATTTTCCACCACCACCTTACATGGATGGGTATAATGGTGTAAAGAATAACTATACATAGTTATTACAACATCATATTGATTCTTATATATTGTATAATCCACTCCAATTCAAATCAATATTTATGGAAATGATATCATCGCTCGTGCATACGTACGGACTACCGTCTCCACGACGCGATGAGATTCATTCTCCATGTTAACCATTTAAGAATGATTATAAAGTATATATAAGAAATAATAATGAAATATATGACATTATAAAGATACTGGATTTATGTATATATATATATGTATGTCATCTACTTACTTCCATTCAAGACAATAAGGAAAGGAAAACAGTGTTCATGCGTACGTACGGACTACCGTCTCCATGAACGGTGTTTTTCATTTCATTTATCTATCTATTATATATATATATATATATATATATACTGAATATATATGATATATAAATCATATTTTATATTCTGAAAGTAAGTAAACCATGATATAAGTAATAATAATGTCAAGAACAACAAGTCAAAACACCTACGATAAATGAAACGATTTTACACAAAACGCTTCTTTAACATGGAATTTACAAAAGAACGGGTAATATAATGTCATAAGTGAACCATATATGATATCATAACAATGAATATGATTCTTTAATAAGTCAATGACATTATTTAAATCATTATACAGGAGGTTCGGACACATACGAAGAAAATCGGACCTAAGGTAAGGGAAATATCACAATCTCATTTTTATCCGGGATTGTTTATACTTTAGTATTTACTGTGGTGTATTTTATCATCCACGTCCATGTTTCTCGAATATGTAATATTATCTCCATCCAGCTAAAATTGTTTAAATCCAATTTTACCCTTCGGTGAGTTTTTAGTAATGAATATGAAAGTAATCTTTTGTCGTTTTTCGTACGAGGTACTTTTTGACTTTTCCGAAAAAAGTACAAAGAATGTTTTTTTAACTTATGCGGCATGAATGGATTTTTAAAAAATTATTTCCAAGAATATTCCTTTATAAGTTTTCATGTTTATTTTTAATCAACTTATATTAGTTTATAATTGTATGACATGTTATGAAAAGAAAAGTGTTTTTGAAGTAGAAAGGATATTTTCCTCAAGAATGGAGTTCAAATGTTTTATCAAAATTATTTTCCATCTAAGATAATATAGGGTTCTGTTTTTATCCATATTATTACATTGATTTGATTATGTTGTGAGGGAATTATTTTTATGAAGTCATTTACCTTATATGATTTGTTTTATGATGTCATGATGTTTCAAGAATCCAATTTTTGTTACATGTGTTATGCGATGATGTATGATTTATGATTATGTGGGACACATAAGAAAGGATTCATTATAAGATGGGTGGGACCTATATCTCCCTCCAATGCATTGGGTAAAGATTTTATATCTCATGAGATAGACATGGCTGGAACGGTAGGTTATACCGGTTCAGTGAAACAAGACTGGAACGAGGGTGACTCGGTTCAGAAAGGGACTTTGTCCACTAAGATAGTCTTGGCAATGAGTCATGACTAACAAGAAATGATTTTCCATGATTATGTGTGCATGAAACAAAGATTTAAGTTTCATGTTATGATTATGGGGATCTCATTTTCACTTCTATGATTTATTCCATGTTATGAAATTATGCTCTCTTTTGCAGGTTAAGATTTCCAAAAGTTATGTTCTTATGAATATGATGTGATTGATTTTTCTTTTGTTTACCCTTACTGAGCATTTGAGCTCACCCTTTTATGTTTTCTTTTCCCCAGGATAAAAAGAAAGGTTTTAGGTAAAAAAATGGGAAGATCATTATGGGAGATATTGAAGATCTTTCACCACGATTAGAAGATTACGTTCCGAGTTTCCAAAGACACTAAACTATTACGATACTTGTGTGTGTGTTTTTGTTATGTACTAAGTATTCCGTAAATGAAATGTAATGTCCATGTACGTTAAGCTGTGGGTCTCTACAGTTGGTATCAGAGGAAAGGTTTAGTCAACCTTTGGAAACTAGGATGCGAGAACTTTAGTGAGATCCCTAGAGATATTTCTAAGGTAAGTCTAGGGATTTCCCTAAGGATATGTATACGTATAGGTTATAGTACTAGAATTACGCTAACGACAATATAATTAACCCTAAGATGTTAGATATTGAAGGTACTTCTCCTTTATTATGTTGTTTTCCCTAGCATGATTTTTGCCTCTCACACTATTCTTTTTGGGTTTTAGAAAATGGCTGGAAACAAGATGATTCACGATAATGGAGGATATGATGGACAATGGAATGATATTCTTCATAATGAAATGGGATTTGGAAGTCCAAACATAATTATTATGCCGAATCAGCAATCTCATAATATGATCAATAAAGTAAAATTTGGTAGGTTTCCTGACTCGGCTAATAAGAGAATGATGGAGTTTCATGATGATCATAGAGGAAAGAAAGTTCAATTTCCCCTATGTAATTCATGTGGGAAGAGGCATCAAGGAGAATGTTTCAAAGGAACTCGAAGATGATTTGGGTGTGGAAAAGAAGGACACAAAGCCAGTAAGTGCAAAGGAAAAGGTTCAGTTAACACCAGGGATGAGGATAATGATATTGCTACGACATCAACAATGGTTAAATGTTTTATATGTGGAATGTACGGGCATTATGCAAACCAATTCCATAAGGGAAAGTCTCATGAAGAGAATCAGTATGGTCGTATGGGAAGTATTTATGTTGATGATGATGAAGAGACTACAAATGATATGTGAGATGAAAGAATTGTTGAATCTTGGACAATGGTTTAAGAATGTAGTGGAATGATTACATGTTTATCATGTGTAATGTTGGAATAACGAGACATCTAAGGATTGTTACACTATTTTCTTTCCTTGAGTTTTGAAAGTGTATGATTAATGTTACCAGTATCCATGGAAGGTTATTCAGATATTTTTGGAATGTAGATGATATGCGCATAATGTAGGGATAAGGAGAAAATTAAATTTTTGATAGTATTCATGAGCTCATGACTGATATAAGGAGAAGGTTATATTATGGTTTGAGTATATAGAGTTTTTGGATTTTGGTATGTGGAATGAGTTAACTTTTAATAGAATTCATGTTTTCAATAAGGTTCAATGGGTATTCAAGAGAGTACAAGATTAAGGCCTTTGAATGTTTGGAATGTGACCAACAAGATATATCTTATGATATATGGGGATCAACGATGGTATTAAATCTCTGTTAATCGTTTTCACTATGTTATGAAAGTGGACTTCAGTATTATGGATAAGCCTAAAGATTGGAATGGATTATGTTGGACATAAGTTAGTATTGTTTAAGGATAAAACCTTTTTTCGATATTATTAATGGGATGATATAGTAATGTAGTTTTAGAAAAAGGAAAACCTGCAGGACGGGCGACAACCCATCACGTCGGAAAAGGCCGTGGGAATCGAACCCACAACCGAAGTGCGACTGGACTTTATCACCTACCACTGGCCTACAGGAAGTCCTGTTTATTAGAAACTAGTTTTATTATATTAAGTATAAAGTCCATTTTAGGAACCATATATGATTAATCTCACTTTAGATCGACTTATGTATATAATTTTTGCTAACCTTTTGTTTGAGACAGATGGAATGACCCGTCATTCTATCACATGATCTGATAACACTTCACGAATAACAAATTCAACTTCATTTATTTAAGAGATGAAGTGGAAATTGTTAAAGGCACAAACAACAGTGAGATTGTACCAAAATAAAGTAAGTATTTATTCTAATTCAAGTTATTCAACTTTAGGGAAATGATCTTGAAAACCAAAAATGTTGTCTTAGTGCTCTTATATCTGATGAATCAGATGGTACCTTAGATCGTCACAAATTTATGGATTTGTGATTGTTGTCTTTTCCATAGCCATGTTCTCTACCACTCTCCATCAGAACATGATGGTTAGATTTCTCTTGCATATCCATATTTTCACCTATGTTGAAACCCAATGATTAGTTTATTTGGATAATCGTTACATTTCATACTATAGTTTTTAAAGCCAAGTTTTGGTATTCCTTTTTACGATGTGGGTTTCTATTAAAGAAACTTTCGAATAGTAAACCATTTATAACCCTGACGAATTTCGAGGGCGAAATTCATTTTAAGGGGGTAGAATGTAACAGCCCGAGATTTTATGAAAAATATTCTTTTTCACTAATGTCTTGTGTTGTACGCTACACCAAAAGGAGCTTGCACAACACGCATCATTGACTTGCCTTGCATTACACACAATCGCGACCTTCCTCGATAGCTTTCGTCGTACGCAATACCGAGTTTCACTAAACAATGATATGCTATCAAATTATTATTAAAACTATCCGTTATGAATAATAATAACAACTTTTTGAAATTTTATAAATTTTATTTTTCAAAATGGACTTAATTTTTGGATTCGGAATACCGAAATTAGCCTAGGGTGAAATTTTGGTATTTTTCTGAAAACATTCAATTTTTGATGAATAGTGAAACCACTAAGTGGTAGGTTAAAAACTGAATTTTGCATAAAACTTAATTTTACCACTTCTCTGAATGGAATTTCGAAAATCCGACAGACACGGTTGATATCAGTATGTAAAATGTGGTTCAATGAGATAAAAATAATTTTTTGGTGAATAGTAACTTTTTACTTTTTTTACCGCGGTTAATAGTAAATAGGGTAACTAAGGGTAAAAATGATATTAATATCACCCTAACACATGTCCTAATTCTATTGGACAAGTTTATCTCGACAAAAAACAACCTTAAGTGTAAAATATTATCATTTAGGCCCACTTGGATTAGATTAGAACATTTATTATTATTTAATTCAAAGAAGATTTAAAAGAGTTAAAATCAAAGTTTATTTACTAAAACATTTTTAATATAGGGTTTTACATAAGATAAATTCGATTGTAAATATTTATTAGAAAGCTAAACAGATTTAATACATAATGGTATTTTATTTGTAATTTTTAGACATCAAATAATTTAATTTATTTATAACACAAAGATGAGGCATTAATTATCTTATTAATGAAATATTGACATAATTGATATTATAAATACCAAAATAAATGTAATTTAAGACTTTTTATGAATTCCACTAATTTTCTAGGTTACTATGATATATTAGTGTTGGTTTAATCATCTTGGTTAGAATATATAATTCTGTTATGACTTTCACAAAAATCATATATCAAATAGTGTTAAAATTGACACAAAATAGTTTTTAAATATAATATTATATTATTAAGTGTTATTTTATTCCTAAAAATATAAGGTTTGGCCAAATGACTTAGATAAGGATATATATATTAATAATAAACAATTTTGTGTTCTTTTGGCATGTTATAGTAAGTGTATTAACCATATAGTGTAAGAAAACAAAAAGACACGGTAAAAGTTAAATTATTTAACTTAGAGTTAAATCTAATTGATAAGGATAAAATAATAACATAAACTTGTCTAAATCCTATTGGTTGATAGGATTTCGACCCATCCCCACTTTAGCTTCAAAATAAGACCCTTTGGAACCATTATAAACCGATTTTGACATTAATATAGAATAATATTTTGAGGTATTCCTAGGGTGCCCCTCTCCTCCCTTATAAAAGGACACCTCCTCCCCCTTCTCCTCACACCAATTTGAGCACTCAAGCTCGGCCAACCCCTTCCAAAATCTCTTCTCCACTTCCCTAGCAACATACTAGAGGTTCTGGTCTTCCTCAAAGACCAATTTTAGTTCCCTAAGAGGAGGTCTCCAAAAGGCGCTTCAAAGAAGATGTAATTACCGTTACCAATTCTTTCATCTTTATTTATTTTCCACTTCTTCTTCTTAGGTTGTTTCATTATGAAGTAATAACATCAGTATCACTCATATACTGATATGTTATTATAAGTATGAAACAACTCTATTTCACCATCTATCCATCCTACGGAAAAAGAAATCACCGCGCGTGCGTACGTACGGAATACCGTCTCCACGCCCTGGTGTAATCTATTTTCCACCACCACCTTACATGGATGGGTATAATGGTGTAAAGAATTACTATACATAGTTTTTGCAACATCATATTGATTCTGATATATTGTATAATCCACTCCAATTCAATTCAATATTTATGGAAATGAAATCATCGCTCGTGCGTCCGTACGGACTACCGTCTCCACGACGCGATGAGATTCATTCTCCATGTTAACCATTTAAGAATGATTATAAAGTATATATAAGAAATAATAATGAAATATATGACATTATAAAGCTACTGGATTTATTTATATATATATATATGTATGTCATCTACTTACTTCCATTCAAGACAATAAGGAAAGGAAAACAGCGTTCATGCGTATGTACGGACTACCGTCTCCATGAACGGTGTTTTTCATTTCATTTATCTATCTATTATATATATATATATATATACTGAATATATATGATATATAAATCATATTTTATATTCTGGAAGTAATTAAATAATGATATAAGTAATAATAATGTCAAGAACAACAAGTCAAAACACCTACGATAAATGAAACGATTTTACCCAAAACGCTTCTTTAACAAGGAATTTACAAAAGAACGGGTAATATAATGTCATAAGTGAACCATATATGATATCATAACAATGAATATGATTCTGTAATAAGTCAATGACATTATTTAAATCATTATACAGGAGGTTCGGACACATACGAAGAAAATCGGACCTAAGGTAAGGGAAATATCACAATCTCATTTTTATCCGGGATTGTTTATACTTTAGTATTTACTAGGGTGTATTTTATCATCCACGTCCATGTTTCCAGAATATGTAATATTATTTCCATCCAGCTAAAATTGTTTAAATCCAATTTTACCCTTCAGTGAGTTTTTAGTAAAGAATATGAAAGTGATCTTTTGTCGTTTTTCGTACGAGGTACTTTTTGACTTTTCCGACAAAAGTACAAAGAATGTTTTTTTAACTTATATGGCATGCATGTATTTTTAAAACATTATTTCCAAGAATATTCCTTTATAAGTTTTCATGTTTATTTTTAATCAACTTATTTTATTTTATAATTGTATGACATGTTATGAAAAGAAAAGTGTTTTGGAAGTAGAAAGGATATTTTCCTCAAGAATGGAGTTCAAATGTTTTATCAAAATTATTTTCCATCTAAGATAATATAGGGTTCTTTTTTTATCCCTATTATTACATTGATTTGATTATGTTGTGAGGGAATTATTTTTATGAAGTCATTTACCTTATATGATTTGTTTTATGATGTCATGATGTTTCAAGAATCCCATTTTTGTTACATGTGTTATGCGATGATGTATGATTTATGATTATGTGGCACACATAAGAAAGGATTCATTATAAGATGGGTCGGACCTATATCTCCCTCCAATGCATTGGGTAAAGATTTTATATCTCATGAGATAGACATGGCTGGAACGGTAGGTTATACCGGTTCAGTGAAACAGGACTGGAACGAGGGTGACTCGGTTCAGAAAGGGACATTGTCCACTAAGATAGTCTTGGCAATGAGTCATGACTAAAAAGAAATGATTTTACATGATTATGTGTGCATTCCACAACGTTTCAAGTTTCATGTTATGATTATGGGGATCTCATTTTCACTTCTATGATTTATTCCATGTTATGAAATTATGCTCTCTTTTGCAGGTTAAGATTTCCAAAAGTTACGTTCTTATGAATATGATGTGATTGATTTTTCTTTTGTTTACCCTTACTAAGCATTTCAGCTCACCCTTTTATGTTTTCTTTTCCCCAGGATATAAAGAAAGGTTTTAGGTAAAAAAAAGGGAAGATCTTTATGGGAGATATTGAAGATCATTCACCACGATTAGAAGATTACGTTCCGAGTTTCCAAAGACACTAAACTATTACGATCCTTGTGTGTGTGTTTTTGTTATGTACTAAGTATTCCGTAAATTTATTGTAATGTCCATGTACGTTAAGCTTCGGTTCTCTACAATTACACTCATGCATGATTGTTATTTCTCTAAGGAAATTCATGATTACACTATCCCTCACTTGTTTCTTAACTGTGGTCTTGGTCATAGTGTTTCATTTGATTGGATACATGGAATGATTATGCTCTTCCGAATGGTAGGAATGATTATGCTCTCCATTATTAGAGACCTCCAATGATGGTGATGGAATCTCACCAATGATATATACTTATAGGTTGACTATGGTTAATACCCTTAGTGTTCATGACAGTTCCAATTGTCACGATTACATATGGATATAGATGTTGGGATATGACAATGAATTGTGTTTAAAAGGAATTAGTATCATGGCATATAGATCTCATAAATTTATAACATGTCTAGATGTACATCCCATGAATCCTTGTATATAGTGATTGGAGGTGACTAAGGGTGAACCCCGATGTATGATGTGTATCCACCTATGGTGACATAGCATTCACATAGTCTTTTATAATGTTGGATGAATTATGTATATATGAATTGATATTCCATAACAAGATATCAAATTAATAATACATGACTTTTGTGGTATGTTGTCCGGCACAATTCCCCTACACAGGATGACTATCCGATAAGGATTATAAACCCAAGGATCAACTGATGAATTGTTTGTATGTTATTTTTTCCCTTTAATCATGATTTTTCTTATTTTTGTATATATGTATAGGTATATTACTATACATGCATATTCATTTAAATATGGATATCCAATATAGTAGTATTTTCAGTTGACTGAGATGAAGGACACGGGGTTCAACTGCGGTTTTACATGGATTCATTTAAATTATTTTTTATTTGTGTTTCAACTAGACTGAGAATATTAATTTTGATTGCAATTATAGAAGTGTATATATTGGGTCATTTTTGGGGTTTCCTACTAATATTATTTATCAACCGTTCACATGAAACATGGTTTACTTGTAAACATTATTTCTCCTTTTTCACAATGATCACAATTTCATAGTGGGTATGGTTGAGAACAAAATTTACAAGATTAAGAAGGTCTACTTATATGGATTCTTCAAATCGGGATGGTGCAATTTGATAATGTCAAGATAGCGGGTTCATGGTGTAGAAAAGAGATATTAAAAGTGCCTTTCAATTTTATTTAGGATTCATTGTATTCTTGTAACTGTATGGTTGAAACATTATGGGGCCATTATTGTATGTATGTCTTAGTTGTTCTGTATTTTTTTCATTCACTAATTGTTACATCTTGTTTTTAAGTAAATTTCTACCTATTCATTATATTTATTTACATCTATTTATGATAAAAAAACTATTTAGACTACTTTGTTTCTATGATATGAGGTAATTATATACCCATTATCACATCCCATACCCTCACTAATAGTTAAAATATTATAGCATACACAGATACATGTTTGAGGCCTCATAACACACCATCTTGGTGAACGAATTTATTATAATTGGGGTAGAGACATAACAACAATTAATGGGGTATCTACTAGATCATTTCCATGTGATTTAAGGAAAATATTATGATCTTCATCCTAATTTAACTATAGTGGAATAACTAGTTTAGATTATGGATCATCAAGATAAGTTGTTTCTTGGTAAAAAATTTCATTTGATCTATGTACTATGTCAGTGTGGAAGGAATAACCATGAGACATGGGAGTGGGAATTATTGATGAGGCAAAAGTGGCCTTCCAATTATTTATGTCCTGGTTCTAGAGGAATTTCTAGGGACATAAATTTCTTTTGTTGAGGAGAATATAAATCCATAATAACTTCATTTGGGTATAATATAAGTATATTTTTTGTTTCCTTTTTTGTTTGGGCCCATTTCCAGCTTCTCGGGGATGAAGACCCTTTTGGTGGAAAAGAACCAACGTCAAATGATATATTTTTAAGAACTAAGGAATTTTGTGTGTAAATGTTTCATTTTACATAAATGTTTTACATGGGTCCGAAAATTCAATTGTTTTGGACCAATTTTTTTCTATAGAAATATGTTATTATCACTTCCTGCTACACACATTCACATTTTGAATGGGTTACAGGATGTGAATAATTTGATGTCATGATTTAATGAGCCACACACATGGTGTAAAAAACATATATTATATAAAATAATTACATGAAATGGAAATTTTTATAATGATTTATTATAAACTAATGTGATAAGTTTTTTGTTTATTTATAATTCATGTGATTTCAAATAGTAAAAGTGATATAATATTCTAATTATTTGGGTACAATGGTTTTTAACACGCTCAACACTAAATATGTTTTCTTATTATATGAATACATTACCCTAAATCAGAAAAAAAATATTTTCATTCATTTAGGGTCATGTCCCACATTTTAGATTATTCTGTTTAGTTTTTAACTCATTTAACAGTTACACCACATATCCATAGTAAGTGGACTTGCAGTGTCCTTGTTTCATTTGGGTGAAAAGGTTGTGTCATATATTTTTTTATTCTTATTTAGGAAAAAATTTCTATTTCTATTGACTCTGTGTAGTTTCTTATCATTTCTATTATTTCAAAGGATATTCCATGATTTTTTAATATCTATTATATAACAAAGAAAACATTATATATTTCTTGAAGTATGTGTATCTAAGAAATCATTTCTCATTATTGAATTTATATATGATCTTGTAAACACTTTTCATTATTCCTGGATATAAATTTTTATAATAAAAAAATCATTCCATAAATTGTGAACATGGATTTTGGAAATCATTATGAAAAAGTGACTTTTATTATTATTCATAGACTAATTAATTTCATTTTTATATGATTCCCCTTAATTATATTTTTTAACATCAAATGTTTTCAAATAGTTTTTAATGGTTTTTAAGGATTAGTGTGGATAATTATGAGATCATGTTAAAATTTTAGACGATATGTAATAAAAATAAAATTTACTATAACTTAAAATTTTGTAATATGGGAAAAATGGATAGTGTGTTGATGTTTCCAACTCGTGATGTAATATTTATTATGTAATATTGATTTCCTAATTGAATAAAATTATAAACCCTGAAATATTAAGGAATTAAATAAAAATTTATTCTTATAAAAAGATTTATTTTATTGGATTTTAAAGAAAAATAATTATACATATATTATTTTTTAGATGTTTTTATAATTATTTGGCCATATTGACAATGAATTTTATGGTATATTATTTTTTCATACATTGAATTGAAATAAAATGAATCAAATGTGTTTTTTATTTAAAATAAATTATTAATATTTTCAATTCTATTAATTAATATTATTTTGGAATAAATATTTTTTATAATTCTATATCATCTCTTTAAAATTAAATAATTCCCACTAAAACACAATTGATTAACAATCAATATATTATATTTAAGCCCTATTACCCATTGACTATAATTTATCAATGTCATTCTCAAATATTTCAACTATAATTAAATTTAGTGAACTATTAATACAATATTTCATTTATCATCTTTTTTTAATCTCAATATTTTTCAACATGTTTGTATCATTAGTCATGTGAAAAGAGTACCAATAATCAAGAATCTAGTGCTTATACTTGTTTATTTATTTCATTTAATTCCATACCAATGAGAAATTTTTTTTAATCTTTTCTTGTTCTTCATCACATATAATATTTATTTATGTTATGTTGATTAAAATTTCATAAACTTTTCTCAATGAATTTAAAATCACAATGACATATATTTTTACATCCTTAATACTATTCTACTGTATATTTATATTTTTTTAGAAAATTTTTATTTTAATTATTTTTTTCATAATATTATTACATTAAATGTTATTTATCATATTAATTGATTCAAAAATCTTTATTTCTAACATTCAATACCACTAAAGAAGTGAAATATTATAATAAATAACATGATTTTTTATAAATCCTCAAAAAACCAGAAATATTCATTAAATTGTGATTCTTTATGATGATGTGAATTATATACATCATAATTATATTTTCATGTAAGATCATTTTGATAATATTTTTTGTTTTATTTGGGATAAAATTCCTTAATAAATGGAAAATAAATACAAACTATAAAAGAGTTATTTCTTTTATATTATTCGGAATATAATGATACCTAGAGTTTTAATTAAAACAGAAAATATTTGATGAAATTGATTTAACAGTTCTAGAGATTATGATTTTGGATTCTTCTTTTATATAATAAAAATTTAAAATTTTTATGATTCAATGTGTACATAAATGAATCTATTTTAATATTCTCCCATCATATTTAAGGTTACTTTTTACGGTACCTTGGACAAATGATCAAGGCATTTATGTATTGGGAAAATTTTAAGAGTTGAAAATATATAGGAATATTACAATAAGTCTCATAAATAGGGAGAAATATAATTAAGTGTGTCTATGACCAGGTTAGAGACACTCCAACTCCCATGTTAGCATGACCATCTGTAACCATGTTTTCCTCTCAAAATACATGAGTTATAATAATGTTTGAACACAAAAATGTGTTCATGAAATCCATAAACTTATCTAAAATTATCCATAAAATATTAAACTCATCATTTATAATAGTCTGTAAAATATTTTATGAGTCAGTTTCTAAAAAATTATTATTAAAACCTTCAATTTTAAAAATGAAACTTTTTGAATGATTCCAATCATCTACACTTAAAGACAATAAGTCACACCAAAAGAGATACATAAACATCCCTTGACATTTCTTTCATGGTCACGAAATACATCACAAAATCCTAAGGTTACAGTATTCCATTTGGAGGAACCATATGTGTGGACCATGATCTAGTGTGGAAATGGAGAAAACCATAAATATTCTGTATTCTCCATAATAGGAAAATAACATGGCACACCCAATTTTTTCTAGATAAGGAAATCATGAATATTGTTGTTAGAGTATCCAATTCTGTTTGTAGAAGAAGTCATAACTACAACAAAAAATATACTATAATATCACATTAAAATAGAATAAATTTCTAGTGTGGAGGATTGTATTATTATTAATCCAGATCAAATGAAACCCCTAATTAATTGAAAAACTAATGAGGGAAAACATGAGGACAACGCTTGATAAAGAAGGTGTAGTGTAGGAAATCCTGAAAACCCATGAACCATGATCCATGTAGCTCAACCAAATAAATAAAATCATTCCACATTTCTAAGGAAGTACCATAAATGTCGGATAGATAGTCAGCATCCTCTCTATGTTGGTGACATAGAACAAATCTAGAAAAAAAATAAAAAATAAAAATATATTACACATAATCCAAAGTTATTCTATTATAGGATATCATAAAGAATAGTGTAACCTACATGGTATTGACCCATGCCTTGGTAAAGGTAGTAAACTATTTGATTCCAATTTTAGATTCTCCATTGACATCTAGAAAAAAAAATCGCACCATTAATAAATATATTTTTGGTCATCTACCAAACCAGGAGTTCAGGACCAAGAATAAAATCATAAGAATAAAACTTATACTATATCTCATCCAAATAATATTTTGTCATAACAAAAACCCCTTAATATTAATATAGGAATAAGTATTCAAAACAATTTTTTTGAAAATCATCAAAAATAATAGAGTTGGTCCAATTATAAGGAAATTATTTTAAATTATTTTTCATGTTCACAATACATCTATAATATGTCATGATACTCTGAAAGTACTATTTAATTACTATCTATATAGATGATTCAATTTAACCATTACCTTCATGGTTTAGTTTATCATTAGAAAAATCTTTAATATAACATCATATTATATACATCTCTTCATAATTCCATAGAATAGAAAATATTTCATGGATTGGTGTTTTATTCATACAATCCAAAAGTTTATATATTAAAATATTCATAATATAGTTTCATTTATCCTTTTAATTAATATATTAATTTTCTTAATTTTTTTACATGATCCATAACTATTTTCTGATTTTCTATGAAAAAAATTATTCTAACTCTAAACATGGAAAAAAATTCCATATTCTTAATCGTTCATATTATATATTCACATTCAAGATGAAAATAATATATACAAATTAAAAACTATATATTAATTTTTTCGTTAATTCATTTAGAAAACACCAACTTTCATATAATCATCAATATCATAATTATTTCATTGGAACATAAACTTTAATTATCGAAAATATTAATATTATTATTCCACTGTATGGTAAGTTTTCTATTTTATATTTCTAATTATAATTTTTTAATGAGATGAATTATCATTTATAATCCATATCATGTTAACAAACATATTAAGACTTATTATGTAACATATTATCAATTATTTTATTTTATGAATCTATATGTTTAGTGAAAATTAAACTTTCTTCTATTCTTTGATGTTATTTTAGTAAATGAGATGAATTCTAATGTAATTTTTTAAAATTTTACTATATATCACATTATTAGGTTGTGTTTATTAGTATCCATTATTCTTGATGAGTGTAGATTATAATATAATATATTTTCATTAATCAGAATTTTATTTAGATTATAGTGGAAACCGAAATATTTTCCAAAGGATCAAATATTTCTATCAATTTCATTTCTATTGAAAACAATTTATCAATGACTTAACAAAAATTAATCATCACACCATAAAATCTATCCCAATGAATCTTCAATTTGGATTGATTCACGTTCTTCATCCATTCATATAAATGTTCAGTTAGTCAGAAAATTTCTTTAAATGTATTCAATCTAACAAACATGGAGAATACATTTTTAAGGAAGTAAATCATGATATAATTCCTTTCCAATACATCATAATATAGATTTTTTCAACATGTATATAATGTGGATTATTATTTAATAGGTTTTTAACCAATAATATAAGTATCAACAACATACATGTCTATTTATATGATACAGTGAGTCCTCATAAAATTCTACTCAAAATTGATCATTCCACCAAATGTCCTTATCAATATATAATTCATTTATTTTTTATTATATATCTAATATTGATATTGTATTGGATATTTTGTAAGAAAAATAGCTTATTCTAATACCAATTGATATAAGTAATCATTTTTTCTGAAACATTGAGAAGGGGTCAGTTTTGAATTAGTGTTCAATACAGTTAAAATTTGTTTTAAAATTGACAAATGTTCCTTATTTTATATAATAATATATCAATATTATATCTCACCCTCACACATATGAAATTGGTAAATAATAAAAAAATCACACTGATGTTTCACAACATAATCCCCCTACGTGGGTGACTATTTCCAAGAAAAAACTGTTAGTTTATAACACATTAGTATCACCAATTTTATAATGTGAATATACTTTAGGAAGGTATAATTATTAAAAAAAGATAATTTTTTAAATTATTAACATCCTTTTTATATTTTTATATAGGATAAATTCTATTTATAAATTTTTTTAATGAATAATAGAAAGAATATGAATGATTTCTAGAATTCTTCCCCATAAATTGAATGGTCTTCTTTAAATTCTCAGTGCACTGATCTTGATGATTAGATACATATTTTATAGAAAATTTACTGCTAAAAAATAGTTATAAAAAATAACTTCAATCATTTGACCTAGAAGTATTATTTTCTTCATGAAAATCGATGTTCATAAAATATTTTTTTGAAGAAGATCATTGGGTTTTTAAAATGATAAAAAAATTATCAATTTAATTAAAAAATCTTCAAATTTATATTATTAGAATTAATATATAGGGGATTTATGTTATTAAAAATTAAAAATCCATAAAATATAGTTATCTACAGTATTTTTAGTATTCATTTTCTAATGGAAAAATTAATTTCCCAAAAACAATATAATATATTCTCAAAATATATAAAGACCTATAATATCATTTTAACCCAATTAAAACATGTTTGATTATTTCATGAAAACTCCATTATCATAATTATTAAATAATTCTTTTTAAAATAACAAAAAATTCAACATAGAAATTGTCTAGCCACTAAAAATATATATTCAAAAATATATTGTTAATATATTATAGTATCCATAATCACAAATAAATTATCAATATATATTTACATTTATTTTTGAATAACTAATTTACTTTTAATTTTTATTAAATTTTTTCATTCATCAGACTGAACACTTCATGAAATTAACATATCAAATAATATTAATATTTCTTCAAATTAATTTTTCAACTAAATATTATTTTTAAAATTCAATTTTAATTGAATTTGAAAACATGATTATTCATAAACATCTTGAAGGGATATTTGACAAATCATACACATCCAATTAATCTGTTATCATAATCATAGGAAAAATCATAGATATTTCTAATTATTAGTTTTAGTATTCCATATCATTTTAATTAATCATACATGTTCATAAGAAACTCATGTTTATTCAAACATATTTTAAAGAAAAATAAATCTATACATATGAATATATATATTATTATAAAACTATGATTCTACACAATATTAAACATTTTAGGCCTTCTCAAGTCAAGATAATATAACAAAATTGAGTTCAAAAAAATGTTTTTATAATTCATCACGACATTCTAATAATTTTCTATTTCCATTATAACAAAATGATACAATCATAAAAAAATTATTGATTCATAAAATTCAATAATTTTATTCAACTTAATGTATACTATTATATTGAAGTTAATATGTTATTTAAAAATAAATTAGTATAATGGGATTTTTAATTGAATAATAATCATTTAAATTGATGAATGAAACCATATTCCATCACTTGGGCACAATTAAAATGTTTATTCTACTTATAACATTACAATATTAGAGAATATCACTTAATAGAATTCACAAATAAGTTATTTATGATGAAGTTTATTTTCATTGTAATCTTAGTTAAATGATAGTTGGATTTGTTACAATATCAAAAAATCCATATATCCTCTAAAAATAATATATTTTAATGAAATTAAATCATTCATGATGTTGACCAGTGGAAATTATATTATGATAGAAATTTTTTCTCATAGAGTCGTGAAATTAATTATGCTTATGCTATGTGGGTTTCAATCATCATTGAAATTGATCATTTTAATTTTTCGTACCCCAAGTGGGACTTTAGAAACTATATAATAAATCGACAGTCAAAATTATTAACCAAAAATGGTTAGGAATATTTGTCATTTTATTGTTCAATGTAAAATAATTATGGTTCTTCACAAGGGTAGGCATATAAAACACTATGTTATGACTATTATTAGAAATAAATGCTATTATTTGGGATTGAATCTATTTTAACATATTACTTCCAACTTCATATGTCATCAAAAAGATCCAAATCACCAATTAATTGTGAAAAATTTCATAAAATATGAAATTTTAATGTTGAAAATCTATCTAGCATCATAACTACCCCATTATTGATAAAAATATTATATATTTAAATATCCTTTTATCTATTACTAATTAAAATAAGGTATAATTGTAATGTAGGATATTATCCCATTTAGATATACTATATGCCTCATGAGAATATGAATTATATTTTTAATGAAATTTTATAATTTTGTTTTTGATGACGAATAATATAAACTAACCAAATTAATATAATTTTTTATTAAAACATGTGTTCATGGTTAATTTAAATTAATAAATTTTGAAGTTCTTATAACCCCCCCCCCCCCCATCGATTTGTCAAACTGATTGGTTTCAATGTCTTTAAAATGATTCCAACATATTATGGTGTAGTAAATTAATTATATCAAATATAGTAAAAAATTGGTTATATAAATCCCCATGTTTTCTTCAATATTATCAAAATTTAAAAAAAACAAAAAAAATTATTTTATCCATAGTCCAATATTCTCAATTGATTTGGATTTCTCCCTTCCACACTACTCTTGATCATATTCATGTAATTGTATTATATCTATGTATGTTACAAAACTATTCGAAATAAAAATAATCATTCATTAATGATATTATCAATTTATTAATTCTCACTTCTTTATACTCTTTATCCATTACATGTTTACATATCTATCCACACATGATAAAAGATAAACCCATCACATATAGACTATATATCAACTGACGTTAATTATGTTAGAATAAAATTAAATTATATAAAATAATAATAGAATGTGAAAGATAATTACTTGATTATATGATTATAATATCTAATTTAATATTTTATATTGAAATAAATCATCATGCCTCTTGAAAAAAATTAGAACAAGTTTCGAGACGTATAATGTTCAAAGAAAATACACCAAAAAGATGTCAAACACACATATACATAGAAAATAATGTATCAAAACACAAAAATATGTGTTATGGTGTTAATCCATGTGAAAATTAGGAATAACATTTCATTTATTAATCCTTTGAATTTATAATATATAAAAAATTATATTTACTATAAAACCCTTCATTCGAATTTTTAAAGATTAAATTATTTCAACGAATCAATGTTCATGATTTAGGTAGATCATAGAAGATATTTTTATTACATCCTATCATGAAAATAAAAAATGTGTAAGGACTATTTCATAGTAACGAATCTGGTACAATTAATTTTGTTATCTAGCATATATAACTCTTGGAGTGTTGACATCAGTCAAAGTGTAGTGTCTATTAGGACTTCCTCAAGAATTAATCAAATACTACAATCACATTACCAATCCCTACATCAAGGTACATAAAATATTTCTTCTAATAAAAATTTTTAATAAAACAATTATACAATGAATTTTGATTCTATCCAATATTTATTTTAAATATTTTACACATAGTCTCCATATTATTGACTTAGATGAAATTTCAATTATTTAATTTTGAATGTATGTTTGATCATGTGAATGAATATTATTATATATGGGGTATGTTACCTGAGATAATAAACTATATATTATGAAAACTTATAGAAACAATATCATGACAAGAAATAATTTGGCTTGGTGTGTGAAAATCATACATTTGAAATTATTTTGGTTCCACGATATTGTCTCAGATCCTATTTGGGAAATATCTTGTTTTATACCCTATATGTAGAGACCCGAAGCCTAACGTACATGAACATTACATTACTTTTGCGGAATAATTAATACATAACAAAAATACACACACAAGGATCGTAATAGTTTAGTGTCTTTGGAAACTCGGAACGTAATCTTCTAATCCTGGTGAAAGATCTTCAAAAATCTCCCATAAAGATCTTACTTTTTTTTACCTAAAACCTTTCTTTATATCATGGGGAAAAGAAAACATAAAAGGGTGAGCTCAAATGCTCAGTAAGGGTAAACAAAAGAAATATCAATCACATAATTTTCATAAGAACATAACATTTTTTGGAAATCTTAACCTGCAAAAGAGAGCATAATTTCATAACATGGGATAAATCATAGTAGTGAAAATGAAACCATAACTTAAAACATTACTCATTGTGGCATACACACATAATCATAGAGAATCATTTCTTGTTAGTCAAGACTCATTGCCAAGACTATCTTAGTGGACAAAGTCCCTTTCTGAATCGAGTAATCCTCGTTTCAGTCCTGTTTCACTGAACCGGTATAACCTACCATTCCAGCCATGTCTATCTCATGAGATATGAAATCTTTACCCAATGCATTGGAGGGAGATATTGGTCCCACCCATCTCTTAATGAATCCTTTCTTATGTGTGCCACATAATCATAAACCATACATCATCGCATAACACATGTAACAAAAATGGGATTCTTGAAACATCATGACATCATAAAACCATTCATATAAGATAAAGGAATTCATAAACATAATTCCATCACAACATAGTCAAATCGATGTAAAAATATGGATAGAAACAGAACCCTTTATTATCTTATATGGAAAATAATTTTGATAAAACACTTGAATTGAATTCTTGAGGAAAATATCCTTTCTTCTTCAAAATCAATTTCTTTTCACAAAACATCATGCAATTTTAAAAGAAAGAGATTTTATTGGAAATAGTCATGAAATATTTTAGAGGAAGCTTCATGAAAATAAGGCTTTATAAAACAGTATAAATCCGTTCGTGCCGTATAAGTTAAAAAAAAAAATTCTTCGTGCTTTTGTCGGAAAAGTCAAAAAGTACCTCGTATATAAAAAAACGTCAAAAGATTCCTTTCATATCTTTTACTAAAAACTCACCGAAGGGTAAAATTGGATTTAAACAATTGTAGGTGGATGGAAATAATATTACATATTGAAGAAACATGGATGTGGATGATAAAATACACCCCAGTAAATACTTACGAATAAACAATCTCGGATAAAAATGAGATTGTGATATTTCCCTTACCTTAGGTCTGATTTGCTTTGTTCGTGTCCGAAGCTCCTGTATAATGGTTTAAATAATGTTATTGACTTATTCCAGAATCATACATATTGATATGATATCATATATGGTCATATTATTAGCTTCTTGTTAGTAATATTTCATTGTTACTTGTTACTCGGGTCTTTATAACTTTTTGTTCTTATGCATGTTTTGTCGAATAAATTCTTATTCTTATCTTTAGGTTATAGATAATTCATTTCCAGAATGGTATTAGTGTATTATATACCATATTCATTCATTCAATTCATTTATATAATCATTATGAAATGAAGATCATGTAGAACGAGTCGCATCACATCGTGGAGACGGTATTCCGTACGTACGCACGAGTGATGATATCGTTCCTATGATCGTGGAATTGTATTGGAGTATATATATATTATTTCAGTATCAATATTACTTCATAATAATCATATATAATTACTCATTACACCATTATACCCATCCTTGTA
The DNA here is from genome assembly GCA_963277665.1 of Viscum album. NCBI lineage: Eukaryota > Viridiplantae > Streptophyta > Magnoliopsida > Santalales > Viscaceae > Viscum > Viscum album. The sequence goes on from OY728130.1 coordinate 1,718,266,893, forward strand.
AGGTGATGGTGGAAAATAGATTACACCACGGCGTGGAGACGGTATTCCGTACGTACGCACGCGCGGTGATTTCATTTTTCCGTAGGATGGATAGAAGGTGAATTAGGGTTGTTTCATATTTATAATAACATATCAGTATGTAAGTAATACTGATGTTATTACTTTATCATGAAACAACTAAAGAATAAGAAGTTGAAGAAGAAAGAAATTGAAAAGATCGGTAATGGATATTACCTCTTCTTTGGAACGCCTCTTTGAATCCCCCACTTAAGGAACTAAGATTGGTCTTTGGAGAAGACCAGGACCTCTAGGATTATTATAGGGAAGTGGAGAGGAGAAAATGGCAGGGGATGGCCGAGCTTAAGTGCTCAATTTGGTGTGAGGAGGAGGGGGAGGAGGTGCCCTTTTATAAGGGAGGAGAGGGGCACCTTAGGAATATCTCAAAATATTATTTTATATTTAAGTCAAAATCGGTTTATAATGGTTCCAAAGGGTCTTATTTCGAAGCTAAAGTGGGGATGGGTCGAAATCCTATCAACCAATAGAATTTAGACAAGTTTAGGATATTATTTTAACCTTATCAATTAGATTTAACTCTAAGTTAAATAATTTAACTTTTACCCTGTCTTTTTGTTTTCTTTCACTATATGGTTAATAAACTTACTATAACATTCCAAACGAACCCCAAATTGTTTATTATTAATATATATATCCTTATCTAAGTCATTTGGCCGAACCTTAGATTTTTAGGAATACAATAACAATTAATAATATAATATTTGATTTAAAAACTATTTTGTGTCAATTTTGACACTATTTGATATATGATTTTTGTGAAAGTCATAACAGAATTAAATGTTCGAACCAAGTTGATTAAATCAACATTAATATATCATAGTAACCTATAAAATTAGTGGAATTCATAAAAATTTTCAAATTACATTTATTTTGGTGTTTATAACATCAATTATGTCAATATTTCATTAATAAGATAAATACTGCATCATCGTTGTGTCATTATTAAATTAAATTATATTATGTCTAAAAATTACAAATAAAATACCATCATGTAGGAAATCTTTTTAGCTTTCTAATGAATATTTACAATCGAATTTATCTTATGTATAACCGCATACGAAAAATGATTTACTTATTAAACTTTGATTTTAACTATTTTAACCTTTCTTTAAATAAATTAATAATAAATGTCCTAATCTAATCCAAGTGGGCCTAAATGGTCATATTTTATTCCTAAGTTTGTTTTTGGTCGAATTACACTTGTCCAATAGAATTAGGACATGTGTTAGGGTAATAGTAATATCATATTTACCCTTAGTTACCCTATTTACTATTAACCGCGGTAAAAAAAGTAAAAAGTTACTATTCACCAAAAAATTATTTTCATTTCATTGAACCACATTTCAGTCCTTGATATTAACCGTGTATGTAGGATTTTCGAAATTCCATTCACAGAAGCGGTAAAATTAAGTTTTATGAAAAATTCAGTTTTTAACCTACCACTTAGTGGTTTCACTATTCATCAAAAATTGAAAGTTTTCAGAAAAGTACCAAAACTTCACCCTACGCTATAATTGATATTCCGAATTCAAAAATGATTTCTATTTTACAAAATTCCAAACATATAAGTTGCATTAATTAATTTTATAATTAATTTCCGCTGTTACAACAAATAGCGTGTTTTTAAGAGATAATAACTATCAAAAGATTGACACTTGTTTATAACTGGTTTAATGTGAAATTACATCCAATGACCAACATTGTATTAAATTGTAAAAATATATTCTAAATATACTTTACAACCACTCAAATTAATGATTTATCACTATTAATTATTTCGATTAAAAAAGTTGTTTTTAATTATAATTTAGTAATTTTCACTATTCATCAGAATATGAAAGTTATCCGAAAAGTACCAAAATTTCACCTTAGGCTAAATTCGATACACCGAATCCAAAAATGAAGTTCATTTTGAAAAATAAGATTTATAGAATTTTAAAAAGTGGTTATTACTATTCATAACGGCTAGTTTTAATAATATTTTAATAGCATATCGTTGTTTAATGAAACTCAGTATTGCGTATTACGCTATCGAGAAAGGTTGTGATTGCGTGTAATGCAAGGCAAGTCAAGGATGCGTGTTGTGCAAGCTCCTTTTGGTGTAGCGTATAACACAAGACATTAGTAAACTAAAAAAGAATACTTTTCATAAAATCTCGGGCTGTTACATTCTACCCCCCTTAAAATGAATTTCGCCCTCGAAATTCGTCGGGGTTATAAATGGTTTACTATTCGAAAGTTTCTTTAATAGAAACCCACATCGTAAAAGGGAATACCAAAACTTGGCTTTAAAAACTAAAGTATGAAATGTAACGATTACCCAAATAAACTAATCACTGGGTTTCCACATAGGTGAAAATATGGATATGGAAGAGAAATCTAACCATCATGTTCTGATGGAGAGTGGTAGAGAACATGGCTATGGAAAAGCCAGTAATCACAAATCCATAAATTTGTGATGATCTAAGGTACCATCTGATTCATCAGGTATAAGATCACTAGGACAACATTTTTGGTTTTCAAGATCATTTCCCTAAAGTTGAAAATTTGAATTAGAATAAATACTTACTTTATTTTGATACAATATCACTGTTGTTCGTGCCTTGAACAATTTCCACTTCATCTCTTAAATAAATGAAGTTGAATTTGTTATTCGTGAAGTGTTAGCAGATCATGTGATAGAATGACGGGTCATTCCATCTGTCTCAAACAAAAGGTAAGCAAAAGTTATTAAATATACATAAGTCATTCTATAGTGAGATTAATCATATATGGTTCCTAAAATGGACTTATACTTCATATATCATACTTCTTAATATAATAAAACTAGTTTCTACTAAACAGGGACTTCATGTAGGTCAGCGGTAGGCGATAAAGGCCAGTCGCACTTCGGTTGTGGGTTCGATTCCTACAGCCTTGTCTGAAGCGATGGGCTGTCGCCCGTCCTGCAGGTTGTCCCTTTTTCTAAAACTACGTTACTATAACATCCCATCAATAATATCTAAAATCTTCTATCCTTCAACAATACTAACTTATGTCCAATATAATCCAGTCTAATCTTTAGGCTTATACATAATACTGCAGTCCACTCTCATAATATAGTGACAACGATCACCAGAGATTTAATATTGTCGTTGATCCCCACATATCATAAGATATGTCTTGTTGGTCACATTCCAAACATTCAAAGTCCTTAATCGTGTATTCTCTTGAATACCTTAGTGAAAACACGAGTGCAGTTAAAAGTTAACACTTTCCACATACCAAAATCCTCAAAATTCTATATACTCAAACCATGATATCACTTAGTCCTTATATTAATCATGAGCTCATGAATACTATTAAACATTTCATTTTCTCGCATATCATCTTATTTCCAAAAAAAAATATCTCAATCACTTTGAATACCACATCAATAAATATTGCAATACTCAATGATACAACATTATTTTGGAATCCCATTACATAAACACTTAATCATTCGACCACATCGTTTTCATATTCAACATTTCCAATAATGATCGCATGTGATTTCCCTTTGTACTTTGCCTTCAGTGGTTGCTCATGTTGATCATCACTAACCCTTGGATTAGGGCAATTATTAGCATAATGCCCCATTTCCTTGCACTTGAAGTATTGAAGTGTTGGCGGTGAGTTCTCTGCAGTGTTTGATTTATTCACATCATTAGAAACCCTTTTTCCATTACTTCGACACTCAGCTGCTCGATGACCTTCTTTTCCACACTTAAAACATTTTCTAGTCCCTTTTAGACAATCTCCACCATGTTTCTTTCCACACTTTGTGCATAAGGAAACATTCATCTTCTTTTCACCATTATTCTGATATTTCTCCTTGAACTCCATCTTTCGTTTCTTGTCAAAACCATGAGACGGATATGTAACACCAACTTCCATTTCTACCTTGATAGCACAACGCACAATTTCTTCATAGCTACTGAAGTCTCTTATAGCTAATGCCCTTCGAAGACTTGGTTTTAAGCCACTGAAAAATCGATCAACTTTACTTTCAGGTTGGATGATAATTCCAGAAGCATACCTTGCAAGTCTTGTAAAATTTGCTTCATAGGTACCAACAGATTCATCGTCCCTTTGCTTCAGTTCAAGATACTCTTTCTCCATCTTTGTTCGAAGAATACGAGGGAAGTACTTATTGAAAAATAAGTTCTTGAACTCGTCCCATTCCATGGACTCAATTTCATCCCTTTGCCTGGTATTCTTAATAAGATTCCACCATTGATCAGCATCTCCTTCCAAACGATACACTGCTAGGATGACTTTATCATGTTCAGAACATTGAAGAACTGAAAATATCTTTTCAGTAGTACTAATCCATTGTTCAGCAACTAATGGATCAGTAGACCCACTGAAAGAAGGTGGACGCTGCCTCATGAAGGATTCAACAGAATGTTGCTCCTTCCTTTGCTCGTTTGGAAGTCCTGCATGATTCATAGCTTGAGAAAGTTGTGTGAGCGTGGCTATAAGATTTTGCATTCCAGCTCCTATATCTTTTGGTTGCTCAGGGGAACAATCATTGCATTGCCCATCACATTCCGCATTAACACGGTTCCTTCGGGTTCCAGCCATCGTCTAAAACCCCAAAAGAATAGTGTGAGAGCCAAAAATCGTAATAAAGGGGGAGTAACTTAAATATATATCATCTTTGGTTTAATCTAATATCATTACCATAGTTCTAGAACTATATCCTATATGTATACTTATCCTTAGGGGCATCCCTAGACATACCTTAGAAATATCTCTAGGGATCTCACTAACGTTTTCGCATCCTAGTTTCCAAAGGTTGACTAAACCTTTGCTCTGATACCAACTGTAGAGACCCGAAGCCTAACGTACATGAACATTACATTACTTTTGCGGAATACTTAATACATAACAAAAATACACACACAAGGATCGTAATAGTTTAGTGTCTTTGGAAACTCGGAACGTAATCTTCTAATCCTGGTGAAAGATCTTCAAAAATCTCCCATAAAGATCTTCCTTTTTTTTACCTAAAACCTTTCTTTATATCCTGGGGAAAAGAAAACATAAATGGGTGAGCTCAAATGCTCAGTAAGGGTAAACAAAAGAAATATCAATCACATAATTTTCATAAGAACATAACATTTTTTGGAAATCTTAACCTGCAAAAGAGAGCATAATTTCATAACATGGGATAAATCATAGTAGTGAAAATGAAACCATAACTTAAAACATTACTCATTGTGGCATACACACGTAATCATAGAGAATCATTTCTTGTTAGTCAAGACTCATTTCCAAGACTATCTTAGTGGACAAAGTCCCTTTCTGAATCGAGTAATCCTCGTTTCAGTCCTGTTTCACTGAACCGGTATAACCTACCATTCCAGCCATGTCTATCTAATGAGATATGAAATCTTTACCCAATGCATTGGAGGGAGATATAGGTCCCACCCATCTCTTAATGAATCCTTTCTTATGTGTGCCACATAATCATAAACCATACATCATCGCATAACACATGTAACAAAAATGGGATTCTTGAAACATCATGACATCATAAAACCATTCATATAAGATAAAGGAATTCATAAACATAATTCCATCACAACATAGTCAAATCGATGTAAAAATATGGATAGAAACAGAACCCTTTATTATCTTATATGGAAAATAATTTTGATAAAACACTTGAATTGAATTCTTGAGGAAAATATCCTTTCTTCTTCAAAATCAATTTCTTTTCACAAAACATCATGCAATTTTAAAAGAAAGAGATTTTATTGGAAATAGTCATGAAATATTTTAGAGGAAGCTTCATGAAAATAAGGCTTTATAAAACAGTATAAATCCGTTCGTGCCGTATAAGTTAAAAAAAACATTCTTCGTACTTTTGTCAGAAAAGTCAAAAAGTACCTCGTATATAAAAAAAACGACAAAAGATTCCTTTCATATCTTTTACTAAAAACTCACCGAAGGGTAAAATTGGATTTAAACAATTGTAGGTGGATGGAAATAATATTACATATTGAAGAAACATGGATGTGGATGATAAAATACACCCCAGTAAATACTTACGAATAAACAATCTCGGATAAAAATGAGATTGTGATATTTCCCTTACCTTAGGTCCGATTTGCTTTGTTCGTGTCCGAATCTCCTGTATAATGGTTTAAATAATGTTATTGACTTATTCCAGAATCATACATATTGATATGATTTCATATATGGTCATATTATTAGCTTCTTGTTAGTAATATTTCATTGTTACTTGTTACTCGGGTCTTTATAACTTTTTGTTCTTATGCGTGTTTTGTCGAATAAATTCTTATTCTTATCTTTAGGTTATAGATAATTCATTTCCAGAATGGTATTATTGTAGTATATACCATATTCATTCATTCAATTCATTTATATAATCATTATGAAATGAAGATCATGTAGAACGAGTCGCATCACATCGTGGAGACGGTATTCCATACGTACGCACGAGTGATGATATCGTTCCTATGATCGTGGAATTGTATTGGAGTATATATATATTATTTCAGTATCAATATTACTTCATAATAATCATATATAATTACTCATTACACCATTATACCCATCCTTGTAAGGTGATGGTGGAAAATAGATTACACCACGGCGTGGAGACGGTATTCCGTACGTACGCACGCGCGGTGATTTCATTTTTCCGTAGGATGGATAGAAGGTGAATTAGGGTTGTTTCATATTTATAATAACATATCAGTATGTAAGTAATACTGATTTTATTACTTTATCATGAAACAACTAAAGAATAAGAAGTTTAAGAAGAATGAAATTGAAAAGATCGGTAATGGATATTACCTCTTCTTTGGAACGCCTCTTTGAATCCCCCACTTAAGGAACTAAGATTGGTCTTTGGAGAAGACCAGGACCTCTAGGATTATTCTAGGGAAGTGGAGAGGAGAAAATGGCAGGGGATGGCCGAGATTAAGTGCTCAATTTGGTGTGAGGAGGAGGGGGAGGAGGTGCCCTTTTATAAGGGAGGAGAGGGGCACCTTAGGAATATCTCAAAATATTATTTTATATTTAAGTAAAAATCGGTTTATAATGGTTCCAAAGGGTCTTATTTCGAAGCTAAAGTGGGGATGGGTCGAAATCCTATCAACCAATAGAATTTAGACAAGTTTAGGATATTATTTTAACCTTATCAATTAGATTTAACTCTAAGTTAAATAATTTAACTTTTACCATGTCTTTTTGTTTTCTTTCACTATATGGTTAATAAACTTACTATAACATGCCAAACGAACCCCAAATTGTTTATTATTAATATATATATCCTTATCTAAGTCATTTGGCCGAACCTTAGATTTTTAGGAATACAATAACAATTAATAATATAATATTTGATTTAAAAACTATTTTGTGTCAATTTTGACACTATTTGATATATGATTTTTGTGAAAGTCATAACAGAATTAAATGTTCGAAACAAGTTGATTAAATCAACATTAATATATCATAGTAACCTAGATAATTTGTGTAATTCATAAAAATTTTCAAATTACATTTATTTTGGTGTTTATAACATCAATTATGTCAATATTTCATTAATAAGATAATTACTGCATCATCGTTGTGTCATGAATAAATTAAATTATTTTATGTCTAAAAATTACAAATAAAATACCATCATGTAGGAAATCTTTTTAGCTTTCTAATGAATATTTAAAATCGAATTTATCTTATGTATAACCCCATACTAAAAATGATTTACTTATTAAACATTGATTTTAACTATTTTAACCTTTCTTTAAATAAATTAATAATAAATGTCCTAATCTAATCCAAGTGGGCCTAAATGGTCATATTTTATTCCTAAGTTTGTTATTGGTCGAATTACACTTGTCCAATAGAATTAGGACATGTGTTAGGGTAATAGTAATATCATATTTACCCTTAGTTACCCTATTTACTATTAATCGCGGTAAAAAAAGTAAAAAGTTACTATTCACCAAAAAATTATTTTCATCTCATTGAACCACATTTTAGTCCTTGATATTAACCGTGTCTATCGGATTTTCGAAATTCCATTCACAGAAGCGGTAAAATTAAGTTTTATGAAAAATTCAGTTTTTAACCTACCACTTAGTGGTTTCACTATTCATCAAAAATTGAAAGTTTTCAGAAAATTACCAAAACTTCACCCTAGGCTATAATTGATATTCCGAATTCAAAAATGATTTCTATTTTACAAAATTCCAAACATATAAGTTGCATTAATTAATTTTATAATTAATTTCCGCTGTTACAACAAATAGCGTGTTTTTAAGAGATAATAACTATCAAAAGATTGACACTTGTTTATAACTGGTTTAATGTGAAATTACATCCAATGACCAACATTGTATTAAATTATAAAAATATATTCTAAATATACTTTACAACCACTCAAATTAATGATTTATCACTATTAATTATTTTGATTAAAAATGTTGTTTTTAATTATAATTTAGTAATTTTCACTATTCATCAGAATATGAAAGTTATCCGAAATGTACCAAAATTTCACCTTAGGCTAAATTCGATACTCCGAATCCAAAAATGAAGTTCATTTTGAAAAATAAGATTTATCGAATTTTAAAAAGTGGTTATTACTATTCATAACGGGTAGTTTTAATAATATTTTAATAGCATATCGTTGTTTGATGAAACTCAGTATTGCGTATTACGCTATCGAGAAAGGTTGCGATTGCGTGTAATGCAAGGAAAGTCAAGGATGCGTGTTGTGCAAGCTCCCTTTGGTGTAGCGTATAACACAATACATTAGTAAACTAAAAAAGAATACTTTTCATAAAATCTCGGGCTGTTACACTATACCTCCATGGGATGTGACATTATGAGTGTGGTCATAGTTTGAATTAAAATGATAATTTTTTTCAAATATTTATATGAAATTTCTCTTAGTATAAAATTATCCTTCTTAAGGAATCTTATAGAATTTTAATGATTTTTATATTATCCATGTTCTAAGGTCACATCATGAATCAGATGTCATAAGATGACTCTATTTTCAATCAAAATAATGATCCAGTTCTTAAAACTCATTCATGTTGAACCACTATAATATCATATCAATGAATACTGGTTACATAATTTATCGATATATTTCAACCAAATCTCATTGAAAAATCATACTATATAGTGATAAATGCATAAAATTCTTCTCCAATTCTCCAAATCATTCGAAACTCTTTATAGCACTAAGAAACCAATAATTCATTATAATTACACCATATCATAAATTTTTAGTCCCAAATAAAACCAAGAATGACACTAAAACCCAATTACTGATTTATAAGTATCCAATTTCGACACAGATGACAAATTTATTTTCATTAATAAAAAGTACTTGTAATAATTTTAATGTAAATAATACATCAAAAAGATAAATGAAGAAATGATGATTCTTAATATAGTAAAAAATTATATTAAAAAAAACTACTTTATTAACTCATTAATCCATGGTATCTAGTTAGTAATCATCATAAAACTCACTCTAAATTACCATTCATTTTGTAATTATTTCTATACTCTTAATTAAAAAACCATGTCTTTGTTGTGATCTAATATTCTAGAAATTTTTCAATCTACGCATAATTTAGATTATAAACTAATCTTATGATCAATATCAAGTGATAAAATTATATGAAAATAGTGGAATAATATATCAATGTCCAGATTATTAAAATCAAGCTACACTAATAATGATTAATTTTCAACAAGGGTCTAATGATTCCAAGGATTAATGTGGGTGGTCAATAATGTCATGATAATCACAATTCATCTATTAAATGAAAGGGAAATGTAAAATTCCATGAACAATATTGAAAGAGAAGAGGAAAAATGGGAAATTATAAGCTATTAAGGCCTAATGTTATTTATAATAAGAGAATACTATTAATTGGGTTCTTCCCTTCGGTAGAAAAAAGTGCATGTCTAGGGAAAAATGCATTAAGCCCCTAAGACACCATAGTGGAAAGATAGTCACCCACATTATTCCCCTCCATCCACATGTACAATATGGGAGTTCCATCACATATAACAGACTTGTGCCGTTTCAATATGTATGATAAGGACTAGAGAGTGTTGCAGTTTCCATGCACAAAGTTGAGGATAATAATGGAGTCTATCTCAATCGCTAAAAGTATAATATTTTAATGCTTGAAAATCTAGAGTCCAGTAATAAGGGATTGGGCCTCCACTATAAATAAGTGACTTATATTAATGTGGGATGTAAAATCAAGAATATCCTTCCCTAGAGGGTCCTTAATAACACAGTGACCTTTCATATCATTTGAGGAGCATGAGATGTCAATGTTGTGATTGTGACCACCCTAGTGGGGAAACCATCTAACCCAATGGGAGATATTATTAGAGAAAACATAATAGGAACACACCAAAAGTCACCTTAGGGAGGGGGTGTCGTTTCATTTTATGTATGAGAGAACCAAGTCAAGGAGTATGAAATTTACTATAGCCACCAAAACCCCTTCTAGATCACTAATTCCGATCACGCCTAGCATTGTTCTAGCCCATCTAGATACACCAACACCGTGATACGAGAATCATAGTGTGGGAATTTTTCTCTGATCCATAATTCCCCATAACATAAAACAAGAAGTCAATAAAGTATTTGTTCCTAATATTCATGATGAAAAAATAGGTGAAATCTCCAAAGGCCCTCCACACATGGCACTCCCTCCCACTATTAAAGAATAGGTGAAAAGATCTTTTCATAACTAGTGTCTCTGTAACACAAGCATCATGAGGATAATAATATACTATAGTTACTACCATTTTACTCTATATGGAGTGAACATTTCATGAGGAACCATACAAGGAAATTAATTTATGGTTTAATCTTCGTTACCCACAAGGCCACTCCCCATGCATTCTACTAGCCCACAATTGTGGTAACCTTTGGTAGCCTTTGGTAGAAAAGTCTCCTGAAGTGGAATCCATGAATACTCATATACCTGGAACATCTTAAAGGTTGATAAAATAATAAAACATGTATTATTTGTTTTATATAACTGTATTTATAAACTAAATGTACAGACTGGCCTACATGAAGGTTTTGTGTGTAACTGAGCTGCATGAAAAGCTATTAGAAACTCCAAACCAGTTCTGATTCAAAAAATAAATATCACAAGTACTCACAAACAATATTTAATCCACCTGAATATAATTTATATGTGATGAAACATTTTATTATAATGAATCCCAACCGCCATTGGTACTATGGAAATCACCACTAATCATAATAGCCATTACAGTGCCCCAATGTGTCTGAGCCTCAATAATCCCCCAAGACAATGAGACGTAGAGAGCATGAGAACCGCTCTGGATCTCTATATTGATACATTAGTCAATGGACTGGACCAAACTCACACAAATTTTCATGTTTTAGAAAAACAATATAGAGGGGTTCTGAGTACCAATTTTCATGAAACCATACATCTGAATCTTGTGAGCAGAGTTTAGGATTTTAGATCTGCATTTTATAGGTTCCCAAATAGAAACATGATAAAAAAATTTAGATTGAACCTCATTGATGATGTAATCATTTTTCACATGGGGACCCATGATGTGGGTACTTCAATCAAGTAAGTAAAACATTAAGAATTGATAGGTCATGATTTTTCACCAGCCAGGGTAGCCAAATTACACTGAGGAAAATATAGGCTTCAACGCTTCTTATGAGACATTGTTATCACACCTATGAAGACAAAGGGGGTGGAGGAGGATGAGTGTACATCACCTAGAGACTTGGGGAAGTAGGAACCTTGTCAGAGATGGAGATTGCCAATGCCTCCTAGGGACCCACAACGGTGCATCCCAAAGTGCTGCTTGGTGGTAGAACATGCGCTGGCAGATGTAGAAGAGGGACCTGACTACGGTCTCGGGTTTCCATATGAGACTCAAAGTAACGGCCCTTTTGAAGAGTGACCTCCTCACATGAAGGTCCATATAAGGATTAAGAGAGGATTCCAACCCTTACTAGAGAACAAGTTGATGGATGAAAAAAGGTGCCTAAGGTAATCCAAAGGGATCCATCCCTTTATATATCTATGAGATATAAAATAAAGGAAGAAATAATCAACCTGGACCAGTCTAACATGGGTTATTAAATGGAATAATATCCATGTAAGCTTTGATCCTGCTTGGGAGACCAGATCTGTGAACGAGATGGTCCTCAATAACCCTAAGGATTCCAATCCTCCGCAACAGAAGCTATCTCCTGAGGGGACATCAAATGGACTGTCCTTTGTTGAAGTGGATAAAGCACCAGGGAAAGAGCCCCGCATGCGAGATATAGTTGAGGTTGGTCAGAATAACTCTTCTTTTTCTAATTTCAAGGATACGCATGTAGGGATTAGGAAGAAGGGTTTGATAGCACATGTAAAATCTGATGGTGATTCGATTGTTGAAAGATTGAAGTTAGGGGATCATTCCATCATTTCTAGGCTGATTTTTCCAAAGGGCTCGCAGCCTTGGAGGTTAGATTATCTCAAATCTCGATTAACTAATATCTGGGGCTTTGATGCCTGGAACTACGTCTCTTTGGGTAAGGGATTTTATCATTTGTTATTTCCTTATGAGGAGCTTAAATTGAGAGCCTGGTGGTTTGGCTCCATTTCTTTCAAGACTGGGGCATTGCATATACGTGAGTGGGATAGATCTTTTAATCCTTTGGATATGGGTAGATCGGTTGAACAAGTTTGGATCAAAATCTTTGGTTTAAACTGGCTTCTTTGACATCCAAGGATCCTATATGACATCTCGCTAGCTATAGGAGTACCCATTAGAATGGATAAAGAAACTGAATTGGCGAGATATGGGAATTTTTCCATCTGTTTAGTTGAGGTAGATCTTCCATCTACCTTAATTGATAAAATATTTTTATCTACTGATGAGGAGGAAATTATATTGAGGATTGAGTATGAAGGCATGCCCAAATACTGTTTCGATTGCAGAGTATTAGGACATGACTCCTCTAATTGTAGGAAGACTCTTTATTGCTCAAATTGTTCTATGAAGGGGCACGATCTTAACTCATTCCACAATCTGAAAGTCATGCCACTTGAACAGAAAAAGATTTCTTCACCCAATAAATCTTCTGGATTGACAGTTCAAAGCTATTCCACAGTACCACTTCCCAAAAAAACATGGGCGGCCATTGTAGAAGAAGGTCCTTCTGATCTCCCAGAATTGCAGCCTTTTTGTACTGGTGATGTGGATCAGACACAAAACACCAACTCTGATAAAATGCATAAAACTGTTTATGTTCCTGCTTTTGTTTCTGGGGTTGACTCTGATTTATGTTTTTCAGAACAGCCTTCTTTGGCTGACAGAATCCATGTGTCTTCACTGCCTGATCCTTCTTTTACTAAATCTGTTGATGGAACTTATGTTGATTCTACAACTGTTTCATCTGTTGTTTATCATGATCCTGTTGAAAGAATAGAACAGTCTCCTGTCTTGATGGTTTTGGATTGTTCAGTCCAGAACAATGTTTCTTTGAAGGCTCCCCCTGTTATGAATGTTCTCACAAAAATATATCCTGATGTTCCTGAACTCCATGGGTAAATTGAAATGACTGATAGTATTACTGTGTCTACTCATCTAGAGTCATCTGACATGGCTGGAACACCAGATTTATTGATGAAACATCCTGATGTAATGATGAGTAAGGATTCAAATACCCCTACTTTGCAGAATGATTCTTGTGTGCAGGAAACCATAGGAAAAGAAGATCAGAAAAAGAAAGGCTCTGATGATGAATGGAAACATGCTAGAACTCGAAGCCAAAAGAAGAGAGAAAGGATATATCAAATGAATAGTATGGAAGAAGCTCAAGTGGACAGCTCTGATGAAGATGTAGAATCGATCCTACAACATGCCATGGAGATTTAGGAAACCTATCGTGGAGGAAAAGGAAGAGGAAGAGGACGTAATAACATCATCCTTTGGAACGAGATGCGAAATAAAGAACGTATCATTGGGGACAAGATGAGGAAAAATCTTGGCGTCCCTGAAAATGGGTGATAAGCTTATCTGTTTTCATTCATTTTTTGTACCTCTTTTGGACTTTCTTTTTAATAATAATCCCGGGACTTTTCCCTTTAAAAAAAGATAATAGGAGTACCATCTAAGAGGTCCAGAGTTTCCTCATCCCCAACCTAACCAGACGAAGAATCATCCAAGGATGAAGTATGTTACTTTCCTAGCGATTAATTAAGGTTACTTTTTGTTTTCCATGAAGTTATATATGCATGATTAAAGGAAGAGGATGATACTATATATGTTGGAAAGATCATAATCTTGACATAGTTGGGCAAATGAAGGCTTGGAAATATTTAAATGTGTCATAGACATGAAGCAAGATCAGTCCTTAAAAGTGGTCAGAAATATCTATATCTACCTAGATATGATCCATAGAAGACTACTACCGAAAAAAGGACTATCCATCATCAAATAGAAAACATCCAAGGGAATCACAAATTCCCTATAGGAATGCACCATTCTAGATGGGTGGGGGTATTCCTATAAAAGAGACCCACATAGGGGCACACGACAAGTCTGTTCCTTGATGCAGATCTATGTATCTAATCATCAAAGTTATTAATAACATTCCCAAGAACCTAGAGTCTCTGCACCTAGTTGAAACACAATCCCCATCCAAGCATAATAAAATAAATAATGTCCATCATTACATGGAAGAGACCTTTACTGGATGAACCAGATACCACAATTCAACAATTCATTGAATGGAAGGGATTAGAAAGAGACCCATAACAAATTTGGCCACATACATCCATTGGAGATACATTGAGGTTATGGATAAATATCCTAATAGAATAAATAGGGATGTTAAATAAATCCCCACCGGAGGAGATGAAGTGAAAAAAATAAACCTCTAGGAAGAAATGGAGGCACACCAACTTGGGATTTCCATAGATATCATCCCTAAAAATAACGGATTTCTTAGGAAGAAATGAGCCTACTACCATCAGGAGGGATATAGATGTTGGAATATATACCAGGGAGCCTCGGTTAAAGGTGTCCATATCATGGGGTACCCAATTCAGAAGCACAGACTACGTTAGGATAACATTTGAAAAGATCAAATCCATTGGAGGTACATGTGGAAGGTTCGTAAGAGTGGAGAGAGACATTACTCAGTTTTGGGGTATAGACACAAAATATTAGCATAAATGGATATTGTATCTTTTTAGATGAATATTGATCACATTACAAAAAAATATATTTTATAGCATTGAAATGGTTTAGTGTCATTGGAAGCATGGAAACAAACTCTTCTATTCTGGTGAATGTTATTTAACATCTCCCATAAAGATGTACACATTTAGTAATTTTACCAAAAAATATTCTTCAAAAAATAGAGAAAATAGAACATTAAAATGAGTGATCTAAAATTATCGGTAGGGGTAAAAATTAGAGAAATGTATGCATAAACATGAGCATAGGGGTATGAGAACAAGATCATGAAAATAGAGGATTATACACTGACTATCAATGATCATATACATGAATCATGAAATATCCAATGGGAGTTCATAAGAAACTAATCAAAATGTATAAAAGTACATAATCAAATAAATCATAACATTGGAGTAAGAAAAAAAATGTTCCAACACATAATAATATACCTTTTTTCCATAATAACCAATCCATCAATTCTAAGACCATATTAGTGGACATAGTCCTTTTCTAAACCGGTTGAACCCACATTCATGCTGTGTATTATGAACCAAGTAAACTATCATTTCATCACTCTATTAAAAAAACAAGTAAACCCTCATAATAAACTTATATTACAGAACATATTAAACCCTCATTCGATCCTAGTTTATCTCATGAGAAATAAATCATTACCCAATTCATTTGAAGTATATATAGGTCCAACCCATCACATAATTAAATCATGCATACATGTGCCACCAGATAATAAATGAAAATATCATAAGCCATGATATTAAATGGGCATCATAAACATGTAAAAATATCAAAACATGTGGATAGTGAATGTATTTAGAATCATTTGCTCAAAATAATAACCTGTAACAGTGAAACAGATTTCATATACGTATAACCCAATAACGATAAATTGGTTTCATCATTTCCATGACCTTAAGAATAACAGATTCATTGAATTCATATGAATAGATAATTTAGATCGTTTCCATGAAGGTATGAGTAGCATCAATATATGACATCTTATATGGAAACTTATTTTGAAACATCCTATAAAAAAATTTAATTGAAAATATACTTTTGTCCTTGAATAAGTATTTTAAATACATAAAACCATTTAAAAATAATTTTCATAGAAAATAACAAGATAATTTATAAATAAGACATGAAATAATTTGGAATTTTTTTCATTAGAATCATTTAAAATGATTTTTCAAATATTTTAAAACTCATTTTCTTTTAAAACCACTGAAAATATTTATATAATTATTGAAACTATTTTGAAAACCATTTCATTGAAATTACATTGAAACATAATCATGAATGTATTTTTAAATTTTCTTTCTTGAAATATTATTAATGAATCATGGAATGGTTTTGAAAACCATTTTACATGAAGACATAAAAATTAACCTTTATACCATTTGGAAAAACATTTCTTTAAAATCATGTTGAAACCATGTAAATATTGCTTGAAAATTTTTTAAATTTTTTTTATGAAACCATGTTAAATAATATTCAACATATTTTGAAATCAATTTATTTTAATATTATTTTTTAAAAAATAAATTCTTAAATATTATCTTTTTTAATATTGAAAAGGTAGACTCGATGAAATGATGATGGGTTAATCCGTACATATTGTATGTGGTCAAAAGAACATTTATTTTTAATGGTAAAAATGATATTAAAGTTCATTTTTTAGAATGTGAGATGATTATTTCATTGAAGATATTGGTAAAATAAAGAAAGTGTAAAAATTTATTTTACATATAATACATGAATTGTATAATATTATTGGAATCTCTTTTTCCAAAATACAGATTTCAGATTGAATACAGGGTAATGTCAGCCATTCCTAAAACAAATTCTTAACTTATTTATGTACAAAAGAGTACAAAATGGTACCAATAAAATAGTATATAATGTTATAAAATATGATAAGGAAGCTAATGAAAATTTTTTGGGAGATGGATAATATTATTTCATCAATGGAATTATAAACATGCCAAATCATGAAGAAAACAATGAGATTACCTCAATAATATCATATAAATTATTATATTGGGATCATTCTCTCTATGTTAGGAATAATAGTTAAATGAATAATAAAATATCAAAAAAATATTTATATTCATGATATATAATGTATAATGGAAGAATATACACCTTGTAAAATAGTTTAGGTGCATCAAAAACATGAATCTCAATGATGAAAAATTGAGACAAAAACATTTTTACCAATTTGGTATATTTTGAACCATTAATCCAATGAAATAAAGATAACAAATAGTAATGTGAAGAATCATAAATTTATGTAAAATATACATATAATAAAATCATGAGTAGTACATACACCACACAAAAAGGAATGAGTGTTGAACATAGCTTGTATCTCACAAAAATTAAAAATGAGATGAAATCCCCTTAGCTTGAGTCTTTACTCTATCTGTACTAATGTTGGATTCCTATATAATATATATATGTTTATTATAAATATTTTAATTAATAATATTATTATATCTATTACCATATATGGTTTTATTATAACCTTATATTACCCACTTGTTAACGATTCTATCTTAACGTTCCACTTTGTGTAATATTCTATTTATTTTTTTGTAAGTGTATTAATTTTTTATATTGTTGATACTTATACATATATAATTATTCGAGAATTTAGAACATGATAAAAATATCAGGAATATAAATTTTCATTATATTATAAAAATTTATATCACAATTATGTATGTAATTGAATATACAATTCATGGAGACGGTAAGTTGTACGTACACATGAACGATGTTTTCTGGTTTTATAGTCATGTTGAAAGAAAGTATGTAAATAACATGTGTATATATATATGAACATATATATATATATATCATTATTAATATATAATTAATATAAAATTTATATCATATAAGTTTATTAAACCCATTTTAAATACATTCCCTATGATGTGTGAACGAATCACATTGTTTTGTGGCGGCAGTAGTCAACACTTCCTCAAATGAAATTATCATATTAACACAAAATAGAAGGTAAAGATATTTTTAAAAAAATTAATAATAAATCATAAATATATAATAAAAATAATATTTGATATATATTAATATAGTTTCCATTATAATGGCCACCATGATTGGTTGTAAACAGAAATGAAGAATCATTGTTTCGTGAGGTAGTAGTTTGTTGTACACAAAAATAATATCATCAACATCTATTAGATGAAGGTGTGTGTAAGTGTATGTAAGAAAACTTTCATAAAAAAACAATTTTATGTTTGATACTGGAGTTTTCACATAATAATGGATCCAATATGACTGAGGGGTAGAGAATGAAAATAATGGATGAAAGGTTTAGAGAAGGTGTTACCTCTTAATTGGGTAACTCATTTTGATTTGTTCCAAATGGCTCCTTGAAATGGTTTAGGCACAAATGGATGATTAATTTTAGAATGGAGAATTTTTTGGAGTAAATTTGGTATTTCCATGGATGAACATAAGTGTATTTAGATGGATGAGGAAAGGGTAGAGTACATTATTTTTTATAGTGGAGGGGAGTAGAACTATTGTAAATACCAAAAGGTATTCAATAATGGGAGGTCTATTAAACATAAAGTTACTCAAAGTGAAAAAATTGTGTATTAATGGACCAAAATGGCCCATAAAAACATCATCCACTGAAAAACATGTGCATTTTAATTATTTTTTCGTTAACATCTTTGATTCCCAAATTTTATAAATTTGGATTGTATATTAAATAATCAAATTTTCTAATATAACTAAAAAAACCACTTACAGTAAATAAAATTAAATGTTATAATAAAAAATATATATAATTATTTATTGAATTTATATATAATTTATTGAATTAAAATCCCATGTTTTTAATTTAATTTTAAAACAATCGAATGTGACACGCTAAAACTCTACCTGAAACAAGATTGTCATAAAAAGGTATTTGCATAGTATGGGTCAATCTGTTAATTATAAAAGATTAATTATTCTTATAATATTAAATAATTAATATATATTAACACTTACGAGTTAATTAGAATAATATAGGATTTTTATCAATTCTAAATTATTTAATAAGAATCATTTATATTAAAATAACAATAATGTCCATTTTGACATTATATATTTAATATTAAATTTAAAATATCAATATTATATTTGAATTCAATTAAATTTAACTTATATGATTATAACATGATATATTAATTAATAAAAAAAATATAAACTATAATTCAATCAATTAGCATCATTTTTAATTTTTATAGTATCATTTATTTTAGTTAATTATTAACTAAATAGTCATTATGATGGAGTTTCTTAAGAATTTTAAGTACTTAACCATCTATAAAATTAATTGATAATTTATTATGAAAAAAACAACATTTATATATTTCAAATAGATATATTTAACTAAAAATATTATGTTTTTAACCTGACTTAATGTTTTAGAAATATTAAAGTCAAGGAAAGATAACTTTTTAATTTTTTCCTTACTTACCCTTTTTTATAGAGAACTTATATTTAGTAGTGTCCCAATAACCAATAAAGATATAAACAAGTGGTTAAATGGTCATATATGGGAATCCAATGGATCATGGACATGTTTCCAAGCCATTTTTTCCCTTAATAATCAGGTTTACTCCCTTATTAAATATAATCATGCCATAATTACCATAATTAATTTTAATCATATTCACTAATCATTTCGGTCAAAATATTATGTTTAAGTAATTAGAAAAAATATATAATACTAATTAAATACATTTATGTATTATTTTTAAATTATAATCACAGATGTGGGAAAATAAATATTAAAGCTAATCCCACATATGGGCCGAAATAACGGGGTTTTATGGTTGAAAACATTCAAATGTTTGTTAAGATTTTATATTTAGTTTGAAAGTTAAATTTATTATAATGAATTAAATTTTATTAATATATGTATTATTCATCTAATGTGACCATAAATATAATTTTTAACATAATTTATAGTTAATAATTAATTATACAAAAAGAAAGTGTTCAATTAAAAAAAGTATTACCTTTCACTATTTATTAAAAATTATGTTTCTTCACAAATGTCCAAAAAATTAACCCTACGATAATTCTGACATTAGGAATTAAAAAATTATGTTTATTTTATCGAATTAAATTTCTAAATTTTTCTAAAATTATTTTTATTATTAAATTTGATTCATTTCATTAAACAATATTATTATAAAAAAAGGACATTACCAAAAATATTATCATTCATTATGAATATGTTTTATTTATATAAAAAACAATATTTTATATTTATTTACTAATATTATTAATGTATATTTTATAATTCTCATATTCAAATAATTGAAATAATAAAAATAGATGTCTTGTAGAATGCCATTATTGCGTGCATCGTATGCCCAGTTAGTATTGCATGTAGCGCAAGCCAAGTTGGTATTTCATTTAGTGAAAGTCACAATGGTATTGCGTGTTAAAGGTATTTTTTAGTTAGATTTTTAAATATAAGTATATATATATAAATAATTATTTCTAGTTTCATATAGAGATTAACAAATTGAAAAGATTATTTAATTCGAAAAAAAAAACAATCCTCATAATCATGGGGTGTTACATTATACCCCTCTTAAAGTAAATTTCACAATCAAAATTTGTCTATGTTATCAAAGGACTAATATTATAATTTTTCATTCATATTGACCCTCATCATTAAAATGGATACTAAAACATACCATTAAAAGGGAAATGTGCATCCATAAAAATAACCCTATGTAATATATAAATATGTTTCCACTAGGGACAATATCTGTGGAATGTGAAAACATGGTTATGGATGAAAACCCATACCATCCAGTTCTAATGGAGACTGATATAGAACAATTCTAGGATAATGCCAATAACCAAAAATCTATAAACCTGTAATGACGTAAGGGACCTTCTGATTCATCGGTAATGTATGTAAAAGAAAAAAAAATTTGTTTAAAGATCCATTTTATATAGTTAATGTATTTTCATTAAAACAATTACTTTATTGATTCATGAAAAACATCACCATTTATTTTTTTCATCTACATCACAAATTCCAATATATAGAAGGTTAATTTTTTATTTCTAAAGTGCTAACAGATCACAAGTTCCTTGATAAAATATCCCATATGTCATCAGTTATCATAAACTACATATTTCTATAATAGGATATCCAATATGCATAAATCCTCATCTGATAATATAATACATAATCATTCCGTATATAGTAAAGCATATAAACCTTCTAAATGATGAAAATCCAAATAATTAGAATGAAGACACAAAATCTACTTCACATTGACTATCCTATATAAAAAAATTATCTCTTGGTTATCACATTCCAAATTTGTGTAGACCCTCATTATATATTCTATTGAAACACTGTAATAACTTGAAAAACCATAAATCCAAATAAAAAAACATGGATAATTTCATATTCCAATGTATATTATTTTTACTCCATAAATCCAAAAATGTTGTACAGATTATTAGTTGTAGTATAAAACACCTATAAATAGTTCCACACTTAGTTCCAAGATAATCAGTACATTTTGATTTACTTATTCATATCCCTTATATATTTATCCAAAAAACATTATTATAATTTAAGGAACATGTTAAGGGTTTACTTCCCTTAGATAAAATGTTAACATAAATTAGATAACCATTATAGTCTATCATGACCATTAAACATATTCTTGTAAATAGTTATAAATTCATAAATTTAACTGTCAATATTTAAATCAACATTTTAATTTGGGAATACAAATACATAAATACTAAGATTAATTCATCCTTAATTCATAGATAATAATACCTCATTCGTTTCATATTTCTTCCCTAGTTTCTTCATCCTCACCAATAAAACCGTTACTCACAGCACATTTTTTATTCTCTTTAGGATGTTTCCTCTTGGAACATTGAGATGCATAATGACCATTTGGTCTGCACTTAAAAAACATAATCAATGATGATGAATTAAGGAGGCCAAAATTCTACAACATTTCATTAACAAAACACTCAATTTTTTCTGTTCAGTTACATTCATTAAGCCCTTCTTTCCATAGTAATAAAAATTATTATTACACTAATACATTCATATAGTTGATTCTATCCACACTCATGACACAAATGAAACTAAATTTTTTTTATTTCATGTTCTTCATGACACTAACTATCAGAGAAATCCATGTTTATTTTCCTTGGTGAGTCTGAGAGTTTATTATGTTAAATGTTGTTAATCATGTTTCTTGAAATTTGATTAGGCATAATCACAACATCATTCACTCCTATTATCATCCCACTTGACTCCATGTCGTAAAATCTCTCATCAACTTCATCATTAACCTAGATCTTTCTGGTTCCCACCATTGACCAAAACCATAAGCATATTTTGATCATTACATATCATAGTAGAAACCACATAGTAATGAAAATAATTTAAAATAAGATTTATAAATCATGAAAAATTACTTAATCTATGACACCTTGGGTTTATCCTAGTTTATTCATAGGAAACTTATATCTAAATCTTTCATGATTTTTCATGGATAGTTTTTGAATTCTAATATCATATACCTTGGGATTGTTAAATAAAGCCTGATGCAAGGTCCGTTTTGGTCTACCTGATTACCACGAGTCAAGCCCAGAACATCTCTTCAGAGTTGTTACCCCTAGTTATATATGTGATAGAGCCACATCCACTTATAGTATCAAAAGGTGATATATTTCTTGGAAACCACTAACTCTATCAGTTACAAATATACAAGGACATTATTCAAAATGATAACTCATTCTTATACTTATCCTTAAAGACATACCTAGACATATCCTTAGAAATAAACGTAGTTATCTGAATAATGTTTTATCATGAAAGTTTCTATAGGTTAAATAAAACATTAATTTGATACCAGATATTATGACCTAGGCTTAACATACATGGATATTTCTACTTTTTAGATAAATATTTAGTGCATTACAGAAAATAAATTCAAGAGGACAATAATAGTTTAGTGTCTCTGGAAACATGGAAACAAAATCTTCAATCCGAATTAAAGATATTCACTATGATAGGAATGGTGATTAAATGAAGCCTAAAATTTTATTAAAATATTTATATTCATTATATTGAATGTAAAATGAATGTTTATGTTCCCCATTAAAGTGTTTAGGTGCCTAAAAAACATGTTTCTCATAGAAGGAAAATAGAAAGAAAAACATACTTGAAAATTTGGATAATTTTGAAACATAAACCACATGAATCAATAATAATAAAATTATAATGTGAATACCCATATATTTTAGTTCAATATATAAAGAATACAATAATGGAAAAAAATACTCCACGTTATAGGAATGATTGGTGATCATGGATTGTATCTTAGAGAAATTAAATGTTAGATGAAATATACATACCTTATATCTTAAATATCCCCATACTCATACCAGATTATTTTATAATAAAAATAATTTTATTATAAATATTATACTAAATAATATTCTTACATCAATTTCGATATTTTTTTAATATAGGATTATATTACAATCATTTTGATGATCCAATGTTAAGGTTTCACCTTGTGTAATATTCTCATTATTCATAGAATGTGCCTTGTTTTGTTTTATAGTTGATCCTTATACTTATATAATTATTAAAAAGAATAAATAATGTTAAAAACATCAGGTATATCTAGTATTTATATATTTTAATAATCTATGGAATAATTTTGTATGTAATGGAATACAATGATCGTGTAGATGGTATGATGAATGTACGCATGAATGTAGTTTTATAATTTTGTTGTCGTATTTAATAAAAAATGTATATAACATATGTATATATATACATATATATAATTATTTCAGTATGATGGTTATATCTTATATATCATATAATTTCATTAAACAAACCCTTAATACATTCCATGTGGTGTGTGAATGAATCACATCGCGTTGAGGGGGTGGAAATTCACAATTCCTCAAACGAGATAATAATATTAACAAAAAATGGATGGTAAAAAGGATGTGTGTTACATAATGAATAAATATGCATAGATATATAATAAAAAAATATACTACATATATAAATTTATTTTCCATCATAATGGCCAGCACAATTGGTTGTACAAGTGAAATGAATAACCATCATTTCGAGAGGCAGTTATTTGATGTACAATTAAATTGTGTGATCAACACCCATTTGATGGAGGTGTGTGTATGTGTAGGTCAGAACCACTACATAAAACATCATATAATATGGTTGATATTGGTTTTTTCCCAAAATGATGTATACAAATGGCTTGAAGGGGTGGATAAGCAATATAAAGGAAAGGAGCTTGAGACAAGACAATATCTCTAAATTTGATAACTCTTTTTGGATTGTTAAAAAATTATTACTTAAGTGGGTTTCTAACAAAATGTAGTCTTGAAGATCCAATAAGAGATTTTTTAAGCAATTTTGGTATTTATTGGTTGAACATAATATGATTGAGTGGTGTGAGGAATGGGTAGAGTGCTTCCCTTTTCATATTGGAGGGGGAGAGTCACTATTGTAAATATACTAGGTGTTCAATAATGGGTGGTATATCACACCTAAAGATCCTCATAAATTGAAAATTTATGTATTAAAGGATATTAATGGTCTATAAAATAATCATAAATAAAAATAAATTTCCATTTTAATTATTTTGTTCTTTAACTTCTTTCATTCCACAAATTTATCATTTGGGATTTTTTATTAAAGCATCATGTTTTCAAATCTAATTAATTTTACCATTAAGGATAACATAAAGTGTAATTTATTATAAAATATATAATTCACTGATTTATTAACATTATATATACTTTATTAAATTAAAATACCAATTTTTGTAAATTAATTTTCTAACAATCACATGTGATGTTCTAAAATGCTGCTTGAACCCGACCCATATTTAAAACATATTATCATAATATGGGTCAATATGTTTATTATAAAAAATTAATTCGTCCATTAATATAATAATTTATTATATATTAAATCTTAAAAATAACTTTTTAAAATATGGGATTTTTATAAATTTTAAATCATTTTATAAGATTCATTTATATTAATATAACAATAATGTCAATTTTGTTATTATTTATTTTATGTTAATTTTAAAATATATACATTATATTGAAATTAAAATATATTTAGTTTACAATTGAGTAACATGAAATATTAATCTAAATAAATAAATAAATACAAAAAATCAATAAAATAACTTCACTTCCAATAATTATAGTATCATTTATTTTAGTTATTTAATAACTAAATAATCATTATAGTTATCTTTCTGAATACTTTTAAGTACATAATAAATTTCAAAAAATTATTGATAATTTAATATGATTAAAACAACCCATATATCTTCCAAAAAGTAAATATATATTTTCATATATTTTTTTTTACTTATCTTAATGTTTTATAAATGTTAATCATATGGAACGTTCCCTTTTTTTCTTCTACGTTACAAACACTACTTTATAGGGAACATAAATTTAGTAATGTCCCAATAACCCACATATTTCTAGAAAAGATCGGAAATGGTAATATTTTATTATCCAATGGAATTTGGATAAGTTTCCTATTCATTTTGGCCCTTAATAATAAGGTTTTGTCTCTCATGGAGCTTAGTCATACCTCAATCACTATAATAAATTTTAATCACATTCATTAATCATTTTGGTCAAAAATTAAGTTCTACTCATTAGACCAAAAATATAATATGAAATACATCCATTTATGTTATATTTTCAAAATTCTATTGTCATATGATGTAAAATTAAAATTAACGCTAATGTCATAGATTGGGAAAAATAATGGGTTTTAATAATAGAAAAACATTCAAAAGTTTGTCAAGATTTTATATTAAGTTTCAATTTAATATTTAATATAATTAATTAAATTGATTAAATATATGAAATTATTATATAATTTTACATAATTTTTTTTATAAAATAACTTATCACTAAAAAATTATTAGACAAAAAGTATGTTTTTAACTAAAAAACATTAATTTTCAACATTCATAAATAACTGATTTATCTCAAAAACATCCAAAAAATTAAACGTAGGCTAATTTATACATTATAAATTAAAATATTAATTTTATTTTATGACATTTAATATCAAAATTTTCCAAAATTTTCTTTTATTATTTAAATCAAT
Source organism: Viscum album (assembly GCA_963277665.1). Taxonomy (NCBI): domain Eukaryota; kingdom Viridiplantae; phylum Streptophyta; class Magnoliopsida; order Santalales; family Viscaceae; genus Viscum; species Viscum album. The sequence goes on from OY728130.1 coordinate 1,718,293,483, forward strand.
TCATTTAATAAATCAATATTTTTAAAATGAAAGGAATTAAAAAAATATTACCTTTCATTATCAATACGTTTTATACATATAAAAAACCATATTTTAAAATAGTTTATTAATATGCTTAATGGATAGGTTATAATTATCTTATATAAATAATTTAAAATGTGATATGGTTCATAAAAACTCATTGTTTCTTGTGTCGTATTCCAAGTCGGTGTTGTATGTACCAGTATCCAAGTAGTTATTGATTTGAGTGCAATACTTGTTGGTGTTTCACGTGAAAGAAATTTCTGAATTAGTGTTTTAATATATATATATATATATAATTATTTTGAGTTTGATGTTAAATTATATATATTTAAAAGATAAATTAATTAGAAAAAAATAATTCTAAACATCTCTAGGTGTTATAAGTAGTTCGTGATTTAATCCTTGAAATATAGGCACAAAATGGAATGATAAACTATTTAAACACACAAATTATAATTTTTTTAAACTGTAAAAATAAAATCCTCCCATAATACATTGAAATATATCAATCCAATATCATCCTCCTCCTTCATGATTCAGTTATTTTGAATTAAAAAACTACTGTCACACTTTTTCACATTTTTTATTTTTTTACTTTTTTCTCAATATTTATTATTTTATTTTTCTAATGTAAATAAACATTAAAAAAATCTCATATATATTATATTATTCTTATTATAAATTACCCTAACACTATTTGTAATAATATTTACAATATCACAGTTTGACTGAATGAGACCATAAATAAGTATATAAAGATAAAAATGCTCTAATTTTCATTAATTATATAAGAGGAATTATATAAGTGTAGTTAAAATAAATTTTAATCCACATATATAATTCTTAATTTAATGCTCACATCTTCCTGTACCACGGATTTTCACTCTATATTTAAAGACCTGTAAAATTAATGGGAATTTGTTTTTAATTTTCTTTGGGATTTTACAAGAACGCAGTTTCTGATGGCACCTGATTCTGAGGCCTGGTGTGCCCGAAATCATTTTCCGAAGTTTATCTCGGGTATGTTTAGTGAACGAACGAGCGGGTTTTCTTAACTTTTGAACAGGTGCTCGGAATTGAAATCTGAGGACACTGATGGAATCATAGCGCCGATAATTTTTTAGGAACACCTTTTTCGGTGTTGCGTTTTCTCGGGTGTGGTTACTAAATTTTGGGTTAAGAAAATGAATAAAATAAAATGGGGAAACCAAATTATTTTATTTAAATTGGTTTATCCTAAGCTAAGTGGTTGAAGAGAGACCCATTGTATCCTACTCCACTAGGTAGGATATTTGTGGGGTGGGGCCCACACGAGCCCCACCTTTTCAACTTCTACGAAACCCCCACCTTTAATTAGGTAACACACCCGTACCCCCCGTTAAGTGGAAGTCAACCATTGTGTTTATCTGTTAATGAAACGCCTCTTTTTATTGGGCGGATTAAACGTTTCAATTAAATTCAATTAATTGATTGATTCTTTTTTGAATTTCAAAACGTTGTCTTTTGTGTTAATAAAATAAGAAATGTCCTATTTTTATTAGAGAAAGGTTGTGCGAGAGGGTTTTTGAGAAATCACTCAATCCATGAAGCACTCCATTATCGAGGTAGAACGCGAAGAACACGAAGAACGCCGACCTACGACAAAGGTCGACAAGAATGCCAGATCCTCAGAGATCGATGATGCGACACCGACGAATCCTTTCTCCGTGACGCGAAAATCTCCCTTCCGTGACGCCTTCTTCTGCGATGTGAAATTCCGTGACGAACCCTCTCTCGACGACGCTTGAGGTAGGGGGTTTGGTTTATTTAAATTTGTGTGGATTATATACTCGGACCTTGATTAAATTGTTGATAGTCGTTGAGCCGTTTTCTATCATAAAACCAGGAGGAGGTCGGACCGCATGAACACAGCCAACCCCCTCCCCCTTTTTGTTGGTTTTGCAAGTTGTGGCAAGAGCAAAGGTGGTGTGGTGCAACGACACCGCACAGAAACAATGTAGAACGGGCGATGAAGCGCCTCGCCGCCGCGCCTCGCTGTTGCTGCGTTTCGAAGGATCCGAAGTTTGATTAATTTTTTGCGGATTGATGGGAGATAATGAAACATGCCGCAATGTCATTTTGAAGTCTTAGTAGTGATGATCTGGTCCCAAGAGGTCCACTAGAGAAGAAGACAGGAAAAACGGACCACCGTAACGCATCTGGTGGTCCGCAGAAGACGCGGCTGGCACAACAGCACTAGCGGCCCGAGGCAGCGGCGCCCGGCGCGCCCCCAAGAAGGCCACCGCGGCTGGAGCCGCTGCTGCAGGCGGCCGGTCCCGCTGCCACACGAGACCAAGGACGATGTGGCGCCGGGCCGAATTGCTGACAGGGAGCGGCCCCCACGCAGGGGTCACAACTTCTTTCATGGGGGGGGGGGGGCACCGCACCACCCTGTTTCGATCAGCCGGACAGCCGAGTGGCCATGCGGTCGCGCCAGCGCGGCATGCCAACCGGCCGGGCCGTGCCCTTTTGGGCCGGACCTGGACCCAGTTCGGGTCGACCCGATTCGGGCTGACCCGAGGGGTCTTGGGCCGGGTCGGTCCGGCCCCGAACCCCCTATTTTTCAGGAAGTATTCGTTCAAACGCCCATAACATGGGATACAAAACTTCGATCGACGCACCGTTAGCTGCAATGCAATCCTTGGATCGAAACGGGCGTTTTGGTATATCACACTTAAGGTTTCAAAGAACTTTAGTCATGGTCGGGTTTGTTCGAACACGAAACCAACTGGGCCCTCGGAGCGGAAACACTTATATCTTGAGCTTCGGACGTCCGATTGACATGCCGTCGACATTGTTGGATTCCTTTTTATGAGACAGAACTTTTTCAATTCTTAGCCTAAGGTTTGGATGCATTTGAATAGTGGACATATTGGATTGAACCTGAAATCCAACCGGGCCCCTGGAACAGAAAAGATGATAACTTTTAGAACGTACGTCCGTTTGACGAACCGTCAGTGACAATGGTGATCACGTTACGAAACGGTCCCTATGAGTATGCCCTATGAGAGTTCGGGGTACAGTTTAGATACTGTCGAGTTGGTTCTCACATGAAACCAACCGGGCCCCTAGGACTAAAAGGCTAATAACTCAAAGACCGGGCGTCCGATTGACGTGCCTTCTGTTGCGTTGAGACCCCTATGATGAGGCGGTCCTTTGAGATACTTCTCCCTTGGACTTTTTGATACATGGAGTATCGACTAGTAGCTCGTGGAGCGGTCCCTCCCAGAGACGATCGTACGGAGTACGGAGACTGTGTAGCCAGCTGAGACCTAACGACTACTTGATCGACTCGACTTGGAATGAGTCGACTAGCCTAGTGGATGGATAACTACTTTTTTTGGGTGCAGAACCATGGCGGACGGAGCACTACTGAGTTTGGGTGCAGACCTGCGGTACTCGTCTGAAGAGTACATTTATAGGCTATTAGGGGGTGTGCACTACTGTGTTTGGGTGGCATTACCTGATGGGAAGCACTAATGTGTTTGGGTGGCTGACCCGCTGTACTCGACAGGAGGAGTACCTCAGCAGTCTTAGGTTAGTGAGCAGTATCTTGGAGTCGTGACAGGACCACTGTACACTCCAGAGACGGGGCTCTTCAGTAGTTACAGTTTCGATAATGAAAATATTGGTTTGAGCTGAGTCTATGACTTATGTGTTTACCTAATGATTGATATGGGTCACTTGATAACTTAGGTAAATGTATAGGGACTTACCTGGTTCGTGGTTATCCGTTGATTTCAAAACCTTTGTGTTTCCTCATGATTGAGATGGGTTACTTGATAACTTTGGTATAAGTATGGGTATATACCTATGTAATGGTTATCTGTTGAGATCCTTCTTTGTGGTTATACTTTTTGTATTTAGTGAGACCTTGAGGGTCTCCGGGTCCCTACTGAGTATCATATACTCACCCATGCACAGGATATGCCTGCACCTCATTGTGTTGGTTGCAGACGACGGGAAGCACTGACAGAGGCAGAGTGTCCGATGACTGGACAGTACCCAGAGGTGGACCACATGATGACTCAGTATCCAGAGGTGGACTTCACGGCGAGACGACACTCGGAGGAGGTTGACAGGAGAGAGTGTTGTGGAGGCTATCTGTACTTATCCTTCAAGTAGGATCCGTGGTGGACGATCCAGGAGCTGCACTATCTGTACCTACCCTACACGTAGGACCATGGTGGACGATCCAAGAACTGTGTTATCTGTACCTACCCTTCAGGTAGGATCTGAGGAGGACGACCCAGGAGCTGCTTCCTTTCTACCAACTGTTTCTCGTTTTCTGTCTTACTTTTGTTCAGTTGTAGCTGTACTTTCAGTTGGGTTTGTATTCTGGACCATTTAATTTTCAGAACTTTCTTTTGTACTTAGTGTTTTACTTCCACTTGTACTCTGTGGTATTTTTTTACTTTTATAAAGGAAATTCCTTCCCAGTTATCGGTATTTACGCCTTTGGTGCTAGTCGCCAGCCCCTGCCCTATAGAAGGTGGGCTTGGGGTAGTAACAGCACGTGCCCTGAGGATGGGTCGTGACAAATTGGTATCAGAAGATTTCGGTTCTACTGCAGAACCCAGGACTCTAATATTTTTCTATGTGAAACAATAATGTTATGAGTACCGAGTGTGGTTTTCAGTTCAGTGAGTCCAGTGTTTGTGTGACGGCCGACGTATCTGTACACCAGGACCATGACAACTGATTTCCATCTTTGTACAAGAAAATCACTGATTGCGTGTGTGTTTCCAAGAGTTTTAAAGTCATCTCAAACCAGGTCATCTCACAAGGTTTAAATCGTTGACCATGTCGCATCTGTTCAGGATGTCTCCATGCAGACTGTCAGTTGGAGTTCCGAGATAGTACTCGATGATGGCCCACCGAGCGGTGAGGCTCTGGTGTGGGGCCCTTTTTACTATGTTGGCACCCTCGGGTGGTGTACCAGCTGCACCAACACCTATTGGGCAGCAGATTCCACCCGGCTTACTAGCGAACTATACACACTGGCAGAGAACGATACATGAGTTCCAGCAGTAGAGGCCTCCGAGGTTACGAGGCGAGGCAGATTCCCAGACAACAGAGGACTAGCTGGAAGCGATTTCTAGAGTTTTCCACCTAGATGAGACATCAGTAGAGTGGATGGTGTACTTGGATACTAGTGTTTTCCATTGAGTGATCATGAGGATGATCCGCATAGCGATGAAGCTACGGTACGTGGAAAGATGCTTGGGATAGTGCCTTTATGTAGTGTGTCAGCTATGCATCACTACTTGTTGGTCTGTAGTTACAACCAGCGGTACCGGTAGGTTACATATATAGGATTACTACCTTACACGTGTTCCAAAATAAGATACCCTCAAGATCCGAGGCAAGCCCGACTCACAAGCAGCTGAGAACTGGCTTGAGGAGGGGGCTGAGAGTTTTCTAGAGCTTATATAGCTTTGTCAGAACGATGTTTCATTAGCCGAGTCATCTGTAGGCAGTATACAGATGATGCAGAGGTCCAGGAGGACAAGACCAACAATTGGGCGATCTCGGGTTTTAGGATCGGTGGTGCGAGGCACCTGGGGTGGGGTCAGAGCCAGGAATGCCAGAAACAGACAATGTTACGCTTGTGGCAGGAAGGGCACATGGCACGTGACTGTCCGTCCCCCCGCACTGTTGATCCGCAGGCATTGGAGGAGCCACCGAGGCAAAAGCAGCATCAGGTGCTTGACCAATAGCCGAGTGGTGGGAAAGGAAGTTGGACTCTGAGACCAGGTGGATAGGATCAGAACTAGTGGATACTTTATTGTTCTTGGTACTTCTAGTTCCATGTTGTTGGTTTCCCATTTCTGTCTTTGTACTATGATCTGCAATAATAAAATACACTTATCCATGTGATTTTTCTTTCCTGTCGTTTTGTATGGTTGATACTGAGAGGTCCCAGTTTAAACTGTTGACTTGACCATCACTATCGAGATTTCTATCGGAGGTGACCCAGTGACCACACACTGATGCCGATAGTGTGACTCGTCCCTTGGAGGCGAGAGTGACGGTTAGATATCTTGATAGTAGCGTCGTGGCCTTACGACGTCATCCATGGCATGAATGCATCATTCATGTCAGGATTTACTGTATTAGGTAAAGGGAGTGGTTCATCCAGGGGATGAGACCATGTTTTTCTATTTGGCGATGGATAAATCTTAGCAGCTCTTAGAGATCATAGGCAATGAAGGTGCAGATCATCCAGGAGCGGATGAAGACTGCACAGTGCTGTAGAAATAGGAAACTGGTTCCAGTCTCAGAGACTTGGGCGTGTGAATGTTTCAAAAAGGAGAAATGTTAAGGACAGATAAATCTACAGAGCAGCAGACGTGGAGGAAGAGCTAGGAGAGCAGCATCAGGTGGTGTACATTTCAACATGCTACAACCACCCGTCGTAGCTGTCCCCATCAGGATCAGGGAGCTGGGGGGCAGGGGAAGAGTGCAGTTACATGCGGTCAAGGAGTGTGATCCAATGTCCCAGAAAATGATTCAAGTGATAGTCTATGTCCACTACTAGATACCGTAGTAATAGACATTGATATTAATCATTCCTTCCTTCCATGAATCTTGTCCCAGACCTAGAGTTTCCGAGAAGCAGTAGACTTGACATTCATGTATGAAGATACCTTGGGAGGAGACTCGATGATCACACTTACGCTGACAGTGTGGTATGACCCTCGAGGCGAGGGTTTCAGTTGGAATCTCTTGGTGGAAGTGTCGAGGCCTTACAACGTTGGTCTCGGTATGAATTGGATTCACAATTCATGCTCAGATTTACTGAATTAGGGAAAAAGGTTGTGGTTTAACTACAACATCGGGATGAGTTTTCCTTGGTCGGTGAAAAGGATACCCAGGGCAGCACCGGATTAACTCATGCATAGGAGGGTGCGGCTGATCACTATTGAGTCATTCAACCTTACCCTCATGACATCCTGTGTTTTGAGATTCAGTTCTAAACTGGAATTGGAGGCCTCTTGAGTTCGAGGATGACGATCACATCCTTATACGGGTCTCACCTCGACGAGGTTTACGGAGATGTGGCCAATGCGGCAAGTTATGTTCGAGGTTCAAGGGACCTTATTAGGTCCTCAGCTGGGTAGGCGAGGTGTCTTACCGTTTGATCCATCCAACTCAGTTGCACCAGGTGCACGATGGCATCGGCGTATCTCGACTAGGAAGATATGTGCTTGACCCGAAACATATCATCGATCATGAGGAGCGGGAAATTGGCGATGGGGTGACTTTTATAGAGTATTAGTAGGAGGTGAGTATCAATAGGAGCGTTCCTAAGAGGACCGTCGATTATTCTTGTGCGCTTTCATTGGCAGCACGGGAACCTCCAGGTGGGCACATGGGAGCAGAAGGCTCAGATGGGTGCTAAGTAGCTCTTTTGTATACCTAGTTTGTGTTAAAGCTTTACGAGGACATAAATACATGAGGTGGGAGTAATGTAAAGACCCGTAAAATTCAAGGTAATTTTTTTTATTCTCGTTGGGATTTTACAAGAAATCAGTTTCTGATGGCACCTAATTCTGAGGCTTGGTGTGCCCGGAATCATTTTTCAAAGTTTAGCTCAGGTACGTTCAGTGAACAAATGAGCGGGTTTTCCTAACTTTTGAACTGGTGCTCGGAATCAAAATATGAGGACACCCATGGAATAACAGCACCGGTAATTGATTAGAAACACCTTTTCCAGAGTTGCGTTTTCTAGGGCGTGGTTACTAAATTTTGGGTTATGTAAATGAATAAAATAAAATGGGGCAACCAATTTATTTTATTTAAAGATGTTTAACCTATGCTAAGTGGTTGAAGTGGGACACACTATATCCTACTCCACTAGGTAGGATATTTGTGGGGTGGGGCACACACGATCCCCACCTTTTCAACATCTATGAAACTCCCACCTTTAATTAGGTAACACACCCGCAACCCCCCCGTTAAGTGGATGTAAACCCTTGAATTTATCTATTAATGAAACGCCTCTTTTTATTGGGCGGTTTAAACGTTTCAATTAAATTCAATTAATTGATTTATTCGTTTTTGAATTTCAAAACGTTGGGTTGTCTGTCAATAAAATAAGACAAGACATATTTTAATTATAGGTTTTTTGTGCGAGAGGGTTTGGGAGAAATCACTCAAGCCTTGAAGCACTCCTTCCACGATGAAGAATGCGAAGAACGGAAAAAATGCGAAGAATGCGAAAAACACCGACCTCCGACGAAGGTCGACAAGAACGCCAGATCCTCCGAGATCGACGACGCGACGCTGACGAATCCTTTCTTTGCGACGCGACGATACCCCTTCTACGACGCCTTCTTCCGCGATGTGCAATTCGGTGAAGAACCCTCGCTCGACGATTCTTGAGGTGGGGGTTTGGTTTATTTAAATTTTTGTGGATTATATCTTTGGCCCTTGATTAAATTGTTGATTGTCGTTGAGCCGTATTCTATTGTAAAATCAGGAGGAGGTCAGACCACACGAACACGACCGACCCCCATCCCCCTTTTTGTTGGTTTTGCATGTTGCGGCATGAGCATAGGTGGTGTGGAGCAATGACACCGCATGGAAACAATGAAGAACGGGCGATGAAGCGACACACCATCATGCCACGCCACTGCGACGTTTCGAAGGCTCCGAAGATTGGTTAATTTGCGGTGGATCGACGGGAGACGACGAAGTAGGCCGCAATGGCGTTTTGAGGTCTTCACAGTGAGGAGATGGTCCCGGGAGGACCACTGGTGAAGACGGCAGGCAAAACAGACCACCGGAACACGTCCGGTGGTCCGTGGAAGACCCCGCCGGCGCGCCGCACCGAGACGGTGGCACCGACGGCCGCCAGGAAGGGCTGCCTTGGCTGAAGCCGCGGCGGCAGGCGGCTGGTCCCGCAGCTGCACGTGACCAAGGACGACACAGCCCCGGGCCACGTCGCTGGCAGGGAGCACCCCCCACGCGGGGGTCCCGACTTCTTTCACGGGGGGCAACCGCACCGCCCTGTTCCGCTCAGTCGGACAGCCGAGCGGCCACGCGGCCGCGCCAGCGCGGCAGGCCAACCATCCGGGACGCGCCCAGGCCGGGCCAGGCCCTTTTGGGCCAGACCCGGACCCCGTTTGGGTTGACCCGGTTTGGGCCGACTGAGGGGGTCTCAGGCCGTGTCGGTCTGGGCCCGAACCCCCTATTTTTCAAGCAGTTTTTGTTCAAACTCCCATAACTTGGGCTATGTACCTCCGATCGACGCACCGTCATCTGTGATGTGGTCCTTGGATCGATACAGTAATTTCGGTATATCACACTAAAGGTTTTGGAGAACTTTTTTATGTCCAGGTTTGTTCGAACACGAAACCAACCGGGCCCTCGGAGCAGAAACACTTATATCTCAAGCTTCGGACGTCCGATTGACGTGCTGTTGACTTTGTTGGATTCCCCTTGATGAGACAGAACTTTTGGAATTCTTTGCTAGAGTTTTGGACGCAGGTGGATAGTGGACGGGTTGGATTGAACTAGAAATCCAACCGGGCCCCTGTAATGGAAAAGCTGATAACTTTCAGACCGGACGTCCGTTTGACGAACCGTCACCAGCGTTGGTGATCATGTTGAAAATGGTCCCTATGAGTATACCCTATCAGAGTTTGGGGTACAATTGAGATACGGCCGAGTTTTTTTGCACAAGAAACCAACCGGGCCCCGGGATGAAAAGGCTAATAATGCACAGACCGGGCTTCCGATTGACGCGCCATCTGTTGCGTTGAGACCACTTTGACAAGGTGGTCCTTTGAGATACTTCTTCGTGGGACTTTGTGATACATGTAGTATTGACCAATAGCTCGTGGAGCAGACCCTCCTGGAGATGAGCGTACGGAATACGGAGACCGTGTATCCGGCTGAGACCTGACGACTGCTTGACCGACTCGACTTAGAGTGATTCGACTAGCCCCGTGGACGGAGCACTACATTGTTTGGGTGCAGACCCATGACGGACGTAGCACTACTGAGTTTTGGTTCAGACCCGTGGGACTCATCTGGAGAGAACCTCTGCAGGCTACTTAGGGGTGTGTACTACTTTGTTTGGGTGGCATACCCCGGCGGGAAGCACTACTGTGTTTGGGTGGCTGACCTGCGGTACTCGATAGGAGGAGTACCTCAGCAGTCTTTGGTTAGTGAGGAGTACCTCAGAGTCATGACAGGACCACTGTATACTCCAGAGATGGGGCTCTTAAGCAGTTACGGTTTCGATAATGAAAATCTTGGTTTGATCTGAGTCTTTGACCTATGTGTTTACCTCATGATTGAGATGAGTCACTTGATAACATAGGTATATGTATGGACATATACCTGGGTGGTGGTTATCCTTTGATTTCATAACCTTTGTGTTTCCTCATGATTGATATGGGTTACTTGATAACTTTGGTATAAGTATGGGATTATACCTAAGTAAAGGTTATCTGTTGAGATCCTTCTTTGTGATTATCCTTGTTGGATTTAGTGAGACCTTGAGGGTCTCAGGGTCCCTACTGAGTATCGTATACTCAGCCTTGCATGGGATATGCCCGCACATCATTGTGTTGGTTGCAGACGACGGGAAGCGTTGAGAGAGGTCGAGTGTTCAAGGACTGGATGGTACCCGGAGGTGGACCACACGACGATTCAGTATCCGGAGGTGGACTTCACGGGGTGACGACACTCGGAGGAGGTTGACGGGAAAGAGCGTTGTGGAGGCTATATGTACTTTCCTTTCAGGTAAGATCCATGGTGGACGATGCAGGTGCTGCGCTATCTGCACCTACCCTTCCCATAGGACTGTGGTGGATGATCCAGGAGTTGTGTTATCTATGCCTACCCTTCAGGTAGGATCCGAGGAGGACATCCCAAGAGCTTATTCCTTTCTACAAGCTGTTTTTCTTTTTCTGTTGTATGTTCGTTCAGTTGTTGCTATACTTTCAGTTGGGTTTGTATTCTGGACCATTTACTTTTCAGCACTTTCTTTTGTACTTACTGTTTTACTTCCGCTTATACTCTGTGGTGTTTGTTTACTTTTATAATGGCAATGCCTTCCCAATTACTGGGATTTATGCCTTTGGTGCTACTCACCATCCCCTGGGCTATGGAAGGTGGGCTTGTGGTAGTCACGGCACGGGCCCCGAGGACGGGTCGTGACACTATAGTTCCATGTAAAATATCTCCCTTATGAATCTCAAAAAAATTATTGAATTTATTAGAAGGGTCGAGGAAATTAATATAATTTTATTGTAATATTGATTAATATTAAATTATTTCATTTATTGTATAGTGTTTATAGATGGTTAGACATAATTTAGCTCCATATTTAATGGTGTATTCAAAATAAGTAGCCTCAAGCATATCAATATGGTCGTAAAAATTTACATGGTTTGTTGAGATAAAAATGAAATTTATGGTACTAATATATGTCTAATGGTCTCATAATAAATATGTTCTGTGGATGAATATACAAAAATTATGTAAAATACCTATTGATTTTGGAATTTAATGATATAAGTAAATAACTGAAGACATGAATTCTATTTAATATGACAACTAATGAGAAATTCAGAAGTTACATTTAGACGTAAAATTAAATCCATTCCTAGTACTATATTTATTCTTCAACAAAAATAAATATAAAATATAAAATATTAATATATAAAAATATTAATTTAATTTCCATGTTTGTTAGGAAAATTTCATGTCAAAAGAATGTATCCAAACAAAAATGACTCTGATATCTAGGTTTTCAAGAAATAAATAATGTGGCTGCCACGAATTTCCACCCATACATAAAAAAATTAGTTTCTATTAAATTTTAGATCATGGTGAGAATATATAAAGGGGAAATTCTAGCGACATTTTAAAGATAAGGCATAAAAATTTGATATAATATAAAATTATTCTAATGAAAATAATTCTCTTATAAATATTATATGGGATTAATGTTGAATATTTATATTGGTTATAATTGCAAAGTGGTTCCGGAAATGATAATTATTCACATCAAATTTGTGAAGTCATAGAAAATAAGAAAATATATATATAAATAATAGTATAAATAAAATATTATTTTCATTTAATCTATCAAATAATTCATTAAGTAGTGAAATTATTTGAAAAATATAAAATAATACATGAAAAAAACATATTATAAATAAAAATAAATTCAGTTCTAAAAGTAAATGGGATGGAAAAATCATATTAATACATTTTTATATCCCTTAAATCCATATATGATTATCCTCATGATCAGGACACTAAATCCATCTAGACACATCAACAAATTTTTTTTTACACAAATGGATTAATGTGATAACAATGGGATGGTGTATCTTCCCTTTTATAGAAATCTACTACTTGATAAAAGTACTTATCGTAGAAGATAATAGTAGTATATTTGAGGTAGATAATATCAACTATAGAATCTATATAATTGATAACTCTTTAATTGTAAACTTTGACCTTTTTTAGTTATTAGACCTATGTGTAGTACCTCTAATAATGTAATTGTAGAAATTCACTTTACCATCTTGTGGGATGAAATAAAATAAGTTTGATGAGAATAATTATCAATTTTTTCATTATTAATAGCAATGAACTATTGGTGCACTGACTATCTATGATCCCAATTAGTGGAATGTGTGTTCTCACAAGATATTCCCCTTAGTTTTTTTGAGGCTACTCATGCATATGGTTGATGAGTGAAGAGGGAAATGTGTGGATTGGGGATTTGTATCTTTGTTGTCGGAAAAATTACCAATTGTTCTCCATGATTAAATAGATGTTAAGAAAAAATATAGAAATTTATCCTCCTAATCAGTGGTCGATGGAGACATGTGATCATGTCATATAGTTTTCTTATCTTTATTTTATATAGGTTTTTTATCCATACACAGATAAATTCTATGACTTGTCATCTAGGGAATTATACCCCTCTACAAGGTAATCATATTTAACATTATACCCATCCTTATCCCCCTCCTTAAATATTCGCATTCTAAAAATATATATTTAATTAATCCTAATTTAAACCCCTCCAAAAATATTATATATTTAGTGACAAATAAAACACCCCTTGTTTTTTATCCAAATGGTTACTGAAATTGTAAACATGAAATTCTCATTATACATATTCACATGGAATTTATATTTATGTAAAAATTGTGGATTTTGTCTCTGGTTATACCTTCATAAAATGTGGATTTAAATAAAACATTCAACATACTTACTACCACCTGTGAATCTCCACTTTTAACCTTTTATAGGGAGGTCCATATGATTAATCCAACGAAGAGGCCCCCTATTTTTTCTGGTCATCATTTTCTTGGGGTCATTTATAAAATTGGGGTAAAATGATATCACGTACTACTTATTATATTATTTAATATTAGTAGGAACAAGTATCATCACCTTTCTTCTTAGGACTACAAATTTTTTTATATATTTAATAATATCCTCACTAAAAATCACTTTTTGAATGGCTTCACTACAACCTTCCTAACCAAATGGTAAAATTCACTAATTTTATCCCTAATGTAAATATAGATTACAAAATAAATCGTCTTAAATATGTATTTTGTGCTCATATTGCATCTCATGGAAAACCTCATAGAATGTTTTCTTCATATTGATATTCTGAAAACCCCACAAGACCACGATTTTACTTGTTATGAATGCTTTTTTTACTACATGGTAAATCATTATTGATATGAATTTTATATATTCCCTATGAAATAATAGATATTATACTATGATGCATACTTACATGGTAATAATTCCAAGTGGAATGATTTGATTGATATTTCCTAGTAATTGGATAATGTGAGGGTGATGGTGGTCATCTTTTTTAGAGTTTGGATGGTAAGATTATGACATCTGAAAAATGATTACTATTTTACTCTTTATCATGGGGTTTTTGTGTAATGGTATTTATGTTTTCCTTTGAAATAATATTTATCAAATTGAGGGTAAGAGATACAATTTCTATGGGATAAATAATGTTGAATTTTTTGTTGTAATGGTTTAGTTTTAGATAAAATTAAATTGCATCGATATGGAAATTTATGATATATTGGGGAATGGTGGTGATTCCATAACATAACACAAAATATAATATATGGTTACCTTATGTTCGATAGTATTTTTGAAATATTACGATGTTAAACCTGCATTTTTCCTAATATTTCTAGTTGAGAGTGACATGGATGGTAATAATTCATCTCACTGTTCAGACTGAATATTTTACATCCCTCAAATATTCCACAAAAATGATTTGCGTACATCTGTTCATGGATTGACCATAATACAATCCATATAATTATTATATTCCATATAATTTAAATTTCATTCTATATGGCATTGATTTTATAGTATTTTGATATAGTAACATCATTGGATATTATTTTTTATTTTCACTGAGAATAAATCTAGGAAGAAGTCACTTTTTAAAACTTTTGGAAAAATATTACACTTATGATTCCTTTGTTCATAACCTTGACTCCTGAACTCAATAGAAAACCCATGGATATATATTATCTCTAGGTGATATTGTCTTTTATCATCCATGTACTGATGAAAATATGAACACATCAAACTAATTTGACATGATACTTATTCCTAGTGTGGCTATATGATCATATTTTTAATTGACATTGAAACAATTAATTTTGAATTTAATTTGATATTATATCCCATAAGGATCTATAAAGGAGTTTTGGTTTTTTTATCAAAGTCTCATAACCAACAAAAACTCTCAACACACTCTAAATTAAATTAAAAAGTATAATAAGAAAACATGTCAGGATATCGTCTTAGTGAGTTCTTAATTATACATCAAGAGAAATAAATTCCATTCATATTAATTAAAACATAAATTATAGAATAAAAAATTCATTAAATACGTCCATGTAAATCATAATTAACTTCCCATTTATAGTTAATATTATCTTATTCTCTCTGTTAATATCAAAATATCCTTGTAGGAACACAGTGACCACAACGAAATGCCACATCCGTCAAAATTTAAATTCTCCCTGAACTTTAGTTCAATTATTATTTAAATCAAAAAATTATATCATTAGGTAAAAATGTTCATTTAGTGATTAATAAGCCATGTAGGTTCTTAGTCATTTTCAT
Source organism: Viscum album (assembly GCA_963277665.1). Taxonomy (NCBI): domain Eukaryota; kingdom Viridiplantae; phylum Streptophyta; class Magnoliopsida; order Santalales; family Viscaceae; genus Viscum; species Viscum album. Next base: position 1,718,308,705 of record OY728130.1, read on the forward strand.
ATAAACTGATTCATTTACAAAAATATCTCATATACATTCTTCCAACTCATCTATATATAGTAGTTAGTTATCACCATTATGTTATGTATCTATCTTCATCTTCCACATAACTTAAAAAATATTGGTGCTCTAATAAAAAATATCATGGACTCCTATTTTCATTTTAGAATGGTTTCATTGGAATCAGTTTCCAATATTTATTTCTGAAAAAATGAATCATCTACCATTTTTATATAATATTTACTACTTTAGTTTAACATATTTTCATAAATATTATTATTTTATTGTTTATTTAGATCCAATTATAAAATTGTTTTAAGATTTTATGATGTAATGGAATTTTATATAAATTTATATTTATGAATAAATCCCCTCATAAATTTGTTTTTTAGTTGTGTAACATTATCAGTTATTGAAAATTTTGATATTATGGACCCTGAATTTTTTTTATTTTTTATTAAATTGATGACCACAGTATATGTATTAAGAGAATTAGATTTTACATTAACAAATTTTGATATGTTTTCTAGACCTATTATAATGTACATATTTATAAATAAATCAATAAGGTCCCTATGAATTAAAATATATATACGGTGAATAATGTTACATCTAGAATATAGTGTTATAGAATAACATTACTTCTTCCAATATTACTAATTTTTATTAAGCAATCAAATGTATTCATAAGATCGTTTGAAAATATATATCGGGTCTGATAAAATAATCCAATGAAAAAATATATTGTAAATTGTTCTATTGGGACCTTGAATTCCCTATGTAGGTGATGAATTATCAAATTCCATCTCACTCAACATTTTATATTCATGTTGTGTCTCCAGATTAGTTCATATCGAAATTCCATAAATAAAAGTAGATCATCCTATAAATAATATGATACATTGTCTAATAAAATATCCCCTTTAAAACAATTAAATTGATGATAAAATATCTATTTCAATATAACATTTACTATATCAGTTTATAATGTAATGACATAATGGTCAGTATAAAATAATTCATTATTTGGGAACTGATCAGTAATATTATGATCTTATTCATGTTTTATATGTGGTCTTTATAACCATGGCATGTGGTCAACCAACACATTCTGTGAAAAACATATTTTTTTATAGTTTCATGTAACATATAAAACTCTATCAGTTAAATCATTTTTAGTTTTTTATACTACATTTAATGTAGCTACCTTATGTCAATAAGATTAGTGTAAACAATTACTCGGTAGTGGAAAATTTTTTACATGAATTTATCATGAATATATTACAACATGAAGCCATCTCAAGAGTGGTTTATTTAATCTTCTTTAATTACTTGTGGATGATTAATGATATATGGGTTAAAATATATGATTAAATATCTGTGATATCATATTTTCCTTTGTGTAATTACTCACATTATACATTATCTCAAATACATTTCCTAGTTTGGAGAGAATATAAAAAGAGATTCAAATAAATTATGTTTAAAAATTGAAAATCATTCTTTAAAATATTTTTCAAAATAAAATATAAATTTATTACTAAAATATGAGTGATGTTTTAGGATATCTTGGAAATGATTTAATGAGTTTCAAGTTGTATATTGTGTCTCCTTAAGTATTTTAATACCCAATACCTAGGTCATATCAAGATGCTCTTTTATAAATCTAATTTTTACTGGATCAACCTAAATTTCATTCCTTGAAATTCAATACCCATGTACAATATATATTTGTACCATGATGTGGAAGTTGAACTAGTTGTCACTAAGAACAGTTTTGCCCATATTTTTAGCACCAAGTCTAAATTTATTATTTACCCTTCAAATGATCAACTGTAGAAAAAACATTAATCCATAAATATTTATAATCTTTATTCCACTATATAATTAAATATATGTTTTATGAAACATTTTTATGTCATGTTCATATAAAATGAAAAATAACAAGAATTTATTAGAAAAAACAACACTATTAGTTGAAAGTAGACTTTGACCAATTAACATGGGAAATCTATAATTTCTTATAACTAGAGTAATAGTATTGAATAAAAAAAGACTCATGAATAGTTTATAATTCTATCATATGATTAATAAATTTTAGTTAAAAATTATATGTTCCTTTAGTTTTATTCAAACATCAATAGTCTACATGAACAATCTATCTTATAATAGTTATTATAATAATAATCACATTTTATTCATTATTTACCACTATAAATCCTCCAATTTCAAAATATCATTTGTTTACTAAAATTTCCATACTCATGAATCAAAAATATGATCAATACATCTAAAATTTTAATCACAGAATTCATGGCCATGAAATTCGTTAACTTGTTATTTATTTTTTGGGGTTTATGGTTTAGTTTCATAATTTATTCCAATATCGCCATTTGGATCAATGTATTGGGAGTGAGACCTTTTTTATAATTGATTCTGGAAGGGAATTATTATTTAATGTTTTTAAAAAATATTAATATATGTTCATACATCTGTATAATCAAATATGAATCCTTGTTCACTGGGTATATTTTCAGTCTCCTAAATATGAGCACCTTACTGTACTATATAGTGACAAAAAATCTAGAATTAGTATAATGATTAATGGTGGAGTAAACTCTATATTTGATGTTCCTCAATATTGGTTATCTCCAAGACACACTTTTACCATGGATTTTGACTTCATCACTAGGAATCTGGTATTTTCTTCGACTATTTAATTAATTATATCAATAATTTTCTCCTTTTAGTAATCTTATATACATAATGTTGATAGTTATTTTTTAGTAGTGAAAATATCTTTACAATTATTTTTATCAGTTCTATGACTCACATATTTGATATGATAAGGAATAAATTTCTTATAGCCAACTATAAAAATAATTTTTCCATAGTTTAAGTAGATATGTGAAATCATAGTATTGAGGAATAATCACCCTAATATGAATGTAACATCCCCTTCCTCCTCCATCTTTTAGAACAAGAAATAACCACTGAAAATAAATATCCATTCCATAACAATAACATATTATAGGGTTTTCTGGTACAATTTTTCTAATCAATCTATAATATATGTATTATTTCTTCTTCTATTTGGGCTATTCATTCCATGTTTTTTTAAATACACTTGTGGTCATATTATTTACACTTTATCTCAAATACAAAAATCCCTTCCTAGAAATATATGTGGCAACGATGTAGTCAATGGGAAAACATCTATAAACTATCATCATTAGTTTGATATTAATTTTTATGAAAACAATTATTTATTCAATAAGGGATATCACTACAAAACCATAGAAATTCCACATGAATAAAAATTTTCTTTTTAAATTTGTTTCATATGTCATTATTTATGAAATTGCATCATCAAAATGAATTTTTACATGATACTATATGAAAAGGAATGAAAATTATTATAATAAAAATAAATTATACTTATCTTTATTCTCAATAATAATAGAATATCATGTCGATAAAGTGTCCAATTATTTTATACATATACACGTACATCTTCATGAATCTATGATAAATCCCCAATTTTATGATATTATCTTTTATACTCCATAATCAGTTCTTCTTTAGTCCAAACATATGTTTTTCTTATCTATTCGTCATGTTTCTTCTTTTCAACGGTGTTTCATCTTCATATAGTTACTTATTTTAAACCTCTGTGACCTAAGAGAGATTTCATTATTCCATATTTAAAATGGTTCTTATGATAGCATCCTTAAAATATTACGACTAATATGACTCTCTTTTGAATGATTGTTTAACTGATAAATAATATGATAAATAATTAAAAAGAATTCCCTACATAATACTAAAGGTCCCAGAAAGAGGAATTTTTATTCAATATGTATGATTCCTAGGTAGGAATCTATAGAATTATCATTTTAATAAAATAATGAATTATATTAATAAAAAATTACATAAGTGTTTGCATTGTTATTTGTGGTCCAAGAAATTTTTTTTACCCTAATTACTTTATTGATTTGAATTTTTTTATTTATAGGTGTTGTAATATTTATAATGATATGTGGGGTGGTAAATAACATGATTATCATGGTAATCCATTATTATGGTTACTATACTTCCAACTTTTTTATTGTCCCCAATTGGTTTTTAGGTTTTTGCGGATGAACTAGTATAAGTAGGTTATTAGAATTATAAAACTAATGGAGCCTAAACTATAACTAGCATAGTTATAATGATGTAACTTTATTACTATTCAACAGAACGTCACTCTATATATGAATTCAAACCACAACACATATAATAAGAATAGAGCTCCATTCTAGTTTCAGATGACGATGAATGCTATGAACGAAGTTAGAATGTGTCTATATTCTCTTTGAGTGCCTCCAATGGAGAATACATGTGACTTTCATCATTCACATGATGAATTATTCTCCTCTAAGGACTAATATAACTATTTAATAAACAATAATTATGAGATATATTATCAAGGATGTCATGCTTAATCGAAATCATATTCCTCAAATGTCCTCCATCTACTGATGTACCGAATATAGATTGATATATGGATTTAAATACATAATGAAATTTTAACCTCTACAATTAAACTATTATTATATAGTGTGGGAACATAATAATTATCTCCTAGAATGTTTCATGTTCTTCCTTGGATGACTCTATAAAATTGTACAATGTTTTTTACATTCCTCATAATCTTCGATGACTAAGAAGGTGTAAAATCTTTATCTAGTAATGTTTCAGCTATATTATCCATTGTGGTTATATATACATTTTAATATCTATTCATCCAATATTTTTCACTATCTAATATTGAGAATGATAACACCTATACTAGAATAGGATCCACAAAATCATTATTATGCTTGAAGGTGTGGTAGTTTTCATGAATATTTGAGATATAGTTGTGCAGGTCATCACATAGAAGTCAACTAAAGTACTCCATGTTCTTAGTCATATATATAATTTTAGTGGTAATAATAATGTGCATTACTCATATAATTGGGAAAAAATTCTACAAGATTATATATCAAATTATTAAAAGATACAAAATATAATTGTGGAAGTTTAAATTATGATTTTTAATCTATTATATTGTTCATTATATGTAAACTAGACATTATATTCCTTGAGTAATGTTAGATTGTGTCTTTATTACATAAATATCCATTGGAAATAAAATTTTTTACTACTCAGTATCTATTTTATATTTGAGTGGATATGACGATTCAACCATTGTTTTTTGATTATTTTGTGTCTTAATAAGTCATTGTATTTCTTATATAATAAAAAAAAGATAAAAATATCATGTAAATAAAAAAAATGATAAAATTAAAAATTAAAAGATAAGACACTGATTCATTTAATTGAATAAAAAAACTAAAATTTTCATTGTGCACCCTGATGATGTACACAAAAACAATGGATATAATTAGGTTTTATTTTTTTTCCTGATTGAACATATGTTTAGAAATTTAAAATAAATTTATCCTTTATAAAACAATGAAAATAATGAACAATAGAGTCTATGAACGTCCAAAAAGGAGGCAGTGTTATCCTTTTCTGTTTCCGATTCTATTATTAACTTAATTTTATTATATAGATTTAATTTAATTAAATTTGATTCTAAGATTATTACAATTGATGAAATTTATCTATGAAGGTGTTTATAATCAAATTTACATTATAATTTAAAAATATAGTACTTCTCTTAATGATATATTATTATTTTATATTTATTTTGAAGTCATTGTAATGTTAAAAAATTTACGTAGTCTTGTTCTTTGATTCAATTGTCGCCTATAAAAATCCAGAGGATGATGAAATGAAAATACAAGGATAGTTATAAAATAAAAGATAATGAAAAACATTTATGGACTATTGTTCAAATATAAATTCAATCAATTTATTTGGGCTTCTTCCATTTCTAATCCTCTTCATTAGATACATGTGAATGAATGATGTTTGATTCAGTTAAAAACGAATTCTTAATAAAAATAATCTTCCATGAATGTGTTTATAATCACATTATCCCTAAAATATTTCTACTCTCATTCCCTCACCCCTTATGTGAAATAGAAAAGCATGAATGGATTTAAAACAATCACACATTCATAATCCATCATATGAAGTGGCTTATTGAAAATAACTTAATCAAAAGAAAATAATAATTGAATAGGGGTTTTTTTGGGAATTATTTATTCTAATTTCCAAAATAATGTAAAAAAATGAATTTATTATTCGTAAAACATAAATAAAATCTAAAACATCTACAAATAATTACGATGTATCCCAAAAAATGGAGAAATTCATCCTATATATATAATTAATCCGGTACATGAGGATATCATGAATCATCGTTAAAACAAATAGAACATGTTAAAATCATTCCCATTTCTTTTATAAATTTAATATGTCATACTGTAGAGTGTTCCTTCATATTATGATCACTTATATAATTCTTTAGAATTGTTAATCAATCCCCTAAATCACTGTGTAGGAACTCTTTCCATCACATGGGTTATTTTATCATCTATCATTGATGAGTTATATGAAAGAGAAGAATGAGATATCAAACTAAAATTCTACTTACTTATTCATTTGAAATATCTAGACGATGGAGAACTACCATCAGTCATGGTGTTATATAACATATTCATCCCTTGTGTGATTTTTATAAACACTATTCATAGAGTGACTCCATGATTTAAGTAATAATAATAGATTCTAATATAATCATTGTAAAACACCATTAATTTCTCATAAAAATCTAAATAAAATTACATAACCTTAAAATATCATATGTATAAGCTCTATATTAGAGTCTTATATTGATTTTGGATTCAATGACCATTCCATGATAATGATCATAGTTGATTTAATGATTATTTTTACCTATCGGATGAATTAATAAGATTATATTTTTTTCTCCAAGTGTCACGACCCGCCCTCGGGGTCCGTGCCGTGACTACCCCAAGCCCGCCTTCCATAGGCCAGGGGCTGGCGACTAGCACCAAGGCGTAAATCCCAGAAAAAGTGAAGGTATTGCCTTTGTAAAGTAAACAAACACCACAGAGTAAGCAAGTGGAAGTAAACACTAAGTACAAAAAGAAGAGCTGAAAAGTAAAAAGGGGCCGGAAATACAAGCCCAACTGTAAAGTACAACTCGAAAGGGAAAACAACGACTGAAAAGTAAAGCTGCTACGCTGAGATGTCCACTGGAAATCCCACCTGAAGGGTGGGTACAGATAGCTCCTCTGCTGCTCGGGTCCCGCCGTCTGCTCCGAGTATGTCCCGCCCAGTGGTCTGCCTCTGGGTACCGCCTCGTCGTATAGTCCACCTCCAGGTACCGTCCAGTCCTCGAACACTCGGCCTCTGTCAGTACTGGCCGTCGTCTGCAACCAACACAACGAGGTGCGGGCATAGCCCGTGCAGGGGTGAGTATAACGATACTCAGTAGGGACCCCGAGACCCTCAAGGTCTCACTAAAACCAACAAGGATAACCACAAGAAGATCACAACAGATAAACTCTACTTAGGTATATACCCATACATATACCTACGTTATCAAGTAACCCATCTCAGTCATGAGGAAACAAAAGGATCATGAGATCAACGGATAACCACTACCCAGGTATATGCCCATACATATACCTAAGTTATCAAGTAACCCATCTCAATCATGAGGAAACACAAAGGTCAAAAGTCTCAGCTCAAACCAGGATTTTCATTATCGAAACCGTAACTGCTGAAGAGCTCCGTCTCTAGAGTGTACAGTGGTCCTGTCACGACTCTGAGGCCGCCGCTCACTAACCTAAGACTGCTGAAGTACTCCTCCTATCGAGTACTGCGGGTCTGCTGCCAACTACCAGGCGCTCCGTCCGCTAGGGGTCTGCTGCCAAATACCGGGCGCTACCCAGATAGCCTACTGAGGTACTCCTCTTGTCGAGTACCGCGGGTCTGCTTCCAACTACCAGGCGCTCCGTCCGTCGTGGGTCTGCCGCCAAATACCGGGCGCTCCGTCCACTGGGCTAGTCGACTCACTCCAAGTCGAGTCGGTCAAGCAGTCGTCAGGTCTCAGCCGGCTACACGGTCTCCGTACTCTGCACGCTCGTCTCCGGGAGGGTCCGCTCCACGAGCTACTGGTCGATACTCCAAGTATCACAAAGTCCCGCAAAGAAGTATCTCAAAAGTCCGTCTCGTCACAGGGGTCTCAACGCAACAGACGGCGCGTCGATCAGACGCCCGGTCTGTGAGTTATGAGCCTTTTCGTCCCAGGGGCCCGGTTGGTTTCGAGAGAGAAACGAATCCCGGCCGTATCTCAACTGTACCCCGAACTCCCATAGGGTAAACTCAAAGGGACCGTTACTCAACGTAACCACCAACGCCGCTGACGGTCCGTCAAGCGGACGTCCTGTCTGAAAGATATTAGCTTTCCCGTTCTAGGGGCCCGGTTGGATTTCGGGAGCGATCCAACCCGGCCATACTCCGACTGCATCCAAAACTCGGGCGGAGTATGTCAATAGTTCCGTCTCATCAAGAGGAAGTCAACGAAACAGACGGCGCGTCAATCGGACGCCCGGTCTGTTAGTTATTGGCTTTTTCGTCTCCGGGGCCCGGTTGGTTTTTAAGGCAAAACCAACCCGACCGTACTCCACCTGCGTCCAAACCTCGGGCGGAGTATGCCAAAAGATCCGTCTCACTAAAAGGAACGCAACGCGACTGACGGCGCGTCAATCGGACGTTCGTGGCTCAAGATATGAGCGTTTCCGCTCCGAAGGCCCGGTTGGTTTCGTGAACGAACCAACCCGGCCGAACTCAAAGTAATCCGAAACCTTGAGTGCGATATACCGAAACGACCGTCTCGATCCAAGGATCGCGTTGCCACTGACGGTTCGTCGATCGGAGGTCCGAGGCTCAAGTTATGGGCCAAAAACTAATTCTGGTTCGAAATGGGGGGGTCCGGGTCCGGGCCGACCCGGCCCGACCCCCCCCTGGGGCGGCGCGGTGGCCGGCGGCGGCGGGCGGCGGCGGTGGGCGGCGGCGGCGGGCGGCGGCGTGGCGGGCCGCGGCGGCCTGGCGCCGCGAGGGGGCTGCACGCGGGGGAACAACCCCCCGCGGTTTTTGAGGGACGGCGCGGCACAAAGGGCCGCGCCCTTTTTGCAGGTAACGGCCCCCGCACGGGGGGGCCGGCTGGAACCAACCGGGGGGTCGGCTGCCCCCCCCCCCCCTTTCTTTAAAGAGCCGCCCCCCTCATAAAGAGGGGGGTTTTGTAAGGTGGCCGGGGGATTAATTCCCCCGGTTTTAACGGCATCCGGCCGGCCAGCTGGCCGGCCGGTTTCCTCCAACGGGACCGGAATTTCCGGTCCCCTCTTCGGCTTCCGACGCCGGCGGCCCGGCCGCCGGTCTTCTCTTTCCGCCGCGGCCCGGAACTGGCCGCGGTCTCCTCGTCCCGCCGCGGCCCGGAACCGGCCGCGGCGTTCGTCGTCCGGCGCGGTGCGACGACACCACGCCCCTCTTCCACACTTTAATTTCTTTCAACGCGGCGCGACAACGTCGCGTTCTTTATGTTTCTTCCATGGTGTGCGCGCGACGGCGTTGCGTAAAATAAAAGCACGATCAACCGCGTGGTGCGACGGCACCACGCCACTTGCTTCCACCCGCAAGAACAAACAAGATCGTTGGAGGGGGTTCAGCCGTGTTCGTGCGGTCCGGCCCCCTCACGTTAAAATATTAACGCAACTTTAAATAATCAACATCCTCACGTTAGTCATACGAACCACGAGCAAGAATGAGATAATTAAATATTAAACAACATCCCCTACCTTGGTATAAGGTTCGAAGATCGTTCTACGTTCCGCGGAAGACGACGTCGCGGAGGTCGGGCGACGCGGTCGTCGTTCGTCAAATTCAACGACGAAGAGGCGCGTCCGAAGAGGCACGTCGTTGGCGAATCCTTGTACGCCGACGAAGGTTGTCCGAGGAAGGTGCGGTGTTCTCTCTCGTTGACACTGAAGACGAAGAAGAGCGGAGCGGCGTTCTTCGTCGGAAACTTGAGCGTTCTACGTCAAGTCTTGAGGAAAGTCAAATAAAAAGAAAACAACGAACTCAAGAACCCCTTACTTGATAGTCGCACGTTGACGGAGTCGTGGAATATCGGTGTCGATTCCTTTGACGTCGGAGGAAGAGTCGTTGTCGATGGCGTTCGTCGCGGAAAACCGTCGCGGAAGAGATGACGCAGAAGAAGTACGTCGCGTCGCGGATACGGCGTCGCGGATGGATCGTGTTCTTCGGCGGAGAAGTTCTTCGTTGAAGAACGACGTTCTTCGCGTTCTTCGTTGAGTTTGAAGAAGAAGAAGAGGCTCTCCAAAAGCTCTCAAGGAGACAAACAAAGAACCCAAAATAAAATAAGACAACTTCTTATTTTATTATTACAATACACATTAGAATTTCAAAAGTTTGAAATTCAAAAAGGTTAAACTCCCATAATTAATTAAGTAAATCAAGTTGACAACATTAAATGAAATGAGTTAAAGGGGAGGTTTTAAGTGAATTTGAGGAGTTGGGGTTCGTGTGGACCCCACCTCACTTAATCCTCCCAAGGGAGGTTAAGTGGATGTGGGTCCCACTCCCAACTCCCTTTGGTAGGACTTAACTAGTTAAAAATAAAATTTGTTCCTCACAAATTTTATTTAACTTAAACTAAAAACCCAAAAACTAACTTTCAACCCGCAACAAACGCAACTCCCGAAAAGGACTCTTTAAGCGAATATCGGTGCTGCGAGTTCATCGGTGCCCTCAGATTTCAATTCCGAGCACCGGATCAAAAGTTAGAAATACCCGCTCGTTCGTTCACTGAACGTACCCGAGCCAAACTTCGGAAATTAATTCCGGGCACTCCGGGCCTCGGAATCAGGTGCCGTCTGAAACCGCGCTCTTGTAAAATTCTAAAGAAAATTAAGAAAAAATTTCCCTTGAATTTTACGGGTCTTTACATTACTCCCACCTCAGGGCTTTACGTCCCCGTAAAGCTACATCAAAAACTAGGGAAACAAAAGAGGGTACTGAGCACGCATCTGAGCCTCCCTCTCCCATGTGCTCTCCTGGAGATTCCCGTGCCGCCATCTGTTGCGCAACAAGAGGAATCGATCGCCCATGTAGGACCCGCTCCTGTCGATCCTCTATCTCCACCGGGACCTCCGTAAAAGTCACCCCATCGTCAACGTCAAGCTCCCCATGGTCAAAGATGTGCGTCGGGTCGTGCACGTATCTCCTCAGCTGAGACACGTGGAAGACGTCGTGCACCCGGTGCAACTGAGGTGGTAGAGCCAGGCGATAAGCCACCTCACCAACCCTACTGAGGACCTGGAAGGGTCCGATGAAGCGCGGAGATAACTTGTCGCCTCGGCCAAATCTCCGAATACCACGTCGAGGTGAGACCCGCAAGAAGACGTGGTCACCATCCTCGAACTCTAGTGGCCTCCGCCTCCTGTCAGCGTATGACTTCTGCCGGCTCTGTGCTGTCCTCATCCGCTCCTGGATGACATGGACCTCCTCTGATGTGGCCCGGACCATCTCTGGTCCCACAAGAGCTGCAAGATTTCTTCTTTGCCGATAAGAGAAACCTGGTCTCATCCCCTGGATGAACCATATTCTTTGCCTAAAACAGTCAATCCTAACATGGATGATACAAATCCATACCAAGGATGACGTCGTAAGGCCTCGACGCTACTACTAAGAGATCCAACCGTTACTCTCACCTCCAAGGGTTGAGTCACACTGTCGGCATCAGTGTGTGGTAACTGGTCTCCTCCAGTAGATGTCTCACAAGTGAGGGTCAAGTCAACAGTCAACTGGAACCTCTTAGTAACAGCACAAAAGAGGACAGGAATGAAAACATCACAAAGGATGCGTCTTTTATTATTGCAGCTCATATTACAAGACGCTACACAAAAGCAACATCAACATGGAACTAGAAGTACAAAAGACGTATCCACTAGTTCCTCGCCTGTCCACCTGCTCCCAGAGCTCCATGATCGTAAGCTTCAGCTGCCTGAAGCTGTGCTCTCGCATGTTCACCTACTCCCTGTGGTCGGGGTGGACCTCCTGGTGGTGGTGGTGGCAGAGCCTCAAAGCGTCGTCCACCACCTGCTGCTCGGCCAGCTCCTCTGCCTCGTCCGCCTCCTTCCTGCGACCGCCATGGTCGAACCTCTGCCTCTGCCTAGGTGGTTCCTCAACCGTCTGCTGCTCCTCCGCATGGCGGGTCGGGCAGTCACGAGCCATGTGACCCTTTCCGCGGCATGAGTAACACAACCTGCTCCTTGCACGGCTAGCTCTGTTCCCACTCCGGGTTCCCTGCACCACTGGTCCTAAAACCCGAGATCGCCCAACTGCTGGTCTGGTCCTCCTGGACCTCTGCATCATCTGTCTACTGCCCACAGATGACTCGGCTTCTGATCGAAAAACACGCGGTAAAGGCAGAATCTCCTGTACACGCTCGGGGTGTAGAGATACTGGCACAAACTCCACCCTGAAGAAGGTCTCGAAGTCTTCCCATGCGAAGTTCATCTCATCGCAAAACTGAAACAAGTGGCTCCACCACCTACTTGCTGCTGCGTGTAGTAGGCTCGCAGCGAGGATCACCATGAGGTCTGCTGGTGTCCTCACTAGCCTAAACACTCGTACCACTGCCTCCAGCTAGTCCTCTGCAGCCTGGGGATCCGTCTCCCCGCGAAACCTGGGCGGTCGCTGGCGCTGAAACTCATGCAGTGCGCTGAGGCGACGTGCATCGTCAGCGGCTGCTGCTGGAAGCATCGGGGGCTCGGCGGGTAGAGCTACCGCCGGTGCCACTGCTGACAAAGGGCCCTGCACCGAGGCCTCGTCGCTCGGTGGGCTGTCGTCAGGTTCGATTCTCGGAACCCTAGCTGGCTGCCGTCGTGGGGCCATCCTGAAAGAAACAACGTAACACGATCAAACGATTATACCTGGTGAGCTGACCTGGTTTGAGCTGTTTTAAGGGGAAAAACCTTTGAAAACACACACGCAATCAGTGTTTTCGTGCACAAAGTCAGAAATCAGTTGTCAGGGTCCTGGTGTATGGATACGTCGGCCGCCCGCACCAACACTGGACTCCCTGAACTGAAAACCACACTCGGTACCCTTATCACTATTGCTTCACAGAAAGAAAGATCAGAGTCTGCGGTAGAACCGACCACCTCTGATACCAAATTGTCACGACCCGCCCTCGGGGTCCGTGCCGTGACTACCCCAAGCCCGCCTTCCATAGGCCAGGGGCTGGCGACTAGCACCAAGGCATAAATCCCAGAAAAAGGGAAGGCATTGCCTTTGTAAAGTAAACAAACACCACAGAGTAAGCAAGCGGAAGTAAACACTAAGTACAAAAAGAAGAGCTGAAAAGTAAAAAGGGGCCGGAAATACAAGCCCAACTGTAAAGTACAACTCGAAAGGGAAAACAGCGACTGAAAAGTAAAGCTGCTACGCTGAGATGTCCACTGGAAATCCCACCTGAAGGGTGGGTACAGATAGCTCCTCTGCTGCTCGGGTCCCGCCGTCTGCTCCGAGTATGTCCTGCCCAGTGGTCTGCCTCTGGGTACCGCCTCGTCGTATAGTCCACCTCCAGGTACCGTCCAGTCCTCGAACACTCGGCCTCTGTCAGTACTGGCCGTCGTCTGCAACCAACACAATGAGGTGCGGGCATAGCCCGTGCAGGGGTGAGTATAACGATACTCAGTAGGGACCCCGAGACCCTCAAGGTCTCACTAAAACCAACAAGGATAACCACAAGAAGATCACAACAGATAAACTCTACATAGGTATATGCCCATACATATACCTAAGTTATCAAGTAACCCATCTCAGTCATGAGGAAACACAAGGATCATGAGATCAACGGATAACCACTACCCAGGTATATGCCAATACATATACCTAAGTTATCAAGTAACCCATCTCAATCATGAGGAAACACAAAGGTCAAAAGTCTCACCTCAAACCAGGATTTTCATTATCGAAACCGTAACTGCTGAAGAGCTCCGTCTCTAGAGTGTACAGTGGTCCTGTCACGACTCCGAGGCCGCCGCTCACTAACCTAAGACTGCTGAAGTACTCCTCCTGTCGAGTACTGCGGGTCTGCTGCCAACTACCAGGCGCTCCGTCCGCTGAGGGTCTGCTGCCAAATACCGGGCGCTACCCAGATAGCCTACTGAGGTACTCCTCCTGTCGAGTACCGCGGGTCTGCTGCCAACTACCAGGCGCTCCGTCCGCCGTGGGTCTGCCGCCAAATACCGGGCGCTCCGTCCACTGGGCTAGTCGACTCACTCCAAGTCGAGTCGGTCAAGCAGTCGTCAGGTCTCAGCCGGCTACACGGTCTCCGTACTCTGCACGCTCGTCTCTGGGAGGGTCCGCTCCACGAGCTACTGGTCGATACTCCAAGTATCACAAAGTCCCGCAAAGAAGTATCTCAAAAGTCCGTCTCGTCACAGGGGTCTCAACGCAACAGACGGCGCGTCGATCGGACGCCCGGTCTGTGAGTTATGAGCCTTTTCGTCCCAGGGGCCCGGTTGGTTTCGAGAGCGAAACCAATCCCGGCCGTATCTCAACTGTACCCCGAACTCCCATAGGGTAAACTCAAAGGGACCGTTACTCAACGTAACCACCAACGCCGCTGACGGTCCGTTAAGCGGACGTCCTGTCTGAAAGATATTAGCTTTCCCGTTCCAGGGGCCAGGTTGGATTTCGGGAGCGATCCAACTCGGCCATACTCCGACTGCATCCAAAACTCGGGCGGAGTATGTCAAAAGTTCCGTGTCATCAAGAGGAAGTCAACGAAACAGACGGCGCGTCAATCGGACGCCCGGTCTGTGAGTTATTGGCTTTTTCGTCTCCGGGGCCCGGTTGGTTTTTAAGGCAAAACCAACCCGACCGTACTCCACCTGCGTCCAAACCTCGGGCGGAGTTTGCCAAAAGATCCGTCTCACTAAAAGGAACGCAACGCGACTGACGGCGCGTCAATCGGACGTTCGTGGCTCAAGATATGAGCGTTTCCGCTCCGAAGGCCCGGTTGGTTTCGTGAACGAACCAACCCCGCCGAACTGAAAGTAATCCGAAACCTTGAGTGCGATATACCGAAACGACCGTCTCGATCCAAGGATCGTGTTGCCGCTGACGGTTCATCGATCGGAGGTCCGAGGCTCAGGTTATGGGCCAAAAACTAATTTTGGTTCGAAACGGGGGGGTCCGGGTCCGGGCCGACCCGGCCCGACCCCCCCCCCCCCCCCTGGGGCGGCGCGGTGGCCGGCGGCGGCGGGCGGCGGCGGCGGGCGGCGGCGCGGCGGCGCGGCGTGCCGCGGCGGCCGGCCGCCGCGAGGGGGCTGCACGCGGGGGAACAACCCCCCGCGGTTTTTGAGGGACGGCGCGGCACAATGGGCCGCACCCTTTTTGCAGGTAACGGCCCCCGCACGTGGGGGCCGGCTGGAACCAACCGGGGGGCCGGCTGCCCCCCCCCCTCTTTAAAGAGCCGCCCCCCTCATAAAGATGGGGGTTTTGTAAGGTGGTCGGGGGATTAATTCCCCCGGTTTTAACGGCATCCGGCCGGCCAGCTGGCCGGCCGGTTTTCTCCAACGGGACCGGAATTTCCGGTCCCCTCTTCGGCTTCTGACGCCGGCGGCCCGGCCGCCGGTCTTCTCTTTCCGCCGCGGCCCGGAACCGGCCGCGGTCTCCTCGTCCCGTCGCGGCCCGGAACCGGCCGCGACGTTCATCGTCCGGCGCGGTGCGACGGCACCGCGCCCCTCCGCCGCACTTTAATTTCTTTCAACGCGGCGCGACGGCGTCGCGTTCTTGATGTTTCTTCCATGGTGTGCGCGCGACGGCGTTGCGTAAAATAAAAGCACGATCAACCGCGTGGTGCGACGGCACCACGCCACTTGCTTCCACCCGCAAGAACAAACAAGATCGTTGGAGGGGGTTCGGCCGTGTTCGTGCGGTCCGGCCCCCTCATGTTAAAATATTAACGCAACTTTAAATAATCAACATCCTCACGTTAGTCATACGAACCACGAGCAAGAATGAGATAATTAAATATTAAACAACATCCCCTACCTTGGTATAAGGTTCGAAGATCGTTCTACGTTCCGCGGAAGACGACGTCGCGGAGGTCGGGCGACGCGGTCGTCGTTCGTCAAATTCAACGACGAAGAGGCGCGTCCGAAGAGGCACGTCGTTGGCGAATCCTTGTACGCCGACGAAGGTTGTCCGAGGAAGGTGCAGTGTTCTCTCTCGTTGACACCGAAGACGAAGAAGAGCGGAGCGGCGTTCTTCGTCGGAAACTTGAGCGTTCTACGTCAAGTCTTGAGGAAAGTCAAATAAAAAGGAAACAACGAACTCAAGAACCCCTACCTTGATAGTCGCACGTTGACGGAGTCGTGGAATATCGGTGTCGATTCCTTTGACGTCGGAGGAAGAGTCGTTGTCGATGGCGTTCATCGCGGAAAACCGTCGCGGAAGAGATGACGCAGAAGAAGTACGTCGCGTCGCGGATACGGCGTCGCAGATGGATCGTGTTCTTCGGCGGAGAAGTTCTTCGTTGAAGAACGACGTTTTTCGCGTTCTTCGTTGAGTTTGAAGAAGAAGAAGAGGCTCTCCAAAAGCTCTCAAGGAGACAAACAAAGAACCCAAAATAAAATAAGACAACTTCTTATTTTGTTATTACAATACACATTCGAATTTCAAAAGTTTGAAATTCAAAAAGGTTAAACTCCCATAATTAATTAAGTAACTCATGTTGACAACATTAAATGAAATGAGTTAAAGGGGAGGTTTTAAGAGAATTTGAGGAGTTGGGGTTCGTGTGGACCCCACCTCACTTAATCCTCCCAAGGGAGGTTAAGTGGATGTGGGTCCCACTCCCAACTCCCTTTGGTAGGACTTAACTAGTTAAAAATAAAATTTGTTCCTCACAAATTTTATTTAACTTAAACTAAAAACCCAAAAACTAACTTTCAACCCGCAACAAACGCAACTCCCGAAAAGGACTCTTTAAGCGAATATCGGCGCTGCGAGTTCATCGGTGCCCTCAGATTTCAATTCCGAGCACCGGATCAAAAGTTAGAAATACCCGCTCGTTCGTTCACTGAACGTACCCGAGCCAAACTTCGGAAATTAATTCCGGGCACTCCGGGCCTCGGAATCAGGTGCCGTCTGAAACCGCGCTCTTGTAAAATTCTAAAGAAAATTAAGAAAAAATTTCCCTTGAATTTTACGGGTCTTTACACCAAGGATCATAGAGAATTGAGCTCATTATAAAATATCCACCATAACAACATAATAATATCATACATTCAGAACATCTGTAGTTCCACAGATAATCTATAATCCAACAAAAAATTAATTCTTACATAGTTTTCTAATTCATGGGTGAAAAAACGATGACCATTTTTTTTTGTGTATAACAGTAATTAAATTATTAATTGAGTCTCATAAAACTCCTCTCATTATCTTATGTTCCTTATCAAAGATCAATGTATAAATGGAATTGTGTTTTGATAATTGTGTCCTAACTCAATGCAATGAATTATGGTACATTAAGTGAATAAATGGTAACTTCAAATTATTATCATCTTCTTGAAACTCCATGATATAATACGACGAAAATTATCACAACCATGAATCTATGCTTCATCATCTCTCAGTATATCATTAGGATAGTAACTCTTTGTACATACATATCCTGACATAGAATGACTAACATTCATAAAATTTAATCCAAGTACTTATAAACCCATTTACCAATAAACAATTAGTAATTCATCTTAATTAGACCATTTTTATAATTATTAGTCCAATCAATTACTATGAATTCCACTAAAATATAATCATGACATACAAATATCATAAAACATCTGGTTGAACACAACCATGGTGGATGAAATTAATGAATGAAACGTAATTTTAATTATTAAAACATGGGTGATATATAGAGGATAATTATTTTCCAAATAATTGACAGAAAAAATAGCATTAACTGTTTAAGATGTATAATTCCATGAGACCCATTCATCATCATTTTGGATCACATATGTATATTAAATATTTAAAATATTCCTTGAGACACAATCAATATCATTATAGTTATACAATTTCATATATTATAAGGTATAATTAATGTGTAGAGAACACTTTAGTTCAATTGTATAATAAATATTCATTTGAAAATTCAAATTATAGTAATTTTTTGTGATTTAACCATATGATGATATTTTCATCATTATATTTATGTTATATCTGTTTTTTTCTTTATTAAAATTATAAATATGGTAATAAAACCCTTAGTTCATTATCATTACCGTAGTAAAATCACCGATGTACAAAAAATTCATAGATAAAATAGTCGTTCAGATGACCAGACACATGATGTTTGAGGTTATATCATATTCATATGTCAGTATGTGATTTTTTTCCATTTTTTCATTATAATACAATTGGGTTGGATTTATTTTGGCCTATATGGAAAAATCTTGGGGATTAGTGTTCTTATAATCCCATGAATGTCTTTATTACTTATTCATTGGATGTATATAATTTTTACTCATATTTTAATGAAATCCTTCTTGGTAAAAATATGAGAC
The DNA here is from genome assembly GCA_963277665.1 of Viscum album. Lineage (NCBI taxonomy): Eukaryota > Viridiplantae > Streptophyta > Magnoliopsida > Santalales > Viscaceae > Viscum > Viscum album. The sequence continues at coordinate 1,718,327,343 of OY728130.1, forward strand.
ATCATTTCTTCATTGTGATAATATATTATAATGTAATTATATTGAAATTGTAAAATGGAATTAAAAACTATTACAATAAAAAATTTGTTATTTTTAATATATATTTTATATACATATAATAGGGAGAACATGAATTGAAAATATCTTGGGAGTCTTGACTAGCAATGAATGGTTGTGGGAGGTTTTTTGAAGAAGGGATTTGGCCCATAAAAATGTATTCAAATTTATATACCTATTAATTGTGTAAAATCTTTTGTAGATTCATTTTATATAACAAAGAATATATCTCCTTTTTTTTATATGTGAAAAATAATTTTCAGGATCCTTTTATATTCAAGTACCTTTGATCAAAATTATGACTTTTAATGTTGTGTACCTATAAAAATGTATATTGTAAATTATATTCATATCACTAGGAGATCTTTATATAATTTCAATGTCATACATTGTATAATAACGGGAAAATGGTGCCTAGAAATATATTGGTGTGGGACTTTTCCTTGCTCAATTTCATATAGGTTTCAGTAGAATATGAGTTGGGTAATGGTGTGATGTGGAATATACTATGTTGAACAACCATTTACATCTCCAAAAAATTAATTGGAATATTTAGATTAAAATTGATTCATTTTGAATGTGTAACATGTTTATAATAACTATGATAAGCAATATGGTATAGGGATATGACTCATGTTTCATTTAGATATGGGATCCATATTATTAATAGAATTCACGACTGACTGTACACAAAGGACACATGATTATTGAAAAATATCATAGGGGTAATTATAATAATACATTGTGATTATATTATAAATTGAATAAACGGTCATAAATAATACCTAAATATAGATTTCTATTTCATTATCTATATTAGGATTATAATGTATATCAATTATATGTTATGTTTTAATTTTGTAGACCAATCTGAAAAATTTATAATGTGATCTTGTAGGATAATATTTTCAAATCATGAAAAAATATCTAGTTTTTTTGACATTGTAAATATAATATCCCATTTGGGAAATTTATTTTTATTTTTTGATGCCTCAAAATATAAATTCATAAGATCCATCTTTAGACTATTTTTTTAGTTAGCTGTTACTAAAATATATGGATTCCTGACAAAATATAGGGCATTGGTGAACCATTCTATGATGAGAATTTCTCTAATTATGGTAATCATGTAAAACAATATATCAACCTTTACTCTTAAGGTGTTTTTAAAGGGGTTATTCACCCAATCCCAGGTGGTGGATTTGGAAAATTTTTCTTTTGATATGTTTTCAATAATAGTGCATGCTCGAGTAGTGAATATTGGTGCATCTTCTAGTGTTGAGGATGATGTGAACTCTCTGAGAGTTAATTCTACTAGGAGAATAAGATCTTATTTATTATTTTATGTGTAGATGATTTATTTTATAAAAATAAGATGACCTCTATAGTAGGAAAAATGAATATTAGATTGAATCAAGAAGATGTATTCTCTCCCTTTCTATGCAGTGAACCTCAGTGGGTACTATATGTTAATAAATATGGGATCCACTATTCTATTTAGGCCTTAGTTTTTCTAGTATGTAACTATTGTGGAAATTATTTTTAGAAAAAACTAGGTAATGAAATATTGTTAATGGAGTGATTTTATTTGTATTTTAAAATAAATATAATATAAATTTTACATTGATTACATTTTCATAATTTCTGAAAATAATTACTTCATCTTTCTTATATGTGAATTCAACCCAATGTACCAATTTATTTCAAAAACATGACCAATAATGGGTAAAATAATTCCAATGAAATTCCAAACCATATGAACATCATCCATAATAATTATGCCAAGAATAACTTACCAAATTAATTTATGGAATTTAGAATTAATTGTAATGGCGAATATTACTATGTCAACAGGTTTTAAAGTTACATTTGATTCTATTTCTACTAAAATATCATCTAGATAATTATCATCAATTATATGGATTTATTCTCCCAGATGATACTCCAAATTTTAGTTTTTACTCAAATATTATGACTATATTGTTTTCATTATCATGATAATATAATATATAAACATTAATTTTGATTGGTAGATAACCTTTTTTAGAATTTAATGTGAATTATACATCATATCACACATTCTGGTCTTAATGGATAAACATCCTCAATTACACGAGAATATAATTTTAGATTACCCATCCATTATGTAACCTTCACCAAATGATCACATGAATAGAAAGATCCTATTTTGGGATATTACACCATGAAGGATATTCTCTTATGTGTTCTAATGTTCTCATTGAATACATTGGATATATAAAAAAATTAATGTTCAAATGAAATATCTTAAGACAATATTAAATGGTTTAGTCTTCATTAATTTTTTTACCATTTTGCCTAAACATTTTCAAGATATGATTATCTAGTGGTGAATAGAAACTGACAGTTTACATTTAATATATGATGAAAATGTGGCGATTCTACTAAACATTTAACAATTCATATTATTTATCATCCATGGGGACATGTATTATAATTTTTTACATGATCAAAATGCATGAGGTGATGCAAATTAAACTCCACATTTTTTTAAAGAAACTATATAATTGGTTACAAATAAAATATGGATTATGGTTCAAGAACATTTAAAAATTGTTTTTATCACATGGATCAATATCATTTTACAAGAACAATAGTCAAGAAAAAAGGAAAAAAAAGCTTCAAAAAAACCTAACCCAACATGCTCCTAGGACTCAAAACACATATTAGTCTATTCTAAATGATTGTTAATATATGACATATAGATATTAGATAAAATATTAATTATCCCCATGTATTATAACGAATGTTCATATAGTGATGCTTATGAAATAGGGGTTGTTATCATTAAAAGATACCTATACAGATGTTTGGACATCAATTTTTATTTTATCCACACAACTAGATTCTGGGATACAAATAAATCATATTTTAGAATCCTTGGTAATAATGTTTCAAGATATTAGTGAATATTAAAGGGAAACACATCATAAAATAATTACAGTTCAATACATTTTTAATGTGGTTAGAAAACAACACACCATGGATGTTAAATATCAGTAAATACCACATTAACACCCTATTTTTCATTCATACATATATTAAAAGATATCACAAGTATATGAACAATGAGGGTAGATGTACATGAAATAGTTAATGTGTTTGGGTATCACATTAGGTTTTAATTCACTCTCTACGAATTATCTAACAAATTTATAATAAATGACTCCACCTACATTGTCAATGTTTTTCCTTACATTATATAATATTTGTATGATTATTCTATTTTCTAAGATGAGTTGGCTTAGATATTTGGGACATTTGAACTATATATATTTATATAAATATTAAATATGTGAATAATGAAAACCTATATTCTTATTATGTGGTAAATGATGAGAAATACCCAGTTGTAATGAAATAAATATCAATATTTATAATTAATTATGATATCAATAGTAAGATTGAACTCTATGTATTTAATGCATTTATTCATCTATCTAAAAAATATTCTTACAAATGGGTTGGTTTTCTTTTATATATAGTAATAATATGGGTTGATACCTAGGTACATAGTCAACTTTTCAATTCTAAAGTATAGGTTTCTATTTATGATGAATCCAATGAATAATTTCACCCAGATATATATTTGATACATGTTCAGGGTATCATTCCTTGAAAAATGTGCTGGGAAATACTATAGAGTTATTAATTCAATTACTTGTATTCATAAACTATTAAAAAATATATTATAGCTATAAATTACAATAAACCACTTAATTAAAAATTTTAGTATTTCGATATGGGTTTTGAATGCCGAATATAGGGGCATCATATAACTATAAGAAGAATCCCTGATTTCCAGTGTGTCTATAGATTGAACAATGATCAGTATCACACAAATTATTCTCTAAATATAATAAAAAGCTACCAATTTAATCATAATTAATAGATTTGGGGAAACTTAAAACGAATGTTTTTTTAAAGAATATTTCTTGATATTGATGAATGAATAAATTTTTTATAGATGAAACGTCGCCTTTAAATTGGGTAACAAGGGAGTGGGAATTAAGAAATATCTATTCATAAATTCATAAAACTATAGAAGTTGAAAAGGATGTAAAATAAAATATCATTTTATAATACATAAATAGTATGGGATTAATAAAATTTGATTAATGGGGATTATATACCTATCATGAATAGATTGAAACTATTTGGATATAATTGTTGGGATATTAAATATATCATTATTTGATGGGAATGAATGATATTCATTATAAAATTTAGAAAAGTCCATTCAAGAATTGAATCGATATGTTGGAGGAGAAATATAATTGTAGTGGATCTGATTTTTTTCTATTGAGATATACCTCAATATTGAGTTTTTGTATTTTGGTATTATCATGTTAAAGATTATAAATGTAAATTATAAATAATCCCTTGAAAAAAATTCATGTTGTTATATTCATCTAGGGGAACATTTCTTAAAACATAGGTTATGTTTTTCTATGTTCCCAAACATGGTGAATTTTATGAGATATTTAATATATAATATTTTATTAAATATTTAATAATTAATACTGGTTGTTAATTCTTGGTAAATAGTTTATTTATATAGGAATTTTTACACCTATTTTATTTTATAATTGGGGGTTTACTATATGGTTGTATAATCACTATTAATATCCAACCCCTGCCTCTCACATGTGTGACATAAATTAATTAAATAATCTATTTATTAAATTATTAACCTTTGATGATAAAATATATAATCATCCATATAATTTCTCTTTAGGTTCCATCATATTTATCATCTATATAAACCATAGATAAAAATAAAGGTGAGAGATTACATATCGGGGAAATAAATATCAAATAGAAATAAAATTTATGGATCCATGAATGCAATTATGGACTAGTTGTATGACATTGAAAAATAAGACCATGGAACAAAAACAGATTCAAACAATAATACTTCACCATTGAGTTTGGGATTGGTGTTCCCATTTTTCTATATTTTTTATGATTTATCATGAATTGATCAAATTCCTGATTTTGGGTCCTCAATTTTATTTCCACATAAATTTATTAGAATATAATATTCATCGAAACATCATTCAGTATATGTTAATTTTCATTTATTTACCCATTCCAAATGATCGGTGGTCATAACATTGTATCAGCCACCATCAATTCTATTTATGGTTTCAATTTTATGTTATTTAAATTTTTAGTGCTTTCAGCATTGAATTTTTCATGGATGATGGTTTTAAAAAAAATTACATAGATCAATGAATTATTAGTATATATACATATACGATGTTTATTTGGGAATGATGGAGAATATTTGGGGATGTATAACCATAATCAATTGAGGATGAAACATTTGGAAGAGAAATAGTGTATATCATCAAGGAATGTGAGGTGTGGAGGCACATAGGGACATCATGAATCTATAATCATGTCTTTTCCCAAAATTAATGATTATATAAAGCTCTTGTAGATATCATAGGATTCATAGGTTTTATAGTCACCGATTTGGAAAATAGAAATAGTGGAATAAAATGAGGTGTAGTTATTATAAATGGAATGAATATTTTTTGACATGTATTTAAAGTACATGATATGAATAATTGACATTCAAAAATTGTATCATCCAAGTAGTTGTTTTTGGGGATTCAAGGATGTTAACTATATCATATCATTTATAACAGGCTCACACTTCACTAATCCCAATGTTAACAAGATTAATGTATATAGGGAATGCATACCTAGATGGATGTTTAACTATACAACATGAGTAGTATATGACCACATCCTCTAATATCTATGTCATACACAACTCTTCTTTCGTAGTTTTACAAACCTAGGACATCTGATATGGACGAATTTCCTTGTGTACATAATCTAAATAATATTATATATCAGTTTTCATGAAATTTTCAACATATAGTAAATGATGAATATTGTTATAGGAAGCAAAAGTTTTATATATCCATTGAAATGTAGTGTTTATCATGATTACTTTATATTATGTAATTTAGAAACATTCCATTTATCCTAGATAATTACACACACCTTATATAGTGGTGAAAAAACCATGAATATTTACACCACACAACATGTGAAGGTATTTACATTACTTTACTACCGCCATAGGGATATATTGTGTACCCCAATTGTACATTCAGTATATATTTCTAGCCACTGTGGATTTTAGTTTATCCTTTAATTAGACTCTATATTTTTAACATGTGTAATCTATCATGAGTTTTGTTTCGTTAATAATTATACAGTATAGTACTTATTAACATTGATGGTGAAATCGAGGGTAATCTGGGTGGTTTAGTATCCTTAGATCTATAAATAAAATGATGGTGATCAATCATGATGATCAGAGAGTCCATTAGGTTAGAATATCCCTTATGAAGGTTCCTATTATAAGGTGTGGGTATCTTCTATGGATGATAGTGTTTGAAGCTCCCATAAACATGGGATGTGGGTCCTCTATACATGTCTTTATGTTACCCATCATCTAACTAGATCCATGTGATGAATCACATGTTCCCTATCCTTGGATTGAGGTACTCGATTATCTAAGAAGATATAATTAACTTGGTGTGGGTCCTCTAATGAGTTTGTTTAATCCCTAAATTTACATTTTTATTTTGTAAAGGTGTTGGTCCCCAAATATTGTTTCTATGAGGTAATGTGGGTTTTTCAGGAATGTGTAGTTATATCAGTAGTATTTAGAACTCATGTGAATGACGATTATTAAAAAAATGTTCATGTTTCCCTATATTTTTAAATAATGGTGACATTATAGTTCTTAATACTATATATTAGTAGTACCATGGAAAATACATATACATTATGGTGTGGTATTTCCCTTTTTTTATAAAAATTGTTGCAGATAAAAGGCGATGTTTTTTTATGAAATATGAATTGTGACTTCTCCAGAACCCCTTTATTTTATTTAATATACAAATTGTTACCTGTATATTAACATTATAATTTCTAGTCATTTTCTATATTTAATTATCACGAGTATCTAACAATGTTAAAATAATAATTGATTAGATATAGGGAAACTAAGACTTCTCTAGGTCATTAAGACTACATGATGCTGAACATATGTTGATTTGTTATCTTTTTCACCAAATAATATTTATTTAGTATATTTTGAGATGAATTATTTCTTTTATTTCATTTATGGTTTTTGGGTTTCCCTTTAAATTAGAATATAATACCCCCTTAAAATACTTCATTTCAACATGTGTTCTATTTTTTCGATGATACGGATTTAATAGTTCGCCTAGGTGTACACAACAATGTTTTTTCTTGTTCATTGATTATTATATGAAATGATTTTTTTGATGATTTGTGGTTATTATTAACATAAGTTCACATTGTAGTTTGATAAAAATCAATGATTCCTTTTAGAATTGTAGAGATATATAGTTTTTCATTTTCATATGGTTCTTAGACCCTTTCATACATAGAATTGTTTTTGTTGATTTTCATATAAGATGATGTATAGACCATGTCATGTTTAATTCATGCATAATATATATATATATATATATATATGAATATTTATATATAAAAAGAATAATAACCATGCCTTAATCATTACATAATATTACTATTTAAACTTGATCTCACATATTCACATTCAAAAATATCTTTTATGTTTACTGATAGATAAATCTTGTAGATAACTCCTACATACCAACCCACAATCATACAAAGTGGGTACTAATAAAACAATATCCGTTTCTAAAAAACCCTTAATCTTTTAACATACAACAAAAACATGTTTTCTTTGAAAAATATTCCTAAGATTTAACATGACTTAGTATATTCTCATACGCATCCTTTTAACCTTCTAAAACCCCATAAAAATATTGGATGATCATTAATATCTTATTATGGTATATAAAAATAAGGATATAAAGCATTAGTCTATGAATACTTACAAATATATGAAATCACATCCCCAAAGACATTATTCTCACCATATATACATGTATTGGGATACATTATATCCTCAAAAAAACATTAAAGAACATATATAAATATAGTAGTTTTTCATGGGGAATTACATACTTATATTTAAACACATGCGGTTACCCTATGATTTGTAACCCACATGACTACCATAGAATTTATTCCTCACTACTACATTATGGCGTAACAATCACATTTAAGGTTAGAGTAACCATATGGCATACTTCTGATTAACCCATGTACAATTCATTTCAGGGAGATATATGTCCTACCCTTCATCAAATATAATGACCAATAACTAGGAAAACTATTATAAAGCATGAAAATTTAAATAAAAAAATTCATTTTGAATTTGGTTAAAAAAATTAAATTTGTAATTCAGAAGAGGAGTCTCATTCATATACTATATCATCGGGTCAAGAATTAATAAAATGAGATGAATATATATACATATTGAGAATACACATAATTCCACATAATTTAATAGAATTTAATTTGAAAAATAATCATAGCATGAATTTTTTTTTGAAGTATAAGGATAACATAATGAATAAAAATTAGGTTAATAATTCCCGTACCTCAGGCCCGTCTTATATAAAACGTATTTAAAAAAAATTTATAATTATTAACATGGTGTAATAAAGAATTTTAATAAAAATAATAATGTTTATAACACCTTATATAATCATTTTATACCATCATTTGTCCCATTTAATAATTATATCTTTTATTTTCATTTTTTTAGTGCATTGTTTACATGATTTCCATGGTCAGCTTTAATGTATTATCATGTCAAATGGAATTGAAACTATGCAATTTGAACTAAATGGTGTTAAAATAAATATATAATAATAATTTATTACATAAATCTTTGTGGTTATATTGTATTAGGATTAATCATTAGATAAATCAGTAGTGATATTTTTTTTTGATAAATATTGTGGTTCTTTGATAATCTCGAACTTGTTTCATCATATAACATTAGTATTAGGTATATAAGATAATATCAAAACATAATGGAGGACATATAATACAATTTACTATCTATTTCAACCATTAAAATGGTTTTACAACCATTATTTATGGATTTATAAAATATTTAATATATATCATCCCTGATGTCGTAAATCGACACATCATAGATGATGGTTTTATTTTTTGAATAAGAGGAAGAAAAGGGGAATAATGATCTTTACTATTTCAAAAAACAATATAAAAATCATTAATATAAATAATATTTAAGCTTTAATTACTACCGGACAAGGTATGTTGAAGAGTTTATAAGAAAATATATGAATTGAAAAGATAACCCAAGAAAATGAAAGATGATCTTTACCTCATGATCTACTCTCCTTGAGATCCTCCATAAGGCCTCAGGTTTTGACCTTCTAGTGAGACCATAAGGTTTTGGTGGTGGGGAACTTCCATGGGAAGGGTATTTGTTATTATTTTGTCATTTCCCAAATAATGGGAGGTGTGAGACGAATATGGGGTGAGGGTCGATTTAATAGTGGAGGAGAGGAGGGGTTTTTCGTTATTTTAATCATTTGATTAATATTTTTTCTCAAGACTTTGAATAGTCATGATTCATGTGACCCAGAAGATAACTTGAGTTTGAGCCATGTTTTATTACATCACCCATGACTCTAGGAATACTTTATTTATCATATAATGTATATATATGAATATTTATAATATTTCACTATTCATAAATAATTCATGTATTTTGGAAAAATCCCAAATATTCACCCTGAATGTTTTTAACAAGTATAATTCAAAAATTAACTCCATTTGATCAACATAATTTTCAAAATATGATAATATTGATTTTAATATGAAATCATAATTTATTCCAAAAATAAAAATATTGAAACTATAACTCATTTTTTATAACATTAAAAAATTAATTAATGTCCCATTATTTTAAAACCATTAGAACATAAAATAATAATACAATTTGTTATCCATATGGGTCATATTAAAATTCACATTATTATTCATAATGTTATGTAACTATTCACTAAATAACCAATTTGCTCTTATTAGACTTCACATTACTTATTGATGGCTATGTTAGATATGCTTTTTGGAAATTAAAATCATAGAAGAAGAAAAATTATTTTTAAAAAAAGCGTCAATTTGTAAAGACTCAGTTTTTTATTCATTTAAATTTTTATTTAATTGTCTGAGGGTTAAGTTCTCCATAATTTCTATAAATTTTACCAACTTAATTTTATTTTCTTATTAAACATGTTAGGGTACATTTCCCCCATGAATTTTCAGATTCCCATATTGCTTCTTCAGCCATGAAATTTCTTTGAAAAACCATTACCTTATGGATTAACTTATTCGGCAATACATGTTCTCTTAGATAATGAATATGAATTGGTTTCTTTTTAAATTAAAGGTTCACTTCCATCAAGAACTACTTATGTTCTCAAAACATGAGATGAATCTAGCACATTATTTCTAAACATCAAAACATGAAACACATTGTGTATCTAAGACAAACTCAGAGGAGATGTTAAGCGGTTGGAAACTGGTCTAACATTCTATAGGATTTCATAAGGTCCAATTTACTATGGACTCAGATTTAAATTCTAACCAAAATTAATAAAACATTTATATGGATAGATTCTATGAAAGGACATTATCACCTACTCAAAATAAAATTATTTCTTCTTGTTATCTTCATAATGTGTTTACTTACTCTGATTTGTCATCATGTGTTGCTAGATCGTCTTAAATTTCTCATCCATGTTCTCTATTAATTATCATCCCATCAAATTTCGTTCCCCCATATTCATCCCCAAAATATAGTGTTTGAATGAAATTCACAAATAATATATTAAAAGGAACCATCTATATACTGGAATGAAAAATGTTATTATATGAAAATTAAATTAATGAAATATGTTAATCACAACATCCTTATAAATATATTGAAAAATAATTATGCATATCCTCTAATTTCTATATCATCCATTATGACTACCCATATAACTGAGGATGAAATGATATAAGAAATTTAATTCTATTACAAATGAATTTTAAATGCATTTCAAAATATTAAATGTGAACCTAGGATTATGGTGAGATAAAATAGAAAGATGAACTCTATATAACCTAAAAATCTCTTTGAGGTACAATAAAGACTTCTAATCCAAATACATGGTTTCTCTAATAGGAAGAAAATGAAAAATATTAGTTATTTGACCAAAAATAAAACATATTTCATTGTTACCTTGGGAAGTATTTTGTAGATTCACAATTAAGTCTATAGATATATATTCTCATTTCATATATAGAACTGGTAAATGCTATAGAACCCCCTTCGGTAAATTCTGATATGATTTACCCGGTTGACATGACAAAAATTTCATGTTAAAATATGTAACAACTATTTTTATTACATCCCATCATTATTACTCTTAAAAGTATCTGTACATATTTGTGATGACAAATTGAACTAAAAATGTAGTATTGTGAGCTTCGGAAAACAATTATTTTTCTTCAGCTAAGAATCACAAAGAACAAATAATTTATTTTAACACCGTAGAACACAATCTTTATCGATGTTAAATTCTGGAAACATACCCATTTTAACCAATTCTACCCTTTTTTATAACACCTTGTCTTCCTTCTGCACTAGCATTATTCTTCTTGAAAAATATACCTGCACCAAAACCAGAAACAAAATAGAAGAATTTCCTACATCAATGACTTCCAAGACAAAATTCATGAAGTTATTAAAGAAAGAGTCATGTTCCATGCATTACATAGTTAATGATTCGTGATTTGTTCATCTCAAGGTATATTTTAGTTTGTTTTCTTTTTAATGATGGTAATAGATCATGTAATCATAATATATTATCAATTCAATTAATATTTTCTTACCCATTATTAATTCCATTTGAGTCAATATATACTTCAAACATTTTTTCTCATTATATATTTCAAATTTGTCTTTATATAAATGATTCCACAAAATATTTAAAGCGAGAAACACAACTGATAATTACTGATCATGTGGAGGATAATTTAATGAACAATGTTTTAGTATTCTTAATGCATAACAAATAACATTCTCATTCTACATTAGATCCCAACCATGACTATTTAATAAAGCATCACTGTCGATGGAAAACTCACCCTTTCATGAAGGTAGGGTCAGAACTGGAGCATTCATCAATAACAATATCAATTTTCAGAAAATAGTCATCATATTTGTTTTTTCAAATGAATTAAACTCTTTTTTGAGTTAACATAGTCATTTTAATAGATTATTGTTCATTTTTTCAATAAACCCCCCATAATATCATGAAAAACCGATAAAACTAAAATGTGAAGTAATATTTGTGGGTCTAGCCTTTCACCATCAATTATAATATTAGCAGGATCTATTGTTTTTCCTTCTTTAGAAATAATGTATCCATGTAATGAAATTTGTTGAAACCCAAATTCACACTTTATTAATTGTTCATAATGATTCTTTTCTATTATGGTTTCTAAAACAACCATTATTTGTTTTTCATGCACTTCATTACTTCAAGAATCTAGTTTAATGTAATAAAAAACCACAAAAATATCCAATATCCCATGAAATATTCCATTCATAAGATCAATGAATACATTAGGTGAATTCTTTAAACCAAATGACATAAAATAATAATAATTTTCATATATAGTTTGACAATATATTTTTTTAGTGACATTATCCATCAATTTTAGGTAATGGTACTCAGATCTCAATTCAATCTTTCAAAAATAATATGTTCCCTAGAGCTGATCAAACATTTCATGGATGTAATTTAAAGGATACTTATTCTTAACAGTATTGTTATTCAAAGTTGTATAATCAATTTAATGTCTTGTGGGACCATCTTTATTTTTTAAAAATCATAATCTCCCCATGGTGATGTGCTAGGATTAATGTTGACTTTATAAAGAAAGTCTTGTTATTGATTTTTAATTTTAGAAAGTTCCATTTTATTCATTTGATATGGGGTCTTTGAAATTTGAAAATCATTAGAAAAAAATTCAATTTTTAATTCTACTTTTAGATTAGATATAACCACAAGTAACACATCAGGAGAAATATCAAGATATTCATTTACAACTGGAACATCATTTATATAAATATTTTCCTAGTTTTAAAAAATATGAAAAATGTAACATTCATTTACATATTTCTATTTTCTGATATTCATTTTAAAATTACCAATTGTATGGGTTTGTTTTTGTATATGAACTGTAATTGTTTTTTGAAAAACGACATTCTTTTCTCAAAAATAAATCTAATTATGAAAACACAAACTTAGTACAAAATCAGAATAAAATCAAACTCTACTAATGGAAAAACAACTTGGTTTTCAAGTAATAAATTTCCAATGAAAAAAATTGTAATATTCATATAATTCCTATTTTTTGTAAGATTTACCCCTTGTGTTTTAACAATATGTTTTACTCTCAATTGTTAGGGTAAAATTTCCAATTTAGTAGAAAATGTCTCATAAATAATGGAATATGTATACCATATATCAAATAAAACATTATTAAAATATCAGTAAACAAAAAATTTACCTAATACTACTTCATTTGATGGCCCAAAATGTACTAACATAGTAAAAAAATATCCAAATACACCTATATTATTATAGTATGGCTAATTTACAAAACTCAGATCTTTTCTTGGGTTGTAATTTCTATAATAACTCATCTCAATGCATTTTAATCATATTGTTTTTTTCTTATTATAACTGATATTAAATTCATTTGTATTTGAATATCGGGCCATATGTCCAGACATACCTATTCGAAAGCCCATCCTAATTTTAGTAAGAAAATCCTCAGGGTTATTTTTAACACACTTTCAGGAAAATAGACACTAGAATTTCTCACCATCACATTTCATTGATTGAATCATGTTTACTTCATTTAATATGGACCGCTTATTTTTTTTATGAGTCGAAGTGATCATAAACAAACTCTATTTTTACCTTCTTAACATATCATTAATGTTCATATTATCATTTTAATTATCAGGATACAAATTACCTTCGATAACATGGATTTAATCCAGAGTAAAAGTAATTTTTTTCTATCAAGATCTAGAATAATATTTGGAGCGTTTATTTCCAGTAAGGTGATGATTTATTCGAAAACGACCATTAAATCTACCACATGTTTCCTCAATTCAGGGAATCACTACTCAATCATATGCCGAACCACCTTTTGAAAAAAATTTGTAATGAAAAGTCTCTTAAATTTAGCCCACTCTGAGGCTTTAATATCCTCTTTATCATATATATACATAACCACTGGCCACTATTAATCAGATACACATTCAAAATGATAATCTAAAAAACAACCCTTTTGATTACCAGAGCATCCCAGAACATCAAAAATATCTTCTAGGGATTCAATCCCTCATTTAGCTATTTCTGGGTGAAACAATCCACTAAACTCTGGAGGGAGTTGACTTGTATAATGTTTACATATTTTCATGTACCTTTGTTGTAGCTATATTTGTTCTCATTCATGGTTTCCAAAACCATTTATTTCTTGCATTGTCTGTGCCATTACGGTCACAAACTACTCAATTAAAATTCCCACCATTCTGGATTTTGGAATTGGAATGCTATCATCCTCTAAAATCTTTCAAAAATCAGCTTCCCAATTTCATCTGTGTAAAACCATTCCAAACAGACATATCTAATATTAATAAAGACAGTAATATTTAAATTCTATACCATTTAAACATAATCATAAGGTAAAAATAATTTGTGTTATTCTTTTAACAACATAATATGTCATAATGATATATAACCATGATCTGATTTGAAAAATAAATACATGACCTTAAACATTTCACAATATTTCTTTTTCAATTGGATTTTAATTATTGAAATTGAAAAATATATTTTCGGTTTATAGTTTTAGATACTTAAGACAGAACTCATACATATCAAACTACAAGAATACAATGTGGGATCTATTAAAACAAAATCAATTTCTTCTAAAACCTAAAATTTTTTATAATAAACAACAACATGATTTCATTGAAAAATATTCATATAATTATTCTTTAATTCCTATTTTCTCTTACACATCCTTAAAAAAGCAGAGAAACATTTGAAACAAGGGATGGACATAAAAATCTCTGTAAGGGATATAAAATGAAGGAAATAGACCATTAGTCCATGAATACATATAAACATATATAATGATTTTAACAAATACATACTTATTACCCATATATACAAAATTTTGGAAACTTGGTATCTCCATCAATCATTAAGGAACACATATAAAAACATAATTGTATCATGGGTAATTACATATAATGTTACCCTCATATCTACCTTTTGATTTTTAATGCTCTTATTATATTACAATACAACCCACACAACTACCTTTTTGCGTAACCATCATAGTTACACTTAGAGTAACCATACGATCGACATTAAAAAAAAGATACGCAATGCATTAGAGGGAGACATAGGTCCCACCATTCATGATAAATAATCCCCATGAACCATAACATAATAATAAAACATTAAAAATTGAATTTTAATATTTTTTTTAATTTTCTAATAATATAAATTTATATGAGGATTTTTAATGATGTGTCACTTACTTATACCATATCATTTGGTTTAGAATTAGTAAAATGAGTTGAATATGTATATTACATTTTATTTCACATAATGATACATTAAAAAATTTAAATTTATTTCAAAAATAATCTTAGAATAACAAAATCGTTTAAGTAGAAGGATAACCCAAAAAATCGAAATTTGGTTAAGAATTCTTTACCTTGGGTTTATCTAATATAAACAATGTTTAAATCTCATGTAAAAAGGTTAATAAGGTGTTATTAATATTTTAAAAAATGTTAATCGTATTTATAAAACCTTATATGGTTATTTTAAAACATCATTTGACCAATTTATTAATAATATTGTGTTATTTCAATTGTTTTGGGTGTGTGCTTTACATGATTTTCCATCGTCAGTTCTTAAGGCATTTTCTAGTATAATGTATGAAAAACCAAATAATTGGAAATAAATTTTATTAATATATTTATTGAATTTAATATTATTCCATTATTAATATAGGTTATATGGTATGATGCTGAATCCTTTGGTAAATAATTACTGATTTTAATTTAGATCATTTTTGTGGTTCTTCATTAAACATGAACATGTTTCATCATATATAATTAATGATATTCATATAAGTTAATTCTATATCATAAGAGAGTTCATATAATACAAATTAGAAAATTTTAAAACCATTAAATTGAATTTACAACAACAAATCAAGGATGTAAAATAAATTAGAGACACACTTCCACTAATGTCGATAAATAGATACATAACGAACATTGTTTTTATTTTTATAATTAGAGGAAGAGGAGAGGAAAAATATTGATGAATATGTCCAAAAACATGATAAAAGTACATAATATATATATATATATATTACTGTATACATTATTCATATTTAATAAGGGTGTAGTGGGTGAAAGGGGTATAAGAATAAAAATCAATTGAAAAGAAAACATAATAAAATGAAAAAGGATTTTTAGCTACTGATATCTACTCCATGAGATCCTACTTAAGGCCTTTGGTTTTGGCATTTTGGTTAGACCATAAGCTCTTCTATGTGTGGAAGGGGCATATAAAAAATATCTAATAAAATTTCAACATTTCTGAAAGCTTGCTAGGTTTAAGAGGGAGAGGGGGCTGATTGTTGTATTTATAATGGGGTGGAGAATGGGTTTTCCATTATATAAATCATTATATTATTATATTTTCCCATGAAAATGAATAGTCTTGATTAATGTGACTGAACATAGTAAATAGATCATGTGTGTTTGAACCATGTGTTATTAAATCAGCTATTATTTTGGAAATAGTGTATTTAACATGTAATGAATATATACTGTAATTTACTGTATATCACAATTCATAAAAAAATCGAATATTTCATAAAAAATAAAAAAATTTATCTTGACGGTTTTTTGATAGGCGTAATTAAAAAATGAACTCCAATTTATCAAAATATCTTTATAAATTAGAAAAAAATAATTTTTAAATAAAATCATTATTTATTCAAAAATATAAATATGAAAACTATAACTCATTTAATATCACCATTAAAAATTAATCATAAACTCATTACCATACAACCATATGATAATACAATAATAATATTATTTTCAATTTGTTATGGTCATATTTATAATCAAATTACAATTCATAAGGGTATGTTAGTATTCACTAAATTACCAAATTTCATCTATCATAATCCAGATACCATACTAATCACATTAGTAGATGTCCGATTTTTATAAATTAAAATAATTGAAGTGGAAAAATTATATTTAAACAATGTTTCATTATGTAGAGACTCAATTTTTCATTCATAACATTTTATTTTTAAAATAATGTGGTGTTACAACAATGTATTTAGGGTTAATATATGTAGTGAAAATATTTTTTTGATTATAATATTATATTGGCTATGGCCTTGTACATTAAGTAATTTTTCATATATGGTGCTAGTCACATGACTCTAGAATATTAGAGCAAGAATTAAGGGACAAAATCAGTATAAATATCTGACATTCTCTATATATATTATAACTTCTATATAATATAATTCACAATTTGGTATTCCATAATATCATTATGGTTTTTAGTTTTAGATATTTAGGACATAACCATTACATAAAAATCCCATATATTACAAATAGTGAAAAACTATTCAGTGACAAATTTTTTTTCTGAAAACAGATCTTTAAAAAAATAATTTTATTTTCATTAAAAATAATTAAAAAATTTCACATGACATTTTCATTGTTTTTACCCATCCTAAAACCCTTTAAAATGTATTTAGTATTGCCGGATGATAATAAGAATCATAGAATTTGACATGAAAGACATAAAAAAACCTAAAAATCTATTTTAAAACCATGAGATCAAAAAAGGTGTTTGTCTCTAAGATAATAAATTTATACCTAAAATAATCATTTAAAATAACATAAAACACCTTTACAAAAAATAATTTTCATAAAATACTTCATAGAAAACATAATCCAAAAATAAATATCATGTTTGTTTCATATAAAAATTTATAACAAAAGAAAAACAATTTCTTATAAACAAACCATCATACAATAAAAGGGTATAAAAAGTTATTTAAAATTTGATTATTAGCATAACATTTGAAATAAAATTAATTCCATAATACATTTATAAGGAATATAAAATTAAGGTAGGTTATTTGGGACATCATTTTCAAATAACCCCTTACAAACCCTTGTAATTGTAATAACCATATGATCAACTAAAAACATAATTATAGGGATAAAATAATCATTACCCAAAGCATTGGAGAGCTATCTAGGAACAATAATAGTATAATATATGTAGGCACCACCTATTATAATGACATACATCAAGATCACCCGTTATAGTAAAAAATATTTAAGATCCATACCATTAATAATACCCTTGACAACTATTTGAAGCCTGTATGAAATACACTTTTGGATATCAAAATACCACTTCCTTTTAAAACAAATTTTTATTCAATAAATTACCTAATAAAAATGAATTTATGGACTTTAATTGAATAAAACATGAAATATTATATTGGAATTGAGATATTAAATAATATATATGATGGTAGGAGAAGTACTTATCATAATATTTGATAAATTAGAATATTCCTTCTGTCTTTTGCAATGAAAGTTAAAAAAAAACATAAAAATAATAGTTTATAAAACCATGCAATAAATATAAAAAAGAAATATAAAATTTAATTTATAGTTAGATTATATTCATATTAATATAACTCCAAAAAAATATTTATAATATGAATAAATAAGGGAAGGGGATATAAGGGGGACATTATAATGGAATTTTAAAAGAAAGTGTTTTACCATGAGTCTGACTCATCAAATATGTTCTAAATATTTTTTATTAATAAAATTATACTAATTAATTACTTTTTAAGAAACTTATTCATCTAAATTATCACAATTATCATGTTATTATCATTAAATTAGTTAATTTAGTTCACATAGGTGGTTTTGATTATATTCACGTCATGTGTCTTAAATGACATCGATTGGTTGAATATGGTCAAATAAGACATTAATAAATCATATAATGTATTAAAATCATGAAATATTTATAATTTTTATTCAGAAATTATAATTTTATATATATCCATGAAATGTGGTTATGAAAAAATAAATATGTTACAGTCATGGGGACGTTAGGTCGTACGTTCGCATGAGTATTGTTTCTATTTTTCCACGATCATTATGGAAAGAAGGTAAGTATTGTTTTATCTTCATGTAATGATAATAAAATCAATAATATCATATTATTTCCTTTAATATATTTATATATATTATCTTTTTGATGTGGTGATGAAAAATGAATCATATCACTTATTGGAGGTGGTAGTCTACATGAACACACTAATGAAGTTACCATTTTTCAGTGAATGGAAAGGTAAGAGAGTAACAAATTATTTATATTATAATAGTGACTAAACTTTTATTAATATTATATATAATGATTAGATATATAATTATAAAAATATATAATACTCAGTGATGAGAAATAATTACATCAGTTTCCGAGATTATAGTCTTGTATAAACATGATTGAGGTATTCAATTCACATTATTTGGAAAAGGATATATATATGTAGTTGATTACATTAACATAATAAAATATATTTATTTGGAAGATATTGGCATAGTTATTTCATAATATTTGAAGAATATTTGGTTGTGGTATAATAATAAATAAAAAAAATTCATTGTTATAAACAGAACTTCTTCTTCAGAAATCATATAAATTTTTAAACTAAAAGATTTTATTGGTTTTTTTATGAACAATACAACTCCATATAATATTTAAAGGGAAGATAGAATGAATTATTTTAGATATTTAATAAACCAAAAGTCTATTGAATCATAAATATATGATAATAATATGTTCTATTTTATAAGAGTTATGAGGGTAATCATTATAATTTCATAAAGTATTAATTGCAATTAATTTTCATATTAAAATGCTACCAAACAGATAGTATTTGATGCTAAGATTTGGATTTGTTAAAATATTATCATAAATATCACTTTTGTTTTTATAACAGACCAAATTATAGTTTTATTGGAAAGAATTTATAAATAAAAAAGAAAACTAAATTTAATCATAGATCAATCAATCAATCACAATCCATCCGAAAAAAATTCAAAAATAGTGAGAAACTAGATTTAGAAATTAGAAAATTTTATAAACATTCAGAAGCAAGAACAACCCTTTGAGACTCCACAAAACCATAAATAAAAACAAAAAAACTAAAAAACAAATAAAAGAAATGATGCACCACCAAGACATTGTTAGTGATCAACAACATCAAATCTTATGCCAGGAAACATGATACCACATCCCTATCATAATGATCTGCAATACTGGTTAGAGTATTCACCCACATTTTTGACCCTGAATAAATACCGACAAAATCAGACACCCATGTCACTTGAATTGGATGCATGATATGGATTGTGATGTAATTTTAACACAAGAAACACATTTCATTAGAATGGCCTTCTTATAAAAATAATATTGCGTAGATATTCCAACATAGTTTAAAACTTTTTAACCAACAGTGAATATATGAATTACACATCCCCCAATAAAAATTTGAACCACCACACCAGCACGACTTTGGTAGGGGAATTTCAATAGGAAACATGAGAATATTTTGAGTGGAGAAATCAAATAAATTGTCCAAAACCTTTTCTATGGCCATTAAACCCTTCAAAAACCCACATATTTGAACCTTTATTAATGAATAAAAGAAAAAACTACCTAACACCTCCACCAAGACACACCTCATAGGAAACTGACGACATCCCAACTGGAACACCCTAAACCATACTATGAAACAAGCACTCTAGACCAAATATAGTTAGTAATATTGATACTAAAACTATGAGAGGAGGATATAACGCAAAATTCTTCAACAGATAGATTTATCTACAAGTTAAATCCAATAGTATCTCTAATATAGATAAAAAAGGAGGCCACACCTAGGAAGAATGAAATCCTTAAGGGATATGAAAAACCTGAGTAAAAGGGGAAACCACAAGTTTAAGGCCCCACCCTTAAACATTACTTATTATTGAATTAAATGAATAATTCACAGTGAGGATCTTTTCAGGTTTATAGTTTTAGAGAATTAGGACATAAATATTACATATCAAATATTTCAAATTAGACACATCTACTTAGATTCCATTTTTTCACAAAAAAACTCTTTAACAAAATAGTTATGTCTAGTTCATTGTTTTAGACATCCTGGCATTTCCTTGATCCCATCCTTGACCCTATTCAACTTTATGTCCTGTGAAAAAAAATTCATAAAAAACATGGGATGATCATAAAATGCTCAGTAAGGGTTATAACAATACGGAAAGAAAACATTTGTCCATGTATATATAAGAATTAATGAAATTATACTTTACTCATAAAACATAAGCAATTTAACATAACTCATGAAATCATAGGATTTACGAATAACTCATAGAAATTATAAGACATAAAGGTAACTTGAGGAATTCATATCATTCTTACGTAGGGAGTAACCCTCATGGGTACATTTGGAATACCCATCATAGTATAATCCCTTAATCTCTTTGGAGAAACCTTAATGTTTAACCCCTTCTTGTTACCCAATGCATTGGAGAGCAATATTAGGCTCACCCGCCCTTAGTTTATCACGGAACCACCCGTCTTCATAAAAATTTACCATGAACCATAACATAATCATATCACATAACATAATCATAAATTAATGATAACATTCCCACATTGCAATAACAATATAACATTTTAAGATAATGAATCCATTCTAAAAACCTTCTTCAAAACCATTTAAAACATTTAATAAAGAGATTTTTGAATCAAAGTGTCCCATACCACAATGAAGTTTTTAACATTTTAAACTATTAATATCCATATAATTAAATACTTAACACCATTTTTAAAACATGGATATTAATGAGAAATATTTATAAGAATAAATCATTAAAACATTTAAAACGATATTTTAGTTAAAGGGTTTTTATCAAAATGAGAGACACTTGAAAACCATAATTGAGGAATAACATTTAATCAAAACATTATAATATCATGATAATAAATGGATTCATGATATAATATTAAAGGTATGATATATACACCATATAAGAGTGAATTGGTTCTTAACAACAATGAAGTCTCAATAGAAATGTAAAATGAGATGAAATCCCTTATAAAGAAGTTATCATTAAATTAAGGATAAATCAATCTCAGAATTATGTGTGACAAATATAAATACACCCAATATAAGTGGATATTATGTGTAAAACAATAAAAGGTCATTAAAACATATTCAAAGTATGACATATTCAACAACTACATGTTGAGCCCAAAGAAATCAAAATTGGGTCAATAAGAAGTTCCCTTGGTAAAATTCGACAGCCTAACGGTGTCACATTAAAATTCATAAAATTAGTTGATGAGAGAGAGAATGGTATCTCATCACAGGGAAATAAAATTTTCATCAATAAATATATATAAGAACATATCCTCATATAAAAAGATGTAAATTAAGAGACATAACAAAAGAAGTGTTTTAAAAATAAGAGTGTGAAAGGTTCCCTTACCGATTTCGGAAACATTCGAAACGTACACCCCATTAAAGAAGGGTCATACAATGAAGATGTAACTACCCATAAATGAGATTATATTATAAAAATAGTAAAATAATGGGCAGTAAATACCCCCAAAAAAAAGGAAATAGTGGACAATGTAGCATGAATCTCACAGGAATAAAAAGTGACATGAAAATCCCCTTATGAAAATTCGGCAGCCTAACAGCGCCACATAAAACTCTCAAAAATGGATTGATGAGATAAAATAGGGTCTCTAATAATATTAACATAAAATTTAAAGAAATATTAATATAAAATAACATCCCCCAACATTGTAATGAGGATTTTAAAGTAAGTTACATAAAAAGAGTACTTAAAAATAAAGAGAGAGGTAGGATCCCTTACCTCAAGTCTGAATTGTCTTGTTCGTTTCTTTATATTCCTGAATAATAAACATTGGAAAATTTATAATTTCATAAGTACTACCTTTAAGTATTATTATTCATTTCATATCACATATTATAATGTTATAATAATTGTTTAATAATGTTAGTTCATATCAGACGTTTTTGCTGATGTTTGATACATGAGTCAAAAATGAACTTGTTTGAAAATGATTGTCCATGTAGTTATAATTAAATCAACTTCAGAATAGTATTAATGATTTAAATATCATAAATATAATGTAAATATTCATTTTAAACTATTCCATAACATTTGGAGATAAATAGAAATGAAATTAACTGTTCATGGAGATGGTAGACCTACGTACGCATGAATGCTACTTTCATTTCATTAACATTTTAATGGAATTAAAAATAATTGGGAGATATATATATTATAATTCCAGTGTAATAATTATTTTTTATATGTAACATATTTTAATTAATTTCATTCTTTATACATTCCATGTATTTCATGAACGAGTCACATCACTTGAGGGGGCGGTAGTCCACACTTCCTTGTATGAAATTATCGCATTTGCTCAACATGAAAAGCATAAAGGTATGTTTTAAATATAAAATACAGAAGCATATGGAAAACATAAAAACTATATATATCATATATAAAATATAGTTTCATCATAATGGCCACATTTAAAGGTGTTAAATTAATATTGAACAATCATCGTTTCATGAGGCAGTAATTCACCATCCATAAAAACAGTATGTTCTTTAACCATTAGACGAAGGTGTGATTAATTGTAGTTGGAATCCTTCACATAAAAACATCCTAGTATATTAAAGATACTTGTATTGTTAGAAAGTAGTGGAATAAAGAGAGTTTAGAGGGTTGTAGAAACAAAATAAAACAAATGAAGGCAAGGGAAGACATTACCTTTAAATCGGGCAACTCTTTTTGATTTGAGCTCAAAGGCTTCCTTGAAAAGGATTATGCCCAAAGGTGAGGCTTAAATGATGAAGAGAGGGATTTTATGAGATGAAATGGGCAGGGGTTTTCCGATACAAAGGTTTTAGAGGTGTGGGTATGGTGGTAGAGGTGTGAGACTTTTATAAGAGGAGAGGAGGGGCACTCTTGGAAAGTTATAAACTTTTACATTATTATAAAATGATTTTCGAATTTTAAAGGTCCCAAAATTATATATTTCTAGGATAAGGTTATAAGAGTTCTAAATACATCCATCCAATAGGTTTTTGACAAGTTTAGGTCTTAGATTTTACATTATCATTTCATTTTATTTAAATTGTTAAATAATGAGGTAATCACTGCATCATCATGGTGTCATAAATAATTTAATTTATTTAATGTCTAAAAATTATATAATAAATTTCATGATGTAGGAAATCGTTTTAGATTTATAATTAATATTTATAGTTCAAAATATTACTCGTATTACCCCATTTAAAAATTGTTTTAGTAAAACAACACATGTTTGTGACATTTTTGTTTTAACATTAAATAAAAAGATTTTAATGTCATTTTCCTAACAAAGTGGCTCCATGGGGTCCCCAAGTTGACCCATGTATTTTATTGGTCGGCCATGATACATCCAATAAGGGTAGGACATGTGTCAAGGTCATTTCATATTATTAAAATATTATTTTTACCTTAAATTACACTAATTACCTCTAATCGCAATTAAATAATTAAAAGTTTCTATTCACCAAAAAATTATTTTAATTCCATTGAACCACATTTTACTTCTTAAATAAAAACATGTATGTTGGATTTTTGAAATTAAAAACATAGAGGTGGTAAAATTTCATTTAAAAGAAAAATCAGTTTTTTTTAAGTACCACTTAGTGGTTTCACTATTCATCAAAAATTGAAGTTTTTCAGAAAAATACAAAAAATTCACCCTAAGCTATATTTGATATTCAGAATTAAAAAATGATGTCTATTTTAAAAAATTTCAAACATATAAGTTACATTAATTAATTTAATAATTAATTCCCCCTGTCAAAACAAATAGCGTGTTTTTATGAAACAATATATATCAAATGATTTACACTAGTTTAAGTCCAATTTCAAAGTGAAATTAATTCCAATGATCAATATTGGATTAAATGGTAAAAATATAATCTAATTTCACTTTAAAACAAATTCAAAATATTATTGAATCATATAAATAAATTAGTTTAAAAAGAGGTTTTGAATTAAAATACAACATTTTTCACTATTCATTAAAAAATGAACTTTATCTGAAAAATACCAAAAAATTACAGAAAGTAAATTTTGATGTCCCGATTATAAAGAAGAATTTTATTTTGTCAAATAAAACATATAAAATTGTCAAATGTATATTTAAAAAGGGTTCTTCATCAAAAGGCGGTTAATCGACCTTTTAAAGAATTTTAGATGATTTCTGCTTAAAATTGGATTCATTTGCATTTTTATTCCTCTAACATTTATTGTAAAAAGTAAAAATATTTGAAATATATATATAATCATTTTTTATTTAGTTCTTTTCATTCATACCATTACAACGACTAGGTGTTAACTACCCTTTAAAATAAAATTTTTTTATTATTAGAGTCCAACGTAAGATTTCAAGGAACTCGTTGTTGTGTATTTGGTAAGCCATCGAGCATAGCGTTCCATTTAAATTAATATTAAAATTTTATTCACAAATAGGTATAAATATAAAAATTTTATATTCTTTATTTTCCTGGGGTGTTATATCCTTCCCCCCTTTTGGGAATTGCGTCCTCGCAATTTTAAAATTGGGCTCGGAAACTTTATTGAAAGTCCCACATCAGAACAAGATTCGGTAAAACAACCACTTTAAAAGAAAGAAAGAGAACTATAGAGGTCACTCGAGTTAACCCATACTAGAATTACATGTAGGAAAACATGGACATGGAGGAGAAAACAAATGGTCATCTTCTGATTGAGAGTGATTGAAAACATGTTTAGGAGAATGTTAACCACAAGAAAATCACAAACTTGTGATTGGTTAAACATTATTTGATTCCCCAAAAAAATTAATAGAATTTTTTTTATAAGTTAATTTTCATTGATGAATTTATTTATGAGCTTAACTAAATCATAAGGAAACATACTTACTTGTCATGTTGACTTTCATCTTTTACTAGATTTCTTACACGAACTCATATTTTCTCTAAAAGACGAGTAATTAGGATGAGTTGATCAAATTAAGAGAGCTATAATAAAATTCTAGAGAATCACCTAATCCACAAAAGAGAACTATATATTTCCCATGTCTTTAGACCCTTACCAAAACCAAAATTGTTAGAACAAGATCAGTTAATCCAGAAAAGAATAACCCTTTATAAAAAGAAAATCTATTCGTAATATCCAAAATTTGTCCAACAAAACCCAAAGTTCAATAAGGACCATTCGATAAAAAATTTTCTATAAAATTATTAAAAGTAAACCAAACTACGATTGAAACCCAAATATTTTACGGATTTAGTCACATAGTCTTCCAAGGTACAAATTAACAATTATCTCCAAATAACATGAGTTTCTCTAAAAGTATCATATTGAAAAGTAATTAACCTAATCACATATCCTCCATGATAGGTTAATAATTTACATAGATAAACAAAAATCAACTTAATATAGATTCATAAGATCATATAACTAAAAATAATTAGTCAAACTAACCAAGGACGTCACATAATCTAGTGGTAGGTGATAAATATCAGTCGCACTTTGGTTATGGGTTCGATTCCCGCATCTTCGTCTGACGCGATGGGTTGTCCAATGGTCTGTGTGTTGTCCTTTTCCCAAAACTATATAATTCATAAAACATTCCCCAAAAAAATGTTAAAATCTTAAAAAATAACCATAACATAATTTAACCTCAAGTTTTTCTTAGGTCGTTCATATTCCTTCATAACATATAGTAACCCATAATTACCTCAAATGTAAGAATCATATAAACCCTAATGGTTACCTTAATAATTATTACCTAAAATTCTACATCGAGTTGGTTCTCTTGTACAAGATGCATTAGAGAACTCACCAAGGCTCAAGTGGTGGATCACGACTCCTGATATTTGGTTTAGAATAACCTCAAGATTTCTCATTGAATCCCCCATTTCATCCAGTCTCTTAATCAGAGAACCACCATAGTTTCCTTCAAATCCATTGTCACATTGGTGCCTTATAGATCCATCCATTTACAATAACCAAAAAATTTCAGGGTGTGTATATCAACAAAATCATCATGTACTAATGAGGAAGATAAAAAGTAAGATATACTTACTCATTCACCTTATCTAAAAACAATGACTATTTCTGGAATCTTAGCCATTATGGTAATGTCACTTATGCTTAAAGAATGCCCTAAATTCTAAAGTTATCTAAACCGACCTTTGATACCAACAATAAGGCCCCAGCCATAAACATTACTTATTATTGAATTAAATGAATAATTCACATTGAGGATCTTTTCAGGTTTATAGTTTTAGAGAATTAGGACATAACTATTACATCTCAAAGATTACAAAGTAGACACATCTACTCAGTTTCCATTTATTTCACAAAAAAAATCTCTTGATCAAAAGAGTTATGTCTAGTTCCATGTTTTAGACATCTTGACATTTCCTTGATCCCATCCATGACCCTATTCAACTTTAGGTCCAATGAAAAATATTTCAAAAAAAACTTGGGATGAGAATAAAAAGCTCAGTAAGGGTTATAAGAATACGGAATAAAAACATTAGTCCATGTATACATAAGAATCAATGAAATCATATTTTACTCATAAAACATAAGCAATTTAACATACATCGTGAAATCATAGGATTTATGAATAACTCATAGAAATCATAAGAAATAAATGTAACTTGAGGCATTCATAACATTCTTACGTAGGAAGTAACCCTTATGGTTACGTTTGGAATACCCATCACAGTATATTCCCTAAATCTCTTCGGAGAAAACTTAACGTTTAACCCCTTTCACGTTACCCAATGCATTGGAGAGCTATATCGGGCTCACCCGCCATTAGTTTATCACGGAACCACCCGTATTCATAATCAATTCCCAAGAACCATAAAATAATCATAGAAAATAACTTAAGCATAATTGAATGATAACATTCCAACATTTCAATAACTATAAAACATTTTACGATAATGTATCCATTCTAAAAACCATTTTCAAAACCATTTAAAATATTTAATAAAGATATTTTTTAATAAAAGTGTCCCATACCAATTTGAAGTTTTTAACATTTTAATCCATTAATATACATATAACTAAATCCTTAAAACCATTTTTAAATCATGGATATTAAAGGGAGATATCTATATGAATAAATCATTAAAACATTTAAAACGATATTTTAGTTAAAGGGTTTTTAACAAAATGAGAGACCCTTGAATACCATAATTAAGGGATAACATTTAATAAAAAAATTATATTATCATTAGAATAAATGGATTCATGACATAATATTCCAAGGGACAGTATATACACAATATAAGAGTGAATTGGTTCATAACAACAATGAAGTCTCAATAGAAATGTAAAATGAGATGAAATCCCTTATAAAGAATGTATCCTTAAATTAAGGATAAATAAATCTCATAAATATTTGTGACAAATATAAATACACCCAATATAAGTGGACATTAATTTTATAAAATAAGAGGTAATTCACACATATTCAATGGATGAAATATTCAATAACTACATGTTGAGCCCAAGGAAATTGAAATTGGGTTAAGAAGTTCCCTTGGTAAAATTCAACAGCCTAACGACGTCACTATAAAATTCATAAAATTAGTTTATGAGAGAGAGAATTGTATCTCATCACATGGACATGAAATTTACATCAATAAGGATATACAAGAACATATCACAACAAAAAAAATATGTAAATTAAAATACATAACAAAATAAGTCTTTTAAAAAGAGGAGTGTGAAAGGTTCCCTTACCGATTTGGGAAACTTTCGAAACATACACCCCATGAAAGAAGGTTCATACAATGAAGATGTAACTACACATAAATGATAGTGTATTATACAAATAGTAAAATAATGGGCAGTACACACACCACAAAAAAGGAAATAGTTTCCAATGTACCATGAATCTCACAGGAATAAAAAGTGACATGAAAATCCCCTTATGAAAATTTGGCAGCCTAACGACGCCTCATAAAACATCAAAAATTGGATTTATGAGATAAAATAGGGTCTCTAATCATATTAACATAAAATTTTAAGCAATATTAATATAAAATAACATCCCCCAACATAAGAAAAATTAGTTAATGTAAGTCACATAAAAATAGTACTTAAAAATAAAGAGAGTGGTAGGATCCCTTACCTCAAGTCTGTCTTGTCTTGTTCGTTTCTTTATATTCCAGAATAATAAACGTAGGTCAATTTATTATTGCATAAGGACATAAATTAAGGATTATTATTCAGTTCATATCATATATTATAATGTTATAATAATTGTTTAATAATGTTACTTTATATCAGACGTTTTTTGTCGATGTTTGGTACATGAGTCAAAAATGAACATGTTTGAAAATGATTGTCCATGTAGTTATAAGAAAATAATCTCCATAATAGTATTAATGATTCTAATATCATATATATCCAGTAAATATCCATTTTATACCATTCCATAACATTTGGAGATAAAAAGAAATGAAATTCACCGTTCATGGAGACGATAGGCCGTATAAACGCATGAACGCTACTATCATTTCATTGACATTTTAATGGAATTAAAAATAATTGAGAGATATATATACTATAATTCCAGTATAATATATATGTTTTATAGGTCACATAAGTTCATTAATTTCATTCTTTATTCATTTCATGTATTTCATGAACGAGTCACGTCACATGAGGGGGCGGTAGTCCACACTTCCTCGTATGAAATTATTGCATTTGCACAAAATGAAAAGCATAATGGTATGTTTTAAATATAAAATACAGAAGCATATGGAAAACATAAATACCATATGTATCATATATAATATATAGTGACATCATAATGGCCAACTTTAAAGGTGTTAAAAGAATATTGAACAATCATTGTTTCGTGAGACAGTAATTCACCATCAACAAAAACAGTATGTTCTTTAACCATTAGACGAAGGTGTGTGTAAGTGTATCTCTAATCCTTCACATAACGAAATCCTAGTATATTGAAGACACTGTTGTTGTTACGAATTAATTTAATAAAAATAGTTGAGAGGGTTGGAAAAGCAAAATAATACAAAAGAACACAAGGGAAGAAATTACTTTTAAATCGGGTAACTCTTTTTGATTTGAGCTCAAAGGCTTCCTTGGAAAAGATTCTGCCCAAAGGTGAGGCATAAATGATAAAGATTGGGATGTGGAGAGATGAAATGGGTAGGGTTTGTCCAAGCCAAAGGCTTGAGAGGTGTGGGTAAGGTGGTAGAGGTGGGGGCCTTTTATAAGAGGAGAGGAGGGGAACTCTTGAAAAGTTATAAACTTTTACTTTATTATAAAATGCTTTTCAGATTTTAAAATTCTCAAAATTATATATTTAGAGGATAAGGTGATAAGAGTAATAAATACATACATTAAATAGGTTTTTTACAAGTATAGGTATTATATTTTACATTATCGTTTCATTTTCTTTAAATCATAAAATAATGATGTAATCACTGCACCATGATGGTGTCATGAATAATTTAATTTATTTAATGTCTAAAAATTATAAAAAAATTATCATGATGTAGGAAATCTTTTTATATTTCTAAGGAATATTTATAGTAAAAAATATGACTTTTATTACCCCATTTAAATTTTTTTTTGGTAAAACAACACATGTTTGTGACATTTTTATTTTAATATTAAATAAAAAGTTTTTAATGTTATTTTCCTACCAAAGTGGCTCCATGGGGTCTCCAAGTTGACCCATGGAATGTCTTGGTCGGACATGACGCATCCAATAAGGGTAGGACATGTTTCAAGGTCATTTATTATTATTAAAACATTATTTTTTACTTTAAATCATAGTAATTACCTCTAATCACGAATAAAAACATAAAAGTTACTATTCACAAAAAAATTATTTTAATCCCATTGAAAAACATTTTAATTCCTAATTAAAACCATGTACGTCGGATTTTTGAAATTCAAAACACAGAGGTGGTAAACATTCATTTAAATGAAAAATCAGTTTTTTTAAGTTCCACTTAGTGGTTTCACTATTCATCAAAAATTGATGTTTTTCATAAAAATACCAAAAATTAACCCTAAGCTATATTTGATATTCCGAATTCAAAAAATATGTCTAATTTAAAAAATTCCAAACATATAAGTTACATTAATTAATTTAATAATTAATTTCTGCTATCAGAACAAAGAGTGTGTTTTTATGAAACAATATATATCAAAAGATTGACAGTAGGTTAAGTCCAATTTCAATGTGAAATTAATTCCAATAACCCTTATTGGATTAAATGGTAAAAATATATTTTAATTTTAGTTTAAAACCAATTAAAAAGATAATATATTCATATAAATAAATTAGATTAAAAAGTGGTTTTGAATTAAAATACCACATTTTTCACTATTCATTAAAAAAATGAACTTTATCGAAAAAATACCAAAAATTTACAGAAAGTAAATTTTGATGCCCCGATTATAAAGAATAATTTTATTTTGTCAATAAAAACAGATATAATTGTAAAAAGTATATTTAAAAAGGGTTCTCCATAGAAAGGTTGTTAATCAATATTTTAA
This sequence comes from Viscum album, assembly GCA_963277665.1. NCBI lineage: Eukaryota > Viridiplantae > Streptophyta > Magnoliopsida > Santalales > Viscaceae > Viscum > Viscum album. The sequence continues at coordinate 1,718,359,297 of OY728130.1, forward strand.
AGAATATTAGAAGATTTATGCTTAAAATTGGATTCATTTGCATTTTTAATCATCTAACATTTATTGTAAAAATGAATAATATTTGAAACACATATATAATCATTTTTTAGTTTGTTCTATTCATTCCTTCCATTACAACGGCTAGGTCTTAACTACCCTTTAAAATAAAATTATTTTACTATTTGAGTGAAACATAAGATTTCAAAGGAACCCATTGTTGCGTATTGGGTAAGACATCGAGCATAGCATTACCTTTAAATTTATATTAACATTTTATTCACTAATAGGGATAAATATAAAAATGTCATATTCTTTATTTACCTGGTGTGTTACAACAAGAGTGGGATATCGAGGACCAAAAAATATGACGGAAAATGTCACTATAAAGATTACGATTGATGAGAAGATTAATGCGAGGGGGAGGCATCACTAGAGAGTAAGTATGTCAGCCACACCCCTCTATTAACCACTTTAAATATTTGGTGTTGCCAATTTTTTTTAATTTTATGTGGATAATATATTAACTATAAATGGTAAATTTCTCCATAAATGGACCATTACTAAAATTTTCGACAATATCGTAAACAATTTGATGAACATAGTATTTTTAGAAATTTAAATAATTTAATACAATATTATTATTTATTAAATATTTTTATTCTAGTTGTGATACTATTCGTTTTATTTGTCTTTTGAAACTAATAGAAAATAATGGAATTAAAAAATAAAGAATTTTCATCACAATAATAGGACATGTTTATCTAAAAAATTCATGGGAAACATTAATTTATTTGAATCAGTTTTTTTTTAATTTTTTTAACTTTTACATTTGTTTAATAAATATTGTATTGGCATTGCATATTATTTTAAAGTAATTATTTCATCACGAAAAAATAGAAATAAATTTCCCTGATAAATGAAAATAATAGATATTTAAATTGGTTATTTATAAATGAACATACTTTTATATTAACCGAATATAAAAAATTTGAAGTTAATAAAACATTGAGAATGACAATGTTACCTTTCTTTAAATAAAATATTATAAAAGTAACAATAATTGGCATATTGAAAAAAGATTATATATTAATTTTTTATCATTATGGGTGAAATATAATCATCAAATAAAATAAAGTCAACTGTTATGGTTACTTTCTAGTCTTTATCACATTATTTTTAATGTTAATTAATTCATTTTAACTTTACCATGAAATAAAGTGTATATGATTAGTAGTAATAATGTCTAAAAATAAAATAGACATATTTACGAACATTGGTCATCCAAATTTTAAATATTATATATATTTTTCTTGGATTCAATAAATACATGTGAATAATTTAATTTCTAATAAACCCATCAAAACATGATAAAAAACATTTTTTTGAAAAGAACTCCATTCTAAGTGGAAAAATGTTATCTACTAAATTGAAATATAAAAAATATTAAATATATCATACATATATTATTTTCAATAAATAGAATAAAAATAAATTTTATAAATAACAAAAAATAAAATTTTACATTTTGAATACTATAAAAGAAAATAAACATTTCAATAATTATCAGTATTTTACATTGTTGTTGAAAATTGACATTTTTAGAAAATTTTGAAAATTTGAGCTCAAAATTATTTTGATATTAAAATTAAAAAACTTTATTTTTGAAAAAAAAAACGTATCATAAATAAATTATAACATTATTTCAAATAATAAATTTATACCATTTATTATGAAAACATGTTTTTGAATCAAAAAATATAGTTTCTAATAATGAAGTGATTATTTTAAAATAATTAAACAATAAATTTTCATTGATTACAAACAATAAATTTATATCTTAATATAGTTATCTATATTTATCCCAATCAATTAAACATCCAGGTTATGATGAATATAATTTAATAATTATATTTCTCATTTTGGATATGCTAATTGTTGCATATTTTTTATGTTATAGAAAATATAATTTCTTCTAAAATATGAGTTTGTAAAATTTTCCCCATTAAAAAATATAGTATTAAAAAAATTAACATATTCTTAGAAATTATGGTTTTGAAATATTAAATTTCATTTATGAAATTTGTAAATTTAAATATTATTAATAACACCTACTTTTAAAAATAAGTAATTTGATATTTGAGTGAAATTGAAAATAAAACATAACATGGTTTCCAAATTGGATACCATTATTGAGTAGTGAAATTATACACACAGAGGATAAATTTAATGTGTATGTAATTTTTGATATTGATAGAGATCATTAGTCATGTGAAATTGAATTATCAAGAGACTCTTAATGACCATAAAACTGTAAATCATTTAGTCGAAAAAATTCCATCAATTCATTAGAAATCGAGGTGATGGTAAATTGTTTTTCATTCATCATCCATTTCTATGTGGTTAGAAATTATTTTTCCATTAATACTGAGAATAATTTGAAATAAATTTAATTTACAATTATAATATAATACCTTATTAAATTTTCACCTCAATTTCATCCTTTTCACCAAATAATGAGTATTCCAGATGATTTTTTATGTCTGAAGCCCTAAAATCTCATTCTAATAGATCAAATAATCCAAAAAGGGATCATTTGTTATTTAAACTATATTTATACATAATACCAAAACAAAATGGCTTTCAAAAGGTAAGATAAATCTAATAAATAAATAAAAATCACATTATGAATTAATTCATTAATCTATTCTGTTTAAAAATAAAAACCAAGGTTCAAACTAAATAATTATATACAATAGTTTACTTAAATTTTATTCAAATTTTCCATAATGATATTCAAACAAATATATTAGAATTTATTTTCTTATATTCATACAAAATATATCTACAAATAATATCAATCACACTAAAAGTCTCATACAGAAATATTATATGGCACGATCATATAATCTCTATCATATAATAAATACTTTCATAAATGAAATGAATAATAATATTACATCCAAATGATAATTTTATATTTATTACTCAAATAAAATACATTAGTATACAAAAATATTCCCATTTTCCATAATAATATAAGGTTCCCAAAATAGTGAACTTCTTGTAAAACAACATAAATCATTTAATCAACAAGAACTTTTCAATACAATGGTTCTATATATGAAAAAACATAAATTACCAAAATAAACATGTTTTTTATTTTACAAGTAATTTTTTTAATATGAATGTAATTTGGACATCACATATTTCTTTACTGGGAATTTCATCCCTTTCCCCCTTCTGTTACATGTTCACGCCCCATAGAATTATTTTATTCGATAGGTTTTCAACCAGCCTATGGGTTGTCCTTTGACTAGAAATTTATTAATTAAATTATTATAATATTCCCAAAATATATGATCAAAATACTCAAAAAATATCATTAATTAAAAAAAATATAATTTTAACATCTTCTGTTTCTTTTATAACTTATTTTTCTACAAAATCAATTAATATAAATTTTATATTATTTCCTTATCCTCAATTACATCATATTCTAATATTTTATTTATCTATATAACATATTTCTAAAAATGATTTTCTAAAAATACAATCAAGATTTCACTACACCAGTTTTCAACGTTATCTATTCCATTTAAAACATGTTCCCATATTTTGAATAAAAAATCAACTATTTAATGTATTATAATTCTAATATTATTTAGAATATATAATACTATCAATGATAAAATAATATTAAATTATAATTCTAATAACACATTATAAAAATTCATCTTTTTTAAAACATAAATTTCAAACCCATAATTATTCATTGTTTTCTTATCCCATACAAATACCCATTCATAAAATAAGCATGAATGATTCTCTATGTTTTAATAATATTAATTCAATCAAGATACAAAAAAAACTTATGAAAAAAGTTAATATAATTCATATATATCAAATAGTGATCACCCTTAATTCTAGTCACAATTTTGATATCTAAGGTCGCATGATATTCTAGTTGAAGTCCCTGTGTTTTCATAATACCTCAGAACCATTTATTAATAATCTTGTAATTTAAAAAATTCATAGATGATACATGTTGGTTGAAATGGATGTTGATAGTGATTATAATTTATAAACAATCCACTGTTTTGAAAAATAATGTTTTGAACCATCCTTCAAATGTATATTTTCTAAATACCAAAATATATGGTTTAACATAAGTTTTCATTAAGTGTCCTAGAATGTGTGGTAATAATAAAATGGATAATAAAATTTATATATATACACTTCTCATAGATTACCTTCTTTTGTTAAAAAATAATGGCCATTAATCCTAATTTTATGATCATCCATTATAAAAACATGATAATGTTCCATATGATATTTTATAAAATGTTTTAGATGAAAATTTAATTTCTCATAACATATAAAAATTTATCACTTGGTCAATCATTATATATAATAATACAAGATTATTTCGAAATATTATAAATTTTTTTTCTTTTAAGATAAATGTTAGAAAAATATTCTAGGATTCTTTAGAAGGCTATTTAAATTATCTTTGAAATTTAATCAACAAATATAAAATGGTTTTTTGTGCTTGATTTAAATTTTGAAATATTATTAAATATATTTTACATTATTGAAATTAATATTTGAGTAAATTACATATAAATTAATTTTTAAAATCATAGTTAAAATCTAAATTAAATTTAAATGTATTACTCTATTAAATTATTCCTTTCAATCAATAATACATTAGGATAAAAAAATGTTATACATGATAATAATGTAATTATATAACCTTATATTCAAATAATTAATAGTTTGACATTAAATTTTTTTAATTAATCTAAGGATACCAAACTATGAGTGTTTATCCATGTGTACATTATTGGAACGTTAAATGTTCACCAGAATGGTATTAATGATATTATTGACAAACTCTTTTCAAGGTAATTACCCCATTATGTCTCATTTCAAAAACCCCATCCACCTATTGTATCCAGATAGATATATAGTTCCTGTAAAATATCTAAATATCCTGCTTTACAACAGATTATGGTGTTATCCTATAAATATACTTTTCCATATGGTTTTAAAAAATATTCCTTAATGAGGATATCCAATTTTTTCTAAACAATTAATATAATTCCAACTATTAGTCCCTAGATATAATGTTTTAATATAATTCTATATTTATACTATAATTTTCAATCTAGTATTCTCAATGGTCATTATAGTAAATGTATTAGAGATTTGGATAAAAAACGTTGAATAAAAAACCTATATATCACAATTAGGAAGCTTCTTTTTAGTGTTTAATCATTCTACAAAACAATACATAAAAACCATAATTTATTTTCATGAATAATATGAATTACATTTCACCTGGAATGTTCATTTTTCTTACCCATCCATAAAACCAACTAAAAACATTTTAAATATAATTATGTGGAAAAACCTATCACTAAGAAACCTGAACAGAAGAAAGAATCATGTTATCCAATTTAAAAAACATGAGATAAAAAATATAGTTTTAAAATAGTGTATAAAACATGATGTAAAATTATAATTTAAAAACCAATGAAAATTTTTTTCCTGTCATTTGTTTTAAAAAAATAGTTTATATAAAAACATAATAGAAAATTTATAACCCTGAGGGTTTTTTCAAAAACATGAAACCCCAAGAAATTATTTTCTAGAAAACTATCCATACTATGCAAAAAAATAATAATCATTCCATTAATACAATTAATTTGAGATTAAATATTGAGATAAAATGAAATCTATAAAAAATATTTATAATGAATAGAAAATTCATATTGGTTTCTTGGGACATCATATTTATATATCCCTTTTTATTTTAATAATCATACAGTCCAATTCCAATATAATTCATTAGAGAACATAATCATTACATAATGTGTTGGAATACAATATGGGTGTGCACCGATAATATAATATATATTATGGTAAACAATTATCATGATATATATTTGTCTCACATATTACCATAAAAAATGTTTAAGGACAATATCATGAATAAAACCCATGGAAACACTTTTAAATAAAAATTAAAATGTATTTTGGATCTCATAATACATATTAATTTTAATAACCCAATATCAATAGAGAAATTTTAAATTATAAGGGGTGGTGGGTTTTTATTTAAAAAAACCCATAGAATCTTATTAAAAATCCACCTATCGATAAATTTTTTAGTGGTCGGAACAAAATTTGTCGCAATATACGTTGAAAAAGAACATTACATTTATCTTTAGTAAAGAAAGTAAAAAACATTCGACGAAAATATTCATATTTAAATTCTTTCCAAGAAATTCAAATAATAAATAAAAATTCGTTTAATATTATTTTATTTCCACATAAATGCATCTATAATAAAATTAATAATAATTACATGGAAGAGAAATATTTATAACGGAGATATAAACGGGTATTTTCAAAAGAAAATCCCTTAACTTGAGTTGGAATCATCACATACATTCATTATCTTCATGAATAATATGTTGATGATAATTATTTTTTTATTATGTATGTTTTTAAAGATAATTAATCATTTTATTATTTTATAATCAAATATATAATAAAATATGATCTTGTCATATTTTTTGACAAGATTCTGATCATAAGTAATAAATGACTTCTTTTGGTTGAATATGGTCAATGATTTCATTATTTCATCATATCAAAAATAATATTCGTGAAATAAATATATTTATATAAATATATTAAACATTTAAAATCCATAATGAGTGATGGTTATGTGAAATTAACTACGTTATAATGATGGATATGGTAAGAAACATGTATGTATGAGTAACAATATAATTCTCAACAATATTTATGGGAAGAAGGTAAGTATTATATAAATATTAATGAATGATACTTATATTATTAAAAACATAATAAGTATTTATGTTTAGTTATATATATCATTATTGGGATGAGGTGATGGTGGATGAATCATATCTTTTTGTAGAGGTGGTTTTCCATATGTACGCACAAACGAACATTTCATTATTTTGTGAATAGAATGGTATGAAATTAATTGATATATTACATTTTAATGAAAATAAATATTTCATTAATTATGTATATATAAACATTAATGAGAGTATATGATGAATAAATGGATTACCTTAGTTCACGATGCAGTAGTACACCACACACATGAATTTAATTTCCATTAACCGTTTGATGGAAAATTAGATAGATGTAGGTGGTGTCATTACCATAATAAAATATAAATATATGATATATTTTGGTGTTTTTATTAAATTTTTTTTTAATATTATTTTATGGTGTCATAAAAATAAATAAAATAATTAATAATTCTTTAAGGAATACTCCTCTTTTTCAGACCACCTCTTATGTTTGACACCAAAATATTTCCTCGAATGGTTTTCTAATCAAACCAATTATGATAATATATTTTTATTTATTTTAGGTCGATATTCATTTATGTATTTTTTTAACAAAATGGTTAATTATAAGTGAAGAAAAGGGAATAATAATTCCACTGTTATAATAAAAGGGAGGGAAACTATATGAATTTATCAAATCCCTAATATAAATTAATTTTCAAATTATAATAGATCAAAATTAAAAATATTAGAATATATTATGATTAATTTTTGTAATATCATCATCCAATGAAATTTTTACATTTTCATTTAATATTTATTCAACCCTTCGTTATCCTTTTTGAAAATCATGGTATTATTAATTTTATTTAATCTTAAAGGGTTAAATTAAATAATATAAATGTTATATTTTTTCTTAAATGGTCTTTGTTTCATATTTTTTAGAAAATCCCATTATTTTTTCCAGTGATATCATTTTTTTGATCAATTAAACCATTTAATTAAATTTTATTTATTATAAAATTACATGAATGAAAATTTTGTAACAGTTCGTTTAACTGAAATTTAAAAAAAACAAACAATACAAGATTTAGAATATTCAGAATTGACAACAATATAATATGTAATTTTTATCTAATAAGTATTTTTATATATTAATTTATTTAAATTATATTACATTTAATGATTTTAACATCATTTAATATATTATTCTAGTAATTGAATAAATATTGTATCTAAATTGTGTGAGGAATTTGTTTTACTTATTTTATCTTAAATAATTATATTTAAATTACCATGATAATTTAAAATATTTTATATTTAATAGAAATATTTATAACAATGAATGTATATACATTTCATCATTATTTCAAAAATTTAATGTCAATAAAATAAAGGAATGACATATTAGGCTTTTCATTAAATAAATTATTATAATATTGACAATCATGGAAATGTAGGGAAAAGGAAATATATTTCATTTTTTTATTATAAACCAAATATAATCATAAAATAAAATTACTCAAGTGTTAGGGTAACACTCATAAATTTTCCATATTATTTTTACCGTTAAATAACACATTTTACCATTATTGTTTTAATAAATATACTAGGATTACATCTCATATTGAATAAAAATTAAAATTAAAATAAAATATTTTTATATATTTTACCTCCTTAAAAATTTAAAACCATTTTTATTTCTTTGAAACACATAATTTTTACAATTTAATTTCATATTATTCATGAAGAATGTGATGAACAACTGTATGTAAAAAATAGACTTCAAAGTAAAAAAATATATTTATACTATTTTCAAGTAGAAAATTTATAAAAAATATAATATTTTTATTATTTTTATTCTAAATTATATAATTAAATTTTAAAAAATGTAAAAATTGTAATATTACATTATGAATACTATAATGGAAAATAGAGTGTTCAAAAAAATCATTGTTTTTATTTATTAATGGAATAATAAAAAATTTCATTAAAATATAACTATTTAACCATATTCTAATTTTAATGTTTATATTTGGGAAATTATATTATATTTATAAAATAAAATTAAAAAATTTTCAAAAAATAATTATAATATTCACTCATGATAATCAATAAATGATTTTTCTAGGAAAACATATTTCAAGAATATTAAAGGATTGCAAAAAAAAGTGTGCAATTTTTATAATAATTTGAAAATAAATTTTAATTTTTATAATTTTTAAATATATTTCATAATTTAGTTAATCCTATAAATACCCTCTAATTCATAGACTAAGTTATAACTCTCATATTTTAATAAAAATATTTCCCAGTTCTGTTACTCTAGGTGTTTTGAATAATGTATTCTATAAAAAATCATTGTTTTTTTAAAATCATGTGATATTAGACATTAAATACCATTGTATTAGTATAGGCCCTCGTGGGTCAAGTTTTTTCAGATTGGTTTTAGATTGGGTAATTACATTAAATGTATTTTAGGGTTAGCATTCATCTCAAGGATAGTTTGAGAATTATTTGAAAATGACGTTGATGGGTTTTGAGGTTGAATATAATACTAAGAAACCCATTGTTGGTGAATAAGTTGATGTATCCTATCAATAAGACCTTAATAACCTATTATTCAACCCAAATAACTAAGAAATCTATCGTGTAGTACATAATATTTAATACATGCATTATATAGTGATATCTAATGATACTTCATTTCTTCTATATGTTATATAATCCACATATTCCATAATAATTATGGGTTTATATTTTTAAATAAAGGTCTATATATTAAAATATAATTCATGTGTGTACTGTTGTGGTTGTAATGAGATAGTGCCTGTAGTTTTATTCTCTCCCTACTAATTAGTGAGAAATAAGTTATTGTTTTTGATACTATGCTGAGAGTTTATTTTTCACTATGATATAATGTAGTTTCTCCCTGATGTTGTGAAGAATATAAATCATCTGATAGAGTCTATAATTGTTTTTACTACATTGGATTGGACTACCTAGAGGATTAATAAGCCTCATACATTTTGAAAATATATTTTTTATAGTTTTAATAGGAAATTTTGATCCCTAAGTAATATATTTTTGACTAAATTCTCAGAACTATATTCCAATCATGTTTAGACTCTCAATACCCATATAATTATTTTATATTTATATACATACATATAATAGTGAGGAATTAGTAGGATGCGTTTTCTAAAACTAATAATGGTATTTCCAGAATATGTATTCGCATTTAGTACATGTTTAAGATTGTGTGTTATTTTAGGATATTGTACCATTTATATGATAATATGATGATGTATGAATAAATTATAAAAAAAATCCTCTTCTAAGATTCATGGAAAAGGCTTGAATATTAATTTTCATTTCTTACCTATTTTCATGTTGCCTCTAGAGTGAATTATTTTGAGATATGGATATTATTTCATCCCTTGCCTCCATTATTAGAGCCCCCAATGTAGTAATTTAATGTTGATTACTCATAAAATAGATAATCCCTGCCTATGGGAGAATATAAACATGCCTTATGAAGAAATATAGAGGTGAATTATGGAGGTACCTTCATCTAAAATATATTTGTGACGTTAGAGACCTCCTAATTATTTTCCCATTTTCCTATTATGGAGTTTTTTAGTAATATAAAAAACTATGTGGTAGAAAATATAAATGGATGATTAATTAATCCAATAAAATGATATGAACCATTATTTTTTTATTTTCTGGAAATGGTTGATAATATATAATGCTTTAAGAAATGAGACATGATAGTTGAATATGATCTAGAATCAACAGGTGTAGTTTAGCAAATGATTTGTGTACTCCATTTATATACTATCATACTAGATGATTCGCGTATGAGATATTAATCATAAAATTTATTTTTGACATTGGAATATTATAATGTAATAACTATTAATAAATATGTATATTAGAACATCTCCATTATTGAAAATCTTATTACACGCACCAATTTCTTTGGTGGTTTTTTCCATAGATGATAATGGAGGTCTTTCATGTATTTTACATAATTTAATGCATGGTATTATTTTGTAAAAATCATAATATGGATTTTTCCACAGATACTATTTTGAGGTGTTAAATGTTGGTTAAATAATGACCAGTACACATTCATCGGTTATTCAGATACACTAATCTGTGATGAGTGTAAAAAACCATAAAAACATTATTAGTGTTACCCATAAAATTGTAATTAGGGATTTTTCTATTATGTGCGTAGATGATAAATCATTTTTAATGAATCTATAGCACCGTGTAAATTCATTCCATGTGTGACCAATGGTTTTCCCTTAATAATAGATTAACCTATGAATCTTCATGTATTCTAGAGGTTTCATATAGATACTATTGGTAAGAAAAATAAACCTGGTTACGATGTTTCTGGACTATATGTTTTGGAATTTTTATTGTCTCTATTAATTGAGGATCCTATATAGTTTTCAATTAAACCCCCATGAATTTACATGAGATAACCAGTTATCAAGTAACCTCTAATAGTGTGACTTCTAGATTCATGGAATAGTTATTTTCCTTCAAAATGATGACCGATTATGGTTGATGAGATTATATTTCCATAATAGTGTGTGGTGACTAAAACATTCATTAGAGAAATTTGTCTTTATTTTTTGGTTGATTAAGTAGAGTATCAAGATTCTTTTTTATTTATTTATATTTTAATGTGGGTATGTTATCCCCATATATTTGATTGTGGTTGCCTAATGCACTTCCCAAGTGTGTGTTAGCACCATAATTTTAATAAATATGCATCTATCACATTTAGAAATATTTTTGAATGTGGTGGATCTAAAGGGTTTAATAAGGTGGGAATAATGTAATTTACTTCAATCAATATATAGTAGTTCACCCATAGTGACGCTATTCAATATCATGATTGAAATCTAGAGTGGGGATAGCCATAAGTGAGCATGGACCTCAATGATGTATTTATAATTATCATTTGAAGATATTATGAACACCTATAACAATTATTATGAAATGGAAGAGGGGTTTTATCTATATATATTTATTACACCCTAGTATTTTATTATATATTTCCCTTCAAATAAATTTTATTTGTTTAAAATCTGGTGATACTTGAAATACTTAGTCTAAATAAACCCTAATATTGTATAATGTTTTAATATAGACATTAAATTGGATGAATGAATAGTATTATACTTATGACATAAAATACAATTGTTTTAAATATATTTATAAATAATTCACCATTTTTTATTAAACTCATTATATTCATTAAAAATAAAATTTTCTTTCAAAATGGGTATTTTTTGTGAAACTAATATAGATAATTAATTTTACATAAATATAATTTTGGTAAAATTAATGAACATTATTTTTTTAACATTCATTTAAAAGTTATAATATATTTAATTTTATTAAGTTATTTGAAATGATTGTTATTTTAATGAATAGTGTAAAATGAATATTTTTATTGAAATTTTTTTTATTTAAAGAATTTTTAAAGATTCATTTTTTTAATTGGTCTCAAAACTAATATTTTTTCATTAATATTATTAAAAATTTATTTTAGGTCATTGAGATTTATATTATTTTATACATTGGTATAAAAATTATTTATACATATAAATACATTTTTCTGGAAAACTACTACTCATAAAATTTAACGGATTTAATTTTCCATGTTTAATACAGTGGTTTACCCCTCATAATATTTAATGTTTAGAAGTGATTTGATTAAATAAACATATAATTATAATCTATATATAATTATGAAAAACATATTCATCATGATGAAATAATTTTAGGGGTAAGAACACCCTTGGGAATGTGTTTATCATAGGTAGGGGGTCAACTATATGATTGATTGATCCAGAAACATCCCAACTCATGTCGTGTGAGACATTTATCCATGATTTTCTAAAATTGATCTCATAATAAGATATATTTTACTAGAAAATAGTTTAGTATTGATTGAGTTAATACTTCCCCATTTAATGACCTCTATATAATGAGTTATGGCTTTTCCACTATGGTTGATTTCTCCCCTGTCCATTATATATAATTTGTTGAGGCATGGGTCAGCCACTAAAATTTATAAGAGTCTATGTGGGGTTTGTTTTCTTCAGTAGCTATGCTAGTTGGAGTTATGACTCCTTTGACTGAAAATTATTCTTCTAAAAGTTGTGGTCTTCCTTTAGTGTTTCTATAATAGTGACATGATAGTTTTGAACCTTATGGTTTGGCACTCCATCAAATGTACTGAAAATAGTCAAAAACTTATAGGTTCCCCTAGATGATTCTGAGTTGTAATATATTAGATTAATTATTTTTATTTCATGCACTTCCTTTCATATGAAACCCCAAGAACCTCTTGGATCCCTTCAAGTAGTGAGATATAGTTTGGATTTCACAATCAGTCATTTTGGGAATTTTAGAACTCTATATGTCCCATGTTTCATATGAATTATGAAACATGATTTATTATAGATTAAATAACCAATAATTGTTTATATCCTTGTGGATTATAGGTATATATTATATTTATAATATTATATGTCTTAATTTTATTAAATTCCAATTTTTAGATATTTTGTTGAACTATTTCAAAATATTTTCATTTTAGTATGGGTGTGATACTATGTTTTTTTATACTCATCCTTATATGGGCTTAATTTTCCAAAATTTTGTGTTCATATAGATTATATGTAATTTTATTTTTTTTATGGTGGATGTAGAGAGTGTTTATATTGTTTAAATCGAAAACATATAGAATCATTGTAATTGTTGGATGTTCATAGATGTTCTAATTAGTGGGAGTGAATATTACGATCAAAAAGAATTCCAAGAGTCTTTATTGTGTGGGTGGTCAAACACATTTTCCATATTCATTGGTTGAAGAAAATTTTTAAATGTACTATTTCTATAGTGTTATTTCTATTTGGTGATACACATAATTGGTAATGGATAATTCAAAAAAATTTTACATTTTAGTTTCCTATAAATACATAAAATTATGTTGGCACCGTTAACTAATTTTTTTGATATATGTGGTTCTTTTATGTAAATATATGATAATTACACTCATTTTTTATGATATTTCATCTTAATTATTATCACCAATCCAATGATTACTGGAGGTAGAATAATGGTGGAACAGTCAACTTATAACTATCCTTGAAAAGGCCATGGTGGGTCTTTATTTGATAGAAATTTATTACCACTCAGTTAGTAATGTTAGTGTCACATCTATAAATATTTATAAGGGGTGTTAGGAATTGATTAATATAATTAAAATATTATAACCTCTAGCTATTAAAGAATATTCTAGATTAACTGAAATTTAATTACTCTTTGATGATTACCTTCATTCATTTATTGAAATAAATCATCATACCAACCAAATCTTATAATATTTTTCTTATCAATTTTGTTGATATTAACATAAAAATGAATTATAAGATCATTTTATAGTGTTTAAATACTCCTTACATTCATTTTCCAAAATAAATGACATAACTCGTTATCCATGATTGTTGGTGATGTTTTCTTACCAATATTTTTCAGAAAACTAAATTATATTTATACATATACTACATGATTCATCTATAGTATCATGAAATTTCTATTACTCAAATATTTACTTCTAATAAATTGATAATGTATATAAAATGTGACTATAAAAACAATTGAATCAAAATGGACAATGAAAAATGGTGTCATTAGAATATCATAATTATAAATAAGTAATCCTTTGTTTAAAATATCTATTCTATCCATTATCTATTATGTACTATTTACTTTTACGGTTATTACCTAGTCATGTGTTCTTATGTAATTGATGATTTCCAATGGTATCTTATCAAATATTAAAAATAGTTTTATTTTCATAGAGGAATCGTGTTTTTAGATTGGTATTAGAAGATTGTATGCACACACATCATCACTATTAAACAAATTTCCAAATATCAAAATTAATTTATTAATGATTTTATTAAGTGATGTTGTGGATTTTATAATTAATTACTTAATTTTCATTAAGATATCTAAAACCATTAACAAATATCATTAAGTATGATTCTGAAATTATATGATATAAGATGTGTGTGAAATAAAAGCATGTATTAAATATTTTCAAGAACAATTGACCAAAAAAATCATTACCTTTTTAGTCCCAAATGATAGTCTATGTATGCACTAATACTTTTACGCTCTCTTAGATTCAAACATTTTAATAATACTAGAATATGAAGGTTTATAAATTATAAAAATTGAATTATCTCAAGATTACATTTGGGGTTTTTGACTTCATATTATTTGTTCCACATATTCTTATAAATATAAGGTGTTATATTTCACAATAAAAAATGGATAAATCTTATGATATTAGATAAATAAATGAAAATTGTGAATATTAATTCCTTATAACATCATTCAAAATGGTTAATCATCCAATATTCCATATGATATGTAGTAAATTTATGTAAATGATGAAGACAAAATCACTACAAGAAACCCTTGAGGGTAATAACTACCAAAAAATTAATGTCTTAATTATTAGACTATAGAGTTTTTTTCATGTTCATAGAGTTAATCCAAAATATATGGATTCTATATAATGTCATATATCATTAAAAAAATTGAACTTCACAAGTATAACAAAAGGTTTAAAAAATTAATATATTTTTTCTGATGTAAAACAATTATGAATGAATAAGAAATGGGTATATAATGGTATGATAATATAGTGAATTCCAAAGTTGTTCAAACCAATTAATTTAGGTAATGTATATAATTAAATGATGTGATTGAATAAAGTATAGTGAAATAATAACATATAGGGTGACATAATCATTAACCATTTCTAAATGATTGTTCTTATACATTACCATTAGACAATCTTATCAAGCATGTCTATAGATAATTTTCAAATGATTTGTCCCACTATGACATTGTCCTGATCTATTCAATTAGTGGGTCCACTACTTATCATACATATCCTTGAATGTGTATTGAATAGATATATATGTGGTTTATTTTCACATACAATTGAGAAAAGAGACCCATTATGGAAAATATACTTATTAGTCATAATCATTAATGGGTTTTCAAAATACAAAAAATAAATTATTGATGTATTTTTTATAATAATCTAATGATCAATTTTAATTGAAATATTTTTACATGAAATATATGGAATTATATTATCATGAAATTCTATATATTTTATAGACAAAAATGGGATATTAAAAATAGTATTAGGATATGAGATAAAATAAACAATACAAATCTTATAGAAATAACATTCAGGTGAAATATATATATGCAAAAATAGATGCCTAATTATCCTTGTTAATTTTGAATAGATAAACAATATTATAATATATTGAAAGGATTCACCAAAATGTAATGAAATGAAATATTTTCAAAGAAAATTTGATGTCAATATTATATAATATTTATAATAATTTGGATCCCTAATTTCTACTATAATGATGCACCTTAAGAACAATTGAAAATGTTATTTCATGAATAGATAATATAGTGAGAAGAAAAACTAGATAAAAACTAATTTAAATTTCCTCTGAGGAGGGATGGAGAATTGGGTAATAGTAAAATTTTCTTTTATGAAAAGGAAAATAGATACATGAATCAGTACTTATAATATAGTAAAATGAATAAAGACATAATTTTAATAGGATATTGGGTTATTTGATCCTCATCTAAGGACATTAGAGGATTCCCATAATATATATATATATATATATATAGACTAAAGAATATGAAATTTTATAAATACCAGGATCCAAATTAAGGGGACTATGAAATAATAAATAGAATAAAAAAATACACCATATTTTAAAATATTATAGGACATTAGTTGAATAATTTATGTTTCATATTATAGGGATTATATTTCACCTATTTAATTATTAGATATTATGATAAATGTTCAATGTAGTTTAATTTCATAGGTTAATGATTGTAAAGACTTATTACAGAACCATGTGATGTATCTAAAGTAAAACTTTTCATTATTTAGTGTAATAATAAACTCTAAATCCATTTTGATTAGGTAATGTATTCCATTAGAGAATTCATTATGTAATATATACATCCTTTCCCATTTCTATTTTAATAGTAGGTTTTCATTGTGTATTTAGAATTTTTAGGGCCATAAAAAACTATACATAAATAAATTATTAATGTTAAAAATTATTCTTGAATGCCCAAACTATGTGATTATGGTCAATTTAATGATTTTTTATGCCTAAAAAATTTTCATATAAGCATAAAATAATTTAAATTTACATTTTTGTAGCCATTAATTCATAATATGACAGACCTAAATAAATATTTTGAGTGAAAAAAGAAAAATTTAAATAATAAACCCTCTTTCATACAATACGCATGTCAATATTTACTTCATGCATAGTTTCATTTGTTGTGGTGCAAAATGGCCTTAAATATATGTAGATTTGTCTAGAATATACATTCTTTTCTCTATCATCTTTTTTATATAATATACTCAATAAATATAGATTTAATGAAGCTATACTTATATTCATAACTATTTTGTAAAGGGATAATAGATTAGACTAGATGTTATATTTTTAGTAGAAGTTCTTTATTCCTGATGAAAAAAATCTATTTCTATTATCCATAAGAATGGTTTAATTATATTAATATATATTTATGATATTAAACATTAACAAATTTAATGCATCATTTATAATAATGTAATTTAAATGTATGTCCTCACTCTATTCCTAGAAAAATGTGGTAGTGGTGATGATAGACTAGTAATATCAGATACCTAAAGGCAGTTACAAACCTATAACATCTATTCCACTAATTGACAATTGTTAGATGTAATTGGAAGTGTATAATAACTCTATATGCTGATTATTGTTGTTTTTTCACCTGACATGTGAGACACATTATTGTAAATTCTAGATAATCACACTTCGTGTATGACCAAAAATTCAAAATCATTATTATTTTATGAATGATCATGGCCTTGTTTTGATGAATACCATAAGTGTCGATGTGGAAATATTGATGGATAACAATGATATCATCCACATATTTAAATAATAGAAAACTTCTATTAAAGCATAATTTCTAGAAGAACTTATATGAAACCATTTCATTAGAGGGATTCATTTCCCATTGATGAATTACATCCATCATAGTTCACTCTTATTAAGTAATAACATCTTTATGGTATTCTATATTATTATAAATATGGTATTTCACTATATCAGTTAATTGGAAAGTGGGTCAATCTCAAGTAATTTTTTAAATATATCATTTATCTCTACTGTTTCATTTCTAGTAAATTGAAATACCACTTTTTGGTGTGTTATTCAGTTAATCATCACAGTATACTACATTCATTTAATATAAATTTATAAATTTTATAATGAATCCTCTTAAAAATTGAATGAATGTTTTATGTAATAAATTTATGGTTTATAGGGTAATTAGGAAATCAGTTAAAATGTAAAATCTGGAATACTTATTAAATCCTCTATTGTGAGAACACATCGACATTGTATTTTTTTTACCAAATCTATGTAACCACTAACATCTAATTTGGTTTTAGATTTCTTTAACTATATTTAAGTAATGTAATGATATAATTCTATTATACCTCATTATATATGTATCCTCTAAAAAATAGGAATGAATAATGAAAGAGAATATTTTTGGTGGTTATGCAAATAATTCCTGAACAAAGTTGAATAAATTTTGGGTATTCCATCCATTTACTTATCAACATTTTGGTAATATAAACCATTAAATTATTCCAAAACCTTATAATATTAATTAATAGATAATACCTTTTTTATGGACTTCAATTTATAAAAATAAAGCCCTTATGGAATGTTGATAGTTAGGAAAATCTATCAATTCTTGTCATTTTTTACTCTTTTGGGTATCAAAATTGTTATATACTCACAATAAAATGGATTTATATCTATCCAAACATCCTGTGAATATTAAAATTTCGAGAATTTATTTCAAGGGATCCATTTATGGCTTCAAATTAGAATAATTATATTTTATTTTATTTCACATCATTTTTAGTATAATGAGTAATGTTAGAAAATTATTCTAAATTTTTGCGTGTCATATTTACTTTCAATCATTTTCCAATTATGTAATTTTTTTTATATTATTTTCCCCCATTATATTTCTATGAATGAGGAGCACCATGATACCTATAATTTTCTATCATATAGAGGATATTACAATTTTCTTCCATAGTTCACATCTATTCTAGACGGCGTGAATGATATTTCACATGGTTTTCAGAATAATTATTTATGTTTACATCCCACTTGGATGTCACCCTTTATTCATTTATATTTAGAAGGGAAAAATTTCTCTAATTAGGGTTTAAATGAAATTCGTTTTATTGGATGGTCACCATTAAAGGATTATGTAAATCCATTTTGGTGTGCTAGACTTTTTTAATGAAAATTTAATTTATATGTTCTTTAACATTGACATCCACTTAAGAATCATTTATTAAATATATCCTCCACATTGTATACTAGTATCCACAATGATTATAAATTATTCTTAAATGATATGAAAATACAAAAGAATGATATTTAGTAATATCTATAACAATCCTTTCAAACAACCCCACATTGCTGAATAAAACAAATTTAGAAGTCCTTATCCTCATTAGTCATAGATTCAACGATCATTTTGTCTCACATCTACTTTATGGTACATAGATACAATTTCTTATCCAATGGATAATAGTCTAAATACCCTCCTTAAATGGTGGTATAGAATCTCAAATAGTAAATCATTTATCATCAATGGGATTGGTTGGTGGACAAATGTTATATGATTTAAAATTTTATATATTGATATTATCATATAATCTAGATCTATACTCAAATGAAACATGAATAATTTCTACCGGCATGTATAACACTATATATATATAATATAGTAAAAATTCACTACAATTTCATTTTATTGTATATTTTAATCATTTCATATAGTCAAATTTTTGAAATGTAAATATAAATGAATAATTAACTATATTTAAAATAATTCCAAGAATATTAAAAATGGGTTACATAATATAAATTACATCTATTAATTGGCATCATTGATAGGATTAGTTTTTTATTCTTCACAATAAAAAAAATCAATGGGGGACATTTCCATTGGAAAATATTGTTTTTATTTTTGAATTGTGGAATATTTTTCACAGGAAATTTATAAGGACTACAAAATATCGTTTCAACTGATCTTGATAGTATTTTTGATCATCATTATATCCATTTTTCCTCTAATTGTTGTAATTTTTTAAATGTAATGGTTGCCTCCTACCCCTAATATTGTATCCCAGATTCACATATCCATATTTGAGAGAGTTGAAATGGGTTTTAATCACGATAAAGTACCCTAATGTATATATTTTTGGAATAATTCAAACATTATTTATATGTAAAATGTTAATCTACAAGTGTTGGAAGAGTTATAAAACCTATGATAAAAAAATTACTTTCATTGAAGGACACCATGAAGACAGACTAGAAAATGTGGGCTATAACTAGCATCTTTAACCTAACATTAATAATTGGTTTTATATACTTTTATTGATATCATTTATTTTTAAATGATTAAGGGTGAGATTAAATTCCTTATATACCAAAAAAATGAATGTGAGAAAACATAATGTGGTTGATCCCTTTATCCATTAGAATTAGAATTATATTGATTTCATCTATCTATATGAACACAAATAAGGGTCTAATGTGATATTAAATATATACATACTGTTTTATCCTTGAAATTGATAGTTGGGTTTCATTTGGTAAAATCATTATAAACATGATACAACCTAATGGTGACCATTTGATTCTTAAAATTTTTGGTATTTTACAAATCCTTATAACTGAACTCCTTGAATTCCTTAATCAAATCAAGGATTTCCATAATTAAATTTATTGGATGGAATATAATAATTATTTTAATATTTAATTTTACTATAATATAGTTCTATTATTTTAGCCTTTTATATCTTTTTGGATTTACTTAATGTAAATTTTATTGGGACATGTAGATAAGGATCTAGTGTTATAATTAAGTGTATTTTTTATTTAAAAGTTAATTTTTACCTATTTTATTATGTTTCATGATTGATTTCATGATTAGATTCCATTTAAATGATCCTATAGTTTAATATGAGTAGAATAAATTCCAATTGATATAATATTTGACATAAATTATTATTTATCTCATTAATGTAATTTTATATTTCTTTATATAAACTGTACGACTTCCAAATAGATGGTACATGGATTCTATGGTTTTCCTTGAGAATGGTTTAATTTTTTTAATAGACAAGTATATGAATATTATTGGGGGAAACATATTAATGAAATATTTTCAATTTTTTTAAATTTCTTAATGATGGAATAAATTGAGAGTTTATTTTCCAGACTCTTCTTTGGAGGTTGTTTCTATATGGTGGGGTGGTTCTCCACCACCTGGTGATGTGGACAATAATTTCATTATATTTTCAACCTCTTTAGGCCCCTAATGATTTTCCTATTATTATTAAAGTTGTTTTATGTGATAATTATTAATATTTTCATAAATTTATATAGAATATTGAATTTAAATAATTCATTTCTTATTGAATTATGGTAATGAAGGGTTTACATATCCACTCATTTATATGTGTATGATTTATGGACATCTTAGTTGTCTAATAATTCATTACACATAGGAATTAAAAAAATATGAACATGATATTCAATAACATATCTAACATGAAAAAAATTGATATAATGGAATATAAAAAATTGAATCTTTAATATATATATATATATATATATTCAATGTCTTTGAGAGGTTGTAGTGAAAGAAACAACATGATTAAACCAACATACTCTATTAAAATGGTATTTAAACATGAACAATATAAACTTGAAATTAATTTTATGGAAATATATATAATTACATAATGATCAACATTTATTATACACATGAATTTTTTTATCTGTTGATTATAAATTAAAATAATAATCATTTCAAAGAAAAAGAAATGTTTTTTGAAAAACCGAATTTTTTCTAAAAGATTGTTTCATCTCTCTTCGAACGAAAAATTTAAAAATAACCATTATTAATTTTAACTAATATATTTGATAACATTAAATTAATTTTTTAAATAATAATACCAAAATTATCATAGGGTGATGTTTCTTTATTTTTATGTAAAGTATCATATTTTATGAATAATGAAAAATACTAAATTTAAAGTGAAAAAATGCATTTTTTTTAAAATAATATATAATATCAAATATTATATTGATGTTTTTAATGTAAAAATAGTTAAATTTTATATCAATTAATACAATTTAGTTCATTTGAATCATTTTAAAATTAAATATAAATATAAAACACAGTGAAATTTTGAAAATTTTAATACTGAAATTACTCTTCGATATCATATTTGTGTGAATTATTTTAAATTAACATATTCCAAATATGTGAAAAATTTATAAAAATGGAATAAAAAATTTTCATCTTCATTAATAATAATTATTAATAACTATATCATAATTTATGATAAAAACAAATAGTGAATGTAGTAAAAATTTATTATTACAGTTGAGGTAAGAATTTATTTATCGGAGGGTTAAACTAAAATGTTTATGGTAAAATGACCTATAAAACTATCTATGAACAATTTTTTGGATTTAATTTGACTTCAAATCCCATAAGTATCAATAATATCCCATTTCCCCCTTTTAATGATTTAATATGTGGAATCACTCAATTATTTTCAGGAATACTAATTGTGTCCTCATCCCGACAAATAAAACTAAACCTCTCTATTCTATTCATCACACAATACCTAAAAATTGTTTCATCTAATATCTAACCAAATCACATAAAAATAACCTTACCTCATACAATAATCAATATTTGTGGTATAAATCCATGAATTTACGTTTTTATTGAAAACTTATGGAGATACCCAAAGAAGAGGTAATGTTCTTCAACAAACGTCTTTATTTTACATCATTATCCATCTCAGTAATTTTTTTAAACCATTATTATATAATAACCATACTATAATTGTTATTATTTGATGAATTTATAAAAATTTCATGACCTAACTCCACATGCACATTCAATAAATGGGTTCTGAATTCATTATTCATTTGTATGGTGAACTACCACCTTGAAAATTGATGTCCTTCATTTTTCAATTTCCACCTTTCAAGGTTGGGTATGATGAAATATATAATATATATAATATTAATAACATATATATAAATATTTATTCACTATATCAAATATATATATATATATACTTTCAATTCCTCAAGATATATAATAATGTCGCACGTGTGGACTTATAGCACCACAAAGCAATATGACCATTTCTTCATCACCAAACAACATGAATGATTTATATATAAATATATATAATAGTGTAAAAATTTATTAATTATGTTATTATCAGTATTTAATGTTAATATATTACATAACTCATCACCACAACGATCTTTGAAAAATGGAAATGTTACACATGGGTACGTATGACCTACCATTTCTTAGATTGTAACATACTTTATTTTTCATATACATTATTCATGATTGGTTTTCAATGTAAAATGGATATAAAAATATGATAATTATGACCATACTATTATTCTTCATAATATATAACAATATAAATTGGTCACAAATTGTATCTTTCATGATGAAACATGCATGAGAAAACACGGAAATTAACACCATAAATAAAAAAAATAATGAGTGATTTTTAATTAATGGGTAATAAAATGTTATAAAAAGATCACATATAGTATTATAAATATTAATTTAGTTATTAAAATAATTATTAACCAATTAAAACTCATTATAAATATTTTTAATGATCTTTCAATGAAAAAGAAGTGTAGGGTAACAGATTTCATCTCAATATCAATTCATTGAGTTATATTGCAATGTTATTCAACTAGATTCATTTATATAGTGTATATAATTTAATTATTACATTATATATATTGATTAATATAAATTATATTGATTATTATATATATTATGAATGCTATGGATATGTAATAATTTAGAGGTGGAACATTTTCTAAGATCTTCATGATACATTAGTATTCCCATGAGACAAAATAGTTGGGAAAATAAAAATGGGTTTTAACCATTATTTAATTAACAATACTATAAATGTTGTTTACAGTAATGGTATCATGTTACTATAACAAATAACACTTGAAAAAAAGGTAAATCCTTTTAAAAAAATTATTTATTTTTATCAATGACAATTTCACAATGATATTTTCTATTTTTTCATTTCATTCTATGTTTACTGATTAAATATAACAATTTTACATTTATTTACCATACTATTATCATTTTACCTTATATAATATTTTTATTCATGTTTCATAAATCAAATATGTGTATAGTTATTTGAATTTAAATTCTCACTTTTTTATAATTCATAATAGTTTAAATTGAACTTAATCCTTACTGTTTATTTGATTCACTATTATTTTGAGTCATTTCATATAGATATGAAGATTGATTCATTGAATGAGTCTCAAGGATAATGTGTTTTTATCTTTTTATGCCTTATTT
Source organism: Viscum album (assembly GCA_963277665.1). Lineage (NCBI taxonomy): Eukaryota > Viridiplantae > Streptophyta > Magnoliopsida > Santalales > Viscaceae > Viscum > Viscum album. The sequence continues at coordinate 1,718,383,788 of OY728130.1, forward strand.
CCATTTACCAATACAAAATAGGTTTCATGTATATATCAAGTTCTCCAAAATAAATAAATTAATCGGTCCTTTAGGATTTAACCCATTATATCTCTATCAATGTAATAATTTAAGGCACAACTTATGGGTTACTAGGGTCAATTCATCAATAGTTGGTATTCGAGGGAGTTTCATAGATTCCATGTAAAATTGATAGAGGAAAACATATGGTAGCGATCATATCCCAATTATACACCTAGAGTATACTCATAGAAGAATATCATAATGTTAGGTAAAGAAGACATTATGCATTATTTTCTAGAAATAAATCCCTTTTGGATACTAATAGTGGATATTGTTCCTGCATATAGGTAACTAGCGGTAATAACATTGAATAAGGTTATTCGATATAGACACCAAAAATAACTATAACATGAAAACAAGCCTTACTACACACTTGGTTTATCACACCCAAGGTACAATCTAACGATAATTCACATTTTCTTTACAGACCATTATAAAGAATTTTGAATGGCTGATATCAAAAAAGAAACTATATTTTTCAATATAATATTATCTTTGTATAATGTTTTCAATTTATGTTAAATATTTTTCAATTTTTTGGATTATACATTACGTTTTATAATGATATTATATAATATAGTGTATTTAGTTATTTAGAAAATGTTTTTTGTAGATGGGATGGGAACTACATCAATGTACATTATTTGAAGAGTAATAATGTTTATTGCATTGATGGGTTTAAGAAAACATTTATGAGGGAAAATTTTTCCCTAACATTCACATAATATGATGACATAGTATCACGTTATTAAAAGATAGATAAATAATTATCTATGTATTATGGATTTATAAGGAATCAAATAAACAAGATGATGAATATAAAAATTTGTAAAAATTGAAAAGTGAAATAAGGGGTTTTCCAAATTTTAAAATTGAAGAATGAAAGACCATGATACTCTCTTAAATGTATTGATATTTTTAGATAAGAGTAGAGATAATGTCAACTTTCATTGTGATTGAATGTGAAGGAACAAATATTAAAATGTACAATGCTTCAATTATTAAATAATGGGGCAATACACTAATAAATATCCCATGATTCAAAGGAATATACCTCAAAAGATGTTAATAATTCATGGCCATGATTCTGATACTACCATAGATGAAGAGGAATGATAAATTTTCATGCATTTTGATTCAATTACTATGTCATTTGAGTATATTATTAATGATATAATGGTTATAATAATTATGAAATGTATAAGGATTCTACTATAATATTTTTTTTATTGAGTATTTGAGAGAATATGTTGAATGAAACCAAGGAATGTGATTTTTTTGGATATTTGAATTTCAGGGAAAAAGGATTATGGGGATGATGAACCATAATATGTTCTGGATGATGAGATAATGTTGTCGTAATAATGATTGGATTGACATATATAAATCAAATTGGATAGTGTTGACTACATTGGACCTGATTATTGATATGTTTACAATGTTGTTTATACTATAATTAATATAACTTAAAACATATTTTGTTTTGGGGAATATATTGAATAGTTAATGATTAATTTAAGGAATAATGAAGCATGTAATTTTGTAGTAATGTTTTTAGTTAAATTAGGTTATTAACATGTTTCAGGAGAATTTAAGATTAAGGTAATCACATGTTTGTTAAGTAACGATTAAGAGAAACTACATATTTATTGAAATTTAATGAAATGTTTGTTTTGGAAATTTAGTGACCGGCTTTCTAAATTTAAGTACAATAATATTTTTGAAGGTCTATATAGATGACTAATTTTGAAATGGGGTGTTGTTAAAAATTTCATAACTTTTTATGAATTAATTTATTACTTCCCTATATGAAATTTTAGACATATATTATAGGTTTTACTTAACATATTATTTTTTGAAGATAGTTTGACATAGACCGAAAGGCGTGTCACTCATTTATATATCATATAAACCAATTAATGTTAATTATAGTGCTCCAGGGAAAAAAATTGATTTTGGGGGATTAATTTCGTAGATAAAGTAATGAATTGTATATTGATCGTACCCGAGCAAATGGATGAAATTTTTCTTGTAAAATATAAACATATCAAGTAAGTAAATTTCCCCTATAAGTAACCAGTGAATTTGGACTTGATGTAGTTCCAAAGGAATTTTAAATTCCATCATTAGGTGGATGTACCATTCTTTAAATGTTGAGTCAAGAAATAAATTTTGGCCTATACAAAACTACTAAAAAGGATTTCAGTAGTGATGACCTAAATTAATATTATAATAAAGAGATGATAAAGATTCCCATTTTTATCACTATAAAAAGTGCTAATTATGGGCACGTTTTATCAGAAATTAAAAGAGCACAGAATTATGGTAAACTCTATCACTGATATTTTTAGAAATGATATTGGGTATCATTTACCATCACTTTTTTGTAGCATTGATAAATGAAACCTTTATCAGTGCATAAATTTTTGTGGTTATAAAGGGTTGCCTTTATTAGTTCTCTATTTTTAGCCTTGAAAATTTTTAGATTTTATTAATTTATTTTATTTATAATATTTTTCACAATTATAATGGAATAATTATACATATAAATAATAATAATTAGTAACCTAAAAAAATATTAATAACTTTATTAATTAAAAATATGTTGATAATAATGAATAGATCTGATGTATATATTAGGTGCTTGGGACTATAATTACACTAAATACACAAAAACTACACACACACATGATAAAAGGGTAGGACATAACCCCCCAATGTATAGCCCACACATCAAGACTTATTTATTACTACATGGCTCGAAGGTATAGTGGGAATCAATCACATAACATGGTCCAAAGAACCAAAAATTAATTCTATGGACCAGTGTAGCAGCATGACTGCATCATATTTCCATATCATTAGGAATGTTTAATGATTGCATCCCCTGCCCACATGCTTTATGCTTCTATCATTGTCTGGCTATAAAATATTTTTCCCATCCTAATTGGAAACCAGGTTTGATGTAGGATTACAAGGATCCTTTACCTCTCCGGAAAGCCCCCAAATGAATTAAATTTAATATATATATATATATATATATATATATATATATAATATAAATATTAACAAACTGTATGTATTAAATGTATAGATATGTAAATTGAATAAAATAAAATAACTAATTAAATTAAAATTAAAAGAGTAAATTAATAAAAATACAAAATTTTTTATTAAATATATAAAAATTGCAAATAAATAAATAAATGTAATATGCATACATATATTAATTATAAATACTAGATAATGGTATATGGTAAATATATATGTATATAATGTGTAAATTTTTATAATTAAACATGAAAATGAAAATTTTCTAAATTATTATAGTTAGTCAAAATATTTAAAAACCGAATAAAATACAAAACTATTAAACAGAGTATTAATGAGAAATTATCAATAAAAATGAATATGCCAAATATTTATATAAATTATAAATATTAAAAATTAATAATATATATATATATTTAGAATATGAAAAATGAAATAATTAATAACATATTAATGTCTTATTGATTTTTATGGGTTTTATAAAACATTATTCATCAATTAAATTAATATATAAATATAATTATATATAATTATATGATTTTATATAAAATTTCATAGAATAGGTTTTATATAATACAAAAACATTACTCTTAAATTAAATAAGCAATATATTTAGTGAATATTTGTTTATAATTAATGATTTATATTCATTAAAGATACTAAATAATTGCATTGAGTATTGGTAAAAATTGAAATTGGTTTGATATTTCAAATTATAATTTATCAACCACGTGTATCAATTTTTTCCCATAAATATAGAAAATTAATGAATTTTTATATATGACACACACAAAAATTATTTTTGTAATAAAAGAAATCTTATATAGAAACACATACACCTAATATTTATAAAATTTATGAATATTTTAGTATTCAATTTTGAATTTCTTTATAACATGATAGGGTTAATATATTAGGTTTTTAATAGGTAAATTTTAAATTTTTTTATTTTTCATGTTATTAAAGATAGGTATTTAATCATTTATATTTTTTTATATCTAAATTTTTATGGGAATTAGTAAATTTATATAATTTATTTTTATTTATTTATTTACTATTTTATTATATTTTCAAAATTTATTCATAGTTATTTTAAAATAAAAATTTATTGTATTAATAATTTATATTTAATTAATAAAATACATCTATTTTGTCAAAAAAAATTAGGAGTATTAATTTGTAAATATTCAATATCACAAATTTTTAACACGCATACAATTATGAATATATATTGATTTACTATGTTAAAAATATATTTTTTAATAAATTATTATAAATTAACTTATTTATAAAAGTAAATTTACCATACTTAAAAATTCATAAATTTATATTTTACAATTAAATAATTTTTTTGAACAAATAATTGAAATAAGTATATATAATAATTATATATATTCAAATTGATATAAAATAATAGTTAATTATATTTAAAGGAATAATGTTTTTTCTTTATTTATATTTATATTTATATTTTTGTTTATATATATTTACTATATATATATACATTAAGTTATAAATATATAAATATTCTTTAAAAATAAGTATTTATATAATTATGAATAAATAATCACATATTTCAATAATGATTAAATTATAATAAATATAATTTTTCAATGTAACCGTTTATTATATATATAGATATATATATATTAAATATATATATATATATATATATTGATATTAATATATTTAAAATTATAAAATTATAATAAATATTTATAAATAATGAATATAGTTTCTATATTTAAATGTATATATATGTATTATATATATAAATACAATGACATAAATTAATTATTATTAAAAATAATTCATTATAAATATATTAACAAATAAGTTAATAATGTTTTATTTTTTATAAATAAAATAAAATATTTATAATTATAAATAAAAAATATAATTTTTATTAAAATGTTTTTATATAATTATATATTTGAATGGTTATAAAATTTTAATAAATATATATATATTATATTATATAAATATATTTACAATTTTTAATTATAATTATAATTATAATTCCTTTATCTGCACTACTTCTTTAGCACCGATAAAGATTCCTCTTATTAGTGCTTCTTTAGATCTGGTGAAGATTTATTTTTTTCAATGATATTTTAGCAATAATAATGATATATTTTATCAACACTTATTAAATTATCACTAGTAAAATTTATATTTAGCATCATTTATTTACACTGATAAACATCTCCCGGATCTATTTAAATAAACCTAAATCTGACTATTTTAATTGTGATATATCAAACCCTTCATGAAATCCACATATATTCAGCGATCATTCTACATGAATCTTGGATTGAATATAGTGTTGAATCAAGTATCGACCACATACAAGTCCTAATACCAAGGCTTGAACAAATTATGAATCGAACAAATCTGAGTGTAAAATGATTTCAAGTGTCTGTTAGAGAAATATCTATTTTCTCTTCGACGAATCAAAGCATGAATTCAAGGTATGTTTTTTTCTACCACACTAATTTATTTATTGTATCGGTTCTAAATTAGGTTCTTTTGACTATATATTTTCTAGTTTGTGGGTTACTTATGATTTTCCACATTTTAATTTCTTTTTTCATTTTATGTTCATCCTCTCTCACAATTAATTATCTTTTTTAATTTTAGTACCATTGGTGAATTCCAACTCATTGTTGCTAATGGTTAAATGTAATGTACAATATCGATATGTAGATTTATTTATTCATTATTCTTTTCGAATTTGTTTCTCCTTTTTTTGTTTTAAATTTGTTTCTTATAACATATATTTGTTATCTGGGTTTAATTTGAACTAAATATGATTTTTGTACTTGGTTTATAATGGATTATAATTGATTTTTAGTTGGGTTCATATAGATTTGGGCCTTTTTTATCATCATTCAATGGATATATTTTATTATTGGAATGTGGATTGTTCATGATGGTATTGATAAATTAAATTGGTGTTTTGAAATTATTGGATTTTGTTTGTGAAACGTATGTGGGTATTGCATGAGTTCATGTCATTGATTAATTATGGTCTCTTTTATTGAGAATTATTTTTATGTTTTATTCAATTATTGTATTATTAGTTTATGTACAATGTTATGGATTTCTATTTTCATGTTTTATAATTATAATTATATATATTCATATATATATATATTTGACATAATCATGTATTCACATTAAAATTTTATGATATTTGTATTCAAGGATCTTTCTATATATATGTGTGTAATTTCTTTTGTTTATAATATTTAAAAAGAATTTATCAAATCTAAAAATGTTGATAAATATTTTATAACTTATATGGGTTTTTAAATATGGGGTTTTAGATGGATTTATTTCATTTAAAATCCTTTCTGATTTTATAAAATTTTACAAAAATATCCAAAAAATTTTCTTTTCTATGGACCATTATAACTGCTTTCTCAAAGCATTAATGGTTTGAATTTTGTTCTTAATTGTGGATTTTAATTTTTAATCGAATAGACGGTTTCTATGTGGATTGGTATGTGGTTTTCACATGGGTGATAATAGAAAGTCTTGAAAAAAATGGGCATAACTCTAGCTTAATTGATGTATTAAATAGGTTTCTTTTTTAGTTTCTATTATAGGCCCAGTTATAATTAATTAATTATGTCACATAGTCGGCTAGAATTATATTATAGAGTATGTTATCTTTAGAAACTATAGGTTAGAGCTTCCCCCAATGTGTTGTGGCTTATACGAGTGAGATTATATAATTTTTTTGGAACCGAGTATCTTTTTAATGGATGATTGCCTTCATTTATCTTATATAGATTATTTCATAGAGGTTCTAAACATTATTTTTTAATATCAATTTGTTTTATTTATTTATTTCATTTTAGCTACATTTTGTTCTACTTGTTTTTCATTATTATTGTCGGTTATTTACAAAAAAATAAAAAATAGATTTATAAATGATTTTTCTAATAAATAATTACTGGCTGAGGGAAAATGATTATCATTTGATTATATTAAGTTAAAAGGAAATAAATAAATTATTTAATAATGGTTTCTAGAAGATGTTTTGTTAAAAAAAATTAATTTTTAATTTTAGTAAAATCTCATTGTTGTATTTTCTTAAAAGGAAAACAAATATTATTTATATGAATTTGAAACCTTTAATATTGGTTATTTATAAATTCTATCCTTATTTTATAAAGAGTATAACTTTTTAACATGATTTATAACTATCTATATTTAAAGGACAATTTTCACTTTTCTAAATATATTTTTCATTATTATTTAATCAAACTTATTAAGAAAACCATGGGTTAGTGTTTTCTAAATGACATTTCCATTTTTTTGGATTTGTATTTGTCACGCCCCAACCCCAGTTACCCAGAGTAAGTGTATTATTACATAACATTGGAATGATCAAAAAAGAGCATGTCTCGAAAGAACGATTAGTTTAGTAGTCTTGGAAACAGTAGATAAATTCATAAGTCTTACATTACATCATAGAGTAAAAAAACTACAACAACATATTTTCTTCATATACCCTCATATTATCCGTGTAGTTCATTTATAAATTACTTATCCACGTCCTGGAAAAAATAAAACATCTAATATGGTGAGCTAATATGCTTTGTAAGGATAGAAATATATAAGAAAATTTCATAAATAAAAATAAACATTTATGGAAATGTATATCTAAAACAAAAGCCTTTTAAACTTGAACATCAGCATAATATGGAAAATATAAAATGAAGTAATTCCATTTACTTATTCACATGGATATTCTACTAGACTATTGACCACATGAAATATCAATAACCACATTCATAATTAAGGAATGCATAATTCCAGACTATCATAACCACATAGTTAAGGCCTCGAGCCAAGACTACAAAAAATAATTTGTCAAGGCCTTGTTCCAACACACTAGTTTGTCTCATGAGACCTACCGAGGCATCTAGGAGCTATAGAGGGCTCTAGCTGTCACTTACTATGTCAAATGAATTCTTCATATGAACAAGTTTAAACATACCATAAACATTTGTATTAAAACTACGATACAAAATGTCAATACTTAATCCCCAAACCATGAATGTTATAAAAATAGCACATCCAGAGTCAAACATAACTCATTCCATACAATATGGAAGATTTTATTGTAACATAATACCCTCAATCAAGAATAATGAAGGATATTAATATAGATGAAATAATAATCAAAACTATTTGAGAGAAATACCCCTTTTTTTCTTCATAACATTTCAAAGTCACACTACTTGTCAAGAAGCCATTTTAAAAATATATTTTTGAATCAAATTGTCCCAAACCACTTTGAAACATTTAAAATGAATTTTAATTTTAAAACATTAACGTCTATATAAATAAATATTGAAAACAATTTTTAAAACATGGACATTAATGAGAAAGATTAAAAGAAAAAATCTTTAAAACATTTTAAAATCATATTTTAGTAACAGTTTCTAACCAAAAGAGATACATATTAATAAAAATAATTGATGTAATAATTTTTTTTAATATCATGAGAATAAAGGTATTCATGATGTACTATGTCAGAGTACATTTTATATGCCATATCAAAGTGATTTGGTGTTTAACAACAAAGAACTCCCAATGGAATGTAAATTGAGATGAAATATCTTATAAAGACTGTATCCAAATATTAAGGATAAATAAATGATATAATTATGTGTGACAAGTATAAACACACTCAATATGATTGGAAATTCTGTGTAAATCAATCAGAGGACATTCACTCATTTTCTTGTAAAAACAACACCAATGAATTGAATATTTAACTCATCAAATGGAGATTTAGTTAAAATTAATCTTATAAAGTACATATCAACGACTTGAGAATTTATAAATGGATTGATTATGTGTAATAAAATAATATCCACAGGAAGTGGAGCGGGAATTATGACATAAGCAAATGAATAGTGATTCCACACATAATCTTGGAGGAAAATAATCAATGAATTATGCGTAAAGTCGAATTAGTGGAAATTGAAATTTGTAATTCCCTTAACAATTTAGTAACTTACGAAACATAAATCCAATGAATGATCGATCATAAAATGATTATTTAAATATAAATAAATTATATTATATTACACAATGAATACAATCATGGGCAGTACACACACCGCCTGCAATAAATAAGTGGTGAACAATGGAAATCTCAAGGAATTAAAAGTGAGATAAGAAACCCCTTATGTTGTACTATTTCATTGGTCAAGGCTAGGTTATCCTCCTATATAATGGTGAAATAATTTTTATTTAATTATACAAGACTCATATACATTAATATGATATCATATATGATCTTTTAACATTGCTTTGTAAATAATATCTTAGTATTATCGTCATTTGAGGTGTTAACTTACTCATTTTCTTTTATATGTCTTGTTACATAAGTCGTGTTTGTTGTGGATAGGTTGTATATTATCCATATACAAAATTATATAAAGTCTGTAACCATTATTTTTAATCATAAAATGGTAATTAGACTTGTATGGACATGATGGGGAATGAATCTCATCGCGTTCGTGGAGACGGCTGTCCGTACGTACACACAAGTGATAATATCATTGTTTTGATATTAAAATCATATATAATTGGATTTTATATCATATATACAGAATAATTATCATGTTATAATTTTTATTTACATGAATTACACATCATTATTATACCCATCTAAATAATAATGTATTGAATGACATTTACACCACGATGGGGAGACGGTAGGACGTACGTACGCACGTATGAAGACATGTCATTCTAAGGATGGATAGACTACTGAATATGGTTGCACCATATTAATAATAACATCATAGTATATAAAATAATCTATAGTTATTATTTTATAATGGAAATAACAAATAAAGAAGATGTTGAAAAGAATGGAACTTGGAAGAGGGTTGTGAAAACATTACCTCATCTTCAGGTTCTTCCTTTTGATTTTATCAAAATGGATCCTTAGGATAGATTTAAGATCAAACTAAGGCCTCTAGGTTGAAGTGAAGGAATTTAAGAGAATATTTGGGTAGGGGTTGGCTGAGCCAAAAGTCGTTGAAGGTTTAAATTAGAGAGAAGGTGGAGTACCCTTTTATAAGAGGGGTGAGGAGAACCTTTGGAAAAGCTAGAAATATTATTTTATAATAAATTTATATTCAGTTTATAATGGCTTTAAATTGGATTATATAAAGTTTAAGGTGGTCATGGATCACAATACATTCCTCCAATATATTTTAGGCAGGTTTGGGTCACTATAATAACCTTATCATTTATATTTAACTCTAAGTTAAATAGTTTTACATTTACCATCTCTCATTGTATTTTTATATTATATAGTTAATAAACTTACTATATACCTCCAAGAGTCCCCCAAGAGGTCAATTATTGATACATCAATCATTATATAAGTCCTTTTGCCGATAATTAGATTTTTAGGAATATAATATCAATTAATAATATAATATTTGTTTTAAAAACTCTTTTATGTCAATTTTGGCACTATTGGGTATTTTATTTGATAATTTAATAACATCATTATTACATCGAACAAAATTTATATAAACAATACTAATATGTCATATTAACCGAGAAAATTAGCAGAATGAACAAAATGTCTAAAATTACATTTATTTTGATATTTATAATATCAATTACTTTAATATTTCATTAATTAGGTAATTACTGCATCATTATTGTGTCATAAATAAATTAAATTATTTACTGTCTAAAAATTATAAATAAAATACCATTATATTGGAAATAATTTTATCTTTATAATAAATATTTATAATCGAATTTATCTTATGTATATCCCTATATTAAATATGATTTTGTTATTAAACATTGATTTTATCTCTCTTAACTTATCTTTGAATTAGAAAATAATAAATGTCCTAATCTAATCCAAGTGGACCTAAATGATAATATTTTATTCCTAAAGTTTTTTTTGTTGACATAAACTTGTCCAATATAATTCGGATACGTGTTAGGGTAAAATTAATATTATGTTTACCCATAGTTACCCAATTTACTTTTAACCATGGTAAATAAAAGTAAAACGTTACTATTCAGCAAATAATATTTTCATCTCATTGAACCAAATTTTACTCCTTGCTATTAATAGTGTCTCTCAGATTTTTGAAATTCCACTCACAGAAGCTGCAAAATTAATTTTTATGTAAATTTCCAAATACTCCTAGGAGGTGTCTAAAAGACAGTGAAAAGTTCAATAAATTTTTTATTTTTCTAACATTATTCTAAACTAACTCCAATGAATTACATTGAACTTATATAGTTATTATGTATCTATTTTGACCTTAATTAAATATAAATAAAATAAAAAAATTTAAAAAAAAATCGGTTTTAAACTATAACTCTGTGTTTTTTTTCACTATTCATAAATAAATGAATGTTTTCAGAAAAATACGAAAAATTCACCGTAAGCTAATTTCAATATTCCGAATCATAAAATCAAGTCAATTTTGAATGATATAATTTATAAAAATTTAAAAAGTGGGTATTACTATTCTTAACGGGTAGTTTTATTGGTTGTGGTGTGTGTTAGGACTCGAAGTTTCATACAACACACGCTAATGTATTATTCAAAGATAAGAATACAATGGATGCTTTGGGTGTCACATTCTCCCCTACATCAAAAAATTTCTTCCATGAAATTTTTATAATTGGGCTTGAGAATATAATGGAAAATCCCACATCGGATAAAAAGTCGATAAAACTATCTCCTTAAATGAAAGAAAGAGAAGTATAAATGTCACCCAAGATAACTCATACTAGGATTCAATGTAGAAAACCATGTATATGGAAGTTAAACTAAGTGTCAAGTTTTGATGGAGATGGATAGAAAGCATGATCATGAGAAATTTAACAACAAGAAATCCACAAACATGTGATGGGACAAACGATCATTAATTTCCCAGTAGGAAAAGTATACAGAAATTTTTTTTAAGTTAAATTACATAAATATGAGTATTTCATTTATGAGATTGACTAAAAAAATAAAGAGATATACTTACTTTTTAAGTAGAGTTTCATTCTTGGAAAAATTCCCACCACTAACTCATTATTTTACATGATGAGTATTCAAGAAGACTTGGTCACACTGGAATAGCTAGGACAAACATCTATAGAATCACATGATCCACGAAGGATAACCTATATATTTACCTTGACATTAGAGATTATTCAAAACCAAAATGGTAAGTACAAGATTTGATGATCCCTCAAAGGATATTCTTTTAGAGAAAGGAACACTAATCATAACTTCTAAAATTAAACAAACAATACCCCAATGTTAAATAAATACCATTCAATAAACAATTGTCCTTAAAATCCTTCAATATAATCCAAACTAATATTGAAACCCAAAACATAGAAGAATTTGGCTATGTAGTTTTCCACGTTAAATAATATCTCTAAATGACATCAACTACTCTTAACGTCACATACTTAAAAGTAATTAACATAATCACATATTCTCTAGTATAGGTTAATCATTTCCATAAATAACCCAAATCACTATAAATCCACAATAAAAATGTAGATAAAAATTAACCGTTACTCCGCAAATGAAATCCCATAGTATTCTAGTTTCTTTGGACATATAGTTTTCCAAAAAAAGTTAACATCTTCCTAAATAACATTTATTATTTAATCACCAAATCATTTCCCTATACTAAGTGTATTCATTTGATAAGACATAAGAACCCAAATCAACTTATTATTGATCAATAAAATCATTTTACTAAAAATAATTAGTCACACTGACCAGGGACATCACGTAGTCTAGGGGTAGGTGATAAATCCCAATGTTACTTTGGTTGTGGGTTCGATTCCTACATCTTTGTCCGATGTGGCGGGCAATCACACGGTCTGCATGTTGTCCTTTTTCAAAAACTATATTTAATAACATTAACAAAATGAGATAAAATCCAAAAAATAACCATAACATAATTTTAACCATAAATCTTTTCTCCTACCTTGTATTTTTATCCCAAAATAAAATAACATTTAATTGTCTCAAACCCAATGATCATATCAAACCAGATGGTTATTTATAACTATATCCCCAAGGGAAAAAATAAGTCTTCCTCAACTATCATTCTCACATGGAAAACTACGGGGTTACAAATACAAGAGAAAATTACTCCAAAGTAATCCCATCAACAATGAGCACTAATACTTAGAAACATTTCTCTAACCATATATTTCCACATAGCTTCATCTTTGACCAAGAAAATATCTTATAGAATTGGGAATTCCCTCGGGTAATGTCCAGGTCCCCTACATTTACGGCAAATGACTGTAAATGGATTCTTCGGACCATTTTTATTTTCTTCCATATTACTCTTCAATTTTCCTCGGCAATTCTATAGTTTATGTCCTTATTTCACACACATAAATAATTTCATTGTTCCATTGAGACACATTCTTAGGTGTCTCCTTACATATTTCCTGCATGATGGAAATTTAGGATTCTTTTCTCCAAGGTCTCCACTTCTTGAGCTATTATCATTCATCACCTTTCTCTTCTTTGTTGAGTCCGAGAGTTGGTTAATATATATGTTGTTGATCATATTTTTGGAAAACTGATTTGGAATGAACATGATATCTTTTACACCTATCAACATTCCATTTTGTTTCTCATTTCCACCATTGTTCCCACCTTGTACATCATTGTCAATGTTCTGATGACATCCTTGAACGCCTGCCAATGACTAAAACCAGAAAGCATTGTGTGACTATCAATAGTCATAAAATCATTTAGAGAATATCATGAAACCATATTATCAATTTGAAACACCTTAGGATTTACCAAGTTCATCTATTCACATATTATATTAAAATACTTCAAATTGGTTTGTAATGAAAATGTAAATTATCCTAAGCATATCCCCTGGGAGTGTCGTAACCAAGAGTGCAGCAAGGCCCGTTGTCCTGCACCAGTTCCCGTTCGAGTCTAGCTCAAAGTGGTGTTTTCGGGTTTTACCCCTAAGTACGTCTATACCAGATCCACCTCTATCTACTCGTATCAAGAAAGTGATGTATTACTTGGAAAACTCACAAAATCTATACATTACCAAAATTATTGGAAGTTCTTCTATACTAATACTCAATGTCTATCTTAGGGCTATGTTCTCTAATCATAGTTTATCTAAATATAGTTCCCATGGTTTGTACTAAACTTCTTATGATAACAAATATAACGCCCTGACCCCAGTTACACAAATTCGGTGCATTATTACATAACATTGGCATGATCACAAAAGATCAAGTCTCGAAAGACTGATTAGTTTAGTTGTCTTGGAAACACTAGATATATTCATAAGTCTTACATTACATCATAAAGTAAAAAAAATACAACAATATGTTGTCTTCATATCCCCTCACATTATCCATGTAGGTCATTCACAAATTACTTCTTCACATCCTAGGAAAAATTATACATTTAAAGGGGTGAGCTTAGATTCTCAGTAAGGATAACAATATAGAATAAACATTCATAAATAAGCATAAACATTCAAGGAAATGTATAAATAAAAAAAGCCTTTTAAACATGAACTTAAGCATAATATGGAAATTATAAAATGAAATAATTCAATTTAATTAATCATATGGATATTCTACTAGTCGAATAACCACATTCAATATCAATAACCACTTTCATAATGATGGAATGTATAATCCAGACTATCATAACGACATAGTGACGGCATCGTACCAAGACTGCAAATAATATTTTGTCAAGGCATTGTGCCAAGACACTACTTTGTCACATGAGACCTACCGATGCATCGAGGAGATATAGTGGGCTCCACCCGTCACTTAATAAGTCCAATGCATTCGTCATATGAATAGGATTAAACATAAGATAATCTTTCGTATTAAAACTATCATACGAAATTTTAATATGTTATCCAAAAACCATGAATGGTATAAAATTGAACATCCACATTAAAACATAACTCATTCAATACAATATGGATTATTGTATTGTAACAGATTATCCTCAATCAAAAATAAAAAAGGATACTGATATAGATGAAATAATAATAAAATCTATTTGAGAGAAATACCCTCTTTTTCTTGACAATATTTAAAAGTCACGCTGCTTTTCAAGAAGTTGTTTTAAAAATCGAATTTTGAATCAAAGTTACCATACCACTTGGAAACAATTAAAATTAATTTTAATTTTAAAACATTAAGGTCCATATAAATAAATCCTTATAACCATTTTTAAAACATGGAATTTAATGAGAATTAATTATAAGTATAAATCTTTAAAACATTTAAAAATGATATTTTAGTTAGAGTTTCTAACCCAAGAGAGACACTTGATTACAAATAATTTTTGTAATAAAAAAATTTAATATCATGATAGTAAAGTTATTTATGATATACTATGTCAAATTACATTATATACATCATAAAAAAGTGATTTGGTGTATAACAACAACAAAGTCTCAATGGAATGTAAATTGAGATGAAATATCATATAAATACTATACCCTTAGGTTAAGAATAAATCAAACACATAATTATGTGTGACAAATATATACACACTGAATATTATTGGATATTCAGTTTAAATCAATCAGATAACATTCACTCATATTCTTGTAAAAACAATATCAATGAATTGAATATTTAACTCAACAAATGGAGATTGAGTTAAAATTACTCTTATCAAGTTCATATCGACGACTTGAGAATTTATAAATGAAGTGATTATTTCTATAAAAAGTATATCCACAGGATATGGAGTGGGAATTATGACATATGAAAATGAATAGTGATTCCACACATAATCTTGAAGTAAAATAATCAATAAAGTATGCATAAAGTCGAATGAGTGGATATTGAAATTTTTAATTCCCTTTACAATTTGGTAACTTAAGAAACATACATCCCATGAAATATGTATCATACAATGATGATTTAAATATCCATAAATTAAATTATATTACACAATGAATACAATCATGGGCAGTACACACACCACATGCAATAAATAATTGTTGAACAATGGAAATGTCACAAAATTAAAAGTGAGATAAGAAGACCCTTACTTTGTACTTTTTCCTTGGTCGAGGGTAGGTTATCAACCTTTATAATGGTTTAACAATTGTTATTTAATTATACAATAATCATATACATTAATATGATATTATATATGATCTTTTAATAATGATTTGTTAATTATATCTTAGTATTATCGTTGTTTCCTGTGTAAACTTTCTCATTTTCATTTATATGTTTGGTTACATAAGTCATGTTTATTATGGATAGATGTATATTATCAAATTAAAGAATTATATCAAGTCTTTAAACATACTTTTTAATCAAAAAATGAAAATTAGACTTGTATGGATACGATGGGGAATGAATCTAATCACGTTCATGGAGACGGTAGTCTGTACTTACTCACGAGCGATAATATCATTCTTTTTCTATTAAAATAATATATAATTGGATGTTATATCATATATACAGAATCATTATCATGTTATACTTATTATTTACATGAATTACACATCATTATTATACCCATCAAAATAATAATGTATTGAATGACAATTACACCGTGATGTGGAGACAGTAGGTCGTACATACGTATTTATGGTGACATGTCATTCAAAGGATGGATTGAATACTAAATATGGTTGTACCGTATTTATAATAACATCAAAGTATATAAAAGATGTAAGATTTATTATTTTAGAATGTAAATAACAATGAAAGAAGAAGTTGAAGAAGAAATGAATTTGAAAGAGGGTTGGGAAAACAATACCTCTTCTTTGGGTTCTTCCTTTTGATTTGATCAAAAGGGATCCATAAGTCAGCTTTATGATCAAACTAATTCTTCTAGGTTGAATTGAGGGAAGTTGAGAGAATATTTGAGCAGGGTTTTTCCGAGCCAAAATGCTTTGAAAGATTAAATTAGAGAGAAGGGTGTGTACCCTTTTATAAGAGGGGTGAGGGTAACTTTGGAAAAGTTAGAAATATTATTTTATAATAAATTCATATTCAGTTTCTAATCAATAAAAAGTATATTTTTTAAAGGTTATGGTGGGTATGGGTCGAAATCCTTTCATCCAATATATTTAAGGCAAATTTGGGTCACTATATTAACCTTATCATTTATATTTGACTTTTAGTTAAATAGTTTGACATTTACCATGTCTCGTTTTATTTTTATATTATATAGTTAATAAACATACTATATACCACCAAGAGACCCCCAAGTGGTCCATTAATGATAAACCTATAATTATATTAGTCCTTTGGACAACCCATATATTTTTAGGAATAGAATACCAATTAATAATATAATATTTGTTTTTAAAAACTCTTTTATGTCAATTTCGACACTATTGGGTATTTTGTTTTTGATAATTTCATAATAGCATTATTAATTGGAAAAAAAATTATATAATCAATACCAATATGTCATATTAACCTATAAAATTAGTTGAATTCACAAAAAGTCTCAAATTACATTTATTTGGATATTTATAATATCAATTATTTTAATATTTCATTAATTAGGTAATTAATGCATCACCATTGTGTCGTAAATAAATTAAATTATTTAATGTTAAAATTTATAAATAAAATACCATTATGTAGGAAATATTTTTATATTTATAATGAATATATATAATAGAATTTATCTTCTATATAACCCTATATTATAAATGCTTTAGTTATTAAACTTTGATTTTATCTATTTTAACTCTTCTTTGAATTAAATAATATTAAGTGTCCCAATATAATACAAGTGGACCTAAATGATAATATTTTATTCCAAAGGTTGTTTTTGGTCGAGATACACTTGTCCAATAAAATTAGTACATGTTTTTGGGTAATATTAATATCATTTTTACCCTTAATTACCCTATTTTACTTTTAACAGTGGTAAATAAAAGTAAAAAAGTTACTATTCACTAAAAGTTATTTTCATCTCATTGAACTAAATTTTTCTCCTTAATATTGACCATTTCTCTCAGATTTTTGAAATTCGGCTCACAGAGGCGGTAATATTATGTTTTATGTGAATTTCTACATTCTCCTAGGAGGTGGGTAGAAGACGGTTAAAAGTTCAATAAAAATTTTATATATAAAAATTATTCTAAACTAACTCCAATGAATTAAATTAAACATATATAGGTATTATGTATCTAGTTTGACCTTAATTAAATTTAAATAAAAAATAATTATTATTTAAATATAAATTCTTTTTTAAACTATAACTCAATGGTTTTATCACTATTCATCAAAAATTGAATGTTTTCAGAAAAATACCAAAAATTCACCCTAAGCAAATTTCGATATTAAGAATCCAAAAATGAAGTCCATTTTGAATGATAAAATTTATAAAATTTCAAAAAATTGTTATTACTATTCATAACCACTAGTTTGATTGGTTGTGGTGTGTGTTAGAACTCGAAGTTGTGTACAACACACGCTACTGTATTATTCAAAGAGAAGCATACCATGGAAGCTTGGGGTGTTACAGTATTGATTATTATTTTTGATGACTGTTTGATGTTATATATGGATATTCAAAAAAAAATTATTTGTCTTTTTTTCCTAGCACCCCACACACACCCATATAGTTATTTGTAGATTTTATGTTTTCATATATCTTTTGAGGTTATGATCTTGAGTTAAAAAAAGTGAATACTTAACTAATTATATTCATACCAATTTAACTCATGATTTAAATCTAAATTCATGTATACTAAAAGTACTCATGATATCTACGCATAAATTTGTACCAAATTTTAAATTTCTATCTTGAAATACTTTCTATGAAATGTGAATATTCCGGACCCTTTATCAAAATGAAGTGAAGTACCAAAAAATTAATACCCACATTACATTATGGTTCTTAATTTTTTTTGGATCTCATATAAGATCTAATAATGAACTTGTATAAATTAATGATTCCAAATAATTGATTAACACAATTCAATAATTTCATTTCATAGAATAAATAAATTTAAAACAATTTATCATTTTTAATATACTTTACACAATAAAATCAGAATAAATAAATAATGTAAATAAAAGGTGGAATGTTATTGCAATATCACCTCATGCAATCTCATTTTAAACATGATCTTGTCCCCTATTGAAAAAAGTTTCACTAAAAAATCATAGTTTCACCCATTGATTCACAATCTCATCGATCTTTCACAATTTTCAAACAATTAAAACCACCTAATTTTTATCTAAACACCCACAAAATTGTAAATAGTTGAATCCTGGTTATCTTTCAGATTGGATATTTTCCAAAAAAAACCAATTCTTTTATTGTTCTCTCACACCTGGTATTCGGGCACCTCCAATTCAACTCAAAATCAGATTAATTAAAATCATTCCTAAGCTTAACATAAAAAACGGGCTATATCTAACTCCTCATGGTCTTTTAGAAAATAGTTTTAAATGTAATTATTATTTTTAAAATTCTCTAGAAGATTATTCTTGAATAAGTTTTATTGAATGTGAACGCATTATTTTTTATATTAATCTATGATATTATATGATACTAGTATCTTATAAATGAATATACCATTCATTGAATAGTGAAAAAAACATTCATCGGAACCTCAGAATTTAAGTGGTTAGTCCAGGAATATCATGTTAGGATTTAAATTAATAATTTACTAATATCTTCTGAAAAATGTTTTACTCGTGTCAAATTATTAAAATGATTATGAAATGTCTAGTAATCATTATTTCGTTTATAATTTTTGGTGACCTATTTATAATTATTATGGTCAAGCCTATTTTAAATTTTAGTTTTGATAAATGATACATTTGATTATGTGTTAATGTGGGTTTTCAAATATGAAAACGTTATTTCCCAATAAAATGAACAAAAATGTAAAGGATGTTTTGAAAATCATGTAGTGATTTCAATGTGAACCTATATGATTTAATCATTTATAAGTGTACAATTTTCCAGGAATATATTATTAGACATTGAATTTATTGTCAATAATTTTTCAGTATGATTTTAAAACATTTCTTTCAATGATAATAGTTTTATATAAAAGTGGGTAAATATCCAATTAAGTGTTTTTAAAAAATGGTCTTATTTAATGTGGAATTTCTAAAAAACATATTTCAAGTGTTGTTTCCAAATTCAAAATTTATCCTTTTTAATTTCTAATGTTGTTTTGAGGAGATATTTTAAATTTTAATTTAAGATGTGGAAATTAAAAAAAATTTATGGAGAAAAAATTCGTCCTCATAAACATCATCTCGATAATAGTTATTAATAAATTTTTTCTTAAGAATATTCCCTTATCTATTATAGATATGAACCTCTGTTTGATGAAAAAGTATTATCATTATATATCTCATACCAGGTTCTGATCATAATTTTGATTGAATTTAGAGGACGAAACATATCATAATGAAGTAATTATTTTCTTAGATTCAATTATTGGTTTCCATCAATGAATAGTATATCATTTTGAATTTATTTAATTTTTATTTCCCCTTATTTTAATTTCATATAACCTTTACCTATGATAGTGAATATATTATGTGTATTTATCTATTTTTTTAAAAATTATTATTATTTTATATACCAAATATGAAGGATATTATATGAAAATTAATGAATCCAAATCATATGAAAAAAGTGAATGAAGATAGATTTAAATTATTTCATCATATATGAAACATAACATACATATAAACCTTCTCAACTCCATTGTCCATGTTTTTATTTTTTATATTAAAGAAACGTTTTTTAGAAAGTGTTTGATGAATTTCATATCTTTTATGAAATAGATTAGATTTATAACTGATGCACTAAACCTTGTTGAAAATTGAATTGTAAAAATAATTAGAAATAGTATATATTATATGGTTAGTTTTATATGAATAATAGTGTAAATAGTGATTGATATCACATTGAATAAATGAAAAATATAGAATAAAGATGGCCTTTGTGATTGTACATAGTTTTTTGGAAGATAAGTACTTTTTCTCTTAGGCCATTATAAATTGTTTTTACTAATCACAAAACATTTTTAATTTTATTGATGTTATCAAATTTGAAGGCTATGAACTGATGGAGTGACAACATCTTTACAAAACTACATTTTTTCCTAAATTAAATCATATCATATGAAAATGATCTTTAATATATTACATATTATCCTAAACAAATTCTACATTCAATGGATATGATCTCTAAAAAATGCATGCTTGTACAAATCATTTCGTATTTTTTTCGCAAGGACCATGAATCACTCATAAGATTCCCTAAGTGTGGTGCATATTAATACATGAAAAATGAATCATGTTCATAAAAACTATTATGGTAAATTTACATCATTATATAGTTTAGAAGACTGTATAAATGATATGAAATAGTGAGACAATTGAAATGGCACGCAGATACAAGTATTAAAGATGGGATCCTACATTATAGTGAAAATTCTAATCATTGGATTAAAATCGATTATGACTATACTGAATTTGGGAATGATCTGATAAATGTTTTTATTAATTTACCTAAATATTGAATAAATTATGTTGGTGTAAGTAGGAGTATTCACAGTACAGGGCCCATCATTTTGGTTAATCATAACTTTCTTCCATGCTTATGCATGAAGTTCTAATACATTATGTTTTCTCTACTTATATATAGGCCAAAGGAACCTGATAATGATATTTATTTAAATTCATATCCATTGATCATAGATCTGAAATATATGTGCACCAAATTTGTTATTATATATGATTCTCATAGAAATGGAGAATTCAGATCAAGGTCCATGTTGTATGGGATGGAAGATGACTTTACTACATATGGAACTTTTACGTGATTTTATATTAATAGTATGTTCGATTATCCCAAATATGAAAAATAAATACACAAGGTAAGGTTGAAACATTCATATAAGAATATATTTTCATGGGATCACATATTTTCTTTTGATGAAATAAATTATGATACTAGAAGACAACAATCAATAGAATTATGAGACAAGGTAAAACATCATCTCCCCGAATGAGTGATAAAAACAATGTACAAGATATTATAATTATTTTTATTATCAATTTGCATATATATTAATTAAATTAGGTTATTAAATGATATGAAATTTAAATTCATTACCATATTATAATTGTTTTCATGTTAGATATTTTCTTGATGTCATTTATTAATATGATATAAGATTTATAGTTATATTGGGATATTAATAAATGTTTATAGAAACAAATATGGAATCATGTATAGGTTGGGCATGATTAACATGGGGATATGGGTTGATTTGGTACCGTTGAATGGTAACTGATGTAATTTTCATATTCCAACAGCGTACATTATATCCATGTAAGAAAAAATAAAAAATTTATGTTTCATTAATGGTGTTAATGTTCTTTAGGGGTATTCATCAAATATCATGAATGATGAGTTAATAAATAAATTCATGTTACAGGGCTTTAAATACGATGAATTTTATTTTTTGATGTAATATTTTATTATCATTGCATTATGTTTCTTTCTACTAAAAGATTTATGAGATACATTTCCAGTCTGTACTTCTTTATCAAATCCATATGCAAAAAATTTATTGGCCCAAATAAGATTCCAATCATGAATAAATATGATTCAGTCATAGTTTGTGAATAAGTGGTGCTATTACCACTATCATTATTTGATATAATGTTCCACATTAAAGTTTAACTGGTTAGATAGTTTAATTAACACGGTCTTACCCTTTAAAAATTAAT
The DNA here is from genome assembly GCA_963277665.1 of Viscum album. Taxonomy (NCBI): domain Eukaryota; kingdom Viridiplantae; phylum Streptophyta; class Magnoliopsida; order Santalales; family Viscaceae; genus Viscum; species Viscum album. The sequence continues at coordinate 1,718,406,702 of OY728130.1, forward strand.
GTTCCCCATTGAAAATTTTATGATTATTTATAAATGGAATGACAATAATAAATGTTTTCTAGAAGGTTTTATTGATGAATTATATATTGTTCAATAATCTACACAATTATATAATAATAATTTATCAAATTTTGACATCATCAGTCTCCCAAATTCCCCTCACAATGGATTATAAATGGGAGAAAGAATTTTTATAATAGATTGTTCTATAATTACCATCACAATGAAGGCGAATGTAAACCATTAAATTTTACATATTAGTGAAGAATTTGATCAGTATGTTTAATCCCACAAATAAATTTATAGAAATTTTAATCCAACAAAGGGAAAAAGGATAGGTAGATAATACACATAATCAATTGTTTATAGGATGATTATGAGATTATGTTTATAAAAAGTCGTCTAAATATACTAATTCTATTGTTGAATAAATTTGATCGTTAGATAGTGTTCCAAAGTAAAATATTATATCTTACATTATTCTTATCATAAATTGTCACATTTTATATAGAAAAGTACATGATGACTATAGTATGATGAAAAATAGTGGACATATTCTTATTATTGAAGTGATGCACATATCTTGTCCCAATAATAGATATAAAAATTATACAAATGTTTAATATTTTACTATTATCAAATAGATATATATATATATATATATGTTAGATTATAAAAAAAATTATGGATGATTTCTAATTGAAAATGGGTTGACGGTTGGAGTGCAATTATGGTTGATGAAATGGGAATTAGGAATGTAAAATCTAGTATAGTATATGTAAGTGATGAGTCCTTCATTAATTAATCACAATTAGTGAAATTACATTATGTATTTTATCTAAAAAACAATAATTAAAAAAATTCTCTCGTTTGAGACAAAAATAATTGTAGTTCTAGATGAAAATTCAATCATGAATGGCCCATCAATTATTAGATCAAAACTAATGCATGCAGATACAAATGTAGAATAGTTCATCTAAATGAAAGGGGACCATAAATTGTGGATTCATATTATAAAAATAGGATCCAAATCCCTTCAATGTTTTAACAAAAATAAAGTGATTTTAATGATAATGTTTCTTAATTTTTTAAATATACTATAATAGTTTTCATAATACTATCTTTTATCAACTATAATGACATAATCTATGTTAAATATATTCCTACTCATGATGAAAATGTATTTTATACATGATGATGTTACAAATTCTAGGTATGAATAGACTGTTGATGCTGAAATGGTAGAATTATTTCGGAAGAAATGACACATTGATGAAAAAATAATAATCCAGAAAGTATGTGTTAAATAAAATTATCTAACAAAAAATTAAGGGTGTATGATCTTTTGTCAGCCAGAATCAACATTTCCATCCTATTGACCCCAATAAGTTTATGCTCATTAGTTATTATTGGGACACAATGAGGATGAATGACCCAATTGATATAGATTTATATTTCCATGTACACTATATAATGTTGGAAACAATTTGAAAATATATAATTTTAATTTTATGACATAATTAATATATTTAAATTAAAAAATATATAATTAATTATTTTGTTAATTTTAATTAGTCATTGTATCGTTATTTTATTTTATAATATTTCCATAAGAGAAATGTATTAATGGCCCCTAGATAATCCCATAGAAGCTTTTGAGTTCTTCTTACCATGTAAAATCTTAAGGATTCTAAAATGAAAGTAAGCCCCAACCCAATATTTAGTTATGAAGATATTACAAATAAAGAGACATTGAATTCATTTATTAGTCGATGTGATGTGAAATCATTTCATATGCACTATATTCAATAATATATTATTTGAAATTATTTATTTTGTCCCATTTTATAAAAAAATTATTATTTATGAAACCTCATGATATTTATGAAAATAAGGAATTTGAATCAAAACATATGTACCCATATTACAAATAGATTATGGGGTATGCTTCACTAGATATAAATTTGAATGTATTTTAAATCAATAATAATAATTTTATGTGATTAAAAAACTTATATTCCTTTGTATATATGGATTCTGAAGAATAAAAATATAAAGCCACTTCTTTCCCATATCATGTGATATAAAAACATTTGTTTTTAAATTAATATGGTAAATTAGTTGATTAAGACAAAAAATTATAGATCTTTTATGTGAGTATGAAATAATATTAGTTAATTATGGTTTATAACAATAGTATCTAAAAATGTAAATTCATGTTCATATTTTTTATATGTAATAGACACAAGAATTAGTAGAAACTGTACCAGAAGAAAAAAAGAACTTTTATTAGATTTCAAGTGGCTGGATAAATATGGTCATATTAATGAAGTATATTTTGTAGTGTCTCGTCAAACATATTTTAAGGGGTTAAAACCATGAGAAGATAAATATAAGATGATGAATGAATTTTAGATAGAAAAAAATTAATTAAAATATTTTTATTATCATATATGGTTTGATATACTAATATATAAAAACGGATCAGAGAGAACAAAGTGTGGAAAAATAATATAAACATAAAAAACTAAATAGACTTCCTAGAATGGAGTTTAGCTAATCCCCTTAACTTCATTCCTTAATCGAGTTAAACAATTTTTAATTAAAAATTCTTCTAAACTTGAATGAAATAAATTATTATAACATTATATTAATAAAATTATATAGGGTTTATTTTTATATAAATTCTATATCTCAAAACCCTCGCACCACCTTGATATGAGGGGTACAGTGTATAATATCGAATAAGGCATGATAAAACATAAAAAACTCTAAAAGGATCACATAATAGTATGTATTGAGGATTCTCGAGATTTTAATCCTATGTTTTTAATTCCATTTGATGTTATTACTATTACAAAAATCAATGATGGAATTTTATCTTTCATGGAATGCTCATATAATATTATAAAGTCACATAAGGTATTTATTTAATTACATTTTTAAGAAATACCAATAATAGTGGATGAAAAATGGACAAGGTGTGGTATGGTATTATTGATAGATTAATTGATGGGGAACTAGAATTTCATATTAAGAAAATGTAGTGAATAGACTTTGAAATGAAAAGTTCCTTACAAGATTACCGTACACTGGACAATTCTAACGAAAAGATTAATCACATTAATACATAATGAAGAGACCACATTTAAAGAAAAAAATATTCATTACATTCTATATAATGGAGAAATATTTGTATCATTCATTACAGATATAGATGGTATCAAGATTATAAATTATTTTCTGATGTTTGAATGGAAGAGATGCCTAGTTATGAATACTTTCATATGATATATATTAGTAATATATCTATAAAAATGGTGATCCAATATGTTCATTAATTTTAATCACTATTCATATTTTCTATAGGAATTTATTTCCCTACTATACAATGGGAAAATAATCTGAAAAAAAAATTTGGATTAATCAATCCGTATATCAATTCTAAACAAGAAACTTCTTTGTAGAGGGGATAAGTTGCTAAGAAGAAATATGAATAATATAATGAATTTTAGAAAAAAAAGGAAAACAACACTTTTTTATTCCAATAATGAAGGTGTAAAATATAAAAACTAATCACATAATGTATATTTTTATTATTACATTACATATTAGTTTTTTTCTATTTTAGGAAACACAAGATGTTGATGATAACAAATCACAATACCCCAAATATGTATTTTTTTGGATCCCAATCATGGATATCAATCAAACACACCAAACATGATTCTTAATGTCAATTTTTAATAGACTATAATCAATAATTTATTTATAAATTAAAATTATATGTATCGGTAATTTTTTAATATGAATTTTATTTATGATAGGTTTGGTCACTAAATATTTAAAAATTCATGGCCTCAAGATGGTGAAAAAAAAAGAAATTTCTCGTGGATTGCTTCAAATAGGAATACATTAATATATATATATATATAACTATGAAAACATATTTAAAAATAATTAAGTTATTTTGGTCATTGTTTATAATATGTGTGAATTATGTTAATGGAAACAATTGAGGATTTTATGATTGAAAATTTATGATAGAGATCATAAACCTAGAAAATACCAACATCATCAAAGTGTATATTTCCAAGGTGTATTGTAATATTCCCTAAAATTATGTCTTAATGGTTTAATAATATATATTTTATCAATAATACCAACATTTATTATAACCTTCATACTCAAAAGAATACCAAAATTTGTTTAGATATGAGTGGGAGGAATACATGGTATCCTAATGTTTTTTAAAAAATCATTATGTTATTACCAACTTTGTTTATAATCAAATATGGGTTATAAATTTATAAATATATTTGTGTTGTCAATAATTAGTATAGTAATGAATATATATAATTTTGAATATGTATATCAATGAAAATTATATTGGAGGAAATCATTTTTCATAGAAATTATAAGAAAATATGTTGTCAGAATGTATAGAGGTATTATAGAGAGGTGACTTCCTACTTTTCATGTTGATAATTTTCCCTTCATTTTATCTACATTTTATAGTTAATAACATAGTATTATTAAAATCAAATTAGACTTATTCCCTCTCTAGCATTCCATAATGGGTGGTGGTAGATGTTATATGAAAACAAAATCATTTTGGTTTAGCATTGGTGGTGATTTAATTATTTAGGATCATCAATTAGATTCATTATATAATATCAAAAATACTTGGGAAATTCATAAAAGTAACACATCATGTTTACATTATTGAAATTAATTTTTTACAACTTATTCTTCTAAATGATATTAATGTGAAATTAAATATTCCCAAAATTATATCACATATAATATTATATTCATTACCTTATTATAGGTGTTTAACATATCCTTACTATTCATATAGAGACATGTTCAGCATCTCACCATCAAAATATATCATATGAATCCTCCACGTGTGAATCAAAAATTTTAGAGTTTGAAATCATAGTTTAAAACATGGGAAAACGAATGACGATAATATTTTAAAATATGTGTCATAATTTTAATATTTGATGAAAGGAAAATAATATTTTAATGTATAATATATAGTGAAAAAATATTAATTTAGGATTATATTTATATATTCGAGATATTAATAATTAAATACCATATATGTAAAAATTCTCCCTGCAGGATGGTATTTTATACATCCTTATGGTCATATAGTAAGGACTACTATAGAATGTTTAATTTCATATTAGATTGGACACTATATTTTCATTTTGGTTTCAGTTTAGATTAACAATATTTTGTATAAGATAGTTTAATATGTCTAAAAAATTTATATTATTGATTAATGTTATATAACTAGAAAAAATTACATTTAATTAGTTTTTGCATCAATTTATCTATATTTTTTGTTAATTTCATCTTCATTGTTATCTAATACTTTTTTGATAAATTGTAAAGAAAAAATAATGAAATCATTAATAGGAATTACTAACTCATTTACTATGATTATGCACTCAAAATAACATAGTGGAATCCACCACACCCTAATGTGATACACTATGTTCCTGATATGTATCCAATTGTTTGTTTTTTCATTAAAATTAACATTTTATTAAGGTATTATTTTATATTTAGGTTTACAGTTTTTATTTATAGAATTAATAACATAAGAGATGTTTTCTTATATAGGTTTATTAGTTTTCTTGATATTGGTTTGTTTGTTAGAAGCTACTCATGCTCATGAGATATTTTACTTCAAGGCTGCAATTTAGATAATTAGAAAAAAAGATGTGGGTCAATAATGTATACAACCATCATGAAAATTTGAATAAATACTAAAAATTTAAATAATTTTTCATCTTTTTATGTACTATTTGTAAATTAATATCCATATCATTATTATATAATACTTATTTTTTTACACATATCTTTTGGTAATTCCTATTTTTATTTCAACTATCCAAAAAAATAAATTAAAGAAATAACATGTTACATTCTAATCAAAGTGTAACCCCCATACTTACTGATATTTGATGCGTTCATGGGATCATGGGGTTTATATTCTATCAAAATGATAATATTTCTAATTTTTCTAGAATGTTAATGATCATTAAAAGAAAAACACATATCATATTCTCTATCAGTTTCTTTTTTATTTGATACACATTGTTCTTGGTATGATTAAGGCTCAATGTTTTTAGTTTATAATTTTTGTTTTAGATTATAACACACATCACATAATCATTGTTGAGAAGAAAAATTAATAATGTTTTGATACTTTATGAAATCAATCCAAAAGTCATTTTTTATGTGTATGATTTAGCATCACCATAATCTCCCACACCGTGTGGCCGGTATGACACAAAGTGAGTCTTTTTATTTAAAATTGGCTTGAATCTTCTTATGAATGAAAATTAATAGACTCAAAATCGATTAAACAGATATTAATTAATTTAATACATTTTAAAAATGATGCATATGCAATTTTTTATGTAAATAAATCAAACACACCAAAATCTGATACACGGTGTGACCGATATGACTCAATGTGGACATTATTAGTATAAAACTTACATTTTAGTTAAAAACATGTGTTACTCACTAGAAACTATGAAAAATGATTTTTTCATTATAATCTATGAGAATGATTCCTAATATATTTGTGATATGTACGAATAAATCTCACATAAAATTAAAATATGATGAATCTGATATAACTTAAAGTGTGTAACTTCTATTTTAAATAACATGTTAATAATAGATACAACTGAAAAAATCCAAACTGATAAAACACATTTTTATTTTTTGATTATTTTGTAAAATAATCCATATTTCATTTGTGATGTGTAAAAATCAGCCACACCTCAACCTAGCACAATGTGTGACTGGTACGACATAAAGTGTGTCTTATTGTTAAAGTTTTATATTTATTTTAATAAAAACTATCATGTGACAATCTCAAAAAAAAGAAAACACATTCATATTTTTTTGATACAATATGAAAAAATACATATGTAATTTGTTACATATAAGAAAAATCATAACTGAATCATTTATAATGTGTGCCTAGTAATACTCAAAGTGACGATTATCAGTTTAAAATTGTCGTTTTAGTCGTAAATGTGATTCACAAACTTAAAAATGAAAAAACGTGCACATATTTGCTTTATAATTCAGAACATTGATTGATAAATAATTTTTGGTGTGGGAATCAGTCTCATATAAAATTGATACACGATGTGACTGGTATTACTCATAGTGTGTTTTTCTAGTTAAAAATGGAATTTTACTAAAAACAATGACATAATAAAAACCATGAAAACACTTTTTTATAATATTTATACATCATTAGAATGATCGATAAGTAATTTAAAATTTGTAGGAATCAATATCACCTCAATATGATGCACGATGTGAGGTAATTATTACAATTATGTCTTTTCAGTTATATTTAACATAAATTATGGTAAAAAAACAAGTGACATGCTAATAACAAATAAAAACCATTTCTATTATTTTCTACATTAGTAAAATGATCAATAATTAATTTTTATTTTATTAGAATATTTATAACATAAATCAAATAAAAATTTCTTACGGTATGACCCAAGGTGTCCATTTTTCGTTTAAAAATTATTATTTTCTTGAAAGAATGTTTTACTCCATTAAAATTTAGAGAAAATACATGTACTATCCTGATAAATTATGAAAATCATTCATACAAAATTTTTAATGTGTATCAATCAGTATCATGACAACTGATACACATTGTGATTGGTACTACTCAAAGTGAGTGTTTCTAGTTTAAAATGAAATTTTTATTAAATGGACATGTTATATTCTAAAAAAGAAATCAAATTCAGATAACATTTATTAATTAGGAAAATTATCAATAAGTCCTATTTTGACATGTAGGAATCCATTGAACCTTAATCTGAAGCATGATATGATATATATTATTAAATTATGTCATTTATTTTAATTTTAAATTCCATTTAGTAAAAAAACATTGACATAATTAAAACTGATGAACCACAATTGAATTTTTTTTTCTACTTTATGAAAATGATCCATAAGTAATTTTTTATTTTTATTAATTATAATCACCTTAGTCTCATATATGGTGTGTCCGATATGTCTCAAAATGTGTTTTATGATTTTAAAATCGACATTTTAGTTCAAAACATGTAACACTTACAAAAAATGAGAAAATATGTACAAATTGTCTTCATAATCAAGGTAATCTATTCATAATTTATTTATGAAAAGTAAAAATCAGTCTCATGTCAGAATGACTAACGATGTGGTTTCTATGAATCAATGTCCGACATTCTATTTAAAAAGGATATTTTAATAAAAACAAAAGTAAAATACTCAAAAAATAGAATATAATTTCATATTATTTTTTGGTTTTTTTCTAAACTACCCATAAGATAGTTTTGAAAATATGGAATCATTCACACCTCAATCTGAAACATGTTGTGACCATTCTAACTACATGTGTGTCTTATTATTTAGAAAATACGTTAATTTTAGTAAAAAAATAATGTATATTTATATCAAATTATTTTGGATTTTTTGATACTATTATAAAATTATTAATAAGTCATTTTTTATGTGTAGGAATTATCATCAAATAATTATGATACATATTGTTACTAGAATGACTCAAAGTGTCTATTATCAGTTTAAAATTGGAATATTAGTTGAAAACATGATTCATTAAATGAAAACTGGGAAACGAGATCATATAGTCTTTATAATTTATTAAAATGATATATAAGTCATTTTTGACTTGTAAGAATCTGTCTCTTATGAAACTGGCACATGATGTGACTGGTATGACTCAAACTGCTAATTTTTTAATACAAATAACATTGAAGTAAAAGACATATGTGACATACATAAACCTGAGATAAAAATTTCAGATTATTTTTAAACATTATAAAAACTATATATAAGTCATTTGTGGCATGTATGTTTTATACGTCAAAAAATAAGATGCACGGTGTTACAGGTATGACTCCACATGTGTATTTTTATTTAAAATAGACATTTTTATAGGCAAAAGAAAAACATGCATTCTCAAAACGAAGAAAATTATATTTCCATGGTTTGATTTCATTAGAAATTGATAAATATATAATTTGTGATTTTGATATATTATCCACACCTAAATCACATACAAGATGTTTCCAAAATGAATTCATGTGTTTTTTATTAGTTTAAAATTGACATTTGATATAAAAAATTATCACTAAATAAAAACTAGGAAAACATTATTGTGTTTCCTTTATAATATAGTAAATTGACACATATTTGATCCTTTACATTTATAAATCAATACCATATTAAAATTATAGATGATGTGACACGTATGAGTCAGAGTGCGTGTTTCCAGTTCAATGGGAAATTTTAGTAAAAAATATAACATAAATTCTAAAAAGATATTATTCACAAATAAATTATTTTTATACATTGTAAAAATGATCCACAAGACATTTGAGACATGTATGAATAATCTAAACCTCAATCTATCACATGGTGTGACTGATGTGACTCCATGTGGATATTTTTATTTAAAATTGACTTTATTTTTATCAAAAAAAACTCGTAACATTCTCACATATTGAGAAGAAACATTCTAATAGTACTGATAATTTAAGAAAATGATCTATAATTAATTTTTGATCAGTTGGAATCATCAAAACCGAAATCACATATATGATGTCCCTAGTATGACTCATAGGATCCATTATTATTTTAAATTTGTCATTTTAGTTAAAAAAACATTCACTTACTGAAAAATAAGAAAATTTACTCATATTTTATTGATAATTTAGTACCAAAATTAATATGTTACTTGTGAAATATAATAATCAGTCCCAAAACATTTTAACACATGATGTGATTTGAGTATCTCAAATTTAGTGTTTTTGTTTCAAATGAAATTTTAGTAAAAACCACAACTAACATATTCCAAACTGATAAGATACAATCTAATTATTTTGTTACATTAATAGAATGATCGAAAAGTCATTTGTGACATGCTTGAATTATCCACACGTGAATGTAATTCATGATGTGACCAGTATGACATCAAAATAATGTTTCCAAAAAATATGTTTCAATTTTGTTTAAAAAGTTTATCTCATCACCAAAAAAAATGTTCTCATATTCATATTTTAAAATATTAAAATGTATTTAACACATTATGTTAAATTTATTTCATTGTATTATTAATAATATATGATTGGTTTTCTTATATATTTCCAATATTTATCTTGACTGATGATGGGTTTTTCTACAATATCATGAGTTGGGGTCATCGGCTAAAGACAAAGGAAAATTATTTTTCTAAATTTCTACGATTATTTGTACTTAATCATGTAATTATATAAACCAATTTTTGAAATGTATATAATATAATGTTTTTTCATTTTATTATTGTCGTGACCCCCTCACCAGAAAGAGTACCCCTCATGGTCTGGCAATGTGAGAAGGGAGGTAATGACCCCCGAGCCCTGCCTCCAGTAGGCCCCAAGTTGGCGAAAAGCACCGAGGGTATAGTAACACACAAATGGGAATCATTACCCTCTAAGAAAAACACACAAAAGAGAGAGATAATATATATTCCAATCAAATCCATCATAGAACTAAAATATAAATTAAACCCAAATTCTCATATGTAATGTCATGAAAAATTACTACAAATGAAAGGGAAACTACAAGTACCCAAAAATGTAAAAAGAGCTGCAACGACAAGCCCAAACTGCTCCTGTATCCCCAAGCTAGTAGGAACTGACCTGATCTCCAAACTACTCCAAGATACATGAAAAGTACTTTATATATACGTAGGGTGAGTATAACAGTATACTATGTAGGATGCTACCCGAATCTTCTCGTGCAAAGGTAAAGAAATCATGCTAAAGCTCAGTGAACAACAAGTTAAACTAACATGTAACCTAAATATGTATACTAAGTTCCCAACCTCACCATGGATACTCTCACCATGTAATGCATTCAAGAATATAGCATATAATAAAGAATGTAAAGGGTACCCCACTACTACTTCTCCACTGGTTTTCCACTTTTTGCCCAACGAAAAACGTCATATGCATCTCTCTGCAAAGGATTTCCCGTATACACATTGGCTATGCTCCACAATCTACACCACGTGCACCACAATGTTTTTCCTACAGACACCAGGGTGAATAACGACAATATCCTCCAAACTAAAAGTAACCAGGTAGTTTTTGGGAGCCATCACAGCTCGTATAATGTGTATCATATGTCGGGTATTATACCACAATCCATTAAAGCTCATACACCGAGTAAAGATCCTCAAGGCATCACTTCCTATACATGTTACACCTATAGTAGTTCATAAGATACTATATCCATAATATATGTGTGTGAATTTCCAAAATCCATTACAACCCTCTACCCAAATATATGGGGAAAACTAACCACTTTGCATAATGGCACTAATATCTTCCAATAGAAGAGAGCGGGGTCAAAGTTGGTAGTCAACCATTTATCCCCACACTGGAATGTTGGGGAAAACACCCCCTAGGGCTCAGAATCCCCGGGGTGTTAGTTGCCCTTACCGACAGGGTGGAGTAGCCTATAGAAACACAAAAAGTACAGAATATACTATAACTCATAACCACACTATGGATATAACCTAATCTTAGACACAACTGTAGCTAACGTCTCTCGATGTCTGGGCTTCCACTTCTAAGACTATTTATCCTATAATCACCCAACCAGTAATGGAATTTATTAGATTACTTTATTCCCTTTTTAACAATTCCATTGTACATTAATTAATTCTTCAATAATTAATTTACCATAAACAATTCCACATTAAATTACATTATCACCACATCCAAAAATTCCACTATCCTTTAAAAATTTCTCAACCTCATCATTATGTTCCAAAAAACTCCAACCCCATGGGTTAACAACATTTATTCAAACATTCATTACAGAATTACATTCCCATATTCCAAGGAATTCTATTAAAGCATCCTATGTTACTAATCACAAGGGGATCAACATGGTGAGTATATGTACTACTCGTCAAGTTTTTGCCGCCTATAGAAAGTGCGAAGACCAATTCTTTTTTGAGAGGCTAAACACAGAAATCACGTGGCATTCCCCATGTGTCTTTGCCTCTTTCAGAAGAATGGTATGCATGACCAGCTGCCTTGAGTAGTGGGGAAAGGTATAGCTGATAAACAACCAAAAAAGCACCAAGCATCCAACAAACACATTCATACCATTCCATCATCCTTGGTGTCCTCCCTGACAACCATTTTCATAAACTAATGAATCTCACCACTCTAGATATCATATGCTGCCACAACCAAAAGACCTCTATGCCCCCACATATGACAACACCCCTCCAGGGTCACATCACAACACAAGTAGCGAGAAAGTAAGAAACACATCATATTGGGATCTTGGCCCTTTTACAAGGCATCCAGCCTTCAAACAACAAGTACCAACACATTTCAGGTTTACCAACCAACTAAATTAATCACATACATCAGTTTCATTTTGATTAACATCATTTTGGATCAATGACCACAACAACAAAAACCAGATTTTATTACATGCATCTTTATATTAACCGATTAATTATCAATTAATTCTGACTCTATGTTCTTTATCAATTTTTTCAAGAACAACATGCTAACAATCAAGGCATTGATATAACACTATCTAGAAAATCAAGAGGGAAACTATTATCATAGTAGAAAGGAACAAAATGAGATCAAACCAATTCTTTTAATCCAGTTCAAGTATCGAATTATGTTAATTTCATTGTGATCCAAAATGAATAAATCATGCTAAATCTACAATTTCACAAACTCAATTAGAGAATTCATGAATCCCCTACCTCAATGGTTTTTTATAAAAACCACAGCGACAGAGGAACAGTCAAGGAACCCAAGACGATTCTCCAAAACACCACCTTAGATCTCTCCTCCTAGGAAGATCAAGACCAAATCTCATCATATTTTTCATCCACACACTTTGATCAACCCATAACAAGTGTAGATCTAAGAAAACGAGATAAGAAGAGGAGTATATCTAAGTAGATCAAAGAAACAAACCACGAACGATCACGTACCTCAAGAAACGACTTTGATTTGTGAAGAGAAGCTTCCAGATCACCTCCAAAATGCTTGGGAGAGGTTTTTTATCCTTCAAGGAGGGTAATCCCGAGTTATGGCCACTTAGGGAATTAAATGAGGTGATTAAAGGCAAAACGAGTTAGATCCACAATTTTAGTATCTAACTAAATGTGCCTGCACGGTTAGTCCGCACAGTTTATAAAATTGTGCCCTAACCGTGCATTAGCTTCTGCCTCGTCAAACACTCCTCTCAAGGTTAGTCCACATGGTTAGGCAAACCGTGCTCTAACTGTGCATTAGCCACTGCCTATAAGACCAACCTTGCAAGGTTTGGCCGCACGGTTTAGGAAAATTGTGCGCCACCCGTGCAAATACTATTACCCTTTAGCTTTCCTTAAATGTCCACCCAAACGCACCCCAAGCAACCTTAACCTTCTAGAACTCCTCAAACATGAAATTTTCACAATGGAATGGTTTGGAGAGGTCTGGTCCCTTACATCAGATACCTCTCAAAACATTCTCGTTCCCGAGAATCCAAAACCCACCTAAAGTGAAAATGAAATTTGGTCTGAACAACCACCCCTCGAGGTACCTCTCAAAAGAGAGAAAGCCACCAAAGAAACAAAGGGACCCATAGAATATACATGAATGTTTCATAACCACAAAAGCTACAACAATACATGAAAATAGTCAAAAATCAAACAACTCTGGGTACTAGACACGCATCTGTGACTCACATTCCCAGGTACTCTCCTCCAAGCCACTGTGTCGCCACAAGACACGAACTAAGGGGATTGAATGCTCGCACAACACCTTCTCCTTACAGTCTTGGATATCCAAAGGTCACTCCTTGAAGGCTGCTTCACCATCAATATTGATCTCTCCCCAATCGATGATGTGAGAGTCATCGTGAAGATAACGTCAGAGTTGCGATACATTAAAAACATCATGTATCCGACTCATTTGCGGGTGAAGTGCTACTCGATACGCCATAGCCCCAATATGAGATAACACCTCAAAAGGCCCTACAAATCGGGGATAAATCTTACTACCACGACCAAACCTTCACTGTCCATGATAGGGTGTCACCTTCAGAAACTCATGGCCCCCAACATTAAACTCTAATGGTCTCCATCATTGATCGGCATAGGATTTATGACGATCTATAGCTACCATCATCTCCTCATGAATCACCTGAACCATCATTTTTGTATCCTGCACTAGTTCCAGTCCTAGAATTGATGACTCTCCGACCCCAATCCAGTACAACCGAGAACAGAAACGCCGACCATACAAGCCTTCAAAGGGCGCCATACTGATGTTGGAGTGAAAACTATTATTGTAAGTGAACTCCTCCAAGTGTAAGTGCCTCATCCATGAGTCTCCAAAATCCATAACACAAGAGCGTAACATGTCTTCAAGAGTCTGGATAGTTCTCTCTTTCTGGCCATCCGTTTGTGGATGAAAAGCAGTTCTAAGGCATAAATGAGAACCAAAAGAATGTTAGAGAACCATCCACACCATGGAGGTAATGTGAGGATCCTGATCATAAATGATCGTCCTAGGGATTCTATGAAGTTTCACCACCACCTCTAGATACTTCCTCGAAAAAACATCCACTAAGCTCGACTCTTTGATCGTTATGAAGTGGGACGATTTTGTTAAACGATCCACTACCACTCAAATAACATCATATCCTCCCAGAGATTGAGGTAAGCCAATAACGAAGTCTATTGAGACGTCATCCCACTTCCACTGAGGAATATCTAATGGCTGCAGAAGACCACCAGGAACACGATGTTCGTGCTTCACCTTCTGGAAGACTAAACATCGAGACACAAAATCTGCAACCGCACGCTTCAGCCCAAGCCAGCAAAACTGGCTCGTCAAGGATCGGTACATCTTTTTCACACCAGGATGTACTGCTAAAGGTGAACTATGGAACTCTCTGAGAACCGTATCACACATCGATAAAGGGACAAAAGGCCTTCCATGATACAACAATTGGTGTTGTTCATCTTCAGTCCAACCATCAAGGGCCTCACCACAAACAACTCGGTCTCTCCAGACATCCACCTCTAGATCACCCAACTGGGACTATTCTACCTTTTGAATTAGAGATGATTGCACCATCATCTGAAAAACAAAACCTCTACCACCAACTTCTTCCATATCAACATGCAAAGCTGACAGTTCTTCCATTACTCTCCACGAATCACGTGATTCACGCATATCATCACTACGTGACTTTCGGCTTAGCACATCAGTAAAAACATTCACCTTTCCAGGATTATACGATATTTCGAAGTCGTAATTCAGTATGAACTCCATCAGCCAATGATGTCGCATGATCAAGTCACACAGGGAGGAAATATACCTCAAACTCTTTTGATCGGTGAAAACCACTAACTGCTCACCAATTAAGTAATGTCTCCACAACTTCAAAGAAAACACCACGACTGCCAAATCAAAATAATTTGTGGAATTGTTACGTTCATGGGGATGCAACTGCCGAGACCCATAAGAAACATCTGACCTCTGCTGCATGAGAATAAAGCCTAACCCTAAATGTGAAGAATCACGGAAGACATCAAACTGAACTCCCTTGGCTGGATGAAAAAGGAATGAAGCACTTACTAATTTCTCCTTTAGATACTCGAATGTTTCCTAACACTGATCAGTCCATTTTAATGACTGATCCTTCCTAGTTAAAGCTATTAGAGGAGTCGAAACTCATGATAAATTTGCTACGAACCTTATGTAGTAGCCAGCAATACCAAGGAAACATTTCACCTCTGACAATGTCTTCGGGGCTTCCTAAGACACAAATGCTTCAATCTTCGATGGATCCACAACAACTACCTATTGGGACACAATGTACCCCAGGAAATGGGCTTCTTGAGCCCAAAAGTCACACTTCGACAACTTCCCAAACAACTGATGTTGGCAAAGAACTCCCAAAACGGCTCATAGATGCTATGTCTGCTCCTCATCATATGTGGAATACACAAGGATGTCGTCGATAAAAACTACCAAGAACATGTCTAGGAAATCACGGAACACAACATTCATCAATCCCATGAAAAAATCTAGATCATTCGTCACGTCAAATGGCATTACAACGAACTCATAATGCCCATGACGACAAGGGAATGCAGTCTTCAGAATATCCTCATCCTTGACATGCATCTGATGATATCCTGACCGCAAGTAGATCTTTGAGAATCAACTTTCTCACTTTAGGTGATCGAATAATTCATCAATCCGAGGAAGAGGATAGCGATTCTTTATTGTAACTTTGTTTAAGCGATGATAATCGACACATAACTACAAACTGCCATCGGACTGCTTCACAAACAAAAATGTTGTACCCCATGGTGACACACTTGGACGAACAAAACCACACTGCAAAAGTCCATCAATCTGTATATGTAGCTATTGCAACTCAGAAGGGGTCATCCTATAGGGAGACATAGATATAGGAGACGTTGTTGGTTGTATCTCAATCATTAATTCGATCTCTCATTGACGGGTTAAGGCTACAACCTCTTCTGGAAAGACATCAGGGTACTCATCTACGACCCTAGGAAATTCTAACGGAAAAGCATTTGAAGAACTCAGCATCATCTCATCCATTATGGATGATAAGGATGGAACGTGCGTATGACCCATCCGAGGATCTCTCTCACCAACAAACACCACTTTCTCTCCATCTGCACCAAAGAAAATGAAATTCTTCTTGATTCAATCCACGATAGGCTGTACTGAATACAACCAATCCATACCATGTATGACATCGTATGGTTGTATCCATTAACATAGGAAATCCCTCCAAGAGCAGTGTTTCCCCAAAACTAGCTAATAGACTCTACATACTTCAAACAAGCTAGCTTGACCTCCAACTAGAGTAGTCAATGACATGGTTACTAGAAGCCTCTATAACTCATGTCCCAAAGCATGGACAAGGGTAGGTGATATGAAGGAGTGTGTCACTCCTGAATCAAACAAGGCATACACTAGGGCATACACTACGGGGTTTGACTGATCATTATTTATATAGTTTGATAAAGTTTGTTTCAAACAATACTAGTCGATTTATCCCTGATGTAGTAAAGGTGTCTTGGATCAATTTTGGAAATCATTTCAATCCTCTTGGTGTACAATTTTACAATTAATTTTCATTTAGCTTATCTTTTTATCATTTAGGACACACAAATGGATTGTTGGTAATATTCCAGAGTAAATTAAAATTTCATTTTGTTCACTAATATATTCGATCAGATTTGTACCCCTATATCATTATTGTTATTGAATTCATGTTTAGTCTATAGAGACACTTGGTTTACCATGATGGGACTCCATGAATGAACTCATGTACACTAGTAGTTTCATTAGACTTGATTTCCTAACAGATACCGCTTGACACAGTCAATGTTCTGGATATGTGGAAATATCTAAATATTTTTCAACAAATAGCTTTTAATTTATAGAGTATCTACTACATTGGATAATATTTATTTCCCCCAGCTGATTATTATGTGGATTACCATAAATTCATTCAGGATCGGTTGAGTTGTTTTGTGGGTGACATCCCCAGAACAATAGATTTGGTGTGAATATTCATTCTTGTCGAGGCTTGACAACTAAAATGATCAATTTTGGATTGTTTTTTACTGTAATCTGCTTATGTGATTTAGTAGATGTACTAAAAGAAAAAAGATGGTTCATTGGAGGAATTTTTTGGGCTTCAAGTTGTATTTTTTTACTGTCTAAGATAATAATTTATTATAAATAGTCAGTTGGAGATTGATCATCTTGGTATCTAGTAGTTTTGTCTAATGAGGTTAGTAAATAACAATTCTTGGCATGCCATCAGGTTATGAAATGTATGATTTTGATTTAGGCAGCATTTTTGTGTAATGATTAGCTTTATGATATAAAATTGATTCGGTTTAGAATCGACCCTTCTATCTCCTTAGGAGACATGTCGTGAGCGTCGTTAGAATAATACGATCATTTCCTAAGATACAAACCTAGATGTGTTAATATGATGAATCAGAAATATAATTTTAAAAACTAAAACCTATTGTTATTTGATCCATATGATGAATATTTTATAAAGATATGATATACTCATTTCTTATAATTGAGAGTCTTAGATATGTGTTGTCTCGATGTTCTAGTTCATAAAACAAGTGTTTGATTTAGTATAACAGCTCATGTTTGATATTATTGATGTTTTAGATGGAGGTGTGTTAGGAATTCAGAAACGAAATATAGCCAATGAAAAAATATTATTAAACTCATCGGGTTGGGTGTTTCTTACATTGTTTCCCCAAGTCTTCATGGGGACAAAAAGTACTAAGGTGTGGAGATTATAGCATCCCATGTTATTAGAAAAGATTAAATTCTAATGAAAATTTAAATTTTATTGTTTGGCGCAAAAAATATTTTTTAAATTCTGAATAGGAATGATATTTTGTGATTTATATCTCTAAAAATTTTAGATTTTATACTTTGATAATTTCATAGGGGTCCCTAAACAGTTCATTTGGGTTTCAGGGGTGCTAGGATTTGGAAACAAAAAATCGACAAGAACTGTTCAACGCACATGGTTTTTCATGAACTATGTGGCCCACCATGTGTTATCTTGTGGTCCCTACTGTGAAGCTGGATATATCCTGAGATTTTTTCTAACCATGAGAGAGGGTACACATGGATTTTTGGCATTTTATTGGTCTTGGTAAGAGGGTAAACATGTGGTTAGTTCAAGGTTCCCCAAACTATGGGCATAAATTTTATGACCCCCATTTATGGGTAGCAAAACACGCACAGTTGGTTCAATGATTATCCAACCATGAAGAAAATATGATATCATCATTTAATAGGATAAGATTCATATTTTCACCTCCATCCTTATTTCATTCCTCCTCTATTATTTATCATTTCACATGTGTGAAACACCTGCCTCGTATAGATCCTCTCTTCCTTCTCTAGGTATGATGACGTAACCCTTTATGAGCCCAACATAAAGCACCATAATGTTCATTGGATATATCTCTGTGAGTCTAAATGTTTTTCTAAATAAAAATAATTTATCTTGTATGACATGCACTATCTTAATGTGGACTACTGCACACCTTTTTTGGGTGTTCATCCATTTCTTCCATTTCTCCTAAACCATGCCAAATCAATCAAAAATATTGTATGTGTAGCCATTCCTTGGTATATGGTATGTGGTCTATATATTTTCAATTAAATTTTATTTGATTTTTAAATAGGTATTTTGTCCCCCACATCGTAATTTCAATGAGTCTCCACTAAAATTTGATGTTTAAATTGTAGAACCTAACACCCAAAACCTAGTGTTTTTTAATATTAAATTAGTATTGTTTTTAGTGATGAAACACAATCAGGAACGCCTAATAGGTGTCTACCCCTTGATTTCATAAAATAAAATCTCAATTTTCTATTAAAACACCTCATTGTGGGGAACTGTATAAAAAATTGTAAACATGTGATTATATTCATTGTATAAGGATGTGACACCCACAATATTACTTCCTAGTGACATAAACAACCCACCTTAGGGGAGTTTGACCCTTATTTTATTAAATTATTTTGATTAATTTTGTGTGTTATGATTATTTACATGGCCTTTTATAAATTTTCATGTATGGTGTTATATTCCATGGATTGAATAGTTGTCCCTGTTACTTTATTCAATGCTAAGTATTCATAGTAACAGAGAAATGTAAATAGTTAACTAAGTTACTTGTTATGGTTGAGGACCTTAATTTAGGGTTCTTATTAATATTTATGGAATGCATATTACATTTCATATATCATTGTTATTAATTTCCATAACAAATGGGAATGACCAAGTTATATAACATTTCTAGAGATGTTGAATATTTACTAAAAAGGATTCATTACTTTTACGTTCAAAATGATCATATAAATTATGAAACAACATGATAATTGACTAAGTTCCATTTATGGAATAATTTATATCGGCTCCTAGGAAATAAGATTTTATATATACCTTGGAAAATACTTGGGTCCCCTTTTATAGAATTTTATGATCATGATCAGAGGTTTTATTATGTTATGATACACTAGGAGTGATACTTGATATACCTATGATGGGTTAACTAGAAATTTTCTAACCTCCTTGAGTGATACTCTTCCCCTATGAGAGAAAATATGTATCACCTCAGCGGAGAGATGTTTACAGTATTCCAAAAGAGATACTCAGACCCCAGTGTAAGATACCTGTATGGTTTTAGTGGTTTAGGTCATTACACCATTCTGAGAGTAACATTTGGCATTATATTTATCGATTATCATAGAAAGACTCTAATAAGGATGAGTATTTGTAGTTCCTCTGGAAAATACTTAAAAATCTATTTCAGAACAACATGTAATGTCTATGGATGCCTCATACTAGATTCAATGGTTAATATTATGTTAATAGATTAAGAATTACTATATGTTATCTAGGGACACATCCACTTGTAAAAATCACAATCCTAGGATCATCCATTTAATTCTACATTATTATGACTTCATATGATTGCTTATATTAAATATATACAAAATCAGATCAGTGATATAAATACTTAATTAGGCCAAAGTATTAATGGTCAACCAAGTGTTATGAAGGAACCTAAGTATACTTGTTAGGTTTAATTATTTATTTATTTCATTGTTTCATTATTTTAGAACACTATTTTAATTTATAATCATATAGTGTATTTTTTGTTAGACACATTCAGTGGATTCCTACTATGTTCATTTCGCACCCTGATCGGGCCACCATTACACTTGGGTTCCCAATAAGATCTTTATCTTAATATGTCCTTATTTTATTACATGTGTGGTGCTTTTTACAAGGGAGATAAAAGCACATGAATTATCTCATACATAAATTTCTCATGAAGATATCCCTTTGGAAATTTCATTATTTTCATTTATTTTTCTATTATCTCATACCACATTACTATAATATGAGTATTCTAGTTTGTGTCATCATATAGTCATACGAAAAATGATGTATTTGGTGTTGTCTGTATTTATCATGTTATTATTTATCATCACATTATATTTTTTATTATTACGTCATATATTATTATATGTAATAATTATATCTGACATACCATTGTGCTACTCTGATCCAGAGGGTATAGTCACCCCATTATACAACCTTTAGATCCTTACTATAATTAATAATCAGCAATCTTATGGGGAGGCATGCAAGAGGCCATGTGGAGACAAATCCACCTACGGGTTTTACAACCACCATGGTTTGGATGTTACATCCTTATAACCATATATAGTGAAATAAATCATCATCTTAAGGAAAAGTATATTGAAAGGAAAATGTAAACATATTAACCTCATATCTAATTCATCATATGGCCTTTTATATCCTCATAGATTTAGGGTTTTTATCTCTTTTTATTTATACTATGAATTCATTTTCATGAGATTGTTTACTTCAATCACACTCTATAATTATTTATGCATTTGATCAAAGTCTATATCTACAATATACATCAATGTTATCCTTATTAGAAACCTAATTTTTTGTTAATCAATAAGATCATTATATTTCCATTTTTATCTTATTGAGAAGAAATTTTATTATACATTTTTAAGATGATTCTTTTTTAACAATTGTTTTTCTTAATGTCAAACCATTGATTTACAATATCAATTTCAAATTACAAGATCAAAATTTATTTATACTAAAAAAAATGTAACACTAAAAAATTCTAAAATATGAACATGGTATTTGATAGTGTGTATGAAACGAAATAATATTAATATAATGGAATATAAAATACTGAGAGACTATAATAAATTTATATTTTTTTGTAAAAAAATGTATCTCTTTGATTGCTTGGGATGTATACAATACCAGTTTTAAAAAAACAGACTCTTTTAAAAAATAATTTAAAAATGGCTAATATAAACAAGCCATTTATTTGTATGGTATTGATAAATTTAAATTTTTAAAAATATGTTGTTTACCAATGTACATTTTCTATCTATATATTATAAATTAAAATAAGAAGCATTTGGTTGGGAATGAAATGTTTTATGGAAAAATATATTTTCTTCTAAATGGGAATTTACTCACAATCTGTGCACATAATTTTATATTTTTTAGGGATTTTTTTTGAAAAAATGATTAAAAAATTTATTTTAAAAATAATAATATAATAATTTTATTTGAGTGAATATTTTTTATTTGTTCTGAAAAGAATCAATAATAGATGAATAGTGAAAAATTCAGAATTTCTTACGAAAACAACCATTTTAATATAATTTATAATAATAAATTATATTTTAACGATGTTTCAAAGAATTTTTTTTAATTTATTTAATTTAATACAATTTAAGGCACTCTAACAATTTTTATATTTAATTTAGATATATATACTTTGTAAACTTGTAATCCTTTTCAATATAAAAGCATGTATTCTCATTATATTTAAAGCATTAATTTTGAATTAGAATTTTGGAATTATGTGAATTTAATATTAAGTAATGGATCTCTTGTTTTTATTCATTATAATTTATAATTTAAAAAAAGTTCAGCTTAATTGTCTTCCAAAATGAATAGTTGTAACATTAAAAATTATTTTCTTCAATTAATGTAAAAATGGGGTTTTAATAAAAATATAATGGAAATTTTAAGATAATTAGCCTTATTAGGTTTTATATAAAACCATTTTTTACACATGTTACATAGAAAAAAAGTATAAAATGAAAATTATTTTCATAAATTCGATCTATGTAATCTCTATCACATATAAAAGGACACCCAATATCCCCTCTTCAGACACCTTCCTTCAACACATATTTAGAAAATAACATCCCAAATCACTTCAGAAATTCATTCCTCTCATTCTATAAGCCTTATTTTTTGATTAAATCCAAACACACAAGGACTTAATGAAATCCTACGAAGGATACCCGAAGAAGAGGTGATGGTTTTCAACGAGTATCTTTATTTTATCACTTTCTATGCATCCTTTAATTATTATAAAACCAAACTGTTATAAACACCATAGTATATTTCATATACTAGTATAGTTTTATAATAAATTAATTATCTAAAAATATCTCCACATTCATCAAATCAGTTTCAAAATCGTCATTTTTGTGTACGGAGGACTACCGTATCACAGACAAATTTCATTTTTTTCATTTCCATCCATCACGATTTAATATAATTATAGATATGAAGTATATTTTTAATATTTTTTTTAATATTTCTCTTTTCTATGTCAATATATAATAAATATATTTTTACCATCCATTCCATAAGATATATGATAACGTCACTCATTTGTACGACAGACCACCACCTCGAGAAGCTATATGACTCATCGTTCACCAACACTTCACATAGACGGTAATAAAGATATATTTACTGATTATATTTGATATAAATTTAATAATTATGATATAAAAGATATATTTATCATTCATTGATGATAATTTTTATTGTTTTTTATTTTCTTTTCAGCCACGTAAAGGTGATACCATCATTTGTGTATGTGCGGACTACCGTATCCACAATGCGATGTAACTCAATTTGCATTAAAACACCACATAGATGATATATAAGTATATAATATTGTATTAATTATATTATTATTATTCTTTAATAATAAATTATTACTTACAAAATTTCCATAATAATCAGTGAAAAATGGATGTGTTACACATGCATATAAACAACCCACCGTCTCCATGATAGTAACATTCATCATTTTTTATAAGCAACATTCAAGACTGGTTTTAATAGTAAAATTGATGTAAACTTATGATAGTTATTTTCTTTATTATTAATTTATATATGATATTACTCTTTAATATTCTAATGAACATGATCATTTACAATGAAACACAAATGTAAAAAATGGAAATTAACGTATAAAACAATGAAAATAATGAATGATTATTAAAGGAAGGGAAATAAAATGTTATAAAAGGATCATATATTTTATATTAAATATTAATATGTTTAATTTATAAGATAATAAAATGTTTACAAGTATTAAATATGAGTTTAAATAATTTGAAACCGAAATGAAAAATATGGTGAGGGATTTCCTCTCATATTTCGTGCAATGGGGCATATTATAATGTTTTGCATGCATTTTCTTTTTTCTTGGTTATATATCGTACCTTTTAATTTTTAAATCATAGATAATTAATTATTCCTCATATATTATGTTTTAATTTAAATTATTTCATTCTATGGGATTTGATTTGAAAATTACCATGTGATAAAAATTATTTCTGGAATCTCACTTATTTTTTTGATATTTTACACCCTGCAGAAATAATCATTATATTGTTTTAATTTTGTAATTTAAATTACATTTATATTATTAATACATATTCTTGTTTTATGGATATTTTTATTACCTAAAATGTAACCCATATTTATATAGTGTAACATTGAATTCCATTTTATTGACTTGGTGAAAAATGATAAATTTTTTTCTTGCACTCAATATAAATACTTAATAAAAGGAAAAAAATTCTGGATTAAATCAATAATGAAATATATAATGAATTAATTGTATATTAATGATAATTTTTAGGGAAAATTTATTGAAATCACATGAAAGTATTTATACTCTTATGAGATCAATCAATTTTCTAAATTAGTTGGGTTTTTAGTGATTATATTTCAAACCATCTTATGAAAGGTGTTGAATATAAAGGTATAATATTCGTAGAAACATAATTTCTAATAATTAGTCATTTAAATTACTAATTATTATTTAGTATTTTATTTTTTATTTTTTAAATGATTATATATATTGATTCATTTTATTATGAGTTTACTGATTTAATGGCATGCGTTTTCATTTATTTACCATACCATATTGATTATTCCTTATCATATAATTATAGTAAGGTTATTTAAATTGAATGTATATTTTGATATTTACCATCCCATTAAATCATTTTTATATATTAGTGATAGAACCCACTTTAAATTGCCTTTATTGAGGATTTGATTTCACCCTTTTTTCTATTTCCCATAGATATAAAGATGAATTTTATGAATGAGTTTTAGAGATGGAATGTTTTTAATTTTTTTATTGTTTATTTTCTTTTACCAATAAAAAAAGTGCATCATAAATGTATCTGATTATCTATAACTTCAAAATTCATCAGTACTTCAAAATTCGACCCATTGTAATATACCAATTTAATAGAGTAGGGCATCAACTCCATGACATTGGGATTAAGGTCTATACATAATCAATTATCTATGTATTATTATTTAGAACTTATTTCCACTTACAATATAAGTTTTAGTGACTATAAATTAGAATACTTATAACATTTTCAATATTATTATCCAAAACTAACTAACCCATATATAATTTTTGTTGATTATAGTTTTTAGAGAAAAATTATTTATATATTTTGTGCTTTAAACAGAAGTAATTGTGGTAGTAAATAGGGAGATCAATTATCCAATCCTTATCCAATATTTTGATCATCGAAAATATCAACATAATATTATATATTATCACATATTGTGTGATTTTACTAGGAAATTAGTATTTTTTTACTCACATGAGGTGGGTAAACATTTAATATTCCATGTTTATAGGTCATATCAATGTCCATTGAAATAATTAGAGTGATATATGTGTGATTTTCCATAACAACAATCATTTATTATGATGATTAAATTCATTATGATTTAATTTTGGTTCACAAAATGGATTCTTCAAATTCATGTGTTAAAAATAAAAGATCATAGAATTTACCATGATATATTTATTCCATCATAATGGCCACAAAAAATCTCCACAAAAATATATAACAATTATTCATAGGTATTCTATAAATTATGAGATTATGTTAGAGCATTCCATTGGGATATTATATCAATTACTCTCTTGTACACATGGGATATACAATCATTGTGGTCATGAATGTTATTATTTTTAGAGTGGAATTAAATTTCTAATGTATTTAATAACAAATATAATTTATATTTTTAATGGATCCAATGAAAAAAACATTTTTACTAAACTATAACGGGACTCCCAAATGTATGAGAGAGTCATTGGTGTTTGGAAACCAATTTGTATTATAGGGTTATTTTTACTGATCCACCCTATTTTTAATTTTCATAGTATTCTAATCATGTTATGTCATGAAATTGAATGTTATAATTTAGGGATTTGGTATGTTTATAATACAAGTCATGTTCACAAACTCATGATATTTTTTACACTCTGGCAATACCAGTTTGGGGTCAGTATTAAATGTTTTCTTAGTAATTGATAATATATTATGGTTTTCCCATTAGTGTTAAAAAAATGGATTTTATTTTTAGTAAAAGAACATACCAATACATGAAAATATGATTTCCCAAAGACTATATCTAACAAAATCACAATGAAGTAAACTATAGAAAAAAATATGTTTTGTGATTAATCAAAAAAGTTGAAGAGTCACATGATAATATTGTCACGAACCCCTCCCTTCACAGATGAAACTCATATAAATGAAATTATTAATGGGATATAATGTCTCATGAGTCCCACCTTTAGTTATTCATGGGGTGGAAAACAACACTAATGGTAAAAAAAATCACAAAATGGGTTCTATATTCCTTTTTGAAGAAACAAAGATCAATTGATATGATGAATCCAGCCCAAAACAACTTTGAGAACTAACGTAGAAGAAACCAAAATCCACCCCGCAATATTGTTTAAAATTAAACTGATATAAAACAAAAATATCCACACTAAATGCCAAAAGTAATGTGATCATGTGACACAAACATTGATAAGATCCCAGCTGGTAAGGTGTAGTAGGTTCTACGATATCCTCAATGAATCCTAAATATAGTAATATATATGCACAGAGAGTAGACAAGCTATATTAAGTAGGAAAACCAATTTCATTCATTCACATGTGAATGAATAATACATATTACCATATGAAAAAATAGAAGAACCGAACAACACCTAAGAATGTATACTAACCACCACAATCACACCATGTAATGCACACTAAATAATTCATGTCAACTTATTGTATTATAATGCATATTGATAATAGGGTACCCTACACTACATTCATAATGAATATACCATGTAACATCCTAAAAAAACATCTGAAATCAGAAGACACCTCATCCCAAAGATAGCTTAGAAAACACAACACATCTTATCTTGAAGACACCTTCGAAGAAAAATCATCCCACACACACCTATGCCCCAAAAACCAGTACCTGACCGAAGAATAATGTGCAACCACCACCTGGTTAAATGAGCAGTGATGAGCATGTGGTCGGCCATCCATCCTCCCACTAAGATACATGGGAAAGAAACACTCACTTGTGACGATGGGTATGTTTTTCACAGAGTTCTTAATTATAGTGGGGTACATATATAAATTTAAAGTATAATAAATGTATATATATATAATGTCAAAACACACCTGCACATATTAATGGTTCTCTAACAAACTACATGCTCACAAACATCTATCATTGATTATACCTGTAAACTTAATCACCACATAACATGCCACAAACAAATTCCATATTTCCAAACAATTTTAATTTACCTTCACCATTCATCATTCATGAATAATTTTTTCATTCTATTAGACAAACCAACCCAATAAATTTACGTATCTTATTAATTAATAATTTAACAATGTATTCCATTACTATCTGGGAAACTACCAAGAACATCACATAACAAGAAACCAAGTCAAAAGCCAGACATGGATAAACACTAGGAAAATTACCGATACCAACCAAAACAAGTCCATAACTCTCAAACACATTCAGAAACACAACAAAATAAAATCCCAATTATAGACACACTACACAACACTAGACATGAATTACACAATCAAAAAATCTCCCAACCTGATATTCCATTACATATACACATTAATGTATCACATATATTCCCATCCAACACACTGTCAAAACAAAACTACATCACATACCCTTTCTTCAAAACTAGACTACATAAAAATCATTGAAATCCCACACATCACAACATAGCTACTTCACCTTTCATCAGTTTTTCAAACTAAACCAAAGATATAACATGAAAAACATCTCACCCATGTGTTAAATCATAACACAATTCCATATCTAAAAAGGAATTCCTTATTTAATTTTAGATGATAAATAAGGGGATATCATAAAAACAATATGATCATGGGATTTACATTCATTATCAAAATATATATGATTAAGTTGTTTCTATTAAAGTTGATTCAACAAAAATGAAAACCAAAAAATAAATAGAATAGATATAACATGTGAATGAAAACCCACCAATAGACACCATTTCTAGTGGGGTGCTCATCCTATACAATTAAAAACATCAGAATAAAAAACCATATATAAAATTCACATTAGATGACTATACCCCTTTTAATCCATTTACCCAGTTATTATTTTTTATTATTACGGCACTACTATGATATGTGGGAAAACGAATTTCCCTCCAATATGATGCATAATAAAAAAAAAGTAATGAAATCCCTACATTGAAATTATTTCAACATTCTTTACACAATAAACGATATTGTAATGGTCCTTGATTTCCTCTCATGAATGATATGAATCCACCCTTTATTGTAGTGGCGCCACTACAATAATCAAAA
Organism: Viscum album; assembly: GCA_963277665.1. NCBI lineage: Eukaryota > Viridiplantae > Streptophyta > Magnoliopsida > Santalales > Viscaceae > Viscum > Viscum album. Next base: position 1,718,435,489 of record OY728130.1, read on the forward strand.
GCGGATGACAAACATGTTAGAAGGATATAATTACATCATTCATCGCATGACATTAAGATATAGAGGATAATGATACTAGGCTGAGGTAAAATTCTATAAAATTAATGGGGAACATACATTGGATCACCCCAGATCAAAAAAGACAGATCACTGAGAACAATAGATTTGAGAGGGAGGAAGAGGGTTTGAATAACTCCTCCTGCCTCCAAGGGTATTTCCATAACAAGAGTTATTGCAATTTATGTGTAATATATTATTACTTAAAGTGATAAAATGTTTTAAAATTTTGTATCATTAGGGCATTACATGACATGTAATCCCTTTTCATTTCATGTAAAACATTGAAGTCCCCATCCTCTGAAAAATGTATTTCCACTCAATTTTATATTATTTTTCTAACTCTGTTGAATTTTACACCGTAAACCTCCCATAACATTCCATGAAACAATTGTTTATGTCATGTAATAACATTACAAGATGTGTAGTCCACCTACTTAAAGTCTTTACCAACTGAGGTTCTCTATACTCCCTCCAAGCCTCCTATGAACACTCCAAACAACCAAAACTCACAATTTTAATAAATAAGAGGATACAATCCATTTCATCAGATACCATTCAAATTATACTAGACCATGAGAATTAAAAACTAGTCCAAGAATAAAAAGTGGTATGAACAATAATCATTTGAGATACCTCCAATTATCATGTTAACATGAAACATCTCTAGAAACTAAACACAAAAAATCCAACCATGTTGTGTTATTTGAAATCTAATATTGATGTCTCAACTTCAAAAAACACCTCCTTTGAAATTCGTTACCCTAAATGACAAAAAGCCAACTACACGAGATCAAAAACCACACCACCTCAGACACATGAATGATGTAATATCATCCTCCATTTCAGGAGAGTATCTGATCTTGGTAGAACTGACTCACCCAGATGGGTTTAAACATATCAAAATTAATGTGTAAAATTATGAATTTTTTATTTCCCTATTCACATGTTTGGATATTACAACACATTTATCTACACACCTCAATGCAAGATGAAGATAATTTTATTTCTCCAAACATGGTTTAGAAATTACGTTATAAAAAATGAATAAGGAATAACGCAAAAAAACTTGGGGTACTAGGAACACATTTTTGTTTCTTTCTACCAAGTAATCTCCTCCAAAACATAATACCTCCAGAACCCACGAGAAAAGGAAAATTTCCATCTATTCTACCCCTTCTTAATGAAATATTCTATCTCCATTGGACACTCTACATATGTTGCATCTCCCTAGATGTCCAACTAACCTAAATCAATTAAATGGTAGTCAAAATATAGATACTGGAGAAGCTGATAGAGGTGAAATATTTTATGTTCCATATTTAACTATGGTGGAAACACCAACTTGTAAACCAAATTTCCAACTCAACCCAAATACTTTAAGGGTCTAAAAAACCTGGTAGAATATTTTCTCACTCTTCCAAACCTTCACTGACTAGGTTGAGGGGAAATATTAAATAACATGTGGTCTCATACCTTGAACTCTAATGGATTCCTCCTACAATTGACATACCGCTTCCACTAGACATTCACCACTTTTATCTTTTCATGATGAAGATAAATATTATATGTCATGCTCTACCCCACGGGTGGACTAGGAATAGTTGTATCCCATACCTCTATCCAACAGAATGGTTAATCAAAAGTTCTTCAATACAAGGCATCGAACAAATACATGACAATGGTAGATTGGTAGTTATTATTGAAACTTAACTCCACCTAGTGATGGTGTTTTACCCAGGATTCTCAAAATTTCACGATGCACACCCACAATATATACACTTTTTTTTGTAGAGAAAACTCTACATACCCATTTGTTTTATGGATGAAGGTAGTGATAACACATTTCTATGTTCCAAAAGAATTCAGAAATCCCCTCCAAACTCATGAGGTAAAACATGTATCCTGATCTGATAAAATGGACCTCATAATTCCTTTCAACTGCACCACCTAAACAACATAACTCTTTGCCAATGCATCCACAGTCCCTGATTACTTGATCGCTAAGAGGTGGGTTGATTTCTTCAACCCAACCACTATCGGAAAGATAGAATCTTAGACTCCCTAGGTTCTGGGTAACCCTATGAAAAAATCCATTTAGATGGCATCCCGCTTCCACTCAGGGACATTCAAGGGCTGAAACACTCCACCAGGAATATGATACTTGACCTTATCCTATTGGATGAACAAGAACCTTTCCAAAAACTCTCTGACTACCAACTACATCTGCGACCACCATAATTTCAAATTCATGTGAAGGTACATCTTATATATTTTGGGGTGTATCAGTATGTTTGTTCTAAAAAACTCACCAAGGAATCCATCACAATATTCCACTAGAAAAATGATCCTTACATGGAACAAAATTTGATTCTGACCATACTCTGACCATCCCTCTAGAGGATTTCCATTCTCAATGCAATGGAACATCACATGTACATTTGAGTCTCCCATCTAAGACTCCTCCACTAGCTGCATTAGTGAAGGATTCACTATTAACTAGAAAAAATAGCCCTTACCACTATCAATTCCTTCATATAAGTGAAAAACATTCAAATACTCTATTTTATTCCAAGCATCTCCAGATCCCCAAACAACTTCTTACAGCGACTTCTTACTCAATGAATCGGCCATAAAATTCCCATTTCCGGATCTATAAGTCATCCGAAAATCATATTCTTGAAGAGACACCATCCACCTCCACTGCCAAAGATTTAGATCACACTAAAAAATTATATACCAAAAAATCTTATGATATATGAAGATCACAAAGAGCAACCCAATAAGGTAATGTTGTCACAAATTTAGCAAAAAAACAACCACTCACTCTAGATAAGGGGATTCATAGTTATGCTTGTGGGGATGTAACTTAATAGACCCATATGATATAACTGCCCATTATTGCATGAAGAAAAATCCCAATCCATATCATGAATAATCACAAAGACCTACGAATATTACCCCTTCCCCTTGTAACAATATCAGAAGAAAACTTGCCAACAATCACATCAGATGGATGAATGATTTCTAGTAGTAATCATGCATCACCAAATATTGGTCATTTTTATATAGAACATTCAACAGAGTTCAAACTCAAGGAAAATAGTGTACAAACCTCTAATAATAGACCACTATACTGAGAAAACTATGATCATATTCTACATTCTTGAGTACTACCTAACAAAAATTTGTTTCAACATTAGATGAGTACCCTACTAAACCATTCTTAGACACCACATTACTTTTGAAACACATCTTTCGTGTCCAGAACTAAGACATGTACAACATTCCATAGAGTTGGTGGCATTGAAAAACCAAAAATATAGTTCTATAATGCTCAGTGTTCTCCTCCTCGAACTTTGAGTAGATCATGATGTCATTAATAAATACGAAAATGATCTAGTCTAGTAACTCACGAAGGATTGAGTTCATGATCCGCAGGAACATGAATGGTTTTTTTGTAACACTAAATTGGATGAATATGAAATAAATGTGACCATACCAAGATCTAAAAAAAATTCATGATATATCCCTCCTTCACCCTATAATGGTGATATTATGACAGTAGAACGATCATAGAAAACAATATTTCCCCTATCAAATGATTGAAAACATCTTATATCAGTGGATGTTTGTAATGGTTCTGGACCTTCACGTAATTCAACCTCTATTAGTATATATACAAATTCATACCATCATCCATCTTCTTTTCAAACAACATAGGAAACCCCATAATGACAAACTAGGATAAATAAATCCCTTCTTCTTCAGATGATGAATCTGAATCCTCAAATTCTACAACTCAGAATCTGTCAGCTGATACGGTACAATCAAAATCAAAGAATTATTGGGTTGTTAGTCTATCCCAAACTCAATATCATGTAGTGGGTGTAATGTCAAAACAAATTCATGAAAAACATCCAGGAACACCTAAAAAATCATGTTAACATCTACTATCCCAATGACTACTGATTCCACAGATTGATTAGTAAACAATGAAAAAAGATATATTATACACCGAAATCTAACCTAAAAGCTCATTTCACCAACAAAAACCACATTACTCTTATTCACATTTGAAAACAAAAAGATTCAAAAACAATCATTAAATATAAACATGCATAGAATAAAACCATTTGAGGATGATAATAACATCATATGGTTGTATCTGTAGAATGAAAATATTCTCATAGGACTGATGTAGTCCCATTATCAATCTACATCAATGACTCACATCAATCTAGTTGTTCTAACATCCCATTAGCACACTCAAACTAGGGTTATTTGAATACTCATTATATCTAGACCCAAATAATGGTATATTTTGTGTGAAACAATGTTTATTGAAGATCTTGAATACAAAAAAGAATTCCCAAGGGTGCTAAACATAATGATTGTACATATATTTATCTCTAGTCCCTCCAAAACTAGTACATTTATTTCATGCAATTGAAATGACATATATCCTCATCCCCTCTAATACCCACTACCACCATGACCCCTCCATGGTAGAGTTCCCTAAGGAACAACCTGAGTTCAACATCTGCCTCATCCAACTCCCCATCATGAAGAATGAGACCACTCTCTATACTGGTAAAACATCCTACCTGGAAACTACTACTGAGGATGGCATTGAACTATCCCACATATACAATAATGAGCTCAAACAAATACTATAGATTTATTATGATGTTGGTTATAAAACCCAAATAAGAAAAAAATCCTTCCCAGTCCAATAGTAAAGGAATGGTGACCACTGACACTTGAGGGATGGAAAGTATACTACTGAGGTCCCCTCCCTACTAGTTCAAACACCAATGCTTCAGACCATTGAGATCAAACACTAATGGACATTCCTCTCAAACAACCCTGATGGATCCCATCTCATGGTATACCTCTTCATGAGTGTATCTTATTTATCACTTCAAAAGTTTTCTAAACTTAAATGTATATTGGAAGTCTAATGGGAGTAACGTCATATTTGATAAATGGAAGAAGTTCCCCCTCTATGAATCTGAGAAAAGACTCTTCAAACAAAAATAGAACCGAGGAAAATGAATGGGATCCATGAACATAATCCCATTCTACCAAACTAACATAATCCCTTACTGAAGGGAGAGTAAATGGACCCTCTTCTTAAACATCATGGTCGAAGAATGGAACTCCGTAAAAAAAATCCTTCTATGTGTTGACCCACAACACATATTCCTCATTCCTCTCCCCAGGTCGAGTGTCTACCAGTTTCCTGTATCTCTCATCATCTGACTCATTTAAAAAGGAACCCAGTACTATTTTAGAGCCTAGATCAAACTAATTGTTATCTACAACTTCTTGAGCCAAGTCTCCATTTCTAACTCCAAAACACTTCTCTAATACATTCCCAATGCACATCACTGGGAATAATGCAACATTCCCTATCACTGATCAACTTACTCAGTCAGATTAACCATTTCCCAGTAAACTTGATCAGCATAATGACCCCCAACATCCCATGCCACAGGAAGATGATGACCATGTGCCATAACTAAAAGTTAAACCAGAAATCACGAATCCCAAATCATATAATTTTTAAAGATATTTATTTTAGTTATTTCTTTTAAAAATATCAATTTTTACATTCTAAATATGATATGATTTAAAAAAAATGTTTTTATGATACATGTCCCATTACTAGAGATTCTTCCCTGCAATCGATGTAGCCTAAATATGGTGTTCGTCAGTCGCTTATTTCTTTTTTCAGATCAGGGGCCCATAAATTTCCATTTTCTATCCTGGCTTCCCATGATTATGTCATACACTAAGTTTACCTGACATTATTTCCATACAAACCCATTAAATAATCAGTTATTATAACTCCAAAATTTATCTTATCTCTCAAACCTCACCTCTGATAACATTCTATCATGAACCCCTCACCCCAATAATGAATCTCTTGGAATAATAACTAATAAATGAAGATAATAAACCCCCATTCTCCCATAGTTGGTCTTGGGGTGGAGTCCCACACCATGGGGGAACAAAAATCACAAAAGGGAATGGATTTACCCTTTTTAAGAAACAATGATCATCCACAAAAAATCCAATTAATAACATAATACATACCGTAATTTAGCCCATTTTCATGTTTAAAATAAAAATGATACTAAATAAAATAATACAGAGTAATTATGAAGAGTTATGAAAAAAAACAAAAAAATAAATGATGAGATACATGATAGTATAATCCATAATATTATAGTATTCCTCTTGGAAACATGAAAATAGTTCTTTAATCATATGGTGAGGATATATGTATAATCATTTTGAAAAATCTAAGTCTCTCTTGCACATTAGAATGTGGCATACTAAATCCCATGTGAGAAAACAAAATAACCAAAAAAACCTAAAAGGTATTTTATCCATCCCATCCTCTCCTAGGAACACTCGCCAAACTGAGTAATTCAAATAATGTAATATAATGATTATTGATAATAGGGTACCCACACCATATTCCCACTAATTATCAACTCTCAGACACTAACAGAAAACATCCTAAAGCTCCAAAATCTTCCAAACCTACCACATCACAACCCACCCACACACACATTGGGCTCACAACCACATCTCACAAACAAAGTCCAAGTAAACATACCACATCACATCCTACCCCCAGATTCATACTCCACGTACTAAGTCACCTCTCGCCCATAGAAAATGGTGCCACATACCATGCCACTTCCCGAAAACACCTAGAAAAAAACACACTTTATCAAAAATAAACATGGGAAAACAAAACAGATATAATCCCAAGGACACCTAGAAATACAAATCACACCAGCACAGACCTAGGCCCCACATACCAAAACCACCCTAATGAATCATGGGCTACCTTCATCTGGTATAAAGAGTAGGAAAATGTGGGTTTCCAGCCATTCATCATCCCACCAAGATATTTGAGAAATACACCCTCCCCTGTCATGGTGGGGGTGTTTGAAATGTTCTACTAAAATATGGTGGGGTCCATATAGAAATCAAAAAGAAAATAAATGAATACATGAACATAGTACTAAAACACTCATTTTAAATGTATGGGTTATCAAACCAAAAACATGTCTACAAACAACCAAGTTTGCAACTTCCTATAAAGGAAAAAACCAAATAATTTACTCCAATACAAATCCAAATTCCAAACCAATTTTATTTAACCATTACCATTATTCATTCACAAATAATTTTTGCATTATGTTAACCAATCCAGTGCAAGATAGTTCAAAACATTATTCATCAGTCATTTATTCATCTATTACATCGAAATATGGGAAACTACCAACCACATCGCATAACAAACCACACATCCAAGAAAATGTAGTGAAACTCTAGAAATATTACACATTCTGACCAAAATAATAACCAACTATCAACCACATCAGGCTACATGACCAAAACACATCCCAATTGTATCCCTGTTATACAAAACCGATCATCTATTCCACAATAAAAAATGTATCAACCCATGATAGAATTAAAAATAATGGTTGATGTATCCTCTAAAAGATCATCCACAACACTACCTATACAAACCGCTAACACATACCCATGATTCAAGACCAAAAATATTAACAAACCCAAGAGAACATGCATGTCACAACATAGACACTTCACCAATCATTGGTTGTGCACGCACAACCATGAATATCCCACACAAAACATTTCCACCATGAGAAAAAGTATAACAGAATTCCATATTTATCATGTCATTCTTTAATTAATATTATTTGTTTATTAAGTGGTTATCACAAAAAAATATGATCCTGGGGTTTCATTCATTTCCTGAATATATCTTATTAACCAATTTTTGTTAAGGGTGATACCAAAAAACCACAACAAAAACAGAAACATAATATATATAACCAAGAAAAAAATCCACCATTTACCACCATTAATAATATAGAGATCAAAAATTATAATTTACAACATCAAAATTAAATCAATGCCTGAAAAACATGGGCATCAAATCCATCTACCACAATCAATGCATTTACCCAGTTCCTATCTTTGATTAGTGTGGAATAACAATTATATGTAGTAAATAAAGTAGATCCCTCCCACGTGATGCATAATCAAAGAGAAAAAGGAAGGAAACTGGTACCTGAAAAGGGTTTTTAATTTATTTGAGAGAGAATGAATAACATAGAGTTATTATATTTACTCTTCTATGATATCTTCATCCATCCCGGGATGAACGACGTCACCACACTTATCAATGACTGTAAAAGAAACACATTAAAAGAAATGAAGAATGTATTATATTGCATGTGATGAATATAAAGAAGGGAAGGAGAGAAAACTGGGGGAAAATACTAAAACATAGAGGGATAACATACCTTGGATCACCAAAAATCACCATAGATCGATCACCATGATCAAAAAAATCGAAGAGGGTGGAAGAGATTTCAACAACCACCTTTGGGCTACTCAGTTTCCTCTAGAATGAGAGAGATTTATATAGTTGAGGAATTTTTCAAACCATGAGCAGCTGAAATTTTTTAAATCAATACAACAATGAGTCCTTAAATGATGTGTAATCACCATTTTCTTTGTGTAATATGTTGAGGTCCACAACCACCAGAAAACACATCACATCTCAGTTTAATTTTTAATTTCAATCTAAGAAGCATTTCACATTGTGATCCTACCAAGATAGCCTATTGAATAAAATTCCACGTCATGTACTAATTTTAAACAGTATGTAATCTCCCTTCTACTAACCATTGGTAACATAAGATTTCTATTAACACCCCGATCATCCTCTCCAAAAATCCAAAAAACAAAAATCATAAAGTACCAGACCGAGAGGACCTAGAGTGTTACACATATTGATTGATTGATTCATATTTTTTTGGATGGGTGGTAAATTACTGTCCGGAAATAAGGGTTTTAGATATTATATAATATTAATGATTTTAATCATACACAATGGGTACATTAGTTTTATGATTTAAAATAATATTATATTTTGATTTTGGTATTCTAGAAACATAGTGGGTGAACTATTCTCCTACTATAACAACCTCTAATGCCCTTATATATGTAGTGGGTTATAGATATATCCTTGATTTTTATTTTATACATAACTCTAGATAAAAAATTATTAGGTGGGTATGGTCTTTGGCAGATCCCTAATCATGGGATTGTCTTTAATTCTTAAGTCATACTTTATTTTCATGTTATTCTTCATGGATTACTATATCAACAACTGTGGTTTTATTTTTATAATCATTCCCAATATTAGACACCACAATATTTGTATGTTCAGTATTGATACCATTAATTTATTTCAATCATTATATAGGAACCATACCCAAATCAATATAATAAATTATGGATCATCATTTGAAGTAAAATTACATTTATAGGTAATGTAATAATAATTATACACTACTATATTGCCTATGGATATTATGGGTTTAAATAATATAAAATAGATTTATTTTTAAATATTTTAATTTTTTTGATGTGAAAATAATTGTATCCCCTAAATGGTAATTATAATTGAATCTTTATTAACTGCTACTGAAGAAGGTTTTGGTTGAGTGTTTGTTTTCTGAATAAAAAATGGAGCTAATTATTGAGTTTCTTGTAGATATTTCCCAACCACAAAAAAGAATAATTTACTTAGAGGAAGTGTGTTATATGTTTAGTTCTCAATTTATATAATTTATTATGTCAATGTCTATGGAATGTGTTAAAAGTTTCTCTAAAAATAAATAATGCAATGAATCTATAAAAGGGGGGTGAATTGTAGTTTAAAAAAATGACTAACAGTCTCCCAATGAAGAAATTTTTAATTGACCATAATCATAAAAAATTCATCCATACAATGACCATAGTATATAAATTGAATGAATGAGAAATATAAGAAATATAATTAATAATTTTCCTATCATAAATACAATATTTTTATGTTTATCAAAATCCAATAAAATGAATTATTTTCTTCAAAATTGAACATTTAAATAATCAAAAATTAAAAAAAGAATATAGAATATGTTTAATGAAAATATATTAATGTTTTTACAAAAATTAAAATACACATTGAAAAGGAAATTTGAAAATTGACATTTTAACCAAAGTTAGTGGTGAATATTTATACCATATCATATTTATTTGTTACTTTAGCATTATAAAAGGTTCATTTTATCCAATCCATAAATTCCCTAGACCTAATATGTTGCTAGATATAGTTTTCTATCACCAAACCATATATCTTAGTAAAAAATCATAAATAACATTAATAATAAGTAAAATAATTTAATAATAATGTTACATATATCGTGTTATGTAAATCTTTCTCATGCTCTTAAATATATTATTTTGGATATTCTAACAGTAGTTGTTTTGGATCTATTTATAATCAGTTTTAAAAATAACAGAAGTAACTCGTTCATATAATGATGATTTAAGAATTTTAATTTTTTTACTGATGGTGTAATTTATCATGTTCATTATTTAACAAAATATGATGGATGCATCCTTTAATAATTTTTATGTTGAAAAAAATTTTATACCGTCTTTAATTATCCAGTATTTTCATTAACAACATGTTGTTAAACTAGTGAATGCACTCTTATAGAATTATTCAATTAAATATTATTTTATTTTTTTAAATTAATTAACCACAAAAAAATAACCAAAACAATTTTCATGTAATAGTGAGTTCATAAAAAATTTATTTTTATATAAAAAATAGTGAAATTATTTATACCATTCACTCTATAGTATCTCTATTTTAAAAAGTGAAAACAACATTTAAAATATTAAAAGTTTAATTTATTTCTAAAGAATATTCATTGAGAACAGTAAATTTAATTTCAATATCTTATGTTTTGATCATAGAAAAAGAAAATAATAAGCATTGATAATATAAAATATTTCTCTATTAAATAATATACATCATAATCATCTTAAAAGAAATTGTTATAATTAAGACATAATATCTGAATACATAAAAAAGATACATAAAAACCATCAAAATAATCTTCCTCTTGAATATATGCTTTAATTGACATGATTTGTAATAACCCCCCCCCCCCCATTGTGAGATAAAAATTTAATATAATAGAGATATTATGAATCTATAGATTTTTATGATAATGGAAGAACAAAATTATGAAATATAATTATATATTGAATGAAAATAATGAAAACAGAAATTAGAAATTTAATTCTCTTAATAATTGTCATATAATTTTATTTGGTTTCCTCAAGTAATTTTTCATAGTATTTATAATTACATTTAGATGATATACGCTCTAAATAAATGTCCATTATTGTATGAATGAAAAATAATTATTCCCATTAAAATATATGTTCAAAACATGTGAACTAAAAAATCATTTTAAAAAAATAAATTTATAATTTCTTTTTTTCATAAATAGACTTTTCCTATTGAAATTTTTTGAATAAAAATGTAAAAATAAATGCACCCTAAAATAATAATTCGTGAAGACCCATAATAACATAATATATATTACCTTCCATAAGATTATTAACATTGATATTACATTTATGAACATATTATGAATGTTCAAGGATTTAAAATATATAGTCAAAATTGTATACCATTATAATTAATACACTTATATGGTTTTAGACACTATGTAGTTGATTATTTTTTTTATTAAATATATAATAGAAAAAATAAGATTGAAAGATGGAAAAATAGGATTGGGAAAATAATTATATAAAATTGAGAATAAATAAATCAAAATTTCCTCTACCTCACATTGAGAATTATTGTAATGTTATCATATTGATTGATCCAGATGTTGATAGAATACCATTTTAGGTTGATCTTGTGAAAAAATCTAGTTTATGTTTTAAAAAATATCATAATATATTTTTTTAAAAAAAATATATTCAAGTTGATTTTTATCTCTAATAATTCTTGGAATGATATCTTCAATTTTTTTTTGATTAGTAATATAATGATATCCTAAATCTATGTGTTTTCCTCTAGGTGATGCGATCAGTTATTTGATAATGATATAGAACTAAAATAATTACAAATTATTAGATATTGAGTAAAAATCAATCCAAAATTTAGTATTTTGTATTGCATCTACAACACATTAGAAAAAAAACTTATAGCTCCAACATATTCATGTTTTATATTAATATGTTATATAGAATGTTGTTTCTTTCTACAACATGAAATAAAAGATTACCCTAGAAAAGTTGATGTTAAAAAATTATATTTTTTTAATATATACAACCTCTAATATCAACATATGAGTAAATTTTAAGAAAAAAAATCATTTATGAATAATAAAATATACCATGTTTTGAGATAATTTAAGGTTATTGAAATTTATTTTTTCCACTTTTATATGTTTTTCAATTATAATTTCATAGACCCTGGAACAAAAAAAAATTCTAAAATAATTTTTAGTTAACTAGATTAGAGATATATTAAAATTCTAACCGTACATATATAAATTTTTTTATCTAATAATTTACTAGACTAATCATGATAATGTTTGATATAATTTTCACCCTGATTACATCTACTTGATACAATATAAGAAACATAATTATTGATTATGTCTTTGACATATTTATAATGAGATAAAATATTTTTTGATATTTTTAGAGAAATTCATAAACCATATTAAATTTTTTGATTTCCCATTATTATCATTTAAAACTCATTTTTCACAAGTTCATAAAACCTATCATATTTGTGTTGAGTTGAAACAAAAATGGTAAAGAGATAAAGTATTTAAAAAGTTTGTGGTTTTATAAAAAAAAATTAGTATAACGTTATTTTGATCAAAGCATCATTTAAAATAATTATATTGTTTTAATAATATATTAAATAATTAGTATTTGGAATTTAGGGATTTAATAATACCACATAGTTCTTTGGTAAATTCATATATATTGTTATATAAATTTATTACATTCAAAACATGGGGTATTATAATATATAATTCCACATAAACATTTATTTTATAAGAAAAACATTTTTATCCATATGAAAAGTGACAAATTATAAACTTATGTAAATGCTAGTAAGATTAAGGTAGATTACAACATTTCTACTGGTGTGAAAATTAAAATTTACCTAGAAATCTGTCAATGAATTTCCCTTTTTAATTTAATTTCAAATAGTTTTGAAAATATATAATCACTTATAAACACAATAAAAACATTTTAGATGATGAATAGATTAAATAAGAGGTATTTCTAGATGTTTTGAAATATATACCGAGGAAATAATAACTCAAAAATAGGAATAGTAATACAACCCTTGTGAAAATTAAAGCATCCAATTGAATATCAACAACACCAATGAAAATATATATAAAATTTTGGCATTTCATAAGGCAAATTATGATATAATTGAATAATTTTATTAATAAAATAATATTAAAAAATTAATAATTAAGTGTTGATATTTTTGTGATTCATAAAAATTTATTTAAAGTTTTATAAATAATAAAATAAATATAAAGATAACGAATTTTCAAAAAGTGGATTAATAAATCAATATATATTTTTTATGATTTTATGATAATTTTATGCGACCTTAGTTAGTTTTCCAATGCGTAATAAAATTACTTTTATATATAAAATAAGTATTTTTCAAGTAAATAATGATTTAAAAAAAAATAATTTCATTTATATATAATATTATTTCAATAAAATGGATTTCATTTTATAATTCTACATTTAAAAAAATTAGTGGTGAATTTCCAGGATGTTTCTAAAATATATGAGTTTTTGGTGAATAATAAAATATGATTATTTTTGAAAAATGTTAAATACAAGATTTATTGAGTCATATGTTGTGTGATACTGATGTAAGCCCTTAATATAAAACTCTCCCTTATTATTTTAATATATTTTATGATAATTATAAAACTATTCATATACTTTACCCAAAATAATAAACAAATGAATTAGATAATAAAAAAGTACACCTCTCGTCCACTATAAATACCACCCCTCACCCACTCTTCTCCTAACTCCTATAAGCCATGAATAATTTCAATGATATAAATAACTCTTTCCTATTATCTTACCACGTCTAGGATATATATTATATTATAAACAAACAAAACAGTTCCCTATGGATTTTATCAATGAGGATAAATAAAGAGGTAAACCCTCTTTTTTTAATTTAATTTCATTTTGTGTTTATTATCCATTATAATATGATCATCACCTCTACTAAACAAATGATCATGATAAATATAGAATCATATATATACTTTATTTAGATCTTGTTTTCTTGTAATATCCATCATCAATCAATTTACCCCTCTCTAGTTCTCTAATTTTAAAAATGAAGTCATCGTCCGGGGGTGCTGATTTATAAGCTCTGTGGACGAAAAACCTTCATTAATAAAATTATACTTCAAGGATGGTCATGACACCATTTTTATGGTTTCTATAGACTATTTTAAAATTATAATATCATAATTATTGTTCTATAACTAATATATATACAAAATATTAACTCATGTAATAACACTTGTTCGTAATAAATGAATTACCTTTAAAATAATCCAAACGATTATCACTAATTTTTTATCTATATGATCATTATCATACAATATATTAAATAAATTATATAACAATTAAAAAAAAATATTAATTTTTATCATATAAATTCAATTTGATAGAATTAAACCCATTCCACATGAACATCTTAGTCATATTCAACTATACAAATCATGAAAAACAAGGAAAAGATTTCCCTTGTGCGAAAAAAATGTACCCTATAACTAATCATAAAGTATAAAAGGAAGATAATAAAAGTATAATAAATATAATAAATATATAATTTTTTTGTTAAAAAATTAAATAATTTAATATGATGATCTAGGATGTTAAGGTCAAGTGTAGATTTTATTTATATATTTGGTAAGGGATCCTACATGAACCCTCATTTTTCCATCATGTTTTTGATTTACTATCATTACCATAATATAATGCATCTTTTTTATATTTAATTCTTATATAGGGTATGTATATGTTCCAAACACATATATCAATAAAGGTTCATTTTATTTTATGGTAAATACACATTTTATACGGTTCCCTTCTAAAGTAAGCAAACATGATTAAAGGTGACATCTCAATTTCTTACCCATTTTCGAGTACCGTCCATAATATATTTTATGACCACATCATATTATTAAAATAACATGTTTTGACATGAAAGTAAATATTTTTTCAATACTAGTTTTATACATACTATAATGGAAAAAAATAAATCATCCAAAATAACTCTTATTTACAAATTAAAAGTGTAATTTTATCAAGAATTCATGGTTGATTTTATTAGAGTATTTTAGTCTACTTAAACACATATAATAAAATTTATTCATTACAAAGGTATATATGTAATGTTTAACATACAATATTTTTTATTAAATTGTTCATGATCATTTTGATTATAAATGAATTATTTTGATTCCATTGACCATATTACACATATTTTTTAATGATTATATTAACAAATTAGGGAATGTTATTTACATTTCCTATGTATACATTGTTTATGATTAACCCATTTTAAATGATGAATTGAATAACATAGTGACTTATAGGTGTGTCCCTCTATATCACCACTATGCATTGGTTGGTCTCATGATATAATTAAAATATGGACATGGATGGGGCCTTTCACATTTTAAGATATGTTTTTGGATGAGTTTTTAATCATTTTCAGTTCTCTTGGATGGAGCGTTGACAATATGATTCAGATGTCCTGCATTATGTTTTCCCTCATTATAATACTTCTTTTTTATATTCCACAAGATTGTTATACTATTATAATATCTATGGTAATGATTTATTATTTAATTATTTAATCATATTTTACTCTTTCCATAATATTCTCAAGATTATATTTAAATAAATTTGTTTTTAGTTTTTCACCATGCCTAATTTTTATATTTATGATATCTTACACTATATGTCTTACCCTTATACGGAATCTAATCTCACCCATTCTTATGTTTAATTTCACCTATGATGTGATGAATTATATTTCGAATGACCTATAGGGACAATGTCAGAGTTTTCGATCCTCTTAAATGAATTTATATATTGTTTTTATATTCGAGTTATAATGTTGATCTAATTTATGTATATTATTTTTACAATGATACTAAAATATTTTTTCCCTATGGATGTGTATTCTTTGTTTATATGACAATATAATTAAATAAGGCATCGGCTTCGCAAAACTGGGGTTGGGGTGTTTACAGTTGGTATGAAAGGCTATTTACTAAGAAACATGAGAACTAAATTTAGAAAACATAGATTAGGGACCAAAATCCTAATATAGATATTATGATATGAATACAAGAACATCCTATAGTTTTGGTATGGAAAGGGTGACGTGGATCATCTATGAATACATACCTCTCTGGATTACGCAAATGGATGTCGTTAGTGAACAAATATACCTAGGGGTAAGAACATCGACATGGTGTCTTGAGATTAAATCATGGAATCCTAGTACACGACAATGGGCCTTACTATACACCTAGTTTGACACTCCATGTGGATATGAATAGGATAATTTGCATTTTATTTACAACACATTATGATGGATTTAAATGTAAATTTTTCCTCAACGAAACCATGCTTATGACTATGGGATTCGCTATGAATATGATTTCAATTTAGGTTATGTTGATATTATATGTGATTATTAACCTAATTTTGTGTATTTCTTTATTAATATTTTGTGCCTATTGGAAGGAATGAAAACCTCTTCAATACGTGTATCCCATTTATGGATTTCATTATTATGCAAGATAATGATATTGTAATTGGATCTATGACTACTGATGAGCAATATATAAAAATACGATGGTAGTTTTCATAGGTTATGAACAGTATCCTCACCCATATGTTTCATTATTATCCACAACATAGAGGTGGAACATTAGACCGCTTTATATTAAAATAGCATGCATAATTCAGTAGGACCTCATACCCATTTATAGTGAATCATTGGTTTAGTTATTTAGAGGGGATATTTATAACCTTGTGATATAATTAAAAAGATATGATTATTATAAAATTTTATCTTCTCTTGGGAGATACATATTAGTAGTGGTCATTGATTCAAAACACAAAGCAAGAGGAAGTTATTGAAAATATAGAATGGATGGATTTTAAAAAAATTACCAAGAAAAATATCATCCTCGTGAACAATGAGATGATATGGAGAGCCAAATCATGATTCTAAAATAGAAGGAGGATAAAAATGAGTAAAATATAAATCCAAAATTAAAATATCAGAAAATTATATCATGGACTATATATTTTATTCAAGGTACAGTATGGATGGATTCTTAGATGGTTTAAATGTATTCCTCTAAAGGGAACTAGTCTCCTAAAGTTTCTCATCTTATAAAGATAATTTCTAATTTGATATAAAGACAGAGAAATATTTATCGTTATATTATAAAATTAAGATAAAACAAGATAATATGATGGTTTTGATGATATAATGTATAAATGGATGAATAAAAAGAGGAATTTTCATATATGTGATACTGTGGAAGAAAACAATACGTTTTGTCTTCAAAGAAAAATAAATGTACTACATGTAAGGAGAGAACGATCATCATGATGGGGATTTCAAAAGAAATAAATCAGATTTAAATGTTAAATTTTATAATTTTTGGGATATGGGTCACAATTCTAGTGACTATGCAAAGAATCATTTAATCATTACTTAGTAAAGGACAAGGGGGAATAGAAAGACTTTTGAAATAAAATAGATGAGATAGAAATTATTAATGATTTGGTTTCATGTACATTGATCATTTAATCCAACATAGTTAATTACTTATTTCATTATTAACAATCAAATTATTTTATATATTCATAGTTTTCCTAGAAAATTTTATATTTCCAATTTGATTTTATAAATTATTTACCATTAAAAACTATAATGGGAAGTAGTCATGTGACAAAAATGTGTGGGTAAACCCCTTCTATGACACATATGTTTTCTTTAGTTGATGACCTTATAATCATATCCATTATTTCATTTGAAATAATCCTCATTATAGTTTAATTTTAAAACTATGATGTGAATATATATTTCAAGAAGAAGGATGTTATTGTTTTTTTAACAATGTAGAATACCTCATATTTAGACTTGAAACATCATTATCTGATTCATATCAAGTTCTACCCCAAGTAGCTCAGCTGAATGAAAATATTTTGGGTTGATGGGAACTCAATATCTATGGGTAAGTATAGAAATGTTCACATTTATAATTTACCTATTTTGGATAAATATATTGATGTGTTTCCAAATGATTTACCTAGACAACCCCCGAAGAAGGAAATTGAGTTTTCAATTGATTTAATTCTATGTGAATGTCTTATATAAAAGACCCTTAATTAAATTTACATAGTGGAATTAGTGTATCTATATAAACAAGTAATGGAGATGAATATTAACGGGTTTATTCTACCTAGTGTTTAACCTTGGAGAGATCATGTTATTTTCATTAATAAAAATGATGGATCTATGGGGTTGTGCCTTAACTATAAAGAAATCAATGCTATTGCAATAAAGAACATGTATCTTCTTCCTCACACTAATGATTTATTTAATAAATTTTATAGAGACCAATATTTTTTAGTGATTTAAATTTTATTTGGATATCATCATTTTTGCATGAGTAAGGAATATATTCCAAATACAATATTTTGATCTGGTTATAGACATTACGAATTTACATTAATGCAATTTGTACTGACAAATGCACCCTCTTTTTCAATGTTCTAATGAATAAAGTTGCCAACTAATATATAGATAACTTTTTTGTGGTATTTCTGTATTATATATTTGTATACTAAAAATGATACAAATGTCTTGCTAATCACTTGTTCGTTATGCTGAAGACTCTTTAAAGATAAGAGTTATATGGAATGTTTTCCAATTGTAAATTCTAGATTCAAACTATTTCATTTTTTGGCCATATATTCTATAAGGATGGATTCTTATATAATCCTATGAAAAAAATGTTTTTCAAGAATATCTGACACTAAAAACATAACTGAGGTACACAGTTCTATTGGTTTAGAATGTTATTATCTTTGTTTCGTCCTGAACATCGCCCAATTATCCAACTTGTTAACCAAGAATACTCATAATGGGGTTATGTTTGTATGGAAATATGATTTTGAAGAATATATAGCTGAACTGAAGAAGATAATAGTGAATTCTCCTATCAAGACTCTACCATCAAGAAATGGTGAATTTGGGATTTATATTAATGCATCATGGAATGAACTAGGTTGTGTCCTTATGAAGAATTATAGAGTTGTTGATTATATGTTGAGGTATTTGAAAATAAATTAACAAAACTATCCAACTCGTGATCTTGAGTTATAAGCTATGAAATTTACTCTACATATATGGATACACTATCTATATAATGAATTTTGTGATATTTATAAAGATAAAAATGTATTGAAATATATAATATCCCAGAAATATATCAACATGGGGAAAAGGTGACAGATTAAGCTACTCATGGATTATGATTATTGAATACAGTTTCAACTACGAAAAGAAAATAAGGTTACTGATGAATTGAGTAGGAAGTATCATGGAGTTGTAATAAAAATCTGAATTCCCAAGGAACCCTTGTACATGGATCATGGAAGGAAGGATATGATAAATATCAAGGAAAGTGGAACATCATTACATTTTCAATTGGTTTAACAATAATAATTATTGTAAAGGATTAAATTTTTTTAGTCTGATGATGATAATCTTCTAAACAATATTAAAGGTTTGAATGATGGGATGTTTTATTACATTGTGTGTGAGGATGGTATTCTGAAATTTGTGTAGAGGCATTGTGTTCTATATATACCCAATATAAAAATGGAGTTATTGGATGATGACCATAGTTTGAATTTTCTTATACACTATGGTAGCAATAATACATATAAATATTTGAAGGAACATTTCTAGTTGGACAAAATGATGAGAGTAATTCGTGATTATGTATGAAGATGTATTTTCCAACAAAAGAAGGTTGAAAGACATCATCCTTGAAAAATAATTCAACCACTTCATATTACTATATAGAAATGGGACGATATAACACTGGATATTTTCAATGGATTACCAAAAACACCATGAAATATATATATGCAATATGGTTAATTATAGATCAAATATCCAAATATAAAAACTTATTATCTATAAAGGGGAGATATTCCACTAGATATCCTTGAACGAATCAATATTAATGATGTTTTAGGACTTCATGGTTAACATCTCTCAATTGTTTTTTATTGTGACCCTGATATAAACTGAAATTCAGATAAAGTCTCATGAAACATTTGAACACTGAGATTCATTTGAGTATTTTTTTATAGCCCTAAAAATTATGGGAAATTAGAGAAAATGATCTATGTTTTATAAGAAATGTTGAGATCATGTTCATATGGAATTCATTCTGTCTAGAATCAATATTAACCTTTAGTGAAGTTTTCATAAAATAATAGATTCTATTCATGTATTCAAATGTCACCATATGAATCATTGTATAGAAATAGATGTCATTTACCAACTTGATTGGATGAAGATAATGAAAGGAATCTTATGGACTGATAGCTTTTGAAGAAAATAACAACAATGTAATTAATATTGAAACCCATATCAAATCCACTTAATGAAAGAAAACATCAAATGTTTATAATCGATGAAAGGATTTGGAATTTCATGTAGGGGATCATGTTTACTTGGAGTTATATTATTGAAATGATGTTATATGGTTTAGGAAGAAGGGGAAAATAATCCCTAGGTACATATGTCCGTTTTAAATCATGGATAGTGTTTTAGATCTAGATTATAATATAGAAATTCCACCTAGCCATTACAAAGTACACAATGTGATCCAGACCTCTTTGTTAAGGTTGTAAATTCTAGACCCACCACATCTACTCACTTCTGATGTAATGGAATCTATACCTCACTTATCTTAGTATGAAGAGACTATCCAGATTTGAAACAGTAAAGAATAGTTTTCGGTGAATCCGATGACTTATCCTCTAAAGGCACTTTATAAAAATCATAAAATTAAAAAGGAAAAGTGGGTCCCAATTGATCTTTTGATAAAAAACAACCAAAATCATTTTATGATATATCAATTTGGAAATTTCAATGATGAAATTATTATAAGAGGGGAGAATGTAAGGACCATGAAATATATCAATTAATTTTCCTTAATCTTTTAATTTAATGTAATATTGATCACATATGATCACATATGAAACACAATAACAACTTGACAAATTAAGAATAAAAATATATGTATTTCTAAATGATAAGGATCGTATACTAATGAAAAAGTAACCTGAACATATGAATAGTAATATGACCTTTATGAATTTTCAACTAAAAAAATGTATAATAAGAATACCATTGAAATTATAAATAAAATTTAGGTATCTCATTAATTAAATTATAATATAATTATATCATAGTATAATAAATGACTAATTTAAATTTTTTTAATTAAGTGTTGGTATTTTTTGTGAGTCATAAATATTTATATAATTTTTTATAATTAAAATATTAATTTGAAATGAAGTTAATTTACATAAAATTTATTCATAATTTAATTTTTTTTATTTTTTAATGATATTTTTATGAGACCGTAGTTAATTTTTCAGAGCGTTATAAAATCCATTTTATGTCTAAAATATGTATTTTTGGAATAATAATGATTTTAATTCAAAATCAAATTTTGCATATTTGTAAAATAATTTTGATAAAAAGGATTCCAGTTTTTTAATTATACATTTTCAAATATGATTATGGTTAATTTTTGGTATTTTTTCTAAAATACATGATTTTTGTGAATAGTAAAATTTGATAATTAGTGATAAATGTTAAATATATATTTTAGAGTCAAAGTTGATGTATGGATTATGTAAACTCATAAAATAGATTTATCATTAATAATTTTAATATGTTATATGATATTACTCAATCTATTCAAAATCTTTAGCCAAAATAATATACAAATGAATTAGATATTCAAAAATACCCCATCTCCTGCATAATAATTACCAACCCTCACTGCATAGTATCCTCCCTCCAAAGATAAATGATTTAAGTTAATGTTTCAACAAAATTAACTTTCCAGTATATTCCTACATCAATTATCTCTTGTTCTTATAAAAATACCAAATACCATTTCCCTAAGGAGGTTCTCAAGGAGGATAATTTAGGAGGTAAAGCCTCTTATTTTTTCTATTAATTTCATCTTCACATTATTTTATTTCCTTATCTTATAATAATATATTATATAAAAATTACAATGATAAAACAATTATTATTTACATACTGGAATTCTATATTTGTAATTGAAGATCCATCACCAGTCTCTTTACTCCCTATCTTTTAGTTTAAAAACAAAATCATCATCAAGGAGGTGTCTATTCACATCCTTCATGAATGAAGAACCATCGTTCTTAAATTTATCATTCAAAGATGGTAATAAAACCATTTTTATGATTTTATAACACTATAATATATATATTACAACTTATTTATTTTATTTAAATAGTATATATACATAATATTAATTCATATAACAAAACGATTTTTTAATAAATAAAATATTGACAAAATAATCTAAATTATTATCATTGATGTTTTATGAAATTAATCATCCTCATACCAAATAAAAAATAAAATATATAACCATTTAATTGTTTCTATTTTAATTTATATCATATAAATTCAATTTTAGATAATTTTACCCATTCCAAATGAACTTTCATACTCATATTGATGTATATCGATCGTGAAAACCAAGGAAACAAATTCTTCTCAATGATAAAAATATATCTTATAACTCCTAAAAAACATAAATGATCTTTATAAAATTATAATAAATGAATGAAATGTATATAATTAAATTAATTAATAAATTTATTATTGTAATTATATTATCCAGGATGTTAAGGTCATTTGATGAAGTCATTCTGATATGAGGTGATGAATCTTATTGGAACTGTCATTTTTCTTTCAGGTTATTTTTTCAAACTCATTACCCTAATATAATTTTTCTTTAATTGGTTCATTTATTATATATTTTTTTATTTTAAAATCTAATATATCAAGATAATTTAATCTATATATTGTGGTAAATATTAGTTTTATAAGTTTCCCTTCTCAAGTGTAGGGAAGAAGAATAAATTTGAGGTTAAGGTAGGGCTGGTGAAGTCTTTGTGCAGGCAGAGCCCTCTCAAAAAATACCCAGTTGTGGTGTTGGGTAACCTCTTTGATGGTATAGATGTCCAATAACCAACGCTAGCTTCAGAAGAGGAGGATTCAGGTGTCGACAGTTACATCCAATTCTCAGTGGATAGTTTAGAACGAATTGAGGGGAAAGGCCATTATAGTCCTAGAAGTAGGAAAGGGAATAAATGAAATAGAGACTCTGGAAAGAGCATTGTGGTCAAGGGGAAAAAATCTAAGGGACGGAAAGACTATTCCCACATTCCTAAGCCGATGGAAACTAGGTTGGCCAAGAATGGTGGAAACAAAGAAAGTAAAGCCTTACAGAAAAGGGAAAGGTGAGAACAAAGTGGAAAACAAAGAGTAGTTGAAGTTGAAGAAGGGGAGTGTTTGAAACACATCCTCTATTCTAAGGAAGAAATGTTTGAAAAATATGTTCAGGTCAACGCTTCAAATGAGGATATCTACAAAATATATGAAAGAAGGTTACAATTTGATGCTAAGGAGGAGCAAGAGGCATGGATTGAAAAACAAGACTGAATCCTAGCTCGAGGTTTCAATCACTGCAAAATCAACTCTGAAGAATTCATACAGACAATGGATAGAATTACTACCCACATTGAAGAGCTTATCAGCAAGGATCCAGACATCCAGGTTAGTACTCTTCAATGGGAATTATATAGAGCTTCTGATTCTAATAATCTTAGTCTTGTGTTTAATAAATTTGTCAGTTCTTTCAGTACGTAGTGGTATCAATGGTTTGTGAACTATGGTTTCCCACTTCTCTTTAATGTGGATTAATAATACAAATTTATATTTGGTGTTAAGGTTCCCTTATCAAGTTATCCAACCCAATTAATGTGAAAATCTCAATTTCATTACAGTTTTTGAGTACCATCCATAATCTATTTTAATACACCATTATATTTATAAAATAACTAAATTTTTCATTAAAGACTCTATCTATTCATAATTATTTTTATATAAAAAATCATAACAAATAAAAATGAATTTTTTAGAAGAACACTTATTTGAAAAGTAAAAGTTTATTCCTCTCATGGAATCATCCATGATTTTATTAGTGTTTTTTAATCTATTTCAGTTACTCTATTAAATATTATTAATTAGTAAGGATTATCTCTTATTTTTATCATCAATAATTTTTTTATATTTTTCATGATCTTTTTACTGTGGATATGCTATTTTGATTTTATTCACCTTATAACTAAGTATAGTTAGTGATTATGTTTACAGATCAGGGAATGTCATTAAAATTTCATATATATAAATTATTTATGTTTAACTCCATTTTTATGAAGACGGAATTAGACTTATTAAGTGATTAAGGTGGCCTTACATAGAAAAATTATTAGTCACTGGGTCTCATGGGATAAAACAAATACAGACTAGGATAAGGCTTTATCCATTTCCAGATATGGTTACAGCTGAGGACTTAATAATTTTTGTTTTTTCTTCGAGGCCCTAACAATATGATTTATATGACCTTAATTATGAATTCCCTCATTATGATTATTCTATTTTATTTTACTTGATATTATTTGAATAGTACAACATCCATGGTTATGTTTTATTATAGGATTATTTAATAATCATTTATTCCTGTTGTATAAGGATAATTTTTATTATTAAATGCATGTGTTTGTAGTTATTCAAATTTCCTAAAGTTTAGGTTTTTCATATCTTCTAATCTATCTCATAACCTATTAAGAATCTTATCTCACCCTTTATTATGTATAATTTTCCCCGTGATGTGCCGATGTATATTATCAATGGAGTGTAGGAATAATCTAGTATTTTTGGATCTTTTAAAAGGAATTTCTATATTTTTTCCTTTTATGTTTTTTATTTGAAATTATGTATGTATATTATTTTCCCCTGATACTAAAATTTTCATTCATTCAGCATGATTCTTCCTTGTTTATATGCCAATATAATTAAATAATGAATTG
Organism: Viscum album; assembly: GCA_963277665.1. Lineage (NCBI taxonomy): Eukaryota > Viridiplantae > Streptophyta > Magnoliopsida > Santalales > Viscaceae > Viscum > Viscum album. Next base: position 1,718,460,812 of record OY728130.1, read on the forward strand.
GAACTATGAAACTACTATCGTGGTCTTTACAGAATCTCACACCATAGTCTATGAATTATTCATGACAATAACCCATAACAACAAGCCATGAATTATTCCTATTTTTTTCCATTTTCATTACATTGGTTTCTATAAACCTGTTTAACTCCAATTATTAAAAAATAATTAGACCATTAAACGATGGTTCAAATATTATTCCATCTTAATTTATTATGCCCTCATTTTATATCCCATTACCAAATTTCACCTGAAAAGGAATATTATGTTTTTAAGGATAATTTTTTTAATTGAATGGAAGATGATAACATTTATCTACTTATTATCCTTGAGTTTTGAGTAGTTTTTCATCATAAATAATATTATTAGTAGGATTATTATTTATGGTCATTCTATTTTTAAGGTAAAGAGGTAATAAATTATTTTATTAAAACATATAAACATTCCATTGAAGTGAGATATAAATAATTAATATCTTATGGTTTTACATGAAAAGGATTTACTATAAATATTTTCAAATAAACATCTTGTAAACATATATGATAACATTCAAAAACATCATATAGAGGATAAAATTCCTATATATTTACAAAAATAAAAGGATCCATTTAATAAAATATTAATTTAACAAATTATTAAATAACAATTTTTCAGTTGTAAAAATATCCAAAATTATTACTAGTTAATTAATGGAAAAACAATCCTTCATCATCATTGGGATAAAATTTAGGATGTTCATCATTAGTGTTTACCATGAATACTTTACATCTAAGGGTGTTGAATTAATAATACTTTGTAATTCTATCAAACCAAAATTTATAAAAAGGTTTTTTAATAAATATGTGAAGTGAAACATGTTTTATAATATAGACTAATGTACTCATAGACTCAACTTTGAAAAGGTGAGAAATATAATTCTCACTTAGTTCATGTAACTATAAAATTAATTTTTTTTTTCTTTATTAAAAAAAATATTTTTGTTTTATGGGTGCTGAATGATTATGAGTTATACATTTATTATATCAATAAATTTAAAAATATGAATTCATAAACTCAACACCATGATATCTCAATACATTAATCATAGGTAGGTTTTTCTCAATTTTTAAAAAATAATAAATAAATTACATTCAAAATTTTTGGAATTTTCTATGAGAAAAATAACCCGAGAATGTCCAATGTAAAAAATAACAAAGAAATACACATAATTATTTCCTCAAATTAATATTTTTTATAGTATCAAATAAATACATGTTCACAAACAATAACTTTCAAATGTTGAGATAACACTTTTAGATTTGAAACGATTCTTATGTTTCTTGAAAAATTGATATGGATTATAGTCCATTGTTCAGAAATTTTTTAGTATATCTGCAGAATAAAATTTCATATAAAATATCAGTAATTTTCTAAGGTTAATATTCTATATCCATATTGTCAACAACCCAGTTAAATCTTATGATTTACTTAAATAGGGTAATTCTCAGTGACTATGGTCTTAAATGTCATGTGTGTAAACATTATCATGACTATTGGTAGAAATAATCAATATACCATTATATATTTGAACAATATAATTATCATTCATGAAATTCATAATATATCCCTCATAACATAAAATAATAGTTATTATAAGGTCCATATTAAGTCTTAAAACCTATAAAACATTTGAAATTAATTGTAATCTATGAAATGATACACAACTACCTCTAATGATATACCCATATGCATTGGCTCAAGATGTAAATCATCCTTTATATAAAATTTATAGAACATTGAAATTTGAATATGACAATAGTCATATGTTGAAGAAAACATCTCACCCTAGTTAATGAAATTCCATTTTTTAATTCTCACAAATATTTTTTCCATTATTTATATTAATCATTTATTTACCCTTATTTATTTAACATAATGTTTGATTTCAAATTATGTAACTATTATATGTTTTATTTTACCATTGCATAAGATAAAGGGTTCCCAACCATGAATATTGTAAACGTGGTTATACCCATACTAAATCTCAATGTACCGTAATCCATGATTTTATCTTCTTTTATGTATAATTTATTATATGTTCTTAACTATTATGTTTAAACATTTATAGCCTTACATGAGAATTAAATTTTTTTATTTACCCCGAAGAATTCCTTTTTATCATTTTTTAAAAATTTGGAAAATAATTATTTCCTTTAAATATATATCTATATACACCTATACATCATATCGAAATATTTATTTACACAATAAATTTTTTGTTTCTTTATACAAAATATAAAAAATTATTTTACCTTAACGAAAATGTTAACTAACACTTATTAAGAATATTCAAAAGTGTTTTTAGTATTATGAATTCATCATTGATTGTTTTCACGTATTTATGAATTATCCCAATGGTTCAAAGATACTACCCTAAGTTATAGCATTATATTGTTAGATCAACCTTCATAACACATAAGTAATTTTAACTACTACAGTTGAAACCATTATAAAACCAGTAAAACTAGAAGACTTCTAAAAAGAATGTGGTACCTCAAGAAGGGATGTCCTTCAATTAGTTCAATATTAATATAGATTATACCAATCTATCCCAAATACTACTAGTTTAATGTTTACTATCTGTAAGCTAGGTCTACTATTATTAATTCGGATCATATTTCTACCTTTCTTAATTTTTTAATTCCAATTTATGTTTCCCCCACAAGATAAAATCATTCTACCTTTTCTATATGGAATTAAAATTTAATCGAAAATTATAATGCTTATTCTAATTTTCTTAATAGAATAAAGAAATAATTTATTTAACTATGATTATTCATAAAAAAACACATTTTAATTAATGTAAAGGTCATACTTTCTATTTTTTCCACTTAGTGTAAGGAATTATCACATTTCATTATTATATTGAAACAGATAATAAAATACTCTAAAAATAGATATAAAATCCTACAAACACCTAATACACATGTTTTGTATTGTTGGTTGGCTATATATTACTTTTTATAATTGGAGTATTGTTCTACAAATGTAGAGGATTATAAAATTATAAAAATGACTGTCTTTTTGTCATAATAAATAATCCTTCAAAACAATTCTCAATGTAAATCCATGGATATATTTATTGAAAATATGGATAAATTAAAAGAAAAATCCAGATCATCTCCACATAATATCATAGAATGAATAACTATACAAAAAACATCTACTATATTTCATTCTCCTTCTTTGATTTTTTATAATTTGAATTTAAATCACTATTTTTAAATTTAATATTACATTATCCAATATTGTATTAGATATTACCCATATACTCAATTATAGTTATTTTCACATCGTTTATCCAATGAATTACTATGGAAGAGTTTTTTGTAACATAGAATTAAAAGTGATGAGTTTTATTTATAAATAATATCCAGGTTCAATATGAAGTTTATTGATTAATAAACTACTTTATTTTTGGTGATTTCCCTTAGTATTTGAATACATCATGACTTTAGACAGAACTACATGGTTTATTCCATAGTAATGTTTTTTTAGAAAATTATTTATTTTTAAATTATGTTGTTTTTAGATTTTAATAACACTTCAGAAAAATATTACTCTGATTGTTAACATTAAGTAGTTTTTTATATACCATGTTGAAATTTAATATATATATATTTTGAAATTTAGTGATATTTTGAAAATGTTTTATCATGGATATAATCTATCATTTAGGAAATAGTTTTAAAATGTTAAATTATTTATCTCTAATAATTATGAAATCTAAGAAGTCTTTAAAAATTGGGGGATTTGGCTTCATGTTTTTTCTAAACATAAATTATTATTGGATACTCAATTCTCCCCTATTGAATTTTTTAATGGAACCATCATTTTTTTAGGGGTGGTATTTAATTATATTTTATTATACATTATATTGATAAAATGTTTAGAATGATAAATTTAAATCATATTAATATTTAATTTAATATTATGGATGATTTTTCAAAAGGTTATGATACCAATTGAACACCCTATTTTAATGGTCAAGACTATGCTCAGTGGAAAATAAAAATGAAAACCCCCCTTGAAAGATGATTTATGGGATTTGGGGATCTACTAAATATAAATATGAAAACCCAAAAATGGTAGATTATAATAATATTCTCCAAATAAATATGATTAGAATTAAAATTTGAAAGACATGACTTCTTTATTGCATACATTAGATGAAAATTAATTTTATATGATATCATCATCTGATAGTACCAATAAAATTTTAGATTCCCTTTCTATTTCTTTTTAAGGTACATCTATTATTATAGATATGTGATTAAGTGCATCTAAAATCAAGAATTAATCTTTTAAAATGAAACTATATAATTATTTCTATTACATGTATGTTGTTTTCAATGATATTATAAAATTGATTATTACACTTTAAAAAATTATGATATGAAAATCTAAAGTGAGGAGGATCTTGATATATCTACTAGATCATTAGATATGTATTAAAATTTCAATTCAAAAATCATGTTTTATCCACACACAACCTATCAAGGCGATAATTGAATATATGGTAATGCATGGAGATGATTGTAAAGTTAACAATGAAGATCAATATCCAAAGAGGAAATTTGTTTCTATTAATGAATCATATTATAATGATGCAGATGTTTTCAAACTAGAAAGTAAAAGTGGAAGTTAGGCTAATATAGATAGTTATTATTAAGTGAATATAGTATCCATATTTATTACAATGTTTAATAGAAGATGAAATTATTTCATAAATCAAATTAGGAAGGATAGAATGAAAAATGTAGAATTAGAATAACTATTATGAAAATTATGACTCATCAAATGATGTTACCAACTATGAGATTAAGATTAAATGAATCATAAAACATAAAATTATAAACCATAAACATAATAATAAATAGGAGGGTAAAAAGAAAAGACCAAATAAATAAATGAAATACACTTGGAGTTCATATAAGGATATCACCAGTGAATCAGATTAATGCTATAAAAAAAGAAAAATAAAATCGATAATTTATGGTTCTTCTTCAGAGGTACCCTCAACTTATCTAACTCATAAAAATGATGATCTTAATATATATAATTTATATTTATAATAGTCTTCTGAAATTATTGAAGTTAATATGAATGAATTAAAAAATTAATATAAAAATATAAATAATATATATCTTTTATATGTTGAAGATAAATAAAATATAATTTTAGAAATGGAAAATTATTATAATCTATTAAAAGAAAATAGTGATTTGAAACTGGTACTCATAAAATTGTGGTACTCATTAAAACAATTAGTTTTGTAAACAATTCCAAATAAATATGGAATTAAAAAGTATTTAATGTCAAAATATTTTTCTTTTATTATAATAAATTCAATGAAAAATAATATAAATTCCAAAACCATTGATTTTTAACCTATCTATAACAAAAAAATTATCAATATCAAAATTAATTTTCATTTAATTATTTAAAGAAAATATTATTGAATTGATCTAGTATTAATATTCATTATCTTTATAGTGGATGTTCCATACATATGACCAGAGAGTATCCAATATTAAATAATAATAATAACAAATTTTTTGTGGACATGAGACTTTTAATGATAATTATCAAGTAAAGATAAATAGAATTGGACAAATTATTAACATTGTGTAAGTACTTATTTCTAAAGTTGTATTTCCATTAAATTAAAATTTGACCAGATTATTAATTAATGATTATATTATAATGGTTTTAATTTTTTATTTGAAAAAAATTCTTGTAACATTTATAATTTAGTGAATGATTTACTACTTAATTATCTAGAAAATGATAATTTTTGTGTTGTTAATACACATTATTTATTTTCTCAAAATGTTAAATGCCTATCTGACTTTCATATAGAATCACGGTAATGGTATAAAAGAATGTACCATTGTAATATATACTCCTAGATATAGATAAATATAAATGTTTTAAATATGGATATACCTATTTAATAATTTCATGTATATAAAATGTGAAAACAATTTAAAAAACTAATGCAATAAAAAATATATTTCAAACCACAAAAATTGGGTTATACATATCATCCACTAGAACAGGTTCATATGGATTAGTTTGTACTATCATGAGATTATAGTATATAAGGATAAAATTATTATTATGTTATTTTTTATGATTATTCAAGACATACAAGGGATTTCCCATTACTCGTAAAATTATATCTACTACATGTTTCTTAAAATATGTAGATTTATTAGATTACCATAGTGGTGTTACAAGAAAACCCTTGATATTTGATCATAAAATAGATTTATAATATAAATATTTACAATATTTTAACTCACAACATGGAAATAATTAGAATTTATTTTCACCAATAACACATTAAAAAAGGGTGATGATGAAACTGAAAACATGAATCACTATGAAATTTTCCAAACTATGAATACAGAATATTACTTACTAGTTTACAATTGGTTTGAATCTGTTAACATAACATGTTACATAGAATCTAATTATTCAATAAAAATTATTTAAAAATTTATTATATAAATTAATACATATTAAATCCAAACATATTGTGAATTTTATGGTGTTTTAGAAAATTTTACGCATAATAAATACATGAAATGAAAAAACAATTAGATTATTGAAAACAACCTTAATGTCATACTAAAATGAAAATGTTCTTTAAAACAACATAGTATTACCTCAAGATGTACATAAAAAGTGTTGATTTATAAAACCCATTATGGGAATAAATAATGCATAAAATATGATAAATCATTATATGTGATCCAATAGAATTATGAAGGTATGATAGTATGATTGAGAATAAAAATCATGAATAATGAATAATGATAAAACATAAAAACATAATATAAATTTATAAATTTATAAACATCATGAAAAATGGAAACATAATCATATATCCAGTATAACTACTAAGAAAACATAACATAGCATAATTAGGTTAACTATCATTCACCATAAATGGAATCTCAAGAGATTAAATCATTACCTGATACATTAGAATGATATATGTTTTTGGGCCCATCCACCACATTCATATCATGTACATGCATATGTTTTCCACATTGATTATATAAAATAATGTTTCACATCATTATTTTTAATCCATTGAATAAGGAGTGTAAAATAGGTACATGGAATTCCCCAATAAATGAAGAATATGTAAATCTACCTGAATACCATCAAGTGGAATTATGAATGATTATTAACTATAAAAATGTTTTCCATTGAAAATTTTAAAATGTTTTGGGTAGCATGATAGGGGTAAATAAGATTAATATAATGGTTAAATGAATGTTAAATGTACAAATAATCACATGAAAATAACAAGGACATTAATATTAATTTAATAAAACATATTTCAATATAAATAATTGGAATGAAGGAAAAATTTAAAGGACGTTCATGAATATAGAGGAGAAGGATATGATATTTTTACAATAAGATGGTACTTCTAAAATATTTGAATGAGCCTCTTAAGAGACTTCGAAACCTTGTGAGGACATTAAAGATGTAAATTTTTAGGAAAATCATGATAAATTTTGTTTGAGTGAATAATAATGGATGTTTTGGTTGGTTTATATATCAAAGTAGAGGATAATTTCAGATCAATTTCCAAACATAGTTTTTAGACTCTATATTATTAAACTAAACCACATACCATCTCTTTGTTATTCCCATGGATTGTATCATAATGAAGTGTTTTTAATAATTTTATATGTTCATAACTAATCTCAATAAATTAAAAATATTGTTGATGTGGAATTGACATATGTTTACAAATAATTGATTTTAATTCCATAATATATAATATTAGTTTATGAGGATTCATTAACATTTTATAAAATTAATAAAATAATTAAAAAAAAACTAATTTATAAGGGAAATATTTATTTTATCGGGGATACGTTTTATTGATTATATTACATATCTTTTGTGTCATTATGATATAATAATACATAAAATAAATTTATAATGAATTTTATTTTTGACAAAAAATATCATTATCTCAAAAAATCTGAAAAAACTCTAGTTAATAATTTCAATTTTATGATTTAAAAAATAATATATATTTAATCAAAATAATTCCATAAATTTGGTGTTTTAGTCATTTAAATAAAAATACTCATGTATTGAAAAATACTAAGGTTATTTACAATAAATTAATTAATATAAAAAGGGATAAATATTTTTATTATTTATTTATTTGGAAATAAATTTTTTATAAAATCAGTATCTAGATACATATAAATATATTATAAAAAAAATAAATATGCTTATTATGTGAAATGAGATTATTTTACTATGGTTCTTTGGTAAAAATTATTTCAGATGAAATATTGATAGTCTTGATCTTCTTCTATAAATGGTTTCATTCATGATTTAGTTCCGAAATTGATGATTGAGATTAACTATTCTCAAATACAAGTGTTTATATCTCCCTTTGAAAATATGGTGAATGTGATTTATATGGGTACAATCACACTAGTTTTGGCCATTGGATCTTCTATATGTGTCAACTGAACATTATTATCAACCGTTATATATACTAATAATATGATCTTTATTCAATGTCTATATTATCAATTCTTATGAGTCATAATAGTATTTTAATATTATAGGATATAACATTCAAAAATAAACCACGTAGTACATGTGTTTTCTATAACATCATTATTTGATAAAGAATTTATTCTATCAAAATGAGAGAAATCCATTTACAAGATTTCAGGACATTACATTATTCCCCTTTTAAAAATTTCATGAAATAATTTCATTTATAAAAGTTCAGGATGATACACTATTACCCCATGTAGATATTTCACCCTTGATATTTTAATTTCATACATTAATACAGAAGATAGTACTTATGTTTAATTTCTTCTTATGATTCCCATGTCGACTCCCCAAACAAGTTGTTCTTCCACAACACTTTGAACAATCACTCCTTCAAATCCTACCTTTCACAATGGTTTGAAACCGTTGGGAAAGTCCCTAAAACCATTTGGATTGATTATCCCAATAGTTTCATATACTATTGGCACTTGGGCCATCGGGATTGATATATACCAACGGTTAACATTGAACCATTGGTATAGAACAATTTGGATCTCAATATCCCAATAGTTGGGACAAAGTGTTCCAATGGTTCAGCTGGTACCGTTGGCATAAATATCTCTAGGAAATATTTTTTTCCCAACTGTTCATCTTTATCCCTTGGGATAAATCTCTGCAAGAATTATATAGACAAATGCCAACGATTTTAAAAACGTTGGCATAGCCCCCCACTCATTTTAATAAACAGCGCCTCCCACTGATTTTAATAGACAATTCCTACAATAAAATGTCAGTAATCAACCTTCAATCTTCAATAACGAAGGAAAACACACAGAAAATAACTTGAAACATGCAAACATGGAATACATACACTAATATAGGAAACCTGCAACCTGAAATCACATAATCACACACTGCAAACACAGAAAACATACATAAAACTACAAATCACAAATAAAGCACACAAAAAATAACTACAAACACAAATAAAACTCACTACAAACAAAAAAAAATTCACAAAAACTAACTGAAATAACCTACAGTGACACATAAAAAAACTGAAAATTCACTTCAATCAAACACATAAACTCACACTAATCAAACACATAAACTCATAGGATTCATGGATTTAACCTTATTCATGAATACATATATGTTATATGACTAGGTATAGGATAAGGATATGAGTACTAAACATTTCAATAAAAACATTTGGTGAAAAGTGTGGGGAGAGATATCATGAATGATCTTAGAGGGGGCCTTTAAAGAGCTCATGGACCATTTGGACCAGTTCTGGTACATGTTTAGAACCCTCAGATTCGGTTGATTTTTTATATCAAGTACTACATGCTAGGGTGGTGGAGGTGTTCACCATTAAGGAGGATAATTGATACTTTTAATTGAACCTATCAACAGTGTCTGTTTCATGTTTGGTTGTACAACGTCAAAATAATTCCCTAGAAAACATCTCACAGCATGAAATGGAATTAGTGACTCACCAAAATTCATTCAATTCTGTGAGTTTTGAAATTAGTAGGATTAAATAGGAGTATTACCACCTATTATACATGTTTACTATTTCAAATAAGATAGTAGGAGAACAATATATATTCTCCATGATGTGGTAGATCATGAATAACATGATTTTTCTACCAAGGTAGATGCACTATGATAGGCTGTAGAGGTAGGGACTGCATCAATTGATTAATTGTGCCAATTTGAAACTTATCTTAGCTAAAAGATAAAATATCCCTTTGAGTATTATGAGAACATACTAGAATTATTCTTTATTCATAGGAAACCACTTTTACCTTGGAAATCAATGATAATATTCCAAGATGTGCATATTACTCCGTTATTTTGATTTATTAACATAGAAAAACATTTGAATTCAATGTGTATAAAAAAAGTATTAAGAGCCTCTATAACCCATTAAACACTAACAAGATTATTCATTTATATATTTCCATGGAAATGATTATAACTATGTTCCATGGGAGTCATGGATTCTAAGGATGTTAAATGAAAGGAAATATATTATCGCAGTAGACCTATAGATATAGTGTTCACAAGCCGTCTATGTTTAGAGAAGGTTCTTTAGTGATTTTATGGAAATGAAATCTTTTTGACGATAGGACTCTAAGTGGATAAGATATCGAATCGGATATGATTGGTCTAACATATGTCTTATAATTGGGATGATATTTGTATGTTCTAGATGATGGTTTAGATGAAGTAAATTATTCCTAAGAGGATTGGGCCTTTTAGTGATAGGTGTGTGAATTGTACGTCTTGCATTTGATGAGTAAATATATATAATGATGGATTGTAATATTGGTCGATTCATAGAGTGGGAAGGTCCCTCCGAGTTTATGTAATGTATTATGAAAGGTTTTACTTCATTTAATGATTCAAGAGTTCAAATAAGGAGATGAAGAATGAGATTCTAGAGTGGGAATTGGGTATGGTCGGACAGATTGGCATTATAATGCCAAGAAGCTTGGTGTGATTTACTATAGTATGGAACATGGTTAGTGGGACTTAGTAATAATATATGATTTTGATGAGGTTATTGACCTGATTATTGAGAATATAATTAAAGAATGGTCAACATTCTGAGAGAATACTATAGTGTGTTGGATGAGGATTATGGCCAGTGAGTAGCAACTAGGACTGGTCTGAGGGACCATAGAGGATTCCCATGTGTATGAGATAATAATGTAGTTGGGTTCGACATGGTGTGCTTTTGTGACTAGGAGAATCATTAGCTGAAAAATCCTCTTTGTTTCATTTGATGTTGAGATGTGAATCGAGGCATGGGATAATCCTGGAGAGATTAGTCTAGACTATGTGATTGGTAGGATAGACTAGGATACGAATATTCAAATGGGGAGGCAATACATAATATGAATTGGTGGTGGAATGATAAATCCAATGGTAGGGAGCACCATAAGCCTGACATGTGTTGAACAATGACACCATCAGTGTTTTTAGATATATAGGCTTTGTTAAACACAGAAAGGGGTGGGCAAGAGGCTAGGAAAACAACCCAAAGGGGTTTCTCCATATGATAAGGTCACAACAGACATGATAGAATAAATCATCTATTAAATATGTTATAACAAGGTATCGTCCGAAGGTTGTAGTGAGAAGAAAAATTATGCAACGTCTAAAGGGAATTGAAATGGCGGAAAAGAATCATACACCCTAGACAAACCATTTACAAATTCATTCACTTTCATAATCATGACAATTTCATTTATAATATTCAAAGGGTGAAAATGAAAGTGTCACTGTCAACACATATGCCTACTCGAGCAATGCCATTTGATCTAAATGAGTATGATAAGTCAAATTCTATTATTCAAAGAAATCAAAAACTAACTATACATAAAACAAACACCAACAAGAGTCATATGGAAAACTCAAACCAAATTATAACATGATACAAATAACCACTAATAATCTTTGGTTTTGAATTCCGCGCACCTCCATTGGAGGGGATTTATTATAAAATCAGGGCATGGATTTATCAGAAAATTAATTTAACTATATTTAACATTTATTCTAAAGCTCATTCAGCACAAATAAAAGGAAATATGTTAAACAACTAGATCATAATAACTATCACTGTGAGTTGTCAAAAACAGCGCACCTCCATTGGAGGGGTTTTATTATAAAAACATGATTGTATTTATCAAATGAAATTATTATATTATGGAATAGTTATTCAAGATATTAAATTCAATATATTTAAGCATAATTATAAAAGAATCTAAATTCAATTTAAATCATTCTTGAATTTAAGAGGCTATGAGAGGGACCATATGTCAACGTGGAACCATGTCGACCACTTCAGCTCTTAGATATTTCTTACTAAAATATTCTTCTCCCCCACTAGGTATATGCACCATAACAAACTTTCAAGGACAACTAGCCCTTATGCACACACCTGCAAGGCCATGAGCATGCACAAGGGGATCCTTGCACATATTATTATATGCACATACCAATCTCCACTCACCTTCATATGCATTTATATATATATATATATATATACATACATACATAGGCACTCATAGCCTCATACTGCATAATCACTGTCATTTATGACTATACACGTAACAGGGGAACCCACATACGTATAGTTACTTATGAAAATGCATGTGAGTTTCCCTTGACATGGTGACATGAAACCAATGATCAAGGATAAATGCATTGCACAACAGATATTAGTAACCTTAAAACACTTAAAGGACACAAAATTACTGGTGAGAAACCAACCAATGACATTAAAGCCTTACCCGGTTTGGAATCAGAGAACCAAATCCACCCAAATCAAAAGGAAATGATTCAACACCCTATGAAAAACATAATATTGAGTCAAGAACACAGAAAGCCCCAAATACAAGAGGTTTAATTCAAGTAATAATCATAGAATCTTACCTAGGATCAAATTTGGTAGACTGAATCAATCTGAACCCCTTGGTATAATATAACTACCCTCTGTCCATAGAAAGTAGTAAAAGACAAAATTGACCAATGCGATAAAAAATTAAAATAAAAACTAAACTAAAAAATACATGTCTCCTGTGACTATACATGTCACCTCCAGACATATAAGAACCACTGTTCTCCATGTGTCAAATCACATTCTTACAAGGAAGGGGAAATTATATAAATAAATATCTACCATGTTTATGATTGAAAATTAGAACTGAAATGGAAACCATCCAATAAATAGATTGTAGAATTAGATTATTAATTTAAAATTCTTGAAGATTATCCTACGATATTTTAGAAGGAAAATCAAAAGCAGTTGAACATGTTTTTTGGTGGTGTAATTTTGTTTGTCATGGATCTATCATATGTTTGACATTGATTCCTAATTTATTGAATTTGATTAGTGGTAAGGGAAAAGAGACAAGGTTATAATGTTCTTAATCAGTTGCTATAAATGGATCCACACCAATGAAGAAGGTTGAACGTGATAAGAGAAAATTTTTGATCATATAGTCTGATGAGTTCTAAATACATTAACCAAAAAATCAAGAAACATTGAGAGTTCTCTAATTATTCAAGTGAATATGATATTTTCAAATAGTAATAAACATGTGAATGAAGACAAAACCATGTTTCCTTAACGTAAACATGTTTAAAAGGAGATAAATAATTATGCACATTGAAAATAAAACATTTTTGAGCTACAATAAAAAATTTCCCTTGTGTTGAGAAAAAAGCATCAGTCTGTGTCAAAGCATAAAAGTTGATAAACCCACCTTATTACCATAATTATTGATATAAAACAACACTTGAATGGAAATTTCACGTATCAGGGACTTCACATATATATTTTTTTTAAGGAAAATTATTTTTCAAAATGAATTCTTTATATAGTGCTGTTATTCTATTGAAAAAATTAGTATGGAGAAAATAGGAAAAAACATTATTGATAATCACATATCTAAAATAGTTTCAACAACATTACCATGGGTTAATACCATATTTATAGGGAACATTGAATGTAGATAACACTTGATAATTTAATAAAACAAGGTTACCTATTCAACTTTATGTGAATTGAAAAAGAACATCACATTTATACATAAACCAATTTCCCTTCACATGAATCATATAAATATTAAAATATTATGCATTAGATAACATTTTCATTTTTAAATTATAATACTCTATTGACATGACAACTGCATCAAAAAATCCTCAATTGTATGAATAATTATACATAGAAAATATTTTTTACATTTTTATGAGCTCCAAATTATTTCATAGAGAATAATATATTCTTTATAAAACTAGAATAACATCATATATTGTTCGCCTAAATCATACAGAAAAAATGTTAACATGGAATCTTATATCTGAAATTCCAGTGATTTATATCTAAAAACACTACAACGATAACTATTTTAATGTTATGAGAAAACAAAAATCAATCATATACCACAAATAAATGAAACAATATGAAATTATAAAAATTGAATCACCAATACTCAAGCTAAAAAATGAATAAATTAACCATACCAGAAGAATATTTAGGAATCAATACCAAAGAATATTAGAAGAAGTGGATGCTTGACTAGAGAGGATCCTCAACCGAGGTGGGATGCCCAACTAGAAGGGATGCTCGACAAAGGGCGATTCACAACAGGGGAGGGAAAGCATTGCCTAGGGTGGATTCCCATCAGGTGAGGGAAAGCTTGACCTAGGGGGGATTCGCGTCGGGTGAGGGAAAGATAGACCTAGGAGGGATGTGCGACCTCGAATGGGACGCTCTATTAGAGGAGGTGAGAAGGGGGATATGTGAGGGATGGGGAGTGGGAATGGGAGGGCGGGGAGTGGAAAGTAGGGAGCGGGGAACGGAAAGTGGCGAGCTGTGAGTGATGAGCTAGGAGTGGAGAGTGGGGAGCAGAGAGCGGGGAGCGAGGAGCAGGGAATGGGGAGTTGTGAGTGGCGATCGGTGAGTGGGGAGTGGGGAGCGGCGGGAAGCGATTGGCGAGGGGGATGAGATTGGTAGAAAGGTGTGATTAGGATGGTAGTGGCGGCGAGGGGGAGTCGGTATGGAGAGAAGTGATGTTGAAGGGATGAAAAAGTCGGGTGTGATGTGAGGGGAAGTGAGGATGGGAGGAGGGTCGATAGTAAAGTAATTTTAGACTACACTTGGTCTTGATATGGATAATCTTATCTACCATAAGAAACTGGAAAAATGATTTTTATTCCAAGAGAAGATAATGCAATATGATTGGCCATAACGTCTCTTAGGGCTCAGCCCCAACTTGAAAACAAGGTGGTTTTTCAAGCGGGTGGGAAGTGATAGAAAGATGCTGCGTAAGAGGCTATGTAAGTGGTGTATTGTGTAGGGTGTTGTGAGATTCTAGTGGCGGGGAAGGAGATATTAAATAATGGATGTATTTATATTTTAACTTTAGTGTTGTGTTGGCATTTTAGTTGATAGGTAATAAATGTGGGTTCGGGAAGTTGGTACAGGGATATCGTAAAATGTTCTTTTCTTTGTATATCTTGCCCAACAAGATTATGGCCACACCATTCAGCCTTGGATTTTGGAGACTTCTCAGAATGTTCATCTCCCTTTCTTCATTCTTCTTCATTATTCTTCTTTTTTTTCTTGGGTTTTATGTCCTATGTCATTTGATAATAATATAAAACTACATATTTATCTTTGTCTTCACCTAAGTTTCTATTAGGAAGTATCATGGTGAAGAAAAATTCTTTAGTACCTTTACTGTAAAATTACAATGATTCTGATCTACCTTTGTTTCCAAGGGTCCACTGGGAGTATAGTGAAGATTCCCAACCCCAGATTTATTTGTGGGTATTATAGTGATTTATTGAAAAAATTTCAGAAATATTTTTAGTCCTTTGTTTTTTCCAATATTTCCACATGCAGTGGCAACTCTCCCTATATTTTACATCTTCTCTTTTTATCTTGAACTCCCTATATAATTTATTTATATCAACCAATTTAAGATATTTCTTCACATATAAGGTCTATGAAACAAGTTTAAGAGAACACCTAAAATATGTATCATTATTTTAATAATCTTGAAAGTGTTCTATATAAATTTTTTAATTTTGGAATTATTGAAAATTGACTGAAAACTCACATATAAAGATAAAATGGTCAATGAAAATGGATGAGTTAAGTCATAATGTTATATAAAAAATTTTATATTTATCAACATGCACGGTTTTCAATATAAATATATCAATAAAACATGTATTTCATCATTAAAAAATGACCTTGAGAGTAAGGGCATAAGAAAACCTACCTCGAATAAACAACACATGGAAATGAATGCATCTCCTCTAATGGTGGATGGGAAAAAAACCAATAAGAAACTACCATTAACCCTAAACACCAAAAAAACCACAAAAACCAGGTCATCCCCTTAAACTAGGGTTTGACAAAACCAATCATTACAATAAGGAAAGGGAACCCGCAAGGAAACTAAGAAATATAATTAGAGACCAGTGAGTTTACTAGAAATTTTTACATCCACACTTATATACACAAAGAAATATAATTGTTGATAGACATATAGAACCATCCAAAAATCAAGCCACCCATCGGTATAATTTTCCCAGATTCATCGATCGACCGACATACCTCTAGTGGTACTAATTATATGAAGAATATGTTGAAAAGGTAACAGAGTAATTAATTTGAGACGAAAAGGAAAGATCATATTGTGAGAAGAGAATGGATGGAATGTCTTGTTGGAGAAACACCATAAGAACAGTGATTAGATGGCGGGCCATGGATTTTAAATAAAAAACCTTTTCTATGGGAACAAAGCAATTATAATATAAGAACACTAAAATAGACATATATGTTCAAAAAATTAATTTTTTTCTATATAACCAGTAGGAAAATAAAATTATAGACTAATAGAGTTATGCATTGAAGGAAATTAGTATATACCTTCTTTTGATGTTGGGGGTGGCACCTGCTGAGCGAATGATACGATGACTGGAGGAGTTCTACCTCATGGTGAAAGCCGTAGATCTCATCCGGGCTACAGAATAGGGAAACACCGCCAGAGAGAAATGATATGTTAGTAGAGGGGAAGAAATTGAACACTTGTTATGTGAAATGTGTCAGGGTTGAAATCAATTAAATAACTTCAAATTTGAAATTTAAAAAATGTGATCTCGCTTTATTGAAGTAGTGAGTCTGCACGGGTGACCGATTTTTCTCCGAGTATGTGCATTTGAAGCTATAGAAAATCAATTCTTCAGTCGTTGAAGGGGAAATTTTGATCTTCAAACTCGTATGATTTTACAAGTTTCCTCGCTAGTTTGTCTACCATGTAGGAGAGAGTTTATGAGATGAGCATGATGGATAATATGGGAGAATTATAGCATTGCGAGGGTGAGGAGATTTTGCGGGGGATATGCACTCACCTGATGAGTACAATGAATAATCGTTCCAGAAGAGGATTGTGGGGGTGTGAAGCGTTTTTAGGGGAGAGACACACAGGGATGAAACTGAAGGGATTGAATTATGAGGGAAAACATACCTATGGTATTATTAAAATCTTAGGGATAGACATGCCTTCCACATCTATAACAACGATTTTCTTAAACCGTTGGTATAAATGTGACGGTAAAAACAAATTTTCTTATAGTGAATTGTGTTATCTTATTTCAAAGAAAATTTTATCTCTAATCTATGTTATTCACCAGATGATCCTCATCTAAAAGATAACTCCCCAACGATAAAACATGTGGATTCTTACATGTGAGGGATTTTTTTCACTTCATTAAGAGGGATAAATAGTATGAATAATTTTCCTGAGATTGGTATGGTGAGAGACCTTGTTGATATGGCGCAACTCCAAAGAGATCATGAATCTAAAAGTTCTAATGTATCTTGAACTATGTTTTCCCATTCTTCTAAAAGGTCATGTGTTTCTTCATTGATGATATCTAAAGGAACACATTGTTAATGAATTCAAACTCCATGTCTTTTCAATGATTTTATTCATATTTTTCTATCGACTATCTGGGGATTTCATATTACATTGTATGGTTCAATCCTTCGGTATAGTCTCTTGTAAAATACTAGGCACCACTATATTCTCCTCTACACCTTTATCCAAGTATATCCGAGTATGACACATTTTTCTATTAATTTCTTCATAAGGTTTCATTTGAATACTATAATTGAAACTAAGGTTATATGAGAACTCTACTTGTGGAAGGTGATGGTCTCAACATCCATGAAAATCAATTGAACATGATCACACCATATCCTCCAAAGGGTGAAATTTTCTTTTAGACTAACCATCTATTTATGGGTAATATATAGTTCTAATGTTTAGTTCTATATTCAATTCATTATAAATTCTTCTCTAAAAAATCATATTTAACATCAGATTTTGATTAGATATAATTGAGTGTAGAACTACATGACTACATATAATTTATATATATATATAAATATATATATATATTTTTTGTTCAAGATGGAAATATTCCGTGATAGTAATGAAAGTTGATAACTTTATAAGGAGATCAATAACCACCCAGATAGCATTATTTACTTTAGGTGTCCTCTGGAGTCATATGATGAAATAATCGACTATGTTTTCCCATTTCTACACAGGTATAAAAAATTGTTGCATCGTACCCATAGACTTATTTCATTTCTCCTTGACTGGTTTGAATACTATATAGAAGGATACAAAGTCCAAAATCCCTCACATCTTGGTATCCCAAAATAATTCTTCTTGAAATATTTATATATGTTATTGATTATTGGATGAATTGATAATAATGATATATAAGCATCATCCAAAAGGTCCCTCCTAAATTATATTTTTTATGGGACACCTATCTAGGTTCCAAATCATATACATCTATATTAAATAAATATTATCTCTGAAATATTCACTACCTACTTATATAGTAACTCATCTTCATTCTGTGCCTCTCTAAACCACTAAATATTTTATGGATGGGAATTAATTTTATCAAGGTAGGATAAATATCATCTTATTATTTCCATGTCATAAATTTTCATGTCAAATTGAATTTGATACATTGGGGTCCTTATAATTGATAATGATGTGGGATCAATTCCACTCAAAGAATCTTCCACATTGGTTTCCATCCCATGTTTGTAATTTATTGAAAAACCCAAATCCTTTAACATATCTTACCATCTTCATTTATGCATATTAAGATCCATTATGTGAATACTTACATGGGGTTTTTATGATCGTATATAAGACATAATTCTCTCTAAGAGGTAATTACTTTATATAATCAATTTAATTATCCATATAGATAATTATATATCCTAAGTTGTGATGTTATTCTCATGGACTAGTAATTGGTGGGAGAAACAAGATATCACTTTTTCTTCTTTTATGATTAGACAACCTAATAACATTTTAATGAATCACTAATGATCACAAATCCTTGCTACTACAGGGTAATTATTGCCAAGTTTGAGTGATTATCCTCTTATTCTCATCTTCAATTCATTCCATTCTATCATATTTCATGAAAACATATATCTCTTATGAGTAAGCTTAATTAATGATCCTAAACATGATATGATTCTCAAAAAACGAATATAGTTCCTATCTACTCAAAGGACACTGCGTATTTCGATAAGATATGTTGACTTGGGACATCATCCAATTTCCATTATTTTTTAAGGAACTATAAATATCTCTTTCCTGGTGAGAACATGTCCTTGGAATTTTACTTTGTCAGGGTATAATTTTGATTGGGAACTTAACATCTCCTTTGGGAAGAAAATATGAAACTATTCTGGAAACACATAAACAAATTCCCTTAAATTGGTAATTTTATCTGGGATGATATCTTATTTAGTAAAAATAATTTTAGAATGATATTCTTTATCAAAATGAAAAAAATATCCTTTTTGAGATGGTGGTACCAATGAAAATTGAACCTCATCCTTGAATTTTTCTTTATAATTGGAGGGAGATTCAGGATACATATGTAAATTTCAGTTCATCAAAAATTAATGATTGATATAAATATTGATATTTGATCTATCCCTATACTTACATAAAAATAATATAAAAGAAATAAAACAATGTCTTATTTGAAATTTATGCAACAAATATTTATAGGGGATGAGTTATATTCATGGGATTAAACAATTTACCCATTCTTTGTCATGGCTGATAAATCAACATCGATGTTTAATAGTGGTGATTGAATAGTTCGAGTAAACATGAATGATATGAAAGCATTCATAGAACCACAAACAAAAATAACATTTTAAATCCATGAATGGATGATAATTCTACCTCTTACTATCTGAAAATATTTTTAATCCTTAACATCATCAAAAACAGTCTTATAGAGTTTATTTTTTTAAATATTATAAACATAAATGTGAAACTATGATTATTTATGGGATAATTGAAAAATGACTTATATTATATAGCCTATGAATTTATACATTTCAATCCATGTTATTCGAGATCTATTTAATATCACAAGTTCTTATGTAGCTTTTTTACTCCATTAGTAATGGTTCTTAAGCGGATTTTTAATTTACCAAATAATATCCCGATATAGTTTTAATCCTTTTTTTATAAAGTCCCATTGTTATGAACCAGGTAATGATTGATTCAAAATAATTTTTTTGGTTATTAACCTTATTTACATTTCTACCAGAGCTGCATCTACTTTTAACGTTTAGTCTTGGATGTATTTTAATCCAAACCACTTACTATATACATTACTAATATTAACAATTGTTTCCTATTTTTAGTATTTCCCCAAATGATTTTACTAGAGTTTTATAATCCTAATCTGAAAAATAATGAGACATTTATCTAGATCCAACTATGAAAACACATATTTTAATATAATTAATTTTATCATTTATTATATAATCATACAAATAATACAATCCCCAACGATTTTTAATTCTATTATATTTGAGTAATTTTGTAAAAAACATAACAATAATAAATAATAATAAAAATTTATTATCAAAAATTGTATTAACATTCTCCAAAATTTACTTCATTTCCCTAAAACTAAATTTGGAAATTTTGAGTTAATAATGTTATACTTATGAATTATCCATTCCTTCATTCAGTGTGGGAGATTGTTGAGTCATTAAGCATTCCATATGACTTTACCATTCCTTCATGTTTTGAAAATCACAAACAACTTATCTTAATGAAAATATCATTTTACCATTTTTTAATTCTAAAAGGAAAATTTCCTTCCCCAAGGAAATGTATCCTAACCTTGTTTCATTGTCCATATCATAGTTTTTCATACGTATAAAATCTGAATTGAGAACAAAAAACCTCAGAATCCTATAAATACCTAGATATGAAGCATTCTGTTCTAGGAACCGAATTCTTAGTATTCTGGTTACGAACTCTTCTGAGTTCTGACTCCGAATTTTTAATCAAAATTCTGGTTATGATCATTCTATGTTCTGACTCTGAATTCTCAATCAGAATTCTGGTGACGAACTTTCTATGTTCTGACATTGAATTCTGAATACAAATTCTGGATACGAACT
Source organism: Viscum album (assembly GCA_963277665.1). Taxonomy (NCBI): domain Eukaryota; kingdom Viridiplantae; phylum Streptophyta; class Magnoliopsida; order Santalales; family Viscaceae; genus Viscum; species Viscum album. Next base: position 1,718,482,473 of record OY728130.1, read on the forward strand.
ATATGAGTTTTGACTCTAAATTCTGAATTTTAATTATGGTTACAAACTTTCTTGAGTGCTGAATCTAAATTCTGAATATCAGTTCTGGTTACAAAATTCTATGTTTTGGCTTTGAGTTATGTATATGAATTCTGGATATGAACTTTTCTAAGTTTTGACTCTGAGTTCTCAGAATTCAGACTCTAAACTCTTTTGTGTTCTGATATTTTCCCATTTCCATTCTGGTATATGTAATGGTTGTAACATCCCCTGATACTTATGTCCCTAAGCCTTAACTTTTTTAAAAACCAACCATCGAGAGAAATATTCAGAGGAATCTCTTTTTATTTCATAACAAAAGTAGAACTCTATCAGGACCCTATAAATTATTTTTCATAAAGGTTTAATAGATAATGTAGAACTATGAGCCTCATAAAATAAATCCATAATTAATTATATTAAGGAGGAACAAAATCCCAATTTTTGAAGTATATTATTTCATAATAATTAAGGTTGAATTCATGAACAATTTTTACCTAATTTTATAACTCAACATCTCCCTTTTGTGATTCTTTATTCATCACTTTTATAGGTAGATGAATAATAATATGAGAAATATAATATTTCCCCCATTCCATTAAATTTTCGAGACCCAACCTTGGCCAATACATAAATATTGGGTCTTTCATGATCCTCTTCTTAGATAAAGTGGCATAGTATTTTCGACTAAAAGCATCTGCCACCTTGGTCTCTTTCCCTAGATGGTAATGCAAAGATTTTTCTTAATCATTAATCAACTCCATCCATCTTTTTTGGTGAATATTCATCTCCTTTTGTGTGTAATAATACCTTAATCTTTTATGATATGTACATATATCACACCATTCCCTATAATTATAGTTCCCCTATATTTTTAATGTAATGATTACCATAGCTAAAACCAAATCATGAGTTGGGTAATTTTGATCATGGATTTTCAACTGTCATGAGGAATAATCTATCACCATATCATTTTTTAGGAGATAACTCCCTAGCCAAATTTTGGATGAATCACTATAGATTGCAAATCCTTCTCCACTACAAGGTATCGTGACCATAGTTTCACCATTAAGCATTGTTTTTAGAACATTGCAATTGTCTTCAAATTCCTCCATCCAAATGAGCACAACTCCTTTCTGAGTTAACTTGATGAGTGGATTAGATAATTGTGAAACAACACTCACAAAACGTTGATAATATCTATCTAACCCAAGAAAACATTGGATCTAAGTTACTATTTTTTGTCTCAATAATATTTCGATAACCTATAGTTTCTTTATCCACATATATCCCTTATAATGAGATTTTGTGATCCAAAAATGAATATTTTGAAGCCAAAATTTACAAATGGTAAATTTTGAATAGATATTCCCCTATCTTTGTGTCTTTAGTAATATTATCATGTGATATTTGTGTTTTTCCTTTATTTTTTTTAAAAGGAAATAATATCATCTATAAATAATTCCACAAATTGATCAAGCTATTTTCTAAAGACTCTATTCATTAGATCTATGAAGATAACAAGGGCATTAGTATGTTCAAAAGGCATAACTATAAATTCATAGTGTCCAGACCTTGTATAGAATATATTATTTGGTATATCCTCCATTTTTAACCTTAATTTATAATACCCTAAATGAAGATTAACTATGGAAAAGTATTTATCTACATGTAGTTGGTAAAATAAATCATCAATGCATTGGGAAGGTTTTTTTATTGATAGTGATCTTGTTAAGTTCTCGATAATCATTGTAGAGTCTCGTTGATCCAGCTTTCTTCATAAAAAACATTGTCTGTTCTTCCATAGGTCATGCACTAGGGTGTATGAATTTGTTATCGAGATTCTACTGAAGTTGCATCTTTAATTTCTGTAACTCAATTGGGTCCATTCTATAAGTTTTCTTTGAAATAGGCATAGAACCCGATGTGAGTTCTATTAAAAACACAACTTCACGATCTGGTGGATGGCCTAGAAATTATTCTATAAACAAATCATCAATAAACTATACAATGTGTGTATTAATAATAATTATTTTCTCCCCAACCATGTGAGATAAGTTTTATTCATTTATTTGATTCAAGACCCATATGATTGAGGAAATTTTCCACTGGAAATTTGTATTCATCCATGCATTGATAGATGATCATAGATTGATTCGGAATATGAAATGTGACTTCTCTTTTTTTTTAATTGATATGATTTTAATATAAAAATAATAATCCATGCCAATAATCACTTAAACTTCCACAATAGGAATGTCAAACGATTTTTAGGAAGTACATTACCACAATCTTTAGTGGGAGTAGAATTGTAAACTTTTGATGCGAATGCTGTTCCATTTGGAGTTTTCAAAGATAACAAAAAATAAAATTGTTGCAATAATATTGTGATACCCTTAGAAAATTATATTGAAATAAAATGGGGGGTGTATCAAAAATAAAATAAATCATTTGATACATTAGAGTTTATATTATGTGTACCTTTAGCGACATCATTATCAAACTCCACGTTGGTAATAGTAATTACATGTTACATTCATTTGCCTCTATTCATAAGAGTTTTTTGATGCTGATAATCAAGAATAACCATTAGTTTAGGGAATTGGTTAGAAAAATTCTCTTTCCCTTACACTTATAACCATGTTGTGAATGAAGTGAATTCCATGTATCATTTTCTTCGTTCGCATTAGTAGACATCTTTTCCCATCAATTCATCAATCAATTTTCTGATGACATTATATTATACACTTAAAACATTTACTAGTACCCTTAAGACAATTCCCTCTATGTTTCTTTCCACACAATGAGCATAAGGGGAAGCTCATCTTATTTTCTTTCTGGTCTCTATATTTTCCTTTGAATTTTATTTTTCTCTTCCTACCAAACCCATATGAATTATAGGTTACTGTAATATCTATCTCATCATTTAGATCACATCGAACAGTTTCTTCATAGCTATATAAGTCTCTTATGGTTAATTCCCATCAGAGACTTGGTTTTATATGACTATAGAATAAATCAATCACACTATAAGAATGAATTATAATTTGAGAAGTGTACCTTGGATGTATTGTAAAACATTCTTTGTGGGTACCGACAGATTCATCATCCTTTTTCTAAAGGTCAATTAACACCTTATCTATATTTTTTCGGAGAATATGATGAATGTAATTACTGAAAAATATGTTCTTGTACTCGTCCTATTTCATGGAATCAATTTCATATATTTTACTCATATTCTTGATATGATTCCACCATTAATCATCTTCATCATGCATATGATATACTATTAAGATGATGTCATCATTTCTAGAACATTGTAGAACTGAAAATATCTTTTCAAATGTAATGATCCATTGTTCCGCCATTAATGGATCAGAATACCTGCTAAATAAAGGTGGCCACTGCCATTTGAAGTATTTAGTAGAATGTTGATCCCTCTTTTTTTCATTTGGAATTCTGAAATTGTTCATAGCTTGATAATGTTGTCTGAGTAGGGATATAATATTATTCATTTCTATTCCTATAACATTTTGTTTCTCAAGGGGATAATAATTTAATTGTCTATCGCATTCATCATTAACTTGGTTCCTTTGGGTTCCAACTAATGACTAAAAAAGAATCATAGTGTGAGAAACACAAATAATAACTAAAAAACATCCAAATCATGAATAAAATTTCAATTATGGACACTTTTGGTTTTATCCTAGGTTATTCGTGCTCATTTCTAAAATAATAGAATTGAATCTCATAATTAGAAATATCTTTAATTATTTCTAATCCTGGTTCCAAAAGGATAAATATACCGTTTCAATGATACCAATAATAGCATACCATTATTTACATATATTTCTATCACTTCAAAATTGAAGTATATTTATTACACCATATAACAACCCAACGATAGGACCATATTAGTATAACGTCTTTAGAAACTGGGAATCATAAACAAATGTTTCATAAAACATATACATTTTCTCCCGTTTATTTCATCTTCTCTAGAATCGTTTTTTATTATCATACTTAATACCCTTGTTAATTTCTAGTTGAAAAGAAACAAATAAAAGGGTGAGCTCAAATTCTCAGTATGTTTAAATAAATTAAATGAAAATCATGTCATATTCATAAGAACATACCATTTGAAAATCAAATCTGGTATATAAAATATCCCAATATCATATCATGGTATAAATAATAAAAGTGAAATGTAATCCCAATAGTAAGAACATAAGACATTAAATTTTGTGTCGTACACACATATGCATATAAAATCACTTCATTTGAATCAAGGCTCTTTTACAGGACCACCATAGCAGACAAAGTCCATCAATGAACTGAGTTCTCTCCTTGTTCCAGCCCAATATCATGGAATCAGATTAACTTTTACATCAATCCATGTATATATGATAAGATATAAATCTTTTCCTAATGAATTCAAGGGATATATAGGTCTCACCCTTCTCATAATGAAACCATTATTAAATGTTCCACAAAAACATAGAATCATTCACTGTTGTATAACCCATGTAATTAAATTGGATTCCTAATCATAATTCCATCATAATAAATATAAAACCAATGAATTTATTAAATAAAACTACCTCATAAACACAATAAAATAATCGTAACAACATGGATTGAAACATAATCTTATATAATATTAGATGTAATTGTTTTTTGATAAAACACTTGAGCATTCTTCATGAATAATATATCATTTTTTATTCAAAAACGTTTACTTTTCTCAAAATGTTTTGAAATTTTAAAATAAATGAATTGAGTTCAAAAAAAATGTAAACATGTAGAGTAGGATTCATGTAAATAAGTAATTATTAATATGTAAAAACCAATTCATTACATATATGTTAAAAAAATTCTCTGTGTACTTTTGTAGGTAATGTAAAAAGGTACTTCGTATGGTAAATGAAATAACAATTCTTTCTAAATCATGTAGTAAAAGTAATCATGGGTAAAAATGACTTATAATATAAATATAATAATGATACACATTTTATGAGATTTTTTTCCTGAAAACATTTACATGGATGATAAATATATCCCTAGTACAAATATATGAATAACCAATTGCAGATAAAATGAGACTGGAAAAGATATCCCTTACCATAAGTCTAATATTATTCGTATGTATCTAAACCTCCTCTATAATGATTTAAATAATGTTATTGATTTATTAAATAATCAAAAACATGTTTATGAAAACATTTATTATCATATTTTCATCTATTTTTTAGTAACACTACATTGTTACTCGTTATTCGAGTATTAACTACATTTTGTTATTATGTGTGTTTTGAAGGATAAGATATTATTCCTCATTTTAGGATATAGTTATATCATTTATAGAAAGGTATTATTATAATATATATAATATTTATTCATTCAATTTATTTATAAAATCACGGTTTAGTGATGATTATGTAGAACAAATCACATAGCACCATGGAGATGGTAAGCCGTATGTACGCACGAGCGACGATATCATTCTCCTAATTGTTAAATGGTATTGAAGAGGAAGGTGTATAGTATCTCAGAATTAGTATCATGTGATATTAATAATATATAGTTATTACTTGCACCATTAAACTCATCCAACTACATTGGTGTCGAAATAAAGATTACACCACGGCGTGGAGATGGTAAGTTGTACATACGCACAGGCAGTGATTTCATATTTCATAGGATGGATAAATGGTGAAATAGGTTAATTTAATATATATAATAACATATCATAATATTAGTGATACTGATGTTATTAATTAATAATTAAATAACTAAATAAGATGAATTAGAAGAAAAAAATAATTTTCAACGAATCAGCATATAAGATTAACTCATCCTCGATGTGCCTCTTTTAAATTTTTTCTTAGGTAACTAGAGTTGCCCTATTGTATAAGGACCTAGAAAAAAAACATTACATAATATTGAATTTAATGTATAATTCAATGTGAGGATCTTTTCAGGTTTAGTGTTTTATATAATTAGGACATAACTATTACATCTCAAAAGATTACAATGTAGACACTTATACCCAGTTTATATTTTTTCTTAAAATAAAATCTATTGAAAAAAATATTCAAGACTAGTTCCATGTTTTAGACAGTATTATTTTTTCCTTGATCCCATCTTTGACCCTATTAATCTTTATTTTCAGTGAAAAACATTTCAAAACATGGGATGAGCATAAAAAGATCAGTATGATTTATAAAAAAAAGAAAGAAAAATTTGTTAATTAATACCTACAAAACATAAAAACATTAAATTACCTCAAATAAACCTAAGATTTATTATTAAAACTTATTAATCACAATTCATAAAGGTAAAATATGGCATTCATATCACAATTACTTTGTAGTTATCACATCAACATAAGGAGTTACATTAGAATACCCATCATAGTATATTACCTAAATCTATTAGGAAAACATTCATGTTTACCTCTAACACATTACCCAATGAATTGGGGAGCTATCTCGGGTGGACCCACCCTAGGGTTATCATGGAACCACCCATATATGTAAACAATGCCCATTAACCATAACATATTCATAACACATAAACCAAACATAAAGAAAAGATAACATTTACACATTACAAACACAATATATCATATAAATATATTGACATAACAAATCCATTATAAAAACCATGTTCAATACCAAAATATGTAAAAATTATATGGTATTTATTTTCCATTAAAAAAACACTACGTCTTGTTAAGGAATCCAAATATCAAATAATACCCACGGCGGCGAAAAGGGTATTTTCACCACATACGTTAAAATACATTCTTTTTGTCATTCAGTAAAATTCCTCATAGGAAAAGATTTCAATTGAAGTAAATAAAAATTAAAACATTTTTATATATATTATAAAAAAATTTCAGGTATACAACAATATATTCCTCAATGAATGGAGATTGAGATGAAGTCACTTACCTCGTGTCTCACTTGACTCGATCATTCTTTAATATCCGTAATAATAAACTAAAATTAATTTATACTTTCTTAATAACCTTTTTTAATTTTATTATACCTTTTATATCTATTATTATCATGTTATAAACATTTTTTTAATCATTTAAGTTAATAATATTCGTTTTGTTGATATTTGGTACTTGAGTAAAAAATGAACACCTTATATTTAATAGTTTTCAATGTAGTGAATAGTCCATTATATCCAGAATGATATTCATTATTTAGATATCATATATATCATATATATATATCCATTATATAAATATATAAATATATATATATATATATATTTATAACATCACATATCATTTGGAGCTAATAAATGAAATGCACCATTCATGGAGACGGTAAGTCGTATGTACGCATGAACGCTACTTTCATTTCTATTTAGAATATTAATAGAATTAAAAAATAATTATAGATAAGTATACTATAATTAAATTATAATATCATATATAATATCATTAAACCCATCCTTTATACATCCCATATATAGAATTAACTAGCCATATAACATTGATGGACCGGTTTTCATCACTTCTTCAAGTAAAATTATAGCGTTTACCCATAATGGAAACCATAAAGGTATGCTATAAAAAAATAAGAAAAAATAAAAATAAACCTAATATATATCATATATAAAGTTAGTGTCATCTTAATGTCCACCAAAATAGGTGGTATGAGATAATCGAACAATCATAGTTTCGTGAGGCGTTAGTTTTCCATCCACAGAAACAGTATGTTCTTCACCCATTAGATGGAGGTGTGTGTAAGTGTAGATTAAATACATATCATAAGAAAATAATAGTATATTTATTATACAATATTTGTTATAAAATAAAGAATATAAAATTTTTAGGGGTTGGAGAAGTACAATAAATGAAATAAAGTTAAGAGAAATTGTTTCCTTTAATTTGGGTAATTCCCTTTGGAATGAACTAAAAGGGTTTCTTGTAGTTCCTTATTCTGAAGCTAAGGATTCTAGGAGGAGGATATGGATGTAGGGAAAATAATTGCGTATAGTATGGATGATCCAAAAGGATTGGGAGGTGTTAGAGTTTGGTTAGAAGTGAGGGATTTTTATAAGGGGGAGGAGGGGCACTTTTTGAATGTGTGATAATATTATTTTATTATATAATTTTATTCGGTTTATAAAGGTCCAAAACTCATTAAGAAGGAACAAAAGATGAATCATGGTAGAAATAAATTCATCCAATAATAATTTAATAGGTTTTGGATGTTATTTTAATATTTATAATATTATTTATATTAATTATTTATTAATGAGGTAAACACTGCATCATTATTGTGTAATAAATAATATAATTTATATGATATCCAAAAGTTATAAAAAATTACCATTATGTAGGAAATATTTTTATCTTTACATTGAATATTTATAGTCTAAAAGATAACTTATATAACCTCATGAAGAAATTTATTTACTCATGAATATTTGTTTTTGTCATTTTTATCATTAATTTATGTTAATTAATCGAAAGTGTCATTATCAAACCCATGTGGCTCCATGGGGTCCCATAATCGGCCCAAGGATTCCAATGGTCATCCATTACTCATCCAATAAGGTTAGTAAAAGTGTTAATTTAATTTTAAATTATTATATGATTCTTTTTACCATGAATTACCCTATTTACCTTTAACCGCGGTAAATAAAATAAAAAGATGTTATTCACCAAAAATTATTTTCATCTTATTTAACTACATTTTACTTACTAATAAAAACCATGTATGCCAGATTTTCAAAATTCATTTCACATAAGTGATAATTAATCATTTAAATGAAAAAGTTAGTTTTTTATTTACAATTAAGTGGTCTCACTATTCATAAAAAATTGACGTTTTCAGAAAAATAAAAAAAAAACAGCCTAAGAAATATTTGATATTTAAAATTAGAAAATGATATCTATTTTACCAAATTCTACTAACAGAATATCAATTAATTAGTTTAAAATTAATTCCCGTTATCAAGATAAATAGCGTGTTTTAATGAAACAATAATTTCCAAAAGATCGACACTTGTTTATGTCCAATTTCAATGTGAAATTAATTCCAATGACGATCTTTGGATTTAATGGTAAAACTAAACTATAATTACACTTTAAAACCAATTAAAAATATGATATAACCATATAAATAATTTATATTAAAACAAAATTTTGGATTAAAATACAATATTTTTCACTATTCATTACAAACTGAACTTTATCGTAAAATTCCAAAAAAATTACACTAAGTAATTTTTCATGTCCCTATTCTCAATAAGAATTTTATTTTGTAAATTAGAATTTATTTAAGTTACCAAAACTAGATTTAAATTAGGAATACCATTAAATGGCGGTCATTCTTCCTTTTAATGTAAATTATGCTGAAAATTAGATTCATTCATATTTTATGCCTATAACTTTTATTGGTTAAATGTAAATACATTTAAAAAACATGTATAATCATATTGTAGTTAGTTTTGTTCATTCCCACCAATACAATGACAATGAGTTTACTACCATTTAAAATAATAATATTATATTATTAGTTTGCAAAGCATGATTTCAAAGAAACCTATTGTTTCATATCGAGTACGCTATTGAACATATCAACCCATTTAAAGTAAAATTAATATTTAATTCAAAAAAATTTAATAAATATGAAATATTTTTTATTCATTTTTCCATGGGATGTTACATCCTTCCCCCTTTTGGTAATAGTATCCTCGCAATCTTACTTATCAAAATAAGTGGGGATACTTATCCCTCATAGAGTTTTCAGATTCCCACGTTTCCTATTCAACCATATGGTTTTTCCACAATAACATTACCTGGTAAATTACCTTATTCTGCAACACTTTCTATATTCAGACAAAAATCGTGATTGGTTATTCCTCCTAAGAGAGATTCTCATCCAATTCAACTACTTTTGCACTCAAAACATGATATGGATATGGTATATACGTTCTCAACATCGAAACATGAAAAATATTGTGCACCTGAGATAAACATGGTGGTAAATCCACTTTGAATGCAATGTATCCAATTTTCTTCAGGATTTCATAAGATCCAATGAACCTTGAAGATTAAAATTTACCTTCCAACCAAAACGCATCACACTTTTCCATGGAGAAACTTTGAGAAAGACATGATCACCTACCTCAAAAGAAATATCCTTACTCTGATTATCCATATAACATTTATTCCTACTCTGAGCTTTTCTCATGTGCTTCTGAATCAACTAAACCATTTCTATCATCTCTTTTACCAATTTTGGTCTCCCTAGATTCCTTTCACGTACTTCATCCTAAAAAGCTAGAATTCGAAAAAGCATTCTATATAATGCCTCAAATGGAGCCATCTGTATACTGGAATGAAAACTGTTATTATATAAAAATCCAACCAAAAAAAGATATTGGTACCGAATTCTCGAGTAATCTAATGAAAAAGCATGTAGCATATCCTCCAAGGTCTGATTTTTTGTTCTAATTGCACATCATATTGAAGATGAAAAGTTGTACAAAAATTTAATTCAGTACCTAATGACTTCTGAAGGCCTTTCCAAATGTAAGAAGTAATCCTGGGATCACCATCAGATACAATGGAGAGGGGAACTCTGTTAAACCTAACTTTGTCTTTGACATACAACTAATAAAGTAGATCTAGAGACATTGTAGCTCTAATAGGAAGGAAATGAGCAGATTTAGTCGATCGATCAACAGTAACACAGATTTCATTATTACCCCGAGATGTCATCGGTAATCCAACCACGAAGTCCATGGTTATATTTTACCATTTCCACTCTGGCACTGTTAAAGGCTGAAGCATCCCTTTCGGTAGCTGTCACTCTTCTTTAACCTATAGAAATTTGAAACACTTCATTGTAAAATCAGAAATATCTCTTTTCGTTCCATCCCACCAGTAATACTCAAGAATATCTCTTAATATTTTAGTATTTTTAGGATGAACTGAAAATTGAGATCTATGAGCTTCACATAACAACTCATTTTTCAACTGTGAATCACAAGGCATAGATCATAACTTTTTAAAAATAAAAACACAATCGTTGTCATTGTTATATTCAGGAAACATACCCTTCTAAACCAACTCTACGATTTTTTGTAACCCATTGTCTTTCCTCTGTGCTTGCTTAATTTTGTCTGATAGAGATGATCTCACTAATACTTGAAACAAAACAGAAGAATTTTATATACCGATAACTTCTATTCTGAAGTTCATCAAATTATAAACCAATGGATCTTGTTCAAAACGTAGCACAATTAATGAATCATTACTTTTTTGACTAAAAGCATCATCCACATTATTTGTTTTTCTAGGATGGTAATGGATCATGACATCATAATCCTTGATTAATTCAAAGCATATCCTCTATCTCATGTTCAATTATTTTTGAGTTAATATATACTTTAAAATTTTGTGATCATTATATATTTCACATTTTAATCCATAAAAAGTATTCCACAAAATATTTTAAGCAAAAATAACAGCAGCTAATTCCAAATCATGTGTAGGGTAATATAACACATGTAGTTTCCACTGAATTGAATCATATTCAATTACCTGATCATTCTGTATTAGTACCCAACCGAGTCGTTTCAATGAAGCATCACTGTAAATTACAAACTCACCATTTCTAGATGGTAGTGCCAAAACTGGAGCATTCAAAAATCTTCTTTTCAATTCCTGAAAACAATCATCACGTTCTTTTGTCCAGATGAACTTAACACCTTTTCTAGTTAACATAGTCATTGTACTATATTATCGTGCAAAATTTTCAACAAACATCTGGTAATAGCTTGAAAAATCAAGAAAACTATGTGTATCAGTTATATTTTTGGTTTTTGGCCATTCTTCAACAACATTTGTTTTATCAAGATCAACAGTTATGCCATATTTTGAAAAAATGTGACCATGGAATGAAATTTGTTGCAACCAAAACTCACACTTAATGAATTTCCCAAATAGTTTTTTTCTTTTATGGTTTGTAAGAATACCAATAAATGGCATTCATGATCCTCTTTACTTTTTGAATAAACTAAAATATCGTCACTGAACACAACCACAAACTTATCCAAGAACTCACAGACAATACTATTCATATGATCCATTAATACAATAGGTCCATTGATTAAACCAAAAAGCATAACTAAAAAATAATAATGGACATATATCTATTACAAAACTTGGCCTTCAGAATGTCTGCTTCATTCACTTTCAACTGATGGTGCCCCGATCTCAAGTCAATCCTTGAAAAATACTAAACTCCCTAAAGTTGATTAAACAAATCATTGATCTAAGGAAAAGGATACTTGTTTTTAAAAGTGATGTTATTCAATGCTCTATAATCAATGAAAAGTGTCATTGAACCATCTTTCATTTAAAAAAACAAGAGAGGAGTAACCCATGGTGATTTCTAGGTCAAATAAAAACTTTATCTAATAACTCCTGCAATTTCTTCTTTAACTCTAAAAGTTCAATTTTAGCCATTCGACAAGGGGGTTTGATATTGCCTTAGCATAAAGAGCTCAGTCAATAATGAATTCAACATCCCGATCATGTATAATACGAGGAAAATCATTAGGAAAAACATCAAGGTACTCATTTACCACTGGCACATCGTTAATTTTAACAGTTCCTTTGTTTTAATCAATATGTTCATGGTAACATTCATTTCCATCTTTTACTAGTTTCTCAGCTTCCTAATATGTTATAAAAAGAAAGTTTTCATTATTTTACTCAAAATGAAAATCATTCTGAAAATAAACCTATTTAGCAATGTAGTCAATCTTAGCGTGATAAACAGAAAGCTAATCAATACCCAAAATAACATCAAACACTACTAGAGGAAACAACATAAGGTTTGTAGGTAGATTCTTTCCACACACAAGTACATGAAGGTTATTATGATTTATTTTTGCCTCAAAATTTCCTCCAAGTGTTTTTAACATAATTTTTGTATTCATATCTTCAGATGGAATTCCCAATTTACTATAAATATTCTCAGAAATAAATGAGTGTGATGACCCTCAATCAAACAACACATTGGCATAATCGGAACAAACAAACAGTTTACCTGATACTACTTCATTTGATGGCCCAACATCTGGTGAAGTAGTTACGAAGGATTTCACCACCCCTTTCTTCTTGTAGTCTGGCTGATTTCCCTCAGCTGAGTTCTTTTTTGGACACAAATTTGCATAATGAACCATTTCATTGCACATAAAACATTTTACTAAATGGAAATCATATTTTTTTTCTCACTGTTACCATGATCTTTTTTTAGTGAAATTACGAGCCTTATGTCCTATTTTACCAAATCGGTAGCACTTTACATGATTCAAATGAAATTCCCTAATATGATTTTACCAAAATTTTCAGAAAATGTAACTTAAGTTTCTTAACATTAGAATTTTTTTAAATTTTTCTTCCCTTTTGTATTCCACCTCAACCTCTAATTCTGTAGTTTTTCAAAGAACATTTGATCATTGGAAAACTCCATTTCCACCTTGTCCACACAACGAACATGTTTTTTATAACCTTTGAACTCTCGAAAAGATAGAGCCCTTTGATACTTTGGATTTATTCTTGGGTAAACATGGTTGATTTTACCATCAAGATCTCAGATGAAACTTGGAGAATACCTTGGCATTCGATTGAATTTTTCATCATAAATAGCCACTGAGTAATCCTCCTACCTCAATTTCATGAATTGCCTTTCCATCATAAGACAAACCACCATAGGAAAATATTTCTCAAGAAACATACCATTTAATTCATTCCAATCAAGAACATTAATCTCCTTACTATCCCTGATATTATTTTACCATCGACCACCACTGACCAGCTTCAACTTAATAACAGTAAACAACAAGACTAAACTTTTGATGTTTTGAACACCCCATGACATCAAAATTTTTCTCTACTTATTTAATCCACCCTTCTGCAAGCATAGGGTCAGATGATCTTATGAATTATGGGGGATGTTGCCTCAATAAATGATCAACTACTAACATGTTTTTCTGTGGTTCATCTGGCCAATCTCATGCATGGATACCAAAACCATTTATAGCCTATGTCAACTGTGCCATCATTGCAAAAAAAACTGTTCAGTTTCGATTCTGACCATCTCAGGATGCTGATTTGGAAGGTCTTATTCCTCCTCATGTCATCTCAACATAAGTTCCATGTTTCCTCTTTGGAAAACCATTCTTAACATAGAAATATCTTAGGTGAAGCGATATGGTAATCTATAAATTCTATATCATTTCAATATTAACATAAATTAATTTATGTATATTAATTTAACAATACCATAACTACAAATGTTATCTAAATTGACTTCTGATGCCAACGATAAGTACCCGGCCTATTAACGTTACATTATAATGAATTAAATTAATAATTTACATAGAGGATATTTTCAGGTTTAGAGTTCTAGAGAATTATTACATAACTATTACATCTCAACATATTACAATGTAGACACTTCTTCCCAGTTTCTATTTCTTCATAAAATAAAAACTCCTGAAAAAAAGAGTCATGGTTACTTCCATGTTTTAGACAGCATGTCTTTTCCATTATCCCATCCTTGACCCTATTCATCTTTACGTACTGTGAAAAACTTTTAATATCATAGGATGAGCTCAAAGATCTCAATAAGGGATAGAAGAAAAAAGAAAGAAAAAATTAAATCATAAATACATAAAAAACATAAACACTATTACTTACCTCATGAAAACATAATATTTATGAATAATGCATAGTAATCACAAATAATAAAGGTAACTTGTTGCATTCATATCATACTTACTTGTTAGCTATCACAGCTACATAGGGAATTACATTGGAATACCCATCACAGTATATTCCCTAAATCTTTTAGGAGAAACATTCACGTTTACCTCTGTCACGTTAACCAATGCATTGGAGAGCTATCTCATACTCACCCTCCCTAGGTATATCACGGAACCACCTGTATACGTAAACAATTCCTGAGAACCATAGCATAATAATAACACATAAAACAAACAAAAAAGAAATATAACATTTGCACATTTCAATCCCAATTTATCATTTAAATATATTGACATAAAAAATCCATTATAAAAAACATTTTCAACACAAAAATACATAAAAATTATATGGTATTTATTTTTCTTAAAAAACACTACAACTTATTATGGAATCCAATGATCAAATAATACTCACTGTTGTGAAAAGGGTCATTGTCACTGCTTACGTTAAAAAAACATTATTTTTGTCATTTAGTAAAACGACTCTTAGAGAAATATCATATTTGAATGAAATGAAATTTAAAAGGTGTTTATACTGTGTATAAAATAAATTCATGTATGAAACAATATATGGCTCAATGAATGGAGATTGAGACGAAGTTTCTTACCTCGTGTCTGACTTGACTCGAACGTTCTTTAATCTCATAAATAAAAAAATAATGTTAATTTCTACTTTCTTAACAACCTTTTTCAAGTTTATTATTCCTTTTATATAATATATTACTATTTTATTAACATTATCTAATCAATTAAGTTAATAACGTTTGTTTTGTCGATATTTGGTACTTGTGTCAAAAATGAACACCTTACATTTACATGTAGTCAATGTGGTCAAAAGTCTATTATATCCATAATGTTATTAATTACATAGATATCATATATATATTATATATATCTACTATATATATGTATATATTCATAACAATACATATCATTTGGAGGTAATAAATGAATTGCACCATTCATGGAGACGATAAGCCGTACGTACGCATGAACGCTACTGTCATTTCTGTTTCTTATTTTAATGGAATTAAAACATAATGATACAATGGTATATATTAATTTCAGTAAAATATCATATATAATATCATTAAATCCATCCTATATACGTCCCATATATGGCATTAATGAGTCATATCACTTTGAGGGGTGGTAGTCCGCACTTCCTCAAATGAAATTATCCCATTTTCCCATAATGGAAACTATAAAGATATTATATAAAAGAAAAATATAGAACCATAAAAAACATATAATATATATGATATATCAATATAGTGTTAACTTAATGGACACCATGATAGGTTGTAGAAGATAATCGAACAATCATCGTTTCGTGAGGCGTTGGTTTGTCATCCATAGAAACAATATGTTCTTCACCCATTAGATGGAGGGGTGTGTGAGTGTAGTTCAAATAAATATCATAAAAAAATTATAGATTATTAAATATACTGGTGTTGTTGTAAAATAAAGTAATAAAAAGAGTGTAGGGGTTGGAGAAGTAAAATAAAATAAAATAAGTTAAGAGAAATTGTTACTTTTAATTTGGGTAACTACCTTTGGTATAAAGCAAATGAGTTTCTTGAAGTGCTTTTTTCCTGAGGTAAGGATTCCAGAAGGAGGAGAGAGATGTAAAGAGATTAATTCTGTAGAGGTTTCATGATTCAAAAGGCTTTAGAGGTGTGAGTTATTGGTTATACATAATTTATTTTTATAAGGAGGAGTAGGATCTCTTTAGAAAAGTGTGATAATATTATATTATTATATAATGATATTCAGTTTCTAAAGGTCCAAAACTGATTAAGGTAGAATCTAAAATGACTTATGGTCGAAATAAATTCATCCAATAAGAATTGGAGACGTTTTGAATGTTATTTTAATATTTATAATCTTATTTATTTAAATCATATATTAATGAGGTAAACACTGCATCATTATTGGGTCATAAATAATTTAATTTATTTGATATCCAAAAATAATAATAAAAATACCATGATGTTGGAAATAATTTTATATTTCTAATGGAGATTTATAATCGATAATATAACTTATATAACCCCATGTAAAAATTAATTTACCAAAAGATATTTGTTTATGTCATTTTTTCATTACTTTAAGGTAATTAATCTAAAGTGTCATCAACATTCCCAAATGGCCCCATGGAGTCCCAAAATCAAACAAAGGATTCCCATGGTTTGCCATTACTCATCCAATAAGGTTAGGACAATTGTTAAAATAATTTTTAATTATTATGATATTCTTTTTACCTAGAATTACTCAATTTACCTTAAACCGCGTTAAATAAAATTCAACAGTTACTATTCACAAAAAATTATTTTCATCTTATCGAACAATATTTTACCTATTAATAACAACTTTGTATGTCAGGGTTTTTAAATTCAATTCATAAAAGTGACAAAATTTTATTTAAATGAAAAATTCAATTTTTTAACTACTACTAAGTGGTTTCACTATTCGTCAAAAAATAATTTTTTTCTGGAAAATACCAATAATTCAGCCTAATATATATTTTATATTCAGAATTAAAAAATTATATCTATTTTACCAAATTGTAAACATATAATTTACAATAATTAATTTGAAAATAATTCTTGTTATCAAAACAAACAGTGTGTTTTTAAGAAACAATATATGTCAAAATATCGACACGTGTTTATGTCCAATTTCAATGTGAAATTAATTTCAATGACCAACATTGGATTAAATGATAAAAATATATTCTAATTAAACTTTAAAACCAATTAAAAATATAATATATGCATATAAATAACTTATATTAAAACACATTTTTGAATTAAAATACAAGATTTTTCACTATTAATTAAAAAATAAACTTTATCATAAAAATTAAAAATAATTTACACAAAGTAAATTTTGATGTCCCCATCCTAAATAAAAATTTTTATTTGGTCAATTAGAATGTATTAAAGTGACCAAAACTATATTTAATGAGTGTTCGGAATTAGAAGGCGGTAAATCGACCTTTTAAAATAAATTATGTTTAAAATTAGATTCATTCACATTTTAAGCATTTAACTTTTATTGGATAAATGTATATACATTAAACAAACATGTATAATAATATTTTAGTTATATTTTTCCATTATCAGAAATAAAACGGCTAAAAGTTAACTACTATTTAAAATAATACTATTATATTATTAGTGTGCAACGTAATATTTCAAAGAAACTCATTATTGCATATCGGGTACACTATCGAACATAGAAACACCTTTATAGTAAAATTATTATTTAATTCACAAATATTAATAAATATGAAATATGAATTACTCTTTATTTACATGGGATGTTACATTTTGAGAATACTAGAATTTGTATAATATGACTACGAATGTTGAGAAGAGAATGGGGATGGGGTTTCCAAACCGTTAATGGTCAAAATGGAGTACACGGAAGAGGAAAGAGGTTCCCTTTTATAAGAGAGGATATGGACACTTTAGGAAAATCTCAAAATATAAAATTATTATAAATTTAATATCAACTAAAAATGTTCCTAAACATTTTCAATTCCAATTTAAGATGATTTTGGTTTTAATACCCATCATCAAATAATATTTAGACAAGTTTTAAATATTTTTTTATACAAATATTTTTTTATTTAACACTTATTTTACCCTTTTTAATCTTATCGTGATATCATTTTATTTTCACCTTATTGGTTTTTGTAATTATCATATAGTGGGAAATGACACAAAAAAATCATTTACGCCATATTTTGACATATATTAACCATTTTAAAGAATAAAATATTTTTAGGAATTTAATATCATTTAATAAACTATTTTATGTTTTATGGAATTAATTATTTGAATTTTGGACGCTGTTCATACTGGATTTTTTAAAAAATTCATCAAAACATGGTTCTATAGTTATTTTATGCATTAAATCAATGATAATATTTCATTATCACCCATAAATTTTTTTTATGACATCAAAATAAAAAAATTTCTTTTTATTTCATATTTATAAATTCTTTAATTTGAATCGTTCATTGATGAGGTAATCACTTGAGAATAATTTATTCATAAATAAATATATTTATATAATGTATAAAAATGATAAATAAAATAAAATGATGTATGAAATATTTTTAGATTTCTAATTAAGATTTATATACATGGATATCAGTTATATTACCCTATATTAGAAATCTATTTAATAAAAGATATGTTTTTAGGTTATAATAATCTAGACATTAAATTAATTCGTATGAAATGTCATTTTCAAATCCAATTGAATCCATCACTACTAGAATTAGAGGTATTTTCGAAGGGATCCCTTTGCAAAGAGGCTTTAGCAATGGGGCCCTGTTGCAAATATCTCGTTGTAAAAAACGGCGTCGCAAATATTATTTTTTGCGACGAGCTGGTCGCAAAAAACAATATTTGCTACGGGTAAGGGCCCCATCCCAAATAATCCCCCGATTATATACATTATATATATAAAAATATTTCGCGAATGTTTGTCGCAAATACTATATGCTATGGGACAGTTCCATGTCACAATTAATCCTTCGATTATATACATTATATATATAATTACCTTTTGGGACAGACCCATCAAAAATACTATTCATTAAAAAAATATATTTACATTATTTGCAATGGGAGGCCATCACAGAAGGTCTCGTCTTAAATAATATACATAATAAAGAAAAATATCTAATAAAATTATGATTATTGAAAATTTATATAATTATTATTAAAAAAAATAAAAAAAATTATTTTTAGTAAAATAAATAGACATTAAAAAATATAATACTAAAAAATATATTGAATAATATTGTGATTAATAAAAAGTAGTTTTAATATTACTAAAAATAAAAAATTATTTCAATTCAGAATATTTAAAAAAATATAAAAAAAATCATGAAATGTTATTATTATTAGTAAAATATACAAATATTAAATAATATAATATAATAAATATTTAAATATTAAAAAATTTATGAAATATTTGAACTAATATAAAATAATGATATTATAAATTATTCATATTACAATAAATCATAAATTCAAATGTTTTTAAAATAAAAAAATCACTGGTGGTTGTCTTCTAGAGGAGGTGGAGGAGCTCTAGGAGATAGTGGAAGAAACTCCATCCATAAACTACGAGTTAGACAACGCATTTACTTTAACTGCTCGTGATATAGCTCTTGTTGCTACTATTTCACCATCCATTCACTCATCTCCTCGTCATGCTTCTGGTACTAATGTTGCTGTCACTGAGACATATCTTCATGCTGCTTCTGCAAACTCTCTATAAGCTCAGACTATGTTCGAAATTGTTCCTGATACATTGGTGAAGAAGATGATGCCTCTCAATGAGATCCTCTCGAGCTAGACGCTGGCATCGCAATAGTACCATAATAAGTACCATGAGTCAAATGAGTTCTGATACCAACTACTCGTCTCATCTCAAAGCCATACTGTGTCGCCTGCATCCATGGAACCTCATTGTAATGGTGGGAACTTGTCTGCTCATTCATCTCATCCTGACTCTCAGCCTATGTCTGAGAGGTCATAGCTTCATATGACTCCTTCAATTCCAATTTAAAATTAAAATTATGTAAATATTATATGCAGTTAATTTTTTAACTGAAAAAATTAAACAAACCACAATCTGACGATGGCGATCACCTATAACATGTCTATTGGCTGGATCACTATACATCGACTGATATACGTCAAACTTCATAATATCAGTATGCTCGACTACCTAAAAAAATATACAATAAAATTTTTATATTTAATGTTATATAAATTATTTAAAAAATGTACTTACCAGATTCTATTTATGCGTACTGAATGTAATGATACCATCTTGATGCTTCACCTCCTGCCTCCCACGGTTCTGTCTTCCCATTGACGATCTCCTTTGAAATCCACCACCCAAACAGTGTAAACATAATCCATCCCAAACGTGATATGAAATTTACTATGGTCGGTGGGCTCTACATGTCTAATAAAAATTTTCACTCCTTCATTCTAAATGGTTGTTCTTCTCAAATTGTGCTAAAAATAATGGAAACGGTCACGCATAGGCACCTGCCATGCCATGTGGATAGCGTCACACATGATATAATCAATGGAATACCATAAACCCTAAAAATAATTTATAATATCACATTATTAAAAAAATAAATTTCAAAATAAATTTTTTTTATTTACGTACCAGCAAATGATCGAACATTTCACACCGCACATCAACAAGAATCTGTTCCCATGTGATCCATGGTTGAGAAAAATAATTACTCAAGATAGTGCTCCCTTGTCCAATATCTAAATGTGAAAAACTATGAAAAATAAATTAATAATTAAACAATTAGTATATATATAAATAAATTTATGATATTTAACTAAAATTTATAGGTTACCATACCTACATGTGCGTGGATCGAAGCCAATACGTCGACGTTGCTCAGGGATAGGGTTAAGAATCATCGATCATTCAAGACTGTGTGCCCTCCGCATACCCCCTGAACCGTGAGTAGGTTGAGGGTAAGATGGTCCACAATCCCCCTCACCCAAAGATAGATCAGTATCTTGCAACTTGTAAAATAGATTTGGATCCATCTGAAACACAATATGATTGTTGTTAATAGATAGTTGAAAATAATTATTATATATAGATACTTATTAGTTATTATTATAACATGAATTTAACTATGTCAATGTACATCTTCATCCTCATCTACATAGTTGTCCATGTCAATGTCTACATCTTCCTCCACAGCATCATCAATACCCATATGAGTTTCAGTTTCATCATCTCTTGTCATTTAAAATTCATTTGTAACATCATTAACATCTTCATTATCATCGATAATTATATGTGGAGTTTCAACATCGATATTCATGTCTCTTTGTGAAAAATATGGATTTTGAGGCATATCTTGAAACATTTCAATTCCTTCCACTTCAGCGGAACCACATTCAGTTTGAGTATACTGATTTTCCCGAGATTTCATTTTTGTTATAGTACACCAATAAGTCAAGTGTCTTGAAGTAGAACAATAATTTTCATAATAAATTTTATGTTCCTATTGAGCTAGTCGAAATTGTTCATTTATTTTAAGAATACTTATATATTTAATATCAAAGATTCCATGAGTCAATTGAATATGAAAGCCTCTCTCCGTATCCAAACACCAACATTTAAACCTCATTATATAATTCTTTCCAATATAACACATCTCAATAATTTCATCCAGAATTCCTTAAATTTCAACTTCATTTTCCTTATGATGTAATATTTTCATGCAAACTCCATTGTTCATTGATTTTTTGATTCCCCATATGCATGTGTATGAAATCGAAAACCAATCACCACATATGAATTATAAGATTTGACCCTTTTTGATGGTGTGTTACTCAATATACACAGTCGCTTATCAATTTTATCACCATGTTGAGACACCTGATAATTTTTAAATCATTTATTAATATGATAAATTGTAAACGGAATTTATATTAAACCATAAATAATTTATGTTACGAGTTTTTGAAACCATTGAGAAATTTTTTTTGTTTGTGTTCTTCAAGAGGAACTACTGTAATTTGTGGAAGTTGTTTCATTATATTATTTTCATATAACCTATAAATAAAATAAGTTTTTATACTATAACATAAATTATAGAATAAATGATAGAAATAGTCACTGTACAATTGATGCCATTTATTCACAGTTGATGAGAACATATATATGAGCTCTGTGATGTTTATCATCTGAAATCCATCGTTCACAAACCCCACTGAAACCATGATTTGGATTATTAAAAATTGATAACATATTGTCAATTTCTTCATTAACATTACCATCGTTTCGTCCCATGCGCTTTTGTTTTGAGGGATATTTTGATTCAAAATAATGAGAGCAGAAAAAAGAAATTTACACTTGCAAATTAGCTTTGGAAATTGAACCTTCAACTAATTATTTGTTACCTACATTTTTTATTAATTTAAGAATACATCTCTTGAATGGGTACATCAATCAAAACTATACTGGACCTCCACATTTAGCTTCATGTGGAAAATGTAATATCAGATGTTCCATTGAATCAATGAAATATTGAGGAATGATTTATTAGAGTTTATATATAATTACTGAAACATCTTATTCTAGTATTCATAGTGCATTGTAGACTATTTTCACTCCATAAATGTCTCAAAAGAATCTTATATGTCTGTTATAAAATCCCAAATCATATAATTTAACAAAACTCTGATTCCAATCTGGATATGTATTTCCATTATAACAAGACAATCATGACTTTTTAATCCTGTAATATAACCATTCTTAACACATCTACCCAAATTGGAATCATATCCATCTAGAAGTCTCAAATATGCAATCCACTGAAAAAATAGACCGCGACCCTCTTTGGAAAGTTTATAAGCTACTTTTCCCTTCACTTACCACTGTGATCTGACATTTTTCATACAATTCATGTTATGGTCGCCTACTTATTTGGGAAAGTTATAATTGTTCCTTTAATGTATATTTGGTCTTACCTAGGGTATCCAAAAATATATGAAAAAAATTATCAAAACAGTTCCTCTAAATATGCATAACATTCAACAAGTGACAGACTAGAAAATCATACCAATATGGAAGATCCCAAAAAATGCTTCATTTTATCCAATTATGTTCTTTCATGAAATAATGAATTTTCTATTGGTTTAATATTGGCCCAAATATGGTAGGAGGTAATGATAATACAACTGATTTTGACTCTATACCTAAGATCATCTTTGAAGGTTTATCCCTTTCAATTGTACCTTTTCTGAAATAAGATTTGTTCCTACGAAAAGGATGATTAGTTGGAAGAAATCTGCAGTGATAGTCAAAATAGCATGGTTTTTTTCATTAACGATCATAAAGGATTTTTTGTCTTTCATACAGTGTGGAAATTAATTTAGAACATGTGTACTCTAGCCAGATAACATTCCATATGACGGAAAGTCACTAATCATCCACATCAATGCAGCTTTTAATATGAAATTTTGTTTCACAACCACATCATATGTTCTTACACCATCACTCCACATTACATTTAAATAATCAATCAATGGTTTCAAATAATCATCAATATTATTTTTCAGACGTCCTGGGATTAATAATGTCAAAAAGATATTGTACTCCTTCATCAATATATGTGGAGGTAAATTATACATAGTTTTAAAGACATGCCAACATGAATACTGACTATCATAAGAACTAAATGGACACAAACCATAAGTAGAAACACCTAATCACATGTTTCGGGCTTCTAATGAAAAAGATGGATGTATACAGTCAAAATGATTCCATGAATCACTATCATATGGATGATTCAAGCTTTTATCAGTTGAAATCATGGATTTGTGCCATGACATCATTGATGCTATGTTCTACGACATATATAAATACTGTAACCTGGGTATAAGGGGTAAATATCTCAACTGTTTTACAGGAATCAATCCAAACTTCCTTGGTTGAGCTTCTTTATACCTTGATTGTACACATGTGGGAAAATTTTCCAACGAATCATTTTCACCAGAATATAAGATGCAATCATTTGGACATGCATGAATCATTCGATAACTGAGGCCCAGATTATGAACTAGCCTCTTGCTCTCATAGTTATTTGAGGAAACACAATTCCTTCAGGTAAAAGTGTTTTAACCAAAGAAAATATCTGATCAAAACAATTGTTTAAAATTACATTATATGATTTAATATCCCAAAAATTTTCAAACACTTATAATTTACTTATCTTTCAACAAGGACATAATGCATCCTCAGCAGACCTCAAAAATTTATAAAATTCGGATAGTGCCAACTCATGAGTTCAATCAATATCATCTTGAGTTTCAGTTTGCTGAACATATAGACCTTCAAAATCATGTACTATATTTTGAAACTGCAATGGATCAAGAATCAAGTTATTAATATCATCTCTAAAACTTTTTTCTCCATTTCGATACCAAAAAACACAATATGGTTGAAAACCAAACCACGAGAGATGCGCCCAAACTTGTCAAATGTGTGATACATTCTCAGAGCACATATTTTACAAGGACACCTTATTTTTCCTTCTGAAACATATTCTGGTTTTGATGATGCAAATGATAAGAAAGCTCTGACACCCTCAATATATACAAGATTTAAAGTAGATCCATTTGGATCTATAGGCTGATTTATCTAAGAACGATCATCTAATAATGATTGTTGTGGACTTCCATGTTCCATATTTTTCTAAAAAATAAAAAATCATGACTATTTTTGAATAATTTGAAATTAAAAAACAACAATCTGAAAAAAAAATTAAAAATAATTGGAAACAAAGTTTTAATAATTAACATTACTTATGGGAGAAAAAAATTCCAAAGAATTAATGGCTACAATTTTGTCTAACGACTCCTTTACTTCCTACTTTCTCACACAAAAATCTCAATGAAGAATCTGATCGGAGGTACGCATATTCATTCTAATATGAACAAGAATGAATATCTGTACATCTGATCAGATTCTTCATTGTGATTTCTATGTGAGAAAGTATCATATAAACGAGGGGTTGGACAAATTATCCCATGTTCGTCGATGAATCATTTTCTTACAATTATCACCGCTTGAACACATTATAAAAAATGTTGTACTATGAATGAATATGAAATATTGTGCATACAATATTGTATATGCATATGGAGAAGCATACTTTTCAAAATGTTCTGAGTCGAAGACTGTTGAAATGAGAAGATTCATCAAGAAAAAGGAGGGTCTTCAATCCACTAGAAATTTTGTCTTGATTTTACAACCGATTCTATTTTATTACAAGTTATTCCTAGTTATTCCATGTTATTCCATGTTATTACATGTTATTCTAAGTTATTCTAATTATTCCCTGTTATTAAAAGTTATTCCATGTCATTCCATGTTATTCTATGTTATTGCTACTTATTGTTAATTATTTCGAATTATTTATAATTATTAGTTATTATTGAAACTTATTGCTAATTATTTCTTATCATTTCTAATTATTGATAATTATTTCTAATTATTTCTTATTATTTCTTATTATTGCTAATTATTGTTATTTATTGAAAATTATTGCTAATTATTGTTATTTACTACTATTTATTGTTATTTATTCATATTTATTACAATTTATTAAAATTTATTACCAATTAAAACTACTTTTTACAAATTATTATTAATTATTAGTAATTATTACAAAATATTACTAATTATTAATAATTATTACTTATTATTACTTATTATTACTAATTATTCGAAATTATTACGAAATATTACTAATTATTACTAATTATTACTAATTATTACCAATTATTACTAATTATTACTAATTATTAATATTTATTACTATTTAGTACTCTTTATTACTATTTATTACTATTTAATACTATTTATTACTATTTTTTACTATTTTTTACTAATTATTACTAATTATTGCTAATAATTAGTAATTATTACAAATTATTGCTAATAATTAGTAATTATTACAAATTATTTCTATTTGTTACTATTTATTTCTATTTATTACTATTTATTTCTATTTATTACTATTTATTTTTAATTATTACTATTTATTACTATTTATTACTATTTATTGCTATTTATTACTATTAATTGCTATTTGTAACTATTTATTAGTAATTATTACTAATAATTACTATTTATTACTATTTATTACTATTTATTACTAATTATTACTAATTAATAATATTTATTACTAATTAGTACTAATTATTACTAATTATTACTTTTTATTACTTTTTATTACTAATTCTCAATAATTATTACTAAATATTACTAAATATTACTAAATATTACAAATTATTACTGATTATTACTAGTTATTATTAATTTTTACTATTTATTACTATTTACTACTAATTATAAATAATTATTACTAATTCTTACTAATTATTACTAATAATTACTAATTATTTTTAATTATTGCTAATTATTGGTAATCATTGCTAATTATTGAAAATTATTACTAATTATTCCTAATTATAACAAATTATTTCTAATAATTACTAATTATTACTAATTATTACTAAGTATTCTTAATTATTACTAATTATTACTAATTATTCATAATTATTCCTAATTATTCATATTTCCTCCCTTTTATTCGTATTTATTCCTAATTATTACTAATTATTCTTAATTATAAGTAATTATTCTTAATTAGTTCTAATTAGTTCTAATTATTACTATTTATTCCTATTTATTCTTAATTATTCCTATATATTACAATTTATTTCTAATTATTACAATTTTTTCTATTTATAACCATATTTTTCTATTTATTACTAATAATTCCTATTTATTCATAATTACTACAATTTATTACTAGTCACTACTATTAAATACTAATTACTACTAATTATTCCTATTTATTATTGATTACTCCTATTTATTACTATTTA
Organism: Viscum album; assembly: GCA_963277665.1. Classification (NCBI taxonomy): domain Eukaryota; kingdom Viridiplantae; phylum Streptophyta; class Magnoliopsida; order Santalales; family Viscaceae; genus Viscum; species Viscum album. Next base: position 1,718,509,781 of record OY728130.1, read on the forward strand.
TTCCTATTTATTAGTATTTATTCCTAATTATTATTACTTATTCCTAATTATTACTAATAACTACTAATTATTACAATTTATTATTAAAAAACAGATAACAATACAATTTATATCTTATTTAATTACCACTATTCAACAATAATTACAATTATCATAAATATATTTAAATAAATTCTAATGTAAATAAAATATAAATACCTTTAAACTTGATCTTCAATTGATGTAAGCGCCTTCATAAAATCACCGTAAAAAATTAACTAAGAGAATTTTTCACTCTAAAATTCTTGTTTAGAGTGAGAGGAAGTGAGAAATGGGTGGGAGATAAAGAAAAACTGAGGGGGTATATATAGGTTAGATAAGTTGTGATGGGACTAGTTGTAACGGGCTTACCATCACAAAAGGAACTTTTTGCGACAGGGCCCATCACAAATAACATTGCCCGCATTAATTGCTTTCGGTGGTTAAAAGGGTTTATGCGATGGGGCCCATCGCAAAATGTGACCTGCCAACACACCTATTGCGACTGGACAACATCCCATCGGAAAAACTCAACTACTGCCGCCAGAATTTGCAACGGGCCCGGTCAAAAATAACCACCGACCGACACACAATATGCGACTGGGAGATCCCCCAGTCGCAAATAACCTTCCCAAGCTTTGGTGAGCAACCCACGCCAAAGTGCGCATTTCCTTTTGCAACATGACCCCAAATCTCATCGCAAATATCCCCTCGGATGGTGTATTTGTGATGAGATTAGATCCTATCGCAAATACCCCATTGCAAATGTCTAGTTTTCCTATAGTGCATGGGGTCCCAAAATCATCCCAAGCATTCACACAGTCATAAATATATAACACCATATAATTAGGACATGTTTTAAAGTAATTTAATGCAATTAAATTATTAATTGTTACCCTTATTTACCATATTTACCCTTTAACCATGATAAATAAAAAAATTACTATAGTTACAATTTATAATTTCCAAAAAAAAAAGGTACCAATTCACACATTTTGGACCTTCTGATTCCAAATAGGGAATCCATTTTTCTAAATTCAAAACACATAAGATCCAGTAATTAATTTCAATTTATTCCCATTGTTGAAATGAGAAAATGGGGTTTCAATGTTTAAACACTGAAAAATATTGAAATGTGTTCAGCTATGAATTCAATGTAAATTTAATGATAATGAAATAAATTATATTAAATGGTTAATAGATATTATGTTTATACATTCAATCAATTCAATATTATAATTTAAACATATAAATAATCTCGATGAAAAAAGTTTCTTTTGATTAAAATCTTGCGTATTTTTAGTATTCAACAAACCATTAATGTTATCTGAAAATATCAAAAATTTATTAGATGTAAATTACTATATCCCTCTTCAAAATAACATGTTTATATAGTCATATGCAAAATTATTAATGTGACAAAATATTATTTTAAATTTGTTTCTCCATTCAAAGGATTAAAAATAATCTTTAAAAAATAGGTTCATATACATTAAATTGGGGTTTATTCATGTACTATTACTAAAATATCCTATGGAAGGATATACATAATATTTTATTAAGTATATAACACATATACCTTATTAATTTATATACCAAATGTAATTCACTCAAAAATAAAAATATCAAATTTATGTATATTTTTTATAAATAATTAATAGCTTGTGAATTCATAATGCATTTTCATAAGTTAGATATAATTATTATTTATAACCAAACAACTAGTCTATAATGGTGATTTTATATTAAGATCATCTCATAGTTCGTTTAATCTCACGATTGTGTGAAAAAAAAGCTACTGATGAATATAAAATTTTAAAGAAAAAATTTCATAAAAACATCCGGGTGTTATCAAGAGTGTCAAATATCTATTTCAAATATGATGGAACAATAAAAAAACATCCTCATAACTATCTAAGTCATTAATTTCAAGATGTATTGGTAAACTCATCATTAGTCTTCTATTTTTGTGATCCACCTTGCTTTCAGTGTTTATGAAAATGGGGGAGGCATATCTTGATAGACTTCTGAGGTTTTCTACATTCGCTCTGATAGAATCATATTCCATCTGCTTTAGTCCTTGTAATTCCCTTTACATAATGAGATAAAGGGTTTAAGGAAATTATTTATTGAAATATTTTTTTTAAATCATCCTATTCGATTGATTTAATTTCCTATTATGAATTTTTGTTCTTGATCAGTCCCCATCACAAATCAACTTCCCCACCAAAATGGTAGACTACTATCGTAACATTCTATTCCACTAAGAATTGAGGGATAGAGAATATATTTTCAATGGAGTTAATCCATTGTTCTATAAGGAGGGGATGAAATGATCTACTATGTATGGGAGGCTTTTTCCACATAAATAATTCAACAGAGACATTCTATTTCCTTGGAGAAGGACGGTGTTAAAAAAATATTCTTATTATTATTCATAACATGAGCTATATGAGCATGTATTGGCATAATGTTTTGAGAACCATTCCCATTATATTTGGTATATCATTAGGTAAATCATAAAATTGAATATCATATTGATAGTTGGAACATGTTCTCCTATTTTTGACGATTAACTAATAAGAATAAAGTACTATTTGGGGGATTTAATAATTATATATTAATAATATAAAAATAATACATTGAACATGTATGGACAAACATGTAAATGAAAAGTATATCCTAACATGTGATTCCCTAGGTTTCAATCTAGTTTAAACACAATCTATTTACCATCATATATTATTATGTAATTTTTTTCATTAATAATCTTTAATAATGATATTATAAATTTACCGAATAACATCCAATGTGAGTCTAAAAACAAGTACACAGTAAGGCCCATTTCAAAGTACCATGTTACCCAGAGTTAGTCTTGGAACACCTTGTTAGAGTTGTTACTTCAATGCATATCTATGCTAGAATAACTGAAAATTAAATTTTTATTTCAAAAGAACATTTGTGGAAAAAAGTGGGAAACCCGATACAAGAAATTATCCAGATCACGACTACAAGGTATTGTCCCTCCCTAACAACTACAATGTTATATAAATTCTCCACCTCACAAGAACACTCAGTAAGTTGTCTCGTGCAAGGTAGCATGTGCTTGGTACCAATGGAAAGTCTATACCCTCTCATTAATCCATATCATAATCATCGTGCACAGATGGAAGCATCTTTCTCTATAACCTCATCTAGGACTGATCCTTGTAGTGTGAAGGTTGAAAATTCAAAAAGTACCAAAAATCCATCAATTCGATCATCACCGTTGATTTCCCTGAATTGATCACTTGAACTCACATCCCAATGGAACAATAAAACCACCACACTCTCTGCCTTAAAGAGAATAGAGGAATCATGGAACCAGGGCAAAGAACAATGATAATAAATGCAGGAAGAAATATTGGTGATGAAATGCCCTGAATTCCAATCAATGAAGTAAATCATAGGCATCCAAAAGACACAAACTTCACCAGTTGATTCCGAAGGAATAAAAATAATACAATAAAAAACAAAAGACAAAAACCGGATTTGTGATCCAATGGAGGCCGCAAAGAGCAGAAAACATCAATTTGAACGAAACACCGCCGATGAGAATCTAAGACCATCTATCATCAAAGAACCGTAACCCTCACAGCAGAGAAATCCATGACAAAATCAACTGAAAAAAATCCAAAAAAAAAATTATCGAGAACGAGATCTGAACCAATAGCAAGGATGAAAAATATATGAGATCAGAACCAACAGTGATGATGAAGAAGAGATTTTCCCTCTAGTTTGTGCCCAAAAATGGTAGGATATCTTGTGTAGTATCATCCATTAGACCCTCTCGGTTTCATAAAAAAACATAAAAACTTTTTCAATAGGAAATAACTCCAAATAAACATCATCATGCAACACGGAATTCAGAACATCTGGATTCTCCCCCATCTTCCGACTCGAAAGCTCCTCCTCTGACGCGCTAAATGATGGAAGCTGAAAACCCATCGCTGCCTCCACTAAAAACCTACAGCCGAGTCGACAATCCCCCATGGCCGTTGAGTGATGACGTCACCAGAAGTCCATATCCGAGTTGAGAAACAAAACCTCCTATCAGAAAAGAGAACCATACCAAAGACCGCAACCGCCGAATCCAGAACCTGAAGAAGTCGCTGCCTTAGACCTATCCTGATCGGAAGAAGATAACACCATTGATCAACGCCGGAACTCTGAATCAGACCAACGTGTGATGAAGCTACCTCATAGAGACCACGCTCCATCCCCACCTTTCGTCCATGCCCGAGACAAAACCGTACGGTGCTCTCGACAGCAAAGCTCTCGAGAACACCCCAATTGTAGGATTCATACATGTTTATGTTTTATGGATAAACTACATACTCTATACTAACTGAAATATAGTGATTTTTTCTCATACTTAGACATATCGCTAGGAGTAATACTAATGTCAAAATATTTAATATACAAATATATATAGGATATCCTATTATAATAACTATAATGACCCTAGACTTTTTCACATATTATAACATGATTTTAATCATAATTTTCTATTAGATAAAAACCATAATCATAATGTCCTATTTATTTATAAGATTATTTATATAATTAAATAACATAGAAAAATATTTTATTTAATATACATATTAATCTACTAACGCCTATTGAGATCTAATATCTACATAAGAAAACATGGGGAATACACGAACAAAAGGAATGGGATAAAATAATAGTATGGAAAATAATCATAGAAATAAAACACAGCACATGGTTTAAGAAGAATAACATAATGACATAAATGTAATGTGAAATGAATAACCATTAGGAATAATATGATATAAAAGATGGAAACATATAATAATGGAAATGTAGGAATTTGAAAATCATCGTATAACACGAAATTAATATTATTCAAGGCTAATCGCCAATACTATATATCATGGTGTAAAAAGTCCCATAAAGTAATTGAGAAGAATCTATACCCAAAAATGATTTACCATGAGAAGGAATATTACCTAAATAATTAGAGTACTATCTTATTGTACCCATCATAGAATTTTCTTAAATATATTTCTACCTGAATAATAAATATAAGGGTTACCCGTAGAATGAAATGGGTATCATAATCAGGTCAAAAGGAGTACAAAATGAGAATAAAATAATTTTTTCCTTGAATTAATGAATGCATTAAAAACATACATGGAAATTAATAAGTAAAAATAAGCATTTATCTTGATAACTAATGTCCAATTGATGGGGAAACTTATATATGGAGTTGTTAACAAAATATTAAAAATTAAACCCTTCTGTACGGGTTAAGGAAAATTTTAGAGAGAGTTCAATGAAGAAAATGAATATTTGTTTTCATAAAACAAAAAATAAACCAAGATACTTTTTCATGGTAAAATGAATAATTTTTTAAAAATATTACGGATCCTTAAGAACAAAAATGGAGTGCACGTGGAAATGGGTATGAAATCCGAAAGTTCCCTACAATCAATCAAGCTTGTCAAAAATAATTGAGAAGGGAACATACTTAAAATATGTCTTTCCCCATTAAAGACTTATTATATGACATAGATATATCCATTTGGAACATTTAAAAATATATTAGATAAATTATATAAAAATAAATAATCATTACATTGGCATAAATAGAGAGAAAGAGTTACCTAACCAAAAAATGGAGGTTCGGGTAGAATCCATTACCTTCTGTCTGGAAAGTTTATTCACTTCTTCTTAATGTAGAGAAAAATAAAAATATATTTATCAATTAAAAATTACATAACTTCTTAAACATGTATAAGATTTATTATAATTTTATTATATTCATTTTTGGTACATTTTTTGTGATACATTGTTCAATTGCATCATTCTTGATTTCCCATTTTTTAGTTTTCAGGGTCTATTTTCCTAAATAATAATATAGATGTTCATTTAAATGGAAATATAAATACATAAATTAATTTATAAGCTGTTAATTACCATATATATAGTTAAATTATCATATAATTCATTTGGTCATATGGTATTTGGATGAATCCTTAGATAAAATGTTTGTGTTAAACATTTGTATTATCTAGGGTGGGTTTTTTCACACAATAATACATTCTTGTTTTCTTATTTTATATAACTTGTGTATAATGATTATAGAACATTGAATAATATTTCATACATATAGGATAATTATTTTTGTCCCTAATAATGGTTTTATGAAAATCGTTTAGAGTAGCAGATGAGAATAAAAATTTGTTGTCCTTGAAGGTAAAAAATTAACACCTCATTAATGAAGTATTAATTTCAAGAATAAAAGGGACAGGAGAAGGGGTTTGATGGTGGATTATTCCTTTAAAAATAGAATTCCAATATATTTACATTTTTTGTGTTTTTATTTCATTTGGATGAGTAGATGAGAGGAAATAATAATAAAATAAAATAACATGAAATGAAAATCATAAAAGAGGAATGAAAAATTTACCTCTCAAATTTCTCCTCCTTAAAAAGCTTATTTGGGAAATTGTTTTGTTATGTTAATGAGACCAAGAGCTACTAGATGTGAATGAGAGGTTTGGGATGATATTTAAGAAGAACATGGAAAATCCTATATTTTTAAGAGGTGTGATGAGATAAGGTGGTAAGGGGTGGTATTTATAGAGGAGGAGAGGGGTGTTTTCTCTTTATTTTGCATATTAGATTATTATATTGGCTTAATATTATGAATAGTATCAACATTTTAAAAAAATATAATAAAAAAATGAATGGAACGTTGAGATAATTCTACTAACCTCAACAATGTATGAAGTAATAGTTTATTTAATTTATAATATATATATATATACTGTAAATTATAATATTTTAGTATTCACAAAAAATTCATCAGTTTTAAAAAAATAAAAAAAGTTATCCCAAATTTCTTCACATGAAGAATTGAAAAATGAACACTATTTTATCAATATAATTCTCTAAATACATAAAATATTATTTTTAATTATAATCCACATTTACTTGGAAGATACTGATTTTAAAATTAATACTGATTTTGTAAGACATTGAAAAAGTAAATAAGGCCTCATAAAATTATATTATAATCATATGATAACAAAATATTAATATATTTATAGCTTTTATGGAAAAAAATTTCTTTTAAATAATTTTATTATTTACAAAATTGTATTTAAATATTTAAATCATACTAAAATAACAATACTTAATTAATACTATTTAAAATATGAGTTTACATATAATAGGGTATAATTATATCATAAATTCATTTATAAGATGCCAAAATTTAATTTACAATTTCATGGGTGACATTACTATTTAATTGGGTGATATACTATTCATAATTTTCATATTAATATTCCAAAGGTCAAGTTACCGTTCATTTGATATATGTTTCTTAATTTATATAAGTACATATTATTTAATTATTTAATCAGTTATAATGTGTATATTGTGTTCATAAATAAATGTTATGTGACTATACAACATAGAATAAAAATAATAATGGAATTTCCATTGAACGAATTCAGAGTCATTATAATCATATAAATATATCAATGCTAACCACTAAGAAAACATAACTTAATGTGATTAGGATAACTTACCATGAACCATACATGGCATGTGATTATAAAATTTCCCAATTCATTATAAGGATATATAATTATAGGCCCACCCATCACTTTCATATCATGGACATGTATATGTCTTCCAAATAGATCAAGAAACATAACGATGTATATATTCACTTTTAATCACATGATTATAGAGTGTGAGATACATAGATGGATTTCTGCCAATAAATTAAAGATATGTACTTCAATGTGAATATCATTGTGTGTAATTAAGAATGGGTATTGACTATACAAATTATTGGAATGGAAAATCATAGGATGAGTTTGATGGAATAACATGGGTACATAAAGTGTCATAGAAGGTTTAAATGAGTGTTAAATAGGTCTATAATAACAATTATATCTTATGGATGGAAATTGGGATGTTTGAAAACATTTCGTAACAATAGTAATTGAAAAACAAAACGTATAATTTAAATAAGGTACATGTATAAGGTGGAGAAGGAGAGGATCCCTTACCCAGAGATGGTTCATCTAAAACATAGGATGATATTCTTAATAGATTTGGGGTACCTTAGGAGGAAACTGTAGATGATATAGTAGTGTAATAATATGGTAAAATGGTTTTCAGTGAATATTTATGGGAGTTTGGGAGGGTTTATAAATAAAAATAGAAAATAATTCTTTATATATTTCCAAACTTTGGTTTGGGACTCTATGTGATAAAGTAAAAAATAAACACAAATCCAACCATGGTTTTAACAATGTATTCATCGTATATGAATGTTTTTTCATAATTTTACATGTTTTGGAACTTGTATAATTACAATAATAACATTATTGATGTCGATATTTTTAATGTTTACAAAAAAATTATTTGCAAAACAATAAAAAATATAAGACATTGAGGGTCCATTATGGGATTATAAAATCTAACAAATAATTTTAGAAAAAAATTACTTTAATATAGATATATATATTTGATCTTGGATTCATTTTATGGAATATAATAAAATATTGTTGGGTAATTAGTATGTCATAATACATCCTATATATTAATAATATATTCAAATTTTAATGTAAAATTCGGCTCTCTCATAAAATTAAGAAATAACCAAAATTGGATATTTTCAACACACAAATTTCAAAAACAAAAATATATTTTATCAAAATAAATAAATAAATATGAGAAATTTCACTTTTAAATCAAAATACATTTTTTTGAAAATAATGATTCTTAAAAGAAAAGTTTTCAGACCCATAAGATATTTACATTTGATATTATAAACCATATATATTTAACAAATATTGATTAATAGTAATATTTTATTAAAATATAATTTATTTCAAAATTTATTTTATTCCGGAAAAACATTATCTTTATTGAAACAATATATATCCTAAATAATATATTTTTTCTTTCATCGGAGAATAATTATATTTTAATCAAATTTAATACTTAATATATTAAAAAGGGACAAAAATAAAAAATGGCCATTTATAAGATATTATAAAAAATCTCCTTATCAGGGAATAGAAAAACATTCTTTTATTACACTGGTGAATTTACAAATATTAAGGAGTGATATAGAGAGATTTTCTTGGGGTGGTTCGACATCCATTTTTTTGGGTTGTGATCTTGAAGAAAATAAAATTCTATTGTATATAGTTGTGTTCATGATTTTGATGTTAAATTTTTTTCTTCGGTTTAATCATGTCGAAATCCCAATGATGTTATGTCCCTCATAATATCTGATTAATGGGCTTTTTAGTGTATGATCCTATTATTCGAGGTCATCGCTTCTTTCATCTATGACTGTTTAACTTAAAAACCCTTTTATATATAATTCTAATATTATCAATGTTCGATGACTATATGATCAATGGTTATAATTCATAGAAATCATATAAATACAATAGGGCATATCTTTTCAAAACAACCAAATTTTTTCTTGTGTTTTCTATATATTCTTTACTCTATAATTCATTTATTCATTCAAAATTGTATAATTTCATTTATAAATGATTTCATCATTAAATTTAATGTAATAAATAGAGGTCACAATAAACCTATCTGGAAAATGCCTCTATATGAATTATAGAATGATAGAAAACCCATGGTAAACTAATTTACTATAATTGCATGGAAATAATGCTTTATAAATAGAATGATAATTTAGAACATGTTTCATGAAAAATCTGTGAATTATCTTTTCTATATTGTTTATCCACTAGTGAAGCATATAGAGTCATTAAAATAATTCAAATTTTTTTGAAGAAATTGTTCATGTTACTTTTAATGATAAATAATAACCTGAACTCACCCTGATATAAAACAATATTGAGGATGATGTGTCAAATTTTAATATAAATAATAAGTCTAAATCTTCAAATCATTTTTCTGATTTAAATATTAAATATTGTATCCTAGGTAATCAAGTCCTCCTATACCAACACTAATACTTGTGTAATGACCCAAATTCTCATAAATATTTAGAAATTATTTGGACAAATTCTGAGACCAAGTGTTGAGATGGGCTGAGATTCAAAGGCTCAATGTTCCAAGACCAAAACGTTGAAAAAAATTCGATTTATAATAATGAGAATGATCAAAAAAATTTAAAAAAGTGGAACAACTCATGAATTGTATCCCAGATCATAAATCTGAGGGAATAATTGTGTTCATTGAATAGACTTACATCAGGAAAGACCTATAATCAATTAGTGGGGGTCATCCGTGAAAGATTGTTTTTTGAAATAACCATAAATAAAATAATTAATTAAAAATATATTATATTCAAATCCTAATAACTCATAAAAAAGACTCAGATAGAAAATTCGAGACAACTATTGAATTCATAATGTAGGTTTTCTCCTATGCATGACTTAACATTAGTCTGTACGAATATTTTGTGGGAAAAATCATGAAAAATATATAATAATCATTAAACAATTTAAAGATATATTATTTTGATGACACAAGAAGAATTTCCTCTAAAATTATTCTTATTACAAAATCCAAGGGTTAGCTGCATAACCCAATTAATGTTAGAGAATTTCTAGGGAGTGCATGGAGTAGTTTCCCATGGAAAATGATGAATGGATAATTGATTTAGATTCGGTGCATGATAAAATTAAATGATCTCAAAAACGAGCTTGGTATAATAGTTGACTATGTCGGTGTTAGATCCCAATGAGTTAGGGAGTTTTTTTCTTCATGATTTTTCCAATTCATGAATTCAATAATAAAAATGTATTAAACCACATATTGGTTGATCTACATTTATTATCATTCTAGATGGATGGATAATTTTATTCAAGTTTAAGGAGGTGATTTATCTCATCTTTATTATTTTTATCTTGAATTTTAATTATAATGTGAATGGATAAAGTCTATCACAAACAAAGGATGAGGTTCATTCCTATGGGGTTTTTTGTGAATCTCTCATCCCTTGTTCTAGGAATTCATTGCTAGGGGAAAGTTGTGGCTATGACTCAACTTATCAGGAGTCTCCGAATGTGATCAGACCCCCAGAGTAATGTAAAGAAGAATCAGAGACCAAGGTAGTTTAGAATGTGACCCGAGAATTGAATTACTGTCATTATTTCAAAAAATGGAGAAATAGTGCAAGAACGACAATCCGTTGAGGTAGGGGCATCGATAGCCAATGGTAATGGAAACTGGAGGCACACAATGGTTTGGTGAACCAATTCCATGTGGGAGGTTGATCAGCTATGTGGAGAACATCTCAGCCATGAAGGATTCCAACAGTAGCTTCAAGGGGTGGGGGGGGGGAATGGTGTGTGTGGACTTAGTGGTCCGACCACATTGAACACGGCGGTGCCGCAATGACCAGGGTGGAACGTAGTTGGGGAAGACCACATGTGGTAGACCAGACTAGCCTGCGTCCATGTTGGTCGGACAGGAGGATCCAGGATTCCCTAGAGGACTAGTAGGATGGGCCAAGAGGTTAATAGACCAAGTGGGCCAAGACAGTTCTCGCCAGACTAGGCCTAACAAACCAGGTCGGGTCGACCGAACACGGGTCGTACCATTTTATGTAAATATTTATAACATTCAATCCTTATGATTTTTTATGATCCATTTACAATATTAATATCATTTATCTGATATATTCCTATTGAGATATCATAAGTGGGTTTTTTTTTTGAACTGTGCATATGACCTAATGGCTTGAAGTGTAGGATCTCCCAGAACTAGTGCACTATGAGCAGAATCATGTGGACTGCGGTGAGATTGAGAGTACGTTCCTTTTTTAGACTACATATCTTACCGAGGCTATTTGTATTATCAAGACTATGTGTCTTGTTGGGATATAATGTCTCATTACGACAACATGTATTATCGATACTTGGTGTTTTGTGGATTACGTTTGATAATCCTGTAATTTATAATATATATTTATATTGTGTGAGATGTCTATACTATATATTTATGGTATACATAATGTATTTTATTATGATATAATTACTATATTTATTTGTGATATACATCATTTATTTCATTGTGGTATAATACTTGTATTTCCATGTGGTTTTCCTTAGTGGTGTTCCTTCACGGAGTCCCTTAGTGTTGTTTCTTTATGGTGTTCCTTTATGATGATCATTAATGGTGTTATATAGTGGTGTTACATATTTTTTTTTACATTCATGGTGTGCCATAGTGGTGTTATTCATTGTGTTCATTATTTGTGTTCTTTCATGGTGTTCCTTTGTGGTTTCCCTTAGTGGTGTTCCTTCGTGGTGTGCCTTTTGGGTGTTCATTCATGTTGTTCCTTCATGGTGTTCCCTAGTTGTGTTATATTATGGTGTCCCTTAGTAGTGTTTATTTGAGGTGTTCCTTAATAGTGTTCCATAGTGGTGTTCCTTAATGGTTACACTTAGTGGTGTCCCTTAGTGGACTTCCATTATGGGATTCCTTAGTTTTTATCCATCGTGGTTTCCTTTAGTGGTCTAAATTAATGTTGTTCATATGTGGCATTGCATTGTGGTGTTTCTCAACAGAGTTCATTTGAGGAGTTCCTTCTTGGAGTTCCTTCATGCTTTCATTTATTAGTGTTCCATCATGGTTTTTTCTTCATAGATTCTTTTAGTGGTATTCCTTTGAGTAATTTCATAATTTCAATTTTATATGTAGTATATTTCCTTCGTGGTTTCTGGGTGTCTAACAAATTAATGTTTTTCCCACACCTGTATTGGATTATCCCGCACATATTGTGTCTTATGCAAATGATAAATTCTTTTTTGTATTCATAGGTGTACCCAGACCATTTGGTTCATAGAGACAATATTCAGTCATGGTTTACTCTTTATACTTCAGAAAGATGTCCAGTACATTTACCATGAGGTATGGTTTTCTACAGATGAGTATCAGGAATATTCGCATCCACTTTTACTGGCTCATTCCTATTTTGGGATTGTATTCAATCCAAGATTACATTCTAGTTTTCTAATATCAGACTCTTTTGTTGGTATCTTATTATATGCATGAAATGTTTACTTAATGTTTTTATGTTTCATGAATATGGGATTGGAGATGTGTGTGTGTGTGTATAGGTACCTCGGTAAATCATGCCAATTTTTGGGATATGTCTTATCTTGTCTAGTCACCATGTCCTAGCCTATTGGAGGTGGGATTGAGGTAGTCATGGAATGGGCCCCTATAGGATGGTCCATGAAATGGTGTTATTAGAGGGGGAAGATTGTATATATGGACTGGGAGAATCTAAGGTTGGTTTGGGGAAATAGAGCTAAGTTCTTCGGGTTCATCATTCATTCCAAGGAATCTGGTTTGCTGTGGTTACCAATGCGTCCATAAAATAGGGCACTAGAAACCCACTTATTGACATGGTACATGAAAACACCAGTCTTTGGGAGAATAATGGAACATGTATCATATATGATTTAGGTATGTTATCATGTCCTTATTGACTGATCTCACAAGGTATACTCTTTTAACGGTGGTACATATTATTTTATTTCATGAAACCTCCACAAACACAGCCATCTTGGATTCTACCATGTGATCACGAGGAAAACCTAATTGGTGAAAATACGTCGATAAAAGGATATTTACTAAAGATAACACTTCCAAGTGGTGCACTTGTTATACCACCACCTTTACAGTAGCAGATGGTCCTCGTTTTTACACTAATAGGGAATGAAGGATGAGCATGCCTCAAGTATTTAAGTGATAGAGATCAATCATGTTTAGAGGTAACCCTGAAACCCAAGAGGATGAGGACTAGATTGATTCAATAATACAATTTTCTCATCTAGTCAAGACACCAGCCTATTTGATGGTGGTCCTAATTTTGAGCCTTGTTCATGGTCTATAAGGTAGAGGGTGGGGTGTGGAAACCCAATCATGTGATGAGGAGACTTTTATGTGGATAGAGTTGAAGAATCATTTCGTATACGATATCTCACCTTATAATCTATGGGATTGGTGTGTTGAGGATATTCGATATCATCTGCAGTATGAGGTGTTTGTATTAGAGTATTCATTGAGGTTTGCAAAAAATTTAGGTACTTGATGGATGTGTTACACAACCAGATCATTTGGGATTAGTCTTTCGTGCGAGGTCTACATAGGGTCATCTAATCTAGTGTTATCCATCTACGAGTTCCTACATATTTCAGGGTTCTAGAGTGATCCTTTGGAGTTTAGTGTTCCATGATTAGGAAGATATATCTTGTGGTTTTCCATAGTGGTAAAATATTAGAAAGAATGTTTATATGGTGGAAGGCATGATTGAGGAGTTGAGAGAGCAGTAAGAAGTGGTATAAATTATGACATGTTACGACAACAAAATTCAGGTGGTCCACACCAAGCTCACGGTGATATAGGAAAGGAGAAGGGACAACTGTATGTAGTCGAGGTGTATGACCTATGGGCTCCCAGAATGATTTGGTTTCTGATCTATTTATATTATACTTTATTTTTCATTTTCACATAAATATCTACTATTTATTCTTTAATTTTCAAGAATGATGTTTGAGACTTTGAGAAACTGGATAAATAGTTGAATTGACCATCATGCATAGATTACTCTACTAGCGGAGACCCAATGATCATGGTCTAGTGTTGATTGTGTAGCCTATCTCTTATAGGGGAGTTTTTCTATTGGGATCTCATGGTAGTGGAATCGGGGACATACAACTTCAATACAGGTATATAATGGTTACCTATAGAACAAGTTTACATTTACTATTTTGGAGAAAAATGTGTTGTGTCTATAGTGGGGGAATGAGGATATCCATTTTGGTGAATAGTAAAACTTTTCATCATATAATGGACTCACACAAAGAAGGGTGATGTCAGATTCTCAGAAATTCGATATCCTAATCCTCAATGTAGTGGTAATTATATGTCCTCAGTTTCCTATAGTGGTGGTGGAGTTTTAGTGGATCCATAAAATGTTGAGATAGAAGCACTGTCTATAATTCTTCCTGGATTATGACATTGATATTTCTTTTACTCACAGGGAAGGTAAGGTGGAGAAAAATTCTCCAAGCTTTAGATCTACTTTGCAGTTCCTAAACGAGGATTCATATTAGGTGGACTCATTACGGTTATCCTTTTTGGATGTAGATGGAACATATTACATCTAGTAAATGTATTCACCCCTCAACTCATACAATGATTCGGGTTTTAATAGATTAGAGATACTGATTGTGAGTCTTCACATGCTTTGATGTCCACATGGCATTCCCCCAATGATTTTAAAAAGGTGGGTAGAACATCATTCTTTTCAAAGGATGCACAACTGTTCCAATGGAATTATGGGAGAAAGTTTTGGGTTAGTTCCATATGTCCCATTTCTCATGTAAATCATGGAGTGGAAAATATGTACTAGGATATTTGAAATAAGTACTAGTAGCCGTGAATGATGATGGGTTTTGTAGATTTTGTCTCTTGATGCCTCACTTATCATCATGTGAGTTTCAAGAACCAGGTTCCAGCATGTTTTTCTCAACCCCTTTTGGTTCCAAAATAGATGTGGAATGAGATATAAATAGAATTAATGAAAGGTTTACAACGTACGTCCCTGGGAAATGCTTCCATCTAGATGATCATTTAATGGCTCACCATGTTGGCCCACATCCTAGTTATTGATGAGAATATTTATATAGAGAGATTTAGATAAATCTATGTGTATGAGATAGTCCAACCCCATGTAATACATTCGATGATAATTTCATATCGTGGTTATATCCTAACATTATGGTTGTGGAAGGGATTGTGGGAGACACTTAAGACTCAGTTACAGGTGATCACAGTGTTTCACCCACAAGCGGATTGCCAGTCTGAGTGGACCACTCTGTTTCTATAGGGTATGCTATAGGATTTCTTGTTAAATTTTTGACTTGATTTGGGTGGATTTATCATGGGTGATCGATTCTTTGAGAGCACATTCTGTGGCTACATAATAATATTTAAGAGAGAACATGGGAGTAGAAAACTCATATTCATAATCAAAACCAACATTTATTTGGCTATACCTTTGTTTAGAGTTTAGGGATATAAATATATCATGTGGGGAATACTTAATGACTCATATTTTTCTAAATTTATTTTTAGAAATTATTTGTGATAATTTTGAGACCAGGAACCGATACTGTGTGTGATTCTGAGTCCTGGTGTTACCAGAATAATTATATTAAAAATAGTCAATTTATAATAAATTTCACAAACAGTTTTTCGGAAAAGAGGAACAACTCTTAAACATTTTTCTAAATTAAAAATCTGAGAGAACCATTTTGATTAGAGTAGAAAATTATCCTTATGCAAGGCCTTACATTGGCCAATGCGGGTCAGATGTGAAAAATAGTTCTTGGATGTCATCGTAAATAAAATTATTAAATAGAAACTAATTTATTTTAAAATAATATGACAACAAGAACAAGGACTAGGATTGGTAATATTATACCACTTTAGAGTTTTTAATGTGGTGTTTTTCATATGAACGACATAACATTAGTCGGCATGGGTCTCCTATTGAAGAACATTAAATCAGTGTAATTAAAATTACATAACATAAATATAAATTATTTTGATGATGCAACAATGATTTTATTTAAAAGAATAATTATAAATAAATGTCAGGATTATCCACATAAACATCAGAATGTCGATGAATCTATAAGGATATCTTGGAGGAGTTTCCCTTGGAAAAAGATGACCGAATTATTGATTAATGATCAAGAAATCATGAAATCCAGGGATTTCACCAATGAATATAGAGAAACTGCATTTTTTATTGAAATTTGAATCCAAGATGGCATGAAATTGTTTTTATTGTTATTTTTCCTACTCACCAATTCCACAAAAAATACGGACCAAACCACGAATAGGATAATCCATGGTTTGATCTTCCATATAGGATGGATAATAATAGCAGTGTTTAAAGTGGTGATATATATCATTGTGATTATTCTTGTTCTATTTCTTTATTCTAACAAGAATTTATTGTGGATGGCATGAAAAAAAGGAATTGTTTCATTCATTCAAGAATTTTGTGCTTCTTCCCTCCCTCATTCTTAGATTTCATCATTGTTGGATCCTAGTGGTCATGAATCGACATACTGGGAGGCTCCGAACATGATCCAACCTACGGATTGATGATAAGATGAATCATTTCCCAAAGTTGTATATATTGAAACCTGTGGATGATGTAACTAGATCAGTTATGAAAAAATGGATCAATGGAGAAAGAACGACATCCCTTAGAGGTAGGGGTGATGATGACTGATGATGATTGACAGTTCATATTGTCATGGTGCACCGGCACCGGGTGGGATGTGGCTCAACCGTATGGAGAAATGAATTAACATAGAGTCTACATTCAGTGGTTGCAAGGCCTTGAGAAATGTGTGGTGCGTTGTGGTGTGAAAACACAGTGGAGCATATGTGTTGTCTGGGGAGGCACTCAGTCGGTGACGACCAAATATTGGGGACTAGACCGTCCCACATGCATGTGGGTCTGACCAAAGGAGCTGATCTTCTCTATAATCCATGTGTTCTAGATCAACTAGCCTAGAATGCTGGACCAATCAGCACATCATGCTGAATGATGTAGCCTAGTGGACCGGTTTAGGTGTATCAGAAAAGGGACTAAACATTATTTTAATACAACCACGACATTCAAAACATTTGTCTGTTTTATGATATATTTTTGTAGTGTTGGGACCCTTGCAATGAAAATATATTTTTTAAATATCATATGTGTGGTTTATTGATGTTTTAATATGACCTAATGGCTTGATTTTTTGGTTCTCATGGAACGAGCATGCAAGATGATGAATCATGTGGTTAGATGTATATGTATGACTACGTTCCTTTCCAATACTAGTTCTCTTAGGAAGACTACATGTCTTTACAATACTATGTGTCTTATCAGTACTGAGTGTCCCATTGAGACTATGTGTCTTATTGATATTGGTCATTTTGTGGATTACGTCTAGTTATCATGTTTTACATTATATATATTGATGCCTTTGTAATCTAAATGTACAATTTCATTGTGTAATACTTCATTAAAATTATTGTGATATAAATCATGTATTTATTTGTGTAATAATTATTGTATTTATTTGTGGTATACTTCATTTGTTTCATAATATTATTCTTTAGTTGGGTTCATTCATGGTGTCCCTTTATTGTGTTCCTTCATTGTGTTACTTAGTGGTGTTCCATACCGATGGTCCTTCATGGTTTTTTTAGTATAGTTCCCTTCTTGTGACCCTTATTGGTGTTTTTTCATGGTTTTCTTTTGTGGTGTTCCTTTTTGGTGTTCTGTTATAGTGTCTCTTAGTAGTGTTCCTCCATGGTGTTCCATTGTGGTTTTCCTTCATTATGTTCAGTCGTGGTGTTCCTTCAGGGTGTTTTATCATTGTGTTCCTTTGAAGTGTTCCTTCATTGTGTCTCATAGTGGTGTTCCTTAGTGGGTTTCCATCGTGGCGTGACTTATTGGTCTTCATTCATGCTATCCCTTAGTGGTGTTCCTTCATGGTGTTATTTCATGGTGTTCCTTAGTGGTGTTTCATACTTTGGTGTTCTTTAGTTGGGTTTCTTCCCGATGTTCCTCCATAGATTCCTTTAGTGGTCTTTCTTTGTGGTCTTCCTTCATAGTAATTTCCTATTTCCTATATTTTCTTTTATAGTTTTGGGGTTTCTTACTGAGTATTTTTTACTTACCCTTGCATGTCATTTTCCCACACATTTTGTGTCTTATGAAAATGATTTAAACTTTGACGGAGTAATAGATTTTGCAGATCAAATGGTTAATAAAGAGTCATGTTAGTCGAGGTGTGATTATATGGATTCAGACAACATTCTAGTACCTTTCCCTTTAGGTAGGGGTACCTTTGGATGATTTTCAAGAACATGTGAATTCACATTAATATATAAGTTCTATTGGTGGACTTTTATTCTTTCCCCATTTATCTTCCAGTTTTCAATTGTCACACTCTTTAGTGGGTATCTTATTTTAAGAAAGTATTTTTTACTTAATGATTTTACATTTTAGAAATTTGGGATTGGATATGTGTGTATGTACATGTACAGAAGAAAATTACACCCATGTTTGGGATATGACTATTCAATGATAGTTACTAACCCATGGCCTATTAAAGACAGTCTTAGGGTAGTCAGGACATGGGCCCCTCTATGATGGTTTTTCAAAACATGAATTAATTGAGTTATTCATTATCTAGAACAATTTTTATCCTCTAAAACATTCCCTTAAATTTTATAATAAAATCATTATATAAATGTACTCAAAAATGATCATCACTATGAAACCATGATGAATATCAATCTTGCATTATCACATCATTAACCCATGAACATCAATGCTATAATTGATGATGAATATTGGGTAATAGATATACTAGGATATTTTAATCATTTTGGGTGGATGAATTTATACTAATTCGTAGATATACCTATATACAACATTCCTATTAGAAATAAGGTCAATGGGTATGTAATAATCATTAATAAAAATATATTGATTTTTTTCACATGGATACATTTAAGAAGAATGTATTTTATATGATAAAAATTTTCACCGGTATCTTAACATGAATACATATGACCACTTCTTTCATATGTAACACAATTAAATTTAAAATTTATCAAATTGATATCATGAGTGAATTTTTAAATGGATATATTTTTTTATGTTTTTATGCTGAATTTCCACCAATATTTAAAATTCATCTTTTTAAAATCATGTTTTTAAATTAATAAAATCATTTATGGTTAAAAAAAGAAAATGGATCTTGGTATGAAAGGATAAACACTTTCCATATTTCAAATTATTTTTAAAATGGTATATATGATCATATTATATTTGTAAAACTTATTTTCAAGGATGTTTTATTATTTTAAATATATGGGAGAATATTATTTCTCTTCATCTAAAAACAAACTTTTTATTTAATTTTCTAAAATGATGGCAAAATGATTTTGAAATGAGATAATTGGCTGTGATAGAATTCGATCATGCCTTTCATATTTTCAATAATAATAATAAATTGTTTTAAATAAAAGAATATAAACAAAGGATACATTGGAACTTGCATGTACATATAAAACCAAATTTAGGGGCACACATATCTGTAAAAGTTGTAGAATAGATATAGATGAAACTAAAAAGCTAGTCAACTGAACTAATGAAAGGGTTTTTATTGGAATATTAATATACATAAATAATATTAAATATTATATTATTTTTAGAATTTGTAGGATTTATCATTTAAAAAAATACAAAATAATATCACTGAAATTATTTCAAATTAATTTTAGAATAATACAAAAGTAAAATATATTTTTGAGTGTTCTACACTAGAGAAGATTCATCTCACATTTATATTTATTCAGATATCTATTTTAGTGGTTTAATGTAAGATTGAAAAAAAATGTGAAATATTTCATTTTTTGGGAAATACCATATATTCACGGTGTAGTATAAATTGAAGTTGTATTACATTATACACTTATAAATCTAATTACATAGCTTTATCCAGCTACTATGCATCGATTATGTTGATGAATATTACAATACTATACTATGGATATGATTTTTGAATCAACGTAATAAAATATGAAAATAATATTTTTATTAATATATCTAAGAATCTTGTGTTTCACTATATGTATTAACATATTGATATAATAAATCAAATTTTAAGATACCATTTCCAAAGGGGGGACATAAATCTTGATCTCATTGGAACTAAACATCTTATTGCTGACATATATAAATGCTTTTTGAATATTGATAGAATAAGATATATCATACATGAGCATTAAATGATAAAATTCATTTAGTATTTTCTTTCACTAACTACTTTCTTATTTTTCTAATTTAATAGTTACATCATGGATTGCATCCATTTAATTTCTACCATTTGCTTTCTAACATGTATTTATAAAATTATATGTCTAATGTTTTCTCTGTGCCATGAAATTCTATTATATTGTTACTATGATGGAATACTATCGTTGGATTCCAACCATTGGATTACTTCCATTTGTTAGTTACATTATCTACTACCAAAACGAGTTCAATAATTACTAAATTTTGTTAAATTATAATTTTCAATAAAATTAATTTTTTTTAAAATTTAAACCTTTTAGGGCCTTATATGAGATAGTTTTCCAATTACGATACAGAATAGAATCTTCATTTTTGATCATTATAGATACAATATTTTTTCTCTCTAAAACCCATGAAACTTGACCTTATTTCTTCAAACATTATTCCAATTATTTAATAGTGAGAGTTAAGTATGTTAATAGTTATTTATATAAATAATAGAAAATAAGTAAATCTATAGTTTAATCTATTAACTCTATCGAGTGAAGAAACCCTTTTCTTTAGTCACAAGATTTAGTGGATGTGAAATAAATATATACTGCTTGGTTGAATTAATGTATGATATTGGTGAGGAAATTTATTTAAAAAAAATGTGATGAATTATTATTGGGAAATAATTAGCCTTTCTATAAATGATTATTTTGAAATCTATATCTATTTTTTGTGTTCATTTTTTAGGATAAAAATGATTTCATCAAAAAAATGACATATTTAAAAGAGATGGTGATTTCTTCCATGAAACATGTTGTGTTCATAAAATTACACGGTAATGAAATATATGAGGAATATTAGGGTTTATATCCCATTAAACATGAAAATATAATTTATTTTAATATTCCATTCTTGAAAACAATGTAGATGATTCAATATGAATATCTTCTTTAGTGAAACTATATATAGAGTGTTGACTAATCATTATATTTATTGAAAATATATTCTATATATGGAAGAGGTATTTCAGTATTTTTATTTAAAAAGATATATTATTCATGTATCAAATGTGAATATGGGATTAAATTAATATATCTAGATATTTCAGGGTGCACATGATAGTGTTTTAAATTCATTATCTTGGAAAAATTTTATTCTGATCGTATTATGTTTTATACCATGTTAAAGGCTAAAGGATTTTTTTCTAAAGGATAGGAAATGGTAACTCCATGTCATGGTTTATTTCTTAATATAATCTCATAGAAAATCATAAATGTAAATTATATCCTCTGATTAATTAGATGAGTATTAGATAGTGAGAAATTATAGGATAAGTAAAATCTAGTATAGAACCCTTTTATAAAAATAGATTTTTTTATATTCTGGGATAGATTTAGATATAATAGTAGGTTAACCATATTATTAAGAGGTGGTTGATTCTAATACTAATGTTTGAGAAGAAATAAGGGATATTTTGGATGAATAAAAGGAATAATATTTACTATTTTTTGTTGAGTTATGGAGAGTACATGATATTTTGAGGATTCCAAAAGATTCCATAGGGCCATATGACTATCCTATTTCTAACCTACAAAGAAAACATTCTTGAAAGATGATGAGTATTATAATACTAATGTTTTAAATGGTAAATGAATTGAAGAATCATAATCAAAGATTCCTAAATATTTGATTAATTTATTAGAGTTTTCCTTGTATGATGTTTAGGGGGTTATATGAGGACAAATAAACAAATCCTTTCATGAGTATTTCATAGTCATATAAAACTCCATGTGGATATTGGTATATTAACACCTAATGATTTTAGTGAGATAAGTTCTTGGAATGGAATAACATATAAATGAGGTGGATAAAAGTGGTAAGGATGCAAATCAGATCATAGATAATATTTGGTATTTGGGAAACTTACCCATGCTTTTTGCGTTAGGCGGTCACTTGTAGTTTAGTTTTTGTTGTCGAATCCCCAAATACCTAAGAAGGAACCTATAGATAGGTACATCTTATGTATTTTTATTTTGTATGACGCAGACATATTTTTTTTATTATATATAGTTTTAATTGAAAACAAATATATTTATGTGATTTCAATTTAATATAATGAGTTTAAACTAGGTTATCTGTTTTGGTGGATTAAATGAATTCCTTATCCTACAATTTCAAATTCATATATTTGAGACAGGTTCATTCAAAAAGATCAAAAAACATCATCAAATTCTTGTTTAATACATATATTCACAAAAAATAATCACATATACACATGGTGGATTATATTTTTGAGAACACCAAGGCAAAGCATCTTATTACCCCTTGAAGATTGCGGCCTTAAAATTCAGTAATGACAACGATGTTTTAGAATCATAAAATGAAATTATAAATTAAAAGAAGTAATTAGGAATTAAAATAGTTTCCAATAAATTACAATCTAGACCCTTCATAATCCGTTGGAAACCCCTACAATAATATTGTCCCTCAATTGATTCTATTATGATAATAGAAGCGGGAAGTAGGCTCGTGGGGGTAAAATTGAAGAAGTGAATAAAACATCAAAACATTTGTCACTACAGCATTGTGTGATAAATTTCATAAGGTATTGGGTTAATAATTTTATTCCTCATGGAAATAGTATCAATTTAATAAGATGAATAACATATTAAGAGTAAATTGTAATATTTTAATAAAAACTATGTTTATTCAAATAACATACAAAGTAAAGAAATATAGTTACGAAATCGAAGAGGAAAAATTACTTTACAAAGAAATTAAACACCAATATGCCTCAACTAATTCACCTATAGTACCATAAATAGTATTTTCAAGAGAATTGTTTCGAGACCCCCATATTCCATGTCTTCCAACTTGAGAAGGATATGCCGAGGGTGGTGGAACGTATGTGGAATTTGGAGCTTTCCACCTCGACCTTAAATGGAAGAAAACTTGTATCCACCAAACAAAGTGATGAAATGAAATTCTATATAGAATAATTTGTGTAGGACATAGAAGAAAAAGATTTATATAATTATGTCCAATGGTATAATGTAAAATTTCATCCAAAACTATTCTTTGTTTTTGATATGTTATTGAAATGATGGTATATTTTTCTAGGGAATAGATTTTTCCAGGACTTCCATCTTCAAATTGGGCTGCATGAAAATAAATTAAAACATCATCATTAGTTATGGAAATTGTTGAATGAAATTTAACCCATGAGGTTTTATATCTCCATTTAAATTATTAAATAATTGATCTTGCATATTTTATGATACAGATATTTTTTTGGGATGCTATCCAATTAATTTTTCCTAGAATTTTGTTTATTCTAGCCCCACTATGGTTGTCTTCCAATGTGATTCATCAAATACTAAAAATGTATGAATTGTAAAAAATGGAATTAGAAACCTGAAAATTAAATATGAAATTAAAATTATGATCATTTTGTGTTTTATTAGTTGTTCATATATGTACGAAGTAATTGTGAACATTAATAAAGAACTACAATCATAATGTGTAATATTGTTAAAATTGAACAATTTCGTAAAACAAGTGTCTGTGAATAATTAAGAACGTTTATATTATAATAAAAATAATTAATATTATCCTATATAAGGAAATAATAAAACCCACAACTTGATTTTTTCTAGTCCTGATAATAATGTATCTCATAAATATGAAATTTGAATTCCCTTATCCAAATATATTTTAATTGATAATTCTTACCCAAAGACCTCATACCAAATAATTATTAAATCCATAAAATTCATTTAAATTAAGATATAACTATAATAATTTCAAAATACTAATCTCATTCAATTTTACAAATTCATCCGCAAGTTTTATCCAATTTACATTAAGCATGATGATGTGTTATGTGTCATAATAGAAGTGTGTATTTTTCATTATTTAAAGGATAAATGATGGAAGCAGTAGACTTTGGCTACGAATCCCAGGCTCAATGACCATAGAGAACCATGTGAATATCACGTAATCAAGAATAATCTCCTGATTTCTCAAAAAAATTAAAAATATAATTACCACAAATAGAGGTAAAATTACCAACACTGAGATATACAACAATGGATTCAAAATCCCCAATTGTTGAAACCCAAAAAATAGTTTAGTCTATTTATATATGTAAAATTTAATATTTTTATTTATTATTAATGTTTTATAATTTTTTTATAATAATCATGTTAAAATTCAAATTTTCACCATATCCATGCCATTTATAATGGGACCCATTTAAATAAAACTAATACCCCACAATCGAATAGACGTGCATTGTGGGCTTTAATGGAATAAAATATAAATAGTGGAAAATCACATTATATAACTTCACTACTCAAAATTCATGCTAATTAACATAATTATGAATTATAATCCAAATAATGTCATGAAAAAAATTTATAATCAATTTAAAAGTTTTAAATTTGTATTATCATGTTCATGTTTAATGTAATTTCTCCATCAACCCATTTTTTTCAAAAAAAATTGTAATACACAGAAAAGAAGAGTTTAATTTCATCTCCCCATATTAATATAATGATGTCCTTAGTGTTTAATGAAAATGAAATTGAGAATGGGGGTAGAGGTAGAGGAGAATATTTTAAAATGGTAATTGAAAATGAGAATCATAGAATGAAGTGACATAATGGTTGAAGGTAAAGTTTTTCTAGCACCCATTTAATCCCTTAATATCAATTCTATTTTGAGAAGCCTCATTAATTATGATTGTTTGTATTTTTAGATCTATGATATTCCTAGAAATATTGAATTTCATCATCCCATAAATCATACAAACCAGAATGATTAAAACAAAATAGGAACCCCTTGGGGTTCCATTAACTAAAAAAGAAAGGTGAAAAAAACACACATGTATACTTTTAAACTTCATACCCTGAGTATATTTATAGGTAAAATATAGGTTGCCTAACTAAAAGAGATTTTTATTTAAGTCATTACCCTGAATGGAAAACTAAATCTATATAACATTTTTTGGTTTATAGGTTGGATCAGTTAAGTCCTCCTTTAGTTCTTATTTATTGAATGATTCATCGAATGGTTATAACCAATATCCTTTTACTTTTAATACATGGCTACTAGTGGGATCCAGAATCTCTACTTCCCCATGAAGGTAAATTTAATGCACTATTTATGGCCTTAACAATATATAACATGACATTATCTTTTGGGAATGAATATTTGAACTATAAAAGGGCACAAATTTTCATGGTTCAACAAATTTGAATTTTAGATTCCAAGATTGGTAGACATGAACTCTGTATTTATTTACCCTTCATTTTTAATATTCCTCCACCCTAAGTTCCTCAGGTTTATTGTGATATAGTCTTTTATTTTCATCATCGAAATATTTATCCACGTTCAATTTTTTGCTTTCCCAAACTGCCTTATGTTATATTTTAAGAGGTAAATGTCCTGCTTTTCCTCATACCAATCTATATGGTGACATAAATAGGATGGTTTCTAAACCTATCTGATATTACCAAATTTCATCTAAGACTTTATTATGTAGGATCGAAATAGAGATGTAGATGCTCAATATACAAGAGGGGGGGAGAATTGTATACTTTAAAAATTCCTTTGGAACCTTTAAAGTTAGTTAAGAATAACTATGTTTTCCTTAAGCAAAGGAAAAGGCTAAGTTTAACAAAGTTAAACTAAGCAAAATAACAACACCTCTTAACACCGAATGCAAACTAGGAAAGAGATTCTGAATGAGGGTTCCAGAAATATGGTTCCGGAAATTTAAACTTAACAAAAGATTAAACTATGAGATTCTACCTTAAAGCGTATAGAATCTAAATGAAACAGAGTACAAATAAGGAAGTATAAGAAAGTTATACACTCCTTATATTACAAAATGCAGCGGAATAAAAACAAGTGGTAAAACTACTAGTAACAAGATATAAGTCTTTTAACCCAAAGGGAAGGGTATCCAACAACCTTGGATAAAGGTCCCTTGATTTATACATTCAATCAAGTCTGTCTTACCCACACCAGGGTAAGCCCTCGATACGAAGATCAGAGTCTCTGTCTTGCTATCCCCGCAAGCCCTCAACTTCAAGGTAGTTGGCAACCTCTATCTTCCTCAGCAAGGAAGTCCTCGAACTTCAAGGTAGTCGGCACCTCTATCTTCCTATCCCCGGAAGCCCTCGAATGTAATCACCAACATTCGGAGTCGCACGAAGCATTGAGAGTTAATAAGAGTCTCTCTCTCTAGAAATCACTTCAAGCAAATTAGTCAGCCTTTCAGCACTTTGTTTTAGCAACGATCTCTTTCAAATGAGCTCCTATCTATAGTTAAGGTCGGCTCCTTCTCCAACGGTCATATTTTCCTTAAATATCGGAGAGACCTGTACACGTGTCACTTAGACAATGGTTAGTTTATAACAAAACAGACGACATAGTTTTATAACAAAACAAGTGAAACAGAATGTAAGACATCGTTTTAATTCTGACTCAAAGGTTCGGAATGAATGCTTCGGAGTAAAGGTTTGGAGTCTAACAAAGGTATTTTTCAGAGTCTGAATTAATTCAGAGTGTATAAAACAAAGATATTCAAATTCTGTTTAATAGGTGAATTCGGAATGAGAATTCGGAATAGGAATTCGTCATCAGAAATCGTAATGAGAATTCATCATCAGAATTCGTAATGAAAATTCTTCATCAGGATTCGTAATGAGAATTCTTCATCAGAATTCGTAATGGGAATTCAGAATGGGATTTATTCATTAGAATTCGTAATGAGAATTATTCATTGGAATTCGTAATGAGAATTCGTCAACAGAATTCGTAATGAGAATTCTTCATCAGAATTCATAATGAGAATTCTTCATCAGAATTCGTAATGGGAATTCGGAATGGGATTTCTTCATTAGACTTCGTAATGATAATTATTCATTAGAATTCGTAATGAGAATTCTTCTTCAGAATTCGTATCCTGAATCTGGAATAGAACTTAGTCAGAGTTCATATCCGGAATTCGGAATGAAACTTCCATATAGTTCTTATCCAGAATCCGAATCCTAAAATAGAATGCTTTATATCAATGTTTCAATGATTCCGAGAAAATAGAAAGGATTCCGAATTTCATACTTAAGGGGGAGAATTGTATACTTTAAAAATTGTATACTTTAAAAATAGAAATAGTGATGTAGATGCTCAATATACAAGAGGGGGGGTGAATTGTATACTTTAAAAATTCCTTTGGAACCATTAATGTTAGTTAAGAATAACTATGTTTTCCTTAAGCAAAGGAAAAGGCTATGTTTAACAAAGTTAAACTAAGCAAATTCACAACACCTCTTAACACAGAATGCAAACTAGGAAAGAGATTCCGAATGAGGGTTCCAGAAATATGGATCCGGAAATTTAAACTTAACAAAAGATTACACTATGAGATTCTACCTTAAAGCATATAGAATCTAAATGAAACAGAGTACAAATAAGCTAGTATAAGAAAGTTATACGTTCCTTATATTACAAAATGCAGCGGAATAAAAACAAGTAGTAAAACTACTAGTAACAAGATATAAGCCATTTAACCCAAAGAGAAGGGTATCCAAAAACCTTGGATAAAGGTCCCTTGATTTATACTTTCAAGCAAGTCTGTCTTACCCACACCAGGGTAAGCCCTCGATACGATGATCGGAGTCTCTGTCTTGCTATCCCCGCAAGCCCTCAACTTCAAGGTAGTTGGCAACCTCTGTCTTCCTCAGCAAGGAAGTCCTCGAACTTCAAGGTAGTCGGAACCTCTGTCTTACTATCCCAGGAAGACCTCGAATGTAATCACTAACATTCGAAGTCGCACGAAGCTTTGAGAGTTAATAAGATTCTCTCTCTCTATAAATCACTTCAAGCAAATTAGTCAGCCTTTCAGCACTTTTTTTAGCAACGAGCTCTTTCAAATGAGCTCTTATTTATAGGTAAGGTCGGCTCCTTCTCTAATGGTCATATTTTCCTTAAAGATTGGAGGGACCTGTACATGTGTAACTTAGACAACGGTTAGTTTATAACAAAACAGACGACATCGTTTTATAACAAAACAAGTGAAACAGAATGTACGACATCGTTTTAATTCTGACTCAAAGGTTCGGAATGAATGCTTCGGAGTAAAGGTTCGGAGTCTAACAAAGATATTTTTCGGAGTCTGAATTAATTCAGAGTGTATAAAACAAAGATATTCAAATTCTGTTTAATAGGTGAATTCGGAATGAGAATTCAGAATAGGAATTTTTCATCAGAAATCGTAATGAGAATTCATCATCAGAATTCGTAATGAGAATTCTTCATCAGGATTCGTAATGATAATTCTTCATCAGAATTCATAATGGGAATTCAGAATGGGATTTCTTCATTAGAATTCGTAATGAGAATTCTTCATTGGAATTCGTAATGAGAATTCTTCAACAGAATTCGTAATGAGAATTCTTCATCAGAATTCGTAATGAGAACTCTTCATCATAATTCGTAATGGGAATTCGGAATGGGATTTCTTCATTAGAATTCGTAATGAGAATTCTTCATTAGAATTCGTAATGAGAATTCTTCTTTAGAATTCGTATTCTGAATCTGGAATAGAACTTAGTCAGAGTTCATATCCGTAATTCGGAATGAAACTTCCTTATAGTTCTTATCCAGAATCCGAATCCTAAAACAGAATGCTTTATATAAAAGTTTCAATGATTCCTAGAAAATAGAAATGAATCCTAATTTCATAATTAAGAACAATATGGATGAAAATAAGATAAGGATAATTTTTCTTATAAAAGCGAATTTCCTTATAAAAGCAATTTTTCTTAAGAAAGCAATTTTTCTTATAAAATCAGTTTTCCTTAAAGATAAGGTGTTTGTGATTTTCAAATCAAGAAGGAATGGAAAAGTCATAAGGAAAACCTTATTGACTCAACATATTAGACCAATAATTCAATGATTGATTGATACTTTTTCATGTTTTTCTTAATCTCCATATTCACTAACTCACCTTGACCACTAGTTTGTTAAAGGTATCTAGTAGAAAAATTATGAGAAATTCCATACATATATGTTATTTTTAGAAGGGGAAGGTTTCCAAAATTAATTCCATAATAAAAAATTATAGCTCTAGGAATCCCAAATCAAAAAAATATATGCTCTTTCTGGAATCCTATCACAACATGATTGAAATTTTAATTAGTTTGAATAGTCTCAATAGTTTTTGAGACAAAATCAACCATTATAAGGATGTATATATATCACCTTGAGTTTGGGATGGGTCCCAAGAAATAAATTTCCCAACAAACAATGATTTTAATGACCAGAATGGGTCAATGGGGGCATTGGATTCCTTTTGGTAATGGGTTTTAATTATTGAAATTAAGGATATATTTGGTAGAATTGGTAGGAATACATAGTGATTTAAGGCCAGTAGAAACAACTTTTGAATATATTTGTAGTAGTTTTCAATGTGGAGAAGTACCCTATACATGAATCTCCATTCTATAATTTTTGAAAGGAATCTTGTTAAGACTCTATAACACATCTACTAAATATGTGATTAGGATATAACATTATGATGTTAGGATCATCAAACACATAGTTTTTGACATAAAAAAATAATTTTCCCTTTTTATGGGTCCCGTGGAAATTTGGAATGCCACCCATCACCAAATAGTTTTCTATGTTAGAATACCATGGGGAATCAGTCACATATAGAGGTTCTCATAGGGAAATGAATCAGACATAGCAAGGTGATGTGATTTGTCTTTATATTCCATTATATAGAGATGATCAACTAAAACATTTTCAAAACCCTTTTTATCCTTTAGGGTTTAATAAAACACTTGAATAATAAGGACCCACATAATCATTTTAGCATTAGAATCTTGTTTTTTAAATCGTTATTTTAGGTTGAATGATCAGGGAAGAAAATGATGTGTGATCAAAATATATATGAATTGAATTTCTCTATGGAAAAGTAAAATTCAAGTATCTATTTTTCAGTGGTGGTGTAATTTGTTTTTGAATAATTTAATGATTTAAATTAATATGAAAAAAATTGATTTTTATCATAATATTGTCCTATAACTTCTCCTACAACAAAATCACTCACACCACACATAAGCTTGAATAGATTATTCCAATTCATATATTTCATGATATTTTATTATATAAGAGATGATATGTTTGTATTGAATTATTCTTCATTGCTTTGTGTCCATAAAAATTGAGCATCCATCACCGGAAAAGCACAAAGTGTTCAGTAAATGGAGATAATTTTCCAAATTAAACTTCTATTGAAACCAGCGTTTCCTATAAAGAGGTCCCTTCCTTGATATTTTTTTGAGGTGAAAGGTGAAAAATGATATAAAACATACCTTTATCAACTTCAATCCATCTTATAGAGACCAGATTTCCCAGAACAAGTTCTTCCATTACCATGAAATGGAATTTCTCCCAATTTAGGATGTGATTATTCTCCTATCATCTTGATAGATCACTTTCATTATTTAGAATTAATCTCTTAAAAGTATCTTATAATATGTAAAAGTCATCCATAACGACCTCTATTATATATTCTACCATCTCCTAGACTATTCCCATCATGCACCACTAGAAGGTATCATGGGAATTATATAAGAAAAAGGGTATGGAATTGATGGAATGTCGATGAATCATTATGTGAGGGTTTTTTCCATTGATGCTCTATAGATAAATCAATTTTATTTACCACAAGAATCCATTAATGATGTAGTAAAATTGATGACCCATCATTATCTCATGGATTTTATCAATAAAAGGAACGAGGAAATGGAATTTTATGGTACATGGGTTAAGCATCCAATTTTCAATGAAGACTTGAGTGATTATTTTATGGCCTTAAATTCCTAATCTTATTATTTAACACATTGTAAAGAAGAACAAAACCTTGTAATAAACATGGTATCTTTTTCCAAATTTCTTGATAGAATGGTATCCATTTGAATAGTTGTTTCAACCACCTAATTGGCCAGATCAATTTAATGAGTCGTTGTGGAATCAATATTATTGATTTGAAAAATGGTATCATTGATTGGTGATTCTAGAAAATGATCACAAATACTATAATAAATAGATTCAAACCAATGAGAATAAAATTTCTTCATCTGAAAAAAAGTAATCAATATCTTATTGACTACACTATCCTTCAAAAATTATGTGATGTTACACTAGTTAACTATAAACACTACCAATCCAATTGACCTCGCAAATCACTTCATCAAACTTTATGTTAGAGTTTTCATTGTAGATGTTTATATGCAAACACATTTTTCTGATGGTTATTTTTATATTCCCATTCCTAACTCGAATGAATGAGTTGATTGATGCTAAAAATGGATGACTAAAGATTATGTGGGTTACCACCCCAAGACCAATGGGTGGGTGATTTTCAAGGGTAATGTTGTCATAATGGTAAATGAAATTATAATTATGCACTAAAAAATCATTTAATACCCCCTTAAAAAGTCGAACACTATAATAAGAATGTTAAAGTGTGAAAGTTGTGGTTTCGAGATCTTTGACCAATGAATAACAATACATAGAATATGGAATGTGGTTCACACTATATTCTATATCACAATAGAATTTGAAAAATTATTTCTCTCCTATCTTAATGATGATGTACGATCATCCTTGATCATTCAGACTTTTAGGAATTGACCATTAAGGGTGGTAATCACATTAGCAGCCAAATATACATGGTTTTTATGAGAAAACATCCATTTAAAAGTGAACAATTACTTATGTAACATTTATTAGATATGAATGGATTTAATTTCATTGTGAAGTGAAATTTTCAACTTAACATTAGAAAAGATTTCCACCAATGTATCTTTCTAATATTATTTTGTTTTTTCTCTCATGTGATGAGGAAATGTAGCAGATTGTTTGAGTGTGTTTTTTGTTTTTTTTCCTAAAAATTCTCAATTTTTTTTTTAGAATCATTTGATGGTTTCTAAAAAATTTCAATAGTTTTTGAATATTATAATTGTTTTGGAATATTTTTTAGGTTTCCTTGTGTATTTAACTGTTTTTAAAATAGTAACATCTTTTAGTCTGTCAAGAGAGTGTTTTGTGTAACTAGATTCACCACTTAAGGTCATGGATGGTACCACCTAATTAGGCATGGGTTCCATCACAATTCTAAGGGTTTTTAGTTCATTTTTATCAAATGATACTTATATGATCATTTTATTCATTAGTTTACAAAACTATACAAGGATTGGGATATGGACAGATTGGGTAGGGACTTATGTTGTGATGTTTATACCAGTAGGATAATATAGTTGTTGGATTTGTTTTGAATAGGTTGCTAGAAGGGTTTTTTATATTTTATAGTAGGGTGTTGGTATCAGACAAGATCTAGTTGGAAGAGGTTATGGTTTTGAAATTTTTTTGGTGGATAAGGGTTTGGTCTGTCTGGTAGACTAATTTGCTGGTTAGGTTATTGGAAATCGTTCCAATGGAATCCTTGATGGTCATTATACCTATATTAAATGTGTTTTTGTACTATTTCTTCTCCATTATCATATCATTGACCTCCAATGGTGTTCCTCCTAAAATAACATCATTAATAGAAGGTATTATTGTTTATTTGTTAATTTTGTGGTCATTTTTTTCACGAATTATGCAATCATGGTCAATAGTTTGTATTTTGTCGACCTTCCTAATATCGATCTTCTAATAAATCATTGAGAGAGGAGAATGATTTTCCCGGAGACATTAGTAATCCCAAAGAGTGTGAATTCAACCATATTGGGCTGGATTATCATAGTAAGGAGAGATTCCCCATGTTTGGCTTAGTTTTTTCAGTCATTCTTGTTACTTGTAAGAATCATTTGGGGAATTTTGTTATTGTTCTAGTACACGACATCTCAATTATTTTATAGTTTCTCGGTCCTGGAGCTTCATATAAAACATGAAAAAAATTATGTGATTTATAGTAAATTTTGAGTTACCAGGTTGAGTGTGTCTTTGAACATGTACCAGGTTTCATTATACTACTCCCCTTCATTTTGTAAAACATTTCGGATACTCTTTATGAGAGAAATTGGATTGTGATGAGGGACATTTTTTTGGATAATTATCTTTGAAATTGGTCTGATTAGTGGATTGAAACATGTATCATAATTTTTAAACAATTAATTGATCAATCCTTAAGTGATAATGTAAATTGAATCATCTTAGCTGACTCATATTTCCGTAGTAGTCAGAGGGATTCAACAATGTCAATGAACTGTTTGACATGATGGTATGAAATTTACAACTACATCCTGTGGATGTTTGGATAGTGGTTTAGGACACGAGGTTTGAATACATAGTGTGCATCACACAAGGAGGAATTCATAATGAATTATTGTTCATTGGTTTAGGTAGGTATGTGGTCTTAATTCATGCATTAACCAACTGTATTCCCAAATATTTGGGTTACATCATTTGAATATCCATTTTGGTTCCCACCCAAGTTAATGGGTTTGTTTCATTGATGACCCTCCATTTTAATTGGAAATTTTTTTAATTAGGGTAAATAAGATGATTATAATATAAGTTAAATTGATCACTTGGTGTAATTTAATCCCCATCCCTATGGCTATCCACCCAATCAAGATAGTTTGATCGGTAATGGTTATAGATGTAAATTCTCCGGGGAATTTAAAAGACAAAAGAAATGGGAAAATAAAAGATAATCATAGGTGTGAAGAGATAAATTGGGAGAATATAATGAGTGTTGATATGAATTTATTTGGTCCATGGAAATGGTGAAAAAATATTATATCGCTAAAATTTAACCATGTTATTTGGGTTAAGCACTCGCTTGTAGTGCATCTTTGGTAGGCGATTCCATGGAGACCATGGAAGGATACTACATGCATGTACATCCTATAGATTGTTTTCTTATATAATGTGGAAAAAATTGGTTTGATTTTAGTATGGTTTAAATAATATATAAGTAATTTATGTGAATTTAATTTAATATAATATGTTGATCTATTGTTATCACTTTGGATCGATTGGATTAATTCATTTTTCGACTATTAAAATTTCTAATATTTGAGATGGTTTTATTCAAGAAGATCAGAAAAAATCATCAATTACTAGTTTAATAGACACATACGATAATAATAATCAATTATACACTTTGTGAGTTGAATTTTGGGCCACTGTAACGAAATGGTTTGAACTAGCACTTGAATAATGCGTCCTTAAAATACAAATATAACGAAGATGTTTTAAAATCATAAAATGGAATTGTAAATTAAATTAAGTGATTAGAAATTAAAATATTGTGAAATAACATATTGTTGTTCCCCTTTCTACTCCCTTGGACTAACCCATAAATGGATCCACACTACATTGATTTTATGATATCAATGGATGTTGGAAGTAGACTCATGAGGGATGAATTAAAAATGTGAAAAAAACAACAAAATAACAGTAACTCCACTATTGATTGATAAATTTTAATTTTTGGTAAGAATTAATTCTCACCATGAGGATATAGTATCATTGTGATAGTAACAATAATATAATAAAAGGAAATGAATAGAATTTATAGAAAAACTAAAGTGATTCAAACCATTTAGAGTAGAATGAAATGCAGTTACTAAATCAATGTGTCAACATAACATTTAAAATAATATATAAACCAAAATTCCCCAAATACATCACCAAAAATACTTTAAATAAAAATTTCTAGAGCCTTGGTTTGATCCCCCAACATTACATGTATTCCAACTTGAGTATGGAAACCCTATGGTGGTGGAATGTTTGTAAAATATGGACTTATCTTCCCTTGACCCAAAATGGTAGCTAACATGCATGTACCAAACATAGGTGATGAAATGATCTTTTAGATGGATGAATTATGTTAGTTTATATAAGGGAAAATTTTATATTAATATTTCCACTGATTTTCTAAAAAATATCATCCCAAATTTATTTTTTCAATATATTATTTAAATTGGATGATGTTTTTTATGACACAATATCTGGCATAGAATTTATTCTTCAACATGGGCCGCCTGATGCTCCATTAAAAAAATAATAATTACTTATCTCAATTTTTTAATGATATGTTCTCTATGAAGGTTTCTATCCCCATTTAAAGCATTATAATATTTGAGTTTGAAACTTTACCTCTATAGTCATATTATTTGGATGTTTTTTAATTCACATTTCCCAGAATATTGTTGGTTTAAGGCCCACATCAATTTTCTTCCAATGTGAAATATATAGTTCTAAAAAAGTATGAATTCTTCTTAACGGAATGAGAATCCTGAAAACTAACGATTAAAATAAAATTATGAATAGTTTTTTAGGAGGTGTTCATATATGTACAATGTAATAGTGAACATTAACAAAGAATTATAATCAGAATGTGAAATATTATTCAAATTTGAAAAAAGAAATAAAAATGGTGTCTATGAATAATGAATTACATCAATATTATAACATAAAATTTTAATATTAGCCACTTTTAGTGGATAATATATAACCTAAGTTAATCAATTTTTTTTTGATTTTCTCTGATAACTCTAATAATAATCTTGATAGATTTAGATCTCTAGAAATTGGTGGACCTTCTATATCATTTTCTCAAAGAGATACTAATGGATCGTTGGTGTAGATAATCTATTGTAATAATTTTATAAAACATTTCCATCTATAGTAAATAATACAGAATATGAATATTTAGCTACAACATTAGTGAAACATGTTAAAATAATTCATGGGTTTTCAGTTCACGAGGTTGTTTTATAAACAAGAAACAAGAGGCTTTCACCTCCTCCTCCCACATCTACTATGTCTATATATCCTTACCAGGATTACATTGATAGCTTCATGTAATACCTCATATCTTATCCCAGTGGTATAGTCAAAAACACTACCATATATGATATGGTTATAAATTAATAAGATATATCTTTTATTGTTTCCTTTTATTTTTCTCCCCATCAATGGAAAAATTTTCATAGAATGGGAAATTGGGATTGGAATCATGAAAATTGGTAGAACGGATCAGTGTTACTCAATTTACTTAGGATGATATGAGAAAAAATATAACCAGGAGTCAAAAAGATGTTATTAGTAGTATAAAACCACTATCATCATATAAATACTCTTCTAATAGAGCTCCTCCTCAATTTTTCACTTCCATTGTGATGATAAGTTGATTAGAAATGTTTTTAGAGATAATATACAATTTGTTTTAATAGATTCCTCTACATATCACCATGATAAGGTTTGAAAAATATATCCTCAAGGTATGAATAAATATATTTTGGTTTTAAGAAACAACAATTCAATAATAATTTATAAGATCACTATAACAAGACCATTAATTGTTACTTGTCTCAAATGGTCACTATGAATGAATTTAATTATCAGTTTATGTTCATGGAATAAAATATATGAATTAATCCTATCATATAATTTTAAAAAATTAATTAGGTCTCTTGATGTATTTTTCCCTCTAGAATGTTTTTCATAGGAGAGTATAAACATTTATTAATGTAGTTTAGAAAGGATGAAGGTCTATTACTCTGTTTTTAGAACAAATGAAACCCTCTCTCTATACTACCTAAACATCGGTCATTACACATCCCTAAATTTTAATTGAATATAGAATTACTTCTCCTATATTATATACTTTGTGGACCACTTCCATTATAGTTAGTCATTTTGAATGTACACCTGTTGACACTGGGAGACCATTATGGATAGTGGAACCTAGAACTATGTTTTGTTCTATTGTACTTTCTTCTAGAGATCATACATAAACAACTTCTAATTGTTATAAAAAATAATTAGTCAATTCTAATAATATGCATAATTATGATTCATCATAATAATACTATTATTTTTTAGTGAATTTTTAATTCTTTATATTCTAATTATTGATAACATTTTACATTATTATTAATGAAATATCAAAACACATTCTTGACTTTTACTTGATCTGTTACATTTTTCCCTTCACTATTCCAATTGGGTAACTATAATGGCAGAGAAAATAATATGCGTTCATAAATAATGTTGATGAATTTTTTTATGTTTATTGAAATGAAATATTTAGTTAATTTTTTGTTAAACAATGGTTTTCTATCATTAAAAGGGGGAGATTTTTGGTTTATTCTAATCAATTACTTCTTTTAATTCTCACAAATCGTGTTTCTTATATTTATTTCAACAATTTATTTACCCTTATATAAGTCTCATAATTTTTCTTTTTACCATACATAATACTCTTTTGCATTATTTTTCAGTTTTTGTACGATTTAGGGATACCATATATAATCATAAAAAATTTGGTTCTACCTTAACATAGTCTCCATGTTCCCATAATAATGCTCTTATCTACCTTCACAAAATCTATATAATTTATTCTTTACCTTAATTTTTTAACATGTCTTCTCTTACATGTTACTTGAAATTTTTTCTTTACCATTATGTATGAGTTTATACTCCTTTATGAAAATTTCTATAAATATCTTTTACATTAACATATGTCTCTATTTAGAATTACATAGCGTGTATAAATATTCTTTACTGATACACAACTACTTTATAACCTTATGCAAACTAGGAAAATAAGATTCACATTTATGAAACTATTAGTTAAACATTATGAATCATATGATAATGTTTTTTTACTCTTACACAGGGATTATTGAAAAGGATTATCTATGTCAATCATGGTAACACTAGTCTAGTGTTCTTAATGGTAGTAATAGCATACAACCACTAGTTCAACCTCTTTACTTTCATGAGTCTCTATTAACACTAGTGAAACTATGATAACACAAATGAACATAGGATAAGACCAAAATAAGTGTAATACAACATGAATATATGAACTTATGTTAGTTAAATATTGTTACAGGTAGTAAAATTATTAGATTGTTACCACTATTTAAAGATTTCTACCACTAGACAGAGTGTTCTAATGTTAGTTTAGATCTTGCTAACATCAGATAGACCCATTAAAACTTCTAGGAATATGATGATTTTTTATGAAGTTACACCTACCTATTTAAATACTACTCCAATATCTATTCTAAATAGAATTTAATTTGATAATTCCAAAGTGCAGTTACAATTATATAATGCAAGATATAGAATGGTGGATTTAAAAATAATTATTATATGAAATTATGTGTAATAATTAAATATAATGTAGGGAATTCAACAATTTACACTTAGTAAGAGGAATTATTTAATTTAATATTTATTCTATAATAGATAATTTGGGACTCTATGAAAATGTTATATAATAAAAGGACCTCTTATGCATAAGGAATAACTAGTAGGATAGATGTTCAATTATGTTTCTTACTGGATTACTACTCTGAAGATATAAATTATATTTCAACTCTCCAAGCAAAACAAAAAATTTAATGCCAAACAATAATCATAAAACCAATTTTAAAGGAAACATTATGGTTAGTCTCATAAATAAAATTAAAGACAAAGAACATTAATAATCATATAATTTTCTAGATCATAGAAAGAAACATTACCTAAACACATTTACCATCATTATTTCATCTTTTCTATAATTATTTCATTTGAGTAATTATTAAGTTCATGTGTACATTTAATAGTACAAGATCGTTCACTATACTGTAGAGTAATAAAACACTCTCTTATTATTATTTTTACATTTTTTATCCCAGGTAAAATTTCAAAGCAGCAATTTTAGATCATAGAATTTCTTTTGAGTAATTTTATGTGAAATTTTGATCCAGTTTGTGGATCAGTTATATTGATTCATAAAATGGTTTTTAGTAGGTGATTTTTAGTTGAAAGTATTAGGACTCATCTTCAGACTAAACCAGTTATATTCATTATATAGTTTGATTTCATTTTTTATTTTATTTCACTTTATTATAAGACTTGTTTCAGATGTTTAAAAATCCATTTGTTAACAATTAATTAGTCTTAATGGGAAGTTGATACTCCTCACAAGTGGCATCAATAGTCTTTCTCATTAGTCTCCATTTTTTCTCCCAAACGTGAATTCACTTTGCATCCATTGAAAATGATTTTGGGGTTCCTTACAGCTGGTATTGTGGTACCTGATAAACCACAAGGATGATTGAGAAAACCAATAAAAATTGAATTGGAATCCTGAATAGTGGAAGTGACTTTAGTGATACATAGTGTGATGAAAATTCAACAGATGAATTCATTGTTTCAATAGAAATTAAATGATTGAAAATGAATTCTTATACTGATTTCAATAGCTTTTTCCATGAGGAAACGAAATTTATTTGCATGGATGTCTATGGTTTTCATTCATTCGGACCTCCCTAACATAGAGACCCTCTTACATTATTCATTTTTTCCCTATAATTTGTTTCTTTAACAATAAAATAAATAATTTTATTTTATACATAATTACTATTTTAGTTCACTAGGATATTTTTAGTAATTGTGGGATTTAGTTATAAATTTTTGTTAACAAAAATTATTTATTATAAACTCAATTCACCCCAACACAGAATTGAATATCAACTAGTACCAAAAAACCATATTCTACCTATAATTTATATTGTAATTCAGTATTTATTAAATTATTATGAAAAATATAAAACTAATAACTTGGTATAAACAATTTCATGGATCCAATTATTTTAGAAAAAAAATTAGAACATACATCTTTCCAACTCTTTTATGTTAAACAAATTTTAGATCTTTCAAAAATATAGGTTTTATGAAAACCGTAATATTTTATAATTTTTAAATAATAAAATATATTCCAATGTCTTGTCATACGACATTTAATGAA
This sequence comes from Viscum album, assembly GCA_963277665.1. Taxonomy (NCBI): domain Eukaryota; kingdom Viridiplantae; phylum Streptophyta; class Magnoliopsida; order Santalales; family Viscaceae; genus Viscum; species Viscum album. Next base: position 1,718,550,556 of record OY728130.1, read on the forward strand.
AATGTTTAATCTTTTATGCAAAAAATAATTTTATTATAGGAGAGATTTTATGAAACAAATTCCAATTCCATTAGTATTTTTAGTGTTTTTTATTTGTTTGTAGATTTTAATAAAATTATTTTTATTATGAGAATGTTATCCCAGAATTTTTTTTGGTATAGTAATTCTAGAGTTTAGTTGAATTGAAAATTTAAAGTAAAATAAATATTTTGATTATTTATATTCGAATTTGAAATCGATCATTAATCTAATTTCATTGAATGATAAGTAACATAATAATAAAATTTAGAGATTATTTTATTTCCATTACATTAATTTGTTTTAGAAAACTCATATTTATTATTAATCATTTAATTTTATTTCTCCTATTGAGTGACATAGTTCTACCTTTTAGTAAAAATAAATACATATTTCACAACTTTTGAGGAATTATATTTTGTTTTATGGATTTTATTTTCCCTGATTCTATGACGTTGAGTAATCACTCTTATAAGTATTTGTAATTTTATTTTAAAATGATTAGTTTTTCAAAAAATTAGTAGTTTCTATGTCCATGAATCATCTACCAACAATTGATATTTTATAATAAAATTCAATAATCTTCTATCATTCACTACAACATTATTCTAATGAACTATCAGGAGATTTATAACCTTCACTCACATTCCATGTGTCTAAAGATTTAATTATTTTATTTCCTTTCCTTTTAGATTTTCTATATTAATTTTTATTCATTTTCTATAGTTTTATGAATGTTAGTATAATACGACTAGTTTTTATACATTCACAAAAAATAAAATCTGAATATCAATTCTTATCATGTTTATATTTTATTTATTTTTTGTATGTTTTATAGGTTTTTTTTTATCCTGATGATTTTATTACCCTTATAGATATTTGAGAGTTTTTTTTCTGTCAACTACAACACAATGATCTAAATTTCTATACATATTATTTAAAACATGATATTTGGAAGTATTAGAATAATAAGTAAGAGGACCAAAAGTATTAGTACTTCATATAGATGAAAATATTTTCCCATCCATCATTTTATCTTTCTTAGTATCTCTCTTCAATGTTCTTTCATATTGCATTAGTCTACGTGTAAAGTCATCCAAACATAGATTAATCAATTTTTTTGTGTCATAAATTGTTTCCCTCTAATTTCAAACACATTTATAATTACATCGATAGTATTTACAATAATATAATCTTTAAATAATTATTTATCATTAAAATATTGTAAATTATTTAAAATAGTCCTAGAATTTTGATGCATTTTTGTTAGTATTTCTCTAAAAAGATAATAAAAATAGGAAAAAATTTCATCTCCTATGATATTCAATATTATAATCTCTGTAAGTTCCAAAATGATTAGTATCTATGTTCATAAAAATTCCATTTTCCATTTCAAAAGATGTTATCTCACTAAAAATGTTTCTGTTTATATGGAATAATAATTTTTTACAACCTTTATGATTTAACTAATATTTCATTATTTCCTTGAAAAAATAGACTTTATTCATTATAAAATTATAACATATAGTCATCATAAGAAAATTTTCAACAACAATTTTATTGACATAAGACATTAAATTTACTCTCTAGTATATATAAATATCTCCATAAAAAATAGGTGGTCTCGTAGAATATAAATATTCAGGTGTTCCTATTAGAAACCATACCCTAAACAAAATTAATAATTATTCTTCCAACATAAATAGTATATGTTCATTTAAATTACTTTCTCATAAACTAATAGAATTATAAAATGAAATAAGAAACATGGATAAATTTTTTCTAATACATAATGTTAATGATAGAAAAATAATTAAATAAATATCTGAAAATTTGAGAGCCATGAAGTGAAACCAAATAATATATAAAGAATATAATATAGGTAATATGAAATATATAATGAATAATTAGACTGATATAAATTTTATTTATAAAAAATTAGAAAAAATAAAAAATTAAATCTGTACTTGTGGAAATTGAACATTTAAACTATTTTAAATTCTTTAATGAATATTGTATATGTCTAATACACCATGTACGGTTAAAAAAATAAATAATCCTTTAAAATTATATTATAAAACACACTTTTTAACCAAATTAAATGTTTTCAATTTATAATTAATCTACTATATTCCTATCATTAAAATTTCAATAATGTGACCTTTCATTATTTCATTTAATCCTCAGAACATAACATTTCGGTTGGTACAGTTTTGTTTCCCGAAGCGCAATATTTTCCAAGACATAGAACCTCTCAATAGCACAATAATAGTAAATAAGTTATTTTTATATCACCAAATGTCCTAGATCATATAGAAATGGACCAGTATATTCATAATACTAATATTTTTTTTATAAATAATCATAAGATAATGCACTTTGTATGAACTCTGAAATAATAACAATTGGATGGAAAATATATCAATAAGTTATTTAAGACATAATGGAATTTCAAAATTCATAATTTTCCAAAAAAAATTATATTTGTTCTTAAGGTCCTTATTTTTATGGCTATATTTATAGAAGGAATTATAAAAAACATCAATGGTAAAATTTTAGAATCCTGAAAACTAGCTTTAACATTATCGACAATAACTCTGTCATAAATTGATGATATTGTCATATATAATTATCTAACAAAATATTTATTTTGAATTATAAATAGAAATAAAACATGGTTAATTTAATGTAGTGGTAAATTAATTATCACAATATTATCACAAACTATAATAAGTTCCCTAGTTTTTCATTTAAGAAAACATTTGTTAGTTGTCGAATGTACCATTTTATAATCCATATTTTTTTAATAATTTTGGTTACCAAAAATTCATTATAGAAAATCAAAAAAACTAATATAAAGGTCATGAATTATAATTTTAATATGATGATTATTGTTTTTTCCAAAATAAATAAAACAAGTTATTCATTCGATCAATTAATAATTCCCACATATATGCATGCTTATGTTGTTATTTTATTTTTAGTATTATGAATAATCCGAAATATACCTCTTAGTGTCTGATTTTTATGTTATAAAAATTAAATATCTAATTTAGATATTATATAAAAGAAATTTTTTATGATTAGTGTGGCTCTATCATTACATTGTTTTTTCATAAAAAATTTCACAGGTACTATTTTTGTCGAAACAATATATAGGTTCCACAAATCATCACAATATTTTCTGTAATATGTCTACCATTATCTATAGTATGTGGTGGTATATTAAATTTACCAAATTTTTCATCAATTTTGATGAAATTTAATTTACAATAGTAATCATGTTATACATAATGTGGGCTAAATTGAAATTACTCAAATTATACCAACACTCAAATATGATCATAAAGGGATGCCTTCTTTATTATTTTGAAGTTTTTTTGAAGATATTGAATCATGGGTATTATAGGCACCCACATTGATAAAATTAATATTGTATTCTACAGAGAGATTGGGTATATCCACGTGGTGACACTACTCATACAATTACTTTAGATGGTAAGAAAACCCTTTTTATTGATGATTTTTACATATATGGTGGTTGGAGGAATCTAAAATATCACATAGACTGTCGTATGTGAAGACAAATTTGAGAGTATAAGGAATTAAATATTCTGATATAATAATTTTCTATAACACGATAGGAAATATATTTGTGTAAAATTCTTTCCACATTCTACTAATATATTCTTCATAATTGTAGACAAATTCATTGACATGTTTTAATAACCATGGTAACATTACTATATATTTCTCTAATGAACTGGAATAATGTACAAATTTTATTAATTCACATATTATTCTTCATTTCATCATGGAAAAGAGTGATTATTTTGGTCTCTACTTTCTAATTGTTTGATAAAAGACATGAAAAACCATAAATTGTGTATGAAGTGAAATTGTTTTTGGTTTTACAAAAAATTATTAATATGAGAGGGTCATTAGAACCATTGAGTCATTATGAGAGGATTTGTGTTGAATTCTTGAGGGAGTATCACTAGATTCATTTTCATATTAACTATGTAGGGGTCCTCTATAGATTATGGGTCCTAATTATGAGTGGGAATACCTCCATGGTTAAATTATGATTTCTCCTTAGTGTGGAGAATATCATCATGGTGTGATGATGTGATTTTATGAGGAGGATATTTATAGAATAAAAAACATGGATAAATTCCATAGATATGTTATATATTGTTTTGATTAGTTCCTCTACAATTATCCTTTTATAGATGACTATTGGGATTGATGATTTTTTAATTGCCACAATGGGGAAGAACCTCTTGTTTAATAACAAGGGGATAATGCAAATGATTATAATTTCCTTAATCAATATTTTATTGAAGAACTCTATAGACACTACAAATTTTGTCTGAGAAAAACCATTGAAATAAATATTATTGAAAACCTCCATATGTGAAACCAATTAGATTTTTGATTTGTGTATGGACTTCTCTTAGGATATGGATATTGTAACGAGGAGTGAATATAAAATTGAAAACATGGTAAGGACACATATTGTTCATTTATATAACTTTTTCATAGTATTATCCCTAATGATAATTTAATTCCTTGTGATTGGCAAAGGGTATTCCATGGTTGATCTTCAAACTATCATGGGTAAGACAGCTGTGATTGGTTCTCAGTGGAGGACCTCCCGATATTTTTTGTGAAATATTATTTTACGGATGAACACTCAATAATATCAGTCCCATATATTCTCACTAGGAGGACCATTATAGTATCCTTTCATATCATCACATGGAAGGAATCTAGATAGTCTATGCGATATATCACATTAAAAATGACGTTTATATAGACTATTTCCATACAACTGATTATCATACGCTAAAACACCGTAATATATATTCGTATTATTGTGGGGAGCACCTCTATGATGGGACACTATGGAGGACCTTTAATGTCACATCCTAAAAATAGAAGCCAAATATGGATATATAAGGGGATTTATGTTAGTGCATTAAATGTGAGGAATTTGTAATTGGAATATCTAATGTTTTACTAAAAATTTTATTCTTCCTACAAATAGTGAAACAAAATTTACCAAGTTCTATCATTGGGATTTTTGGATGGGATACAAAAATAGACATAAAATATTTGGTTTGAACATTATCTTGATAATTATAAATTGGTTTCAATTGATAGGTTATCCTTTAGGGTAATTTAGTATAAAATAATGTGTAAAAAAGTCATGTTAGCAATATACTAAGGGTTTTAGGTCTTTTAATGGTGTGAAATACATTTTTTTTATATACCACGATAGCTTTGTAGTGTTAAATTATATATAATATATGTTTTCCTCAACACCCCTATATTATGGGATGTTACTATTACATCACTCTAGTTGATGTCTCTGAATGGGGTTGGAGGTTAAAATGGATGTATCCTACAGTAGCTATATTTTTTATTGAGATGATCAATATCATTAATATATCTCTTCCACAAAAGGATTAGTTATCTCGATAGGGGGAATAATTTAATTGTTGATATTTTAATATACCATGAAATTAATTATTTAAAAATTAAAGTTCTATGTGGGAAAAATTAATAATATGGTTTTAAATGTAATTAAGTGTTGAAATTTACAACTTGTGTCAAAAGTTCCATTGATTGGTGGTTACATGAAAATCAAACAATCCCATGATTTCCCCAAACAAATGTAGGGACCCTCATTCAATATATAAAATTTATTGATGATGATATTTATATGTTTATGAATATTTACATTAAATAAACTCATTTTTTATGTATCATAAGTGATTTCGCATACTATATTAATCCTGATTATGTGTGAAGGATTTAATATCAAGTTCAAAAAAAAAAATTATTCTATTTTTAATTAATCTTTTTTGGGTCTTTTTTCATCACCCATATATAAAAAGGTAAAAAAAATTAAGCAAGTTGACTCATCCAATAATGTATATTATTATAATGTTTAGGAATCACTTATATAATAAAAAATATGTTAATAAAATCCAATATAGTAACAATACCATTTATGAATTTTTATGAATTTGATTGACTAATACCTTTGTATTAAAATTTCATTGTAAAAATGATTTATATTATCCTGTAGATAATCAAATTATTGATTACACTGCATTTAAAAATTGAATAGGATATGAATCGTAAATTTAAATCATTTTATTGTGAAATTATGTATTATTAAAAGATGTCGGAGTTATTATAATGAAACAATAAGGTCATTTGAAGGGTATTTCTATTTATCCATATATTGGAATCAAAAATTTCATTTTTAGATTTTATATAAAAGCAACACCATAAAATTTATAATTATATGACATGGAATAATGAGATTCCTTTGAATTTTTAACATATAAAACCTATTTTATAATATTTATGATTATGAAACATGAATTTATTTTTCTTATATTTTATATTAATACAAGGTAGACAATTTCAATTATGTTTAAAATGGTCCATAGTTGAAATTATAGTTAATTCTTCCTAGAGATGTATTTTTGTGGGATTTATAAATTACCACCCCTTTATTGTTTACTCAAGTAGATGGGCAGGTTATGGAATGTAAAATAGTAAATAAGTACAGAGCCCAATTTATATATCGTACAAGTTAATTGGAAAAAAGGTAGGATGTATTAATGATTAGGGAATATATAATATTTTGAAAACTTCATTTATGGTAAACATTGGCTCAAGGGTAAAACTTTTACTTCCATGAGAATTTGGATCCTTTTTTTAAAGGAGTATATGATTGATTGTCTCATCTACAATCATGTTAAGGATGGAGATGAAAGGGATAATTCTCAAAGTCATTGATTCATCCATCATTAATGGTACACATTATCATTCAGAAAACATGACTATTGAATATGAGCAAGTCATTTATTCTTATAGGGAAATGATTAAGATTGGTTATAAAGATCTTTTAGATAGGTGGACCATGTTAAAAGGGTTATAATGAGGTACCAAAAGTAGTAATGTTTAAATGGTGAAAAATATCCCATTGGGAAACATCTTCAATTAAAGGGACCATTTAGGAATTGAGATGTGGAAATTCCCTCCATTTAATATAGATAATAGGGCACCATATCTGACTAAACATTAGGGATGTGCATGAATTTAATTATGGGAAGCTATTAAACAACCATATTTCTCTATTTATTCTTCATGAGCCTTATTAAAATGGTTTCTTTTCGCATGAAGAGATGGAGGCTTGAGAGACACATTATTTTTTAATATTTTTGGGTTATAATAATTTCAATGAACTAAATATCCACAATTTCCATCACTAATCTATAGTTATTGGTTTTTGAATCACCTAAGAGAGATTTCAGGTGTCTCTGGAGAATAACGGTTTTATTAGAATCTATGTGGTGGCTCTTATTATCAAATGGTGTGGATTTATGGTCTTTAGTTAATGAAATGGGATGAAAATGATCATTTTATAATAAATGTTGACATGTGAACCTCATTTTCACATTATCATTATTATACCTAGCCGGTAAATATAGTAATCACATATTATTCCAGTTGTAAATTTTTTCATATGTGCGACTTCATCATGATGTGCATATGGTGGCGAGGAAAGGCATGCACATAAAAGTGGATTTTTCAATTGACTAATATTTATTCATCCGAAATTTATCAATATCATTCTGAATATTTATTGTAATTTTCATGATTTAATGTTTAGTAAACAATTTTTTAATAAATTTTAATTTGAATAATGTAACTACCTATGACCTTTTCCATGAGATTCAATTATATATAACCAAAATTTAGATACTAGGGGTATTGTGGTCATTAATGGGATTGGGCTTCAATCTACTATCCCACCATCTAATTCAATAATATATTGTATATGGTCATTCACATTTAATATCCTTTCCATTTATAAATTATAGTAGTGTAATAGATATTAAAGGGATTTTATCCCCCATTGACTATGGAATATATCGTATAATTATTTATGAATATATTTCACCTTATATATAAAGGTTTGGTATATTTTGTGACATTGTATGGTACATATTGTAAAAGATGTGTGATTATTATTTTTAGAGTGTTCAATTATAGTGGGACGTGTGTGTATTCTCTAATTCATGATTAATTATTTTTATTATAATGGCCTACTGTTGTGTCATTTTGTGTGATGATGACATTACAAAATTTATATCATCACATTATCACTATGCCTTCATGTTGATAATTTTCATTTAATATATTTAATTAGGATAATTTAATTAGAATTATTATGCTAATGTTTTTGCATGCACATTTTTAGTGACCTACAAGTGTATGTGTAGAATGTTTTCAATTCATACATAATGATGGTGGTCATGTTGTTAGTCTCTTATTTTTTGTAAATGTCCATAATTGTTAATTTTTAAAAAAATGATTAATCACCAGTTATTTTTTTTAAAAAATATTAACCGTGAATATATATAAATATACACACACATATATATATATATATATCCTTTATAACATTAAATTAAATAGATCATATCTTTTTCCAAATCATGATTTTAAATTTCCCTTATTCATGAATTAAATTATAACCATTTTTTAATTTATTTTTTAACATTTTCTCTTTACTGGTTGATACATTGTTATAATTTTATATTTTATAAGGAATATTAGTCCAATAATTTTTTGGTTTATTATCATAATGATGTCTATAATACACATAAAATATTATTAATGAAAATGGTGTGAAATTATCTGTTGATATTTTATAAAAGGTGGGATATTTGTTAGGATGGGTTATAGATACTAAAAAATTGTTATTTACAAATTACATAAATAGATCCTTTGTAAAAAAATTCACCAATGGTTTTATGTATTTAAATCATTAATCTTATAAAAAATTAATATTTATGAGTTTTCTCTATCTCATTCGTTTCTATTTTCATTAGAAATTGCACTGGGAAAAGTACCAATCCTAAGGGGAGTAACATATTTAATAACTATTTTCCCACAAACAATATTTTCTAAATGAACAATTATTTAAAAAAAATTACCCAAATAAGAGCATAATTATTTATAATAGGGTAATATATATTATTTTGGTTATTTCATAATTGGTCTCTCATGTCATAGATAATTGAAATATGATAATTTCATTGCTATCATAGGTAACTCCATAAAATATGATAAAGAAATCATTAATTAGAATTCATAATTAATGAAGACCATGTTTATCTATATCAAACTATTTATAATCAATGATATATAGATTATATAACTATATAATTTTCATATTAAAATTTAAAAAAACAGAAAATGATGTGTTTTTTTAATATATATTTTTGTGGTGGTACATGAAATATTGGGTCATGATATATTTATATTTAATTTATTAGTATATTGGATTTTATAATATATAAATATATATATCATGGTGATCATAAACCATAAAATTATGATTATATCCATTGATATCCATAGTTAACATGATAATATAAGATGAAAATATTATCAGATACATTTTATTATTAATCATTATTATTATTAATCATTAATATTATTAATCATTAATATTATAAATTACCTTTTCATATAACATGTAAGGAGTATGATAAATAGATAATAATGGGACTAAATCATTAGTTATTAAGTGGTGTTATAAAGGTTTCTATTGACATTCAATTTTTTATTTTCATCTATCATAGATTAAATGAATTTACATCAACAATAATAGAGAACCCTTAAATGATTAAAGGACATCCCAATGAAATTTTATTCAATGCCAAAAAAATCAATTGGAATGTTGGGATACATTATTGTAATATCTATTCTATGTGATTTTAGTGTAATGTTATTATACATAGTTTATAATTACAATAAATATAATAGTTGACATTTTATGCCCTGAAAACTGTCTAGTGTGATACTACGATTAAAATTATTATGGACTTTTTCATGTCAACACTAATATTAACCTCTCTTGACATATGAATAATACTTCTCATAGATTTCATATAGAAGAAAATTAATATTGTTTTTCAAATTTCTCATTAATATTGTTGTCATTATTAAAATAATTAAGTGGGTGGTGGGTAGTAATAAGGTGCCCTGTTACATGTCATCTGGTTGACGAAGATCAATACTGTGGGGGTATTCACCCATTAGAATACTACAAGGTGGATAGTATAAAGGCATCTGGTACTAGGTGTATCCAAGGTTGATGGTTTTTAAAAATGTTGTTGAAATATTTTTTGTTATATATTTGAAAATTTCATATCATGATTTCAATTAATGTCCGATAAATCAAAGAGAAACATCCCATTAATCTCACCTTTCCACCTCCATTTTTCATATACAATTAATAATGTCTTGATGTTAATTTTATCACTAAATAAATGTATTTTCTCCACATTCCAATCTACTACCACATTTTAATTCTCATGTCCTATTTACAATTAAATGGGTTATGTGTTTCTAATTTTTATGTCCTTAATTTGTATTGAGTTAACATATGGTTATGATGATATTTTGTTTTTTGGAAAAAATTTGTTTTATAGAGTTGATTAAACATCCATAATCACCAATTTGATGATTTATTTTTTGTTCAAAATTTTTTTTTATTTAATTCATTTTATCAAATAATTTAACATTTTTTAAATTTGTAAATTGGGGTTTATGTGATTAATAACATCATGAATCTACAATGATACACCTATATATTTTATTTATTCTATTTATGTTTATTTTTTCAAGTATTTATGTTCATTTGGATTAACTAATATTGGAAAATTTTTTATAATATTCTGGATGTTTATATTCTTCCTAAAAGTATAGTAAACTAATTAATGGTTCATAATGTTAGATGGTATTAAACAAAAAAAATTAAATTAAGTGTTCCCTATTATATTTATATATCATTATTCATATATATTTTATATAAACAAAAATATTACATTACAATTATAAATTAAATTTCATTGTATTTTCTTTTCCATGATAAATTTATTTTTTAATTATTATTATTTTTTCATTCAGTTCAATTTTTTCCTAAAATATATCATTATTCTATAAAAAGATATGATACAATTTGAACTACGATAGTAATTTTTAAATCATTCATTATTATGATTCATGTAATGAATTTTAGATATACTATTTATTTTAGGATTTTTGTTTAATAGGAAAGTTTGTTGAATATATTTTGGATTATATATCCTATAATTAGTCTATATATTTATATAATTTTGCATATGTGATTGGAATGGTTCTTAAAAAATGATTTATTATAAGAATATACGCATTACTTATTATCTTTTATTCAGTTTTCTATTATGTTAAAGTTGTTCATCAATTACTCACGATCTAGGAATGAATCAATTCTAAATAATAAAATGAAACATAACCATTAGTTAAGAGGTTACATCAATTGTGATGTAATAGTAAGATCATTAATAATTGGAAGGTTTCATATCTCGTTTGAAATGGTATGATATTATTTAAATCAAAATTTATTATTCATTTATGTTTTAGAATTTTAAACTACATAAATTAATGAATTTATTTCGTAGATGAATATTTAATATTGTAAAAGTGGTGTATAGTGTGATTGTTCTAGATAAAAAAAGTTGATATATGATATTATATCACGGTCTCCAGTTGTGGGATTTAGATAATGTGATGAGGATAATCTTCTAATGTGAGTTGAAATGGATGAATGATGTATTATTTTGGAATGGTTATCCATTATTTATATCAATTTATTATTTATTTTCAATTTTTATAGTAATGGATTTTTAGGTTTATAATTAAGGGTTTTTACAATGTTTCATTTTTATCATTTAAATCCCTATCCCCCACACATACTATCTATTTAAAGATCAAATTATCTTTTCTATATATGATTAAGTCCTCCATTATTTTGTAAGTGTAGTTGTGCATTAAGTTGTTAAGGTATATACATTATTGTTTACTAAATAGTAAAATGTATATATAGTAATTTGGCTGAATTAGGATTCTAATTAGAAGATATAAACATGGTGAGTGTGTGAATTCATTTAGGATGTGTTATTTCACATTGGGTGTTGAGATTTTTATGAATTTTTTTTAACTAGAAAATTTAGAAAATCTATGAATTGGTTGAAACATATATAAATAGTATGAAGATTAAGTTTCCCCACTTAATATAGTTCAGTTCATATATAGAAGTAGTAGCAACAACTTCCTCCTTCCTGCGGGAAAAATATAAGATGATGCTATAAATATTTCATAGATAATCTGTGAGAAATAAAAATGTTTCTAAAATGTTGATTCATATGATGAAGGCTATATATTACTGAATTTATCTAATATAGGAATATCCAAATGGGATCATATGTTATTTTAGATTAATCATAGGATGATTTTGAAGATTATTCATGAAGCTGGGGATGATCCTCATATAATAACAACAATGTGGAAGAAGGAGGAATAATTTTATATGAGTAGGAATACAATATGGGAATATGGGCAGTGAATCTCAGTATTACACATTTCAATTTATGGATTAGTTAATTTGGTGAGTTTCAACATCTTCTGTTGATCAAATATGTGGATAACCAATATGGGATGAATAAAGTTTAACTAGATTGACATGCTGAATTTGTAAAAAAAACTTATCTTAATAGAGGGTGTGGGAAAATGTTCATTTATTTATAATGTGAATGGGTGATTTGTTGTGGTATCCATTACCATGAGAGAATACCACACATAGTGCTTACATTACATTCATTCAAATAGAATAATTGTTAGATATCAACCATTAATAGGGATATAGATCAAAAAAGTAGTAGATCCCCTATAACACAGGTGTTTCCTCTTAATTAATGTTATAGTTTGTCCTATTGTATTGTGGATATAATTCTAATCTATATAGTTTTATGTTTTTTTATTTGTTATATATCATTATTCATTTTATTCTTGGCATTAGATCATTGTCATTAATAAAAAAATTTGCCTGATGGAATGTATGAAATAGTATTAGAGGATATAGAATAAGTTTAGAGGATAATATTCAATGACTTATTAGTTTTGGCTGATGAAATTGTGGAACTTAAATAGTGATTCAAACCATCCAGGGTATTTTTTCTATGATTTGGGCATAGAGATAGATTCTAGGAATAAGGAGTAGGATATATGGAAATTAATGTATCCACACTCATTATTGGGGTTCAGATAGATGTCATGAGTTAATGTTTTCCCCATATCTTTTAATCAATTATGGAATTGTTATGATACACCATGTAGTGGAATAAATTTCTTAGATACATGTGAATCTAGTGGTTATCAGTGTGGCATTTATTGAGTTTCAAAGAAACCACGTTCAAGTGATATTGATCTCGGTTTATATAATATATTATGTTATACAAAATTATGGTGTTCAAATCCTAGTTTAATAGAATACTTCTATATATATTCATGTATGATATTTTAGGGAGATATTTCAGATCCATTTATCTTTTTTTATATTTAATGGGAGTTAGTTGTTCCATTATATAACATTGTAATAAGGTAAAAGAAACATACTAGGTATTTAAATGGATTAGATTGAAAAATTATTTTGAATTATAATTTTGGTGTGTCAAACTAAATTGATTTTTAGTTTTGGAAAATAAATTTTAATGTATGATGGATCAAATGTATTTTTATTAGAAGATGATTAAGGACTAGTTAGTTCATTAGGGGTTTATATTGGTATCTAGATTACCAGGCTCTGTAAACACATTTTTAAAATTTGCAGGCAGAGGCAGATGGTTTTTCCAAACATGTGGCTATTAAGGTGAAACTGTAAAACCGTTATTTTAATTATAACACACATTGAAAAACCATGCACTCTGGGGTGCATGGATGTTCAATATTCTAATTGTTTTTAATAGAGGGAATTCATGTTTGTGGCTGATTTCATAAGACTTACTAAATAGTCCATATGCTTTGTAATAATTAGGTAGTGAGGGTGCATTTGTAGTGCTTGGTTTGGCCAAAACATAAGGCCAAACTATAAAACCTATAAAAAAAATGGTACCCTTCATATAGTACTAACATAGGGTTAATTTGAGGCTAACCAGAATGTGTATAAAGCCCGTGTGGTAAATTGTATTGTGTAAAATAACCAACATACCGCCCCCACATTATTTCATATTTTATTATCCTTTCATTAATATTTCACACAAAAAGTAGTGGAATCTCTTCAAATATTCTCCCAACAAGGTTCCTTTGGATATCCTTCATCCATGTTTTGAATTAAACATCCTCATGTGCCTTGAAATTGTAGTGGTATGCACTTCAATCCTCCTAACTCCATATTTATTTTATCTTATAATTTGGAATTTTTTTATATAAGAGAACATATGCATTATATCTATGTAATTATACAAGAATCTTGATTTCTACCATATCAGCTCAGATATGAGGTCGATATCCAATGTGTAGAAACATATAGGTATAAGGTACATGGTCCCAATATTTCTCCTTAACTACAATGATTTTATAGGGAATATTTTTAAATAAGTATATGTTGTTAGTCAAGTTGAAAAAAATAGTTAATTAAGGCCCAAATTTGTATTATTTAATAGTTTTTATGAGATTCCAATGGAAATTCTCTAGACAATTTAAATCTTATATACTGGGTATGGGGATTTTGGTTTATTGGGATTCTGATTCCAATTGTTTAAATTATTTTATTATTCAATTTTTGATATTACAACATGAGTTTTATAGGAACATATTGGTAATGACATGTGATGTTAAGGTGACGTTGATTATCGAGACTAAGATGAATAGGTAATTTAGACTAAGTGAATAGCCTATGATATGTTGGATGATGTTGACCATTGAAATTGAGGAGATATGATTGTACATTTTTGGTATATGGTTCTAACAAGATTTGGATGGGTTAAGAGGTTCTAATTTGTCAATAATGCTTCTAGTGAGATTTGATTTGGAATTTCGTGTTATTTATAATAACCATTGCTGTCCAAAAGTATCATTGGATTCATTTTAAAATAAATTTGTCTCAGAGGAGGTGGTTTTGACCAGTCATTGCATGTGGATGTCAATTTAGTTTTAGTGTCGTAGTGGATAGTGTTGAAATTTAGTTTTGTTGGATGGTATCACTATATAAATACATGAGAGATATAGTTAGAGTCCATATTTTGTGGGTTAAAGCTCATTATTTATATTTTAGTTTGATGGGTCAGGGTTATTGCATGAGAAATTTAACATTTCCTTGGGAAATCTATTCTGGTGATCCAATATAAATTTATTATATATGAAATGGTGAAAATCATCATTCTTCCAGATGATGGGTTTTGACTTGATGTGGGATATTTTAATTGATTTTTGGGGTATCTAATCCATGTTTATGGGAATGATAATGATATATTAGTTACTCGATCAGTTGAACATAAGGTTTCGGATGGATTGAGGTGTAATTGATATGTCCATGAGAGAAACCTAAGGGTTCTATGGGAATGATAACTGTATGTGGATGCCTGATAGTTAAGTCATGATTCATCAACAATGAATAGATATCTTTCCAGAAATGTAATTTAAGAAAATATATATTTTATGTATTATATTCAGATATGTAAATGTTTTTCCTGAACCAGGTTAACCACTTATTTATGGTAGTTTAGAACAGGTTGATCAAGTTGTTTATTTGTATATGTGAGTTGATTAATTTTATTTATGTTTGTATACACTATATAATTATTCATGTATGATAGGAATACATTCTTATAATGTTACTGAGTTCATACTGACACCCCACATGGGCCCCTCAGGATGTGTGAAGACATTATAGTTATGGGATATTGTCAGGGACCGATATCGGTCTTTAAAACATAGTGATGAGGGATTCATAGTGCATAGGATGGATTGAACAAGGTCCATGGTGGTTATTTTCAATGATCTAGAGCTATTATTGGTTCTTGTTAGTACATTTATATATGTTCATGCATGGGTGATCATTCACGTATATTTTTGTATGAATTTTATGAAATTTGATCTTAACAAAAAATGGAATAATTCTATGTGGTAGTTTTTGCTGGTGTTGAATATTATTACTTTCACTAAGTTTGGTATTTATAATTTCACAATTTTTTATTTTTATATGAAAATTAGTTTTACTATTAATAGAGGTTATAGTCTCCCCACTATCAACAAATCATAACCCCATTTCTAGTGGGTAGACTTTGGCATGTGGGGATGTTTAGTTATGTCACCAGGTTCCTCCATCCCAGAGCATGGGGTATATGTGGATCTCTGGTTGAGGAACTACAATTGTATCTGAGGGGTTTATTTTTCATATTGGTCTTACTATTATGGTTATGTTAGATTAGATACAAGGGTCTAGTTGGAAATTGGTAAATTTATATTGTCTTGGTTCCATTCATCCCATGTGTGGTGGGCATACCAAATTTCCAATGGTGCGGCAGTGATGTTACAAATTATGATTTTATAGTAGATCTAGTTCCGCTCGGAGTGGTGGAATTGGGTATGATTTTGTTGGATTATGAGATTTTTATACATGTCTTGGTATGGTATGAGATGAGTATTTATGTGTCTTATTCTGAACATAGGCTCATATGATGTGAGAATATTCTAGTGATTATTATTGTGATCCTAGAATGCATTAAGTGGGGTATATATATGTATTAAAAAAATATATAAATGGCATTGTCCTATATAGACATTCTGGGGGATGTCTACTTTGTCTTCACATGTATGTTGTTCCTAATTATATTTTTATTTAATAACATGCTTATGTGGTATATGAGAATGACTACGAAAGGGTACATATTAATAGTGAAATTGTGTGATCCATTTAACATGTCAAATATATTTGAAAAATTTTCTCAATTGTACCATTTTTGGGGGAATTATACTCAACCACCCATGATTAATTATATAATGATATACATGTTACATCATGTTAGACTAAATAATGGGTAGGAAATAGACCATGATGGTGGATGACATGTCATGGCTGAATCAATTATGATTAGGTAGGTGGAATTGACATAGGAGACAAATGACATGGATGTTGTATGGGAGGGTGGTGATATGTGTTGTATGTTACATATTTCCCTATTTGTGATATATATATATATATATATATATTTCTAGATATTCTTAGAAGGATTTTTGTTCTTAGGTGTGATTCCTCATTGATGGATTCTAGAAGAGCATCATGAGATATGATATGTGGTTTCATTAGATAGTCCATAATATGCAGCACTGAAGTGTTTGGATGATAATGACACAGAGGTAGAGGCTATGATATATGTGGGATAAATATTATAGATGGATTGTTTTAGATCATGGCTAGGCGAGAAGCACGGAGAGAGCTTTGTAAAATCTATATAGAGTGTTGATAGCAGATATCCAGAAGCTGATTAATTCATGGATTATCTAAATCAAATTTTTAGTCATCAAACCCACCATTATTTCATGTCGAGGGTGGACCATAAGTAGTATAGAAAATATCACATCTTTGAATAATTAGTTTTAACTGCTCGAGACACCCCCAATTCTGAGAGTGAAGCTACCAAATAAATTCCCACATGGATAGAGTGTTTCCAATGGTATTTTAATGTGCATGATGTTATAAAAGAGGGATTATAATGCAATAATTTTGAGGCCATGTTCTAAAAGAAATTTTTTTTGGAGACTTATATGTAGGATAGATTCTATGTGTTTAGAAACCTATAATATGGAGATACATCTATTATGGATTATGTAAAAAATTTAACATATCTCTTAAAATTTATTTCATCTATGGAAGTTGATGACATCACCTGGGCGAGATAATTCAAGGATGGCCCAAGGAATTCCATCAATGTTTAGGTATGCATATTCAGGTTGACCACATTCATAGGGGAATTATTCAAGTCTTTCATAGCTAAGGAGAATATGATAAAACAAATGTACCTTATCAGGGTGATGGAACAAGGTGATAATGTCAATAATGGTCCTAGTAGCCAAAGGAGGGGTTGTGAGGAGACATAGAAAACTATTCATGCTAGTGATAAGGGATATGATCAAAAAGTGGGTCCATGATGGTGTGATTCGATTGTATACTACTAGAAAATTCTCACAATATGTTTGAGCATAATCTAATGACGTTCTGGGTATGCGACATGATTAGTACTTGGAGATTATCCACAAGACAAATTATTTCATTTTCAGTAGTCACATGTTGTGTTATCCAAATGAATATATGGAAGGATTGGGAGAGTTACAAGAATCTGATTTATATGTTTATTCTATATTCACAGGACCTGTTAGAGAGAGAGGGAACCAGTTGTGGGGCCAGGGATCAGTTGATTGTGCAGCTCCCCAAAGAGTTTATGCCTAAGGTAGTCATATTTCATGAAAAAAACATGTCCTTTAGCTAGAAGTTTATAAGAAATACTAGGAGCCGACGATAGCTAGGATTATTCCTAGATCATGGCATGTTCTTCTATTATTTATCAAGATAGATATGGGTAAATTATGTGCATGAGTTTTAATTGTACTAACCGGGAACTGGTTATTATTTGGTAATTGGGTATGATGAATGATTTCAAAATATTTGTAAGCATTTTTATTTTAATGGTAAATTTTATATATTTATTTATATAATGTATGTTTTTTGGAATAATTTTAATTCGTTACTTTTGAGCATCAACTGTAATGTGCGACCATATGGACCATGTGGATGTTGCAAGAAATATTAGTCATCATATCAGATGTGGTAATTTAAGGGAATTGTCTGGGATGAAGAAATATATATACGGTGTATTAAGCTATAATGAACAGGGCACCTGATGAGGTTCATGAATGCTGGTATCTCATATGAGGATGTTTATGAATGGGGGTGGATGGTGTTGACCAAAAGAATGTATTTTTCAGGAAGGGAGCAATAATGTATGTAATTTCGAAGGTTGGGAGTTCCATAATAGTATTTAACCTATTTCCATGTTATCAGGGTTGAATGACATAATTATTATGATATGGGTATGTTCAGTACCCTCTTAGTGTGAAACTATATAGATCATAGATGATGCATTGTATGTATGGAATACTGTAATATCCCCATTTTTTAATGATTCATTTTTGTAAATGTATTGTAATTTTGAGTTTTCTGAATGAAACCATTTTGATTTTGAAATTTAGAACATAAATCAATGTGTATAAACACTCAATGGGTTTGTTTTTAGATGGGTTTTAAGGCCCATTGGGTTCCTTGGGGGTTCTTATGAGTTTTGGTACCATTGAGCACTGGAAATGAATTTCATAAAGGTGAAAGAAGAGGCTCCATGATTTTTAAATCTATGCAGATATTAAGGCGAAACCATGAAAAACATATTTGAAATTGATCATGGATAGAAAAAACATAAGAGGTAGGTTTTATAGTCATTAAAGAAGAATATTGATTTAGAAATGGGTGAACATGAGCTACATAGAATTTAATTAATGGTACGGCCTAGCCCGTACCCTTAGTGACTCATAGGCAGTGAGTCCTCATTGATAGTGTATAGTCATGGAAAACTATGCAGCCAAATAATATAACCTTTTTTTAATGTGGGAAACATAATAAAGTGTCATTATCCAGTTTGTGGACAACTATCCAAATCATGTTTCTACACCATGTGGTTCATTAAAGAGTGGTAAATTACCAAATAACCCATACTTCATTATGTCTTGTTTATTTTACATCCATCTCTTCTTCACATAGACAATGGCGAATCTACTCTATTCTTCTACCACTAAGGTTCCATTGGAACTCCTTCATATAGGCATTGGTTGGAATATCCTTGGGTGTGATTGAAGTGTAATAGTATTCCCTTAAATCCACTTTCATTAATTTTTCTTTTATATCATTATTTGCAATGTAATTTTTATCTTATCATATATTCCCTATTTTGATGTGATTTTATCATAATCTTGATTTCTCTAGTGTTAGATCGAATTAGGGGAACATATTCAATGATCGTACACCTAGGTTTATATGATTTGTGGTTTCCAGATTTCACCCTATTCATATGGGTGTTATGGGGTGTGTTATTAAATAGGAATAAGTGGGTTGTCTAGGTGAAACCCTTGATAAGTTAATTCTTTTCATTAAACTGTTTAATTGATCATATGAGTTCTCATTGGGCATGCTCTATCATATTTAATTATTCTACACTGGGTATAGTGATGGTTTTTCAATTGGAAGGTTGTGAAACTATTTATATTGATAAATTAATTAAATTCAAATATGAATGCATGAGTTCTGTGGAAATGTGATGGTCTTGTACTAAGGTATTGAAATGATGTTATTATACAAGACTATGTTGAAAAATTTCAACATACAAAGGGTGCTTGAACAGAACCAGAATTTCCATGAATTGTTTTTAACTATATCGGAATCTTACGTGTCCACAGAAATTAACAGCGCATTTTTCTGAGACCCAGTGTTCTCATAATGAATTTTTGATCTTATTTTTGGGTATGTTCCGTAAATGTATGAGCGGGATATTGTAAATTTTGAACAGGTGCTCGGAATTGAAATCTGAGGACACCATTGAACTCATAGTTCTGATATTCTCTTATGGATACCTTTACCTCGACCACAATAGGTCAAAGGTGAAAGATAGTTTTTCATTTTTTTGTGGGAATAAAAATTAAAATAAATAACCTTTTTTTATTCAATCCTCTCCACATGGGTTATGGAGGTGGGGACCATAAGGGGTTAAAACCTCCCAGTTTGAAATCTAGTTTTGGTGACCACCAGAAACCCCTTTAATTAGAAAATACCTCTCAACTCCCCTACTTTAATTATTCCATCTCCCCATTTAATTTTTGAAATGAACTAAATAATAATGAGATGTGTCTGCATTTTACATGTGCCAACAAAATTGATCTAAGTATTTTAAATTATGTTGGCACCTATTTTCTTTTAGAGGATTTATTTGGAAAAGGAGAAGGGGATAACTTTTGGAATATCATCTCTAACAAAGAATGAACCCTTCCTCTCAAACGAAAAACATATCCTCCAACGAAGAACGCAGTCCAGAATTGAATAATGAGAACAATGTTTGAGCCAACTTCGGAAACATCATCCAGGGAGCGATAAACGCCGATTCCACCATCACCAATGAGTTCATCTCCTTCCTCACAAACTATGTCAACAAACCTCTGGGGTTGGGGTTTAATTATGTGTGACTTTTTTCCCATGTTCTTCCCTTCTAAACAATGAACGTGGATCAACTCACTAACTAGTCAATCCGTTGATTTTTTCTATTGTGTGTTTGGGAATAATTATTTCTGCATGTTGTAGGTATTGTTGTTTTTATTTTCCCCCATTACCGTTCATGACGACTCTTTGTAATTCAAGAAGAAATTATAGTCGCTTGCTACTGTTGTATCACGGAAAGTGTGGGCCAAACAAACATGGACCGAACTCTCCACAATCCTTGTGATTATTTTTTGTGTTCTTAATGATAATTAAGTATGTAAAATGACACCGAACAGCTGCAGGAACTGCGACTGGCACCATGGTTGACCGCAACGAAGGTGACGTTGCGACCACACCTCTCGGCAGAAGAGAACTGTGACTTGTGACATAACGGTGAAGGGAGAATGGCAAGCCGGGACGACCACCGACAAAGGCATGGCGAGTGATTGTTCCACGAGGAGATGATATCAGGACATCCAGTCAGGACACCAGGTCGGCCTGCCCAGAGCGGGCTGCACCCAGTCGGTCGGGGCGGGACGGTCCAACCAGGTTGGACCAGACCTAGACCAGTTTCAACCCATCCAAAAAATTTGGCCATTACATTGGCACTGGGTGTCCCTTTGATGAACCATTTGTGGCACCTAAATCCTAGTAGCGAGACAAACCTTTTGGTATAACCCACATGATATTTGGATAATGTTGGGGTATGATCGGGTTGGATCGAGCAAGAATCCAACTGTTCCCTCCGAACTAAAAGGCTGATAACATACTGACCGGGTGTCCGTTTAACACACCGTCTGTTGTGTTGTGACCTCTATGACGTGGTAGACCATTGGGATACTTCTTCATAGGACTTCATAACAGTTACAGTAATTAATATTGTCTTGAGTAGCGAACCCTCTCGGAGACCAAAGAGATTAGTGCAGGAACCCTGTACTTGGGTGTAACGATGTACTAGGATCCTGTGAGAGTCTGACAACATATTAACAATGTAATAGGATCATTTGTGGGTCTAAAGACGTAATGACGATGTAATAAGATCTTTTGTGGGTCGGATGACATATTGATGATGCACTAGGATCATGTGTTCATCTAATGACATATTGAAGATGTACTAGGATCATGTGTGGGTCTGTCGATGTACTGACAATGTACTAGGATCCTGTGTGGTTATGACGATGTACTAGGATCTTGTGTGGGTCAGACGAGGTACTATGATCCTATCTGGGTCTGAAGATGTACTAAGATACTCTATGGATCTGATGATGGTTTATAATCCTTCATGGGTCTTCCTCTTAACAGATTAAGATGATTCTGTAGTTATATCTACTCATCTTTACTACTGTAGCTAAGTTATACCTGGTGTGAGTTGAGTCTGTACCTGTGAGGTACTTTTCATTGTGGTAATACCTTGGTGGTATTCTTCTATGTGGAATATATATATGGTACTTACCTCCGTGCTATTCCTATCTTTGTGGAACAGTTGAGCATTAGGCTTTTGAGTATGAAATTTTGTTTCTACTTGTTTTATAAGGGTTTACATGATAACATTGGTATATGTATGGGAATAGACTTATGTATAGTTCTCAGTTGGTAACATGCTCTTTGGTTTATCCATTGTGGATTTTTTGAGACCTTTGAGGGTCTTGGGGTCCCTACTGAGTATCGTTATACTCTCCCATACACGGACTATGCCCTCACATTGTTGGGATTGGTGCAGACGACCAATAACACTAACTAAGGATGAGAGTACCAAGACTAGAGGTACCTCTGTGGTGGTATTAGATGGGGAATATTTCAGATATGATTGTTAGTGAGATGTATCTACCCTTCAGTTATGACACTTGGATGGAGTCCACAGGAGCTGTTCAGTTTACTTCTACCTCCCAATATTACTTGTACCTTCCATTTTTCTTCTAGATTAAAATTGGACATTTATTCGGCCCCCCTTTTTACTTACTATGCACACTATTTTTACTATAATTTTTACTTGTGTTTGTATCATTCCGTGTGATTGGTTACGTGTGGTTATAAGATATAAAGGCAATACATTCCCCATTTTAGCGAATACGCCTTTCAGTGATAGTCACCATCCCCTGGCATATGGAAGGCAGGCGTAGGGTAGTCACGAAACGGCCCCTGGGGACAGTATGGGACAAATTTGTATCAGAGCATCTGGTTATAACATAAGACATTATACTCTGAAATTTTTTATGACAATAGTTTTAAGTATAGTGATTGTGGTTATCATTTTAGGGAAACTATTGTTGGTGCGGAGACCGGCGTATCCATACACCAGGGCCCTGACAGATTATTTCCAACATAGTGCAAGAAAACATAGATTGCGTGTGTGTTTTAAAGAGTTTTCAATATGATATCTTTGATTCAGCTCTTGAGGTATAACTTATTGATCATGGAGCACCTTCTTCTTTTTAGGATGCCTCTACTCAGACAACATGCTAGGGTTCCAGGTATAGTATGCACTGATAGCCCACAGAGTGACGAGACCCCAGTGCATGTCCCTTTTCCAGTAGATGAACTAATGGAGGTATCAATGGTACCATTACCTATTAGACCACCAAGGCCCCTAACCCCAGAAGTAGAGAGTGCATGACACATGAGTTCATTACACATGTTCTTGCGTTAGATGACACTTAGGTTTAGGGGTGATACAAACCCATAGGCAGATGAGGATTGGTTAGAGGCGATAGTAAGTGTCTTCTGACTTGTAGGGTCACCAACTGATCTCATGGTGATCTTTGCAGTCAGTCTTCTACATGCTTCAGTAGGCAGATGGTGGAGCTTGAGGATCTAGGTTCGCGACAAGGTGACGCTTCTATGGGTATACTTCAAGATCCTGTTTCAGGCAGACTTTGTCCCAGCATCTCTTTGTGCAGTACACATACATGAGCTTCCTTATTTATAGTAGGACAACATCATTGGGGATCAATACTCAGTGAGGTTCACCGATCTCTCACACTACTGCACTAATAAGGTACAAGATCCATTATTAAGGCTTGGACCTTTGAGAAGGGACTTAGGTAGGAGATCAGTGATTCGATGATTTCTCTTAGCATCGCGATGTAGGAGGGGGGTTAGAACGAATCCTCTTAGTGGAGAGTATTCTTACTGAGTAGTCACCAGTAGTGATACCCACCATCGGACATCGTGTGTCAGATTCATCTACAGCCGGCAAAAGACAGATTTCATAGACATCCAGGAGGACCAGACCTATAGGTGGACGACCGCATGACTCAGGATTGGTTGTGTGGGATACTGAAGACAGATCTAGTCATGTGAGGAGCAGGCAGTGTTTCACATGTGGCATGCAGGGTCACATGGCTCGTGACAAATCGACCCACCGTACAGATTATCAGTATACGGTGTAAGGACCACCCATGAAATGATAGAGGCTCAACCGAGGGGGTCTGTGGGGATCTGGAAGATGTGGAAGACGAGATGGTCGTGCTACTGGTAGTGGTAAACGATTCGATATGTTACTTCCACCACCACCAAGTGGTCCACCCCGGCCACATGGAGCAGGAGGACATGGGAGAGATCATCTCCAGGTTTCTGAGGCTTATAAACATGGCGCTCCTGAGATGACAAAAGGTATGATTTGTGTCTACTCCACCTTAGATGCAGTAGTTATAGACACATGTGTTAGTCATTCTTTTATTTCCACTGCCCTTGTTTATAGGTCAGAGATTATGACGGAGCTATTGGCTCGATCATTACGACTAAAGACTCATACGAGAGTGGATTTGATGATTACAAACTGGTTTTAGTAGTCTGAGATTACACTAGGAGGCGAGAGCTTCTGTTGGGATATTTTTGTAGCAGCATCAAGACCTTACGATGTCATCATGGGTATGGACTATTTATCTACATTCCATGATCAGATTGATTGTATTAGGCACAAAGTGCAGTGTCTCCACACAGATGGGACAAGGATTACCTTCACTGGTGAGAAGGGAGACTTTGCAGTGAAGGATGGTTATACCTGGAAGAGGGTTCAGCTGATAACACATCAGTTGGCTAGCCCT
This sequence comes from Viscum album, assembly GCA_963277665.1. NCBI lineage: Eukaryota > Viridiplantae > Streptophyta > Magnoliopsida > Santalales > Viscaceae > Viscum > Viscum album. The sequence continues at coordinate 1,718,575,831 of OY728130.1, forward strand.
ACCCTTGGACCGGTTGATGTGGAGATTTCGAGCTATCCTGTAGTGGTGGAATAGTACACGGATGTCTTCACTAATTATGATTCGGGTCTACCTCCTATCAGATAGGTGGACTTTTACCCTTACTTGTACTGTGGGATGACACCGATATCTACACTAGTGTATCAAGTGGATCTCATGGAGCATCATGAGATGGGAGTACAACTGGATTACTTATAGGGGAAAGGGTTCATCTGGCCCAGTGTTTTCCCTTGGGCAGCCCTGATTCTGTTTTCCAAAAGGCAGTTGGGATCTTGAAATATTGTTTTGACTATAGGTGCCTGAACCAGGTGATCGTGAAGAACATGTTCCCATTCCGAAGGATTGATGTTCGCTTTGATAACCTGAAAGGAGCATGGTGGTTCCGAAAGATAGATCTCAGATACAGATATCACTATCATAGTGTGCATGATGACGATGTGCAGAAGACAACTTTCAGATGTCTGTACGACCATTGCGAGTTTTTGGTCATGCTGTTCGGCATGACCAATTCTCCAGAACTGTTCATGGGACTCATGAAAAGAATCTTTCACACATACCTTGATCACATTGTAGTAGTCTCCATTGACGAGATTATGATCTGATCGACTTCTGAAGAGGTTCATGCCTGTCATTTTGAGATAGTTCTGGACAGAATCTGAGAGTACTATCTTTATGGTAAGCTGTAAAAGTTTCCATTTCTAGATCATGAGGTTCCCATTCTAGGAGAAGTCATCTCAGAGGTTGGGATGTAGTGGATCCAGATAAGATTGATGTAGTACATGATAGGGAGCCACCAAAGAGTGTGACGGAGGTACAAAGATTCCTGGGTTTGGCTAGAAATTACCGGATATTTGTGCTAGTTTTATCAATAGTTGTAGAACCATTAACATCATTGACAAATAATGGGAAACCCTTCGTGTGGTTCGAGATATGTCATCTTTTTTTTCAAAAGATAAGGCAGAGGCTGACTAGTGCACCCATCTTGAGGCTACCATAGGAAGTCATAGGGTACATAGTCTACTATGATTCAACATGGACTTGGCTCGGATGTGTCCTGATGCCGGAGTGAGCAGTAATTGCATAAGATTCTCAATAGCTGATACATCACGAGCAGAACTATCCTACGCATGACCAGGAGTTAGAAATATTGGTCATTTCCTTGAAGATATAACGACATTACTTAATGGGCAAGCGTTTTATTTTGTACTCATATCACAGGTGTCTCGGGTATATCTTCCCTCAGAAGGACCTGAACATGAGACAACGACGTTTTCTTGAGTTCCTCCAGGAACATGACTTCGATATAGTCTATACACCTGGGAATGGAATCATTTTAGCAGATGCACTCAATAGAAGATTCGGTATACACCTTCTAGGTGAGGAGACTAACCAGGTGGCTGCTTTGCAGATATCCTTTGTGGATAAAGAGGGATCAGATTTTCTTTAGTCTCTCACAGTCACTCTCTCACATCCATAGAGAGTTATGGAGGTGTAGCATGGGGATGCAGACTGCGAGGCTCGACATGCCTAGATATACACCGGACATGATCCTAATGGATTTTTTGAAGGTGCGGAGCACATCATTTTCTTCATATGACGTACAACGGTACGAATGTCAATTTGGTAGGAAGTGTTGAGGGTTTTGTACACATCCCCTCTAGAGGTACATCCAGGAGTGGCGAAGATGTACCAGTATCTTTGACGAAAAAAATGGTGGCCGAGAATGAAGATAGGAGTAGTAGAGTCTTTCTCTCAGTGCATCACTTCTTAGCAAGTGATGGTGGAGCATCAGTTACCAGTATGTTGGGTTCTTCCATTAGAGGTCCCTGAGTCGAAGTGGGACAAAATATCCAGGGACTTCTTGACATTACTTCTATACACATCCAGAGGTCATGACTCTATCTGGGTGAACGTCAACTAACTCACCATGCCTGCCCACTTTCTACCGATCAGATAGAATGGTTCAGTATAGATCATGGGACACATCTATGTGGAGGAGGTTGTGCGGTTACATAGAGTTCCATTGACGATTTTACCCGATTCTGATACATGTTTCACTTCCCAGCTATGGAAGTGTTTGTAGGAGGATTTCGAGACATATCTTCATTTGATCACCACCTTCTATCCTCAGACGGATGGCAAGACTGAGTGGACCATTCATACCCTCGAGGACATGATTCGGGATTGTGTCCTTGACTTTGGTCGTAGCTTGGAGATCACTTGCCTTCGATAGAGTTTGTATACAACAACAACTATCACTCCACCATTGGGATGTCACCGTTTGAGGTGTTGTATGGGTGAACATGTAGATCACCATTGATCTGGACTAACCCAAGGGAGTTAGCAGTCATGGGACTAGATATGGTATGAGAAACCATGGAAATGGTGCGGATCATCCAGGAGTGGATGAAGACTTCACAGAGCAGGCAGAGGTCTTATGCCGACAGATGACGGAGACCTCTCGAGTTCAAGGATGGTGACCACAGATTCCTTTGGGACTCATCCAGACGAGGTTTTTAGAGATTTGGTTAGGGTGTAAAGTTATCAACGAGGTTCATTGGAACCTTTCAGGTTCTCATAAGAGTTGGCGTGGTGGATTATCTCTTAGCACTTCCCATCCAATTTCACTGAGTGCATGACCTCTTCACCCTATCCCAGCTGTAGCAGCCCGAGATTTTATGAAAAATATTCTTTAATTCTCTAATGTCTTGTGTTGTACGCTACACCAAAAGGAGCTTTTACAACACGCATCCTTGACTTGCCTTGCATTACACGCAATCACAACCTTCCTCGATAGAGTGTGTAGTACGCAATACTAAGTTTCACGAAAAAACGATATGCTATTAAAATATTATTAAAACTAGCCGTTATGAATAGTAATAACCACTTTTTAAATTTTAGAAATTTTAGCTCTCAAAATGGACTTCATTTTTGGATTCGGGGTATCGAATTTAGCCAAAGGTGAAATTTTGGTACTTTTCGGATAACTTTCATATTCTGATGAATAGTAAAATTACTAAATTATAATTAAAAACAAGTTTTTTAATAGAAATAATTAATAGTGATAAATCATTAATTTGAGTGGTTTTAAAGTATATTTAGAATAGATTTTTACAATTTAATACAATGTTGTTCATTGGATGTAATTTCACATTTAAACCGGACATAATCAAGTTTCAATCTTTTGATAGATATTGTTTCTTAAAATCACGCTATTTGTTTTAACAACGGGATATAATTATAAAATTAATTAATGCAATTTCTATGTTATGAATTTGGTAAAATAGACTTCATTTTTGAATTTGGAATATGAAATATAGCTTAGGATGATATTTTGGCATTTTTCTGAAAACTTTCAATTTTTGATGAATAGTGAAACAACTGAGTGGTAGGTTAAAAACTGAATTTTGCATAAAACTTATTGTTACCGCTTCTGTGAATGGAATTTCAAAAATCTGAGAGACACGGTTGATGTCAGTAAGTAAAATGTGGTTCAATGAGATGAAAATAATTTTTGGTGAATAGTAACTTTTTACTTTTATTTACCACGGTTAATAGTAAATAGGGTAACTATGGGTAAATATGATATTACTATTACCCTAACACATGTCCTAATTCTATTGGATAAGTTTAATTCGACCAAAAACAACCTAATGAATATAATATGACCATTTAGGTCCACTTGGATTAGATTATGACATTTAATATTATTTTATTTAATGAATAGTTAAAATAGTTAAAATCAAAGTTTAATAACTTAAACATTTTTAATATGGGGTTATACATAAGATAAATTCGACTATAAATATTCATTAGAAATATAAAAAGATTTCCTACATAATGATATTTTATTTATAATTTTTAGACCTTAAATAAATTAATTTATTTATGACACAACGATGATGCAGTAATTACCCTTTTAAGGAAATATTAACATAATTGATGTTATAAATGATCAAATGAATGTAATTTGAGACTTTTTATGAATTAAACTAATTTTATAGGTTACTATGATATATTAGTGTTGATTTAATCAATTTGGTTCGAATATATAATTCTGTTATGACTTTCAAAAAAATCATATATCAAATAGTGTCAAAATTGACACAAAATTGTTTTTAAATCAAATATTATATTATTAATTGTTATTTTATTCCTAAAAATCTAAGGTTCGACCAAATGACTAAGATAAGGATATATTTATTAATAATATACAATTTTGGGTTCGTTTGGCATGTTATAGTAATTGTATTAACCATATAGTGAAAGAAAACAAAAAGACACGGTAAAAGTTAAATTATTTAACTTAGAGTTAAATCTAATTGATAAGGTTAAAATAATACCCTAAACATGTCTAAATCCTATTGGTTGATAGTCTTTCGACCCATAACCACTTTAGCTTCGAAATAAGTCCCTTTGGAACCATTATAAACTGATTTTGACATTAATATAAAATAATATTTTGAGGTATTCCTAAGGTGCCCCTCTCCTCCCTTATAAAAGGACACCTCCCCCCCCCCTCCTCCTCACACCAATTTGAGCACTCAAGCTCGGCCAACCCCTGCCAAAATCTCTTCTCCACTTTCCTAGAAACATCCTAGAGGTTCTGGTCTTCCTCAAAGACCAATTTTAGTGCCCTAAGAGGAGGTCTCAAAGAGGCGCTTCAAAGAAGAGGTAATTACCGTTACCAATTCTATCATCTTTATTTCTTCTTCCACTTATTCTTCTTAGGTTGTTTCATAATGAAGTAATAACATCAGTATCACTGATATACTGATATGTTATTATATGTATGAAACAACCCTATTTCACCATCTATCCATCCTACGGAAAAAGAAATCACCGCGCGTGCGTACGTACGGAATACGGTCTCCATGCCGTGGTGTAATCTATTTTCCACCACCACCTTACATGGATGGGTATAATGGTGTAAAGAATAACTATACATAGTTATTAAAACATCATATTGATTCTGATATATTGTATAATCCACTCCAATTCAATTCAATATTTATGGAAATGATATCATCGCTCGTGCGTACGTACGGACTACCGTCTCCACGACGCGATGAGATTCATTCTCCATGTTAACCATTTAAGAATGATTATAAAGTATATAAAAGAAATAATAATGAAATATATGACATTATAAAGCTACTGGATTTATGTATATATATATATATATGTATGTCATCTACTTACTTCCATTCAAGACAATAAGGAAAGGAAAACAGCGTTCATGCGTACGTACGGACTACCATCTCCATGAACGGTGTTTTTCATTTCATTTATCTATCTATTATATATATATATATACTGAATATATATGATATATAAATCATATTTTATATTCTTGAAGTAAGTAAATCATGATATAAGTAATAATAATGTCACGAACAACAAGTCAAAACACCTACGATAAATGAAACGATTTTACCCAAAACGCTTCTTTAACATGGAATTTACAAAAGAACGGGTAATATAATGTCATAAGTGAACCATATATGATATCATAACAATGAATATGATTTTTTAATAAGTCAATGACATTATTTAAATCATTATACAGGAGGTTCGGACACATACGAAGCAAATCGGACCTAAGCTAAGGGAAATATCACAATCTCATTTTTATCCGAGATTGTTTATACTTTGGTATTTAGTGGGGTGTATTTTATCATCCACATCCATGTTTCCTCAATATGTAATATTATTTTCATTCACCTACAATTGTTAAAATCCTATTTTACCCTTCGGTGTGTTTTTAGTAAAAGATATGAAAGGAATCTTTTGTCGTTTTTTTCATATGAGGTACTTTTTGACTTTTCCGACAAAAGTACGAAGAATGTTTTTTTAACTTATACGGCATGAATGGATTTCTAAAACATTATTTCCAAGAAGCTTCCTTTACAAGTTTTCAAGTTTATTTTTAATCAACTTCTTTTAGTTTAAAATTGTAAGACATGTTAAGAAAGGAAAATGTTTTTGAATTAGAAAGGATATTTTCCTCAAGAATGGATTTCAAGTGTTTTATCAAAATTATTTTCCATCTAAGATAATAAAGGGTTCTGTTTCTATCCCTATTATTACATGGATTTGATTATGTTGTGATGGAAATATTTTTATGAATTCCTTTATCTTATATGAATTGTTTTATGATGCCATGTTGTTTAAGAATCCCATTTTTATTACATGGGTTATGCTATGATGTATGTTTTATGATTTTGTGGCACACATAAGAATGGTATCATTATTAGATGGGTGGGACCTATATCTCCCTCCAATGCATTGGGTAAAGATTTTATATCTAATGAGATAGACCGGGCTGGAACGGTAGGTTATACCGGTTCAGTGAAACAGGACTGAAACGAGGGTTACTCGATTCAGAAAGGGACTTTGTCCACTAAGATAGTCTTGGCAATGAGTCTTGACTAACAAGAAATGATTCTCTATGATTATGTGTGAATGCCACAAAGTTTCATGTTTTATGTTATGATTATTGTGATTACATTTCACTACCATGATTTATCCCATGTTATGAAATTATGCTCTCTTTTGCAGGTTATGATTTCCAAAATGTTATGTTCTTATGAATACGATGTGATTGATATTTCTTTTGTTTACACTTACTGAGCATTTTAGCTCACCCTTTTATCTTTTCTTCTCCCCAGGATATAAAGAAAGGTTTTAGGTAAAAAAAAGGAAGATATTTATGGGAGATGTTGAAGATCTTTCACCACGATTAGAAGATTTTATTCCGAGTTTCCAAAGACACTAAACTATTACGATCCTTATGTGTGTGTTTTTGTTATGTACTAAGTATTCCGCAAAAGTAATGTAAAGTCCATGTAAGTCAGGCTTTGGGTCTCTACAGTTGGTATCATAGGAAAGGTTTAGTCAACCATTGGAAACTAGGATGCGAAAACGTTAGTGAGATCCCTAGAGATATTTCTAAGGTATTTTTAGGGATGTCCCTAAGGTTAAGTATACGTATAGGTTATAGTACTAGAATTACGCTAACGTTCATAGAATTAAACCTAAGATGTTAGATATTAAAGGTTCCACCCCCCTTTATTATGTTCTTTTCCCTAGCATGATTTTTGCCTCTCACACTATTCTTTTTGGGTTTTAGACGATGGCTGGAACCCGGAGGAACCATGTTGATCAATGCAATGGACAATGCAATGATTGTCCTCCTGAACAAACAAATGTTATGGGAGATGGAGTGAAAAATCTTATTTCTATACTTACACAAGCTATGAATCATTCTGGACTTCCAAATGAGCAGAGAAGGGAACAATATTCTATTGAGTCCTTCATGAGGCAACGTCCACCTTCTTTCAGTGGGTCTTCTGATCCACGTGTTGCTGAACAATGGATCAGTACCACTGAAAAGATATTTTCAGTTCTTCAATGTTCTGAACATGATAAAGTCATCTTAGCAGTATATCATTTGGAAGGTGAAGCTGATCAATGATGGAATCTTATCAATAATACAAGTCAAAGAGGTGAAATTGAGTCCATGGAATGGGACGAGTTCAAGAACTTATTTTTCAATAATTACTTCCCTCATATTCTTCGAACAAAGATGGAGAAGAAGTTTCTTGAAATAAAGAAAAAGGATGATGAATCTGTTGGTATATACGAAGCGAATTTTACAAGACTTTCATGGTATGCATCTGGCATTATCATCCAAACTGAAAGTAAATTTGATTGATTTTTCAGTGGCTTAAAACCAAGTCTTCGAAGGGTATTAGCTATAAGAGACTTCAGTAGCTATGAAGAAATTGTTCGTTGTGCTATCAAGGTAGAAATGGAAGTTGGTGTTATATATCCATCTAATGGTTTTGACAAGAAACGAAAGATGGAGTTCAAGGAGAAATTTCAGAATAATGGTGAAAAGAAGATGAATGTTTCCTTATGCACAAAGTGTGGAAAGAAGCATGGTGGAGATTGTCTTAAAGGGACTAGAAAATTTTTTAAGCGTGGAAAAGAAGGTCATCGAGAAGCTGAGTGTCGAAGTAATGGAAAAAGGGTTTCTAATGATGTGAATAAAGAAAACACTGCAGAAAACGCACCACCAACACTTCAATGCTTCAAGTGCAAGGAAATGGGGCATTATGCTAATAAATGCCCTAATCCAAGGGTTAGTGATGATCAACATGAGCAACCACTGAAGGCAAAGGACAAAGGGATGTCACATGCGATCACTATTGGAAATGTTGAATATGACAACGATGTGGTGGAATGATTAAGTGTTTATGTAATGGGATTCCAAAATAATGTTTTATCATTGAGTATTGCAATATTTATTGATGTGGTATTCAATGTGATTGAGATATTTTTTGGAAATAAGATGATATGCGAGAAAATGAAATGTTTAATAGTATTCATGAGCTCATGATTGATATAAGGACTAAGTGATATCACGGTTTGAGTATATAGAATTTTGAGGATTTTGGTATGTGGAAAGTGTTAACTTTAAACTTCATTCATGTTTCCACTAAGGTATTCAAGAGAATACATGATTAAGGACTTTGAATGTTTGGAATGTGACCAACAAGACATATCTTATGATATATGGGGATCAACGATGGTATTAAATCTCTGGTAATCGTTTTCACTATGTTATGAGAGTGGACTGCAGCATTATGGGTAAGCCTAAAGATTGGAATGGATTATGTTGGAATAAGTTAGTATTGTTTAAGGATAGAAGTTTTTTTTCTCGATATTATTGATGGGATGTTATAGTACTATTGTTTTAGAAAAAGGACAACCTGCAGGACGGGCGACAACCCATCGCGTCGGACAAGGCTGTGGGAATCGAACCCACAACCGAAGTGCGACTGGCCTTTATCGCCTACCACTGGCCTACATGAAGTCCCTGTTTAGTAGAAACTAGTTTTATTATATTAATCAGTATGATATATGAAATATAAGTCCATTTTAGGAACCATATGTGATTAATCTCACTATAGATCGACTTATGTATATACTTTTTGCTAACCTTTTGTTTGAGACAGATGGAATGACCCGTCATTCTATCACATGCTCTGCTAACACTTCCCGAATAACAAATTCAACTTCATTTATTTAAGAGATGAAGTGGAAATTGTTCAAGGCATGAACAAAAGTGAGATTGTACCAAAATAAAGAACGTATTTATTCTAATTCAAATTTTCTACTTTAGGGAAATGATCTTGAAAACCAAAAATGTTGTCATAGTGATCTTATACCTGATTAATCAGATGGTACCTTAGATCATCACAAATTTATGGATTTGTGATTTACTGGATTTTCCATAGCCATGTTCTCTACCACTCTCCATCAGAACATGATGGTTAGATTTCTCTTCCATATCCATATTTTCACCTATGTGGAAACCCAGTGATTAGTTTATTTGGGTAATCGTTACATTTCATACTTTAGTTTTTAAAGCCATGTTTTGGTATTCCTTTTTATGATGTGGGTTTCTATTAAAGAAACTTTCGAATAGTAAACCATTTATAACCCCGACGAATTTCGAGGGCGAAATTCATTTTAAGGGGGTAGAATGTAACAGCCCGAGATTTTTTGAAAAATATTCTTTAATTCACTAATGTCTTGTGTTGTACGCTACACCAAAAGGAGCTTTCACAACACGCATCCTTGACTTGCCTTGCATTACACGCAATCACAGCCTTCCTCGATAGCGTGTGTAGTACGCAATACTAAGTTTCACGAAAAAAACGATATGTTATTAAAATATTATTATTACTAGCCGTTATGAATAGTAATAACCACTTTTTAAATTTTAGAAATTTTAGCTCTCAAAATTGACTTCATTTTTGGATTCGGAGTATCGAATTTAGCCTAAGGTGGAATTTGGTACTTTTCGGATAACTTTCATATTCTGATGAATAGTGAAAATTACTAAATTATAATTAAAAACAACTTTTTTAATCGAAATAATTAATAGTGATAAATCATTAATTTGAGTGTTTTTAAAGTATATTTAGAATATATTTTTACAATTTAATACAATGTTGTTCATTGGATGTAATTTCAAATTTAAACCAGACATAATCAAGTTTCAATCTTTTGATAGATATTGTTTCTTAAAATCACGTTATTTGTTTTAACAGCGGGATTTAATTATAAAATTAATTAATGAAATTTCTATGTTATGAATTTGGTAAAATAGACTTCATTTTTGAATTTGGAATATGAAATATAGCTTAGGATGAAATTTTGGCATTTTTCTGAAAACTTTCAATTTTTGATGAATAGTGAAACCACTGAGTGGTAGGTTAAAAACTGAATTTTGCATAAAACATAATTTTACCGCATCTGTGAATGGAATTTCAAAATTCCGAGAGACACGGTTGATGTCAGTAAGTAAAATGTGGTTCAATGAGATGAAAATATTTTTTGGTGAATAGTAACTTTTTACTTTTATTTACCACGGTTAATAGTAAATAGGGTAACTAAGGGTAAATATGATATTACTATTACCCTAACACATGTCCTAATTCTATTGGATAAGTGTAATTCGACCAAAAACAACCTTATGAATATAGTATGACCATTTAGGTCCACTTGGATTAGATTATGACATTTAATATTATTTTATTTAATGAATACTTAAAATAGATAAAATCAAAGTTTAATAACTTAAACATTTTTAATATGGCGTTATACATAAGATAAATTAGACTATAAATATTCATTATAAATCTAAAAAGATTTCCTACATAATGATATTTTATTTATAATTTTTAGACCTTAAATAAATTAATTTATTTATGACACAACGATGATGCAGTAATTACCCTTTTAAGGAAATATTAACATAATTGATGTTATAAATGCTCAAATGAATGTAATTTGAGACTTTTTATGAATTAAATTAATTTTCTAGGTTACTATGATATATTAGTGTTGATTTAATCAATTGGGTTAGAACATATAATTCTGTTATGACTTTCAAAAAAATCATATATCAAATAGTGTCAAAATTGACACAAAATAGTCTTTAAATCAAATATTATATTATTAATTGTTATTTTATTCCTAAAAATCTAAGGTTCGGCCAAAGGACTTAGATAAGGATATATGTATTAATAATATACAATTTGGGGTTCGATTGGCATGTTATAGTATGTGTATTAACCATATAGTGAAAGAAAACAAAAAGACACGGTAAAAGTTAAATTATTTAACTTAGAGTTAAATCTAATTGATAAGGTTAAAAAAATACCCTAAACTTGTCTAAATCATATTGGTTGATAGGATTTCGACCCATCCCCACTTTAGCTTCGAAATAAGACCCTTTGGAACCATTATAAACCGATTTTGACATTAATATAAAATAATATTTTGAGGTATTCCTAAGGTGCCCCTCTCCTCCCTTATAAAAGGACACCTCCTCCCCCTCCTCCTCACACCAATTTGAGCACTCAAGCTCGGCCAAAACCTAACAAAATCTCTTCTCCACTTCCCTAGCAACATCCTAGAGGTTCTGGTCTTCCTCAAAGACCAATTTTAGTGCCCTAAGAGGAGGTCTCAAAGAGGCGCTTCAAATAAGAGGTAATTACCGTTACCAATTCTTTCATCTTTATTTCTTCTTCCACTTCTTCTTCTTAGGTTGTTTCATTATGAAGTAATAACATCAGTATCACTCATATACTGATATGTTATTATAAGTATGAAACAACCCTATTTCACCATCTATCCATCCTACGGAAAAAGAAATCACCGCGCGTGCGTACGTACGGAATACCGTCTCCACGCCGTGGTGTAATCTATTTTCCACCACCACCTTACATGGATGGGTATAATGGTGTAAAGAATAACTATACATAGTTATTAAAACATCATATTTATTCTGATATATTGTATAATACACTCCAATTCAATTCAATATTTATGGAAATGATATCATCGCTCGTGCGTACGTACGGACTACCGTCTCCACGACGCGATGAGATTCATTCTCCATGTTAACCATTTAAGAATGATTATAAAGTATATAAATGAAATAATAATGAAATATATGACATTATAAAGCTAATGGATTTATGTATATATATATATATATGTATGTCATCTACTTACTTCCATTCAAGACAATAAGGAAAGGAAAACAGCGTTCATGCGTACGTACGGACTACCGTCTCCATGAACGGTGTTTTTCATTTCATTTATCTATCTATTATATATATATATATATATACTGAATATATATGATATATAAATCATATTTTATATTCTGGAAGTATGTAAATCATGATATAAGTAATAATAATGTCAAGAACAACAAGTCAAAACACCTACGATAAATGAAACGATTTTACCCAAAACGCTTCTTTAACATGGAATTTACAAAAGAACGGGTAATAGAATGTCATAAGTGAACCATATATGATATCATAACAATGAATATGATTTTTTAATAAGTCAATGACACTATTTAAATAATTATACAGGAGGTTCGGACACATACGAAGCAAATCGGACCTAAGGTAAGGGAAATATCACAATCTCATTTTTATCCGAGATTGTTTATACTTTGGTATTTACTGGGGTGTATTTTATCATCCACATCCATGTTTCCTCAATATGTAATATTATTTTCATTCACATACAATTGTTTAAATCCTATTTTACCCTTTGGCGTGTTTTTAGTAAAAGATATGAAAGGAATATTTTGTCATTTTTTTCATACGAGGTACTTTTTGACTTTTCTGACAAAAGTACGAAAAATGTTTTTTTTAACTTATACGGCATGAATGGATTTCTAAAACATTATTTCCAAGAAGCTTCCTTTACAAGTTTTCAAGTTTATTTTTAATCAACTTCTTTTAGTTTTAAATTGTCAGACATGTTAAGAAAGGAAAATGTTTTTGAATTAGAAAGGATATTTTCCTCATTAATGGATTTCAAGTGTTTTCTCAAAATTATTTTCCATCTAAGATAATAAAGGGTTCTGTTTCTATCCCTATTATTACATGGATTTTATTATGTTGTGATGGAAATATTTTTATGAATTCCTTTATCTTATATGAATTGTTTTTTGATGTCATGTTTTTTAAGAATCCCATTTTTATTACACGGGTTATGCTATGATGTATGTTTTATGATTTTGTGGAACACATAATAATGGTATCATTATGAGATGGGTGGGACCTATATCTCCCTCCAATGCATTGGGTAATGATTTTATATCTCATGAGATAGACAGGGCTGGAACGGTAGGTTATACCGGTTCAGTGAAACAGGACAGAAACGAGGGTTACTCGATTCAGAAAGGGACTTTGTCCACTAAGATAGTCTTGGCAATGAGTCTTGACTAACAAGAAATGATTCTCTATGATTATGTGTGAATGCCACAATGTTTCATGTTTTAAGTTATGATTATTGTGATTACATTTCACTACCATGATTTATCCCATGTTATGAAATTATGCTCTCTTTTTCAGGTTATGATTTCCAAAATGTTATGTTCTTATGAATACGATGTGATTGATATTTATTTTGTTTACCCTTACTAAGCATTTGATCTCACCCTTTTATGTTTTCTTCTCCCCAGGATATGAAGAAAGGTTTTAGTTAAAAAAAAGGAAGATCTTTATGGGATATGTTGAAGATCTTTCACCACGATTAGAAGATTTTATTCCGAGTTTCCAAAGACACTAAACTATTACTATCCTTGTGTGTGTGTTTTTATTATGTACTAAGTATTCCGCAAAAGTAATGTAAAGTCCATGTAAGTCAGGCTTTGGGTCTCTACAGTTGGTATCAGAGGAAAGGTTTAGTCAACCTTTGGAAACTAGGATGCGAAAACGTTAGTGAGATCCCTAGAGATATTTCTAAAGTATTTTTAGGTATGTCCCTAAGGTTAAGTATACATATAGGTTATAGTACTAGAATTACGCTAACGATCATAGAATTAAACCTAAGATGTTAGATATTAAAGGTACTCCCCCTTTATTATGTTGCTTTCCCTAGCATGATTTTTGCCTCTCACACTATTCTTTTTGGGTTTTAGACGATGGATGGAACCCGGAGGAACCGTGTTGATCAATGCAATGGACAATGCAATGATTGTCCTCCTGAACAAACAAATGTTATGGGAGATGGAGTGCAAAGTATTATTGCTATACTTACACAAGCTATGAATCATTATGGACTTCCAAATGAGCAGAGAAGGGAACAATATTCTATTGAGTCCTTCATGAGGCAACGTCCACCTTCTTTCAGTGGGTCTTCTGATCCACTTGTTGCTGAAAAATGGATCAGTACCACTGAAAAGATATTTTCAGTTCTTCAATGTTCTGAACATGATAAAGTCATCTTAGCAGTATATCGTTTGGAAGGTGAAGCTGATCAATGGTGGAATCTTATCAAGAATACAAGGCAAAGTGATGAAATTGAGTCCATGGAATGGGACGAGTTCAAGAACTTATTTTTCAATAAGTACTTCCCTCTTATTCTTCGAACAAAGATGGAGAAGGATTTTCTTGAACTAAAGCAAAAGGATGATGAATTTGTTGGTATATACGAAGCGAATTTTACAAGACTTGCAAGGTATGCATCTGGCATTATCATCCAACCTGAAAGTAAAGTTGATCGATTTTTCAGTGGCTTAAAACCATGTCTTCGAAGGGAATTGGATATAAGAGACTTCAGTAGCTATGAAAAAATTGTTCGTTGTGCTATCAAGGTAGAAATGGAAGTTGGTGTTACATATCCATCTCATGGTTTTGACAAGAAATGAAAGATGGAGTTCAAGGAGAAATCTCAGAATAATGGTGAAAAGAAGATGAATGTTCCCTTATGCACAAAGTGTGGAAAGAAGCATGGTGGATATTGTCATAAAGGGACTAGAAAATGTTTTAAGTGTGGAAAAGAAGGTCATCGAGCAGCTGAGTATCGAAGTAATGGAAAAAGGGTTTCTAATGATGTGAATAAAGAAAACACTGCAGAGAACGCACCACCAACACTTCAATGCTTCACGTGCAAGGAAATGGGGCATTATGCTAGTAAATGCCCTAATCCAAGGGTTAGTGATGATCAACATGAGCAACCGCTGAAGGCAAAGGACAAAGGGATGTCACATGCGATCACTATTGGCAATGTTGAATATGACAACGATGTGGTGGAATGATTAAGTGTTTATGTAATGGGATTCCAAAATAATGTTGTATCATTGAGTATTGAAATATTTATTGATGTGGTATTCAAAGTGATTGAGATATTTTTTGGAAATAAGATGATATGTGAGAAAATGAAATGTTTAATAGTATTCATGAGCTCATGATTGATATAAGGACTAAGTGATATCATGGTTTGAGTATATAGAATTTTGAGGATTTTGGTATGTGGAAAGTGTTAACTTTAAACTGCATTCATGTTTTCACTAAGGTATTCAAGAGAATACATGATTAAGGACTTTGAATGTTTGGAATGTGACCAACAAGACATATCTTATGATATATGGGGATCAACGATGGTATTAAATCTCTGGTAATCGTTTTCACTATGTTATGAGAGTGGACTGCAGTATTATGGGTAAGCCTAAAGATTGGAATGGATTATGTTGGAATAAGTTAGTATTGTTTAAGGATAGAAGTTTTTTCTCGATATTATTGATGGGATGTTATAGTAATATAGTTTTAGAAAAAGGACAACCTGCAGGACGGGCGACAGCCCATCGCGTCGGACAAGGCTGTGGGAATCGAACCCACAACCGAAGTGCGACTGGCCTTTATCGCCTACCACTGGCCTACAGGAAGTCCCTGTTTAGTAGAAACTAGTTTTATTATATTAAGCAGTATGATATATGAAATATAAGTCCATTTTAGGAACCATATGTGATTAATCTCACTATAGATCGACTTATGTATATAATTTTTTCTAACCTTTTGTTTGAGACAGATGGAATGACCCGTCATTCTATCACATGATCTGCTAACACTTCCCGAATAACAAATTCAACTTCATTTATTTAAGAGATGAAGTGGAAATTGTTCAAGGCATGAACAATAGTGAGATTGTACCAAAATAAAGAACGTATTTATTCTAATTCAAATTTTCAACTTTAGGGAAATGATCTTGAAAACCAAAAATGTTGTCCTAGTGATCTTATACCTGATGAATCAGATGGTACCTTAGATCATAAAAAATTTATGGATTTGTGATTTACTGGATTTTCCATAGCCATGTTCTCTACCACTCTCCATCAGAACATGATCGTTAGATTTCTCTTCCATATCCATATTTTTACCTATGTGGAAACCCAGTGATTAGTTTATTTGGGTAATCGTTACATTTCATACTATAGTTTTTAAAGCCAAGTTTTGGTATTCCTTTTTATGATGTGGGTTTCTATTAAAGAAACTTTCGAATAGTAAACCATTTATAACCCCGATGAATTTCGAGGGCGAAATTCATTTTAAGGGGGGTAGAATGTAACAGCCCGAGATTTTATGAAAAATATTCTTTAATTCACTAATGTCTTGTGTTTTACGCTACACCAAAAGGAGCTTGCACAACACGCATCCTTGACTTGCCTTGCATTACACGCAATCACAGCCTTCCTCGATAGCGTGTGTAGTACGCAATACTAAGTTTCACGAAAAAACGATATGTTATTAAAATATTATTAATACTAGCCGTTATGAATAGTAATAACCACTTTTTAAATTTTAGAAATTTTAGCTCTCAAAATGGAATTCATTTTTGGATTCGGAGTATCGAATTTAGCCTAAGGTGAAATTTTGGTACTTTTCGGATAACTTTCATATTCTGATGAATAGTGAAAATTACTAAATTATAATTAAAAACAACTTTTTTAATCGAAATAATTAATAGTGATAAATAATTAATTTGAGTGGTTTTAAAGTATATTTAGAATATATTTTTACAATTTAATACAATGTTGTTCATTGGATGTAATTTCACATTTAAACCAGACATAATCAAGTTTCAATCTTTTGATAGATATTGTTTCTTAAAATCACGCTCTTTGTTTTAACAGCGGGATTTAATTATAAAATTAATTAATTCAATTTCTATGTTATGAATTTGGTAAAATAGACTTCATTTTTGAATTTGGAATATGAAATATAGCTTAGGATGAAATTTTGGCATTTTTCTGAAAACTTTCTATTTTTGATTAATAGTGAAACCACTAAGTGGTAGGTTAAAAACTGAATTTTGCATAAAACTTAATTTTACCGCTTCTGTGAATGAAATTTCAAAAATCCGAGAGACACGGTTGATGTCAGTAAGTAAAATGTTGTTCAATGAGATGAAAATAATTTTTGGTGAATAGTAACTTTTTACTTTTATTTACCACGGTTAATAGTAAATAGGGTACCTAAGGGTAAATATGATATTACTATTACCCTAACACATGTCCTAATTCTATTGGATAAGTGTAATTCGACCAAAAACAACCTTATGAATATAATATGACCATTTTGGTCCACTTGGATTAGATTATGACATTTAATATTATTTTATTTAATGAATAGTTAAAATAGTAAAAATCAAAGTTTAATAACTTAAACATTTTTAATATGGGGTTATACATAAGATAAATTCGACTATAAATATTTATTATAAATCTAAAAAGATTTCCTACATAATTATATTTTATTTATAATTTTTAGACCTTAAATAGATTAATTTATTTATAACACAACGATGATGCAGTAATTACCCTTTTAAGGAAATATTAACATAATTGATGTTATAAATGCTCAAATGAATGTAATTTGAGACTTTTTATGAATTCCACTAATTTTATAGGTTACTATTATATATTAGTGTTGATTTAATCAATTGGGTTAGAACATATAATTCTGTTATGACTTTAAAAAAATCATATATCAAATAGTGTAAAAATTGACACAAAATAGTTTTTAAATCAAATATTATATTATTAATTGTTATTTTATTCCTAAAAATCTAAGGTTCGGCCAAATGACTTAGATAAGGATATATGTATTAATAATATACAATTTGGGGTTCGTTCGGCATGTTATAGTAAGTGTATTAACCATATAGTGAAAGAAAACAAAAAGACACGGTAAAAGTTAAATTATTTAACTTAGAGTTAAATCTAATTGATAAGGTTAAAATAATACCCTAAACTTGTCTAAATCCTATTGGTTGATAGGATTTCGACCCATCCCCACTTTAGCTTCGAAATAAGACCCTTTGGAACCATTATAAACCAATTTTGACATTAATATAAAATAATATTTTGAGATATTCCTAAGGTGCCCCTCTCCTCCCTTATAAAAGGACACCTCCTCCCCCTCCTCCTCACACCAATTTGAGCACTCAAGCTCGGCCAACCCCTGCCAAAATCTCATCTCCACTTCCCTAGAAACAGCCTAGAGGTTCTGGTCTTCCTCAAAGTCCAATTTTATTTCCCTAAGAGGAGGTCTCAAAGAGGCGCTTCAAAGAAGAGGTAATTACCGTTACCAATTCTTTCATCTTTATTTCTTCTTCCACTTCTTCTTCTTAGGTTGTTTCATTATGAAGTAATAACATCAGTATCACTCATATACTGATATGTTTTTATAATTATGAAACAACCCTATTTCACAATCTATCCATCCTACGGAAAAAGAAATCACCGCGCGTGCGTACGTACAGAATACCGTCTCCACGCCGTAGTGTAATCTATTTTCCACCACCACCTTAAATGGATGGGTATAATGGTATAAAGAATAACTATACATAGTTATTAAAACATCATATTGATTCTGATTTATTGTATAATCCACTCCAATTCAATTCAATATTTATGGAAATGATATCATCGCTCGTGCGTACGTACGGACTACCGTCTCCACGACGCGATGAGATTCATTCTCCATGTTAACCATTTAAGAATGATTATAAAGTATATAAAAGAAATAATAATGAAATATATGACATTATGAAGCTACTGGATTTATGTCTGTATATATATATATATGTATGTCATCTGCTTACTTCCATTCAAGACAATAAGGAAAGGAAAACAACGTTCATGCGTACGTACGGACTACCGTCTCCATGAACGGTGTTTTTCATTTCATTTATCTATCTAATATATATATATATATATATATATATAATGAATATATATGATATATAAATCCTATTTTATATTCTAGAAGTACGTAAATCATGATATAAGTAATAATAATGTCAAGAACAACAAGTCAAAACACCTACGATAAATGAAACGATTTTACCCAAAACGCTTCTTTAACATGGAATTTACAAAAGAACGGGTAATATAATGTCATAAGTGAACCATATATGATATAATAACAATGAATATGATTTTTTAATAAGTCAATGACATTATTTAAATCATTATACAGGAGGTTCGGACACATACGAAGCAAATCGGACCTAAGGTAAGGGAAATATCACAATCTCATTTTTATCCGAGATTGATTATACTTTGGTATTTAGTGGGGTGTATTTTATCATCCACATCCATGTTTCCTCAATATGTAATATTATTTTCATTCACCTAAAATTTTTTAAATCCTATTTTACCCTTCGGTGTGTTTTTAGTAAAAGATATGAAAGGAATCTTTTGTCATTTTTTTCATAGGAGGTACTTTTTGACTTTTCCGAGAAAAGTACGAAGAATGTTTTTTTAACTTATACATCATGAATGGATTTATAAAACATTATTTCCAAGAAGATTCCTTTACAAGTTTTCAAGTTTATTTTTAATCAACTTCTTTTAGTTTTAAATTGTAAGACATGTTAAGAAAGGAAAATGTTTTTGAATTAGAAAGGATATTTTCCTCAAGAATGGATTTCAAGTGTTTTATCAAAATTATTTTACATCTAAGATAATAAAGGGTTCTGTTTCTATCCCTATTATTACATGGATTTTATTATGTTGTGATGGATATATTTTTATGAATTCCTTTATCTTATATGAATTGTTTTATGATGTCATGTTGTTTAAGAATCCCATTTTTATTACATGGGTTATGCTATGATGTATGTTTTATGATTTTGTGGCACACATAAGAATGGTATCATTATGAGATGGGTGGGACCTATATCTCCCTCCAATTCATTGGGTAAAGATTTTATATCTCATGAGATAGACAGGGCTGGAACGGTAGGTTATACCGGTTCAGTGAAACAGGACTGAAACGAGGGTTACTCGATTCAGAAAGGGACTTTGTCCACTAAGATAGTCTTGGCAATGAGTCTTGACTAACAAGAAATGACTCTCTATGATTATGTGTGAATGCCACAAAGTTTCCTGTTTTATGTTATGATTATTGTGATTACATTTCACTACCATGATTTATCCCATGATATGAAATTATGCTCTCTTTTGCAGGTTATGATTTCCAAAATGTTATGTTCTTATGAATACGATGTGATTGATATTTCTTTTGTTTACCCTTATTGAGCATTTGAGCTCACCATTTTATGTTTTCTTCTCCCCAGGATATAAAGAAAGGTTTTAGGTAAAAAAAGGAAGATCTTTATGGGAGATGTTGAAGATCTTTCACCACGATTAGAAGATTTTATTCCGAGTTTCCAAAGAAACTAAACTATTACGATCCTTGTGTGTGTGTTTTTTGTTATGTACTAAGTATTCCGCAAAAGTAATGTAAAGTCCATGTAAGTCAGGATTCGGGTCTCTACACCAGCTGAGGCGAAACATGCATGACCATTATCACATCATCAAACACAGATATTTGGACATCAATGATGGGGAAAAATTTATGGAGGTTCCAGTAGAGATTAAGGATCGATATGAGAAGGTCCTTGGTGGGTTGTCGATACCTCTGCTGCACATTCGTTGGCATCACGAGAACCTCTATGAGAGAACATGAGAGAGGGAGGATCAAATACGTGGGCAGTACTCCCAGATGTCCCCGTAGTTTTATTTATGGATTATGGGGATGCAATGCACTAAGGTGGGGAGAAATTAATGACCTAGAATTCCCATGTAACTGTTTTTAAATATATGGAAATTTTACAAGTCCACAAAAATTGATGGCATGTGATTCTAATGCACAGGTGTTCCCAGAATTAATTTATGAACATTTTTGGGATAAATTCATTAAATTTATGAGTGGGTTTTTGTAACTTTTGAATAGGTTCTTGTAATTTAAATCTGAGGTCACCGTTGAACTCGCAGCCCCAGTATTCACTAAAGAAGACCTGTACCTCGAACGTAGTAGGTCGATGGTGAAGGATAGTTTTTCATTTTTTCATGGAAATAAAAATAAAAATAAAAATAAAATTATTTTATTGAAACATCTCTAAATGGATTATGGATGTGGGATCCATGAGGGGTTAAAACAATCAAATTTGAATCTAATTGGTGGGGACCACCCAAACCCCCTTTAATGAGAGAAAACCATTCAACTCACCTACTTTAATTATTCCAACTCCACATTTAATTTTTGGAGGAAACTAAATATTAGTGAGATGTGTTAGCATTTTATGTGTTCCAACATAATTGATCTATGTAATTTAAATTATATTGGAACCGCTTTCTTTTGGGAGGATTTCGTTGGAAAAGGCGAAGGGGAAAACTTGTGGAAGATCTTCTCCAACGAAGAATGCACCCTTCCTCTCTAATGATGAACTTCTCCTCCAACTAATAATGAAATCCAGAATTGAAGAACAAGGAAGACATTCGAGCCGACATCGAAAGCATATTGCATGAAGTGACAAACGCTGGTGCCACAATTCCCAACGATGTGGTCTCCTTCCTCACAAACTCCATAAACAAACCTTCGAGGTAGGGGTTTAATTATTTGTGATTTTTTCCAATGTTCTTCCCTTTTAAAAAAATAATGTGAATCAACTCTATAACTAGTTGATCTACAGATGTTTTCATTTGTGGGTTTTGGAATAATTATTAACGAATGTTGCAGGGATTGTTGTTTTGATTTTCACCCTTTACCGTTACAGACGAATCTTCATAATTCAAGATGAAATTATAACCACTTGCTACCGCTCTAAAACAGTGAGTGAGGGCCAAATAAACATGGCCCTAAATCTCCCCAAACCTTGGGATTATTTTTTATTTTCTTCACGATGGAGGAGGATGAAAACCAACACTTGAGGGTCCCGAGAACGACGACCAACACCATGGAAGGCCTCAACGAAGGAGACGATGCGACCATGCCACCCGACGGAATAGAATTGTAGATTCTGTTGTAGCGGTGAAGGGAGGACGGCCGTATAAGCCAGCCGCCAGCCTCCATCGAAGGCATGGCATGTGACCGCGCCACGAGGAGAGGCCGGCTAGCCATCTGGCCACCCACGGTGGATCACCGCATCGTGGGCCGCCCCACATGTGTCAGGCCTCACCACGGGCTGAGTCGGACCATGCGGGTTGGGCCAGGAAAACCAGAACAAGGTCAGCCTAGGATGGGTTGGGCTTGCTCGATCTCTCTGGGTCGGACTTGACCCGGACCAGTTTCAACCCATACAATACTTTTGGCCTTAACTTTTGCACTAAGTTTACGTTTGATGAACCATCTACATCGCCAGAAACCATAGAGAAATATAGAGATTTTGGTATAACCCACATGCGATTTGGATAATTTTGTGGTATGGTTGGGTTGGATTGAGCACGAATCCAAATGGACCCTTAAGACTAAAAGTCAAATAACATATTGACCATGCGTCCATTTGGCGCACCATCTGTTGTGTTGAGAGCCCTATGACATGTCGGACCATTGGGATACTTTTTTTGGGGGGAAATCATGATAATTGGAGTAATTTCCAGTGTCTTGATGAGCAAACCCTACTGATGAAAAGAGATCATAGTGTGGGAATCCTATAGTGGGTTGTGACTGTGTACTTAGATCATTTGTGCATCTGAGGACGTACTGAAGATGTACTAGGATCTTGTTTTGGCCTGACAGCATACTGAAAATGTAATAGGATCTTGACTGGTTTTGACCACATATTGATGATGTACTGGGATCTTGTGTGGGTCTGACGATGTACTGATGATGTGCTAGGATCATGTGTGTGTCTGACGACGTACTGATGATGAACAAGGATCATGTGTGGATCTGATGATGTACTGACGATATACTGGGATCTTGAGTGGGTCTGATGATGTACTAGGATCCATTTTGGGTCTGAAGACGTACTAGGATCCTTTGTGGGTCTAACGATGTACTACGTTCCTCTGTGGGTCTGAAGAAGTTTTAGGATCCTTCACTGGTCTGCCACGGAGTATGATGATTCAATAGTTATATCTAATCAACTTTATTGTCATACCTATGTTATACCTAGTTTGATCTGAGTTTGTACCTGGGAGGTGCTTTTCATCATGGTAATACCTTGGTGGTATTTTTCTTGTGTGGCGTACCTATGTGGTACATGCCTCTGTGGTCTTCCTTTTTTATAGAATAGTTTAGCTTTGGGATTTTGAGTTGTACATTGTGTTTCTTCATGTTTGATATGGGTTTACTTGATAACATAGATATATGAATGGGCATATACCTTAGTATGTTTTTCAGTTGACAACATTCTCTATGGTTTATCCTTTGTAAAATTTCTGAGACCATTGTGTCTAGTGCAGACGACAGACAATGCTGACTGAGGGTGAGAGTACCAAAACTGGAGGTAGCTCAATGGTGGAAGTATATGGGGTGTATCTCAGAGGCAATTGTTTAAGATCTATACCCACCCTTTAGGTAGGGTCTTTTCCTAGTGTCCATAGTATTTGTTCATATTACTTTACCTCCCAGTTTTACTTGTACTTTTAGTTTGTTTAGTTTACAATTGGGATGTTATTTTGTCCCCTTTTTACATATTGTACACACACTTTTTACTATACAATTTATTTGTGTTTGTATATTTCTGTGTTCTTGGTAGTGTGTGTTTACAGGATATAAAGATAATTCTTTCCCAGTTTTAGGGAATCGCCTTTCGGTGCAGGTCTCTAGCATCTGGCCTATGGAAAGCGAGCTTGGGGTAGTCACCACATGGGCCCCAGGGGACAGGTCATGATAGTGATACCTGAGATATATAGTATGGTGTAGACTATTAGAAATTAGGAAATGTGATTGTCATGTTTATGTGTGTTGTGTTCTCCATGTCATAGATCAGTGACAAGGTTTTCATGTTCAAATGTGGTTTTTATTTTGTGCGGATTATGAATTATTAGATATTTTCTCCCATAATTGTAGTTATATTTTTTCATTGGTGCCATGTACACATATATAAGACACGTTTGAGGTGTTATTGACCACTATTTGTGGGTGGATGCCTTTGTGGATATAGCGGCTTAGGGGATGCTATTGACCATCATCTATTAAGGATGTGCTCTCTGTAGAAAGCTACATGATATGGGGTTTTAGACCATCTATTTTGGGATGAGGAAATATATATTTATATTAGGCTTAAGGTCCATGAACATTGTAGGATGTTATCATCATGCCATTGGATGTTGGGATGTTGAACAATCATATATTTGTTATATATGGATGAATAGACAACGTCGTACCTCAGCATGTCAGGTAGTTGATTCAATATTGACTTTTGGAATAAATATATTAGGGACATTGGTTGAATTTATGGTCATGATGATTCGATTTTGATTACATGATTGGTGGAATATGATGTTCCATATGGAATGCGATTGTGCTAATATGTTCAAGGGAGGATCCTGAGGGTTCTTCAGGTATGCTATTTTTATGTGGAATCTTTGGAATTAAGCCATGACTCCTCTCCAGTGAGATTATATTTGTGGAAACTTGTAATTTATGCCAATATATGTTTCAAGGAACATATTTATATATATATATATCTGTGTTCTCTAATGTGGGTAAAATGACCCATTTTTTTGTTGAGAATCTGCATATGTACTTGTTTATTTTTATGTGTCAGTTGAAGTAGTTATTTATAAATGCATTGAAAATTTATTTATGGGTGTATGAAAAAATCATATTTGTGGTGGATAACCAAGTGTATTATGACACCCTACATAGGCCCCATAGAATTAGTGTAGACTATATTTTGTTGAGATTATGTTTGGGACCGAGATCGATATCTAGACCACAGTGACTAGGAATGCACAAATAAATGTGTTGGATATAATATGGAAAATAATGATTCATTACACTAAACTACATTACTTTTGGGGGATTTTGATTATATTCTTATATGATCATCCATGGGAAATCATGCATGTAATTTCTTTTGATGTTTATGACATGTGATTTTATCTAAAACTGGTATTATTTCATGGTATTATTTATTACTACTATTTTTTACTATTTATTCCTCTATGATAAGTATTTATAATTATTCAGAGTTTAAGTATTATATGAAACTAATATTATCACCACCAGATAGTATAAGATCCCAAAAATCACCTAAAAGTGTTTTTTTCTAGTCGGTAGCCTTTCAGAATTCATGGTTGCCCACCTATGTACTAGGGTTCCTATGACATAGAGCATATGTTTTAAATGGATATTAGGTTGGGTTTTATAAAAATTTATGAATTGAAATTCAATGGTAAAAAAATCATATTTTATAGAATGATGAATTTATATTCCAAGTTAATACAAATGTTCAGTTTTTGAGAAATATTAATAATTCCTTCTATATCTAGAATGGTGAGTGAATGAAATAAAATTGGAATAATTATCGATGTTGTAGCCTAGATTTATGGTGCATGAATTGTTTATAATATTTCAATGAGCACAAAATTTGTAATGATTTAGAGGAATAATTAGATTTTAAATTTCTAAATATCAATTACATGATTGGAATTATATAAGGGTATATTATAAATTAGATGGTTGTGGCCAAAAATTATGATTCAGATGTTTATTTTGGATGTTTCACCAATATCATTAATAAATATGGTGTAGATTGTGTGCTATTGTGATTTCCGCATACCACTTGAGTCATGGTTTGTTGGATCTACAAGTTTTTACTCAACATCTATGAATTTGGGAATTTTATTATTTCCCGTGGATTAGAGTCCTGAGAACTCATGGCCATTGGTATAGGATATGGTTTCACTTAGTTTCAGAAAATATGCATGTGGTGTTGTAAGGAGTGAGACATAGTCTTAATCATTTTAAAATTGATTTTGATGAACAATTATATATGTTTGAGTTATTTTCAAATTTTATGGGATTTGTGTAGGGTATCCATATTTGATTAAAAGTGATAAAGCTTAATGTTTTCATTTTCATGGGGTTTGTCATGGTTCAAGAATGATAGTGAAGTGGAGTTCTATATATATGAGACTATCATAGAGGATTCATATTCTCATGGAAATGAGACCACAGCCGGTGTTCTTATTTATTATGTTGAAGCACATGTGACTAGAAACATGGGTTGGATTTTATAGTTCTTATAGGGAAAATATTTTTATCACCTTTGTTGACAATGTGAAAAAAATTGTTGTTGTTTTATCCTATGGAAACAAATATGTATATTCAAAATAATTATTAAATAAGAACTGTGGAGGCAAGGAGATCATATGATGATCTATAGAATAATATTTATTATGATTTGGGTGATGAATATGATTTATTTGTGTACTATGTAATTTTTTTATAGATAATATAATTGTAACAATAACAATTAGTTTCAAGTAGTGGATGTTTAAAACATTTAATGAAGAAGGGTGTGAAGCATGAGAAAGAACCATATATATTTCATGAATCAAATGTATTCTTGATAAGATTTCAAATAGAATGTTTTGGAGACTCTGGTATATGAATATTGGGTATAGTTAAACAAGTTTCATATCATATATAGAACTTTTGTTGCATATAAATGATATTTTTTACACACATACATAACTGAAGTGAGTAGTTGGTTGTTCACTCACCTACAAAGTCCTTAAAATAGAAACCAAGACAATGATAATTGTAAAATAGGGGTAAACCCATGTCATGTGAATGTGTCTTTATAATAAAGTGGTGAAGAAGGAATTCACGATTATGAATTTTTGGTAGCTTATTGTGAAATGTTTTACAAGTTTTAGACATACCTATATAATATATTTGGTTCCTTTAATACATTAGAAACATGATAACATGTGGTGGGAGTTAATATCTTCTTCAGTACTTTATTGAATCTGTCAAAATAAAAATTAATGTTCCTTATTGTCATAAAAGGAGCATCACAGTTTGAATGATAGTAAAGCTTTACAAAGTTGGTTTTAATGGAGGTCATTTTTTATGGTATATTTAAAGTTTAATATGATGTAAACACACATATTATGTATGATTAGTGGTAGAGTATGAGGAGTAAATGTTTTTTAAGGATCATGGTTATTCATATGATACATGGTGTAGATTATTGATGAGTAATTCAAAAAATTCGGATGAAAATTTTATTCTTCTTTATCATTAAGAGTATTGACCATTTAAAATGGTTCTCATGTAAAATATTATGTCCATGTTATGTAAAAATCATTTTCTATTTATGTTGTTAGAAAATCCAAACCATTTATTTATGGAATCGTACTTATGAAACGTAATGAAGTGTACTTCTCTTTCTCCTAGAAAACATTTGGAGCTTGGGTAATGGGAAAATAAATATCATTCAGGTTCTAAATGGAGTAATAAAAAGGATGTTCTAGATATTAATTGGATGTTATTAAGGAAGTGGAAAAGTATTTAACATGACGATTTCCATAAAAAAATGATCTTAAAATAAAACTGACCATCTATGTAATTAGACATGGGATTTCCATGGGTGTGTCAAATTAATATTAATGATTATAAAAATTTAATTTGGAAGAGTAGTATGGTATATATTCTAGACTGGGAGTGTGGATGTTGGAATTAAATATATATAGAACAAGTCCTGTGATGGGTATGATCCGTGGAGAATCTTGATTTTCAAATATCCATCAGATGGATCAATTGTGGAAATGGTGCATAACTAGTTTCCTAAAATAGGTTGTGATTAAACCAAGATGTTTATATGGATAAGAAACTAGAAAAATATGTTTACTGCTCTAGGTAATATTTAAAACTATATGGTTTAGTAAACAATTCAATGTGTGATAAATCGTCTAAGTGAATTACAATGGTATTACCTTCCATTCGGGGACTTTGATATGAAGTTCATGGGGAATATTATTTCTTATAGAGGAGTTGTTAGAGTTATGTAATTTATAATGGTAGTATTTCCGATCATATATTCCTTATAACTATAACTTTTCTCTTTAATGACTATTTATGTTTTTTTCTATTGGACTAGATCTTTATATAAACCACTAAATTATATGGTTCTTTTCTTATTGATTTAATTATTTGTGGCCTTATACTTGTCTATTTTGTTCATTTTTAGAAGATATTATATATAAAAATCCATATAACCAAATATATTGGGTTTAATATCAGTGTGGTTGGTACGGTGTGAGGACTTCTTAGCTTTTTATGCTTAATACGTAGGGGTGTCACGGTGATTCAGAATTTCTAGTGGGCTTATTTATTATTAGAAATTGGGATGAAACAACATGTCATAGGGTGTATGATCATTATATATATATATATTCTATTGTAAATTATTTTTTTATATACAACAAGAAAAAATCAAGTAGAATGATATAAAAGGTTAAAAATGGTAATTTCTTAGGTCATACCCTTGGAAAATGTTAAATAAATCTATGTAAAGAGAAAGAAAAGATTAATAAACAAGAAATACAATTTTTTGATATCCATTAGATGGTAGGATACTAGTATATATATTCCCCACCATCTATGTGTGAATAATTTTATCATTTATAATAAGCATATTTATTGTGTTAATGAAAAATTATTCTATACTCCATAGACTAGTGGATATTCCTATTAGATTTATAATCACTATAAAAGAATTGAATTCAATAACTAAAATATTTATATTATGAGACCCAATGTTAATAAATTGTAGATTTTAGACATAGTGATTGTGTGGTAGTTGTTAAGGCCCAAATTTAATTTTTATATAATCAATGAACAATCTTGGATCAATATGATGATGAAGGCCAGTATCCGAGGATTGAAATCAATGATTTAGAAAAGAGAATAATATCACTGAATCTAAAAAAGAGGATCCAGAACCTCAAGTTTTTAATTAATATAAAAAATTTATTTGAGACTAAATACCCGGGTCTTTAGTTCAATTTTTTTTTTCTACAGTTGGTTGTCCAGAATGACCCTTCTTGATTTCCTTCATTTCACTTGTGAGGATCCAAAGTAGAATTCCTATAGTGGTGATCCACATATTCTCCAATGGTCATCGATCAACGACACTCACTCTCTGGGTGCTAGCGCAGAAAAATGAATGTGTTTCGTCGATCATTCTGGATCAATTGCTCTTTTGTCAGGACAAACATCTCATGTTTTGATATAGAGTGGTGAGGGGAGTCGAGATAGAAATTTTTTTGCTCAAAATTTCACAATTCGACAAGGTTTTTTAAAATATTCATACCAGTATATTAGTCGACATGGGTTTTCAGTTAAAATATTTAATTGGAAAACAACAATTAAATAAAATTATAACAAGTATAGAAACCAATGCTGCATAATAACAATAACAACATAATAATTTGAGGGGCACCAACATGCACAAAATAGAACCATAAATGAAATCTCATGAAACTTAATGATAATGGTATTATTATTATTTCTTATAAAAACTGCTTAAATATTATTTCCTAACTATTAAATAATTAACATATCAATAGACATGGTCTTTTTCCATTTGAACACTTATTTAATGTATTTAACACCATATTAAAATATTTTTTCGCTAAAATGAATAATTTTATTTAAAAACTAGTATGTAAATATTTATTAAATGTTAAAAAAATAATTAATGATATATTAAAATCCGAAGAATAAATATTAATTTAATTTACAAGATCATTTTTACATGAATAAAATTATTCCTTAGTCATGAGAATAATATTTAATTCATTAATTTTTTCAAATATTATTTCATCAAGACCACCAGAAACACTTAGTGTGTGGACCTCTTGGATTCTTTCTCATTAGAATTATTTGGGATGTACTAATGTCAAATATTACTATCTTGCCAATGGTTCATGGAATCCAAGTGAATGAACATAATTTCTCGATAACTACATAAAAACACGAACAATCACTATGTAATATAATCCCTTTGTCACAATGTATCATCATTAAGGATTCATAATAGTGTCATCAAACTATATGCTTGATATATAATTCTTTAACTACATGAAATATACTAATTCTTTACACAATGGACATTGAATTTTGGTCGATAGTTCTATTTCAATAAAGGGATTAGATATATATACTTCCATAAAAAGTAACATACAAATAATTCCTTGAATTACCGATTAATAACATGTCATTTGTGACACACTAGACATACCCTAATTCCAACCAACATATAGCATAATGGTTTTCATCATCAAATATTTTTTTGAATGATGACATGTATTAATGATAATTTAAATTCTATGGACCATAAAAAATTCTCAGATATTGGAATATTCAATGATACCAAAACATGAGGAATTCTTACTGAAGGGTCTATTATAATAATCTCCAATATTGAATAATACAAAGTGAAATCATCCTGAGAAGAATTATCATTTACTTATGACTACTTGTACCAATCATTCTATGTAATATGTTTCTCATCATAGTATGTGATCTTACCGTATAAATATATTTATAAATTTTGTCATTGCACTTTGTTGTTATCATCATAGACGGGAACTTCTATGACCTTATTGATGTAAACAATATTATCGAACATTATTACATTATAGTCATAATGAACAACAAACAATATGTAATAATATGTTTAATAATAAAATAAATTAAATATTCATGTAAATAATGTAAAAATAGTTATTTCTAGGACACCCACCGTAGAAAACTCTAACTTGGAATAAAACTAAATGCCTTCGATTTTTAGTATACTATACCTCACATGATGATCATGTTTCTCCTGAGTCGTCGATTTTGTCAAGGGGTCCTCCAAATTATCTTCCAAGGATATAATACTCACTAGAACATAAAAATCACACTCTGGGATGAATTAGATCATCAAATCAACATATTTATCTTCTCATATGATTAAATATACTCATACACTACATTAGAACCTGTGACCACACTTTACTTTGAGCTCATCTAGCTCACAACACCCCCATTAAAAGTGAATATTTATCTTTTTTGTGACTTCATGTCATCTTGATCAATTAGGATACTATAATATTCATATCCTTTGATGACTAGTTATCTATCTCCTTCATAAATCAAGAACATATCCTTATTGTTCCTTAGATACTTAAGGGTAATCATGACTCTCATCCAATGTAGGTCACACAGATCATCTTGATATCTTCTCATCAAACTTAATTCATAGGCGACATATAGCCTAGTACAGAGCATTGCATAAATGATTAACCCAATTACTGATGCATATGAAGTCCATGCCATTATCTTAATTTCCACATATTAATGTAGGCACATTTCATTGGGAAGATGAAATCCATGTGACGCTAGAAAAAATCCCATCCTGGATTCTTCCATACTAAATAACTTTAGTATCTTGTCAATGTATATTATTTGAGTTAGGACAATAAATATCTTGGATCTGTCAAGACATATCATGATACCAAGAATATAATTTGCCTCTCCCAAAATCATAGCAGAGAATAATTTATTCAACCATTAGTTAGGAGACTGTAGGACATGTATTTAATTTCCAATAAGTAATATGTCATCAATATATACTACTAGGGAAACAAATACACTCAAACTAAACTATTTGAAGGCACAATTCTCACATTCAATCTTCATAAAACCAAATTATATTATGGATTCATGAAAATGAATGTTTAATGACAGGGATGTTTTCATTAATTCATAAATGTGTTTTTCAACATTCATATCTTAATGGAATACTTTGGAGTCACAATCTTATCAGGCTGTGTCAAATGGAAATCTTCCCAAATGTTCTTGTTAAGGAAGGATGTTTTGAAATCTATTTTCAAAAAATCATATTAATGGTAAGAAACAATTACCGATATAATTATGATGGATTTTGGCATCAAAAAGGTTGAAAAGGTATCTTCATATTCAATTCCTTGGAGTTTTTTGAACCCTTTTACAACCAGTCATGCCCTAAAGGTACCGACATCCATTCTATGTTAGGTTTCTTATTGAATACCAATTTTAAATCAATTGGTTATACACCAACATGAGGACCTACCAAATTCTAGAATTTGTTTCTGTACATGAGGCCCATTTCAGAATTCATGGCTTCTTTCAACTTGGAAGAATCCATGCCACTTACTGCTTCTTTATATCACAGAGGATAATTAATATCAACTAATAATTATTCACCATGCACGATAAATAGAAAACCATACAATTCTAGTTCTCTAACATCTCTTTCTCTCTTATGTTGTACATGTGTCATTATAATAGATCATTAAACCATAGGGCTTTGTGGAATCCACTCCACCACCCACTCTTGTGTACATTGAGCCTCGACTTCATTGGTGTGTATCTATTTTCCACTATATCTTTTGACGATGTGCTCCCTCACAGGAAGTATATCATTTCTTATCACTATGAACTTTTTTATTGAGGGGTTATATAGGTAATATCTAATTTTTTTCTTATATAATCCTATAAAGTTACACTTTCTGCCTCATGGTATGATATTGGTACCTGAATTGTCCTTAACAAAATATTCACTTCCATGCACATGAAATTTTGAAAACATGGCTTTTCTTATAAGACCCCAGCCTTAAAACATACTTAATCATGAGTTATTACAAGATTACACATTGAGGATATTTTTAAGTTTAGAGTTTTAGAGAATTAGATCATAAAACTTTCATTACATTCCACATTTAAAGAAATTGTTTACATAAAAGATATTATTCATTTTCCCATCAACGGAAACATATTTAAAATAAAACACGGATTCTTTCTTGAAACTTCCTTGACACTATAATCATATCATGTACAATTCCCTTTACCTATGAAAAACATTTCAAAAACTTGGGATGAGAATAAAAAGCTCAGTAAGGGTTATAAAAAGTATGTAATGGAAACATGAGTACATATATAAATAAGAATTAAATCATACATTACCCATTAAACATAAGCACATTAACATACCTCATAAAATCCTGAATAAATCATAGAAATCATAACACATAAAGGCAACTTGAGGAATTCATAACATTATTATATAGGCAGTAAACCTCTTGGTTACGTTTGGAATAACTTTCACAGTATATTCCCTAAATCTCTTCGGAGAAACCTTAACGTTTAACTCCTTAACGTTACCCAATGCATTGAAGAGCTATATCGGGTTCACCATCCCTTAGTTTATCATGGAACCATCTGTCTTCATAACAATGCCCAATAACCATAACATAATCATAGCACATAACATAAGCATAATGGAAAGATAATATTCCCATATTACAATAACAATATAACATTATAAGATATTGAAATAATGAATCCATTCTAAAAGCCATTTTCAAAACCATTTAAAACATTTAATTAAGTGATTTTTAAATCAAAGTGTCCAATACCACATTGATTATTTTGACATTATAAACCATTAATATCCATATAAATAAATCCATAAAACCATTTTTAAAACATTGATATTAATGAGTAATATTTATAAGAATAAATCATTAAAACATTTAAAACGATATTTTAGTTAAAGGGTTTTTAACAAAATGAGAGACACTTGAATACAATAATTGAGGCATAACATTTAATAATATCATGAGAATAAAGGGATTCATGATATTATATTCTCAATGATAGTACATACACCATATAATAGTGAATTGGTGCATAACAACAATGAAGTCTCAAAGGAAATGTAAATTGAGATGAAATCTATTATAAAGATGGTATGCTTAAATTAAGGATAAATCAATCCCATTAACATGTGTGACAAATATAAATACACCCAATATAAGTGGAAATTAAGTGTAAAATAATCAAATGTCAGTCACACATATTCAAAGGATGACATATTCAAAAACTACATGTTGAACTCAAGGAAATCGAAATTGGGTTAAGAAGTTCCCTTGACAGCGTAACGACGTAACATTGAATTTTAGAAAAAGAGTTGATGAGAGAGATAATGTGTACCTCATCACTTGGACATAAAATTTACGACAATAAGGATATATAAGAACATATATCCACATAATAAGATGAAAATTAAAATACATACCAAAAGAAATCTTTAAAAAAGAGGAGGGTGAAAGGTTCCCTTACCGATTTGGGTAACTTTCAAAACATACACCGCATGAAAGAAGGACTATACAACATTGATGTAAATACTCATAAACAAATGTATGTTACACAAAGAGAATAATAATTTACAGTACATACACCACTCAAAAAGAAATATTGGCAAATGTAGCATGAATCTCACGAAAACACAAAGTGAGATAAAAAGCCCCTTACAAAATTCTGGCAGCCTAATAGCGCCAATTAATACTTGAAAAAGGGATTGATGAGAGAAAATTGGGTCTCTCATCATATAAAAATAAAAAGTAAAATATGATTAATATAAGTTAACATACCAATAAAATGAAAGAAGAGCATAAAAGGAATGACATAAAAGTGTGTAATTAAAAAGAAAGAGTGGGGGTATGATCCCTTACCTCGGGTCCGACTTGACTCGATCGTTCTTTATCCTCCTGAATAATAAACATGAGTTAGTTTCTACATGCTTAATAACCTATTCCAAGTTCATTACACCTTTTATATCTCTTACTACCATGCTATGAACACTATACAATTTTTTTAAGTTAATAATGGTCGTTTTGTAGATCATTGCTACTTGAGTCAAAAATAAACTCTTTATAATTACAAGTTGTTCATGTGGTAAAATATATATTATATACAGAATTATATTAATTATTCAGATATCATATATATCATATATATGTATTATATACATGAATTTATAATATTTCATAACATTTAGAGGTAAGAAATGAAATGCACCGTTCATGGAGACGGTAAGTCGTACGTACGCATGAACGCTACTTCCATTTCTATTTGTTATTTAATGGAATTAAAACATAATGATACATAATAGAATTATAATTCCAGTGCGGCATCATATATAATATCATTATATATATCTTTTATACGTACCACATATGGTATTAAAAAATCAAATCACTTTGAGTGGGCGGTAGTCCGCACTTCCTAAAATGACGATATCACGTTTAACCATAATGGAATCCATAAAGGTATACCATAAAGGAATAATACATAAGTTTAATTAAATCATAAAAATATTATATATCATATATAAATATAGTGACATCTTAATGGACACCTTTTAGGGTGTTAAAATAATATTGAACAATCATCATTTCGTGAGGCATAAATTAACCATCCACAGAAACAGTATGTTCTTTTACCATTAGATGTAGGTGTGTGTATGTGTAGCTTAAATAATTATTATAAAAAAATCCTAGTATATTGAAGATACTATATTTGTTACAAAAGAAATGAATAAAAATATTTTAGGGGGATGAGAAGAAAAATAAACAAAAGAACACAAGTGAAGACATTACCTTAAAATCGGGTATCTCTCTTTGATTTGATCTCAAAGGCTTCCTTGGGTTGAATTATACCAATATTGAGGCTACTAGGAGTAAGAGAGGTATGTGGAGAGACAAAATTAGCAGGGGTTGGCTGAGCCAAATGCTTGAGAGGTGTGGGTAAGATGGTAGAGGTGGGGGCCTTTTATAAGAGGAGAGGAGGGGCACTCTTGGAAAGTTACAAAATGTTAATTTATTTTCAAATGAATTTCGGATTTTAAAGGTCCCACATTGATATATATCGAGGATACAGTGGTAAAGGTTCGAAATATATGCATCCAATAGGTCTTTTACAAATTTATGTTATAGTTTTAACATTATCTTTTCATTTTGTTTAAATCCTTTATTAATGTGGTTATCGCTGCATCATCATGATGTCATTAATAATTTAATTTATTTAATGTCTAAAAATTATAAAACAAATATCATGATGTATGAAATCTTTTTATATTTCTAATGAATATTTATATTCCAAAATATGACCTGTGTAACACCATTTAAAAATTGTTTTAGTAAAATAACTCATGCTTGTGACATTTTTATTCTAACTTTAAATAAAAAGTTATTTATGTCATTTTCCAACCTATGTGGCTCCATGGGGGCCCCAAGTTGACCCATGTATTTTCTTGGTCGTCCATGACATATACAATGAGGGTAGGATGTGTGTCTAGGCCATTTCATATTATTAAAACATTATTTTTATCTTAAATTACACAAATTACCTCTAATCGCGATTAAAAACTTAAAAGTAACTATTCACCAAAAAATTATTTTTTCACATTGAACCAAATTTTACATCCTAATGACAACCATGTATGTCATATTTTGGAAATTCAAATCACAGAAGTGGTAAAGTTTAATTTAAAAAAAAAAATCAGTTTTTGAACTATCACTTAGTGGTTTCACTATTCATCAAAAATTGATGTTTTTAAGAAAATTACCCAAAATTCACCCTAAGCTATATTTGATATTCTGAATTAAATAATGATGTATATTTTAAAAAATTTAAAACATATATCTTTCATTAATTAATTTAATAATTAATTCTCGTTGTCAAAACAAATAACGTGTTTTTAAGAAACAATAACTATTAAATGATTGACACTAGTTTAAGTCCAATTTCAATGAGAAATTATTTCCAATGACCACCATTAGATTAAATGGTAAAAATATGTTCTAAATACAATTTAATATAAATTAAAAATATAATCTATCCATATAAATAAATCAGATTAAAAGGAGGTTTTGAATTAAAATGCAACATTTTCAATAAAAATGATATTTATCGGAAAAATAACAAAATTTTACACAAAGTAAATTTTGATGTCCAGATTCAAAAGAAAGATTTTATTTTTTCAAACACAACATATAAAATTGTCAAAATTATATTTAAAAAGGGTTCTCCATCAAAATGCGGTTAATCGACCTTTTAAATAATATTAGAAGATTTATGCTTAAAATTGTATTCATTTTTATTTTAATCCTCTAACATTTATTGGATAAAAGTAAAAATATTTGACAAAAATATATAATACTTTTGTAGTTAGTTCCATTAATTCACTCAATTATAATTACTAGGCATTAAATACCTTTTAAAATAGTATTATTTTATTATTAGAGTGTAACATAATATTTCTACGAAACTCGTTCTTGCGTATTGGGTACGCCCTCGAGGATAGAATTCCCTTTAAAGTAATATTAATATTTAATTCAAAAATATGGATAAATATGAAAATGTCATATTCTTTATTTACCTGGGGTGTTACATACTTCCCCCCTTTTGGGAATTGCGTCCTTGCAATTTTAATGTTGGGCTTGGAAGCTTCATTGAAAATCCCACATCGGAACAAGAGTCAGTAAAACTATCACTTTAAAAGAATGGGAGAGAAGTAAAAATCTCACTCGAGTTAACCCATACTGGGATTCCAAGTATCAAAATATGGATGTGGAGGAAAAGACAAAGGGTCATGTTCTGATGGAGAGTGATAGTAAAAATGTCTAGGAGAAAGTTAACATGAAGAAAATCACAAACTTGTGATGTATTAAATGGTATTTGATTCCCCAGTAAGAAAAATTTACAAAAACATTTTTGTTTTAAGATACTGTTCATTGATAAATTTATTTACAAGCTTAACTAATACATAAGGAAGAATATTTAATTGTCATGTTGACAATCAACTTTTACAATATTTCTTACACGAACTCATATTTTCTTCAAAAGACGAGTATTTGGGATGACTTGTTCACATTAAGAGAGCTATAA
The DNA here is from genome assembly GCA_963277665.1 of Viscum album. Lineage (NCBI taxonomy): Eukaryota > Viridiplantae > Streptophyta > Magnoliopsida > Santalales > Viscaceae > Viscum > Viscum album. The sequence goes on from OY728130.1 coordinate 1,718,613,747, forward strand.
TCAACTTCTAGAGAATCACATAATCCACAAAAGAGAACCATATACTTCCCATGTCTTTAGACCTTAACCAAAATTAAAACCAAAAAGTCTAGTATGAGATCAGATAATACCCAAAAAGGATAATTTTTTTATATAACAAAAATCTATTCTTAATCTCCAAAATTTCTGAAACAAAACCCAAAGTTCAACAAAGACCATTCAATAAACATCTATCCAGAAAATTATACAATGTAAAACAAACTAAGATTGAACCCCAAAATTTATTAACCTGTAATTGCCTCAAATTCAAGGATAATATAAACCCAAATGGTTCTTTATAACTATATCCACAAAAAAGGATAATTATTCCTTGAATAATATTTTCGTATATCAAACATTAGGGTTACTATAAAAAGTCTTCTAATGCAACCCCATCATCAAAAATGACATAATACATCTAAGAATTTCACCATCCTAAAATCTACCATAACTCTTGAATCCCTTATATGATGACTTCTTACTCATTCAACATTCTTTATGATCCATTAGCTATTCCTTTTCAACTTATTCTGAAATATTTCTTTCCTACAAAAAAAATCATGAATCATATCCTAAGAATCCAATAATAGGAAAACAGATGTTAAGAAACAATCCATACTTTTCATTCTTCATTGTCAGTTTCTTCACCCCCAATCAGAATAGAATTAGGTATTGGTAAATGAATATTTGTACAATCTTGGTGATCCCATTCCCGAAACATATTCATAGGACATGTGTTTCCATAATGACCATGCACACAACATTTAAAACATTCAATTGATACTTCAGAAAGAACTTCCTTCCCTTTCCTAGAGTCAACTAGATGCTTCCTTTTTCCATGGAAGGTTCTTGCTTTATGACCTTCATTTCCACGCCTATAGCATCTTTTTGTCCCTTTGAAACATTTTCCTTTGTATTTCTTTCCACATAATTGACACATAGGTTTTTGAACAAACTTACCTTTATGATTATTACCTGAACATCCATAGGGATTTGTTTCTCGCATATACGATGCCTTATAAAAATCACTAAGGTTTAGGAGGTAATTCATGACTCTAGATAGTTGGTTGAGGATAACCACAAGAGTTATCATTACAGCTCCCAAATCATTCAGTTGTTCTTTCATAGAACCGTCATAGTTTTCTTCAAATCCACCGTTACTTTGGTGCTTTCTTGATCCATCCATTTACTAAAACCAAAAAGGCAAGTGTTAGTATATCAGTAAAATCATCAAATAATATAAGAGGAATATGAACACCAAGATACACTTATCCAAGTTATCTCAAACTCATTCTGACTTAAAAAAAAACGATGACTCCATCTAATATAATAACCATTGTGGTTATACACAACTTTTCACTTTTTCTTAAACAACACTCTATCCTCTAAAGTTATCTAAACCGACTGTTGATACCATCTATAAGACCCTCGCCTTAAACCATACTTAATCATGAGTTATTACAAGATTACACATTGAGGATCTTTTCAGTTTTAGAGTTTTTGAGAATTAGATCATAAAACAAGTATTACATTTCACATTTAAACAAAGTGGTTACATAAAAGATAGTATTAATTTTTCCCATCAACGGATACATATTTAAAATAAAACATGGATTCATTCTTGACACTACCTTGACACTATCATCTTATCTTGTACCATTCCCTTGACCTATGAAAAAAATTTCAAAAACATGGGATGAGCATAAAAAGCTCAGTAAGGGTTATAAAAAGTATGTAAAGGAAACATGAGTACATATATACATAAGAATTAAATCATACTTTACCCATAAAACATAGGCACATTAACATACCTCATAAAAGACTGAATAAATCATAGAAATCATAAGACATAAAGGTAACTTGAGGCATCCATAACATTCTAACATAAGGAGTAACCCTCTTGGTTCCATTTGGAATACCCATCATAGTATATTCCCTAAATCTCTTCGGAGAAACCATGACGTTTAACTCCTTCGAGTTACCCAATGCATTGGAGAGCTATATCAGGCTCACCCGCCCTTAGTTTATCATGGAACCAACCATATTCATAACAATGCCCAAGAACCATAACATAATCATAGCACATAAATTAATCATAATGGAAAGATAATATTCCCACATTTCAATAACAATATAACATTTTAAGATATTGAAATAATAAATCCATTCTAAAAACTATTTCCAAAAACATTTAAAGCAATTAATAAAGAGATTTTTAAATCAAAGTTTCCCATACCACATTGAAGCTTTTAACATTTTAAACCATTAATATACATATAAATAAATCCATAAAACCATTTTGAAAACATGTATATTAATGAGAAATATTTATAAGAATAAATCATTAAAACATTTAAAATGATATTTTAGTTAAAGGGTTTTTAACAAAATGAGAGACACTTGAATACAATAATTGAGGAATAACATTTTATAATATCATGAGAATAAAGGGATTCATGATATTATATTCCAAAGGACATTACATACACCATATAAGAGTGAATTGGTGCATAACAACAATGAAGTCTCAATGGAAATGTAAATTGAGATGAAATCCATTATAAAGATGGTATCCTTAAATTAAGGATAAATCATTTTCATAATTATGTGTGACAAATATAAATACACCCAATATAATTGGATATTAAGTGTAAAATATTCAATGGTCATTCACACATATTCAAAGGATGACATATTCAATAACTACATGTTGAACCCAAGGAAATCGAAATTGGGTTAAGAAGTTTCCTTGACAGCCTAACGACGTCACATAAAATTTTAGAAAAAGAGTTTATGGGATAGATAAAGGGTACCTCATCACCTGGACATAAAATTTACGGCAATAAGGATGTATAAGAACAAATCCCCACAAAATAAGATGAAAATTAAAAGACATACCAAAATAAGTTTTTTAAAAAGAGGAGGGTGAAAGGTTCCCTTACCGATTTGGGAAACTTTCGAAACGTACACCCCATGAAATAAGTACTATACAAAATTGATGTAAATACTCATAAACAAATGTATGTTACACAAATAGTAGAATAATGGACAGTACATACACCACTCAATAGGAAATATTGGCAAATGTAGCATGAATCTCATGAAAATACAATGTGAGATAAAAATCCCCTTACAAAATTCTGGCAGCATAACAACGCCAATTAAAACATGAAAAATTGATTGATGAGAGAAAATAGGGTCTCTAATCATACGAACAAAAAATTACATTAAGAGTAATATAAGATAACATCCCAATCATAAGAAAGATGAGCTTAAAATGAATGACATAAAAGAGAGTACTTAAAAAGAATGAGCGGGGTAGGATCCCTTACCTCGTCTCCGACTTAACTTGATCGTTCTTTAACCTCCTGAATAATAAACATGAGTTAATTTATAATTTCTTAAAAAAAATTTCCTAGTTCATTATTACTTTTATATCTATTACTACCATGTTATGAACACAGTGTAATTTTTTTATGTTAATAATGGTCGTTTTGTAGACCATTTCTACTTGAGTCAAAAATAAACTCTTTATAATTACAAGTTGTTCATGTGGTAAAATATATATTATATCCATAATTATATTAATTATTTAGATATCATATATATCATATATATCCATTATATACATGAATTTATAATATTACATAACATTTAGAGGTAAGAAATGAAATGCACCGTTCATGGAGACGGTAAGCCGTACGTACGCATGAATGCTACTTCTATTTCTATTTATTATTTAATGGAATTAAAACATAATGATACATAATATTATTATAATTCCAGTTTTTTATCATATATTATATCATTAAATATATCCTTTATACGTACCACATATGGTATTAACGAATCAAATCACTTTGAGGGGGCGGTAGTTCGCACTTCCTAAAATGAAGATATTGCTTTTAACCTTGATGGAAACAATAAAGGTATATCATAAATGAAAAATGAATAAGATTAAGTAAAACAGAAACATATTATATATCATATATAAATATAGTGACATCTTAATGGCCACCTGTGAGGGAGTTAAAAGAATATTGAACAGTCATCGTTTCGTGAGGCATAAATTTTCCATCCACAGAAACAGTATGTTATTTAACCATTAGATGTAGGTGTGTGTAAGTGTAGCTAAAATAACTCTTATAAAAACATCCTATTATACTGGAGATTCTGTATTTGTTACAAAATAAATGAATAAAAAGATTTTAGGGGGTTGGAGAAGAAAAATAAAACAAAATAACACAAGTGAAGTCATTACCTTAAAATCGGGTATCTCTCTTTGATTTGATCTCAAAGGCATCCATTGGAAGAATTATGCCCAAAGTGAGGCTTCTAGGAGTAATAGAGGGATTTTGAGAGACAAAATGAGCAGGTTTTGGCCGAACCAAATGATTAAGAGGTGTGGGTAAGGTGGTAGAGGTGGGGTCCTTTTATAAGAGGAGAGGAGGGGCACTCGTGGAATGTTACAAAATGATACATTATTTTCAAATGAGTTTCGGATTTTAAAGTACCCACATTGATATATTTCGAGGATACGGTGGTAAGGGTTCGAAATATACTCATCCAATAGGTCTTTGATAGGTGTATGTAATAGTTTTAACATTATATTTTCATTTTATTTAAATCCTTCATTAATGAGGTAATCGCTGCATTATCATGATGTCATATATAATTTAATTTGTTTAATGTATAAAATTTATAAAACAAATATCATAATGTAGGAAATAATTTTCGATTTATAATTAATATTTATAGTAAAAAATATGACTTGTGTAACCCCATTTAAAAATTGTTTTAGTAAAACAACTCATGCTTGTGACATTTTTATTTTATCTTTAAATAAAAAGTTATTTATGTCATTTTCCAACCAACGTGGATCCATGGGGTCCCCAAGTTGACCCATGGATTGTATTGGTCTGCCATGACACATCCAAGGAGGGTAGGACATGTGTCTAGATCATTACATATTATTAAAACTTTATTTTTACCTTAAATTACACTAATTACCTCTAATCGCGATTAAAAACTTAAAAGTTACTATTCACAAAAAAAATTATTTTTTTCCATTGAACCACATTTTACATATTAATGTCAACAATGTATGTCGGATTTTTTAAATTTAAATCAGAGAAGTGGTAATGTTTCATTTAAACAAAAAATCAGTTTTTAAACTACCACTTAGTGGTTTCACTATTCATAAAAAATTACTGTTTTTCAGAAAAATACCAAAAATACACCCTAAACTATATTTGATATTCCGAATTCAATAATGATGTATATTTTAAAAAATTAAAAACGTATATGTTTCATTAATTTATTTAATAATTAATTCCCGCTGTCAAAACAAATAGCGTGTTTTTAAGAAACAATATGTATTAAAAGATTGACACTAGTTTAAGTCCAATTTCAATGTGAAATTAATTCCAATGACCACCATTAGATTAAATGGTAAAAAAATATTCTAAATTCACTTTAATCTAAATTAAAAATATAATCTATCCAAATAAATAAATCATATTAAAAGGAGGTTTTGAATTAAAATGCAACATTTTCAATCAAAATGATCTTCATCAGAAAAATAACAAAATTTTAAACAAAGTAAATTTTGATGTCCAAATTCTAAAGAAGGATTTTATTTTTTCAAACACAACATATAAAATAGTCAAAATTATCTTTGAAAAGGGTTATCCATTAAAAGGCGGCTAATCGTCCTTTTAAATAATATTAGTAGATTTATGCTTAAAATTGGATTCATTTTCATTTTAAGCCTCTAACATTTATTGGATAAAATTAAAAATATTTGACAAACATATATAATCATTTTTTAGTTAGTTCTGTTCATTCCCTCAATTATAACTACTAGGCATTAACTACCTTTTAAAATATTAATATTTTCTTATTAGAGTATAATATAAGATTTCTATGAAACTTGTTCTTGCGTATTGGGTACGTCCTCGAGCATAACATTACCTTTAATGTAATATTAATATTTAATTAAAAAATATGGTTAAATATGAAAATGTCATATTATTTATTTACCTGGGGTGTTACATATCTTCACCTCCAAATCTCGTATGGAACACCATTTATCAAGTTAGTTGGTACTTGGTTTATTATGTGTGTCGTTGACTGTAACCCAAATCCCAAAAAGGATAATGGAAGAATTCCAAGACTTATCATTGATCTCACCATGTACAAGAAGGTGTGGTTCTTCATTTCTATTACACTATTCCATTATTCTGTGTTTGGAGGAGTGAGTTGGGATATTATCCTAAACACCCATAAGTAATCAATTAAATATTCATTAAGATATTCACAACCTTGTTCTATGTGGATTTCCTTAATCTTTCTATGAATATAATTCAAAACATCAATAGTGTATTCCTTGAACTTATCTAAACATTCCTGCATATACCTAATTATGTATATATATCCATAACTACTAAAATCATCTCTAATGTTTAGGAAGAAAGTGTAACCACCCATTTCTTCAACTAGAAATGGTAGTCACACATCGGTATGAACTAATTAAAGATGCTCTTTTTCCCTTTCACATTTCCCACTAAATGTGGATTTGGTCATTTTTACTTCTGAGCATCTATGATATACACCATGTGGGATTAGATAGAATGAATCTTAATATCCTTCTTGATGTAACTTTTTAAAGTGTTTCTCATTGACATGATGTAGACGATATAGAAATGTTGGGTGTGTTAGGATTCATGTGAATTAGTTTCGTTATCGATTTACATTACTTGGTTTTTTTATACAACATGTAATGACCATTATATAAATGTACAATACCAAATAAAATTATATATTAATAAATGAAGATAAATTCATTTTTAACCAGAATATAAATTTATCTGTATTTAGTAGAGATATATAAATAATGTATTTAATGAATGAAGTCACATAATAACAACCTTTTAATACCATGATCATCAAACTCATCATCTTGAGGTAGTAGTCCCCAACAACTGCATTAGAAAGTCTAAATTTTTTGGCTACTCATAGATCTATGGATACTCAATAAATTTTCATTAATCTACTTGGTTCCTAAATTTGGATACATACATCATCACCATATGTTATTTCTAAGAACCAATTTGTAGAAAGAGATGAATTTCACTCTACTACAAATTTACCTGCAGCATCCACTTTCTTCTTTAGCGGGGTACATTTTTTCTTCTGGTGGCCCTTCTTGCAACATGAGAAATATACAACTACCTATTACTTTCCATCCCACTTGATATTCCTTTTCATGGAAGGGTGTGAATATTCTTTGGTCTCAAATATCATCTAATTAATATTACTATTATTCAACATACTAAAAAAAGTCTGTTCACGGTTCATGTATTTGTCTATTGGGTGAAGGAGTATAAGAGGATCTGGTAGAGACATCTCAATGTTGTTCATATTGAAATTCATAAAAACAAACTGGAGAAGCTCTGAGGGAGTGATGTGAAAATGATATTGGTACCCAGTTCATCAGGGATTTTAAAATCTATAACCTTCAGATACTCAATGTATATAATGATATTGACTACCTGAGCCCATATGGGGAACCCTATCCAAGTTTATTCTGAATGAGTGACGTTGAGATCACAAACTATTCTGGTCTTTCTCTCTCTCTTGGCAATGAATGTGGACGTTTAGAAGAATTATCTAGGAATCAATTTTTTTTGTGAGACCTATGAGTTCACTCGAAATTTATGATATCATTATACATTGAACGTCAACCACAAAATTCATATTTTATTATAGATCAGTAACTCTTCATCCATTTCATCCTGGGTAGCCGGATTATGTAATAAAGACACCAAGGCATATGATTTCCATTCATGACATATAATAACCAAATGGAAACAAACCATTCATGGAAGCTACTCTCGGTGACTATGATAACTTTATCTAGTATTGATTGAAGGGATAATGTTGTTGAAATGTTAATCATTTTTATTCTATAACATAAAATATGATAATTAGTACTTTATTTATTACATTTTATGAGAATTAATTTTATTAATTGTACCACTATTTTATCAATTATCATTAGCCCTCTCAATTGAACATGGAATGTATAGTTTCATGGAAATTCTTGATAAAAGGATCCATATTTCCGTTTTTATCACCCTAAAAAGGGTTTCACAAGCATCCTTTCCAAAATTAGGGATTTCATCTCTTTAATACAATGAGTAAACTACACAATCCTGAAGTTTGAAATTAAATTTCCTCAACACATACCTCTAATAATACAAAAACTCTGGAAAATGATACTCCTCTAAATTTAATATGGTTATATCAACTGGAAAATTTCATAAGGGATTCTTATATAAAAGTTAGTGTCCTTAAAGGGAAGTTTAAATACAAAGTTTTATTGAGTTGTTCCATTAGACAAGTAACATAAGGCATAGTCTAACTTAATATTTTACTTTGGGATTTTTATTTCTTATATAAAAATTCATTTTAATAATTATCACATTCTTGTTAATATAAAAAGGAAATAACACAAGTGATTAAACATTTCTTGATTATATTTACTCATAATCCTAGTTTATTTTAGTTCTATATTTTATGCTTGTTTAATTAATTTATAATGTTATCGCGTCAACACATCGATAAATATGAACAATGAAACTAATAAAAAAATGTAATGTGAAGGACCATGGGATATTTCTATTGGATAGTTTATATAGCGGTTGGTAAACTAATGCTCAACTAGAGAAGAAACACTATGAACGAATCCAAGGAACCTGTTTAGAAATATCTACCTAACCACCTTTGTATATCCATATATTGGTGTCACCCTGGAGCCAACTTGAAATACCTCCCCATGCTTGTGATCATCATACAATACTTTTTTTAACTCACATTCATGTGAGGGGTAAAAGGGTGTTTTTATAATTTAATCCTTGGGTATGCATGGCCTATATATTAATGAGAGATGAAATACAGACCATCGGTTTAAAATAAATTAAAAGGAACCCAATCAAATATAAAGGTCTGGTCTATCTCATTGTCATAAACATTGTTAAAACTAATTACACATTAAATAAATCTAGAATTAAATTATTTAATCATTCTTATTAAGAGAAATCAGGTTTTAATCGATTAATTATTTTCTTTAATTAATAAATCCTTATATTTTAATCGTTTTTTGAATTTTCATTGATATTATCATCCATTTAATTTTCATCAAAATAAATTAATTTTAAATTAAAATATTACATAAATGTACCTTGTAGGTAACATAGTGAACACCCATTCAAATCTAACCAACATGTATTATATATGTGTACAATTATACTCTTCTAAGATATTGAATACCAGATTTATGCGTACTATCAAAATGTGTACCTCACAAATTACTACATGAATCCCAAGATTGTTTCACCAATGTGTTATGAATCAATGAACATGTTAACAACCTATAATACAATTTATATATGATATGTTTTTTTGAACATTACACAAAAATTAATGTTTTATTTATGGTCAATTTTGTAAATTACATGACGTATAGTTCCATCTACATGGTGTGTACTACCTTCACTATATTATCTGAATTATATTCCAAGGGAATCGGTGTGTGAAGTTTATATTGAAATTCATGGAGTATACGACATGTCCAGTGGTATACACACTGTGCTGTCTCTAGGTTACATGTTTACTGATTAGTTTAACCATTTAAGGGATAGGCATACTAGCCCCTAACCTGAAGGGATGACACACTGTTTCATCTGGGTCATATGGCGTGTAATGCAACAACTGTGTGCCTATATGTCATTCTCAACACACTTGGCAATAGTTAACATCATGATGTGTAGTAAATTCACAAGTCTTTAGTAATTTCCATATTACTTCTGATGCGTAGAACAAAACTTCATGGTGTGTAATCTGGAATAAACTATATGTGTGGAAGAATAGATGATGTGTAACTTGGAATACCTTACATGTACTTTCGTTTCACAGAAAAAAATCATTAGAACCTCTTGATGTGATCCTCGTTTTTTTAAACCAACAAATGAACTGTTCTATTAGATCTATGAGAAACAAAATAGGAGGAACAAATCATGTAATTCAGATTAAAAGAATGGTCAACTTTGAAATGAAAAAATAAATTATTAAAGTGTAAATCATCAAATAAATAATTAAAAAATTATAAATGTCGATGTTACCACTCTGGTACAACATATATGATCAATACGTAGTAGAAGCATGGATGTATGGAGGGACCAAATTTTATTTTTCCATAATAAATGAAAAAATGGGATAAATACAAGGATGAATTCCAGTATCCATGGATTTAAATAAATTATTTAGAAAGATATAATAATAGCTCCAGATTCGAGAAAGAGGGTCTTACAAATCTTGTATATAATTAATTTAATAATTTCTCTAGAAATTAAACATGTGGGTCTTTGGTACTTTCTTCATCACTGATCATTGATCATCCAGAATGACCCTTCCATATTTAATTTGTTTCACTTATGAGGTTCCAATGTAGAATCCTTCTAGAGGTAATCCACACATGCTCCACCTATCTCTGATCAACTCCACTCATTCCCTGAATGCTATCATAGAAGTGTGAATTTATTGAATAAATCATTATTTATCCCTTGTTATTTGTTCTTGAATATCATCTCTCTTTCTTCAGAGGGAGATATGTGGGGATTCTAGAGAGAATCTATTTGGTTAAATAATTCTCAACTCACTAGGTTTTGGCACAATAGAAGTACATACCTTTTAATCGACATGCGATTTAATTTATAATATTTAATTGTGAAACAAAAATAAAATTGATTTATTACTATTATAGAAAACCCTTGCCACAAAATAATAGTAATATCACCATAATTTGTGCTGCACCAACTTCTGAAATATAGAACCATAAATGAAATCACATTCCACAAAATTATAACTATATTATTATTATATTCTTCACCAACATGAAAAACATTATTTATCATCTTTTAAATAATTAAATTTCAATGGATACAGTCTTGTTCTATTTGATATCTTCTTCTATTTTTTGAACACTAGAATAAAATATTTTATTCAAATAAATATTTTTATTTATAATCAAGTAAATAAATACATATTAATTATTAATAAGATAAAAATATTTTATTCACAATCCAAATAATATATATATTTTTAATTTATGAGATCATTTTAACAAGAATCAAAATATTCATCAGTCTTGAGAATAATATTCATTATGTATATTAAATTCAAATATAATTTACTTAAGACCACTAGAGGAAAATAGTGTCTCACCCAATATGATTCATTCGTGCTGGCATTATGCGGATTTTCTTAAAGTGCCAAATTACAATATGGAAATATTTCAAGGAACACAAGAGAGAGAACAAAAAGTTGTAATGATGATATCCACACATGAATTCTCACTTTGTAATATAATTCCATTGACACAATATATAATCAATCATGTTTCATGATAGTGTCATCAAACTATAGGTTGGATAATTCATTCTTTGACTACATGATATAAAATTTTCATAACACCATGGACATGGAATTTAGTAATACATTTATATTTCATTCAAAGGTCTAAGATGTCAACTTCCATAAATGGAAGGGAAAATCCATCCATGACTTATCCATTAACAACATGTCATTCACGACGCACCCAACGTACCCGACTCCCCGCATCATATGGTGTGCCGGTTTTTGATAGTGAATTTAAGTGTGTCAGTCATTAACCAAATTAATGATAATGTTATGGCCTGTGGACATTGAAAAAGGCTCACAAATAGTAATAACTGATGACACCAAAACAAGTAGAATTCCTTCTGGTAGGTTTTTTGTCATAGTCTCCCATCTTGGAGATTACCAAGAGATAAATTCATGATAGGAAGTCTCATTTCCTTATGGGTACTCTCACCTAATGGAATGTACGCTATGTGTCTCATCATTGTATTTCATCCAATTATAGAACTGTATATGTGAATATTTTCATATCACTTTAACATTCACATCATAGTGGTAATGTACCATGGCCTTATTAATGAGGAAAATACTCTAGGACAATATTACATTATAGTCATGGATGTAAATGAAAATTCATTTATAAGATGTTTAATATTTAACTACATCAAATATGAATTTATTTAATGTATAAAAATTATTTCTAAAAACTAAACTCCAACATAATACGAATGAAAATTTCATGGAATTCATTGTGAACTAAATTCACATCTTCATGGAATTCTAAAAATGCATAATTATAGAGCCCAATAGAGTCTCAAATTATAAAACACCTGCACATTATAACATAACAACATGACCCATATATGTTCAACTTCAAACCATTTTTTGGTGCCTTCTATCTTACACATGAACCTGAATTTCCTCTTTGTTCTAAAATGACTAATATGGGTATGCACTTGACTAAGCCCAGGAAGAGATGTGTCAATATATCCTTACTAGTGAATCGTATATATTTTCCCCAATAGCTTTAAATGTATAAATGAAAATCCAATTAACTATTTTTATTGTAACAACACATGTATTTGGTTGAAATTTGAAAACATTTTCCTTTAATATTTTCAACTATAATAATGGATTGTTAAAAAATAATATATATGAAAAAATTTAACACAGGAAGTAATGACTTGTAATAGTGATTGTATCCCAACAGATGAAATATCTGATGAGATTAGTGAATCTTATAGAATATATAGAAATAAAATTGGGATGAATAAATATAAATTAAGATATAGTGATCAGGTACATTTTTAATTTGGAGGAAATTGAATATAAATAGCTATTTGTTATTAACATCACCATTATTAAAGATACTTTCAATGCTTGTGTCATTGAGACTAATATATTAATAATGTCATCTTGTATAGAATATTATATTACCAACCCATCTGTTCATCTAAATGTGAATTTCATTCTAGATGGTTCATCTCTAGTTATTGAGTGTTGTTTGAGGGGGCAGAATGGACAGACACCACTCTCGGCTAGAAAAAACAACTCTATTACCCAATGGGATCCCCAAGAATGAAATATAGAATGATATTACTGGATACCATCAGTTAGGGATTATTATATAACCAAATTAATTCAAGAAAATCATGAGATTTTAGGTTTGTTGAATCCTCACTAAATAGGATGAGAATGTACAGAAGGGTCCACCTAGGGAAGATAAGACTATGAAAGATGATTTTTAGGGCCAAATGACATGAAAAATAAATGTATAAAAATGAAACTATGACATGACTATATTAAATCAAATGAAAAAATTTACAACATATATTAATGGGAAGTAATAGTGAGTGAGAATGGAAGTAATTGATGAAGAATTCTGTTAATATCCCGACTGAATGCAGCCTACTATAACAAATCATTAGATCCATAGAGATAATGTTGTGCCACTCCCAATACATTAACCTATATTTACATCGGTTTTTATTAGATGTTGTGTTTTTATAATTAGCTTAAACATATTACTCAGTTTTATTAAATACTTCTAGTGATTTTGTAATAGAGTAAATGGATTATAGGATATTTTTCAAGAAAATCAATTTTTCTCACTATTTGGAATTAAAGAAAAAAACTATTTTCAGGTGTGTTTTAGATATATAACTAGAAGATAAAAGGTGTAATAGATGTGTGGGAGAGTTATTTATATTACCATTAAACTATAGATATCTGTTTCTTTTGTCGAAAAATTCACTTATCCAATATGTCCATTTGATCATATATATTGGTTTAATAATTGTATTATCTTGGATTTGACAAAATATTATTTTAGGTTATGATTCAATATAATATTTACATATTGTTATAGATTTATTCTACAATGATTTACTTTTATAATCATTTATTGAATGTTATACCTCTATGATGTTCATATATTTCTTGTATTGTTGTTTGTTTTTTATGTAGGTTATCATACTGGTAGACATCATGAATTATATATATTGAAACACATTAATAGATATATGGAAAGTGATTTGTTTCCCCTATTATGTAAGATGTAGAATTAATAGTCTATTGGATTATAATTTTAGTCCTGACATATGACTAGATCATCTTATTTGTATATGAGTATAATAGTTTTAGAGCTACTTCTCTTATCACTATAGGAAACGTATTCTCTAATTAAATGATCTATACATTTGGAGTGGTGTTGTATGTTATGTTTTTTTATTAGAGTATATATTCATAAATATGTAATTGAAAAAAATATATACACAAACATAACAATGTAGTTACATATTTATTCTATTTTGGGATTTGAAATTACTCAGTGTTTCATTGTGGCACATTGTACTCAAATTCAAAATATATAAATCAGATTATTTGAATAATAAATTATGAATTTTTATATGAATTTATGTACAATTTATGTTTTTATATGATATATGAGGTGCTATCATATTGAATCATGTGTCCACTTAGTGATGATTTATGGGATGGAAACATTTTCAAGAGGGGTTTTTTGAAAATAACCATGTTTGAGTATTATTATTATTATTTACATCCATGTAATTTATTATAATACATAGAAAATTTGGATATTTTAGTTTCATATGTATATATATATATTATATATATTTACATGTATATAAGTGTATTCCATTAGCTCAAGGGTTGATTATTATTTTTTGAATCTCTAATATATGGATAGTTCATACATGATTTTGGGGAGATTACAAATTTGACCTAGATTTCCACCTACAAAGGGAAAATAATTTAATAATTATTAACATATAACAAATATATTAATATATAACCCATTGAAATGTGGGGATGGAGATGGGGTATATGTAATTTTATTTATGATTAATTGAATATGTGTGTCGGGTCATTACAAGTAGTATTATGGTACTACATCAACTTTCAAGCATTAAGAAAATAATATATACAATTATTTTTGACCATGATATGTATCCTGTAAAAAAAATAAACAATCTATTTTTTGATTAAATGCAGGTTACCATGAATATATAGGAATTTAGTTTTCTTTTGGATATGTTGAGAATGAAATATTGTGACATAGGATGTGTTTGCTGGATTATTTGGGAGAAAGGTGCGTTATGTTATTCATGAATAATTTTGATATTGGACAATAGAACATCTTCATATTCAGCATAGTGATAATTATAATTAATTTTAATTAATTAATTTTGTGGAATCATTCAGTAATAAATTTTTTCTAGATATACCTTAATAAGGGTGACTTAGTTTTCAATTGTCACACACATATATACATTATACAATTGATAATTTTTTCTCTAATTAGTGATGTTCTACAAAATGTTCCATATTTTTTTAACATTATACTGTTAAAAATACAATTTTTTTATTTAAAAATAATAATAAACCTTTTAAAATGGTGTTTTTAAAATTAAATGGGACATACAATAGTATTAGTTTTTAGATAATGTGTCTTGATTTAAAATAAACAAAGATATAAAAAAATTAGAAAATTATTTAATTATATTATAAAATTAAATGTTAATATTATAATAGTTTTATAATCTATGTTAATATAATTTTAGTAATTATAGTACATATAATAGAGTAAAAATCATGTACAATCTCTTTTAAAACCCTTATATAATTGTATTAATTCTTGGAGTGATCACATAATATATGAATGAGGGTGAAAGAGAATGGTATTGAGAGGGGAGATTCAATTATTTTCAGCACATCAAACCATAAACAATTTTTATAAAACTAGATACTAAATATGACTATGAATGATGTAAAATTGTGATATAAGATAGATAGATATTGAACAAACATTACACCAAATACTCTAATGGATCACACATGGTTTTTCCAGAGAGTATAATCTGTAGAAAACAATAATTGATAACCCAATGTTCACATTCATTTATTCTAACAAACATGATCATTTAAGATAATGGGTGGATAGTTCTAAGCATCATGTAAAATAAAAATAAACATGAGAAATGAATAACAACCAATATATTCATCCAACCACATGTTATTATAGATTTTCGATAATGTATATAAAAATTCATATACTCAATACCGGTCAAATAATTTTTATAATTATCCCTAAAATTCATGTATGGTCATCTAATTGAATCATTTTCTTCTCATCGTAGTATGTGAACTTTTTATGGTCCTTACAAGGGTCAAAAATTGAAAATACCTATTTTAGTGTGATCTAAAATTCTTAAATTCTATGTATTCATCGCATTCTCAATTCCTAAAAGAATCATTAAAATCATATTGCCTTCACAAAATGACTAGATAGAATACATAATTGTATTTTAATTTTACTAGTTATAGTTGAACATTAATATTTCATATCCATGTGATTTATAATTTGAACTACTCTGTTGTACTGTGATAATCCTATTTTGGCATGGTGGTCTCTAAAATTCATGGATGGAACAAAATACAGTAATAATGGATTCATATTTCCATGAAAAAATGAACTCATTATGTATTAGAGAATAATCCACTTTATAAACCATGAAATGGTTGTGTTTTGATTTATCTATAATAGTAAACACATACATTTAAAAAAATGTATTCACATGGTCAACCCCTTAACAAAATGGTTTCCTAAAACTCATAAAATGAAATATTTTTGAACTCCAATCCCCTCCAACCTAAATTAAATTATTGTTTGATAATTTCTTCAATTTGGGTAAAAAAACACTCCATCGAAGATCATTAAATATTTGTTTCCAGAATGTAGTCATAGTATTCTCCCAATGTGGCTGTGTTCTAAACAAAAAACCATTATAATGAATGAACTTTTTTAGAGTTCAATAAAACTTTTTCCTAAAATAATTTCTATGTTATCCATGAATTAATTTTTATCATATAATATCTTCGACATTTATAATTCACATCAGGATCACTATTAACCTCCATGAATCTTTATTCTAATCAATATAAGATATTTAATATAGTCTTTTATATATTTTTATTAATAAGATAAAGAATATTTTTTCTTATATATTATTTTCATCAAATATCTAACATCTACTAATATACGGGAAAGAATTATTCTCTTATCCGACTTAATCATTACTAGGAAAAAAATTATTCTATCTCCAACATTCCGTGATGTAATAATTCTTATTGTACAATTTTAACATTAGATGTAGTCGAATAAAATAGAGAAACATAAATATTGAATATTCTTTTATTTTTTTGTATGTCTTAATCTAATGTATGAGAGAACATTATTCATTAGATGGTCTTCATGATATCAACAACACGATGAATTTATTATACGTATTCCAATTAGGAATAACAATATTCTACTATTTCGTTGATTTCATGGTACTTCCTATGAAAACTATTTAGTATATATTATTTTAATATATTATTTGAAAATTTTTATGTACATTGATTTTCACACTGAACCACTAATATGTATGAATCATTGAACATCATTTTTTTTCTATTGCTTACAATAAGCTAGTTGTCCTAGGGATTGATAATATAAAATTAATAAGTTGTTGTTGTGGTTATAGGATTTGTTTTATTCTTATTCGACTTCCACAAAACACATATTTCATCTATATAACATCAACCTCAAAAGTATTACCTTTAATCACCAATTACATATTCTTAATCTATATAATAATTGAATTGATGGTGTAAATATTAATAAATGAAGTATCCTAAAGAAAAAATTTGAGTCACATTCACATAACACAACTATTAATTCACTAGGGTGGGATATGAATGAGGATTAATTATAATCAGAAATATAGAGTAACTAAAATCCAAATGATCTTATCTAGTGACTTTAAATTCTTGAAGGGTACTAAAAGTCCTTTGGATATACATTTGATCGAAACACCTCCCTTTATCACTAAAGAAAACTTTATTACATGTGATTAACGAATCACAGACCTCTCTTGATTCATCCATTCCTAAAATATTTATTAATCCACAACTGTATATTTGATGTATTATGAATGTTAAAATTGGATGGGTTATATAGATTATAACCCAGAAAAATCATGTCTCTGTTAAATTAAAAAACAAATTGTTTCCTTATTATAGAAACAAGTATTTTTTATTTCATTCTTTTGAATAAAAATAATTAATAAACATTAACAATAATAATGATTGAGTTGGAGTCCTCTAATTTTTCATGGAAGTTCTTATCATATTTTTTTCATCAATTTCATGTTATTCAATGTAATATATAACATTAAATTACATGCATGGGGTGATTATTAAGACCAAAAAATGATTTATTTATCTTTAAAACACATGAACCAATAAGAAAAATTACAAAAATAAATGTTTTATTAGTAAATATAACTTGATAATGTTCACCATTCAAAATTAAAAAACAAACATATATTTAGAACACTATATAAATATTTTGATCACATAATTAATGAATTGTTATTTATATTTCAATATTAAAACTGGTCAAAAAGAAAGTTGAAAATTTATAAAATAAATTTGAGAATATTCTTTCACAAAATATGACCTTCATTTCATTCTATATCTCCCATCTCACTAAACATATTATAGAAAATACACAATGCCTGAATAATATTATAATAATTAGGATACGGAAATTTCATCAATGTGTCATTATTCTAAAAATTATTTATATATTATTCCATCTATAATGTCTATGAAACATGTTACAAATACCATTTAATACTATTTATTTCACATTGAAAAATAAAATTTGAATGGTTTGTATTTCGTAGAATTCATAATGATTAATACCTTTTCTCATATATAAAAAAATATTTCAATTAAAAAAAATATTTTTAAATAATATATAATTTTTTTTATTTTCGATACTTTAGGCCTTCCTGATCAATAATATTTTCAGAATCTATATGAGATCACTGAAAATCATGTGTAGCATTTAAATATCTCCAATAATGTCTCATAAATTTTATATTAGCTTCACTAATCTCATCATATATACAAACTTATTGTTTTAGTGACATTAAATTTTATAAAATAGTACCCTGATTTTCATCATCATTCATTATTGTATTCTTATTATAACATTTATTACTGTTATCACCTAATGGGTATCTACGATGTAACAACTTATCAACTCACCCATAAAACATACAAATAAATTCCTTTTAAATAATGATATAACATATTATATTGAGTACCTTTAAAATTTTTAAATTATGATACTTCCAAAAACATATATCAAAATTCATATTAACTATTTTTTTCATTTTTAGTACTAGTTCATTAAATAAATAGCCACTGATATTCTTTTCTCAGAAATAAATTTGAATGACCATCACATAAAAATGGTCTATAACATATAGAAAAAACTATAATCCATACACCAGGGTACTCAATATTACATGGGCGTGGAGGTTGATAGAACATGACACCTTTATCCTATATTATTCATCTCATGATGTACTTCAATGTCACTATCAATTTAAATGGATAAATTTTTAGGAAAAATAATTTTGAAAAATCATTTGGTTTATATATTAGAACAATTATATGAATTTATAATACCAACAATGTTATTTTTTAATAATTTAAATGTAAAAGGGTGTCATATGATTGAATTTATATGAAAATATAAAAATGTAACAATCTCAATTTTTGGTTATAATGATCTCTAGTCCACACACATCCATTTTTTCAAAAAATTAGTTCCATTATTTTCATCAAAACCAACTTGTGGATATTATTAATCTTCTTTATAATGGGACACATGATATAAGTATTGAGTAATTAATGATTAAAATTTATTATATTACTCATAACTATAAATTTAGCATTCTCACCCATATGGTTTTTACACAATTTATTTTTCTTTTTATGCCAATACTCATTTACCACCACCACATGAAATTACGAACTACTTTTATTATTAGATTTTTGAAATATATTTCCTCTTGTATACAATACCTTCATTTTGACTATTCCCTAATTCAATATTCTTATGGAAAATTTATTCCATTTAATGAATATTTTTGTAAAATATTTATAATATATATAATTATCCTATAAATTCTGAGAAAATCGATGGATTAATGATATTCTTAAATAATTTTATCACTTAAAAATTATTAGAATTGTCTGATGAATGTTTTTAATATTTTAAAACTCCCTTGTCATATAATTATATGTCTAAAAAAAGTGGTTCCCTATCGTTCAAATGAGATAACAAACCACTATGAGTTATCCAAGTATTTTCATCATTGAATCCTTTATAATCAACCTCAACCTTAAATAATTTTTATCACTACATTTCTTCTAGATATAATTGGATACATTTTTATGTTAAATTTATCATTATGTTTTTTGATAAAATTGAGCAAAAATTTCAAGACTGATCATACATGCCATATGATTTCATAATAAATTTATACATATTGTGAAATTTTACCTTTAAT
Organism: Viscum album; assembly: GCA_963277665.1. Classification (NCBI taxonomy): domain Eukaryota; kingdom Viridiplantae; phylum Streptophyta; class Magnoliopsida; order Santalales; family Viscaceae; genus Viscum; species Viscum album. Next base: position 1,718,634,161 of record OY728130.1, read on the forward strand.
TTTAGATTCCCTTTTCACTAGCCTCTAAAAACATTATATTATTTCCTCAGTGATTCATTGAAGTTCATTGATTAAGGGACTGGTAAATTGTAACAAAACTACAAAGAACTGTGTTCATAAAATCTACAACAATAATATATACATATAAAGATAAAAATCTATTATTTTACTTTTTTTTCTAAATCCATCCCATTCATAGATGAATTATCCATAAATTATTAATTCTTATTAGGTTAATACATAGAAAATGTAGTCATTTATATATTAGTAGAACTATTATTTATAAAGTTATATTTTTATATATGGGTGCATTATTTTTGGAGGTGATACGATAGTCATCATTAAATTATTATCAAAAATAATTTCATTTTTGAATGCATGTCTAAGTGTCAATAATATCTTCAAGGCAGTATATGATCATTAACAATATTATTTTTATAAATGAAATTTTTTTATGTTATTAAATTTTTATTTACATGAATGATAGATTATTTTAATTCAATTATATTGTTTATTATGGTATTTTCATATTTAACCAAAATCACCTCCAAAGCATTCATATAATCATTCTTAGCAATTAAATTTTTACGGTAATGTCACGAATGATACCACATGCATAATTTTTTTCATTTTTTCGGATATTTATATGATGAAGAAAAATTAATATAATTATTCTCATAATATTTTAATTAATAATGTAATTTATAAGTTATTTATTATACCTTTTACATGTTATTTTCCCCTATTTTATTTTTATGATATCATTCAATATCACTAGATGATAAATCCTCAATTGGAATTCATTTGGAGTCTCCTCCTATTCAATTTAGGCAACAGTAGATCAAAAATTACTCTAACATTATTCTTCACTAGTGGGTTCCTTAAACTAATACTATTTTACTATCACTTCTTTCATTCAACCAACCTGAAGACCTCCTTCTTTATTTTCAAATTCAATATAGTATGATTTACCTTCATGTCTTGTTAGAAAATTATTTTTATTTCAAGAATTGGATTGTCCCATTCCTTTAATGTCTTTTTCCAGCATATCAAAACTAAACACCTTACATTTCTATGAGGATAATTTGTATTGATAACCACTCTTAGAAAAAATGTTTAACAAGTGGAAAATAATTTAACAATATCTAATTTTTAAAAAATTTTGACAAAAAATCGGTTGATTACATAAATTAACCTTCCCTAAATTTCATTCTAATAAAAAATAATTATGTAATATAATTTAAATTTGTGAAATTATTCATGGAATTGGTTATCACTTAAAAAAAACCTCTTAGATTCAAAATGATTTGATCTATTTTCATATTTTATCATAGCCATAGTTTTATATTTTTATTCTTTCTGAATCCATCCCCTCTCATAATATTATAGGTTATTAAGACATTTATAAGGTTATTAAAAATAAATTAATTTATTTTTTGATATATAAGTGTTGAAATACATGAAATATAACAATTAAAAACAATTCTCATCACTTTTACAACCATCATTGAATCCTCAAGATCATCTCCATTATTTTTCATCAACAATATGATTTTCTACCAGAAAAAATAAATCATTCATTTATTTATCTTCTCCTATATAGATTTCATGAAATTAATAACAACATGTTTATTCCAAATTCTCCTTAAATTCTATATCACCATCATAAATATCCTGGAATTATCTTAAAATTCACGTCTTTATTTTTGAAACCATTATTTATGTTTACACATTCTTCACGAGGGATGAGAGTAAAACATTTTATGATGTCCTTCCCACTTCAATATTATTTATCATAATTAACCTATAATTTTTCCACATTTCATGAATATGTTGCATATTCAGGTTGATATCAATAATTTTTGTGACTCAAAATTGAATATATAGATCCATGATCCCCATACATAAGTAGATTCCATACCTGTCAAACCTAGTAATATTATATTTATCAAATTTTTCTTGATTTCCATAGTACTTTTAGAAAAAAATAGTTATTAATAAATAATTAACATATATCCAATAGAATACATGTCATTTCTCCTATTGAAGATAGAAAATACATAATACCAATTGAAAAATTGATGAGAAAATATCAAGAACAATAATAATTTAATAAAATTTATTAGGCCTATGAAATTTAATACCACCACTAATATGGGGGTAATATATGTGGTCTTTGAAACACCATCTCTTAAATAATTTAACAATTATTTGAATGTTATTTTTATGGTTATAGAAGAAATTTCATGATTTCAGATAAATATTTCTTAACCAAAATTGATAGAAGAGTTTGATGATGCATAGGTTAATAATTAATGTAAAATTATTGACACTTATATCTATAAGCTTGTATATTTAAAAAATAATATCAAAAGGTGGAGAAATAATATCATCCGAAATAGTTAGTAAAATTTTGATATATATGACTTAGAAGAAGTTGATTAATTTTTTATTCCCTCATAATGTTCAATGAAATTTTATATGAAATGTGAAACCTTGTTAATCGTCTTAACACTAGCTAAATACACTCACTGATTCACTTATGAATATCTTTATTGATATTTCAAGGCTTTATTGTCATTTAATCATTTAGGTTTCAACTTTTTAGAGGATTTACAAGAATCATAGTGAGATAGACCGTATTGTGATGTAATCATCTAATTCAAATTTATAATTTTTTTATACCCCATAATCGTAAGAATCATTAAAAATGAAATTGAATTTACGATGATACTAGATTAATTACCCTATGATATATATTTTTCCCATAAAAAAACCATGGAAGAATATTTCATGGATAGCTTGTTTGGAGTGTGAAATCAACTATTGTGTCTTGAGATTAATCATACCATGGGATGGTATATATCTCCCATTAATATTACTAACCTTAAAAATTATAGACTCATGTTTTGGTGCGAGGATAAACCTATGTATCCATCAAGAAACGTTTTCACAACATAACTTGAAATGGTTTTGATCTGATTTCTATGTAAGAGTAAACTCATCTTTTATTTCATTAAATCAATACAGAATGCGAAACACATGATGATTTGAATTCCATATAGTCATGAAATATTTATTTTTTCACTCTGCTCGTCTCTGATTGTATTTATATTCATCCATGGTCTTCATTATAATAAATATGAAATAAAAACCATTCAAAATAACGGAATTATTCTATAATGAAAGATGTCATAATATAATACAAAAATTATTGTTATATTATCACTAAAAAATTAGAATGAATACTTTTTTTTACTTCCCCTAAGTCTAGATTTTAATAGTAAAACCATGCTTACTATATATAGATTATAAATAATTCACAACTTCTTATTTGTTAATTTACTATTGAGAGATATAAAACTCCATTAACTTTATTCATAACCAAAATGTGGTCTCCCCATAGAAGGTTCAATTATAAATATTAAGAATTGGAAACTAATATTGATGGTTTATAATATAAAAATTGAAAGGGAATAAAATAATTAAATCCCATAGATAATAAAAAGACTACAAATAAATAATAAAGGGATAATTATTGTATATAAAAATCCTATTATTGATAAATAATTACTGTAATCACAGAAATAATGAATAAAAATATATCAACAACGTAAATAAATAGAAAAAATGTATTTATAAAGAAAACAATAATCTAAGAATACATAATTAATACCTTTAGAGCTAGTAAATTTTTTCCCATTATCCAAATTCGCTTTGAATATATGTTAAAATAATATATAGATGTATGGGTGATAATACAAGTATACTAACTAGTTTCCTCCATATAAACCATCGAACAAATGTTTATAAAACATAATATGATGTAAGATAGTAAATATGAAACTAATTTGTTTCCCAACATATTCTAACACTTTCCAATACCACAAAGGGACCAATAACTATATATATATATATATATCCTATAAATATAACACCGTATTTTTCCTACAATCATTCCCTTATATGTTTGGTGACATTATAAACCTAAGAGAAATTTAATTTCACTCCAATCCCATATCATATCATTTTGAATCATCTTTAAACTACATCATCATAATAAATACATATACATAAACATTTCACCATGCCCGCATTCTATAAATATGTCCACTGCATTCTTTACCCGCTACCATTACTAATTAAAAAAATATGATCATAAGTAGAAGTACGATTAAATATCCTTATGTATCACAATCCTTTAAGATGTAAATGGGTTATTTTGTTACCCAACACCATATATGTGAATCAGTTCATTCACTAAATATGGGGATGAATATATAAGAATATAAAAACATAAAAATTAGTTGAATAAATAATACCCCAACCTAGGGTATGATAATTTTATCAATCTCTATTATCTCAACATATATCCATTTCAAAAAAAATATTACTAACAAAACAACCTCTATGTATATATTTACGAAAATACACCACCCACATAATTTAACCATATTTAAATTTTAGGCATTGCAAATCACATAAAATCACATTTACACTATATATAACAATATTTACCCATATTACATATTTATTTATATTAATTTATAATTCCACAATTTTCACTGGAAAATTCAAAAGAATACATAAATATCATAAATATATATCTCTTATAATATCCCATATTTACAATCATTTATTACAACTACTATTTTATTATTTATTTCTAATGGTTTATTAATTATAACAATTATCATGTATTATATCTAATTTATCTATTAATTCATTTATTTATTGAACCATTTTATATTCAAATTAAATAATATTATCAAATTCATATAAAATTTATATTACAAAAAATTTAACATTTACACCCAACCCATCTCATTACCAACCAAAAAACATTACTATAAAAATCAATTAAATATTTTATGTTATTTACCTTATTATTTATTTAACAGTTTATTTAATGAAACCTCTATAAACATAAAAATCATATAATATTATAATTCAATAACAGTAAATAAAACATTTAAAAAATTCATTTCACAACAATGATAAAATAATCATCTTGAAAATTGTTTGATTTTGAATAAATAGAATAATACAGACAAATTACTAAAAATTTATAAAAAATTATAATAAAATACTAACAATACTAACAATATATATACATTTTATATTAGAAAACCGATATTTTTTTCCTAACACATTAATATAGAAATGGATTATTTTAAAATTTTCACCCTCAAATATTCATATAAAAATACAATAATAAATGTTCTCCTTACTTCTATACATAAAAAATCTATCAAAATAAACCAAAATAAACATTTCACGAAACCCTCAATCTCATATTGGTAGGAATAGAAGGATAATTCTAGAAAATATAAGGTATCCCTAATGAATCCATAAACTATCTAGGGTCTGATGAAATATTATCAACCAAGATGATAAAATATTTTTACCCAAATTTATATAATATTATTGGCAGACCAACTCATATTTTGGTTACAAACAAAACATCATGGTTATGGTTACTCAAAAATTCTTGGAAAGCCAAAATGTCATAAAACATGAATTTGAAAAATATCACTAGTCATTTTCTAGATTTTATTTGTATTTTGAATCAACGGAGAATAATGATTGATAAAACTGTGATGTTTTTCCCAAATCCCTTTATAATTTTTACGAAAAATACCTTTGTATATTACTCTTTACTAAGTAATTTTAAACATTGATAAAGTACCACTATATCATTTATCTTCCTATTTTGAAAAAAAAATATAAACAAATATCGGGACATCAAAATGAAAAACAATTCCACAAAATAGATTGTACTATGATTAAAAATGATGTGGTTTTTTCCTCAGTGTTTTAATTATTATGACCTGAATAAATTGGTGCAAAATAGAGATCCACATTGCCTTATAACCCATCCTCATATGCAACATGTTTTAAACTATTAGTGAGGTTTTTAATTCCAACTATATTGAGATTATACAATCAATTTCAATGATGATATGAATAAACAATAACATTGTGGATATAATAAATTATAAAACATGTGTTGTTTAATAATCTCATATTATATTGAGTAATAAACCAATTACTGCAAACGATAAAGGTAACAATTATGTACAATCATGATAGATAAAGAAATAAAACATTATGGAATCACTTTAGAGTCAGTACCAGTACCATATTTGGGAAACATACTCTTTCTCCTAACAATTTATCATTGGAAATGTTTCTCTTTCATGGTTCAATAATCATTTTGTTCTCATGATCATTGTGATACCCATTTATGGTTTTAGAATAAACTATATATGTCACCAAAAAAATTTCTATAAAAAATTATAATATAAATATATAAATGTTTATGTCATGAGATTATTGAAATTCCTATGTAAACCAAAAACAACACATTAGTCGATTCATAATATTCTAACAAAAATTCCATGAATGTTATCCCCACATACTTAAGTATAATATCAGTCAAGAAGTTAATGTATATCACCACACCTAAAAAGACATGCATCATATCCAAGCATTTGTTGGAACCCAACACCTCTTAGTCCTATCACCTTGTTTTACCTTTAGAGAACACAACATTCCCCACCCTAATAGTATTCATTAACAGGAACACCACATACCACACCCTAAATTTGATCACAGTCAACATAAAAGGGTATGTACCACCTAACATTTATAGTTTATTTATATGTGTATCACATCGATGTATGAAAAAATAAAATATTTTCTTATAATCGAAGGATAACCAATACTACTACATGGTGTTCTACTAAGTCGAATGACATTTCCATGATTCGACTCATACCATTAATCAAGACATAGTCCATATACATTTTCACATTATCACACTTCCAATTTATGATATATTCTTACCAGTGCATAAAAATCGTTCCATCAGGATAATTGAATAATTTTTCTATATTATATACATAAATACAAGAAAAAATATCATAGAATGTAAATATATGTCATATCGAGAATAGTACTTAAGAGTCCACCTACACACACTCATATGTAAAAACAACCAATCATTGTTTACACAAGATACATATTTATTATAAGAACAAAAATATCGAGGCTGTGACCTAGGGTTGACTACCACACCACCATGGGATATATATCTAGAATGGTTTTCATGAATAATGATTCATGTAATGAGGATATCATATATAAGTAACTATATAGAAAATAACATATGACCTCATGATCATAGACTTCAACATAATGGAATTCCAAGAGGTTAATCACATGAAATAAATTACAAAAAGAGTCCTAATAACCACATCCATATTTACAATAAGTTCACAAACAGAGTCCTATGAACCATATCCAAATTCACATGATTGTTATAGAATATTTATTAGAGAGACAAACATCAAGGATAGAAAAAAAATATACTCACCAATGTTGTAACGCACCAACCTCTTTACCCAGGTTCAGTGCATTATTACATAAGATTAGCACGATCCCAAAAGATCAAGTCTCGAAAGACTGATTTGTTTAGTGGCCTTGGAGGTACTATATACATTCATATGATTTACATTAAATTATAAATGGAAATACTAAAAAAATTATCTCCATAGACCACACTTATATCCCCTCAACTATCCATATAGTTCAATCATAATATACTTCTTCGCATCTAGGAAAAAATAATACATAGAAAGGGGTGAGATCAGATGCTCAATATAGATAGAAATATAGAGGAAACATTCATAAATAATTATAAACATTTAAAGAATAGTATAATACAATAACAAAATCCTTTTTAACTTAATATTCATCATAATATGAAAAATATAAATCGAAATAATGACATTTACTTACTCAGATGGATATTCTACTTGTCAAATAATCACATGCAATATCAGTAGCCAGTTTTATAATTATGGAATGCATAATATTAGACATTATAATCACATAGTCAATGCCTTGTTCCAGGACTACAAATAATATTTTGTCAAGGCCTTGTGACAATACACTAGTATGTCTCACGAGACATACCGATCCATCTTGGAGCTATAGCGGGCTTCATCCCTCACTTACTAAGTCCAATGCATTCCTCATATGATAAGGTTTAACCATAACATAAACATTGATATTAAAAATAGAATAATAAATATCAATACATTGTCCATAAACCATGATGGTATTAAAATAACACATACATAGTGAAACATATCAAAAACAATTCAATACAATATGGATGATTTGTATCATAATAAATAAAAATTGAACAAGATAAGAATCCATCAAATGATATTGAAATAGATGAAATGAAACCTATTTGAAAGAAATACCTCTTCTTATTTTGAAACAATTTAAGAAAACATTTATTTTCAAAATATTCTTATATTCATGTAAGGGAAGCTTCTAAGGTGTTATAATGGCGGAAAATAGCTTCACTCACCGTATAAGATAAAAAAACATGCATTCCTTAATTTTTTTGAAAAGGTCATAAAGTACCTTCTTTAGAAAAGGAATGAAATATTAATTTATCAAAATCTTATAAAAACTCAATCAAGGGTATAAATGACTTCTACCCATGGTTTAGTAAATATTAAAAATGTTTTGAAATACATTTTATGAAACATGGATGTGGATGATAAAGAGGTCCCAATATATAATTACGTATAAACAACCTCAGATAATGAAGGGTTGTAGAATTAACCCTTACCTTGTTCTTTACCTTATTAAATGGAATGTTAGCCTCCTGAAAAATATTTAAAACGTTTTTATTAAATCATTCAAGAACTGTATACATAAATATGATATCATATATGATCTTTTAATATTTCCTTGTCAATAATATTTTAGTATTATCGTCATTTAGGTTGTTAACCAATTTATTTTTCATTATATTTTTTGTTATGTAAGATATTTTTTATGGATATGATGTATTTTTTCATATACATAATGATATTATGTTCTTTAAACATTAATTTTATTCATAAAATGAATACTATTCTTGAATGGTTGTGATGGGGAAATTAATCTCATCATGTTCGTGGAGACAGTAATCTGTACGTATGCACAAGCAAAAATATAATTATTTTGATATTAAAATTGTATGTAAATAGATGATAAATAATATATTAAGAATAATTAACATGTTATATTTATTATTTACATAAACTATATATCATTATTATACCCATTTTAAAAATAATGTATTGAATAACAATTACACCATGATGTAGAGACGATTAGTCGTACGTACACACGTATGGTGACATGTCATTCATATGATGGATAGAATAATTCACATGGTTGTAACTTTTTTATAATTACATCACAGTATGTCGATGATACTAGAGTTATTATTTTAGAATTGAAATTATAAAAAAAGTGGACGTGGAAGAAGAAAAGATCTTGAAAGAGTGGATGAAATATTTATCTCTTCTTCGGATGATTTCTTTAGAGTTGATCAAAAGGGCTCCATAGGTTGGCTTAATGATGAAACTAAGACCTATAGATTTAATTGAATTAAGTTGGGAGGATTTTTGGGCAGGGTTTTTCTTAGCCAAATGGCTTTGTATGTTTGATTTTGAGAGAAGGGGATGTGCCCTTTTATTAGAGAGGTGATGGACACATTAGGAAAATATTTAAATATTATTTTATAATAAAATAATTTTGGATTTATAATGGCTCACAAATGACTTATTTAGAGACTAAGAATGTTTCGCAAAACTCTCAACCAATATGATTTAGACAGGTTTGGGTCACTATATTATCCTTATCTTTTAGATTTTACTCTTGGTTAAATAGTTTAACTTTTAACATGTATTCTTGTATTATTATAATAATTGGTTAATAAACCTACTATAAAATGACAATAGAACCTAAAATGGATAATTAATGATATAACTATAATTATATAAGTCATTTGGATGAACCATAGATATTTTGTAATACTAAATCAATTAACAATATAATATTTGTTTTAAAAACTATATTTTTTCAATTTTGACACTATATGGTATTTTGTTTTTGTAAAAGTTATAAAATTATGATTACATCAAAAAAAATTAGACGAATCAATCCTAACATTTAATATTAACCAATAAAAATATTTTAAGTCATCAAAATCTCATATTTCAATTATTTTGATATTTATAGTATCAATTATATTTATTTTTCAATAATAATGTAATTACTGCATCATCATTGTGTCATAAATAAATTTTACTATTATAAGTATAAAAATGAAAAATAAATTACCATTATGTAGGAAATCATTTTATATTTGGAATTATTATTTATAGTCGAATTTATCATTTGTATAACCGAATATTAATAATGTTTTAGTTATGAAAACATGAATTTAACATTTTTAACTCTTCTTAATATTAATTATTAATAAATGTCATAATCTAATCCAAGTGAAACAAAAGGATTGTATTATATTTGTAAGGTTACTTTTCATCAAATTACACTTATCAAAAATAATTAGTACTCGTGTTACTGTAATTATTATACAAATTTTACTTTTAATTACCCTATTTACTCTTAACCGTGTTAAATATATGTTCAAATTTATGATTCACCAAAAATTATTTTCATATTATTGAACCAAATTTTACATACTAATTTTAACCATGTCTCTCAGATTTTTGAAATTTAATTCACAGAAACGGTAAAATTATGTTTTATCCAAATTTGCAAATGCTCCTAGGAGGTGGGTAAAAGACAGTAAAAAGTTCAATAAAATTTTTTCTATCTAAACATACTATGAAATTACTCAAATAAATTGCATTGAACATTAATTGGTATTATGTATCTATTTGGACCAAAAATAAATTTAAATAAAATTAATAATTATTTAAAAAAAATGTCGGTTTTAAACAATAATGTTGGGTTTCTTCAATATTCATAAAAAATTCGATGTTTTCAGAAAAATACCAAAAATTAATCCTAAGCTAATTTTGATATTCTGAATCTAAAAATATAGTACATTTTGAATGATAAAATTTATAAAAATTAAAAAATTGTGTATTACTATTCATAGTGACTAGTTTGATTGGTCGTCGTGTTTTCGAACTCGAAGTTGCGTACAACACAAGATATTGTATTATTAAAAGTGAAGCGAACCTTCGGATGATGGATTGCTTCATTATTACCTCCTTCAACGAAAAATTCTTGGATATTTCTAGAATAATACTACATAAAAAGTCTCAGGTGGTTCTTCATAAAAATTTCCTCAGGTTCCCACGTCACCTCATCCATGTTTTGGTTTCACCATATAACTTTTACTAGATGAGTCATCAGGTTTCTCTTCACTTGTTCTATGGTATCAAGAATCATGATCATATCATGACAATAAGACAGATCATGTTCATGTTCTATTTCTTCATAGGTGATTACATGCATGGGGTTGTGCATTTATTTTCTCAATAGTGATACGTGGAACACATCATGATAATTGGAGAGACTTAGATGAATTTACAAACAATAAGATACAACCCCAGTTTTTTGTAGAATTTTTAAAGGTCTGACATATATATGGATTAAATTACCCTTTTTAGAAATTCATATAACTTCCTTCCATGGAGATGCCTTCAAGAAAACATGATTTACTGCCCAAAATTCCAAATCAGTATTTCTATTATTGGCATAGCACTTTTTCTTCTTTTGAGCTGATTTGATGTGGGTTTGGATAACCTTCATCTTTTCTATCATTTCCTCAACTATATTTGGGCCTATGAGTTTCCTTTCACCAACATCACAGCTACAAGATGGTGTGTGACATCTCTATCCATATAGTGAGTCATATGGTGTAATCTGAATATTTGAATGGAATCTATTGTTATAGTAAAATTCTGCCCTAGGTAAATATTGATCCCACATACCTTTAACTTTAAGTGAGAAAGATCTCAACATGTCTTCTAGGGTTTGAATAGTCTATTATGATTGTCCATCTGTTTGAGGGTGGTTGGAAGTCATCAATCTATGTTTAGTATCGAAGGCCTTCTGAATACTTTTTCAAAATAATGAAGTAAAATAGGGATCACGATCCAAAACAATAAATAGGGGTACTCCATGAATTTTTAAAACATAAATAATAATTATTCTTGCTATATTTTCATGTGGTAAACCTTCTCTAATATCAAGAAAATGTGCTGACATGGTAAGACTATCAACAAATGAACCATATTGTGTCATTTCAACTATGAGTCTTTGGTAGTCCCATGACAATATCAATTGTAATATCATCCCATTTCAACTCAAGTTTTGGAAGAGGTCACATTACACCTATAGGATGTTGTCTCCCAGCTATCACTTGCTGGAAAACCATACATCTCGACATAAAATTAGCAATATTTATATTCATGTTGTCCCACAAAAAAAAATTTCATCAAATACATATAAATCAAAGTTCTACAAGGGTGTATAGAGAAATTGGAGCTATGAGAATCATCCAACAAATCTCTTTTCAGATCAGGTATATTGGAAACACATTGTCTCTTCCCAAATTTCAAAATCTCATCATCATATACGATGCCGATCAATCTCTCATCATTCAAAGCTTTAATTTTATTTTGAAATTCCTTATCATCAGTGTGAGAAATTTTAATTCATTCTTGTAATGATGGTATTGAAACATATGAAAAAATTGACGTTTCACCTTCCTTGGTAAGTCCCATATCCATATTTACTACATGCAAGTATATATGACCCTTTTTAACTCTCATCTTGTTCAAAACTCCATTATCATTTCTTCTAAAAGCATCTTCCATCTTATTCGACTTCCCTGAGTGGTAGCTTATAGTGAAATAATAATCCTTGAGTAGTTAAAGCCATTTCCATGGCCTCATGTTGAGTTTTATTTTGAGAAAGTATATTTAAAACTCTTGTGATCATTATAAATCTCACATTTTTTACCATATAGATTGTGTATCCATATCTTTATAGAAATGAATACAGATACTAACGCAATATCAGGTGTGGGATAGTTCTGTTCAAGACTTATTAGTTGTCATGATGCATAATAAATAACTATATCATTCTGCATGAGAAAAAAAACAAGTCTTTTCATTGAAAAAATCACCATAAATAACAAACCCGTCATTCTTCGATGGTATAGTCAAGATAAGAGCATTGACTAATCTTCTCTTCAGTTCTTCAAAAAATTCATAACACTATTTTTTCCAAACTAATTTAACACCATTACTTATGAGTTTGGTCAATGGGATAGCCAATCATGCAAAATAATGGATAAAGTTCTGATAATAATATTCTAAACCAATAAAATTGTGTACCTCAATTATACTTTTTTGTTCTTTCCATTCTTGGATTGCATTTGTCTTTGAATGATTAATAGAGATTCCATCCTTAAAGACAATATGGCAATGAAAAGATATATCCTGAAGCCAGAATTAACATTTTCTAAACATCCCATATAATTTATTAATTTTAAGAGTCATTAGGATAATGAACAAGTGATTTTCTTGATCTTCATAGCTTTTGGATTATACCAATATATCATCAAAAAATACTACTACAAATTCCACAAGATATTCCTAGAAATTTTTTTTCACTAGATACATGAAATCAAAATTTTCATTAGTCAGCCCAAAAGGCATTAATATAAACTTGTAATGTCTATACCTGGTCCAAAATGATGTCTTTGGAATTTCTTCCTTCTTCACACACAACTGATGATATCTAGAAAGTAGGTCAATCTTTGAAAAATATTGATCTCCATGAAGATGGTCAAATAAATAATAAATGAGAGGTACAAGATACATATTTTTTATTGTTATAGAATTGATCTCCTTATAGTCAATACACAACGTCATAGATCCAGCTTTCTTCTTAACAAAAAATAGGGGATCTCCATGGAGAAGCACTAGGGTGAATAAATCTTTTATTACTCAAATGCTCTTGTTTTTTCAATAGCTCCAATAATCCAACAGTGGCCATTTTATAAGGGGGATTTGATATGGGTCTTGAACTAAGAATTAAATCAATGGAAAACTCAATTTCTTGTTCTGGAGGATGTCCAAGTAAATCATCTAGAAACACATCATCATATTATTTCACAATATGTAAATCCCATATATGAACATTTCGTTCCTCACCAATTTTTATTTAATTATATTCCTCCCCAATAAATGAATTTTGTAGAGCTACATGGGGTGGATATAGATAAGAATCAGATGATGAAGTTTTTTCTATAAAGATAATGCGCTCTTTATCATCATCATAAAAAAATTAACCTCCTTCTTCATACAATAAATTTTTTCATCATAGTCTCAAAGCCTATTAATATTGAGGATTATATCAAACTCAATCATGTGTATGATGATGATATCAGTAGAGAAAAATCATTTATGTGCCTTAATGGGAACTTATTGACAAAACTTTTTTGCAATTATACTTCCCTTAGGAGTATTAAATGTAAAATCTCATATTAAATTAAATTGGAAATATCTAATTATCTTAGAATGCTGGAAAAATATGAAACAATGTGCTGATCCAGAATCAAATAAAGCATTGGTTAAACCTGAGGATATCATTAAATTACCTTCCACCACGTCTTTCAGAGAATCATCCTCAGCTGTACTGATCGCATAAGATTTTCATTTCTCCATTATCATTTTATGAGGTAAGTTTCCTTGTAGCTTAGGACATTAATTTTCATAATTCTCCTTTTCTCTACTATTTTAGCATTCAACATGGAAATCCTATTTATTCCCCTTGCAATCGTGAACACAGTGGCCTTTTTAAACTCACTTGTAAGAGACACCCATTCCCTTGAAGAAACTATCGGGGTGTTTTTTCTCACATTTAATTCATGATCAATATTAAACTTTTTCATTATTCCCCTTATTTACATTTCCAAATTTTTCAGTAGATCTCTTCTTCTCTTCATTTTCTATGAAGTCATAGGTCATAGAGAATTACTTTTCTATCTTGATAGCACACGAGAATATATCTATATACGATGAAAAGGATTCTGAGACTAGTTCTAGAAAGAGAAATGGTTTTTACCCATCAAAGAATCAATCAATATTACTCCTTAGGTTATTTGTATAATCAAATGCATTCCTTTCAAACCTTTTAAAGTTATCTTCATACTTTGCAACATTCTCATCCTCCTTCTACCTCAGATTCAGAAATTGTCTTTGCCTATTCTCTAAATGGTTACAAGGAAAGTATTTTTCTATGAATAGATCTTTAAACCCCCTCCATTCCATATTTGATACTTATTCATATATTTTTTTCTTTCAAATCTATGGCCACCATTTATCTTCATATCTCATGAGGCGATAAACTGCCATGACAACTTTTTCCCTTTCACTGCTTTCTAGAGCATGAAATATTTTTTTATAAGGAACTTATTCATTGGATAACTAGAAATGAATTTTTATTCACATTTAATGTTGTTGGTTATTCCTCATGATGTGATCTAACATTGATCCCACACATTGTGGATCAGGGTGCTCTATATGGATAAGGATATTATTCATAACCTGAGTGAGTTTTCCTAGTATGGTGATAAGTTGATTAGAACCAGTTGCATCGCCAGCTCCACTATAATTATCTTGATCAGGAGGGAAATCCCAAAATGTATTACATTCATTGATATGGTGTCCATTCCTTCCACTAGGCACCATTTTTAAAAAATGGAATTTTCAAGATTAGTTTATGAATATAAATACATAATTATAAACTTGAAAAACAATTAACATAAATTGAACAGTTTATGTCTATAATACATAATCATAAACAAATTTCACTGAGGATGTATATTATCATAAATCATTTACAAGGGTTTATACATAAAATGTGAATTATCCTAAGCATATCACTCAGGAGTGTCGTAACCAAGAGTGATGCAAGGCCATTTATCGTGTACCATGATACCCCAAGTCAAGACCGAATCTACTTATCAGATATTTCACACCGAGGTGCATCTATGCCAGAGCTACCTCTACCTACTCAAATACAGACATGGATGTATTTCATGGAAAATACAAAAAATTACATCATTACCAAAATTCTATAAAGTTCTTCTATACTAATCATCAATGTCTATCTTAGGTTAATGTTCTCTAATCAGAGATTTTATAAATCTAGCTTCCTAGTTTTGTACGAATATTTCACTGATACCAACTATAACACCTCGAACCTAATTACCCAGAGTAGGTGAATTATTTCATAACATTGGAATGATCACAAAAGATCATGTCTCTAAAGAACTATTAGTTTATTAGCCTTGGAAGTACTATATAAGTTCATATGTTTTACGTTACATTAAAAAATGAAGAACTACAACAAAATTGTCTCAATAGACCACAGTCATATCCCATAAACCTCCCTGTATGTCAGTCATAATATAATTCATTCCATCTAGGAAAAAATATAACATAGAAAGGGGTGAGAACGTATGCTCAGTAAATATAACAATATAGAAGAATCATTTATAAAAAATAATACACATTTAAGGCATTGTGTAAGACTAAAATAATCATTTTAATCTTAAAAATAATAATAATATGGAAAATATAAATCAAAATAATTTATTTACATGAATATATGGATATTCTAGTAGTCGAATAATAATATTTAATATTAATATAGAATTTCATAATGATGTAATTCATAATACCAGACATCAAAACCACATTGTCAAGGCCTTGATCCAAGACTACAAATAATATTTCATCAAGGCCTTGTCCCTGGAACTTGTTTGTCTCATTAGAACTACCGATGCATTGCAGAGCTATGCCGGGATCCACCCATCACTTACTAGGTCCAATGCATTCCTCATATGAAATGTTTTAAACATACCATAAACATTCATATTAAAACATTCTTGTGAAATGTCAATACTTTATCTATAAATCATGAATGGTATAAAAAAACAAATCCATATTCAAACATATCAAAAAAAATAAATACAATATAGAAGATTTGTATCATAATAAATATACTTCAATCAAGTTTAAAATCTATCAAAGGATGTTGACATAGATTAAATGAAAACTATTTTAATGAAATAAATATTTCTATTTTGAATCCATTTTAAAGAAAACATTTATTTTTTAAATATTATTATAATCTTGTATGAAATGTTTCTAAGGTGTTATAATGGTATAAAATAGTTGCACCATCCGTATTAGTTAAAACAATATCCGTTCATTAATTTTGTCAAAAAGGTCATAAGGTACCTTTTTTGGAAAAGGACTGAAAGATTACATTATAAAACTTTTATAAAAAATAAAACAAGTGTATAAATTACTTTAACCCATAGTCTAGGAAATAGTAAATATATATTTATATACATTTTAAGAAACATGGATGTGAATGATAAAGAGGTCTCAATAGATAATTACGTATAAACAACCTCGAATAATGAAGGGGTTGTAAAATTAACCCCTACATTGTAATTATCCCTTTTCAATGGAATGTTATCATTATATATAATATTTAAAACATTTTTAATAAATTATACCTAAACCATACACATAAAAATTAGGTAATATATGATCTTCTAATATATCCGTGTTAATAATAATTTCATATTATTGTCTTTTCAGGTGTTAACTGATTCATTTCCACTTATATGTTTTGTTATGTAAGTGATGTTTATTATGGATAGGATGTATTTGATTCATATAGATAATGATATTAATTTCTTTAAATATTATTTTTATTCATCAAATTAATGATATTCATGAATGGTTACGATGAGGAAATGAATCTCATCACATTCGTAGAGACGGTAATCCATATGTACACACTAGTGAAAATATAATTACTTTTATGAGGCACCAGCCTTAAACATTACATAATCATGAGTATTTACATGAATACACATTGAGGATCTTTTCATTATTAGTGTTTTAGATAATTAGATCATAAATCATGCATTACATTCCACATTTCAACAAGGTGGGTACCTAAAAGACAGTATTATTTTTTCCCATCAAATGATACATATATAAAATAAAACATGGATTCTTTCTTGACACTTCCTCAACACTTTCATCACGTCATGTACTTTTCCCTTGACCTATGAAAAACATTTCAAAAACATGGGATGAGAATAAAAAGCCCATCAAAGGATATAAAAGTAAGGAATGAAAACATTAGTCTATGTATACATAAGAATTGATGAAATCATACTTTACTCATAAAACATAAGCACTTCATGAAATCATACGATTTATGATTAAATTATAGAAATCATAAGACATAAAGGTAAATTCAGGCATTCATAACATTCTTACGTAGGGAGTAAACGTCATGGTTATGTTTGGAATACCCATCACAGTATATTCCCTAAATCTCTTCAGAGAAACCTTAGCGTTTAACTCCTTCTCGTTACCTAATGCATTGGAAATTTATATTAGGCTCACATGCCCTTATTTTATCACGTATCCACCCAAATTCATAAACAATGACCAAGAACCATAACATAATCGTATAACATCAAACATGCATAAAGGAAACATAACAGTTCCACATTTCAATCGGATGATATCAATAACACATTGATATAATAAAAACATTATCAAAACCATTTTAAATACCAAAATAAGGAAAATTAATAAATGGTATTTATTTTTTCCTTTAAAAAAAGTTATGTATTGTAGAGGAATCTGAAACTCAAATAATGGTCATGGTGGCAGAGAAGTTGTTGTGGCCTCATATGTACGACAAAAACATTCCATTTTGTCATTTATTAAAATGCTTCGTATAAAAAAATCCTCCTTTTGAATAAAAGTAAAAGTAAAAATGGTTTATACACCATATAAAAGAACATTGTGTATAAAAAAATATGCCTCAATGAAATTAGATTGAGACAAAGTCCCATATCTCGTGTCTGACTTGACTCGATCGTTCGTTAATATCCTGAATAATAAACTAGTGTTAATTTATACTTTCTTAAGTACCTTTATATTGTTAATTATTCCTTTATATCACTTATTACCATGTTACGAACACTATGTAATTATTTAAGCTAATAACGGTCATTTTGTCGATAATTGGTACTTGAGTAAAAAATAAACTTCTTATAATTAAAAGTTGTTCATGTGGTAAAATATAAATTATATCCAGAATTATATTCATGATGTAGATATCATATATATTATATATATCCAGTATATACATGCATTTATAATATTAAATAAAATTTAGAGGTAAGAAATGAAATGCACCGTTCATAGAGACGGTAAGTCGTACGTACGCATGAATGCTACTTTCATTTCTATTTCGTATTTAATGGAATGAAATAATAATGATATAAAGGTATATTATAATTCTATTATGACATAATATGTAATATTATTAACTCCATCCTTCATACATCCCCCATATGGCATTAACTAATCAAATCACTTTGAGGGGGAGGTAGTCTACACTTCCTAAAATGAAGATATCTCATTTACCCATAATGGAAACCGTAAAGGAATTCCATAAATGAAAAATACAGAAGAATAAAAAATAATAAACATAATTTATATCATATATAAATAGTGTGACATCTTAATGGACACCATGAAAGGTGTTAAAAAAATATTGACCAATCATCGTTTTGTGCGGCAGAAATTCGCCATCCATAGAAACAGTATGTTCGTTAACCATTAGACGGAGGTTTTTGTAATTGTAGCTCTAATAATTATCATAAAAACAACCTAGTATATTTATGATAATGTTGTTGTTACAAATGAAAGGAATAAAAAGAGTTTAGGGGGTTGGAGATGCAAAATAAAACAAAAGAACACAAGTGAAGACCTTACCTTTAAATCGGGCAACTCCTCTTGGTTTGAACAAAAAGTGTTTCGTGAAGTGATTTAATCTTATGGTAAGGCTTATAGGATGCTTATAGAGATTTGGAGAGATAAAAGGAGTAGATCCCGGCTGATCCAATGGCTTGAGAGGTGTGTGTAAGGAGGTATAGGTGGTGGCCTTTTATAAGAGGGAGGAGGGGCACTCTTGGAAAGTAAAGAAATGTTACATTATATTGAAATGAGTTTCGGTTTTTAAAGAACCCACATTGATATATTTAATGAATAAGGTGATAAGAGTTCTAAATATACTCATCTAATAGGTTTTTGACAAATGTATGTCTTAGATTTTACATTATCATTTCATTTTATTTAAATCGTTCATTAATGAGGTATTCGCTGCATCATCATGGTGTCATAAAAAATTTAATTTATTTACTATCTAAAAATTATAAAACAAATACTATGATTTAGGAAATAATTTTATCTTTCCAATGACTATTTATAGTCCAAGAGATCATTTATTTAGACAAAAATAATTTTTTTTTACCTTGGTGATAAATAGTTTGGTTATAGTTTCCTTTTAAAAAACATAAAATGATATAGCGTCACTATTTCCCAAAAGTGATTCCATGGGGTCCCAAAGTATTGCACAAGGAATCCCATGGTAGTACAAGACACAAAAAGTAGCATTAGGACAGATTTTGGGGTCATCTGTTATTATTATGATATTATATTATTATCCTTAACTACCCGATTACTAATTAATCACGATAATTAAAGATAATTACCGTCGTTAGTATTCATAATGTCCAAAAACAATAGAGCCTTAATTATATAATTTGGACTTTCTGATTCAAAATATGGAATACATTTTACCAAATTCGAAACATAGAAATTGAAATAATTAATTTAAAAATAATTCCCATTGTTGAAACAAATAGTTGGTTTTTTTGAAACAATATCCATGAAAATATTGGCACTTGTTTATGCCCAATATCAAAGTGAAATTAATCCCAATGAACACCATTGTATTAAATGGTAAAAATATATTCTATTTACACTATAAAAATTATTAAAAAGATAATCTATCCATATAATTAAATTACGTGAAAAGGCAGTTTTGAAGTAAAATGCAGTATTTTTTTCACTATTCAATAAAAAATGAACATTGCCAAAAATATACCAAAAATTTATCAAAAGTAAATTTTAATTCCCAAATTCTAAATAATAAGTTTATTTTTACATATAGAGCTTATAAAATTTTCAAAACGCCATCAAAAGGCGGTAAAACAATCTTTTAAAAAATATTAGAGAATTCAATGCTTAAGATTGGATTTATTCTCAATTTAAGCCTATAAAAAACTATCTAATTTATAGATACACATAGATAAGAAAATATATTATTAATTACATACTTGGGATATTAAATCCTTCCCCCCTTTATAAAATTACATCCCCAAAATTTATTTACTTATGAATAAGTGGGTGTATTTATCCCTCATTGCATTTTCAGATTCCCATGCTACCTCTTCAATCATGTGGATTTTCCACAAAACATTTACATGATGAATCACCTTATTTCGTAACACATTCTCCCTTTGGTCAATAATCTAGAATGGTTGATCCTCATAAGATAGATTCTCTCCCAGCTGAACTACCTCTGGTCTCAAAACATGAGATAGATCTGGCATGTACTTCCTTAACATTGAAACATGAAAAACATTGTATACCTGAGATAAAATCAAGGGTAAAGCCACTCGATATTAAATTGATCCGACTCTCTCCATAATTTCATATGGTCTAATGAACCTTGGACTCAGCTTTCCTTTCTTTCCAAATTGCATCACACTTTTCCATGGTGAAACTTTGAGGAAGACATGATCACCTACCTCAAAAGAGAGATCCTTCCTCCTATTGTCCGAATAAATTTTCTTCCAGCTATGTGTTGTTGTCATGTGTTTCTGTATTAGCTGAACTTTTTCTACCAACTTTTCTACCAATTATGATCCCCTAACGTTTCTTTCACCCACTTCAACCCAAAAATATAGAGTTTGACACCGATTCCCATATAATGCCACAACGGTGCCTTCTATATACTAGAATGAAAATTGTTATTATAAGATAACTCAACCAAAGAAAGATGTTGGTCCCAAATTCCCTGATAATCCATTGAAAAATCACGTATCATATGCTCTAAAGTCTTAATTGGTCGTTCTGACTGCCCATATAATTGAGGATGAACATCTTTACAAAAATTTAATTCAGTACCCAACAACTTCTGAAGGCCTTTCCAAAAGTTAGATGTAAACCTGGGATCATGATCAGATTCAATGGTGAGGGGAACCCCATTTAACCTGACTATCTCTTGAAGATACAAATGAGAATGTTGACCTAGGGAAACATTATAACGACCTATACTTTACATATATTGTAATTACTTCAAAATTGAAGCATACTTATTAAAACATATAACAAAACCATGAAAGGACAGTATAGGTATAGTGTCTTTAGAAACTGGGAAACATAAACAACTGGTTCATAAAGCGTCTACACTGTCTCCCATTTATTTCATCATATATATAGTCCCTTTTGGAATATCTTACTTAATAAGCTTCTTCCAGACCTGGGGAATGAAAACATACAAAAGGGTGAGCTCAAATGCTCAGTAAGGGTAAACAAAAGAAATATCAATCACATCATATTCATAAGAACATAACTTTTGGAAATCTTAACCTGCAAAAGAGACCATAATTTCATAACATGGGATAAATCATAGTAGTGAAATGAAATCCCAATAATCATAAATTATAACATGAGACTTTCTGGAATACACACATAATCATAGAGAATCATTTCTTATTAGTAAAAACTCATTGCCAAGACTATCTTAGTAGACAAAGTCCATTTCTGAACCGAGTTCACTCCTCGTTTCAGTCCTATTTCACTAAACCGGTATAACCGACTATTCCAACCATGTATATCTCATGAGATATAAAATCATTACCCAATGCATTGGAGGGAGATATAGGCCCCAACCATCTCATAATGATTCCATTCTTATGTGTGCCACAAAATCATAAATCATACATCATGGCATAACTCATGTAATAAAAATGGGACCCTTAAACAACATGACATCATAAAAAAATTCATATAAGATAAAAAAATTCATAAAAATAATTCCTTCACAACATAATAAAATCAATTTAATAACAGGGATTGAAACAGAACCCTATATTATCTTAGATGGAAAATAATTTTGATAAAACACTTGAACTCCATTCTTGAGGAAAATTTCCTTTATACTTCAAAAACAATTTTCATTTCTTAACATGTCATACAATTATAAACTAAATGAATTTGATTAAAAATAAAAATTAAAACTTGTAAATGAAGCTTCTTGTAAATAATGTTTTAAAAATCCATTCATGCCGTATAAGTTGAAAAACATTCTTCCTGTACTTTTGTCGGAAAAGTCAAAAAGTACCTCGTACGAAAAACCACAAAAGATTCCTTTCATATATTTTACTAAAAACTAACCGAAGGGTAAAATTGGATTTAAACAATTGTAGGTGGATGGATATAATATTAAATATTTTGTAAACATTGATGTGGATGATAAAATACACCCCATTAAATACCGAAGTATAAACAATCTCTGATAAAAATGAGATTGTGATATTTCCTTTACCTTAGGTACAATTTTCTTTGTAAGTGTCCTAACCTCCTGTATAATGATTTAAATAATGTTATTGACTTATTACAGAATCATAATTTTTGTTATGATATCATATATGCTCATATTCTTAGCTTCATATTAGTAATATTTCATTACTACTTGTTATTCGGGTGTTTATTTCTTACTGTTCTTATGTGTGTTTCTCGAATAAATTCTTATTCTTCACATTAGGTTATAGATACCTCATTTACAGAATGGTATTATTTTAATATATATAATATTAATTCATTCAATTAATTTATATAATTATTATGCAATTAAGATCATGTAGAACGAATCACATCACATCGTGGAGACGGTATTCCGTACGTACGCACGAGCGATGATATCGTTCCCATGATCGTGGAATTGTATTAGAGTGTATGTATACTATTTCAGAATCAATACCATTTTACAATAATCATATATATTCATTACTTTCACCATTATACCCATCCAAGTAAGTTGGGGGTGGAAAGTAGATTACACCACGGCGTGGAGACGATATTCCGTACGTACACACGCACAGTGATTTCGTTTTCCGTAGGATGGATAGATGGTGAAACAGGGTTGTTTCATACTTAAAAGAACATATCATTATATGACTGATACTGATGTTATTACTTCATAATGAAACAACTAAATAAGAAGAAGTGGAAGAAGAAATAAAGATGAAAGAATCGGTAACGGGCATTACCTCTTCTTTGAAGCGCTTCATTGAGACTTCCTTTTAGGGCAGTAAACATGGTCATTGATGAAGAACAGGACTTCTAGGATGTCTCTAGGGAAGTGGAGAGGATAAATTGGCAGGGGTTTGGCCGATATTGAAGGCTCAATGTGGTGTGAAGAGGAGAGGGAGGAGGTGCCATTTTATAAGGGAGGAGAGGGGCACCTTTGGAATAACAAAAAATATTATTTTATTATAAAGTCAAATTCGGGTTTTAATAGCTCCAAACTGATATATTTCGAAGATAAGGTGGGTAGGGGTCTCAATAATCTCATCCAATAGAATTTAGACAAGTTTAGGTATCAATTTTAACATTATCATTTAGATTTAACTTTATGTTAGATAATTTAACTTTTAACTTGTCTTCTTGCTTTCTTGCACTATAAGGTTGATAAACATACTATATCAAGACAAAAGAACACAAAGTTGTTTATTATTAATATATATAACCTTATCTAAGTGATTTGGCCGAACCATAGTTTTTTAGGAATAAAATAACAATTAATAATGTAATATTTGTTTTAAAAACTATTTTATGTCAATTATGAAACTATTTAGTAATTGATTTTTGTGAAAATCTTAACAGAATGATTAGTTCAAAAAAATTAATTAAATCAACAAAAACATGTCATATTAACCTAGAAAATTAGTGTAATTCATAAAAAGTCTCAAATTACATTTATTTGGGTATTTATAACATCAATTATGTCAATATTTCATTCATCAGATAATTACTGCATCAACTTTGTGTTATAAATAAATTAAATAATTTAATATCTAAAAATTACAAAAAAATACCATTATGTAGGAAAGCTTTTTATATTTCTAATGTATATTTAATGTTGAATTTATCTTATGTATAACCCAATATTAAAAATGATATACTTATTAAACTTTGATTTTAACCATTTTAACCCTTCTTTAAATAAATTAATAATAAATGTCCTAATCTAATCCATGTGGGCCTAAATGATCATATTTTATTCCTAAGGTTATTTTTGGTAGAATTACACTTATCCAATAGAATTAAGACATGTTTTAGGGTAATAATAATATCATTTTTACTCTTAATTACCCTATTACTTTTAACTGTGGTGAATAAAAATAAAAAGTTACTATTCACCAAAAAATTATTTTCGTCTCATTGAACCACATTTTACTTACTGAAATCAATAGTGTCTCTCAGAATTTCGAAATTTCACTCACATAAGCGGTGAAATAATGTTTTATGACAAATTTAGTTTTTTTAACTACCACTTAGTGGTTTCACTATTCATCAAAAATTGAATGTTTTCAGAAAAATACCAAAATTTCACCCTAGGATAATTTCGATATTACGAATCCAAAAATGAAGTCCATTTTGAAAAATAAAATTTCTAAAATTTCAAAAAGTGGTTATTACTATTCATAATTGCTTGTTTTAATAATATTTTAATAGCATATCGTTGTTTAGTGATACTCGGTATTGCGTACGACGCAAGCTATCGAGGAAGCTCGTGGTTGCGTGTAAAGCAATTCAAGCTAGTGTTGTGTGTAGTGAATGTTTCCTTTGATGATTTAAGAAAACAAAATATTTCTAATAAAATTCTCGGGCGTTACATTCTACCCCCCTTAAAATGAATTTCACCCTCGAAATTTGTCACTTTGTAACAAATAGATGAGGATACCTCTCCCACATCATCACCTAAAGCTCACATGTAGCTTCTTCTAATTGGTGGTTCCTCCATAAAACTTTCACCAATCTAGTGGTCTTGTTTCGTATGACTTTTTCGCTACGATCTAGAATCACTATCGGCTGTTCTTCATAAGAAATATCTTGCTCCAGCGGTATTACTTCTGAGCTGAGTACATGTGAAGGATCAGGTATGTACTATCTCAGGAGAGATACAAGGAACACATCGTGATCTTGAGAGAGATTCGGTGGAAGCGACAACCGGT
Source organism: Viscum album (assembly GCA_963277665.1). Taxonomy (NCBI): domain Eukaryota; kingdom Viridiplantae; phylum Streptophyta; class Magnoliopsida; order Santalales; family Viscaceae; genus Viscum; species Viscum album. The sequence continues at coordinate 1,718,660,265 of OY728130.1, forward strand.
AAGCTACCTTTCCAACACGATCCAGTATTTCTAAAGGACCGATATATCTAGGGCTTAACTTCCCCTTCTTTCCAAATCTCATGACCCTCTTCCAGGGAGATATTCGTAAGAACACTTTATCACCCACTTCAAACTCTAGGTCTTTTCATCGGTTGTCGGCATAACTTTTATATCGACTCTGAGCTGCTCTTATGTGTTTTTGAATAGATATGACCTTTTCTTCCATTTCATCAATGAGATTAGGTCCTAATAGCTTTCTTTCCTCAAATTCATCCCAACAAGTTGGAGTCCTGCATTTCTTTCCATAGAGAGCTTCATAAGGAGCCATCTGAATACCGGAGTGAAAGCTATTATTATAAGAAAATTCTACCAAAGGTATGTGTTGATCTCAACCACCTTTGAAATCCATAGAGCATGCTCTCAACATATCATCTAGAGTTTGAATTGTTCTCTCAGACTGACCATCTGTCTGAAGATGATAAGCAGTGCTGAAACTCAACTCTGTATCCAGTGTATGCTGAAGACTTCGCCAGAACTCCGAGGTAAATCTCAGATCCCGATCAGATATAATAGAATGTGGTACTCCATGCAATCTTACCACTTCCTTTACATATATCCTGGCAAGCTGATCCTGAGAGAAATCCTCTCTAATAGCAACGAAGTGTGCAGACTTTGTAAGACGATCAACTATGACCCAGATAGCATTATTGTATTTGGATGTTTTAGGAAGTCCTGTGACAAAGTCCATAGTGATGTTTTCTCATTTCCATTCGGGTATGGGTAATGGTTGTAACATCCCCTTATACTTCGGTCTCTCAGCATTAACTTGCTGACAAACCAAGCATCGAGAGACATATTTAGCAACATCCCTTTTCATGCCATTCCACCAGAAGTACTCTTTCAGGTCCATATACATCTTCATGCATCCAGGATGAATAGAGAATGAAGAACTATGAGACTCATCTAGCAGCACCTTCTTTAATTCGGGGATGGGAGGAACACAAACCTGATTCCTAGACTTTATTATCCCATCACAATCCAGGTTGAATTTAGGAACATTTCTCACCTTCTTTTGTAACTCTAAATCTTCTTTCTGTGCCTCTTTAATCTTCACATGTATAGATGGTTGAACATTCATTTGAGAAAGATACGATTTTCCCCCTTCCATTATAATTCCATGATCCATCCTTTGTAAATCCATAAATATTGGATCTTTTGTCATCCTCATCATGGATAAACTGGCATGGTCTTGTCGACATAATACATCTTCCACCTTGTTTGAATTCCCAGGGTGGTAATGAATTGAGCAGTCATAATCCATAATCAGCTCCAACCATCTTCTTTGGTGCATATTCATATCCTTTTGTGTGAAAATATACTTTAAAATTTTATGATCAGTATAAATATCAGACCTTTCACTCTAAAGAAAATGCCTCCAAATATTTAATGCAAAGATTACCGTAGCTAACTCCAAATCATGAGTTGGGTAATTTTGCTCATGTATTTTAAACTGTCGTGAGGCATAATCTATCACCATATCATTTTTCATGAGAACACACCCCAATCCCTTCTTAGATGCATCACTATAGATCACAAATGTAACGCCCCGACCCTAGTTACCCAGAGTCGGTGCATTATTACATAACATTGGCATGATCATGAGAAAGATCAAGTCTCGAAAGACCGATTAGTTTAGTAGCCTTGGAATAACTAGATACATCCATAAATGTTTACATTACATCATAAAAAAAACATCTTGTCTTCATATCCCCTCATACTATCCCTGCAGGTCATTCATAAATTACTTCTTCATAATCCTGGAAAAAAATTAAAACATTGAAAGGGGTGAGCTCGGATGCTCAGTAAGGATAACATTATAGCAGAAGCTTTCATAAATAAGCATAAACACTTAAGGCAATTTATAACTAAAACAAAAGCCTTTGAAACTTGAACTTTCAACATGGTATGGCATAAATAAAATGAAATAATGCCATTTACTTACTCACATGGATATTCTACTAGTCGAATGATCACATGCAATATCAATAACCACTTTCATAATGATGGAATGCATAATGCCAGACTATCATAACCACATAGCCAAGGCCTCGTGCCAAGACTACAAATAAGATTTTGCCAAGGCCTTGTGCCAAGACACTAGTTTGTCTCATGAGACCTACCGATGCATAGAGGAGCTATAGCGGGCTCCACCCGTCACTTATTAAGTCCAATGCATTCCTCATATGAATAGGTTTAAGCATAAAATAAACATTCGTATTAAAACTAGCATACGAAATGTCAATACTTTAACCACAAACCATGAATGGTATAAAAATAGAACATCCACAGTCAAATATAACTCATTTGATACAATATGGAAGATTGTATTGTATCACATTTACCTCAATCATGAATAATGAAGGATGTTGACATAGATGAAAATAATCATCAAAACTATTTGAGAGAAATATCCCCCTTTTCTTGAAAACATTTAAAAGTCACACTATTTGCCAAGAAGCCATTTAAAAATAGATTTTTGAATCAAAGTGTCCCATACCACTTTGAAACCTTTTAAAAGGATTTTTAATTTCTAAACTTTAATGTCCATATAAATAAATCCTTAAAACCATTTTTAAAACATGGACATTAATGAGAAAGATTTAGATGAATAAGTCTTTAAAACATTTAAAAATGGTATTTTAGTTAGAGATTCTAACCAACAGAGAGACACTTGAATGAAAATAATTGAGGTAATCAAAACTTTGTAATATCATGAGAATAAAGGGAATTCATGATATACTATGTCAAAGTACATTATATACACCACATAAAAGTGATTTGGTGTATATCAACAAAGAAGTCTCAATGGAATGTAAGTTGAGATGAAATCTCTCATAAAGGCCATATCCTTAGGTTAAGGATAAATCAACAACATAATTATGTGTGAAAAATATAAATACACTAAATATGATTGGATATTCAGTGTAAAACAATCAAAGTATATTCACACATATTCCTGTAAAAACAACACCAACGAATTGGATGTTTAACTCAACAAATGGTGAAAGAGTTAAAATTACTCTTATCAAATTCATATCAATGACTTGAGAATTTTCAATGGAGTGATTATGTGTATCAAAAGTATATCCACAGGAAGGGGAGTGGAAATTATGACATAGTCAAATGAATAGTGATTCCACACATAATCTTGGGGTAATCTAATCAATGAAATATGCGTAAAGCCAAATGAGTGGAAATTGAAATCTCAAATTCCCTTATTGATTAGGTAACTTAAGAAACAAACACCCATGAAAGAAAGATCATACCATGATGATGTAAATACCCATAAAATAATTTATATTACACAATGAATACAATCATGGGTAGTACACATACACCACATGCAATAATTAAGTGGTGATCAATGGAATTCTCACGGAATTAAAAGTGAGACAAGAAACCCCTTACCACGTTAATCAACTGAGTCGCATGGCCAAAAGTTAATAACCACCAAATGATTTACAGAATAATCATGAATATAAAGTGAATCATGATAATATATATCAAATGGAAGTACACAATACACCACTTTCAATAATTTAGTAGCGAACAATGGAAATCTCACGGAATTGAAAGTGAGATAAGAGAATCCCTTACTTTGTACTTTTTCCTTGGTCGATGGTAGGTTTACCTCCTGTATAATGGTGAAATAATTGTTATTGAATAATACAAGAATCAGTTACTTTAATATGATATCATATATGATCTTTTAACATTGATTTGTTAATAATATCTTAGAATTATCGTCATTTCAGGTGTTAACGGGTTCATTTTACTTTACATTCTTTGTTATGTGAGCCATATTCGTTATTAATGGGATGTATATTATTCATATCCAGAATGGTATCAAGTACTTAAAAATCATTTTTAAATCATCAAATGATAATTATACTTGAATGGATACGATGGAGAATGAATCTCATCGCGTTCGTGGAGACGGTAGTCCGTACGTACGCACGAATACTACTTCCATTTAATTTTTATTTTAAAAGAATAGAATCCAAATGATACATAGGTATATTACTATTCCAGTAAAATATAATATTTTATATATGTTACTTAAGTTCATTAACACCATCCTTTATACGTTCCATGTGTGGTATGAACGAGTCATATCATTTTAAGGGGGCGGTAGTCCGCACTTCCTCAAATGAAATTATCGTATGTATATACAACATGAAACGAATAATTGTATGAAATAAAATGGAATTACAGAAGCTTATATATAAAATATATATCATTAATATCATATTTAATTACAGTTCCATCCTAATGGCCACCATGAGAGGCGGTAAGATGTATTTGAACAATCATCGTTTCATGAGGCGTTAGTTTGCCATCCACAGAAACATTATGTTCATCATCCATTAGATGGAGTTGTGTGAATGTGTAGTTTGAATCCTTCTTATAACAACATCCTAGTATATTGTGGATACTGGTGTTGTTACAAAAGAAAGGAAATAAAAAGAGTTTGGGGGTTGGAGAAGCAAAATAATTGAAAATAATTTAAGAGAAAAAAGTTACCTTTAATTTAGGTAACTCACTTTGGTTGGAACCAAAGGACTTCTTGAAATGCTTTCTGCCTAAGGGGAAGCTTGAAGGAGGAGTAGAGGGATGTGGGGAGCTTAGTTGGGCAGAGTTTGGACGATCCAAGTGTCTTGAGAGGTGTGAGGAATGAGTAGAAGTGGTCTCCTTTTATAAGGGAGAGGAGGGGCTCTTTAGGAAAGAGTGAAAGTATTACTTTATAATATAATTATATTCGGTTTATAATGGTCCAAAAATCATTGAGGTCGAAGATAAGATGACTCATATTCTAAATAACATCAACCAATGAGAATTGGACAGGTTTTAGATAATATTTTAATCATTATAATCTTATTTATTTAAATGATTTATTAATGAGGTAAACATTGCATCATTATTGTGTCATTAATAATTTAAATTATTTGATGTCTAAAAATTATAAATAAAATATAATTATGTAGGAAAGCTTTTTAGCTTTCTAATGAATATTTATAATCGAAAATCCAACATGTATAACTCTATGTAAAAATTGTTCTTTTAAAAGATGTAGGCTTATGCCATTTTTGTATTCATTTTAACTTAATTAAAATAAAGTGTCATTATCACTTTCAAGTGGATCAATGGGGTCCCAAAATTGACCCAAATATGCCCATGGTCGACCATGTATCAACCAATAGGGTTAAGACACGTTTTAGGGTAATTTAGTATTATTATAATATTATTTTTTAACCCTTATTTACCGGATTTACCCTTAACCATGGTAAATAAAATATTTACCGCAGTAATTATTCAAAATGTCTAAAAATAAAAGTTACCTATTTACACAATTTGAACATCCTGATTCCAAATATGGAATCTATTTTTCTAAATTCAAAACACAGAAGTGGCAGAAATTAATTTAAAATTAATTCCCGCTGTCAAAACAAAAAGCGTGTTTTTAAGAGATAATAACTATCAAAAGATTGACACTTGTTTATGTTCGGTTTAAATGTAAAATTATGTCCAATGACCAAAATTATATTAAATGGTAAAAATATATTCTAAATATACTTTAAAACCACTCAAATTCATAATTTATCACTATTAATTATTTTGATTAAAAAAGTTGTTTTTAATTAAAATTTAGTAATTTTTACTATTCATCAAAATATGAAAGTTATCCGAAAAGTACCAAAATTTCACCTTAGGGTAAATTTGATATTCCGAATCCAAAAATGAAGTCCATTTTGAAATATAAAATATATATAATTTCAAAAAATTAAGTATTACTATTCATAACGGCTAGTTTGATCGGTTGTGGTGTGTGTTAAAACTCGAAGTTGCGTACAACACACGCTGCTGTTTTATTCAAAGGAAAGCATACCGTGGAAGCTTGGGATGTTTTATTTTAAATTTTTTGATGTCCCCATTTAGTCAAAAAGTTTAAAATATTTTATTTAAAAAGGGTTCACTATTAAAATTTGGTAAAACTACAATACTGAAGATGAATTTGTTCTTACATTATGTCTAAGAAACTCATAATATGGATTCTAAAATTATAAGGATTATATAAAGTTTAAAATTTAGTTAATACTATTCATAACCTTTTTTTGAACGGCTTGTTTGGTAAGTCATGGTGCGCTTGAACTCGGTGTTGCGTGTAGTGCAAGTTATTGAATTATTTTGAAGAAATAACACACTATGAAATCTTGGGGTGTTACATTCTGCCCTCCTTCAATAAATTGCGTCCTCGCAATTTGAAATTGTTCTTCGAAAATAAAAGGTTGAAAATAGAAAATATATTTGTGGGAAAACCCACATCGGAAATTGGTTTACTAAAATTTAGTCTTAATATGAGGAAAAGAGAAATGAAAGGGTCACCACCAAATTATGATCTCGATTAGGAGAACGTCGGTGGCAATTAGAGACATATAATTGGAGGAAAAACGTAAATATTTATAGGTAGTGGTTGAGGTAATCAATCACAAACAAGTATAAAATTGAGGTCCTTAAACTCATCAATCTATGATGATTTGAAGTACCATCGGTTCAACAAAATATAGGGTGTTGGGATCACACATTTTTGACATTTCAAAATATCTTAGTTGAAATCCCACATCGAAAAATGAATTAATGAGGCCTCTATTTAAAATAAAGAGTGGAAAGTATGAAGATTACCGAAAATAACACATACTAGGGTTCCATGTAGGAAAATATGGATATGGAGGAGAAATCTAACCATCAATTATCTGATGGAGAGTGGTAGAGAACATGGCTATGAAAAGGCCAACAATCCCAAAGCCATAAATTAGTGATGATTTAAGGTACCATCTAGGACAACATTTTTTTTAAGTTACATTACATAAGGAAGAGGAATTCATTTATGATATTGACTAAGAACATTATGAGATATACTTAAATTTTAAGTAGATTTTCATTCTTTAATAAATTTCCACCACTAACTCAATTTTTTTTAAACGATGAGTATTCAAGAAGACTTGGTCACACTGGAAGAGCTAGAATAAACTTCTATAGAATCACATGATCCATGCAGGATAAACCATATATTTACATTGTCTTTGAAGATTAATCAAAACCAAAATGGTTAGTGAATGATCTAATGATCCCCCAAAAGGATATTCATTGAGATAAATATGCACTAATATTAATTTATAAAATTAAACCAACAATACCCCAAAGTTAAATAGATACCATTCAATAACCAATTGTCCTTAAAATCCTTTAATATAATCCAAACTAATATTGAAACCCAAAACATAGAAGAATTTGATTATGTAGTCTCCCATGTTACATTGTATCTCCAAATGACATCAAATACTCTTAAAGTCACATACTTAAAAGTAATTAACATCATCACATATTCTCTGTTATAGGTTAATCATTTCCATAAATAACCCAAATCACTATAAATCAACAATAAAAATGTAGATAAAAATCCACCATTACTCTACAAATGAAACCTCATTGTATTCTATTTTCCTTGGGCATATAGTGTTCCTAACAAAACGAACATCTTCCAAAATAACATTTATCACTTAATCACCAAATCATTTTCCTATACCAAGGGTATTCATTTGATAAGACATAAGAACCCAAATCATCTTATTATTGATCAATAAAATCATTTAACAAAAAAAATAGTCATACTAACCAGGGACTTCACGTAGTCCAGTGGTAGGCGATAAATCCCAATCGCACATTGGTTGTGGGTTCGATTCCCACAGCTTCGTCCGACGAGACGGGTTGTCACACGGTCTACGTGTTGTCCTTTTTCAAAAACTATATTCTATAATATTACCAAAATGAGATAAATTTTTCAAAATAACATAATTTAACCACAAATGTTATATCATACTTTGCATTTTCATCCCAAATTATAATAACTTATCATTTTCTCAAACCCCAATGATCATATAAAACCAAATGGTTATTTATACCTATATCCACAAGAGAAGAGACAATTATTCCTCAAATATCATTCTCACATGGCAAAATGAGGGGTTACAAATACAAGAGAAAATTATTCCAAAGTAAACCCATCAACAAGGAGTGCTAATACATTTTAAATTTTTCTCCAACCATTTATTTCTGCATAGCTTCTTCTTTGAGCAAGAAAATATCCTATAAAATAGGACATTCACTCGGGTAATGGCCAGGTCCCCTACATTTACGGCAAATGACTGTAAATGGACTCTTGGGACCATTTTTATCTTCTTCCATAGTACTCTTCATTTTTCTTCGGCAATTCTTCACTTTATGTCATTCCTTCCCGCACGTAAAACATTTCGTTGTCCCATTGAGACACTTTCCTGGGTGTCTCTTTCCACAATTCCTGCATGATGAAAATTGAGGTTTCTTTTCTCCATGGTCTCCATTGCTGGAGATCTTATCATTTATCACCTTTCTCTTCCTTGTTGAGTCTGGGAGTTGGTTAATATATATGTTGTTGATCATATTTTTGGAAAACTGATTTGGCATAAAGACGATATCTTTTACGCCTATCAACATTCCATTTTGTTGCTCATTTCCACCACCGTTCCCACCTTGTACATCATTCTCAAAGTCACTATGACTTCCTTGGAATCCAGCCATTGACTAAAACCAGAAAGCATTGTGTGAGTAATAGTAGTCGTAAAATCATTTAGAGATTAAAATGTCACCATATTCTCAATTTGAAACATATTAGGATTAACCGAGGTCATTTACTCTCATCTTATGTATATATTACTTAAATCGGTTTGTAAAGAAAATGTAAATTATCCTAAGCATATCCCCCGGGAGTGTCTTAACCAAGAGTGCAGCAAGGCCCGTTGTCGTGCACCAGTTCCCGTTCGAGTCTAGCTCAAAGCGGTGTTTTCGGGTTTTACCCCTATGTACATCTGTGCCAGAGCCGCCTCTACCTGCTCGTATCTAGACAGGGATGTATTGCTCGGAAAACTCACAAAATCTCTACAATACCAAAATTCTAGGAAGTTCTTTTATACTAATCCTCAATGTTCATCTTAGGTCTACGTGCTCTAATCAGAGTTTATCTAAATCTAGCTACCAAGGTTTGTACTAAACTTCCTCTGATACCAACTGTAACGACCCGACCCTAGTTACCCAGAGTCGGTGCATTATTACATAACATTGGCATGATCATGAGAAAGATCAAGTCTCGAAAGACCGATTAGTTTAGTAGCCTTGGAATAACTAGATACATCCATAAATTTTTACATTACATCATAAAAAAAACATCTTGTCTTCATATCCCCTCATACTATCCCTGCAGGTCATTCATAAATTACTTCTTCATAATCCTGGAAAAAAATTAAAACATTGAAAGGGGTGAGCTCGGATGCTCAGTAAGGATAACATTATAGCAGAAGCTTTCATAAATAAGCATAAACACTTAAGGCAATTTATAACTAAAACAAAAGCCTTTGAAACTTGAACTTTCAACATGGTATGGCATAAATAAAATGAAATAATGACATTTACTTACTCACATGGATATTATACTAGTTGAATGATCACATGCAAAATCAATAACCACTTTCATAATGATGGAATGCATAATGCCAGACTATCATAACCACATAGCCAAGGCCTCGTGCCAAGACTACAAATAAGATTTTGCCAAGGCCTTGTGCCAAGACAGTAGTTTGTCTCATGAGACCTACCGATGCATAGAGGAGCTATAGCGGGCTCCACCCGTCACTTATTAAGTCCAATGCATTCCTCATATGAATAGGTTTAAGCATAAAATAAACATTCGTATTAAAACTAGCATACGAAATGTCAATACTTTAACCACAAACCATGAATGGTATAAAAATTGAACATCCACAGTCAAATATAACTCATTTGTTACAATATGGAAGATTGTATTGTATCACATTAACCTCAATCATGAATAATGAAGGATGTTGACATAGATTAAAATAATCATCAAAACTATTTGAGAGAAATATCCCCCTTTTCTTGAAAACATTTAAAAGTCACACTATTTGTCAAGAAGCCATTTAAAAATAGATTTTTGAATCAAAGTGTCCCATACCACTTTGAAACCTTTTAAAAGGATTTTTAATTTCTAAACTTTAATGTCCATATAAATAAATCCTTAAAACCATTTTTAAAACATGGACATTAATGAGAAAGATTTAGATGAATAAGTCTTTAAAACATTTAAAAATGGTATTTTAGTTAGAGATTCTAACCAAAAGAGAGACACTTGAATGAAAATAATTGAGGTAATCAAAACTTTGTAATATCATGAGAATAAAGGGAATTCATGATATACTATGTCAAAGTACATTATATACACCACATAAAAGTGATTTGGTGTATATCAACAAAGAAGTCTCAATGTAATGTAAGTTGAGATGAAATCTCTCATAAAGGCCATATCCTTAGGTTAAGGATAAATCAACAACATAATTATGTGTGAAAAATATAAATACACTAAATATGATTGGATATTCAGTGTAAAACAATCAAAGTATATTCACACATATTCCTGTAAAAACAACACCAATGAATTGGATGTTTAACTCAACAAATGGTGAAAGAGTTAAAATTACTCTTATCAAATTCATATCAATGACTTGAGAATTTTCAATGGAGTGATTATGTGTATCAAAAGTATATCCACAGGAAGGGGAGTGGAAATTATGACATAATCAAATGGATAGTGATTCCACACATAATCTTGGGGTAATATAATCAATGAAATATGCTTAAAGCCAAATGAGTGGAAATTGAAATCTCAAATTCCCTTATTGATTAGGTAACTTAAGAAACAAACACCCATGAAAGAAATATCATACCATGATGATGTAAATACCCATAAAATAAAGTATATTACACAATGAATACAATCATGGGTAGTACACATACACCACATGCAATAATTAAGTGGTGATCAATGGAATTCTCACGGAATTAAAAGTGAGACAAGAAACCCCTTACCACGTTAATCAACTGAGTCGCATGGCCAAAAGTTAATAACCACCAGATGATTTACAGAATAATCATGAATATAAATTAAATCATGATAATATATATCAAATGGAAGTACACAATACACCACTTTCAATAATTTAGTAGCGAACAATGGAAATCTCACGGAATTGAAAGTGAGATAAGAGAATCCCTTACTTTGTACTTTATCCTTGGTCTATGGTAGGTTTACCTCCTGTATAATGGTGAAATAATTGTTATTGAATAATACAAGAATCAGTTACTTTAATATGATATCATATATGATCTTTTAACATTGATTTGTTAATAATATCTTAGAATTATCGTCATTTCAGGTGTTAACGGGTTCATTTTACTTTACATTCTTTGTTATGTGAGCCATATTCGTTATTAATGGGATGTATATTATTCATATCCAGAATGGTATCAAGTACTTAAACATCATTTTTAAATCATCAAATGATAATTATACTTGAATGGATACGATGGAGAATGAATCTCATCGCGTTCGTGGAGACGGTAGTCCGTACGTACGCACGAATACTACTTCCATTTAATTTTTATTTTAAAAGAATCGAATCCAAATGATACATAGGTATATTAATATTCCAGTAAAATATAATATTTTATATATGTTACTTAAGTTCATTAACACCATCCTTTATACGTTCCATGTGTGGTATGAACGAGTCATATCATTTTAAGGGGGCGGTAGTCCGCACTTCCTCAAATGAAATTATCGTATGTATATACAACATGAAACGAATAATTGTATGAAATAAAATGGAATTACAGAAGCTTATATATAAAATATATATCATTAATATCATATTTAATTACAGTTCCATCCTAATGGCCACCATGAGAGGCGGTAAGATGTATTTGAACAATCATCGTTTCGTGAGGCGTTAGTTTGCCATCCACAGAAACATTATGTTCATCATCCATTAGATGGAGTTGTGTGAATGTGTAGTTTGAATCCTTCTTATAACAACATCCTAGTATATTGTGGATACTGGTGTTGTTACAAAAGAAAGGAAATAAAAAGAGTTTGGGGGTTGGAGAAGCAAAATAATTGAAAATAATTTAAGAGAAAAAAGTTACCTTTAATTTAGGTAACTCACTTTGGTTGGAACCAAAGGACTTCTTGAAATGATTTCTGCCTAAGTGGAAGCTTCAAGGAGGAGGAGAGGGATGTGGGGAGTTTATTTGGGCAGAGTTTGGACGAACCAAGTGGCTTGAGAGGTGTGAGGAATGAGTAGAAGTGGTCTCCTTTTATAAGGGAGAGGAGGGGCTCTTTAGGAAAGAGTGAAAGTATTACTTTATAATATAATTATATCCGGTTTATAATGGTCCAAAAATCATTGAGGTCGAAGATAAGATGACTCATATTCTAAATAACATCAACCAATAAGAATTGGACAGGTTTTATATAATATTTTAATCATTATAATCTTATTTATTTAAATGATTTATTAATGAGGTAAACATTGCATCATTATTGTGTCATTAATAATTTAAATTATTTGATGTCTAAAAATTATAAATAAAATATCATTATGTAGGAAATCTTTTTATCTTTCTAATGAATATTTATAATCGAAAATCCAACATGTATAACCCTATGTAAAAATTGTTCGTTTAAAAGATGTAAGCTTATGCCATTTTTGTATTCATTTTAACTTAATTAAAATAAAGTGTCATTATCACTTTCAAGTGGATCAATGGGGTCCCAAAATTGACCCAAATATGCCCATGGTCGACCATGTAACAACCAATAGGGTTAAGATACGTTTTAGGGTAATTTATATTATTATAATATTATTTTTTAACCCTTATTTACCGGATTTACCCTTAACCATGGTAAATAAAATATTTACCGCAGTAATTATTCAAAATGTCTAAAAATAAAAGTTACCTATTTACACAATTTGAACATCCTGATTCCAAATATGGAATCCATTTTTCTAAATTCAAAACACAGAAGTGGCAGAAATTAATTTAAAATTAATTCCCGCTGTCAAAACAAAAAGCGTGTTTTTAAGAGATAATAACTATCAAAAGATTGACACTTGTTTATGTTCGGTTTAAATGTAAAATTATGTCCAATGACCAAAATTATATTAAATGGTAAAAATATATTCTAAATATACTTTAAAACCACTCAAATTCATAATTTATCACTATTAATTATTTTGATTAAAAAAGTTGTTTTTAATTAAAATTTAGTAATTTTTACTATTCATCAAAATATGAAAGTTATCCGAAAAGTACCAAAATTTTACCTTAGGCTAAATTTGATATTCCGAATCCAAAAATGAAGTCCATTTTGAAATATAAAATATATATAATTTCAAAAAATTAAGTATTACTATTCATAACGGCTAGTTTGATCGGTTGTGGTGTGTGTTAAAACTCGAAGTTGCGTACAACACACGCTACTGTTTTATTCAAAGGAAAGCGTACCGTGGAAGCTTGGGATGTTTTATTTTAAATTTTTTGATGTCCCCATTTAGTCAAAAAGTTTAAAATATTTTATTTAAAAAGGGTTCACTATTAAAAGTTGGTAAAACTACAATACTGAAGATGAATTTGTTCTTACATTATGTCTAAGAAACTCATAATATGGATTCTAAAATTATAAGGATTATATAAAGTTTAAAATTTAGTTAATACTATTCATAATTTTTTTTTGAACGGCTTGTTTGGTAAGTCATGGTGCGCTTGAACTCGGTGTTGCGTGTAGTGCAAGTTAATGAATTATTTTGAAGAAATAACACACTATGAAATCTTGGGGTGTTACAACAAACCTTTCTCCACTACAAGGCAGTGTGAGCACAGGTGCACTGGATAACCTTCTTTTCAACTCCTTGAAATTCTCTTCACATTCATCTGTCCAAACAAACTTAACTCCTTTCCGAGTCAACTTGGTTAGTGGATTATATAATCGTGAAAAATATTTCACAAAATGTCGATAATATCCAGCCAAAACAAGAAAACTTCAGATCTCAGTTACTGTTGTTGGTCTCGACCATCTTTTGATAACCTCTGTTTTTCTTGGATCCACAGATATCCCCTCTTTTGAGATTATGTGACCCAAAAATGCAACATTTTGAAGCCAAAATTCACACTTGGTAAATTTGGCATAAAACTTCTCCTTTCTGAGGGTCTTCAATATAATTCTCAAGTGATCTTCATGTTCTTCGTTTATCTTTAAATAGGCAAGAATATCGCCTATAAAGACTACCACAAATTGATCGAGATAGTCTCTAAAGTCTCTATTCAAAAAATCAATGAAGATAGCAGGGGCATTAGTAAGACCAAATGGCATCAATATAAATTCATAGTGTCCATACCTTGTACGGAAATCCGTCTTTGGTATATCGTCCCTTTTGACCCTTAATTGATGATACCCTGAACGAAGATAAATCTTGGAAAAGTATTGAGCTCCGCGTAGTTGGTCAAATAAGTCATCAATGTGTGGGAGAGGATATTTGTTCTTGATAGTGAGCTTGTTAAGTTCTCGATAATCAATGCAGAGTCTCATTGATCCATCTTTCTTCTTAACAAATAGAACAGGTTCTCCCCAAGGTGATGCACTAGGGCGTATGAATCCCTTATTAAGATTCTCTTGGAGTTTCTTATTTAATTCCTGCAACTCAATTGGGTCCATTCTATAAGGTGTCTTTCAAATAGGAAAAGCACCCGGTACGAGTTCTATTGAAAACTCAACTTCACGCTTTGGTGGAAGACCCGGAAATTTCTCCAGAAAGACATCATCAACCTCCCGTAAAATGGGAATATTATTAATTGTGAGTTTCTCACCAAACATTTGAGATATAAAACTCTCATTTAGTGGAATCAGGACCCATAATATGGAAGAAATTTCCACTGGAAGGTTATGTTCATCCTTGCATCGATAGACGATCATAGATTGATCTGGAATATGAAATGTCACTTCCCTTATTTGGCAATTGATATGGGTTCCATATAAAGAAATTCAATCCATGCAAAGAATCACATCAAATTCCACTATAGGATGGATCACAAGATTTTCAGGAAGCACTTTCCCACAAACTTCAATCGGGGAAGAATTATAAACATTTGATGCGACTTTTGTGCCATTAGGTGTTGACATAGCTAACTCAACATCTAATTGTTGAGGTAATATGGTGATACCCTTAGAAAAATCTGCAGAAATAAAAGATTGGGTGGATCCAGAATCAAATAATACATTTTCTACTTTAGAGTGGAAGGTAAGTGTACCTTTCACCACATCGTTATCGTAATCCACATAAATGATAGAAATTACATGTGACTTTCCTTTTTCTTTAGCCTTAAGTGTTTGTTGACGTCGACCATCATCATTAACCCTTGGATTAGGGCATTTATTGGCATAATGCCCCATCTCCTTGCACTTGAAACATTGAAGTGTAGTAGGTTCATTCTGTGTATCCCTTCCTTTGTTTGCATCATTATACATCTTCTTCCCATCATTGCAGCATTCAAATGCCCGATGACCTTCCTTTCCACATTTGAAACATTTACTTGTCCCTTTAAGACAACTCCCTCCATGTTTCTTTCCACACATTGAGCATAAGGGAAAGCTCATCTTCTTTTCAGTGTGCTCTTTATATTTTCTTTTGAATTCCATTTTCCTCTTCTTATCAAACCCATATGAATGATGGCTTACTCCAATCTCCATCTCATCATTGAGAGCACATCGAACGATTTCCTCGTAGCTATTGAAGTCCCTTATGGCTTACTCCCTTCAAAGACTTCGTTTTTAGCCACTAAACAATCGATTGATCTTACTCTCAGGTTGGATAATAATACCAGAAGCATACCTTGCAAGTCTTGTAATATTTGATTCATAGGTACAAACAGATTCATCATCATTTTTCTTCTGTTCAAGAAACTATTTCTCCATCTTTGTTCGGAGATTAATAGGGAAGTACTTATTGAAAAATAAGTTCTTGAACTCGTCCAATTCCATGGACTCAATTTAATCCCTTTGCCTCATATTCTTAATAAGATTCCACCATTGATTAGCATCTCCTTCCAAATGATACACTGCTAGGATGAATTTATTATGTTCAGAACATTGAAGAACTGAAAATAACTTTTCATTAGTACTAATCCATTATTCAGCAACTAATGGATTAGTAGATCTGCTGAATGAAGGTAGACGCTGCCTCATGAAGGATTCAACAGATTGTTGCTCCTTCCATTGCTCGTTTGGATGTCCTACATGATTCATAGCTTGAGAAAGTTGTGTGAGAATGGCTACAAGATTTTTCATTCCATCTCCCATAATGTTTGGTTGCTCAGGGGGACAATCATTGCATTGCCCGTCGCATTCCGCATTAACACGGTTCCTTCGTGTTCCATCCATTGACTAAAACAATGAATAATAGTGTGAGAAACACTAATTATAATAGGAAAATCACATATTCAAGAATAAAATTTCACACTTAAGGTCTTATCCTAGGTTATTCATGATCATTTCTAAAACACTAATATTGTGTTCTATTCTTAGACTTATCTTTAGGTTTCTTACTAACGCTTTCACAGCCTAGTATCCAAAGGTTGACTATACCTTTCCTCTGATACCGACTATAACGAACCATACATTACATACATTGTTAATACTTCAAAATTGAAGCATACTTATTACAACATATAACAAAACCACAAAAGGACCATATAGGTATAGTGTCTTTAGAAACTGGGAAACATAATCAACTGGTTCATAAAGCGTCTACACTGTCTCCCGTTTATTTCATCATATTTATAGTCCCTTTTGGCATATATTACTTAATAAGCTTCTTCCTAAACTGGGGAAAGAAAACATACAATAGGATGAGCTCAAATGCTCAGTAAGGTTAAAAAAATAAATAGCAATCACATCATATTCATAAGAACATAACTTTTGGAAATCATAACCTGCAAAAGAGATCATAATTTCATAACATGGGATAATTCATAGTAGTGAAATGAAATCCCAATAATCATAACATAAAACATGAACCTTTTTGGCATACACACATAATCATAGAGAATCATTTCTTATTAGTCAAGACTCATTTTCAAGACTATCTTAGTGGACAATGTCCATTTCTAAACCGAGTTCACACCTCATTTCAGTCCTGTTTCACTGAACCGGGGTAACCTACTGTTCCGACCATGTCTATCTCATGAGATATAAAATCTTTACCTAATTCACTGGAGGTATATATAGGTCCCACCCATCTCATAATGATACCATTCTTATGTGTGCCACAAAATCATAAATCATACATCATTGCATAACTCATGTTATAAAAATGGGATTCTTAAACAACATGACATAATAAAACAACTCATATAAGATAAAAGAATTCATAAAAGTAATTCCATCACAAAATAATAAAATCAATGTAATAATAGGGATTGAAACAGAACCCTATATTATCATAGATGGAAAATAATTTTGATAAAACACATGAACTCCATTCTTGAGGAAAATATCATTTCTACTTCAAAAACATTTTTCCTTTCATAACATGTCATACAATTTTAAACTAAAATAAGTTGATTAAAAATAAAAATTAAAACTTGTAAATGAATCTTCTTGGAAATAATGTTTTAAAAATCCATTCATTCCGTATAAGTTAAAAAAACATTATTCCCGTACTTTTGTCGGAAAAGTCAAAAAGTACCTCGTAAGAAAAACGACAAAATATTAATTTCATATATTTTACTAAAAACTCCCCGAAGGGTGAAATTGGGTTTCAATAATTGTATGTTGATGGAAATAATATTACATATTGTGGAAACCTGGATGTGGATGATAAAATACACCCCAGAAAATACTGAAGTATAAACAATCTCGGATAAAAATGAGATTGTGATATTTCCCTTACCTGAGGTCCAATTTGCTTTGTAAGTGTCCAAACCTCCTGTATAATGATTTAAATAATGTTATTGACTTATTATAGAATCACATTTATTGTTATGATATCATATATGGTCATGTTATTAGCTTCATATTAGTAATATTTCATTACTACTTGTTATTCGGGTGTTTATTACTTTTTGTTCTTATGCGTGTTTGTCGAATATATTCTTATTCTTCTCTTTAGGTTATAGATACCTCATTTACAGAATGGTATTATTGTAATATATATCATATTCATTCATTCAATTCATTTATATAATTATTATGCAATGAAGATCATGTAGAACGAATCACATCAAATCGTGGAGACGGTATTCCGTACGTACGCACGAGCGATGATATCGTTCCCATGATCGTGGAATTGTATTGGGGTGTATTTATACTATTTCGGAATCAATACCATTTTAAAATAATCATATATATTCACTACTTTCACCCTTATACCCATCCATGTATGTTGGAGGTGGAAAATAGATTACACCACGGCGTGGAGACAATATTCCGTACGTACGCACGCGCGGTGATTTCAATTTCTGTAGGATGGATAGATGGTGAAATAGGGTTGTTTAATACTTATATAACATATCAGTATATTAGTGATACTGACGTTATTACTTCATAATGAAACAACTAAATAAGAAGAAGTGGAAGAAGAAATAAAGATGAAAGAATCAGTAATGGACATTACCTCTTCTTTGAAGCGCTTCTTTGAGACTTCCTTTTAGGGTAGTAAACATGGTCTTTGAAGAAGACCAGGACTTCTAGGATCTCTCTAGAGATGTGGAGAGGAGAAATTGTCAGCGTTTGGACGAGATTGAATGCTCAATGTGGTGTGAGGAAGAGAGGGAGGAGGTGCCTTTTTATAAGGGAGGAGAGGGGCACCTTTGGAATAACTAAAAAAATTATTATATTATAAAGTCAAATTCGATTTTTAATAGCTCCGAATTGATATATTTAGAAGATAAGGTGGGTAGGGGTCGCGATCCTCTCATCCAATATAATTTATACAAGTTTAGGTATCAATTGTAACCTTATCATTTAGATTTAACTTTAAGTTAGATAATTTATCTTTTACCGTGTCTTCTTGTTTTCTTGCACTATAAGGATAATAAACATACTATATCAAGCCAAACGAACCCCAAGTTGTTTATTATTAATATATATAACCTTATCTATGTTATTTTGCCGAACCATATATTTTTAGGAATAAAATAACAATTAATAATATAATATTTGTTTTAAAAACTATTTTCTCTCAATTTTGACACTATTTAGTAATTGATTTTTGTGAAAATCATAACAGAATGATTAGTTCGAACCAAATTAATTAGATCAATAATGACATGTCATATTAACCTATAAAATTAGTTTAATTCATCAATAGTCTCAAATTACATTTATTTGGGTATTTATAACATCAATTATGTCAATATTTTATTAATAAGATAATTACTGCATCATCTTTGTGTCATAAATAAATTAAATTATTTAATGTCTAAAAATTACAAATAAAATACGATTATGTAGGAAATATTTTTAGATTTCTAATTAATTTTTTATAGTCGAATATATTGTATGTATAACCCTGTATTAAAAATGATATACTAATTAATCATTGATTTTAACTATTTTAACCCATCTTTAAATAAATTAATAATAAATGTCATAATCTAATCCAAGTGGGCCTAAATGGTCATATTTTATTCCTAAGGTTATGTTTGGTCTAATTAAACTTATCCAATAGGATTATAACATGTGTTAGGCTAATAATAATATCATTTTTACTCTTAATTACCCTATTTACTTTTAACTGTGGTAAATAAAAGTAAAAAGTTACTATTCACCAAAAAAATTATTTTCATCTCATTGAACCACATTTTACTTACTGACATAAACCGTGTCTCTTGGATTTTCGAAATTTCACTCACAGAAGAGGTGAAATTATGATTTATGAAAAATTCAGTTTTTTTAACTACCACTTAGTGGTTTCACAATTCATCAAAAATTGAATGTTTTCAGAAAAATACCAAAATTTCACCATCGGCTAATTTCGATATTCCGAATTGAAAAATGATGT
Organism: Viscum album; assembly: GCA_963277665.1. Classification (NCBI taxonomy): domain Eukaryota; kingdom Viridiplantae; phylum Streptophyta; class Magnoliopsida; order Santalales; family Viscaceae; genus Viscum; species Viscum album. The sequence continues at coordinate 1,718,680,328 of OY728130.1, forward strand.
CCATTTTGAAAAAAAAAATTTATAAAATTTCAAGAATTGGTTATTACTATTCATAACGGCTAGTTTTAATAATATTTTAATAGCATATCGTTGTTTAGTGAAACTCGGTATTGCGTACGACACAAGCTATCGAGGAAGGCCATGGTTGCGTGTAAAGCATGCCAAGCTAGTGTTGTGTGTAGTGAAAGATTCCTTTGATGATTTAAAAAAACAAAATATTTCACATAAATGTCTCAGGCTTTAAAAAAATTATCTCTTATAGCAAGGAAATGAGAAGATTTAGTAAAGCGACCAACGATAACCCAGATTGCATTATTACCTCGAGGTGTCTGTGGCAACCCCACAACGAAGTCCGTGGATATATTCTCCCATTTCAAGTCAGGAACTGGTAAAGGCTGAAGCATCCCTTTCGGTAACATCGGCTCTGATTTAACCTATTGAAAAGTCAAACACTTCACAGTAAAATCATCAATATCTCTTTTCATTCCATCTCACAAGTAATACTCCTGATGATCTCTATACATCTTAGTACTACTTGGATGAACTGAAAACGGAGAACTATGAGCTTCACATATGAACTCTCTCTTGAACTTTGAATCACACGGCACACACAATCTCTTCCCAAATCTTAAAACATAATAATTATCAATGTTGAATTCAGGAAACTTACCCTTCTAAACCAGCTCTACCTTTTTCTGCAACTCAATGTCTTGCTTCTGTGCTTTCTTAATTCTGTCTAAAAGAGAATATTTCACTGATACCTGAATGAAAATAGAATAACATCCTTCAACAACAACTTCTATGAAAAATTTCATCAAATCCTTAACCAAAGGATCACATTTCAAATGTAACATGGTTAATGAGGCATTACTTTTTCGACTCAAAGCATCAACCAGTTTATTTGCTTTTCTCGGATGGTAATGAATTGTACAATCATAATCCTTGATTAATTACTGCCATCTCCTCTGTCTCATGTTCAATTATTTATGAGTGAATATATTCATTAATATTTTTTTGATTGGTATATATTTCACATTTTACTCCATACAAATTTTGCATCAAAAATTTTAAAGAGAAAACAACAGTAGATAATTCCAAATCATTTGTATGGTAATTTACCTCATGAGTTTTGACCTGAAGTGAAGCATAAGAAATTACCTGATCATTATGCATTAGGACGCAACCATGTCCTTTCAATAAAGCATCAATATATATAAAAAACTCACCATTCCTAGAAGATAGTGCCAAAACATGAGCATTCACCTATCTTATTTTCAATTCTTGAAAACAATCATCACATTCTTCTGGCCAGATAAAATTACACACTTCCGAGTTAGCTTAGTAATTGGACTAGATAACCGTAAAAAATATCTATCAAACCATCAGTAATAACCTAACAAACCATGAAAACTACGGAACTATGTTACATTTGTGGGTCTTGTCCATTCTTCAACAACCTTTGTTTTTACAGGATCAATAGTTATTCCATCTTTTGAAATAATGTGACCTAGGAAAGAAATTTCTTGCAACCAAAACTCACACTTGCTAAAATTCCCATAATAATTTATTACATTTATTTTTTTAAAAATAACCCTTAAATGACTGCCATGATCCTCTTTACTTTTACAAAACACTAAAATATCATCAATGAAAACAACCACAAACTTATCCAAAAACTCATTGATAATTCTATTCATAAGGTCCATGAATACAGAAGGTGCATTGGTTAACCCAAAAGGCATTACTACATATTCATAGTGGCAATATCTTGCATGAAACACGGTCTTTAGAATATCTGATTCTTTACCTTCAGTTGATGGTACCCCGATCTCAGGTCAATCTTTGAAAAATACTGAGCTACCTGGAGCTAATCAAACACCCTTGCATAATCTATGAAAACAAACAAAGTACCGGATACCACTTCATATGATTTCCCAACATCAGCTGAAGTAGTCCCAATGGATTTCACTAAACCTTTCTTCTTGTAGTTTGAATGCTTCCCAGCATTCTAGCTCTTTGTCTGACACTCATTTGCATAATGACTCATCACATTTCACTACCTGTAAATAAAATTTGGTCTTACCATCACCCTGATCTTTTTCCATGCAATCACGAGCCTTATGTCCCATGTTACCGCATTGGTAGAACGTTCCACAATTCAATAGACAATCCATATCATGCCTTTTACCACATTTATCACAAACTGGAAACTTAGTTTTCTTACTATCAGACATTTATGAAGAATTATTCCCTTCCTCCTACCACCTTGGTCTCTTCTTCTGTTGGTTGTCATAGAACACTTGATCATCGGAAAACTCCATTTCCACCTTCTCAGCACATAGAACATACTTTTCATAACTCTTGAACTCACGAGAAGCTAATGTCCATCAATATTTTGGCTTTAATCTTGAGTAAAACGATTGATTTTACTATCAAGGTCTCAGATAAAATTTGGAGCATACCTTGCCAATCGAGTGAACATTTCTCCATAAGATGCCACTGAGTCGTCCTCTTGCCACAATTCTAAGAATAGTTTTTCCATCCTATGTCGAACAGCCTTTTGAAAATTCTTCTCAAGAAACATACCTTTGAATTCATCCTAGCCGAGATCATCAATCTCATCAGTGTCCCTGATATTTTTAACCATCGACCACCACAGATCTACTTCACCATCCAAATGGTAAATAGCAAGACTAACCTTTTGATTGTATGAACACCCCATGACATTGAAAATCTTATCCAGTGCTTTAATCCACCCTTCAGATAGCACACTGTCATATGATCCTCTGAATGATGGGGGATGTTGCCGCATGAAATGTTCCACCACTAACATGTTCCTCTGCGGTTGATCTGGATGATCTCATGCATTGATACAAAAACCATTGATCGCTTGAGTCAACTACGCCATTACTACAACAAACTATTCAGTTCCAATTCAGACCATCTCAGGATGTTGATTTGTATTGTCATATCATTCTATATGCCTTCTTAGAACTGCTTCCCTATTTCCTCTATGGAAAACCATTCTGAACAAACATGCCTTAGATGAAGCAACATTGTAATCTTCAAATTCTATATCATTTCAATTTGACCATAAAAAAATATTTTTGGATTATCATTTATTATAAACCTAACTCTTAAAGTTATCTAAACCGACCTCTGATACCAACTATAAGGCCCCATCCTTCAACATTACTTAATCTGGAGTTATTAAAAGAATACACATTGAGGATCTTTTCATGTTTAGAGTTTTAGAGAATTAGATAATAAATTAGGAATTACATTCCACATTTCAACAAGGTGGTTACATAAAAGACAATATTATATTTTCCCATCAAAGGAGAAATATTTAAAATAAATCATGGATTATTTCTTAACACTTCTCGACACTATCATCACATCATCTACTTTTCACTTGTCATGTGAAAAACATTTCAAAAACTTGGGATGATGCATAAAAATCATAGTAAGGGATATAAAAGTACTGAATGAAAAAATTAGTCCATGTATACTTAAGAATTGATGAAATCATACTTTACTCATGAAACATATGCACTTCATGAAATCAAAATATTTATGAATAACTCATAGAAATCATAAGAAATAAAGGTAACATGAGGAATTCATAACATTCTTACGTAGGGAGTAACCCTCATGGTTACGTTTGGAATACCCATCATAGTATATTCCCTAAATCTCTTCAGAGAAACCATAGAGTTTAACTACTTCGCATTACCCAATGAATTGGAGAGCTATATCTGGCTCACCTTCCCTTAGTTTATCATGAAACCACCCGCCTTCATAAATAGTTCCCTAGAACCATAACATAATCATATAACATAAAACATTCATAAAGGAAACATAACATTTCCACATTTCAAGCAGAAGATATCAATAACACAATGATATAATAAAAACATTTTCAAAACCATTTTAAATAACAAAATAAAATAAAAGTAAATCATGGAATTTATTTTTCATTAAAAAAATGATATGGCTTGTAGAGGAAGCCGAAACTCAAATAATGGTCACGGCGGCAGAGAAGTCATTGTCTCCGCATACGTACGACATAAACATTCCCTTTTTTCATTTAGTAAAACGCTTCGTATAAAAAAGATTCCTTTTGAGTAAAAGAAAAATCCAAAGGTATTTATACATCGTATAAAAGAAAGTAGTGTATAAAACAAAATATGCCTCCATGAAAGGAGATTGAGATGAAGTCCCATACCTCATTTCTGAATTGACTTGATCGTTCTTTAATCTCAAGAATAATAAACATGAGTTAATTTATATTTGAATAAGAACCTTTTTCAAGTTCACTATTCCTTTTATATCACTTATTACCATGATATGAACACTATGTAATTATTTAAGTTGATAACGGTCGTTTTGTCGATAATTGGTAGTTGAGTCAAAAATAAACTCCTTATAATTACAAGTTTTACATGTGGTAAAAAATAAATTATATCAAGAATTCTATTCTTGATTTAGATATCATTTATATAATATATTTCCACTATATACATGCATTTATAATATTACATAACTTTTAGAGGTAAGAAATGAAATGCACCGTTCATGGATACGGTAAGCCATACGTTCGCATTAACGATAATTTCATTTCTATTTTGTATTTAATAGAATGAAATCATAATGATATAATAGTATATTATAATTACAGAATGAAATAATTTATAATATCATTAACTCCATCCTTCATACATCCCACATATGGCATTAATGAATCAAATCATCTTGAGGGGGCGGTAGTCCGCACTTCCTAAAATGAAGATACCGCGTTTATCTATAATGGAAACCATAAAGGAATGCAATAAATGAAAAATAAATAAGCATAAGGAAAACCTAAACATAATATATATCATATATAAATATAGTTACATCTTAATGTCCACCATGAGCGGTGTTAAAATAAGATTGAACAATCATCGTTTCGTGAGGTAAAAATTCGCCATCCACAGAAACAGTATGTTTTTTAACCAATAAACGGAGGTGTGTGAAATTGTATATCGAATACTTCTCATTAAAACATCCTAGTATATGTAAGATACTGTTGTTGTTACAAAATAAAGGAATAAAAAGAGTTTAGGGTGTTGGAGAAGCAAAATAAAACAAAATAACACAAGTGAATGAATTACCATTAAATCGGGTAACTCTTATTGGTTTAAACCAAAAGGGTTTCTTGAAGAGATTTATGAATAATGTAAGGCTTCTAGGATGAAGATAGAGATGTTAAGAGATAAAATTAGTAGATCGTGTCCAAGACAATGGCTTGAGAGGTGTCAGTAAAGAGGTAGAGGTTTGAGCCATTTATAAGAGGGAGGAGGGGCACTCTTGGAAAGTCAAGAAATGTTACTTTATATTGAAATGACATTCCGATTATAAAGGTACCACATTGAAATATTTCAAGGATAAGGTGATAATGGTTCTAAATATACTCATACAATAGGTTTTTTACAAGTTTAGGTCTTATATTTTACATTATCTTTTCATTTTATTTAAATTGTTCATTAATGAGGTAATCGATGAATCATCGGGGTGTCATAAAATATTTAATTTATATAATGTATAAAAAATATAAAAAAAATACATTGGTTATACATTCCTTTTAAAAAACATAAAATGATAAAGTGTCACTATCAACCAAAACTGATTCCTTGGGGTCCCAATGTTTGGCACAAGGAATTCCATGGTCGTCCATGACACAACCAGTAGAATTAGGACACATATTGGGGTCATTGTTTATTATTATTATATTATTTTATTATCCTTAACTACCCGATAACTAATTAATCATGATAATTAAAGATAATTACCGTTTTACTATTCATAATGTCAAAAAACAAGAGTCATAATTACATAATTTTTACCTTATGATTTCAAATATGGAATCCATTTTACCAAATTACAAACACAAAAATTACAATAATTAATTTAAAAATAATTCCCGTTGTCAAAACAGATAGCGTGGTTTTTTGAAACAATAACCATGAAAAGTTTGGTAATTGATTATGCCCAATTTCAAAGTAAATTTAATCCCAATGAACACCTTTGGATTAAATGGTAAAAATATATTATATTTACACTATAAAATAAATTAAAAATATAATCTATCCATATAATTAAATTAGGTGAGAAAGCAGTTTTGAAGTAAAATGCATTATTTTTTTCACTATTCATTAAAAAATGATCACGGTCAGAAAAATACCAAAAATGTATCCAAAGTAAATTTCAATGTCCCAATTCTAATGAATAAGTTTATTTTAAAAAAGATATATTATAAAATTGTGAAAATATAGATTTAAAAATGGTTCGCCATCAAATGGGGGAAAAACAATCATTTAAAAAATATTAGAGTATTCAATACTTACGATCGGATTTATTCTCATTTTAACCCTATAAAACAGTATCTAATTTATAAATAGACATATATATGAAAATAAATTATTCATTAATTACTTTGGATGTTACAATTTTGACATTAAAATTGAATTTAAATAGATTTTATATCATATATACATAATAATTAACATGTTATATTTATTATTTACATATATTATACATAATTATTATACCCATCCAAAAAATAATGTATTTAATAACAACTATACAACGATATGGATACGATAAGCCGTATATATGCAAGTATGGTGACATGTCATTAATAGGATGGATAGAATAATGAAGATCATTGTAAAATTTTTATAATAAAATAAAATTATTTAGAAGATACTGGACTTATAATTTTAGAATAGAAACAACAAAGAAAGAGGATGTGGAAGAAGAAACTATATTGAAAGAGGTGATGAAATATTTATCTTTTCTTTCGGTGATTCCTTTTGAATTGATCGAGAGGTCTCCTTATGTTGTATTTATGATCAAAATAAGGCCTCTAAGTTTAATTTATGGATGTTGGGAGAATATTTTGGATGTGTATGGCTGAGACAAATGGCATTGGAGATGTGAATTTCAAAGAAGGGAAAATTCCCTTCTATAAGAGAGCTAAGGGGAACCCTAGGAAATGATTGAAATATTATTTGATAATAAAGTAATTTTTAGTTTCTAATTTCTCCAAAATAATATATTTTGTGAATAATGTGGATATGGGTCGAACACCTCTCATCCAAAAGGTTTTAGACAGGTTTGGGTCACTATATTAACCTTATCTACTACATATAACTCTTAGTTTAATTAATTAACTTTTATAATGTATCCTTATATTATTAATATTATTTGTTAATAAAATCACTATAAAATTCCAAGATAAACTCAAGTGGTTAATTAATAATATACCTATTATTATATAAGTCATTTGGTTGAACATTATTATTTCGGAATACTATATCAATTAATAACGTAATGTTTGTTGTAAAAACTCTTTTATGTCAATTTTGACACTATTTTGTATTTAGTTTTTAAAAAAGTCATTAAAAATGATTGCATCAAAAAAAATCATCTAATCAGCCCTAAAATGTAATATTAACCTAGAAAATAAGCATAAATAATCAAAAGTCCCAAATTACATTTACTTGGATATTTATAATACCAATTATATTATTTTTCTCATTAATAAGGTAATTACTACATCATCATTATGTCATAAATATGTTTAAATATTCAATGTCTAAAAATTACAAATAAAATACCATTATGTATTAAGTCTTCTTATATTTCTATTAAATATTTATATTCGAATTTATCTTTTGTATAACCCTATATTAAAAATGATGTAGTTATGAAAATATGAATTTAACATTTTTAACTTTTCATTAAATCAAATAATAATAAATGTCCTAATCTAATCCAAGTTGACCAAAAAGATCATATTTTATTCTTAAGCTTTTTTTTGTGGAAGTACATGTACCAAATAGAATTATGACATATTTTAGAGTAATTTTAGTACAATTTTTACATTTAATTTCTCTATTTACTTTTAGACGTGGTAAATAAAACTAAAAAGGTTTTTTTAGAAAAAAATTATTTCCATCTTATTGGCCTACCTTTTACATACTGATGTTAGCCGTGTCTATAATGGCCTGGGTTTTTAGGGGTCCATTACATTGTGAAAATAACGTGTTGGGTTTTATGGTCTGGGAATCTAGTGAAGTTGTTCCAACGGTAGGCCTACTAGTAGCCTTAGACTATCGATAGTAGGACTACCAGTATCTCTGTCTACTGGTAGCATTATCCTAACGGTAGCAGGCCTACAGGTAGCTCTGTAACTAGAGGCCTTAGCCTACCGGTAGTAGGACTACCGATAGCTCTGTCTACCAGTAGCTTGGCCTTCTAGTGGATCTGTCTACCAGTAGCTCGACATACCCGTAGCTAAATCTACCGGTGGCTTGGTCTACCGGTAGATGCAGCCTACTGGTAGCTGGAGTCTACCAGTAGCTGCAGCCTACCGGTATCTCGGGTACCGGTGGCTCTGTCCTACCCCGCGGGTTCTTTCCAGTAGCGCTCCTTGCGCAAATAGGATCTTAAACCCTATTTTGACCCGGTTAAGACTATTTTAAATCCCAATAACCGCCCATAAATTTTTAACTGAATATTTAATGAATTATCATTGTGTGTGCATCGATTTAAACTTCCCGACCTCTAATGATGTTAGGGGTCGTGTGGTCAACCCACAACCCCCACTCACACAGTTTTGAGTTCTTATCTCAACTGTCCACGATCCTTATAACTAAGGGGTTTTCCTTGGGTTATTCTTTTCTCGATCACCCTCTGTGAGGAGTACCCTTCATTCAGACGAGGTGATTTTCGTTCAGGAAATTTGCATCGCTATGCATGAAGTTCCACGCCCGGCCTAAGCGTCGATCATTGATCAACAAGTAGGGAAATTATCCTTCATCTGTCCCTTTTGTGTATCATGCAGGGTGGGTGTGCTTCTGATTATGTAGAATTGGATAAACCAGACCTAAATGAAGATAATGAACTGGATTCTATAAAGAAAGAAGGGGGCTCTGATCATTGATGCTGTTTTATGTTATGATCTTCTTTGTGAACTGTTCGGTCTTACGCCTTCTGGAAATTGTTGTCGTTGGTGGCCTTTCTATGTGCACTAACGATCCCTTGCATCTGGTGATGTTTAAAAGACTTTTATTGTGGTTGTGAACCCTTCCCGTGTAAAGGAAATCAGTTAATTATGTATATTTGGATAAATGAATTAAAAGCACCAGGATAAATCCTTTTCAATGATAACCCCGGTTAAAGCACATGGAAATTGAAATCATGGAGTGTGTTAAATCTTATAAATATGAAAATACGGGCATGGCCCTGATTTGTGTTTGAGGTAGTGGTTTGGTTGTTTTATTTTATGTGTCGATTGCTGGAGAAGTGGGAGGGGATGTGATCCCCTGTTTTTATACTCTCGGTGGTTATGAAATTGGGGATGGCTTCCCCTATTGTTATGGATTCATTGGTTGTGAGTTTTAAGACCGTGTGGTTACCTTGTTTATATCAGAAATTGGGTTGGGATCCTCTGTTGATGAAAAACCTTTTTGGGAGAGGGGAAATAGAGCAGTGTCTCGAGGTTGTCTTTGGTTCTAGTACTTCGAGGGACCTCACTTTTCTTTTGTTGTTGTGACTTTACAAGAGAACCGGGTGTGGATACTTAAATTGACGTTTGCTTTCTTTTCCTTGCTTATGCTTGTGGTTTTAGTTGCCCAGTATTGCATAAACTTATTTAAACAATATTACCGAACATGAAACAAGAATGGGACAAATGGGTTTTGTTGGTGAGAGTCATGACTCAGACATGAGTGTTGTTTTTATCCTTTATCTGGCTAAAGAAAAACAACAACTTTGGGTGAGTGCTTGTTACCTATACTTATATTTGTTGTATTTTGTTTCTTTTTAGCACCCCACCCAAGTTGAGGACTTAGTGACTAACACTCCAATTTCATGGGGGAGGGTGTTTTTCCCAACAATATTATTAGTTGCTGGTTATTTTCTCCTTTTCTGCTCCCTTTCCCAGATAGCCCAAGTATCTTTGGGTAGGCTGTGATGGCCTGAGGTTCATTATTAGCCCAAGAATCTTCGGGAAGGGTAGTGTGGTGGGTGGAAGGGTGTGTGTGGAAGGTGGTTTCCCAAGTGTCTTTGGGATGAGGCCCTAGTGTCTCCGGCGTGGGAGTGGATCTTCTATCCTAGGTGTCTTCGGGCATGGTGGTGGTTGTTCTGGCCTAGGTGTTTGCAGGCGTGGTTATGTGTGAAAGTTGTGGTCCAGGTGTTTGCGGGCGGGTGTGGCAGTGGGACTGCGGTAAGAATTGCGGGATTGGTTCGATGCATAGGATGTCTCAATAACCAGTTGGAAAGTGGTGCGGGGTACCCAAACATCGATGTGCTCTTATTATATATATTACTTTTCTTGCATTATTTGGGTAGTGTGACTTGGTGACTCTTGGGTGTATAGATTATCTTGATAGGTGTTTGGTTTACTCCTTCTTCTCACGAGACTTTAGTACGTTCCCCCACTTGTGCACGAGATTCTTTGGTTTTCCCTACTGAATGTACTTGTATGCTCACCCTACGTTTATAAAACTGCTTTCAGGTTTCCAGGAGGACTTCGGGGATCGCGCAGGACCATACTAGCTCGAACCTTTGGGGCAGTTGCAGTTGCAGTTTTTCTTTCTTTGGTACTTACCATTGTAGTCATTTTTTGTACTTTGTGGCTTTTACTTTTTAGAACATGCATATGGGAATGGTTTACTTTTTGCTTTAGTTTTCTTTTAGTTTTGGTGTTGTTAGGTTTCATCATCTTATCTCCCGATCCTATAAAACAAAAAGGGGTAATGCCTTCTATTAGTGTGCAATTTCTGTACCCTTGGTTCTAGTCGCCACTCCAGGTTCTATTCATGGCGGGACTCGGGGGTCATTATCTCTCCTTCAACATAATGAAGGAAGGGCCTGGAAATCTGCTGACCCTTCCCTCCTTTTGGTGAAGGCGGGTCTTGACAGAATGGTAACAGAGGGAGGTTGAGAGACAGGATGGAGTCTGGAGCTTGTCACAGTGGGTATTGCATGGGATGGTAGGGAAACAGTGTTGGGTGACCTTATTACGTGAATTAGGCTAGGGAAGATAGGCAAGGACATGAGATTTTAGGACCCCCTATGATCTGATGCAAGGACTCCGGACCTACTGAACGACCAAGTGAGACCACGCTGATTGCAGGGTAGAGAGACCCTAGGGAAGGTACATTCATCATAATGACTTGTGTTCTTGTGTTTCTGGGGTGTTTTGGAATGAATATTAAATGAAAAGTTTAAGAAGTTTTAAAGAACGACATTCTGCACTACTTGGGCTTAGGAATTCCTTATTTACCTTGCATCTATGGAACCTGGAAGGTGACCACGTGTGGTAAAGGTGATCAAGGCCCCAGAGACTACCTTGGCCGATAGATAGAGAGCTGATCGAGAGGAGGAGGATGACCAATGGAAGAAGACACTTCGGTCCTTCCTGCGACAGACCCTCGAGAAGTATGAGGGCATCACCTCTGACATGAAGATAGAAGGCTGGCTAGAGGAGCTAGTGATAGTTTTCAGCCTGATTCGGGCCCCAACCAAGTACTGGTTTCCTCTGGACGTCAGCCAGATGCTGGGAGTGGCGCGTCAATGGTGGACGCTTTACCTGGGGGAGAGGGGAGAGGCTGAGCTGGCATGGGCTGATTTCGAGAGGGATTTCTGGGCGGAATTCCTTTCTTCGATGATGAAGGAGGAAAAGAGACAGGTCCCACTCTCCCTCCAACAGGGGAGTACGTTAGTGATAGAGCTAGGGATCATGTTAATAGACCTCCTACATTTTTCTCCGTACCTCGTTCCAGAAGAGGAGTCTCAGGCAAGACGTTTGGAGGTGGTGCTCTGACCCTCTCTCCAGTATGATGTTACCCCCTTTACCCTTCTGACACACTTGGAGGTCCAGAAGAATGCCGGAGTGGTGGAGAGGATGCATGATCTAAGAGGATTGTCACGAGAGGGGATCCAGCTGGGACCATCGAAGGGGAAGGCCATCAACACCAGGCCTCCAGCGTCTGGACCCTTCGGGTTCCGACCAGCAGGGAGCAGGCCACATCAGTTTCAGTTTCGATCCCATGGTCCTCGCCCTTTTCCTTCGAGCCCGGGACCGTGGTTCTTCGTCTATGGGAGCCCTGGAAATCTCTGGAGTCAGTTCCAGGACCGGTTATAGTACGAAGGTGGCAGATAGCCTCACCAGCCACCCCAGCAGCAGCTTTCAGCCAGGCCTTTCCAGCAGCAGCAGCAGGGATAGCGAGCTCCCGCTCATCCGAGGGAAGACATAGGAGGAGGGGGCCTACCTCAGGGCTCTCCTCAGGGTCCTCGACCGGGGAGTGTTCAGGGAGGTGGCCAATAGCCGAGGGGCAGAGGAGCAGGGCGTGGACACCTATATGTCGCGGAGTCAGCAGTTCCAGCAGGGCCATAGGTTGTTTGAGGTACAATCAGTTTGTTCAGTACCCTTGCTTTTGCCTTTTTCGATACTGGAGCTTCACACTCCTTTGTTTCACCCAGTCTAGCCCATGGATTGGGCATAGATACCGAGAAACATCTAGTACACCTGCTATTGAGCACACCAGTCGGAGGTCAGACCGACTTGTTGTTTGTTTTTTGGGGATGCAGACTAATGAAAGGGCCACATCAGTCTGTTAGGGATCTTATTCTGCTAAAGATACAGCCATATGATGTCATCATAGGCATTAAATGGATATTCTCTATGTGTTACATCATCGACTATTTCCGAGGAAGGGTTGTGTTCTCAATCATGGGCGGCAGGCGTGTTACTTTCACTGGCGAGCAGTGCAGTCAGAAGGGCAGCAGGCGAGAGGAACCCCTCCTCTTCTTACTAGTCAAGCTGTCAGTAGAACCAATAGATGCTCAGATAGTGGAAGTGCCAGAGATCGTCCGTGAGTTTATTGACGTCTTCCCTGAGGAGGTGAAGACTCTACCCCCTCGACGTGATATTGATTTCGGGATAGACCTACAGTCCGGAGCTCGTCTGATCTCGATGAATCCTTACCGGATGTCACCTTTAGAGCTACAAGAGTTGTGGATTCAGATTTACGATCTGATGAATAGGGGTTATGTTCGGCTGAGTGCGTCACCGTGGGGTGATCCATTCTTGTTCGCAAAGAAGGATGATGGTGGTCTCAGGTTTTGTATAGACTACAGGAGGCGGAATCAGGTGACGATCAAGAATCGCTACCCTCTTCCAAAGATAGATGATCTTTTCGACCAACTGAAAGGGGTAGGATAGTTCTCAAAGATTGACATGCGGTTTGGGTATCAGCAACTGATAATGAAGGAAAGTGACATCACAAAGATGGCGTTCAGGTGAAGATATGGACCATTCGAGTTCTTGGTCATTCCCTTCTGTGTTATGAACGCCCCGGATGTGTTTATGTGGCTTATGAACTCCATTTTCCGGGAGTACTTGGATCGATTGATGGTTGTGTTCATCAGCGATATCCTGATCTATTCGAGATCAGAGGAGGACCATGTAGAGCACATGGGGATGGTTTTATAGGTCCTCTGATAGCATCAGCTCTATGGGAAGTTGTCAAAAGGGATTTTTTGTACACGAGAAGTGCACTTCCTTAGGCACGTGGTGTCCGAGCAGGGGGTAGCGGTGGACCCATCAAAAGTTGAGGCAATTGTTTCTTGGGCAGCACCAAATAATGTGGCAGAGGTCCGTAGTGTCCTCGGGCTAGCGGGTTACTATCAGAGGTTCGTACCCAACTTCTCCTGAGTTGTATCCCCATTGACAGCCCTGACCAAGAAAGACCAGGCATTCATGTGGAGTGAGCAGTGCGAGTTAGTCTACAGTTATCTGAAGGAGAAGATGGTCAGTGCCCTAGTGCTGAGATTTCTAGAAGAAGGGGCAGCGTATGAGGTGTTCGGTGATGCTTCAGGACAAGTCCTAGGATGTGTGTTGATGTAGTGACAAGGGGTGATCTCTTATGGGTCCAGGCAGCTATTCCATCATGAGCGTAATTACACCACCCACGACCTGGTGCTTCCAGTGGTTGTTTTTGCACTAAAGTTATGGCATCAGTACCTCATCATAGAATGCTTTATGGACCTCATAGATCACAAAAGCTTGAGGTATATCTTCTCCCACTGGGACATAAACTTGCGACAACGGATATGGGTGGAGTTCCTCCAGGATAACGACTTTGGGATCTCTTATACTGAGGGGAAGGGAAATGTAGTGGAAAATTATTTGAGCAGGAGGACGCAGAAGGATGCGGTCCGAGAGTCGGCGGACGCCTAGGAGGCGATAGAGGAGTTGGCTTCCTTACACTTGGATGCGAGGATAGATAGCGGTATAGGATGCTTGTATTAGATGGCAGTGCAGTCATCTCTGTTGCAGCAAGTGGAGGAGTCTCAGTGGGGAGACACAGAGTGCGAAGTGATCCATGACAGAGTTGACCAGGGTAATGCTCCGGAAGGATGGACGGAGGATGGCCCAAACCGGATGCTTTTCTAGAGAAATTTGTTTGTTCTTGAGGCTATGTGTGGAAAGGTTATCAGTTATTTCCACAACACACCCCTGGCGGTGCACCCATGAGTTTCCAAGATGTACTAGGGACTGAAGATGCAGTTTTGGTGGCCCGGAGTTATGTGAGTGGTGGAAGATTTTGTGGCCAAGTGCTTAGTGTATCAGCAAGTGAAGGCTGCACAATGAGTTCCAGGCATCCTACTGCAGCCTCTAGATGTCCCCGAGTTGAAGTGGGATGGAATCTCGATGTATTTCATCACGGGACTACCCACGGTCCAAGGGGGGTACGATGCCATCTGGGTGGTAGTGGACCAGTTGATGAAATCGGCTCACTTTCTGGCGATCATGGAGTAGAGTGCAGTGGATGCTTTGGCGTGAAGGTACGTGGATGAGGTGGTGCGATTGCATGGGATTCTGAGGTCAATAGTCTCGGAAATGGATGCACGGTTCAACTCACGAGTCTGGAGAGGATTGCAGCATGCTTTTGGCACCAAACTGCATCTTAGCACTACTTTCCATCCCCAGACAGATGGACAGACAGAGCTCAACATCTAGACCGTGGAAGATATGTTGCGGGCATGTGTTCTGGACTTAGGGTGATCATGGGTATGATACTTTCCCCTGGTGGAGTTTTCCTACAATAATAGCTACCACTCTACCATTGGTATTACCCCGTTTGAAGCCTTGTACGGGAGGACATGTCGTTCACCTGTGGGTTGGACCGAAGTAGGAGAGGCAGGCATCCTTGGCCCAAAGGTGGTGCATAGCACGGAAGATAAGGTTCAACTCATATAGGAAAGGATGAAGGAGGCTCAGGACTGACAGAAGTTATATGCTGATACAAGGAGGAGGCCCTTGGAGTTTGAGGTTAGAGACCATGTGTTCTTGAAGGTCTCCCATCGGCGTGGGCAGCGGAGGTTCGGTAAGGGGAGTAAGCTTTCTCCCAAGTTCATCAGACCCTTCAAGGTGTTGTGGTGAGTCGGCGAAGTGTCTTTTCAGCTAGCATTACCACCACCGCTACTGAGGATACATGATGTCTTCCATGTGTCCCAACTCTGTCGGTATCTGTATGACGATTCAAATGTCCATGATTGGGGTGAGATGGACATCGAGGATGATGTGACTTTTGTGGAGAGACCAGTGATGATCGAGGATCGCAAGGAAAAGGTGCTTCATGCGAGAACCATTACCTTGGTTCGTGTGTTGTGGAGACATGGTGGGATTGAGGAGAGTACGTGGGAGAGGGAAGAAAAAATGTGTACCCAGTACCCAGAGTTGTTGTGAGTTTTGTTCATGGATGTACCTATTGTGGTAGAACGTTTTGTCTTTTTGGCTATGAAATATACTAGTTTTCCTTCATATTAATGTGTGTGGAAAGCCCTGACTATGGGGGAGGAGAGAACCCAACAACTAATCAAGACGCATTAAGGTGGATGCGGTTAAACCCGTACGGCCTGTCAGTGCTTCCCAAAGCGGATAATATCATGACATGGGGGAGGAGACTCCCCAACCCACATGCCTGGGCAGTTTGACATGGTATGTTTCTTGGTTCATGACAGGAAAGTGTTTTTTTAGTTAGCATGGGTTCACTCCTAAGAGGTATCCTTTGAGGTGGTTGTTCGAACCCTCTCTTTCCTTCTGGTTTGTTTGGATTCTCGAGGACGAGAATCATTTATGATGTATTTGATGTAATTTCCTGGGGTTTTAGGGGTTCATTACATTGTGGAAATCTCGTGTTGTGTTTTTTGGTCTGGGAATCTGGTGAAGTTGGCCCAACGGTAGGACTACAATAGCCTTAGCCTACCAGTAGAAGGCCTACCGGTAGCTCGGTCTACCGGTACCCTTACCCTACCGGCAGCAAGCCTACCATAGCTCTGTCTACCGGTAGCCTTATCCTACCGATAACTTGACTACCAGTATCTCTATCTACCGGTATATAGGCCTACCAGTAGCTTTGTCTACAGGTAGCTCAGCATACCGGTAGCTCCGTCTACCGGTAGCTCAGCCAACCAGTAGCTCTATCTACCGATGCCTCGGTATATCGGTATCTGCAGCATACCAGTAGCTGGAGTCTACCAGTAGTTGCAGCCTACCTATAGATCGGCTACCAGTGGCTGTCGGTAACCGGTATCTCTCGGCTACCGGTAGCTATCGCCCATCGGTAGCTCCAGCTACTAGTGGCTATGGCCTACCCTGTGGGTTCTTTCCAGTAGCTCTCCTTGCGCAAATATGATTTTAAACTCTATTTTGACCCTATTAAGGTGTGTGCGTTGGTTTAAGCCACCCGACCTCTAATGACGTGTGGGGATGCATGGTCAACCCACGACCCCCGCTCACTCAGTTTCGCGTTCTTATCTCTACCGTCCTTGACCGTTATAACTAAGGGGTTCACCCAGGGTTATTCGTTTCTCGATCACCCTATACGAGAAGTACCCTTCATTTAGATGAAGCGATTTTTGTTCAGGCGATCCGCATCGCTATGCGTGAAGTTCCGCGCCCAGCCTAAACGTCGATCGTTGATCAATAAGTAGGTAAATTCTCCTTCATCTCTCCCTTTTGTGTATCATGCGGGGTGGGTGTGCTTCTGATCTTGTAGAATTGGATAAAGCAGACCTAAATAAACATAATGAACTGGATTCTATAATGAATGAAGGGGGTTGTGATCGTTGAGGCTATATTATGTTATGATCTTCTTTCTGAACTGTGTAGGCTTACACCATTGTAAAATCATGGTTGTTGGTGGTCTTTCTATTGGCACTAACAAAACCTTTCATCTGGTGATGTTTAAATGGCTTGTGTTGTGGGTGTGAACCCTTGTTGTGTAAAGGAAATCATTTAATTGCGTATATTCGGCTAAATGAATTGGAAGAAACTGGATAAATCATTTTTTGTGATAACCCCGATTAATGCACACATAAACTGAAATCATGGAGTGTGATAAATCTTATAAATATGAAAATACCGGTATGTCCCTGCTTTTTGTTGGTGGTAGTATTTTGGTTGTTTTATATTACGGGCCGATTGTTGGAGATGTGGGAGGGGATGGGATCCCCTGTTTTTATATTCTTGGTGGTTATGAAATTGGGGATGGGATCACCTTTTTTTATGGATTCAGTGGTTGTGTGTTTTATGACCGGGTGGTTACCTTGTTTATATCACGAAATGGGGTGGGATCCTCTGTTGATGAAAACCCTTTTTGGGGGAGGGGACACAGGGCAGTGTCTCGGGGTTGTCTTTGGTTCTAGTACTTCGATGGATCTCACTTTTCCTTTTTTGTTGTGACTTTACAAGAGAAATGGGTGTGGATACTTAAATTGAAGTTTGGATGGTTTATTTTCCTTGGTTATGCTTATTGTTTTAGTTGTCTAGTAGTGCATAAACTTATTTAAAAGTTATTACTGAACATGAAACAAGAATGGGACAAATGGGTTTTGTTGGCAAGAGTCATGACTCAGACTTCAGTGTTGTTTGTGTCCTTTAAGATGGCTGATGAAAAACCTAAACATTGGGTGAGTGCTTGTTACCTATACTTATATTAGTAGTTTTGTGTTTCTTATTCATGCCCCACCCAAGTTGATAACTTAGTGACAAACAACCCCATTTCATGCGGAAGGGTGTTTTTTTCCAACAATATTATTAGTGGTTGGTTATTAGCTCTATTTCTGCTCCCATTCCCGGATAGCCCAAGTATCTTCGGGAAGGCTGTGATGGTCTGAGCTCCATTATTAGCCCAAGAATCTTCCGACAGGGTAGTGTGGTGGTTGTCCAGGTGTGTGTGACAGGTGGTTTCCCAAGTGTCTTCGGGATGAGGCCCAGGTGTCTTCGGGCGTGGTGGTGGTTGTTCTGGACTAGGTGTTTGTAGGCGTGGTTACATGTGATAGTTGTGGACTAGGTGTTTGCGAGCGGGATTCGGCAGTGGGAATGCTTGTGGTTGTGGCCCAGGTGTGTGTGGGTGGGTGTGGTAGTGGGACTTCGGTAAGAATGGTAGGATTGGTTCGATGCGTAGGATGTCTCAATAACCAGTGGGAAAGTGGCACGGGGTACCCAAACATCGATGTGCTCTTATTATATATATTACATGGCTTGTGTTATTTGTGGAGTGTGCCTTGGTGATCCATGGGTGGATAATTTACCTCATTAGGTTTTTGGTTTACTCCTTCTTCTCACGAGACTTTTGTACGTTCCCCCACTAGTGCAAGAGAGTCTTTGGTTTTCCCTACTATGTGAACTTGTATGATCACCATACGTATGTAAAACTACTTTCAGGTTTCCAGGAGGACTTTGGGGATCGCGAAGGACAATACTAGCATGGACCTTTGGGGCAGTTGCTGTTGTTGTTTTTCATTCTTTGTTAATTACCTTTGTAGTCACTTTTTTGTACTTTGTGGGTTTTACTTTTTGGAACATGCAAGTGGGAATGGATTACTTTTGGCTTTACATTTATTTTAGTTTTGGTGTTGTTGGGTTTCATCATCTTATCTCCCGATCCTATAAAACAAAAAGGGGTAATGCCTTCCATTTCTGTGTAATTCTATACCCTTGGTGATAGTCGCCACTCCGAGACCTATTGAAGGCGGGTCTCGGGGATCATTATCTCTCTGTCAACTTATAGAAGGATGGGCCTGGCAATCTGCTAACCCTTCCCTCCTTTTGGTGAAAGACTGTGTCACTCATATTTTGAAAATTCAATTCACAGAAGCAATATAATTATGTTTTTTGCAAATTTGAAAATGCATCTATGCGGTGGGTAAAAGATGGTAAAAAGTTCAATAAACATTTATATATCTAAACTAATTATTAAATGACTCTAATGAATTAGATTGAACATATATATTTATTATGTATCTATTCTGAACTAAAATAAATTTATATATTATAAATAATTATTTAAATAAAAATTTATATTTAAACAATAACTTGGTGTTTTTCAGTATTAATAAAAAATTTAATGCTTTAAAAAAATACCAAAAATTCATCCAAATATAATTTCAATATTAAGAATTAAAAATTCAATTATATTTTGAAAGATTAAATTTATAAAATTTTAAAAAGTGGGTATTACTATTTATAACAGCTAGATTGAATGGTTGTGGTGTGTTCAAACTCAATGTTGCGTGCAAGACAAGCTATTGTATTATTCAAATAGAAGCATACCGTGGAAGGTTGGGGTGTTTTAAATGTGTAGTCACCATGATATGAACCACTGATATATCATATAATGGTAATGATCCTCAACAAAGTATGTTGATACCCCAAATCTCTGAATCACTTCGAGAAAGTAAAAAACTCACTATAGTCTAATCCAAGATCACCTCATTCCATTATTATTGAACAAGGGTATATGATGTTTCAAAAAAGAGGAAGGAATCATAAATTTTCTCCATATAATAACCCCCATCAATAGGTGCCAAAAATGGTAGATATAAGGAGCCTTAAGATCATACAAGGGAGTGGAAAGATCCAAAAAAAAGAATGAAATTATATCACGGATGAAGGTCACACAAGGTCATGACCTATGTATTCCATAGAGTCTTCAAATCCATATGCAAAAATGAAGTAATCCCCGTGGAGGAGTTTAAATAGATAAATATGGGTGAGAATCATATTAAAACCCAATTAAATAATTAAATTTAATTCATATGTATTTATACTTTGTTTATATGAACATTTAAGGATGATGGTAGGTGTTTAGGCTATTTTAAGGTTTTCCAGACCATCACCTCACCATCCACCATGTCCTGTGCATATCCACAGTGTTATTGATCATGTAGAGCATAATTACATCACCTAAGGAATGACCATGACATTTATTTGATTTTATCTCACTATGTCCTCAAAAATCACTATGTTGAGGTCACTCAGTCCAAGTCCCCTTGGTCCTGTCCCGACACTCCATACCCACGACCACCTTTGGTCACTACCCATTTTACCTTCTCATTTCACAGACAACGACCACCCCCGCTATTATTATGTCATAGTGTTTTTCATTTTGTACCAATAAATCGGAAGACCAACTTTTATCCTTCAAACATCTTCCAATACATTTAATACCCTTACTCCATCCACAAATGAATACCAAATTCCCTAAAAACATTATAGTGCATATATTAGCATACCAATTGAAAATAAGGGTTTTAAAAATATCCTCCTATATGTACTTATCATCATCAAGAAGTATCTTCAGAGTTCAGATAAAAAATATCATGCCATTATCTTTAATGATCATATCCTTGATCCCAAAATTATTCATTGGCAATTTTGTGACTTCATTAAATGAAATCAAGATGAAATTTCATATATTATTAACCATTATGACTCTTGTATACCATAATAAAAATTCATTATTAATATGATTAATTTGTCTCCAAATCAATTTCCTCATATTCTATAACTTTCATATGATTTTAAATGTAAATTTTTAGCTAATTTACATAGGAGAAATCATTCTTACATTGGTAACATTGACGATGAACCAAATTGAAAGTCATTATCCATATATGCTCGATGATATTTATTAGTCCAAAATATCCCAGTGTTAATTTTTATTGAGTCCCATGAAAAAAATTCCCAAAATAATTATTCAAGAGGAAGACAACATAGTCAACCACAATGTCAAATAATGAACTCCTACGATGGGTTATATATTATCTAGGTTTATTATCACTGGTGGCCAATTACATCCTTATGAATTGAAAATTGTTTGAATCCTCCTATATTATGCTCGCTCCCTCTATATATGCCTGACCAACCATATTATAATTTATTATGGATTTTCATGGTCAACCATATAGATCCTTATAGGGTTCCAAATGGATAGAGAGCCAATAACTTCTATTATGAGAAAAATAATCCAATGTTATATGGTCATCCTAAGAATCATCAATGTCATGGAATCATGCTTTAATAATATTCAATATAATCTAGAACATTATATCAAAATTTTAATCTGTCTATGTGTGGTATTTGATGCATATTCTCAACTAATAATCTACATATTTCTATAATCCCTATCCTAACCAATATTTTAAACATTCATATATATCTTAAAATACTCAAGGTATCTCCATATAGATATATATTCTTATAGAAAAACATATTATCTAGTAGATACATAGTGAAATTATTCCTGATCGGTAATAAATGGTACTACGATTAAAACCAATCCACTATCACCCATACATTATAATGGTTCCTTGAGTATCATTCAACCTAGTCATATAATCTATTAGGACATAATTGAATTTCCACATGGGCACTAGAATGGGAAATATTAGACCAATAGATTGTTGATGATAAACTTTTACTCACTAAAATATAAGACATCATGGAACTCAAATAGATTGATCACTCTTTATAAAAAACCACCAAAACCACTGTCTGATGGTAATTTTCATCTCTAACAATCTAGGGTTCCCTTCCCACCACGAGATATGGGATTCTATCATATCCTCTTCCCTAATATAAGTCATAACTAAAACCCAATCATGAACATTTTTCATATTATCATCATCAAACACCCAACTAGATACTAAATTATATCATACCAAATATTCTCATAACTCTACACACTCTAGATCTTATTCCTGGTTGGTGTTTACTCATTTCACTAATTATGAAATGTTTTCTAAAGGTTCACATGCCATTTTTCATTTATCCTCAGTCACATCCGTCATCCAATCAAAAAACAAATCATGCCCCGATCTTCCTCCAAAGACATATCTATAATACCATGGACATCCTGCTTTTTCCCGCTGAGAGAATATCTAAAAAAATTACCCCTTACAAATGCATAATCAATCTCAAAGTCAATCATATTCAGATACTCTAACCCTTACCTCTTCCTCAAATTCAATTCTCACTATGAGAGTATATGTAACACCCCAAGCTTCTACGGTACGTTTCCCTTCGAATAATGCGATAGCGTGTGTTGTACGCAACCTCGAGTTATAACACACACCACAACTAATTAAACTAGCCGTTGTGAATAGTAATACCTACTTTTTGAAATCATATATATTCTATATTTCAAAATGGACTTCGTTTTTGGATTCGGAATATCAAAATTAGCCTAGGGTGAAATTTTGGTACATTTCGGATAACTTTCATATTTTGATGAATAGTGAAAATTTCTAAATATTAATTAAAAACAACCTTTTTAATCAAAATAATTAATAGTGATAAATTATGAATTTGAGTGGTTTTAATTTATATTTAGAATATAATTTTACCATTCAATTTAATGTTTATCATTGGACATAATTTTACAATTAAACCGAACATAAACAATTGTCAATCTTTTGATAGTTATTATCTCTTAAAAACACGCTTTTTGTTTTGACAGCGGAAATTAATTTTAAATTAATTTCTGCCACTTCTGTGTTTTGAATTTAGGAAAATGGATACCATATTTGGAATTAGGATGTTCAAATTGTTTAAATAGGTAACTTTTATTTTTACACATTTTGAATAATTACTGCGGTAAATATTTTATTTACCATGGTTAAAGGGTAAATCCGGTAAATAAGGGTTAAAAAATAATATTATAATAATACTAAATTACCCTAAAACGTGTCTTAACCCTATTGGTTGATACATGGTCGACCATGGGCATCTTTGTGTCAATTTTGGGACCCCATGGATCCACTTGTAAGTGATAATGACACTTTATTTTAATTAAGTTAAAATGAATACAAAAATGACAAAAGCATATATCTTTTAGAACAACAATTGTTACATAGGGTTATATATGTTGGATTTTAGATTATAAATATTCATTAGAAAGATAAAAATATTTCCTACATAATGATATTTTATTTATAATTTTTAGACATTAAATAATTTATTTTATATATGACACAATGATGATGCAGTAATTACTATAATAGTGAAAAATTAAAATAATTGATATTATAAATACCCAAATAAATATAATATGAAACTTTTAATGAATTAAACTAATTTTCTAGGATAATATGATATATTAGGATTGATGTAATTGACTTTGTTCGAAGTAATCAATCTGTTATGAGTTTCAAAAAAATCAACTATTGAATAGTGTCAAAATTGACATAAAAGAGTTCTTAAAACAAATATTATATTATTAATTGATATTAAATTCCTAAAAATATAAGGATCGTCCAAGAGACTTATATCATGATATGTTCATCATTAATGTACCACTTGGGGGTCTCTTGGATGTATATAGTAAGTTTATTAACCATATTATATAAAAATACAAAGAGACATTGTAAAAGTGAAACTAATTAACTTAGAGTTAATACTTAAAGATAAGGTTAATATAAGTACCCAAACCTGTCTAAATTCTATTGGTTGAGTGGTTTTCGACTTATCCCCACCTTAACCTTTGAATAATAAGCTTTGGAGCCATTATTAACCGAATATGAATTTATTATAAATTAATATTTCTAACTTTTCCAAAGGTGCCCCTCGCCCCTCTTATAAAAGGGCACTCCTCCTTCTCATTTCTTCACACCTTCAAAGCCTTTTGGTTCGGCCAAACTCTGCCCAAATACTCTCCCAACATCCCTCACTACAACCTAGAGGCCTTAGTTTGATCAGAAAGCCAACCTAAGGAGCCCTTTTGATCAAATCAAAAGGAAGAACTCGAAGAAGAGGTAATGATTTCACCACCCTTTTCTAAGTTCATTTCTTCTTCCACTTCTTCTTCCTTTGTTCTTACCATTCTGAAATAATAACTCCAGTATCTCACATATACTGTGATGTTATTATAAATATGGTACAATCATATTCAGTATTCTATCCACCCTTTGAATAACATGTCACCATACGTGCGTACGTACGGCTTACCGTCTCCACGTCGTGGTGTAATTGTTATTCAATATAATATTATTTGGATGGGTATAATAATGATGTGTAACTCATGTAAATAATAAATATAACATGTTAATGATTCTTTATATATGATATACCATCCATTTATATATTATTTTAATATCAAAAGAATGATATTGTCGCTCGTGCGTACGTACGGACTACTGTCTCCACGAACGCGATGAGATTCATTCTCCATCGTATCCATTCAAGTATAATTATCATTTGATGATTTAAAAATGATGTTTAAGGACTGTATATCATTCTGGATATGAATAAGATACAACAACCATGGCTTATGTAACAAAACATATAAAAGAAAATGAGTAAGTTAACTCCCGAAATGACGATAATTCTAAGATATTATTAACAAATCAATGTTAAAAGATCATATATGATATCATATTAATATATATGATTCTTGTATAATTTAATAACAACTATTTCACCATTATACAGGAGTTTAACCTACCCCAACCAAGGAAAAGTACAAGGTAAGGGTTATTTCACAATCTCTTCATTATCCGAGGTTGTTTATACGTAATAATCTACTGGGATCTCTTTATCATCCACATCCATGTTTCTTCAAAATGTATTTCAAAACATTCTTATTATTTACAAGAATATGGGTTAAAGTCATTTATACCCTTTTTTACTTTTATAAGAGGAATCTTTCCGTCGTTTTCAAAACAAGGTCCTTTTTAACCTTTTCGATAGAATTGAGGTAAGAATGTTTTTTTTAACTTATACCGCGGGTGCGGTTATTTTACGCCGTTATAAAATCTTCAAAGATTTCCTTACAAGCTTATAAGAATATTTTCAAAGAAAATGTTTTATTTTATATGGATCTTAAATGGTTTCAAAATGAAAGGAGATATTTCTTTAAAAAGAATTTTGATTTCATCTATGTCAACATCCTTTGATGGATTTTAAGATTATTTGAAGTTGATTTATTATGATACAAAACTTCTATATTGTATTGAAGGTTTTGTGATATGTTTGACTATGGATGTGCTATTTTTATACCATTCATAGTTTATGGTGAAATTATTGACATTTCGTATGCTAGTTTTAATACGAATGTTTATGTTATGTTTAAACCTTTTCATATGGGAATGCATTGGACTTAATAAGTGACGGGTGGAGCCCGCTATAGCTCCTCGATGCATCGGTAGGTCTCATGAGACAAACTACTGTCTTGGCACAAGGCCTTGAAAAAATCTTATTTGTAGTCTTGGCACGAGGCCTTGGCTATGTTGTTATGATAGTCTGGCATTATGCATTCCAACATTATGAAAGTGGTTATTGATATTGCATGTGATTATTCGATTAGTAGAATATCCATGTGAATAAGTAAATGGCATTATTTCATTTTTATTTTTGCCATACTATGTTGAAGTTCAATTTTAAAAGGCTTTTGTTTTAGTAATTCATTGCCTTAAATGTTTATGCTTATTATGAATGTTCCGCTATATTGTTATCCTTACTGGGCATTTGAGCTCACCCCTTTTCTATGTTTTATTTTTCCCAGGAAGTGAAGATGTAAGTTATGAATGACCTGCAGGGATATTATGAGGGGATTATAGTGTGGACTGTGGAAACATTATGTTGTTGTAGTAGTTTTTCATTTTATGATGTAACGTAAAACTTATGAATTTATCTAGTGTTTCCAAGGCTACTAAACCAATCGGTCTTTCGAGAGTTGATCTTTCTTGTGATCATGCCAATGTTATGTAGTTAATGCACCGACTCTGGGCAACTGGGGTCGGGGCGTTACAGTTGGTATCAGAGGAAGTTTAGTACAAACCTTGGAAACTAGATTTAGATAAACTCTGATTAGAGCACGTAGACCTAAGATGAACTTTGAGGATTAGTATAGAAGAACTTCCTAGAATTTTGGTATTGTAGAGATTTTGTGAGTTTTCCGAGCAATACATCCCTGTCTGGATACGAGCAGGTAGAGGCGGCTCTGGAACAGATGTACCTAGGGGTAAAACCCGAAAACACCGCTTTGAGCTAGACTCGAACGGGAACTGGTGCACGACAACGGGCCTTGCTGCACTCTTGGTTACGACACTCCCGGGGGATATGCTTAGGATAACTCTCATTATCTTTACAAATCATTATGAAGGGTTTATGAGTATATACTTCCTCAAAGAAAACATTTTTATGATTATGGATTATATCCATAAATAGTTCAATTTATGTTAAGTGTTTTATAAGTATGGGATTATGTATTTTGATTCATAAACTGATCTAGTTTATGCCATTGTTTAGAAATGGCGCCTAGTGGAAGAAATGGAAACCGTATCAATGCACGCACTCCATGTAGGGATTGCCCTCCTGCTCAAGATCATTATAGTGGGGCTGGTGATGCAACTGGTGCTGATCAGCTAATCACCATACTGGGACAACTTAATCAGGTTATGAATAATAACCTTACCCGTATGGAGCACCCTGATCCGCAGCGTGGAGGATCAATGTTAGATCGATTCATGATGCAACAACCACCAACGTTCAATGGGAATACAAATCCCTTAGTAGCTGAGCAATGGATATTTTCCCTAGAGAAAATATTTCAGGCTTTGTGGAGCAGTGAAAGGGAAAAAGTTATCATGGCAGTTTACCGCCTCACTGGAGATGCTGATCAATGGTGGTCATTGATTCAAAATACGAAGGAAGATGATGAAGTATCAAATATGGAATGGAGGGAATTCAAAGATCTATTTTTAGAAAAATACTTCCCTCGCGACCATCGAGCGGATATGGAAAGGCAATTTCTGAGTCTGAGACAAAAGGAGGATGAGAATGTCACAAAGTATGAGGCTAACTTTACAAGGTTAGCGAGGTATGCTGGAGATTATATTCGCAACCCAAGAAGTAAGATTGATCGTTTCTTTGATGGGTTAAAACCATTTCTCCGTCGAGCATTAGTCTCACAATCCTTTTCATCGTACGAAGACATTGTCTCATGTGCTATAAAGACCGAAAAGGAATTCTCTAAGTCTTATGACTTTAAAGCAAAGCAAGAGAAGAAGAGACCTGCTGATCAATCTGGGAATGGAAATAAGGGGAATAAGGGAAAGGTTGAATATCCATCTTGTGGTAAATGCGGGAAGAAACATCCTGGTACTTGCTTGAAGGGAATGGGAGTCTGTTACAAGTGTGGTGAAAAAGGCCACCAAGCTCATGATTGCAAGGGGAAGAAGGAAGCTACCAACGTTCAGTGCTACAATTGCAGGGAGATGGGGCATTATGCAAATGCATGTCCTAAGCGTCAGGAGAACTTACCTCAGAAAAGGCCAAGGGATCAAGGCCAGGCATATGCTATCACTACTGCTGAGGTAGAAGCTCCGAAAGACGTGGTTGCAGGTAATTTAATGGTTTCCTCAAGTTTAGCAAATGCATTATTTGATTCTGGATCATCGCATTGTTTCATATCTTCCCAGTTTGCTAAGAAAATTAGATATTTCCAATTTGATTTAATTAAGGAGTTGTCAGTTAAAACTCCTAAGGGAAGTATCGTTGCAACAAAGTTTTGTGAATCAGTCCCCATTAGAGCACATAAATTTTCTTTATCTGCTGATCTCATCGTCATACCTATGATCGAGTTTGATATAATCCTCGGTATGGACTGGCTTTCGGACTATGATGCGAAGATTTATTGTAAGAAGAAAGAGGTTACGATTCTTGATGATAATGATAAGGAACACCTTATTTTTAGAGCAGAATCGTCACCACCTAATTCTTATTTAGATCCACCCTCAATAGCTCAACTAAATTCAATTATTGGGGAGGAAGAGAATGAAATAACTGCGGGTGAGGAAAGGAATGTTAAAATAGAAGATGTACCTGTTGTGAAAGAATTTGTAGACGTATTTCCAGAAGATTTACCTGGACATCCTCCAGAACGAGAAGTTGAGTTTTCTATTGATTTGATTCCTGGATCAAGGCCTATATCGAAGACCCCTTATAGAATGGCCACTGTAGAGTTAGTCGAACTAAAGAAACAACTAGAGGAATTGAGTAATAAGGGATTTATTCGCCCTAGTGTTTCTCCATGGGGAGCCCCTGTTCTTTTTGTTAAAAAGAAAGATGGATCTATGAGGTTATGTATCGACTACAGGGAGATCAATGCTATAACGATAAAGAACAAGTATCCCCTACCTCGTATTGATGATTTA
The DNA here is from genome assembly GCA_963277665.1 of Viscum album. Lineage (NCBI taxonomy): Eukaryota > Viridiplantae > Streptophyta > Magnoliopsida > Santalales > Viscaceae > Viscum > Viscum album. The sequence continues at coordinate 1,718,708,888 of OY728130.1, forward strand.
TTTGACCAACTGCATGGAGCTCAATACTTTTCAAAGATTGACCTTCGATCTGGATACCATCAGTTGTGTGTGAAGAAGGAAGACATTCCGAAAACAGCATTTCGAACCAGGTACGGGCATTACGAGTTTACTGTAATGCCGTTTGGATTGACTAATGCACCCTCTGTATTCATGGATCTGATGAATAGAGTCTTCAAGGAGTATCTCGATGAATTTGTGGTGGTATTTATTGATGATATCTTGGTATACTCCAAAACCTACGAAGATCATGAAAATCACTTGCGCATTATCTTGAAGACTCTGAGGAGGCATGAATTATATGGGATGTTTAGCAAGTGTGAATTCTGGCTTCAGGAGATTTCTTTTCTTGGCCATATTGTCTCTAAAGATGGAATCTCTGTTGATCCTTCTAAGACCAAGGCAATCCAAGAATGGCCAGCACCTACGAGTATAACTGAGGTACGTAGTTTTATTGGTTTGGCAGGTTATTATCGACGTTTCGTCCAGAATTTTGCCCGATTGGCTAACCCATTAACGAAGGTCACACGTAAAGGGGTTAAATTTGTTTGGACAAAAGAGTGTGAAGAATGTTTCGAAGAACTGAAGAGAAGATTAGTCAATGCTCCTATATTGACTCTACCATCGGGGAATGATGGGTTCGTTATTTATAGTGATGCATCGAAGAAAGGACTTGGCTGTGTCCTTATGCAGAATGATAGAGTTATTGCCTATGCATCACGACAGTTGAAAATTCATGAACAAAACTATCCTACTCCTGATCTTGAGTTAGCAGCTGTGATCTTTGCTTTGATGATATGGAGGCACTACCTCTATGGTGAAAAATGTGAGATTTATACTGATCACAAGAGTTTGAAGTATATTTTCTCACAAAAATAACTCAACATGAGGCAAAGGAGATGGCTTGAATTACTCAAGGATTATGATTGTACGATACACTACCACCCGGGGAAGGCAAACAAGGTGGCAGATGCTTTGAGTAGAAAAGACCATGGAGTTTTGAACAATATGAGAATTGAAAGGGATCCAATTTTCATGGATCTAGTGAAAATGGACATGGGAATAACCAGGGAAGGTGAAACATCAATGATTTTTCAAATGGTTTCCAAACCATCTTTACTAGAAAGGATTAAGAGTTCTCAGACCGATGATGACGAATTCCAAAAGAAGATTAAAGCTGTGAATGATGGGAGATTGAGAGACTTTGTGTATGAAGATGGAATTTTGAAATTCGGGAAGAGACTTTGTGTTCCCAATATACCTGATCTAAAAAGGGAATTGCTGGATGATGCTCATAGTTCCAATTTCTCTATACACCCTGGGAGCACCAAAATGTATAGAGATTTGAAGGAACATTTTTGGTGGGACAAAATGAAGAGGGAGATTGCTGATTTTGTGTCAAGATGTATGGTTTGTCAACAAGTGAAAGCTGGAAGGAAACAGCCTGGAGGAGTCATGCAACCTCTTCCCATACCGGAGTGGAAATGGGACAATGTTACGATGGACTTTGTCATGGGGCTACCGAAGACTCCTAGAAGGAACGATGCAATATGGGTTATTGTTGATCGTCTTACCAAGTCAGCACATTTTCTTGCTATAAGAGAAGATCTACCCCTGGAACGTCTAGCAAGACTATACATTAATGAAGTTGTGAGACTTCATGGAGTACCCCTATCAATTGTTTCTGATCGTGATCCCCGTTTTACTTCAAGATTCTGGAAAAGTCTTCAGAAATCCCTGGATACAGAACTTCATTTGAGCACTGCTTACCACCCTCAGACAGACGGACAATCAGAACGGACTATTCAAACCTTAGAAGACATGTTGAGATCTTGCTCACTTGACTTTCAGGGTATGTGGGATCAATATTTACCACTGGTAGAATTTTCCTATAACAATAGCTTCCATTCGAGTATACAGATGGAACCATATGAAGCGTTATACAGAAAGAGATGTCGTACACCAACCTGTTGGGATGACGTTGGTGAAAGAAAACTTGTAGGCCCAGAGCTGGTGGAGGAAACGGTGGAAAAAGTGAAAGTAATCCAAAATCACATCAAAGCAGCTCAAAGTAGGCAGAAGAGCTATGCCGATAATCGAAGGAAGGATTTGGAATTTCAAGTCGGTGATCATGTTTTTCTGAAGGTATCTCCGTGGAAGGGAGTCATACGTTTTGGTAAGAAAGGTAAATTGAGTCCCAGGTACATCGGACCTTTCGAAATTCTATAATGAATTGGGGTTGTAGCTTACCGATTGGCAATGCCGCCAAGTCTCTCCAAAGTTCACGATGTGTTCCACGTATCTCTATTGAGGAAATACATGCCTGATCCGACGCATGTACTCACCTATGAGGAATTAGAACTGGAACCCGATCTGTCTTATTGCGAAGAGCCCGTCAGGATTCTTGATACAAGAGAACAAGTACTGAGAAACCGGACGACGCGTCTGGTAAAAGTTTTGTGGAGAAATCATAAGATGGAAGAGGCAACGTGGGAAACCGAGGAACATATGATGAAGAAACACCCGAGTCTTTTTATGCAGTAATACCCTAGAAATTGCGAGGATGCAATTATTTGAAGGAGGGGAGAATGTAACACCCCAAGCTTCTACGGTACGTTTCCCTTCGAATAATGCGATAGCGTGTGTTGTACGCAACCTCGAGTTCTAACACACACCACAACTAATTAAACTAGCCGTTGTGAATAGTAATACCTACTTTTTGAAATCATATATATTCTATATTTCAAAATGGACTTCATTTTTGGATTCTGAATATCAAAATTAGCCTAGGGTGAAATTTTGGTACATTTCGGATAACTTTCATATTTTGATGAATAGTGAAAATTTCTAAATTTTAATTAAAAACAACTTTTTTAATCAAAATAATTAATAGTGATAAATTATGAATTTGAGTGGTTTTAAAGTATATTTAGAATATATTTTTACCATTCAATTTAATTTTTATCATTGGACATAATTTTACAATTAAACCGAACATAAACAAGTGTCAATCTTTTGATAGTTATTATCTCTTAAAAACACGCTTTTTGTTTTGACAGCGGGAATTAATTTTAAATTAATTTCTGCCACTTCTGTGTTTTGAATTTAGGAAAATGGATTCCATATTTGGAATCAGGATGTTCAAATTGTGTAAATAGGTAACTTTTATTTTTACACATTTTGAATAATTACTGCGGTAAATATTTTATTTACCATGGTTAAAGGGTAAATCCGGTAAATAAGGGTTAAAAAAAATAATATTATAATAATATTAAATTACCCTAAAACGTGTCTTAACCCTATTGGTTGACACATGGTCGACCATGGGCATCTTTGTGTCAATTTTGGGACCCCATGGATCCACTTGTAAGTGATAATGACACTTTATTTTAATTAAGTTAAAATGAATACAAAAATGACACAAGCATATATCTTTTAGAACAACAATTGTTACATAGGGTTATATATGTTGGATTTTAGATTATAAATATTAATTAGAAAGATAAAAATATTTCCTACATAATGATATTTTATTTATAATTTTTAGACATTAAATAATTTATTTTATATATGACACAATGATGATGCAGTAATTACTATAATAGTGAAAAATTAAAATAATTGATATTATAAATACCCAAATAAATATAATATGAAACTTTTAATGAATTAAACTAATTTTCTAGGATAATAGGATATATTAGGATTGATATAATTGACTTTGTTCGAAGTAATCAATATGTTATGAGTTTCAAAAAAATCAACTATTGAATAGTGTCAAAATTGACATAAAAGAGTTCTTAAAACAAATATTATATTATTAATTGATATTAAATTCCTAAAAATCTAAGGTTCGGCCAAGAGACTTATATCGTGATAGGTTCATCATTAATGTACCACTTGGGGGTCTCTTGGATGTATATAGTAAGTTTATTAACCATATTATATAAAAATACAAAGAGACATTGTAAAAGTGAAACTAATTAACTTAGAGTTAATACTTAAAGATAAGGTTAATATAAGTACCCAAACCTGTCTAAATTCTATTGGTTGAGTGGTTTTCGACTATCCCCACCTTAACCTTTGAATAATAAGCTTGGGAGCCATTAGAAACCGAATATGAATTTATTATAAATTAATATTTCTAACTTTTCCAAAGGTGCCCCTCACCCCTCTTATAAAAGGGCACTCCTCCTTCTCATTTCTTCACACCATCAAAGCCTTTTGGTTCGGCCAAAATCTGCCCAAATACTCTCCCAACATCCCTCACTACAACCTAGAGGCCTTAGTTTGATCAGAAAGCCAACCTAAGGAGCCCTTTTGATCAAATCAAAAGGAAGAACCCGAAGAAGAGGTAATGATTTCACCACCCTTTTCTAAGTTCATTTCTTCTTCCACTTCTTCTTCCTTTGTTCTTACCATTCTGAAATAATAACTCCAGTATCTCACATATACTGTGATGTTATTATAAATATGGTACAATCATATTCAGTATTCTATCCACCCTTTGAATAACATGTCACCATACGTGCGTACGTACGGCTTACCGTCTCCACGTCGTGGTGTAATTGTTATTCAATATAATATTATTTGGATGGGTATAATAATGATGTGTAACTCATGTAAATAATAAATATAACATGTTAATGATTATGAATATATGATATACCATCCATTTATATATTATTTTAATATCAAAAGAATGACATTTTCGCTCGTGCGTACGTACGGACTACCGTCTCCACGAACGCGATGAGATTCATTCTCCATCGTATCCATTCAAGTATAATTATCATTTGATGATTTAAAAATGATGTTTAAGGACTGTATATCATTCTGGATATGAATAAGATACAACAACCATGGCTTATGTAACAAAACATATAAAAGAAAATGAGTAAGTTAACTCCCGAAACGACGATAATTCTAAGATACTATTAACAAATCAATGTTAAAAGATCATATATGATATCATATTAATATATATGATTATTGTATAATTTAATAACAACTATTTCACCATTATACAGGAGGTTAACCTACCCCTACCAAGGAAAAGTACAAGGTAAGGGTTATTTCACAATCTCTTCATTATCCGAGGTTGTTTATACGTAATAATCTACTGGGATCTCTTTATCATCCACATCCATGTTTCTTCAAAATGTATTTCAAAACATTCTTATTATTTACAAGAATATGGGTTAAAGTCATTTATACCCTTTTTGACTTTTATAAGAGGAATCTTTCCGTCGTTTTCAAAACAAGGTCCTTTTTAACCTTTTCGATAGAATTGAGGTAAGAATGTTTTTTTTAACTTATACGGCGGGTGCGGTTATTTTACGCCGTTATAAAATCTTCAAAGATTTCCTTACAAGCTTATAAGAATATTTTCAAAGAAAATGTTTTATTTTATATGGATCTTAAATGGTTTCAAAATGAAAGGAGATATTTCTTTAAAAAGAATTTTGATTTCTTCTATGTCAACATCCTTTGATGGATTTTAAGATTATTTGAAGTTGATTTATTATGATACAAAACTTCTATATTGTATTGAAGGTTTTGTGATATGTTTGACTATGGATGTGCTATTTTTATACCATTCATAGTTTATGGTGAAATTATTGACATTTCGTATTCTAGTTTTAATACGAATGTTTATGTTATGTTTAAACCTTTTCATATGGGAATGCATTGGACTTAATAAGTGACGGGTGGAGCCCGCTATAGCTCCTCGATGCATCGGTAGGTCTCATGAGACAAACTAGTGTCTTGGCACAAGGCCTTGACAAAATCTTATTTGTAGTCTTGGCACGAGGCCTTGGCTATGTGGTTATGATAGTCTGGCATTATGCATTCCAACATTATGAAAGTGGTTATTGATATTGCATGTGATTATTCGATTAGTAGAATATCCATGTGAACAAGTAAATGGCATTATTTCATTTTTATTTTTGCCATACTATGTTGAAGTTCAATTTTAAAAGGCTTTTGTTTTAGTAATTCATTGCCTTAAATGTTTATGCTTATTATGAATGTTCCGCTATATTGTTATCCTTACTGGGCATTTGAGCTCACCCCTTTTCTATGTTTTATTTTTCCCAGGAAGTGAAGATGTAAGTTATGAATGACCTGCAGGGATATTATGAGGGGATTATAGTGTGGACTGTGGAAACATTATGTTGTTGTAGTAGTTTTTCATTTTATGATGTAACGTAAAACATATGAATATATCTAGTGTTTCCAAGGCTACTAAACCAATCGGTCTTTCGAGATTTGATCTTTCTTGTGATCATGCCAATGTTATGTAGTTAATGCACCGACTCTGGGCAACTGGGGTCGGGGCGTTACAGTATATATTATAGAGTCATGTGATTCATATATAAATCGATCCTCTCTCAAAATTTATTGATCCCTAACAACAAAAATTATGGACTGCAAATTATAACATTGGTTCATGAGTAGAATAATTTCCCTCATAGGGTCCCAATTCATGAGACCGATTAGATACACCATGATCTTCATATGTTATATCAACTATCATAAAAACATATAAGAAATCTAAAAATAATACATATAAAATCCAATAATATAGATATGTTAAAAACTGACCATTCATAACACTTCTATTCAGCTCAAGAAGTTCTTCCTCGAACACATCCAACCACACCAACATCACCCTTTTCTGGCCTATAGATACCAAAGGGGATACTAAACACATGAAATACTATAAAAAACCATTTAGAACCCATATAAACCAATAAAATTCTTTATATAGAATATATTTAGATGAGGATACCAAGACATCACCACACCAAAATTCTACAAGTATATAAAAATTCTATCAACTTACACTACATGCCCTTAAAAACACACCTCATGAATCATGGAGCGACACATTGACATATTAGAATAATTATAATGTGAATGAAGTGTAATAAACACTATATCGTGATACTTTACATGTTAATCCAAGGTTTATTAATAAACATGGATTCGAAAAATGAACTACATGAAAAATGAGTCATGATATATGTGAAATATTTTATTCATTAGCGATATAAAAACTACTAGAGCCTTTGAAAAACCAAAATACCTCCCAATGAACTATCATAACCTATATATATTTTAAAATTCCATATTTAGAATGAATTTATTCCTAATAAATAGCTTATGTTATCATGAATTTAATATGGTCTTGGAAAACTATGGATCTCATCACATATGATTGAATAGATCCTTAAATCTAGAAAATGGTTTTTATTAATTACCATCAAATAGTTCAACATTAATGATTCCAAAATTATCTATTGGGTACTACATGACTTTTTTATTGAATAATACTAGAGTACAATAAGGGTACATAGTCAGTCCAATAAATCCATTCTGATCCATCTCATCTTGATGATCCTTGTGTTACTTCAACATGGTCGGTGTTATATGAATCAAATGAAAAAACACATATTCCACCCCTTACAAATGATATGTTTGATACTCAATCCCTATTTTATAAGGAATAACTAAAAATTAGTTTATAAAAATATCACGTTAAAGAACATGTAATAGAGGAAAATATATTTGATATAACTCTAATCTTTTCGAAAAAGATATGGTTAAAAATAGTGTCATAATAGCTCTAATCTGACTTATATCTATGATAACTATACTAGCTCTCAACTCCCTCTCACATATCATTTCAAAATTATCCCCTTTAGAAGAGGTAAATGATACCCATCTCTAATAATTGTAAATATGTGAATGAATTCATGTGAGCTAATACATAGTAAAAATCATCTCAATAAATCAGATCATGGTATCCCACAAATTTATGTTGCTATAGACCAATACATGAAATTTAGGAAACCTAAAACAATTTTACACTTTATTCCATAAGGTTGTGTCTAGAGAAATAATTTATGATGATATATTAAAACATAAGTCTAAAAGAGATACAGTTTGAGTTGATATAAGTTAATGGGAAGAACCAGTATCAATCAAGGTGGGAGATTGTGTAGAGATGAAGAAGACCGTGACTCAATCCATATAGGTTCTCTCACATATATCACTTGGATCTTGATCCACTAAATATAACAGGGCTACCATATCATTAATACATATCCCCTATGTTATCAATGTTTGGGGAGTATCCATTATCTACTAATATAATACACACTAATCATTCCCTAGTCTCACAAAATCATTCTGTGAAGACCTAAAGATATGATGATGAAGTTGGTTAGACATTCCACATTGATGGAACTCCATAAGGATCATTCTATAATCATTTATATGATTCCATCATTACCCACAATTCAATCAGAAGTTAAACTAACCTATAATAAACTAAAATGATGAAATATTTCCCTAAATCATTTTACAAATTCCCTCATGATCATGAAAGTCATTCAAGTTATTAATATCTAGAGATACTCTGGTAGATGTTAGAGGAAACATAGTCATTGGTTCACTATATATTGAGAATGTAAGGGTAATATATTATTCTTTATGTCCTCGATTGGTAGGTATTTTTACAACATATCCATGCATGATATCATGTCAAATCCAATATCTAGCTATTTTATCTCATGATAGTGTAATATCAAGAACTCCACGTCTTTATGGGTTTTGTTTTCATCCAAAGCAGTTGTGATGCATTACCAATAAATTAAGTGAGAGGAATACATAGATACTAACATATATCCTTATTGAAGCTCTAAAAAATATAGTGTATAGTCAAAAATCATTGCAACAAGAAAATATTTCAGGATGAATGGATCCATGAAGGTTTCCCTACAAAGACCCCATATCTTTTTTATATATTCATGGTAGTAAAACATTTCTTGAAATATCCATAGAACATAAAGGTCGTTTACAAAACTCACCCATTCATAGGAGTCCTGACCAAATGATAAATTATCTTCATTATTTATATCATGCTTTCTATATCCTATTGTTATATGGTACCTTGAATTGTAAGTAAATATTGGAGTTATAATACATGAACATTATTTTTCATGGCCATTTATGTGTTTCCACATTAAAGAGATATAATCCAAAAAACATGGATGAACTAACTGTGCATCCTGAATTACTGGATTATGTATAAATCCTTGATGGAATAAAACCTATTTCAACCCATCTGGTGTGATAGTAATGTTCTCCATAATGATGGTACCATGTTATTCCACTACCGGTGTTCACATAATAAATTTATACAAAGTAATTTTTAAAATTTCAAAATAAAATTCGATGACTGTTGTGACCCCATATTTCTTCAATGGAAATTACACTCTTATAAATATGTCATAATCACATGAAATCAAAACATAATGAACTAATAATAGAAATATGACTCTTAAATATAAGTTTCTCACTTTTGTGATGGGAATTTCAAAAATATGACATACACAACTGCGATCAGTATGTTATTTAGATTCTAAAAAAACATAATATTTGGTGAATAATAACATAACCTTATGAATAGTAATATAACATTATGAATAGTTATATAACCTATTTAACTGTAGCCTTAACTATGATAGTATATAAATCATATTGAAGTGGATATATGATATACATATTCTTTGGAATTATTAAATAAATGTTTCAAAACTATTGTTTTTAGAATAAATTATAATTTTAATTAAATATTAAATTAATCATATTTAGAAAATTAATTTGTAAATATGGTCTTAATTTTTTGAATCTACAATTTAAAAAATGGTTAGGGTGAATTTCTTCTATTTTTCTGAAAAATATGAAGTTTTGATGAATAGTGATATATGGTAAAATATTGTATATAAAACTTATCAGTTGAGTACACAATTTATGACTTCACAAGTGATGAAATCCCACTTGGTTAGAACAAAAATTGATGTATCAATAGTATTGTCCACATAATCATCATTATTGCTGGCCTTGAGGGAAAATTTATAAACAAATGTTTAAAAAATTATGGAAACTCTTCTCACCTCCACTATAAAACCCTCCTCTCTTACTCTTTCCTTCACTCCTCTCTAGCCTTGTGCCCTCTAAAAATTCTGTCCAAATATCCTCCCAACCTCCTCTACCACATCTAGCAAGATTTGGTCTCATAAAAATTCCATAATCTCTCCCTTGTGGAGTCTCCCATGGATGTTTGGTTCAAGATGTAAATTTATATTATCAATTATTTGTCTTTCCTTTCAAGTTCATTTGATTTATTTTTCAATTATTACCTCCCCATGCCCAATTTTTTCTGATGATTCTAGTACCTTACATGTATGTTAATTTTTTCATGATAGTGGAATAAGTTATCATCATATATTAATTTTACCTACTTTTATACTAGTAGCATGAATACCATCTGAGATGTGTCAATTTAACACATTCTGGGACGATGGGATTTGAGTTTATATTATCATTCTAAATTCTGGTCATGAAACCATTATTTTTTTGGTTGAACCAGATTATTATTTATATCATATACCATATTCTAGGTTCTATAATTCCATTGAAAAAATGGTATTATCTTATAAAGAAAAATGAATTTTTTGTAATCCAAAAACACAAATTAATTGAAATAATTATCAACATAGTTATATATAATAATTCATCTGCATTCTATGTAAACAAGTTATTGAAATGACCACTAACACCTATGGATGATCATAAAAATTATGAGAATTTAATTCTAGATATTTTCAATCATTTTTCATGAACTACATTTTTTATGAACAAGTAAATCGATTATGAAAATAATGAAAACAAACACTATAGAATGACGAAATTCAATATAATAACTTATAAATTAGGGAATAAATCAACTAAATAGATTTATTATAAACAAAATAAATTTCTAAAATGTTTAGAAATAGGTTATTAATAATCATAATTTCAAATTCTAAGAGCTTAAGTTTATGAGTGGAATGCGTTCGGATTAAAGGTAAGGGTTTTTTCACCCGAACATCAATTTTCATTCAGGTTATATTCTTTATCTAATTACGTCAATGAAATTCTTATGTATTATTATATAATCACCATTATTTTTTTGAGTATTATTTATATATACACAAGCCATAATCCTTTATTATTTTAGGTATATTTACCCATTTTAAAATGGACTTTCAAAACAATTTCTGAAATACGAGCTAGATTCATGGAAATTTATCAAATTATTTCAGATTTTCAACGGAATACTATAATCTATTTTTGGAAACCATTATATTTATAAAATCATTATTTTTATTTTTAAAATAATTATTTACATCCCTTATAGTTTTATACAATTTTTTCCAAAAATAACAGTTCATTTCAAAGTAAAATAGTATTTATCTCAACATTTACTCGAAGATTTTATAAGAGAATCATCATATATTACCACAATATTCTTTATTATTAGGTATTATTGGGATTTTAATTACATGTTATCAACTACCATATTTAATATAATGGATTATGATTATTTTTCTTTATATGTGCTATATTAAAACCATTCACCAAGTTACTCTGAATGATTAGTGTTTATGCTTAATTTTTAGGGAATTTTATTTGTATTTCATATATTAATTTCAACATGAATAGTTATGTTGTTTATGTTTATCCTCATTCATATGACAAATTAATTGGACACATTATATGTCACGTGGGGCCCAGTGTATCCCCTCCTTGTATAGATAGGTCTCACGAGACAAACTACAGTCACAGCCCATGGCCTTGAAAAATTGATAATTTATGGTTTGGAATGAGTCTTTGATGTTATGGTTAAAAGGGGTCGGGTCCTTATAGTTGGTATTAGTGGATGTTTAGTAAAATTCTTGGAGAGTAGTATTAGAAAACATAGATTAGGGAAGAATTATTATGAGAGTCTATGAGGAAAAACATACAAGAATGTCCTGGTATTTTGTTAAGGAATAGATTATGTGGATATTTCATGAAATACATCCATGCCTAGATATTAGAAGGTAGAGGCGTCTCTGGAATAGATGTAAAAATGAGTGAATTCTCCAACAATGAGTTTTGTGGTTCACTCAAGGTACCCTGGTACTTAACAACAAGTCCTTTTTGTACACTTGGTTATGAAAATCCTGGTGTATATGCTTAGGGTAATTTACATTTTATTTACAATACATTATGAAAAATTTAAATGTAAACATATCCTCAAAGATACCATGTTTATGATTAAGAAATTATCTATGCGTAGAAATTTCATTTATGCTAAGTATTTTTCAACATTGATTTTATACATTATGATTCATACCTTAATCTAGTGTATTACATTATTTAAAAATGTTATCTAGTGAAGGAATGGAAACCACATGAATGCACATTCCCCCTGTAGGGATTTCCCTCCAATTCAAGATAATGATGTTGTATCTAGTGCTGTGATGGGTGCTGAGAAACTGATAATTATAATGAGAAAACATACTCAGATTATGAACAATAACCTTACCTGTATGAAGCATCTGGATCCTCCACATGGAGGAGCTATGTTAGATCAATATATCTGACAACATCCTCCATCATTCATTAGGACTAGAAATCCATTCATAGCTGAGCAGTGGATAAGTCTTCTACAGAATATATTTCTTTCTTTGGGATGTTATTAAATAGGGAAGGTCATCCTTGATGTTTATTATCAGTAAAAATATGAATATCAATGGTGGTCATTAATCCAAAACACAATGAAGGAGAAAGAAATAGAAGAGATTAAATGGAGAGACTTTAAGAAAATATTTCTAGAGAAATATCATCCTTTTGAACAATGAGCAGATATAGAGAGGAAATTCTTAAATCTGAGGCAGAAGGAAGATGAAAAGGTTTCCAAGTATGAATCCATCATTACAAGGCTAGCAAGGGATGTTTCGGACTATATACATAATAATTGGAGAAAAATTGATCAAATTTATGACGGTTTCAAACCATTCCTCCGAAGGGCACTAGTCTCCAAGAATTTCCTATCTTTTGAAGGCATAGTTTCATGTGCTATCAATATGGAAAACAAATTCTATATGTCTTATGAATTTAAGGTAAATAATGGTAATAAGAGGGATTATGAAAACATTGGGATACAAAATAATGAAATGGGGATGAAGGAAAGAGTTGAATTTCAATCATGAAATAATTTTGGGAAGAAAACCCCTGGCACATGCCTGAAGGGAATGAGAGTCTGTTACAAGTGTGGAAAAAGGCCACCTGTCTCAGGATTGTAATGAATAGAAAGAAACTAATAATATTTTGTTCTAAAATTAAAGAGAGATGGGACATTAGGCACATGAATTTATTATGCATCAGGGAAATGGTCCCCAAATAATGCCAAGGGAGAAATTCCATGCTTATGTGGTCACAACCATAGAGGTTTATGTACATAACGAAGTGGTGGAAGGTACATTGATCGTTTCATCCATATTATCCAATGCATAATTTGATTCTTGATCACAACATTCATTTATATATTCCCATTTTCAATGTAAATTAGTTATGTCCAATTTTATTTAATAAAGGAGTTATTAGTCAAAACCCACAGTGGATGTATCATTGCAACAAATGCATGTACATTTGTCCCCATCATGACAAATAGTAATTATTTATTTGATAACCTTATCATCATACCAACGAATTAATTTTATACAATTCTTAGTATGAATTGTCTATCAAAATACTATTCAATTATCTATTGCAAGAAGAAGGAAGTTCCAATTTTTTTAGAATGGCATGGAATACCTTATCATTTGGGCAGAAACATCACCATATAATTCTCATCTAGATCCACCCCTATTAGATCTACTAAATTCAATTATTGGGGAATAATGGAATGAAGTAACTATGGGTGGGGAGAAGAATGTACAAATAGATGAAATACATATTGTGCAAGAATAGGCTGACGTCTTTCCATAGGATTTACTTGGACATCCTCCAGAGCGGTAAATTGATTTTCCTTTGACTTAATTCATATATCGAGGCCCATATCAAAGACCCCTTGTATAATGGCCACTACAGAGTTAGTGGAACTAATGAAACAACTAAATTCATTGACTAATAAAGGATTTATTAAACCCAGTGTTTCTCTATGGCGAGCCCTTATCCACTTTTTCAAGGAGAATCACTGATCCCTGAGGAAATGGATTGATTACAGATAAATAAATACTGTTATAATAATGAATAAGTACCCAATAAGGAGGGATCTCGGCTGAACCCAAGAGCTCTCTATGCCGTTAGGGTTTCTTCGGAGATGAGTCTGCTCCAAATCGGTGAGTTTCAGGTGGGATATCTGGTGTCGGTACTCAGTGGAGGCGGGGGGTCACCGTGACAGTGGATCTTTTGGCCTTAGTGAAGGCGATCTTTGGTGGACGTTTTTTGATTTCGGCTTCTTCGTCGAGTGGTGCGACAGCTTTGGGACGACAGATCTCATTGCTGGCTTCGGGCTAGGAATCAGAGCGGTGTTCAACCTTGCGGTTTCAGATATGGTATCAAACCAGATCTTGTGTGCCGATGGCTGTGGATAGCACTGAGGGCTGGGAATGGGAATTTTGGTGTGGTGGTCATCACGGTGTGTTGCAGTCATCATTGGCGGGGCTTCGGGATCCAACGGGGTTGACGATTGCACAAGATATGATCTGCTCAGATCTGGGGTTCTGACGCAGGGGTGCGTCTCCATGGCGATGGATTTAAGGGCTTTAGGCTGGTGGCTTCTAGATCTCAGAAATGTGATCTGGTCGGATTGGCGGTGTGTGGCGGGTTCTGCTCAGTGGCAGGTTCCAATGAGGTCATCTATGGGCGATGTGGCTCTGATGGTGCAGCGTTTCTGGTAATGTTTTTCATCTACAGGTGATTTGGATCTGATGGTGAAGCGTTTCTAGTGATGTTTTACACTTTTAATGGGTTTTACCACTGGGATCTTCTGTCATGTCATCTTTGGGTGCGTGTCTCTGAATGGGTTTTGTCCCTCTGGGCCTACGGGCTTGTAATGGGTTTTACCTTACCCAACTCAAAAGGAATTACTTTCTTTTTTATTATTCTTTAATAAAGGGGCTTGACCCCAAAACTTTCTGGTAAGTACCCAATAACGAGAATTGATGATTTATTTGACCACTTCATTGTGCCCAATATTTTTTGATGATTTACCTTCAATTTTGATCTTATCAGTTTCAGGTGAGGAAGGAAGACCTTCCAAATAGTATTCTGAACCAGGTAGGGGTATTACGAGTTTACATTAATGACTTTTGGACTAACTAACCACCATCAGTTTTTATGGATACGATGAATTGTATTTTCAAGGAATATCTTGATGAATTTGTGGTCGTGTTTATTTATGATATCCCGGTATAGTCTAAATTTTGTAAAGATCATGAAAATCACTTGCACACTATTATGAAGAATCTAAGAAGATATGAATTATATGGGAATATTAGAATGTGTTATTACTTCTTATAACCAGTTTCGTTTCTAGGAACCATTTCGTCTATATATCGAAAATCTGTAGATCCTAGGAAGACAAAGTTTGTTCATGAATGACCTAGTCCATCTAACATTACTGAGGTTCGTAGTTTTATTGGTTTAGTAGGTTATTATCGGCATTTCATTCAGAACATAGCATGTTTAGCCAACCCAGTGACCAAGCTCACATGAAAGGGGATATGTTTATATAGATAAATTAATGTGAATAATTTTTTGAATAATTGAAGAGGAGGTTAGTGAACGCTCCAATCCTAACACTACCATCAGGTAATGATGGGTTTTTTATCATTAGTGTTGCATCTAAGAAAAGACTTGGTTGTGTTCTTGTGCAGAATGATCGAGTGATTTACTATGCATCTATGAAGCTAAAAATTCATGAACAAAACTATCCAACTCATTATTGTGAGCTAACAGAGGTAATCATTACTCTGATGATTTAGAGGCATTAATTCTATGGTGAAAAAATGCATGGTATATAAAGATCATAAGATTTTGAAATTTATATTCTCATTGAACAAAATCAACATGAGACAAAGGAGATAAATTGAGATACAAAAAGACTATGATTTCACAATACACTACCACCCAATGAATCCAAATATGGCAGTAGATGCTTTGAGTATAAAGGTCCATAGAATTATGAACAAGTTGAGAGTTTAAAGGGATCCTATGTTCATGGATCTAGTAAATATGTATATGCGAATTATCACAGAAGGAAAAACATAACTAATTTTTTAAATAGATACCAACCCTTATTTACATAAAAGGATAAAAAGTTATTAGGATGATTATTATGAGTTTCAAAAGTAAATTAAGGCTATAAATGATTGGATGTTTATTGACGTCGCATTTAAAGGTGGCAATTTCGAATACAACAAGAGGCATTCTATTCCCTCTATTCTTGAGCTAAAGAGGAAACTATTGGATAATTCTCATAGATCTAATTTTTCTATACAGCCTCGTAGAACAATGATGATTATATATCTAAAGTAACATTTTTTGTGGGAAAACATAAAGAGGTAGATTGTTGATTATGTGTCGAGATGTTTGGTTTTTCTACATGTGAAGGCTGGAAGAAAACATCCAAGAAGAGTCATGAACCTTTTCCTAAACCAATTTGGAAATGGGATGATATTACAATGGTATTTTTCATGGGGATACCAAAGAATCCAAGTAATAATGATGTGTTATGATTCATTATAGACTATCATTCAAAATCAGCACATTTTCTTGCTATAAGATAATATTTACAACTTGAATGATTATTAATACTATATATTAATGAAGTTGTAAGACTTAATTGTGTACCCTAATCAATTGTTTTTGATCATGATACCCATTTTACATCACTATAAAAGAAGAGTCTTTTGAAGGCCCTAGATACTGATCCTGGTTTGAGTACTTCCTACAACCCACAAACTGGTGGACAATTAGAACTAACTATTCAAACATTGGAAGACATGTTGAGGCCTTGTTCACATGACTTTTAAGGAATGTGGGATTAGTATATACCTTACACAGAATTTTACTAAAACAATATATTCCATTCAAGTATTCAGATGGCACACTATAATGCATTGTATGGAAAGAGATGTTGTACACCAACTTGCTGAGATGATGTTTGTGAATGAAAGCTTATGGGCTTAGAACATGATTAAGAAACAATAGAAAATGTGTAGATTAACCAAAACCATATCAAAATAGCTCAAATTAGGAAAATTATATATACATTAAACCAAATGATGGATTTGAAATTTCAAGATTGAGATCTTTTTTTCTTAAATGTATCTCCATTGAAGTGTATGATACGATTTAGTATGAAATGAAAATTATGCCACTAGTAAATCAGTCCTTTTGAAAAGATGGATCGAATTGGAGCCATATATTATCATTTGGAAATTCCTCCAAGTCTTCCATAGTTCACTATTTGTTCCGTGTATCAATTATATGGAAATACATGCAAGACCCAACACATGTACTCACCTATGATAAAATAGAACATGAGCTTGATCTGTCTTATTGTGAACAACCGATAAAGAATCCTGATACAAAAGAACAAGTTTTTAGAAATCGGAAGACTCGTCTGGTAAAGGTTCTTTGGAGGATCCACAATATGGAGGATGAAACATGGGAGCCTGAGGTTCTTATGTTGAAGACATACCCGAATCGTTTTAGGTAACAATTTTAGTAATTTCCAGGATGGAATTTTTGTAAAGAGGAGAGAATGTTGCAACCCAATAATTCTTTAATGGAAATTACTCACTTATATATATGTCATAATCAATGAAATCAAAACATAATGAACTACTATGTAAAATATGACCCTTAAAAATAAGTTTATTACTTTTGTGATGTGATTTTCAAAAATTTGACATACACGGTTGTGATCAGTATGTTATATGGAGTCCGATAAGAGAAAATTAATGTTTGTTGAATAGTAACCTACCCATATGAATAGTATCATGCCCTTATGAATATTTATATACCCTAATGAATTGAAACATTTCCTATGATAGTATATATATAATATAAATGTTGATGTATGATATACCTATGCTTTAGAATTAGTAAATAAATGTCTAAAACTTTTTTTTAGAATAAATTATGATTTAAATTAAATATTAAAATAATCATATTTATTAAATGAATTTTAAAAAATGGAATTCATTTTTCTATTCTTCATGTCGAAAAATGGGTAGGGTTAATTTTTTTTATTTTTCTAAAAAACTCATATTTTTTTATGACTAGTGAAATATGGTCCAATACCATATATACAAATTATCAGTTAAAAACACTATTTATGACATCACAATTGATGAAATACAAATTGGTTCTAACTGACATGCATTTAGCACTATTCTTGTTCATGGAATAATCACTATTTATTGTCTTGAATGAAATTAATAATCTAATTATTACAAAATAAGGAAAACTCTTCTCTCCTCCACTATACCCCCCTCACTCACTCTTTCCTTTACTCCACTCAAGCCTTGTGCCTTCATCAAATTCTGTCCAAATATCCTCACAACCTCCTCTACCACGTAAAAAAATCATTTCTCTCAAAAAAAGACAAAAACCTCTCCCTTAAGGAGTCTATCAATGAATTTTAGTTAAAGTGGTAAATTCCTCTTTTCAATTATTTGTATTTCCATTTGATTTCATTTGTTTTCTTTTTTATTACGACCTCTCCATATCCAAATATTATGATGACTTAATTACCTTAAATGTACTATAATATTGTAATGATATTGGAAAATTTTATCATTATCAATTCCTTTTACCTTCTTTTATACTAGTAGCAAGAATACCAGCCGAGATGTGTCAATTTACCACCTTCAAGGATGATGGGATTTCAATTTATATTATAATTATCAATTATGGGCATGAAACCAAGCTTGTGATGGATGAAAAATATTAATTTATATTTTATATACCCAAGCTATGTTTCTGTAATCTATTTTTACAAATGGTATTAAGTTATAAAGAAAAATAAGTTCATTGTAATCAAGACCCACAAATTAACTCAAACAGTTATCAATAAAGTTCTATATAATAATTCATCCTCATGCCATGTAAACAAGTTATACAAATGAAATCTAACGCATGTGGATGGTCATAGATATTATTTTAATTCAATTCTATAGATTTAAATCTAGTACACATCAACTCCATTAATTAATAACAAGTGAACCGAGTATGAAAATAATGAAAACGAAAACTCTAGAACAACGAAATTCAATATAATAACTTTTCAATAAGGGAATAAATGAACTAAAATGAATTATTATAAACTAAATACATGTCTAATATGTTTTAAAATAGGGTATTATTAATTATAATTTCATATTCCAAGTGCATAAACTCCAAAGTGGAACATGTTTCGATTTAAGGTAATGGTTCTTCCACCCGAACTTCAATTTTCATTTAGATTATTTTCATTGCCTAATTACCTCAATGAAATTCTTAGGTATTATTATATAATAATGATAAATTATGTTTTAATGTTATATATATATACAAAAAAAATCCGTCTTTTTTTATGGATCTTTACTCATTTTAAAAAGAACCTTTAAAATTATCTCTGAAATTCAGGTTCGATTCAATGAAATTTATAATCTTTTTACCAATTTTCAATGTCACCCTATAATATGTTTCTGGAAACCATTATTTTTATAAATTCACTAATTTTATTATAGAAATACTTATTTACATAATAT
The DNA here is from genome assembly GCA_963277665.1 of Viscum album. NCBI lineage: Eukaryota > Viridiplantae > Streptophyta > Magnoliopsida > Santalales > Viscaceae > Viscum > Viscum album. The sequence continues at coordinate 1,718,728,555 of OY728130.1, forward strand.
TTTATACAATTATTTTTCCAAAAGAACACTTCTTTTCAAAGAAAAAAAAGTACTTATCTCAAGATTTACACAAAGATTTTATAAGAGTATATTCATATAATTTAACACTGTTGTTGCTTATTATGTATTATTGGGATTATTATTACATGTTATAATCTAAAATATTTTATTTAATGGTCTATTTTTAATTTTTATGTGAAAGTGTTGTCTTAATACAATTCAACAATTTACTCTGAATGGTAAGTGTTTATGCTTAATGTTTGTGGAAAGTTATTTGAATTTCATATATTAATTTCAATATGAATGTATATGTTTATTATGTTTATCCTTATACATATGATTAATGAATTGCACATGGTAATTATAGGTTGGGGCCCTCTATAACTTCATAGTGAATCGGTACGTCTCATGAGAAAAACTACGGTCATGGAATAAGGCATTGACAAAATGATTATTTATGGTCTTGGCACGAGGCCTCAACGGTATGCTTATGCTCTCCCACATTATGAATTCCCTCAATATGAATATATTATTGATTATAAATGTGTTTATTCATCTAGTATATTAACAATTATTATGTTATATTAGGTTAATATTTTATCAGCTCATATTTATGCCATATTATGTTCATTTTTATTTTTAAAGGCATGTGTTTTCAATTATTCACCACGTCAAATATTCATGTTATCTTCGTCTCTATTTCATACCATTAATAATAATTTGTGATCACCCATTTTTTATGTTTCATTTTTTGAGGACATGAAGATATTTATTATGAATGAAATTCTAATATAACCTAGGATTTATGGATGTTATATAAAAATTTTCTAGGTTGTTTTTCTTTTTAAATTGTGATTTATAATTTATGTATTAATCTTGTTCACAAGAATACTAAAATTTTCGGTCCTTTGGGTTTCTAATTCCTTTTTTATATTCCAATGTGATCAAATAAGGCACTGACACCAGGAAAATGGGGTCGGTCCCTTTCAAATAATTTTTAATTATTTAGTTCATGATAGATCATAATCAGTCCATGATATCAATAAAATTCATTCTGATGAGGCTTACAATAACCCCTATTATTACCTTCCATGATATACCCATAACTAATGGAATGTTCTATGTACATTTACATTATTAATATTCATATACATATATAAAAATTATTATGTTCATGTTCATCAAACTAATTCCAAACGATATAACAAAACAATAGGAAATATAGATATATCAATCAATAATTATCAAATAATTATGGTATTTAATTTAAATGAATATAATTAAACAAATAACAAGTATATATATATATATGGAATGGGATCCTATGTTCCTACTCTTGATACATATATGCACCCAAATCCCATTAAACAATAACAAAACAATATTTAAATGATATAAATGAAAATCTAAAATCATAACTAAAAAAATTCATAAAAGGTAAATAATAGGTCTTTTACACATTTTATGCCCTGAAAAACCTGAAACTCCAAAACCTAAGTCCTAGACTACCTAAATCAATTCTAGGACTCACAAAAAATTGTTCAATAAGTAATAAATAGGAAAAACTCCTATATTATAATGTTGTAACACTTTGGAATCACAAGGTCAAATTTAGGGCACCACGTGGTCTCTTGCATGCCCCCCATACATTGGAGTTTTTCAACTAGAATTGAGGTTATGAATTCCTTATTTGGAATGAAAATACCTTAAATATAAATATATATACGATTAAATAATAACATAATAAAAATAATAAACTGTGTTAAAATAAGTACCATGACTTGTATCTCAAATCTAATAGAATAATTAACCAATGAACACCAATTTGGAAGGTCTAAAAAGAGTAAAGAAAGGATATATAAGTAAATAAAATATTTTATAATCCACTTGATGTTCCCCCTAGTACCATCTCCATAAAACATTATTTCCTCAAATATCCATGTCACTAGGCCTTTTTAATTCACTATGGTCCTGATTATATATTCCATATGTAAATCAGAATTCTTAAGAAGAGATTGAGTATAAAACAAGTTTGAAATCAAAAAAATTTCCTTATCATAATTGTAAAATAAATATATACAAATTTATTTCATGGCATAAATAAAATAAACACTTAATAATAAAACTATAAAAATTCCAAGTCATCGTGAACTAACCAACTTCCCACAAACACAACCTACACCTTCATAGTAATGATATTGATAATGATTTAATTGTCTATAATATAATGTCACAACACTCACCTCAATACCCAATATTAGTGTCAAATATATTCATACTAGTCATAACTCAATTTTTACCATTAATAAACACTACATGCCCCACCGTGATGGTGGAAATTATTTTAAACACCCCATTCCCTACCCTAATGATGGTAGTAATCCTTGGATGATGGTAAGTTCAACCTAAAATGTATTATGTATTCGGATAGGTATGTCACCCATAATTAGAAATTTTCCATATCAGTATTTAGATGAAGGATACTAAAACCCAATATATTATCTACTCCCACATCTCTTAACATGTGGTTGATTTAAATCATACCATCAAAGGAGCCATAGTCTTAAAACAATATCACTCAACCACACAAACACAAAAAGAAATCTTCTTTCCAATACTAAGAATTTTTTTGATCCTAAAACCTGATGATTGGTTCCATTAAAAATTAAATAGAAAAATAAATACATACCATAATAATGAACGATATGAAATATCAACAATAGTTATCAATGGTCTATAAATACACCCACATGGGAAAACCATTCATATTTTACACATCAAGCATATTTTTTATAACAATAAACATATCATGGATGGGTATCAATGGCCACACAGACATCCACGATCCATATATATCAACCCAAGGTTCCATGAATAAACTATAATGTAATGAACACATCATACACAAGGTCTAGTATGTTATGGAACATAATTTATCAAGATCGTAGATGTTAACATAAGTGTTTTCCCATAAGGTTGTCATCTCAAACATGCTAAATAACAATGGCTTAATAACCATCCCAATAATTGACATGACAGTTCATGAATGATGATTATAAAGAGAAAGAAGAAGTCTAGAATGAATGATATTATTCAATGAGATTTTACCAAATAGAAACACCATCGAGACCCTGTAAAAAATAAAACATCCTTAGGTGTTTCCCCAAACATGGGTATCAACCTCCTAGAATCCACAACACACCTTGTTATAATCCATAAAATCAAGATTCTATTTTGTTCCAATTATTATAGGAAAAAAAAGATAGAATTATAATGATTAATTTAGTTATCCACCAAATCAACCCAATCCAAAAATGCTAATAATGGAAGATGGAATGAGCCATTAGATTTACTGAAGGAGAATAAGGATTGATCCAAATAATGAATAAATTATATCATCATTAAAGGCTGCATATGTTTAGAAACTATATATTATAATTCCTTTATAAAATCATCTAGGAATAAGATTGAATCAACCAGGGGGATATTTAATCAATAAATAGGCGTATAAATAAGACTAAAATTAAATTTAATAAACCACATTTAATTTTTACATATTTAACCTTTGGATTGATCATGATCCAAATATTAATGTGTCTATTTGGATTCTAGCTCCACCATAACATCACCCTCTACCAAAATTTGGATATGGTGATGGTGGTTTTGGTCATTCTGAGGTAAATAGATTCCCCTGTAGAATGTACCTAATATATTTCCTATTTCCTATCAACACAACCTTCAAAAAATCTATTGTAATGTCTCTTATAAGATTTACCATAATTTTGGGTCCAATACATCACACTCTTAGCCACACGTGAACAATTAAAATTATACATTCCTTTTCACACTTAGAGACCACCATGACATATAACACAAAATGTTGATTTATTATTAGAACCACGATTATAGAAAACCATTTTTTATTATTCATATATCTTCCAGTATATCTTATACCCATGATTCTTAGACCCATGATTAAAACAAAATAATTCTAAAAATCACATAAAATTATTTTATAATCTAGATTAAAATAACCGCTAAAAATAATGTTGTTAAAATTATTGCCTTATATAGCTTCATCAATCCTCTACCAAGACCATGTAAATTCAATACGATGAAAATTAATACAATTTCCATGGAGGAATATAATGATGAAGTAATGAATAACACCTGAAAAGGTATTTCCATAAAAAACAACTCAACTATTATTCAGTATTTCCCAACCAAATTAACTCATTTTTATTCTAAGACTGAAAATAATTTAATTTACATGACAAGGAAAATTATTTCATCAACCGTAGATGCATATGAAATAAATATTATCATCATTTACTAAAATATATCTTGGGTGATATAAAACATTATAAAAACATAACTTGAACCGATCATACATCTCATAAAATAATATTCAAATACTAAATGTTAAAAATCTATTAACTGAAAAAAGAAAACTGAAATCCCCAATTAAAATAAACCAATATCAATATTAAAAAAATAATAATGTTTAAAAATTATTTTAGGTATTATGACCACATTTAAAAATATTTGTGAAATTTTTATTTCTCAAATCCATCATCACTCAAAAAATATATATTAAATAAAGGGATTATCCTATAACAAATTTTAGTTTATAATCCTTAATCTATATATGATATTCAATTAAAATTTATTATTACATAATATTAAACTCATCCTAATAAAAACATTCATGTTATATAGAGGTTATATATAAATCAATAAAACATATATGACACCATGAAATTATTTATTTTATAGTGAGAGAACAATCTTTTATACCACCTCAAAATCTATATAACACCATGAATGATAAAAAAAATTAATTAAAATAAATCATCATCAATCTACCCATTTCTTCCCATGATAATGAAATAATATACAAAACATATAATCTTTTACCTCAAATTCTTTTATTGTACTCCGCTGATCCATATAATTTTATTAATATTTTAGAGTAGACTTAATTTGGTCTCATCGAGCAATCATTTTCTATATTTTACTTTATAATAAATCTAGTCTAATTATCGTTGACTCTCTAACTATATTAAAACACAATATTTATCTAAAAGGATGCCCATATAATGCCTCTCATAGTTCCATAATATAGGAAGTGTGAAATATATTATTAAAATTATACTCAAATAATGGTTAATGAAACACCCAAAATATAATTATGATATGCACACAAACACCCAATAATCCTCTATCATTTGTATTATATGATCTATCTACATATCCATCAGAGGATGGAACTCTATCCAAATGAATGATTCAGATCTAAATTTCTATTATAATGTATTATAAAATCACATCGTAAGGAAAGGATAATTCTAAAGCATGACCAACCATATAAATCCATTAACCAATTTACCTATATAAATATACATCAACACATCTATATAAATTACTAAATTAATTATTTGAAATGAGGAAGCTTCATCAGTTGATGCAAAAAATGGAATCAATTCTATTAAATGATATTTGGAAACAAGTCACCATATACACATATATGTCCACTAACATCCTATAGTGAATATATAATGGATGTCCAAAAACTATTTAGAACATGATACTTCCCATAACCAGTCGAAAAAGCATGTACTAGGAATGAAACTAAACCACTATTTTCATAATACCCTTCCAATAGAACAACTCCATTAATGATTGAAATGTCTATTTTTGGGATAGACCAATAGATATAAGATATGAAACTCCTATATAAATACTAAAATAATCAAATGATAAAATTTACTAATTTATTATATAAATAACTCAATATATATATAAATATTCTAAAATGTTCATGGTTTAATGGGTATAATTATTTTTTATTAATAGAATTTTCATGTATACTGTTTTAACTTCTCTAAAAAAATAATTATTTATTTAATTTCATGACGATATATACAATAATGATTATGGATGACATTATAAAAAAAATATTATTTTATATTTGAACATAAAATGGTTTATTATAATTATCCATGAAGACGGTGATATTTTTCAAACTACAATGTCCTTATACGTTTCATTATCCTCCGTGAATAATTATTTTATTACAAAAAAAATTGTTCATGATTATATGATTTTCATAATATCACTATAGTAGACTAAAAATATAATTAACGAATTAGAAGCTTGAAATTAGATTTCTATCTTCGATGAAAAATATATAATTAAATAGAAATAAAATATAATTATAATAATTTCTTACCAAACTATTTATTATAACTCAGTTGATAATTTAAATATTCTTGTTAAGGATAGACTTTATGTGGGATAGAAACCTCAAAAATATGGAAAACATAGTTGATGATGAATTTTGGTTGTGTTTAAACATATATAATAATCATAATGTGTGTGTGATTTTTGGTGGTGAAGTGTGGTATTTATAAGGATAATATATGTGTCACTTTGAATAAGATATTAAAATAAATTATCATACAAATATATAGAGATAAATATTCTTATTCAATAGTATAGCGATTGAGATATCAATTTAAATGAGAATTTAAAATATTGGTTTATTTTATTGACACTTATTAAATTCAACAACATATACTATTTCAGTATATTGTACTTCTATAATACTCTTATGATATTTTACTACTAACATTTATATATTCTCATTAATGGAACATACCAAAATAAAAATATTTTAATGCGTTAATTCCAGAAATGGAAACAACTTTATCAGCATAATTTTATAACTACGTTTATATAAATTTTCAAAAAAAATTATTTATATTTTTTAATATAAATTTTTCAGGTAGTGATTGTTTCTAACCCTTATAGAAACTAATAATAATTTCATAAAATTTTAATATTAATTAAAAATATATAAATATAGTTTTATAATAAAATTATATAAAATTGTTTTTATTTTATAAGTTTATCAGAAAATAATGTTTGAATAAAACAATACATATATGTTTTATGAAAAAATTAACACGCTTTCAGAATTTCAAAAATTTATTCCCATATTTAACTATTTTTTTTAGAAATTTTAACTATTTTCTATTATGCTTCACTTATTTTTTCATAATATCAAAATATTTTATTTTATTATATCACTGGTTAGATTACTATTTTACCTTTAATGATAATATAATAATGGTTAGGTATAAATTCTAACAGTTATAATTCAAATAATAATAAATCAATTATGCATCCTATAAATTCATCTTATAATCATCAATCACCATTGTATACAATTACTCTCAATATTCTATAATTTTTATTTTCAAACTGGTGATGATAATATTAATGTTATGTTAATATTTTATAGTGTTGTTCACATCTAGGATTATATTTGAGGATTGTGATTTATTCAATTTCCATGTTCATGTAATTTTATTTACCTGTTTTTATTTTATTATTGTACTATTTTATGTTTTAGGAGTATATATATAAATAAAATAAAATATTAAATGATATATAAATAGAATTGAATTTTTAAAACTATAACATGTGTTATTTTTATATTATACCATATGTTTAAATAAAAAACTTATATATTGAGAATAAATTTTTATATAGAAATTGTATGGGTCATTAGAGTCTTCCCCCGTGATATTTCACCCTTGAAATTTCATTTCACAATCTATGATAAAAATAATTGAGGGTACATATATTCTATTTCATCCAAAGGATCCCAAATGGCCACTTTGTTTTTATAGATTCTTGAATGTAATAATATTGTGCGAGTTTTATTATTGCATGAATATTGGACATATACTACATGATTTTTAGCATCTTATTCACAAAAAATGAATGATGCTCTAAGTACACCACACAAAAAAGTTAATTTTTTTCAGATCTGGAAAATACTTCCACAAGTGGGTTATGTGTAATAGATCATGTATTTTGGATACATTTCATATTAATGCTTGTCCATAGGGAAAAATGTTAATGATATTGAGAATATCAAAGGGAACACGATATATAAGTATAAATATTATATTCCTCAAAAAATGTATCTATATTTAACTTGTAAATATACAAAGGAGAACATTATATCAAATTTTAATCTCATATAATGAAAATTTTTGGTATGTATAGATCTTTTTTTGACAATAATTTTCTAATGTGATTGGGACTATATTTTTCCTTACCTATCATTTATTAAACCCATTTACATTACAATAACATCGTCTATATATCATCATAAATTCCTAATGGAATTATACACATCATCCAATATATTTATTTATTAATAGAAATTTCCATTCTTTAGTTAGAACTATTTCAGTACAATAATAACTACATAGGAAGATGTGGGTTACAATATCCTTTAATGTCCACAGATCATGATCTTAGAATATACATACGTGTTTATATATTCATTTCATATTTTCCAAATTTTTATGGATAATAATCAGTAAAAATATTTAATATTATATTCAACTCACGTTGACAAATCTTCTGAATTCTTTTAGTGAACCTCTCATTTTTATAAAAAGTTTGACTACTATTTTCACAGATTCCAAACAACATCTATAAGGTATATAATTTCATTTTAATTGAGTGATAACACATCGAAAATGGTAATGATATGGGATTTAATTAAAAAACATTCAATTATAACTAATAGGACTCTCTTTCCATTAGATTAGTTTGGAAGACAAATGACCACATCCACACTTATTTTATCCAATTATTTTATTTTATTGGGAAATAGTATCATTAATTTTATAATAATAATTTAATTATGTATCAACATCATGTAATTCTAAGTACCATGATATATATTCTATAATATAATTCTTTAGTTTTACCCAAAAAAGTATTTTCAAAGATCTGTATACATTGTTGTACAATGTGGGTGTTTAATGTGTTTTGATCTATGAGTATCATTTAGTAAATCCTTCTTTATTTTATGCTCTTATGGTAAACATAATCAGTTAGAAAATATTACTACTCTGAAAATGTCAGTGTCGAAATATGTAATTTTCTACCTTATTGAATCTAGATACTAATATATGCACACACCCACTTATTTAGATTTCTTAATAATATTTAAAATGGATTTTGGATTCATAATTTGTTAATAGAAGGAATTGTTAGAATAATTTATGATTCCCATGTATATCCATTTCATATCAATGATGATTCAATCATTATTAATATCCAACAAGGATAAGGTTGTAAGATCACATATAATTATATTATAAAAACACTTTTCACCATTCCATGATGAAAATGAATTGATCATTTTAAGACTTTAATCTTCTATAATGATATTTTTGTATTATATGTGGTTCTCATCCTATTTGAATATATACATTAAAATTTTATGATAAATATATGTGTCACAATTCTATCTATAAATATAATTTTATTCAATAATCAATGCAGGAATTAATATAGCCACATACTAATTAGGCATTGGATTATTTATATCATAAAAACATTGTCTATATATAGGCATAAGATATATATTTTTCATATTCCATGTGGACAAAACCCAATAACATCTATAAGGCTTCACTATATATCAAAAATAAATACCCACTTGGGAATAAATTTATTACTTTTGAAAAATTATAATAATATTAATATACTTGAATCCTTCTTTACATCCATCTATGTAAAACAAACTATTTATTTCAGTGTAAAATTTTTTATAGGGTCATATATTAATTAGAATATAACAAAAAAATGTTTCTACTGTCAAGATAACCTTATAACACAATATATATTAGCTTAAAATATTGTACTAGGATATTATTATATGGATCTTTTATATTTTGGGATCCAAAAATACCAACTTTATTGTGGTAACATTCCTTATAAATGTTATTGAATATGGAGGTAACATTTATAAATTATTTAAATAAATTATCATTTCTCCATGTAATTAGAATATTAATTAAATTACCCTGATGTTCCTATGTGATGTTAGACTATCTAAAATGATCATAAATAATTTCATGCATAAATTTTTCAAGGAAATATATAAATACTATATTCATCTTGTCCATGCTAATTTCAATAGCATTAGTAAATATGAATCGGATCACAATGAACACATATTGTCCATATATGGTTTTAAAGGAATTACTATTACTATTTTTATCCTCACTATCAATTGATGATATCCTGATTGGAGTTCCACATTTGAGAAATTTATATCTTTATATAGTTCATGAAATATGTCATCACACATTGGTACATTATATTTGTTCTTTATCATGATCTTATAGTTCTCACCCTAATAAATTACATGATGTATTGAACCATCATTATTAACGATAATAAAGTTAGTGGAACCCCATGGTAATGCATTTAGGGTCTAACACATGAATGAAAATTAGTATTATAACACTCTTGTTAGAGCACCACATGACCTTAGATGCACTATCACATACTATAGAGGATGTTGACTAATAGTGAGACATTGTTAATAATGTGGGGAAAATATACATTCTGTATGATAAAATAAATTTTCAAAATAAAAAAACAAAATTAGAGTAATTTAAAAGTATTATAGATTAAATAAAACCATTAATTATAGATAATGTTAACATTTTATAAGAATAATGATCCTATATAGAAAACACAGTAATACAACAATGATCAACAGTCAAGTTAACAATAGCCTAATAAATTTACAAAATTATCAAAAAAATTGACAATAAAATATAGTTCACAGTGTAAACCAGAAACCAGAAATCCATACATCTCCTCTAGTAAGACCCCCAAATGACCTACCACATTAATTTGTATCATAAGGATTGCATTCACACTAGGGAGTCTGTGTGGGTCCTAAGAAAGAATCTAAGAAGGGTTCCATAGAATTAAATTCATATATGTTTTCATATATTTTGTATTAATGTATACAATTTAAATAATTCATCAATATATAACATGGAAAAGGAAACATTTCAGGTAACTTTGTTTCAACTAGTCGACCATGATACCAAAAATCATGAAATTTTTCCAATGGTGAATTTGATGTCGTCTACTAACACAACCAAACACATTTCCAAATACACATTTTATGTTTCTATAATTGATAATCAAACACTACCCAATAATATAATATAGGGTCTTACACCATTTCATGATATCATATCCATTCACATACCACCACTTTCTCACTCAAGGTAAGGTCAAATACCTCATCTCATTCATATCTCATACAACCAAATATTCAATTAAACTCATGATATATGTGATATCTATACCATTATCATCTTAAACACATAATTTTGTTCCTATCATATCATAAACACTACCCTCTCAATTCAGTTAAGGTCATGTAAAATGTCATATCTAATACCCTCCCACTCATGTTATACTCATGTATTACATTCTTACTTATTCCTTATCACTCTGGGTAAGGTCCTATATCATATCTCATATCATCTCAGTTACCCCCCACCCTCTAACTCATGGTGAGACTCATCACTACTATAAAAATGGTCACACAAAAAATTAGTAGAGAATTATATAATATTAGACACACCCATAACTCATCCCATAATTATCCATGAACACATTCCTAATAAACTATCTCCTTGAGGTAGGCACATGTATTTTATCATTTCTATCTCAAACTATATTCTTCGTACGATTCAAACCATCTAATCCATAACTAATAAATACTCAAAAATTTTTCACCCATAGTCCAAACCAAACTCGCACACTAAACCCCTTCATCTCACGTAGATAAAATGAACATTGATCCTATAAAAAATCCATTATTTACAACTAGAATTTCATAGAAACTCCCATTAATATATAACCCATCTCGATAACATGTATTGTCCGCATCACAATAAAAATATTATAATCATATGATCATTCCCCTTATTAAAACATATAGGGATCTAATTCCATATGTGAACTAACCTAAATAAACTCATTCTACCCATAAATTAATATAATTTAAATAATAAGGCCTCACATTGAAACCCTCTTAGAACCAATGCATCTATAATCCTATAAACACACTACCTCAGATTCCACATAACATATAGTTACCTTTACCCTATTCATAATCGTTTGTATCATCTAGGAATTCCCATATGGAGTGTTTAATTACATACATAACATGAAACCACATGTAACGTTTCCGAATTACATACCACTACTATTAATCTTGTATATGAAATTATACCCACCTTACTCATGGAGTTCTAAAAAATATAATTTTATTTCAATAAACCTTCCCATACAATTCTCTAAGACTAACACAAATTTGTCCATTACCCAAGGGATGACCATGTGGTAGCCGAAAATCTATATTTCAATGGATCAACGCATTTAGCACACCGGTCAAATCATGATCCAAGTAATCATTGTGTTATATTATGAAATTCATGTTATATTTCACATTAGTGGAGTATTCCCAATAAATCATTGAAATAAAAACTCACATTTACTATTCCAAAAACAATACTAATGATTGACTTTATCCTTTCCATCCATTCCAATACAACATAACCCAATTATTGAATAATTCGTCCCAAATAGAGGCACACAAATTAAATTAACATATATAAATGAATATGGAATAGATTTAATGTGGGAACATTATCCAAAATATAGTTTCCCTCCTCAAGGTATGCTTTCCATCAATATACAGGCTCAAAACACACCCCACCCTGCTCTCAATCCATTATCTCACACCACATGGAATAAAAATATAATTATAAATAATTATAATAAATTATTTATTTTAATTCAATGATTAATAAAAAAACTCTCTCATAATATTTCATCTCGTTTCCAAAACCATGAGATATGGAATTACATGAAATCTTGGAAATCATATAATATGAATATAGAAAAATTCAGCATATTTCTACATTCATTTGTTATACACATATAATAAAAAAAATTCAAAACACTTAAAAACATCACCATGTATCATATATCTATTGAAATAATGATAAATATTAAGTATTTTAAAAAATTATTTATAAATATATATAATTTACTACAACATGAATCCCCAACATATAAGAAGAGCAAAACAAATATACGAATAGTAGAAAAAGATGAGAGATATACTATATTAGTTTTTCAAGATAGAATAAGGTGAATAAATCACTGTTTTGTGGGGAAAAATGTGGGGTGGATTGAAGGAAAAAAAGATGACTATACATTATAGTTCATATATCTATAGGATGATACCCCCTGTGTAGGTGTTCGATATGTAACACCTGAGCATCAATTAATGTATGCTTTTTTAGGAAACAAAAAAATACAGATAATATATTAAATAATTTAAATAATTTTAAAATTGTGATATTTTAAAATGTTTTTATTAAATTTATTTAAATATTGGATTTAGGAAACAAAAATTAGTAGTGTTTAAAATTTGAGATCGTTTTGGAATGATTTATATTTCAGTGAATAATGAAATATTATAAATTTTCAAATACTAAATAGTTTGTTAATTAAATTATGTAAGTTAAAAATCAAATTATATTTTTATTTGGAATCGAATTTACATATGATCATTTTATTTAGAATATTACAATATAAATAAATGTTTTCTTGATTTTGATATAATTATTTGTTATGCATAAAATAGAAATTTCCAAAAAATTGATTTCATTGAATTTAAAATATTTATTTTATAAATATATTTATAGGTTATCTAATAAATTAATATAAATAAGAGATATGATATTTTGAATTAGTACATTACAAATATTTAAATAGTTATATTTTATTTTTAGTCATTATGAGTTCTGAGATTGGTAAAATTTATCACATCAATAATGGGTAAATCATGTAATTGTGGTTACGAATAATGACAAAAGACATTAAAACCTCCCCAAAACATGAAAATATTTCATTTTATGTGATTAATTTCGCTATATCCATTCAAAATTCTAATATATAAAATTTTTGTGAAATTTGACCTTGGTAATTACATTTAGATTTCTTTACATAATGAAAATCCAAAAATTACACTCTATTTAATTTAACATTTTTAATATATTATGATAACTATAAAATTGTGTAATGTATGCTAATAAAATATTATATTGACAATGATTAAATTTTTTATCATGGTACATGAATTTTAATTTTTTTTCATAATTGAATAATTAGCTATAATTCTTATGAAACACTAAAATATTATTTATTTATTTAATAGAACAGAAGATAAATTATTTTAAAAATATTAAATGTAAATAAATTCTATAGAATAATTGTCTAAAATGAATTTAATAATAAAAATATAACATATTATTGTCGTGTTAAAATATTATATTATAATTACATATACATCTAGTTGTTTTCAAAATCAAATTATTTAAAATTGTCAAAAAAATTTAAACTAATTAGAGTTTATGAAAATAATATTTTATTTTATTATCTAATTTTTTTAAAAAAAATTGAAATCTGAAAAGGGGGATAAAATATGTTTTGAAATTAAATAACATTTCCCTTCATATTATATTTTTTCATTTATAGAAACATTCCTAGTCCTTAAAAGCAGTAAAACATTTATATGGTGATAAGTGTAAAAAATATTAATGGGGGTTAAAAATAATAAATAAGTTTGAAAACATAACCAAAATACATAAATAATAATAATTTTATAATATTTTTTAGATTCATGATTCTATTATATATGAGTTATGTAATATTTGATACGTTTTTTTCGGAAAACAAATTTATATTAATTTATTCCATTAATTAATTCCAAAAGTGCTCCTCCTCTCACATATAAAAGGACACATATTCTATCTTTTATTTAGAGAAAATAGAGAATACAAGATCAACCCCACCATAATCATTACTCTTGTAAACTTCTTTATAAAAGTTTTATAGGTTTGGATCTTTCCAAAACATACCATATGTATTTAATGTGGATATTTATAGGAAGACTATTGATGAATTGATAATCATCTTTCCCTGATCTTTCAAATTTATCCATTCTTGTTCTGATTTTAAATCATTTGTTCACATTATAAAATAATAAATCATATAACATAAATTAATTTTTATATTATTAGGATCATGGTAAATTCATTTTCTATATATTTTACATCATACAGAAATTGAAAACATCAATCATTCATTTGTATTCATTACCATCTTCGTGTATTAGTGTAATTCATTTTTCATCACCATTCTAAAATTATAGTTATAAGTATTGAAACAATTAATATATATATATATATATTATTTAAAAAATAATTATTCTATAATTATAATAACATATCTACCTTCTTTAACTTCCTATTTGTTTCAATATTATAATGTCGATAGTGCGTACATGTTGAATAGACCCACCACAAATAGATGTAATCCTTTTTTCATTTCAAATTAACATGAATAGTAATAAAGATAGAATTAATCAATATATATTACATATATATAATTATTAACATTATAAATATTATGGATCTATAATTAATGTACCAGTAATGGATGTCCCTTGACCAGACATGCATGTAAAAGTAAAGTAGTTAATACATGATCCAAAGATCATAATGAAATTTTTTTAATGAATGAGTTATAATATGTTCTAATAGATTCATATATGATTATATAAATATTAATGACATTTTGTTATAAATTTATACTATAATTAAAACTAAAATAAAAGTAGTTAAATCATATTTATTTAAGAAGAAATATGAGGTTAGGTTTTCCGTATAAATTTCCACTCCATTCATACATATTTGGTATTATGATTATATTTACAATTATGTGCTGTATATACTGTTGATTTGATATATTTAACAAGAATATATATTTATTTACTATGACAAAAGTTTCAATTAATTTTTATTTCTTTCAAGGGATTACAACATGAATGTAAATAAATATGTACAGATTTATTTTGAAACCCCATTTTCAATTTTACTATTCTTCATTAAATTTTTTTATAATGTATTCTTCATAAACTCTATATATAATCTTATACTACTAATATTTAATGATTTTAAATATTTTAATACAAATTTTAATCTCTTGTAAACTTAAATAATGAAATTAAATATTTAAAATAAAAATATGATCTTATTTATCCTTTTCAATTGTATAATTTTTATTATTTTTCCACATTTTGAAAAATTGGTTTCCCAAAGATCATATTATTTTATAAAAGGATATTTTATTTTATCTGAGAATTTTAAAATGGTTTGAAATAAATAATGATAATATTTTCATAAATGTATATTTTTAATTTTATTTACAAAAATTAAAAAGAATTTTTAACATATATGACGTTATGGAATTTTCCTTCCACCCTAACAATTATATAGACTTCTAATTACATTACATGATTTTAATGATTTATGAATGCAAAATAGTTATGAAAAAAATTATATTTATATATTTCAATTTCTTATATTTTTTAAATATATTTATTTTCATCTATATTTTATATTTATGATGAATTGATAGTCATCTGTTATCCCTTACTAATATTATGGTCATTAACATTATTTTAAGACATTCCCATTAACGTAATCATTAAATAATAAATTTCTCATAAATATTCAAACTCATTATATGATGGGTTTAAGTATATCCTGAATAATATATCATTTCAATATATTATTTTTATATGGAATTTAATTTCATTGAATTATAGAATTTTTGTATTTCATATTATGTATATGATACAATATGTTTTAATAAGGAATATTGTTTATGAATTAAATATATTATTAAATGTATAAAGAATTCATTATAAATTTAGGGATATGTGTTGTTTGTAGTTATATATCCCATTGATTCATTGATAGGTATCTCAAGACAAATCAACTGGACATGTTAAATAGTTATTTTAATATTCCTACCGATGGATTAAACTGTCTGGGAAAAATTATTTTATAGTAAATATATCATAATGTATAAGATCATGATGTAAAATGTTAAGAATTTACATCATTTAAAATTTATGGAACCTTATCCATGATATTACTACATTTATATTTTCAATAGATGTATTTCAGGATTTGGTTACTAATTAAATAGCATGTATATTCAGTTTATTACTTTTCCAAATTCATAATTTCTTATTTCATCTTGATATGTTCTGTTATGCATAACCCATAATGGGTGTTTGAGGTCATGGTAAATTTTTTCTATTCCCAATGATATGATGAATAAATATGTGAATTTGTTTCAATGATGTCAATAATTATCATTATTTATGTTTTATATTATAAATAAAATGTAAAATATAATCCATGTATGTATATGAATATTCTATACTACTAAAACGATCGGCCATTTGGGATGAGTTCTCTTATATATAATGATAATATAATAATGTAGAAAACTAATCTATGTTATAGAAGATGTGGTTATTATAGTTTTAATAAGAAGAAAGCTCAGTAGAAACCTTTAGAAAAATACTTTAAATGAACATAGATAATACTTGAATTACAATATCACTATATAGTATTTGAGAACATTTTCTATTAGAGATATTTTTATTTTATGGAACAATATTGAAAAATATTACGTGATAAACCATTTTGTGGCATTATTTAGTGTTAGGGACTTACAAATGAAAGGTAATCAGAACCCATGGCCAATATAGGGATCCCTTAAAGAGAAATATAATACAATTAGAATAATATAAATGATGATCGTGGCCATATTATGGAATATTACCCAAGCTATAGCTGGTGAACACTCACATATGGTTCAATGTGATGTTACCTGACATGATACAACAATATTGTATCATTTCATAGGTTAAAACACTCCATATTTTAGTGGAATTACCGATACATCATTTGATAAATACTGAATTGTGTCTCCTGAATATATATTTATGTCGTTATGATGCAATTAAATTGAAAAGGATATGAAATAATTGTATTTAATTATATGACATGATTTAAAATGGTGAAAATTTATTAGAATTCGTGGGGGAATGAAATATTGAATATATATAATGTAGAACATTTAATGTAACAGTCATTTAGAAGTATTTCCCTTGTCAGTAACGAACTAAAATGGAGTGATGATTCCTCGTATTAACAATAAATAATGATTTTTTTTCTTCAAACTATGAGGAAACCACTACAAAATAATGTAGGTATTCTCTAGATTAAATTAGTAATACCAAGATAAATATTGTACATTTCATTGAAGTGTTTATGCCAATACTTTTAAGGGAAAGTGTTTCTTGAACATTCTCATCATATTATGAAATAGTATTATGTTTCATAAAAATAGATATTGAGTTATATAGATATTAAAATCATCATGTAAAAGAAAGATAAGAGTAGGATTGTTTTTTTACTATAACTAAGCTAAAGTATAGAATAAGAATGAATAAATAAATAAATTTGCATCATGTGAAAATTATGTAAAGAATCATGATAGAATTCTTTTTCATGGAATGTGAGTTATTTATATGTAATGAAATAAGTGTTATATAGATAATGAATGAATATATGTGAATGAAACCACAGATTTAGAGTGATTTAACTATATATAAATGAGTAATTATTCTCATCAAATACTAGAAGTCAATTGAAATCGATGTATATGAGGATTAGATTAGAAGAATAACAGAAGAGATCACTATAGCTATGATTTATGTTCCTAAATATTTTTTAGAAGAAACATTATTCAGAACCTCAAATTTTGATAATTCTTTATTTGATTTTGGACCTTAAATAACTTTTAATCTTCCGTATTTTATAATATATATATATATATATTATCCTAGAACCTTAAAAATGGCATTTACAGTCAAAAGTCATAGTGGAAATAACACATTAATATGAATGTGTTAGTTTTCTTACATTATGACATATGAAAAAGCCCAAATTACATACATGATTATAATACCTATTATTTTATTTTGTATAATCCTTTGTATTAAATTTACTTTAAAATATACTTCCGAAATTTATTTCCAAGAGAAGGAAGTTATGATTCATTAGGAAGATGTATTATTTCATATATTTAAAGGGTAGAATTTTTCATTTGATTAATTTATATATCCACCCCTAACTAAATTTGTATATGAGATTCTTTGGGAGGAAAAGATGAGACAATCTATAGACTAAATGGATAATATTAATAATTGAGGATATACCAATTTTAAAAGAATACATTAATGTATGTCCTAAGGAATTAACTATACATAACTAATATAGTTATACTTATTTTTTTTATATTTTTTAAACATGTTCAATAGATATATCATGAAAAACCTATATTACGACCACAATGTAATTCGTATAGTTAAGGAAATAACTAAAAGATTTATGTGATAAGTTATTTATGCTTCAATTTTTTTCACACTGGGGATCCTTTAATCTTGTTTTTATGATTATATATGGATCTACGAGGTACTGAATTTATTATAAGTTAATCAATATAATTGCTATAAATAAATAGTACACCCTTACTCACATTAATAATGCATCTAGACAACTTTTTGTAGATCTATATATTTCAAATGTTGATCATCGTTCTTAGTACAATCAATTGATAGTTATGATAGAAAATATTCCAAAATAAAAATTACATAGAAGGTATTTACATTTTGATTTTAAAATAATTTTATTTGGAATGACTAATTTAACTACTATCCTTAAGTATCAAATGAATAGAGTATTCTAGGAATATCATTATAATTTTTTGTGGTGGTTATTATATATATTTCGGTGAAATCTAAATACAATTAGGACCATGATAATCAATTACAGGTATTTCTTTAGTCTCTTAGAGAAAATTACTTACATGAAAAATTTAGTATGTTTTTATTCTTTCTACAAAAAGATTTATTTATTTTCCAAATTTTCAGAAATGATGTAATTTTAGTTCATCATATAATTAATATAGAAATGAGATATTTTCCTCCACCAATGAACATAGATGAGGTATATAGTTTTGTTGGTTTGGAAGGTCATTATCATTTATTTTTTCAAAACAATTCTTGATTGGAAAAACGATTAACTAAGATTGCACGTAATGGGATTATGTGAACATAGAAAGTTCAATGAGGAGAATGTTTTTGAGAATTGTATAAGAGATTTGTGAATGCTATAACTGTGACTATAACATCTAATGAATATAGATTTGTGATATATAGTGATGCATTGAATATTTTACATGGTTGTTCCCTAATTAATAATCTAAATATCATTTCACATGCATAAAGGAAATCATGAAATCATGAACATGTCTATCAGACTTGTGATTTGCGCTAGCCTCCATAGTATTTACATTAATGATATGGAGAAATTATCACTTCGTCGAATGATGTACGATACCAAGAAACCAAAAGAGTATATAATAAATCGTTTAATATAAATTTATCTATATTATGAAAAGGATATGACTTGAGCTAAAAAAGATAATGATTTCTCAATACATTACCGGCTTGGGAAAGAAAAAAAGCCAGTGATTACATTGTTCAATAATGACAATTTACCCATAAAAATGAGAATTGATAGGGAAATTTTTTTTATAGATTTAGTAAATATGAATATACAAATTATTAAAGAAGGGGAAATATCACTCTTTTATTCAAATGATTGAAAAACTATCAATATTTCTAATTATTTAAAGTTCTCATCTAGATGATTAATATTTTTAAAAGAAAATTAAATCTCTTTGAGATTGAAAATTGGTATTCTTTATATATGATTATAGAATTCTGAAATTTAGAAAGACAATATGTGTTCACAATATACCAATGATAAAAAGCGTAATTATTAAACAATGATTATACATAAAATATTTCCATACACCCTTTTATATTCATGATTTATAGAAAATTGATGGAACATTTTTGGTGGGATACTATTAAGAGGTAAATTTTTTATTATGAGTCGAGTTTTGTTTTTTTACAGATCAAGGATGATATAAAACATCCAACAAGAGTCATGAATCCAATAAAGATTCCCATTATTAAATTCAATTACAATAATATATAATTAATTTATTGGACTAATATATATTCTTAAAAAATGATACAAATGTATTTATTATTTATTTCCCTACCAAATATTCCTATTTACATATAGTAAGAGTTTTTTTATTTTGTGTTAATTGAATGGATATTTATTAATGATGTTGTAAGTATTAATTGTGCACATATGGGAATTGTGTATTATCATTATTCATGATTTAATTCAAAAATATAGAAAATTATTCAGAAAGATCTGGATGCTAAGCATTTTCTGATCACATATTATCACCCTCAAACTGATGGAGAATCAAAATGGATAGTTGATTCATTATAATACATGTCAAAAACATTAATACATAACTATAAAAGTATATGGGTTTTGTGTTTATCATTGGTGGAGTATTCATATTAATATAAAGTACATTAAATTATTGAAATGGTATTGTTAATAATATGTATGAAATAGTACGTCGTACACGAACTTATTGGGATAATTTTGGTGAAAAAAATCATATGGGGATAAAACACCTTATAGAGACATTGATTAAGGTAAAGACTATTCAAACCAATCTTAAGGAATATCAAAGTAGAAAATAGTGATATTCTGATAAATGATGGAATGAATTTGAGTCTCAAGAGGTAGATGAGGTTTTCTTAAAGGTATCCACAAGGAATGGTGTTATAATTTTTTATACGAAAGGAAAAAGTAATCTTTTATACATTAGATATTTTGAAATTCAAGAAATAATTGGAATTGTGGTTTATAATTGGGAAATTTCCCCTAGCCTCTATAATGAAAACGATGTGTTGTATATCGCTTTATTTAGGTAGTCCATTCCATATTAACCAATGTGATACCTTATATGTAAATATAATTATAACATATTTTTTTGTAAGAACCCAGATATTAATATCATGTATGTTTTCTATTTGTAGTGTTTTTTGAGAAAAAATTGGATTTTTTGGTAATTTATGGAGTAAAAACTGTGAACTTATAGGTACATGCCATGCACTCTGTTTCCATAGGTGATCGTCTACTGGCCATTTAATGGTCGAGTACACAGTCATGTGAGGTGACCTGGAGACTACTGAAAGCGGAGATCAGAAAATGCAAGTACATGTCGTGTACTTTAAAAGTATACACCGTGTTATTTTTTTATCACTAATATGACAGAGGTTGCATTTGATGTACATAACCATCTTCTTCTTGGACTGTCTTGTCCATGAGAGACCCTACATCCGAAAATATTCTCTGATCCCCCGACTCACCATCTATTCTCTGATTCAACTTCTATCAATTTCATTGGAATCACATCGGCGAGATATCCATTCTTCTTAAACCTCATCTCTTGATATATTCTCTCTCATGATATATCTTCGGTTGAATATTTTAGAAATTTTAGTAGATATATAGTGTTATAAGTTGATTAAATCCATAGGATTCATGTATATCAACCTCACAACACCAAGATAGGTGGTGTGTGCCTTTCTGTTTTTAGCCTTTGGGTTACATGTGCAAAAGTGCCTAATACCCTTGTTTAGGGTTTTGCGTGTTTGTGGTATTATCTCTTTTTTTACTTCTATTCCTAGTTTAATTGGATAGTGGTGGGTTGCTGTAATTAGGGTTAACCTTGCAATTCTATGTATGTTTTCCCCATGATTACATGTTTTGACCATTTAGTGTAGTGTTCAAGCTAGTATATTAGTTTTTCATGCCTAGTATTGTTAGGATGGACTGATTATTTTCTGACATGCTATGATATGATGTAGATTGTTTATCCAAGTAGTTATTGAGGTTTAAATTGGCTTCCATGCATTGTTTGTGAATGATTTACTTACATAGGGTTGTGGGAGCTTTTTTTAGTAGACCATATAGAGAATGGACATTGAGGGCTTCCCCAAGGTTTCTGTTTACTTTTACATTGCGAGACCATAGGGGGGATGGGCGTAAGTGTTGCTGGAGAGTGTCTGTAGTTACATGATATAGTCCACAAGGGTAATTGTATGTTGAGTACTTCCTCAGATAACCTTTTATTTTTTGATATGATACTATAGGTGGAATTGATGGTGAGTGCTTTCTCGGAGAGTATGTGCTAAAGATGAACTGGAGTCATTCGATTATGTATACTTATTAGATAGTTTTGTGTTTTGTTTGTTCGAACCAGAGGGGTTAGGCTATGAGTACAGCCTAGATGGTTCCCTATTTGTGTTTAGGTTCTTACTCGATATATGGATTTAATGCATTTGAACTATATGGTTATTTAATTTTGAGTAAATCTTTGTTTACTGCTTCATTTTGTATTACCTACCATATATATTCACAGACTGTTTGGGACATATCTTTTGGTGGTTTCTTACTGGGATTAGTGGAACCTCTATTTTTTTCATGCTTTTGGGCCCAAATAGATTATATTGTTGCATGTCTATATTTGGGAAAGCACCCTTCTACATTTGGTACTTGACTGATGTGGATCTGGGGAACATGAACCAAGAATATTCTTTTTATGCTGTGGAGTTGTTTACTTTCATTATCTTTTACTCTTTTTTAGTACCTTTATTCAGCATTGTAACATGTTTGGATGTGTTCCTAGATATATGTATCATGCATCAGTTTATATATGTGGTCCATTTGTTATTACTTCTAGTCTTTCATTGTATATTATTGTATGGTATTATTACTGCATCTTTTATTGTTATCTAATTTACTTCTGATGTGTGACTCTACCAATGAGGGCATATTTTATCCAATATCACACCCACGGCCCTTACTGTAGTCCGTAGCCTCTAGCATTCATGGAAATGGATATGAGGCCATGTGACCCACCAGATATGGGGCACCCCTGGGAGACACCTTGAACATGGACGTTACAATGTTGTTTAATAAGAATTATTTTCATCATGACTTACTATTTGGAGATTATATCCAGGGATTGGAAGGAATAAGTACATAGAAATATTTTATGTGTGGGAGTATCTAACTCATGTACATGGAAAATTAAATCTAGCTCATTTATTGCAATTTCTATAGTTTTGAAACTATTATGGTAGATTTGATTTCACCATAGGGTGAATCACATGTTTTATGATGTTATTATTGATTTTATTGAGGTTTTATTTATGTAGAAACCTAATGAGGTGATGGTATTCCATCCCATGCATCATATAGGCACTTTCTAGAAATCATATATCATGAATATTTTCGCTACCATATAGGGTGAATTAGCAACTGAATGTTGTTGTGAAAGACGCTTTGTTAGATATGCATGTTGTTGTTATATATTCCTTGATAAAATATCGTCTTTTTGAAAGGGTATTGAATTTGGAATGTTTTTGTTTGAGTGAACACCGAACATTGGTTCGTGAGGTGTAATGGGCCCTCATTGACTAGAATTTGGTGTATAAATGCACTTTTTTTCCTTGTATATGATTGTACACAATGATAATCTTTGATTGGTGGGGTGTATGGGCTCTCACGAATCAGAATTTGGAACTTTAATGTTCATTTCAGTGTTTTATGGGTTCCAGAGTAGCTTTTAAGGCTTACTATCTGGAAATCCAAAAATAAATGGCATATAATCATGAATACACACCATTTGTCGTTTTGTTCAAGAAGGAGGTATTTTTCATAAATTACACACCGTGTACTCTATGTACACATAGTGTAATCTCTAACCGTGTCACTAACTATGTGGGTAGAGACACGAGGTTGGAAAATCATTGGGGAATCTAGTCGTGTACAAGTTTTACATGCCGTGTTGTGTAGACCATGTGTCCACCCGTGTGACTAATGACACAGGGGTATAAAAAATAAGTTATAAAAGTCATGTAAATCCTGAAAATGGGATGTATTGTAACCCATGTATCTGGCCATGTAAAGAACAACATGGGACAATGGGGTCTTTTCTGGTACACGTTGTGTCTGGAAAAGGAATTTTGTGTAGAATTATCTGTTTAACCAGACGTGTAACTAACAACATAGGTATGTGAATTTCGTCTAATAGACACTGTTTATGGAGATATCTTGCCCTGTAGTATGGTTCTAAGAGATCCATGTGTCTTAGTCATGTAAAATAACTCGAGTAGGGGAAGAAGATTCATGTAAAAACCCTGGGTTTGGACAACACACCATGTATATGGAGTGTTACACAACCAGTTTTGGCCGGATTACGTGGCAATGAAATGACATAAGGGAACATGCTGTGTAGTGGCTAAACACGTCGTGTACCCATATTTTTAAAAATAAGAATGCTTTCTTTCTCATATTCCCTTCTAGCAATTCTAGTTTTTAGTACATGATAATCTTGATCTATGGTGTGTGCATTGCCTTGCAGAGTCATTCCCCCGAGGCAGCCTGTAGTTGTATTCCTGTTACAAGGAAATGATCAAACACCAAACATGGCTGGTCCGAGACTACCAGCATATCCTCTAGTTGTGGCAGTCTAGGCACTGACCGTCATTTCAAACACAGGTGCTGACATAAAGTTACAAGAGTGTTTTATGAGGTTCACGAAGACCATACAGTGAATACTGCATCCTTCTCCGTCTATGGAAGAGTTGACATGGGTTTTTTAGCAGCATCATCCTCCCACATTCTTAGATAAAGGAGGACCTCAGGCTACAGATTCATGGTTAAAATCCATTATTTCTATCTTTGAGCATGAATAGAATCATTTAGAGGGGAGGGTGAAGCTTGATACATATATGCTATGGTATTATGCCAACAAATGGTGGGATGTGATGGCACAGAAAATATTCCAGCAATTCATGGCATGGGATGAGTTATAGCATACCTTTTATGACAGCTTCTATATAGAGACATTGCGGGATGATCAGTCCTGAGATTTCATGAGACTAGAGAAGGGTACCCTTCTGTTAAGGAGTATTTATCTCACTTCACAACGTTGCATCGCTTTACGCCTATCCCAGGAGGTTATGTGTTGTTTTTAAAATGACTATTGGAGGATGGTCTGTGGAACGAAATACGGTCTCCGGTAAAACTCTTTAGGCCGACTTCTATCATTTCAATAGTAAACCAAACACTGATCATGGAGTAGAATCTGAGATATTCTTCAGTTTTTAGCTAGGGAGGCTCGATATCTGGAGTTGGTATTCCTTATTCTGATAACATGAAGCGCCGTAGTGAGTCTACGATTGGATGTCCGAGGAGATGCGATATATCTTCTGGTATCTAGGTTTTGTGCTACCAATGTAGGACGAGCCGACATATGAGGACACATTGCCTGAATGACCCAATGGATTGCTGATCTTGCGGTAAGATGAGTCATATTCAGCACTTATGTATGATCTTCTCACTAAAAGATAGTGATAGGGGTTCTTCTTGGACTCCTCATTCAGGAAAAGCCCCACTAGTTTCTCATCCGTAAGTTAACTGGAGTTCTTCAGGCCTTTCAGGCTAAGGTGGATGTTGCGGTCATGGTAGCTAGTCTACATGCGTTCATTGACAACATAGTGTATCACCTCAAAGTGGTCATGCATGGTCGAAGGACTACGGTGTGGGTCATACTTTTTCATTTGAGCAAACCTAGAAGATGCAAGATCTCAAACCCTCAATAGTGCGAGGTATGATGTTAGTTTCCTCATTTTATGGTTCTTCTTTTTTCAATACAACAGATTACCATACCTTTATATATGTTTCTATTCTAGAGA
Organism: Viscum album; assembly: GCA_963277665.1. NCBI lineage: Eukaryota > Viridiplantae > Streptophyta > Magnoliopsida > Santalales > Viscaceae > Viscum > Viscum album. Next base: position 1,718,755,109 of record OY728130.1, read on the forward strand.
TCATTGTTCCCTTTATATTTTTTTATGATGATATCATGACGTTAGACATTCAATTTAGGACTAGAATGGCTAGTCTACGTTAATTCAAGGAGTTACCTCTTGAGGATGGTGGGTGTCACATCTTATGGGACCTCTATTTATTAGAGATTATAGGATATTATTTCTTTATCGGAATGGGATAGTATGTTACCTTCCATGAAGTCATATATTTTTATCGTCGTTGTGTGAGTTTCAAGTCACAAATGGTTTGATTATTACTTCATATGGGTGTTGGATGTCCTGGACAATAGAGCGAGACCCGAGCCTCATGGGTTGGAAAGAGTTACAACCCAGATTTCTTGTCTATATCTGGATGAATAGGGGACTTCACAGATGGAATTTACTCCAGTTGTGGATAATTTCAGAGATGTCAATCTAGATTATTTTTTGGATTTCCTCTAAGAAAATAGGTGGAATTTTCTATTTATCATGTTCTAGTAGTGGAATTGGTGGCCATTACACCATATAGGATGGATACACCAGAGTTCCAAGAGCACAAGAAGTAGTTGGAGGAGTTGCGTGAATTGGGTATCATCTGACCTAGTACTTCTCCCTGCGGTTCTCTTGTCCTCTTTGCGAAGAAGATAGAAATTACCCTCAGACATTGTGTGGATTATCGGAAGATGAACCCATTAACGATCAAGAAATGATATCCCATGCCAAGGATTGATGATATCTTTGATTATCTTCAAGTAGACCAGGTGTTCTCATATATTTACTTGAGTTCTGGTTACCACCAGTTTCACGGTAGAACATATGATATACCTCTTACATCCATTCGGAGAAAGTATGATCTATACGTGTATGTGGTTAGGCCATTCAGTCTCACGAACACATCTACATTATGCATGGAACTGATGAACCGAGTGTTCCATCAAGACACACATTCCTTTTTGGTAGTCCTCATGGATGATATATTGGTGTATTCAAACACTCGACACGACCATGCCACACATCTTGATATCATTTTAATTACACTGACAGAGCATCAGTTATTTTCTAATCCCTCATAATGACACTTTTGGGTGGATCAGATTCACTTCATGGGGTATGTTATCTCATAGATATGAGTTTTAGTAAACTCAAATAAAGTGAGTGTAGTTTTTTCCTGGGAGCATCCTATGATCTTTTTTGAAGTAAGATGTTTTATAGGGTTGTCTGATTATTACAGACATTTCATGTAGGACTTTCAATGCTTATCAGCATGACTTATGAGTCTGACTAATAACAGTGTGAAGTACTTTTTTTCGATAATTGTGAGTTAAATTTCAAGGAGCTGAAATGAAGGTTGAATGCAGCACCGATACTAGTTTTTTCAGATCCGGGATCAAGATATACTTTTTACTATGATGAATCAGGTATCGGTATAGGAGTTGTTCTTATTCAAGGGGAATGAGTTGTTGTGTATGGGTCTCGGTAGTTGAGGCCACATGAAAGAAACTACTGGACACATGATCTCAAGATGGCTGTAGTTGATCATGATTTATGTTGTTAGATACATTATCTTCTATGAGAGCATTTTGTGGTTGTCACCAACCACAAAAATCTCCAATACATCTTCACTCTTTGTGACATGATTTTGAGACAACGAAAGTGGATTGAGTACCTTCAGTCCTTCGATTTTGTGATTTCCTATATGTCGGTGAATGTCAATGCAGTAAGTGATATGTTGAACAGGAGGACTCAGATACATGCAGTTCTAGATCCCGAATGTGAGTAGAAGCTTATGGATATATTCTCTAAGATACATTTGGAAGTGAACTACAGACATTGACCAAATTTTATATCTTTTGTAGCTATTATCTCTACACTTATTGATCGAGTGTGAATGAGGAAACTATCATATTATGAAGACCAAGTCCTATGGTAGAGCGTGTCAGAAAAGGACTATATTCTCGGATATACCATGGGCGAGGATGAGTTCTTGCGTTTTCATGGGCATGTATGGTTGTCAGTAGACATATGCGAGGAGCTGATGTAGGACTTTCATTCCTCATTTTGGGCAGTTCATCCTGGTTTCACCAAGATGTATCCTGATCTTCACCCTCTGTATTTGTGGCCTTGCATGAAGACATGTGTTGTTGTTTTTTTCATGAGGTGATCCACCTGTCTGCCAGTGATGGTGGAGAATCAGTGACTGGTAAGGCTTATACATCAGTTTCCCATTCCCAAGTGGAAGTGGAATGATTCCATGATGTATATTGTGATAGGTCTTCCAAGGTCAACTCAAGGGAATTATGTAGTTTGTGTTATCATTGACAGAATCACGATGGTTTCTTAGTTCTTGCTGATCAAGGAGACCTTCTGTGTTTATGATCATGGAACGGTGTGCATCCACGAGATTGTACGTCCTCAAGGAGTACCATACTCCATTGTTTCAAATAGGGATCCATGTTTTACTTCTTAGGTATATAAGAGACTATATAAGTCTTTGGGAACACATATACATTTGAGTACAGTTTACCACCCCCAAACAGATGGAATGTCAAGCGTATGATTCTGGGGCTTGAGGACATGCTTCAATCATGCATCCTATAATTTGGAGGTTCATGGAAGACACATATATCCCTTTTGGATTTTTTTTTAAAATCATATTTTCAAGAAACTATTTAGATGACAACTTATGAGGGTTTGTACGGTTAGCCTTGTCGGTCGCCGTTATGTTGGATGGAGGTAGGATTGGAAGCTATGTTGGGACCTCTCGTATTGTTCAAGAGACCACAGAGTAGATAGAGTTGATTCTGAAGTGGATGACTACTGAACAGTCTCGATAGATGTCTTCTCCTGATTGACAGAGAAAACCTATTGAGTTCATGGTCGGGGTTCAGGTTTTCCTACGTGTCACACTAAGGTTAGGACACCATAGGAATATGAGATAGGGCATGCAATCAATGAGATAGGTTAGGCTTTTTGAGGTGTTGCGGAGAGTCGGTCATGTTGCATATCAGTTGCAGTTACCACAGAGGTACCAGGATGTGAATGACATTTTCCTTTTTCTTGGCTTCGAAGTTACTTCTCAGACCCGTCTCTTATTTTCCATCCTGATGAGGATGAGCTCGATGTGGAAAAATAATTAGAGGAGCATTCTATCTGGATTTTTGTTCATTGTGAGAAGGTTATCCATGGCAGGTATGTTCCTCAGGTATGAGTGTTATGGAAGCACAAGCGAGTGTTGGACGAGAATTTTTTAGTGAGAATGATATACGATCAGAGTGGTCGGAGTTGTTTGAGGATTCTTCTTATATTCCACCTTCATAGGACTATTCGCAGACGAATTTATTTTATGGGGGATGTTTGTAAAAACATCTATCTTATTTTCTAGTATGTTTTCCTTTTCTAGAGTTTTTTGAGAAAAAGTGGTGTTTCATGAAATTTCGGGAGTACACGCCGTGTACTCGGTTGTCAGGGGTGACTGTGTAGTGGCCATGTAATTGCCGAGTACTTGGACATGTGGGGTGAACTAGAGACCACATAAACTAGTGGCCAGAAAAGGAATGTACACGTCATGTACATCAAAAGTACACTCCATGTTTTTTATTAAAATGACCATGGTATCATCTGATGGATAGAAACATATTCTTCTAGTTATGTCTTGTCCAGAATAGACCATATGGTAGTGTATTTTCTACAATCCCTTTTCACGCCGTTATTTCTCCGATTCGACTTCCATCAGTTGCATTGGAATTACATCAGTGAGTTCTCTGTTCATCTTGAACCTCATCTCTTGATTTATCTTCTCTCGTGAGATATTTTCAGTTGAGCCTTTTTTATGTTTTTGTAGATCTACTATGTTATAAGGTGATTCAATCCCTGAGATTCTAGTATATCGATCTCACAATGCCGAGGTAGGTTTTTTGTGCCTTTCCGTAGTTATTATTGGGGTTATATGTGAAAAAGATCCCAATACCCTTATTCAGAGTATTTACTGTTTATGGTATTAGAACTTTTGATAGCCTGATATTCCTTGTATGATTGTATAGAGGTGGATTTTTGTTATTATGGTTAACATTTCCATGCAATGGATGTTTTTCACATGATTACTTGTTTTGATTGTTTGGTATAGTTTTCATGTTAGGATGTTTGTATTCCATGACTAGTAATACTAGGATAGAGTGATTTTATCTGACATGCAACGATATGTTGTAGACAGATTATCCACGTAGTTTTTTAGGTTTACTTTGTATTCCATGTATAGTTTCTGCATGATTGACTTACACAGGGCTATGCGAACATGGTTTAATAGACAATAGAGAGAATCAATTTTGAGTGATTCTCCAGAGTGTTTGTTTACATTTATATGGTGAGACCATAGGGGGGAAGATGTAAGTTGTCCTTCAAAGAGTCATTAGTTCATAGATATGGGACACATGGATAATTGGAAATTGAGTTCTTCCTCAAGGTGCCTTTTAGTTACCAATACAAGACTATATGGGGAATTGGCAGTGAGTTCTTCCTCAGAGAGTCTGTGCTAAAGTTTATCCAAAGGGGATAGATTGTGTGCTCTTCCTAGAGGGTTTCTTGTTTTTTTTTGGTTTAACCATATGGGTTTGGGTGTGAGTAATTTCAAGAGGGTCACCTATTTGAGTTTAGCTACTTACTTGATATATGGTTTTGAATGCATTTGAAAAGCAGTACTATTTACTTTTGAGTACATCATTTTTACTGCTTGTTTTTTCTTATTGTCTGCCATATATATTCAATGACTGTAAGGCACATATATTTTGGTGTTTTCCTACTGTGATTAGTATGACACCCTATTTTGGTTATGATTTTGAGGCCAAATAGATTATATTCTTTCTGGTCTAGATAAGGGCATGCACCCTTCTACTTCAAGTACTTGACTCATGTGGAGCTGGGGAGTATGGGATCATGTTGATGCTTGCGATGTTGTGGGGATGTTTACTTTATTTCTTTTGTACTTTTGTTTAGTCTTGTATTTCAGCATTGCGACATTTTTTTCTTCTTTTCTTGTCATATGTATCATAAATCATTTTATATATGTGTTCCTGTTGTTATTACATCTTTTCTTCCACTATTAACTATTGTATGGTATTATTACTACTTCCACTATTGTTATCTGTTATTCTTCTATTGTGTTACTCTGCCAATGAGGGCATTCTTTTTCCACTATCTCACCTAAGGTCGTCGCTGCTAGTTGGAAGCCTTTGTAGTTTGGGAAAATGTAGTTCAGGCCATGTGACTAACTAGTTACGGGGATCCCTTGGGTGGCACCCATAACTAGGATGTTACAAATTTATCTTATAGTGAATATCCTATCACGATTCTGCATATTAGAGAATAATTGTTTAAAAATTAGATGGCATGATCATTAAACATACATTATGGAAATAAAAGGATTTAAGTTTTGATGTGGAAAACCAATGAAATTATGACCATTAACTACTGAAATCTATTCATGTGATGACATTCTATATATTTCATGGTTGAGTTTTTTTATGCAGAGAGGAATGTAACACACATGCTTCAATTACTGTAATATTTTCTTTTTCCTAAAATAATAACATAATACATATAGTTTTACTGATGAATATTATTTAAAAAAGATTATTAATTTAATTTATATTTATTTTTATTAATTTGATTTATTTTTTAAAAATATCATATCAAAATTAAATTCGGGTGGTTTTTTTTTATTTCTATGAAATGATTTATTTTTGTGTGAATAGTGAAAAATACTGAATTTTCAACAATTATCAATTTTTATTATAATATTAAGTAACTAAAAATTACCTTTATAATTTTATTTGACCTTAATGTTAAATATGATAAATTTTAGTTGTAATAATATGTTTTTCAAATAACTACTTTGATATAATTTTATTTTTTCAATGAAATCAGTTTTTCTAAGAAACTAGATTTCATTGTGTTTAAGGAATTAATAATTAAAATAATTTCCCCCATTCCAAGAAAATGATTCATTAAAAATAAAAAATGTATATAGAATCATTATGTTCAAATTTTTATAATTTATCACTTTTTATTTTTAATCATTATGAACTGTAAAAATGGTAAAATTCATCAAATCTGTAAAGGGAAAATCATGTAAATAAAGTTAAAATTAATGCTAGAAACATTAAATATCAACCCAAATCATGGATTTATTTATTTATATTGGATGAATTCATTATTATAAATAAAAAATTCTATTATATATTATTTTTGTTCAATTTTTCTGTTTTAATTAAATTTTATTTACTTTATATAAAAAAATTACAAAAATAAACATCTCTTGGTTTTAACATTTTAATATGTTCAAAAATTAATTAAAATAATATATGGATGAATATAGAAGAATATTTTGAACATAATTTATTTATTTCTTTATTACTATTAATGTTTAATTTTTAATTATTAAATAATTATCTTAAATTTATACACAACCCCGACACAATATTAATTCAGTTAATAGAAAATAAAATAAATTCAATTAAAAATATTAAAAATAATACAAGTTGGAATAATTAATATTTCAAATACATTTTCTTGATTATAATATCTTATTCCTTATTACATAAGGTTTTTATATAATTTTAATTTATATGTTGATGTTTTTTTAATCAAATTAAGTGAATAGTGTCAAAATGATATTTATGATATTTTATGAAAATTTATATTTATTAATTAAATTAAAATCATAAAAATATTGAAATAGATAATGTGTGATAAAATATAGTAAAACATTTTATACCTTATAAATTTTAGGTCAAATTATTCATTTATGATTATAAAATATATCCATAAATTATAAAAAACTTTTATATTTTGTGAATCTTCAAAAGGTTTAATAGAGGATTAATACTAAGAGATAAGGGTTAAAAATAACCAAAAAATTTAAAAAAATTATTATATGAGATTATTTTGACTCATTGTAAACCTAACTTGTAATTAATTAAATTTCAATCAATATTTCCAATAAAAATTAATTTATATTAATTTAATACATTAATAAATCTTCAGAATGTCTCTCACCTCACTTGTAAAAGGTATCCCCAACTATCATTTAATTAAAAATAATTGAGAAAATAATACTTACTTTGAAATTCCCATTAACATTATTAAAACTCTTATCCACATTCTGATGGATTCTATATTTCCAAAGGTCTAACCACATGGTCTCTTAAAGGGAGATATAAAGAAAATCTCCGGAAGAACATTTAATCATCCTTACTGACACATTCGTGTTTAAATCTTCTTATATTCACTATAAATATATATTAAACTTTATAAGGTAATTAATATAGAATCAACAATATAATTATCTGATATTATGATCATGGAAAATCATATTCCGTATATTTTCCATCCTATAGAAAGAGAAATCATCGGTCGCTCATACATATGACTTATCATCCCCACAGAACCGTATAGTTCATTTTTTATCACCATTCTACTTGGATGGTTATAAATATTGAAATAATGAATATTTTAGATATTTCCGAAAAATAGATTAATTTTAAACTATAATATCATATCTAACTTCTTTCCATTAATTAATTTGTGGAATGAAAACATTTATCATTTGTATATGTGGAGTACCACCTCCATGAATCGATGTGATCAATTTTTCAAGTCCTCATTCAATGATTGGAAATTATGATATAAGTTATCTATATATTTTATAAATCAGGATTAAAATTTAGGAGATGACTGTTCCATAATATATGTAAAATATTTAAACCTTACACGATAAAAAATGCATGTGAAAATAATAGAGATAAAACCAGAAAGAAATATAATAATGATATTTTATTAAAAAATGATTATAAAAAAAAATTATGGAAACACTATAAATGATTAATGTATTTAAAATGATTATACATGATGCTAAATAATTATCTACTATGTGGAATCATATGATAAAATATTTAATCTTAATTTACTCTCTATTGAAATATATTTTTTATTATTCACTTATTTAATATTATGTGGCATATATACTAAATCTATTATATATTTAAGATGTGTAAAAATATATTAATGATGATTAATATTTTTATTAATATTTTTCAACTGAAGTGGTCCCAAATTTTAAACTACCAGTGAGGTATGATTTTATCTATTTTTTTAGAATTCCCTTATTGTCATTAAAGGATTATTATTAAAAATAATTCATAAACTCCATTGATATTCTTATCCATTATATATTTATGATTTTTTGATATATTATTCTAAAATTTCATCTCATTGGAAATCTATTAAAGATTACAAATGGTTAAATGAAAACATGTTCTTTTTTCACATAGATATGGTATATTTTTGAACCATCTTTATATTTATAAAAAGTATTTAAATAAATTACATATTTTTTAGTAATTTAAGATAATACATTATACATAACATTTTATAAGTTTTTAGTATACCTTTTCTATTTTTTCCAAAAGGATCATTTTTATATTTCCTAAAAACATTAGATGGAATGTTTTTTAATGTATAATGAATGATCTGATTTTACTGCCACACTAACAATTTAACCATATATAAATTAAATTACATAATTTCATGGATGATAGAATGAAAAATTATTTTAAGTGTTTCTCTTGAAAATTTTCTATTATTATGAATAAAATATTTTACTAAAAAATCCACATTTCTAATGAATTTAAGGTTATATATTATCCCTTACTAATTTTCTAGTCATTATATTTCAAATCAAATATTGACTTTCTAATTATCATTGTAAACTAAATTAATATTAAATAGAAATATTATTTTTATCAATGATATAGTTATTTCCTAAAGCATATAATATTCCTAATATGTTGTTTGACATCGAATTTTATTTTATTTTCTTGGGAAATATTTATATTTCATATTGTCTATTAAATATAGATATTTTTTATAAATGAATATGGTTCATGAATTTAATTGATCACTAAATATATAGGGAATTCAAGGGATATTTAGTGACAGTTGGGGATTAAAATTTTATATCCCATCAATAAATTAAAAGGACCCATATAACAAATTATTTGGACAATGTGAATGGTTTTTTTTGTAAACACATACCCATATATTATAATATCATGGAAGATAGATTAGAAGATAAATAGATCATGATATATTAAATCATGACATCCAATTTTATGCATTTAATTATTTGAGAATTAAATTATTATTATACATTATATTAATTCATTGATATTATTCATATATTCACTTTGTTCTCATGTTGTGGATTAAATAACAATTGCTTCAAATTATTTATCATTATATATTTATTATTATTTATTTACTCATGGTAGATTCTACTATATTTTACCCTTAATACGAATTTTATATCACCATCAATTTCTGTTCATTTTTCTATGATTTTAACAAATAATATTATAATGAGTTTTTAGGATTTCGAACATTTTATTTTTTCTATTTTGTATTTTATTTTAAATGTAAAAGTGTAATCAAGTATATATTTTTTGTTCTTGAAGAAAAAATAATTGATTATTCCTTCAGGATATGTTTTTCTATATCGTATGAGAAGAAATAATATATACACGTTCTCTCGATTGTCAGAGTTATGGTATTTACAGTATAAGGGTTTATTAAAATACCAATTTACCATGATATACAAATAGGCCACCAAGGCCCACTGAGTACATATTCAACCAACACAAGGTTCATACTACTCCCCTGGCCAACCGGTGTACCCCCAATAAATGATCACGGGGGATTTTATCCTTATATAGACACCATCCAAGAAGGTGATCTATAAACGGGTACTCATGTTGAATGAAATTAATGTTCTAGTTCACTCCTAACTCATTATTTTCTCTAAACCACCATAACACACCAAAGACCTTCGAAAACACCCACAACATATAAAATAAAAACCATTCTGATTTTTAAAATCATGTAATATTAGTCTAAAAAAATGATATAAAAATTAACTATTTTGAGAGATAAAAAATATAAATATGCTCTAGAATTTCCAATCATTAATGACATGGGTTGTGAAAAACTGCCCAACATAGGGTTTCTCAACCCTAAGAATCATTTTCGTTGACACCAGAATAACTCATAAAACCATTGATATCTAATTAAATAACTCATTATCAATTCCAACTAGTTATATTTTCTTTATAGTAACACATTATCCACCCCATATGATTACATCTAGAAACAATGTGGCTAATACCACACATGAATCAGTCAATCTTCTAATGATGTTACTATTCTAAAAACCAACATCATAAACTCAATAACACATAATAAAACATATTATATCCTTAAAATACTAATTTCATTAAAATAACCAAAATACCATAACAGAACTATCAGTGTATTTTCAACCCAATGCATCCATATTGATTTCATTATATAATATACAATCTCCTCTAATCCCATTCAATGGAGATCATTCACTGGTTTCATAAAAATACCACGAATATAAATAAATTTGTTGATGAACTATCAAAACTGGACAATTATATGAACTAGACATTGATCAATATTCCACTATCTCTAGTTTCATTGAATTCATCAGTTTATCATTAATACAAGGCACTGGTTTAATCCACCACTAACAACCACCACTAGACTTGAAAGTCACCTTCTAATGGATTGGTATGAATATCATCCCCATGGGATAGTCTACACCATTATATCTCTTATAAAAACTCCCAAAAACTACAACATTTAATATGTTTCCACCACACTATCCATCATAATTATATTTGAACATACATTTCCCAAAAATAATGTATTATTGTCTTTTAATTTCTAATAATAAAACGACCATTACCTAGTCTAAGTATTCCTAGGTCAACAAATTCAGCCACCAATAAGACCCAAAACATAATGCAATGAAATCATTAACAATGAAACTAAATTGAATTAATCATAATTTCCATATACCATTATCTAAAATTTCCTTGGAATAGTATTTGTTATCCATCATTACTCCCACAATGGGCCCTGAAAAGCCTCCAAATATTACCAAACCACCGCGATAAGAATTCTATTTATCTATCATCATCCAACGGCCCTCCACAATAATAATACCCAGATTACAAGAAACAAAAATTATTAATTGAAAATTTATCGTAAACAAATCATTCAGTCCAACCACATATTGAACAACCAATAACTGTAGTTATCCTGCAATCCATTGAAAATGTGGTAGTATTTCTATTGAAATATGAAGGATACTACCCACATACATCTTCTAATACAATCAATTAAGAGTAATGTTATTTAAAATATTACAACTCTAATGATAGTTTCACCAATCACTGACCATCATTGAAATTTCTTATTCACAATTACCATCAAAGGATAAAATACCTTACGACAATTATCAGTGATGACATTTTAAAATAATGGTGGTATTTTTTGAATTAACCATTATTATCTCTTCTAAAATCAATAATTCATAAAAACAAAGAGTACTAAAACCATCATAGATAAAACCCATCAACATCCCAGAACAATTTTTTATCAGAATGGTACCTCATATTTATTCCTAATCCACCATGGATCACATGAAATTTAATCCCTTATTCCTTAACATGAGGATCAAATGTCATTCAAATCAATGTTCTATATTATTAACTAGAGGATAATGTTTACTATAATATATATAATTTTTCATGTCCAATCATATAATTATAATGTAAATAGGCGACGTCATTATAAAAATTATAAGGTAAGTCTTAATAAAAATTGAACACATATTCCCACAATGATTATGTGTAAATAAATATAAAAAGAATCTACCAAATATATTCCTTGCTATTTTTTTTTCTCTCATTGACCATGCCAACAAAAAATAATGACTTCATTTACCAATTATTCTATATGAGGTTCAACCAAAACATACCATCCCAACATACCAATTATAAATGATATGAGTAAACACTATGTTACTGGAATACCCCTATAATCACACTAATGATAACAACAAAGACATTACAGGGGGATATAATATAAAAAATCATCCCACATAAGTTTATCTAACCAGCTAACACCTCACATTAAGGAAAAAATTATACCTAGGACCTCATTCATTGATCCTATCATAAGTAACCTCAAGTTGATACAAACGAAGTATATATAATTTAACAACCTTGATAATGAGTGAATTCACTTAAAAATATGTTAATCATAATCATTGTCCCAATTAATTATGGTTCATCTAATAAGTTAGTTAGAAAAAAACCAAATATATTATTATTTACGGATTAATTATTTAATCTATGTTGTAACTTCATGAGATTTGAATAGGGTCCAAAAAATATACCTTTTTCATTTTCTGAGTTATTGTAAATTCCATTTTTTTATTTGATCAAAACACATTTCTATGAGCTCTTTTATATATATATGATTTTCAGGGTGGTTTTAAATGCTTAGATAGTGAATATGGTTATAGGAATGGGTTTTAAGATTGTGGGAGGCTCGAAGGACTATTAAGAAGTTGCATGTTATGGTGCATGGTTTTGGGGAAATTATGTAGCCCATTCCAACTTACCATTAAGTTCAGTTTTGAAATTGCACACCGTTTGGGTGAACCATTTGTGGAATTGCAGGACCCGGTGAGGTTCGTAGCAGTTTTGGGGGAGGTATTCTACATGGTTTGTGCACAGTTAAGGAAACCCAATCAAAATGTGTTCTAGGGAGGCCTTTTTGCGTAGCACCTCTGCACTATAGGAAAGACGGTTTTTATAGAGATTGGAAAATAGTAAAAGCTAAACATGCATCCATGTAAAGGAAAGAAATTACATTTTTACCCACTTAATATTATTATTTTCATCATATTACTCTACATTTTTCTCCAATGTGTTTCACACAACTAGAGGATAGCTCCCCATTACTCATACTTTTTATTTTTCATTCCTTCTTCTATCAGTGATCCATTTTACCAACTATTTGGCGAAAGAAAACAACATCAGTGTGTATCTCTGAATTGTTTCCTATACTTCTCTTTTACTTCCCCTCATTCTGTGATAAATCTGATTGATCCATTTTCAATATATTTAGGTAATACAATATAAACTTATATTTCATAAAAATAGATTCAAGTAATAGTTTGATGTTAGATGGTCCTTCATCAATGAGTCAATGGTAGGTGTTTCATACGTTTAATTTTGTTTTCAAGATCATTTTGGAGATACATTTTTAATCATGTATTTGGATAATTCAGTGAGACTATGTTTAATATGATTAAACATAGTTTTTCAACCTATGAAATTTTAATTGACTTTCTTAACCCTTATTCCCTCATGTGAGGAAAATTTAGTGGTTGTTGGCCACTTCGTGTAGCTAGTTCGGGGTGTGTTTTGATTCAAAATGGTTTTTTTATAATAATTGATTTATAGAAATTTAATTATTATGAATTGAATATTTTAATTCAATTTATTATTCAATGTTGATCCAGTGAATTAAATTATATTGAATTGATATGGTCATATAATGTTTACAATTCAATCACATTAAAATGAATTGTTTATCACGTGATTTGCTTGTCTAATTTGATTATGATATATTTATTTGACACAATGGGCCATGATGGGATTGACATGGTGATGGGATGGAGTTGGGAATTGGTTTTTTTGTGGCATGGTCATTTTTTTTGTCTTGGCCCCAGTTACATGGGTGTTGTTGACCATCAGTTAGATGACTTAGTCATCAGAATAAGGAATCATGGCTGTTAGGTTGGCATTCACTAATAATATCATATGGAATGACCATTTGATTTTAGAGACATGGTCATAGAGGAACTAGGTACCGGTTTTATGAGTATTAGATATTGATTTGGTGATTACTGTTAAACAGTGATAGCCAAAAGTGTCATATTGTGTCCTGTGCATACTGGTTAACTCTGTGATGAGGTGTGTTTGTCCACTCATTTGGGTAGAGGCCACTGGTAGTGGATCTCGGGAAATTTCTTAGTGATACATGACATAAAGATCCATTTGGATGATGCTGAGCTTTACAATAATATTGTTTAGGCTATATGTTAGGGGATGAGGCTCACAGTATTGAGGCTGTAGGCCTGGATTATTTTTGGGGGAACACATATCAACATTTCTCATGATTTGTTTCTATGATCCGATGGTGACTTTTTTGTGGATAGCTATAAATATTTCCTTGAATTTATGAGTTAAATAATTTTATCCTTTTTATAAGGGATGTGAGGGAGAGGATTATTTTACATGAGTGTGGCTTTAAGAAGTCATTGGTTTTATTTTACATATGAGGTGTCAGGATAACATGAGGTACCATTGAGATTTGATATAATTGCCTGAACATCTCCGGTCCATTAATTAGTAAAAATTATATGTGGTCAAACATGACATGCATTACTATAAAATTTTTATATAATAATAATTTACAAGGGTGGCGTAAAAATTTTTGGTGTTAATTAGATTAAATGATTTTAATTTAATCATTGTGAAATAAAAGAAATAAAATTTAATGTATTTAATTCAATGAGAGGAGATGCATGGTTTCTTTTTTATTTATTTAAATTTTAATAAATAATAAATTATGTGTGTAATGGGCATATAATAAATGGGTCACATGTAATAAATTTATAAAGGAATGAAATTCATGGTGTGTATGGGCGTGACCTTGTATAGGAAGCGTTGTGCGGTTCTCCAAAATTAAAGATGGAATTGTGTAAATAATATTAAAAATGTATTATTATATATTAATTTTTTTTAAATAATAATAACATGAATAGACACATGGAAGGGGTTCCCAACCCATGCGTGAATATCATATGATGGGAGAGAAGGATTAATTATAATATAATAATGGGAATCAATAATAATAATAATAATTATTGATGATGGTGACCCGTTGATGAAATTGAAAGAGGGTTTATTACTATTATATTAAATAATAATGGTAATGGTGGCTTTTAGTGGGTGATTAATTAAAAGGAATGGTTTTAGTTTAATATGATAATAAGTATGGTAATCTAATTTAATGGGATTAAATTAGAACATTAATGATGTGTATTATTATTATTAATTTTATTAATAATAACATTGAATTGATATTGGAGAGATATTACAATGTGATGGTATAATAGAGAAAATAATAATAAAAACCATAATGGAATGGAGGTTTGGGGCATTCCACATGGAGAAAAGTCAATGGGAGATGCCATCATTGAAGCATGAGGGAATCATGGGAGATTAAATGAGATTAGAGAGATAATGAGATATCCAAAGTTGAGAAATAATAAAAGATATAAAAAAACAGGGTAATCAAGGACTGGGGCGTGGGTGACATGGAGTCTATGAAAAGGGGGAGGTTTTATTTTGGTGGTTCGTGGGTTTTGGATATGAGGTTTTAAGTACTTAAATTAAATTAAAAATAAAAATAATACAATAAAGTTTTTATTATTTTCATTTGGTAAACTGTGTTTCGTCTGTAACTTATTCGTGCGACCTTATTTTTACAAACCGTCAGCAGTAGTTCGACCCTGACATCATGTCTGAAATCATGAGTCCAATATTGGATATCTTTTTCAGGTTTTCAGATCAGGTACCTGAAATGCTCGTGAATAAATTGAATTAATAATATTATTATATCTTTGACCCGCCATAACTCCTGCGTGCGATGTCTGATTGACTTCTCGTCTATGGTGATGTGATCCTGCAATTAGTATGGTCTATTCAGGTCTAATGTTGGATATTAAATTATGGTTTGTGGCTCAGGTCCATGAGACATCCCATAATAATAATATCATTATTATTATGGGATCTTGTATCCAACGTATCTCCCTCATACGGTATCGAATTGACGAACTGTATGTGGCGTTGCAACCCTGAAATTATGACGTTCATTTTAAGACCAATGATGAATACCATTTTATGACTCATGTCTTGGGTAAATAAAACACTTATTATTAATTGATGTTATTATTATTATTAAACACATGGAAACCGTGTGATTTGTCGGGTGTTGACCTGTCAAACATTTTAACAGTTGTACGGTCATGTTGTGTATTCATTAATACACGATGCATACCGTTTTAACTTTATATTTCCTATATATGAGTGGGTCACATGTTTTTTACGGAACCCTCTTCTTCGCTGCACAGAGACACTCCCGGATGACCCGACCGCCTTCCTCCTATCTTCTTCATTCGGACATCGATCGACGATCTGTCGGTGGCTGTGGGATTTTGTCGACGAGGCGAACATCGTGCACCTCGTTCCACTACCTCTTCTTAGACATCTTCTTCACAGTTTCCTACTTAGGAGATTGCTGATATTTGACGTGAACAACACTCTTTGATGAACTGCATCTTAATGGTACGTTCTATCCCGTTCTTATTTCTTCCTCTATCTCCTCATTCTGTTCCTCCTTGCCATGATATGAAAAGTGACACCTGAAACCATAATAGATTCTCTCTTGGTTGTTAGCGAGGTCATGCCACAGTATCCACGGGAGGACGTAGTCATCGAGAGGGGTGATTGAAAACCTCGTGGTGGTTGTTCTCACAGAAGGACATCAAAACCTGTTCAAGTATGGATTTTACCTGTGTCTCTCTAATTTGTGCATCATGCGGGATGGGTGTCCTCTTGCTTTCATGTGACATAGTTGAACCAGTTTAATGAAGATATTAACTAGCTTAAAGATCTGGGATGGGGAATATTGTTATGTTTATCATTGTTTATCCTATTGTTATGTTGTGAATTGAATAGGTTTATGCCTACTAAAAATCACGGTCGTTGTGGGAGTTTTCTTGCGCAATTAAATGTTTCCTTCTCGTTCTATACCATTTTGTGGATGAATAAATTGTGATGTATTGAAATTTGGTTAATCACGTAAAGTTGGCTGATTAAATGAATATACAGAACCCTTTTGTGATCACCCCGGTTTAACAATATGAAATAATGAACATGTGGGTGTTGGTTTGGTTACATGGTGTGTGAAAATGGGGAGGGGTGGTGAATCCTGGGTTATTACGAACAAGATGGGCAGTGGGGCTGCGGTAAAAGATATTAAAGGGGAAATTGTGTGGCACGAGCCTTGTTTTATGATATGGTTGTGGAGATGTGCTTATAATGGAAGCAGGGCTATAGCAATGAGTTTTGATATTAAAAGAAAGTGGAACGTTGATAAATGAACTGTGGGAATGATAATGAATTAAATGTGGGAACAATAAATGGGGATTTATTGATGATAGAAAGGTTGGTTTTGTGTTTCATTTGTTCTATCTAACTTGATTTGTGGTTGGAAGGTTTTGTTCTACGAAATTCTTGATATGGTCTGATAAATTCCCAGTAGTTAAGGAACAAATAAAATAATACTGTTGAAACATGGAAACCTAAATGGGTTGGGATTTTTTGTTGTACGCATGCTTCGTAGTAGCAGTGCTGAGGCACGTTCTTAGTTTCTATGTTTAGAATCCATAGGTTGGGTTGTTTTTTTGGTATACATATATGTATATGTATCTTTGTGTTTTGTCATACCCCACCCATGTCGAGCACTTAGTGTCGAACACTCCCATTTCGTGTGAGAGGGTGTTTTACCCATAGTTACTAGGTCATTCCTGCTCTTTCTTCAATAGGCTGTGATGGCTTGAGGCGAACAAACACCCAAGACTATTCTAGTAGGTTTCGATTGGTGTGATATTTTTCCCAAGACACTTAGGTAGGTTTAATGTTCCCAAGAACCATCGGGATGAGGCCCATGTGTGGTTGGGCGAGGATGTGATTGTGGTTTGTGAGGTCCATGTGTGTGCGGATGAGATATATGGTCTGTGAGGCTCAGGTGTGTGCATGCATGATATGTGGTTTGTGAGGTCCAAGTGTGTGCGGGTGGGATATGTGGTTTGTGAGGCCCAGGTGTGTGTGGGAATGAAGCGTGTGGTAGCGTCAGGACCTTCGCCATTAGGAAGAGCAGCTAGATAGTGGGGAGAAATGGTTTGGGGTACCCAATACTCTTGTTCTTATATAGTACTACTTGTTGTTTTGTGTTTTTTTGATTGTTGCTGGTGATGTTTGGTGGATAGAATTCCTTGCTAGGTTTTGGTTTCTTCTGTTGTTCTCACGAGACATTAAGATTTCTCCCAACCTGTGCACGAGAGCATTAGGTTTCCCTTTTGATTATACGTGTATGATCACCTACATTTTCTTTCAGGATTCCAGGAGGACTACCAAGGTCGTGCAAGACCCTACTAGTCAGGACAGTTGGAGTTTTCGAAGTTTCTTTACTATTGTTTCATTTTTTATTGTACTTTTGAGTTTTCTTGTAATTTTACTTTGTTTCAGAATTGTTTAAACATGCATGTGGGATTGGTTTGGGTTTATTTTCATTTACTTGTTACTTTTTCTTTTGGGGTTTGACTCATCCTATTTCCTTATATTAAATAACAAAAAAGGTTAATGCCTCCCATATTTGTTAAAAGTCATACCCGTGGAGCTATTCGCCACTCCGGGGCCTACTAGAGGTGGGACTCGGGGGTCATTATCTCCCTTTGACCATTGCCAGCTCTAAAGGTGCATCCTTGGTGGGAGGGGGTCATGACAGAATCGTATCAGAGCTGATGGTTGAGATATAGGATGGTGTCTATAGTTAGGCACATTGAGGATTGCATGGCATGGTAGGGAAACAATGTTCTGTGATCTTGGTGTGTGACAGAGGCCAGGGAATACCAGATAGGAAACATGATTTTAGAGCCTCCCCCCCCCCCCATGATCCAAAGAAAGGACTCTGAGTCTACAGAATGACCATGTGAGACTACATTGATTGCAGGGTAGAGACTCTATGGAAGGTACATGCATCTTCATGTTTGTGTTTTACTTGATTTGGGTGTTCTGGGAAAGAAATTGAAATAAAGTAAAAAATGAAACCTTGAGAAATTTCCTTACTACATGGGCTTAAGCGATCTATGTTTACCATACAACTATAGATCCTGGATTTCATCTCCGAGTGACTCAGACTGTCGAGGCCCAACAGATTCAGGTGGTCGATCAGTTAAGGATTTACCGAGATGAGGAAGATGATCAGTGGAACAAGACTCTCTGTTCTTTCCAGCGACTAACCCTCATGATGTATGGGGGTAGTACATCCGATATGGAGACAGAGGGGTGGCTTGAGAAGCTAGGGATCACTTTTAAATTGATATGTGCTCCAAGTGTGTATTGGGTTCCCCTAGTAGTCAGTCAGCTAAGTGGTGCGGCACGTCAGTGGTGGACGCACAACCTCGGGGAGAGGTCAGAGGTGGAGGTTTAGTGGGCTGACATTGAGAAGGAGTTCCGAGAGGAATTCCTTTTATCCATGATCAAGGCAGAGAAGCGGCAGGAGTTACTCTCCCTCCAGCAGGGGAGTTTGCCATTACAAGAATTGGGGATCACGTTCAAGGGTCTCCTACGCATTTCTCAGGATATCTATCTGGATGAAGAGTCTCGGCCGAGACGTTTGGAGGAGGCGCTTCGTCCTTCGCTCTAGTATGTTGTCACCCCCTTCACCCTTCCGACGTACATGGAAGTACAGAAGAAGGAAGAGGTGATAGAGAGGATGAAATCGCAGGGAGGTGCACCATGAGAGGGGATCTAGCCAGGTTCGTCAAACCGGAAGGCAATCAGCAGTAGGTATCCTGTGACAGGACCTTCCAGATTCAAGCTAGTAGGGAGAAGGCCCCAGTAGTTCCAGTTCAGATCTTCAGGTCCTCTTCCCTTTTTCACGAGCCTAGGACCGAATTGTTTCTCTTGCAGAGTTCTAGGGCACATTCATGGTCGGTGTCTCACCCGAGATCAATACGGTGGAGTTGGGTATGTTCAGCACCGGGCTCACTTGTAGCAGTTCCCAGCCCGACCCTTCCAGCAGCAACATGCTCTAGTCCCTCCAAGTGGAGCTGGAGCAGGTGGTGTCCAAACACATGGGGTTCCTCAAGGACCCCAACTAGGATGTGGCCGAGGAGGTGGACATAAAAAGAAAGGTAGAGGAGTGGGACATGGATAGTTGCACGCAATAGAAGCGGAAACCCTAGCAAGGCCATTGATCGAGATATATGTTTTCGGTTTTACTTAAATGTTATTTTTTACATTTTGTTTAAATTCAAGAGCATCACACTCCTTTGTTGAAACTCATTCTCACACATACTTTGGGCCTGGACATTGTTTTTTCATGATTCTATAGTGCTAAGTTGTTTCCCACTTTCCTTTAAATGTGTGCGAAGAGTACTAACGTGTAGGGAGAGGAGGACCTGATCCCTATTCAAGACACATTAATGTAGATGTGATTAAACAAATGCGGGCGAGTTAGTGCCTCCCAAAGCAGATAATATCTTGACATTGGAGAAGGAATTCCCCAATCCATGTGTTGGGGCAGCGTGTTTCTTATTTTGTCCGGTGTGGGGGGAAGTGTTTGTATGAGAGATCATAAACTATGGGGATGAGATGACCTAATCCCTAATCGAGACGCATTAATGTGGATGCGATTAACCCGTGAAGGCGAGTCATTGCCTCCTAAAGCGGATAATATCACGACATGGGGGATGGAAATCCCTGACTCATATAATTAGGATAGTGGATGGATTCTTGTTATGATGAGAGCCCTGAGTGGTATCTTGCGGGGTGGTTTTTCTGACCATTTCGATTTTTATTGGTTGGTTTTTAATTCCCAGGGATGAGAATTTTTTGAGAGGTATCTGATGTAATTTCTCGGACCTCTCCAGTCCATTAGATTGTAAAAATATGATGTGTTCAATCACGCCACGTGTTATAATAAAATTTAAAATAATAATAATTTATAAGGGTGGCATAAAAATATTTGGTGTTAATTAGATTAAATGGTTTTAATTTAATCATTGTGAAATAAAAGAAATACAATTTAATTTATTTAATTCAATGAGGGGAGGTTCTTGGTTTCTTTTTTATTTATTTAAATTTTAATAAATAATAAATTATGTGTGTAATGGTAATATAATAAATGAGGCGCATGTATTAAATTTATAATGGAATAAAATGCATGGGGAGTATGGGTGTGACCTTTTACAGGAAGCGTTGTGAGATTCTCCACAATTGAAGTTGGAATTGTGTAAATAAAATTAAAAGGGTATTAGTATATAATAATTTTTTTAAAACAATAATAACATGAAGAGATGCATGGAAGGGGTTCCCAACTAGTGCATGAATATCATGTGATTGGAGAGAGGGAGTAATTCTAAGATAATAATGGTCATCAATAATAATAAGAATAATAAATGATGATGGAGACCTGTTGATGAAATTGAAAGTGAATTTATAACTATTATATTAAATAATAATGGTAATGGCGGATTTTTGTGGGTGATTAATTAAATTTAATGGTTTTAGTTTAATATGAGAATAATTATGGTAATCTAATTTAATGAGATTAAATTAGTACATTAATGATGGGTGTTATTATTATTAATTTTATTAATAATAACATTGAAGTGAGATTGGAGAGAGATTAAAAAGTGATGGAATAATAAATAATATAATAATAATAACCAAAATGGAATGGTGGATTAGGGCGTGCCACATGGAGAAAAGTCAAGAGGAGGCGCCACCTCTAAAGCATGAGGGAATCGTGGATGAATAAATGATAATAGAGAGATAATGAAATATACAAAGTTGAGAAATAATAAAAGAAATAATAAAAGAAGGGGTAATCAGGCAGTAGGTCATGGTTGGCATGAAGTCTTAGAAAAGGGGGCGGTATTATTTTGGTGGTTAGTGGGGTTTAGATATGATGTTTTAAGTAATTAAATTAATATAATAATAATAATATAATGATAATAATGTTATTATTGTTTTCGTTGGGTAAACCGTGTTTCCTCTGTAACATCTTCGTGTGAATTCGGTTTTACGAACCGTCAGTAGCAGTGCGACCTTGACTTCGAGATGAAAATTATGAGTCCAATATTGGATATCGTTTTTTGGTTTTTGGATCTGGTACCTGAAACACTTTTGATTTAATAGATTTAGTAATATTATTAAATCATCGAACCGCCATAACTACTGTGTGCGACGTCCGATTGACTTCTCATCAGTGGCGATGTGATCCTGTCATCAATACGGCCGATTCAAGTCTAATGTTAGACATTAAATTATGGTTCATGGCTCGGGTCCATGAGGCACCCAATAATAATAAAATCATTATTATTACGGGATTTTGTATCAATCGTATCTCCCTCATACGGTATCAGATTGGTGAACCGTCTATGACGTTGCAACCCTGAAAATATGACATTCATTTTAAGACTAATGATGAATAGCTTTTTATGACTCATTTTTTAGGTCAATAAAACACCTATTATTAATTGAATCTATTTTTATCATTAAATGCATGGAAACCATATGATGTGTCGTGTGTTGACCTGTCAAACAGCGTAACAGTTGTACGGTCACGTCGTGTATTCATTAAGACATGATGCATACCGTTTTACCTTTCTATTGCCTATATAAGAGAGGGTAACATGTTATTTATGGACCCCTCTTCTACTCTTCACGGCGACTCTCCCGGATGACCCATCAGCCTTCCTCCTATCTTCTTCATCCGGACTCCGATCGTCGATCTATCGGTGGCTGCTGGATTTTATCGACAAGGAGAAAATTGTGAACCTCATTACACTGCCACTTATTCGACTTCCTCTTTGCAGGTTACTATAGAGGAGATTTCTGATATTTAACAGGAATGACGCTCTTCGACGAACGTCATATTAATGGTATGTTCTACCTCATTCTTATTCCTTCCTTCATCTCCTCTTTTTGTTACTCCTTTCCATGCAATGAAAAGTGACACCTTAAACCTTAATGGAGTCTCTCTTGGTTTTCGTGTGGTTGTGTCGTAGTGTCCATGGTAGGACTTAGTCGTTGGGAGGAGTGATCAAAATCCTCGTGGTGGTTGTTCTCGTAGAAGGACATCAAAAGCTGTTGAAGTAGAGAATTTACCTTCATCTCTCTAATTTGTGCAACATTCGGGATGGGATTCCTCTTTCTTTCATGAGACATAGTTTAACTAGTTTAATGAAGATAATAACAGGCTTAAAGAAAGAGATTGGGAAATTTTTTATGTTTATCAATGTTTATCCGATAGTTATGTTGTGAATTGAATAGGCTTATGCGTACTGAATATCATGGATGTTGGGGGACTTTTCATGCGCAATTAAAAGTTACTATATCTTTCTAGACCGTTTTGTGGACGGAAACATAGTGCAATATTGAAATTGGTTAATCACGTAAACATGGCTGATTAAAGGAATATCTGGAACCCTTGTGCGATCACCCCGGTTGAACAAAATGGAATAATGAACTTGTGGGTGTTGGTTTGGTTACGTGGTGTGTGAAAATGGGGGGGGGATCCTGGGTTATTACAAATAGGATGGGAAGCAGGGCTGCAGAAAAAGATATTAAAGGGGAAATGATGTGGCACAAGCCTTGTTTTGTGTTACAGTTGTGGAGATGTGTTTCTAATGGAAGCAGGGTTGCAGAAATGAGTTGTGATATTAAAAGAAAGTGGAAAGCTGATAAATGAATTGTGGGGAACAATAATAAATTAAACGTGGGAACAATCAATGGGAATTGATTGATGATAAAAAGGTTGGGTTTGTGTTGATTGTGTTCTATTTAACTTGACTTGTGGTTGGCATGGTTTTTTTGTTCGAAACACGTGATCTGGATTGATAATTGCCAAGTAGTTAAGGAACTAATAAAATAATACTGTTTAAACATGAAAACCTAAATGGGGTTGGGTTTGTTTGGTATATGCATGCTTCGAGTAGCAGTGTTGAGGCACATGGTTAGTTTCTTTGTTTAGAAGACATTGGTTGGGTTGTTTGTTTGGTATACATATATGTATCTGTTTCTTTGTGTTTTGTCTCACCCGACCAATGATGATAACTTAGTGCCAAACACTCCCATTTTATGGGAGATGGTGTTTTCCCCTTAGTTACTAGCTCCTTCCTACTCCTTTCATAGGTTGTGATGTCTTGAGGCAACCTTACAGACAAGACCTTTCAGGTAGGTTTCGATTGGTGTGATTTTTAGCCCAAGACTCTTCAGCAGGTTTACAGTTCCCAAGAACCTTCAAGATGAGGCCAAGGTGTGTTTGGGTGGTAATGTGATTATAGTTTGTGAGGCCCATGTTTGTGTAGACAGTATATGTGGTTTGTGAGGCACAGGTGTGTGCGGGCGGGATATGTGGTTTTTGGGGCCCAAGTGTGTGCGAGAGGGATATGTGGTTTGTGAGGCCATGATGTGTGAGGGATGGAAGAGTGTGGTAGCATCAGGATGTTTTCCGTTATGAAGATCAGCTAGTTAGAGTGGGGAAATAGTGTGGGGTACCCAATAATCTTGTTCTTATATACTACTACCTATTGTATTGTGTTTTGATGAGCGTGGCTGGTGAGGTTGGGTGGATAGAATTTCTTGCTAGGTTTTGGTTTCTTCATTTTTTTCTCACGAGACATTAGGATGTCTCCCGACCTATGCACGAGAGCTTTAGGTTTCCCAATTGAGTATACTTGTACGCCCTCCCTATGTTTTCTTTCACGGTTCCTGGAGGACTACGAAGGCTGTGCGGGACCCTACTAGTCAGGACAGTTCATGTTTTTGCAGTCGTTGTACTCTTGTTTCTTTTGGTATTGTACTTTTTAATTTTATTGTACCTGTACATTGATTCAGAATTTTTTAAACATGCATGTGGAATTGGTTTGGGTTTATTTTTATTTACATGTTCATTTTAATTTTTTGTGTTTGACTCATCCTATTTCCCGATATTAAATAATAAAAAAGGGCATTTCCTCCCGTATTTGTGAAAACTCATACCGTTGGTGCTAGTCGCCACTCTGGGGCCTACTGGATGCGGGACTCGAGGGTCATTATCTCCCTTTCACCATTTCTAGCTCAGAAGGGGCATCCTTGGTGGGAGGGGGTTGTGACATTTGAGGTTGATCTTAAGAGTTCACCAAGGTTTATGAAATCAAGGGATAACATGGGACATGTTCCACGGATCCTCTCCTCTCCATATTCTGGCATTGGATTTGGTTGGTAAAATATTCTGAGTGGTTGTTGAGAACCAGGATATATTTTTAAATAAAATGCATTGAGATGATTTAATTTTATTTTAATTCACAACTACTTAAACACATATAATGGTTACACACACATCATTTTTATCCTATTGAGACATGTTCTGACACCCTACATGGGACCTTTGGGATGCATGCAGACTTTATGTAATTATGATCGTGTGTGTGTTCAGGCTACATAGATGGACCATATTTGAGTGGAATTGATTCAATTCATGGACACCTAGTAATGCCTAAGATATAGATTCTATTTTAGTGTCTAATCATGTATCCACCAGATTTTCATAAATGATTATATCTATTGTGGTTGGCCAACAATGACAACTTTTTCATTGTAATTTTTATGACCTATATTAACATTCATGCTCTGGTTTAGTTTCTACAAGGGTTATGATACACTCTTTGATTGATTACTTATTTACATTGTGTCGTGTAATTTCACTTTATTTATTTATTGATATTGACTTTACTTCAACCATTGGATTGTCAGGTTCGAGTCTAGAGAGTCTTCATTTCCATTTCATGTTATATAGATTTACATGAACAAGTATTATATCATCCCTAGATGGTATAGCCTCCCAAATATAACAATTTTATACCCTCTATACAAGTCTATGGCCTTTTTAGTTTGGGGATTCATGCTTAAATATATTGGATCCCATTTAGATTGCATTTTTAATTGTTAATTGGGTTTGAGATTCTACATGGGGTATCATAAAATTTCTCGACAGGGATTTAGTAGTAGTGCAAGGTTGTATACTAATGAGATAGAGGATTATTTTTCATTCCCATAATACTGGTCTTAATATTTGGTATATGATATACTATAGATTTCGATGCGTTCATGGATGGATATAGATTATATTCTTATGTGCATGTAGCCACATGTATGAGGGATGAACCGAGTTACCATTGGTGGGAATTTCTATTCAATTTTAATAATATTTCTTTTTGTTTGATTTCCACCTCAGGTGGTTTAATTGAAATGTGAATATTTTTTAGTTTTAACATGTGACCCTAGGATTTGTAAGTCAAGGAATGTTACTTCGATGATCGGGACATTATTGAAAGGTTGTGTATTGGTTTTTATCCATTGTTTGGAACATATAATATTATTCGTTTTTAAATATGCATTATCCATTATATGGGAAACGATTATGAAAATGTGGAACAAATATGTGCATATTAGGTGATCATCCTTTCATATATGAGATGATATATCAAATGTAATGTATATATATATATATATAATAGTATGTTATATGTCAAAGGGTTCAGATATTATAAGAGAAGGTATGTATAGTGATATGAGGTGATGATGATCACATGGTTGTGTGACAATTTCAATGGTTTAAAGAAATCATGGTTGTCACAATGTGAGATTCCTAAGGTACTTTTGATACATTAAAATATTTCGGGTGGGTAAGGAGGGAATGAGGTCAGGATTCCATGTTGCATGGTTGTGATAGGAATGGGTATGGGTAGTGAGCAATCACTTACTATTAATCCTTTTCTAATCACCGATATATATATATATATATATATATATATATATATATATCTGTTTCCATCCCATGTATGATATTATGTGGGTTACCACTAATATGGATAATATGAGGCGTCAAACAAGGTATGGTGGGAAGCCTATGGGGGACGAGATGTTTCAGACCTCTATGGACCTGAAATATTAGGTATAGGCTTTGGAACAAGATCAAGGGTAGACACAGGTTCATGTTATATTACAGGAGTGGTAGCTTCCATATTTCACTATTTTGGGTCATGGTTTGATGAGAAGCTCTATTCAATCCTAGTACAAGTTACCGATAGTATCAATAAGAGTGTTCTGAGATAGGATATATCTATGAAATTTTTGAAATTATAGTTTCTGTCATAGAAGCCTATGATTTTCTTATGTGAGGGTGGTCCACAGGTAGCTGATATATATTTAGATATCACGATGTTGATCATTATGCCGTTTGAAACAGCAACATGATTTAGTATGAAATTGGAATCCTACATTCATATAGGTTAAAATAATAACTAGTAGGATGTGAAGGTACTTGCAGGTACAAATGATGGATTGTACTGAATATTTTTTGAGGCTGGGTTCTTTGAGAATTAATTTCTAGAGACATTAAGGATTGAAAGGTATCATGATTTCTTGAGTATTTAGTAAGAATACATGTCTATAATTTTCTAAGAAGTTATGTTCATGTAATTTTATATCTTTTCACCATTCATGGTGAGTGATGACTTTCTTAGAGTAAGGATATTCAAGGATGGTCTATAGAATTCCATTTTATTGTCAGAAAATATTTCTAGGTTTACCTCATTATTAGAGGAGGAAAAAATCTCTCATACCTGATTCCAACCAAGAAGAGAGGTTATAGTCGAGAAAATAAATGTTTTCAAGTTATTTAAATGGAGGTTAATGAGATATTATTAAGCGAGTCATAGACATGTTCAAACTACACAGTCAAGACAAGGAATCATCCAGACCACTTCATAGTGGGTCATTGATTGTTTTCTTCCAGTGTGGCCAGCTATGAAATTTCAAGAATCAGTGTGAGTGCCCTCTAATGATGTTCTTGATATATGGTCATGTTGGGAATCATGAGAGTTTATGTAGGAATACTTGTTGGATATCCTACATTTCGCTACAGTGGAAGACTTAGGCATCTACGATTGGTTCAGGATCTGTATCATGTATGGGTTGTTGAGTTACATCTACATGTAGAGGCCGTGGAAGAGATATAGGGACCCAATGGTAGGGATAGTGGCTAGTGGATGATGAAACAACATATAAAGGTGATCCTTCAGTCTGTTAGACTACATTATAGGTTCATGTTTTGATATTCCTGTTTCTAAGAAGGATGGTGAGATGATGACGGTTAGAGTATTATCATGGGGGTAGATAATTTTTTTGGTGTAAAATCTTTTGGTAAGTCCATTTTGGTTAAACAATTTGAAGGATTTATATATGTGAAAAAACTAAATGATTGTTATTATATCAGAATCATATCAGATGTTTGATATATATATATATATACACGACCTGTGTGTTACTAGGTTATGTATTGAGCATTAGTGGATTTGTGTTTCTATGGTTCATTTCAACATGGAATCAATGAGATGTTGGAATTATTTTAGGTTTCATGAATTTGGGATACATGATGGTGTGTAATAGGAATTTTGTGTTAGGTACAATGTTTGATTTGATCATCTTCTAAGATGTGTGACCTCATTATGCCTTGTAGGAAATGGGTACAATGTAGTTACCAATGTAGTGTGAGATTATGAAAAATGTTTGTTGTGTCATGGGTTAACAAGATGATGTGATGGAGTGATGATTCATCATATGATAAACATTGAGTCTATTATAAGGCTGTTAGACTAGTCGATTGATTTCAGTATTGGTCGGGCTAGACTGGGGTAGGTCACTCCGATGTGGGGGAGCCCCCTTGAGGTAGGTTGACCTTTTCCCTTGAGACTATGATTTTCTAAGTCAATTTATAGCAGTATGGATATTTTTGGTACCATCACTATTATTTATCATATAGTTGAAGAACAAGATATGTTATTGTTTGGATATTTTAATATATCAGGTTTCTTAATCAAGTCCAAAACCTCTCCATTTTTTCATTATTTGAATATGTTTCTATTCCATTTTATTTATATTGTATCATAACATTTAAAGAATGGTCTCTTAAGAATTATATTAAAATATTTTATGATTTTAGATGCATGGATAGTTTATAGATTTCTTGAAAGTGGTTTTGGGAGCATGAAAGGGCCAAAGGACTATTATGGATTTGTAGGTCAGGGCATAATGTTTTGGGGGAAACTGTGATGCCACTTCTAGCTAACAATGTGGCCCAATTTTATGTGAAATTTTGTTTGGGTAAACTGTTCATGGAGGTGAATGGCCACATGGGGATTTCTACAGTTTTTAAAGAGGTATTACACATGGTTTGTGCATACGTAGGGTGACCCATGACCTTGTCTTGTGAGGGAGGCATTTTGGGTTTTACCTCTGTATTACGGAATGCATTTTCTGCACACAGTTCTAAAAAACATGTGATCTAACCTTGTATCCTAGTAATTATATGTAATTATATTTAATTACTCTTCTTATTTGTCATATTTTTCTCATCTTTCACCACTTTTTCCTCATGTGTCTCATATACAATAGAAAGAGATCTTTTCCATACCCCCTTCATTTTTCTATCCAACCTCGATCAGTGGACGGTTATTCAACCCATCGAGTAAAATTTAACAATGTTGGTGAGTCTCTCCACTACCTTACCTTTTCTCCTCCTTGCATTCACCTCATGACATGCTAAATTCATTTGAGATATTTCACCCTATTTTATGGGAATATGATATCATCCAAATAACATTGAGTTAGAGATTCATATCAAATGTACCTTTGCCTATGAGTCCATGGATGGGGATTTATACCTTTTTAATGTTGTTAGGATCATTTTTCCCCACAAATTTGTGTTTACTATTAGGTAATTGAGAAACAGATGATTGATTCATATGAAATTGAGTCTGTTACCCTATTAGAGGTCTTTATACATGCATAAAACAGATTCACTCACTTGAGGCTGGGTAAGGGGTCATTGAACACCCTGGGTAGGTAGGTCAAGGTGTTTTTTGATATAATTTGGTTTTTTAATTGATTGATGGACACACATTAAATTATTTTTTATTTATGTTTTTGAATATAATTCACTATTAAATGTTGAGTTAGTCAATTAAATTTTATTAATTTGATATGTTAATAAAATTTTTACAATTCAATTGAATTAAATTGAATTGTTTATAAAGTGATTTACTTCATAAATTTCTTGTGGTATATAGATGGGACCCAATGGGTGCTGATGGGCTTGTCTTGATGATGGTATGTAACTGGTCATCGGGGTTGAGGTGACATCCTCATATTTTTGGACTCATCCCAAGATATGTTGTTAGTGTTGACCTTTGGATTGATTACTCGTTTGTCAGAATGGGGTGCTATGGTATTCAGATTTGGAATATCCAATGATATTAGATGGTATAATCATCATATTTGAGATACAAGGTCATAGGGGCATGTGGTCTCAGTTTGATGTTGGTTATGAAATTATTTTTATATTGTCACTCAACCATGATTGAAAAAGCTCCAAATTGAGTCGTGTTCATATAAGTTGAATCATTGATGATTTTGTTATGATAAATCATATGGGTAAAAGACATGGTAGTGCAACGTAGTAATTTTTTTGTGGTTCTTCCAGTTGAAATTCATGTGTAGGTTAGAATTCATTAGTTGATAGAATTACAGAAATCATTTGGTTGTTGAGGCATGTCGTATTGAGGCCATGATAGTGAAATATTTTTGGGGGAAAAGTTAACTTCATTTCCTGAGGTGTTATGCTACAATCTGATGGAGACATTTATTTGACGAAAAACATAGTGGTTCTTAATTTTTTCTAGCTTCGAGATAATGTGTTCTATTTTGAAGAGGTATGAAAGACCAGATTGTTTTTTTGATACTCTTTCAAGACATCTATGGTTTTATTTGATACATTACGTGTGTGATTGGAAATGATTCTGAGGAATATTGAGGTGGAACATTATGGTCAACATGTGCTTCTGATATAAGGGTATACCTTTCAAAATGGAATTTGGATCTTATCCTCTATATATTCCAACTTTGGCCAAGGTAGCTAAAGTAATCCTAGTTGTTTTTGGGCACCATGGGAGCATTTCAAATAAAATAAATTAAGGTAAATTAATTCTAATTATAATAAAAATTGTTTATACAATTATATTTTTTATGAATAATTTGGTGAAATTTTATCCATAGATGTTCTCACATCCTCCACAAACCCTTTCGGGATGTGTGTAGAATTTATGTATTTATGATAAGACATGGGTTAAGTCTTATGATCATGAACATAGTTGTGTTGGAATAGATTGAAGGAATGGAACAATATTCATTCCTAAGATGGGTTTTTAGTTTTAGTTTACTATATTTTATCATCGTGATTTTTATATATGTACATAGCTAATGTGGTTGGCCATTAGTGACCCGTTGTTGGATATTTATATATATGGATTTTATTGATATTCTTGTTATATTTTAGATACAATGTATGGTATTATGCATGCATTGTGTGATTATTTATTTCAGATGTTTTTTGTAAATTTGATTCGACCAATGTTTTTCTATAGACTATGCTTCCATTATTGGATAGTCTAGTTTGTGTCTACTGAGTCTTTATATCCATTACACTGTATATATATTTACTCAAACATGTATTATATCATCCCCATATGACATATCCTCCCTATTATAATTATTGTACACCCTTACTTCTAGTTTATATATTTTGAAATTCATGGAGCTGTGATTAAGGCATTAGAACACAGCTCTATAACACCATTTGGGTGGCTAATAAGATCGTGTATGCTACAACAGTATTATCCAATTCAATAAATTATTTTTCTAAAACAGTTTTATAAAAATATTTCACTCAAATTGAAATATATTTTTCAATCACTAATATTCATGGTCATTTATAATTATACATACATTATAGATTTGATCTATAAAATCCCCCTTTCATTCCACCCATAGCCAATAGTAAAAAAACAAATAACAACTCACCTAAAGAATCATTCATTATTATGTATCTGATAAATAATTATAAAAATAAATTAACAATAATATCATCCCTAATAAATTATGTTTTCCCTTTATAGTGGTTAGGATAGCCCAATAAAAAGGTCTGTCCCAGGATATGCCACCATTATACCATCAACTGCAATCCCTAAATTTAATGAACATAAAAATATAATCTTTGATATCACATTGTAGTTACCAAACTAGAAACACCAACTTAATTTTCAAGATGAATCACCCCATGACCTCAATAATGACTACCCATATAAAAAAATCTGTCGAATTATGATATGAATCCATATATATTATGAGAAGAATATATGTTTTATACCATCACATATAGTAATAAATATAATGACAGATTAAATAATAAACATTATGATAAGGAATATTTGTTATTTCAAAAATCCAATAATCAATAATAGATAATACAAACTTGTTATAACAAAACATAACCCATTTTATTCATACAATCATACTGTAAGGATTCCCCGCAAATTTAATGAGTATAATATAATTTTGAAAATAGTAGGGAAAGTCGAATAAAATTACAATGTATTTTCTCATTCCAATCTCCAAGATCTGTCTCGATACTCCATCCAAATTCCATATAAAACTGACTACATGAATTCCAATACAAGATCTACACATTCACTGGTGTAACCAATAAATGGTTGATCAAAATATTAAATAGGGAAACCCCTTGTTCCCTTTATATACAAAATCATATTCCTATAATTCATGTAAATAAAATCAATTATGAATATAAATGCAAATTTCGAGTAAACATGTTAGAACGTCATGCGATAATAAGGCCAGTATGATACCTGCGTGCACCTTATTTGGATAAAATTAGAAGTGAATTTAATAATAAATACTACTAAACCCCATAACTAGATCTTCATGATGATTTCCTGAAAAATATGTCTAGAAAACTATACATTCACTTTGCGTAGGGTGTCATAAATAGAACTTATATCATATCAAGCCACATTTCACTGCCCTCGCACAGAGGGTGATGTCTAGTACCATGTCTCATGTCTCATGTCTCATATTGACCCACTACCTTTTCTGGTAGGGTGAGGTCACATTTAACATAATGTTCCATTTCTCTATTATCCATGATATGTTTATATATATCATTTAAGATTCTACCACTCGATCAGGTTAAATTCTTATATCACATCCTAATAACATCCCTCTCACATCGGGTATGTCCCCGTAACCAATCATAAAAACTAAACTTTCATTTAGAGAAAGGTCATGTATCAATTCATCTATCATGACACATAACTCTATACACTCATATATAGGAGGACCAACTCTACTATAAAATATGATAAATACAATCATTATAATAAAAAAATAATATGGAATAGAACATCATAACTCTTCCCAAAACTAATATTTCAAACATTCAAACCAAGATATCTTATATAGGGTAGAACATACTACACAACATATCCTTCCCAAACCAAAATCATCATCTATTAAAATCCACTACATTCAAAACTAATCAACATTAATGATGATCCTCACCCATAATACATGTCCATATTAAAATATTAACACATAATTTGCACCTATTTATAATAATTATCAATACTCTTTCTAATTGTATGCACAACTCTATAATGTTTTGTGAACACACCAAATATAACAGCCCATACTTTACATACATTGTTAATACATCAAAATTGAAGCATACTTATTACAACATATAACAAAACCACGAAAGGGCCGTATAGGTATAGTGTCTTTAGAAACTGGGAAACATAAACAACTGGTTCATAAAGCGTCTACACTGTATCCCATTTATTACATCATATCTATAGTCCCTTTTTGCATATCTTACTTAATAACCTTATCCCTGACCTGGGAAAGAAAACATACAAAAGGGTGAGCTAAAATTCTCAGTAAGGGTAACCAAAAGAAATATCAATCACATCATATTAATAAGAACATAACATTTTGGAAATCGTACCCTACAAAAGAGATCGTTATTTCATAACATGGGATAAATCATGGTAGTGAAATGTAATCACAATAATCATAACATAAAACATGATGCTTTTTGGAATACACAATTAATAATAGAAAATCATTTCTTAGTAGTCAAGACTCATTTCCAAGACTATCTTAATGGACAAAGTCTATTTCTAAACTGAGTTCACTCCTCGTTTCAGTCATGTTTCATTGAACCGGTTTAACCTTCCGTTCCAGCCATGTCTATCTCATGAGATATAAAATCTGTACCCAATTCATTGGAGGGAGATATAGATCCCACCCATCTCATAATGATACCATTCTTATGTGTGCCACAAAATCATAAACCATACATCATAGGATAACCCATGTAACAAAAATGGGAATCATAAACATTGTGACATCATAAAAAAATTCATATAATATAAAGTAATTCATAAATATAATTCGATCACAACATAGTCAAAACAATGTAATAATAGGGGTAGAAACATAACACTTTATTATCTTAGATGGAAAATAATTTTGATAAAACACTTGAACTCCATTCTTGAGTAAAATATCCTTTCTACTTCAGAAACACATTTCATTTCTTAACATGTCAAAAAATTATAAACTAAAAGAAGTTGATTAAAAATAAACAAGAATACTTTTAAATGAAGCTTCTTTGAAATAATGTTTTAAAAATCGATTCATTCCGTATAAGTTTAAAAAACATTCTTCTCGTACTTTTGTCGGAAAAGTAAAAAATTACATCGTACAAAAAACGACAAAAGATTCCTTTCATATCATTTACAAAAAACTCAACGAAGGGTAAAATTGGATTTAAAAAATTTTAGGTGGATGGAAATAATATTACATATTGAGGGAACATGGATGTGGATGATAAAATACACCCTAGTAAGTACAAAAGTATAAACAATCTCAGATAAAAATGAGATTGTGATATTTTCCCTTACCTCAGGTCCGATTTTCTTCGTAAGTGTCTGAACATCCTGTATAATGATTTAAATAATGTTATTGACTTATTCCAGAATCATAATTATTTTTATGATATCATATATGGTCATATTCTTAGCTTCTTATTAGTAATATTTCATTACTACTTGTTATTCAGGTGTTTATTACTTTTTGTTCTTATGCGTGTTTTGTCGAATAAATTCCTATTATTTCTTTTTAGGATATAGATACCTCATTTCCAGAATGGTATTAGTGTAATATATATCATATTAATTCATTCAATTCATTTATATAATCATTATGGAATGAAGATCAGGTAGAACGAGTTGCATCACATCATGGAGATGGTATTATGTACGTACGCACGAGCGATGATATCGTTTCCATGATTGTGGAATTGTATTGGAGTGTATATATACTATTTCAGAATCAATATCACATTAAAATAATCATATATTTTCATTATTTACACCATTATACCCATCCAAGTAAGGTGGTTGTAGAAAATAGATTACACAACGGCGTGGAGACTGTATTCCGTACGTACGCACGCGCGGTGATTTCATTTTCCGTAGGATGGATAGATGGTGAAATAGGGTTGTTTCATACTTATAATAACATATAATTATATGAATGATACTGATGTTATTACTTCATAATGAAACAACTAAAGAAGAATAAGTGTAAGAAGAAATAAAGATGAAAGAATCAGTAACGGGCATTACCTCCTCTTTGAATCGCTTCTTTGAGACCTCCTTTTAGGGCACTAAAACTTGTGATTGAAGAAGACCAGGACCTCTAGGATGTCTCTATGGAAGTGGAGATAATAAATTGGCAGGGGTTGGCCGAGCTTTAAGGTTCAAAGTGGTGTGAGGATGAGAGGGAGGAGGTTCCCTTTTATAAGGGAGGAGAGGGGCACCATTGGAATAACATTAAGTTAAATAATTTTACTTTTACCGTGTCTTCTTGTGGTCTTACACTATAAGGTTAATAAAATTACTATAACAAGCCAAACGAAACCCAAGTTGTTTGTTATTAATATATATAACCATATCTAAGGCATTTTTCCGAACCTTAGATTTTTAAGAATAAAATAAAAATTAATAATATAATATTTGTTTTAAAAACTATTTTATGTCAATTTTGACACTATTTAGTAATTGATTTTTGTGAAAATCATAACAGAATGATTAGTTAGAAAACAATTAACTAAATTAAGAATAACATGTAATATTAACATATAAAATTATTTTAATTCATAAAAATGCTCAAATTACATTTTTTGGGTATTTATAACATCAATTATGTCAATATTTCATTAATAATATAATTACTGCATCATCGTTGTGTCATAAATAAATTAAATTATTTAACGTATAAAAATTAAAAATAAAATACTATTTTGTAGGAATTTTTTTTAGATTTCTAATAAATATTTATAGTAGAATTTATCTTATGTATAACCCCATATTAAAAATGATTTACTTATTAAATTTTGATTTTAACTATTTTAACCCTTCTTTAAATAAATTAATAATATATGTCCTAATCTAATCCAAGAGGGCCTAAATGGTCATATTTTATTCATAAGGTTTTTTTTGGTAGAATTACACTTATCCAATAGAATTAGGGCATGTTTAGGGTAATAATAATATAATTTTTACCTTTAATTACCCTATTTACTTTTAACCGTGGTAAATAAAAGTAAAAGGTTACTATTCACCAAAAAATTATCTTCATCTCATTGAAACACATTTTATTCACTGACATCTACCGAGTCTCTCAGATTTTCAAAATTCCACTCACAGAAGTGGTAAAATTATGTTTTATGAAAAATTCTGTTTTTTAACTACCACTTAGTGGTTTCACTATTCATCAAAAATTGAAATTTTTCAGAAAAATACCAAAATTTTACCTTAGTCTAATTTCGATATTATGAATCCAAAAATGAAGTCCATTTTGAAAAATAAAATTTATAAAATTTCAAAAAGTGGTTATTACTATTCATAACGGCTAGTTTTAGTAATATTTTAATAGCATATCATTGTTTAGTGAAACTTGGTATTGCGTACGACGCAAGCTATCGAGGAAGGCCGTGATTGCGTGTAAAGAAATCCAAGCTAGTGTTGTGTGTAGTGAAATATTCCTTTGTTGATTTATATATCATAAAAACTAAATATTCCTCATAAAAGTCTCAGGTGTTACATTCTACCCCCCATAAAATGAATTTCTCCCTCGAAACTCGTCACTTTGTATCAAACAGATGGGGATACCTCTTCCTCATCATATCATCAAGCTCCCATGTAGCTTATTCTAATTGGTGGTTACTCCATAAAACTTTCACCAAGCGAGTGGTCTTGTTTCGTAGGAATTTTTCGCTATGATCCAGAATCATTATCGGGTGTACTTCATAAGAAAGATCTTGCTCGAGCAGTACAACTTTTGAGCTGAGTACATGTGAAAGATCAGGTATGTACTTTCTCAGGAGAGATACATGGAACACATCGTGATCTTGAGAGAGATTCGATGGAAGTGCCAATTGGTAAGCTACCCTTCCAACACGATACAATATTTCGAAAGGACTGATATATCTAGGGCTCAACTTCCCCTTCTTTTCCAAATCTCATGACCCTTTTCTAGGGAGATAATCGGAAGAACACTTTATCACCCACTTCAAACTCTATGTCTTTTCTTTGGTTCTCGGCATAACTTTTTTTCGACTCTGAGCTTCTGTTATTTTTTGTTGAATAGATCTGACCTTTTCTTCTATCTCATCAACAAGAACAGGTCCTAATAGCTTTCTTTCCCCAACTTCATCCCAGCATGTTGGAGTCCTGCATTTATTTCCATACAGAGCTTCATAAGGAGCCATCTGAATGCTGGAGTGAAAGCTATTATTATAAGAAAATTCCACCAAAGGTAGGTGTTGATCCCAACCACCTTTGAAATCCATAGAGCAAGATCTCAACATATATTCTAGAGTTTGAATTGTTCTCTCAGACTGACCGTCTGTCTAAGGATGATAAGTACTGCTGAAACTCAACTCTGTATCCAGAGTATGCTGAAGACTTCTCCAAAACATCGAGGTAAATCTCGGATCCCGATCATATATAATATAAAGTGGTACTCCATGCAATGTTACCACTTCCTTTACATATATCCTGGCAGGATGATCCAGAGAGAAATCCTCTCTAATAGCAATGAAGTGTGCATAGTTTGTAAGACAATCAACTATGACCAAGATAGAATTATTGCCTTTAGATTTTTTAGGAAGTCCTGTGACAATGTCCATAGTGATGTTTTCCCATTTCCATTCTGGTATGGTTAATGGTTGTAACATCCCATTAGACTTCTATCTCTCAGCTTTATCTTGCTGACAAACCAAGCATCGCGAGACATATTCAGAAAAATCTCTTTTCATGCCATCCCACCAGAAGTACTCTTTCAGGTCCCTATACATATTTATGCTTCCCTGATGAATAGAGAATGAAGAACTATGATCCTCATCCAGCAGCTCCTTCATTAATTCTAGTATGGGAGGAACACAAACCCGATTCCTGAGCTTTATTATCCCATCCCAATCAAGGTTGAGTTCAGGAATATTTCTCACCTTCTTTTGTAACTCGACATCTTCTTTCTGTGCCTCTTTAATCTTCACGTGTATAGATGGTTGAACATTCATTTGATAAAGATACGATTTTCCCCCTTCCATTATAATTACAAGATCCATCCTTTGTAAATCCATAAATAATGTATCTTTTGTGATCCTCATCATGGATAAACTGGAATGGTCTTGTCGACTTAATGCATCTGCCACCTTGTTTTCTTTCCCAAGGTGGTAATGGATTTATCAGTCGTAATCCTTAATCAGCTCTAACCATCTTCTTTGGCGCATATTCAACTCCTTTTGTGTGAAAATATACTTTAAACTTTTATGATCAGTATAAATATCACACCTTTCACCATAAAGGTAATGCCTCTATATTTCCTAATGAAAAGATTACCGCATCTAACTCCAAATCATGAGTTGGGTAATTTTTCTCATGTATTTTCAACTGTCGTGAGGCATAAGCTATGACTATATCATTTTGAAAAATAACACACCCCAATCCCTTCTTGGATGCATCACTATAGATCACAAACCTTTCTCCACTACAAGGCAGTGTGAGCACAGGTGCACTGGATAACCTTCTTATCAACTCCTTGGAATTATCTTCACATTCCTCCGTCCAAACAAACTTAACTCCTTTCCGAGTCCACCTGGTGAGTGGATTAGGTAATCATGAAAAATCATTCACAAAACGTCGATAATATCCAGCCAAACCAAGAAAACTTAGGATCTCTGTTACTTTTTTCGGTCTCGACCATTTTTTGATAACCTCTGTTTTTTCTAGATCCAAAGATATCCCCTTTTTTGAGATTATGTGACCCAAAAATGAAACTCTTTGAAGCCAAAATTCACACTTGGTAAATTTGGCATAAAGCTTCTCCTTTCTTATAGCCTTCAATATAATTCTCAAGTGATCTTCATGTTCTTCCTTACTATTTTAATATACAAGAATATCGTCTATAAATACTACCAAAAATTGATCAAGATAGTCTCTAAAGACTCTATTCATCAGATCCATGAAGATAGCAAGGGCATTAGTAAGACCAAATGGCATCACTATAAATTCATAGTGTCAATACCTTGTACGAAAAGCCGTATTTGGTATATCCTCACTTTTGACCCTTAATTGATGATACCCTCAATGAAGATCAATATTAGAAAAGTATTGAGCTCCACGTAGTTGGTCAAATAAGTCATCAATGCGTTGGAGAGGATATTTGTTCTTGATAGTGATCTTGTTATGTTCTTGATAATCAATGCAGAGTCTCATGGATCCATCTTTATTCTTAACAAACAGAACATGTTCTCCCCAAGGTGACGCACTAGGGCATATGAATCCCTTATCAATATTCTCTTAGAGTTTCTTCTTCAATTCCTGCAACTCAATTGGGGCCATTCTAAAAGGTGTCTTTGAAATAGGCAAAGCACCCAGTACGAGTTCTATTGAAAACTCAACTTCACGATTTGGTGGATGACCCGGAAATTCCTCCGGAAAGACAACATAAAACTCCCGTACAATGGGAATATGATTAATTGTGAGTTTATCACCAACCATTTTAGATAAATAACCTTCATTAAGTGGAATCAAGACCCATAAGATGGAAGAAATTTCCACTAGAAGGTTATGTTTATCCTTGCATCGATAGACGATCATAGATTGATCTGGAATTTGAAATGTGGATTCCCTTCTTCAGATTTTGATATGAGCTCTATATAAAGAAAGCCAATCCATGCCAAGAATCACATCAAATTCCACTATAGGAAGGATCACAGGATTTGCAGGAAGCACTTTCCCACAAACTTCAATCGGGGAAGAATTATAAACTTTTGATGCAACTGTTGTGCCATTAGGTGTTGTCAAAGCTAACTCAACATCTAATTGTTGAGGTAATATAGTGATACTCTTAGAAAATTCTTCAGAAATAAAAGAGTGGGTGGATCCAGAATCAAATAAAACATTTTCTACTTTAGAGTGGATGGTATGTGTATCTTTCACCACATCGTTATCGTACTCAACATCGCTGATAGAAATTGCAGGTGAATTTCCTTTGTCTTTAGCCTTAATATTTTGTTGATGTCGATCATCATCATCAACCCTTGGATTAGGGAATTTATTGGCATAATGGCCCATCTCCTTGCACTTGAAACATTGAAGTGTTGTAGGTCCATTCTGTGTGTCCCTTCATTTTTTTGCATCATTAGACATCTTCTTCCCATCATTGCAGCATTCAAATGCCTGATGATCGTCCTTTCCACATTTAAAACATTTACTTTTCCCTTTATGACAAATCCCTCCATGATTCTTTACACACTTTGAGCATAAGGGAAAGCTCATCTTCTTTTCAGTGTGCTCTTTAGATTTTCCTTTGAATTCCATTTTCCTCTTCCTATCAAACCCATATGACTGATGGGTTACTCCAATCTCTATCTCAACATTGAGAGCACATCGAACGATTTCCTCGTAGCTATTGAAGTCCCTTATGGCTAAGGCCCTTCGGAGACTTGGTTTTAAGCCACTAAAGAATCAATCGATCTTACTCTCAGGTTGGATAATAATACCAGAAGCGTACCTTGCAAGTCTTGTAAAATTTGCTTCATAGGTACCAACAGATTCATCATCCTTTTTCTTCAGTTCAAGAAAATCATTCTCCATCTTTGTTCTAGAATACGAGGGATGTACTTATTGAAAAATAAGTTCTTGAACTCATCCCATTCCATGGACTCAATTTCATCACTTTGCCTCGTATTCTTAATAAGATTACACCATTTATCAGCATCTCCTTCCAAATGATAGACTGCTAGGATGTCTTTGTCATGTTCAAAACATTTAAGAACTGAGAATTTCTTTTCAGTAGTACTAATCCATTGTTCAGCAACTAATGGATCAGTAGACCCGCTAAAAGAAGGTGGACGCTGCCTCATGAAGTATTCAACAGAATGTTGCTCCTTCCTTTCCTCTTTTGGAAGTCCTGCATGATTCATAGCTTGAGAAAGTTGTGTGAGCATGGCTACAAGATTTTTCATTCCAGCTCCAATAACATTTGGTTTCTCAGGGGGACAGTCATTACATTTCCCGTCACATTCCGCATTAACACGGTTCCTTCGGGTTCCAGCCATTGACTAAAACAAAGAAGAATAGTGTGAGAAAAACTACTTATAATAGGAAAACCACAAAATCAAGAATAAAATTTC
This sequence comes from Viscum album, assembly GCA_963277665.1. Classification (NCBI taxonomy): domain Eukaryota; kingdom Viridiplantae; phylum Streptophyta; class Magnoliopsida; order Santalales; family Viscaceae; genus Viscum; species Viscum album. The sequence goes on from OY728130.1 coordinate 1,718,796,602, forward strand.
ACACTTAAGGTATTATACTAGGTTATTCATGGCCATTTCTAAAACACTATGATTGTGTTATATGCTTAGAATTATCCTTAGGGTTCTTACTAAGGCTTTCACATCCTATTTTCCAATGGTTGACTATACCTTTCCTCTGATACCAACTATAACGACCTACACTTTACATACATTGTTAATACTTCCAAATTGAAGCATACTTATTACAACATATAATAAAACCCAGAAAGGACCGTATAGGTATAGTGTCTTTAGAAACTGTGAATCATAAACAACTGGTTCATAAAGCGTCTACACTGTCTCCCATTTATTTCATGATATCTATAGTCCCATTTGGCATATCTTACTTAATAACCTTCTCCCTTACCTTGGGAAAGAAAAAATACAAATGGGTGAGCAGAAATACTCAGTAAGGGTAAACAAAAGAAATATCAATCACATCATATTCATAAGAACATAACATTTTGGAAATCTTACCCTGAAAAATATATCATAATTTCATAACATGGGATAATTCATGGTTGTGAAATTTAATCACAATAATCATAACATAAAACATGAAGTATTGTGGAATACATACATAATCATAGAGAATGATTTCTTTTTAGTCAAGAGTCATTGACAAGACTATCTTAGTGGACAATGTATATTTCTGAACCGAGTTCACTCCTCGTTTCAGTCGTGTTTCACTGAACCGGTTTAACCTGCCGTTTCAGCCATGTCTATCTCATGAGATATAAAATCATTACCCAATGCATTGGAGGGAGATATAGGTCCCACCCATCTCATAATGATACCATTCTTATGTGTGCCACAAAATCATAAACTATACATCATAGCATAACCCATGTAATAAAAATGGGAATCTTAAACATCGTGACATCATAAAACAATTCATATAAGATAAAGTAATTCATAAAAATAATTCCATCACAACATAGTCAAATCAATGTAATAATAGGGATAGAAATAGAACCCTTTATTATCTTATATGGAAAATAATTTTTATAAAACACTTGAACTCCATTCCTGAGGAAAATATCCTTTCTACTTCAAAAACACTTTTCCTTTCTTAACATGTCATAAAATTATAGACTAAAAGAAGCTGATTAAAAATAAACATGAAAACATGTAAATGAAGCTTCTTGGAAATAATGTTTTAAAAATCCATTCATGACGTATAAGTTAAAAAGACATTCTTCTCATACTTTTGTCAGAAAAGTCAAAAAGTACCTCGTACGAAAAACGACAAAAGATTCCTTTCATATCTTTCACTATAAACTCACCGAAGGGTAAAATTGGATTTAAACAATTGCAGGTGGATGGAAATAATATTACATATTGAGGATACATGGATTTGTATGATAAAATACACCCCAGTAAATAACAAAGTATAAACAATCTCGGATAAAAATGAGATTGTGATATTTTCCCTTACCTTAGGTCCGATTTGCTTCGTAAGTGACCGAATATCCTATATAATGATTTAAATAATGTTATTGACTTATTCCAGAATCATAATTATTTTTATGATATCATATATGGTAATATTCTTAGATTCTTATTAGTAATATTTCATTACTACTTGTTATTCGAGTGTTTGTTACTTTTTGTTCTTATGCATGTTTTGTCGAATAAATTCTTATTTTTTCTTTTTAGGTTATAGATACCTCATTTACAGAATGGTATAAGTGTAATAGATATCATATTCATTCATTAAATCCATTTATATAATCATTATGCATTGAAGAGGATGTAGAACGAGTCACATCACATCGTGGAGACGGTATTCCGTACGTACGCACGAGCGATTATATCGTTCCCATGATTGTGGAATTGTACTGTAGTGTATATATACTATTTCAGAATCAATATCACTTTACAATAATCATATATAGTCATTATTTACACCATTATACCCATCCATTTAAAGTGGTGGTGGAGAATAGATTACACCACGGCGTGGAGACGGTATTCCGTACGTACGCACACACGGTGATTTCATTTTCCGTAGGATGGATAGATGGTGATATAGGGTTGTTTCATATTTATAACAACGTATCAGTATATGAGAAATAATGATTCTATTACTTCATAATGAAACCACTAAAGAAGAAGTGGAAGAAGAAATAAAGATGAAAGAATCGGTAACGGGCATTACCTCTTCATTGAAGGGATTCTTTGAGACCTCGTTTTAGGGCTCTAAAATTGGTCTTTAAAGAAGACCAGGACCTCTAGGATGTCTCTAGAGAAGTGGAGAGATGAAATTTGCAGGGGTTGGATGAGCTTGAAAGCTCAATGTGGTGTGAGGAAGAGAGTGAGGATGTGCCCTTTTATAAGGGAGGAGAGGGGCACCATTGGAATAACTAAAAATATTTTTTTATTATAAAGCCAAATTAGGTTTTAAGTAGCTCCAAATTGATTTATATCAAAGCTAATGTGGGGATGGGTCGAAATCCTCTCATACAGTAGAATTTAGACAACTTTAGGTTCCTATTTTAACCTTATCATTTAGATTTAACATTAAGTTAAATAATTTAACTTTTACTGTGTCTTCTTGTGTTCTTACACTATAAGGTTAATAAACTTACTATAACAAGCCAACCGAACCCCAAGGTGTTTATTAATAATATATATAACCTTATATAAGTCATTTTGAAGAACCTTAGATTTTTATGATTAAAATAAAAATTAATAATATAATATTTGTTTTAAAAAGTATTTTTTTGTCAATTTTGACACTATTTAGTAATTGATTTTTGTGAAAATCATAACAGAATGATTAGTTCGAAAAAAATTAATTAAATAAATAATAACATGTCATATTAACATATAAAATTATTGTAATTCATAAAAAGTCTCAAATTACATTTATTTGGGTATTTATAACATCAATTATGTCAATATTTCATTAATAAGATAATTACTACATCATCGTTGTGTCATAAATAAATTAAATTATTTAATGTCTAAAAATTAAAAATAAAATACCAGTATGTAGGAAATTTCGTTATATTTATAATTAATATTTATAGTCTTATTTATCTTCTGTATATCGCCATATTAAAAATTATTTACTTATTAAACATTCATTTTAACTATTTTAACCCTTCTTTAAATAAATTAATAATAAATGTCCAAATCTAATCCATGTGGGGCTAAATGGTCATATTTTATTCCTAAGGTTGTTTTTGGTCGAATAAAAATTATCCAATAGAATTAGGACTTGTTTTAGGGTAATAATAATATCAATTTTAACCTTAATTACCCTATTTTCTTTTAACTGTGGTAAACAAAAGTAAAAAGTTACTATTAACCAAAAAATTATTTTTCATCTCATTGAACCATATTTTACATACTTACATCATCTGTGACTCTCGGATTATTGAAATTCCACTCACAGAAGTGGTAAAATTAAGTTTTATGAAAAATTCAGTTTTTTAACTACCACTTAGTGGTTTCACTATTCATCAAAAATTGAAAGTTTTCAGAAAAATACCAAAATTTCACCCTAGGCTAATTTCGATATTTTGAATCCAAAAATGGAGTTCATTTTGAAAAATTAAATTTTTAAAATTTCAAAAAGTGCTTATTACTATTCATAACGACAAGTTTTAATAATATTTTAATAGCATATCATTGTTTAGTGAAACTCGGTATTGTGTACGACGCAAGCTATCGAGGAAGGCCGCAGTTACGTGTAAATCAAGACAAGATATTGTTGTGTGTAGTGAAAGATTCCATTGATGATTTATATAACATATAAACAAAATATTCCTCATAAAATTCTCGGGTGTTACACCTAATGGTCATTAATCAGAATCGAATATATGTATAACAACCAATAAAACTATATTCAATCTCACATGATAATTAAAAATTATCCCAATACATTATATTATCTCTATATACCCATAGAAAAACATTATTCAACTCATAATTTCCATTCCATTCCACCTTTTATAACATTCAATCCACATAAATTTTTACACATTCCAACAAAACCCATCTCTCATTCACATATCACTCCATCTGAAGCTATATTAAATTAATATCCTTTATCACTACATCCCAACATTATATTGTTTTTTAAAATGTATAAATGTAGAGATTAAAATTAAAAAAATAACTAGCACACATATATAAAATGTCTAACGACATATCATTATTATTTACTTCTTGTCCTACACTTCACCCACCTCACAAGATAAGTTCCAAAAATTCTAATGGATTTTTTAAATCATTTCCAAAAAAATAAATGTCCAAAAATAAAGAGGCCCATTTTACATTGGATAATTATTTTGAATCTAGAGAAATATTTTACTAGGTCACACTCTATTCGAATAAAACTCATCTCACAATACAATACCTGTCTACGATCCTTTGAAAATTTCAGTTGTTTCTACCCTTGGTTGTATACCCTTCAGGCCTCTCACAAATCAAAAATTATCAATTGAATGAAAAAAACCATACATAGGAATAACCATATCCTAATATATAAAATAGATAATGGGTTTAACATCATTATTATCCATGATTAAACCTCTATATCATTCATATAATACATATTCCCATCCAGTAAAAATGAAAGATAAGAAAGGGGTTAGCATAGATGGTCAGTAAGTGTAAATAATACTGCTGAAGCTATCATGAATAAGAATAAACATTTCAGGAAAGTATTATAACTAAAACTAAAGGCTTTTAAACATAATATTGAGTATAATATAGAATAAATAATTCATATAATTTGATATAAAAATTATCATGTATATTTTACAAGTCTAATAATTACATAAAATATGAATAACTAAATCCATAATTAGTGAATGTATATTGGTAGAAATTATAAACATATCATCAAGGACATGGATGAGACACCTTTCATAAATGGGTATAAAAACAAACTAGTTTGTCTCATGAGACCCACCGATACATCGAAGGGCTATAGCTGGCCCTTCCCATTACCTACAATGTCTAATGAATTTCTGATATGAAATGGTTAAATCATAAAAACATAATCATTTATATTAAAAATAGTATATGAAATGATTATATATTACCATCAACCAAAAATTCAATAAAAATAGAAATAACATAGGAAAACATATCATAAACCATGAAAAATTATATTAGATCATAATAAATAATCCTCAATTAACCAAAAAATTCAACAAAGGATGTTGACATAGATAAAAAAGTAATCTGACAAAATCATCAAAAAATTCCTGAATGAAATTACCCATTTCACTTTGAAATTAACTAACAGCTGTGTATTTACAAATGAAAACATTTCCATTGAAAATTACCATGTAAAATTTTAAGGTAAGCATAAAAATGTTAATGTATCATAATGGTGGAAATATCCAATCATTTCATATAATTTAAAAACATTATCTCTATAAGAAATTTAAGAAAGTACATAGTTTAGAAAAAATATTAGTTCAAAAACATTTCCTAAAAAATGAAAAATTATTAATTTTTTTATCATTTTTTGAATAAAAAAATAAATATTTCGGAAATAATTATTATGAAACATGGAAATATATTATAAATATAACATATTTGATACCTTAATATAAACAATCCCAAATAAAAACGACATTGTGAAACTAACCCTTATAATGAAATTTCAGTTAGTTGAGGTTGAATTAATATTATGTATTATGGTTAAAGTATTTAATTATATTATATTATAACTATATCCATAATTTTTATATCATATAGTATCATCATATATCATTTTTTAATAATAATTTGTTATTACTAGTTTTTCAGGTGTCAACTGCTTCATTTCCTTAAGATTGCTTTGTAAGGAAAGTAATGTTTTTTTTATGAATGTGATATTTTTATTCTAATATAGAATAATATTATGTTCCTAAATAATATATTCAATTATAATATACATTTATATAATTAATCATTAATGGTTAACATAGATAATGAATCTCACCGTGTCATGGATACTATAGGCTGTACACATGCTCGAAAGATGGAATCGTTCCATTAATGGTAAACTGGTAAGGGATTGGATTATGTAGAATTGATAATACTTAATTTTTTTTATATGCATTTTATTAATAATTATAACTATCCAAATAAAGTGGTGATGGAAGACAAATTACATCGTAGTGCGGAGACAGAAAGTTGTATTCACGTTCTCATGGTGATATTTTTTTCATATGATTGATAAAATAATAAATATGGGTTTTAAAAAAATATTAATAACATCTAATAATATCTATTATGTAGGAGTTATTATTTTTTAATGGAAACAATGTGTCACAAGGAAGTAGAGGAAGTTAATATTTTGAAGGAGTATGTAAAGACGATATGATATTCATTAGCAAACCAACATTGGATATCCTCTCAGGGATGCTATTGTTGGTCTTATGAGAAGACAAAAACTTACATAATTTAAAAATAAAGGTTTTTAAGTTAAATTATAGGTTTTTGGTCGAGCTAGATTGGAAAATTTGATGTGGGGAGGTGAGGGGGGAGCTGTATTTTTATAAGAGAGGGTAGAGGTACTCCTGAAATCTATTAAAATATTAAATTAAGATAAAATGATATTTTATTTAAAATATATAAACAATTATTTATTTGAAATTTATGATTATTATTGGCCGAAATTATCACAACCAATGATTTTTATACATGTTTAGATCACTATATTAACCATATCTTTTGCATATAAACCTCATTTAATCCTATAAATATAACCTTGACAACTAGGTTTTTAACACTTTATGGTAAATATATTTACAAAAAATTTCTATGAGAACCCCAAATGTATAATTTATGAAATAAATAACCTTATTATATTATGTTAGAGGAATTTTAGATTTTAATTAATTTTATATCACTTAATGAAATAATGTATCATTTATGTTAATTTTGACACTATTGATTATTTTTATTTATAGAAATATCATAGAAACATTATATATTTAAACCAACACATATAAAATATAAATAATATATAAGTTTTAAAAAATAGATATTTCATCAATTATGTAAAATTGTATTTTTATTTATATTTTTAATACTATTTATTTGAAATTTCCATTACTACAACAATTACTGCATCATTATTACAAAACAAATTAATTTACATAATTCTGTTGTAAAAACTAATCCAAAATTTTCATAATTAATATACAATTATTATATTTCAAATGAAAATTTTTATTCAAATTATACTCTATGTAACCATACATTAAAAAATTGATACTTATTAAAGAACACGAGTATAACATTTTTAACATATAATTAACTAAAATTCTATAATTATCATTTTCATACCCTTGGGGCATAAGAGAAAATCATTTATTCCAATCGATTATTTTTTTGGAAACCATTTGTATAATGAAATTAGGATGTTGTTTAGGTTTATTTTATATTATTTATAATATTATTTTTTCCCTTTATGAATTGATTTACGTTTTACAGTGTTAAAAAACTACTAATGCTTATATTCACAATTCCCAAAAATAAAATACCCATATTTACATAATGTGGACACACTTATTCAAAATATGGGATTCATTTTTAAAAATTGAAAATGAATAATAATAAAAAATTAATTTTAAATTATCATTCTTGATGGGGTTAGAAAATCGGTTATTAATTTTAAAAAAGGGTAAAAATTGAAATGTTTTCATAACTCAATTAAATTTAAAAATATTACACTGAGAAATATAAAATTAAATGATAAAAAAATAATCTTGTCAAACATTATAATCATTCATAATTAAAATATAACAATATATCTTATTTTGATGAAAATTGTTGTTTTAATTAAATCTTGTTATTTGTCTCTATTCATAAAAACATGAAGCGTATCAAGAAAATATCAAAAATTAAACGAAAGAAAATTTTCATATTATGATTTCAAATAATATTAATATTTCATATAAAATTATAAAAGTTCTAGAAATAGATTTAAAATGGGGTTGTCTTGCACTGGAAATCCGTGTTCTATTCGACATAATATATTTATTTTTTAAAATATATAATGTATTATGAAATCATTGGGTGTTACATTCATCACCCACTATAAAAATTTAATCCTAAAAAAATTATATAATATCATTTCGTAAAATGATTTAGTAAGTTATTCATCAAAATATTATTAGGTTCCCAGGTAACAACTTCAATTTACTGGTTTTTCCAATGAAACTTCACCAATCGAGTCATCTAATTCATTAATAGTTGTTCCATAACATCAATATTCATAATAGGATATTCAAATTAAGTCAAATCAGATTCGAAATCTATTTCATTATAGGTGAGTATATGTGTTGGTTCTGTAAATTATTTCCTTAATTATGATACATTGAGCACATCATAAACATTGGAGAGTATTAGGGATATTAATAAATTGTAATCGAAAGATACAACTCAATATATCATTTTAAAAGGTCTGATATACCTAGGATTTATTTTCAATTTCACACTGAAACATAAAACACCCTTCTATGGAGATAACTTCAATAAAACATGATCTTTCACTTGAAATTTGAAATCCATCCTTCTATTATTGGCATAAATATTTTGACTACTTTATTCTATTTTGATATGGGTTTGAATAATCATCAACTTTTCTATTGTTTTCCCATCATGTTTCGGGCATGCAAATTCCCATTCACCATCATCTTCCCAACAAGTTGGTTTACGACATCTATTTCTATATAACGCTTCATACAATACCATATGACTATATTAATGGATGATATTGCTATAGGAAAATTCTACCAGGGAAAATGATAATCCCACGTACCTTGAAATTAATTTTATAATGATCTCAACAATACTTATAATGTTATAAAATTCCACTCTGATTGTCCAAGATATTGATGGTGGTAGGTGCTTCTCAAATGATTCTAGGTATCTAGTCCATTTTGAGATATTCTGTAGAATTTTGATGTAATGTAGGGATCACAATCAAACACAATCTATATATGCAGACCATGAAGTCTAACAACATCATTAATATAGATTATTTCAAAGTGTTCATGAGTTAAATCCTCTCTCATAATAATAAAATGTTCTGATTTGGTTAGATGATCAACAATACCCCATATCTCATCATTCCTCTTAGGTGTATTTGGTATCCTCATGATAAATTCCATCACAATATCATATCATTTCCCCATAGGCATGATAATGGGTGGGATGACTCCTCTATGATGTTTTCACTCATCCATCTCTTGTTGAAAAACCAAACATCATGAAACACAACAATAAATTTTCCACATCATGTACTTCGACCAAAAATGCTCCTTCAGATATCTATTCATCTTATGGCTACCAGGTTGTATAGAGAAATTTGAGTTAAGGTAATCATCAAATTTTTTTTATGTTGGATTTTGAGGGAACACGTAACATCTTCCCAAATTTTAAAATACCATCTTTATATAGAAAATTGGTCAATCTCAAATCATTTATAGATTTCAATTTTATATGGAAATATGTATCATTAACTAGTAACATTTTATAAATTGCATAAATGGGGGATTCATTGCCATTCGAAAAAGTAGTGATGTTTCACATACCTTGATAATTCCAATATAATTCCCTTCTAGATCCACGAATGTCGGATCCCTGTCAGTTCTAATTTTGTTCAAAATTACATGGTCCTTCCTTCTCAAACAATATTCCATCATATTTTTCTTCCCTATGTGGTATTTTATTGGGAAATAATAATCATTATGTAGCTCATTCCATGTACTTTTCTTCATATAAATTTCCTTTCGTGAGAAGATATATTTAAAAGTATTGTGATATTCATATTTATGACATCATTTTTCATATAGATATTTTATTCATAAATTCAATGAAAATATTACCACTACTAAATCAAGATCATGAGTTGTGTAGTTATATTCATGAGTTCCTAACATCCTTGATGAATATTCTATAATTCTATAATTAGGTATATGGAAATAAACTACTACATTCCTAGAATTATAATCATGGAAGAAACGAATCACATATTTTTTGAGGGGGAATGTGCCCAAGTAGTATAGTGTTTTTAGGTGACTTTATAATGTAATCTTTACAGGATCATCAAGATGAACAATTCATCCAAAGGAGGTTTTAGGGGATAAAAAATTTGCGAATGAAATGAATGGATCATTCCATAATTCTCATTGCATTATGCTAGTGGATATGAAAATCTAGTAACCCATTGAGGTACGAAGAGATTCCCTATTCAGGGAGTTCCATCATCGTAAGGACTCGGAGTATGATGAAGAATTAGGTTCCCTTCGAAAATTGGATAGAAGAGACCTCTCTACGGTCACTCAATGGTTCATACATAGTGGTACATTCCCCTTTAAATGGGTTACATGGGATGTGGGTATAGCGGCTCCCCCACAATACAAAATCAAGATGAATAAAGATGCTTCATGTAAATAGGTTGTTTCTTGTGGATAAGGGGTTGTTCCAGATTTGAGGCAGAATGTTGTTATGGACATTAAGGACCACTATGGCAATGAAACATGAATCCAGGCGGATGCCAATGAATTTTTGTCTCTGATAAACTTGATCATTAAAAAGAATATTTATTTCTCTCAAGAGGAGACATATTTAATGGTCATCCATAGCTCTTACAAGGTAATGGTCGTACATAGTGTTCTGTCTCTTATATTATCAGGAAACCCGTAGCACTTCTCAAAAATGGAAGTAAGGTCACTCACACCTGGTGAGAGGTAAATAATGCAGTGGATCATATCACCTCCCAATTTTAACCAGTCCTTGAATTAATATGTTCTATTAACATTTATTTATTTAAACCTGAAGGTGTTTATTTAATCTAAGGGGACTCCCTCAGCCTGCACTACTTCATTTATCCATCAGAACTAGTTTTTTTTCTTGTTTTTTCCTTTAATACTTGAATAAAAATGGATTGGATGATGATGAAGGGGTGATAGGAATGTAATAAGACCATTTTATAAATCGAAAATAATAAAATGGAAAAGGAAAATAGAAACAAACATAAATAGAATAACCCCACCATCAACCACCAGTGAAATGGAAAGGTATATTTTTTATTGAATAGGTTACTATATATATATTGTTGTTCAAGAATTAATACAATTGAACTATAAATTTTGAATACTAGTATGAAAGGAAACACTATATAATTATTGTGAAAAGGAATGATGTAATGGGTTTCTAAAATCATCACATAAAAAATTTCAACGCACAAGATAATATCTAAATAAAAAACCATTCAGAAAAACTAATTCACCATTTTCACAACAAGTTAGGGAGACTCACAAACAATTTTATCATAGTAGTATGAAAAATTAATGAATTTAAATGACATAATTAAAAAAAACTCCCCTGATAATGAATCCTTCCATTAAAAGTTTTTATAATTTTCCCCATGATTTCTTTTTTCCAAGAGTAATGATACTCTATTAAATACCTAGAATATGTTAAAAAACATACATTATACTTAAAGAATTAAACCTCAAGGTAAAAGGAAACCATAGTATGAGTTAAGGAATATTATATTTTTTTCTTAAAATAATAACATCTTTCCACCGTGAATGTTCTAAATCGGGGTTTCACTTGTAAATATTATCTTAATAAACCACATACCACCTACATCTCCTGAAAACTGGTATGAATAAACCAAAACCCATCAATCAAGATGTAAAATACATCACATAAACATAAAAATTATTGATCACAAAAATAGGAATACACAAATGGTTTCCTCCAAAACAATGCTAGGTTTAAAGTCAAACTTCTTTGAAATAATCACCCAAAAAGAAATTCTAACCATGATCATTCAAGGGGTATGAATCATTAATACTTGAACACTCTTTGTTTCTTTTAAAAAAAATTTAAGTTCACACAACACCTCGATAAACTAAATAACATGAGGATGTATTTTAAAAAATGAAAGATCAAGAGTACTAATCCTCTTTCCACTAGTAGAATCAAAACAGAAAAAATAGATTAAATTTTGGAGTTGAGAAAATCTCAGTAGAATATTTAAGGTGATTATGAACACTCAAAAAAAGATCATTTACATTCTACCCCAAACATATGTAATTAAAAACGTTATAAAAAGAAATAGAAGTTGGTGTAGTTGAGTCACGATAAAATATATATTGAATTTAATGTGATACATCTTATGTGTAAGAGGGGATAAGAATATATATTTTTTAAAATATCTCAAACTAAGTGATAAATTTCATAATCCAGTTTGTGGAACGATGCAGGGGAAGACATGTTATCTATATTTGGAAAAAATTCCATCAAATCCCCTAAATAATTATCAACAGATCCAAAAGACTCCCCTTAAACTTCTTGATGAATAGGGTGGACCCCAAACATATCCATAGATCTAACACATTCACTTACAATAGTCATGGTACTAGGATAATAATGACTTCTCTCAGGTTTTACAGAACATGATGTTGCATTAGGGTAGGGTACATGGGTGGGTGTAAGATCCTGAGGAGTTTGAGTGAATATATTATTCAGATAAATAGATGTTTAAAGGATTAAATCATGGGTTTGACAAATGTAATTCTTAATTTGTTTTCCAATTTTTTCAAATCCTTCTATATAATATGGTGATTCATACTCAAAAAACATTTCATGAAAATTACCACTGACAGATTCTGTGATTAAATCATTAAAATGATGATGATTTTCCCTTCTCATCTCATCATTAATAACCTCATAATCTCTATATATTAACATATAAATCACATAATGTTGAGAATCATTATAAACATGAAATCCTATTTATCCTCTATATCCTGAAGGTTCAGCTGATTATTGGGAACACCAATGGTATCCCCATTAGTGGCCTAGAATAGACTACCAAGAATGAGTACAATAGAGTGTTCACACTCTAAGTTCAAGATACGAAAGTTTTTGGGAAGGTATTGATTACCAACATCGAACAACAAATAATCTACCATATCATAGTGATAGTATTGTAACATTTCTGCTAGATGTAGTGTAACTGAAGTTGGTTTCAGATGCATAAGGCACAAAATCTCATAAAAGGGATAGGGAATAAAATATTTTCTATCTATTTGATAAAACAAGAACTTAATCTCATCACTTTTACTGATTTCTCATGAAATGATAAATCATTCGAGGTCCTTCACTTTTGGAGGAATAGTTTTTTAAAAATTTATCTTTACTCCTCATTCAAGATCACTATTAATCTCTCACCCACAATCCATCTTTGTATCTAAGAACCTATTATGAAATTTCACGTATGAATGGATTTTGTTCAATGTATCCACAATGGGAATGTTTACATTAAAGAATAAAATAATATGAAGAATCATGAGATATTTAGGTTTAATATTATTTTTTCCACTATTTAAAATTGATGGAAAGTGTAAATTCTTCAAAAATGGTGGATTGTCCTTTTTCATCCTCAAACCATACCTTATTTTTAACCACCTCTACTAACTCAAACTTCATTTTTCGTTGTCTTGGGATTTTTATTGTAAATTTCAACACATTTCTCAGTTTCATTGAATATAACGGTATTTCAAAAATTATTATTTATATGGTTTTTAATTCTAGAATCATCATGAAATGAAATTTTCTATTTCTTCTTTTATTCCATAATTAGTTCTTGATTTTTTATGCCCGGCCTGGTAGCTACTGCAAGAAAAATTCAATTGGGATTGACTCAGTTGTGCTGTAAAGCATTCTAATTTCCCTTACACCTAAGTCTATGGCCACTTGTCCCATCTAAATTTATAGACTATGAAATCTAGAGTCCTTTCCTTTTTACCTGGATAAATTTCACTTATCATATGTTTAATAATTCCCTTATAATTTTCTTGAGATTTTTAAAATTACTCCCCATATTAGTTGGAGTTATAGAACCTAGGTTGTGATTGGAAATTTGGGGAGTGGATTGGTAGTTTGGGATAATGGACTATTTTGTAACGCCTATTCTTTATATGATATATTTGGATTATGATTGTATCTACATATATACTAATTTGTGATATGAACATTTTCTACACGGTTCCTAGATCAATAGTCCCTAGATTGGGGACTATCATTACATGAAATAAAGAGCTCAAATTTTGGAAAACATTTTCTTAATGTGAATAAATATTCAACAGTAAAAAACATCTCCATAATAATCCTATCATTAACAGAAACAACATAGGGGATTGTCTCAATCCTTTGATTAGTTCACATTCTTATGAACTAATACTGAGAAATTTTAGATAACTTATCAACAACAATTTATGTTCCTCGGATGTGGAATCATAGAAGTAACCTAAAAATATTGATCCAGTAGGTTCTAGATATAAGGGATGAGGGAATTGTAAAATGTTACTATGAAAATATAGGGAGCTAACTAATGGTTGAGATTACTCATAAGAAAGAATCATATCCTATCCCATGCTTTCTGAAAATATTTTCCCTCATCATGAAAAAATCCAGTGATTTGTTCCTAACATCAATTAAGGTGTTCCTAGGATAGAATTTGGAAGAAATCATTAAAAACTCATCCCATGATTCAATTATTACCTAATAGTGTTTTTTGAACCATGTCCTAACCCTCCCTGTAAGACATAATGGAATCAATATCATCCTTTGTTCCGGATGACTCAAATCACATAAAGGTAATTCCTAGACAGACCCATAAAAATATTTAAAGAATGAAATTGAGACCTATAATGGAAGAACATTGAATGATGGGTGTTTGGATAGATGAGACGACATATTCTCATAATTCCAAGACATAGTGTTCACTATGATGGATAAAGTATTTGTTGACAATATAGGGTAATTGAATTACTTCAGTCTATGTATCATTGGGGTAGGACCCATGGGCTGTGGACCATTAATATTTTTTCTTCCAACTATTCATTCCATATTTTACATTCCAATAATGCTTTTTTTTATAACAATAGAATATTTTTTTATTTCTAAAATTAATTTTCATGTTATATCTTATAGGTTCTTATATGCATACAATTTAGGAAATAGTTTTTAGACATTATTTGTGCCTTTTTTATTATTTTTTATTTTAACTTTTCAAATATATATATATATATTTATATATATTAACATTATCGAACATGTCATCCCTGTAAAAGTAACCAATTATGATGGTCACATCATTGGGAGCCGGTGAATTTTGAATTTTTATAGCCTACATTCTACCTAGTACATTTTTATGTCAATGTATAACCACTTAGAAAGTCATATTATGTTCATACGTGAGAAAAAGAATAAAAAACAATCCAAAATAATAAAAAAACTAACAGAAGAAAGTGACATTGAATAGTGAAATGAGTGTATGAAATGGTGTAGGGAGAATGTAAAGAATTATTGCAAGAGATAATAAATTGTTGAGTTAGAGGAATTGGACTATAATAGATTTATTTAAATTCCACTTTTCATGGATGAGACCAATCACAACACATATTTGGTTACATGTATAAGAAGGAAATAACTAATTTTTATTTGATAATTCACCCTCACTAACAGTCTCTCATGAGAATTGTTTTTTTAACATTACCCTAGGTAGTGATAATTCCTCCTAGAGAAGAAAAATCACCATCCTTTTCTGTATTGTAATTCATATGTGGTTATCAATGGAAATGTATACTATACCCTCAACCTTTCCATAATTGATGAATATTTAAAAAAACATGAAGAATTGGAAAAGATATCATAGGATAAAAACTCTTATCCCGCTTATGATTAATCTAGATCCAAGAAATAATTAATTCATAGCAGCTCAATCCCTCCATTAAACCCCCTAAAAATTATAAATTCATTATATAAGAAGTATCAAATAAAAAAGTAATTTTAAAAAACTAATTAAAGAAAAATTTAATAAAGGAAAAAAGAATATGAAATCCCCTGACTCTGATGGTCTGCTTTTATTCAGTTTCTTATATCTATGATTATTTGAATGGATATGGTTGTGGTTGATTGGGCCCTTAAGTCGAATGATGAGAGGGAATGAATGGTTGCGTGGAGGTGGAATTGATCATGTATTTAATGAATGAAATTATCTCAATTTTAATGGAATGGGGAATTAGTGAATAGAGGAAATTGTATCTCTTTCAAAAAATAACATCATGCACTCATCAAAATAGTGCAAATCCTTCTAGAATATACTTTTACTACCCTGATCGTGAACTTGAATGCTTCTAAAATGTGTTAGGTTATACAATAACCCCTTATTGACTCTTCTTATCATCTAAATCCTAGTTCATGAATTTTTCCTTGTACCACGTCCCTATTAACAGATTCAAAATGGTGTTATCACAGATTAAAATTATGAAAATTAATTAATAATAGGAATTAATTATAAATAAATATTAATAACATAAAAAAATGATATATATATATATAATTTTTAAAATATGTACCTATTTATAATCGAGACACCTGCAGTCCGGTGGTGTGAATATTTCCTTTTGGTGAGTGGGAGATAGCTGATGATGGTAGTGTGAGTAGACACCGCTAGGATATTGGGTGTGCAAGGGGTCCTAACAATTGGAAACTCAAATAGGGGTTGGATGAGTGAAATGACACACCTCCATTGGGGAGTCCATTAGTGTGTGAGAGTTCGCAGTGTCAGAAGAGACACCACCAAGGGGTGTACTAGAAAAATTAATTGTTAAAGAAAATTAAAATCAAAAAATTATTAAAATAAAAAATTAATCAATTTAATAAATGAAAAAAATAAAATTAAACCATTACGATCAAAATAATAATTGATAAAAATTGAAATAGAACATTTTAATTTATCTTAGTTTCTTATAACACAATAAATAAAATAATTCCGATTAGAAAATTAATATAGAAAATAATTTCAAAGCCATAAATTTATGGACTTATTAAATAATTAAATGAATCAACAAAACAAAAGTCAAAAAAATTGAGTAATAGTGAATATTAAAGATGATTATTGAATAAAATGGAATAGATATAATTAATTTAATTATTTAAAGTATTATAAAAATCATTAAAAAATATTAATTTATTGATGAATTAATTAAATAAAATAATCAAATGATATTAAATTGAAAATTAACATCATAAATATTTAATTAAAGTAAAGAATTAAATTATTTTTATTAATGAATAAATAAATAAATTATCACATTGAAATGAATCTTTTAACAATGAAACCCTTTTTATCAATTTAATCTACAAAATACAACAATTATTAATTATTAGAAAAAATAAAATATTTTGATATTAAAAATTCAGTAAAAATATAAAAAAGGATGTGGTAAATAGTGAAAAAAAGACACAATAGATATATATATAAGTAAAAACATTCTTTTGGTTGGAGTGGATACTCAAGAGGGGGGTGTTAATTGAGTTCCAATTAAAAAATTTATTTTTAAAAATTTCTATTAAAACCCCCAATTTAAAAAAAAAATTAAACTGTAGTGATTTTATAAATATGTAAAGGTTCAATTAGATTCGCAAAAGATTGATTTGGTCTCAGTTAATTTAATCAAAGGATTAAAGTAACTTTTAAAGGTAATATACAGATTTACAAAAGTTACAAACATTTGCTAATTTAACTATCAGAGTAACTTTAAAATAGATTTCTATTTAAATGTAAATAGAAGCAGAAAACAAAATATATAAAATATGCTATAACCTTAATCTAAGATGCACATCAGATATAACCAAGACGTTCAGTCTCAAGAGGAGACTTAGTCCTCTCAAAAAATTTATATAAATTTGATCCACACCCTGGATCGGAAAAAACAACAGTACAAAGACTGTTCAGGTCTTAAGACCTCTACCACATTTCATAGTGGAAAAAACAGAAGCAACAACTCTCAGGCTTTCCATGTCACACTTAACTTCTACCATGACTCACAGTGGGATACAAGAAGGTATAGAAAGTTTGGTATGAGGATTTAATATCCTCCAGTTCATCTCAGGAGACAATGAGAATCTAGAGTATATAGATTTACACACACATTACTCATAATGTTATGAAAAGGGATACATAAAAGGAAATAATAGTGTTTAGAAAGCTATGTGTATTTTCAGATATGTTCTGGACTCGTTTTGATGTTTATGATGGAATTCAAGTCCTTTCTAGTGAGGATGACTCAAAACAGAGTATCGTTTCTCTTCTAAGCTACAACTATTTAGACTTGTGCATATGATTTTACGTAAGAAACAACTACTAGTCTTTCTGTTTGTTCCACGTGAAGAATTTTCTTCAGTACCTTTGATTGTTACAGGTGTTATTCATGTTCTTCTTATGTTCTGTGGGAAATCATACATGTGCAACTTCTTTCATGTGTATTTTCTTTCTTTTCGTTTAGCTCTACATTTTTTACTACATATTTTCCTTTTTAATCCTTGAGATCTGGAATAAAAATGATTACGTTTTTATAGGTACGAGGAACGGTTTCCTGACATCCAATAACCAACATTAATTAATATAAGGTGCATTTAACTATGAAAATATGACCGTTGGAATTAAAAAGGTTTAGTAGAAAGTTCAAATAGTTTTCATGACTATCGGTGGGTCATGATATCGGTAAGTCATTTTGAATTTGCTTTGGCATCGGTAGGTTATTTGATCAGCATCAGTTTCGGTAGGACTTTTGATCAACATCGGTTTCGGTAGGTTATCATTAGTGCGATCGTTCTTCATTGGTGCGATCGTTCTTCATCGGTGCAATAGTTCTTCATCTGTCCGACCATTATAATCGGTGTGACTGTTCTCATTGGTTCGATCGTTCTCATCGGTGCGACCGTTCTTCATCAGCGCGACCGTTCTCAAGAAAATAACTAACGGTGAGTCAAAAATATTAAATATGAACCAAGTTTCTGTTCAAACCAGAACACTTCAATGAAAATAGAAAAACATAAATAATCATAGATAAACATATGTAGAAATTATTAAACATATATAAAAACTTTTAGAACATAATAAATTGTTTACTAAATTTAATTATAAATTGAAATAAAAATGATTTCTGATTATTGAAATAACTATTTCATAGAGGGTTAAATAATCTACCCCTTTTTGATAATCCCAAATATATGGAATAAAATAAAAGAGAGTAAAGTATGTAACATTCAGTATGCTCCCCATATGTAAACAAAACATATATCCAAAGATAAGAGGATCGTCATAAAATTCACCATAACATAAACAAAGTGAGAGTATAACAACATAGAAGTAGTTATCATTTAAGTAGTTATCATTTATCCCACTTAATTCATATTTTCTGACTATATGACTGTTCTCCCCCTTTGGGATTATCAAAAAAGAAAAGAGAGAAGAGAGAGAAAATACATAAAAGGAACCCTATCAATAATGACATTCATAGCTACTTATTGGGATGCAAAGGATCTTTTCTTTTAGTATGTGGAGGAATGGTTGGGACAAAGGGTGGCATGGTAGAAGGTTGATCTGGCCAGATGGAGAGAGGTGGTATGACAGCTCTGGATGGAATAAGAGAGGGCGCTAGGGTCACTTGTGGGTGAGTAGAAGATCTTATTAAAGGAGGTTGTTGAATGATTGACCAAATATTAGAGAGAGATTGAGAAACTGATAACTGACCAAGAGAAACACCAAATGCACTGAGAGGCTCAACATGAGGAAAAAATTTCCTTAGCTTGCACATTAAGATAGGTTTTGTGAATATTAATAAAATCTTGAATGACTTCGCCACCATATTTCATGTCCTTCATAAAATCATCTTTGTTCTGCATGAATCTCTCTAGAGTAGAAGTAAAATCTTTCAACTACTGTACATGATCCTTAAATTATTGAGTTACTGGAGGAAGCCTAAAATAGTCATCCATGACTTTAAACTGAAGATTCAACTCATGCTATGTAATCATTTTAGATAAATAGTGATCTTCTTTTTCTTTGATCTCTTTCTGAGCCTGAGTAGAAACAACCGAATAAAGATTCACCATCTTTTGAATATGGCCACTCTTTTCTTTCAAATTATTCAATGAGTCCAAATCCAAAATTTGTCCAAGTGCTTATAACTATTCTATTATAAATCCTTTAAATCATTGATCTCAGGGCCAATAGTCTTGGTCACTTTTGATAAGCTAGCTTGAGAAACAATCTGAGTAATCTCACCCTTCAACTTTATCAAATGTGAATTCTCCAGATGTTCTATAAAATTTCTCAAAACATCCCTCATACCAATGATGTTTGATCTAAATTTCCCTGACAAAGAAAGTATATCATTGCCTAAATCCTTGAGAGCTTGATTTAGAGAGTTAATGTGCCTGGAAATCATTTCACCAGTATTGCATAGGTCTGTCTTGATAATTCTTACTACTGATTGAGTTATAGAATCCATAGCAGCCATAGATAAATTCACAAATGCAAGAGCAGGATCATGAGATAATTCCTCTTTCATTGTCTCTTTAACTGCATGGAGCATCTCATCATTAAATCTGTCTAAATCTGATCGAGAAACTAAAGGACCAGGTCTTTTGGATATCACTTGCACATTTTTAGCAACTAGTCTAGCCTTAACTGAGTGGCTTGCCTTTGATTTATGCACCCCTTCTTCTTCTTCTGATTAATAATCCAAACCAATAATAGAAAAACCTGGGTGTTCTTCCCATGTATCTTTACAAGAGGTATACTAGGGCATTACAAGATCAAATTTTCCAGAATTTTAATGTGATATTTCATCACCTACATCAATCTCTGTCTGCATTGTTCATTCAGCCTCTGCAACATCTTCTTCTTCAAGTTGTTGTGGTTTTGGATCATCTTGGGTCACATTTGGTCCATCTAATGGTCGAGTAGTAGCATCATCACCACCACCAGCATCATTATTTCCATCATCATCATCACCATTTTAATTTCCATTATCATTTACTAATGTTCCATTAGTACTATATTTTCTACTAGATTTATACTCCTCAGAATTAGATTCTTCGGTTTAATCTTATTCTTCATCACCTAGAAGAGGTTCTGACTCAGGTAACTTGAGATGTCGACTAGCTGGTCCAAATTCCATTCTTCTTTTCTTAGGACTTATTGTATCAGGATCACTCATGTCATTAGAAGGTGACTCATGATCCTTTTCAGTATCTACATCATCATCAGCTTCAGATTCCCCTATTTGTTTTATACATGACTCTCTAGTTTTTTAGGAACTTTTCAATCTTCACCCTCCTCAGAATAAGTAACTTAATCATCAGGATTTAAACCAGGATCTCTCATCCCCTTTAGACTATTATTATTGTCGGAAGGATTAAAGGAGTCATAAAACATATCCTCATCAGCAACCCATGATATCTTCCATGGATTCCAGTTGATTTTTATTCTTTTGCAGAAGTCCATGTTAATACATGAACTACTACTGGATGCGATACACTCATCTCCATCTTCAACACATCCCAAAAACATTAACATAGTAGAGATTTTCTTAGGGTAGAATAACGTTGTATCTTTCTTTGATGTCTTCACCATCACATCAATATGGACAGTAAAATATCTACACAACTTGATCATCTCATCATTTATCAATAAAAACAACAGGAAAACAATGTAATACTTCACAACAGTGAAATCACCCTTTTTGGGAGAAATTTGGTGTTGTATAAACATTAAAAAAATTATAATTTCACCATCTAACTCAGCAACTGTTATTCTTCTGGATTAATAATTCCCATTCAGTATCTCTAGAGCAAGTTCACACAAAATATATTCAGTGGTAGGAGGAATATTACAAGAATAGTCTTCATATCTAACATTATGAAGTACTCCCAAATAGTCATCACATTTCATTGAAGAAAAATCTATCATATTCCCTTTAAACACTGAGGATAGTCTTATAGCTTCTTCTTTATCCAATACAATAGTTAAGATCAGATAAAACTCATGCATAATCTTTGGGTAGTTGGATTGATCATTATTACAGAACTCATCTTTCCATCCATTCAACAATAATACATTTAAATGATCAGACTTACTAGTTAACACCCATTCGAAACTCACTTTGTTTTCTGACGTAACCACCCGAGTTTCCAACTCCGAGATCACTGACCATTGAGTCATGCTGCTCGATTTTACTCGTGTGTGTTTCATAGTAGAGGAATCATCATATTCCTTTATTTATAGGCTTTTCTTATCTATTTGGTGATTCGAGATGTTTGAAAGGTTTGATGGGTTTAAAAAGGATCAAGAGGTTTAAGAGGTTAATGTTTCATTAAAAGTAAGGCTCGACGGGAGATGGAGAGTCACGGTTCTTGGGAAAATAATCATTCATGGGTCATTAAATTTATCATTTAGGGTTACAATACTAAATATAATATTGATTAAGTAAAAATAATTAATTTTGATAAACACTAAAAGTGTTAAACACTGTAAAAATCAAACAATAGCAATGATTGATTTCACTGATCGGTTTCACTGATTGGTTTCACTGATCGGTTTCACTGATCGGTTTCACATATTGGTTTCACTGATTGATCAAACCAAAATCATGTTTAATAAAATCTAATCTTTCATAGCGCAATGTTCTGGTGAATTTATCAACTAATTGATGTTCAGAGTTAATAAATTCTAGAGAAATATCACCCTTTTGATAATGATCTCCCAAAAAAGTGATGTATGTTATCAATGTGTTTGGTCCTTGAGTGAGACACAATATTCTTAGAGATTATAATTGTACTAGTTTTATCACAATTTATAGACACATGTCTAAATTGATATCCATAGTCCAATAAAGTTTGTTTCATCAATAGAATCTGTGCAAAACAACAACCAGTTGCAATGTATTCTGCTTTAGCAGTAGACAATGAAATAGAGTTCTATTTCTTACTACACCAAGATACCAGGTTCTTTTCCAAAATATGACATGTTCCATATATGCTCTTCCTATCTAACCTACAACCGGAAAAGTCAGCATATGAAAAACTCATTAAGTAAAAGTATTGTCCTTTTGGATAAAATAAACCAAAATTGCTGGTATGTTTAAGATATTTGGAAATCCTTTTAATAGTAAGTAAATGATATTCCATAGGATTATCTTGAAATATTGCAGACATGCATACAGTAAACATGATATCTGGTCGACTAGAAGTAAGATAATGTAATCTTCTAATCAAACCTCTATAATTGGTTTAATCAACTGATTTCTGAGATTCATCATTATCCAACTTACAATTGGTACTGATATGTGTGTCACTTCCCTTATTACACTCCAAACCAAAACGTTTCAAAAGATCCTTTTTATATTTACTTTGATTTAAAATAATACTATCCTTCTTTTGAAATATTTGAAAACCATGAAAATACTTGAGTTCTCCCATTAAACTCATTTCAAATTCATTTTTCATAATTTTTGAAAAATCATTACATAAACAATTTTTGAAGATCAAAATATAATATCATCTACATAGATCTGTACAGTCAAAATATCTTCCGAATATTTTTTAATAGAACGAGTGGAATCTGCAATTCCTTTAGTAAAAACTGTAGAAATAAGAAAATTTCGTAGTCTATCATACCAATCTTTGGAAGCCTATTTTAAACCATACAAATCTTTAGAAAACCAAAAAACATGATTTTGAAAATGGGGGTTTGTAAAACAATGTGGTTGTTCAACAAAAACATCTTCAATTATAAATCCATTTAGAAAAGCACTTTTGACATCAATATGATATAACTTGAAATTCAGATGACCATCATATGCAATTAAGATCATAATGGCTTCTAATCTAGCTATATGGGAAAAGGATTCCTCATAGTCTATTCCTTCCTCTAGAATATACCATTTTTCAACTATCCTTTCTTTGTTTCTAAATACATTTCTTGATTTATCAACCATGTTTCTAAAAACCCATTTATGGCCTATGGTAAAGTTGTCCTTAGGTCTTTCTACTAATTCCTAGACAATTTTTCTTTCAAATTGATTTAACTCTTCTTGCATAGACATTACCCAAAATTCATCATTGATTTCATCATTGATATTTTAAGGTTATAGCTGTGAAAGAAAGGCTTGATGTTCAACCATATTGCTTGGAGAAGCACAAGTCTATGTCCCTCTATCAAGATTACCAACAAAATCAACTAATGGATGATTATCTAAAATCCTAGCTGATCTAGTAAAGGTTGGATTAGATATTTCAGGTTCTTCTATAGGTTCGGATTCATCAGAAGCAGGTTCTGGAACATTTCCAAAGATGGATGCCTTCAAAACAGGGTCACTATTTTTGTCATTAAGGTTCATAATAGACAAACCTTCATCAATAATTTTAGAGAAGGGTTAGGTTCATGTAGATCAGTTTCATCTAATTTGATGTGGACATATTCATCCACACACTTTGTTCTCTTATTAAAGACTCTATAGGATTTTCCTGTAATTGAATGACCTAAAAAGATTCCTTCATCACTCTTGGATAAAAATTTGTCTATATTATCCTTAGTATTAAGAATAAAGACTTTGCAACCAAAAAACCTAAAGTAATTAACCTTAGGATTCCTATTATTCCATAATTCATATGGGGTCATTTCAAGAACAGGTATGATCAATACTCTATTAATAATATAAGAATATATGTTCACAGCTTCATCCCAAAAGTAAATTGGTAGGTCATACTCATTATGCATTGTTCTTTCATTCTCTTTATGGGTTCTGTTTCTTATTTCTACTACACCATTATGCTGATGTGTTCTAGGGGCAGAAAAGTTATTATTATAGCCATTTGGTGATCAATAAGATTAAAACACATGATTTTCAAACTCATGACCATGATCACTTCTCAGGGTCTTAATCTTAAGTCCACTAAGGTTTCAAATATATGTGAAACACTTAGCAAAAAATAACAATCTTCACTTTTTTGAGCTAACAAGTATACCCAAGTATATCTAGAAAAGTCATCTACTAATAAATGGACATAGTGATTCCCATTTAAAATAGAAACTCTAGAGGGTCCAAAAATTTCCATGTGAACCAACTCGAGAGGTTGAGAAGCTGAAACTTCATTCTTTAATTTTAATAAAACATTATGTTTCTTTCCCTTTTTACAGGGATTACAGTCTTTGTCAGTTGGTAATTCACGTTTAGGTAGGCCTCTAACTATGTTTTTACTAGTCAATTTTCTAAGTAAATAAATGTTGAAGTCTCCTAATCTTCTATACCATAGGCAAGACTCTTTATGAAAATCATTTAGGCAAGTAATGTTCTTGTTTACCTAAAGAATTCAAATCAACAACATAATCATTTTTATTTCTCAAAGTAGAAAATACTATAACATTTTAGAATTAAAAACATTGCATGAATAATTTAAAAAATTAACATTGAAACCATTGTAACAAAATTTAGAAATAATTAACAAATTATACTTAATTCCATCAACTAATAATAATTTTAAAATTAAAACTGAATCTGTGTTACAAATCTGTCCTAAGTCGATGATACTTCCTTTTGCGTTATCACAAAGGTGACATGTCCTCCATCAACATTGATTAAACTCTTAAAGCACGTGTAATCTCTAGCATTATCCCTTGAACATCCACTGGCCACGTAAAAATACCTACTTATGGGAACATTTGAAGAATGATTCCTAATAAATAGGTTTAAACAAAAATTGTTTTTGGTACCCAGATTTTCTTGGGTTTAGACAGGTTAGAAATCAAATCTGTAGGTACTCAGATTTGTGTTATGGGTCTCAAATAATTTATATAATCGATATATTTTGAACAATAAACATTATTTGATATATAACAATATAAATAACTAGATGAAACATATGAATTTCCAGAACTATAACTAGAAACATTCTGTCCAGATATAGGAATAAATCTAGTTTTAATAATTAGTATCTGTCTAGGCTAATAGCCTATTGTAGTGGTATATTTTGGTGCCACTTTTTTTCCAATTTTTTTTTTCAAGTGTATATTTTCCATTTGTGAATTTTTATAAGTCCTTCCATAATTGCTCATTAGACAATTTCAGTTCTGTATTTTCTATAAATAATTGAGCATTCTTTTCATTCTCTATATCAAGGGAAGATTTAACAGAGCTGGTCAAACCATGCTATTTTCTTCAAGGTCTTATACTTGGCATTAAACTTATTATAGGTTTCTTCCAGCATATTAAAAAATTCAAGTAACTCTTCACTATACATATTCTCAGATTTTGAATCAGAATCAACTCCAGAATAATATGAATTTAAATCAGGAGTGTTCAGTTTTACCTCAGATGTGTTTGTCATAAAACACATGTTATCTTTCTGAGTTTTTCATCTTGAGTAAAATCAGAATCACATGAACTATCTTTTGAATGACTCCAAGTTTCTTTCATAGCGTTCTTATACTTACTTTCCTTGTAGCCATATTATTTCTTGAACTTTAATTTTGGACAGTCTTCTTTTACATGTCCTTTCCTTTTGCACTCATAGCAGACAATGTGATCACATTTATCAGGCTTTTTCCAGTCCATCATCAAATGACATTTATTGTCATACTTTCCTTTATAATTAGATTTTCTAAATAATTTCTTCTTCCTACAGAACTTCTTGAATCTCATGGCTATTTGAGCCATCTCACCATCACTGTCTGAATCTGAACATTCACATTTTGAGATTTCTGTAGGTATGTGAACTTTATACTTATCCTTCATCTTTGAGGAAGTAGGCTTAAATGACACCGACTTCCTTTTTGGTTCATAATATTCTTCCTTGTTTACCTTTAGTTCTTATTCATACATCATAAGCTTACCAAATAATTCCTTAATAGCTAGTGAACATATATCACACGATTCTATTGTTGAAACAGATGCTCCTCTCCATCTTTCTGGCAGACATCGTAGTATTCTCAAAATCTGCTCCTTTTCAGGAATAACTTTTCCATGTGAGCTCATAGTGTTGAAAGTATCATTGAAATTGAGATACATTCTAGAAAAGGGTTCATCAAGATTCATTTTAAAATTATCATACTTAATAGTATAGGTATTCAATATCATTTCCTTATCATTGTTTTTTCCTAAATTAGAAACACCCAAGGTATCCCAAATTTCATAGGCAGTTTTGAAAGCAGAGATGCGATTAAATTCTTCATCACCTAAAGAAGAATACAAGTTATTCATAGCATTATAATTATTATTTGCAATTTTAGTAGGTTCATCCAATGTAGTCCTTTCAGTTTCTATAATCTTATATTGAGTTTCTATAGTAGTCCAGATGTCAAATCACATTATCTCTAAGTGAATTTTAATTTAATGTTTCCATTGGACATAATTTATACCATTGAAGAAAGGTGTCTTGTTGGTAGCATCACCTTCTAGTCTATTATTGATAACTAGATTTTAGCAGATATATTTAATGATATAAAATTTAGAACTAACAGAAATTTAAGATCATCGAGATACAACTAAAATCACAGTTGAAAAACAGAGTATTCGAAAATACTTTATAAATAATTTAACCATCTGATACCAAATGTTTGTCATAGTGGATACTCAAGAGGGGGGGGGAGGGGGTGGGTGAGTTGACTTCCAATTAAAAAAATTCTGTTAAAAAATTTCTATTAAAACCCACAATTTAAAAACAAGTTAAACTGTAGTGAATTTTAAATCTATAAAGGTTCAACTAGATTCTCGAAAGATTGATTAGGTCTCTATTAATTTAATCGGATGATTAAATTAACTTTTGAAGCGAATCTAGTGATCTAAATAAGTTACAAACACATGATAATTTAACTATCAGAGTAACTTTAAAATGGATTTGTATTTCAAAGTATATAATAGTGGGAAAAATATATAAAATATACTTTAAACTTAATCAAAGATGCACAACAGATATAACCAAGTGGTTCCGTCTAAATACGAGAATTAGTCCTCTCGAAAAATTTATATAAATTTGATCAACACCCTGGATCAGGGAAAATAGTAGTACAATGACTGTTCAGGTCCTAAGACCTCTACCACAGTTCATAGTGGGAAAATCAAAAGCAACAACTCTCAGGTTTTCCAGGTCACACTTGACCTCTTCAACAACTCACAGTGGGATAAAATATGGTATAGAAAGTTTGGTGTGAGGATCTATTATCCTTCAGTTCAGTTCAAGAGACAATGTGTATCTAGAGTAGAACGATGTACACACACAATACTCAGAATGTTAAGCAAAAACCATACAAATTAATAAATAATAGTGTTTATAAAGATCTGTGTATTTTCAAATATGCTCTGGACTCGTTTTGATGTTGGAGATGGATGTCAAGTCCTTTCTGGTAAGGATGATTCAAAACAGAGTATCGTTGTTCTTCTCAGTTACAGCTATTTAGACTTGTGCATATGATTTTCAGTAAGAGACAAATACTAGTATTTGTGTTTGTTCTAGGTGAAGAATCTGCATCATGATATTTTATTTTTACAGGTGTTATTTATGTTCTTCTTATGTTCTTTGGGACTTCATACACATGCACCTTCTTTCGTGTGTTTTTTCTTTCTTTTCATTTAGCTCTTCCTTTTTTACGGCAGATCTTCCTTTTTATTCCTTAAGATCTGGAAAAAAGAATAATTACTTTTTTACAGGTATGGGGTACGGTTTCCTGACATCAAACAACCAACATTAATTAATAGTTGGTGCATTTAACTATGAAAATATGACCGTTGGAATTAAAAAGGGTTACTAGAAAGTTAAAAAAGTTTCCATGACTATCGGTGAGTCATGAGATCAGTAAGTCATTTTTTATTTTCATCGGTATTGTTAGGTTATTTGATTAGCATCAATTTTGGTAGGTCATTTGATCAGCATCGGTTTCGGTAGGTTATCATCAGTGCGACTGTTCTTCATTAATTTGATTGTTCTTCATCAGTGTGATCGTTCTTCATCGGTGTGACCGTTCTCATTGGTGCGACCGTTCTCATCGGTGGGACCATTCTCATCAGTTCGACCATTCTTCATCGGTGAGATTGTTCTTCATCGGTGTGACTGTTCTCAAGAAAATAGCTAATGGTGAGTCAAAAACATGAAATATGCACCAAGTGTCTGTTCAAACCAGAACACTTCTAGGACAATAGAAACAAATAAATAATCATAGATACACATATGTACACATGATTAAACATATATAAACACATTTTGAACAGAATTAATAGTTAACTAAATTTTCTTATAAACAGAAATAACAATAATTTGTGATTATTAAAATAACCATTTCACAGAGGGTTAAACAGATTCCAATATCATTATTTTAATGAAATATGTCAATGGAAGTTGAATAATTTTCTTGTAGATTTTTCCTCTAATTATAATTTGCATAAATTTTATATACATGAAAAGAAATGATTTCCCTACTTTTTCATTTCATTAATAAATAAACATACTTGAAATGAGGTTGTATTTGAGTACATATAGTAAAAATAAATTATATAAATTATTGTTTAGAAAAAATTTTCAATAATAAAAATTCAATATTCTCAAATGAAATATAACATTCAATTTCACAAATTTATTTTCATTATCCACTGTAGTAGTTTAAATAAAATAATATCATCATCATTATCATAGCCTTGGAGGTTCTTTATCTTCAATTTTAATTGATGAACCTTGTATTAGTGAAATGAATTACACATTTTATGTGTTATTTTTTATTTAAACATTGAAACATAAGGGGATGTTTGATTAAAAGATTCATTAAATCCATCATAATATTTGGATTTTTCAAATGTATTCACTAAAAATTACCTTTATGAACCTCCTCACATCACATAAAACATATATCAATTCCCTTGAGTTAGTTACAAGGGTGTTTCTCCCAATACATATTTATCTGAGTAGCTGAGTTGTCGTCCCCTTATGTGATATATTGTCTAATCTTATAAATTAGACTCAATAATTATATATTTATCTCAAATCTATGAAAATATTGAGAATTAAAATTCAATATAAAAAAATATATGGTCACATCAAATTATTTTCAAATAGGTATAATTGAATATCTATTAAAATCTTTTTAGAGTGTAACAGCCCGAGATTTTATGAAAAGTATTCTTTTTTAGTTTACTAATGTCTTGTGTTATACGCTACACCAAAAGGAGCTTGCACAACACGCATCCTTGACTTGCCTTGCATTACACGCAATCACAACCATTCTCGATAGCGTAATACGCAATACTGAGTTTCATTAAACAACGATATGCTATTAAAATATTATTAAAACTAGCCGTTATGAATAGTAATAACCACTTTTTAAAATTCTATAAATCTTATTTTTCAAAATGAACTTCATTTTTGGATTCGGAGTATCGAATTTAGCCTAAGGTGAAATTTTGGTACTTTTCGGATAACTTTCAGATTCTGATGAATAGTGAAAATTACTAAATTATAATTAAAAACAACTTTTTTAATCGAAATAATTAATAGTGATAAATCATTAATTTTAGTGGTTGTAAAGTATATTTAGAATATATTTTTACAATTTAATACAATGTTGGTCATTGGATGTAATTTCACATTAAACCAGTTATAAACAAGTGTCAATCTTTTGATAGTTATTATCTCTTAAAAACACGCTATTTGTTGTAACAGCGGAAATTAATTATAAAATTAATTAATGCAACTTATATTTTTGGAATTTTGTAAAATAGAAATCATTTTTGAATTCGGAATATCAATTATAGCCTAGGGTGAAGTTTTTGTACTTTTCTGAAAACATTCAATTTTTGATGAATAGTGAAACCACTAAGTGGTAGGTTAAAAACTGAATTTTTCATAAAACATAATTTTACCGCTTCTGTGAATGGAATTTCGAAAATCCGACAGACACGGTTAATATCAAGGACTAAAATGTGGTTCAATGAGATGAAAATAATTTTTTGGTGAATAGTAACTTTTTACTTTTTTTACCGCGGTTAATAGTAAATAGGGTAACTAAGGGTAAATATGATATTAATATTACCCTAACACATGTCCTAATTCTATTGGAAAAGTGTAATTCGACCAAAAACAAACTTAGGAATAAAATATGACCATTTAGGCCCACTTGGATTAGATTAGGACATTTATTATTAATTTATTTAAAGAAAGGTTAAAATAGTTAAAATCAAAGTTTAATAAGTAAATCATTTTTAGTATGGGGTTATACATAAGATAAATTCGATTGTAAATATTCATTAGAAATCTAAAAATATTTCCTACATGATGGTATTTTATTTGTAATTTTTAGACATAAAATAATTTAATTTATTCATGACACAACGATGATGCAGTAATTATCTTATTAATGAAATATTGACATAATTGATGTTATAAACACCAAAATAAATGTAATTTGAAAATTTTTATGAATTCCACTAATTTTCTAGGTTACTATGATATATTAATGTTGATTTAATCAACTTGGTTCGAACATTTAATTCTGTTATGACTTTCACAAAAATCATATATCAAATAGTGTCAAAATTGACACAAAATAGTTTTTAAATCAAATATTATATTATTAATTGTTATTGTATTCCTAAAAATCTAAGGTTCGGCCAAATGACTTATATAAGGATATATATATTAATAATAAACAATTTGGGGTTCGTTTGGCATGTTATAGTAAGTTTATTAACCATATAGTGAAAGAAAACAAAAAGACATGGTAAAAGTTAAATTATTTAACTTAGAGTTAAATCTAATTGATAAGGTTAAAATAATATCCTAAACTTGTCTAAATTCTATTGGTTGATAGGATTTCGACCCATCCCCACTTTAGCTTCGAAATAAGACCCTTTGGAACCATTATAAACCGATTTTGACTTAAATATAAAATAATATTTTGAGATATTCCT
Source organism: Viscum album (assembly GCA_963277665.1). Classification (NCBI taxonomy): domain Eukaryota; kingdom Viridiplantae; phylum Streptophyta; class Magnoliopsida; order Santalales; family Viscaceae; genus Viscum; species Viscum album. The sequence continues at coordinate 1,718,828,386 of OY728130.1, forward strand.
AAGGTGCCCCTCTCCTCCCTTATAAAAGGGCACCTCCTCCCCCTCCTCCTCACACCAAATTGAGCACTTAAGCTCGTCCATCCCCTGCCATTTTCTCCTCTCCACTTCCCTAGAATAATCCTAGAGGTCTTGGTCTTCTCCAAAGACCAATCTTAGTTCCTTAAGTGGGGGATTCAAAGAGGCGTTCCAAATAAGAGGTAATATCCATTACCGATCTTTTCAATTTCTTTCTTCTTCAACTTCTTATTCTTTAGTTGTTTCATGATAAAGTAATAACATCAGTATTACTTACATACTGATATGGTATTATAAATATGAAACAACCCTAATTCACCTTCTATCCATCCTACGGAAAAATGAAATCACCGCGCGTGCGTACGTACGGAATACCGTCTCCACGCCGTGGTGTAATCTATTTTCCACCATCACCTTACAAGGATAGGTATAATGGTGTAATGAGTAATTATATATGATTATTATGAAGTAATATTGATACTGAAATAATATATATATACTCCAATACAATTCCACGATCATAGGAACGATATCATCACTCGTGCGTACGTACGGAATACCGTCTCCACGATGTGATGCGACTCGTTCTACATGATATTCATTTCATAATGATTATATAAATGAATTGAATGAATGAATATGGTATATACTACACTAATACCATTCTGGAAATGAATTATCTATAACCTAAAGATAAGAATAAGAATTTATTCGACAAAACACGCATAAGAACAAAAAGTTATAAAGACCCGAGTAACAAGTAACAATGAAATATTACTAACAAGAAGCTAATAATATGACCATATATGATATCATATCAATATTTATGATTCTGGAATAAGTAAATAACATTATTTAAACCATTATACAGGAGCTTCGGACACGAACAAAGCAAATCGGACCTAAGGTAAGGGAAATATCACAATCTCATTTTTATCCGAGATTGTTTATTCGTAAGTATTTACTGGGGTGTATTTTATCATCCACATCCATGTTTCATCAATATGTAATATTATTTCCATCCACCTACAATTGTTTAAATCCAATTTTACCCTTCGGTGAGTTTTTAGTAAATGATATGAAAGGAATCTTTTGTCGTTTTTTTTATATACGAGGTACTTTTTGACTTTTCCGACAAAAGTACGAAGAATGTTTTTTTTAACTTATACGGCACGAACGGATTTATACTGTTTTATAAAGCCTTATTTTCATGAAGCTTCCTCTAAAATATTTCATGACTATTTCCAATAAAATCTCTTTCTTTTAAAATTGCATGATGTTTTGTGAAAAGAAATTGATTTTGAAGAAGAAAGGATATTTTCCTCAAGAATTCAATTCAAGTGTTTTATAAAAATTATTTTCCATATAAGATAATAAAGGGTTCTGTTTCTATCCATATTTTTACATCGATTTGACTATGTTGTGATGGAATTATGTTTATGAATTCCTTTATCTTATATGAATGGTTTTATGATGTCATGATGTTTCAAGAATCCCATTTTTGTTACATGTGTTATGCGATGATGTATGGTTTATGATTATGTGGCACACATAAGAAAGGATTCATTAAGAGATGGGTGGGACCTATATCTCCCTCCAATGCATTGGGTAAAGATTTCATATCTCATGAGATAGACATGGCTGGAATGGTAGGTTATACCGGTTCAGTGAAACAGGACTGAAACGAGGATTACTCGATTCGGAAAGGGACTTTGTCCACTAAGATAGTCTTGGCAATGAGTCTTGACTAACAAGAAATGATTCTCTATGATTATGTGTGTATGCCACAATGAGTAATGTTTTAAGTTATGGTTTCATTTTCACTACTATGATTTATCCCATGTTATGAAATTATGCTCTCTTTTGCAGGTTAAGATTTCCAAAAAATGTTATGTTCTTATGAAAATTATGTGATTGATATTTCTTTTGTTTACCCTTACTGAGCATTTGAGCTCACCCTTTTATGTTTTCTTTTCCCCAGGATATAAAGAAAGGTTTTAGGTAAAAAAAAAAGGAAGATCTTTATGGGAGATTTTTGAAGATCTTTCACGAGGATTAGAAGATTACGTTCCGAGTTTCCAAAGACACTAAACTATTACGATCCTTGTGTGTGTATTTTTGTTATGTATTAAGTATTCTGCAAAAGTAATGTAATGTTCATGTACGTTAGGCTTCGGGTCTCTACAGTTGGTATCAGAGAAAAGGTTTAGTCAACCATTGGAAACTAGGATGCGAAAACGTTAGTGAGATCCCTAGAGATATTTCTAAGGTATGTCTAGGGATGCCCCTAAGGATAAGTATACGTATAGGATATAGTTCTAGAACTGTGGTAACGATATTAGATTAAACCAAAGATGATATATATTTAAGTTACTCCCCCTTTATTACGATTTTTCCCTCTCACACTATTCTTTTGGGGTTTTAGACGATGGCTGGAACCCGAAGGAACCGTGTTAATGCGGAATGTGATGGGCAATGCAATGATTGTTCCCCTGAGCAACCAAACGATATAGGAGCTGGAATGCAAAATCTTGTAGCCATGCTCACACAACTTTCTTAAGCTATGAATCATGCAGGACTTCCAAACGAGCAAAGGAAGGAGCAACATTCTGTTGAATCCTTCATGAGGCAGCGTCCACCTTCTTTCAGTGGGTCTACTGATCCATTAGTTGCTGAACAATGGATTAGTACTACTGAAAAGATATTTTCAGTTCTTCAATGTTCTGAACATGATAAAGTCATCCTAGCAGTGTATCGTTTGGAAGGAGATGCTGATCAATGGTGGAATCTTATTAAGAATACCAGGCAAAGGGATGAAATTGAGTCCATGGAATGGGACGAGTTCAAGAACTTATTTTTCAATAAGTACTTCCCTCGTATTCTTCGAACAAAGATGGAGAAAGAGTTTCTTGAACTGAAGCAAAGGGACGATGAATCTGTTGGTACCTATGAAGCAAATTTTACAAGACATGCAAGGTATGCTTCTGGAATTATCATCCAACCTGAAAGTAAAGTTGATCGATTTTTCAGTGGCTTAAAACCAAGTCTTCGAAGTGCATTAGCTATAAGAGACTTCAGTAGCTATGAAGAAATTGTGCGTTGTGCTATCAAGGTAGAAATGGAAGTTGGTGTTACATATCCATCTCATGGTTTTGACAAGAAACGAAAGATGGAGTTCAAGGAGAAATCTCAGAATAATGGTGAAAAGAAGATGAATGTTTCCTTATGCACAAAGTGTGGAAAGAAGCATGGTGGAGATTGTCTAAAAGGGACTAGAAAATGTTTTAAGTGTGGAAAAGAAGGTCATCGAGCAGCTGAGTGTCGAAGTAATGGAAAAAGGGTTTCTAATGATGTGAATAAATCAAACACTGCAGAGAACGCACTGCCAACACTTCAATGCTTCAAGTGCAAGGAAATGGGGCATTATGCTAATAATTGCCCTAATCCAAGGGTTAGTGATGATCAACATGAGCAACCACTGAAGGCAAAGGACAAAGGGAAGTCACATGCGATCACTATTGGAAATGTTGAATATGACAACGATGTGGTCGAATGATTAAGTGTTTATGTAATGGGATTCCAAAATAATGTTGTATCATTGAGTATTGCAATATTTATTGATGTGGTATTCAAAGTGATTGAGATATTTTTTTTTTGGAAATAAGATGATATGCGAGAAAAGAAATGTTTAATAGTATTCATGAGCTCATGATTAATATAAGGACTAAGTGATATCATGGTTTGAGTATATAGAATTTTGAGGATTTTGGTATGTGGAAAGTGTTAACTTTTAACTACACTCATGTTTTCACTAAGGTATTCAAGAGAATACACGATTAAGGACTTTGAATGTTTGGAATGTGACCAACAAGACATATCTTATGATATGTGGGGATCAACGACAATATTAAATCTCTGGTGATCGTTGTCACTATATTATGAGAGTGGACTGCAGTATTATGTATAAGCCTAAAGATTAGACTGGATTATATTGGACATAAGTTAGTATTGTTTAAGGATAGAAGATTTTCGATATTATTGATGGGATGTTATAGTAACGTAGTTTTAGAAAAAGGGACAACCTGCAGGACGGGCGAAAGCCCATTGCTTTGGACAAGGCTGTAGGAATCGAACCCACAACCGAAGTGCGACTGGCCTTTATCGCCTACCGCTGACCTACATGAAGTCCCTGTTTAGTAGAAACTAGTTTTATTATATTAAGAAGTATGATATATGAAGTATAAGTCCATTTTAGGAACCATATATGATTAATCTCACTATAGAATGACTTATGTATATTTAATAACTTTTGCTTACCTTTTGTTTGAGACAGATGGAATGACCCGTCATTCTGTCACATGATCTGCTAACACTTCACGAATAACAAATTCAACTTCATTTATTTAAGAGATGAAGTGGAAATTGTTCAAGGCACGAACAACAGTGATATTGTATCAAAATAAAGTAAGTATTTATTCTAATTCAAATTTTCAACTTTAGGGAAATGATCTTGAAAACCAAAAATGTTGTCCTAGTGATCTTATACCTGATGAATCAGATGGTACCTTAGATCATCACAAATTTATGGATTTTTGATTACTGGCTTTTCCATATCCATGTTCTCTACCACTCTCCATCAGAACATGATGGTTAGATTTCTCTTCCATATCCATATTTTCACCTATGTGGAAACCGAGTGATTAGTTTATTTGGGTAATCGTTACATTTCATACTTTAGTTTTTAAAGCCAAGTTTTGGTATTCCCTTTTACGATGTGGGTTTCTATTAAAGAAACTTTCGAATAGTAAACCATTTATAACCCCGACGAATTTCGAGGGCGAAATTCATTTTAAGGGGGGTAGAATGTAACAGCCCGAGATTTTATGAAAAGTATTCTTTTTTAGTTTACTAATGTCGTGTGTTATTAACTACACCAAAAGGAGCTTGCACAACACGCATCCTTGACTTGCCTTGCATTACACGCAATCACAACCTTTCTCGATAGCGTAATACGCAATACTGAGTTTCATTAAACAACGATATGCTATTAAAATATTATTAAAACTAGCCGTTATGAATAGCAATAACCACTTTTTAAAATTCTATAAATCTTATTTTTCAAAATGAACTTCATTTTTGGATTCGGAGTATCGAATTTATCCTAAGGTGAAATTTTGGTAGTTTTCGGATAACTTTCATATTCTGATGAATAGTGAAAATTACTAAATTATAATTAAAAACAACTTTTTTAATCGAAATAATTAATAGTGATAAATCATTAATTTGAGTGGTTGTAAAGTATATTTAGAATATATTTTTACAATTTAATACAATGTTGGTCATTGGATGTAATTTCACATTAAACCAGTTATAAACAAGTGTCAATCTTTTGATAGTTATTATCTCTTAAAAACACGCTATTTGTTGTAACAACGGAAATTAATTATAAAATTAATTAATGCAACTTATATGTTTGGAATTTTGTAAAATAGAAATCATTTTTGAATTCGGAATATCAATTATAGCCTAGGGTGATGTTTTGGTACTTTTCTGAAAACTTTCAATTTTTGATGAATAGTGAAACCACTAAGTGGTAGGTTAAAAACTGAATTTTTCATAAAACTTAATTTTACCGCTTCTGTGAATGGAATTTCGAAAATCCGACAGACACGGTTAATATCAAGGACTAAAATGTGGTTCAATGAGATGAAAATAATTTTTTGGTGAATAGTAACTTTTTACTTTTTTTACCGCGGTTAATAGTAAATAGGGTAACTAAGGGTAAATATGATATTACTATTACCCTAACACATGTCCTAATTCTATTGGACAAATGTAATTCGACCAAAAACAAACTTAGGAATAAAATATGACCATTTAGGCCCACTTGGATTAGATTAGGACATTTATTATTAATTTATTTAAAGAAAGGTTAAAATAGTTAAAATCAATGTTTAATAAGTAAATCATTTTTAGTATGGGGTTATACATAAGATAAATTCGATTGTAAATATTCATTAGAAAGCTAAAACGATTTCCTACATGATGGTATTTTATTTGTAATTTTTAGACATAAAATAATTTAATTTATTCATGACACAACGATGATGCAGTAATTATCTTATTAATGAAATATTGACATAATTGATGTTATAAACACAAAAATAAATGTAATTTGAAAATTTTTATGAATTACACTAATTTTCTAGGTTACTATGATATATTAATGTTGATTTAATCAACTTGGTTCGAACATTTAATTCTGTTATGACTTTCACAAAAATCATATATCAAATAGTGTCAAAATTGACACAAAATAGTTTTTAAATCAAATATTATATTATTAATTGTTATTGTATTCCTAAAAATCTAAGGTTCGGCCAAATGACTTAGATAAGGATATATATATTAATAATAAACAATTTGGGGTTCGTTTGGCATGTTATAGTAATTTTATTAACCATATAGTGAAAGAAAACAAAAAGACATGGTAAAAGTTAAATTATTTAACTTAGAGTTAAATCTAATTGATAAGGTTAAAATAATATCCTAAACTTGTCTAAATTCTATTGGTTGATAGGATTTCGACCCATCCCCACTTTAGCTTCGAAATAAGACCCTTTGGAACCATTATAAACCGATTTTGACTTAAATATAAAATAATATTTTGAGATATTCATAAGGTGCCCCTCTCCTCCCTTATAAAAGGGCACCTCCTCCCCCTCCTCCTCACACCAAATTGAGCACTTAAGCTCGGCCATCCCCTGCCATTTTCTCCTCTCCACTTCCCTAGAATAATCCTAGAGGTCCTGGTCTTCTCCAAAGACCAATCATAGTTCCTTAAGTGGGGGATTCAAAGAGGCGTTCCAAAGAAGAGGTAATATCCATTACCGATCTTTTCAATTTCTTTCTTCTTCAACTTCTTATTCTTTAGTTGTTTCATGATAAAGTAATAACATCAGTATTACTTACATACTGATATGTTATTATAAATATGAAACAACCCTAATTCACCTTCTATCCATCCTACGGAAAAATGAAATCACCGCGCGTGCGTACGTACGGAATACCGTCTCCACGCCGTGGTGTAATCTATTTTCCACCATCACCTTACAAGGATGGGTATAATGGTGTAATGAGTAATTATATATGATTATTATGAAGTAATATTGATACTTAAATAATATATATATACTCCAATACAATTCCACGATCATAGGAACGATATCATCACTCGTGCGTACGTACGGAATACCGTCTCCACGATGTGATGCGACTCGTTCTACATGATATTCATTTCATAATGATTATATAAATGAATTGAATGAATGAATATGGTATATACTACACTAATACCATTCTGGAAATGAATTATCTATAACCTAAAGATAAGAATAAGAATTTATTCGACAAAACACGCATAAGAACAAAAAGTTATAAAGACCCGAGTAACAAGTAACAATGAAATATTACTAACAAGAAGCTAATAATATGACCATATATGATATCATATCAATATGTATGATTCTGGAATAAGTCAATAACATTATTTAATCCATTATACAGGAGCTTTGGACACGAACAAAGCAAATCGGACCTAAGGTAAGGGAAATATCACAATCTCATTTTTATCCGAGATTGTTTATTCGTAAGTATTTACTGGGGTGTATTTTATCATCCACATCCATGTTTCTTCAATATGTAATATTATTTCCATCCACCTACAATTGTTTAAATCCAATTTTACCCTTCGGTGAGTTTTTAGTAAAAGATATGAAAGGAATCTTTTGTCGTTTTTTTTATATACGAGGTACTTTTTGACTTTTCCGACAAAAGTACGAAGAATGTTTTTTTTAACTTATACGGAACGAACGGATTTATACTGTTTTATAAAGCCTTATTTTCATGAAGCTTCCTCTAAAATATTTCATGACTATTTCCAATAAAATCTCTTTCTTTTAAAATTGCATGATGTTTTGTGAAAAGAAATTGATTTTGAAGAAGAAAGGATATTTTCCTCAAGAATTCAATTCAAGTGTTTTATCAAAATTATTTTCCATATAAGATAATAAAGGGTTCTGTTTCTATCCATATTTTTACATCGATTTGACTATGTTGTGATGGAATTATGTTTATGAATTCCTTTATCTTATATGAATGGTTTTATGATGTCATGATGTTTCAAGAATCCCATTTTTGTTACATGTGTTATGCGATGATGTATGGTTTATGATTATGTGGCACACATAAGAAAGGATTCATTAAGAGATGGGTGGGACCTATATCTCCCTCCAATGAATTGTGTAAAGATTTCATATCTCATGAGATAGACATGGCTGGAATGGTAGGTTATACCGGTTCAGTGAAACAGGACTGAAACGAGGATTACTCGATTCAGAAAGGGACTTTGTCCACTAAGATAGTCTTGGCAATGAGTCTTGACTAACAAGAAATGATTCTCTATGATTATGTGTGTATGCCACAATGAGTAATGTTTTAAGTTATGGTTTCATTTTCACTACTATGATTTATCCCATGTTATGAAATTATGCTCTCTTTTGCAGGTTAAGATTTCCAAAAAATGTTATGTTCTTATGAAAATTATGTGATTGATATTTCTTTTGTTTACCCTTACTGAGCATTTGAGCTCACCCTTTTATGTTTTCTTTTCCCCAGGATATAAAGAATGGTTTTAGGTAAAAAAAAGGAAGATCTTTATGGGAGATTTTTGAAGATCTTTCACCAGGATTAGAAGATTACGTTCCGAGTTTCCAAAGACACTAAACTATTACGATCCTTGTGTGTGTATTTTTGTTATGTATTAAGTATTCCGCAAAAGTAATGTAATGTTCATGTACGTTAGGCTTCGGGTCTCTACATATAGACTCAATTGATGTCCTCTATAAAATTAATAATCAAAATTTTGGGTTTAGTAAATAATTTTAATTCGTATATCACAATCCTTTTAATTTTTTCCTCATATAAAAAAATTTAAATATCCAATATTTTCATGAATCAATGAAACTCATTTTCTATTTCAATATATGAAGTGAGGGGAAGATATTTATTTTGTTATATGTTCTATAATACTAACATTTAATATAGGTGATTCCATCATATGAATTGTTATTTTAAATTAGTGTCCAATATTGATCAACGTATCCCTCTATGAGATATATATCAAATATGAAATTCTATTTATCATAGATTTAATTTATATAAAATATTTGTCTATACAGTTAATATAATTTCCAATGATTAAGGGATAAGATGATCCTTTAATAAAAATTATTATCTTCCATACAAATAAATATATCACAACATGTTATCTCTTTTGAGAAGGATATCTCTCTATATCTTTCATGTTATTATATATAAATTTAGTAAATTGTTCATCGTCCCTATGATGTTTGTGGCTCATATTACAATCAAAAAATAATTTTTGGGAAATAATTAAATTTCCCATAAATATAGTAATTGACATGGTTCCATTTATTTTAGATATATTCTATAACAACGGAAAATTATGGGTGGGAATTCATGGATAACTATTCAAAATGAATGTGTAAAAACCCAAGACATTCAAATATTCTCATTTGGGGATAAAATTAAAATATATATATATATATATATATATATATATTTCTTTATAAAAAACGGTATATTATGTGTATACCACACACAACACTAAGTTAGCTTATGTTACATACAAGATAAAGTCTATCACCATTTAATGTAAAACATATTTTAAACACATATTTTGAATCTTTTAAAAAAATAAATATAAACATCAATTTTCAATTTGAAATTTAAAAATTATCTTTGGTTGAATTTTTAGTATTTCTATGCGATGTTTTTTTTGTTGAATAATGAAAAACACTGCTTTTTATTTATAACATCTATTTCATTTATGAAATATTATTATTAAATTATATTTTATATTGGTTATTAAAGTCAAGATATATCAGTTATATATATATAAATATCATTTTGTTCATTAGAATCATTTTAATAATTAAATCTTATATAAAGTATTACTTGAACCTTTGAACCTGTTTACATTTAAAACTAGATTTCGCACCTCATCTTCAGGATTAAATATCTCCATTAGTTTCACACTTATATGAATTAAATTTGATATTTGGAAACAAATGGTTTTAATCAGTATAAAATTGATGGTTTAATAAGATTAATTTAATTTAACAATAAAAATGAATCATAAAGTGATTAATATGAATTACTATGAGTATGGAAAAATTAATCATAAGGACAAACTAAACTGTAATCGTAAAGGAAAATAAACTATAAACATATCATAAAGACATTGGATTCCAATATTTCCACTATGTTATATCTTGGATCCAATTTTATTATATATTAGTATAATATTTCAAGAAATTTTATAATATGATAAGTTATGGATTTAAAATAGGCTAAAGGTAACCTTAATGACAATTAACATTTACAAAACATTTAGACATCAAAAAATATACTTATTTCAGATATTAATATTATTTTGAATTAAAAATGAGTTAATTTTATCGTAAAAATTTATCATTAATCTTCAATGATTAATTAGCTGTATAAAATTATTAATAAATGCCAACTTAGAGATTATTTGTTTAATAATAAAATAAAATGAATGATATTATAAATAATAAAAATGAAGAAAATTGATTTAATTACTATCTTTAATTATTTTTAGATTAATATATAATTTTATATTATTATGTAATTAATATATTTTAAAAAGAATATTGTTTTTATATTTTTAAATTTACACTAAATAAAGAGTTTCAAAATTGAAATTATTGTTATATTATAATGAATAACATTCCATTAAATGAATTCAACCGAATAATTTTTTTTATTATTCCAAGTGATTTTTAGGATTCATTATAAATAAATATTTTCTAATAACTTTCCAATTTAACTTTTATAATTAACATGTTTACCCATATATTGTGAAAACATATATTGAACAGTCAATATTAAAGAGGTGTTCTTTATTGTTACATGCACTTATTTTAATATTCATTACTTATACAGATGGTATTTTTATGTTTAAATTTATATTTAATATTTATATTATATTGGGAATATATTTTGAAATAAATCTCTATTTAATTTATTCTTAATGGTAAAATTATGAAGGTTATAAAACAAGATATATTAATAAAAACTATAACAAACAACCCGTTGAATCATATATTTTATGGAACAAAATAATTAAAATGCACTTATCTCTGTGTGGTGGAGGTATTTATAGGACATTAGACCCATTTACAACATTATTTTTCCATTTTTTGGGGAACATTAGGAAAAATTGTCTTTCCCTTAATGTATACGTTTTGGTTTTTACAAGAATGATACTCCTACACTATAAAAAAATTCACTCTTCCCCTTCCTCACAACTAACAAAACACCCAGGTTGTTCCATGATAACCAAAATTCACTCCATGGAATACCCACTCTTAATATATTATCCTCATCATGGTAAGAAATATATCAATTTAATAATATTATAAAACAACAAAAAATATTTACCTGATAAAGAAGTAGCATCTTTTCTCAAGATATTTTGATTCATTTCCATTAACCAACCCATAAAATATTCTTATTTCATTATTATATAAAAACACCAATATGGAAAATATACTTATGTGTTATTATGAAATTGTTTCAACCTATTATTACCCACAATTACTTCTAATGGGTAACAAACAAATTGTTTATGTGTACAATGAACTACCACCTCACAATATGATTATTAATCATTTTTTCATTTCCACTATTCATGGATGGGAATATGGATGAAAAATATATTTATATAGGTTATATATGATATTTATTATGTATTTAAATTTTCGAAATTGTGTATAACACATATCCTTATACATTCAATTTTTTTGTAAATACGATAATATAATTTGTTAAAGCGTGGACACTCGGTTTCTAAAAGTGATGTGATTCATTCACCATATACTTGGAATATATAAAAGAATTATTAAATTATAAATAATTCTCATAAAAATTATATTTATTATATTCATGAAATAATTAAATTTCTAGAAAAATAATATATAATTTTCAATATTACCCTTTTCCCATATTAAAAAGTGATAATGTCTATCGTGGACATGTTGACTACCCCCTACAAAACACAATATGAATTATTTAACATCAATATAAATTATATGTATTAATATATATTATTAAATATAATGATATTAATAATATAAAAATTATTTTTTTAAATATATTGTGTTACTTAACTTCAATTCATAATGACCATTGACAAATGGGAAAGTTAAACTTCTGTATGTTCAACCAACTTTATCCATGATTATAATGATTGTTCATTTTTAATAGAAATTATCATAATTTGTTTCAAAATTGTAGTTTCTAAATAATAATGATAATTTTTATTATGGAGATATTATATAGTGACCCCTTTGACCATAGCTGACCTACCAACTTAGTATTTTGACACGTAAAATGAATTTGGTGAAAACACCCAACATGAACATAATTGATTAGGTAGTTGTATACAACATGGTAATAAGTGAAATAAATGTAATTAAATAATGTAACATGTTATGAAGAATGAAAATAATTAACATAATTTTATTATTCATGAAAATAAAAATACATGTGATAGGTCTAACCCATGGTAAGGGAATTCTATCTCAATTTACATTTTAGTGAATGTTATTTGTTATTATGCAACAATTAACATTTATTTGATTTATATACTACCATATGACTGGTGATATCATGAATCTACTTACTGTTATTATATTCTATGTTTCAATATTACTTAATGGGGAATATAATATAAATACTTTTATAAAGTATAGGAAACATAGGAATATTTTAATTTTATTTCTCTAAACATTTATTTAAAAACATTTCAATTGTATTTCAATTCATTTACATCAAAAACCATTTTTATTACTTATCCTCACACTGAAAACTATTGATTAATTGATATCCTTTTTTTAGATAGTTATTTGAAAAGTCATATTGTTTATTTTTTATCTATTATTTATTATTTGTATTGCTTTGGGCATGTTTGACATAGGCTGGGCTTAGTAATATGCATCCCCTCGATGCATCAGTAATCTCATGATATGAAATAATTTGACAAATTAAATGGATTTTTACCTAATATGTCATAACATCTTTTGAAATGTCCTGATGGTAGCGGTACATTTGCATGATACATGATGTCCAATAAATAAGAATTCCCATCATATATATTTGGTTTTGGATATATTCATGGGAATTTTAAGTCGATATTTATACCGATATAGTTCCTTCTATGTTTATTGAATATATGGAATGTGTTTTAGTTTCTTACATTTCCATATTGATTATTCTTTATCTAGTTGTTTTAATGTCATGTGTTGTCATTTATTTATTTTTCCATGTCATTTTAATTCAATGTATCCATTAATTCTACTGCTTAAAATTACATTACATTGAATTCGAGATCACACCTATTATGATTTTCCTTTCCATGGACGATGAAGAAAGAATATTTTAATAAAAATTCAAGGATGATTTTTTTTCATTTTATGATGTAACAAATTGGTATTTTTTCACAATGTATTAATGGTATCATATATGTAATCAATTATTCCATGACTGATAAAAATATTGGTCCATTAACAGTTAATTCATTGTAATCATGACAAAGTTGTAAAATAATGCAATAGCTCAAGGATTCTAGGGTTGAGGAATTATTGTTGGTATCAAAGGAAGAGTATATGAAACATTGGGAACCAGAATTTAGAAAACCTATATTAATAAACATGACCCAACGATAGAATTTCAGGTGAAGTACAGATTAACATCCTAGAATTTTGCTAAGGTAGATATTATATGTGTATTCCTATATATACATATGAAAATCGTAATATCAAAAATGATTTATACATATAGTTGGTAACGAAAGAATTTTTTTATTGAAATGAATATTTAGATATATTCATAAAGAGTGAATTTTGTTCACAACTAAATGAAAAAGGTTTTAAAAAATTTTAATCCTATTATCATCATTTTTTATGTTATCAATGATCTTTATTCACGCCTATATTTTATGGTTTGAGGGTCTACAACTTTCTATTGAACATTTTCTCTACCACTCATGATCAGAACAAGATAAATAGATTTATCTTTTATATCCCGGTATTAAATATTTTTATACGATTATAAATTATTGATTATTTGTGGTCATGAAATTTTATTTTCCCTCTTTTGAAGAATATATGTCATTTAACCTATTTATGATGTGGTTTTTTTACAATAGTTAATTTTCTATTGTCAATATCATGATTACTGATATGAAGATTAAATTTCAAGGATGTAATTTAATTAAGGTGGGGATAATGTACCACCACAATAATTTACAATATTTTAATTTTTGAAAACAGTTAACTTGGTTTCTAAAATTCTGTATATGGAATACTTAGTTATGTTTATGCTACACAGAATTATAAGTTACATTCTATTTAAATAAAGATCAAGTTTTACTGCCTTTTAGTGGAGAACTATTTTTAAAATAAAATATTGAAACATTTATAAATTATATTTGTAAAAATTAGAAAAAAATGAATTCAAAATTTTAAAACAATGATATAGTGAAATTAAATTATTTTTTAAGAAGTTTCAATTTTTGAGGAATAATTAAAAAAATTATCATTTTAGTTAAAAACACAATTTCATTTAATTAATTATCAAGATGACATTATTTTTTAAATTTGTTATTAAGGATTAAATGGATCAATGATATATATATGATCCCAATTATTTCAATAGGAAACATTTCTATATTGAAAATATATATAATCACTTATTGGTCCATTGATCATTTTTTTCTTTACTACCCATGTTTCTCGCCAAATCTATTGGATTATTGTAAAATATTATTTTTACACATTTATGATATGAATTTTGAAATAAATAATTTTATAGTTGTAATAATTATATTTTTTTGGTATATTAATAACAAATAAAATTTGGTATAAAATGATTTGTGAAAGTGATTAAAATTAAATAAATTGAATAATGAAAAATTAAGCCTACTAAGGGACCAATCCATAATCTGAAGAGTCAAATGACCTACACACTATTCCCCAATCCGTAATCTGAAAATAATATTACTTTATTACATATTTATTCATTGTTTATTATCTATTAGTATAATGTTTCATGACTCTTCCCTATGCAATAAGTTAAATATGGGAAAATACAAAAAGGGAACCATCCACACCATTAAATATTGTAAAAATTTAGATATGGAAAATATAATATTCCCTGTTATATATATATATCCTTAAACAGGTAAATTTATTATTTTCATAAAAATAATTTATCTTTAATTTATAAAGATGAATTAGTTACTTATAATGTTTAAAAATGCAAACGTAGTGGTTATTTGGTTAATAATGAACTAAAATATATGATAAAATAAATATTGAAATGTATAAGATTTGTTGAATTATTGTATTGAAATATTTTTTTGATGAATATATAATTTTACAAATATTTTTACTTAATAAATTTTAATTTCATTGTTTTTTTGTAATTTATAAATTAAAATTAAAAAAATAATTCCAAATTTGTTATTAATGATATCTTATAATACATTATGTTTCATTAAATAAACAAAAAATAATAAACAAATTTATATTATTCCAACTAATTTATATTATTAAATAAATATAAATTATGATCCATTAATGTACACCTTTATATTTAATAATTAAATTATTCACCCAATGATAGTAAAAACATTTTTTGAATGGTCTGAATGAATGAAATGTTCATTCACTTTATATACACTGGCATAAAAATTTACATTAAACACACAATTTATATTTATGTTTAATTTTTTATTTAATTTTATAAAATAGTGGATAAAATATTTGTATAAAATCTAGATTTAATTTTTTTGATAATGTTTAAAATACATTAGTTACAAAATAGATATATTAAAAAGAACAAAAAATAATTAAATTGCGGAATCATAGATGTTAAGGATCCAAATTAATAAATTATACTTAATTTTTATATTTTGGAGGTTATTTAAGGTCATTATAACTCATTACACAATAATTTATCATTTTTTGTGAAACTATAGGAAAATTTTACCTACCATTATGTGTTAGCATTTATTATTTATAAGAATCCCATTCAGCATCCTCTCTAAAAGGAAATTCACTCTTCCCATTCCTCACACTTCTAAAACCTCTAAGGTTTTTCCAATATACACCCAATTAACTCAAAAATATCACTCCCCTCAAATTTAGGAACCTCAAATTGGGAAATATAAATCCTTTGAATACTATGGTTACAAATAAAAAGTTGTTACCCAATTAATATGTGACATATTTATTCCACATCTTCAGTTTTGTTTTCATTATTCACCCCCTAAAATATACATATTACATGATAATATTAAAACAACAGTATCATAACTATAAATCAATTTTTTCATTCATCGAATAAACCACTTTTTGGGTTAGTGAGAACCTCAAAAATTAATGTATACTAGTTAAAATAATAAAAAAAGGAATCAACCTAAAACACCACCCAATACACAAATTAATATTTCAAAACAAAACTAGGAGACATCCTTACCATGGAAAAACTTCCAAATACACTAAATCACATGTCATCATCATCATCACCAACCCCCAGAACTGTAGAGTATCCAAATGTAGATCATTGAAATCACTGTAATGATTCAATTGAACATAAAAATTGGAATTTGGAACAAACCACATCAACTGAAAACCACTATTGTTAACATGTGGAAATTAACCAGCTTTGAAGCTCTCCTCCAACAAGAATCAGCAGTGCACAAAAATTAAATCCTGGACCAAATTCCACAATCCAGGACCAAAAAAATACTGACACAAATTTGCACCTGCAGTACATCTGATTTTCACACAAACATCACTATATGAAAGCCTCTACAAGAACCATTTCATGAAAACATCCTGTCTTGGGGGAAAAGGCTAGAAATCCAAAGAAAAGTTTTATGTGGATAATTCTTACGAGTGGGGTACAACCATTAACTCATTTCCATCAATAAAAGCTTAAAAGCATTGACCACATTGAATAATCACTATGAATGGAAATGAAAGATATTTAACTATTTTCAAAGATGATATAAAACCATCATGCCACAATAAAGCCATGAGCAGCCAAGATAATCTCTTCTATCACAGACACAACCCATTGGATACCCTTATATTTCGGCCAATAAGGTTCCTTTCATGATGTGGATGATGGAAGGAGAAAAGTTGGTGGGATAAAATTCCTTGAATAACCAAATGAAGTGTAAATGTGAATTGAAAAAAAGGGATCCAGAATGGCACGAGAGGAGAAGGATGATATAGAGGAATCAGATAAAAGGCAGACGTGAAGAAAAGTGATCTCGAGAAGAAGAAGAAGATGTGAAGAGGAGAAAAAATAATATATGATAGAGGAAATTGCCAAACAAATGAGGAAAGATGATATAAAGTTAATGAGATGAAGGTAATTGGAGTAAAACTAGATATGGACCTTCAATGCATGGTAGCAATGATAGAATTGGAGTGGCGGTGATAGCACTAGGAAGACACCCTAGAACAAGAGGAGACCCGGAGAGTTGTGGAACATCATCAACACAAAATATTATTATGGAGAAGAAAATTGATAATAAATTTACTAATGTGTATTTATTCTATTTTTTAGAACTAAACTATTCCAAACATTAATAAAATTGTCAACGAACACATTGATTTTTTGTACAGTGAACTACAACCTCTAGAAACAATGATTGTTTGTTTTTCCTTTGCAACAATTCATGGTTTGGAATTATAATGGACATATAATTTATATAAAATATAATATATATTGATTATTTAATTATACTAAATTTATTCTTTTATAACACAGACCCATAATATTTCCATTTTTTAAATACAGTAACATTGTTTGCATAATATTGGATGACCGCCTCCTCAAAGTTATATGATTCATTGATGATATACATGGATTGTTTAAATGATGGTTTTAATTAAAAAATGTGACATAAATATCATATATATAGTATTCATGACATAATTACTTTTATGTAAACATAGTATATCATTTTATTTATTTCCTTTTTGACATGTTAATAAGTGATAATGTTGGTCGTGTATGTGTGGACTATGAACATCCCGACATGATGTGATTCTGTTTACAACATTATAAATTATTTATATAATTTTACATAATTAAATAACATTATATTTTTATTAATATGGTCATTATATAATGATATAGTTTTACTCACATTCTTTTTATAATGATCATTGATAAATTGGAAGATTACACATGTGTATGTATACTATTCCGTCTCAATGATTTTAACGCCGGTTCATTTTTCACAAAAAATATTGAATGATTATGTTTAAAAGTATAATTTCTGTTAAAATATTAAAATTATATTAGGATTATTATTATGTATATTTTATATAATTTTTTATTTTACCATATTTGGTATATCAAACCTATTCTTAATAAGTAAACATGGTCATTATACCCACTGTAAACATAATTGTTCACGTAGTTGTATAAAACATGGTAATAAGTGAAATAAATATAATGATAAACCTAAAATAGTATTTAGTGAAATTAAATTATTAATATAATTCAAGAAAATAATGGCACACATGATGTGTCAGACTAATGGTTAGGTAATTTCAACTCAATTTACATTCCATTGAGAATTTTTTGTTATTATTAACCAATTCGCATTGTTTTAGTGTATATACTTCCATTTTACATGTTTTATCATGGATATGCATACTCTCATGATATTATGTGTTTTATTATGTATTTATTGAATTATTATTTAAAATCTTCAATGTTGAATGGGACACATTAGAATGTTTAGATTTCATTTACCTTTAAAATATTTTAATAATATTTCAATTGAATGTCCATTTATTAACACCAAGAACACTTGTTGTTACACATGCTCCAACGGGGAACTATAGATAAATTAATATCCTTTAATGCATATAGATATTTGATAAGTTAATTTTTTTTATTTTGGAATCGGTTATTCGTTATGAGGAATGATTTAGATCGGTATAAAATGAATGGGGCCTGATCATAGATATGTTATTAATTCATAGGTAGATTCATGAGATAAAATAGTTATCTAAATTAGTTTCTTTTTACCAAATATGATAAGAATTCTTGTGAAAGGTCTTGATGGTAGTGGTTCTTGTTTCAGATACATGGTGTCCTATAAATAAGAATTTCCATCAAATAGCCTCAATTATTATTAACCATTATATATTTCCATAGACATTTCAATGGATATAATTAATTCTACGTTTATCTACTAGATTACATGTGTTTCAGTTTTAGACATTTCTATAATGATTTCATCAATTTATTTATTTGAATGGAATGTGTTATCAATTATTTTATTTTCGATGTTAATTTATTACCATTGAATATATAATTCACCCACTTTATATTCCCTTTATATGAATTTTTCTTCACCATTATTATGTTTCCTTTCTATTGGATATGATGAATAAAACTTTGAATAAGTGTTGAAGAGTGAATTTTATTTCAATTTTTTATGTATAAGTTTTTTTTCTATTTGCAAATGTATTATGGGTGTCATGTATAGAATATAGCTTTCCATGACTGTTAAATTGGCCAGTCATTCGTGATTATATTACTTTTAATTGTGAAAAAATAATAAAAAATGACTTTCATATCCAATGTCGTCATTGTTTGTTTCAATATAAGTCAATAATGGGGTATTTTATTTCAATGAATCTAATATAGTCCATAAGAATAACTAATACATTCTCGGATACCATCTATAATGGAGTTAAATTTACACTCATTTTATATCATCAAATTTAACATAATTATTCAAATGAAAAAAAATAAAATCTAAAAATATAGTTTCATTGGGAGATTAAATATACAATAAAATAATGTAAAAATAAACCAATATAAAAATAATCTAAATAATATATATTTTAATATCCATAATGTTATTCTAAATAACATTTTTTTATTACCACAAAAGACATCCATGTGACATACATAAATAAAATGTGTGAGATTTATGATGAGTGGGGAGATAGTTCAAACCTGTAACATGGCCAGAATAATAATTATTATGTAAATGAAACATAATGGTAAAAAAATTCACTAGGAGAAAAAAATAATTTAATCCCAGAATAATTTCATATGTGAACATAAATCATGGATATGTAGTAACATCATAAAAAATCAAATTATAATAGAAATTCATGGATAAGTATCATAAAAATGTAATATAGTTCATTTATCTCATTGATCATGAACAATTAAACATATCTTATTTGATAAATGATTAAAAAAATAATTATGGGTTTTTATAATCACATCCCTACAAATAAAATCATAATATGTAAATATATTTTTATATATATTCTATATTAGTAAGTCATATGTAAAGAATAAATATTGGAAACCCCAATTAGAAAGATATAGTTTGCATTATTATTGATTAAAGAAACACCAAATTATATATCAAATTGATTTATAAAAAATAAGGTGTTAAGAAATTTATTATGTTCATAATTTAATTAATATATATAGTTCATGTATATAGAAATAATGTGATAGAAAAATAATAAAAAATGGGTGAAGAAGTGATAAAGGTAATGAACCCCTGATATAATGTTTTAAGAACATATTTAAGAACCATTAAAGGGGAAATGTGAATAAGGTTTCCTATAAATATTTAAAAGATATAAAATTAAATTCTTTAAATTTATTAGTTTTGATAGAT
This sequence comes from Viscum album, assembly GCA_963277665.1. Lineage (NCBI taxonomy): Eukaryota > Viridiplantae > Streptophyta > Magnoliopsida > Santalales > Viscaceae > Viscum > Viscum album. The sequence goes on from OY728130.1 coordinate 1,718,849,252, forward strand.
TAAATATAATGCTAACTTTTTTATAGGATTACTGAATTCCAATAAATTAGACGTAGATATTATCCCACTATGTGAGTTTCTTTAAAGAATTGAATGCTAAGGGATCATGAAAAAAATATCCAAAATTTATAATAATAATATATAAAATTTATAAATGGATTAAACATATAATAACATAATAGAATAATAATATTATAGAATATAGAGTAAAAAATATATTAAGAAATGAGAACATAACCCACAAATGAACAGTGATAGTGAATGGACTTGCTTATCCAATGTCCTTCAAATTATTGAACACTTGATTAATTCATTTTTTTGAGTAATATAGTAATTAATATTTCATTTATTTTTATTTTTTTACATTCATTTATAATCATTTTATTATGATATTATGTTTATCAACACCACCCTGAGGGTGTTTGGAACATACTTTCCTGGTCGCATAAATTTATTGATAATGATATAAATTCTTGTCAAATAATTCCAAAAATCATCTTTTCAATGTTAAGGAGTTAATTTTTTTTTTCATTGGTCCAATTTTTTGAAAATAAAAATATTTTTTTTGATATATGAATTTTTCATTCCTTATAATTGTTATTATTTAATTCATTATTTGTCCAAGATATATTAATGTCCATTGTTAAAAAAAATTACCTAATTTTATTACTATTTACTTCCTTATGTAATTTAGACCATATTATAATATCATTACTAACATCATATATTAACAAAAAATAGTATGTGATAATGAAATGAAGGAAATAGTAGTTTCCTAAAAAAATATCATTATAATCCATTATAACATTCCTGATCAGGTGTTTTTTTATAAAATATTAATATTTCATTAATCAATTTTAATATAAATATTATTAGATAAAAAATTAATATACTTTTTGAAAAGAAATAAGGATATCAATTTACAGTGTATAAAGAGATTATATAAATTGATATAAATGAAAAGGTGTAATAATTATTACATTAATCTATATACAATTTTTATAATTACATTATTCCATTAAAGGATTTAATTTTAATAAGATTGTATACTCTATTACATGGATACAAAATCACGATGGGATTTTGATGTATTTTATAAAATCTAAGAATCATAATGTTTTATGATATGTTGGGGGTGAAAGGATATTTTTTATAATAGGAAGAGAGGGGTGTTTTCAGTAGAAATTTAAAATAATATTTCACTTACCTAAATAGTCATCAAACATGTTATTCAATATTTTGATTTTAATTCTTTATTTGTAAATTAGATATTAAAATATTGATATATATTTTAGAAATAAAATAAATTATTTCAAATTTACTATTACAAGACACGGTACTTATATGATATTTGATTCTATGCCCAGGTACATTAATATTTAATAAATATACAAAAACACTACATATATGAACTTTTTATGTGCTTATACCAAAAATGAAATGAATTTTATAAAAAATATTATTTATATTTTAAATAAAATACTAAAATAAGAGCATTATTTATTGAAAAAATAATAATTCTTTGTTTTCTGAATGTATTTGTACCCAATGAAAAATTACTTATGAAGTTAAAAAATTATATTATTATTTATATATAAATTTTTAGTGGTATTGAAAAAAAAAATACAAAAAAAAAATATTAAATTTATATTTTTTTTATTTTTTATTTTTGTTCATAGTTGGAAAATCATGAGCAGTGTTAAATGAGTTATAATAAATTTTTATATATTAAAACACTTATTCATAAATCACACAATTTAAAATAAAATACGAAATAGTTAACCCAAGTATCATTTTTATAAATGTATTTATCTTTTGAAATTATTTCTCAAATATTGTTTAGTTTGTAGTAAAAACATTTTTATTATTATTGCAGCTTTCGAAATAAATCTAAAAAACCAAATTATAAAATTAACACTGTCAAATATTAACCATAAATGTGAATTTGTGTTTTCTAATTTAAATACTATAGTAAAAAATAGGACATTGAAAGACCCAACTGATTTTAAAAATAGAATTTCAGTCCCAAGTTGAGACATAATACTGTCCACATGATTATCAGCTTCCATCGAAAAAATTATATAAATAATTTTTTTCCACACCATAGATTTATCTACATAGTAGCATACATAGATTTCAGTTTTATTAGACATCTTCCACAGTTTTTCATGGGAGTTAATATATAAAAAATTCCACCCATGGACCACTTCCTCTATTTTTGTGGGGTTGTTAATTACAAAAAGAAAAATAAGTTCCTCTACCACTATTATCCATGGGAGTTGAAGGTGAAGATAAAACAATTTGTGATGATATGTATTTAACTTTTAGTTATTCATAGGAGACAATGTGTGATTTTATATCTATGATACAAAAACATCTCATATTTAAAATAATTTTCCAATGAAGAGATAAAATATTGAGAAGGGTGTTAGAAATCATCATGTGTTTTGGCACTGTATCATTGATACTCCTTGAGAATAGATGGAATTGAACATGGATTTGACTTTTTGTAACAAATAGATAGACATATGGTTATTAATCCTCGTATATTTTGATAGATGAGAGGTAGATATTTTATTGATGTTTTCTTATACACTATTCAATTGATTATATAGAATTTATTTAATTAAGATTCACAAAACTGCTTTTTTTCAACTAGTTGTTTATGTTTTGTTATATGGTGCACATGAATCTCTGTACATTTTCTCAACTGGCCTCTGTTTTTCATTTTGATATAGATATTCCCTTTATATAATGTATCAGAAATGAATCATGTTATTTGTAACCTCTTACCTCGTTATGATTTCTTATATCTAATAAATTTTGGGTAAAAAAATAGACAACATGATTAATATAATAATAAGTTATATTTTTAATAAATATGAAATTAGAATTATTTATACTATTGAATAGAAATGTATGGAATGACGGTGTCTATGAGTCAGTAGTTCAGTTTATTTGTGTCTAATAGTGATTGTGATTGAGTATATTAGTGTCTCACACTACCTGTAGTTCGTTATATCGGTAGGTATTCTATCGTTAGGTACTCTACTGGTAACTTATCTATCTATAACTTATAATTCATGAAAATTATGAGTATTGGTCAGTTTCTCTATTGGTAGGTCAAGATATTAGTTGGTCAGGTATCGATGACTTATAATTATCAATGAATTAAACTTATTTATATTTTGTTAATATTTCATGTGATAGAAACAATATCAAAAGAGGATAATATTATATGTAAACATGGTTTAACCAAATTTATCTTAATAAAACATAAATTAGCATGATTTGTGAGCATTAAATCTAGAGGTGGGAAAAAATATCCCTTATTTTGATTATCATAAATTTTGGAATTATATAGTAAAACAAGTAAATTTTTATGATCAATGAATGTTCTTTTTAACATGTTATACAGAACATATTTAATGAAATTTTATGACCAACACAGATTGTATATAGATCACTTATTAAGCCTTATATTTAATATCATAATCATTTATAATCGTATGATCTCATCAATTCTTACGATCCCCTTAATATGTATTCCCTAGAAATAAACATTTCATACACATTATCCCAATTTTGGGATTATCAAAAACAAATTATATAATTAAAATAGAGAACATATAATGAGATGAAAATATATAAGATAATTCCTTATTAAAAGAGTATAAGTGGTAAAAAAATAGAAAAATATATCCCTTTAAATGAGTTAACCAATCAAATATACTCCAAAGTAGTGTAATAAACATAAATTCCTTAGAAGTAGAAGAGAAGGTTTATGTAGGAGCTATATAAGTAGTGGTTGGTGGTACAGAATGTCTATTGAAGGATAGATGATGATCATCTATATATACAGAAGGAGAAAGGGTCGGGATAGGAGAGGAAGGAGGTGATGTACGCTCATGATGAATTCCAATTTTGGCTTGTGTTAGAGCTTGAGTAAGAGTCATAGAAAATGTGACATGTTAGATGATAAATAGGTTGACTGGTTGAGGAATGGTTGGAAATGTGAGGCTTCTAGAGAAAAAATATCAGTGCTCTAATGATTCATGTATGGTTATAGAATTTGATGATGTCCTTCTTTATCTGACCACCATAATCCAATGCCTTTTCAAAATTTCATTATTCCCCATAAACATTAGAAAGGTAGTAGATGAGTCATTAAGCTACATGACTTGATATTTTACAGCTTCAGTGACAATATGTTCTCTCAAATTCTAAACCAAATACTTGAAATGACTATCCCACCAATTCATTGTATAAACACTCTTAATGTAGTTGCCTATATTCATGGTAATTTCTTTATAATCCTTAGTGCCTAATTTAATAAAAAATATTACCATGTAATATATATTATCACTATTATAACAAATTTATTGTAGGATTTCATAGTTTCTGTCACCCATCATAAAAATAATCTCTTATCTTATTACAGTTCTTATCATCTAAAAATCAATAGGCTGAACAGTAGTAGAATCCACAGTTGAGGATCCTTGAATTTCATATTGAAAAACTATTTTCAATTGACTAAATCCAAGGGATAGATATAGAGAATTATAATTCATAAAAGACTCATAATTTGTGACTCTAAGAGATTTTAGGGCCTCATATAATTATTATCTATATTCAATGGTATACCTATTAATGAAAGAAATCATAGAATCCATTTCATTATGAATCTATAGATTATCTATGAATTTTTTCTCCAATAGTGACATCAACTGAGGTCCAACATGGGAAACCACCCTTTTTATTTACATGGATTCATCAGGTTTACTAAACCTTGAAATGGGATCAATTTGTTGTGAATCATAAAATCTAAGAACAATAAACATATATTCCTTAAAATCATAGAGATCAGCCTTAATTACAAACACCATAGGCTTAGCTACAACTACATGAGTAGGTGTAGGAGCATGGATCATATCCCTTGAATTAGGGTACTCCATACCCAAATTAAGGTACCCTAGATCATTTCTCCACACAAGCACAACTATATAAACAAAAATATAAAGTAAATAAACTTTTATTATATTTTAATGTCTGTCCCCCTCAATAGATACTCGATTTCTAGGATATACCAACTCTTGCAATTGATCCACTAAAACTTATCCTTTAACATGAACATCATCATGCACATAGACATATAAATCTCTTTCCTCAACCTTATGTTCTTTAAGAGATTTATGGGATTGAATAACTGGTTCCTATTCTAATAAAATAGTATCAGAAAGTTATACACTATGACCTTGTATATAACCATATTGGTCTGATCCACTATCTGATTCATCACATCTATATTTTAACCTTTTTTTCAGCCTTTTCATCTTATTTTTAGAATCATTATAAACATCTTCATTTTCTTCTTCATCTTTATCATTATTATATTCTTCTCATTCTCCAATTGTACTTTATCCTTCTTAACAATTTTACCCCCATCACTACTAGATCTGATATCATAATCAAAGTTAATTGAATCTTCAGTCTCCTGATTATCATCCTCAGTTAGATGTAGTTATATTGATGGTGGTGGATTGTGAGGACTAATAGTTCCATATGTCATCCCTTTTGGACTATCATATATATCCGGGACACATATATCCCCAATATGATATTCTACTCCATGATTTGGATCAGCTCTATCATCCTCATAGAAATAAACACCAGCTTTATCTGGACCTATAATATTGTTAACCAGGTTCATCAACATTGTTGCGTTATCAACATGATTAAAATAAATATATTGTTTGTCATTTTCCACAAACAATGTATTTTACTGGAGATTAAAATTTATTTTCTTTCTACTAAATATAGATTTTTTCAAACATACCAAAAACATTTTTTCATTGTTTCATCATCCCCATTTACTAAACCCATTTATTTCAGCATAGAAGAAATAATGATGGGATAATAGAATGAATTTGTTTTTTATTAGGGTATTATCATTTAACTTATATGAACCATCAAACATCTACATAGATTAAAATTATATCTATAACTCAAAAGATAAATAAAATTGACTCCATGAAACTTTAGGTAGGAAGTGTCCCCTTTTCTATGACATAATTGATGCTAGATAAATATGAATAATAGTATGCACTACCCATTAATCATAGTCACTATGTGCCTTCTATGGTATACATGTTCTATAATGTCATCATATTGTTCCTCAATATTTAATATATCACTCAATGGATGTGAACTTCCCTGATTATCATCACATAAACTGTCATGGGGTTCCACTTATATTTTTTTATAATTCATGGATCAAAAATAAATTATTATTGATATTATGATATATATAGTCTAAAAATACTTTTGAGCCTTTTAGATGAAATAACATATAAAGATAGAATGTGTGAACTATCCTTAGATAAAATGTTCTTTCATTGTTGGAGAACCACTCCAATCATCAATGAGATCGCAACACATTTCACAAGAGAGACCTATATGTTAGTAGCCATTCTGAGTAAACTCCATTATCAAGAGTGAAGATATGGCTCACATGTTATGAATGAATAGGTTTCGGTTTTGGTTGACTATATTCACCACTTTTATTCTTAGAAAAATGATAATAATCAACATGTATATTAGAAACATGTTTTACATGATCCATTGGTGATATTCAAAGGTTTTGGTTCGAGGGAAGAGGGTAACAGTTTGGGATAGAAATGTTAATAGGTAATATTCCAAAATCTGGATTGTCAGAGTGAGAAACAGAGTTCCAGGAACCTTAATTTTATAATTTAAGAATTCAAAATCATAAAATAAAGAATTTAGATTAAAAATGAAACAATTAAAAGTGTGTTGTTTTAAAATAATGACAGAGAAATGACAAAGTTGATCGGTGAGACATATAAATATGTTCTATCAGTGAGAACTATCAGTGATTCTTTTCGATGAGACATCCTTTGTGAGACATCATTGGTTAGACATAATTGATGAGACATCATGATAGAGAAATGAAAAGATGATCATTACAAACTCATGTATAATGTTACTCTTTCTTATATAATTTAATGGATTAGTAAAAATATCAGCATTCTGATGTTTACTTCTGTTGATTTCAAGAGTTATTTCACCTTTTTTTATATTGATATATTAAAAAGTGATTTATTACATGAATATTTTATTAAGATGAATGATTTATTGGGTTATTATAGATGTTCATAACACTTTTATTGTATGAATTTATAAGACATGCATAAATTGATATATGTAATAATGTAATATGTGTTTCACCATGAAAATATAATCACAACAACAACTAGGGGCTTTGAATTAATTTTAAAAAGTTGATAATTTAACATAATTCTATTTCATACTAAACAATGTAATAAAGTATTGTGTGTTTCCTCATGAAAATGTAATCACAACAAAAATTAGGGGCTATGTATTCGTCTCAAACTATGGATAATGTAACATAATTCTATTTCTTACTACACAATGAATATAGATACCATCCTAAAAAGATAAATTTTCTAGAGGTGATTTTTTATCTGACATGAAACCATAAAATTCATCATCAGAATAACTAACTAAGTCAATTTTTTTTTCCTCTATGAAACAATAGACCAAATATTGTACTATTCATAAAGAATTGGAAAAATATTTTAATATTAAGATGGTTTGACTCTTTAGGTGTTTCACGAAAATGAGAAAACATCCTCATAGTAAACATAATATCATGTTGGCTAGGATTCAAATAAAGAATACTTCAAATCAGACATCTGTAATTGATCTAATCCCCTGGTTTTTTATCTTCATCATGATACAATATATAGGTGGAACACGTAAGTGTATCACTACTTATAGTGCTATCTATAGTAAAATGATTTAAAATTAAATTATTATATTTTCATTGATTTTAAATAACTACTTCCTATTTTAAAATATTTAAAACCCAAGAATGAATTTTAGTTCACAAATTAAACTAATTTCAAAATAATTTTGCATCATTTTTGAAAAATCAACACATAATTAAATTTTTTAAGATAAAATAATAGTATCGTTAATTTATATTTGAGTACATAAAAAAGTATCATAAATTCTTTTTATTAATAGTTTAGTATCAGAAATCCCATTTCTAAATCCATTAGATATATTAAAAGTGATGTGCCTATCATTCCATGCACTTGGGGATAATTTAATCTATAAAATGATCTTATTAGTTTTAAATTTTGATTTTCAAAATTAGTTTTTTTAAAAGTGGGTGCTGTTTAACAAAACCATCCTAAACAATATACCCATTTAGGAATGATGTTTTGGAATATATTTTATATAGATTAATCTTAAAATTTTCTGAATAAGCTAAATTTATCCTAATGAATTCATGTCTAGTTAAAGGTGAATTTTTTTAATTATATTAAATTCCATATTTGTGACTATAACCTTGTGCAACTAATCTAGCATTACATTTTACAATGGTGATGACATCATCCAATTTGTTTCTAAACACCCACTTATAGACTATGGTCTAGGTGTCTTTGGTTCTATAAATAAGTTTCCAAACTGTATTTGTTTGTACTGATTCAATTACTCTTTCATAGACATAACCCAAAACTCACCATTGATTGTATCATCAATGTTTTTTGGCTCAAATATGATAAAAATTCATGATGTACAACATGGTTTCACAGAGATGATCTAGTCTATGTTGCCTTTTTAAAGTCACCAACTACATCATCTAAATGATGATTCTTAAGGGTTCTAATATATTTAGAAAAATATATGCTAGTTATTTCTGGTTACTTTACAGGTTCAAGTTCACTATGAACAGAATCTATAAATTTTCCAAAGTTGGATGATTATTCTTCTTTCTTAACAACATATTCAAAAGTATTATAAATGAATTTAATATTTTAAAATTAATATTATATATTTTCTAGGGAGGAATTAGTATAATGTGGATCTATTTCCTCAAATTTGATATGTATAGATTCTTCAACACACATGGTTTATTAATTGAATAATCTATTTCCATTTTTAGAGGTTGAATACTTTTTGAAAATTCAGTCATCACAATTGGAGGAAAATTTTCACGATTATCATTTCTATTAAGGATATAGAATTTTAAAGCAAAAAAATCAATAGTTATTAACCTTAGGTATCCAATTATTCCAATACACATATGGTTTTTCTATTAGGGATTGGGTTAATTAAAATGCTATTGATAATGTAAGAAGATGTATTCAAAGCATCTACCAATAATTAAAAAGGTTGATCATATTCATTAAGCCTGTTTGGGGATATTTATAAAAAGGATTTATTTCTCCATTATATGACTCCATTATATATTGGTTTCATAGAAGTATAAAAGTTATGACTATTACCTTTTTGTGATAAAAAAGATTCAAATTCTTGTTTTTCAAAATCACAACCATGATCATTTTTTATATTCTTTTCTATTTACACTTATGTTTTCAACTAACATAGAATACTTGGAAATATTAGAACAAGATTCAATTTTATGAGATAAAAAAACTACCAGTATACCTACAAAATTCATAAAATAATACTTATAACTAGTTCCTATTATTTATACTTGAAACTGTAAAAGGTCCATAAAAAATTGTGAACCAAATTAGGTGGTTGAAAAGTTAAAACATCATTCATATATTGGAATGGTATTTGTGGTGTTTTTCTTTTTGAATGGGACCACATACTATAAAATGTGGAAACTCACGTTTAGGTCATTTCATAACTAGTAACTTTCTAGTGATCATTCCAAGTGAGTGAATGTTATAGTTTCATAGTATCCTTTGCTAGATCCACGAATATTTGGGAATGTCACATATATAGTATTTGTTTTGAGAAAACAAATGAATCAATGTTAACAATGTATAAATTTTCATTTCTGATAGCAGTAAATAATAAATCATTTTTAAAATTCAAAACATTTCAAGCATCATTTTCATGTTTAACAAGAAATCCATAATTTAATAATTGTGAAATGCTAAGAATATTTTACATTAGACCATCAAAAAAAGATAGTTATATATTAAAACTGAGTTAGAGTTACAAATTTGGAAAAATCCAATTACTTCTCTTTTTTAATTTTCAAAAATGGTGTCATGCACACCATCAATCTTAATAAGGTTCCTAAAGCTCGAGTAGTACCATATCATATGTCTTGAACACCAAATATTCACATAATATAATATATTACATGAATTATTAATATATATTTCCTAATAAATAGATCAATCACTAAAAGAGTATGGTACCCATTTTTTCATGGGATTAGTAACATTACTAGTTAAATATTTGGGAACCCACATTTTCATCATGAGTTTCTGGTATGATGTTCTCAATGTCATTGAAAAACAAAATATATTATTACAAAGAAACTAGCAGTAGTTAAGGAATTTCTAGTGTAGGAACCTATAACCAATTCGTAAATTCAGCGAACAAAACCAAATTCTAATGATTTTGATATAAAATAGTTTGTTTTTAATTTTTTTACTCATTGATAACCTATAAAAGTAATTTATTTTGGAGAAAAATTTTAAATAAAAATTTTAGTTACAATTTATATTATAATTTTTTTGTTTTTCTAAATACTTGTTTAATTTTTCATTAGAAAATTTCATTTCATTATTCTCATTGAGAAACTGAGTGTTATTTTACTTTCTAATAGTATGTTTATAATTAAAAAAAACTGAAAGGGAATGTTATTTTTTTGAGAGACCTATTTTATACTTATGTTCATTGTGTATATCATCAGTAATTTTAAAGTATTAAAACATCTCTTAATTTGTGATATTTTTGGAATCATAATCATATTTGTAATAATCAAAATTATGTATCTGAAATTATAGAGTTTCCTTATATGTATTTTTCATAAAACAATAAATGGTTTTGTCAGCCTTCGTAGCATGTGATGATTTTATGTCACTATAGCTATCCTTAGAGGCACACTAAGAATCAGTCATTTCCTTTTTTTACTTCTTGTCCTTATCCTCAAACTTATTTTTCAACTTCATTTTTGGACAGTTATATTAAGCATGTTATCTTGACTTACCTTCTTATACAAGTATTTAAATTGTGTTATAACCACAATTCCAAACCTTTTTCGAGTTTCCATTCATTAATACTTCTCTATGTAACTAGTATTCAACATATTCCTCTATATTAACCATCATTTCTTCTTCATATATCTCCAAGTTACTTAAATGATCCATTATAGTCATTGAATCAATTTCACTACTTTTTCTAATGGATATTGTTGTCATTCTCCATGTTTCTAGAAGAAATCCCAAGATCCACCTGATTTTTTCCTTTACAATATTTATATTTCCCAGTGAGATCACTTTATTCGAAATCTCAATAAACTTGAGATACATTTTAGATATAGGTTCAACAAGATTAATTTTAATGTTATCATATTGTGTACGTGTTATGTCTCATTTCATTACGATTAGTGGTTTCTTCTTGTGGAATAATTAATGTATCCCAAATTTCATAGGCTTTTTTACAATCATAAAATCAATTAGATTCTAGATCACCTAAGAAATAGTATAAAGAACTCATAATTGTTTAGTAATTATTATATTCTGAATTAGTGTAATCATCTCAAGTGTTTTTATAAGTAGAAGGACTGTTATATATATCACCTAAAAAGGACCGATCTCAACTCCCATTCTTTCTAAATAAAATTTCATATTATATTTCAACTAGGAAAATTTTTTTACATTGAAATAGGGTGGTATTTTAGTATCATCCTCTTCCTTTATATTTAAAAATTTAAAAATAATAATCATATTAAATAACTATAAATATTAAATCGGAAATAAATTTATAGTTCGTCAAAACATAACTAAAATCATATTTGAAATGATGTAAAAAATTTTAAAACTTAATACATATGATAAAAAATGTTGGTTATAGTATGATAACTAATAAGGGGTGAATCGAATTCCTATAAAAAATTTATTCTCAAAAACATTATTTAAAAATCACTTAATTTATAATCAAATATTTTCCAGTTAACCAAAGTAGTAGAATTTTAAATGTAATGAACTTTTCAATGATTTCTCAAAGAATTATTAGTTAATGGTTAAACAAATATTGATTATAATTTTATCTTTTGAAATAAACCTACTAAAACAATTATTATATAATCAATATCTAATATTTACAATCAAGGTGGAGTAATTTTTTCTGATTTGAATAAAACACTAAAAATGAAACATTGAAATACACATGAAATTTTAAAACATGTTTTTCAGTCTCAAGATGATAAATAATCATATCCCCTTTGTGTTCACCTACCATAAATGAAATTATATATATAATTTTTTTAACTACACCTTGGATTGGGGTGCAAAATAACATTCATATACTTCAAAATCATATAGACATCATCCCCTTTTTTGTGGGAGTGTAAATTAGAAACATGCCATGTAAGGACATATTCAATAGTTTTTTATGGCAGGAAAAATTACAACATGCAACAGAAGGATCTCCTTTACTGTTATTTGTGTTAGTGTAAGGTGTAGTAATGTAATTTTTAAATATATAAATATATATTATTGTTTTTATAGGAAACAATGTGTATTCATATAATTGATAGACACACAAATTTCCCATATTGTAAATATTGAACACACGATGATATAAATTATTGAAAAGGTTGTTATAAAGATCTATTTGTATTGGAATTGTATATTTGAGACACCTTGAAGATATATTGAAGTTAATATAGAGTCAAATTTTAGGAATAGACAACAATTCATAGATTCATGATGGATTCTATCTTCAGTTCTTTGTGAGATATATATTTTCTGGAAGTAATCTTCTATACATTGCAGTTATTGCTGCTGATGCTTTTAGATTTGTATTCACAGCATTATTTTTTTAACAGCGGTTATTTCCTTAGTTTTTATACGGTTCACAAGAATCTCAATATATTTTCTCAAGTTTTGTCTATTTTTTTATTGATCAAGATATATCCTTTATACAGTTTAGTAGACATGAAACATGCTATCTAGTACCTCATATATCGTACTAGTCCTAAATACCATTATATTTTGTCCAAAAAATACATATAATCTCATTAATATGATATTTAGCACAATTTCTCAATAATATGGCCATTAGAAAAAATTTAAAATTTAAATTGAAAAGACGGAAATGACGGTGTCTCAGGGTTAGTTGGCCAGTCTGTCAGTGTGTCAGAATTTAAGTGTCTCAGCCTATTGATGTCTCTTGCTGTAAATAAGCCACTCTATGGGAAGGTACTCTTACATTAGGTACTCTATATGTAGTTATTATATCGGTAGGTACTCTATAGGTAGGTACTCTGTCAGTAACTCATATATCGATAGCTTATACTCACAAAAAAATCTGAGTATCATTTAGTTGCTTTGTCGGTAAGTTAGGATGTTGGTAATGTAGGTATCAGTGACTTATAATTATCAGTTACTAATACCTATCAATACTCTGTTAACATATATTATTATATAAACAAAAAAATTAGGTTTTTATTCAATGTAAACATCGTTAATCATGATGTTACATAATAGAAAATAAACATGATTTTTGAGCTTTAAAACTAGAGGATGTAAAAAATTAAAAATAATAATTTTATCTAAAACAGAACATATATTTTTTCCAAAATCATAAATTATACATTCCACATGTCAAATTATTATTCCAACATATTTATATATTTTATTTAACTCTTTAATATTATAATTTTTTTATATATATGTCTAAAAAGATATGTAAATATAATTTCACAACATGAATGGTCAAATTTCAGATATTATGTTTTAGACTAAATATTAATGGTTGGTATATATTCTGAAAATCAAATTTCCAATGTTCATATAAAAATTAAACACCCAATGATACCATCTTATTTTTTCATTCAATATTCACTACTATTAAGCTTCTTATATATTTATCTATAAAATAATTAGTATATTAATATTTGTTTTGCATCCATTTTACATTGTTGATTGCATATATTATACGTTTTAATGACCTTGTGTTATTCGGATACAAACAACACTAATACTAAAGAGGGTATACATAGAGTTATTTAAATTTTCATATCGTAGAAACCGACCTCTTTAAAAATATGATTAATAATATTATTATTTTTAACACATTATCATAGAGAAAATAAAATAACGATTAAAAGAGATTAAAATCAAAATATTTATAATGTTATGGGGAATTAAAATCCCATAATCCACTATACTAAAACTAAAATCTATGCTCATGATGATTTCTAGTAGATTAGTCCTTTTTCTGGGGATAACTAGTCATTTTCATGGCATATTCATGACTATGTAAATGAAGATGAAAAAAGGTACAATAGTAGATTTATTTTTATGGGATCTAATAAATATTACAAAAATACTAGTATTAATGGTTATTTTATTAATATACTAGAAATCGAGTTGGAATTTAATAAAGAGTTTAAAAAAGTGGATCATTATATTAAAATCAAACTGTAAAAAGATAAAAAATCTCTCTGAGATATGATATGAATGAAAAGACTCATAGGGTGAGTCTTTAAAACCACAACAATGATCTTGATATGGAAACTTTACATCTTTAATATGATTTATATTTTATATGTAAAATAGATGAGCTTACAATGATCTTTTGGAGTGTTAATCATTGAATGTGAAAGATCCTATATTCATAATCATATTGTATATTAAACGCTACTACATAAATTCTTGAAAACCTTCTATATTAATCAGATATATAAAAACATAAAATATAAGGATGAAGTTAATGTACACATGTCCATTTATTGAAAATACATCATCATTAGTAATGAGAATTAAATTATCCTTTGTTTTCTTTTCATACTACTCAAAACATTTTTAAATTTCTTTATTATAATGAGGTAATATATACTTTAATATATTCACGAGAGACATTAATTTCTACTATATTAACATTGATAGTAATAAATGGAATGTTTCATGTCAATGTAGTCAATTATAGATCACCCCGTAGTATAATTCCATGTATTTTAAATCAAACAACCAATTGATCTAGGAATCAAGTCATTACAAATTTGATTTATCCATGTTGTCAGTCTTTGTGCATGTGATTTCTCAATGCATCCAAACTGTGTAGTCATTTTTAACATAGGATTATTTCTTAGATATATTAATTAGATACACATGTATGTATTATACATTCATTTAGAACCATGTAGACATTTTCACAATGTATCCAACTCACAGAAACGATTAATTCATTTAATTTGTTCACATAATTTTTTATCTATGTTGTTAAATTATCATTTAGGCAAGTCATTTATATAAGTAAGTTTCACATGGAATATTTCATCACTTAGATATTTTTTTAAGTGTTTCATTTATGTATCCAAATAACTCACATATAATATTTCTATACTTCAGGATATTTTCAAAAAACATATAAAACATTCGTATTTTAATTGAATGAAGTAAATAATGATAAATATAATTGAAAACACAAATAAAAACAGGAGTAACTTATTAATGGTATTTGAGATCATAAAATACTAATGTACATGGGATATGATATAACAACATTAGTACCTCATGAAACTCCTGATTGTTTGTGATCACAAAACCCTTAATAAATAAAAAATGTAAATGTTGTGTTTATAATTCCATAATCCACATAAACTAGACATTACCCTCAATTTGAATTTTCTATCCTATTTGTGAAAATTATCAACCATGAAAAATTTTGGTAAGAATCCACCCACATCCATTTAATTAAAATGATTTGACAAGGATAAAAAAATACATTTACTTTTTGACATTTAGGTATGATCTCACTATTTATATTTTTCTACTAGATGAGAATTATGGAAACACGTGAATTTCAATAAAACAAAAAATGACACATAAATATAGGAATATAAAACGAAATAAAAATTACACGAAGAAACACATAATAAATTAATTAATTATAATTTCTTGGAATATAAATATTTTAGAAAGAATACATTTATTAATAATACAAGCATGTACATATACAAAAACAAGTCAAAATACACGATCATATAGATATGGTAAAGCTAATAATGATGATTGATTTTAGTATTATTAAGGTATAAAGTGGTCTAAGAGGTATCAAGAGGGTCTATCCCTTATATAAATGCATGAATCCAAATCATTATAGAAGGAAGGTCTACAAAACCAACTGTTGATCTATCTCTTATATATAGAGTAGGATTTCATTAACTTATTAAATATTTCCTAAACAAAATTTAAAATAATATGTTCTGATTGTAAGAAAATTATATCCTCATTGTAGGGTATACATATTATTCTTATTTCCTAGATAGATAAATATCCCAGGCAACAAACTATTCTTTTTATTTTTTTAACATGTTTTGAGTGGAACATAAATAGAATCTTCAATTTTACTGATTTCATTGAGAAACTGAGCGTTATTTTACTTTCTAATAGTATGTTTAGAATTAATAAAAACTGAAAGTGAATGTTATTTTTTTGAGAGACCTATTTTATAATTATGTTCATTGTGTATATCATCAATAATTTTAAAGTATTAAAACATCTCTTAATTTGTAATATTTTTCGAATCATAATCATATTAGTAATAATCAAAATTATGTACCTGAAATTATA
Source organism: Viscum album (assembly GCA_963277665.1). Classification (NCBI taxonomy): domain Eukaryota; kingdom Viridiplantae; phylum Streptophyta; class Magnoliopsida; order Santalales; family Viscaceae; genus Viscum; species Viscum album. The sequence goes on from OY728130.1 coordinate 1,718,865,874, forward strand.
GAGTTTCCTTCTATGTTTTTGTCATAAAACAGTAAATGGTTTTGTCAACCTTCGTAGCATGTGATGATTTTATGTCACTATACCTATCCTCAGAGGAACACTAAGAAGCATTCATTTCCTTTTTTTACTTCTTGTCCTTATCCTCAAACATATTTTTCAACTTCATTTTTGGACAGTCATATTAAGCATGTTATCTTCACTTACCTTCATAGACAAGTATTTAATTTGTGTTATAACCACAATTCCAAACCTTTTTCTGGTTTCCATTCATTAATACTTCTCTATGTAACTAGTATTTAAAAAAATAGTTTCTATAAATAATTTGAAATATTTTTTATAGATTATCAATTTCCTCATCAATGTAAAAATATGATTTTCCATTGTTGGAAGATTCATCATGAACTTTACTTTTATCATTTTTATTGTGTTTAGAAGCATAGGTTTTAAAATCCACTGAAATTATATGTGATTCATCATATTCCTCTATATTAACCATCATTTATTCTTTATATATCAACAAGTTACTTAAATGATCCATTATAGTTATTGAATCAATTACACTACTTTTTCTAATGGATATTTTTGTCGTTCTCCACGTTTCTAGAAGAAATCCCATGATCTACCTGATTTTTTACTTTGCAATAATTATATATCCCAATGATATCACTGTATTCGAAATCTCATTGAACGTGATATAAATTTTAGATATAGCTTCATCATGATTAATTTTAATGTTATCATATTTTATACGTGTTATGTCTCATTTCATTACGATTAGTGGTTTCTTCTTGTGGAATAATTAATGTATCCCAAATTTTATAGGCTTTTTACAATCATAAAATCAATTAGATTCTAAATCACCTAATAAATAGTATAAAGAACTCATAATTGTTTAGTAATTATTATATTCTGAATTAGTGTAGTCATCTCAAGTGTTTTCATAAGTATAAGGTCTGTTATATAGATCACCTAACAAAGGACTGAGCTCAACTCCCATTCTTTCTAAATAAAATATCATTTTATGTTTCAACTAGGCAAAATTTTTTACATTGAAATAGGGAGGTATTTTAGTATCATCCCCTTCCTTTATATTTAAATTTTTAAAAATAATCATCATATTAAATAACTATAAATTTTAAATGGGAATGAAATTTATAGTTCATCAAAACATAACTAAAATCATATTTGAAATGATGTAAAAAAATTTAAAACACAATACTTATGATAAAACATGTTGGTTACAGTATGATAACTAATAAGGGGTGAATTTATTTCCTATAAAAAAATTATTCTCAAAAACATTATTTAAAAATCACTTAATTTATAATCAAATATTTTCCAATTAACCAAAGTAGTATAATTTTAAATGTAATGAACATTTTAATGATTTCTCAAAGAATTATTAGTTAATGGTTAAAAAAATATTGATTACAATTTTATCTTTTGAAATCAACCTACTAAAACAATTATTATATAATCAATATCTAATATTTACAATCAAGGTTGTGTAATTTTTTCTGATTTGAATAAAACACTAAAAATGAAACATTGAAATACACATGAAATTTTAAAACACGTTTTCCAGTCTCAAGATGATACATAATCATATCCCCTTTGTGTTCACCTACTATAAATGAAATTATATAAATAATTTTTTAACTACACCCTGGATTGGGGTACAAAATAACATTCATATACTTCAAAATCATGTAGAAATCATCCCCTTTTTTGTGGGAGTGTAAATTAGAAACATGCCATGTAAGGACATATTCAATAGTTTTTTATGGCAGTAAAAATTACAACATGAAACACAAGGATCTCCTCCGTTTTTATTTGTGGTAGTGTAAGGTGTAGTAATGTAATTTTTAAAGATATCAATATATATTTTTTTATTGGAAACAATGTGTATTCATATAATTTATAGACACACATATTTCCCATATTGTAAATATTGAACACATGATGATATAAATTATTGAAAAGGTTGTTATAAAGATCTATTTGTATTGGAATTGTATATTTGAGACACCTTGAAGATATATTGAAGTTAATATAGAGACAAATTTTTGGAACATACAACAATTCATAGAGTCATGATGGATTCTATCTTCAGTTCTTTGTGAGATATATATATTCTGGAAGTGTTCTTCTATACATTGCAGTTATTGCTGCTGATGTTTTAAGATTTGTATTCACAACACTATTTTTTTAAAAGCGGTTATTTCCTTAGTTTTTATTAGGCTCACAAGCATCTCAATATATTTTCTCAAGTTTTGTCTATTTTTTTTATTGATCTAGATATATCCTTTATACAGTGTAGTAGACATGAAACATGCTATCTAGTACCTCATATATCGTACTAGTCCTAAATACCATTATATTTTGTCCAAAAAATACATATAATCTCATTAATGTGATATTTAGCACAATTTCTCATTAATATGGCCATTAAAAATAATTTAGAATTTTAAATTGAACAGAAGGAAATGACGGTGTCTCTCGGTCAGTTGGCTAGTCTGTCGGTGTCTCATACTTTCAGTGTCTCAGCCTATTGATGTCTCTTGCTGTAAATAAGTCACTCTATAGGAAGGTACTCTTACATTAGGCACTATATATGTAGTTATTATATCGGTAGGTACTCTATAGGTTGGTACCCTGTCATTAACTCATATATTGATAGCTTATACTCACAAAAAATTCTGAGTATCATTTTGTAGCTTTGACGGTAAGACAGGATGTCGGTAAAGTTGGTATCAGTGACTTATAATTATTAGTTACTAATACCTATCAATACTCTGTTAACATATATAATTATATAAACACAAAAAATAGGTTTTTATTCAATGTAAACATCGTTAATCATGATGTTACATAATAGAAAATAAACATGATTTTTGAGCTTTAAAACTAGAGGATGTAAAAAATTAAAAATAATAATTTTATCTAAAACAGAACATATATTTTTTCCAAATTCATAAATTATACATTCCACATGTCAAATTATTATTCCAACATATTTATATATTTTATTTAACTATTTAATATTATAATTTTTTATATATATATGTTTAATAAGATATGAAAATATAATTTCACAACATGAATGGTCAAATTTCAGATATTATGTTTTACACTAAATATTAATGGTCGGTCTATATTCTGAAAATCAAATTTCCAATGTTCATAGGAAAATTAAACACCCAATGATACACTTATATTTTTTCATTCAATATTCACTAATATTAAGCTTCTTAAATATTTATCTATAAAATAATTAGTATATTAATATTTGTTTTGCATCCATTTTACATTGTTGATTGCATCTATTATACGTTTTATTGACCATGTGTTAGTCGGAGACAAACAACACTAATACTTAAGAGGGTATAAATAGAGTTATTTAAATTTTCATATCGTAGAAACCGACCTCTTTAAAAATATGATTAATTATAATATTATTTTTAACACATTAACATAGAGAAAATAAAATAACAATTAAAAGAGATTAAAATCACAATATTTATAATGGTATGGGGAATAAAAATCCCATTATCCACTCTACTAAAACTAAAATCTATGATCATGATGATTTTTAGTAGATTAGTCCTTTTTCTGGGGATAACTAGTCATTTTCATGGAATATTCATGACTATGTAAATGAAGATGAAAAAAGGTACAATAGTAGATTTATTTTTATGGGATCTAATAAATATTACAAAAATACTAGTATTAATGGTTATTTTACTAATATACTTGAAATCTAGTTGGAATATAAAGAAAGAGTTTAATAAAGTGGATCATTATTATAAAATCAAACTGTTAAAAGATAATAAATCTCTCTGAGAGATTATATAAATGAAAAGACTCATAGGGTGAGTCTTTAAAACCACAACAATGATATTAATATGGAAACTTTACATCTTTAATATGATTTATATTTTCTATGTAAAATAGATGAGCTTACAATGATCTTTTGGAGTGTTAATCATTGAATGTGAAAGAACCTATATTCATAATCATATTGTATATTTAACGCTACTACATAAATTCTTAAAAAACTTATATATTCATCTGATATAAAAAAACATAAAATATAAGGATGAAGTTAAAGTACACATGTCCATTTCTTGAAAATACATCATCATTAGTAATGAAAATTAAATTATCCTTTGTTTTCTTTTCATACTACTCTAATCATTTTTTAATTTCTTTATTATAATGAGGTAATATATACTTTAATATATTAACGAAAAACATTAATTTCTACTATATTTACATTGCTAGTAATAAATAGAATGTTTCATGTCAATGTAGTCAATTATAGATCACCCCGTAGTAGAATTCCATGTATTTTAAATCAAACAACCAATTGATCTAGGAATCAAGTCATTACAAATTTGATTTATCCATGTTGTCAGTCTTTGTGCATGTGATTTCTCAATGCATCCAAACTGTGTAGTCATTTTTAACATAGGATTATTTCTCATATATATTAATTAGATACACATGTATGTATTATATATTCATTTAGAACCATGTAGACATTTTCACAATGTATCCAACTCACAGAAACAATTATTTCATTTAATTTGTTCACATAATATTTTATCTATGTTGTTAAATTATCATTTAGGCAAGTCATTTATATAAGAAAGTTTCACATGGAATATTTCATCACTTAGATATTTTTTTAAGTGTTTCTTTCATGTATCCAAATTACTCACATATAATATTTCTATACTTCAGGATATTTTCAAAAAACAGATAAAAAATTCATATTTTAATTGAATGAAGTAAATAATGATGAATCTAATTGAAAACACAAATAAAAATAGGAGTAACTTATTAATGGTATTTGAGATCATAAAATCTTAATGTACATGGGATATGATATAACAACATTAGTAGCACAGGAAACTCCTGATTGCTTGTGATCACAAAACCCATAATAAATAAAAAACGTAAATGTTGTATTTATAATTCTATAATCCACATAAACTAGACATTTCCCTCAATTTGAATTTTCTATCCTATTTGTGAAAATTATCAACCCTGAAATATTTTGGTAAGCATCCACCCACATAAATTTAATTAAAATGGTTCGACAAGGATAAAAAAATACATTTGATTTTTGACATTTAGGTATGATCTCACTATTCATATTTTTTTATACTAGATGAGAATTATGGAAACACGTGAATTTCCATAAAACAAAAAATGACACATAAATAAAGGAATATAAAACGAAATAAAAATTACACTAAGAAACACATAATAAATTAATTAATTATAATTTCTTGGAATATAAATAGTTTAGAAAGAATACATTTATTAAAAATACCAGAATGTACATATACACAAACAAGTCAAAATACACGATCATATTGATATGGTAAAGCTAATAATGATGATTGATTGTAGTATTATTAAGGTATAAAGAGGTCTAAGAGGTATCAAGAGGGTCCATCCCTATTATAAATGCATGAATCCCAATATTTATAGAAGTACAGTCTATAAAACCAACTGTTGATCTATCTCTTATATATAGAGTAGGATTTCATTAACTTATTAAATATTTCCTAAACAAAATTTAAAATAATATGTTCTGATAGTAAGAAAATTATATCCTCTTTGTAGGGTATACATATAATTCTTATTTCCTAGATAGATAAATATCCAAGGCAACAAACTATTCTTTTTATTTTTTGAACATGTTTTGAGTGGAACATAAATAGAATCTTCAATTTTACTGATTTCATGAACGATATTTAGAGTAGCAATAACAAGATTCATTCTTCCTCAAATCTAAATTAATAAATATTTACACATATCAATATAGTTGATGATATCTAACATGTATAACAATAGACTATTGTTGTATTCATATCTATGCATCTAGGAAACTACTAATAAACAATTATTCCAAAATAGTTTGAAGCATTAAAGCTGACTAAAGGAACAAATTTCAGATGCATAGAACACAGTTTCATGTTGAGAACTAGATAAAGACACATGTATAAACATATGCAAGTGAAGGGATTGAATCTGATAGTAAAATGAAATAATAAATTAAAAAACAAAATTAAACAAATATTTGATATCTGGATCCATATAAGGTACAATTGGAGAAGCTGTGGTGGATGGATGAAACGTCGTATAGTATTCAAACTGATATACCGCAACACTCTTCATCATATTCACTCCATAATTTGAAATAATTAACTATGAATCAAATAATATATATCCTAAAACATTTCATATTGAATCATAGGAACATTTTGAATGAAGAATCATTTAGATAAAAAAGGAAAAATATTATTAATCTTTATCATTGTTGCATAATAATTTTCCACTTTCTTGGGATTTAATCACATCAATATATTTTTCACATATATTAGAAAAAAAAGGTTTAATAAAAGAAAATGTATAAATATTATTGATCAAATATCTTTTAGGATTCCACCATCGGAATAAAATTTTCAGAATCATATATTGACAGTGAAAATTATTTTAGATATATAATATACTAAATTGGGGATATGATCTATTTCTTCAACTCATTATGTACACATTTCTGATTATCAATCATACTCATGAAATAATAAGCATTGTTATAAATATCAAAACTATCAGAACTCTTACTATCTAATGGTGAATCCTCATGCATATGAAGATGATAGTAAATAGGTGGTGGGTTGTTAGAAACATCATTACACTATATTAGAACATCCAATGCTATTTTTGCTCCATCACATGATAAAGGAAGAACCTAACCATCTTTATGACTCTCATCTTTATGATCTACCCTGTCTACTCCATTTGTAACAACAGGAAAAATTTCTTCTAGTCATTCCTCATTAACTGCATCAAATATCACAATAACTGTCCTCATATGCTAAAATTATTCATAATCTCTATAATCATTTTCTTATAATCTCCAAACTGGATTATCTAAATAATTTATGCATTTTTAATCTAATTCTATGATATAGACACCTCAGACTCATAAACCTCCCATAAAGGAACTATCTCAATATGTCATACTTCCATAGGTGGTGATGTTTGGGATAGATTCTTCTATGTTTTAATTTTATATCCAATATGTATTGTATCATTTAAATAATTATCCAAAAAATATATAATAGACGTAAATAGAATATCTAAAATTTTATTATTTTGATGGAACTTCATCGAATATCCCTTATTGAGATCCTACTTTTTATTCTTTAATACCATCGAGATAATCCATCCATAAAGATAATACTTCATGTTTCTTTTCCCTTGACAATAATGATGTATATACCACTTCATATACATTGGAACATGAACCATAGAAATATTAATTTAGAAATTTATTTTGGATATTGAAAAAAACACCTCCACTTTTCTAACTCTCTAGCAGATCCCAATTGGAATAAACATTAAAAGGTTATTCCAATCATCTTGAAATGTTTGAAATCAATTATTTTAAGAAGGAATGGATCCAAAAATGAAGTTTAAAACTATGATTGGTCCCACTAAACACATACCATCCAGATAGTGACTAAAATTGAACACCCCTTCAGTTCATCCTCGGAAATAGATCCCTAGTCATTTTTATCAAAAATGACCTTCAAACATTGATACTGAATGTTTTAGTTTTGAAGCATCATAATAGTCTTCAATTAACCCATACTGATGTATTTTAGAGATGGTACCCTATGAGTTGAACTACCTAACATAAATTTATTAAAGTAACTACGCATTCCATTATCTCCACACATGGAATTTTCTATTATATAAGTTTATTAGAAATTCAAAACACAATTTAGATAGAGGATGGAGGTATAGGATGATTGTTCATCTTTTATATGATGACATATTTTTGAAAAGATAATGTCATAATAGATGATTGGGATATTTTTCCACATGCACTATTTCTAAAATTGTGTGTATCTGATTTTTTATTTTTGTTGATTCTAACAATAATTAGATTAATAAATACTAAAAAAGAATGATATCTATTTTCTAAAGTCACACATGTCTGAATATAAATAATAGAACAAAAATAAATTAATTTAATTTTCATACTATATTAAAATTAAACAATAATAAAAGAACATTGTTATTAAAATTAAATTAAATAATTTATATATAAATTCATTTAAATTAATGTAACAAAAACTAACTTTTATTAAAATTTATAAAATCATAATAAATGTGATTATTAAAAAATCATGCTAATTTTTTCTCATTAGTTAAAAATTCAAGAAAGATATCACATATATTTGACTGATTATCATGAAATAATGTCATAAATATATATTTCTTATTATAGATTGTTTTATCAGATCGTATAACACATTGGAATAACTATTTTTATTAAATTTTATTTATACTCAATTATAATTGAATACAAAATCCATCAAGGTGTGTTTTATCCCGACACGTGTTCACAACAACTACCAACCACTATATATTTCTCATCAATAATAGATAATTCAATAGAGTGTTATTTCATACAAGTCTAAGACACTATGGATTTTCCTAGAAAATGGTAGGTCCCTGACGTACCCTTCATATCTAGTCTATAAGCACCAATTTAAGTATCCAGATAATAAGTTAAACGAAAATAATTTGTTTTTTGAAAATGTATGAAAACATAAAATTTTTATTTTTAATCAGCTTTATATTTTTTAGAAACATTCAAATTGGATTCATTTGAATTTATTGGAAACTAGATCATAATAATAAAAAATAATGATTAGTCAACAAACAGTCAAATATAACAGATATAAAATTATTCTCCTATATAACATGTTATCAACTGGTTTCCAAATTTCATTAAAGTAAATATTATAATTATAGCTCATTTAATTAAAATGAATTTTTTATATTTCAATAAAAAATCATTCAAGAAATTAATGTATATATTTAAATTGATTTATAACATTTTTATGGTATTTTTGATAAATATGGAAAGGTAGAAAATACTTTAAATCACCCATGATTATCATTTCAAATTCATTTTACATTTGTTTTGTTAATTAATTAAATAACTATTAATTCATATAAACATAAATGGAATCATAAATATATAAATGAACAAAAAAATATATAAATATAAAGTTTTAATTACAATAGTATGATCATCTACTCCTACTAAAAATACACTTGAATTAATGAAATGAACTTTGCCTCTCATGCCATGCTCTAGGTTCATGTGTAAGGCTATAAAGAGATTTGGTATTTTAAAAAAATGAATTTTGAAAATATGTATTTAGAAAACTATTTGGTTTTTCAACACAAATATACACCATTATAAAACTATTCAAAAGAATATAATTTACATCAATAAAATATAATTTGGAATTCATGGGTGATGAATTGGCTGGGAGAATCCTAATGAATTCTACTATACATATAGGTAGAATGGTTTATTCATAGAATATACCATATTTTTTGAATATATTATTTAACTAATATATTATCCTAGCAGCTATAAATAACACCATTATAATTTTTTTTCCATAAATGACATTTTTTATTATAACATAATAATTATATGGGGTATCAACATGTTCAAATAATTTCTTCCTCTTAACATGATTAATTTGTCTTCTATCGCTAAAAAAATATCTCATATTTTAAATATTCTTATGTACATTTAGAATCTAATTCATATATAAATTATTAAAATTGAACAAGGTTTCTATACTCATTATAATCCCAATCCATTCATCTTGATGTCCAATAACTATTTGTACTTGATTGATATTCAGGGATCTATGATATCTCAATTGTAAAATTATATGTTACCCATTATCCATTTTATTTTTGATTTGGTTCACCAAAGTCATGTTTAAAAACACTATACTTCTTTTCAAATATAGGTTCAATCCCCATGTTCTCAATAATGTCATCAATCTAATTATCATGAGTCATTTTACAATCAGAAGGAACACATTATGAAAATATCGCTTGATTTGATTATTAAATAATCCTTGAACTATTGATAGAAACTCTATATTCATTGTATGTACTAAAATATCTGAGAGAGATTAATTATTCCACATTTCGAAATAAAATACAATGATTCTAATTTTTTTTAGAGTTTAAACCCTGAATCCAAATACTAGAATGTGTCTAATGTTTGGATATCTTTTATTCCATAATTTAGAAGGTGTTATCTCAAAAATTTATCTAATTAGAATAGTTATTATGACATTACATGTTTTATTCACATATTTTGATAAAAATTAGTGGATAAGTAATATTTATAATACATTGTTCTAGAAATTTCTAACAATTTCCAATTCCTCTATTCAAAACTAATATTTTATTGAGGTCTATGGGGGAAGATAATGAAAACATGATAACATGTTTAGAAAAATATTAATTGAACTCATGTTTTCAATATTTTATTCAATTGTATCATATTAATGTAATAATATACACATATTATTCTTTTTGAAAAAAATTAATAACTTTCATAAAACATATAGAGATTCACCCTTAACACAAAGAAATAAAACCTAGGAAAATCTGGATAAATCATCAACTAACACTTAGAAAGAAATTCATAATATGCTTTCATTTATATACCAAAAAAATATATGAATAATTTATAGGTTTCAACATTTAGAAACCTCTTTAATTTATTTAAAAGGTATATTGTATTTATTTACTAATTTTAATTTCATCAAATATTTATTTTCATTCAATTTCTGATGATGAAAAATAAAATTTAAAATCCCATTGAAAATGTTTCTCAATAAATACAAATTACAATTTAATAGTATTTTATGAAAAGTTAATTATTTTTTTTATCAACATAAAAAATGATATTTTTTTACTCCCAGAATTCATAAATAGAGTATATAAATTCTCCATTCTATTTGAATTCAATTTAAGACTTATACCATTTAGAAAACATGCATTTTTATAAAATATTACAAAGTAATCATCATAAAAATGTTTTGAAATACTTATCAAATTATTCATTAATCCTTATTAATAAATAAATTTTGATACAATTATTGATTTTATATTATCAACTAATACAAACCACATAATTTATCCTTTTACGTTACTAGAAAATTTTAGAGAGCCTCTATATACTTTTTATAAGGTGTGGAAGTTAGTGAAATCTCTACACATATATCTTGAACATCCAAATAACATAAAAAAATTATTATTTGTGTTCATAGTCCTATTTCTCTACAATGAAAATTTAAAAAAGAAATTATTTTAGTTTCCATATACTCTTAGGTTCAGCAATGATACAAATTTACTGTGTACTAAGAAAATTATTTTAGTTATATATACAAAATCAAGAAATTAATTTTGGAAACAAATTTAAAATAGAATATTGTTTCACTTGAAAAAATTATGTCCTTACTAAACTACAATTATATGTATAGTTCAATTAATCTCCATATATAAAACATGGAAACTTTGAAATGATTCATTCTGAGATCTATGGATGAAATAATTTTTATAATACATTATGATCTAAAATTTCATTTATCTTCCGAACATATTTTTATAAACAATATTTTTTCACAAGAATTTGATTCATGTAATTATCTCATTTTCTGAAAAAATGTATCATATTTTATATATTGAAATTTCTTTTGAACATTTTCTTTTTTTCCATTTTTAGTTCAAGATACATTATAAATTTATCGATTGGGTTTCAAATATATCATTTTTTTATTTAGGTTATATATTTACATTTCATCACTATAATATAAAATTTTGAAGGTTGTTTTTATTTTCAAGAACTCATATTTTTTCTAGTATGGTAAAATTTCCATTTTATTCATTATAAGTTAAATTTTCATATTTATATTCATATTCATGCCTCAATGAATAATATTAATGTAACACATTTGAGTGTTCCATAATGTACATATTTTTCTATTGATTATTAATTTTATCTTACAAATATAAATATTATTAAACACTACAATCCTAAAAGAACTATTTATTTATTTAATTTATATAATGACTTCATTATTATAATAAAATTTGTTTTAATTATATCTCTCATTTTTTTTCTTTTGATCAAAGTGAGGGATCAATGGATTTCTATTCCTGAGCATCCTGCACTGATAAAATATAGCTTCATTATAACTTACCTCGTTATTATTGTAATTATTAAAAGGTATTTTAAAAGATTTCTCTTATTATATCTGTTTTTTATCATTAATGTAAAATTATTTTTATTAATACATGAATCATAACTATTTGAGGTGTCTTCATAAAATGAATTATCCATTTGTATTTATTCCTTTTCGTACTATCTTTTGAATTTGGAAAACTACAAATTCCATTATCCGTATTAACCAATCCTTGATCTCTTTATTCAGCTTCAATATCATATTCATACATAATATGAGTTCTAACAAGATCTATTGTTTCATATTTTATTACTTCAATAGGTTTCTTATTGGTAGAAGAGATTCCTCTCTATCTACGTTGTATGATTTTAAGAATTTCCAATATCTGATTTGGTTTATGAATTTGTATTCCTAAAGAAGTCACATTATTTACAACATCACTATTTGTTCCATTAACTTTGTTTATGAATTATCCTTAAACCATTTTGAAACTATCGTGCATAATCATGGTTGAATTATATGAAGGATCCCCCAAGTTATGTGGTCCTTCATTATCCAATGACACGTTACTCCACATTTTATGGGATCCTTTACATTGAAAAACATTACTAAACTCATAATGAACTAGTCCATACATTATAGAATTCATATATTTTGATTTTGAGTCATGTCATACTTCAATATCATAATCCCATGATTTGGGTGGCTTTTTGGGAATTTCATAAGGCATATTTGATTTTAAATAAACCCTGATATAATGATTCATTAGTTAAAAAAACAGTCACCCATTCTAGAAACCCTAATTATCACTATAAAATTAGTCATCTCAAACCATTGTTATACCTTTTATATTTTAATTCATATAATTATTTTTTTAAATGATATCTATAGTTCAACATTTGAATGAGTATAATCCAAAAGTCCGATATGTTATTAAAATTTTTTCTTCAGATACTGACTATACTAAGGATGGTGATGTTGTTGAATTGAGTTATAGACATATTCTACACTTCATGATCCACCCTAATTAATTATATAGTTACTTATAATATTTTATTGTAACAAGATTATAGTATTAAAATAATAAATATATGTGTTTAAACACCATATATTTATATTTATTTGGATCATAAATACTCTATTTTACACTTGAAATGATCAACAAGGTGATATTAGTGATTTTCACTAGTGTAGTCCCCTTTTTAAGTGGTTTTTAGTTCTTTAACAAAGACTACGAAACTATGTGCTAGTGAAGTACACATGGTATAATATTGTGATAATTTAACTAGGATTTAACAAGGCTTTACAGGAATCATCCTTCAAGGTTCATTTAACTGGAACCATTATAGTTAGAGATATAATCAAAAAATAGATTACAAATGAGAGTAACATTTTTAATATACAACTTATAAGATGAAAGAAATAATGAAGAGTTATGATAAAAGAATTAATAGTCTCCAATGATAGTCTTGTAATGAAAAATTGATAATCATGATTGTTCAGATGCAGACCAAGAATATTATTTTATTATTCAAAAAGAGAGAGAATATAATCTAGAGAATTCAGAGAGATGATAAATGATATTGAAAATGCATCAATTATTGACTATAATTTATTATTCAAATACATTATAAAATTCTTGAAAAATACAACTTTTATTTATATAGGAATATTTCTACAATATATAGGTTTAGAATTAAATAACAGAAGTCCCCCTTGATGTACATTGGTAAAAGTACACATCAATAAATATAAGTCATAACTGAATTTAATATCAATATCACATTCCTTAGGTAGATTTATTTTAATTTTTTAGTGATTTAATAATTTTAAAAAGACCATGAAACTAATATTATTAAAATAAATTTTCATCCTTTCCTTACAGAATCCATAATTATCATTATAAAATAAGTACATATTACCATTGACATATCTTATCATTTTTCATCAAATTAAATAATTTAAACATGATCTTTATTGTAGAACCATTAAATTATGAGAACTCAAATGTCACAACCTTTGATGCCAATTATTGGTTGGCGACTAACAACATTGTGACTCAAGAGTGGGGTGAATTGAGTTCATGAAAATTTCTTCCCATATAAAACAACATTTGTAAATATATATAATACTTATTATATTTTCTTAACACATTAACATATTTAAAATAAAAACAAAATGTGATCATATAGGAAAAAAATTATTTTTAGTGGTTTGGGGAACAAAAATCACACATTCCACTACAATAACACATATTCTAATATCTTGGGGATTTTAAATATGAAATTCTTTTTCATGAGGAATTCCAATCATTTACCTATGGAATACATGATATAAATTTGGAATTAAAGACATGTTAAATTACATTGATATTTTAGTTATACTCTAACAATTATTTTAAAAACACCATCCACTAAAGTTCTTCTACTAAGAACATTCACAGTGACTGAGGGAGGGAGAGAGAATAAATAGGGATTATAAAATGTTTTGGATAGATTAAAGATAAAAATAATAGATGATAAAAAATATTTAGGCAAAATTATAAGATCAAAAATATTATTGATGAGATTCCAAAAAAAAATTGATCTTGATATAACAAGTGTACATCTTGAATTATTATTTTTACTTTCATGTAAAATAGAGAATCAAGTATAGTTATTTGATTGAGTTGATAGATAAGATTGAAAAAAAACTCTATCATTACATTTATTTTCATTACACACCTCACAAAAATATTTGAAAACATATCGTTAAAACAAACACCAATGAATCCCTACAATCCATATAGGTAATTAAAATCCAGATGCCAGTTTCATATATATTCATCAACCATTGTACCAAAAATTAAATTATCATTGTATTTATTTAATTCCATGGTATTGGAAGGTTTTGATAATTATTTTTACTATAATGTGGTTATACAAAATTAAATTCATTTTTGGATTAATTAATTTTAAATGCAAGTAAACTAATGGTATAATATTTGAGATTATATATCGATGTATCAAATTTTTGGTTACCCTATTGCTAAATTTCAATTATTTTAATTCTCATACATGATTGATTTATGCAGTAATTCTTCAAGTATAATATTTATATGTGTAAAAATTCATTAAATATTTAATTTAAAAATTTATTTTGATTTACATTGCATTATTCATGCCGGATTCAGTATCACATTATTGAATTGGATGTTGACGAATTAATTATATATCCATTTAGAACATTGTAGAAGTTTTCACCAAGTACCCAATGAACATCAAAGATTAATAATCATACCAGATTCCCATAGATGATTAATATATATATATATATATATTAATGATCATGTATGTGATTCATCATCATCGTTTATTTCCACATTTTTGATTTCATGAAGAATTTATTTCACTTATGGCTTTACTTTACATGGTTGGATACATGACACATCTAATTTAATATAATTAATAAAAAATATAAAACAAATTTAAAGTATTAATATTTAAAAAATTAAATAAAATAATTATAAAAAAAATTAATAGAAATAAATGAAAAAATTTATTAACATATAAATTGTATTTTAGATCATTAAAATGAAAAGTAAATGTGTCATGTTGGAATAAATTTAGGATTCCAACAATACTTTGTACTAGAAAATAATGTTCTCATTTTATTATTAATTTTAATTGTTGGGAGTAGGTTTTTTCATGTCTCTCGGACCTTTAGGCTATTATTAAATGTTATTACTATATAATTAAATTATAATTACTTTTTTATTTTATGTTTATATATAGTATGTAATATCCTATTTAAGTTTGATAAAATAATGTTCATTTTTATTATCGGGTAAATGTGAATTATTTATAATAAACATTACTTATAAATAAGAAAATCATATGTTGAGATTGAAATTTAAAATAGAATATGCCATGTTAGTTAAATTAAAGAAATAAATTTTATATTAATATATATATGAAATATTGAAATATACTATTTAATTATTTCTTTACATCACATAATCACACCCCTCCACAAATAGTTATCAACCGAAATTAACCTCCAAGTACTATACGTGGATACAAAGCATACCCATCCTAATCTCAAATTACCAAAAAATGATATATTAAATGATAAAATATAAATTACCTACATCTAAAAATCAACATACAATTTTATAAAAGAGAAAAGTTCACATAAAATTAAATTTGTTCATTTGATTACTGCTAAGTACAACACATTAAAATGAATAGATCTTGCATCATCATCTCATCCCCAACGTAATGTTCACCACACCATCCAGGAAAATTTCTAGTTCCCTATTAATATGTAAATAGATAATCATATCCTCTACCAAATGTGTCACTCATATATATATCACAAAGTCAAATTAATTATATTTGTAATCCTAATTTTGATGGTTTCAGAATATTTGATGTTGAATATCAAAGTGATTATATCTTCCCACATTATATTTTCATACAATACATTGCCAAATATGAATGTTTGGAAAAATTTAACTATTATTTATTTTTCCCAAAAACACCATGGCCATGTCATGAACTAAATACTAAAAAAACAATCTTGACAAGTTGGATAAACAAGGATAAGGTGAAGTCCTATTAAGTTTGAATTTTCAATATCATGGAAAACTAAGATCCCTAAATTTCAAATCCACTCTAATCTATGTTTCAATGAATTCCATATTCAGATGTTTCCATTCACACCCATATTATCCATTAAAATCATCCTTAAATAACACCTTGATGTATATCCACTATATGAAATATATATACATTCATTGAATTTAAAAATGAAAATCCTGGGTATAAATTTGTAAAATAACCTAATTGTAAAGACCTGTAAAATTCAAGGGAAATTTTTTCTTAATTTTCTTTGGAATTTTACAAGAGCGCGGTTTCTGACGGCACCTGATTCCGAGGACCGGTGTGCCCGGAATCAATTTCAGCAGTTTGGGTCGGGTACGTTTAGTGAACGAACGAGCGAGAATTTCTAACTTTTGATCCGGTGCTCGGAATTGAAATCTGAGGACACCGATGAACTCGCAGCGCCGATATTCGCTTAAGAAGACCTTTTCCGAAGTTGTGTTTGCCTAGGAGGAGATGTTTATTTTTTTCTGGATGAAATGAAGAGTAAAATAAATTTGTGATACAATATTTATTTTATATCTTTAAAGTGGTTATAATCTTTTGTTGGAAGTGGGGTGGTTTAACCACCTAATAGAGGATTAAGGTGAGGAGGGGCCCACCCGAGCCCCAACTTTTCAAATTCCCTAACTCCCCTCTCTCCCTCTTAAAGGCTGGACAACTTAACACTTAATTAATTATACAACTAATGTATAATTAATAAGTGAGTTTATTTTGAGTTTTGAAATTCAAACTCTTGAATTTCAAAGGTTGGGTTGTGTTAATAAATTAAGTGTGAGCTTAATTTATTTTTGGTTAGTTTCTTTGTTGCATGAGAGGTTTGGAAGAATAGTTGAGAGACTTGAAGATCTTCTTCGTCTTCAACGAAGAACGTGAAGAACGGTTCTTCTCCGACAAAGAACATCGATCCCACGACCTTCAAGACTCGGTGTCCCGGATTCTTCCATCTTCATCTTCCTCCTCGACAAGGGAGAAGTCGCCGACCGTGGTGATCATCGCCAACGACAACGTACCTCCCTTCTTCGTCATAGCGACAAGTGAAGAGACGTCGTTTCCTCCTCGGACGCACCCCGACGTCCACGGAATCTACGTCCGACGCCACGACGCCTTCCTCCGTGATAACCGACGTGCGACGTCAATTTTCAAGGTAGGGGTTGTTGTTATTTGTATATTTATTTATCCTTGTTCGTGGTTCTAGAATGACTAACGTGAGGATTATAATTATGTGTTTTCATTTAACGTGAGGGGACCGGACCGCATGAACACGGCCGAACCCCCTCCTTTGTTCTTGATGATCTATCTTGCGGTTGAAACAAGATGGCGTGGTGCCGTCGCACCACGCGGTTATTCGCCCGGCTTATTTGCGCAGCGCCGTCGCGCCGCACCGTGGAAGAATCATCAAGAACGCGACGTCGTCGCGCCGCGTCAAAGGGAATCAAAGGCGCGGTGGAGGGGTGTGGTGTCGTCGCACCGCGCCGGACGACGAACACCGCGGCCGGTTCCGGGCCGCGGCGGGACGAGAAGACCGGCGGCCGGGCCGCCGGCGTCGGAAGCCGGAAAGGGGACCGGATTTTCCGGTCCCATTGGAGAAAACCGGCCGGCAGTTGGCCGGCCGGAAGGTCAAAAGGCAGGGGAAATAAATTCCCCCTGCCAGCTTAAAACCCCCCCCCCTCATTTATGAGGGGGGCGGTTTCCTTGAGGGGGGCAGGAGGCCCCCCGGTTTCCTCAAGCAGGCCCCCCACGAGGGGGGGGGATCTCCAAAAGGCGCGGCTAAAAAGCCGCGCCGCCTCTTGCTCAAGCGGGGGGGATTTGCCCCCCCCCCCCTGCGCTGCCTCCGTGTGGCGCCAGGCCGCCGCGCCGCCGGCCGTCCGGGCCGGGTCAGGTCGACCCAGGGGGGTCGGCCCGGACCCGGACCCCCCGTTTTCGAGACAGTTTCGGTCTTTTGGCCATAACTTGAGCCACGGAACTCCGATTGACGAACCGTCTACGGAAACGCGATCCTTGGATCGAGACGGTCGTTTCTGTATATCGCACTCAAAGTTTCGGAATACTATGAGTTCGGCCGG
Organism: Viscum album; assembly: GCA_963277665.1. NCBI lineage: Eukaryota > Viridiplantae > Streptophyta > Magnoliopsida > Santalales > Viscaceae > Viscum > Viscum album. The sequence continues at coordinate 1,718,884,687 of OY728130.1, forward strand.
GTTGGTTCGTTCACGAAACCAACCTGGCCTTCGGAGCGGAAACACTCATATCTTGAGCTACGGACGTCTAATTGACATGACGTCAGCTTTGTTGTGTTCCTCCTAGTGAGACGGATCTTTTGAAATTCTCCGCCCGAGGTTTGGACGCAGGTGGGGTACGGTCGGGTTGGTTTTGCCTTAAAAACCAACCGGGCCCCGGGGACGAAAATGCCAATAACTCTCAGACCGGGCGTCCGATCGACGCACCGTCTATTGTGATGAGTTCTTGTTGATGATACAGAACTTTTGGATACATCAACTCTGGAATTTGTGACAGTTGATGTATCAGCCTCTCGGCTCGTGGAGCGGAACCTCCGAACGAGCTTGTTGTGTGCGGGAACCCTAGTGCTGGCTGCGACTGTTGCTGTGACTACTACTGCTTTTACTGCTACTGTGACTGCGACGACGACAGTACAGAGATCCTGTGTGGATTCGACGACGACGACTACAGCACTCAGCGACCCTACGTGGATCAGTGCTACAGGTCCTGTGTGGGCCCGATCCTGTGTGGGTCCGATCCTGTGTGGGTCCTTGCGCTCAGCGGTCTAGTGTGAACAAGCGCCTACAGGTCCTGTGTGGGCCCGATCCTGTGTGGTTATTTGCGGGGGTTAGTTACCTATCGATCCTTCGTGGGTCCAACGACTTAGATGGATCAGTGATCATCTTTATCGTCCTTTGAAGAAGTATACCTGTGTGAGCTGAATCCTGTTGCTTTCCTATGTGGATGTGTTGTGCTATCCTGTGTGGATTATGTTTTGCTTTCCTGTGTGGAATACGTTTACTTTCCTGTGTGGACTGAGTTGTACTTGGGCTCGGAGGTTGGAGCGTATTTGAAATTGATGACTTAGGTATATGTATGGGCATATACCTAAGCAGTGTCGGTTGTTACTTCATGATTGTACCTTTATTTGTGGTTTATCCTTTGTGGATTTTGGGAGACCTTCAGGGGTCTTGGGGTCCCTACTGAGTAGCTTATACTCACCCCTGCATGGGCTTTTCCCGCACTACGTTGTGTTGGTTGCAGACAACAGACATCGTTGATCTTAGCTGAGGCTTGCAGAGTAGGACGGTACCTGGAGGTGGACCACTGGGCGGGACGTGCTCGGAGCGGACGGCGGGACCCGTGGAGCAGTGGAGCTATCTGTACCCACCCTTCAGGTGGGATTTCCAGTGGACAGCTCGGTGTAGCGGCTTTTACTTTTCAGTTGTTGTTTTCCCTTTCGAGTTGTACTTTACTTTCAGTTTTGGTTTGTATACTAGCCCATTTACTTTTCCGCACTTTCAGTTGTACTCTTCTTTTGCTTAGTGTTTACCTTCCGCGTTCTTACTCTGTGGTGTTTGTTTACTTTACAAAGGCAATTCCTTCCCCTTTTTCCGGGATTTACGCCTTGGTGCTAGTCGCCAGCCCCTGGCCTATGGAAGGTGGGCTTGGGGTAGTCACGACACGGACCCCGAGGGCGGGTCGTGACAAATTGGTATCAAAGGAGTTCGGTTCTACCGCGATCTCTGATATTTTCTATGTGAAGCAATAATGTTTAGCGTATTGAGTGTGGTTATCAGTCCAGGGAGTCCAGTGTTAGTGCGGCGGCCGACGTATCCGTACACCAGGACCCTGACTTCTGATTTCCGACTTAATGCACGAAAACATAGATTGCGTGTGTGTTTCAAAGTTTTCTTTGTGATTAATTATATCAGCTCACCAGGTATACTATTCTGACCGTGGCGCACCTGTTTCCTTTTCAGGATGGCCCCACGACGGCAGCCAGCTAGGGTTCCGAGAGTCGAGCGTGACGACATCCCACCGAGCTACGAGGCTTCGGTGCATGGCCCTTTGTCAGCAGTGGCACCGACGGTAGTTCTACCCGTCGATCCCCCGATGCTCCCAGCACCAGCCGCTGATGATGCACGTCGCCTCAGCGTACTACATGAGTTTCAGCGCCAGCGACCACCCAGGTTTCATGGGGAGACGGATCCCCAGGCAGCCGAGGACTGGCTGGAGGCAGTGGTACGTGTGTTTAGGCTAGTGAGGACACCAGCAGACCTCATGGTGATCCTCGCTGCGAGCCTACTACATGCAGCAGCAGAACGATGGTGGAGCTTGATGATCCAGGTGCACGATGAGGCATCTATACTTTGGACGGACATTGAGAGCCTCTTCCACTCGGAGTTCGTCCCAGCCACCCTTCGTGCGATGCGTATCTAGGAGCTTCTTCAGCTGCGGAAGGGAAGCATGACGGTCGCTCAGTACTCGGCGAGATTTACTGATCTCTCGCGCTACTCGACTGACATGGTACGAGACCCATTCATCCGGGCCCGGACCTTCGAGCAGGGTTTGAGACACGAGATCAGGGCATCGCTGATCTCCCTCAGCATACCGACTCAGACAGGAGTACTGGAGCGGGCCCTTTTGATCGAGAGCTTCTTTGCTGAGTCTACACCAGCGCCGAGACCCACCGCAGGGCGGCACGTGGCAGAGTCATCTGCAGCTGGCAGTTGATGGATGACTCAGGGGTCCAGACAGACCAGACCTTCAGGCAGACGACCTCAGGGCACTCGCTCAGCAGTGCAGGGCACACAGGGCGGAGCCAGTATTTCGAGTGGAAGACAGTGCTTTGCATGCGGCGGGCAAGGCCACATGGCTCGTGACTGCCCGACCCGCCATGCAGAGGAGCAGCAGACGGTTGAGGAACCACCTAGGCAGAGGCATAGGTTCGACCGTGGCGGTCCGCAGGGAGGAGGCGGACGAGGCAGAGGAGCTGGTCGAGCAGCAGGTGATGGGAGACGCTTTGAGGCTCTACCACCACCACCACCAGGAGGTCCACCGCGACCTTAGGGGAGAGCACAACTTCAGGGATCTGAAGCTTACGATCGTGGAGCTCCGAAAGCGGGTTGACTAGTGCGAGACTAGCTCCAGGCATAGAGGCCTTTGCCCGTAATTCCTCTTGCTTCGTAGTTTGTGTTGCTTTGTGACCTTGTTCTTTAAGCTGAAGTAATAAAAGACACTTTCCTTGTTGACTTTTGTTTTCTTGTCTTTTGTTTGTTTTTACTAAGAGGTGCCGGTTAAAAAAAACTGTTGACTTGACCCTCACTTATGAGATTCTTACTGGAGGAAACCCAGTGACCACACACTGATGCCGACAGTGTGACTAAACCCTTGAAGGCGAGAGTAACGGTTGGATCTCTTGGTAGCAGCGTCGAGGCCTTACGACGTCATGCATGACATGAATTAACTAATCATGACGGGATTGACTGTTTTAGGCAAGGAACGTGGTTCATCCAGGGGATTAGACCAGATTTCACTTTTCGGCAGAGGAGAAATCTTTGCAGCTAGCCTCTTTACAGATATCCTTCGTGGATAGAGATGGAGCATCCTTCCTCCAGTATCTCACAGTCACCCCTCCACTACTGCAGCGGGTCAGAGAGGCACAGCGTGAGGACGCAGACTGTTAGAGACGGCGTGCACAGATATCCTCGGGACAGGCACCTGATGGTTTCTCCCTTGGAGCAGAGCATGACATCCTTTTCAGAGGACGTACCATGGTACCATTCACTTTGCGAGAAGAAGTGTTGAGAGAGTTTCACACTTCTCCTTTGGCGGTACATCCTGGAGTGGCGAAGATGTACCAGGACCTTAGACGACAGAACTGGTGGCCGGGCATGAAGAAGGTTGTAGCAGAGTTCATTTCTCGATGCCTCACCTGCCAGCAGGTGAAGGCAGAGCATCAGGTACCAGCAGGCTTGGTACAGCCCTTGGAGGTTCCGGAGTGGAAGTGGGACGACATATCTATGGACTTCGTGACTGGACTTCCACGTACTTCCAGAGGTCACGACTCCATCTGGGTGATTTTTGATCGACTCACCAAGTCGGGACACTTCTTACCCATCAGGGAGCAGGGCTCAGTGGAGAGCTTGGGACGTCTCTACGTTCAGTAGATTGTGCGGCTTCACGGCGTGACGTCATTATCGTCTCCGATCAAGATGCTCGCTTTACTTCCCGGCTTTGGAAGGGGTTACAGGAGGCGTTCGGAACACAGCTACGTTTGAGCACAGCCTTTCACCCTCAGACGGATGGTCAGACGGAGAGGACCATTCAGAATCTCGAGGACATGCTCCGCGCATGTTTCCTCGACTTTGGTCGTAGCTAGGAGGACCACCTACCCTTGGTGGAGTTTGCGTACAACAACAGCTACCACTCCACCATCGGGATGGCACCTTATGAGGCGTTGTACGGCCAACCTTGTAGATCTCCTTTGTGCTGGACAGACCCTGGGGAGTCAGCACTTGTGGGACCGGAGATGGTCCAGGCCACGACAGAGAAGGTCCCGGTCATCCAGGAGCGGATGAGGACAGCACAGAGCCGGCAGAAGTCATACGCTGACAGGAGGCGGAGGCCACTAGAGTTCGAGGATGGCGACCACATCTTCTTGCGGGTCTCACCTCGACGTGGTTTGAGGAGATTTGGCCGAGGCGACAAGTTGTCTCCACGCTTCATCGGACCCTTCCAGGTCCTCAGTAGGGTTGGCGAGGTGGCTTATCGACTGGATCTGCCACCTCAGTTGCACCGAGTGCACGACGTCTTCCACGTATCCAGTTGAGGAGATACGTGCACGACCCGACGCACATCATTAACCATGGGGAGCTTGACGTTGACGATGAGGCGACTTTTATGGAGGTCCCGGTGGAGATATAGGATCGACAGGAGCGGGTCCTGCGTGGGCGATCGATTCCTCTCGTGCGCATCATATGGCAGCACGAGAATCTCCAGGAAAGCACATGGGAGCGGGAGGCTCAGATTCGTGCTCAGTACCCTCATTTGTTCCCCTAGTTTTTGATTTATCTTTACGGGGACGTAAAGCCCTGAGGTGGGAGTAATGTAAAGACCTGTAAAATTCAAGGGAAATTTTTTCTTAATTTTCTTTGGAATTTTACAAGAAAGTGGTTTTTGACGGCACCTGATTCCGAGGCCCGGTGTGCCCGGAATCAATTTCCGAAGTTTGGCTCGGGTACGTTCAGTGAACGAACAAGCGAGAATTTCTAACTTTTGATCCGGTGCTCGGAATGGAAATCCGAGGACACCGATGAACTCGCAGCGCCGATATTCGCTTAAGAAGACCTTTTCCGAAGTTGCGTTTGCCTAGGAGGAGATGTTTATTTTTTCTGGATGAAATGAAGAGTAAAATAAATTTGTGATACAATATTTATTTTATATCTTTAAAGTGGTTATAATCTTTTGTTGGAAGTTGGGTGGTTTAACCACCTAAGAGAGGATTAAGGTGAGGAGGGGCCCACCCGAGCCCCACCTTTTCAAATTCCCTAAGTCCCCTCTCTCACTCTTAAAGGCTTGACAACTTAACACTTAATTAATTATACAACTCATGTATAATTAATAAGTGAGTTTATTTTGAGTTTTGAAATTCAAACTCTTGAATTTCAAAGGTTGGGTTGTGTTAATAAATTAAGTGTGAGCTTAATTTATTTTTGGTTAGTTTCTTTGTTGCTTGAGAGGTTTTGGAGAATCGTTGAGAGACTTGAAGATATTCTTCGTCTTCATCGAAGAACGTGAAGAACAGTTCTTCTCCGACAAAGAACATCGATCCCACGACCTTCAAGACTCGGCGTCCCGGATTCTTTCGTCTTCATCTTCCTCCTCGACAAGGGAGAAGTCGCCGACCGTGGTGATCATCACCAATGACAACGTACCTCCCTTCTTCGTCTTAGCGACAAGTGAAGAGACGTCGTTTCCTCCTCGGACGCACCCCGACGTCTACGGAATCTACGTCCGACGCCGCGACGCCTTCCGCCGCGATAACCGACGTGCGACGTCAATTTTCAAGGTAGGGGTTGTTGTTATTTGTATATTTTTTTATCCTTGTTCGTGGTTCTAGCATGACTAACGTGAGGATTATAATTATGTGTTTTCATTTAACGTGAGGGGACCGGACCGCATGAACACGGCTGAACCCCCTCCTTTGTTCTTGATGATCTATCTTGCGGTTGAAACAAGATGGCGTGGTGCCGTCGCACCACGCGGTTATTCGCCCGGCTTATTTGCGCAGCGCCGTCGCGCCACGCCGTGGAAGAATCATCAAGAACGCGACGCCGTCGCGCCGCGTCAAAGGGAATCAAAGGCGCGGTGGAGGGGCGCGGTGCCGTCGCACCGCGCCGGACGACGAACACCGCGGCCGGTTCCGGGCCGCGGCGGGACGAGAAGACCGGCGGCCGGGCCGCCGGCGTCGGAAGCCGGAAAGAGACCGGATTTTCCGGTCCCGTTGGAGAAAACCGGCCCGCAGTTGGCCGGCCGGAAGGTCAAAAGGCGGGGGAAATAAATTCCCCCTGCCAGCTTAAAACCCCCCCCCTCATTTATGAGGGTGGAGGTTTCCTTGAGGGGGGCAGGAGGCCCCCCAGTTTCCTCAAGCAGGCCCCCCACGAGGGGGGGGGGGGATCTCCAAAAGGCGCGGCTAAAAAGCCGCGCCGCCTCTTGCGGAAGCGGGGGGCTTTGCCCCCTCCCCCCCCCCCCCCCCCCGTGCGCTGCCTCCGTGCGGCGCCAGGCCGCCGCGCCGCCGGCCGTCCGGGCCGGGTCGGGTCTACCCGGTTCGGGTCGACCCAGGGGGGTCGGGCCGGGTCGGCCCGGACCCGGACCCCCCGTTTTCGAGATAGTTTCGGTCTTTTGGCCATAACATGAGCCACAGACCCCCGATTGACGAACCGTCTACGACAACATGATCGTTGGATCGAGACGGTCGTTTCGGTATATCGCAATCAATGTTTCGGAATACTTTGAGTTCGGCCGGGTTGGTTCGTTCATGAAACCAACCGGGCCTTCGGAGCGGAAACACTCATATCTTGAGCTACAGACGTCCGATTGACGTGCCGTCAGCTTTGTTGTGTTCCTCTTAGTGAGACGGATATTTTGGCATACTCTGCCCGAGGTTTGGACGCAAGTTGGGTACGGTCGGGTTGGTTTTGCCTTAAAAACCAACCGGGCCCCGGGGACGAAAATGCCAATAACTCTCAGACCGGGCGTCCGATCGACGCGCCGTCTGTTGCGATGAGTTCTTGTTGACGATACAGAACTTTTGGATACATAAACTCTGGACTTTGTGACAGTTGATGTATCAGCCTCTCGGCTCGTGGAGCGGACCCTCCGAACGAGCTTGTTGTGTGCGGGAACCCTAGTGCTGGCTGCGACTGTTGCTGTGACTACTACTGCTTCTACTGCTACTGTGACTGCGACGATGACAGTACAGAGATCCTGTGTGGATTCGACGACGACGACTACATCACTCAGCGATCCTACGTGGATCAGTGCTACAGGTCCTGTGTGGGCCCGATCCTGTGTGGGTCCTTGCGCTCAACAGTCTTGTGTGAACCAGCCCCTACAGGTCCTGTGTGGGCTCGATCCTGTGTGGGTCTTCGCGGGGGTTAGTTACCTATCGATCCTTCGTGGGTCCGACGACTTAGATGGATCAGTGATCATCTTTATCGTCCTTTGAAGAAGTATACCTGTGTGAGCTGAATCATGTTGCTTTCCTGTGTGGAATGTGTTGTGCTATCCTGTGTGGATTACGTTTTGCATTCCTGTGTGGAATACGTTTACTTTCCTTTGTGGACTGAGTTGTACTTGGGCTCGGAGGTTGGAGCGTATTTGAAATTGATGACTTAGGTATATGTATGGGCATATACCTAAGCAGTGTCGGTTGTTACTTCGTGATTGTACCTTTCTTTGTGGTTTATCCATTGTGTATTTTGGGAGACCTTCAGGGGTCTCGGGGTCCCTACTGAGTAGCTTATACTCACCCCTGCACGGGCTTTGCCCGCACTACATTGTGTTGGTTGCAGACGACGGACATCGTTGATCTTAGCTGAGGCTTGCAGAGCAGGACGGTACCTGGAGGTGGACCACTGGGCGGGACGTGCTCGGAGCGGACGGCGGGACCCGTGGAGCAGTGGAGCTATCTGTACCCACCCTTCAGGTGGGATTTCTAGTGGACAGCTCGGTGTAGCGGCTTTTACTTTTCAGTTGTTGTTTTCCCTTTCGAGTTGTACTTTACTTTCAGTTTGGGTTTGTATACTGGCCCATTTACTTTTCCGCACTTTCAGTTGTACTCTGCTTTTGCTTAGTGTTTACCTTCTGCTTTCTTACTCTGTGGTGTTTGTTTACTTTACAAAGGCAATGCATTCCCCTTTTTCCGGGATTTACGCCTTGGTGATAGTCGCCAGCCCCTGGCCTATGGAAGGCGGGCTTGGGGTAGTCACGGCACGGACCCCGAGGGCGGGTCGTGACACTAACCATATGGGAAAATATTTTTAGGGAAATTAAGGTTGAATAAATATTAAATGTATCTAAATGTTTCAAGGTTTTTTTTACTTTAATGTTTATCTTATATAGTTTTATAAAACGTGTTCCTATTTGTTTGGATTGTTAGGTTGAATTGTGAGAGAGTTTTGGATGACAAATCTAGGCCAAAAACTAATCAACAGCTGGAGTCATCCTTTCACTACATGACACATATTCCATGATATGATGAATTTAGTCCATAATTGATAGGTTATATGTCACGACCCATCCTTAGGGCTCGTTCCATGACTACCCCAAGCCCGCCTTCCATAGGAATGGGGCTGGCGACTAGCGCCAAAGGTGAAAATCCAGATAAATAGGAAGGAATTACCTTTATATAAGTAAAGAAACACAATAGAGTACATACACTGTAGGAAACAATAAGTAATCTGAGTACAAAAGTATGTGATGAAAAGTAAATGGGCCAGAATACAAACTCAACTGAAAGTACAGTACAACTAAAAAGAAATTACAGCTATAGTAAAGTAAATCAGCAACCACTGATTCGTCCTCTGGCTATCCCACCTGAAGGGTAGGTACAGATGGTCTCCTCACCTCCTTGGGTCCGGTCGTCCGCTCCATGAACAAACCGCCTGATAGTCCACCTCCGGATACCATCTCGCTCCAAAATCTTCAACCACGCTCTACGTTGTTCATCGTCTGCATCCAACACAACGTAGTGCGGGCATAGACCATGCAGGGGTGATTATACGATACTCAGTAGGGACCCCAAGACACCTGAAGGACTCTTGAACCCACAAAGGATAAACCACAAAGTAAAGATAAAATCATGAAGTATCAACCAACTCTACTTAGGTATATTCCCATACATATAACTTAGTCATCAATTCTAGTTCGCCTCCAACTCACGATCCAAAGTACAACCCAGTCCACACAGGAAAGAACAACCCAATCCACACAGGAAAGCAAGTCAATCATATCGATGATAATGATTGGAAGTCAAGACTTAGCTCACACTGGTATACTACTTTCGAAGAGTGGTGGAGATGATTAGATGTAGCCTCTGAACCATCTCGTCTAGCGAACCCATGTAGGATCAATGTATAGTAACCATCACTGTGGAACCCACGTAGGATCTAAGTATAGTCGTCATTGCTACTGAACCCACGGAGGATCCAAGTGCAGTCGTCCTCACTACTGAACCAACGTAGGATCCATGTATAGTCGTCCCCACTCCGAAACCCGTGTAGGATAAAAGTATAGTCGTCCTCGCTGTCTAAGCCATGTAGGATCCAAGTACAATCGCCATAATCGTCGCAGATGCAACCATCTCTAGGGTTCCCATACACAACATGCTTGATTCTGGGAGGGTCTGATCCCATAGCCAAGAGGGTCGATACATCAAATTTCAAGAAGTCCAGAGTTGATGTATCACAACGTTTCGTCTTGTCAATAAGAACTCAACGCGACAGACGACGCCTCAATCCGACGCCCGATCTGAGAGTTATAGGCTTTTTCGTCCCAAGGGCTTGGTTGGATTTTAAGTTAAAACCCACCCAACCATACTCAAGTTGTGCCCAAACCCAAAGTGGAGTAAGATAGAAGAACCGTCTCACTAAGAGGAAAACAACATAATTGATGGCACTTCAATCGGATGTCTCGTCCTTACGTGATAAGCATTTCCGCTCTGAGGGCCCTCCTGGATTCGTGTTCGAACCATCCGACCGATACACAAAGTTCACCGAAACCTTTATTGTATTATACCGAAATGACCCTCTCAATTCATGGATCCCTACACAACTGACGGTGCATCGATCGAAGGTCCATAGCCCATGATATGGGTGTTTAACTAAAGAGGGTCTGAAAGTAGGGGGATTGGGCCCGGTCCAACCTGGTCGAATACCACCTGGGTCGGCCCGAACCTGTTCGACCCGACCCTGGCATGGATCTGGCCCAATTGGGCGTGGCCCAGCGCGGCCTGCGGCCCGCCTTAGAAGCCAGTCGTGGTTAGGATTTCGGCCGAGCATGGTGCGAAGGGGGCGCCGCCCCCATGTCTCCAAAATGGCGGACCCAGTGGCGTCTGCCATATTTGCTGGTCAGGGGGAAGTTACACGCCCCATTTTTTCCAGGAAATGGCCAGCCTTTATGGCATGCTAGTTTTCCTAAACTGCGGTGGGACCCTGAAGGGTCCCGCCTCCTGGAGCGTCGACGGCCGGCCGAGCCCGGACGCTCCTACTGGTGACCGCCGTAGCCTTAGGCCACGACATTTCTTTGACAGGAGCAGCGTGACGGCTCCGCACCCCACCGCCGTGGCCCACTCCGGTTGCGGCCTCCGTCGGGTCTTCCGGCATGGCGCAATGGTGCCTCACACCACCACCGCGACCCGCTCCATCCACAGTCCCTTTGGAATCACCGGCATTGTGTGACGACGCCATGCACCACCGCCACGGCCCGCTCCGGCCGCGGTCCCCTTCATTCTCGCACGGTACAAAGACACTATGCCGCCTTCGTCACAATGATCAATGGAAATAAAAAAAACAGGAGGAGGATTGGCCATGTTTTTGTGGTCTGATCTCCTCCCGTTATAACGATAACAACAGGCCAGAATTTAATCAATGAAGGTCCATAAATAAAACAGGAACTAAGTTAACCCCTACCTTGGTAAACTATGTGGTTTGCCGGCGACGTGGAAGATGGTTTCACGGGATGATGTTTCGAGGATGGAATTGGCGTGCGTCCAAGGTGGGTATGGCGTCTCACACTAGTTGCAGAGAGAAGAAGGAATGGCACGTCGCCTCTCCTTGTGGTGACATTGTTCTTCATCGAGGGGTGTCATTCTTCGTGGGAGGATGATATTCTTCCAAAAAAGAAAAAGCTCTCTCCCTAATTCCCAACACAACAAGCATACCCCAAAATAAAATAAGATTTCCCAAATTTTATTTTAACTTTCCATCCATTTCAGAAACTCATAATTGAAATCATAATCCAATTAATTGAAGAGGTTCAATTAATTAAATTATTGTGAGTTGTCATTATTAAAGACCGAGAGAGGGGAGTTACTCAAATAAAGGGTGGAGTTAGGGAGTTACGGAATGTGATGATTTGGGATCGTGTGGGCCCCACCTCACCTTTATCCTCTCAAGGGTAGTTAGTAAGTAGTGGGTATGACCCCAACTACCTCAACTAGGATATAACCACTTATAACAAAGAATAAAAATTGATCTACAATTTTTATTCAATTTTTATTTAATCCAAAAAATTAAAATCCGTGTCCCGTGAAAACACATATACAGTAAAATTTCTCTTAAGAAATTACCGGTGTTGCGGTTCCATTGGTGCCATCAGATTTAAATTCTGAGTACCGGTTCAAACGATAGAAAAAAACCACTCGTTCGTTCACTGAAAGTACCCGAGCAAAACATCAGAAAAATATTTCAGGCACATCGGGCCTCGAAATCAGGAACTTTCAGAAAGTGCATACTCATAAAATCCCAAATAATTTATGAATAAAAATGTACCTTGAAATTTACGGGTCTTTACATTAGTAACACTTTAGGGATTTACGTCCCCGTAATGATACATCCTAAACTAGGGAAACAAATAAGGATATTGCGCACGCATCTGAGGCTCCCACTCCCATGTGCTCTCTTGGAGGTTCTCGTGATGCCACCTGAGGTGGACTAGAGGAATCGACTATACACATAGGACCCACTCCTGTCGATCCTCGATCTCCACTAGAAGCTCCACAAATGTCTCCCCGTCATCGATGTCCAGCTCCCCGTGATCAATGATATGAGTCGGGTCGTGCACGTATCTCCTCTACTGAGATACATGGAAGACATCGTGCACCCGGTGCAACTAAGGTAGAAGAGCCAGGAGATAATCCACCTCGTCTATCCTGTTGAGAACCTGGAATGGTCCGATGAATCCCGGAGATAACTTTCAACCCCGGAAAAATCTCTGTAGTCCACGTCGAGGTGAGACCCGTAAGAAAACGTGGTCACCAACCTCGAACTATAGTGGTCTCCGCCTCTTGTCAGCATAGGACTTCTGTCAGCTCTGAGCAGTCTTCATCTACTCCTGGATGATCTGTACCTTCTCTGACATGGCCTGGACCATCTCTGGTTCTACAAGTGCTGACTCACCAGGTTCTTTCTAGCATAGAGGTGACCTGCAAGGTTGGATGTACAATGCCTCGTATGGCGCCATCTCTACGGTGGAGTGGTAGTAGTCATTGTACTCAATCTCCAACAAGGGTAGGTGATCCTCCTAGCTACAACCAAAGTCAATTAATCATGCACGTATCATGTCCTCGAGAGTCGGAATGGTCCTTTCCGTCTGGCCATCCGTTTGATGGAGAAAGTCAGTTCTCAGGCATAGCTGCGTCCCAAATGCCTCCTGCAACCCCTTCCAAAGCCAGGATGTAAAGAGAGTGTATCGATCGGATATTATAGATGATGGAACACCATAAATCTGTATGTTCTTTTAAACGTATAGGCATCCCAATATCACCACTGATCCTTACTCTCTGATGGGTATGAAGTGGGCCGACATGGTGAGTAGGTCTATGATCACCTAGATGGAGTCTTGTCCTCTGGAAGTACGTGGAAGCCCTTTCACGAAATCCATATATATTCCATCCCACTAACACACCGGGACCTCTAAGGGCTTTACTAAGATTGCGGGTACCTGGTGCTCTACCATCACCTAGTAGCAGGTGAGGCATAATGAAATGAACTCTTCCACAGGTTCATTCATACTTGGCCACCAGGGCTATCGTCTGAGGTCCTTGTACATCTTCGCTACTCCATGATGTACAGTTAGAGGTGAAGAGTGAAACTCCCTCAGCACCTCATCTCATAATGAAGATAGTACCATGGTATATCCCCTGAAAAGGATGATGTGCTCTCCTCCTAAAGAAAATCCATCAGGTGCATGTTCTGAGGATATTTGTGCACGTCACGTCTCACAGTCAACGTCTCCACGCTGTGCCTCTCTGACCCTCTGAAATAGTGTAGGAGTAATTGTGACCAACTATAGGATGGTTGCCCTATCTCTATACACTAAGGATATCTGCAACGCAGCTAGATACTCTGTCACCTCTCCACGTATCCGAATGACAGAACTCTTGCTGAGAGCATTAGCTACTACGTTCCCCTTCCTAGAAGTATATACTATCTCAAATTCATAGACCTGGAGGAACTCAATCCATCGCTGCTTCCTCAGGTTCAGTTCCTTCCGTGAGAAGATTTATCTGAGACTTTGGGGTTCAAAGTAGACTATAAAGCGCTCTCCCATAAGATAGATCTGTCACATCTTCAAGGCGAAGTCCACTACTACTAACACAATTTCATGGGTATAATAGATATGCTTGTTGTACATCAACTGTTGTGAACCGTATGCAATCACCACATGCTCCTGCATCAGGACACACCCGAGTCTTTCCCCTGATGCATCGTAGTAATCTATGTACCCTACACCCTCCTCTGGTAGCCTCATGATGGGTGCACTAGTCGACCTCTTTCTCAGCTCCTGAAAGCTATGCTGATTCTATCTGGCCACACGAAGGGTTTCCCCTTCTTCATCAAAGCTAAAAGTGGTTCTTCAACTCTGGAGAAGTCTGCAAAAAATCTCTGATAGTACCCAGCTAGATATCAGAAACTTTTCACCACTATCACGCTCCTGGTTGGCTCCCAAGCTAGCACTACCTCAATCTTCGTAGGATCCACCTCATCTCCCTCCTCAGAGATGACATGCTCCAACAAGTGGTCCTCTATAATCCAGAACTGACACTTTGAGAGCTTAACAAAAATCTAGTTCTCTCGGAGTGTATCTAGTACAAACCGCAAGTGGTAGGCATGCTCCTCCTCAGTAGTCGGGTAAATCAATATATTGTCAATGAATACGACGACAAATCGATTGAGGTAAGGTTGGAAGATCTTGTTCATGATACTCATAAACAATGTTGGAGTGTTGGTTATGATGAAAGGCATAACCAAGAACTCATAGTGGCCATACCGACACCTGAAGGTCGTCTTCTGCACATCCTCATCTCGAAATCTGAGCTGATGATAGCCTGACCTGAGGTCTATCTTCGAGAACCATCATGATCCCTTGGGCTGATCAAAGAGGTCATCAATCCTCTGAAGTGGATACTTGTTCTTCACAGTCACCTGATTCAGGCAACGATAGTCAACATATAGTCGCAAGCTCCCGTCCTCCTTATTGGGGAACTAAATCGGGGAAGCCCAGGGTGAAACACTGGGTCGAATGAATCCCTTTCCTTGAAACTCCTCCAGCTATAGTCGTAGCTCTCGAAACTCAGCGGGAGCCATCCGATATTCTGGTGTAGATATCAGGGATGCCCTGGGGTATAGGTCAATATATAAGTCTACCTCTTTGCAAGGATGTAGTCCTGAAACGTCTTCAGAAAAAAAAGTATGCATACTAAACCACCACAACAATAAAACTCGGACTCCGCACATCAACAACTCCTAGGATGAGAGTAGCCAACTAATGTGTGATCGGTTGTCCTCTCCTCTGTGTGAGTCCATCCTGCGCTGCAAAGGCTCCCATCTCACCGGTGAAGGTGAACCTGCTCCCATCGGTGTGGACACCCCACACCTTGCGCCTAATACAGTCGATCTGATCATAGACTGTAGATAACCAATCCATTACCAAGATGTTGTCGTAAGGCCTCGACACTGCTATAAGAAGATTCCAGCCAAAGCTCTCACCTCCTAGAGTATTCTCACACTGTCGACATCAGTGCATAATCATCGAGTCTGCTTCGGTAGGAGTCTCTAGCCGTAAGGATCGAGCCAATGGCTCTGTCGGAATCTCCAAGCTCCGAACAAGGGCAGTAGTAGTGAAATAATGACTCGATCATGTGTCTATAATAACTGCATCAAGGGTGGAGTATACACAGAAAGTACATCGAATCATCTCAGGTGCACTGTGGTCGTAAACCTCCACTGCCTGAAGCTAAGCTTGCCTATTACCGCCAGCTCGCTGTGGTCGGGGTGGACCTCCCGGTGGTGGGGATGGGTGAAAATACACTCCACCAATATGTTTTAGAGAGTTTTGAGTCACCATGTTAACCTTATCTTTTATATTTAACTCTTAGTTAAATAGTTCAAATTTTACCCTGTGTTCTTGTTTTATTATAATAAATAGTTAATAAACATACTATTAAAAGACAGGAGAATCCAATGTGGTTCATTATTGATATATCTATTCTTATCTATGCCTTCTGGATGATTCATATATTATTAAGAATATTATATCATTTAATAATATTGTATTTATTTTAAAAACCCATATATGTCAATTTTGACACTATTTGGTATTTTTTGTTAATGTCATAACATCATGATTACTTATAAAAAAATTTATTGAATCAGACATAACATGTAATATAAACCAATATAATTCATGGAATTAATCAAAATTATCAACTTACAATTATATTAATATTTATAATATCATTTATTTTAGTAATTCATTAATAAGGTAATTACTATATCTTCCTTTAATCATAAATAAATATAATTATTAAATTTCTAAAAATTATAAATAAAATAATATTATGTTGGAAATCATTTTAACATTATAATGATTATTTATATTTGAATTTATTCTATGCGTATCCTTATATTTTAAATGGTTTAGTTATTAAAAGAATGATATTTTATTCCTATAGTTTTTTTTGGTAGATATAGATTTATCCAATAGAATTAGTACATGTGTTAGGATAATTATAATATCATTTTTATCTTTAATTACCCTATTTACATTTATCTATGATAAATAAATTCAAAAGATACTATTCAAAAATAAATATTTTAATTTTACTGAACCAAATTTACTTTATAATTTATACCATTTCTCTTGGATTTTATAAATTCAATTAGGTATTACTATTCATAACTACTAGTTGTATTGGTCGTGGTGTTCTAGAACTCAATTTTTCGTAGATTGCAAGCTATGGTATTATTCAAAGGGAAACGTACCATTGAAGCATGGAGTGTTACAATATTATTATATAATTCACCAAAATTATTTTAATATATTTTAAACCCATGTATTTTGGTCATTTCATCATTATTTTATTGGTAAATACATGTTTTATAAAGGTGCCCTTTTCAATTCTTCCCGACAAACAATACAGATTGAAGTTAACTACCCGATTTATTAGACAATTTTGAGTACCGTCCATAATATATTTTGTATAATAATTATTCATCAGAATTCAGAAAATTTTATCATTAAAACCATTATTTTTACATTACTATATTATACATGCAATTATGATAAATATAAATAATTTTTCAAAAATAAATCTTCTTCGTAAACTAAAAATTGGTATTTCTCTCAAAAAATCCTCGGTTATTTTATTAGTGTATTTTAATATATTTTGACACATGCATTGAATTTTATGATTTGTTAATATTTATCTATTATTATTATCTTCTACAATAATTTATTCAAAGGTTTGTGATCAGTTTGACTATGGATATTCTATCTTGATACAATTCACCATACAACTCGTAATGGTTATGGATTTTGTTTACATATTGGGAAAAGTTATTTACATTCCATATGCATATGTTTTTTATGTTTAACCCCATTTATATTATGAAATCATTTGGAATAGTAAGTGATGGGTGAGGATCTCTATAGTACCTTTATGAATCGATAGGTCTCACGAGAGAAAACATATACGGGTTCAGCTCTGGCCCTACAAATTTCTTTTCAGATGTCTTGGTCGAGGACTCGATGATATGTTTAGATGTTTTGAATTATGAATTCCCTAATTATGATTTTATTAATTATTAAATCTTGTGATTATTTGACTCCTATGATATCCATTGTTATGTTTCATGTTATTATTTATATGTAATTAATTATTAATATTTTATTTTTTCCACTTAATCCTCATTACTATGTTCTAATGACATGTTTTTATTCATTCATTGTGAATTATTGTATAATTTAGATTTAACTGTTTTTATTTCCCATAATGAGCTTCTGATATCATATATTTGTTATGTTTTATATTTCCCTAGAATGTGAAGATGTATATTATAAATTACTTACAAGGAAAATATAATTGTGTATGGGTGTCTCTAATGGAATTTCTATATTTAATTTTCTTTTTAGATTTATTATAAATTAATATCTATAATATAGTTTCCAAAATAACTAAACTGACCAGTCCATTGGAATTCAAGTCTTTTATCTATGATAATGTATTAATAGATGCCGTTGGTTCTGTACTACTGGGGTCGGGGTCATTATAGATGGGATTAGAGCATGATTTTTAAAAACCATATAAACTATATTTTGAAAAAATTTACTAGGGAGCATAACACTCTGATGGAATTTGAGTATAATCAAAGAATAACATCCTAAAAGTCTAGTTAGGTATATATTATGTGGTTCTTCCTTTAAATACATCTATATGTTAACAATATAAGTGGATGTTGTTCCATCCCAAAAGTACCTAGTGGTAACAACTCTGAAAATTTGTCTAGGACAGGACAAAGTGTTAACATGTGTACAATAAATGGGCTTATTAGACAAAATGATTGATAATCCTTGGGGGTGTTATTAGGATAATTTATATTTTATTTATAGACCATTATGAAGGATTTATAAGTAAATATTTCCCAAAGGAATATAAATTTATGATTACATGATTAGATATGCAAACAAATTAAATTTATGTTATTTTACTATTGATTTATATTATGAATTATGATTCATAACCATATTTTTTGTATGACATTATTAATAAATATAACCTAATAGAAGGAATCAAAATTGTATCAACGTGCATATCCCATGTAGGAATTTCCCTCAAATATAACAAAATAATATTAATAATGGAGTTGTGACTGGTTTTGATAAACTTATAACTATACTAGGTAAAATGAATCATATTATGAAAAATAATATTTCCCATATTAAAAAAATCCTAATCCACAATAAGGAGGAAACATTTTATAATGATTTATGAGAGAAAAAATTACATAATTCAAATTGTTCTAAAAACACAATTTTGTTGGATCAGGGGATATTTTACATATAAAAGATATTTCTCACGTTAATATGAAATTAATGTGACTAGGTTATCATAAAATGTATCATCTATGAAGTGATTATAATCAATGGTGGTCTTTGAATCAAAATAGAAAGGAGTAATAATAAAATTAAAATATCCAATGGAAATATTTTAAGGAAATTTTTCCTACAAAATTATTTTCATCAATATTAGAAAAAAGATATAGAATGTCAATTCATGAGTCTAGAAAAAAGAAGATGAAATTTATTCAATTTATGAAGACAAACTTATATGGATAGCAGGGCATGTCACAAACTACATTCACAATTACAGGGTAATGATCGATTGATTCTTTGATGATTTATAACAATTCATTCAAAGGTCACTGGTCTTGAACAAATATCATCTTAATAATATATAATCTAATTTGATTTCAATACATATAAGAAATTATAGATTAATTATTAATTTAAAGGGAAAATATATAAGACGAGGGAAGAAGAAAAATGAATATATAATGGGAATAACTTAATAAAAATTTTATAAATTGCGATACTTGTGGGAGGATTCAGCCTAGATCTTACACAAAGGGAAATCATGTCTATTATATTTGTTGAGAAAAATGAAAAACATGCTTGTGATTCCATGGGAATGAAGAAGGAAACTAATTTTCAATAATACAATTGTCACGTGATCAGACACTATTAAAATGATGGTCCTAATAATTAAGGAATCCTTCCCTATAAAAGGCTAGTGGGTCAAGTCCAATCTTAGGAGATTTAAACTACCGATGTTGACGTTCCTAATGATGTGGTGTTAGGTATGCTAATCCATTCCACAATCTTATCAAAAGATTTATTTAATTTGGGATCATCACATTATTTTATATCATCCATGTTTCTTAATAAATTATGTAGTTTCCTTTTGATCTATTAAAGGATTTATGAGTCAAATATATTAAAGGATTTATCATTGAAATAAATATGTGTTGGATATTCCCCATTATGGCACATAATCATTCTTTAGTTTTAGAACATGTCATCATTTCTATGTCTAAATTAGATAGAATCCTTATTTTTGACATGATTTAAAAAATATTATGTGAAAATATATTTTAAAAAGAAAGAAATAACGATTTTGGTGGAATATTTTGAATCCCTAATATTTAGATCAAAATACTTATCATATGAGTCTTACCTAGATTCTCCTCAATGATCTCTTCTAAATTAAATTCTTGGGGAGGAAGAGAACCGTAATGACCCGTCGATTATCATTTCATTGAGATTACAATTAGTCATTACATGGCCTTAAGGATCATTCCCCGATACCAATGGACGATAAAAAATGACAAATGGTATGACAAAAAAGTGGGGATGATTTTCCCTATATGAAACAAACCGTTGAAACAAAAAATCATATCCAAACCATTCACTATATGATGCATGAAAAAAGAAAGACCACTAATAAACTTCAGGTATCTCAAGAAAACATCAATTTGTGAGATATCAGAAGACTAATCATGTATCAAAGTAAAAAATGGATAAAATAATCATGAATCTCTATAGAGTACATAACTCTACTCCCCACATGATCTAACCTACACAATCACCGAACTTCCCAAATAACATGAGGTGGAGCTAAAAACGTGGGAAACATTACCTTTTCTCCTGTCTCAAAAGATATCATCGGAAAAAGTACCATAGTGCCAAAGCACGAGTGAGAATAAAACACCATAGGTTTTCAACATTTACTTCCCTACTCACAACACTACGATAGAAAAGATATTCACATTTATATAAAATTGTTTATATAAAAAATTTCCAAAAATATTTATAAAAAAATATAAACAAGTTTCAAAAATCGTTAGCAACCAATTGATAACAAAAATAACTATAACTAATTTTAGGGAAGTTTTTTATAGAAAAATAACTATTAAATGCTTAAAAGAAATTCATATTATCATTTGGACTACCCACTCCATATTTCGCAACACACCCACACATGCATGATTTATTTTATTGTTCCATAGTCATGAGAGGTCTCTCGTTCAATTACCATGTGTTCCAATGACAAACGCCCCCAATCTAGGGTCATGTACCCTATTTTCCGATGGTAATTTTCCCTTATTATTATCTTGTTAATAATGAACTCCCACCAACATTATTTAAGCCAAAAATATCCCTTTCCAAAATAACCCACTACAATAAAACTGAATATTCAATGAAAACAAAAGAACCAGAAATTACAATGAAACATTACATTTCAATAAAATATTCCCTTTTATTGAAAACATCCAATCTAATTCATGTGCCAACAATCCGAAAAAATAACTTTTAAAATCCATATTTTAAAACCAAGAACACTAGAAGTTTAGTCAAACTCCTAATATTCCAAATTTGAAAAATAGAAACCCAAATTGGTTCCCAAAAAGTATTAAACATCCAATCACAATAAATTCAATACCAAATATTCAATTTGAGATCAAAAAAATAAGTTCTTTTAATAATAGTCGATAATGATTCCACATCCCTCAAAATTCTTGAGGAAACCCCCAACGAATGAAGAACACACAAGAAAACTGAATTGATTCTCTAAGAAACCACCTTAAATATTTTTCTGTGGACAATCAAGACCAAATTTTAATATATATAGTATCCACACACCTAGATCTCCCCTGATAAGAATAGATCTGTGAAACCAAGAAAATATGATAAGTGGATCTATGTATATCTAAGTAACTGACCATGAATAAAGAAGAACAATCACATACATCAAAGATATAGCTTTGATTCCCTAAGGTAAGCCTTAGGATTTCCTTCGGGAATATGAGAGAACCTTATTAGGACTTAGGAGAAAAAATCCCATTTGATGGATGATTTAGGTACAAAACGAGGGAGATATGGAAAAAACAACTGAGATCCTATTTTTATAGGATCTCATTCGGACTCTGTGCACGGTTTTGTTGATTCAATAAGGTTTTACTTATAAATATTCCATTCCTTTATACTTTTGGGAGATTGTTGAGTCAATAATGGTTCCTTATGACTTTATAAACCTTCTATTTCTGAAAATCACAAACACCTTATCTTAAGGAAAATTTCATTTTACCTTATGCTTTCGTTCTATAAGGAAAATTTCCTTCCCCAAGGAAATCCATCCTC
Organism: Viscum album; assembly: GCA_963277665.1. Lineage (NCBI taxonomy): Eukaryota > Viridiplantae > Streptophyta > Magnoliopsida > Santalales > Viscaceae > Viscum > Viscum album. The sequence continues at coordinate 1,718,906,252 of OY728130.1, forward strand.
ATTATCTTTTTAATTGTTCATTATTATTTCTTAATATAAAATTTTGTTTCATATATGAAAACCTCAGAATCATATATTACATAGACAAAGAGAATTTTTTTCAGGATCCGAATTCAGGTTACGAATTCTCTGAATTCAGACTCCAAACTTTTTTGAGTTCTGAATCCCAGTCCTCTAAATTCAGACTCCGAACTCTTATGAGTTCTGACTCCGAGTTCTAATTAATTCTGACTCCGAATGTTTTATGTTCTAACTCCGAATTCTCATGAGCTCTGACTCCATACTTTGTAAATCCAGATTCTGAATTTCCTTGAAAGTCAGACTCATAAATTCTATAGAGTTCTTGTTCTGAATTCCTTTAAAAACAGAATCATTATGTCCTTTTATTATAAACACTGAATATTTTCATGGTTAGACTCTAAACATTTATTTTCTTCCATTCTAAATATTTGATTATGGTTATGTAACCATATTTTTTCTTGTAATTTTATTTTTTATAAAATGGTGTCGTGCTTTCATTTACAAACTAACTATTTTTTGAGTGATATGTGTATAGATCCCTCTAAATTTCAAGGAAAAAATGATCATTGAAGGAGGGAGTCGACTGTCGGAGTTTTGCATATTAATAAGAGCTCATATGAAAGAGCTCAAAACATTGATAAACTGTTATACGACTATAGAGATTCCATGCTATTGAAGTGATTTCTAGAGAGATACTCTCATGATGTTTGTGTACTAAACAGCTTGTCGAGATTTGCATTGTGCGTCTCTGAATGTTTCTGAGTAAATTCAAGGGATTCCGGGGATAGGATGACAGAGGTGCTGACTACCTTAATGTTCGAGGACTTCCTTGCTAAAGACGACAAAGGTGTCAACTACCTTAAAGATTATGTCATTTGGGGATATCATGACAAACTCCAATCTTCATATCAAGGGCTTACCCTAGTGTGGGTAAGACAGACTATCTGGAATGTATAAATCAAAGCACCTTTATACAAGGTTGTTGCATACCCTTCTGTTTGGTTTATAAGACTTACTACTTCTTACTTGTTTGTTTCATGTTTTCCACTATATTTTGATTATTGAGGAAAGTATAAATATCTTATACGTCTTTATACATGTATACTCTGATCTAGTAAGATAATATATACTTTAAGGTAGAATCTTTATCTTTGTAAAATTTTGTTAAGTTTCATTTCTGGATTCACTTTTACAGAATTGCTTTCTCGGTATTATATTTATAGAATCCATCATGTTCATAGAACTAGTGGATTTGTGAATTACCTTTTTATATTTTCTAAACAATAGAAAGGTTTCATACCAATTTCAAAAGTTCTGAAAGAACTTTTAAAGTATAAAATTCAACCCCCCTCATGTATTTTGAGAATTTTTAGATAATTCCTTCAATATCTATATTATTTTGATCATACATTTGGAATTATAGAGTATATCATACTCCAAATACCATCTCAAAAATTGTTATAAGAGGTTTCCAACCTCATACTTTGAACCAATTAAAAAATTTGTTTTAGAGGATTGGTAAAAGCTAAATTAATATCACGATTAGATTTAGAAGAGGATTCATCTTCCTTTTATTTCTAGAATCAGTTTGTCAGATTCATAATGTTCAGAATTTTTTTATTATAGATACCCTTGTTCTATATTTTTCTTGCGGTGGAATTTTTGTCTTGTTTACAAACCTTATTACTAAACAGTTTGTGTGAATATAGTTTTCTCTAAGATGGCATGATTCAATGTCGGTTCCATTGACAACCTAAATCCAAATAGACAACAAATCTTTGATGGGAATGATTAAAAATATTGGAGAGATCGCATGAACACATTTATTATCAATACTGGAGTGGACAATTTTGTTATGCTTGCTGGAGGATATAAAATCCTTTACAAGGAAGTAATTACCTTCACTAACAAAGGAAAACATGAATATCAACTGAATTATAAGGTACACAATACATTTCTTTGTTCCATGACTACAAATATATATAGCCAAATTTCATCTTGTGAAATAGAAAAATGTATATGGAATAATCCTGAATTACACACTTTGGAACTTCCAAAGTTATTGAAACTATAAGATCCATGCTCAGAGTTTAATATCATTGTTTTTTATTTCCTTATTCAGAACCCATATGTATGGTGCAACAGATATTCATGACTATAATTAATAGTTTACAATCCATGGGTGAGAAAGGATTAGACGATGAATCCCTTATTGATAAGATCATAGACATCATGCTTAATGAATGGGAATACAAGAGAATAGCTATTGATGAGAATAGAATGGTTACTCAGATTTCAATTGATGAACTTTTTGGAACTCTTCTTCAACATGAGACTAGAATGAAGAGTGATGCTGACAACATTAAGAAGAAGAATTGGAATGGTAGTGTTTCTTTTACTACAAATTCAAATCATATGAAATCCAAAAATCTTGAGAGAGTTACTAGATCCAAATCTATGTGAGTTGTTATATATATTGAATCTAGTGGAAGTGAATCTTTAGAAAATGAACTAGACAATCTTTCTCTAAGGATAAAAAGATAGCTGGATTAAAGAAAATTCAATCCAGATATAAGAAGAATGAATGGAAAGATAAGAAATATTCGGAAGTCACATGTTATGAATGCAATAGAGAAGGAAATATAAGACCTGATTGACCTATGCTTAGGAGAAAGGAAAGATAACAAAAGCACTCTGAGATAAATAAAAAGAATTAATACAAAGCTAACTTCAAGAATGTATTGAATGGTAAGGACACCTGGAGTGCTATTGGTGGAGACTCATTAGATTAATCATCAGATTATGAATCTTCTAGACAAAATAATAATGGTCTAATAGCCATAATACCTATTGGAAATCATTCTTTTATGGATAAGGAACACAATGATGAATCAATGACCAATGTTTATTTAAATTAAAATTATAATAATGATAAATACTATGAATCATCAGATGAATAATCTTCTTCTGACGAAGATGATACTTTACCTACCTATGAAGAAGTTTCTAGGTTTTCCAAGCTTCTTGGGAATGAAAATTCTAAAGTAAAAAAAATAATGATAAGGAAATTTTTTGGATTTCTATACATGCTATAGAAATATTAGATATTTCAAATTATCATTATAAGAAAAACCATGATTTTGAATATATTTCAAAAAATATTATAGAAGTAAATTCTGAGAAGGATAATCTTTCTAATGATTTGGGTAATTTAATTTGTATGAAAAATGTTTTTGAGTTTACATCTAGTTCAAAAGATAATGTTTTGGAGGATAAGAACATAGTTATCAGAGTAAAGTTAGAAATGTTTTCCCTTAGGAAGTTTTTTTCAAACATTACATTAGGAAAGGAAAATTTTGATAAGATAAATTCTCAAATATGACCTCTAAGGAATAATTATGGATTTGATTATACTAGTTCTAAACCGATTTTTAGTAACACTTATTTTGTTCCTCAATGTGCTCCATTCTATACTAAGTGTCAGTGTGGTGGATAGTGGGCCAAAAATTGTTCCCTAAACAAAACTCAGTATATAGGATTTCATAAATCCTATTTTTCTATGAAAATTTGGGAGTCAAAGATATTGCTTTCAGAAATTTTTAGATCCAATGAAATTTGGGTTCAGAATGTATAACTATTTTTTTCAGGAAATTAACAAAAGTACCAACAGCAATACATGGTACATGGATAGTGGATGTTCCCGGCATATGACTGGTAAAAAAAACTACTTTAAATATTATCAAGATGAAAGGAGGGAAAGTAACCTTCAAAGACAATTTGAATGTTGAAATTACTGGTATAGGTAACATCATTCTTCTTGAAAAAACATTGATTTCAAATATTTTTTTTTGTTAAAGGTATTAAGCACAATCTCATTATCATATGTCAATTATGTGATGAAGGTTACCTTGTGAATTTTATTAATGACAAGTTCTTAGTACAAAATTACAAGGAAGATTTTCTTCTTTCTGAAAATAGGAAAGAGAATGTTTACACACTAAACATAGAAGACCAGAGGAGCCAAGACATACCTTCCCTTAGTGAAATGGAAGATCACTCTTGGTTGTGGCATAGAAGGTTATGACAGTGTAACCATATGAACATATGAAATCTCTTTATCAAAAGATTATTTAAGGATCTATCAAATAATTTATTTGATTCTATAAATGTTTGTGATCCTTGTCAATATGGAATAAAACATAAATCATGTTTTATATCAGTCAGTGAAGTCTCAACTATTGATGCATTATAGTTAGTGAATATGGATCTTTTTGGACCAACAAAAACTGGAAGCATTGGAGGCCAATATTATGTATTTTTTTATATGATGATTACACTAGATTTACGTGGGTCTGTTTTCTAGCAATGAAATCTAAAGCTTTTTCTTATTTCAAATGTTTTAGAGCCCAATTAAAAAATGAGAAAAACCTTCAATTGATAACTATTCATAGTGATCGTAGAAGAGAATTTCAAAATTCTGATTTTGAATGATTTTGTAGTTGAAAAGGCGTTAATCATATCTTATCAGCACCCAGAACACCTCAACAGAATGATGTTTTTTAATGAAGAAATAGACTTTTTTAAGAGATAACATGAACCATGTTGAGTGATTATTCTGTATCCCATCATTTTTTTCCTGAAGCAATATGTACCAATTTTTATACTATAAATTGAGTTTTGATTAAACATTTTCTTAATAAAACTCATTATGAGTTATGTAATGATAGAAAACCTAGACTTTGCTACTTTAAGGTTTTTGATTGAATGGTATTCAATTGGAATACTAAAAACTAGAAGTTACTTATGAAATGAAGTAGAACATATAGAATTTCTCTCCCAATTAGTACCAAAAATCACTTATTATGCTTTATGTGATGATGATTGGATTAAATCTATGCAATATGAACTAAATTAATTCGAAAAGAATAATGTCTGGACCTTGGATGAAACACCTAAGGAAATATCTATTATTAAAGTAAAATTGGTTTTTAGAAAAAATTGTGATAAAAATGGAAACATATTAAGAAATAAAGCTATATTGGTTGCTAAAGGCTATAATCAACAGGAAGGAATAGACTATAAAGAAAAATATGATGTAGTGGCTAGACTTTAATCTATTCAAATTTTACTATCCTTTACATCATTCTTCAATTTAAAACCTTTTCAAAAAGACGTGAAAGGTGCTTTCCATAATGGTTATGTTCAAGAGGATGTTATTGTTGAACAACCTCTTAGGTTTGATGATACAAAACATCCTGAACATGTTTTTAGACTTACCAAAGCTTTGTATGGACTTAAGCAATCCCCTAGAGCCCGATATGATAGACTTTGATGATTTTTTCTTCAAAATAGTTTTGTTAATTGAAATTCAGATCCAACCATTTTTAAAAAGAAATATAAGTCAAATGTTATTATTGTTCAGATTTATGTTGATGACATTATATTCAGTTCAACTCATCAGTCATTAATTGATTCCTTTGCGGATCTAATGAAATCTGAGTTTGAAATTAGTATGATGGGTGAGTTAAAAATTTTCTGTGGTTTTCAAATTTCTCATAAACCAAAAGGAATATATATATCCCAACATAAGTATAATGAATATGTTCTTAAAAAATATGGATATGACAACACTAAGAGTATTAGTACTCCCATTGGTACTTTAAACACTCTTGATCTTGATTAAGCTGGGAAACCAGTAGATCAAACATCCTTTAGAGGTATGATAAAAATTCTTCTATACTTGACAGCTATTCATCTATAAATAATGTTTTCAGAATGATTTTGTGAAATATATCAATTAAAACCCAATGAATCACATTTAAAGGGTGTGAAAAAAAATTGCTACATAAAGGTACCAATTGATTTAGGACTCTTCCATAATTCTGGAAATGATTTTATTCTAAAAAGTTTTTCAGATGCTGAAGTTTGAGGATGTAGATTGGATTGAAAAAGTACATCCATAACCTGTAATTTCTTATTAGATTCATTAGTTTCTTGGCCATGCAAGAAGCAACAATTATTAACACTTTCCACTACTGAAGCTGAATATGTAGCAGCTCGGAGTGGTTGTGATCAAGTGTTGTTGATGCAACACACACTCATAGAATATGGTTTATGTTTTACCAAAAGACAATTTTTTTGTGATAATATTAGTTTCATTTATTTACTAAAAAACAACAGATATCACTGTCATGCAAAAAATCATAGATATTTGGCATCACTTTCTAACGGATCACACACAGAAAGGAGATATCATTTTTCAAATTATCGGAACACATGATCAACTTGCTGATATTTTCATAAAATACTTACCATATGATAGGTTTCAATACATTAAATATAAGTTAGGAATGATAACTCTAAGATAATATTCCTCATTAAATTTCTATTGAAATCAATATATTTATAGTAATAATGTCTTTTTCATATGGAGAGTGCATTTTCTTGTTAGTTAAATAATAATTTTCTGAGTTAGTTTTCTGTTCAAAATATTTCGTAATGAAAATTTTCAATGGTAGTTTTCTTTTAAAAATTTTCATAATGAAAAGAATTGTAGTCACAATTCATTACAATTTTTTTTAATGAAATATTTCATAGTTGGTTTTCCTTTGAAAATTTTCTTAATGATAATTTTCGTCCACAAAATTTTCATGATGATGATTTTCTTACTCAAAAGTATTTTGTAATGATGTTTTTATTTTCGTATTTTTTTGAGAATATAAGGATTATTCAATAATAATATCCACTATTACAAATAATCCTCTTAGCAATCCGAATGTTATGTTCTATTTCGTGACTTTCGTAATCATATTTTACTTACTGGTATTTTTATTTGCTGTTTAAAATTTTTAGGATTCTCATTTCCTTAAATCCAATTTTTTTTAACCTCAAAAGATTGTATTCAATCATGTTTTCCATGCGGCTATCATTTCAACCATCAGATCTAATGAGTAGTATCCTCAACCATTAGATTTACATTGGAAGTTCAACCATCACTTCAAACACCTATATAAAAGACCCTTGAAGGGTTGTCCCACATTATATTTCAAGACTTTCTATGCTGAATCTCTACCCCTCATTTAAAATCCCGTCTCAAACCTCTCAAATCTTACTCAAATCCATATGTTTGTTGAATTTATTTATCAAGAGATGTCAAATCTCAATCCAATTTCGGAGTGGCAGATTTATAGAGAGCATTTGGTCCATCCGATTTTTTTCTCCATGTACGATTCCATTATATTCAAGATCATCAGGTTGAATAGATGGGAAAGCGGTTGTATATCAATTCCAGGAGCTCAAGATGTAGTTTATCTGGATTCTATTGGAGAGTTTTATGAATCTGTGATCTTTCTCAAGGAAGAAGATAAGAGATCATTTTCTTTCAATAGATATAGAAAAAAATATTCCCATTTATACACAAAGGTTACAAGTTTGGTAGGGTTTTCTTATGAAGGGGAAGCTGAATTCTGTTCCCACAATATGACAGATGTTTAAGGATGTTTTGTAAAAGTGAAACATATGGAATGCCTCAATCATAATGATATCGACACTCTGAAGATTGATCACCACTCTACAAATATTAGGATCCTTGATTTATGGGTTCAAGGTTTAAACAATCCGAGAAAGGGTGACAAGGAAATGTTGTAGAAGAGTGAAATGTTCCTTTTTTTATTCTTCGTAAACCAAAGGAAGATAAAAATGATGAAGTATATTCTAATTATGATTGAAAATACTTCGAAATTAAACCTGAAGGCTCAAATTATCATGTACTGGACCATTTTTTCAATGTTAATAGTTCTGTTCCTTGAGTATTTCAAGATTCCTAGCAGTTCCAAGGCAAGGAATTGAAAATTCATGTTTTTAAGTCATGATACTTTGAATAGAATAATTATTAGTTTTTCTGAAGACTCTAGATAATTTTATGATCTACCAGATGAAGAATTTGAAGCTGTTCTGAAGAATTCATAAGTTGTTGAACCATCGAAAAAGGTTGGAATGAACAGAATGTTGAAAGAAGTAGAAGAGTGAGATAAAACCCCAAAAGATAAATCATCCCAATCTGCACATCTAAAGCCCAAGAGCCATGTTATGGATTGGATCATGCTGAGGCCAAGTCATTAAATGAGAAGACCGCTGATGAACTTGAGAATCAAGCTAACGAGAAGAATAAAAATAAGAAACTGATTGAAGCTGAGATAGTCCAATATCTTTTTATGGCTACTGAAATATCATCCGATAATTTTCTGGTACCGCAATAATTCATGGTATATTAATTACCAGTAACTCCGGGTAAGAAGTTGTTCAGTTTGGAAAAATCCCAAGAAATGATTTTTGAAGAAAAATGAGAAGAATAGGTCGAAAGTAGTGGTGACTCCAAAGATTATATAAATAATGTTGACGATAACCATGATAAGATAATCCTTTCCATGAAACTATCAATCTGAACTTCTTATGTAGAGTCTTCAAAGATCGTAACTCATAGGAATGACGAGGAATGTGAAGATGAGAAGGGTGAAGAGGAAGTTAATAAACTGTCTGAGGAAGAAAGTTCAAACCATGATTTCATACATATTGAGGATGATGAGGATAGAGCTGAGCAAAAGAATATAGATAGAGATAGAATTGTTCAGATTACTGACAATGAACACAAATCTCAGGTTGAGGAAGTCATTCTGAGAACTGACAAAGGTAAACAGGTGGATGTTGATACACCAACTAAAGTAGTTGTGAAGAAGAAAGATGTTGTTGGAACATCAAAAAAGAAGGTTGTTGAGCTAGAGAATGAACCCTCACCAAGAAAAGTCTCAGATTCAGAATCATCTTTACTTGGACATGATTTTGTTGTCCAGTCATTGAATAAGTTGGTTGGAACTGAAGTGCCCAGATCAGTGTGAATCACTGAGAGGGGGAGGGGGTGAATCAGTGATCCCTTAAAACTTTTTACTAATTGATTCTTAATCAATTAAACCTCTATGGCTGGTTAAAGCCTCGATCCACTCTTCTTGTATCTCTCAACCTTTCCCGGATAATGCAGTAATGAAAAGGCACAGGACACAAGGATTTACAAGGTTCGGCACCAAAGGCCTACATCCTTGCCATGCTCTCCAAGCATGGATTCTCCCATTATAATCTGTTAGTATTACAATGGTCGATACAGCTTCCCACCGTATCTCTCCTGAGTCCCACAGGAGGGTCTTTATACTGCGTCCCACAGTGTTACCAGAGTCCCACTGGCCTGCTCCAGAATCCCACTGAAGACTTCTTCTCCCTGAGTCCCACAGGGTCTTCTCCTGGCTCCTCGAGTCGCACTAGTAGCTCTTCTTCTCTTTAAGTTCTTCAAGTATCCTCAGCAGCCTGGGATAAAGGCTGCTGGCCTTGCTCTTCTTCTGATCACTTGTGGTGAACAGGTCTTCTCGTCTTGCTCGGGCTTTATCACCTTCTTCTAAGGATGACCCGGCTTCTCTCCAATTACTGAATGCTCAGACAAATAATATCTTTATCTTTGGTCTGGTCCAGTCTCTGTTGCACACCACTGATTTAGCACTGTTCACGTGTGCACGTGCATGCATGCATGCATGCACTCTCCTTTTCTTCTTCTTGGTGCAGTAGACCCACAAAGGGTGTAATCAATTATAGCACACACCTTCTTCTCAGACTTCACACACTTTATGCAATTTGCTTACACACTTAGAGTGTGTTCTACTTTAGTGTGGAACTTCTTATTTTACTTCTAAGTGTATACACACTTCTTAGTGCACACACCTAGGTTCGGCCTTCTTGTTTCTTTGCACACAAAAACTTCTTCACTTTGGCACACACTTGAGCTTGGCCTTCACGCTTCTTGTTGCACACTCTTAAATAGCCGTAGGGTGTTCCTCTTCAATTTGCACACACACACACTCAAATGAGGTGTGGTCTTCACTTCACCCACACAAGGCTACGGCCTTTCACTTGTTCAATGTGCACACAAAGGCACAAAAGGCCTCGGCCTTACTTCTTCACCTCTCACACACACAAAGTGTGGTATGCTTGGCCTCAACTCTTTTGCACACACTCAACCCGTAGGTCCTTCACTTAGCACTTGTGCACACACTTCGGTTCTCCTTTATTTGCACACCTTCTGCCCGTAGGGCCTTCTTCTTTATGCACACAAAAAATGTATGTCTCGGCCAAGGGGTGTTCAACCAGAACTCCTACTCAAGTGAGGCGCGCAAGGGGTGCGGCCCTCCTTCTCTTCACAGCCGCACTAATTCCACTGGCCGTGGGTCGCGCAAGCCACAAGGCACGCAAGTGCAAGACACAAGGCAGCACACCTCACTGCCATCTTCAAAAACACAAGCACAAGGTGCAAGGGCCACTGCCGCGCAAACACCTCCTGCCACGCAAATCCGCGGACAGAGAGGGATGCAACCTCGGGCGCGCAAGAATGCGGCCTCGGGTTCTTCCTGTCGCGCAAGGGAGTAGGCGCGCAGGGAACTCCTCCTCCTCCTTCACCTCTTTCGCGCAAGAGATGCGCGAAAGGAACTCCTTCGGGCCTCGGGTGGCACCGAGAACAATAGCCGCGCAAAGTTTTTGCGCGGTGGCTTCTTTCTTCGCGAGGCAGAGCACACGCGGGACTTCGGGTATTCAACAGAACTTCAGCAACCTTAATGAGAGCCTCGGCTCTCTTTTTATAGGCAGAGAAACGCCTCGGATCATCCGCGTGGGATATCTTCAAATCCCCGAAGATTTCGGGATTTCAAGATTTCCTTAAATCTTGTTTTTCTTTTTATTTCACGCGGGTTTCTTCCTCTATCTTTCCTCCTCGTGCATGCGACTCATAACGCATGCACGGCCTTCGGTTAAGGTCCAAACCATGCAGAAAATAAATCACGTGGCCTCGCATCTCCGGTTGCTTCGGCCAACCTCGAAATCTCCCAAACATTGCATGCATGCCTACTTTTGTGCACGGATGTGATCATTACATCCAGACGAACTCAATGGAGCCTTCGGCGTTGGAAATGGTGGCCCGGAGCTCGAAATCGGTGCTCGGGTGGCCTCTGGTTTGACGGCGGCTGCGGGTGGCTTCGCATGGCGCGGGGAAGAAGACGCGCGGAGAGCCGTTGGATTAAAGATTTGGACGGCCGCGATCAGGCTGGGCCGCGGCGGATTAGATGGGCGGTCCAGATCGAGCGCGCGATGAATCGTGCGGCTGGGATTCGTTCCCGGTGAAAATCGCGCGTCCCACATCGAATTCTCTCGCGGAATTTCCGCGGTTAATAACCCTGCCGCTCCCTCATCCCGGCAATTGAATTCTCTCCCTCCACGGTGCCGCCCCGCACCGTGTTCACCCTGCGGGCGCGCTCTGCGCCCACTCTTGCTCCCTGCGGGCGCGCTCCTAGCGCCCACCATGCACTCTCCGGGCGCGCGGGCTTCACCACTGCGTGCCCTCGGGGGCTTATACACGGCCCCCCCTTGCCTCTTGAGCTTGCACCATGGGATCCCCCATGGGCGTGGCGCCTAGTGCCCATATGAGCCGTGGGGTTGAACCCGTGGGCTGGCCCTTGGTGGCCTATTTTTTTTGGCAAAGGACAGAATAATGCTTTGTATAAAAACAAAGTACTCCCAAGTGTAAAATTCCAAATCTTCCAAGCCATCTTCCTCATTTCTCCTTCTTCCTCTCTTCTTCTTCAATTGAAATTCCTCCATTATTGTCAACATGTATTCATCACTTAGGAATGGAATTCCCGAAGGTTCTTCATCTTCAACCGAACTCCTGAATCACTTAAATTATTCAAAGTGCTTCATTGATCTAATCAGAGATCAATTGGGACTTCTTCTAATTCTCATGCACTAAGTAATAGTGCATGGACTTCTTCAGCTCACTTTATCCACTGAGATGGCTCTCTTAAACTCCTCATGCATTGTGAAGACAATGCATGGTCTTCAATCAATGTTGTGACTTTGTATCCAATTGATACAAGTTCTATGAACTTAAAGAACAGCTCCACAATCGTCAGATGTACATGGAGAATGTTTCAACCATATTCTCCAATGCCACTTAGTGAATCTCCTAAGTGACATTCATCTTAGTACCATCGCCATTCTCCTTCATTACCATCACCATCACATCCTTTGACATTCACATCTTGACATTCCTTGACTTCCATTCATTCCAAGACAACTTCATGCCTCATTGACAACAAATGCAACACAATGCACTTCAATCTCCCCCTTTGTATTTGTTGTCAATACACCACTCAGCACATATGAATGGGTCAATATGTGTGCCAATATTTTCTCCCCCTTATTGGCAATCAAATGCAAAGGTGTGGTGTGGTTCACTTTCAAAAATATCTTCCTCCCTTTGAATAGCATATTCTTGAAAATCACTAAGAGAGGGATGATGTCACATGTTCTCTTTAGCAAAGAACCTTTAGTAAATCAACTCTAAGTCTACTTGGGCTAACCCGGTGTAGAAAACAAGAGTGATGTAACCAAGGTACTCAATGCTGTCCAACATTCTCTACACATGTGAGATCATGCTTAGGGGTTTGAAAATTTTTCAGATATAACAATGAATTGCTAAATCCTGCACATACTTCACAAAACTCATTAGAAAGTTCAGTGCAATGATAAAGCTCCCCCTTTCATCCATTTGTCTTCAATCCATACTCCCCCTTAATTGACAAGATAAACTCAATTAAGAAACAAGGGATGAAATCATGATTGGAATACCTTCACTTTCTCAAGATGGTATTAAATCTTAGAATCCCATCTTCTTCAGATTGGCTCCCCCTCAAGGGGTGCACTCCATTCCTTCCAAACCATCCTCCAGCTGAGAATGATCATCATCTTCAATTCCCTGCAATGTCAGCACATGTAAATACCAATAGTATAAGGGAATAAGATGGAACCTCCTTGGTTCATCAATGTGAACAACAAGGTTGAGAAGATTCTCTCAACCGAGATGTCCCATTTTCACCAGTCTTCACACTTGCTCATTTGATCTTTATTGATGATTGTGCTGGTGTGGTTCTCAAAACATCTTCATGTGAAACCTTCTTCTTCCCTTTTGCTTTAGCCATTGCCAGAACTTCATCTTCAGCTCTTTGTAGATCTTTGGCAAGTTGCAACTGATTTGGCCATATGACAAGTAAATCATTTGGAAGTGTGGCCTCAGTTCTGGAAGTTCCACATGGTTCCTTTGATGCTGTCAAGCTACCTCTCTTAGGCAACTTGTTTTCAATCAATCCATTCTGCTTCTTCTGGATTGATTGTCTGTTTGAGTTCAGTCTGCTTCTATTTAGTTTCATGGCTTCTTTACAAAGGTCCATGTTGTGTCCTTTCTTTCCACAGTAGAAGCATGTTTTGGTGGTCCTTCTGGATGCATCACCCTTCGTGGACTCAGACTCAAAGGCCTTCTCTTCATTCTTCAACATCTTCTTGGGAGCTTTTTCAGCTTTCTTATGATTGCTTCCCAAGGATTCTTTCTGAGCCAGGTTCTGTGATCTTTTCTTCTTTTGAGCTCTGGATATAGTTGGAGACTGACATGTATCTTTTTGACCATTCTTGCAATCATCCCAGATGTTGTCAAGTAATCCAAATCTGTTAGCAGTAAACAGATGTCTCTGGACCTGTGGATGTTGCTTCTTTTCTTCTGGCTTGCTCCCCCTAGGCATGAGCTTCCTTTGTGCTTTGACATTTAGTGGATTGTACCAACAATCCTTTGCACAGTGCCCATACCTGTTACAACACCAGCATTGTCCCACAAATCTTGACCTTTTCAGTCCTTCTGATTGTAGGGTACTTTTCTTGACCTGTTGTGCTGTTTCAGGAGAACTCTCTTTCTTCACTGTCTTCATCCATACTTGTTTGGATTCATTCTTCCATCCTGCACTTTTAGTAGAAATACTTTTAGAAGCTTGAGTACAAGATGGTATGGATGGTACCTTCTTTCTAGAAGATGTTGCACTTTTATTGGAGGATGTCTTTCTCTTAGAATCATCCTGCTCAAGGTTCACTTGAGTAGCAACATTTCTTCTTTCAGCTGACTGGGAGGATTCAGCTTTGGGTGATTGCAGATTTTTCAATATCACCTCTAGTTCTAGGCATTTCATGTTAAGGGAGTTCTTCTCATCCTTAACTGTTCTTAGCCTTCCTTCCCATTTCTCTTCCAGCTGTTTCATCTGGTCTTCATGCACTTGCTTCATTTCAAGCAATGAGTTGTCCAGCTCCTTCACCCTTTTGACTTTGTCTTCTAGTTGAGCATCTCTGACAACCATTGACACTTTGTGCCTCTTTTCCAGTGCATGGAAAACTTCTTTGACCAATACTTTAAATATTTCTTTCTCAGAAAGGCTTCTTTGCAATTCTTCAGCAGTGTCTTCATATCTTTCATTGCAAAGAGATACTGTTTCATCTTTGGCATTTACCAGCTTTCTGAGAGTGTTGGTTATGCCAACCCTTTTTGCCAATTGGACTTCTAGAGAATTGGCTTCATCTTCTAGCTGTAATTTTTCTTCTTGAAGATCAAGGAGGCCTGTAGCTATACACATTGCAACTTCCTTGGGGACTCTCTTCTGAAGATATTTGATTGCATTTAGAAGATCATTGCTCCTTCCATCTTCATCACAGCTAGAGCAGGCTTCATCAGAAGAATGATAAAAGGAATTGTCATCTGATGTGACATTCACATTTCTTTCCATAGAAGGAGTTTCTCTGATTGCAGCAACCTTCTTCCTCATCTTCTTTGCCTGTTTCTTCATTCTGTTTTTCAGAGTCTTGGCAGATATCTCCATTTGAGGCTGTTCTTTCATTTCCTCAAATCTGCACTCCATATAGACTCCCTTGGATCTTTTAGAGGTAACCTCCCTCTGATACCAATTGAAGTGCCCAGATCAGTGTGAATCACTGATAGGGGGAGGGGGTGAATCAGTGATCCCTTAAAACTTTTTACTAATTGATTCTTAATCAATTAAACCTCTATGGCTGGTTAAAGCCTCGATCCACTCTTCTTGTATCTCTCAACCTTTCCCGGATAATGCAGTAATGAAAAGGCACAGGACACAAGGATTTACAAGGTTCGGCACCAAAGGCCTACATCCTTGCCATGCTCTCCAAGCATGGATTCTCCCATTATAATCTGTTAGTATTACAATGGTCGATACAGCTTCCCACCGTATCTCTCCTGAGTCCCACAGGAGGGTCTTTATACTGCGTCCCACAGTGTTACCAGAGTCCCACTGGCCTGCTCCAGAATCCCACTGAAGACTTCTTCTCCCTGAGTCCCACAGGGTCTTCTCCTGGCTCCTCGAGTCGCACGAGTAGCTCTTCTTCTCTTTAAGTTCTTCAAGTATCCTCAGCAGCCTGGGATAAAGGCTGCTGGCCTTGCTCTTCTTCTGATCACTTGTGGTGAACAGGTCTTCTCGTCTTGCTCGGGCTTTATCACCTTCTTCTAAGGATGACCCGGCTTCTCTCCAATTACTGAATGCTCAGACAAATAATATCTTTATCTTTGGTCTGGTCCAGTCTCTGTTGCACACCACTGATTTAGCACTGTTCACGTGTGCACGTGCATGCATGCATGCATGCACTCTCCTTTTCTTCTTCTTGGTGCAGTAGACCCACAAAGGGTGTAATCAATTATAGCACACACCTTCTTCTCAGACTTCACACACTTTATGCAATTTGCTTACACACTTAGAGTGTGTTCTACTTTAGTGTGGAACTTCTTATTTTACTTCTAAGTGTATACACACTTCTTAGTGCACACACCTAGGTTCGGCCTTCTTGTTTCTTTGCACACAAAAACTTCTTCACTTTGGCACACACTTGAGCTTGGCCTTCACGCTTCTTGTTGCACACTCTTAAATAGCCGTAGGGTGTTCCTCTTCAATTTGCACACACACACACTCAAATGAGGTGTGGTCTTCACTTCACCCACACAAGGCTACGGCCTTTCACTTGTTCAATGTGCACACAAAGGCACAAAAGGCCTCGGCCTTACTTCTTCACCTCTAACACACACAAAGTGTGGTATGCTTGGCCTCAACTCTTTTGCACACACTCAACCCGTAGGTCCTTCACTTAGCAGTTGTGCACACACTTCGGTTCTCCTTTATTTGCACACCTTCTGCCCGTAGGGCCTTCTTCTTTATGCACACACAAAATGTATGTCTCGGCCAAGGGGTGTTCAACCAGAACTCCTACGCAAGTGAGGCGCGCAAGGGGTGCGGCCCTCCTTCTCTTCACAGCCGCGCTAATTCCACTGGCCGTGGGTCGCGCAAGCCACAAGGCACGCAAGTGCAAGACACAAGGCAGCACACCTCACTGCCATCTTCAAAAGCACAAGCACAAGGTGCAAGGGCCACTGCCGCGCAAACACCTCCTGCCACGCAAATCCGCGGACAGAGAGGGATGCAACCTCGGGCGCGCAAGAATGCGGCCTCGGGTTCTTCCTGTCGCGCAAGGGAGTAGGCGCGCAGGGAACTCCTCCTCCTCCTTCACCTCTTTCGCGCAAGAGATGCACGAAAGGAACTCCTTCGGGCCTCGGGTGGCACCGAGAACAATAGTCGCGCAAAGTTTTTGCGCGGTGGCTTCTTTCTTCGCGAGGCAGAGCACACGCGGGACTTCGGGTATTCAACAGAACTTCAGCAACCTTAATGAGAGCCTCGGCTCTCTTTTTATAGGCAGAGAAACGCCTCGGATCATCCGCGTGGGATATCTTCAAATCCCCGAAGATTTCGGGATTTCAAGATTTCCTTAAATCTTGTTTTTCTTTTTATTTCACGCGGGTTTCTTCCTCTATCTTTCCTCCTCGTGCATGCGACTCATAACACATGCACGGCCTTCGGTTAAGGTCCAAACCATGCAGAAAATAAATCACGTGGCCTCGCATCTCCGGTTGCTTCGGCCAACCTCGAAATCTCCCAAACATTGCATGCATGCCTACTTTTGTGCACGGATGTGATCAGTACATCCAGACGAACTCAATGGAGCCTTCGGCGTTGGAAATGGTGGCCCGGAGCTCGAAATCGGTGCTCGGGTGGCCTCTGGTTTGACGGCGGCTGCGGGTGGCTTCGCATGGCGCGGGGAAGAAGACGCGCGGAGAGCCGTTGGATTAAAGATTTGGACGGCTGCGATCAGGCTGGGCCGCGGCGGATTAGATGGGCGGTCCAGATCGAGCGCGCGATGAATCGTGCGGCTGGGATTCGTTCCCGGTGAAAATCGCGCGTCCCACATCGAATTCTCTCGCGGAATTTCCGCGGTTAATAACCCTGCCGCTCCCTCATCCCGGCAATTGAATTCTCTCCCTCCACGGTGCCGCCCCGCACCGTGTTCACCCTGCGGGCGCGCTCTGCGCCCACTCTTGCTCCCTGCGGGCGCGCTCCTAGCGCCCACCATGCACTCTCCGGGCGCGCGGCCTTCACCACTGCGTGCCCTCGGGGGCTTATACACGGCCCCCCTTGCCTCTTGAGCTTGCACCATGGGATCCCCCATGGGCGTGGCGCCTAGTGCCCATATGAGCCGTGGGGTTGAACCCGTGGGCTGGCCCTTGGTGGCCTATTTTTTTTGGCAAAGGACAGAATAATGCTTTGTATAAAAACAAAGTACTCCCAAGTGTAAAATGCCAAATCTTCCAAGCCATCTTCATCATTTCTCCTTCTTCCTCTCTTCTTCTTCAATTGAAATTCCTCCATTATTGTCAACATGTATTCATCACTTAGGAATGGAATTCCCGAAGGTTCTTCATCTTCAACCGAACTCCTGAATCACTTAAATTATTCAAAGTGCTTCATTGATCTAATCAGAGATCAATTGGGGCTTCTTCTAATTCTCATGCACTAAGTAATAGTGCATGGACTTCTTCAGCTCACTTTATCCACTGAGATGGCTCTCTTCAACTCCTCATGCATTGTGAAGACAATGCATGGTCTTCAATCAATGTTGTGACTTTGTATCCAATTGATACAAGTTCTATGAACTTAAAGAACAGCTCCACAATCGTCAGATGTACATGGAGAATGTTTCAACCATATTCTCCAATGCCACTTAGTGAATCTCCTAAGTGACATTCATCTTAGTACCATCGCCATTCTCCTTCATTACCATCACCATCACATCCTTTGACATTCACATCTTGACATTCCTTGACTTCCATTCATTCCAAGACAACTTCATGCCTCATTGACAACAAATGCAACACAATGCACTTCAGGAACTATTCCGATTTTCCCAATCATAGACTTCAGATGTTAGATTCTTGAACACACACTAAACCAGAAAGCCGATTTAGTGTCTATGTAAATGGAAAAGTGTGTCAATATAGAGGAGAAATCAAATATTTTTCTATCAACTATGATGCCCATAAAAGGTAATGCTAGGAAATGATTGTCTGGTCAATGAAGAATGTTGAAGAATTTCGGATTCTTGATGAGTTTTGAGATAGTGTGAATGAGGATTTTGACACTGAAGAGAGTAAATTTTTGGATCTTACCAAGTCTTTTAAGTAAAATCTTACTCTGGAAAAGAATACACAGATGAAAAAAGTAAATGATCTGAATGAGTGGTTTTATTATGTTCCCCAAAGCTAGAAGAGAGAAACAGATCTTTAGATTAAGATTCAAGAAATGCTTGTTAAGCAGGAAGAATTCCTAATGGATTGGGATGAAATTCTCAAGGCTCGGCATGATAAAACCAAATCTCTTGAAATGAAATAATATAATCAAGTTAAAATTTATAAGAGAGTAGATTATGACCAAAAAGTGCACAAAACTATGAATACCACAGTAATGAAGATGTTTCTGAAGGAATAGAAAGGATAACCATGTGGAAATCTGATCTTTGGTTGTACTTTTCTTCCTTATACATATTCATTCTAATCACAATGAAATTTTTGGTTTCTTGTCTTTTGGATATGTTTTACTAATCATTCAAGTAACATAATTTCTTTTCCATTACCTCAAACTCTTTTTAAAAATAACAAAGGGGGATAAAAGGAAAAAATAATACTAAGTAAAGAAGATATATTCCTATGTATGGGGAGTTTATATAATGGAGAGTTTTCATTACCAAGATTTCCATACTGAAGATAATGAAAATCTCATTCTGGATATCAAGAATATGATCTTCAGTGTTCCAAATACAAAGGGGGAGTCAGTCGTATTAATCTTTCACTATATGATAAGAATGACAAGTTTTATATTTAGAGTCTAGAAATTTTTTTCTATGTCCTTAAATTATTTTTTGTAAGGATGTTTGTGCTTTCCAAAAATGAGAAGATTGTTGAGTCAATAAGTTTTTTCTTATGACATTTCCATTCCTTCATACTTGGGGGAGATTGTTGAGTCAATAAGGTTTCCTTATGACTTTACTATTCCTTCTTGTTTTGAAATTCAAAAACATATTATCTTAAATGAAATTTCATTTTACCCTATGGTTTTCCTCTATAAGGAAAATTTTCTTTCCCCATGTAAATTCATCCTTACCATGTTTTTAATCATTTATTAATATATATAAATATAAAATTTGGCATCATATCTAAAAACCTCAGAATCATATAATACATAGATAATGTGCATTCTATATTCAGGATATGAATTCAGGCTACGAGTTCTCTAAATTTAGACTCCAAACTCTTCTAAGTTCTATCTCTGAGTCCTCTGAATTCAGACTTCGAACTCTTATGAGTTCTAGCACTGAGTTCTAGTGAATTATGACTTCGGACTTTGTATATTCTGACTCCGAATTCTCATGATCTCTGACTCTGAAATTCTTAAGTTCGGACTCTGAATTCTCATGAACTATGACTCTGAACATTGTAAATATAGGTTCCTAATTTCCATGAAATTCAGAATCTGGAATTCTATAGAGTTCTGGATCGGAATTCCATAGAAAATAGAATCTAAATATCCATGTATTATCGAAACTAAATATGGTTTTGGTTTGATTCTGAACTTTTATATTCTTAAATTCTGAATACTTGACTATCTTATTTAACCATATTTTTGCTTACACTTGTTTTTGTTATAAAATTATGTCATGATTTCAGTTTCTAACTAACCGTTGGAAGAGTGACATGTTTACAGGTCCCTCCGAATGTCAAGGAAAAATATGACCATTGGTGGAGGGAGCCCACCATTGGAGTTTTGACTACAAATAGTAGCTCATTTGAAAGAGCTCAAAACATTGATGAACTATTCTATGACTCTAGTGATTACATACTGTTGATGTGATTTATAGAGATAGACTCTCGTGCTTTGTGCGTACTGAACACCTTGTTCATATTTTGGTCATGCAACTCCAAATTTTGTTGAGTACATTCAATGGAATCCAAGGATTGGAAAAAAGAGGTCCTAACTACCTTAATGTTCCAGGACTTCCTTGCTAAGGAAGATAGAGGTTCCAACTACCTTGAGGTTGATGTCTTGCGGGGATATCAAGATAGGCTTAGATCTTCATCTCGAGGGCTTACCCTGGTGTGGGTATGACATAATTTATTTTACGTATAAATAAAAGGACCTTTATCAATTGTTATTTGATACACTTCTCATTGGGTTAAAAGACATACCACTTGTTACTTGTTTGTTTTTATTTTTATGTTGTATTTTGATTGTTGAGGAATGTATACCTATATTATACTTCCTTATACTTGTATAATCTGATCTATTAAGATTCTATACGCTTTAAGGTTGAATATTTATCCTAGAAAACTTTATTTATGTTTCACTTATGGATTCACTTTTCTGGAATTTCTTTCTCTGAATCATATTTTTGGAATCCAGCAACTGCATAGAACTAAAGGCTTTGTGAATTACCTTTGTTTAACCTTGTTAAAAATAGAAAGGGTTTTTACCAGCATTAAAAGATTCCAATGAATTTTTAAAGTATAAAATTCACCCCCACCCCCTCTTGTATTTTGATCATTATTAGATACTTCATTAAGTATCTATAGTATTATGATCCTACATTTGCTATTATATATAATATCATACTTTACATACCATCTCAACAGGTTTGGCCACATGTATAGGAAAATAATTCAATAATAATAAATTATCCCCTACCTACATAGATTAACCATTAAAGGTTATCCTAACTGTTCTCTAATGATTCTAGAGATACTTCTTCTAAAGGACTCGTGCACACAGATTGGCCCCACAGTTAGGGAAACTATGTATCTCTTGTCCGACCTCTCTTTAGCCCTTAAAACCCATCCAAATTTTACCCAATTATCCCATATATCACCCTCACACATTATAACAATAAAAATAATCGTGTATGGGTTACATACAACAAACCGGGGTAATGCATTCTCCCCACCATTA
Organism: Viscum album; assembly: GCA_963277665.1. Taxonomy (NCBI): domain Eukaryota; kingdom Viridiplantae; phylum Streptophyta; class Magnoliopsida; order Santalales; family Viscaceae; genus Viscum; species Viscum album. The sequence goes on from OY728130.1 coordinate 1,718,927,581, forward strand.
GTCATTCTGTCCTTAGAATATAGAAAATACTTACCGGACAGAAAGAGATCTTACCATTTCTCTTTCATATTTTTCAAATGTTCCCAAAGGCTTCCTGAATTTGACCATGCTATCATAAAACCCACAGTAGACTAATTCTTTTTCCGTGTAAGAATTTATATTGTTTATCCCTAATCATCATCAGGATATGCACCAATGAAGAACCTGGCTCTAGTTCGACACGATCCCATATGATCACATAGTCAGGATCATGCTAATTCATTTTCAACTAAGATACATGGAAAATATTATTCCATAAACCGAACTGTGGTTTTAATGCCAAGTGACATGCCACTTATCCAATCCATTCTAGTATATCTACTGGGATAATTTATCTAGGATATAACTTTCACTACTTCCCAAAACAATGAAGCCCAGGCCTTGGAGATATCCTCAACAAGACATGATCACAGACATTAAACGACAATGGACTTTGACCATGATCTATATATGATTTCTAATGGCTCTGAGACATCATTATCCTCTTTCTAATCAATTATATCTTCTTAGTTGTTTCTTGGAAAAGTTTCAGACCAACTAGTGATGTTTCACCTATTTCCACCCAACATAATGGAAAATGACAAGGGCACCCATATAGTTCATCAAATGGAGCCATGCGTATTGAATCGTCATAGCTATTATTGAATAAGAACTCCACCAAGGGTATATTATCCTCCCATGAGCCATTAAAATGTATTACCCAAGCCTGAAACAAGTCTCCCTATGTTTGTATTGTCTACAAAGATTGACCATTCGTATGAGGATGATTATCTATGCTCATATTCCACGAAGTCACAAGGGAATGTTGTAAGGATTTACAAATATGAGACGTGAACCTCAGAACTCGGACTGAGCCTATTGAAACTAGTACTCCATGCCTCATTACCAATTTTTGGATATTGATTTGTGACATATCCTCTAAATTATTAGTTTCATGAGTTAGAATGAAGTGTCCTGACTTGGTATGATGACCCACTATCACCCAAATAGAATCATTTTTCAGAACTGTTCTTGGAGGGCCTGTTACAAAATCCATTGTTATCTTATCCCATTTCCACACTATGATAGGTAATGAGTGGAATAATTCCACTAGTTTTTGATGCTCTTCTTTAACTGTTTGACTAGTTAAGCACTATGAGATGAACTCAACCACCTTCTTTTTCATATTGTTACACAAAAAATGTTCCTTCACAACCATAGACATTTTTTTACATGGATTTAGAACCCATATCGAATGGTGGTAACCATTAAAGAGTTTTTATGGAAAGGACATTGGTATAACCATATGATCTATAAAACACAAAACAAAACTCCCATTATATTCTTTTCCCATAATGGTCTCCCAACCAATGAGTTTTGAACTCACAACTAGAAATTCTACATCAAATTTCTCTACATATTTGACCATTTTTACCAAATCAGGAACACGTGTAACTGAAAATAAAACTACAACATCACCATTGTCTTCGCATTCCACATGCATGCCGACTATGACCCACATTAACTTCTATACATCTGATTTTTATTTGACCATCTAATCATATGAATTTCTTCTCAGTGGATCTGTCAGTGAATTTCCTTTCTCTAGTATGTACATCAAGTCAATGTCAACAATTTGGATGTATTCAATCGATGTCCTTTTCATCATATTGAAATAATGTTGTGAGAAAATGTGTGTCAAGATTATTTTTTCAATTAACATAGTGAATTTTTCAGCAAAGATATATTGTCTCTATGTTTTCATGAAATTGATTACTACAGGTAACTCCAAATAGTGTGTGGGTTAATAATTCTCATGAACACTCAACAGTCATGAACCATAAGAAAAACACTTGGACTCATTGCATGAGAACACATCCCAACATGATCATGAAGCATCACAATACACCACTTACCCCTATCCCATTTATGAAAAAATCATGATTGGTGTTGATGTAAGCCGAACATTCAACTCCTTGTAACAAGTTTTTCCATTCCATAGTACATTGTAATGAAGCATTTATCTTTTTCAGAGCTTCCACTGGTGATGTTAGGAATTATAAATCATGCTCAATGGATCAGTAGTAACTATATAGACACAGAAAAACATTTATCTTGAAGACATTATTCAGTGTTTCCCATAAGATAACATCTTCTATCTTTTCAGGGTCAATGTAAATGCCTTTCTTAGAAATGAAATGGCCAAGAAAACATACATCTTATATCAAAAAAATCATAGTTTGATAATTTGGAATAAAAACTATGATCTCCCATGATTTGTAACTCAGTTTCGAAGTTTTCCTCATGGTCATAACCTTTATTTTTATACACCAAGTTGTCATTCAATAATATCACAACAAATGATCCCAAAAATCATTGTAGTATCTGAGTCCTCAAATCCATATTGAAATATGTTGTATTTGATAGACTATATGACATGAATACATATTCATAGAGTCCATATCTACTTCTAAATGTTGTCATAAGAATATATTCCTTCTGAACATATAATATATTCTAACCTAATCACATGTCAATTTTGAAGAACAAATAATCCCACCGCAATTGATGGAACATGTCATCAATGCGTGGAAGTGAATACTTGTTCATTATCATAACTTTGTTAAGATTAAGATAATCAACACATGGCCAAAGAGTTCAATCTTCTTTATTTTAGAACAAAATTGTTTCTTCCCACCAAGATGATCTTGGTTGAATGAAACCCTAGGCGTCTAGATCCTATAATTGAACATTACATTCCCATAACTATATTGGTGACATCATAAAATACCGAAGAGAAATAGGACAGGTCCGTGAAAGGTGATCAATCATATACTAAATTTTATTTTATACAGTATAACCTTCAGATGTTCTCAAAAAATACATCTAGAAATTGATCAAAATTTCTGAAAATATATTTCTCATGATCTCCTCCATTGATTTCAATGTCAACCCCACAAACTTGTAAGATATATTTCCCACCATCCAATACAACATGCTCCTCTCGCCATTATTTTCCACCATCTATCCACTTAAGAGATTCTTGATTCCATCCTATGTTGTGAAACTAAGTTTTAAACTGCACCACTAAATGTGAGACATAAACTTTGTTTGCTAAGCAATACCCAAGATTGTGTCATACACATCCATGTCAAACATAATGATGTCCCATTTCAGCCTAACTGCATAAATACTTATAGGTGTCCTGTTTCTACATATTCATAATGGTTAAGTTACCAACATTTCATGCAGGTGTCATCATACATCTTCCCCTAGATCCTGAGATATCTTGTTCAGCCATAGTTTCTCTATTCACCATCTCAGTATAATCTGTAATACAAAGAACTGAGATCTTTGATCGAATCTCCTGTTGTAGAACCAAATAGAATTTATGTGCCTTTAATGATGCTCTATCAACAATTTGTATTGAAAAACAAACTAAATTTATAAATTTGGATGCATAATTTGTGACTGGGATACTATTTTGTTTCAGGATGAAGAAGTCCTTCATTTTTTGGATCTTGAACATGTCAGGATATAATTTTTTGTTGAAAAATTCCTCAAAATCCTCCCTTGTAAGGCCTTCATACTATTTACCCTACACAGCTTAATCCCACCACTGTTGTTCAAGATCCTCAAGCATATAAATTGAATGATTGACCTTTAGCTCTATTGATGTGGTTATGAAGTCAATGATATGATTCATCCTACTTTGCCACACCTCCACCTTCTCGGGTTCAAAATTACTCAGAACATTAAGTGAATTCTTATTCATGAAATTTATGTTATGATCCATATGTCGTGTCTCATTCCTCTGGTTCCCCATATCCACATCTTAAAAATCATGGAGAATACATTGAACCAGGTCTTGGTTCCCCCGTGGTTTAGGTGAAACCACATTCTATGCAAGTTTTTCAGGTTGGTTTGGATTACATCTACCAGGTTCCATTTTCTAATCCAACAATAACTCCTTCAATATCACTCTATTACAGCTGATGGCATATAATTTAAAATTCTATCACATCAACTATCACAACTTTGTCTTCCAAAACACCTTTTGTATTTGAATTATTTTTGAAATATTCATTCATTATTTTGAAAACAAAACAATTTTTAAAATATACCAACTATCCTCTTTTCAAAATCGTTCAATTGAAAACAAATTATTCATTTTTAAAAAATATTCAACATGTAAAAAATCAGAAATCATTACTCAAAATGAAATATGCCCTCGTAGAATAAATTCATTCCTCTAAAATCCATGTCATGTTAATATCATTGGATAAACCCATGAAAATGGGATTCTATAATCCTATAAGTGTCTTCAAACATGTGGGTACCAAACTCTCTGGTAACATGAACATCATCATAAAAGTGTTATATATGTCATTTTATTTTATACATTTCATGTTCCATCAATCCTACTCATGTCTAAGATATTATCCCAATGGATAGAGATGATGTAATTTCAACACCAAGACCATGAACTCCGATGACTACTTTTTAGGAAAGGAACGAACTAGTTTATCACATTTGAACCATAATGGAAGGACTATATAAATACCATTTGTAACAAACCTAAAATTATCATAGTCTTGAGATTACAATGATTCATTATTTAGCATTAAGAAACATCCACAAGACACCAAGGTGTCCAATGAGTGCTGAAGGGTTTCACAAAAAAGTGTGGGATTATTTTCTCTTTATGAAAAAAACCATTAAACCCACGAACCATAATAAAACCATTCATTAAATGATGCATGAACAAAAAAAACACCACTAAAAAAATTCACATATCTCAAAACCACATCAATGTGGGAAAAAAATTGATGATGAAACGAATATCAATGTAAAGATCATATAAATAAATAAAGCCACATAGGATACTACAAAACTATATGATACATAGGATTCATGCTCCAAAATCACAGAACAACCAAAATATCACAAGGTTGTACAAAAATGTTGGAAATGATACCTTTTACCCTGTCCCAGAATATAAAATCTTCAAAAGAACTGATGTGACAAAGCATGGGTGATTATAAGACGAAGTAGGTTTTCCCCTGTGACATTCTTACTCATTCCACTAGTATATAAAATTTGACAACATTTATATAAAATTGTTTATTTATGACAATTTACCAAAAATGTTTATATATTTATATAAACAAGATCCAAAAAGTATTTGCATCCAACTGAAAATAATGAAACAGATTTCTATTATCATATTTTTCTACAAAAATAACTCATAAATGATTAAAAATGATTAGTTTTATTATTTGGAATACCCATTCCATAGTTGACAACATACAAACACATGCATTCTAGGTTTTACAGCTCCATACTATTGACTGCTCTCTCATCTTACTACCTTGTGTCCCAATGGCACATGCCCCTGATCCATTTTCACACCCCTTGTACACCAATGGTACTCATTCCTTATTAAAGGAACATTAATCATGAACTCATCCAAACAACATTTCTACCAAATTATTCCATTTCTAAAATAAACTACTCATATAAAAATGAACTTATATTGAATCCCAATGAACAACCAATTTTGAAGAAACATTTCATTTCAAGAAAACCATCCCTTTTATTGAAAACATCTGATCCAATTCATGTTCCAAAAACCCAAGAAAAATCACATTATTAAAATCCATATTTTAAATCCATGAACAAAAGAACATTACTCAAAAACCCATTTTTTTGGATTTCACAAACTGTATACCAACAGGGTTCACCACAATTATTCAAAAACCAATCACAATCAATTAAACACAAAAATTCAATTTGAATGCATGACAATGATTTCCACTAAGTGGTGCCGAGAAATAAGTATTCTACCATGATCATCTTAACAAAACCCACAATGAATTAAGAGAACACACGAAAATTGGGTCAATTCCCCGAGAACCCACATTAGATATCTTCTCTAAGAAATATCAAGACATAATAAAATAATATTTTGAATCAAGACATCTAGATATGCACATTATAGGCATAGATATATTTATACAAGGGAAGAGGAGATGTAGATCTAAGTAGATATATAAAACTGATCAAAAACAAAGAAAAATGATCACACACCTCAAAAATTTGGTTTTGATTCACAAACAAAAGCCATCAGATCGCCTTCAAGATAATGAGAGAAACATATTTGGAATTAATCGAAGACGAATCCTATGTTAGGTCTGGTTTGGGTTCAAAAGGTGGTAGTTGAAGAAAAAACATGTTGGATACTTTTTTAAGGATCTCATATTAACTCCTCGCACGGTATGACCTCATGGTTCGCCAAAACATGCACAAGACGTGTGGTAGTCCCTACAAATATGGATTCCCCTTTCATAGTTTCCCAATCCATTCTCCAACCGAGCTGCAGCTACTACCTCTAACAAAACCATGTACATGGTTTGGCCACACAGTTAGGGAAACCGTTTTCCCCCCATGTGACTTCCCTATATACCCAAAACACTTCCAAAGTTCCCCCAACCCGCCCAACTATCACCCTTACACTATATAACCATTAAAATCATAATGTAAGGGTAACATACATTAAATCAATGGTACTACATTAAATATCATCTATATATAATAAAATAAATCATCAAATTGAGGATGTACATATTATCAAATAATATATTGACGTATTTATAGATTATTTACCAAGACATCCTTTATAAAGTGATGGTGAGTTCTTTATTTATTTAATTATTTCTGGAAAGAAAATACCAAAGACTACCTATTTAATGAAAACTATGGAATTAGTAGACCTGATGAAACAACTATAGTAATTGAGTAATAAGGGATTTATTTTCCCCAGCGCTTATCCATGGAGGGCCTATGATATATTTTTCAAGGACATTGATGGATCCATGACATTGTACATTGAATATAAGGAAATAAATTCTATTAAAAATAACAAAACATGTTTCTCTTCATCTCATTTATGATTGAATTGATCGACATCACCGATATCATTAATTTTAGAATATTTACCTTCAATATGGAAATCATTAGTTTTGTGTGGGGAAGAAAGACATTCTAAAGGAAGATTTTTAAAACTTGGTATGGGAATAAAAATAGAAAAGTCATTTGGAGTGAGTAATGAACCTTCAATTTTATGGATACAAGGAACATATTGTCCAAGGAATATATTGATTAATTTGGTGTTGTGTATATTGATGATATCTGGATATTTTAAAAAATTATGAGGATCATGAGAATCAGTTGCAGTTTGTTTTAAATAATCTTAAAATAAATTAGATACCTGGGATGTTTAGTAATTTTGAATTCTTGATTGAAATAGTATCTTTTATTAGCCATATTATCTCTAAGGATGGAATCCTAGTTTATCATATGAAGGTAATGGTCATCTATGAATGGCCAACACCAATGATCAGAAATGTGGTAAATAGTTTCATTGGATTATCTAGTTACTATCAGTGTTTCATTCGAATGATATCCAATTATCAGACCCATTAACCAATATTTATATTAAAAGGGATCAGTTTGTATGGAAAAAATAAGGTGAAGAATGTTTTTAAAAAATTGAATAGGATATTAGTGAATGATCTGTCATTGAATATACCATTGATAAATGGAGTATGATTGATATATATTGATGAATAAAATAAATGTCATGGTTGGGTCCTTATAAAAAATTATATATATATTACCCATACATCAAAGAAGAAAAAAACTCATGAACCAAACTGTAAAAATAATGATCCTGAGATATTAGCCATAATTTCTAAAGATATGGAGACACTATCTATATGGAGAAATATGTGAGATATATATATCAGAATATCATGAAATATATCTCCTCACAAAATGAAACAATCATGAAGAAAATTTGATCGATCGAGAAACTCAATGATTATGATTTTTCAACATAATAACACACTAGTCGTGAAAATAATTTAGCTGATGATTTTATAATGAAGGATCATGGAGTTATATTAAAAATGATGATTGAGAAGAGTCCTATGTACATGGATCATGAAAACTTGGATATAAAAATATCAATTAATATCAGACATCATTTAATTTTCAATTGGTGTGAGAAAAATCTATTCTAAAAATATATAAATGCTCCTAGTAACATAATAAAATTATTCAATAAGAAATTATTCTTATGAATAATGGGATGATGGTAGAAACCATATATAATTATGGAATTTTGAAATTTGGTATATCTTTATGTGTTACCTTGATACCTGAGCCAAAAAGGGAGTTATTGGATGATTCCCATACATATAAATTTTCTATACACCATAGTAGACCTAGTATGTATAGTGATTTGAATGAACATTTTTATTTGGATAATATGAAGTTGGAAATTATTAATTTTGTATTACTTTTTATAGTTTTTAAATATGTTAAAGATAAAATTCAACATCTTATAGGGGTAATGAATCATATTAATATTCTTACATGGAAATGGGATAAAATCATGATGGATTATTTCACTAGATTACCTAAAACCCCAATTATTAATGATTCAATATGGTTAATTGTTGATCAAAAAAAAATCATCACAACTAATTCATAAAAAATAGAATTTTCAAATAGGTGGTCTTACACTACACAATGTAAATGATGTTCTTTGATTTCATGGATAACTTTGTTAAATTGTTTTTAATCATGAAATATGATTTAAACAGAAATTATTTCAATGTTTTTAAAAATATTTGGATATTCAACTTTATATTAGTAATTATTTTCACACTCAAAGTAATGGTAAGTTATAAAGGACAATAAAAAAATTTTATGACATGATGAGATAAATCTAAAATGACTTTCATGGTATGCAGGATGTAGTCATAGAACTAATGGAGGAAACCATGGGAATGATAAATACTATTCCAACCCATATGAATTAAGTTCAATATCGTAAAATTATCTATGCAAATAATCAAAGTATGGATTTGGAATTTGATTTTGGAACTCATGTTTTCTGGAATGCATTTATATGGAATGGTGTAATAATATTTATGAAGAAAGGGATAATAAACCCCAAATACATTTTAAATTTTTAAATTTAGGCAAGTGTAAGAGTTTTGGATTATCATTTGTGAAAAATTTCTAACATTTACATAGTAAAAAATGTGTTCGACATCTCTTTCATAATAAATTACATGCTAGACCCAATACATGTAATCACATTTTATGGAATCAAATTTGAACCTGATTTATCATACTATAAAGAGACTGTCTGGATTATGTACACCTGATTGTTGGTTTTAAGGATTCAATGCACTTATCTAGTTATGTTACTTATGAAAAATCAAACAATTGAATAGGTGTTGTAGGATGAAGAAAAATTCATGATGAAGATCTATACAAATTTTTTAATAATGTGAAATTATGAAAATTTCAAAAATGATATTTTGGTAGGAGGGGAGAATGAATTGAACCAAAATTCTATAAATGAAAATTCAATTCATATAATTGTTTTTTATTCATTTAATAAAAAAATTGACTTATAAAACAGATTTCAAACATTATAAATATAAAATCTAATAAATATGAGGTACTTCTAGATATTATGGAACATAAACCCATGAAATAGTAACTTGAAAATAGGATTAGTAATGTGACACTTTGGAATACTAAACCGGGAAATAGAATCGTAATATCATATTTGAAATTATAAACAAAATATCAGTATCATTTAAATAAAAATATTATATATCTATATATTTTAATAAGTATATAAATATTATAAAAATTATATTTTAAGTGTTTTTATTTTTATTATTAATAATTATTTAATCATATTTTTATAATTGATATAGTTGATAAAATTGATTTTATTTTCATAAAATATATACATATGTAAATATATTCTCTTATGACTACAGGATAATATTACACGACTTTAGTCAATTTTATAAAGTGTAATAAAATCAGTTAAAATATTAAAATGGTTTTTTCTGAAAATGATAATTTTAATTAAAAATTAAATTTCAGATATTTTGAAAACTATTTCTATAAAATAGACTCTTTTTCTGATTTAACAATATCAAAAAATGGTTTGGGTGAATTTTTTTTATTTTTTATAATATAATAGAATTTTTATGAATTGTAAAACATATTAATTTGTTATATAAATACATTATAATATATATATATATATATATATACAATATTACATGACTCATGAATTATTTATGAACCATAATCTCCCAATTCCATTAATTATTTTAATATATTATTTGATAACTCTCAATCTATTCATAGTATTCATCCAAAATATTAAAAAAAATGAGTAAAATATCCAACCCCCCCCACCTCCACAAACCCCCACCCCCCCCCCCCCCTCAGCTCCTCTTCTCCCCAACCCAACCAATCATTAAGGTTTTTTGAATTTCAACCCAATTATCATTATAATACCCTTCCCCATGTTCATGATCTATTGGCCTCAATAAAATATGAAAACCAATTTAGTTTAAGAGGATCACAAGGAGGAAAATTCATGATGTTAAAAATCCTATTTCTTTTGATTTATTTTCATTTCAATAATATTAATTTTATTAACCGTCAATCAAATTCCCTAAAAAATGTTACATGATAACTATATAATCATTTATTTACTATAATTATATAATTATAATGGAATATCTTTCATCATAATACATTATCTCCCTATTTTATTTTACAAATGAAAACTTCACTTGTCTTATGTCAATTTGTCAAAATCATGGAAGATGCATTTTCATTTCCCCATAATAACTTAATGGTCTGTAAAAAAACAAATTTTATGGTTGAAAAATTATAATACACGTATAATAGCCTCTTTAATGTTCTGAAACCATTATATACACATGATTTCTATTAATGAAACAAAACATTCTTTTCATTTTCCTGAATCTTCCAAAATAATTAAACGATTATCAATAACGTATTTTCTAATGATTCATTATCACCCAAAATAAAAAATGAAATATAAAAAAATGTTAATATGAATGATTTATATTGATATAATATAAATTTATCTCTTAATATCTATTCCCATTTTACATGATCTTATATACACATATACAAGTAACCCGATCATTAAATCAAAGGAAATAAATACTCTCAGACGATAATATTGTATTCCATAACTCATCAAAAAACCAAATATGAACATAATAAAATCATAATGAATATGTTAAATGTAGAAAAGATTATTAATTAATTATTTAACTTATTTATATTTTCTATCCAATAAATTAATGTCAATTTATGTATACTTTTGGACATTAGATAATCATTTCTTCCCAAATATCCATTTTCATCTAAGATACACTTAATCTATCATTAGCCGAAATTAATTAATATTTATTTCATGATAAATATTATAAATTATTTTTATATATTATATAATAATGTATCAATATAACTTAATTCACTTTTATGTGGAAATTCATGTTTTCTAAATGTTAATTTCTTTATTCTTCTAGATAAACAAGACTGGTTAAAGGGGCCATCCAGATTTTTTACCCAATATTAAGTAGAATTCATAATATATTTTAAAGAACCATTATTATTTTAAATAAATAATTTTTTAATAAATATTATTGTCATTTTATTTCGTTTTTATACATATAATTATAACATGTACAAGTGATTTTTCAAAAAAACAACACTTCTTTGAAAAGTACAGGGGTATTTCCTTAAGGAAATCCGTGATTATTTTATTATAGTATTATCATATATTTCAAAACATTTATATAATTTACTTATTTATTAATATTCTTACCATTTTATTATATTCTACCATATTTTATTAGATGTTTTATTATCAGTTTTACATTATTTTTTCTTTTATGATACTAGTGTCCATACTACTCCAAATGGGTGATGATTAGGATTACATATTGGTGAATGTTATTTACATTTCATATATATATATATATTGTTTATTATGAACCCAATTAATAGGATTTATTCAATGTATATTGTAATTGATTGGTGAGGATCACTATATTCACTCGATGCATTAATATTTCTCTAATGTCAATCTAGATATGGGTTAGGTCATGGACTTACCAATTTATTTTCGTATTTCTTGCTCGAGATATAAATAATATGTTTTCATGACATGAATTATGAATTCATTCATTTTGATATTATTAATTGGTAAATAATGTGATTATTCGACAAGTAGAACATCTATGATTATGTTTCAAGTGAATATTTATATGGAATTATTTATTAAAAATATATTATTTTAATTTTGTACTATATATTATGTTCTAACCAAATGTGTTTTCATATGTTCACCATGAATTTCTATTTAAATTATCCTCTAAAATATTTTTTACCCATTAGGAGAATATGGGAAAACCCCATTAATATGTTTTATTTTCCCCAAGAAATGAAGATGTACAATATTAATTAGTTGCATATATAATCTACAAATTTATTGGTGTTCCCTATAGAATTAATATATTTTCTACACTTTCAAGTTATAATGTAAAGATCCAATATGTTATATGGTTTAAAAAACAGGTAATGTGATTTTCCTTTAGGGACTTGAGTCTTAAATATGTTGTAATATATTAATGTAAGGCACTAGATTCTAGTTACTGGGGTCAGGGTCTTTAAACTACATCATCCCCACCTTAATTATCCCCCCACTAAAAATTGAATCAACAGACATAAGGATTAATCATATTCACTACACTATGACTTCCACATAAAAAATCTCGCCAAGGGTTCTCGTGATGTCTATAGGCATTCACACATGACAACCTAAATGTTTCAACCACACCCAAAATCTTTCTCAAAATAGAAAGAACTCATGAAACTAGAGATAAAAAGACACATCTACTATGACAGGTGGAAAACACCAATTATCAAGATCTATCTAAAATAATATGGTATAGAAGGTCACCACCTTGATAAGTAGATGAATATATGAATAGAATTTGATAGTTCTCATCTATCCCAAGATGAACTAATCCACATCATCCTCATGAATATTACATAAAAAGATAATGTTGAACTTCTGAAGGTAACAACCAACATCACTTTGAATCCTGAGTCCACACAATTGGTTGTAACATGCCCTCCCTCTACAAACCTCGAACTCACAACCATTCCCTAAAAAACAAGTAATATGTCCTTTCCCACCACCCCTTAATACTATGTGATTTTGGGGGAACTGACATTAACTTATATTTATAAATACATAAGGAAAACATATCATTGTGTGGGAAGCATCCATATTCTCTATAACTCTGAATCTATGTTAAATAACATTCACAAAATATTTTACTAACACATCATTCAACATTGATATATATCAATTTATAATTGAATGAATTTTTTAGCTCATAATTTTGTCTAATAATGCTACAATGAATAATTGGAAAAATGGATGCCTCTAATCATGCCCAGAGACACTGGATCAAAGGACACTGCAGCCTACAGATGTCCCCTCACCCATTTTCTATCTCCTTGAGCCTGATGCGGAACACTTTGGGGTGGTGTTGAAAAAATATCAATCCATATTTCACCTCATACTACTCTCCATCCTAGTTATCCATGCACTCTGTTATGGAAAACACCATGGTTATTACAGTCCCTCTTATAGGAATGTCCATCAACCATAACCCTCTCAGCAATATGATGTGTTAAAAAATATGTTGAAATATAAATCTATCTTTTAGAAGCATAAAAATGACTCTCATATGGATAAATATATCCATTAATGGTCTACTATTTGGATAGACCATGTTTTTCAGTTTGGGTATTGGTATAACTCATCAACTAAGATCCTATCAATAACTATCTATCAAAAGGCTCACACAAATCGTCCCCATGATCAACATTATTGGCCACATCCAGCCGACACTCTGCATAGATGATATTTATTATAAGTGGTCTCTCCATCACTTCAATATAATATGGAAGTATTATGGATAATATAGCTTCATGTATGTCTCTACATAGTTCTTCTCAAAGGTTTGTCATGTGAAAATCGGACCTCGAACCGTAACAATGGAGTAACATGAAATATATGTGAACCATTCTGAATACTCATCCATTGATATGCTGCCCTATTGATGATAAATAATCACCTATATACTCTCTGATCTCAAAATTGATCGATAATGATCTTTACCAAATAGAATATCAAAATCTAACCAAGTGAGATGCACCTCATCGTGGGTCTGGATAACTAGACTCCACCATCTCCCAAATTATCCATGTAGGAGACTCACTATTATCACCGCCATTTCATCAAGAGGATTCCCCACAAGCCAAAAAACTCGTGTGTCTTATCTAATGCTTTGTATTAGGTTCCCAATGGTTTGGACTACATCATTACCATAAAGGTTATTTCCTTTTGAACTTATGTAGCACATTAAGCCTATGTGAGTCCTCAACCTAAACTACCAACACAACCTACTAGTCAGTGAGTTGTGTCTCAACAAGAGCATCACATATAGGTTCTTTCTCAAGCATGAGTGACCTACACTAAAGCCTCACCCCTATATGGATTCTAATAAAAATACCCCATTGAAAACTATATGGGTATGATCATGGTGGTTTCATGAAATACAATCATGGAACAATATGGTCAAATAATATAATCAAGTTGATGACTTAATAATGACATGGTTACCACAAAATAGTCAAATATGATTAATGTATCAACATTTCCCTTTGACTACTAACCTAATGTACCTGGTCAAAAATAATGTTTTCATAGTCCAAGTTGATGGATACATCACCTACCACTATAAAATTGGAATCCCATTCATGAAATATGAATACAAAACATTGTATCATTATCACCCTAAGACCCAAAATAAGATCATGTATTCGAAAATAATATAATGTGGTTCCAAATTAGAACCCTCTCTAATAACGAAATTCCATGACTCGACCCAATAAGACCTGAGAAACCATGACTTCAATCCCTCCATTAGTAGGTGAGATGATGGTATACATTGATGAGTATACATATCACACAAATGGGAGGGCATAACATAAAATAAATATACACAAACCTACAAATATCTCTATGAAACAAGTCATAGACAAACAAAACATAATCAAAAATAATTATTACATATATTCCATGATAATAGTACATTATGAGTATATAAAAATTTAATATCAATCCAACAATGAACTATAAAAATGTCTAACCTACTAACATAGAGTGGGTCACTATGAAATGAAATAGCCAAAAAGTTCCTTAGCTAATCACCAAAAAGTATGTTGTTCATTATAGCTCTTTACGATCTTCCAAATTTGGATCCACCTTGTATAACAACTTACGACCTATAATCTACATAATAATCAGAATGTATAGGAAAACCACATGAAAGGACAAGTTCATAAATACCGATTATTCTTCCCCAAAGACAAAAACAAAAGAGGGAAATTAATAGGAAATAATATAATCTTCATAAGAAGTAGGAAACATAAATGATATAGAAACTCCATATCTACCATAGTTCAAAGATACATGAATATTAAACTCAATATAACTAGTGTTTCAAACAAGATATGAGATCACCTATAATGGAATCCCAAAAAACAACAAGATATACTCTTATTAGACTCTACACCTCATGATTTCTAAACCACATGGCCATCAAGATGCTTTTACAAGATGATCAATGTTAATCATTCTAATGGAGAAAAAACTCTATGAGTTCTCCAATTCTAGATACTATAACTAACAGATATGATATATTGGGAACAACACCTAGTCAAACTCTATTAATTAGAATATGAGGCCCTATCAATGATACCTTGTACTTTACACAGTCTAGTAAGAACCTTTGTGGAGAGACCCTCCTCTCACAACTCCACATAATGGAGGGATCCCAAATCAATACAATGCACCATGTACATCATATCCAATGAGAGAGAGTGGGAGAGAGATAAAAGATGGACCCAAACCTAGCTGATTCCAAGTATACAGGGGAGTACTAACGCCTAACCAAAATATGAATCCTCTATAAAACCAATAGTGAGGTGATTGCACCCCATGAAATCGATGGAGATCTACATGTTAGTCTGGTGTTAAACATAGAAAATGGAGAATTTTACTTCTTGTAACTACACACCATAGCTATGTGAGCTCCAACTATAATAGAGAACCCACTCGCCACTGATACTCAAATATGGGGGATTACTACTCCTTACATTGAATAACCACACCATTGAATGATAAGGGATTAAAACTCTACCTATCAAATCATAATATAGAACCCACACACTATCACAAAATGGTATTACCAAACCTAGAATAAATCATCATCATCCTAGTATGATAGGTGTGTACTCACTTTTTTGAAACATCACATATGTAGGAATTGTGACGTGGTACGACATGGGAGTACCGAATCTAGGTATAGGAGAACCAAACACTCTATCAATAGGGGAGTACCTACTCCAAAAAATAAATCAGGTATAGAGGGTCCACAGCCTAGTACAATAGAGGAGATACATCTCCATCTGCACAAATGGCATGGGGGATTGACACCATAATTTAACGGGGGAGTACTGACCCCAGTAAAACTACTCAGTTAGAAGAGGAAAATTACCTTGAAATTATAGAGGATTACTGACGTATCCTAACTAAGTGGTAAGGGAAACCTTCTCACTAATATGACTAGGGAATACTGGTCCATACATATCATAAATAAACCCAATTTCTCTCTTGCTTCGGTCAAGTTCCCCCTGAAGGAGCTTCATGGTCACCATGCCTGACACAGATACACAACCTTAGGTAGGCGACATATTCTCTGATATGTTTGTCGAGAACTTCTCTACTAGAATAAAGAGTCCCAGGGGACATGAATCCTAATATTATAGTGAAGGGATTTGATGATGAAATATCTCTGTTGATATATCCATATAACTACCAACGATCAAGACCCATAAAAAACATCATTATAGAATAATTCCTTGCTATATCTTTCATACCACAATGAGGAATTCCATCACATTATATATGAAAATCATCATATGTTACGATGCTCGTAGGAATGAATACAAGCCTCAATGTAGATGATATATTGTTAAAAAATTTCCAAAAAAGGATAAGCAATGTACTGGGGTCCACACAGTGTGTGCCCCCATATCAAAAAATTGATTTGTATACTCTATCATGTAATGATTTTCCATGTCAGATTAATTGACATTTATATGGGGTACATTGCATGTCACTCCTCACCCAGACACCTGAAAATGTTAGACCACAATCATCTTATTCAATCAACTTCATACATTTCATGTATCCTTGGTATATGATGTATTCTTGATATTTTCCCCCATGCCTATGTCCTCATACCATTACCAAATGAATCACATCATTGTCATGTCTCTAGTGTTGTACTTATACAGGTCCATGTCCCTTTACACAACCTCAATGTCCATGCCCCTTAGCTACATGACATGGGATCACTAAATAGTGTATTCTCCTAGTACATGGATTATAGTACCTGATGTCTATCATAACCAAAATAGAAAAACACAGGGTTTTTGGCCCTTCTATATATCCCATGTCATCTATAATTCCAAAAACAAATTCCCTATGATCCACATCAATCACCACCTTTTCCATCAAAACCTATAGATATTCAACCAATGAGATCAATAGTAGTAATAAAAAGTATTTAAAACCATAAAAATTTGCATCAAAATGTTATCAACACTATGAATTCATATCCTTTTACCTTGGGGTGAAATGTTGAAGCATTGCGTGTAGATCCATACTCTAAATCCACTACACTGTGATCTGATTGTGATCTCCACTATGATCAAAGAATGGATAATCCTCATAATATTGTGTTTCCCTTTGTTTTTCTATCTCTCTAGGGTGATTTTCCTTCTCTATAACATAGAAAAACAAGGGTAAAGGGTAATGTTTTTATTTTTTATTAAAAAAATTACCTTTATTTAACACCCTTCCAATGTGCATCTTGGGCTAAGAACCTAGAATCGACAATTGTTTTGTCACACCTATGGAAAAAATCAAATTCATATCACCACTGAGTTTTATATTGAAAATATTTGACCCTTCTAATTAGATATTCCCCATTTAATATTTAATAATGTACAAGTGTTATAATATTTCTAATATTTCAAATATCATTACACTATGTATCACCAGGACGAGGAATCCTATGTTGACATAGCACATGATTTTGTGAAAAGTCGAAGAAATAATTCAAACAGTTGTATGAAAAAACATATTCACTACACTATTATGATTTAATGTTTTAGTTACAAAGGAGGGTATTTTGAACCTTATATTCCATTTATAATAAATCATAATTCACCTAGAGTGATACACATAATTGTAAGGATTTGGATTTATGTAATTTTATATCATGGAAATATTGGAATTAGTAAGAAATCTCAAGAAATAAAGATATGATCATAGGTTAACATTCCATGAAATTAGATTCCTATTATTAATAGTGGTTTAAGAAAATTAAATTTCAAAAATAATATATTAATTTTTTCCCAAACAAATTATTTGGTAACCATTAATTATATTAACATTATAATTATGTTGTTTATTATATATAAATATATTTCAATAATTTTAGTGAAATGTGCTTCTCATTCATCAATATTACATAGTTTAAGATAAATATTCACATTCTTACACAAATAGATACTCGAGGACTTTAATAGGTTAGTAAATATGTAAATAAATAAGGAAATCCCCATAATTAATTATATATTAAATTTATATTATAAAGTTATTAATACATGACACTCACACATAAAAATATTTTGTGATTCCTATTGAATGGAACCATAAAAAAGGTTGAGATCAAATGCATAGTAATTGTAAAATGGGGAGATACTTACGCACACAATTAATATAAGGGTTAACGAACATGGGAATTTCATTTGAAAATAATACCCCCAAAAATCTAAGAGAAAAACATGGAGTCATTGAATATATAGTGGTAATTCATAAGGCATGAGACATAAGATAATCGAATAACATGATCCATGAGAGCAGAAAAATGTCACATGACATATATTTTTTTCATATACATAATCATAGAAAATATTATGTTATGGGTAACTACCAATACATTCATATCACGTTAGAAATGGCCTAAGCACTCATGAACCCCATGATTGTAAAAAATCATCATATCAAAACCAATTAAATAAAATGGCTCTAATTAACAATTCATCATATCTTTTCCATTAGAGAAGAGATATGATGAAAAACCATTTCATCATTTCATAGCACAGGAAAAATGTGGTTTTCATAACAATTTTTTCATTGTATAACCTATGGAAGGGAAATGATTTTCATAAACAGATTTTCATCATTATCCATTTTAAGAAATTATCAAAACTGGTATCCATGGATTGAATCCCCAATAAATCATATGTCACATCCCAAAATTTCATATTATATAGAAAATTATTTTTCAAAGATAAATCACATGTAATGATTATTTCATGAAATAAAATTTCCTTGACAATGCTTTTTAAAACTACACATTATATAATATTTTAAAAATAACTTTTGTTGAAAATAGACATTATTACTCCAAAATGAATAATTATAAAAAATTAAAAAATTACCATTAAAACTATTATTTATTATTTAAAAAAAATTAAAACATAATATTTTGTAAAAATACATTCCCTTGAAAATATCCTACAAAATTTGTAAATTAATATATAAAACTAATTTATTAAATTTCTTGGGGAAGAAGTCCATTACTCTTTGAAAAAAACTTTTGGAATAATAAAACATTTTTAAATTATTTTTATTTTAAAAAATACGTGAAGATATATAAAGTAGACATACATAAAATAATATTGTTGATTGTGGTAAATTCTATCCATATTATAGATATTAAAAACTATATTCCTTCCAAAATTATATCAAAATCCAAACGGGGTGTGTTTTTTAAAACAAAATGATGATTCCATTTAAAAAATTTCTTAAAAATTCAATAATGGGATAAAACTCATTAATAAATCAGCTAAAAAATTAATACATTGAATTTTATTTGGGAAACATAGATTTTGATGGTATATGGTTTTTTTCCAAATTTTTTTTAAATAAAACTTTATTTTTAAACTATTTTGTATATAAAGAGATAGATATTAATAGAAAAAAATAATTATCGTGGGATAACTAGTGGATAAAAAATGATGTGTTCCAAGATAGGTTAATCATATGATTTCTTCATTAGAATCATAATCATCAAAAATCATTAAATACTAGGATATTATAACATAAAAACGTTAACACATTAATAAATTGAAATAATAATCCTCATGAAAGAATAAAATAATATTTCACATATATTATCTTTTCAAAAATTAAATTATTGACATTATATGTCCAAGGGGATATATATTCCCATCATAAAAAATATAGGTACAAAACATAAAATATGTGTCCAAGAATGAAATTTTGGTAAACATCTATTACCATTTTCTTAATCATTTTAATCTTAAGACCAAATAAATAATAACATTAAATAATATTCATAAAATCATGAATATGAAGAGATTAATTATATAAAATATCAAAGTGTATTTATATATAACATAGAAATTAAATCTGTATTGAATTTGTATATGTCTGAGAGAAATAAATGTGAGACTATACATCCTTTTCATTAATTATATAATTTCATTGTATATAATCAAACCTACTGAATAATAAATACTAATTTAGTTTAAATATATTAAATAAAAATATTTATATATATCATATCATATATTATTTTCTTATGACCTTTTATTACCTATTTATTAACAAATCCATGTTAATGTTATGTTTTGAGTAACAAAAACATTTTTTTATATGTATTAATTTTTTATTTTTGTTACTATTAATTTGATAATTATTTCATTATATATATAACTATAAAACCCCTTTATATTCTTCTTATATTTATTTTAATAATCTACAAATGTTATTGTAAAAAAATGGAATTCATTATTCATGGAGATGGTAGGCCATACTTTTGCATGAATGGTGTTTCAATTTTATAGAATTGAAAAAATTAAAGGTAAATTATATATTATCATTTAATAATAATTTTATTTCTATATATATTTAATCTACTCATTTAGTCCATCATTATTACACTTCACGTAAATTATAAATGAATAGCATCACTTCAAGAGGTCGGTGTTCAAAGTACAAACGCGCGATGTTGTTGTATTCCCCAATATAGAGTGTTTTATGTTATGTGTGATATAATAATTGAAAATGTCTAATAATATAATAATTAAGTGATATAAATTATAAATCTATCATTATTTAAAACCATTATTTATGGTAATGGAAAAAATTAATGATATCATTTTGTGAGACCGTCATCTACAGTACACACGAACAATGATTTCATAACTAATTGATGAAATTTGGGATGGTTTTAGGTAATTAAATTTAAAAAAATATCATTATATGAAATATTTTTAAAATACTATATAATATTGGTAGAATCATAATTTAAGGAGTTGTAGGAAGAAATAAAATACTTGTTTATTAATATTATGTCTTTCATGGTTGTCCTCATGAGGTTTTCCCCAAAATCATTCTTGGGATGGATTTATGTTAAAAAATGATTCTAATACGAGGGGATATTTATTGGGATGTTATATGGATAGGTTATTGTTTCTAAATTCCATTATATATATGAATAATATAAGTTTTGTGGTGACCTTTGATATGTGAGGGAAATTAATCAAAAGGGAAATTACTTGTAAATTTCAAAAAATAATCCAAAACAATAATGTAAATAAAAATAAAAAAGGTTCCAAATATCCTTATATATTATCATGGGAAGTATAATTTGGATATATTTCCATAAAATTCTATTTAAACACGTGTGGAGTTATTTTTAACCCTTAACATTTAATTTAACCAATAGTAACCCCATTTTTACCTTAACCACATTAATTTATAAATATTGTATGAAAATTAATTTCGGTAAATAATAAGATTTAATTTTAGATAACAGAAATTATTATTATTTAAAATATTTAATTAATCTTTTGAAATACCTTTCATAGATTATGAAAATTTCAATTTAAATTGAATCCCACAAACACACTGAGATGGAGGGTTTTTAAAGTGAAACATGTTAAAAATTAAACAATGTTCATATATTAAAGATTATATGAAAATAATTAAAAATAAGTAAATTTTATTAATAAATATATAATTTATAAAATGTCACATTGAAAATATTTAAGACATGCTTTAAATATATAGATAATTTAACTGGAATGATAGTTATCAATTAAAATTCAATATTTTTCACTATTCATTCAAAAAGTATTATTTTAAAAAAATATAAAAACTTCATACTCTTAAAATGTTTAGATGATGATTAGTTAGTATTTAAAAATTAATTATTAATATTTATATCTATTACTATAGTAACTATTTTATAATGGTTGTATTTGAATGATATTAATAATTTAGCACATTTTTTTAAAACATTTTGTCTTGCAATGAATGATGACCCCAATTTTATATGTAAGGAAATATTAACATATTAATGTTTTAATAGAAGATAAATATACTATTTATTGTAAAATAAAATAAAAACAGTGTATCATGTAATTCAATATAAACACGGTGTTGCATATAATAAATATTATCAAAGAGATTAATTTAATTTGAAAAAAAATTAAAAAATTTCACTGTGTTACACTATAACACTTTAAAATGAATTTCACCCACGAAATTATTCTCGATTATAAATTTTTTACATTTTTAAATTACTTTATTAAAACAAACATCTTACAAATGAATAATAAATCTACACATAAAAAATAGAATGTCAGAATCATAAAGGCTACCAAATGTTACATTTAACTAGGTGTCCGCATTGGAGACCATTGGTTAGAAATGAAGATACAGAGCTAGAATATAAGTGTAAATAATTATAAAAAATGATAGATATGAGTGATCCTGATTTTTTTGGTGATCCAAAAATTTTTAATTAACACAATAACATAATCCAAAGTGTCATGAAAAAGGAAATTGATATCAGAATTTTTTTATAAAAGTAAAATATTTTATTTCATGATCATTTTAATAATGTTAATGAATTAATTTTTCATATAGATTTATAAAATATGAAAATTTACTTACTATATATATTTTTTACTTCATTGGAAAACTTTTATCGTTTGGTTGTTAATTGATCATGTTTCCCGTCATATCCATCTCTGTGAGTTTATTTTTTCGTTTTTGAACTACAAAATAAGATCCATAATAGAATGATAAATTATTACTTTTATCTTTAGTTATAAAAACATAACACTAGGTATCCAATATGGATAAGTATACATATAGTGAACTAATACGCTAATCAATAAATAAACTTCTGATGTTCAGCATAATCCATTTCTTAAATTGATAACCTTAAAACAATAAAAAAAATTAAAATTTATAATGATGGTCACAAAATTAATCAAAATAAAAATTACATTAATAATAAAAATATCATTAAGAATTTATTATTGGTCACATGAAAAATATTTTAATACATAGGTAATAAAATTTCTAAAATATTGGTAATAACAATAATTACCATAAAAACACAGTGAAACTATATAGGATTTCCCTTTGCATGAATAAAAAAACATATTATATATAATTTTCCAATTATCCAATAATGATGTAAACTCCATATATGATAACATAAACCACATTGATAGAAAAATACATTATCAGTTCTAAGATCATAAATTTTATCCAATTAATTTCATCTATTTCAATCATATCATTATATAATCTAAAACTAGTTCTTGAATTATAGGAACATATTAGGGGTAAAATTATGTTAATCATAATATTACCTTCACATTAAATCACATTAGTAGTGAATGAAAAAAAATTATGATATTTTTGAAAATAATTAATGAAATACATACACTGAAAAATATTTATAAATTTTATGATTAATATTTGATTAATTTAAATTAATAAATATTTCAATCATCCCACATCATTTTCGATACATTAACAATGATTATTCATATTTTTCAGGGCGGACATCATTTTTTCATTTATAATTTATAGTATTTTCTCATAAAAAATATAATTATTATTCAAAAATACGTTATTATTATCATCATGATATTTCTATTTAGGAAATTCATTTTTATATTTCACATAAATTTTACATTTAGAACATTTATCAATTGGTAATAAAATTGGGAGTCTAATATTTCCATCCATTTCATTATTTGAACGTTCCATTTTCCCATTAAAATTGATTAATCTATTCCCTTATTGTCCACACATAACAAAATTCTCATTCCTTTTATACATTTGAATTATTTTTTCATTACACAATCTAGACATATAAAAAATGGAATATTATTTCATCCATGGTCTTCACTACTGAAACACTTAGTGAACTCTAGCCTTATTTTCTTTGATGAATCTGAAAGTGTGTTATGGTGAAAATTTATATTTATCTGTTGTAAAAAATGATGAGGAATAATCATATAATTATTCACTCCAATTATAACTGAAATTTTCTTTTCAATGTAAAATTGTTCATGGCATTCAATGTTATCCCAAATATTTCATTTTCCCATCATTGACAAAAACAAAAAAAAATCGATAAACACAATTCACAATGGGTAACCACATAATCCTTAATAAAATAACAAATAATATATATAAATCATGAAACCATCATTTGAATCAATGAGAACATAAGATTAACCTTGGTAATCTGTGGCCATTTTCTATGTAAATCATTCATGATGGTTCACAAAGAGTTTGTGAATATCCAAATCATATCCCATTGGAGTGTCATTCGGGATGTGTATGAAGGATCACTTTTGTTCACCACATGATGATTGAGCCAAAACAAATGATAATTTAATAAATTCATTACCACTAGGTTACACTCTTCCATATCTATAATCACTTGTATTATCTATATAGGTATGTAATTTATTGAAAACCACATTCTATATCTGATACCAAAATTCGACTACATTTCCATATTCTTTGATTTATCTGTATAATTATACATAAAGACATTATTAGACACATACATATAAATATTCCTAGGTGTAACACTAAATTATTTTAATCCTAGTTTTAAAATTCCAACTAAACTGTTTCTCTAATACAAACTATAGAAGCCAATAATTAATATATAGGCATATAAATTTTTAGATGAATATTCATCAAACTAAACAATCACATTCCTTATTAAAATAATAGTTTTGTGTTGTTGAATACCTATAACACAATCTTATTACCTCATAAAATTTATTCAATTTAACCAATAAAGAACGTCCCCAATGGTATTCCCACATAAAAAATATTCTTCAAAAACTAAAAATATGGAATATATAATAATGGTGAGCTAAAATTCTCTATAGGAATAATGAATGAAGATACATAATGATAACATGAACATAAGGTTATGATAACCTGATCATATACATTTAAAAACATACCATGTATATCAAACATCATAACATTGATACATAGAATAAAGAAAGGATGTCTATAAGACATCGATCTTAAGGGAATCAATTAACATGATCCATAACAACATATAATTGTCATAAGACATATAATTTTCGAATAAGCGTAGTCCTATAAAATATTTTTTCAAGGATACATACCAAGACATTCATAACATGTTAGGACTCGGCTAACCACATGTGTACCTACTATAATCTTAGGTTAACATCCCGTGAACCATAATTTATGGTTTTGGAAAAATCACATATGTACCATAATTTTGTATATGGGTATATCCACATGAGTAACCTTTGAGTTAATAGAACACATATCATTTGAAAATTAATTAGAGAGATATATAGTTCACATCCATTTCATAATGAAAAAAAATATTTTTGTGTTCTACAAGTTTAACAATCATTCATCAATCATAACCAATAATGTTAATAGGGTTTCATAAACATTTCAATATATCATTAATTGTTTAAAATATTCAAGATTCATTATAATTTCATCAATTTAGCATCACATAACCCATGATAAAAGATTTATTTTTAATAATAAGTTTATCATGGCATTACCCGAGGAGGAGGAACATGTTTCGTAAACATTTTTTCATTATAAACCATTCAGATAATGAATATAATGGTACACTTAGTATATAAACCTATAAAATCAAATGTTACATCATTTTATTTTGTCTTAGTTGAAAAATTATCTTCTCTGAGAAATCACATTGAATGCTTCATACAGAATACAACATTTCATTGAAAATTATTTTTTAGAACTAACATTAAGGAAAACATTTGTAAAATATTTAACTTTTAAATAAATTTAAAAACATATAATGGATGATTTATATACTATTTAACAAAATTTTCGTTGAAACAAATCTTTTCCCCTTCGAAAAAATATTTTAAAACTAGAAAAATTTTGAAAATCATTTTCAATGAAAATAAATGTCAAAATTTATTAATGTGGACTAAAATTCATTTAACAAATATCATAAGAAAAATATAATTTCTTCTATTAAAAAAATTTAATCCCAAATCACATATGTAGGAATTGTGACTTGGTATGACATGGGAGTACCGAATCTATGTATGGGGAACCAAACACTCTAACTATAGGGGAGTACCTACTCCATAAATAAATCAGGTATAGAGGGTCCACAACCTAGTACAATAGAGGAGATACATCTCCATCTTCACAAATGGCATGGGGGATTCACACCCTAATTTAACGGGGGAGTACTGAACCCAGGAGAACTACTCATTTAGTAGAGGAACATTACCTTAAAATTATAGAGGAGTGCTGACTTATCCTAAATAAGTGGTAAGGGAATCCTTCACACTAATATGACTAGGGAATACTAATCCATGCATATCTTAAATAAACCAAACTGCTCTCTTGCTTCGGTCAAGTGCCCCATGAAGGAGCTTCATGGTCACCATGCCTGACACAGATACATAACCTTGGGTAGGCGACATCTACTCTGATACGTTTGTCGAGAACATCTGTACTAGAATAAAGAGTCTCAGGGTACTTGAAACCTAATACTATAGTGAACGGGTTTCATGATGAAATATCTCTGTTGATATATCTATATAACTACCAACGACCAAGACCCATAAGAAAACATCATTATCGAATAATTCCTTGTTAGATCATTCATGCCAAAATGTGGAATACCATCACATTGTATATGAAAAACTACATATATTAGGATACTCGTAGGCATGAATACAAGACTCAATGTAGATGATAGGCTGTAAAAACATTTCCAAAAAAAGGTTAAGCAATGTACTCGGGTCCACACAGTGTGTGCCCCCATATCAAAAAATTGATTTGTCTGCTCTATCATGTAATGATTTTCCATGTCGGATTAGTTGAAGTTTATATGGGGTACATTGCATGTCTCTCCTCACCTAGACACCTGACAAAGTTATACCACAATCATCTTACTCAATCATCTTTCATACATTTCATGTATTCTTGGTATATTTTGATATTTTTCCCCAAGCCTATGTCCTCATCCCATTACCAAATGAATCAATTCATGGTAATAAATCTAGTGTTGTACTTCTACATGTTCATGTCCCTTTACACAACCTCAATGTCCATGCCCCTTAGCTACATGACACGGGCTCACTAAATAGTGTCTTCTCCTATTACATGGATTAGAGTACATGATGTCTATCATACCAAAAATAGAAAAACACAGGGTTTGTGGCCCTTCTGTACATCCCATGTAATCAGTAATTCCAAAAAAAAATTCCCTATGAGCCACCTGAATCACCACATTTTCCAATAAAACCTATAGATATTCCACCAATGAGATCAATAGTATTCATAAAATGTATTTAAAACTATAATAATTTTAATCATAATGGGATCAAGACTATGAATTCAAATCCTTTTACCATGGGGTGAAATGTTGAAGCATTGGGTGTAGATCTGTGCTCTAAATCCACGGCACCATGATCTGATAGTGATCTCCACTATGATCAATGAATGTATAATCCTCATAATATTGTGTTTCCCTTGGTTTTTCTATCTCTACAGGGTGGGTTTCGTCTTCTATGACATGGAAAAACAAGGGTAAGGGGTTATTGTTTTAATTTTTATTAAATAAATTACCTTTATTTAACACCCTTCCAATGTACATCATTGACTAAGAACCTAGCATCGACAAATTTTATGTCACACCTATGGAAAACATCAAATTATTAGCACCACTGAGTTGTATATTGAAAATATTTGAACCTTCTAATTGGATATTCCCCATTTCAAATTTAATAATGTATGAGTGTTATAATATTTTTAATATTTCAAATATCATTACACTATGTATCACCAGGACGAGGAATCATATGTTGACATAGCACCTGATTTTGTAAAAATTCTAAGAAATAATTCAAATAGGTGTATGAAAAACACATATTCACTACACCATTATGATGGAATGATTTAGATACAAAGGAGGGTATTTTGAACCTTATATTCCATTTCTAATAAATCATAATTCACCTAGAGTGATACACATAATATTAAGGATTTGGATTTATGTAATTTTATATCATGGAATTATTTGAATGAGTAAGCAATCTCATGAAATAAATTTATCTTCACAGGTTAACATTCCGTGAAATTAGATACCTATTATTAATAGTGGTTTATGAAAATTAAATTTCAAAAATAATATATTAATTGGTTTCCCAAATAAATTATTTGGTAACCATTAAATATCTAAACTATAGAATTATGTTGTTTATTATATATAAATATATTTCTATAATTTTTGTGAAATGTGCTTCTCATTCATCAATATTACATAGTTTAAGATAAATATTCACTTTCTTACAGAAATAGATACTCGAGGACATTAATAGGTTAGTAAATTTGTAAATAAATAAGGAAATCCCCTTAATTAATTATATATTAAATTTATATTATCAAGATATTAATACATGACATTCACACATAAAAATATTTTGTCATTCCTATTGAATGGAACCATAAAAAAGGTTGAGATCAAATTCATAGTAATTGTAAAATGGGGAGATACTTATGCACACAATGAATATAAGGGTTAAAGGACAAAGTAATTTAATTTGAAAATAATACCCCCCAAATCTAAGAGAAAAATATGGAGTCATTGAATATATAGTGGGAATTCATATGGCATGAAACATAAGATAATCGAATAACATGATCCATGAGAGCACAACAATGTCACATGACATAGATTTTTTTCATATACATAATCATAGAAAATATTATATTATAGGTAACCACCAATACATTCATATCATGTTAGAAATGGCCTAAGCACTAATGAACCCCTTGATTGAAAAAAATCATCTTATCAGAACCCATTAAATAAAATGGATTTAATTAACAATTAATCATATCATATCTATCAGAGAAGAGATATGATGAAAAACCATTTCATCATTTCGTAGCACATGGAAGTATGTGGTTTTCATAACAATTTTTTCATTGTATAACCTCTGGAAGAGAAATGATTTTCATAAACATATTTTCATCATTTACCACTTAAAGAAATTATCATAACGGGTATCCATGGATTAAATCCCCAATAAATCATATGTCACATCCCAAAATTTCAACTTATATTGAAAATTATTTTTCAAAGATAAATCACATGGACTGATTATTTCATGAAATAAAATTTCCTTGACAATAATTTTTAAAACTACACATTATTTTATAATTTAAAAATAACTTTCGTTGAAAATAAACATTATTACTCCAAAATGAATCATTAAAAAAATTTAAAAAATTACCGTTAAAACTATTATTTATTATTTAAAAAAATTTAAAACATAATATTATGTAAAAATACATTCCCATGAAAATATCCTACAAAATATATATATTAATATATAAAACTAATTTATTAAATTTCTTGGGGAAGAAGTCCATTACTCTTTGAAAAAAACTTTTGGAATAATAAAACATTTTTAAATTATTTTTATTTTAAAAAATAAATGAAAATATATAATGTATACATAAATAAAATACTATTGTTGATTATGGTAAATTCTATCCATGTTATAGATATTAAAAACTATATTCCTTCCCAAATTATATCAAAATCCAAATTGGATGTTTTTTTGATAACAAAATGATGATTCCATTTAAAATATTTCTTAAAAATTCAATAATGGGATAAAATTTCATTAACAAATCATCTAACAAATTATTAAATGGAATTTTATTTGGAAAACATAGATTTTGAAGGAATATGGTTTTTCACCGAAAATTTAGTTTTACATAAAAAAATTATTTGTAAACTATTTTTGTATATAAATAGAGAGATATTAATGGAAACAAATAATTGTCATGGGATAACTGGTGGATAAAAAAACGATGTGTTCCAAGATAGGTTAATAATATGATTTTGTCAATGGAATCATAATCATAAAAAATCATTATAAAATAGGATATTGTAACATAAAAACCTTAACACATTAATAAATTTAAATAATAATCCTCATAAAAGAATAAAATATTATTTCACATATATTATCTTGTAATAATTAAATTAATGATATTATATGTCAAAGGGGATATATATTCCCATCATAAAAAATATAGGTTCAAAACATAAAATATGTGTCAAAGAATGAAATTTTGGTAAACATCTATTACCATTTTCTTAATCGTTTTAATCTTAAGACCAAATAAATAATAACATTAAATAATATTCATAAATCAAGAATATAAAGAGAATCATTATATAAAATTTCAAAGTGTATTTATATATAACATAGAAATTAAATATGTATTAAATTTGTATATGTTTGAGAGAAATAAAAGTGAGACTATAAATCCTTTTCATTAATTATAGAATTTCATTGTATATAATCAAACCTACTGAATAATAAATACTTATTTAGTTTACATATATTAAATAAAAATAATTATATATATCATATCATTTATTATTTTCTTATGACCTTTTTTTATCTATTTATTAACAAATTCATGTTAATGTTATGTTTTGACTAACAAAAACATTTTTTGTATATGTAATAGTTTAATATTTTTGTTACTATTAATTTGATAATTATATCATTATATAAATAATTATAAAACCCCTTTATATTAATCTTATATTTATTTATAATAATCTACCAATGTTATTCTAAAAAAATAGAATTCAGTGTTCATGGAGATGGTAGGTCATACTTTTTCATGAATGGTGTTTCCATTTTATAGAATTGAAAGAATGAAAGGTAAATTATATATTATCATTTAATAATAATTTTAATTCCATATATATTTAATCTACTCATTTAATCCATCATTATTACACTTCACGTAAATTATAAATGAATAGCATCACATCAAGAGGTGGTTGTTTAAAGTACAAACAAGTGATGTTGTTGTATTCCCCAAAATAGAGTGTTTTATGTTATGTGTGATATAATAATTCAAAATGTTTAATAATATAATAATTAAATGATATAAATTATAAATCCATCATTATTTAAAACCTTTATTTATGGTAATGGAAAAATGAATGAGATCATTTTGTGAGACCGTCGTCTACAGTACACATGAATAATGATTTCATAACCAATTGATGAAATTTGAGATGGTTTTAGGTTATTAAATTTAAAAAAATATAATTATATGAAATATATTTAGAATACTATATAATATTGGTAGAATCATAATTTAAGGAGTTGTAGGAAGAAATAAAAAAACTTGTTGATTAATATTATGTCTTCCATGGTTGTCCTCGCGAGGGTTGCCCCAAAATAATTCTTGGGATGGATTTATGTTAAAAAATGATTCTAATACGAGGGGATATTTATTCGGAAGTCATATGGGTAGTGTATTTTTTCTAAATTCCATTAGATATATGAATAATTTAAGTTTGGTGGTGTCCGTTGATATGAGGGGGAAATGAATCAAAAGTTAAATTACTGGTAAATTTCAAAAAATAATCAAAAATAATAATGTAATTACAAATAAAAAAGGTTCCAAATATCCTTATATATGAACATGGGAAGTATAATTTGGATATATTTCCATAAAATACTATTTAAACATGTGTTGTGTTTTTTTAAACCATAACATTTAATTTAAACAATAGTAACCCCCTTTTTACCATAACAACACTAATTTATAAATATAGTTTCAAAATTAATTTACATAAATAATAAGCTTTAATATTAGATAACAGAAATTGTTATTATTTTAAATATTTAATTAATCTTTTGAAATCCCTTTCATAGAATATGAAAATTTCAAGTTAAATTGAAACCCACAAACACACTGAGATGGACGGTTTTTAAAGTGAAAATTGTTAAAAATTAAACAATGTTCATATATTAAATATTATATGAAAATAATTAAAAATAAAAAAATATGATTAATAAATATAAAATTTATATAATGGTACATTGAAAATATTTAAGACATGCTTTAAATATGTAGATAATTTAACTGGAAAGATAGTTATCAATTAAAATTCAATATTTTTCAGTATTCATTCAAAAATTAATATTTTAAAATTATATAAAAACATTATCCTCTTAAAATGGTCAGATGATGATTAGTTAATATTAAAAAATTAGTTATTAAATTTTATATCTATTACTTTTGTAACTATTTTATAATGGTTTTATTTTAATGATATTAATAATTTAGCATAGTTTTTTTAAAACTTTTTGTCTTGCAATGAATGATGACCCCAATTTTATATGTAATGAAATATTAACATATTATTGTTTTTAATTGAAGGTAAATATACTCTTTATTGTATAATATAATAAAAACTGTGTATTATGTAATTCCATCTAAACACGGTGTTGTATATAATAAATATGATCAAATATATTAATTTAATTTGAAAAAAATAACAAAATTTCATGAGTTACACTATAACTCTTTAAAATGAATTTCACCCACGAAATTATTCTCAATTATAATTTATTTTACATTTTTAAATTACTTCATTGAATAAAACATCTTACAAATGAATAATAAATCTACACATAAAAAATTGAATGTCAGAATCATAACAAAAACCAAATGTTACTTTTAACTAGGTTTCCGCATTGGAGACCATTGGTTAGAAATGAAGATACACAGATGGAATAGAAGTGTAAATAATTATAAAAAATGATAGATATTAGTGGTCCTGATAATTTTGGTGATCCAAAAATGTTTAATTAACGCAATACCATAAACCAAAGAGTAGTGAAAAAAGAAAATTGATATCATTATTTTTTTTTATAAAACAAAATATTTTCTTTCATGATCATTTTAATAATGTTAAGGAATTAATTTTTCATATAGATTTATACAATATGTTAATGTACTTTGTATATATATTTTTTACATCATTGGAACAAATTTATCCTTTGTTTGTTACTTGATCACGTTTCCCGTCATATCCTTCTCTATGAGTTAATTTTTTCGTGTTTGAACTACAAAATAAGATCCATAATAGAATGCTAAATTATTAATTTTATCTCTAGTTATAAAAACATAACACTAGGTATCCAATATGGATAAGTATACATATAGTGAAATAATACACTAACCAATAAAAAATCATCTGATGTTCAGCATAATCCGCTTCATAAATTGATAACCTTAAAACACTAATTTTTTTAAAATTTATAATGATCGTCACAAAATTTATCAAAATAATAATAACACTAATCATAAAAATATCATTAAGAAGTTATTATTGGTCACATAAAAATTATTTTAATACATTGGTAATAAAATTTCTAAAATATTGGTCATAATAATAATTACAATAAAAACACAGTGAAACCATCTAGGATTCCCCATTACTTGAATAAAAAAACAGATTATATAACAATTTCCAATTATCAAGTAATGATATAAACTCTATATATGATAACATAAACCACATTGTTAGAACAATACATTGTTAGTTCTAAGATCATAAATTTTATCCAATTAATTTAATCTACATCAATCATATCATTATATAATCTAAAACTAGTTTCTGAACTGTAGGAACATATTAGGGGTAAAATTATGTTAATCAGAATATTACCTTCACATTAAATCACATTACTAGTGAATCAAAAATAATTATGATATTTTTGAAAATAATTAATGAAATACTTAAATGAACAGTATTCATAAATTTTACGATTAATATTCGATTAATTTAAATAAATAAATAGTTAAATCATCTCACATCCTTTTTGGTACATTAAAAATGATTATTCATATTTTTCATGGAGGACTTCTTTTTTTCATTTATAATTTATAGTATTTTCTCATCAAAAATATAATTATTAATAAAAAATCCGTTATTATTTTCATCATGATATTTCTATTTAGGACATTGATTTTTATATTTCACATAAATTTTACATTTAGAACATTTATTAATTGGAAATAAAATTGTGAGTCTAATATTTCCATCCGTTGCATTATTTGAATGTTCCATTTCCCATTACAATTCATTAATCTATTCCCTTATTGTCCACACATAAAACAAAATCTCAATCCTTTAATACATTTCAATGATTTATTCATTACACATTCCAAACATATAGAAAATGGAATATTATTTCATCCATGGTCTTCACTACTGAAACACTTAGTGAAATCTAGCCTTATTTTCTTTGTTGAGTCTGAGAGTGTGTTATGGTAAAAATTTATATTTATCTATTGTAATAGTTTATTAGGAATAATCATATAATTATTCACTCCAATCATAATTGAAATATTTCATTTTCCCATCATTGACTAAAACAAAAAAAATTGATAAACACAATTCACAATGGATAACCACGTAATCCTGAATAAAATTACAAATAATATATATAAATCAGGAAATCATCATTTAAATCTATGAGAATATAATATTAACATTGGTAATCTATGGCCATTTTCTATTTAAATCATTCATGATGGTTCACAAAGAGTTTGTGAATATCCAAATCATATCCCATGGGAGTGCCATTCGGGATGTGTATCAAGGATCTCTTTTGTTCACCTCATGATGATTGAGAAAAACCAAATGATACTTTAATAAATTAATTACCACTAGGTTACAGTCATCCATATCTATATTCACCTATATTATCTATATAGGTATGTAATTTATTGAAAACCACATTCTATATCTGATACCAAAAGTCGACTACGTTTCTATATTCTTTGATTTATCCGTATAATTATTCTTAAAGACATTAGTAGACACATACATATAAATATTCCTAGGTGTAACACTAAATTATTTTAATCCTAATTTTAAAATTATAGCTAAACTATTTCTCTAATACAAACGATAGAAGCCAATAATTAATATATAGGCATATAAATTTTTAGATGAATATTCATCAAATTAAACAATCACATTCCTTATTAAAATAATAGTTTCGTGTTGTTGAATACCTATAACACAATCTTATTACCACATGAAATTTATTCAATGTTACCAATAAAGAACTTCCCCAATGGTATTACCACATAAAAAATCTACTTCATAAACTAAAAATATGGAATATATAATAATGGTGAGCTAAAATCCTATATAGGAATAATAAATGAAGATACATAATGATAACATGAACATAAGGTTATGATAACCTGATCATATACTTTTAAAAACATACCATGTATATCAAGGATCATAATATTGAGACATAGAATAAAGAAAGGATGTCCATAAGACATGAATCATAAGGGAATAAATTAACATGATCCATAACAACATAAAATTGTCATAAGTCATATAATTTTGGAATATACGTAGTCCTATAAAATATTTGGTCAAGGATACATACCAATACATTCATAACCTGTCAGGACTGGGCTAACCACATGTGTACCTACTATGATCTTAGGTTAACATCCCGTGAACCATAATTTATGGTTTTGGAAAATTCACCTATGTACCATAATTTTCCATATGGGTATATCCAAACTTGTAACCTTTGAGTTAATAAGACACATATCATTAGAAAATTAATTAGAGAGATATATAGTTTACATCCATTTCATAATGGAAAAAATATTTTTGTGTTCTACAAGTTAAAAAACATTCATCAATCATAACCAACAAAATTAAAAGGGTTTCATAAACATTTCAATATATCATTAATTTTTTAAAATAGTCAATATTCATTATAATTTCATCAATTTATCATCATATAACCCATGATAAAAGATGTATTTTTCATAGTATGTTTATCATGGAATTACCCAAGGAAGAGGAACAGGTTTCGTAAACATGTTTTCATCAAAAACCATTCGGATAATGAATATAATGGTACCCTTAGTATATAAACCTTTAAAATAAAATGTTATATCATTTTATTTTGTCTTAGATGAAAAATTATCTTTTCTGAGAAATCACTTGGAATGTTTCTTACAGAATACAACATTTCATTGAAAATTATTTTTTTGAACTAAAAATAAGACAAAAATTTGTAAATTATTTAACTTTTAAATAAATTTTAAAACATACAAAGGATGATTTATATACTATTTAAACAAATTTGTGTTGAAAAAAATATTTTCCCCTTCGAAAAAAAATTTTAAAACTAGAATCATTTTGAAAATCATTTTCACTGAAAATAAGTGTCAAAATTTATTAATGTGGACTACAATTCATTTAACAAATATCTTATGAAAAATATACTTTCTTCTATTAAAAAAATTAAACCCAAATAATTTTGAGAAAACATTTTTTATAAAAATTTCCTTTAATACATATAATGGATGATTCCTATAAAAAAAATAGTTGTAAGTATGAGAAATTTCATTCATGTACTAAATGAAAAAACAAAGTTTCCATTCAAATTTTCGTTAATGGCCAAAGGAGTGTTTTTTAAAAATGGAAATGAATTTTCATTTAAAGATATCAAAAGTCAACAATTGGAAGAAATTTCCTTAATAAATAATTCTATAAAATCTTCAAAAAATTTCAAATATTTTTTAGAATATATGTGTTTGGACAAAAAATTATTTTGATAAAAATGTAATTTTTATTGAAAACGTTTTTTTGAACTGTTATGTATATAAGTAGATTAATATTTAGGTAAAATATTTATTCTAATTAAATATATAGAGGATAATAAAATTATTATTTTTATTAATGATTGATCATTGTATTTTATAGCTAGAATCTTGGTCACGAGAAATCGTAATAAATGATAAGATAGTATCATAAAAACATTACAACTTTGATAACATTGAATCATAATCCCTAGGAATTATTGACATTCAATGAAACAAATAATATCATGGGAACAAATTAAATATTGATATTACATTTATGTGGTGGTATCATTAATCTTCATAAACAAGATAGGTTTACAATATAATATATGATTCAATGAATGAAAATTGTGACAAAAATACTTTCCCAACGGGGTAATCATTATAATTAGATGACCCAATAAGGAATAAAATCAACTAAAAATTTTAATATCATTAAATTATATATACTATATATATAACATGTAAAGGGTAAGTTCATACACCATATAAATGAAATGTGTGGTGAATTTAAATATTTCTTCTAGAAATAAAAAAGTGACTAGAAATCCCTTCCCTAAAGTATTGATGTTTTTCATAGACATCCAAACATAGGTATGTTCAATATATTTTAATCATTAATATATTAATGAAAAATATTTATATATATCATTCAATGGATTATATTCTTATGACATTTTTTTACCCATTAATTAACACTTCTTTGTTAATGTTACATTTTGGATAATAATTTATTTTGGGTTCATATATGTTTTTTATTTTTTATCATCATAATTTTATCATGATTTCATCATATAAAAAATTAAACCATAATATATATTCATTATATATTTATTATATTAAAATATAACCTTTAGTGATAGAAATATAAATTTGTCAGTCATGGAGATGGTAGGACGTATATAGACATGAATATTATTTATATTTTTAGACTAAATGAAAAAAAGTTAAATGATATATAATCATTACTTAAATACTGATATGTCACATATATGACATATTTTTATTAAAATCATCTTCAATAACTTCCTTGAAATGTTTCAATGAATCACATCTCTTTATGAGGTAGTTGTTATATATAAACGCGAGTGATGTTTTCATATTCTCATAAATGAAGAGTATGAATTTATTCATGATATACTAATTCAATAAGTATAATAATAAAATAAATATAATATATATATATATATATTAATTATTATATCAATCATTGGTATATTTTAATGTAAAAATTAATGACATCAGTTTACAATGTGGTAGTCCGCCACACACAATTTTAGAGATTTCATAATCCATCGTATGGAAGTTGAAATGGTTGTAGGAAATTACCATAAAATAAAAAAATATATAAATAATTATAATATTGTAATGTTATTATATAATCATGTTATAATTATGGTTGAACTAGGTGGAGTAAAAAAAGAAAAATTAAGTCACTCTTTGATGAACGTTACATCATCTTCGAGTATCTTAATTATGTTTCCCCCAAAATCATACCAAATTTATATTTATATAGATAATAATTAGTCTAGGATGTTGATAAGGATGTTGGTAAGTTATTATGTAATGGTTTGGTATTGAAAAATGGTGCGAGTTGTGTGAAAATGATAATGGAGGTGTTGACCATTTATTAGTGGGGGAAATGAACCCACATGGAAACAATATTAAAATTTCCCAAAATATTACAAATTTACAAATACATTACATTTAAAAAATATTCCAGATTACCATATAATCTATCATGGAAAGGATAATATGTAAATATGCTCAGAAATATGAATTTTTCATGTTTTGTGTTATTTTTAAACATTATTGTCTTTGTATAGCACCATAGGTCAACCAATTTTTACCTTAACCATGAAAATTAATTTTTAAGGTTTTAATATTCCATTGTAGTAAAACATTAAAATGGTCCTATTAGAAAAGATAAATTATTATGATTCAAATATTGAATCTATTTTTCTAAATTAAATTCACATAGGTGGAATGTAGATTTTTAAACTAATCTCATAGAATTAACGAGAAATAGAGCTTTCAAAGTGAAAAATATTTAGAACATTTTTATTTTTTTATTAAAACTCAATATAAAGATGGTTAAAATGAATTAAATTTCATTAAAAGATACATAGTTGATAAAATTTCAATTTAACACAAATTTAAAATAAAATTTAAATTTATAAATATTTGAAATAAAAAGGATTTTTTAAATTAAAAATATATATTTTTCTATTTGAATAAAAAATTAATCATTAAAAAAAATTAATAAAATTTCCTCTAAAACGATTTTGATTTGATTAATTAAATTATATTTAATATATAAATATATTTTTAAAATTATCAATGATAAATTTTAATATTTTTCACAAAAAGAAATTAAAAATGAATTTTTGATAAAATAGTATTTTAGAGTCATGAAAGAAGTAATTAAAAAATTAAGTTCATCTTTATCAATAAAGTTTCTTTATATAAAACAATTATACATAATATTTAAAAAATATATATTTATATTAATATATCATTGATTAATGAAAATATTATAATGGTCATATTTGAATAATAGTAATAACATATCATTGTTTTTTAAGAAATTATTTTTGTGTGTAATTGAAGATAAACTGAGTGTTGTGCGTAACAAAATCTAAAATCGACATTACGTGTAATTAAAACTAAAATAAGTGTTTCATATGATTAATGATAAAATCATTGTTTCATGTAATTAATTCTGAACATGTTTTTTATATTACATAAATTACAGATGAGGGTAAATTTATTTCAAAAAATTATATTTCAAAAAATCTCGGGGTATGACATTATACCCCCTTAAAATGAGTTTCTCATTTATAATTATTCTATATTATCAAAGGATTTTTATTTTAGAACATATTAATTGAATCCAACAACATACAAATGCTTATAAAAAATCCATTAAAAAGAGAATGTTGTAGACAAAATAGTCACCTAATGTAACTCATAATTAAGTTACCAAATATGATAAAATATATGGGAAGTGAAGACACATACATCGAATAAGATATTAAATAAGTATAGAGATTGATATAGATCAGTGATCCTAATAAATTAAGTGAACCAATTTAGGAATATTAATAGAAATCCATAAAAT
The DNA here is from genome assembly GCA_963277665.1 of Viscum album. NCBI lineage: Eukaryota > Viridiplantae > Streptophyta > Magnoliopsida > Santalales > Viscaceae > Viscum > Viscum album. The sequence continues at coordinate 1,718,967,735 of OY728130.1, forward strand.
AATGATTTTTCAAAATGGATATTGAAATCATTAAAAATTACAATAACATGACAACATTTTGTTTCAATACATTTCACTAATTGATGGGGATTTCCTTTTTCATATAGAATTACAACATATGAATTTTTTTTTCATAGGAATAATTTCATCCTTTGGTTGTGTGTTAATCATTTTCCACATCATATTATACTCTCCATGATATATGTTTGTTGTATAAAGTAATAAATGCGTACAATAATGATATGATAAGTCATTACAGATATCTATAGTTAAAAAATTTAAAATTGTTATTCAATATGGATAAAAATTCATTATTTTATATCATATTTTAATATCTAAAACCTTATCCAATGTTCAACATAAACCATTTTATAAGTGTTTACCCTTGTCACTATTACAAAATTAAAAGGCTATAAAAAAATCATCAAAATTATCTTATTAAAAAAACATTATTCATCCAAATATCATTAAGTATATAATTTTTTTTACATTAATAATATCTAAATACCACAGTCCTAAATTCTCATGTTACATGGTAATAACCAAGATTACCATAAAAGATCAATGAAAACATTAATTATCTTCCTTACAAGAATAAAAACATAGATTATTGATTATAATATATATATATCAAATAATGCTATAAACTCCATAAATTAATTTTCAAAAATATTTTACAAAAAAAATGCATTATTAGTTATGAGGATATCAATAATATAATATTTAAAATATCTATATAAATCAATACTTTATCCAAACTATAACCATTTTGTCAACCACAAGGCCTTATTATGGTTTATATTTCCTTAATGAAAATAATAAGTACCCATTAAATTATTGTTCTACTAAATATGTAACATTTAATAATGTTTTTAAAATCCTAAAAAATCCTCTAAAAAATAATAATGTAACATTTGTTATTCATAATCATTTAACTCCAATAAATTTTTACTTATATCATCCCATATCCTTCTCAAACCATTAATAAGGATTCATCATCATTTTTCATTACACTTATTTATATTGATATGTTATATTTAGTATTATCATGATTAGAAATATAACCATTTCACATAAAAACATTCTAATTCAATAGATGATGTCACTATTTATGATATTGTTTTTTATAATTCATATAAATTTTATATTTGAAACATTTATCAATTTTAAACTTTTTATAGAGACTAATATTTCAATCCATTGTGTTAATGAAATTTTAATTTTCAATTAGTAATTCATTAATCATTTTTATTCTTCCCACATTCTGAACATATAGGAAAATAAATCAGCTTTGATCCATGAACATCACTAAACCTACTATATGTGAAATTTTCTTCTTTGTTGAGATTGAGATTTGATTAAGGTGAACATTATTCATCATTTTCATTGATAACTGATTTTTTGTAATCATAAAATCATCAACTCCAGCCATAATCAAAATTGGATGCTCACCATAAAATTATTCATCACACTCTATGTTAATTGAGGTCCATTTATTCCTTGACATTGACTAAAAAATAAAAAGTTCAAGAAACACTAATCATTGTGGAAAGCCAAAAAATCATGGAAAAATTAACTAAATGGAAACTATATAATTAAACATTAATATGAATCAATGAAATATTATCTTAACCAAGGTCGTTAATGGTCACCATCAATTTAAATATGTTATTATTCATTGTAATGAGTTTCTGAATTTCCAATGCATATCCCCCAAGGGTGTCAAACCATGTTTTTAGAAAAGAATATTTTCATTTATGAGGTGATGATTGAGTTATTCTCAATATATAATTTTCAATGTTGTATACCATAGGTAGCTCTATGCTAGATCCATATAAACATGTAATATCTATACCTGGATTTAAATTCTTTAGATCAAAGTACTATATTTTTTTGAAAATTATAGAAATATTTCTTATACATATCCAGATCCTTGGACATATTGTTATATACATCACTAGAGATATCCTTTAAAATATTCCCAGGGGACTCTCTATAACTTTCTTATTCATATTTCCAAATGATAACTTATCAATTTATCTGATACTAGGTAAAGAGACCCAGAATTACCTTTCATGGATATGAAATAATTTTAGATGATTATTCATTACAATACACAAACACAAGCCTATGTACTATAGTATTTTATTTCCATTGTTATCATGTAACATAAGATGATTAATTTTTGAATGATATTTATTGTATGACATAAGGATCCCTATAATAACAACTCCTAATTAAAATCCATTCTTCATAACATATGAAAAGGAATCATAAAAAGGGTGAGATCAGATTCTCCATACGGTTATAAAAGGGATATAGATAATCAACAAATGAACATAAAAGTATTATAATTTGATCATAATATTTGAAAACAATACCCTGTATATATGAAATTATAATCATGATTCGTGGAATAATGATTGGAAGTTCATAGGACATGAATCATAATGGAATCAAAAAACGAGATCCATGAGAGAATAACATTTTTATTAAACATAGAATTGTGGAATATAAATAATCATATAAGATACCATATCAAAGATACCCACAAAGTCTTTCATAACATTTTAGGGTTGGGATAATCACTCTTTTTACTATTTTCTGATTAAGATAACAACTTATGTACAATATTTTTTAGTCTTGGGATAACAAAAAATGTACCATCCATTTAAGGGTTGGGCTAGCCATCCTGTTACCCAACATGTTCATATAACATTTATTATTTCCCAAAGAATAATATAGTGATATCGGTACCATCCATCTCATAATGAATACCATATTTTTGTCTTCTATAATATCATCAAAATTTATTTATTCCATAACCTTTGAAATCTAATTGGTTAAAAATATTTCACTATATCCTAATCCATGGAAAATATACATGTTTTATAATAATTTCTTCATTTATTCAGACAATAACTTGTGGATAATGAAACATGATTCATTTGAAATTTATCATGGTATAATCGATGGATGATAAATAGGTTTCATAACATTATTTTCATCATAAAACATTCAGCGAAGAATAAAAATGTTATCATTGGATTATATCCCCAGTAAAGTATATGTTACCAAAAATGATTTCCTCTTATATGGAAAATGATATTGATGATAAACCCGAAGGAAAATATCTTAAAAAACATTTGTTGAGAAAGGATTTCTAAAAATAAACATCATTAAATATATTTTAAAGAAATATTCTTTAAAAAAAAACATAAACACATATAAATATTTATGAATAATTTAAAATATTTCCCGAAGAAAATATACATTCCATCAACAAAAACAATTTATTATACATAAATCATTTTGAAAATTGATTTCCTTGAAGATAACATTTAAAATTTATAAAGGAATATTTGTAAACAAATTAAAACATTTAATGTTGAGAATATCATTACATGATTTTGAAAAATTAAAAAAATACTAATGTGTGAAAATAACCATCATTGAATACAACCTTGACAACTAATAAATTATGATTCACTAAAAATAATGTTCATGATGGTGGGAAATTTTATTTATGGAATGTATTTTAAAAATGTTTCCTTACACATATTCCATAGAAGATAAACATAAATTGTTTTTTGAAAATGGTAAGATGAATAAATTTAAAAAAATTTGTAAAAATTTTAATAAGGGTGAAAATGAATTTAATAATTCATTTTTTTCATTTTTTTTAAAAACATTATTAAAATAAATTATTTTGGATGAAAAAATCATTTCGAATGAAATATTGATATTTCTAAAAAAATTGAACTCATGAAAAGTTAATGATATTAAATTTAAGGTAGAACATGTATTATCATGATATAATTATAAAAGACTAAAATTAATTCATCTAATTATATATATCTTAATATTTCATCATTAGAATCATTATCATGAGAAATCCTGATAAATAATGATATTATAACATAAAAACCTTACTAAATATTTGTCTTTTAATCAGAAGCCCCATTAGAGAATAAATTTATATGAAAATTATAAAATAATTTGAATAAATATGTTCAGTGTATTACACATCAAGTAGGTTGTATATAGTCCTCCTAAATTATATATTTCCACAAAATTATATATGTATAAGAGATGTAAATTTTTTACAAAAATACCATACCACTTTTGAAATATTTTGAATCATAATCCCCAATAAATAATAACATCAAATTATTCATTTAATATCATTAGAATAAGTAATTAATTTTATAAAATACCATAGGGTATGTATATACACCACAAAAATAATAATTCGGTGAATTTGGATATGTGTCCCAATGAAAGAGACACTAAAAATAAATTACCTTAATTCATGATTTCCATAAAAAATGATCCAACATACTATATAAAAAATTTAACTTTATTATATAAATATTAATGAACAATATTTATTTTTATGATACCATATATTATATTCTAATGGACATTTATTAAATTTTTATTACCAATTTCTTTTCATGATATGTTTCGTGTAATAACCGATTTGTTTTTCATATCTGGTTTTATTTTTTTATCATTATTCTATTAGATTGATAATTACTCGATAATATCAATAATTTTTAAAATAATATTATTAATTATATATGTATTTTGATGAAAATAACATTTCTGTTATATAAAATTAAATACATCGTTCATGGATAATGTACATCATACATATTCATAAACGTCATTTCCATTTTTTGGTACTGAAATTATGAAGCTTAAAATACATATTCTCAATGAAGATTCATTTTTATATAATATATACAAATACTTTCATTAATAAAATAATTATAACATTAATAAATTAATAAAAAATTAATCATAAAGCATTGTGAGGTAATAGCCCACCATACACACAAGGGGAATTAACGTATTCCAAAAAATGGTAAGTCTGAAGGTATTTTGTGATATAATTATTTGATAAGAATAATAATATAATAAATATAATATATGAATAATAAATATATCATTATCTCAATCCATGGTAAGTGTAAATGTAAAAAAGGGACATGAGTTTGTGAGGTAGTATTCTGCCAATCACAAGAATGATGATTTCATAACCCATTTGATGGAAGTGAAGAAAGATATAGGTTATTAAAAAAACATATTAACAATTATTATATGGAATATACAATGGATATTAAATAACAATGGTATAAAAATAATTTAATTTAATGCAAGAATAAATAAAATAGAAATGCAAGTCGATGAATGTTACCTCTTCTTCGTGTATGCTCTTTTGGTTTGCACCAAAAGGTCATCCTAGATTCCATTATGTCTAAACTAATGATTATAGAATGAGATTTTAGATATAGGTAATATTTTTTGGGGGTTAATTCATATGGCCTTATATATTATAATTGGTGAAGGGTAGTGGTATCCTTTATAAGTGTGGAAATGGATCCTAATTGGAATTTACATAAGATGTTTCCAAAAAAAGTCTCCATTTTAATAAATAATTACTAATTAAAATATTTTAAATGACCATATATTTTCACAAGTAAATAATATTATAGAAATATAGACATTAAATAGTATTTAGAAATGTTTTGGGTCATTTCTATGCCTTATAGTTTTAGTTTAATACTTAATAAACTCATTTTACCTTAAATGTGGTAATTATGTTTTACTATTTTAACTATTCAGTTTTCTAAAAAATTAATTTTACCTTATTATATGTTATAAATTATTATTATTAAAAATATTGAATACATTTTTTTAAATTCTATTAACATAAATTTTAATTTTAATTTAAAACTAATCCTATATATAAAATTTATATTTAGGGTTTCAAATAGAAAAGTGTTAATAAGAATACAATGTTTTTATATTAAAATTAAATCTGAAAATTAATCATGTGAAATAAAATATATGAATATATATATAAATTATCTAATATTACTTGTTATCCAACTTAATATAAAATATACATTTTTAAATTATTTAAAAGAAATGTTATCTTTCAATTAAAAATAATTAGTCCTCTATATTCATTAAAAAAATTATTTTCAACAATACATTAAAAAAAATTAAACCCACTCCTGTTTATTTATAATTATTCAAAAATAGAATTTATTTTTATCATATAAATATTATAAAATTGTAAAAAATTAATTTCATTACTATTCATAATAGAAATACTAATTATTTGACAAAATAGAATTTCTAAAACATATTAAGAAATTATTGAAAAAATATGTAATTTTATCAACATGTATTTTATATAAACCCATTTTATGAAATTTAATGAAAATTGTTTGTACTACCCACATATATATATTTAATAGCCTGGTTACACTGATCAATTTGGAATACTATTAATAATATATCATAATTATTGTTTTACCATAATTTCATATCTAAATAAAGAAAAGACCAGTGTTTTTTGTAACACAATATTAAATATATGATGCATTTAATAAAAGATACACTTATTTATTCATTTAATGAATGTTATAATCATTATTTTTTATAAATCATGATAATCATGGTGTTTCATATAACATGATATTTAGAAGATAATAAATTTATTTGGAAAAAAATATTTCCCAAAAAATAGAGTTGTTATAGAGACTAACATGGTGGTTTTGATTATATGAAATCATTCCTTTATTATGCAATATGTGTTTTTTTATTTTTTGCAAAATATATTGTTTATTTTACTATATTAATTTGAATTAAGTATATTGATCTTCGATTTTTTTAAAAGGGATATTAACTTTGAATAAAATGTGTTAAATTAATTTCGAAGGGGCTTTCTAATTTCCAAAATGTACTATTAATTCAATGTGATCATGAAATAATTAAATTATTCATATTAAATATAATTACAAAATTTAAAGGTTATTTGTTTCTACTTATTTTATGAATTTGACGGAGTATTAATTTTATAGAATTTGTTCAAATGGGGACAGGATGAGTTTTTTTCAAATCTTGTTTAAAATAAAAGAAAATATGAATTTAAATGATTTGAAATAAGATTTAAAAATATTTAAAAGGATTGGAAAATTGAATTAGTTTTTAGTGTTCCCTAGTTAGTAATGCAAGAAATTGTTCTTATGGTGTGTATATTAGACCATATTAAATACCTTTTTTTGTTCTGTTTGGATGCAAATTTTGTCCTAATGAGAAATAATTTATGTTCACTATTACATAAATGTTTTTTGGGGAATTTTAATGTGAGGGATTGAGATTTCTATTTAATTTTATATTCATATTGGAATAGTATGTTATTCCTTGGTGTGGAAATGTTTTTGTTGTGTGGTTTAGTAAATATCCAACCATCAGGGTATGGCTCAGAGGTTGTTGGATGATTTGATTATTGTTATTGTTTAGAGACAGGCCCATGAAATGATAATTCAAGGGGTAATGTTTTATTAAGGTGGATTTGTGGCATTCTCTAGGGTAATTAGAGTGAGGAAATGTATGAGGAAAGTGGATGTGTGATGATACGATATTTATTTTATCCACTAATCACAATGATATTAGGGTGTGGTTTTGAAATGATACATAGGGATTATATAGGTTATTATGTTGTGTCACCCTAGACCATTGATTTGTGACTCTATGTGTGTGTGTTGAGTGAAAATAAGTTAGCATAGATGTTTTCACTTATCACCATTTATGTTAGGGTTAGTATTAAGGTTGGGATTTATAGACATTGAGATTCATGTTAGTGGGGGTTTCTCTTCACCTTGACAGTTATGTGAGTGGGGAGATTATGGTGTAACATTCATCATTGTGTGTGACATTGGTTATGGAGACCATAGATGGTTATTATCAAAATATATTGGATAAAACAATTTTATTATAATGTGAAATATTAATTTTTATATACTATGACATCAATGAAATTTAGGATATTGAAATATCCAATATAAAGAATGGTATTGTTGTTAGGAATTAATGATGCGGCACAACTGTATTGTTATGAATGTGTTAGTATTGAAATACATATATCCTTGATTTATTAGTTCATTAAGTTATACATGTGTGTAGACAATGAAAGGGTTATTAGAAATATTATTCTTGTAAGGACAATATGGGTTATATAGATTTTTTAGCGTGTATTTTTTTTATAGAAACGAAATTTGATATTTGGTGTGTGATGAAGAAACTATTTTTCCCATGGTTTTGCGTATAGTATAATAAATTTAGTATTTATGAATCATGATATTTTTTTTCTATATATATAATCATATAGAAATATCTTAAGGGATCTGTTCTTTAATATTCAATGACCCTTGGTGTCTTTAAATGGTCATAACAGAATAACCTTATATAGAGTATTTGGATTTCCCAGGATATGTATTTTAACATTTTCCCTTAATGCGTCATGTTTAGTCAAAAGTGTCTCTAATGTGTATTTACATAGTGTACTATCCATGGAATAGATCTGTTTTGTATCGTAAGGTCTCCCATTATTATGTTCATGAGGAGTAAATTTTGTTGAATTTATTTCTTCATAAAACATCTTTCGTGTTCATAGAGGACAGTGGGCCATCTGTGGGGATCATTAACAAATCCTTTATTGAGTATTTTAGAGTGGCATGAGAGAATTAGTTGTGGTTGTGGTACTAGAATGTGATGTTCATCCTGAAACATATTGAGTTTTTATGAAGTTGTGTTTTGATAAATTAAATTTCTTCATGGTCTTCCCTTATACTCACCACCATGTTAATCATACATTTTTCACACCGCCAGGTTTAACATGCATTACACGAAACACTGAATTTTTATCAAACAGCATATTATTATTATAAATTTTAAATATTAAAATTATAACATAACAAATAAACATGTTAATTTATTTAGTAAAAAATTATTTTTAAATATGATTTACAATGGTTTTATATAAGGAAACAATTTCATAATGAAATATATAAGTTCTTATATAGTCAATATGTTTGGAAAATTTTATTTTCTCAAAAGAAATACTTTTTATGACCATATCTTCATAAAAATATGATTATTTTTTGATAATAATATTAATTTAAATTTTTATTATAAAAATATATTTTAAATTAATAATTCATAAATATCATATTTTTAATTTTTGGGTATTTTTCAGAAATATTTCATCTAGGGCAAATAATGACAAATAATGATTATTTATTGACAATTGTTATTTCATTTAATTTATTTTTAAATTTAAATTACCATTTAAAATTATTTATAGTATAATTATTTAAATTATGCATCAATAAATTCAATTTAGTAAATTGGAATATATTTCACATTGAAATTATACAATCAAATTTCAATCTTTTGAATAATTTTACTTTAAAAACATGTTGTTTTATCCCATCTATAAGAATAAATATTATCTTAGATTCTATCTCTTATATGAATTTAATTTAGAAAAATGTATACTATATTTTTTATTTAAATAAGTTATAATTTATAAAAATAATAAATTACTCTTTTATTAATTTGATTACAATTAGAATTAATCATAATGATTAACAGAAAAACAAGTTTAAAAAGGAACTATATAATTATATTCTGGGAAAACGACCATGAAACATTTACAAGATCCATTAGATTGAAATATTTCAAAAATATACCTTCTAATCTCAATATATTTCTATTATTGGAGACATTATAAATGGAAATATTCTTTGTTAAATTATCTCATTAAATATGTTATATTTTTTTCATCACCTTCCTTATAAAAGACCACACCTTTTCCCCTCCCTTTGTATATTAAATAACAAATGTTTCGTCCACAACCATCAAAAATAACTTTTACACTTTCTTCATCTCATCCAATAATCCATTTATTGGGAAAAAATCCAACCAATAATTTCTACTATGGAAAAACAGAAGGAAAAATTTGACGAAAATATAATGTTCATAATTAAACATTATTTTCTATTTCATCATCAAACCCATATAATTAGTATTTATCAGGATAATATAATGACCCAAATATATTAAATGTAAACACAGTTTTTTATGTTTGGTGTACAACCTAAAAAACACACACATTTAGCAAATGGATTATGAAATCATCATTCGTCTGTATGGATGAGTACCACCTCATAAATAAATGTCATTAGTATTTCTGTTACCACCTATAAAGGATGTAAATGATTATATAAACTCAATTTATTTTTAAAATAAACTATTATTATTAATTTATTAATATAAATTAGTTTTTATATCACAAATTACATCATGCTTTACATTTTATGGGAATATGATAATGTTGTTCGTGTATATGACATAATACAGCTGCAACAAGCGAAGTGATTCATTCATGTATTTCATGGAAGGAATTAATTATCGGTTCAATACAAATATGTGATACATATGATGTAAAATCTATTATGAAATGATATTTTCTCATATACATTTATTTTAATCAATCAGATAACAAAATAGAAACACTGTTCAGGCTTACATTAGACCTACCGTCTCCTCGAACAGTTTTTTAATTTTTAATTTCTATAATTTATATATTATTATAAATTAGTATATAAATAATATATATGGTATTGATATAATTTTATAATTTGTGTTATGATTAAATCAGTATAAAAGTAATATTAAATAAATATAAAAAATCAAAACAAATTAGTAAAAAAAGTGGTTATTACTAAAAATGTAACATTATCATGAAATTGTTAATAAAAAGGTACTAAAACCTCATAGGAAAATAATATATGGAATTATATAATGGAATATGGTTCTTTAATTTATTTATAATAAAATTATATTTTCTATGAATGAGTATTTATTTAGTAAAATAGAATTCAATACTTATATTACATGATTATTGTCTCAAAATTATTTTATGTCACACACATTCCATGTTCACCAACTATTTCATGTATGTGGTGTGAATATTGACAATATATTTATTTAATGATTATTTTTCTTATAATTGTTTTACACATCAATTTTATTATCCCCATTTAGTAGGTTTTAAGCATAAAATATTACTAATGTTATAAGAGGATTGTGCATCGATATCCCTTATTAGTGATACATGTTATGTTATAAACTTATGATATTGGTAAAGGTCTATATAAGTCCCATTTGAAATTTTGAAACAAAAATATAATTATTTTTATGATATTTTATGCTTAAGTTGATGTAATTCTTTAATTGGATTTATGATTCAATGTTAAAAAAGTGGTAAGAGTTTATTGCTATAATCTAATCGTTTAAGAGGAATGTATATGATTATTCATAAATTAAGTAAATATATCAGGAATTATCATTAAAATCCTTATCCAGTATTTATTAATGATATATCAATGTGATATTAGAAATTTTCATCTTTTTTATATAAATTTAATAAGAATATGTTTTAGGAAAATATGAATTTGTCTCTTTATTTGATCAAAAATTTGTTTTCATTGAAAACCATGTGAACTATAAATATTTTCTAAATGTTTTTATTACAAAATTATATTTTTTAAAATAAAGTTTTCCCATTTTATATTTTAAAAAAAATTAATTTATCTCTATTCATTTTCCAAAATAATACATGTTTGGAATTTAAAATAAATTTGAACGTAACCTTCTTCTTAAATTGTGTGGCATGAGAAAAATTTCTAATATCATGACCACTCATTTACTCTGTGATTAATTTGTAATTTTTCAAATTTATTATCAAACAAATATTTCCAAATTATTATATTTCTTAAAATGTATTTATTAAAAAGGAAAAGATATTTTCTTCTTGAAATTCTTTAAATGATATTTTAAAATTATTTTCTATCTATGATAGAATTTGTTGGTGTTACTCATTACTTAATGGTAATATGACCCAAGGTAACCATTCATATTGTTCAACTAAGTTGATTATGTTTAATGGATTGATAATTATGAAACCAATTTATCTGCTACGTGTTAATTGATTTTCAAACACACTTCATTTCATGGGTTACTCAATTTTAAAAACAGTTTGAAACCATGCTCTTATCTATTGGATAATATAAGACGAAATGTTTTTTATACTCATTTTTCATTATCTTTATTATTTTTAATATTTATGATTTTTTGGAACACATATATATGTTTTTTATTCTATGATAGTTGAAAAAAAATATCACTGTATAAGTAATTGGGTAAATATTTATATATCACATGAGATAGACAGTGATGGAATGGAGAGTGAACCTAGTACGAAAATACATAGCTATAATGAGCAGTAAACGTAGTATTGAAATACAATTATATAAAGAGGAGTGAAATCAGTAAAGAAAATTAGGTTATCTTATATGATGTTCATTGTGGTGATATTTGAAAAAAAAATGATATTATATACTTATCTGTATGCCAAAAATAGAAGTCTTTTGACAATACTATTATCTCATGTCTCTTATTCTTTGATTCACTTATGAATCATGTCCTATTAAATTCGAATCATTATTCCATGACCCATGATTATGAAGGTTGTGGTTTCCAAATGTTATTCACATGTTCTCATACCCTTATGTTCATATTATACTTAGATGTCTCCCTTGTTTATCCGTATTGAGAACTTGTGCTCACCCATTATTATGTTTTCATTACTAATCATATGAAGATATGAATTATGTATGATGTGTCTTATAAGGGATCTAGTTATGAAGTACATAGAGATAAATGACGTGGTTCACTTATGGACCAGTGTTTATGTTTCAATGTTTAAAAATCAATGAAACTAATATATTATTTGGGTTTGTGTCTCTATAATGTAATAAATATTCTACATAATGTTATAATTTATATTAATATATATCTTGGGTGAATATAGTTTCTATTAGATAATGGGTTTATATAACCTTTCTTTAGTAGGATTAGAAAATCATAGTTATATCCTAGATGACATGTCTAAGGATATGTTTATGGATGACTCGAAGTATAAGAAAATGTCCTAGAATTTTGTAAATGGATATAGTGATATTTCTTATAGAAATAAATTTCAGCCTTTGTGCTACATATTGTTGTGTCTCTGATAGATATTTACCAAGGGGTAATAACCCCAAAAACACTATATTGAGCCAGACTCAATCGGAAACTAATGCATGATAACATTCCTTGCTGAACACCTAGTTTAACACACCTGAGGGAAAATCCTTTGGAATTTACAAAATCATTATGAACTATTATAAAATATTTAAATGGACGATAACTATGATTGAACTATGATATACCTAAGGTGTCATAGATTAATAAATCTTTCATGATTTATACATCTTATATGTATGTTTTCAAAATTATGTTTTTCCACACTATGATTATTATTTTTTAGACTATGATTTTTGGTTTTATTAAATTGATGGATCCCAAATAAACTATGTTAATGTTGAGTGTGATGAAAAATGAAAATATTTTCCCTATATTAATATAATAATTATAGGTGTTGTAAAGAATAATCTCATGACTATGTTCATAAAACAGTCTCATGCAATGAATATTGAAAGACATCCAACTGATAAAATATGGGAATGAAATTATTTCAATCCTTTTATGTGAAAATTCCAAACTTAATTTTGTTGATCATGTGATCTAATAGTCTCTAAATACAGCATCTATACCACTAAAAAGTTATTCACCATTATTCAGTGTTTAGAACATGAAAAATACATTTTGTTTGTATCATTTTAAGATGGTTAAGAATATTAATTGTAGAAACTTATCAAGAATATGATGAAAAACGTTTATATTAGAGCCAAATATTGAGAAAATTCCATGAACTTATTTTTCAACAATTACATACCTTATTTTATTCATAAAATGTTAGAGAAGGAGTTCCATTAGTAAAATACAAGTGAAGATGAATACATTACTAAATAAAAGAGAAATTTTATATGGCATTCAAGGTAGGCTATTGGTATTTTCATCCAATATAAAAGTAATGTACATTGATTCCAGAGTGTCTTAAAACCAGGTATCTAAAGGGAGTTATCCATAAGATACTATAGTTGCTATGAATATATTTTGTGGGTTTATATCATGGTTTATATTGAGGTTGGATCTATGTTCCAATCACATGGTTTTGACAAGAAAAAGTTGATAGAGGTAAATGGTAAATCTGAAACCCTTTTAGCTATTAATATGAACTTTTCTGGACAAAATGTTAGATGAATCAAGAAAGAAATTATCATAAGGGAAATATTAAATGTCTTAAGGGTTTAATGGAATGTCATCCTGAAATAGATATCAATGTTATAGTAATATGGTATCTAATAACAAGAATATTGACAAATCTATACATAAAGAATCTCCCCCACTGTTGAGATTCTAGTGTTTAGATAATCTCCATTATAATGACCAATTTCCAAACCTTATTGTTAATAATGATGATCAATTTGAGAATCCTCTTAATCCATTGGATATGGTAATGTCTCAAGGGATTAATTTTTTTTGATGAGGGTGTAATAAAGACATCGTGAAAGGTACACTTACCATCCACTCTAGAAATAATAATGAATTATCTATCAATTCATATTCCCATTTCATAATATATCTATATATAGATAAAATTTTAAGATTATTTAGATTCTATCAAAATGTTTACATATATAATTATTATTCAAATACCACAATGTTATAATAATAATATCTTATTTCTACGATTACACTCTGGTTTATTTAAGTGGAATGGTGCTTCTTAAAAATATTTTCATTCATTATCAATTTGAATATGATATCATATTAACAATTTATTGGATTTATCTACATAAATGCAACATCAATTATTGTGTAAGGGATGTCACATTTGATATTCTGAATCAAACCAAGATCATCTATCAATGTGATGATAATTATTAACTTTTTATGGTTTTCACATATAATGTATGGGTCTTAATTCTGATTCAATAGTTGTTTTTATCCCAGATAGCTTGGGAGAAAATTGACATCAATGAAATGAATATTTTTGGTGATTTATTTTTTGTATTTAAGTAAGAATTCATGAGTCTTCAATAAAAATGTGTTGTATAGTTATCAATAAAATGCATACATGTTTCCAAAAAATTTTAAAGAATACGAATTGAATGTACCAGATTAATTTACCGGATCTGAAAAAGAAACTCCCTGAAAACATTGATAATGGATTCATTCATCCATGTGTGTCATGTGGAGGGTAAACTATTGTTGTTTTTTATGAATTACGATTGATCAACGAGACTCTACATTGATTATAGAGAGCTAAATAGGATCAAAATTATGAAAAAATTATCCTCTTTTCTATATTGAATTTTTATTTGATAAGCTAACAAGATATCACTAAATATCGATGATTGAAAATTATTTTGGATACTATAAATTTATTGTTATGATGGAACATATACCAAAAATGATATTTTATATTATTTAAGAACACTATAAATATTTTTTGATACTATTTATCCTTACTAATTTCCCTACTTTCTTTAAGTATTTAATGAATATTGAACATAGATACTACCTTGATCAGTTTGTGGTATTATTTATTGATGAATTTTTTTCTATTCAATGATCGAATAAGATCAGGAATATTAAATTATAATTTAACTAAATACCATAAGGAATGAGAAAAATATGAATAATTTAAAAGTGTTATTTTTTCTAACAAATGGGTTTTTCTACAAAATAAATAGGTGGTATATGAGTATATCGATTAATAGAGGAGGCCATTTAATGTTGTTCTGGAAAAACTAATGTGATTGTGATCTGTATTTTGAAGGGAATATACAGATATTGTTGATGTTTTGTGGAGATTTGTTTGTGAAATTCTAATCCTATGACCATGTTAACTCGAAAGGGGGAAAGTTACTTTGTATAGAATAATTTGATGAAAATATCAAGAAAATGAACATAATATCCATCAACAAAATTTTTCATAAATTACCCTGTATTTGTTAATGGTTTTTAATCTATAGGAATGCATCCAAGAATGTATTATAATTTTTATTATGAAAATTGAAATGGATATATCTAAAGCCTCATGAAAATTGAAAATTCATGACCTAAATTACCCAAAATATGATTTATATTTAGATTTATAAAATGATTCATTAAATATATTGGTTCTGACGCTTTCGCTGGGGGGTGCGCGTTCTCTCCTTTCGGGGATGGGGACACAATTTTTGTTGCCCTGCATTCCCGGTTTCCAATGGCTGGCGGCATATTCTCCTTAATCAGAAACGTCTGATCCTTGATCAAAACCAGATGATGGAATGTCAGTTCTTATTTCTATGGATTCCTCCTTGGAACACGTGACCTAGTTCGGGTCTCCCTCATAGACTTAAGAAGTTGTTTGAGAAACTCTTCCTAGCACTGTATCTTCATGGACAACTGTTAATTATGCTTCTTCTGTCAGGACATTCCAAGGGGTATGATTAGGGAAACAACCATCGGTCCAGAGAGTAGTCACGTGGGACATCACTGGAATTTCTGGATGTTGGGGGATTATCATGTATGTCTTATGATCCTTATTATATTACTTCTTCAGGGTGCGGAAGCCCGAGGGATCCCACATCGAACGCGGGGAATCTTATTCCATGGGAATGTATCTGTGGTTTTCATTAGCTTCCCAAGTTTAACACAGGGTATGCCACATGTTTAACGTCTGATGGAGATGGATAGGGCTGCTCAAAACACTGACTAGAGTGGATCATATGGAGGAACACCCTAGAGGGAACGCCGATATTGGTGCCAACATGTGTCTGGCATCCCGAATTTTGTTAAATGAAATGGGGAATGGGGTGGTAGGATTCCATCGGGATATGGCGGCTAGAGTAATACTTATGATGGAATATGGAAGGTTCTGTGAAGGGGATGGTGAATGGGATGGCACTGTCATGAGGATGACAATGGTTTTGGGCTTGAGCCTTGAAAAGGCTTCATACGTATCCCTATGGTATGGAATCAATGTCCATAAAGTTTATCTGATGACGTCTTACCACTGATTGAAGTTTTCAAAGGATTACCATTGGATGAGGTCACAACTACATACCACTGGATGGGGTTTCAATGGATTACCGATGTAGTGACAATGACTTAACACTAAATGTATTGACAACGGCTTACCGCTGTAGTTACAACTGCTTACCACTGAAATAGGTCCACAGTCTAATGTTGGGTGAGATGGGGGTAAACCGACATGAAGGGGGTGGAATGACCAGAGATGTTGGCTTGGACCTCGAGGAGGCTTTCTACATACCCTACCTTGGCATGGATCAATATCCATGTAGTTCAGGTGGCGGGTGCGGGGAATACACTGTAGGTTGCCCAGGGTGTCAGTGAACCAATGTGAGAGAGGACATGGGGTCCAATGGTGGATGGGATTGAACCTCTTGGTGGCTTCCTACATACCATGACTTGTCAAGGATCAATGTCTTTGTAGTTTGGTTTGGGTGTAGAATAGAATGGTCGTAACCAATGGGTGTTGGGCTTGAACCTCAAGGAGGCTTCATACCTACCTTGCCATAGCAAGGATCAAAGTCCTCATAGTTCGGGTGGCAGTGCGGATCCGAATGGTTGGAACCAATGGGTGATGGGCTTGAACCTTAGGGATGCTTCCTGCGTACCTTTCCTTAGCATAGATCAATGACCTTGTAGATCCGGTGGTGTTGTGGAACCTAATGGTTGGAACCAATGGGTGTTGGGCCGGAACCTAAGGGATGCTTCTTTCATACCTTTCCATAGCAAAGATCAAAGTCCTTGTAGTTCGGGTTGGGAGTGTTACTGAATGGTCAGAACCAATGGATGTGGGGCATGAACCTCAGGGAGGCTTCCTACATACCATTCCTTAGAAAGGATCAATTTCCTTGTAGTTCTGGTGGCTTTGTGGGGCATACAGTTTTGGCTGCCCAGGGTATCAGTGATCCGACGTGAAAGTGGACCTGTGGTCCAATGGTGGATGGGCTTAAACCTCAGGGAGGCTTCCAACATACCCTACCTTGGCAAGGATAAATGTCCTCATAGTTTAGGTTGGGTGTGGAATTGAATGGTTGGAACCAATGGGTGTTGGGCTTCAACATCAGGGATGCAACCTACATACCTTGCCTTAGAAAGGATCAATGTCCTCATAGTGAAGGTGGCGGTGTGGGGCTTACACTCTAGGCCGCCCAAGGTGTCGATGAACCAATGTGAAAGAGGACATAAGGTCCAATGGTTGATGGGCTGGAACCTCGAGAAGGCTTCCTACACACCGTGCCTTGGAAAGTATCAAATTCTTAGTAGTCCAGGATGTGGTGTGGAACTGAATGGTCAGAACCAATGGTTGTTGGACTTGAACAACAAGGAGACTTTTTACGTACATTTCCTTAGCATAGATCAATGTCTTGGTAGATTGAGTTGATTGTGGAACTGAATGGTCGGAACTAATGGGTGTTGGTCTTGAACCTCTGGGAGGCTTCCAACGTACCTTGCCTTAGAAAAGATCAATGTCCTCATAGTTTGGCTTGTAGTGTGAGGCTTACTCTCTAGGCTTCCCATGGTGTATATCATGGTCAATTCTCACTCTAAGCCCACGAGAGTCATTCTCGGTGGAGGAAACAAGAGATAGTATATACCCGATGATCACGTTTCGAAAGGTACATCCATGCGAAGTGAAGTGGGGCTTGCACGTGGTTAGAGGCCCAAATATGAAACAGGGGATTAACCATGATTAGTGGAACGAAGGGAAGACAAGGGAATATTCATTGTTAGTAGCCTGAAAAGTCGGGACCTACTCTATGATAGAGGCATGATTGTGGAAAATCAAAGTGGGAGAGGGATTTGGGACCGAAGAAAGGAGGGGCCCGATGTCCATCCCACCCTTTTCTGGCCCTGGGGACCGAAGATGAAATGAGGAGTAGGTATGTTTCCTCCTACAGTAAATCTAAGGGCTTACACCGAGATGGTCTCCATGTCCCCTTGCAATCCAATTCCACTACCATAAGAAGGATATCATCCCATGTAGAGACCAGTGAGCATGGAGAATGTCCATGGTGGGGGTACCCCGCGTGCAAGGCATGGGACGGTGTTAAAATTTAATTTCATGTGCTGAGGATGAGGGTTCTATCCAATTTAATGTCTCACAGTGCATATGTGGTGGGTTTGTTCTACACCACTATGGCATACATAACGGATACCCTCTTCTCCATGACGTGGATATGGGACAGGCAAAGCCGTGGTGAGGGGGTGTCATGGAGCGAACCATCGAGGGGCCCACGTTAGCATGGCTATGCGAAAAAACAATATCCATTAGCTTTCATTTGTGAAGAAGTATGAGGTGAAGCAACACAACCGGTGATATCATCCAGGGGACATTGAAGATACATCATGAAAACCTATGAGGATGCACGAAAAAATGAGTATATGATGGAGCCGCCAAGGGTACGTGAGGCGATCTAAAATGATTCCTGAAATAGGGACATCACGGTCGCACATGATGAGAGGCTTACGTTCACAAGGGACTATTGTGCAAAAAACGGGTCGGTCGGTGTGAAAAAGGGGTTGTGCATGTGAAAAATCCCAGGCCGACGTGTAATAGAGCACTGGGGATGAAAAATTCCTGGTGAGGTGCACAAAAGGAATTGCACGCCATAGAACAGATTACGCACAATTAGAAGGAATTGTGAACATGGTAAATGGCTCAGTGAGATTCAAAGAAGATCAAGCCCGAGGGGCCTCGCAAAAATACAGACCCCTAGGTGACGTGGAGCGAAATATTTAGTACCTGAAAGCCATATTTTTTGTGCACAAGGGGTGAATTTCGCATAGGGGAGACATTTTAGATTCTTTGGGATGATGTTGAAGGGGTGGAATTCTATTTAATGGTTCTCGGGATAGCGGGTCAATGAGGAAAACCAGCCGGAATGAAAAATGGCGAGCCGGGGCGTCGGTAGCGCGTAAACCAACCGTGTCGGGTGGCATCCTGCAAAAGTTTCGTGCCCACATGGAAACTTTTCTCGAAACCTGGAGTTTTTTGTGCGAGGTGCATTTTTTTCGCATAACTTCTTATTTTTTTCATGCCGCCCCTCCGGGCCCCCCATAATGGATTGTCAGTTCTAAATATCTCTCCGGTTTGTAGAATTCCAACCTACTTTAACTCTTAATCATGTTTCGGTATCTACAATTTCCCCCCTCAGATTCAGAAAAGAGAAGGGACACAATGGTTAGATTCCGAGGGAAACACCAAGTTACAGGTCACCCTAGATTGAAGAACTAGCCTAGATTTCCCGGAGGAAATGGGGGAGACCTGACTGGAGGATAAAGTCATCAAATGTCCGAATTACCGTCTTCCCAATGTTCTCTTGTTCATGAATGGGGTAACTCTAAAGGCATTGCAATTAATCGAAATAGTGGAATGGAAGGCGTGAATCAGAATACCCTGGATTAGAAACACTATGGGGGTGGCATGACAATAAATAATAATTATTGACAGCATTTGAAACATCGTATTCTTATTGTATTATCCTGGACTGGGGATAAAAATTGAGGGTCGATCGCTAGCCATGTTTGAAACAAGGGGCCTGACTCAAAATGGAATCAGTTAGTCTTCTGTAGCATTGGCCAATGACAATAGGCAAGCCATAAGAGGAGCATCCATACCGTTAGGGGGTTCCCTTAGACATGAAGGAGAACAAGGGTCTGAATAAGGGGCACACAAAGAGTGAAATGTGGACTGATGGCTTGTTCGAATAGAATCTAATAGCTCTGAAAATTATGCCACCATAGTGGAAGAACATTAGATGGATGCATCGTTCTGATCCTAGATAGTTCATTCTTTTATAAAGAACCTCTCTGGTGAGGGAGTCGTCGCTTCCCAATGTCAACTTGGGTCATCCCCAACATGTTAATGGAAAAATTGTAGTTACATGGTTCCCCACAAGGGGTAAGGCCAGCGGAAAGAAATGTGGAGGAACAAGATTTATGATTCCTGGGTCTGGTCCCTAGGTGAAATTCCTGGGTGTTTCCACCTATCCCATGAGGATGGGAATCAAGCCGTACGTAGTTCTGGAAGCACAATTTAACGTCATGCAGGACGATGAAAATCCTGGCTGCGCCGATGCACATCCTACCAAAACTAGAAAGATAATGTGAGTCGTGCTCGATGTAGAAAACAAGAAGTAGTGGTAGGACTTTCCTGACACAGGAAGGAACATGTTAGGGTGAAGAGGCACTCAGTGAATGTCGGCCTAATGATGCTAACCCATCCATGTAGAACACCTTGATGCATGAAGAAGTAAAGTCGAGTATGTCAAAATTACACTTGAACATGAGGAAGTCGAAATGAGTGAATCATGAAGCTCAAAATCTAGATCACAATGATGGTGATGTGATGATGGAGGGATAAATGTTGACCATGTTTGAAACATATAATTAATATCATGTTATCCTGGAATGGGGACTGACAAATGAGGGTTGCTCGCGGATCATTCTGAAAAATGAGACATGTCGCAAATGTCATCCGAGATCTTTATGGACTTTGGGCTGAAATAGTTGTTGAGCTGAGGCGGCATAAGACCAGACTGTGAAGGGGGTCCATTCAGATATGGGAGAGGATGAGGATCCAAATTGCAAGCTCATGGATCTTGGACATGGGATGAGGGTAATATCATCATGAAAATTCCACACTTCGCGGTCTTTTTCAAAACACATTTGAATATGACAACGATCATTTTAGATCGAGTGAGTCGCATTCATTCCCATATGGAGATATTAGTTTAGGGTCGTAGAATTTAGACCATTTATGGTAGGAAACATGTGAGACACATGGTGGGGTAATTATAAATCAGTACGTGAATGAGAACTTGGGGTTCCAACCACCGTGTGTTCCCCGGGTAGATTTTTGGTCAAGATACCGAAAACGAGATTAATGCTGGGCCCAAGGCAAGGTGCACGAGCATTCCTACGTACCTCATGAGGATGGGGATCAAGATGCACGTAGTTATATGTGGTGGAATTGTAAGTTACCAGTGTTAGGGATCAAATTGGCGTGCGGGTGTGGCCCTCACACCAAAAGAAGTGGCATTTGATGTATCTTGTTTGTACTTTAAGGTTAGTTGTTGTTGTTGTGTTTTATTTTGTGAATCGATAGTCCTTGGATAGAATGTCCCAACATTGACACAAGAATCAAGCCTCATGCAGGAATTGAAAAATGGTTTGGCATGTGACTGATTCCAAACATGGTGTCCCCTTGAGTGAGGACATCACTATGTAGTGCCATTTTTCGTTGTGCGGCCATGACGATAATGTCACAGTTTAGGGTCATGTGATGGGACCAGACATGAATTTTAACATCGTGCGGTATAGACGTAGTATATATGATGCTACGGGGGGAATGTGTATAGTGAAATAAAATATAACCGACTTGAATGAGGACATAATCCAAAACCACACCGTATGCAATTATGAGAAAGGAACCGTGGGCCAAGGGATCAAGATAGAGGTAAAAGGGTAAGGGTATGAGATACTATCTCCCAATTGAGCTGGACCCGAAGACCAGATGTCTGGGTGGTCCTACGTATCCCATAAGGATTAGAATCAAGCAATATGAAGTTCTCACGAAGGGTCAATATGAAAATATCATAGTTTAATGTCTTATAACTCGGACCATAGAGAACCATGACTATCCCAATTAAAGGAGGGCCATAACCCAATACCTAAGACTACGTGATTTGAACTCGTTGTAGGAAACAAGGGAGGAAAATTTATTCACAATAAGTGAAATACCAGAAAATAGAAAACATGTGAAACCCCGAGCGATTGCCTTATCGCATTTTTTTTTTCTCCTAACGTGCGGATTCACACTAAAGAATAATACCAAGTGTTTTGAAGCTCTTCATGGACATGATGATGTGGAGAAGGATGTGAATCATTTAACTTACATTTTGGGATTAATGGGGTTGATGTGATGATGGAGGATGAATGTTAACCATGATCTAAACTCAGCATCCATATTGTGTTAGCATGAAATGTGGACAATCAAATGAGGGTCGACCCCTGACCATATTCGAAATGTGGGATTTTAATAGATTTTTTGTCTGCCACCCTCAAGGAAATTGTCCCGTATTGTTAGGATATACCTTAAGACTATAATCCATTCCCTTTGGGGGTCCCTTTGGGTGTGAAGGTGATGGAAGCCCTAATGAGGGAAAACATGAATACTAAAAAATGGGTGGAAGCATGTCTGAGTAGAGTCCGAAGTTCTAGGTATTAAACCAGTGTACCCATAGGAACATTGGCGAATCACAAAAAAAGACATAGGGGATAATCTTGGGAGCAGCCAAATGGAAAATGTGAGGATAGCACACGAGGATTGAAAACTATCAGGGGAAAGATGTACACAATGTGGTTGTTACAAACCCAATGTGAACAAGGATATAATCTTATTCCACCATGTATATCCCTTTCATAGAATAATATATGCCGAGGGGCTAAGATGGGGCTGGACCCAAAGACAAGATGCTTGGGTGGTCCTATGTATCCCATTAGGATAGGAATCAAGCCATGCGTAGTTCTAGAACCACACATAGAGGTAGGATACCCTAATTAGGGGGTGTACAGTGTGGAGAGTAACCCGATGTAAATGGAATTATAATCCCATACCATATAGTACAACCCTAAATAGGAACTTGGGATGGGGGCCCGAAAAGGCCAAGGGGCATAAGGCTGGGCCTCAGTCAGGAAGGCCTGACCAGTTTGAAATTTAAGTTCTCGTAGTGAGGATGAGGTGAGGATAAGTTATCTCACCCAGGGATATGTATGGAATAGTGAGTATCCCAATGTGAATTATGGAATAATCCCATACCACACCGACACTCTGGGTAAGAACTTTGGTCGGGCCCGAGAAGGCAAAGTGGCCTGAGGTGGGCCTTGGTCTGGAAGGCCCAACTAGTTTGCAGTTCAACGTATTGCAGTGAGGACGAGGTGAGGATAAGGTATATCACCCGGGGATGTGTACGACACGACGAGTAAACCGACATGAATAAGGATATAATCCCATACCACATCTTACAATCCCATAAGAGAGAACCTGGGTCGGGGGACCAAAAAGGCCAAGGGGCCTAACGCTTGGCCTCATATGGGAAGGCCAAACGTCCTCATGGATGGTTTTCACCACATCACAGCTCTTAATCCCACATGTGATTCACTCGTTGTGGGATACAAAGAGCCGGTCTCAGATCCCCCCACCACATGGTGCCTAATAGGTGTCATTGCGTGAAAGGGAGTTTGTCGCATGGAGATACAATGGGGGAAAATGAACCACTACACACAATGTTTGGGACATCGTGGGGTGGTTCCAACATCGTAGGAAAACTATTGACCATGATTGAAACACAACATCCCTATAGTGACCTAAATTGGGGGAAAAAACGAGCATCAACCGCGGACAATATTCGAAATGTGGGACATGTATCGATTTGTTTCTCAACATCCTCGAGGGTGTTGGCCCGAAGTAGTAAGAGAGCCCTTAGTCCTAGCATCCATTCTATTTGGGGGTCCATCCAGATTTTAAGGATGATGAAGTCCCAATAAGAGGTGTGAATGAAGCATAGGTGTACACATACATTTTGAAGTCAAGAAGAGCGGTAAAAGAGGTGGGCACCTTTGAAGAGTGGGACTTACAGCCGGATCGCGATGAGCTCGATGTGAATTGGGGAAAAATTACGCACCCCACCATATGTAATGTCTCGAGGGGAAGACTATGGCGTTTGGGATGTGCCAATAGAAAAAATGTCTGGGAATTCCTACATATCCTCATGAGGATGGGAATCAAGCCAAACATAGTACTCAAAATGCAGTTTGATTCCATACAGGATGATGCACAGATTAAAGTTGTGTAGGACGAGACAGTTTAAGGTCATACGGAACCAGCATATAGTTGAGGGTCATGCGGGACCAAACTATTTACGGTCATGCCGGACCAAATAGTTTAGGTTCATTTCAGACCTGCTGGTTTAGGAAAAGTATTTCTTGAGAAACATGGAATTGGTGGGAGGAGTTTTACGCTCACTATCCATGGTCACCAGGGAGTATGCTCCATTGGGGTAAACCATGTGAACTATGTAAGGTCCTTCCAATTTGGGATTAATCATGGGTGGTTTCCTTCCAATGATCATTAGTTCCTGAAGGGCCAATACCAAGTCACCTTGTAGAAAAGAGCGGAGGAGAACATTCTTGTTGAAGGCTCTAGCTATCTTGTTCTGATGCGTTTCCTGATTGTGGTAGGTGCATAGCCTATTCACATCAATTGCTTCCAATTCATCCCAATGAATTTAGGCAACCGTATCCGGCAACTACTGGTCATAGACCATTGTGCGTAATGAAGGAAGTTGGATCTCGATGGGCAGGAGAACCTCAGCTCCGTACACCAGGGAATATGGGGTCACCTTGGTGGAATTACAAGTCGTTGTCCGATAATCACATAGGGTGTTTGGGAGCTTGTCCGGAAAACTCTTTTTATTATGTCCAACCATTTTCTGAAAAAATTTAGAGAGGGTATTGTTTAATTCCTCGACCTTCCCATTAGCCCGCACATGGTAGCGAGAGGAATGGTTTAAACAGTTGTTGTATTTGGAAGACAACTTCTTCAGCTCTGCTGCTCGGAAGTTGATGTCGTTGTCGGTGAGGACAATGTGAGGGTCTCCAAACCGATGGATGATATTGGATATCACAAAGTCAATGATAGAGAATGAGATGAATTCCTTGATTAGATCTTCCTCTTCCCACTTAGAAAATAAATCTTTGGCGGTCAGGAAAAACCTGCAGTGGCGAGCTGTCACTGGTGGGTATTGTCCCATGACATCGAGTCCCCACACTAAAATTGTCTAGGAGTACTTGGTGGAGTGGATAGATTATGGTAGTCGATGCAGGAAGATAACATAGATTTGGAACCTGTGACATGTCATGGAGAACTCAATGCAGTCATGGATCATGGAGGGCCAAAAGTACCCCAATCTCTGGATCTGATGGGACAGCTTCAGCCCAACATGATGGGCACCGCATGAACTGGCATAAACCTCCGGCATGACCTCGTAAATCTATACTCCTTGGATGAAATAGAGTTGAACACCATCAAATCCATGTTTGTAGAGGATCTAGTCAAGACTATAACTACTTTGGAGGGTAAACAGCTGTGTGCGGTGTTGGATTTTATCACGCTCATCCCGATCATCCGGGAGGAAACCATTTTGGATATACTTGACAAAAGGGTCTCACTATTCATGAGACACTTCAACCACAATATCTAAAGAACCTAGGGGTCATGATGTGGAGGATATAGTGGTAATATGTCTTACACGTAGGATGTCATCATCGTCTGGGTGATGGGGGGAATGACTTTTTGATGTGCCATGTGTATAATCAGATCATCATGTTTGGGATCTTTATGTGATGAAGCTAGGTTGACCAGGGAATCGTCTTGACCATTCTGAGATCTAGGGACATGAGTAACCTCCGACTGAGATGGAAACCGGGCTATTAGATGGAGTGTGCGCCCCAACAATGGTACGATCTCTGTCTTTCAGATGACATAGTCATCGTTGACATGCTTGATAACTAGTTCGGAATCCCCTTTTACTTTTAGGTGGGGAACATCTATCTCAAGGGCCAGCTCGAGTCCAGTGATGAAAGCCTGATACTATGCCGCATTATTGGTGTAACCTTCCAACAAAGGGAATGAATACGGTATAGTAGCTTGTCTCGGGGTGATAATGACAATACCCAAGCCTGCTCTATTGAGTCTGGGATCGTTGAGCCTTCTGTCGGTGGGGCTCCGAGAGGCACCATCAAAGTGCATCTGCCAACATGGGATGGTAGGATCTATCAGGAGGATTGACTCATCGGGAAAATCCATGTCCAGGGACTGGTCTATGGAGGTCAGATGGGAAGCAAGAAAGTATTCCAATTCTTGTCCCTTGATCACTTTCTGATGGACAAAACAGTAGTTGAACTCTTAGAGGATTACTTACCAACATGCTAGATGACCAGTTTACATGGGGAGGTTCAAAATGTACTTCACCGGTTCTACCCAAGACACCAGCTGTACCTCATGGTGTTGCAACTCGTGTCATAATTTCTGTACTGTGAATACCAGCACATGTCATCTCTTTTCGATGGGAGAGTACCTGATCTCCATGTTGAGGAGTATGAACCTAAGGTAGTAGAGACTGTTTTCTATCCCCTCATTTTTCTTCTACACCAGAAGGTTACTAGGAGATCGTTCCAGGGCAGACACATACAAGATCAGTGTTTTCCCATATATGGGTGGCATCAAGACCAGAGGCTGTAGAAGATACTACTTGATTTTCTCAAATGTGGCATGTAACTCTTCATCTCATTTGTAGGTAGAGATTTTCCTCCTATATAGGGGAAAAGGATTACACTTGCCGGCCAGGTTCACAATGAATCGGCGTATGTAGGCTAAGTGGCCTTGGAAACCCCGAAGCTCTCAAATATTTCTCAGGGGGGCATATGGCTGATTGCCTTAATCTTCTCTCGGTCGATCTTGATGCCCCAGTACCTGAAAACAATGCCATGAAACATCATGGAGGTGACCCTGAAGGCACACATCAACGATTTCATCTTCATGTTATGGTAACAAAGGAAGTCAAACACTTTCTCCAGGTCTTTGATATGGTCCTGGCACAGGCGGGACATTACTTCCAGATCATCCACATAGCATTCCTCCAATGTCTCAAGCATAGGCATGAATATGCGGTGCATGGCCCGCTAATAGGTGGCATCTGAATTCTTTATGAAAAAGGGAATAACCTGTTAACAGAAAGTACCTAGGGGAACCCTAAAAACGGTGGAATATTCATCCTTGTGGGCCATCTAGATCTTATTATATCTAGAGTAACTAACCATGAAAGCGAGTTCTTGGAACCCAGCTGTATCATTGATCAGCAATTCTGTAACTAGAAGGGGAAAATTATCCTTTAGATAGTGATGGTTGATATCTCGGAAGTCGATGCAGACTCTGATCTGTCTGTTCTTCTTCCTGACTGGCACAATGTTTTCTTTCCAATTGGGGTACTCAACCTCTTTGACGATGTTGGATATGATGAGCTTCTCAACTTCGACTTTGACCATGCCACCGTGAGAAGGGTGCATCATTCTAGGAGGCTTCTTGAACTCGTAATGATTTGCAGGGAGACCGAGGAGGTGGATGGAAACCTTAGGTTCTAGTCCTATAATATCATTGTATCACTAGGAAAACATGTAATTATGTTGTTTCTGAAAATCTATTTACCGCTACTGTTCCTTGAAGGACATGGAGGCACTGATCAATGTGGGTCTCGGATCTGTCTCGTTACCAAGGTTCACCTATACCAATTCATCAACTGTGGTGGAAATTCATTCTTTAATGGCGAGGGAGCATCCTTAATATCCTCTTATTTGTTTTTAGAGTAGGGATTTCCCATGGGGAAAGCTTCCTCTCGGTCAGAATAACCTGAAGGGAGGAAGGTACCAGCATGGACATCAGTGGACAACATATCCGAAGATTCACACGCCGCTAAGACCATAGCGATGAAGTCAGTCGATCCAATCCCATCCATTCTTCAGCCCAAGGGGACAAACGTTGTGATATCAAAGCAATAGTATCTCGTTCTCTTGAGCCAGTTAATCCTAGCCTGGCTAAACAGACATGTATGACGTACTGTCGTTGCCATGGGGCATACATCCCGATATCATACATGCGTTGGAGGCTTCGAGATCACCTGAGCCTGGTTTGTGTTGGAGTACGAGGTGATATTCCATAGTCACTTGGACATGGGAATATGAATTCCTATTGTACTAGAGACAACAATACATTTCCACATTTTGGGGATCTTGGCCTCCAATCGATGGACCGGGAAGACTTAGGCATCATCCAGACCTTCCCAAGGGTCAGTTGTGACCGTGGCGGGATCAACCTCACTTGCCAGAATCTGGTTATCCTTGCTCTTGTAATAGTCCTCATCCAAGTAATAGTTTTCACAAGGGGAGAATGGTTATGCATCACCATTGAGTACGCCTACATGACTATTTAGGATGTACTTGAGGCACTTTTGATACGATGAGGGGACCGCCTCGTGTAGGTGGAGCCACGGTCTGCCCATAAATGCATTGTATACGGTGTCCTGGGAGACAACCACAAACTAGGTATTGGAAACTAGGCCACCGAACATGGTCTTAAAACCGATCATGTTGATCGGGGTCTGATCTATCCTTTCATATCCCTGTATTTTTAAATCGAAGGGTGTCAGTTAATCTTTAGATAACCCCATCTTCTGTAGTTTTTGCGTTGGGAAAAGGTTGATCTTGGATCCGGTATCAATGAGACAGCGGAGAACTTCCACGCCGTTAAATTGTCTAGTTATGTACAGAGGGAGAATATTCCCCAATATAGGAGAGCCTGCATAATCTCCTGATAACAAAATGATGTACTGGAATTATGCATTCTCAAATGTTTTAGAATGAATGAATTCTACAGCTGCTATCTCTGCCTCAATCTAGAGGGGGCTTGTTAAAACCTCAGCGAGGGCCTCATGAATTTCATGATGATAGGTAAAGGGATTCATTGATATAAAGCCTCACTGCAATGCCCACAAGGTTCTTTAGGACGTCGTACTTCCACACCAGGTGAAAACTTATGCTTACAAGAGGCCGCTCTGCGATTTGAGGCATGGCAGGCCCTGCCGGCTGGACCGGTGACTGACTGGTGATGACCTTGTCCCATTTTTCTCTAGTAGATTCCTAAAGAGTATCTACTGGATGAGGACCAGATGACTGATATCATCCTGTATTCAAGATAGTCTAGTCATGCCCTTGGCATGGTAGCTCTACCATATCTAGTAGAACAAAAGGTCGTGGAGGGTTTCCTAACGACTCCAGATAAAGAGGCTGCGCGTGGTGAGCTATGCACTGGGCCTGCTGTCTGGTCTTACTGGCATGAAAAACCTGACTGAAGTTTCTAGCTGTTGCTCCTCGACGACCAATATGGTTTCATATTTTCCAGTGTTGGCGTTAGCTGGGGGTGTTGGGGATGTTTTCATGGCACACTCCCTCATCGGGAGTCATACAGGGATTAACCAACTCGATGGTATTAACCGAAGAGTACCCATGATTGTCCCTTGAAAATCCATCCACTACAGGGTTGATTCTGGGAGGGATCCCCATGTCGAGGGTCATGAATTCACCGAGAGTGCGGGAATACAAGGGCATTGGTGCGGTGTGTTGATTTTTCTTATGTCGTTGATGATTTATCTTCGGGGAACATGATAACTGAGATGATGATGTAGAAGTGGTGACCATGACTTCTGACAGATTTGGTTGATTCTATCTTCCCTGAATGATTCCATGGGCGTGGCCGGATATCTTTTGAGCTATACAGTCGTTGTAATTTTGGGACCCACAGTTAGAAACCTTCTGCCACTTGCCTTCTCTATCGCTACTGCTATTTGGCATTACAAAGACATCTGCCACTTGTGCCGGGGCCGGACCTAGCCTGACTATGTTGTTATCAACCTGGTCCTTAAGCCAACCTTTGAACATATAGAACTTCTTGTGGGTGTGCCCCATAATCCGATGATAGGGGTAATAGTTGTGGCGATCGGTGAGATTCTCTTTATCCGACATTCTATACTCAGGCAAGCACACAATCCCTTAATCTAGTGTACTATGGAAGTATCATGGGACCTAATTCTCGCTGAAAAAGTAAGGATGGGTTCTTTTTTCTGTAAAGGGGACCCTTGGTGCCTATATCTGATGAGGAGCTAGAGGGGACTCTCTAGGAGGTGGTTCATGATTGTCCAGCCGAGGTGGTTGTGGCCCATTCCATAGGGGCGCTTGGGGATTCTGAGGACGCAACTGACCTAGAGGCTGCAACTAAGTAAAAGGGCCTCTACGAGGATGAGGGGTCGGTGCTACTAGTAGCAACTGTAGTTTCTTGAGGGCTTCTATTTGGTCCTCTGCACGGGGGCTCATCTCTGGAAGCTCTCCTCACTCGAATTACAGGAGGCAACAGACATGTCTTGCTGGCCTGTTGCAGGGAATCCTCCAGGCACTGGGCCTTATCAGAGATGTCTCGAATTATACAGGGTAGTTTCGGGTGATCATAGAAGGAACAAGTTCCGTATTGACATTCCATACACACATCTTCAGTAATTTCACCAGAGTCAGTGGCATGTCAAGGAATTATGTGATCCCCTTGCACTGGGTGATAAATTCCACAACTCTCTTGTCAGGATTTTTCATGCACTTGAAGAGTTCTGAAATGTTAGTTTTCTAGGTGGTATGGATTAACTGTTAGAGGAATTTCCTGCGAAGGTCCTCCCAGCTAGTTATGGAATCGACAAGGAGATGGTAGTACCATAAGAATTTTTCCCCTCCAAATTCAAAATAAAGCATCGGAGCTTGGCATCTTCATATTGTGTCGGAGTCCATATCATAGGCCCTCAACTTGAGTTGATTTTGGCAAGGTGCTATGGTGTGTCCCTTGTCCCAATAAAGGAGGAGAAGGTGGGATTCCTGAAACTTGAAGGTGCCGGTATATCATCCATCCATGCTGGGTATGGCTTACCATCTCGTGGGATTCCCACCTATCGCCTTTCCAAAGCCTCAAGGTGGACAATGAGCACTGCCAGAGGATCATCTGGTCAGGGGTCCCTATCTTGACAGGGATCCCTAACCATGAGTTTTTTAATGGGTTCTACAATATGGTAGACAGGCTCATCAACTTGTAGAGTGGCTAGTGGAGCGACTTGCTGGGCATTTGGGGGAACCTGAGGTGGATTCCTTGGATTGTCGCACCATTCAGGAGGGTTTGGCGAGACATTCCATTCCCTCTATCCGTGAATTCCGATGTCATCTATGTCCATAGGAGCTGTATGATAAGGGATTCTTGGGGGCCTCTCCGTGAGGGGTATTTGATCATACCCCTACTGTACTGGCCTGGGGTCACCGTAGTCGGGTCCTTGCTCTACAGTGCATTCCGCTAAGATTTCTTCAACACACTTCTTCTGCGCAGAAATTTTCTCGCAAAACATGGCCTCCTCGGGTTCCTCCTTCGTCTTCTTCACTAAGGAAGATAGGTTTGAGGTCTTGACAACTTTGACGTGCTCTTTTCCCTTACTGGCATTCCTACCGAGTACAAATTCCACGGTAGGCACATGGATACCTAATAGGTTCCCCTACTGATGATTAATACTTATTGATGGGTCCAACTATGGTGGCACACCCTTGGGGGGTAAGTACCCATTAAGAAGCTACATATTTTCCTCATTTTCCACTATATCATCCATGTTGACTGTGACCCTTCATAGGGGCATGTCCTTGATGTTTCCTAACAGTTCAGGCTGCTGCAGGATTGGACTGAATAGTAGGGAAGCATACATCCCCCAAACATGGGATTGAACGTGGTGGGGGTGGGGTATCTTCCCTAATAATTTTGTAGAGTACCTTGATAATCTGAAAACATTTCCACTGGAGAGCCTCACGACGACCTGGTGACTCGGGGAGCTGGGCCACAGGGAGTGCATCCAACTCAACCAGATGACATTGCTCTCTAATGAACATGAAATGCACATGCATCCTTTTATTGACCACGTGTTGATGAAGAATATTGAAATGAGTTTCTCATAGGGTGTAGTGGAAACACTCAAATTCCTCTGGGGTGAGGGATTCAGGAATGCGAAAATTCGGAGCTGCCACGGGCCAGAACTTCTCTATTAAGTGGCCCTCTGTGAGGATGTTCCAGAAGCACCTTGATTCAGATTCGGGGTCTAAACATTCATTACCCCACTGGTTAAATTGGGGTGGAAAAGGAAATGGTATTGGTACTGAGGAAGAACGATGGGATGACATGCTAGCTGGTGGAGAGTAAGGCGAGCAGGCTGACTGGCTGCCTATTCTCTGGCTGTCCCCTGAAGAGTGTGGCGACATTGCTGCTATGTCCCGATAAGAGGGGCTGATAGACACCATTCTTGGTTTAGGGGCCATGGCTGCTAGTGATATGTCGTGATGCTTCTCGCCTTCATGTGGCCCCCAGAATAGATCTTCATGATCTCTTTGGGAGATAGAAGGCAATTCCAGAGACGATGGTGGTGATTGCACGACTGTAACCTGTGGAGTCGCAGATTTTCATCCTCCATGATATACCTGTGGAGGGAGGTAGGAATCATATCGACCTCGTATATCAGAAGCACCAGGATGATGCACCATTTTCATGCCCTGGACCTTGACTCGGATAAGAAAGGGGAGGGTTCCCGAGTTGAGTCGTACTCTACTTTAGAGTCTAAGAAGTGGAACACTATGATATCCGTCTGGGCCTTCCCAGGATTCCACTTATGTCAACGACGACCCGCCTTCCTACCCCTAGGTGGATCCTCGGGGCAGGGATGACTTCTGACATGGGCTACATTGGCAGCACTGGTGCTAGGGTGGAGAGGGTTTCCACCTGAGAAAGTTGGGGTTCGAGGATCACATGGAAAAATGTCGAAGGGTACATGGGAATGACTTCCATGGATAGAACTATAGTTTGAAAACCCTCTATTGGGGACAGAATGAGCATCGGGAGGACCTCCATGCATGGTGCGGGTGGAGTGAGGCATGCCACTATGGTTTCCTGGGCGAGGAGGACCTTCACCAACTACCGAGATGATGTAGGGAGGATCTCCATATTGGAGAGAGACCAGATGTGAAATTTCCCTACACTAATGGTTATGAGCAGGAGGAGTGACTCCATATATAGTGTAATTGTTACGGGAGAGGCTTCTATGCCAAGTCTCACTATGGTGGGGAAGAGCTTCATTCAGACTGTGGGTAGCATAGGGCGGACCTCTATGTCGAGTCTCGAAGCGGGGAAGGCCCATGCTCTCTGTGGTAGAGGTATGGGGAGGACCTTTTAATGGGGTGGAATTGTTACATGTTGGTTCATGGAGACCACTGCTCATGCCTGTGACCAGGAGAGTCAGCCTAGCATGCATGTGGGGCGGTTGGGGACTTGATCCTGGCCGGGCATATAAGCGCCCCTGCTCAGTGTGTTCAGGAACCTGATGATATGCATCAGTGGTGGCTCAGGCCTCAGAATCCGTCAATGTTTATTCCATATTGGAGGGCGTCCTCCACAGCTTGTGCCTGACACTGACGTCGGGTCGGACGAGTCGGGGCAGGTGGTGAAAGTGCATAGCTTACGTGCTCCTCCGGCATTACTGGGAGGCGGCGCTGATACAGGTGGGTGGGAGACCTTGCTGGGATCCTCTGGATCAGGACTCTATCTGGGCTGGGCTGGACATCACCGATTTCATCAGCGTATGGCAGGGAGTCATCAAAGCGCTCCGAGGATAGGCTCCCAAATAGGTTGTATGTCAGGGTGGGGAGAAATGTCTTCATGCATTACCCTTGGGGGTGGCATTGACGAAGAGGTGTGGATGCCTCCAGATCCATGTGGGCCATATCCCGAGTTGGGATTATGCCCTCCTCCTTGTAACGTCACACGAGTTCGTTAATTACCGTTCGTTGTATAACATCTTAAGGGTTGATAGGAAGTGGGAGCCCCACAGTCATGGACGTAGAGGTTTTCCGAGAAGCGGTGAATCCACATGGAGTAGTTGTGCTGGCGTTTCCCCTACTCCTGAGTTGATAGGCGGGCAGTGATCGCGTTCCTGAGGTAGAAACCTGAATCCTGAAAAGTAGGGAGATAAACTTTCTAGTGCTGAAAAAAAGGAATTGAAAAACAATTCCCCAACGCCATCCCTTCTTCCATGACCAGTAAAAGGGATCCACGTTAACAATTTTGTAGTATGAGATGTCCAACGTTCTATTTCCCCAACTTCTAGTGAGTTCACGCCAGGACCGCTATTTTCTTGGCGAGACCTAGCGCCTGATGTCTAGATCCGGAGACATGTCAATCCATTGATATCTCGAGCGCTACTAATCTTCATATTGAGGAGAAAAAATTCACATAGGTTTCACCATTTCTATTTCCGACGCTTTCACCAGGGAACACGCGTCTGTCCCATTCGAGGACGAGAAGGTAGTTTTTGTTTCTCTACATTCCCGCTTTCCATAGGCGGAAGACATCCTCTCTTTATTCAGGGATT
This sequence comes from Viscum album, assembly GCA_963277665.1. Lineage (NCBI taxonomy): Eukaryota > Viridiplantae > Streptophyta > Magnoliopsida > Santalales > Viscaceae > Viscum > Viscum album. Next base: position 1,719,002,723 of record OY728130.1, read on the forward strand.
TCTAGCCCATGATCAGAACGGGATGATGGGATGTTGTTTATTGCTTACATGTATTCTTCCTCAGAACTTGTCACCTAGTTCGAGTATCCCTCATAGACATAAGACGTTGTTCGTGAAACTCTGCCTGGCGCCATTTCTTCATGGACACTAGTTAATTACGCTACTTCTGTCAGGACATTCCAAGGGGTCCGGTCAAGGCAGCAACATTCAGTCAGGGGAGTAGTCACATGGGACATCACTGGCATGTCTAGACGCTGGGGGATTGGCATGCCTATCTTTGTCCTTTATTATGGGGATTCCCAAGGGCACGGAAGCCTGAGGCATCCCACATCGAATGTATAGAATCATTTTCCATGGGAATGTATATGAGGTTTTCCTCAGGTTCCCATGTTTAACAAAAGCTATGCCGCATGTTTAACGTCCAGCGAAGATGGATCGGGCAGATAAGAACACTGAATAGAGTAAATTAGATGAAGGAACACCCTGGATGGAACACCGATATTGGGGGAAACATGTGGGTGGCTTCCCGAATGCTATTAAATGGAAAGGGGAATGGGGAGGCATGATTCCACTGGGATGTGGCGGCTAGGGTAAGAAACAAGATGGAAAATGGAAGGTTCTGTTAAGGGGATTTGGAATGGGATAACACCATCATGAGGATGAAAATGTTTTTGGGATTGAGCCTTGAGGATTCATCCTACACATCCATGTGGAAGGGAATCAAAGTCCACGTAGTTCATTTGATGAAGGATTATAACAGATTGGGATTTTATGCATCTTACCGATGGATGAGGTATCAATAGATTACCTCAAGATAGGGTTTCAATGGCTTACAGCTACTGTGACAATGGCTTCACGCTGAATGGAGTGACAACGGCTTACTGCTGCATTGAAAACGACTTATCGCTAAAATGGGTCCACAGTTTAACGTCATGTGGGACGGGGGTGAACCAACATGAAGGGGGTCGGAACAACTGTAGTGGTGTGCATGAACCACGAGGAGGATACCTACATAACCTTCCTTGGAAAGGTTCAATGTCCATGTAGTTAAGGTGGCGGGTGATGTGCTTACACTCTAGCCTGCCCAGGGTGTTGGTGAACCGACATGAAAGTGGACCTGGGGTCCAATGTTGGATGGGCTTGAACCTTAGGGAGGCTTCCTACGTACCCTTTTTTGGAAAGGATCAAAGTCCTCATAGTTCCTCTTGGGTGTGGATCTGAATGGTCAGAACCAATTGTTGTTGAGAATGAACCTTAGGAAGTCTTACTACGTACCTTGCCTTAGCAAGGATCAAAGTTCTCGTACTTCGGCAGTTGGTGTATAACCGAATCATCAGAACCAATTGTTGTTGGGATTGAACCTCAGGAAGTCTTTCTACGTACATTTCCATAGAAATGATCAATTTCCTCATAGTTCAGGTGGGGTTGTGGAACTATATGGTCGGAACCCATGGTGTTGGGCATGAACCTCAGGGAGGCTTCTTACGTACGTTGCCTTAGCAAGGATCAAAGTCCTCGTTGTTCGGGTTGGGTGTGGAACTGAATGTTCAGAATCAATGGGTGTTGGGATTGAACCTCAGAGATGCTTCTTGCGTACCTTGCCTTAGAAAGGATTAATGTTCTCATAGTTCAGTTGGCGGTGTGGGGAATACACTCTAGGATACCCTGGGTTTCAGTGAACCGATGTGAAAGTGGACCAGGGTCCAATGGTGGATGGGCTTGATCCTCAGGTAGTCTTCCAATGTACCCTACCTTGGTAAGGATCAAAGTATTCATAGTTCGAGTTAGGTGTGGAACATAATGGTCGAAACCAGTGGGTGTTGGGCATGAACCTTATGGAGGCTTCCTACACACCTTTCCTTAGTTTAATCAATTTCCTCATAGTTTGGGTGGATATGAGGGGCTTATGCTCTATGCTGCCCAGGGTGTCTATGAAACAACATGAAAGAGGACCTGAGGTCCATTGCTGAATGGGATTGAACCTCAGAGAGGCTTCATACATACCATTCCATGGAAACTATAGAAGTCCTTGTAGTGCGGGTTGCAGTGTGGAACTGAATGGATGTAACCAATCAATGTTAGGCTTGAGCCTCAGGGAGGCTTCCTACATACCAATCATTAGAAAGTATCAATGACTTTGTAGTTCAGGTTGGGTGTAAAACAAATGTTCAGAACCAATGGGTGTTGAGATTGAACCTTAGGGAGTCTTCCTACGTACCTTGTATTAGCAACGATCAAAGTCCTTGTTGTTCGGGTAGAAGTGTGAGACTTACACTCTATGATTCCCAAGGGTTATGTCATGTTCAGAGTTAACTCTCTGCCCACGCGAGTCATGATCGGTATGAGATACAAGAGATAGCAGAGACCCAATGATCACGTTGCGAAAGGCGCATCCATGGGATGTGAAGTGGGGCTTACACGTGGTTAGAGTATTAAAAAAATGCGCTTATGAGTGGTTAGCAGCCTAAAGAGGAAACTGGGGCTTATGCGTGGTGAGCAGCCCAAAGAGTCATCACATACTCTAGGATGGAGGCCCGATGGTGACAAAGAGCAGTGGGAGAGGGATTTGGGACCGAATAAAGGAGTGACTTGGTGACTATCCCACCCTTTTCTGGCCCTAGAGATCGAAGATGAAAGGAGGAGCATGGATGTTACCTCATACGAGAATGTTAGGGACTTACACCGAGTTGGTCTCCCTATCTCTTGAGGACAAATTACACTCCTATAAGGCAAATATCACCCCCTGTGGAGACTAGTGGGCATGGAGAATGTCCAATGTGGGGGTACCCGGTGTTAGAGGCACAAGACGAGGTCACAGATTAATGTCATCTACGAGGGATGAGGGTTATTGTCATTTTAACATCCTACAACTTGGAAGAGTTGGGTTTTCTCCACACCCCTTTGACTTACATAACTGATACCCTCTGCTCTTTGGCATAGAGAGGGGGCATGAAAATACATGGTGAGGGTCTTTCATGGAGCGAACCATAGAGGGGACAACGTTAGATTTTCTATGCGAAGAAAAAATATCCATTAGCTTGCCTATGTGATGAAGAATGAGGCGAAGCAACACAACAGGTCATATCATCTAGGGGACTTTGATGTTAATTCGTGAAAACCTAGGATGTCACACAGAAAATAAGTATATGGCGGAGGTGTTGTGGGCGCATGAGGCACCATGGGCGCGTGAGGCGTCCAAAAATGATGTCTGGAAGAGGGAAATCAGGGTAAGACAAGGTGTAATTCTTGCGCGCAAATGGGACCATTGGCAAAAAAAGGATCAGGCCAACACATAAAAGGGGTTGCGCGTTCGAAATGTCCCGGTTCGACGTGCCATTGAGCGTTGGGCATGAAAAATCCTATGTGTGGCACACAAAGGGAATTGTGCGCCGAAGAAATGATTGAGTGAAATTGGATTGAATTTCATGCAGGGGAAGGGGCTTAGTGAGACTTCAAAGAAGCAAAAGCTCGAGGGATCTCCGAAAATGGTGGACCCCCATGCAACATGGAGCGAAAAATATAGTACCTAATAACCATATCTTTAATACACGAGGGGTGAATTTCATGCATGGGAGATGGTTCAGATTCTTCGGGATTAATTCGAAGGGGTGGAATTTTATTTATAGGCCCTCGAGATATCGTGTCCGCATGGAAAACCATCAGGCCCGAAAAATAGAGTGCTGGGGTGTCAGCAGCGTGTAAACCAACCACGTCGGGTGGCGGCGCTTTAAAATTTCGCACCTTCGCGGAAACTTCTTGCGAAATCTAGAGTTTTCCATGTCGGGTTCATTTTTTCACCCGACTTTTTATTTTTTAATACCTCCCTTCTGGGCCACCCAGATTGGATCGCTGGTTCTAAATATGGCTTTGCATTGTCGCGTTCCAACCATCTTCAACTATTGAGCGCATTTTGGAATCTACAGATATAATGACATTATCTTTATAGATAAATTATTGATATATACATTGATAAAAAAATATTAAATTATATATTCACACATAATGACTTGAACACACACCAATGTAGATGTTCAATTACAATTAATGATTATTATTTCTCAATACACTACCACTCTGGGATGATGAACTTGGTAACACATGCTTTGCGTTCAGTGGATTATGCTAGCGTATCCATGATGAGGATAAAAAAATATTTGATATTTTTGGAATTTTAAATATTGATATGGAAATATTTAAGGACGAGGAAAAATCAAATAATCCTCAATTTAATGATCAATCATTTATCCTTGCGAATAATAATGATCCATCAGGTTTAGGAATTGTGTTAGTGTTCCATCCATTCCACTTTTGAATGAGGATATGTTGGAGTAATCTCAAAATTATTTTTTCTTTATTCATCTTGGAAAAACACATATGTGTAAGGATTTTAAATAATACTTTTGGTGGGATGGATTAAAGATAGATATTGCAGAATTGGTATCGATATTCTTGGTATTTCAGAAATTAATTTCTAAAATACATAATTATAAGTAAATGTTTCATCCATTAACAATTATAGAATGGAAATGGGGGAATGTCTCCATGTATTTTGTCACTAGACTCCCCAATATGTATAAATGTAATAATTATTTATGGGTTGTTATATATTACCATAAAAAATTCAAATGATATAATTTTTAATATAGAAATCATATCTCTAGATCATATTTCTAGGATATACATTAAGTAAGTTGTAATGTATAAGGGAGTACTACACTCCAATAAATATGATTGAGATATGAGGTTTTCCAAAATGTGATAGAACATTAATCTTCAAGAATATTATTTGTAGATGTTTTTCATCACTACGTATCATCTTCAAGAAGATAGTCAATATGAATCAATAATATAGACCCTAGATGATATGTTTAGATTGTGTTTTTAATATTTCAATGGTAGTTCGGATGAACCCCTTTGTTTAGTTTATATTTCTCATAAAATTTCATTCACTCAAAAATTAAAATGTCTTATTATGAATCCTTATATGGAAAAAAATGTTGGGATCCATCATTCCAGAATGAAGTTTGAGAAAAAATCTATTTGGACCCAAGATAACTGAAAAAATGGCCATGAAGGTTTGATCCATTACGTATAATATCATGGTAGATCAATGATGGTAGAAAGAATATAAAGATAAAAAATGGAATGATCATGTATTTAAAGTTTGTGATAAGGTGTTTCTATGAATATCCCTATGGATGATGGTTATGAAATTCAGGAAGAATGGGAAACAATGATCTAGGTTTATCATTCCCATTGAAATTATTAATAATTTTGGGGTGATATCCCATCATTATTATCATTCAAGGAACCCATATCATTTCCATGATTTTTATTTTCATGTATCTCTACTGAGGATGTACATACATAACCTTTCATATATACTGAACTCATACGTGATACGGTAGGATCCAAATCATTATTATGAGGAATAATCGAGGTATATTCTGGATAGTACAAATAATGTATTAAACAATAGTAACACTCACCAGTTAATGTTTTTTTTGGTAAAAACACTTGTAAGAAGAATCCATGTTGGAACTATATGATATTATTAGGCTTATATATCCTTAATTTTTACATTAAAGTAATGAATTTCGAGGTCAAAATTCATTTTATTGGGGGGGGGGGTAGAATTTTACTCCCCAATTTCTTATAATATTTTTTCAAATAAAATAAATTTCATTATTTTATGTCCTTATAAGACACACCATGTTATTATTTCATTGCATTAAACACAAGTTTTAACTTGTGTTACACAAAACATTTATTTTTTATGAAAACATGTTCTATTATTATAATTTTTAAATAAGATCATTATAACCTAGCTATTAATCATAATAATATTAATACTAATAATTATATTTTATATATTATTATTAATGTTTTTATTTAAAAATTTATATTTATAATGATTTATATAATTTTTTGGAAAATTTCCAAATGTTTTGAAAATAAAATTTTTATAAATGAATTTCATTTTTATATCCTTGAGTGAAAAATAATCAAATTATTTTTGAAACTTTTATAAATTTAATTTTATAAAATAATCATATTTTTTGAATTTAGAATATGAAAATTATCATACTGTGAGTCCTTGTCAATAATATGTAATATTTCATTTTTTTATGAATAGTGAAAATACATAATTTCAATTGAAAATAATATTTTAAACTAACTATATTACATAGTAAAATTATATTTTAAAATGGTATAAAAGTTTAATTAAATCAATTATACATCATTATATCAAATATTAGTCATTTTATCAATTTTACATAGAAATTGTATGGAAAAACAATTTGAAATTTTCAACATTTTTAATTTAAAAACACATTGTCTCATCCCGTCTAGAAGATTAATTTTAAAATTAATTTTTTCCACTTCTGTTAAATTATTTTGTAAAAATGAATTCCATTTTTGAGGGTTTATAATTTAAAATTTAAAACTTAGTAAAAATAAATTTTTTCCAAACTGATATGTGATAAAATTTAAAATTAATCATGATAACTAAGGGGAAATGTGTTAATCAAGGGACTGAACTTTATGAATAATGAGAAAAATTATCAAAATTTTATTTAAAATCATATTTTATTGATATATTATTACTGTACCCATTATATAATCTACATTTTTCCGTCATTAGTTCCACTTTCAAAAAATAAATCTTCGGTGTAATTTTCTCTAATATTTTTTTATGTTTTCCACTCAGCACCCTTACAAAATGTGGCCCCTATTTCTCTATTTTCACAACATCAAGAACAATTTTTTTTGTGAAATAAATGCCAACATAAATTTTATTATTGCATACCCATGTATTATTATTCTTACTATTTTCATAAATACAACCATATGACTCCTTTGATGTTAACCAAAAGGAAATACATGAATATGAGGTAACAATCAATAATGAATGTTTTTGTTTTATTTATTCTTAAAACCACATTAATATTATTTTTTACATGATTAAATAATAACCCTAGTACATAATTATAATATTAAATTATAATGTTATGGGAAACTACACACACTTCAATCAAATGTGTTATGAAATAACCATTCATGTTTTCGGAAAACTACTACCATAGGAAACAATGTTATTCATTTTAAAATTAACACCTATCATAGTTGGGAATAATTATAAAATTTATACTTCTAATTTCTATTGATGATATTTATGATATTTTTATGATTCTTTAACTTTTATGTCACACATACCATCATGCTTATGGAAATATGATATTTTCGTTCATGTGTAAGGGGGACTACCATCTTACATAGCAATGTGGAACCTTCAAACAATACATGTAATATATTAATGATTTATTTAACAAACATATGTTATATATATGAAATAAAAAAATAATAGAAAGATAATATATCATATAATTTTTTTATTTCAATCAAAAAATACAATATAAACTGTGATCATGCGTACTTACGACCTACCATCCCCATGAATGATTGTCTTTATTTACTATTTCTATATATTATTGATTATTTTAAATACATATTTTAATAATATATTTTATATTTATATATTTTTAATAATTTTTCAGATTGTGCAATAATTATTATTGTAGTAGGCACTAAAATATAAAAAAATGAAATATATACGAAACACAGTGCAGTTATTACCAAAAATGTAACATTAACATAGAAATGTTTATAAAAGGGTAATAAACTGATAGAATAAAATAATATATGGTATGATATAAATTAATATGGTCTTATTATATATTTATAATAAATATTTATTTATTATACCAGAGTATTTAATGAGTATAAAAGTAGTCAAAACATTAGGTAATGTATTCTTATATCACATTTATTTTCTTTTAAAAAAAGGCCATGTTCACCACATATTTATAATATGTGGTTTATATATTACCCATTGAACTATTATATTATAATAATTTAGATAATTATAAGTATTTACATATACATTTTATTATCTCTAATTCATGTGGGTTATAGGTAAAATGTTACCAAAGCGGTAAGATAATTTTGTCCCAATTTTCATTATTTGAGACACATGTTATGTTATACACATCTACTCTTTTACGATGTCTATATACTTCCACCTCGAAATGATATATCTTGATTTTACATATTCTCGTGATATTTTAATTTTTTTTGATGTTATTATTTCATGGGGATAATAATTCAATGTTACTAAGGTGGTAAGTGTTTGTTTCTAGAATCCCATAGTTAATTATTATTTCTTAAATAAAATATCTCAATAATTTTTTACAATTGTATTCCCCTATAGGTATTCATGATATATAAAAGTATTATCAACATTTCTCTTCACATTTGTACTTAATTGTTTTATATCCGACTTTATCTCAATATTCGGTCAGAAATATGTTTTCCTTCAAATCCTTGTTTTATAATATTTTTTAAAATTATTTTTATTATAGTAATGTATTTTTAAGGGAATTTTTCCAATATATTAATTAATTTTTTTAAAAGTTGAATGGACTAATTTTTTTGTACTCTAAAATATTGCTCTTTAGGATTTCACCACAAATGTGAAATGAACCATTTTTGTAATGTGGACAATATAACAAAATTCATAAATTATGACTAATCAATTACTTGAATATTCCCGAGACATATTAAATTATTATTTTCAAGTAAAATATTTTTTAAAAAAAATTATGTATTAATTTTTTTATTTAATTGAATAAGGATATTTTCCAAAAAAAATGATTCAAATTATATATTGAAATTATTTTCCATTTAATATGACATCCATTGGTGTTACTCATTGTTTTTTGGGTACATAATCTATTGGTGTAGTGTAGTTTAGAAATATGAGTACTTGGGATATGTTTTATGGGTCTGATGAGAAAAGATACTATGGGGTAAAATCACATTATATAATGAATGAGGGTAGACATATTATATAATAATAACTTTTCATATAATATATTAAAGGTATGAAGTCTTGTGAGTGGTGACCCATGTGTAGAAAATTAAAATAATATATTTGAGTTGTGTGATTTTTATTCTAACTAGAAGGATTTTCGTTTTCTCCTTGATTGAGATATGGTAAGATGATATATTTTTTCCTAATAAAATATTTCAATATTGTTTCATTAGTGAATGTGAAATAGTATATCAATGATATTATTGGATTGAAGGTCGAGGATTTTTTATATCACCAAACAAAATGCCAAAAATGTGAGAATTTGAATGGATTGACCAATAAGGCATGGGCATCGAGTTTTGTTGAAATTTTATGGGAGGCCTATACTAGGTAGTAATGAACTGAAAATGGGTTATGCGGATATGGTTTTGTTATGAAATTTTCACATCTATGTAATTAGTAGCGAACTAATAATTATTGGGTAGTGTGGTGGTATGTAATGAATTTAGGAAACCTATTTAGATTTGTTAGTTGAATATGACATTTTTGAAATCTAGGTAATCCACTACTTTATTGCACGATGTACATAAAATATTGGCGGGGTTTGGATGAAAATAGTGTTATTATAAAATATTAGAGATTTATAGAAATTTATTGGTGATAAAATATTTCTCCCTTGAGATGAATTGATTGGTATTTTTATAGGTGGTCATGTTTGAGATGTTTTAGTTGTTCTCATGAGTTATAGTGTTCCGATCAGAATCAAGTATGTTTGTTCTTATGGATAGGTAATAATATAATTTCCTTTTATCTAATTAGGAGTGATGTTTTTTTAAACCAACCCATGGTTATATGTGGTTCTTAATATTTCATGCATATTAGTGTTTGAGTAATGTTGATGCATTAGAGATACCCATGTGTGTGTATTACTCGGAGGAAGTATTGTATGAGATGGTGACATCGACCAGTGGAGAAACAAATGCACTATTAGGAAGAATATTGTTGTGTGTTATTTTGTTAATGAAATGATTCATGATGTGACCCTTATTTTTTTGTTTTATTAAAGGGGTTAATGATTTGTAAAATAAAATTCAATGTATCTATTTAGCGGTATACTTGTCTATTGGGGAGCATCAATTGTGTATGGTTGAATTTTGGTGTTGTAGAACAATAAATTCCTCATAGGATATCTTGGGGAGTGATGGATGGATGTTTAGGTTTAGTGGATATTTTTTAAAAAAATATTTCTATAGAAACAACCTTGTGATGAGAAGTACAAAGGAGGGGTAGATGGCCATTCCCCTTTTATTCTTGAGATGTATTAAAATTTAATTTACATCCAGTACTATTGTATCTAATATACTATATCCTATTAAGGGTTTTATGTGGATTTGGAGAGGGTTTCAAAATGACGGACCTGACATAGAACTGAACATGTGATATATGAAGGCATTCAAGGTCTGATATAGGTTTTACACTATATATATGTTGAAACTGAGATTAGTGGTGTTTCATTGAATCTCTCATATTGTGAACAGGTTGTTTATTCCCTTAACTTTTAAATGGTTGTTTTTTGTATTTTTAAAAATATGAAATCCACAATTATATTCCCAATGACTTCCCCCAATATTTCAGATGATGAATTTTTATTCTTCAAGGGACTGCATTTAACTCATTTCCTTCATGATCAATGTTTTAGTTGAATCTATGTAATCCACATGGAATGGTAAAAAAAATTGGTCTTAGATCACTACTTCCTTGTGTTTTATTGCTTTTACCTATCTCGAATCAAAAAAAATTACCATGTATCGTCGTTATAGATTGATAATTCTCCTTGGAATTGGGGTTCTTCATTTTGGGAATAGTTCATTTTATCATGATGGTATCATGAGAATTTAAATGTCCTTTAAATGTGTTATTATATAAGTTTTAGGATGATATGGGTCCTAATGTAATTAGTATGGTTTCATGAATGATCTAGTAGTAAAATATATTTAATAATTAGTATTTATAGGTTATTCCTTATGTGAACATTTTCTCATGTCATGAATTTTTTTTGATAGTGGATAAGGGCCACATCCGAATGGATTTAGTGGAATGAACATATGTTCAATCTTTCAAACTTGTGGGGAAACAACTTTTCAATGTGGGATTTTTTGAAATTAGACTTAATGGTTTTATTTTTAGAACCCCTTTAGTGTCCCATTTACTTGGTCATGTTATAGAGAGTAATAATATATTTTTTATTCAATTTCCACTTTCATGTTCCTACATATTCAGTTCATTCAAATAGGTTTCTCCACACCCAATCTTGCTGATATCCCTCTTGTGTTCTCTCCCTCCAATCTTTATTTTCTTTTTTGAGATTGGTTAGCATATAGATGAAGGAGTTGACTAGAGAATGGAAAAATATTTTGCATTTAAGGGAGATTCATTTGAGCATAATTAAGTGTGTAAAAAGAGGTCATATAGAATATGTCGATCATCATTTACCACATGATATCTTTTTTTATAGTTATATTTCTAATTTATTGGTTTTTATCTGATATATTCCAATAAATTTGGAAATAAAATTGTATATTTTTTCTTTACTAGATATGGGAGTGTGTTAGGAGTGGACAACACAACTTTTATCATTATTTTGTATTTATTGTATTTCTTGGTGAGTTTGGATGTGATGTTATCATCTGTTAATGATGATAATATATTGTATTTTTTTAATTAGTTTTTAGTTATTTGAATGATAATTTTTAAAGAGTATAAGTTTATTATTCATTTTCCAAAAGAAAATTCATTAATGGTTCATATATTTAAAGGATAAATCATCATAATTAGGAATAGTTATTGTTGTATGATCTGATGGAAGAATATTTTTCCTACAATTGTTTGGTATGCAGTCTACCAGAATAGATTATTTTAGAATAAATAACCAACAGATGATGGATCTATATAAATTTAGCATAATCTTTTACATAATATAATTAAGTAATGATGTAAAGTGGAGTTTAGTGATACTTGAAGATAAAAAAAACATATAATTTACGTATATGTTTACTAGAATTTACATCATATGATTGAAAAACTAACTATCCTTGTATTTGATTCTAATAATGGGGGATTAAGATGTTTCATCAATCATATATTATATTTAGGATCAGAATTCTATTAGATTTGTAAATGTTATACAATAATGTTTTATAGAAGAATATCTACTAATTTTAGTAATTACAAAGTTAATACCATATAATGTAGATTTTATAACATAAATATGAAATAGAATAAAATGAGACAGTAGTAAAAGATGTTTTTGACATAAATGATTAATGATATTATGATTATATGTCTATATAGATACTTGATAATCCTAAATTATTAATATTACAATGTAAAAAATTAGATTCCTGCAGGAAATTCCAAAAAATGTTTTTTAAGAATATTAATGAATATAAATTTTATTGTAGGTGTAGAATAGTATTGATAATTTTGTGAATAACATGAACTAAAACACAAGAAATTAATATTTTGAAAGAAGAAATAATTAAGAACAAAAAAATATGGTTCATAATTAGATTCATAATCTGCAGACCATAAAATGATCATGGTTGATTATGAGAGGTAATGAATGCAAGAGAACCAAAATTCCAGAGAGTATGTTTTGATAATAAATATTAGTTGATGTGAATTTGAGGCATCTATTCTAATTTATGTTCATGTGACTAATACAGAATATATAAGAACCATTTTTATAATAAAGAATAAATTTCGATGTACTAGAGGATGATATTATTGTATAATATAACAATCAAAATATACAGTATGCCGGTACATGAGGAACAATAAAACCTCAAAATCTGGATTATAAGGTTGATTTGATTAGAGAAATAACATAAAATATGAGTGAAAAATAATTTTCATTAGATGGAGTATAATGGGATAACATTATTCATACTGGGGAATGTATGGATCATTAAAGGATTAAAAAGGACTATTTAAGGATAAGTCTGGACTAGAATGAACATGTTGAATTAGAAGAAAATTTTTGGAAGAATTATACAAGTAATTTACAAAAATGTAAAGTTATATATCATGATGATGGTGATATAAATATTCCAAGTGATATATTAATGTAAGTAAATTCAGTAATATAATATAATATATAAGTTTTTGTTGATGATAGTTTCTCCCATGTTCTACAATGTTTTGATAAATTGGAATATTTATTTTAAAGAATGATATAAAAGGTGGTATAATTAAAATGTTTATATTCCAATTATGTTCAAATTTTACATGGATTTACCCCATTTAATTTAGAGATATATTTATTTTTATTCCTTTAATGGGGTTCCATTCATAGGTTCCCCGGACTAGGAAGACAGATGTCCTCATGCATGTGTCGCCATATGCTAGAGGTTTCCAACTAATAGAGAGGTGATAGGGTGAGAATATGGGGAGACTATCCCATCTAGTCATAGTAAAATGGATGTGTAAAAAATTTATTAAAAACTGAAGCGTATGAATAATGGAAAATATAGTGGAAGAACGTATAAACAACCGGTAACTAAATAAAAATAAAATGTAGTATTCTTAGTAATATAGAAAATATAATGATTTTAGGTCTCTACAAAACAAAGGAAAACATGTTGACATAGTAGTAGGAAGACAACAAACTACCTAATATACTAAATAAATTAATATGAAATAATCTATCCATGTATCCCATAAATAATCATGGTCATCATAAACAAAAATTACCATTTTAATTCATGTATGATGTCACACATCCATAAGTGGATGTTCCCTTTATATACACCTGAAACGTATAATGTATTATCGGGTACCATCGATGACCCAGATAGGGTGTGATATAAATACAGTAGGCCATAACCAATGATTTTTACAAATATATAGTTAGTGTAAATTATATGGTAGTGTGTACATATAGTAATCTGTAATGACATATTTAAATGGATTATCTCTAGTTCTTCAAGGACACCAGGCTGATAGTACCTGCATCAGCCTTAGTCAGAAATTTGGAACATGTATCAACATGTATATAGATATATGGACTATATACATAGTGATTTATGCAACCATATATTTTTATACTATCACTATCTTAGATTATAGGTGTAACTCAGACTTCCATAAGTTTTATCAAGAGTATAATAAGTATCGTGGGACACCATTCAAAGTTTTACAGTATCAAGGGATTTATTTTAAATTGGAATAGTAGATGGGTTTCATTTTCCATATCGCATATATACTAGGACTCGATGACCGTGTCACAATAATAATGGATTCCATTCCTAGTTTCATAATTATTGTATATCCATGGTCGTATCAGAAGAATATAGTATAACATGCCCACTCACATATGAATAGGGGATAACATGCCAAATATCAGAGTAAGGGACATCATTCACATGTCCCAAATAGAGTTCCAATGAACATATTTCAGTTATAAAGGTACATCATGGATGATATCACATATAGGGTCTCCTAGCATCTATCACATTTATAAAGGGACTCCATCCCTTGTATATATGTATATAATATAGTTAAGTTTCATTATTCAAATTTACCATGATAAATGAGGGTAATGATGTCAATGAATCATAATAGTGATAAGTAATCATTATGTTTAATACAATCGAATGGATAATTCATAACTCCTGGAAATTATATAATAATTTCATATACGTTTTTCATTTTGATTAGGTGATATGGTTGTACCACTCACCTCCATTCAATTCATTAGAATTTTATTACTCATAAGTAATCCAATAACCATTTACAATATGGATCTCTATGTATGCATTAAACAATATTGAGGATAACCATAGGAAAACCTAAGAGGGAAGTTATTGATGAATGGAACTTTACCACCCTAAAAAATTTATCACTGGAACAATTCTATCAAGGACATTAAATTAAATATGATTTAATTATATTTTATTGAAAGAATAATTGAATATGGTATGTGAAAAAATGTAAAATATTAAAAAACATAAATACATGTGAGATAAACATTGTACCATATACATCAAGTTCATAGTACTCTCCATGTCTACTATCAAAATTTCTTCTGGTTTGGATTGGCTGGTAATAGAAGAACAGACGAATTCCCTAAAAAAGAGAATATGAGGCTTCACCTAAATAACCTCATTGTGAGAATGTTAAATGAATAAATGCACATGATGAATGAATATCTTATTAGTGGAGATATAATGAGACCGTTGATTATTTAATCTAACTGTCTATGGATGAGTTATCAAAAAACACAATAGTATTGAGAATCGAGCTCAATGATTATAGATAACATCTTGTCTTCTACAAAATAATGAATATGAGTGGATGGGTTGAAATTATAATTATCTAAGGAATGTTTTGTAATTTTACCCAAAATAACATGGTTACACAGTTTTCCCACATGTTTTTCCAAACATTGTTCCAACCATGAACATTCCATTTTTTAAATAGGGACGCCTAACAGTTTCATGCACATACATTGACTATCCATGAAGTAACCATTCTTCACACTTAAATAATACTACAGGGGACTTCAAATGGTTGTGATTATTAGGCTTAACTATTTTATCAATACATTAATCCTTTTGAATCACTTTTTCTATCCTTCAAATAGTTATTCAAATCATGCTAGGGAGGTCCCATGGTTTCTACTAACTATGCAACCTAGATGCTTTTTCCTGAAATTGGTTCTCCGAGCTAAAAACAGGACCCGAACACCCCCATAAACATTGTAAAAAAACTTATCATCTATATTATGTCCAAAAATGAATAGTTATACCGAATATATGTGTGACAATAAATCATTTGAAAACTATTTTATTATATTCTTATATAATAAATGAGCTTGGCCTCGAGTTCTCTTCCAAGGTGGGTGAATGAATTTCAGAAAATAACTTATTCAATTGATCATGTACTTTATCATCCCTCTCAGATGTGTTATCCATTACTCAGTTGTTCTTCTAAAATACTCATACTAAACGAAATATTTTCCTCATAGAGAATTCATTCTCTATTCAATGATGTGTATAGGATACTCCTTAAAATAATAATTATCATTTAACTCAATATCCATCGGATCAAAAGTATGAGATGGGTCGACATGATAATAGGGAGTTTATGAAATATTTAATTCATTAACCATGGTATGGAATGTATAAGGTAATAATAACTGATAAAATACCAATTCGACTATCTTGTAGATATAGTTTTTACAATCAAATAACCATGATGACATACCTTACATTGATTTAAGTCTAGGACCATGCTTGGGTTATATTTCCACGAAAAGAAAAATCTTAGACATTAAAAACTAGATGCCATCATCAGGGATCAACATAAGATTTATGTCTATACGGAGTAGTATACATATTCTTCTTCATCGTATAAACTTGTTATGATATCTCTTAAAAAATATGATGACCCATTAGCTCTACCTCTCCACCCTCTAACTAGTATTGGGGTGAATGATATAACGTACCATATAGGGCCTCATAGGGAACAATCTAAATTTTCACATGATAACTATTATTGCAGTTGATCATGACAAAAGGGTTATGTTTGTCCCAAAAACCACAAAAATTAAGGAATGTTTTTAGATGATGTCCTTTAACACCTGTATAGTCAAATTTGATTAACCATTGATATGAGGGTGAATCATTATTCTTATAATCACCATTTTACCTAGAGTTCTATATAACCCTTAAAAAAACTCAATGTAAGATGGGAGTATCTATCCAATATGACAGTATGAGGGACATCATGTATCCATATAATCCCACAGACATAAAATATTTGAATCTCATCAACCGAGAATGTCTTCTGGATATTAAAGAAATATTGAACTTTTTTTAGTCGATCCATGACTACCAAAAATACGTCTCTACCTCGATGTAACCTCAATAATATGATGAAAAATTCTATAAAAACATCCTCCCATTTCCTTTATCAGACTCATAATGGATATATCAAGATATAATGTTACTTGTTTTATTCCATTACTTAATTATAGGTTGAACACTTGTAGATAAAATATTATCTGTGACACTTCATCCTTGGGGACCAATAATATCAGCACATATCACCATACATATTGGAGATACCTAGATGAACCACCCACTATGAATCATGGAATCACACATTAGCACCACTATCATTTATTTTGGATCCCAAATATACCCATGTATAATAGGATGTCATCATCATTGATAGACACATCTAAGGGTGGGTCCTCACTTTAAATACTCTCTCATAGGAAGAATCCTTTGAGATCAAAACAATTCGACATATTTACCTTCTACAGAATTGAAGATATTATTGTTTAAAATAAAATAAAATTATATCCATCATGATCATCATATTATATGTGTATATCTGTAAATAGGTACATATGATACCACTCTCTACTACCTCTTGAACTGTCCAGGTTAATGTCCTCATGCTTAGAGCATCAGATAAAACAGTGTCATTCCTCATTGTGTATGGAAGCATAAATCAAAATAACCGAAGATATTGATCCCATCAACATTCCATATGATTAATGTCATATTTTGTGCAAATATACCTAAGGATTTTGTGGTCCATAAACACCACAAAAATCTCTATTAGAAGGTAAATCATTCTACAATGCAAAGAATGAAAAACAACATCTTACTGAATATAATGTTTTGGGAAATTTCACTCATTAGGCATCAATTTTTGTGACCCGTGTGTAATGAATTGATCATTCTACATAGGAACTACTCATATGTTGATACGTGATGTGTCACAATATATTTTATGGATTCTTTCCAAATATTAATGAATCTATATTCTAATTGAATTCTGTATCCCTTTCAGTACCTGAAAGGATTTATTTCACGATTAATACCATATAAACATTATAACCTTCTCAGTGAATCTCGTAAGAGGTTCTTCTATTATTGATAATTTTTGTCTAAAATAATTTAATTACTAATTATCTCTATCAATCTCTATTTTTCAAATAATTTAATCGGATACCCCCGGGTAAACACAAATTTCATCTTCTTTAGCTCAACTTAAACTCCTAATACTCCGATAAAATAACTCGAGAAGTTGATATTTTCATTCGAGAATAGAAATTTAATAATATTATATTAAAAAGATTCTATCTCAATGTTTTATAAATGATATCTTCTTGTGTGGCATGGTCACATGGATTATGAGAATACAAAAATATTAGATCATAGAATAACAAAATAATGAATATAGATAGGAGTGAAAAAACCTATTTATCAAATACATGAATATTGAAGTTTTGTTTGTAAAACTAAAGAAAATAGTAAGATAATCATATAAGTCATACCAACTATATAACTTTCTACATGGAATATCCTATGACCTGAGACAAACTTAATGATAACACATTCTAATTTTGATAAACGAGAACAACCATTATCCAATTTTCTGGTCAAATACATCATATATTCCACATAAAGGGTGACTGTTTATCAGATTAAGAGGAATCAAATTCTAGTATTCCATCAAAATCATAAGGGTTCAGTCCACCTTTATAGAGAAACAAAATTTCGAACCCTAGTGAGAAGTATAGGGTCACATTAAACCATATTTTTAAAAACAATCTAGATGATTGTTGATCTCCTAAAACTCAATAGTAGTCACAATGTAAATAATAATGGACATTGATGAAACACCATGAACTAGATCTATACAAACTATACCTCTCTATCAAGAGGCAGTCTGAAATAGTTTTTGGGTAAAACATCCCAAAATCACTTGACTAACGGAGTGTATTCAATATGATGTAACCCTCGATCATCCACATAATGGTTGGAAAAATTGGTGGTAATATCTCTTATCCTTAGAGGATATGGTGCGTCTTTTCCTACCTGGACATAATATTCATCTATATGATCCTAATCACTTCCATCTAGTGATGAAAAGAAACCCTCTAATGAAAAGAATTTACATTCACATGATTGAGGACCAACTCATCCATCTCCAGAATGACATCATGGATTTTCATTATAGGGATTAAGAGGTTGTGTATGAAACGTTGAGCTCATTCATTATGTGTATTATCATTTTAATAACATATACTATATAAAAATATACACAATTTTTTATTGAGTATCATTATGCCACTATAAAATAGAACATCAAGCCTAATTCTCTATACAACATTCACAAATATAATGTAATATGATTAAACGATATCAAATAAGGATGAAATTATAATAGATTCTACTAGAATAGTACCTAAATCAGTATATTTCCCAATGCCTTGGTTATTTGTTATAGGAATCATAGAATTAATATCACTACATCCATGACCATGTGCTGCAACTTGACTACCCAGAGTGGGTCTACTATGATGACACATTACATCATAAGCTTTTATATGTCAACCGCGACATACTCATATACTTTTATATCAATTAGTACTCCAAATACTAACCCGGTGAGGTGTTAATGATCCTTCTATTGATAGTGGAGCTTCCACAAATCCACTACCACTCGACACTGATGGGAAGGTCATGAAAAAACAAATAGATTCCCCAAAAATACCCAAAACATTCACGTTTAGGGTATCTCTAGGACAATATTTATTCTTATTCGCATGATTTCCACACTAGGGACATATAACGTCACTATATTCATGTTTAAACTAGATTTCACTACTCATGAATGTAGTCTCAAATAATTACTTCCATCTGCAGGTCGAAGTACTACCCTAGATGGGTTTTGAACTTCTCTATATCAATATTTTATCTTCCCTTAGGATCCTATTTGTGATTAGGGTATGATTAACTACATCTAAAATAGAATTCAAAATGATAACATTTACCTAAAAATGAATTTTGTTCCTTAGACCATCCTCAAATATTCTTTCATTGCTAGCTCATTCATAGTATTGATGGGAAAAAGAACAGATGCTCTGTAAAAAAAGACAAATAGTTCATAACCATCGTAGATTCTTAATAATGTTCCATAACCGACTTAGACTGATTAAATATTTAGGTATCTTGGAATAATATGTAATATAATCTATAATATAAATCCCTCAACCTCACTTCCCAAAACAGATATATCTAATATAGTATATCCCGCCAAAAGTTTTAGATCGTTGAATCTTATATGTTTATAGGTTCACACTTTCCTCAAAAGGTGTATCTAGATGTTCAAATATAGTCATAAAAACCTCAACCTTTAGATTTTTATCAGGTGGACCTCTATCACATGATAAACAAGGAGGATGCTTGTGGGGGATCTCAAGAGTTGACTCTTACATAGAAGCAATAAATAACACATATCCATGTATCATTTACCAAAGCCACAAAATGTCTCCTTGATACTTGGCATCATCGTCTGCATCAGGAATAGGAAGAGGTGACACAACTATAACTATTGAAGGTATCCATCGAAGTTAATGGATCCTCACCTCTAGAGTATGGTTATTTACACATCCATGGTAAAATAACAAGGAAAAAAGGGTGGAATGGATCTATAAATTCCAAACATATTCCTTAGATATAATAAAATATAAATAAAATCAAATATACAAGAATATGATTGGTACAAAATTTACAATTTAATAGTCACACTCCTCATATAGGTCAATGTATCTTGTATGGGTGACAAAAAAATTATTATGAACACCATAAATGCAACCTAATGACCGATATTAAGTTCTGGTATTAGTTAAACTCCATGTTTTAAAATTTACATATAATTTTAAATGTATATTTATATTTACATTTTATATAGCTGGATTAACCTAATGGTTTTCCACATATAACCAATAAGAGACCATACACATTATAAGAAAAAAAAATCATCCATTTAATCCAAACCATAACACATTCCATTCCATGAAAGCAATGGTCTATGACTCAACATGCCATGATTGGATTAATCATTTGTCTTCTATATCCTATAAAGGACACACAAAATTTGATAAAAATATACGTTTAAGTATCAATAATGTGACTCCATTAAAATATAAATTATTAATAATATTTTTACCAAATTCAAGGAACTCATAGAAATTTTAGGATATGCATGAAAAAATAATGTTAAATGGATTGTCTTTTGATTTCACAGAAGTGCCTAAAATTATTCATGGATGATTTTTTCTTTTTGTCATATCATTAATAGAGGAATATAAAGTAATCATCATTCATATAAATATCAAAATTACAACTTAACTGAATAACTCAATTTTGGAATCAAATCAGTTGTGATATGAATAATTTAGAACAACAATTCCTTATTACAAGAATCTTGGTAATACCCCAAACTAGGATTAGATACTCAAAAAAACAAATTATAAATGACAAGATATGAATTCATAATATTCATTATATTATCTGAAAATAGGTATGATGTAGTAGAATGATATGAATCAAATTTGTGATATCTCATCCCAGGTGAAACTCATAGGTACCCCGATCTAGTGGGCCACATGGCCGCAAGTTCACCTCCCCATATGCCACTATCATCTAACTAAAATGTGGGATTAAGGTTTGTTTGTTTTTAATCTATTACATATAGTCATAATAGGATAGGGGTGTCAAAAACAAATAAAAAATGTATCATATGAATAATTCAAAGGATATAACAAACATGCATACACTTCTAAAAAATATAATAATAAAAAGAAGTAATCTAAATCATAAAAAATATATGCTGATGTAATGTATATAAATAATTAAAAACAGTATTCATGGAAGAAGGACGTAAATAATGTACCAATCATAAAAAAGGAATAAAAGAAAAAAATCATTCTGTTTATTATGAGATCTATCAAGGTAATCTTCTTTTATACAACCATCCTAAGTCTTGCAAGAAATCATGCATCCATAATGTCATGTTTCTCCAAATCTACAACTGGATGCATATAGTCCTATGAGGTACCATAATCAACCTAGATAGGTTGTGATATAAACATAGTATGACACCATTCAAAAATATATATAATTATACAGTCATTGTATATAATAGATAGATTTTCATATATATTATCAAATAATGTAAACTATAAATGGGTTGGTTGTAGTCCCTGAAAGACCCCAGATAGACAACACATGCTTAGACCTTATCAGGAAAGTCTAAAAATGTGTCCACATAAATAAATTTTTATGGGTATATATGTATTTATGTATAAAACCATATATATGGCTACATCCAGAATCAGGGACCAGAGGTGAAACTCATACATCCATGTTGAGACCAAAATTTTCACAATGGGAAGATTAAACATGGACCACAAAAAAGATTTCACAAAGTAATATTCACAATTATACTTCTCAAATACCTATAGAACTATGGACACCATCGAGGGGAGGCATTTATTTCCCTCACCATACTAAAATGTGTTGGAAAAATCTATTTCTATGACCATGTTTACTGAAAGAGGAGTTATCTATGAGGACCACAGAGGGAATTACAGATGACTACTTGGATAAAAAAACACATGAGGGAGACCAAAATCTTTTGTGATCACTATAAAGAAGAGTCTCAGTTTACACTACTATAACAAGAGACTTAACGTTGTCTACCTCAGTTTTTAGAGTATGAATTTAATCGTCTCTTATCCTCTTCCCTTTGTGATCTCATGGTGCTTATAAATACATATCTCCCCAACCAGGAAAAGTATAGACACACTGAACTCTCGCATTCCAATAACTCAAATTGCGAGGAACCCTTTTCTATAAAAACTATAAAAAGAAAACCATCAAATGTACTTGTGCAATGCAAAATCACATTTCTTTTACTAAAATTTTCTCCCTCTTCATAGTAGGACACCCTTTTCGAATCCATATCCTATGTGAGCATGTGAACTATGCGAGACCCTATAATATTCTAGCCCATGAGCTCTGCAAGCCCATGCTCTCTACAATACCATGATATATGGATGACACTGTTCTCTACATGAATCTTTGCAATGATATAATATGTACCGTGAAATACAATGAGTTATGCAAAGCCTGGTGCTATGCGAGCCCATGAGATCTGTGATGCCCTATTCCCTGTGAGCCCTTGTACTATGAAAGCCCCTGATCTTTGTAAGGACCCTCTCTATGTGGACTCTTTCTTCAAAAACCCTTATCCTTATAATTCCTCAGGGCTTGTAATAAGTGATTTTAAATTCTCCTATGTGGTGTTTTATGTTATGTTACATTTCCCAATGTGTCTTCTCAAACACACACTAATTTTTATTCCTTATACACATAACTATTTTAAAATTAGGTCCTTAATGGATCACTCCAAAACCACTTCACTATATGGTGTTACTGGATCCTTCCCTTCACCAATGGTTAAAGTGTTCCAGATATACATTTCCTAGGGGTGGGGAGTGAATCCTCACCATCCAAGCTACGGGACGTTAAACAACCAAGTAGTTGTGTAGAAAACACATGATGTTAAACAATGATCACTGCATAAGAGGCATGTCCAGAGAGGACTGTGAAGCAGATGGGCACCATTTCCTTCTCATTACCCTCTCCCTATGAGTATTTTCACCATGCACCCCTCGGGTAGTCATTGTTTAATCCACGACCCAACATGTCAGAGTGATATGGGTATGCTTTCAATATCCTCCTTGTACATCTATTACTTTACTCAATATTCCCATCTAGAGTAAGTACCAACCTTCATTTCTATGGTCCTATATCCACGTGTATTCCCACCTCTCTTTCTCATATATTCTCTTTTTGCAATGTGATGGTTTTTCCTTTCATGCCTCTTGTTTCCCACACAGAGCGTGATTTATGTGGGATTTTACTAATAAACAACCTTTAAGTCCTTTTCTAATAAACTTGGTGTATAATCTCCATGCCTCTATAATAAAAAAACTACGTAATTTTACCCTTTTCCATCTTTACCAATTTACATATGATGTCACCTTGATGTTCAATCCCCCCCACCTATTAGTGCGGACCATTTCATATCGGCTCACCCATTTCCGCATGACATAAAAATGTATGACCCTTTTATCCTGCATGACTTTAAATTTTATTCATTCAAACTACATGGGTTTTGATCCATATCCCCTATACAGGGTACATATAATTCCTCATCATGGATCAACCCCAAACACTAGTAAGCATCTTTGTTACTTTTTTTGGGACCCACAACCTTGGTCCCCCAATTAGTGGTGTCATAAAATTTCTTGGGAATGTAACCATGCCCAAGAGCTATATTCAATTCATACTCTTCCAACTAAGAGGGTCCATCTTGTGATAAACTTCTAACCACGAATAATCCCTAGAATGTTGTTGGGTTAATGTCCATTGATTACACCCCGATATTATGCCCTCATATCCGAACAACATTGACTTTCATTATTTCCCTTTTTGAGCATGGAACACACTCTTTGAGATTAAAGCTCGTCATTCATATCCCCTTATGGTTTCTCCCAAGAGCCTTTGTGTTTTGGGAAACTCATACCCTAACCCAGAGGTTCCACATCCTTTGGGACCCATCCCTGCATCCATCTTCACTAGCTGCCTCCTCAAGCGACTCAGTGCCTTATTCCAAAATAATAGTGTCATTGATCTTCTGACTTATTGATACATAGGAAACATCTTTGAGGTTAATTACCAACACAATATACTTCACTGCAGTCCTCAATTCCATCCCAGATCCTTCCATCCTTTGACACTCCATCCATATCCATCCTGATTCTACATGGGCCTCCATGTCCTAGTGAAATAAGGACATCCATTTTAGCTGTAAAACATGTGTAAGCCCCATCCATCTCATTTCTCCTTTATAGATCCTAGGACACAAAAAATGAATATGAACTAGAATAACCTCGAATTAATGTCAATGTGCACAACCCAAACCTATGATTATCTCTCATGACCTACACAGGATTTGATCCAAGTATTTTGTATAGGGTACATAGGATGCGTCTACGAGACTCAATCCCCACCCATGGTAATCCTTACTTTCTCCTTTTTCGGGATCCAATCATTTTCAGATATATTTTAATTGGGAGTCTTGATCCACCCTTCATGTAGACATACAAATGGATCCCTCCTATGGATATACCCAACTAATCCACTCTCTTCAGTTTTCTGATCATACAGATTTTTCTCCAATATTCATTAAAATTTCGGAATACCCCGTGTTAATCATGATAAGATACGGGAAAAACTGGATACATGCCTATGGAATACAATTAATTTCATTCAATTATGGATTCCTTGGGCTTCCACACCCTCGATAATACCTATAATAAGGAGATGAAATCACGGTGTACTAGTGTTTCAGAATCTAGACAGACTAATAATTCCCAACATGAAAACTCACCTAACTAAAGTTTTCTACCATGAATTGAACCCATGGAATTTTTGGACAGAATCAGTGTAATTAACTCGCATACACAAAGATGTGGAACTAATAAGAGTTTCACCAACAATATCATAAATTTTAAGGGTGACCCGGACATGGAGACAACATTCGAGGAGGAATCCATGGAAGGATAGACTGAAATCCCATCATCTGATTTTTATCAACGAGGAAACTTCCCTGAATAAGAAACAAATTCCACCCCCTTTTGGAATATGGGAATTTGGGAAAAAACTAGCAAATCCTTATAGACGGATGCACACCCCAATGTATTGTTTTGAAAAAAAATAGTTAACCAATCATAACATTATTCTCCTAAATATAGAGATTTGTATATATTAAGGAATCTGTCGATAATCGTGTCACTAGATATAGTAATCTGGTGCCACATCCCTCCATGAAAATAATGGGCCATCTGTGTATCCTTCTATGATTTGGGGTAGTTGATCGTTGGGTATCTAGGTCTTCAATGCTGCTAGTGTGGATCTATCTATCAAAACATGGATGATTGAATGGATCTGGGGAACTGGGAATCCCTTTTCTATTGTATGAACTTGTGGAATAATTTTCCTATTGTACAGGACCCTAGGTAAATCTACATGCAACTGATCACCTCTGGCCTACGGATGCTGGGGCATCTACAATTCAGACATGACAGTCATGAAAAACTCCATCTCTTCAGAGTAAAATTTAACAACCACAACTATTGGTTTCACACACCCCATATCACCCACAAAATTTATTCAAATGAGGGTGATAAATATTCTTTTCCATCAATATGAATATGAGGGGGTTACATCGACAAGGGACATGGACCCCTAAGACTATGAGGCATATGTTCTTTATCAGCACTGCCACTCCAAAGGGCCACATAGGGTGTAGAAAATCCACACTATGGCCTTTAATAGGTTCAAGAGCCTATCACCAAAGTTCTCTTAATATTAGCTCCCTAATGCGGATTTACTAATAGATTTTGGAGCCTTCTCAGCTATGACATCAGGTAAGGAGTCTCCGATGAGGGATCCCTCCCCCTGGCCACATCAGCATCTCCAACCAATCCCACAGACTGAGGAGAACATGGTCAATAACACTTCACAACCATTCCTAGTTAATCTTACCCAGATTCAATGTCGGGTCCATGGTTAGATGATTCCCACCATGGTTTGTCTTCTTCCACAAATCATGTGGCCCGATCCACCCCTAGCACACACTATTTTCCCCCTCTTGTTGTCACAAATAGGGTCACCTCTCTGTCCCAGAGAAGGTAAACTACCATGCATTGTATGGAGTAAGGAATTAGCCACATCACATGTTGGTTGAGTTGACCTCCCTAGTTACAGGTGCAAGAAGAATCCATTGCAGGCTAATCCATAACGATGGCGTCCGGTACCGAGGTCTCCCCCGTACCGTCATTAAATAGGTTAGAGGCCATCCCTACTCCCACAATCACCATTAAGGTTCTCCCCATGACACCATAATCTAATCTAGTGGATTAATTCCACGATTCATTGAAATTCAGCATGATGATCCTCCTTGTACCCCTTGTATCTGGTATGAACATGTCCCTTGACTACTAGGTTATCATTGAAAGGATCATCCTGGCCCTGTCACCTACCCACATAGGGGTCATCCTCGTGTTCTCAATGACTCTATAAGAGTCCATCCCTACTTCATTGAAGGTCGTTAGGATAGTATATCTCTTATCTTGTATGGTCGGTATGAAGACCCTCCTAACACCACAACTACTAGAGAGAGGCAATGTGAAGGTCCTACTAGTGCTATGGACCATCACCATGGAGGTCCTAATGTTCCTTCCAACTCTATTGGAGGCCCTACAGGATCCAAAAAACTCAGAAATTAGGTCCTCCCTAGGTTCCATTGGACATTTTCTAGGTGATCCTCGCACCAATGCTTGACCAAGCGGAGGTCCTATCCAATGTAGAACTTACCATGAAAAACATACTTACCTTGTTAAATATTTTCCCTGCCTTACTGAATCTTCCAGGGGAATGAGGGTGGTTTGTTAACATAATAGGATGATCTCTAATAATCTGAAAACTACAATCAAACACATTCAATTCTCAAATTCTAATGTGGATTGTGATTTGATGATGGAAGCGTCACCCTAATCATCTATGTTGTGGGATCAGGAATGAACAAGGGGGATCTACCACATCCATCTGGAAAATGTTTTCCACCCGATTCATGAATCCCTTGACAGATAATTATAGGAGAAGGAATATTTGGTCCCTTTCTAGATACTGGCCATGAATTACTCTTTATCATGAAGAGTATCATTATCTAAATCAGCAAGAGATCACATAGAGTTATTATGTGGACCAATAGTGGATGAGAAAAAGTATGAACCAACACCAGTGACTGCATCCCCTGGGTGGGAAGTAGTTGTCACTGGTACATCTTATAGGGATGTTCTGGTACAATCAGTGCATTCATTGGAAGACATCCCAAGATGTGGTGTCTTGTAAGCTCATGTACGGTACTCTACAATTTCCATTATGCTTTACAAATAGTCCACTTCAGTGTCGTTACCAATCCCACAACCACCTCCTATAAGGGAGTGTGGACATATAAGGTTGGATATAGATTTTGATCTGATATGTTTGTGGGAAATTTTCACACCAGACCATTTCTTAGAGATGTTCTGGACAATTGCAACCAAGAAAATCAAAATTTTGAAGTCACATACCTAGTAAGATGTTATATACCTTATCCAAACCATAGTTATGATGCATTCCAATCTCTTTTTGAAAATTCTTTCTTACACCAATATCAGAGCACAATAAAAATACATAATCCTACAATGCTGCCTAATGGTGACGGTTGAAATTGTTGTTGCTCATCACCCAGTGTCAACTGGTTATCCGCATGACCTCTAACAATATTGAATTCAAAGAATAACAATGTTCATAAAAGTTATCAATGAGGATTCCTCACATGTCTAGATCGATGGATGGGGGTTGTATGCTTCCCTCCATTAGAACCCTTTTAACAGTCAACCAAGTTCACCTTGCGATATTGAGGATATGCATTCTGGTGTCATCATAGTGAACAAGTATTCCCCTCACATATACCCAGATGGGGGAACTAGCACAGGGCCAATATAAGAGGAATAACCCTCTACGGTAGTATAACACCAAGAAAATCTTGCAGGAATCCGTACATTCCAACAGAAAACCCTACTTGGTCTTCTTGTACAATCCACGTCATTGCAACTTAGTCGAGACCCTAGCAATGGAAAACCGAAAAATACGATTATCAAACCCTCCGACCCATATGGATCACTGAAAAATATCGAAGAAACCCTTGAAATGGTTGTATTTCAATAATATCTTTCTGAATATAAGAAGAATGGTGACGAGCTACTGGATGAGAACACCATGGAATGGTGGCGAGATTATTGGAATCCTCGACCAGGGCAATAGAGGAAGTGGTATGTATAACCTCGTCTAGGTGAGTTTCCTCCGGTATGCATTGTCTAACCTTCCCATTTAGAGAGGACATAAGCCAATGTTTATGGAATGTTTCCATGATATGCATTGCCCAATCCACCTGAATTTCATGAAAACCATCATCTGGATCTGGCTTAGGTTCTTCCAATTGCTCCACATGTCCCACTAGAAGCTCTATAGTTTATTACCCCATCTCCTTGAGTAATTCCTCTAGTATCCCCATGAACAGTTACACCTGCTTACCTCGTTGAAGAACCTGAAATTTTTTTTGTGGTTATGGACCCTCATCAAGATCAGAGTCCTTTCCCATACGATCTAATAGAAGCACTCCTTGCATTCTAAAGGCCTTATAAAATCAACAAGTGGGGATATTTCCTAATGTAAATCCATATTAGGAATGTATGGATGATATTACAACAACATTAGGATTTTAAATTCATACTTCCTCCCCCTTTAATCAGACAAAATTTTTGGTGAAACATCTGGCCCAATTTATTTCATGGTGCGGACCCAAGCTTGGATGTCCAGCATAGTTGGAGGCTGTGAAGCTCCAATGATCATATAGACAATTGAAGGGCCCACATTTGTCTGGTATATCTAGTTAAAAACTATTTAAATATGTTTTGGTGAGTAACTTACAAGGTATTTTCTCAAGAAATTCAGTTCCACGGCCTAGAAGAGATGAATTTTTTACGACATTAAGTTAATGAAGAGGTTTGATGAATGTGTCACCGACATTTTCTACTCGTGGAAGGGAATAAATTATTATATTTATATGCCAATAAACTATGATCATATGTTAATGATCATAATGGAAATTGTGAAGACTTATATGGACCTTTATCTCATCACATATAACTTCCCAAGTGGAGTTCATGATTTCACTAGCAAAGCCTTATCTTTATATGAATCCTTACAGAAAGAAAATAAGGAATCTCCATTTCCTCCTATAGCTCTCCCAAGAAGAGACTCCATGGACTAGATTATTGTAGTAGTGAAAATAGAGTCCCTAGGATGATGGAATTTCTACTGACATAGCCAACATCATGTCTTCACTGAGGTCCACCACCTTAGGCACGGCCTTCGGCTCATTAGTTTCCACCATAAAACCAGAAGGTGGCCTCACATAACACGCCACATTTACATAGGAGATATAATCTGGTTACACATCCTCGACAGGACTTTCCAACCCTTAGTCATAGCTAGGATCCTAGATCTCCTTTCCTGGATCAGACAAACCAAAACTTCTCATTTAAGAAGGCTCAGGTCCCTAGTTTTTTCTGAAGCTCCAAGGAATATTGAATCATGTAGCTGACCGAATGCAAGAGGCCAGAATAGGTGATTATG
Organism: Viscum album; assembly: GCA_963277665.1. Classification (NCBI taxonomy): domain Eukaryota; kingdom Viridiplantae; phylum Streptophyta; class Magnoliopsida; order Santalales; family Viscaceae; genus Viscum; species Viscum album. The sequence continues at coordinate 1,719,032,780 of OY728130.1, forward strand.
AATGATCATACAAATTACTACCCATTTCAATAGTTCCTTGGGAAATGTCTCATGATGTGATATGTGTTTGAAAACATTCTCTAAGAATAGGTCTATAGAAACATAGTGAGGTTGGTTCCATCTCTAGCATGAGTGGCATGTGTTTTTATAAATTCTAACATCTACAATGAGGGTAAGTGGCTGTCGGTTTCTAACCACAAGTCTCAAAAAAATGAAAATCATAAGGATCAAAAGGTAGTTTACTATGACAATGTAATTATCCATACACGCATGAGTTGTACCGACCCTTTGGAATAAGCTTCACTACCGTCAGCTACAACCTCTCCATCAACATCTAATCATATTTCATCTCAATGGAGAAAGCACCTACGATGCAAGGGGAGACAATACCCCACATATTATAAATCCATCCTATACTCTCATCAAATTTATGTTCCAAAATATTGGAATTTACCCAAGAATACTTGGATCAATTAAGGATTCTTCAAATAATGACCCGGGGTACTCTTCGGTCAATACCATCGAGCCGGTAAACCCTTACATGGTTTCCAATGACAAACAGTACTATGAGGACCCTCCCAACGCCCCTAGTCGAAACCAGCATTGGCATATCAATATTATTATAAATCAATAGAATGCATTTGTATGTGCTTCTAGCCAGTCTGTGCATGTCCCAGAGACAAGACAACATGGCTAGTGCAAAGCTCAGTATGTGCATCCAACTCATCTCTTTGGTCAGATTCACTTGCACATCCGTTTGTAATAATTGATAATGTAGATCCAACAAAAAAAGTGCTATGATCTTTCATGCCCTATCATGGATGTAAATTAGTCATATATCCTTTATCAGGTATTCAATATATATGGTTTATCAATTTGAAAGAGGGATATACCCAAAACCAGTCAGAATCTGCTGGTTAAATCAGTAGTGCTCATCATAGCTCCTTTAATAGAGGGACCTCCTATCAAAATAATTGTATTCTTGGCATGAAAATATGAATACCTAAAGCATATTTCTAGCATTGTGGTGAGGTCCTCTATTCTGGTTGTTCTCCTCCTATAAATAGATATATTTGAATTCCAAAAAAAGGAATTAGGAATCCATATACTGTTTGAGATACAAGCCGCAGCCACAGAAGCATTCCACAGTGAGAAATTCAAGAAAGTAGAATGTATGGCTATAATCACATTATCCAGATAAAATGAATGTTTAACTATACACTTTAACATCTTCCCATTGATCATCACTGGCCAGATCAATGTCATGGAGGTCTTTAATTGTCTTTATGACATGGGGTTTATGAAGAATGTTTTCCCAACCAAAGACACTCTGCAAGATGGGGATGTCCGAAACATATTAGAGTCCCTCTATCATGAAGAATCAATGTTTTGATAGGATGGAGTAGACCCCAGTTAGTATGATCCTCTTGATGACCTAGTTCATTGGCCTTGTTTCCATAACTATGTTCATAGTTTTCCTAGAAGACACCACTTACAATGCGTTGACAGGTAGACCATGTATCCACTCTCATTTGTCAGTCCCATCCTCATATCAACAATTCCTTAATTATTCCCTTAATGTTAAATTTGGAATACAATAAGGTGATTTTTTTACCATTTCCTATTTTGATGCCCACTACCTAGATGCTAACTAATACATGATAAAGGACAAGTTGATTCAGGATAATGAGGTTGAGCTTGCTATGGCTACAACCGACCCTTGGAAGACCTTGATTATAGGTATATTTTCCCGATTAACTAATTGGAGGAAACAATTCCAAACGTAGTGAAATGTTTTTTTGTCTCTGGAACAAGGGGTAATCACATTCCCAATGAACGGAATTTCTTTAAATCTTCTCTTATTTCTATAAAAATCTATAATGGGTGATCCCAGATCCCCCTACTCTTATAAGGTACGGGGATGTACTCCCCATTGAAGCATCAATATATCATAAATTATTGTTTTACCTCGACATGTATAAACTAGATCAATCCATCACACCCCTATTCAATTGGTATTATCATATGTGTCTCCTTTGGTCGAAGTCCAGACATAATCAGGTCGACATCATCCACAGTTATTGTTTCAGTAGTGTAGAAGTTCCCCAATGCAGTTTCCACTATCTCTTAGGTTTGAACCAGGGTCCCGTCTGGATCAACCATTTCAAAATAGTTCCCTCTTACTGATGGTCCTTTCACCCTGGATAATGAAGATTATTTGGAAGATTATCTTCCCATATTCACTGAAGGTCCCTCCACTGTGTTCAATGAATTGGTAAAAGTGAAACGTAGTACCAAGACAGATCTAAATACAAAACTGATTAGTGATGCAATGCCTATAGAAGAGAAACAATGATTCATTGATTTCATATGGAAACATCCATATTTCATTCACTATAGTTGTGATGAGAAGATGGGGAATTATCCTTAGGTCACCTAAATCAATCTTAGTCTCATTGTAAATCATCAGGGGTCCAAATATCCTCCCGTAATGATGAACCCCTTTCATGGTTCCATGGTCGAGGTCTAGGTTGATATTCATATCAAAGAAAAAAAATTCAAGGTGGTACACTACCCAAGATGGTTAGCGAGTATTTTTCATGTCATGATGATGAACGAGGATATTTGAGTCTTTATGGACTTTCCGGATCTCAACTGTAACTTTTCAAACGATGATTTTCTTCTTCTTATGATAGAATTGTTGATTTATGCCACTTCTAGGTTCCATGATCTCTTTTTCATGGATGAGTATTTTAGATATAATCAATATCTAATGGACCCCTATGAATAAGAGCATATCTCCTTTAGGGAACCATAAGATACATTAAACAATCTGTTAATGCCTTTCAATCTGAATAATGCCGGATCAACCTATCAACATTCCATGCACCAAATATTCAATATGTTCCTCGAGAAATTGGTGCAATTCTACATGGATGATTTGGTGGTAAAATATATACATCGTTATGACAATCTCGAAGAACGTTATAAAGAGTTCTACTTCATTAGTTCCCTCCGTCTTAAGCTTAAATCCATTAAGTTTGACTTTGGGGTTAACTATGGAATGTTTATCGGAATCATTGTCAGATATAGAGGCATTGATATCAATATAGAAGAGATAATGCACAATTATCCATATTTCTACTCTCAGAAATATTTAGGAGCTTCGAGGCTTTCAGAAACACATATCCTACATAATATGATTCATCAAAAATAATTCTAAAAGTGTAATAAATTTTCAAATATCAATAATAAAGTTTCCAATTAACAGTGGGATGAGGTGCGGTAAATTGATTTCGAGTAAATCAATTAGTTACTACTATAGCCTCCGGTTCTGATGCCATCTATTTATGGAAACCCCCTAAACCGCTATGTGACCTCTCTAGAATGGTCTTTGGTTTCCTTATTTCCCATTATAACAATGAGGTAATAGAGAATAGTTTTCATTATATAAAACACATGATCCTTGATATATACACTAGATATTCTTTACATGAGAAGAGCTGCCTCTCATTGGTATTCACAATATTGAAATTACGACATTGCTTGAAGCACCTTGAGATACAACTAGTGTACCGAGTGGATCCCTTGAAATAGATTCTGAATAAATCTATGTTGATAATCCATATATCTCAGTGGTATGTGATCCTTCTGTAGTGGGACAAAATTTGTGTCCCCCAGAATGCTATCAATGGAAATGAATTGGAAGACTTTCAAGCTGCCCATCCAACCCCCGTAGAAAAATCTCTTGATATTGGGTTTTCCGATGAGGCAATAGTCAATGTTTGACAAGACATTTTTTGTTCGGAAAGTCACATTGATGGTTCTTCATAAAGACCTAATAGTGGGAGACTCAATGATCTCATACTCAAAAGGTTAGCCATGGACAACATCATCATTATTCCTAAAAATAATGTCATTCCATATTATTTCTATCCTCAAAAGACTACACCAAGAATGAGGTAGAGTATCAAGCCCTCATCAATGGCCTCAAGCTGGCCCGTGAGATTTATGTTTACTATTTTCATGAGAAATGGTACTTTGAGAAGGTAATCATGTAGATCAACAATGTTGATGTTTTCAGAAAGATAGATCTTGTATCCCAGTTTGTGTGTACGTTCCAATTGATAGATCAGTTTCCTACTCGACCAGAAGTTACTCATGACCCTAAATCGTAGAATGGTCAAACCAAAGACTTGTATAGCCTTGATTCATCTCTTGTAGATCCTAACTAGGATGATTTTATCAACCATGTTGCACATTGAAAATTCATTTCTCCCATCACTCTATGTAGAGAATCTTAGCCCACAGGCAATCCACCTTACATCTAATTACTCAACATCATTAATTCCATGAACCCCTTCCTTAGAATAAGAGGATACCACAGATTGAATGACTTCTCTATCAAGTATCTAAATGATGGTAATATCATAATCTAATAATCCTAACGTTATAGAATCTGACAGTATGTAGTGCAGTTAACTTTCTTGTAACATCCCAAGGTTTTCTAAAAATAAATTGAAAATGCTTGAAATTTTGTTTAAGGTATATATTTATAAGTATCCTTTAAACATAATTTTATTTCTTCTATGATTTGAATTTCAAGAAACTGTCATCTACAAATGGGTTCAGTATGTTATTTAGAGTCTGATGAAACAAACATGTTTTTTTGGTGAATAGTAACATGCCCTTATGAATAGTAATATGAATAGTAATATGACCTCATGAATAGTAAATAATAATATTATTTTATTTTCCCATGGCAATGGGATAATGGGATCTTAATTAATTTTCCAATGTCACATAAAACTAATTGCACTTCAATATTGTTATTTTTGAATTAACTGTGACCTTATTTAAAAATTAAATTAATAATATTTAGAAAATTATTTTTGAAAAATGGAGTTCATTTTTGAATTATACACATCGAAAAATGGTTGGGGTAAATTTTTGGTATTTTTCTGGAACTCTTGAATTTTCGGTGAATAGTGAGATACGATAAAATACCGTATAATCAATTTATCAGTAAAAATGCACTATTTATGACATCATAAGTGGTGCAAGTCCACTTACCTCGAACTCACTTGATATTTTAACTAATTAAGGCCACTTTATTTGATATTATTCATAGTCTTGATAAAAATATTATAATAATAATTAAAATAATCTAAAATACCTCCCCTCCTCCACTATAAATATCACTCTCACTCCCCTCTTCCTCCCACACCTCTCAAGCCCTGAGAATTGTCTAATTTCTGCCAAATTCCCTCCCCAATCTTCTTCCCCACGTCCTAGAGCTTCTGGTCTCACCAAAAGACCAAAATCAAAGTCTTTAAGAAGCATCTCAAGGAGAAGAGATCAAGAGGTAAACATCCCCTTTCATTTTTGTTCTTTCCTTCCATTTTATGTTATTCTCTTCCTTTCCCTTTGTCTTTTGTTAGGATATTTCATTTAATATTTCCCCTTACTGTCCAAAGTTTTTATGATGATGAGATATTCCATTCCTCTCATCAATCTTGTTTATATGAAATTTTAAGAGACGTCGTTAGGCTGCCGAATTTCCGTAAGAAATTTCTCATGTTTTCTTTATTTCATGATTCCTTTTCTTCTTCCTTCACCCCCTCTTATCCAAAAGGCAGGAAATCTCCAGAATCATGTATATTCTGGATGTTTTCATGTTTATGGAAAATTACAAATCATTATTCCTCTCCTCTCTCACTTATTTAAAGAAAAAAAACATTATCCATTTGTGCCGAATTACCGATATCGTGGACGATGTATTTTCAATTTCCATTAATTCTTTCAAGTCTGGTCGTGAAACCATTTATATGGTTGAACCAGGTTATAAGATATGTTTTATGAATCATATAAGGTTATTGAATTCTCTTGTACTCATGATTCAAATTTATAAGACTAAATGAAGTTGTAATTATCAAAGAACCACTTAAATGATCTAAACGAACATAATTACTGTTTTAACTTATAAATAATCATCATATAAAGCATCAAAGTGATAAATTGTATAATTTATGGTACTGGAAATATGTAAATACTACTCCTTCCAATCAACAATAACGATTCATCATGAACCGATTGTGAAAATCACAAAAGAACTCACCCAAAATAATGCAAGGGACAAAATACTAACAAATAAGGGGTGAAATGAGGTTATGAAATGAACATATAAGATGTTATAAACATGAACATGTTTCTGTAAAATACTAATAACACTCTTTTAACAATTATACAGGAGGTTTAAACAATTTTGAAGTAAGACAAGCCTAAGGTAAGGGAATTCTTAACCCGATTTCCATTCTTTGGGTTAACATTCTACTTTATAATTTATGTGTTATTTAAATTGTTTGTGTGATGGTTTTTATTATATTATGTTTCACTATGTTTATTTACAGAGTATATACATATTCCATCCACTCAATTAAGTCTCACTTCAAGTATATGATGTTTATAAGGGACTTTTCTTCTAAAAATCCTCTTTAAAATTCTGTTTTATAAGATTCAAAGGCAATGTTTTTATGCTATTGTTTATGTTGTATGATTATGTTTTTGTTATTGGGCATTGATTATGATGAAGGGTGGGACCTATATTTCCCTCCAATGCATTGGGTATGAGTAAGTTGGAGGTCGGCTGTATGGTTACTCCAAGTGTAACTGTGATGGTTACACAAAGTAAGGTAGCCGTGAGGGTTACAAATTTTAAGGTAGCCAAGATGGTTACAAGATTATGTAAGTAATGCCCCAATATACCTCTATGATTATAACTATGTTTGTTTGGATCTTGTGTAAATCTCATGTTACACAAAGTAAGATTTTATGGGTGTAAATCATGTATTTTGAAAATGTTTTCATACGTCATGCGTATTCATGGACTAATGTGATTTTTCCTTCTTTTTCATACCTTACCGAGATTTTGTGCTCATCCCAAGTTTTTAAATGATTTTTCACAGGTTAATGGATGAGTAATACAAGTAAGGAAGACATGTTAAATGTTGAAGAAATTTAAAGGAGTCTTGTTTTGTGTTTTATTTTTTGAGGAAAATGGAAACTGATTTTATGGTATCCACTATGTAACAATGTGTAAAGTTATGAATACGTTTTGTCTTAATTCCCTAAATCTCTAAACATGAAAATATCCTCAATATATAATGAAGTATTTTCTTGAATAAATTCAAGATTATGTATGAAATAAGTGAGGGTCCTTATAGTTGGTATCAGAGGTCGGTTTAGACAACTTTAGGGATTAGGAGTTCTTGTGAGACACGTGATTAGTCCCTATATCTATTATTTCAGTTAAATCCTTGTTTTAACTTTTTTTTTCAGGTCAAGTAAATTCGGTTACGAATGGAAGGAGAAGGATCTCAAACGACATTCCTATCTCTTCCTGATGACATGCTTTCAATAATTATTGCAAAGTCATCTTTGGATGATTGTGAAACTTTTTCTAGCATACAACTCACTTGCAAGCAGTTTTTTGAGATATCAAAAACCTCCTCTATACCTCGTTATCATCGTGGATCATGGGTTGTTTTTAGACAAATATTATTTTCACAATATTCACATAATTTCAAGAAAGGTAAATATTATCAAGGTATTTTCAAATATTTTACCTTATCACAAGAATTTGAAGCATATTATGATTTTAAAAATGGTGCTGAGGAAGGAGACCCTTGTGCAACCTATTTATATTTTCATTTAAAATATAGTCTCACATCACATGCTTTTTTTATTTTAAAAGGACCAATAATAGAAATTTTCAACTCAATTTCGGTCCGACTATTTTATAGAAATCATATTTTATCAGATGTTTTGGAATTATATGTCATACATGATTATTTTCCCAAACTGTTTTTCTGTGAACACCCATATGACCCATGTTGTACGAGGTGTATTTGGATGGAGGAAGCAAATGATTTTGAAGGATCTCTAAATCATTGTTGTAATGAATGGGACTTCTACATACGTGAACAAGATGACGATGAAACCGAGTGGACACCTTGATCAAGGTACCCTCAGTTGTTTAATAAGTAAATAAAATTGCGAGGACACAATTTCAAGAAGGTGGGGATAATGTAACATCCCAAGGTTTTCTAAAAATAAATTGAAAATGCTTGAAATTTTGTTTAAGGTATATATTTATAAGTATCCTTTAAACATAATTTTATTTCTTCTATGATTTGAATTTCAAGAAACTGTCATCTACAAATGGGTTCAGTATGTTATTTAGAGTCTGATGAAACAAACTTGTTTTTTTTGGTGAATAGTAACATGACCTTATGAATAGTAATATGAATAGTAATATGACCTCATGAATAGTAAATAATATTATTATTTTATTTTCCCATGGCAATAGGATAATGGGATCTTAATTGATTTTCCAATGTCACATAAAACTAATTGCACTTCAATATTGTTATTTTTCGAATTAACTGTGACCTTATTTAAAAATTAAATTAATAATATTTAGAAAATTATTTTTGAAAAATGTAGTTCATTTTTGAATTCTACACATCGAAAAATGGTTGGGGTAAATTTTTGGTATTTTTCTGGAACTCTTGAATTTTCGGTGAATAGTGAGATACGATAAAATACCGTATAATCAATTTATCAGTAAAAATGCACTATTTATGACATAATAAGTGATGCAAGGCCACTTACCTCGAACTCACTTGATATTTTCACTAATTAAGGCCACTTTATTTGAGATTATTCATAGTCTTGATAAAAATATTATAATAATAATTAAAATAATCTAAAATACCTCCCCTCCACTATAAATATCACTCTCACTCCCCTCTTCCTCCCACACCTCTCAAGCCTTGAGCATTGTCTAATTTCTGACAAATTTTCTCCCCAATATTCTTCCCCACGTCCTAGAGCTGCTGGTCTCACCAAAAGACCAAAATCAAAGTCCTTAAGAAGGATCTCAAGGAGAAGAGATCAAGAGGTAAACATCTTCTTTCATTTTCATTCTTTCCTTCCATTTTATGTTATTCTCTTCCATTCCCTTTTTCGTTTGTTGGGATATATCATTAAATATTTCCCCTTACTGTCCAAAGTATTTATGATGATGAGATATTCCATTCCTCTCATCAATCTTGTTTATATGAAATTTTAAGAGACGCCGTTAGGCTGCCGAATTTCCGTAAGAAATTTCTCATGTTTTCTTTATTTCATGATTCCTTTTCTTCTTCCTTCACCCCCTCTTATCCAAAAGGCAGGAAATCTCCAGAATCATGTATATTCTGGATGTTGTCATGTTTATGGAAAATTACAAATCATTATTCCTCTCCTCTCTCACTTATTTAAAGAATAAAAAAAAACATTATCCATTTGTGTCGAATTACCGATATCGTGGACGATGTATCTTCAATTTCCATTAATTCATTCATGTCTGGTCGTGAAACCATTTATATGGTTGAACCAGGTTATAAGATATGTTTTATGAATCATATAAGGTTCTGGAATTCTTTTGTACTCATGATTCAAATTTATAAGACTAAATGAAGTTGTAATTATCAAAGAACCACTTAAATGATCTAAACGAACATAATTAATGTTTTAACTTATAAATAATCATCATATAAAGCATCAAAGTGATAAATGGTATAATTTATGGTACTGGAAATATGTAAATACTACTCCTTACAATCAAAAAGAACGATTCATCATGAACCGATTGTGAAAATCACAAAAGAACTCACCCAAAATAATGCAAGGAACAAAATACTAACAAATAAGGGGTGAAATGAGGTTATGAAATGACCAAATAAGATGTTATAAACATGAACATGTTTCTGTAAAATACTAATAACACTCTTTTAACCATTATAAATGAGGTTTAAACAATTTTTAAGTAAGACAAGCCTAAGGTAAGGGAATTCTTAACCCGATTTCCATTCTTTGGGTTAACATTCTACTTTATAATTTATGTGTTATTTAAATTGTTTGTGTGATGGGTTTTTTTTATATTATGTTTCACTATGTGTATTTACAGAGTATATACATATTCCATCCACTCAATTAAGTCTCACTTCAAGTATATGATGTTTATAAGGGACTTTTCTTCTAAAAATCCTCTTTTAAAATTCTGTTTTATAAGATTCAAAGGCAATGTTTTTATGCTATTGTTTATGTTGTATGATTATGTTTTTCTTATTGGGCATTGTTTATGATGAAGGGTGGGACCAATATTTCCCTCCAATGCATTGGGTATGAGTAAGTTGGAGGTCGGCCATATGGTTACTCCAAGTGTAACTGTGATGGTTACACAAAGTAAGGTAGCTGTGAGGGTTACAAATTTTAAGGTAGCCAAGATGGTTACAAGATTATGTATGTAATGCCCCAATATACCTCTATGATTATAACTATGTTTGTTTGGATCTTGTGTAAATCTCATGTTACACAAAGTAAGATTTTATGGGTGTAAATCATGTATTTTGAAAATGTTTTCATACGTCATGCGTATTCATGGACTAATGTGATTTTTCCTTCTTTTTCATACATTACTGAGATTTTGTGCTCATCCCAAGTGTTTAAATGATTTTTCACAGGTTAATGGATGAGTAATACAAGGAAGGAAGACATGTTAAATTTTGAATAAATTTCAAGGAGTCTTGTTTTGTGTTTTATTTTTTGAGGAAAATGGAAACTGATTTTATGGTATCCACTATGTAACAATGTGTAATGTTATGAATATTTTTTTCTTAATTCTCTAAAGCTCTAAACTTGAAAAGATCCTCAATGTAAAATGAGGTGTTTCCTTGATTAAATTCATGATTATGTATGAAATAAGTGCGGGTCCTTATATTTCTAGTGCATTCCCAGTTTTTAAGATATCCTCTACATATATGGGTTTGATGGGATTATTCTTAGTTTCGTTCAAAGAGATAATATTTCTCATGTTATGCAGGAAGTTCAGGATGGTTCATATGGGTTCATCAAGAGGGGATGAATCAATATCATAATATCTGAAGAAGGGGATATTTTTGGAATGCCATTATAGATGACTGTATCGAGTTTTCCAAGAGGGGGCATGCAAGCCAGATCCATGCTAATTTTGTGCATCCACCACCAAAGCATCTCCATACTACCAACTACATGTGGAACAGAGGCATCCTAATACTCTCTTGTAATACCAAATACTCTCCTGTAATACCAAATTACAACTAGTAATTCCTCCCAGGTGACTCAGTATTATACGGTTTGTGGAATAGAGGCATCCCTTCCGACCAGAGTAAGTTTCCACCAATACACACAGTTTTCTATGATCATGAAGCTTTAGATAGAGAAGTTGAAAAACAATAGGCTGAACTAGAAGAACATGACAATAATAGGGTTTATGACATTAATAAAATAGAGGGGCATCATAATAAGATAGTTAGGGCTTTCAATAAAAATGGTTCTCTTCATCTCTTTATAATGTTACGCATTATTTTCCATGAGATCGCCAATGATACTCGGTAGGAAGATTCTAATGATGAAGCCCAAATGGGAGGGACCTTATATCATTCAATTTTTTCCCCAATGGTGTATACACTCGGGTCTCTCTGGATGGTGAACGTATTAATTTTCCCAACAATGATAAATTCTCTACGATTTACATTGCGTAAGGGAATCTACATCCTGGTAGATGTTAAACTACTCAACATAATCCTTCATGAAGAAAAAACATAAAGGGACTGAGCTCTGTGACCAAAAACTACGATCCATTTCATACTTCATGATGATAAACTTCAAGTGTTAATCATACTTCATGGTACAATCTATATGAATTTAAACAAAGACCCCTCTCATCCTTACTGCAAGATGTTATACATCATGGGTACCACCATGCTTTACGCCACCATTTTTCTGGCATTCATCATCCTACACATCGAAAAGTACCTTCTATAGGCCTGGTATCATTCTTCATTGTCTCACCTACAATTCTGGGCCAACATCTAGATGGATCTTGAATGAAAATTTGATACAGGTCCCACATCTCAAATATGGTCAATAGTTGATATTAAATTGTTTGTTCATATTCTAGGTAATGTGAAATGGATATTGTGTTGTGAACGTGGTATGTAGTTATCATTAGTCTTTATTTCCATCCCCATGGTCCCCTAAATGATGTCCATGGTGATGCATCTTTTTTATTTACTTTTATCCCACACACAAGACATAAAACCAAGAATATACGGTCTAATATCTATGTCCCTAAACTATTATATTTCATACACTCTTACCACATGACATTAAAATGAATTACATTTTATGAACTACATATTGATTAATTCCAATCATTATGTTGTATGTAGGAATGCCATGACCTTGCATCCATGTCATAAATTTACGTCTCATGACCATTCCAACCTCTTCACTCATGTTCACTCTTATTATTGTGTGTTTTGGTATATAACCATTGTCCTCATTCAACTAGATATTTTTTTTCATGCCACACACATCCCCTTTAGATATCCGTCCTTTCTACATCATTATTGCATAAAAATAATCTTCAATGATATTCAAAAATACATATGGCATGATTTATATCATTATGGGATTTGTATGAACACCATTTCATGTCATATTTAGGTTCAACCTATCAAATTTCTTTTCCCCTAGGTCTATTTCTCTACAAGGGTTTCATATTGTGGGTGTGGACATCTTTATCCCCCATTTACGTTTGGTCTACCACAATCACATCAGGTTCTCCTCCATTAAGAATGTCCTTTTATCCATGTCCTTAACACATGACGTTAAACTAAACCATATTTATGAACTATTTATGGCTTGATTCCCATCCTCATATAATACATTGAAACACCAAGACATTTTATCCTCGAGTACAGAAATAGTGTTTATAAACCTTCCCTTCCTTGTCGCCCTTTGTACCATGTTATCCAAAGGGTATGTGGTCTGGTGTGGGATTATGAGATCATTCATTATTAGTTTGGAAAACCATCACCACATACCTCTCACCAGAGATCTCTATACCCTTTAATTTTTATTTTGATCACATAATGTTAAATTGCACTACATTCTCAGGAATATGTACCGATTTATTCCCATAATAATGGGATACATAGGAATTCATGGACATTTCATCTTCAGGTCCATCCCCACGTCCCAGAATTTTTTCATGCACCTTAGACTCTCCCCCACCCTCGAGATGTTGTATAATGTGGACTTTTATCTTCATTTATGTCAAGAATTCTTTAACACACCATGTATATACCCTTCATAACATTGTTCATCCATATTCATCCAAGAAATATGACATTAACTTATGTTGCCTCATCCCATATGACTTTTAATTGTCACATATTTGGCATACGATGTCAGTGTGCATGGTATGGGCCTTTAATATAACCTTAAACTGTGACAGTATTGTCTTGGCCACATAATAGAAAATGGAACTGCATTTTGGGGTCCCCTTTTAAGGCGATGCCATTTTTGGAATCAGTCAAACACAATGATATTTTTCAAGTCCTAGATATGGATTCATTCCTTCGGTGATGCTCTAATTCTCTGTCAAGGTTTTGTTTCTCCACAAAAAAAAAACCACACCAACACTAGTGATTGAACAAGATCCATCAATTGATACATATTTCAGTGCATGGTTCATACCTACACGACAATATTTCTCCTAGCAATGGTATCCTACCATTCTAATTTCAAAACTATGTATGGTTTGATACCTATCCATATGGAATACATAGGAATGTCTAGAGAATTCATCTTCTCGTCCAAGCGAGGTTCATCTGTTCTTTCTCTCGCACCATTTACCCTAAGTTCATTCCATTAATTATGAATGGTGTGTGATATGTGGACTTATTTCATCATTCACATCAGGTTATTTTTCCTTGTCATACACATTCCCCTTTCAAATACCTATTTTCCATCATCTTTTTTGTTCGATGATAGACCACACGGTACTCCATGAACTACGTATGGATTGATTCCCATTCATATCAGATATGTAGAATTTCTCAAACAATTCATCATTCGGTACTACCCCATGTACCTTAACTACTATCTATATTATGACCCCTAGGCTATAATTTTGTTGAAATCATGTGGTGTGTTGTAGACATATGTCTTCATTCACGTTGTGTTTATAATATCCATTCCATGTAATTTTTTTCAAGGATCTCCCTTCCATTTTTTATATGTCCTCGTCGTGTTATGTTAAAATGAAATATATTTTCAGAACTATATCTGTATTTATTCCCTTCCTTATGGGATATATAGGAAATCCCCAATATTTCATCTTCGGGTCTAGCCTATGGTTCATCGACCCATTCCTCTACTTCTCCTCCCCTCACCTCCTTGGGTAGTCCTCCATTAACTGGACCCTTCAACCCTTTTTTACACCACACCAACATGCTCATATGCACAGTGGTTTATGGAATCTTGTGATGGATTCATTATAGACATACTTTAATTCATTTCTATGCATCATGTATCCCTTTATTTGGGTTTTTATCATCTTTAGCATCCAAAACAGACCCCTTGTGGTATGGATTCTATGCCTCTTTAATCTCCTATTTTCTTAGTCTAATGTCCTAGAAGATTTTGACTGAGATTATGAGACAGGTTCCATGGAGTGAAATTGGTCAGTGATTAACCATCAATTAGTGTTACCATTTCATGTAAAATTATATGGATCCTTTATTTCGTATGTTTTCAATAGTTATAATCTGTCATTATACAACCCCCATTAAGCCTTAAATATTGGTCTCATGATTCACATATCAATCCATCACCTCCTGACCAGACATAACATTAAAACCTTGGGTATTATTCCTTTGTGAACCATAACATGTTCAGAGGATGAACCAGTGTCATGGGGTCACCTGCGACTATGAAACATCACCCTATACAGTGTGATTCTAAGCAACATAAATTTCTTCTCCCCCCTTGATTTCCAAACCATGCATGGCTCATGTGGACTTATGGATTTGGGTAAGGTTTGTGCCTGCATGGAAGGGTCACACTTCCTTTTTGGTAAAAACTTTATAACTTTATACTAGGAGCTCTATTCCCCTTGTCCCTTCATCATGACAATAAAATACTTGTGTTCCATCTTGGAAATTTGTGATGTGATGTGGGCTTATTTGTACTTATTCACATCTGGATTTTTTATATCACTCCATTACATATTTACACCTTGAAAATCTCCCAATTTTGGTATGAGATCTATAACCATAAACTATGATCCCTTAAGTCCTTATTATATGACTGTAAACATGGACTTTTAAACCTAGTCTATGTAATGATAAGTTATCCATCCATATGATATCATCACTCAAGACGATGTTTCCCATATTCGTTAATTTCCACCTTCTATACCACGATCATGAACTGTGATGGGATTGATTACAATTATTATGTGATGCAGAGTGACACCCCAGTTTTTGTTTGTGGTATATACGCATCACCATGAAACCACTTGTCCCTTTTCATCCTATGTATCATTATATATTTTTGTAGTGGTGTGGACTTAGGTAATCTTTCACATTAGGTTTAAAATAAACATGAAACATACCGCTCTCGATATTTCTATATTTTTGGGACCTTAAATCATTACAATAAACTGAACAGGCATGTCTCACACACATGAAATTAAACTGGGCACCTTACACTTTGATCTCTATGTCCTAAAACTACAATTCATACCGTCTATGTTCACACGACGTTAAACTGTGTAACAATTTTGATATTCGACATTAAAATAGGATATCAATCCTTTTAGAAATGGTATCCTTCCATTACATATATAAAAACTATATATGGCTTGATTACTTTCCTTATGGGATACGTATTAATTCCCCAACTCCCAATTTGTGGTCCAGATGAAACCACTTTGGCCTCTTGGGAACTTCTGGCCTGGGTTCCCCCAAATGTACATGATGTGGTGCATACTTACATGGATGTCAGTAATTTTGGGTTTTTAATAACTGACCCATGTAATTATATTGAGATTTCATCTCCTTGATCTCATCCTTCATGATGCTTATTCTCTATGGGTCATGTTTGTTATTTGAAAATTCTTCAGGTGGGGTTTTAATTACCTCCCACATCCTAAGGGACCCCTAACGGAATAGAAACTCAGCCTTACCTCTCTCCTACCATCCTGGTCCAATTCCCTAACATATCTTGAAATAATTTTAAATAAGTCCAACTCTTATAATATGGTTATTGGTTGATCCTCATTTGGTCATTAAAATTCTAGGATAACACTAAATGGATTCTATGTTTCAAACATTGGAATTAGTATCCATTTATTATCATGTCGATACCAATGCATCAAACCAATATTATGATTTGAATCACATGTTAAATTCCCCTTTTCATTTTATATTCCCTTGACACCCCTACTATTGTAACACCTCACATTCACGCACATTGAGTAGAAATTTTGTTTCTCATGGGATTTTCACCTCCTAAAAATTCTTTTATATTACTACATTCTCTCGTTAGACTGGGAGGGTGTAGAGGCTCGAAGCTTGAAGTACATGGACATTACATTACTTTTTCATAATACTTAATACATAACAAAAACATACACACAAGGATTTCAATAGTTTAGTGTCTTTGGAAACTCGGAATATAAACATCTAATCATGTTGAAATATCTTCATCAACTCCCATACCGATCTTCCCCTTTTTGTTTCCTTACCTAATACCTTTCTTTATTTCCTGGGGAAAATAAAACATAAAAAGGGTGAGCCCAAATGCTCAGTAAGGGAAAACCTAGATAACATAAATCAATCCATTAACATTTGGAAGCAAAAACATGAACATGAAATTTAAACATCAAAATCTTGAGAAAAGACATAAATCGTGGAAGTACGTAAGTCATATATCATAATGGAACATCAACCATGATAAAATATAATGGGAATAAAACAAGTAATTGTGGAAACTATTCAGCACATGTCATGATTTCCATAGTAGCCAAGGTATTACTTCCAAGACCATCGTAGTGGACAAAGTCGCTTTCTGAATCGAGTTCACTCCTCGTTTCAGTCTTGTAACACTAAACCAGATTAACATAACATTCCTGCCTTTTCTATCTCATGAGATATAAATCATTATCCAATGTATTAGAGGGAGATATAGGTCCCACCCATCTCCTAATGAAATCATTCCTGCTTGTGCCACAACATAAACATAAATAATTCATCATAACCCAAAGAATAAAATGGGTTTCATAAACATCATTCCATCATAACATAATCCATATAAAACAAATGTATATCATTTCATCATAAGAAAACTGAAACCATGTAAATAATAGAGAAATTATACTTGAAACATACACATATGAAATAATATCATTTTAGATGGAAAATGGTTTTAATAAAATAGTTGAATTGAATTCTTGAGGAAAATATCTTTTCTTCTTCAAAATTATTTTCTTTTCAGAAAATGTCATGAAATTTAAAAAAAAGTATTTTGTTGAAAATAGTCAGGAAATATTTTGGATGAAGCTTCATGAAACTATGGATTTATAAAACCGTAAAAATCCTTTCATTCTGTATAAGTTAAAAATAACATTCTTCTCGTACTTTGGTTGGAAAAGTCAAAAAGTAGCTCGTACGAAAAACAACAAAAGATTCCTTTCATATCTTTTACTAAATATTGACCGAAGGGTAAAAATGGATTTAAAAAATTTTATGAGGATAGAAATTTTATTACATATTTAAGAAACATGGATGTGAATGATAAAATACACCCTAGTAAATACCAATGAATAAACAATCTCGGATAAAAATGAGATTGTGAGATTTTCCTTTTCCTTAGGTCCGATTTTCTTCGTAAGTGTCCAAACCTTTTGTATAATGATTTAAATAATGTCATTGACTTATTCCAGAATCATATATATTTATATTATATCATATATGTTCATTTTCGTAGCTTCTTATTAGTAATATTTCATTGCTACTTGTTATTCGGGTGTTTATTGCTTTATGTTCGTATGTGTGTTTTGTCGAATAAATTCTTATTCCTATTTTTAGGTTATAGACACCTCATTTACAGAATGGTATTAGTGTAATATATATCATATTTATTCATTAAGTTCATTTATATAATCATTATTCAATGAATATCATGTAGAACGAGTCACATCACATCGTGGAGACGGTATTCCGTACGTACGCACGAGCGATGATATTGTTCCAATGATTGTGGAATTGTATTCGTGTGTATGTATACTATTTCAGAAACAATATCAATTTAAAATAATCATATATAGTCATTATTTACACCATTATACCCATCCATGTAAGGTGGTGGTGGAAAAATAGATTACACCACGACGTGAAGATGATATTTCGTACGTACACAGGCGTGGTGATTTTGTTTTCCATAGGATGGATAGAAGGTGAAATTGGGTTGTTTCATATTTATAATAACATATAATTATATGAGGGATACTGATGTTATTTATTCATAATGAAACAATTAAAGAAGAGGGAGTAGAAAAAGAATGGAACTTGAAGAAAATGGTAGAAGGTATTACCTCTTTCTCGAAGTGCCTCCTTTAAACTTTCTCTTAGGGAACTAGAGTTCGTCTTTTGAGAAGACCAGTACCTCTAGTAGGGTTATAAGGAAGTGGGGAAGTGAAATGGGCAGGGTTTCTCTGGGCATCAAGGCTCAAAATGGTGTGAGGAATAGAGGTAGGAGGTTCCCTTTTATAAGGGAGGAGAGCGGCACCTTTGGAATCCTCAAAAATGATATTTTAATATAAATTCAAACCCCACATAAAAACCTCAAAAATGACTGAATTCGAAGAATAGATGATATAGGGTTGTAATATCATAAAACAATAAAATTTAGACATGTTTTTATCTTATTTTAAAATTTATCATTTTGATTTATCCTTATTTATCTATTTAAGTTTATTTGTGGTAATAAAATTATAAATTTTAAATGGTTATAAATAATCACTTTTGTGTTGTTAATTTTTCATAATTGGATACGTTTTACATTGGAGACTATATAAATTTAAATTTATAATTTTTAAATATTTTTGTGATTTTTAATCAATTTAATAATATGTTATTTTTATAAAATAACAATAGTGTCAATTTTGACACTATTCATATATTTGAATTTAAATAAAATATACACAGAGGATATATTTGAAATAAAATATTTAATAGATTCCTAAAATGTCATATATGTCTGTAAAATTCATGGATCACATTAAATAGTTCATATAATATTTATTTTAATATTTTTAAAACAACTTATTTGGTATATCTCTTAATAAAATAATTACTACAACATATTTGTATAATAATTTAATATAATTATATGTTGCATAAAAATTAAAACTAATATCCTATGATGCATATAAGTCTATTAACTTTCACAATAATACTTTTACTCGAATTTATCATCTTAAAATCACAATATTTCAATTGTTATATTTATTAAATTATTAAGGTGACAACTTTGGGATCATTTAAAATAAAATAATATAAGTGTCATAATCCCTTTTATAAGGCTCAAAATGGTAAAATATTAGACCATTAGATGATTATGTTTTTCATTTACATGACCAATAAGTTTTGGTCAGTGTTTTGTGCCTTTTATGGTCACTATTAGTTTAATAAAAACTATATTCATTGTTTTTCAATAGATAAACAATTTCTGCATCACTATTATGTCACAATTAATGATAATTATTTAATCACTAAAAATTATAAATAAATTCATATGATGTATATAATTTAATTATATTTCAGAATACTATCCATGTTTGACGTTTCATGAAATTTATCACTAAATTAAAATTAATATACTTATATGATTTAAGAAAGTGACGTTGTCACTTTCTTTGGGTTTAATAATAATTATATTATTTCATGGTCAAAATTCCATGAAATGTATCTTTTCCGACCCTTAGGTGATATGGGTCGACTTTTATTCAACCAATAGGATTTTTCCAAGTGTTAGGGTAATTTTATAATCTTAGTTTTACCCTTAATTAACCGATTTACCTTTAACTGTAGTAAAACAAAATTACCATAGTTACTATTCACAATATCAAAAAAATAAAAGTAACCTATTAAAATATTTTAGACCCACTGAATCCAAATATGGAATCCATTTTTTCAAATTAAATACAATGAATTTGTAGAAATTAAATTAAAATTAATCCCGTTGTCGAATGAAAACAGGTTTTTGTTTAAAACATTGCAAATGATTGAATTGATTTAACCTACGAATTCAATGTAAAATCAATTATAATGAAATAAATTATATTAAATGGTAAAAATATATTCTATTTAATCTTTGAAACCAATAAATATTATAATTTTACCATATAAATTATTACGATGAAAAAAGTTGATTTTAATTAAAATATAGCGTGTTTTTACTATTCATTAAAATATGAATGTTATCAAAATAATTTGAAAATTTTATCCAAAGTAAATTTTTATATCCTGATTCCAAAAAAGAATTTTATTTTGTCAGAGTGAACTTATTAACATGTCAAAAACTATATTTAATGTGGGTGAGCCATCAAAAGGCGGATAAACTGCATTTTTTTAAAAATACTTATTTTACCCGAAAAATTTATTTTGTTCTCATACCATGTTCTAAAAAATATGTAAGACGAATAATAATGATATAAATTTTAAAATTTATTTAATACTATTCATAACTGCTAGTTCATAATAATATTATAACCATATATCATTGTTTAGTGAAACCCGATATTGCGTACAACACACACTATCGAAGAAGGTCGCGATTGCGTGTAATGCAAGACAAGTTAGGGTTGCGTATAGTGAAAGACTCTATTGTTGTTGCGTATAACAGAATCCAACCATATTTTATTTATACATCAAATATATATATATTCACACTCAATGTTGCGTAGAATAACATCTATCAAACAAACTTGAAATTGTGTGTAACAAGATCCAAGAATAGTGTTCCGTATATTGAAAGCTAATACAGTGTTGCGTATAGTACAAGATAAACTTGGTGTGTTGTATAATAGAAGACATCAATGAAATTAAAAGAATATTTTTCATTAAATCTATGGGTGTTACATTCTACCCCCCCTAAAATAAATTTCACCTTCGAAATTGTTCAGGGATATACATGGTTTTCTACTTGAAACATTGTATAATTGAAACCCACAGCATAAAATGAAATAACAAAACATAACTTTAAAAACTAATGTATGAAACGTAATGGTTACCCAAATAAACTAATCACTATGTTTCCACATAGGAGAACATAGGTGAAAATATGCATATGGAAGAGAAATCTAACCATCATGTTCTGATAGAGAGTGGTAGAGAACATGGCTATGAAAAAGCCAACAATCACAAAGCCATATATTTGTGATGATCTATGGTACCATCTGATTCATCGGATATAAGGGCACTAGGACAACATTTTTGGTTTCACGATCTTTTCCTAAAGTTGGTGAATTAAAAGAAATATTTACATTTTTTTGGTACAATCTCAATATTGTTCGTGATTTGAACAATTTCCACTTCATATCATAAAGAAATGAAGTTGAATTTGTTATTCGTGAAGCGTTAGCAGATCATGTGATAGAATGACGGGTCATTCCATCTGTTTAAAAAAAGGTTAGCAAAAGTTATAAGTCTATTTTATGGTGAGATTAATCATATATGGTTACAGAAATGTACTTATAATTTATTTATCATACCGCTTAATAAAATAAAACTACTTTACACTAACTAGGGACTTCTTGTAGGCCAGTGATATGTGATAAAGGCATGTCACACTTCAATTGTGGGTTCGATTCCCACAGCCTTGTCCGACGCGATGGGTTGTCGCCCATCCCGCAGGTTGTTTCTTTTTAAAAACTACATTATAATAACATTCCTGCAATAATAACGAAAAAATAGTCCTTTCCATAAACAATACTATCTGATGTCTGACATAACCCTTTCCAATCATTAAAATTATCCAAAATACATCTGTCAAAACTCATAATGTAAAGAAAATGATAACTGGAAAGGTCACATAACAAGAATGTGAGTAACATCATTTTATTAAACGATATATCTTGTTGGTCACATTCCAAACATGTAAATTCCATAATCATGTGTTCTCTTTAAACAAAAATTACTATAGAACCTTAGTGAAAACATGAATGTGGTCAAAAGGTAACTCAAACCATGACATAACTTTTTCCTTTTATCAGTCATGAGCTCATTTCATTTTCTCTTTATCCCTTCATTATGTGCTTATCATCTACTTTCCAAAAACATATAAATAACTTTTAATGGTTACCGGCATCATATTCCAATATTCCATGATACTATATACAACATTAATTTCGAATCCCATTACCTAAACACTTAATCATTCCACCACATCGTTTTCATATTCAACATCACCAATAGTGATGGCATGTGACTTCCCTTTTTCCTTTTTTTAAGTGGTTCCTCATGTCGATCATCAGTAACCCTTGGATTAGGGAATTGATTAGTATAATGACCCATTTCATTGCACTTGAAGAATTGAAGTGTTGGTGGTGTGTTCTCTGCAGTATTTTCTTTATCATTAGTGACCCTTTTTCCATTACTTCGACACTCAGCTGCTCGATGACCTTCTTTTCCAAACTTAAAATGTTTTCTAGTCCCTTTAAGACAATCTCCACCATGCTTCTTTACACACTTTGAGCATAAGGAAACATTCAACTTCTTTTCACCATTATTCTAAGATTTCTCCTTAAACTCCATATTTCGTCTCTTGTCAAAACCATGAGATGGATATGTAACACCAAAATCAATTTCTACCTTGATAGCACAACACACAATTTCTTCAAAGCTACTGAAGTCTCTTATAGCTAATTCCCTTCGAAAACATGGTTTTAAGACAATGAAGAATTGATGAGCATTACTTTTAGGTTGGATGATAAAGCCAGATGCATATCGTGCAAGCCTTGTAAAATTCGCTTCGTATATACCAACAAATTCATCATCCTTTTGCTCTAGTTCAAGAAACTCCTTCTCCATCTTTGTTCGAAAAATAAGAGGGAAGTACTTATTGAAAAATAAGTTCCTAAACTTGTCCCATTCCATGGACTAAATTTCATCTCTTGGAGTTGTATTCTTGATAAGATTCCACAATTGATCATCTTCACCTTCCAAATGATATATTAGTAAGATGAATTTATAATGTTGAAAACATTGATGAACTGAAAATATCTTTTCAGTGGTGCTGTTCCATTGTTCCTCAAAAAGTGGATCAGAAGACCCACAAAAAGATGGTGGATGATTTCTTATGAAGGAATCAATAGAATATTGTTCCCTTCTCTGCTCATTTGGATGTCCAGAATGATTCATAGCTTGTGTAAGTATACCAATCAGATTTTGAACTCCATCTCCCATAACATTGGTTTGTTCAGGAGGAAAATCATTGCATTTTCCATTACATTGATCAACACAGTTCCTTCGGGTTCCATCCATTATCTAAAACCCAAAAAGAATAGTGTGAGAGGAAAAAATCATGCTAGGGAAAACAACATAATATAGGGGGAGTACCATAAATATCTAACATCTTAGGTTTAATTCTAAGATCATTACCATAATTCTAGTATTATAACCTATACTTATACTTAACCTTAGGGAAATCCCTATACATACCTTAGACATATCTCTAGGGATCTCACTAAAGTTCTCACACACTAGTTTCCAAAGGTTGAATAAACCATTCCTCTAATACCAACTGTAGAGGCTCGAAGATTGACATACATGGACATTACATTACTTTTGTGGAATACTTAATACATTACAAAAAACAGACACACAAGAATCGTAATAGTTTAGTTTCTTGGGAAACTCGGAATATACACTTCTAATCATGTTTAAATATCTTCAAAAACTCCCATAACGATATTCCCCTTTTTGTTTTCTTACATAAAACCATTCATTATTTCTGAGGTAAAATAAAACATAAAAAGTGTGATCTCAAATGCTCAGTAAGGGAAAACATAGATAACATAAAACAATCCATAAACATTTGGAAGCAAAAACTTGAACATGAAATTTAAATATCAAAATCTTGAACAAAGACATAAATCGTGGAAGTACGTAAGGCCTATATCATAATGGACCATCAAACATGATACACTATAATGGGAATAAAACATGTAATTATAGAATCCATTCAGCACATGTCATGATTTCCATAGTAGCCAAGGCATTGCTGCCAAGACCATCTTAGTGGACAAAGTCCCTTTCTAAATCGAGTTCACTCCTCGTTTCTGTCCCATAACATAGAACTAGATTAACTTACCGTTCAGCCATGTCTATCTCATGAGATATAAATATTTTCCCAATTAATTGGAGGGAGATATAGGTCCCACCTGTCTCATAATGAAATCATTCTTACTTGTTCCACAACATAAACATAAATCATTCATCATAAACCAAAGAATAAAATGGTTTCATAAACATCATTCCATCATAACATAATCCATTTAAAACTAATTGATATCAATTAATAATAAGAAAATTGTAACCAGTTAAATAATATTGACATTATATTTGAAACATACACATATGAAATAATATCATCTTAGATGGAAAATGGTTTTAATAAAACAGTTGAAATGAATTCTTGAGGAAAATATCATTTCTTCCTCAAAATCATTTTCTTTTCACAAAATGTCATGCAATTTTAAAATAAAATGATTTTGTTGAAAATAGTCCTGAAATCATTTGGAGGAAGATTCATTAAAATAAGGCTTTATAAAACCATAAAAATCCTTTCATTCTGTAAAAGTTAAAAATAATATTCTTCTCGTACTTTGGCCAGAGAAGTCAAAAAGTACATTGTACGAAAAACGACAAAAGATTCCTTTCAAATCTTTTAATAAAAACTGACCAAAGGGTAAAATTGGATTTAAAAAATTTTATGAGGATAGAAATAATATTTCATATTGAAGAAACATTGATGTGGATGATAAAATACACCCTAGTAAATACCAAATTTTAAACAATATCGGATAAATATTAGATTGTGTGATTTTCCCTTACCGTAGGTCCGATTTTCTTTTTAAGTGTCTGAACAACATGTATAATGATTTAAATAATGTCATTGACTTATTCCAGAATCATACTTATTTTTATGATATCATATATGGTCATTTTCTTAGCTTCTAATTAGTAATATTTCATTGTTACTTGTTATTCGGGTGTTTATTGTTTTATGTGCGTATGTGTCTTTTGTCGAATAAATTATTATTCATCTTTTAGGTTAGAGACACCTCATTTCCAGAATGTTATTAGTGTAATATATATCATATTTATTCATTCAATTCATTTATATAATCATTATTCAATGAATATCATGTAGAACGAGTCGTATCACATTGTGGAGACGATATTTTGTACGTACGCACGAACGATGATATCATTTCCATGATTGTGGAATTGTATTGGAGTGTATGTATACTATTTAAGAATCAATATAACTTTAAAATATTCATTTATTGTCATTATTTACACCATTATACCCATCCAAGGAAGGTGGTGGTGGAAAAACAGATTACACCACGACGTGGAGACGATATTCTGTACGTACGCACACGTGGTGATTTTGTTTTCCATGGGATGGATAGAAGGTGAAATAGGGTTGTTTCATATTTATAATGACATATCAGTATATGAGGGATACTTATGTTATTACTTCATAATTAAACAACTAAAGAAGATGGAGTAGAAGAAGAATGGAACTTGACGAAAACGGTAGAAGTTATTACCTCTTTCTCGAAGTGTCTCCTTTAAACATTCTCTTAGGGCACTAGAGTTGGTCTTTTGTGAAGACCAGTAACTCTAGTATTATTCTTAGGATGTGGGAAAGTGAAATGGGCAGGGTTTGGACGAGCTTCAAGGCTCAAAATTGTGTGAGGAAGAGACGGAGGAGGTGCCCTTTTTTAGGGAGGAGAGGGGCACCTTTGGAATCCTGAAGAATATAAGTTTAATATAAATTGAAACCTCTCATAAAAACCTCAAAATATGTCTAAATTAGAAAATTATATGATATAGGGTTTTAATATCATCAACCAATAAAATTTAGACATGTTTTGATCTTATTTTAAACCTTATCATTTTGATTGATCCTTATTTAATCTATTAAATTTTATTTGTGGTAATAAAATTCTAAATTTTAAATTCTTATAAATAATCATATATCTGTTGTTAATTTTCTATAATTGGATAATGTATGACATTGGAGACAATATAAATTCCAATTTATAATTTTTAAATTTTTTTGTGATTTTTTAACAATTTAATAATATGTTATTTTTATAAAATAACAATAGTGTCAATTTTGACACTATTCTTGTATTTGAATTTAAATATAATCTACATAGTGGAAATAGTAGAACTAAAATATTTAATAGATTATAACATGTCAAATGTGTCTATAAATTTCATGGAGCACATTAAATAGTTCATATAATATTTATTTTAATATTTTTAAAACCATTTATTTGGTATATCTCTTAATAAAATAATTAATACAACATTTTTGTATAATTATTAAATATAATTATTTTTACATAAAAATAAAAAATAAAATCCTATGATTCAGATAAATCTATTCCCTTTCACAAAAATACTTTTACTTGAATTTATTATCTTAAAATAACAATATTTAAATTGTTATATTTATTAAATTATGAAGGTGACAACTTTGGCATCATTTAAAATAAAATAATATAATTGTCATAATCGCTTTAATAAGGATCCAAATGGTAAAATATTATAAAATTTGATGATTATTGGGTACATTTACATGACCAATAAGTTTTGGTCAGGGTTTTGTGCTTTTTATGGTCACTATTAGTTTAATAAAAACAATATTCTTGATTTTTCACTAGATAAGCAATTTCTGCATCACTATTGTGTCACAATTAATGATAATTATTTAATCCCTAAAAATTATAATTAAATTTATATTATGTGGATAATTTTATTATCTTTTTAGATAATATTCATGTTTCAAGTTTCATGATGTTTATCAGTAAATTAAAATTAATATACTTATAATATTTAAAAAGTGACATGTTGTCGCTTTCTTTGGTTTTAATAATAATTAAATTATTTCATTGTCAAAATTCCATAAAATTAATATATTCCGTCCCTTAGGTGATATGGGTCAACTTTTATTCATCCAATAGGAGTTTCTAAAGTGTTAGGGTAATTTTTTAATCTTATTGTTACCCTTAATTACCCAATTTACCTTTAACTATAGTAAATAAAAAATTACAATAGTTACTATTCAAAAAATAATAAAATTAAAATTAACCTATTAACATAATTTGGACCCACTGAATACAAATATGAAATCCATTTTTTCATGTTCAATACACAGAAGTTTCAGAAATTAAATGAAAATTAATCCTGTTGTCGAATAAAAACGGGTTTTTGTTTGAAACATTGCAAAAGAATGAATTGATTTAACCTATGAATTCAATGTAAAATCAATGCTAATGACATAAATTATATTGAATGGTAAAAATATATTCTATTTATACTTTAAAACCATTCAATATTATAATTTATCCATATAAATTATTACGATGAAAAAAAGGTGTTTTTAATTAAAATATAGCGTGTTTTTACTATTCATTAAAATATGAAAGTTATCAGAATAATATGAAAAATTTATCCAAAGTAAATATTAATATACTGATTCCAAAGAAGTATTATATTTTGTCAAAATAAATTTATAAACATGTCAAAAACTGGATTTAAAGTGGGTGTGCCATCAAAAGGTGGCAAAACGTCATTTTTTGAAAAATACTTATTTTACCCGAAAAATTTATTTTGTTCTCATACCAAATTCTAGAAAATTATGTAATATGAATAATAATGTTATAAAATTTAAAATTTAGTTAATACTATTAATAACGGATAGTTCATAATAATATTATAACCATATATCATTGTTTAATGAAACCCGATATTGCGTACAACACACGCTATCGAAGAAGGTCACAATTGCGTGTAATGTAAGCCAAGTTAGCGTTGTGTGTAGTAAAAGACTCCATTTTTGTTTCGTATAACAGAATCCAACATTATTTTTTTATACATTGAATATATATATATATATATACACTCAATGTTGCATAAAATAACTTCTATCAAACCAACTTGAAATTATGTGTAACACGAGCCAAGAACAGTGGTGCATATACTGAAAGCTAATACGGTGTTGCGTATAGTACAAGCTAAACGTGGTGTGGTGTATAATAGAAGACATCAATGAAATTAAAAGAATATTTTTCATAAAATCTCAGGGTGTTACAGAGGGCCTGACAATTCCCCATGTTTTCTACACTGAGCATGACTAATGTAGTCATAGGGGCAGTGGTAGGTAATATCCATGTAAGAGATGGTGTGCCCCATTGGTCCTACCATAAATCCTTAAATTGTGACTCTATCATCCTCACCACATAACATTAAACTATTTTGAATACAAATAACTATGTAAGGGTTGATTTATATCCTTTTAGGGTATGAAGAGACATTTTGGAAAATGAATCCTGTGTTCGGCCAAATAAATGGTAAAATTCATGTATTATACTTCTTGGCCCCAATATCCCTTGCCGGAATGTGTGATGTGGTACTGACTCATTTTTTCCATTCCTGTTGGGTTGTGAACCACACCAAACATTTCTCATTTGGGTTACCCATGTCCTCGATACATGATTCTAAATATTATCCCAACCCTAAACAAGTTTAGGATTCCACATTATAATCATGGTATGTGTTAGATTCCTCGCCAGAGATGATAGCCCTCACCAGTGTTGTTATCTGACTATACTATGCAAAAGAACTATGTTAATGTCGATTCTTTCCCTTATGTGATACAAAGGGACATCTGAAATTTTTTTCATGGTCCTATCCGTAGGCCTATTATCATTCCTGGTTCTTTTCCCCTAATTATATTACAAACTCTATTCCCTTAAACTAGGGGTTCCCAGTCCATGGAACATTACATAAAACTGTTGAGTAGAGTCTGGGCAGTATGACCAAAAACTATGTGAAAAGTCATGATCTTCTGACCTTAAACTATTTTGTGCATCATCATCACCGTATGACATTAAGATATGATATTATATTCCCCATTTACAAGAAATAATACTATAGAACATCTTATGTCCTCTCCAGAGAGGTCCCTCCTAAATTTAGGCTTGGTCTCGATTCAGACCACTGTTCTCACCCAATCTACATTCATCATGGTATCATAATTTCAAGAGTATTGGACATTATCCAAAAAACATCATTCCATAACAATGTTTTGTGTTCCCTATATTTTGTATCATCATCCCCTCTCAAATATGAAGGGACCCCCTAATGGCATCTATGCCCAGCCATAAAGAATTCTTACCTATGTTGTCCAACGTTCTGAAGGTAATCTAACGAAACATTGTCTTTGGCCTAGTGTTTTTGAATTTGGTTAGTAGTTAGCCCTCGTTTATTTCTTCACACTTCATTCTGGACCAATGTAGATGTTGTAATTTGAATATGGCCAACATCTGTCTCTCATCATCATTACATCGTCATTGGGTTCTTAATTTTTTGTATCATAACTCACATTATTCATTATACATTGTTCGGATTTACTCCAACTCCGTTGGCATTATCCCGCTCATGTGCTAGAAAATGTTGGGGGAGATTGATTTGGTTGTTTTCATAATCTTATTCATTGACTATGGACACTTTATCTCCCTAGAAACTCATACTGGTCAATCTGACCACATATGTCAGGTGATTGGTTGGAACTCTTGTATTCATGGGGAATAATTAAGTGGTCATCTTTAGTTTCTTACATTGTGCAGGACCCATGTGATCATAGGGATTGATTACGTGATATTTCATATATGAGATTGAGGTGAAGTAATAAAATTATATAATGGGACTCATGCACACAACCAAAATAAAAAATAAACCATGAAACAGCTTCTAAGTTCATCAAAATTACAATCCCGATGGATTGGACCCTCAAAAAAATGGATTGAAATATTCAATAGAATGTACCAGATCCACCACTCTCTAGCATGTGGCATATAAGATTTGATGACACCTGTTATGATCCCACGGGCCTGATTTGGGACAGAGCCTCATCAGCTTGGATAATGGCCATCTATTGGGATACTGGCATCATCTATTCCAAAGCCTCTATCAACTCTGTCTTCAGTCGTGAAATGAGGCCAAATTGTGCATTGTGGTAGGAAGAGTTTTTTTTCACCCATTATCTCAAACATTGGATATCTTAATCATCCTCTTGATGTTTCTTGATATTGGAAAAATTTATATGTTACCATCCCACACCGAGTTCGCGGTCATGTTCCCATTTTTTCTCTACCATGTAATCTCAAATGATCATATAAAGATGTTGGGAATCCTCTCCTCTAGTGCATAGTTAGTGTTGCTGAGAACAAAGTATCCCCATCTACATTATCCAATCTGATTGTGGGGGTGTCCTTGATGATGTACTAGATTATTTAACATGACCAGCAACAATTGACCATCCCATCCTCTTCCTCAAAATTAGTCTCATCACGATCCTCTCAGTCAACAAGTTCGTCAGTAGTTAAGGCCTCCAAAAATTCATTTCCAGTGACTTCATCTAGAGTTTGGTCCCATAGGTTGGGTTCCATGTCATTAGGTTGACACTCAACAACAAATTACACCTTGATAGTCTGAGTTTATGTCACAATAGTTGCCCTATCTATTGATGTGATCACTTTAGACTATTCAGAGTTAGGATATGATTCCACAATGAATTGTGTTACCCTTGTAAAAGTATCCCCAAGAGCCCTAACTTTCTTAATTAGGGTGGACATTTCCATTTGAAGAATGATTCACACAAAACTACACAAATTTCAATTTCCCAGATTCAATATTTGTGTATTCTTGTGTGAAACGTTCTTCAAATGGAAATGTCTACCCTAAGTAGCTCCCTCTTCTAGCATCTTCCTCACAGGAGAACAATTCTTATTATATGGTTAAGGGGAGGATCTTCCTCAATTCAGTATAAGGAAACTACAGTGGGACTTTTTGATTGAAAAACACATTTACCTACTCCATCAGTAGATGTCGAGTTCCCCTAGGATTCATGCTATCCTATATTTCTAGAACATATTTCTCTACTTCCACCTAATACACCAAAAATATGGAATTTTATTAACTGATATCTGATAGATTCATCTAGAGGTAGTTGATGTAATCTCATGTATCTAAGGGATTGTGAAATTTACAATTGATTTCATAGGTATCCCAAGCCACGGGAAATATAGTATCTAGATGGATGTCTATGTGGCACAAACGCTTCATTGGAGGCTGGGTGGGTTTCCTATGGAACCCCTAGCTGGGATTCCTCCCTCAAGACTCTATTCAGTTGGGGCCACCAATCAAATTATACTTTATTCCCTCCACTCGACACATGGCTTTGAATCATTTTCCCTACTACAACCCATCAACAATAAGGTGCATACACCCGACAACCTCAATGTGTTTATTTTACATTTTTTGACCTCAGATTCGAGGAGGAAGAGGAACCCCATCATTAACCTGGATAGCTAATCACTTCAGCATCTCCTCCCAGGTATGTTGACTCCTATCGCTTGGAATATTCTTTTACCATCCAAAAAGTTGCAGTAGGAGGAGGTAGCTTGTTTCACATCTTTCCATCCTCCCATGTAATCATGATCAACATCCACCTCATTTAAAATAGGTGATACTTATGGCATTCCACTAGGTAGACCTGATAAGCTAGTCTTTAGATTTATAATAATTTACTTACAAAGAGGTCCAGGTATGTAACTCGTAGATTGGCTCATTGTCCACCTATGCCACTATAACTCTGCCCCAGAAGGTCAAGTTTTTAGACCAATACTCCTCAGTTATCTTCCCATAATTGTTGAATACTCTTGTAGGCAGTGGGAACATATAAGAAATTGAATTCATCCACCTTCCAAAATTTACTCTATTCTATCAGTGAAGTCATGTAGGACGAAAAGCTCTCCACTACGTTCAGAATAGCTGGTAGGAAGTCTAACTCAGAAGAAAAAAAATGGGGTTTGGATATTCATAGGTTAGATTGTGTGTCACTTTCCATCCATACAAGAAGTGCAGTGGAACATATACTTGCAATGTCCTTGTAACAGCCAGAGATTTTATGAAAAATATTCTTTTTAATATTATTAATGTCTTGTGTTGTACGCTACACCAAAAGGAGCTTGCACAACACGCATCCTTGACTTTACTTTCATTACACGCAATCAGGGCCTTCCTTGATAGCGTGTGTAGTATGCAATACCGAGTTTTACTAAACAACGATATGCTATTAAAATATTATTAAAACTAACCGTTATGAATAGTAATAACCACTTTTTGAAATTTTTTAAATTCTATTTTTCAAAATGGACTTCATTTTTTGATTCGGAATATCGAAATTAGCTTAGGGTGAAATTTTGTTACTTTTCGGATAACTTTCATATTCTGACTAATAGTGAAAATTACTAAATTTTTATTAAAAACAACTTTTTCAATCGAAATAATTAATAGTGATAAATTATTAATTTTAGTGGTTTTAAAGTATATTTAGAATATATTTTTACAATTTAATACAATAATGGTCATTGTATGTAATTTTACATTTAAACCACTTATAAACAAGTTTCAATCTTTTGATATTTATTATCTCTAAAAAACACGCTATTTGTTTTAACAGCGGGATTTAATTATAAAATTAATTAATTAAACTTCTATGTTATGAATTTGGTAAAATAGACTTAATTTTTGAATTCGGAATATGAAATATAGCTTAGGATGAAATTTTGGCATTGTTCTGAAAAACATCAATTTTTGATGAATAGTGAAACTACTAAGTGGTAGTTAAAAAACTGAATTTTTCATAAAACTTAATTTTATCGCTTCGGTGAATGGAATTTCGAAAATACGAGAGACACGGTTTATATCAAGGACTAAAATGTGGTTCAATGAGATGAAAATAATTTTTGGTGAATAGTAACTTTTTACTTTTTTACCGCGGTTAATAGTAAATAGGGTAACTAAGGGTAAATATAGTATTACTATTACCCTAACACATGTCCTAATTCTATTGGATAAGTGTAATTCGACCACAAACAACCTTATGAATATAATATGACCATTTAGGCCCACTTGGATTAGATTAGGACATTTATTATTAATTTATTTAAAGAAGGGTTAAAAGAGTTAAAATCAAAGTTTATTTACTAAAACATTTTTAATATGGGGTTATACATAAGATAAATTCGACTATAAATATTCATTAGAAAGATAAAAATATTCCTTACATAATGGTATTTTATTTGTAATTTTTAGACATTAAATAATTTAATTTATTTATGAATCAATGATGATGCAGTAATTATCTTATTAATGAAATACTGACATAATTGATGTTATAAACACCAAAATAAATGTAATTTGAGACTTTTTATGAATTCCACAAATTTTAGAGGTTACTATGATATATTATTGTTGATTTAATTAACTTGGTTCGAACATATAATTCTGTTATGACTTACACAAAAATCATATATCAAATAGTGTCAAAATTGACACAAAATAGTTTTTAAATCAAATATTATATTATTAATTGTTATTTTATTCCTAAAAATCTATGGTTTGGACAAATAACTTAGATAAGGATATATGTATTAATAATATACAATTTGGGGTTCTTTTGGCATGTTATAGTAAATTTATTAACCATATAGTGAAAGAAAACAAAAAGACACGGTAAAAGTTAAATTATTTAACTTAGAGTTAAATCTAATTGATAAGGTTAAAATAATACCCTAAACTTGTCTAAATCCTATTGGATGATATTATTTTGACCCCTCCCAACTTTAGCTTCGAAATAAGACCCTTTGGAACCATTATAAACCGATTTTGACTTTAATATAAAATAATATTTTGAGATATTCCTAAGGTGCCCCTCTCCTCCCTTATAAAAGGACACCTCCTCCCCCTCCTCCTCACACCAATTTGAGAAATCAATCTCATAAAAACCCTGCCAAAATCCCTTCTCCACTTCCCTAGAATAATCCTAGAGGTTCTGGTCTTCCTCAAAGTCCAATTTTAGTGCCCTAAGAGAAGGTCTCAAAGAGGCACTTCAAAGAAGAGGTAATTTCCGTTACCAATTCTTTCACCATTATTTCTTCTTCCACTTCTTCTTCTAAGGTTGTTTCATTATGAAGTAATCACATCAGTATCACTCATATACTTATATGTTATTATAAATATGAAACAACTCTTAATAACCTTCTATCCATCCTACGGAAAAAGGAAATCACCGCGCGTGCGTACGTACGGAATACCGTCTCCACGCCGTGGTGTAATCTGCTTTTCCACCATCACCTTACATGGATGGGTATTATGTTGTAAATAAAAACTATACATAGTTATTATAACATAATAATGATTCTGATATATTGTATCATCCACTCCAATTCAATTCAATAATTATGGAAATGATTTTATCGCTCGTGCGTACGTACGGACTACCGTCTCCACGACGCGATGAGATTCATTCTCCATGTTATCCATTTAAGAATGATTATAAAATATATATAAGCAATAATAATGAAATATATGACATTATAAAGCTACTGGATTTATGGTTATATATATGTATGTCATCTACTTAATTCCATTCAACTCAATAAGGAAACGAAAACAGCGTTCATGCGTACGAACGGTCTACTGTCTCCATGAACGGTGTATTTCTTTTCATTTACTGATATTATATATATATATATATATATATATTATTAATATATATTATATATAAATAATGTTTTATATTCTGGAATTAAGTAATCATAATCT
The DNA here is from genome assembly GCA_963277665.1 of Viscum album. NCBI lineage: Eukaryota > Viridiplantae > Streptophyta > Magnoliopsida > Santalales > Viscaceae > Viscum > Viscum album. The sequence continues at coordinate 1,719,067,696 of OY728130.1, forward strand.
ATGTAATCATATGAATAATTACAAGTTAAAACACGAACGACAAATGAGATGATTTTACCCAAAACGCTACTTTAACATGAATTTACAAAAGAACGGGTAATATAAAGTCATAAGTGGACCATATATGATATAATAAAAATGAATATGATTCTGTAATAAGTCAATAAAATGATTTAAATCATTATACAGGAGGTTCAGACACTTACAAAGCAAGATGGACCTAAGGTAAGGGAAATATCACAATCTCATTTTTATCCGAGATTGTTTATTCGTAAGTATTTACTGGGGTGTATTTTATCATCCACATCCATGTTTCATCAATATGTAATATTATTTCCATCCACCTACAATTTTTTAAATCCATTTTTACCCTTCGGTGAGTTTTTATTAATATATATGAAAGGAATCTTTTGTCGTTTTTCGTACGAGATACTTTTTGAATTTTCTGACAAAAGTACGAATAATGTTTTTTTTAACTTATACGGCATGAATGGATTCTTAAAAAATTATTTCCAAGAATCTTCTTTAAAAATTTTCAAGTTTATTTTTAATCAACTTCTTTTAGTTTATAATTGCATGACATGTTAAGAAAAGAAAAGTGTTTTTGAAGAAGAAAGGATATTTTCATCAAGAATGGAGTTCAAGTGTTTTATCAAAATTATTTTCCATCTAAGATAGTAAAGGGTTCTATTTTTATCCCTATTATTACATTGATTTGATTATGTTTTGAGGGAGTTATTTTTATGTAGTCATTTACCTTATATGATTTGTTTTATGATGTCATGATGTTTCAAGAATCCCATTTTTGTTACATGTGTTATGCGATGATGTATGATTTATGATTATGTGGCACACATAAGAAAGGATTCATTATAAGATGGGTGGGACCTATATCTCCCTCCAATGCATTGGGTAAAGATTTTATATCTCATGAGATAGACATGGTTGGAATGGTAGGTTATACCGGTTCAGTGAAACAGGACTGAAACGAGGGTTACTCGATTCAGAAAGGGACTTTGTCCACTAAGATAGTCATGGAAATGAGTATTGACTAACAATAAATGATTCTATATGATTATGTGTGCATGACACAATGTTTTCTAGTTTTATGTTATGATTATAGGGATCTCATTTTCACTTCTATGATTTATTCCATGTTAAGATATTATGATCTCTTTTGCAGGTTATGATTTTCAAAAAGATATGATATGATTTTTATTTCCATTGTATACCCTTACTGAGCATTTGAGCTCACCCTTTTATGTTTTCTTTTCCCCAGGATATAAAGAAAGGTTTTAGGTAAAAAAAGGGAAGATCTTTATGGGAGATATTGAAGATCTTTCACCACGATTAGAAGATTACATTCCGAGTTTCCAAAGACACTAAACTATTACGATCCTTGTGTTTGTGTTTTTTTATGTACTATGTATTCCGCAAAAGTAATGTAATGTCCATGTACTTCAAGATTCGAGTCTCTACAGTTGGTATCAGAGGAAAGGTTTAGTCAACCTTTGGAAACTAGGATGCGAGAACTTTAGTGAAATCCCTAGAGATATTTATAAGGTTTGTCTTGGGATGTCCCTAAGGATAAGTATACGTATAAGATATAGTCCTATTACTATGGTAACGATCTTAGAATTTAACTTAAGAAGTTAGATATTGAGGATACTCCCACTTTACAATGTTGTTTTCCCTAGCATGATTTTTGCATCTCACACTATTCTTTTTGGGTTTTAGACGATGGCTGGAACCCGAAGGAACCGTGTTGATCAATGCAATGGACAATGCAATGATTGCGCTCCTGAACAAACAAATGTTATGGGAGATAGAGTGCAAAATCTTATTGCTATACTTACACAAGCTATGAATCATTCTGTACTTCCAAATGAACAGAGAAGGGAACAATATTATATTGAGTCCTTCATAAGGCAACGTCCACCTTCTTTCAATGGGTCTTCGGATCCACTTGTTGCTGAACAATGGATGAGTACCACTGAAAAGATATTTTCAGTTCTTCAATGTTCTGAACATGATAAAGTCATCTTAGAAGTATATCGTTTGGAAGGTGAAGCTGATCAATGGTGGAATCTTATCAAGAATACGAGGCCAAGAGATGAAATTGATTCCATGGAATGGGACGAGTTCAAGAACTTGTTTTTCAGTAAGTACTTCCCTCGTATTCTTCGAACAAAGATGGAAAAGGAGTTCCTTGAGCTGAAGCAGAAGGATGATGAATCTGTTGGTATATACGAAGTGAATTTTACAAGACTTGCAAGGTATGCATCTGGCATTATCATCCAACCTGAATGTAAAGTTGATCGATTTTTTAGTGGCTTAAAACCAAGTCTTCGAAGGGCATTAGATATAAGAGACTTCAGTAGCTATGAAGAAATTGTGCGTTGTTCTATGAAGGTAGAAATGGATGTTAGTGTTACATATCCATCTCATGGTTTTGAAAAGAAACTAAAGATGGAGTTCAAGGAGAAATCTCAAAATAATGGTGAAAAGAAGATGAAAGTTTCCTTATGCACAATGTGTGTACAGAAGCATGGTGGAGATTGTCTTAAAGGGAATAGAAAATGTTTTCAGTGTGGAAAAGAAGTTCATCGAGCAGCTGAGTGTCGAAGTAATGGAAAAAGGATTTCTAATGATGTGAATAAAGCAAACACTGCAGAGAACGCACCACCAACACTTCAATGCTTCAAGTGCAAGGAAATGGGGCATTATGCTAATAAAGTCCCTAATCCAAGGGTTAGTGATGATCAACATGAGCAACCACTTAAGGCAAAGGACAAAGGGAAGTCACATGCGATCACTATTGGCGATGTTGAATACGACAACGATGTGGTGGAATGATTAAGTGTTTATGTAATGGGATTCCAAAATAATGTTGTATCATAAAGTGTTGGAATATTTATGTGTTGCTCTAATGTGGTATTCAAAGTGATTGAGATATTTAATAGTATTCATTAGATCATGATTGATATAAGGACTAAGTGATATCATGGTTTGAGTATATAGAATTTTGAGGATTTTGGTATATGGAAAGTGTTAAATTTTAACTGCATTCAAGTTTTCACTATGGTTCAATGGGTATTCAAGAGAGTACAAGATTATGGCCTTTGAATTTTTGGAATGTGACCAATAAGATATATCTTATGATATATGGTGATCAATGATGGTATTAAATCTCTGAGAGTGGACGGCAGTATTATGGATATGACTAAAGATTGGAATGGTTTATGTTGGACATATGTTAGTATTATTTATGGGATGTTATAGTAAAATAACTTTAGAAAAAGGACAACCTGCAGGACGGGCGACAACCCATCGCGTCGGACAAGGCTGTGGGAATCGAACTCACAACCGAAGTGCGACTGGCCTTTATCACCTACCACTGGCCTACAGGAAGTCCCGGTTTAGTAGAAACTAGTTTTATTATATTATGTAGTATGATATATAAAGTATAAGTCCATTTTAGAAACCATATATGATTAATCTCACTATAGATCTACTTATGTATATAATTTTTGCTAACCTTTTGTTTGAGACATATGGAATGACCCGTCATTCTATCACATGATCTGCTAACACTTCACGAATAACAAATTCAACTTCATTTATTTAAGAGATGAAGTGGAAATTGTTCAAGGCACGAACAACAGTGAGATTGTACCAAAATAAAGTAAGTATTTATTCTAATTCAAATTCTTCAACTTTAGGGAAATGATCTGGAAAACCAAAAATGTTGTCTAGTGATCTTATACCTGATGAATCAGTTGGTACCTTATATCATCACAAATCTATGGATTTTTGATTACTGGCTTTTCCATAGCCATGTTCTCTACCACTCTTCATCAGAACATGATGGTTAGATTTCTCTTCCATATCCATATTTTCACCTATGTGGAAACCCAGTGATTAGTTTATTTGGGTAATCGTTACATTTCATACTTTAGTTTTTAAAGCCATGTTTTGGTATTCTTTTTTACGATGTGGGTTTCTATTAAAGAAACTTTAGAATAGTAAACCATTTATAACCCCGATGAATTTCGAGGGCGAAATTCATTTTAAGGGGGGTAGAATGTAACAGCCCAAGATTTTATGAAAAATATTCTTTTTTATATTATTAATGTCTTGGGTTGTACGCTACATCAAAAGGAGCATTCAAAACATGCATCCTTGACTTTCCTTTCATTACACGCAATCACGACCTTCCTTGATAGCGTGTGTAGTACGCAATACCGAGTTTTACTAAACAACGATATGCTATTAAAATATTATTAAAACTAACCGTTATGAATAGTAATAACAACTTTTTGAAATTTTGTAAATTCTATTTTTCAAAATGGACTTCATTTTTGGATTCGGAATATCGAAATTAGCTTAGGGTGAACTTTTGGTACTTTTCGGATAACTTTCATATTCTGATGAATAGTGAAAATTACTAAATTTTAATTAAAAACAACTTTTTCAATCGAAATAATTAATAGTGATAAATTATTAATTTTAGTGGTTTTAAAGTATATTTAGAATATATTTTTACAATTTAATACAATAATGGTCATTGGATATAATTTCACATTTAAACCACTTATAAACAAGTTTCAATCTTTTGATATTTATTATCTCTTAAAAACACGCTATTTGTTTTAACAGCGGGATTTAATTATAAAATTAATTAATGAAACTTCTATGTTATGAATTTGGTAAAATAGACTTTATTTTTGAATTCGGAATATGAAATATAGCTTATGATGAAATTTTGGCATTGTTCTGAAAAACATCAATTTTTGATGAATAGTGAAACTACTAAGTGGTAGTTAAAAAACTGATTTTTTCATAAAACTTAATTTTACCGCTTCTGTGAATGGAATTTCGAAAATCCGAGAGACACGGTTAATATCAAGGACTAAAAAGTGGTTCAATGAGATGAAAATAATTTTTGGTTAATAGTAACTTTTTACTTTTTTACCGCGGTTAATAGTAAATAGGGTAACTAAGGGTAAATAGGGTATTACTATTACCCTAACACATGTCCTAATTCTATTGGATAAGTGTAATTCGACCAAAAACAACCTTATGAATATAGTATGACCATTTAGGCCCACTTGGATTAGATTGAGACATTTATTATTAATTTATTTAAAGAAGGGTTAAAAGAGTTAAAATCAAAGTTTATTTACTAAAACATTTTTAATATGGGGTTATACATAAGATAAATTCGACTATAAATATTCATTAGAAATATTAAAATATTTCCTACATAATGGTATTTTATTTGTAATTTTTAGACATTAAATAATTTAATTTATTTATGACACAATGATGATGCAGTAATTATCTTATTAATGAAATATTGACATAATTGATGTTATAAACACCAAAATAAATGTAATTTGAGACTTTTTATGAATTCCACTAATTTTCTAGGTTACTATGATATATTAATGTTGATTTAATTAACTTGGTTCGAACATATAATTCTGTTATGACTTACACAAAAATCATATATCAAATAGTGTCAAAATTGACACAAAATAGTTTTTAAATCAAATATTATATTATTAATTGTTATTTTACTCCTAAAAATATAATGTTCGGCCAAATGACTTAGATAAAGATATATGTATTAATAATATACAATTTGGGGTTATTTTGGCATGTTATAGTAAGTGTATTTACCATATAGTGAAAGAAAACAAAAAGACACGATAAAAGTTAAATTATTTAACTTAGAGTTAAATCTAATTGATAAGGTTAAAATAATACCCTAAACTTGTCTAAATCCTATTTTATGATAGGATTTCGACCCATCCCCACTTTAGCTTCGAAATAAGACCCTTTGGAACCATTATAAACCGATTTTGACTTTAATATAAAATAATATTTTGAGATATTCCTAAGGTGCCCCTCTCCTCCCTTATAAAAGGACACCTCCTCCCCCTCCTCCTCACACCAATTTGAGCACTCAAGATCATCCAACCCCTTCCAAAATCCCTTCTACACTTCCCTAGAATAATACTAGAGGTTTTGGTCTTCCTCAAAGACCAATTTTAGTGCCCTAAGAGGAGGTCTTAAAGAGGCGCTTCAAAGAAGAGGTAATTTCCGTTACCAATTCTTTCACCATTATTTCTTCTTCCACTTCTTCTTCTAAGGTAGTTTCATTATTAAGTAATAACATCAGTATCACTCATATACTGATATGTTATTATAAATATGAAACAACTCTAATTAACCTTCTATCCATCCTACAGAAAAAGGAAATCACCGCGCGTGCGTACGTACGGAATACCGTCTCCACGCCGTGGTGTAATCTGCTTTTCCACCAACACCTTACATGGATGGGTATTATGGTGTAAAGAATAACTATACATAGTTATTATAACATAATAATGATTCTGATATATTGTATCATCCACTCCAATTCAATTCAATAATTATGGAAATGATATCATCGCTCGTGCGTACGTACGGACTACCGTCTCCACGAAGCGATGAGATTCATTCTCCATGTTAACCATTTAAGAATAATTATAAAGCATATATAAGCAATAATAGTGAAATATATTACATTATAAAGCTACTGGATTTATGGTTATATATATGTATGTCATCAACTTAATTCCATTCAACTCAATAAGGAAATGAAAACAGCGTTCATGCGTACGAACGGTCTACCGTCTCCATGAACGGTGTATTTATTTTCATTTACTGATATATTATATATATATATATATTATTAATATATATTTAATATAAATCATGTTTTATATTCTGGAATTAAGTAATCATTATCTAAGTAATCATATGAATAATTACAAGTTAAAACACGAACGACAAATGAGATGATTTTACCCAAAACGCCACTTTAACATGAATTTACAATAGAACGGGTAATATAAAGTCATAAGTGGACCATATATGATATAATAACAATGAATATTATTCTGGAATAAGTCAATAACATGATTTAAATCATTATACAGGAGGTTCGGATACTTACAAAGCAAGTTGGACCTAAGGTAAGGGAAATATCACAATCTCATTTTTATCCGACATGGTTTATTTGTAAGTATTTACTGGGGTGTATTTTATCATCCACATCCATGTTTCATCAATATGTAATATTATTTACATCCACCTACAATTGTTTAAATCCATTTTTACCCTTCGGTGAGTTTTTATTAATATATATGAAAGGAATCTTTTGTCGTTTTTCGTACGAGGTACTTTTTGACTTTTCCGAAAAAAGTACGAAGAATGTTTTTTTAACTTATACGGCATGAATGGAATCATAAAAAATTATTTCCAAGAACTTCCTTTACATGTTTTCAAGTTTATTTTTAATCAACTTCTTTTAGTTTATAATTGCATGACATGTTAAGAAAAGAAACGTGTTTTTGAAGAAGAAATGATATTTTCATCCAGAATGGAGTTCAAGTGTTTTATCAAAATTATTTTCCATCTAAGATAGTAAAGGGTTCTATTTTTATCCCTATTATTACATTTATTTGATTATGTTTTGAGGGAATTATTTTTATGTAGTCATTTACCTTATAAGATTTGTTTTATGATGTCATGATGTTTCAAGAATCCCATTTTTGATACATGTGTTATGCGATGATGTATGATTTATGATTATGTGGCACAAATAAGAAAGGATTCATTATAAGATGGGTGGGACCTATATCTCCCTCCAATTCATTGGGTAATGATTTTATATCTCATGAGATAGACATGGCTGGAATGGTAGGTTATACTGGTTCAGTGAAACAGGACTGAAACGAGGGTTACTCGATTCAGAAAGGGACTTTGTCCACTAAGATAGTCTTGGAAATGAGTCTTGACTAACAAGAAATGATTCTCTATGATTATGTGTGCATGCCACAATGTTTTCAAGTTTTATGTTATGATTATGGGGATCTCATTTTCACTTCTATGATTTATTCCATGTTAATATATTATGATCTCTTTTGCAGGTTATGATTTTCAAAAAGATATGATATGATTTTTATTTCCTTTGTTTACCCTTACTGAGCATTTGAGCTCACCCTTTTATGTTTTCTTTTCCCCAGGATATAAAGAAAGGTTTTAGGTAAAAAAAGGGAAGATCTTTATGGGAGATATTGAAGATCTTTCAACACGATTAGAAGATTACGTTCTGAGTTTCCAAAGACACTAAACTATTACGATCCTTGTGTTTGTGTTTTTTGTTATGTACTAAGTATTCTACAAAAGTAATGTAATGTCCATGTGCTTCAAGCTTCGGGTCTCTATAGTCCTTTTCCATTCATTGATGTTCCATTGTTCCTTGTAAAAATTGTGAAGCACTAGAATCCCAATATTCACATGCACCCCCATTAATAGTATGGAGGCCATAATGAATGTTATTGGTCGAACACAAATGTTCATATTCAGGACTAGAATCATCCAGCTACAGGTAAGCACAAAAATGAAAACATTCAGCCTAACCACTGGTGTCTTATCGGTGTTGTCATTATACCCTCAATGCTTCCCATAGGTTTCCTCAAAGATACACAGTAGGTATTCGATTTGTTGAACTAATCTCCAAATTTAGGACGAGTAGGTGTCCTTGTTTGTATCTTATTGGGTGCCTCCACTGTTTTAGTAGCATGCTTAGGTGGGTTATGAAATATTAAAACCACCACATGATGTGGATATCTATCCCTGACTATATATTCTCAACCAACACAAGGTCCATTAGAACCTTTTCCAACCACAACATCTTCTATGTATCCCCCCCATGCATTTACCACTTGGATGATTTTATCGTATATTTTTTCCAAAATTGGGATATGAGAAATTGAATGGAGGTCCGAGAAGAGAATGTCAACATCCCTGCAGTGAATGAGTAAAGTGTTTGTATTCGATGGCCACCTTCTTAGAATCACTGATGTGATGATCTTCAGATGATAAATGTCGATTTTGGAATTTAACACTGTTTCATATAAGCTGACCGACTTCAGCTCTCACTCAAACTCTTCATAGGACACACATACCTATTAGGCCTATGAACAAGTATCCGTAAAATATTTTCCCTAGAGAAGATACAACTCTTCAGTCAACCCATTCTCCAGGATCCAAAGATCTACCTTCAGAATAATATTTTTTTGGGGATATTCCTCAGGTATAACCACATTCATGTCAATGTTGTTGGTGAGATTTTACCGAAATCAGAATTAACTGGTGTGTGATATTCTAATGTATGGAAAGCAGCAATCCTGAACCACTAGTTTTGAAATACCATACTCATAAACCAGTAATATGGATCGTCCCTATATTAGTTAGGGGTGATAACATAATCCATAAGACCATAGATGCACAATGATAGTTTATTGTAGTGTGAATTGTTCTTTTTTCTCTCTGGCATTAGCTCCCATAGGTATTTGAGATCAGAGTGGCGTCAAACAAACTCTATGATCCCAAGATTATTCCCCATTCAATACATCCATGTATCATCCTCTAGGATCCCACGAGCGGCTTCATGGTTGGTCATTTTACCCAAATACAATAGTTTTTTATATTCTGGTTCACAGATCTTGATCGCAGAGCACAACCACATAGCACAGTCACGATGCTCAGTCATAATGACTCATTTCCATGATTGTTCACAAATTTGGATCATGGATCATGTCGTTTCATATTGTAAGGTATCAATGTGTGGAAAAAAGAATATATGAATACCAGTGCTTCAAAATTGTTGAGTAACAATTCAATGCATCGGTCCATGAAATCCAGTTTGTAAAGAGTGATAATAAAGTGTGTGGATCATGGGAATGTGATAGCTCGACAATGAAGATATGGAGGCAATTGAGGGAATATGATTTTTTTCACCCTCTTCTTATAGGTGAGGAACCCCATGCATTGCATTGTTTTATGTCATTGCAAGATTTGTGGTGAACTCTACAGTTTTCTCAACCCATGCTTTACACAACCTCATCTCAATACCACTTCATTATCTAGATAGATTTGTTTGGTTTTTTCCTATGAAACCAACCTTTATTTTCTCTTCAACCATTATTTTGATGTGGTGGATTTTTTGGCACAAAAATAAGCACAATGGAAAAAATAATCCAAGCCTACCAAAAAGATGTTAAATCGGCTATTTTTCAATGATGCTTCACAAAGCCATCCAACACTATGGCCATCGTAGAGCGGAGGCCTTATTTGTTGTCGCTGAAGAGAAAATTGATGGATGACTCCATGACTAAGAAAAAAATGTATAAAATCAGAAGGCTCTGTGAGCACCGTTGATGGAATGATGTATTACTCCATATTATGAAAAACATAAGGAATACTAAAATCCATGGTGAGCAATTTAGAGAATAGTGATGGATGAATCTATGGTTACAAAAAACATGACGAAGTATACCTCTAGTTGTGGATTGTGAATTACATCATGATGTGTCATCCTCCCTTTGCACCATTATGGAATTTTAAATACCTGGATACCCCACTCCAAAATGATAGACACCGAGACTTTTCACCTTCTAAGCATCCAAATCATGAATCACCATATACTCAAAAAAAATCTGAAAAAATGAATCATATTAGGTACATGATCACTTTGAAATCACTTTTCATTTACTAAACATTACCCACAATTAATGGAGTGATTCCCATTTCAAGGACATATCAAATATGATCCTCTATGCTCTGTGATCCCATGTGCTCTGCGAGCCCAGGTTCTCTATGATCCCATGATATTTGTGAATCCATATGCTTTGCGAGCCCAAGAGTTCTGTGAAGCCTTGTGCTATATGAGCCTTTTTCTCTAAGATAAACTAATCATTGTGAAGACCCTCTCTACGAGTCCTCTGGATTCATGAACCCTTTTTATGTGTGGTTGTAACGCCTCGACCCCAGTTGCCCAGAGTCGGTGCATTAATTACATAACATTGGCATGATCACAAGAAAGATCAAATCTTGAAAGACCGATTGGTTTAGTAGCCTTGGAAACACTAGATATATTCATAAGTTTTACGTTACATCATAAAATGAAAAACTACTACAACAACATAATGTTTCCACAGTCCACACTATAATCCCCTCATAATATCCCTGCAGGTCATTCATAACTTACATCTTCACTGCCTGGGAAAAATAAAACATAGAAAAGGGGTGAGCTCAAATGCCCAGTAAGGATAACAATATAGCGGAACATTCATAATAAGCATAAACATTTAAGGCAATGAATTACTAAAACAAAAGCCTTTTAAAATTGAACTTCAACATAGTATGGCAAAAATAAAAATGAAATAATGCCATTTTCTTATTCACATGGATATTCTACTAATCGAATAATCACATGCAATATCAATAACCACTTTCATAATGTTGGAATGCATAATGCCAGACTATCATAACCACATAGCCAAGGCCTCGTGCCAAGACTACAAATAAGATTTTGTCAAGGCCTTGTGCCAAGACACTAGTTTGTCTCATGAGACCTACCGATGCATCGAGGAGCTATAGCGGGCTCCACCCGTCACTTATTAAGTCCAATGCATTCCCATATGAAAAGGTTTAAACATAACATAAACATTCGTATTAAAACTAGCATACGAAATGTCAATAATTTCACCATAAACTATGAATGGTATAAAAATAGCACATCCATAGTCAAACATATCACAAAACCTTCAATACAATATAGAAGTTTTGTATCATAATAAATCAACTTCAAATAATCTTAAAATCCATCAAAGGATGTTGACATAGATGAAATCAAAATTCTTTTTAAAGAAATATCTCCTTTCATTTTTAAACCATTTAAGATCCATATAAAATAAAACATTTTCTTTGAAAATATTCTTATAAGCTTGTAAGGAAATCTTTGAAGATTTTATAACGGCGTAAAATAACCGCACCCGCCGTATAAGTTAAAAAAAACATTCTTACCTCAATTCTATCGAAAAGGTTAAAAAGGACCTTGTTTTGAAAACGACAGAAAGATTCCTCTTATAAAAGTCAAAAAGGGTATAAATGACTTTAACCCATATTCTTGTAAATAATAAGAATGTTTTGAAATACATTTTGAAGAAACATGGATGTGGATGATGAAGAGATCCCAGTAGATTATTACGTATAAACAACCTCGGATAATGAAGAGATTGTGAAATAACCCTTACCTTGTACTTTTCCTTGGTTGGGGTAGGTTAACCTCCTGTATAATGGTGAAATAGTTGTTATTAAATTATACAAGAATCATATATATTAATATGATATCATATATGATCTTTTAACATTGATTTGTTAATAATATCTTAGAATTATCGTCGTTTCGGGAGTTAACTTACTCATTTTCTTTTATATGTTTTGTTACATAAGCCATGGTTGTTGTATCTTATTCATATCCAGAATGATATACAGTCCTTATACATCATTTTTAAATCATCAAATGATAATTATACTTGAATGGATACGATGGAGAATGAATCTCATCGCGTTCATGGAGACGGTAGTCCGTACGTACGCACAAGCGACAATATCATTCTTTTGATATTAAAATAATATATAAATGGATGATATATCATATATACAGAATCATTAACATGTTATATTTATTATTTACATGAGTTACACATCATTATTATACCCATCCAAATAATATTATATTGAATAACAATTACACCACGACGTGGAGACGGTAAGCCGTACGTACGCACGTATGGTGACATGTTATTCAAAGGGTGGATAGAATACTGAATATGATTGTACCATATTTATAATGACATCATAGTATATGTGAGATACTGGAGTTATTATTTCAGAATGGTAAGAACAAAGGAAGAATAAGTGGAAGAAGAAATGAACTTAGAAAAGGGTGGTGAAATCATTACCTCTTCTTCGGGTTCTTCCTTTTGATTTGATCAAAAGGGCTCCTTAGGTTGGATTTCTGATCAAACTAAGGCCTCTAGGTTGTAGTGAGGGATGTTGGGAGAGTATTTGGGCAGAGTTTGGCCGAACCAAAAGGCTTTGAAGGTGTGAAGAAATGAGAAGGAGGAGTTCCCTTTTATAAGAGGGGTGAGGGGCACCTTTGGAAAAGTTAGCAATATTAATTTATAATAAATTCATATTCGGTTTCCAATGGCTCCAAAGCTTATTATTCAAAGGTTAAGGTGGGGATAAGTCGAAAACCACTCAACCAATAGAATTTAGACAGGTTTGGGTACTTATATTAACCTTATCTTTAAGTATTAACTCTAAGTTAATTAGTTTCACTTTTACAATGTCTCTTTGTATTTTTTTATAATATGGTTAATAAACATACTATATACATCCAAGAGACCCCCAAGTGGTACATTAATGATGAACCTATCATGATATAAGTCTCTTGGCCGAACCTTAGATTTTTAGAAATTTAATATCAATTAATAATATAATATTTGTTTTAAGAACTCTTTTATGTCAATTTTGACACTATTCAATAGTTGATTTTTTTGAAACTCATAAAAGATTGATTACTTCGAACAAAGTCAATTATATCAATCCTAATATATCATATTATCCTAGAAAATTAGTTTAATTCATTAAAAGTTTCATATTATATTTATTTGGGTATTTATAATATCAATTATTTTAATGTTTCACTGTTATAGTAATTACTGCATCATCATTGTGTCATATATAAAATAAATTATTTAATGTCTAAAAATTATAAATAAAATATAATTATGTAGGAAATATTTTTATCTTTCTAATGAATATTTATAATCTAAAATCCAACATATATAACCCTATGTAACAATTGTTGTTCTAAAAGATATATGCTTGTGTCATTTTTGTATTCATTTTAACTTAATTAAAATAAAGTGTCATTATCACTTACAAGTGGATCCATGGGGTCCCAAAATTGACACAAATATGCCCATGGTCGACCATATATCAACCAATAGGGTTAAGACACGTTTTAGGGTAATTTAGTATTATTATAATATTATTTTTTTAACCCTTATTTACCGGATTTACCCTTTAACCATGGTAAATAAAATATTTACCGCAGTAATTATTCAAAATGTGTAAAAATAAAAGTTACCTATTTACACAGTTTGAACATCCTGATTCCAAATATGGAATCCATTTTCCTAAATTCAAAACACAGAAGTGGCAGAAATTAATTTAAAATTAATTCCCGCTGTCAAAACAAAAAGCGTGTTTTTAAGAGATAATAACTATCAAAAGATTGACACTTGTTTATGTTTGGTTTAATTGTAAAATTATGTCCAATGATAAACATTAAATTGAATGGTAAAAATATATTCTAAATATACTTTAAAACCACTAAAATTCATAATTTATCACTATTAATTATTTTGATTAAAAAAGTTGTTTTTAATTAAAATTTAGAAATTTTCACTATTCATCAAAATATGAAAGTTATCCGAAATGTACCAAAATTTCACCCTAGGCTAATTTTGATATTCCGAATCCAAAAATGAAGTCCATTTTGAAATATAGAATATATATGATTTCAAAAAGTAGGTATTACTATTCACAACGGCTAGTTTAATTAGTTGTGGTGTGTGTTAGAACTCGAGGTTGCGTACAACACACGCTATCGCATTATTCGAAGGGAAACGTACCGTAGAAGCTTGGGGTGTTACATTCTCCCCTCCTTCAAATAATTGCGTCCTCGCAATTTCTAGGGTATTACTGCATAAAAAGACTCGGGTGGTTTTTCATCATAAGTTCCTCGGGTTCCCACGTTGCCTCTTCCATCTTATGATTTCTCCACTAAACTTTTACCAGATGCGTCGTCCGGTTTCTCAGTACTTGTTCTCTTGTATCAAGAATCCCGACGAGCTCTTCGCAATAAGACAGATCGGGTTCCAGTTCTAATTCCTCATAGGTGAGTACATGCGTCGGATCAGGCATGTATTTCCTCAATAGAGATACGTGGAACACATCGTGAACTTTGGAGAGACTTGGCGGCATTGCCAATCGGTAAGCTACAACCCCAATTCGTTCTAGAATTTCGAAAGGTCCGATGTACCTGGGACTCAATTTACCTTTCTTACCAAAACGTATGACTCCCTCTAACGGAGATACCTTCATAAAAACATGATCACCGACTTGAAATTCCAAATCCTTCCTTCGATTATCGGCATAGCTCTTCTGCCTACTTTGAGCTGCTTTGATGTGATTTTGGATTACTTTCACTTTTTCCACCGTTTCCTCCACCAGCTCTGGGCCTACAAGTTTTCTTTCACCAACGTCATACCAACAGGTTGGTGTACGACATCTCTTTCCGTATAACGCTTCATATGGTGCCATCTGTATACTCGAATGGAAGCTATTGTTATAGGAAAATTCTACCAGTGGTAAATATTGATCCCACATACCCTGAAAGTCAAGTGAGCAAGATCTCAACATGTCTTCTAAGGTTTGAATAGTCCGTTCTGATTGTCCGTCTGTCTGAGGGTGGTAAGCAGTGCTCAAATGAAGTTCTGTATCCAGGGATTTCTGAAGACTTTTCCAGAATCTTGAAGTAAAACCGGGATCAAGATCAGAAACAATTGATAGGGGTACTCCATGAAGTCTCACAACTTCATTAATGCATAGTCTTGCTAGACGTTCCAGGGGTAGATCTTCTCTTATAGCAAGAAAATGTGCTGACTTGGTAAGACGATCAACAATAACCCATATTGCATCGTTCCTTCTAGGAGTCTTCGGTAGCCCCATGACAAAGTCCATCGTAACATTGTCCCATTTCCACTCCGGTATGGGAAGAGGTTGCATGACTCCTCCAGGCTTTTGCCTTCCAGCTTTCACTTGTTGACAAACCATACATCTTGACACAAAATCAGCAATCTCCCTCTTCATGTTGTCCCACCAAAAATGTTCCTTCAAATCTCTATACATTTTGGTGCTCCCAGGGTGTATAGAGAAATTGGAACTATGAGCATCATCCAGCAATTCCCTTTTTAGATCAGGTATATTGGGAACACAAAGTCTCTTCCCGAATTTCAGAATTCCATCTTCATACACAATGTCTCTCAATCTCCCATCATTCACAGCTTTAATCTTCATTTGGAATTCGTCATCATCGGTCTGAGAACTCTTAATCCTTTCTAGTAAAGATGGTTTGGCAACCATTTGAAAAAGCATTGATGTTTCACCTTCCCTGGTTATTCCCATGTCCATTTTCACTAGATCCATGAAAATTGGATCCCTTTCAATTCTCATATTGTTCAAAACTCCATGGTCTTTTCTACTCAAAGCATCTGCCACCTTGTTTGCCTTCCCCGGGTGGTAGTTTATCGTACAATCATAATCCTTGAGTAATTCAAGCCATCTCCTTTGCCTCATGTTGAGTTCTTTTTTGAGAAAATATACTTCAAACTCTTGTGATCAGTATAAATCTCACATTTTTCACCATAGAGGTAGTGACTCCATATCTTCAAAGCAAAGATCACAGCTGCTAACTCAAGATCATGAGTAGGATAGTTTTGTTCATGAATTTTCAACTGTCGTGATGCATAGGCAATAACTCTATCATTCTGCATAAGGACACAGCCAAGTCCTTTCTTCGATGCATCACTATAAATAACGAACCCATCATTCCCCGATGGTAGAGTCAATATAGGAGCATTGACTAATCTTCTCTTCAGTTCTTCGAAACATTCTTCACACTCTTTTGTCCAAACAAATTTAACCCCTTTACGTGTGAGCTTCGTTAATGGGTTAGCCAATCGGGCAAAATTCTGGACGAAACGTCGATAATAACCTGCCAAACCAATAAAACTACGTACCTCAGTTATACTCGTAGGTGCTGGCCATTCTTGGATTGCCTTGGTCTTAGAAGGATCAACAGAGATTCCATCTTTAGAGACAATATGGCCAAGAAAAGAAATCTCCTGAAGCCAGAATTCACACTTGCTAAACTTCCAATATAATTCATGCCTCCTCAGAGTCTTCAAGATAATGCGCAAGTGATTTTCATGATCTTCGTAGGTTTTGGAGTATACCAAGATATCATCAATAAATACCACCACAAATTCACCGAGATACTCCTTGAAGACTCTATTCATCAGATCCATGAATACAGAGGGTGCATTAGTCAATCCAAACGGCATTACAGTAAACTCATAATGCCCGTACCTGGTTCGAAATGCTGTTTTCGGAATGTCTTCCTTCTTCACACACAACTGATGGTATCCAGATCGAAGGTCAATCTTTGAAAAGTATTGAGCTCCATGCAGTTGGTCAAATAAATCATCAATACGAGGTAGGGGATACTTGTTCTTTATCGTTATAGCATTGATCTCCCTGTAGTCGATACATAACCTCATAGATCCATCTTTCTTTTTAACAAAAAGAACAGGGGCTCCCCATGGAGAAACACTAGGGCAAATAAATCCCTTATTACTCAATTCCTCTAGTTGTTTCTTTAGTTCGACTAACTCTACAGTGGCCATTCTATAAGGGGTCTTCGATATAGGCCTTGATCCAGGAATCAAATCAATAGAAAACTCAACTTCTCGTTCTGGAGGATGTCCAGGTAAATCTTCTGGAAATACATCTACAAATTCTTTCAGAACAGGTACATCTTCTATTTGAACATTCCTTTCCTCACCCGCAGTTATTTCATTATCTTCCTCCCCAATAATTGAATTTAGTTGAGCTATTGAGGGTGGATCTAAATAAGAATTAGGTGGTGACGATTCTGCTCTAAAAATAAGGTGTTCCTTATCATTATCATCAAGAATCGTAACCTCTTTCTTCTTACAATAAATCTTCGCATCATAGTCCGAAAGCCAGTCCATACCGAGGATTATATCAAACTCGATCATAGGTATGACGATGAGATCAGCAGATAAAGAAAATTTATGTGCTCTAATGGGGACTGATTCACAAAACTTTGTTGCAATGATACTTCCCTTAGGAGTTTTAACTGACAACTCCCTTATTAAATCAAATTGGAAATATCTAATTTTCTTAGAAAACTGGGAAGATATGAAACAATGCGATGATCCATAATCAAATAATGCATTTGCTAAACTTGAGGAAACCATTAAATTACCTGCCACCGCGTCTTTCGGAGCTTCTACCTCAGCAGTAGTGATAGCATAAGCCTGGCCTTGATCCCTTGGCCTTTTCTGAGGTATGTTCTCCTGACGCTTAGGACATGCATTTGCATAATGCCCCATCTCCCTGCAATTGTAGCACTGAACGTTGGTAGCTTCCTTCTTCCCCTTGCAATCATGAGCTTGGTGGCCTTTTTCACCACACTTGTAACAGACTCCCATTCCCTTCAAGCAAGTACCAGGATGTTTCTTCCCGCATTTACCACAAGATGGATATTCAACCTTTCCCTTCTTCCCCTTATTTCCATTCCCAGATTGATCAGCAGGTCTCTTCTTATCTTGCTTTGCTTTAAAGTCATAAGACTTAGAGAATTCCTTTTCGGTCTTTATAGCACATGAGACAATGTCTTCGTACGATGAAAAGGATTGTGAGACTAATTCTCGATGGAGAAATGGTTTTAACCTATCAAAGAAACGATCAATCTTACTTCTTGGGTTGCGAATATAATCTCCAGCATACCTCGCTAACCTTGTAAAGTTAGCCTCATACTTTGTGACATTCTCATCCTCCTTTTGTCTCAGACTCAGAAATTGTCTTTCCATATCCGCACGATGGTCGCGAGGGAAGTATTTTTCTAAAAACAGATCTTTGAATTCCCTCCATTCCATATTTGATACTTCATCATCTTCCTTCGTATTTTGAATCAATGACCACCATTGATCAGCATCTCCAGTGAGGCGGTAAACTGCCATGATAACTTTTTCCCTTTCACTGCTCCCCAAAGCCTGAAATATTTTCTCTAGGGAAAATATCCATTGCTCAGCTACTAAGGGATTTGTATTCCCATTGAACGTTGGTGGTTGTTGCCTCATGAATCGATCTAACACTGATCCTCCACGCTGCGGATCAGGGTGCTCCATACGGGTAAGGTTATTATTCATAACCTGAGTAAGTTGTCCCAGTATGGTGATTAGCTGATCAGCACCAGTTGCATCACCAGCCCCACTATAATTATCTTGAGCAGGAGGGCAATCCCTACATGGAGTGCGTGCATTGATACAGTTTCCATTTCTTCCACTAGGCGCCATTTCTAAACAATGGCATAAACTAGATCAGTTTATGAATCAAAATACATAATCCCATACTTATAAAACACTTAACATAAATTGAACTATTTATGGATATAATCCATAATCATAAAAATGTTTTCTTTGAGGAAGTATATACTCATAAACCCTTCATAATGATTTGTAAAGATAATGAGAGTTATCCTAAGCATATCCCCCGGGAGTGTCGTAACCAAGAGTGCAGCAAGGCCCGTTGTCGTGCACCAGTTCCCGTTCGAGTCTAGCTCAAAGCGGTGTTTTCGGGTTTTACCCCTAGGTACATCTGTGCCAGAGCCTCCTCTACCTGCTCGTATCCAGACAGGGCTGTATTGCTCGGAAAACTCACAAAATCTCTACAATACCAAAATTATAGGAAGTTCTTCTATACTAATCCTCAAAGTTCATCTTAGGTCTACGTGCTCTAATCAGAGTTTATCTAAATCTAGTTTCCAAGGTTTGTACTAAACTTCCTCTGATACCAACTGTAACGCCCCGACCCCAGTTGCCCAGAGTCGGTGCATTAATTACATAACATTGGCATGATCACAAGAAAGATCAAATCTCGAAAGACCGATTGGTTTAGTAGCCTTGGAAACACTAGATATATTCATAAGTTTTACGTTACATCATAAAATGAAAAACTACTACAACAACATAATGTTTCCACAGTCCACACTATAATCCCCTCACAATATCCCTGCAGGTCATTCATAACTTACATCTTCACTTCCTGGGAAAAATAAAACATAGAAAAGGGGTGAGCTCAAATGCCCAGTAAGGATAACAATATAGCGGAACATTCATAATAAGCATAAACATTTAAGGCAATGAATTACTAAAACAAAAGCCTTTTAAAATTGAACTTCAACATAGTATGGAAAAAATAAAAATGAAATAATGCCATTTACTTATTCACATGGATATTCTACTAATTGAATAATCACATGCAATATCAATAACCACTTTCATAATGTTGGAATGCATAATGCCAGACTATCATAACCACATAGCCAAGGCCTCGTGCCAAGACTACAAATAAGATTTTGTCAAGGCCTTGTGCCAAGACACTAGTTTGTCTCATGAGACCTACCGATGCATCGAGGAGCTATAGCGGGCTCCACCCGTCACTTATTAAGTCCAATGCATTCCCATATGAAAAGGTTTAAACATAACATAAACATTCGTATTAAAACTAGCATACGAAATGTCAATAATTTCACCATAAACTATGAATGGTATAAAAATAGCACATCCATAGTCAAACATATCACAAAACCTTCAATACAATATAGAAGTTTTGTATCATAATAAATCAACTTCAAATAATCTTAAAATCCATCAAAGGATGTTGACATAGATGAAATCAAAATTCTTTTTAAAGAAATATCTCCTTTCATTTTGAAACCATTTAAGATCCATATAAAATAAAACATTTTCTTTGAAAATATTCTTATAAGCTTGTAAGGAAATCTTTGAAGATTTTATAACGGTGTAAAATAACCGCACCCGCCGTATAAGTTAAAAAAAACATTCTTACCTCAATTCTATCGAAAAGGTTAAAAAGGACCTTGTTTTGAAAACGACGGAAAGATTCATCTTATAAAAGTCAAAAAGGGTATAAATGACTTTAACCCATATTCTTGTAAATAATAAGAATGTTTTGAAATACATTTTGAAGAAACATGGATGTGGATGATAAAGAGATCCCAGTAGATTATTACGTATAAACAACCTCGGATAATGAAGAGATTGTGAAATAACCCTTACCTTGTACTTTTCCTTGGTTGGGGTAGGTTAACCTCCTGTATAATGGTGAAATAGTTGTTATTAAATTATACAAGAATCATATATATTAATATGATATCATATATGATCTTTTAACATTGATTTGTTAATAATATCTTAGAATTATCGTCGTTTCGGGAGTTAACTTACTCATTTTCTTTTATATGTTTTGTTACATAAGCCATGGTTGTTGTATCTTATTCATATCCAGAATGATATACAGTCCTTAAACATCATTTTTAAATCATCAAATGATAATTATACTTGAATGGATACGATGGAGAATGAATCTCATCGCGTTCGTGGAGACGGTAGTCCGTACGTACGCACGAGCGACAATATCATTCTTTTGATATTAAAATAATATATAAATGGATGGTATATCATATATACAGAATCATTAACATGTTATATTTATTATTTACATGAGTTACACATCATTATTATACCCATCCAAATAATATTATATTGAATAACAATTACACCACGACGTGGAGACGGTAAGCCGTACGTACGCACGTATGGTGACATGTTATTCAAAGGGTGGATAGAATACTGAATATGATTGTACCATATTTATAATAACATCACAGTATATGTGAGATACTGGAGTTATTATTTCATAATGGTAAGAACAAAGGAAGAAGAAGTGGAAGAAGAAATGAACATAGAAAAGGGTGGTGAAATCATTACCTCTTCTTCGGGTTCTTCCTTTTGATTTGATCAAAAGGGCTCCTTAGGTTGGCTTTCTGATCAAACTAAGGCCTCTAGGTTGTAGTGAGGGATGTTGGGAGAGTATTTGGGCAGAGTTTGGCCGATCCAAAAGGCTTTGAAGGTGTGAAGAAATGATAAGGAGGAGTGCCCTTTTATAAGAGGGGTGAGGGGCACCTTTGGAAAAGTTAGAAATATTAAATTATAATAAATTCATATTCGGTTTCTAATGGCTCCAAAGCTTATTATTCAAAGGTTAAGGTGAAGATAAGTCTAAACCCACTCAACCAATAGAATTTAGACAGGTTTGGGTACTTATATTAACCTTATCTTTAAGTATTAACTCTAAGTTAATTAGTTTCACTTTCACAATGTCTCTTTGTATTTTTATATAATATGGTTAATAAACTTACTATATACATCCAAGAGACCCCCAAGTGGTACATTAATGATGAACCTATCATGATATAAGTCTCTTGGCCGAACCTTAGATTTTTAGGAATTTAATATCAATTAATAATATAATATTTGTTTTAAGAACTCTTTTATGTCAATTTTGACACTATTCAATAGTTGATTTTTTTGAAACTCATAACAGATTTATTACTTCGAACAAAGTCAATTATATCAATCCTAATATATCATATTATCCTAGAAAATTAGTTTAATTCATTAAAAGTTTCATATTATATTTATTTGGGTATTTATAATATCAATTATTTTAAATTTTCACTATTATAGTAATTACTGCATCATCATTGTGTCATATATAAAATAAATTATTTAATGTCTAAAAATTATAAATAAAATATCATTATGTAGGAAATATTTTTATCTTTCTAATGAATATTTATAATCTAAAATCCAACATATATAACCCTATGTAACAATTGTTGTTCTAAAAGATATATGCTTGTGTCATTTTTGTATTCATTTTAACTTAATTAAAATAAAGTGTCATTATCACTTACAAGTGGATCCATGGGGTCCCAAAATTGACACAAAGATGCCCATGGTCGACCATGTATCAACCAATACGGTTAAGACACGTTTTAGTGTAATTTAGTATTATTATAATATTATTTTTTTTAACCCTTATTTACCGGATTTACCCTTTAACCATGGTAAATAAAATATTTACCGTAGTAATTATTCAAAATGTGTAAAAATAAAAGTTACCTATTTACACAATTTGAACATCCTGATTCCAAATATGGAATCCATTTTCCTAAATTCAAAACACAGAAGTGGCAGAAATTAATTTAAAATTAATTCCCGCTGTCAAAACAAAAAGCGTGTTTTTAAGAGATAATAACTATCAAAAGATTGACACTTGTTTATGTTCGGTTTAATTGTAAAATTATGTCCAATGATAAACATTAAATTGAATGGTAAAAATATATTCTAAATATACTTTAAAACCACTCAAATTCATAATTTATCACTATTAATTATTTTGATTAAAAAAGTTGTTTTTAATTAAAATTTAGAAATTTTCACTATTCATCAAAATATGAAAGTTATCCGAAATGTACCAAAATTTCACCCTAGGCTAATTTTGATATTCCGAATCCAAAAATGAAGTCCATTTTGAAATATATAATATATATGATTTCAAAAAGTAGGTATTACTATTCACAACGGCTAGTTTAATTAGTTGTGGTGTGTGTTAGAACTCGAGGTTGCGTACAACACACGCTATCGCATTATTCGAAGGGAAACGTACCGTAGAAGCTTGGGGTGTTACAGTGGTCCTCTAGGATTTTACAATGTGATTTCAATGTCCCTTAGGAGGTAATTTATGTTACAATTCATTTCCTCATTATTTTTCACATTGGGACACTAAGACCTATTTCTTATTTTTAGAGCCATGCTAACATTAGAATCTTAATGGATCAATTCAAAAACCTATATCTATATCGAATTATTGGTTCCTTCCCTTCACCGAGGGATAATGTGTGCCAATTATATATGTCTTAGGGATTGGGTGTGAATCCACACCGTCCGTGCTATATGACATTAAACATACAAGAACCAGAATCCTAAACACCTTATTTTAAACTGTTATCACCACATAAGATAAATGTCCAGAGTGGACCATGGTAGGGGTGGAACTAGTACCATCTTACTGGCCTCTCACTTTGTTCATTGAATCCATACACACCTGAGACATTCTTTGTGTAATCATCGACCCAATATACATGGTGTTTTGGTTATGGTGGCCATATCCTCCATATACATATGGACCCCTAATCAGGCATCACATTATAGTAAGTCCCAAATTTTGTTTCAATGGGATTATAACCATTCGTAATCCCCACTACGTTCATTGAATATTCAACTTTCATGACATGATATGTGGTCTTTATAGCCTCTTGTTTCTCATAGCGAGCATGAGTCACATGGGATTAGAGTAAGAATCAGCCATGAAATATTCTTTGTGAATCCTTCATGTGTAATCCCCATTCTTAACTCATCCAAACTATGCAGAATTTTATTTATTCTCCACTTTAGAAAGGCATGTTGTGAATCCTCTTTGATGTTCAAGCCCATCACCCTTTTGTCCCGACCATTTTATGTCAGGTCACCCACATCCCACATGACGTTAAACTATATCCCCCATTCATCCCATGTGACTTTAACTATATGAATTCAAACTACGAGAGTTTAGATACCTTTCTCTAATATAGGGTATATATGAAGCCTCCCTATGGTTCAACCCCAAAAAATGGTAAAATTTATTTTTCCCTTTGAAGGGATCCACTTCCTTGGTCCACCCCTTAGTGGTGTCAGACTAGTTCTTAGGCAGCTAACCATGTGGAAGACCCACACTAAATCCACACTCTTTCAACAAAGTGTGTCCCTATAGTGATTTGCTTCAATCCACGTGTATGCCCCAACATGTTGTCGGGTTTCGTCCCTTTGTGTACACCCCAATACTATTGCCCCATATCAGCACTATGTAGACAGTAATCTTTTCCCATTTTTAGAAAGGTATGTTGGAAGACACCCTGATGTTCAAGACCATCATTCACGTCACATCCTTGTCTCTCACTGATGCCTTTGTGTTTTGGGAATGTTATTCCCCAACCACGGGGTTCAACATTCTTTCGTTCACATCTATGTGTTCATCTTCACGAGTTGAAACCTTAGGTGACTCATCGCCCCATTCAAGAACTAGAAGGAAATTTATTAACTCCCACATGGATACATAAGAAACCTCTTTGAGGTTCAAGAACAACATCATCACCTTCGTATCGGTCCTTGGTTCCATCACACATCATTCAATCCTTTGAAACTCCACCCATATCTATCATGATTCAACCCATGCCTCCATGTCCCATTGAAATCTTGAAATCCATATGGGTAGATAACCATGTGTGAACCCCATTAATATCATTTCTATTTTGTACCACATTAGCCACTAACAATGAGTTAGCCCCAACATGTCTTCAGTTTGTTGTAAATTTTTTACACCCTGATCATATGATTAGCTCTATTGACCAAGGATGGTTTTGAGACCTGTCATCTATACACGGTACGTAGGAGGCCTATGTGAGGCTAAATCATAGAAAATGGTAATAATTGTTGTCCCCTTTTCTAGGATCTAATAATATTATCATCCTTCCTCATTGGGAATCTTGATCCACCCATCTAGTAAACCTACAATGTGCTCTCTCCTAGGTATGTACCCATCAGATCCTCTCTAATTAGTGTTCTGGTCATCCCAATTAGTCTTCACTATACCTTAAACTCGTGGCATACCCCATGTGAATCATGGGAAGGAGAGGAACTCCATGGAGACATGGTGATCTCAAATAATCCCATCCATTTAATATGGTATTCATCCTGATTTTGTGCCCTTGAGAAGTCCTATCACAAGGGGATGAAATCCAGCATTAATAGTGTTTCACCATCCAGATACAACTGTGATACCCAAGGTGATTAGTACCCAAACAGAATTTTTCTGCCCAGACATGACCCCATGGAATGTCTTGACTGAAGAAGTCTAATTAACCTATGTTCTGAATGATAATTAACTAGGAAGAGTTTCATGAACAAAGTCTTATTCTATAAGGGAGAACCAGAGTATGTGACAATTTCTTGGAAAGAATACATGGAAAGATATAATAAAATCCCATAATCCAATTTGATCATGGGGAAAACATCCCTGAATAAGCGACAGATGTCACCCTCCTTTTGAAAGAGGGAATGGTGAATGTGGGAAAATAGCCAACATATCTCGACAAATGGATGTATTCCTCGTATAAAAGCATCAGAATCAATCCATAATATGTAGCATAAGTATCACAAGTATCATTTGATTCCATGCCGAGTATCACAGTAGCATGTTATTCGATTCCCTTTATCACAGTAGTAGGTATTTCATGACCATGTCACATTTATAAAAGAATTCAATGGGTATGTCAAAAAAAATTGGGATTCCATTCCTAGTGTCACAATAATAGGGATTCCATTCACATTTCATAAAATAGTGGATGACATGCATAGTAACACAATAAAAGGGGATTCCAGGGTAGGTATCACATTAAGAGATTTCATTACCACGACACACATATGGTCATCATTTTAGTGTCACATTTATTATAGGATGTCACATACAATATTATATATAGGGTAATCATGCCTATACATCATTTATAAATGTACTCCATGAACATGTATATATTTACATAACATACATAAATTTCTTCATTCCAATTTACCAAAATTAATTGGGGTCTCCATCCACATACATCATAGTAGTGAAAATTAATCGTTGGATTTAAAATGTGATAAAAAATAATTCATAACTAATTAAAATTTCATAATAAGAAGGTCATGACAATTTTTTATTTTTATTCACTAGCATGGTAATACCACTCAACTCCATTAACTAATTATAATTATCTCACCTTGCAGTCATGTTAGAACCATTTAATAGATGGTTGGTCATGTAAGATTTTAATAATATCATGTAAAACCATGGGAAAACCTAAGAATGTATAAATATATTAAGGGGCCAAATGTTAAATGAATAAGGGACACTATAACAATTCTATCAAGGAAATTTAATTAATCATTCTTTAACTCTTCCTTTGAGAAACTATCAATGTATCTGACATGAAGCACAATTATTCATGTTATAAAACAATAATACCTGAGGTATAATACTAGAATACCTACCATAATATTTAATTATTCTATAGTTCTAAAATAGACCCTTAATTTGGCTTGAAGTTATAGATAATAGAAGAAACAATGAACAATTTGAAATTATAACATATGTTCTTTCCACTTAATAACTTTTTCAAGGGAAATAAAGATGAATAAACTCACATGATGAATTTTGATATTACAAGTGTCTATTCAATGAGACCAATATTGCATGAATTCATTTCTGGAAATCCAACATATCAATGAACCTATGTGGAAAATGCTTGAGAACAAAAAATAAAGGAAACATAATATTAACTAAAAAATAGAGAGAATGTGAAGAGGGGTTGATTTTTTTGATATAAGTGAAATTCAATAATTTCCATCAAAATATCGATGTTTCATAGTTTTGTTTCAATATGGTAAAAAGTTACATCAATAATGTGCATCCCACTACATCACATGGTTACTTAGACATTGTGTAATAAACTGTGTGCAAACTGTTCTTCATGATATTCTAAAAATGTTGGGCCCCTTTCATGGTTGTGCAAATGAACCAGTATAGTTTCCTCAAAAAATGCAGCTGCATGAATTCCTCTATCCACCACTCTAATGCTTACTCAATCTCTATTGGATGATTTACATGGTTTTTATTAATTGTGTGGTCAAGTTTTCTTTAACAAAAACAAGCCCCTTGGATCCAAACAAGGTCCTTAGGCCCCTTATAACCTCAATGGTTCATTAGAAATCCATATTAAGTTAAAACGTAGGAGTTATAATAAATATCATACTATCCATACCACATATAAAAACTATGTTCATAAATTTGCAATATAATTGGGGAACGAAGCATGTGTTTCTCAATGAAAAATCATACACAACTATTTATTATAATTACATCAAAGGAGATTAAGTAGTCAACGAGGAACATCCATATAATGATCATAAGGATCAATGTCTTGATGTTTGGAGCATGAAGTTATGATGTAATGTATGTTCCTTGGATCTAGAAGACTTGATTGAGGGGTGCCTATTGAATGTTAAGTATTAATTTTGAAACATTATTATTTTTAATTTATGAGGTTGTGATATCTCTAGATGAATATTACACCATAATAAGGATATGAATAAATTGGATTCTAATTATAAGCAATGATAAAATGATTTTTAATGTTCTAAGATAAAGGATGTTCTTGACGAACATTTGAATACTTTTTTGTTCTTGCATGAATAACACAAAAACTCATATATGAATATAATAAGATATTTTAAATAGGAATATCAATTTTGTGATTCATTATAAAGTCACATAACTAGAAAGTATATTGAATCAAGTGAGTTTATATTGAAAAATCCCACACCACAATTTAATTATTGTAAAAGATTTTTTTTTTGGATTAATATCTAAATCAATGGGAGTTGATAGGGAAATGAATATCTTCACACATTAAGGTTGAATCTTTTAAAAATCCATGTAAAATATTTATATTAAGTTATATCTATATCATAATTTATAAGTGGTTTGGGATAATACAAAATATCGATTCCTTTTAATTGTTAACAGAGGTTCGATCCACATTTAATTATAATGTTTTTTATGTTTAACTTAATTGGTCAAAAGATGGTCACTACTGATTCACCACCCCCCCTTAGAGTGACTTTACATCCATTTGTATTCTATAATTGTGTATGGGATATGGTTAAATATGATTGGATCTAGAATTTTATTCTTTTTTTGTTTATCTATTATAAATGAAGATTTGTTTTCTAAGATTTTAAAAAAAATCTCCTCCAAAATGTATTAATGGTAAGTTCGAGATGATTAAAATAAGTATTTTTCATTGTTTTTATAATATGTAGGTTTTGAAAAAAATAATGAATTACCATTATAATATTAAATCTAAATTTAATTGTATGTTATCCTCTAAATATATATATAATGAAGAACCCCCATTAATAGAATAAAAAGTGTGTGCTAAACATTTATGTTATTCTGATAAAATTTATCACCCAGAATAACAATATTATAGCTATATTAAGCATGATTTTATTGATAATGTTGAGGATTTTTACTTCGATGTCAGTGGTTGAATAAAAATATATCATATTGATTTAATCACATATATAATTTTATTATTCATGGTATTATAGGATGAAAAATCATAAATGTAAGTGGATCTTGGTGTGATTGATAATGGAATAGGAAATATGTTTTGAGAGTGTTAAAAATTTAATAGACTAACTGAAGGCGTGGAATTATAGGGTTTAAATTCTATATATAAGATTAACCATACATAAAAGTAAATATAAAGGTTGGTTTTATGAGAACTTTTATTCAAATGAGGTTTCAATGAAAATATATATGCCCTAGAATATAACCACAATGTAATTACTAAGAATAAAATATGTTACTATGTTTCCTAAATAAAATATAAAAAAGGTTATTGTAGATTGTGAAGTGAAACTAATGGTGTGTAAAAAATATATTTATATTTATATTGTCTAATGTTTAAAATAAAACAGAATAACATAGAACCCTCTCACATCGAATCTTCACATAATGCAGAAAAAAGATCATTTGGGTATGTTTCTATGGAAAGTATTACATCTAAAAATACACAATATTATTATTTTATGAATATGAAATAATTCATGGAAATGTATTCTGATTAGTTTAATAAAAATAAAACTCAATATTTTAATGAACCTGTAAGCACTAAATCTGTTTCCATTAACTATTGGTTAGAGGTTGGTATGAATATTATTAAATAAAAATATGAAAACCACCACTACGGTAAAGGTGAATTCCTTAGAAGAAAAAGTTATGAGTTACCCAAATATGTTTGAAAGGAAAACAATGTAAATATACAGAATGAATAAATTTTAGAATAACCTTTCACCATCCAAAATTCATAAAAACATAATAATCCAAAATTTAATTAGTGTTATTGGTGTTATGGAATTATTAAGCACATGAATAATAGTTATTGGAATAATATTTCATGGTATGTCAATATAATATGAAAAATAATAATGGGATCAAAATGAAAAAATTATTTAATTATACCCATCCATTGTGAATGATGAAAATTCCATTGACATTAAGTATATTTGAGAATCGTGAAATGTTTTTTGAAGGTGTGGAAAATTTTTCAAGAGGAGTGTTGATTTACAACTTCCAAAAATAACTGAATAATAACTTATTATTTAGTGACCCATAATCTGAGGTATAATAAAAAATATAGAATATAAGTGTACACTAAGGTGAACATAAAGGTAATTAAAGAACAAGGCTCTACCAAAGTACTATGTTTCTTAAGATTTCAATCCCCAAAAATATGAACATTACATGCAATAAGATGCTACAAGATGCTTTTGAAAATTCAAGGAATGTTAAAAATAATGAATGTAATACTATTAACCCAATATACTCAATCCCCAAAAGTAATTGTATCATGGTAATGATGGAATATATTACTGATGAAGAAGTTGAATTTCAATGAATTTTACCACTGAAGACTAACATATTGGATGATGACTGGTTGTGTTGAAGGTATATGTTCGATTTACACACTAATAAAAATTACATGAAAATTTACATGGGAATGATATTTCGGAGAAACAAACAAGCATGCATATTATAAAAAAATTATTTTTGTGAAATAAAACTATTAGTTCTAGTATAAAGGATACGACTAAAGGATTTTCTGATTTTTTAGTAGGAATTGTTCGAGGAAGTAATAAAGTTAGAAGTAGATGAAAAGTTGAATTCAAGGACACTTAAAATTATTGTTAAAAATTATACTCAACAAAAATTAAAGTATAATATAATAGTGAATAAATCCACACAACCAATTAAGAATGAATCATATAAATCTATGGTTATATGGATGTAAAAAATTGTAGATAATGTGAAGTGTGTTTCTGGAATGAGAAAATGTTATCATCCCAATAAATATAATTTAACATAATAGAGTATCAATATAATTCCTTGAATTGTATTTGATATAAAATATTAGAATTGGATTTATTTTGATATATTATAGGGGGAGCCTTGAAGAGAGGATGATGTACCTGGAGGCTGAATATCCAAGAGATAATAAAAAATATATAATGAAAATATAGGGAATATAATATGTTATCATATTTGTGGTACAATATTTATACTCTCCCACCTTCATAATAAAAATTGTGATTAAATTAAAAGGGGTTTAAAATTATTTCTTTGTGGATAATTATTAATTATCTATAAAAGAGAGAGAAACCTTCTTTTTTTTATTCTTATTTTTTTTATTTTCTGATATAAATTTTTTAATGTCAGTGGAATAATTATCTGATGAATATATAAAGAAATAATATTTTATAAAATATGGCATCAATATTTTTTTATGTTAAACAATAATGTTTGGGTTAATCACTTTTATTTTATAGACCATGCATTTCCCACATAGGCATAGATTTGGTTGAATTTGGAAAAAATGATTTATTAAAAATGAAGTTGTCTTTCTATAAATATATCCAGTTATATAGAAAAGTAGTCTCTGACTTTAAATACCCATAAGAATTATTTATAAGATAATAAGAATATGTTTTCAACAAGGTGGGCTGAAAGCACATTGAATTAAATGATAATTTGATAGTGAGAAAAAATATAATGGGGGGACTTCTGTTCCCATTAGATGATGATGATAATATATTTTATTTGTTTTAAATATTTTATAGAACATCAATGAAAATTTTAAATGATAAAAATATTCCTATAGGTGTTTTAGAAGAATAATAATTATTAGAACATACTCTGGAAGGATAAACCATCAAATTAAGGAACATATATAGATGTAATAATAGATGGATGTTGATAATTCTTATTATTATTCTATCATAAGTCCACCCGAATAAATTATTCTACAGAAGAGAAAAAATGGAATAATGAGATTTATATATTCAGGATCTATTTTGAGAATATTTCTAAATTTAATGATGAAATGTTTTATTAGTGTTATGATAGGTAAAATAAAAATATATAAAAATTGGTTTATCATGAATTATCCATTCATGAAATATTATTGTAGAATTAGTCATCATTATATTTTTTATTATAACAGAAGGATAATGATGTGTGATAATCTTATTATTATGTTCAATAATTTAATATTAGTTGATGGTGATATTTTAGATCCTAAAAATATTATAAAGTATATTTAATGAATATAGAAATCCAAATTGTATGAAATTTCGATGATGTTTTTTTTCGAATCAATATGAAAAATTAATGAATTGAAAACAACCATAAGATGTGTTGAAAAAAATCTCATGAAGGAATTACCCAATATTATATTTTAAAAAAATTTGAAATCCTCGACATATGAAATGTATTTTAGCCTAGAAAGAGATTCAAAAAGGAGAGATGATATGTTTTTTTATAATGTTCAAATAATATATACATTATTTTATATGTCACATAATATTATATGTTTATAGAAGAAAAAATATGTAACATTATCTCTTATGGGTTTCATTGAAAACATAATAAATCATTATATGAATGATATAGTTTATAAAAAGTGTCCTAATCTACATAATATCAGATGATGAAGACTAGATCTGAGTGTAACAGAAAGCTAGATCATCTGATGATAAGATATTATGTTATGATATAAGCTTTGGATATTGTTAATACACAATATTTGTGTTAATAAAATAATAAGTGACTGATTTAATGATTTGATTAATAAAAGATATAAATAACAATAAAATAACTTATACTATAGAATGATTGGATCAGAAATAATGATTAATGTAAAATGAGTTTGGAAAATATTTGTGGAATTTAAAAGCATCAAAAACTATAATCTAGTGCTCAGCTGATCGACTAAAGAACCTAAAACATAAATTTCAACTAAATAAAATAGAATCAATCATATTATACTAGAATCACATAAGTTAATCTGGAAAATGTTATAAGAATTATATGTGGTTAAATAATTATTTTATGGGAAAGAATAATTTTAATGAGCATGTTGAATTGGAATAAAAATTTATAAATGAATTACCAGAGAACATATCAATTTATAAATTGACACCCTCTGAGGTTGCTGTGGTGTAAATTCAAATTATATTATTCATCGAATTAAATTCCACGATCCAAGATATGATATTTGAATGAATTGAAGATATTTTATGTTGAGTTTTCCGAGGACATTAATTAATTTAAAATAATGATATCTAAGCATTATATTAAAGGAGTTAAAATTAAACAGGTTAGATAATTGGAATCATCCAATTTAACCTACACATTACCTATATTATCCATATATGTATTACCTGTATAAATATGGAACAAAAATATTTTTTTATAAAAAATAAATGTGAAAGATATTGATTATAAAGTAATTTAAGGATATAAATCATCTAAATACGAATAGATATTTGATGAATAAAAGGTTTAATTGTGTGAATATTTTATTATGATATTCAGAAGGAATGTAATTTCTATATATCTAAAATACTAGAAGCAGTAGATCATGTCCTATAGAATCCCGCCTTTTTATCAAATAAACGTTCATTAAATTTTGCAAAATTGAGGATCTTTAGGGTTTAGTTTCTTGGAAACCAGGAACTTAAAACATGAAAACATAAAACATTCTTCTTAAACACTTGAAGGCTTCTCCTCATGTTCATCCTAGGTTCATTACTGCATCTCATAACCTAGGGACATACATCAAAAGAAAGGGTGAGCAGAAGGCCCAGTAATGGAATCAAGAGAAACATTTTACATGTGAACTTGAGATACTTCAATAAGGCCATGAAAAGAACATTAAGGTATGAGAAAGAAATCGTGAGGCATATCATAATAAAAATAACATTTTTCATAACATTAAGATGTGGCTACATCATTTAATATAGACAATCATGAACATATCACCAAGGTCCATCCCCAAGGTGTCATTCAAAAAAAATTAAAAAAGGTTATTCACCAAGATATCGTGAAAATTGTACTCTCTAGTGCTTACATCATTACCCAATGCAATGGGGCGCTATCAGGGCGCACCCTTAAATTGTAATCTCTAGTGGTTACATCATTACCCAATGCATTGGAGCGCAATCAGGGCGCACCCTTAAATTTTCCTTTATTATAATGTGAGACACATATATCATAATCAATAATTTCATAAACAACCCATATAGCATAAAAGAAATGGGTTTCATTTCATCATCATAACGTTTTAAAAACTACTTTTAAAGACATGATCTTTATGTCACTTTAAACCAATGAAAAAGGAAAGCGGGTTTCATGTATGTAAATCCCAGAATTTAAAATAGAACATTTTTATATATATGTGAATACCCTTTTAGAAATACGATCTTTGAGTATTAACTTAATAACATAAAATAATTTTGAGAAAAGAGAGAGACATTTTGAGACGAAAATCCTGCAGCATAACGACTACGTTTCGGGGTTTTAGATAACATTGAAAGAGAGGGGACATGGGTCAAACATTCATAAATGACCCATAAAACAGTAGAGGGGAAGAATATGAAGGATTTATGAACATGGTAATGATATTTGGAAGATGTACCATATGAAATGAAGAACATGAAATGAAGACAAAATAATATTTCTCTTATGAAAATTCGGCAGCCTAACAGTGGCACTTAAACATCAATAAAAATGAATTGACAAGATCAATTAGGGTCTCTCATCATATTAACATAAAAGATCAGTATGATAGATTTAGAGATCATACACCAACATAATAAAAGGAACATGAAAGAATTTACATGAAAGTAGAACTTCAAAATGAGAAGGGTGAAGACCCACTTAAAATTTCGGCAGCCTAACAACGTCACTTAAAACTTCAAAATACTGAATTGAAGAGATAAAATGAGGTATATCATTATTAGATCATAAAATATCAGTATGATAAATATATATATCATACCCCAACATAATAAAAAGTAACTTGAAAGAATTGACATGAATTTAGAACTTCAAAATGAGAAGGGTGAAGAACCACTTAAAAATTCGGCAGCCTAACAGCGTCACATAAAACTTCAAAGTACTGAATTGACGATATCAAATGGGGTCTCTCATTATTAGATCATAAAATATCAGTATGATAAATATAGAGATCATACCCCAACATAATAAAAGGAACATGAAAGAATTGACATGAAAGTAGAACTCCAAAATGAGATGGGTGAAGAACCACTTAAAAATTCGGCTGCCTAATGGCGTCACTTAAAACTTTGAAATACTGAATTGAAGAGATAAAATGGGGTCTCTCATCATTAGATAATAGAAGATAAATATGATAAATATAGAGATAATACCCCAAAATAATAAAAAGGAACTTGAAATACTTGACATGAAAGTGGAACTTTGAAAAAAATGAGGAGGGTGAAAGAATCCCTTAAAAATTCGGCAGCCTAATGGCGCCACTTAAAACTTCATAAAATGAAATGATGAGAGTAAGAGGGGGTCTATAATCATATGAACATAAAATGGACAGTATAATGAATATAAAATAACATCCTCCAACATAAGAACATGGAGTATAAAATAATTGACATAAAAGAGATCACTTGAAAAGAAATAGAGGGGTCAGATCCCTTACCATAAAATGTAACTCTTAAACCTCAATGGATGGGACATTGAGGGCTTGAGGGAACCTTGGGAGGACTACTTGGGAGGTAATGAGACCAGAACTCCGTTGGGGAAGAGTGGGGAGTCGAATGAATGATAGGATGACTTGGTATTTATAGGGAAAGTGAGGGGACAAGGCATTAATGGCCAAGGGAAACCTCACATGTGCTTTTCTCAAACCCATGTGCTCTCCCTTGGCATTTACCATGGATTTAGGACACATGGGGCCCCCAAAACAATAATTCATCACCATTGGCCGACCAACCCTTAAAAGATCTCATGACATCATTATGACACAGTTATGATGTCATTAAACATACTGAAACCCTAAAACTATATTATCACTATTCACTGAAAATTCAACTTTCTCAGAAAGATCCCAAAATTTTACCTTAATCAAATATAAATGCTCTGATTTCAAAAATGAACTCCATTTTATAAAAATAATTTTCTAAATATTTTTATTTTATTTTTCAAATAAATACACTATTCACGGAAAATTCATTTTTTCAGAAAAAACCCCAAAAAATACCATAACATAATATCGGTGCTCTGAGTTCAAAAATGAAATCCATTTTATAAAAATAATTTTCTAAATATTTTTAATTTAATTTTTAATTAAAAAACACTATTCACCCGAAAAAAACTAATACTTGAATAATAATTCATGAAACAATTATTTAAACATTTTATTGAATCACATTACTTAATCAAGGTGCCTAGATTAGTTTAAAACATTCTTTAAGTGCGATTACTAATCCATTTGGTCATATTTCTAATCCTAATCATAAAATCACTATTCATAATTTACTATTCATCAAAAATCAAGTTGATCTTATTAGACTCCAAATTTTGTACTGAACATAATTGTAGAAGACCATTTTTTGAAAATCATTACACATTTTTAATTATTTAAGGTTTACATAAACATTTTTAAAATATCCTTTTACTAAAATTCAACAAAAATATGCCTACTATATTTATCCGGTCATTTGAAAATTCATAAACATCATCATAAGAAGAAATCCCAATTTTTATTTAAAACAATGGATTACATAAGGCAGTTACGGTCTTCTTACATAGCCCCTTATCACACCAGCATAGGACCAAATTGTAAGGTGTGCTAAGGTGAGAGAGTCCGAGGGAGGCTCGACCAACATTGCCCAAGTAGTAATTTCTATCAGTTTTAACTTCTCGCGAAGGTGATTCCGTTCTAGCATCACATGATGAAGTTCAGCTTGGGTTTGGTCCAGAGCAAAGCCCAATGGTGCTACCTCCTTCACAAGTTCTGTTAGATGGGATTCGATCGGTCCAAGACTACTAGGTGAGGCCATTGAATATTCTTTCTATAATAATTAACCAAGATTACTTGTATTTAGAGACAATAATCAAAACATTTTGTTCACAACGGTCATATTGACCGATGGTCATATAACAGTCAGAACCCAATGGTCTCATTTTAATTATAATCATGTTTATCAAATAAAAAAATTTTGTTGAGTATAAAAATAAACTAAAATAACACGTGAAATTAGGAAAAAATATTTATTCAAAATTTCGGGCCGTTACAATCTTCCCCCCTTAATAAATTGCGTCCTCGCAATTTTAAAAATTGGGTTTTGAAATTTCATTGAAAGTCCCACATCGGAAAAAGAGTCAGTGACACCATTACTTTAAAAGAAAGAAAAGGAAGTACAAAGGCCACCCGAGTTTACTCATACTAGGACTCCATGTAGGAAACATGGACATGGAGGAGAAAACAAAGGGTCATGTCCTAAAGGAGAGTGATATAAAACATGATTAGGAGGAAGTTAACCACTAGAAAATCCCAAAATTATGATGTGTGCAAGCGGTCTTTGATTACATAGTAGGAAATGTAAACCAACAACGTTTTTGTTTTATGTTCCTTTTCATAACTTTGAGGAATTCATTTAAATCATAGAAAAAAAATAAGCAAATATATCTAACTTCATGTAGAGTTTCATCCATTAATAAGTTTCTACCCAAAACTAATCTTTTCTCCAAACTATGAGCATTAAAAACTACTTTGTCTCATCAAAACACAAGAATCATCTTCTAGAGAATCACATAATCCACAAAAGTTTAACTATATATTTCTTTTATCTTTAAACATTATCCCAAAAACCGAAAGGGTAAGGTAAAACAACTCTTCAAAAAGAACGAATCCCATAGGAATGGAAACTACTTTTAAATATTCAAAGTTCCATGGTACTACCCAAAGTTCATCATTGTCCATTCCATAAATAACGATCCTTAAAATTCCTCAAAATAAACCAAACTAAGATTTAAACCCAAATACAAGAAGAATTAGATAACATAGTCTTCAAAATAATCTCCATTGTTCATCTCCAAACAACATCAACCACTCCTAAAATCTTATAACAAAAGTATCTAACCTAAATATATTTAACCCAAGATAGGTTAATCATTCCCATAAGTAACCTAAATTACTATAGGTCCACCGTAAATTCATCGATTCTTCAAAATATTAGTAAACCTTATTCCTCAATGAAAATACCATTGTAATATATTTACCTCGATCATATAGGGTCCCCAAAATAGTGAATGTCTTCCAAAATAAAAATCATATTTTAATCCCCTAATTATCCCTGTCATATTAATACGACAATCGTCGTATTTCCTATCACATTGGTTGTTGGGACATGTTCTTCCATTTCCCACCATTCACTAAGAAGAGAAAGCATAATTAGGGGCTTAAGTACATAGCCAATAATCCTGAAAATGAAATGAAAGCATATAAGGATAACTTGTAGAAGAAAAGTATACCCTAACTTGGGATCCCCTAGGTTTCAATCTAGGTTATCCATGATCATATATTCTTATGTGAATCTTTATTTTATTTTATCATTGTTCCATTAATAATGGTTCATATCAAGATTATGAATTTACCAAAGCATATCCCCCGGGAGTGTCGTAACCAAGAGTGCAGCAAGGCCCGTTGTCGTGTACCAGTTCCCATTCGAGTCTAGCTCAAAGCGATGTTTTCAGGTTATAACCCTATGTACATCTGTGCTAGAGCCACCTCTACCTGCTCGTATCCAGACATGGATGTATTTTCTTGGCAACCCCTTAGTCAATAGTCACCAAAATACCATGAAGATTTCCTATATTTTAACTTTTCTATAGGCTTCTTCCTAAAGTTTTCATATCCTAATTTCCACAAATAACTAAACCATACATTGATACCAACTATAGAATCCAGCCTTTTTTCAAATAAACTTTCATTAAATTTTTCAAAACTGAGTAACTTTAGGGTTTAGTGTCTTGGAAACCAGGAACATAAAACATGAAAACAGAAAACATTCTTCTACAACACTTGAAGGCTTCTCGTCATGTTCATCCTAGGTTCATTACTGCATCTCATAACCTGGGGACATACATAAAAATAAAGGGTGATAAGAAGGCCCAGTAATGGAAACA
Organism: Viscum album; assembly: GCA_963277665.1. Classification (NCBI taxonomy): domain Eukaryota; kingdom Viridiplantae; phylum Streptophyta; class Magnoliopsida; order Santalales; family Viscaceae; genus Viscum; species Viscum album. The sequence continues at coordinate 1,719,106,618 of OY728130.1, forward strand.
AGAGAAACATTTTACATGTGAACTTGAGATACTTCAATAAGGCCATGAAAAGAACTTTAAGTCATGAGAAAGAAATCATGAGGAATATCATAATAAAAATAACATTTTTCATAACTATAATATGTGGCTACATCATTTAATATAGACAATCATGAACATATCACCAAGGTCCATCCCCAAGGTGTCATTAAAAAAATTACCAAGGTTATTCACCAAGATATCGTGAAAATTGTAATCTCTAGTGGTTACATCATTACCCAATGCAATGGGGCGCTATCAGGGCGCACCCTTAAATTGTAATCTCTAGTGGTTACATAATTACCCAATGCATTGGAGCGCTATCAGGGCGCACCCTTAAATTTGACTTTATTATAATGTGATCCACGTATATCATCATCAATAATTTCCTAAACAACCCATATAGCATAAAAGAAATGGGTTTCATTTCATCATCATAACGTTTTAAAAACTGTTTTTAAAGACATGATCTTTATGTCACTTTAAACCCACGAAAAGGGAAAGCGGGTTTCATGTATGTAAATTCCAGAATTTAAAATTGAACATTTTGATATATATGTGAATACCGTTGTAGAAATATGATCTTTTATTATTCAATTAATAACATAAAATAATTTTGAGAAAAGAGAGAGACATTTTGAGACGAAAATCCAGCAGCATAACGACTACGTTTCGGGGTTTTAGATAACATTGAAAGAGAGGGGACATGGGTCAAACATTCATAAATGACCCATAAAACCGTAGAGGGACATAAAATGAAGGATTTATGAACATGGTAATGATATTTGGAAGATGTAACATATGAAATGAAGAACATGAAATTAAGAAAAAATAATATTTCTCTTATGAAAATTCGGCAGCCTAACAGTGGCACTTAATCTTCAATAAATATGAATTGACGAGATCAAATAGGGTCTCTCATCATATGAACATAAAAGATCAGTATGATAGATTTAGAGATCATACACCAACATAATAAAAGGATCTTGAAAGAATTGACATGAAATTAGAACTTCAAAATGAGAAGGATGAAGAACCACTTAAAAATTCGGCAGCCTAACGGCGTCACTTAAAACTTCAAAATAACGAATTGAAGAGATCAAATGAGGTCTCTCATAATTAGATCATAAAAGGTCAGTATGATAAATATAGATATCATACCCCAACATAATAAAAAGTTACTTGAACAAATTGACATGAAAGTAGAACTTCAAAATGAGAAGGGTGAAGAACCACTTAAAAATTCGGCAGCCTAACGGCGTCACATAAAACTTCAAAATTTGGAATTGAAGATATCAAATGGGGTCTCTCATCGTTATATCATAAAATATCAGTATGATAAATATAGAGATCATACCCCAACATAATAAAATGAACTTGAAAGAATTGACATGAAAGTATAACTTCAAAATGAGAAGGGTGAAGAACCACTTAAAAATTCGGCAGCCTAACAGCGTCACTTAAAACATCGAAATACTGAATTGAAGAGATCAAATTGGGTATCTCATAATTAGATCATAAAAGATCAGTATGATAAATATAGATATCATACCCCAACATAATAAAAAGGAACTTGAAAGATTTGACATGAAAGTAGAACTTTGAAAAGAATGAGGAGGGTGAAAAAATCCCTTAAAAATTCGGCAGCCTAACAGCGCCACTTAAAACTTCATAAAATGAAATGATGAGAGTAAGAGGGGGTCTCTCATCATATGAACATAAAATGGACATTATATTGAATATAAAAGAACATCCTCCAACATAAGAACATGGAGTATAAAAAAATGGACATAAAAGAGATCACTTGAAAAGAAATAGAGGGGTCGGATCCCTTACCGTAAAATGTAACTCTTAAACCTCAAAGGATGGGACCTTGAGGGATTGGGGGCACCTTGGGAGGACTCCTTGGGAGGTAATGTGACCAGAACTTCGTTGGGGAAGAGTGGGGAGTCTAATGGATGAGAGGAGGGCTTGGTATTTATAGGGAAAGTGAGGGGACAAGGCATTAATGGCCACGGGACACCTCACATGTGCTTTTCTCAAACCCATGTGCTCTCCCTTGGCATTTACCATGGATTTAGGCCACATGGGGCCCCCAAAACAATACTTAATAACCCATGGCCGGACAACCCTTAAAATATCTCATGACATCATCATGACACAGTTATGATGTCATTAAACATAGCGAAACCCTAAAACCGTATTTTCACTATTCACTGAAAATTCTACTTTCTCAGAAAGATCCCAAAATTTTACCTTAATCAAATAACAATGCTCTGATTTCAAAAATGAACTCCATTTTATAAAATTAATTTTCTAAATATTTTTATTTTATTTTTTAAATAAATACACTATTCACTGAAAATTCATTTTTTCAGAAAAAACCCCAAAAATTACAATAACATAATATCGGTGCTCTGAGTTCAAAAATGAAATCCATTTTATAAAAATAATTTTCTATATATTTTTAATTTAATTTTTAATTAAAAAACACTATTCATCTGAAAAAACTAATACTTGAATAATAATTTATGAAACCGTTATTTAACCATTTTATTGAATCACATTACTTAATAAATGTGCCTAGATTAGTTTAAAACTTTTTTAAGTGATTTTACTAATCCATTTGGTCATATTACTAATCCTAATCATAAAATCACTATTTATAATTTACTATTCATCAAAAATCAAGTTGATCTTATTAGACTCCAAATTTTGTACTGAACATAATTGTAGAATACCATTTTTTGTAAATCATTACACATTTTTGATTATTTAAGGTTTACATAAACATTTTAAAATATCCCTTTTCTAAAATTCATCAAAAATATGCATACTATATTTATCCGGTCATTTGAAAATTCATAAACATCATCATAAGAAGAAATACCAATTTTTATTTAAAACAAAGGATTACACAAGGTAGTTACGGTCTTCTTACATAGACCCTTATCACACCAGCATAGGACCTAAGTGTAAGGTGTGCTATGGTGAGAGAGTCCGAGGGAGGCTCGGCCAACATTGCCCGAGTATTAATTTCTATCAGTTTGAACTTCTCGTGAAGGCGATTCCGTTCTAGCTTCACATGATGAAGTTCAGCTTGGGTTTGGTCCAAAGCAAAGCCCAATGGTGCTACCTCCTTCCCAAGTTCTGTTAGATGGGATTAGATCGGTCCAAGACTACTAGGTGAGGCCATAGAATCTTCTTTCTATAATTATTAACCAAGATTACTTGTATTTAGAGACAATAATCAAAACATTTTGTTCACAGCGATCATTTTGACCGATGGTCATATAACAGTCAGAACCCAATTGTCTCATTTTAATTATAATCATGTTTATAAAATAAAACATCTTTGTTGAGTATAAAAATAAAATAAAATAACACATGAAATTTGGAAACAATATTTATTCAAAATTTCGGGTCGTTACATGTCCAATGTCAAGAACTAATTTTTGGATGTTCCAAATGTAAAAGTATGAGGATGTAAAATATATATAAGGAAAACATACAGAATGTAGGGTTTGGATGACATGAATTCTAACTATAACCAATGATTATTTGGAATTATAATCACCATCCATGGGGAAGATCTTGATAATTGTGAAATAGTTTTTTGTTCAGGTATAAATAATTTAAAAATTACAATCGATAAATAAGAGGATCTTTCTTAGAGATAACTCTACTATGGTATAGAGTTTAAAGATTCTTCACATGAATAATTTCATTAATAAAATAAGTTAAGATTATATATTCCCACTATTCATTTTAATTGATAAAAATTATTATTATTCGATGAATCTATCACTCGATGAGTGTCGAAATGGATATGAGTAGGTTGTCACATTGAGGATGAACCTTGAAAAAATACCAATGTATACTTTTCATCAAATTTTCTATAATGAATATATGAAATTTGGTAAAGGGTCACACAAAATGTAAATAAATTTTAATCAATAATAGAGGATTGATCAACCTAACAAAATGAAGTTGTATTGTTAATATTAATTGGTAAATACATATTCATTAATAAGTCATCCCCTTCTATAATAGTGTTCTTAGACGATCCTTTAGAATATCATGTGGCTATTATTTCATAATTTATGTTTACTATAAATTGATTAATTCAAAAAATTATGGGTGTTTATGGATGAGACAAGTGCACATGGAATTAATGAAATCTATAAAATAATGGATGGATTTATTGGATCATAATACAAGGTACATGGTCTTGGATTTATTTGTGTCTCCTTATAATTTGGTAATTTACTGTTTGGGTTCCTCAATTTTTAATCAACAAACAAGATTCATAATTTTTTGAGAGTTACATATAGGTTTGAAATGGGATCATGGTGGAAAAATAATCAACATCTATTGTATTTAATTATAATCAATTTTATGTTGGAACCTTTTTTGAAATTTTTTTTGGTTGTTCTCTTTATTATTTGATTTGAGGTGTGCGCTATTTTTCCTAAATGAAAATAATGTTTTAGTTTTTAAAAATAATTATAATTAGAGATTTGGTGAAATATTAATTTCAATTAAAATAACGGATTCAAGAAATATGTTCTAAAATGATATTTCAAATTTGAAATGTTGGCTTCTTTGGATTTTTTGATGGGTTTAGGTAATGGAACATGCATGAGTAAATCAAAATGAGATTCCATTTTATAAGGTTTTAAAAGATGTATTTTTCACGGATTCTATTTGTATTCTTATGTTGATTATGTGAGTTGGATTTGGTATGTTTATTCATGTTTTAATGATTCCATATTTTATAATGCTTGAATTATGATTGTGCATGTAATTTATGATTCAATTTGGATTATATTAATGAAAAATGATTCCTGTTTTTTGTGGTATCCCCATGGTAACTTATTATGAATTGTAATTTATCATCTGTGTGGGAATCACTATGAAATATTTTATTTCATAATAATGCACGGGTTGTTAGGGTATCCATGCGACTCATTTGTTTTGGTATCAAATTAATAATTGGTCTAGATGAATGCAATGAACCACATTGAGGTTCGAGATTATTAGTTGATCTTGTTTAAAGCATGAGAGTAGGTATTGAGGGATGGGTTCCCCAAGGATGAGTTCATGAACAATGTAATGGGTTTCAACCCATGATTGTTTTTTTTTCAATGAGTGATGACTATATGTATGATTGTAACCTACCAACGATATGTGAGGATTGGTTAGGTGATTCATGTGAACTCTAAAGATTCCATTTGTATCGGTCCATGTGACTTAGGTGACCTCTAATACGTCTTTGTGGATGGGTATATGTGCTTTTAGTTACCTCACTTATGTCAATAGGGATGTTATGACATACATGTATGACATTTCTATTAGTTTTAGGTTAATTATTTACCTATAATTAGGTCATTATATGGAAAGAATCATAGATTATGGACCTACCTAGAATGATAAAGGATGGTTCAAATTTTAAAAATATATGAATCATCTATTCCCCTCTGAGTTTTATGTGGTGATCTGGAAAATTCATTACATTGATTTATTAGGTCCTTGATGAACATTATAATAATTGGAACTCATCGATGCATCACTAAGAGTGGGTACACCTATGGTATGTGGTGAATTATTTGTTTTGACATTGTACCAAATTTGGTTCGTTCTGGTATCATGGTTGAATGATTAGAACTCAATAAATTACACTATATATAAATGTATTATATTCACAAATAAATTATCATTACTACAATATATATTTATAAATCATTGTGGATTGTTAATTAGTAATTTTACATATCCCATACATATGAAAATAGTATGGGTTTTATGTATATGGTTAAAACATATTGTCTTCTATTTGGTCAGTGGTATCACATGGAGTTAGAAACATAGACTATATAGAGTAGGTTGTGGAGCCCTAGGATTTGATTGGAAGATTATGTGATTTTTACAGAAGGATGGTGAGTTTAGTTTTCAAAAATATTTTATAATGTAATGAAAAATAGGATATTTATAATACATCAATCATTCACTATTATATATTTTGTTCACCACTTTTATGGTTGACAAATCATATATATCGATTAACATCATTTATTACAGACTGTGGGTTCCCTATGTTTCTCCATATTATATTATCTATAGGTTTCTGGGATGTATGTTATATAAATGTGTCTTAATAAATTTTTTATAGATTTAGAAATCACCATTGTTCTTTTTATTATAGGGTACAATCCCACCATAAATATGCTGGGTTTTATCCTCTATTACAGTACATTTAGCATATAATGAGGTACCCCAATAGTGTTGGATCATCCATTTATATGGTTCATTTTAGTTTCAAATGAAGAGGAATTATAATTTCATATCATAGAATTTATTTTTATGGGATTGTTTAATTAGTGGTGGATTTGGTTAATTGGATCATAATAAATTGACGGATTGAATTTATAACCAACAAGACATTGGCTATAACTTGAGTTTCAAGGGGATATTTTATTTTTAGATTAGGCACTCTTAGGGGAGTTATGTTTTGTCTTGGACTAAGAATAGATATGTGTAAAAGATATGGTTTTGTATAATTTAGTGTCTTCGACTATAGTCTATATTTTTTTTTCATGAATCATTAGAGTGTAATGTTGAGGGCTTGATTCACATACTCATAAGAGGTTTTTTTGATGTGAAACCTTGTAAGAATCCATATTTATTAAAAAATTATAATAAAATAAATTTCATCATATATATATAATGTAATTTTTTACTATATTAATATGGATATTATTGGATTCGTTTCATAGTTTTTTTATTGGTTGTGATTGGGTTTTCTTGTATATTAATTGGAATTTTTTTCAGGATATTTTTCCGATAATGATAGATCCCAAATTCTGAAAATAAAATGTATCTAGTAGCACAAGGTGTCAAAAAAAGGTTTCTTTGACATATTCTAAATGGGTCATTGAGAATGTGATTTTGGAATTTGTTGTCATTTTTAGGTTTGAAATAAAATAATTAAAATATTATTTAAAATTTATTTGAGAATGGATATTGGGAAGTGAAATATGTTTTTTGTGAAATTGGAAGGTTATGTCAGAGATTTTGCAATTTTTAAATGAAAACAACTATGATACCAAATGTTTTTTGAAATCAAATGTGAGTACTGGTGTTTGTAAAAATTTTTAAATGGTTCTCAAAATATTCATGTTGTTCTTATAGAAATTGGACATATTGGATATTATCTTTTTTTTCGGGTGTCCCATATGTATAAATTGTGTTCTTATTTCTTATGATGTGTTTTATTGGAATCAATTCAATTTTATTAGTACATTTATATTCTTGTTTAAGCCTGATTTGTAGAGAAAAAATGGTAACAATTTAGACCAGTTTAATGATTATTTTTTTATTAACCAATAGACTCATCAGGGTCATTTGTGCAGTCATTGGCTATGTCAAGATTGTTTTAACAGAGCCTCTAAGAGTATACATAAAATGGATTTATTATTGTATTTTCTTGTGGTGGTATTTTTGTTTTTATATTAGGATCGCATAGATGGATAATATTTTTTGTGATTCAAATCCTCGATACATGATTTTTTGATGATTTCAGGGGTTGGACTATGTAATAAGTTTTCAGATTGCGTCCTTAGTAAGGGAATTATTATTATTTTAAATGGTATATTCCTGTGATGGGGAGAACCACGAGTTAGAATAGGCCATTGGTAGTGGATCCTTATGGTTGGGAGAACCATTACCCATGGTATGATATATGGTTTGACAATTTGATGATTTGGGATTAATGAGTATTGTTGAGAATTTCCTAAATGTTTATTGTTTGAAATAAATGATTATTTCTTGAATATTAATGAGGTAATCATATTTTATAATTAAATATAATGATACGTTGTGGGGATATAATAAAAAATTTATTTTTATTGGTCTGATTATTTTTTGGGATTTTATTTTCTAAAATAGGAAAATGAAGAATTACTGGACATTATGGAAGCTTATTATGAAGCTTCAATAAAATTTTATAAAGTTTACCTAACCTTTTTAAAAAAAATTCTGAAAATGAAAGATGATTATATTTTGTTTGATAAATTTTCAAAATCCAGAAGATAATCAAAATTGAAGATAATGATTTTACAAATGAGGAGAGGGAAATCCTTGTTTCTAAAAAAGGATTTATTGATATTAATTACCTGATGTAAAAAATAATGATCACCCCACACACCAATGTTATAAGAAAGATTCAAGAGTAAATTTGATGATGTTTTTATAATGTAATGGTGTGAAACTAATCATTGAAAATACATGACCAGATACATGAGAATATGAGTTGGTTGCTGAGTATGTTTAATTTTTAAAATTGTTGAAGAAATAAAATGTTGGAGAATTTAAATTTATGCAATGTCCTAAATATTGAGTTTGTAAACATGTGAAAAAATATATAAATAACTATAATGGGAGAGATTTATTTTCCTATAAGTATTATGGGTTTTGAGGCTTAAAATAAATATATAGAATTCTGGAAGAATATTGGTATTTAAATGTTCTAATAATGTAGTCACCCATCTTTAATATTTACTAGTTTAATCATGGTGAAGATTTATAAATTAGAAAAACATTGGTTATTAAGGAATAATTTTGTTAACTGGATGAAATCTTATGAATTGTCAAAAAAAAATAAATTAGATATTTTTTTTCATCGGATAAAACAATTTAATTGGATGAAATTTAATACAGATGTCTATCAGAAAATATATTTTCACTACGATGATCATTTTTTATCATATTAATAGAGAATTTGGATGATGTTTTTATAAAGTTTATATAGAGTTAAAATTATGACCATTTTAAAATTTTGACGTTATAAGATTCACACATTTTAATTTGAATATAAAATCTATCTAAATATTATGTTAGAATATCTGTAAATTTGCAGAAACAAAGTTGATGTTTTTTGTTTTAAAATGTTTATGAATAATTAAAAAAACATAGAAAATGACAAATGGTTTTTTAGAAAAAATGGATAAAGAGACCGAGGATCTAATGTAATGAATAGTATATCAGAAAAAAATTAGATTGGTTTTTTTAGAAAGTTTAAATAATTCTCTTAATTATAATTTTAACAATTTTTTGAGAAGTTCCTCAATAGATAATTTAATAATATTTGAAGAAATTACTCAAAATTTTTCAAAAAGAAAACCTACAGAAATATTGGTGATGTAGAATTTTTAAAAATATTCAATAATATTTTATAAGTGTATATAAAAATATTTTGAATTAAAAATCAGTAGGAGATCCAAATGTTTTAGTTTTGTTGGGAGGAAAAATGATATCGGTTTCATAATTTTCTTAATCTAGATCACTAGTATAAAGAGAGAAAAATATGATTTTGTTGAAAATTGATCAGTAATGAAAAAGATAAAATTATGCCAAATTTTTTATAGTCTTCATGACCAAATTAATACTCGTTATAGTTTGAAGAAGTGTTCATGGCAGATAGTTTCAATTAGATCGTAATAAAATGTTTCATTTATGAGAAACTAGACCGAGATATTAGAAATAATATCAAAGGTGTTTTTTTAGGTGAAAATTATTTTCCAATCAAAATAATTCAGTTTTTCTGAAGAAATATATTTTAATGAGGCACAACAGATGAAAATTATCTTGACATAGAAATGGTTCAATAGATGGAAGCATATGGGGATGGGAAACTAGATAAACATTCTGGATGATCTTATGGGAGATAAATTTATAATTATTCAAACATTATTTTAGCTCATGTTATGTAAGACAAACTTTTCCAATTCTTATGAGTCAATATAATAATACCTATATTTATACATAAGAAGTATAATAAGTGTTAGGGAAAAATTCAAAACAATTTTTTATAAAATGTAATAATTATCAATCATTACGAGTAACCATGGAAGGTATATAGGTTCTCACACTGATTTTGAAAAATGAAATTATTACATTTCTTATTTAATTTATTTTCTTGTCATGGTTTTTTTATTTTTATAAATGTATATATGAAATATAAATCTAATGACTTAGAGGGGATATGTTTTGTAATGATTGTGATTTGAAAAAATATACCCAATGATTCAACCCCAATTATTAGTGTCTCGATGGTCTATAGGAACAAAAATTAGAATAAATGATATGATTCCCATATTGAATACATATCATAGAGAATATCAATTCATTTAAAAATAGAGATATTCCCAACTATGACTAAAAATATTTTTATCTTTTGAAAAAAATAATGATTCACTATCTGGAATAACATGGCCTGGTTGTTATTAATATTTCAAAAAAAAATTCTTCTTCCAATTTTGAAACATGACCCATTTAATTTTTTTAAAAATATAAATACTGAGGTTGATGGGAAATATAGAAATTATATTATTTAAAATTTTATCATAAAATTATTTCAAAAAGATTATGTTTCTAACAATATCTAAGGAAACACGAAGAAAAAGAAAAATCACCCTTGTGAGAATTGACAAAGTAAAATAGGATAATTTAAAAATCTAGAGAAGAATGTTTGAGGATATCAGAATGATAGATAAAGATACATTTACAGTGTTCATCAATAGAATTATTAATTTAATATGGAATACCCATGATTTGGAGATATGTTGGAATATTTTACCATTGTATAGAAACTCTTAATAAACATTCCTAATAGGGTTCCTTGTAAAAATTTCAACTTATAATTTAATGATTATTTAATACTACATTAATTTCCTAACATCCAGGTTGATTATGGTATGAGTAATGATGCAATAATAAATAATTATACCAAGGATGCAATTTATTTTTATGCTATTATGAATAAAATTTCCATGATATTAAATATAATTAACAAAGTGATTTATAATATAAGGAATATGTTAAACTAAATTATCACATCATGCCAAAAAAATATGAAATTGTTAGTGAAATGTATGGATGAAAAATCCCACATAATATTTTCAAAATTGGATGAATTTGAAATATTTCAACTAATTTCATCATGGAGAATGTCAGAGAACATGAATATTATTCTAAATAAAAACCTCAATTAGAGAAGATTAAGAAAAAATCTATGGAGGATATATAGTTTTTTGTAATAATGTTTTCATTTAAAATTGTATAATCATTTTACATAAAAATGATGAACCTAAATCTACTTAAAAATGTCCTAATTAATATGATAGTTCATAAAAATTTATAACCATATATGAAGGTGCTGAAAAATTATAAGTTTCCTTGAAAAGTGATTGAGAAAAAAGTTGTGAAAATTATTATAAAGAATATCAAATAATATATGAACATGATTATCATATTAATTAAAATAATCAATTCATGAAATAAATAAAATTTATGAATAAATAATAAGTGAATGAATATGAAGGAAGAAATGATATTTATAAACTGAAATTGAGTTCATATAAAAGAATGAAAATAATAAACTGATAAATTTTGAAAGAGTAAATATGGTGGAATACACATGTTTGTAATTTTTTGCTAAGGAAGATGAGTTTTTTAAAATTAAATGAAAATTTACGAGGCTTAAATTACCATAAAATTGATTTATAAAACATTCAATAGTTATTTGGAAGTAAAATCTTAATCAATATAAACTGAAGGGAAATCCCAGTCTATGAATTATGTAAAATATTAATTAAATAATTCAAATATCATCTACTTTTATTAATAATGTATGAATATTTGGATTTAAAATGGATGTGTGAAATCCATCGCATAAATAGATTATGAAAATATACTATATAATAATTTTCCGACCGCTATAATAAAGCAAAAATAAAAATATTTCATGAACCATAGAAAATTATATATAAATAAATATATTAATCCACATAAAATAATAATAAATTATTTTCTTTAGTTACATGGGTATTATGGGGGAAAATTGAAATATTTTTGAATAATATGTCTCTTCATAGAAAAATACATCAATCAATAGGAATATTGTTTTAAGAATAATAGGTAAAATTTCTATTCCATAAGAAGTTATAAAATCAAAAGCATAGGGTGTTATGAAGTTTCGAATAGAAATTTTTCTTACTTGGGTAATGTTTTTAGATATTGTAACTATGAAGGGATTTTTTTTAAATCAGGAAAACACTTCCACGAAATTTTTCTTATACAAGGAAGGAAAAAAGAAGCTATAATAAAGAATGTTTAATAAAGTTATTTTTTAGTTGTGATATCTCTGAATGTAATAAAAAAACAAAACATATATTCATGATTATTGTTTCTCCTCACAATTTGTAGGCGATATAAAAATATTTCAATACAATGAAAATTAGGAAATAGAATATGTTTCTTATAGAAATAATAGATACATAATAATCAATGGAATATGTATTCTAAATATTGATGAGAAAAAACTAAGATATGAAGATATTTCAAATGTTGATGGGATAAAACCAAATTTACTTGGTTTAAGGAAACATTGTGATTATGGAATGGATTTTATATTCAGTAATGATTAATGTATCTTTAGATGTGTTTAAGATAGTAAAGTTGTTACCATGGGAAATAACTAGTGAAAATAAATTTAATGTTCGAGAACTCTGTAACTCATTTTATTTGAGTGTTAATGATACAAACATTGTGTGGCATTTAAGGCACATTCATATTATCCTGAAATGTGTGATTTATTTTTTACCAAGTAGATATTAATGAAATTTTCAAAATGTGGAAATGAAAAAAATATGATGTTTTTACAACATTCTAGAATGAAACATGATGGTAAAAGCTATAAGAATGTTAGAATTTAATATATTAGAACTCTTGATCTTATTCACTTTGATAATTGAGTTCAAATGATGAATCAATTAAAATATAGTGATTTCTATATTATAATTTTTATTTATGATTGATCTAATATGAAACAAATTATATTTATGAATCATAAATAAGAGAAAATATAATATTCCTATTTTTAAGATAAGTTATTGAGGGAGAGTTGGATATTTATATACAAATTCTGATAAGTAAAAATGTAAAGGACTACATATGTAATGAATTAGTATTATTTATGAATAATCACAGAATTAAACATCAATACAGTTATCCATAAACCATTTTAAAAATGAAATGATAGAAATGAAAAATAGATGATTGGTGGAAATGTAAAGAAGCATGCTGGTTGTGTAACACCCCGAGATTTTGTGAAAAAATATTCCTTTTAATTTCATTAATGTCTTGTGTTGTATGAGACGCCAAAAAGAGATTTCATAACACATATCCTTGACTTCCCTTGCATTACACGCAATCACGACCTTCCTCGATAGCATGTGTAGTACGCAATACCGAGTTTCACTAAACAATGATATGCTATTAAAATATTATTAAAACTAGCCATTATGAATAGTAATAACCACTTTTTGAAATTTTGTAAATTTAATTTTTAAAAGCGGACTTCATTTTTGGATTTGGAATATCGAAATTATCTTAGGGTGAAATTTTGGTACTTTTCAGATAACTATCATATTTTGATGAATAGTGAAAATTACTAAATTTTAATTAAGATCATCTTTTTTTAATCGAAATAATTAATAGTGATAAATTATTAATTTGAGTGGTTTTAAAGTATATTTATAATATTTTTTTATAATTTAATACAATGTTGGTTATTGGATGTAATTTCACATTTAAACCAGTTATAAACAAGTGTCAATTTTTTGATAATTATTATCTCTTAAAAACACGCTATTTGTTTTGACGACGGGAATTAATTTTTAAATTAGTTAATTTAACTGATATGTTTTGAATTTGATAAAATAGATATCATTTTTTAATTCAAAAGATCAAATATAGCTTAGGCCTATTTTTTGGTTTTTTTCTGGAAACTTTCATTTTTTGATGAATAGTGAGACCACTAAGTGGTAGTTAAGAAAACTGAACTTTTCATAAAACATAATTTTACCGCTCCTGTGGGTGTAATTTCGAAAATCTGAGAGACACGGTTAATAACAAGGACTAAAATGTGATTCAATGAGAGGAAAATAATTTTTGGTGAATAGTAACTTTTTACTTTTTTTTAACACAGTTAAATGTCAATATGGTAATTAAGGGTAAAAAATATATTATTATTACCTTAAAGCATTTCCTAATTCTAATGGATAAGTATAATTTGACCAAAAACAACCATAATAATTAAAGATGACCATTTAGGCCCACATGGATTAGATTAGGACATTTATTATTAATTTATTTAAAGAAGGGTTAAAATCGTTAAAATCAAAGTTTAATAAGTAAATCATTTCTAATATGGGGTTATACATAAGATAAATTAGACTATAAATATTCATTATAAATCTAAAGAAATTTCCTACAGAAATGTAATTTATTTGTAATTTTTAGACATTAAATAATTTAATTTATTTATGACACAACCATGATGCAGTAATTATCTTATTAATGAAATATTGACATAATTGATGTTATAAATACCACAATAAAAGTAATTTGTGACTTTTAATGAATTCCACTAATTTTTCAGGTTAATATGACATGTTATTGTTGATTTAATTAACTTGGTTCGAACTAATCATTCAGTTTTGATTTTCACAGAAATCAATTACTAAATAGTGTCAAAATTGACATAATATAGTTTTTAAAACAAATTTTATATTATTAATTGTAATTTTATTCATAAAAAAAATAATTTTCGGCCAAATTACTTAGAAAAGGTTATATATATTAATAATAAAAAACATGGGGTTCTTTTGGCTTGTTATAGTATGTTTATTAACCTTATAGTGCTTAGAACACAAGAAGACCCGGTAAAAGTAAGATTATTTAACTTAATGTAAAAACTAAATGATAAGTTTAAAATAGGAACCTAAACTTGTCTAAATTATATTGGATGGGAGTATTTGGACCCATACCCACCTTATATTCGAAATAAATCAATTTGGAGCCATTTAAAACTGAATTTGGCTTTATAATAAAATAATATGTTTAGTTTTCCAAAGGTGCCCCTCTCCTCCCTTATAAAAGGGCACCTCCTCCCTCTCTTCCTCACAGAACATTGAGCCTTAAAGCTCGGCCATCCCCTGCCAAATTCTCTTCTCCACTTCCCTATAAACATCCAAGTGGTTATGGTATTTTTCAAAGACCAATTTTAGTTCCCTAAGAGGAGGACTCAAATAAGCATTCAAAGAAGAGGTAATGTCCGTTACCGATTCTTTCAACATTATTTCTTCTTCCACTTCTTCTTCTTGGGTTGCATCATTATGAAGTAATAACATAGGTATCACACATATACTGATATGTTATTATAATTATGAAACAACCCTATTTCGCCATCTATCCATCCTACGGAAAACGAAATCACAGCACGTGCATACGTACGGAATACCGTCTCCACGTCGTGGTGTAATCTATTTTCCACCACCACCTTACTTGGATGGGTATAATGGTGTACATAATAACTATATATGATTATTGTAAAGTGATATTGATTCTAAAATTGTATACATACATTCCAATATAATTCCGCGATCATGAGAACGGTATCATCGCTCGTGCGTACGTACGGACTACCATATCCACGACGTGATGAGATTCATTCTCCACGTTAACCATTACTGAAAGATTATAAAGTATATATAATCATGAAATATATGACATAATAATGATACCAGATTTATGTGTATATATATTTATGTCATCTACTTAAATCCATTCAACTCAATAAGGAAACGAAAAAGCGTTCATGCGTACGTACGACCTACCATCTCTACAAAAGGTGTATTTCATTCCATTTATTGATTTATTATATATTTGTATATTATGAATATATATTATATATAAATCATGTTTTATATTCTGTAATTATTTAATCATGATCTAAGTAATCATATGAATGGTTACAAGTCAAAACACAGATGACAAATGAAACGATTTTACCCAAAACGCACTTTAACATGGAATTTAGAAAAGAACGAGTAATATAAAGTCATAAGTGAACCATATATAATATCATAACAATGAGTATGATTATTTAATAAGTCAGTGACATTATTTAAATCATTATACAGGAGGTTCGTACACATACGAAGCAAATCAGACCTAAGGTAGGGGATAATTGTGCATATCTCATTTTTATCTGAGATTTCTTATTCGTAAGTATTTATTGGGGTTATTTCTATCATCCATGTCCATGATTTATAAAAGTGTATTCATGTATGTTTAATTTCCTTTTTACCCATTTTTGACTTTTACTACATGTTATGTAAGGAATCTTTCTTTTGTTTAAGATATGAGGTACATTTTGACTTTCCGACAATAGTACGAGAAGAATGTTTTTTTAACGTATACGACATGAAAGGATTTTTACGGTTTTATAAAGACTTATTTTCATGAATCATCCTCCAAAATATTTCATGAAAATTTTCAACAAAATATTCTTCTTTTAAAATTTCATGACGTTTTGTGAAAAGAATTTGATTTTGAAGAAGAAATGATATTTTACTCAAGAATTCATTTCAAATTTTTTATCAAAACCATTTTCCATCTAAGATGAAATTATTTAATATGTGTATGTTTCATGTTTAATGTCTTTATGATTTAAATGGTTTCACTTTTCCTATGATGAAATGTCCGTTTGTTTTATATGGATTATGAGATGATGGGATGATGTTTATGAAACCCATTTTATTCTATGGGTTATGATGAATGTTTTGTGTTTATTTTGTGGCACAAGTAAGAATGATTTCATTAGGAGATGGGTGGGACCTATATCTCCCTCAAATTCATTGGGTAAAGATTTTATATCTCATGAGATAGACATGGATGGAACGGTAAGTTAAACTGGTTCAGTGTTACAGGACTGAAACAAGGAGTGAACTCGATTCCGAAAGGGAATTTGTCCACTAAGATGGTCTTGGCAGCAATTCTTTTGCTACAATGGAAATCATGACATGTACTGAATGGTTGCCATAATTACATGTTTTATTCACAATCTATTTTATCATGATTTATGTTCCCTTATGATCTATGCATTATGTACCTCCATGTTTTATGTCGTTGCTCAATATTTTTAAACATTATGTTCATGTTTTTAAGATCAAATGTATATGGTATGTTTTATTTTATCCATGCTTACCATTACTGAGCATTTGACCTCGCCCTATTTATGTTTTCTTTTCCCCCCAGGATTAAAAGAATGGTTTTAGGTAAGGAAACAAAAAGTGGAAGATCTTTATGGGAGATTTTGAAGATCTTTCACCACGATTAGAATATTATGTTCCATGTTTCCAAAGACACTAAACTACTACGGTCCTTGTGTGTCTATTTTTGTTATGTATGAAGTATTCCTCAAATGTAATGCAATGTTCATGTACGTCAACCTTCAGGTCTCTACAGTTGGTATCAGAGGAAAGGTTTAGTCAACCTTTAGAAACTAGGATGTGAGAACTTTATTGAGATCCCTAGAGATATTTCTAATTTATGTCTTGGGATGTCCCTAAGGATAAGTATATGTATAGGTTATAGTCCAATAATTATTCTAACGATCTTAGAATTAAACCTAAGATGTTAGATATTGAAGGAACTACCTCTTTATTATGTTGTCTTCCCTAGCATGTTTTTTACCTCTCACACTATTATTTTTGGGTTTTAGAAAATGGATGGAAACATGAAGATTCATGATAATGGAGGATATGATGGACAATGGAATGATATTATTCATGAGAATCCAAATGAAACGGTATTTGGAAGTCCAAACATCGTTATTATTCCTAATCAGAAATCTCATAATATGATCAATAATGTCAACTTTGGTAAGTTTTTTGACTCAGATAATAAGAGAAAGATGGAGTTTTATGATGATCATAGAGTAAAGAAAGTTCAATTTCCCACATGTAAATCATTTGGGAAGAGGCATCGGGGATATCGTTTCAAGGGAACTGGAAGATGCTTTGGGTGTGGAAGAGAAGGACACAAAGTCAGTAATTACAAAGAAAAAGGTTCAGTTAACACCATGGATGAGGATAATTATATTGCTATGACATCAAAAATGGTTAATTTTTTTAAATGTGGAATGTACGGGCATTATGCAAATCAATGCCCTAAGGGAAAGTCTCATGAAGAGAATCAGTACGGTCGTATGGGTAGTATTTATGTTGTTGATGATGAAGAGACTACAAATGATAAGTGAGGTGAAAGAATTGTTGAAGCTCGGTCAATGGTTTAAGAAGGTAGTGGAATGATTACATGTTTATCAAGTGTAATGTTGTATAAGTAATCTCATGGTACTATGGACTAAAGAGACATCTAAGGATTGTTACACTGTTGTCTTTCCTTGATTTTTGAAAGTGTATGATTAATGGTACTAGTATCCATGAAAGTTTATGAAGATATTTTTTTAATGTAGATGATATGAAAATAATGAAGGGAGAATTAAAGTTTGATAGTATTCATGAACTCATGACTGATATAAGGAGAAGGTTATTTCATGGTTTGAGTATATAGAATTTTTGGATTTATGTATGAGGAAAGAGTTAACTTTTGATAGAATTCATGTTTTCACTAAGGTTTAATGGGTATTCATTTTTCAAGAGAATACATGATTAAGGTATTCATAGGATTGGAATGTGACCAACAAGATATATGGGGGATAAATGATGGTATTCACATGCTTGGTTGATGACATTTCAAGTAATCGTTTTCTTTATACTATGAGCTTGGACCGAAGTATTTTAGATAAGCCTAAAGATTGGAATGGATTATGTTAGATATAAGTTAGTATTGATTAATGATAGAACTTTTTTTCTCGATATTATTGATGGGATGTTATAGTAATATAGCTTTAGAAAAAGGACAACCTACAGGACGGGGGACAGCCCATCGCGTCGGACAAGGCTGTGGGAATTGAACCCACAACCAAAGTGTGGTAGGCCTTTATCGCCTACCACTGGCCTACAAGAAGTCCCTATTTAGTAGAAAATAGTTTTATTATATTAAGCAGTATGATATATGAAGTATAAGTGTTTTTTAGTAACAAAATATGATTAATCTCACTATAGATGGACTTATGTATTTTTTAATAACTTTTCTAACCTTTTGTTTGATATAGATGAAATGTCCCGAAATTCTATCACATGATCTGCTAACACAACATGAATAAAAAATTCAACTTAATTTCATTAAGGGATGAATTAGAAATTGTTCAATTCACAAACGACAGTGAGATTGTACCAAAATCACGTAGGTATTTCTTTTAATTCATCATCTTTAGGGAAATAATCTTGAAAACCAAAAATGTTGTCTTAGTGGCCTTATATACGATGAATCATATGGTACCTTAGATCATCACAAATCTATGGCTTTGTGAGTGTTGGCTTTTCAATATCCATGTTCTCTACCACTCTATATCATAAGATGGTTGTTAGATTTCTCTTCCATATCCATATTTTCACCTATGTGGAAACCCACTCATTAGTTTATTTGGGTAACCGTTTCGTTTCATACTTTTGTTTTTAAAGATTGGTTTTGGTATTCCGTTTTATGATATGGGTTTCTATTAAAGAAACATTCAAGTAGTAAACCATTTATAACCCCGATGAATTTCGAGGGCGAAATTCATTTTAAGGGGGGTAGAATGTAACTTCCCGAGATTTTATGAAAAATATTCCTTTTAATTTCATTAATGTCTTGTGTTGTACGCTACCCCAAAAGGAGCTTGAATAACACACATCCTTGACTTGCCTTGCATTACACGCAATCGCAACCTTCCTCGATAGGGTGTGTAGTACGCAATACAGAGTTTCACTAAACAATGATATGCTATTAAAATATTATTAAAACTAGCCATTATGAATAGTAAAAACAACTTTCTGAATGTTTGTAAATTTTATTTTTCAAAATGGACTTCATTTTTGTATTCGGAATATCGAAATTAGCTTAGGGTGAAATTTCGGTACTTTTCGGATAACTTTCATATTCTGATGAATAGTGAAAATTACTAAATTTTAATTAAAAACAACTTTTATTAATCAAAATAATTAATAGTGATAAATTATTAATTTGAGTGGTTTTAAAGTATATTTAGAATATATTTTTACAATTTAATACATTGTTGGTCATTGGATGTAATTTCACATTTATACCAGTTATAAACAAGTGTCAATCTTTTGATAATTATTATCTCTTAAAAACACGCTATTTGTTTTGACGATGGGAATTAATTTTCAAATTAGTTAATGTAACTGATATGTTTTGAATTTGATAAAATAAATATAATTTTTGAAATCATAATATCAAATATATCTTAGGCCTAATTTTTGTTATTTTTCTGGAAACTTTCATTTTTTGAGGAATAGTGAAACCACTAAGTGGTAGTTAAAAAAATGAATTTTTCATAAATCTTAATTTTACTGCTTCTGTGAGTGGAATTTCGAAAATCCGAGAGACATGGATAAAATCACGGACTAAAATGTGGTTCAATGAGATGAAAATAATTTTTGGTGAATAGTAACTTTTTACTTTTTTTTATCATGGTTAAAAGTAAATAGGGTAATTAAGGGTAAAGAAGATATTATTATTACACTAACACATGTCCTAATTCTATTGGATAAGTGTAATTCGACAAAAAACAAACTTAGGAATAAATTATGACCATTTAGGCCCACTTGGATTAGATTAGGACATTTATTATAAATTTATTTAAAGAAGGGTTAAAATAGTTAAAATCAATGTTTAATAAGTAAATAATTTTTAATATGGGGATATACATAAGATAAATTCGACTATAAATATTCATTAGAAAGAAAATGAAATTTATTACATAATCGTATTTTATTTGTAATTTTTAGGCATTAAATAATGTACTTTATTTATGACACAACGATGATGCAGTAATTATCTTATTAATGAAATATTGACATAATTGATGTTATAAATACCCAAATAAATGTAATTTGAGACTTTTTATGAATTAAACTAATTTTATAGGTTAATATGACATGTTAGTAGTGATTTAATTAACATTTTTTGAACTAATCGTTCTGTTATGATTTTTAAAAAAAGCAATAACTGGATAGTGTCAAAATTGACATAAAATAGTTTTTTAAACAAATATGATATTATTAATTGTTATTTTATTCCTAAAAATCTAATGTTCGGCCAAATTACTAGATAAGGTCATTTATATTAATAATAAACAAATTGGGGTTCGTTTGGCTTGTTATAGTATGTTTATTAACCATATAGTGTAAGAAGACAAGAAGACACGGTAAAAGTAAAATTATTTTACTTAATGTTAAAACTAAATGATAAGGTTAGAATAGGAAGCTATACTTGTCTAAATCCTATTGGATGAGATTATTTTTACCCATACCCACCTTAGCTTCGAAATAAATAAATTTGGAGCTATTTAAAACTGAAGATGGCTTTATAATAATATAATATTTTTAGTTTTCCAAAGGCGCCCCTCTCCTCCCTTATAAAAGGGCACCTACTCCGTCTCTTCCTCACACCACATTGAGCCTTCATGCTCGGCCAAACCCTGACAAATTGTCTTCTCCACTTCCCTAGAAACATCTTAGTGGTCCTGGTCTACTTCAATGACCAATGTTAGTTCCATAACAGGAGGACTCAAAGAGGCGCTTCAAAGAAGAGGTAATGTCCGTTACCGATTCGTTCAACTTTATTTCTTCTTCCACTTATTTTTCTTAGGTTACTTCATTATGAATTAATAACATCAGTATCAATAATATACTGATATGTTATTATAAGTATGAAACAACCCTATTTCACCATCTATCCATCCTATGGAAAATGAAATCACTGTGCATGCGTACGTACGAAATACCGTCTCCACGCCGTGGTGTAATCTATTTTCCACCACCACCTTACATGGATGGGTATAATTGTGTAAATAATAACTATATATGATTTTTTTAAAGCTATATTGATTCTGAAATAGTATACATACACTCCAATACAATTCCATGATCATGATAATGATATCATCGCTCGTACGTACGTATGGACTACTGTCTCCATGACGCGAAGAGATTCATTCTCCACGTTAACCATTCATGAATGATTATAAAGTATATATAATAATGAAATATATGAAATAATAATGATACTGGATTTATGTGTTTTACATGTATGTCATCTACTTAATTCCATTCAACTCAATAATGAAATGAAAATAGCGTTCATGCGTACGTACGGTCAACCGTCTCCATGAACGGTGTATTTCATTCCATTTACTGATTTATTATATATATGTATATTCTGAATATATATTATATATAAATCATGTTTTATATTCTGTAATTAGGTAATCATGATCTAAGTAATCATATGAATGATTACAATCAAAACACAGATGACAAATGAAACGATTTTACCCAAAACGCTCTTTAACATGGAATTTACAAAAGAATGGGTAATATAAAGTCATAAGTGAACAATATATAATATCATAACAATGAGTATGATTCTGGAATAATTCAATTACATTATTTAAATCGTTATATAGGAGGTTCGGACACTTATGAAGCAAATCGGACCTAAGGTAATGGATAATTGTGCAAATCTCATTTTTATCCGAGATTGCTTATTCGTAAGTATTTACTGGGGTTATTCCATTAATCCATGTCCATGATTTATAAAAGTGTATTCATGTATGTTTAAAGTCCTTTTTACCCATTTTTGACTTTTACTTCATGGTATGTAAGTAATCTTTCTTTTGTTTACATAATGATGTACTTTTTGACTTTTCTGACAAAAGTACGAGAAGACTGTTTTTTCAACATATACGGATTGAAAGGATTATTACGGTTTTATAAAGCCTTATTTTCATGAATCTTCCTCCAAAATATTTCATGACTATTTTCAACAAAAAATTCTTCTTTTAAAATTGAATGAAATTTTGTGAAAAGAAATTGATTTTGAAGAAGGATATTTTCCTCAAGAATTCATTTCAAATGTTTTTTCAAATCCATTTTACATATAAGATAACATTATTTAATATGTTTATGTTTCAAGTTTAATGTCTCTATGATTTAAACGGATTCAAATTTCTTATGATGAAATTCCCATTTGATTTATATGGATTATGAGATGATGGGATGATGTTTATGAAACCCATTTTATTATTTGGGGTATGATGAATCTTTTAAGTTTATTTTGTGGATAAAATAATAATGATTTCAATATGAGATGGTTGTGACTTATATCTCCCTCCAATTAATTGGGTAAAGATTTTATATCTCATGAGATAGACATGGCTGGAACAGAAAGTTAATCTGGATCAGTGTTACAGGACTGAAATGAGGAGTGAACTCGATTCAGAAAGGGAATTTTTCCACTAAGATGGTCTTGGCGGCAATGCCTAATCTACTATGGAAATCATGACATGTACTGAATGGTTTCCACAATTACATGTTTCAATCCAATGCTATTTTATCATGATTTATGTTCCATTATGATCTATGCCTTATGTACTTCCATGTTTTATGTCGTTGCTCATGATTTTTAAACATTATGTTCATGTTTTTAAGTTGAAATGTATATGGTATGTTTTATTTTATCCATGCTTACCATTTCTGAGCATTTGAGCTCACCCTTTTTATGTTTTCTTTTCCCCCAGGAATAAAGGAAAGTTTTAAGGTAAGGATACAAAAAGCGTAAGATCTTTATGGGAGATGTTGACGATCTTTCACCACAATTAGAAGATTACGTTCCATGTTTCCAATGACACTAAAATATTATTGTCCTTGTGTGTCTGTTTTTGTTATCTATTAAGTATTACACAAAAGTAATGTAATGTCCATGTACATCAAGCTTCAGGTCTCTGCAGGTTGAGTATAAAAATTATAATTTTTTTAGAGACACATTTATTACTATTTTAATTTTATATAACAATTGTATTATGAGGATATAATTGAAACATACTTTTTAAAAATTTATATAACCAAAAATATTTTGTGAAATAATTACTGTTTTTGGAGTCCCTTTTAACTATAGATCAAATTTCTAGATCATAATAAAATTAATGAAAATGATAAGGATTGAATTTTCATAGGATATTCATAAAAAGAATATAATTTAAATTTTAGAACACATAATTAAAAATTTTGGATGATTCATATAATGTGAATTTTTTTTGAAGACCCAAAATCCATAAAAAATGATATTGAAAATTCAATAGATGAAATTTGAAGAATTTGAATTAGAATAAATAATTTCATGATAAAATTGATCCAAAATAGGGGAATATTGATTAAGATAAATTAAGGGCGAGGAAAATGATACAATATTAACTTTTATGATATTTAATACTCTATAAAAACATGTTGAATTCATGAAATTAATTGTAAATTTGAATGATATAGGTCAATTTAGGAGAAAGTTGAGTTTTTAAAATCAGACAACAATTATCGTACTAGTTGAATCAGATAAATTTTGACATGTAGTTTACGGTAACCAATGTCTTGATGCGATTAATAAAGACTTATATGTGATTTTAATTAATTAAACCATGGAAATTGTTCTATATCTATTAGGAAATAATATTTTTGAGGAAAATGGGTGTTCATAAATAAGCTGAATGAACATGATAATGTTTTAAGAAACATATAATAACTTGTTTTTAATGTCTATTCAAATGTGATGATTTGTATTTTAACGATACATTTTCTATAGTTTCTACCTTGGAAACTACATGAATGATCATAGAAGTGGTCTCACAACATGGTTATAATTATTATCTGATGTATGTGATTCTATCAATCATAATTTTAGGGTTTGTGGAAGAATTTTATATTGTGAACGAATGTCAAATATTTCATGATGAAGATAAAACCGAGGAATTTAAAATGATGAAATGCATACAATGAATGAAAAAAACTGTAGTTCCTAGTACTAAAAACATGATAGATAGTTGATGTAATTGAACTTTTCAATAGATAAAGTGGACATAAAATTATATGTAATGGGGATGAAATTAGGTACCCTAATAAATTTTTTTATGATGATGATATAATTTTTTCAGGGGATAGAGATACTTAATGTAAAAATTCTCATGAAGAAATGAAGAAAAAAATATAAATGTAATATCTTAGAGAATATTCCTTTTTTCTGGTGATAATAGTGAAATAAAGTGAAGGATACAATTTCCTATGAAATTAAACCATTGACATTGTTTTTTAAAAAAAAATTCATGAAATATTCTAAACAAGATTATACACTTATTTCTGTTATAAAAAAAATAGTAAAAACAAATATGGGAAAAATTTCCATAATAATTATTTCAAAAAAACGATAAATAGATTCCTCTATCTTACAACATCATGGACTGAAATCATTTATGTTATTTTTTTCTTAAATCTATCAGAGTGATACAAAATAATCACATATTTTATCAATAATTACAATTATAAGATATTTTAAGGGAACATCTTAAGGTGGGATATTTTAAAAAATATGTTATTATTTAATATTTAGCGGATATAATAATAATAATTTCCCTAGTGTTTATAGTGGTAGAAAATAATCTTCATGAGGAACATTTCTTTTGGGATAATGTTTTATGATATGGCCTAATAAGAAATAGAATTTAGTTACCTTAATCATAGAGGAATGAAAATATGTTTCCACCACCCATGATTGAACTCATTGTTTAGGATAATAGTTTTTTATAATATTTGAGGTTGAATTTCTCTAGACTAATATATATTCTCTGTGATAATCAATGTTTTATTGATATTTCCAAAAACAGCATACGACACTCATGATAAAAAATTTATTGATATAATTTATCACATTATAAAGGAGAAGGTTGTTGGTGGATTTATTATGTTGTAAAATATTTCTAAAAAATATCAATTTATAGATGTATTCAAAAATAAATTTCAATGGAATGGTTTGTGGAATTTTGAATACAACTTCTTATGAAAAATCCAATAAATAATTTCTTAAATTCTAGATGAATTATTCCACCATGATTTTTATTTTATTTTCAAGGGGGTGGGGGAATTTAAAACTATTCCCTAAAGGGGTTGTGGGTAAAATATTATCTTTTAAAGTGGAGTGTAATAAAAAATCATTTATTGTATCTAAATATGTGATGATAACAAAATTTTGGAGAGAATGTAATAGGGAGAAATAAAAGTGGGTTAAAAATTGAGATAATAAATTTTTTTAAAAAATATTTATCTTTTCATTACCATATATTTTCTATTCATATATGCATGAAATTATATTTTAAATATTTCTATAATCATTATTTTATTAGAATAAAATTATGTATGTGAATATTTTTGGTTTTATGAATTTTCTTTAAAAAATTTGCCCAGAAAAATTTTAGTATAAAATATTATTGTTCAAAGTTTTCAATGATTCCAACAAATCCAAATTGGGAGAATGAATATCCATTGTGATGTTTTAATAACATTTTTTAAATTGTAATGTCATTCTTATTAAGAATTTTTTTAAAATACTCAATGAAGAGTATTAGGTTGTTATGAATGTATGTTATAAAGATGTTTTAGAATGTTAATAACCTTCAAGATCATTTTTAAGAAAATTTCATAAAAATGAAAATGTATTTATGTTGTATGACTATGTTACAACATCATGAATATTATCCTAATAAAATATTTTTTTATAAAAGAAGAATATTAGATCACTATTTCTAGAAATATATTTATAGATGAACATTGTTGGATTTATAAAATGTTGATCACCCTATACAAATATTTTATAAGAAAATTAATAGTGTAGATATTCAAATTATTACATAATATGGTATATTGTGAAATTGATCATAAAACAATCTTCCTTGGATAGAGGTTAATAAATTTTTGATGTTGATTTTTTCTGGTTTTTAAAAAATTAATATTATTAAAATGTAAGAGGATTAAAAATTTTGAGAAATCTTAAATGATTATTTTTTACACAATTATACAAAATTATTACATATGTTAAATTGGATAGAAGTATGAGGTTTCAACTATATCTACAGTAGTCGAAAACAAAAAAAAATTGGTAATACATATGAATAAAAGACTCTAGATGTTGAAAACATATACTAAACCCTTTTCAATTGAAACTAATGTTTTTCATGTGAAATTATATGAATCGGATGATATTTTGTGACTAAATGATATTTTATATTGTGGATAGTTATTTTTTAATAAAATTAACTTTTTTTCAAAAAGAATGTTTTTGGGGGGATTTATTCAAATTAACTTTTTTCCATCAAATGGAAAACAAAAATAACAGGATTTGATAAAAAAAAAGTCATAGAAATTAAATTTTTAAATATACACAATGTAAAAGTTGCAAGATGTATAAATTTGAAGTTACAATGATAAAACAATATATAGATGGTTCATGATGGAAGATATAGAATGTTAAAGAAACAATGTTTAATAATCTATTGGAAAAAGTGGATAAAGAATATAAAAATTTGAGAAATTTAAATATGGATGAATAATGAAAATAAATGTTGAAAGTGAGAAATTGACGGAATGAATAGGTTTTTAGGATAAAATTTTCTATATCTATTTTTATATTTTTTAATAATGTTTTGTAACTCCATGGTTAAGAAATATTGAAGATTTTACTTAATTATAATTTGAGAATGGTTTAATATGTTCTTCAATATGAGGTTTTTGGAAATTAAAATAAATGATTTTTATACTGAATTTCTGAATATATTCAATAATATTCTATATGTTTTGATCTGTATCCAAAAAATTTAAAAAATTTATGAGATATTAAATTTAATTTTATAAAATTTGGAATGTTAAATATGATTTCAAAAATTTCTACTTATCGAGAACCTTTATAAAGGAATTAAGATTATAGTGTACATGATTCTATTAATATATAAAATGTTAAAACATGAAAAAAAATTATTATAAGATTAAAATATAATATTAGTTTTAGGTTGAAAAATTATGTCGAAAAAATAGTTTTAATTATATAATCTAATAATTTTTTGGTTCATAAAATCCAAATAGAGATATCGAATAGATTTCATTAAAAGTTTTTCTAAGAAGAATAATTTTTGTTAATAAATAAAAAAATATTAAAATATGAACATTTTTTACTGTAGAAAAATGGATTAAATTTAATAAGAAATAGAAACGATGTACTAGATGCACACTTTTAGATAGATGAAACTGGATAATCCTTTTAAACAAACCTGTAGAAGCATACATTACATTGTTTCAAAATTATTTTCACTAATGATTTAAATAAATACATTTTTATATAGACAAGATTGAATATGAACATAGATACGGGGTTCTAAAAGAGTATAATTAGAGAGATCTCAAAAAAATTTTCATGTCATTTTAATAGATAATTTAAATGGATCAATGGCAATTTCATTTTCAATGACAAATGATCTCAAACTAAGACTAAACCATATAAATGATGAATTCTATCTTTACATTCTATTTATTTCATACATGATAGGTTGTTATGATATGTAATATGGAATATAAGTCTATCAGTTATAGGTGATAAATTTTAGGATGATTTAATTTTGTAAAAAGACAACCACTATATTAAATCCACCTAATTATCATTGGTCTATCAATCCTAAGGAAGATTAATATGTTTTATAAAATAAAACATGGTTGGTGAATTATAGGTGTTTGCTTTTGTTAGGGGTGAAAACAGATACTCTTATATTGGGGATCATCAAACTGGTCATTGGTGTATATACCTTTAATTTGAAGGATCATAGGTGTGGTGGACCCAAGAGAAGGATGGATAAAATGTAGAACGATGATACTGGTAATGTATAATCATCATGAGATTGTACTTATGTTGTTAAATGGATTCCATTTTTCATCATTGTTTGTTCATTTATGGATGATATATGAGTCAATACACGTTTGATATAGTAATGAAATTACAATGGGACCATGCCATTAGAGGAATGTAAGGAAGAGATCTCATATAAGGGTTGAGTTATTACCCAAAAAGGATAGGGAAATGTGTTAGTAAATATTGGGAATTGTTTATAGATAATAAAAGGTGACTTGGTGCCACAAAACAATGGTGTTTGTAATAAACTATAAAGTAGTATTTGTTTCAAGTTGTTATGGATTTAGTATGATTAATGTGTAATACCACAAATAATGACAAGTTTCATTGGGTGAGACACATTCCGTGACATTATTTAAGGTGTGATGTATATAATTAATCATATTATGGTGTATGTTTGTGGTTAATGACTTTTGTTTGTAAGTATAAATAGATGTGGTGGGGATGAAACCACATCAAAATTGTTATTTTGAATTTGTTTGATGTTTTCCGACGATCAAACCAAGGATTTTGGGGAAAACTTATTTCATAGGGTTTATGTGTTTAATAATGTAGAGCGGTAGCCTATTAAATATTTGATTATGAAATGGAGAGATATAATGAATTTTTATGGTTTAGTAGGGTTAGTATTCATTGATGAATATTATCCTAGCTTCTCAAGTAGGATAAGAATTATGGTTGATCATTTATAATGACCATCATCATTATGGTTTGGAAATTCATAATGAAATATAAATTTTCCATATGATTAACACATAATTTTGAGAATGAGAGATCATGTTAGGATTCATTGTAACATTATAAGCATTAAAATATATTTTCAGATTGGGTTTATTACCAGAGTAGTTTCATTGGTGTTTAGGAGGTTATTATGTGGCCACCTGGTGGTTGGGATATGAAATTGTTTTTAGGAAATTCATATTGTGAAAATAGGTTTCATGCTATGAATGATGTGATGTAGTTTCTAGGGGTCACAGCATGTGGGATTTCATAGTGTGATCTTATATTAATTTAGATAATCATATTGGGATGAAAAGTTTTACGGTATTATTTTAATATTGTTTGGGGAGTTTATTTTGGGAACCACTTACTATTCAATTATACTTATATGTCTGATGGAGATGGAGGATCTCTCTTTTTCTTCACCACCCAACCCACAGTGACTTTAATATGAGTAGTTTGTAGTTATTTAATGATTTCAATTATAGGTGATATCTATCCAGTTACATCTCCCTTTGGTATTCGCTTATTTCAATTCATATTGGTTATGGTTAGGATTAATGATTATGATGTATAATAATGAAATTGTTATAGATAATGGAAATTATGAATACGAATTATAGAGGATATCATTATAAGCCCTAGAAAATAATCTTTCTACCATTTATCACATGATTTTATTATTGAGTGGTTTATTGAGGTAGTTTAGTGATATGTGGAAATTGACATTCGATTAAAGGATTAAAATTTTGGATTCTATATTATATTGGTATCGGGGTGTGAGGGTAGTGGAAAACACTATGTTTCTCATTATATTAGGAACATTGATTTTTTGGGTGAGTTTTTGTGCCAATTATTCCATTTTGGTTATTTTGGTTGAATTTTTAATTATTTAATTTAATAGTGTTTATATATGAGAATAGTTCTAATCAATCCAACTGAAGTTGGTACAAAATTTTATAGATCTATTTGTTCATTTAATGATGTATAGTCCATGGATTTGATTGATTATAGTGTTTATTTGATTATGTGTGTTATTTTTAATCATTAGTATATCTTCCATAAGGTTACATACATTTTCTGAATTTTCAATAATGCCTTGGTGGGATCAAGATAACCTAATGGTAAAAATGTACCGTATTTCTTGTTAAACTATTATATAGTATCACATTAATTGATTGAATGATTGTTTAACTATTTTTTGTTTGATTAGTACTATTTTTTAGTTTAAAAAATGTAAAAGTCTTTTCATATTTTTTATAAAAAATAATGGGTATTTCATATAATTGAT
Organism: Viscum album; assembly: GCA_963277665.1. Taxonomy (NCBI): domain Eukaryota; kingdom Viridiplantae; phylum Streptophyta; class Magnoliopsida; order Santalales; family Viscaceae; genus Viscum; species Viscum album. The sequence continues at coordinate 1,719,137,453 of OY728130.1, forward strand.
AATTGAATGATCTGGTGATTTTTGAAATGGGATTTAAAATTGTAATTAAATATGGAAATGATTTTTTTCTAATGAATTATTGATGTATTTTAGGCCATGGTCTTATCAGCGTAATGTGATAGGAGTTTGCTATTTATATTATTTAAAAAAGGTATTTGGTGTCATCTATAAAATAAATCTTGACAGACTTCTGTTTGTTGTGATTTTTCGATTTGATTGTGTGTGGGTGATACTGTATTTTTTAGTGAATAAATCCTTGTTATTATTTATATTTGTGATTTTTTTTGGTTTGTATTGATTCATGATGATGATTTATGTGTGGCTATACCTTATTAGAAATGTTTATTCATAATGTTTCAAGGTTTTTGTGGGTATCCCAGGGAGAAAATATTTTTCATGGTGATGCATGGATTGTGTAGGTAATCCCATTAGAAAATTACTGAAGGCATCACAAGAATAGTTGGTCTAGGAAGACATTATTAACCCATTTTCCCATTAGAGATATGGGTGGAATGTTTTTCAAAATTTTTATTTTTTTAGAGGTTGTTGTACCTTAGTGATGAGAATGTGAGATATAATATAAGTTGGCTAAAATGTTTTTTCAGTCATGAATGTGATAACAATATAAATTATTTATTTAATCTATAGATTATGTGGATATGGGTTCATTTTATTTATGTGACCTTACTAGATCTCATTGGGATGGTTCAATGTTCTTGATGTGAACTCCCATGAGTTTATGGGATGGATTGATGTTCAGGTAGTGACCTCAGTTTATTTTTTAGGTATGGGTCATTGAATTTTTTAGAACATTAATTGAGAGTATTTGGTCAAGGAAGACCCTAGGGAAAGGGTCATAGTATAATGTTATGTGTAATATAATAGACTCTAAAACCCTAGACCTGGTAGTTATTTTACATTATTAGTATATGATATAAGAGTTCTCAAGGGATATAAAAAAATAATAGTCTCTAAAGACTATATATATTAAAAAATTAAACTAGAAAAATAATAATAGAAATTAATAAATTGATAGAACTTAATTATTTCTATCATCAAGTTCTTTAAAATTAAACATAGAACTCCCCTAAATTTTTCTGAAGAAGGGAAAAATATGGGTGAGGTCATAGGCTCACTAAGGGGTAGAATACATGGGAAGATTAATTAACATAAACAAGTAATAATTCATATAGAAATAATTAATGGTAAATAAGGATCCATAATCAACTAAAGTAGAGTGTATACTAAGTTGATGTTAATAAATGATCTTATAATAAAGGAATTCATAATGGATTACATAAATAAAACATTTTATTTAATTATTCAATAAATATATACTATTATGGGAAGAGGTATACAAAAAAACCATCCTGTGTTTTATCATGATGCATATTGAGGAATCAAGGATATATATAATTCTGATCCCCACCTTTCACCTAGTTATGTATAATGCATTCACCATAAGTTTCATCAGCACCTCTCATATTATTCCTTATGAAACCTGTTGAAAAAATACAATTTGATATCAATATATTGATTTATATGAACATTAAATAATTTTCCACTTAATAGATTAATGTAAATATCTAAGATAATATCCCTTAACAAATATGGTAGTCATGGGGTATCATAAATGTAGTGGGTATTTCACATATAATAAAAATAAAGGGGTGATAGTAACATCAATGTGATACATTATACATAAAATATTTTACAGGTGTTAAATTGTTTTTATTGGAAGGAATCCAAGGAAATTGTAGGGAAAATAATTCATCCTGGTTCCGTAAGAGTATGTTAATATTGTAATGCTTATCCCCGTTAGTGTTTAATCAGGGGTATTATTATGCCCAAATGTTGTACATCATTATGATTATTGATTAGATACTCATCTAACCCTTCTTTGGATGATTACACATAGTTACATCTTACACAAAACCGAAAAAACATTAAACTTTCCATATTCGTATTTATTTTCATAGAAATTAAACAAAATTTTAGTATAATAAAATTAGATATGGTTTTTCCACAATTTAATAGAGTGACATTGAAATTGGATATAACCTTAGATTCAAAAAAAATATAGAATATTTATAAGAGAATATAAATATAAATATCATAAAATTCATGATTAATATATAAAAAATCACTTCATATAATTTTATTCCCCACACAAAATAAAATAGGTGTTAAATATATCATGAGTCTAAAATAATAAAAAATGAGATAAATGATACCACTTATGAACTGGTTAGCAATTTAATCATAACCTATTGAAATATAGGGATTCAAACTTGATCATAAACTAAAAATATTTATTTCATTTATAGATATACCATTTTAAATAGTCATAATACATCCAAGATATTGTAAATTATTAGAATAATAAAAAACCAATCTAAAAGAGATGATGTTCAGACAAAACAACAACGAATTGTTATAAATTAAAAGAATGTACTAAAAATATTATATCATAAACATACATATCAAAATAAATTGTTCATAAAAGACACTCATATTATTTTTCATCAATAATCATCATAAATAAAAATATTATACATTAATTATTATGATATACCACAATTGTGCTTGTATTTTTTTTCTATTATACTAGTTTCATAACAGTTGTGTTGATATTAAAACTTCTTCCAACAATAATTATTACTATATAATTAAATTTACTGTAAGGGATTTTTTTATTATAATTTATAATGATTCAACATCACATACATTGTTTTTAGTTGATATATATTATGACAATGTCAGTAATAAACATGTTTTGGTGATTTTTGATGTACATAGGTTGTTTCCACAATTGATGAATTAGATATTGATATAATATCTAAATAACCAAAAAATAATAATTATTTCCATATTTATATATATATCATACATATAATTAACTTCTCATATTAATTTGTGGTGTAAATTTAAGGTATTGGTCATGTTTTTGGTTAAACTGACCCAAGCATTAGCATGGTCGGATTTAATGATTGATTATAATGTGGTTTAGTTGTAATATTATTATAAAAGGATAATAATGATATTAAAAATTTTATATTAATTTTATATATTATAATTTTATGCGACTATATTAATAATTATGGTATTTCAAATATTGCACAATTTGAATAAAATATTAACCTCCATGTGAACTTAATTTAAACAATCGAATTAACAATGATCATTTTTTGATCATATCAATAATATGTCCCAAAATATTCTATACCATAACATTAATGAGATAATAAAAATCTAATTAATCATTCAAACATATCCATATATTCTATTTTTAAAAAAATTAAGTATAAAAACACGTTACATTTTAGTGGCGGCAGTTCGCACAATGATCAAGAAAATTATTATTTTTCATAATGGATGAGAGGTAAGAATAATAAATGGTAATTATATTAATATAGGAAATTCATATTATATTAATTATACAAATATAATTGTAATTTTAGTACGAGGCTTAATTTCAATTATTATAATTAAGAGGTAATTCTAAGTAGTTGATAATAGTCAGGACAGTATACTTGAATTTACATTTTGATGTATCATTTTAAATAAAGGCCTTATGATAAAACATAGTGAACATAATATTATGATATTGGAATATAATATTATGTATATGGAAAATGGAATTTATTTAGGAGTAAAATTATTTATTAGGATTTCCATGAATGGGTGGTAAACGACCCCATTTATTTTTTGTTAGACTAACATTTTTATAAATATTTTATTTTAATATAAAGGGTTAAGATGTTAAATATGTCAAAAGGCACCAAAAAAATTATAAATAATGGATTTCTTAGAAGATAATGTTGATACCCCTATGATACACTCATTTCTAGAAATGGTTTTCTCCTGTGTCAATCCATTTACTGATTGAATATTTTACATCTACCATTTTACCTTTTATCACGAGAACTAGTTTATTGCTAAGGTATCATAATATTTCTTTCAAAAAAATAATGATTATTATTATATAATTTTGAATAAATAATAATTTATTAATAAATTGTTTCTATATTGAATTTCAAAAATTTTGAAAAATTGGTTTTAATTTGATAAATTTATATTTTATAAATAACATTCCTAGAAAAATAATGCTTCTGTTTGAAAAATAAAAATCATGGGTTTCTATATTATAATTTTTATTTTAAAATTTATATTATAAATTATATTATACATAATTTATTAATAAATTGGGTTAATAAATTCCTTATATAATAGTAATGTTAAAAAAATTACAACAATATTAGAATATGTATATTTCATTATTCAACTGTAAATTATTTTTATAGAAAAATTAAAAAATTATTATAATATAACATCATTAATAATTATTGAAAAATAAATTAAATATTATTAAAATTAAATTACAAAAAATAGAAATTTAAAATTTAAATATATTTATGATTAGAATCTACATAGAGTTTTCCTTTTTGTGATGGTTCATGATACAATGTTTACCAACTGTAAAATTATTTCTGGGATTATACATTATGCCCATAATATAATTTCATCCTAAAAATTATGGCAATTTATTAAATATTCAAGAAGTTTGGATACATCATATTCATATATTCATTATACTCCCATACTTCCACTACTAGTTTGTGAATTTTCTATTCAACTTTCACCAATCAAGTTCCCAAATTCCACAATAACTGATGTCTAGTGTAATAAATCATGAATGGATTTCCATTAGAAGACATATAATTCAATAAATCTATTCTATATTATGGGAGAACATGAACGGGATCTGTCATGTATATCCTTAGAAATAAAACATGTAAGATGTTAGGTATATTAGAATGGGTTGGAAACATAACCGTTCGACCTACTAAAACCAAAATTCCTAATTTTATTTTAAAATTTCCATGTTCTTAGTGATTAAAATAACTTTTTTAACAAATCATACCACTCTATTACATTCTCATACATTAAATAATTCAAGATTCCCAATTTCAAATTCAAAGCCTCTAATTGAATTATATTTATATGTATATTTTACTTCAGGATCCTATAATATGAACAAGAATAGATATCGGTAAAATAGATGTCTCCATTTCAAGATCGTTGAGAATTTAATTTCAATCTCCAATATAACACTAATAGGTTTTTGTAGTAAATCAATTTCTATGAAAGGATAAATATTGTTCCATATTGTTAGTCAAATAGGAACTATTATTATGTGAGAATTTAAAAAAAATATTGTTATCCCATATACCATGCAACTCAAGTTAACATGATATTAGCATGTATTATAATGTATGTATGGTTTTCTAGACCATCCATGAATCTACTAACAATAGGTAGTTCTTAAATAAATATTCATGTGATGATCTCCTTAAATACATTTAATGATTTTTTATGTGAACTGAGGGTCATAGTCTAATACCATCAATTTTGGATACCCATGAAGAGTTATAAATTCATTGATATATAGCTTGGAAACGATATCAAGGGGTAGATCCTTTATTGTTTATATGAAATGAGAAGACCTAGTATGTTGATCAATGAATGGACTTATAGAATAATTATTCATTTGGGTATTTGGGAGTCCATTGAAAATTTCTATATTAATATTTCCCCATTTCAACATAAGTAAAGTAAAAGGTTTCATCACAACTATAGGTTGTTTCCTTTCAACCATAAATTATGGATATAATAAAAAAATGAAAACATTGTATGAACACTATTAATTCTCAAAATCCCACTAAAAAATATCCAGAATATACATATATTTTTTTCTATAAGGGTTTATATATATAATTGATTAATGTGTTTCATCAAGTTATTCCTTATTCAATTCAAATATGGATGCAACACATATACATTTTCTAAAACTCAGTAATACCTATAAATAGATTATGTTTATTAATTTCCCATCATTCAGTACATCACATAAAATTTTAAACACTCATAATCCTACTAGTACTTATCAATATTTTCTACTAAATATAGTTTATAAATTTATTAACAGAATTATGGATCCCATTTCATGAAATTAATCATATCCATCTTTGATAGACATATATATATATGATCCTTGTTAATACTAATCAATACATATGAAGGCACCCAATCATTCTACATAATGACCAATCCAAGTACATTCTTTGATGGATCACTATACATTAAAAATACATTATTATCTAACGTTAGAGTAAGTAATGGTTAATTAATATGTTTAATATTTTCCTCTTCCAAAAATAACCCATATTTCATTGCCCTTGTGACTTTAACACTTTTATGTTTTATCATGGTTAACAGGTTTTCCAACCTGGATAATGCATGAACAAACCACAAATTTTTACATTCTATGCCTATGAGAAATTTGATCTAAATTTTTCTTTTATGATACATACAATTATTTTAATATATTATACATTCAAGGGTCATCATATTTCCCCCCATTAGAGACAATATGTTCATGAAAATAAACTTAATTAATTCAAAAATTACAATTACAATACTTCCAAAATAATTTTATTTTCCCAAGGGTCTCTAGAATTATTTTCAAATTAATCTCATAATATTCATATATATAATTAAATAATTATAGGATAAATATATCAAGATACTCATTGAATTATATATTCATTAGATCTATAATGTTAAAAGTATCATTAGTCAATCCAAGATCATTTCAAAAAATACATAGTATTAATTTAATGTCTGAAATTTAATCGTAGATATATCACCGATCATTACCGAATGTTAATGATAAAAATAGAGAGTTTAAAGTTGTAAAAATTATTAGGCTCCAAGAATTTTATTAAATAAATCATAAATTCATGGTTAATGGAACTTATTATTTATAGTTGTGGAACTGATCTCCCAATAATCATTGTAAAATATCTGGGACCCATCCTTATTTTTTCAGAATAAAGCGTGCAGTCCCCATGGTGATACATATGGAAATAGAAATACCTTATCACAGAACTCATGTAAATATTTCATCAAATCCACTAAATCAACTTCTTCTAATTTTTGAAGGATTTTTATATATACTCTTCACATAATCAATGAGTTTAATAAATAACTCAACTTTACAATCTGGTGGATAGCAATGTAATTAATTTCAAAAAACATAAATGAATATTTATTCCCCAATTACATACTCTATTATTAGGATATCTTTATCATTGATATATAACACTTGATCTTCCTCTCAAACCATAATTTCATTAAGTTGATCTACTGGGGTACAATCTATAAATGATTTAGATGATTGATTTTCGCCTCTAAATATAGGAGATTGAACTTCACCTTTTTTAATCATAATCACCATCACTTTGTGAGAACAGTTTCCCATATCCCTTTAAATCTAATTCACACCAATGATAAAATAAAATTAAAATGTACGTAATATAACCTAAAATTAATTTAGGGGGATTCCATGAATCATTATTGAAATATCATAAAAGATATTTGTTTTAATAATACTCACTATTTATATCTTGATTGATAACTCCCTTTACATGGTTCTATTGAAGAATATTATTTTTTTTGGAAAACGTGGGAGTTGTAGTACAGTGTGAATATCTATAATAAAATAAAACATTATCTAGTTTTAATAAAATTATCTATTATAATACTACTACATCATTAATAAATTTAACATCATCAAAGGAAATTATATAATAATATCTTTTATTCCTCAGCCATTCTAGAGGAAAATTTCAATAACATATACCTATTTGGTTTTTATAATTTCCCATCCCCCAAAACAATAAACTGTTGAAAAATAATTTCTTCTTCATTTTTTTACATTGATGATATTGTTGTCGTTTTTCTATAAAAATATAAAAAACTCATCATACATTTATGTAATTGAATGTGTTTTTCTTCAAAATTTTTTGACATTTGGTAAATCCCGTCATTTAATTCTTTACCTTTTCCACATTGTTCTTCCCATTATCCTTAGTTGTACATTTTTTTCTGATTAGCATTGAATTAATATATCCTCGATAACTCATTTATTATCAGAATTGATATTCTGAACATATCATCAAATAATAAAAAACAATAGACAATTTATCATTGATGGATATAATTTAAATGATATATTAGAAGATAAAAAATTCATTATTCATCATTCACATATCACATATCATGCATATATTACCTTGTATAGTTATCAGGACATTCAAAATGATTCTCCTCCTCATAATGTCTAATATTTAATGATTTTCATTCCATTAAATTTTTTAATTAAGAGTGGAGTATTTTATATATAAATTCCCTTTAAAAGTTCCACATTCAGTACACCTGATCTCATATTTTAACATAGTTTTTGAATTATACAAAACATTGGAACACATATATCTTTAGATTATAGACTAAAATTACAACTTCTCCCATTTCACTACTTCCTAAATACCGAATGATCATCTCTAGGGAAATGATAAAATTATTATCTACTAATAGATTATTAGTTCTATTGAGTGTTCAAGGTAATTTTACATGAATATTTTCATCATTTGAACACAATTTTGTTGATCAAAAATTCATTATTTGTTGCTGTAATTATTTTCTTATCAGGAGAAAATATTCATAATATATTAATGAACTGATTGTACCTTACAACAACTATATTAAATTACATATGTAAAATATTCATCAATTCACTAAATGTATTTGTACAGTTAACATTTCTCCCCTTAGCCCCCATCATGATATAATAGAAAACATATAATTATCACATGACAATGAATTTTATATTACAATTTCATTTTTTATTTCTACGGTGTTCCCACAAAATATTAAGGGTATTTCATATAACATGGGGGTATCATACATGGTTCCCCTAAATCTAGTACCAAAGTTTACTAAAAAACATTCTCTGATACAAACTATGACATCCTATATTCTCAAAACCAAGATCATCTAGTTTAGTACAATATTGGTAAACAATACAAGACTTTAGGGATGTTTAAATAGTTTCGTAGTCATGGAAGACTAGATACATACTTATATGAATTTTGATAAATTAATATACAAATTTAACATATTGATCAAATATTAATATATCTTATATCATGATCCATAATGTTACAACAAGAGCTCTTTTATGTTCACTAAGTAAAATAATGAAAACAAGGGTGAGTTGAGATGGACAATTAAGTGTAACATAAACTAGAAACATACAGAACACAAGAATGAAAGAGGTGGTATGGAACAAATATATGATCAATAATAGGCCAATATTTAGTGAGACTAAAAGTAGACTATATCAATAAAAATAAATTAAAACATGGGTAACAATAATAGCTGATCTCATAGGGATAGAATAAATAATGTTATAAACAAATATCTTCGATCATGATCCATAATGTTACAAAAATACCTCCTTTATGTTCACTAAGTAAAATAATGAAAACAAGGGTGAGTTGAGATGGTCAATTAAGTGTAACAGAAACTAGAAACATACAGAACACAAGAATGAAAGAGGTGGTATGGAACAAATATATGATCAATAATACGTCAATATTTAGTGAGACTAAAAGTATACTATATCAATAAAAATAAATTAAAACATGGGTAATATTAATAGTTGATCTCATAGGGATAGAATAAATAATGATATAAAAAAATAAATATTTTCAAGGAATTATTTCAAAACTCTTAATCTTCTTAAGGGATGAATTTGAGGGAAAAACTATGTTTTATTCATGATATTTGTTGGTACATTTAGGGTCTAAATAATGATTGTAAAAACATTTAACCAATTACATCTAATACATTCATAATAAAATTCATCAAGATAAATCATTATATTAGTTTAGAAAATTATTACAAAACAAAACACATATATTCATATATTTAGATATACAAGACAAAAATTTAATGTTATTCAATTAAATAATGTTCATGTATAAGAGAACAAACTTTAATCAACATATTGTACATGGTGTATCGTAAAAGATATTGGTAGTATCATTATCCAAAATATATACGAGAAATAGTAACTTCAATGTTCTTGGTTATCCATGGATGATACTGTTTGGGTTAAATTTATCACTTGGTAGGATACCAAGGATATGATATGAAAACTCATTTATTTTGGCTCATTAACAGTGTCAAAACATTCTAATGAATACCCTTCTAGTGTATGTACCCATTTGTGTAATTATAAGCTAACTTTATATTCATTATGGTGATGAATGGTTAAATTCACAAAAAATCATTTTTTCGGATTTTTTCCATATTGTATATCTACTTAATATAAAAATACACTTTCTAGTATCCATATAGTGACCTATTTTCTATGTAATTACACACACATTTACATTACCAAAATAATGGATTGGTTTTAAACCAAAGAAAATATTGCGTTTTATAAAGAATTTTGTACCTATGGTATAAAAAATATGTGATATAGGTATAATAATAAATACCTTTAATACCCTTAAATATCAAGACTAATGTTAAAAAATAATTCCATGGAAAATATTTCACTTTATAAAAGTAAATAGGTGTTGATTATATCATGAGTCCTGCGTAATGAATTTTAATATTGAAAGACCAAACATTTGGATTGAATAAAAATTTATTAATAACCTATTTAAATATATGGAATAAAATTGGTCATAAAATTCTATGAATAAATTAATTTCATGATATAATGTTTCAAATAGTATGTATATACAACAAAAAAATGAAATTCAGTTTGTAATAAAATACATATCTCATGGAGAGGAATTTTAAATCGAAGACTCATATCAAAAATCCTAAAATACTTCAATGATATATAAACAGTAGTATGAATAATTTATATAACTTAATAACATTAATCATTTCCTTAATAATATCTATTTTCATCAATATTCATTATAAAATTTCATTTTCTATATGAATTCTTCAAATTCTCAACAAACATGTTTATAGTATTGATCATTTATACTAGTATCATAATAGTAGTGTTCGGGTTAATTATTATTACAATGTTCACTATTAATTTGACATCAAATTTAATTTAAATTTTTATTTATAGTAATTTATTTTTAAAAAAGTACATTTATATGTTTTTTAATACATATATTTTAAGAAGAAGCCAATGATAATCATGATTTAGTGATTTTTTATCAATAGAGGGTGATTCATTAACTGGATTATGATATAATATCTCATGAACAAATAATTATTTACATATATGTATATATAATATTATAAAAAATATTATGTTCCCATATTCATTCGTATTATAATTTGAAAATATTGATAATGTTCATGGTTAAACGAGCCTAAATATGTACATATCCTAATTTAATACATGATTAACCCCCAACAGGAACAATTTTTTGAATTTATAACATGAAATAATATGGTAACATAATATTGTTAATAATATAATATATACATATCCTAATTTAATGACTGATTAACATGAGTTTTTGAGTTAATATAATTATTCAAAAACCATAATGTTATTAACTAGTGTTTATTATTTATGTATATTTAATATTTAGTTATGATTTCAAATAATTAATATAATTTAAATAATTAAAAATTTAAATAAGATATTATCTTATTTTATGTTTATTTTAAATGATAAAATTAACAATGATAATTTTTTGATCATATAATTAAAATGTTCTTTAATATTTCTACCAAGACCATAATGATATAATAAAAATAATTTTTATCCTTTAATATAATCCTTATATTTATCCCGGTATGGTAGTGGAGGAAAATTAAACATGTTACATAAATGAGTCTGTAGTCCACACAACACGTGAAATGTGAATTTTTATCTTAATTGATGACGTAGGTGAAAAAAGAATACCACTAAAATAGTAAAATATTAGTAGGCAAAATATACTAATAAAATTACATTATAATGGATATGAATAATTATAATGATGATAATTAAGAGTAAATTCTAATTTGTTGATTGTACTCATGTCGAAGACCCTGATTTTTCATAAAACAATCAATGGAAATATTGGACTTGTGACACCTAATGGGGAGTATATTCTTATCATATTGAAATTATATTCTAGTTGAAAAATAATATTATTGTATGTGGAAACCTAATTTTTTGGAGTAGTTTTAAGTGTTATGAGAGGCACGATTTATAATTCATGAGAATGGAATTATTGTAAATATTACTACTTAAAATAATTGTATAACATGATAAATACATCAATTTACACCATATATAGATAATAATAGAGTTGTAAAATGAGAAGTTCATGTAATACCGTATCAAATAAATTATTTTCATTTATTTATCATATTTCAATCTTTTTCCCCTTGAATAATTACTTTTACCATTTTATCATTAAACTCAGTAAATAGTTTTTAGTTAATGTTACTAAATTACTATGCCTAAAAATAATGCGACCCACAGTAAATAATTAAGACCTAATGATTCTAAATTTTAAAACAATAATTTAATTATATTTCTATATGTGTTGAAAATTATTTTTAATTTTACCAATTCATAATATGTTACGTAATTATTGAAAAAATACTATGATGGTTCTAAAATACCATTCATGGAATTGTAAACTATAATGAAATATTATAAAATTTATAATGTACATTATAAAATAGATATACAGAATATATACTAAATTTGGGTTCCATTTCATCAATGTTTCTTCAATAAAATTCTCAATGTACTTCCTCTATTTCATTACACTTACATTCCCTCACATCCTACCAGCTTCACCTCACGATTTCTCTCCACTTATCCTTTGTTTCCCGCTCATGAATCCCCTATTATCATCCTTCGGTTCCCACAAAATATTTATATCTTTATTCTCCCACAAACTCCTTCCAACAATTTTTCTTACACACATTCCATTATTGTCCATCCTACACTCGATTTCCCTCCAATCATGTACTGATTCCCAAATAATACCACTGACATCGTACTCGCACAATCTCCTTCCATTTAATCTACCGTATTCTTCAATCCAATATCATTTAATTAATTACAACCCATTCTAAATCACAATTTCTATTTACTATTACTAGATTCCCTCATTAATTTTTTATTCTCTACCCCCACATCCCTGTTCCCGTTAAACAAATATATTCATCAATGATATACTCCAAAATCTCTAGTCACCATATGTTTCTCAACAATTCAATTTTGACGGTAATACTTCTTGCCCAAAAATTATTTTGAGAATATCTTCTCTATCTGAAATAGATCAAATACTATTCAAAATAAAATTTTTTTGTTCCTTCTGATATATCAATGATGGTATACAATCATGAATTAATATCTTCTTCATAACTTATATGTTATTTTCATTTTCTGTTTTTTTACCTGCCTCCGATATCTAGAATTCCTTGTTTCATATGAATTTCAGAAAGTTTGAAAGACATATTTTATTTTATGATTCATTAAATAAAAACTCAACTTATTTTGTTCAGTTAATCATGCAACATCTACATTTTATTATAGTGCTGACATCATTCTTCTCACCACATCATATCATCTAGAACTGGTAAGCTTAAATAATTGTAATCAATATAAAAAATAACCTATTTCTATCAATCTCTATAATTTAAATTATCTTATAATATTTTCCATATTTTTTTATCATAAACTTAATGTCACTTTTTTTTAGATTCATTAATCAAACGACAATAATTTATCAAAGCTTTATTCTTTTAGCATAACCAATTCTATTGGATTATGGGTAACCATCACCGAAATTATGTAGTAATGAAAATATAAAAACTGTTTTTTATTATATTTTATCCTTTTGGTTTTAAATTTGAAAACCAATTTTTTAGTTATTTTGACTTCGAGATTTTTTTATTCCCTAAAACTGCTTAAGTCTGTGTAATTTTTTTAATAATTGTGATTGTATAGATATATAAATTTAAAATATTATATTATAATTGATTTCGATTCTATAGATGATCCAAATATTTAATTCTATAATCCCAAATTTAAATAATCTATTTTCAGATTATATAAAAAAATATTTATTTTTAAATTAATTCAATTGTGTTTTGTTTATGAATTATTTCTAATTTATTATATTTTATGTGTTTTTAATGACATATTCATGGAATTTAACTGTTTCAAAATTGGAATGAATTTTTTATATGAAATATTACAGTGTACATATGAAATATTTTTAATTCAACACTATTTTATTCTATATATGTTATAAATTTTAGGTTGTTGTCAAATATTTCATTAATTTAATTCATTGTTTCTTCTCAAAAGTCATAATTTATAATTTTTTCCTTTTTACTGGATGAATTAAATTAATTTTTTATTTTTTTATCTATTTTATAATTCAATTTTTTTTCGATTTCACATATGATGATGTTTTGTTTTCAGCTATAGTTTGTAATGAAATTAATATAGGATAATATTAATATTACATGAAATTGGGAGTTGGAATCTCTTTCCTATATATTCATAGTGCATAAAAATGTATAAAAAATAATTTGAAATATCTTTTATCACCAGCATTAATAAATATTATATTACAATTTTTTATAAACTAGAACTTAAACTATTTTTTTGAATGAATACAAATCCCCAAAGGACATCAATAGATATCTGTGAATAATTTTAACACGAATTCCATCATACAACTACCATTATATAATTCAATCTTTATATATAAATTATTAATTTATTTTCAATGTTATTCGCTAAATCACATATAATTATTTTATAAATATAATAAGTAACATTAATATTATCGTATTTTTATGATATTCCATAACTTTTTTAACTAGGAATATCTCCCGTAATTGACATGAGTTTTATTGGAGTCTCCAATATAAACCAAAATGAATAGTTTTTCAAATATTTATTAATAATTAATTTAATTAGTTTTCTAAATTATGATTTATTAGATATAGATATTTATTTTATTTGGTATATTATAATAATTTTATTCAATGTATCTTCACATCATTATTATTATATATATTTTTAATGTTTTATATGAATTAATTAAATGTTTTCTATTTTTTATCATATAAATCTATTTGTTATGGATTGTTTCTGTAATGTACTATTTTACTATATTGATAGTTACAAAATCAAGGGATGTTAATATTATCCATATATAAAATTAAGAAATGGTATATCTTTCTTATTTGTTTTCTCAGTACACAGGATTATATAAAAATTATTAGAAATGTGTTGGATTACAGACATACCTATATATTCCATTAATATTTATAATTAACTATTTCTTCACCCAATTATTTTCTATGACTCCAATTATTTAAATGTTTTAAAAAGGCTTTTCTGAAATGGTTCATATAACATTACACAATATAACTACCATTTTAAAATTCCACGATTCTATCTAAATTATCAACATCATTTTCATGTTATTCTCTAATATGAATAAAATTATTTTCTAAATAAAAAACACAATTTCATATTATTGTGTTTTTTATTAATTTTGAAGAATATTTTTAGGATGTTTTTACTAGGAATATACATTATTTTCATTGAAGATTACTAAGAAAATAACAGAAATAAGGTTCAGATACAAATTATTCCTATCAATATTTAAAAAAAATTATGATTCTTTATCTATATGGATTTAACTTATGTGACATGTTTGATGGAATGAATTCAATGATTCTTCTCAAAATTCTATTTTAATATATTTTTTTTATATGTATGAAGTAATATAATGTTTCATGTGTTTTTTCTATTTAATTAATATTTTTTATAGATTGTTAATATGATGATCTATTTTTTTAGTTCATGATGAAATCAAGGGATGTTAATATTTTCCTTACATGGATATTTTAATTTGGTATATCATTAATATTTTTTCTTAGTGAACGTGAATACATAAACAATAATTTTATGTGTGTTTGATTACCATTATTTCAGTATATTCCATTAAAAATCTTTAATAAATATTATCTGAACCAATTTTTTTATAAATCCCATTATATAAAAGAATTCAGTTGTCATTTGAGAACTATTTCAACTAACAATCCATCATTAATATAACTTGAAAAAAATATATAATTCAATGTACATTATCAATATTTTTGTCATGTTATTACCTAATGTACATCTCATTGTATTCTAAATATAGATTTTCAATTTAATAATTTTTAATTTTCTATTATTTTTTAGTAAAGTATTTTTTCAATTATTAAGAATAATTGATTGGTGTTTTAGTAGAGAGTACTTAGTCGACATGAACGAATCGGTTGTGAGATTCTTATTTTCTTTACTTGGCTTTTTTTAAAAAATTAGGATTTATTCAATATCTAGATTTCATTTACCTCCAAAAATATAGGTTCATCCTCTCATTTTAATTCATTTAATATATTATATTGAATTTCATGTATTCTTATACATTAAACAATGTCACACAATGAAAACATAGTGATAGAAAAATTCATTCCATTATTATCTATATCATTCAACGTTTAATATATTTTATATTTACTTATACTATTTTATGTGCATTTTTCAATTTATATGAATTAGAAAAAAAAGAAAAAATGTAATTCCATTTTTTTAATATAACTCATGAATGTATTAATATTACAAATTTCTTTTTCTACATCAAACAAGTATAAATAAAAACTATATAATATGTTATGAAATTGTATATACAATTCAAAATATAATAAAAAACATATTAAAATGAAGACATTGCTGCATATATAAATCTTTTAGGAACTTATTTAATGCTTATTTACTACTCATGAAATATTATAGGAATGATGTAGATATTGTAATGTAATGAACAATTATATCCATGTCACAAATATTACAACTCATACTCATACACAATGTATTCAATATTTGTTCAATAATGTTTCTTCTACATTCCTATTAATTTATTCTTACTTCCTAGGAGTTTATGAATAAATAATCATTATTTTCTATAAATTCTTAATGATATAAATTAATCATTTTTATATTAACCCATTGTATATGTGATCATGATATCAGGTGTATTAGATATTGGTATATTATCAAGGTTGAATAGAATGAATTAATGAAAATGATGGATAATTTATTAGGTGAACATGATGAATTTATATTTATTCTATATTTTTAAATTAACAAAAATTGATCATTAAGAATTTTATTCTACTTTTATGTTATATATTTGAGGGATAATGTTTTAATGTTTTGTTTTTATAAACTAATTTATATTATTAACATGGTGTATAGTCTAAAATAATATAATTTTGACATCATTTATATAGAAGAATCATTTTGGACACATAATAACGTGCATTAATTTTGTTAAACATTTCATTACATAACATCCATACCTCCCACTCTTCCCATAATTCATATATTCTCCCCTCAGACGAGTCTTAATGTTTTTATAAATATCATTTTTCAAGTATCAATCTCTGCATATCATTATATGATCCCCATTTTAGAAATTTTCACCCCCTCAAAATAATAAATTTTTACTTCCACGCATAAAAGTTAATGAATAGTTTTTCCCATCTAATGGGATACATATATTAAATAAAAAATCCTAAAATATATTCAACAAATGGTATCTAGATTCTTATTTTTAATGAATCACTAATCCAATATTTTTCTTGATTATCACTTAAAACATTAACACCTATGAAATATCTTTATATGCTTTAAAATATACACTAAAATATTAACCTAAATGTTGATTTTAATTTTAGATATTTTTCATTTCTTAATGAAATAACCAAGACCACCTTGGTCCATTACATTTTAAAAATAAAAGTTTGCTGTGTCCTGGGAGTCAATTGTAGCAAATTTCAAAAGTTTTTCAAATTTTTAGTTTTTACTTCACAGACTTTGGTTAATGGTTTTGGTGACTCAGGGCACCATTGTCAATTACTCAGGGAATCTCTATTTGTGACTAATGGAATCTGTGTTAGTGAATCAGGAGGTCTATATCAGTTAATTAGAGTGTTAATGTTGGTGAATCAAGTCATCGATGTCAGTGAGTGTGGGCATTGGTGAGTCAGATAATTGGTGAGTCAGGGCATCGATGATTCAGGGCGTTGGTGATTCAGTGTGTTGGTCAGTCAGGGAATTGGTGAGCCTTGAATTTGTAGGTCACATCAATGGCTCATCGTCAATGAATCACTATAAATATTAGTGACTCACACATAGATGACTTGTTATCTTTGTTGGGGACTCACCAATTGGTGACTCATTTCCAGTTTTCCCATTTTTCAAGTTTCACAGATATTAAGTTTTATTTGTCGTATGTTGAGTTCAAAGCCTTTTTTTGGGAATTTCTAATGGAATTTTGAAGAATTTTAATTATATATTTAATATCATAATTCATCAGGACATTGAGATATTGAAACCTCATAATAGTGACCATGATACCTCGTTAATGACTTTTGAAATTGATTCCCATTATGATGATATAAGATCTTCCCATTCTAAAACAAGATCTTTATTTTCCCGCGTGCTTCTATTTTTGTTCGGTATGCATAAACATTTCCACACCACTGAGTCATATGTTGTTTCGTAGCTATCAATCATGTTTCCCCTTATATTTATTGCTACTTCTAACGTGACCCTCTATTTTTTGACATAAGGAAGAGTTTTTGATCAACTGCAATTCCATTTAGGGATTTCCTTCATATCCCTTATAATAGTGTATCATTCATTGTGGGTGTAGAAATAGTCAAATTTGAAAACTTCTGAATCGAATATTTTTAAAATGATAAATGCTAATAAGTTCTTGTTAATGATATTGGAGTGTATTGATGTTGATTTCCTATTATGTTCATTATCTTTATTGATGATGTGATCCATTATGGCCATGTGTCTTCTGAAAATCATATATTTTGGTTTCATTTTTTGTGCATAGATGATTACTTATAACTATTGTATCTATATGAATATATGGTTTAATAAAAAATATAAAAAATCGTGTATAAATGGTTGAAATAAATGAATGTTGAAGGATAAAAACCCTTGTGTGATCACCGGTTTATCAATGTGTAATTTAAGTAATAGTGTTCATAATATTTGAATACACATTGTTTGATGGGTGTGGTTGTGTGATGTGTTATGTTGTGGTTGTTTCCTTGTCTGGGTTTTGGTAGTGCAGTTCTATGGCTGGGGTTGTTACATTGTGTATGTGGCATAATGTGACATGTGATGGAATCTCAATTTTATAGGATTATTGTTTGTGTAATGAAAGGACTTGTCATGAGGTAGGATTACATCTAGGATGTGGTTGGGTTTTAGAGCTACATGACTAGGCTGAGTCATGATTTCATGTTAATGGGTGTGTTAAGTGTGGTGTTGTTGTGCAGTGGGGCTGTCAGGGTTGGTTGTGAGGGAATTTGTTGAGTAGGATAACATTGAAGAAGGATGTTTGCCAATTATTTATTGTTTGAATTGGTAGTGTTTCATGCCTTTTAAACTTCTATAAAGGGTATTATATGTTGTACTTATTAGATACCATTGTAGGAAAAGAATAAATAAATAAATAAACTGAGAAATTCAGAATTATAATTTGTTAAATTTATTTCTTTGGGGTATACTTCAACATATGGAGGTAACTGTCATTTGTAGTGATATGTGCATTTAGAGGTTTCTACAAGGGAAGTTATTTTGTGGGATGGTAGATTTTTTTAAAACCAAACGGTATAATATTGTGTTTTATACCAATATATATACTTGTAGTTCCATGTGATTACAATACACTCCCCACCTGTTTTGAGCAATATGTGTTCAACACCCCCGTTGATTTGGGAGATGTTGTATTTCCATACATTCCAATGGGAAGATGGATGGATGGTTTTGGATTATATATATGCCCTCTTATATGAATTTATGGCTCACTACTCTTCGATAAAGATAATATTGATTGAGTTTTTTAAAAAGATATAGGGTATTGGTTTTGTGAGAGGGTTTTTTTTCATGTGTCCTCAGGATGAGGCCTAAGTATTTGCAGGAATGGATTTGGTGTGGTTGTGGCCTAGGTGATTGTGGGAAAGAATACAATGTGGTTTTTCATTGAGGTATGTGTGGGAAGGTTCTCATAGTGGGTCTTCTAGAAGAGGTATATGCATTAGGATGTTCAATTTATCAAGTGGGAAGTTTTGTGGGGTACCCAAATAACTTTGTGATGATTATTTTTCATTACGTGATTTTTGTTACATTGAGAGTGTGACTTGGTAAGGTTGGGGATTTATTATTATTTGATAGATGGTGATGGTTACTATTGTTTTCTTATAGGGGAATTTTAATACTCTCCCAGTCGATCAGGGGTGAAAATGGTTTTTGATATTGATAATATTTTTTTCCCACCCTACATAGATTAAACTATTTTAGGTTTCTAGGGAGATTACATGAACAATGCTAGAACATACTATCTCGGACATTGGTGATGGTTGATGTGTCACTTCTTAGTGTTATATTTTTTGGTACTTACATTGATGTTATTGTTTTATTTCAAGTATTTTTAATTTAAACATGCATGTTGGATGGATTTTGGTTTCCTTATATATGTATATAGATATATATATATATATATATATATATATATATTCCTCATACTTTTTGAGGCTAATATATCTTATATCCTGATCTTGGTTACTATAAAAATGGTAATGCCTCCAATTTTGATAGATTCATATACCCTTTGTGCTACTATTCACCACGGGGTCTATTAGAGGATGGACACTGGAGCCTTTATCTGACCTTCATCTTGAGGATGGAATGTATCAACATATTGATATCCCTTCCTTCAAATTTAAAAAGAAAGGTCTAAAATGATTTTATTAGAGATTATGGTTGAGTAATACATTGGTGTATAGAGTTATTAACATTGAGGATTTCATGTATTGGTTGGAAATCATGTTTGATGATCTTGGTGCAAGACATAGTCCAGGGAAGACCAGCTCAAACACATGATATTAGGTCCCCCCCAGGATTCTATGAATGGACTCTCGACTTTCCGAATGACCAAGTGAGGCAACAAAATTTTCAGGGTAGGGACCCTAAGAATATTACATCCATCATGATTACTTGAGTTATTGTTTTTTGGGAATTTTCGGTATATTAAAATAAATAAAGAGTTAAAATGAATCATCTGATATAAATTTCATACTACCTAGAATTAGTGGTTTATTTTTTTTTTCAATTCAGCTTTGGCGCTCAGATTGCACCCACGAGCAGTAGAGGGTTAGCTGGAAAATCCAATTTATTGATGGAGGGTTAATCTAGTGAATGAGGATGATCAATGGGAGAAGACACCACATAATTTCTAGTGGTACTCTCCGGTAATGTACGATGGTTGTGTCCCAGATATGAATACGGAGAGATTACTCGAGGAGGTGGTGATTACATTCATCTTGACCTAGGATCCAGAAGAGTACAAGGTTCCCTTAAAATTTATCCAAAAGAGGGGAGTATTGTGTTTAGGGTGGATGCTTTACCTCGGGGATATGAAACATACTGATGCGCTCTTAGTCGTCATTAAGAAGGTTTTCTGAGAGGAATTCATTTCTCCACAATGAAATATGATAATAAGAAAGAGATAATATCCTTACTAAAGTGGAGTGTGTCAGTTATGTAATTTGGTATCATGTACACAAATATATGGTACTTTACTCTGGATCTTGTTCTAGAGGAGGATACTTGGACGAAGTGATTAGTGGAGGCACTATGTGATTCTATTCCGTAACCAGTTACACCCTTGACCCTATTGACATACATAGAATTCCATAAGAAGGCTAAGATAGTGGAAAGTGTGGTCTCGGGGGAGGACTTCCATGAAGGTAGGTCAGTCGTGTTCTTCAATTGGGAAGGTTGTTAGAAGAATGTCCCCAGTGTCCATGCCACCTAGGATTTGTCCAGCGGGTAGCCAACCCTAGTATTTTTAGTTTCGACCCTTTGGCCTCACCTTAGTAGTTGGTGCCAACCATGCCTCTAAATCAACAGGGACAATAGACCCCTACTCCAGCAAGGGAGGATAGTGTAGGAGGAGGCCAACCATAGGGTGATCCTCAGGGACCACAACAATGTCATGGTCGGGGAGGTGGTTGAATACTGAGGGGAAGAAGAGACAAGAATGGGGTGTTACACACCGTAAAGGTAATGGTTCTAGTGTGGAAAAAGATCATTAATGGTATGATCAGTATGTTTAGTATGATTTCTATCACCTTGTTTTATTCATAATATTATGACTCCTTCACTATACCCAGCCTGGCCCAAGCATTGGGACTAGACATGGAGTGACTTTTTGTGCCCCTCGTGTTGAGTACATCATTTAGAGGTCATACTGGAATTTTGATGATTTAAGAGGATGTATACTGATGTTGTGGGCACATCAGTATAGTGGGTATATCATTCCTATACAGATGAAACCATATAGTATTATCCTTATCATCAACTTGTTATACTCTTAGTGTTCTATTATCAACTCCTTCCAAAGAAGAGTCATCTTTTTATATTTAAAAGGATAACATGTATCTTTTTTTTTGCAAGAAGAACTTTTAGGTGGGATTTTAGAACCTAGAGAATATTAATTTCTTATTATCTGAGATATTGTTGGGATCAATGTATATTGATATGGTGGAGGCTACAAGAGTTTTCATATACCTTCAAGATATTTCCCTGAGAAGGTAGTGACTCTACACCCCCAATGTGATGTTTAGATCAGAATATATTTAAAATCAGTGATTGTCTGATTTTGATGGATTCTTATCAGATGATGCCTTGGGAGTTGTCAGATATACAGATTCATATTGATGATATGATGAAGAAGAGTTTCTTCTGACCAAGCTTCTCACTATGGGGTGATCCGGTATTTTTCTAATAGAAGGTAGAAGATGTTATGGTATTATTCATACTACTGGAGACTGAATCAGGTAAAAGTTAAGAAATATTACCCTCTGTTAATGATATATGATCATTTTACCTATAAGAGGTGAGATATTTGGTTTTACCAGATCGATGTGTGGTATTTATATCACTATCTGAGGGTAATGTAGGGTGACATCCTTAAGACTGCTTTTTCGGTGCTTATATGGGCACATTGAGTTCATAGTAATTATATTTGGTGATACAAACAGACTAGCGGTGTTTATGGTGCTTATTAACTATGTATTTCATGAGTTCTTGGACTATTTCATAATCATATTCATCTATTACATCCTTATCCACTGTAGGTCAGAGGAGGATCATACCAAGCATCTCAAGACTTTCATAGAGGTCATTCTTCACCACCATATTAATGAAAATCTATCCAAGTTTGTGTTTTGGACACGGGAGAAACACTTCCATGAATATGTGGTGTCTCAAAAAATGTGTAGCAGTGGACCATCTAAGATTGAGGCAGTTTTCTCATGGTATGAACCCATTAATGTTGTATGAGATCATAGTTTTCTTGGTATTGAAGGATATTATCATATATTCATACCATATTAATCTCATGTAGTAGCTCTGTTAATGGATCTTACTAGAAAAGTCCATTTTTGTGTGTGGAGAGAGTATTTAGATGTATTGTTGGGCTATCTAAATGAGAAGATGGTCAATGCTCTAATGCTCGGGCAGTCATAGGAATGGTTGATGTTTGAGGAGTCTTTTAAATATTACCCTCTAGGATTGTGATGTGTTCTAATTCAAAAAAAGGGTTGTTATCACTTATGGGACTAGGACTTTTCATCCCCACAAATGTCACTATTCCACCCATGATATTGAGCATACACCAATCATGTTGCTACTAGTTTTTTTACATTACAAAATTTGGGAGAACGGTGTTGTCTTCAGGGTCCACCTGATTTGGATGTTCATATTTTCCCAATGAGATTTGAAATTGTTGAAGTGGAGGTGGACGGTCTTTTTCTAGGATTACTATTTTGAGATCTCTTACACCGCGAGGAATGGAAATGTTGTGGAGAATTCTACGAGCAATAAGTCACGGAAAGAGGTACTTCAAGAATCTATGGATGCTTGGAAAGCAATGGGGGGTTGTATTCCCTGCACATAGACAAAACAATGTATGGAGGTAAAGGCTATGTATTTTATATGATTGTATATTTATCGCTGAGGCTGAAGGTGGACGAGTGTCAATGGGGAGACTCAGCGGAAGATGGGATGTGTGATCGCATTGACCAAGGTGATGTCATATAGGTTTGGTCATAATTAAATGTTGTTCCATGGAAAGATGTTTTTTCTAGTATAAATTCATGATGAAATTATATGTGAGTTTTATATATCCTCCATAGAAGTAGACCATGTAGTTTCTAGTATACACTAGGTAATTTGGTGAACAGTTCAAGTGTCCGAAGATGAAGCCAAAAATGGCGGAGTTTGTGGAAAAGTTCTTAGTGTCCCAGAAAATTAATGATGAACACCATGTTACTAGTGGTTTACTGATACCCATATATTAAGTGTAATCACATCATGATAGATTTCATCACATAAATATATTGGGATCAGGGTGGATGTGATGATATTTGGGTGTTAGTTGATCAGTTGACGAAATTGGCTCTCTTTTTAACAGTCAATGAGATGATCAGAGTGAATTCCTTAGCATGGAAATATATGATTAAAGTGGTGATAAGGCATGGAGTTCCAAAATTCATTATCTTGAATCATGCTGAAAATTTTTTTTCACATGTTTGTAGGGGATTTTAGCATTCCATTGGCACACAGTTATGCCGCATCACTACATTTCCCCCTTAGACAAATGGATACATAGAGAGGACCATCCATACAATATAGTAAATGTTGTAGTCATTTTCTATGCTCTAAATGAGGTTTGTGTGATCCATTTTCCCTTGTTATAGTTTTCCTTCAACAATAGATATCACTATTCCATTGGAATGACATTATACATGGCCTTTTTTAGGAGTTAATTTCATTCACCCTTATGCTAGATGAAAAATGGCGAGGTATTTTTTCATCATCGAGACATGTCATATAGTACGACCAATATGGTTTGGCATCTCCATGAATGGTTCAAGGTAGTATAGGACCGGTATAAGTCATATTCCTATCATAGGAGGAGGCCTTTGTAGATAGAGGAAGGGGACCACATGTTCTTGATGGTTCCCCAAGATGTGGGTAGCGATGTATTGACAGAGAGAGTAATATATCTCCTAGGTTGATTATACCCTTTGAGGTGTTGGGACGATTGGAAAGGTTGAATATCAAGTGGTTTTCCACCTTTCGTGAATATCCATTTTGTCTTTCAGGACTCCCAGCTTCATCGATATCTTTACAATGACTCCCATATCATTAATTGGGTAGGGTTTGATATCAAGGAGGACACAATGTTGGTAGAAAAACTATTAGAGGTCTAGGATCATCAGGAGAATGACTTTAATAGATTTACCATTCTCTTGGTTCCTTTTTTGGAGGCATGGTGGTCTACAGGAGAGTTAATGGGAGTGAGATATGCATATGTGTGCCCAATACCTAGAGTCGGTCTATGTTTCCCCTGTATGTTTTTCATTGTGAATTAATGTTTGAACCTTGTTTTATATTATAATTGTTGTTTTAATGATTTTGGACATATGATAAAGTCTTAATGTATGTGGAGAAGATGACCTAATTCATAATCAAGACGCATTATTGCGTATGCAATTAAACCTCTGCAAGTGAGTTATTGCTTCCCAATGTAGATAATATCTTGATATGGGGAAATAATTACCTGATGCATATGTTTGGGTGGTCTCACATTTTGTACTTTTGGAGTGTGTATTGTGGTTTTTTGGGTTTTATGAGTTGGGAGGATGTATTCTTGGATGTTTAGGTTTCACTCTGGCAACCCACGGTGGTTTTCCCATTAATGTTTTCATAAGGGTAGGTTTTTCAGACCCCTCTTTCTTCTGGGGTTGGTTTTGAATTCTTAAGGGAGGAAATATTTTTATAGGTATTAAATGTATTGGACCATACCTACATGGTCCTTTAAATTGTCAAGATCCAGGTTTAGTGTGTTCTGGGAGACACCAGTGGATTATTTATATAGTTTCACATATTTTGATTTCTTTCATCGATGACTCTCGGTGTTAGTGTTGGTCACTCTAGGTATTAGTGTCAGTAACTCATGATGTTTGTGTTGAAGACTCACGATGTCAGTGTTGGTGACTCAGGGGGACAGTGTCAGCAAGTCAAGGTGTTAGTGTCAGTGATTCAAGATTTCAGTGTTAGTGAATCAATGTGTTTTTGTAGTTGAGTTAGGGCGTTGGTGATTCTGAGGCTCGGTTAGTAGGGCGTCAGCAAGTCAAGGCGTCACTGGGTCTAGGCATTGTTATGTCACAAATTTGGTGTGTTAGGCATCAATAAGTCATTTTAGTGGTTCTAAGTCAGTTTCTATGAATTAGTGATTCATTTTCGGTGTTGGTAAATAACCCATCAGTGACTCGATGTATGTGTCAGTGACTCATTTCTAGTGATTCCAAATTTTTCTAGTTCCTTCGCTCATACATTTTATTTGATGTAAGTTGAGTTTACAACCATGTTCTTTCATATCTACAGTTCTTTTAATGGATATTACTTTTGTCATTATTATACTATCTCTTTGGGTAAATTGAGTTATTCAAATAGTGTTGTATATACCATGTTCAAATGTTAATGTCTTTTGGAACTATTTTCTATTTCATGGATATAGCATATGGTCCTTTTGAACAGATAGCTAATTTTCTCTATTTGTTTTTATTTTCCTTTTAAAATTTCTAGAAACCTTCCTCCCCATGGTCTCATGTTCTGTGTCATATCCATTAATCACATTTCCCCTTGGTGTCCTTCATGCTACTCATGATACCCTTTTTAAGCAAGGATGAGTTGTTGATCTTCTACTGTTCCAAGTAGGGATTTCCTTTTTCTCCCCTATAATTTTGTATCATGTGGGGTAGTAATATTGAATTATGAAAGCATATGAATAAAATATTTTCACAAAGATAAATTCAAATATGAACTTGTTAATGGGATTGAAGTGGATCGATGTTGATTTTCAATTTTTTTGTTGTCTTTATTGACGATGTGATTTTCTATGGCTATATGGATTCTGAAAATCATAGTCGTTGGTGGTATTTTCCTTTGCATATGTGATACCTTATAACTATTTTTTCTTTTTCAGTAATTTTTTAAATAATCAATTTGATAAATCAGGTACATTAATTTAAATGAAACGGAGGTCCCATGACAAAAACAATAGTGTTATCACACATGTTTATCATAGTGGAATTTAAAGAATAGTTTTCACAAATTCTGTATAGAACATGTTTGATAGGTGTGGCATTGTGTAGTGTTGTAGTTGGATTCTACCTTGTGTGGGTTTTGGTAGTGTGGTGTTATGGATGAAGGTGTGACTATGTTTATGGGTTGGTACACACATTGTGATTATATACCAGTTCGATATATAGATTGATTGATGAATTTATGTAATTGTTATGGGTTGGAATACATCTATGGTATGGTTGGGAATTTGAGAGAGAGGACTTGATTGTGTCATGATTTCATGTTTATGGGTGTGTCTTGTGTGTTAATTTTGTGCATTAGGGATTCTGGGATTGGGTGTGAAGGCATGAATTTAGTGGGATAACTTTGATGTAAGACGTTAGTTTTTTCCCTTATTTGATTGTGTAGTGTTTAGTGGCTTCTAGCCTTCTTTAAATGCTTTTAAATGTAATTCTACTTAGCATCCCATTTTATGAATGTATTATGTTAATGAATTAACTGATAAAATGTGAATTATTATTGTTTATAGGAATTGGTCAGGGGTATACATCAACTTACATAAGTGGCTAACGTTCGTGGTGACATATGCATTTAGAGGTTGTGTAAATGGTATTTTTTGTGGGTTGGTAGTTGTTTTGAAAACCCATATGTTGGGAAGAGTGTTTGGTACATATATATTTAATTGATGTTCCATGTGTTCTCTATATGAACCCCAACTGTGTTGAGCACTATGTTCCAAACAACCCCATTGTTGTTGGGGGGGGGGGGGTGTACATTCCACCCTCTAGATGGGAGGCTTTATGGATGGTTATTAGCTCTTCTTGAATCCCTATTTTAATAATTTATCACCATAGACTCATTAATAAGGATATAATGGCATGAGGATTGTTTCTAGATCTATGGTACCAGTTTTATGAGAGGTGTTTTGATTCCCATGTGTGTTTGGGGTAAGGACTAGGTTTTTAGGGTTGGATTGTGGGGTGGTAGTGGCCTCAATGTCTATTAGAATGAATACAGTGTGTTTTATGGCCCAGGTTTGTGGGGAAAATTGTGATTTTGGGGCATGTGGAAGAGGTATATATGTTAAGATGTTTACGTTAACCAGTGGGAAGTGGTATGGGGTACCCAAACATCGATGTTTTTATTATGTTACATTACATGATTTTCATTACATGGTGAGTGTTCCTTTGTGAGGTTGGGTGCTTAGTATTCCTTATTAGGTTTTGTTTTTTTCTTCTATTTTTTCAAAGGTGTATTAATATGCATCAACCACTTGTGCATGTGTGTCTTTAGTGTTTCCCACTAAGGTTATGTGTATGATCACCCTACATAAATTAATTTTTTTCGGTTTCTATGGAGATTACGCGGACTGTACTAGAACTTACTAGCTCAGACATTGGGGATGGTTACATTGGCACTACTTAGTTTTATATTTTTTGGAACTATGTAGTTTTTTTATTTATTTAATGATGTTTTACTTTAAACATGATTGTTGGATGAATCTTGTTTTCCATATATATATATATATATCATAGAGTTGTTGAGTTTGTAATATCTTATATATCGATCATGGTTATTATAAAAAGTTTAATCCCTTCATGTTTTGTACGTTGTCAATACCCTTGGTTCTTGTCACCACCTTAGTGACTATTTGAGGCACGGCTCGGTGTCATTATCTATCAATCACATTGAGGATGGAAGGTCTTAGTAACTGTTTATCCCTTCCCTCACCTTGAAGAAGTCATGTCGTGACACTACCCAATTTAATGTAATTTCTTCTTCATTAATAGACATTCACTGATACTTTTGATTTAATAGATTATGTGCATATTGTATTAAAAAGTATATACTAATACAATTCATCCAAACAATAACATAATCTTCAATTCAAGTAAACCCCAAAAAATTAAAACCAACCTAATTAATAAATTTAACTTTTTTTGTTCTATGTTCATCATGTTCACACCAATTCACATAGTCAAATTACCATAGATTCATCTATTTAATAAACTCAAATAAGACCACTCTCAGGAAATTTTAAATGTTATGTACTGACATGGTGACTATATTTAGGATGAAATGTCTATGTATTTGTTTTTATGACTTTGATAAGATCTTGTGAAATTATTTTATAGGCTATGTTTGGGATTTAAATTGTTTTATTTTCAATTTATCTATAATTCTGTTCATGAGAATGGGGTGTATATCAAGAAGACCTAGTGAAAGAGCCTAAACTTCCACTATAAAATATTATGCCTCCCTTTCTCACTCATTTATAATATATAAAATCCCATATCCATATATTCAAATAAATTTAGTTGGTTTAATTTAATGATTTCAAAATAAATGGAAATACATAAGATATATGAACGAGGAACGACTGGTATAAATTTATTATTAAAGTGGTTATCTAGAAATTTATAATCAATAATCACAATAGATCCTTTACATTAACCATAATCATTATAACATGGATTCTTTTTTAGGTAAACATTCGTAGTAATACATTTATAGCTATCTGGTTCAACATGGGATTATATTTTGACTAATGTTTTGTTTTATTTTTTAATTTAGAGATGTCTGAAACAATGAATATGAATCAAGGTTATGTATACATAGTTGGAATTCAGTTATATTCTAGTTGTATACCAACCAATAATCATTACATTAGCATTGGTCTTGTATCAGTTTTACATTAGATGTGTTAATTATGTTAAATTTGGTAAATTATGAAGAATTATCTATTTTTTACAATTCTAAAATTAAGGCTTATGTAAACTAATTTTATTTATTATTATTTTATTATTAGGTAGGTTAAATTTTATTACTATATCATGGGGTTGTTTTTTTGATTGACATTTATTTTGATTGGATAATATCAATATATGATAACCATTATATTGTATCATGATGTAATGTTTTTCATTCTATGTTCTATTTTTTTAATATCTTGGTAGTATGATTTGTTAGTAATTATTTCAATATAAATTATTTGTATTGTTATAAGTTGATGTATATTTATAGTAATTTTTTAGCTCTGTTTATTATGATGTGAGTTCTTTTTACTATGTGAAATTGATCTGATTTGTTTAATGATTTAATTGTTTTTTGTAAAATAAGATCTTTAAAGATTATATCAATATACACATTTTAGCTGCATTATTACACTACATAGGCATAGAGGAATTTTTATGAATTTTTACCTATGATAATATGTTGATTGGAAAAATCAATAAAAAGAATGGAATTTTGGAGGCAACCACCCGATTTGGGAACAAGTGGTAAATCATTAATTAACAATGAATTTGTTGGAATGAGAGGTACCAATCCGACATACATGGTGACATGGTGGTGGGAAACAATAATGTTGAGAAATACAAAATCATGAAAGATGGTAGAATTAGCATATTTTGGTTATGTTTATCTTTATTACTTAATTTCATCCCTAACGCTTGGATTTTTTTTATTTTAATGATCGTAATTTGAAATATTCATTTAAATGTATCTTTTAATTAATATAATTTAATTATACATTAAAATTTATCCATTTTTCGTTTGTTGTTTTAATTATTAAAATAATTGTCTTTTATTTTACTTTCCAATCCCTTTTTATTTCACTGCACATAGAAAAGTTTTTCTAAAAGTCATTTTAAAAGTTGGTTCATTATTGTAGTTGAAATTTCCATCCGAAATAAAAATTCATTCATTTAAATTTGAGCTTAATTTTTTCTACTATATTGATGATGTCATAAAAGATTTTCAACATTTATTTAGATATTATGTTCCACTAATATGTTATTTGAATATAGTAAATATTAATGGTCATTGTTAAATTTGGAAATGAATTATATTAGTGATAATAATCACTGATTTTTATCGGCGTGTGAATGCATGGGTGAGTAATCATTTTTTAATTAAAGTTTCTATTAAACTTTTGATATACCAATAGTATCATAAAACCAAAAATATTATGAAAAATAATTATTTCACAATTTAACAAAAATAAATTTCTTAGAAAAAAAATAATAAACTCACTCATTCTAATATGATAATGATGATTTATGAAATTAATATTATATTGTAAAAAAATTACAGGATTCAAAAAATAATCTCTAAAATATACTGATGAATAAAGGATATTAAGAACATGTATTTCATGATAGTTCAAGATACAATGATTATTTTCTACCCTAGGGCTTTATGAAATGTCATAGAATACATATAATATAGAATGATAATGATTATATAACATTGCAACATTGTGATGATGATATAATAAGAAATAAAGTGTTATATTTGTAAAAAAAATAAGATACCATAATGAGTAGATATATGTATCACCCTATCCAATTCTTCGACATTATTTATAAACCAGGATAGTTTTATAATAGTCACTAGGTGTTCCTCTTGGTAAAAAAAATAGCTTTTGACTTCTAATGGGTGTACGATTAGGTTATATTTGAGAGACTATAACATAACGTGATGATAATAATAATTGTATATATATATATATAATAAAATAGAATAAGTAACTTAAAAATGGAAAAAATAGAATGAACACAACCTAATCAAATACAAAAGAATAATAAATAAACAATCCCAAAGGAATCACACACTTTGGAGATAAATACATATTTCATGAATGGTCATAAAAATAGATAGTAAAGGTCACATGTGTCCCACCATATATGTACATATATACAAATACACCTAATAAGTTGAAACTCAGTGATAAATGGATCATTTGTTCTATTTAAATCCTCTCCATACAAAAAACTGCATCCCAAATCGGTTAGGACTATCTCTTAAGAATAATAGATTACATGATCTAAAAAAGTTTACATGCATACTAAGGGGCCTTTATATGGTGTGAGTATGAACATTGTGGGCCACCACCAACATTTTTATATTTTACATCATTAAATATACATTACATTTATATGTAATCAAAGTGAATAAACATACACATAAAATAAAAAATGACTTCACCTATGCTCAAATACATAAAAATGGTCATTTAATTAATTCATTAAATTCCATAATATATCTAAATATGTCACATTAAATATATATTTTCAAACAATTAATTTATTTACTGATATATTAGAAATGGAGAAGTCCCATTTATTTGTGCCAAGGTGTCCCCTTAACAATATCATACCTGGATATCACTTGAGAATTTTCTATAATTATATCACCAACACCCCATTCCTTCTGAAAATTCTCTTTTCATAATCCATGTACCTAAATTAAAAATGAAAATATTACCCATCTCCACCATACAACCTTTTAAAAAATAACCATCATCTCAATAACCTAACTTCTTAAGATATGATGAAGTATATCCTCCCGTATATAATAAATCACCATTACTTTTATAGTTCTATGTCTTGAGGAATGATGGTATCTATTCACAAATATTATTCAACCGTTTACCTCAATTAAAAATACGAGACTCAAACCCCAACTAATGGTCTCAAAACCATCACGATATGGTCTATCACCATCATCCATGGATTTCTATAGTGGGAACCACATATTTAACGGAGGTCCAACCACATCCCCTATGCCGAAATATTTACAAAGGCCTCTTCCCATAGAGAGTCATCCATAACAACTTAGTTGAGTGATATCTATTTTCACATGACTCAAATGACTACTTCAGACAACATTATTAGGAAACAATCACCCAATTTTTTTAGGTTACAGCAACCAACTTCATTTTTCTCACTTGTGACCTCATCACCATTATCGTATAGCCAACGCCATCCCTAGTCCCGCTGGTCATGCCCTCAACTTGATGTCTATGTCACCTAAACTCGGTGATCAATATCACACCCCCTATCATGGGACATTATCTTTTCATTCCCATTTAACCAATTTGACCATATATCATTTACTTAATTTTAATTATACAATCGGCATTTCCTTCATAGTGATTAAAAATCTATTTAGCTAGATTCACAAGATTAAATATAATAAAGCCTACCCATAAAAATGACATAGTATCAATTAATATATTTGATGAACATAATTATTTAATTTAGGGTCTCACACAGGAAAATAATATGTTCATATTGAATAACGCTCCCTATAGAAACCATAAAATTATGTGAAAAACTATTCACCCCTACATTATACATATAGGTACTCCATATTTTAATATTCTCATATAAATTATGATAAAAAAATTCAAATCATCAATATTGAAACATGTCTTGAAAATTGGGAATATGATATAAAATTAATTTAGAATGTAGTATAGTGATACAATCCTAAAAATAATATAAAATATTTAAGGCCCTACCACTATGTTTTAAATGCACCCAAAAATATTCAGTTTTGAGCATGGATGGAAATGCTGGATCATTCCTAGTGGTGGGAATGAGAGGTTCTCCATGACTATTATAGGATAGGAACAAGAAAGGTATAATAAAAAATAGGAGGATGTTATTAAGGAAGGTGTGTTGAAATTTCCATTTCTTAGTTTTTAAAGATAATAGTGGTTAGGTTTCCTGGTTTGGATAATTGTATTACAACCGTTCACACTCACTATAAAAAGGGTCACCCATTTTACACAAGTGGCATCGTTCAGCCTTACATTTTTGTTATACTGTGCACCAACCATGATCACCAAATCTAGTGCTCCCCACCATAGGACGTACCTACTAGGTAGCTTCTCGAACCCAATATCAAACATACAATTGGTTTTATATACCATACACCAACATAATAGTCCCTCTATGACATACCATAATTATTTCACTTCATATGGAGATCAATTCTTACCTGCATCAATTCTGGAACTCATAAAGTCCCACATCACATCTGATTCTCATTAGTACATATTTATTATATTCTACCCATTAATCTCACATTCCATTAGGTTCCCACACGTATTTCATATCAAAATATTCTCAAAAGTAATTCGAAATCATATATATATATATATATTCATTCTCATCAAACTATTTATTCTCACATACCTCATAAAAGACAATCATCACACCTGATTACCGCATACTAACCAAAACCTAGTGATCTAAAAAAACGTGTTCCCCTCATGTGGTAAAATTGACCATGCCCAAAAATAGAAGGTCAAGATGGGATCCAAGAATAACTCTATCCATTTTTGGGTAATTTTTTCCATAAAAATGCATGATCAATATCATGCACCTAGCATGATGCTCGATTATGCGAAGCCTAACCTCCCTATGGATGTACACAAACTACTAGCCACTGACCAAACTACATGGTCTATCCCTCCCTACCATGACCTTGTCATGAATTTGAATCCTCGATACTAGCTCTTGTTACTGCTATCAGTTCCAACTAAGATCATTATATCTTACCCAATATCTAGATCTTAGCTATCTTAGTATAGTTCTTGCAGATTCTCCTTAAATTCATCATCTAACAGCATGACCAATAGTCCTCCGGAGCCTTCTCACATTGGGTCTGAACATGCCCCAACTGCCTTCATTGAAATGACATCATCAATGAAAGACTTCTCAATGGCTGACCCAGGTATATGGAATTTCAGCCCTACTAGGACTACTCATTATATATCATTTGGATATATAAATCATCACTACTTTGTTCAAATGACATGGTCATCCAAATTGATTATGAACGGTCTATCATGTTCCTCCGACTAAAAATGTTTTTGACTACCTCTGATAATGAGGCCAATATGATGAAGTTTACATGATCCCTAATGGAATATTTGTATTTCATCATAAAAATGCTTCACCAAGGTTATTTAGTATACCACCATAGTAGGAAAAAATGGGGATAGGTTTATGAAATTCATCCTGTTATCTATAACCGATGTATCTCTCTACTATATATTCATGAACTCAAAGGATATATCTTCCCCAAAAATCACTGTGAAAAGGTTCTTGAGGAATTAGTCATCAAAATACTTCAAAGAAAATCCCTCTCGTCTACCAGCCTAAACATGTACTTCCCACCAATGCTTTTTTTGGTCCTCTCTGAATATATATATATAGAAATCTTCACCCTCATTCTGGGGGACATCATGATAGTCAAAAAAACAATAACACTGACTTCATCTTGTTTTATGATTCAATAATACTACCATCTCTATGATACAATTGTGGGTACTGAGACTAGAACACACAAGTCCAATAATTCATGGAAAACCATGCTCCCTGAGTTCCCCTACCAATACGTTTTTTCTCACAGAATGCTCATCCTAAGATGAAAATTTAACCATTGCCCAAAATATTCCATATTTATTTAGTTTCACAACCTATATTATAGCCTTATCCTATAACTATTGATAATACCAACCCCAGGGGTCATATTCCTTGAATTCTCTAGCAGCACCATATCATTATCCTCATAATGCTCCATTTAATGTTGTATATGTGGTATCATTCATAAGACCAAACATGATTTTAAAATAGACATAAAATCACACACACAGACACCCATATATATATAACAAATTATAAAAACTCTAATAGGTATCACATCACACCACCCTTACACTCTCCTACCACACCCATGTCATAATACATCTTTCCCCACAAACCCTTACCTACCAATAACAGAGTCTGGTATCACGTATCATTTGGCTTCATGACCCTTTTAATACCCATATCAGAGTCTGGTATCATATATCATCTATCCTCACAGACCATTACCATTCCATATAATAGTCAAAAATTACATATCGTATATCAGTATATCATCAGTCTAGAGTGTTTGATCATAATTCCACTAAAAGGATACACTGGAAAACAATGGTATGAATTTTTTTAATAATCTCAAAAACTCACCCAATTTTATTATCCATGGAACCCATAAAAATTTAATACCAAACCTAAAATAAATTAATATTTTCAAATATTTATCATACAATAATACACATACATTATAAGTATGAGATACATTTCATTGAAAATTCTATGTAGGAAAATACTATTTATCTTTTTTTACAATAAAACTCCCAAGAAGGCTTAGCATATTCTAGTTTCCCAATGAAAATAAAAATAATGTACACACTTTAAATAAAAGTAATTGAATAACATTATGTAAAATTATCTTTACCATTCCATATTTATACAAGGTTAAAAATATTATAGTCCAATAAAATCACTCCCCAGTGTTCCACTAGAGATGGAAATCAATCAACTGGAAAAGCATAAATCATATACAAAATTTCCCACCCCTAGAAACATGGTTGTAATATTTATTTGGGTATATAGGTACCAATAAACAATCTTGATAAATTGTTTTGACTATAGTTTAGTGTCCAGTTTACCGAATCACAAATAATAAGGCTCAAAAATAAAAGAATATATTATTATACAAATTTTAGTGTCCCAACCATATTATCAAAATTATATTTTCTCTAAGTTGGTTGGCCACTAGGAAATAGAATGAAATTCTCATAATATAATGGTTTCTAATAAGAAAAATGGTCTACATGGTTATGGTGGGGTGATTATACCCTCAGGGGATG
Organism: Viscum album; assembly: GCA_963277665.1. Lineage (NCBI taxonomy): Eukaryota > Viridiplantae > Streptophyta > Magnoliopsida > Santalales > Viscaceae > Viscum > Viscum album. The sequence continues at coordinate 1,719,174,097 of OY728130.1, forward strand.
AGAATAATAATGGGACATATATATATATATTTAACCCCGTGATATAAGGACCATAAAAATGGAAACACCTCAATAAACACAAATAAAAAATAAATAAAAATAAACAGTAATAAATAATACCAAAGGAAAAATACCGTATATGGATAAATACATGTATCATTATAGGTCATTGAAAACTGATAATCATGGTCTCTCATAGATGACCATATTAGTAAATTTATATATAATACCCAAGAATGTTCTATCTCAATGTAGATGTACCACCTGGTCCACTTCCATCAATCCCATTCAAAAACATTACTTCCTTAGTCACTATGGACAAGATAATGATCCTAATCCCTTACCAAATATCAAACCCTTAATGGACACACATGTTCTCAGGGACCCATGTAGGTTGTGAGTATGAAAAATATATTCCACCACTAACATGTTATTTTATTCAATATAAAAATATATATTGTATTCATAGGTTAAAAAAATACTACAAGCTAATAAATAAAATAAACAAACCTTTCCACTTATTATCAATATTCATACATGATCATATTCCAACATTGGGCAACGCTGGTATATATATGAATACGTACCTCGAAATAATTTTTTTAAGATTATACATGTATGAAATGATATATTATCCATGGAGAGGAAGCATGGTTTTGTTCTCAAGTGTCTTGGGTATAATTTAATACTTAATGTTCCCTCAACAACATTTCATAAATATATCACCATCACCTCATGATATACGAAAACTCACATGTCATAAACAGAGTAAGTGGTTTCCTAACAAGACACCCATAAATAATTCCAAGGTTCCACAGACCTATATTCTGAAATTCATTGTCGACTCTATTTCTAGATGTCCTATGTTATAGAGAAATTTATCATAGGATATATAATAAATTTTGGTTTTCTCAACAACATAACTTCTCAAGGAATATTGATATAAATCCTCCAAAAATTCTAGCCCCTCAACCTCATGTATAATGATGATACTCGAAACAATTCTTCAAAACCACCCACAAAAATTCTTCAAAACCACCTCAATTCAGTAAATTATGTTTGAACTTGATTCCAAAAAAAAATTAGGTCATCAATGGTTAGTATAAATCCCCATAATGATTTAAGACACACCAAATGAGAACCTCATTTACACATTTTACCCTGTCTCCCATGTCTAATAATCAACACTATCCCATGTCATATGGACATTACTTCAATCTAATGACTATGTCACCTCAACATGGTGATCAACATCACATAACATATGTTCATTTATACCCATTGACATTACCAACGAACATAAAATCAAACCACATTTAATAAATTTAAATTAGTAATTGACATAGCCTACCCAATTTTTCCAAAGACCCTTACCCAAAAATTCATGATAGAATAGTTTCGACCACACCCATTAGTTTATCATGGTATCAAATAATCAATTTAATGATAAGTATTAATTAATTTATGGTCTCACTCTGAAAACCCAGCTGTGTATTATTAATAATTCAATTTTTTGAACCTGTAAAATTATGGTTAAATCTAGGATCCATCCAATATATACTTGAAGGTGATCTCTCATTGAATATAGTCCTCTAACTCAATCCAAAATTAGTGAAATAATGATTTAGATAGACTCTATGGAAATAGTGAAAATGGCTAACAATGAATTATCATTTCATATGAAATAATAAATGAGGAAACAAAACAAGTGGATTTAAGGCCTTACCTCTATGCTTCTAATACAACTGATGATGTAAAATTCGTAGCTCAAACCAAATTGGAGGCTCAACTCATAGAATAAGGGAATGAAGGATTTCCAAAACTGTTGTAAGAGAGACACATATATGGGAGACAAAAATAAATTGAGTTTCTTAAGGAATGAGGAGGAAATTTTCATTTCATAATTTTTAATTAGGTACGTGGTAATGTCACACTATTTGGATGAACATGAACTAAAATTTCACAATAAATATCTAAATTCACACACATTTATAATTGGTCACACCTTTTGGCCACATTGTTTCGTATCATCATATAACTATAATGCGTACCCCCTACCTAAATGGGAAGAAGCGTGTGGAATATGAAGAATGGTTAAAAAAATCATTCTCATCTCATGAGAACCCTACACGAGGATCTATGGACAATCCACAAAGTTTCCCCTTAAGGCCTCATGGATAAATCAACTCATGGACCCAGGTCTTTAACATTAAAAAAAAGGATTTTCCAGGGCCAGTACACTCGAAACCCATTGAACCCCTATAAAAATAACTAATTTTTAAAAACCATATAAATACATATTGGTGTATTAAAACACTAGTAATTGGGTTATATTCCTAAATTCATGTTGGTCTACCTCAAACACAAAAATAAAAATAAAATGGGAATCATAACCCTTTGAAAAACCATGGACATTACATGACATGCAATGATTATTATGAAGATGATTTTATTGATAAACAAAATAAAAATGTTATATTTAAGAAATTAATTTATAATGAACAAAAAACTGAATTTACTGAAGTATCATAACATCCCTAAAGAATCACTACTACTCCCTGGAAATTTCTTATACATCATCAAGATTTGTGATCAACCAAATTATTTGTATCTATGTTGGATAAAATTAATAATAAATAAATAATGAAGGTATATAATAAATTATTTTATCCAGATAAATTATTTTCAAATCATTTTTTACAAATGGAAATATAATGTATGAAATTTTCAAAAAGTCATATGAAAAAAGGAAGACAATAATGAATATTATCTATTGATTAACATTTAATATATCATCTATTTGGTTAAAATTTATCCCCATCTATTGAATCTCTTTATTGTTCTCCAAAAGTCGATTGTCTACACACATATCTAGAGCATTAGTGTTAAAAACTGTCTCTAAATGTGAATATATAAAAATTATAAAATATTTCAATCAATCTCATCAACACCTTTTATTTTTCATCTACTGATAGACATAATGAAACATAAATTTTTTCAATGTTTACACATCTATTTTAACTAACAATATTTACTCCCCTTATCCATAAGCCACTACCAACATCCCTTTTAACAAGATGTTTCAAAAAAATATACAACATTCAAATTCATTGATTCCTCTTTTCATCACCTCAGATAAATTCACCATATATATTTTTAAATTATTTTATTCCCATAAGTGATGTATCAGCCATCCGCCATCATAGTATCAAAACAATACTCTGTAGATAAAAATTTCATTGACGAATTCCTTTAAGCACTTTACATTAACATTGTTAAAATTATCTGTCTGACATTATTTCAAAGAGTAATGATCCATCAACCATATTCATTTCATGAACATATATAAAAAAATAAATAAATAAAATCATTCATTATTCATATAAATCAAAAAAATTTAAATTTATTCTCATAAATCAATATCATATAATATTTATTCAACATTGTTTGAAATATTTTCGTTCTTATGCTTGAATCACTTGGTAATCATACACAAAATTGTTATTTTATGTATACTTAGTTTCATCATATTTGGTGATTTCATCCCCATTGACATGTCATATTCGCAGTTCATCTAATTCTTAATAGTTTATATTCTCTAAAAACTGTTAATTCTCAACTCCATTCTAGTTGGAGAAAAAATATACTCCCCGATAGGAACACAAAATTAAAATTGGAATTCAAATATATAAATACTGAACTACCACCATCATCATCCAATCACATATTTGATTTTATTCATTCGGTAATGTAGGTTATTTGACATAAACGAGATATGAATTGGCCTTGTTTGGCGTGACTCCCTTAGATCAATTGTAATGGTACATGTTATCCATATTTAACCCCATATTTTCGGTTTTATTATAGATCGATAAATAGATTCTATCCCATATAACATTATATGGTTCAAAAAAGGATGATTTATTATACGATCATATGTATTGAACGTTTAATGACTAATGTATTATTAACACAATTTGGAAAATCGATCACATATTCAAAATCGAAACACCCAAATTCATCTTGGCACATTGTTATGTTTCTTTAATGGAGAAAAAAGATTGGTTACATGAATTGATGATCAATATTATTCTAAATGTATACCACTTAAGAGATTCCAAATAAAAATCTGAAGAAATTTGATATGTTTTTTTTAGAATTTTAATATGTGAATCCATCCAAATACATCTACATGACTGAATTAACTACACAGAGAAATGTTTAGTATTTAGCTATATAGTTTCTTTAAAAAAATTAGAATCATTTAACATTATTAAATTTAAATGTGGTAAATAAAATTTACCAAATTAATTTAATATAAAAAAATATGATTAAAACTAATATTCACTCCATCAATATGATGTTAAAACTAAAATCCTGGAATCGTAATAAAAAATTTCCAAATCCAAAAAAAATTATTATAAAATTTTCATAAACATCTCATATGAAAACCATTAAACACATGATCATTTTTTCTCTAAAAATATATGTACAAATTAAATTATTAAAATTAGTGTATTAAATCAAAAAAAATATCCCAACAAATATTCAATGATTCAAATTTTAATAAATTAATTTTTTTTCAGACCAATTCTCTAGAAAAATCCATTTTAAAAAAAGACAAATGCATCTATAAAAACTGATATGAAATATATACTGAAATAGTGTCATATCAAATTTACTAAAACATAAGAATTATTTTTCCTCAAGATATTAATTATTCATGTTCAATGATAGAAAATATATTTCAAAATCAAAACACTAAAATTCCATAGTGGATTGAATAAAAATTATTTTTGACCTAAAGAAAACCTTAATAAAATTGAGTCAAAACTGTCAAAAAACAATGTTTCTTTAGTGAATGATTTTATTATAATTTTAAAAAATAAATTATTTTTAAATTTAACAAATTTAATTAAAATAATATCCTTATCAATTTAACTATTATTTCCAAACATCAATATACCCCTCTATGGGTAGACACAAATAATTTAGTAGTAAAACATTTACAGATAACTAAATTGATAAGTGAGTAATATAATTGAATGGAATCATAAATAAATAATCCCAAAGTTTTAGCTCAGTTACATAAATAATAAAATAATGAACAAAATTTTTTTAAATATGGATATTGATTTTGAATTTGTATATCATTTAAATTCATATCGTATTAGATTGATTCAATAAAAATATTAAAATGTTAAAATTATTTTATAAAATTCCCTCATAATTGAAAAAAGATAAAAATTATATGATCTGGGATAGAAATAAACAATCCCAATTGACCCCATGGGATAATAATTTCTAATATCACCAATGTATCATTTGATCATTAAATTTTGTGAACAATTATCACCACAAAAAATCTCAATAATGTTGTATATCAACTGAAAATATTGAAATAATATGGGGGTTTAGTGGAATATATTGAATATTAGAAAATTATATAAAATACCAATCATGTTCACATAAATTGTAACAATTTCTTCATTTTTTAACCTCAAAGACAATAAAAATGATTAAAAAATGTGATTCAATATATATATTCAATTAAATAATAAAAATTAATTATTAAAATGCTATAATTTTATTTATGAAGCATTTTCCTCATGATGCAACACTATTAATAATCGAGTCACTAAAATGTACATGATTAGTATTTTCAATATAATATTGATATTCAAAAAAAGATAAAAAAATGTTTCATTGTAATAAATTGCTTCCATGTAAAAAAATCATACTATTAAAACATTATTTTAAAAAATGTTCAAATTTGGGATTCAATGTATTTTCAAAATAATTTTTTATATGGATGATTAAGTAGGCTTAAAAATCATCATTTTCAATATGGCATACCTAATAAATTTTATACATCAAATATATTTACTCCACACCAAATTACAAAAAACTCATAGTTTTATATGAAAATTTCAATGAATCATTCCATGATTTCATAAAACATATTATTCATTGGAAAATAAAAAATGGTAACACCTTTAAAAAAATTTACATGGATTATACATAGTTCATATCGATGATCACAATCCTATTTCATTTCATATAAACTACCATTTACAAGGAAGTATCAATATAAATAATGTCGAAAAACCATTAAATCCATATGTGGGTAATTTAATTTATTTTATATTTAGATTATTTATTATAAATAATTTCATTTTATTATAAAAATAGGTTATTTTGTTTAAAAGTTATCAATTGTTGTATTTTTTTATTATATTATTAAAACTGTGTTTATTTGTTGAAATATGTATTTTATTTTTAATATTTGTTTTAAAAATAATTTCATGTTAGATAACTTATTTTGTATAAATGACCATTTTTATTCATTTGTTTTTATTTGAATTATCCTTTTTTCATATTAAATCGTTTAATTCATTCATTATTTCATTTTATGTTTTCCAGAATAATGATATTATATATTAAATTCCATTATTTAATTTTATTAATTTTAATTATTTTATATTATAAATTATTATATTCATTAAATATTATAATGGTTCAAATAATTAATTTAAACATTTGAATTTTATTAATTTTTTTAAAAGTATTCTAAATTTTTGATTATGTATTATAAAAAATAAATTAGTAATTATTTTATTATTTTAATTTAATAATTAATAATTTTAATTTTTTCAGTGGGTTTTTTATGTTTTTTTGTTATAGGAAATATGTGGTTCAACAATACTGACGGTGGTCAGTACTAATGTCCATTAATAACAACATCCCCTTCGTTTACACTTGGATCCACCAATGTCGCATCTCTCATCCATCAATCCTACTAATATTACCGCCATGCTACCTCTATCCACATTTCTCAAGAAAATACCAATGATAATATGTCTTCCCAACTGCTACGGTTCATACCAATGATACTACCAATTTGAAACAATATCATCTAGGTATAATTTCTATGTCGTCACATTATCAACACGTCTACATCCCATATCCAACACAACAATGCTATGGCTCAACCACCACATTCATACTTCTACCTTTCCTAGAAAGTTACAACCACCATATAAAAAATTAACACAAAAATGATACGAACATTTATTCTTCATGATACTACACCTATTCCTATGTATATAGATTCCTATCCCACTTTCACTAATCTACTTCCATGGGCTGATGAAAAACATCCATGATGGCTTGAGTGTGAAGCCACCACCGCCTCAAAACAAAGCTATTCCCTCACTTCACTCCCATAATTCCCATGAATCCTAAACTAAATCCCAGCCGAACCCTATGAATGTTAAATGACCCTATGTGTATCCTATGATTTAAGCATCCACAAGATATAAAAATTGATTAAACCATGTATGAAACTTCTACCGGAGATGAAAATTGATACACAACCGGATGATCCAGAAAAACTGACAATGATTCCTCATGAGCCACTAAAGATCATTAAAAGATTTGAAACCCTCACCCATACATCATTGATGATGACTGGTTCCACTAATCGAGAATCCCCTCTGCTAGCAGGATCTAAATGATTTCATTCAACGACAATTGTAGATGAAAAAGCTAATGTCGGACTATCCCATGCCAGAAGTCTCCATCTCGAGGCTCAACTGAGGTGTTTTTGTATATATATTTTGTAGTTTTTTTTGTTTTACAAAAAATTTATACGTTAAAATAATAGAAAATGTGTCTTAAATTTAGCACACACGCTACAGCCTTTCATCTATAATTTAAAAAAATTATTATAAATATACATTTAATATATATAAATTTAGAATATTTTTTTCTATATATATTTATATATATTTTATCACCTGAATGTATCTTCTTTTTACTTTATACGAGTAATTCCATTATAAAAATCTAAAATATGATATAAAACCTCACCCTGGCACCCTTTTATAGGAGGGAATTCCTGGAAATCATTATGCATTTCAGATGTGGGGTTTAGGTTATAAATTTTCTACATAGAATATACTACATTTCAGATCTGTGATTCAAAAATTTATGAAGTACATGGATTTTAATGTATATAAAATATAAAAAATACCCATAAAATGAAACAACAACCCCTGATTAATCAAATATATAATATCTAAAAATAAGATTATTTCATAATAAATAGTGAGGAAGAATAATTTATAATATTTCAAAGACATCTACTAGAAAAAAAATGTTTCATGTATATGGCCTTGAAATCCTATAAAATATATTGTATATGAGGAATATAAATTAGAAATAAAACTAGGATTAACCATATAAGAAGTCGTGTAAAATAAAAATAATTTCATAATAACTATTCATGAAAATTAATTTAAATGATTTCAAAACCAATAACCCGAAACATATTAATGTTTAAAATACATGACTTTGGATGTCTATAAAATATAATCTATAGGACCAATATAAATGAAAAATAAAAAATCTACAAAAAATATTAGAAATAGTAGGAAATAATTAAATTTCATAAAAAATGAAGGTTAAAACTAATTATAATCATTTAAATCTACCAACTTGAAACTAAAAAATGTTTCGACAATATGGCATTAAAAGACTAAAAAATATAAATTATAAGATGAATATAATGAAACATAAAACATAGATTAAACAGATTAGTAATAGTTAAGAAATAATTAGTTAATTATTAATATAAATATTAATTATATAATTCTTAATTATATAATAATTAATTAAGTAATTATTAATATAATTACTAATTACTAATTAAAAACAACTAATTATATAATTAATTATGTAATTAGTAATATCATTATGAATTATATAATATGTAATTTAAAAAATAATGATTAATTATTTAATTCTTAATTAGTTTATTATTAGTAATTAATTTGTAATATACATATTAATTATATAATTATTAATTAGTTAATCAGTTATATAATTATTAATTATATAAAATTTAATTTGCTAATTTTTAATATAATTTTTAATTATATAATTTTTGAACAGTTAATTAGTAATTTAATTATTCATTATATTCACTCATTATAATTATTAATAAATAATTATATAAAAATTAATTTCTTAATTAGGAGTATATGTCTTAATTATATAATAACAATTACATAATTATTAATATAAATTTTAAATATTAAATATATAATTATCATTTATATAATAATTAATTAGTTAATTAATCTTATAATTATTAAGTAATAAATATAAAATAATTAATTCTTTAATTTGGAATATAATTATTAATTATATAATATTGAATTAATTAATTACTAATATAAATTTAATTGATTAATTATATATTTATTAGTTATATATTAATTAATTAATTAATTAATATATAAGTATCAATTAATATTTATATAAATAAATAACCAAATAATTATTATATAATTAATAATGATTTTTTATATTGTTTATAATTAAAAAATTAACAATTAAAATTCATATTACTAATTTAATCATTAATTATTTCATAAATAATTTTTTTTAATCCTAATTAAATAATTTTTTATATATATTTAATTATTACTAATTACTAATAAATAGTTATAAGGTATATTTATATTAAAAATTATCAAATAAACTATTATATAATTAATAATTTTATTAATAATTATTTAAATAAATATTATATATTTAATAACTATATTACTAATTAACAAATTTGTTTTTATATAAATAATATTTATATTACTAATTAAATATTATATAATAAATAATTATATTACTAATTAAATAATTAGTTATATATTTAAAAATAAGTAATTAGTAATCATATTACCAATTAACTAATTAATAATTACATATATAATTATTATATAATTACTAAATATATTACTATTTAAAAATTAATTACTTAATATTTATTAAATGTTCAATCCATTTATTATTTTAATTTATATTCATCTTATAGTTTATATTTTATAGTATTAAAATCCAGATACTTGAAATATTTTTAACATTCAGGTAAGTTAATTTGAAAGCTTATAAATTATTTTTCATCATCATTCTTCACATATATTTTTTACTATTTTCTACATTTTTAATCCATGTTTCAATATTCATATTTATTAGTCTTCTAGTTTTTATTTTATAAGCCTTCAAAATCACATACTTGAAACATGTTTAATATTCATTTTTTTGGTTTTGAAATCTTATATATTACTTTTCAACGACAATATTTTATGAAATTCATTTTATTTTTGACTATTTATTATATGTTTACCTAATATTTTAATTTTCGTTTATATTTGCCTTATTATTTATATTTTATATTATTTCAAAGTCACAAACATTAAACATTTTCAGGTTTCAAGTGCATGGATTTGAAATCAAATAAATTATTTTTCATTAACATTTATTATTATTTTAATTTTCAACTATTTCATATATGTTTAATCTATATTTTATGCTTCATTTATATCAGTATTATATTTTATATTTTATGGACTTCTAAATCCAATAACTTGAAAAATTTATGAATCCAAAATTAGAAATGCATAATGTTCCAAGAAGTAAAGGGAGAAACTAAATCCCATATATGAGATACAGAATGATTTCCAGGGATAACAATCTTAATAATGCGTGTCCTGGGTGAGGGTTTCTATCAGAATCCTAATTTTTGTAATTATATTACAACTTGATATAAAATATCATACAATTATTTTTGAAAAAACAAGGTTCTATATATATATATAACAAAAAAAATAAAAGTTTTAAATATACTAACTCTATGCTTTAAATTGTATTTCTTTTTTCAATTTTTGCTGGAAGGAGGCATGCGCACTGCATCCTTTCACACGCATTTTTGAGAAAAAATTAAAATATAATTTTTTTGAATATTTTATTTCTAGAATATATATATAAAGAAATCACATATATATATCCCCCTTCACAGACCTGATATCAATGAAGTCACTATCATTTATTTGTAGGATAGAAGTGGTTCAGAAACTGCTTGAAGAGGTAGATGAACCAGCCGCTTATAAGGTAGATGACCTTCATGGAATTCCAATATGTGTTCCCCCTTCATTAATCTGATATCCCATAGATAAGGATGTATAAATATAATAATAAAAATAAAATAACTATAAAAATCAATTTAATTATAAAAAATTTATTATTTATAATAATAAGAATAAGAAAAATTATATATATATATATATTAATACATATTCTTTCTTGATAATAATACAAGTATAAATAATAATTATTAAAAATTTATTTAAATATATTAATAGAGAAATATATATATATATATGGAATATATTTGTATTAAAAATACTAACAATTTTATTTTATTGTTTTTGGCTGTGAAAAATCTTTTGGAAACTATAAGAAGTTCTGCAAGAATGTTGGAAGGGTGTTGGGTACTAGGAATCATGCAATGATAAAGGGAGATCTATGAGTCTATGAAAATAACATGATGATTAAAATTAAAATATAGACAAATTCATTAAAATGTATTTGGGAAATAATCGATGTAATAATATATAATGAGTGGAAATTATAGAAGATTCGACATATTTTTGGAGGGCAGCTGTTGCTGCATGTTGGGTAGTAAGATCCTGACCAACAAGATAATATAGTTGGATGAGAATTAAACAATACATCTAGGGATGATTTAATTTTATGATGTTCATGCCACATGAAACTCAAGTATATTTTTTAGATCATGACCATGTGCCTGCATTAGGGAGGTGTAAATTATTTTTTATTAAAATTGTAAAAATCAGTAATAGATAAAAATTAGAGTATTTTCAATCCTTCATCTATCCATTCATAATAGATAACAGATGACTGGGATCTATAATTAGAACTAAAGACATGGAGTATATTTTAGAGGACATGGTGCTGGGGTTAGTATTGAATCATCATGTGTATCTTATTACCTCATTCTTGTATCCCAATGATAAATATTTCAAAATAATTTAATTGAATTATCTTGTTGTTTTCATTTTGAACGTGTGAATATGAATTTCATATGGGGGTCAGATTAGAATGATTTGAAAAATACATAAGTTATTCTCTTAATTCAATAATTTAAGTAGTTATATTTTTTTATATTGAGATCATGTTTTCATTCTTAATTACCATAAATTTTACACTAATAAATGATCAAATATGTTATGATAGTGATCACATTACCAATAGAATTTAAAAAAATTAATAAAAATGGAAATTGTTGTCATTTAATTCTCTTTTAATGAAAATTCTATTCATGAGTTATGATTAAATGTTCATTACCATGAAACAATATAAGGGAATTGTTGATCCAATGAAGATATATCAATATGTAATCATCAATATTTTTTATATATTACTTTTTCTATCATAAATTAATGTTTGAGGATATGACCTTTTTAGTCAATTCAAATCTGTCTGGTCTCTCTAATATAACCTATTTTCAGTCACTAAACATCTATTATCATTCTCATTGCACGTAAAAAATTCAAAAATTTCATTTCAAACATTCAAATTTATTTTTTCTCATTTTCACTCGCAATGTTTGGTTTTTTATTTTTTTTCATTTTGGACACATGCACATCAACAGACAAACCTATGTAATCAACACCCATACTCACAATCCTACTAGTGAAATTAGTCAGTATGGTTTATAAATTTTTTATTTGGACTCAAAAATTAAATGAATCACTTGAGAATTCATTAATACATTACACCATTTCCATGGAGATAACTAGTGAAAAATTTAAGAAAACATTCAAAAGGAATATAAATACAAAAGAAAAATATAAACACTATACAAAAAATTTTAAATTCACCATGTGTGTCTTATAATTAAATAAATATTGATTTTTATGCACACAATAACAACTATGAGTTGACAAGAAACTCTAATTTTAGATCGTATGAAACATTGTTTTAAAGATACAAAATAAAATAAATTCAATGTTTAGAATGTGGATAATTTGTAAAATATAGTGGAAAATAAACACATCTGACTTCTACAACCCTTAGTTCATCCTCCCAAGAGATAATTGATTTTGATTTTTTTAGTTTACCATAATATCTAGTAATTAATTTTTCATCTAGATATACCCATGTTCTAATATTTATAAGAATAAATAGACTTAGCTCTCAATGTTACCGACACACAAGCGAATTCCTGGAGAATATTTTTTAGATTTTATTAGAGATTTTTATGGTTCTAAAAAAATCAGTATGAAGTTTGGGTGGTGTGTATCTGAGGTGGGGGTTCATCCATTTTTTATTAAGGGGAGGGACATGACATAGTTCTAGAAGATAGATGAGTAATTTAAAAAAAAATGGTATAATCAATTATTATTTTTTGTTTCCAAATTCTACCCCAAGAACAAAACTATCATAGTTAGACATAATATCAATTGGTTTTTTGTAGGATGAGGGACTGTTTTATCATCAGTCTCATGATAGGTTCAAAATTATTCTTAGGTAGAGTACCCACCATCAATTAGCTTTTTACGAGCACTGTTTCTGGACTGGATAAATTTTTCATAAGGAACATGAAATTATAATTTGTAGAGTAGAAGAATTATAAACCATGCTTCAAAATATAATTTCAGGAGGATTGGTACATAAATGTGTTTTCTGGATTTTGTTTAAGGCATGATATGTGGCTCATGGGTTTAATTGAGTTGTGGGAGGGACAAAACCAGGAGCTTTAGAATCTATGAAGGACGACAATGGATCACAAGTTGTTTGAAATAGTGTCGACCCAAGGAGAAACCATTTTACTGATCTAGTTTACATAGAGGTATCACATAGTGTCACGAACCGAATCTGGTCACCACCAAAACTGGTACCACACCCGGCCAACGACATGGCCTAAAGGGAGTTCTCGATTCCCATGTGATAGCACAAGTTCCCAGGTATCATAAAATGAGAATAGGGAATGATTAACATGAGTTTATAAACATAAAACATCAAAAGAATCCATTAAAACCATTTCGGAATTTTCAAACCAAACAATATTTTATGAAATTTCTGAACTAAATTACATATTTTAAAACAACCTAACATGATTATATCAAAGTTACAAAATAAAAAGTAAATAGGACATTAACCTTCATTATAAGGGCATTTCCCTCAATCCATCTACACAGGACTTCACCACCAAGGACCTGCTATATACCTGAACCACTGGAACTAAAAACTATACTGAACCTATGACAACAAAAAATTACCAAGTCAACTTACAACCATGTGTGTAAGTAGGTATTAATCCAATTCCCATTAGGATACCACCACTAAGATATTCTATGCGAGAAACATTCATAGGCGAAAAGCATTGTGGTTTTCCAAAAAATATAATTTCTAGTTACAATTTCTAAAGGATGCAACATAAAAAAATCAGTTTTCAAGTGGGATAATTTAACGAATAAACAATTTCAAATTAAATTTCAAATATACTAAAATTTTCATCCAAATATGTTGTATGTCAACGGTATGTATAAAGGATATAATGAGCACAAGCAATAGAAAATAACCCATTGGCAGTAGCTCGTTGTGGGTCCCAGATATCACGTATCTCGGTGAGAGTAACCATCATAAATATCCATTCTCATGCATGATCCACAAGTAGAGAACATATACATAACATAGTGGTCCCCAAACACCATCATCGTATTTTATATATAGTGGTAAGTGTCAATATTTCTAAGTGAAACTCAGGTCGAACCCCATAGACTCACTAGCATACTAGTGTATGTCCACCCACCTAGATACCCAGGGTTTCCCCTTTGTGCTCAAAAAAGATCAAAAAGTCATGAAATATAATTTTCACATGAAAGTATCATTTCCTCATCAAAAATTTACCAAACAGCCTACATGTATAACACAGAAGTCAGAAAAGTTCACTTTTCATTCAAATTGATTTGAAATCCGACTAACAACAAAATACCCCAGAACACATTTCACATTTCATTAAAACATCCACAAATCAAATAAAAAAATTTACAAAACCATTATAATATATTATAATCACATATTATCCCACTAAAATATTACATAATACCCTTTTCATAACCAAAATCCATTTTTCACATCTCACTCACAAAAAACATCCCACATCACTTTCACATCTCTTACACACTTTAGTAAATCCTTAAATAATTTCTATAAAATATTTCCAAGATAGAAAAAAATAAAAAATATCCCATTTAGCATTTAAAATTTACCATTTCAAAATATACACCCTCAAAAATAGTTTTCCAATTTGGTTTTATCTCTTACATAAATCATTAAGTCATTCAAATCTTTCATAAAACAATTTTAAAGAGTATACCCAAACCTTTCTCATAAAACCCATTTCAAAAAAATAATTCAAGAACCAAAACACACCAAAACACTACCAATGTTTATTAGGAATCCCTATAGACATTTATATAACCAAATTAATGTTTTATAAAATAAATTTGAATAATACCACAATAGAAACAAATGAAACACCTTTTTTCAAAAAATTCTCTCATGAAGTATAATATTGTTTTACACATCAAACCTATTCAAAAACCTTCTTTTTAGGACCACATGCCACTAATAAATTAGCTAACCAGAATTTTCAGTCCAAAAAAGATTTATTAAACCAATTCCATAAGTTATAAAATACACCCAAATAATACCCCATTAGTTACATATGAAAACACCAAATTTCAAGTTAAAAAGAAAATAAAAAATTTAACACTTAACTAAATAAATTATAAACTGTTTTCTCACCACACCCAACATATGATTAATATGAAAATGAGTAAATATAGAAATATAACTCGTCAATAATTGTTTAATCATGGAACCACCCACCTTTTGATTCAAAACCCTTGAATCTTGGTGTGAAACCTCAACCGCACCTCCAATACACCACAAGGAAGTGAAAACGAACCCTAAACCATAATTATTCACCAAAAATACCCAATATCAAAACCAATGTATGAATCATAACTTATTTAAACTCTATAAATTTATGAAAGAGTGAGGAAACCCATATGAGAAGTGATGAAATAAAGAGAGAAACCCTTACCGAAAACAATTTTGAAGAAAATGACCCAAAATACACCAGTATCTGAATTTTAAAATCGAAAAAAACATAATGGATTTTCATAAAAGGATAATGAGATCAATTAGGGTAATTTAATGGGGGGAAAAGTGTACAAATATAGGATATTAATGGATCAATTTACCTCTTTAAATCTAGGAGATTTGTGAAATTCAGAGAAGTATCAACCACATTCTTAATTCTATTGAGATCCAAATTAGGGTAGCATAGAATGGTGGAGATCCTTAGGTAAATGGAATTTGGTAGATTTTGGAATCACCAAAAAAGCATAAAAATCTAATGAGTTATTAAATAATTAAAAAGTATATTTAATGCAGAAAATGGGCTTTCAGGCAGGCCCAATCCCTTAAATAAAAACCCATATAAACCAAGATTATGTATTCATAAAAGGTCCAAATTAATTTATTGGTGTTAATAAGTCAGGGGATGGCCTGTAGGAATTTTAATGGATGAATAATGTATAAAAATGACAGATTTATAAATGAATCAATTTTTTAAGTCAGGAATTGGGATCACAGTTTGGCCGAATTCATCAAAACTCACACATTCCTCCATAGATGATTGGGAAACCCCCAAAACTAAGCATGAATTGAAATTAAATAATTTTTAACATTAGAATATGTCATGTATGTGACAATTATCCCCACCATGGAAAATTTAGGTCCCCGTAAATCCACAGCAAGTCCTGATGCCAAAACCAAACCCAGCTGATAAACAAAGATGAACTTCTTTTCCATGATTCTTCCCCAGTGCCAAAACACATCTAGTGATCAATTAAGGATGGATTAATCTCACAACCCAGAATTACACCACATTCATGAAATGATCAATCAAATTTATACTTTATCCTAAAAGAAAACCCCTCAAACACTATACGGACAATACTAAATTAATTCACCCAAACGAACGACAACTTCGAACAAGTTTACACTTACCTTACTTTAACAAAACCATTGGGTGCTATCCAATCCCAATGGTTACTCATGGAAGATGTTGGTATCTATATAGTTCTGAATGTGACTACCTACCGCCAAGCCATGACCATATATAATCTTGAACTACTGGTATGGGGGGACATAAATAGGCACCCCATCATAAGAGAGAACATATATTTTCCCGAGACAGAATCAGGACACTAATAGGTGGAGGCCTGAACGGACTACCTAGTACAAAGGGTATAATTACATTCAACTCTTACAAAGGAACATACATGAGAATCATAGTGGATCTTACCACCATAAAAACCAACCATCTTAACAGACCAACATGAGGCGACAGAGAAAGAATAAACAATTTAATGATTTGGGAAGGTCACATGGTTAGTCCACACGGTTTGTGAAACCAATCAATAACTATGAAGATCATTTTTTCCACATGGATTCATAGCACACGATCACTAATAATCATGCAGAAACCATGTGCTCGGCCTGTCTATCCAAATTTCCCACCATTCACCAAAGGCTAAATGGAATCCAAAGGGGGAGGGAATGAAATTAGTTGATGACATGGGTACAAGGCCCTCCACTTATTTCGACCGAACAGGAACAATCAAAGAATGATGGTGACACCATAGGTTTACAATTTAACTATCTTTAATGCAGAGGATATAACATTCTACAAGGTTTTAAATGAGCTGGGGATTTTCCCTACCCATGATCCATCTTCTCTCTAAGACCTATGTCTAGATATCTAATGATTGAAGCATCTTCGACCACATAGATAGGATTTGGAAACCCCCTGAATGAGAATGATTCTTTTTTCCAACCAAAAGCTATAAAATAATCCCTTATAAGATTACCTATAAATTACACATTCCATACTCACATTACCATAACCTGATATTTAACAGAAACAAGGGCTTAGAAGATGCACACACATCACAATTTGTTCCTTCGGGTGAGAAAAAATTGATTTAAAGAACACCTATACTCACCTTCCAATAAAATATATGAATTTAATGTTTTTCCAAGGGATACATTCTCCCATAAAATATGATAATCACAGAGGATTTCACGACTTTCACCTTTACAGTCAATCAAGTGCATGACATCACAAGGAGTCACTAAACATGACCATTGTGACTGATATAAACAATTCATGGAGGGGGTCCTTATACAACAACCCCAAACAACAAATAATTCTAGAATGTGGCCACAATATCCTCTCATTACCATATTTCCCACATTGGTAGTTTAATGTGATTTAATTATTCAAATAGACTATGAAGGACCGAGAGAACCTCTTAAGCACCATAAAAATTATCATCCACGTTAAAACCCCCATGCCACTTCCAACATTAGAAAATCAGGAAACTTAAGAGGTTAATGACTCTTTCAACCTTCCATGATCACACTCTCATAACAAGTGGATATATAAAATGAAGAATGTAAATGGTGTATACTAAATTAAAAAACCCAAGAAAAAGATTCCTTACATTGATCAACTAGAGGATATTCTAACGGCGAAACAACCTGGGTTTCACTTCAGTTTTGCACTAACCTTTAATGGTGCATACCTAATGCAACGAGAGAACCCAAGTATCCATCCAAACTGGTCAATTGGTCGAGGAATAATTCATCAAGATACAAAAAGATGAGTGGAAACACCATAAATGATTCCCAAAATATTTTCAGAGGAGACCACTAATCATCCCTTCAACCCATCTTACCGACCAAATAGAAAACCAAAACATTGTTCAAATAATAGTGGCTCTTGGACTCAAAGCATTCCACAACATCATCATTTACAAATACACATAATACACACCATCTGGAACCACTCATCAAATAATAATGTTTTCCTTTAAAAAAATTCTCTTGGAAAACAAACGTTTCAGCGGTTAGCATATCCCCCAATGGTACCCCTTGGGCCCCACACATGCATGTTTCCTTGCCACAATGGGCACCCACCTCATATCTATCCTAAAACTCATCCTATCATGACATTAACCATATGTCATCCCATATAACCCCATTCAAATTTTCTCTTAATAAAATACCAAAGGTAAATAAAAAAACTCATTCCACTTTTCCAAACCAAAACAATAAACCAATACATTCTTTTTCTTATTACCGCTAACCACAAAATCGAACCCAAATTACTGCATAAAAAACCATTTCAGAAAGGCATAATCATTCCAATGAAAAATAACTTTCTTGTTCTTAACATCAATGTCAAAACATCCCATCCTATTAAATCATAATTCAATAGTTTATAATACTCAATTGGAAACACTTTTCTAAAACCAACTTTGACATAGTTCATGCTTTCAAAAGAGGATCAAACACACCCTTTTCCATTCCAAAACAATTATAAAAATTCAATTATCTATTTTAAGAAATCTAAACATTCCCTATTTATTAGATAATCATTTGAAAAAAAACATTACGCTTCTTAAAACAATGTTACATTAAGACCAAATTTTCATGATTTCAAAACTAAAGAACACGGGACAAAGCAAGAGAAAACTAGTTTCAGTGGGTGACTTGGAAATATGGTTGGCAGACATATTCCTATAAATTCACATTCATAGAGAGTGTTCAAGGGAAATCTCTATGGCTCCGCATGGCTTGCAAGACCCTGTGAGCTCACTAAGACTATTAACCCGACTCTCTTTTCATTTCCACCTATAATCATTAAACCAAGAAAACCAAAGGACTCAAAAATTTCTTGACTTCCTTGGGTGACATGAATCCCATCATGAGGTGTGGTGATCAGCCACACTACTCCTAACCAAAATTCTTAGTCCCTAAAATCCTAGCTCCAGACTGTCCCGACTGTTCCCCATATAATGTTACCTAAAGAGAGATAACCTCCTTTGATAACATTTTGTCATGAACCGAATCTGGTCTCTGACAAAACCAACACCAAACCCGGCCTAAGACATGGCCCAAAGGGCGTTCCCGATCCCCATAGGCTGGAAGAAGTGCCCGAGAATCATAAAATGTTAATTGGGAATGATTTAACTGAGTTTATAAACATAAAACAACAAAATAATACAATAAAACAAATCTAGATTTTTCAAACCAAAAAATATTTTACAAAATTTCAGAACTGAATTACATATTTTAAAATAACCCAACAAGACTATAAAAAAGGTAAAAAATCGAAAGTAAACATCCCAATATCCATCATTAAAAGGGGCACTGACCTCATGCCATCTCCACAAGTCTTCACCACCAAGGATCTGCTAGAATCCCGAACCACATGAACTAAAAATTGTACCCAACCTAAAAAAATAATCAACTATACTAACACCCAATGGTGTATGTAGGGTGTGATCCAATGCCCAGTAGAATACCTCCACTAAGAGATTCCATGAGATTAAAAATCATATATGAAAGGCATGTGAATTTTCAAAAACATGTAATTTCAAGATACAATTTCAAAAATATGCATCTTAAAATAATTAGTTTTCAAGTGGGATAATATAACGAATCAACACTTTTAAAAAAAATTCCAAAGCTACTGAATTTTCCCTCCAAATATACCATATGCCTACGGTACGTATAAAGGATCTAATGAGCACAAGAAAGCAGAAATAACCTCTAGGCAATTGCTCGTTGTGGGTACCAAGTACCTCGTATCTCGATGAGAGTAACAATCATAAATATTAGTTCTCGTGTACAAGCCACTAGTAGGAAACATACCCATAACCTAGTGTTAACTAACCATCATTATCATAGTTTATATATATTTGTATGCATCAATATTTTTAAGTAAAACTGAGGCCATACCCCACAGATTCACTTGCATACTAGTACAGGTCCACCCACCTAGATACCATGGGTTTCCCCTTTGTGCTCAAAAAAGTTCAACAAGTCAATAAATATAATTTTAACATGAAAATATCATTTCCGCATCCAAAATTCAACAAACATCCCACATGTATAACACACAAGTCACAAATTTCCACTTTTAAATCAAATTGATTTGAAATATGACTCACACCAAAATTACCCACAACACTTTTCACATTTCTTTTAACACTTCAAAAAATCAATTAAACCAGTTTATAAAACCATTATAATATATTTAAACTCACATAACAGACCACTCACATGTAACATAATACCCTTTTCATAAAAAAAATCCATTTTTCACATCTCACTCACACAAAACATCACACATCACTTTCACATCTCTTACACACTTTAGTGAATCCTTCAATCATTTTTATAAAACATTTACAAGATGAAAGACATCAAAAAATAGCCCCTTTTGCATTTAAAATGTACAATTTCAATAATAATCCCTCAAAA
Organism: Viscum album; assembly: GCA_963277665.1. NCBI lineage: Eukaryota > Viridiplantae > Streptophyta > Magnoliopsida > Santalales > Viscaceae > Viscum > Viscum album. The sequence continues at coordinate 1,719,195,373 of OY728130.1, forward strand.
ATAGTTTCCCAAAATGGTTTCACCTCTTACATAAATCATTAAATCATTCAAATATTTCGTAAAACAATTCTAAATAGCATAACCAAACTTTTCTCATAAGAACCATTTCAAAACCATATTTTAAGGACCAAGAGACACTATAACACTACCAATGTATAATTTTCATCCCTATAGAAATTTACAAAAACAATTTCACGTTTTATAAATTCACCTTGAAAAATTCCATGAATGATACCATTGAAAACACCCTTTTTTCATAAAACGCTCTCAAGAAGTATAAAAAATATTTACACATAAAACCTATTTAAAAACATAATTTTTAAGCCCACATGACACAAATAAATTACCTAAACATAATTTTCAGGACCAAATAGATTTATTAAACTAATTATATAAGTTATAAAATACTCCCAAATAATACCCCCTAAGATACACATGAAAACACCCAATTTCATGTTAAAAAACTGCTATAAAATTTAACACATAAACAAATAAATCAGAAATAATTGTTGCACCACACCCAAAATATGATTAATAAAAAATTAAGTAAATACTACAATCATACTCATAAATAATTTTTTACTCATGGAACAACGTACCTTTTGAGTCAAAATCCTTGAATCTTGGTGTGAAACCTCAACTGCACATCCGCCGCACCACAAGGATGTGAAAACATACCCTAAACTATAATATTTCACTAAAAATACCCATAATCAAACCCTAGGTATTAAAAATAACTTTCGGACACTCTATAAATTTATTTCTGTGGGAGGAAACCCTGACGAGAATGAATGAATTGAAGTGTAAAACACTTACCCAAAACAATCTTGAAGAAAACGAACCAAAATACACTAGTATCAGAATTTTAAAATAGATAACATTTAGTGGAAATTTGAAATTGGAAGAGGATATCATTTACGAACATTAATGGCGGAAAAATATTACAAATAGAAGGTGTTATGAAAGGATCAATTTTCCTCTTCAAATCTAGGTGATTTGTAAAATTTAGAGTGGTTTAGCCAAACTTTGCGATTATATTTAGCTCCAAATTGTGGGAGAAGAGAATGGGGGATCACCTTAGGCAAATGTTCTCGGGTACGAATTAGAATCACGGAAAAAACATAAAAATAAAATGATTTATTAAATAATTAAATCATATATTTATTATAGTAAATGGGCTTTCGGGTATGCACAATACCTTAAATAAAAACCCATATCCACCAAGATTATGGATCTTAATGGTCTAAATTAATTATGAGGTGTTAATAAGACAGAGGATGACATGTAGGAATTATAATGGATGAATTTTTTTGAAAAAAATGATGTTGTTATAAAGGAATAAAAAATTATTTTTAAATCTAAAATTGGGCTCACAGTTTGCCCCAATTACTGAAAACTCACACATTCCTCCATAAAAGCATGTGAAACCCCAAAAACAAAGCATGAAAGAAAATTAAATGAAATTTAACATTAAAATATTTCATTTATGTGAAACATAGTCTAATATAACTATTTTATATAAGAAAAAAATACTATGTGGTCATTTCAGGTTCTTTATTATATGGAAAGTCCACAGTTTTTGCAGAGTTTCTCAAATCGGGGGAATGAAACATGTGTTTCCTTACACGAATATTGGCTCAAGAACAAATTTTACATGGTTTTTATATATATTTGGCCAATACATAAACATAATTAAATTGGTGAATTTTTATTTCCCCCCCCCCTACTTCCTTATTTCAGGTTCCCCCCATAGTTTTCTTCTCATTAATGCACATCAAGGGAACCTTCTCATTCTCCCTCTATTCTCCTCCTCTAGTTTTCATGAATATATTCTATTAAGTGTTATAATTGACCACCATTGGTCCTAATGGATGGATATAGGTATATATTTATTCTTATTTAGTATCGTTTTATATAATCTTATATAGGTTGAGACATTTTTGTGAAAATTAATTCTCACAATTAATAGGTTGTAAATCTGTTTCCTCATTTTCCTTAAAGTAGACCAAATCAGTCTTCGATATTAAATGTGTAGAAAATAATTGGTATAAATTATTTGGTCTATATAATTTTTCATAATATATTTATTGTTTATAATATAAGTTATTTCTATCCAAACCAATTCTCCATGTATTTCCCCTAAAATATTAAATTAATTATTTTATATGAAATGTCTTCCATTATAGAAACATTGTCCCTATAATGGAATCATTTGTAGTAGATCACCATGAATGAAACAATATATTTGGGTATGTCCCACTTGTTTTTCATGGAACATGTCTTGTCTAGATGATTGAATCACACTTCATGGGTGTTGTTATAATGCTTTGAATTTAAAATAAATTTCAAAGGGGTACTTAAAAAAACCATTAAGGTGGGACAATTTGTGCCTTGAAAATGGAATGACGTAATTAAATTAACCTAAATTTTGTTTAGAATGTCATTTTGTCTACTAAAAAACATTTTTAGGTGTTATATCTTATAATTTGAATCATGTTGATAAATTTAAGGTGTATGTTTTTATCCCTTCATAATATAATATCTTAAGTGACTAGATTACCACATAAGGGGTTGAAACATCCTCTTATTAAATTTTTTTGATGATCCATCTATGGTATGTTTATTAGTTTGGAATGTTTGATACCATTTTAATTTTTTGTGGCAATTGTAATCGACAATTCACATTGGCCTTATATTTATGTGGACGAATTTTACTAAATGATGAAATGAATGAATTCTTTTGAAATAGTAATTGGGTGTGACCCTATTTAAAGGTATATGACTTGTGTTGTGGAATGTTTTTTAACATGGACCGTCTTTTTATTTAGAAATATGAACTATATGAACTATGAAATTCATAGTTGGTTGGAGTAATGTAGTTATAAATTATTAGAGATAATCCCACAGGATAATTATTATGAGTAGGACATGATTATATTCCTGTGAAAAATTCTTTAGGGACTTTCTGAGCATAGAATTTCACACACCACACTGTTGGGTCTTTGTAAAGATATCTTGTTCTGTTAAAATTTTATTTTGGTGAAGGTTAAGATGTTTCATACGACCTTGATTATATTGATAGGAATTAAGTCAAAACCCCTATCTCAAGTGATGGAAAATATGTCACACATTCATATGAGATTCAAGATATGTACAGATGACGAAGACATTAACTCATTAGACTACTAATAGATTTCTGAGATACTCTCGGAGTCCATCTATAACCTAGTATCCATGTATATCAGAATAAATGTCCAAACATATATAGTTCATATACATGTATACATAATATTTATATATGATTAAATTATTTATATGTTTACAGTTCATACTATTCCATCTTAGGCTGAAACTTGTTTGTTCCTCCATTTGTATTTGAAAATCATGAGCCAGGCTTGTTATGCTTATTTATTAATTGTCTAAAATTTATCATTATCCATGCACAGTGCATTATTTTATACACATATTGTGGATTATTCCTAGAGACCATTGGTGTTAGTCTAGTGAGTATATCTAACACTCTTCGCGGGCCTCCATTACAATGGGGCACCCAGTTAGACATCATGTACTCAAATCCTTTAATTATTTATTATGTTGTTCTTCATATGTGGGATCTTTGGAGTACAATATTGAGCTATATCTCGTCATTATCCTATTTTTAGACCTTGTATTCTTTGTTAAATTATTTATTCTAATACTATTTTTATTTATTACTGATTTTATGTGGATTTCACAGACTATAAATCCTTAAATGGACCTACATGCATAGTTATATATTTTTGTCATTGGAAAGAATATGAGTTATTATATATATATCCCACTTCATATCATTAATTATTATGGTTTTTATGTTGAATAATGATTATTATTGTGTTCTTCCACTATTATACTTTGATAATGAGGGTACAACATACCCAACATACAACTATTAGAACATCACTTTTAGTTGCAGGACAATAACATACAGAGAGGTGCATGAGGCCATGAAGTGATTGTTCCAGCTACCAATATTGTAGTTTTTCATGCTGGGATGTTACAAATTGTCATAAGACCATCTTTATCCTTAGAATAATATTTTAGGCCAGTTGATCGGTGAGTAAGAATGTGTCAATTATTGGTAAATTTCCATTCCTTTGAGTGATAAACTCTTATACCAAGAAAAGTCCATGATGTCAGGGATGTGATTATTGTTCATGTCGTTTGCTATTATTTTCTATTCTAGTTCCACCTTGAGTGACTGGTTTAAATTATACTATGTAATAATTTATGAGGTTTATTGTAATTATCCCTTGGCTTGGAATGATAAGGATGTAGCATTATATGGATCATTATAGGAACATAAATATTCACATGCCACATATATACCATGAAATGTAGATTAAATTTCTATGCTATCTGATATTTAATTATATTCCTTGTGTGTTTTTTGAATGCCTATTATATACCATGTTTGGAATTTTAGTAACATGTTTATTTTTATTACAACATATTTTTTTATTAAGAATATTCTTTGAACAATAATGTTTGTTATTTATATTGTATATTTTATTTTATGACATTCTTAAATTAATTTAGTATTTTTTCTATGAAATTATATACCATGATGTCAACTTATTTAACTTCCCAAACTAAATACCGTGATTAGATAATTAATTATTATGGTTTTCTTATATATGTTAGTATTATAATGTTATTTTCATGTATACTTATATTTATTTCTTATGATAGCATGATTATATTTTATTTTAATAAATTTTTTGATATTAAAGTGATAGAATCACCTTAAATGGTGTATTCACGCATTGATTAATGGCGAAACCATAACAAACCATATCCAAAGGTGTTTGATCCATGAACCATAATTTTCATCAATTGAGACATACATGAATCAATTAAAATGGAACCAAATTGAATTATATTATGTGCATTGGAACTTTTTTAATTATAATATGGTGATCCATATTATCAAACCATATTATAATAGTTTTATTTTCCATTAGATTCTTGTAAAATTAAAATCTTCTGGATCTTGACCATAATTGAATTTTTGGATTGTAGACTATTTTAATGAATCAAAAAAATAGGTCAGTTGAGGAATGTTTCTTATAAGATAACCCACTAAGGGTGTTTTAAACATACATATAAATCAACTAATGTGAAATATGGACCCATGATAGATTAATGTGACCCTCATAGGTCTCCTTTTTTCGTATGATTTACCAATTAACCCCTAGGTGTATAATCACATTACACTAGGATGGTTATTTAAATTATGTATAGTGGATTATATGGTTCTTCATATTGATGTGTGGTGGAATACTACATGACTAGTACCCTTTTAAATTGAATGAAAATATGATATCTTTTTTTATGATCTACTAATTTCTAAGTTAATTAAAAATCCAATTGAAACCAAAAGGTTTTTTTCCTCCATAATTTGGAGTTGAAATTTTATTTTACTAAGTCCTATTTTTAGAATATTGTGAATAAATAAAATTTATAAATAGAATTTAAAAGTTTCATTACCTATTTATGATATTATATCTGTTAAATAATCTATGCTTAAAAGAAGTTTCATAAAAAATTCTTTTTTCCCTTGATGAAATAGCTAAATATTTTTGACATGCATAGTTTTACATATAGATTGCACATGATGCGAGTGTTTTCTATGTTTTAATATTTAGAAACAAAAAATTAAATACTTGTATCGAGTAAAATTATATGTGTTAAGTTGTTCATAGCTCCATCGTTTTGTAATAATAGTTAAAGTGTTTCCTTGAGTAGTTTACAAGATATTAGAACAAGAGTGTTACTTATATGCCACTTTTTATATAGCTCAAACATAAATGATATGATCTTAGTCCAAATGACCAATTCGAGTGTGTCCCCTTAGTGGGATCAACACTTTATAATTATGTGATCGTATAGCTTGAGGTTTGTAAGACCCGTAAAATGACTCTTTTCATGACTTTTTACTCAATATGTTGAGCCTTGTTAGGGGTGTGCGATTCATACAATGCTTGTTTTCAGCAGGTTGGACATGCTATGGGAATGTTCAGATGCTTAGTAGTACGTGAATCCATCATTCTTCCTCTTCAGTGTTGGATGAAGTCGGAAGTCATCCACCTTCTATATAGTCATATGGGATAATTCAACTCTATATAAATTCTTTTTATCATATATAAATTACTATAAGGTATAGGATCGATAAAACTATGGATAGTATTATGGAATTTCCATTTCACACATGAAATCATGAGTTAATTTTCATTGATACAAGTGGTACCCATCAAATTGTGGTGATATCATAAAAGGATTAAGTTTTTTTATTTGCTAGTTATTTATTGTCTATTAAACAAAATTTTATGTTGCATGTGGGTTTTATTCTGGGGGAGTGCCACAAATTTGTATAAAGAAAAATATGAACCTAGTGCAATTTTCAGAGGATATTTATTATCTTAATTTTAATTTTGGATCTTTGTAAAAGAAAATTTCCATATCTCGGACCCAAAATCCATGGATGATGAAGAATTTTTTATTGAATGAGTTCGGTTTTTAGAAAATAATTACCCGGAAACTCCTAGAGTGGGGAGTGTCGTGTTATGTATGAAAATAATCCCCCCTATATGTATAAGAAACACAACCATAATGTCTATTTGGAAATGGTCAGTGTTACTTTCTAATTCATATAAAGCTAGTGAGCCTTCAAGTGTAATCATTTTTATGGGGAATAACGATGATATTTTTGTTGGATGTAAAAGAATTCTATATAAATTTTTTTTTCATTGAAGCGACCTAGTGGATTTTTCTGGGAAATCAGGAGTTTACTCAGGTGGTAATGAAAATGTCATTGGTTAGTGATGATACAGTAGAAGGAGTAGATGATTTATTTTAAGGAATTTGACTCTTGGTGGTTTGATGGTCCTCCTATTTTAATAGATCGATATGGTTGGTTCGGTCTAAATAAACCACTTAATAACTGGGAAAGTTAAAGTTCCTGGAGTCATCATAGTATTTTTTGTTATCCACATAGAGTACTATTAAATTAGAGATGTTTTTACCCTAGCATGAAATCATCTTGGGTACATTGGGAGTGAATTTTATTTATATGACACTAAATTTAAAAACTGTTTGATTTAGTAATCAAACACATGTATTGTAGCATTGAAGCAATATATATTACATACAAATCCATGGTTAAACTTTTGAAATACTTGGGTTCCCTCATAGGAATATCTCGAATGGAGTCTTGGAGGCTTGTTTTTTCATTTGAATTGATCACTAAGAGAAATCTTCTATGGGGACAATCAATTTTATTGATTAGTGGATGTATCAAACATGTACATTTGTATTTATTGTAATAATCAGAGTATAAACCATCTTGTTTGAGATAATTGGACTGTATTTGATGATTATAAGTTTACCCAAAACATAATTCATTTTTGGGTGTGATTTTTGAATTGGTAAAAAGTGAAATGTGTTTGATTTTGAATATAAATATGTTCCTATTATTATTTGACAACATAAATGGACTTTTTGACCAATATTTGTCACCATAAGTAACATTAAAACATAATTTAATGTGATTGAGGAAAAATCAAAGTACATTTGGAGAAGTAATAAAGATTTGGGATGTGTTATTTTGGATGTCTATGATGATAGTTTTTCAGAATGACTAGTTAGGCATGGATGGACATGTTTTCATATATATTCAATAAATTTGGATAGCGAGGAACCATTTCATTGAACTCCATTAGGATGAGATGAGTGTTGTATATAGTTCACCTAGACATCCAAATATTAGTTGACAAAACCTGGAAAATTAAGGTATATTGGGATTTGACTCATTGATCAAATTTAGAATCATTATTGGAGAATCATTAGAGTTATATGGCTATGATTAAATGTAATATTATTAGAATAGAGATACCATGATATTAGAATTTTTATCTTTGAATATTAGATCTTATAGTATGAAGTTACATGTGATAGAGGGTTAATAGATATGATGAGGTGAGAATGTCTCGAGTTATACATGATTACATAATTTTCCAATTAATCTTCATTTTTGGTTTGAGTGTTGGATCGAGTTTCAATGGTTTACATACATTGTGCGAAAAATGGTTCTTGGTGGTTCATTCGGTGTTCAGAACATAATGAATCCATTTGAACAAGAATTAATATATCGATTATATCACGTGATTTTTTCCTAAGGACTCTTTGCGATGATAATTTTGAAGGAGGTTAAAGTAACAACCCATGTTTTTATCCAAGAAAAAATTTCCCAAATAAAATATAATTTTCATGTGGTGGAAAGGCAAAATTATTTTCTATGATTCAGAATGTAATTAAGAGAGTTGTATCACATAAATTTATTTTTATAAACTTGGTTAAAGGACTGAGTGGTTTCTCAAATGTTCCATTGATTTTTTGGGAGCACCAGACACCGAATACTCAACTTCTAGGACGTATGGCTAGGGTAAATGATTTTAATGAAACCATGTTTACCCCAGGAGAAACTGCATGGAAAATTAAATTTTCTTGAATGTAACACACCATTTCTTTATAACAATTCGAGAAGTCTTGCATGTCCAGGTGATTGCAATAGGTGTATTTATGGAGTTAATGTGAATAGTTTGGGCATGGTTTCTAAACTATCAAAACGAACTCCTTGATACCCCTACATTGATATAGGAACAAGCATTGATTTCACATGGTTTCTCCAACCATTCTACCAAATGACTTACCTCCATAGAGGGGTGATTATTTGGTTTTCCCATGGATCATTATTTCCTTTCTCCATATACTTTTTCATATTTTTTGGGTGCACTAGGGGACCCCACTTGAACGACATCTCCTCTCCTCCTCTCGGCTTCCATGTATGTCATTCATTTGGTGTCATCATATATTATCATCATACATGCAATATTCATGTGGGTATCCTCTTTGATACAATTATGTAATTAATTTTTTATTACTACATTGGTGGATTTATTTTGTTGAAATCTTATTCACATGATATCAAGGGGGTTCTTATATTTAATTGATCTCTCTCAAACCATACCAAATAAATCCTTGATATTAGAAGAGTCAAACACCCTTTGTATAAGTTAGGTGTTATATTGATTTTTTCTATAATGAAGTTATTGTTTATAGTATAAATTGTTTCACCATACACTATATTCTCCATGAATTTCCAAAAAAATAATAAATTAATTATATAATACAAAATGACTTTAATGATATACCTATTGTTCCAAAAATGGAACAATTAAAAGTTGATTTCATAGGAGTTAACTATATACGTGGGGTGATTCAATTATGTTTCATAGATCATGTCCTATATAGATGATTAGAACACCCTCATTAGGTGTTATTGTAATGATTTGAACTTATTATTCCTTCTATAGGTCTCCTATAAAACCATCACTTAGGGTGGGATGATTAATATCTTATGAAGGAAAAAACATAATTAAATTAAGGAAATAGAGGATGAGAATGTAATATTTTCTAATAAAACCACATTAAATGTCTTAAATATTATAATATGTAACAAGTTGGTAAATTATAATGTTGATGGGTTTATCCCACCACTATATTATCTCTTAATAGATAAAACTACCACCTATGTGGTTTGAAAAATCATATTATTAAAATATTTGGATGATACATGTGTGACCTTATTATACCATTTTTCATTCATGGTGGTATCAGCTACGGATAGTTGACATAGACCTTATAATTTTTTTATGGATTGTACTAAATAGTTAAATATGTGTACTATTTTTAAATGGAACTTGTGAGTAACACTCTTTAAAAGTACATGACTTGTTCTTGTGGCATGTTTATCAACATGTCCCTCCTTTTATTTATTACTATGAATTGATCTAATTGTTATATAGATGGTTGGATAAGGATAACTTTTTATAAATTATTATAGGTAGTACCTCATGATTATTTTAATGGTTTGAACACTATTATTGTAATGTGAAAAGTGGTTAAGTGATATGTGGATAATGGAGTTTTATGCTCTTTATGTTGGGTGTCTGGAATGAGGTCTAATACATTTATAATTTTATTAGGGCAATGGGCATGATGTTACAAATTATATAGCATTGGGTGTTGGTAAAGGAAACACACCCCACTATCTGTAGTGATTATTGTGATTTCTTATATTCACATGACATTCAGGTTGTAAACCCATGGTGGATCCATTGTATTATTAGACTATTCATGGACTCATGAGTTACGCCCCGGGTCCAACTGGAATATAGTAGCCATTTATTTGCCTATGAATGTACTCACATATATAATACATATACATATATACATATTAAATAAATAATATTTATTTATTAATATTATATTAATTATTATCCATTCACACTAAAATGTTTTATATACACAAGATTGATTATTCACTGAAACTATTTGTTACGCCCTACTAAATATATGTTGCAACCTGGTCAGTTCACAATTTCACTAGGGTCCCCAAGAATTTATCATTTTTAATGTCTTATTATTATTTCATGTGATTTATTTTTACATGGGATTGTAGGCCTAAATGATTGTGCTTTATAAAGGGATTATCAAAGGGTTATCAATAAGGTATTTTATTTATTTTTTCATTTCCATTATAATGTTCGGTATCTCTTATTGTATGTTAGTTTCCTATCTTTTGAATACTTAATAAGACCATCATAAATAGTTGTATATAAATGAAAATGGATACATTATCAGTTATTATATCTATATTCAGCATCTTTTCATTTATTATTACTATATAGACTATTTTATGTTGATTATTTATTCATATACCACTGTGATACAACAATAGTTAGGTAACAATCTCCTAATCGTACCACCATTGGACCCCCACCAATAATCACAATCCTATTGTGTACAAGAAGGAACCCATGAGGCCATTTGGTGGCTGGTCTGGCTACCAGTTTTGTAGTCAAATTATCAGAGATGATACACAGCACCAAATTTACTCATGATACATTTTACAATTCCCTCACATCATTAAACGACAATATAGTTGATCAATAATGTGGGATGACTTCCCTAACTTTATAATAGAAGATATTTTAAAATTCATTAATATGATTTCCCCAAAATAACAACATCAGTTAATAATGATGAGATCCATTCGACTTGATTTATCATTATATAGATACAATGATGGATACAATGAAAACAATTATAATCATTGGTACAATAGGGTGTCAATTAAAATTTTTTAAACTAATACAATGATGGATACAAAAAAATCCCACTTATATTTGAATGATATAGGGGGGATATAACTACACTCTAGACCAAATTAACAAACACAACCCACAAAATATTATCAAAATAATTTTGTTTCTAAGTCTTCAAACTCATATAGGGAAATTAAGGTTATATTTTGGTATATGATAGGTGGTATTGTTTCCTTAATGAATGTTAATGTCACTAGGATTTATAGTTTTGAATAACTAATGAGCCAAAATGTCTGAGATCATGATAGGAATGTCAATAGAATGTAGTGCATGACCTGAGTTCCAAACCAAAAGAAAGTTTCATTGATGTTACCACAATATCACCTAATTTAACCATATAACTAGTCAAAGATCAATAAATTAATGTTAAAATTAATGTAAAAGTAAAACAAGATAACCCTAACCTAGTAAATTTTATCTCTATAATTTTTTTTATAATGGTCTATCCAGAACAAACTGAGGATCTGACAACATAAAAATACAATGAAACATGCACACTGAAGTATGGACTAGTAATGGAAAGAAATAATAAGAATGGATTTGAGGATATGTTCAGAAATAAACTGGTTTTAAAATATTATTCACCTCCAAATTGCTTCCGTGAATGTTTCATAAATAATAATGAACCTAACTACTTGGGATTCATGAAATTGATTTGATCTTTTAGCATCAACATTACATTTTGGGAATCCTTGGATAAAATTTAATAATTTTTAAAATTCATAAAGATGATTATTGATAGTAAATATTATATTATGAAATCTTATACCACCGATATGAATGATGAGTGTTGTGTTTTTCTCAAGAGGACGTTGCCTCCAATGTTGAAGTAACATGGGGTTTTAGTTAATAAAAATAAAATATTATAAAAAAGATTAAAAATATGTGTGACTTGGGATCATATTTTGATTTTATGCATGAATCATAATTCAAAAAAATTTTGATTTGGGATTTCTAAAATAATTATTTCATTATTCTAATATCTATTAAGTTACTCACTCATCTGTATAGAAAGGTCGAAGACTTATCAATCAAAATTTGGAAGCTTAATTTTCCTAAAATATTCTATTTCATTATATGTAATTGAATGAAAATGTTAAAATCATCGTAGGAAGACAATTCCGGGCTACTGGAGGTGTTGTCATTGATGTTTCCAAATAAAAAATTTTCCACCATCTTTTAGATGATGTGTATCTTGTTATTGTTTTTGAGAAACTCAAAACTGAAGCTGTCTATAACATGATTGGTTTCTCATAAAATCAGTGTTTTATAATCAATCTTTGTTAGGAGTATGGATGTTTTCCTCTAGAATATATATATATATATTGACTCACTAACCAAATGATATTTTTACATAGCTTATATTAATCATTATATTATTTCACAGGAACCAAATATAGAGTTTCTGTCAAAACATTTTTTCTATCTTTTAGAACCCATTTATGATATATTCGAATATGAGATTTTGAGTTTTCAAATTCCTAATGATGGAGAGAGTTTAGTTTTAATTCCTCCTGAAAAAATTAATGATTTCCAATATGAACAAATTTTTATCCTAGAGTGTCACTCGCCATAAATAAGATTTTTTTTCTAAATTCTTTAAACAATTTTATAAATATTTACATCTTTTGAATCATTATTGGGGTCTAAATGGAAGATCTAGGACACTTAATTTCATTCTTTCATATGGGTGTTTAATGATTATCATTATTAAAAAATTAATTTAGAAATCATTTGTAGATATTCTGAGGAGCTGTTTATGGTATAAATTTTTTTTCAGCGTTTTTGTGGCCCACTAAGTGTGTGGGATTCATTCTAAATTTTTTTTAAAAATAACTCGTCTTATTGTCATTGTTTACATTTATGATAGATTTTAGAGAGGTTCAGAGAGGTCATGTTGAGTTGGAAAAAATATTTCTTACTCATGTTTTTTAATATTCGTAGTGTGATTTTTATTATTAATCAAAGAAACATTTTGAAATATCCTATTTATTATTACATATAAAATAGTGAAGTTGACCCCATTATTAATTCATTCATTGTGAATAAAAATGTTTGAAAATTTTTGGGGCGTGAGTCTAGATAAAAAAATTCAAGTCACTATTGTATTGGGGGAAAAGTATAATTTCCATGTTTTCTAAATTTTGTTTGAATAAATTATTATCTCATAGATAGGTGTCTTCCTAAATTCATTAAATATGGTTTCTATAGTTTTTATTGATACATTATTACTCATTATAGATTTTATCTTGTTTTATAGTGTTGTTAAATAATGATCAATAAGTACGAGTGTGTGATTAGCATAGTATATATGATTAGTGTTCATGGTTTGGTTGAAGTCTAGATTTACAATGACAACCTTTTTTATCTTGAATGATATAAGGATATAAAATTGGAGCTACAAAATGGATGAAATATTATTTTTTATTTCCCTCCAATTGTATACATTTTTTTCTTTACATTCTTGAATCCCATTTTATTTTTTACATTTTATTGATGATTAAAATTTCTAATTATATTTATAATTATATGATTACTAGAAGAGATGAAACCTTTATTGTGGAATAATTAGTAATGTTTTTCCTATTTCTATCGTTTTAGTGCTACTGCTGGTTTTTTATAATTGATTGCATTAAGTATTTACTGATGTTTTGTGAGTGGCTGAGACTTTTAAAATTTAATTATATGATTTTTTCCCTTTTAAAAACATACTATATTTTCTACTATGTTGAAAATCATTATTTAATACACTTGTATCATAAGACTATTTTGAAAAATATTTCTTGTCCTTGATTGAGAAGTAGTTTCTAATAGAGATTATTTCTGTCTGCTTTTTATACTTGATTTTTTGTGTGGAATTTTTTATGTCATCTCTAATACCTCGTATAAAACATTTTCTGTATATATCATCAAATTTATTTATTAATAATTTTTTTAATTGTATCTACCATATTTTTACTCAATAATACTAATGTTGATGAATTTGATTTCTTTGGTATGGTACCAAATTATGATAAACTATCCTTAATTAAAACATATAATAAGAAATCCTTTTCTATTAATTTCTTCCTTGTCATGGTACACCAATGCATCATTTATCTATAGTATGATAATATTTATCTAATAAAATATAAAATTTAGTGGAAGTTTAAAAAAACACCCCCAAACATTTATCAATTTTTTAAAAAATAATAAAATTATTTCCTTACATCACCTAAATAACACATCCTACAATCCAAATCTCTTCTAATGCCCCTCCTGGAATCCTTTATATACATCATTGTCAGTGCCCCTAAGACCCCCCCCATAATCAGGCCCCACACCACTGGATCCCCTCTCCCCGAAACTCTCACCACCCCCACCTTATATAAAACTGTTTATATTTACTTCCCCTTTCCATAAACTCTCACTTAATAGTCATATCTATATCCCAAACCCTTACTGGCACCTGTTTCCCCTTGTTTCAATGACGCTTCTCCCCCTTATTCCCCAAACCCATGACCATTATCCCTCTATCTATGTAAAATCTTAATCACAATGAGAAAATCTCACCTACTACTCCCTCATTCTCCAAAAACACTCCTTCTAAAACCCTTTCCCTACTCTATCACCACATTACCAGTACACCCCTCACTCACCCAAACCCACACCTACAACACTAAATGATTACCGCCGTAGTAACACTGTTGATTTTTTATTGTGTTTTGGTTACATATAACATTATAGATCAATTGTAATGTGGTTTTTCTTGATTATTCATTTCCAAACTTTTCCATATACTATATTGGACTTCATTGATGTGGGATAAGACTACGATTTTCAGAGGATGTGACTTCTATAAATGTATTTTTAATCTGGTTAATCATTGTATTTATTGAAGGATGTAATATTCAATAATCATTTTTAATTGATTGATACATCAAATCCTTTTAATTTTTATCTAAAATGATGTTTTGATGAAAAATATAGAATCATATATTTCCATTTCACATAATTCATTTATTATAGAAAATTCATAAAAACTTTCATAGAATATATTAGGTCATTATCTTATTGTATTGAATATTCTGAAATTGTGATGACTCTTTTTTGATCATGAAAATTTGTAAATATTAATTTTATAGAGTATTTTCATAAATTTTTTTTACTACTACAATGTAGATATTAAGAAATTTCTAGATATTATTAGTGTTATAAAGTGATTATTTATTTTTATAACTCATATTTTTTTGGTATATAGAATTATATAAACAAAAATAATTAAGTTAAAACAAAATTTCTTTTTAGTATTAATGGTTTTTACCATTATAATATTATCTAAATATTTTATAATAATAATTAAGTAAATTTAGAAATATTTGAGTTATAATAATTGACTCCATTATATATTTCTAATATATATAACCATTTCCATTATAAATACTGATATTACAAAAATATATTTAAGAATTGTTTTAAAAAGAAAAAGGAATAAGGTTTCTCTAATATTGATTGTTTAGTATTAAATTGTGATACATGAGGTTGAAAAATGACTCATTAATCCCAAAATTGAAAAATATTTAAATGTAATATAATTTTTGAAATAATTGAAAAACAAAGTATTTTCTCATAGACTATAAAGGGACATGTTCATTAAATACTAAATGAAATTTTTTTCTCTTATTGGTTGTTATTATTTGTCAAAACATATGAGGAATCATGGGTTATTGGGTAAGATAACATAAAAAGGAATATGTCCTCCATCCATACCAATAATTGTGAAATATTATTTTCCACCACTCTAGCTATATATCTGTTAAAATGCTAAATCTATTTCTAGGGTGACCCATAATTACTAGGTGATCATAGAATTAGTGTCCCAAGGATGTTTATCCCATGATAACTATTTTCAATTATTTATTTCATGATTTTTTATTAGATATTTTTATGTTAAACTATCCATGAATGATTTCATTTTTTAATTGAACCTTATAGTACATATATGACTCTTCTTACAGTTATATGGGATGTGATTTTTTCACTTCCATTTATTTATTTCTTAAAAAGTTAATATTTTGTTTTTTAATTTTTATTATCAAATTTTTCTCACATTGTGATATATATAGATAAAAATTAGATCATATTACTGAGGAATAGACTCAGTATGTTAGGGTTTTGAGGATTTTTTGGATTTTTAAATTTATAGTCGATCTATTGATTTGACAATAATATTTTCATACCCTATATTTAAATTTTGAAGATGTTTAAAAGCAGATGATGATTATGAACACATGATATTGATTCAATTACATATCTAATATTTGTTTTGTATTAGTTACAGTGAATTGAACTTTAAAAAAAATATATGTAATGGTGACAATCATCCAAATGAGATAAAGAATTCATCGATAAAGGAAAATGAAATAATAAACCTTATAAATGATAATTTTGGTTTTCCAAGACAAAAAATATCAAAATGAAAACATATCTAAACATCATGTTTAGGTTGATACAAATAGGTACATGACAAGAGATGTTTTGGGACTATAGGACAACCAGATCATGATTAGAAAATATATTTGGATCATCCTCTTGATTATAAGAAGTCTATTGTAAGAGAGTCCTTAATTTAGATGAAAAATGTGGTTCATGATTTTATTGATGTTGGAAATTATTTTTTTATCTTGGATATCAAAAATATTAAAAAAATTATTTTATGATAAAGTTTTACTAAATAGAATGTGAATGTGCACATCCAAATAATGAAATGTCTATAACATTGGAAATATTATCTGTTGAATTTCCTGAATCTATGATACCTAATTATTTTATGACATGAAATATGTTTTTAATATACCTGGTCTATATTCTACAATTTTTTCATGTAATAATAATTTTATTATATTTGGGGTAGATGATACAAGGTGATGGGGTTGAAAAAATATTCATCTTCTATATGGTAGTAAATTGGTGATGTTGGTTGTTATAGTCAACATAATAATATAATGAAGTTGATGAAAAATAGCACACATGAAATTTTTTAGAGTTACTTACCTATAAAACCATGAGAGCATATATTATTCATTTCATCGAGAACAACCAGGAACATGATGATTAATTATATAGTTAATAACAATAAATGGTCAATAAGATATCAAATATATTCAAAATCATTGACTATATTCGATTCATTACATCCAAATTTAACATCTGATCCTATAAATGTGTGATTGGTAATTTCTACTAATTGAATCAACCCATTTGATACATTTAGTACTATTTATTGAATCTAGTTGGTTGATTTCATCTCTCACAATCACTCTATGTGGGTGTGTATTCTAAAAGCATATTTTAATCAGTTTAATAATTAATTTATGGAAAAAAATTCCTGGTAATAATATTTACAATTACTTGCAACCTCAAATTGAAAAATTATAGGTTTTATAAAGAAATGGTGTTGATATATATGAATAATCGTGAATAACAATGTTCAAAATGCATGTTTCTTTATTGTGGACCATTATAGACTTCCATAGATGTTGAACATATCTATTTGGAACACATATGTTGGATATGATTCTCCTATTTTAACATTTATTTTTATCATTAATGAATTTATATTAGTTTAAAATTATGCTTCTTATATTACCACATAATTATAAATGAATACAATATATTTAAGTTTATCAAGCCCAATGTCAATGGTTTTATTGATCATAATACACATCTAATATTGTATAAAGCTTCTAAAATATTGGAACCACAAGTGTTGAAATATTATGTTGGATGATGGCCCATATAAATTTTAGTGGAGATGAGTTAAAATTTCTTCATAAATTTCAATCATAACACAAAAATGTAATAAAAATGTATATTTTTTAAACATCCATTTTGGGAATTTATTTTTTTAACATCATAATAATGGTGTTGTGTATATTTGGAAGATTTGTTTTACCAATTTGAACTTCACATTTTTTAATGAGCATGGAAAATAGAAGGATCATTTATATTAACAAAATTAATTAAAAAATGTATATAAATTTGGATATACATCCCTATGAGAATGAAATGTATGATCCAAAAAAATTATATGAAAAATATGGATAACGATATATTCAATCAAATTTTAAAACATCTGAATATATCTTATAGGTATTCAAGTGAAAAATAAATGTGTTTCAACTTATTTTTTAGTAGGCTACATGGATTAAAAAGTCAAGATTCACATATTTTGATATAGATGCTTCAACCATTGTCATTGAATATATTTTAATTTAAAAAGGTTATTGTATTTGTACTCAAATTTTGCTCATTGTACTACCAACTATCTGAGAAGATAATATAATTAAATAAGCTTGAAAAAAAATCAGGATAGATTTTTATTGATGATTTTATTAATAGAGATGATATTTAATCCTATATTATTTAAATTATTTATGAATTTTACTATGAATTTTGTCAAGGAAACTAAATTAGGCGCTCCCATGATTTATCGATCTATGTTTCCAATTGATATGTTCTTAACATTTATGTTTTTCATCTTAGGAAAAAAAATTATTGATACATTATTTAATACATAATGATGTTTCAATTATATTATTTCATACATTCATTGGTCATTTGATATAATATTTGTAAAAAAATCTGAAAATGAAGTATCTATTATTAATGATATTTAGAAGAGGGGTGTCATAGATTTTTTTTCGTGATACATGATTGATATTGACAAAGTATTTAATTCCGATTGATATATTCATGAAACATCTAATCAATCTCAAGAATACCAGAAATATAAAACCATTCCTACTATTTTCTGATCAGTTTGGAGGATCTCAATTATTACCCTAAATGTAATGAAATTATTAATGAAACATTGATATGTTATACTTAATAGTTGAATATCAGATCTATTTATTAATGATATTAGCATAATAATAGTTGTGAATGAGAGGTCAAAACTAAAATGAAAAAAGATATAATTCTTTTGTAAATAAATATCGTTTATAATGATTTTCAGGTCTTGTATGTTCATAAATATTTCAATAAATAAAGATATTATGTTGAAATTAATATTTATTAATATAATGTTTTATATTACTCTATTTAGATCTTGAATATCAATACTCAGGTTGAGTTGTCAGTAAATTTAGTTTTTTTGGATAAATGTCCTCTAAAATAGACTATAAAGTTTTAATTATAATATGTTAATGGTTTTAAATTTCATATAGTCAATTGAAAATAGGTTTTACAAACATAGAACAAAGGTATATCTATAGTTACTGAAATATGATGATGTCAAATATGGGATTTTTTTGGAGTATTTTTTTTATACATTTTGTATTTCACATATGATTGGGTTACCCCTTGATTGTATTCTTAAAAATTATATTTTGTGCTTAAAATAAGGTTAATCGTGATTTGATCATGTTTTAGTAAAAAAAGTGGTGTCACACAAAAAATAGTGCAGAAAATGTTATTTCATACAATGATGATAATGGAGTTGGTACACGGTTTGAAAATCGGACGAGCTAACCAAGAATATTGTTCTTCCAGGAAAGTGGGTGACAAATGGTTCCCACATGGTTTCTATAACCATTCGTGGTAACAGTGAAACATTTCCATCCATTTAAAAAGAACAAATTTACCCTTATGGATTCTTTAGATTTAACACCTGCATCACCCCTAATATAGCCTATTCATGTTATGCATCCCTAAGATGTCTCTATTATACTTTTTTATCTTTTGAGATTCAATATATAGATGGTTTTGGTGTGGATTCATTATGGAGTAAAAAATTAAGTCTCTTTTCTCCTATTTTCTTGCTTTGTATTGGGTTTTTCATCCCTCTTTATTGAGTCCTTTTATAGGGATTATTTAAACTAATGAGGATAAAATCCTGAGATGTTAGATTCAATTATTTTGGGTTTTGTTTTATCATTCCTTTATAGGGTCTTGTGGTGGTTCAATTGTGGTTTTCCACTATGTTTCTGGTAGTATCAAAGTATGAGGTAGGTGTTTATACACTTTTATGTTATTAGATTAGAGTGGATTGCTTTATTTTTTTAAATGTGTTCAATGGATTACTTGTGGGGTAAAAAATGGTTTTGATTACATTTGATATGAACATGTTATCAAAAAAATTATTATATATAAAATTAGTTTTGTGTCATGTTGTCATTATAATGGTGTTTCCGAAATATATTATATGCCTCGAGTAGAGGGTGTGAAATGTCTTTTTAAATGTATTTAAGAGTGAAAATATGTTGATATATGATTTTCCTATAGAAAATTGTTTTTTTAGTTTCAAAAATATTCATATGCACTTTAAACGTGTCTTGTAATTGGGAAAGTGATTTAAATCATGTTTTAAAAAATTATTTCTTTTGAATATGAATTTTAAAGGCGTTTTTCCCTTTATAGTGATTGGATTCCATAGGTGTTCTCCATTTTTCATTTATATATGGGTTTTATTAAATATTTCATGTGTTGTGAAATATATTTAGAAATTTATTTGGTTTTCTTGTGAAATGGAAGGTGGTTGTTTATTTAAATGGGTGGTTTCCACACGAGTTTTAGTTGTTGGACCATTGTGAAAACGTTAAAGTGGTGATTTTATTGTCTTATTGTTGTTTTTCAAATGTGTTTGCAAAAGTGATGATTTTTGTGATATTTTAAATGGTATCTGAGAACAAATTGAATCTCATGTATCATGGAGTGTAAGCTATAACTAGTACTATATTTGAATAGATATTGGTGAGGCTCATATTGATGTAGAAGGAATGGCACTATAATACAAACTTGTCATGGGATTTGATCAGTTTAAAATAGACCATTGTGATGGGATACCCACCAATGTATTGTTCAGTGAACACTATTAGTATCTTCTTGTGATTTGGAGACCAGTAGACCATGGGATGAATTCCCCTCTATATATTCATGCATGAGATCATTGTCGGTAGTTGATTTTCAGTATTTTGATCATCAATGTGTAAGGTTCATAGTTTCCCACAAATTCAGTCTACCTTTCACTATTTCTTGTTGTTTTATCTTGTGATATGATTCTCAGGTGTAGTACTTCTAGCCAGTAATATATGAAATACATTGTGTAAATTTTTTATTACATGGAATATTATTTATAAAAGAGGTTTTACACTGATATTTTTTCTTGAGAATGTGTTCTATAATATTTTTTATTAGAAATGAATAAAATATTATTTTGGAAATGTGTGTGTTGATTATTATTTGAATGTTATTTCATCGAATATTGTTTTTTTTGGAATTCTACTAGGATTCATCTCACAACCTAACATATACTATTGGATAAAAGTGGAATTATTATGTATAACCTAGGTAATGGAATGATGTATCATGGTAGCGTTTGTGGATCTAGTTCCTAGTGCTCCACTTCTTGTAGGTGATGATGGTGGTATCATGAGGGTGATGTTACTCTAGTTCCATGGAGTTTTTGGGATAGTTATATTATTCCTATTCCATTATAGGTTTTTTTGTTAATGTGGTATAAATTTTAATGTGAAAATTGTAGTTCATAACTCAGTTATGGTAATCTGTTGTATGATATTTGTTTATTATTTGTTATTAATGGTTATATAAATATGGGAAATAATAATTGATGTAAACAATTTATAACATGTAAATAGTTTCCAGATTGTGGGGATTATGAATTCCATTTGTTCCATGCCACAGATCTTGTTGGGGCCCGGTTAGGTTACAGTACTCTTTGGTTCCTTAATAAATTTAATCATAACTGGTAACACTCTTTTTTGGTCAGGTTATCTGGGAAGAGTCCAGATAGTCCAGTGCAATGATATTCATGGACTGAGGTTATGTTTTCAATTTTTATTTCTCAAAATATAAAAATCAAGAATGTACTAGAGTCTCCATGGGATGTTTGTATTTGGTTGGAATTTACCCCTAAGAGAGACGTATGTGATGTACACTACATATGGACATTGGGTAGAGGTAGAGTTGATTGGTTTGTCCTTTTTATTATGATGGATTTAGTTAGGTATTGTTTAATTAATGTGTTGGTAAATTTCTTTTCCCTAGAAATATACATAATGGTTGTATTTACTATTTTCTTTATTATTATTACATTTTTTATAAATATTCCTCCACAAAGACATCCAATTTTTCCACGTGGAGAATCCGAAGAGATTTTCTCCCTCATAAATCTACATTAGATTAGTGAAACCAATGGTTTAGCATGTGAAATATTTTTCTTTAGAAGATGGGACTTGTTCTGTTAAGGTAAGAGAGGAATAATGAGGATCTGGAATGGAAAAAGCATTGGATTTCCTCAATAAAATGCATACTTATTTTTGAGTTAGCACATAACATGATGATGTGGGTGCATGAAATTAAAATAAAAAGAGGATTCTTTATATACTTGATACTCTGGAAGTGTTTTGGGTGTAATTTTCATTTTTCATGTTATAAGGACCTAGTCAGAAGTTGTGGGACTTAGTGGGGAGAACTGGGAATTATGGACAGATAGGTTGGAAGGATTTCAAGGTTTCCTACAACAGGTAGTACAATCTTGCGATTTTGGCCTTACCAGGTCCCTGAATTTTTTTCCTTATTTAGAGATATTGAATCCTGATTATGTATGAGAACTAAATTTTTCTGTTACATCAGTACACACCTATGATCATATCCAATGAGTTGCTTGAGGATCAGATGTTCGATGTGAGTTTGAGGTAAGAGATCTATTATTATGTCTTATTGTTCATGATTAAAACCTATACTGAGGTGGTTGACCATTCTATGATGGTAAAAATTGATCATATGGGGATTTATAGTTTCTTTAGTGTAGTTCCATCTGGGGGAATTGGCATCTCATTTTATATGAAGTTAAACAGGATAAACATTGAGAGAATAGAGGTGGTAGTTCAAGCCATCCTTCCTGGTTATATTAATCATTAGATTTAGATTCTAGGTCAATTTATTTCCAAAAATGTGGAAAGTAAAGGAACATGTAAACTAAAGGTTCATATCGACCCATACATTGTCACTGATGTAGATCTATGGGGAAATTGCAGTGATTCAGTATGGTGGCGCACCCATATTGAGGAGTGGAGGATCAGTAGATTTCATAAGGATGGAAGCATGGTCTCAACCATATAGGAAAATGGGATATTTTTTCAGATTTCAAAGAAGTTTGGCAGGTTCATCATCTAGGTAGAATAAATTTAGCGATGGGATATAAGGAACTTTTCTTTCTGAGGTTTAGGTATAGAACAAACAACATCATTCTGTGGACCGATCATGTGTGGAATAAGATGTTGGGACTGTGTTTTTTCGATGTATCATTATTATTTCATTATTTTTATCTTCTTTTCTGTATGATATTGGTTCAAATGATTGTTTTCTTTATTCCCATATTGTGTACATGTTAATATTTCTAACCATGATTATGTGTTATGTTATTTTGTTGGTAACACCACTTGGTAATAAGTGATTGAGTGGTCTCAGATGTCCGTCTAGTGTACTCACAATTTCAAGTGATGATTTGTATTGGGATTTTATTATTTTAGAGATGGACATATTTTACGTGATCCTCGGTATTTCTTTGATTGCTCATTTCCAATTTCATATATATTTTTATTGGAATTAAGTGTGTTTTATAAAACTTGATAGAATTACCCTGGTTATTAATGTTTTATGGGATGTTCGGTCAGGATGTGGTAAAACTACACTTATATAATATTAAAACCATGTTTATTAGATATCTCCTCTAATGTTTGTGGATGATTATGGGGCTCTGGAGGTTGTATTAATTTTTATGTTGAATTTATTCCAAGAGTTTTTTCATCGGAATTTTTTGGATTTTACTGTTGAGTGGTTTGTGGAGATCACCATTGACATAGTGGTTAGAACTCATAATATATATCTTCATTTTTATTGTATACCCCACCTGGTTTATGAAATCAAATTTATTATGTGATGATTTGGAACACAAATGATTTATTTTCCAAAATGGATCAACTTAAGACCCCTCAGTTATGTTTATAAAGAAGGCTAATTGATCTCTCTAGTTGTGTATTTATTAATAGATGTTGAATAAGATAATGATCAAAAATAACTACCATTTCCTATATTTTTAGGACATTTCTGATCATATTATACTGTAATGGTGGTTTCCTAAGATTATACTATGTTCTAGGTATCACCAATTCATAGTTAGAGAGGCTTATGGTTCAAAAAGAGACATCCAAATTATGTAAAACAATTTTGAGTCCATGGTCATTCTGTTAGGGTATAATAATTATCAGGCGGTCATTATAGTGTTGAGGAAATTTGTATTCAACGAGTATAATGAAGGATTTTCATGGTATTTTATGGATTAAATTTTTTCTATTTTAGGACTGAGTGATAGCATGAGAATATTATGAGGATTGTTCATGGGACTGTTTGGGATCATAATATGTTGAAAAATAATTCTATGTTCACCTTCTCAATTAGGGATGTTATGTTTCTGTGTCACCTGATCTCAGAATGAGGTGTCTCAGTGGGCCCATTAAAGAATAATGTTGTTATGTTAGTGGATTATCAAAATAATTTATTTGATGTCTATAGATTTTTGGTCCTGGATGGCTATTGTAGGCCATTTATTCAATATTTATCTATCCTTGTTTTTCCCATGTTAAGGAATACCCAAAAAGGTGTAAATTTTGAATTGATTTCTAAATTTCAAACATCCATTGAGTAAATTTGTCATTAGTTACCCAAAACCGGGTTTTTATCATTCCTGAACCTAAAAATGGATATGTTTTCATTTTTTATTCCTTGTGGATGGATCGTTGATGTTTTATGAGTTAGTATTACCATTTGGTAGACTATGGTTCACTCTAACTCTAATAACATTAAATTAATAAACCAACTAATGACATAGAATTTTATGTAGTGATGAATTCTCGAAATATGTGGATCCATTATGTTTTCGTGGAGATGTATTTGGGTTGATAGGATGATAATAGTTTAGATTTCATTTTTTCCCAAAAGTACTTGAATGTTAAGAAACATCATTGGGTTGAGTACAACCAGTGGTTCGATTTTGATACAGTATATACCCCATTAAATGTTAATGTTGTGTGAGATGATTTGATTTGAACAATGCCATGATAGTCATTGAAAGAGTCCCATGATCAGTGGAAATTGATGGGGAATTTGTTTTAGATTCAATGGGAAACCAGGGATGATTGTGACTGTTCGGTATTTATCAGTGTTCACCTAACACAATCTCTTCTAGAGTTTTATTTATCAAGAGCATTCATTTGATGAGTTGTTCTATAATTCTATGCTGTTTCTAAACATTGGTCTTATACATTGTTGTTGTTCATTATCTCTAGCGGTACAATTGTACATTAAGGTTTAATTTGTGGGGATGTTGTAGTGGCAGAGTGTGGTGATATACGACAGCCTTTAGACATTGTGAACCAATCTGCCTCAGTACATAAAGATGTTCAATGATGTGTTTTGGCAGTTCTTGTTTCCATGTATGAGGCATGTCATGTATGATGTTGTATGGTTGTGTTATACATATCATCAGGTTGAAGAAGAGAACCAAATTCCCAATTATTTTCTTCATCCACTAAATATAATGAGCTATATGTAAAAAATATCAAGATGGATTTTATTTTGGGGCTGATTTATACAACCAGGGGGAATAATACCTTTTGGGTTTTGATTGACCATCTCAACAAATCTTCCCAATTAATTCCAATCAGGTATTTATCTACAGTGGATGAGCTAGTCATTTGTTTTATTAATATATAGGGAGTATTCATGGTGGGAGACTAGAAATTTTTTTAGATATAGAAAGTAATTACACCTCATGGTTTTGGGAAGGTCATGAAAAAAAGTAATGGGTTTTAGGTCAAGTTATGTATTGGAAACCACCCTCAAAATGATGGTTATACAGATTGGGAGAATCAAATTTGTGAGTACATGCTTCGGGAATGTTTTTTGGATTTCAGATGTTTGTGGGATGTCCATATCTGATTAGTGGAGTTTTCATACAACAATATATACCAATTGGTGAGTCGAACAAAACCTTGTATGGTTATTTATGTTCAACAATGTCTATCTCCTGTATGTTGGGATAAGGTGGGAAAGACCACTTTATAGGGACATATCATTGTACAATAGAATATTGACAATAACAAGGTGATAATGAATATTTTTTTGATGGTGTATTGTTTATGTAAGTGTTATGGAAATTAAAGGAACGAAGATTTTTTGTTTTATATGGTATGCCAGATGTTTTTAAAACCATCACCTTACATGGTTAACTATTGGATTTTTAATAAAGGTAAGCTAATGAAAAGGTATCTCTGAATATTTGAGATTACTGAGAGAGTTCATAAGGTGGAATAAATGTAAATTTTTTCTTCTAAGTTGACATAAATTCCTGACGTCTGGTATGTATCTCAAATGGAAAAGTAAAACCTAGATATATATCATGTATCAAATTGGGAATAAATGGAAATTGATCCTAATTTCTATGTACTTGAGCAGCTAGTACATATCATGGATTCATAGGACAATATAATTAACAGGATGTCTATTCCATTTGATAGAGTCCTTTCATATCATGGTAGTGAATATCATGATATATGGGAGTGGAAGTCTTGGGTTGAGGGGGAGTATCCATTTTTGTTTTATAATCAATCATCGAGTTGAATGTTTTAAAGATGACATTAATCCTGGTGGGGAAAATTGACACATCCATGGTTATTTTAGGCATGAATTTTTTTTATATTTTCATTATCACTAATAATTGGGTTTTCCCATTATTAATTGATGAAAAAATAGATAATATTGGGATTGATAATAAGTGATGTGAGGTTGGAGCATTGTTATGTGACAACATAAACTGTCTCCTTGGAAACAGTATAGAAATATTAATTTTCTATAGTCGCGACTACAAAGTTGGTACACGGATTGAAATCATGGATTCTTACCATGTGGCTTGTTCTAATTGGATAGTAATATATTCGTGTTTCTAAGAAAAATGTTAAACCATGTGGGATAACTATGTGACTTGTCCAGGTCATTGAAAATTAAAAATATACCCAAAATCCTTTTCAATATTTTACACCAAATCACCCCTAATCTATCTCATTACGAATTTATATACTTAGGATCTCACTATTCTCCCCCTTTAATCTATTTAGCTTCAATGTTTGGGTTGTTTTAGTGTGGATTAATCAGGTATACATCAATTAAGTATCTTTAATCCTGATTTCTCCTTTCTTTATGGGTGTATCCTCCATACATCTCATGATATTCTTTTATAGTGGTTTATTTGACCTAATGAGGATCCAATCTTGATATATTGGGTGAAATAATTTTTGTTGGTGTCTTATCAAGAAATTATAGGGTCATTTGGTTGTGCGATTGTGATTTTCCATTAGTTTCTGAATGATTCCATGTGTAAGGTAGGTGGTTCCATTATTTTCCATATAAAGATGAGTTTGTAATTAATTCATGATAATTTAAATGTGTTCTATGGATTATTTTTTGTGGTGATTTTTTTCCGAATTTTCTGATATTTACATTTAATGAAAATGATTTTTCTAATGAAATTTTTTTCTCTTTATTATGTGATACAATTTTGGGTTACTTATATATGTTTTATATTTTGTGTATAATGTTGCAAATGTGTTACAAAAAATATTTAATGGTGAAAATGTGTTAAATGTTGATTTTTCCATATGAAATGATCTTTTTCATGTTAGATTCGTCTTTGTGCACCATGAATGTGAATTTGATTTGTAAAAGTCATGTGATGAAATGTAAAAAAATGAATTTGATGTGATTATTGATTTTAAAGGGGATTTATTTTGGAAATGGGTATATTCCATATGTTTTATTCATCATTTTTGTTTCAATTTATTTCACATAATTTTTAAAGTGGTGAGAAATATATTTCCAAATGGTTTTGGGGTTTGTGTGAAATGGAATGTGGGATTGTTTATGGAAAGGGTGGGTTCCTTGTGTCTTTTGACCATTGAATTATAGTAAAAATGTGACAGTGCGAATTTCCTTGTCCTATTGTGATGCGTGGTATGTGTAAGTGAAAGTGATTATTTATGTGATTTGTGTAATGTAATTTGAGAAAAAAAATAATGCGGTTTATCTATGTGGCAGAACCTGAACTTCTATGCTTGTTGAGTATACAGTGGATAGGCTCGGATTCATTTAGTAGGATTGACAATACTACACTAAATGAAAATTTGATATCATTAGAGACAACAATAAATTTTATACCGGATACCCTCTAGTGGATCATGCATTGGAACAGTGTTGGTATTGGCCTATTAATTGGATACCACTGGTCCATGATATGTGTTCCCCTCTAGTGGCTTGTGCATGTGATCACTGTTGGTAGTTATGTTGGAGGATTTCTATCAGCGATGTATGAGTTACATATAGTGCCACTTATACAATCTACATATTGTGATTTTTATTGGTAATATTAGGTGATATGATTATCATGAAACATGGTGATACCCATATGTAAACTATATTACATTATACTTTTTTTTATTTTAATAAATATTATTTGTGAAAAAGTTTTTCCTTAAAATTTGTTTCTTGAAAAAAATTTGTTTAAATTTTTTTCTGAGAAAATTTTCAAATATTATTATAAATTCAATATATTGATTATTT
This sequence comes from Viscum album, assembly GCA_963277665.1. NCBI lineage: Eukaryota > Viridiplantae > Streptophyta > Magnoliopsida > Santalales > Viscaceae > Viscum > Viscum album. Next base: position 1,719,224,310 of record OY728130.1, read on the forward strand.
ATTCTAATGATAAATATTTTAATATTATTTATGGGAGGAATCCAATTGGGATTTATCTCACACCATAGATACACCATTAGGTGTTTCTTGACATTGTTTTTTGAGAACTAGGTAAAGTCATGATGTATCGTGGTGGTTTCATTGCATCGGGTTGCTAGTGTAACACTTCGTTCAGGTATTGATGGTGGTCTTTTATGGGTGATGTTACACATGTTGCATGTTATATTTTATGATATTTTTGTTGTTCTGATTCTACTTCAGTACTCTTGGTTTTAGTTAGTGATGTAAAACATTGAATCTGAGAATTTTTTCACCTCATTTGGTTGTGGTTATCATTTGTGTCATGATTAATTATTTTTTGCACTTTATGGATATGTAAATGGGAGAAGTCATTCCGAAATTATATTGATGATATCCATGAACAAGATTCCAGACCAGGGGGGTCAGGAACTCCCTTTATTGTAATGCTACAAATTGGGTGGGGTGTTGGGTTTTATGGAACTATAGTTTGGTTCATGATAGGTACTATATAAATATTATTGATATTTTCAAATTAAATTTCCCTGATAATTTTCAATTTTTTGTTCAAATGAAACAGAGTTTATATTACTAGGGGTATTAAATGTTTTTCCTTTCAATTTTTTTATGATAACATATCATTCATGAATGATGTTAGTGCCTGTGAATTAAATTCCCAATATATAATATCATGGAAAAGGAATGTGGTATATTATGTAGATGATTTCGTGGATGGAGGGAGGATGCTATTTTTTTACATTATGAAAGATACATGTATGATATGGGTGAGGAATTGGAAGAATTTACCTCTTTAATTGAATCCCATCAACAACAATAAATTGAATTATTTTTTAATCATGATATAGAAAATAGTCGTCTTTATTCGGGGGATATATTAGATTATGTAATATTGGAGTAAGATAACAGAATTTTTGAAGGATAAAATTTATATATTGGAATTCTTCTATTTCTAATCAATCACCAATATCCTGTTATTCATTTATAGTATTGAAGATATTTCATCACATTTAATTTTATTTTTATGCATGTTTTGATACATTTCGAAAATGTAAATGTAATTTTTTTGTACATGTAATCATTCATAATAGTATCTATGTATTTTTTTATTTTTAGGACTATTCCTAAAATAATTTATATAATTTTTGTTTTGTTGAAATTCATCAACATATATGTTCTAATAATTATTTTTCTTGTATAAATGATAGAAATTACCTAGAGCATGTGTTTCACTTATCCCATTCGACTAAATATTTGTTTATGAGGATATTATAGAGTTTTGATAATAGATAAAAAAATTTGATTGAATGATTATATTACAAATGTTTTATATTTCTACATATTTTTTCATTATATATTATAATAATGTTCCTAGTAAGGAAAATATGAACTATTAAGATGTCTATAATCTAATTAGATTGAATATAGTACCCAATTTTAATGCTATGGGGTCACCCCAGATGATATGGTAGTATTATTTTCTCTGATTCAAGTCAAGTAAGTAGTGGACACAGTTACCCTTCAAATTACGTATTCTAATTGGTTATCTATACCTCAATGTAAGAAGAACACACACATGGATTCCCATATAATGATATTTTTAATACATTATGGATAAATTTATTTACATTATATAATTAAGTAACAATATTTTAAAAATGAATCACATTTTATATATGTTATTCAACCTTAATATATCTCTATGGAAATCATTGCTTGAAATATTTCATAAGAGGACATGATGTGTCCCTAATGATATTGAGCCAATGGATTGTTGGAGTTAGTAGGAAAATCATGAAACATCATGATTATTTAATAAAATAAATCTATTGGTTTGATGTTTTTATTTAAATATACAATATTTTTCATCTATCAAGAAATCCTTCTTACATGTTCCAGTAGCGGGTAGTGGAGATAGATACTGAGAAGTTATAGATCATAATTCTTCGTGTTGTGACTATGGTTGACTTTAGATTCTGTTATGGGGATGTGTAACTAAACTCTTGAACAACTATCACTGGTATGCGGATAGTGAACCATGTTATGGTTTGAGATAAGGGTTATCTATATTTAAATTTCATTTTATGAAATCTTTGTTCTTGTTTGTTTTAAATCGGTTCATCTAAAGATAACCTTATTATCTTAATTCTTAGGCTGATATGTTTTGGCCATGTATAAAATTTTATCACTATTATTTTTTCACTAAACAAAAACACTTTATACAATTTCATATGTCAATAAAACTAATATTTTTAGTCGACTCACTTATCAAGAAAACCATTTTCATTATTAAAAGATAAGGGGTCCAACTGTTTCATTTATATGGTATAATAATTCTTATTGGTGACTTTTTATTATGATATTTTCTATGTATTTAGTGGTTTTTAATTGATTTTACCCAATATTTATATTGTTATTTCAAAAATACACTTGAATAAAGCATCTAATTTAAAAGTGGTTGATAAAGTTGTTTTGGAGGATTGTTTTATTTTTGTGTCAATTATCATAAATCCAATGTCTAGTTTCAACCATTGTACAATGTTAGTTTTACAAAATTATTTACACACTTAGTTTATTCCCTAATAAAAGATTATTTTTTATATGTTTACAGATCATATGAAAAAATTTTGATTACTGATTTTTTATCGTGTTAACTATATATAGATGACTACACGAAGGGTGTATGGGGGAGGTATGAGTTATGAAATTTATATTCATTTCTATGTTCCGTGTTCCGTGTTATTTATTCATTAATGATATGTGAAAATAATTCCCCAATCATTGGTATTTATTATCATGGGAACCCTTGACATCTATGTGGGAGTTTAATATGTGGTTTATATGATAGTCATGACGAGACTCTGAATAGGGTCTTATATTATATGATTTATTCTTACTAGGTGGAATTCCATCTAGTGAGATTTTTTTAGTAATTTTAGAGGATATCATCTAAGAAAATCATATATAAGTTAAAAGATGGTTACACTCAAGTATATCTAGGACAGCTACACAAGGAATATGTGATTTTCCCATGATTACATATACTTTTTGTAACTTCATTAATACTATATATGAATACTATTGTTCCCTTGGTTGTGATTGTCATCCTTATTATATTTAGTGTTTTTTATTGTAATTTTTCGGTATAACTACTTCCTGGAATGTCTTTGGATGGTTCCCTTTGTTCATATGAAGGATTCTAGTTTATAATTTAGGGGTTTCACTCTGATATTTTGACATGTATATACTGGAGAATTTATCATATATCTATTCTGATATTTTCGTTTAGATTAATTTCATCTCATGGTATTTATGTTCTATTGGTATTTAATATCTATTTTTATTTTTATTTTATCTTTTTTTTATTCAGGACATAGTTATTGTTGATTTTTTTAACACCAATATATAGATATGATTTAATCCATTTGTAAATAATGGTCAAAAATCATTTAGCAGTAGTTTAATTAACCACAAAATATGGCCAAAAAAGATTAGTTGAGGTTTAAAGAACCTATATATAATGAAATATTTATTGGTGGATTATAATCAATGAAAACTCATGGAATGTTTTCCCAAATAAAAAGGTGAATAAAAAAATATTCCCCTGGCGGAAATTTTTTTTCGTGGAACTTCCCAGAAACTACAATGAAATTGAATAAACCAATAGAGGTCAAATGCAGAATCCAACATTAGAAGTCGTTTTGAAAAACCTTCCTGTAATTTTAAAAAACCATTTCTAAATCATTATTTAGTTATACTTTCATATATCATGTAAGGATATTAGAAAATAAAATTTGATCTTAGTGTTCAGAAAATCAATGTCATTGTTCCCTACCTAAGAGATAATTACCCATTTTATTGAGTGGTTTTGAGAAATTTTAAATTTTTATGTTAGTGTAATTACAAAGAGATCTATCATATTACTTTAGTGATTTATTTCATAAGAACTAGAAATTCGGAGTGTAATTAGAGATACTGTTCTAGAATTGTAATTATAAAGTGAATAAATACAAACTTTTATCGTAAAATGAAGAAACACATTCATTTTTACCAAAAAAAACTCATAGAGGTGACTCAATTATTATTCATATATGTCATTTGAAAAAGAAATGGAATGGGAAATTAGGTTCCCACAATTAATATCTATGAATTTATGTATTCTATGTCTTTTTAAGCCCGTTGAAAAAACAAATATGTGATTTTCCATAGTGAAATCCACATATATTAATGGGTAAAAAAATAATTAAAAATATACTAATTTTAAAAAATGAGTTCAATATGGTGAGTGGGATTTTGAACCTAGATGAAGAAGAGAAAATTGATATATTCAATAATTATTTAATTTGAATTAATGATGTAGAAATAATCCTTTGATTAATGGATGCTAGGGGATAATGATAACTAATAGTTCCCAATTTTAATATGTTTATTCCCCTTATTTATTACATGTTTTACTCCAAGAGATGTAACCCAAATTTGAATATAAATGATGAAGATAGTGACATTCATTAGGAGACATGATTATCCCGATCTTTGGAGGTATTTTTTATTATTATTTTTGACTCTATATTAAATTATAAGTTTGTTAAGATATTCATTTCTATTTATGATTTTTTAAAATAAATAAATTGAATTCAATTTCCCAAGAGTTAATTATATTTAGTGTAAGGGAGTTTGATGTTTACTTTATATAAATTTATTTTTCAACATGAATTACTATAATTAATAATATATTTATTATTAATGTAATGTAATTTTTTAATAAATTACAATATTACTTTTTTGTAATAAATTAGTAAAACATTAATTTTTTTGTTAAAATATTAATTTTATTGTATATATTAGTTTTTTGAATAATTTAACATTAAATAATTAATTCATTATAAACCACCATTTTCACTGTATTGTTTTTTAGTAAATTAAATGTCTTAATTTATAATATATTAATTCATTAATTATTACATTTTGTGGTTTTCATATATTTTTTAATATTCAATATCATTATTTACTATTATTATTAATTTAATTTTCTTTTTTAGTATATTTACTAAATTTTTATTTTCATAAATTATTAATTTTAAAAAATTAAGTTCTTTTCAATTTATTTTATATTTTTTTTTGAAATTATGTTAAATAAATTGAATAATTCTTTCTGTTTTTATTTATTATTTGTTAATTTGTAATCTCGATTGTATTTTAATGTTGTTATTATATTTTTAAATTTTAATTATATTTAAATTTTTAGGTACACCCACTATTTGTGGATACCATTAGTTGTCACTACTATTGTAACACCCCGAAATTTTATGAAAAATATTCTTTTTAATTTCACTAATGTCTTGTGTTGTACGCTACACCAAAAGGAGCTTGCACAACAAGTATCCTTGACTTGCCTTGCATTACACGCAATCGCGACTTTCCTCGATAGAGTGTGTAATACGCAATACTGAGTTTCACTAAACAACGATATGCTATTAAAATATTATTAAAACTAGCCGTTATGAATAGTAATAACTACTTTTTGAAATTCTGTAAATCTTATTTTTAAAAATGGACTTCATTTTTGGATTCGGAGTATCGAATTTAGCCTAAGGTGAAATTTTGGTACTTTTCGGATATCTTTTAATTTCTGATGAATAGTGAAAATTACTAAATTATAATTAAAAACAACTTTTTTAATCAAAATAATTAATAGTGATAAATTATTAATTTGAGTGGTTTTAAAGTATATTTAGAATATATTTTTACAATTTAATACAATGTTGGTCATTGGATGCAATTTCACATTTAAACCATACATAAACAAGTTTCAATCTTTTGATAGATATTGTTTCTTAAAAACACGCTATTTGTTTTAACAGTGGGATTTAATTATAAAATTAATTAATGAAACTTATATGTTATGAATTTGGTAAAATAGACTTGATTTTTTAATTTGGAATATGAAATATAGCTTAGGATGAAATTTTGGCATTGTTCTGAGAAACATCAATTTTTTATGAATAGTGAACCTACTAAGTGGTAGTTTAAAAAACTGAATTTTTCATAAAACATAATTTTACCGCTTCCGTGAATGGAATTTCAAAAATCCAAGAGACACGGTTGATATCAATAAGTAAAATGTGGTTCAATGAGATGAAAATAATTTTTGGTGAATAGTAACTTTTTACTTTTATTTACCACAGTTAAAAGTAAATAGGGTAATTAAGGGTAAGAATGATATTAATATTACCCTAACACATGTCCTAATTCTATTGGACAAGTGTATCTCGACCAAAAACAACCTTAAGTGGAAACTATTATCATTTAGGCCCACTTGGATTAGATTAGGACATTTATTATTAATTTATTTAAAGAAGGGTTAAAATAGTTAAAATCAAAGTTTAATAAGTAAATCATTTTTAATATGGGGTTATACATAAGATAAATTCGACTATAAATATTAATTAGAAAGCTAAAAAGCTTTCCTACATAATGGTATTTTATTTGTAATTTTTAGACATTAAATAAGTTAATTTATTTATGACACAATGATGATGCAGTAATTATCTTATTAATGAAATATTGACAGAATTGATGTTATAAACACCAAAATAAATGTAATTTGAGACTTTTTATTAATTCCACTAATTTTCTAGGTTACTATGATATATTAGTGTTGATTTAATCAACTTGTTTAGAACATATAATTCTGTTATGACTTTCAAAAAAATCATATATCAAATAGTGTCAAAATTGACACAAAATAGTTTTTAAATCAAATATTATATTATTAATTGTTATTTTATTCCTAAAAATCTAAGGTTCGGCCAAATAACTTAGATAAAGATATATATATTAATAATAAACAATTTGGGGTTCGTTTGGCATGTTATAGTATGTGTATTAACCATATAGTGAAAGAAAACAAGAAGACACGGTAAAAGTTAAATTAATTAACTTAGAGTTAAATCTAATTGATAAGGTTACAATAATACCCTAAACTTGTCTAAATGCTATTGGTTGATAGGATTTCGACCCATCCCCACTTTAGCTTCGAAATAAGATCATTTGGAACCATTATAAACCGATTTTGACTTTAATATAAAATAATATTTTGAGATATTCCTAAGGTGCCCCTCTCCTCCCTTATAAAAGGGAACCTCCTCCCCCTCCTCCTCACACCAATTTGAGCACTCATGCTCGGCCAACCCCTTCCATTTTCTCATCTCCACTTCCCTAGAATAATCCTAGAGGTCCTGGTCTTCTTAAAAGACCAATCTTAGTTCCCTAAGTGGAGGATTCAAATAAGCGTTCCAAAGAAGAGGTAATCTCCATTACCGATCTTTTCAATTTCTTTCTTCTTCAACATCTTCTTCTTTAGTTGTTTCATGATAAAGTAATAACATCAGTATTACATAAATACTGATATGTTATTATAAATATGAAACAACCCTAATTCACCTTCTATCCATCCTACGGAAAAATGAAATCACCGCGCGTGCGTACGTACGGAATACCGTCTCCACGCCATGGTGTAATCTATTTTTCCACCATCACATTACAAGGATGGGTATAATGGTGTAATGAGTAACTATTTATGGTTATTATAAGGTAATATTGATAATGAAATAATATATATATACTCCAATACAGTTCCATGATCATAGGAACGATATCATCACTCGTGCGTACGTACGGAATACTGTCTCCACGATGTGATGCGACTCATTCTACATGATCATCATTACATAGAAATTATATAAATGAATTGAATGAATAAATATGATATATGTTACACTAATACCATTCTGGATATAAGGTATCTATAACCTTAAAAGAAGAATAAGAATGTATTCGGCAAAACACGCATAAGAACAAAAGGCAATAAAGACCCGAGTAACAAGTAACAATGAAATATTACTAACAAGAAGCTAAGAATATGACCATATATGATATCATATCAATATGTATCATTCTGGAATAAGTCAATAACATTATTTAAACCATTATATAGGAGCTTCGGACACGTACAAAGCAAATTGGACCTAAGGTAAGGGAAATATCACAATCTCATGTTTATCCGAGATTGTTTATTCGTAAGTATTTACTGGGGTGTATTAATCATCAACATCCATGTTTCATCAATATGTAATATTTTTTCAATCCACCTACAATTGTTTAAATCCATTTTTACCCTTCGGTGAGTTTTTAGTAATATGTATTAAAGGAATCTTTTGTCGTTTTTCGTACGAGGTACTTTTTGACTTTTCTGACAAAAGTACGAAGAATGTTTTTTTTAACTTATATGGCATGAATGGATTTTTAAAACATTATTTCCAAGAAACTTCTTTTACAATTTTTCAACTTTATTTTTAATCAACTTATTTTATTTTAAAGTCGTATGACATGTTATGAAAGGAAAAACGATTTTGAAGTAGAAAGGATATTTTCCTCAAGAATGGAGTTCAAGTATTTTATCAAAATATTTTCCATCTAAGATAATTAAAGGGTTCTGTTTTTATCCCTATTATTACATTGGTTTTATTATGTTGTAATGGAAATATTTTTATGAATTCCTTTATCTTATATGAATTGTTTTATGATGTCATGTTGTTTAAGAATCCCATTTTTATTACATGGGTTACGCTATGATGTATGGTTTATGATTATGTGGAACACATAAGAAAGGATTCATTATAAGATGGGTGGGAACTGTATCTCCCTCCAATGCATTGGGTAAAGATTTTATATCTCATGGGATAGACATGGCTGGAACGGTAGGTTATACCGGTTCAGTGAAACAGGACTAGAACGAGGGTGACTCAGTTCAGAAAGGGACTCTGTCCACTAAGATAGTCTTGACAATGAGTCATGACTAACAAGAAATGATTTTCCATGATTATGTGTGCATGCCACAATGTTTCAAGTTTCATTTTTATGATTATGGGGATATCATTTTCACTTCTATGATTTATTCCATGTTAAGATATTATGATCTCTTTTGCAGGTTATGATTTTCAAAAAGATATGATATGATTTTTATTTCCTTTATTTGCCCTTGCTGAGCATTTGAGCTCACCCTTTTATGTTTTCTTTTCCCCAGGTCAGGAAGATGGATATTAAGTAGAATATGCTAAAAGGGACCCTAGATATGATGAAATAAATGGGAGACACTGTAGAAGATTTATGAACAAGTTGTTTATGTTTCCCAGTTTCTAAAGACACTATACCTATACGGTCCTTTGTGGTTTTGTAATATGTTGTAATAAGTGTGCTTCAATTTTCAAGTATTAACAATGTATGTAAAGTATGGGTCGTTATAGTTGGTATCAGAGGAAAGGTTTAGTCAACCTTTGGAAACTAGGATGCGAGAACATTAGTGAGATCCCTAGAGATATTTATAAGGTATGTCTAGGGATGTCCCTAAGGATAAGTATACGTATAGGATACAGTCCTAGAACTACGGTAACAATCATAGAATTTAACCTATGATGTTAGATATTGAGGATACTCCACCTTTATTATGTTGTTTTCCCTAGCATGATTTTTGCCTCTCACACTATTCTTTTTTTGGGTTTCAGAAAATGGCTGGAAACAAGATGATTCACGATAATGGAGGATATGATGGACAATGGAATGATATTCTTCATAATGAAATGTGATTTGGAAGTCCTAACATCATTATTATGCCAAATCAGCAATCTCATAATATGATCAATAAAGTAAAATTTGGTAAGTTTCCTGACTCGGCTAATAAGAGAAAGATGGAGTTTCATGATGATCATAGAGGAATGAAAGTTCAATTTCCCCTATGTAAATCATGTGGGAAGAGGCATCAAGGAAAATGTTTCAAAGGAACTGGAAGATGCTTTGGGTGTGGAAAAGAACGACACAAAGCAAGTAAGTGCAAAGGAAAAGGTTCAGTTAACACCATGGATGAGGATAATGGTATTGCTATGACATCAACAATGGTTAAATGTTTTAAATGTGGAATGTACGGGCCTTATGCAAACCAATTCCCTAAGGGAAAGTCTCATGGAGATAATCACTATGGTCGCATGGGAAGTATTTATGTTGATGATGATGAAGAGACTACAAATGATATGTGAGATGAAAGAATTGTTGAAGCTCGGTCAATGGTTTAAGAATGTAGTGGAATGATTACATGTTTATCATGTGTAATGTTTTATAAGAAATCTCATGGTACTATGGAATAAAGAGACATCTAAGTATTGTTACACTGTTGTCTTTCCTTGAGTTATGAAAGTGTATGATTAATGGTACCACTATTCATGAAAGGTTATTCAGATATTTTTTGAATTTAGATGATATGTGCATAATGAAGGAATAATAAGATAATGAGGTGTTTGATTGTATTCATGAGCTCATGACTGATATAAGGAGAAAGTTATATCATGGTTTGAGTATAGAGAATTTTTGGATTTTGTTATGTGGAAAGAGTTAACTTTTAACTGCATTCATGTTTTCACTAAAGTTCAATGGGTATTCAAGAGAATACATGATTAAGGCCTTTGAATGTTTGGAATGTGACCAACAAGACATATCATATGATATATTAGGATTAACGACAGTATTAAATCTCTGGTAATCATTTTCACAATATTATGAGAGTGGACTGTAGTATTATGGATAAGCCTAAAGATTAGAATGGATTATGTTGGACATAAGTTAGTATTGTTTAAGGATAGAAGATTTTCGATATTATTGATGGGATGTTATAGTAATGTAGTTTTAAAAGAAAAAAGGACAACCTGCAGGACGGGCGACAACCCATCGCTTCGGACAAGGCTGTGGGAATCGAACCCACAACCGAAGTGCGACTGGCCTTTATCGCCTACCACTGGACTACAGGAAGTCCCTGTTTAGTAGAAACTAGTTTTATTATATTAAGCAGTATGATATATGAAGTATAAGTCCATTTTCAGAACCATATATGACTAATCTCACTATAGAATGACTTATGTATATTTAATAACTTTTGCTAACCTTTTGTTTAAGATAGATTGAATGACCCGTCATTCTATCACATGATCTGCTAACACTTCACGAATAACAAATTCAACTTCATTTAATTAAGAGATGAAGTGGAAATTGTTCAAGGCACGAACAACAATGAGATTGTTCCAAAATAAAGTAAGTATTTATTCTAATTCAAATTTTCAACTTTAGGGAAATGATCTTGAAAACCAAAATTTTTTTCCTAGTGATATTATACCTGATTAATCAGATGGTACCTTATATCATCAGAAATCTATGGATTTGTGATTACTGGCTTTTTCATAGCCATGTTCTCTACCACTCTCCATCAGAACATGATGGTTAGATTTCTCTTCCATATCCATATTTTCACCTATGTGGAAACCCAGTGATTAGTTTATTTGGGTAACCGTTACGTTTCATACCTTTGTTTTTAAAGATTGGTTTTTGTATTCCTATTTACGATGTGGGTTTTCTATTAAAGTAACTTTCGAATAGTAAACCATTTATAATCCCGACGAATTTCGAGGGCGAAATTCATTTAAAGGGGGGTAGAATTTAACACCCCAAAATTTTATGAAAAATATTCTTTTTAATTTCACTAATGTCTTGTGTTGTACGCAACACCAAAAGGAGCTTGCACAACACGTATCCTTGACTTGCCTTGCATTACACGCAATCGCGACCTTCCTCGATAGAGTGTGTAATACGCAATACCGAGTTTCACTAAACAACGATATGCTATTAAAATATTATTAAAACTAGCCGTTATGAATAGTAATAACTAATTTTTGAAATTCTGTAAATCTTATTTTTTAAAATGGAATTCATTTTTGGATTCGGAGTATCGAATTTAGCCTAAGGTGAAATTTTGGTACTTTTCGGATATCTTTTATTTTCTGATGAATAGTGAAAATTACTAATTTATAATTAAAAACAACTTTTTTAATCGAAATAATTAATAGTGATAAATTATTAATTTCAGTGGTTTTAAAGTATATTTAGAATATATTTTTATAATTTAATACAATTTTGGTCATTGGATGTAATTTCACATTTAAACCAGACATAAACAAGTGTCAATCTTTTGATAGATATTTTTTCTTAAAAACACGCTATTTGTTTTAACAGCGGGATTTAATTATAAAATTAATTAATGAAACTTCTATGTTATGAATTTGGTAAAATAGACTTCATTTTTTAATTTGTAATATGAAATATAGCTTAGGATGAAATTTTGGCATTGTTCTGAGAAACATCAATTTTTTATGAATAGTGAAACTTCTAAGTGGTAGTTAAAAAAACTGAATTTTTCATAAAACTTAATTTTACCGCTTCTGTGAATGGAATTTAAAAAATCCGAGAGACACGGTTGATGTCAGTAAGAAAAATTTGGTTCAATGAGATGAAAATAATTTTTGGTGAATAGTAACTTTTTACTTTTATTTACCACGGATAAAAGTAAATAGGGTAATTAAGGGTAAGAATGATATTAATATTACCCTAACACATGTCCTAATTCTATTGGACAAGTTTATCTCGACCAAAAACAACATTAAGTGGAAAATATTATCATTTAGGCCAACTTGGATTAGATTAGGACATTTATTATTAATTTATTTAAAGAAGGGTTAAAATAGTTAAAATCAATGTTTAATAAGTAAATCATTTTTAATATGGGGTTATACATAAGATAAATTCGACTATAAATATTCATTAGAAAACTAAAAAGCTTTCCTACATAATGGTATTTTATTTGTAATTTTTAGACATTATATAATTTAATTTATTTATGACACAATGATGATGGAGTAATTATCTTATTAATGAAATATTGACATAATTGATGTTATAAACACCAAAATAAATGTAATTTGAGACTTTTTATGAATTCCACTAATTTTCTAGGTTGCTATGATATATTAGTGTTGATGTAATCAACTTGGTTCGAACATATAATTCTGTTATGACTTTCAAAAAAATCATATATCAAATAGTGTCAAAATTGACACAAAATAGTTTTTAAATAAAATATTATATTATTAATTGTTATTTTATTCCTAAAAATATAAGGTTCGGCCAAATAACTTAGATAAGGATATATATATTAATAATAAACAATTTGGGGTTCCTTTGGCATGTTATAGTAAGTGTATTAACCATATAGTGGAAGAAAACAAAAAGACACGGTAAAAGTTAAATTAATTAACTTAGAGTTAAATCTAATTGATAAGGTTAAAGTAATACCCTAAACTTGTCTAAATCCTATTGGTTGATAGGATTTCGACCCATCCCCACTTTAGCTTCGAAATAAGACCCTTTGGAACCATTATAAACCGATTTTGACTTTAATATAAAATAATATTTTGAGATATTCCTAAGGTGCCCCTCTCATCCCTTATAAACGGGCACCTCCTACCCCTCCTCCTCACACCAATTTGAGCACTCAAGCTCGGCCAAACCCTGACATCTTCTCCTCTCCACTTCCCTAGAATAATCCTAGAGGTCCTGGTATTCTTCAAAGACCAATCATAGTTCCCTAAGTGGAGGATTCAAAGAAGCGTTCCAAAGAAGATGTAATATCCATTACCGATCTTTTCAATTTCTTTCTTCTTCAACTTCTTCTTCTTTAGTTGTTTCATGATAAAGTAATAACATCAGTATTACTTACATACTGATATGTTATTATAAATATGAAACAACCCTAATTCACCTTCTATCCATCCTACGGAAAAATGAAATCACCGCGCGTGCGTACGTACGGAATACCGTCTCCACGCCGTGGTGTAATCTATTTTTCCACCATCACTTTACAAGGATGGGTATAATGGTGTAATGAGTAACTATTTATGATTATTATAAAGTAATATTGATACTGAAATAATATATATATACTCCAATACAGTTCCACGATCATAGGAACGATATCATCACTCATGCGTACGTACGGAATACCGTCTCCACGATGTGATGCGACTCGTTCTACATGATCATCATTACATAGTAATTATATAAATGAATTGAATGAATAAATATGATATATTTTACACTAATACCATTCTGGATATAAGGTATCTATAACCTTAAAAGAAGAATAAGAATGTATTCAGCAAAACATGCATAAGAACAAAAGACAATAAAGACCCGAGTAACAAGTAACAATGAAATATTACTAACAAGAAGCTAAGAATATGACCATATATTATATCATATCAATATGTATGATTCTGGAATAAGTCAATAACATTATTTAAACCATTATACAGGAGCTTCGGACACGTACAAAGAAAATTGGACCTAAGGTAAGGGAAATATCACAATCTCATTTTTATCCGAGACTGTTTATTCGTAAATATTTACTGGGGTGTATTTTATCATCCACATCCATGTTTCATAAATATGTAATATTATTTCCATCCACCTACAATTGTTTAAATCCATTTTTACCCTTCGTTGAGTTTTTAGTAATATGTATGAAAGGAATATTTTATCGTTTTTCGTATGAGGTACTTTTTAACTTTTCCGACAAAAGTACGAAGAATGTTTTTTTTAACTTATACGGCATGAATGGATTTTTAAAACATTATTTCCAAGAAACTTCCTTTACAAGTTTTCAAGTTTATTTTTAATCAACTTATTTTATTTTAAAGTTGTATGACATGTTATTAAAGGAAAAATGTTTTTGAAGTAGAAAGGATATTTTTCTCAAGAATGGAGTTCAAGTATTTTATCAAAATTATTTTCCATCTAAGATAATTAAAGGGTTCTGTTTTTATCACTATTATTACATTGGTTTGATTATGTTGTGATGGAAATATTTTTATTAATTCCTTTATCTTATATGAATTGTTTTATGATGTCATGTTGTTTAAGAATCCCATTTTTATTACATGGGTTACGCTATGATTTATGGTTTATGATTATGTGGCACACATAAGAAAGGATTCATTATAAGATGGGTGGGACCTATATCTCCCTCCAATGCATTGGGTAAAGATTTTATATCTCATGGGATAGACATGGCTGGAACGGTAGGTTATACCGGTTCAGTGAAACAGGACTGGAACGAGGGTGACTCGGTTCAGAAAGGGACTCTGTCCACTAAGATAGTCTTGGCAATGAGTCATGACTAACAAGAAATGATTTTCCATGATTATGTGTGCATGCCACAAAGTTTTAAGTTTCATTTTTATGATTATGGGGATCTCATTTTCACTTCTATGATTTATTCCATGTTAAGATATTATGATCTCCTTTGCAGGTTATGATTTTCAAAAAGATATGATATGATTTTTATTTCCTTTATTTTCCCTTGCTGAGCATTTGAGCTCACCCTTTTATGTTTTCTTTTCCCCAGGTCAGGAAGATGGATATTAAGTAGAATATGCTAAAAGGGACCCTAGATATGATGAAATAAATGGGAGACACTATAGAAGATTTATGAACCAGTTGTTTATGTTTCCCAGTTTCTATAGACACTATACCTATACGGTCCTTTGTGGTTTTGTCATATGTTGTAATAAGTGTGCTTCAATTTTGAAGTATTAACAATGTATGTAAAGTATGGGTCATTATAACAATGGTCCAAAAAATCTACTAATCTCCTAATTATTCATAGATCCATTGTTGCTGACTCCCACATCTATCACTCTTATTATCATCACCCCCATGTTATTGCTATCCATAGTGCTTCTGCCATCACAAATGTTAATTCTAGGTTACAATGGTTAGACAAAAGAACCATTGCACTATATAAATGGTATAAACACCTCTACCACCCCCATATTTCATTCATAAAAAAAATACATGCTACCCTTCACCCAATATTATCCCACTGCTAATGTTCTGAGAAATCTAACTATGCCCTCTTAATTTACATAAAAATGTTAATATCACTTATTTTTCATGCTACCACTCTCTCTCCTACCTCCTAAACTTTTTCCTTCCCTCCAACGGAGGCACCTCAAAAAAAAGATGAAAAATTTTATTTCATCTTGAGAATTAAATCACTATCACAGGAAACCATAACATTACCTCACTAAAATCACATATATTTGATAACTCCATTCCTAAAGGAAAACAAAACCCACACAAAAGAAGATGACTCATCTTGTTCCAAAATTCTGAACCCTCCAATGGAGAACAAAATTGACCTACCGATATATAATCACTATATTAGAGAATAAAACCAATACACCACCGATTGATTTACAACCACCAACTATGAGCAAACACAAAACACTATAACCTATTTCAAAAAATGAAACATTGAGCCATACGAAATTTACATCTACCTGTTCCATCGAGCCACATATGTTTCCTCTGATCCGAAATTAACAACGCTGCATCGTAGACTCTATTGATGAAGAATCTATTTTCAGACTATCTTATACTATCATTTTCCTTCCTGAGGCTTTGATGAGTTCCACAACCAGGCTCTATGGATCAAAGAAGCATCATCAACATATTTTTCAACCTAATTTACACATGTTTAGGTATGAAGTCGTCACTATTATTGTATCCTTGTTTTTCTAAACCTCATAGACCTGTGAATAAACCTAAAAACACAATCATTGTAGTATAGATAATTGGATTTAACGTGGAAAATATTGTTTTGTTTTGATATTGTTTAAATTTTTACTAAGAGACCTATGTTAATTAGGTTTTTTTATAAATGGTTGATCATAGTTAATTACAATTAATGGATTGGATGGAATATATTTTGAATTTTTTTCAATTTTATAAATAATATAAGAATTAATTCAATGAAAAAAATATAATCATGTCACATTATGGTTGTGTACCTTCACATTAAAATATTAATCACCAATAAAAATACGGTATCATTTTCATGAGAACTCCCATGAAAAGGATATTATTAGAACAAGTAATTTGTTGAAAAAAATATTCAATACGGATGAGGATGAGTTAAAATTAGTGAATGAAAAACAAAAATAAAATAAATTATAAAACATTTATAATGTAAAACATAACATCCAATATAGTACCATGGTACTACCTTAGATAGGAACATAATATTTTTATCCCTCTATTTATTCTATTAACTAAATTAAAAAGGGAATTAGAATCATGAGGGAAGAATTGAAGAATTAAAGACAATGAAATAATGAACACCCCACCATTATGTGAAGGATCATTCTATTTGTTTTCTGAGTAAATATACACCATAAATAAATGATATCAAAATGGTAAAAAATAATTTAAATTGATAGGATGATTAAATGTTATTAATATTATAAGGTTATTCTAATTACTAAACTTGTGAGAATATCCTTACAAAGACAAACAAACAAATATAACATTACTATGAAAAAAACCAATCCTCATCTAAATCCTTCACAAAAACTACCTAAAAAAATTCATTAGAACTAGGTAGAGCCCCCAAAATTCCATGTCTAAAATGTAATTATGGTAGGCCTATGATAATGGAATGTCTGTGGAATCTGGAATTTCTCACCTTTGATCCAAAATAGGAATCAGATTGTATACACTGAACAAATGCACCAAAATTACCATCAAGATGGTATGTTTTTAGTTTAAAATATAATAATAAATTAAATAAATAGATTTAACCTAATATCCTCTAATAATTTATCCCATTTTAATTTTAGGAATTGTAGATATGATCAAAATGGTGGACTTTTTTGGACCACATAATCCACTGTATAATTTAATCTTCAAATTATACCACCTATAATTCCCATGAATCCTTAAAATTATATGTAAAAACACTTGATTGAAATGTTTATAATGAAACATTAAATATATAGTTAATGATTAAGATTCATTATTCATAGTTCACAGATGTGAAAATTAGTTTATTTGGATGTTTTCCATTTCAATTATTACAGAATGTTGTTGTTTCAAGGATCACTTAGTTTGTCTTAATGAATGAATAATCAAATATATAAAAAGGATATTATATTTTCATATCATGGGATACCTCAAAATTAAATCTCAAAAGAACATCATTATTATTTTGTGTTTTTAAATGTGGTAAAAATATTCCATATAATAATACATTTTTAGAAGAAATTACAAACATGATAGGTAGAGAAGTTCAAATTGTAAAATGCACTAAAAATGGTGTTTATGAATAATTAATAAAAATATTATTATAATATATAAAAATTAATATTATATTCTTCTATTGGATAAAACACCTATTATAGATGGAAGAGTTTGTGCCGCATCTTGAGGAGGGAGATACACCTGATGTTGATGCTGCAGATAGCTTCTGTGCGAAGTAAAGCCGGTTTACCTCCTAAATAAGATAATGACCTAAATAACAATGGAAAAAAAGAAAATAATACATAATAATAATACAAAGTAATTATAATAGTAAAATATAATTAAAATAAAATTATTAAAATAACAAACATAGGTTTGTAAATGGGAATATATTATTTTTAATATTAATAATAATAATATTAGTGATAATGAGATTAAATATATAAAAGCTAATATATATATGACATAAATATATAATAATAATAGTAATAATAATAAAATTAATAATATTATTTTAATGTTTTCTTCTACAAAACCTATGGGACACTGTAATAAATTCATCAAGAATGTTGGGCATATGGAATTTTATAGTGAGAAATAGTTTTCTCTGATTCGATGTTGATGATGTATTTATTAAAGAATAATGAAATAGAAATTATTCAAGGTGGTTTATGGATGTAATAGAATTGATGTCCGAGAATGAGAAGAGATATTATAATATTCCAGAGTATTCAAGAGTCCTGGTGTTCATGAATGTGGGGTAGAAATCCAACATGTGAGGGACATATGTAGTTGGAGGATAATTTCTCAAGTCACATTAGGATGGTGTAGTAAAGTGAATTAAGTGAAATCAGAAAAATTGATGAGATGTTTTCAAGATGTGAATGTGATCCCAAATTTAGGAGTTTAATGGCATTTCTATTGAAATGTGAAATATCAGTAATTTATGGATGATGGTAGGATCCATAATCCAACATATATCCATTCACTATAGAGAACACACAATCAAGGCCTTATATCAACACCAAAGATACGGATTAGAAGACTCATGACCAATATTTAGAGAAATGAGTCGATCTTTGAGATATGATTCTTTTCTATTTCTCTTCTCCCTCTATCAACTATTTAATGATTATTTCATTGAAATATCGTAAATATTTTATTCTATCCATGATTAGTTTAATTTCCTATGGGAATAAAATTTGTATGATATGAATATTTAATATGTTCTATATGAATACCATGATTGAATCTATGCCATTATTTTATCTATGAGATCCTATTTTTATTCCTAAGGAGAATATATTTTAAACTAATCAATGGACTGATATGTAATGATAGTGATCACTTTATCATTAAATTTTTATCAATGTATTACAAATTGTAAATATTATCATTATATTATGTATTATGAATATATTATTTTATAAGTGATGAATAAGTTATAATTAATAAGAAAATATTTAATGTTTATATTGATTCAATAACATGATAGGTTAGTGTATCATAATTTTAAATTAATTAAATCTCATATGGTAAATTAATGTAGGAACAAAAAAAATATATTTAATCAATTCATAACAATATAACCCCCATCCTAAACAATAATTAGTCTCTACACTTTGACATTCATTATTTATAAACATCCCTAACTCAAAAATTTCATTTCTGATATTCATATCACCATTTTATCACATTTTCTATGTCAATATTTTATTTTGTAATTTTTTTTATTTTTTTAATCACTCACACATAAATAGAATTTCCAATAGAATCAACACCTATAATCAATAACAAACTAGTCATTGAAATGATATAGGTTTTATAAGTATTAAATTTGGATTAATGTATTAAATGATACTTTTTTGAGGTCATCATCACACATTGAGAATAAAATAATTATATCAAGGAAATGTGAAAATGTGTTGTAGTGAAAATTCATCTTTAATGAGAATCACTTACATTTCAAATTCCATATAAATTTGATTTGGGTTCGTGTTAGCATAACAAGAAATATAAGGTACTTTTATTGATATAAATGAAAAAAAAAATTAATATTTTTTTCCACAAATTATGTTCTAGGAATACAATCCAAATATATAAATTCCCTGAAAAAACCGTAGTCACATGGTTGATTTGGTTTCTAATAAAAGAACCAAAACATTAGAATTTATCATTTATTTTGGATGAGAAATTTTCATTATGTTAACATTTTCTTATAAAAGAACACAAAACTATCTCAATAACTTATGATCCCTTTGAAAATAACATTAAACATTATGGAACTCTGAGAAGGATCATTCAAGTGTAGTTGAAATTTTATCACCTAAGCCCACATTGTAAAAATGTTAAAGGCACTCAGACCTAGGTACAAAAAAATGGTTCTTCCGAAAGCTATAATTTGAAACTATTATGCAAATTATCATAAAATGAATTATAAAAATTATTATTTTACACATTTTTGTACACTTATGTATTTAACTAATATTGAACATTATTGAATTTTTATGAAGGGATAATAGTAAAATGGGTGCACTTATAATTGATATATAGTTTTCAAAACTCTATAAATAACATTCAAATTAAAAAATTATAAATACATGTGTGGAAGTGTATGAGTTTTTGTAAATATATTCAAGAAATAGTTTTTTAATATTTTTATGTGTAGTTTATAAATCATTTAAACTCAACATAAATTAATCATATAATTTACTCAATGATTCAATAAGACTTGTAACACCTAAATTAGATGATGAAGGTAGTGTAAAATAGGGATGAGTTTTTTTAGTGAACATAAAGAACATGTATTTCTATGTTTATATTTACTTCCTATGTAACCTTACTAATAAATTAATAACCATAAAATACATAACAATTTAATTTTTCCTTGTTCAAAATTTGTGTTTTCAGCTTTTATATTATGTACTATTTTTATTATATAAACCTCTATTGAAAATTCATAATAATGAGCCAAATCAAATTTAGGGTGAAGAATTTCTAATTTATTTTCGTAATAAATATACTCAATAATTTCAAATTTAAAAGTATTTTCCCATGGTTTATCAAAACTTGTTTCCATTTCGTAAAAAAAATTACTGAGATCATCAAGGTGAGAAATAAGAAGTGATATATTATTTGGTGTGCTTTATTCAAAGAACATTCCTCCATCCTTTACATAAAAAATCTCTCCCATGTTTTTAATGTTAAGGATTACCAAATAGGGTAGATAAAAATTTTCAATTATTTAATAATTATCTAAATCAATGACTTAAATTTCATTTCACTCTTCCATAATACTTCCATTTTCACTTATAGGTTCATTAATCAATATTTTTTGATAACATGGTGATTTTTTTTATATTAAAGTTCAAATTTCTCATTTTCTCCTCGATTCAATAAATCACATTAAAAAACTCATATAATAGTGATCTTTTTAAAATTTCTAAATCATGTAAATAATTTTCCATTCCCCTTAAATATCTAATATTTTACTCCAAACAACCAAAAACTATTTTTACATTAAATATCACTCAAATGTTTTGTTTTTTATTTTTTTTTTGCGTTGGTAATGTTTTCCAATTTTTCCACATTAGATTCATTTTTTTGAAAAATAGGGGATTATTATTCAAAAATTTATACCTCGCTGACCACAATACATTCACTCGCAAAATCATTGAAGGTGTTTTGTCTTTCACATATTGTGAATTCTTCATGAATTTTTAAATTTTCTTATAATTCCCATATTTCATTTGGAAACATTCTATTAACGTATTCTTCTTTTGTTTGGTCAATTTTTGAAAAATGGCTACAACAATAATTATTCCACATTACAATTATATTCGTTTGTAGGTTCATATAATTCATTGATTTTTTCATATTTATCTTCATATCATGTTGGGTTACAGACACACCATCATGAATTTTCCCATAATATACACATCAAATAGAATATATTTTCTTTTCTTGACACCAACACCCTTGATATTACATTTTTACCCTTCACACAAGAAAATTGGTCAATTAACACTTAAAAATTATAATTATCCACAAAAAACTATAAAAACATACATGGAATGTTAAAACATGGAAAATGATTATATTATTTTTTCACAAATACAGAGAAAAAGAAAAAATTATATTATTTAATTTTCATCTATTAATATTTATTGGTTTACATTATTTTTAAATTTTTATTAAACCTAATACACATAGTACACCCCATCCATATAAATAGTTCCTATAAATGAATTGATATGAGGGAATAAAAACTATCAAATTTTCATGTATACTACAACACTATCACATAGGTGAAGTTTCAAACCCAATAGAACTAGGGTAAGTTGTTGTATGGTGTTTTGAAATGTCTACACAATTTAAAATTGAGTGTAAATTTTTTTGGGACATTTGAAAAGATAATACATGATGATAATGTGATATGCAATGATAATTTTGTAAAAAAAATAGCTTTGTTATACATATGAGATATATGATGAATAAAATCAAGAATAAATTAAATAAATAATTTTAGGAAAGTAAAATTTCTAAGAAAATAATTTCTATTAAACAAATAACATAATTTCTAAAATAACAATAACCTCCCATAATATTTATGAATACTCCCTTATCATGTAAAAAATAATGATAAATGATCAATAAAATGAAACGTCGTTAACGAAGAAGAATTCAATAATAATAAATGATAAAAATATATAAACAATTAATTTTGCTTATAAATTATGTACAATTTATCCTTTTAAATATGGAAACAAAAACATATGAAATTTATATAAAATAGAAGTAAAATAGAAAATGTTATGGTATATAATCTCTTGAGTTCAATTATATATTTCTTCACTTTATCTCTGATTTTCACCCATTCATTTAAGATCCTTCTTCTTCTCTAGAACTATTTTTCCTACGCATAGCAGTAGAGAATCAATGTGTACACCTATCACTAAATGTGGGTCTACATATAATGTCAATGTTCCAATCAATTTCAGACCAGCTTTCAGTTTTATCTTCACACCAACTTAATTGAAAACATTTTTCCCTATGATGACATGTCTTACCTAATGGATAAGATTCATTCATATTATCCTTAAATCCATACAAAAATAACATTAACAAAATTCCATTATAAAATAGAAAACTTGTACAAAAAAACAATTGTTCTGGTTTTTACCATATATAAAATACTGATATTATTTTTTAAATCATTTTATTTTGACAATCAATGTGTCCACATGATTCATCTTAACATCAACACAATACTGAACTTGTAAATTTCACTGAGTAGTTATTTAAAGTAAAAAATGTGTAATTTCCTTGAATACTAAAACAAAATTAATCTAAACTCAGGGTTGGATCTGGAAATATGAAAATTAATGATTGTTCTGTAAAATGTTTCCTTATTGATGATCCTATTGATAATTAAGAAAAAAATGAAAATTATTGTATAAATATTAATATAAAATGAAATTAATTGATATTTATTTTAATTTGAAATAAATTTTTGTTTCTTATATTATGACATGATGTGTATAAATTGAACACATTATTACATAAAAATAAGTAAAATTCCATATTTTATATGAAAATAAAAAATGGTAATCATAGAAGTAACATTCCAATAATTACATTTTTTAATTTATTAGTAAGAGATCCTACAACTAATTTAGGGAATGAAATAATGTTCAGAGGGGAATTTTACAATATCTTCTACTAGACGGTGACTTAAGGGTTATCATTGTCCTTATCTAAAATAGAGTTTTCTACAAAGGTAGAGGATCAATGAAAATTCAAAATATAAAAAGTTATTTTTGGAAAATACATAATATAAAATGATATTAAGTAAAAATAATTTACCAGTGTATTTGAAAATCATCTCCCACCTTTTTCTAAACATTTCTGACACAATTTCTATCCATCTCATCACAGTCGAAATTTACTCCAGTACTGTATTTTCCCCCCTTACTTTATCATCTTCATGGATGTTTTGTTGGTAGTTTCTATACCAATATTAAAAATTGAGTTCGCATGTTTTGAAATATGTACAAGTATATAGGAATCTTGGGCTTCTGAGTCACCATGATCTAAGTGAGTATAGAATCTTCAATGTTGGGAATCTTGGAGGCATTAAGGTGAATGACTAAGGACACATGGTCGCCAGTAGAGGTGAGGAAGCATGAAATTGGTGGAAGGATAAGAGGAGATGTTTATGGTCTCTAAAAGTGTGTTTCCCAAGAGTAGGGGATTATGTGGATTTCTAGTAGGTTAGTTCTATCTAAAATACAAAGGCCCCATAAACCATCTTCTTTGCATGAACCTACAGAAAAATGTATCTAGAAAAAAAACAATGCTTTCTCAAACAACTAGAAAATAATTAAATTAAAATAAATAATCATTCTTGGATGATCATAAATAAATATAAGTATAAATCCCTTCATTCTTTTCCCAGAATCAATTTTTAACCCACATTAGAGTGTTACTATTTATGGCTAATTCGTTATCATCTTTAGGAGGTTCATATTCATGAATGATTCAGATGCATAGATTATCTAGTTCATTTAGTTATCGATCCTCTAAAAACCCTTAATTATCAACTTTTAATTTTTTAGGGAACATTTATAATGTATAAATAGAACTCAAAAATACAATATGCATTCCCATTCTCTAAATCTATATCCCCCATAATTGTTTTCTTCCAAAATATGATGATTTTTTACATTGAAAATAGTGGTTCAATAACATTAATGTTGTTGGAAACTACATTAGTCAGGAGTATCTCTAAGATATACAATGTCAATTTTCTTAATTTGATGAACTATGAAACCACTATTAAAAACCACAACAGCCAAATACTTTTTATCCTGATCTAAGGATAATTAAATTTCGACTCAAGCTTGGTCATACATGTCATTGGGCCAGGTTCCCTTGTAATGTTCATCAAAAGATTGTACTTTTTTAATTCATATCTTAAATTTTGGAGAGAATAATATACCCAAATTCCTGTTATAATAATTTACCCTTTTTAATGTATATAGTTTTTGGAATATAAAATAACTCGCCTACATAGAAAAATTGTGTACGTCAATACTAAAATCAATATTCATTAGCATTGTTGGGACTTTGTAAATCCCCTATGCGAATCTAAAAAAATTATATATGTACCTAATTTTGAAAAAAATTATACGTGAATTCATCAAAAATCGACTATGTGAAGGAAATGACATTTTAGTGGAAATTTAATTATTTAGATACATTATTTATATAGATTTTGTAGAAAAAAATACCAAAATTTAATCCATTTCAGTGTTAGAAATTTTAATTTTAATAAAACAGTAATAATAAAATTAGACACACTAAAACTAAAATTCATTCCATTAAATGAATGTTACAATAAAAATCATGAAATTTGAATTAATTATTTCCAAAACGAAAAAATAAAATTGACAATAATATTTTAAAATTATCTCAGAAAAAACATCAAAAAATAAAATATTTATTATATATATATATATATTATTGAACATTATTTAATTTTATATCATAAAAAAGAAAATCTAATGATATTTTAAATGATTGAAATATTCAACAAATAATGTAAAGATTCCACTAATTCATCAAATAAAATTAATTTTTTAAATAAAAAAATCTTAAAATTGAGAAAATATATTTTTAAAAATGTAAAGAATTAAATGCACATGACACTCTATTAGAATAGTATTGTATATCATTGTGGAATTGAAAATTCCTACAAGGTTTGTGTTCTTAAACCCTTCCCACATACATAACAGTTAGATTAATTCATATAGGTAGAACATACACTTTTCAATCAATACACAAGTTCAAATAGAGCATCACATGTGGTACTCATCTGGTAGGTCATTTGGGGTATAGATTTGGTGGGTTGATTTTGTGAGTCAGGATAAAGGATGATGCATTTTATATTTATATATCATTAATGATGTACTAGCCATTATTATAATTATTATAAATGATTAATTATTTACTTTTTATTCATTTCATTTCTCTGTTATGGTCGATGTATAATATTATTAGATTTACTACCTCTATTCTTGACTACAAGGGCCCCAACTATCTCTTTTTTATATTTCCAAAGTATTTTTTGATTTCTATTATAAAAATCGATCATGTAAAATTTTCTATATTTTTTTCATGACCTTTATTTTTTCAATTTGAGTAAATAGTCTCTCTTAACTATTTTAGGTCCTGACCACTAGTTGGTAGCTTCTAGTGTGTCTGTTGGCATGGATTAGGTGTTATAATGTCTATATGTGTGTTTTATTTGATATTCATTATCTGTGATATATAATACATGTGTATTAGGTTTCATTTCTTACAGAGAGTTCACCAGAATCAAATTGGGAGGTGATTTGTTGTGATTTATCTTTTTTGTAGATGTTGTAGTAAGTCCTTATCATTTTATAGGTTATATATAATGTTTTATTCCATTTTATTGTGGTTATCAATATAATGATCTCAACCCAATTTTTTTAACCATAATTATTGTTGGATAGGTTTATTCCAATGTAAATGGTATCACAGAGGTTGATTACATTCTATGTTCCTTAATATTGATGAAATTCATACTTGTAAAACTTTTGATTTTGAGGTTGATTAATTGCATAATTAAACAATGATGTTGTCAATTGGGTTTAGAAAGTAATATAAAGATACGTTTTGATTATTTTATCATCAAAATTTTATGTGGGATAACCATGATAGATAAAATTTAGGATTTCTTATCATTTGGGGGGACACTAAGATTATGTTGGTCGATTCTAGGATGAACCAGAGTCTGGTAATAATTTATATGGCTAGAATTAATGCATTGGGTGACAATGACCATGAGTGAGACAGTTGAGAACTTTAGTGATGATGATTTTCATCATGGGTCAGATGTTGGAATAAGATATGGTTTTGTTAATTATTCTCTAATTTGTGTTAGGTTGTCATTAATTTTTAACATAATTATTGTGCTTGATGTAACCTAAAATCAATGTGTGGGGTTGTTTTTGTGTTCATGGATATAAACTCCGATGAGTGTGAAGGGATGTTTCAGTTTTTATAACTATGAACTCACTATAGTGTGTGAGAATTTGTTGATCATCAGGAATGTAACCTCCCTTGAGATCGTGGGTACATGTTGGAGTTGTTTATGTGACCTCTCTATGTGTGTGTGGATGAGTTAGTAATTTTTTAAGCCTAATATTGTGTTATATAGAAGATGATATGTTTTTTTATATAATTTTGGTTTTATGAAAAACATTACTTTTTGAATGTATCCAAAGTAGTATGAGTTGCGAATCACAGTTTTCTAGTTAGAATATGAAGAACCTTTGTAGTTTTTATACATGTATTTATTTTTTGTCATCAAATTCACATATATAATACTATTACACACATGTTACAAAATAATTGGTTGTGTACTAAATGTTTTATACCCAATTACTTCATTGGTATATCTATGAGAGTGAATACATAATGGTTAGGGATTCAGATCACAGTTTGGAATCTATTTAGGGTTGTTGAGATAGATGATATGGTTGGTTATGTTTATTAAAATATTAATTATAGGTTCATTTTATAAGGATGTTTCATTATTTTCATTTCATTTTAATAATTTTAAATATTGATCACATACATGTGTGGATTACTCTATTGAATCATGTACATGATGTTGTATTCCCTTATGATATGAAATGTGTTTATCTTTTTATTATTTATTTTAATATTTTATCTTCCATTATTAATCATTATTACGATTACTTATGATATATTTGTTTAGTATAATGTTCATTTTCTATTGAGGGAATAGTATCACCTTGATGTTTCTTAATCCCTTGTCCCTGGTTGGAAACCGTATCTATATGAGGAGGTAGGAATGAGGTCATGATAAAATCCCCAACATGATATGAGTAACTCGGAATGGGGTGTTACAAAATATGTCACTCCATTATTAGGAAAAATCGAACACCAATGTCAAATATAGAGGAAATATAACACCTATTCCACCATCAATGTTAATGATTAGATTAGAGATTGAAATTTATTAATAAATATTCCCCACATGACCATTACCTTTTTACAGTTTTAGGGATTTATGATCCATCATTATATAGAAACATTTATTAAAAAAACAAACATTTAATTGAATACAACGATCCTTAATTGAATGAATGAACACAGACGAAATATAAAACTATTATTGCCATATTTATGTATTATAATCAATGATATATACCTTTTATGTTATCCAAATATATGAATGATACTCTCATATAGTCTTCCCCACTAAATTATCATTCTTCTAATTAACATATATCTGATTATTAAAATAATCATGTTATATGTTTATAACAAAAATTATTTGAGGTCATTGTTCACTGCTCATATCTTCATATACAGAACAAACTCATAAGACCATGTTAATGAATTTTATAGTAAAATTATTTTTTATTGCTACTACTCCAAAATCACAGAGGATTAAAGAAATAAATACCTTGGTAATCATACATCCAACATGCTTAGAGTTATTTTCTAGGGATCCAACATTAAAATACAAAATAATATGTTATCTTCAGCTCCATTTATTGGAAAACACATCACCTACAAAGTTACCATCCCTCCAATTATTTCCAACCATAGTTCCTTACACCATGAAAAATCATATTTTATGAATAAAGTAAACCAGGTCCCCTGGAGTGATGTATATGGCATAAAAGAAACAATCCAACTCATAAGAATCTGATTCAACCTTCATCAAGTCAATATTATGATACTATATAAAAAATCAATGAAAAAAATTCTAGAGTATACACCAATTGAATTACATGGGCATTTAATGTGTTGAAGGGAAATATCACTGAGCCCATTCTATTAAAAATAAACACCACACCTTTCTTCTCTCTTTGTTCATATGATCCATAAAAATCCAGTATAAACATTTAATTTATGGGAATCCATTTAATCCACCAAACCTATCAACACCTGCCAATATCTTCAATGATAGTGGATGAACTTGGGAAGAACCTTCTTAAAAAAAATGAACATCCACCACCATTCATTAGAATTCCATTCTACCAACCTAGTGATTCCATTCATGACTAAAAAATAGTTGAAAACACAATCTACCTTCCATTACCCTATTTCATGCATCCCAGATCACCCATCACACCTCTGTGACGAATCATTCATAAACCAATAATTTTTTTCTATCCTTTAATATGTAAACTATTTGTTATGAATTATTATCACAAATGTATTCTGATTTCACTAGATCAAATTGGAACTTTTACATATTATCCAATATCCTTGGCAAGAACCTATTTAAATGATAATATAAAACATTATATTACTAATGTAATTTACTCTATAATAATTCATTTTTAAATGTACATCATAAAATTATATTATCCCTTATACCACTCAATCATGACCCTAATCCACTCGAACATGTCTAATAAATGTGGTGAAGCTTAGAGTACCCATTTAATACATCCTACATTAGTCCATTGGTTAGAGACTATTTCTTATGGTATATTTTATAAAATATGAGTTTCATTTTACACTTTTAATTAAATAATCTTCTTGAAGGATATGTGAATTCAATAAATTATAAATAATTTTTATGATATTAGTCATAAAAAAGAACATAATATCCTGAAATATGATTGAATTAAATGGATAATGTATAAAAAATTATTCTTCAATAGTAGATAAACACTATTTCATGAGTTAGTAAGGTTAATATCATAATCTAACAGTATACATCAAGTATATGGGTGTTTAATATTGATATAGGGGTGAAAATTAAGGATTACATAGTAAATTAATTTCTATAAACTATCAACCTAATGTTTTAGAATAATACTAGGTAATTAAAGAATAAATAGAAAAACTAAATTGTTATAAATAATAGGTAATATACATTAAAACGTAACCTAGGTATCACACTCTAAATTATTAATATATATAATATAAATCATTAAAAAAAATAAACAAGGAAATTGAAGTTTCTACCCCACTAAATTATTCATGATCATTCCCTAATGGAAAAATTTATAACACCCAAATGCTTATATATATATAAAAAAACTTATACAAGAACCAAAATTATGTAATGTAACATAATTTCACATCCTCATACCATATATATGTTTTCCAATGTAACATCAAAAATTATGAATGAATATTTACATAAATTGTATTCTTTATATTATGTATGTATGTTTCAAATGAATTTATTATCATTCATATTTATGATATAAACCCAGAGATTATAATCATATTTAACACAACATTATTACGCTTTGTTAAATATTTTTTTTCTATATATTATTAATTCATTTAGAATCAAATATTATAAATGAATTGAAACCCATAATGGCATAATAAATATATTATTTAATAATTTAAAATAATTTATTAATAAATTCACTCTATAAGATTTATAATCATATATAGAAAAAATAAAATATATATATAATATATGTATAATTTAAAAAAAACATCACATTGGTATACCCATAAAATATAATAATATATTATGAAATAGAAATAAAAACCTATAATTATTAAATGGTGTTTCCAACCATGTATATATAAAATTATTCGAATGGGGGATAATGTAAATAAGAGTTATTTAAAAGATTGAAATGTGTTGTATTATTATTTTAATAGTAACTCGATATTAGAATAGTAACTACCCAAAATAACATGATCTGTGGAATTGTAAAGTAACTAATATTGTAAATTATCAAGTTATTGTAATTATAAATTTAACCATATATTAAATTATTAAATATATGTATAAAAATAACATGAAGTAATATTATAATCTATGTAATAAATGTATGTACAAGTGATTATTTTTAGAAAAATATTATTTATATAATTTAAACATTACTATTTATTTCAATAAAATTTAATAAAATTTACAAATTTAGGAATTTTTGTTTTAAAAATTATTTTTCTTTTATAATTAGAACATTTATATAATGTATAAATAATTATTTTATTATTTTTTGAAATTATGAAATACTATTGTGGGTAATTAAATTCGATAGAATACAATATTCTTTATTATTCATCAAGTACATAATTAATTACATAGTAAATGATGAATGAAATATTGTGTTCAAACACACATGAAATTATTAATAAATTTATCCACAAGAATTATTTTTTTAATTTCATTTTAACGTAATAATAACAATTTAAAATGTGTTTTATTCAAAATACCCTCATCATCACTTATAAAAAACAACCCCTCTACCTATTACAGCAAACATAAAAAAATCTTCATTTTTCAAGATACCAAAAAATTGATCCTAAATCCATCCAATAAAAATTTATTTGTTAGTTGTATTAAATATGGACTACTCTCCAAATACAAAATGTCCACTCCTAAGAAGTTGTTTCATAGTGGCATATAGATTTTTTTTTTGAATATATTTGGAAATAATTTTTAATTTATTTATCTTAGTCAATATAAATGTAATGTTAATCTATTTCATCTTGATAATAATTAAAATATTATTTGAATATGTTATATATAATCATTAAACCAAAGAAATTGGGTTTATATGTTAATTCAAACAGTCATATGTTCATGTAATGTTTTATTAAACTATGTGAATGATGTTAAGAATTAATTAAAAAGGATTCCTGTATGGTTTTAAATAATGGTATGCATGAATTAATATATATTTTTATTAATTATTTTGAATAGTTAATGTTGTTATTACATTAATAATATTAAATATAAATAATCATACTGAATTAAATATAAAAAAAAATCATTGTACTGAGAAATATTTCATAATATAAAAAAAATTTAGACCATCTATTAATATTGTTAACATATATGATATTTGATTGAAATTTATTGACCCAAAAAATTATATGTCAAGAACATTACAATAGAACTAATTATATAATCTTTAATCATATTGCACAAGTCAGTTGCATGATGAAATTTATCTCTTTTTTCAAAGAACAAGCCAATATGATCTCAAGGTGCCACATAACTACTGACACACTGATGGGTGGAGACCCTTAAAAATGTATTATTGTTTATTTAAGTCCTCTTGAGAGCCTCAAATTTTGTTTAAGTCGTGGATTTAATATTTTATTTTAGAAAATTCCACGCATGTTTTTTAATACATTTACATACTCTATAAAAATAGTTTGGCCATATAAATAATATACTATAAAAAAGATATTATAGAAGTAGATTACTTTATTTTATAGGATTTGATTTTATAATTTTAATATTTAGAATAATAATATGATTAATATTATTTAAAATTTCAATCTAATCATTTATCATGAAATTTATCTATAGTCTATTCTTGTGATAAACATTAAGGGTGCACCCACATTGTCTTTACCTACCATCACCCTCATATTGAATCTCCCTACTTCACATCCTACAACATGTTAATTTGGACGCAATTTCCTAAAAAAATACCCCTAACCCCCATTATTATCACACTGAGAGGACCTTGGATGTATGGTATATAAACCTTTAATCCACATCAATGTGTGTGTGAACAAACAGATAATAGCATTATTTGGGATCCTTTTTCATGTTATAATAGAAACCCATACTTTTCATAAAAGAAATATAAAATATATAAGATTAATATTGACCTGATAAAACATAGATCCATTATCGAATCATAAAGATTTAGTTTCTACGACAACATGGATAAACTAATAACAGTTTCATATGATATCTTCATAATCGATTACTATGTTCTAAATAACGAGATCCTTTTTTGTAAATAACAAGCATAAAAAAATTATTCATAACATGGTGAAGGAAAACATTACAATGCGAGAGCTTATATTCATAATAAGACTTAATAATATAAGAATAATTGGTTAGATAATTAGAATATGAACATAAGGGTATAATAATATAAGGATAAAAATTGAAAACTATACCGAAAATATTATAAATCACAATGATGAATCATGAAATTTATTTTTTCTATTCATAAGGCCTGAATAATAATAGAATCATAGAACATGAACATTGATATAAGGAAAATGGAATATAAAATAAGTTTTTGGAACACAAATAATCATAGAAAATAATTTTATATGGTAAGAATTAATATATAGACAATCATTGTCGACTAGATTCACTCTACAATCCATTTTACCATGGGTCAAGGTTCACTCCTAAGATTATCATAGTGATATTATAAATCAACAAAATTTCCCTGGAATAATAATAAAATCCTTATCTTGTGGTATATACACCATTAAAATGAAAAATGTTTTGAATATAACAAAAGTAACATAAAAATTAATGTGTGATGAATATCCCTTACCAAATTTTATACTTTTCAAAAATGTTTTTTAAACAATTATATAATAAAATAAAATAAATTATAATTCCATTTTATAAACATTTAATTATTTATTTTGTCATATAAGATCATCTTATAAGTTTTAATCTCTGAATTATTAATAAATATTTCTGGAAATCAATGTTTCCAGGTGTCAACCGTTTTGTTTTTCATTATTGTTTTTGATCAATAGTTTTAATCATTTTACATTTATCAAGGATAAAAAATATATAGGCTGCTTAACATGATACAATTCTTTATATATTATTTATATATTAAAACATATCCATAAACAATAAATATAAAAAAATGAATTACTCAATTCGAGGAGGTTGTAGGATATAAGTACATCTAAACGCTATATTCATATTTCAACGGATGGAATGAAATGATCATAAATAATAATTCATCATTTCAGAATAATTATTATAACATATATATATATATATTATATTACTTAAATTATTCATAATTACCATCAATTTATAATGAAAATTAATGAGTTACATCGCTTCATGGATGTGGTAATACACACATACACATTACTGATGTGATATTTCTTTAGTAGATGACAAGGAGTATTATGGTTATTCTATAATTATAATAATTATGTGTATAAAATATAAATAATTAATTATTTTACTACAGATAACATGTATTTTGATGTGTTAGAATAAGAAAAATATTGAAATAGAATGGGTAATATGATTAACTATTCTCTAATAGGTCACCTTTAGATTTGACTGTAAGGACCCATGTAATGTTATTTTAAAAATAACATAACCTTTAATTCATGAATATGGTATTTTAAAATATAATTTTACTTGTGTTTTATCAATATATAGTTCTCAAACTTTTTTAATAATGGAAGATAAAAGATTCCCATTTACATGTGAAGGGATGGTCCCTCTTATAATTACTTAAAATATTAAATAAATTTAAATTAATAATAATATATAAATGACTCTTTATTAATATAATTCAACTATAATATCATTATGAGTCAATATAATCTCAAATAATAATGTTTGGAAAAATCTTGGTTATATTTTAACCATTATCTCGTAGTTATAACACTCATTCAACCCCATTGAAAACTTTCCTAATATCAATGTTTTTTACACATTATGGGACTATTAAATTTCCCATTAAAATGATAATGACCAATAATTGGACCATAGTATATATTTTTAACCACATAATCTTCATCAAATGGATTAGAATATTATTTTTAATTTGAAATCATTCAAAAATATATCTATTTTTCTAAATTAATCATTAATATTTTTTGGAAATACATGACTTACTAGAATATAAAATGCATCAAAATATTATAAGATATTATAATAGTAAATTAAATTAAATTTAAATAAAATATGGTCTTAATAAAACCATCAAATTAAATTTTGATAGAATTAGATTTCATGTTAGACCTTATATTTTGGGTTAACCCATTGGTTAAAAAATTTTACTCTGAACTATGGTAATGACTATAAATATTAATGGGTTTTAATTTTACTCATAATTTAACATCTTGAAAATAAATGGAAAAATAATGGGAGTTAGGATAATTTATCCTCCAAATTTAATTTTGTAAATATTTTTAAACCATTTTAAAAAAAATTTAAATATATATATATAACATAAAATACAAATAATTTCATTTCCAGAACAACTCAAATAATATAAAATTAAAAACATTATTATTATAATGTAAAAAAATAATTAACCTTCTAGATGTCTGAAATATTTTATATTTATCTTCAAAATTCACTGTAAAGATAAACTCTTCGAAAAATATAAATTTTATTGTTTTTAAATTTAATTACATAATTTTTCTACTTCATCCATAATCACTGTATTGGTGTTGCATAAATATTTATGAAAATTATTTTAGCATTAAAATTTAGAAATAAATTACCATCATGATTAAATTTTATTAATATTTTACATAACGATTTATAACCAAACAGAAGTAATTTTTATCCTTGTGAAAAACATATTATTGATATCTATAGAATAAAATGACATTGTTGTCCTAATATATTACTAAAATATTATAATAGTCAAAATAAAATACTAATGAAAAGGGGAAATGATTTAAATTTTGGATTATTATAGATGATATACAATTATAAAATGAAATAAATTTATGTGTTCTAATGAGTTTCAACCCTTATCACATTAGTTTTAACCAAAATTATGTAATTTTACCTTTACCATGGTTACAAAAATTAATGATGTTGACTATTAATATGAACCAATAATTATGTTAACCACATTATGTAATATTAATTATTATTAATATTAAAAATATTGAATCCATTTTATCAAATTCAAATATGTTTTTGGGGGTAATATTATTTAAAAATATATTTGGAAATCAAGATGAAAAAAGGTATTCAGAAGAAAGCCTTTTATGTAAAATATTTGTTCTAAAAAATTCAATCATAAAATTTATTCCAATAATAATAAGTGGATTTTCAATAATATAATATAAAAAAATTTAATATTAAATTATTAAAAATTATTCTTCTTAAAATTCTAACACAATAGTGAGTTTTCGTTAAAAATAGTATTTCTACTATTAAAATGAAAAATCATGCTTTTCATAATAATCTCAATAAATAATTTTATTATAATATTTACATGAAGATTTAAAAAAATAATATACTTTTTATAAAATAAAATTTATAAAATTTACATCAATTAATTATAATATTAATTCTAAAAAATAAGTAATTTTTAAGAAAACATATTATGAAGAATAAAATTAGTTTACAATAATTGAGTTCATATTTCAAAATTATTAAATGATAAATTTTTATTAATTATGACACCAACACCCTTGATATTACATTTTTACCCTTCACACAAGAAAATTGGTCAATTAACACTTAAAAATCATAATTATCCACAAAAAACTATAAAAACATACATGGAATGTTAAAACATGGAAAATGATTATATTATTTTTTCACAAATAAGGAGAAAAAGAAAAAATTATATTATTTAATTTTCATCCATTAATATTTATTGGTTTACATTATTTTTAAATTTTTATTAAACCTAATACACATAGTACACCCCATCCATATAAATAGTTCCAATAAATGAATTGATATGAGGGAATAAAAACTATCAAATTTTCATGTATACTACAACACTATCACATAGGTGAAGTTTCAAACCCAATAGAACTAGGGTAAGTTGTTGTATGGTGTTTTGAAATGTCAACACAATTTAAAATTGAGTGTAAATTTTTTTGGGACATTTGAAAAGATAATACATGATGATAATGTGATATTTAATGATAATTTTGTAAAAAAAAATAGCTTCGTTATACATATGAGATATATGATGAATAAAATCAAGAATAAATTAAATAAATAATTTTAGGAAAGTAAATTTCTAAGAAAATAATTTCTATTAAACATATAACATAATTTCTAAAATAACAATAACCTCCGATAATATTTATGAATACTCCCTTGAAATATCATGTAAAAATAATGATAAATGATCAATAAAATGAAACGTCGTTAACGAAGAAGAATTCAATAATAATAAATGATAAAAAGATATAAACAATTAATTTTCCCTATAAATTAAGTAAAATTTATCCTTTTAAATATGGAAACAAAAACATATGAAATTTATATAAAATAGAAGTAAAAGAGAAAATGTTATGGTATATAATCTCTTGAGTTCAATTATATATTTCTTCACTTTATCTTTGATTTTCACCCATTCATTGAAGATCCTTCTTCTTCTCTAGAACAATTTTTCCTACGCATAGCAGTAGAGAATCAATGTGTACACCTATCACTAAATATGTGTCTCCATATAATGTCAATGTTCCAATCAATTTCAGACCAGCTTTCAATTTTATCTTCACACCGACTTAATTGAAGACATTTTTCCCTATGATGACATGTCTTACCTAATGGATAGGATTCATTCATATTATCCTTAAATCCATACAAAAATAACATTAACAAAATTCCATTATAAAATAGAAAACTTGTAAAAAAACGATTGTTCTGGTTTTTACCATATATAAAATACTGATATTATTTTTTAAATTATTTTATTTTGACAATCATTGTGTCCACATGATTCATCTTAACATCAACACAATACTGAACTTGTAAATTTCACTGAGTAGTTATTTAATGTAACAAATGTGTAATTTCCTTGAATACTAAAACAAAATTAATCTAAACTCATGGTTGGATTTGGAAATATGACAATTAATGATTGTTCTGTAAAATGTTTCCTTATTGATGATCCTGTTGATAATTAAGAAAAAAATGAAAATTATAGTATAAATATTAATATAAAATGAAACTAATTGATATTTATTTTAATTTGAAATAAATTTTTGTTTCTTATATTATGACATGATGTGTATAAATTGAACACATTATTACATAAAAATAAGTAAAATTCCATATTTTATATGAAAATAAAAAATGGTAATCATATAAGTAACATTCCAATAATCACATTTTTTAATTTATTAGTAAGAGATCCTACAACTAATTTATGGAGTGAAATAATGTTCAGAGGGGAATTGTACAATATCTTCTACTAGACGGTGACTTAAGGGTTATCATTTTCCTTATCTAAAATAGATTTTTCTACAATGGTAGGGGATCAATGAAAATTCAAAATATAAAAAGTTATTTTTGGAAAATACATAATATAAAATGATATTAAGTAAAAATAATTTACCAGTGTATTTGAAAATCATCTCCCACATTTTTCTAAACATTTCTGACACAATTTCTATCCATCTCATCACAGTCGAAATTTACTCCAG
Organism: Viscum album; assembly: GCA_963277665.1. NCBI lineage: Eukaryota > Viridiplantae > Streptophyta > Magnoliopsida > Santalales > Viscaceae > Viscum > Viscum album. The sequence goes on from OY728130.1 coordinate 1,719,262,569, forward strand.
TACTGTATTTTCCCCCCTTACTTTATCATCTTCATGGATGTTTTGTTGGTAGTTTCTATACCAATATTAAAAATTGAGTTCACATGTTTTGAAATATGTACAAGTATATAGGAATCTTGGGCTTCTGAGTCACCATGATCTGAGTGAGTATAGAATCATCAATGTTGGGAATCTTGGAGGCATTAAGGTGAATGACTAAGGACACATGGTCGCCAGTAGAGGTGAGGAAGCATGAAAGTGGTGGAAGGATAAGAGGAGATGTTTATGGTCTCTAAAAGTGTGTTTCCCAAGAGTAGGGTATTATGTGGATTTCTAGTTGGTTAGTTCTATCTAAAATACTAAGGCCCCATAAACCATCTTCTTTGCGTGAACCTACAGAAAAATGTATCTAAAAAAAACAATGCTTTCTCAAAAAACTAGAAAATAATTAAATTAAAATAAATAATCATTCTTGGATGATCATAAATAAATATAAGTATAAATCCCTTCATTCTTTTCCCAGAATCAATTTTTATCCCACATTAGAGTGTTACTATTTATGGTTAATTCGTTATCATCTTTAGGAGGTTCATATTCATTAATGATTCAGATGCATAGATTATCTAGTTCATTTAGTTATCGATCCTCTAAAAACCCTTAATTATCAACTTTTAATTTTTTAGGGAACATTTATAATGTCTAAATAGAACTCAAAAATACAATATGCATTCCCATTTTCTAAATCCATATCCCCCATAATTGTTTTCTTCCAAAATATGATGATTTTTTACATTGAAAATAGTGGTTCAATAACATTAATGTGGTTGGAAACAACATTAGTCAGGAGTATCTCTTAGATATACAATGTCAATTTTCTTAATTTTATGAACTCTGAAACCACTATTAAAAACCACAACAACCAAATACTTTTTATCATGATCTAAGGATAATTAAATTTCGACTCAAGCTTGGTTATACATGTCATTGGGCCAGGTTCCCTTGTAATGTTCATCAAAAGATTGTACTTTTTTAATTCCTATCTTAAATGTTGCAGAGAATAATATACCAAAATTCCTGTTATAATAATTTATCCTTTTTAATGTATATAGTTTTTGGAATATAAAATAACTCACCTACATAGAAAAATTGTGTACGTCAATACTAAAATCAATATTCATTAGCATGGTTGTGACTTTGTAAATCCCCTATGCGAATCTAAAAAAATTATATATGTACCTAATTTTGAAAAAAATTATACGTGAATTCATCAAAAATCGACTATGTGAAGGAAATGACATTTTAGTGGAAATTTAATTATTTAGATACATTATTTTTATAGATTTTGTAGAAAAAAATACCAAAATTTAATCCATTTCAATGTTAGAAATTTTAATTTTAATAAAACAATAATAATAAAATTAGACACACTAAAACTAAAATTCATTCCATTAAATGAATGTTACAATGAAAATCATGAATTTTGAATTAATTATTTCCAAAACGAAAAAATAAAATTGACAATAATATTTTAAAATTATCTTAGAAAAAACATCAAAAAATAAAATATTTATTATATATATATATATATATATTATTGAACATTATTTAATTTTATAACATAAAAAAGAAAATCTAAAGATATTTTAAATGATTGAAATATTCAACAAATAATGTAAAGTTTCCACTAATTCATCAAATAAAATTAATTTTTTAAATAAAAAAATCTTAAAATTGAGAAAATATATTTGTAAAAATGTAAAGAATTAAATGCACATGACACTCTATTAGAATAGTATTGTATATCATTGTGGAATTGAAAATTCCTACAAGGTTTGTGTTCTTAAACCCTACCCACATACACAACAGTTAGATTAATTCATATAGGTAGAACATACAATTTTCAATCAATACACAAGTTCAAATGGAGCATCACATGTGGTACTCATCTGGTAGGTCATTTGGGGTATAGATTTGGTGGGTTGATTTTGTTAGTCAGGATAAAGGATGAGGCATTTTATATTTATATATCATTAATGATGTACTAGCCATTATTATAATTATTATAAATGATTAATTATTTACTTTTTATTCATTTCATTTCTCTGTTATGGTCGATGTATAATATTATTAGATTTACTACCTCTATTCTTGACTACAAGGGCCCCGATTATCTCTTTTTTATATTTCCAAAGTAGTTTTTGATTTCTATTATAAAAATCGATCATGTAAAATTTTCTATATTTTTTTCATGACCGTTATTTTTTCAATTTGAGTAAATAGTCTCTCTTAACTATTTTAGGTCCTCACCACTAGTTGGCAGCTTCTAGGGTGTCTGTTGGCATGGATTAAGTGTTATAATGTCTATATGTGTGTTTTATTTGATATTCATTATCTGTGATATATAATACATGTGTATTGGGTTTCATTTCTTACAGAGAGTTCACCAGAATCAAATTGGGAGGTGATTTGTTGTTATTTATCTTTTTTGTAGATGTGGTAGTAAGTCCTTATCATTTTATAGGTTATATATAATTTTTTATTCCATTTGATTGTGGGTATCAATATAATGATCTCAAACCAATTTTTTTAACCATAATTATTGTTGGATAGGTTTATTCCAATGTAAATGGTATCACAGAGGTTGATTACATTCTATGTTCCTTAATATTGATGAAATTCATACTTGTAAAACTTTTGATTTTGAGGTTGATTAATTGCATAATTAAACAATGATGTTGTCAATTGGGTTTAAAAAGTAATATAAAGATACGTTTTGACTATTTTATCATCAAAATTTTATGTGGGATAACCATGATAGATAAAATTTAGGATTTCTGGTCATTTGGGGGGACACTATGATTATGTTGGTCGATTCTAGGATGAACCGGAGTCTGGTAATAATTTATATGGCTAGAATTAATGCATTGGGTGACAATTACCATGAGTGAGACAGTTGAGAACTTTAGTGATGATGATTTTCATCATGGGTCAGATGTTGGAATAAGATATGGTTTTGTTAATTATTCTCTAATTTCTGTTAGGTTGTGATTAATTTTTAACATAATTCTTCTACTTGATGTAACCTAAAATCAATGTGTGGGGTTGTTTTTGTGTTCATGGAAATAAACTCCCATGAGTGTGAAGGGATGTTTCAGTTTTTATAACTATGACCTCACTATAGTGTGTGAGAATTTGTTGATCATCAGGAATGTAACCTCCCTTGAGATCATGGGTAAATGTTGGAGTTGTTTATGTGACCTCTCTATGTGTGTGTGGATGAGTTAGTAATTCTTTAAGCCTAATATTGTGTTATATAGAAGATGATATGTTTTTTATATAATTTTGGTTTTATGAAAAACATTATTTTTTGAATGGATCCAAAGTAGTATGAGTTGCGAATCACAGTTTTCTAGTTAGAATATGAAGAACCTTTTGGTTTTTATACATGTATTTATTTTTTGTCATCAAATTCACATATATAATACTATTACACACATGTTACAAAATAATTGGTTGTGTACTAAATGTTTTATACCCAATTACTTCATTGGTATATCTATGAGAGTGAATACATAATGGTTAGGGATTCAGATCACAGTTTGAAACCTTTTTAGGGTTGTTGAGATAGATGATATGGTTGGTTATGTTTATTAAAATATTAATTATAGGTTCATTTTATAAGGATGTTTCATTATTTTCATTTCATTTTAATAATTTTAAATATTGATCACTTACATGTGTGGATTACTCTATTGAATCATGTACATGATGTTGTATTCCCTTATGATATGAAATGTGTTTATCTTTTTATTATTTATTTTACTATTTTATCTTCCATTATTTATCATTATTACGATTACTTATGATATATTTGTTTAGTATAATGTTCATTTTCTATTGAGGGAATAGTATCACCTTGAAGTTTCTTAATCCCTTGTCCCTGGTTGGAAACCGTATCTATATGAGGAGGTAGGAATGAGGTCATGATAAAATCCCCAACATGATATGAGTAACTCGGAATGTGGTGTTACAAAATATGTCACTCCATTATTAGGAAAAATCGAACACCAATGTCAAATATAGAAGAAATATAACACCTATTCCACCATCAATGTTAATGATTAGATTAGAGATTGAAATTTATTAATAAATATTCCCCACATGACCATTACCTTTTTACAGTTGTAGGGATTTATGATCCATCATTATATAGAAACATTTATTAAAAAAACAAACATTTAATTGAATACAACGATCCTTAATTGAATGAATGAACACATAAGAAATATAAAACAATTATTGCCATATTTATGTATTATAATCAATGATATATACCTTTTATGTTATCCAAATATATGAATGATACTCTCATATGGTCTTCCCCACTGAATTATCATTCTTCTAATTAAGATATATCTGATTATTAAAATAATCATGTTATATGTTTATAACAAAAATTATTTGAGGTCATTGTTCACTGCTCGTATCTTCATATACAGAACAATCTCATAAGACCATGTTAATGAATTTTATAGTAAAATTATTTTTTATTGATACTACTCCAAAATCACAGAGGATTAAAGAAATAAATACCTTGGTAATAATACATCCAACATGCTTAGAGTTATTTTCTAGGGAACCAATATTAAAATACAAAATAATATGTTATCTTCAGCTCCCTTTATTGGAAAACACATCACCTACAAAGTTACCATCCCTCCAATTATTTCCAACCATAATTCCTTACACCATGAAAAATAATATTTTATGAATAAAGTAAACCAGGTCCCCTGGAGTGATGTATATGGCATACAAGAAACAAACCAACTCATAAGAATCTGATTCAACCTTCGTCAAGTCAATATTATGATGCTCTATAAAAAATCAATGAAAAAAAATCTAGAGTATACACCAATTGAATTACATGGGCATTTAATGTGTTGAAGGGAAATATCACTGAGCCCATTCTATTAAAAATAAACACCACACCTTTCTTCTCTCTTTGTTCATATGATCCATAAAAATCCAGTATACACATTTAATTTAAGTGATTCCATTTAATCCACCAAACCTATCAACACCTACCAATATCCTCAATGATAGTGGATGAACTTGGGAAGAACCTTCTTAAAAAAATGAACATCCACCACCATTCATTAGAATTCCATTCTACCAACCTAGTGATTCCATGCATGACTAAAAAATAGTTGAAAACACAATCTACCTTCCATTACCCTATTTCATGCATCCCAGATCACCCATCACACCTCTGTGACGAATCATTCATAAACCAATATTTTTTTTCTATCCTTTAATATGTAAACTATTTGTTATGAATTATTATCACAAATGTATTCTGATTTCACTAGATCAAATTGGACCTTTTACATAATATCCAATCTCCTTGGCAGGAACCTATTTAAATGATAATATAAAACATTATATTACTAATGTAATTTACTCTATAATAATTCATTTTTAAATGTACATCATAAAATTATATTATCCCTTATACCACTAAATCATGACCCTAATCCACTCGAACATATCTAATAAATGTGGTGAAGCTTAGAGTACCCATTTAATACATCTTACATTAGTCCATTGGTTAGAGACTATTTCTTATGGTATATTTTATAAAATATGAGTTTCATTTTACACTTTTAATTAAATAATCTTCTTGAAGGATATGTGAATTCAATAAATTAAAAATAATTTTTATGATATTCGTCATAAAAAAGAACATAATATCCTGAAATATGATTGAATTATAATGGATAATGTATAAAAAATTATTCTTCAATAGTAGATAAACACTATTTCATGAGTTAGTAAGGTTAATATCATAATCTAACAGTATACATCAAGTATATGGGTGTTTAATATTGATATAGGGGTGAAAATTAAAGATTACATAGTAAATTAATTTCTATAAACTATCAACCTAATGTTTTAGAATAATACTAGGTAATTAAAGAATAAATAGAAAAACTAAATTGTTATAAATAATAGGTAATATACATTAAAACGTAACCTAGGTATCACACTCTAAATTAGTAATATATATAATATAAATCATTAAAAAATAATAAACAAGGAAATTGAAGTTTCTACCCAACTAAATTAATCATGATCATTCCCTAATGGAAAATTTTATAGCACCCAAATGCTTATATATATATAACAAAACTTATAAAAAAACCAAAATTATGTAATGTAACATAATTTCACATCCTCATACCATATATATGTTTTCCAATGTAACATCATAAATTATGAATGAATATTTACATAAATTGTATTCTTTATATTATGTATGTATGTTTCAAATGAATTTATTATCATTCATATTTATGATATAAACCCAGATATTATAATCATATTTAACACAACATTATTAGGCTTTGTTAAATATTTTTTTTCTATATATTATTAATTCATTTAGAATCAAATATTATAAATGAATTGAAACCCATAATGGCATAATAAATATATTATTTAATAATTTAAAAGAATTTATTAATAAATTCACTCTATAAGATTTATAATCATATATAGAAAAAATAAAAAATATATATAATATATGTATAATTTTAATAAAAATATCACATTGGTATACCCATAAAATATAATAATATATTATGAAATAGAAATAAAAACCAATAATTATTAAATGGTGTTTCCAACCATGTATATATAAAATTATTCGAATGAGGGATAATGTAAATAAGAGTTATTTAAAAGATTAAAATGTGTTGTATTATTATTTTAATAGTAACTCGATATTATAATAGTAACTACCCAAAATAACATGATCTGTGGAATTGTAAAGTAACTAATATTGTAAATTATCAAGTTACTGTAATTATAAATTTAACCATATATTAAATTATTAAATATATGTATAAAAATAACATGAAGTAATATTATAATCTATGTAATAAATGTATGTACAAGTGATTATTTTTATAAAAATATTATTTATATAATTTAAACATTACTATTTATTTCAATAAAATTTAATAAAATTTAAAAATTTAGGAATTTTTGTTTTAAAAATTATTTTTCTTTTATAATTAGAACATTTATATAATGTATAAATAATTATTTTATTATTTTTTGAAATTATGAAATACTATTGTGGATAATTAAATTCGATAGAATACAATATTCTTTATTATTCATCAAGTACATAATTAATTACATAGTAAATAAATGATGAATGGAATATTGTGTTCAAACACACATGAAATTATTAATAAATTTATCCACAAGAATTATTTTTTAATTTCATGATAACGTAATAATAATAATTTAAAATGTATTTTATTCAAAATACCCTCGTCATCACTTATAAAAAACAACCCCTCTACCTATTACAGCAAACATCAAAAAAATCTTCATTTTTCAAGATACCAAAAAAATGATCCTAAATCCATCCAATAAAAAATTATTTGTTAGTTGTATTAAATATGGACTACTCTCCAAATACAAAATGTCCACTCCTAAGAAGTTGTTTCATAGTGGGATATAGTTTTTGTATTTGAATATATTTGGAAATAATTTTTAATTTATTTATCTTACTCAATATAAATTAAATGTTAAACTATTTCATCTTGATAATAATTAAAATATTATTTGAATATGTTATATATAATCATTAAACCAAAGAAATTGGGTTTATATGTTAATTCAAACAGTCATATTTTCATGTAATGTTTTATTAAACTATGTGAATGATGTTAAGAATTAATTAAAAGGGATTCATGTATGGTTTTAAAAAATGGTATGCATGAATTAATATATTTTTTATTAATTATTTTGAATAGTTAAAGTTGTTATTACATTAATAATATTAAATATAAATAATCATACCGAATTAAATATCAAAAAAAATCATTGTACTGAGAAATATTTCATAATATAAAAAAATTTAGACATCTATTAATATTGTTAACATATATGATATGTGATTGAAATTTATTGACCCAAAAAATTATATGTCAAGAACATTACAATAGAAATAATTATATAATCTTTAATCATATTGCACAAGTCAGTTGCATGATGAAATTTATCTGTTTTTTCAAAGAACAAGCCAATATGATCTCAAGGTGCCACATAACTACTGACACACTGAAGGGTGGAGACCCTTAAAAATGTATTATTGTTTATTTAAGTCATCTTGAGAGCCTCCAATTTTGTTTAAGTCATGGATTTAATATTTTATTTGAGAAAATTCCACGCATGTTTTTTAATACATTTACAAACTCTATAAAAATAGTTTGTCCATATAAATAATATATTATAAGAAAGATATTCTAGAAGTAGATTACTTTATTTTATAGGATTGGATTTTATAATTTTAATATTTAGAATAATAATATGATTAATATTATTTAAAATTTCAATCTAATCATTTATCAAGAAATTTATCTATATTCTATTCTTGTGATAAACATTAAGGGTGCACCCACATTGTCTTTACCTACTATCACCCTCATATTGAATCTTCCTACTTCACATCCTACAACATGTTAATTTGGATGCAATTTCTTAAAAAACTACCCCTAACCCCCATTATTATCACACTGAGAGGACCTTGGATGTATGGTATATAAACCTTTAATCCACATCAATGTGTGTGTGAACAAACAGATAATACCATTATTTGGGATCCTTTTTCATGTTATAATAGAAACCCATACTTTTCATAAAAGATATATAAAATATATAAGATTAATATTGACCTGAGAAAACTTAGATCCATTATCGAATCATAAAGATTTAGTTTCTATGACAACATGGATAAACTAATAACAATTTCATATGATATCTTCATAATCGATTACTATGTTCTAAATAACGAGAATCTTTTTTTCTAAATAACAAGCATAAAAAAATTATTCATAACATGGTGAAGGAAAACATAACAATGCGAGAGCTTATATTCATAATAAGACATAATAATATAAGAATAATTGGTTAGATAATTAGAATATGAACATAAGGGTATAATAATATAAGGATAAAAATTGAAAACTATACCGAAAATATTATAAATCACAATGATGAATCATGAAATTTACTTTTTCTATTCATAAGGCCTGAATAATAATAGAATCATAGAACATTACCATTGATATAAGGAAAATGGAATATAAAATAAGTTTTTGGAACACAAATAATCATAGAAAATAATTTTATTTGATAAGAATCAATATATAGACAATCATTGTCGACTAGATTCACTCTACAATCCATTTTACCATGGGTCAAGGTTCACTCCTAAGATTATCATAGTGAAATTATAAATCAACAAAATTTCCATGGAATAATAATAAAATCCTTATCTTGTGGTATATACACCATTAAAATGAAAAATGTTTTGAATATAACAAAAGTAACATAAAAATTAATGTGTGATGAATATCCCTTACCAAATTTTATACTTTTCAAAAATGTTTTTAAACAATTATATAATAAAATTAAATAAATTATAATTCCATTTTATAAACATTTAAATATTTATTTTTTCATATAAGATCATCTTATAAGTTTTAATCTCCGAATTATTTATAAATATTTCTGGAAATCAATGTTTCCAGGTGTCAACCGTTTTGTTTTTCATTATTTTTTTTGATCAATAGTTTTAATCATTTTACATTTATCATGGATAAAAAATATATAGGGTGCTTAACATGATACAATACTTTATATATTATTTATATATTAAAACATATCCATAAACAATAAATATAAAAAAATGAATTACTCAATTCGAGGAGGTTGTAGGCTATAAGTACATCTAAACGCTATATTCATATTTCAACGGATAGAATGAAATGATCATAAATAATAATTCAACATTTTAGAATAATTATTATAACATATATATATATATTATTACATAAATATTTCATAATTACCATCAATTTATAATGAAAATTAATGAGTTACATCGCTTCATGGATGTGGCAATACACACATACACATTACTGATGTGATATTTATTTAGTAGATGACAAGGAGTATTATGGTTATTCTATAATTATAATAATTATGTGTATAAAATATAAATAATTAATTATTTTACTACAGATAACATGTATTTTGATGTGTTAGAATAAGAAAAATATTGAAATAGAATGGGTAATATGATTAACTATTCTCTAATAGGTCACCTTTAGATTTGACTGTAAGGACCCATGTAATGTTATTTTAAAAATAACATAACCTTTAATTCATGAATATGGTATTTTAAAATATAATTTTACTTGTGTTTTATCAATATATAGTTCTCAAACTTTTTTAATAATGGAAGATAAAAGATTCCCATTTACATGTGAAGGGATGGTCCCTCTTATAATTACTTAAAATATTAAATAAATTTAAATTAATAATAATATATAAATGACTCTATATTAATATAATTCAACTATAATATCATTATGAGTCAATATAATCTCAAATAATAATGTTTGGAAAAATCTTGGTTATATTTTAACCATTATCTCGTAGTTATAACACTCATTCAACCCCATTGAAAACTTTCCTAATATCAATGTTTTTTTACACATTATGGGACTATTGAATTTACCTTTAAAATGAAAATGACCAATAATTGGACCATAGTCTATATTTTTAACCACATAATCTTCATTAAATGGATTAGAATATTATTTTTAATTTGAAATCATTCAACAATATATATATTTTTTTAAATTAATCATTAATAGTTTTTGGAAATACATGACTTACTAGATTATAAAATGCATCAAAATATTATAAGATATTATAATAGTAAATTAAATTAAATTTAAATAAAATATGGTCTTAATAAAACCATCAAATAAAATTTTGATAGAATTAGATTTCATGTTAAACCTTATCTTTTGGGTTAACCCATTGGTTAAAAAATTCTACTCTGAACTATGGTAATGACTATAAATATTAATGGGTTTTAATTTTACTCATAATTTAACATCTTGAAAATAAATGGAAAAATAATGGGAGTTAGGATAATGTATCCTCCAAATTTAATTTTGTAAATATGTTTAAACCATTTTAAAAAAAATTAAAATATATATATATATAACATAAAATACAAATAATTTCATTTCCAGAACAACTCAAATAATATAAAATTAAAAACATTATTATTATAATGTAAAAAAATAATTAACCTTCTAGATATCTGAAATATTTTATATTTATCTTCAAAATTCACTGTAAAGATAAACTCTCCAAAAAATATAAATTTTATTGTTTTTAAATTTAATTACATAATTTTTCTACTTCATCCACAATCATTGTATTGGTGTTGCATAAATATTTATGCAAATTATTTTAGCATTAAAATTTAGAAATAAATTACCATCATTATTAAATTTTATTAATATTTTACATAATGATTTATAAACAAACAGAAGTAATTTTTATCCTTGTGAAAAACATATTATTGATATCTATAGAATAAAATGACATTGTTGTCCTAATATATTACTAAAATATTATAATAGTCAAAATAAAATACTAATGAAAAGGGGAAATGATTTAAATTTTGGATTATTATAGATGATATACAATTATAAAATGAAATAAATTTATGTGTTCTAATGAGTTTCAACCCTTATCACATTAGTTTTAACCAAAATTATGTAATTTTATCTTTACCGTGGTTACAAAAATTAATGATGTTGACTATTAATATGAACCAATAATTATGTTAACCACATTATGTAATATTAATTATAATTAATATTAAAAATATTGAATCCATTTTATCAAATTCAAATATGTTTTTGGGGGTAATATTATTTAAAAATATATTTGGAAAACAAGATGAAAAAAGGTATTCAGAAGAAAGCCTTTTATGTAAAATATTTGTTCTAAAAAATTCAATCATAAAATTTATTTCAATAACAATAAGTGGATTTTCAATAATATAATATAAAAAATTGTAATATTAAAATATTAAAAATTATTCTTCTTAAAATTCTAACACAATAGTGAGTTTTCGTTAAAAATAGTATTTCTACTATTAAAATGAAAAATCATGCTTTTCATAATAATCTCAATAAATAATTTTATTATAATATTTACATGAAGATTTAAAAAAATAATATACTTTTTATAAAATAAAATTTATAAAATTTACATCAATTAATTATAATATTAATTCAAAAAAATAAGTAATTTTTAAGAAAACATATTATGAAGAATAAAATTAGTTTACAATAATTGAGTTCATATTTCAAAATTATTAAATGATAAATTTTTATTAATTATGACCATATATATTTTTAATAATTAAGTTACTTCAATTAAAACCATCTTTTTCAATGACTATGTTATAATAGTCATAAAAAATAATATTTTGTTGTTTGTTTAAGAAAAATGTTTCACCTTCCATATGCTATCGAATATAGAGTTCATTTAAAATCATAGAGTGTTAAATTATTCCCCTTTCAGTAAACAGTGTCCTGGAAATTTCAACTTGTTCTTCATATCCAATTGTTTAGCATTTTAGAATCTATTTTCATAAAAACCAATCTCTAAATGGGTTAATAAAACATCTTCTTGAAAGATGGAAGTAGAAAGAAATAGGTCATAATGAATAACAAATAACTACAGTTATATATGAGAAAATTTTTTATAAGTGAAAATATAAAAATGGTGGAAAATAGTGTTGTCCAAATAACGAGTTAAGTCCATAGATAACATTGACCATATGAAATTTAATGATCATATGAATGTAAGTGAGAATAAAATTATTAAATAATGATTTGTAAAAAATGACCATCAACTTACCAGAAGTGAATATAATAGGGAATTATTTTTTATATATCCATTTCCTAGTCAAGATAAATTTCAATACAATAATAATAATGAAAATAAGGATATATACATACTTGATAATTATAATTTCATCCTTTAATCCATTTTCATCAAAATCTTATAATTTTTTTCCAAATGTTGAAAAATAATGATGAATTATTCATTCATAAAAAACTATAATAAACATCATAATCCAAAATAAATATCAATATATTCTTCATATATTTAAATATTAACCAATATTGAATGTCTAATATAAGGTAAGATTGTATCAAATATATATATACCTTTATATGATTAAATAATACATTAAACTCCAAAATTTCCATAATAATAAAAAATGGTTCCACATAGATAATTTCATTAATAAACTTATATCCAAATTATCTAAAATAACATCAAAATTAATTAATATTTTGACCTTTGTGGTAATGTCATACCTAAAATATAGTATCCCTAAATATTTAATAGCATTCTTCCCAAAAAATCATTAATGTAAATCGTTGGCCAAACTTAAAGGAAATATATATGTATCTCTAATACAAAACTACTAAAATATCATTAATGATAATGATAAATCACTATAAAATATTTTAAAATAGTTAAATAGAAAAAATGAATAACTTTTAAATAATAACATAAAAAGTAATCCTTAGTCTGACTATAAATATATATGAAAATGTCAACTTTTCAATGAATCACTTTTCTTCTATAAATATTTTCAATATATAACTATCATATTTACCATAATAAATATAACAACCATCATATACTAAATGATAGGGTCTTTTAAACATGAATAGTGTATTGTTCGTAAAACCAAGTAAAAGTTTCAAAAAAATTCAAAATTCCATCACATAGATCCTCTAATAGGATATATTTTACTTAGAACAAATGATAAAACATATTCATATTTACCAATGATGGTATTTAATACTCTCTTGTCTACCATACTTGAAAACATATATTATTATAAAAATTAACCTAATCTTGATTAAATAAATATAATTATAAATTTATTAATATATTCTATAAATCCAAAAATAATAATAAACTTTAACAATGATTATCTAAATCACAATGGCATTTCATGATAACTAATTAAATCCCATTTTAGTTATTAATGTAGATCAATTATTTATTCCAACTAATTAGTTTGGCCTTTCCAAAAAAATCACTTTTATTGGTTGTCTATACTATTAAACATATTCTTCAAAATCATTAAAAAAACTATTTTTAAATAATGCATAGATGCTTCATGATTATTATATATATAATTTCATTGAAATAACTATTCTGCAATATAATAATAGAATCTTAATATATAAACTATCCAATAAATCCAATTTAATGATTTGTGTAACATAGGTCCTTTATTAGTCTAAGAGATAACCCTTTGATTATGAAATTATCTTTTGTAGAGCCCATATTACATAAACATAATAAACTAAGAAATTAATGGTGCCTTATGATAATCTTTATTTACCTCTATCAGTGTCTTAATTCTTCCATTAGAATTATACTCTATTTTTCATTCTACTAAACATAGAAATTGTATTCACACCCCTCTAAGGTTATTTTTAAAATTATTCATCCTATATACTTGAATTGTATTCAACAAGATCTACTTCACTCCATAGACTTTGAAAAAGTCTCTTTTTATCTAATTATGTGAAATAATATAATAAGTTAATTGATTATGAATAATCACAAGGTTTTTCAATTATGTAACTGTTTTATTTGGATAATAATAAGGAAAATTATTCCATAGTCTATCATGCTCTTAATTAACATGAATTCTTGTATTTTCGTCCATTAAATAAAAATATAATGTATTGTATGAGGAGCAATAATCATATTGAGGAATCATTTAATCCGGAAATATATTTATTAGTATGTCGAAATCACGAATCCTTATTTTAGAAATAAGACTCATTATGTTCAATCTATGAAATCCATGGTTATAATATATTCATGTTATTCATAATTTCTAAAAAATATAGTTATCCAAAGAACATCCCCTTGAAGTATCAATCTATTTGTGTAGTAAAGGAACACTAATCATTACAATGAATAATAGAAAAGATATACCATGAAAAACACTTTTTTTTAATTTTTACCCACATATTCATAATTTCAATGGACAAATTTTCATATAGTATCCAGTTCTAGATTCTTTTCTAAGAAAACCAAACAACGAATGTCATACCATAATATTGGATATTATCTTATACATTTTTTCATACATAGGTGTGTCAATAAAGTTATATATTCATATTCTTTATTGATAGAATAAACCTCTATCTCCTATGAAAATAATTGACAAATACCATTTAGAAAAAAATATTACATACTTTTAGATGAATATTTAATAAATAAAATTATTATCCAAATAAGACGCTTATATTATTAATGTATTTTAAATCATAGAAACATAAACAACTTGTACATAATATATCTACCTATCCCCTATAATGTTATCTATACTTAGAAACAATCCCGGACATATCACATATAAACCCATTATATATAACATAGGTAAAAAAACATAAGAAACGGTGATCTTAGATCATTAGTGGAGTTAAAAATAGAGACATATCAAGGATCAATTAATAATTACACTAACTTATGTTTATAAAAACATGAGCATTCCATTTCAAAAAAATGTATATCATAGATCTTAATTAGGATTCATGAAATATATCATGGTAGTTTATACATCATGAAAAAACAATAAATCAAAGAACATGAGATATAGGAGAATAACATTTAAATAATACATATAATTTTTCCTATAAATAATCAATTTAAATTATTTTTTATTTAAGGATCACATAAAAGACTGTCACAATAGATTGGATTCAATCCCCATTACAATCCTATTTATCTCACGAGATATATATAATTACCCAAAACATTGGACGTGTATATAATTACAAGTCCACCCATTTGATAATGAAATTCATTCCTATTTGTTCCACATGATCATAAAACATTCATCATATTTATACCCACATAATGGAAATGGGTTTAAAAATAATTTCAAAATTTCATTATATTCTAACCCATGAAATATACCAGGCTCTCATAAATACCCTTCCATCAAAATCATAAACCATCCCAAGAATGAATTAGGTTTTTATAATTAGATTATATACCCATTTAACAATATTCTATATAAATTTATGCTATCATTGATGAAAATTGTTTACTTTATCTAAAAAATTTAATGAAAAAATACCCATTTCATTTTGAAATCCCTTCATTAAAATAAAAAAATACTCAAAATATTATTGAAAATATTTTCAATTAAATTTACTGTTGAAAATTGTAATATATGTTTCATTTAATTAATTGGACATGTTTATCATATATTTCTTTCATCCTAAACATTTTAAAATAAATACTACTTTTAAATTAGCAGTTAAAAGGGAACAAAATAAATTATTCTAAAATGATCAGATGAATCCTAATAATTTTTTTTATATATTTAATAATTGGTAAAAAATAATTTAAAAATCATATTATAGTATTAGAAACATTTTAGAGTTTATTTTTCAAAAATAAAAAATTTAATCAAAAATTATTTGTGACAGAAGAGAGAAATAAATTTTGTTTTCATTAAAAATATTTCTATTAGTAGCATAAGTACATATATAGAGGAAATTGAAACAAAATAATATAATCTCAAAAAATATCCAAAGGATAATATAATTATTTCCTTCATTATAGTTTTATAATATATAAACATTATCTAAAAATTAATCACAAACAATTCTATAAAATAATGATGTTGTGACACAAAACCCCTATAGTAATAGAAATCTCCATATAAAAAACTCATGATAGAAATATTCCTAGACTTGTTTTTCGATACCAATAATTTTAATGAAATTATCATATATTATTTTAATTTGTAAAATATATACAACCCAAATAAAAAAATTGGTGAATATGGAAAATTACCAACGTAAATAAAAGTGAGATGAAAAACCCTTACCCCTGGTACAACACACATTGAATGTGGTCTAATAGACTATATAATAAATTATATTTTTTGATAATTATGTTAAATAATTATAATTATATTTATATTATCATATATTATCTATATATAAATTTTTAACGCACATTTTTTAATAATTCCTTTTTAAAATAATCATTTTCAGGTGTTAAATATTTAAATTTTCATGAATGTTATTGTTGGGTAGTTCCGGTCCTTTACATTAGTCCTGGTTAAATCATATAATGAATTTTAACTATTATATTAATATCATATATATTGATTATATATATATATTTAGTTTGATGCATAAAATAGAGATATATAGAAAATTAATTACACAGTTCTTGTAAACAATAGGTCGTACGTATATATTAATGTTTTTTTTTAATTTTTCAATTGTTGAAAACAATAATGGTAAAAAATAAATTACATATATAGAAACATTTTAATATCATATATTTCATATTTATTTATTAAATCTATCCTTATTAAAATGCATGTAAAATTGAAATGAAATAATAACCACGTCCCTCCTGGTGGTGAGATCCCACACATACATGCAAGTGACATTTTCATTTTCCAACCAATTGTAATTTGGTGGATTATGGTTCTTCCATGATAATAAAAATTATTTTAATAAAATGTATATATCCATTAGTTTATAATGTATTAAATATATATATATATATATATATGTGATAAAAATGATATAAATTGAAAGAGGACGTGTTGGTTGATAACTTATTCTTCAGAAGGATTCATATTGATTTCTTCTTAAGGAATATTCAAATTGAGTTTTATTAATCCTAAAATCACTAAATAAAAAATACCACTGCTAAAAATATTTCTTTCATATATGTAGCTTGGGTTTTAATGTCCTCCAATATCAAGATACAAAATTATAGTTGTTCTCTGAAACACCGCGAAATATAGTCTATTTTTATTGTGGTAGTTTAACCCACTGCTAAAGGAATATTTAAAACAAAAAAAATTCTATAAATATTCTACCCCAGTAATAGTAGCCTAGAAACATGTAAACATTTAATCATGATAAATTGAAACTTTCAAACATTAATTCCATCAAACTGATAATCATTCAACCTAGAAATATTAAAACTACTGATTTCGTAAAAATAACTAAAACCTATATGTCTCAAAACATGGAATCCTCATACCTATATACAATTATCCTAAAAATAAAGTGATAATTATACATGATTTATCTATAATTAAAATCCTATACTATTATAAACTTCTTTATTGAAACCAAAAAATGTGAAAAAATACAACAATTAGACTAAAAATAAAAACATATGAAATCATAAAATTTTAAGGCCAACTACCTGAAAATATGAATCATAAAAATATGAAATATATAAAATATGAAATATGAAATCTGTATAAGAAATTAACTGAAATTTGGTAGATGATAATTCATTTGAACTTATGAATTCAAAATATATAAAAAACATCTTATAATCATGAAAACATTAAATGTGAAAAAACAGAACATTTGAAATGTATAAAATATTAAACATATAACATGAAATCCCATAGAACATTAACTAAAAAAACAAGAAATTTATAAATTATTAAATAAAAATAAATAATGAAAAAAATATGTAACTAGAAACCTTAAAACCTACATACATGAAAAACTATAAATGTAATAGTTATAAAATTCGAAACCTAGAAACAATAAACTCTTAATTAGAAAGACTGAAACTATTAAAACCATAGATTTCAAAGCTTGATAACATAAATCATATAACCTATAACACTATAAACCTATGAATTTATAATCCAAAAAACTATTAAAACATGAATGTAGTAAATCAATATGCCTATGAAACTAAAAAACATTAAACATCAAAAATATCAACTAACCCACCCCCCTCACCGATATTACATAAGTATAAAAAAACATGGTGTACATTATCAAGAAGATGCTAGGAAACATTATTAATCTAGGGTGAAATTTTTCCAAAAAAAGTATAACCACTAAAAACTCAACCATTAGCCATTTTCTTTAATTCCTTCTATATATTATAATCCTACGATGATTTTAGAAATAGCACTAGAAACCTCTTGTAGATCCTCTAAAAGGTAGACATAAAAACCTAAATATTTATACACATATTAATATATGATTCTTAAATATAAATATACATCAATACATCAAATGTATTTAAAAATCATCGTGTCTTTGGAAGAATGAGTTTAAAATACATAAAATTAAACATGAGAAAACATGAAACTGTTAGGTATTTAAAATAATTGGTTACTACTCTATGACACATATGATACATATACAAATACTATAACCAGAACTCACTCCATTGATCACTGTCTGATGATGAACACAACTTGTCACCCTTTCAACCTCAACATATAGGTCATACTACCGACCCTTGTAAGAACATTATATTGAAAATAAAATCTTGTTGTATGTTTATATTTAATCATAATGCCAATAAATTTTTGAAAACTAATAGATTTTGAACCATTTGAATTACCTACTCACAACCAATCGATGCAATACCACCGGGGACAGATCATGTCATCTTATTATATAAAACAATAAATGCCTTCAGCAAAGATGATACTTGAGTCCCTTGTTCCTGAAATATATTTTGTAGAGAAACAATCACTATCTGACCATATCATGGTATAAAAATATTATAACTATGAGTAGATGAAAATGAAATCCCGGATGACCTTCAAAATACCTTAGATGGTATGGGTACCAAACTCATCTTCTGAACTCGACTAGGATGCTCCTTCCCAAGGAAATTACCAAATCGGCCATACTAGGAGATTGAGTAGGATTGGATGGGATTGGAGACCCATATTTCATTAATTTTAACCTTCAAATAAATTATCAGTGATATTATCAATAATATATATTAATATAGTGGCAACTGATAATAATTTATTATAATGAAAAATTAGGTCAAACCCTAACATAATTCTCAAATTCGTTAACAAGACGTCCATAAGATTTTTTGTTATCATATAACCACGCATCTATTGGGGATGCTTGGTTCCATAAATTATTTGATTACATTAAAAATGATAAATAAAATATTTTTTATATGATACATATATTTTTCACTTACAAATATTTAAACAAAAAAAATATTACCATAGTTGTTCATCTTCTAGAAATACTTTTTGTCCTGATAGTCTGAGGGAAAACATTCTTTGCCCAGGATGATGCATTCTTCCGTGAGTGATCCTAAAATAAATAAAATATAGTTTAATAGTAATTTATTAAATGACATATCCTTTTTATATACAAGTATTAATATAAAAATATATTAATATAAAAATATATTTTTAAATATAATTTTATTCTCATCACGATGTCTTTCAACAAAAACATTACATTGTTCATTGGGTATCCCATCATGTACTTATCATACATATGATGGGTGGTCAATGAAGTATAAATGACATATCTTCATAATATCCTTTTAATTTCTTTCTATTTTTTTCCTAGATATTTTAAAACCAAATTTTCTGCTAGCACATCAGCAACCGTAATGTGGAATATCATGTGTACACAGAACATCATTTTGAAAATATTATAATTCAATAACACAATGACAATCAATTACAAAATAATTAATTAAAATTGCCCTTATTTTGGAATCAAAAACAGCATTTTACCATGTTGAAGGAATATTCCTCCAATAATAATTCATAATAGGAAGAGATTCTGATTCTGCAAAAAGCTATACTAGAAACTAGCCACGTAATCATGAGGAATCATCAGTAGGGACCCCATAGAAATCAAATGGGGAAACTATCTTTTCTGCAATTATTTGTATACATCTGAACTTTTCATATATTCTCCATACATTCATTGTTTCAATCTTTTGTGAACAAAAAGATAGAATACAAAAAACTGCAATTAATTTATTCATATGAAAATTTTACTTATAATATTCACCCTATATTATCCCTATGAATAACAAGAATTTGTGATCCACTCTCTCACCCCTGAGGCTCTTAAAAGGGAAGGAGACGATTGAGAACATGATGGGATGTTCACATAAGGTGTGAGAGATGGTGTAGGGGGAGACGGTGTACGAGGGAAAGATAATTGTGTATCAGATGCTGTAGGGAGGGATACACATGGATGTTATTCTTTCGGTGTTAATGTTGAAATAATATACCTCTTCCTCCTTGGAATTCTTATCATTTAATAATATTAAATTAAATTCAGAAAATGAATTTCATAAACAATTACGCCGAAAAAAATAGAAAATGATATCAGATGAAATGTACTAAAATATATATATATATAACAATGATTATCAGTATTGGAGTTATAATGATGTTATGTATGAAATTGAGTTTTTTTATAATAATTAAATTGTTTAATACAGAACTTATAGGTTTAATTTCATTTTTTGTATGAAAGACTAACTAAATTGATTAATCTAAAATGATGATAAATAGTCCTTCAATAGCCAGTTCATTTATTTAAGTAGAATTGTTTTTTGATCTATCATTTTTAACTATCAACCATATATATATAAATAATGGTGAAAGAAAGATGTAGTTTTTTTGTAATAATTTGTTATAAGGATCAATGAAAAGGGGGATTTAATGTCATGTAATGCAGGTGAGTATGACCAAGATATGGAAGTCGATGATTCGATAGATCCAATGATGTTAACAAGAATATAATTTTTTTGAACAACCAATTTATATGATATATGATTTTTATGTTATGATAAATTCTAAAATTTTGTACATAAGGAAACAAATCTCCATATATTCATCATATTCCAAATATTGAAAATTTATTAAAAATATGTAATTTTATGATATTATGTATGTTTTTATACACTCATATTATCATATAAATATATATTTGTAAATGTAATTTAAGTATTAATTTGTGTGGGAATAGTAATAAATATTTTAAATAGGACAATAATAATATATTATGGTTAAATTTTTTGACCGGTTTACTTTGATAGATGAATGAATGTATATTGAATGAATATACGATAAACTAACACATAAAATAATATTTAATAGTATTAGAAATAACATTTTATATTTTAATGATTTCCATTATTAAATAGTTAATAACACATTTTTATATTCCTGGAATGAAACACATAGACATTGATTTGAGCAATTCATTTACTACTACATTATGAAATTCAATGTTATCGTCCTCTCAATAAATGTAATCCTTAATTTCAATTAAGTGGAAGATAGTTGGATAAGGATAAATTTTTTAAATAATGTTCCTCCAAAACCATAATATGACGATAATGGGGGTTTGAATTTAGGTTGTTAGTGGGGAGTTGAAAGAATCTGAAGTGGCTAGAGAAAAGACTTTGTTTCCATAGGTCAACCCTATAATGTTAGAGGTTGGTCAGACTGAAGAATCATTATTAGTTGAATCCCCAAAAAAATATCATTGTGTTGATTGAGTTGTTGAGACATCTATTTTAGTTCATGTAGAAAGGAAAACTGAGATGGTTCCTACTATTTTAGTTAATGAAGAAATAAATAGAGCTATATTTGATCATCAACCAGTGTATCCAATTCTTCTTGGACCACCTCCAAGTGGAAATAGGGTCATTGATGTGGGTATGGAAAATATTGAACATTCTCATACACACCATATTTCATCACCACCTTTACTTCATAAGGATTCCCAATTACAATGTAAAAGATTATATATTTATGAAATTCAACACTTTTCCTCTACCTTGTTAACTAAATATGATTATATCAGAAGAGACTATAATAAATTGAATATGAGATGATATCCTCAATGTATGAGATCATGGAACTAAAGGTGAATTATATTTCAATGTATGATATCAAAAATGGGTTGGAATAATTGATACCCAAAAATATTTAAATACCAATATTTATATAGCCCATCCTTTATAGTATGCTATTTAAGAGGTAAGTGAAAAAGAAATTATGGTGATGAATGATCTAGTTAAAGATATTAAAGATGTTTATAATACCAAAAAATGGATCAATGACCTTTCTGTGTTAATTGTATCTCGTATAGACACGTTCAAAAATATTCTTGATGTTGAAATCTAATATGTCTCAAGATGTTCTTGAGGATATTATGTCATTTAGAACAGAAATTGAGGAAACATTTTACACTATAGAATAAATTGATTATGTTACTACATTTATGTTACTGAAATGAATACTGACTCTAGTGGAGTATTCAAGGAGAGGAAAGGAGTAGTGAGGCACGATGATGGCAGTGAGTGGCGGTGAGGGAAGTGGTGGTAGAGAGGACAACAAGGTTGGTGTGGGGTGGTGAGGGTGGGGATGGGGCTGATAGGGCATCATGGATTCAGGGGGTCGGGGGTGTCGGGGAGGGGGAGAGAGTCATGGGTATGTAAATATTTAATTGTTTAGAATTGGTTATTTAAAACCCACAACTAAATAATATACAAAAAATTAGTGGTGGTTTAATAAACCACTGCTAAACTATCATTTCGGTGTAGTGTTATGTTCTATTAATTCATGCCAATTCAATGTCTATGTCATAATTGCCATAAAATAATTATATTTCAATTTTCTATAAATAATGGTGTTATGTGTTGAATATGCTATTGAATATATTGTTTCTAAAAATCATAGTGTTTTATAGTTACCTTATATAAACAAAAAATACTCAATACACCCTATTGGGTACATTCAAATTATTTCACACATGAACACCATAGACATCTTGAATCCACACTTTGGTGATAAGGGATGTAACCACACATGGTTGGGTGCCCAGGCTAGGGTATTCCTATAAATTAATAGTTGAACTCCCATCATTATAAACAATTATTACTATAAGAAACTAAGTATAAATATTATATCTTATGAATCGAAGGAATCCATCTATCCTTCAATTATGTGTTTTTTAGTGTCAAAATTGTCTGAATAAAGATAGATAGTTCATGTCCAAGCGATACTATTCAATGTGTCCCTCAATCACCAGACTACATGATCATTGTAAGATATTGGAACAATATTGAATTAATGACAAGACTAATATGAACTAGGAGAAATATTTTACCCTTTATCCCATTCCCATGACATCGACACCATTTCAACATGAGATGATACGGGGTATCCAAAATTACCATGACATCTTATCTAGATGGGAACATCGCCCATGTATTCTACCTAGGCCCCACATCACCCATTTATCATACATATGCATCCAATTTTATGAATCCCCTTACCGGGGAGACAATATGCCTACGACTACATCCTAATAATTTGTTGACCTCAATCTACCACATGGGTTCAAACTATTCGTAAAAATACTAGCTAGGTGTAGTTCACATGGGTATCCTGCCTGAGTGCCCACTTTGATTAATAATTAAACTTAGGTGCCCATATCTGAAAATCCTCCATCCATAAAACCAATAAATTCCAAAATAATCCATTCACTTTTTTAACTATACCCAATAAAAAATTAAGAGACCCACCCCGATTTTTTGAGTCATGTCAGAATGGATTTTGGTTGAAATATCTTAAATTCCCACTTTTATCTTAAATAATTTCATATATTTTGGTACCCCTTTCTATTTCCTCGTATGAATTTATCCATGATGCTACTCCAGGTTTCTTCATATTCAATGACTTCTGGTTCTTCTATAGGTTTCCCAAAACACATTGACTTGAGATCGTCATCATATATTCCCAAAAATACCTTCATTTGGGTTATTGTCTACAATATACCATAATGGGTGTGTTTTGTAAATATTTCACAATAAACTATTACTATACATTTCACCTTGTATTATAATATGTATAACATTAATCCTATTGAATGTTGGAATTGGTGAACAAACATTAAAATTCCATAATTTTTTCAATTTCACATGACCATAAAAGTACGTCTTGTCTCGTTAAATGGAATTCAACTACCTAGTTCATATTCCCCTTCAATGGGATAAAACAGAAGCCCCTCTCATGGACATGACCCGAACAATGTGAATCATTTTTCCGCCTCTAATATTAACATAATTTCTCATGGGATGGTGATATATTCTAGAGTTCTTAACAATATAGTAACAAACTATAAATTAAATAGTTACATAGAAGAAATGAGAGAAAATATAATTCTTGAGTGTAGATTCCTCCTTTTAATGCATGTTATTAGATAAGAAATTAATATATGGTTCATTATTATTGTTATATGGGTGAATTTAATAACTTGTACATAATTTAAATCAATGTCCCAAATAAGGAATTAATACCCAAAATGTGATAATTCAAACTCATATCCTCTCATTAACAAATGGATCCATCATCACCACCCTAAGAGGACGAGTGGTCACCCACCTATAGACATTAGGAGGTCCACACGAGACCTAAAAAATATAAATGTCTTGTAGGAATATATTACATAAAAAATATACATGAATATAAATACAGAAAGTCATTCGTCACTTATTGAACCATGAAAAGAACCATTTATCTTTGCCATTATACCAAAGCAGTATTTTGACTATAGATCAAAAAATGAATGATTGATTAGATAGTATCAATAAAAATAATGAGTAATATTTTATAATAATACTAATAATATAATATATAAATTAAATATAAAAAATTCTATAATTTTTATTAAAGACATGAACTTCAACTATTTATGACGTTTGTGGCGCGTTCAAGCGAGTCAAAACTCAATATAATGAGATTATTTTCATCTTTATCTATTTTTACTCTATATACATTCATATAATACTATTATATTTTTCAAACATCCAATATTTATTATTTTTCATATTTTATTTTTTATGTATTGTATGGATATTTATATAATTATATTTCACTTTGAAATACATTCTTTTTTGAAAGCCCATTTAAATAATATAAATAAATAATTTCTATATTTTGTAATCATTTTTTTAATCTTATAATAATTATTATAACCTTATATTATATTTTAAATCACATTATTCTTTATATAGTATAAATAATACATTATTTTTTTCATGAAAATTACATTCCCTTTTTTCATCTAAATGATTTTATTACCCATCTCAGTAAATTTTTAATAAGGTATTATTTTCCAAATATACAGTCCGTGTAGATATGTATTTAATATTTTCTATATAAACCTCTATAAAATATAATTTTTTTAGAAATATTATGTATTATCCACCATTAAATTTTATAGTATTTTTTATTCATTTACATATTTATAGACTCATAGTTTGCAACTAATAATGTTTTAATGGGAAACACTCATTTACTATATTTTATATCCATTTTGAGATTATGTAATACCTATCATATATGATTCTATATTAAAACTAAATAAATTTTGAATACCATTTAATTTTTTTTCATTAGTTCATTTTTAATTTTTATCATTTTAAACTAACATACAAAAAATTTCAATTAACACCAACCGTAGAATTTTATTAAAGGAATTATTTTCAAAATTTTCATAGTTTTCGAGAATTACATAACACATGATTATTTTATTCAAGGTTTTAAAATAATATAAATTTATAATAAAATTGGTTATTTTATTATTTTATAATTATATTATGACTTATTTTTGTAAAAATATAATTAACCCATTAAAAAGTAGAAAAAATTATTATTTATGTACTTATGTTGACACTTATTTTGTTTAATGGTTCTATTCATATACATATTACTTTAATAATACTTAATATAATTAATTTAATATCAGTTATACTATTATATTTCTTTTTTTATATGTACAATATTTCATTTCATCTCTATTTATTTATGTTCACACACAACTATGAGTAAATATAAATAATGTTTTCTTCCAATCTCCCAGATTTTGATTCAACATTTAATACATTGTTCTCATAGAGTATACAACACTAATATATTAATTTATTTAAAAAAATATTCCTATTGAATTTCATTAATTAATCATTATCATTTATATATTCATTCCCCAAAACATCTTAATTATAATTTTTTAGGATATATCAAAATTAATATTCAACTTATTAGTGGCTTTACTATTTATAAATATAAAACTATTAATAATTATGTGTACATATTTTTTTTATAGTATGTGCTAACTATTTTTCAAAAATTATCACCACTATAATAATTTTGAAATCATGTTTCACTATAAAAACATTTTCATGGAACCATAGGATAATTATCAAGATTCAAGGTAACATAAACAAAATTTTCATTTATTATAAATATATCTTTTTCTTTATTTATCCGATATTTTAATTAAATTTGAGAGTCCATTAATTAATTTTTTGATTCAACCTACATAATATTCAAGGAATTGAATTATAATTTTTATTAATTACATATGAAATTGTATTATCATCAATTATTCCATCGACGTCATGGATTTTATTTTAATAACTCATTCATATAATTGTTTTCTGTAATATCATTAATATCATATATTTTTATTGAATCAAGTTATTTAGGAGAGATTTATTTTCAAATTTCATAGCTGGTATACCCATTTTTATATTACTAATAAAATTAATGCTCTCCAAAAGGAAAATCTTTAATTTTAATTCTTTTGATGTCTCACTCTCTTCATTTTACGTATCAATAGCTCAAAATTTATGCTCTATTCTTATTAATTAGTGTGTTCCTTGATATATTTTGATTCGACTACAAATTTGGGGTAGCAACTATTCATAATATCTTATTCCTATAACTAAAATTCAATATAATATGATGTACCTTTTTATATTGATATAAAATTCACTTATTTTTAGTATTTATCTTTTATTGTTAATTTTTTGAATTTTCTCCATATGAAAACATTATACCTTATTGATAAATGATAATCATTAGTCTTTATCATCACACATACATCTATTATTTCAATATTTAATGAAATCATAATAATTTATAATGTATAAAAATTTTAAACAAAAAATGGATTATTACATTAAATTTTCATTCACATCATTTTATTAACATTGAAAAGAATTAAATAAACTAAATGAAATTCCTTAAATAATTCAAATAATTGGTTTTACCATTTTGATTCCTCTCATATTCAAAATTATTTTATAATTTTGAATATTTCAAAATATTGTCATATTTGTATTTTCTATATACGCTAATCTTAAACCCTTTCATTATCTTAATCGTTTTGAAGACATTACTGAGATTATATATAGATCAGTAATTACTATCTTGATTTTTTAGGGTATATATATTTAAATACAATTTATTAAAATTAATTTTCATTCTTAGAATTATCACAATTACATCCTAGAGAATACTTAGATAACGATGAATAAACGTTATGAATGTTTCACCTGTATTAATAAATTGTCCATTGATTTATATTATAGAATTTATATTATATAAAATTGGGTGCACCATGATTGTACTTAATTATCCAAAATTTTCAAATCTCCCACAAGTATAACATTAATTTTCTCTACAATTACTTTAATTTTTTTTAACCATTATTTATGTAAATTCTTAATTCTATGGGGATGATATTAACACAATTCAACCTCCCCCATCAATATAAAATAATTTTTAGAACACTTAATTTATCAATATTTTCCATTTCATTAATATGTACCCAATTCATGGTGATATCACTAATTTATTGGAAATTAAAAAATATATATGATGTTATGCCCACTTCCATAAATTTAATACCTCCACATAAAGCATGGGGAGCCTATATTTTTCAAAAAAAATTATAATTTACCTTGTTCTTTTTAATAAAAATATTTTATGAACATATAATATACATAGATCCTCTTGAATACAAAATATTTATTCCCTTTGATATAATCAAATCATAATATGAATTGATATATATGGATCGAAAATATAGAAGAATATCTACACTCTAATACTATTTGATAGGCCTGTAATACCCCCAAATTCCGTGAATTTTGTGAATATTAAATTGGATTATATTGAGACCAGGCGCTGAGATGATATGCGATTCTGAGACCTAGGGGCCTAGAGTGATCCCTAAAAAAATGTTAAGTTATTAAATATTCCCATTGATTTTATTTTCATAAAAAAGTGGAATATCACTTAAAATGTTTCCCAAATCATAAATTTTATGGGACAATTGTGTTCAGGATGGTGGGTATACCCTAGTTGTTACATAAGTTTAATCGGTGTGGGGATTTAGTAAGAAAACATAAAAATGGAATATCTATATTTAAATTATTTGAATAAAACTGTTTTACATTTTCAAATCCATATAATTCGTGAATGGTGTCTCTGAATGAAAATCCAAGACAGATGTTGATCTTGTAAATGTGTGATTTCTTTAGGCAAAGCCCACTACTAAAAAAAGGGCACGGGATGTACTTCAGATATATCAGCGCTAAATAAAGCATCAATAAATGGGGGGGGGGATTTATCAGAAATTTTCCTGAGCGCTAATAAATGTTATGTTTCAAAATAAAATTCCTAAAAAATAATATTTTATTATATAAGTATATTTATATTGATATAAATACAATATATATTTTTTAAAAATGTTATAGATAAGTATATATAGGCTATTACATTTAATATATAAGAAATTTAGTCAAAATGGATTCATAATATTTTAAAAAATATTATTAATTAATAATTTTCTAATTACTATTGATTAAAAATCATTTAATAAAATTTTTAGGACAAAAAAAAATAAAAACATTTAATAAAAGATCCCAAATATGTTGAAAATGCACCTCAAACATCATACGGCCATAACTTTTGATTTGGGTGTTCGTTTGAGCTCTAACACATTTCAAATCGAAGCTTGCGACAAGATCTATGTTGCTGTGACCTGGGGGTAATCTGTTCAAGGAATTTTTGAGGCCATAATCGGCCCATAAGGCCTCCAAAACTGAGTTTTTAGTCAGGGTACCCTTATTTGTTAACATTCAAACATGTATAACTTCTGTTCCGTATATCTGTTAGACTTGTACCACATATCATATCGAATATTGATTCATTTTCATTGATTTTACTGGTTGTGGAATTGATGTGGGATTATTGATTATATGTTATGGTCGTTTTAACATTCAATGGATTTTCAAAGACACATATATATGTATTTATTCGTATATGTCTGTGTATGTGTGTGTGTGTCTGTGTGTGTGTGTGTTGTATATATGTATGTATGTATATATTTATTTAATTATAAACACACATATAAAATATATTTCATAACTGTATTTAAAACTAATATTATATGTATATATTAATATACAAATAAATATACAGATAAAAAATAATATGTAAATAAATAAATATATGTATATATATTAATATACGACTTAATATATATGTACTAATATATGAATAAATATAAATATATTAATATGAATCTATATCAATATACTAATAAATATAAATATATATATATATATAAAGGGATATACCATTAAATATCTAAAAAACGTAATAGCATAGTGGTAAAGGTGCAGCTACGAATGGTGAAGGTTGCGGGTTCGAGTTCGGTTGGAGGCAGAGGTGTTGCATGTGTGTCATGATGTAGGGGTGAAGGTCAGTGCACCAGAGACCTCCTAACACTGATAAAGAGGTGGTAAAATGTGGATAAAAGCTCTCCCCTAGCATTAGTTATTTTTTTTTGTTATATTTTTTTTACTTTTACCAGCCCTTTGAAAAGAGCTGATAAAGGACACATTTATCAGCGCTTTTCAGAGCGCTGATAAAAGGGACCCCCCTATATCTGCGCTGATATTTTTAGTGCTTTTTTTGCACTGATAAAGACCTATTTTTAGCACTGATATAGGCTGTTTTTGTAGTTATGGACTAACATTGGTCGACACTGGCTAATAATAGAATGTAGTTTATGGATTTAAATAAAATAATTGAATAAAAATTATTTTATATTAAATTATTTATAACTCATAAATGGTAACTCATATTAGATATATGGTAGTATCGTTTAGCTCTTGAGGGTGTGATTCTTTTAGGTGGAGCCTAACATTGGCCGGAACGACCCGACTATGAAAATTGGGTTTTGGGAAGTAACTATAAATAAAATAATTTAAATAAAAAGAATTATTTTATTTTAGATTCATCATAACTCAGAAACAGTAACTCAGAATCAAAATATAAGACCACCATTGAGTTTATAATGAGATGTTATCCTTATTCAAGTCATAAAATGGACTGACATCAGTCGGAGAAAAAATTTTATTTTTTGACTTTTAAAAAGAAAAATAAAATAAAATAAAAAGTTATTTTAATTGTTTTTTCATCATTGAGAATTGTCATGTCAGCATTGTGGTACAGTGATAGGGAAAGAATGAATTTCTTTAATGAACCTCATTAATTAGACAGTGTGACAATTCTACAACACAGCCTAATAGAAATGTTCATTTTCATTTGGTCAATTAAGACCCAAAAAAGAAATTTAGGATGGTTGGCACTATCCTATAATTTATCCAAGGATTTAGTGGGTAGAGATGACGAATAGCGATGGAAAAAATCTACAATAAAAAACACTGATGAATCAGATGATGGCGATGACAACCTCGTAGAGAAGACTCAGGACCATATATCAAAATATGACGAAGAATGATCATTATTGAGAAATATCTATTCACATGTAGATGTTTCTATTATAATTTATTTCATTTTCCCTGTTCTCCCACTCTAAAATTTGAACTCGAATCAACATCAGTTCTTATAAACCAACATCAGTTCTTATAAACTGATGCCAAAAATCAGTTCATGTGGGTCATCAACGTCATTTTTCATATAAAACAACACCAAAAGATAGGCACTGATGGTATTCGGCATAAGTTTTCATATAAATCGACTCCAAAGGTCAGACCTTGTGGTTCTTTAGAATCGGTTTTCATATAAACAGACGCCAAAAGTCAGGCCTCAATAATCTTCAACATCAGTTTTCATATAAACTGACACCAAAGATTGGGCCTCATGGTTCTTCAGTGTCAATTTTTTAGAAACATTGGACCAATATTTAGGCACATATGTTCTTTAGCATTAGTTTTAATATAAAATGACGCCAAAATTCTAGCCATGAAAGTATTCGGCGTCAGTTTTTTTAAAAACCGACGTAAAAATATAATGTTTTAAAAAAATATATTTTTCACATCTATTTTTGTTAAATCCAACGTAAAAACATTCAAAATCTTGATATTGGAATACATATGATTTCCCATGTTTTTATTTGAGTTCTTATTGAGCTAAAATGGACTTACAGATCAAAATTTATGGTCATCATAATTTGTTGCTCATTAATTTTCGATAGATACAAAATGATTCCAAGAAAACCTGAGAAACAAGAACTAAAAACTCAACCCAAAAAGGACACAAAATATAATAAACATAGATATTCAAACTAGTTTTAATTCTTTTATTGGTTTCATGTGAATCAATATCATGTTTGTTGTTTTTTCACTTCTTTTTAAGGAAGAACTCGTGTGGTAATGAAAATGGTGAGTGATAAGGAATTTTACACATTTTCTAATGAATCTCATGTGAATGTTTCATATATTTTTCTTGATCAGAATAATATATCATAACCATAATAAAAATATCAATATATTTAGGGATAATAAAAACTATAATAATGATTTTAAATTATGAAAACAAATACCGTGTACAAATCATTGATTGAATAATTTTTGAAATATTTATGGTATCGAAGATGTCAAAAATGATTGAAAAAATAGAATGAGACTGGTCTCTCTTGTCTTTGGTTGAAGTTATATGCATCCTAAATTAATTACCCATTCTTATAACTTTAATATAGAATATGTTAGGGGTCGATCAAAAGGGAACAATGGTGTGCATAAATTCAATTGAGTTAATACTTAATTAGGGTAAGTATGCAGAATTTATAGTTGATTGGGTTGATTTTGGATTTTTAATTGAAACTAAATTGTTTTAGAATGATGAAATGATTAACAGTTTTTAAATAAAACAATGGGTAAATTAAAAGAGTTTAAAATAGGAAGAAAAGATGTGTCGGGGATGTGGTGATTAAGGAGTACTTTTGGAGGTTGTTTAAATGGTTGTGTTGTTCATAATAATTCAATCATTTTAGATTTCATTTTGATACAAGATTTCATTGGTCCGGTTCCTTTTGTTTGGAATTAGAGCAGTTGACTCCTTGGTCTGGTAGTCAGTTTTCATAATTTTTCATTAAGTTCATACCATTATTTGAATTGGTTAAATCCTTCCAATAGTAATGGATGTTTTCACCATTACTTTTCTTTTATATTGCTGAGAATCCTTCCCTTTGTCCGCTAAGAATTCTCAGTTATATTAGACTGTGGTTTAAGAAGAGTAAGATGAGTTACGTTGATTCAAACACAACTATATAAAACAACATACAAATTATGACCCCATCATACACAACCCCAACACGAGGGGTTTAGTTGCACATGGAATGTGGGAGAGAAATGACACACGTGATACCTGATAGATTCATCGTGTAGGCGTTGAGGTAGGGTGTCGGTAGGTGGAATAGTGGAACTATGGCACCACGATGGCTCAGGAATAGTAGAAATAGAGCTCCTTCTCTCCTCCAATGGGTTTCCACCCCAAAATCCGTAGGGCAGGGCCAGTTTTCATATAAAAATAATGTACACAGCGTGTATAGAAAGTACACGCCGTGTACTTTTCGTCAACGTTCTTTGGCTCCAATTTCTCCACAGGTAGGCAGCCTAACATGCCATCGTTGACTTTCAAACATGGTGATGCCTGGTGTTTAGGTGTACACGGCGTGTAGTGCCGCCATACACAGCGTTTAGTGTCATAAGATTGGCTGAAAACCCCTTCTAGAATAGGAGACACGACGTGTAGAAATTCAAACACGCCATTTATCCTTCAACGGCCACATGGGCGTGTGAACTTTTCTTCGGCAACTTCCTCTTCTAGAAAGTAGTACATAATGTGTAGCACAGTCACAAATGGCGTGTATCTTCTTCATGGTGACATGGGAGTGTACTCCCTCCTTCAGACTGTGTCCCTGCCTGGATGTACATGGCATGATTAAAGGTACATGTCGTGTAGTTTCAAAATTTTCACAGACATCCCTGGATCTGTGTACTTGTCCAGAAAGCTCTTGAAAGTAAACAGATTCGCCAAAATCAAATAATATGTTCATAAAACAACATATATTTTATGAAAACATGTTTTTATTGAAAATTATATATATAGAAATATATACACAAATCAGGTGCATCATATTCTCCCCCACATAGTCGTTTGGTTTCCCTCAAGAAAAAACTCAACATCTAATTAAGAGAGCCTATACTTTAAAAGGAAGGAATTTAATTAATCTAACGTATAACTGATAAAGTTACAGAGGAAAAATTCTAAAAGGCACAAACGTATTAAATTCATAAGATAATAAAATCATGCCTCATATATAATACAATTAACTGCTCTCATCTTCTTTCAAAGATTTTTTCAACCTTTCAAAAATAAGCATGCCATTTGATGATTTACCTTACCAGTCAAAATCACACTCCACACTCAATATATTTTTATTCAGAGTTATGCTCAATATAAGTTATATATACTATATCCATATGTTTGAAAGATATCATGTACTCTACTTCAGAAAATTTGAATTACAAAAATCATGAGGGCTTTATCAATAAGGTTCAGATGTTTTTGTGCCTAAGGGTTGGTAGGTTCAGATGTGAAAAAAATATAAGGCTTGAAAAAGGAAGTAAAATTCCTTTAAACAATATTATATGATATTCAAAGTAATTCTCACTGAAAATACCTCCTTCAAAAGATCAGTCAAATGCTTTTGTAATCGTCACCATCTTCCTTAGGCAAGTATGATTCTTGGGAAAATAATAATAAGGTTCCCTTTTTGTTTGTTTGATTTTTTTTTTAATTACAAAACACATGGGAAACACTTATGAATACAATGATTAGATGTTTGGAACCCATTTTGCCCCAAATAATCAAGACTCACTCCCCCACACTTTATTTAGTGGTTGTGCACAAAATATACCATGTATTTCCAACTGCCTCTTTAAAGCTGAAACGAATAATCATGCAATGATTAAAGAGAAATAGGTTAGGATGGGAAATTGTCCTGTAATGTGGCTTTCAATAAAGGATATTCATGGCTTCTATGGGATTAACGAAGATTAAATTTAGGGTAGGTCTCAAGATAGAGGGGTTGAAACAATCTAATGCCTCAATCATTTTAATGTAATTCAAAAAAATTTCTTCATGTTTTGAAAAGAAAACATTCAAATTCTGGTAGTGGTGCATATCCTAATAATCTCTCAAGAAAGAGGGTATT
The DNA here is from genome assembly GCA_963277665.1 of Viscum album. Taxonomy (NCBI): domain Eukaryota; kingdom Viridiplantae; phylum Streptophyta; class Magnoliopsida; order Santalales; family Viscaceae; genus Viscum; species Viscum album. Next base: position 1,719,297,683 of record OY728130.1, read on the forward strand.
AGAAAAGAAATACGAAAAAGGGTTTAGAATACTCTCAGGAGTGGAAAAATAATAAAGGGACAATCAGGTCATGACATGCATATAAATGATTAGCCTCATCAATGTAATTTATTCAAGGATGAAATGTTTAAATTGAAACTACGTCAGCAATCATTTTAAAATAATTAATTACTAAAATAATCTTGCAACATTTCCAAAAGTTCCTACTGATAAATCTAGCATTTATATGAATGATTAAACAAAGTTTATTTACATTTTCAAATATAGAGTCTAATAATGATGTCTCATAGATTAGTGTAAGGGAAAAGACAAAGGAGAAAGATATAGATGCTCCCCAAAACATAATATTTCACATGGTCCACCATGAGAAATATGAAGGTAAAGGGTAGGAAATGGGGAGAAATTGAGGACAAAATGAGGGAAAACAGTGGAAGAAGTAAATCCAAAAAGATAGAAAATAGAAATGGAAAAATACTCCCCTCATGAAAAAGTGCTGGCCAAGGTGCTCCATGATACCGGTGACTGGTGAGGAAAAAGAAAACTAAAAACATGCACGACATCACAACATAGAAAATGACAGAAGAGATATATAAGTTAATGAAAAATTTCACTATCATGGGGTCGCATCAGGGGTGGCATCATCCTGTACAGAATCTGCTGGTAAAGACGGCTCAGGAGGCATGGAAGTGGGAGGCCCAGACTCTGCATCGGGAAGGGGAGCTAATGAAGTAGGAGTTGCAGGTGCTGGACTCGGCGAAGGTAGCACAATAGCAGGCCCTGGCCTGGTAGAAGTGGTAGCAACAGGGCTCACCATAGTCAGTAGAACGAAATCTGTGGCCTGTGCAGGATATGGTGGTGGAGCAGCAGCAGAAGGGCCAGGAACGTAGGAAGAGGATTCTGGCTGTGGCAGTGGAACACAAAGATGCGGAGCAATATGCACCAACAGATGCTCCATCCGGTCCTGGAGGCCATCCAAACGAATCAAATGGCGTTAAATGGTGTCCTGGAAGATGATGATATGAACTAACTTCTTCTCCATCGTGGCTAGGTGGAGGGAAAGGGTCGAATAGACCGAGGGTGTGGGGGTAGGTGGGATTGGGGATGGGATAGAAGAAGGATGGTCGGAAAATGTGGGGTCAGTAGGAGGTGGGTGAGGTGGAGAAGCTGGTGAGGGTGGGGAAGGAGGACCGGGGACAGTAGCTAGGGCAGGGTGGTTAACAGGTGGCAGAGCATGAGCCTGAGCAAGGATGTAGGCACCCCATACTACCGGAACAATCCCATACGAATGAGCATGAGGAAGTCCATCCGCTAGGGTGAACCTATCAAATCATGAGGTAATTAGGGATCGAATTCCCCTATGTGGTGGGCAAGACAGGTGGTGTAAAACTCGTCGTTCAAGTCGCCCTGATAGCTGGAAAACACAGAGTGGAAATATGAGGCAGCAAGATAGGGGAGGTCCGGGTAGTCGTGCTGGATGACATAGGTGAGAAGCTCCATGTCACGGCTGGTCACAACCCCCATATCCTCATGCCGGGGGGAAAAGGATGACATTGAAGCACCTGTGGGTGAAGCGAAGGACGAGGTCAGCTATAAGATTTCTCTTCATGAAGTGGGGGAGTACTAGTGGTCAGGACCAGTGATCTCCCGCCACATGGAAATGAGGTCAGAGCGCTCCGGCTAGGTCAAGTCAGAAAAGGGGGGTGGGGTGATAGGATGGGGGTAGAAGCCACACCCTCGGCCAAACTCTATCATCATCCGAGAAAAACGTCGGTTGCCTAACCGGAATCGAACTACAGGCACCGCATCGCCAGGTGTCTCTCGGTACTTCACTCCATCGAACTCAAACAAGGCCACAAACTCCAAAAAAAATCACGGAACACATGAGTGTTGGCCTCGAAAAAATCAAGGAGTGTGGTGTGCCCGAGAAGCACCTCCAACTCCTCCCAAATACCGAGCCACTGCGGAATGCTGCTGTCGGGGTACCAGCCACTCAATGGTATCAGCATAATAGGGAAGCGTTGGAACCTGTCTTATGAGAGGTTGGTGACCGGGAATACTGTGTAGGGATAGGGAGCACCTACAGGTCCCGACCCAGGTGCCGGTGTAGCAGCAACGTCTGGCTCTGGAGGTGGATCTGCAGAAGTAGAAGGTGGCTTGGTGGAAGGTGTTCTCGAAGAGGGACCAGCTTCTAAGGATGATGGTACATGGAAAGTGGACGCTAGTGTAGCAGAAGTAGTCTCGGCCTCATATGAGGGAGTGAGTGGTGCCAGAATGGCCAGTGGAGGGAGCTCAATGACCGAAGCATCGGGGTCCGGTTTCGTAGGTGTTCAGAGTCATATCTGACAAAAACTGGACTCCTCGCCCTCAGTGGCGGAGGCTGGCCACTTCCTACATGAAGGATCATGATCTGCCATATCCTGAAATTGAAAGGAATAGAAAAAAAACAAAAGAAAAAGAAAAAAGAAAGAAAACAAAACAAGAAAATATTTGAGAAAACTTTAAAAAAAAAGTAGACGATGTGTCCTCTAGAGTACACGGCGTGTAGTCAAAAATGGAGAGTATCCCGTGTTCTCTGGAGAGACATTCCAAGGGTGAAAAACATACCATGGAAAAGTACACGGTGTGTACAAAACATACACGTCGTGTTCACTCAATGTATTGGTGGTCGTGTGAACCAATTAAACGGCCATGTTATTATCAGTTCATAGAAAACAATACACGTCGTGTAAGTAAAGGAAACGGCGTGGACTAGACACGAATAACATGGCCATATAGAGGGTGAGACATGGGCCAGTCAAAAATCACACAGAAACAGAGTGTGCCGAACACACATGTCGTGTATAGCAATATAGGGTGATAGGTCATGTAGAGGGTAAACACGGGTCGTCTACAGATATAATGGAAACGTCATGTACTGAACATAAACACCGTGTTCTCGAACATGGGGTGATATGCTGTGTTATGTGATGCACAGGGAGGGTCCATGGGAAATGGCCTACATGGTGTGTACCGATCATACACGCCGTGTATGAAAATGGTGGGTGAGGCCCTGTGAAATGGTGTACTCGGGCATGATGAAAAGGAAACAGTGTGTACCAAACATACACACTATCTATATTCAAATTTCAAAATATTTTGTGTATGACCATGTACAAAAGTACACGGTGTGTGATCTTCATTTCGTGGCCGTGTACTACCGAAAGCGAAATGGTCGACCGATCTAGAAAACACCCAAAATGAGTCTAAAAACTTGAAACAGAGGGTGTAGAATGGTGTACCTGGATCGAAGATCACAACGTGAGAGGAATCAGAACATTAAACACTCCAAATCGATAGATCTGGAGAAGTGGGGTTCGGGTGGCGTTCAGGAGAAGAAATGGGAAGAAAGGAGAAAAATGGGGCGCCTGTGAGACACGACCTCAAGCTAGTGGATTGTAACTTATATAGCCGAGGTACATGGCGTGTATGATTGGTAAACTCCATGTATCCCGTTTTTTTAATAAATAAAATTATTATAGTAGACTATATAATTATTATTATTAATAATTAAAATAAAATAGATATTTCTACAAATTCTAATATAAACCTATACATGACGTCTATCAGTAAATACACACCGTGTGTTTTAAAATGAGAAAAAGTTTAGTACAACCTTTGGTCTGGTGCTTGGGGCGGGATTTGAACCGGCGATCAGACGATTCGAACGGACGCCCTCACCCACTAGAGAAAAGGTTGTTCTGCTATCCAAATTTATTAAATATATATATTTATTCTATACGGCCTATACAAATGGAGAGAAAGAAAGCATGGCGTGTGGTTTTTATTTATGAAAGGTTGCGGGTGAATCATGGAGATTAGTGTGATTCGAAATCGGGTCTTTTGAACCTGGTTCCAAGACCCTTCCAATTAGCCAACTTCACCCGCATGTAATTTCATATTTTTAAAACGTTTTAAATTTATATTCGAAAAATTATGGATCACACAGAGTATATCGGGATACAAGTCGTGTGGTTTTATTAAAATAACAAATGATGGAAATGTGACGATTTATGGAGTCGAACCTAGGTCTTCTGAAACCGGACTACGATTCTAGCCAACCTGTCCATCCCCATCATGGGTTTTATTAAACACATTTATATATATACATATATGGAAACTAACACACATGCCGTGTAAATAATAGGAGGAACCTTGTGCCGAAGGTAGGTCTGGAGGATTAAAACTAAGGACGGCTCGAATAAACTCCAGTGACTTTTCCATCAGCACCGACATCATCCCTAGTTATTTATTATTTATTATTAATATTTATAATATTAGGATTAAAAATTAAAAAAATAAGTACATGCCATGTATATAAGTGGGACACGGTGTGTAACCTATGGGTTGCCTCCCAGGAAGCGCCTTTGTTTTAGGTCGTTGGCTCGATCTTCTTACCTTGCTTACCTGATATTTACTATGTATAATGGTCCCAATAGTAGCCGCCCTGGCCATCTAGTAGTTGCAAGTTCTCTGGATCTTCTTCAACAGGAGTGTTTGGAATGTTAAAATTATCATAAATATAGGAACATACTATATCATCCACCAGCTGGTCATCCAATGTAGTTATTGCAGAAATCCTCATGATCAGACGATGATGTCTTCTTGATAGCTTTGAGAACATTGTAGGAGACTCTCTCGTATCCTACCTAGAAAATCATCTCTCCTTAGTGCAGATCAATGAGTGCCTTCCCAGTTTCCAAGAAAGGTCTTCCAAGTATAAGAGGTGCTTCCTGGTTATCCCCATGACTGGGATGATGAAATCAGCGGGAAGGATCAGCCTACCCACCTTGACCAGTACGTCCTCTAGTAGTCCCTTCAGGTGTTTGATTGATCGATCATCATGTTGAAGGGCTACGTGGGTAGGCTTGATCTCGATGAGTCCCAAATTCTTGAAAACTCCAAGGGGCATGAGGTTCACAATAGCCCCTAAGTCGTAGAGGGCCTTCCAAACTCGCAGGATCCAATCAAACAAAGAATGGTGAAACTAACTATATCATCGAGTTTGGGAGGAATGGAATGTTGAACCACCACAGAGCACTCCTTTTTTAGTGAAATAATGCCCAACTCCTCCATCTTACTCTTATTCGAGATGATTTCCATCCTGAATTTTGCGTAGGTGGGCGTCTGAGTCAGAGCCTCTGAAAATGGGATGTTGATATGTAGCTTCTTGAACACATCGATGAATTTGCTGAACTGGTGGTCCAGCTTCCTCTGCTTCAATATTTCTGGAAAAGGTAACACAGGTTTGAATGGTTGGATTACTTCCTTTTCATTATTATGCAAAGCCTCCTTCTACGGGATTTTGGATGAGGAGGGGACAGTATTGGTACCTTATTCATCAACAGTGTTTGTGGATGCACCGTGCTGTGTGAATTGGTTCTGTTGGAGTTCTTTTCCACTTCGGATCATGATAGCATTATCCTCCTCCCTTGGGGTCTTTTCGGTGTTCCCCGATAGTGTACTGGGCTCTCTCCCTGAAAGTTGGTTTTCCAGCTGGCCAATTTGATTCTCCAAGCCTCAAATTGAAGACTCTTGATTTTAGAACCGTGTCTTAGTAGTAGATATGAATTTAGTCATTAGATCCTATAACCTTGAGTTGTTCTCTTTTTGATGTGGTTGTTGATCCAGTGGAGGAGGTGGCTGTCGTGGCTGCTGTGGAAGAGGGTTTTAATACCCTAATTGCTGATAAGGACCCTGTTGGGGTTGTTGTATCCTTTGTTATTAGTTCTGGAATGGAGGCTGGTTGTAGGTGGGCAGTTGCTGAGGCGGAGGATTCTGCTGTTGTTGGCCCCAACCAGTGTTCTGTTGATCTCTCCATGCCGGGTTCTGGTACTCTGGTAATGGTTGGGCCCTCGATTTTGCGAAACATAACTCACTTCGCTCGTCGAAGGGCCTCCAGTCGAACCCAAGGATTCTCCAATGATTTTTTTATCACCACGGTCGCCGCATGTTGGATGGTGCACCGCATGAACTTGAGAGACTCCTTTGAGGTTCAAAGGGTCGATTTTCTTGGACACAACGTCCGTCTTAGAAGCTAACATAGTTGTAGCGTCAATATTTTGCATACCTCGATTTGAGTCCCCTGCTCGGAGTGCCACTGGAAGCTGTTTCCTGACATATCTTCCAGTAGTTCGAATAGTTCTTCGGGGGATTTCTGCATGATCGTGCCTCCAGCAGCAGCGTCCACCACAGATTTGGTATTCGTGGTAAGTCCTCTGTCGAATGTCTGGACTTGCATCATGAGTGGGAGTCCGTTGTGGGGGAATTTTTGTAACCTTTCTCAAAACGTTCCCAGGACTCATACAACGACTCGGAGTCATGCTGCTGGAAATTATGTATCTCATTCCGGAGTGTATGACAACCCTGATTTTAATAAAAACATAAACATGATTTATTACATAAACATCACATGATATAACATAGAAGATTGAGATTTTTAGTGTCTTTGGGGGTTAGATTCATTACATAAAAATGTAAAACAAGAAATGCAACATCTTTATTGAAAACATCCTTTACATGACAACTATATTCCTTCGTACTTAGCATTGAATTGTATAACCTGAGGACATGCATAAGAAAAGGGTGAGCTATAAATCTCAGTAAGGCAGTACACATGGAATAACATGAGGATTAAAATAAATGTTAGACAATTGGAATATCAATAGAGCATAAGAAAAAAATGTACATAAAGGCATGATAATACTTGATAATTATAAAATGGAAATGTGGCAACAACACTTAACATGGAATTAGCATGAGCCAAGGATCACTGCACATGGAGCATGAGTAAATCCACATTGCACTTAAAGAACAAGTAAACCCTCATTGAACTTGAATTATCATGAGTCAACACTCATTGCACATGACGTATCATGATACTATACTTTACCCAATGCATTGGAGTGCTATAAGGGCACACCCTTCTTAAACATTTCATTTCATGCATAAGTTTGCAACATGGATCATAAAACACAGATTCATAAAACATAATCATTTATTCCATGATAAAACAATGAGTAATTCATACATGAAACTTTACAATCTATAAGTAAATGTTCATAAAGGAGAATACCGTTGATGGAGAATTAGGCATGGTATTCACTACACAATGACATTGGCTTAGAAAATACGTGTGATTTCAACAGCGTAATGGCGTGACATAAGAATTCATAAAAATGGTTGATGAGAGAGAAAGGGGTTCCTCATAATATTAACATGTAATTAATAGTATGTAGGTCATATTGATACATGTCCTAAAAATTTGTAATGGAATTTAGATTCATGATTCAAATGTATTTCTTGAATGTAAAAGTGGAGGGAGAAGTTCCTTTCGGAATTTCGGTATAGTAATGGGTGTACATGGGAGGCATTTAATGAGATATAAAGGGTCTCCCATAATTCAAACATAAATAGGGAAATATTAGGGAAGTGAAAAACCATACCCGAATATTTATAATTTAAATTGAAAGGGAAAAACAACTTAAAGAAAATTGGAAAAAAATGAGAAAGGAAGAAAAAACCCTTACTTGGAAGTGTGCTTCCAAAGGATAGAGAGAGGATTGTGAGAGGATTATTGGGAGCTTGGGGAACCTTGGGAGGATTATAGAGAGAGTTTGGAATAGGTTGGTTGAACTCCAAAGGCATTGAGTGAGGAGGGAGTGGGAACTTGGGTGGGTTAATATAGGAAAGGTGAGGGAATTCTTTATTATTTAGGTTTGGGACCCCTTATATTATATTAATCCAAACCACAAACCATCCCATGGTTTTTGCCCATGTTTTTTGGAAAAGGGAAGAGGAAAACAATATTTTATTAGGACAAAGTCCTAACCTCTTAAAATATTAGTGTTGCTTATGTGGAGTTGAGTCACACTCCCATGGAAATCAATTTAAAAAGACAAGGTGTTTAATAAGTCTTGAGGGGTCCATTAATGCTTTGAAAAGTAATCCAAACAAACCCAAAATCACATTATTTTAATGGTAAAACTTATATTGGCCTAACATAAATATTATATTATTTTATTAAAACACTATTGGGTCATTATGATGTCATAAAATACACTATATATTTAAACGGTATTTAATTTTTACTCAAAAATTTGTCTGTCTCAAAAAATTATAAAAAATTCACTGTTGGATAATTTCGACATCCTGATTCCAAAAATAGAATTTATTTTATCTAAATAATTTTCTAAATATGTTAATTTTCACTTTTAAAATAAAAACCGACATTTATCGAAAATTCACGGGTTTTGACAAAAATGGCTTTCAAAACATAATAAAAATTATAATTGCATTCATACAATTTTATGGTCATTTATATATAATAAAATTAATCTAATAATAATATTAATAATATTTTAATAAAATATTATTTAATTCAATAATCCATTAATTCTAAAAAAAATCTTAATTAAATAATAACTAAAAACGGCATTTTTACTTTAAAAATTCATTACAATGTATCAATAATGAAAATAAATTATATTCATTATTATATAAAATAATTATGAACCTGATCAATGTACTATCGATTAGTTAAATAACCCCTTAAAACAGCCGCATAATACCTAAGTGTAAGGTGTGCGATGGTGACAGACTCTTCTGGTGGATCAGATAACATCGCTCGAGTGGTAATTTCTATCAACTTCCACTTCTCCCGTAGACGGTCCTGTTCGATCTTGAAATGATGAAGCTTAGATTGGGCTTGGTCAAGAGCAATGCCCAAGGATGCCACCTCTTTTCCGAGCTCTGATAAATTGGCTTCATATGGGGAAATTCTACTGGATGAGTCCATCACTTCCTTTGTCTAAGTAAAATTGGATGTGTTAAAGCCCTATATTTATACTAATCATGTGATCACTGTTCAATGGCTATAAAAGTAATGGTCACAATTCTTATCATAAAACCAATGGAAATGAAATTTTATAAAAACATTTTATATAAAGAGATATTTAATAATATCAAGAGGTATTTTCCATTAATGAAACTTTGGGTCGTTACAATATTCCCCCATTAATAAATTTCTCCCTCGATATTTTCCATTTCCCAAACTAAAATAGATGTGGATAACTCAGCTTCATCACTTCCTCTGATTCCCAATTCGCTTCTTCAAACTTGTGGTTTCTCCACAAAACCTTGACGAGGGACATTGTCTTATTTCGTATAAATTTTTTCTCTACGATCTAAGATCTTCACTAGTTGCTACTCATAATAGATATCATCTTCCAATTGTACCAACTCAGAAGAGAATACATGTGAAGGGTCTGGTATGTACTTTCTTAAGAGGGATACATGAAATACATCATGTACTTTGACCATAATACGTGGAACTTCTAGTCGATAGGCCACAACCCCGACATGATCAAGAATCTTGAAGGGGCCGATGTACCTTGGACTTAACTTCCCTTTCTTTCTAAACCTCATGACCATCTTCCATGGAGATATGCGTAGAAAAACCATGTCTCAATCTTTAAACTCAAGGTCTCGTCGATGATTATCTGCATAACTCTTCTGTCGACTATGGGCTACCTTGATATGCTGATGAATGGTTTTCACCTTCTCAACCATTTCCTTGACTATTTTGGGTCCAAGAAGCTTACGTTCACTGACCTCATCCCAACATGCCAGTGTTATGCACCTTTTCCCATACAGGGATTTTTATGGTGCCATTTGGATGCTCAAGTGGAAACTGTTATTATAAGAGAACTCAACCAGAGGAAGATGTTGATCCCATCCTCCTTTAAAGTCCATTGAGTATGCTCTCAATATATCCTCAAGTGTTTTGATAGTCTGCTCAGATTTTCCATTAGTTTGAGGATGATAGGCCATACTTATGTTCAGTTCAGTATTCAGATCATGTTGGACACTACTCCAAAACTTATAGGCGAATCTTGGATCTCGGTCAGACACAATAGATAGTGGTACTCCATGAAACCTTGCCACTTCCCTGATATAAATCAATGCCAGTTGATCTAATGAGAAATCCTCTTAAATAGAAATGAAGTGTGTAGACTTTGTATGATGATCCACAACAACCCATATTGGATTCATGCCTTTGGATGTCCTCAGAAGTCCGGTGACAATGTCCATGGTGATGTTTTCCCATTTCCATTCTCGTATGGTAAATGGTTGCATCATCCCCTTATACTTCTGCCACGTGACCTTCACTTGCTAACCAACCAGGCACTTTGATGTATAGTCAGCAATCTCTTTCTTCATATTATCCCACCAAAAGTTTTCTCGGAGATCTTGATACATCTTTTCCATCCCTGGGTGAAAAGAGAAATTTAAACTATGTGCATCATTCAAAAGTTCCTTCTTCAGTTCAGGAATTTATGGGACACATAGTATTTTCCCAAACCGCACAATTCCTTCTTCATTAACATTAAACTCCGAGGATTTCCCTTTTTCGATAGCTTCCACTTTTTCTTGAATTCCCACATCATCTTTTTGAGCATCCTTTAACCTTTCCAAAATGGATGGTTGATCAATCATCTATGAAAGGATTGATGATGTTCCATTATCTATGATTCCCATGAACATCTTCATCAAGTCTAAGAAGATTTGATCCTTTTCAATTCTCATCATTGATAGAATCACTGTATCCTTTCTACTTAGGGCATCTGCCACCGTGTTCGCTTTCCCGGGGTGGTAATGGATTGAACAGTCATAATACATGATGAGATCTATCCATCTTCTCTAGTGCATATTAACCTCTTTCTATGTGAATATATATTTAAGACTCTGGTGGTCAGTATATATCTCACATTTCTCCCCATAGAGATAATACTGCCAGATTTTCAAGGAAAAGATCACCGCTGCCAACTCCAGATCATGCTTTTGATAGTTTCGCTAAAAGATTTTCAACTTCCTTGAGGCATAGGATATCACTTTATCATTCTGCATCAGCACACATCCTAAGCCCTTCTTTGATGCAACAGTAAATACCACAAAAAGATTCCCACTTATGGGTAAGGTGAGCACGCGCGTAGTGATAAGCCTCCTTTTTAACTCGATGAAGCTTTCTTCGCATTCATCACCCCATGAAAACATTACTCCCTTTTGAGTTGTCTTGGTAAGAGGGTTGGACAATCGTGAAAAATTTCTCACAAATCGTCGATAATATTTAGCGAACCCCAAGAAGCTACGGATATCCATTACCGATGTTGGCCTCGTCAATCCCTCAATTTCCTCTGTTTTGGAGGGATCCACATATATTCCATTGCATGTAATGATATGGCCCAAGAATGAGACCTCCTTCAACCATAACTCAGACTTGCTTTACTTTTCATAGAGCTTATCCTTGTTCCAAGTCTCTAGTACAGTTCTTAAATGCTCCTCATGATCCTCCTTGGCTTTGGAGTATATTAGAATATCATCTATAAAGACTACCACATATTGGTCTAGGTAATCTCTAAAGACTCTATTCATCAAGTCCATGAAGATTTCTGGAGCATTGGTGAGTCTGAAAGGCATTACTATGAATTCATAGTGCCCGTATCTTGGGCGAAAAGTAGTCTTGGGGAAATCTTCCTTCTTCACCCTTACATGATAATATCCCGATCGCAAATCTACCTTGGAGAAGTATTGTGCTCCACGCAGCTGATCGAACAAGTCATCAATTCTTGGGAGATGATACTTTTTCTTTATCTTGATTTTGTTATGTTCACGATAATCGATGCAAAGTCGCATTAACACATCCTTCTTCTTGACGAAGAGAACTGGTGCTACCCATGGTGAAGCACTTGGGCATATAAAACCTTTATCCAAATTCTCCTATAGTTGTTTCATAAGCTCTTCATTATCTACAATTGAAATTCAATATGGAGTCTTGGATATTGGTAAAGCCTCGGGTATATGTTCAATTGAGAATTCAACATCTCTTCTAGGAGGAAGACCAGGCAGTTCCTCGGGAAACAGTTTAGTGAATTCCCTCACAATAGGAATTTCTTCAAGGATGGTTTCTTCCTTGAACTCAATCATCTGAGACATATATGCATGCTCATAAGGCAATAATATCCACTCTTGAGATGATGGAGCTAAAGGAGATTCATCTTTCTCCTTACACTTGTAAAGAATTAGGGTTTGATTCTCCATACAGAGTGTGATTTCCCGCTCCTGACAATTTATGTTGGATCTATATAAGGAAAGCCAATCCATGCCAAGAATTGCATCAAATTCTACCAGACGGAGTATGACGATGTTCATAGAGAAATTCAATCCACAGATTATAACATGGTAGGACTTATGTTCATGGGATGCAATGATTGCCCCATTTTCCGTACTCACCAACATCGTCACTTCCATGGTTTGTGGTGGTGCTGAGATTGTTCTACTAAACATTTGAGATATAAAATAATGTGTAGAACCTGAATCAAAATGTATGTTCTCTATTCTTGAATGAATAACTAGAGTACATGTCACAACATTGTTTTCGGGTTTACTTCGGCATAAGTGATGGAAAAACCTCTTCCTTACTGCCTTGGAGGTTTTTGGTTGTCTCCGAAAACCCTTGGATTAGTGAATTGATTTTCAAAATGACCCGGTTCTTTGCATTTGTAGCCTTGAAAAATGTGTTGAGGTTCGAACGGAGCATTCCTCTCCTCTGTCGCGGCGGTGGGTCTTTCTTGCCGACAGTTAACAGCTAGGTGCCCTTCTCTTCCACACCTGAAGCATTTTCTTGTCCACTTAAGACAATTTCCAGGGTGCTTCTTTCCGCACTTTTGGCAAGTGGGGTGCTGGATCTTCTTAGAACCATTGGATTAATCCATCGACCCACCAGCATTGAAGTCCACCTTATGCTTCTTATCCCCATGATACCTCTCTGATTCTCCGATCTCCATTTCGACCTTGAGGGCACATCGGACAATTTCCTCATAGCTGTAGAAGTCACGAATCACTAATTCTTTCCGCAGTCTAGGCTTCAGCCCACCAAAGAAGCAGTCAAACTTGAATTCGGGGGTAATGACAAAGCCAGAAGCATACCATGCACGTCTTGTGGAATTTTCCTCATATGCTCCAATATATTCTTCATCTTTTTTTCTTCAGGGAAAGGAAGTGCCTTTCCATCTTAAGCCGGAGGGTGCGCAGAAAATATTTATCGAAAAAAATCTTTTAAAAATCCTTCCATTCCAACGCCTTGATCTCCTCCTCAGGCTTCATATTTTTTATCAACATCCACCATTGATCAGCTTCACCCTCCATACGATATGATGCCACGAGAACCTTCTCATGTTCAGAACAATGAAGGATGGAGATGATCTTTTCAATGTAGTTGATCCATTGTTCAGTGATCGTGTTATCGGATGATCCACTAAAAGTAGGAGGCCATTGTCTCATGAAGCTCTCGATAGAGACTTGTTATTTCTTGTGGGGGTTTGGAAGTTCCTCTTGAACCGTGTTTCTATTAAAAATGTGAATTAGCTGAGAGGGAAGCGTGAAAAAGTTCATGATTCCAACTCTCATTGGATTGGGCATCTCATTAGTACATTCATCACACTGATCTTTACAACGGTTGTTAGCTCGAGTCCTCCTATTACCATCCATTGGCTGGAATAAAAGGACAGTTAGGGGTAACACATAAAGGGTAATCCAAAGACAAAAGTTGGTGAATTATAAATAAACTATCATTTCCTTAACTCATGATTCTATAGGCTTCAATCTAGGATTTTCATGATCTACTTTCTAACATATATTCGTAGTGGAATTTTTTTAATTCCCTTAATAAGGGTTCATACTGATCTTGTGAATTTATCAAAGAATATCCACCAGGAGTGTCATAACAAAGAGTGCAGCAAGGCCCGTTGTCATGCACCAGTTCCTGTTCGAGTCTAGCTCAAAGTGGTGTTTTCGTGTTTTACCCCTAGGATACATTTGTGCCAGAGCCACCTATACCTGCTCGTATCTAGACATGGATTTATTTTCTTGATAACCCACTTACTCAATACTCACCAAAACATAGGGACGTTTTTATTGTACTTAGTCTTGTATCTAGGGCTTTACTAGGGTTTTCTATTCGTAATCCCAAAAATAACCAAACCTATCCTCTTATACAAACTAGGGGAACCCTACATTTATTACAAACATAAACATGATTTATTACATAAAACATCACTTGATACAACAAAGAAGATTGATAGGTTTAGTGTCATTGGGGCATAGGATCATTACATAAAAACTATAAAAATGAAATACGACATCTTTATTGAAAACATCCTTTACATGACCACAACATTCCTTCGTACTTAGCATTGCTTGGGATAACCTAAGGACATGCATAAGAAAAGGGTGATCTATAAAGCCCATTAAGGAAGTACACATGAAATAACATGAGGAGTAAAATATATGTTAGAAAATAGGTATATCAATAGAGCATAAGAAAGACATGAACATAATGGCATGATAAAGCATCATAATCATAACATTGAAATGTGGCAACAACACATAACATGAAATTAGCATGGGCCAAGGCTCATTGCACATGGAGCATGAGTAAATCCTCATTTCACAAAAATCATGAGTAAACCCTCGTTTCAATTGAATCAGCATGATTCAACACTCATTGTACATGATGTATCATGATAAAATACTTTACCCAATGCATTGGAGCACTATAAGGGCACACCATTCTTAAAAATTTAATTTCAGGCATAAGTGTGACACATGGATCATAAAACATGGATTCATAAAACATAATCATTTATTCCATGATAAAGTAATGTGGAATTCATACATGAAACTTTAAAATAAATAAGTAAATGTGCATAAAAGTGAATACCCTTGATGGTGAATTGGGCATGGTATTCACTACAAAATGACATTGTCTTAGAAAATCGGTGTGATTTCGGTAGCGTAACGGCATGACATAAGAATTCATAAAAATGGCTGATGAGAGAGAAAGGGGTTCCTCATATTATTTACAAGTAATGGAAAGTAATTAGGTCATATAGATACATGTTCCAACTATTTTAATGGTATTTAGATTCATGATTCAAAAACATTGCTTGAATGTAAAAGAGGAGGGAGAAGTTCCTTTCGGAATTTCGGCATAGTAACAGGTGTACATGGGAGGCGTTAAATTAGAGAGAAAGGGTCTCCCTTCATTCAAACATAAAGAGGGAAATATTAGGGAGTTTTGAAACCATACCCCAACATTTATAATTGAAATTAAAAGGGAAAAACAACTTAAAGAAAATTGGACCAAAAATGAGAAAGGATGAAATAACCCTTACATGGAAATTTGCTTCCAAAGGCTAGAGAGAGGCTTCATCGGAGCTTCAGGAAACTTGGGATTATTCTAGAAAGAGTAGGGCAGTGGTTGTATGAACTCTAATGGCTTTTAGTGAGGAGGGAGTGGGAGCTTGGTTGGGTTTATATAGGAAAGGTGAGGTAATTGTTTATTATTTAGGTTTGGGACCCCTTATATTAAATTAATCCAAACCACAAACCATCCCACAGTTTTTTCCCATGGTTATTGGAAAAGGGAAGATGAAAAAATTATTTTATAAGTCCAATGTCCTAAATTCTTAAAATATTAGGGTTTCTTGTGTGGAGGTGAGTCATACTCCCCTGGAAATTAATTTAAAAAGAGAAGGTGTTTAATAAGTCTTGAGGGGTCCATTAATGCTTTGAAAAGTAATCCAAACAAACCCAAAATCACCTTATTTTAATGGTAAAACATATATTGGCCGAACATAAATATTATAGTATTTTATTACATCATTATTGGGTCATTATTATGTCATAAAACACATTATATATTTAAACGGTATTTAATTTTTATTCAAAAAATTTACTATCTTAGAAAATTATGAAAAATTAACTGTTGGATAATTTTGATGTCCTGATTCCAAAAATAACATATATTTTATCTAAATGATTTTCTAAATATGTTAATTTTCACTTTTAAAATAAATACCAACATTTATCGAAAATTCACGGGTTTTGACAAAAATGGCTTTCAAACCTTAATAAATATTATAACTGCATTCATAGATTTATAGGATAATTTATATATAATAAAATTAATCTAATAATAATAGATTATTATAAAAATATTATTTAATTAAAATATCCCTTAATTTAATAAAATATATTTGTTAATTAAATAATAACTACAAACACCATTTGTACATTAAAAACTATTTACAATGTATCAATAATGAAAAGAAATTATATTCATTATTATATACAAAAATAATGTACATGAACATAGTACTATCGATTAGTTTCATAAACCCATAAAACAGCCGCATAAAACCTAACAGTAAGGTGTGTGATGGTGACAGACTCTTGGGGTGGCTCGGATAACATCGCTCGAGTTGTAATTTCTATCAACTTCCACTTCTCATGTAGACGGTCCTGTTTGATCTTGACATGGTGAAGATCAGCTTGGGTTAGATCAAAAGAGAATCCCATGTACGTGACCTCTTTTCCGAACACTGATAAATGGGCTACAAATGTGGAAATTCTACTGCATGAGGCCATCACTTCCTTTGTCTAAGTAAAATTGGATGTGTTAAAGCCCTATATTTATACTAATAATGTGATCACTGTTCAATGGCTATAAAAGTAACAGTAAGAATTCTTATCATAAATCCAATGGAGTTTAAATTTTCTAAAAACATTTTATATAAAGAGATATTTAATAAGATCAAGAGGGATTTTTTCATTAATGAAAATTTTGGTCATTTTAGAGTGTCACCGTCTTTGATGGTGGAAAGTACATGGATAGAAATGCCTGGGATAGATCCTCCCAGGTGAGGATAGATAGTTTTGGTTGCCCCTTGATCCAATCTTTTGGCTTATCCCTTAGAGAGAAGGGGGACAGGCAAAGACGGATGGAGTCTTCAGACACACCGGTGTACCAAATGGTGTTGCAGATCTCCAAAAAGATAGAGAGATGAGCATTCGGGTCCTCGCTGGCCAGGCCTCCAAATTGGACTCTGTTCTAGATCAGCTGCATGATAGCAGGCTTGAACTCAAAGTGTGGAGCCTTGATCGGGGGACGAATGATGCCCGTATCACCTCCATGGATCGAAGGAATATCGTACTCTACAAGGGTACGTCTTGGAAGTTATTGCTAAAGGGGTGGAGCTTTCATGAACTGCTCCTGAGGGGAGAAGTGTGGTCGTGGGAAGATTTGCTACGGTGACCATTGGTAATCCCTTGGGATGAATTACATGAATGCTCCAGGAGGTTTCTCCGGTAGACAAGCAGCGATAGGCTTCTGATCCTGGTACTGATGCTCAGTCACAACAACTATGGCTGGTGCCCCCTCTTCCTTGTTAACCATGGGTTGGGGTTGATGGTTGTGAGTTTCTGTCTTTGTACGCCGACGATGAAGCAATGTTCGTTCGATTTATGGGTCAATCGGAACTAATTCCGAAGACTCGGCGCTTCTGGATCATGTAAGACATCTAAACCTAAACTCTAAGCTCTAAAAAACACAACCAAAATACCAGGCGTAACAATGGAAAAGTAAAAGAGAAAATTTGAAATTGGATTAGAAAAGATATTTTTGATAATTTTCTATTTTTATTTTAACATAAATCTATTATTAACACAATTAAAATTTTAGCACTAAAACCAAAGATATCCCCGGCAACAACGCCAAATTTTGGTCTCGCTTTTTGTTGGTTGAAGTTATATGTGTCCCGAATTAATTAACCATTCTTAGAACTTTAGTATAGAAAAAGTTTAGGATCGATCCACATGGAACAATGGCCTGCATAAATTCAATTGAGTTAATACCTAATTAGGTTAAGTATGTAGAATTTGGAGTTGATTGAGTTGATTTTGGTTTTTTAATTGAAACTAAATTGTTTTACTTTGAAGAAATGATTAACATTATTTAAATAAAACAACATTTAAATTCAAAGAGTTTAAAATATGAATAAAAGATGTGTCGAGGCTGTGGTGATTAAGTAGTACTTTTCCAGGTTGTTTAAATGGTTGTGTTGTTCATAATAATTCAATCATTCTGGATTTCGTTTTGTTACAAGATTTCCTTGGACCGGTTCCTCTTGTTTGGAATTAAAGCAGTCGACTCCTTGGTCCAGTAGTCAGTGTTCTTAAATCTTTATTATTCTCAGTCCATTATTTGAATTGGTTAAATCCTTCCAATAGTCATGGATGTTTTCACCGTTACTTTTCGTTTGTATCGCTGAGAATCATTCCCTTTGTCCGACTAAGAATTCTCAGTTATATTAGACAGTGGTTTAAGAAGAGTAAAATGAGTAACAACGATTCAAACACAACTACATAAAACAACATACAAATTATGATCCCATCATCCACAACCCCAACACTAGGGGTTTTGTTACACATAGAATGTGGGTGAAAAATGACACATGTGATACCTGACAGATTCATCGTGTAGGCGTTGAGGTAGGGTGTCAGAAGGTGGACTAGTGGAAAAATGGTACCACAGTGGCTCGAGAATGGTAGCAACAAAGATTCATCTCTACTCCAATGGTTTTCCACCCCAAAATTTGTAGGCCAAGGCCTCTTTTCATAGAAAAATAAAGTACACAGCCTGGATAGAAAGTACACACCGTGTACTTTTCATCAACGCGCTTTGGCACTCATTTCTCTACGGGTAGGAAGCCTAACACACTGTCTTTGACTTTTGAACACGGCGCCACCTGGTGGTTCGGTGTACACGACGTGTAGTGCCGCCATACACTGCATGTAGTGTCATACGTTTGTCCTACAACACCTTCTAGAATAGTAGACACAACATGTATAAATTCAAACATGTCATGTCTCCTTCAACGGACACATGGGCATGTAGACTTTTCTTCGGCAACTTCGAATTCTAGAATGTAGTACACGACGTGTAGCGCCGCCACACATGGCGTGTATCTTCTGCCTGGTGACATGGGCGTGTACTCCCCCTTTCGGTATGTGTCCCAACCTGGATGTACAGGGCATGTATAAAAGGATATGCCGTGTAGTTTCAAAATCTTCACAGACATCACTTGATCCGTGTATTTAGCCAGAAATCTCTAGAAAGTTAATAGAATCACCAAAATCAAAGAATATGTTCACAAAATAACAGATATTTGCTGAAAACATGTTTTTATTTCCAATTATATATATATATGGAAATGTATACACAAATCGGGTACATCATAGGTTCTATATATTTTAAATGAAAATATTTTTGTGGTTATGCATTAAAATTAAATTTGGTTTTTGAAAAGAGAAATGCCTGTTGTGAAAAACTTGATATATCAAACCCGCATATTTGGAATTTTATTTTTAACATCAGTTAAATTTATAAATGATGTTAAATATATTCTAATGTTTGTGTTTCAACATTGGTTACTGAAAAAATGAATCCAAAAAATGATTTTAAACATCGTTTATTAGAAAACCAGACGCCAAAATGGGACTTTTATCATCGGTTATTGAAGAAAACTGACGTTAAAAATCAGCTCTTCTAATAGTCAACTTCTAACAACCACAACGTCTGATAAGTAAGTTAGTTTGTTCTTAACTACCTATAAAATAGAAGCATGAAAAATTATCTACATATTTTTATATTATTAACGTCAGTTATTTGAAAACAAATATGCCAAAATGGAACAGTTAACGTCGGTTATTGAAAAAAACTGATGTTAAAAATCATGTTTTATAATGTTTAACTTCCAATGTCCATAACTTTTGATATGTATGTCTGTTGTTTCTCCATGACCTGACAAATAGAATATCAAGAAATTATTTAAATCTTTGGTTTTATTATAATGTTCCATTATTTGAAAAGATGACGCCAAAATGGGACTTTTAACATCATTTATTGAAAAAAATAATCGTTAAATATCGATTCTTATAATGTTCGACTTCAGACGTTCATAACCTTTGTTCCGTAAGTTCGTTTTTTCTTCAAGAACTATCAAATTAAAGATCAAAAAATTATCTAAATCTGTTTTTTATTATTAACATCGGTTATTTGAAATACTGATGAAAATTTATTAGTATTTATTGTCGGATATTGAAAAAAAACAGACGTTAAAAATCAAGTCTTATTATGTTCAACTTCCAACATCCATATATTTTGATCTGTAAGTCTGTTTTTTCTCCAAAACCCTTAATATAAAATATCGAGAAGTTATATAAAATTTTTATTTTATTTTTAACGTTAGTTATTTGAAAAAAAGATCCCAAAAAATGACTTCTAACATCGGTTATTCGAAAAAAATGATTTTAAAATTCAAGCCTTATAATGATCAACTTCCGACACCCATAACTTTTGATCTCTAAGTCATTTTTTTCTCCACAACCTATCAAATCGAAAATTGGGAAGTTATCTAAAAAATATATTGTATTTTTAATGTTACTGATTTGTAATGATAATCCCAAATACCTACTTTTAATTTCGGTATCTAAGAACTGGCGATAAATCATCAACGTTAAAACCCATTTTCCTACTAGTGTGCAACAAGAATGAAGATCATTTCTTCATTATTGTGTTATTTATGATCTCATGGTTCTCTTTATCCACATTATTCTTCTCATAAAATATGGAGTGGCATATGAAGTAGAATAACCAGGTTGAAGGGTTACAACTAGGCACGCCATGACATGGTTGAGAGACCCCTACAAGGTCATGGTGGTGGCACTACGAAATGAAATCTAGGCTACAACTGTAGGTGTGAGGTGGAGCACTGGAAGCACACTGTTGTGGCGACAGGAGCTGCCAATATCGAGGTTAGCTGTTAGCGGTAGGTAGTAGTGGACACCCAGCCGCTTTAGGGGCACACACGGCACAACAGCATGGTTTGTAGACCACAACGGAATTCTTGAGCCACAGAATTGCTACAATCCATGGGGGAAAATTGGTCCAAATTAGTGTTATAATAAAGAAGGGTGGTGCGGCTTGGTGCTGTGTTGGAGGAGCGGACCTTTATAGAATTTCATGGAGGATGTCTGGCATGCTGCCACCATTGGACCACAGACGGATTGCACACTATCCCTATGAGACCTCTTGTAGAGAAAATCATATGCCTACTAGGAATCCGAGAAGAGGGAGGCTTGGCCTACCATGTGAGCATGGCTAGTGCTGCAAACCGGGATGCTAGGTAGGCTTGACTGGAAAAAACACAACAAATAAATGTGGGTCAGGCCTATGGGAAAACCTGTCCAATTGGAAGCTTAGGCTAGGAAAGAACATGGACACCCTCTATAGTCTGGGCTAGATAAAACAAGGTAGAATGGTGACCCACTGGGCTGGAACCATAGCTAAACTGGTCCAAGCCCAGTAAAGCCCAATGTCCCTCGAAAAATGGCTTGGTCGGACTGGCCATTCTCATACCCAACTAAATCGAGTCTGGTCGGTTTAACCAATATATGACAAGGGGGACCCCTGGGCCAAGAGGGTTTGGACTGTCTTACTTGGTCAAACTGCACCTAGACACCACCATCCCATGTTTACTAAAACTCCGATATTATTTAGAACAAGATTTTAATTGATGCGACATCCGTGGTGTTGGAACCCGTGTGACCAGACGGTCATTTGTACATTACCTAATTATATTTTCATGACATTTGAGATGTGACTTATGGATTGAAGAATAAATTCTCTCAGAATCAAGTAATATAAGGGAAGGAATCCTATGGCTGGCAGTGACATGAATAATATGAAGAGCGGTTCTTAGGGGTCCAGCTAGCCAAAAAAAAAAGTGCAGGTATTAGGGATCCCACTGGTCTAGAGAACAGCAGGTCTATGTGATCTACCTGTCCTAGAGAAGAGTGGGTCTTAGTGAACTAGTTGTCTTATAGAGGAGTGGGTTTTAGTTATCCATATGTTTGAGAGATGACCATGTATTAAAGATCCAGATGGCCAAATATTAGTGGGTATTAGTGATCCAACTAGCCCAGAGATGATGGAGTCTATGTGATCCAGCTAGCACCAGAGACAATTGGGTCTTAGTGATCAATCTAGCCTAGGTGATGAGAAGTCCCAGATAATTAATCCCCCAGTAGTACGAATGGAATGATTTATGAAAGATAATTCTACTTCTTATACATTGAGTAATACCTTGTGTGAGTTGTTTTTCTTTTGGATCACACTTTCTTATTTTTTTTTGTGGTTATGCTTTGTGGTATTTCATATGTGGTCCCTATTGAGTGTTCTGTTACTCACCCCTACACAGGCCTCCCCCACACATATCATGTCTCAAGCATGTGATTGACGCATTAATATAGACCTTGGGGGTCTAGGACCAGGGTGCCCAGTGCGACAGGGTGGAAGTGATGTACATCTATGTCTACAGAAATCTATCCTCCAACTACCCTCCAGGTTAGGCTTGAGGATAAGAACCTTGTAAGCTGTACATTTCTAGTGGGTTTGGCCTTGTATTCTAGTCCCTTGTACTTTTCATTTTCACTAGAATTTTTGTAGTTATCTTGTGACAATTTTTTTTCTATGTATTTAACTTTATTCAGTTTGAGATGTTTTCGTGAGTACATGTTTATAGAAAAATTCCTTCCATTTTTGGGATATTCATATCCAGGGACAGTAGAAGTCATCTATCTGATAGAAGGAGGGATTGGGATAGTCATAAAATGAACCCTGGGGGACGTTTCATGACAAATTAGTTTTAATGTAGGTTAGTTCGACCAGAAGAACAATGATTTTGTAAATTTTAATGAGGAAACAATGTTAATAGTTTAGAGTTTTCATTTTTTTACTAGGGAGTCCAGTGTTGGTACGATGACTGAATTATTCGCACACTAGGACCTTGAATTCTGTTTTCCAGCCCAATACATGAAAAAACTGGTTGTATGAATCCTTGAATTTTTCCCCATGATTTTATTTGAGTCAGAGTCTACTCACTAGGTAAAATATATAAGTCGTGGTTCATTGTGATACCCTTCAAGATGCCTCCGTGTAGAAAACCATAAAATATTATATTGTGCGGCCACATGGATGGTCTGTATTTAGATACAGATTTAGTGTAGGTATTTTTACCCTTGATTGTACCATTAGGCAGTGTCATAGTGATACTATATCCTTTTAGTCAGCAGGTACTACCGTCAATACCGGTAGAGGATGATTATAAACTCAGTACCTTACATGTGTTCAATAGACAGAGAACTACCATGTTAATGGGAGAGACTGATCATGTGGTTGATGTGAATTGGCTGGAGGTGGTTATACGATTCTTTTTACTTGTAAGGACCCCACCTAACCTGATGGTAGTTTTAGTTGAGATCCTTCTACAAGACTCGATGGGGATATGGAAGAGTTTTTCTATCATTTCTCACGAAGAGACAATCCTCACATGGATATACGTTGAGAATATCTATAAATAGGATTTCAATCCAGAAACATTTCACTTAGTGTGCATACAAGAGTTGTTGCACTTACTGGAGGGCCGCCTGTTAGTGGTTGAGTACTCAATGTGGTTCACAGACCTCCCCCATTACTCTACAGATATAGTGTGAGACCCTTTCATTAGGTCCTAAACATTTGATCTGGGACTCAGAAGGGAGTTTATTGATGAATCTTAGGAGCATACGTTTCTACACAAACATAGTACATGGCCACATGGCTCATGATTTCATGACTCATAGTGCATGCGACCAACTGACATTTGAGAGAACTCCAAAGTAGAAACATTGATGACATACAATGTCATTATGGGTATGTACTGGATATCAGGATTTTAGGTTCAGATCAATTGTTTTAGACACGTAGTGTGGTTTGTATATGAATATTTGAAGAAGTTTTCTTTTATCAGAGAAAAGGAAAATAGGGAAGCACATGATGGACACATGCATAGGAGGGTTCATCCAATCAATTATTAGTTGGATATAATTATACTTGTATAAGTGGATGATACAAATACACGCATTTCCTATATTGGTGGACAAAGAAGGACATATTTATATAGGATATTTTTGGACTACCTCCTCATAGAGAGGTATACTTTTTATTGGATATATACCATAGGATACTAAAAATATATAAACTTATAAATGAGATGGCTTTCGTAGAGCTCTGGGAGATGACAATATAGTTAAATGACTTGCAGATGAAGGGGTTCGTAAGGCCCCACATCCCACTGTGGGTGTCCTAGTGAAGATTACCAAAGAGGATGATGGGATATTTAGGTAAATAAAGGAATTTTGGTGGCTAAACTAGGTGAATATAACGAACATGTATCCTCTACCGAGTATTGATGACCTCTTGGATCAGCTAAAGATCGATATATTGTTTTCTTAGACAGACCTTAGATCCATCTATCAAAAACATAGAGTAAGAGATTATGACATCTCAATGATGGATTTTAGATGTCGCTGCATACTCTACATGTACTTATTGGTTCTGTATGGCATGAAAAATTCCCCAGTAGTGTTAATGGAACTCATGATTAGATCATTTGGACGTATGTATAACAGACTATAGTGGTCCTCATTGGTGACAAATTAGGTTATTTAACATACAAGTTGGATCATGCGATACACCAAAAGCTGGTTCTGGTCACACTCTGAGAGAACTAGATTTATTGAACGATCTCTATGTGTTAGTTCAGCACATAAATGTTCCTCTTTTGGGACATGTCAACTTATAGGATGGATTTGTAGTAGATAGAGCAAAGATCGAGGGTATGATTCCAATAGAGCCCACTAAGAGTGTAACTGAGGTATTGAGATTAATTATATACGATGGTTACTAACGGAGGTCAAAACCCAAAGTCTCTAGAGTATTATCACCCAAGATGTCATTGAAAAAAAAAATGAAAACCCTTCATTTCTACATAAGGATTCTAGAAGAGCTCTCAGCAGCTGAAGCAAAGCATGATGAGTGATATTATCTTGTGGTTTCCAGAGGAGGGTTCCAAATATGTGGTGTAGAATGACATATCATGATCCAAGATTGTTTGTTTCCCGATGTAGGTAAAATAATTGATTGATTATGGCATACGATATTTGAGACCACATGAGAAGAACTATGTGACTCAGGACATTGAGTTGGTAGTGGTAGTCCTCAAATAGAATATGTGGAAACACAACCTTATTCATTAAAAATTCATCAAAATATATTATCATAAGAGTATCATGTATATATTTTATCAGAATGATCCAAATATGATACAACAACATTGGTTAGATTTCCTCCAAGGCTATGAATTTGATATAATCTATACTCATGGGAAGGAGAATGTGTTGTATGATTCTATGAGTATGAGATCAATTTCACATCTACTGAATGAGGAATCAGGGCATTCAGCAACAATTTAGATATATTTTCTTGATAGATATGAAGCATGTTAACATTATTCTATGGTAGTTTCCCCTCCACGCTTACAGTGAGTCGGGGAGGCTCTACTCTTATATGACAGTTTCTAGACTACATGTTCCAAGCTATCCACATGGAATGCCCCTATTGGATATTCTAATGGTGGAAAGGATGTCATCCTTTTTATAGGAAACACTTTAGTACTATTTTATTTTTTGGTAGGAGGAGCTAAGTGAGTTCTATATATCCCCTTTGGCAGTACATCTTGTTGTGGTGGAGATGTTCCAGGACCTCCGAAATCAGTACTGATGGTAGAAGATGAAGGATTAAATAAAAGAATTTACCGTGAGATACCTCACTTGTTAGAATTTGAAGGCTGAAAAAAAATTTCCACTAGGATTTACACAACCTAGTGAGGTACTGGAGTAGAAGTGGGATGGGATATCGATGCACTTCATGTAAGGTTTACCATATATGCTTAGGAAGCATGATACCGTTTGGGGAGTCATAGGCCAACTCAATATGTTGGCCCACTTCCTACGCATTCATTAATACAGTTCGGTAAAGATCATGGAATGCCTATATGTGAAGGATATTTTTTTATAGAGTGGAATCCCATCCCAGATAGTCTCAGATCATGATTCATGCTTTACATCTCGATTGTGGATGGGTTTGCATGATTCTTTAGGACTCGTCTGTTCTTGAGAAAATATTTTCACCAAAAATTTGATTTTTGATGGAGTGGACGATACATAACATAGAGTTCATGCTTCATGTTTTCATTCTTCATTTTTTTCACAGTTGGGAGGACCACCTACCACAAGTGGAGTTTGTGTAAAATAAAAGAAACTACTCCCCTATCAGTATGGTACAGTTCAAGGAACTGTATGGATGACCGTGCATGTCACCATTATACTAAAGTGTACTAATAGAGTCAACACTCAGGGTTCAATAGATGGTAAAGGTTACCACTGAGAAGGTGTAAGTAATTCAAGAGTGGATGATGGCTGTACAGAGCCGAAAAAATCTTTATGCTAGTAGGAGACGGAGACCCATGGAGTTTGAAGAGGGAAACAACATATTCTTATGGGTCTCTCCTGGATGAGGGATACAAATTTTTGATCGAGGTGGAATGTTATCTCCTAGGTTCATCAAAACACTCCTAATACTGCATTGTTTAGGTGGATTGGCATACCTCTTGGTTCTACCACCACAATAAGAGAGGGTGCATGTTTTCCTCGATATATCCCAGCTAGGTGGATACGTGCATGACTCTTCTCACAACATCGACCAAGGATAGATAGTGATTAATGAAGTGGTGAAATTTATGGAGTACCTAATAGAGATAGATGATCAACATGAGAGGATCTTTCATTGATAGTTGATTCCTCTAGGGAGTGGTTTTTTCTGCACAAGAATCTCTAAGAGATCATGTGGGATAGGGAGGCTCAGATCTGTGATTAACAACCCCATTTTCTTTATTAGAACTTTTTTTGGCTTACGAGGACATAAATACCTAAATGAGGGTATAATTGTAATACCCTATAATTACGTGATTTTTATTAAATTAAATGGGATTATTTTGAGACCATGCACTGGGACTGCGTTTGATTCTAAGACCCGGCGTGACTGGAATGATCCATCGAAATAGGTTAATTTTTAAATGGATCATGTGAGCATTTTTTTTGAAAAAAGTAGAAAAAACACTTAATCATGATCCCGAATCAGAAATATGTGTTTACCCTTGAATTCAATATGGATGGTTTTCCCAAGAAACTAATTATGTATAATCGGCACAGTCCTCCAATGAGAAAACCCGAAAATGGAATAACAATAAATTAAATAAATATACAAATTTACTTTTTTTATTCTTATAACTAATGAATGATGGCTCTAATTTAAAACTAGACACCACCATTAAGCTGGTATGGGTGTTATTTTCTTTAGGAAAATATTAACATTGGCCAGCACGATCCAGCAATGGAATGTAGTTTTTGTCCATAAATAAAATAATTGAATATATTTTATTTCATTTTCAAATCCTTATAACCCATAAATGGTAACTATGATTAGATATATGAGATTACCATTGATATCCTAAGGGAGTGGTTCCCATAGGATGAGGCTATGAACGGCTGATGTATGCCTGATATGAAAGTAGGTTTTTGGGATGTAACCTTAATTAAAATAATTTAAATAATGAAGATTATTATTTTTTGAATTATTATAAGTCACAAGATATTTCTTGGATTGAAAATCTGATACCACCGTTGATATTGTAAGGATATTTTATCCTTATTTTTGAATTAACCTCAACTGACATGGGTTGAGGGAAAATGTTATTTACGATCAATTTGGATGAAAAATAAAATAACTTCAAATATTATTTTAATAGTTTTCTTCATCATTGAGTAGTGGAATTTCAGTGATGCAGTGCAGTGATTACGAGGCCCTGAATATCATTAATTTGTCAGCATTACAAGACTGTAACGTAATGTAACAAAAAGAAGGATTCCTGTTTTTTTAATTAAAAACTGATCAAGAAATGCATGTTGGATGTCACAGTCTTGGAATTCATCTAAGGCTTTGTTTGGTGGAAACGACAAACAATGAAGGAAAAACTATCTATTTTTGAACTTCGATGACTCATACCATGATGATGAAACCCTATGAGAGAGGATTTATGACCTGAGATCGACCAATGACAAAAAAGGTCATCCTTGTGTAATATACGTTCCCAGGTAGTCGTAGAAATTCTTAGTGAATTGGTTTTTTCCATTATCCTACTTTAAAAAATTAATACAGATCAACTTTCTAACAAGTCGGTCTGTATTTGGATTTTCCTTGTGGGGTTGGGAAATATAATTGTGGGTTTCTATTAGGATTAAATCCTAGTGATTTATAATTTATACATTGTGATACCACAAACACGAATAAATCTGAACCACATGAACAAAGGTCAGTAGTTCATTTTCGTGTTCATTAGGATTAACTCCATCATTCTCCACTAGTTAATCATAGAATAATGGGAAGTGGAACATTGGTTGTAGAAACTCTAGCCGGAAGGGATGTTGAAAGGTGGGTTGTGGAACTGGTGAGAGACCGCGACAGAAGGCCGTGGTACGCAGGCCAATGCTACAGGTGGGAGGCAGAACACTAGTAGCAACACCACAATATTGGTTGGAGCTGCCCTCATGGAGTTATTCTGTAGGAGGAGGAGGACGTCTCCACCTGGTCGTGTGGGGGGCACATGAAAATTAGTGTCTCAGTTTGCTGACCATGGAGGTGATCTGGACCTAGGGAAAAGCTTCGGGCCACGGTGGGAAACAAATCCTCATGAGAAGATGGAAGCATAATGGCGGCCAAACATAGGAAATATGTTTGTGGAGTGACATGTTGTAGAGGTCCATGGTGGGTGGCTATCAGGCAGTCCCTGTGGGACTGTGTATATACATGATGAGGTCGGCTGTAGTCGACCGCATACAGTGGAAACAGGATGTCCATCGTGTGTCTAGGAAGAGGGTGAACCGTACCTCTAGGCAGGCCGAGGCGGTGGCACAAAATGGGACGTTGGGCAGCCCAATATGGGAAAGAACTGGACCTCCACTTATAGGTTGTGTTGGATGAAACCCGGTATCTTGGAAACCCGGCGGGTTGGACACTGGGTCGAACCAGGTTGGGTGCAATAAGTCCAAATAGGCCTAGCCCAGGATCCTGACCAGACTAGGTTGGCCCATACCCAACTGATTTAGGTTGGGTCAACCAAACAAATTCAGGTCCGGAGGGCCCCCCAACTGAGCTAGTCAGGTCAGTTCAACCAGGTTGGACTGGGCCCAGACATAACTAGCTCCTTCTTACTAATTCATTAATATATATCTAACCAGGAAATTAATTGACATGCTATCTAAGATGTTGGGACCCTTTATATGAGAAGGTCCGTTGGGAAAACTATAAGTGAGGTATCATGGAATTTGGGATTGAACTGGTGTATTGAGGATTATATTCTCATGAAATCAATCACACAACGATTATAAATTATATAGCTGGCAGTGATGCGACGTATATGAAGAGAATGTCTTAGTGGTCAATTTATCCAATATAAGAGCATATATTATTGATAAAGTTGGATGAATGAAGAGTGGGTCTTAGTGATCCGACTGTCCCATAGAAGTGTAGGACTTAGTGATACATCTGGCCTAGATACAAGTGGGTCATAGTGATCCACCTTTTCTAGACATGAGTGGGTCTTAGTGATCTATCTTGCACCAAGACGAGCGGGTATTAGTAATCCATATTTCCTAGAGACAAGTGAGTCTAAGTTATTCATCTCTCTCCAAAGACTATAATTTTAATATGATAATGCTCGACCAAGGAATGAGCAGGCCCAGATGATGAGACGATTAGGAATGAAAATGTTCCTATTCACGATAGATAATTCTAATTTTTTTACTCTCAGTTATACCTGTTCTGATCTGTTTAGCTTTATGATCATGATTTTTTTGTTATTATTAGTGGTATTTACTTCATGGATTGCGGTCCCTGCTATGTATTGTGTTACTCATATCTACATGGGCCATGCCCGCACATGTCGTGTCTCCTGCAACTGATCGACCCTACGACAAAGTCATTGGTGGTCCAGTAGCAGGTGGTTCCTATTGAGTTTGGATGGACGAGGTGTACTTCTATGACTACCGACATCTATCCTCCACCTACCCTACATGTAGGGCCTGAGTAGACAGTCCTTGGTAGATATAAGTTTTAGGTGGGTTAGGGATTGTATTCTGGACCCTTATACTTTTCAGTTGTACTATACTTTTAGTAATTTTATTCTGATATATTTTTTTTACTTAGTGTTTACCTTTATGCAGTTTGTGTTGTGTTCATGTGTACATATATTAAGGAAAATTCTTTCCATTTTTTAGATATTCATTTTTGGTGCTAGTTTCCTTCCCCTAGCCAATGGAAGGTGGGCATGGGGTAGTCACGACACGAGCCTTGGGAGACATGTCTTGGCAAGCACCATCATATACAATTTGAACATTAATATGGGGGGAGGATATTAGTGGTCATTGAAACACTATTTCATGAATAATTATACAATAATTAGATAGTGAAATATTTTATGATACAAATAATTATATGACATATCACAATGATTTATAGAACACATCATAAAAAAAGATGGATAATGTCCAAATAAATGTTTTATTGGGTGGGTAATCATTAATGTATCATTATTGTGACTATAATCCATATTTAAATCTTATTAAAAAATAGAGGAAATTATTTTAGAGACCAACTTTTCTTTAAGAATATGAAAAAAAGGAACTAGATTACGTCTAACAAGATAATCCATTTTTTATTCACATCTTATGGGTTCCTAAAATATAAATAAAATTTTCACCCATGTAAACCACCATAATAGCAGCCAAATCATCTCATGAATTCAATCATCAATATATGTATTGTTTTCTCAATCACTCATTTTATTTCATTATATGGGGTAAAATATTTTCAGTGAATTTAAAAGAATTATTATGTGATTTCCATTATTTTGATGTGATTATAAAAAAAATTGCAATGAAATAAATCATCCCATATTCGTAAAAATCCATAAGAAAGTTTATTGTAAAATGTTTCTCGATTAATTATTATACAATATTTATAGCCCTTATGAACTATTTGTGGAAATGTATTTCATGGGTATGTACATTTATATGTGAACTCAACTATTATACAATGATATTAATCTTACGATGAGATGATCTATATTTTTAATTAATAATAATAACAAGAAATATTATAGATTTATGGAATGGTGTGAGGCTTACCGAATACATCCATAAAGGAAATTATCAAAACCAAAAATCCAAATGATGTTGTGTGATTTCTCGTTAATGATAAAAAAATACTTTTTTCATAAAATCAATTCATATTTTGTAATCTTTATCGCTATGAGGTCTTCCCACTTAAGAAATATTAATTTTTATCACTCAAATAAACTATACTATTCTATAAACTCAACCATGGACATGATTTTACATATATTACATTATAATCCTTCAAATAACTTATATTTTTTATCACATGAAATTTTTTAAAATATGTTCACAATATGGATATTATCTATAAAAAAAATTGGAATGAATTTTTCTTAGACCATATAATTCATTCTATGAATAAAAATACCATGATTACCGTGACTCAATTATAAAAAACACACACATCCCCCATTTCCCATTCTACCTCGTAGATAACGTAGTCTTTAATGTGTCTTAACACAATAACTATTGGTTATTATTCCCAGAATCGTTGATCAAATATTTCATTGGTTGGAGAATAGTAATATGGGATTATAATAGAAAAACTCATTAAAAATACACTAATTAAATCATAAAGAAAATATGTATAACAGTAATCCACACTAACAACAAAATAAATATAGCCACAAAACATATTATTGATAAATGGTGCATTTGTAGTTGCATATAATGATTAAAACAATATCACCAATGTTATTTAAAAGTAAAAAGGTAGATCTAATGAAAAAATACCCTGAAACCAAATAAAAAAAACCTTTTATGATAGTAAGGTTTAACCCATATTCATAAATCATTCCGAAAATAATTTTAAATAACATATAAAATTTGTAATATCATACAATTATATTCACTTCTTTTATCACTCTAAATTATTATGATAATGTTGATTAAACATATTACAGACTCTGAGAGGAAATAACAAAACTAAAAAAACTCCCAAATGTGGTCTAATAACAACCTATATCACCATGTAATCACTCTCTAAATACATAAATTATGTAAATGAATAATATATCCATGAAATATAGTAAATTTGGTACCCCAACATCATTTCCCTACTAGTCTAGTTTATTCTTACGTACCATGAGATATTTATCTATCACCCCCATATAATCTCACATTATTTTTCCTAATATATTTCCACCATAAACAAAATAAATCCATACATTGAAACTTATTTACAAGGCCTAATTCCACATCTATATCCACCACGTACCTTAGTCACTTCCAAACCAACAGAAACACAATATTATTATTTATAGGGAGGTGAATATAAGGTCATGTGTGTAAAACTCATGACATACTCGGTGACCTGGTTTGAAGAGTTAAAAGATGGTATAAGTCCATTATTATTTTACCTGAATGTATTTCATGGTAAACAAGATATATATAATATCATGGACATTGAATGGAAATTTTTCCAAGGATTATTTAACACATGTATGATAGAATGGTTGTGTAACTATGTAGGTGATTATTGTAAATTATTTTTATCTTTTTATAGTTACTTTTATTATAAAATTTTGTTTTATAATGAAAAAACTATGAATATAAATGAGGAATGTCTATTCATAACTGATTTTTGATTCATTAGTTTAAACATCTATTTCAGTGATTAATTACTTATGACATTATGTGTGAAATGAATTATAATTTTCTTATGTTTTATTTGGTATTTATTATGAATATTTAAAGTGAATAAACATAATAGATTCATTTGATTAATGATCACTTCAATGATACATTCATTGGATGTTTTTTATAAAGTCATCATTATTTGTTGTTTTTTCTATTTAAGTCTCAAATGGGGAAAATTTATCTTCAATTTCCATGTTTACTAAAAAAATAATAATTTTTTACTATTGTACTATTAATTTTTAATTCCATTTTAAAAAATATTTAACTTTTTATAGTATGATTTGAACAGAATATCTTTATTTTTTTATAAACAAGGATCATAGAATTTAAAAATAAAATTTTTTTTATAGGGTATATGTTTATTTTATTGCTTTCAAGACACCATAATATCATGAAACATCATTCAAAATCTTTAATTGTTCCTTTAAATTAAATTTTTCTCCTTTTCAATTGTGTGACTCTAAATAATGGTTTAAAAAGATAAAATATTTTTTCTAGAATAATTATATAATGTGGTCATTTAAACGTATCCTTCTAAAAAAATATTCATTGATGTTAATTATTCTATAATATATATATTATTTAAGTATACCATAATTATTCTTAATATGGGTTTCTTATATTTATGAGGGAATAATTATTATGAATCTCATAACTATTCAATGAGTGATTCTATGATAAAATATTTTTAAAACCTATTTATATTCATAGGTTCTGAGATAAAGTTTCATTTATGGTTCATGTGTTACATATAAGTACAGTTCAATTAGGTAATTGGTGTATAATATATCTCTATCCAATTGATTGGGTAATTAATTAAATATCCTTGGATAGTAATGGGAAATAGTTCGATGTGCTGGATCTAATGTTGGAATAATGTCAATTTTATTGATCTGTTATGGGAGATAGGTGTTAAGTCATAATCCTATGGTCTGGATAGTAAACATAACATATGAAATGATTTATAAAATTATAATGATTCAAAACACATTTAGGATGAGAAATTGTCATTCATGAATAATGTGTGATGAATTATCATTCTTGTGATTCATGTCTTTTGAAATGTTAAAATTTTATTCCAAAATGCATGATTACGATGATTTTCATATTTGTAATGAAAATTGAATGTTTTTTTCAAGACCTCATTTCCTATTATTGTTATAAATTTTTCTATATAATCATAAATTGGTATTTCCGTTTATTTACTATTATTGAGTATCTATGCTCACGCATTTCTTATATTTACATTCCGAAAAATAAGAATAATGATTATAAGTTAGTGTACTAAAGGGGTATATCTTTTTGTAATATTTTGATAATATTCTATAAAATATGAATATTGTATATATAATATCAATAGGTTATAATCATTTATAGTTGTTGAATTTAATATATTTCTATACTCCTCAAAATATTTAACAACTATTTATGAATATTTTGGGCCATTATAGTTGGTATGAGAGAAGGGTTTGGACAATATTTTATTGGGAGGGTTAATGAACATTAATTTAAACGTAGTTACAAGACTAAGGATATAAGAAAATCATAATTTTTCGATAATGATCATTAATGAATTTATTTAATGTAAAGGATTCATTTATTAAAAATAAGGTGTCCTGATTTAAATATACAACTTATTATTATGTGTTTCCCCACTATGATTTTCATCTCTCGCACTATTTTTTTGGTTTTAGTCAATGAATAGAACCTAAAAGGACCAAGATCATGTTTAATATGAAGTTAAATTCAATGATTTTTTCCTAAACCTCAAAATTATATTGGAGAACGAATATAATTTTTTAAAATTATTAAACAATGTCATCATGTTTCAAATCATACACTAATTTAAAATGTGGAAAAAGGGATCAAAATTCTACTGATCCCTTCACGATCCATCATCCACTTTATTTGGCTGGGAATTATGATCCACTTGTGTATGAGCAATGGATCATTGCCACAAAAAGAGTAGTTTTGGTTCTCTAATTTTTAGAAAATGAGATCATTATTTTGGTTATCTATTATTTTGAAGGTGAAGTGATAATTAGTTGATTCTTTTTACGAATTTGAGGAAATGAGATGAAATTGACTAGTTTGAATTAGACAAGTTCATGAACTAATTTTTCAACAAGTACCTACCACATATTTTTCGTATAAAAATTAATAATTAATTCTTTATGTTATTATAAAAGGATGATGAATCATTTGGATAATATGATGAAAATTTTACAAGACATGTGAGGTACACTTCTAGGAATATAAACCAACATGAATTTGAGGTTGATCGATTCTTCAGTGTCTTAAAAAAACATCTCCAAAAACCATCATCTATAAAGTCTATTCGTAGATATGATGAAATAATTTAATGTCATATAAATTTGGGGTTGAAATTTTTATATGTCTACCATTACGATGTTTTTTAAAATATATGGAAGATAATGTCTCATGAAAACATCAATAAATCACTTGGTGGAAAGAATGTAAAACCAAATGCATGGTATAAATTTGGGATGAATCATCAAGAGTAGTATTTGAACAGAAATGGAACATCATTTAAATGATAAAATGTAGAAAATAAAGCTGATTAATGTTAAAATGAAATGAATCATTTAACAATTAGTTGGAGTGAAATTGTGTTCTAAATAATGAAACAAATACACATAAATATATAAAATGTGAATAAAACATGAATTATGTGAACTATTGCACAAATTCAAGGGTTAAGGACCATTAGTGATGTTGGAATCCTCTTTAATCAAAATAAAAAGGAATATATCATGAAATAATTATTGGATATGTGGACTATAAAAATAATTTATGGAATTATATAGTTATTATTTATTGAAATTATATAATAAAAAGTTATTGGAATCAAATTTATTTTATTCTATTAAAATAAAAATTATAAATATTGGTACACCAATGTTTATAATTTTAAATAATATGCAGAATGGTATTGGTAACAATGGAAAAGTAATGAGGTTGTATTTTTGGATAAAAAATGATTATGTTAAAGATAATCCTTAACATGTGCATGAGGCTAGGACAGTGATTTAAAGAGATGTTTGATTTTCATAAAATAAATGGGATATTATTGAGTGACATAGAACCTATTACAAATACGATGAAAATTTGTTTCTAATTTCAGGGAATGATTTTATATATATATTGTATAAGGAAAGTGTTAGTTTTTTAATCCATGAATGTTTTCACTAATTTTTTATTGTAATCTAGGATATTAACATGATTCAAGAAATTATATTCTAATGATCATCAAATAATTGGTGTGTGAAAATTATGATGTATATCAAGATGTTATTGTGGTACATTATGATTTTATTTTGGATCATTAGACACCTTCTTTATAATTTTTTGAATTTTTTTCCTTTGGAAGGTTCATATAGAAATCCATTTATGGAATTGTATTAATTGAATTTTGGATAAGGTATTGTAAATTAATGTGATAAATAACTATATAATCATTTATTAATATTGGATAAACTGTAATAACTTTTATGTTATGATTATTACAAGATAAATAAGAAATGACTTTTCATCCCACTATGGACAATATGTTTGACTAATTCTTCTTGTATTTTAATTTACGCTTCATTTCCAGGAGTACGTGATAAATCACATATTTATAATGGCATAAAAAAGATTCTGATTGTAATGATTAAATGAAAATTTGTAAGATTATCTAATCAATGTATTTTGAAATAAAATTTTATCATATTATTATCATTTAAGAAGATATTATTGATCTTTTTCAGTCCTATTTGTTTTATGGTTTTGTAGTCATTAACCATTCATGTCCATGTTATCTATCACACCCCCTTATAACATGGGGATTAGTTTTCCCTTCCAAATACATATTTTAATTTTATTCCTATGTGGAAATATAGGATTACATTACTTCATCTAACCAATATGATTCCAACATTCCCATTTATTAAAATTCTAAATATTATTTGTTTGATTATTTCATTAATTGAATTATTATTTCTTTATCATTGCATTATTTTAAGGTACGGAATTATTCACTAATTACAATAAAAATTATGCAATGGTGATGCAATAATTATTCAATTAATGAAATAATCAAATAAATTATATTTAGAATATGAAAATAAATATAATTTTAATTAAATATGGTGATAAAAAATTTTAGATCATTATTAAATTTTATGGTTGTAATAAATTATATTTTACAATGATATCTGGTTCACTTTATTTTCTAGATGGCAATGTAAAGGAAAATGCAAAATTTACACTAAGGATATTTTATTAAAATAATATAGTAATAAATTATTTAAAAATGATAAAATTTTATTCTAAAATTAAAATTTATTATTAAATGGTCATAAATGTCCTAGAGTTTTCATTTATAGTTGAATTATAAATATATAAAAAAATCAACCTTTTAATATTGAAAATGGTTATATAATTTTTGAAATTAAAATATATTAACTAATGTATAATAAAATGAAAATGGTAGAAATAAAAAAATAACATATCAAAATTATATTAATTTTTAATAGTACAATCGTTTCATATCTTATCATATAATAAATATCCATTTGGTATTATTTTGATAGAAAATTAATTTATTATAATTTAATCTTTAAATAAAATTATCAATGTGCCATACACCTCCATTATTAAAGGACACAACCTACCTTATGTCTTATCATAACATTTAACCTTATATATCAACCATAAAATTTTAAATTATATTCTAAATGTGTCTAGAAACAATCTAGATGTATTGATATTCCCAAAATAGAACCCTTAGAGCCCTTATTATGAGATCCAAAGGATACATTTTTTTGAAGAGTTAATCGCTCTAAATGGTCAATTTATTTTTATACTCCTTCCTTAAATCGTGTAAATATATTATTATTATGATAAAGGAAAATAATTTGTATCATCATTATTGTTATATTTTATTATTACTATTAAAACACCATTATACATGTTATTTCACATAATACATAAAGTAAATGTATTGATTATGTATATGTACAACTTGTTATCTCCAACTACTGATGCATTTAATTATTAATCAGAACATTATCTGGATTATTATTATTGTTGGACTAGTTATTATATATGATATTTATACTATAATTATTCATATGAATTTATAATTTTATATCTATATTATCATCATCCATTATTTTGAGAAATGATAATGTCGCTCTTGCATATGTATGTCATAACATCTCCACGATGAGATGTGATTAGTTTTCACATATATTTCACAAATATGGTATTAATAAAGATTTTTATGAAAAGATATGATATATATATATCAAAATAAATATTCTTTATTGGTGCCTAATTTAATTAATTTTCTTTCATTCCATGTGATAAAAAATGGAAATAATTATCATGCATAAATACATCATATCATCCCAATGAATAATGTATATTGTTTTTCTATATCTATTTTTATGAAATATTAAAAAAATGTCTTATAACATCATACGACCCGCAATATCATGTCATACTATGAAATCCATGAAATTACATTTCCTGTTATGATGCTAATAATGATATTTTTTATTCATGAAAACCCAACTAAATATAATGGAAAACATAGATCACAAACATTTTAGAAGAAATTTTTACAATTATATTTTTATATAAGTAGTAAAAATACAAAAATTAACACTTCACATAAACATGAACTCTTTAAATAAGGGTTCATAATATTGAATATCATCTCCTGTTATACCCAACATTTCTTATTTCACATAATGTCATCAACATCGTCCTTGTGAAATCTATTATACACATAAATACTTCAACATCATTCTCTAAATCCATAGAAAAATGAAACATAAGAAGGGTGAGATCAAATTCAAATTATACATAAATATAAACATTAAAAATTTACTATAATCAATTAGTATAAGAGTACTTAAGTGATTCATAACAAAATCAAAGATAATGAGTTAAATATAAAGGAATTCATATACATCAAAATGAGGTGGATCAAATTTGAAAATATAGAAATGTCAAAATTCTTCAAATTCAATAATCATTATCCACGTGATCTGAATATAAATAATTAAAAACACTATATATATATGGGAATCATATGGAAAACATATTGGTATCTTGGGAGATCATCTCATTGAACCCTTATAGAACAATAATCAAAACCTTAAAAATTAAAATAACCATACAAAAGAAATAAAATATAACAATTTAATAAAATTAATAACTAATCAATTCATCATAGCCCTATCTGGGTACACTTTGAATATTCTATAATGGGATCATGTAGAACTATCTGGGTTCACCAATAATTTACAATTTTGATGAACAAAAAAAATAGAGAATTCATCAGAACACCACAAAATAACCATTATTATTTCCAGACTATGCTTATATCCTAGAATGGACATAGGTTCACAAAAATCAATTTGAAACATGGTAAACACATAGAAATGAAATGAGTTCATTAATTATATCATTGGATATTAATTTTCCAGTAGAAACAAAATAGGAAAATAAAAATATATTTGAAAAATTATTGGCCAATGGAAACGAAATGGGTTCTATAAAAATTTATTTGAAACATGATAAACTAATTAAAATGGAATTGGTTCCAATAAAATAACTTCTAATGATTTTTATCCCATGGGAAAAAAAGGGTTCAATAAAAATCTCTTTGAAAGAATATTAATCCATCCATAAAATAATGACAATGGAAGAAATGAAAAATATGCCTAGTGGAGGATATTTAACAAAAACTTGTATTTATATTGATCAATATAAATAACCATAAAATATTATTAAACACATCTTAAAAAATAATCGTTAAACATTCTAAAGTGTCCCATAATACATGAAATAATTTGAATCATCAACCACATGAATATAAAAAAATTAAACTAAACTTTTACTATCATGATAATAATGAAATTTAAGATATTCCTTGATAAAGGAGATATTAATACACCATATAAATTAATTAATGTGAATAACACAATAATATTCTCAAAGAAGGAAAATTATGAAAACATGTCTATTAACACTTTTATAGCATTGAAATAATAAAAACAATTGAAAATAAATAATTACAAGGATTTGTAAACACCCATAAATTTTGGGATAAAAATAATGAAATAAACAATTGTTAATAATTTACACTACATTGTAAAATATGTTGTCAATATAGAATTTATCTCCAAAAAATAATAGTGACAAAAGAAACCCCTTACATTGATCATATCATTGGAGTGATAATAAATAAATGAAATAATTACTAGTTACAACTATAAATATGAAAAGTAATAATTCAAAATAATTAATAATACAATAATAGTTTATTTTAAAAAAATTATTTTCGTAACATTACCAATGAAATAGAAGTTCAACCCTGTAAAATAAAATATAGTTAAGAAATACCTTACAAATATAATAATATCTGAATTATAAACCCCAAAAATTATTAATAATAAAGTAATACATTTAATTAAAATAAATATAAAATTATTAATTAATAATTATTTAATTTATCAAATGGGGTAGTATATAAAAAACACCAAAAAAGTTAAGATTTAAAATAAAATTTATCTCACATATGTAAAAAGTGAGATGAAAATTCCTTTCCAATAGATTATTTATTCATTATTTTCCTATAACATCATAGATAGAAATTTTATGTTTATTATCTAATTGATTAAAAAACTAGTAAACATTTATTATTATTATTATTTAGAATATAATAAAGTTATATTCAATAACTTATTTCGTAGTGTTTATGTAAGATGGTTTGACCATTTTCTGTTGATGTGTCAAAAATGAATTTGTTAGGTAAACTATGGTAAAAGGACCATTATTAATAAATTCACAAAATAAATATAATAATACATTTATCATATTTTTACATAAATTATACAATTAAATCTAATCATGAATTATTATTATAAAAAATGAACAAAAAATATAGCCCTAGAGATTTTAGGTTTTACGTACTTATCAGTAACATTCCAATTTTTCAAAAATAATTATGGGTATAAGGTATGTATAACTGATCATTCTATAAATATCATTATATAATAATTAAAATATTTTCTTAATATATATATATACTTATACATGTAATAATTTTTATGTAAAAAAATCACATCACTTGGAGGAGGTAGTAGTCCACATGTCCACAAACAACATTATCAGTTTTACAGTGTGTGCAATGGTGTTAGAGAAAATATATATTATATTTTATAAAAGGTAATAATTTAATGAATATAAAATAATTGTATTTTAGGTAACTAAGGTTTAATTAAACCATTATGTAATATATTCCACGTAAATCATGAACGTATCACATAACATTGAGGCGATGGTAGTCTACACATTCTTGGACGATGTAATCATATTCTCACAAAATTGAATGTATGATGGTATGTGTTATATAATAATTCAATAAAAATTATTCCCTCATCAATATCATATATATAATATAAAATTGTTAAATCCATAATTATTCCCAATCTTTAAAGGTGGTAATGAAAGAATAAATGATATTTATTCACGAGACCGTAGTCCTATATACACACGAATGATGATTGTTTATCGTCTTTGATGAAACTATTTGATTCGTTAGGTAGAAAAAATTAAAATATAAATTACAAGACTAAATTGTATATTTATTTAATTATATAATAATTGAAGAAAAGTAATTTATGTTAGTTGATAAATAAATAAAACTAAAGTGATCTTTGAAGAATGTAATTTATTTTTCATGTAACTCCTTTTGGTTTAAACCAAAATAATTACAAGGATTTATTTTTCCACAATGTAATGATTACAAAATAAGTATAGTGATTTTTTTGTATATTATTTTGGAAGGGTTCGGTTGATCGAATAAATCTTGAGTTGTATGAATATGTGACAATGTTGATATCATTTTTATAGTTCAGGGGAGTGGATTTTTTGTAAATATAAGATAGTAAACAAAGTTGGGAGGTCTACCATACATCATGATACTCAAATAAAGATGAAATTTTAGATATGTGGGAATATGGACAAATAATATCTATAAAATTGGTTTTGTCTGTGTTTATAGGTCATTTGGACTCTTAATATTAAATTTTAACCACCATGTAAACACATTTTTACCTTAGTCACTTTAATTAATTTTAATTATATTGAATAATATTTTAGTCAAAAACTATGTTGAAAGAATTATAAATTTAAAATTATAAATATTATAAATATGGAATAAATTTGTTCAAATTCCAATCACATATGATTCATAAATTAAAATAAAAATAATCTTGTAGATGGGATGACAACTCGGGTTTTTTAATATAAGGGTTCATAATGTAATATATGTTTTTATTTATAATACCAACTTAAAAATGATTATAATTAGCTTAATTGGTTTAGATTTTATAAAATTTATATATTATCATTTTCAATACAATGAAAAAAATAACTAAACACAATAATTTATTTAGATGAATAAATAGTTTTTGATGAAAATTATATTCCATACACTGTTCATTAAAATATGAAAATTTTCCAAAAAATAAAAAAAACCCCTCATTGTAAATTTTGATATCCACATTTTAAAAATTAATTTTTATGTTTCAAATTAAACATATAAATGTGAAAAAAAGTTTTTTTAGAAAATTATGTAATTAAAACGTGGTAAAATATTTATTTATAATATTAAGCTTTATTTTTCATAAAAAGGGATTTTTTTCTTATCTTAAACCAATAAAACATATCAGACGAATACCAAAATATCTGATTAAATATATAAAATTTAAATTTCTTTAATATATTTCACTAATAGTAATTATTTTAATATTTCGTGTTAAAAAATCATTCTCTTTATAAGGATATTTTTTTAGGAAAACTCATCCTTTATATTCAATTGTTCTTCATTTTTTTTATAATTACTTTTTAACCAAAGGATTAATTATATAATCATGTTTAAAATATAAATTACAAAATTTATTAAATCTCATTCATTCCATATATTCTAATATCTATGTGAAACTATCCTAATAATATAAATATTATATTTTTTTCCGGTAAGAATTTAGCGTCTGTGTACAATAAATCATCCAAAGAATTAGAGGTTGCGTTTAATGAATGATGAACATGGTGTTTCATGGAATGTATTATAAACTATTTATTTCATTTAATGAAATATATTAATTAATTTAAATT
The DNA here is from genome assembly GCA_963277665.1 of Viscum album. Classification (NCBI taxonomy): domain Eukaryota; kingdom Viridiplantae; phylum Streptophyta; class Magnoliopsida; order Santalales; family Viscaceae; genus Viscum; species Viscum album. Next base: position 1,719,340,628 of record OY728130.1, read on the forward strand.
AATTATAGTGCACATATTTTATAAAATATCTAGATGATACATCCTATAACCCTTAAGATGAATTTCACCCTTAAAATTTATCATGGTAATTATAGGAGTTACATTATTATAATTATTTTATTAAAATTCTCATAAAAATATATAATAAAACATTATACTGAAAATGAAAAGTGAAAAAAAATGTTTGTTGAATGTTATGCATCACTATGATTCTACCTACAGAGAATATATGTAAGAATCGAGGAAATGATTAAATAACTATAATGAGTGATTGAGGTCATTGCTCATATAAAATTTAATGACCAGTGGAATGTTAAAGGAATAAAAAATATAAATATTTTATGATAAAAAAGACCATAATATCATTTGAATTAATGATACTAGAGTAATTCTATTTTTCTATATCATTTTATAAATATTAAATAATTAACTTACCATCTTGACCAATAGAAAAAAATTATACTTACTTGATTATAATTATTTCATCCATTATTCAATTTTCACAAAAATCTAATTCTTTTCTCCAAACTATGAGTATTAATAATAAAATATTAACTCTTAATTCAATAAAATAAACTTTTAAAATCCATATAACTATAAAATAGTAATTCATGATTTTAAACACGTCTTTAGACATTAACAAAAACCAAAACATTTAGAAGATAAGATGATATTTTGAAAAATTAATTAACATCAATTTGATAAAATAATATTCAAAATTAAATAGTAATACAAAAATTTAATACTAAATCATTTCATAACCCTATATCTTAAATAAAGTCAAGGAACTCAAAATAAACGACCATATTATCCCATAGGGTTATCCCATGCCTTATAGATTTCAATCCCAATATAGGGTTATTTTATTTTTATATAACAGTAGTAACCGAGTCCCAAAATAACATATCAATAATCTGGTTTTCTATTATAGAATTTTGGTGTTCCAATAATTACATGAATATCCAATAAAATATAAACACTAAATTTTATGAATAACATAAAATGTATTTCCGAAAAAATTAAAGTAATAATTCACAAAAAAATAAATGTTTTGGATAATATGAAACCTAAAAAATATCTCCAAAAACTTCATTTTGAACCTCATATTTTTTACTACATATAAATCTAAAAATGCGGTGTCTTGAAACATTTAACTTATGATCAACCTTTATCTTATAGTTTTGTGATGGTATACATAACTCATAAGATATCCTCACATGAAAAAATCATAATATAGTAATTGATTTAAACTATCTAATGATACAAAATATATCATCCCTATACCAACACTCACATGTCCTATGATGAAATCCATAACATTACATTTCAATATATGATAGTGATAATTATATCCTTATTTTTTTCTAGAAAAATCATTCATCCTCAAATATAAAACCTGGTTCACCTAAATTATGGAGGATCTTTTAAATATATAGTTTTATCGATTTGTAAAAAATCCTTCCAAAATAATTCTCAACAAAAATGAATGATAAATATACGGTTTATAAATTTGAACATCATATTTCATAATAACAATAATTCTTTGTTTCTCAATTTGTCATAACCTTCTACAATGAAAATCATTTATAAACATAAATTTTCAAAAATGATTTTTTAAAACAATGTAAAATGGAAACATAAAAAGGGAGATATCATATGATAAGTATGGTTAAACATAATAATTTCCAATTATATGGTGTGATGAAATAATCTGAGTATGTGAGAGAAATTGTAAGATCTCAATATTTTATAAAGGTGCAACATTATTGGAATTTCATTTTAATCTATCTTTTATTGTTAATATTTCATTGAGTGATTGAGGTTTATTATCAGTGTAGTAGGGATGGAGGACACACAAAGTAAAAAAATGGCCAAATATTTCATATAGCATGTTTTGTGCATTGTTAGTGTAAACTATATGACAATCCCAAAAAACTATGCATCATGGAAACCATATTAGGTAAAGGTCTAGTACATGGATTGCCAATGTATTTATAACTCATGAGGGTCCCTCCAGGTGACCGTGTGATCCAACATCCCTTAGACAATGGCTTTAACACGGGTTTGTGCAGGATTTGGAAAAATGTGTGAGTATACTGTGCACCCCTTTAAACCTTAAAAAATTTACATATTTTTTATCTGGGGTTTTTTTATTCCCACCTAATTATTTCTATCATTGGACCCCCTACACCAATGTTGAAGAACCAACAACCCCATCTCCCTTATTTGAACATTCTTCATTGATTTATAGTTGCTTGGAGTGTGTTTGAATGAGAATTTAATGTTTCCATGAGTCTAACAGTTTTTTTTCTATTATTATATTAGGGCTTTTAGAATATATCTTCTTCGTTCAATGGCCAAAAAATTCAATTTTATAGCTTATTTAATTTTGGGTTTTAATGTATGATAGAGTTCTAAATCAATGGTGTATATCAATAAATCATTCACAATGAAATGTCTTAGGCGATCTTCAAGCTTTTCCCATAGTCTTGATGTGAAAAATGTGTATATTGTGGTTCTATTTCACTGTTATGTTGCACCTTAATATAACGGGTTATAAAAAGGTATTTTAATCAAAGGATGAGGTGTGCTTAAATTAATGTACCCCATTGGGTATGTCAATGTTTTGAGACTAAACCAAGGGATACTCGCAGTGTGAGGCCAACCCTTGCAATTGGTGAGAAAAATAGTAAGCCTTCATATATATGTATTATGGGTGAAATTGGGTCGTGAAAATTTAATTGACTTGAAGGTAATGATAATGGATTGATCAAAAAATTTATAAATTTGTTTTTTTTAATTTATTAAAAGTTTTTTAAAAGATTTTTGATGTTATGTTTGGGTATTTGACCCGATTTTATATTTATTGAATGAAAATTATCATTGAATGTTTAAAGTGTTTTGAATGGAGGTATTGACCTCAAAGTGATTCAAAATGATTTTTCAATGTTATTTAAAATTGGTATTCAAACTGGAAAAAGTTTCTCTTTTTGAAAATGGTTTAATGGTTATTTTGAATTGATAAAATGGAAATAAAATCATTGGGAATGTTTTAGTTTTCAAATAGGAATACACAAGTTTAAAAAGGGTGATTTCAAGTTGATTTAGATGGTTATTTTGAATTATTTTTATTTTCATGATTTAGAAGTAGTGGAACAATGTGACCATAACAATTTTAGTGGTGTAAGTGTTAGTGAGATAGATCCTATAAAAATTACTTTGACATGTCTACATGATGATGAAATTAACTAAATGATGAATTAGACAATTTGATGATATTACATGATTGGGTGTTTGGCATGTTGTTTAAATGGCTAAAATGAGATTAATTTGTTGTTCCCAATGTATTTTGTTTTTACATGGAGTCCATAAGTGGATAATATATGGGAAATTATGTATGAGTTATGATAATTAATATATCGAATTTTTTGAATATATAAAACGTGATAATTTAATTGGATTTTTGAATATTCTTAATGAATTAGGCATTGGAAAAATTATTTGTACAAAATTATTATGCAATAAAAATGGAAATTTGTTAATTCGTTATATAATATTATTGATTTCCATGATGATTGTAATGGATTTTGTGTTGTTGTGAAAATAGTTTATTAGAATTTATTGTGTGGTGGGTATGTAATTAAACATGTGAACATGAATTATATGTTTTTAATATTTATTAATGTTCTACACTCAGGGGTAATGTTATATTGAGGATCTAAACTCATTGCCAAAATGTGTTTGTTAAGAAAGGGGGTATTGCTCTATTTTTTTCATGGTTCCATTATACTACGGCTGAGGCTTCAAGGTAGAGATAATGTGTTGTTGTGAAATGTTTATACCAAGTGAGATAGGGACATGGTATATTCCATTATGCTTGAAAATTGACTAGAGTACTCCATGCAGTAAATGATGAATATTCAAAAACCAAGTAACATGGGAAAAGTTATATTTTATTAAAGAAGATATCATAAGTGATGAAATTAAAATAATTATGAAAATGACCTAAATGAACACTCTATTTATATTGTATGAAATTATTTGTGATTAGTTAAATCCCCATATGTTTATATACGTATTTTACCTTGGTTCCTTATCATAGACTCCCAATGTGAGCTAAGATATTCATGTGGGATATATGATATTAGAAAGCATAATGGCTGAATGGATAGTATAAAACCACATAAATTTTTTCCTTAATACTTATTTATTTGTCACATGTTACTATTATTATCCTTTATATTGAATAGAGATTTAATTAAACAAAATTCGTGGTGGCCTATGAAGTTTTACTCACACACTTTCTAGGACACCGGGAACATGGATACAGGAGAACAACCTAATTGTTTTCATGTACTGGTTCAGAACATTGACCTTATGTTTATCTGTTCATGGGATGATGAGTCGGATCATAGTGGATACGAACGGGTAGGGAATCGGGTCTGGGTACATATTATTTGATAGGTTTTTTACTTGTATGATATTTTATTACTATTTAACAAGTATTTCTTCAATTGATTTTGTTATATTATTAGTACTTCTCTATAGAATAGGTTTTGTTTCATGCGGTCCATTTATTGTTTCAATGGTTAATTTCTCCATTTTGTTACATATGTTGTATCATTACTCCAATAAGAGGGTATAATATCCCCATGGTTCTCTTTTTAATATTTCGACTAGTTGTAGGCCTTTGGAATATGGGGAGGTGTGACTGAGTTGATATAACAACCCAGATTCAAGAATAATTTATATTGCCTTCAAGGTTGTGGGTGTTATAAAATGATATCATAGCTAGTCATATGTTTTTGTAATATTTGGGTATGTGAGATGGTAGACTATGATCATATATGTAAATAGTTGTGATCTCGTTAATGGGTGGTAATATCCCCACATATGAGGAAACAATACATGATTCCAAGTGTGGAAACTAATATTTTTTTCTATTCTCTATTTTTTATTGAATATTTCCACCTAGTTTTTCATATATAGATGTGATTTTATTAATTTATATGTTTTGTCTCATGAAATAGTGTTGAAATATACATCTTGGGCGTCCATTCATAATTCTAGGAACATAGGATAGAAAATTCATTCATATATTTCTTTTGATTGACTTGTGAATGAAATGACTATAAATTAAATGTTTGTAGAAAGAAAAAAGCTAAATAATTGGTGTTTAAAAGTGGGAAAAAGATTTAGGGAAATCCAAATTCTAAGTTCTTTTTAAATGGATTTTTTTGATATGTAATTTTGTATATTGGTGAATTTATAATGTTTTGGGGTGAAAAAAGGTTTCTAAATTGTTTAACTGTTTGAGATTAGAAAATAAATAGTTTTGAAAGTGATATGATGACATATACTAGTAATGATTATTAATTGGGAAATGTGGGATAATAATGGATCTTTTAAGTATAGAATTTGTTGTTATCCATTATGATATTTTTTGACCATGTGTATGTGTGGTTTGGGTAATGAGAGTTTCATTGCCCTAAAACCACGAGTTGCTGGGTATTAGATATTTTTTAGTTTTCTATGATGGTTAATGGGATATTTCTTATTATTACTTGATATATTATGAAAATTATGTTGTTATATAATGTATATTAATTTTAATGGGGTGACTTTTGTGATTTAAGACATTGAGAGTTGTGTAATAAACCATATAATGGGTGTGTGGTTCATGGTTCTAGTGTTTGTGTGAAATATGTTTTGGAGTGGTACTATTAGTAAATAAGTGTTTTTTCAATAATACATAGTGTTTTCTGGAATGAGGTAAAGATGACCTATGAGAGAGTTTGGTTTGGGCATTTTTGGTTTTTATTGTGTGGGAAAAAAGTAGTAATTTTAGGCCATGGAAGTGGAACTCTGAGAAAGATTCCTTGTATATGGTTACCAAAGAGGACTAACTGTAAATTTTAATGGATTTTTAAAATGATTCTTTTTTTAGGAATGAGATGAAAATATAGATAAATTGAGGGTAGCCATAGTGGAGGACTACTAGAGTTTTAGGTTTTGAAAATGTGAAGCATATGTTGTTGCTCATATATTAATTGTATTGGTAAAATCATACAGTTATTCCAATTATTCACCTTAAGGAAGCACTTTGGTGCTTACATTTTATTGTAATTGTGGTTGTGATGGAAATTAGCATTCTTAGAAATGAAAATGTGGGTTTTATAGAGTTATAGGTGAAATGCAGTGCCTGTTTTGGGGAACATGGAAATGGTGGTAACACAGATTAGATAATTATAGGAGTGGTCGGTTTATTTGATGAGATATTGAGAAAATTATTACTCTAAAGAGGATTTTAGGTTAGGTGGTCTGATATGTTGTGTGAGTGGATGTTTTACCTTTCGTGGGATATGTATTGATTCATGAGGTATAGATTATGTTACTGTGTTTTCATAGGTAGTTCAAAAAAATTGTTATGGAATAGTGGAATGGATCATTTCCCATTTGTTGTGTTCAGTGATACCTTGCCAGAATAATTCAAGTGGAGTAATGATAGTGGTTCTTAAATGAATCATGTTCCATGACTACATGATACAAGGTCCTGAGGTTATGGTGTGTTTTCTTGGGATATCGTTAACTATTTTTTGTTTGATTATGGATGAGGTAATAGAATTCGAGAAGCCTGAGAACATCATTAGGATCAGGTATCCTTATGGTGGGAGCTAAATGATGTGGTGGATAATTTTTGGTGGTTTTTGTTGATGATTTTTTATCAATTTTTTCTCTAGAGGTGATCTTATACAATTTCATGACATCATCCTAAGTGCACTGAGAAGACGTTGGTTTATGATTAGTGAAATTAGTGTGTTTTATTTAGATGTGGTACATATTGGATGATGCACCTATGGATATGTTTTTGAGTAGGATCAATGTTGAGGGGGAGTGCATCATATAATGTATGTGGTAAAGGTCCTTCAAATGAAAAAAATTTCAACAAATGTTATGCATTTTGTTATAGAAAATCCAAGATGATTAGTGAGTGATGATTGTTTGTTTTTTATACAATTGAAGTGGGATGACCACATCCATGTTTGGGGATCAGCTATTTATAATTATAAACCACAAAGGTTGAAATTTCATTAGGAAAATCCTGAAAACAATACTCATATGGTGGGATGAATCATGTTAAGTCGTGGGTGTGTGGAGAAAGCTATGAAGTAGATGTCGTGGAATCACTATGCTAATGGAAAACCTATGATGTGCATGTTCGGTTGGACATGGGAGGGATGTTCAATCGGGCCAAGTGATGGATTCAGTTTAAATAAATTTCTAAATTTAATGGATGTGGTTGCATCATAGATGTGTTGCGGTGTCATCAAGGGAACGAAAATGATATGAATAGTAGTGAAGACTAATATTGTGCACTATTGTCGAACATTGGAGAAGAATTCTGTTGTTTCATGAAAAGTATATAGGTTTATTTATGTAAAAATTGTTTCAAATTCAGGTAATGATTAGAAATAAAAATAGTGGAGGATGAGTATAAATGGAGTGAGTTGATAGGGGATGTTCCGACTCTTCTTAGATGAAAAATAAACGAATGTGGTGGGATATAAGTCACCTTTGATTAATATTCTATTTATAAGTGTGTATCTATAATGTTAATGGGATCGAATTAAGAACCATTTTACCATTAAATATGAAATTATAGTGTATTTACCTAATATAGTTGGTTACGGTGGATTGAAATAATTCCAAAGCTGGATGGTGTTCTCATGGATGTTGGTCATGGGGAGTTTGAAACTATGTTTGGTATGTTTATAATGTTGAATTGAAGTAGTACTGGAATCTATTTCAATTATGTATGTTCTCAATACCATAAAATGGGTGGTGATATGTTAAATAACATAGTTCTAAAGTGGCCAATTAATAGAGTAATTGGATGTTCAAGATGGACAGACTCTGGTGGATGAAATATTGGTGAAAAATAGTTGGGGATGGGCATTGGAGTAGGTTTTAGCCTCTTGAGTTCCATGAGATAATGTTTACATTGGGATGTTCATTTCAACTGATCAAAAATGAATTAAGTATTTTGGGACTTGTGTTTCAGATCAGGGTAGGATGTGACATGTGGTGAAAATTAGGTTGTGATTTCTGCTGTTTTTGAAGTTAGATAACAGTTAATGCTTTAATGGAATATGGGTTAGATAATACCAAGCAACTTGGGTCATGATTTCTGATGAGGATCAGACTGAGAGTGTTCTAGTTGGATCTTCTATCATAATATATATCCTAATTGATATCAATTTATGTGGTGGATTATTTATTTTAACAGAAACCCGCTCTTATGCCTCTTTTTGTTTATAATGAGTTGTGGTGTATGTGTCCTCAAGGAGAATCATTTTGTGATCATCTATCCTAGTGTGAAAAATGTTCTCATGGTAATATTATTTCCTTGGTCTAAGGATTTTTAAACCATGAATATGTTTTGGGAAACCATATTATAGTGAAGGTTGAGTAGTGGGTATTTGGTTTGATGTTTCAGTTTTGGGTGTTTATAAATTCATGGATGTATGTCATGTTGACAAGTAATTATTAGCTATGGGTTTTTTACGATCCTGATCTTTTGTGAAGGGGAATAATTGATATAATTTCTAGTAAAAATTATTTTTTTGGTTATGAATGTGCTTCCTGAGTGGTTGTTATGTTTTTTAATTGATTTGGTGGTGTAGGACCTGAAAATTGGAGAAAATGGTCAAACAGTGCATAGTACGCAGTTAGTATAAATAGTGTGCTTGGACTAGGAAACCATACACCTTGGTGACTATTAGGGGAAGAGGGATAGCTCACAGTTATAACATCACATAAACAACATTATTGGTATATATAGGTAATTGATCAAAAAAAATTATCTTATATAGTGACCTTCCCACAATTCTTGCATTATTTATAAAACCTTGTTGGTAATCAATGTTCCCCATTATAAGTTAAAAATTTTACAAATTATTCCATCATGATATTTTTATATCTCCACTCAATATTTCATCATATGTGACCCCCAATACTCCAGATTATGATCCAAAAACACTATTTACCTCTATGGATTATTCTCCATTGATTCAAGGGAGTTTTTATATTGTTTGGGTGAGAATAGAAGAACCATGTTAATATAAAACTTCACATTACTGTATTTTTCGGTTTAATTATTTTATATTCTCTCCTCTTCTTCTGAATCCCAGAAACCTTAACATTGTTAGTGGATATTATGTTTGTTCATTAGTGGGTGTTTGAGTTCTTATCAAGGTGGGAGATTACGTAAGTGTTCATCATTAGAAATGAGGTAGGTGGTCTTAATTCTTTTTCGAATGGTAATGATGTTTTATTTATGTATGTGGTTGTTTTATTTTTATAAAATGTTTCATTTCAATATATTGGAATATTAAAATTGATTTGGACTATATATAAAGGTGAAAGAACCTTCATGGATTCCATTATATATTTAGATTAAGTGAGACAGAACATAGGGTTACTCATGGGGTAAGCAGAACACTGATAATTGGTGAGAAAAATTAGTAAATCTTGATGAAGTGGAATTATGATTGAATATGGGTAGTTAACGTGTATACGACTTTTTGGTATGTTTTATGGATTGATTGAAAAATTTCAAGATTTCATATTTCTTTAGATGGAAATATTTAGAAAATAGGTTGATGGTATTTTTTTTGGCTTTGACCCATTTTTATATTTATTTATAAAATATTTTGTTTGAATGTCTATAATGTTTACAAATGAGGAGTTGATCTCACATCAATCCAAAATGGTTTTTCTTTGTTATTTCATATTGTTGTTTAAAAGGAAAAAAATGTTTCCTTTTTTGGGAAATGGTATTATGGTTATTTTGAAAGGTTGATATAGAAATGAAATCCATAGGGCATGTATTATTTTTCAAAGGGGAAGTACCATGTTTTAAAAGGGTGATTTAAATATGATTTCAATGAGTATTTTAAATTTTTTATATTTCCATTATTTTGTTGAAACAATCTAATGTGACCACAATAATTAATGGGATGATAGGTTTATTAATATGGAACAGATATAATTGATAGTGACATGTTAACGTGATTTTGAAATGAACTAAATGATGAATTGGATTAGTTGATTATATATCTTAAGGCGGTGTTTTGAACGATATATAAATGTGTTTTATGGGATTAATTTTAATTTTACATGTGTATTTTTACAGTCACTTAAAGTGCATAAGTTTATAATACCTGGGAAATGATGAATTAGTTATGTGAATTAATGTATCGAAAATGACGAATATGTTAAAGAGTTTATTCTATTGGGATTATTGAATATGTTTAATGAGTTGGGAATATGAAATGGGATTCATTCTAAATGTATTTTTAATATAAATGAAAATTTGTTAGTGCATTATGAAATTGTATTTATTCCCATATTGATTGTCATTAATTTTGTATTTTTGTGAATATGGGGTTTGATATGTTATTGTATGGTCGATGGATAATTAATAATGTGCCCATGAATTGGTAGTTTCAGATATTTAATGGGGGTTATAAATCAACATGTAGAGTTTGATTGAGCCTCTAAAATCCAACCCAAAATTCACAAGTTATGAAAGGGGATGGATCTATTTTTCCCAAATGGGTTCATTCCAAACTCACTGAAGCTTCAAGGTGAGAGTATTGTTTTGTTGTGATGTGTTTAAACCTAGCTAGATAGGGACATGGTATATTCCCGTATTAATTTTTATTGAACGACATAGGTTGTGGTGTAAATTATCTATATTCCTGACTCATGTTACATGAGGTGAAGATGAATTTATTATTGATCATAGCATAAGTCATAAAATAACAATAATGATGAAAATCATATAAATGAACATGGTGGATATTAGGTATGAGATGAGTTGTGATTAGTTAATGCTACTATGGTTAATTATGTGTGTCACACTAGTGTCTTGGCTTAGACACCAAATTTGACCTGAGTTAGTCTTTTCAGATGATTGATTTTAGATAACAAGATTAGTAAATAGGTATAAGATAATTACATAAATGGTTTCATTTTTACCTATTTATTTATTACCCTTATTACTTGTATACTCCTTTTTCAAAATGGATATTTATTTAGACACCGTTGGGGGTGGTCTACTAAGTGGTACTCACACCCTACTCAGATTTCCATGGCGCTTGGGTACCTGATAATATTGTAACGACCCAAACATTCCTTAAAGTAAATCCATTTTGATATAATTTCATGTCCATTTATGTAAATTTCTTATATAAGATGTCAAATTCTTTGGTTTTATGTTTTTGTATTTCTAAAATACAGTTTAGAATTTTGAATTTTGATCATATAGTCATTGAATAGAGATCACATGATTAATATTAATATTGGGATTTAACAAACACAATTTACTCAGAAAAAGGAAGTGATGGACTCATCCAGTAGATGTTCCACATACGAAATCCATTTGTCAGAGCTTGGGAAGGAGGTTGTGTCTTTGGGATTTTGTCTTGACCAATCCCATGCTGAGCTTGAATATTTTAAGCTCGATTGGGACCACCTATGAGAGAAGTGGGAGTTGATAGATATTATCACCCGATCAATGTTATCCAAGCCACCCCACAAGTCTGTCACCATTGCACACCTTACACGTTGGTCTTATGCGGGTGCTATAAGAGGTCATGTAAAAAGTCTGTAGTACTAGGTTTATGTACATTATTTTTGTATATAATAATGAATATACTTCCATTTTATTATTGTTAACTTTTAAATAGTTTTTTAAAAGGAAATATTATTTTTTGTAAATGTTCAACTATGAAATATATTTTGATGAATTAATGGATTTTTGAGTTAAATTTTATTTTAATAAAATGTTATTGTAGTTATTAAATTAATTTTTATTAAATATAAATGAAAGTATAATTTTATGAATTCAATTGTAATTTTTATTAAGGTTAGAAAGCCATATTTGTCAAAACACATGAATTTTCAATAAATGTCGGTTCTTATTATAAAAGTGAAAATTAACATATTTGTAAAATTATTTAGATAAAAGGAATATTATTTCTAGAATCAGTAAATTGAAATTATCCAACAGTTAAATATTCATAATTTTCAGAAGTAGTCAATTTTTTGGGTAAAAATTATATACCGTTTAAATATATATTCTGTTTTTGACATCATAGTGACCAAATAGTGATGTAATAGAAAACTATAAACATTATGTTGGTTCAATATATGTTTTACCATTAAAATAATGTGATTTTGAATTTTTTTGTTTACTTTACAAAACATTAGTGGACCCTTCACGACTTATTAAACATTTTGTCTTTTTAAATTGTTTTCCTTGGGAGTGTGACTCACCTCCACAAAAGAAACCACTTTTTTTAAGAAGTTAGGATTTTGGCCTTATAAAATATTTTTTTACACATTCCATTTTTCAAAAACAATAGGTAAAAACCTGGTCTGGTTTGTGGTTTGGATTAGTTTAATGTGAGGTGTCCCAACCCTAAATAATAAAGAATTCACTCACCTTTCCTATATAATCCCATTGAATCTCCAACTTCCTCATCATTCAATTCCTTTTGATTTTGTCCAACCTCTATCCTCCTCTCTCTAGAATCCTACCAAGGCACTCCAAGCTCCCAATAAGCCTCTCTCAATCCTCTCTCAAGACTTTGGAAGCACACTTCCATGTAAGGGGTTTTTCTTCCTTTCTCATTTTTGTCCAATATACATTAAGTTTTTATGAAATTTAATTTAAATTATAAATGTTGGGGAATGGTTTCTAAACACCTCCATACGTCCCTAATTATGTTTGAATGATATGAGACCCCTTTTTCTCTCATTAAATTCCTCCAATGTACACCCATTTGTATGTTAAAATTTCGAAAATAATTTTTCTCTCCTCGTTTACAATCAAGAAATTACGTTGTATCATGAATCCAAATTCCTTTAAATTTTGTGAAAATGTTTCTACAAAACGCTTAATGTCCTTTTCATGTAAATATGATGATACATACCTTTCTCTCCCATCAACCATTTTTATGAGTTCTTATGTCTTGATGTTATGCTGCCAAAATTGCACTTCTAAGCCAAAGTCATTGTGTAGTGAATACCATTCCCATTTCTCTATCAAGGTTATTCACCATTATGCACATTTACATATGGTTTAAATAGTTTTATGCATGTATTCCACATTTTTTTATCCTAAAATAAAATATTATATTGAATGATTCAACGTTTTCTGATCCATGTGGCACACATATGGATGACATGAAATGTTTGAGAAGGTTGTGCCCTGGTAGCGCTCCAATGTGTTGGGTAAAGTATATTATCATGATACATCATGTGAAATTAGTGTTTACTCTTACTAATTCAAGTGAAAACAGGTTTTACTCATGCTTCATGTGCAATGAGAGTTTTCTCATTATCTAGGTGCAATGAGCCTTGGCTCTTGCTAATTTCATGTTAAGTGTTGTTGCCACATTTCCATGTTATGATTATTATTGATTATCATGCATATATGTTTTGGTTTCTCTTGTGCTATATTGATATTCATATTATCTAACATGTATTATACTCTTCATGTTATTCCATGATTAATCTGTTTCTGGGCATTATAGATCACCCTTTTTTTATGCATGTCCTCAGGTTATGACATGCATTGCTATGTACAAGGTAATGTAGTGGTCATGTAATTGATGTTTTCAATAATGTTTTTCATTTTAATGTGTTAAGTTGTTATGTAATTATCGTAAGCTCCAAAGACACTGTAACCCTCAATTTGTTTGTTTGTATCATTTGATGGTTTTATGTAATAAATCATATTTAAGTGTGTCATAAAATATCAGGGTTGTTATAGTCGGTATCATGGGATTAGTTTAGTTATTATGGGATTAGTATTAGAAAACCTTTGTAATGGTTTAGAGACAATAATAAGTATAATAAAAACAATCGGATGTTTTGGTGAGTATTGATTAAGTGGTTTATCAAGAAAATACATCCATGTCTGGATACGATCAGGTTGAGGTAGCTCTGGCACCGATGTATCCTAGGGGTAAAATCCAAAAACACCACTTTGAGCTACATTTGAACAGAAACTGGTGCATGTGAATGGGCCTTGCTACACTTTTGTTTATGACACTCCTAGGGAATATTCTTTGGTAAATCCAATGCTTAGTATGAACCATTGTTACGGGATGAAAAAAATTACTTAATAATATTTGTTAGAACGTAGATCATGGATAACATTGATTGAATTCAATAGATTCATATGATAATGAAATAAATGTTATTTATAAGTCATCATCTTTTTTCATGTATGTCCCTTTATGTTTTACAAGTAAATTTTCTTTTATTCCTTCCAATGGACAGTAATAGGAGGACTCAGGCTAAAAACTGATGTGAAGATCAATGTGATGACTATACTAATGAAATGCCCAATCCAATGGGAGAGAGAATCGTGATCTTTTTCACGATTATATATCAGTTAACTCATGTTTTTAATAGATACATTGGTCCAGGGGGACTTTAACCCCCCACCCCCCCATGAAAGAATAAGTCACTATCGAGAGATTCATGAGACAAAGGCCTCCTACATTTAATGGATCATCTGATCCCTCAATCGCTGAACAATGGATAAACTCCCTTGAAAATATCTTCTCTATCCATCAATGTTTTGAGCAAGAGGAGGTTCTCCAGGATTCTTATAGTATGGAGGGTGAAGCTGATCAATGGTGGACGCTGATCAGAAATACGAAGCCTGGGGAGGATATCGAGGTGTTGGAATCAAAGGATTTCCAGTTGATGTTTTTCAATAAATATTCTATGTGCACCCTCCAGCTTAAGATAGAAAGGGACTTCCTTTCCCTCATGAAAAAAGATGACGAATCTGTTGGAGCGTACGAGGAAAACATCACAAGGCATTCATGATATGCTTCTGGCTTTGTAGTTACCTCTAAATGCATGGTTTACCGCTTCTTTGGTGGGATAAAACCTCGCATGCAGAAAGCGTTGTTGATTTGTGACTTCAACAGATATGAAGAAATTGTACAATATGCCCTCACGGTCAAAATGTAGATCAAAGAATCATAGGGGTATAATGGGGATAAAAAGTGTAAGGTGGACTTCAATGATGGCTGTATAGTGGATAAATCCAATGGTGCTAAAAAGATTCAGCACCCCATGGTCAAGGGTGTGGAAAGAAGAACCCTGGAAATTTCCTGAAGGGTACAAGAAAATTATTTTGGTGTGGAAGAGAAGGGACCTGGCTATGAATTTTCAGCAAGAAAACCCACGGCTGAAATAGAGGAGAGGAACTCTCCGTTTAAACCTCAACGCATTGTTTACTACTACAACTGCAAAAAAACCAGGGCATCATTTAAATTAGTGACCTAGGGCAAGGGTTTTTAGAGGCAACCAAAAACCTCCAATATAAAAAGGGTGAGATTTTTCCATCACTACTGCAGAAGTGAACCCCAACAATGATGTGGTGATAGGTACGCTGGTTATTCATTCAAGAATAGGGAACAAACATTTTTATTTATACTTTATGCATTATTTTATATCTTGAATGTTTAGTAGAACAATCCCAACACCACCATAAATCATGGAAGTGATGATTTTATGAGTATGATAAATGGGGAAATCAATACATTCCATAAATATAACTCCTCCCTGGTCCTAATCTATGGATTGAACTTCCCGGCGATCTTCTTCATACTCCCTCTGGTGGAATTTGATGCAATTCTTGGAATTGATTGTCTTTCCTTATATAGAGCCAAAATAAATTACAGTTAAAGGGAAATCACTCTGGATGTGTAGAATCAAACCCAGATTCTTTATAAGTTCTATAAGGAAGAAGAATATTCTTTAGCTCTATCATCTCAAGCGTGGATATTACTGTCCTTTGAGAACGCGTATCTGGCTCAGATGATTGAGTCTAAGGAGGAAAAAATCTTTGAAGACATGCCTATGGTGAGGGAATTTTCTGAAATGATTTCCAAGGAATTGCATGGTCTTCCTTCTACAAGAGATGCTTAATTCTAAATTGATCTTATACCTGGGGCGTTTCCAATATCGAAGACTCGGTATTGAATGGATGATGTGGAGCTTGAGGAGCTGAAGAAATAACTACAGGAGAATCTAGATAAAGGGATTATATGCCAAATAGGTTCACCAAGGTGTGCACCGGTCCTCTTCATCATGAAGAAGGATGGGTCAATGCGCCTTTGCATCGATTATCATGAGCTCAACAAAATCAAATTAAGGAGAAGTATCATCACAAACAATTTGATGACTTTTTCAATCATTTATGTGGAGCACAATACATCTACAAGGTGGATTTGCGGATGAGATATTATAAGGTAAGGGTGAATAATGAAGATATCCCCAAGTCTAGTTTTCATACAAAATACGGTCACTATGAATTCATATTATGGCCTTTCATACTCACTAATGCTCCATCAATATTCATGTACTTGAGTAATAGAGTCTTTATAGATTAAATAAACAAATTTGTGGTAGTCCTTATCGATGATATTATGATATACTTCAAAACAAAGGAGGTTGATGAGAAGAATCTAAGAACTGTACTAGAGACATTGTAGACGGGGAAGCTCTATGAAATGTATAACATGTGTGAGTTCTGGTTGAAGAAGGTATCATTCTATGGCCATATCATCACAAGCATTATGATATCTGTGGAACCCTCCAAAATAAATGAAATTGAGGGATGGCTAAGGCAAACATTGTTAACAGATATCCATAGCTTCATGGGGTTAGCTGGATATTATCGAAAATTTGTGAGAAATTTTTCATGATTTTCCATCTGTCTTACCAAGCTAATTAGGAAGGGAGTAAAGTTTTCTTAGAGGGATGAATACGAAGTAAGCATCAAGGAGTTGAAAAGGAGGTTTATCACTATGCCCGTGCTCACATTACCCACAAGTGGAGAACTTTTTGTGGTACTCAGTGATGCTTAGAAGAAGGTCATGGGATGTTTGTTGATACATAATGACAAAGTCATTGCCTATGCTTCAAGGAAAATGAATGTTCTGGAATAGAATTATCCAACACATGATATGGAGTTGACTGTGGTGATCTTCACTTTAAAAATGCCGTGGAATTATCTCTTTAGTGAGATGTGTGAAATATAAACAGACCACAAAATCCTCATGTATACATTCACACATAAATAGTTGAACATGCACCAAAAAATATGGTTTAAGCGGATCATAGACTACAACTTTGCAATCCATTACCACCCTATGAAAGTGAACAAGGTGATGGATTCTCTAAGTGGAAAGGACCCATCAATTATATCATTGATGAGAACTGAGAAAAATATAATCTTAATAGACATGATAAATATAGACATGGGATTAAAAAAGAATGTAACATCATAAATCCTTTCACAAATGATTGATCAACCATCCCTTTTGGAAAGGTTAAATTATTATCAAAAGGATGATGTAGGAATTCAAGAAAAAGTAGATGCTATCAGAAAAGGGAAATCCTCATAATTTTTTTGTTAATGGAGAAGGAATTGTGAGATTTGGGAAAATACTATGTGTTTCATCATGTCTGGAGCTGAGGAAGACACATTTGGATGGTGCACATAGTTCCAATTTCACTATTCACCCAGGAAACATAATGATGTATTGAGATCTATAAGAGAATTATTTTTGGGATAATATGATGAAAGAGATCGCTGAATATACATCAATGTGCTTGGTGGGTCAGCATGTGAAGGCAGAGAGGCAGAAGTCTAAGGGGATGATGAAACCATTTCCCATACCATAATGGAAATTGGATAACATCACCATTGACTTGGTCACTGGACTTCTGAAGACATCCAAATACAATAATGCAATTTGGGTTGTTGTGGATCGTCTTAATAAGGATTCATACTTCATTACTATTTATGATGACTTCTCATTGGATCCAGCTGTCACATATATGTATCTGAGAAGTTATAAGGCTTCATGGAGTACCACTATCTATTATATCCGAATGATATCCAAGATTCACCTCTATGTTTTTGGAAGTGTCTTAAACATTCTATAGATACTGTGGTGGAAATCCGTACGGCTTAAAATCCTCAAATTGATCGCCAATCCAAGAAGACTATAAAAATACTTGAGTACATGTTGAGTGCATGTTTTATGGAATTCAAAGGAGGGTGGGACTAACTTCTTCTACTTCTTTAATTCTCTTAAAATAACAGTTTCCACTTGAGAATAAAAATAGCACCATATGAAGCCCTTTATAAAAAAGGTGCAAAACACCTACGTTTTTGGATGAGGTCGGTTAGCATATGTTGCTATGACCAGAAATGGTTGAAGAAATGGTGGAGACTGTAAAAACCATTCAGAAACAAATCAAGGTGGAGTCGCCAGAAGAGTTATTCAGATAACCGTCAATGAGTCCTTGAGATTATAGTTGGATATATGGTATTTCAATGCATATCTTCATGGAAAACGGTCATGAGGTTTAGAAAGAAATGGAATTTAATTCCATGGTACATCGGCCCTTTGAGATTCTTGATCATGTCGGGGTTATGGCCTATCGACTAGCACTTCATCCAACCATGGCCAAAGTACATAATGTCTTTCATGTATCCCCCTTATAGAAGTACATAACCGACTCTTCTCTTGTACTCTCTTCATAGGTGATATAGTTAGAGGATGATCTTTCTTATGAGGGGAAACCGGTGAAGTTCTTAGATAATAGAGAAATTTTTCTATGAAATAAGACAATGCCCCTTGTCAAGGTGTTGTGGAGAAACCACATGTTTGAAGAAGTGTTTTGGGAATTGGAGGAAATAATGAATTAAAGTTACCCAAATTAGTTTCGGTTTGGGAAAAGGATGTTTTGAGGAAGAAATTTATTAAGGTGGAAATGTTGTAACGACCCAAACATTCATTAATGGAAATCCCTCTTGATCTAATTAAATTTATCATTATGAAAAAGGTTTATATAAAATGAAAAATTCTCTTGATTTATGTTTTTTTATTTTTTAAAATACTGTTAAGAATTTTGACCGTTGATAATATTGATATTGAACAGTGAGCACATGATTAGTATAAATATAGGGCTTTAACAAATTCAATTTACCCAGACAAAGGAAGTGATGGCCTCAACCAGTAGACATGCCCCGTACAAAGCCCATTTGTCAGAGCATGGAAAGGAGGTTGTTCCTTTGGAGTTCACTTTTGACCAATCCCATGTCGATCTTGAATATTTTAAGCTCGAGCGGAACCGCCTATGATAGAAGTGGATGTTGATAAAGATTACCACCCAAAAAATGTTAATCGAGAAACCCAAAGAGTTGGTCACCATCACACACCATACTCTTCGATCTTATGTCTGTTTTATAATAGATTATGTAACAAGACCATAGCACTATGGTTATGCACATTATTATTTTATATAATAATGAATATACTTTCATTTTATTATTGTTACCTTTTAAATAGTTTTTAAATCAGAAATTGTATTTTTATTTAATGTTCAACAATGAAATCTATTTTGAAGAATTAATTGACTTTTGAATTAAGTATTATTTTAATAAAATATTATTATTGTTATTAATTTAATTTTTATTAAATATAAATGATCATATAATTTTATGAATGCAATTGTAATTTTTATTAATGTTCGAATGCTATTTTTGTCAAAACCCATGAATTTTCGATAAATATCGGTATTTATATTAAAATTGAAAATTAATATATTTATAAAATTATTTAGATAAAAATTATATTATTTCTGGAATCAGAACATCAAAATTATCCAATGGGGAATTTTTCATAATTTTCAAAGACAGTCAAATTTTTGGGTAAAAATTAAATACCGTTTAAATATATAATGTGTTTTATGACATCATAATGACCCAATAGTGATTTAATAAAATACAATAAACTTTATGTTTGGAAAATATATGTTTTAACATTAAAATAATGAGATTTTGGGTTTGTTTGATTCATTTTACAATGCATTAGATGACCCTTCAAGACATATTAAACATTTTGTCTTTTTAAATTGATTTCATGGGGAGTGTGACTCACCTATACATAAGCAACCCAATTATTTTAATATGTTATTACTTTGGAATTATAAAATATTGTCTTTCAATTCCCTTTTACAACAACCTAGGGGCAAAAACCATGGGCTGGTCTGTAGTTTGGATTAGTTTAATGTGAGATGTCCCAAACCTAAATAATAAAGAAATACCTCACTTTTCTTATATAAACCAACCCAATTCCCACTTCCTTCTCACTCAAAGACTTTTTAGTTCATCCACATTTCTCCCAACTCTCTATATAATCCACACAAGGTACCCCTAGTTCCCATGAATCCTCTCTCAATCCTTTGGAGCACAGTTCCATGTAATGGATTTTCTTTCTTTCTCATTTTTGTCAAAAAATCGTTATGTTTTTATGCCCTTTTAATTTCAATTATAACTTTTGTGGTATGGTTTCTCACCTCACCCATACTGTACTATTTATGTTTAATTGTGGGATACCCCTCTCTCTATCATTAAATTTCTCCCATGTACACCCGTTACTATGCAGAAATTCCGAAAGGAATTTTTCTCTCCTCATTTACATTCCAGAAATTATTTTTTATCATGAATCTAAATTCCCTTAAAATTTTTGGGACATGTATCTATATGTCCCCCTTACTATACATGTCATTTAAATATGATGAGACACCCATTTTTCTCTCATCAACCATTTTTATGAGTTCCTAAGCCACACCATTATGCTGCTGAAATTACATCGCGCATTCCAAGACAAAGTCATTGTGTAGTGAATATCATGCCCATTTATCTATCAAGGGTATTCACCATTATGCACATTTACTTATTGTTTAAATATCTTCATGAATGTATTCCACATTCTATTATCATGGAATAAAATATTATGTTGAATGATTCAATGATTTATTATTCATGTGGCACACTTATGCGTGAAATGAAATTTTTAGGAAGGGTGCACCCTGATAGCTTTCCAATGCATTGGACAAAGTATAGTATCGTGATAAGTCATGTGCAATGGTTTTTTATTCATAATAATTCAAGTACAATTAGGGTCTACTCATGATTCATATGAAATAAGGGTTTACTCATGCTCTATATTCAATGATCCTTGGCTAACGCTAATTCCGCGTTAATTGTTATTGACACATTTCCATGTTATGATTATCATGTTTTATCATGACTTTATGTTTATGATTATATGGTGCTCTATTGAAATTACTATTTTCTAAAATTTATTGTACTCCTCATTTTATTTCATGATAAATCACTTACTAGGCATTATAGATCGCCCCTTTTTTATTCATGTCCTCAGATTATCTCATGTAATTCTATGTACGAGGGAATGTAGTGGTCTTCTAAAATAAGTTTTCAATAAAGATATTGTTTTTCATGTCTTCTATTGTTATTTAATGATCCTAATCCCCAAAGAAACTAGAACTCTCAATCTTATATTTTTTTATCAAGTGAAGGTTTTATGTAATAAATCAGTTTTTAGTGTGTAATAAATGATCAAGGTTGTCATAGTTGTTAATAGAGTATAGGTTTAGTTATTTTTGGGATTATGATAGAAAACACTAGTAAAACATTATAGACAAGACTATTTATTATGAAAAATTCCATAGATTTTGGTGAGTACTGAGTAATTTGTTTATCAAGAAAATACATCTATGTCTGGATACGAGCAGGTAGAGGCTGCTCTGGCACAGATGTATCCTAGGAGTAAACCCCAAAAAACCCACTTTCAGCTTGACTCGAACGGGAATAGATGCACGAAAATGGGCCTTGCTGCACTATTGGTTACTACATTTCAAGAGAATATTCTTTGTTAGATTCACAAGTTTAGTATAATCCATTATTAAGGAACTAAAAAAGACCCTATGAATATTTTTTAGAATGATGATCATGGACAGTATAGATTTATGCCAATAGATTCACATGTTAAGAAAATTCATGTTATTTATAAGTCATCAGTTTTGTCCTTGTATTACCTATTACTTGAAACCCCTAAAATTTCATTTATTCCGGCAAATGGCCGGTAATATTATGAATTGGGCTAACAACATATGTGAAGATCAATGTGATGACTGCAGTATTGAGATGCCCAATCCAATGGGAGTAGGAATCATGAACTTTGTCACGCTTCTCTCTCATCTAAGTCATGATTTGAATAGAATAATGGGTCAAGGGGAATGTTCAACCCCCCACCCCTATGAATGAACAAGTCACTATCGGCAGCCTAATGAGATAAAGGATGACAACTTTTAATGGATCATCTGATCCCTCAATCACTGAACAATGGATCCACTCCAATGAAAATATCATCTCCATCCATTAATGTTTTGAAGAAGTAAAGGTTCTCATGGATGAGTATCATATATAGGGTGAAACTAATCAATGGTAGATGTTGATAAAAAATATGAAGCCTGAGGAAGAGATCGAGGTGTTGTAATGGAAGGATTTCGGAAGTATGTTTTTCGATAAATATTTTCAGCGCACCATTCATCATAAGATGGAAAGGGAGGTACATGCCCTCAATAGAAATGATTATAAATATCATGGATCATATGAGGAAAAAATCACAAGGCATGAATGATACATTTACGGATTTTTTGTTACCCCCGAATGAAAGGTTGACTGCATGTTCTCTGGACCGAAACCTAGCTTCCGGAAAGCGATGGAGATCCGTGACATCGACATCTATGAGGAAATTATCGGATGTGACCTCAAGGTTGAAATGGATATCATAGAATCTTATGGGTAACATGGGGATAATAAGTGTAAGGTTGACTTCAGTTCTTACTATCTGATGGATAAATCCAACAGTGCTTCGAAGATTTATCACCCCACTTGCCATCAGAGTAGAAAGAAGTCCCCTATAAATTGCATGAAGGGTACGAGAAAAAGATTTAGCTTCGGAAGAGAAAGGAACCTGGACATTAGCTGTCAGCAAGAAAAACTCGCGGCTCAAATATGGGAGAGTAACACTGCATTCGAACCTCAACGTTGTGTTCAATACTACAACTACAATGAACCATGGCATCATGAAAATTAGTGCCCTAATCCATGAGTTTACGGAGGCAACCAACAACCTCCAAGGTATCATGAACGAGCTTTTTCCATCACTACTACCAAAGTTAACCACAACAATGAAGTGGTGACATGTAAACTAGTTATTCATTCAATTATAGAAAACATACATTTTGATTCAGTTTCTACACATTCTTTTATATCTCCAAAGTTTGGTAGAACAATCCCAGCACCACCACAAATCATGGAAGTAATGATGTCTATGAGTATGGTAAATGGTGAAATCATTGCATCCCAGGAATATAACTCCTCCCCTGTCATAATATGTAGATTGAACTTCACGGTGATCCTCTTCATAATACCTCTGGTGGAATTTGATGCAATTCTTGTCATTGAATGTATTTCCTTATATAGAGACATCATATATTGCAGTGAGAGGGAAATCACTCTCCATGTTCATAGTCGACTCTCGATTCTTTACAAGTTAAATGAGGAAGATGAATCTTCCTTAGCTCTATCATCTCAGGAATTGATATGAATACCCTATGAGAACATGTATCTGGCTCAGACGATTGATTTTAAGGAGGATACTATACTAGAAGAAATGCATATTGTGAGGGAATTTGCTGATGTGTTTCCTGAGGAATTGCATGGTCTTTCTCATAGAAGAGATGTGGAATTATCAATTGATCTTATTCATGGGGCATTTAAAATATTCAAGACTCTGTATATAATGACTACGGTGGAGTTTGAGGTGCTGAAGAAACCAGTACATGAGAATATGGATAAAGGGTTTATACGCCGAAGTGTTTCACCATGGGGCCAGCCATCCTCTTCGTCAAAAATAATGATGGGTCAATGCCCCATTTATCCATTATTGTGAGATAAAAAAAATCATGATAAAGAAAAAGTATCATCTCCCAACAATGGACGACGTGTTCGATCAGCTGCGTGGAGCACAATCATTCTCCATGGATGATTTTCGGTCAGGATTTTATCAAGTATGGGAGTAGAAGGAAGATATCCCCAAGACTGCTTTTCGACCAAGATAAGGAAAATATGATTTCAACGTAATGCCTTTCAGACTCACTAATGATCGAGAAATCATCATGGACTTGATGAATAGAGTCTATTGATATTATATCAAAAAATTTGTGGTAGTCTTTATAGATTTTATTCGGATATACTCCAAAACCAAAAAGGATCACGAGGAGCATCTAAAAATTATTCTATAGACCATGCGGAAGGAGAACCTCTATGAGATGTACATCAAGTTTGATTTCTGGTTGAAAAAGGTCTCATTCTTGGGCCATATCATCACAAGCAATGGGATATATATAGATCCCTCCATAATAGATGAAATTGAGGGATGGACAATGACGACATTGGTAACAAATATCAGTAGCATTTTGGGGTTATCTTGATATTATCGATGACTTTTGATAAATTTTCCATGATTTCCCAACCCTTTTACCAAGATGATTCAGAAAATAGTAATGTTTTCTTGGAGTGATTAATGCAAAGAAATATTAAAGGAGTTGACAAAGAGGCTTATCACTATGCTCGTTCTCAGTTTACCCACATGTGGATAACTTTTTGTGGTATTCATTGATGCATTGAAGAAGGTCATGGGATTTGTGTTTATTTAGAACGAAAAAGTCATTGCCTACGCTTCAAGGAAATTGAATAGTCATGAACATAATTATCCTACAAATGATTTGGATTTGGCTTTGGTGATCAATGCTTTAAAAATTTGGCGGCATTATATCTTTTTGGAGAAGTGAGAAATATATACGGACCACAAATGCCTCCTGTATATATTCACATAGAAAGAGTTGAACATGCACCAATGAATATGGTTAGAGCTGATAAAAGACTATGACTACTCATCCCATTACCTCCATGGGAAATCAATCAAGGTGGAATATGCTCTAAGAATAAAGGACTCAACAATTATATCATTGATGAGAATTGACAGGGATCCAATATTCATAGAAATGATGAATATGGACATGGGAATCATAATGAAGGAATATCAATAATCCTTTCACAAATGATTGCTCAACTGTCTCTTTTGGAAAAGTTAAAGTAGGCAAAAAAAGATGATGTGGGAATTCATGAAAAGTTGGAAGCTATTAGAAAATGTGAAATTCTCAGGGTTTAATGTTAATGAATAATGAATTGTGATATTTTGGAAAAGACTATATTTTCCATCAAGTCTGGAGATGATGAAAGAACTTTTGGATGATGAACATAATTAAGATTTCTCTATTCACCCAGGAAACACAAATATGTATCGAGATCTCTGAGAGCATTATTAGTGGGATAATATGAAAATTTTGATCACTAAATATACATCAAAGTGCCTCGTGTGTCACAAGTGAAGGCCGAGAGGTAGAAGACTAAGGGGATGATGCAACCATTTACCATACTAGAATGTAAATGGAATAACATCACCATGGAAATTGTCACAAGACTTATTAAGACATCCAAAGGAAACAATGAAATCTAGGTTGTTGGGGATCTTCTAACAAAGGCTACACACTTCATTTCTATTCTAGAGGATTTCTCATTAGATCAGCTGGAAGAGATATATATCAAGGAAGTGGTAAGGCTTCATGGAGTACCACTATCTATTTTATCTTATAAAGATCAAAGATTCATCTCTATGTTTTGGAAGAGTCTTCAACATGCTCTAGATACTGAGCTGAACTTCAATACAGATTATCATCCTAAAATTGATGGAAAATATGAGTGGTCTATAAAAAAACTTGAGAACATGATGAGAGTGTGTTCTATTGACTTTATAAGAGTGTGGGACAAACATCATCCACTGGTTGAATTCTCCTACAATAATAGTTTCCACTCAAGCATCCCAATGGAACCATATTAATACCTTTATGGTAATTTCTACAGAACACCACTGTGTTGGGATGAGGTTAGTGAGTGTAAGCTGCTTGGACCAGAAATGGTAGAAGAAATGGTGTAGAAGGTGAAAACCATTCAGTAGTATATCAAGGCAGCCTAGAGTCGACAGAAGAGTTATTCAGATAACTGTCGATGAGACCATGTGTTTAAAGTTGGAGACATGGTATTTCTATGCATATCTCCATGTAAAAAGGTCATGAGGTTTGGAAAGAAAGGGAATTCTTGTCCAAGGCACATCAGCCCCTTCGAGATTTTTGATCATATCGGGGTTGTGGCCTATCGACTAGCACATCCACCAACCATAGCCAATGTACATGATGTCCATCATGTATCCCTATTAAGGACGTATTACCGGACACTTCACATGTACTCTCTTCATATGTGGTACAATTAAAGGATGATATTTCTTATAAGGAGAAACCCGTGAAGATATTAGATAGTATTCAAAAGGTTCTATGAAATAATACAATGTGCCTCATCAATGTATTGTGGAGAAACCGCATGTTTGATTATGGGATGTGGGAATTGGAGGAAATGATAAAGCAGAGTTACCCAAATCAGTTTTAGTGTGGGAAAAGAAAATTTCAGGGGCGATATTTCTTAAGGGGGGTAGATTGTGATGACCCAAACTTTCATTAATGGAAATCACTCTTGATATAATTATATTCTTTTATGTAAAATGTTTTTCTAAAATATGAACGTCATTGGTTTTACATTTTTTTATTTTTAAAATACTATTAAGAGTTTTGACCATTTATAATATATCCATTCAATAGTGATAACAAGATTAGAATAAATATTTGGATTTTACAAATATAATTTACTCAGATAAAGGAAGTGATGGACTCATCCAGTAGATGTGCCCCATACGAAGCCCAATTGTCTGAACTCAGAAAGGAGGTTGCATCTTCCGGCTTCTCTCTTGACCAATCCTAAGTAAAGCATGAATATGTTAATCTCAAGTGGGACCGCCTATGAGAGAAGTGGAAGATGATAGAGATTACCACCCGAGAAATGTTATCTGAGACACCCCAAGAGTTTTTCACCATCGCACACCTTACTCTTCGATCTTATGCAGGTTTTATAATGGTTTATGTAACAAGACCTTAGCACTATGGTTATGTACATTTTTTATATATATAATAATTAATATACTCTATTTTTATTATTGTTACCTTGTAAATAGTCATTAAAGCACAAATAATATTATTAGTTAATGTTAAAATAATAAATATATTTTGATGAATTATTGGATTTTTGAATTAATAAATATTTTAATAAAATATTATTACTAATATTAAATTGTTTTTTTATTTAATATAAAAGATCTTATAATTCTATGAATGCAATTGTTACTTTTATTAAGGTTTGAAATCCATTTTTTCAAAACCCATGAGTTTTCGATAAATGTTAGTTTTTATTTTAAAAGTGAATATTAATTTATTTATAAAATTATTTACATTAAATTAATATTATTTCATGAAATAGAACATCAAAATTATCCAATGATGAATTTTTCATAATTTTTTGAGACAATCAAATTTTTGTGTAAACATTATATTCCGTTTAAATATATAATGTGTCTTATGAAATCATAATGACCCAAAAGTGATTTAATAAAATACTATAAACTTTTTGTCTGGGTAATTTATATTTT
Organism: Viscum album; assembly: GCA_963277665.1. Taxonomy (NCBI): domain Eukaryota; kingdom Viridiplantae; phylum Streptophyta; class Magnoliopsida; order Santalales; family Viscaceae; genus Viscum; species Viscum album. The sequence continues at coordinate 1,719,368,266 of OY728130.1, forward strand.
AACATTAAAATTATTTGATTTTTGGGTTTGTTTTATTTGTTTTACAATGATTTAGTGGACCCTTAAAATCTTGTTAAACATTTTTTCTTTTTAAATTGTATTCCTTGGGAGTGTGACTCACCTCCACATAAGAAACACCATTATTTTAAGAATTTCGGAATATGGCCGTATAAAATATTATTTTCCCCCTCCCTATGCCAAAAAATATGGGCAAAGACCATGGTCTGGTTTGTGGTTTGGATTAGTCTATTGTGAGTTGTCCCATACCTAAATACTAAAAAATCATCTCAACTTTCCTATATAAACCCACCCATGATCTCAAATCCTCCTCACTCAATGCCTTTTGAGCTCGTCCAACCTCTTACCTATTATATATAAATCATTTCAAGGTACCCCAAGCTCCCAAAACTCCTCTCTCAAGCCTCTCTCAGGGCTTTGGAAGCACACTTCCTAGTAAGGGTTTTTTGTCCTTTCTCGTTTTTGTCCAATACTCTTTAGAATGTTAGGCCCATTTAATTTTAGTTATAAATGATGGAGTATAATTTATAACATCCCTTATACTTCACTCTATATTTTTTAATTATAGGAGACCCCTTTCTTTTTCATTAAATTCCTCCCATGTACACCTGTTACTATGTCGAAATCCTGGATGGAATTTCTCTCTCCCCAGTTACATTCATGAAATTCTATTGTATCATGAATATAAATTCCACTACCTTTATTGGGAAATGTATTTATATGATCCCTATATTTTCCATGTAATGTAAATATGATGAGACACCCCTTTATCTCTTATCAAACATTTTTTTGAGTTCTTATGTCACATCGTTATATTGCTGAAATTGTACAGAGCTTTTCCAAGCCAATGTCATTGTGTAGTGAATTTCATGACCATTTCTATATCTAGGGTATTCACCTTTATGAAAATGTAATTATTGTTTAAAGATATTAATTCAGGTATTCCTCATTCTTTTATAATGGAATAAAATAGTATGTTGAATGATTCAATGTTTTGTGTTCCATGTGGAACACTTATGCATGAAATAAAATGTTTAAGAAGGGCGCACCCTGATAGAACTAATATTTATTTGGTAAAATATAGTATCCGGATACGCCATGTGAAAAGGGGGTTTGTTCATGATAATTCATGTACAACAAGTGTGTATTCGTGAGTCATGTGCAATGAGGGTTTACTCATGCTCCATGTGCAATGAGCCTTGGCTCCTGCTAATTCCATGTTAAATGTTATTACCAAATTTACATGATATAATTATCATTAATTATCATGCCTTTATGTTTATGATTATCTTATTATTTATTGATATGCCTATTTTCTAATATGTATTGTACTCTTCATTTTATTCCATGATTAATCCCTTTGTGGGCTTTATAGCTCACCCTTTATTATGCATGTCCGCAGGTTATGCCATTCAATGTGGTCATGTAAATGATGTTTTTCAATTAAGATGTTGTTCATCATGTTTTAAGCTGTTATGTAATGATCCTAATCCACAAAGACACTAGACCTCCTGATATTCTATGTGGTATCAAGTAATGTTTTTATGTAACAAATTATGTTTCAGTTTGTATTTAAAGTAAGGGTTTCCATATATATGATACATGCTTTCACGTGCAGTGTTAAGACATGTACCTAATGTTTCGTTATGTATGGGATGGTGGGTTGTAAAAAGGATTTTAGGATTTGGTTTGGGACTTAGGTCTAGGTTTAGAGTCTTTTCTAGTTTTCTCTTTGGATGATATTTCAGAACAATATATGATTTATAATTTAACTTCATTTTGTTATAGCATGAGTACACGGATATATATAATGATTTTTTTATGTGCTCTAATTTTTTTGTTTCTCTACATAATTAATTCATTTAGTTATTCCAATTCATTCTTGATGATGATAAATAGGCATAATCTCTCCAATAGTACCTTTGTTACTATGCAGCTATTCATAATCATCTAGAATATGGAGTTGAATGCCTGAGTTCATTTGATGTCATAGAGTAGCACACTTGTTAAGGTGTCTCACTGGCCCGAGAAACTACAAAAACATATACTTGTCATACCCAACAAAACATGTACTATCTAATATGAAAATATGAAAATATAATAACTCAACAGAATTAATAATGTCAAGCCATGTGATATATATCTCAATCATTATAAACATTATAAAACCATAGAAAGAATAATGAAAACATATTTGTACCGTTCAAAACCATCTCATTGAAACGTTACATAACCCATAATAATTTAAATAACCATAAGAATTACAACCAATATAATTATATATTGAAGATAATAATTTCTCAATGAATAAATGAATAATATGGGTGGACCAATCATATAACCTATATAGGCTTACTAGGAACTATCGAGGTAGAAACATAATTTACAATGTCTACGGAAAAAATACATATGGAATCATCAACTCACATTGAAAAAGTACTTATTCATCTCAAAATATTATAAATCCATGGACAAGAAATATGTTCTTCTGCAATCTATTTGAAACATTTTTATCATGATAAAATTGTTTAGGTTCTATAAAAATATCATTGAATCATGATTACCCTATAGAAATGAAATGGGATAAATAAAAATATCCTTGAAACATGAAAAATTAAGGGAAAATAAATGGCATCCATAAAAATATCGTTGAATCCTAATTAACCCATGTAAAATAAATGGGTTCCATAATAATGTATGCCAAACATTGTAAGCCTGTGAGAATTAAATTTCATCCATAACAACATATTTGATGTCATATTAATCAGTCCATTAAATAATGATGATGTTATCAACAAAAAATATCCCTTGTGGAGGATAAGTAAAATCAATATCCTTTGATAATTAATAATGGAGATCCCATTAAATATAATTAATAATATTTTTTATGAATATAATCTTAAAACATTATAATCCATCCCACACCGCTTTGAAAAATTTGAATCATTATCCCAGTGAATTACATACCATTAAATGAAACATATAATATCATGAAATTAATGAGATTCATGATATATCAAGTTAAATAATTAATATCTACACATTATAAAATAAGATATTTTTATAAAATTACTAATCTCTGAATAGAGAAAAATGTGATAAAATCTTATTATCGCTTTGGAAACATTGAAACTGTAAACCACATGAATGAAAAATAATAAAAAGGATATGTAAAACCCCATTAATTTAGAGATAAAAATTGTAAAATTCATTAATCTATAGTGTATACACAACACCAAAACAGAAGTGTTGAATATATAATATATCTTATTGAAATAATAATGAAATGATAAAAACCCTTATAATGAGTATATAATTGGAGTGAGAATAAATTAATGAAATAATTTTGTGTTAAAATTTTAAATACATATAATAACTTTTTATAAAAATTATATTATAATCAAATGTCATTTCACTCAGGTTCTTGACATAACATAACTAGATACATATAAATTCAACACAATGAATGGAAATTGATTTACAAAATTCCATTAAACTAGGCAATTTTCTGAACAAAAAACCTAAAAAATTAATAATAACAATATTAAAAAATTTAATACAATAAAGATAAAATAATTAATTATTTAATAAGTGAATATGAAATTTATCTCACAAAATTAAAAAAGTGAGATTAAAAGATAATAACTAGGGTTTTATTTTTATGATTTTTCTCTATATTCATGAATTAAAAAATTATGATAATTAAATAATTGTTTTAAAACCTTTAATATTTTTTACAATTCTATTACTTCTCTTATAAACATTTTATATACAATTAATTAATCAATAATGTTTAAGTATGATGATTTGACCATATATAGTTTATGTGTCTAAAACATCATTGGACGTAAAAATATGGCCAAATATTTTCATATTAATATATATAAATAATAATAATAATAACATAATTAAAATATTTATACATAAATTATACTTTAAAAACAAATCATAAACGAAGTTAATGAAAAATGAACCTACATTACAATAATGGAGATAGTGAGTCGTACATACGCATGTGTAGCGTTCCCATTTTCAATGATTGTTATGAAATAAAGGTAAGTAACTTTTATCATTATAGAATGATAATAAATTCTTAAATAGAATATTATTTAATTATATATATTTATTCTTATAATAATTATTATTTAAAAGGAATTATGTCGCTTCAACTTTGAGGTATTCTACACGTCTATAGATGACATTATCACTTCTTCAGTGTATGACAATGAGTTATAGAAAATGATACATTATATTTAAATAAATGAAATTATTTCATGAATATATAATAAATTTAATTTATTTCACATATTCTCAATTTAACTTATATTTAGTACATTTTTTGAAATGTGTGAATGAATCACATCGATTTGATGAGGTAGTTGTCCACAAATACACAAGAGATGTTATTGTATTCCAAAAATATAAAAGTATTATAATAAGTGTTTAATAAAAACTATATAACCACACATACGTAATAAATATCATATATATAATATAAATGTTTTAATTTCATAATTATTAACAACCCTGAAATGTGGTAATGTATGAACGAACAACATATGTTTGTGAGGTGGTAGTTCACCTTACACATGAATGATGGTTGTGTATCCCATTTGATCGATGCATCTATTTTTTTTACGTAGAACCATAGATGTAACAACATATAAATATATTAATTATAATTATGTTATTATGTTATCATTTAATATGAATCAATTATGTGGTTTGAGATATAATGAAAATAAAATTTATTATTGTAGAATAGTACCTCTTTTTTGGGTAACTCCTTTTTGGATTAAAAAAAATTAGTTCCTTGGATTTCATATTACCCAAAGTGATAATTCAATTTTAAGAGGTTGGATATTTTGAGTATATTTAGGAAGTTTATGGACATGAATAATGTGTTTCAGATGTTTGAGATATTTTAGAGGGTATGTTTCTTTTTTATACTGGAGGGGGAGTGTCATTTTTGTAAGAATAAAAAGGTAAACACTATTGGGAAGTCTAACTTGTATCATGTGTCTATAATAATGAAAATTCACTTTAAAATGGGTATATCATCTAATCAGGACCATAAAAGTTTTTCATACATGTTTCTAGTTCATTTGGATATTTAGATTAATATTTAGCCATTTTTAAACACATTTTTATCCAAATAACTTTTATTATAATTACATAATTTTATTTGTCAGTTTGGTTAGAAATAAAGATGACCATTTTATATTTTATGAAATATTATGATTCCATTTATTGATTCCATTTTTCTAAATTCTAATCACAGATGTGTAAAATGTTAATTTATAATTATTTCAGCAGACGAGACTTTAGTGCATGTTCTAAAGGGAAAATTGAAATATTTAAAACGTTTTTATGTAAAATTACAGTGTAAAATTGATTCTAATGACCTAAAATGGGATTAATGATATCAAATGGATGTAATTTTACCTTCAATCTAATTGAAAATATAATTTATCACTATTAAATATTTTTTATGAAAATGTAGTTTTCTATTAAAATTTTGTGACATTTATAATTCATTAAAATATGAAAGGTCTCACAAAATTACTAAAACAAACCTAATGTAATTTTTGATATTCCAAATTAAAAAATGAAGGTTATTTTTTCAAATATAAAATTATATAAGTTTCAAAATGATGTTCTATAACAATTCATCCCTTAAAATGTCATAAAACATCATCTTAAAAAAATTATATTTTTATTTTTCAATTGGATTTATTATGTTATTAAACCTGTAAAAATTATTAGATAAATTTAAAACCATTTTATTAAATTTATATAATTTATATTATATTAATTTCGTTCAAAAATATTGAATATTTTAATTTATTAATTAGAAACTATATTCTTGTCATTGATTTTGTTTTTCTTTTCAAAAAATCATCGTTTATATTAAATTAGAATTTATTTTTATTTCTAATTAATTTTCGTTCAATGGATTCATTATATAAAAGTATTTAAACTATATGTTTCATAATTTTGTTAATCTCATTAATTCTCACCATTTGAATGAAAAGGTGATTGATATCATAATAATATTATAGGTATATTGTTTTGGTAATACCCTGGCTTAAGTATAAAATAAATAATCAAAGGAACACAATGTTATATGAAACTCATGATAATTTTTTTTTTCTTGTTAGGAAAACGAAACTATATATTTTGTGTAAGGAAATAAATTTAAAAAAAATTAATTTGAAATGATATATGTCCCAAAATATCGAGATGTTATTTCTTTATAATATATATATATATTATGCACTGATTAAAAATTAATAGAATATGAGACCGATATAAAATAATAACCATTATGATAGTTGAACTGAAACATGTACCAAAAAAAATATAACATCATCCAACACAATAATTTTAATATGAAATCATTAATAAATGGGAGAAAATATTTATTAAATAACTAATATATGTTATAATATGTTTATTCAACAAGTTTATGATAAATAAACATTTATTATAAAAGTATTTTTTATGTTAACAAATAATAAAAAAAACTTTATGTAAGGGAATTCATAACTGAACTATTGATTCATTTGGTGAAACTACAATTTCATTGTTTGATTCATTTGGTGAAACTACAATTTCATTGTTTGTTTCACTATATTATTATATGTGAAATGGTATTATATTATCTTATGTTTTATTAACACATTATTTTATGGATATATTGTTAATACACAAAATTTATTTATTTGATTAATTCCCAAGTAAATGATTTGATACTTGTAAGGGGTTGTTTGAAAATCTCATCGTTATTTTGGATTATTTATATTTATGACTTTACATGGTAATATTTTTTATCCATGTCCATGTTTTCTGAAATTATTTTAAAAATGTTTTTACTATTATCCTATTAATGTTTAATGTCATTTTTTCAATGATTTAATTTTCACAAAAAATATTAGATTGTTTTTTTTTCATATTTTGAATGGCTCAATTTGTGACTTTTCTGAAACAAATATGAATTGAATGTTTTATTAATTTATAAAAAATGACTGTATTTTCCCACATTCATGAGAAATTAATATAATGAATCACATATTAAAATTGTTCAAGGATACTTTTAGAGAAATATTTTTTTATTAGTAAATCTATGTGTATAAAAATGTTTTCAAAATGGAAATGATATTTTCATCAACAAATATTTAATTTTATCTTCAAAAATCATTTTCAATAGAAAAAAATATTTTATCATACTTTTTTTATTGTAGATATTATCCAATTATACCATCCTTATTATTTGTATTGATTCATTTTTGTTGTCATGGAATTATGATTAGTAATCCCATTACATTACTATGAATTATTCATTGATGAAATTATTGTTAAAACACTTTATATTATTAGGTTCTGAGATAATGAATGATTTATGGTCATATAAAACATATATATTTATATATGTGTGTGTGTATGAACCCGGATCTTCATTTCATGTATTTTTTTCTTTTTCTGTATTTTTTGGGAAAAATAATGTTTATTGAAATTTTTGAAGTACAATCCATGTATTTCTGAGTACACGTTGTGTACTCTTCTCTAGCTCGAAGCCATGTGCTGGCCATGTCAGGGACATACACACGGTGTGTAGGGGTGACGTGGAGGCTAATATTGATAAAGTATGGAAAGACCTAGTACATGTCTTGTTCCTTAAATGTACACGCCATGTACTTTCTTTTTTACATTAAATGGTCCGGGGTCGCTCCTGATGCATAAAAACGTCTTCATCTAGGTCTCGTTCGTCCAAGGGTGTCGAGGATCCATGAATCTTCGACGAGCTCCCGCCTCTCTATCCGTTCTCCAATTTGAGCACGGTCAATTGTGTGGAAATCGCAGCGGTGAGTTCTTCATTCAACGTGAGCCTTGTTTTCCAATTCCTCCTCTTTCATAAGTTATCGTGGTTTTAGTGATTTAGATGTTTTCTCAGATCTACAACATCCTAAGGATAATTTGTCATCACTGTTAACATATAGCGATCTCCTAGGATCGAGGAAGGTGGTTTGTGCTTTTATCTAGAATGTATTTGAGTATTTTGTCCAATTACACCAAGTCCCTTGAACGAGAATTTTGTGTTTTCCTTTTTTGCCCCGGATTGATTGTCTGCTTGGTTTATTTCCATAGCAGAGGTTTAATTTTGTGAATAAAGTAGTTTTTTTGTACTCTAGATGGTTTCCATGCATGTCTTGCTTGTTTGGAGTTTTTCCAGTTGCCATGCCAATTTGTAGGATAGTGGAACTATTTCTTAGTTATGCTGTTGAGCATTAGAATGATAGCCAGGTAGTTTTGAGGTTTACATGGATGAGACACGCACGCTAAACATGTTTATTTTCATACAGGAATCCGAGAAACTAGTGTAGTAAACCATAGAGAGAATGGATGTAACAGCTTATACAAAATGTCTTTTAATACGATGCGAGACCAAATGGTGAATTGACGATGAGTGCTTCCTCAGAGAGTCTGTAGTTCCTCAACGTGGGCCACATGGGGAATGAGACGTGGATTTATCCCCCAGAGATCCTTTAGTAAGATACAAGACTATAGGGGGAATTGACGGTGACTGATTCCTCAGAAAGTATACTATTTGCTGAACTAGAGGGGTGAGACTGTGTTTTCCCCCTAGAGGGTTGCTAGTACTTGTAGGATGAACCATAGTGGTTCGTTTGTGATATATACCCAGAGGGTTACCTTTTTTCTACATGCTATTGGTTGTTTACTTGTGTACATTATATGCTAGAACTGTGGATTGTAGCTACTGTGTGATTTTCTGTTTAATGCTTCCTGCACTTTTACATGCCTTGTATTCATTGACTATTAGGAACAGATCTTTGGGTGATTTCCTACTGGGATTGTATCTCACACCCTGTTTGGGTTAGACTTTTGGGCCCAATTAGATAATATTGTTCCAGGTATATATGAGGATAAGTGCCCTTCTACTTTAGGTTATTGATTGTTGTGGTGCTGGATGGCATGGGACCAAGCTGAGGCTTGCGATGCTAAGGAGTCGCTCATTTGTTTTTATTTTGTACTTTGTCTTAGTACTGTATTCAGCATTGTGACTTGTTTGCCTATTTTCCTAGATTTGTATCTTGCATCATTGAATATATACATATGTGCTCTAGTGGGTTGATTTAGTTTTCCACTATTTATTACTGTTGGTTATTCACTACATCCATTATTTCATATTTATCTATTTCTGTTGTGTACTCTACCAATGAGGACATAGTTTCCCCACTATCACACCCAAGGCCCTCTCTACTAGTCGGCAACCTCTGGCATTTGGGTAAATGCACTTCAGGTCATGTGGAGAACCAGGTACGGGGCACCAGTGGAGGGGCTCCGGATTTGGGTTGTTACAAAGTGGTATCAGAGGAGTTTCATTTCTTGTCATTTACAGTTTAGAGCCTTTAGCTAGGGGTAGGATGGATTTGGAACTTGGTAATAAGATGTGCTTGGGATTAGATAACACTTTTACATGGAGAATCCATACTACCTCCTTTATTTTATTTTTGTAGTTTTGTGATTTACGGTCGATAAGATTTCACCTAGGGTGATTCACATACTTTGTGTTGTTATTGTCTTGACTGTTGCAGTTATACTTCATTCACAACCTGATGAGATGAGGGTATTCGATTTCATGCATCATATAGGCACATGTAGAAATCACATGCCATGCATTCTGTCCATGCCATCTAGGGTGCATTACCGGTTTCATGATGTTGTGATAGACATTGTGTATATTATGTATGCTGTTGTGATAGATGCTTTGATAGAATCTATGCTACTTTATAGAGGACTGTTTGTATTGTGTTTTGCATGAATGAACTCCAAATTTTGGTTCCTGAGGTGTTATGGTCCCTCTTGAATCAGCAATTGATGGATCATTGACCTGTGTTTCTTTGTATATGACTGTATAGGATTCGAATATTTGATTTGCGGGGAGTATGGTACCTCACTGATCAGAATTTGGTACCATCATGCCTTTTTTCAGTCTTTTCTGGGATCTGGTGTTGTTTCAGAGATACTGCCTAGAAAAACACAGAATAAATGGCGTGTACTTTATATATACATTCCGTGTAGTTCTAAACCGTGTCTTTGACTATGTGAGAATAAAAACGGGTTGTGAAAATCTCTAGGAACAAGTCGTGTATGGTAGGTACACACTGCTTAGTAGTGAGCGTGTACCCTGGAGTGTAGCTAACAACACGATGTGGGGAAGCTCGAGTAGAACACGCTGTGTTGTAAAGGAACACGCCGTGTAGTCTTATCCAGGTACCCGGCCGTGCCACGAACAAAAAGGGTTGTAATCACATTCTCTTAGACACGCCGTGTGGTTTTCAGAACACATCGTGTAGTCTTGTTCACGTAATCGGCCATGTCATGATCAACACGAGATGGTGTCACCTTCACTTATACACGCAGTGTTTGTTCGGAACACGCCGTGTAAGGTCATGTCATGTAGAAGATCATGTATTTAACAACATGGGCCAACGAAACCTTGTCCAGTACACACCGTGTTTGTTCAAAACATTCCATGTAGTCTATGTTTAAGTCGAACCATGTGGGATAGCTGTGTAAAGAGACTCGGGTAGAGTAATAGTTTTCAAGTACATGCCGTGTAGTTTTAGGTGTTACACGACCTATAGGGCATGAATACATGCCCATGTCAGTGGCTTAATAACACACACCGTGTAGTTTTTATACATGCCGTGCAGTCATTTTTTGTAAACTTGTGTGTTTTCCTTCCCCTGTTCCAGTTTTGTACTCTTGTGTTCTCTGTCTTTGTTAATTCTGATCTCAGGTGTGCCTTTAATCGTTCGGAGTTATGCCTCCGAGATGTCCACTGGTTGTACGTCTGTCGTCAGGAGTGATTAGACGCCAGATATGGCTGATTAGGAACTTCCTACTGATCCTCCTACTGTTCCAGCCTTGGCACCGGTTGTCATACCAGTTGCAGCCAATGATGCGCAGTTCAGGGAATGTTTTATGATGATTATATAGACCTTTCAGGAAGCACCGCCACCTACCTCGACCATGGCATACTTGATGTGTGTTTTTCAGCAGTAGCATCCTCCCACGTTCTCGGGGGAAGGCGGACCTCAGGCTGCAGTGTCACGGCTGGAAGATATGTTGAATATCATCAAGCATTTGGAGACACCTCCAGAGAGGCGAGTCAAGCTCTCTACCATTATTCTACGAGACTCTGCCAAGAGGTAGTGGGAAGTGATCTCATAGGCGGGTCACGAGAAAGTTATGGCTTGGGAGAAGTTTCAGCACATCTTTGATGACTACATTTACCCGGAGACCTTGAGGGCTGACCGAGCCCGAGATTTCATGAGAATAGAGGAGGGTACTCTTTATGTCATGGAGTATTCCTCTCATTTCAATGAGGTGCATCGTTTCAGACCCATCTGGGATGGGAGTGGGGTGGTCATATCATGGAAGTTTGAGGATGGTCTCAGGTGGGATATTTGCTCGCAGGTGAATCTCTTCCAGTTGGCATCCATCACTTCCATCTTCAACCAGGCACTGATTGCGGAGCGCAATCTGAGAGACTCCAGAGCTACGAGCCAGGGTGGTTCTGCTTCGAGGGCTAGTTTTATTCTAGATGAAATCAAGAAGCTCCGTACGGAGTCTACGCGTGGTGATCCGTGGAAGCAAGATGCATTGCCAGGAAGCCATGCGATATGCTACCAGTGTGGGAGGTCAGGGAACACGAGGCCGTAATACTAGAGAGAGCCCATACAGTTCCGATCGTGTGGCAAGATGGGTCACCTTCAGCCTTTCTGCCAGGATTTCTCACCAGTAGTTGGTAACTGGGGTTCTTCCATAACTCTGTATTCAGCAGCAGCACCACCAGTTTCTCATCAGTCAGGGAACTGGAGTTCTTCCAGCCGTTCTGGTAGAGGTGGAGGTCAAGGCTATGAAATTCATCCACCAGTCCCTCAGCACTAGTTGGGAGGATCATCTCAGGGTGGTCAGGCTGGGTCGCAGGGTAGCGGGAAAAGCAAGACTTTTGCAGTGGATCAATCCTATCATGAGAAGGATCCCAGACCTTCTACAGTTCGAGGTACGGTTTTAGTAGCCTCATTTTTAACTTCAACACTTTTCGATACTGGTTCTATGCATAGCTTTATCTATGTTGATTTCATAGAGAGCATTGGGCTCTGCATCTTTTTTTCTCCCGACTCATTGACACTAGACACACCATTGAGGACGAGGACATCTTGTGCACGTCAGGGTAGAGAGTGCCTTCTAGAGGTTACAGGGTACCATTTCATATGGGATCTATATGTCCTAGAGATGAAAGGCTATAATATCATCCTCGAGATGAACCTATTGGTTCCCTTCTAGGCATTCATCAATTGATATCACCGGAGAGTGAGTTTCGTTTCACCAGAGGGTAAATATTTTCTTCATAGAGGCGAATGGGATATACAGGCGATTCGAGTAGGACTCGAGCATCATGGGCTAGGAAGGGTGACGACCCAGATTTCTAGAGTTTATCAGGATGATAAGGGGACTTATCATTTGGAATTTATTCTAGTGGTGGATCGTTTTGGGACTTCCTTCCAGAGGACTTTTCGGGTTTACCTCATGACTGTGAGGTAGAATTTTCTTTTGAGCTCATGCTAGGAGCATCACCTTTGTCCATTCCTCCTAATATTATAGAAACACCTGAGTTCCAGGAGCTCAAGAAGCAATCGGAGGAGATGTAGGAAAAGGGTTTCATCTAACCAACTACTTCTCCTTGGGGTTCACATGTCCTCTTTGTGATGAAGGAAGACGGTACCCTTCGTCTTTGTGTGGATTATCGAAAGCTAAACCATTTGACAGTCAAGAAACGATATCCCTTGCCGCGGATCGATAACCTTTTTGATGATCTTAGAGAAGCCCGGGTGTTCTTGAAAATCTACTTGAGGTCCGGTTATCATCAGTTGCACATTAGACCATCAGATATACCTCTAACAACCTTTAGGAGCAGGTATGGTCTATACGAGTATACATTCATGTTGTTCGGTCTCACGAACGCGCCTGCAGTTTTCATGGCACTGATGAAACAATTGTTCCATCCCCACTTGGATTCTTTTGTCGTGGTCTTCGTGGATGATATAATAGTGTACTCTAACACTCGACATGGCTAGGATAATCATGTTGAGATTGTTTTGAGTACACTAAGAGAGCATCTACTTAATGGTGAACTCTCGAAGTTTCAATTCTGGGTGGATCAGATTCGCTTTTTGGGTCACATCATCTCAGAGGAAGGAGTATATGTGGACCCAGATAAAGTGATAGCTGTAGTTTCCAGGGAGCATCTGAAGAACGTTTTTGAGTTACGGAATTTCCTAGGGCGGGATGGATACTACAGACACTTCATTCAGTACTTCTCACGCCTAGCTGCACCTTTGACATGTCTGACCGAGAAGGTGGTGAAGTTATTATGGTCAAATTATTGTGAGTCAGCCTTTCATGTGTTTAAAGGAAGATTGACATCGACAACAATACTAGTCTTTCCAGAGCCAGGAAAGGGCTATACTGTCTATTGTGATGCTTTAGGTATTGGGATGAGAACCATGCTTATGCAGGGAGATGGATTCCTTGTGTACAAGTCTCGGCAGTTGAGGCCACATGATAGGAACTACCCGATGAATGATATGGAGTTAGAAGCTGTTGTGCATGCCTTACGCTGTTGGAGACACTATCTCTTGGGAGATCACTTTTTGGTCTTCACCGATTACAAGAGCCTCAAGTATATCATCACTCAGCATGATCTGAATCTGAGGCATCGCAGGTGGGTTGAGTGTCTTCAATTTATTGATTTTGAGCTTTCCTATACGCCAGGAAAGGGCAACACGGTGGAAGATGTGTTGAGCAGGAGAACTCAGATTCAGGCAATTCAGGAGGCCAATATTGAGTGGTAGTTGATGGATCTGTTCTCTGAGATGCATCTAGAGCTGCACGATAGACATGGACATACTTACCTATCTTCCGTAGCAGTTACCTCTACGCTTCTTGATCGGGTACAGATGAGGCAGCTATTATACTCATAAGTCTTAGACTTGCGGGAGAGTGTATCAGGAGAGGATCCTATTCCTAGATGGACAGTGGGCAAGGATGAGATCATGTGTTTCCAAGGATGCATATGGGTTCTAGAAGACATACATGAGGAGCATATATGGGATTTTAATTCCTCAATTTGGGCAGTTCATCCTGCCATCACCAAGATGTATCAGGATCTTCATCGCCAGTACTGGTGGCCAGGTATGAAGAGAGATTTTGTTGGTTGTGTCATGAGATATTCTACTTGTCAGTAGGTGAAGGTGGATCATCAATGACTAGTCGGCCTTCTATAGTAGTTAAACATTATAGAGTGGAAATGGAATGATGTCGCGATGGACTTCGTGAAAGGGTTTCCAAGGTCACCCCGAGGTAACGCTGCTGTTTGGGTTGTCATCGACAGGTTTACGAAGGATGCTCAATTCATGCCGAACAAGGAGACCATCAGTGTCGACGATCTGGGATGACTTTACATCAGAGAGATTGTTCATCTACATTGAGTTCCACACTCCATTATTTCAGAAAAGGATTCTCATTTCACCTCTCATTTCTGGCAGGGACTTCAGATAGAGTTCGGTACACATGTACTTTTGAGTACAACATACTCTCCCCAGACAGATGGCCAGTCCGTGCATACAATCTAGGTGCTAGAGGATATGCTCAGATCCTGAATTATAGAATTTGGTGGTTTGTGGGAGAAGAATATCCCTCTAGTGGAGTTCTCCTACATCAACAGTTTTCATGTTACTATTCAGATTACACCTTATGAGGCATTGTACGATAGTTCATGCCGATCACCCCAATGATGGATGGAGGCAGGAGAGGAAGCTTTTCTGTGACCTCGTCTTGTTTAGGAAACCTCAGAGCAGATAGAGATGCTTCGGAAGAGGATGGATATAGCACAGTCTCGGCAGAAGTCTTATGCTGATCAGTAGAGACGACCTCTAGAGTTTGAGATTGGGGATCAGTTTTTCCAGCGTACTGCACCATGGTTGGGAAATAGGGGGATTCAATGATAGGGTATTCTTTCACTGTGGTACGTCAGGATGTTTGAGGTGTTGGAGAGAGTTGGGCTGATTTCCTATAGGTTTTAGTTATCTCAGATGTATCGGGCCATGCACGGCGTCAATCACATCTCTCAGCACCGAAGTTACTTTTCGGACCCGTCTCATGTCTTTCATCCCAAGAGGTTGAGATTAAAGATGATGTGTCGTTTCAGGAGCATCCTAGTCAGATTTTCGATCGCAGTATGAAGGTTCTCCGTGGGTGGTATGTCCCTCTTGCATGGGTGCTATGGCAGCATGGGCAAGTACATGACGAGACCTGGTATAGGGAGGCTGATGTATGATCATAGTGGATGGAGCTGTTCGATATTTCAACTTCTACGCCTCTCTAGGGAAATTTGGGGATGAATTTCATTAAGGGGGAATTTTGTAAAAACCCCGATATTCATTTCATGTATGTTTTTCTTCTTTTTGGAGTTTTTGAGAAAAATTAATTTTCTGGAAATTTTTAAAGTAACCATTGTGTACTTTCTGAGTACACGTCTTGTACTATTCTCCTGCTCGAAGCCGTGTGATGTCCGTGTCCAGGCCATACACACGGTGTGTAGGGGTGACGTGGAGGATGATTTTGATAGAGTACAGAATGACCTAGTACACGTCGTGTACTCTAAATGTACACGATGTGTACTTTATTTTTTGTCATTAAATGTACCGGGGTCACACCTAATGCACAGAATCGTCTTCTTCAAGGTCCCATTTGTCCAAGAGGACTGAGGATCCATAAATCTATGACATGCTCCCGCCTCTCCGTCCGTTATCCGATTCGAGCACGGCCGATTGCATTAGAATCGCATCGGTGAGTTCTTCCTTATCCTTGTTCCTTGTTTTCCAATTCCTCCTAATTATCATGTTATCATGGTTTATGTGTTTCAGATGTTTTGTTAGATCTATGACATCCTAAGGATAATATGTCGTTGTTATTCACATATATCTATCTCCTAGGATCGAGGTAGGTGATTTGTTTCTTTCGGTAAAAATTCTTTGAGTATTTTGTTCAATTGCGCAAATTCCCTTGAAAGGGAATTGTGCGTCTTCCAGTTTTTCCCCAGACTGATTGCCTTCTTTCTTGATTTCCATAGTAGAGGTTTACCACTGTGAATAGAGTAGTTTTTTTACTCTTGATTCTTGCCATGATTGTCTTGCTTGTTTGGAATTTTTCTAGTTTCCGTGCCTAGTTATATGATAGTATAACTGTTTCTTAGTTTTACTGTTGAGCCTTAGAATGATCGCCAAGTAGTTTTTAGGTTTACATGGACGAGACATGTGCACTGATCATGTTTATTTTCATACAGGACAGTGATAACCAAGTGTAGTAGTCCATAAAGAGAATGGACGTAAGGGATTCTCCAGAGTGTTTTTTAATATGATGTGAGACCATAGGGGGAATTGAAAATGATTTCATCCTCAGAGAGTCTATAGCTCCTCGACGGGGGCCTCATGGGGAATGAGATGTTGAGTGCTTCCCCATATTTCCTTTAGTACGATACGATACTATAGGGGGAATTGATGGTGATTGCTTCCTTAGAAATATACTCTTAGCTGTACCAGAGGTGTGAGACTGTGTGTGCCTCCTAGAGGGTTTCTAGTACTTGTAGGTTGAACCATAGGGGTTAGGCTGTGAGAGATACCCATAGGGTTACCTATTTCCTACTTGCTGTTGGTCATTTTCTTGTGCACATTATATGCTAGAACTGGGGATCGTAGCTGTGCTATGATTTTTTGTTTACTGCATCATGCATTTTTACAGGCCATGTATTTATTGACTGTTAGGAACAGATCTTTGGGTGATTGGCTACTGGAATTGTATCTCACACCCAATTTGGGATTGCTTTTGGGCCCATGCAGATTATATTGTTTCATGTATAGATAAGGGCAAGCACCCTTCTACTTCTGGTTCTTGATTGCTATGGAGCTAGAGTGCATGGGACCAAGCCGAGGCTTGCGATGTTGAGGAGTCACTCATTTTTTTGTTATACTTTGGCATAGTACTGTATTGAGTATTGTGAATTTTTTGGCTATTTTCCTAGAGTTGTATCTTGCATCATTTCATATATACATATGTGCTCTAGTTGGTTGATTTATTTTTAAAATGTTTATTATTGTTGGATATTCACTGCTTTCGCTATTTCATGTTTATCTATTTCTGCTATGTACTCTTCCAATGAGGTCATAGATTCCCCAATATTTCACCCAAGGCCCTCTTGGCTAGTTGGCATCCTCTGGCGTTTGGGGAAATGCGCTTGAGGTCATGTGGAAAACTGGGTACGGGGCACCAGTGGAGGGGTTCCAGATTCTGGTCGTTAGATGTGTGTGTGGTTTTATTATGTGCTGAGGAATACTTATATTTCCCTCCAATTCATTGGGTAATTAATTATACTTAATGTGATAGATAAGGGAAATAAGTCGATATGCTTGATGCACACTGGGAAATAAGTTGATTTGATTTTTCTTATTGTGGGAATATGTACTAAAGATGGATCTAATGGTTTTGTAAATATTATTGATATAGGAAACATATTATATACTTATATTTATTCCACTCATAATCAAGACAATTAATTTTTGTTCATTATTTAGTTATGATTAATTATAATTCCTATGATTCATGTCTTTTATAATTTATGTGATTTATATCATAACCCATGATTAAAATCATATTCATATTGTGAATTGACATTTTATTTTATGGTAAAGATATTATATTCTTATTCATTTTGTATTTTTTATATATGACCACCATTTGATATTTTCCATTTTTACCCTTACTGAGCATGTGATCCAACAACTTTATTTAGATTCATATCCAGTGGATATGCATAAATGTTTTAAGTGGGATTAATAAAGGGGAAGATTGTTATGAATGATAATGGTGATATTTCAAAAAATAAGAATATTTTAAATATAGTATCAAAATACTCTAAATTATTATGGTTCTAGTGTAGATAATTTTTTAATTTACAATAAAAGAAGTAATATATATATGTATATATATATATAATTATTGAGTATTTATATTTCTAAACTATATTCAATTTTTAATCATATAAATTTAAATCAATATTTTTTTTTCTGATTAATGTGTTTAATAAATTTATCATTTACTAGTAATTTCATTAAGGTTAATGTATTAGTAAATTTCTATATTTCACTATTCACATAAAATCAATAGGTTTAAAAATTACAAAAAATTCAAACCAAGATAATGTGATTAGGAATATTTGTAAAAGGATTCTTATTTTGATAAAATGTAATTTACAAAATCCGAAATTGTTCTTTTAGATATATATATCTATAATGGCTCTTTAGTATGAGAATTCCTTTATATTTCTAGATATTAGTTTTCACTACAATATTAGGGTCTTAGTTATTATATTCCCCTATTAAATAATTTCATCATCAAAATGGGGGGGGGGGTATTTAATGTATTATAAAAGTGTGGACATATCTTCTTCAAATCATGTTAAGGATCACATGATGCTTTTGTTAGTTTGTTATTATCTAGATGAATATCAGTAATCAAATTTCTTAATTACACAATTATTTCTTTATATTGTCATGAATCTTGTATTTCTCATCATTATAATTGAAATATTACTCAATCAAAATTACCTTATATTTGAAAAGACACATAGTATCAATAATGTATTTCCTCAGTAATTAATGAAGGAAGATATCATAGTGTTTATAAATAATGTGTTTTATAACCAAATAGTAAGATAAATCCCCAATATGTTTTAATATTTCACGAGTCTTAATGTAATAAGGGATTAAATTACCACTTTTAAAAAAAAACCGTTGACTATCATCCATTATTTATCCCTCACGAATAGATGATCCTTAAAATGAAATTAAAATTCTATCATTCTATTATAGTCATTGATCCTTTTCTTATATGGGTATCATTATTGTGAGACTAATTAGTTTACACTTAAATAGTTGTGTCCCTAATAAGATCACATATAACATAATTTCTCTCCCAAACTAGTTACTAATAGATTGGTGAATGATGAAACTTTGAATAAAGGAATTCGCATGATACCCTCATGATTCTTGAATAAAAACTATTATTGTATTTCAATTAATAAAATGGTATATATTGATCCAATATTCCTAGTAATTTAAGATAACGTGATCTCAGCATGCATTCAAATGTCTGGATTTCCTTTCCATACATCCATAATTCTAGGGATGATAGGTGGTGCTAAAATTTTTGGTATTTCACAGATCACCTTGATGAGTTTTTTAAAATTTGGATGTCAAATGAGGCTTATAATCAGATAAAATAAATTGAGGTTAAACATGTAGCATTATGATTTCATTGATATATTACTGGGGTAGGGTTTCAAGAGGTAGATCCTCTTTTATCATAATGAAATTAGAACACATAATATTAAGATCAATTATATCTCATATAACACATTTTTACCTTGGATTCATTAGAAGTCGAGTGAAAATTTCCATTGTAATATATTTTAACATTAAAATTGGTTTACGAATAGGTTTCATGAGTACATTATTATTATTTCACTTCATGAAATTTCTTAAATTTGTTGTGGCTCTTACGGTAAATATAAAATCAATACTGGACTCCTTATTTCATCAACACTTTTAAAAAGATAGGAATACAGTTACAATTTTATAAATAACATCCCATATATACATGTAAAAGGTATTTAGAATTTTTTAAAAAACTGATATTGTAGACAATAGTACAGGTGGTCTGACACCACCACCCCAATTAACACACCCACTAGAATCATCATGGATACACTCACCATTGCTCGACTTTGGTATGAGCGTTATGTTTTATCCCCATCTCCACCAATGGAGACTAGTCTGATGCCCCATGACCTATGACAATATACCTTCCATAACCCCCCTCATCACTACTCGATGAAGATAAACTATCAAAGTACCCATCTTTACAACATAACACTAGATTCCACTTTGGACTCCCCCTCAATTTCACATGATTCTAGACACGGTAACATCAGAAAATTGATGATGGATCCCACTATCTGGTTACCTATATGCCTCTTATCAATTGGAATCTCACCATGATTTGGGGAGATATTTCATTTATTTTGTTCTTTATAATCACATGTAGTTTATTATTTTATATAAATTAGAGCTTAATTGTTAAATAGACATAGGTTTTGAAATTTAAATATTCATATTTTACATGAAATATTGATGTTTGGAAAATTTATTAATTCATTGGGAATTTTCATTATATAGCATATTGAAAAAATATTTATTTCAGGTTATTTTAGTTATATAATATTTTCAATCAATATATAGATAATATTTTATGTGAATGACTAAATTACGTGTCTTAGTATGTTTAACATTATATAAAAAATTACAATTGTATTTTTTATTGAAATAAAATTTATTATATATATGTATTGTTAAAAATGTATTTTATATTCGATAGTGCATGGAATGAAGTAAATATTGAATGTTTTGAATTTTATAGGATTACCATGCAGGATGTGGTGTAGTGACAATAACAGTTCTATGTCACTGAGTACTTAATCTCCCACTATAAAAGAAGAATGAATACATCACATTCCCTACACATATATTGGATATTGTGTAATATTATACAAAAATTAGTTATTCTATAGGTATGAATTATACTATATATGATTAGAAATTTGACATAACACATTTGATAGATATTTTTGGTAATTTGTATGACATTCAGTTTCTATCGAGAGTTTTATGGTGAGTCAGTCTCATTCGTATGTAACAAAATGTTAATTTTATTATCATACCAATTGATAATAAATTTTTATTTTATATATTAAGTAGATAAAATAAATAATTTAAGGGGTATTAATATAAATATTTTAAAAATTTTTTATTTTACAATTATAATGATAATTTTCAATTTTGATGAATATAGGGTACCCACTCATGATACAACAGATTTTCTTGGAAAGTCACTAGGTTTTTTATCATTTTATATGACATGTCACCCTATTAATTATTTAAAATAGACAAAATATTCCATTATCCTTAAAAAATTATTTTTTAATTAAAAAATAATGGTACTATCATTATTATGTATTCATAAATGATAAAATTAACTTTTTTTACATAATTTGTAACTAATTTAATTAAATTTTATGTATTTATTTGTGAATGATTATCAATCCTGATGTGCCTTATATTTGTTAAAATCCATAGAACATAAAACAGTGAGGAAAACAATGGATTGGTTTATAATGGTAATTATTTAATGAATTAAATGAAACATCTCTTTTATTTCAATAAATAAATTATAAGGTACCTAATGGAAAGTCTATGGACCAATAGAAATCATTTACAGACCATTATTCCACTAAATATAATCTGGTATTATATTAAATTTCACTACAGAAATAAAAATATTTTAATATAATTTTATCTTTTGTTTATATATAATTTTATTAACTGATTTGTATGAGAAACATTATTAATGTTGAGACACATCTTATTCTTCACCGTATTGGCTAAATATGTTTTCTGATGAAACAAAATTGAAATGTGTGGTCCAATTTATTAAAAAAAATATATATTACACTTCAACTAATTTAGTTTATCTAAATATTAGTTATTTAATATTTTCAAAGTGTGGAAGGACGTTGTTCATTCTATTATAAGGGTAGAATGTTTTATTCATTTTCAATGAAAACCAACAGTAGTAATGTAAAAAACCTATAGAAAACCTAGGGTAAATAATCTTAGTTAATAGTGGATGTTACTAAATTAAATTTCAAAAAACAGTTATTCATTTTAGATCATAATATCAGGGAATAATGTGATTCTTACCTAACCTTGTTAGTTTCAGTACCCTTAGTGAATTTTGTATCCCCAGTTCTTGGATTAGTGTATTTTGGTTATGATAGGGGATTGGATTGCAATCCATATCCAATGTGGGTATTTGATAGGTTATATATATATAATCAGAGATGATTTTGTAAGGAACCAGAATATAATATTTGGTGATCTTGGATACAAAAAAGAAATTTATTAATTGAGTAAAAAAAATAAATATCTAGAATCATTTATTAATAGACATAATGATCAGGTCTCAGCATTGAAGAGTTTGTTTTAATCGTACATTTCAAAATACAGTTGAAAAAATTGAAGAAGAAAAAAATCTCATTGGTAGTTAAGGGGTGGTAAATTTCATTTACATTATCATAAACTATATAAGGATATTATAAGATAATTTCTTGGGAAATATGAATACATATGTTAAGATAAATATAGGATTTTATAGATGGGTTTTAAGAAGAGAGTTGCCCATTAGTTTTTTATACACATGATCTAATTTTATTTGGTACTGCAATATTATTGATTTATATTACAGAAGTTTATCTATGATTGGTTAATTTTATTATTTATTGAAAACAAAAATTTTAAACCAAATTTACTATCTAATCAATGTCTCATAAATCAAAGGTATAGGATTCGGTGATGGTCAATGATTTAGTTTTGGATTATACTCATTAAATTACAAACCTTTATGTATGTTATTAATGATACAATGACCTATGATTTAATTCACATAATTTACTATACTATTTTTTCATATAATCATCCCGACCATTATATAATGTACAGTATTATCCATCTATATGACTCACTTACCAAGACATTTTATTCCATCACCCAAAGACACCCCCATAATATAGCATCACCCCATCAATTTTCACCACATTTTATATACAACATTAATTCATTCACTCCAACCAAAAAATCACACCATAGAGACCCCATAATAAATATAAGGAATAAATTAATTCCTATTCCAAAAATCATTGAAACTACATAACAGATCAACACAGAAAATTTTAAAAATCCATCATATTAATTCAGAATTAGATTATTATGTAGTTTTCAATAAATTATAGATTTCAACCATTTAGAAAGTTTCCTAAAATGCATGATTATCTATTTTTGAATGGTGATTCACACATAAAATCACAAAAATACAATGTCTAAATCAATGAAAATAGTTTTATGAAATCATTAAAATATAATATAAATCAAAAAAATCATAATGATTTATATGAACACATGGTAATAACACCCACTGATTAAATTAATTTTTTAATTGTTAATTATAATGATTATTTCAATACTTAACATCATTCAATAAAAAAATTATGTTAGTTTCAAATTATAAAATAAATAAAGTTGTGTTCAGGAATCCCGTACACCATCCAAAGATTAAACAAACATTATGAGATAGTAAGCTAAAAACGAGTTGATTAGAAGTCCCTGACTAGGAAAAGAAATCAAAAAAAATACAAGAACACATCTATTCTCATAGAGATAAATAATCAACTCCAAAATCCGAACCCCAAATAGTAAACACACTTTTCAACCAAATGGATATTAAATAAGAAACCTAGAATAAAACTATATAAATCCATAGTCGATCTAAATCATTCCCTCTATATTGGTTACTCACTAAAGACTGTATTCATAGAAAACTGTTTTTATATGAATTCACCAATGATATCCCCTATATTTGGGAAATTAATGTAAATTCAATAATTTTATGATGTTTTTAAATTATAATAACACTAAAAATTAAGTTATTTAGCTTTGATAAATAATGGTAATAATGTGAGGAAACTATTTTTGTCCAATGACAATAAATTTTCTCGTAACATGAATTATCCTAACACATTACTGAAGAAAATAATTTATTTAAATTTAATTAAGAAAGGGACATAATTATTAAACAAATGTAACAAATATATATAAATTTAGTCATTAAAAATAATCAATGGAAATCAAACAGAAACCATGATGTGACCTTAGAAACATAGCATAGTGACACCCATCATGGAATAACAATGTAACCAGCTACTTGGGTATCCCTACTATAGTATGTATGATCAAACCTCAATGGAAATTATATTATAAATATATAATCTCATAGAAATCTTATTCTTCATGACTAATTCATCCACACAATGAATGGAAAACCAACCAATGTAATATATAATATATCTAATCCTTATGGATTCTTAAATTCCCCAATATAATAGTCATTAATCGATACAGAATGGTTCTGTACTTGACCAAAATAATTTAAAACCGATATATGTTGTGGTGAAATATAATGTTTGATGAAGAATATTATTCCCATGACGTAGGGTAATCATTAAATATTACAGCCGAAACAACCTATATGAAAGTCCTCTAAATTCCCTAAAAATAATTCATATTAAAAATCTATTGAATGAAACATATAACATCATAGTTACATGAAATATGATGATAGAATCCTTGATCAAACTCATACTATATTCCTTCAATATTATTATTATTTTTAATACTATTATATCATGATTTTTAATATGTTTCACAAGGTCTCTAATTGTAAATAAATGTACCATAAATTACACAGGGACATCTTTATAAACATAGAAATTAATTTTTCTACATATTGTTTACATAATTATTGGTTATAACTATGTTTTTCAGATGACAAACATAAAATTAATCCCAATTATTTTATATCAAACACACATATCTGAAACATTATCGATAAGGCTAAATTAATATCCATCTATCATTTATGATCAAAAAAATTAGTTCAATTTTACATTTTTAGTCAAATAACATTGACATTATCAAATTTATTCAATAAAATATATTTTTTTAGTATGGAATAGAGTTTTTTTAACATCCCATCATGCTTTATTATGATTGTTTATGATGAAATATCATTAGATTTTATAATCAATGATATTAAAATAGGCTAAATTGTCATTATAATGTATTTCTTTTTTATAAGAAAATATGAAAAGAAAAATTATAGTTAATAGTTTATTTTAATTAACCATATGATGTTATATACATATACCAATTTGAGTGGATTTCTATATTATATAGGAAGGAAAAAATTTCCAAATATTTTTTCTTAATATATCGTTTTTCTGATACTAGTTTAGGAATATTTACACATAATAAATAAGAATTATAAATATAATATTACCTAGAAGAAAGAATATCAAATTGGCCTTTTACCATGAACATGAAAATATATTTACCCTCTTATAGACTATTATTGATAAAGTAATTATAATTTATGTACATTTAGATGATAATGATAGAAATGTATTTATTTATATTTTTTTTAGTTAATTAAAAATTCATCTGTTATTTTCTAAGAAACCTAATAATCATAAAAAACATCTTGAGTTTTTAAATATATTATGTGGATACAAAAACAATTATACATTATTGTGGCTTTACATAAACTGAATTTAGGGAAAATAATATATCAATTTAATTATACATAATTTAATATTAATTAAATATGATCATTTCTAATGTGTATTTAAATAAATTATATAAATGAACTAGAGGTGAATAGTAATGAAAAAGGTGAGGGGATGCAACAAGAATTTCTTGTGGATGGAGATAAACTTGTATCTTAGTAGATGATCCATGATTGATATTTATATTGATATTTTTTAAAATGGGATATGATTCAAATTTTTATTATATATATTGTAATGTAATTTTATTTTATGTAATGATTTTTGGTAAAATATTTCATTTTATCTTTTTGATTTATATATATTTATGTAATTTTTTTAATTATATGTTGAAATGATTTATTTTATGTTTTAATCCCAAAATCTAGAAATTTTTTAACCACTATTAATAATTTATACTTAATTTAAACCATTATGTATCATTTAGAGGTAGTTTAAAGCACCTGAAATTTTGGTAAGTTGACATATGGAATAGAATTTCATACCCCTAAATAATATTTCCAAATACTAATAACCATAACATTCTAGAAGAATGAACACAAAAGTCTGGAGTGAAAAAATATCTCTATTTAATCTAAAAATAACTCTAAATAAGTATTTGATTAGTGGAAATGAGTCCCAACTTGAAGAGAAAAATAGATATTAAATTTATAATTAGGGTAAATATTATAGTGGTTTTTATAAATATAGTTATACCTTATAGCTTTAGATAAAACAACATTTAAATCTAGAAATAACCGCATTTAATTTCAGATTATTATATAGTATAGATTATAAAATTTAATTATTGTAATAATAAGTATCTAGAAATTTAGTCTATAAATTTTCACTTCATAAAATCACATAATAAATGTTCTCTTATATCCCTATACATCTCTCTAACAGTAGTGTGTGGGGATAAATTTTATCTTTGTTCTTCATTTATATATTCCTTCTTTAATTCGGGTATAGATGGATCACATAACCTCTTCCAAAACATCAAAATTCTATCTCTATTGAATATTTATATTAATTTCCTATTAGTAACTACATTAATATTATACTTCTTACATAGACATCAAGATATTTTATAGTAAGGATAAAATAAAAAAATTGATAACAAAAATGTGTCGCTTGTTACCTGATATTCACCATATAAAAAATTACAAGCCCTCTTTACATAGAATCGTTGTTAATCCCCATAATGGTCAATAATAAAATATCCCTCATATTCAATTAAGGGTCCTCCTTTTCTTCATCCTATGGTGGAAGTGTGTTGAGAAATAATAGTCCACCTGTAGTTATGACCATATTTGTTTCCTAATGTTGATCTCTTTTCTAGATAAGACATTCATCAAAGTATTTTGGTCCATATATATTTCAAATAATTATACATAGTGGTAGTGTCTCTATTTTTTCAATTAAAATAATAGTGTCGAAATCTATATATTATGTGTTCTATAGTTTAATTCCTGGATTTTAAATTTCCTTGATGGATTGTTAGTCACCATATCATTATGTATAACTACACATCTTTGTCCATTATTTAATACATATTTATAATTTAAAAATAATTATTTTTTTTCTGGTTGAGTTCATACTTTTGAGTTAAACATTTTTTACATTATATTTTTAAAAATTTCGTTATGTTCACTTATAAATAAAAATTTAAATCCTTAATGTGTTAACATGGATTATATGTTAGTTTACTTTAAAAATTAATGTAAATTCCCTTGATAGTAACCTCCAAATTCTATAAAAATACATATATTAGTTATATATATATTTCAATGAAATTATATAACTACATATATATTTTTATGGTCAAAAGATATCTCATACATAGATACAATATGTATAATAACATAATCCTCATTTATCAAAAATATACACTCAGTATACTTCCCATTTTATTACTATTTTTAATGTCCTAGATTATATATTATGTTAACTGTCATGATCTTCATATATATAGTTAATGAAAATCATAAAAAAATTTATCATGATATTCATATAATAACATATTTATCATATACCAAACTATACAAGATTCATTAGCCTATCAAATTAGAATTACATTATCTCACAATTTTCAAACCCTTTTTAAAATGTAATATTTGATATATCATCCTTATTTATCATAAGATGATGACAACTAAAGAGAATATAATTATTTTAAAACTACTAGACTGCATGATGATTATCAATTAAGTAATAAATTCATGGATAGTGGTACACATTATATATATTGGTGGAATTCATCTCCCTACAATCAATACATAATCACATGCAACCATCCATCAATTTTTCATGAATATAATAGGGTCTCACCATTATAAAAAAAATGGGAATATAAACCCCATATCACCTAAATCCTTTAACAATTATTTCAAACTTATCAAATATAATATTTCCTTTATATGTTGAGTTTTTTAGTTTGTCCATGCATTATGAATGAGGTAAATAGATGACTAAAAATGAGAATCTGGTGGATGACCATGTAAATCATTTGAGAAAATATAAATGATTTTTTACCCTAGGTACATCCTATATTATTAAGAAATCTTAGAAATCCAACAATCACACATTATATTCATTTGTACCCACAATATAATTAGACAGAGACACATGGGGTGGATCCCTACCTTATTTAGATCATAAATTTTCCATATAAGGATAAGATATAACAAATCACCTTTATGTATCATAATTTTCTTCTCTTGGTTAGAATCTTTTTCTTCATGCATTGAGACATTATCCATACCATGTATAATATATATCTCAATCATATGAATGAAAAAATCTAATTTAGGGTATTCCTATACCTTATTTTTGGAACTTTCTAGCACATATATATTTCAATAATACTCCCACTTAATTTAATAGTATATTACTAATTTACGATGTAGTTAGGGATGTATGATATATTTTTTGGAAAACGTGGATAACATAAAATAGTAAAAGGATCTATAATCAATGAAAATTTTATCTATAAGTGAAAAATGATAAATGTACCTTCCAATATACAATTTGGAACTTTGAATTCAATTGTTCTATTATTATAATATTAAATAATTTAATGACCATTTTTTAGATAAATTTCCTTGGAATTTGGGGAATTAATTTTCATAATGCCTGTTATCCTTATAATTAAAAAAGTGAAAATAAGTATCTTCTACAATTCCCATTAATTTTTGAGTTTGATGGAATGTTTCTAAACACTTTTTTTTTCTTCAAGCATGCACGAGGTTGTTTCTTCACATTGTAATCATACGTGGGAAACCACATCCATCCTTTCTTCCACATAACATCATTTTGCATCCTATGATGCACCATCCTACTATAATTATACTAATTTCATTAAATAAACATTTAATATATATACTACTGTTTATATTAATCTTTTTTGAGACTATAAAAACACATGATTAAAATTTTTGAGATAAAAACCCTTCAAAATATATATTTTAACCCATCAATGAAACAAAAAAATATTTTCTTCTGTTTAATGTACAAAGCCCACAATTTTCATTTCTAACCTTTCCATGTAAGCCTGATATTTGTCAAAATTTTCCTCAAATATTTGTGTGATTTTATTGATTTTCATTTATTTTTTCAATCATTTTTTATGATAGAATAATTTTATTTAGAATACCTCCTTAAAAGTTATACATTCCAGGAAATTTATCATATATTCAAATTTTGAGTTTTGAATTTATAACCACAATTTTTCTACATCACTCTAGGACTGATAGACTACAAATATATTTATCTTATATTATAATACGACAATTTTAGGGAAAAAATTTAAGTAGGGACTTTATCCATTATTTATATAACAATATATTGGTAATTCCTTGTAAATTTTTAGATTTTTTCTCATAACTGGTCCAATTTTATAACATTATCATATGGATCAGAAGTACACACCACATAGGTGATATTATTTTACTTATCCAGGTTAAATATCCTTAATATAATTATGACTTTATTAATCTAAAATCATTCATTATTAAGGTTTTTGGTGGAATATAGCAGAATTGACTGTTGGAATTGATACAGTTCACATTCATCCTAATATTCATCATATTTCAAAAATGAAATAGACATATTTTTTCATTAAATTAATATTAAAACATAAAATTCATATTTTTTATTCTTGATTGTTACCTAAAAACATTGATCTATTTTCATAGAAAATGTTTTGTTTAACTTGGTTACTCTATATCTACTCCTTGGGGTTCCCTCCAATCATTACTCATATAAACTATTTCATCCCTAACTCAAAAAATCTTGAAATGGTAATTATATTACTATATTGGTATATAATACAATATTTCCCAAAGATAAGATTGTTTAATAGTCTTTAATGACTATATATATATATATGACATCTTCAACCATAATATAAAACATATTAACGTTAAGAGAACATTATTCCTCTTCCATCATACCCAATAAATTTACACATAGATCTTATATATGTTTTCTGAGGAATGTAAGAACCTAAAGGTGATATCATATTCTTAGTAAGGTGTAACATATCATGTAATAATATATATCATATTCATTTAATACATGATACAGTAAAAAAATAAACAAATTGTAGTAATAATCATAGAATATGATGATATATTATATACATCAATATAAATGAAGACATTGATAACAAAAATCATTGACCTCATACTGATGGAATTCATAGTTTCAGGAATTAAAAAATATTTTCATTTACTTATTCTGTTAAAAAATTGTAGTTACAGGTGGAAAAATATAACCAATTCCAACTATTATTGTCTCATGATACCTATTGATGTAGAAATGGGTTCAATAATTCCGATCCACCCCAATAAAAATATTATTTCCAATGTACATACAATAAGAGTCATCAAGACCAATCATACTATATCCTAGGGATTATAATTCTAAATAAAACTTAGATATACATATATTGAGAAATATCGACATACAATACATCCCAATTCAAAATAATATTGTGACTATATATGATAATATCATTTATTCGACTTTGTTGCAATGAGGTATCATTAATGAAACATGTAATACCCTTATGAATGAAATATATGGGAGAGGGTAACATTTTATTGATAGGTTATCCAAAAAATATAGTAATTGAGTTTAATAATTTTCATTTGTAGGTAACACAAGATATGTTATTAAAATAAATAAATTAATACTTATTAATAGCATTCTAATATTCCAAACATATCCCCTGGATAATCTGACCTACTGTATCATATAATTACAACTTGACATGCATCGGGGTTATGATTTATTTAATGATCTGTCATATGTTTTTATAGTAAATAATACTAGGTTCATATGATCAAAAGCCATATAAATTATTTATTAACAATGAAGTTATAAATTTTATTGAAAATTATACACACATTTACTTTACCTTAATATTCAACATTTTTTCCACCATGGAAAAGATAGAGTTTTAATGTGATTTATGAAAATCATATATCAAAAGTGTATGATAGAGTTATAATAAAATATAATTTTAAATCCTTCACATATCATAAGTAATATTTCATAAATTGTCCCCTTTTCATTACTAGAAAAACTCAAAATAAAATATATGGTATTTATAATATGATCCCTAATGAAAAAATATTGAGATGGTCAACCATCACTTATTGATTACATTGAAGTTCACTAATATGTTATGTTAATATATAACAAAATAATTATAATAACATACATTTATTAATGGTATTTCAAGATATAATATTTCATATAGCTAGAATATACACCACATAACGTAAATTAGGATCATTATATACAACATGCCTCAGATAAAATAATTTGAGATGAAAAATGCTTACATCTTGTGATTATATCCACGAAAATACAATAACATCATATATCTTTTAAAATCTATAATAATCACTTGATTTAGAAACTTATTTATATAAATTTTATTAATAATCATTATAAATAGACATTTCCAACAAGAACTATTCATATTTTTAATATCATTATTATGTATTAAAATATTACATTCGCGTTTTTGAAAAATAATAAAATTAATTATTGAAATAAACTATTGAAAAAATTCAGTTTATATTATTCATTGTGTGATAGTTTACGATCGACTGATTTATTTCTATAGAAATTTATAACATATTTCATCATGAAAATATTATGGTCCTCCTTAAAATGGTAAGGTATTGGGAATTGTTTATGGGAATATTATTCTTCCATGGTCCGTATGTTACAAGGATTATATTTAGACAACTTCCATCCAAGAGTCTGTATGTGTTGGATGTAAATCATTCTGGTTGGTTCCCCATCCCACATGATTCAGTATGATTAATGTTATTTTATGTGGTGACTACAACATTGTATCATGGTGCCAAATCTGGTAGTGTTAAGTGCATTTTTGTCCTTGTTATGACACTACGCCCTTACATGTTTTTTGATTTTTTACATTTTATATTATATTTTAATATGGGCTTGTTTAAATTAAAATACTATACTCTCACTATATATTTTTTTTCATGAAAATTAAATTGAATAGTCTATAGTTTCTCAAAACCATAAAATTATAATTAATCCTCATAGACAAGAAATATAGTGAAGGGTCAATCCAACCAGAAGGTGGTTGAGATGTTTTATGGATTTATCAAATTCCTAAACTTCATAGAACATAGAACACAATATATAATCATACATTTAAACAATGTGTTCATCATGATAATGTGAATTGATGTGTTACTTTTTCTGAAAATTAATCTACGATGAAGATAACAGACCTGCAAGGAATAATATCAGAAAAAAATTCATAGAGTAATATTAAATAAAATTTAATCTTTTTTAAATTAATCTACATTCAATATTAAATTAAGTCATTCAAATTATCATAAACTCCATCGAGAATGGTGAATAATCCCTTGAAATTTCACATATTTCATTAAGATATGTGATCCATCCGAAATGATTTTTTGGAGAACGATTAAATCAAGAATTAGAAAATAATGAAACACTTCAGAATATATTTTCATACCATTACATTAAGTAATGTGAAAGTATTTTATGATAGAAACCTAAACATATGATATTGAGATAAAATAGATGAAAAAGTATAAAATATAACAAATATCAACTCTAATATTAATGTTAATATCTATTTTCACCAACTTAGAATTTCTCCCCTCTATTGATGTTCCTTCTCAAAATCTTGAATAAGTTCCCCAAATTTTTCTATAACGAATCAGAGATAGAAACCATGTCTAAATATGATTCTCTTAGACAATATAGAGTCATAAATAAATATCATAATCTTCTTTTAGATTTCATCTACATTAGAACTTAATTATCAACATATTTGATTCTTTATTTAAAAGTCTATTATAACTGAAAATATTTCCTCCTGTTATCCTTCTATCACATCCAAAAACACTTTAATAAAATTATTCAACAAAATATTCCAATATATTATTAATAATATTATCTTATTTCCCCCGAAATTAGATTTTTCATCTTTATTTTTATTTCATATTATATAAAAATCCCACATTGAAATGACTATAATTAAAAAAACATCACAATATTAATTGGATGAAATTCCTTGATTAATTCCTTTAAGAACATGACATGAACATTCATTGAATACACATACCTCAAAGGTAAAAAATATTGAGTCCCCATCACCAATCACATTTAAATTTTCCTAAAAATGAAATTCATACATAAAACATAAAATCTCATCTTGTTAATAAAACTTATAAAATAGGAATTTCATTAGAAAAAAATGTATCTTATAGGATCTGTAATAGATAGAGTGGAAAATAAATTTATTCTTCAATGTGAATATAACATTAATCATAAAATGGATAATTATATGTTTTAGTAATATATTATTAATTTTTAGTGGATGTATCATCTTTAATTAATAATATTTGTTGTTTATCTACGTACATTGATATCCATCCTCTAAAAATAATCAATTATCAACTTATTTTTTTAGTAATATTAATTTAAAAAAGCATCCAATTGTATTCTGCATTCCCACTTTTTATCAAAAACAACCATCTTCATCATCTTCCTATATTTTTGAATTTTTTATTATTCTAATCACTCATTCAAAAAAATCCATCATTTCAAAATAATATATGGTTATGAGAATATCCTCAAATCTATATAAATTTTTTCCACACTTACATATTCAATTATATATTCATAGGATAAAAACATGTAGTTGAACCACTTATTTTCCATTCCACCTTCTATAGTTCATCAATAGCTAACATATTTTTTGATCATATATATCAAATATCAATTTAATAAAATTATATTAATCCAAAATGGATAATCAATCCCTTGATCAAAATCACAAAACCCAGATACATTTTTAAGTAATCCATGTGGATTCAATTTTTTTCTCATGCATGGTCGTCCTTCTTAGAGGTGTGGGTTACCTTATAATGGGATTCAATATTAGTTTTTCACATAGTGTATAACATTATTGTTTGCATGAAGATAGAGAATCTTGTTTTTTTTTTATTCTATTATATATATATATATATGAGATAATGGAATGGGTTTTCGAGTGTTCAAGGCTATTTTGGTACCTCTAGATCCGGTTTTTGGAGAAATATGGAAGGGTAAATGGTTGGTTTGTGGTTAATAGTAACAATTTGGATCATCATTGTAGGCCTATAATGTTGTATTAATGGTTGAGGAACCATTTGAAGTAGGTACCATGGCCATGTAAAATAGTGTAAACCTATTTCTGAGCATAAATACATGGTTAGCATAGGGGTTATTTAACCATGTACCTAACCATGGAAGGAGGGGTGAGTTTTGGATAAAAATTTCCAAAATTCGAATAAAAAATTAAAATTTTTTTTGGGATACATAATGGGTTCTACATTATAAGAAATATTAGTTTAGTTATGGAGCCTAATTTGGAAAACCATTCATCGAAACCATGATACTCCTATAAAAGGTGTGAGTGGATATTTTTTACGTATTCTAATTAAAACATTTAACACTGATTATCTATTATTCATTTCCGACATCAACCACATGTTATAACTACTATGTGTCTCCATCCTAGTAATTAATCATCTTTTTATATATGGTGTCGAAATCACCACATTCATCAAATTGGATATCCGTCAATAATCTCTTTTATCATAGTTATTTTTTTCTTTGTTTATTCGTACATATGAAATGCTAAATCCATGTGAGAAAATATTCCCTATTTTATCAATAATTTTTAATTTCTGTATTTCCTCCCCTTGAATCTTGATTTAAAGGATGTTAATGGGTTAAGATTCTAAAACCAATTTAAGATAGGTTGTATCACAATTTTCTATAAAAATATGGAACTTTATATTATATTGTCATTGTGCATAAATTCTTACACTGCTAGAATTGTTACTAAAATTTGAAAAACTATACATTAATTTTTGAAATATAGTTCTATCAATGTTAAAAAAAACCCTGACAATTAGTTGGATAATTATGGAAACATCTTGAAATAAACACGAGTGAGTTAGATTAATTGAAATAATGACCTATGTATTCCTTAATAAACAAAACACAATTAAAGATGATTGTCTTGTTGTTTCCTAGGGGGATGTTTTAATGAATGTTTGTCAAATGATTTAGTAGAATGGGTTATATACCTAGGCCCCATACAAATAAATTTTCTATTTCACATTTATTACTATTAAATATATTAAATAAGGACAACATGTATTTTCATTAGAAATGAATATTTTTTTACATCCATGTGATTACATTATGCTTGTATTTGATAATCAAAAAGACATTACTTATTTGTATTTATAATTGTATACCTATATTTAATTATTATCTAACTGATATTAAAGAACCGATGTTCGTTATAGTTAAATGGGAATAATGGACAGAATTTTCAAAATTATTTATATAGAAACACATGGAAAAAATCATTCATGGTTATCTATATTTAATGGATGCAATGTTCTATATTAACTATACCTAAATAATTGAAAAACAATTCAACATTTTTTATTTTTTGTTAAAGTAAATGATTTTTTATATTAACTATTTATAATTAATATACATTAAACCTATTATAATTCATAATATAATAATGGTTTTGAGGAATTTGTATTTGGTGGAAAAAGGTATTGTTTGACCAATGTCACAAAATAAACTGAGAACAATGTTTGCTTATATATATATATATATATATATATATATGTATATTATTATCATTACAATTCTAATTGTATATTCATAGACTATATTATAATATAAATCATTGGTAGTGTTCTACTGATTTAATGTCACATTCTATTTGGGTCATCTATTAGTACCTAGTAGACCTCACAGATGTTGGTAGGAAAAAGGGTAGGGTCCATATTTTCATTCATGCATTCATATACTAGAATTTTAATGGGAGAAGAATACCAAGACTAAGACCAATATTATATTGTTGATAGATCTTGGTAATTTACTTTTAATAGAATAGAGTATTTTTTACACCTGATTATATGTCAGACATATTGACCTATTTTTAAGCATTATGACATAACAATGTCATTTTATGATACTTTATTTTGGTTCTTCATATGAAGTATTATTTTTATCATATCTGTATGATTTATATTAAATTTATTTTCATTGTTATGTATCTCATATTTTCTCTGTTATTATATAATTGTGATACTACATTAATAAAATAGGGTATTGTATACTCGTCGTGCCATTACATACACTAAATAAATGTAATCAATATTTGGTATATAGTGTGGTGTTCATGAAGCTATGTGCCCAATAGGGTCAGGTTACTTATGATTGAAATGAGTCTGGCATGCTACTATGTCGTATGAAACCATTATTTTTATTCTTTTTTGGTTTGTAGACATTATACTAATAATGTGTCCACAATTTTTAATGATCATGTACATGTGATTAAAGAACCCACATATAGGGAAGAATAAAAATTAATGGTATGGGAAATGTTATTCTATATTATTCCCTATGTATTTTTATTTATTTCACCTATTCATGACACATAGTTTTTGGAATTCATTATAATTATCATTATGAATTTTCTCGTACTGTTTTCCCTATAATGCAACAGTATATTGTATCACTCATCATTATATGAACATGAGGATTATTATGTTATGCATATTTCATTCCATATTTAAATTATTTTTTTCACTTCCTATAGTAATTCATTTTTTCATTAGTGATACATTTATTATTGAGTATTTATTATATAGGATAAATGAGACAAATAATTGGTTATTAATGTGTCCTATTTGACCCAAAATATAATTTTCAACATCTCTTGAGGGTTGAACCTTATTGAAAAAATTATTACATGTTTGAGTTATCTAACATATATTACATGGATTGATACAAAATGTGGTTTGGATTACAAGAAATCAAATGATAATTTATAATGTTTTTAATTTTATAAATTAATAATGGTAATTCATCTATTCATGTCATATTATACATATTTTTACCTAATGAGACCATATGTAACAAGTCCAGTTACAATTACATGAACTGAAAATCGTATCATATATTATCATGATATTATAACATGAGAGTTATGTTTCATCTAATAGAAACATGACTCAAATATATATAAAACAGGAAACTTACAAATCATAAATGAAATAGTATCCCATAAATCGGAATTCCATTGGAAACATAGAGGTTGTGTTCCCCTTTAAATTTCAAGTGACACTCTATATACTAAATCTTATATTTTGAAGACGATAACATGACCCTAACTGCAACATAGTTGTTGGAACAAGGGAGTATCTCTAATAACCAATCATGATCTTCTATATCAAATAAACAACTTTTAAGGAATATCCCATGAGAGTGATAATTGTGTAAGAAGTAATTTTACCTATAATATCCATTTTATATATTTTATATTAATCTATATAATCATGTTTTTCTTCTTGTGTTTATAATTTTAGTTATATTCCTCCAAGGTGTCATTGATTGGAGCATGAGGAAGGTGGCGATGTCCATTCTCTTGAGGCGGTGTTCTAGAGCCAACAATATCTCCCTCATTTCAACCACTTGTGTTATGAACTACCAATCCATATCTTCAATATAATGATCATTTTATAGGGATTTTTTTGCTTAGTGATATCTATATATAGATCTCTCAAACCATCTCCTTCAGTGTATTATTTTAATTGGGGGTTCGAGTA
This sequence comes from Viscum album, assembly GCA_963277665.1. Lineage (NCBI taxonomy): Eukaryota > Viridiplantae > Streptophyta > Magnoliopsida > Santalales > Viscaceae > Viscum > Viscum album. The sequence continues at coordinate 1,719,405,916 of OY728130.1, forward strand.
GAAACACCATCTAACTTTTCATGGAAAAGGCTATCTCTGTATTGATGAGTCATAAATGGAGTCTATTCTATCATCTTCAAACATCATTTGTCACCTATGGAGAGGTGACTAAATATCTCTACATAGAATTATTATGGGTCCACCAGGATATGTGGGATGGGATCACTAAAGCATATTAGCATCGATTTATTGTTTGGAGATACTTTTATGTGTTCTTTTATAGTCAATCTTATCTTAAATATTGTAGATCTGATATATATGGAGAAATTTTTAATCTAATTTAATGAACTATGTCTTTTATATACTTTTTGTCTCAGTTTTATGATATTCATAACATCACACATATTCATTTGGGTGATAATATATCTTGATCTAGGCATATTGAGTATGAACTTATGTATGACATCATATCCAAGGTGAAAAAATTCCCATTTAAATAAATATTAGGTGTATCTACTCAGGATCATATAATATAGAAAAACATGATATATGATAATGGTGTGGTATAGGGTGGCTCAACACTTAGACATATAGTGATTCAACCAATGGAAGTAAGTATCACATAGACAGTTCTTTTTATAGTTAGGGTAGTTCGAGTAACCACACTAGTAGCCAGGTATTAAGCCCTCAATGTAGGAGGAAAAGTCACCTGAAGAGTCAATGTATGAATGACCACATTGAGTTATCATCCTATGAGATGATGTGGAATATTTTTTTATTTTTAATACCATCGTTTCTATTCATAGTGGGAGAGGATCCATACTAGATCATTATTTAATAGAAGGATTTGTGACTTTGACATATAAATACTATTGGCGATTCTTGTCTATAATAATCATTTTATATTAGTTCATTCACACATTTAATAATATATTATTTTCTTTACCATGATGTGTCTGAAATTTTTATGGAATGTGGAATGTAAGAGGGCCTCTTAAGATCTGAATTAAAGATATACTTCATTACCGATCACAATATTTCTAGATATGGGTAGAATGTATATAGTATCTTTTGACTCTTTGGGAATACGGATGGTAATATGTATGATACTTTGGGACTTTGTAATAGAATATGAGCCTATCTAATTGAGACCTCACAAGTGGAATATTCTAATACATTATCTCAATCTATCTACAGTTACTCATTCCTTTCATTTTTAGAGGCATTATTTTTTTAGAATGATTCACTCTATACATGAAACACAGAATCCTAAAATACATCACTAAAAAATGTTATTTTAATTTTCAACAATATATATTTGAATAATATGTATGATGACCTTACATTGATCATTATTATACATCTGGGATCATAAATTTACTAAAATATGACTATGCACGAAGAATCGTACATAAGCATTCCAAGATTCCAACAGTTAATGTTAGTTGATGATAATTCATTCTTAGATGAACATTGTGGTTGAGTACTATCTTAGTAAACCATTACGCTCTTTCTTATCTGTTACCTCTGATCATTTTGTTAATATAATGATTTTGTGGATTACATCTGCCCAATGTATATGGCTAAGAATGAGTTTTTTAGGAAAGGACACACTTCCTGGTTGTGTAGTTGGTGGGGATAATATATTCCACATTTACAAATAGATTTGGGGACCCAAATAAATATGAGAGGTTTTTATGTGAGAATATATTTCTTCTTATTGGGTAGTAAATTCTTGCATCATGGTTATGTACCATGATTTACACCACATGATTAAGTGACTTGGAATGAAGAGGGATATAGATGGTTTTGTTACATAGTGTTCCACCATTTAGTCTTTGAAGGCGGATCTGCAATAATAAGTTGGAAAAATAAAAATATTACCGATTCAAAAGTACAAAAGGGATGAATTCACCAAAAATTATGGGACAGTATTTCTGATATCCCCTAGATGTAGTGGAATAGTATGGGTTATCTAGGATTGATTGAAATGGGATTCCCACTTTTTTCAGATAATGCAAAAATTTTCTATGTATGAACTAATATGTCTATATGATATGGAGATCATAAGATATCATAAATTTATTTTTTATGTCATCTTATATTGAGAGACTCTTCTTACACCACAATTTTGGCTAGGTTTCATAAAGGCATTGGGTTCATAGGTTCTTCTGAGTAATACATATCACCGTCAAACTAATAGGCAGTTCAAATCCACTATAGAGGTGTTGATGGTCATGATATGATCATGATTCCTTGATTATGGAAGATATTGGGATTAAAAGACCCATACTATGTTTTCATATGATAATAGATTCTAATAAACTATCTAGATGGATATTTATGAGGCGTAATATGATTTGTCATGTTGTTATTCACTATACTATCTAGTGGAAGGTGAGGTTGTGCTACTTGGACATCTTTATTTGAAGGATATTTCGAAGAAGGTTCATATGATTTGGTAACATATGAAGAAAATGTAATCCATGAAAACATATTATACTAATCATCCCTATCAAAGTATGGAGTTTGGTATGGGTCATCAATTATTCTTAAGAGTCTCAACTGGACGGTGTCATTGACATGTTTAATGGAAATGAAAGATATCAACATGATACATTGTGCATTTAATGATAGTATAGAGTTCCATACCAATGGGATAGAATTTGGTAATCCCTCACAGATACAAGTTCTTTTTATGAAATGTTCTAAGCCTATAAGCTTGACAATTTTCATTATAACAGGTTTCAATAGTTTAATCTCATAGGATTTTTTTAGGATAGGATTCTATTGAATAATATTAGGATAATATTATTGATAATAACATGAGGTTTATTTAAGTAATGTTACTTCCTTTTGTTCATGGGATCTTTAATAATAAATTTTTATTAGACGAGACATGGGATAACGAGGTTGATGTACGAGATGAGTGGTCACAACTATTCAAATAGGATGTTATGACACCCTCAACATGGAAACTAATTGGCATGTTGATTTATGTGAGGGTTTTTTAGTAGCCTTGTTTTTAAATAAGAGGTGAAAATTTTAGATTTATTTATAAAAATTTATTTTATCTATATAGAAGTTATTAAGAGTTTAAGGAGTGGTGCGAGTGTATCTAGGGATTGTTCAGGGCACAAATATCTTATATTTAGGGAAGTAGGTATAGGAACATGGTTAGTAGTGACCTTATAGCACAATCATGTTGGCCTATAAAGAAGGATAGTTGTTTGAAAACCAATTCTAGGGAGTCCACATGGCCGTGATAATTGGTGTATACATGTTGTAGTACTAAAACACATGGGTCGTGCACTATTTTTTCTAACAATGTGATATTGGATGGATTTTAGATAAATATTTCACACTATCTATGAATTGTTTCTAACCATGGTCTAGGACATGATAGTGGTGCATTTTAATATGGTTTGGTGTCATACAGTTGGCGTATGGTCTGGCCAACCATGTGGAAAATTGAGAAACCCCTTTAAAAAGGGTGATGGATTTTTTCACTAAACTGATCAAACTTTTTACCAATACATCACATTTCTAAATTTTCATTAGATAATTAACATAAAACATCCATTTTCCCCCTTCATTCAATTTATGCATTCTACATCATATGGAGGTACAAGAAATATTATATCATATTTTGGACAAACATATGTAAGTTATTTAATCCAATATTGTATTTTATTCAATTATTACATTATATAGAATGCTTAATATGTGGCATATAATAATCCCAATTTTCAGTATATATTCCCATTTATCATATTTTTCATGTACTAGACATAGTTAAATAATAATAATTGATGAGGAGTGCACTAACCATCTTAGATAGGTGATATCATACCTTTCACAATAAAATTCACCTTTATATTAGGTTGTATTTGTGTCACATTCCATAAATTCATGATATTTCTCTAAAAATTTATAATCCCATAAATAAATTCTGTAAACATAGTAATGGAAAACTTTTGAGACCTTCATAGTTCGTTGGAGGTTTTAAAACTCAACCAATATAAGTCAATAGATTAGTTATATTAAAACCCTTAATTAATAATGTTTCCCCTATGACCAAAACCGATTTATGATGTGTTTAGATTTGTGTAGGATATAAGAGTGTTCTAAAATATGTTTGTGAAATTATTTAGTGAAATCAGTTTTAATCTATGTACCCGTTAATAATACATATCCACTGTAAGGACCATATTATGAAATGAATTGAAAAATGGAATTCGTGATTCAATTTAGGATTGAATATATTTTGACTTCAATGTGAAAACATAATGCTTATCTATTATTTTCGACATAAAATTCATTATTTTTATTTATTAATATGTTCATGATGTTCCTAATTTATCATTTTATTGTTAATGGTATCATTTTATTTCTGATCAAATTTGAGTAATAGACATGATTTTAAATATTTTTTATTTAGAGTCTTGGTACATTATATTACTTCATGATTATTTATAATTAGTTGAAATTATGATCCATAGTAACCATAAAAATCTAATAGATGTGAAGTTCCACATTGTTTATTTATCATGATTGTAAAATGTGTTAAATATTTACTATTCATTGTAGGGAGCTTTATCACATCATTATTCATAATATAATAAATATTTTGAGTGATTCTGAAATAGTACAAAGAAGGTGGTGTCATACTCATGTCTGAAAAGGATCCCAGAATGATGTTACATATTTATTTATTTCATTACATTGAATATTACATGTATATAATTCATTGTATATATCCACATTGGATAGTACTAGACACCGATTTAGGGGGAGAACTGATTTTATCTCACACTATATTTGGATCTCTGATTGGTATCCAAACAGACTTCATGGAAGCAGGTGGAAATATGGGGAAGTGTATGAACTTTTAATCTGGATATTTTGTACTAGGATGTAGTACACGAGTATAGCAAAAATTATAATATTGTTATTCTATTAGATAATTATATTGGAATATTTCATTAATTGTTTTATAGAATATTTTTTATGTCTGACCCGCATTTAAACTCCATTTTTATAGTAAGATGACACGACACCATTTATTATATATTACTATATTCTCATTATAAATATAGAGTATTCTGGTTTTTTATCATATATGGATGATTTATATTTCACAACAGCTCATTATTATTTTCTCATTTATTATATATTCGTCCTTCAAATCATTTAAATCGGGGTATATCTTCCATCCATATAACTAAAAACTCTCACTGCTAGTTGGAGGCCTCTGGAATATGAGGAGGTGTTCTTGTGGGCATGCATCCAGCATAGTTCAATTACATTTTAGGGATCCAGGTGTATGATGGTACAAGTTTATTCATATTAATTTTTGGATTGAATTATGTGTTTTTCCTTCTCCTGTTAACAATTACCAAATATTGATGTAACTGTTATTCTCAATGTAAAATAGTTTAGATATAGTGATAATTGGTTACATGAATGCTAAATCTCCATATTTAGATATGTGGATAATTCTATAGAAATACGCAACATGAAATTCATAAAATATGATATGTGAATTATCTAAAAAATTTGGATACATCAATCCATAAAAACTAAACATCAAGAATGAAATGACTATTTCGAGGTTCATAAAGGATTCATCAATGTGTTTTTTAATTCAAAAATATCAAAAAATTTGAAAATTAATATATTTAGTTCTCTTAAATTTAATTTTAAATCAAATAATAAAATAATAGTAATATATTAAAACAAATATTCATACAAATAATTGGATGCAAAAAAAGCCTGGAATTTAATAGATGTATTTCTAAAGAAAATAAAAATCATAATATAACCCCAAAATTATTACTCAAATGAAGACTATAGAATATATATATTTAATTATTGTAAATATATATATATATATATATAAACTTTAAATCAATAAAAATTATGAAATTAATCATAGAAATTCAAAATATCACACAAAATACAAATGGATTTACATTTTCAACAAAGAATGATGAGTTTCCACTAATTGTTCAAAAAAAAATTTAAAATAAATCATAGATAAATTCTCAAAAATATAGGTGAAAAAATATAATAACATATAAATAATTAAAATTCCCTCAAACATAAGAATTTATTTACCTCATGTAATTAATTATTTATATTATATATTACAAAATAAAACTAAAAAAGAAAAAATGGAACACCATGGATTATTTAAATATTATTTCACCCTATGGAAACTCTCGAGAAGAATGCGCCATAATTTCTTATTCATTCAATATATTGTAAATATTTTACCAAAATGAGTATTTTCTATGATAAAAAGAAAACAAAAAAAACATCAATATGAATTTAACTAAGGAATCCAATCATACATTTACATATTGTTTACAAGACTAACATATTTTATCACATAATTAATTATACATAACTAAATGGATGAGTTAATTATGTAATTACAAAGAAGAATATGAACTCATAAAATAGTTTTAACATAGATAATTAAACAATTAAATATTTAAGCAAACATGACATGACATGGGCTAAGATTTTCCTATAATAACCCATTTAAATGTATATGATATTATTTTTTTCAATAAAAAAGTTTCATATTAAAAAACTAAATTATAAAATTATCTACATTTTTATCCTATTAATAATGTATTTCAATAATTTAAGAAATTGATTAGCCTATTTGAGTACATTTGGTAATAATTTATAGTACCTTCAAAGTGGCCTAAAAAATTTCAACATTGAGAATAATTATCCAAAATAAAAAATTCTTATGTGAAGCTTAAGATATCACAATATTGAAATATTTTATGTTTTTTTGGGAAGTATTAAAGAACACATATGTCGAAAATAGTACCATTATACACTCATAAAAATCATCTTTGTTTCAATTCATAAAAATCATGGGAAAATAAATCATATAGAGTTTTTGGTTTAAAAAAATAATTTCATTTCAGTAATAAAATGTAATGTTAATAGGGTTATAATAATGTTCAAGAAAAATTTACCGCATATTCCATAACAATTAAAAAACCAATATTTAAAATTAAAATTTCATATCATTATAGAATAAAAGTGATTTTAAAATTTTATTAAAATCGTAGATTAATAATCAGTTACTTCCACTATAAGAAAAATACCGAGTCAATACAAATTAAAAAAATTCCATGCAGGCCTTGAGTTTATTATTGAAATAATTTTAATCATCGATGACTACATATGCATGAACCCAATTATTTTGAAGAGGTATCCCTGAATAAATTTATATCAACAAAATAATTTCCACCAAACCTTTTTAACAAATTCCATATTGTTATATATAAAAATTTAAATGAAGAAATAAATTTTTTACAAATTTTATATATTCATTAAAAAATGAATAAAAAGTACCTCCCTTGAAAATTATTCATTTAAATTCTCACATAATAGATCAATTATCAAACCCATTTTTCAGTTCATATATAGTTGATCTATTCAATCAATGTACCATTTAGATACAATGAAGGAAAAAAATCAAATCCACACATTTAAAAAATATGGGATTAATAAAATCTTATAAATACTAGTTGTGAAAATTCAAGGGCAATTACATAGAAATACCATATCTAATTAAAAGTATATTATTACAGAGTTTAATGTGATAATTCAAGAAAATATAATCTTTTATTTTTATTAAAGTTACAATGAAAAAAATATTTAAACATTGGTTCCCCCCATGATGTGATAGTTTTATAGTCCCCTAAAAGACATTCATAATAACTAACCATTATAACATGGTAGATGTTTTTCCCATGTATGAACTACCAAATTCACTATAACACATTATTTTAACATAATAAACTACTTAATTGGGATCCTAGTATTACATGAATAGACACCAATATCTCAATTGCTAAAAATACACTTATAAAACGCCCTTCAACTTCAAGGGATTTCATAAAGAAGTATTTAAATAAATAAATAATTCATCACCCAAGCCAACCTCCTTTAAAATTTACAATCATTCAGACTCATTTAAAAATTATGGGACTTGATAATGTTATTCCAAGGAACTCTGAAGAACACCAAAAAAATATGAATCGTCAAAATAAAAATTAATAGGAGCAATATATCTATTAGTATTTAAGTAATATTTATCAATTATTTAATTTTCATCAAGGTATAACAATGTATCAAGTGATACATGGGGTGATACTTTTTCCTCACACACCTCTATGTAAATTGAAAACTCTAAACTCTTCAAAACAAGTGTGAAAGGGGATGAATCTTCAAATAAATATTTAATATGTTTTAATTTCTTTAGTATCATATTTAATTTTAAAATCATTATACCTCAAGAAAAAAAATCGTCCTTTAGTTTTCTCTCGCAATTAAGAAGTCATTCAAAATATGAATCTTATGAGGTAGTCAATGTGAAATATGGAATATTGAATTTATATTCAAACATCAATTTAATTTTTATCCAAGTTAATACTTCTTTACCAATTTTCTACATTGAGAAACAAAAAAAAATCCTCAATACGTTCTCATAATGATTTTATAATGCTTTTCTATAAATCGATTACATAAATTATAGATTCGAACTACATCCCAACAATGGTCAACAATTGTATCCATTTTATTAAATAATGCTTACGAGAGATCATAATTGTGTTAAAATAAAGTAAAAGATCATTTGTTAAATATTATTCAGTAAAAATTTCCTCAACATCTATATATGAATTCATTTAAAATATTATTGGATTTATGCATATAAAAAATTAAAGATTACATTTATAAATATTTTTAAAATAATCCAACATACTGATTCAAAATTTTTTATTCTCTTATAAATACTCTTAATTACATGTACATATTAATTATTAAAAAATTAATTAAAAATATGTGGTATTGTTTTTAATTTAAATTTTATAATTTTCAAAATTATCATCATCCTCAGTAAACAATGTCTAAAAATTAAAATAATAGTGAAAAATTTCCAATGTGAGAATCATGTAATGAATTGGACATTCAATTTTAATCTCTTATTATTAATTTTCAAATTCAAAATAATTATTATACATTAATTTTCCCAGAAATATTTTCAATATAGTGATTTCATTTACAGAATTGGTAATGTTTTTTATTTTTTCCTCATGAGATTCTAAAAACTGAAAAATAGTGTATTGTTCATCCAAAATTTATTCCCCAATATGAAATTCATTTTCACATTCATAAAACTACCTCAACATTTTCTCATAATGAAAAGTAGAAGTGTCCTTAAATTTTCATCAATTATTTGTATTGACATGTAATATTTTTCAAAGTTCTAATTCTATTATCATCCTATATTTGTTCAATTCTTTCAGTCATTTTTTGAATTAAATATTCTGATTTTGAATACTATTATTTTTAGGTTCATAGAATTGTTGGGAATTTTAATTTTTTTAGGGTCATTAAATTGTTCTGTAACTTAATTAATATATATGTGTCATGGTTAGTTATAAACACCATAGCATGTTGTGTTCCAAATTTGGAAAAATAGTATATATCATTTTATTGACCCCATCCCCATTGATTAAACATTATTTTATCAAAACTCAACTAAAATAAAAAATTTAAACATCATCAATCCAATTGAAAATAATAAAATAATAAAATATGATAGAATACTCACAAAAATTTAGAATATTTTTGAATTTTAGAATAAATACTAAGTAAAAAAACAACCAATTTATTTTTAAAAAAATTATTTTCATTATATTTATTTTTTATAGTTTTGTGATTTTTTTAATTTCAATGATTCACTTATTATATTAATTCTATATTAATAGTACGAAAATTTAATTAACTAGAGGACTTTATGGTCAACAGATTGTCATTTACACTCTGATAAACACATAATATAAAAGTATGGAACCTAAAGAAGGAGGATTAGATTTTTAATGGATTTATTTATTTAAATAATATATATATAATAATGGAAATGATGATCAAAAAGTTGAATAATGTTTTCATGATGATGATTTAAAAAGAAGAGTTAATTTTTGAAAAAATTAATCTATGTTTAAGTGTATATAATGTTGATGAGAACTATCATGAGGAAATTCATTAAAGAAGAATATAAGAATTTTAATTTTCAAAAATAGAATTTATATAAAATAAAACAGTAAATTATAAAAATGGTTGTCACCACCCTATATAATTAATAATACTCCCATGAAATGACATTCAGTTTCTCATGATACATAATAAAACAGATGAGATAAAAATTGATCCATAAAAAATAATTCATATGAAAATAAAATAAAGCATAAAAATTAATTTTTACAACAATATATTAAGTACATTTCATGATTTTAATGATGGAAGAAGGAACATATTAAATTGAGGTACAACATAATAAAATGTTGAATATATATGAAATATCATATATCGAGTTGAATTCAATCTTTCTTCACACCAATTATGACTTTATAACATCCATTGATTCAATATATCATTATTATAATGTAATGATACCATTCTTATCTCTGGAGAATCAGTTTTAGCACACATTAAAATTTTTTCATCTCTACAAAAATGCCAGAGTCATTAACTGGTGTCATCAATCTGTTTTTTTTTCATCATTGCACCACCATAATAAACAACCACTTGATTCTATTTTGAGAATCATATTATAAATGATATTATTTATTCCATTTATCCTTTAGTACATTCCCACATCAATTTAATAAAAAATTTCAAAAAAATATTCCTAAAATATATAAAATTATTACTTCTAATTTATCCTATAATAAATCACAGAATTCCATTTTAAAATCCTTTACTTTTCAGAAGAAATTTGTTAACCAACCACTATTATTGCATCAACACACAATTAAATAGGTATAAATTTAATTTTTTAATTCCTTCATGTACTGAACATAGAGATTGGTGGAATAATCCAACTAAAATGATCAAAAATTATGAGGCCTCATCAACTCTATTTTTTTCATAAACAAAAACATTGATAGAATACAATATCCACGATTTTTTTACAGAACTACATAAGATGTTCATGGATCATTAATAGTAATGATTAAATTATCTTCAACTAGAATAATTTTAAATCCATTACTTCTTGTTCCTAATTAAATTTCCCATCCTACAGTAGAGGATTATCTACTATAGTAATAATTACCTCATCTTTACTAGGTTCATCTTCTTTAATGAATCTGAATGATGGTTCATCTATATAATATATATTTTCATCCTAATAAATTAAATTCTCAACATGAAACTTTTTTTTGAACAATTGTCCTTCAGAATAAAAAATAAAAATAAAAATTTTTATTCATTGTTTTAAAATTGTTAACTAATATCATAAAGAAAATCCCACATCATGGGATTTTTTTAATTCTATCTGTATTTTTGGATCATTACTATTCTTTTATTATTCTATATTCATAAGAATAATCTCATATTACAATAATTGTTGATACACTAAACTATCTAATTTCATATTATCCAGTTTATTACAGGTCAATAAACCCATTTGATCCCTAACCACACATGAAAATTCATCATTAACTAACATATTCTTTTGTTAGATACATCTATTTTTGATTAATTGAAGGATTATAAATCCCATTCAGAAATCAAACCCATACTCAAAATCTAAAACAAATTTCTTTTGTTCATTAACATAATTGGATTTAATAATGACTCAAGATCATAACATCGGATTATTGGTTCATGTATCCTTAAAATAGCCTTAAAATTTTATTTTTCACTCAGATCTATATTTTCATTGATGAAGTGAATATGGTATGTGGACTCTTCCTCATAAAAAATCCTCTCTATGTATATATCGTGTCATTTAAAGGTGAAAATTTTTTATTCATAGAGAATTAGAAACATAACTTCTACAATTCATTAGTCTTCAATATAGATTCTATTTTAGAAATAGCCTATATGAATCTGAAAAAATTAGATATGTGACTGCTTTTGTAAATATGGAAATGTGAACCCGAAAATATTATACTATGTGAATGAAAAAATTAGAGGCATGTAATGATTCAACTATGTGATTTACTCTACAAAAATATTAAAAACAAATTAAAATTTATCTATTTAAAATAAGTAAACAATAATTTAGATTATTTAATTATTATACAATTTATAAAATAGAAACTAAAATCAATCAATCATTTCAATGATAATAAATAATGAAAAAAGATTAAAATAATTATTTTTGAAGGGGAATAATATTAGAAAAAATTCTTCAAAATATATCAAAATAGAATCATAAATAATATAAAAATATTTGATATATATATATATATATAATTATTGTAGAAATTATTTTTCTAGAATTTTAATAAAATAAAATAAAATATAATATTCAATGGTTTATATTTTTAACATAGAATTATTTTATTCAACATATTCTACAAAAAACAATATATTTTAAATAAAACACATTTAAATACACAAATAGCTATGTTAAATCATGAAATAAAATAGCAACACATAAAACATGATTAGAATTGAAATGAGTGTAATTGAATAAATTTAGGATTTCTAAATGGTCATTAGAATTAACCCCTCCCCACGTAGAAAACATGATATTTAATGTTTGTGAGTATATATTGTTGATTTTTCTAGGTAAACAAGTATCATATCAAACCTGAAAGATAGTACAAGTCTATAATTCCATAGAGTAAAAATATGAAGTGGGATAGTTATGTGAGTTAGGCTAGATTCTTGAAAAAATTAATTTCTGTTATCATTTATCATTCACAAGATATTTTTTACATTTATCATAAATTATTTCTTATTTATTTTATATTACTTTCATTTAGTTATTATAGAAGATGAATCATATTTAAATAATTACTACTTACATATTGATCTATGGGTTACGAAATTGTCTATATTTTTTCAATAGGTTTTTGTGAATCTAGTTAAAAATATGGGAAATTTAGAATTTTTAGAATATTTTTATTGACCAATAATATTTATATTTGGGGTAATATTATCACTATGACTATCTTAGGCCTTCAAATCTAGTTAGGAACCTATGTTGTTTTAATTTTCATTCATGAGGGTTTTTAATTCTACCTTACTAGTTGTATGAAAGTGGATTAGGGCAGTGTTTACAATATGTTTTTATTAGGGAAAATTTCATAAAATATGTGCATTAAAATAGTGTTGGGTTGGAATTCATTATGGTTTGACATCAATGTACATGAGGTACTAATTCACTACCATTTTACAAATTTAGAAAAAATATTTATATCATTTGAATCTTGTTCTGTACATTGAACTATAATACCTTTTTATATAGTCTTATAGTGAGTTAGTGAGGCATGTACTAAAGTAATATGTAATAGAGTGGTAGTATATGTTTTTATTTTGATATAAATAAACATAATTATTTTATGATGTTTGAGTTGTATGTTTTATGCTTTCTTAATTAAACAATATAGTATTTTGTTTTTGAAATATAAAGGAACAAATATTTTTAGTTTTATGATGTTTAGATTCATACTATGATGTATTCCAACCACTAGTCATAAAAATTATATTTTATTAATCTTAGGGGATTACCATTATTGAGATAATAATATATAGGTTGAAATAAAGTATATTGATGACTTATTTAGATTAATATGGTTAATTATACGAGGTTATAAATGAGTGAGATGGTTGAGTACTTTTGGGATGATGATGGTTATCATGAGTTAGATATTGGGACAGAGTTTTGTGAATTATTCTATTACATGTATTGAATTATAATTCATTTTTTATGTGATTCTTGTGGTAGATTTTACTTCCATTAAGTGTGTGTGTGTGTTTGGGTTGGTGTGATTGACTGCAACCTCCCTTGAGTGTTTAATAATGGGTCAATCTATTTGGTTGTGACCTCCATTGGGTTTTTGGGGATGGGATAATGATCTAGATGTGACCTCTCTATGTTTATGGGGATTAATTAATGTTATTATTGAGGTTATGAATTTATTGAGTATGTATAAGTCTTGTTTGTTACCTTGGTATATAGTCTTTAATAGACATTCTATGTGGTATGGAGCTGAATCAGGTTGTTCAAGTATTTATAGATTTCTTGATTTAAGATGATAGAATGTGAATGTTTTTATTTATTTCTATATTTATTTTCTAGAATCACATAAAAATTAATATTACTATTGTACTAATGTAAAGGTAAAGTTGGTGGCATTCAACTGGGTTTATACGTACACCCAACATGGTTATCATTGTTAGAATGAAGACATTATAGACATATAATCAGACTAGGGGTGGGACCCTTCGTATGGATGTTATGTATATGGAGTAGTTTAGTTGAGGTTATTCTAGGATTGATTAAAAGATCATTTTATAGAGACTATTCTTTATTTTCATATCATCCACTTTATTTTAAATATTTATTTTCTATATATGGGGATCACATATTTTAGTCTTTCACTCTATATTGTATAAAATTATGATATATAATATGCTAGTATTTTTATTATTTTTTATTCATTAGAGATTTTGTTTTTTCAATGGGGGATAGTTTATCATTTCTTCTTGCAATACATGATGGATGTAGAAAACATGTCGGTCCGTCCCCCACAAGAATTAAAGGAACCTTAATCATCATTCAAGCGAGTGGAAGAATCCTTTTCCTCATTTAGAACACTAAGATTCATCTCTCATTACGTAAATTCTCTATGTTGCCTATGTTTCCTAATCTGCATGAAAGATATGCTAACCATCTAGTTTTTCTCATTGAGTATAACAAATCATCGAAGATTCTTCATCAGACACTGATTGTGAATTTTTTGTAGAGATGGACTTTGGTTGAAACTATTGATAGGTTCATATTTGGTTCTATGGATTTATAGGATTGGGATACAATGGTATTGATCGATAATGGTAACATTATTATCCATATCGCATCAGAAGAAGACTGAATCAAGACCTTGTATAGCACGACTCGTAGTTTCATAGGTTCATGCTTCTAAATCTCTATATTGTCCTAAAACTATTATATGAATTGGTAATATACTTTGGTGTGGATTTGGGTGTGTTTCCCAAACCTACCATTCCATTTGAAAATATTTCAATTATTAGGATGCTTGTGAGCCTTGTTGGTAGGTACTTGTGCTCTGGTAGCCAGACCAATGTTGTCTATCATCCGGTTAATCCACAAGTGTGTCTGGATGTAGATGCTTAAATATTTCCATCATATTTCATTTGTATTTCAGTAGGAGTTTATTTTCATTATAGGAAGAAGGTGGTATATGGGTCGGGGACTAAAAGTAATTATAATTTCATGAAGTTGGGCCATTCGTTAGTGAAATGTAGATGTGTGTCTAGATATAATGATAAGTTGAATTTTGTGAGCATGGGTATCAATAATTATTTTATGTCTAGCATTGTAGGTGGTACCTCCGGTTAGGGGAAATCCTTTGTAGAGAATGAGACCGAGGAAACTCATAGTGTAAAAAAATATATATGAATACCTTGGTGGAAGACATCTTTTATCATTCTATAAATGACTTGGAAGATCATGAATACTTCATGGATGTTTCTTGAGAGAAAAAGAGTTCAGAGTTGGAGAAAATATTAGAGTTTTGGATCATCTTTTACTTGAGATCCCTCATTGGGGTAGTGGGATTAAGTTTATATCATATCCCCAAAGTGAGGGAGGCACCAAAATACCTTCCTTTTATGAAAAAGTGTTTTTTCAAGGGAGAGGTACCAGTCCTAGGAGGGAGGTAACAGCTATCAATCCGGGAAATGTTTTTTAACACATGATTAATGATATTCTAGTTTATGATCTTGAGGAGGGTTCCCTCATGGCCTCTATGGATGGGAAGAAGGATCACAAGAATGAATCGTGTGATGAATACTCTATCTATTATATAGATGATTTAGAGGATGAGGTTCAATGTGGTCATATTCTCAGCAAGAGTAGGAGCAATACTTGGATGGGTAACATTAAATAAGAGAATAATTAGTCATACATTATATAATAGATAGATACTTCATCAGAGAAGGAGATGAAATATTAGAACATGTACAACGATACCCAACAATCATCAAAGGCTGCTTTATAATAGAGGAAAACAGGTGATGTTATTGATCAATCCAGGGAATTATTTATGACTAGGGAAGAAGAAATGGTTGAACTTATTCATTCAATTTATTACACCAAAGAATAATTTATAGTATGATGGGAATGTATTTCTATGAGGACCTCACAGAAGAATAATAATCATTGATTAGAATGACGGATCTGATTATGATAAGGAGATTGAAAAATGTGAAGATCATCCAACAATAGTACATCTAGTCTAGGGACATGATGGTGTCTCAGTTTGAAGATATCCTAATGGAAAAACCAGACAACCATGTATGAAATATCTATTAAATGATATTTAGGGAGGTAAAATATGGATACATAAACAATATTTTAATGTCTCCATGATTACATTTTTTGGTTTAACCCTTGGTTTCTCAAATTTTCATTAAAGGTGTTTGAATAATAAAAATTTAATTTCTAGTCCATCTTCTTCTTTGTGATCTTTGATTATATCTCTTTTGTATTATTACTTAATTCATTTTTATTTATTATATTTTTAATATAAAATTTTATGAATTGTCTCCACATGATACTGTTTAATCAATCATCTCAGTCGATGGCCTACTGTATAATTGGAATGATACATGTTCTCATGTGGCATATATCCACTTGAGCTAGGTGAACCATGATGGGTCATTATAAAAAACGCCAATCCAAACACTTTCACAATCAAACACCAAAAAATACAAAAATTATACGAATACATCTATTGCAACATCATTGTCAAATATATGTATATTTCATAAAATATTTTCCTAAAGTTTTACACATCAAGAGTCTAAAACATTATGATCACTGGTATTTTGGACCAAACATTATAGATCATTAACTGACAAAATCTATAATCTAAATGAATTCAATTATCCCAAACATCATTATTAGACCTAAAATACATATCAAACTATAATAGACACACCATTATTTTTAATTAGTGAAATATCCTATTTACATTGTTAAAATATATGGATGATACTTCCACAAGGCCTACCTCCATAAATCATCATTTTTAGAATCAATATATATGTGAATAGTCAAATAATCATTTCATATTCTTATAATATAAATTATTGGACGTCATCATATACCAACTATATCTAAAAGTGAAAAAAAACAAATAGAACTATGATTTAGAGAGTAATTTTAAATATTTTTAGCCAATTAATTTTATTTTCCCAATAAATTTAGTAAAATTTTAATTATCTCTCTATTAAACGCTGAATAATGAACTCCCCCATTTACATAACACCATAATATGTAAGATGATTATAATTTATGTTTAAAAGACACTAATTCTACAGGAATTAGATCATAATGGACCAAAAATATTGTATCCATTCTCTAAGATCAATATCTGTTTCAATGATCAAATGAAACACAATCCTACCAAAGTTTTTATGTCTTCAATAGTGCATACTAAAATCTCTATCCGAAAAGAAATCCTAGATCCTATATATCTCTTTCAAAAACATATTCTATTAGGACACATATTAGAAAGGGTTTTTAACCATGTAGTAGACTATTAATATATCCTCCAATTTAAAGAAGGATTTAGAATAATTTTAATGGTATATCATACAAAATATGAAAATAATTTCCCACTTTTAGTACTATGAAATCAATGAAAGACCACTAATTTTTATCATTGATATATATTATCTGTGATGTTAGTAATAACAAAAAACCAAATATTTTCCATTTAAATTGAATGAAATAAGTTATATATAAACAAATGGATCCTCCATGGATATCTAATCACAATGACACAAGTCAGTAATGTTAATTTCATTATTTGGAAACAATGAAATTTTAATAAAGAGGGTGGGTTTAGTGCACAAGATTACTTATTAGGTTCCTAGCTATATGTGTGTTAACATAATATTGGAGAATCATTCTATGTTATTAATGAATAAATAGTAAAAATCAATTTTTTCCTAAATAGGTAATTTATAATCAAATCATATATAGTTAGTACTCTCTAAATCCACAAAAAGTATACATATGATATAAATAATGAAAAAACAAGGTATATACACCTTCTACCCCACTAATACCATCATTATCACGTCTTAATTGACAATTTCATTCAATATATATCATTTCATATATATATATATATTCAATATATTAAATATAGAAAATTGACATCCATGTAGTAAAACATTTTATCTTAAATACACTTACCAATATAACATCTTAGATTATCAATGAATGTTTTAATAAATTTTCATCCTTGCATTATATTTCTAAATTTCAAATTCATTTACATTCTAATATTTTTATTATATTTATATCAAATCCATAAAAATATTTTACATAAAAAAAATTCACTTTGTAAGATATATGTTTTTAAAATAATAATGATTACATTTAAAATAAATTATTATAAAACAAGTTAGATGCATAATGTGAAAATAGTTATATTATTTGAAAACAAAATATTATATATTAATAATAAATTCAATCCATAAAACTAAAAGTAAAATATATTAAATATAAAAATAAATATATAATAGATGTAGAATTAGGAAACAAGTATTGTGATGGTCACCAAAAAATAACATATATAAAAAAAATATGAAAATGAAATTAAAACAAATAAAAATGAAAGGAATTTTTCAGATCAAGTTTAGTGAACATTGAAATAAAATTATTTGAATGAATTATGGGGGAAAAAGTTGTATTTATAATATTATTTAGTATTTAATAATACTTTTAATAGTAATTTAAAATTAGAATATTAACCACCTATAGAGACATGACCATTGAAATAGTAAAGTAACCATTATTGTAAAAGATCATTTTACCTTATAAAATATTTACTATCAATTAAACAAGTTAATATAATTATCAAAATACAATAAATAGTATATCAATAAATCTGAAAAATTTATTCCCATGTGAGAAATTTTAGTGATTTTTTTTATGTTTTACAAACAAACACAAATTGAATACTATATTTTAATTTAATTTATAAATTTATCAAGGTATGTTGTAAAAATGGATTTTTTAAGAAGTATAACATGTAAATTAGGTTATGTTATTCTTATATAGTTCCCATAAATTTTTAAATACTATGTTAAATAATAAAATATTTTAAAATTTTGTATTTAGAATAATAAATAATATATCGTATTTATAATATCATAGATGATTTAAGGAATGTTGGTTTAGGAATTACATGAATGATTAAATAATTTTTATATAATAATAAATATTATATATTATAAAAATAAATATTATTTATTATAATTATAAATAATAATTCAAAATATATTTTATACAAAACCCCCTCCCCTTCAGATAAATATACGATCCTGCTCAACCCATTTTTTCCTCTTATAAAAAACATTATCCACTATAATTTATATACCATTATTAATCCTGAATCCATCACATACACAAATATTTTTTCATGTTGTTAAATAAATAAAATTCCAAAATTAATTATGTTATATTCCTATGAAGATGTCTCACAAAGGGAGGCAATTTTTCTATTTGAAGCTCTATTAATTTCGTTTTTTTATTTCATTGTATTACCCGATATCATATTTATAAGTTAGTATTTAAAAAAATCTAATATGTATATAATTATAAACAAA
This sequence comes from Viscum album, assembly GCA_963277665.1. Classification (NCBI taxonomy): domain Eukaryota; kingdom Viridiplantae; phylum Streptophyta; class Magnoliopsida; order Santalales; family Viscaceae; genus Viscum; species Viscum album. The sequence goes on from OY728130.1 coordinate 1,719,425,560, forward strand.
ACGTGTTTTGAAATTGTAAACCTTGAATAATATATTTTAATTTATTTATAACAGTAATCTAATCATAATATTTTCCAATAAACTATTTGAACGATGCCATGAAATAATAATACAATAAAACATAGAATGTTTCAGAATTTAATTTTAAGATTTAATATTATATTTATTTCATTAAAATTGTTTTCAAATGATAAAATGTGTATTATATTAATAATATTAAATATATAAAATCATAGCCATTTTATGCTTTAAAAATTTATCATGCATTTGTAGTATAATAAATCATTTATTCCATTTGTTAATATTTGTATCTTAAAATCATTTAATTAATATTTTTATCTAGAGAAAATATATTCCATGCACATTTCTACGAAAGGCATGATTTGGTCCTCAATCAGGTTGAAAAGGTCATGTGTTGAAATAAATGTTTATTTATTATTGAAGAATAATCAAAGAGGATCGCCATGTGTGATAACATCCAACACAGTAAGGGGTGGAGACCCATCCAAATTTTTATAAGTCTAGTGAATTAGTTGTATAACCTCCCACTATATGTATGGAATGTATTTTTTTAAAAAAAATTACTACAATATTTTAATTTTTTCAAAACCTAGGTACACTAATTTTTTATTTGAAAAATACTCACTACATTGAATATCTACGTGATTTAGTGTTTAACATTTCATATGATACCATTTGATTGGATGACGGGCCAAAATAGGCATATTAATAATATGGTTTAAAATCATAAATTAAAAAATTTATCATGCATTATTTTTTTATTCCTAAACATGCACTACACTTGAATTTGACTCCCATATCGACTAAAACCATCATCACATACCAACATTGATCATTTAGTTTGACACCATGCCACTAGTCCCATGAATATTGATTACATATAAAAGGGACCCTAATCACTTTTATAAATAAAAGGAGAGGATATATGATTTACTATTCATAATAATCACATCCAACACTATGGTTGATTTCCCAAATTAACAACACCTTGCTTGTGGAACCTTGATTAATATATATAATGAAACACGTTACATTTAGACATAAATATTACATTTATAAAATTAATATCAATATGAAAAATTATGATATATTCCATAATCATATATGTTTAGTGTCTTTGAAAACATGGATACAAAACATTCGTTCATAAAATATCTAAATCCTATCAAATATAGTTCATGGAAACTAACACACTTCATTGAAATACCATACATAATGCATTTATACATACGAAAGAACGATCCTGGATTCTTATTAAGGGTTAAATAGAAGATATTTATAATAACAAAACATTAAAATGAAGATAGGGTTATGATGACATGATATTAATATATGTAAATATATCAATCACATCATAGAACATGAGTGATTTTATTTTGGAATTATTTTCATAAGTAATTAATCATAATTTAATTAATTAACATGAGTTATTAGATGATAACATTATAATAAGACATGTGTTTTGGCATACATAGAATCATAAAAAATAATTTCCTTAGACCGGGATCACAGCCAATACTATTATAGTGGATTATGTTCACACCACATTAAATATTCTCTTTATTTAAGGTTCACTCCCATAGATTCCATAGTAGATATGATCCCTTACAGAATTGGGTTCACATCCCATTGTAGTCCTTATTATATCATTAGATATTAATATTTACACAATTAATTTGTGGGAGATATAATCCTCATCCCAGCAATCACATGATGAAAACAAAGTATATATATTTCGTAAGATCATAAATCATTCATCATATCATTAACCATGGAATAATAGGGTTGAAAACATTTTAACATTTCATCATATCATAATCCATGGAATAAAATGGGATTCATGAACATATTTTCAACATAATGATAAAACATTCAGATAAAGAATAAGAATTATATCATTGTATAATTTTAAAAAAATATTATATGTAACATAAAAGGATGTAATATTATATTAAAATTCTATTAAATTATCTATATAATAATTATTCTGGAAAATATATTTTTCATTATAAAACTAATTCACTAAAATATAAATATTTTCAAAATAAAATAGAAAAGTATTATTTCAAAACAATAATTTAAAATTTTATGTAATTTTAAAATAATACAATGGTCATGAAGGATAAAAATTACATCCATTTCATAAATTTTATAATTTATATTCTTCTCACATTTTCTGTATAAAGGTAAACATACTGCCTTTGGAAAATGACAGTAATATAAATTTTAATCCATTTTTTAAATTATTTATTTGTTAAAAATAATTTTAAAAAATATAAAGATAATTTTTAAAACATTCCAGAATTTATTTTTGTAAATTATTATCATGGAAGAAAAAAGATTTTCAAATTAAGAGAGAAATAAATTGTGTTTCACTTCAAAATAGTAGTATACTCTATAATGTATATACATCGAGAAAAATGAAGGTAAAAAATTTAATTTACTAAAAAACTATAATAGATGAAAATTTATGTTTTTAAATATATTTATATCATAAAATATCATCATTATATAATCGTTATAAAAATATTTAGTAAATAATGTGATTATAAGAGAAACCCATTAATATTTTTGGAAATATTCATATAAAAACTTCATGGAATATTGAACCATTTATGGATTTAGAATTTAAAATAATTTTTAATTAATAATAAAAAACATATTCATGTCCATTATATTCACTAAAAAATGAAACAAGTGGTGATTATGGAAATAATTCATAGAAATAAAAGTGAAATAAGATACCCTTACATCAAAATAAATATTCTTAAAAATTTATCTACACTAATATATAAAAAATTTAAATACATTAAACTTATAAAAATAATAATTTAATAATTATAATATCATATATGATACAATTATACCTTTTTGAATCTTATTTATTAATAATTATTTAATAAAATAATTTTTTTGGTTGTTAGATGTTTCATTTTTCAAGTGAGTTTTTTTTTCAAGTTCTAGTAATTGTACATTGATCATGGTTCCATATTCTAAATAATTTAAAAAAATATGTAAATATAATTTTAATTCATTATAAATATATATATAGTTTATTGAAATATATAAATTATATAGAAAAAAAATTATTTATACCATTCTTCAAGATGTTATTCAATATGTACACAAGAACACTTTTTTGATTTTTTGATGGATGGAAATAATGAAAGGTAAATAATAATTCAAATTTATATGATATCTTTAATATTATATATATCTTATTTATTCTATATATATATATACTTATTACAATATATATAAAATGAAATGATAAATGAGTCACATTTTTTCATTAGTGTGGTAGTCCACATATATAAACGAGCGACATTACGATCTTCCAATAGGTCATAAGATGGTGGAATATGGTTTCTAATTAATTTAAAAAAAATTATAATATATAATATAATCAATTAATTATTTTATTATTCATTCCAATAATTTATTGGATTTATAAGAAGAATTTTTTTGATAGAGGTCATGTAAGGTTATTACCATTTATTCAGTAGTCATCAATTATATTCCTTCATAAGGACCATTAAAATGTTTTTTAATGAGGATGATAACAATTTATTATTGTTAATGTGCTTTTAAAAGATATTTTATCTAGATTTGGTCGAGCTATAAGGATAAATTATTATAAATAATGATGGAGAGGGTGTACCCATTTATAAGTGACGTGTGGGGAACTCATAGAATTAAATAAAATATTAAAGTATTATAAATTAAGTTTCGTGAAAAAAAGAAAAAATTGATATAATTACAATATAATATGAGTTTGAGTGTCAATACACACATAATATTTTTTTGTCATTTTTATGTTAATTTTTTACCATTAAATTTTAGTTTTTACCCCTAGTAAAACCTTTTGACAATTAATCTCGTACCAATTTTTTAATCTTTAGTGGTCCCGAGAGGATCCATCGAACAAACTTCACCAATACATTGGCCATTTTTAATATTTTAATGAAATGGAACTAAATTTTATAAGTGGAATATTTTTCTTTAAATTTAAATCACAAATAACATATTAATTATTATAAAATATCATTAATGTGATTTTAGGAAATACGTGAAATATTATGATATAATATATGCCTAACTAATTTGAATGGTTTAAAATGATATGTTTTTTAGTATTATTAATATATGGAATTTCTATAATCGTCCAATAAAATGTTGATAGTTTTCAATGTTATTTTTAAAATTATCTTTTAGTTTAACACTCTGTTAACAAAATTATATCATAACAGTGATAATGATTTTGTTTATATAAATGTGTTATTGTTTTATGTATATGGAATCAATTGGATAATAAATGGAAAAATTATATCATTTTCAACAATTTATATGAATAATTATCTCCATTAATTTTTTCTATTATTTTAATATAATATTAAAAATATATATATATCATAATATGTTACTGATTTCATTATAAAAACTATTAAAATAATTTGAATCTGAAAACAATATAAATATTTATTATATTTACTCATAACATCCGAATAAAAAAATAATTCATATATATAAAAATTAATTTTAGTTGAAAAAGATTTATTGGTATCTCCTTAAAGAGATTATATATATTAATTACAACAAGGAGAAATTTTTGAATCTATCTTTCAGTTAGATATTATAAATTCCAAAATCAACGAAAATTAAAAATTGGGAATAATTTAAAAATTATGGACTAATAATTATTATATATACTCATAAAATGAAATAACTGAATTTTTTTAATCATATCTATGATATATCACAATAGTTTTAACCATAAATCGAATATTTTATCATTATTTTGGTAACCAATCTTTAGTATGGTTTCTAATAATGTTGAAAATGAATTATTTTAAATATATTAAATAATTTAAATTAAGTAATTTTATTATATGTAATGTATTTTTTTAAATTAAATTTTATGTGTTTTTTATATTTTAATTAATAATTAAATCGACCTAACATGTTGAATTTGTTTTCATAAGAAATGTCTATTATACGTATAAAATCTTTTTACTCCAAATTCAACCATAAAATTGATTCCAATGAACATAAATTAATTATTATTAATATAATATAATAAAAATTACATAGAAACCATAAAAAATTTGTTTTTATAATTATTGAAACAAAATATTGATTAAAAAATTATTTATCATTATTCATTGAAAATTCCAACATTTCAAAATATTATAAAAATTGATATAATCTAATTTAAAAACACTAATATAAAAAATGATACATTATCTATAAAATATTGTTTCAAAATGTTTTAGAATTTAATTATAAAATTAAATCAAAAGAATAATAAAATATATTCTCGATGAAAGAGTATTGTTAAGAAGAAATTTACTTATACAAAACTGATTGTTATTTTCTATGAATCTATCAAAATATGTAAATTCATTTTATGCTTTATATATATTTCATAATTTTTAACTTCTATTAATACGTTCAAATACAATTACTATGTTATTATGGTCATAAAACATTAATATTTTGTGTATTGTTAAAGCATGATGTTTTGTGTTATATATGTTATAAAGCATAGTGTATTTTAATGATTTCCGGATACCACGTTTTCCCTCATTTAATAAATTATGTCCTCAATAATTCTACATGTTTCTGAAGGGGTTGAAATTTTAAAATTACATCATAATGAATCCACATCGTAATATGGGGTAATAAACCTTCATCTTGAAAAGGGGGAATGAGAAATACAATACTCATCTTGAATGACACATAACTCGGTTTTTAAAAAGTATAAAATTACTTGGTAGTGAAAATATGGAAATATAGGAAAAATATTAAATCCTAGATCATGATATATAGCGATATATAATATTTAAAATAAGAAATGTAATGATTATTATAATGTTATTGAAAAAAACATATACAAATTATGTGTTAAAAGACAATCCCTTCATCATAAATGAATTTAAAATAACATCATTTTTATTTTCATAATTATTATCCTAGAGATTTAGTATCCATATTCCATATAGATTAAAAATATAAGGAAATATAATTATTTTATAGTTACAATTTCATCCTTTAGTCTGTTTTGACCACAATAACATCTTCTTTGTCAAATAATGAGTTTTTAGCATAATTTTTAATTCTTGAAGCACTAATATCAATTTAATATTCGAGAAAAGTTATATAGGTATTTGTAATATCTTTAAATATTAACCATCAATAATGTTAGGTAATATCCAAATTGTATAAAATTTATAAAATGAAACAAAACATTTAATTTAAAAATGTACACAATAATAAAAACTATTCCACCAAAATAAATTCATGAATAACATTATATCCCAAAGATCCTCTATAACGTCAAAATAAAAGAATGATTTAAACTAAATGGTGATATCATACCATTTATCTTATATCACAAAACATATTCTTTTCGTCTTCCAAAATAATGTTTCATGTTAAGACAAATATTAAATATAAATATTACATATATATGAAACATATTAAGTACAACCAAAAATTTCATTAATAACCCTGATAAATCATTATAAATTATTATAAAACATTAAAAGTCACAAAAAAATTATCATTACTAAAAAATATACTATCCAAAAAGGTAATCATTACACTGAACAAAAATATATCTGAACATATTACCTTATAAATTAATCACAATTAAAACCCCATGATTATCTATACCCCATTTTTGATTGATAGTAAATAACTTAACATCAAATCATATACAAACCTAAAGTGTTATTTAAACCTTGATAGAGTATTCTTCTTATAACCTAGTGAATGTTTCAAATCACCTCAAAATCACATCACATAAAACCTCAAATGTTTTATATCTTCCTTTTAACATTTGATAAACCTTAAACTTATTATCACATGATGGTATGTATGAATCATAAGTTCACCCCACCAAAAACCATATATGTTTCCATCAAATTAAAAAATACTCAAAACTCAAATAAAACCATAGAAAATTGAATTAATTCAATAAATACAAAAAATTTAATAAACTCATTAAAATATGACCTTATCGTCAAAACAATTTAAATCATACTAACACATTCCCATATACATGATTTATTTTAATCATCTCAATAACATGACTAATCATTATCATCACACTAAAAATGAATTTGTTTGTATGTAATCGGTACAATTCAACATATTTTTTAAAATCCATAATGAAAAATAACAATGTATAATTCCTTAGATGTTTCATGATTATTGAATCCATAATATCATCTATATAATATTTATACAGTATAATTCTCATAAACCAATACATAAAAACATAAATCCAATCACATAAATGATTGGAATATTGTACATCAATCCTTAGTCAATGAGTTAAACCTTGGATTAAGTCATTGGATCCATTAATTCTGATATTCCATTACCCAATAACAACAAAATACAATTTTTACCTTATGATGATCAAAATTTCCCTTCAACGAATGTTTTATTTTTTTCCTAATATTTACAATCTATATAATCTTACAACAGACACAAAAAATATCTTCTCATTGAATTGAATCATTACTCAATCAGCCCCTATTCAGATACTTGTCATGTAGAAATATGAATATTATTATATCTATGGTATTTCTGAAATATCATTTTTTTATTATAATGTGTTTTAGCGTAATTTCATAGGTTTATATTGTTAATAATATAAATAGATATAAAATTTTCAATAATTTCATGGTATCACCATTAATCTCTAGTTTTATTTTGTTTCTTAAGAGGGAAATAATAACATTTTCAATAAAATTCTACGTTGACAATATTAACCTATGATACATACAATAACTTAATCAAATAAGTATATTGAGAAAAATATTCACTATTATGAATAATAAATTCAGGAAAAATCATTAATTGTATGTCTAAAAGAATGATAAATTTATTTAAATCTGAAATATTTTTTGTTAAACCTAGGGCATCATGGTTTATTATATATTTTAATCCATTATAATGGGTCATATGGAAGACATGATTCAACCCACAAATATCCATTGGAGGTTTTATTCTAGGGACACAAGAATGGTTCATTCATCATCCAGTAGTTTTATAATGAAGAAAAATATAGACTAAATACTTTCATGTTTTTTACCTTTATACGTATTTGTGCCAAAACCACATCCACTTGTTGCCACTATATATGTATACACTACTAGGAAAACATTGTAATCGTTATCTCATCATAAATTTAAAATACTATTATACACTTATGATTAAACCCTTGGTTTTCCCAAATGTTTATAATTCTAATAGCCAAATAATGGCGTAACCCTTCCCTGAAACAGACTATTATGACACATACATCTCAGAGAAGAAAATTATTCTTTTTATATTAATATCTAGCATATAACATAAATATCTACAATATGTTTTTATTGGTTTAGTGACTTTTTAATCATGGAAACATAAATAAAATATTCATGATAGGTTTACATCCTCTACCATTATGTTATTAATAAAAATCACTATTTTTAGACATAACACACATTAAAACATTATTCATAAGTTTGGGGAAATAAAAATAAGAAAGGGTATGACCATATTATCATTAATTTAAAACAAATGGAGATATCAATAATAACCTAAGCATTACATGTATAAACGTTCATAGGAATATTCAATTATCATTTAAAAACTATACCAAGCAATTCATAGATTATTATAATGAGTCATTGGATATGGATTTTATATTCATAACTCATGATTAAAAAAGTAATAATATGAGGTGATCTATGAAAAAATATAATTGGAAAGTGTAATAAGTGTGTGTCATAAACAAAATCAAATAAAATCGTTTCCATAGTTAGGGATCCCTACCCATACTCTCATAGTATGTTTGGTTCAATTCATATTATAGTTCATATTGTCTCATTATATATCTATAAATACCAATTGTGTTGGAATAGTATATAATTATTTTAGAAACAATTAAATAATTAAAATAACACACACACCCAGATATATAAATATATATTCTATATGATCATAGAACATCTATAATATAACAAATTTCGAGAATTAAATGGGGTTTATAAATAAGTCAAATTTATATTATAGAATTATATGTGAAAATAAAACGTGTATCATAAATATCTTATTATCATAATAAATACTAATGTAGAGATAGAAAATGGATATTTTCATTATATAATATCCCAAATAAAAAAATATTAACAAATGATTTCAACTTAAATGATAATTCCATAAAAATATATTTTAAATATTTTTCTAGGAAAATACCCATTTCATATTGAAATAGAATCTTTAATTTTATTTCCAAACATTAGGGTTAATATTTATGCTAAAAATATAAATTTAAACCAATATAGTTTGATTTAAAGTATTTAATTTTTATAACGGATTAAAATTGTATAGATTATATATATGATAAAATAAATATTCTGTTTACAGTTTTTAGTAAAAGTTAATATAACATCAATCAAAAAATGATTATAAAAGACTATTTTAGAAAAAATTATAAAATGTATATAATGGGTAAAATATATATTAAAAAATCAAATGAGAATATAAAAAATATCAATCATTGTATTCTTAGAAAACATGGATTTAGGTGAAAATTATTTTTTAATGATGAGATACCTAATTTTTTTCCATAGATATATTCTATTAATATAATGATTAATTAATGATAGAATAATTCAAGGAAATCATTTAATAAATATAAATAATATAGGATAATAAAATTAATGTGTTTCATGTGATTAATATAATAAAATATCATCATCAGAAACATAGTAATATGAAATTCATGAAAATTAGGATATTTTAACCTAAAACAGTAACGAGTTTGCTAATGGATATATAAAACTATCTTGAATGTGAGAACACTAATTATAAATTTAAATATGATTAATTTTACAATAATAATTATAACGAAAATTCATGGGTATTTTAAGAACCAGTTTTTTTAATTATTGAATATGGAATAAGTCTTATAGGAATAAAAGTGACACATGACACCCTTACCTGAGGTTCGAAATGCTTCAAGTGTTCTATAAATACTATTATAATAATTTTGAATTTTTTATAATTATATATCATAATAATGTATATACTTATAATATCTTAAATTAACCACTATTATCATTTAAAATCATATTTTATAGTAACTATTTTTTAATATTTTTGTCTTTGGGTGCCAATTGTATCATTTTTCAAGAGAATTTTTGTTGTGTATTTTTGATCTTTTTACTTTTATTATGATTCCAATGTATCCATAATTTTAACCATTATATATATATTTAAATTATATATATTAAAAAGTCATATAAATATATGTATGTGTGTGTGTTTACATTGATCCATAAAAGATAGATATTTAAGAAGTGAATGAAACTATTCATTTAGACTGTATACATTTATAAACACGAACAATAATTTTTTTATTTGTATTATGAAAAGAATGAATGAAAAAAAAGAATAATTCAAATATACAAGATCATTTATATAGAATATATAACTTATTTTTATCTAAATATTTCATTTATATTATTCATGTAAAAAATGAAAAATTGAATTCCATCACATCGAGGTGGCGGTAGTCCAAATGTACACATGAGCAATGTTATAATTTTTTAATAGATGATAAGTTGCCTGATTTTTTTAAATCATTTTAAAAAATATTATTTATATGATAATTATTAATTTATTTTACAATGTATACTATGTATTTCTATGATGTATAAGACGGATTAAATTTAATGAGGTTGGGTAAGATGATTAACTCTTTTTTCGTAGTCCTGCTTTAAATTCCATCATAAGGACACATGGAATGATCATTGATAATGATCAGAACCTCTAGTTAATGATTATGGAGTTCTAAAAGAAATTTTGGAAGTTTTTTTGAGATATAATGGTCATGCATTTTGAATAATTATGTATATGGTGTTCCCATTTATATGTTATGGGAGGGGAAATAATGGAATTATTTAATGTATGAAATAATATAAATAATTTTTTTCTGAAAAACCAATTCATGATGAAATAATTCGAATATAAAATCATTTTGGTCAAATTTTTCTCTTCCAAGAAAACATTTATAAGGTTTTACTATGTTTTCACTCTTATAACATAGTTTTTTCTATACATTTACCCTTTCATCAATTTAAATGTTATCCATGTGTTTAATTATTTTTTGGTAAATAATGTTACCATTAAATTATAAGTGACCCATAAATGGAAATTGGGTGATATTTATAACAATATTCCATTAACATGGATCAATGTTACATTTTAATTCATTTAAAATAATTTAATAAAATATATTTAATTATAAACTAGAATTAAATTTATTTTTTAAATCTATGAAATATAAAAAAAATAATTATTATATAACTATTGTAAAATGGTACTAAAATGAAATTTATTAAAATATATGAAATATATGGTATTAAAATACGCACTCAATAATATTATGATAGGTTTATATATCACTTTATGCATTACCTTTTTGTTTGACAACTAAGTTAACAAATTATAATCTTAACCATGGTACTGATTTTTATAACATAATTGTAATATAATTTTTTCATACAATATAAAAAAATTCTCAAAAACAGATATGGAATGAAGTTTTTTTCCATTTTCATCAAATATTTCCTCTTTATGTTTTTTATAATTTTTATTTATTTTCATAAGAAATATTCAACCTATGATACTATTAATTTCATTTAATGAACAATTCACATAATGTAACATTGAAAAAAACGTGATAAAAGTGTAATTAAAATATAAATATTTGAAATATATAACATTTTCTCCATTTATCAATAAAATTATTTTAAAACATTAAAATATCCAAAAAATATTACTTTTCCTGTTATTAATAACATTGATATTATTTTAAAAATTCATGAAAAAACATTGTATTTGTCTTTCGTAATAATTTAATGCAATTATTTTATCACTGAAAAGAAAATAATAAATTATCATTACAAAAAATTAATTTTGGTTTCCAATAATAATTTAAATGTAATCATATTTTTTTATACATGACAAAAAAATATTATAGGTATAAAAAGCAAGGAAGTGACATTTTGGACATTATCTTTTAATTAAATATTATAACGTTAAAAATAACAGGTAAATTTAGAAAAGTCATATATTAGAAATTTGGATGGTTATAGATGATGTAGTGTCATCTAATGAAAAATATATTATAATTTTAATGAATCTCAACCCGTATCACAATACTTTTAAACACAATTTCCCAATTTTACATTTATGGTGGTGAATCCTTCTAACTCTGGTTAATATTTAAATTTATGAAATTTTTTTGAACATGTTAATGACTAAAAATTATTGTTATTATTAATATTATAAAATCCATATTATCAAATTAAATTTACTCAAGTGGTCGAAATGAATATAAAATTAAATTTGAAATATGTGATGAATTGTTTTTTAAAAAATTTCTTTTTTTGTGTAAATATTTGTATACATTACACAACACAAAATTAAATTCAGATGAAAATTATTATATATTTAAGAACATATTACATATTAAGTTACTTTGAAAACATAAAAAATGGCACTTTATAAATTTATTAAACAAAAGTGAGTTTTTAATTAAAATTAGTATTTTTCATCATTCATTAAAAAATAATAATTGATATAAAATTATCAAAAAAATATCTCTATAATAATTTGGGAAATATGATTTAAAAAAATATGTATATACGAAATAAAATTTCTAAATTATCCATAAATTAAATATAATATTCTCTCAATAAATTTAATAACAACATTTTTATGAAGAAAATATATTTCTATTGTAAAGTCCTAGAAATTCTGTGAATTTCTTCTTCATAAATTCATTTGATTTTTACGAGTCTGCAAAAATTTATGTCACTTGATTCTGAGGCCCGGTGTGTCTGAAATACATTATTGAAGTTTCGTTTAGTTACATTTAGTAAACGTACGAGCGAGATTTTATATCTTTTGAACTGATGCTTGGAATTGAAATATGAGGGCACCGTTGAACTCACAGCATCAACGATTGCTTAATGAGACCATCACCACAGTTGTGTTCTAACGAGAATGGAAGTAATAATTTGGTTGTTTTTAGTTAAGTTAAATAAAAATAAGAGTCAACATTTTTTTTATTTTTTCATTGTTAAAACCTCTAATAGGAGGATAGAGGTGGGGACCACCACACTATAACCTCCCGTTAGAGGTTATGGTGGTGGGTCCCACCCACGCATAACCTCCCTTGGTAGGATAAGTTTCGTTGGGGACCACCCCGGTTTCTCACCCCTTTAACACCCCATTTAAGTGGAGAAGGCTGTTGACCTTCTCCACTAATTAATTGATCATACACCACCCCCATTAATTAGATGTGTTGTATCATTTAATTATTGAAAAATTTTCGAGTTGTTCTGCTAACAAATTGTAGATGACGTTTCCATATATTTTTTGGTAGGAATGATTCTTTATTTTTGTTGGGATAATTTAGGGGAGAGAGAACTTGTTGGAACCATTTATCTCCAATGAATAATGACAGACATCTTCAAACTTCTTATTTCTTCAACCGAGATAATGGAGGAAGCTCCTTTCTTGAAGAACACCGATGACATCATCCTCGACTTCTTCATCTTCTTTCCGATTTCAATTGAATGACATTAACATTCCTTCCTTCATCAACGATCATCAAGGAACGAGGTAGGAATTTTGAGTTAAATTCAAATTTATTCCTCTTCTTACAATATTTTGGAATGTGAATTGTCCATTGATAACCCCATAACGAGGAGGGATCGAACCATAAAAACATAGACCGGTTATCTTCCTTTGTTTTTATCATATGTTGAAGACGGTGGCGGCGTAATACTACCGTCAGAGGAATGAACCGTGTTAAATGCAAAGACGGCCACCTACGGGACGGCTACGAAGAAACCGGAGGCATAAGGTCACCAGGTCACAAAGAGGGTGCAACACCCCCGTGCTCCGTGGAAGAATATTCACGTATAGGGTGGGCCACGGCAGAGGCGCGCAGTGCCGTCGCGCCACACTGGAAGTGTGAAACCACGACAAGGGCAGGCCGCAGCAGAGGAGCGTGGCGACGCCGTGCCACGCTTATGGTGCGGAGCGGCTGGCCACTTGGCCATTCGAAAGGAAAAAAACCCATCAGGTCCTACGTGTGATGGACTACTGACACCTAGCGCTGGTTGGTGATCCACCGGAATGGCAGAGCCATTCGGGATCCTTGGGGCTCGCGACGTCCCCTGGCCACGGTTTTGGCGGACCTCGCGAGTTGCCCGGCCACCGGGCCGCCCTCATGCTGGGACTCCCTTCCAGGTCGGGATGCCATCGGGTCGGGACGCCATCAGGCCGGACCGCCCACCCGTCTTGGGCCCCCATCGGGCTGGGTCACCCTCATGCCGGTCTCCCATCCAAGTCGGGCTGCCATCGGGCCGGGCCGCCCTCAGGCCGGTCCGCCCATTCAGTCAGGCCTCCCTTGTGCCTGGCCGCCTCTTCAGGCTGAGCCGTCCACCCGGGCGGGGCTTCCCACTCATGTTGACCCTCCCCCACGGACCGTTTTATACACGCGGATCGAGTCAGACCCCGGTCCGGACTCGGGTCGGGTCGGGTCAGTCCGACTGAATTGGACTGGACCCAGACCCTCTTTGGCATTTTCACACCATTTCACCCATATCATGGGCTACGGGTGTCTGATCGATGAACCGTCTGTAAAGACAAGAATCTTAGAGCGTTATGGGTCTTTTAGCATAATACACTTGAGGTTTGGACACTGTGGGGATATAGTCAGGTTGGTTTGAACCTAAAAACCAACCCGGCCTCTGGAACGGAAATGCCAAAAACTCACAAACTGGGAATCCGATTGACACGTCATATGTTGTGTTGATTCCCTTATCATGAGACAGAACTTTTAGATAATTCTACATGGGACATCATGAATGTTTGATTATCAACCAATAGCTCATGGAGAGGATCCTCCCAGAGACGAGCGAGAAGAGGACAGAGACCTAGTAGCTGGCTGATACCTGACGACTAATGACCCTTCAACTTGGAGTGTTTTGACTAGCCAAGTGGGGAGCACCTCTATGTGATGCCACAGAACCATAGTGGGGAGAGCCTCTATGTGACATGATAGACCCATGATACACGACATGAGCAGTACCTCAGCAGGCTATGAGGGGGAGTGCCTCTGTGTGAGCGCGACAGACCCACATTGGGGAGTGCCTCTTTGTAACGCAGCTGACCCACGGTACTCGACAAGAGAAGTACCAAAGAATTCCAGGAGTGGGAAGCACCTTTGTGTGATGCATCAGGCTCAGAGTGATTTATGGAAGTGGAGTACACCAGCAGCCAATGTTTTGACAATTTTACTGGGAGTGTTATCTGTTACCACCCCTAGAATAAAATCCTAGTTTTGAGTTGTGTTAGTGACATTTTTGTTTAGCTCATGACTGAGATGGGTTACTAAATAACTTAGGTATATATATGGGAATATACCTAAGTAAGGGTTATCTATAGTTTATTTACTTTGTGGTTATCCTTGTTTGATATTGTGAGACCATAAGTGGTCTCGGTGTCACTACTGAGTATCATTACACTCACTCCTACACAGGCTATGCCCGCACATCGTTGTTTTGGATACAAACGATGGACAACGCCGACAGAAGCCAAGAGTGCCAGGACTGGATGGTACTTGGAGGTAGACCTTATGATGATTCGGTACATAGAGGAGTCTAATAGACGTGGAGTGCTGAGTTGACTATCTGTACCTACCCTTAATGTAGGAACCCCGAAGGTCAATCCATGATATTCTCTTTACCTTTCAATTTTTGTACCTTTTCACTCATACATTCTCTCCATTTCCTTGTAATTTACTAATGGGCTTTATTTTTGGCCCCCTATTCTTTCAACACTATCTTTTCTACACAGTTTACTTAGTGTTTTACTTCCTATCGCATTCTATGATGTGAGTGTGTCAGTTTATAATTGAAATTCCTTCCCAGTTTATAGATCTACGCATTTGGTGCTAGTCCCCAGCCCCTAGCCTATGGAAGGTGGGCTTGGGGTAGTCACGATACAGGCCCCGGGGGATGGGTCGTGAAAAATTGGTTTTAGAAGAGTCAGTTCTACCGCAGAACATAGGACTCTGATCATCCTTTTTTGTGAAGCAATAGTGTTGAGGGTACTAAGTGTGGTTTTTAGTTCATGGAGTCTAGTGTTTGTGCGGCGGATGACGTATCTATACACTAGGACCCTGGCGACTGATTTTTTACTCAGTGCATGAAAAAACTCATTGCCTATGTGTTTTAAAGTGTTTTTTTAAGTCAGCAAAACTAGGTCATCTCATTAGGTATAGTATTTTGAACGTGTCACATATGTTTCTTCAGGAAGACTCCCCATGGATGACGAGTTAGAGACCCGAGAGAAATACGTTCTGACAACCCACTAAGTGACGAGACCTCGCTGTAGGGCCCCTTTCAAATTGAGGCACCAGTGGAGGCACCAGTGGTACCACTTCCCGTTTGGCCACTGATGCCACCATCCCCAGTAGCAGACTATACACGCCCTTTGAATGTGTTTCTTGAGTTACATCCCTAGAGGCCACCCATGTTCCTAGAAAAGATGGACCCACATGCAGCTGAGGAATGGCTGGAGGCTGTGGTGAGAGTCTTCAGTCTAGTAGGGACACCAGAAAATTTCATGGTGATCCTTGTTGCCAGCCTCCTTCATGAGGGAGCAGGAAGATTGTGGATCCAGAAGCATCAGGTCCACGATGAGGTGACACTTCTATGGGAAGATTTCAAGAGCCTATTCCTGGTAGAGTTCGTACCAGCCACTCTTCAAATAGTGCGCATACAAGAGGTTCTTCATCTATAGTAGGGCATCATAACTATGGATCAGTAGTCATTGAGGTTTATTGAACTCTAACGATAATAAACTGATATGGTACATGACCCATTCTTCTAGGCCCAGACCTTCGAGTACGGTCTCAGGAGAGAGATCAGGGCCTCGATGATCTCCCTCAACATTCTGATGTAGGAAATAGTGTTTGAGAGATCCCTCCTAGTAAAGAGTTTACTTGCTGAGTAGTCACTAGTTGTGAGACCCACCACTAGTCACCATGCAACAGAGTCTCTTCTAGTTGGCAGTAGATAGATGATGTATAGGTCCAAGAGGACAAGACCCATGGGTGTGCGACCACATGACTCAGGATCTAATGTGCGCGACACCTATGGAAATCACTTACCTTCTAGGAGATTGAAGTGTTACTCATGCGGTGGGCAGGGTCACATGGCTCATGACTGTCTAACCCGCCATTCAAAAGATCAACAGACAGTTGAGGGACCACCTAGGCAGATGCAAAGGATCGATCGAGGCAGTCCGTAGGGTACAGGTAGATATGGCAGAGGAGCTGGTCAAACAGCTGGGGGTGGATGACATTACGAGGTGAACCCACCAACACCACTCGGATCTCCACCCCAACCGCTGGGAACAGGTGGACAGGGGAGAGATCATCTTTAGGCAGCAGAGGCCTATGACCATAGGCACTCCGGAGATGAATTGAGGTATGATCTATGTCTACTCCACCTTAGCTTCATTTTTTATTGAAACAGGTGTCAACCATTCTTTCATAGCAACTACCCTCATTTGGATATCGAACATTCTGATGGATCCGTTAGTTTGATCCTTACAGCTAGAGACTCATACAAGAGCAAATTCGACAATTACACACTAGTTCTAGCATTACGAGATTACTCTAGGAGGCAAGATCTTTGACTGGGATCTCCTAGTAGCAGCATCGAGGCCTTACGACGTCATCTTGGGTATGGAATGGTTATCTACAGTCTCTGCTCATATTGAATATATTAGGCACAAATTGCGGTGTGTCCACACTAATGGGACCAGGTTCACCTTCATCGGTGAGAAGGGAACCTATGTAGCATAGGACATACTTACTCGGAGGAGGGTGCAACCGATCACCCCCCACTTAGCTTGCCTTATCCTCAGAGTAGATGATGTGGGGAGTCTGACTTATCCTATATTGGTGGACCATTACGTGGATGTTTCCATTGAAGATGTCTCAGGATTACCTCTTCACAGATAGGTGGACTTAAAAATTAACATGTACCCCGACACGACACTGATATCTACTCCAGCATATCGGATGGCTCCCACTGAGCTTCGTGAGCTACTGGTACAGCTGGAGGACTTTTAGGGGAAGGTATTTATCCGACTTAGTGTTTTTCCAAGGGCAACCCCCATTCTATTCCCCCAGATGGTGGATGGGGGATTGAGGCTTTGTGTCGACAACTGTCAACTGATCTAGGTGACTGTGAAGAACAAGTACCCACTCTTATGGATCAATGACCTCTTGGATCAGATCAAGTGAACATGATGGTTCTAGAAGATAGACCTTAGATCATGATATTACCAGCTTAGAGTTTGAGATGAGGATGTGCAGAAGACGGACTTCCGGTGTCAGTACGACCACTATGAGTTCTTGGTTATTCCTTTCAGCATAACCAATGCTCTAGCAGTGTTCATGTGTCTCATAAATAGGATCTTCCAGCCATTCCTCGATCACTTTGTCATAGTCACCGTTGACGAAATTATGATCTACTTGAATGCTGAGGAGGAGCATTCATACCATTTACAGGTGTTACTGGACACACTACGAGAGAACTAGCTTTATGGTAATCTCTCAAGGTGTTAGTTTTGGATTAAATATGTTCACTTCTTGGGACATGTTATCTCAGAGGCTAGAGATACAGTAGATCCAGAAAATATTGAGGCGGTACATGCTTGGGAGCCACCTAGGAGTGTGATGGAGGTATAGAGTTTCCTAGACATGGATGGATACTACTAGAGATTCCTTCCAGACTTCTATAGATTTTCAGCAACACTATCATCCTTGACGAAGAAGGGGAAACCATTCTTGTGGTCAGAGTGATTTCATCAGTGCTTTCAAGAGGTCAGGTAGAGGCTGACTAGTTCCCCCCCATCACGAGGATTCTAGGTGAGGGGGTAGGGTACATAGTTTATTGTGATGCATCAGGTATCGGAATCGGTTGTTTCCTAATGCAGGAGTGAGTTTTTATCGTGTATAGTTCTTTGTAACCGAGACAGCATTAGCAGAACTATACTACCCATGACCTGGAGTTGGCTGTAGTGGTCTTAACCTTGACGATATGGAGAAACTATATGATGGTCGAACGTTTCACCGTGTAATCTGATCAAAAGAGTCTTAATTATATCTCTTATCAGAATGAATTGAACATGAGACAACAGTTATGGATTGAGTTCTTCAAGGACTATGACACCGAGATAGAATATACTCCTGATAAGGGGAAAATTGTAGCAGATGTTCTTAGTAGGGAATCTAGTATACAACTGCTAGGAGAAGCGATAGGGATGTTGGCCGCATTTCATATATCCTTTGTGGATAGAGATGGAGTAGCCTTTCTACAGTATCTTATAGTCACTCCCCCGCTCTTTCAGCGAGATAGGGAAGTGCATCTCGGGGATGCTTACTGCGAGATGTGACATGCTCAAATATCTACAAGGCAGGCACCTGATAGATCTTCTAATGGTGGGGAGCACATCATCCTATTCAGAGGACGTACCATTGTACCATTAGCACTTTATGAGGAAGTGTTGAAGAAGTTCCACATGTCCCATCTAGCAGTACATCCACGAGTGGGGTATATGTACTAGGACCTTCGATGGCAGCACTGGTGGCCAGGTATGAAGATGGAGGGAGCAAAGTTTTTCTCAAGATGACTCATTTGTCACCATGTAAAGGTGGATCACCAGGAACAAATAGTCTTGGTTCATACCTTAGAGGTCCTAGAGTGAAAGTGGGATGGGATATCGATGGACATCGTGATGGGTCATCCAAATACATCCAAGAGTCATGATTCGATTTGGGTGATCATCGACCGAATCACCACGTCAGCCCAATTCCTACCTATCATAGAAGAGGGCTTAGTAGAAAGCATGGGACGCCTCAATGTGATGTAGATTTTGCGTTTTCATGGATTATATTTTTCTATTGTCTCCGATCTTGACACATGATTTACTTCCTAGCTATGGAAGGGTTTGCATGGAGCTTTCGGGACACAACATTACTTGAGCATCTGCATTCCATCCTCAGACGAATTTTCATAATGACAGGACCAACTAGACCCTCAAGGACATGATCTATGCATGTGTCCTTGACTTCATTCGTAGTTAGGAGGATCATCTACCTTTGGTGAAGTTTGCGTACTAAAATAGTTATCACTCCACCACCGGTATGACACCTTTTAGGCCATGTATGGTCGACCTTGCAGATCACCACTATGCTGGACAGACACATGGGAGTCAATACTATTGGGACCTGAGATGGTACAGGCTACAACGGGGAAGATGCAGAACATCCAGGAGTGGATGAATACTGCATAGAGCAGGCAGAAGTCATATGCGGACAAGAGACAGAGGCCTCTGGAGTTCGAGGTTGGCGACCACGTCATTCTGCGGGTCTCACCTCGACGATGTCTACATATATTTTTTCAAGGAGGCATGTTATCTCTGCGATTCATTGGACCTTTCCTGGTCCTCATCAGAGTAGGCGAGGTGGATTACCTCTTAACTCTTCCACATCACTTTCATCGGGTGCACAAAGTCTTCCACATATCCCAGCTGAGAAGATACGTGCATGACTCTTCCCACATAATCGAGCCTCTGGAGCTGGACATCGATGACAGGGTGACATTCACATAGGTTCTAGTGGAGATTTAGGATCGACCGGAGTTACTCCTACATGGATGGTCGATACCTCTAGTTCACGTTTTCTAGCAGCACGAGAACCTCCAAGAAAGTACATGGGATTGGGAGGCTCAGATTTTTTCATAGTACCCCCATTTGTTACCTTAGTTTGAGTTGTAGCATATGGGGATGTAAATCCTAGAGTTTGGGAGAATGTAAAGACCATAAATTCCGTGATTTTTTTTCCTAAATTCATTCGATTTTTATGAGTCCGTGAAAATTTAATGCGATTGATTCCAATGCCATGTGTGCCTGGAATCAATTTCTGATGTTTTTTTGGGTATGTTCAGTAATCGTAAGAGAGGGATTTTATATCTTTTGAACCCATTCCTGGAATTGAAATACAAGGTCACCGATGAACTTGTAGCATTGGGGATTTCATAGTGAGACCTTCAACGTAGTTGAGTTCTAATGAAAATGGAAGTGAGATTTTGGGGGTTTTTAGTTATGTAAAATAAAAAATAAGAGTTAAATCATTTTGATTCGGTGGGGACCACCCATGATTATAACCCCTTTAACACCCCATTTTAGTGTAGAAGACTCTTGACATTCTCCACTAATTAATTGAGCCAGCACCACCCTCATTAATTTTCTAGGTTGTCTCATTTAATTATTTACAACTTTTTGAATTGTTGATCCAACAAATAATAGACGACGCTTCCATATATTATTGGGTTGGCATGCTTATTTATTTTTTGGGAGAATTAATTAGAAGAAAGAACTTGTATGAGCAATTTCTCTCCAACGAAGAATGACATACATCTTCCACCTTCTTCCTTCTTCAAACGAGACAACAGAGGGAGTTCCTTACTTGAATAATTCATATGATGTCGTCCTCGACTTATTTTTCTTCTTTCCTATGTCAATGGAATAACGTTCGCTTTTCTTCTGTCGTCAACGATCATCGACGAACGAGGTAGGGGTTTTGAGTTGAATTTGTTTCCGTTCTTCACCTTACAATATTTTTTAATGTGAATTTCCATTTGATAATGCCATAATGAGGAGGGATCAGACCGAACAAACACGGCCCGACCCTCTCCCTTTTTTGTTCTAATTTGATGACAATGGTGGCGGAAAAAATCTACCGCCAGCAGAAAAGAACTCTGAAAAAGAAACGGCGGTCGGCACCAGGCTTGCCGTGATGAAAACAACAGTGCAAAGCGGCTGGGTAGCCATGTGGGCGTGAAACCACTGTGCCACGAAGATGGAGAGTTGCAGCCAAGGCGGGCCGCAGGAGAGGCACGCCGCTTCTTCGGGCTACGCGGTGTCCAGTAGGGGCTCGCGGCTAGGGCAAGCTGTGGCTGAGGGGCGCAGTGCCGTCATGACACGCCGGTAGTGTGGAACAGTGGCCTGGGCGGGTGGTAGCGGAGGAGAGCGGCGTCATCGTGCCATGCTGGTGGGGCGGAGCGGCTAGCCGCTTGGCCAGTTGGGAGGACCAAGACCCTGTCAGGTCCCGCATGTGTGGGCCCAGAGCATCCTGGTGCAGGTCAGAGCTCCACCCGAACGGAACAACCGTTCAGGAGCTAGGGGCGAGCAACATCCCTCTGGTCGAAGCTTAGGTGGACCATGTGAGCCCCCAGGCCACTGGGCCGCTCATCCAGGCCAGGTCGCCATTGGGCGTGGCAACCCTCAAGCTGAGCCGCCCATCCGGGCAAGGAAGCAATCGGGTCGGGCTGCGCTTAGGCCGGGATGCCCAGTTGGTATTGACCACCCACTCGGGTTGGGCCGACCACTTCGGTCGGGCCAACCCCTCGGACCGGGTCAGACCCGCGGATCGAGTCGGACCGGACCCAGACCCGCTTTGGCCAGTTCACACCTTTTCGCCCATATCATGGGCTACGAGATTCTGATCGAAGAACCGTCTGCGGAAATGGAAAGCATAGAGAGTTATAGTTTTTTTGAAATATTCCACTTGATATTTGGACATAGTTGGGATACAGTTGGATTATTTTGAACCTAAAAACCAATTGGGCCCCTGGAACAGAAATGATAATAAATCACATATCAGGCATCTGATTGAATCAGTGGTTGACGCATTGAGTCCCTTATGATGAGTAAGACCTATGAGATAATTTTACTTTGGACTTAATGATATTTGGAATATTGACCAGTAGCTCGTTGATCATAACCTCCCAGAGACGAACGAGCGGAGTATGGAGACATACTGGCTAGCTTATATCTGACGATTGCTGACCATTCGACTCAGAGTGTTTCGTCTAGCCTAGTGGGGAGTGCCTTAGTGTGATGCAGCAGACCCACAGTGGGGAGATCCTCTGTGTGACACGGCAGACCCATGATACTCGACAGGAGTACCTCAGCAGGCTACGAGCTGGAGTGCCTCAGTGTGAGGGAAGTATACCCACATTGGGGAGAACCTCTGTGTGACGCAGCAGACCCACGATACTTGATAGGAGGAGTACCACAACACTACAGGATTATGGGAATCCCCTGTGTGTGATGCGGAAGGACCACATTACTATTTATAAGAGGATTACACCAGGATATGAAGTTTTGATATTTTTAATGGAAGTGTTACATGTTACCACGCCTAGAATAAAATCCTGGTTTTGAGCTGAGTGAGTGGCTTTTGTGTTTACCTCATGATTGAGATGGGTTACTAGATAACTTCTGTATATGTATGGGTATATACATATGTATGGGTTAGCCGTTGTTTCATTACTTTTTGGTTATCCTAGTTGGATATTGTGAAACCTTAAGTGGTGTTGGTGTCCCTACTGAGTATCGTTATACTCACCCCATGCACGGGTTATGCCCGCACATCGTTGTGTTGGATGCAGATGATGGACATCACTGATGGAGGCCAAGAATGCCGAGACTGGATGGTACCAGGAGGTAGACCTTACGACGAGTTGGTACATAGAGGTGTCTGATGGATGAGTAGTGATGGGATGTCTATCTGTACATACCCATCAGGTAGGATCCTCAAAGGATGATCTAGGATCTACTCTTTACCGTTCAGTTTTTTGTCAATTTTTTGTTGAATATTCACTTCATTTTATGTAATTTACTGATGGGCTTGTATTTCTGACCACCTTTAATTTCATTACACTCTTTTGTACACATTTTACATAGTGTTTTACATCCTGTCGTATTCTATGATGTGTCTGTTTCAGTTTATAAAGGCAATGTCTTCCAAGTTTTGAGATTTACGCCTTTGGTGCTAGTCTCCATCCCCTGGTCTATGGAAGGCGGGCTTGGGGTAGTCATGATACGGACCCCGGGGGACGTGTCATGACATTGATGAAAAAATGAACATACTATAATTTTACTTCATAACTCCAATTATTTTATGAATAAATTTTTAATTATAATTACCTTTATATATAGTTAAAAATTTGTTTATTTCTATTCATACCATTTAATTATATAACTATGTTATATTTATTTATATAGTATTAATATTTTGTGGATCAATAATGCTCGATGTGTCATGTTGTATACACTATAAAACACAATTTTCTTTTAAAACCATTTTGTATTTTACTACCCTACTTCACAAATGATATACTATATTATTCTTAATATGTGAGACTAGATTATTTCAAGTATTTATCATACACACACTCAAAAGCCACACCCATGTGACAGTGGAAGTGATCGACCATGGTTGGGTTCCCAAGACAATGTCATCATAAAAAAGAACCATCAACCATCTCTTTATAGGGATACTGTGAACTGTAAGAACATAATAAAATAACCTAATATTGGATCAACATAATTCAGCACAATAGAATTCCTTTAGTTTTTTCTGATCCATATTATAACAAGATGGGAAAGAATGTACATCCCCGATTCCTCCTAATTGGAGTTATTCATTAATCACAAGACATCATAATCATTGAAATTCAAGGATCCTAGGACAAAAAGAGTCTCAAGACACCCATGAGCTAAGACACCATAGTTACCCATTCCCCCAAACCTATTACCTAAAAACCATTTCACCCTTAGATACTACATGGGATCCCACATCACCCAGAAATCCTTTTTGTGTGGCCACTTAACCAAATACTACTACCTATGTTCCTCTTCACTATGATCTATTTTCCATGATTCCATTTTTCACAGTCCTCTTAAAAGGGTGATAATATATCTAAGACTAATTGTTTAGTGCCGCATGACCTAGGTCACCTTCCAAGATTCCTACATTTCATTGAAAATTACCCGAGTTCCACTTTACCTGGGTCTCGTTCGTGGTTACCCACCTTAAAAAATAATCAAACCTCTGATCCCACATCACTCAAGCCATATCTTAGTAACCCATCCATACCATAAAATCCCTATACATACTCCACTATTCCATGTGAATAAATTGTATTTTTATCATGAATTCTTTATGTCTTCGTAGACATGATTTTGTTTGAATACCTAGGACCTCCAACATGATGCTCAAAAATACTTAATGTGTAGACACCACTATCTGTTTCCTTACATGATTTGAATCATGATACATTCATTAGTCTCACAATAACCCTTGATTTAATATTTTTTTCCTTATTTTCCTTAAATACATTGATTTCATATATACCTCATGGATTACCAAAAATATATTAATCATGGTTTTCCTCCAAAATAGACAAAAAAGTGGGGTTTTTAGTATATGTATCACAAA
The DNA here is from genome assembly GCA_963277665.1 of Viscum album. Taxonomy (NCBI): domain Eukaryota; kingdom Viridiplantae; phylum Streptophyta; class Magnoliopsida; order Santalales; family Viscaceae; genus Viscum; species Viscum album. The sequence goes on from OY728130.1 coordinate 1,719,451,025, forward strand.
AAAACCATTAATAAATACCTTTATAAAAGTTTTCCACTCTTAATAACATTAATTTACATGAATTTTATTGTGGATTTAGAAATATAAAAGGCTGCAAAATGATCTTTGACATATGAATTTGAATGAAGAAACATTCCAATTTAAATAGAATTGAACTATAGGGGTTCTATTTCCCTTCATGGTTATATATAAGAATCCATCCTAGTGGAATCGATCCCAAAATTTAAAAACATTCTTCCTATATTCATAGTAACCCAACACCTCCAAGGAGAATGAAAAAAGCTACAATGAAAAACTATATGGAACCAAACTGTAGATCAACCAAATACACAGATACAATGAGAGACATTGTAATTAACATGTGTAGTGTCCTCATAAATTCATGTTATTTGTCAATAAATTTATGTATGATTAATTATTAATAATATATGTTATGATTTGGAAACATGTAAAAAATCTATAACAATGTATCAGTTATGAAATAATGAACCCAAATATTATAAACAAACCGCATATCTACACATCAGAAAAGGTTCCAACATTTCTACTCTAGGTGGTGTATATTCCAACGATATCTTGAATGTGGGAAAGCAACATGTGACCTCGAATAACAGAAATGGTATAGTGTTTACTATATGTTTAACAAAATAGACATGAAGTCCACTAAATCAATAATTTTCAGAATATATGGAACCATATAACAAATATAATTGATTGTTTATATTATATAAATGTGGATTTGGGATTATAGAGTGAAACATTTGATGGATCCATCACGACCCCCTCCACACAATGTGTACCCCTCCTGGGCCGACAATGTTAAAATGGAGATAATGACCCTCGAGTCCCGCCTCCAGTAGCCCCTGGGTTGCGACTAGTACCGAGGGTATAATAAACATACAAATGGGGGAATTACCCTCTAAAAGGACAAATGCGGAAGAGAGAGATAATATAGACACAAAATGTCTCCAACTCAGAACTGAAATTTAAAATAAACCCAAGAACATATATTAAATTCCATGCAAAATTACTAAAACTGAAAGGGAAAACTATAAGTACCCAAAAGAAAGTAATATGGTAGCGACCACAAGCCTAAAATGCTCCTCCAACCACAAGCAAGTAGTACCCATCTTGATCAGCAACCTTCTCAAAGTGACCTGAAAACAGTTTATATATATACGTAGGGTGAGTATAATAGTATACTCAGTAGGATCCTCCTCAAATCCTCTCGTGAAAAAGTAAAGTAATAATGCTAAAGCACAGTTAACAACAAGTGAAATTAACTTTTCAACTAAACAGGTATACTAAGTTCCCAACCTCACCATGGCTACTCTCGCCATGTAACACATACATGAATATATCATATTATAAATAATATCAAGGGTACCACGGTACTACTTCCCCACTCGTTTGCCGCTTTGGCCCAATGACATATGTCTTGTGCATCTCTCTCCAAAGGCTTGCCTGAATACACCTGGGATAAGTTCCACAGTCTACACCACATGCACCAAAATTTCTTGACTGCAATCACCTGGGCTAAACACCACACCACCCTCACAACCAAAAGTATCCAGGAAGTTTCTGGGAGTCACCATAGCTCGCATAATGTGTATCATATGTCGGGTATCATACATCAAGCCATTACATCCCATACACCGAGTAAGGATCCTCAAGACATCACAACCTATACACGTTACACCTATAGTATCCCTTAGATTACTATATAAAAAATATATGTGTGTGAATAACCACAAGCCATTACATCCCTCTACACACATATATGGGGAAAACTATCATTTTTTTCTAATGGCACTAGTATCTACCAATAGAAGAGAGCGGGGTCAAAGAGGGTAGTCAGCCATTCATCCTCACACCAGAATGTTGGGGGAAAACAACTCCAAGACTCAGAATCCCTGGGGTTTCAGTTACCCTTACTGACAGGGTGGAGTAGCCTATAGAAACACAAAAGTATAGAATATACTATAACTCACAACCACACTATGGGCATAACCTAATCATAGTTTCAAATCCAGTTAACGTATGTCGAAATCGGGGCTGCTATTTCTAAGACTAGGTACACATCCATTTAAAGGGATTCATTAGATTAATTCTTCCCCTTTTTCATCAATTCCACATTATGTTAATTAATTCTTCTAACATGAATTAACCAATAACAATTACACATTATGTTCCATTAAAATCACATCCAAAATCCATTGTCCCTTCAAATGTTCAGAACCTCATCATTAAGTTTCATCAAACTCCAACCCTATGGGTTAACATCATTTTTTCAAACTTTTATTACAGAACTACATTCCCATATTCTCAGGCATTCTAGAAAAGAAAACTATGCTAATTAACACAAGAGGCTCAACACGGTAAGTAGATGTACAACCTGTCAATTATATGACACCTATAGCAAGAGCATATACCCATTCTCTATGTATAGGATAAACAAGGAAATTACATGGAATACCACGTGTGTCTTAACCCCTTTCGGAAGAAGGGTAACCAAAACCAGCTGCCTTGAGTAGTGGGAAAAGAAAAGAAGATAAACAACCAAAGAATAAACAAGATTCCAACAACAACTTCCATCCCATTCTATCATCCTTAGTGCCCTCCCCGACACCCACATACAGAAACTGATGCACCTCTCCACTCTAGGCATCATCCGCTGCCACAACCACAAGGCCTCCATGCCCACACATATCACAACACCCTCCCTGGGTCACATCACCACACAAACAGCAAGAAAACAAACATCACATCAAATTTGGGATCTTTGCCCTTTAACATGGAATCTGACCTTCAAAAAATATGCACCAAAAGATTTCAAGTTTACCAACCAACTGAATTAAACAAATCATCATCCTCAAATTGATTAACACCAAGTTGGAACAACAACCACAAAAACAACAACCAGATTCGTTTACATGCCTCTTTATCTTTAGCCAAATAAATTATCAATTTATTCAGACTTTACGTTCTTTATCAATATCATCAAGAACATCATGGTAACAATAAATTCATAGATATCAAACTATCTATAAAATATAGCGGAAAACCATTATTAGGGTACAAAGAAACAACATGTGATCAAACCAATTCTTTTAATCTCGTTTAATTATTAAATTATGTCAACTCCATTTTTATCCAAAGGGATAAATCATTCTAACTTTACGATTGCACATAAACAATTAGAGAAGCCATGAATCCCCTTCGTCAACGGTTTAGACAAAACCCACTACGGTCGAAGAACGCCCAAGAAGACCATGCAGATTCACTAAGGATCCTCCCTAGATCTCTTATCCTAACACAATCAAGACCAAATATCATCATAATTGACATTCACACACAAATATCTACAAATAAAAAGTGAAGATCTAAGATCCCAAGAGAAGAGGAGGAGTAGATCTAGGCAGATTTAAGAAACCAAATAAAAGGGTCACATACACCGAGAAACTAACTTTGATTCGCAAAGAGAAGCCTCCTGATCACCTCCAAAATTTTTGGGATAGATTATCTAACATTCAAGGGAGAGGAATCCGGAGTTATGGCCTATTAGGATCTTAAATGAGGTGATTAAAGGCAGAATGTGTTAGATCCAAAATTTTAGGATCTAACATTAAATGCATGGATGGTTAGTCCACACAGTTAAACAAACAGTGCGCTAACCATGAGTTAGCTTCTGCCTCGCCAAACACTAGTTGCAAATTTAGTCTGCATGGATATACAAATTCTGCACTAACCGTTTGTTAGCCACTACCTCCAAGACCATCCTTGCACGGTTTGTCCACACGGTTTAGGTAAATCGGGCACCAACCGTGCGAAAGCTATTACCATTTAGATTTCTTTAAAAGTCCACCCCAACACACCCCAAGCCACCTTTGCCTTCTAGAATACCTCTAACACCACATTTTCACAGAGGAATACACCGGAGAGGTCTGGACCATTACATAATATACCTCTCAAAACATTCTCATCCTCGAGAATCCAAAACCCATCTAAAGATAAAACGGAACAGGGTCTGAACAACCACCCACTGTGATACCACTCAAAAGAGAGAAAGACACCAAAGCAACAAAGGGAGTCATCTCATAATCATGAAGGTTTCAAAACCACATTAGCTAAACGATACATTAAAAGAGTTAAACATCAAACACATCTGGGTACTGAGCACATATCTGTGACTCACGTTCCCATTTACTCTCCTCCATGCCACCCTGTCGCCACAAGAGACAAACTAAGGGGATGGAACACTCGTGCAACACCTTTTACATGCGACCATGGATCTCCACAAGTTACTCCTCAAAGGTGACATCATCATCAATAGTGATCTCCCCCCAATCGATGATGTGGGAGTCATCAGGAAGATAACGACATAGCTCGGATACATGGAAAACATCATTTATCCGACTCATCTGAGGGGGAACTTCCACTTGGTACACAACAACTCCAACAATAGCTAACACCTCGAAAGTCCCAACAAACCGGGGAGAATTCTTACTTCCACGACCAAACCTTCGCTTCCCATGATGGGGAGTCACCTTCCGAAAAACATGATCCCTAATATTAAACTCTATTGTCTTCCTTATCTGATCACCATATGATTTCGAACGATCTTGCACAACCTTTATCCTCTCATGAATCACCTGAACCATCTCTATGGTATTCTGCTCTAGTTCCGATCTGAGAATTGCTGACTCTCTGATCCCAGTCCATATCAACGGAGAATGTAAAGGCCATCTATACAAGGCATTACACGGCGTCATACCGATGGTGGAGTGGAAACTATTATTGTAGGAAAACACCACCAAGGGTAAGTTCCGCATCCATGATACTCCAAAATTAGGAACACAAGAGTGCAACATGTCTTAAAATGTTTGGATGGTTCAGTGCATCTGACCATCCATTTGAGGGTGAAAAGCAGTGCTAAGGCATAGTTGGGAACCAAAAACATGTTGTAGACCTCTACATACCCTGTATATAAAATGAGGATCTCAATCTGAAATGATCATCCTAGGGACTCCATGAAGTCTCACCACCTCCTCCAGATACTGCCTCGACAAAACCTCTAAAGAGAATGAATCCTTGATTGCTATAAATTGGGCTTATTTCCTTAAACGATCCACTACCACCCAAATAGAAACATATCCTCCTAGAGCTCGAGGTAATCCAGTAAATAAGTCCATTGAGATGTCCGCCAACTTCCACTGAGGAATCTCTAATGGCTGGAGTGGACCACCTGGAATACGGTGTTCGACCTTCACCTTCTGGCAGACTAAACATTGAGACACAAACTCTGCAACCGCACGCTTCATCCCAGGTCACCAAAACTGACTCCTCAAGGATCGATACATATTTCCCACCCTAGGATGCACCACTAAAGTAGAACCAATGAACTCTCGGAGGACCATCTCACGCATCACCAAGGGAAAAAATGACTCTCATGATACAACACACTATGTTGTTCATCCTCAGACCAACCATCAGGGGCCACACCACAAACAACTTGGTCTCTCTATACCTCCACCTCAAGATCTCCCAACTGGGACTCTCCCACCTACTACACGAGTGATGACTGCACAGTCGACTAGAGAAGAAAACATTTACCCCATCATGTCCCATATCAAGATGTAATGCTGACAGTTCTTCAATTACTCTCTTGGAATCACCGGATTCATTCACAACATTACTACGTGACATTCAACTCAGCGCATCAGCCACAATATTCCCTTTTCGAGGTTTATAAGATATTTCGAAATCGTATTCCTATAAGAAATCAATCCACCGACGTTGTCATAAGTTCAAGTCACATTGGGGGAAAGCATACCTCAAACTCTTATGATCAGTGAAAACCACAAAGCATTCACCAATCAGTTAATGTCTCTACAACTTCAGAGAAAACACCATGGATGGAATATCAAGATCATGGGTGGCATATTTGTGTTCATGGGGACGCAACTGCCAAGACCCGTAAGAAATGATTGACCTATGTGCATGAGAACATAGCCTATCCCCAGATGTGAAGCATCGTAGAAGACATCAAACTGAAATCCTTTAGCTAGAAGACAAAGGACTAGAGCACTAACTAACTTATCCTTTAGATACTCAAAAGTGGTCTGACACTAATCATTCCATATGAAAGCATGATATTTCCAGGTCAAATCTGTCAGAGGAATCACATCCCATAAGAAATCGGCTATGAACCTCCTGTAGTAGCCTGCGAGACCAAGGAAACATCACACCAATGACACTGTCTTGGGGGCTTTCTAAGGCACAACTGCTTCAATATTAGATTCATCCATAGATACTCCATGTTGGGACACAACAATCCCCAAGAATGGGACTTCTTGATCCCAAAACTCACACTTCGACAACATTCCAAACAGCTGATGTCGACGAAGAACTCCCAAAACGTCTCATAGATGCTCTGAATTCTCCTCTTCAGATGTGGAGTACAGAAGGATGGAATCAATGAAAACTACCATGAAATTTTCCATGAACTCATAGAACACAACATTAATCAAACCCATGAACACAACTAGATCATTTGTCACACCAAAAGAAACTACAACGAACTCATAATGCCAATGACAACAACAGAAAGAAGTATTTGGGATATCCTCATCCTTCACACGCATATAATGATATCCTGACTGCAAGTCGATCTTTGAGAACGAACGTGCACCCTTCATTTGATCGAATAATTCATCAATCCATGGAAGAGGATATCAATTATTTATTGTCACTTTGTTCATGCGATGATAATCGACAGACAACAGCAAACTATCGTCGGACTTCTTTACGGATAAAACTAGTGCACCCCATGGTGACACATTTGGCCGAACAAAACCACACTACAACAGATCATCAAGATTTATACATAGCTCTCTTAACTAATAAGGGGCCATCCTATATGGATACATAGATATAAGAGATTCTATTAGTTGTAGCTCAATCCCGAATTCGGTCTCTTATCAAGGGGGTAAGGCTACAACCTCTTCTAGAAAGAAATTAGTATACTCCTCTACGACCCTAGGAAACGCCATCCACTGAACCATTGAATAACACATCATATTCTCAGCCTCCATGGATGATAAAAAATAAAACATGCCTATGACCTATTTGAGGGTCTCGCTCACCAAAAAACACCACTTGCTCTCCATCCGCACAAAAAAATTGACCTTCTTCCTGAAGAAATCGACGATAGCCTGCACCGAATAAAACAAATCCATGCCAAGGATGACATCATATGGTTGTATTCGAAAACATAGGAAATCTCCCCAAGAGCGGTGTTGCCCCAACACTAGCTCACAGTCTCTACATACTTCAAACAAGATATCTCGACCTCTAACTGATGCAGTCAACGCCAAGGGCACTAGAGGAATCTGCACCTCAAGTCCCAAATAACGGACAAGGGTAGGCGATATGAAGAAGTGTGTCGATTCTGAATCAAACAAGGCATATACCACTGTATATAACAAGTAAAGGGTACCTCAAACGACATCTAGCTCTTCTGGTGCTGGAAACACTAGAGAATGAAGCTGACCGCGACCTCCTCCATGGCCACTATGACCCAGGTGATGACCACCACCACAGCCATGCTCTGCTCTCTGAGGATGGGGAGTGTCATAGGGATGTCCTCTACCTGCCCCATCTACCCTCTGCTGATCTAAAGATGGTGTAACTAGTTGCTACTGCCTCAGCTGGAACTGCCTCAATGGAGGAACATGGAGGATCGCTCCCGGTGCACGATGACCATTATGAAAGGTTGGGAACTACCGCTACTAATGAACACAACCACCCTAAGAAAAACAAGCACCTGGTCCCTTGGAATAGGCCTGAGAGTTTCCGCCTATGGAGAAACGATATTTGAAGGGCTGGGACCTACCCTCAGCAGAATGGAAACACTTCTTCCCTGAAAACCAGGAACCCCAGACCATATCCTTGCTTCGTGGAAAATCATGTTGATTCCCTTATCGTGATTATCTGGTCCTGGAAAAATTTATCTCAACAACCTATGCCATCCCCAAAACCTCAAGTTATGTATTTATTATAAATGGGGTGATCTAGCACTGGATCTCTGGACACAAATCCTCTTCAAAATGCCACGCCTGTGCCTCCTCATCTGGTAATAGGTCCGAAGAAAATCGGAAAGGGTTCCTGAAACGGATTCTAAACTCTCGATTAGTAGAGATCCCTAATCTAATGGTAAGAAGCTCTATGCAATTGGACGCCTTTGCAGTCGAGGAAAGGAACTCAACTCTGAACTAATCTCGGAACTCCGCCCATGAGATCGTTAACTGCTCATAATCCATTAGAGAAAAGAACCGTCACTGCCTTACTTCTCCACACAACATCGTCACAACTATGGACACCCAGTTCCCATTCCGAGCACAGATTGAACTAAAGCCTATCTCGACCTCCTCCAACCAGTCTTTCATGACTGCATCTGAAACGGAGCCCTCGTACTTCAACAGACTCTGGCGCTGAAACTCTCGGAGTGACTTCCTCCAAGTGTCATCGTCGTCAACCTCTACCCTGTGACATTCTTCTAGAATAGCCTGCTGAACATCTTCTACACAAACATGAAGAGGACGTCGACCTGGAGCCATACCTGCAAAATAGAAAACACTTAGATCTCCTATTCCTGGAATATGGAAGACTCAACAATTATGAATTAATTTTTCTCTTTTATTTTTTAGGTTAACCTATCCATATCTCTACCCATTCAAACAAACGCACAAATAAGAATGATTCATGATCCTTCCCTAGGTATCTACCCTACAACCTGTATCACCCTATTTAGTAGCCATTGTAAATGTAAAGGTCTATACATCAGATCATAGGGGGCCATAAATGCCTATGCCTCAGCCAGTTTCCAGTTTTTACCGCACTTTCTAAACATGAATGTCACTATTGGCCTACCAACCCATGCACCCTCACATGCATCTTACTCCAAACTCCATCCTATCCCTCATCTAGACCTCGGATACCATCGGTCACGACCCCCTCCCCAAAAAGGGTACCCCTCCTAGGCCGGAAATGTGAAAAGGGAGAAAATGACTCGTGAGTCCCGCCTCTAGTAGGCCCTAGGTTGGGGACTATCACCGAGGGTATAATAAACACACAAATGGGTGGCATTACCCACTAAAAGGACACATGCAGAAGAGAGAGAAAAGATAGACCCCAACCCACTGCAACTCAAAACTGAAATCTAAAATAAACCCAAGCACATAGATGCAATTCCATGAATAAGTACTACAACTAAAATAGAAAACTACATGTACCCAAAAGAAATTAAAACGGAAGAGACCACAAGCCTGAACTACTCCTCCAACAACAAGCTACAAGTAACCAGCAAGATCTCCAAACTGCTCCAAGGGACTAGAAAAATAGTTTATATATATACATAGGGTGAGTATAGTAGTATAATTAGTAGGATCCTCCCCAAATCCTCTCGTGCAAAAGTAAATGAATCATGCTGATGCACGGTGAACAGCAAGTGAAACTAACTCATCACCTGAACAGGTATACTAACTTCCCAATCTCACCATGGCTACTCTCACCAAGTAACACATATCTTAATATATAATATAATAAAGGATATCCAGGGTACCCCACTAATACTTCCCCACTATTTTTCCACTTTTCCCCAATGACATACGTCCTGTGCATCTCTCTCCAAAGGCTTGACCGAATACACTTGTGCTAAGCTCCACAATCTGCACCACGTGCACCACAATGGAATGTTGCTGACACCTGGTCTAAGCACTACACCATCCTTACAACCAAATGTAACCAGATAGTTTCCAGGAGCCACCAAATCTCTCATAACGTGTATCATACATCAGGTATTATACCTCAAGCCATTACAACCCATACACCAAGTAAGGATCCTCAAGCTGTCACAGCCTATACATGTTACATCTATAGTAGTCTTGAGGATACTATATCCATAAAATATGTCTGTGAATGACCACAATCCATTACAGCTCTCTACCCACATATATAGGGAAAACTAACCACTCTTCCTAGTGGCACAAGTACCTACCAAGAGAAGAGAGTGTGGTCAAAGTGGGTAGTCATCCATTAATCCTCCCACTAGAATGTTGGCAAAAAGACCCCCCAGAACTCTGAATCCCTGAGGTTTCACATTCCCTTACTGACAGGGTTGAGTAGCATATAGAAACACAAAAGTACAGAATATACTATAACTCACAACCACACAATGGGTATAACTTATTCTTTGTTTCAACTACAGCTAACGTCTCTAGGACTCTAGGCTTCTATTTCTAAGACTAGGTATACTACAATCACACAAAAATTTAAAGGTATTCATTAGATTACATCATCCCCCTTTTCTACAATTCCACTTTACGTTAATTAATTCTTCAAACATTAATTAACAAAGAACAATTCCACATTATGTTCTGTTAACATCATAACCAAAATCCAATGTCGCTTCAAAAGTTATCAAACTCATCATTAAGATTCATAAAACTACAACCCCATGGGATAACATCATTTATTCAAACATTCATTACAGAACTACTTTCCCATATTCCACGACATTCTAGAAAACCAACCTATGCTACTCAACACAAGGGGCTCAACACGGTGAGTAGATGTAATACCTGTCGAGTATGTGCCGCCTATAGCAAGAGCGTAGACCCATTCACAATGGAGAGGCTAAACATGAAAAGCACGTGGAATACCCTGCATGTCTTCTCCCCTTTTCAGAAGAAGGGTAAGAAAAACCAGCTGCCTCAAGTAGTGGGGAAAAGCAAAGTAGATAAAAAAACCAAAGAATCTACAAGCATCCAACAACCACATTCATCCCATTCCATCATCCATGGTGTCCTCCCTAACACCCACATTCATAAAAATGATGCACCTTGCCACTCTAGGCATCATCTACTGCCACAAACACAAGGCCTCCATTCCCCCCGCATATCACAACACCCTCCCAAGGTCACATAACCACAAAAAAATCTGGAAAACAAACATCACATCAAATTTGTGATCTTGGACCTTTAATAAGGCATATGACCTTCAAACAACAATCACCAACTGATTTCAGGTTTACCAACCAACTGAATTAAACACATCATCGACCTCAAATTGATTAACACAAAGTTAGAACAACAACCAAAACAACAACAATCGGATTTGTTTACATGCCTCTTTATCATTAGCCAAATAAATTATCAATTAATTCCAAATTTATATTCTTTATACATTTCATCCCGAACAACATGCTAACAAGAAAGGCATTGATATCACACTATCTAGCAGATCAAGAGGAAAACCGTTATCATGGTACAAAGCAACAACAGAAAATCGGTCTAATTCTTTTAATCTGGTTCAACTATTTAATTAGGTCAAATCCACTGTGATCAAATGGGATAAATCATGCTAACTCTATGATTGCACATAAACAATTAGAGAAGTCATGAATCCCCTACATCGACGGTTTTGATGAAAACCACAATGATTGAAGAACGCCCAAGAAGACCGGGCCGATTCACCAAGGATCCTTCCTAGATCTCTACTTTAACACAACCGAGACCAAATCTCATCATAATCGACATCCACACATTTAGATCTTCCCATAACAAGCATTGGTCTATGATCCTGAGACAATGGGAGGAGTAGATCTATGAAAATATAACAAACCAAACAAAAGGGTCACATACCTTGAGAAACCGGCTTTCATTCAGAATGCGAAGCCTCTATATCACCTAAAAAATGCTTGGGATATGTTCTGTAACCTTCAACGGAGAGTAATCCCGAGTTATGTCCATTTAGGGGCTTATAAATGGTGATTAAATGCAAAATGAGTTAGTTCCACAATTTTAGGATCTAACTTTAAGTGCCCGCAGGGTTTAACAAACTGTGCGCTAACCGTGTGTTATCTTCTGCCTCGCCAAACACTCCTCGCAGAGTTAGTCCACACGGTTAGACAAACTTTGTAGTAACTGTGCGTTAGCCACTACCTCTACGATTAGCCTTGGATGGTTTGTCCGCACGGATTAGGAAAACCATGTCCCAACCATGTGAAAGCTATTGCCATTTATATTTCATTAAAAGTCCACCCAAATTCACCCCAATCATCCTTGACCTTTCAGAACACCAATAACACCACATTTCCACAAAGGAATGGACCAGAGAGGTCCGAGCCATTACAAGATCAATTTGGGAATATAAGTAAAAATAATTTTTAATATATAATAATGAAAATTTATATTATAAAAATTTAAAAATAATAAGGTTCTATAATTAACATTTTAGATATGTTATTCAACTATTCTAGAGGTTATCAGAGAATTAATTCAGGACAAACCCCAATCTCAAAAAAAATTCCACATTAGTTTTATTTTTTCATTTCTTACTCCCTATTTCTACCTATAATTCTTATATGTTTTTCATATATCCAATATTGGATAATTTTAATTAATTTTTTTATGTATTCTAGGGATATGTATATCCTTCACATTTTATTTCAAATAATGATTTTTAAAACGACACACTTTTAAAAATATAAGAGAGTCATTTCCATATATTCCAATTCTTATTTTAAATATCTAATAATTATAAATCTATCCATTTATGATATTTTAACTCTTGTTATTTAAATATTTTAAATATTATATTTTCCCAAAAATTATATCCCATTATTTCCTCGTGTATATGTTTTACAGTTCACAAAATTTTTTGTTAAACATGTTATTTTCCAAATATCAATTATTTTCGTGTATATATTTTTTATTATCAATAAAAATTTATAGAACACATCACAGATGTTTTGAAATTATAATTTATTATTCACCATTCATTTTTAGAATTACTTATTCTACTAACTCATTAAAGTATCTTTTTCTGTACCGTACATTTTTTTAATCAGAAACACTTACTTCCTCTCTTTTGTATCACTTATGGGATTATAAAGTATGTTTCCTATAGAATATTTTATTATAAATAATGAAATTTAGAATTCCATTTGAATTTTTTTTGAACTCAAAATTTTTAAATATATATAATTTTATACTCTAAATATATAATTTATTTTATGACCATCAATAACTATTTTATAATAGAATAATTTTCAAAAGTTAATTACCTTACATTAATTACTTCCCACATGCGAGTATATTTTAATTATTTAGTTTCATTTTTATTTAAAAGAATTAGAGCTTGTTATGTATTTTTATATTAATAATATGTCTTTAAATTTTTAAAAAAATATATCACCCTTTTCTAAAACAATTTAATTGTGATTTATTCGTTATGTCATTATAATATTTTATTTTGTTGTTTGAATGATCCATTGATGTATATATCAATTTTAAAAAGTGTCAATATACATATTATAAAAAATTATTATATTTCATTTTATTAATTATATTTTCTAAAAGTCACAATATTTTTCATTTATAGGTGGTCACACACTAATATGACGGTATTGGATGCACTATCTCTACCAGTTTCCCTGCTTTATAATCAACAATTAACATTTTATTATACTAAAATTTATTTTTGAAAGTTATTTTTTCATGATAGAATAAAATATTGGTTTTCATTATATTATGGGTATATATTTTATAATTATTATTCAGTTATGTTATTTTACTATTTCATAAAATAAATACTTAATTAAAAGGTTCCAGTGAAAAGCATTACATTAGGATCTATTATTTTCATGGATATTTATATTAATATATTATTTTATTTTTTGAATGCTTTTCTTTATTAAATTAAACATGATTCATTGATTTTTTATGTTGCGACTATAAAATTAGATATTTATTTGTAACACATTTAATTTTTTACATGTCATATTTTTTATTATTCATATATATTTTTATTCTATTGGGATTTCATATGCATGCACATGATATGATTTAATAGGAGGGGAAAAAATTTATATCCCTCCAATATATTTAGTAAAAATAAATATTTATGATATGGTATATAGATTAAAGGGTAATGACAAAAGAACACTATTATATTGTGAATATATAGTGATTCTAATGATTTTTATATAACATCATGTTCATGAGGTTTATTATATATTTTTTCAATGTTTTTTTATAAATTTCTTATTTTTTTAATGTTATGAAGTTCATTATTGATTATTATACTATATGAACTCCTTTAGTGATCAATGATCTTGTGGTATTTGACATTCATATTCAATATTCTTATGTTATTACTTATATTTAGCTAATTTTATGTTCTCATCTTAAAAAATATTTTGTTTTTACATTTCATCATATTATAAAAAATAATCTTCCATCTGAATATATTGTAACTATAATTTTTTCAGAAAATTTCATTGATGATTATACCCTGGTGATAATAGGTAGTGAGTAGATTATAACTAGTTTATATGTTGTCTATGTTTTAGGATTTCATCGAATTTAATGGATATATATATGTTAATTGTGATTATATATTATCTTCTAATTACATTAATATTTTGATTCTAAGAATTATTTTTATTTGTTGTCATAAAAAATGACTATGTACATTTTGAAAAAGATTTGGATGTGTATTCCTTGGTGCATGCCATTTGGTTTGAGATCATTGATTCATTATATTTAATAATCCGGAAATAAAATTTTTTAATTGGAACCTTAATGCAATAAATTTATTTCCAATTAATTGTTTTACATATAACTAGTATCTCAAGACTTGGTTAAAACATCCAATGAATTTATTCTTACTTATATTATAATCTTACCATTTTTAATGATTATTATTACAATTGGGGTAATTAATCTAGTTGATGTAATATATGAGATAAAATTAATAAGAGTGTATTAATTAGAACATAATTATTGGTTTCAGTTTATTTAAGGAAGTCAAATATATCATCAAAATGTTATAGTAAATATTTTTATAAATTTTAATATTATAAATATTATATCTAAATAATATGTTCTTTAATTTACTTTTTAGTAATTTCATGGATATACTATATATATATATAACAAAATTATCTTCCATCATAAAAAAATTATTCCATAATAATAATTTACTGTGTAAAAGAACATTATTCATTTAATGAAACACATCAAGAGCTAATGTATATATTTTTTCATAAAAAATTTACATGTGGGGGGTAAATATACTCTATAAAAATAATAATAGTATATAAATGAAATTAAAACAAATCGTATAATATGTTTATCATGGGAATTTATTGGGTTATAGAAACCAAAAAATATCATAGCCGTCAGAAACATTGAAAAAGGGAATAAAAAATATGATATAAGCATTGCATTTTGTAAATAATTTTTTTGATTATTGAACTAAAATTATGTATATATAATATGATTGAAATAATATTGATCTGTAGTGTGTGAAAATATAAATCAAAAAATGAATTAGTAACATGACTTTGAATAATTGTTAGAGGTTTCGAATGGTAACACAACCGTTTCTATTTCAAAACTTCTATAAGTGAAAATGGTTAACAAACCTCCAGAATCAATTTTAACATAAATTTAATAATTAAATATTTTTATCATAATACAATTAAAAAAAACATAGTCAATTTTACTTAGTATATGTATATGTGTACATTTTTAGAAAAAAAAATTATTGTGTTCTTTAATGAAAAAATAATGTTTATCCCAAAATTAAATATTATACTAAACTTTTTTATAAATAATTTTTAATATTTTTTAATTTTCAATTCAATATTTAAAAATTATAAAATTGTGTTGTTTTATAAATTTTTAAAAAAATGTGATGTACTAGTTTGAATTGGTAAAATGTTAAATTATATTATTTTGAATTCTAAGATAAATAATTAACTAAATCATTTATAATGTATTAAAATTTATTTTTATATATACATGTATAATAGAATAATTGTTTTCATATTAATAAATACACTTTATTGTACTCCGAAGAAATAGAAAAAATTTCAACATTCTAACAAGGAAATAACATTCCATTCACCTATAAATGCAACATTCACACAACCATTTCATTACAATTGAAAAAATATATTTAATTTTAAATTATATACAAAAAACACTCACAAAACCCTTCTATCAAAATTTATAAACCAATGATCTTGGAAAAATACCATTCCAATATTAACTGAGTATTATTCAAAAAGAATTTTTTTTAAATGGGATAAGTGTTGTTTCTATTAAAAGAACATTCATTTTCGATCATATTTATTTCATCTAATTACAAATTATAAATTTAATATTTTATTGTTATATAATTAAATTGATTATTTAATTAAATTATAACATAGAATTTAATATGGTGTAACTTATTAAATCGATTTTATATGTTCATTAGAATAATCATTTGATCATGATAGTTATAAATAAACTATATATAATATTATATAAATAGGATTCTAATGAATAACATGTGTTCATGTAAATTATAATTTCATGAATAAATATTAAATTTATGAAATTTATATGTTTATATAATGATTTAATGGATATTATAAAAAAAATTAATAAAAATAAAAACGCATGGTTATTTTAAACTCTTAATCGAGCATACTATAAATTTTTTAAAAATTTTAGATAAAGATCACTCTTTAATAAACTATCAAAAATGTAGTTTATTATAATTAAATTATGAGTAACATGAATATATTTTTGGATCAAAAGTAACAATGGGACAAGTACTATTATCCATTACCATTATATCATATGATATTTTGAATTATTTTCCAAAAAACATTGAATGATCGATGAGATAAATATATATCTAAAAATTGAATAATATAATATAATTAATGAAATATTATATCATATAAAATAATATCATTATATATTTTTTAGTTAAAATATGTAATTCAACTATTCAATCGGATAGAGTGGTGTCCAACTGTGATAGGACTCGAAGTGTCTCCATTTTTCAAGTTTTACCCTCATTGGCTTATTCACTCTATCTTTATATAGGGTTATTCAGTGTATATATATATATATTGTTTATATTCATTAATTATTTTTCACAATATATAAACTAGGAATATAAAAATCATCTGATTTCACTTTAAAATAATTGCTTCAATTGTAATTCCTTCCTAGTATATAAATTAATCCCCTAAATATCATATTTTTATTTATGTTCCATCATATATGGATTATTATATTAATATTTTATTTTTTAATATTCATTATTTTATATGTAATATAATTATTGTTTTTCAAACCTAGATATAATAATATTTTATTTTTTATAATCAATGACTTTATATCCATATATATGGTTTTTGATAAAGAGATAGTCTCAAATATCTCAATTACATAATTATGAAACATTAATATTATTCATATTACCATATATAACATATATCAAATAGTTTAAATTTATAATTTTGTATAATGTAATCATTTTATGGTATTTAGTTAGATGTTTTTACTCATAGACCATACATTTGGATATTTTAAAACGAATCAATTTATTTGTTTCTATTTCCTCAGATAATTTATTATAGACTATCTATATTTCCTATATTATATTATTGGATAAATTACTACACTAGAGATACATTATAATAATACAGTAACATATTGATTCTGATCGATAGGTTTGATCTGGAATGTTCTATGACCTCAGGTGCTCATCCCCAAACACTAGATGTTATCACCAATCGGTGAGGGTCTTCGGTAGAACCACAGAAAGCATATACCCTAAAGTAGTGTTAAAAAAATCAAATAATTAACCAAACATATAATAACAGTACCATCATATTAATAATAAATAAATAATATTGAAACATTATGAATTAAATTAGAAACAATAAACTAGATAATTCACACATTAAATAAAGACACTAAAAATCTAAAAGCTGATCACGCATGAAAATAATTATATCAAAAAATGTACACGAGGATCTAAAACTACCTCTCAGCCAATACCCATCATGGTATTTATACTCATAGTAAATAAACCCATACATTTCATACAAAAATATTACAACTTGATAGATCAATATTCTTTATAGAAAATTATGATCCTTTCCACAATATTTGATGTTTGGTGTCATTGGAAACATGGATACATAAAAATATACTTCATAAAATATCTATAAAATATATCATATATTTCATCAAAACTATAATACATTTTACCCAAATCATTGTTAAAACATTTCATCACCTCTTAGGGAAATGTGTTACAAACAATGGGTGATATCATATGCTCAGTAAGTATAAAAATGTAGACATCAATGATCACTTTAGAAGAACATGTACATAAAAAATTAATACATGATCTAGAATATTTAAAACCATTACCAGCAATTCATATATAATAATCACAAGTCATGTTATATTGATTGGCAATTCATAAGGCATGAATAAAATGGAACTAATTATATTGAGTTATAAGTCCATAACATTAGTATAACAACTTAGTTCTTTTGGCATAAAAATAAGAATATAAAATAATTTCCTTAGTAATGTGTCACTATAAATAATGTCAGAGTCAATATGGTTTACTCTCTATTACATCATATGATTAGTCATGATTCACTCCCAATATTATCATAGTGAAAAAAGTATCTTAATTAACAGGGTTCACTCCCCTATATAGTCCTCATTATCTCAAGGGATATATATCGTCACCAAATTAAGTAAAGTAATATATGATTTTGAGTCCAAAAAACACATAATGGAAATCATACGTATGAGATTCATAAAATCATAATACATTCATCATATCATAAAACCTTAATGGGGAAAGGTTTTATAAAAATTTCAACATGTCATCCTAGAATAATGCATGTAAAATAAATGGGTTTCATAAAAATCATGAAATAATAATCATTAATCAAATATATAAGGAATAAGGATTGTATAATTGGATTATATCCCCAATAATTTTTTGGTAATATCAATGGAAGTCATATTAAATGAAAATTCCAGTTGAAGATAACTTGTATTGTTTGTTGAGTGAATTACATTTTCAATTTCGTAAATATTTATAAAATAAGAGATGTTCTCAAATATTAAAGAACCAATTTTCATTTCAAAAAAATGTATAACATTATAATTGAATCATCAAATCATTGAGTGGTCTAGACACCTAGAAATTAAATTCATTAAATATATATTTAAATGATTATTCCATTAATATTTTCATTATAAGGTAAAAATTTCCACTTATGGAAAATGCAAATAATACCAAAATTGATTTTTTTACAAAAAATATTTAAACATGGGTACAAATAAATTTAAAAAATAACAGGATATTTGTAAAAGTTTTATTCAATACATTTTTAGAAATCATTTAATTTATTGAAAAAAGATTTTTGACCGAAGAGATAAAAAATATGGTTTTAATTAAGAATATTTTTTTTAGCTCATGGAGTGTATGATATGAAAATAAACCATGTATTATAAAAGAATAAATATAGTTATAAAATTGAACTGATTATCGATATACATATCATGAAATTTAATCCTCTAAAAATTCATCATAAACAATCATAAGAAATAATTAGATTGTAATAAAAAATTCATTACACTTTGGAAACATTCCATGTATAAGTTCAATGAATAATAATATAAAAATATATTTTAAATTTAATGATATTAAATAAATTTATGATATAACATGTCAGATTTATTTTATTTAACCTAACAATATTTATAGTTTTATAACATAAAACATTTCTTAAGATAGATAATTTGAGGTGATAAATCCTTAACTCATGTTCAACATGAATCAAAGGCCCTCAAGAATCCTATATAATAAATATAAACATTTTATAATTATAAAATGGAGTCTTATGAATTATATAATATCATATATTATACAATTATAATATTTCAACACCTTCTTATTGATAATTAATTAATAAAATCATCATTTCTTAGTGTAAATAGTTTCCCTTTTCTTGAGTGTTTCAGTATGGTAGTTCTTAAAGTTGTACTTATATCATTTAAAAATAATATAAATAATTAAAATATTGATGTTAATATCATATATAATCTTTATATATGTATTTATAAATACCCATACATTATATATATTGAAATATAAATTATATAATTCATGGATATGGTTAGTCGTACATATGAACGAACACTATATTCGTTTTAGATGGATAGAAGATAAGAAAATTATATAATATTTCAACATTATCGGATAATGTTTTTATAATATATATTACATATTCAATAAATATATTCCTAATACCATCAATAAAATGTAAAAAACACATTTCTTCATATTGGTGGTAGTCCACACATATTCATGAGGGACGTTATCATTTCCAAATAGATGAGAAGAATTTGTATTATGTTTGTTAACTCAACAAAATTATTATTAATTATATTTATGATACTATACTAATTATTTTATTATTGATACAATTTATTTACATCATCAATAATAATATTTGAAACTAGTAATTCATTATTAAGGGCTATACATCTTTGATGAGAAACGAATTTTGTACGAAAACCTTTTCCTTAAATATTAGGTATATTGAAAATAATATAAGCTCTAAGACATGGGTTAGTAATATGTGGAGGTATTATGATAGCAATGTTCGTACAAAAATGGATTTGTATGTGTTTATAGAAGAGGATATGATGTTTCCTTTAATAATTAATGGAAGGTCGTTATTTGAATTTCATAAAGGATTAAATTATTAAAAAAATAACATCCATATTGAAATTAATCATAATTAATAAAATTAAAAGATAAATAATTTATTAGCAAAAAAAATCTCATAGAATATAAATTTTTATACTTTTTTTTTGTTTTTCGGGACCATATTGTTTTAACCCCAGTTACCCCTTTTCAAAATCACTGCAAAAACATTGTTATTAATCATTTGGGGGAATATTTTAATATTAAAGGAAATGTGATTCATAAACTGACCATGGATGATAGTATCAACCCTATTACATTACATTTTTCAAATAAAATTTTTCATGTATTTTATATATTTATATTATTTATTATTTATTATGAAATCGAATAAATATCTTTTTTGTAAATACATGAAATATTATTATATATGATTTTTCTAACTCAGGTAAAATTGTTCCAACATGATAGGAAATTCAAATATATGTATTAAATAGTATTAATATGACCAAAAATTTAAATTCATATAAATTTATTTGTAATTTTTAACCTTATTAATTTATTTAACCCCTTTGTTAAAAATAATTTTTTACATTATTTATGGTAATGAATTATCAATATTAAAAGGGAATAATTTTAAATGATATGTCAAAATAGGTAATAAATGGAAAATAGATTATAGTTCCACCGTTGTCTCATTATAATTATCCTCATGAATTATTTTCATAATATTTATATCATTAAATAAAATAAATTTCCCTTAAAATATCATTTATGTAAATTTTAGAACAATTCACACAATTTGACTTTATTAACAATATTAATATATAAATAATCGAGTATAATCCTTTCACACATTTATATAATATTTTATATTGATCTATAAAATTTTTGGGATACTATAAATTCCCCCAAAAAATATTACTATTAATGTTTATAAAATAATATAATTTACCTTTATTCTATATGCACAAATAGTCTATTATCATTTCCTATGAATTTAAATAAATAGTTCATTCACTAAAAATTTAAAATATATTTAAATGAAAAAAAAATTATTATTTAAAATATATATTTATAAGAAAATATACTATCTTTTTTCCTATCAACAAATATTAGACAATACAATCAAGAAGGTGTCATTATTTTCAATATCATTTATTAAAATATTATAAAATTAAAAAACAAATGAACATGGAACCAAAATTCAGTATTCTGAAATTTTCAATGTAAATGGAGGATATCCATTTATAAAATATATTAAATTCATGATTTAGTTAAATTTTAATGACATATATAAATGTTTATAATTTTTCAACCATTTTACCATTATCGAGGTGGAATATATATTAAAATGATACAATTCATAATTTCTAAAAATAAAGGGGACTTATTTAGCATATTTATACAGCCTGATTCGAAATATTTAATAAAATTATAATTATTCAATTTCTATAATTTTAATAAATTTATATAATATAAGAATTTACAGTTAAATGAATATTATTTTTTTAGAATAAGTACATTTTAATGTATAAAAATATCTATATACCAAATTGAAATATTAATTTTATTCCAAAAAAAGTAATTTGATTCTTAATATTTTTAGAGAAATAATTTTAAAATGAATAAATTTTAATGTAAATAAGATAAATTTATATTTTTTAATGAAATATAAAATTTTAAATAAAAATACTTATATTTTCACAATTCATTGTAATACTGAAATAACTATAAAAATCCAAAAAATACATTATAAGCTAATTTTCACATGATAAATTAAAATATGATACATTTTTTTATAAAATACAAATTTCATAAGTTCGACAAATTAATTATAGTATTTATTCACAAATAAAATAAAAGTAATTAATGGTGAAATAATATTTTGGAAGATGAATTTATTTTTACTATGAAAATTTGGTTCCAATTTCCTAAAAATTAATCCATACATTTTCATTGAGGAGTAAATATATATATATATATATATATATATCATAATACAATTATTTCTATTTATACCCAAAAATTCAACACTGTGTTAAAACAATCATATTTAAATTATAATATTTCATGGTTCGTTTAAGATCAGTGTTTCCTATAATGTATGATATCAAATATTATTTTCTTTAAAATGTACCATTATGTTACATTATCCAAAATATATTAAATTTTATTCTCACAATATGAAATTCGTATTGGTAATCATGGGTTTTATATTTAGGAATACCTTTTTCAAAAAACCACATCACATTAAGGGAAAATAAAATGTCTTCTTGAAAATTGGGAAAGAAAAATACAAAGGTAATTTGGAATAAAAGAATCTAGAGTTACCCAATAGAAGAACAATAGTGGGAAGTGAAAATATAATCATGGAGGGAAAAAATAAATTTCCTAATAACAATGGAGAGTGACATATAAAATTAATCACAAGAAATTTAATTCTAATGATAAATTAATCATTAAATACCTTAAATAAATGAATTTTGAAATGATCCCAGATTCATTGTAAATGACCATATTATAATAAAATTTTGAGATATATTTTCTAAATTTGAGGAAATATTTCACCATATATATTAATAACAAAAGGAAATAAAATTAATCTACACATATGATTTCATATTTGAATAAAATTTGGAAAAAAGTATCACATTTTGTTCGAATAAAAATTCTTAGAGAAGATATTTTTCCAAAATAAATAAAATAACCATAAAAATGATAATATGATTCACAATAGGTGTCATGACCCGTCCCCTGGGGCCCGTGTCGTGACTACCCCAAACCCGACTTCTATAGGCCAAGGACTGGCGACTAGAACAAAAAGATGTATCCCAAAAATGGGAAGGAATTGCCTTTAAACCAGTACAAACTCATAGAGTTGAATAGAACAGGAGGAAACCATAAGGACTAGAACACAGAAAAAATGAATTGTGAAGTAAACTGATATAGAAAATAGTGCTGAAAATAAAGGGTGTCGGAATACAAGCCCAACTGGAAAAATAATTACATGTACAACTAAAAATTAAAAAACAATAGAAAGTGGAAGGAAGCTCCTAGATCATCCACCACAGATCCTACTAGAAGGATAAGTACAGCTCACGATCAGTTGTACCTGCATAACATCATGCCAAAAAGTTCTAGCTCGAAGTAGTGTCTATTACTAGCTCCTGTAGCTTCGATCAATGTTGCACATCATCTGCACCAGACATAATAAGGTTCGGGAAAAGACCGTGAAATGGTGTGTATAAAAATACTCAGTAGGGACCCCGATACCCCCAAATGTATCTCATAATTACACAAGGAAAACCACAAAGCATGATCTCAATCAAAAATGGCAATGAAATGGACACACCTTAATTAGAGTCTCAACTCAAATAAGGTATAGAACTTAGAGAAATAAGATTATGATGCTGACACACACATGATCGCTATGAATGATGATACCCAGCCATGGGATTCTCTAGGGATACTGATAAGTAACATCCACAATCCAAACTATGAACACCCCAGCTGATGGATAATTCCATATCTATCGAGGATAGTGGGCATGCTGTGTCACTTAGAGGTACTTCCCACTAACAATGAACTGCTGAGATACTAATCCCCATCGTGTATTGTGGGTCTTCTAGGTCACAGATAGCTACCCTCCCCCATCGTGTCCTATTGACTGACTCTTCCCCATAGCGTACTATGGCCACTCCCCAATATGGTCTGCTGATGTACTCCTCCCCCATCGTGTATCGTGGCAGTCAAGTCACTCTGAGTCTAAAACTCAGCAGTTTTCAGGTCTCAGCCAGTTGTTGGGTTTCGTACGTGGTGCGATTGGAAGAACCACTCCCCAAGACATCATTCATATTTCAACCAGCACAATGTTTCACAAGATGTAACCCAAATGATCAATCATTTCATAAGGGCTACAGCGTAATAGACTTCACGTCAATCAGATGCTTGGTTTGGGCAATATTGGCATTTCAGTGCCTAGGGCCCAGTTGGATTCAGGTGCTATCCAACTCATCTGTACTCCATGTTTCTTCATAACTCTCACTTATTAATTCAAAAGGACCATCCCACTCCATGTATCCCAATGCCAATGATGGTTTTTCAAATGGATGACTAGTTCTCATAATAAGGCAATTTTAGTGTACCAGGGATATATTGTGTCTGGGTATGGTCCGTTTCGGTCAAACCGACCAGTCCAAGTTTGTCTGAGGTTGACCTGGTCCGACTCAGGTTCATTCTGTCTCAGGTCATTCCATCTCGACCCAGCTGGGTCGTGGGTTAGGCAGTTGGGCCGTGGGTCCGCAGGTCGGTCCTGTGGACCGACCAGGAAATGCAACCCATCTGGTGACACAAGCCACCTGGGATACCCAGACGTTCCACCTCCGCGTAGGGATGATGTGGCTCAAATCCATGTCAGTAGGCCAACCCATGGGAGTCTTTACCAACGTGGCACCATGGGTTCTTTGTTCCACTGGCGTGTTCCCCATCTATCGACCATCGGTCAAACTGGTAGAATATTCTCTCAACGCGGCCATCCCAGGCTACTCCCATCCTACCGGGTGGGCGTGCAGCTGGGGGCCTGCCCCATCTCGGCTCCTCCAGCTCCGCCGAGGCTGGCCGACTGAGGCTAACCGCTTTGACGACCACCCATGCTTTCTATCGCGACATCCTTAAGCGGTGTGCATCGACGTGCTATCCACTGCATAGACGGCTGGTGTCGTCATGTTTTCCGTCTTCCATGGAGGAACTAAGATGTAAAAAATATAACAGAGGGTTCATGCTGGTTTTGTTAGTCCCTCTCCCTCCATGTTAGCTCATAACACAAGGGTGGTTAATGGTTATAAAACAATTGAATTGAACAACAATATTAACCCATAAGATTCTTCCCAATAACCTTCCGCAGAGGAAAATGAATCGTGGGACAACATGTTTGTCAGTTGACCTGAGTTCTTCATGTAATTTCATGTACGAGGAAGAGGGAATGAAAAATGCACAAATGAAATAACCCCTACCTAAAAACGTCCGAGAAAGTCTTGTGTTTGAATTTGGATCGTGTTATTGATTCCCGCAACCGGTTCCCAACGATGCCACTTGTACATCACTATTCATTGTGTTTTTCGGTGTCTTCCATCACCTCCATCTTGGATCGAATCCATCTTCCAAGGGACTGGCTTCGCGATGCTCCTTCATCACTTCGTTGATTCGCAATGTTGTAATGGTTCCTCCCCCAAGCTCTATATACATAGGAGAGGGGGAGGGTATGTAATGACACTAGAATTCAATGGGGCTCATTTATTAGAGATCTTATTATTTTTACAATGACATCATTACATAGGGTTGGATAATCAAGATATTTATTGTCTTGACACATTGCTATCCCCACACCAATACTAGTACGCTGGAGGATATGAAATAACATAACAAAATTATTTTGTTGTATTTATTTTAAAAAGTTGAAAAACATATCTTTTTCTCTGAAGCTACTTTTGTTAAAGTAAGTCATACTATAAATTAATCTTGATGCTACAGGTTTAATGGTGCCCAAAGATATTTAATACGTCAAATGGTTCAAAATTTAGGAAACTTAGGTCATGCGTTTACTGAACATAGCCAAAAAAATGTTCAATAATTTAATTACATTCACCCTCAACCGCACAAATCATGGACATGATTCTCCTAAGGATAACACACCCTAACGAAGTCAACATCACTCTCAGATTTTAAATCTGAGTTACCATTTAGATGTTATGGATATTATAATAAAATAATTTTCACTTAATTAATTTATTTACGGTCAAAAGATAACATTCACTAGTGGCTCGCTCTATCCTATATTAGAATCTGGATAATGAAATCATATCATCATGAGTTCAAAGGTAGTCTCTAATTTTTTATCTAATTTACCATTTTTGATTTATAAGAATGTGAAAAATAAATAAATTTTATTTATTTATTTTATATATTTTTTTTTCATTTTCAGGTTTTTCTCAGAGGAGGCCCACGCCAAATAAACTAAAGTCACGGCTAGGGTAACCCCACCATCCTAAACGCCATGGTTCCCTTTTATTTCTGATTCGGTCAACTATTTAAGAGATATTCCACTTTATTTAGGAAAACTACTTACGCGTGCTAATTAAAGCTTGGAAAAACATTGATGGATCATTCCAGGCACTCCGTGTCTCATAATCAGACGCCGTAAAATTTCACGGTATTTAAATAATTCCATATAATAAAAATAAATTATACGGAAATTATAATACATTACATTCTCCCCTTTTAGGGATTTTTATCCCTGAATTATACAAGACAAATTATGGGATCAAATGTTGGTACTGAGCACGGATATGAGCATCTCACTCTGATGTGATCTCCTAGAGGTTTCCATCCTGCCAATGAACGCGCACAAGAGGTTTCGACCACCCACTAAGGACCTTCTAAAGTTGATTCTCAATATTTACTGGAACCTATTTAAATAACACACCATCACTTATGTCCATCTTTCCATGGTCGATTTCATGAAATGATTTCTGTACGTATTTCCTCAGCTTGGATACATGGAAGATGTCGTGTACCCTTTCCGACTGCAGTGGAAGTTCCAAGATGTATTCCACCTCACATATCCTCTTAATTTTCATAAATGGTATGATAAACATTAGTGATAACTTTCAGCCTAGGCCAAATCTATGTAGTCCCCATCAATGAGATACTCTCTTGAAATCGTGGCCCCTCTCCTAGAACTCCAATGGTCTCCATATACTATCGGAATATGACTTCTATCTTCTTTATGTAGTCTTCATCGGCCCCTACATGGTATGAACCATCTCAGTAGTAGCTCGTACCAACTCCGGACCCATCAGTGCTGACTCCCCTAGGTATTTCTAGAATATATTTGATCTGCAAGGTCTAATGTATGAGGACTTGATTGGTGCCATACCGTTGCTGGAGTGATAATGGTTGTTGTAAGCAAACACCGCCAAGGGAAAGTGATCCTCCCAAATGTGAAAAAAAAACTAGGATGCATGCACGAATCATACCTTCTAGAGGTTTGAATGGTCTGATCTGTCTGACCATCTGTCTGAGGATGAAAGGAAGTGCTCAAACATAGCTGAGCAATAAACGCCTCATAAAATATTATCCACAATCGGGATGTGAAAGTGAACCATGGTAAAAGATGATAGTCGAAGGCTCCCCATGATGTCACAAAATCATTTGTATGTGTAGGTGTCTCATGCCCTCTACAGATCCCTACTCTAGGATAGGTAGAAAGTGGGCTGACTTAGTGATTTGGTCAATGATCAGCCAAAGGGAATCATCTCCCCTGGACTTACATGGAAGCCCTGTCACAAATTCCATGGAGATCTTATCCCACTTCCACTCTGGAACCTCTAGTGGCTGAGCTATGCCTGCTGGAACATGATGTGCGACCTTCACTTACTGAAAAGCTAGTCATCATGAATCAAAATCTACCATTATCTTCTTCATCCCAGGACACCAGTGATGACCCCAGAGGTCATGGTATATCTTCACCACACATGGATGCATCGTTAGAGGGTATGTATAGAACTCCCTCAAAAACTCCTCTTGTAGTGCCATCAGTACCATGCTATTTCCTTAGAAGAGGATGACATTCACCCCACCTTCAGAAAATCCATCAGGTTCATGTCCTAAGGATATCTGAGCACGACGATCCTCATAGTCATTGTTCCCAAGCCATTCATGTCTGACTCTCTAAAGGAGTGGGGTGAGGAGTGACTATCATAGACTGGATTTATTTTTCTCCACATCTATCCATTAAGGATATATGCAATATAACAAGTTTATTTGTCTCCTTACTCATTAACTATAGACCAGACCTTTTACTGAGTGCATTTTCTACCACATCCCCCTTCCCAGATGTATAAAATATCTCAAGGTCATAGTTCGAGTGGAACTCTATCCATTTCTGTTGTCTTAGATTCAATTCCTTCTGATAGAATATATACCAGAGAGTCTTGTGATTAGAGTATAATGTAATTCATTCAACCATCAAGTTGTTCTGCCACATCTTCAGCCCAAAGACCACTACTTCTATCTCTAGGTCATGGGTAGCGTAGTTCTACTCTATAGTCTCTATCTTAGCTCCAGAAATATTTGATTACACTTCAACATCGACAAGAATGGATCCCCCTTTTATATCAAATCTAACAAGGGTGCCGCTACCCTGGAGAAGTTTGGTCCAAAACTTTGGTTGTACCCAGACAATGCAAGAGTCCCTCTCCCTTCGGTGAGGTAAACCTAGAAAAATATTTATAAAGGATTTCCCCACACTATTTCTCTCTTGTTGGGAAATAAAAACTCAAAATATACACTGCCATGAGGATATAGATGGCCAACTCAATAGTGATTTGTTTCACCCTTTTTTGCATCATTCTATCATGTGCTGCACGGGTTTCCTTTTTTCTGTCCAAGGAAAAACCACTTCCAAAATTGTAGGAAAACCATAAACGTTTTCCCTAGTAAAATCAATATGAGGATGAACCGTGGATGTCTAGTAAATACCAAATTAATGGTCACAAGGCCTCGATGCTGACACTATGATGTACTAACCGAAACTCTTTCCTCGCGGGTTATATCACACCGTTGGCCTATGTGTAATTATCGAGTCTCCTCCCAATGTTATCTCAAAATGTGACGGTCAAGTAAATGGATTAATCATAATCTCTAGGTCTTGAACATGATTCATGGAAGGATCGAATGATTGGTACATATGTCTATTAATACATAATCTAGTAGTAGACAGAGACCATAACTCGAAGCATTCTTAGATCCCTTGGGTTGCACTCCTTGACCGCATGAGCTACTTCCTTCCTTTTTTTTCCATCTCCCTGAGCTTGGTGGGGACCACATAGGTGGGGGGGTTGTAACATGTCGAAATTTACACCACCTCATGTTTCCCTCCTTGCTCTGCCTCCACTTCTGCAGCCTTGAAGATTCATATGTCCATATCACATCCTCTTCCCAAAATATTTTAAAAGCCCAAGTCATTGAGAGTGATGCCAATTTCCTACATTCCTACTTCTTACATTCACTGGCTATATCCGCTCAGCCAAAGATCATTCAACACAAGGGATATTTTTAGAAACCATACATGAGTAGGAATACATAGAGTAATAGTTCTAGCTCAGATATCCTTATGAACACCCCGCTCAAAGGTCTGAGCCATAATGAACTAAAATTAATATATTCATAGAGTTCCTAGGATGGTTGGTACACCGTAATGAATACTCAGCTAACGAAATTTCATCCTAAAAAGTGTTAAAAGAACTAGGGAACTCTCATCCCTTTGATATTTATGGCAAGATGCCCCCTACTATGAGGGAGGTTCTCATGCTCGTCCACAGAAAATTCAACTCACCATAAGGTCAAGTTAATCTAAACTATATCATTATCCTGGTGAGCCTAGTAAAAGGCTCTATACTAGGACCAACATCTGATAAAATGGTTCTGGGGATGGATAGAAACTATGTCACCTTATCATGATAGTCCTTATCCACCTAAAAATATGGCTCCCCACGTATCCTAAGGGGTATCTGATACTGAAAAACATGTATTGAACTAAACATACATGTTTCCTCTAGTGGTAACACTAGTTTTAACTTCTCACCAATAAGCATTGATATAGCATGCACACTATTTGAAGGTACTATCACAGGAAAAGTTCCACGTACTAAAGCCACTTCACTAAGCATACCACCCTCATGGTCACTCACTGAAAATGAATAAAATTCAAGATCTCTATCTGTTCTAATTGTATATCAACTTGAAAAGAAACTCTATCCACAACCTTCAAAAATTCCTCAGCTACCTAGGAACCTATCTCCCCATGAATCATTGGAGGCCTCTGCAGTTGGAACTCATGCAATGTGCTCAGTCGGTGTGCACCATCTGCTAGTGCAGCTCGTGGTAACTGATTCCCAATGGGTGGTGGTGCTACTAGTGCTTCACCAAAAGTTGATAACACCACCACAGGGTCGTACACCAAATACTCATTGATCAGTGGTCCGCCATTTTGTAATCTATTAAGAATCTTTAATGGGTGTCTACGTGGCAACATCCTGATAAAGAACAGGTGAAAAACATTAATTATGTTATACCTAGTGAGGAAAATCAAAGGAATCACAAGAAAAACTCTTTCAAAACTCATGCAATCAGTGATACCATGTATTGAGTCAGAAATCAGAATTCATGGTCCCGGTGTATGGATACGTCGGCTGCCACAATAACACCAGACACCCTGAACTGAAAACCACACTCATAACACATAATACTGTTACTTCAAAAAAAAAATCACAGTATTAGTTATTTGGTATAAATGAACTACTCTGATACAACATGTGACAACTGGGTCCCAGATACAACACAGACACCCCACCTTAACATGGTCGTCATGTCTTGGCATGCCCGGTAACACCAGTTTCCCCGTGAAGACGTTGTCCCCACCCTGGGGCCCTCCTACGTGCCTGAATGGGTTAGCTGACTAATGGATGTCCCCATAGGACAACACATGTCCTTTTAAGTGTTGTTTTTACACACTCATACACACCCTGAGAATCTTCCCAGAAGGTCACTGATCCTGATTAGAACTCCGCAGTTAAGCATGCTTGGCTTGGAGTACTGATTCAGATGGGTGACCCTCTGGGTTGTTTCCCAGGGTGTGTGTGAGTGTGGAAAAAGCACAGTGAAAAGGACATGTGTTGACCTATGGTGACAGTCATTTCTCAGATGACATGTTGCAACACATGAGTGGGCCCCAGGGTGGGTACACGTGTCCATGGGGCAATAGGTGGTTCCTGCTGGGCCAGGACATGAAGACCATGTTAAGGCGGGGTGGCTGTACATTCACCGGGACCCAGTAGTCAAAATAGGATTATTTTATTTTCCACTTATTTGTCAATAAATACAACCTAATTGATTAGATTGAAATTCTGAAACCTTTATGCCATGAAATAATATATTTTACTACAAAATTTCAAAAATAACACTAATGGTCAACATATATCATTTAGAAAAACAACAAATACCAATGTACCTCGATAATATGAACATTAAGTAATATTTTTTTCTCAATGTTTATATCATAAATATCGTCTTATATCACCCAAATTAAATTGAACTCTTCCCAAATAATCTTTTATGGTAAATATAATGTTATTCAAATGGATTATATATTCTTCAACCCAAAACATAATTAATAACCATGATAAATAAGTATAAAATCATAGAATATAGTGAAATACAAAAAAAATAACATTAATAAAATTTACATACAAACTAGAAATGAAATCCTTAGTTAGACCATATATATCATAAAAATGTCTCCTTTTAAACAAATAAAATTATGACCAATAATATTATCTATATCCAACAATACAATATAACATATTTATCAATACATAAAATCATAAACTAACTTAATTGATTATTTAAAAATGATTTGGCAATTTTTCAAAAATCAATTGAAAAGATTCAAATAACATCAAAATTACCCCAAATAAAACCATAATAGGGGAATTAAATCCATTGTACTTATAGTAAAACAAAAACATATAACCCAAGGCATTTGAAATAACACTATAGTTTACCCCACATATAGTTATATATGTTTCAGATAACTAACACAATCCTTATTACTTAATTTTAATTACATATTAATCCTATAAATCCAAAATTCATATAAACTTCATCAAATATTTCTTAAATCACTTTCCAATCAATTCATTAACCAATTATAAAATAAAAATATTATACTATTTACATAATCCATATAAATTATCTATATATCCAAAAATAAATTCAACTTACCAACAAATGAATTTTCATTTATTTTAGTAACATTAAAAATATGTTTTCTACTATTTACTGATAAAATAATTCGGATAAGTCATTTTATGTTTCTTTATTATTAGATCTATAATTTCAATTATATGAAAATTTTACAACATAATAATTGGTTTAAAATAAATTAAAACATTAACCCTTTCACATTATTCATTGGCTTAAAATATATCCTTCCTTCGTCTAGGTGTTAACCCATGGATTGGGGAATTACCTCAAATAATGCATATATTCGCAGCATGTAATACATTTAACTATGAATGGATCATTTGGATAAATATTAGTTCCATCCATATAACCCATAATTGTAAAATATAAATAAATTGAGATATGCCATAATTTTTTATATAGAATCTAATTTATCATTTCATTGAGACATTTACTTGCGTTCTTCTTCCCATAATCTCAATATGATAGAAGATAGATCTTATTTCCCACGTGGTCTTAATAAATATACACCATTCTATTATCATGTGTGTTTGTAAAATCACAAAATTTAAGGTTGTTAATATTATAACATAGTTCCTTATTAGGAATAATGAATAATTTTTGTATTCCATCTCCAAATTTATTTTCATTCTCAGGTGTATAATAATTCAATTTCCCATATATATTAATATAAATATTCTTAGTACTAGCCACTAACACAAACCAAACATATTTATATATAAGCATGAAAATATAATAATAAATGTGAGGTGTCATATAATAATAAAATATAATTCATAATATGTCTAAATAATGAATCATTGTTTTAATTTTACAACACATTTAGACTAATCTAGATCATCCATGATCATCATCCATTCACATCCATCATAATGGTTCTTAAAAAATGTAAATTAACAAAAGAATATTTCTAGATAGAATCAAATTAGGTGAAATGTAATTGAACTCTTACTATGCACAACTATGATGGTTGATATATATACAAAAAATATTTTTCAGGTTTATTACCCCCTGATGTAATTATTCTAAAACCATTACAAATTATAGTATCCTAACATGAATATATTTTTAGGAAAACAATATAATGTATTACTTCCCAGAAAATTATTATTTTTTATATAAATAGACATATCTTTAGGGGTTTAACCAATGTTCCTTAATTATAATATCTAATGATTGACTAAACTATTCCTTCTCGGATACCAACTAAAGCAACATATTCGGTCATATATTGATATTACATATTCTATGATTGATATCCATTACATAAAATTATGATATATCATATAATCATCAAGGGTTAGTGTGTATGAAAACATGGATATATGAAAAACTGATTTATAAATTATCTACATCATCTCTTACATAGTTGTTCATAACTATAACACTTTTTAATGACATTATTCCTTGAAAAAGTCTTCACATCTGATAAAAAAACATAATAATGTGTGAGATCAAATGATCAATAAAGGAAAAAATAACATATATCAATGATCAAATAATAATAACATGAGAATCATTACCTGATAAATTATATTATCATTTGAAAACAATTCCCAAAAGATCATATATCATTATCATGATTAACGAAATGTTTCATAGTAGTTACTGCAACATGAATGATAAGGGAATAAAACATGATCTAAGAGATATTAACATTGTTAAAATATATAATTTTTTTACAAAACATTTATTATAGTAAAAATAGTTTTAATTAAAGATCACAACCTTAATTCTCATCGTGGTATGATTTAACTCCATATTCAGTCATATCATTAGCCAAGGTTCAGTCCCAAGACTCACATTTTGGTTTAATACTATTAATGTAATATGTTTTTTTCCATATTCTTGTCTTTATTATCTAATGAGATATCCATATTTACCCAATTCATTAGAGGTATATATAAATGTGGACCCACCCATCACATAATAAAAATAATTTTTATGTGTGCTAAAATATCATAAGAAAAATCATCATATCATATATTGTGGAAATGGATTATGTTTTCTAAACATTTCAACATGTCATGATATTAGAAAATTTAGAAAAATAATTGGTTCGAAAAAAAATAAACCCTCATCATTGAAAAAATTTATATACATTATATGGATGATATCACCGGGTCAAATCCCTAACAAAACATGTGTAACACCAATTGATATCATCAAATATGAAATTGTATTTAAAATAACACATAAAATGTTTATCATGCATAATTCCACATTATCATTGAAAAAAATTATTTAAAATCTATAGATTTACATATATTTAAAGATAAATGTTTATTTTTAATTAACATTGGAATCTTGTAAAGGAATCTTAATAGCAGTAAGTATATATGTTAGTGTGAAATTAATATCAGGTAGTATACATAAAAACAATAAATCCCTTCAAAATTTTAGAGAAAAATAAATATGTAGTTTATTCAGAAAAGGGTAAGAATTTTGATTTTCAACAACATTGTAATGACTTATTCATGGGTGAAAATAAATTCAAAATATCATAAGTGATTTTTTGGAAAAAATTAGAATACAAGAACATGGAAGAAAAATTTCCTAAAACCGAAGAGACAAATAATGTAGGTTTTTTCATAGAAATCTTCAATCATTCATATTAGTAATTTACTATGGAAAATTAAATGAAAATAATAATTATTAACTAATAACCTTTGTAGAATATAATTCATGAAATTTTTGAGTGATATATCATCAAATTTCATCTGAATAATATTAATAAAAAATAATCCTTATAAACAATGATATCTTAAAATAAATCTATTAGTACTTATCTAAGTATTTACCTTTAATACCCATGAAGTAATTAATTATAATGAATATTTATATATCCTAAAAAATTAAATTCACTAAATAAGTTTTTAATGGAAAATACTTACACATCAAAAATAATTTTGTGTGAAACAAAACTTTTATCCAAAATAAGAAAATTTGATATTATACACCCTTACGTCTTGATCAAATTTCATCAAAAGATATCCGAACTCTTATATTAATGAAATTATCAATATTTATGTATTATAATTATAGTTATATGGTATCAATTTGATTATAAATCACCATAGATGAGGTTTTCTTCCATTTATAATCATTACTGTCATGTTTAATTATTTATATAAATATTTAATAATTTAGTAATACATATTAAACATAAAATATGATTTGATTGAAATTTTATATTGTTCTAATAATTATACTTTGAAAATAACATTATATAATTTAATAAAAATTTTATCCTTTCATAAATCTATATTATATTATATTGATCTATTAAATTCTTTTAAAACTATAACTCATCAAAAAAATATTTTTTTTCAAATGATAGACTTATTTACTCTTTATAAAAGCACTATGTCAGCATTGTGTATGAATTTAATTTCATTATATCTTCACATTAAATATAAATATTCACCATAATGATAATTTAATTAGTTCTTATAATTATAAATTACAACATAAAATAATATATTTTATACCAATAAAAAATATAAGATATTACAAATAAGAAAGGGTAATTTTGGACTTTATCTTTTACTTAATAATTATAAAGGAAAAAATCAATAAATGAGTACATACATTTTGTATATTTTTTAAATTTTGATGAATGATGCTAAACTATACTCACCTAATAGGTTAAATTAATGTTATGGAAAAATTTCGAAGCCTTATCTGATTCTTTTAAACTTGTTTTACACTTTTTGATGTGACAAATATTTACCAAGGATAATAATCATAATGGAAAAAAATAAAAGGGTAATATATTATTGAAGTTGGACGTCATGATTATAAATATAGAATATATTTTTCATGATTCAATTTCATTAATGGGAAAAAACTATTTTCATATTTAAAAGTAAAATGCTTCTAATTTTATATCCTAAAAATTCATTTTTATGTATAAAAATGTTTTTATCCCACATTCAACAAAAAAATTATTCTAATGAAAAATATTTATTTATTAGTAATTTAAGAGACCCGTTTTATAATTTAAATTCTTTAAAAATGAAATTGAACTGTGTAAATGTATAATAATAAAAAATAGTTTTCAATAAAAATCAATAACTTTCAATTTTCATTTATAAAATCAAACATTTAAAAAAAATTAAAATCCATTATATGTTCATTTTGGCATGATGGATAAAAAAATAATATCATTTTTATCAAATGTTATATCTAAAATTCTAATATGTTAATTAAAATATTTGTTTATAAATAAAATTTAAACAAATTTTGAAGACGACTTATTTTTTATAAATATAATTATATTCAAATAAAAATCATGTTGTTATTAAATAATATTTAAAGAAACAAATTAATGGGCATAAATTTAATATATTATTCATAACATGGTTAATCCAATATATATCCATTAATTCAATATGTAGGTAGTAATAGTCTTATTAACTAACAATATATAATGGGTCGATTATGCTATGTGATGTTTATCATATATGTTATTAAACATAGTTTTCATTTAAAATTCAAGGAGTGTTACACAAGTAAGGATATCCATCATTAAAATGACACTCATACCTTATCCCAATATGTATCTGAAATAATGTGCACGCACACATGAAAATTAAAAAACACTTCACACTAAATAAAATTCAGAATAATATAATATAATCCCCAAAGAATAATAAAGTAAGAGTAGTAATATACCATGTTCTCCTGTACATACAATGTTGCTAAAATCCCATGATTGTATCTACTTCATATCCATATTTAAATATATTCATAATAGATTCTTATTTAATTAATTGATAACCTAGAGGTAGATGAATATGTCACTTTTAACCCATAATGAATCAAGTGTACATATCCCTTGACTTCCCATATGCACTAAAGGACATGCTACTCTGTGTTTATTTGGCAAGAAGTAGCCATACTACATGGAGGACACTATGAATTCAGTGAACACTCTACATTAAAATCACTAAGAATCTTCATACCCCATAATGAGTGTCATAGGTCTATCCTCAAGGCTATAACAATATTTTCATATGTCCCAGTACATTATCATCAACATTATAATTTGTACGCACCCCCTATATTGAATAGTCAAATCATGGAGGTTTACATATTTGAAATTCCAAAATAATATCTCCATGATATATATGATATATATTATGTATTGTGATCAATCATACATATATTCAAAATAGAGTATATCATCATGATTCAATGTTACTACACGTACACCCATGTGATCAATTAGTAAAATATAGTTCATTAGGATATCTAATAACTCTCGTGGAATCAGTCATAATATCTACTATATATATACTTATAAATAAAAAATATCCATAATCAACATGATTAAAATATATAAGAAAAGTCATATTATTTCAATCACAATCATCAAAACCAATATATATAAATAGAACTGATAAATCATAAACCTAGTATAACGGGCTATGCATGAACACAAATGTGATCAACCACCAAATGTGGTCTCATAATTACTCTTTCACAGACCAATGATCAAGGAATAAAAAATTTCCATATGGTATACAGTTTCTATATATTTTAACTAAAACCCACTAGGAGTCCATTTATTCTAAGGAAATAATTTGTAATTATTCTTTAACCATTAACGAATGATATAAATCCAGTGAAAAAAGGTCCATATTTTCCGTTGGAACATTATCCAATAAAATTTTTAATGGTCCCAAATATTAAATAAGTCTTAAGGATCATTTAACAATTAACAATTAATTATTATTCCTAACACATGAATAAATGAAGGGTTATCTATCAAGATGGATAAAATCAAAATTCATTAATATAGACATTCATAATACCCTTGTGAAGAGTAAATGAGACCAATTAATCCATGTATAGTAATTTGTTACAAATAAATACCAAATATCATCATTAACGTCCATCGAATTTCTTTTTTTCATCCATCATTTGAAATATATTTCTAACTGAAGAAGAAAAAATTAAAATCAAAATAATTATAAATAGATTATAATTAATTATTACTCCATAATGATATTCAAATTCAATGGGAAAAGAATACATTCGGAAATAATTTCCATTTATCAATGTTTATCTCAAAACTTGACCAACCATCCATGTAAGGATCATAAAATTCCTATGAGTTTATTCAAGGAGGATTATATATCATGCTACAACAAATCATGGGTAAATGTATATATATATTTAGATTATAAACACTATAATATCTATCCTTGAAACATAACATAGACATAACATCACCCAAATGAAAATAAAATTTTATTTAAAAAATATGTATTTTCTACCATTCATCAAAAATCAACTTCATTAGAAAAATCTAAAAAACTCACTATAAAATAATTTAAAATTCCAGATATCAACAATTATATTTTTTAAAAAAGTGAATTATTGAATTTACCAATTATACATTTCAATTAAATCTATTTAATACATGTATACTATGTCTGTACTAATTAAACTATTTACTTTTTAATTGAAAAAAATCATAATATTTTTATAGTGAATATAACCCTACAAAATATTATTCATTAAAATTTATATAAAATGGAATTTTAAAATTATCAAAATTATCTTGGTTTGTAATTTCTTCTAAAATTATTTAAATTTTGTCTTCAGAATATTATTCATTACATAAATTAGTGACAATATTTCTTCTTCATCTTTTTCAGATTCCGTTATTTCTTCTTGAGTCATTTTTCCCCTCGCAAGACCATAACCTAGTGAATCACATTATTTTACAAGAAATTCTCTATGCAGTCAAGAATATGAATCAGTTTTACCTCATATGAAATATATTCATCAAAATATTCCTCTTTATGGATTAGATCATTGGATTCATTTTAATATATTTCCCAAACAACGAAACATCAAACACATAATGTTTCTATCATAAAATAGATGCAAGGACACGTGGGAGGAAACCTGACTACATTCTATAGAATTTTATAGTTTTTAATTATTAATTAATATTAGATTTTTATTTACAATATAGATAACACATTTTCTTCATACTTTTATAAAACAATATATTTCCATACCTTGAATGAATGATATATCCCCATATCATTTTATTAACATTTTTACTAGCTCTATGCTACCTTTATAATATCCCAAAAAACTAAAAAAGTTCAATAATCTCTTATAATAATTATGTTATCCAAAATATTTTACCATCATATTATCCAAAACAATATGTAGTTGTACAAAATCTTCTGTATAATACCTCAACTGGTTTCACCATTATATTGGAATGAATATAATTATTATAAAAAAATTAAAGAAATGGAGTATATAGATCCAAAACTCCTGAGTAGTCCATGAAAAAATCATTAAACATGTAATATAATGTTTCAACAATCCCATATGTCTTTCAGTCATATTTAGTATTTATAGATGTAATGAACATTAATTTAGAACATATTGACATAGAATTCAATTCCCTTTATTCTACGTAATACATGTATTATAGTCCAAAATATAAAAGTTTTATTTCATGAAATCTGAAAACCTCAATAATATAGTGTATTAAAATAAGATACAAATATATATTATCTTTAATAAGAAAAAAAATAAAAAAATTCAATCAAATGATTAAAAAACCCATATGACATTTTTACTCCATGATCTATTTTCCCATCAATAAAAAAAATCAATCGATTTATTCTCCCATTACCATAAGAGCACAATTATAGGTTGAAGAAAACAAAAAAATCACTACAAATATGAATCACTCTAGATAATAACCTCAACATTTCTAGAACATAATGAAAAAACTAGAGGTCTAAATTTTCAATTCCAGAAAAAATTCCATATATTTGTACAAATAGTTTAATATAATTCATTTATTTGTTAACAGTGTGAGTGGGGTAAATAATCATGTAATGTTTTTAAAAAATGTTAACATGTAATCCACTAATCAATGGGAACTAAAATTATATTGGAAGTTATTTGGTATTTTCCACACATAAACTATATTAGTTTTTTCTAGATCGATTCTTATTTTTTAAATATTTACCATTCCATCAGGTAATGAAATTTGTGACAAGATGTTTTCATATTTACCAAATATTTTTGACAACATTAATTATTAATTTATTCATATAACAATCCACTAGTGATTTTTATGATTCATATGACTATAAGAATTATAAAAAATATCAACCCTTAACACCATAAAACAATTTACAAAAATTTATTGAAAACATTATTTATTAGAATGGGAAATAGAGTAACATATTTTCCTAACAAAAATATAAAAATAAAAAACCCATAATACACATAATTAATACAAAATGTTATTATCATAATATCATGCTCATTCACATTCAAACAGTTTTACCCAGTCTTGAGTTAATCCTTTGAAAATTATTAATTTCCAGATAGATAATAAAACAATACATCGATATGAAGAAATAAATATTTATTCTTAATATTGATGTTATTCAACAATATTTAATAAATGAATATCCTAATGAAAAAAAAATTATTTTTAATAATGAAAATACGATAAATGCACATAGATGTTTTTTGACGACTAAAACAATTATAATGTAACTATGGTAGCTTGTTTTTCAATTATAACTATTCATCCTGAGAAATTATATAAGGTTGATTTAAAATTATATTAATATTGGGGACCGAATCACATGAAAATTCAATATCTTGATCATGTATACATTTAAAAAATGATCTGAAAATATATATATGTATTCATTTACAACATAAATGTCACTAATTTTAATTATCTCATTATTATATATAATATGTGAAATAATCCATTAATTTCACTATTTAATCATTTTCACTACAGTTTGATAAGTTATCAAATTCACTAATTCATTATTTTAAACAAACTGAAAATAGGTTAGAAAACCAAGCTCTGGTTCCTCTAAAAATTATCATAGATATAAAAAAATATAATTCTTACCAAGAATAGCGTCGAATGCTATATGGAAAAGTTATAATGTTTTTAAGAATACTCCTATCCATTGAATATAACATAAATATTATTATAATACATTTATCCATTTATACGTCCCATCTAGTTCTTACCAAATTTTAGGCCTTCATTTTATAATTTTGAATTTATATTTTATTAAAATATTTCAATGAAAAGAAATAATATATAGACTTTTAATCAAGAAATACATTAGCATAATCTGAATAACTAGGTAATCTAACTAACACCACATCACTGGAAGGTCCAACAGCCACTGGAGTAATAGAAAATGATTTATTCATACCATTATACATGTGATATTTATGACTTCCATCCAATATTCCTATATTATGATAAGTACTCGCATAGTGTAACATCTCATTATAGTTAAAGAATATTATTATCTAGTTTTCATTATTTCTAAAATTACAATCTTTATAGTCATAAGAAAAGTGTATGAAAATTATGCATCAAAAAAATATTTTATCCTTCATATTACATTTTAAAGGATTAACTATACCACACTTATCATAGAATAATACCTTTATTTTATTACAATTATTATTAGTTAATGGTTATTTCCGCATAAACTTCTATATAGTCCCCTTTTTGTTTGTTGTAAAGAAATGAATGACAATCTAATATATATATTTTTAAATTTTGATCAAACATTCATCCCATAAATTTTTAATTCATTAGAAGACAATGTTCATTGATATATGGGACCCAATACTGAGTAAAACATATTATTGTATACTATCATGACATATGAATCAATTTGTAATGAAACATTACAATTAGGATATGTTTTCTTCATCCATGGATAAATAACCAACTCCCACTTACTCAATTCCATGAGCTTATTTTCAATTATATGTTAAAACAATTATTAAAAAACATTGTAGTGAAAAAATTCATATATTTACACCATTCCATTGTATCAACCTATTCACCACTGATGATATTCATAACCAGTGACTACAACTAACCAAATTATCCTTCAAAATGATTAATATAATTAGTTACCTTTTTTCTAAACTATGCATGAATTTAAATATTATCCCAATGTCTTTAACACATCTTTTATATATCATGAGGTCAAATGATCTTCTAAATGCAAGTGGATTCTACATCATTAACTAGCATATGATGTGATTGTTTCTCTATAAATATTCTGGAATATTTATTTCATGATCACCACTATTATTTATATAATTCATTAAATTATTAATCATATGAAAAAAAATTTATTCTAATTACATATATTCTGGGTTTCTGATTTAGAAGGATAAATTCCTCTTAGCTCTTTCTTACTTAGGTTCCCCTATTTATTCTATAAAAAATAATTTTAAACAGAAATTCATTAGATAAATAAATAGATA
Source organism: Viscum album (assembly GCA_963277665.1). NCBI lineage: Eukaryota > Viridiplantae > Streptophyta > Magnoliopsida > Santalales > Viscaceae > Viscum > Viscum album. Next base: position 1,719,493,766 of record OY728130.1, read on the forward strand.
AATATTTAAATTTTATAAAATTATATCCATAAAATATAATATATTATGGTTACATACATCAATCATTTAAATTAGAAAATAATCTAAACCCTACTCTGATTCCATCTATAATGACCTTATATAAACGTCTTACATAATTTAGTGTTTTAAATAAATTATTCATTTACATGTATTCACAATGACCATTTAATGTTCATAGTTGTTGAGAATTAGGTCATAATACTTAAAAAATAAAACCATACTTTAAAAAGTGGTAACTTCTGTTTAATAACAATTTTTCACAATACTATACATTAAAATGAAACTCATTTTATTTTCATGAAAAATATTCACTATTTTCAACATGGATTCATTATTTTCTTACACATCCATATAACCACAAGAGAATATATTTTAATATTTTGTATGAACTCAAAAAAATCATAAAGGGTCATATACAAGGAAGAATGAAACATGATAGTCTATTTCAAACCAATTAGATTATTGAAGTTAGTTTCCTTTCACATAACAATCCTATAATAGAAAATAGTTATATATTTACACATGCAATCAGATTTAATGTATATTTTCTTCATAAAACAATTTATATGTCATTATAAATGGAAAATCATAATCATTATGGTTTCATGAAAAACCAGAAAACTCAGGAAAACATTTTTCATGAAAACATACATTCCCTCTTCAATAGAATAATCATTCCTTTAAACCAAAATATCTTTAACCTAGATTTTAATATAAAAATATTTTTATGGAAACTAATAGTAAATAATATAATAGCCGTATTGGTTTTGGAACATATCATCAATACAAAACCCTTAAAATAACTATTAAATGTGGAAGAACATACTTGGATAATTATGACCTAATCATAGAGAGAAAATATTAATTAAAAAATTAAGAGAAAATATATATAGAAAACACATTAAATTGTAAAAGAAATACAAGAGACCTAATGTACATATAAAATGTGGAATTTCAATATTCAAATTCAAAAAATAATATCCTCTTCAACACATAAATAAATCATTTTTCGATATTTATATATTCATTTCATTTATAACCACATTATAAAAACTAAAATATTCAAAACAAAGGGAATAAGTTTATTTGATTTGAAAAAATGAAGAATTTAATAAAATATGAGTATTAAATAGTTATTTTCATGGAGGTAGATGTTTTTTGTTTTGTATATGTTAAAATAAAACGTTAATTTTTTTTCCATTTATAAAAAAATTCATAACATTCATCATAAAATACATAAAAATATTTACATGAAAGATAATGGATAAAAAGAAAAAAGATAAATAATATTTCCACTGAAATTTATCTATTTTAATATTTTTAGCCTCATAATATAGTTTTAATAATATAGAAATAAAGTTAAAATATTTTGAAATGAAACCATTAAAATATTTATTTCATGTTTTTAGGGTAATGGTTCCCTTGGATCATGTATATCTTCTCACTTATGTTCATTATAATCAAAATACATAAGATTTGGTAATTATTTAATTTATTTTAATGTTTTTAGGGATATTGTAACTTCAAATTATAATATATACATTTTATAATGAATTACATAATTTATTAAATTTACTTTGTATGTTTTAGTAGTAATCAACTTATAAATTAAAAGTGGATTGAGTATATTGAAAATTTTCAAATGGGTCATCATTATGTAATTTATAAAATCGTATAATTGTTCAAAAATTAATTTCATTCATTATTTGGACTATTATATCCAACTAGGTATGATGGTTTAGAGATATGAATAATGTTATAACATAAGGATGATTTATTGTAAATGCACATGACTGACTGAAAATTTATTTTTTAGTATCAAACACATTGAGGGGAAGTGAGAACCGTAACGTCCAACAGAACAACCAAAAACAAACCAAAACAGAGAAACCCTGAAAATTTGGAGCTGTCCCTCCCCAGAAATTGCATCATGATGACGAGACTTCACCAAAGTATGTCAAATGGAAAGTGTCCCGTGCAAAAGCGTGGGCCCGGTCCCGATATAAAAGCCATACCCTCTCAGCCATCCCAATCCAAATGACTTGTGCCAGTGAAGCCTTCATGCTCTAGTCCCAATCTGGAATAGCTCCAAACTCCACCACAAAACCAAATATAAGAAATAATTGATAGCAGACAACTCTAACAAGCGAACCCTCCAATGAACCCACCAAAAAGTAGCTTATACAAATACATTACAAATGAAATTGACATTAGTAGTATTTTCTTCCCTAAACAACTTCCGGGATACGTAGGACACCTGGGTGTCAGGGGCTTCAGTCATTCGATTTTTAAATTTTGAAGCCAACTGATCCCAATCCTTAATGTACTCCTCGATGCGAATCATCCCTTTATTGAAGCCTCCAACCATGATTAGATCTTGTTTGTCAATCCATGAGTATTACTCTACATTCAGAGACATTGTTAGTTGCCTCCCCATCATTTTAGACGCCTCCTCCTCATTAGGGTTAAGAAGTAAAACCTTCTCAATAACCTCTTTATCGGAGCTAAGAAGAAATTCCGATGGTTAAACTCGTTATTCCTCTATTATCTGACTGCCCAGAACCTTAATAGCCATTTTCAATTAGTTGGCCTTTTTTGCATATTGAGTCTCCATCAACCATAATTTCAAGTTCACTTCAATTAGGATCCTTCTCAGAAACCCCGTCATTAAGAACATGAGTATTTGGGTCCAAACTCAAACAAACATAAGAGAGGCTTATGAATGAGTTGCTCAAGTGAATAAAGGTTCGGCACACTGGCCCCCGGGTTCCCCAGTTCTGCTTGAATTCTCAGCATCCGCAGTAGCTCCTTGCCTCCTCTTAGCCTCATCTCCATTGTCTGAAAACACCACCTTAGTGTCAAGAGAAGCTGGAGAAGCCTCCTCCCCACATGCCATAACTTCTGTACTCCCATTCCACTGATTTTCCAGTTGAGAAGCCTCAATCAGAACTAGATCTTTTTCCTGCAGTTCACCGAAGGGTCCAGCTATATCCTTCTTCAACCAGAGGAACACCTCAGATACTAGTAAAATTCAAAACATTAATCCAACATTAATAAAAATACAATTGAATGATAACACACAATATAATGGTAACCAATAAGAGAGCATTATTCATTCATTAAATGACCATATGGCCAAGAGAACCATGTTTTAGTAAAAAATATATCATCAAGAGTAATATAGAAGCATGAATGTGAGATCTTTAGGGGTTAACAATCCATGTTAGCTCATATTTTACCACCAAATAAAGACATGATTCCACCAAAAAATAATATCTCAAATTCAAAATACCAACATCCCCTAGAAACATATAAATCTTTAATGAGATGTTAGGATCAGGCCCCAAACCATGGTCTACCTTATAAACCTCAGTTATCCTATATCCTTACTAGAAAAATTCAAAAAACCAATGTATTATTTAGAATAAATCCAATTTTCGTATATTTAAAACAACCCAACCCATTTGATATGTTTTTTCACGAACATTACCATGTCATCCATCCATCAGATACTCAATATATCCTTTTAAAAAGACTTAATAGATTTCCCTGTCCACATAGGATATCAGAAGTCCCAATGCATCATGATTCAATACTTGTGAATGTTTTTTCAGATGAATAATAATGAATTAAATGAACAAAAAAATTATTGCATAAATATTCGATATATAGGATTTCCATGTTAAAGAATAATAAAATGAATTAAAACTGAATATCAAAACAATGAATGTAGTAAATATTACTAATCACTAAAAACACCCCCACCCTTTGATCGCATTCTTTATCAATGTAATTAATCCCTTCAAATGGTTTTTCATCACCCACCAACCACTATATATAACCACTATTTATATAAAATATTAATGTTTCCAACATTCCAATGTGGTAAAATATAATGAAATAAAAAGAAACTAAATATATACTTTTGTACGGGTGACTATATGATTCCGCACCCAATAAACACTAACCAAAATTTTATATGGGTGACTATAAACCAATATCGAAAACCTAAAAAAACATTATTTCTGATATAGCATTGAGCATAAAAATTAACATTATGGTTCCAATAAAAAACCATTCCAAATGTGTTAACTTTAAAAAAAATGGAATTTATACAATTATTTATATAAAAAAATTTTAAACAATTATTTATATTCATTTAAAAAAATTAAAAAGAATGTTCTTTTAAAAAAAATATTCATTGATTTTGAAAACCATTTCCTTATGAATGATAGATTTTCAGGTAAATAGTTTCTAAAAATGAACACTTTGAAAAAGGAAGAGTCTTGGTGAGAATGGATAACTATAAAATGAACATAACTCATTAATAAAAAATAGTAAAATAGAATATGCTATTCAATTTTTTTGATATGGAATGGAAATATAATTTTAATATTAATCTCAAAAACAAAATTAAAAGTAGTGAAACTGCATAGGGAAATACCTATGTAGAAAGGATAAATAGGGTCCTAGGATTCTCATTAACTCATCCAACGACACATATAAAAAACTATCTTCATGAATGAGATGATAGATATGAATAATACAAAGTTTTAAATTAATCTTAATATCATAATATTGTCTAGTTTATTTAGTATATTAATCATACTAGGGACCAATGTCAAGGCACTTTTAGTTCTCCTAGAGCACTATACCATTGTGAGCTAGACTAAGTTCCCAATATTCAATTGTATGATGCCTATATAAAAATTACACAATGGATGTGAAATTGAATAATGACATGTTAATCAGATAAATAATAAAGGACAATAGATAAAAAACCCTCACCTCTTTGAAGATATGAGGCTTATAACAGACTAGTAGAACCAATACATAAAATTTTCGGATTCCATTGGACTACCGTTTAATTTCAGGAAAACTATATACATATTCAAACTTGAATTTGATCTTTATAAATATTCATTGGTTATTTGGAAAACCCACTTTTCATATAATATCATTCACATCCCAAATAATAATTCACAGGAAACATAACTATACATTTTTATATATAAATACCCCTACTTCAAATGCATGTAGTCCTAATTCCATGTTTCAATATGAATAAATAGGGAACATATATATATATAAATGTATATATATATATATGTGTATATAAGAAACATTAAATATATTAAATGGGTAGATACATATTTATGTATATTTTTTAAACTAAAACATGTAATTATACCTTTATATGAAAACTCGTTTAGAGCCTAAAATTCCATTATCATTTTAAACGCACACCTTATAATCCATTTTTCAAAATATCCACCAATAATGTTTCTTGTAATTTAAAACAAAATAAAAAAATATTTAATAATGGATACCTCTGATGGAAGTCTTAATAAATTATAGATCTAATGAATGAAACTATTTTCCTTCATCACAAAACCATTTTATTATTTAAATAAAATAAAATATAATGAAAATAGATTTTAAATAAATCACTAAATCATACATTTAAAATTAGTTGTTCCGTAAAACTAATTTTGACATAGAAGCATTTAATCTTTGATAATAGTGCCCAAATCAAGCTTATGGAGAGTAATCCACCTGAAAAACAAATAAGAAAAATACAAATAAAAAAATTAATCATTAAAAATAATCTAGAATTAGAGATTTTATGAAGCACTATAATTTTATTATAAGAAAAATATTCCATAAATAGTCACAAAATAATGTAAACAATATGGGACTCATGAACCTTAGGCATAAATAATCAAAAAGTAAAATAAACTATTTCATGGTATGGATTTATTGGTTATGTTCACCCTATGAATGAGTATAAAAAACACAAATACAATATTATATTAAAAGAGGTGATGTGAAGAAACCCCAACTTGAGATGATCACACAATGACTAGAGAGGATAAAGAACTTTAAAAAATATAGGATATGAAAAGGCGTATATAGGTTAGAGATCTTCTTCTAGGAATCGAGTGAAAGAGCGAAGAGAGGTTAAAGAAACCCTTTCAAGGGTTGTAAATCTCTCAGGAAAATTTATATTTTTTTATTTTTTTAAAAAATTGGAATCACTGAATGTATTGCTCACATGGTTTGGAAAATTGTGATGCAAGCATATTCGTACTTCTGGGTTTCTATAAAAACATAAATTATTGGGAAAATTTTTTGTGGATTCTATGTGGTCACTATATAGTGTGAATTTAAAATGCTATAAAAACCCTCACAAGTTTTTTTTCATGTATTATAATAATAATGATAAAATATTTTTCCTATGATAAAAACATATAATAATTAAAAACCATACCCATTTTAGCATGAAATTAAAAAATTATAACTATAATTATGTAATTAATAAATAATTAATAAATTATGGTAGGTGTGTGACATTATTTAATTTTGAGTAATGGTATAAATAAAATTTTAGGATGATTTCTCAAAATTCCCTCGACAATGAGATAGATTTGAGAACCACACATCATCATGAAACTGCCATGCATTATAAAATTACTTTTCAAACATTAAAACATTTTTTGAGGTCATGTTCAATTGAATTTTTAGTTACATGAGATTATTTTTTAATTTTAATGGAATTCAAACACAATGAAATATTTTATTCAATCATTAAAATGGAACTGTATGAATCATTTTATTGAAAGTGGTGATTAATAAAACCTGTAGGGATTAAGTTAGTGAATGGAATCTTATATTCCCAAATATTATCGATGATAATACCATGAATGTTAAAACAATTCATAATAATATCAAGGAATCTCAATGTAGATAGTAGAGCTACACCGATATCCATATTAAGGGATTGCAATTTCATACGAGAGACCATTTTTTCTTAATGGTGTCTAAATAGAAGCGTGTTAACTTGTCTGGTAAAATAAAGACATTATTTACCAACAATATCAAAAAAAAATTAATTCAAGAAATAATTGAATTTCTTCTTGACAATTAATAAATTAGTCACAAATGTTATAATGTAAATTATGTACAGCCTATATCTATATAGATTAATTAAATAAAATTCCTAATATATATGCTCACCTACAAGGGAAAAGAATATGAACTAGACTATTAATATTGTAATGATTATATCCAGATTCTAAACATCAAAGAATAATTTTCACAATATTGGATAATTTATTGGTTCAGTTAGTTTTGTGAAATCAAAAAATAGATTTGGAAAATGAGGGAACCTGATGAAGTAATAATGAATAACTACACATATTTATTTAGGAGGTGATATCCTTGAAAACATCAAGGAGTATGTTTTTTAAGAAATATAAAATATATGAAACATGATTCAATTAATTCATGTGATCATTTAATTGTAGTGACACAATAATTCAATTTTCAATTATATTTTTTTCGGAAAAAATATCTTTTTTTGATACGTTGAATATAACATTAGAACATAAAATGTTAAGAAATAGTAGAATGGATTTTTAAATTTTTTCCATTAAAATGATTTTCAAAGAATAATTTATAATTTCTTACATAACTGATTTATTATAGTTCATAATAATGTGTAGGAAACTCTATAATTTATATTATTTTATTTATCAATTGGTTGTATATGAAGACAAAATATTTTGGACGTAAAAGTATTTTTTCCATCATAAAATTGTATATTTATTACACATTGTATTTTGAAATTAAAATAATATTTATTTATAAAATATATCTATTATATATTTATCATATGTTTAATAAATTTAATTTTTATTCATATAATTTTTATTGTTAAGAAATGAGTTCGAATGAATTCGTCTCATTATTGAAATAATTAATTTCAAACAAATTATTTTCAATGCTTATTTTTGTATTTATTTTTTATTTTTTCCCATGTATATGAATTAAATTAAATTTAATTTTTATCTATTTTAATATTATCACGTAAAAATATAAAAAAAGTGGTAATTTAATTTTTATTCATTATGATTACTAAACAGTGTAAAAATTAATTACAACAGTGACGACTAAAAATGGTTAATTGGGGGATAAACTAAAACAATAATGTTTAAAATGTACATAAAATATTTCGAAATTTTTTTTTAATAATATTTATTTACGAATAACCATAATATTATAAATTTTTAAAATTTTGGGCCATATTAATTTAGTAAAACATATAAAACATAATAATATTTTAATTATTTACACGATTTCAAACCACCTTAGTTATAATTGGAAACCACATATCCACTATTTTTTACAATACATTATTCACTAATATTAGACTATAATTACACAAATACCTTTCACGATTACATACCAATATCATAATAAATATTTTATACACTTAATATGATCCTATGAAGGATTAAGATTTATGAAAAATGTGTTCTCTCGAAAAAAATGTAATTTCCATAACCAACTCATTTAATGATTATTTATTCCTAAAAATATAAAAAGTTTATTTTTTCAATACTAAATAAATGAATTCAGTATCATAAATATATTGAAATTTTAATATTCTCTAGTAACAATATTTAACCTCTTATATCCAATCACTTTAAAAATGAATGATTCACCCGTGAATACGTATAGACTGGCATATCCATGAGTAGTTTTATTTTATTTTTAACCACCATTATTAATGGTTGGTTAATATTGGTGATATAATTATTTGTATTATAATAATTATATATTTATTATTCAAAATTATTATATATAATATACCTTCTTCCTATCCCAAAAAATGGAAAATCAAAGCATTATATGTGTCTATGGATGGACCACCATCTCTATGAAAAGGTAAGGTTGATTTTTAGTCTCCACCACTCATGGATGTATTTAATTATATATTTATTGATAAATATAATAAATATATAAATATGATTATGAAATGATAAAATATAATATTTACTTGTATTTTTATTTTTATAAGAAAATGAAAATAATGTTCAAGCATAAATATAAACTATTATCTCCGTGAACAATGTAGTTTATTTTTTTATTAATTTATTTAATGGATTATTATATAAATATAAATTATAACTAAATATTATATTTATCTCTTCATTAATATTTTATAAAAAATTAAATAATTACCATGATGTAAGAAGATGAACATGTAAACTGAAACGTAAACGAAATATGGAATTGTCATCCATTGGAATGATGATGTTGATGAAGAATAGTTAATTAAAATGTGGTGAGTTTTTAAAATATAATCACATATGGTATGATATGTTTGAATATTATTCTATTGTTAGTGAATTCAAATTTTAAAACCATTATATTAGTGTATCAAACATCTATAACTAAGAGGAGATCCAACCGTGATATATTTTTTACAAAATAATTTTATTGTAGGATTGTTTATTTTAAAATGTCCATTAAAAAAATTATATGATCATATTATCTTAAACCAATTTTTTTTTTTCTAAACATGTTACTTTATTTGTTTACATGTTAATATTATATTAATTTACCTATTGTGCTAAGAATTAACAGGTAAGTTACATACCAAGCGTATCAATTTTGTTCTACTGATAATCATTTCATCTGTACCGATGTTCATTATTTTTTTAAATGATACTCTTATACACACAATAAATATTATTTGAATTCATTTTAAACTATCTTTTATTTAAAAAATATTAATAATGAATTTTATAATTATATTTTCATTATGTTATTTTTTTACTTTATTTACAATAGTGTGAAGGATGTTTTTTATTTTATACATCGTGAATGAATTTTCCCTCCTCTAAGACTATTATTCTATATTTAAATTCCTCTATATCTCTATATATTTCATTGATAAATATAATTTTATTTATTTTTTATAATAAATATTATTATTTTCTTAAAGTAATGTAAAAAATTTTAAATGTGATTTATAACTTAATTTATATAAAAAGAGATAATAACATTATTTTCAATTTTATATTTTAATTCAAAAATGAATGAATTTACTTATAAACCATAATTTTTAATGAATTAGTTGTTTTCTTTCATCATTTACTAATTCATGGAGTTGTGGTCATTAACATTCTCATTATCGTAGTCCATATAAGCCTCCATCATTTCATGAGACATTGTTTTCTCCATTATATCCTTCTTTTATGTGTCATTTATTAATATGTTAACATTTTCCTTGAATTGATTTTGACAAAAGTTTATACCATTTATATTTATTTTATTAATTAATGTAATCTTATTAATAATTTTATTTCATTAAATAGGGATATATTTTTTATTCATTCATCAATATTTTTCAATGTTTATTTATTAATAGTTAATGAAATGAATTTCTCTGACAGTTAATATATTATAAATTTCTTTGACATTGATGTGATGTGTTGGTCATAGTTATAGAAATATCCTTTATGGATCATAAAAAATAAAATAGAAATTAATATTCAACGGGTATATAGTTTAAAAATACACATTTATTAAAGATTTATTCATCAAATACGTAACAGTGTGATTTATTATATATTGGATGATTTCCTTTATAATAGTATTCAGGATATATTGGTTGATTTGTTAATGGTTACATCAATAATATCCGTAAATATTAATTTACTTTACTAATAATCCATTTTATATTATCCATTGGATGTCTATATTGTAACACCCTGAGATTTTATGAAAAATATTCTTTTTAATTTCATTAATGTCTTGTGTTGTACGCTATACCAAAAGGTTCTTGCACAACACACATCCTTGACTTGCCTTTCATTACACGCAATTGTGACCTTCCTCGATAGCGTGTGTAGTATGAAATACTGAGATTCACTAAACAATGATATGCTACTAAAATATTTTTAAAACTAGCCGTTATGAATAGTAAAACCCACTTTTTGAAATTTTTTAAATTTTATTTTTCAAAATGGACTTCATTTTTGGATTCGGAATATCGAAATTAGCATAGGGTGAAATTTTTGTACTTTTTGGATAACTTTCATATTCTGATGAATAGTGAAAATTACTATGTTTTAATTAAAAACAACTTTTTTTAATCGAAATAATTAATAGTGATAAATTATTAATTTGAGTGGTTTTAAAGTATATTTAGAATATATTTTTACAATTTAATACAATGTTGGTCATTGGATGTAATTTCACATTTAAACCAGTTATAAACAAGTGCCAATCTTTTGATAATTATTATCTCTTAAAAACACGCTATTTGTTTTGAGGAATGGAATTAATTTTTAAATTAGTTAATGTAATTGATATGTTTTGAATTTGATAAAATAGAAATCATTTTTGAATTCATAATATAAAATATAGCTTAGTCCTAATATTTGGTATTTTTCTGGAAACTTTCATTTTTTGATAAATAGTGAAAACACTAAGTGGTAGTTAAAAAAACTGAATTTTCATAAAACATAATTTTACCGCTTATGTGAGTGGAATTTAGAAAATACGAGAGACACGGTTAATATAAAAAATATGACCATTTAGGCCCACATGGATTAGATTAGGACATTTATTATTATTTTATTTAAAGAAGGGTTAAAATAGTTAAAATCAAAGTTTAATAAGTAAATAATTTTTTATATGTGGTTCTAAATAAGATAAATTCGACTATAATTATTCATTAGAAATATAAAGAAATTTCATACATAATGGAATTTTATTTTGAATTTTTAGACATTAAATAATTTAATTTATTTATGACACAACGATGATGCAGTAATTATCTTATTAATGAAATATTGACATAATTGATGTTATAAATACCCAAATAAATGTAATTTGAGACTTTTTATGAATTCCACTAATTTTAAATGTTAATATGAGATGTTATTATTAATTTAATTAAATTGGTTCGAACTAATCATTCTGTTAAGATTTTCACAAAAATCAATTACTAAATAGTGTCAAAATTGACATAAAATTGTTTTTAAAACAAATATTATATTATTAAATGTTATTTTATTCCTAAAAATATAATGTTCGGAAAAATGACTTAGATAAGGTTATATATATTAATAATAAACAATTTGGGGTTCGTTTGGCTTTTTATAGTAAGTTTATTAACCATATAGTGTAAGAACACAAGAAGACACGGTAAAAGTAAAATTATTTTACTTAATGTTAAAACTAAATGACAAGGTTAAAATAAGAACCTAAACTTGTCTAAATTATAATGGATGAAAGGATTTTTACCCATCCCTACATTATATTCTAAATAAATCAATTTGGAGCTATTTAAAACTGAATTTTACTTTATAATAAAATAATATTTTTAGTTTTCCAAAGGTGCCCCTCTCCTCCCTTATTAAAGGGAACCTCCTCCATCTCTTCCTCACACCACATTGAGCCTTAATGCTCGGCCAAAACCTGCCATATTATCTTCTCCACTTCCCTAGAAACATCCTAGATGTCTTGGTCTTCTTCAAAGACCAATTTTAGTGCCCTAAGAGGAGGACTCAAAGAGGCGCTTCAAAGAAGAGGAAATGTCTGTTACCAATTCGTTCAACTTTATTTTTTCTTCCACTTCTTCTTCATAGGTTGCTTCATTATTAAGTAATAACATCAGTATCACTAATATACTGATATGTCATTATAATTATGAAACAACCCTATTTCACCATCTATCCATCCTACGGAAAATGAAATCACCGCATGTGCGTACGTACGAAATACCGTCTCCACGCCGTGGTGTAATCTATTTTCCACCACCACCTTACATGGATGGGTATAATGGTGTACATAATAACTATATATTATTATTGTAATGTGATATTGATTCTGAAATATTATATATACACTCCAATACAATTCCACGATCATGAGAACGATATCATCGCTCGTGCGTACGTACGAACTACCGTCTCCACAACGCGATGAGATTCATTTTCCACGTTAACCATTCATGAATGATTATAAAGAATATATAATCATGAAATATATGACATAATAATGATACTGGTTTTATGTGTATATATATGTATGTCATATACTTAATTCCATTCAACTCAATAAGGAAACGAAAACATCGTTCATGCGTACGTACGACCTACCGTCTCCATGAACGGTGTATTTGTTTCCATTTACTGATTTATTATATATATGTATATTCTGAATATATATTATATATAAATCATGTTTTATATTCTGGAATTATGTAATCATTATCTATGTAATCATGTTAATGATTACAAGTCAAAACACGGAAGACAAATGAAACGATTTTACCCAAAATGCTCTTTAACGTGGAATTTACAAAAGAACGGGTAATATAAAGTCATAAGTGAATGATATATAATATCATAACAATGAGTATGATTCTGGAATAAGTCAATTACATTATTTAAATCATTATAAAGGAGGTTCGGACACTTACAATGAAAATCGGACCTATGTTAAGGGATAATTTTGCAAATCTCATATTGTTTATCCGAGATTGCATGTACGTAAGTATTTACTGGGGTTATTGTTACCATCCATGTCCATGTTTTCTAAAAGTGTTTTTATGTATGTTTAATTTCCTTTTTACCCATTTTGAATTTTACTACATGGTATGTAAGGAATATTTCTTTTGTTTATGTTACAAGTTACGTTTTGACTTTTCCAGTAAAAGTACGAGAAGAATGTTTTTTTTAACTTATACGACACGAACGGATTTTTACGTTTTTATAAAGCCTTATTTACATGAAGCTTCCTCCAAAATATTTCATTACTATTTTCAACAAAATCATTTTCTTTTTAAATTCATTGACATTTTGTGAAAAGAAAATGATTTTGTAGAAGAAAAGATATTTTCCATAAGAATTCATTTCAAATGTTTTATCAAAACCATTTTTCCATCTAAGATGAAATTATTTCATATGTGTATGTTTCAAGTATAATGTCTCTATTATTTACATGGTTTCACTTTTACTATTATGAAATTATATCCATTACTTTTATATGGATTATGTGATGATGGGATGATGTTTATGAAACCCATTTTATTTGTTGGGTTATTATGAATGATGTTTGTTTATTTTGTGGCACAAGTAAGAATGATTTGATTATGAGATGGGTGGGACATATATCTCCTTCCAATGCATTAGTTAAAGATTTTATATCTCTTGAGATAGACATAGATTGAATGGTAAGTTAATCTGGTTCAGTGTTATAGGACTGAAATGAGGAGTGAACTCGATTCAGAAAGGGACTTTGTCCACTAAGATAGTCTTGGCAGTAATGCCTTGGCTACTATGGAAATCATGACATGGGCTGAATGGTTTCCACAATTACATGTTTTATTCCCATTCTATTTTATCATGATTTATGTTCCATTATGATCTATGCCTTATGTACATCCATGTTTTTTGTCGTTGCTCAATATTTTTAAACATTATGTTCATGTTTTTATGTTCAATTGTATATGGTATGTTTTGTTTTATCCATTCTTACCATTACTGAGCATTTGAGCTCACCCTTTTTATGTTTTCTTTTCACCTGGATTAAAAGAAATGTTTTAGGTAAAGAAAAAAAGTGGAAGATCTTTATGGGAGATGTTGAAGATCTTTCACCACGTTTAGAAGATTACGTTCCATGTTTCCAAATACACTAAACTATTATAGTCCTTGTGTGTCTGTTTTTGTTATATATTAAGTATTCCGCAAAAGTAATGTAATTTCCATGTCCGTCGAGCTTCGGATCTCTACAGTTGGTATCAGAGGAAAGGTTTAGTCAACCTTTGGAAACTAGAATGTGAGAACTTTAGTGAGATCCCTAGAGGTATTTCTAAGGTATGTCTAGGGATGTCCCTAAGGTTATGTATACGTATAGGTTAGTGTCATATAATTACGCTAACAATCATAGAATTAATCCTAAGATGTTAGATATTGAAGTCGCTACCCCATTATTATATTGTTTTCCATAGCATGATTTTTACCTCTCACACTATTCTTTTTGGGTTTTAGAAAATGGCTCAAAACAGGAAGATTCATGATAATGGAGGATATGACGGATATTGGAATGATATTATTCGTGAGAAACCAAATGAAACGGGATTTGGAAGTCCAAACATCGTTATTATGCCAAATCAGCAATCCCATAATATGATCAATAATATCAACATTGGTATGTTTCCCGACTCAGATAATAAGAGAAAGATGGAGTTTCATGATGATCATAGAGGAAAGAATGTTCAATTTCCCTCATGTAAATCTTGTGGGAAGAGGCATCAGGATGAATGTTTCAAGGGAACTGGAAGATACGTTGGGTGTGGAAAAGAAGGACACAAAGCTAGTAAGTGAAAAGGAAATGGTTCAGTTAACACCATGGATGAGGATAATGGTATTTCTATAACATCAACAATGGTTAAATGTTTTAAATGTGGATTGTACGGGCATTATGCAAACTAATTCCCAAAGGTAATGTCTCAGGAAGAGAATCAGTACGGTCGTATGGGTAGTATTTATGTTGATGATGATGAAGAGACTACAAATGATCTGTGAGTTGAAAGAATTGTTGACGCTCTGTCAATGGTTTAAGAATGTAGTGGAATGATTACATGTTTATCAAGTGTAATGTTGTATAAGTAATCTCATGGTACTATAGAATAAAGAGACATCTAAGGATTGTTACACGGTTGTCTTTCCTTGAGTTTTGAAAGTGTATGATTAATGGTACCAGTATCAATGAAAGGTTATTCAGATATTTTTTGAATGTAGATGATATGCACATAATGATGGTATAGTTAATGTTTGATAGTATTCATGAGCTCATGACTGATATAAGGAGAAGGATATATCATGGTTAGAGTATATAGAATATTTTGATTTTGGTATGAGGAAAGAGTTAACTTCTGACAGCATTCATGTTCTCACTAAGGTTTAATGGGGATTCATATTTCGATAGAATACATGATTAAGATATTCACAGGAATGGAATGTGACCAACAAGATATATGTGGGATAAAAGATGGTATTTACATGCTTGGTTGATGACATTTCAAGTAAATGTTTTCTATATATTATGAGCTTGTACCGAAGTATTTTAGATAAGCCTAAAGATTGGAATGGATTATGTTGGACATAGTTAGTATTGTTTAAGGATAGAAATTTTTTTCTCGATATTATTTATGGGATGTTATAGTAATATAGCTTTAGAAAAAGGACAACCTGCAGGACAGGCGACAACCCATCGCGTCGGACAAGGCTGTGGAATCGAACCCACAACCGAAGTGCGACTGGCCTTTATCGCCTACCACTGGCCTATAGGAAGTCCATGTTTAGTATAAACATGTTTTATTAAATTAATCAGAATGATATATGAAGTATAATTCCATTTTTGGAACCATATATGATGAATATCACTATAGATGGACTTATGTATTTTTTGATATCTTTTCTAAACATCTGTTTGAGACAGATGGAAGGACCCATCATTCTATCACATGATCTGCTAACACATCACGAATAACAAATTAAACTTCATTTAATTAAGGGATGAAGTGGAAATTGTTCAATTCACGAACAACAGTGAGATTGTACCAAAATCATGTAAGTATTTCTTTTCATTCATCAACTTTAGGGATATAATCTTGAAAACCAAAAAAGTTGTCTTAGTGAACATATATCCGATGAATCAGATGGTAGCTTATATAATCACAAATCTATGGCTTTGTGATTGCTGGCTTTTCCATCGCCATGTTCTCTACCACTCTTCATCAGAACATTGTGGTTAGATTTCTCTTCCATATCCATATTTCACCTATGTGGAAACCCAGTGATTAGTTTATTTGGGTAACCTTTATTTTTCATTCTTTTGTTTTTAAATATTGGTTTTGGTAGACCTTTTTATGATGTTGGTTTCTATTAAAGAAACTTTCGAGTAGTAAACCATTTATAACCCCGATGAATTTTGAGGGCGAAATTCATTTTAAGGGGGGTAGAATGTAACACCCCGAGGTTTTATGAAAAATATTCTTTTTAATTTCATTAATGTCTTGTGTTGTATGCTACAATAAAATGAGATTGCACAACACACATTCCTGACTTTCCTTTCATTACACACAATCACGACCTTCCTCGATAGCGTGTGTAGTATGCAATACCGAGTTTCACTAAACAATGATATGCTATTAAAATATTATTAAAACTAGCCATTATGAATAGTAATATCCACTTTTTGAAATTTTTTAAATTTTATTTTTCAAAATGGACTTCATTTTTGGATTCGGAATATCGAAATTAGCTTAGGGTGAAATTTTGCTACTTTTCGGATAACTTTCATATTCTGATGAATAGTGAAAATTACTAACTTTTATTTAAAAAAACATCTTTTTAATCGAAATAATTAATAGTGATAAATTATTAATTTCAGTGGTTTTAATGTATATTTATAATATATTTTTACAATTTAATACAATGTTGGTCATTGGATGTAATTTCACATTAAAACTAGTTATAAACAAGTGTCAATCTATTGATAATTATTATCCCTTAAAAACATGCTATTTGTTTTGACGACGGGAATTAATTTTTAAATTAGTAAATGTAACTGATATGTTTTGAATTTGATAAAATAGACATAATTTTTAAATTAATAATATCAAATATATCTTGTGCCTAATTTTTGGTATTTTTTAGGAATCTTTAATTTTTTGATTAATTGTGAAACCACTAAGTGGTTGTTAAATAAACTGAATTTTTCATAAAACTAAATTTTACTGCTTCTGTGAGTGGAATTCCGAAAACATGAGAGACACGGTTTTTATCAAGGACTAAAATGTGGTTCAATGAGATGAAAATAATTTTTGGTGAATAGTAACTTCTTAATTTGTTTTACCACGGTTAAAAGTAAATAGGGTAATTAAGGGTAAAAAAGATATTATTATTACCCTAAAACATGTCCTATTTCTATTGGATAAGTGTAATTCGACCAAAAACAACTTTATGAATAAATTATGACCATTTAGGCCCACTTGGACTAGATTAGGACATTTATTATTATTTTATTTAAATGAGCGTTAAAAGAGCTAAAATCAAAGTTTAATAAGTAAATCATTTTTATTATGGGGTTATACATAATATAAATTAGACTATAAATATTCATTATAAAGATAAATAAAATTACTACATAATGGTATTTTATTTGGAATTTTTAGACATTAAATAATTTAATTTATTTTTGACACAATGATAATGAAGTAATTATCTTATTAAGGAAATATTGACATAATTGATGTTATAAATACCCAAAGAAATGTAATTTGAGACTATTATGAATTTTACTAATTTTACCTTTTAATATGACATGTTAGTATTTATTTATTTAACTTGTTTCGAACAAATCATTCTGTAATTATTTTCACAAAAATCAATTACTAAATAGTGTCAACATTGATATAAAATAGTTTTTAAAACAAATATTATATTATTAATTGTTATTTTATTCATAAAAATCAAATGTTCGGCCAAATGACTTATATAAGGTTATATATATTAATAATAAACAACTTGGGATTCGTTTGTCTTGTTATAGTATGTTTATTAACCTTATAGTGTAAGAACACAAGAAGACACGGTAAAAGTAAAAATATTTTACTTAATGTTAAAACTAATTTATAAGGTTACAATAGGAACCTGAACTTGTATAAATTATATTTTATAAGAGTATTTTAACCAATACCCACCTTATCTTCGATATAAATCAATTTGGAGCTATTTAAAACTGAATTTGGCTTGATAACAAAATAATATTTTTAGTTTTCCAAAGGTGCCCCTCTCCTCCCTTATAAAAGGGCACCTCCTCCCTCCCTTCCTCAGACCACCTTGAGCGTTAAAGCTCATCCAACCCCTTCAAAATTATCTTCTCCACTTCCCTAGAAACATCCTAGTGGTCCTGGTCTTATTCAAAGACCAATGTTAGTGCCCTAAGAGGAGGACTCAAAAAGGCACTTCAAAGAATAGGTAATGTCCATTACCGATTATTTCAACTTTATTTTTTCTTCCACATATTCTTCATAGGTTGATTCATTATTAAGTAATAACATCAGTATCACTCATATACTTATATGTTATTATAATTATGAAAAAACCCTATTTCACCATCTATCCATCCTACGGAAAATGAAATCACCGCGCGTGCGTACGTACGGAATACCGTCTCCACGCTGTGGTGTAATCTATTTTCCACCACCACCTTACTTGGATGGGTATAATGGTGTACATAATAACTATATATGATTATTTTAAAGTGATATTAATTCTTAAATAGTATACATACTCTCCAATACAATTCCACGATCATGAGAACGATATCATCGCTCGTGCATACGTACGAACTACCGTCTCCATGACGCGATGAGATTAATTATCCACGTTAACCATTCATGAATGATTATAAAGTATATATAATCATGAAATATATGAAATAATAATGATACTTGATTTATGTGTATATATATGTATGTCATCCACTTAATTCCATTCAACTCAATAAAGAAACAGAAACATCGTTCATGCGTTCGTACAGCCAAGTGTCTCCATGAATGGTGCATTTCTTTCCATTTACTGATTTATTATTTATATGTATATTCTGAATATATATTATATATAAATCATTTTTTATATTCTAGAATTATGTAATCATGATCTATGTAATCATATGAATGATTACAAGTCAAAAGACGGACGACAGATGAAACGTTTTTACCAAAAACGTTCTTTAACATGGAATTTACAAAAGAACGGGTAATATAAAGTCATAAGTGAACCATATATAATATCATAACAATGAGTATGATTCTGGAATAAGTCAATGATTATACAGGAGGTTCAGACACTTAAGAAGAAAATCGGTCCTAAGGTAAGGGATAATTTTGCAAATCTCAATTTTTTTTCTGAGATTTCCTATACGTAAGTAATTACTGGGGTTATTGTTATGATCCATGTCCATGTTTTATAAAGGTGTTTTTATGTATTTTTAATGTCTTTTTTACCCATTTTTACTTTTACTACATGGTATGTAAGGAATATTTCTTTTGTTTACGTTACGAGGTACTTTTTGAATTTTCCAGTAAAAGTACGAGAAGAATGTTTTTTTTAACTTATACGACACGAATGGATTTTTAAGGTTTTATAAAGCATTATTTGCATGAAGCTTCTTTAAAAAGATTTCATGACTATTTTCAACAAAATACTTTTCTTTTAAAATTGCATGCAATTTTTTGAAAAGAAAATGATTTTGAAGAATAAATGATATTTTCCTTAACAATTATTTTCAAATGTTTTATCAAAACCATTTTTCCATCTAAGATGTGTTTATTTCATATGTGTATGTTTCAAGTATAATGTCTCTATGATTTACATGGTTTCACGTTTATTATTATGAAATTATATCCATTACTTTTATATGGATTACGTGATGATGGGATGATGTTTATGAGACCCATTTTATTTTTTGGGTTATTATGAATGATGTATGTTTATTTTGTGGAACAAGTATGAATGATTTCATTATGAGATGGGTGGGACCTATATCTCCCTCTAATGCATTGGGTAAATATTTTATATCTCAGGAGATAGACATGGCTGGAATGGTATGTTAATCTGTTTCAGTGTTACAGTACTGAAACGAGGAGTGAACTCGATTCAGAAAGGGACTGTGTTCTCAAAGATGGTCTTGGCAGCAATTCCTTGGCTACTATGGAAATCACGACATGTACTGAATGGTTTCCACAATTACATGTTTTATTCCCATGCTATTCTATCATGATTTATGTTCCATTACGATCTATGCCTTATGAATTTCCATTTTTTATGTCGTTTCTCAAGATTTTTAAACATTATATTCATGTTTTTAAGTTCAAATGTATATGGTATGTTTTATTTTATCCATGCTTACCATTAATGAGCATTTGAGCTCACCATTTTTATGTTTTCTTTTCCCCCAGAATTAAAAGAAAGGTTTTAGGTAAGGAAACAAATAGTGGAAGATCTTTATGGGAGATGTTGAAGATCTTTCACCACGATTAGAAGATTACATTCCAAGTTTCCAAAGACACTAAACTATTATGGTCCTTGTTTGTCTATTTTGGTTATGCATTAAGTATTCCACAAAAGTAATGTAATGTCTATGTACGTCAAGCTTCAGGTCTCTACATATGTTGATATTATATATGGATGTACGCTGACCTCAAGTTGTTGATTAAATATAACGAGATTTGATTTTGAACTCTTCCATATCTATTTTATACTATTTTAGCATGTTATTTTATATTGTATATTACCATTAATGATTATTAGATCTTATAAATTATTTGTTTTCTTGCCCAAATATATTATTAATGATTCATTGATATATTTAAAGGGTAAAATAATGTTTCAAAAGATATATTAGAATTTTATTAATGTAATTCTCTAGATCATATATATATCACGTTTTTTGAAGACTAGTATTCTTAGTAATTCATTGTGGTTAAATCCCTTATATATTATACCAATGTAATGACGTAGAACATGTATAATGTTTAATAGAGTCTGGGTCATTAAATTATAAAAAAAAATATTCAAAAAAATTATATAATTTTTATAATGAATTTAGGTAAAATATCATAATATAATGATAAGCACTTATTTTAATGTGAAATTGATTCAAATTAACTAATATAGTATCCATAAAATATTAAATTTTACAATATTATGATGGTATTAATATTTTATTATTATTTTAAAGTGATATAAACAACGTTATGAATAAAATTTAAATAATATTAGTATAGATATTATATATTATTCAAAACAAAAATTACAATAATTTGATTGTTGTCAATAATTAACTGTAATATAAAACATGATTTAGTTATATCGACGTTAACATTGGTATACAAGCTTTGTTAACATATTTGTGGAATGTATTTTAAAGTAAAGTTTTCAAATTTATTTAGACTTCAATATTTTAAATTAATGTAAAACAATATCTCTAAAAGTATAATAACGTAGTACCCATTTTTTATAAATCATTCCAACCTATTTAATGTGATTAAATAATAAGTTTACACTAATAAATCAGTGATTTTGATTCATATTGATGATGTAAATAATATTCAATGAGATAGAATGTTCATTATGAGTTATATATGGATTGATGGTTATGATTATATAAAATTTATGGATGTTTTCATTGATATATTTTCATCATTGGTAATATTGATAAAATATTCACAGAATGATAAATATTAAATGTAATCATATTTTTAAATAAATTGTGAAATTATTTTTGTTAGTGAATGTGTACATATATTCAATTTATTTAACCTATAAGGAAATTTATTTCTATTTCAATGAGAGTATATATGATTTTTTTTGATTTAATATGATTATATATAAGATTTAAAATTTATTATCTAAAAATTAAATGATAAAGGGTTACTATTTACATTTAACATTGAATAATCCATAGTGTTATCAAAAATAAAAAATTATCTCTGATGATGAAAAACAATAAATATGAACCATTATTTAGTCATAGTGATATAATAATAATGATTTGAAATTAATTTTATATAATGTTTACCTATAAAGTCATTATTTTTTATTGATATTTTCTACAATATTTTAAAGTGATATTATAAATTAATTTATGTTGTATGATAAAAATATATAATTTTTTCATTGTAATACTTAATTATGGAATAGCTTTATTGAATATTATAACAACATAAATTCTATATATTCAAATATGATGATTGGTATTTCAATATTGATGATTGAACATCAACATTATATAAGAAATTATCTAAGATAATAAATTTTTCAGGATTAAAATAAAATTACAAATACTATATCATACTTAATACTAATCAATTAAATCATATATATATTTCATTGGATTAAATTATGATATTATCATTAAGGGATGATATTAATTTTCTAAATTGAGAAGTTGTTTCATATATAATATGTTTAAGAAATATATTGTATTTAACAAGATCCAAAAGTTTAAAAATCTATTAGCTATTCCTATCACTCATTGTGTAACATTACCAATTTCAATGGATTTATTATCTATTCTCTGGTGATGATGCTCCTTTATATCACCAATCCTCTATTACCTTTTACTTTTAATTATCTTTTCCATTATTAAATACTTCCCTTTTAATAAATTTCTCATGTTTGATTTCTTATTTGGGGGAATCGTCCCCTTATTTACCATATATTTTCTTTGTTCAATGGTTTCTTGTTCTTAGGAAAAGACAAATACAACTAGTTTTATAAAGTAAATGGTGAGATTGATGATGTGGAATTTCATGTATCTAGATGAATAATGAATGATATAGGAATTAAGGTATGAGCATTATCCAAGATCATATCAGTTTAGTAGGATATGAATTATTCATGAAATTATATCCTTGAAATTTTATAATTTCAATAAAAAATTTGAATTATGATTGTCAGTGTTGATGGATTGTGACTATCAGCATTGGTATCCCATTTTTCTCTATTTAGATATTCCCCCAACTATAAAACAGTGGATTATTTTAATATTATAAAATATAGATTTTTAAATTTAAAAAATTAATTGGAATAATCATAAACCCTAATTTTTGTAAAACACATTTATATTCATTATGATATAATCTAAGATAACTCTTCAAGTATAATTTTGATTCTTTTTTATATATTCAACATTTTTAAGAAAGATTACAATGGACCTCAACCTATAGGTTTCATTTAATTTCATGTTAAATATTTATGAAATGAAAATAATATTTTCATACTATGGATGAATAATGTTTGTATCAAGAGGGTTATTTATATTTCATAATAGATTTTGAATGATAGAATAATCATTATGATTGAAACTAGATTGGATGGGGGAATTGTTGATTTAGATGTTGGTGAAAACTCTTTGATACAATGAGATATATTTTAAATTTTGAGGATTTTTAGCTTGCTCCAAATGTATTGAACATTTTTTTTCAATTGATATAATTGTGTTTGTGTAGATAGCTTTGCATGGATTTTTTTTGGGTTTCGTTGAAATTGATTGTAATGGTTGGATTTTGATCTCAAATTATATGTCAGGTTTGTTTTGAATAAATCATATATTACATGAGTGGGTGGTACAATATTTAATGGGTGATGCGAAAAAAAAACAATTCCCAGTATAGAACAATAATACATTGTTTTTTTGTTGTAGTTGAATGGCCCATTGTGATGGATTTTGTGTTCGGTGGGTAATTTTTTATTTAAAATGATTCATGTGTAACTGGAATTTTTATGGGTATTTTTCACGAATCTCATGTAGCTGGATCAGTTTTCCTGAATTCATGGATTTGGACCCTTCATGTGATTTTGGTGATTTTTTGGGCTGCACAACATTTGTGTGTTTTCATTAGGATATTCATATGGGTAATAGAACCATTTTATGGAATCATATAATAATAGAATATTTTTACAGTTCATATCTCTTTATTTGTTGTGATGAATTCTATATCTACACTTTGATGTTGAGTAATTGATGGGTGTGGCTGACCATTGTCATTCATAAAAGTGATTTTTTTTATATTAGTTATTGGGATTAGAGGCATGTCCATTATAAGTTATAATGTGTAGTACATGATTTTAGAATTGGCCATAGAGATCAGGGTTTTGATTTTATGATGTAATGATTAGGATACATCTTTTTATGGAATCAACTTATCAGTTACAAGTGTGTAACCCTTGTGTTTGATAGAATTCAGGCATAGTAAAATTGGTAGGTGAACGATTTAGGTGATAATGGGATTACAATTTTTGTATTAAGATAGTATAACATTTTAGGATCATTATTAGACAATTTCGGTAGGTATGAAATTGGATTAGGATAGTGGTAGGGTGATCTGATAGTGAGTCAGATTAGTGATGCATTAGTGTTTGAGTAGAACATGGAAATTGAATGGATCAGTTGTGGAATCACCCATGGTATTACAATAATAGTCTGGTTTAGTCTTCAATGTGGGTGTCTAATCTCTCTTACATTGTTATTAGGTGATAAAGAATCATTAATTTTTTAGGTGATATAGAGTTACATTAGTGACAGAGTTAATTTTCCTTTTACATATGTTTTTCAAGGGAAGGTAAAACTACTATTGTTGCATTGAATTTTATGTAAGGATGTGGATACCACAAATGGATTGTTTTTTAGGAAACGATTGATGTGGTTCTATGATAAATATATGGATTAAAAGGATAAGTTGTAATGTCTGAGAATGTTGTTGGGAGATGCATAATTTTAGTGTTTTAAATTACTGTAGTTGAGATAGAATGAGTTTTTCTGGAACTTATTATTGAGGTATATAAGGGATCATGGTAGAAGCACTACCATGAATTCATGGGAATGATAATTTACACGGTGTGTATTTTTTTGAATGATATGTATCCTTAAATGTTGTTTATTCATATATTATTATTTTTTGTGGTGATGGGTTCATTTTTATAATTGGGTCTTAGAGTTGTACACAAAGTGTTTATATAGATATAACTGTCTTTTTGGATGGGATTTGAGTTTTAGTGAATTCTTATATTGTTCGAGATGATGTTGCAGTAGTGGATGTGGGAGATCTACTATATATTTTTGTAAAATAATTAACTAAATTATAGGTGGAATTCAACCCATTAACTTTTGTTCATATGTTTCTTATTGGGCTACGAATGGGAAACCCAAGTAGATAGTCATTAACCAATATCATTCTAAATTTGAATAGGGATCATTCCGTTAAATTTTTTTATGAAGTGGGATATATCAATTTCATACAGTATTGTTAATAGATTTATTATTTATTCAATCAATGAAATAATGTTGTGTTATCATTTATTAGGGACATATAGAGATTACTTTTGGGAGTATTTGTTGAATCTTCTCAGGTTCATTAGGTTTTGGCTACTATAACAGAATGGGAGTGATTAGTTTTATAATGAATTATTCCCTAAATATACCTTTAGTTTGATTAATTTATTTGAATTTTTATCAAAAAAATCTTAGTATAAATCTCATATGGACTTTCTTATTCTCTATTATTGATTTATCTTGATTTTCTGTTCATCGAATAGAATTTTTAATGGTTGATGTCATTGGAACACTATGAAACCATATTTTATATGGAGATTTCATTTTTGGAACATAGTTTATTTTTCAAGATGACATATTAATTTCATTATTTTTAATTCACCGGATGTTACATTTCTTAGCGATTTGTAATAGGTTTTATAAGGGTTTCGGTGGAAATAATCATCAATTCAGAGATGTAATCTGGCAATTTTTATGACTTATCTATGGGCCCATTATTGAATGGGACTTCACCTTTTTCTCGTGTATTTTCCACAGTGAGATTATCTAGTGGGTTCACCGTGTAATATTAAAATTTAGGTATTTGGTTTTATTTGACTGATTAGTTTGTTTTGTATTTTTTGTTGATATAGGATATCATGATATTAAAATATATTAGTAAATTAATATGATGAATTATAGAAATGTCTGTTATGGTAGTTGTAATTATTATTACATTACATCCTGGCCCTTTTTTAATGTTAGGTTCATATGTGTGCATTGGTATTATATTGTTACATATTCCATTACATGGTTTATTCCTCCATTGATTTTGATAGGATCATGTAGACATAATTTTATCATCGATGATAGATCATTGTAAATGATTAAATGTTGGATCTTTAGATGAAAGAGTGTTAGTGGACCTATTTATAGTTTTATTAGTTGTGTGAGATTTTATTTAAGGTGAAATGATGTTCCTTTCCAATGAGATAAAACATGATTTTGATTAAAATATAATTTTAATGAAAAAATCATGATTTGAGAATTATGTTCTCTAATTCTTTATAAAAAAAGAAATAAGTTTTCTAAAGGTATTTTTATGGGATTTTTCCAAGGGACATGAATGTGAAATAACATGTGAGTCCTTATCTAAGTGACATAAATGGTTTTTTCAATGACATTAAAAGGAAATCATAAGGGATTAATTGATCTAGTTTTGGTCACTTTTACATAGGGTTATTGATTCAATATTTTTAACTAATTGTGTTATTAATGTTGTTCCCATTTGTGGTTACATGTTGTTTTCATTGACACATGATGATATGTCTTACATGTGTATCCATGTAAAAATGTTTCATTTTGGTTTTATTTTGTAAGTTGATCGGTATGCATTTGGAAGAAACCTTGGAAGGCTGAGGTTGAGGTTTGTATTTTATTGATACATTAAAATAGGTATGTAGGTTTGGAATCCAACCATTTAATAAAATAAATATGTTATTACATGATACTAAATAGAAGTGCCTTTATTGTTTTTTTGGTGTTCTGGAACATAATGCATGAAAAAAAATACTTCATATCCACTTTAAAATATTATTCCTGGGTTCAACCTCAGTGAAATTTACTGAATCCCAAAACCTATGTATATACATCAATGGAAAATGGTGAGCATGGGGTCTAGTAAAGAATAATCTAGGGAAATAGTTAATATGAAATCATGAGTAATATCATTATGAGATATAGAATTGACTATGAAGTATATCATAAGAAAATTACACGAATTATTAAATCTTCACATCATTACATCATTTAAATGATAAATAAAAAAGAATTTCACAAAGTTTTCCCCATGCTTTTATAAATAAAATCACAATGGATTTTCACCAAGGTATCGTAAAACATGTCATCAATGGATAATATTTATTTATTAAAATTATTAGATAAATATCCTAGAAAACAGTTTATGTATCATAATTTACTGTGAAAAGTATATATCCTAATTAATTATTTCATTAATATCCCCTGGAGAAATCAATAACGAGGTTCTAATCAAAATCATTGCATAGAAAAGAGGTTAATGAAATGATAATTACGTCACTTTTAACCAAAACAAGTATTGTGGGATTATTTTGTGTAAATAACCAAATAAAATAACTCATTATTATATCTATATGAATCCCCCATGAAATTAAATATGATTGTTTACTCATAAATATACAATATTGTAGATTTTTTTACGTAGAGATAATATTTTAGATGCAAATCCAGCCGCATTAACGGTATAAAAGATCATTTTAGAAAATGGTAAAATGAGAGGGTGGAAAGGGAATTACAATGATGAAACAAAAATTAGATGAAATGGTATAGTCAAATGGGTATTAAATGAAAGTAACCATAATATTAAAATATATATAAAAAACTAATATTATTAATACATATTTTGGCATGGAAAATTAATGTTTCCACAAAGTAATGATTTAACGGTAAAGTTCCATTTTAGAATTTTGAAGGTTACTTATATGTTTAAAAATCCCTTTAAATATATTGTAATTATTGATATAAAAAATTATCGTATATTACGATATGTGTTATGGATTATTAATTATTATGTAATTATGATATAATTATGAAGTCACTAAACATACCGAAAAAAACAAAATTATTTTGTACTATACACGAATAAATAATGTATTTTAGAAAATAATCATAAATTCAGCTGAAACAAATTTTAACATGCTAATTTCCAAATGTATGTTTATTTCATTTCAATAATTTTCAAGATATTATATTTTAAATGTTGAAATATATAATATTTATTTACTAAAATAATAGATGGTTTTACGGTGCAATCAAATTTATGAAAAATAAAAACTTTGTATGAAAAAATAAAATTATATCATCATTATTTTGTAAATAGGAGAGTTTTTTATAGTATATTTCATTAAAATAAATTTTATTCAATGAAAAATCAATTTTTATAAAAATTATGTCCTATATTAAAAGTAAATGATTTTTCTAAAAAATTAATTTGTCCAATTCAACTCAATTATGTATAACATTTATTTAAAAAAATATTCAAAAATTGCAATAGATGAAATAGAAATATTATTTATACAATGGAATTAAACATTAACTAACAATGTACAACAATCATGACCACTCATAACACTCACGTAAATCCTATGGTTATTTTATTGGATGGTGTTATATTCTTGGGGTGGCTCATCTAACATCAACAGAGTAATAATTTGTATTAAATTAATAATCGATTTTATGAGATTTGGTTCAATCATTACTTTTTGAAGCTCACCTTGGGATTCGTCAATGGAAAACAAATGTGATGCAATATATCTTCCATGTCCTAACAAATATAATTTATACGACACGCTACTACTAGTTGAGGCCACCACTTTCTCTTTTATAGTAATTATCTGTTTCTATTACTACATGTAAATATTAAATATATTGTTTAAATCATTACAAAAGTTTATAATTATAAATGATCACAATTTATTGTAGTTATATAAAGTAACTATAATATTTTTCCAATGGTCATAAAAGGGTCAAATTCTAAATTTCACAATTCCCTTTGTTTTCTATAATGATAAATTCATTAGGTCATTCATTATT
The DNA here is from genome assembly GCA_963277665.1 of Viscum album. Classification (NCBI taxonomy): domain Eukaryota; kingdom Viridiplantae; phylum Streptophyta; class Magnoliopsida; order Santalales; family Viscaceae; genus Viscum; species Viscum album. The sequence continues at coordinate 1,719,523,106 of OY728130.1, forward strand.
AACAAAATCAAATTTCGATGTTGTTAATTGAATTACTATTATTTATTTATTTATGAATTGTTGGGGGGATGGTTATAATAGATTTTAGTGATCCATATTTTACCATTTTGATGACTAAATTATTAATCATTACTATATAGAAATATTTTTTTCTATATAATATTATTAAACACAAATTTTATATGAAACAAAGTTAATTTAAAATAACCGAAGATGTTATATTCTTCACCCCTTTAGAAATATCAACATTAAATGTCAACACATAATATTGGTTAAAAATGGTGATTCTATGTAAAGACCTAGAATTTCCATTTAATTTTATTTAATTAAATGATAATTTTTCGTGTCTGCGAAAATTGACTGCGCTTGATTCCGGGGCCCGGAGTGCCCGAATTGAATTTTTGAAAATTGTTATTGGTACATTCTGAAAACATTAAAGTGGGATTTTATATCTTTTGAACTGGGGCATGGAACTATAATCTGAGGGCAATGTTGAACTCACATCGTCAATATTTACATAATGAGACCTTCTCCTCGACCGCAGTAGGTCGAGGGTGAAAGATAGTTTTTGGTCATTTTGTGGGAAAATAAAAATAAAATTATTAAACATTTTATTTTTATTCTTGAAACATCCCATGTGTAGGTTATGGTAGTGGGGACCACCCGATCATAAACCCCAAATTTGAATTCCATGAGGCGGGGACCACCTGACCACTGTTAGTTGGGGAGAAACCTTTCAACTCCATCTTTAATGAGTAGGAGACTCTTGATCATCCTCTACATTAATTTTTCAACTTGTGTTTTTGTACCAATGTAATTTATTCCTATGATAAATTATATTGGCACTGATTTTCCTTTGGGTTGGAAAAGGAGAGAGCTCTTGGAGGATTAGATTTTTCAATTGAAGAATTCCAATGATGATCTTATTATATGAATGATGAACGCCAATGAAGAGATTTTTCTCCGAATGAAGAATGAAAATGATTAAATTATTTTCTTAATGAAGAATGCCATCAAAAAATGTTTTTTGGAATCAACTAATAGGATAAAACATGGACCAAAAATTGAGGAAAACACTGACGACGCTGACGTCCATCTTTTCCCATTAATTCGCCTTATTCCTCATGAACTCATCAACATCATCAAGTGAACTAGGAAAGAGTATATTTGTATATGATTTTCACTTCCCATGTAATTACCTTCTAATTATTTTATGAAGGTTCTAGTGGAGATTGAGGATCGATAGGAGCTTGTCCTTCTTGGATGGTTGATACCTCTGGTGTGCATTCGTTGGCACCAAAGGAACCTCCAAGAGGGCTCATGAGAGCAGAACGCTGAGATGCATACTCAATACCCTCAATTGTTCTCTTAGAGTATGTTGTGACATACAGGGTGGTAATTCCCTCAGGTGGGGAGAATGTAAATACCCATAATTTTCATGTAATTTTTTTAATTAATTGATAATTTTACAAGTATGTGAAAATTGAAGGCACATGATTCTAAGACCCGGAGTTCCCTGAATGAATTTATGAACTTTCTTACATATAACATTTGTAAAGTTGAGAGCGGGATTTTCAGTCTTCTAAACCGGTTCTTTGAATTGAAATCTGAGGGCACCGTTGAACTCTCTTTGTCGGTATTCTTTTAAAAAGACCATTACATCAACCGTAGTAGGTTGAGGGTGAAAGACAATTTTGGGTATTTTCATGGAAAAATAAAAATAAAATTATTTAATATATTATTTTTATTGTTGGAACCCCCCATATGTGGGTTATGGTGGTAGGGACCCCCTGAGAATAAACCTCCTATTTGAATTACTAGAGGCGGGGACCACCATACACTTCTCAATGAAGGAGAAACCTCTTAACTACCTATTTAATGAAGAGGAGCCACTTTAACTTCCTCAATATTAATTTTTCCAAATTCTGTGTGTGTGGAAAATTAATTTCTTCTAATGTTCAAATGATATATCTTTCATTCAAGAACATTAGGTTAATCAAATGTTCATTTACATTTTAATGTTTTATCCTAAATTAATATGTGGATAATTTGCATAAATAGACAAATAGATACTCATACATAAAGGTCACTAATATGCAGATGAGCTACCGATATAGAGTGGTCACTAGTATGTAGACAATTACCGTTACACTTGAGCCACAAATAGAGTAAGTTTACCGGTATGCAGAAGTCATCTGATAAAGAGTGAAAACTATTATTATGAAGTCTACCATTACAAGCTCTACTATTTGGGTCACTGGTACATATGTCTACTTCTACTATGATCTATCACTAAAGGAAGTAACCTCTACATATAGTCACTGGTATTTGGAGCTACCACTAGAAGGAGCTACCGCTACATACAACTACTGTTAGAGAGACCACCAGACACTCGACATAGTGTCATTTCATTAACATCGATTATTAGAATCAATGATCATATTTGGCTAATTTAAGGCATCTAATATTAGATAATGATAGTTTTTGGAAAGTCATGAACTCTACCTCGTACAAATCAATCCTATTGTTGGAGATCATGGAATATAAAAGGGAACCTCAAGCTACTGGAGAACTAGACTTTCAACGCACATACGAAAAAAGTTTCTGGATATACACGAGGGTATCCATACATATAAGATGAAGGAAGAACACATGATTAACCTATAGAACCTAAACATTCAATGAATGAAGAGCTTAAATGACTACAACTACACTCAAGCTAATGAAGCTGATCAAGATGGACATGAAAGTCAAAGAAAAAATGAATCTTTTTTTTCAAAAACCAGAGAAGGACTCAGAGAAAATTTTAATCATTCCCCAGATCTTAGAGATTCAATGAAAACACATAAAGCATTATAAACTCATCTCTATTTGTTTAGATCAAATTTGTTTCATTTATTTACATTTTGAGTAATGTGTGTGCTATGTATTTTCGGTACAAACTATCTCCTGTGCTGAACTGGAGGATTTATAAATCCTCACTCGATATTTCAATTACACTCTTGTATCCCACATTCGATATTGGTAGAGGTCATGTTTGACCTGGACAACATGTGTGCTTTTGTTTATATTTCCCACGTAGTACTGTGGTAGAGGTCTGAGGACCTGGACATTCTGCGCACAATTGTAAAACCCCGATCCAGGGCATGGATCATAGTTTATATAAAACTGTTTGAGAGGACAAAGTCTCTGCTTGAGACTGAACCTCTTGTTTAAAACTGATGTGCATTTTTATTTTAGTTAAAACAATTTTGAATATTCTGCTGCTATATACTTTAAATATAAATCTATTTTAAAGTTACTCTGATAGTTAAAATAATATGTGTTTTTAATTATTGTAAATTAGTAGGTTAGTAACTAAAGCTAATCTAATCTTAAGATTAGATTAATTGAGAACCAATCAATCTCTCAAGAACCTAACTGAACGTTTACATTGTTAAAAATTCACTATAGTTTATATTTTTATTAATATTTGGAGATTTTACTAGAAATATTTTAATTCAAAAATTTTTAATAGGAACTCAATTCACCCCCTTGTTGAGTATTCCTCTCCGAAAACATTTGGTATCAGAGGGTTGGATAAAAGATTTTCAAAAAACTCTGTTTTTTAATTATGATTCTAGTTGTATCTTAAAGATCTTAAATTTATCTTATTTCTAAATTTTTATCTCTATAAATACATTTTCTCAAATATAATTATGGATAATAGATTAGAAGGTGAAGCTACCAACATGACACCTTTCTTTAATGGTATTTATTATACCCAATGGAAAATAAAAATGAAAATTCATTTAGAAAGTATGTCATTTGACACATGGAATACTATAGAGACTTTGTACAAGATTCCAGAAACTGTTATAACTACTTGGGATGAACCTATGAATGCTTCATATAATAATAAATATAAAGAAATTAATGCCCTGTAATGTGCTTTTGGTGATGAATAATTTAATAGAATATCTTTTTATGAAATCTGGGATACAATTGTTGTTTCTCATGAAGGAACAACCAATGAGAAAGAGATGAGACGAAACACATACACTATTAAATATGATAATTTTAAAATGAGGCCTGATGAACCTATTTATGACATGTATCTTTGGTTTGATGAAATTTTTAACACTACGGGCTCACTAGGAAACGTTGATCCAGCAAATGAGAAACTCATGAGAATACTTAGATGTCTTCCAAAAAGATGTAGAGGATCATCAGTTTCAATAAGAGAATCTTCTGACATATGTTCACTACCTGTTAAAGAAATAATTGGTATCTTGATGATGTCTGAAGAAGAGTTAAAGGTAACCAAATAAGAATATGATGAACCAAGAAAAAAATCAGTAGCCTTTAAGACCTCTACATAAAAAATCAATGACAATGTGAAAATTCACACTACACGTGATAGTTTATGCAGTGAAGAGAGTACATCTGACAATGATGCTAAAATGGATCAGATAGCCAAATTAATTAAGAATTTTTATAAGAAAAATACTTTGTTTTCAGAAAATCCAATTATAATGGAATGTATGACAATAAATTTCATTAGAAGAAGGATTTAAAAAGGACTGATAAAAGTGATGACACAGTCTGTAACTAATGCAAGAGGAAAGAACATGTAAAAGATAACTGTCTGATGTTAAAGTACAAGAAGAAATATGATTACAAGGACAAAAAATATAATAATGCTTCGAAAGAAACATAGAGTTCTTTAAAATAATGTTCAGGTGATTCTAATTCCACTCGAGATGAAAAATCTCAAAAAGATAATATGTGTTTCATGAAAAATACATCTCCCGTAGCATTGGATACTCCTTCTTTAAACTCTTTTTATTCAGGAGATGATTCTAATTCTAATTCTGAAAACATGTCTAGTGAAGATTTATTTGAATATTTTACCATGCTAGAGCATAATTGCAATAAGTTGAAAGGAATGTATAAAGCTTTAAAGAAACATCATTTTTTAATAAGCATTGTTATATCTTCACTAGATGTAGAAAGTAAAAAATAATTCTAAACTACTCAAGGAGAATATTAAATTGAAATTTTCTAATGAGAAACTCAAGAAATATTTACAAAAAATTACTAATGTAAAGGACCCTCTTACTCAAATTCTAGGAAAACTAGTATCACTAGAGTATACTATATATTTTGGATATCAGCCTGGATAGAGACAAATTATAAAGAATATATTTATTCCTAAATTTGGACAATAAGCTAATAGTTCTAGTTCTGAGAATTATTATGTCCTAACTAGATACTCATATAGTTACTGGTCAAAGAATGCTTATCGTTCAAAATATTATATATATATTGATTATATGAAACCCATTAGACAAATCTGGGTACCAAATGTTCTTCTTGCTAACCTCTCTAGACAAAGAAAAACCTAGGTACCAAAATCATTTTCTATCTATAATTGTGTTACAGAAAACCTCATTAAAATGATCATGTATAAAGACATGGTACTTGGAATGTGGATGTTCAAGACATATGACAGGAGACCATTCATGTTTATAAAGTTTATTCAATGTTGATGGAGGATATTTCACCTTTTGGGATAACTTAAACGGAATGATCATCGGCTTAGCCAGATTGGTAACACTGATTCAAATTTAATTTATAATGTTTTATTTGATGATGGACTAAAGTGTAATATATTAAGCATATCTTAGTTGTGTGATGCTGGATTTAATGATATGTTTGATAATGATTCAGGTAATTTTTTTTTCTAAATTTGATTTTTTTTAATACATTAATAATTGAAAAATTTTATGTTATAGATTTTAATTCTGTAGCTATGAAAAATATTACCTATTTATATTCTTTTCATAAAGAATCTTGGTTTTGGCATTTAATATTAGGACACTACAATATACACTCACATAAAAAACTGACTAGGTAGAACATAGTTAGAGACCTACATAAAATTGAATTCCTAGCTGAAAATGTTTTTAATTCATCTCAAAATGGAAAGGAACATAATGTTTCTTTTAAATCAAAGAAATAAGCTTCATCTTCTACGCCTCTTAAGTTGGTTCAATAGATTTTTTTGGACCATCCAACTTTTCTAGTTTAAATGGGAAGAACTATGTATATGTCCTTGTAGATGAATTTTCTAAAAATACTTGGGTATATTTTCTGGCTCACAAAAGTGAATATTTATCTTACTTTATTAAATACTACAAGTGTGTAGAAACCATTATTGGGCTTAAGATTAAAACCATGATAAGTGATCATGGTCGTGAGTTTTAAAATCTTGAGTTTGAATCATACTACTCACATATTGGATAATATCAAAACTTCTCTGTCTGTAGGACACCTCAGTAGAATGGTGTAGTAGAAAGAAGAAATATAACTCTTTAGGAAATTGCACGAACTATGCTTAATGAATATGATTTACCTGTTTATTTTTCGTCTGAAGCTGTAAATACATCTTATTACATTATAATTAGAGTTTTTATTAGAAAATTACTTAAGAAGACCCTTTATGAATAATGGAATAATAGGAAAACTAAAGTTAGTTATTTTAATGTTTTTGGTTGTAATGTTTTTATTCTGAATACTAAATATAATACAGATAAGTTTTCATCTAAAAGTTATGAAGCAATTTTTTTGGTTATTATTTAACATGAAAAGACTATAGAGTTTTTAATAAAAGAATCAAATGTGTGGAAGAATCTGTTCACATCAAATTTTATGAAACTAATCCTCATGAACCTAAACCTTCTCTTGAAAATAATGATGACGATTTTCCTATTCTGAACCATAATGATAAAATCTCTGAACATGATGTAAAGAAGACTAGTTCTATAAAAATATCAGACTCTACTACTGGTGAACAAGAACCTAGAGAAGAAATTGAAATTTCTAGTCCCATCTTTACTAGATCAACTCGGATTATAAATAATCATCCTTTATATAATGTTGTAGGTAATCATAATAGTGGCACACATACTAGATCCTCTCTAAGAAACAAGGTTGAACATCAAGCTTTTTTTTCACAATCATAACCTAAAAATATCAATGATGCTATCAATGATTAATTTTGGGTAATTTCTATGCAAGAAGAGTTAAATCAATTTGAAAGAAACAATGTTTTGGAATTTGTGGAAAGATGTAAGGAATATTTGACCATAGGCACAAAATTGGTGTTTAGAAATAAGGTTGATGAATCTAGAAAAAACATTATAAACAAATCTAGGTTAGTTTTACAAGTTTTCATTCACGAAGAAGGAATTGATTATGAAGAAACATTTTCACCTGATGCTATATTAGAAGCCATTGGGATCTTACTTATGCATCTCATCTGAATTTCAAGTTATATCAAATGAATGTTAAAAGAGATTTTCAAAATTGTTATATAATTAAAGATGTTTTTGTTGAAAAACCACCTGAATTTTCAAATACCCATTTTTAAATTATTGTTTTTAAACATTCTAAAGCTTTATATGGTTTAAAACAAGCTCCAAGATCTATGTATGATAGACATAATAATTTTATTATTTCAAAAGGTTTTTCTAAAGGAATTGATGATCCCACTCTTTTTATCAATGATATGACCAAATATTTTTTGATAGTACAAATATATTTTAATGATATTATTTTTGGATCTTCTAAAAAATATTGTACTAATTTTTCAAAGATTATACAAAATAAATTTTAAAATAACTTATTGGGAGAACACAAATATTTTCATGGATTTCAAAATTTTTTAAAATAGGAATATAATTATTCTAAATCAATGTATATACATAGAAGATTTATTAAAACGTTTTTGGTTATATAGTAATAAAGGATGTGATACACCTATGAGTACCACTTCAATGATGGATATTGATGAATCTAGGAAACAAGTAGATCATACCAATTACTAAGGTATGATTGGAATCTTACATTACATTACTACAAGTCGACCTGATATTAAGTTTAGTGTATGTATATGTGCACGATATCATGAAAATCCAAAATAATCACACTTACTTTTTGTAAAAAAGATTTTCAAATATCATAAACATACTACTAATTTAGGTTTATATTACTAAAAAAGAATTTTTTTTGATTTAACAAGTTATTTAGATGCTGACTTTTCTAGATTCAAGTTAGATAGAAAACGCACATATGGAGCGTGTAATTTATTGGGAAAATCCTCAGTATCTTGGTGTAGTAAGAAACAGAATTCAGTTTCATTGTCTACTACTGAAGTAGAATATATATATGCTGATAGTTGCTGTGAACAGATTTTGTGGATCAAACTCACTCTGTTAAACTATGGATATAATTTTATACATGTTTCTATTAATTGTGATAACACTAGTGCAATAAATATATCTACGAACCATGTATCTCACTCTAGATATATGCACATTGATGTAAAGAACCACTTTCTAAGAGATCACTATCAAAAGGGTGATAAAAATATGGAATATATAGGCACTGAATGTCAACTAGCTGATATATCTACAAAGCCTTTATGTTCAAAGAGATTATGTTACATTAAACATGCATTAATAATGATCAACTAACCTTAAACCTCACTGTTTGAAAAACCCTCATTGTTAGACAAACCTCGCAGTTAGACAAACCTCACCGTTAGAAAAACCTCACCGTTCGACAAACCTCACTGATAGACACCCCTCATCGTTAGACCAACCTCACCGTTAGAAAAACCTTACCATTAGACACACCTCACCGTTAGACAAGACTCTCCATTAGATAAACCTCACAGTTATACATAACACCCCATTATAGAAACCTCACCGTTTGGTTACTTCACTAATAGTGCACACTGTTATAATCCTCACCGGTAAAATGGTTAATGATATATTGCGATGTTTTAATTTTTTTTTTGTTTTAAGCCATGCCAAATTATAATTTTAATGTATATATATATATATATTTTATTTTGTTTCAATTCCTAAATGATATATGTTGACTCTAAATCACATTCAATCCACTGCAAATTCCACCCTTCATAGTCATCACCTACCCAAGCCTCTGAAATCATGCGAGCAATAAGTTTATTGATCAGGAAATTTCCTGAGTTAAACAACTGATAATTGATGAAGATAATGAGCAGAGTGCGAAGCGACAAAAAGCCAGTTTTAGAGGCATTGGAAGTAGTAGTGGTACTAGTAAAGAGAATAGAAAGTCCCAGAATCTTCATTTATCAAAGAGGGAAATATTAATTGAGAAGGAGCTTTGTGCTGAGTGGTTGATGGCAAGAAACTCTTTGATTTTGTGGATTTTAGAAGAGAAAGGATGGCTATATAGTTTTTAAAACCAAAATAGGCCTTATTACCCGAATCTAGTTATGTAATTTTATGAGTTTGTTATATTTGAATTTAATGATGATGAGAACATGATTATATCTATAGTAAATGATAAGGTGATATCTTTTTCATCTACTGAATGGGTTAAAATCCTGAATGTACCTCCTGAATGAGAGTATGGTTTTTCATCTAAATTATTACCTACAACTAATGACCATTTTGATTATGATGCGGATTTTATTGAGTTTACTACGAATGGATCTCCTAGAAAAGTGATTGATTATTAAATGGAAGGTGAAAAGAGATTGTTGTTTATGTTCATTCAACGTGTTATTATTCCCATGAGTGGAGATTTTTCATCCCTAAAGTTTCAGAATATATATTTGATGTATTTGTTTAGGCATGGAGTGAAAGTCAATCTATGTAGATTATTGTTGATACAGAAAAAGATATGACCATGCCTAAATCAAAGACAAATAATTTCTTCTTTGCTAAGATTATTTCCATTATGTTAAAATTCAATGGTATTTCTGAATCTGGGGATGAAACTGTTATTGTTAATGACAATTTCTTCATTAGTATGACTATCTGCAAGTATATAAATGTAAGATGGAACCCTTGGAAGAAACAATGGGTGAATGATGTTTGTAAATTGTATGATAAATTTAATCATGTGGACCATCATTCTAGGCCTAATAGTGAGAGGGATCCTAGTCTAGGACCTGATGAAGATGAACCGGCTTATAGTGATGTTGAGGATGTTGTTGATGATGAGTATCATGAGACTTCAGTGGAAGAAGGAGGAGACCCTGACCTGCCTCCTAGCCCTATACTTAAATGTTTTTCTTATAGAGAGGCTAGTAGTCCAACAAAAATACCCAGAATATAATATGATTAGATATCTCATATGACAGTAATTTGAGTTTGAGTCTAGTAATTGGGAGTTCTCCTATGCCTGCAGAGGTTGTTTTGGTTGAGATGATAGAACCCACACCTATCCTTGATGAGACTCTTATTGTTGAAATGGAGATGGTTGTGGGTTCTTCTTCTGAGAAAGACATGCCTACTGAGGCTACTATTTATGTACATGTACAATAGAATGCACAAATTGAGGGAGATCCTCCCACCAGACATGGTAGTATATCAGTTTCTCATGATATTGAATACTGGGCAGAAGACCCAACTTTTGTAGTTTTTGGTTTGGACTATCCTGATTCTGAAGATGAGACTCCCATTAGAAGACCACATGTCAGTTCTAATATCCTTTCTAAGACATTAACTAAGGATTTAATATAAAAATCTGACCTATAGCAGTTGAAGTATTATCTCAAGACCAGTTTTGTGGAAGAAATGAGAAGAATGGAAACCTCTTTAATATCATCCATTCAAACATTTATGGTTAAATCTCTATCAAGTATTTCAGATGAAGTCAAGACCTCCCAGATTCAAGTTTCAAGCATGGAAGAGGATGTTGAATATCTAAAGAAATAGGTTGTCTCTATGGAGTCTTATATGAGTTCTGAATGTCATGAAGACAGGGATTTGACATTTGTGAAAAGTATAGTTTTCCATATGGTATACATTTTTGAGGAATTTATGAATTCCATGAAGCAGCATGTCAGCACCCAGGACCTTGTTGTGAAACATCTCATTAGTGGTATGAGAAAATATTTTTACGAAACAATAGCATTTACTATTTCACCTCTGAGTGCTCACAGGCCTTCCTTAGATGTTGATCAGATTAGAGTTGTGATGAGAGAAGATCTTGGACAGTATTCCACCAGTAGCTTTGTAGACTCTGCTACCTTGACCAATGGGGTGACTACCACTAGGGATATAAGAAATTTTTTTAGGATTTTATGATGGAGGCCACTACTTCTCAGAATGAAGTAAAGGACAATGTGGATTACTATTTCCAAAGGGTCTATACTAAACATTAGTTGAACAATCACTTCAGTCATTTGTTAAAAAAATTTAAATTACCTCATGTGACTCAATCCATTAGAGAGATTGTGAGTAAGCTCATTGAGATGACTCCTGGATTGGAAAAATTCCTGAAAAAAAGGTTGACTTCAATTCTTCTATGGAGAGAGGAGGATGGATTATCCTGGATTTCAGAAACCTCATGCTTCCCTTTTTGAATGTTTATTCTCAGCTAGTGATTATACCTCAAGAATTACCTGCATATGGCTCTATTGATTCTACTTTTCAGATGACCCCAGCCCAATCTATCAAAAGCATGACATCAATGATTACTCAGAGGAGTACTCACTACAGGCCAGGAACAGTTCAGTTTATCAACCTACCGGAGTCATTTCTGGAGTTTCCAAGCCATTAACTGAAGCTAACCAGCCTGAGTCTACCTCAGATTCTAATCGAAAATCCAATGTGGACATTCATAATTAGGATTGAGTGGGTCTATATGAATTTGAGATGGATCATTTGTACCTTTTATATTGTTTTTTTAATCCTTATGTAATTTTAAGTCTTTAATATATACCATTTTTGAAATCTCTTTATCTCAGTATTTACCTATGCTACCTATTTAATTTATATCTCCTTTACATTTAAACTATTCTCTTTTACCTTTGGTCCATACATGTATTATCTAATTTCCCTTTGATAAACAACTTTATCTCTTATCATTGAACTCGGATTCCCTATCTTTTCTGTTCTCTGATACATTCCTTACATCATTATATTATACCTACCTTATTTTTTCTAATCCCAAAAGGGGAGAAATATTTCCCAAGTGAGAGAATTGACAATGGAGGAAGATTTTTTATTAAAAAAGTGAAATATGTCAGACATGGATATTAATATTTTATTTCTCATTTTTTTATAAATCAATTATTTCTGATTCATTTGAAATTGATAATTTCTATTTATCTCTAAAACATATAATTCCTACGTTGGAATACACTAACAAATAAGAACAATTTTATTTTAGTCTTATAAATTTGGATTACCTACAATAATTTGTAATAATTCAAAAGGGGGAGATTGTTGGACTCACCTGTTTTGATAATCTCAAATATGATTAATTCTGTTTTGATAATCCCAAATGATGTTTATTAATTAAACATTTCATTAATTTAGTTATTGTTTATGTTATTAATTTCAAAATATAAATAATGTTGAATGTGTTCAAATGATATATATATCATTCAAGAACATTTCGTTAATCATATTTTCATTTACATTGTAATGTTTGATCCAAACATAATCTGTGGATAGTTTGCATAAACAGACAAACCGTTACTGATACAGAATGTTCACCGGTTTGTAGATGAGATACCGATACATAAAGGAGACTGGTATGCAAATAGTTACTGTTACACCTGAGCTACCGATAGAGTAAGTCTACAGGTATGAAAAAGTCAACTGAAACAGAGTTACAAATACTATTATGACATCTATTATTACAAGATCACCGGTATAGGTCACTTGTACATAATTTTACTGCTAAAAAATACTACCGCTAATGGAAGTCATTGATACATATAGTCACCTATTGTTGGAGCTACAGCTAGAAGGGGCTACCACTAGAATGAGCTACCACTACATACATCTACCATTACAGAGACCTCTTGACAACCAACACTATGTAATTAATTTAACATTTTTTATTATAATAAATAGTCATATTTGGATAATTTAATGCATATATTTTTAATTAATGATAGTTGTTAGCTTGTCAGGGACTGTACCTCGTACAAATCATTCCTATTTCCTGATCTCAAGGAATATAAAAGGGAACCTCCAGCTACTGGAGAACTAGTCATTCAACGCACCTATGAAACTTGTTTCTGTATATAAATGAGGACATACATATATAGAACAAAAAGTATGAACACATGCTTAACCAGTATAACCTTAACATTCAAGGATTGAAGAGCTTCAACGACAACACCAACACCCAAACTAATCAAGCTGATCAAGCTGGATGTGGATGTCAATGAAAAAAGGACATTTTTTCAAAAACCAGAGATGGACTCAAAACGAATTCTGTTTAATCCATGGAGTCCACAGATTCACTGAAAACACATAGAGCATTCTAAAATCATTTATATTTTTTAGATCTATTGTGTTTCATTTACATTGAGTTCTGACTGTGTGTGTGCATGTTATTTTAAGCACACACTGTCTCTTGTGCTGAACTGGATAATTTCTAAATCCTCACTGAATATTTCCCTTACACTCTTGTATCCCACTGTGGATAGTGGTAGAGGTCATGTGTGACCTGGATATCCTATTTGTTGTTGTTTAGTTTTCCCACGGAGAACTGTGGTAGAGGTTTGAGGACCTGGAGAGTCTGTGCACTGTTATAAAACCCCGATCTAGGGTGTGGATCATAGTTTATATAAAAATGATTGAGAGGAATAAGTCTCTACTTGAGACTAAGCCTCTTGTTTAAAACTATTGTTAATTTTTATTTTAGTTAAAACAATTTTTAATATTCTGCTGCTATGTACATTAAATATAAATATATTTTAATATTACTCTGATAGATAAACTAGAATGTGTTTGTATTTATTGTAAACCATTAGGTTAGTTTCAAAATCAAATCAAATCTACAGAAAAGATTAACTTAGAACTAATAAATCTCTTGAGAACCTAAATGAACCTTTACACTATTAAAAATTCACAATAGGATAGCTTGTTATTTAAATTGGGGGATTTTAATAGAAATATTTTAAATCATGAATTTTTAATAGGATCTCAATTCACCCCGCTCTTGAGAATTACTCTCTGAAAAAAATGTAAACTGATAAAATTGATCCATATAATTCAATGAATGTTCTAAAAATAGTTATTGTGATAGAATATCATCAATAAATAGAAAACATACTTTTATGACAAAATATCATGTGGAAAGAATTCTATATCATGATTAGAAATCTTGATGGAAAAGGAAGAACATAACTTAAATAGATATAAATACATGGAACAACATTACTTCTTTGTCAAAATGTAGAACCCTAACCTGATTAGAACCCATTGATGTAACACATATCATCATTGTTGGAATCCAGAAATAATTATAGACAAATAGATTTAGGTTACCTCACAATGATTCATTCGTGTCTTCAAATCCTTTTAATGTCTTGACATTTCTCACCCTGTCTTTGGCCACAATGGGGATGAAACTGTAAGCCCCAAATTATCTTTTTATGTTCAAAAACCATCCCAAAGACCCCTATTCACAAAAAAGGTTGATCCTCCAACTCAAAATCCCTATCCTAATTAATGTTTTTCATTTTTCTATCATTTTTTTGTTTTATTAATAATATAATATTAAATAAATTTTCATACAACAACTGAATTTATATTAATGTTAAATTAAACTCTAAAAAATATATAAATAAAAAAATTAATCAATATATATTATATTTAAAATTATTTTCATTTTAAAAAAATGTATTTCTTTTAATTATTATTAATGTTACCTTTAAATCCAAACATTATAAAACAACATTTATAATGATATATTACATATAATAATCACAATAAATAATTTATTTATTTATTAAAAAAATAATTAACAAATATTATATCATGAATATCAATTCAATAAAATATGATGTTTTCAAATTTATATTTTAATTTATCTGCAGCCAATCAAAATCATTTATAAAAGACATTATTTAAGAATAACATCATTTTATTTAATTATATCATGTATTTAAATAGATATTTTTATAATAACTTCATAATTTAAAAAAATATCAAATTTATGAAAAATAGTTTTCAGTATATTTTTCAATCTTAAAATAAAATATTTATTTTTTAAATTAAAATTTTTTTTATAAAATTTTAAAAATCTATTTTTCATAAAATAATTATTAATCTTTATTTATAATTTCTCATAAAATTATATCTCTGAAATAAAATGAAATAAAAATCATCAAATATTATTTTGATAAAATCACTTAGTATTATAAAGTTACACCATAAATTCATTTATTTACATTATGTTTCATTTATTATACACTCTTAAATTTTTAAAATGTTACCTTGTTCCCCCTTAATTGAATTTTACTCTCGAAATTTGTCTATCGTACATAAGGAAATTCAATATTTCCATCATCAAAATAATGTAAAACATAAACCTCCACACATTTAGTGTTTATGATTTAGATAACATATAATATGAAAAGTTGTCTAGAACTTTTCTCTGATACCAACTATAAAACCTTAAACCAATACTTCTAGGTTCAGCACATATATATTATCAATATTATTTTTTTGTAAGAGAAAATAAAAAAATACACCTAACTTATTATATGCTACGAACATTTAGCAGTCTAGGTTTTGGACATGTAAATACCTTCTATACAACATAAAAATGTAGTAAAAAATATAAGGAAATAAAAAAATACTTCACATGCACTAGCTACTCAAATAAATTATACTTAATTTGTGAATATAAATTTAAAACACATAGTGGGAATTATTTTTCCCATTAACGAGTTTAAAATGTCAAGTGAAAACAAATTTTTGAAATAATTTTATAAAATATTATAATCCATTGAAATTTATTTTATTTTGGAAATGATTTAGAAATAAATTTTTTTTCAGAAAACAATAATAATTATTTTTAAAATAAAACCATGAGGCTACTTAAAACATTGAAGGTTGTATTGGGCCTTCCCACATGAAGGTAGATGAGTTGACATTCCAAATATATAGCTTATTTAAAAAATTCAACCATCATTTTTTATAAAAACCATTATATATATATATATATATTCATTTTCCACTAGATTTTTTTATTCTATAATAATGCAGTAAATACACATACATAATAATATTTAAATTTAAATTTATGTATAATTGTAATTCTTTTATTGGAAATCACATTAGAAATGCTACAAAAAAATCTCATGATACATAAGATTCTCATATTTACATGGAATGTTATTTAAAATCTATGTATATAAAATTTTATTCATAATGTAGTAAAAATATGTTATAGAAGGTGGTTTGGATAAATGAAAAATTATACCAATCCACTTGATTACATGTATATTCATTTGTATTTACAAATATAGATACGTATATTCTATCATGAATAATAATCTAAGTATTTATATTATCATGAGTTATAAATGACACTGATATAACATGATTTCATTTCATAAAATTTTGTTATTTTTAATATTTACTTTCTTAAATAAATTAATTACTATTTTCAACAAAATAAATATTCATAATTAATTAATTTATGAATAATTAGTATTTTCAAAAATAATACATGTATCTCTAAATTTTATAATTTATTGTATACATGTATGCAATATAAATTTATAATATAGAGCACACACCTACACATATAAATATATACCTAATTAATATGGTGTTCGATATTGAAAGTATTATATATATATTAAAATCATAAAAATATATATATAATATAATAATAATTTATTTAGTTAAATAATTCTTTTAAATGGAGTTTGTACTTAAAACACTGAAGAAGTGTAAATATATTCTCAGGGAAAAATATTTAATAACTAAACTATTTGAATCAAAATACAATGTCTAAAACATTAATATTGTTAATAATAATAATTACCTTGAAATAAAAACAATAATAAAAATATAAAAACAATTTCTTACCTTCATAAAAATTTGAATTCCATTTTTAAATTCAAACAGATGGGATGAAATTGTTTTTTTGATAAAAATCATAGATATTGGAAACATTTTAGTAATATTATCCTTACTATGGGATATCATTAGATAGGAAAACACAGTAATGTTATAAAAATTGGAATGATTATTATTAAACCATTATTTAAAATAAATACCCTTAGTTAAATTAGACAAAATTTGAAAATCACCAGCTTCTAACTCTCTTCATTACTCTCTATAGAGAAAACTGGTTTTCCAATGTGCATTTTCATACAAGTATATCAATTTTGTAGACATATAATCTATTATTTATATAGTGATATATATATATATATAATCAACCGGTAAATTTATTTTATAGATCTGTATAAGGAACAAGTAGTGGGAAACAAAATGAACCTATAATAAAATGACCAAACGAACTATTTTTAAAAAAACTAATAAATAGAGTTGAATGAATATACAACAAAAAAATTTTGAAATGAATGCTGATAAATTTAAAATAAAATATATCTATTTTTTATTCATTGGTTCATTGTAGTCAATTTATCAAAAAAAAAATCCTCACAGTTAGAGAAAAAATCAATATAAAATTACTAAATAATGATGATAGATAAAAAATGGTTTCAAATTGATAAAATCGGTTAAAAAAATATAGAAAAGGGATTTAATATAGAAATTTTGGAAGAATAGAGTAAATTAATAGATAACACAAATTTACGATGAGCAATCCTTGGAAAAAAGTATATAAGAAGATTCAAAATCAATATGAAAAAAGGCATTAAATGTTCACAATACTTGAAAAAACATGCCTTCGTTGTCAAAATTTGAAACCCTAACCTATATTAGAACCCATCAGCATCACAGGAATCATATTTTTTGGCAGTTCGACTCTAATTCGGATGAATCCAAATTGGAAACAGCACCTAGATCCACGGTCACCTTTGACTCCTCCTTAGTGGCTCAAGATCTCCCTCTCCATGGCTTCATCTTCACCAAGGTTAAAGCTATTAACCTTGATTTAGCATATATATAGTCGAGATCCATTATAATGACCCCATATACCTAATGGGTTAATCCTTCTATTTGATAGCCTGATCATGATTGTTTTTTTCTTTTTTTCTTGTCCTTTTTTCAATCATTATTTTTCCTTTTTTATAATTATTAATTTTATATAATTTTTTATAATAATTGAATTTATAATTTTGTTAACTAAATTTTTAAATAATATTCATAATTATAAAAAAAATTAATAAAAAAAAATTAAATTGAATATAATTTTATAAAAAACATATTTCTATAAATGTTTGTTAATATTACCATTAAATGAAAACCATATAATCATAATTTATAATAATATAAAACTTTTAATATTACCATTAAATATTATTATTATTAATATAATATATTACAAAATATTATTTCATGAACATTAATTAAATAAAATATCATGTTAAAATATTTATATGTCAATTCATATACATCACATATAAATCATTTCAAAAATTATTTTAAATAAACGTATTTCAATTTTATATAATTGTAACATGATTTTTAAAATTTATATTTAGAATTAAATGATAATTACAAATAATATAAAATTTATTAAATAATGGTATTTTTGTAGAATTTTGAATATTAAAATAAAATTATTATTAAAATAAATAAATAATTTAATAATATTTTAAAATATATTTTCCTTAAAATTATAATTATTTCATATTAATATTGTATTAAGAAAGTCATATCATGGAAAAAGAAAAAATATAAATATAAATAAATTTTATTTTGATACAATTACTCATTTTTATACAATTTATTTTATAAATTAATTTATTTAAATAAGATTTCATTTATTATACATATTTTTATTTGTGGGATATTACACAAATGTCATTTAATATCTTATTAAACCAAGAAAACACCAAATAGTTGTTACAATTTTATTATAAGTCCCCTATACCATAATCATTTTATTTGAATGATTAACTACAATTCCTTTATTGGTTCCAATGCTCCGAAATAAATAAAATTGTTGTGAAGAAAATTGATGTCGACTAAATTTATGAATTAATATATCATTTATCAGAGTTCTCAATATTATGATTCGATGATCCCCATTATCCTCACAACTTTTATAATATATAACAATATCATCAATAAAACTACATAAATTTTATAAAGGTCTTCCGTAAATAAATTACTAATCAAATTAGAAAATATAGTAGTAGCATTAGTAATGATGAAGGCCATAACAAAGAAGCTATAATTGCACATATCATGATCAGAAGGAAATATTTGAAATATCTTATTTATTCACCCTCAATAGATATATCATCACACAAATTGATAGATACACAATATATATTGATATGAAAAAAATTCATGTTTATATTCAAAACCCCCTCTAATCAATACACACACTTTAATGTCTTACATTTTTATTTCATAATGAAAAATACATATTAAGATATAAAAATAGAGTAGCTTCTTGACATAAAATCCTTATTATGGTAGTAATTAGGATGTAATATATATGATTCCATATATTATAGTACAAATTATAATTAATATCGTATATATGTTATTTTTATTCCAAAACACATGTGGTTTTAGCACAATCCCCCCAAATATCATATCCCCTATTTATGCATAAATTTCAATGGGTATTAGAAAAATTTAATATATTGGTAGAGGGGTAGTTCCATTATAATTGATCCTATTATTGTTGTCATCTATGTCAGACTTACCATTCACATCTAGATATTATTCAAGACTTTGTTGTAGTGATACCCTATATTATACTTATTAGATAGTTTTTCTATTTTGTTAGGAATATTCTCAATTTCATGGAAATTTTTTTTTCTATTCCTATTACATTTTTCTATCAAATTATATTTTATTTGGAAATATAATTTAAAATTATTTCTGAACGTTCTCATTATTCTTCTTATTTTCAGATATTACATGCTTTTTATTCACTCTTTCAAAATATAACCCATGAGTAAATGGTTTGTTCATTGACACGGAACATGAATTTTGTTCGGGCATTATACTCCACTAGAGGGATCATTGTTTCTCCACGATGTAATTCTTTACGGATTAACATGTGATACCAAATTGGAGATACTAATTTTATTTTTCATTAATAGTCATGTGACACACCGGTTCATTTTTCATCTATGATCATTTATTTTTTGGGTGTATAGTTTTAGTTATCATGACATGATATGCTTATACTTTTCTCTTATAACCAAGGTTTCTTCCATTTTATTAGGTATTATATGTGTGAAATGATATTAGTTAATTCTGAACATTATAATTTTCCCATATTTTTATTCTCTATTTTTTAAAATATTTTTTTCACCAACTATAAACCTATTTTCTACATTAACTAGTATACTTTCAAGATAATATCATTCTTGATTTTCCAAATGTGATGAAGAATCTCTTGTACATTCATTTACATTGTCTTTTTTACACTGATATATATATTTGTAAAATGAAAATATTATCACAGATGAAACATAACATATTAAAATCATACTCAATTATAACGTTTTTAGATTAGATATTGTGGTGGAAATTTTTATACTTCTAGAATTATTCCCTTAGGGATTTTAGATATATCCATATTATTTTCCCTAGTCTTATACTATATAAATATTTCATGGATTATATATTCCATTAATTTATATCATTACCTTTATTTCATATTTAAATAAATTATGATTAAATTTTTCAATTGGAAAATAAAATGATGAAAACTATTAAAATATGAATATTTAGATCATATTGATCATCTATACATATAATATTCAAAAAAAATAATGTATAAAAAAATATATAATGTTTATGATGAAATTTTCATTTTAAAATTAAATAATATTAATCAATGATATAAATTAAATTAAGAAAGTAATGAATACAATATGTGGTATTCAAATGATGTATGAAACCATTATACATGCATGGAATTATGGCCTATGGAAAATAAATTTTTTTTCCATTTTGTTCTTTGGTAGTGCGGTTATTATAAAATGAAAAGTAAAATAATTGTAATTAATGGAAATTAGGGGAAACTTTATGCATAATGGACAAATGATGGAATTGACCAATAGAATCCTCCCTTACAAATCATATTTATAAATTTTTTTGAGGGAGGTTCCATCATTCGTGTTCATAGTAGACCATTCCCAAGAATATATTATATAAGTGAGACGCAAGGGAAACTGACTGTGAGAAACATTCATCTCAGTAGATATCATTACTAGATCAATGATATATAAGTTATCCTAATGTAGTGTCTCTATTGAAAAAATTATCATTTTTTTTGTATTCAAGAGTAATAATGAGTTTTATATCGTGAATATAGTATTATAAAGGTGTAATTGTTTATTAGAAATGAAATTGTAGAAAATTTAATCAAACATTCATTATTATTTTAATTAATAAAATAAAAATTAATATTATATGAATATGATAAAGTGATTTTTTTATATAATTAATAAAAAATATTAATTATTATAAAACATACTATTTATTCAAAATTTTAATTATTGTAAAACTAAAATATAATTGATAATACAATTATAAAGTTTCCCATATAAGTTATATATGTTTCAAGAGGATCATTATTACATAAAAACTATAATTTTTCAATAAATAAATATTTCTATAAAAAATAAAAAAAAATATTTTAATGAAATAGTTATCCTTTTTTAATCACTTTTTCTAAATTATGCAATGGATATTTTTTAAATAAATGCATACAAAGTAATATATTTCGGAAAACATTTTCTACAATATGAATACTCAGTAAGTATTATGACATCATAATGACCTAAAAGTGTTTTTAAAAATTTAATAAAGGGTTTTCATAGCCAATTAAATTTTCCCATTAAAATAATGTACTTTAATGTGGTGATATTATTTTTCTAATTATGTAAATAACCCTACAAAATTTAAATGAAAGTTTATGAATTAGAATGAATGTCTTAATTACACGTGATGAATTATATTATTTTTATTGATCATTTCCTAAATTAATAAAATATTAAAAACGAATCCCCATTGAAAAAAATATTTACAAAATTATAATAAGATTAATGGTGTTGTGTTTTTTACTATTTTTGTGTGAAAGTCCCATGTTTAGATATTAATAAACAACCACTATATTTTTCTATAAATACACTCTTAGTGTCTCATTAATTACACTATAAGGATGTGAATCATTATTTTATTTACTATGACAACTCAACCAATACTAGGGTGTGAGCCACATCCACCCAAATCCCTCCTCCATAAGACAGAGGTTGGCTATATGGGGTACAAGGATAACTAAACCATGGGAGGCCTTTGACCAAATTTTATATACATGTGAACCCAAAAAATTCCTCCATTAAATAATGTAGATATATTAAATGATAAATTGATATTCATTCATTCAAATATCCCAAACCATACTACTATATATGTATCTTAGTTAAAAGGTGAATGAAGTTCCAACTATATAAAAACTGTAAAATTGTCCGACCTGCTTAGAAGGGGGAACAAGGAAAACAGTAACATCAAGAAATTTTCATAGCCAAGTTCCAGTGAAGACCTCATTTAGTGTAGGTCAAAATGATATTCCTACATCATTTCATCTATTGACTCTATCAAAAGTGTGGGGGTTTTCACAAGACACAAAACTTTTTTGAGAAATCCTTTGCAAGGATATTTAAAAAAATACTTATTAGGAACCCAGAAACCCAAAATGAATGGTGGGAACTAAAAGGAAATAGAAAACTAAACCTAGATAGAATGAACCCCATATAGAGATAAATATCATCTCAAATAATCCTCATATTTACATGACTATTTCTTTATGTCAATGAAGAAGCCCCAACAATAGATTGAGGAAATGAATTTGTCCAAGAGATCAATCCAACAAGATAGCAACATTGATCTCAAACAATAATATAGAGATTAACATGGTGGTAATATGAACTTATCATCATGTCTTCCCTAACAATAGAAAGAGTTTGGAATCAACCATATTTGAAATTATAAACATGAAAAGCACATGGAATATCCTTTTGTCATCATCACCCATGGAATTCGAGTAACCAAAAATTTGAAATGGAAATAGAAGTAATAAGTATTCTCAGTCCTCAAGGGGAGTCAACCCAGAATATGGAAACATTGAAAGGGATTCAGAATATCAAAAAGATATACTCATAATATCCTCCCATTCTCAATAGGTTTTGGCCTTATATCCATTGAAACTATTATATGCTAGTTTATAAAGGTAAACAAAAATCGTGGAAAATAAAAACAGTGAGATATTTCATCCCATATGGAACCCATCAGAGAGATATAATCCATCAAGTATATATATAACATAATAATGGTACTTCCTAGAGAAAATGATCCATCTAGAAACACCTATAATGTTCAACTTTGGTTCCCAAAACGAGAGTTTCTTCATGTGCTAACGATTACCCTATACAAGGGTATATAAACCATGTATAGAGGCCCTCTTCTCACCACTTCCCTGTAATTAAAGGTTATCTACTATATAATGTACCTTATATCCATATTCTCCAACATGAGGGACACTTTATTAATTCTTGTTCATTCTCTTCCGTCATTTATAATAGGTCATTATTTTTTCTCTTTAGACATACCTATTCCTTCAATATGAAGTGTGACTATTCCTTAGTTCTTCATCGGGTTATCTTTCATACCCATAATTTACCATTTAAAAATCCATCAATATTTAGGATTCTAGATAACCTCATCGGTAGGTTCATGTTATATGATTGTTGAACTAAATCCCTTTTCCATATTATTAATATCATATGTGTGTGGAAATATATTCCTGAAGAACATCCCATGATTTTTTTGGATTATTGTAGGAGAATAGGTTAGATAGAGGCAAATACGTTTTTTATGAATCTTGGGATGATTTCTATTTTGTGTAGATGAAAATGGGTCACTCACTAGTGGACTTCAGGTGTGGATATGGATAATTATATATGGATGTTGGTTGAATGTTCTAGGTAGTGTCAAGGACCCTAAAAACAATGTTTTTAGGTTCCTCTAGTCTATGTAATTTTGTTGGTAGGAATGTGGTTAAGGCAGTCCAAAGTGATCCTAGGTAATGTAATTTTTGGGTTTTTGAAATATTTAGTTGGATATGGTAATATATGATTACCATCACCATTATGAGAATTACTCTATATAGAAAAGGAGTTCGGCGATAATGAAGGAGGCTATTTCTTCATTGGAGCTTCAAATGGAGGATGATGGTAGTTTAATAATTACATTGGGAGAATATAATATAGACGTGATGTGTCTAGTGAGATTTATTTTTGTTGAAGAATTGGATGTGTCTCTTACTGAACCCATGCAGGGGTTTTCACAGGTCATAACCCCTTCTGTAATGATTCAGGGGGTATATATATGATCTGGACCAGTTATAGTAGTGCAGTGCCATTCAATTAGTCAGGTATGAATTTTGATCATATTCTGATTCATTAATAGGAGGAAGGGTTCACATATGAGTCATACCCTCCCTCATTGGATGGTTACATGGGTGAGTAAAGTTTAGGTGAAATATATTATGAGGTTATGTGAGATTTGCCTTTGAGTCTGAGGAGAATCAATAGCCATAAGGGAATGAATGATGAGAGGAAAATTACTCCTTTTTTTCACCTCCAATGGATAATCAATCCTCGATGAATTCAAAAATAAATAAGACATACAATGTTTCAACTTGTAAACAAAAGAGGTTTGGTAATGAGTTTTAAAAATCTTTAGAATTCGATTTTATTTTGGAAGGAGAAGTGGCTGAACAAGTTCTGTCCCTCAATGATACTGAAAGTAAGCTACCAGAATAATGGAGAAGTCATTGAGTGTTACTATCAATTAGGTGAAATATACTCAGGTCGACCAAAAAGACTTGAATATTATTGGGGGTTCAATAATGGTATGATAAAATTTAATAAGAACATACAGTCATGGGATATTTTTTCCTTTCTATTAGAAGATATTATAATGTATGAAAAAATCACTCAGGTAACCAGTTTCCTATAAAAATGGTTAGGTAGACTAAATATGGTACGATTAAATTATAATTCAATGTCTCTGTTATCTCTTTTTGTGGTAGAACCCATGGATTCTATCATTTTCCTCAAAATTGATCAAAATAAAAATATCAATTTTTAGTTAGTCTAATGAGAGTGAACATAGGGACCCATCCATTTCCACCACCCTATAGTAGAGGGAATACTTTCTCCTAACTGACCTATGAAAACTCTATTTCTCTTGAATAGAGTTTTGCACACCTTTATCCATTAAGGGATCTCTATCTCGTAACTTGTTATCCGCATATCAATTTTAGGGGCACAAACCTCATAAATATGCACAAAAGAAAAGGGACCTCCAAATCAAATGGAGGGCCTTCTCCATGATTCTACTATTAGATGGGGGAGTATTAATCCATATGTGAGGAAAATTTCCTTAGTATGATAGTGTTGTACTATATAGATAATGGATGTCACATACCCTTGTAGGATAGGGGCACAACTCCATAGATCATGGACATGCACCATTTCCGAGTGGATAAGTACCCCTATATGGATAGAGGACTCGCACCCTAGTACAATAGGGGATTACTAACTCTACTAACTTATTTATGATGGGGGACCCACAACCTAGTAAAACTTGGGAGTACTAACCCATGGATATTGGACCCACTCCCTAGAATGTAATGGGAGTCCCAAATCTGATGGATTGTATACTATGGGGGGACTTCACTATAGTATGATAGGGGAGTACCGACCACATGCAAGAGAACCCTTTCTCTTAAAGGGAGTGTGAGTATGGTTAATGCTGGAATATCATGTATTGTGTAACCACACCCTGGAACTACAAACTAGTTCTTAATCCAATGATATTGGACCTGCATCCTATACAATTTGAAGAGTAGAGACTGTAAATATACAAAATGTTTGGAGGGAAAATTCACTTAAAATCGGTGTAGATCTTTCTATCATTACAAATGATATAGTGAACTAATTCTCTATCCCATTAGAAGAGTACCGATCATTTTGTAAGTCCACCAATGATTTCCAACATCCCATGTGACATTCCAAAAAACCCAAGTATTGAAATCATTTACTACACATTGATACTCTGTTTCATACCCAACAATAACTCACCTTCATGTATTTAAGACCACATCACAAGGGAATATCTATATAGGGAATGTTTTCTTTGTCTTCATGAGTCTAGGGATATTCCAAAACACATATCATCCCAATGAACTACCCATAGGTAAAATATATCTCGCCTATGACATGGAGAACCCCGTATATACTAATAAAAAGAGGTAAGGGAAATTCACAACCAAAATACACTGGGGTTGACTAGTCCAAATAACCCTATTCAAGAAACACACAAATCCTCAACATTAGTAAATTGATACTAATAGGAGGATCATTCTTATCACCCTTTCTATAGTATAAAAACCATCATAGGTGATAGAGTGCTTTTCTAATAGTGAAGAACAACTATATTAGTATAAAGTGTCTGAGGGATCAACATCTAAATGTCTAAGGAGAGGGTATTGAACAAAATATAGACCTAGATATTCAGCATGATCACTACAGAAAATTTTCATCACTACAGTAGCATGTTGATAAAAATGATCCACCTCATATTTATTAGGCTAAACCAGACACCAACATCATGTTCTATGAAAAAAAATATTCTATAGGATACTAGTAAGCATGAATCTGAGACATAGAAAAAGAGATATAAAAAATGGAATATCTAAAAGAGATCTCCATGGAGTGCACCTTGTGCACTAGGGCACACACAACATGTGATACTGCAAGATAACCAAGTAGTATATTCATTCTACACGGTTTCCAACCCATGTTTGTGTACACAATGTGTACATAAGTTAAGCGGTATGTTCTACTTCACCTATCCCATTCCTATGTAACTTAACCCATTCATCGGTACTCTACCCCGTGTTGATGCACTTTGGAGTTGTTTTATCACACGATCATGTTACTTCAGACATCACCAAAATACATGTATCATAGACACATTAATTGGGTCACCACATAGTGTTTACCTCTGGTACATGGTGTATAGTACATTATTATCTTTTTACCTGAATATTGATGGATTCATGGAATATATCACTAGACTACACAATGTGTAGACATTAATTATAATAGGGATTCACATAGAAAGAACACCATATTCATCCTAAATCTTTCCAAAACACATAGATCTACCTAAAAGGTATCAATAAAAATTGAAATTTGGTTCCAAAACAATAAAAATGAAAAATCAATTGGATTTCGAATATAAACCAAAACATCATACCTTTAGAGATAAATTCCAAATCTTTAGTTAAATAATGGTTCCCTTGTCATTCTACATCTCAATACATTAACGATATGCTTCAGAAATGGAGATCAACAAACCACATTTCTTCGATTCCATCATGTTTCTATCAACAACAAGGGAATAGAGAGAGGATTAGATGATGGAATCTTCATAGTTATGTCATATTCCAATGAAAAGGAATATGGATGAATTTAGGTTCATGTTAAATTTTTAATTAAACATTAATATATGTATTTCTTCCACAATAAAGGACTCACCAACTCATCACCACAAAAAACACCCAGTGCGGACTATTTTATGTCATACACAGGGTAAACATGATGTTATGAACTCAACCACAGGCTCATAAATCTAATCCAAGACAATTCTTGGATTTATAAAACTTTTTAGTTGAAACTGCATGGTCATTATAAAATATATTTAGTATTTATTAAATCATAGTGTCAGGGCACTCCGAGCCCTAGATTCTTATGCCCACTCAGCACCTCGCTACATAAAAATGTCAATGTATTAAAGGGAAAACCCCATATATCTAAATCACATAAACATTAAAAACTTTTCATCCTCTTAAATATAAAATAATGGACATAGGGAAAATAAAATGAGAACTACTACTAGGAATATCACAATAGCGAGCTGACAAGGGTTCCCATGCTACTTCCATGCACAAACTCATGGGAGCACCAAGGACTAACAACCCTTTTGTGAAGCTTATCATTGGAAATCATCATGAAATAAACTGTAATGTGTTCCCTCAATTTCGATAGGTAAAAAGTAAGCAATCAACACAATGCATCTATTTTAATGGGATATAGTGGTACACTACCTCTCTAACTTGATATATATTTTCATGAACCCATATTTTACATCCACCCATGAATAAATTGTCTCAAAACCACCTCAAGTGTCTTTCATTACATGATGACACCACGAATGATTGGGTACCAACTAAGAAAAGAAGAGGTCAACATCAACCATCCGTGAGAAGATATACATGAAAAACAAGTTGCATACGCTGCGTGATTTTTCTTATCCTGGAAGGAGAGTAACTGAATGATGATACACCTCCACCAAAACTCTTGGTATCCCAACTGAGTTGAAATAGTTGGAATCCAACCCATACTATAGAAACATCATATGATCTAAATTTTCCCCTTTGGAATTATTCTATGAAATGATCACCACATATCATCATGACCCAAAACATAATAATAATAGTTACTCATCCATCATGCCTCAATACTGTGTGATTTTTGTGGAACTTACTCACCTTCATATTTTTAGCCACATCACATAAACACATCTTGGTGTGTGAAGGACATATTATTATAATTAATTTGATGATACGTTTGACAACTCAAAATTTGGGTTTTATCAACACCACATGGAACACCTATTTCAATTATCCCACTCCCCCACCTCATTCTATATCATTCAAAACTCCCTACACCAAGCGTTTCCTTGACTAGTGTGGAACATTATCTGACCCCTATCAACTACATAGAATGTTGGAATATATATATCTAGGTTTCCCCAGTCAACGCAATCATAACACTACCAATCCTATAGTTTAACATATCATTGGCACTGCTCTTGTTCTAGAGGCCCACATGCCTGTGTCTGGGCATGGGTATGCCTCTGGTCCCATTATCCAGTAACCTATCTCCACCAATCAATTTTATACTCATCAGCCTCGTGAATACCACCTTGTGTTAAATACACGTGGTCTTTTAACAGGAATACAACCACTACTATATCTAACCTTAGTACTCCATCATAGGTGGGAATTCATAATTGAGTTAAAAATGCCCTGATTTCCATGTGAAATCATTGCTCGAAGATTTGTGATTGAAAAAAGGATCCCAAACCAAATCTAGGTACTAACATGATAGGTCATTGAACATTTCAAAAAACATCATCACATTCACTTTTCCCTTAAAAACATAATAATATCCTAGATACAAATTGATAACAGTGTGTGTGAGTAAAATGATTCCATGAAGAGTTGATCAATCTCTACCGAAGTGAATATCGCCTCTTGTGGGACTACGCAAATAAACTCCCCCAGCACATAGCTGATCCTGGATAGAGGCTCTATGGTATATAGCCATATAATTGAGATTTATCCCCACTATGTGGAAAAATAACATGACTACAATGATCCTATCATTTTCTACCTTGTGGTCAATATCATCCCGGTAACTTAGGTTTTGATTCCTCCGGAACGGATACAATGCACTTGGACTACAAGAATCCTCATCTAGATTTTCCATTAAAACTAGATTCTCAATTGGTGGTGGGTCATCTAGTTGACAACCCAGAGGTAACAACTCTGAACTAGTTTCCTCCATTGATGCCTTGTCAAAAGGTAGATCACACTCATGGTCACGACGTAGAATCCTATCTGTCTGTTGTTGCAGAGGAATCCTAAAATTAAATTATGATAGAACATGGTCAAATAGTATATCCAGAGGGATTACTCTATAATTAATTTTTTTTTAAAAATATCCTATATGATCCGATTACAATGTATTTCCCTTACAACAATTGTAATAATTTACCCAATTGAAAAGTAGTTTATCTGATTCATAGAGAATGGAGACATCAGTCACCACATAAATATAAGAACCTATGTCTAGAGAGATAACTCGAAACATCAAAACATTTTCTTGATGAAAACCAAACAAAACCCTATAAGGGGGAAAATTATGAACAACATTTCAAGGAAATAACTTTCTCAGATAACATTCTGGATTGACCCGACTCATGTTTGGGAAAATGTTGAAACTCACCCATTCCCACCTACATACGCGAGGTGATGGCGACAAGAACTGATGGCATAACTAATATGGAGTAGGAATTTTCATATGGTCGCAATATTCACACACCCATACACACATTAATTCAATAGTGAAGAGATATAAAAACATAACAGTCAAATACATGCATAAAACTATACCTAAATAGATTACAACAATTGTACCAACGTAAAAACGGGGAAAATGCCCCACAAAACAAAAACAGTAAAAGAATTTGACCTAATTTAAAGATAGGGAACACTTCCAAATGTAAATTCTATAAATCTCCATGACCCACCTCTAGTAAACTCCTTGGTTGAACTATCTCTCCATGAACATCATCACTTTGTTCATATAAAAATTTCTTCAAAAGGTATGTTTTCTTAAATAGACACAAAAAACGTGTGGGCAAATATAGTGAAGGGTTTAATATGGAAAAAATTTGTAGGATCCCCAAAGAACTCAACAAAAGGAGGAACTAAATTTTTTTTGCACGACCTAGAAATAGAAACCCCCCTTAAGGGATAAAATTCATATCAATTCATCACCGAATGTAGTTGACTAGTAAATTTTGTTAAATAAAAATCCCCCACCAGAGAGTAAGTAAAATACTCTATCCCACAAATCATCCCAACAAAATTTTGGATATAAACTAATCTGAATATAATGAGCTTAAAATAATGATACGATTAACTACATGATGAGTATTCTCTGCCTATAGAAGGAATGTGTACTCATCAATTCATGAGAATATACACATAGAATACACATGGAATATCTCTTGTGTCTTCACATCTCCATGGATGAAGAGTAACCAAACCTATGGTATGGGTACAGAAGTGGTATGAATATTTACTCTCCAAGGGTGTCATCCAAGAGTGTGAAAAAACTACAAGGGAACCCAGACATCAACTAGATATACATGTAAAAAACACTAAATCCCATTAAGTTTAGAAATCATATCTAGAAACATGATTATGATAGGGGCCCTAAAGGTAAAAAACCAATAGAAAAAAATTCACATTCTATACCATCCTATATTGAAACATTTTTTGATATACCCTCCATTGGGAAAATCTCTACCATTCTGAGTGGTATGTCAGAGACGACAAGCTCTATCAGGGATAACCTATAGGGTCCAGCTATTGTTCCCAACCTTAGAGGTTATACAATCTCAAACACGTGTCATGAACATGAATAATGAAACCAATTGGATATGTACTCTCTATACCACATCCCTAATATTGGGGGAGCACGATTCCATGATATGTATAACATGCAACTTCTCTAATGAGAGGAAACAAAAGGACCCACACCCTTCCACATCCTAGATATCGAGGGACTGATAGTTCCTCAATAACCAAATAAATCTATCTATATACTTTATAGAGCGAGCGCACCTTAATATATCAAGGGAGAACAGAATCATAACCGGGTATCACTCATATCAAATGGGTGGGCCTACTAGTCTGAACCATGATCAAAATCCAATGATGATCGAAATCCAATGGAGGGCCGACGCCCATATTCATATCAGATATGGGGAGTACTACTATATAGGATGGGATGATCACCCTGGAACAATAGTTGATTACTAATTAGACAATGGAGCACCCTCATCCCAGTACGATAAGGGAGTACGACTCTATAGATCGAGGACCTACGCACAAACCCAGTTAGGGAGTAATAATTTTTTTTAGAGTACCCACACCATGGTATGAATGTGGAGTGTCCACTATTCAATCTAGTTTATGATGTGGGGCACACATTTGGTACAAAATTAGGGTACCAACCCCATTCTAGAGGACTCACTCAATAGACTGGAAAGGGTGTAATGACTATAGTATCTCATTTACTATTGGGGACCCTCACCCTAGAATGACATGGGTGTATCGACCCAATGCTAGAAGACCATATCTGTGGCATTAAAAGGGAAAATTGACTCTGCCAAAATATCACATATGGATGACCTGAACTCTAGAACAAGATGGGAGTTTCGATAACAATTATAGAAGACCCATACCCTATTCCAGTAAGGGAGTACTAACTCTACATATTTTATATGTGTAGAGGGATCATTCCCTAACACTATATGGGAACTCTATGAAAAATTACAAATGATATAGGGATCATACATCCCAACACATTAAATGAATTCCAATAGTTTTGTATGTCCATCAATGATTTACTAATCCCCATGTGACTTTTTAGGACACCAAATTTATTAGATGTTAATCAAATCGCATTGATTCCATTTAGTTTGGTTGGAATTTACTCTCCTACATGGTTTTTTGTCAGTTTCCAAAGGAAATGTCATTGGTGGGAATCCATTCCTTTGGCTCATGATTCCATGGATATGCTAATCACTTTCTCTCGCAAAACAACATCCAAGAGGTAAAGGAACCCCATTCCATGATGTGGGTAGTACCATCTGTTATAATTAAAAGAGGTACCGGAATCTCGTGCCCTGATGTTATAGGGGAGTACTAGTTTCAGTGTCACTCTTCAAGAACCACACTAGTTCCAGTATCTGTCAAGAGCTAATAAGAGGAGAAACACAGTTATCATTCTTATAGTAGTATAACTACCATGGGTAGAGGACATATGAACTATTAAAATATGGGATCACCACTCTACTGGTATAATGAGTCCAATAGACCCAAATCCCATGTCATAAGGGGATGGTACCGACCCCTTTTTCAACAGAAGGATTTACCATGATCACTGCCAAAATATTTTCACAACCATATAATCATATTTATCAAAATGCACCACCCCATACCTTGTAGACCGATATAGATTACTCCATCACATTATACATGAAAAAAAACTCAGGATAGGGTACTCATAATCCTTAGATGGAGATATGTATGGTAAAATATATCAAGTGGATCACCTAGAAGTACACAATGTTCACTAGGGGTCATGTGGGACCACCCATGAACATGATTTCATATCCATTCTACATGGTTTCCAACCCATATGTGTTTAAAGAGTTTTTTAATGAGGTATATGGCGTGTTCCTCTTGACTAAGACATTTAACAAGTAGTTTACCCAAGGTTCGTGTACCGAACCCAGTGTCAGTGTGCTTTAGATGTATGTTATTACACAACCATGTGTGTTCACACGTATTCGAATGTACATTCACATAGACATATATATTGGGGAACAACATGGTGTGTAACAAAGGCACCTGACATATTTTCCCCAAATATGATCTTCCCCAAACAAGAAGGTCTACACTTTCCATATCACTGGAGTACACACTGTATAGGCGATAATTCAAGTTGGGAATAACTCGAAAAAAACATGAAATGTGCACCGATTTGAACCAAAACCCATATATCTACCTATATGGGATCAATAAATTGATCTTCGGATCTCGAACCATAAAAATAAAAAAAAATTAAAAGGATTGGGACTAATAACCAAAACCTCCAACTACGAGGGAGATAGCCTGATGCTTCAGTTAAATAACTGTGCTGGAATATTTCTTCTTCACGATCTGTTGATTATATAATTCAGAAACAATGATCGATGGCACCTCATTTCTTAGATTCTGGGTTTGTTTCCATGTTCAACAAAGGGAGAAAGATAAGAGGAGATAAGGAAAATAAGGGCTCCTATTAGTTGTCTCATACGACAAATATAAGGGGGATGGAGGGATTTAGGATTATCTTAATTAATTAATTAATCATTTATTTTATTAATTATTCTATTATTGATCGACCCGCCAACTTTACTCCTTCCAAAACACAAAATTGAGGGAAATTTTATGTCGTGTCTATGATAAATATTATATTTTGGACTCCACTGTGTTCTCAAAAACATGCTTTGAGACTCAGCACAAGTGTATCTTCCACATTTCTAGTGATACTGAATTCTCATGACCAAATATATTTAATATATATAAATTCACATCGTCGAGGCTCTTTGGGCCCCATATTCCTATAACAACTCAGTGAGTGGCATTAGAAATATTACAAAGTCATATAGGGAAAAATTATTGTCTCTACATTCTGTATTTTCCTCTCTAGTGACATGAAATTGATTTTTCAAGGTTTTATAGAACTCCAACCAATAATTAATGAGTAAAATCTCAATATCTAGGTTATCCTTCTTTTTAAATTAAAATCATCATTTGTAATTAAATTGTTAATTAATAACTGATTATTCATTCATGTGTTTTTAATATACTTTTACTATCCATATGATTCCAAAATAGTGAGACACTATCATCCTCTCTAATTAATACATTCCCTGCTATTTTAAATAAACCCATTATTCAATAAAAATTATCCATTGATTTCCCATGATATATAATTATATTGTGAACACCAAATCTATTTTCACTCAACAGTATAATTAATGATTTAACACTCTATTTTTTGTTAGGGACCTCTAAATATGAAACCCAAATTCCTTAATTATTGGTTTGTTATTATAATATTTGGTATAATATTATATATTCAAGGCATCATATATAAACATATAAATATGAAGGGTTAGCACTAATAGGGCTTCCATGCATTAGGTAATGTTTACATCTCATGGAAATCCATGTATGATGTATTGGGTATTATACTAAGATCCTAAGGTTATAATTTCTTGGTGGTTGGCCTAATATTCTTATTGTTAATTCACATTTTATACTATTTACAATTTCTATTAATACCATGATGTTATGATTTATACTTATCATTCTATGCCTCCATGTGAATATGTTATATTATCACAATTTTATGATAACATGATATTCATATTTGTTTACAAGTGTAATTTATCATTATTATAATCATTAATTATTTCAACAATATGATATATATCTCATTCATCATTTCATATATCCTAATTTTATCATGTTTAGTTATGAATTAAAAATAAATAAAGATCACATTATGGATTTTTTATTAATATTTTTGTACTTTATTTTATGATAACAGTTTAGGAATATGTTTTCCAATTGAATATGAACTCTTTGTTTTTTTGGTTTTAATTTATGGATCATTTTGTTAAAAAATTTATAGATAGTGTATTAGAAATATGGGATTCCTTAGATTCAGTTGAGAATGTAGACCATGTCTTAGGAGATCAGGCTTGGCCAAAGAAACATGTGAGATGTATGGATTAAAAAATAGTATAATAAAAGGTATATTGACCTCAAATAAGTTATTATGGTTGGTTATAATATTGTGGTTGTGTCACTAAACCATATCCCATTGGGTATGTTTTTGATGTTAGGGATGATTCTTTCCTCGAGTCCTCATGTATGAGATGTCTTTCATAATATTACAGAATAACCTTTTATGCATCTTGAGATATATAATGTGGATATTAGTAGACACAAAATTCAACATCCTTGCTTATGGTTTGGGGTTTTCTTATGGGTTAACCTTATTGATTCTTTCATGGAGCTGAATCATGCATGGTTATGTGTCGTTGTGTCCTTGTAAAAACATTATGACCTAACTTTTTATGATTATTTATTCATTGGAAGTTATTTTTCTATGTTGATGTGTTTTATAAACACAAATTTACTCTTTATATATGAATATCAATCCCATAGACATGATAAGAATAAATCTCAGTAAGATGAAGGCGTTTAGGATTTAATCTAGGTTATTGGACTCACCCCTGACCAATGTATTGTTCTTGGTTTTCAATGAAATGTTGTAGACATTCCTATTTTCACATATTAAATAAGAATCACCCAGACATGAAAAATATGTATTGGTATAAATGATTATAGAGTTATGGAAATTTTTGGATAGTTATATAAGTCAATATTGAGGGTACTTTATTTTCAGTTATAGTTCAACATATACTATCCAATGCGAATTTTTAATATTTTTCCTACATTATGTATTTCTCTTCATCTAAATATCTATTATATATTACTCTATCATTTTGATATATTTTTAATATTTTTATGGAATTCACATGACTATGGGGATAATTTTTTTATATCTATATTTCATTTGGAAATTTGTTTTATGGGTGGGTAATGTAATTTTTTATGTATATTTTTGAATGAACTTTGAGCCTTAAATTAATGGTCATAGTCTCCTAATGAGAATATTCAACTATTTCATCGACTAAATATCCACTTCTATATAGGTAGGAATTCCTTATGTGTGGAATCATACCTTCTTAGACATCCCTCAGTCATTTGGGGTGGGAGAATTTCATCATTGCTATAATGAATGACGAATATTTTTTTGTGTGGTTGAAAATAAACCATAATATGTTGGTGAGAAATCATTTAAACACTCAAAGATCATCTAGGTTTCATGGAGGTGGAATACAATGAATTTTCATGGAATTGTATCTTTAGAACATGATACCCACATTGGATTCCATGAAACTATGGAATTTCCATAACATCAACCTAAAATGGATTTCAAAGTGTTTGTCTTCAGGTAATACAACAAAATATTATTGATAATTTTCATAAGGATGAAAATATGAGAAGACAATTTCTTTTATTTCTCTATCATATCATCTATATAGAATTTCATGTTTATCACCAAAATGGGCTTGATGACTTTTTTCATTTCATGTAAACACAAGATCAAAGTACATGTTTCTTTATAAATTTTGATTATATTGATTTGGATATACCCTATCTATCCATCTAATAAATTTAAAGGGAATAAATGCTTAAAATTTATTCATCCAGTTTTTTTGTAATAGGGAATATAACATTATGATTTTTTAATAATTGGTTATGATATCAAATGTTAATGAAAACCCTAACATGAAATTAATTTTTCAAAATTGGATTGATATTAGAGAGTGAAGCTATTTATTGTACTTCCAAAATGAAGTCATACTTTCTGATCTTGATGACATCAACTTATAAATTTCTATAAAAAGTCATATTCATTCTTCTTTATACTTATTTATAACCTTGATGGTCATCTGGTAGGCTCCAATGGTGGGTATATTCCACATTGTGTTGCCTGATAATTTCAATGTAGTTTTATGTAAACAAGTCATGAATCATTTTTTTAAAAATATTATAGTCTTAATGCTCTTTAGAGGATATGGTCTGATTGGTCATTGTAAATTGAGATTCTGTTTTTGTTACACAGTTTACTTTTTTTGACGTAATTCATGATAGTTATGATGCCTCTGTCAATTTTTGGTGTGGAATATTGAGGTCTATGTCCTCATTTTTATTATGCTATTCTTCAACTTTTTATACATTATTAGGGGAATATGATAAAATGGTAGAATGATAATTTGATTAATAATCATTAAATTTAATATAGGTAGACTAAAAAATAAAAAAAATATAGAAATTTAAAAGTGGATTTATTATTTTAAGTTCCAAATTCATCAACCTATATATACTATAATGAATACGTGGAAGTATGTAATTAATTAACATTAAAATTATCAAATATAAAACATGATCAATAATTATGAGACAATTCATATATTTTTTCATAATTTCAATATTAGGTGATAACACTAGGCCTGTCATCTTAAAGTATACTGATTATAATGAGCCGATAAAGTTCAATTTGTAATCTAGAGGAATTATTATCAAGGGTGTTATCACATAAATGGAAGTCACCTGACTCTTTTGATTACAAATATCTTGATGATGATATTGATTATATTGATATCTAGAGCATGAATATTAATATTATCGGGTCATATGGGACTCATTTAAACTAGGTTTCACCTATATTCTAAGTTATCATGTCAATTAATGTCATAAGAAGAATGAATCCCATGCTGAGTATACTATATAAATATTATGGAGTGGATTTCAAAGCATTTTTTGGTTGTAATATAATAAGAATCATCCACTACTATCTATTTTTCATCGATTCTATAATAAAATACCCTTATATAGTAGGATTTGTAATAATTGAAAGTATATATGTCACTTTAAAACATCCCAACATTTGTATATATTGAATACAATAGACATTGAGGATTATAAGGTTTAAGAACTATATGTACAAAATGACAACGTCTTTAATCAATCTATTTAATGGCATGCCTTTGTAATCAGAATAATCATGGAGTTGGAGATAAAATCTCTGAGTTAGAATTTCAATAAGATCCTACTATAGGGAATCTTATAAATTTTATCATATCACTGAATGAAAAAAATAAAATCGGATTTTCTAATACTAGGATGATGTTATATAGATAGCTATATTTGTTTGACCAACATTATAAGAGAATAATATCTAAAAATCATCGTAGAATTTAGAGTAGACTGATACTCTCAGATATCTCACTAAACTAAATTCTTTAGAGTTTTAGCTACATATATGAAATTGGTTGGGACATGATCATAAATTTATAATATCTATGATATCACTTGTACATATTTTCATGCAGAAATACTATCCAACCAAAAAATTCAAGGTGGGGATATAGGTTACTTAATTGATGTATATTATGTGTAGGGGTATTTCTAGTTGGTTGGGCCTTCAGGTTATGTATTTATCATTGTGACTGTGGGCCATAGTTTCATGTACAAAACTGCATGGCACTGAGAATATGGGTCATATAAAGGTTCCCACTCAACCCTTAAAATATGAATTAACCAGAAATTGTTAACAAGAAGGATTTCAAGCCACTCAAAGATAAAAGTTATGTTTTGTGGAGCCTTATCCATCAATGCAATGGTAGGGCAGTAAATATTAAAGAGTCTATACTGGACTAAAGATATCAAGTGAGTTATATTACCATGCCATAAATTTCTTATTCTAGTAAAAACCCAATTTCGTATGTAGTTTAATGTTCTAGCGGTAATTGGGGTCATTAGTTTTTTATTTATTTTTTTCATGAGTATGGAGTGTTCTTGATCAACTATTTTCAGGTAAATTAATCAGTGAACATTTATGTGTGGATGGAGGGGACTCATTCCATTCCCATTAAATGTCATGTTAGATGGTGTAGTCATTTTACCATGATAAAAGATATTTATTAATTATTCCAACCCAAAACCAACCATATTTTGAATAATGTAAAAAATGAAAAAATAATACCAAATGTAATTTCCCAATATTTGGCTATACCTGTAGTAATCTGACTGATTAATGAGACAAGTATCTATATCCATCTTATA
Organism: Viscum album; assembly: GCA_963277665.1. Taxonomy (NCBI): domain Eukaryota; kingdom Viridiplantae; phylum Streptophyta; class Magnoliopsida; order Santalales; family Viscaceae; genus Viscum; species Viscum album. The sequence continues at coordinate 1,719,562,319 of OY728130.1, forward strand.
TTTTTTAATTTTTTTTATCTTATTATCCATTTCCCCAATAAAATACCAGAGGACTTTATATTTTTTAATGAATGATATTTTATTCCTTTTATCCCCTTAATCCGGTCATTTTTAACATTCCTTACTTCTTAATAATGACTTTATTATTACTATTAATTATTTTTAGGGGGAATAACACAATATTTAAAAGACTTAGAAACCATAATCATTATTTTTTTTGAAATGATCATGACGATTTTGATTCTAAATTTTTAGTTAAATTTTTAGGAATTATCATCATTTGTTAGGCTTCAGCCCTGATGTGTTAAATGGAATCTAAAAAATGAGTATCCACAACTATGAACGCCCAATGTTGTAAGGATATTGTTTTTTGGATTAGTAGTGGTTTAAACACATTATATAAGATTTTTATTCTTATCTATAATTCATTATATTTTTCATGATGTATTTTTAGAGATTAGGTGTATCATTTCCCTATATAAATAACAAAAATATATCACATTAATGATCTCATCATTTTGAAAGGTCATGGATTGGTGTTATACACATAATGTAAAAAATTGTTAAAATAATTAATGAGGACATTATTCATATTTATTTATATATTTTTATGGAATTTAATTTAAAGATTAAACATTTACCATCTAGAGTTTTAAGAAAAAATATGGGAATGAATCCCTATTTCGACTACTTGTGTCCCATCATAGAAACACATCGGGATAAGAAATGTGTCCAGTGATGCTTCTAGTCCCTAGTATGAATGATAGATATGAAGCTTGGATTTCAAAAAATTGGGTGTTTCAGGGTTTGAATCTGACCATTTTGGGTTACACAACCTCTATGGTTTCACTAGTGCATGCCACTATTCAATTTCATCTATTCATGTAAAAAGGGATAGGATAGAATTTAGTAATTTTAGAGAAGACGATCATATGAAATAAATAAATAATTGTTGGATCCTGATTTGAAAATATTTTTGACATTATATATTAATTTTAGAAATAATTCAATTTATTATTTCCTTCATGGAATGATGGTAACAAATATTGTAGTGACGGAATCTCGAATTTATCTTCTGTTACCAAATTTATGAGGACTATCAGTTGTGGAGCATGGATAGAAAGTTGGATAATTTCTGACAATATAGGCTGAAATAATCCTTTTAATATGATGATTTTCAAAGGATGTGATTATTCACATAATCATAATATTTAAACTCAATATATTTATGACCGTTTAAAATTTCATTATGAAATATACTTATCTAGTCTAACTCAGCATGGTATAGAGATAATTTATCCATAATGATAAAGTGATTCAATTTTATTTGCTATGAGTTGGATTCATTCAAAAATTTACCATTATATTAAACAAAACATTTAATATATAGGATACTATAATATTAATTATTCCATTTTTTTCATTTTGGATGTGAAAGGAAGTCACTATTCTCATGAAACTCTTCATGAGATTTATTTTGGTCCAACAATTCTTCATCATGTTAGTCAACATAAATATTTGTAACTTTATTTTATACCCAACTGATTGAGATGAAATTTACCAAATCATATCTATTATCCCATATCATATCATCATCACATATAAGTGATAAATGGATTCATGTCTCTCTAGAAAAATTTTTATGGGTGACTAATCATCCTCTTATATATTATTCTTATTATAAATAGTCTTACTGTAAAATTCCATTATTGTTTAATCATTAAATTAAATAGATATCATATATGATGTTTTTATATAGATATATTAAGTGAATTGTTAATCATATATCATAAAAAACACAATGGTTATAGAGGATTCTATACTACATGAAACATAGATAGTGTCTCCTGTGTAGGTGATCCTAATATTGAGAATACTAAAATCATGGGAGGATGAGGTGGTAATAATTCCAATTTAAATGGTGTATATTTGGTTGTAAAAAACAACATACTCATATCATTAATTCTTGGATATTATTATGGAGAAATGTGAGAATAAAAATGATGACAATTTCCAAAACCCTATGTGATGGGATTGTGTGTATATTAAATTCATTAATACATATAAGTAAATATTTTTGAATTATTATACATTCACATGGGAATGTATATGATATTATAAACATTTGAAATCTAAAATTCTCACTAATTATGGGATTCCATATTAATAGGGTTCTGTATTTCCATTGATTAGAATCATGTCCAACCATATTTGAATCAAGATATTGTAATATATGGATATCATGTTAATGTTGATTGTTCCACTTTTATGGTAGGGGAATAAGATGATTTTTCAATCAGATTGAAGTTATATTCACCTTCAAATCCTAAAACATATCTTAAAATTTCCACATTACATTATGCCTTCCCCAATGGACTCTTTGGAATAGTGATTGGTGATAAATTTAGTTCTCCACACTCACAACATCCCATTGATTACACAACACATCAACTATGGGTCTTTATTTTTTTTGTGTGATTCTTCCCATTATTGAGTCCATAATTATATCGACTCTTGTATTGTTTATCATATATCAAATATTTTCCCACAGAGAAGGAAAAACGTAACTTGTAGTAATATTTCACTAATTGTTCTGACATTGTTAGTGTAACCTATCAATGTAAGGGTTCACTTTGATATAGAGGACGGTCATCCATGCGTAATGCCATCAGTTTTGTGCACATTCTATATCTAACTCTTTTGGAATAATATTGTAATTGATGTGTTTTAACCTTAAAAAAATTAGAATATTTTCCCTAAAAACATCTTCCAAATACACCAATAATAATTATTATGTTTGGATGTAGATTCTTCTATATGGTTAAGGAATATAGATATAATTTCTAATAATTTAGTTGGGAAAATATGGCCAATTGATGAATTATTTTCTTGGTTGAGAACTATATGATATATAGTCCATGTCTTTAATGATTATCATTATGGAAGAATTATCTTTTTGAATGGGTCATTTTCCTCTAGTGGTTGGTTATATATGTAGTTGACAAAGGGTCTTCATGTGTCTATCTATATGAGGGCTTGTATTTAATAATTATATTGCGTGTTTAAAATTATTTTTGGGATATGATATAGTTTTGGGAATTATTACAATAATGAATATCATGAGTATAATCATATGAATATTTCATTGTTGATTATTTATATTATGATGGAGAGGAAATCTATAGTGAATATTAAATTACACTTCATATAAGGTATATCCTTATTTTTTTCAATATGATATGTTATTGGATATCCTAGTGAATAGAATTATTGATCAGGGTAGAAATATAGGCCAACTCTTGATCCATAGGTTTTATCTAAGGATATTTACATTTAAATTATTTATATAAATCAATAGGGTTGTGATTTAATAGAAATGACCCTATTCAGCATGGGCCTTCATAGGTGATCCTCATGTCATTTTTTGAATTTTGTAAACTAGTATTTTAGATTGAGGATGGACATAAGAATTCCCCATGGATTTAATCAACCTATATCAATGATTTTTTATTATTTCCATTTGAATATGAAAACACTACTATGTGAATGATAGAGAATGTCTATATTTTTTCATACATTTGAAAAAAATGGTCTATAGATTAATTGGTTTTTATAATATGTTGAGAATACGTAGTAGATATGTGGATATGTTCTTAATATTGATGTTCATTATTCACCACACACACTAAAACTCCACTAAAATGGGAGAATGAATTTGTGAATTCACCCATATATCAATTTATATTTATTTGAATGATCTTTCATCATTGCGTGAACAAATATATAGATAGCCACTATTATTCAATTGGATATTTAATGGATGATCCTCTACTATTGCATCTATATTATTCTATATGTCATATAATATATTGGGGGAATATAATATAATAAAAATTCATTATTTTTTCAATTGAATATTCCATTATCCATATTACATAGTTATGATGTGAATATATTTTTATCATGAAGAAATATTTAAATATGTTTAAAATTATGGAATTGAAATTAGAATATATTCATAATAATACACCTAAATCCCTATAAAAATATGATTTTGAATCATAATGGGGAAAAATATGATATTACTTATGGGTAGTAACTAAATTATCTATAATATTTTCTCTACTGATGATAGTAAGAATATGTTCCAGCCCGTTTAAATCTCTATAATATTGTGATGAATATATTTAGGAAAATCCATGATATATTGACAGTTATTTATAGCTTGAGAAGTTATATGTTCAAACTCCTAAGATTTCACTAGAATATTCAGGAAAAACTCTATCTATGAATGTGGTAATATGGCCCCACATATCACATTATCACTCCCATAGGATATGTCGATTGGATTAATATGATGTAGGATGAATATATGATTAAGGACGGTGTACATTTAATGTATATTGATACAGTTCCAGTAAAATGATGGTAATATCAGCATACACTCTAATTTCCACCATTGTCTACTCATATTGACTGGCAATGGGAATTAGTTCACGCACAATTTCTATTCCTTTTATAGTATTCTACTCTTGATGAGACCCTCCCATTGGTATCCTTATTTGAGTATTCTATGATGGGGTCACATTAAAAATACCATCCAATAAGCCCACTTGAAGATGGGGATAAATTTAATTAGATATTATAATGGTTCATATATAGAGACTTCATGAGTGGCTTTGAGATGTTAATTTAATCGCTGATGGTATTATTATTCTTCATTATATAAAGGAATAATGTTTTATAACATTCATGATATTTACTTATGATTTATTTGAGGTTCTATTAGGATCAACTAGAATTTACACAATATTTTTTCAATAGGAACTTCTATTATGATTTATGGTACGAAGGATTTCATGAGATTCCTTCATTGTAAATATTCTACCAGTTATATGGTTCGTCATAACTATATAATTTAACACATATTATGATATATAGTCATTTTAACAACTCTATGATGTTGGATAGTATCATTTCCCCAGTAAAGGTATCATCATATTTATTAAAATTTATGATACCATATTTTGATAAAGGGAAGCGCTGAGAGGGTTATAAATGTACTATGAATGAAAAAAATACAACAATGTTGAATAAAATTGAGTTTTATATTTAATTATTTTAATCATTGTTTAATTATTTCATGTCATGTTTTCCATTTATTTATCATGAAATGATCAAAACATGATGGAAATACATTTGAGATAAATAAATTATCTTTTAATCTAATATTCACATCAAGTTCTCTATTTTGATTTACGTGGAAATTTTAAAACAAGATTTTCTACTTCCAAATAGTGAAGTGATGTGTACCATTGAATTATTCATGTTGATATCACCCTTTTTTATGATGAAATCATAATATTCTGATACTCTTCCAAATAGAACTATTTTCATAAATTGTGTGAATGATTCGCAACGGAACACCATTACTCTTTCCTTACTTATAAAAAATAGAATGTTATTTGTATTGAGTATGGTATTTTAAGTGAGTATTGACTATATGATCTGTAATTGTTTTCTATTTTATTACCATTTTATATATTTATGAAATATTTATAAAACTATCTCAATTCCTAGTGAGGGTATGGTTACCCTAGTACCATCAATTCATCAAAACCATGATTTTAAGTAAAACAATATTTTATATCAAATTTCCTACATCAACAAAGATATTAATATTTATCATATCTTCCCAATTAATGAATTTACCAATATGTATCATAATTTATTATTCACATTATTATTATTTGGCAATTAAATTGTTTTGTGGATTTATTGGTTTAATATGTACGCCTAGCTGACCTAATGTTTATTACCTAGGGGTATGGTAGGTTTTTGTGGTGTTGGTTTTATTCCCTTGGAAATGCATTTCGATCAGTTATTTTGAATGTATTTACAACCCATGTAGTTCAGTTACACAAAGTCAAACTTATTTTGCATATTAAGGTTACATTAAAAGCAATAATTTTGGTTCTTATTAAGCTAATAAATTCATGACAAATTCAAAGTAGTTTATCATCATATGTAATGTAATACTTTATAAATGTTCCCTAGAAAGAATTTTTGTTTTACATATGCATGATCATCCCTTTTTGGTTGGGTTCAAATAGAATATGGAAAAATGAAGATGTATTTGATTATTATATTGTGGGAATATATCGCTTTTTGGGCGGATGAATGATTTCACCAAGAATATGTAATAATGAGTATATGTGAGTTTTTATTGTTGGTTTTTTTTCATGGAGAGGTTTAAAATGTATCCCATTGAAATATAAATGAATCCCCACATTGTTTTAGTTGAACATTTTAAGGTCATCTGATATGATTAGACATTGTATTTTAATGTTAACTTGTAAGAATTAAAATATTTCAATCTCAACTATGATAATGAATTTAATATGTAAAACCTATAATCCCATATGAGCCACATTCAATGTGAGATATAATATATAATATAATTTGCACTATATATTTTAGGAATGTTTTCATCAAGAGAACAAGTATGTATTATGAATTCTCACCCCATATACCACTCTGAAATGAATCTTTTGGGTGATATCACTATTTATACAATAGTTGTTAGGTGATAAAATATCGATAGGGGGATATTTTCTAAATCTAATAAGTGTGTTATGTGAAGTAATGGATAGAGTGATAGAGAGTTGGAGTACATCAAAGAACCGAGGTCCCAAATTCATCATCGAAATTAAGATATCATGAATGAAAGTCATAAATTAATGGGTTATACTATAGTATGCATATTATTGATTCATTGATGTATTCAAGGGATAATTTTTTCCTTGGAATTTATATTATGTTATACTCATAAAAATGAATCACAGAGATATAAATCTCATTTAATGTAAGGATGAACATGAAGAACCACGATAGATCTATCCACTATCCTTATGATATGGATCCTCACAGTCATGTGAATCCACAAATATGATTACACATTAGGATATAAATGTCCAGGAGGACAACTCTTAATCACCCTTTAATCAATAGAATCCATTAGTTATGTTTTTCATACTAGTTCTCACTCACTGATCATTTGCATTTGACGGTTTCATATGATAACTAGATTTATTCTAATAGTGGTTTTTACCTTGGTGGTAAGAAACCATAGTTTTATTTAGGTTTTTTATATCCCAAAGTTAAATTAAAAAAAATAATTGATATAAATGTTTTACGTTTTCCAATCAACTAGGTTATTTATATAAAGAGGAGAGGTATTGGATGTCTAACATTATTTTAATATCATATAGAAAACACCAAAGGGTAGAAGGCTTCCAAATTATATACCCCTCATAAAGGAAGTATTTTGTAGACATGTCCTTATGAGGTGACCATATAGACTTGTCACACTGTGGTGACATCATTCCCTTGTCCAATTGTGGTTTAACAATGATATATTGTTCATGAGGTGAGATCATGATTTGAGGAACTCTAGTTGTGACAATATGTTTGAATTCAGGTGGTTTCCTCACAATATCACTCTTGAGATAGAGATTCACATGCACATCCTGAAGAGATAGACACTCGTTTTAGTTCACATTATGTGTGTTACATTTTCTATTAACTAAGAATCTATAAATATGCATTTGACAGTTTTTTTAGTTTCCTTAAATGTAATAGTGTTTACCCATTTCTAGAAATGGAACAAATGTATTTATAGTTGTGGGATGGGGATGTGATTAAAAAGTTGGAATGACATGTGCATAAAAAATAGGACCATAATGGGGGATGTCCTATGTACCACATAAGCATGGAAATTTTACCAAAATAAAATACCAGAGGGAGTTTGTGTGGTATGATGTTTTATGATGTGAGCCCAAAAAAGAGGTGGTGGAAATATTTCCCCATGAAGTCACGATAAAGAACAATAGAAAAATAATCACTAAGGGTATGATGTTATAAAGACTCGGCCATCAACATTACATAGTCTTGAATTAAATGGATAATTGAAATTAAATATCTTTTCAGGTTTAGAGTTTTAAAGAATTAGGTCATAACTATTTCATTACATCTCAAAAGTTACAATGTATTAACTTCTACTCTATCCAATTTTTTACAACAATAAAAATCCTTAAATAAAACAAGAGTTCTCTTCTTGAATACTTAATTTCTATTACCCTTCTATATATCCTGTGAAAAAAATATCAAAAACTTGGGATGTGCATAAAAAATATGGGTTATAAAATAATGAAAGGAAACATAATCCCGTCAATAAATACATGTCGATGAAGCCATAATTTTCAATCATAACATACCTTCTAAAATCATAATATTTATGAATAACATATAGTAATCATAAATCATAATGGTAACTTGAGGCATCCATATCATACATACATTGTAACTGTCATAGCTCTAAATGTAGTAACATTTGTAATACCCATCATAGTACACTCCCTAAATCTATTAGGAGAAACATTAATGTTTCCCTCTGTCACCTTACCCAATGCATTGAAAAGTTATCTCGGGCTCACCCGCCCTAGGATTACCACAGAAACAGCTATATATGTATACAATTCCCAATATCCATAACATATCTGGAACACATAAAAAACCATAAAATAAAGTTAACATTGCACACATTATAATTGACATATATCATTTCAAGATATTGACATAATCAGTTCTGAATCAAACCAATTTCGAAACCATTTAAAATATTTAATAAAATTATTTTTGAATAAATTGTATCATACCAATATGATGATTTTAAATGAAATATAATTTGAATAACTTAATTTATATATATATAAATCCAAAAAACCATTTTTAAATCATTGACAATAATGAGAAATATTTATAAGAATAATTATTTAAAATATTTAAATTGATATTATAGTCAAATAGTTGTCAACAAAATGAGAGACGCTTTAATAAAAATAATTGAGGAATATAATTTAATAAAAAATTTATAATATCATGAGAATAAATTGATTCATGATATAATTTTCCAAAGGATAGTATATACACCATATACCAGTAAATTGGTGCATAACAACAATGAAGTCTCAATGGAATGTTAATTGATACGAAATCCCTTAAAAAAATTATATCATTAGATTCATGATAAATAAATTACATAATAATGTGAGAAAAATTTTAATACACTCAATATTCTTGGATATTTAGAGTAAATCAATTACAGAACATTCACACATGTTTTTTTAAGACCAACCAATGAACTGGATGTTTAACTCAATGAATGTAAATTGAGTTAAAATTACTCTTATCAAGTTCATATCAATGTATTGAGAATTTATCAATGGAGTGATTATGTGTATCAAAAGTATATAAAAATAAAAGGGAGTAAAAATAAAAAAATAAATAAATAAAGATTTATTCCAAAAATATTCCTAGCATGACATAATTAAGAATTAGAATATTAACCCAAAGAATAGAAATTGGGTTAAAACGTTTCCTTACCGATTTGGTGACATACAAAACATACACCACATGAAAAAACGATCATATAATAATGATGTAAATACACATAAATTCAATTATATTATAAAAAGAATAAAATAATGGGTAGTACATACACCAAAAAATTAAATAGTGGAAAACATAGCATAAATCTCACAGGAATAAATAGTGAGATGATAAACCCATTACCACATAGTAGTCAATCGAATGGTTTGAACAAAAGTTAACAACCACCAAATGAATCACATTATATCATGAATATAAATATAATCATGATAATATATTTCTAATTTATGTACACAATATACAACATGAAATAATTATGTGGCTAACAATTGAAATCTCATAGAATTGAATATGAGTTAAGAAACCCCTTACCTTGTGTCTGACAAGCCACGTTCGTTCTTTAATATCCTAAATAATAAACTCATGAAAATTTTAACTTTATTGAGACTCATTTTCAGGATTATTATTACTTTTATATTACTTATTACCATGTGATAAACATTATTTAGTCATTTAAGTTGAAAATGGTGATTTTGTCGATATTTGTTACTTGATTAAAAAAATGAACATCTTATTATTTAAAAGTTTTCCTTGTGGTAAAAATTTAATTATCTCTAGAATGATATTCATGATATAGATATCATGTATATCTTATATATCTATAATATATATTTATTTATAATATTATATAACATTTGGTTATAAGAAATGAAAAGCATCGTTCATGGGGATGTTATGACATACGTACACATGAACACTACATTCATTTATATTTTGTACATTAATGGAATTAAAAAATAATGATAGATTGTTATATTATAATTCAAGTATAACATCATATATAATATCATTAACTCTCTCTTTTATACATCGCAAATATGGTATTAATGAGTCATATCACTTTGAGGGGGCGGTAGTCCACACTTCCTCAAATGAAATTATCGCGTTTACCCATTATGGAAACCATAAAAGTAAGAAATAAATGTAAAATACAGAAGAATAAACTAAACATAAACATAATATATATCAAATATAAATATATCTACATATTAATGCCCACCATAAGAGGTGGCAGGAGAAAATCAAACAATCATCGTTTCGTGAGGTGTTAGTTTTCCATCCACAAAAACAGTATGTTCTTCACCCATTAGATAGAGATTTGTTTAAGTGTAATTAGAATACATATCATAAAAACATAATAGTATATTGAATATACTGGTGTTTCTATAAAATTATTTAATAAAAGGTGTTTAGGTGTTGCAGAAGTAAAATAAAAAAAAGTTAAGATAAATCATTACTTTAATTTGGGTAACTCCCTTTGGTTTAAACCAAAAGGACTTCTTAATTTTATGTATGCCTATAGTAAGTATTCTAGGAGGAGGATAGGGATATTAAGAGTTTATTTTGGAAAATCTTCGGTAAGAATAGTGGCTTGAGGAGTTTGAGGAATTAGTTAGAAGTGAGGTATTTTTTTAAGGAGGAGGAGGGTCTCTTTAGGATGGTTTGAAAATATTATTTTAGTATAAACTTATGATCAGTTTATAAAGATAGATAAATAATTAAAGGAAAATCGAATAAGAGTATTGTTCGAAATAAAATCATCCAATTATAATTTAATAGAGTTTAGATATTTTTTTAATATTTATAATCTTATTTATTTAAATCATTTATTAATGAGGTAAATTTTTCTTCATTATTGTGTAATAAATAAGTTAATTTATTTGATGTCTAAAAATTATAAAAAACAATATAATGTAAGAAATATTCGTAGATTTAAAATTAATTTATATATAATTGAAATTATGTCTCATATAACCCCAATTAAAAATTTATTTACTAAAAGATTTTTGTTTGTGTCATTTTTGCCTTTATATTAACTTAATTGAAATAAAGTGTCATTATCACTCATAAGTGTCTCCATGGGGTCCCTGAATCGACCCAAGTATTTCCATGGTCATAAATTACTCATCCAATAATTTTAGGACAAGTGTTAAGGTAATTTGTGTTGTTATAATATATTTTTTACCTTGAATTACCCCATTTACCTTTAACTATGGTAAATAAAAGTCAAAAGATACTATTCCCAAAAACTTATTTTAATATTATTGAACAATATTTTAATTAATAATAACAAACACGTATGTTATATTTTTGATATTTAACTCATAGAAGTGATAAAAGTTCATTTGAATGAAAAATTTTATTTTTTAACAACTACTCAGTGATTTCACTATTTATAAAAAGTTGATGTTTTTCAAAAAAATAACAAAAATTAAGTCAAAGATCTATTTGATATTCCAAATTAAAAAATGAGGTCTATTTTACAAAATTAAAAACATATAAGTTTCATTAATTACATTAAAAATAATTTTGGATCTCAAAACAAAAAAGCGTGTTTTTAAAAATAATAACTATCAAAAGATTGACACTTGTTTATGTCCAATTTCAAAATGAAATTACATAAAATGTCAATTACTGGATAAACTGATAAAAATATAATCTAATTAAACTTTAAAACAAATTAAAATTATAATATAACTATATAAATATATTATATTAAAAGGCAGTTTTGAGTAAAATACAGTATTTTTCACTATTCATAAAAAAGTGAATTTTATCAGAAAAATACCATAAATTCACCCAAAGTAGATTTTGATGTCCCATTTAAAAACATATTTTGTCAAATATGACATATAAAAGTGTCATTAGCCAGGTTTAAAAAGATTTCGCCATCAAATGGTATTAAATCGACATTTTAATGAATATTAGAGTATTTATGGTAAAGATTATATGCATTCACATTTTAAGCATCTATATTTTATTGGATAAATTTAGAAACATTTCAAAAAAAATTATAATTATATTGTAGTTAGTTCCATTCATTCCCCTCATTTCAAATACTTGGTTTTAACTACCATAATATTATATTTTCATTTTTCAATATAACTCAACATTCTGTGCAACGTAAGATTCTAAGGAAACTCTTTGTTGTGTATCGAGTAAACAATCTAACATAGAAAACCCTTTAAAGTAAAATAACTATTTAATTCACAAATATTAATAAATATGAAAATCCCATGTCCTTTTTTTACCTTGGATGTTAATTCTTTACCCCCTTTTAGAAATTGTGTCCACATAATTTTAAAATTGGGCTTGGAAACATCATTGGAAGTCCCACATTGAAAAAAAATGTCTATAAAAATATCACTTTAAAATAAGGGAATATAATTACATAGGTCAGCTGAGATGACCCATACTATAATTCCATGTATTAAAACAAGGATATGTATAAAAAACTAACTATCAAGTACTCATGGATAGTGATTGAAAACAAGTCTGGGAAAAAGTTAACCACTAGAAAATCACAAACGTGTTATAGGTTAAACAGTCTTTGATTACATAGTATGAAATTTAAATGGACAATGTTTTTTTATAGTTTATTTTCATTATTTTGAGGAATTATCTTTCTACCTAGAATAAAGACATTGGGAAATATACTTAATTTTTAAGTGAAATTGTATCCTTTAATAAGATTCTACCAAACACTCATAATTTCTCCAAACTACGAGTATTCACACTAAATTACCCACACATGAAGTTCTAGAATCAACTTCTATAAAATCACATAATCTGCAAAAGTTGAACTATATATATATTCCCATGTCTTTAAACATTTACCAAAACCAAAATAGTTTGTATAAGATTAGATATTACCCAAAAAAGATAATCCATTATATAAATAAATACTTCTCTTAATCTCCAAAATTCATCAAAAACTACCCACAGTTCAAGAAAGACCTTTCCGTACACAATTGTACTACAAATTCTTAAAAATAATCCAATCCTAGATTGAAACCCAAAACTCAAAAGGATTTAATCACATTGTCTTCTAAAATAAATCATAACATTTTTCTACAAAAAAATTACACTACTCTAAAATTCTCATACTGAAGTGAAATTAACTAAAACACATATTCTCTATTTTAGGTTAATAATTTCCATAAACAACCCTAATCAACTTTTGTCCAAAATAAAAACATATATTCTTATAGAATAAAATTTTAACCATTACTCAGCAAAATAAATGATAAATATTCCTTGAATAAAAATTTTATATATCAATCATCAGGGTTACACATACAATAAAATATATTCCAATGTAATCTCATCATCAAATATCCCATAATAATTTTCAGCATTTCATCATCTTAAAATATAACATAACTTTTTAATCCTTTATATGATGACTTATTGATCATTAAACATTATTTATGATCCATTATCCACTTTTAACCATCTCATTATGAAATATTTCTTTCCTAAAAACAAATTCCTGAACCACATCCTAAGATTCAATAATGTCAAAACATAAGCTTATAAATAATTCATAGCTTTAATTGGTCATTTTCATTTTTATCATCTTCAATTGGATTGGAATTAATAATTGGTAAACATATATTTTTACGATTTTCCTGAACCCATTCTCAAACCTTTTTTTAGGACATATATTTGTATAATGACCATGAGCACCACATTTAAAGAATTCATTTTATCCTTTGGAAATAACTTCATTCCTTTCTAGGAGTCAACATGATGAATCCGTTTTCCATGTAAGGTTTTCACTTTATGACCTTAATTACCACATATATAGCATCTTCTCATCCCTTTGAAGAATTTTATTATGTTTTTCCTTCTACATCCTTGAGAAGTATGTTTTTGAACAGGCTTACATTTTTTATTATTAACTAAACTTCCATAGGGATTTGGTTCATGCATATATGATTCCTTCTAAAAATCACCAATGTTCAGATGGTAAATCAATAATCCAGATATTGGGTAGAAAATAACAACAAGACTTCTCTATAAAACTACAATTTCATTCAGTTGTTCATTCAGAAAACTATCATTGTTTTTATCACATCCACAGTAACTTTGGTGCATGCTAGATCCATCCATTTACTAAAACCAAAATGGTCATTATGAGTATATTAGTAAAATTATCATATAATATCATATGAGGAGGGTAAATACTAAGATATACTTATTGATATTATCTTAAACTCATTAAATTTATCTACGATAAATATGACTCTTTCTAATATGCTAAACATTATGGTTATGTCACTTGTTCTTAAATAACACCGTAACCTCTAAAGTTATCTAAACTCACATGTGATACCAACTATAAGGATTCGACCTTAAATATTACATAATATTTAATTAAATTGATAATTCTCATTGAGGATATTTTCAAGTGTAGAGTTTTAGAGGTTTAGGATATAACTATTACATTATATATCAAATGTTACAAAGAAGACACTTCTATTCTAACCGACATTTCACAAAAATACAACTCCTTAAATAAAACAAGAGTTCTCTTCATGAATATGACTTTTCTATAACCCTTCCTTATAAACTATGACACACATTTCAAAAAATTGGGATGAGTATAAAAAGATCAATATAGGTTATAAAATAAGGAATGGAAACATTAACCCATCAATAAATACAAGTCGATGAAACCATAATTTTCAATCACAACATACCTTCTAAAATAATAGAAATTATGAATGACACATAGTAATCATAAATCATAATTATAACATGGTGAATCCATATCATACTTACATTATAGCTATCACAAATATACAGAGAGTCACAATTAGAATACACATCACAGTATATTCCCTAAATCTCTTAGGAGAAATATTAACGTTTACATTCCTCACATTACACAATTCATTAAACGTCTATCTCGGGCTCACCAACCATATGATTATCACGGAACCACTTGTATATGTAAACAATTCCCAATAACCATAACATATTTAGAACACTTAAAAACCCCTAAATTAAAGTTACCATTTCCACATTACAATCAGAATGTTACATTTCTTGATATTTACATAATCGATGATTTATCAAACTATTTTCAAAACCATTTATAATATTTAATATAGTGATTTTTTATTCAGTGTCCCATTAAACATTGAATATTTTAAATGAGTAATAATTTGATATCATTAAATTACATATAAATAAAACCTAAAAAACATTTAAAAACATGTACATTAATGAGAAATATTTATATGAAAAAATCATTAAAACAAATGAAATGATATTTTATTGACTGTGTTTATAAAAAAATGAGGGACCCTTTATTACAAATAATTGACAAATAAAATTTAATAAAAACCTCATAATATCATATGAATAAAGGTATTAATGATATAATATGCCATAGTATAGTATATACAACATATAAGAGTGAATTGGTGTATAACAATAATGAAGTATCAATAGAATGTCAATTGAGACGAAATCAATTATAAAAATAGTATACTTATATTAAAGATAAATAAATTATATAATAATATGTAAAAAATTTAAATAAAATCAATATATTTAGATATTTAGGGTAAATAAATCATAGAAAATTTAGATGCTTTCTTTTTATGACAAAACCAATGACTTGGATGTTTAACTCAATAAATGGAAATTGAGTTAAAATTACTCGTTTCAAGTTCGTATCGATGATATTAGAATTTATCATTGGATTGATTATGTGTATCAAAAGTATAAAAAAATAGGAGTGAAAATTACAACATAAAACAATAAATAGTGATTCAACATATAATCATTGCATGACATAAGTAAGAATTAAAATATTAACGCAATGAATTGAAATTGGTTTAAAATATTCCCTTACTGATTTGGTAAATGAGAAAAGATAAACCACATAAAATAAATATCATGAAATAAAGAAGTAAATACCAATACATTTAATTATATTATAAAAAGAATATAGTCATGGTCCATACATACACCACATAAAAGTAAATAGTGAAAACATAGCATTAATCTCACAGGAATAAAAAGTGAGATGAAAAACCCCTTACCACGTAGTAACCAATCGAGTAGTATGAAAAAAAATAAATAACCAAAAAATGAATAATATAATACCATGAATATAAATATAATCATGATAATATATTTCAAATGGAAGTACACAATATACCACATTCAATAAGTAAGTGGAGAACAATGTAAATCTCATAGAATTGAAACTGAGATAAAAACCCCTTACCTTGTATCCGACTTGACCAATTCATTAATTAATCTCATGAATAATAAACTAAAGTTAATTTAAAAATTCTTAAGAAACTATTAAATGTTTAATATTAATTTTTTATCAATTAATACAATGTTAAAAATATTTTCTAATCATTTATGTTAATAACGGTCGTTTTGTTGATATTTGGTAGTTGAGTCAAAAATTAAAATCTTATTATTTAAAAGTTGTCGATGTGGTAAAATTATATTATCTCCATAATGATATTAATGATTTAGAAACCATTTATATCTTATATATCCAGTATATATATGTATTTATAACATTTCATAACATTTTGAGATAAGAAATGACATGCATTGATCATGGAGACGGTAAGTCGTACATACGTTTAAATGCTACTTTCATTTATATTTCATACTTAAATGGAAATAAAACATAATGATAAATAAGTATATTAAAATTATAGTATAATATAATATATAATATCTTTATCTTTATCCTTTATTCTTCCCACATATGGTATTAACGAGTCATATCACTTTGAGGTGGTGGTTGTCCGCAATTTCTTAAATGAATTTATCGTGTTTACCGGTTATGGAATCCATAAAGGTATGCTATCAATGTAAAATATAGAAGCATAAATAAATCATAAAAATGATATATATCATATATATATATAGTTCCATATTAATGTCCACCATGAATGGTGGTTGGAGATAATCGAACAATTATCGCTTCCTGAGGTGTTATTTTTCCATCCACAGAAACAATATGTTATTCACCCATCAGATAGAGATGTGTGTAAGTGTAGTTCGAAAATTTCTAATAAAAAATACTATTATATTGAGGATATTGTTGTTGTTATAATATAATGGAATAATAATAGTTTAGGGGTTGTAGAATTAAAATAAAAAGAAAATATGTTAAGAGGGACCATTAGGTTTAATTTGGGAAACTCAGTTTGGTTTGAACCAAAAGGATTTCTTGAAGTGCCTTCTGTCTATGTTAAGGATTATAGGATGAGTAGATGTATATTGAGAGCATATTTTGTAAGAGTTTGGACGATCTAATGGGCTTCAGAAGTGTGAGGAATGGGTTATAAGTGTGGTTTTCTAATAAGTGGGATGAGGGTCTCTTTAGGAATGTTTGAAAATATTATTTTATTATAAACATATGTTAGGGTTTTAAATATCCAAAACTCATTAAAGTATAATATAAGATGACTCATGTTAGAAATAAAATTAAACAATAATAATTGGACTGGTTTTGGAAATTGTTTTATTTTTTACTATCTAATTTATTTTAATCATTTATTAATGAGGTAAATAATGCATCATTATTTTGTCATAAATAATTTGATCTATTTGATGTATAAAAATTATAAAAAATAAAAAATAATTTAGGATATATTCTTATCTTTAAAAGGAATATTTATAGTTGAAAATATGACTCATATAACCCCATTTTAAAATTTATTTAGTAAAAGAAATAAGTTTATGTTATTTTTGGCTTTACTATTAATTAATTAAAATAAATTGTCATTATCACTCAAAAGGTGCCACATGAGCCCCAAAATCTACCCAAGGATGCCCATGGTTGGAAATTACTAATCCAATTACGTTAGGTAAAGTATTAATTTAATTTTTTATTATTATAATATATTGTTTACCTTAAATTCTTCTATTTACCTTTAAATACAGTAAATAAAAGTCAAAAATTACTATTCACCAAAAATTATTTTCATCTTATTGAACCATATATTACGTACTAATAACTACCATGTTTTTCAGATTTTCAAAATTAAACTCCTAGAAATAGTAAAATTTCATTAAAATGAAAAGGTTGGTTTTTTAACTACTTCTTGGTGATTTCATTATTCATAAAAAATTGCAGTTTTTCAGAAAAATACCAAAAATGTAGTCTAGGAAATATTTGATATTCTAAATTCAAAAATAATTTCTATTTCTCAAAATTCAAAAAATATAAGTTGCATTAATTTATTTGATATTAATACATGTTTTAAAAACAAAAAGTCTATTTGTAAACGTATTAACTATCAAAAGATTGACACTTGTTTATGTTCAATTTCAATGTTAAATTATTTTCCATGTCCAATATTGAATAAAATGGTGATAATAGAATATAATTTCACATTAAAACCAATAAAAAAGATACTCTAATAAAATAAACAAATTATATTAAAAAGCTGTTTAGATTTAAAAAACATTATTTTTCCTCATTAAAAAATGTATTTTATCAAAAAAATACCAAAAATTCACCCAATGTAAATTTTAATGTTTCAATTCAAAAGAAGAATATTATTTTGTCATATAGAAAATATAAAAGTGAAAAAAACTATATTTGAAAATATTTCACCATCAAAAGGATGTAAATCAACCTGTTGAAGAATATTAGAGTATTTATGGTTAAGATTAGATTCATTCATATTTAAAGACTCTAAAATTTATTGGATAAATTTAGAAACATTTTTCAACCATGTATAATCATATTTTAGTTATTTATGTTCATTCCCACCAGTATAATTTCTAAGCGTTATCTACCATAATATTACATTATTATTTTTCAATATAAGTCAACATTGTCTGCAACGTAATATTTCAAAGAAACCCATTGTTGTGTATCAAGTACACCATAAAATATAGTATCCCCATTAAATTAAAATAAATATTTATTTAGATATATTAATAAATATTAAATATTCATGTTCTTTATTTACCTAGGATGTTACATGTGTAATCCATCAACTAAACTTAAAGTTGAATTTTTGATTTTGGTATGAATCATCTCAACACTAAGTGCTTTAAAAACATGAATTTCATACTGATATTACAAAATTGATTACTTATATCTCTTCATTATATTGGTAACATCATTTTTATTCTTCTTAGTAATGTTTTATTGTGAGTTTAGAGACATCACGGTGCATCGCATGTGCTTCGTGAGGTTTACAATGTTCCTTTTGAACACCTTCAATGAGTTCACCTACTTGATTTCAACAAAAATTATTTTTTCCATGGTCATGGGTATTAAATGTATATAAATTAAGGTAAATAATATATAAACAGAAAAAATTAATTCATTTTATATTATATATGGTCTCCTTTTCTCAATTATATATTTAATTTAATTACTCTACATTATTGATAAGGTTTTTTCCCAATCATTCTATATTTTAATGTTTTTTTCTCTATCAATATCAAAAAATATGTTTTTATATATCCCTCATCATAATATTCCTTATTTATATTATTTATAATTTCTTATCATTATTCTTTCTAGGGATATTTAAATTTTTACGTCTCCATTAATATCATTTCTTGAATTCAACTTGACTATGTATTTAATGGAATATTTTTCAAATACAATCTTCATGTAGAATTTTAATTTTAAATTAACTCTATCTTTTATTTTGAAAAAATAATTTATTTTTTTAACAATAAAATATTTTTTTTAACATTGTAACACCTATTATAATTTTTTTTAAATGTTACATATTTGTATATTATTATGACAACATCACCAAATGGCATAATAACTATTTTCATTATTTATTTTCAATTTTCATATTTATTTACATTAATATAACATTTTAAAGAAATTATTTATATCTTAGGATCTAAAAATTAATAATTTAAATTTTTTAGAAAACAATTTTACTAAAATTAATATATTAATTATCACAAACTTTAAAAATTATAATATTTTTATTTTAAAAGTTTTAAACTATGAAATTATTTTCTTATCTTTTATAAAATTTCATATCTAATTTTTGAAAAAGTTTTGAACAATATTAATATAATTTTCAAGTATACTATTTTAAAATTACATATGATATTTTTTATCTCATTATAATGTTTAAAAAGTTTTAATATGATAAAATAACTCAATTACTCATTATATCAAGCCCTTCATATCAATATAACAATTGAAATGGAATAATTTCATGTGTATTTATTAATCATTACATTTGAATTTGTAAATAATTGATTTTACTTATTGGAAACATTTTACCAGTGACACTTACAATGTGAATAACCTAAAATTACTTCTCCATATTGATGTGTGTTTACCAAATTATTATTTTTTATTATTTTAGGAATTAAATGACCTGATTATACCAAAATCATTTTATAGGTTTTTGAGTCCCAAAACATTATTATCAATTATAAAGGGTATATAAATATATTATCAAATTATTTTTGTTTATAACTTGTTTATATTCAGAACTAGAATATCAGATGTAGGTTTATAGGTATAACATTGAGAATACTCTCATTTTTACCAAATTATTTTATAATACCTTCCTCTATATTATCATCATTAAGAGGTTATGTAAATGATTTATTTTTATTTTTCATATATATTAATTAAAATATATAAATATTATTTCTCAAATTCTAATTATAACTTATATAACTTCTTCCACCAACTGTGTATCTATACAGTATTCTATTAGATAATATCTTGTTGAACAAACACAAAATTTTTACAATAGTCATGTTATAGAAACATAAATTAATAAAAATTATCATATTATTGTTTGTTTTAATTATAAAAAAGCTCACTCATATATATATATTATTTCAATTATTTCAATATAGGAACAAATTATGAGAATAAAAATTTGTTATTGAATGAATCCAAACTAACAAGGAGGTTATATGATCATATAACATTTCACCTCTACTACCAACGAAACTCTAGTTCTTTATCTCTACTACGTTTTTATTTTTCTTGTTTTTATGGAAGATCATATTCATGTATTAGTTCATGATTCTTAAAATTAGACTAAATATATTTGATATTATATTAATGAATATAATTAGATCAAAATGTTTTCATGGTGTTTCACATTTGGTTCTACATACACATTGAATATTATTTAATAATATCATGATCTTATTATTTACAAAACAATAAATATAAAAACATCATATGATTAAATTCAAAATCAACATAAATAAAATGTGTATATCATTAGGTATATTTCAATCTCATTAGATCGTATATGTCCAATAATATTAACCACATAAATTTTTTTCCAATGGCATCCACTAAAATGTGTATATTATTCATTGTCTTATACACATTGACATGTGAAAATATTATTGATCAATTAAAAATTTGTCATTTTAGATTTATCACAACAATATGTTTGACAAGACTAGATAATTTCCAGTACACAAAATGACCACATATTTTGTCATATTATTAATTTTACTCCTTCAAAATCATGTAGCACCTTTTTTAGTCATTGGAAATATAATATTTAATGACTATATTCCATTATAAATACACCATGATATGTTATTCATCACCCTTTTAATGGAATGTTCAATATTTTATAAGACCACCTCATTCACATTGTAATAAATCTTACACATAATAAATAAATTTTCAATCCATCGATCAACATAGTGACGATCCCATGATTCTTGTCATACCAATCATTGTGATTATGAAACATTTTATTGTTATTGTTCTATAATATTCAAATTTTATGACTCCACTATGTCAGCAATAGAGTTATATTAAAAATCTTTCTTACCTGTCCTGTGTGATAATAAACCACTATAAAGTATTCAAGGATAAATTCCTTTTATAATTTATTAAGATAAATTGACCATAAATAATGTCTTCAAAAAATTTAACTTGTCTATAGATATTTTAAATTCAACTAATTCATCAACTAATCTAGTATAATTTTTGAGACACAAATTTTCTGTTTTTCTAAGTTGATCTAAACATCCCTAACATTAATAAATATAATTAAAATAATTAATATTTTCTACCTACTTGTTTTGGTGTTTTTGTTATTAGGATCTATGAATATTTGGATGAATCCCCATCAATCCATAATCTCTTTTATATTATTGATTTTTCAAATTATACCAACATATATAATATTTGTCCCATTACACTCAATAACACCAACATCATCATTCAATGATAAATATCCCCAAATAGTAGATGGAATCATATATAATAATTATATTTCATGTTATTGACAAAAACTATTTTTCTTATGTTCAACATTCTCTTTCATATGGTTTATCTAGTTCACTGTGGAGATAACTAGAGGCTTATTCTATAGAATTCTCTCTCCAATGGTTATTTTCTTTTAAAATTTTAATAACCACCCCTGAACATACAAAAATGATTATTAACCTTATATGGATATGTAAAAACATTATTCCAATTATTGTGGCTACTTCCACCATTTGTGATAAATTTATGATTTACAAAAATTACTATACAATAAAATGTTGGATAACATTCATGATACTTAGTGTTATTTTCCACTATTACTATTATTTAAAATAAATCATAAAAATTATGAAAATAATTCTAAATCACATGGTTTTTTCCCTTATAAAATTGTTCATGTCAGTCAATATCCACTCAAGATCTTTTACATCATCATTCTTAGTAATGTATTTTTTTCAATATGATGAATCTAATTGATAGAAATTAAAATTACGGGGAGATATCACATAATTTATGTTATCTCTACAATAATATCATAAATATTAATGACATTGGATTCATCATTGTATTTGTTTTATGAAATAATTCTGATATTTTATAAAATTCTTTTCTTTCTAGTTTCTTTTCACCAATTACGTACAATGAAATAAAAATTATTAATTTAAATACTTATGTGATTTTAAATGTCTTATCAATTCATATTCTTTACTCGAGGGATCATTATTTTTATTTGGAAGAGCTAGATTTTTTAATATTTCATCCTCTAACAAAATTTACTAACATTAGTGTTCCACATCAAAATATATTGTATCATATTTCGGGATGTTGTTTTTTTTATTTATTATATTTTCCACACCTTTTAATTTTAATAATATTTCATCATTTTTACCACTCTAAAACATCATTATTATTCTTGATGGATTTTTGGGTTTTTAATTTTCCTTAAATTACTATTCTATAATTGGATAATTTACTCATAATTTTCTAATCATTCATAAAATTAAAATGTGGAATGTATTTTTACATTTTTATTAACCTTTAACTACTGGAATTCATTTATAAAAATGATATAATGTACTAAAATTAAATGGAAATATATTTTTTTTTATTTTCAACCCCATATCAAATTTTATGATCAATATTTAGTAAACCTTTTTTCAATATAAAAATCTCCTCATTCATATATTTTTATTTTCATATTATAGTGGGTTATAATTTCATCTCATATGAAATCAATACCTTTTAATATATTCGATGGTCTACTCCAAAATATAATTTCCAATAAGGAAAACATTTCTCATTGAATTTTTTTAGGTAATTTTATTCAATTTTTAATAGATGTATAATCATAAAGAGGTTTTAAATAGTTTTGAATCGATCATTCAATAAATTTAAATTGATTAAAAACTTTTACACATTATCATATTTTCTCATAAAAATAAATAATTTTATTTTGAAATGTTTATATCCATGAATCCATAAAATTTATGTCTCTCTTATGTATATCATTATGGATTCAAAAAACTACTTTTTAATTATTTTCTCAGGTAAATTATTTGAAATCATTCACAAAATTTTTTAAATTTAATGTATTTTATGATCACCCATCACTGTTGATATTCTTCTTACCAAGAAATAATATGTTATCATTATTTTGGTAAGATATAATTCATTCATGATTATGTTAATATTTTAAAAACTAGTATATATATGTTGTATTAATATTCAAAACATATATTTATAGAATACATTTACATCAATAAGAGTATGACCATTATTGATTTCATTATTTTTAATCTATAAAACTATAAATTTATAATTTTTTTAAATAAAAATACTCAGATCATAGGAATATTTAATCTAAACAACTTAAATAACACTATATAAGAACACTATGGACCATGTAGAGGGTATTACATCATTAATTGATGGGAGTAAATCAATTTTTGACCTCAGGACCTTAACCTAAAATTAAAAATTTCATTCATTTCACAAGTCAGTACCATTAGTTAATGATAGTAAATATGTACGATAATAGAGAGAGTTATAATGAATCACACAACACAAGTGAGGATACATGGTTCACCAAAACATTTTTTTTAGGAGACTAATCTACCATAAAAAATTCTTTTCTCAATCTCTATATTCCCATATTATTGTTAACAATACTTTGAAAAGGTGAATGAAGATATTTTAAAACTTATATATATATTCTTTTCCAATATGAGCTTCAACATATTGATATATCTCTAAAAAAATCTCTTAACGTGCCTCTATAATGTGGTTTACAAATCCACATCCATTCCTCTCATCTTTATAAAACAATTGAATTTGGAATTTCTAGATAGTTTTCAAATAGATTAATTTTATATTTATCGTAATAAATTGTACATTAGATTGAGTAATAAGAAACTGTTGTATAGGAAATTAATTTATTATATAAATACATACATAATTTTTACGTTATGCCTAAATATAAATTATATTGAATAAAAATAAAAATTATATCACATCATAAGTCACCAAATATTTTGTGCATCAATATAAATTGTGTCATAATAATTTTAGGACTCGTAAAAGAAGTACTGCAAAAAAATGATCATTATATTGCAGAGTAAACTCCACCTTGATGAGGTCATCCAAGTATTTTTGGATTAACTATATTTTTCTCCCAAACCATTGTAATGATAATTTTTATGGGGATCTCCTCACATAATAATAAGTCCCTTATAATTTCACAGGATCGCTTTCACATTAAATACATTTTAAGAAATGATTTTTTATGTAATAGAAATGTATTCCCCTTCTATAACTATATACTAATTAAATCTATACACTCCATGGTGTAATCTAAAATTAAATATTATCATCCTTTTCTATATCATTCCCCTCACATAAAATCAATAAACTCTATGTTGTGATATTATTCAAAACATTTAAACGTCATTCAAATAGGGCACCACTCAACTCCATTGGTCATATAACTCCTTCATTATCAGCTTTTCAATAGTTAATAAATAGAAAAAATCATAAATAAAAAATAATATCCTTACTAAAAATATTGAAACATATATTGCATCTCATTAATATCTAAAAACAACCCAATAAGATGTAACAAAAAATTTGAGAGTATTAAAAATCTATGAGAATGGTTAATAGCATATTGACAATGTATCATTTGAGATAAACTGAAAAGTAACCTTATTCTAATTTAATTAATGAGGGGTATTTAATATCTACTTCTCATAGACCATCTAAATACATAAATATATATTTAAAATCCTACTTAAAGATATACATCACACCACTCACAACCTTAAAGATTCCATTATTTTTAGAAATTTATATTTTATAATTTAGGAACATATTGTTTTAGTATCAATGTTGTGGAACTCTATTAGGAACATATAATTGGTAAACTAAAAAACTACTGGAAATGAGTTTTTATAATTATGTATTGTGATACTCCTGTATCAATTTAAATCATTATCAAATATATTTTCATAAGAATTGTTATTTTTTTAAATATTCTTATAAATATTATTCCTATTTTTATGAAATTATGTAAAATATATCAAAAATATGACAATGAATATTTAAAATCACATGAGATATAAATTAATTTAAATTTTTTAATTATCCTCAGTGTTTGGATTATTTTAATTTATATTGATTTTACATTTCTATACCGTATAATTCACCATCAAATTGAAATAGAATGCTTTCTTCATTTTTAAATTTTTTCTGATCTATTTTATTTTCCCCCTTATATCATTACTATGATATCATTATTTAAATTCAAGGATTAGATTTATTATGTGGTTATATCTATTATGATAGGGGAACTCCATAGTTATGTCAGTATATTTGAAATTTTTTGGTTGACCCACATAGATTTTCAATTTTCATTATGACTGTCATTTTAGAAATTTTAGAGATATTTTTAAATTCATGTGTATTTTTTAGACTCAAATATTTATAATTTATATTTTCATATTTTTTTAGAAGAGAAATTTCTAAATTATTTTAAATAATAAAAACGTATTTTAATATTATTCACTAACCAAAAAATGTATACATATAACTAAATACATAAATACATATATGTGTATCTATTAAAAATAATATTATTATCTAGAAGATTACAATTGGGTAATATATTAAAAAATATTGATCATTATGGATTTAATATATTTTAATATGGTGAAAATTGTTATGATATTGGATTAAATGTATACAATTAATATTATTGTTAAATTGTTCAAATAAATTTGATATATTAATTGTTATATTATTAGAATAATTACATTTATTTTTTTTGTTTATATGTATAAATGATTATCATGACTTGACATACCCTTTATATGAACATAGTTATCTAACCACTATTGTCTCCAATATTACCAAGGTTTTCTTGGGAACACACCATAGTCTTTTACCCACTATGGTCACTTATCCATCTATTAAATATCATAACATGAAATCAAATTTTCTATCAACGTTGTTTATCCTCACCAACAAACACCCAGATAAAATACCTAAATAGTTTATGCATCCTGAATCTACTCTATGAAAAGAATGTATAACTATGATGGTCAAATAAAGTTGCTTTCTAATAAAATGTGTGTCTTAATGAAATGGGATATAATATTTAGTATATTAAGACCCATATTTCCATGGTTGTGACACCCTCTATCTAATATAATGAAAACACCCTCATTGTACACACCACACCTAAGACCCATGCATAGAGAGTGTAGTTTAGGATGATTATTCACTCTAATACCATTATTCAAGAATTAACCTTAATAGAATATGAACCCATTCTTCTAACTATGTGTTTTAATGTAATACCATATTTACATTTCATGATTACTATAAGATATTAACCACTAGGTTTAAATTTCAATCTAATTCGTAACTTCATGGGCTAACACATTTTCATTCATTGTGACATTCCCCCAGTCACACATACCTCAGAACACATCCCAAGAGAACACCCATACTTAAACTAATATAATCCATGATTTATAATTAGTGATCATATAATCATGAATGATCTAAAAAAGAAATGTGTTACTTATTAACATGGGTAGTAAAAATATAGTCGATTATATTTAATTTTATTGGGGTTTTTACAATGATGATATTTTTTTACAAAATTAAAATTTTGAGATATTATTAATATGAAAAATAATTTTTTATATAGTATTTGAAAATTTGTATGATATTTATATGTTATGAAATGTAAAATATTTTTTCTTTGTTAAATCAAAGTTTTATTACTCAATCTGTAATTAATTATTTTTTTATTAATTATTCTATTATAATATTATATTTTGTATTATCTTATTTTAGGAGTGCATGTTTGAAGAGTTAATTCAATATTATATTTATTATGTTAGTAATTTAATAATTCAATTCACTCTATAATAGATTCTGAATAGATCTTTTTTATATTTAATAAATTAAATATTATCCATGGAAAATGTAAATATTCTTAGATAATATTTATTTTAATGGGATGTAAATATCAATGTAAAATATTTAAAACATATTTAATAATAATATATCGTAAATTGTTCTATTAAATATTTTTATATTTATCAAAATATGGGTATTAAAAATAAGTTGTATTGTAATTTTCATAAACGTGAAAACAAGACTCATATATGAATATTTTGTTTAATTGGTTATAAAGTGTATATTGTTAATGTAAAATTATTTTACTAGAAATTTTCCATTATGCTTTTTAATTAATTACTATTTTATTTTATATAAATATAAATATATTATAATGTGATTCTAAGGTCATTATAATGAATTCTATAATAATTGGAATGAATTAATTAATGAATTTTATATTTTAATACTATCATCAAGAGATGGTAAATGTTAAGAATTATTTTATACGAAATATTATTCTTATTTGATTATATTTATATAATAATAATTGATCCATTATATAGATATAGATAATAGATACTATAAATATAGTGGACCTAATCCTTATTTTTTCATAATTATTTTTTTCAAATATATTTTAGTGTGTTTTTATGGTCATTTAGTATATAATAGAGGGGATCTTGTTAAGATGAAACAATGTGTTATTAAATACAATTTGTTATCATATTTAGAATTTGAAAAAAAAAAATTTCAACTAAATAAGATGAGATATTGTGTGTTCTGTCTATGGAATCCTAAGAAGACTAGGATACATAGCATTGAAACCCCATATTTGAAGTTGTGATTATTTATAAAAAAATTTAAACAAAAATCCAAAATAAATATAGAAGAATAATATTAACGATGAGTAAATTTTTTTTGAATATATTGCGGATCATTAAAAATTTAATAATAAAATGATGTAATATTTACTTAATACATTGTCACAATAATATATACGAAATCCAATTTTCTTCGTTTTCACTCTCTAATGACTAAATTAAAATTATCTTATACATATATATTACACATTAATTAGAAATTAATTGATCAAAAATATTATATAAACATAATTATTCTAAATAAAACTATTTCAATACATGAATAAAATTACAAAGTATGTGTGTTCAAAATAAACATATATTCCAATTAACAATTACCTTTCTCAAATATGAGTCCATGATTTAGAAGAATGATTAAATGATGAACCCCAAACCAAAAACCCAAGAAAATAATAAACATTTATAATCAATCACAAACAATTAATTAACCTGGATGAAGAAAATTGGCCCCATGCTTTTACATAACCTAATCCATCAATACATGATATACATGAAATTGTGGAAGAATAAAATATATATAAAAACTAACCACAACATTTATTCCATTGAAATATTCAACCAAGGTTATATTTTTTATGGGTTGTGTAGTAATGATAATTCCTATTATATGTATTATCATTATAGAGAATTATATATATATTAAATATCATTATATCTATCATGTCATAATAATAAGTTCTCTAACCCATATTTCTTTATTGGTGGCCCGATACCACATTAATTATTCATAAAAATTATTATGTGGTAAATCATATATAACCCCTCAATGATATGTTAGTCCGAAAATTTATGGTTGATTTTATGTATTCAAATTCTATTATGTGTATCATGATAAGAATCTAATCATAATTTATTGATTGGGATAAAAAATGTGACATAAAAAATACATCACACTGGTGTAGCATAACAACACGCCACAATTCATAAAATGGCCATACCCATGTATATAGACATCTCATTTATTAACAATTTCCTCCATATACACTTTGGATCATAGTAAAGTTCCCCAAGGTGTTAATGAATAATTTTGCTTCTATCTCAAAAATTTAGTATATTGCACCTCATTATATTCAATGTTCAATGAAATCATAGTGTGGTGGTCTGAATCATTCTATGATGGATGTATTAGATGCCTAAAAAATATCCTATATAAAATGAGAAATAGTTATCTCTATGTTAGAAATTATATAATATTTCATTTTAGTGAAATGATTATCAATGTGGAATTTCATTTTCAAGACCTCATCGATCACAACATAATGGCTATGGTCACACAATGTTCATTGTTTCTCCATGATATGATCTTCAATATTTTTTAAATCATGTTGTATACAACAAGTATATTTGTTTATATGAATTATATTTCCCATTTCAAACAATTCACATTTTGAAGCACCCTCCCAACACAACCTGATATTTTTTTAACACATTATTTCTATGATTCTTATTGATCACTTTATAAGAAAAATATGCCATGATTTTATTATTTCAATCAAAAAAATTATATTTACCATTGAAAATTTTGTTCCATTATGTCAGTTCTAATTAATTAGTCACACATTAAAACCTATTTATCATGCATCGATTTTCATATTATTCACCTAAAAATTCTAAAATGATCTTACTACATCAAAATTATGTATCCTAGAATTAAAAAATAATGATGATATCTATTATTCATGGTTGAAACATTTAAAAAAGAAATTCTTCATTAAAATATGCATAATATTGTTTTTCAGTCAATGAGATGAGGTATTCAAATAAAAGTAGGTACTGTTAATTTTTTTACAAATTAATATCTTGAATTATTATTTTTTCATATACTTAATGATTATGTAGTTTAAAATTGAATCTAATGTAGTGTTTAATAAGATGATAGAATTAATTATTTACGGAACCTAAATTGCATAAAATGTACCAATAATCTATTAGTGTTATGATAATGATGTTATGAAACAAGAAACTATAAAACAAAAAATATGAAATTAATACCATATAATAAAAATTTGGTTATATTTCAAATGTTAAATTAGGTATGTATAATATTTAAAGATATATTAGATTGATAGGTGGATGTGAAGAATGGTTCTCTATATTGGTTTATTGTAAATTATCTTGATCTTAGGGGTGTATATCATGACAGTTTACAATATTTGGATATAAATTTATTATTATAAGATTAAAAATAAATTTTTTAAAATAAAAATTAAATTTTACTAATAATATTATAAACAATTTTGATTTATAAAAATTTATACAGAAAAGATGATTGATCTTGAGGTCTAGTTTATGAATTACATTATGATATTTTAGTTAGATGCATTTAGGGAAATTGAATTTATAGTATATGTTACAAATTAAATTTCAAATTTTTATAAACATTTTATTATTATTAGTTTGATAGGTCAATTGAAAACTGTTAATTAATGGTGAATTAAACAATATAAATACGTGGATTAGTATATAGGTGTTTGATTTAGTCGAAACTATTTTTCCGATTTTGAGGTATTTTAAAGAATTTTACTTGATTGAATGGGAAGTAGCATGAATGTTTTTCTAATTGAATTTAAGAATGATGTATATTATGTGGTGAATGTAACTATTTATTTTTATTCCCTTAATATATCGATGTATATATTGGTGTTATGTTATAATAACTTAGTTATATATTAATATTTAATTATGTTTTGAGATGTGTTTAAACATTAAAATATGTATATAGTTAACAAGTACTAGTATTCCCCATAACATCATTTAGATAACCTAATTCTTTATTACATATTTGTTTTTGATGTTTTATTTTATTTAAGTGATTAAATGTAGTGATTGTGACATATAATTCACAAATATATCATGTGGATAAGTTATGACATCTAATATAATTGTGGAGACAATTTAATATAATTCATAGTTTCATTTTGGAATTCAGAAGGGAATGGTAAATTTTAAATATTATTAGATAAATGGATAAGAAGAAAAAATTATACAACCAAAAAATATTGTATTTCCATGGTTTAGTTTGAGGAGTTGTTCGTTCCAAAATATTTTCTCTATGATAAGTAATAGACGGACATAGATGGTGGATAACAAATACAAGATCAAACCAACCAAATGTCATCAAAGTGGTATTCATTGTGGAGAAATTCCATATAGACCCAAGTCATCATGAACACCTAATACATTTATGGTAGGCTTCTAAAATTTGATTAGACCAAAGAACACTATAAAGAAACCTGATTGTAGGATTTGAAAGTATGACTATCCCAAAAAACCACAATATTAATTGAAGGTAGCCTCTGTGAGTCTCAACAGACATGTCAATAATTGGGATGATATATATTTCTCTTTTTTAAACTCTATGGCTCGTAAAACCTCCTTAGTCAGATCACCCCCGTCATATACATTTTTACCTTAACAATCAACATACTAGATCTCTATTCATGAAGATCCCCATGCACTGTGATCTCGATAGAAAACTGAATTTCCCATGTAACTATAAGATCATGAAACTCCTCTTCCTTTGTTCCTATTTACCCCTACATATGGCCAAGATTCATTTTGAGAATTCCTATAGCCCTTACGAAGTAGGAATTCACATCACGATACTTGGGTATTTTCAAGGAATTAGGCCTTCATGATTCACTCCTCTTACAACCCGTGGTTCCATTCCAAGGAAGGTTCACCCTACTTCATAGAGATCCTAACTAAAAATATCCCCTGGCCTCTATGAATCATATAAGATTCATGAATAATCTCTTAGTGATGCCCCCTGCTTTATGATACCCTTCTTCGTGCAGCCCTCTTGGCCTATGTATATTAATTTATTGGTCATTCATGTTGTTTATCATGATGTTTTTCTATACTTGATTCTTGTCCACGTAGGTACACTAAAAATATCCATTCTTAACAAATCTATGAAAACAAGGCCATCTCAACTAACATCTCCCCCACCCTATTGTATCCAAGAATTGTTGATGCCTCCCCCTCTACATGTGTGTGTGGGAAATAGTTTTTTAAGTCAAACGGGTGATAAGTGAGTCCCCTTTTTTGAGCTCCCAAATGATAAAATAAAATGAATATTCATCCTCATAAGATGATGTTAAAATGTAGCATCACCCCAAGAAACACCAATGGGGTCCCCACCTCAGGAATTTTCTATTCCCACATGTCTCCATGAGTGTGAGAAATTCCACACATAAAATGTGACCTTCTTTTTGTGGAGTGGTATAAGCCTGCGGGGATGGGAAATAATCTTTTTGTAATCCTATAGCCTTCCGTGAAGGAGGAATCACTGTTTCATTTAATTTACTCCTCCAAACACAACGAAAAGGGATATAATGGGAATGTGGGACACTCGATACCAAATCCCTCCACATTTGGACTTTGTTCCTAACCACACGTAAGACCTAGTATCCATATCCAAGTTCCATTATCTATCCCAAATCCCTAAAAAATTCATTGATAAAAAAGATTCCATGATGCAACTATTTATTATACTATTATCTATTGTTTCTCACGCCTTGAATGAATCACATGGGAATAGATATTTTCAATTACCATGACTCCAAATTTTCCACCATTGCGCCTATGCCCCAAAACTTCTTGTGAAAAAACAACATGGTTTTTGATCCCTTTCATCTATATAGGTAACGTTAGAATCCTATATGAGGTTCATCCTCAACCAATGGTAAACTCTTGTTCTCCATTAATGTGTCATTTGTTCTTGATGTTACATCTTCTTTTTTGGACACATCCACTAGAACCATCTCCATGAGGTGTTTTGATCAGTCCACACGGTATTCTTTGATGGGAAATCCCCACACCACATGTTTAGGACACCTTTTTTGGAATATTCCCAAAAATTCCCCCAATAAAAATGTGTGGAATTTTATTCCCATCCAACTAGGATAGGTATGAAACAACCCCATGGTTCATGCCCAGCATCATCGTCTTCATCTCGGCTACATATCAGCTTTTCAAGTCCACATAAATTATTCCTCCATTTCCATCATGGCTCTTACTCGGGAAGCCACATCCTAGCGGGATCATACCATCTACATCACCATTTCTTCTAGAAACCCCCCATTATCTAACCATTAATAATCCAGAAAAAATTATTGTCCATACAACCAGGATTTCTTTTATTGTGAGGGGTAGCTAACCAATTTTAATACACAAATCACCTGTTTAAACTCTATGGGTTTTGATATTTTTATTCTATACAGGGTAAATAGGAATCCTCCCTTAGGATCATTCAAAACAAATGGTAAAACTTGGTCCCCCCCTCATTTGAGTACACCTCCCTGATACACCCTATGTGGGGGCTATATCACCCTTCACGGTGTGAAACAATATCTTCAAGAGATGCAACTCCTCATGTATGGTCTCATTTGGAATTCTGATCCACAAGTTTGAAAAAACACCCAGGTGTTACCTCTTTATCATATACTTCATTGATCCATATCCATGGGACATTCCAATAAAATATATTATATCTCTTCTAGGCATTAAACTCTATGCATACCCCATGATAAGCATAGTATACTGAGGAATCCCATAGATGGCATGCCTCTAGAATAGGATACCCAATGATCGATGTGATATTCATAGAGTTTCAATGCCCTTGGTATGACCTCTTATGCCCAATAATATATTTTCTCCAATGTTCCAACATTTCGATATGATCAGTGTTTTCAAACATGAATACTTCCCTGAATGAAGTATTTTCCCTAGATAGACCCCTGGTAATGTCTAGACATATATATCATAATTAAATATTCATCGTGAAGATATTGAATTGGGTATGAGGTTCAAGAACAACATATTTTTCTATAAGGGATACCTAGAAAAGTTTAATAATTATGAAGAGGTATCCATGGAAGGATAAAACGACATCCCATCACCCCATTTTGATCAAGGAGAAGTCATTTCTGATGAAGTGATGAATAATGTCTTCCATTGAAAGTGGGAATGCATGGCGTTAGTGAAACTTATCCTATTATTCGCGAACAACAGTGTCGGTGTGTCCCACCATATGGAGTCATAATTATAATTGGTGAACCAATCAATCTCTAGTTCTCCTTCAACCATGTTGTATGGTTATGTAGGTCCTTAGATTAAAGATTTTACTGTAGTGATGATTGCCTTGGGGCACCTACTGAAATAGTGAACTCGATGTGAACCAATTACGCTACAACCCTGGGTACTGGTTATGTATGCCATCTGATCAAGGATTTTACTATGGAACTACTATCTGTGGGACACAAATAAAAATCAATAACTGGACATGAATGAATTCTTAATCAACAATGGGGACGAGTTATGTATTTAATATGATCAAGGATTGTAAACTAAAACTTCTCCTGTCAGTCCACCATAGAAATGATAAATCTGACGTCAAGCAATTATCTGTCAACCATGGGGATTGATTATGTAGGTTTTCACATTAGGGACTGTACTCTGGCACTACTAGGTTCAGGACACCAATAGAAACGTTGAACCCTACATGAAATATTCTACTTAGTATGGGATTAGTAATGATTAATACATTAGTAGAATAGTATGTCACCAGATCCAATTATCCAATGATATGTATCACCATGAAAATAGTTGGACAATAGGGAAACTCACTAGAATATGTGTTTGTAAGTCATTTGGAATTCCAGACTGGGACATCTTGACCCTGAATCTCTCTAATACCATGGATGATTGAATGTCACTAGGGAATTGGGTATTTAATTCTTGACATAAATACTAATAGCTGAATATTTATTTTTTCATGACCCATGCTATAAGAACCCAACCACCCACAACCTACAAGAATAGGGGAACACGGAATGGAAATGTGATAATCATGCATGATTCCACCTCCACTACGTCAACTCCCATGACCACAACTATTATCTGACCACATTGAATCTCACCATCACAAATTGTTTAGAGAAGGGTGATAGATGTTCTTGTTTAACGATACGAGCTGGAGGGTGTCATTCACATGTGGGATATTTCCCACCAAGACCTATATGTATTTGTTCCTCACCATCAATTCCACCACCATGGGCTATGTATAGATCCCATAATCATTACTCCCACATTAATATATTTTGGGAACCCCTTCATGGAACATTCATGTGACACTGTTCCCTATTCTGACAAGTTATGTTATATCTGATTCATATTGGCCATGACTATTAATAAAGATATTCCAATGAGGTCTCACAATAGTCCATGTTTGAACAACTAACTGGTACAACATGTTGAAAAACATGTTGTTTTTTTCCATTTCCACCACCCCTAGTCCTGATAACCTAAATCTATTGGTGTTCCCCATCTCAGGAGGTTTCCCGTCAGGGGGAATCAACTTCAACAACTCCAATGGATATTTTCACCATTGAAGTACACTACTAGTACCCCTCTAATGTAGAGTAGGGTCACTCCATTTCCTGATAAGGAACGAGGCTTCAACCACTCCATGTTTTGGCTATGTCGATTATTTGTGTCACCTCAAAATAAAAATTCATAATGGGCTAGCACATTATGGTGAGATCCATCCCATGGATCCTCCTGGAATCATCACCATCCATAGGGGGGTTCCTCCCCACAAAGGCATTGACCAGAGTGAAGGTCCGCCCCCACTCCTACTAAAGCCAAAAAAGAGGTCCTCCCCATGTTCAGTTTGATTATTAAGAAGGCCATTTTCATAGTACCACTATGAATCAGTTTTGAGGTCCTCCCTGTGCCACTCACATGCAATGTGGATGTCCACCCAATGTCGTTACTATCTTTAGAAGGGGTTAACCCTGAACATCCATAAATCAACATAGAGGTCCCCCTGTGTTTAATTTTGTATATTCCCAGGATATCCCCGCATCACAAATAATCAATGTGGAGGTTATTCCTACTCCCGCAACACTCAGTGTGATGTTCCTCCACTCAGAGGAGAACAAAATTTTTGTTAATCATGTTTGATTCTCAAACTGTGAAGTTATGTGGGACCTACAGATGGAGCCTTCACTAAAATCATATACATCATAGTATGGGGAAGGAACCTTGTGTGTGAGCTTCATCACACTAGAAGATGATATTTACCAGATCTCGTAATCACATCAAAGGTATATGAAAGTGGAATAATATTTTGTTATTTTCATAAATGTCACAATGAAATCCTCATTATCATCTCCAGTTTCATTCTATAACTTATCATGAGATCATATAATGTTATTCAAGGTCATGATAAGTGGTGATCACCCACCCAATTCTCCCCCAACATCTGTTTCCATTACACATAAAGCAGTGGAAAATAATAAATCCTACACTGACTTGGTGAAGCAATCACTGCCATCTCCATGAAATGTTCGACTGGGTGGACTCTAGTTATATCACATGTAATTTCTCTTCTGGCTAGTCCATTACCTATGAAAGGGTATACATTAGTTTCATCATATTTTTTTATTCCACCGCAATCAGATAGTGGAGAAACCAAGACTCAACTTGTGAGAAGATTGTGGGATAATCTAGACACTTATCAGTTTTATATGATTATATGGTATAGCTATACTTCCAAGTTCATCATTCCAGAGTATCACACGTAAGGAGAAGTTAGGTTCTTCTTCCTAACCCTCTAGGTGATTCATCTTTTCCTTCGGGGTAAATTGTTGTATTATCGAAAAAAGTCATGAAAATTATGACAACATAAGACAACAGCATCGCATGATTGAGTTAGAAGTGATTCATGTGGCCTAGAACCCAACATCACAAGGTTACCACCATACCCTTCTCCAATGATATATCTATATATTTTCTGTTCTCTAAAGAATGATTGAGGATGCATCCTGTCAAGTGAGGATCCACTGATGTGGGTATAATGCATCTCTCCACATCATTCCTATCATGCAGTAGTCAGACCTACCAAGTGAAATTTGTGTATATGGCTCTAGGTGCAGTCATAGTGTATATGGTCAACCTCGACACAAATAAGGATATAGACACCGTAGTAGGTTATCATAAAGGGGAACCACCACATAGTGAAATACAACATCTATATAACCCCTAAGTGTTATCACATATCAACATGTCATATTCATGGCATTATAAATCCCTTTTATTCATTACCCTTAGGTCGAGACCCCAAAAGGGTAAATTACCAACTTTGATCTCTAGGGACTATTACATTTCTGTTTCACTACAAATGAAATAAGTGGATCCCACTAAGGATGCCTTTCTCCATCAACTCACTTAGAAAAAGAGGATCATCATTGATATCCTTACTAAGTAGAGGATGAAATATGGTGATCCCCAATACAATCTTTTCCTTCCTCCATTAGGATTGGCATGGAATCCAAAAATACTTTTCCATATGATTTCTATAAACATTAAAAATACAATGAATTCTAATATGGTATAGATTAGAGACTATATAAATTGTAGGTAGTATTTATCACCCACACTGAATGATTTACATATAAAACCTTCTTTATACCTAGCTCAGGTGATTCCCCAAGTGGTCCAGGAGCCATTCCTCTAGCAGTTCTACCTGTCGCTTCATGAAGTAATGTTCTTACATATCATATTTATGATCATTCAAGTATATCTCTAACAAGAGATTATATAACAATGATACGTTTGGGTAATGTTAAGACTAAATTGGTTCCCTCCCTCATCACTAAAAATTTCCCTGGTGGATTCCGGGATTCATCAGACAAGGATCAACAGTTTCAGTAATCCTTTCAGTTTAGTATACATATGTGTCCATTATCCCATACCCCCACGAGAAGATAAAATAAGGCCGAGACTACCATGTTCACACAAATAGAGGCCCCAAGGTAGCTATTTTTTTAATTAATAATCCTCATCCACAACCTCAATTAGGAAATCATCCTTACATACAGCCATAGAAATAGCATCACATGTTTCAATATCAGTTGGTACCACCACATCAAGAACCAATTCCAAGGCATGGTAATCCAGATTTATCCCTTCATCTAGCTATATAAACTTTTCAAGGATATGTTTACAGAGTTCCTTTTACAATGAGGGGAAAAATGAACCCATTTAATGTTGATCAGGCGCCCAGTTATTTTTTAAGTTTCGTGGATTATGGAATCTTGAAGATTCCAAAATGATGGAGACCTATAAATGATGATATCATCAATCTGCATAACTACTACCCCTATCACTTATTCCTTATATAGACAATTAAAAAATTTTATATATTAAATGATTGAATCTCGTTCTAGATTGATAATAATATCATCAGTTTGGGATCATCCCAAACAAAAGTGGTATGTGCTTATGCAAATACTAACAGTGAAAACCATGATGAGTGAAAGAATGTCTATAGCCACAAGATATAGATGTTTGATGCTTGTATTTCAATGTGGGATGTTTATCATGACTTTTTTGTTATTTATACTCAATTTAATTGGCCCAACGAGTGCCACCTATACACCCACATATCATCCTTCTACTTCTTAAATGAGTAGGCCTTGGAGTCATAATGAATAGTAACCCCCCCCCCCCCCGCGTTGTCAAACCCATATCTCACACATAATGGTTTCATACCTCACTAAATGGTAGTCTCCCACAAAATTCATATAATGTTGGAGGAATTATCATGTGATGATTAGTCGTACACCTTAGTGAATATCATTGAGTTGGTGGACTGCCACATGGTTCCAGGAAACAAGGAGAATTGGTCATATCATCCAATTGTTCAAAGTATAAACCATCGTCATTGAGTCAATGGATATGTGAATCATTGGAATTCTCATTCTAGTGCTTCTAGCATAGACATTCATGCTACAGAGACCAGAAAGCAGGCTCAGCATATAACCAAACAGGCATAGACCTCTCAAACCAACTTCTCATGTTTGTAGGCACCACCGTTTATGGTACTCAACTAGGTGGACCCACCATGGAGACACAATGATTAGTTGTGTCTAACTATGACTAGACTATATTCAGTAGACAATAATCTTGTGATACTTTTCCATGGATTAGCAAAAAAACATCATTATATTCCCAACACTAGCTACAATTTACCAGTTCTAATAGAGACAATCATCATACCTCATTCCAAATAGAAACATATTCCTAGAAGAAATGTGCATTTAAAATTCATGTATGGCATGCTGAAGTATCTCTCCCACATTCATGAAAGTCTATCGATTCTTAAGGCCCTCCTCATATCAATATACATGCATGAAGCCCTCGTGTATCATTTGAAAATGAACTCCAGTTTGAAATCGAGGTCGTGGCTACAAATTCCTTCAATGATGAGGAATTAGATCTAACTGAATAATAAGACATCATCTCCCTATTTTGGGAAGATGAAGGTTCTCCCATGTAGGGAAATATTCTCCCATCACATGCCATCATAATGGAATAGAGGTAATTTTTTGTATCATCAACACAGGTTTCGAGTACAATATCATCCCTAATCAAAAGATACATCTTTTAGGACTGACTAAATAAGATCTTAGACCATATGACATTAATATTTAGGGTTACGATAGGACCGAGTAGAGGTTGTGTGGAAGGATTTTTCTGAAGACCCAGTTCGGTGGCCAAATTTAAATCACTTAGTTTATAGTCATCTCATAGTATACCACCTATAATCCTCTAATGGATAAACCCTAGATACAATTATATATAGTATTTCCCTCCTCATATCACTAATTCATTATGTACTATCTCAATGGTCATGTGGACATGCTTCATGGTGAAAAATATCCCTTTACCTCGTTCGAATCACACAACAAGGATGTAGATTTCTACAAGACCATGGAAAATGGGTTCATACCAATGAGGTTTGGAACAATGTTTCTATGGCTGATCCCTATATGGAATTGGACTATTCTTTCATCATACCAGTTTGCTGATTGGAGGAAATAATACCTGAAATGGGACATTGATTCATCGTATCTTAGATGAGGTGATGACACATTCCCAATTCCATGTAACATCAGATGATTACCTCATCCTCCAATATGGTTCATGAATGTATGACACTAGAAACCCATACCCATATAAGGTTTTTAGATGTTCTTTATATGGCCATATATATATTTCTTACCTTCATTTTTGTTGTTCTGGTCTAAGCTGACATAGACTAATGCACCACCACTGCATTGATATCATAAATTTTAGGACATTTGTATAACGTCTTAATGGAATTGGGTCGAGAGCCTTTATGAATATGGGTTCAAAATTTTGGGATTCCCCCAGTGAATATTTTGTATCTTCCCAAGCATCAACTTGTGTCCACTCTGGATCTGTTGACTTAGATAAACCGCATCCTCATATTGAATCCTTTAT
This sequence comes from Viscum album, assembly GCA_963277665.1. Lineage (NCBI taxonomy): Eukaryota > Viridiplantae > Streptophyta > Magnoliopsida > Santalales > Viscaceae > Viscum > Viscum album. The sequence goes on from OY728130.1 coordinate 1,719,603,455, forward strand.
TTCTGATAATTAGTACGACCAAGAATATGCTTCTTGCACATTCAAAGAGTTTGTCTCCCCTATAGTCGACGAGTTGGTACATTAAAATATATGGACTAATGAATATCTGTTGATAACATTGAGAAGAGATGATGTGACTATGGAAGAACAACCCCACAGTGTGGATTTATTAGGGAAGCATAGTGATCTATTTACCTATTGTTATGAATATATTACCCGAATGTACCATTAGGTTGTCATATATTAACTTGGTCTCCTAGTAAGTCATCACAGGATTAAAAAAATCATAAACGAATATTCACTCTTCTCATAGTACTATGGATAAGGACAATGTTTATAAGATTATCATAGAAAACATCATCAAAGATGTTCAGTACCCCAAATGGTTGTCCAAAACTCTTTTGACTATTAGTAAGAACTGATAGATTATAGTAAGTATATACTTCTTGGATCTCAAATTCCACTCCCTAAATCATGATTTTCCTCTTCTGGAGACAGAAATGATGAATAATGATACAACTAGTTTTCGGTATCTCTCATTCAATGACAAATATTCTAGGTATAATCAGTTCAAATTTCCCCCAAAGATGAAGATTCCACAACCTTCATGTAACTGTAGAGAACCTTTTGTTATCAGGTAATTCAATTAAGTTTCATGAATATTTGTGCCACCTATCAGTATGACATGCACTGCATATTCAAACCGATTCTCTATAAAATAGTGGAATTATATATGGATGATCTGTTCATAAATTCTAATAGATTCATGACCATGTCATGGATCATAAGAAAGTGTTCGACTTCCATAGATTCGTGCATCTAAAGATGAACCACTTGATTAGTTTCTTTGGTTTTCATCTTGGAAGTCCCTTGGTTTTTTTTCCAATATAGTGGCATTTATAAATACATAGTAAATATCAAGGCTATCAGCTAGATTTCGCCTCTATGGAACCTTTGGCACCTCCGAAGAATTAAATGAAATTTATCCTAAATTAAATGATTCAATGTGAATCTAGCTAGAATGTGTAATCCATATTCCAAAAACATAAAAGGGGTTATATTAATTACGTGGATAAAGTGTGCAAGATATCCATTGAAGAGATTAATCGGTATCTATTTCTTCCTCAGGTGTTGGTGCCACTCTTTTTCAAAAGTCCACTGGTCTTTTATGTATGTTCCCAAGAATAGTCCCCTAGTACCATTCTTTACATGATTATCAATAAAGGGAAATAAATAATTTTTTTCTCAATTTCATCCTCTTTGACATATAGCTACAAATTTTTTATATAGAGAAGAGTCACTGCAAGCTATTTTTAATAGTTCAATAGTTACAACTTTATTTCCAGCAATGTGATATGTAGATATTTTCCCACATTGATATGATAATGTATATTCTAATCCAATAAATGCTGGATTGTATTCTAGATCGTTGGGAAGATATCCTTTTGTAGTTAGATTTTTTGTGTGTTCTGTGGAAGCCAATCATGGGTCAGATGATTTCCAACAATCTGATTACCAATTTGGTCCCTGCATACTAGTCTCTAATTCCAATTATTTCTGACATGGCCATTCTCTTAGTTAATCATACTATGCCATTTTGGATGACTCACTTCAATTGTTCCTCTTGAAGTCCAACCAGTATGAGGAGAAAAGATCCCCGACTAAACAGTGTAGGCATGTGGATTATCATTATTACACATAGGAATGATGTTTTTCTTAATTCATTCTTGTTGATAGAAGGTTACACCAGTAACGAGTTAGAGTATTAGCATCACATCACTATTCTAAAGTTTTATTTTTGTGATGGATGTTCACCACCAGCATGTGAAGGGATTCTGTGAGAAATCATGAGATACATTAACAATGACTATATTACTAAGAAGCTCAAGCTCATGATTTTATTAGTATGATCTCAATAACTGATGGACCATTTCCCATCGAGGATAGTTGTGAAACCTATTACCTAGTCTATGAATGGTCTAGATGATGCACCGTGTGGTCTATCTTTATCTCTAACAATGCCTTCCTAGGAAGACAAGATCATTCACGTGACACATCAAAGGGTCCTTGACCCTATCATTTCAGGAAGTGACGAGTACCATTAGGTAAACCACATACCATAGATACTTCTAAATTAGGTCCTCCATATCCCAATATAGTATTTAATAAAATCTCTAGTTTTAAAACATCTATTTATAGTATATCCATCACGGAAATATTCTAATAAACAAAGCAGAGTGAGGGAGAATCTGTCTCCATGTAGTTAAATTTACTCTCTAGATCAGTATTATCCTAGAGTAGACTGTCTATAGATATGGGTTTGATGGATTTATCATCTAAAACATTAAATGATATAGAATTCCCTTGGTCATTAAAGTATTCCGCACAAGCGTCATACAGTGGACACCAGGTGGGGATGAAGCTACCCCATGAGATTAAATGGTTGCGATACTTTTGACCCAACATTGTCTATGATTTTATCATGTACACCCAGAGGTTCTATTCATTTTACATATATGCCAACATTGTTCGTAGAACATTAAAATATCTCCACACTTCCATGTATTATTTACTCTGTGTGGTATAGGAGATTGATATTATGGGATTATATTTTCCAGCAACAACATTCTAGTGGAGGTCCATTTTGACTAAAAAATATATTCTCTATGTGAATAGAAGATATCCCTAAAAGGGGGGTCAATTACTAATATATAGTTTATTTAATGAGCCCTAAAATCATTTATTTATAAAGAGTTTCTCATGTTATTCTCACTAATAATGGAACCAACAGTATATAATATTAGCTTATGAAATTGTTTTCCAAGTACAGTATATGATCCATCCACACCCCTTGCTTCAAAGATCATGAATGTGGGAATAAAGATGTGATCAAAGATCCCATATTTAACATTCATCATAATATGTTGGGTTAGAATAAAATAATATATACATACATGCTTCCTAACACCCTCTGAGATTAATTGAAGATGACTCTTAATTCCACCTCAGTGACTCCATATTCACAGGTGATTGGAAGCGAGGTAGTCTAACACATTGATATTCAATTTATGTCACTATTTATAGATATCATAATCATTAGATGTTATAAATTGTATTAGATGTATTTATGTAATAACTGGTATATCTCGACAAGAACATGATCTTGGCCTTGCATATTCTAGAGAAAAACTACAACAATATAGATTGAGATTTTAACATGAATGATTATCTCTTATCGACCCATCAAGGTGACATAGTGTGGTCACTAATGATGTTGATGATACATAGTGAAACATAACTAACATTAGAGCCTAATTTGAAGGGACCCTATATCATTCACTTGTTTTATCCCAATGGTACATCTTATTCAATCAACATAGATGTTGAGCGAATTACTCCTCCCATGAATTCCAACTTCCATAATCTAAATGTTTCATTAATTTTATGTCTTTTTGTATGACTTTAATCTCCATGGGATTATTCCATTATGCAGTATGTTTAGCTTCAAGATAATTCATCCATACACATGATGTTAAACATCAAATAATTTCATCCAAGATGAAATTAAAAAGTTTTTTCCCACACAACATTAAAAGGATTCATTCCACGTGATGCTAAACCACATAGAAAAATAGAACTATATGTGGATTGACTTATATTCTTATAGGATACATATAACCACCCACACATTTTATATTTGGTCAAATCTCAAGTTCCATCAAATATTTAGCCTATGATTCTCTTGGGATAGCATGTTCTGTTGTGGATTTTTCTGATCCTCATTCACATAAGCTTATATTAGACGCACCATATACCTCTCTATGGAATAATACAATTGAACTTAATCTTATATAAATGAAATTAAATATAACATATCTTATGAACTATGCATTCATTGATTACCATCCTCGTGGGATATGCAGGAACACCAAAACATTTAGGCTTTTGGTGTAGTAGAAATTTCACCCTTTCATCTACATGACCTAATATCTATCAAGGGATCACATGGTGTGGTGTGTATTTAGATAATTTTCATTCATATTGTGTTTATTTTTCCATGTTGAGTGAATCCCAATTTTTAATAACATCCCCCCTATGGTCTGAGCCTTATGAAAATAAAATTTACTACAAACATCATTTTTACTACATGAAGTTAATGTATACAGAAATATAGAACTACATGTGGCTTTATTCCCATCTTTATTGAAAAAATAGAGATGCTTGAACATTTTTTCATCATTTCCATTACCTATTTTATAACCCTCATTTATCCCTATTTATATACATAATTTTCTATTAGTCCATAACCATCCCGTTGTTGAGATCCCTCCCAATGATCTTTTCCTTAAGAAGGGGGATTGATCCCTCCATTTGAGATTCATCATTAGTGTTCATAGATGTGTTGTGATGTTGGAAATAGTGTGTTTTATTCCACATTGAAATTAAATCATTGTTTCTCCGTGAATCACACATTCCATTATTTGTCTATCCGTCATCTTTCACATATTAAGGGACCATCTGAAATAATGTTATCATGTTGGTTTGGATCACCTACGAATTTGTACTAATGTAATAAAGGATTATTTTAAAAACACTTTAGTAAGGTGATGTGTCTAAAATATGGTATTTTCTCCACCCTCATTCATTTATCCTTGTTCTGTGAATCCTGATATGAGAGATGTGTCTCGAATAAAGTCAGCAGTTTACCTCCGTCATCAAAAGGCCCTCATTATTTCATAAATATCAAATTTACTGATTCAAACCCTTTCTAAATCCATGGGTTATGTATAATCTTCAACGCCTCAGTGTTACCCCTCTTTGAACCTCTACTCATTTCACATGCTAATCGTTATCATTAGGACACCCTTGACCAAGCTTCTCTAATACCCATCTATGTGCTTCCATGTGTCATATGAATACTATTCTCCTCATGTTTCCTATAATAAGCATGGATCACATGTTCTTAGGATTATTGGTAGTTCTTGTACCCACAAGGAATAATCATAGGGCCCTCTAGTCCAAACCCTATGACCATTAAACTAGTAGTATATATCCTTGGGACATGATGTTAAAATGGTTATCTAATTCTTGGCCTTAAAGATTCAAAATGGGAATGGTTCATCCATGATTAATGTTTTCTATAATGTTAGATCTACCTGGTTCTCATTCATGTTGGGTTACATCATGTTACTGTACTGTAAATTCCCATTTTTGAAGCCTCATTCAATGGTCTGAGAACTATGAGCCATATATGATATCCCCAATATCCTTCTTGCATGATGTTAAACTACATAACAACCCCTGAACTTATCAAATGATTGGATTCTATGTTTTTTTTGTTTTCTTGTATGATGATAAAAAATACATCATTACAACATCTTCACCTAGAATTATAGTTCCTATTTGAATCCACTATTTTTCATTACACCAAAAAGAAAAATGTGTGTCTTGATTTTGATCCTTATGGAATACAAAGTGACACAGATATTTCTTGCATCTATGACAAGACGCAGTTTGAAGAACTCAACATTTTGGAACTTTTTCCAATGTATTGTCTAGGAATGTCTTTTGTGGTGGGGATTTACAATGGCATTATTTTTGTCAGGTTGCCTCATTAATCTAGACAACATATCTCCCCTATTCTTGGATTAAACTCTGGGACCATAAAACAATTTTTTATTTATCCTAGTCACTTGATAATAAATTTTATAATAATAATATTTCTAGTCTGAGAGAATATTACCCCCTTCATTTTGTTGGAATTAAACTTTAACCCATCCACCATTAAGAAATACATGCAGCATGATTCTTTTCCTTATGGGATATGTAGAAAAACCCAGACAACATGTCTACCAGGACCAATAGTAAAATTATAAATTCAACTTTTCCCCATTTTTATAAGATCCCTTATAAAATTGTGTGGTATGTTGTGGATATAATTTTTCATCATTCACGTTAGGTTATTTACCAAACAACACATTTGAATATTAAAATGTTGTGTCCTAGTCACATGATGAAAAATTATGTAATGTATTCATCCTTACTTCATGATATTATACTACATGGATACAACCCTTGTCCTATTTGTAATTAAAATCATAGGTACTCGATCCATTAGGTCATGTATGGTCCAGCCTATGGATGTTCTGCACTGACTTCCATAAATTAGTGGTGGTATGATACCTATATTATTGGATTCCACAGTGAAATTTCACCAATCCATTTCCAAGATTCATGCCTCCCATTATGTGGTTCCACATATTCTTCTATATCTAAAGGGACCCCATTAAGGAATGGTTCCATGGATCTTTCTCTCAGTTACTATTTTTGGAAAATAACTTAAATAATTATTTGGAAGACACTTTTTGTTTGGTCATGTGTCTAGAATAAGGTCAATGGTCAACTCTCATTTATATGTCATCATTCCTGATAACAACATATGTGTACTTCATCCTAAATAATGTCAGTAATTAGCCTCCATTATCACACAAATCTAATTGTGTTCTCAATAATAGGTTCATTGATTCACATTTTCCACCTCCAAATTTTTATTGGATCCCCAAATCCCCTAATTTGGTCCCTTCGTGCATCTATGAATGTGGAGTAGGAACATTATTGTGGTTGGTACATTACCTCCTACTATTTAATATGCAATAGAACCATGCTCTCATATTATGGTGAAAACCTAGAATCACTCCATCTATCCCACGCTGAGTATAGATCACATGGGATTAGGGGTCTCTACAGATTTTGTAGCCGCATGGATTGCCCATAGGTCCATAAATTACCTTTTAAGCTAATAGTTTATCTGTAAAACATCTCCGGAGGAAATGGTATGATTTGGATCTTTTTGTTAAACATTCAAATCAGGTTTCAGTAACCAGTCCATACAAAGACCTCTTAAAATAACTTTTTTGTCCTTTTCGTATGACATTAAAAGGCATGGTCCGATCCAATCATTAAACCATAAACGTCGACATCATCACCTTGGTTGCATAATGAAAAATTATAGAAAATTGTTGTATTCTCTCTTGATATGGAATAACCCTTGGAAATTGTTATCCGCCCTTGAAACTATCAATATATAAACATGTCATCATTTCAAAACTTACACTCATATATTCCTTCCTAATCCAGATGTTCAAAAAACTACAAAGCAAAATCACAAAATATTTAATAAATCTTCTTTCTTTGTTTGTGTCAAACCCAAATAGAATAAAATTTGTCTGAAAGAAATATATAAGGATTTATTCCCATCCTTCTGGGATACTTAGTGAATTCCAGACACTATGAATTGGGGCCAAGATGAATAATTTATTGTCATATCTATATGAAATTAAACTGTATTCTGTTTGTCTTAAAACAGACATGCGACACATGGTCTCTCTTAAACCAAATTCATGTTAAGTTTTATCTCTTTTACAACCCTTATATACAGTTGGGTTGTGGGCTTACTCGGTCCTCATGCACATTAGCTTTGATATGTCGCCAAATCATGAATATTTATCCTAGGGAACCCCTCCTATGGTATGAACGATATGAATTTAAACTATGAACCAACATTGTTTAATAAATTATACTAAACTACAAAAATACCCTAAGAAATATCTGGATTCCCTATGATGATTGTTGGATACATTCACTTCCTCGTCAAAATGTATTTCCCCCACTATTTTTGGTATCCAACTACATTGTTCTTGAGAACTCCGTATTCCTTGATTCTCACCATTATGGGAACGATATCAATGATTGTACATTTTTCTCAGGCCCAACCATAGCTTCATTAACCCCTTTTAGACCCTCTGGCCTTAATTCATATTATGGTTGGTAAGAAACAAGTGATCCTTTTATGACCTAATTCACATTTAACTTATTACCCCCTCCACATTACATTTTCATCATTTCCAAATATTCTTTGGTATTTTTATGGTTCCTCCATTGGAAAATTCATCTCAGGCTCACCTACTTTGTGCCATGTGAACATTCTATGAATAAAATCCCATATCCAAGTAACATGACATTATATTTTTGAAAAAGTTTCATGTTTTATGTCCATAAACTATGTAAAATTTCTTAGTCATATGATGTAAATATACACCATGTGCCATACATAACACATGATATTAAATTATGTGTTCATATTCCTCACTTGCATGACGTGAAAATGAAAATAATAATAATCCCTCACATGAATGGTTTTCTCCTATAGTGTGATTATTCACCACATTGTTCACATATTTAGATGTCACATGGCATCTCAGACAATAACCCTAAAATATAGGTTTTATCTATATTATAACAGATACGACTATAACAATGTTCTATATGTCATAGTAGCATATATTCAAGAGTGTTGGAATTCATTTAAAAAATTGGTCACCCCACTCAACCCTTTGGGTTCCTCTTATTTGGATCCTCATCCTCTGTTATAACTAAATGTACCCTATGAATGTTTGGATATTCTTATTTTCATCAACTACCACCACAGTCCCACACCCTAGAAGATTTGGATTTTTATTTATTTATGTTCAGTGTTTTGGATTCAGACAGTAATCATCCCTCATTTTCCCCCATTTAGGCTAACAATCAAATACAATATCGTGAATATGGTTAGAATTTGTTTTATACTAGAATTAAATCCTCTTTTATATTCCATATTTTTGGGTTCATGAATCAAATTTCCCAGTATCCCTTTTATCTAATTGATTCCCACACCCGTGGAGTTATCCAGATCATGCACTACAGCATGTTTGGAATGGACAATTGGTTGTTACAAGAGCCATATTATTCAGCCATAACCTCTTTTAGCCTGAATGATATGGTTTTCTAGTCAACAAAAAAACACCTTGAGTATTTTACATTTAGTTGTCCCTCTTATACAAATTTAATGATTAGATGTAATTCCTTGTTAGTCACATCAGGCATGACACAGATGAGCTTTGGTAGTCCAGTCAGCAAAAACATACCTTGGATCATTTAAAATGATTCATAGAGAAATGATCTAACAACCCCATTTCACAAAGGTATGATTTAAGGGAAAAAATATTCATTAAAAGGGTGCTCATATGCACACCATTTGTGGAGATATAATTTGGATGATGATCCCATTATTCCCTTTTTATAGGTTATTACCCCTTATGACTTTCAAGAACCTTCTCACTCATGAGCCTCATGGTATATTTTTTTTCCTTGTGTGAATCACACATCATTATCATGTTATATCTACGTGACTGGAATGTTGTATGTGGCTTACCTTATAATCTGACCCTCCATTTCCATTTTGGAAACCATTTTTTGGGTGGTGGATTTATTGGAACCAAAATATGTGCTCTATGATATATCAAGGAAGTCAATGGTGGGTGGACAAGAAATACAAGATCAAAATTCCAAGTTATCATCAATGGGGGCTTTGTGATGAAATTTCAGGAATGACCTATTCATTGTGAACAAACAACGAATTGAAGTTTTACTACATGATTCAGGTGATCCCTTCAACTAGGAAAAAATAAACATGATTGTAGGAACCTCGAGTCTGACGATACATGTAACTGATATAAAGAAACATGACGATAGGTTCTGTGAGTCCGACAAGCCCCATACCACTTCACAATGAAAAACTTTTCTTCGCAATGCAGTCTGAGCCTCATGATTGCCCTTTTTTCTATAAATAAATGGCTATCCCCACAATCATATGCATTTTTACCTGACTATTCTCATTCTGAGATCCCTTTTCACAAAGCTTGAAAAGCGCCACAAACCCTAGTGAAAAATGAATTCCCAAAGTTCTCAAGCATTTAAAAAACCCTATCTTTTATTCTAATTTACCACATACAATTTCAGTAATTACCTTTTCAAAGTCTTATACCTCTCATGATGGAGAAATACCCTTCATGTTACATTAGGGATCATTACGAATTAATCCTTTTCAAATAACCCCCTTATAACCCATGGTTCCATGCTAAGGAATGTTAACCCTACATCATGGAGCTCCTACCTCGCGAACCCATAACCACTATGAAGTATCTGAGATTCTTGAATCACCTCACTATGAGGACCCTTTTTCAAAATACCGTTCTCCATGAATCCCTCAAAGCATGTGCGTAGTGAATTCTTTGTCCCACATGTGGTCTCCCATGTTTTTATTTCTCTCCCTAATTCTTCTATTCAAAGCCACACTAATATATATAACTTCTTATCATTGATAAAATTACATGGAAATATTTAATGACAACTCCTCAACACCATTTTATCCTATAATTTCTGATTTATCACCTTCTCCATGTGTTGGTGGGTAAAGGTTATGTAAGAACATCGGGTGACAAGTGGTTTTCCTTCATTTTAGTTTTTTGACGTTAAACAGTATGGAACCCTTGTCCTCATCACATGAATTAAACTGTAGCCCCACCTTGTGAAATTCACAATGGGTGAACCACCTTGGCAAACTTCCACTCCCACTAATCTCTATGGGAGTGGGATTTTACTCCCATAGAATGAGATTATCCTTTCATGGAGTGGTATATTCCCACATAGAAGGGAATTCATACTAGAGTAATACCCTACCCTTTCATACATGACGTATCACCTTAACTCTTCATTGACTCATTCAGATAGAAATAAAAAGAGTTGATTGAACCAATGGAATCTATGTACCCCATCATTCTACCATTGGTATTTTTTTGAATGTTCCTCAGTCTATGTGTAATCCCCATTCTCCATATCCTTGGTTTACTAAACATGTGTAACATCCAATACATTCGTCACTGATGAACCATTCGAGAAGAGACTGTCTGGTCTACTACTACATCTTTTTTATCAAAATGTTCTTGAATCATGCGGTCTTATATATTATCAGTGATGGTAAATGCATATGGTCTTCCTTTTCAGGTAATCCCCAATCATCCAGGGACGAAATACGTGGGTTTTCATCCATATATTCTATATGGTGTGTATACAAAACCTCTATGAAGTTCAACGACAACTAATGGTAAACTCTGGTGCTACCTCCTATGGACCTACCCTTGTGATTTTATAACTTCTCTTATTGGGACACATCACCCATATCGATCTCCCTGAGGCATTATGATCCATCCACTTGGATATATTTGACGTATAATCCCAACACAACATGATTGAGCCACTATTTCAAACATATTACATCATACATCTATCATATGTAAGTGTAAATTGATTCTCGTCCAATTAGGATATGGAAGAAGAGTCCCCATGGATCAGGCCTCACACATTCAACATCATATTGGTTCTACCTAATTCATTCCATTCCGGTTCAATTCTTCCTCCATTTCCATATTTGTTCATACACAGGCCACCCCATACCGGTGAGATTATTCGATTCACATCACCACTACATGTAGAATCACTTGTTCTGATAACAATTCATAATCTCCATACAATACATGCCCTTCCAATTAGTTTTTCCCCTCTTACGAATAGAAGCTAACCATGTGTAAGACAAAAATTACCCTTTTGTACTATATGAATTTTGATTCCTATATTATAAGTAGGGTAGGTATGACACCTCTCATAAGATCAATCCTGACCAATTGTAAAACTCGGTGTCCCCTCATTGGTTAACCTCCCTGATTCTGCCTCGATGGTGTCTAGATCAGTTTCCATGGTGAGAAAATTTCTCTTCATTAGATTCACCACCTCAAGTTTACTGTCATTAGAAATTTTAATCATAATGTTCAATAAACCTTCAATGTGTTCCCTCCTTCGGAAAAAATTTAATGATTTTTATCAAAGGGATGTTCTGATCAATAAACTCACGACATACCCCATGGTAAACATGACATTCATGGAAAACCTCATATGACACGTCACTACTATAATATATTTAACGATTGATGTGGAATATCTCAGGATTTTGGGCACTTATAAAAATTTATAATGAAGAAGAATATATGTTTTTGATTTTTCCAGTATGCATACATGATCTGTGTTGCACTACTAAACTACTTCCAGGACCTATGGGTTGTTCCATTGCTAGACCACTTGGAATGTCATGTCAAAAGCAATGTAAATAACTGGTGTTAATGTAGAGCGTAAATAAATAATATGGTTTATGAAAAACATCTTAATCAATAAGGGGGACCTATACTAGGTGAAAAATTACAAGGATGAATCCATAGAAGGAGGAACAAACATTCTGTCACCCCATTTCATTCAAGTAGAACATGTCATTAAAGAAGTGATGAATTCCCCCCACCATTGGAACGAGATAATGCATGGCTATAGTGCAGTCGGTCCCGTTCCTAGTGAAGAATAGTGTGGGAAATCCTCAATAGAAAGCGTTACGAATATTAGTTCATGTTAGATATGTAAGTTAATAAACATTAATTTTTTTATTTTCATATATGGTAGACTATTGGGTAATTTTTTTAAATAAACATCATTTTTTTGAATGAAATGTTGTTTACGAATCATTCATTTGATTTTGATGAGCATTAATTCCATAAATTTTTTCAATTAAGTCTCTTGATATGAGAAAGCAAATAATGGGGTGTTTTAATGAATATTATACATGTAATTTTTTAATTTTAGATGCATGTAATATGGGGTAAAAATTAAAGATATTTCAATATATTGAGAATTATTATGATGTTGATGGTATTAAATTTGGTTGATTGTATATTTTAAATAGAAATTGTTTTGTTAAACCAATATTATATAAATATTATAGTGGGTATAATAAAGAATTAAATGATATGTGGTTGTTGAATGTTATGTATTGAAACGACTAATCTAGAATCCCACATGTGCTAGTAGATAAGTTTTTTATTGGACATGATTCCAACATCATATTGTAATAAAATAGATACTAAAAAAATATAGGTAAAAATGAAATATGGGAGGAATTATCCACATTAATAAGATAAATAAAAATGAATCCATTAGTACGGAAAAAATATATTATATAAAATAATAACAACCACAATAAATAAATACAAAAATATATGTAATTACAATCATAATAGAAAAACATCTCAAAAGTTTATTTTATGAAATATGAAAACTATAATGAAAAATAGTTTCTCATCAAGTGTAATCCAACATCAATCTCATAAGATAGTAAGGTATAGTATGATTATTGAAATATTTTTTCAAATACATAAAAATAGTATATATATATATATATATATTTTATGGTGAGTATATATGTATACAAAATTAGTTCCTCCCAAATAATGATCAATCTAATTATTAAAAATAATAATAATGATTTATTGAATAAATATTTATATTTTATTTTGAAAACTAATTGGACTATCTAGAATCCCTCTTATAAAAAAGGAACACTATCAAAATAATAGCATGATACATTATGAGAATATATCAATGATTTTACGCAACATCCACCACCCTAAAAATATAATCACTATTATTTTCTATAAGAATAAGACATAGTACTTCTACCCCATCCAATTTCAATAAAAAAAATTCAATATCAACATCCAAAAAAATCAATATCATAACACAAGAAAATATAATATCATCATACTATGCCCACATACAATAATCATTAACACAACCATAGATAAAATGAATTTCAAGGGATGGGGAGTCAAAATATATTAGTTTGCACCACATCTTGCATACTAAGGGTTTACAAAAACCAAAAACATCATATAGACATTAGTTAGCTCCTCTAAATTTGGTGGTTGTATAATGATGCAATGAATTACATAATTATATAAAAAATAAAAATATTGTTAGTTATATGTTCCACAACCTAGTAATTGTACCAATATCCATTCAAGTTTATTAATCGTCCCTTCATAACAATTTACACCTATTAATCTAATAACACCATTGTATTCCATCATAGATGTACATAATTTTATATTAAGGATCATTTCATTACAGTTTATTCTTATTAACCATACACAAATTCCCAAAGAATAAATTTACTACATTATATAAATGTATTAAATATTAAATATTTCATTACAATAAAAATTAAATATTCCACATCATTAATTAATTTTTAATTAATTCCGAAAACGTATATATTGAAAAAATAATATTCAATATAAAATCACATCAGCATGAAAAAATGAAATCATTATAAATTTTAATCTATAATTTACTAACCAATACATCAAATAAAAATTAATGTATATATATCATAGAAATAATATAAACTATAATATTATGTCTAATTTATAATGATAAATTGATGACCCTCCAAAATTCTTACTATTTATATGATTAAAGAAATATAATGTACTTACTAATGGAAAATAAATCATTCCTGTTCAATAATGTTTGTATATAGAATGGGAGAGTCCCTAAATGACATTTCTAAATTAATTATCATATCAAAATCATTCATTAATAATCATTTCTACTTTAATCCAAATAAATCATAATAAAAACGTATATTCCATCAACACACATGAATCCTTCACTGTATCATAAAAATAATAATTATTTAGTTCCTCTTAATAATATTCAAGATATACTGAAAATGATGAATCAAATAGTGATTACCATTACTCATGAGAATCCGCCAACAAGAGCTGATAAAGTTGTGAGGTTTTAAATAAGATATCCTAAAATTATAAAAACCTCAAGCTATCATCAAATGCTTCCCATGAGGATAAGAAAATGATTAAATGGATAAAAAATAAATAAATTAACATTTATAAGTGGGGTTTAAAATTAGAGTTCAATGACATTATGTACAGCATAATGAGTATCGTTAAAAAATAGATACATAGATCACTTATAAAAATACCCTTATATATTCCTAAAATATAATAATATAGCAACATTGAAATTTATGTTACATAAAAATATTATGAAATCATATTAATTAATTACAAGTCGCCCGATATCATGATTTCAAAATAATTATTTTCATTCAAGAGTTTAAAATTGTTTCACTGTGGGGATTTTTTTAAGTTTATTGTTTTTGAGAATTTTATCTCAACTCATAAATAACAAAACCATATAATGAAATCTAAATTTTTTAAATTATAATCCATTTATTACAGGAAATTTTTTAAAAAATGTTTTTACTTTTCATAGAAAATATTCATGAATTTTAAATTCAACTCTTTCATTACCAAACCCATCATTATTGTTTATAAATCAAATATAAAAGAATGGGATGAGCACAAAAATATCAGTATGTAATATATTATTATCACCTCATTATTTGAGGGAATAAAATTAAAAACTATGTAACCCCTATCCTGAATAAATAACATATTAAACATAATGGAAAATATAATTACATAAAAATATCATTTACATAATTTTTTTTAAAATAAATTATTTACATGATAACACATTATATATTATAATAAATTAATTTAGTTACCTTTGTAAATAATATAATATAACCCTTATAAAACCCTTACATGACCCATATAAATTACATTAATCATATGACAAACTTTAAAAATAATTATCCATAGACAATAACAATTAGATTGTTCATTGGATAGATATCTTTTTAACCCCATCAGTTAAGGTCTAATAGGATCAATGTGATCTATATTAGTACACCCATCATTAATAATATCCATGAATTGCATCATGAATAATAAATTTTATCATTCAAAAAAATATTATTTATCCTAATTTAATATTACGTGAATATATCAAAATACAATTTTTATTCAAAATCGTTATTTCAATTAAAAATAATATTTTATTTTGAAAAATACATTTTCAAAACCAAAATACTTGAAAAAGGGAAAAATCGAATTTTATAATAAATCTTTTATGTTTTCAAAAAAATTCATAAATGAAATAATAGTAACATAAGTGAGGAATTTCATTTTATCAATTCCATTTATATAATGTAAATATCCACTGTCAAAACCTATGAAGGAAATAAAATGTAAAACAAATTGACATTACAAATGTATTATTTGTATATATATACATATGAAATAAAATTTAAAAAATAGGGACATGGATGTGAATGAAATATTGTGGGAAAATGTTAAAATATGATTGTTATTATAATGAAGAAAACCTTATCACTCTAGAAAAAAAATGATTCAAAAACCCCATTAAATATTAAATTAAAAAATAACACATAACATCATAATATATAAGTTTTTGATATATAATTTCAAAAAAATTATATATACTATTTATAATACTTTGAAGGTGCCTTCTATCGCGACGTGACATACTGAAAAGAAATTGAGATAAATTACTTTACCTTGAGCCAAACTTGATACATTTTTTATATCCATGAATAATAATACAATGAAAATTAGTTTATTTAAAGAATAAAATTTCAAAATTTTGGATTAGACTTATATAACTTATTACAAATCTATATACTTTAACTTAATTATTTACTTTTATGTTGGGTGTTTTGACTGTATTCGGTTCATTTTTCAAAAAAGGCATTGGTAAGTCAACTACGGTGAAATGGGGAATTGTTTTAATATATATATATATAATATTAATCAGATCAAAATCATATTATTTGTACATAAATTATACATTCCAAAACCAATCATGAAAAAAGTAATGAAAAATGATCTAATGTTACGATCATTGAGATGGTAGGTTGTACGTACACTTGAGTAACTTTTCCGTTTTCGGTTTATAATTATGGAAAGATGGCATGAAAATTTTTATACTTATATAATTATAATTTTATCAAATATATATATATATATATCAATCCTATGATATAAACTAAATCAAATAACTTTTAGTAGGTGGTAGTCCACACATCCACAAATGACGATATCTATTTTTTCAGTGTTTAAAAAGTTATGATGAAAATTATATATTATATTTAGATGAATATTATTATCTAATAAACATGATTATGGTTTCATTTATATCATATGTTTCCATTATATTTATTATTACACCTTTAAATTAACACATTATTGGAAAACCATTCACATCTCTTTGCGAGATGGTAGTCCACCATACACATGGGTGATGTTATCATATCACCTATTGTATGAAATTTAAAACGATTGAATATAATATAATTTCTAACAATATATTAATTTTTTATACATATTTTAATTAGTATATATAAATAGAATTTCAATCATTATTCCAAAACATTTAGACATATAATGGAGAAAAAACAAGTGATAATGTTTTGTAAATCGGTAGTCCCCCGTTAACACAAATAAAGATTTCGTAACCAATTTTGTTGAAGTGTATCATGGTGTAGGTATTACCCATATTATATAAAAATATATTTATATTTATTATAGTGATTTTATAATATAAAATTGATATGAAAATAAATTATTGGGGCTGAGAAATAAATAAAACAAAACACCTATTGATGAATATTACCTATTCTTCGACTCAATCCTTTTTGTATATAGTAAAAGGCTTCCTTGGATATATTTATTAAAAAATTAAGTTTTATAATATGATAGTAGGGATGTTTATAATTTATTTTATTTTATATTTTCCATGCCAAAGTTAATTTAGAGGTGTGAAGATACGAAAAGAGGGGGATTCCTTTTATAAGTGGGCTAAGTGAGAAATATCTCAATTTTTTTAAGAGATATTTCCACCAAGGTTTTATTGTGTAAAGTGAATCCAATAATTCAATTGACTTGATAGTAGAAGGTAAATTGTATAAATATATCCAAAATATTGGTAATTTATATGTTCCTATGACATTTGGACTAATTTTTTATGTCTAGTCAGTTGATGATTCTCTTTTTTCTATAATCGATCTGATTAGTTTTAATTATGTATCTTTTATTACATTTGAATATAATCTATTTGATCTTATTATAACTTATTTATTATAATTTTAAATATGGATTCCAATTTTTTCAAATTCAGTTAACCTATGTGGAAAAACAAATTTTAATATTAACCCCATTATCATTGCGGTATAACGAGTTTCCAATAAGATTATTTTATATCAAAATATGTTTCTATATTAACTCTATAAAAATAATTAACATTTTATTAAATTGTATTAAAATTTAATTATATATTTTCTATATATATAATTTATAATATTTCACTTTTGTGAATATTTTAATTTATTAAAATTGTGATACACAATGCAATTTAAAATAGTTTTTAGAAAAAGAAGCCTTCAAAACAAAAAAAATTATAAAACAGTATAACGTTTATTTAAAATTTATCAAGTGGATTAAATATAAATAAATAATACAAAAGATATATAATATTATATTAAAAACGTATTAATGAATTAATATATCATAATTGTTTAAAAGAAATTACTTTCATAAAAATTGGTTTTCATTATTCACTAAAAAATCAATATTTTTCGAAAGGAAAAAAAATTCACTGATATGAAATTTTGATATGATGATTTTAAAATTTAAATTAATTTTATAAAATTATAAATCTAAAATTTGTATATTTTTATTAAAATAAAATCTTTTAGGAATATTGTTAAGTTAAAACAATTTTATCTTTGATTAATAATTACTTAAAATTTTTATATCAAATATATTAATCTAAATAATATTATTATATATGACATTGATTTACTATATCATTAAATGGGTTTTGAAATCCCTCCCCCTTTTTATAAATTTCTTTATCACAATTTTATTCACTTATTAATTAATTAATGATAACTTTCCCTCATATAATTATCATATAGTCATGATTCTTTTTAAACCAATTGGATTTCCATAAAACATTATCCTTTTGAAATCATCTTATTACATAAAACATACTACATGTATTCAATAACCTATAAAATAAATTCCTCATTAAAATAATTCTCTTCCACCTAATCTACTCTTGGGCTTGAAACATGAGATAAATGATACAAATATTCCATTATCATTGAAACATGAAATGCAATGTGTACCGGATATAAGTTCTTTTGTAGAAACACTCAGTAGAAAACTAATAAAACATATATAATAAATTATAATGACTATTTAACTATGGAATAGAATTCTCCATCTAACTGAAGGCATCACACATAAACATGGATAATCATTTTGAAAAACACTATCATTTACCTTAGAATAATGACTATTCCTCTGGTTATATATATAAATTTTTTTCATGATCTGAGTTATCCTCAAGTGTTACTAAATCAACCACACCTTCTCAGTAATTTAATTATCTAAATAAAGTCCCTTAAAATTCATTTCTCCCAATTATACCTAAAATTATGGTTTGTTACATTTATTTCTATATAATGCCTCAAATTTTAATATTTTTTTATTAGAATGGAATATATTTCCAAAATAAAACCCAAAAAATATTTTGATGCTAATATCCATGGTAATAAACTAAAAAAGAAGAGAAATATATATTTCATTGTTTTAATTTTATTTTTACACATTCAATCATATTTAGGAGGAATGGTTGTGCAAAAAATTAATTTAGTATTAAATGAAAGATCAAGTACTATATAAAAAATTAGATGTGAACCTAGTATCACAGTCCGATACTGTAGAAGGATAGACTCTTTGAAACCATAATGTTTTCTTTAGACACTCTAGGGATTTTTAATCTACATATATTGTATCTCATATTAGAATGAAATGTTTGGATTTAGTTAATCTACCTACAATAACTAAAATCACATTGCTACAGTATGATGTACGTTAAAATCTTAACCTGATATGGGTTGATATATTATCACATTTCCACTCTAGCACAAAAAAGGTTCAATATTACCCTTACGCAATTTTCATTATCCTTTAACATTCTGACAAGCCAAAATAATCATTGAAAATTTGACAAAATCATTTATCATTTAATCCAACCAGTAATACTTCTGATGTTTTTTGTACATCTTATTTCTTGAAGGATAAATGAAAAATGGATAATAATGAACTTCATTTAACAAATAATTTTTCAAATAGTAATCATAATGAAAACATAGTATTTTTAGAAATCATAAAACAATTTCTTCATAAATATTAAAATTTGATAACAGAATAGTTTTAAGTAGTTTTATTTTTTATTTTAATGATTTATCCTCTTTTTGATATCTCTTAATTCATTCTAACAAATTTCACTACACTGAAACAAGATCTTGAATAGATGATGTTCATTGATCCAAAAATTATAGTCTATAATTCATTAAATAATTAGCCAAAGGTTCACATTCCATATGTAACATAGCTAATCTAGCATTATAATGTTTACTATATAGATCAAGCAATTTATTTTCATTTATAGTATGATAATGAATCAGACAATGACAATCCAATATTAGTACTATCCATATCCTTTATCTAATGTTCAAATGTTTTTTAATGAATATATACATTAAACACATGTGATCGGTATATATATCACATTGAAATCATTACAAATGTTACCACTATCCTTTAAAAATAATATCTATATATGAAAATTAGATATACATTTTTGGGTAGTGTAACTCATTATGTTTCACCTTTCACAAAACATAATAAATTCCATGATCGTTTTGTATTAGGATGCAATCAATTACACTCAATGAAGTATCAATGTAGACGAATGTTTCACAATTTCTAGAAGGCATGGCCAAAATAAGCGCATTAACCAATATTTTTTCCCTTAAATTATCCATCACATTATTTTATCTAGATGAACATAACCCCTATTAAGGATAATGTAGTTATTGATCTAGAAAAGTGAACATCATTTTGAAAAATCTGCTTGTGTTAAATGGATATTCAAGGAAAACAAAGAATCATAGTGTTATGTGTTGGTCTCTAAAATTCATCAAAAAATATTTTTATTATTGTAATAATTTATCCATCTATAGAAACATTATTTTAATGGAAATAAATTTGTCCCAACCAAAATCATCTATTGAAAAATTTCCTATATTGTGTTTTTTTATTAATTATCTCAAAAAACAGCACATAGGTGATATTCATGTAACTACTAACATTTAAAAGACACTCAAATTTAATCAGTAAAAATAACTACACAATTATCCAAGAGATCATGAAAATTATATTCCTATGATAAAAAAATACAGAAGGCACAATAGATAACCGAAAAAACAAAACTACAAATTAATAGTTCCCTTGTCTAGTCTAAAATAAAGGATGGTGACAGGAATTTAATGCTCTTCAACTCTCTTCAAAAAATTAGAAAATTCTCTAAGCCTCTCTCTTTTATAATAATGGGGATTGCCTCATTGAAAATAGACCAGTTCTTTCAGAGCATGTTATATCCTATTTTATGGATCTTTTAATGTCTCCCACTCCACCATTGATCCTCTAGATGGGGTGCTCGCGAAATTGGTAAATCGATATTAAAATTCCATTTTTCTGCAGAGCATCTTTATCCAAAGATCAAGGAGGCAGTTTTTAGCCTCAAATCTGAGAGCTCACCTGGTCCTGATGGCTTTGGTAACTTCTTCTTTCAAACTTTATGAGACTTAATTCCTGCAGATGTTTGTAGGTTAGTCATTCATTTTTTCATTGGTGGATCTCTTCCTAATGGTTTTAATTCATAGTTTCATGCCCTTATTCTGAAAGTGGAGAATTCCATTGAAATTAATCTCTTTAGGCTAGTGGAGTTGGTTAACACCATTTATAAAATCATTTAAAAAATTCTTGCGAATAGGCTTTCTTACATTTCTTTAAAAATTGTTTCTCTAAATCAATTTTTCTTCATCAAAGGGGGGTCAATTCAATATTGTATTATCACTGCTTAGGAATGTGTAAATCTCCTCAATAAATCTACTATAGGTTGCAATATTTCTCGCAAATTAGATATAAAGAAACCTTTTGATAAAATGTATTGATGTTTCATCTCCAAGATCATTGCTATGTATGGTTTTTATAGTGACTTCATTAATTGGATCAAAGTCATTTTAAGCTCTGCTCATATTTCAGTCCTTATAAATGGATCTCCCGAAGGATATTTTTATTATTCGAGAGGTGTTAGGAAGAATGATCCTTTATCAGCCATACTTTTTTCCATTGCCGAGGACTAACTCAGTATGATTCTTCCTATCATGGATTGCAATGGAAAATTGAATTCTATTCATACTAGAAGGGGGATTATTTCTCCTTCCCCCCTTCTATATGCTGATTAAATCACCCTCATCTCTCAAGGGGATAAAGGTAATGTCAAGAATATAAAGAGAGCCATTTTTTCCTATGGAATGGTATCTGGACAGGAGACTAGTTGGAGGAAGTCATTTTTATACTTTGGAATGAACTTCTCTCCTCATAGAAAAAATGATATCATTAGAGAATTGTACATTCATGAGGGACATCTTCCCTTCACTTATTTGGGGGTACCCATGTTTTGGGGGAGGCCAAAGGTATTTCATTTTTCTAGCATTGTTGGCATGACTAGAAGACAAATCTCTACATGGAAGGGAATATCTCTCTCATTGGATGGTAGGGTATGTTTGGTGAAGTCATTCATCACATCCAAAATTGTGTACAATTTTATGGTGTATAAATGGAATATTTCTTTAATCAAGAGAACTATAATTTCAATTAAAAATTTCATCTGGAGTGGTAGCATTTTGGAAAGGCGGCTGGCAACGGTCCCATGGAATTCTATTTGCAAGCCATATGTTGGTGGTGGTCTGGGCATCAGAAATCGTGGGGGCTTTAATGATTCTTTGTAGGATGCGTCTATCTGGAGGCTTATAAGTATAAAATCTGAGGCTCTTAGTTTTCTTGGATATAGATTTTCTCATAGGCTCAAAATAGGGAACATCAACTATTTCAACTCCTCAGTTTGGTCTGACATCAATGGTATTTTCTTTAAAATTGATGTCGACTCTCGGTGGTTGGTTTCCAGGGACTCATCTATTCCATTTCAGAAATGTAATTGGACCAGGAGTCATCTGATTCAATTGGTTCTGGAGGAGTAGTTGAATATAGATTTTGACATGCCAATCAATGATCAGCTTGACTGTATGGAGAACCTTCCCGATTATATCACCTCTTTAGTGGATAATTATTGCTGGTCTTCTAGAGGTGATTTTTGGGCATGGGAACCTTCCATCAATGGTATTCTCACATCTAATGGGTCTTATTATCACTCTATTGGCAGTTCATAAGATTTGAAATGGATTTGAAATCTGAAAAGGTAGTTCTTGAGGCCATCCATATCCATTCTAGCATAGAGGTTGGCTCATAAAAAATTACCAACTGATGAATTTTTGCAGGTCTGTGGAATCTACCATTTCTCTACTTGTGCTTTATGCTCATAGAATAGGGAGGATGTGGATCATATTATCCTTAGTTGTGTAGCATCATCAGCAATGTGGAGGGTGGTTTCTGATGTTTTTTATGTTGTTATGCCTCAAACCAACTCAATATGTGAAGTCATTAAGAGCTGGAATTTTCTGAAATTGTGACCGCATATCTGGAATTGTTTTCAAGTTGCGATGGAGGAAACTATTCATTTTATCTGGTCTTAGAGGAACAAATTCAGACATCAGTCGCAACCTTTTCGGGTTGGTGATGGTCTTGTAGGTATCCTTTCTATTGTGCATGAGGTGGAAACACCTAAAGTCGTCTAGCAGGAACCTTTACATGGGAGTATTGAAGTTAACTATGAGGGTGCTTCAAGGGGCAATCCAGGGACCTCTATTTTTGGTGTTACCATTAGGTATTATTAGAGTAATGCACTTGGATGTATTCATTGCTCATGTGGTATTTCATCCACTTTTTATAGGGAGATTCTTGGTGTTACTGTGGTTGTGGAGCAAGCAGAAACACGAGGTTGGGACAAGATTTTGATTGAGTGTGACTCTATGGATATTGTTTTTGCTTTACGAACTGGGTTCATTCACCTTTCATGAAACCTCACTAATCGTTGGATTAGAAGCATGGATTATCATTAGTCAAAGGATCACTTTGTAACTCATGTTTTCATCGAGGAAAATGCATTGGTAGAAGGGCTTTATAATAAGGGTTTGAATGGTATTGATTATCATTGGTTGGATAATGTGCCAGATGACTTCCTTCTTCCCTATAGGAAGGATATTTGTAAATGTTCTTCTTTTAGACTTGTTTAAGTTTTGGTTTCTATTAATATAGGGGTTCTTCTTTTCTTAGTAGGATCTTAGTTTGTTTAAAAAACTATTGGTACCCCAACCTTAGGGAATCATTAAAATTTTAATATTCTCTTTGGAAATGATAACAAAAAATCATCGATATGAGGAAAATGATATATGTTGTTAATATTGATGATATTCATGGATCTATATTTAATGAATAGTTTCATACATCCATATTTCTCTTTACCCAACAACATTGAATAAGCTCATGGTTAATTTCATTGTTCGGTGAAAAATTTATCTAAAAACCATGTAAATCGTGTATTCATTATTAACTTTTCCACGTGATAAATTCCTTAAGTGGGTTTAAAAATAGGCTTATAACATGATAAAAAAGACAACATAAAAAAACCTCATGTTGAGGATTATAGGTAGGAAAATAATTTAGAAAAATATCTATGTATTCATTTAATACTGGCACAGAACTCATTAGAAAAGATTCTTTACTATCAAAAATATGATCTGTGAAACATTAAAAAAAACATGTAATATATTTATGAACTTATTCATATTTTATAAAAGGATTGAAATCATTAAAAACATCTTTATTAGCCCTAAAATATATCATTGAATGATAAACATAATGACAATCTATAACAATAATTATATCAATCTCTACTATTTATAGTTCAAAATGATATTTTGGTTAGACCATGCAACTAATAAAAACCATAGTATTCTTAAAAATCATAGTTTACCTATTTAATCAACTCTGAGTTTTCAAAAAACGCTATATCCTTAAATCAAGATGTTATATTTCAAATTTAATTATAAATTTCTCCGAAATGAATGAATTATAAGATTCGAAGTAAAATAGGATTTTGGAAAAAAATATGAATAGATAAGTAACAGAACTATCACCACTTCGTTTGATGGCCCAACAATATCTGTAGTAGTAAAAAATGGATTCTCTACACATTTATGATTCTGATAGTGAATATTTACATTCGAGGAAACTAACATTGAACATGTAAATAAAATGGACCAAAACATGGAAACTAAAACATATTAATATTTGATGGATATCACATTCCCCACTATTTGATTCCAACATATTCTTCTCCTCGTATTAATGGTCCATTTAGTGAACCAATCCACATTGTAACAATTTTGTGGCATTATAAGGGCTTCCCAAGGGTTATTTTTACGACACATTCCACAAGATAAGATCTTCGTTTACATACCTCATGTGTAATTCCCCGACCTCAAAATCCCAAAGTAGGTTCATTATTACGTATCATTGGCATGATCACAAAAGATCAAGTCACGAAATAATTATTAGTTTAATAGACTTATAAGTACTATATACATTCATACGGTTACAATATATAATAAAATGGAAAACTACAACAAAATTGTTTCCAAATAAAACACTGATATCCCATACACTATCCCTGCAGGTCAGTCATAATATAATTCTTCGCATCATGGGAAAAATAAAACATAGAAAGGGGTGAGCTCAGATGCTCAGAAAGGATAAAAATATAGCAAAAACACTAATAAATAAGCATAAACTTTTAAGGTAGTGTATAGAACTAAAACAAAAGCCATTTCAACATAAACATCATCATAATATGAAAAATATAAATCAAAATAATTCCATTTACTAACTCACATGGATATTATACTAGTTGAATAATCACATGAAATATTGATAGACACATTAATAATGATGGAATGCATAATGCTAGACTTCATAACCCCATAGTAAAGGCCTTGTGCCAAGACTAAAAATAAGATTTTGTCAAGTCCTTTTGATAAGACACTAGTTTGTCTCATGAGACCTACCGATGCAGCGAAGAGCTATTGCGAGATCCACCTATCACATACTAACTCCAATGCATTTCTCATATGTAAATGATTAAACAGAAAATAACCATTCATATTAAAACTAGAATATGAAATTTCAATTCTTTAACAATAAACCATTAATGGAATAAAAATAACACATCCATATTAAAACATATCACAAATTATTCAACACTATATGGATGATTTGTATCATAATAGATCACATTCAAACAACATTAAAATCCATCAATCGATGTTGAAAAAGATAAAAATGATATGTAAAATTATTTGAGAGAAAGATCATGTTTTCATGAAAACATTTATAAGTCACACAATCTATAAAGGATTAAATTTAAATATATTTTAGAATAAAATAGTCCCATACCACATTGAAACATTTGAACGGAATTAACATTTGTAAAATATTCATGTCCATATAGATAAATCCTTAAAACCCAATTTGAAAAAATAAACATTAATGAGATTGATTTAGAAGAATAAATATTTAAAACATTTAAAATTATGTTTTAGTAAATAAAAGTCCCGAAAAATAATCACTTTGAAAACACTTTCATGAAACATGGACATGGATAATAATATGTCTCAGTAGATACTTACGTAAAAACAATCTCAAATAATAAAGAGATTGAGAAATGAACACTTACCTTGTACTTTTCCTTAGTCAAGGTAGGCTAAACGCGTGTACAATGGTGAAATAATTATTACTAAATTATACAAGAATCATATACATTAATATGATATCATATATGTTATTTTAACATTTTTTGTTAATAATATATTATTATTATCATCGTTTCAGTTGTTAACTGATTCATTTTCCATTATATGCTTTGTTATGTAAGTAATGTTTTTTATGGATAGGATGTATTTTAATCATATTCAGAATTATATTATGTCATTAAAAATTATTTTTAATCATCTAATGAAAATTAGTCTTGAATGGATATGATGGAGAATGAATCTCATCGCGTGGGTGGAGACGGTAATTCGTACGTACGTATGAAATACAATATCATTCTTTTGATATTATAATAATATATAATTGGATGGTATATCATATATATAGAATAATTATCATGTTATATTTATTATTTACATCAATTACACATCATTATTATACCCATACATATAATAATGTATTGAATAAAAAATACACCACAACATGGAGATGGTAAGCCATACGTACGCAAGTATGGTGACATGTCATTCAAAGGATGGATAAAATAATTAATATGGTGTACCATATTTATAATAACATATCATTATATATATTATACTTGAGATATTATTTTATAATGGAAACCACAACGAAAGAGTTAGTGGAAGAAGAAAGGACCATGTAAGAGGTGATGTGACATTTACTTCTTAATCAGGTAATTTCTTTTGATTTGATGAAAAGGGATCCATAGGTGGTATTTCCGAAAAAAAAGGAAGGACTCTTGGATGAAGGGATGAAAGTTTAGAGGGTATTTTGTTAGGCTTTGGTGGAGTAAAATTGCTTTTAATATGTGAATTATAGAGAAGGGAGAGTGCCATTTTGTAAGAGGGGTGACGGGCACCTTAAGAAAAGCTAGAAATATTATATTATAATAAAATCATATTCCGTTTCTAATGGATAAAAATTAAACTATTTAAAGGATAAGGTGGGTATGGGTCGAAACCCAGTCAACAAATAGGTTATAGATAGGTTTGGGTAACTATATTATCCTTATATTTTAGATAAAACTCTTAGTTAAATAGTTTGACATTTACCATGTCTCTTTGTATTTTTATATTATATGGTTATTAAACATACATTAAACTTCCAATAGAACCCCAAGTGGTTCATTAATGATATATCTCCAATTATATACATCATTTGTTTGACCCATATATTTTTAGGAATATAATATCAATTAATAATATAATATTTTTTTTAAGAACTCTTTTAAGTCAAATTTGAAACTATTTGGTATTTCATTTTTTCTAAATTTATAACAGAATTATTAATTCGAAAAGAATTTATCTAACAATCCATAATATGTCATATTAACCTAGAAATTTTTTTATCTCTCAAAAAGTCTCAAATTTCATTTATTTTTATATTTATAAAATAAATTATTTTAATCGTTCATTAATACAGTAATTACTGCATCATTATTGTGTCATAAATCATTTTAATAATTTAATGCCTAAAAATTATAAATAAAATACCATTATGTAGGAAATCTATTTATCTTTTTAATTAATATTAATAGTCAAATTTATATTTTTTCTATTAATATATTAAAAATGTTATAGTTACAAAACATTGAATTTAACACTCTTTACTCTTCTTTGAATTAAATAAGAATAAATATCCTAATCTAATCCAAGTGGACCTAAAGGATCCTATTTTATTTCTGAGGTTGTTTTTGGGATAATTATAATTATCCAAGAGAATCAGAAGTTGTGTTTGGGTAATAATAATATCATTTTTACCATTAATTACCCTATTTTATTTTAACCGTGGAAAATGAAAATAAAAAGTTACTATTCAACAACAATTATTTTCATCTTATTAAACTAAAATATTACTTGCTGTTATCAACCGTATCTATCTAAATTTTAAAATTCAACTCACAGAAGTTATAAAATTAATTTTTATATAAATTTTCAAATGCTTCTAAGAGGTTGGTAAAAGACGGTAAAAAGTTCGATAAAATTTTTATTTAACTAAAATTATTATAAACTGACACCAAAGAATTACATTGATTTTATATAGGTATTATTTATCTATTTTGACCTAAAATAAATTTAAATTAAATAAATAATTATTTAAATAAAAAGTATGTTTTAATCAATTTCTCATTATTTTTTACTATTCATAAAAAATTAATAGTTTTTAAAAAAATATCAAAAATTAACACTATGGTAATTTTGATATTCAGAATAAAAAACTAAATTATATTTTACCAATTTCAAAACACATAATTTTCATTAATTAATTTAAAA
Organism: Viscum album; assembly: GCA_963277665.1. Taxonomy (NCBI): domain Eukaryota; kingdom Viridiplantae; phylum Streptophyta; class Magnoliopsida; order Santalales; family Viscaceae; genus Viscum; species Viscum album. The sequence goes on from OY728130.1 coordinate 1,719,632,253, forward strand.
TTAATTCCAATTATCAAATCCAAAAGTCATATTTTTTTGAAATAATAAGTATCAAAAGATTCCCATTTTTTTATGTCCAATTTCAAAGTGAAATTACATAAAATGGCCATAATTGGATTAAATAGTAAAAATATAATCTAATTATAATTCCAAACCATTAAAATGTATAATTCAAAATTAGAAATTATTTTTATTAAAAGTGTTGTTTTTTGTTAAAATATAGTAATTTTCACTATTCATCCAAATATGAAAGTTATCAAAAAAACACCACAAATTTATTGAAACTAAATTCAAATGTTCCAATTATAATGAAGAAGTTTATTTTGTAAAATTAAATATATAAAAGTTTCAAATATTTGATTTAAAAAAGGTTCTCCAATAAAAGGCGGTAAAAATGCATTTTTTTTAAAATATATCTTTCATCTTAAAAAATGAATTTGTTCTCATATTATTTTTAAGAAACTCATAATATAGATTCTAAAATTATAAGAATTAAATAATGTTCAAAAGTCTGTTAATACTATTCATTACAACTTCTGGATAGCTAGTTTGGTAAGTCATGGTGTACTAGAACTCGGTTTTGGGTGTAGTGCATGTTACTGAATTATTTTGAAGATATAACTTACTATGAAATCTTGGGGTGTTACATTATTCCCTCCTTTAATAAATTGTTTCCTCATAGTTTGAAATTATTCTTCGAAAATAAATGGATGAAAATTGAAAATACCATGGTGGGAAAACCCACATCGGGAACTGGGTTAATAAAATTTAGTCTTAATAAGATGAAAATGGGAATGAAAAAGACCCCACCAAATTATGATCTCGATTAAGAGAACATTGGTAGAAAATAGTGACACATAATTGGAGGCAAAACATAAATATTTATAGGGAGTGACTGGCGTCATCAATAACAAGCAATTTTAGAATTGAGGGCCTCAAAGCCATCAATCTATAATGATTTAAAATATCATCAGTTCATCAAAATATAAGGAATTAGGATAAAACATGTTTTTGAGACCCCTTACCCAATGTTCCAGAATTAATTTCATCATATAATAAGAGAATAAAACAAATAAAATTGACAAATATTATTCCGTCCTTTAACTAATTTCTACCACAAACTCATCTTTCACTTTAAAAGATAATTGAACTAAAAAAATATTATATTTATCCTATTCGTATTGGGTTCCAAAAAAAGAATTTATAATTCATCTAGCAGAACTTTTAAAAAAACTAAATTATTCCATGTAGGACATCACATGGGCCAGTGGTAGGTGATACACCCTTGTCGCCCTTCGGTTGCAGGTTCAAGTCTTGCGGCCTTACCGGATGCGACGTATTGTCGCCTGACCTCCGAGTTGTCCTTTTTATGGAAATCCAAAAATAATCTCAAACTTGAATTATCCAAAAAAAATCTATCCAAACTCAATGTAAAATGTTTATAAAAACAGTCAACACAATTGAGATCGTTTTTGACATGTAATTGCATACGAACCTCTTCATCATGTATTCTTTTAAAACACTACATCATCCTGAATTACCATTAAGCTTTATTGATGACATTAATTCACCAATATTCCTTATAGAATACTGGATATACAATTTCTATCCAAAAATATTGTAAACTCCCACAATCACTGAATATACAAATCATTAATCAGTTTCAATGTAGTTAAGATTATCGAATATAATTTGTCCAAATCAATCATGTATTTTTTCAAAAATCACTACCTGAGTATCAGAACCATATAATGGTTTATCATTCTATCAACCATATATTTTTGAAATATTTATCCTATTATTGAGTCACATTTCTTGGTTCCACAAAATCTAAAGTCCTTAATGAAATAGTAATGCATTACAATCCTTATATACTCTATAATCCTTATAACATGTACATCATTAAAACAATACTCAAATGACACAACAATTTAATAACAACGTAAGAAATATAATCATTCATATTCATCTTATGTAGTGTCATAACTTTACTATTATCCAATAGCAGCATTCGGGGTTTACTATGATGATTTTAAAATTGATTTGAGTAGTGTTTCAACTCCTAGCAGATAAAGCATTGTACATTTGAAACTTTTTTCATTCCCTTGCAATCAAATACATGGCATCCTTTTTATCCACACTTATAACAAACTCCCATTCCCTCCAAGAGTTTACCAAGGTGATTCTTTCCACAGTTATCATATATGGGAAAATTCTTCTTTTATATTATCCCTTGATCCATATTTCTCTCTTCCATCGTTTTCTTCTTTTTCATCCCTTCAATGTCATAAGACTCAATGGATTATTTACTGATCTTCTTAACACATGATATAATTTCTTCATATGTTGATAATACATGGGAGACTACTTCCCTTCTAAATGATGACTTAATTCTATGAAAGATATGATCCTTATTACTCTTTAGATAATACGTTTTTCTAGAGTTGACATTGTTTCTACTGGGTGCCATTTCTATACAATATCATACACTAGGTCATCGCTATGAATTGCAATGAATAATTCAAAACATATAAAATATCTAACGTAAATTCAATAGTTTATGGATATAATCCATAATCATAAAAATATTTTCTTTGAGGAGGTATATAATCATATATACTTCATAATGATTTGTAATGATAATTAAATTATCTAAAGCATATCCCCCAGGAGAGTCGTAACCAAGAGTTCAGCAATGCCCATTGTCATGCACCAGTTCTCATTTGAGTCTAGATCAAAGCTGTGTTTTTCGGTTTTACCCCTAGGTACATTTTTCCTAGAGCTGCCTATACCTGCTCATATCTAGACATGGATTTATTTTCTTGGAAAACACACAAAATATATATAGTACCAAAATTATAAGAATTTCTTAAATACTAATTCTCAAAGTCTATCTTAGGGATATGTTCTCTAATTAATTTTTATCTAAATCTATATTCCAAGGTTTGTACTAAAATTCCTTTGATACCATTGTAACGCCCCGACCCCAAAAGCCCATAGTCGGTGAATTATTATGTATCATTGTCATGATCACAAAAGGTAAAGTCTCAAAAGACCGATTAGTTTAGTATCCTTGGAGCTACTAGATATATTTATAATGTTTACATTACATCATAAAATAGAAAACTACAAAAACATAATTTTCATAGACAATCTTGAGATCCCATAGACTATTCCTACAAGTCAGTCATAATACACTTCTTCACATCCTTGTAAAAATAACACATATAAAAATGTGAGCTCATATGCTCAGTAAGGATATCAATATAGAAAAAACATTCATAATTAAGAATAAAAATTTATGGAAATGTATAGAACTAAAAAAATACATTTCAATATAAACTTCATCATAATATGGAAAATATAAATCAAAATAATTACACTTACTTACTCACATGGATATTCCACTAGTCGAATAATCACATGCAATATCAATATCCACTTTCACAATGATGGAATCCATAATGCCAGTCATCATAACCACATAGTAAATGCATTGTGCCAAGACTACCAATATGATCTTGTCAAGGCCTTGTGACAAAACACTTCTTTGACTCATGAGACCTACCGATGCATCAATGAGATGTAACGAGCTCCACCCATCACTTACTATGTCTAATGTATTCCTCATATGAAAAGATTTAAACATAACATAAACATTCGTATTAAAAATATAATATGAAATGTCAATAATTTAACTATAAATCATATATGGTATAAAAATAACACATCCACAGTCAAACATATCACAAAACCATTTATACAATATGGAATATTTGTATCATAATATTTCAACATCAAACAAGTTTAAATTCCGTCAAAGGATGTTGACATAGATGAATATGATTTGTAAAACCCTTTGACAGAAATATCCATATTTCATGAAAACATTTACAAGTCACACAATTTAGAAATGAAGAAACTTTATGGCATTTTTTATTCAATGTTTCCAATACCACTTTTTATCTTTTGAAAGGAATTAACATTTTTAAAACATTCATGTCCATATAGATAAATCTTTAAAAACCATTGAGAAAACATGAACATTAATGAGAATGATTTAGATGAATAAATATTTCAAACATTTAAAATGATGTTTTAGTAAAAAAAATTCCATTAAAATAATATCTTTGAAAACTCTTTCATGAAACACGGACATGGATAATAAATATTTCCCAGTAGATACATATGTAAAAACAACCTCAGATAATAAAGAGATTGTGAAAGTTACCCTTACCGTGTAATAATTCATGGTTGAGGGTAGGGTAACCAAATTTATAATGGTGAATTAAATGTTACTAAATTTTAAAATAAACATATAAACTAATATGATATCATATATGATCTTTTAACATTGGTTTGTTAATAATATCTTAGTATTATCGTTGTTCCTGGTGATAACTGATTCATTTTCCTTTATATTCATTGTTACGTAAGTAATGTTTGTTATGGATAAGATTTATATTATTCATATTAAGAATGATATTATGTCTTTAAAAATTATTTTTAATAATCTAATGAAAATTATTCTTGAATGGATACGATAGGGAATGAATCTCATCACGTTCGTGGAGACGGTAATCCGTACGTACGCACCAGCAAAAATATAATTCTTTTGATATTTGAATAATATATAATTGGATGGTATATCATATATACAGAGTAATTTTCATGTTATATTTATTATTTAAATCAATTACACATCATTATTATACCAATCCAAATAATAATGTATTGGATAACAATTACACCACGACGTGGTGACGGTAAGTCGTACGTACGCACGTATGGTGACATGACATTCAAAGGATAGATAGAATAATTAATATGTTTGTATCATATTTATAAAAACATCATGATATATAGAAGATACTAGAGATATTTTTTATAATGGAAACAAAAAATAATGAGGAAGTGGAATAAGAAAGGAACATGAGAGAGGTGATGAAATATTTACCAGTTTATCGGGTTCTTCCTATTGATTTGACAAAAATGGCACCTTAGGATGGCTTTCTGAATAAATTAAGGGCAATAAGTTGAAGGGAGGTAATTTTAGAGGGAATTTGGACAGGTTAGGTCCATTAAAAATTGATTTGAATGTGTGAATTAGAGATAACGGATGTTCCCTTTTATAAGAGGGGTGGAGGAGCACCATAGGAAAAGCAAGAAATATTATTTTCTAATAAAACCATTTTCTATTTATAATGGCTGAAAAATGAATTATTTCAAGGTTGTGGTAGGTATGGGTCGAAAAATACTCAACCAATAAGTTTTATAAATGTTTGAGTTACTATATTAACTTTATCTTTTAGATTTTACTCTTAATTTAACAGTTTGACATTTACCATGTCTCTTTGTATTTTTATATTATATTGTTAATAAACATACTATAAACATCCAATAGATCCCCAAGTGGTTCATTAATGATACACCTATCATTATATAAGTCTTTTGGACTAAAAATTTGTTTTCTTAATGTAATATGAATTAATAATATAATATTTGTTTTAAAAACTCTTTTTTGTCAATTTTGACACTATTTGTTATTTTGATTTTGATAAATTCGTAAAAGCTTTATTAATTTTAAAAAAAATACTCTTACCAACCCTAATATGTAATAATAACCTATAAAATTAGTGGAATTCATAAAAAGTATTAAATTACATTAATTTAGATATTTATAATATAAATTATTTTAATCATTCATTAATACGGTAATTATTGCATCATCATTGTGTCATAAATAATTTTAATTATAGAAGGTTTAAAAATTATAAATAAAAAAAATAATTTTAGGAAATCATTATAGTTTTCTATTGAATATTTATAATCGAATTTATTTAATGTGTAACCCAATATTAAAAATGTATTTTTTATTAAACATTGAATTTAACACTTTTAACTATTCTTTGAATTAAATAATAATAAATGTACTAATCTAATCCAAGTGGACCTAAAGGATCATATATTATTCCTAAGGTTGTTTTTGGTCTAAATATACTTATAAAATAGAATTAGGACATGTGTTAGGGTAATAATAATATCATTTTTACCCTTAATTACCCTATTTACTTTTAATCGTGGTAAATAAAAGTAAAAAGATATTATTCACAAAAAAATTTCTTCATATTGAACCACATATTAATTATTGATATCAACCGTGTCACTTGGATTTTTTAAATTCAACTCACAGAAGCAGTAAAATTATATTTTATGTAAATTTACAAATGCTCCTAGGAGGTGGGTAAGGGACGGTAAAAACGTTGATAAAATTTTTATATATCTAAAATAATTATAAACTCACTAAAATGAATTAAATATAATTTATATAGGTATTATTTATTTATTTTTACCAAAAATAAATTAAAATAATATAAATAAATATTTAAATCAAATGTCGGTTTTAAACAATAACACAATGCTTTTGACTATTCATCAAAAATTGAATGTTTTGAGAAAAAAACAAAAAAATCACCCTAATATAGATTAGATATTCCAAATACAAAAATAAAATCTATTTTATAAATTTAAAAACATATATTTTCATTAATTAATTTAAAATTAATTCCTGTTGTAAAAACCAAAAATCTTATTTTTAAGAAATAAAACTATCAAAAGATTGACAATTGTTTATGTCCAATTGCAAAGTGAAATTACTTACAATGATCATCATTGGATTAAATGGTAAAAATATAATCTAATTATACTTCCAAAGCATTAAAATTTCTAATTCAATATTATAAATTATTTGGATTAAAAAAGCTATTTTCAGTTAAAAGATAGTATTTTTCACGATTCACCCTAGTATGAAAGATATCAGAAAAACACCAAACTTTTATTAAAACTAAATTCTTACATCCTGATTCTAAATAAGAAGTTTGTTTTGTCAGATTTAATATATAAAATTTCAATTATTTTATTTAAAAAATGTTCTCCATTAAAAGTTGGTAAAATTGAATATTTGAAAAATACTCCTTTCATCTGAAAAAATGAATTTATTCTTACATTATGTCTAAGAAACTCATAATATTGATTATAAAATTATAAGTATTATATAAAGTTCAAAATTCAGTTAATACTATTCATATCCGCTTTTGAATGGATAGTTTGGTATATCGTGGTGTGCTTGAACTCAATGTTGCGTGTAGTGCAAGTTATTAAATTATTTTGAAGAAAGAATTTACTATGAAATCTTGGGGTGTTACATCATGATTTTGTTGTAAGGTGTTTCCTCAAAACCTTCCATCCAGATGGGTTATTTAATTCATCATCATGAGGCACATAATATTCAGAAATATATATATCATACATTTCAACATCATAAAGAAAATTAATGCTTTTTAATTCTCTCATTGTCAACATCCTTTGTATACTTGGCTAAAATCATGACTAAGACATATTAATAATTCTATATGTGTACTAAATACAATTTCACACATAACTAGACAATATTATGATGTTTTCCTCTTTTCATGTTTTTATAATATTCATCTTTTTCCTTATTTCAAGGAATTGTTTTTAATCCATATTCAAACAACCTTTTTGAAATACTTCTGTAAGAAATCATCCATCAACGTTTCCTACTATATGGTATCATTATCATCTTTATCAATGTTATTATTACCTAAATACCAATATCGAACAGTTTCACCCTCAAAAAGTTAAACTGAGGGAGTTAACTTTTGATTTTCTTGAAATACACATGATATTAAATATCATCTAAAGATAATTGATCGAAACTGCCTCTATCATGGGGTGAGATGATCCAATAATATATAGTGTATTTTTTCTCATTAAATTATACACATATATACATGTTTCATCGTGGTATATCGGGTCCCTCCCTTGGATGTTATCACCACCAATTATCACTTGTTTCAAATGAGAGATCACCACAACAAATTTTTTTTTTCTTATTCATATCATTTAGGGATTCTGATATTGAAGGATATTTCTACGTAATACCTTCCTACTATTAATTACCTATTTTATCTATAGAAAACCATTCTGAACACATAATTTTTTGATGAATGAACATAGTAAGATTACAATTCAATTAAATTTTAACATGACTATAAGGTAATTTATTTCATCTTGTTGATATTTTAGTTATTATTTTCATTAATGTTAATTAAACCAACCTTTAATACCAAATACAAATCCTCAGCCAAAAAAATTATATAATATTGAGTTGTATTGTTTTTATTTAATTTATTTTTATATAATCATATCTTTAGGTTTACATGATTTTATAAACAGTTTATAGATCACAAATAAATAATTATTTAAAAAATTGTGGACACATCAAACCAATTTACAATTTTCCCCAGAATAAAACGTTTAAAAAAATAATTTTTTTTCATAGAAAGAATTCATGAATTTCAACATGACCTCTTCTGATCATATAAGAATACTTGAATTTAGTTAAAAACAGGGTATAAGTACAAAAAATTCCATTATAAAATACAAAAAGAAAGAAACTATTTGTCCAGTGAAAAACATTAAAACCCATTAAAAATGTTTTCATGAAGAAAAAACATTTTATCCATAAATGTAAATATAATTACAAACTAAATTTCATTTACAATAACTATTTGAAACAAATTATTTCCTTGAAAACTAATTAACAAGAATATAAAATTAATTTCTATACCTTGATTCATGATCTCATAGAACCCTTACAGAACCCGTACAAATAGAAATAACTATATCTCTATCATCGAATACAATTATTTATAGAATATAATCATTATATATTTCATTGAAGCATTGTCTTGATTCACCCATCATTTATGGCATATCAGGCTCACCAAGAGCTATTTGAGAACAACCATTTTTATTGTTTCTAATAACCATATCACAAAGAAATCATGTCATGATTTGAAAAAATTTTGAAATATAATATTAAAACTAATTTATCACAATAAAATATTGATATATTTTATAATCCCAATTTAAATAAAATAAAAAATTATCTTTTGAGAATAAAAAATACATACAAATATACCCTAAAACAAAAGTATGTATTTTTTTTACAAAAACCTATATGGTTTTAAAAGAAGCTATAAATGAAATAACATTTATCGAATCAAGAAAATTCATTGTAGCCATTCAATTTAAAACATGTAAAAATATTCAATTTCAAAATGTTTTTAAGAAGTAAATAGATAAAAATATTAAGAATATAATTATATTATTCACATATGTAAACATAAAAATTTATATTATAAAAATATGGACATGGTATAGAGAGGGTGTTTCAATGAAAACCAACAATGAATATTTATTTTTCAAAAGAAAATATTTTAATCACTTGAGAAAAAAACCGAAAACCTAGTTAAAGAGTTAATTTAATAAAACTAAATATTATGGTAATAAATAAATTATTTATAGTTAATATCAATGATTATTTATTTAAAACTAATAATTAAGTAATCGTTTTTATAATCAATAATTGCGTCAATAAATGGAACGTGAGACGAAGTCCCTCACCTTGACCTGACATTTCACATGGGTTATTATATTCCTCAATAATATACATATGATAATTATTTTATTAATAAAGATAATTTTTCATGTTTATTGTTGGTTTTATTTTAATTATTATAATTTAATATAAAACTAGAAAATAAATTATATTGACGTCTAGTTTTTTTACCATATTCTTTTTACGTTTCAAAAATGACCATGGTGGGTTGAAAATGGTCAAATGAAACATTATTTAAATATGTCACTAATAATTATAAAAAATAATAATAGTATTATACATAAATTATTAATTTATGATAGATAATTAATGATTCTTATTAAAAATGAACTAACTTTATGTTTATTGATATGTTGGGTCATACAGACACATGGGTAACAGTTCATCTTTTCTAATGACAATTGTTTTAAAAAGTTATATAACATTTGTTCATTATAAAATTATCATTATATCATAAATACCATGATATTTAAAGATATATATATTTATATATATCATTTTTTTGAGCTTAAAAAATTGGATCACATCGAAGAGGTGATAATCCCCAAGTCCACGAATGATGGTATTATTATTATTAGTGAGGGAAATGTTTTGAATAATAAAATATATTATGTTTACTAAAATAAATATATCTACATAATATCGTAATTATTACATTTATATCATATATATTCATTATAGTTACTCTTATTACAATTCATGTAACATGATAGTGAAAAATGCTACACATCAATTTGTGAGGCGGTTTTCCTCCATACACCCATGAGATTTAATTGTTTCCCATATGGTATGATATTTAAAATGGTTAATATAATATAATTAATAAAAATGAATAAATATATTATAAATATTTTATATATCACAAATAAAATATATATTCATCATTATTTTTAAGCATGGTAGGTGGTAATGTAAAAACAAACGCCATCATTTAGTGAGGCATTAATCCATCGTACACATGAATGATGAATTTGTAACACATTTTAAAGATGTGTTTATAGGTGTAGGTATCAAACATATAATAAAATAAATCTAATTATTATTATTTTATTGTAATTCATTTATAATAATGATAATAAAATATAAAAATGGTTTTGAAATATATATAAAACAAAATGCACGTTTATGAACACTACTTCTTTTTCGGGTAACTCATTTTGGTTTCTATAAACTAACATCATTTGTTGGATTTATCAACAATTTATGTAATATAATATAAAATTATGGATATTGACAAGTTATTTTTTTTTTCCAAAATAATTTTTTTAGAGGTGTCAAGAGAGTAAGAAAGAGGGGATATTATATGCGGGGAGAGTGGGAAACTTGTAAATTTCTTAATGATGGAATTACATAGACATTTTTTCCAAGTCAATTGGATAAAATAATTTAAAAAAATGTAATATAGGTTATAATGTAAAAAAATTTCCATCCAATGTGTTCTTTGCCATTTTATAGGTTTTTTGTTTCTTGAAATTCATTGGTTAGTAAAATTGTAAATTTCATTTTTAGATTAATCATTGTGATTAATTTCTATTTTTCCACTACTAATTTTGGTAGAAAATTAAATTCACGATATTAGAGATTATAAATTATTCATATTAAAAATATGGAATCTATTTTTATAAATTCAGTTATGATAATTTGGAAAAAAATTATTTTAATAATAATCTCGTAGTCATACTGAGACATTAGGTTTTTATGAAGAATATTTTTCGAGAAATTTGATTCTATATTAACTCTTTGATGAATAATATTCATTGAATGAAACGAAATTAATATTTACTAGTATATATTCTCCACATTTTTTAAATAAAATATCTATTATGTATTATTTTAATTAATTAAAATGTTCAATCATTATGCATTGATAAATAGTTTTTAGAAATTCTTATCTATAAACCCAAAAAAAACATACATTAAAAAGAAATATAACATGGATTTAAAATTTATAAAATTCATTAAATATAACTAAATAATACTTATATTAAATTAAAACATATTAGGAATATATTTAGTAATTTAAATTACCTAATTTATTAAATGAAATTTCATTTGTACAAAAAAAATGTATTTTTAACTATGCACAAGATTTTTTTTTCAAAAACTAAAAAATTTATCCAAAAGTATATTATGATGTCATTATTTAGAAAATGATATTAAATTCAAAAAATTAATATTAAAAAATAATTAGTTAATATTGTATGTAAAAACTAATAATAAATTCATCTAGATAGAACTCATTTAGTAAATAATATCCTAGTAAAAAATTCATCAGATAGTATAATTTATTTTGTAATTATTATATTTTTTATTCGATAGAAATTAATCTCAAACTAGTCATCATATATCACATATCTATCTCTAAATTAATAAAGATGAAATCAATAAAATTTATTTAATATATTAGTATTCAAAATATATATATCTGAACTGATTCGTGTAATATAGATTCTAAACACACAAGTATTATATATATAAATAATTGAATCACATGTACCATGCATGTATACTTTAAAAGAATAAAATATTCATTTAAAATATATATTTATAATAGTAAAACCATAGGTGAAAATATAACATCAATTATATCAATCACAAAGTAAAATTATACGTCACTACTAGAAAAATTCTTCACATAACAGTAGGCGTTTAATAAAAATTCACATCTCCCACAACAATGTAAATTAATCAAAACCTATATAGCTCAACCAATATAAGTAACAAGGGAAAATCAATACCATTATGGAAATTATCATAATTTTCTTGAATATATAATTTTTATATATAAATGTTATATTAGTGTTAATATCCACCATGCAATAATAAGTTATAAGGGATGAATTAAAAAGAAACATTCGATTAAATGATAAGTTCATGAAATTTTGAAATCAACTAATCTAATGTAAATGTTCCACCTTTATTCACCACATCAATATAGCATAATAACATATTGAACGAATATAAAATTTAATGTGAAATATTAAATACTCTAATAAACCATTTGGGTACATTTTGAATAGGAATACTCATGAATAGTTGATCACCAACCATTAATTGAATTAGTTACCTTGTATGATTTGTATAAAAATATGGATTATCCTATTCCAAATTCATAACAAATTAAACAAATTGAACATTATCTACCATAATTTTCAAAATTATAGTATAAATTTTATCATATCACTAAGAATTATCTTGTAAAATTAATATCTACCTGATATATAGTAGAAAATAAAGAACAATTCTATGATAATGGAATGTTGATAACATTCATTATAGGAGAACTCAACAATGTCATGATCATCAACTAAAAACCATCAATATTTGTAACACATGTCTACAACATGTTTTCAGATTTCTATATTGTACTATTTTTCCTTACTTTTTACAGAAGTATGAAATATTGTGTTGAGATACAAACTATGGACAACCATACATTTAAATATCTTTCAATCACATAAGTAAATTATATTATCCTAATCCAATATGGTCACACTTAAAACTATATAAATCCTCACCAACACTTATTCATTATTACCCTAAAAAATATACAATAATCATGAATAATGATTTTTTATTAGTTATATGATCTCATTGGCTAATCAAAAATAATACTAAACACATCAAATCCTACAAATTATTGTGTTAAACCCATGACAATATCAATAGATATTTCCATATACCTTCCTTGAAAAATAATAAAAGGATGAATATTACCTACTAAAACTAAATTTTAATAAATAAATTAATTTTAAGGTAAATAATTTTAATATATTATCTAATAATGTTAATCGAATTACATTAATTATAAAAAATAGGAAAATTCTCATTGAAATTGAACAAATCATTATTTCTAAACAAATTTGGTTTTCATGAATTTTACCTATATAAATAAAAATTTATATTTTGAAAAATATAATTTTTAAATTTGAAAAATTGTATTTCATATCATAATTATGTAACACAAAACTACCGTAGTTTTATTTTTTGATAATTTTTTGCAATGATTAATTTCTCAATAAATAGTGAAAACATTTAATTTTTTATTGAAAACATTATATCCTATTAAAATATTTTAAATTATATATTCTATAAATATTATTTTTCTAGTTTCACAATTAATAATTTATTAAAAATAATCCAACAATAGTCCTTTGAATTAATTTTATACTTGAATTTGGTAAAAAACATTTATATTCCTAAAATTACATTTATCAAGAAAGTTCTTTTTTGTCATGTTTTACAATGTTAATATTAAAGTAAATTCTAAAATTAATATGAAATGAATTTTGAAAATTTTTACGTCCATATTATCTAAATATACCCCTTTAATTTATTTATTTATATATAATAAAATAATAAATTTTTTCTAACAATTATATAGACACATCAGACCATTAAAGTTAAATTAGAATGAAAAGGTCTAAAAATTTACCATAACACTTAAGTTTATTTTTTTTATGCTTATATATCATCCATAATCAAATAAATTTATAATATATCATCATTTTTCCATTTTTAATGATTTGTAACTTTATTATATATTATTTAAATAGAAGTAGAAAATCCTATTATCTTATTTTTTATTATTACCAATTAATATAACATAGTGATTAATTGTGGCTATGTTCGATTAAAAAAATAAATATGAAGTAAAAATTATTTTTTCATATATTTTTATATTAATTATAATTTAAAAATGGAATAATTACCCTATATGTTTTATGAAATATAACCAAAGTTTATATTTAAATAAAAAGAAAATATATCAAATTATGTTAATAAAATATAGTGTATTATAATTTCATTGAATTATTGAGGTATATAAATTTAATATATATATATATATATTACGTGTTAGGTATGTTCTAGAAGAATATATTTGAGTTACAATGTTTTCATTATATTTCCAATGTTAAATTAAATGAATTGGTCCAAAAATAACTATAAGGATATTTCATATAAACAGTTAATTATTAAATGATTTTATATTTTAAAATAAAACTATATCCTACGAATTCATATGAATTTGAATTAAAATATCCAAAATGGTTCATTTATGGCCCAATTGTCTTTCTAAAGTAACTATTTGACCCCATAATGAGTATGAAACAGTGGTATCACCATAATTGTCAAAATAGATAATATAGTGGGTAAAATAAAATGATTAGGATAAAAATAATATCCACATTTCAAAATATAATTGTATAATTGGATTCATACATTTAATCATATTATAGATTAACCTTATTTAAATTATTCCATTTTTATATCACAATTAATTTCCATTAATTTGATACGTTAAAGAATTATAAGAGTGATCATCCCCTCTTTTTTAAATGCGAACCTACGTTCATATTTTTTAAAAACAAAAAAGTTGCTATTTTATAAAATACCTACTTAAAACTATCTGATCATACCTACCCATATCATATAATCCTTTTATATCAGAAAATCATTAAAGGAATTATTTCTGTGTAAACCAGAATATACTTTCCAAATAAGAGGATAACTTATCCACCAAGCATTTCCATTTAATTTATTATTCTAAAAACATCTATAATTATTAAAATCATGACAAAATACTAATACTAGTATATTATATATTATGATTTTTTATATTTATTACATTACTAATATCCATCTTCACTCCAATTGAATGAAAAATTATACTATCATTCATGTATATGGTGGACTACTACCTTCTAAATCAATGGAATGTTTTTGATCACTAGAAATCATGGATGTTTTTGTCAAAAATTTACAATATTTATGTGATATTAAATAAATATTTATAATTATGTTCAATTAATACATCATCATGTTTCTTATCTATTTATTTAGACTTAAATGATATCATGGTTCGTACTTTTGTTTCGACTACCAACTCCATAAAGAGAAGTGAATCATTGGCATCACCACATCAAAAGGATGAAATATACATGTATATTTAAATAAATTGGTGGTTTTTTTGGATACAATTATTATTCAAGAAATATAATATAATAATCACCTATATTTCATAGTGATCATTGAAAAAATTAAATGTTACTTAGGCGTATGTACAAGATACTATCATATTGGTCGTAATATAGTTAATTTGTTATAAATGTCATTCATTAATGGCTTTAAAAGTATGATTAATGTTTAAAAAACATAATTATATAATTATTATTATTCCCCACAAAATTTTATAATGACCTCTTTGACCATAGTCATCCCACAGATATCATTTCGGACATATAAGTCGAATGTCATTGAAACATCCACGATAAATGTAAATGATTAAGTAATAAAATATAAAATTATAATAATTGAAATAAAAAGGAATGATAAACATGATTATGGTTATTAATAAAATATAATTATAACATATTTTTTTTGGATGATAAGAACATAGGTGATGAGTTATACAATAGGTATTGGACATTATTTTGGAAATCCCCTTTTAGTTCATCACTTTCAAAAAAAAATATGCAAAGTCTATATTTGAAGAAATGTTTTATTTATGTAATTTTTTAGAAATAAAAAATATATAAAAATTAATTTTTATATAAATTTTTTAATTTCATTCAATGTATTTAAAAATATATTTTGTAATGATTTTCTTCAATTTCATTACAAAAAGTGAAAATAAATGTTATCTTTTAATATATAAGTTGTCGATGAATTTTCCCATTGTGAAAACCGTTATATAAAATTATAATTACAAAAAAAATATTCAATTATATCATCAAAAAAATACAACAATTTTTTGTACTTTATTTTTGAAATGGGGTACTTAAAGGAAATGATATTTTGAAATTGAAAAAATATTCTGCATATAGATTCAAAATAGTTATCAGTTGTTTTCAGATAAATGATCGAAGAATAAAAAATATTACTCATCAAATATTACATGATAATTATAGATAATGATGGGTGAGGTAGATTTAACATATATGATGGTTGAGCCCGAAATATATTCTTTTTTCAGAGATAGTGATGTCAACTATATAGTTGATATACCCTAATAGCTCCTTAGTGATTTGAATAATTATTCTTGTCATTATAGAAAGTATAGGTGATTTATCCGATGTGGTTGGTCAGATGGATTTTACTAGGATCTAGTTAATTCTGATGTGAATTATGATTATATTTCTAATCTTTTCAGAAAAAAAACATCCATTTTGGTTATGTTGGTTATATTTTTTCCAATCGAAAACAACCGTGTTTTTTGACATGGAAATAAGGTATTTAATACTATAAATTATTATTGAGTTAAAGGTAAAACTTTTATGGGATTTTATGTTTTTTCAGAGTGCTAAAAGATATATTTTATTAATTTTCATTACTGAACAATGCTTTCTAATCAAAAATTTTAAAATATTTTCACAGGTTATAATGATATATAAGAAAAAAAGGTGGTAATTTTGAATGTGATGAATATTTATCCTGAAAAGAAAATTAATATATTTTAATAGCAACATGTGTTTGATTTTAATTATCTAATTATTGATGTATGAATTATGAAGTAATTTTATAAAACTAAAAATAATTAATATCATTTTTTATTTATGAAATATAAATCTATTCTATTAAACTAAAATATGTGATTTTTAAGGTTGTGTCCTAATATAGGTATGATAATTCATAAGTTTGTGTCCTAAGAATTTTAATTCAATTAAACGGATAATTATTATAATATAGGTTTGATATGAATGTGTTTATTTGTAGAGGAAATATTCACACTAAAGTAGTATCGTATAAGAAAGGAAATATACTTCCAAATAATCATATTTTAATGGTTGGAATTGGATCTAATAAATCTATTAAATTAAAATATTTTATTAGGTGGGATATAAATGGTTTTGGAGTCAATTTTAGAGACTATAACGATTTAATAAAGAGGAAAATATTAATAGTTTAATGTTTCAAGAATTAGAAACTTCTATATTTCTGTGGAATATCAAATATAGTTATAACCAATAATGACCAATATTGATATTTTTTTAAGAATATTAGTGAGATAATGATCTTCATTCCAAATAGTGGGATATGATTATAAATATTATTTTAGAGATATATTTTCCTAATATTTTTCATATTTAGAATTAGACATAATTGTTTCAAATAAAGAAGAAAATTAGGTTTTATATACTTTATATGATGATAATTTTACTATATTAGGCAGGTACACAAATAATTGTATCCAAATACATGATAGTAAAATTATTCTATTATACCTAGGATTAAAGCATAGTTCATGATGTGACATATCCTATCAAAAATGTTAATTTTCTGAAAAAAAAATACTTCACTGTGATGAGAATGTGAAGACAGATATTTATTACACTTATGATCCTTATTATGACAACAATAAATAGTGTACAAGGTGAAATGAAATAGGGAATTTGTCATCAAATAAATCTAGAGGTAATCAGACAACATGTTATAGGTGTGGTAAATGAAATTCCATGTAATTTTTGACAGGATATAGAATGTATTAGTAGAATGGTTATTTTTTATATGTATTTTAACTATAAATAAAAGAGACATTCACAATCTAAGAAAGTGGTATTAGATTAGCAATAAAGAGTGAAATGTTTTAATTTAAATGTGTGGGGGTATTATTCTAACATATATTTGAATTTAGTTACTTATGGGGGAAATCATAATGATCATAAGTGAAAGTGTTGGGTAAAATCACTTTATACTACTACCATAGATAATGGGACATCTAATCATGTAGTGAATGATATGTTACTTGTTTATTAAAATTAAGAAAATTCTCTATTTGTATTTGTATCATTGAATTCCTTTATTTATAATATATCATCAAGATAAATTGGAATATCACCTTATGAAAATATGCTATCACTTTTGTGGAATTCACTAAGAATAAATATTCATGAAAACAATATATATATGAGTCATTATATTGTGATTACTAGGGTGTGAATTACAAGATATCATATTGAACTACCCCAAATGTATTTTTATCCCATTTTCAATATGTATAATATTTTATTGTTACATGATATGAAATATTTCTATGATGACAATGTATTATTCAATGATTTAATACCTTTTATAACATACCAATAAGCTATGAAAGTTATTATATATGTATGTTAATGTAACCTAAATAATGTAATTAAATGGAAATAAGATTATAAAATTTTTTATGTCCTAGTAGTGAATGAATTAATTAATGTATTTCCTAATGATATTATTTTTTTTATTCTTTATTAGGATTTTCAAATTCCTTATGAATTAGTGCATGATTATAATCCTTTTTTCAAATCCCTTATTTCAAATAATTAAAGATGAAATTTTTAAATTTAAAAAGAACAATACGGTTTATCATCATAAAGGATTTATTCATCAATGAACATTAACTAGGAGGGTTAATATTTTATTTGATAAAATTAATTAACTAGGAGGGTTAATGATCATTTAATAACATATATATTAATATAAAGTATCAATTTCCTCATATTGATTATTTGATTCACCTTGTATCATTTGGGTTGTTTTTGTAAAGACTGATCATAGTAATGTATACCATTAATTAATGGTAAATGGGGAAAAATTATAAAGTCAAAATATTGGATGAGATATGGGCATTATGAGTTTTTAGTTATGATCATTAGTGTTTCCAATGTACATGATTTATTAATGAATCATATGAATAGTGTTTTCTATGAATATATAGAGAAATATATGGTTCTTATTATGGATGACATATTCATATATTATAAATTTAATTTCTATCACTAAAGACATGTGATTATTATTTTGAAAATATTTGATGGAATTAAATTATATTTAATATATATTATTTGTGAATTTTTATTGTAACAAATGTTATTCCTTTGGTATATTAGTTTTAAAGATAATAGATCATTTGACCCCACTACGACTAATTTTATTTATGAATTGAATGGACCTGTAAATATTAATAGGGATTTTATATTTTTCGATGATTATAGTGTTACTAGTGTCTATTTATGAAAACATTCATTGTCTATCTATCATGAATACCAACTTAACTAAAAATGGGTTAAATTAATTTGGCTAAATTAATGTTATTATCATTTTTTGGAACTGAAAATAAAATTATTAAATGCTCGAAACATGGACCTAGCCTCTAGAAATATAATATTGATGTTCAACATTAATGATTTGTTAAAAGTACATCGTTTTTTCTTGATACATAATCATCATGTAATTTTATATTTGGTACGAAAACTAAATAATAATTTTTTAAATTTTCATACAAAATATCTAGAATTATATTTTGTCGTTTTTTCATTAAATTTTATATATATCAATTATGTGGAGTTTATTTGAAATATATACGATTCAAAATAGTTTTATGAATATATTTACCGTGAAAGAGTTGTAGCTGAGAAAAAGAAGATCGATGTAAGTGATTGTATATTATGATAGATTGACTTATTATCAACATAGGAATGATATTTTATTTTATTCATTGAGTCATAAAATATTTCTACCTTAACTCTCATAAATTTGTAACATTTATACATGGGTAATTATTTGATAAATCATTTGATATAAATTAGGTATGTAAGAATTTTATATATGCGTCATTAGGTAAAAATACAATAATATGTATTATAAATAAATAAACATGTTCATAAGAGGGATCTTATGTTTTAGTAAAAAGTAAAATATGTTAACATGGATTAGTTTATGGAGTTTAATTTTGATTATAAATTTGTTATGAAATTTTGATAAAATAATGTGTACCCCGTGATTCCCAATTAAAAGATGAAATATTTATTGAAGATCATATTTTTCCATTTTCTATTTATCATGGATAAATTTTAAAGTACAGATAAAATGAATAGTATTTCTAGTTGAATGGAATTAAAAGAGAAATTTTTTGAATTTAACATGAATTTTTTTAATAGTCAATAGTTTAAAGAATAATGGAAATTACACAAAGGGAAGATTTATCCATTTATAATGACATATTGGAAACAAGAAAATATGAATAAGGATATTCATTTGGGATTACCATGTGTAACATGATGTAATAATACAATACATTTAAAGAAATTGGGTCTTAATATATTTATTCTTGAAAATATTTGAGGATATAGTTTCATTACAATGAGATACTCTATATATTTTATCTAGACATGGTCTCAAAATTATATGTAAATTTTTGGAGAGTATCTCATAAGTTGTTGGGTAATTAATTAAATTCTAGTAAAACATTCCATCTTAAATATGATGGAATATACATGGAATAAAATCATAATTTTTAAGATATGAATCATTATTGTTCAATATATTACCTATGATGTTGATATCAATATTTATCAATGGTTGAGTTTTATTATAACAGCAGTTTTAACTGTAGTGTAAAAAATGGTACATTCTAGGGCATAATGTTTCAAGTAGTGTCAAACTCATGGGTTTTTTGAAGAATTTGGTCACATGATGTTGATAAAACATGACTTATTAGAATAAATTGTTAATAAAGTAATGATGAATATGAAAAAAACGAATATGACTTGGAGTATGATGAAAATATATGTAGATAAAAAGAAGAAAGATATATCTTCTGAGATTGGTTATCATGACTTTATTATATTATCATCAAGAAAAAGTGTTATGTGTGTTGGTGAAAAGAGTAAGATAATTATAAAAATCATTAGGTAGTATGAATGATTTTAGGTAGATGGTTCTGTTTCCTACTGATGTCCTGGGAATCTATTTTTATCCTAGGAACATAATTTATTTAATTTTTTTACTGTATAGAAGTATGTTCCAATTTCATCTATAATTTTTCAACCATGAAGTGGTTATGATTGATGAGAAATATTAACATGAGGAACAACCAACACCGAATTTTAAAATATATTGAATGTTTTGTGGAATCAGTTGAATCACCATGTTATGGTTTTTCGGGAAAACCATATGGTTGAAAAAGTATCATGATTATTTGAAAATGATATGAATGAAAAATATCCCTGGTTGATTATATAATGAAGAATATTACAAGGAATGAATTTCAAATATTTTATAAGATTATAATATATTATGTAATGTTAAGATAAATAATTATCGTATATTATTAAATTTATTTTACAAGATTATAATGATCATAAAAAAATATTATCAATTTTTTTCCAAATGTAAAAAACATTATTTCTAACAAAATTGGGGATTCATGCCTTATATGATTTTATTTAAAAATTATATTTTCAAATGATATAAATTGGATTTAAACATTTTAATTTCAGTTTTTAATTTTTAATCCAAAAATTATCATCGGTTTAACATTTGAGAATTCTCCGAAAATATTCCATTTTTACTAAATTGTATAATATAAGGATTTTATTAAAATTGAATATCCTTTTAAAATATTTAAAATTAAAATTATATTTTGATTAGTATTAAAATTCTAATAGTTCATTTAGATTAATAATATTCTAATTATATTCTATATGATGAAATTTTTTAATTTAATTTGTTAAACACATTTTAATTCTTCATAATCTTCATCAAAAGGTTCTTTATTGATTTTTATGGTTATAATTTTAAATTATTATTAATAAAATTATATCAATTTAAATTTTAAAATTTTATTACATATTTGTAATCATTTCGTAAACCTTTCATAAATAGTTCCCTTTTAGTTTGGTTCATTATAAAGAGTAACATTTGTAAAATAATTAACATCAATAAGTATAAAACATGTATTTATGGTTAAAAATATTATGATAAGGACTGAAAAACTAACCTAACATTTAATTACTTTTTTTGTGTGATTATTTATCATATTAAATCATAATAAATTCAAATATATTTCATTTTTCTATTTGGAAAAGATATAGAACATTATAATACTTTCTGTAAAGAAAAGAAAAATATTTCATTATCATTGTTTTAAAATCTCAAAATTTTCTATATATGTATAAATAAATTAATCGATTGACAATAATAATTATTTTAATTATATTTTATTTTATTTTCATGAAAAAATATATATATATTTCATAGATAAAGAATAATCCTAAATACTATTGAAACCTTGACACAATATTTATTTAATTAAATGAAAAATAAAATACATGAATTTAAAAATAATAAATATTTTATAATTGAAATGAATTATTTCATTTAATAACTTTATTTATAAATTTAACATCTAATATATTTTTAATGTTATTATATTCTAATTCCATATAGGTCAAGGAATTTTCAAAATAAAAATAATGTAAATGTTTTAAAAACGAAAGTACTAATATTTTATAATAAATGAAATTTTATAAAATTATTTAAAATTTATAAAAATCCAATGATATTAATGTGGTTAAGATATGGGTTTCAATATAAAATAATGGTCCATTTGTTGGTGAATTATTCTCTTATAGTAATTATTTCCCCTTATAATAGAGAAAACATGAATACCATCATAATGGTCTAAATGATTAAATGGCGGTCATCAAAAAATAATAAGCATACAAAGTATAATATATGTTAGTCAAAATTTTATTATATGATATAATTTTGAATAATACTCTTCTTATAGTTTAATTTTAAATAAATTTTTTTATTTTAATTTGAATGTTAAATTATATTAAATTTATAGTTTGGGAAATTCCAAGAGTCCTCTCTTAAATATTTTCAAACAAAACATTGCCTCCTATTTTCATAACACAAAAAAATTATTTTTTATATATAAATAAATATATATATATATATCCAGTTTAAATCCCATAACAAAACAATGAATAATTTTCTTATCCTAAAAAATATAGGATGTATTTTGGTTTAAATTATTACAGATTTTATAAAGAAGAGGTATAGTTCTAAATCAATGGTTTTATATTAATTCAATTTTATACCTACTTAAAATATTTTTTGAAACATGAAGAAAAAATAAAAACATTATATTCCATATACTAAAATGTTATTATATTTATTTAATAACTTATATCCATCGCTTCTTACAATAAATGGAAAATTAATCCATCGTTCGTGTGTAATATAGACGAATTACTTGTAATCTATTGTAAGTTTTTTTCAATAACTGCCTCTCATGGATGGATATACTAATGTATTTAATATATATATATTCTAGAAATACATAAAAATTTGGAAAATTAATATATCATCTACTTGCATAAAATTTCATTCACTGAAAAATTATAACACTATTCTTGCGTGTGTGTGGACTACCACCTACACAAAGTGAGGTTTTCAAACCAAGAACATTAAAATTAAATTATTTTTTTATTTATTGGATTTTTTTATGATTTTCTAGGCTCAGGTTGAGTGTTGGTATAACAGTTTTTATGTTTGATGAGTTTGGTGAGTTTTGGACTGGTAAATGGGAACTGAACTATTTGTAGAAACCACGCAGTCATCCCAAGAGCCCGTGATGTTTCATAATGTTTAAATTTATTAAAAATTTATCAAAATAAATTTTGTTAAATATTTATTCACTAATAATAATATTTTTTATTGTTTATATGATTATATTATTTTATTAAAGGTGTTATTATTATATTTATTACAATTAAAATTGTCATTGATATTATTATTTCTAAAAAATGAAATAAATATGATTCGGTTTATAATAAAAGTACGTGTGTTTTGATTAATGTTTAATAATTATTTATAATAACATTGTTTTAATATAATAATAATGTTTTAATAATTTATTATTATTGTAATTGTATCGTCTCTATGTATGTATGTATGTATTATTATTATTATTATTATTATTTTTTTTTTTTTTATAAACAATAAAATAAAAGAAACCCTAAATCCACAACACCCTTTCCATGCACATTTCAAACCCGCACACCCATTATGGTGTTCTCATTCGTAGTGATCCCTTACTCCCTCTCCCATAGTGTAAAAATCTCTCTTCACTTGCATCCTTGTGTGTGTGCATCCCCCATCCCGGACCCCCCGCCCCCTTCCCCCTTTCACTATGCAGAACACCCTCCACATGTTCTCCTGTTCACACATAGCTACCCGCATATCGACATGACATTGTTTTATCTGCCCATCTCTATCTATTGTGTGTAGAACCTTCTCCCACCGCATGATTCCCCTAAGAGCTCTACCCTCCCCGGAGCTCTGTGGTCAGCTGCACCCCATCCTCTGGCCTTCAGCCTACAATAGTCAGATGTATTTACTGTATTTGTTTTTTTTCTTCATTTTAATAAAACACCAACAAATTAGATTTTGTTTCATTTTTTCGCATTTTTATTGTATGTGGTTGGTTCGTAAGGCCTCACTCTCCATTTTTTTTGAGTTCTATCCAATATTAACATGTTTAGGTATGTGTTTTCATTCATTTTTATCAAATTTCAATTTATTTATCAGTTGTATTTTATTAATTAATTTCTATGTCACGTTTTTCACTGTTAAAATGTTCGTAGATTAATCATTGTAGTGAAATCTTCTTGGTTAGTTTTCTAAAAAAATGTTTCCAATTATTTTATATAAATGGTTATGTTTATTACTATACTTTTTTTAATAATTGTCATTTATTTTTAAAATGGTTATATTGAATTTTTTGGGTGGGTTTTCCCCAGATAAACATGTTTTGGAATTTGTTTGGATTGGGGTGGTTTCGATTATGAAACTTTATTTCATTGAGAAAATGGTTTATTTTAGAAATGAATGGTGTGTGTGTGGTTTCATCAAAAATGTTTGGGACAAGACAAATTGAGTCATTCCATTGAATGAGGGAACATACATAAATGATCCTAATAATGATGATGACATTTGAAATGGTTATTTTCCATAACCATGGTTTTCATAAAAATAAATCTTATATATGCTCTTCATGACTCTTGATAAATGAGTCCATGGTTTCCAAAATGGCATGAAGTAGTTCGATAATTGTGAATAAAGATATGAATTCATTAGTGTTTGATATAAATGTGTCTCTTTATTGAAGTGGTTGAACTCTTATTTGTATCCTTTAAGTGCATTGTCTGTTTTTTTCAAAACAAATTTGTGGTAAAGTGGATTTAAATAGGGGCCTAAGTGGAAATTTTGACACTTTCAGGTGTGTGTTCAAAACATAAATTATGATTGGTGAATGCCTAGTGAATGTATGATATCATTATTATTGTAAATGTGTTTTATGTTTTTTAATTGTTTTTTGTTACTATTCTCTAGTTCGGTAGAGCTAATGTTCTGTTTTGTGTTTTGAAATGGCTTTTGAAAAACCCTTATTTGTTTATGGTCCTTTCCTAGTTGATGATCAATAATATTGGGAGGGTCCTCTATATGGTACCTCCCTCGTGTAATGAATGTTTGATAAAAAGAGACTACCCATGATGTGGTGGTTGTGGTTCCAGATTATGTTGTGTTGTTAGTTATAGATATCAGTCTTGTATTCAAAATTGTATGGAACACCCCTAGTGAATGAAAACATGAGAACAAAGAATAGAAAAGTGGTTTACATAGAATTATTGGTGAACTAGTCGAGGTTATTATACTATCTCGTGGTCCTTAGTAGGTAGATACTTGGGTTTATTACTATATGATCAGGCACCTCGACTAGGCCAGGTAGGTTAACGGTCCAGTGTTATGTTATTATGATTTCATTGATTTAAAAATTTCTTTAGGATGAGTCACCTATGTAGTATGTTATATCTCTCCTCCGAGTTATGAGTATTTGATGTGTTTTACTCTAATGAGTATTATTTGATATGTTGTCATTGTTTTGTAGAATCTTTTTCTTTGTAACTAGTTTTCATTTTTGATATTGAATATATGTGACTGTGAGGTTGGTTTAAAAATTATTTGTATGTAGCTGTTTTGAAAGAGAAAAAACAACTCCCATTTTTTCCTTCTTGAACATTGTTTCAAATTTTGTGGCCAAATGATCATTTTTTCCTATTTTAAAATAAAAATTATGTCAATAATTATATTTTTATAAATGTATTTCAAAATATTATTAATTGAGTTTTTTTGTAAAAAGAATGAAATTTATTTTTTAGTTTTTACCTACTGTGTGGTTATCTCACACCAAACATATAACACTTGGTTTCGGTAGACTCGAGTTTTTTTAGGGTTCAACCTTTGTTTAGGATTCCTAGAAAGTGATCATTATTAGAGCATAGCTAGTATTATGGTTTTTTGGTGATCAAGAGGTTATATAGAGATTTCATTTTGGTGGTTAAGTTTGTTTTTATTAGTTTCACATATATTTTTTTAGCTTGTTGAGTGTATTTTTTATCTGAATATATTTATATTTGCATTATAGGTTCAATTGTTCATGTTGAATTTTATTTTGTTTATTAAATTTTTTTAACATGTCCTGGTTTTTTATTTTTGTCCTAAATAATTCCAATGTGTAGGTTTGGATCCCTCCACTAGTTTCTAGGTCGTGGGGATCTGCAACGCCCTTTATGAAAGGTCGCGGATCGTCTTGTGTAAACGTTTTGGGGTTATCCTAGTTTGGTTCATGAAAAAATAGTATCAGAGAAGTCCCTTGTTATTTGGGATATCTAGTAGAAGGGTATTAGGATTCTTAAGGCTCAAGAGGTAGGTTACTATTTGGTGCATGTTCAACACCACGCGTGTAGAGAGATGAGTTACCTGGGGTAGTCTATGTTTTTAGTTTATTGTATTTGTTTTCGAATGAGGGGTGAAAATAAAGTTGAATCATTGTCACACTTTGGACTAACATATATTAGTGACCAATTTTGATCCCAGGTTCTTGATTCAAGGTCCTCTTATTATTCCCCCTTACTTAGGGTATGGCCCCCTACCACATTATCGGGTTAGTCATATACACTATTTCATCATTCTAGGTTAGTTTTAGCTATGATATGTTTCACTTAGGTTTTTTTGTAAAATGTCAAAAATGAATGTGGATTTTGAAATGAAAAAATAGATT
Source organism: Viscum album (assembly GCA_963277665.1). Lineage (NCBI taxonomy): Eukaryota > Viridiplantae > Streptophyta > Magnoliopsida > Santalales > Viscaceae > Viscum > Viscum album. The sequence goes on from OY728130.1 coordinate 1,719,659,633, forward strand.
AAAAACAAGGGTTTTTTCTACAAATGGTTTAAAATTGGTAAAATTGATTATTTTGAAAGCTTCATTTTTCTTGTGTTTGTATATTATTGGATTATGAGCTGATTGACCTTGGATTGCGGTGTCTCTTTTTTTAATGCAAAATATTTTTCTTGATTCAGTTTGCTTGACTCAGATCGGGGTGTTTATTGTGATTGAGTTTTGGAATGATTCTAGTTTTGATTTTTTTCATGTTGTTTTAAATATACCAGCCTAAAAAGTCCTCAAATATGATATTTAAAATAGACAATTCTATTTTCTATTGAGTGTTGCTTGTCCATGGAGTAATTTAGTGTTTTTTAGGGTTCGTGAAATAGTTTTAGGGGAGTAGTGGTCATATTCCGGTGGTTGGGGACTCCTAATATTGTTAGAGTATGTATTGTCTTGTGTTTATTGTAGGGTCCATCCATAGACGAGTAGATGTAGATGTATCATCCTAGTTGGATTATAGGTGATGTGGGTGGTATTAAAGTCTGTCATCATCTATTGGACCATACATGAGGAAGTGAAGGAGAAAAGAGGTAAGAGAAAATATGTAGTTAATAAGGCCAATGGTTCGTGATGGACTATGTAAGATGCTTCAAGGAGTTTTCATTTGGAGCACAAGTGCTTGGAAAATCTTGTGTCTCTCTTTATTTTTGATGGTTCCCATATAGCAAGCAGGGTGTGTGAGAGGAACCTATTTCTAACAAATGCCTTTCATCATAATTGTCATCTAGTTTGTTGACCACATTCTAATGTGCCATTGATATGAACGATTTGGGCATTCCATGAAATAATTCTGCATCCCTCAGATGTCTAGTATTCAATGTGGAAATTATTGTAAATGGGGTACATTTTGTAGGAAGATTCATTCGAGGAATGTGTTACAATCAAAAGGCTCTTTTCAATAATTATGAGGCTTGGAGATGCTTTGGCCATCTGATCACAAGACGGATGTCTTAGGACAAAGCTCATGCACAGTCAGAACATTCCACGGATTAATATAACATTATCCAGAGTCATATTTATAGTTTTGGGGGTGTAAATATCTGAAATTTATTTATTTACACTTTTCTTGTTTTATATTAATCCTTTTTAGTGGTGTTATTTAATCTCATTATCATAATGTGATCTGTTATGTATATTCTATGTGTAGAATCTCAGATCCATTCGTTTTATTTATGGGGTGTTTCTCCTGGGGTTGATAGTGTCCATTTTTTTATTATAGATATACTTGTTTTGAGATGATTAGGTATTCTGATCCTAATAGAAGATGAGTCTATTCCACTGTCATGTTTGGTTTCTTTTCTGGGGTTTGGAAATGTTATTTTTCACCCTTGTGTGGAAGGAATTCAATTATTGTCAGAAATATTCAATATTCTAGTTTTCTTATATTTCGGGTTTCCTTGTAATAGGAATATTGTTTAAATCATTATTTCTATATTTTGAAATTAGTGTTAAACAATTTTGTTGAGTTTGGGCTAAGAGTTACTATGTTTCTATTTTTGTTGAGGTCGAAGAGTGGGTAGGTTTGGTTTGGTATTTCCTACATTGGCCCCTCCCGGAGGTAGTGTGTTCTAATGTTAATGTTTCTATGTTAGTTGAATTATTGTGGTGGGGAGAATCCCCATAATTTCTCCCCTTGTTTTGAGTGTTGGGTTCATCTACATCATTTGTGTGTGACATGGGGAATAAATAGTAACACCAAAAATTCGTAGGATCTTCTAGTTCTGTTTTTGCATGAACTTGATTTTTTAGTTAAACAATTAAATTAGTGACTTTTTGGGGGAAGAATGTTTTATGTAGGGGACAATTGTCACATCCTGACCGTTAAAAATATTTTATTTTCCTATTTCTTGGCTTCATTTTTCCTCATCAAGGTTAGGGTTGGCCGTTGGTTTAAAATCTCATATCTTTGATTAGTTTAGTGGGTTTCGAACTGAAGAGTCGGAACCACATGGTTGTCGATAACTGCATGGTCATCCCAGGTTCTCATACAATAGCCTAATTATTATAATAAATTAAATTATATTGAAATAAAATAAGTTAAATGAATTTAATTTAATAATAATATTATTATTGTGTATATATTATTATTATTATTTTTTAAGGTATAATTATTATTATTATTATCATTTTTAAAAATTTCATTGATGTTATTACATATAATAACATAATATAAATATTATTTACATTATAATAATAATATGGTTGTTTTATTTTTTGTTTTATGATTATTAAGAATGAAAATGTTTTTATATAATAAGAATTTTTATGTAATGTTATGTTATTGAAATTATATTATTATTATTATTATTGTTCTTAATATAAAAAAAGAATACCTAAACCTACACCCACCTTTCCATTCTTGCAGCACCACCCATGGTGTCCTTTTACACTTTTCCCCCTACACTCTCTCCCATGGTTCCAACCCCCCTCCTCCCCTGCCCCCTTCTGCACACGCAACCCCCACCCCAAATCCCCCCATTTTCCCCCTATTTTTGGCATAGTACCCACCATCTCACCCATGTCTTATGTGCACAATTGGACATCCCCTTTCTGGAAAGCCTCTAGTGAACATGCCCTACTCCGGCATGTGCATGCAGTGCCTCCCCCCTTGTTCTGCTCCATGTGCACACTACACCCTCACTGAAGCTCCCCAACCGGTTTCTTTGAATCCTCCGACCTCCTCTCTATCAGTCATGGTATTTATTTTATTTATCATTTGTGTTTTTCATCATATTTATAAATCAATAATAACTCAGATTGTGTTTTGTGCAATTTCATCATTCTATAGGGTCTATGGTTGGTCTGTAGGGCCTTCCTCTCCCTTCCATTGGTGTTTTATCCAATCCTCACATGTTGGGGTAGGTTTTCCAATGCATTTTCTTCAAATTACAATCTTTTTGATCAGGGGGTTTCTTAATTAATTTCTATGTCATGTTTCAAACCTATAATATGATCATAGATAAATAATTGAAGTGTTATATTATTGGTTGATTTTTTTTGAAATATTTTAATATTATTTTATATTTATTCTCATGTGTATGTCTTACCATTGGGATTTAATTATTTTCAATTTCTATTAAAATGGTTATACTTGATATGTTGGGTGGTGTTTTTCAAATTAAAAATTTTATGTATGTTGTTTGTCTATTGTTTGGTTTGGTTATGGATGTTGATGTCTTTTAGTAAATGGATTATTATGATACTGAAATGTGTCTGTATAGTTTCTACATAAATTGTTCGGAGAAGACCACTTTTAATATTCCATTGGATATGTGCATGTCCATGGTTGCATGGAGTGCACCCCTGAATTGGCCTAAAATGATGATGATATTTGGAGTGGTTATTTTTTGAAACCATGGTTTTCTAAAACAAAATCATATATCCCCTTTCCATCTCTTTTCAAAAATGATTTCATGGTTTATAAACTGTCTTAATGTGGTTTCAAAGTTGTGTGGTAGGTTACAAGCTATTTTTTGTTTGATAAAAATGTTATTCTGCCATGATGTCTGTGGACAGAACATTTAGCACCATTTAGGGAATTGTGTTTGTTTCAAAATAGTTTTGTGGTAATGTAGATTATAAATAAGGAGCCAATTGGTAAATGTTATGTTTTTGGGCATGAGTTTGAAAAATAAAGACCGATCGGAGAAGGCATAGTGAAAATGTATTTTTTTTATTTTAATTTGTTTTTAAGGTATTCACTTGTTTTTTGTAAATGTGACTTAGATGGGAAAAGACAATAGAACATTTTTCATTTTGAAATATGTTTTGAAAAAACCTTCTTAGTTTGAGTTATTTTACTTATTGTTAATCCATGATAATAGGTGGGTCCTTGTTATAAGTCCTCACTTGTATAAGGAATTTTTAATGGAAATCAAACTCCATTGAGTTTACAGGGGTGACACCAGATTATGTGGTGTGGTTGGTTATATATATATGAGGATTATTTTATGAATTTAATGGAACACACCCTTCTAAAAATTCAAAGGACCCTAGAATAAAAAAGAGGTTCACTAAGAATGACTGCTGCAATATTCTAGGTTATTGTACTAGCTAGTGGTCCTTATCAGGTTGATACTTTCACTTATCACAATGGGATTGGGCCCCTCAACCAGTCCAGGTTAGGAGATGGATGGGAATTATGGTGTTATTATTTCATTGAGTAGGGGATGCCTTCAGGATGAGTCACATGTATAGTATTTTCTCATTCTCCTCAGAGTTCCTAGAACATCCCATGCATTTCTGTTACAAGTATTATTAGATTCATTAACCTCGTTTTATATTAAATTCTTCATTGTACGTAGTTTTTGATTTTTTTAGAAAATTTTTGAATGTTTGGATGGTGGAAAAATAGTTTCTATGTAATGTTCATGGAAGATAAATAATAACATCCCTTTTTTTTCTTGTACCATCTTTCAAATTATATGGGAAACTTACACTGTTTTATTGTTATAAAATGAATAATGTGTATAAAAATTTATTTTTATAATTTAATATAAGTCTTTTATTAGTGTAAAGTATTTTGGAATGGAATTTAATGGAATTTTTAAAGGTTACCCACTGATATGTTATATCAAACCTTACCTATACAACTCGATGGGAGTAGACCCAATATGTATTACAGTTTTAACCTTTTTTCAGGATTCCTAGAAGGTCCTCATTGTTGGAGAATAGATGTTCTTATGTTTAGTGGGGTATAATTGGTCACATGAATACCACATGGTTGATGTTAAATTATTTTTTTATCCATTCATTATTTTAGTTTTTAGCTTGTTGATTGTATATTGTAACTGAAAGTGTTTATATTTTTATTTGAGTTCTAGTTATTTGTTTTTTTTAGGTCATTCCATTTATTTATTGTGTCCTGATTATTTATTTTGGGCATAAATATTTCCCACAAGTATTTTTTTGTCTCTTGATTCTAGTTTCTATCATATCGGGATCGAGAAGACCCTTTGGGCCATGTCGCGGACTGTATCGGGTTTCCATTTCAGGGACATCCTAGGTTGGTTCGTGACAAATCTGAATTTTTTTTGATTAAAAAAATCTAATGGATGTTATATAAAAGTATATTTAAATTAATAACATGGATAATATGATATTATTATCACTATAAAATAATTAAATAATACTTACCCTCCTTCTATAATGATAATTGAAATATGGAAATTTTACTCATGCTTACATGTGACCTACCATATCAATGGTTGTAACACAACTATTTTTTTATAGCCATATTTCAGGATAGGTTTAAGAAGAATAAATAATATATAAAAATGAAAATAAGTTCATTTTTATTATTCCATAATTTTTGTAATAGTGACCTCTATGTCCATTTTCATCCGACTATAGTCATTTTCGGTAAATGAGATGTATATCATCAAAATGTATAACGTAAACAAAAATGGCCATATAATTTATTACAACATGGAAATGAATAACAAAATGAATAATGAATTTAAAAAATGTTCGTAAAATATTACTAAACTATGTTAATTTTGATGATCATGATGATAATATATATGTTTGTATGTCAGAATCAATGTTAGGGAATTTCTTCTTAAACTCATCTTTTATTATTTCCCTTCCAACAATTATTATTTTTTGTCCAAATATTTAAGAATATTTTTCTGGAACATTTATATGAATATAAATAAATTAAAAATGAAATGTATGCCTCATTTGAATTTAATTATTCTTTTTTCAAATTGAATTGATTTATGTAATTTTTTCACATTATCTTCATATTCAGAAAAGAGAATGTTCAATTTTATCATGTACGACACTAATGTTTTTTCCACCTCCACAGCCATTATATGAAATTATGATTTCACTACATGATTTTATGGTTTATTCAATATAAGAACCATTTTCATGGTAATTTTGTTTTTAATTAGTGTATTAAAATGAAATGGTGTTTCACTATTAAAAAAATGTTGTTAATCGATGTTAAAAATAGTTTAAATGGTTGTTGATAAAATATATTATAATGAAAATAATTTATTATTGATAAAATACATGAGAATTATAGATGATAATGGGTGATCCTAACACAGATTTTATGACGTGTTATCCAGATACAAATTATATGACGGTGTGATCGATATAGCATATATGATGGGTTCTCCTCACTTACACTCCAATGCAATGAGTAATGTTCATTTTCAATACTAAATAGATGATGGGAGTTAACCAATGTGGTTTCTACAATAGATATTAGTAGAATATCATCATTTCATATATAATTGATAAATATAGTGCACTATGTTTCCAAAAATAGGGTTTTATTTTCATTTTAAGGGTTTTAGAATAATCGAACAAATACGTTTTTTTATCATCTCGGTACACCAAAATTAATCCATAACTGCATGTTAGAACTCTTAAATTCCAAGAGACACTAAAATAAGTGGCATATAATATTCAATTTACTCCTAAGATATAACATTAAATTTTCATTTACCTTTATTAGTTGATTAATTTTATCACTATGAATGATATTATTTATCCACATATCCACTTGATGAACACCATCATGATATATCTCATCCTAAAAAAACTATGGAGACAATGTTATCAATTATTTTTAATATACTATACCACATAAATTATCCATGTCGAAATATGAGGCTACAATATCCACTAGAATCCTTCTCTCATCAGTATCCATTAGATAATAACATTATGTATCTCTTCCCACTTATTGATCCACCATGTACATTAAGATTTATTTGATTATAAATCGTTATGAAGTTAAATTCCATCAAAAACTAAATTTACATCATATAACAACCCACTAATTTTGAAAAATAAATTACCTTTACTGTTTAAAAATATTAATATTTGTATATATATATATATATTAAAAAAATATTATTTAATAATTAAAAACCCCATTATATATTAAATAATATTATGTTTACATTGTGATATAAAATTTGATTTATTTAAAGGATAAATATATATCAATTAAAAATATTATTATATATATCATAAAGGGGTTTTAATTGTAATTCTAAAATACACATTTTAATTTATTATGATATTCATATAAATAATTATTTAAATATATGGGGAATGAATATGATTTTCAATTTAAATACAAATAAATATTATTCTAAATGAATATTTTTTCGAGTTTTATTTAATTTTATTTACAAGTGAATTTTTTCACTTTTATAATTATATTTTAATAATATTATCCTAATTTTTTTGATTCATAATATAAAAATTATATTTGGTAATATTTTGTGGACTTTTCTAAAAGGGATGTTTGTTTGAGTGAATAATGAAAAAAATAGTTTTTTTCAATCATGTTTACTTTTATGACATCATCATGATATAAAAATTACATTTCATATATTTAAACTAGTTATATTGAACATATATATTGTTTATAATTAATATAAATAATCTAATATTTTTATGAATAATTTATAATCTCTTTATTAACAATTTATATCATATGTGATGTTTTATTTTTATAAAAGATCTATTTTTATCATTTTAAATATTTACGAAATTACAAGGGTAGATTATATATTTGATTTATTTTAATGTTGAATAACCATTTATTTTATAATCCCACACTAATAAATTTAATATGGATAAAATGAAAACAAGATTTCAATGTAGAATAATTTTTATAACTGAAAAGAATTTTACTAAAAATAATTTTAATTTCATATTTCATAATCATATTAATATAATTATTACCAACTATAGAAATAAAATCCTTAAAATTGTGTTATTTATTTTTTATCATCATATTCGAATAATTATTAAAATTTTTTCATAATTAATAACTACCATGTAAAATGTAATGCAGTGTGGTAAAGAGTATAATAATTAAATGTTGAGTTAAAGTACGCAATATTACTAATAAAATCATAATTAAAATATAAATTTTATAAGATGGTTTTATATTCAATATAAATCATCAATATTATATTTTTAGATTATTTGGTTCCACTTTTTTCTGGTAAATAACTATTTTATTTGAATGGTAATATTATTTACAAGTCTTCAACTCCTCTCACATAGAAACAAATCACCTCAATCACTCACTTATACACCCATGTTGAGATCCTAATATAGAATAATACATAAACTAATACCTCTTATATATACTTATGAACATATTAGATATTTTGGTCACCCTAAAATATCAATTTATGAAATTTTATGTAGTTCCCTATATTGAGGATATCTAATGAAGAGATAATCATTAAAACCAAGTTCCATAAAATTTTCATATACATTAAAATATTCCAAATAATCTATAATCATAATAAAATAATTAAATTGGAATAATTATTTTAGTAAAATTTTATTATGTTTATGAATAAACCATCATATGCCTGTGTTATATTTTATAGAAAATGAAAACATTAATTTTTTGAACGTGCATACTACAGCCTCCATTAATGATGTATTTCATATTTCGTTAACACCTCACATAGATTTTCATAAATATGTATTATGTTGACAATATGATATTTAAAACATGATATTGATTTTATAAACATATGTAATTATTTATTTTCGTTTAATTATATTATTTGAAAAATAAAAATAGATCTCGTGTGTACATACAGACAACTGCCTCCTTTAATGAAGTATTTCATTTTTCAGTACTATTATATGTGGATGGTAATAAAATCAATTAAAAATTTAAATATTATATTTATAATATTTTTACTATATTATATATTTTATATTATAGTTATAGAATAATATTTTTTTCTAGTTAAACTATTATAATATATTCTTGTGTTCGATGATTTTTCCACAAACATGAACAACGTTATAATGTTTGTTTACCTCACCTGCTTTGATAAACCCAATTATACTTTCACATAATTTTAAAATCTCAAATAATGTATATCTATATTTTAATTATTTTAATATGTGACATTATATTTGATAATAATATTAAAATAATCTTTGAAATATGTTAATCGATGATTATATATGTTTATATGACTTTTGAAATAATTATAACTCAATCGGATTTGTATTGTATAAAGAAGATAAGTGTTAAATCACTGATATGCATATAGCTACTGATACAGATCTACCGGTACTTAGTCTACCAATAGACGTAGTCAGCGATAAGAAAATTTCACTGATACACAGAGCTACCAGTATGTATAAGTCCACCATTGAGCACATGTCACTGATAGATCAAGTTCACCGATATAGAGAACTAACAATAAGAGATGAGATACCGATAGAACAAGTCTCCTGGTATGCATAAGTATACCAATATACACTTCACTGGTATAGAATGGAGCTACCGGTAGGCACAAGCTACTAATACAAAGATCACCAATGGAAACAGTCACTGATACACCAAGCTACCGATAAAAGCGAGTTAGTACTAGAACAAACAAGCTATCTATAGAAAGAGTCGCTGGTATATAGAGATTCTGATACATAGAGTGACAACTACCGATACAAGGAGCTACCTATACAAGGACAAATAGCTACTGATAGGTGGTCATAGATATACAAAGTCCATCGACATACATCTACCGACAGCATGCTACTGATGAAAGACAGACCAGTCAAACTCTATACTCTCAATATTGTTTTTTTATTAAAAACCGGTCATATTTTATGTTTTTAATACAATTAATGTTACTTAATGACAGTTGTTGGAATGTCAGGGAACCGTACCTCATACCTTTAAAAAGGTAATCATTTCCTTTTACCAGATATGAAAGCTATAAAAAGAAGGAAAAAGGCCTAGCAGAAAGTCACTAAGAAGGCACGTGAAGTGTGTGGACAAGAAAGGGCTGAATACTGTTGAAAGTGGTGAATTCACACAAAAAGAAAGACTACATTCATACTAGAAGAAAACTGGACATACATGAAGCCATTCATTCTAAAGAAGAACATAAGCTGCACTTTAGTCAATGAGTGAAGAACTACAATGTTCTCTTCATGAACACAAACTGATAAAACTGAACATTAAGAAATTGACCCTCAATTTTTTAGAAAAAAACCATAGAAGGACTCAGAGCTTCATTTACAACAATCCAAGGAGTATAGAGCTTCACTCACAACACACAACACTCTAAAATAATCTCTATCTCCTTAGATCTAATGTGTTTCATTCATTTACTTTTTGAGTCGTGTGTGTTGTATTTACACACTGACTCCAGGACTGAATAGGTGATACTAAATCCTCACTCCAAAATTCTTACCCATTACAGTATCCCACTGTGAATTGTGGAAGAGTTCATGTAAAACCTGGAAAACCTGTGTGCTGTAGATTTTTTTTCCCACAATGAAATGTGGTAGAGGTGTTTATACCTATATAGTCTTTGCACTATTGTTTACCCTGATCTAGGGTGTGGATCAAATTTATATAAATTGTTTGAGAGGACTAAGTCTCATCTTGATACAGAACCTCTTGGTTATATCTATTGTGCATCATAGTTTAAATCGAAAGTATATTATATATATATTCTATTCCGCTCCTAATTAATTTGAAATACAATTTCATTTAATGTAACATTGATAGTTAAAATATCATGTGTTTATACTTATTGTAAACTAGTATGTTAGATTAAAAAGTTAAGTTGATCTTCTAATTAAATTAGCTGAGAACTAATCAATCTTTGAGAAACTAATTGAACTTTTACAATTCGTATAAATTCACTACAGTTTAACTTGTTTTTCAATAAGAGAGTTTTAATATAAATATTTTAAAACATAAATATTAATTAGAACTCAGTTCAACCCCCTCTTGAGAATCCACTCTGACAGACATTTGGTATTAGAGGCTTAAATACATTATTAAAGGTTTTTGAAACTCTGTTTTTCAACTGTGATTTTTGTTGTACCCTTAATATCGTAATTTCGGTTAGTTCTAAATTTTATATCTTTAAATATTTCTGCTAAACTCTACCTATGGATAATTGATTAGATGGTTCTGCTACCAACATTCCACCATTGTTTAATGGTACAAATTCTGCCCAGTGGAAGCTTAAAATGAAAATTCATTTAGAAAGTATGAGATTTGATATCTGGACATCTATAGAAACTCAATATACGATTTAAGAGACTGTTAGAACTTCTTTGGATGAACCTACTAAGACATCATACAATAATAATTGTAAAGAAATCAATGCCTTGTATTTTTCTTTAGGAGATGAAGAATTTAATCGCATATCTACTTGTAAAATGGCTTATGAAATTTGGGACACTTTGGCTATTTCCCATGAGGGAACAACCAATGTTAAAGAAATGAGGAAGAATACCTATACTAGCAAATATGATAATTTAAAAATGAATCCTAATGAGACTATTTCTAACATATATCTCAGGTTCAATGAGATTGTCAACACTATGATCTCTCTTTGAAGAGTTGTTCCTACAAAACAACATATCATGTGGATATTAAGATGTCAGCCAGAATGATGGAGAGGAACATCTTTTTCCATTAGAGAATCGTGTGAAATCAGTAAACTGCCAGTTAAATAATTAATTGGTAAGATACACTTACACAAATTCTAAGAAAAAAATTACCACTAAAATATACCACTGGAATAGGCTATCATCCAAGAAAAATACAGTTTATTAAAACTAGATTCAGTTCTAAATTAGGATAGAATGCTGCTAGTTCTAGTTCTGGAAATTCTTATTCCTCAACTAGTTATTCAAATTGTTATAGATCAAACAATGTTTATATTTCTAAATCAATTGATTCTGTAAATTATATGAGACCCATAGGTCAAATATGGGTACCTAAAGCTTTACTTGTTAACCTGTCTGGACCTATGAAATCTAGGTACCAAAATCATTCTGTCTAAAGCTGTTTTGTAGGAGACCTGCTTAAAGAGTTCCTATAGGAAATCATGGTACTTGGATAGTGGATGTTCAAGGCACGTGTCTAGAAAATACTCATACTTTAGAAGCTTAATAAATTTTGATGGAGGCTATGTCACCTTTGGTGATAACTCTAAAGGAAAGATCATTAGCCTAGGCCAGATTGGTAACACTGACTCAGTTTTAATTTCTAATGTTTTAGTTCATGACGGACATAAATATAATATTTTGAGTATTTCTCAGTTATGTGATGATGGTTATAATGATAAATTTGAAAATTATTCTGGTAATGTTTTTAATTCCAAAAATGTTTTATTATTTTTGGCATTGATAAATGAAAATATTTATGATAATGATTTGAATTCTTTAGCTAAGAAAAATGTTACTTGTTTAGATGATTTTCATAAAGAATATTGGCTGTGGCACAAAAGATTAGGACACTGCAACAATCATTCACATAGATAACTGACTAGTAAGATCTTAGTTAGAGACCTACCCAAACTTAAATTCACATCATACAAAGTTTATAATACCTATTAAAAGGGAAAGCAACATAATGTATATTTTAAATTAAAGAAATATGTTTCAACTTCTCAAACTCTCTAGTTGGTTCACATGGATTTTTTTGGACCATTTATTGTTTCTAGTTTAAATGGTAAGAACTATGTCTACGTCTTAGTAGTTGACTTTTCTATATATACTTGTATATACTTCTTATTTCACAAAATTTAAGCTTGTTCTTACTTTATTAAATACTCCATGTCTATAGAGAACCATAGTGGACCTAAGATTAATACATTGAGAAGTGACCATGGTTGTCAGTTTGAAAATCCTGAGTTTGAATCTTATTACTCAAACTATGCCTATAGTCACAACTTATATTCCCCTAGGACACATCAGCAGAATGGTGTTGTAAAAATAAGAAATAGAACCCTTCAAGAGATTGCAAGAACTATGCTTAATGAGTATAACCTACCAATTTATTTGTGGGTTGAAGCTGTAAATACAACATGTTATATTATCGATAGAGTCTTAATTAGAACTGTTCTCAAGAATACTCTTTATGAGTTGTAGAATAATAGGAATCCTAAGGTTAGTTAATTTAGAGTTTTTGGTTGATATGTCTTTATTATCTACACAAAGGATAATCTTGAAAATTTTGTACCCAAAAGTGATCAAGGAACTTTTCATGGTTATTCTTTTTCTAGAAAAGCCTACGGAGTCTTTAATAAAATAACCAAATGTGTGGAAGAATCTTTTCATATCATGTTTGATGAAACTTATCCACATGAAATTATGTCTTCTCTTTAAAATCCTGAAGAATATTTGTCTGTTCTGGACATTAATGATAAAACCAATGAGCCTTTTGAAAAGACATCCAGTTCTGGACATATTCCAGAATCTGATTCTATAGAACCCAAAATTAGAGAAGAGCCTAAAATTTCTCATCCTACCTTTACTATATTAACTAGGATTATAAATAATCATCCTTTAGATGATGTTGTTGTTAATCTTGATAGAGGGACACCGACTAGTGCTTCTCTATGAAATCAGGTTGAACATAAATCCTTTCATTCACAGTTAGAACCTAAAATTATCAATGATACAATTAATGATGAATTTTAAGTAATAGATATGCAAGAACAATTAAATCAATTTGAAGGAATCAAAGTCTGAGAATTAGTTGACAGACCTAAGCACACCTTGACCATAAGCATGAAATGGGTCTTTAGAAACAAAGTTGATGAGTCTGGAAATATAGTTAGAAACAAAGCTAGGTTAGTTGCTCAAGGATATAGTCAAGTGGAAGTAATATAATATGTGGAATCCTTTTCTCATGTAGCTATATTAGAATACATTAGGATCTTACTTTCCAATGATTCTCATCTGAATTTCAAGTAGTATAAAATGGATGTTAAAAGTGCTTTTCTAAATGGTTTTATAATTGATGATGTTTTTGTTGAAAAACCACCTGGATTTACTAATCCTCATTTTCAAATGGAGTTTTCAAAATATATAAAGAATTATATGGATTAAAACAATCTCCAATAGACTAGTATGATAGAATTAGTAATTTTATTATTTCAAAAGTTTTTACTACAAGAATTTTTTATCCAACTCTTTTTATTAGAAGAATTTCTAAAGATGTTTTGATATTACAAATCTATGTAGATGATATTATTTTTGGATATTCTAAACATTATTTATGTATTAATTTTTTAAAGAGCAGGCAAAATGAATTTGAAATGAGATTTCTGGGAGAAATCAAATATTTTCATGGATTTCTAGTTTTTTCAAAATGAAAATGTTATTGTTTTGAGTCATTGTAAATTTAAAAAGGATGTTTTGAATCTTTTTGGTTTGGATGGTATTAATGAAAGAGATACTCCTTTGAGTTATGTCTTTAAATTGGATGCAGATGAAACTGGGAAACCAGTGGATCAAACAAATTATAGAAGTATGATTCAGAACTTACTTTACCTTACTGTTAGTTGACCAGATATTATGTTTAGTGTGTGCATGTGTACAAGATTTCAAAAAAATCTTAAAGAATCTCATTTGGATTATGTTAAAATAATTTTCAAATATCTTAAACATACTTCAAATTTTGGTTTCTTTTATCCAAAAGGATAATATTTTTCACTAATAAGTTATTCATATGCTGACTTTTATGGTTGAAAGTTGGATAAAAAGAACATCTGGAATATGTCATTTATTGGGAAAATCCTTAGTATCTTTTTGTAGTATGAAATATAATTCTGTTGCATTGTCTACAACCAATGCAGATTATATAGCTACTGGTAGCTACTGTGCACAAATTCTATGGATGAAACACACTCTTTTGGATTATGGATATGATTTAATGCATGTTTCAATTAACTGTGATAACAGTAGTGCAATTAACATTTCAATGAATCTTGTGTCTTACTATAGGACCAAAAACATTTATGAAAGGACCCATTTCATGAGAGATCACTACCAAGAAGGTGATATTACTCTTGAATTTATAGGTACTGAACATCAAATAGTTGACATTTTCACAAAACCTTTATTTTCATAAAGGTTAAGTTTTATAAGACACGAGTTATGAATGATTAACCTAGACCGATAGATACCTCACTGATGTACCTCACCGATGTGATACCTCACTGATGTACCTCACCGATATACCCTACCAATAAGTATGTGATGTTTTAAACTTTTGTCTGCCACCAGAATCTGTGTTGTTAATACATTATTTTTTATATTTTAATTATTTATGATTAATAAATGACAAAACTAAATCTTAATCACTTATCAATCCACCGAACATTTACTTTTCCCTCAATACGTAGCTCCAGAATCTCTCGAAAACCTTTAGTTCCTTAAACCAAAAATGAAAAAAAAACTCCCTATTGTTAGGGATGACATTGATGAGCCGAATGAAATGATGATGAAGATAAGACAAGAAGGAAGTTTCAATATTGGTAGAAGAAGGTCAGGAAGGCGACCAGTGAACTCACATTTACAAAATATAGTTATTATGGTCGAAAAAGAGCTATGATTGGAATAGTTGTTGTCTAGTAGATCGTCAGTTCTCGAGGTTTTGTAAGATCCAAAGTGGGTAGAATGGTTTTTGAACAACACTGGACCCTAAAATCCGAATATATTGAAATAGTTCTATGAGTTTGTATGTTTTGAGAAATCAGATGATGAGAACCGAATGATTTCACTTGTAAATGGAATGAAAATATCGTTTTCATCTGTTTAGTGGGATGAATGCCTAATGGTTCCACACGACAGTGTGTCTAGATATTTCTAAAAATTAGTACCACCTACAAGTGACATATTTGATTATGAGATTGCCTTATAAGAACTCACCTATAGTGGAAAGCAAAGACATGTGGTCGCTAATGAAATGGATGGAGAGAACAGATTGTTGTTAAGGTTTGTTCAACATGTTTTAAATCCAAGGAGGGGGGGACTTTACATATTTTTGATATCAATATATCTATCTGATACATCTCTTGAAACATTGTGTGAAGTTAATCTATACAGGCTTCTAATGATTCAAATGGAGGATATGAACAGACATAAATCAAAAACCATTTCCTTATTCTTTCCCATGTTTATCTGAGTGATGATTAATGAGAAATGGGTAGCTTATTCTCATGATGAGATAGTGGTAGTAATGAATAATTTTTGTATCACAAGAACTGCTTGCAAATACATGAAGGTAAACTGGAATCCATGGAGAAAAGAGTGGGTTAATAATGACAAGAATCTATATGATATGTTCAGTCTTGTGGATCATTCTTCAAGTCCAAAGGAAGCGAGTGATCCAGGTCTAGGACCATATGAAGTAGAACCTTAGTATAGTAATGATATTGATGAAGAGGAGACTTCTATGGATGATGTAAGGGATCCAGACTTGCTCTCAAGTCCTGTTGCTGAAATTATATCATTAGGAAATGATACATTTTTAGAATAATAAACACATGATGATGAGGAACACCGGCCAGCACCTGAGAATGAAGTAGAATGAGATAATGAATCTGAAGCCTCTCATTCTGTCTGCTTAAGTCTTATTCCATTGATTGAAAGCTCAGTTGTGCTTGTTAAGGATGTAGTGGTTGAGATGGAAGGACTTGTGCCTAATCCAGAGGAGTCTCTTTCTATTGCATATATGGAGTTGTTTTTTTAATATTCTTATGAGGAAGAAATACCTATTGAGAATGATGTTGTTGTAAAAGAGAATGCAGCAGTTGAGGGGGAGCATCCAATAAGGTTTGACAGTGTTTCAGTGGAAGTTGAAATTGAGGATTGGGAATAAGACCCATGTTTTGTGGTTTGAGGATTGGATTATACAAATTCGGATAATGAGACATCTTTCAATAGACCAAATATCAATTATTATATTAAGATAGAGTTGTTACCTGAAGATTTGTTCAGAATTCATGATCTGGATAAGCTCAAGTTTGATCTCAAAATTAGTTTTGTGGAAGAAATAAGGAAAATGGAATCTTCATGGGTGTCATCTATTCAATCGATTATGAATGACTTTGTGGCCAGTATAGTACATGAAAGAGCACCTTTTGTGGTTTCACCTGCTGATATGATCACAAAGGATAATATTTAATCCTTAAAGAATGAGTTGAAAGAGTCTTTAAGTGCCTCTGTTGCCAAGTTAATGCACTACTTTGTTGAAGAGATGAGCAATTTGGAAAACTACTTTGAACTCTCTCCGGGCTGTAATGTCTCTACATTTTTTGTAGAGATATTTCATGAAGTTATAGCTTTCCAGAATTAGATGTATATCCCGGTAGATGATGTTGAAGTTATAAAGATGTTTTTTATCTCTTTAGAATCTTATATGAGTTATATACCTCAAGCAGACAAGGACCTAGCTTTTGTAAAAAGTGTTGTGATAGAGATGGTATCTGTATTTGAGAAATTTAAAACCTCCCTGAAAGATCATGTTAGCACCCAGGATTCTCAAGTGAAAAATCTTATCATTGGGATGACCAAAAACATTATGGAAATAGTAACCATTTCAAATGGTTCTCTTGCATCCAGACCTTCAATAGAACTTGATCAGATTCGATCTTTAATGAAGGAGGAGCTTTGTTCAGCATCAACCAGTGGCTTTGTGGACTTATCTGATTTGACCAAAGTGGTGACTTCTATTAGTGACACCATTAGAGATATAATGAATATTGTTGAAGACTATATGAGAGAAGCTTCTTCTTCTTAGAAAGAGGTGAAAGACATGGTAGATTATTATTTCCAAAGGGTTTATACCAAGCATAAACATAATAATCATTTCAAGTTTATGTTAGAAAACATGAAGCTACCTCCTGTCAATCAAGCCTTCAGAAATAAAGTAAACATTCTAAGGGAACTGAATCCAGCCTTAGACAAATTTATGGAGAACATGGATGATTTCATTCTGCTATGAAGATAGGAGGAGGAATAATTGTGGATTTTAGAAATATATTGTTTCCCTTCTTGCATGTCGATGCTAGGACAATTATTATACATCCATCTTTTCCTGCAAATGCCTCTACTACTTCTTCTATTCAGATGAATCCAGCTCAAAGCTATCAGAAGCCTTACTCCTTTGATCACTCAGTGAGCTACCCAATACTGTCCAAGAACCGTTTCAGTAGCTCAACGACCTCTTATCATCTCTGGAGTTCCTAAGCCTTCACCTGCATCCACCTCACATGAATCGTCTTCTGATCCCAAGGTAAAATGTCATGCTGAGGATGTGTATTGATCGGTGGCAATGATTTTTTTTATAGGAATCAACTGTATTTCTTTTTTGTATTTCTCTGTATCTATATTCTCCAAGAAATATATATGACCTTAATTTCTTTTACCATATGTTACTACTCTTCTCATATGATTTTTTCTTCTTGTCACACTTTTTGATTATCACAATGGCAGATAAATATTATCTAAGAGAATAATATCTGGCATATGTCAAAGGGGAGATATACTATCTCTTAAGAGCATAATTTATTTTCCTCTAGTCCATTAATTATATTTTATCTTTGTTATATATGTTTTATAATACATTGTATTCTCTCATACAATTAGATCTAATTCAGTATCCTCGGATACATTACTAATTATATTGGGATTATAATTTCATAAGTTGTGTTTATCAAAAAGGGGTAGATTGTTGACCTCACCTGTTTTGATAACCCCAATTATACTTTCACATACTTTAATAATCCCAAATAATGATTATCTATATATTAATTCTTTTAATATGTGACATTATATTTGATAGTAATATTAAAATTATATTTGAAATATGTTAATAGATGTTTATCTATGTTTACATGACATTCCAAATAAGTCTAACTCAATCGTATATGTTTTGAATAAAGTAGATAAGTGTTTAGTTGCTGATATTCATATAGCTACTGATATAGATCTACCGGTACTTAGTCTATAGATATACGTAGTCACCGATAAGAAAAGGTCACCGTTACGCAGAGCTACCGGTATGTATAAGTCCACCGGTAAGAAAAGTCCACCGATAGATCAAGTTCACCGATACAGAGAGCTACCGATAGAACAAGTCTACTGGTGTGAATAAGTCTACCGATATACACTTCACTAGTACAGAATAGAGCTACCAATTTTCACAGGCTACTGATACAAAGTTCACCAATGCAAACAGTCACCGATACACCAAGCTACCGATACAAGTGAGTTACTGCTAGAACAAACAAGCTACCGATAGAAGGAGTCACCTGTATATAGAGATACTAATACATAGAGTAATAGCTACTGATACAAGGAGCTGACGGTATAAGGAAAAATAGCTACATATAGGAGGTCACAACTATACAAAGTCCACCGATACACATCTACTGACAGAAGGATACTGAAGAAAGACTGACTAGTCAAACTATATACTCTCAGTATTATTTATTTATTAGGAAACAGTCATATTTGATGTTTTTTATGAAATTAATGTTATTTAATGATAGTTGTTGGAATTTCAGGGAACCGTACCACATACCTGTAAAAAGGTAATCATTTCCTTTTACTGGAGGTAAAATCAATAAAAGTAAGGAAAAAGGCAAGGCAGAAAGTAACTAAGAAGGCATGTGAAGTGTGTGGAAAAGCAAGGGGTGAATACTATTGGAAAGTGGTGCATTCACACAAACAGAAATGCTACATTCATACAATAAGATCACTAGAAATACACAAATCCATTCATTCTAGAGAATAACATAAGATGAACCTAATGATGGAGTGAAGAACTACAATGATTTCTTAATTCACTTAAACTAATCAAACTGAACTTGATGAAAATGGCCCTCTATTTTTCAAACAAAAACCAGAGGACTCTGAGCTTCATTTACATCAATCCAAGGATTCCAGAGCTTCAATAACAACACATAGAGAACTATAAGATCGTATCTATATGTTTATATCTACTGTGTTTCATTGTTTTACTTTTTGAGCGGTGTGTGTTGTATTTACACACTGACTCATGGACTGAACTGGAGGATACTAAATCCTCACTCCAAACTTATTACACATTACTATATCCCACTGTGAATTGTGGAAGAGGTCAAGTAAGACCTGGACAGCTTGTGTGTTGTAGATTTGTTTTCCTAGGATGAACTTTGGTAGAGGTCTTAGTACCTGGACAATCTTTGCACAATTGTTTATCCTGATTCATGGTGTGGATAAAATTTATATAAATTGTTTGAGGGGACTAAGTCTCAGAATTAGACTGAAAATCTTGGATATATATGTTGTGAATCATAGTTTAAATCTAAATTATATTATATAAATTGTCTATTCTGCTTCTAATTACTTTGAAATAAAATTTCTTTTAAAGTTGCTTTCATAGTTGAATTAGCAAGTGTTTATACTTATTATGAACTATTAAGTTAGTTTCAAAAGTTAATTTTATATTCTGATTAAATTAACTAAGACCTAATC
Source organism: Viscum album (assembly GCA_963277665.1). Taxonomy (NCBI): domain Eukaryota; kingdom Viridiplantae; phylum Streptophyta; class Magnoliopsida; order Santalales; family Viscaceae; genus Viscum; species Viscum album. The sequence goes on from OY728130.1 coordinate 1,719,679,949, forward strand.
AATCTTTGAGAAACTAATTTATCTTTTAAAATATGTACAAATTCACTACATTTTAACTTGCTTTTAAATAAGAGGGATTTAATATAAATATTTATAAACATAAATTTTAATTGAAACTCAATTAACCCCCATCTTGAATATCCACTCTGACCAACAATGTTTATGTAAAATAATTAAGTAGTATTATTATATAAATATAATAAATTTATTATTTTTCTTAAAATTTTATAATGGTAGTTAAATATGATAATTTTTTAATCAAATCAATTGTTTCCATGAATTCAAAACATATAAAAATGGAATATTTTTAGATTCCCATTTAACTATTAAACATACATTATAAAACAAACATTTCTAGAACACTATAATAATATAAAATAAATAATCAAAAGAATAATTAACACTATATAGGTGACGAAACCATAACAAAGCTTAATGGATAGAACCCATAAACAAAAACAGTTTTTGAAAATATAACTATTAATAACTAAACAATTATTTTAATAAAGATTTTTTATCAAATGGTTTAATGGAAATTATATTATATTTTTATATTTTATTTTAAATATGAATCTATTTTTAATTTATATTTATAATAAAACTATATTTATTATAAAGAAGTATAGAGTATTCCATAAAAAGAATAAATATGAAGTAGGTTAATTTTTAACTCTATTTCCTTTCATTAGGTCATGTCACCTTTTCACTTAATATGTTCTTCCAAAATATTTTGTCTTATGGCCCATGATTTTTATGTTTTTTATTTATAAATTTATAATGGTATTTAATTTTTTTTAAATAACTTTGTTGACTAATATTTACATAAAATGTTATGATATTTGTAAGGCCTTGCTTTCTCAATTTCAACTGCATGAAACGTGTCCCACATTGTCTACCATGAGTTATTATATATTGTGATAGTAATTGTATATGAATGAACTTTTTTATAATAATTAATTTTAATAAAAATTTTATAAATAAAAATATCATGTTATTTCAGTGGATTTGTTCACTCAATCATTACAATTTTTTAGGGGTTTTCATCTCCATTTATTTATTTTAGACATGTTTTGAGTAATACAACTATATTAATTTATATGGGTATATAATTATTCTTTGAAATAATATATTTTTAATATACATATATTATTATTATTTTATATTCCTTCATAAGTACACTATTTTATAAGGATTACATATTTTAATATCTAAAAATTTATTTTATTTAAAATCATTGATTTAAATATTTTATAGACGTTTACCCAAAATTTACCTCCACCATGTCCATGTGATTTAGACTGTTTCAATAATTTTATATCCAAAATTAAATTATTTCATTAATATATTTTTAATTTATGTTTATTTTAATTTTAATGTTTTTAAATGGAATATTCTCAATATTATCCACGTCAGTCACTTTTTTCCTTCTTTTGAAAAGTATTTAATAAATGTTTTTATTAATATTTAAAAAATTATTTCAATTTTAATAAACATTTAATATATCTTTTAGAATATGTTTACCCAAGAAATGAATATTTTTTACTGTTTCTCATATAATATTTATAATTTTTTTAAAAAAAATCATTAATGTAAATATTCATTAATGATTGATATGATTCATTTGAGATATTATCTAATGATACCATCAACTTCTCTTATGGATTATTTATGATAATGTATTACAAAAAAAAAATATTTATTCCCCATTCTTTTAATTGGGTAATGTATGATATGAAGGAATAGTAAATATTGTATAATTTTTACAATGAATATTATATCCTATATCTGTTTTTAATAATTTAATGGTATTGAAATATATATCTATTGATAGGTGTTTCTATTCTTGACATCATGTAAAATAAATTATTATATAATCTATAGATGGGATATATTTGAGTTAACTTGTTACCTAGTTCCATTATAATGCATTTTATTAGGGTGATATGATGTTAATTTCCCATGATACCATCATGGAAGTTTTTATTGCCTATATTATTTTTAATAGTTTTCATGATAGAATTTTTATTTTACATGGCTCATAATTATTGGCTCACATTCATGTCATCTTATATTATACAGAATCGTTATTCCATACTTAATAATTTATAAATAAGTTTTTTTTGTATAAATCCCATATGGTATATACCATTTATTATGTTATCACACCCTTGTTGTTATATTTTAATCATTAATGATCTTTAGTCTGTGTACACATCTATACAATGTAGAAGTGTATGAATAATATTCAATTTTGAATAAATAAATAGATTCCAGTTAAGGTTTTTATAATACACCAAGATGACTATACAATATTCATCAGAGAACGATGTTATAGTCTAATTAGTAACCATACATATATATATTAATATTACATATACATATTATTGTTATATAATTTAGAAAAATATATTCAGACTGTATGTGATGATTTAAGTAGGAATATACATGGATACTAGGTGTTGGTTAAAATAGGGGAACTAGTTTATAATACATAACATGTTTAATGATCTATTTAGTTTAATAAAAGGGTATATTCCTTGAATATCAAAATGAATATGAGAGATCATTCCCGCCATGGAAGATTTTTGTGGTGTGTTATCATGCCCAACCCCAGATACATTGGAATATTAAACAACATTCCCACAAAACAGATAAATTTATAATTGTGAGATACATCATTCTCAACACAAGATGGTACAGAAAGTGAATCCTTATGCTCAAAATTCTTGTTAACCATTATTCAACAACCAATATCAATTGAGTAGTGTTAATAATTCCTATAACATGAAGGATTAACTCTAATTAATCATCATCATCAAACCTATACAAACAAGGGAATCACATACCATAAAAGTTTTATTTTGTAATTATATAACATGAATTGTGGCCTTCCACACATTGTCATTCAATATAAACAATCCATTTAATTAATCAACGCCTTTAAATTGGTAATCTTGGATGACATGAACACATAAAAGGTGTTTTCATCCATTTTTTTAAAGATGGAAATTCTATTTCCATGACATTATAAACACATAAAAAGTGATTAAATATTTTAAAACATTACATAATTGGTGAATTTAAATTCAGCACACCCAAATGGATGTATATGGTCAATGAATACTTCCTTTAACTACATGGATAAGGTCCATGAGAGTATAACATAATTAAAATATTTATTTCCAAAATATGAAAAAAAATTATAGAAATTTAATGAAATTTATGGCCCTCCAAACATAATTGAATGCTATGAAAAATCTAAAACATTTGGGAATGAAATATATTCCCTTGACTATAAGCTTATAGAATACAACTCAGCCAAAATCGTCATCATTTTTTCCGTACTTCCTAAAAAAAACACTATTACAACACCCTCAAAATAAATTGAATGATATTTAAAATAAAATATTGAAAGTTATATAAAGAGACACTGAAATATAAAACAAGTGGATTCATTTGCATGCCGATGTGGATACAATTATTTTTAAGGAAATGATTTGGAATATGGATGATATAAATACCTAAAATCCTAGAAATGGAGGAGATGATTTCTCTCACATGTGAGAGTAGGAGTTTTCCTCAAAAAATAATAATGAGGAAAAGGGGTTTTATATTTTAGGTTTATTATGTGAAAAGTAGTATGTTAACCTTCCTAATATAGGTCACATAGATTAGCAACAAGGTTTTCCATACCATAGGCCAACTATGTGATCCTCACTATCATATGGGTGACCCAATAAGGTTTATGCATACAATTTTCCAAAACATGTGCAAACCATGTGATTTAGCTCTATCATAATGTCTGTAATAATTTCATCAGTTTACATGTCATCTCTTATGGATACTGAAAAACCGTGTGGAATCGTGTTTTATAAAAGATTCCCATTTTTTAACCTATAGTTTTATTATTTATCGTGTAAAATCCATATAGTCCAAACAATATGAACATGTTAAATATATATATATGCTTCAAACGATCCTCATATTCTTCTAGTACCTTCCTCAATATATGTTAAATTGTTACCAAGATAAATAAAAGGATTTAAATTGACAAAAAAATTATATGCCATAAAAAAAATATTGATCATTACAACCTACCCTTCCTAATGAATCTCATTCCTATGTTGTCCTTCTAATGGTAAACATGTACTATATGTGAAAAGTACAATCCACTAAGATTGTATATCATCCTCCCATTCAAAATCATTTTCATTTTCTCACATGTTCTACATTAGAACCGTTTCTAAAGGGATTTACCTATATAATAATATTTTCAAAATTTAATCTACAATACATACTAAATACTCCTAAAAAATCATCCACCTCTAAAAAACCTCATTTGACTGAAATATTTGTGAATAATCATTATAGTACTGGGAAAGATGATATATATTAAATACAGATTCCAAAAAAGTATATTTATAAGAAATTGATTTTCAATAATCCACTTGTACGATCTATTTTAAAATAAAAACTTTCCCATCAAATAGAGGTGAAAGCTTACTCTACCTTTAAATAATCGATGTCCCAACCGGGTTGAGATTCCTAAGAAAAACTGATATATAAATTCAAAATCAAGAGTCCATTGTTGTCTATTAACATTTTAATTCTATCTAGATTAATCTATAATAATTAAAAAATTATTAACTAAACATTCTATGTATTATTATGAATTTAACATTTTCCAAAAAAACTTGACTTCCATACCTCTAAATAAAACATTTGTGTTGATTATGTCCTCCAACATAATGTATCTCATGTATCCATCAATGTGGTACAATAAAAAATATTGTTATGAGAACATAACAATGGGAACATGTTTCTTCTATTAACCCCCAATGTTAATGAAACGTGCATGTAAAATTTCCTCTAACCGCTAAATCATATGATTTATCTTTCCATCAGTTCGAAATTTAGAGTTTATGCTCAGAAGCACATGTGTGAAGAAGGATATTTTTAACCCCTTCCTAAACCTATATGTGAAATGATCATCCTTATTAAATACGATATAATTTGTATCTCCATAAAGAAGTTTTACTTCTAGGATATATAATACAAATACCTTCACCCTGATATCCTAGATATGGATCCTTAATTTTTTTGTTACCATTAAATATATGAAAACCCATCCCAATAGCCTAAATAATATATTAGTTTTGTAAAGAGAGATATATAATTCACTAATCGATTACAATTAAAATTCAAAATATTAATTCCACTGAAAAAACTATTATTATACTAGCTTACCTAATTTTTTCATACATAATATACGTACTGTAATCTTGTGGATAATTTACTTTGTAGTGTGGTGAGGATAGATACTACAATAAAGATATGTTTAATTTAGAAGATATAATGATTAAATAAGATTAAAAAAATATGATTAACTGAAACTCATTATATTTCATACATATTCTTCAAAATAATATAGTAGGATTAAAAGTGAAAAAATAGTTCCATATAAATAATCAAATGAGAATGAAATATAACCTTGGATATTCAACTTTTTGAATAGTCATATGGTATATCAATAACTACACTTATTGTATGGAAATTCATTATAAAGGATTTAAAAAAAATACAATCATTTCCATTGCCAATAAATATACATAAATTGAAAAGGCATTTTCCAAAACATGGTTTAGTTTTTCACCTAATAACAATTGATGCATCGAAGGGATATATCGGGCCTCCTCCAGTCACTTTCAATGTCTAATTAATGTATTATATTATATATCAGAAATGTATCAACATAATCATTCATATTTAAACTAGAATATGATATGTAAATACATTACCCATTATTTTAATCATAAAAAATCCATAAAAATATAATTAATGGTATCAAAATAATACATCTCTAGAAGAAATGATCATAAATAATTCAATAAAACATGGTAATTGGTATAATTATATATCAACATTAATTAATCACAGGATTCAACACGTTATATAAAATGAGAATCGTTAATATAGTCCCTATATAATTCATGAGGAACGTACCATTTTTAACATTGAAATAACTTATATTTTAAAATATATGCATCTATAAATGAAATTTTTTATATAATTTCTTATAAACATATTAAAAATACATCATGAAATTAATGTGTTACTATGTATCTAAAATTTTCGCATTCAAATTTTTTTTTAAAAATATTCCTTTTAAATTTTGAAATAATCATTTAAAATATATTTTTAAATGAATGTTTGAGTGCTAATAAAATGAATACATTATGTTTTTCAGATTTAATTCCACATAAAACATGTGGGAATAAACTATATACCACATTATAATGGAATTAAATATATTATTAATGGATTTAAATATATAATTAACTTATAATATAATCATATTAACATTTATGATGTCTTATATTATTTGTTTATAACATTATACAACTTTTTTATTATGAATATTGATTCAATTATGTAATTCCAAAATTAATTTCCACATTGTATCAGATTGTTTACTATTTAAATTCTTTTTTCTCTTAAATAGGGACTATATAGAAAATAAAGTATTGTAATAAATATACTATTTAATCATTAAATGTATTTTTCACTACTTTACAATGTTAAACATATAATATTAATCACATCTCTTCGTGGAGGTGGTAATTTGTACATATGAAGAAGTGAAGGTATCATTCCAAAAATGGGGAAGGATTACTAGAGTGGATGGTATATTAACATTTCTATAATAATTATCATGTACTAACTATCTTATATATATCTTATTTCCATTATTATAATTATCCATGTAATTTGGTAATTAAAAAAATTACACCTCTACAAGGAGACGGTATGTCATGCGTACACATATGTAATGATTTCATTTTTCATAAGATATATAAAAGATATATTATTGATATATTATAATAATAATAAAATTTCTGTTTATATATTAAACTTGAGAAATTATATTATAATGGAATAAATAATTCCGAGGATGTATAAGATGAATGAATTTGAATTAGTTGGTAAAAATGATTACCTCTTCTTCAGAGGACATCATTTAGATATCTTCATAAGGTATCTATTAAGGGAATTTTCGAAATACCAAAATATCCATAACCTATGGATTTATTCTATCAGGATTATTGGGTTGGGTATGGTCTATCTATAGTTCTCATGGAGGTTAAATGATACGATGGAAGGAGTCCCCTTCTATAATTGAAGTGAGGAGAACCCTTGGAAATCCTCAAAAATTTAATTATAATAAATTCATTTTCAATAAACATATAATAAATTGGACATGTATTATAATATAAGATGAGATAAGGTTGTAATGTCATTATAAAATAAAAATTTGACACATCTTTGTTTTATTCTAAATATTATCATTTTGATTGATATTTTTTACCATATTCTATTTCTAATTATGCTAATAATTTATTTCATATTAAAAGGTTGTAGTAGTTACATATAAAATTCCAATAAACCTATAAAAGAATAATTTATAAATTTTTTAACAAATCATAATGACGTTCTATATTTAAATATGTTTTTATTTTATTTAAATCTTTATAAATATATTTTTTTGATAAAATATCATTAAGGTAGAATTTTGACCCATTCATTAATTTTTCAATAATTAAATTAAGAAAAGAATATATCATCTAAAATAAATTAGTAAACCCCATATATGAAAACATGAATATAAAATTATTTGAGTATCTAAATAAATCGAAATATATTTGTTTGAATATTTTAATATATTTTATTTATAATTTTTATTGAAAAATAATAAATGCATCATCATTTTATAAATATTTACGGTGATTATATAATTAATAATAATTAAAAATAAAATATAATTATGTAGATAAATATTTTATATTTTAAAATAAAATCATTAGTCAACAATATCACATGAATAACATAATATTTAAAATTCCAAATTTAATAAAATTTGAATGTGACATCATTGTATTATCTTTAAATAGAATATTATAAAAAAATGATATCATCAATCAAAAATTTTAAATGATAAATAACTTTGTATGATGAACATAAGTTGAATAATTTTAAAATTAATAATTATATTATTCTATAACATACATTTTTCCCATGTGTACACATAAGAGATGTTTAAATAAAGAATTATATATTTATTGATTCTCTATAATATAAATAATATAAAACACATTATGATGAAAAAGTATTGGCTAAATAACTCATATTTGAAAAATTGGTGTTAATGGAATAATATAATTCTTCCGTTTTGGATAATCTTTTAGTTAATTTTATAATTCTAATGATATTATATATAACCTAAACTACCATATTTACCCTTAATCATGGAAATAATAATTTACCAAAGCTACTATTCATATTGTAAAAAATTAATAGGAGCCTATTTAATAAATTTGGTCCTTATGATTCGAAATGTATAATTACTTTTTTAAAATTCAAAAAATAGGAATAATTTAATTTAACATTAAACTGATAAAAAGGAAACTGAACACAATTTTCTTGAAAATACTTTTTTTTTGAAAAAAACGCACTTGTGCCAAAATAATATAAAATTATGTAATAAAATATATTATTTATAACTAAATTATATAAATTTTTTATTTTTTTTAAAAAATCCTATGATAATTTTAATATAATCAAATGGATTGTTTTATAAAAATTAGAATTTATCACTATATAACAGAAAATAAATATATTTAGAAAAATGTAAAAAATTACCCCTATGATAATTAATACAATATTAGTTTAAAAAAACTGGTTTTGGTAAAAATAATATATAATGACTTTAAATGATTATTTAAAGTAAGTACGTCATTAAGACGCCATAAAACTACCTTTCAGAAAATATACGGTGTTTATGCATAAAATTGGATTTATTCTTATATTATTCCTTTAAAAATATTTGTTACTACTGAAATAAACATCATTAAATATTAAATACAAAAATTTCATTTTTTGGTTAATATTATTCACTTCTAATAATTTAACATCTATTTTATAATATACACAATTTTAATTGTATATTTTGGTTCTAATATAAGTGTTTCATGAAATATAAGCTATTAAAGATGTTCAATTTAAAATATAAAAACATAAAATTATGGGGTGTAACATTATATCCTCCTTCAAAAAATATAGACATCAAAATTTTATATTGAATATAAAAAAATAAAATATCGATATATGAATATTTCATTCTAGAAAATCCACATTGAAAATTGGGTTAATGATACATCCTCTAAATAAGATGGACAAAGAAACTCGAAGGTCACAAACAATTATTTTTCTAATCAGATAATAGTAGTGGTATATAAAAACAATGTAATCGATATGAAATATAAATATCAAGTTTTATGGATAGTGATAGATATCAATGACTTTATAAAGGTAAAAATCACAAAAACCTATGTGTGTGATCCGTTAAAAGACTATTGATGTATTCGAATGAAAAGAAAATGTCTATGGTTTTATTATTATAAAATAATTTTTCCTAGACTATTTTTTCATTTTAATATCGATATAAAAAAATAATAAAATAAAATTACATGATTACATTCCATTTTCAATGAATAATATCTACATTTGGTCATGCTTCGAGCTCTTTTCAATTCATCCCTTACAACTATAAATGATTGTTCAAGTTGATTTTTTCATGTCTGAAAAAAATATCATAATTTTTATATGAAATTCATTTCTATTTTAAATGTTTTACAAATACATAATTGTTATCACATGTTATCAACAAACAATAATTTTGAATGACTAACATTTTCTGATCCACATGTAGTTAATCTTTTGACTTGTCCATAACATATCTTTAAAAATTAAAGAAAAAACAATTTGAATGAAGTATAACAAATTTCTAAAACCATGTTTAGAAAATATTTCACAAAAAATATATTGTAACTCTAATTTTCACATAGAAAATATATAAACACCATTATCATATTATTCATTTATTTAAAAATTCATGTTTCTATATCTATGAAAAATTAGTACTACAATACAGTGCTTATATTTATCATGATTCTTATAAATAGAATATCATAACATAATTCATTAATACTGAAACAAAAACAACTTAATTATATTATTAATATCGTATAAATTTCTTAATCATAACATGTATCCTCTATTTATTTTGATTAATATCATCATGAATCTTCAGTGTTTCATTTGTGTAGTACCACATATCATTAATGTTGAAACAGTGGACACCGTATATATAAGGACCTGGCCTTTAAACATTACATAATCTTTATTTAAATGAATAATTCAAATTATGGATCTTTTCAGGATTAGAGTTTTATAGAATTAGTACATAACTGTTATATCTCAAAAGATTACAAAGTAGACACATCTACACAGTTTCCATTTTTTTTACAAATCATTAACTCTTTAAAAAAATAGTAACGTCTACTTCCAAGTTTAAGACAACATGACTTTTCTATGATCCAATCCTTGACCCTATTCCACATTATGTCTTGTGAAAAACATTTCAAAAACATAGGATGAGAATAAAAAGCTCAGTAAGGGATACAGAAAGAAGGATAACTTGTAGTTTTTTAAAAACAACACGTAAACCATGAATACTTTAACATAAGTAATACTTTTCACCATTACGAAGTAGAAAATACTCTTTACTGAATAAAAGATCATTAATTACCATATTTGTTTCCAAAATATTACCATAAAACCCATATAAAGAAAAAATAACATATAATGGTAACTTGGGGCATAAACATACTTAAATTGAATAACTATATGGTCGACTTCCACACATATCACTAAATGGATTAGCCATACAGTCGAATTCCATACCAAATTCATTGGTGGTTATAATGTAACCACCCGTCCTGGTATTTATGGCACCATCCTTCATTTGGTTTATCACGTAACCACTCGTCAAATATCCAAGTACCATTATAAAATCATAACACGTAAAACATTTGTAAAGGAAATAAAAAATTTCCACATTCCAATCACAATATCTCACTTAAATATATTGACACAAAAAATCCATTATCAAACCCATTTTCAATACCAAAATACATAAAAGAGTATATGGTATTTATTTTCTTTTGAAAACATTACGTGTTGTTGAGGAAGCCAAAGATCAAATAATACTCGTGGTGGCAGAAAATGTCGCTGTCACTGCTTACGTTAAATGACACAATCATTTTTTTCGTTTAGTAAAATGGTTTGTAGAAAAATATTCCCTTTTAAAAGTCACGGGTGTAAATATAGCGTATAAAATAATGTCGTGTATTAAAATCAAATAATCCTCAATAAAAAGAGATATAGACGAAGTCCCATACCGTGTGTCTGACTTGACTAGATCATTCTATAATCTCATGAATAAAAAACTAAAGATAATTTCAAATTTCTTAAGAACCTTTTTCATGTTTATTATTCCTTTTATATCACTTATTACCATGTTATAAACACTATGTAACCATTTATATTAATAACATTCGTTTTGTCGATATTTGGTATGTGAGTCAAAAATGGACTTCTTATATTTACATGATGTTCATGTGGTCATAGGTTCATTATATACATAATTATATTCACTATTTATATATCATATATATAATATATATCCAGAATATACATTTATTTATTATATTACATAACATACGGAAGTAAGAAATGAAGTACACCGTTCATGGAGACGGTAACCCGTACGTACGCATGAACGCTACTTTCATTTATATTTCTTATTTTAATCGAATTTAAACATAATGATACGTTTTTATATTATAATAACAGTATAATATCACATATTGTATCATCAAATATATCTTTTATACATCCCACATAATGCATTAATGAGTAACATCACATTGAGGGGGCGGTAGTCTGCACTTCTTCAAATGAGATTATCGTATTTACCCACTATAGAAACCGTAAAGAAATTCTATAAATGGGAAATAAAGAAGAATAAAGAAAACATAAACATAATATATATCATATGTAAATACATTTCCATCAAAATGTCCACCATGAGAGGCGTTAGGAGATAATCGAACAATCATTGTTTCGTGAGGCGTAGGTTTTCCATCCACAGAAACATTATGTTCTTCACTCATTAGATGGAGGTGTGTGTATGTGTAGTTCAAATAATTATAAGAAAAACATCATATTATATTTAGGATACTGGTGTTCTTAAAAAATAAAGGAATAAAAATAGTTTAGGTGTTGGAGAAGTAAAAACAAAAGAAAAATATTTAAGAGAAAATGTTACCTTTAATTTGGGTAACTCCCATTAGTTTGAACCAAAGGACTTCTTGAAGTGACTTCTACATAATTTAAGGCTTCTAGATGGAGGATAAAGATGTATGGATATTAATTGGGAAGAGTTTGGATGATACAAATTGCTTGAGATGTGTGAGGAATTGGTTATAAGTGGTCTCGTTTTATAAGGGGGAGGATGTGCTCTTTTGGAAAGTGTAAAAATAATATTTTATTATAAACATATATTTAGTTTAAAAAGGTCCAAAATTCATTAAATATGAACATAAGATGAATCATGGTCGAAATAAAAGCGTATAATCATAATTGGACATGTTTTGGATAATATTTTAATCACTATAATCTTATTTATTTAAATCATTTATAAATGTGGTAAATTCTACATCATTATTGTGTCATAAATAATATATATTTTTTGATATCTAAAAATTAAAAAAATTAATATCATTTATTAAATATTATTATATTAATAATGAATATTTATAGGGAAAAACAATTATATAACCCTTCTAAAAATTAATTTACTAAAAGATATTTTCTTTTGTCATATTTTCCTTTACTTTAAGTTAATTAATCTAAATTTTCATTATCACTCCCAAGTAGGTTCTTTCCATGGATAAGGATAGGAAGATTCTTATAATTTCTTTTTGCCTCAACATTTACCCCAGGTGTTTTTACCACAAGTTCAGGAGTCATTTCTTGAGATGGTATTCCCATTTTACTAGAAAAGGTTTCAGAGATAAAAGAATGTGTGGACCCCGAATCAAACAACACACTGGAAAAATCTGAAAAAAAAACAAAGTACCTAATACAACTTCATTTGATGACCCGACATCTACTGAAGTAGTTGCAAAGAATTTCCCAACCCCTTTCTGCTTGTAGTCTAACTGCTTCCCATCACTCGAGCTCTTTGTCGGACACTCATTTTCATAGTGACCCATATCATTGCACTGAAAATATTTCACTAACTGTAAATCAAATTTGGTCTTACCATCACCCTACTCTTTTTCAGTGTAACCACAAGCCTTATGTCCCATCTTACCGCATCAGTAGAACTTTCTAGAATTCAGAAGACATTCCCCAGCATGACTTTTACCACATTTATCACAAACTAGAAACTTAGTTTTCTTACCATCATACTTTTTTGAAGAATTCATCCCTTTCTCCTGCCACCTCGGTATCTTCATCTGCTGGTTGTTATAGGACACTTGATCATCGACAGACTCGATTTCCACCTTCTCAGCACACCGAACAAGATTTTCATCACTTTTAAACTCACGAGAAGCTAAATCCCTTTGATATTTTGTTTTTAATCTTGAGTAAAAACGATTGATTTTACTATCAAGGTCTCAGATAAAATTTGGAGCATACCATGCCGATCGAGTGAACCTCTCTTCATAGGCAGCCACTGAGTCTTCCTCTTGCCTCAATTCCAAGAATTGTTTTTCCATCCTAAGTCGAATAGCCTTAGGAAAATACTTCTCAAGAAACATACCTTTGAATTCATCCCAATCGAGAGCATCAATCTCATCAGATTCCCTGATATTTTTAACCATCGACCACCACTGATCTGCTTCACCCTCTAAACGGTAAATAGCATGACGAACCTTTTGATTGTCTGAAAACCCCATGACATCAAAAATCTTCTGCAGTTCTTTAATCCACCCTTCAGCTAGAACAAGGTCAGATGATCCTCTGAATGATGGGGGATGTTGCCTCATGAAATGTTCAACTACTAACATGTTCCTCTACGGTTGATCTGGCTGATCTCGTGCATGGATACCACCACCATTTATCGCTTGATTCAACTTCGCCATTACAGCAAAAAACTGTTCAGTTCCCATTCCGACCATCTCAGGATGATGATTCGGAAGGTTATTTCCTTCTGTATGTCTTCCTAGCACTAATTCCATATTTCCTCTGTGGAAAACCATTCTGAACAAACATGTCTTAGATAAAGAATCATGGTAATCTTAAAATTCTATATCATTTCAATTTGACCATAAAAAAATATTTTCGGATAATAATTTAATATAATTCTAACTCCTAAAGTTATCTAAACTGACCTTTGATACCAAATATAAGGCCCCTGCCTTAAACCTTACTTAATCTTGAGTTATTACAAGATTACACATTAATGATCTTTTCGGGTTTAGAATTTTAGAGAATTAGATCATAAAACTTGCATTACATTCCACATTTAAACAAAGTGGATACATAATGATAGTATTCATTTTTTCCCATCAACAGAACATATTTAAAACAGAACATGGATTCTTTCGTGACACTTCCTTGACACTATCATCATATCATGTACCTTTCCCTTGACCTGTGAAAAGCATTTCAAAAAAACATGGGATGAGTATAAAAAGCTCAATATGGGTTATAAAAATATGGAAAGGATACATGAGTTCATATATACATAAGAATGAAATCATACTTTACCCATAAAACATAAGCACTTTAACATACCTCATCAAATCATGAATAAATCATAGAAATCAAAAGACATAAAGGTAACTTGAGGCATTCATAACATTCTTACGTAGGGAGTAACCCTCTTGGTGATGTTTGGAATACAAATCACGGTATATTCCCTATATCTCTTCAGAGAAACCTTAACGTTTCACTCCTTCGCATTACCCAATGCATTGGAGAGCTATATTAGGCTCACCCGCCCTTATTTTATCACGGAACCACCCATCTTCATAATAATGCCCAAGAACCATAACATAATTGTATCACATAAAACATGCATAAAGGAAACATAACATTTCAACATTTCAATCACAAGATATCAATACAACACATTTATATAATAAAAACATTATGAAAACCATTTTCAATACCAAAATAAAACAAAATTAAAACATGGTATTTATTTTTGTTTTAAAAAGAAGGTATGTCTTGTAGAGGAAGATGAAACTCAAATAATGGTCACGGCGGTGGACAATTCATTGTCGCCGCATACGTACGACAAAAACATTCCATTTTTTCGTTTAGTAAAATTTTTCATAAAAAATATTCCTTTTAGATAAACGTAAAAGTCAAAGGGGTTTATACACCATATAAAAGAAGGCTGTGTATAAAATAAAATATCCCTCAATGAAAGGAGATTGAGACAAAGTCCCATACCTCGTGTCCGACTTGACTCGGTCGTTCTTTAATCTCCTGAATAATAAACCTGAGTTAATTTCTACTTGTTTAAGAACCTTTTTAAAGTTCATTATTCCATTTATATCACTTATTTCCATGTCATGAACACTATGTAATTATTTAAGTTAATAACGGTCATTTTAACGATCATTGGTACTTGAGTCAAAAATAAACCCTTTATAATTAGAAGTTGTTCATGTATCCATTATATAAAGAATGGTATTCATGATGTAGATATCATATATACCATATATAACAATTAAATTCATGCATTTATAATATTATATTACATTTAGAGGTAAGAAATGAAATGCACCGTTCATGAAGACGGTAAGCCGTACGTACGCATGAACGCTGCTTCCATTTCCATTTCGTATTTTATGAAACAAAATGATAATGATATAAAGGTATATTATAATTCTAGTGTAATATCATATATAATATCATAACTCCATCCTTTATACTTCCCACATATGGTATTAATGAACCAAATCACTTTGAGTGGGCGGTAGTCCGCACTTCCTTAAATGAAGATATCGCGTTTACCCATAATGGAAACCATAAAGGTATGCACAAAATGAAAAATACAGAAGCTTAAGGAAATCATAAACATATTATATATCATATATAAATATAGTGTCATCTTAATGTCCACCTTTGAAGGTGTTAAATGAATGTTGAAAAATAATCGTTTCGGGAGGCATAAATTCACCATCCATGGAAACAATATGTTCTTTAACCATTAGATGTTGGTGTGTGTCAGTGTAGCTCGAATCCTTCATATAACAACATCCTATTATATTTTAGATACTGTATTTGTTACAAAAGAAAGGAATAAAAAGAGTTTAGGGGGTTGGAGAATCAAAATAAAACAAAAGAGCTCAAGTGAAGACATAACCTTAAAATCGGGTAACTCCCTTTGTCTTGAGCTCAAAGGCATCCTTGGGAAGACTTATGCCCAAAGTGAGGCTTAAAGGAGTAATAGAGGGAAGTGGAGAGACAAAATGGTCAGGGGTTGTCTGAGCCAAATGCATTGGAAGTGTGGGTAAGGAGGTAGATGTGGGGGCCTTTTATAAGAGGAGAGGAGGGGCACTCTTGAAAAGTAAAGAAATGTTACTTTATTTTAAAATGATTTTCGGATTCAAAAGGTACCACATTGATATAATTCAAGGGTAAGGTGATAAGGGCTCTAAATCCACCCATATAATACGTTTTGGAAATGTGTAGATCATAGATTTTACATTATCTTTTCATTTTATTTAAATCCTTTATTAATGAGGTAATCACTGCATCATCATGATGTCATGAATAATTTAATTTATTTAATGTCTAAAAATTATGAAAAAAATACTATGATGTTGAAAATATTTTTAGATTTCCAATGAATATTTATAGTGCAAAATATCATCAATGTAGACAAAATTAAAAATGTTTTAATCAGGTGATCCATTCTTGTTATATTTACTTTCTTTAAAAAATAAAAAGATAAAAAGTCACATTCCACAAAAGTGATTCCATGGGGTCCTCAAGTTTGGCACAAGACATCCCATGGTCGTCCATGAGACAACCAGCAGAATTAGGACACATGTTGGTTTCATTTTTTAATTATGATATTATTTTATTATCCTTAACTACCCTATTACTCATTAATCAAGATAATTAAAGATAATTACCGTCGTTACTATTCATAATGTCCAAAAACAAAAGAGTCTTGACTACATAATTTGGACCTTCTGATTCCAAATATGTAATCCATTTAACCAAATTACAAACACAGAAATTGAAATAATTGATTTAAAAATAATTCCCGTTGTCAAAACAAATAGTGTGTTTTTTGAATCAATATCTATGAAAAGTATCGCATTAGTTTATGCCCCATTACAATGTGAAATTAATCCTAATGACCACAATTTGATTAAATGGTAAAAATATATTCTAATTACACTTTAAAAACAATTCAAAAGATAATCTAATCATATAAATAAATTAGATTAAAAAGCAGTTTTGATGTAAAATGCAGTATTTTTTACTATTCATTAAAAAATGAACATTGTTATAAAAATACCAAAAATTCACACAAAGTAAATTTTGATGTCCCAATCATCAAGAATAAGTTTATTTTGACAAAAATAGCTTATAAAAGTGTCAATAGATAGATTTAAAAATGGTTTTCCATCAAAGGCAGTAAAATAATCTTTTAAAAATATTAGTATATTCCATGCTTAAGATTGGATTTATTTTAATTTTAAGCCCCTAAAACACTATCTAATTCATTAATAGACATAGACAAAAAATATAAATTATTCATTACTTACTTGGGATGTTACAATATTTTTGGGTGTTGGCCATTCATCAACAACTTTCGTTTTAGTAGGATCAACAGTTGTGCCATTTTTTTGACACAATGTGACCAAGGAATGAAATTTGATGTAACCAAAACTCAACCTTTCTAAATTTCCCAAATTGTTTCATTTATTTTAAGGTTTGTAGGACAAACCTTAAATGAATTTAATGTTCCTATTTAATTTTTGAATAATACAAAATATCATCAATAAACACAACTGCAATTTATTACCTGAGTCAACTGATCCATCACTGCAACAAACTATTCAACTCTGATTCTGACCATCTCAAGAGACTTCTTTGGAAGGTCATTTCCCATTGTATGCCTTCCCATTATATCTGCCTCGTTCCACTATGAAAAATCATTCTTAACACAGAAATATCTTAGGAGAAGCAACATGGTAATATGTAAATGATATATCATTTAAATATTAAAATAAATTATTTTATGGTCATTTATTTAACAATACCCTAACTCTTAATGTTATCTAAACTGACCTATGAAACCAACTATAAGGACCCGAACTTTAAACATTACATAATATTGAATTAAATGAATAATTCACATTTAGGATCTTTTCATGTTTATAGTTTTAAATAATTAGGACATAAATATTATATCTTAATAGATTACAAAGTAGACACTTCTACACAGTTTCCATTTTTTTACAAAACATGAACTCTTGAAAAAAAATTAAGTTCTAGTTCCATGTTTAAGAAAGAATGACATTTCCATGATCCCATCCTTGACCATATTCAACATTATGTCCTCGGAAAAACATTTCAAAAACATGGGATGAGCATTAAAAGCTTAGTAAGGATATATAAAGATGGAAAACTATTAGTTTTCCAAAACAACAAGTTAACCATGAATACTTTAACATAAGTAATACTTTTTACGATTATGAAGTAGTAAATACTCTACCCTAAATAAAAGATCATTACATACCATTTTTGTAACCAAAATATTACCATAAAACCCATATAAATAACAAATAACAAATAAAGGTAACATGGGACATAAACATACTAAAATGGAATAACCATACGGTTGACTTCCACACATATCCCTTAATGGAATATCTGCATTACCGACTTCCATACCCAATGCATTGGAGGTTATAACGTAACCACCCGTCCTGGTATTCACGTCACCACCCGTCAATTTGGATTATCACGTAACCACCCGTCAAATGTCTAAGTACCATTATAAAATCAAAACACATTAAACAATTATAAAGTAAAGGAAACATTTCCACATTTTAATCATAATATATCACATAAATATATTGATCTAACAAATCTATTATCAAAACCATTTTCAATACCAAAATACATAAAAGAGTATATGATATTAATTTTCTTTTACAAATATTACAGCTTGCAAGGGATGCCAAAGATCAAATAATACTCACGGCGGCGAAAAAGCTCATTCTCACCCCTTAGTTAAAATAAACAATCATTTTTTCATTTAGTAAAATGATTTATAGAAAAATATTCTATTTGAAAAGTCAAGGGTGTTTATACAGCGTATAAAAGAATGTCGTGTATTAAAAAAAATTACTCAATAGAAGGAGATTTAGACTAAGTCCCTTACCTTGTGTCCGACTAGACTCGATCATTCATTAATCTCCGGAATAATAAACTAAAGTTAATTTCTACTTGCTTAATAACCTTTTTCAAGATTATTATTCCATTTATATCACTTATTTCCATGCTATATAAATTATGTGACCATTTATGTTAATAACATTAATTTTGTCGATATTCAGAACTTGAGTCAAAAAATGGACTTCTTATAATTACATGTTGTTCCTGTGGTCAATGGTTCATTATATCCAGAATGATATTCATGATTTATATATCATATATATAATATATATCCTGAATATAAATGTATTTATAATATTATATAACATACGGAGGTAAGAAATGAAATGCACCGTTCATGGAGATGGTAAGCCGTACGTACGCATGAACGCTACTTTCATTTCTATTTTTATTTTAATGGAATTTAATAATAATGATACATAGGTATATTATAATCACAGTATAATATCATATATAGTATCATTAAATAAATCCTTTATACATCCCACATAAGTAATTAATGAGTCAAATCACTTTGAGGGGGAGGTAGTCCACACTTCCTAAATTTTATTATCTTATTTACCCACTATTGAAACCATAAAGGCGTGCTATAAATGGAAAATGCAGAAGCATAATGAAAACAAAAACACAATATATATTTAGTTGGAGGTGAGTGTAAGTGAAGTAAAAAACCATCTAATAACACAATCCTAGTATATTTAGGATACATTTGTTGTTACAAAATAATGTAATAAAAAGATTTAAGGGG
Organism: Viscum album; assembly: GCA_963277665.1. NCBI lineage: Eukaryota > Viridiplantae > Streptophyta > Magnoliopsida > Santalales > Viscaceae > Viscum > Viscum album. Next base: position 1,719,700,041 of record OY728130.1, read on the forward strand.
TTGGATTACTAAAAATTAATGAAAACAATTTTAGAGAAACTGTTATCTTTAATTTGGGTAAATCACTTTGGTTTGAACCAAAGGACGTCTTGAAGTAGATTTTGACTAAGGTAAGGCTTATAGAGTGAAGATATGGATTTAGTGAGATTAATTGGGCAGAGTTTGGATGAAAAAAATGGATTGAGAGGTGTGAGGAATTGGTTATAAGTGGCCCCCTTTTATAAAGGGGTGGAGGGGCTCTTTTAGAAAGTGTGAAAATATTATTTTATTATAAACATATCATCGGTTTAAAAAGGTCCACAAATCATTAAAGATTATGATAAGATGACTCATGGTCGAAAGAAAATCATCCATTCAGAATTGTACATGTTTTGGATAATTTTTTAATCATTATAATCTTATTTATTTAAATCATTTATTAATGAGTAAAATACAGCACCATTTTTTGTCATAAATAATATAATTTATTTGATGTCTAAAAATTATAAAATAAATCCAACAATGTTTTAAATCTTTTTATCTTTTCAATGAATATTTATAGTCAAAATGTTAATTTATATAACCCCTTTTAAAAATTAAATTAATAAAAGATATTTGCTCTTGTCATATTTTACATAACTTTATGATAATCAATCTAAACAATCATTATCACTCCCATGTTGCTCAACATGGTCCCACAATCGACCCAAAGATTCCCATGGTGATTAATGACTCAATGAATAAGATTTGTTCTAGTGTTAAGGTAATTTATAATTATTATAATATTCTTTTTACTTTTAATTACCCTATTTACCTTTAATCGCGGTAAATAAAAGTCAAAAGTTACTATTCACAAAAAAATTATTTTCATCTTAATAAACCACATTTTATTTTTCTATAACAACCATGTATGTTGTATTTTTGAAATTTAATTCACAGAAGTAGTAAAATTTCATTTAAATGAAAAAGTCAGTTTTTTACCTACCACTATGTGGTTTCACTATTCATAAAAAATTGATGTTTTTTAGAAAAATACAAAAAATAATCTTAAGCTATATTTGATATTCCAAATTGAAAAATAATGTCTATTTTTACAAATTAAAATAATAGAAGTTTCATTTATTAATTTTAAATATAATTCTCGTTGTTAAATCAAATAGCGTGTTTTTAAGAAACAATAACTATCAAAAGATTGTTATTTGTTTATGTCCAATTTCAAAGTGAAAATAATTATAATTACTAACATTGGATTAAATGGTAAAAATATATTTTAATTTCACTTTGAAACCAACAAAAAATATAATCTAACCATATACATAAATTAGACTAAAAGGCACATTTGAATTACAATACATTATTTTTCACTATTCATTAAAAAATGAACTTTATCAGAAAAATACCAAAAAATTATCTAACGTAAAATTTGATATCCCCATTATAAATAAGGATTTTATTTGGTTAATTAGAATTTTTTAATGTGACCAAAACTATATTTAAAGAGGGTTCACCATTAAAAGGAGATAATTCGGCCATTTAATGTAAATTAGGCTTAAAATTAGATTCATTCACATTTTAAGCCTCTAACATTTTGTTGGATAATGTAAATACATTTAACACACATGTATAATCATATTTTAATTAGTTTCATTCATTATCTCCAATACAATGGCTAGGAGTTAACTACCATTTAAAATAATAATATTATATTATTAGTGCGCAATGTATGATCCCACAGAAACCCGTTGTTGCGTATAAGGTACGCTATCAAACATAGAATCCCCTTTAAAGTAAATTTAAAATTTAATTCAAAAATATTAATAAATATGAAATATGTCTTATTCATCATTTTCCTGGGATGTTAAAATATTTATTTACTTTTCCATCATGATAATTGTTAAATTTCTCTCCACAATTATAGAAATGATATATTACCTTCATGAATGTATCCAAGTGTTTCCATCCACAATTATAAGATGTGGTAAAATCCATCCTTCCCTTATTCCTTATATCTATAATTTTCTCTTATATCCTCTTATTTTATTGCTTCCTTTTGAAACCATAAGTCATGGAGAATTCAAAAAAAATTAATAGCACATGATATAATATTATCTTATGATGATAATGTATGGAATACATGTTTACATAAAATAATTCATTTAATATGATCAAATAAATCATACATCCTACTCATTATGTTACATATGTAGTCCAAAACATGCATTGATAATTTTGTATTGTCACCGTCATATTTAGAAATGATATATTAATATGTTTTCTCTCACTCTCAATAATTTTCTCTCTATATCTTATTAATGTTTACTAGGATGATATTTTCCATGAAAATTTCTGTAAAATACATCTATTAAGTGTTTCATATTTCATCATCTTATTTAGTTTTTTGAATAAATTACCACAATTTATAAGCATCTCCAAATTGATGATAAACGTCCATGACAACCTTTTATCCTTATTTACTATAAAAATAAATAAATATAGTTTAAAAGGAAATTATACATTAATCATATTATAATTTATATGTAGTCCCACTAAAAGATATAGGTTAGTGATACATAAAATCGACTAACATTATCACATAATGTTGTGGATTAGAAGGCTCTTCCAAATGAGAAATGGTATATCTCATAACCTACAATTGTTGTCCCAATATAGTTATATTTTTTTTGATCTTTATTCATCATCATTCATAGTTGGACCATCTATACATAATTTATATTTTTTATATTCCTTCTAGTAGGTTCATTGTATACAGAATATTTATTCCACTATATTAAACAATAACTTTATGAAACCTAATTTATCATATAAAACTAGTGAATCAATTAACACAAATTAAAAAAAATATTTTTATGTAGTCGATATATTATATTCTTGGTTATTTATAAAAAATTAAAAAATTCTGTTATAGGGTTACATTTTTAAAATCCAAGTTTTTTAAATCTAGTTTCCAAAGATTTTACTAATCATCCTCTAATAACTAATATAATGACCCCAGACATAGTATCCCAGAGCCAATGAATTACCTTATTATATTTTCAGAAGATAAAATGAATTAAATCCCAAATTAATGAATAAAATAATAGTATTGAGAAACTAGAAACTTTCATGAATCATACATTCCAAATAAAAATTATGACCTAGTATATGCTTTAAAAACAACTGTATTCTACTAAATTATCACAACATGTCATTTATAACATAAAACATAGAATAAATGGGGGAAATTAAAAATAATAAATTGGCGAGATCATATTCTTAGTATGTGTAGGCACACAACAGAATATTTCATGAATAAATATGGGTATGATATAATGAAATATTGATAACAAATTCATATACCATATCAAACATATTCTTGGGAATAATATGGTAGGAATAAACCATTAATAAAAAATACTATATAAATAATAAAATTAGAATGAACTATGTTCATGGTTATTATACTAGTAAAATAATCACATTAAATAAAAATAACTGAACTCATAATGAGGGAGTCCATAACACTGTATGTTTAAAACAAACCACCATGTCCTCAGTCAACATGTGTACATAAATGGGAATGGCTATTTGAAAAAACCCTCCAAGTTTGTCTCATGATATATACTGATGCGTCGAGGTTCTATAGAGGATCAAGGTCGTCACATACTAATTCAAATGAATTCTTTATATGAAATGGGTGAATCATAACAACTCCAAAATTCATCTTTAAACAAGAAAAAAATTAAATATTCCCCTAAAACATAATCATAAACTATATATAAAAATATATTTATTGGTATTAAAATAGTTCATCTCATCTAAAAACAATCATGAAAAAATTGAATAAAATATGTTCATTGATATAATTATATAGTAACCCTTATAAAACATGGTATTCAACATGTTCTGATTACAATGATAAATTAATATTATCACTAAAAAATTCTTGGGTAAATTTTCTTTTTAAGCTATGAAATCACATAGTGTTTGAAAGCTATGATATTATAACAAATGAAATTTTATATAAAAATAATCTTGTATAATTTTAATGTATTCCTAAAGGAATTATAGTTTCATGAAATTATAAAAATTAACCCATTCCTTATAAGTTAAAAAACATTTCTATTAAATTTTGAAAAAAAATACCATTTAAAATAGGATTTTTATGAAAAAGTGTGACCATCAACCAAATGAATTGATTATATGTATCAAATGTAATTACATATAAAAACATTAAATAATATATGATCTCATCAATATTAATTTCACACATTATCATAGAATTACATAATAATTGCAGTATATGTTCATCAACTATAATAGATATTTGGTTAATATTATCCTTTCCATATGTTTACTTTCCAACATATATTTCAGAACATCATATATAATGGTATTAAACATATTATTAAATTTTTATTTAATCATATTAATATATATTACATCATATATTACCCACTTATAATGATTACCACATTTTTCTCAATAATATTTAATCATTTCACTATTTCAAGCGTCAATTGATATGTATTATCATGATTGTTTTTCATTATAATCCAAGTTCTCGTGTATATGGTATAAAAAATTAATATAATAAAAATAATTATTAATAATTATTTATATTTTTAAAACCACTCTTCAATTATTAGAATATAACATGAATCACATCACTTCGTGGAGGCTTTAAGTTGTATGTATCAAATAGGGGCGATATCATTCTCCAAATTATGAAAGGTTAATAAAGATGATGATATATTAATTTTTAAAAAATCTATATAATTTAATATTTATCATATATAAATATTATTTCCATCTTTAAAAATGTCGTATTGAAGCTTGGATTTAATATAATTACACCACTACGTAGAGACAGTAAGTCGTACAAATGCAGGTGCGATTATTTCATTTTTTATATAAAGGATAAATGGTTTAAAATATATGATTCATAATCCAAGTAAAATAACCTTATATATATTATAATTATTATGTTAGGAGGTAAATAAAATATTAATATTTATTAAAAGAAGAAATGAATTTGAATGTGTGGGTAACAATGTTTACTTCTTCTTTGTCAGACTTATTTTAGATCACTTCTTAAAGTATTTAGATATGGTATTTTTTGGAAATACAATACCTCCAGAACATGGATAAGGATTTTATGAGGTCAAATTTGGTAGGGTTAGGTCTACCTATAAGGAACAAGGTGGTGAAAATAAATAAATTAGTTGGTTACCTGTTATAATTGAGTTGAGGTGAACCCTTGGTAATCCTTAGAAAATAAATTCAAATAAATTCTTATAATTTTTTATCCAAATGGTCATAGATTTGATTATAATATGAAATATGGTTGTAGAATCATATTCCCAAATAAATACATGTTCTGTTTTTATTTTAAACTTTATCATTTTTATTAACAATACTTATCATTTTTTAATTTAAATTATGTTGATAATTTATTTAATATTAAAATGTATTTATTTATACTTAAAATACGTAAATGGGACCATAGATGAATATATTATTAATATTATATCTAAATAATAATAATTTATTTAATATTTGTTATTAGGATTTTAAAAAAATTTCATACTATATTATTTTTTTAATGTATCATCTTTGTCAATTTTGATAGTATCCATTACACTGACTTTATAGAATTCAAAAAAACAATATAACATCAAACAAAGAAATTTAATAATCTCCCAATATTTCATATTCATATATAATAATTTTTGATTATGTTAATTTATTTTAATTATACATATTTTATTATTATTAATATATTTTATTTTATGGTTTCATTAATAAAAGAATAACTGCATCATTGTTGTATATATATTTAAGGTAATTATTATTTCACTAAAAATAAAATATAAAATTACATTGTGTATAAAACTATTTTGAATTTCAAATAATAATATATATAGTTTAAAATCAATTCTGAATAACATCATATTAAAAATAATATTGATATTAATACAAGATTGTGACATCATTGTTTTTTTTTGTAAATAAAATGTTAGGAATATCCTAACATCGTAAAAATTGTCCTAAAATATAATAAATAATTTTATATCATGTATAAATTTTTATTTATTTAAAAATGGATACATATATTTTTTGATACCCTAGATTTGTATCCAGGTGGACATATATGATATGTTTATGACAATGAAAGTGACAAGTTGTGATACTCTTTACATTTATTAATATAAAAGTAATTATCTTAGAGAATTTTCTATAAATAAATAAAATTAGATCCATATATGTTAAAGGTCAAATTTAAATTATCCAAAAAAAAGGGAATTCTAAATGAGAATTTTCTGATCCATATAATGTTTCCCCAAATATACATTGTTTAACGTTAACTATTATAATTAAAAATTATCAAATATACTATTGATACAGAGAAAAAATATAAATATAATTTTCTCTAAATTTATAATTTCTGATTCCAAATATCTAATTGATTTTTTAACATTCAAAACACATAAGTAGAAGAATTTAATTGAAATATAAAATGATAAAACACAACGAAAAAAGGTTTTCATGAAAATGCATTTTTATTCCAAAAAATTGAAATATACTAAATTAGATATAATGATATAATAAATTAGATTATTTATAACTACAGATTAATTAAATGAATTTAAGATTAAATTAATATCATAAATAAAATTTTCATATAATAAAACTGACAATTTTATAAAAATCTGTATTTTTCACTATTCACCATGAAAAAAATATTTTCAGAACAATACCAAAAAATCATCATAATATGAGTTTTAAATCGTTAATTTATAAAATTATATAATTTATTTAAAATATAATTTATAAAATTATGAAATTTTATTTTAAAAACAAGAGATCCATTAAAAACTGGTAAAATGACCTTTACAAAAAAAACAAAGTATTTTATATATAAATTATGGTTTATTTTTATCATATCCCTTTAAATATATTTTTTATGATTTTAAATTTATATTATTGAATATTTAATAAATAAATTTTATAATGTGGTTTCTTCTATTAATTCCCTCGAATTTTATGACTATGTTATAATGACCACATTTTAAATAGTATATCATGGTTTTAAACTCAGTGTTGCATGTAACATAAGTTATTGACGATGTTATGTTTAAAATAAGAATAATGTAAAATCTTGTGGTGATACATTTTTCTTACCTAGAACATCTACTTAAAATGTCTCTTTAATCGGTAATAATTTTATATACTTTATCAAATGATCATTGGAAACCCAAACAGTTTCGTTTCAATGAGGTGATCTGGGTAAATTAGTCATGAATCCCATAGAAACCTAATTCCATTTCGACTTTAGAATAGAAAAAGGATATAAATGTCATATTTTCCGTTGATTTTCCACATGAACAAACTATCATGTGGAGCATCGATTGATAATATGAAAAATATATCATTTTATAGTAAGTATCCAATACTAGGGACATAGGGCTTGATAAATCTTTGTGAACTCGAAATGTACTACCCCAAACGATGCATGAAATTCATGCATCATATCCTCTGTTAGGTATACCTGTACATTATCATTCCAATGAAATTTAATGGTTTCATCCTCTATATGGTGAAACTAGAATATGATTCATCGTTTGAGAGAATTTACCTATGCAATAAAACCTCATAATCTGAAATTTTCTACATTCTATCCTGCAGTTGAATGGTAGAGGTCGTTGTTATGGATGAGAGGATAGTTTTCCCAATATTATCATGTACGTTAACATGCAACCTTGAAATCCTATACATCATTTTTCAGTCAGGACTGGTCTCTGGATCTGCATGTGTCTGAGTCATTCAGATTAAAGAATTGGTGATAACATTTATTTTTCTAGGTGTGTAATCAAGATAAAAAATGAAGGATTACATATATTCATATAAGGCCCCAACCTTAAACCATACATAATATTTAATTAAATTAATAATTCACATTGAGGATATTTTCATGGTTTAGAGTTTTTGAGAATTATATCATAACTATTACATCTCAAAATATTACAAAGTAGACACTTCTACTAAGTTTCCATAAATTAAAAACTCTTAAAAAGAAACATGTTTAGTTCCCTGTTTTAGATAGCATGACTTTCCCTTGATCACATGCTTGACCCTATTCCACATTAATTCATGTGAAAAACATTTCAAAAAAACATGGGGTGAGCATAAAAATCTCAGTATGGGATACACAAAGAATGGAAACTGATAGTTTTTCAAAACAACAAGTAAACCATGTATTCTTTTTCAAAGTAATAATTTCCCCCTTTATGAAGTAGTAAAAACTCTTCAATGAATAAAAGATCATTACATACCCTTTTGTAACCAAAATATTACCATAAAACCCATATAAATAACACATAACATAAAAAGGTAACTTGGGACATAAACATACTTAAATGAAATAACCATACGGTGGACTTTCAGACATACTTAATGGAATAGCCATAAGGCCGACTTCCATACCCAATGCATTGGAGGTTATAACGTAACCACCCATCCTGGTATTCAGGGCACCACTCATCATATGATTTATCATGTAACCACCCATAAAATGTCCATGTACCATCATTAGACATAAAATATTGAAAATATAAACATTTCAATCACAACATTTCATTTTCAATCACAATAAGTAATTCCATGATATTGAATTAAGTAATCCATTTTCAAAAACCATTTAAAAGAGATTTTTGAATCAAAGTGTCCCATACCACTTTGATGCTTTTAATGGAATTATAATTTTAAAACATTAATGTCAATATAAATAAATACTGAAAACCATTTTGAAAACATTGACATTAAAGATAAATATTTAGAATATTGAATCTTTAAAACATTTAAAACGATATTTTTGTTAAAGAGTTTTTAAGAAAATGAGAGAATCTTGAATACAAATAATTACAGAATAACATGTAATCCGAGCTTTATAATATCATGACAATAAAGGGATTCATGATATAATATGTCAATGGACAGTATACACACCATATAAGAGTGAATTGGTGCATAACAACAATAAAGACTCAATAGAAATGTAAATTGAGATAAAATCGATTATAAAGATGGTATCCTTAAATTAATGATAAATATATCACATAATTATGTGTGAGAAATATAAATACACCCAATATATGTGGATATTAAGTGTGAAACAATCAGAGGTCATTCACACATAATCCTGGAAAAACAAAACCAATGACATAGATTTTTAACTCAATTAAATGAGATTGAGTTATGATTTCCCATACAAGTTCGTAAGAATTTATCAATGAGATGATTATGTGTAGAAATACTATATACACAAAAAGGTTTTTGGAAGTTACAACATAGATATTCAACACATAAACTTGGCATAATAAAATAAAGTAGAGGTTTAACCCAAATAATTGAAAGTGGGTCAAGAAGTTCCCTTACAGAAATCCGAAAGTCTAACGACATCACTTTAAAATTCAAAAAAAATGAGTTGATGAGAGAGAAAATGGTATCTCATCACTTGGACATAAAATTTACACAAATAAGGATATATAAGAACATATCCCAACATAATATTATGAGAATTAAAAGACATAACAAATGATGTCTTTTAAAAAGAGGATGGTGAAAGGTCCCCTTACCGAGTTGGGTACCCTTCGAAACGTACACACCATTAAAGAAGGGTCATACAATGAAAATGTAAATACCCATAATTGAAAATATATTTCACAATAAGTATAATAATGGGAATTACATACACCACTCAAACTAAATAGTGGCAAACGTAGGATAAATGTCACAGGAATAAAAGTGAGATGAAAAATCCCTTACGAAAACTCAGCAGCCTAACGGCGCCACGTAAAACTTCCAAAAATGGATTTATGAGATCAAATAGGGTCTCTCATAATATGAACATAAAGAGTACAATATTAAGAATATAAAATAACATCCACAAACATAATAAATATGATCTTAAATGAAATGACATAAAAGATAGTACTTAAAAAGAAAGAGAGAGGTTGGATCCCTTACGAAAATTAGCCCGCCTAACGGCGCCACTCAAAACTTCCATAATGGATTGGTGAGATAAAAAAGGGTATCTCTTCATATGATAATAAAAATTACAGTATGTGTAATATAAAATAACATCCCAATCATAAGAAATATGAGCTTAAAAGTAATGACATAAAAGAGTGTACTTAAAAAGAAAGAGAGGGGTAGGTTTCCTGACATCAAGTCCGACTTGTCTTGTTAGTTTCTTTATATTCATGAATAATAAAAATTGGTCAATTTATAATTTCTTAAGGACCTATTTTAATGATTATTATTCAGTTCATATCACATGTTATAATGTTATAATAGTTTTTTAATAATGTGAGTTCATATCAGACGTTTTTGTCGATGTTCGGTACATGAGTCAAAAATGAACTTGTTTGAAAATGATTGTCCATGTAGTTATAAGTAAATAATCTCCAGAATAGTATTAATGATTTAAATATAATATATATCCAGTACATATTCATTTTATACTACTCCATAACATTTGGAGATAAAAATAAATGAAATGCACCGTTCATTGAGACGGTAAGCCGTACGTACGCATGAACGCTAATTTCATTTCTTTGTCATATTAATGTAATTAAAAATAACTGATATATATATATATCATAACTCAAGTATAATATATATTTTATATAGGTCACCTATGTTCATTAATTTCATTCTTTATACATTCCGTGTATTGCATGAATGAGTCACATCACATGAGGGGGCGGTAGTCCACACTTCCTCGTATGAAATTATCGCATTTGTACAACCTGAAAAGCATAAAGGAATGTTTTAAATATAAAATTCAGAAGTATATAGAAAACATAAATACCATATATATCATATATAAAATATAGTGACATCATAATGTCCACCATGAATGGTGTTAAGAGAAGATTGAACAAACATCATTTCGTGATGCAGAAATTCGCCATCCACAGAAACAGTATGTTCTTTAACCATTAGACGAAGGTGTGTGTAAGTGTAGCTCTAATACTTCACATAAAAACATCATATTATATTTAATATACTATTGTTGTTACAATATAAAGGATCTAAAAATAGTTTAGAGGGTTGTAGAAGCAAAATAAAACAAAAGAACACAAGAGAGGATACTATCTTTAAATCGGGTAACTCTCTTTGATTTGAGCTCAAAGGCTTCCTTAGAAAGGGTTCTGGGCAAAGTGTGGCTTAAATGATGAATATAGGGATGTGAAGAGATGAAATGGTCAGGGTTTGGCCGATCAAAAGGCTTGAGAGGTGTGTGTAAAGTGGTAGAGGTGGGGGGCCTTTATAAGAGGAGAGGAGGGGCACTTTTGGAATGTATAGAAATGTTACTTAATTTTAAAATTTGATTCGGATTTAAATGGTACCAAATTGATATAATTATAGGATAAGGTGATAAGGGTTCTAAATATACCCATCCAATAGGTTTTTTACATGTTTATGTCTTAGATTTTACAATATATTTTCATTTTATTTAAATCTTTAAACAATGAGGTAATCGCTGCATCATCATGATGTCATAAATAATTTAATTTATTTAGTGTCTAAAAATTATAAAACAAATATCATGATGTATTAAATCTTGTTATCTTTATAATGAATTTTTATAGTAAAAAATCTGACTTGTAAAACCCCATTTAAATTTTTTTTTAGTAAAACATCTCATGTTTGTGACATTTTTATTTTATCTTTAAATAAAAAGATATTAATGTCATTATCCTACCAAGGTGGCTCCATGGGGTCCCCAAGTTGACCCATTGAATGTTTTGGTCGGCCATGAAACATCCAATATTGGTAGGAAATGTGTCATGTTCATTTCATATTATGAAAACATTATTTTTACCTTAAACGACACTAATTACCTCTAATCGGGATTAAAAACTTAAAAGTTACTATTCGCCAAAAAATTATTTTAATCCCATTGAACCACATTTTAGTTCTTAATGACAACCATGTATGTCGGATTTTTGAAATTCAAAACATAGAAGTTGTAAAATTTCATTTAAACGGAAAATCAGTTTTTATAAGTACAAATTAGTGGTATCACTATTCATCAAAAATTGAAGTTTTTCAGAAAAATACCAAAAATTCACCCTAAGCTATATTTGATATTAAGAACTCAAAAATGGTGTCTATTTTAAAAAATTCAAAACATATAAGTTTGATTAATTAATTTAATAATTAATTCCCACTGTCAAAGAAAATAGCGTGTTTTTAAGAAACAATATCTATTAAAAGATTGACAGTAGTTTAAGTCCTATTTCAAAGTGAAATTTATTTCAACAACCACTGTTGGATTAAATGGTAAAAATATATTCTAATTCTACATTAAAAACAATTAAAAATATAATCTAATCATATAAATAAATTAGATTAAAAAGAGGTTTTTAAATAAAATACAACAACTTTCACTATTCATTAAAAAAATGAACTTTATCTGAAAACTACCAAAAATTTACATAAAGTAGATTTTGATGTCTCGATTCTAAAGATGAATTTTATTTTGTCAAATATAACACATAAAATTGTCAAAAAGTGGAATTAAAAGAGGTTCGCCATCAAAAGGCAGTTAATTGACTTTTTAAAGTATATTAGAATGTTTATGCTTAAAATTGGATTCATTTGCATTTTTAATCATCTAACATTTATTATAAGAATTAAAAATATTTGACAAAAATATATAATAATTTTGTAGTCAGTTCAGTTCATTCCCTCCATTACAACGGCTAGCCGTTAACTACCATTTAAAATAATATTATTTTATTATTAAAGTGAAACATAAGATTCCCAAGAAACTCGTTGTGGCGTATTGGGTACGCCATAGAGCATAGAATACAATTTAAAGTTATATTAATATTTTATTTACAATATGGATAAAAATAAAAATGTCATACTCTTTATTTACATGGGGTGTTACAATTCAACCCATCTATGATTCCTGAGATTTTATTCATAAAGTCTAAATATGTACTTGAGGATTATTTGATTAGTGAATACCATAAAATTATCTCCACCAAAACAATTCATCCAATTGATGTATGGAATGAATATAGAATCTATCTTAAGGTCGTGCATTACGAAATTCTCCTCATGATGTATTAATTTTCAGGACCCATATTCTCGACTCTATTATAGTTGATCAAATTATATTCCAAATCGATACGTAATGCATCACAGTAAATACTATAGAATATGCTCGGCTCTGTATGAATCAAGATTCGTATTGATGCCATCCTTCTGGTCAACTCTTGAAAAAATTATTCCCAACCATCCGAGCATATGAATTTCACTCTCTTTTTAATCAATCATGTAACATGTTCTTATTGTGGTGGAAAATAATAGATAAACTATAGGTAATATCCTCTATCACATAGAAACTCCAAATGTTAATGTCATTCATGTGCTTCCCCTATGAAATTGCAACTCTCACATTTTATAGGTCAACATAAACTATTAACTCTTAGATGATCGGACAATGGAAGTGTACATTATCGATTCAAATTAAGAATATAGTGAGCATATCTTAATGTTGATTCTCTCTAATTGCATTCATAACAATCTAAAATTTCTAGAATGATCATGTATAGAATGAGAATACACTAAATTTTGTTCACATTTAACCCATAAAGTCCGATCCATGCAAGCTTGGACCACAAAATTTATTAATAAAATAAAAGTGTAGAAACAGGAGAAGGAAGAGAGAGAGAGATTACAAGTCAAAACATTCATAGTCACCACCCCCATACCCGATCGTGTCATCAGCATCAGCTGATTCCCATTCTGATTGGGTCTCGTATTGTTTATGAAACTTCTTATAGAACTTCCGTTTGTCCAGCTACTCCTTCGATAGCTTCTCAATCTCCTTCTTGGCAGATGCCCTAGTGGTCACGGTCCTCGGAACTGCAGAGTAGTCCTTCCTTGGGTTCCTTGAAACAGGGGCAGATCTGACACCCTCATTGTCAGAGCCTCTTTTCTTTTCTCCTCAGACAATATCACTATATGATATCGTATTTGCATCCATATCTCTTCCCTTGGTCTCAACATGAATGATTCCAGATACGAGTGGAATACAATATTCGTTTGATTCATGAAAACTGCAGATGCATTTTTGAGACCGAACAACATAACTACATACTTGTAGAGACCACACATACTCCGGAAGTTTTTTATGGTATGTTTGAATACCATAGATTCACCTGATGATATCCCACCATCAAATCAATATTTTAATCACTCTCTCTAATCAAAGTTGATCAAAGTTGTTTTATATTCTATGTAGTGAATACTAGTTCTTTGACATGTGTTGGTCCATTCGATGGTAATCGATGAAATTACTAAGTGTAAAATAATCATTTTATAGAAAATGACACGGTAACCCCGTGGAGAAGTTTTGGGGTATATAAATCCATTAGAAACAAGATCCTCTAACTATTTATTAATATTAATAAGATCCATTGGTCTAATACTATAAAAAGTAATTTAAACATCTAGTTCTCTTAAAAGAATCTCAATAGTTAATTATACCTCTAAAACTAGATAATTTCTAAAAGATTCATCTAGAATATTTCCTAAAAATGATCCACCATAAAAATAAAAATAGTTGGTCATAACTATTTATCATCCAAGAAGAGACTGAAAATATAGGTTTTCACTCTTCCCATCCCCTAATTATTAGGCCTTGATTGAGTTTCGTGGATATATCATTTTACCTTATTTATAGGGAAACTACCTTCTAGTGATGTAAAAATCTTCGTTGGATGATTATAGTTTGTATGGTAATGATAGGTAATAACATAGTCCTTTTAAATAATTACATTGACCCCTATAATGTCGAAGGGGAAATGATTTCATGTGAAGAGATATCATCTTGTCTCAATGGGATTACACTTAAAATGTCAAAAAATATCAAATAATATATATAATAGGGTATCAAGAATCATCACTCCATAGAAGTGTTTTATATGTATGGCCAAATATGGTATGAGTTTCGTAGAAATAAAATAGTGGGATTCGCCTATTACAAATAAGGAATACTCTTATGTAGAGGATACATTAATAGTAAATCTAATATTATATGTTCTAGCAATTTTATCCATTATATTAGGCTACACATCATATATATGGTTCATATTATGGCCTTGAGTCGCACATAACATCTTTGAGTAGGCTCGAGACACTGGGGTTGTAAGTCATGAGTTTGAAGTCTAATAACTACATTAGAAACCATGAAATGTCACTTCTATCTACTCGATGATCCACTGGTAGGATTGGTTGTTCTACTTTTATGGTTCCCAACATTAGCTTCCCTTAAATTCTGTTGATTAATTATGGCCTTGTAGCATATCTCGAACATTTATTAGTTGAAAAAAATATACAAAAAATCATATGTAGTATGACATCCCATCCTTCAATTATCTCGTAATCATAAGATCATCACTAGATAGAGTTGTTGTGTACTGCTTCAACTCCTTAAAAGGAAAATATTATTCCATAAGAGAAACATATCCAAACTACATGTTCTTAAAATCGATGGATCAGTTGTCACGTTGAGTCTATGGACGAAAAGGTCATGGAAAATTTTCATAAAATCTTCCTAGATAATATCATGATATTATTATTCCTTGGTAATGACATTACATCATCTCTAGGATGAGCTACATGACATATAAGGAGAAAACTCAAACTTCCACTATAGAGGAATCTCTAGAAAATCGAAGATAGTATGAATGGACTCCATCCATGACTCAACATCATGAGTACCTCTATACAAAAAAAAGGTAGGATGATGATGGTGCTAGAACTATTGAGTAAACACTTACACATTCATACCTAGTCAAGTGACACCTGGTAAATTATTCATCATATAGAAGAAAACCTCTCTAAACTAGAAATCAGTTACAATATCATAAATAAAATGTCGGGAAATAAGTTGATGTATAGGAGGGGTCACTTACGGTTATGGATATTAACCTCTGGAATGTAATTGTCACTACCTCATTGGTGTATTTCTTGGGGATTGAATTATGTATTGACTATAAAATTACAAACACCCACCTCCAAAGAGAATTTAATATTCGAATGAATCCCTATTAGATATCTATAAAATCTAAAAATTATTCCTATAGAAAAGTGCACACATCAATTTTTACTTCAAAATACTTTCATAGGTAGTGAATAATGACCAAAAAAATCCATTAGAATATATGATACTCCAAAGTACCCACTACTATGATTGAGTTAAAATCTAGGTCCCATATTAGAATATATAAGTAATTTTATATGGAGTTTAAATTAAATTTTATATATGAAAATAAACATTACATTACAAAGGGAATACATTCTACCAGTAACCATTCTAATTTTAATGTTCTTTTTTGGGTATATATTCTCTTATTTAATGTGTTTGTGCAGGTATATATATATATATTATGATCCAGATTCAAAAGGTCCAAAACCCACAACATTGTATAATTGAGTAAAAAATATGTCATCACCATTCTTTGTGTCAAAACACCATTTAGATTAATGTATCATATTTAAATAAACAAATAATATTCTCCCTTATTTAAATTTAAGCATATGTATCTAAATTATAATTTGGAACGAACAATATTAAATAGTAAGATATACATAGAAAATGGATATTGCATGAAAAGTTATATGTCATATTGTTGCGATTGTTCCTAAAATGATAAATGAAATGAAACATTCTAATTTAATTGGAAAATTTTAAAATAAATCTCATTGAAATAACCCCAATAATAATATCATGATATTAAATGTGTTTCATCCAATGGATAAGTAATATAAAATTTAACATGAATAAACAATTAATATAAAACCCCATCCTAGTTAATTTGGATAATCCATATATGTGGGTTAGATATGCCCAAACAAATTCTCATTACTAGTTTATATTACCTCCCAATACTATATCTATTACCAAAAAATATTCAAATTGGGAAAAAAAATTTATCACATTATTACATTCTGAAATGGGATACACTTAACTCGTGCATTGAGTCGGGTTGTGACATGGAGACCAGCATATCAACCCATATTTTAGAGTCTTCGGACTAGAAAAGAGGGTTTACAGAAGATACAATGGGGATATTAGAGACTCATACCATATTGGTCATAATTAATATAATAAATAACTACCAAACTGATAATGAATGTATAAGAATAACTAATAGCACATTGGAAAAATACTCTAGGTACTAGACAAGAAACCTTCCATAGAAAAACTATAAAAAGATGTAATAAAAATAAATAAATAGTGGAATAAATAAAAAGGAGTAAAAATTAATTAATGTGAACCATAGGATGAGTCATATATATTATGATTGCATTAACACCTACATAAAAAAAGGTAAACATGGGACAAACATATATGAAATTCTATAAAAAATTAAAAAAGGCTAAAATAATTTTCCAAAATCATCATGATAATATTATTGGTCCTCCATTACCTTTCTACATAATATATGTAAAATTAATCAAGAATATGTAGTATGTAACATTCCCTTTTCCATAAAGTAGATATATGGTCTACTCAGGTACCAATGGAATCTTGAGTAGGGTGTTAGATAAACTCAATAGGCCAAAACTAATGTATTCATGAAACAATATCAGAAATGAACATAACAATGTATTTTAAAGGTATAAAAAATATTAAAACATGAATAAATAAATACCTGTTATCATAGGTTCTTACATGACAACTGTCAAGATCTAAATTCTTCAGCATACGTCGGGGTTAGAGTCTGTTCAGTAACCATACATATATAAATTAATAATAAATTTACTAAAAAAGTTATTTAATATATATGGGATTATAAACTACATACATTAGGATATATGTAGGAATATATATGGATACTAGGTGTTGGATGGACTTGATATGTAACTCAGGCATCTATAACCAGTCTAACCATCCTATATGATCTAGAAAATTTTACATTCCCTGAATATCATAATGAGTATGATAAATCATTCTATAAACTCATGATATTTGTGGTGATTATTCATTACCAACACCTGATATAGGGGTATATGCAACATCATTCCCATCATGGAGATATATTTATAATGGTGATTGAAATCATGATCAACAACCGTTGTAATGGAGAGTGAATCATCACACACACAAAGTCCCATAAACATCGTTCCATGGTCAATGTAAAAGTATTTATAATAATAATAATAACGTGACATATTGCCACTAATTCATCCTAATTCTCATGAAAATACAACCAAGGGAATCACATATCATTAAATTAAAATATTTTAATAATATAAGATGAGGTATAGCCTTTCCCCCATTTCCATTTAATATAAAAAATAAATTTAATTATTAAATATATTTTAATTGATAATAAAGGTATGTTTGAACACTTATATGGTGTTCTATTCCATTTAAAAATTTATAAAGGATAGAGATTCAAAATCAAAGCCACATTAAACTCTTATATGGTGTTCTGATCCATTAATCAAATACTTAATATAAGGAATTACATTATTCACATACAAATGGGATGATATGGTTGAGTTAAGAATATTTTGACTACATAGAAAAGTTTCAATATACTATAACATTATTTGTACATTTAATTTGAAATGATGAAAAAAATTAAGGTGATAAAAAAAATAAATGGCGCACTGCAGAATAGGTAAATCTATGAAAAAAATAAACATATTTGTTAAAAAATATATACTTCCTTACATATGTCCATTGGTATCTCCTCATATAATCCCATATACATATTATATGTAGATCAGAAGAAGCATAATGAATTATCCAACACCCAGAATATAGGGTGAAATACCTCTCATCCTATATGAAAAGGGATATGAATAGATACACAGACAGGTAGAATTATTATTCAATTATGTGGATCCAATTCTTCTCAATGATACCTTATTTGAGTCTGTATGATAGAACAACATCATAGCCTATCCATAGATAAGATGAGGGATCTCTCGAGTGAGTGGAGGGATTTTTAATGGAAATTAAAGTAAGTAAAGGATGGTTTATATATATTTTTTATTTAGTGAAAAGTGTTAAATTCACCCTTCAACACATGATTTAATCAATATGATTCATGATTGGTCAAACATTGCACTAATTGTTTACACCCCATTGTTTAAGGAGGTACCCTACATGGTTTACGAACACTATCTTCCAAAATGTGTTATTTTTCTCTATCAGGATGTCTGTATAGTGCACAGGTGTGTGCACATTGACTTATATGGTTGAAAACACATATTGTGTCCTCCTTCTGTAAAAAATTTCCCTACAATATTAAGCCTCATGGTTAGTACTAATAAGTCACAAACCATAAAGACCACTATACTTTTCCATTTTCTAAAAACTAGGTCTTCAAAAAATTCCAAGATTCTCTTGAAACCTTCCATGGTAAGTGTTTCCCATTTACCCTTACAAAAGGATTAATGTTGAAAACACTTATCCCTACCTCAAGGAAAACAAAATTTATTACAGTAGAAATTATTTTATTTATATTCCAAATGAATCTTTTTACATTATTTTGGTACGTTTTTACAAATAAAAAGTCGATTGTATTGTATGCGGTGAAAATGACACTTCCCTCCAATGTAACCATTATTATTTTTGTATTAACATGCAATAATTATTTTTTTCATAAAACAAAACATTAATTTCCTATTTTATGGTAATTTTCAAAAATGGATTCAAAATTGAATGTATATTTCAATATCCCGAAAGCTTATCATATGTGTAAGAGAAATTATTTAAAAATTACATGATTTTATAAGTTTTGATGATTATATATATCATGGTATGTTTTTATGATGATTAGTTGTTGAGTTATAAAAATCGGGTGGGTGATCCAATTATATATCTCCAATTCGTTGAGTAAAGGGACTAAGATACAAAATTAGGATTCTCTTGGGATATTATCATAATTTAATATGATGGTTATTCCATGCATAAACATGAATTCTAATACAAATATATCCATGATAGTTACTCTATGTGTAACTATGATGGTTACAAAATGTATAAATTTCAAGGTAATTGCATATTTATGTGTGATTTGAAACTAATTCCCTATTTAACATACTTTTAGTTTCTATTCTTCATATGTGTTTTTATAAGAGTCAAATGATTTCTCATTGTATGGTATTAATCATATGTTAAAGGGGATTTATATACTGTATTTAAAGGGTGAAAATCATAACATTATGAACATATTTTTTACGGGTTTTAATAAATATGAATAATAATGTATATGTTTTATTTTCATTGATGATTTGTTATGATTTTTTTTGGAAAATATTTTGGTATTAAATATGATAACATGTTTAAGAAAATTTCGGTTTTTAGATGATATTTATATTGAAGAAGTTATATTTTTTTAGTCATTATGAATTAAAAATTTAATTATTTATTTTATGCCTCCTAATGAAATGTTTTGACGTTATAACATATTTTAAAAAGTTTTATATATGGATTTATGGGTGAGTAATAACACGAATAAGATACATATAAAAATTACAATAATGTGTCCTAAAAAGAAAAAAATTTTATTTCTAAAATCATGGTTTGTTAAAAAATTATATTTCATATAAGTGTCCAACTTTTAATATATGGTGTTTTTATGAATTTTATATGAACTAAAAATCTACAACCGTAAACATAAAATATCGTTGGGGATGAAAGAATCATAATTCAAGTTTAATGTCACTATAAAATCAAATTTATATGTATTGGTCATTATTCATTGTATTAGAGATCTGTTTAGATAAATTAAGGTGTATTAATAATGTTAATAGAATATAATTAAAAGGTATTATGATATGGTTAATTTAAAATATTAAATAATTTAAAGATTACCATTATTTTAATCTATATAATATCTATTCAAAACGTTTTTTTAAAATAATACAAGTTAGATTAAGTATAATGTAACCAAGGGGAAAATATTATTCTGTATCAGTAACCTTTTATCACTTGAATTTGAATAGATTTGTTTCATCCTATGAAGGGTCAATTGGAATAATATATAAATGGTTTTTTCATTTAATGCAATAGAGTTACCAAATCGACTATAAAGGAACATGTCTATAATGCATCATTTTATGAGACAACAACCCAAAACATTGAATAGATATTGTATCCCATGGTATCTAAGAGGTGTAATAAAGCCTCAGAAAAGACACTTTATGTCATGGGGTTTTCAAATAATCAAATTTTAACTCATTTTATTTACCATTTCAAAGAGAGTCTAAACAATGTTGGACTACAGTAATGAATACAAGATAAACGTAAGAAATTTATCACATGAAATTGAATGATTTTTTTTCATATTTTACTATAGAATTATTTTTCTATAATGGTTCGAGTTATTAGAGAAATTATATCCATTGAATTGATAAAAAAGTGGAACATTTAGTGTCCACATATGAATAAAACTTCCCCTAATTAACAAGTGAATCATCCTTGAATACAATTTGAGGTCCACATCATACACATACATAATCTAACTTTTTTTGGTTACAAATGGGGTTTATTCATGGATGTGTAAACACCCAACAATTATTTTTACTATGATGAATCATGTACATTATTTCCAAAGGAATTATCTCACCATGAAATGTAACCAATGTATCTTAAAAACTCTTATTTTTCTAGAGAATAATAGATCAAGATGATCACACACTTTTTGGGGAATGATTTCATACTCCTAAATGATCTTATCTATTTAATACATATTCATGAATCCTAAATTTCATCTAAATTATAACATAAGAAAACATTAATTTAATAATCTATTATTATAATGTGTTGATATTTGAATCATTAAAATATATTGGAGGTTATTTATAAATGGTGATACATATATATGTGATTTTATCCATCAATGGTACCCTTTTATGAAAATATTGGCCTTATTTTGTTATTTACTATCATTGTTCTAGTTTTAATCCATGCAGCGGGAGCTCAAGAGTTTATCATCATCAATGGAGACATGAGTTTTTTTTAATGTCGAGATCAGACCCATTATATGGTTTGGAAATATATCATCAAGAGAGGAATAAAAACCCACATATTTCAGTTTAAATTAATGGGAAACATCATAGAATTTAATATCATGTGATAATGGATGAACAATGAACCTTAAAATCATGTGGAAACAAGATATCTACAAAAGGTGCATGACCAAGAATGAAGCAAGACTTATGTCAAAGTATCCCAAGAGTCTTGGAAGGGATGTGCACTCCCATGTTCAACATGACCCTATTATGAATTCTAACAAGATAGAATAAAGTATATTTTTATTGATTGGGTTTGGACCACATGGAGGCTTCAAACATGTCACATTTGGGATGGAAGAAAATTACAAAATGTTTGGTTTTGATGAACCATTCTTTTGAAAGCCATATGTGAGTTTCTCCATTGAGAGAATTTGTCCCTTTGCGAGACTTGATATTTTTTCTAATCTTAATGGTGATAAAAAATATATTTGGGAGGTTTTTTGGGGGACTATTACTACATAGTATTCCTGTGTTTATATAGGGATTACACATGTAACAATTTCCTAACGGATTTTGACCATGAGGATATCATGATCACCACGATTCTATAATCCCACATGAGAAATTATTAGTGTAAAATAATAGGATGTTTTTGATCTGATAAACAAAAAAAATCTTTCCCAAAGTATGGATACATCTCCTTGAGGAACCAAGACTATAAAAGATATATGAAGGAATGTGAGGAGAATATTAAGAAAAATTTTCACTTACAAGGTATGAAATAGAATATGTATATGCCATGAATATATATAAACTATATTCCCACATGAATCATCCATGAATGTGATAATGTAGAAGATATTGATTAGGAATACCACACAACCCCCCTCCACTTGTGGAAGAGGCTAGTGATATAGAAGAAGATGAAAGTTTTTTTATATTCATGTTCTAAGTCTTTATTGTATCCAAGATAGAGATGCATGAATTTTCATATGGATATAGGCCACAAATATGTAAAAGAAAGAAAGAATGAAGTAGGACAGTTCCTGAAAGAATATATTGGGGATTACTCTACATTGGATTCTACCCCAAAGTTGAGGTCCTCAAGAACAAAGTGATGAATACTGAAATGAAGCTCGAGGACCCAACATGTCATCTAAGAAAAGTACATGAAACTAATGAACGTATGAATGAATACAAAAATGGGATACATGCTAATGTTCCTGATGGTTTCATTCATGACTAGGGTCATGGGAGGAGGTTTGAATTTGGTCCCACTATAACGTGGGATACAATGGAAGAATAGAACATAAATTTGTATCATCAAATAAGCCTTGAGTTTTTTCTCACGTTTGACCAAGGTTATGGGTTCTATGATGCCTCATGAAGGGTAGATCCTGGAGGATGGGAAAGAACCCATACAAGTAGGATTGTGTGAGATTAAAATGTTTTAGTAACAAACAATAAGGAAAACAAGACTTGTGCGAGAATTTTCCTTATGCTCCATGGGACTTCTCATGTACTTTGAAGGGTCCCACAAATGACCTTGATTTTGGAATGGGGCTTACTATTAGGAATTAAATTCTTATTCATTCATTTTTTTGGTATTTTAGACTATGTATGTTCTTTAATTCCATTATCCCTCAATATTACCAATTCTATGTCATTTTAATGTACTACCTGAATGGTTTTTTGGTCTTAGTATAAGGACCAGGGTATGGAGATATTTAAGGTTTTTTCTTTGTTTTTCCATTATGCGAATGAAGAACAACGTGGTATTATTTAAAAGAAAATAAGGGACCCTGGGAAAATCTATTTTCTCACACACTTATGTTGCATAGGTTAATGCATTGGTTTTTCATATTGTATAACGTGATGGCTTTCCATTCAAGGTATTGACAAAGTACCTTGTGTGTCAATTCTGTTACAATGGACTTGCAATGATTTTCTATGCCATACGGTGTGACCCTGTAAAAATTTATATTCTATTATTTTATTCTACGTAATGTATTTTCCATTAATAATGTTTCTTTCATGTGATAAAATTGATTGTACAGACCCCCTGGATTAGTTATGATTGAATGAAGTGGGTAAGCTCCTAAGATGAATGGATTAAATGACCATGAGGTCCCGCAACTCATCCTCAGAGGTTATTTTTACATTTTATTGACATAAATTCAGCAAGAAATAGGTACATTAATATCTAATACCACATATATAAATGGAGAAAAATGTCTCAAAGGAAGATCTAACAATTCCATACCACTGGTCTTGATGTTCTTGTATTCCTCACAAACATTCTGTTTGAGAATATTTTATAAATAATCATTCACAAAAACCACGTCTATACCTATCTTTGTGGTACATACATCTGGGATAGTCACCCTCAAATTTTTTCATAGATGAGTGACATAAATGACACACCTATGCGATTTCAATGTGTGGGACCGTGCCTCTAAAAATATCCCATGATTATGATATTTTATCAAAATAATCAATGCATTTTTTAACTGAAATTCTTAGTTCTTCTGTGTAGATTAAATGAACACTTCAATTACTATCTTTTTTTAAAAACAAAATGAAAAATTAATTAGGGAAATGGTAGAAATAATCATTCCATAGTACTATTATGTATGTGATACAAATATACCAGACATGGAATAACATTTGGATAAGAATCAGCATGAGTATCCTGAGAGTATTTATATACTGCACTATGACCATGAACACATGATGGCGGTCTTTATACCATACCTGAAGAATTATATTCTATCATGGCTTCAAGAATATATGAAAATCTCTATATCCAAAATATTGAGCGTGGGAATATACATTAATGAAGGAACACCATCCATATCAGGTTTCATCTATCAAATATGGTGAGCTCTATAAATTATTTATCACACACCTGAATTAGAGCCACAATGTTACTCATTTATATTTTTTGATTCCCATAAGGACTACATGATGGATTGTATGGAATATTAAAACCAATTCAATAGACTGGTTTCTAGAACTTATGTGATATGAGAATTTAGGGTATGCCACTCCATTTCTAGCTTTACAACTGATCTTAAATCAATGAGAAACTATGAACCCATCTTGGTGTCCCATATCTGCATATATAATAAATATGAATTCATTACATATCTCTAACACTAATAGAGCCCAAAAAATAACTCATTTAAAATCATGCATGGAGAAATTTGAATCAGCCTATAGGATATCCCTAAGAACTCTAGGACTCTTACCCTTGCTGATATGTTTGATGATTTCATTCAATATAAATAAATATCATACAATGTTGAAAGGATTCTAGTACTATATCATGAAATATTGAATATATCTAGATAAATTAATATGTAATACCCTGAATACAGTTGGGATATACATATTAAAGTCTGGAAGAATGCATTTCTGCACCTATAGGGGAGTGGCCCTAGCTGCAAACATCCAATAGTGTGTCTTAAGATAGTGAAGTGGGGAATTATAAGAAAATTATTTCCATAATAGGAAAAGTAGGTGTTTCATCAATGTGGTTATAAAAAATTCCATCATACATAAAAGGGAACTTCATTTAGGCTTTATAGCCATGTGGATAAGTGTCAAAATGTTGCATGTCTACAAATAAAGGGTCACAAGAGTTTGAAGACATTTTTTTACTCGACCAAATGTGTAGAGGGGAAGGAAATTGGGTTGGTAGCTTTTATCATGGTTAATATTAACTGATATCTATAGAATATTTAAATATGGAAGGCCCATTTTATAATCATAGGGACATTATAGGTACATTTGGGATCGGTTTCAGCCCATTTTAGATCATATGCCATGTTTATTAGAGTTGATGTCCCCTGGGGATGGTTTCAACAATTTTTCAACATGTTTTCTATATTCAATCGTTGAACCTAATTCCTAGTGATACAATGAAAAGATCACATATATTCAAGGAAATCAATTATGTCCCTTATAGTGACCCACCTATAGGGACACTCAATGAAAGTGACAATACTAGTTAAAAATAGAGGTAATATATGATTTCCCCTTCATATGTTGTGGTAATGACCCATATTGATTGGGATATTGTATGTGAGGATTATTATCCATATTAATTTTCATTCTAGTACATGTTAATTCAAAAAAATCCATAGTACCTACAGTGTGTGTTTGTTCGGTGAGGCACCCAATGGTAGCCATAAAACATTGTATGACTATAATGATGGAGCTAACTCGATTGGTAATCAATCCACCGTAAACTCGATAATCTACTAGGTTGACCACGAAGAACACTATAACCTCGATTTTTTCATATACCCATACAATGTTAGAAAAATATGTCCCTCTAGTTGGTAAGATAACATATTCTAGTCATGGAATGAGACGTAGAAAGGATCAAACCCCTCTAGAAGGTGTTTCATATCCTCTGGTATCTTCCTCCTCACATTCATATGGTGTATATGATGAGTTCTTGAGTTCTCAAAAACATCATTTTTCATGGTATATTCCACATTTCAGAATGAAAAAAGCCATGATGGCTAGGGTTGAGATTAGGATATTGAACCATCAATGTCAATAGGAGACGCATGTTCCATATTCCCATACATCATTTTCAGAAAAAAGGGGACGAGAAACCTACGAAACCAAAGTGTGTTAATTCATATTCTCAGTAGCCCGTGATATACATGTAATAATTATAACTAGACGCAATCCAATATTTGTATATAATGACATCTAATGAAGAGTTGTGTTGTCACTTTTTCATGTTGGGCTACAGATTTCAAATATTAAAAATGTTCCTTCCCCACTCATTCTTTTCTTTGAGGTCGAACCGACAGAGGTGGGAATTTATATTTGAGTGCATGATATGTTCATAAACGAGACATTAAAAAAAGTAGCTTCATGAGGCAGTTGGAGGAGATGTTTAAATGAGGATCAATTGAATGGGAGGACAACCAATATTTCTAGGAGTGGTATGACTATATTTTTCATTGAAATGTAATTTCCCCATCTATACCATCCCCTTTTTCACTTCCTTTATCATATTTTTGAGATATTTTTTATAACATAGGTTAAATTAATCTTAATTTCAAGCATGGAAAGGGTATATAAACTAATATTAAATAATTGAAATATGGAAATACATGAACCCTACCCAGAATTGACGAATCGTCTCCTGATCTTGGAGAGTTATCCCCGGGCTAGTAGACAATGGTAGATAGGATGGAGGGAGAATATATACTACAACCTACCATTCTTGAATTAGTATATGATAATTATAGATTCCCTCTATTGAGAAATAAATATTGAAAAAAATTAATAAATTCATTTTCTAAATTCATTTCCAGTGACTATAAGTTTTCATGACACCATTTATCTCTATATTAGAAAAGATATTTAATCTTGTGTGTAGTTGCATAATATGATTCACTTTACTTTCTCAAGGATCATGGAGACAGGCCTTTGAGAATGAAACATGATGTTATTGCGAGGTAAAAAATTCATTTGCATGAAATATCCCTTTTAAAGAGAAGAGTCAATGGTTGAGAGTGATTGGTCTTCTCCCAAGACTACTCCATCTTCTATAGATATGGAAGAGGAATCAGTTAATGTCAAATGTGCATCTAAAGGTGACATACATCGACTACATAATTTTATTTCTTATGATTTTTCATAATCATATCATATATTGTAGAACCCTTCACAGATTTATGCTAACCATGCGGTTGTGTCTGAAGAAGTTCTTCGGGGTCATAGGTAGTTGAGGGAGGGTGTTGCACTGGGTCCTGAGGGTAATGTTTCATGCATCCCTAAGGGTGATACTACCGTGGACATAAAATATTAATAATTTTAATGAGGAATAATGACGTGAAATTTGATGATATTCATGAAAATAGATATATTCCCCCAACTTCTTATGAGTTTGAGGAATTTAATAAAAAAATTGGACGGATGTGCGTCATTATTTTCATGAAATTAGTTTTTATGACTATTGTATTTATAATTAATTCTTGAATTGTGATTATTTTTAAGATGATAACATTGTAGTGGTGATACATGGAAAAGGATTCCATATCCATACATCTTCAATTGTTGAGGGGGAACTAGCTGCTTCAGATCATTAAATTGTTATTATCCAAGATCCTACAATTGTAAAACCAAGGAATACCCTAGAGAGTGGTCGTTATTGTGATATTATAGGTCAAACAACTCATATCATGAATTCTATGTAGTAATCCAGCCCAACCACTGAACAATATCTAGGTAAGTGTCACTAATTAATTTAATTTTCTCTTTATTTATATATTTTCTATAATTTTGAGTGTAAGAAATATAATCTCCATTTTCAGGTACAGATCATTATTTCAGTTTAATTTTCATGAAGAAGGATAATATGAGATTTGTTTATAGACATGTTTTGTACATTGTTGTACACACCATGTACATAGTTTCCACACATAACCATCTATTGGATGTGTAACGGCTGGGTACGTGGTCGTGTAGGTGACCTAGCTGACCACGTAAAGCATGATCCGGTCGAGGCTAGTCCATGGTGTGTACAATAAATGATCATAGTGTGTAGTTTTATTTCTATTTTATTAATCATATTGAGGTTTTGTTTCATCTCCATAACTGTCTTATTTTTTCCACGTTTTAAATAGGAGAGATATGAGACATGTGATTACTTCAAACAACTAATGTTCCTCCGTTCGAGCTCTAATTGAGATGCCACTAGGTGTGTTGGATTCCCACCAGTGAGATCTCTCTTCCCCTAGAGCATTTCATCAATATTTCTATTCACACTTGATTTATAAAAGGTTAAAACTTTTTATCCTTTTATAGATCTATGTCATTATATGACAATTAATGATTTAAAGCTCATGAGTGTTCATCGTATAACATCGAGGTAGGTGGTTTATTCTTTTAATTGTATTTCATTGAATTATATATTCCTAATATGATAAATAACATTGTCTAGGATATATATTTTTTTATTTTAACCTCGTTTAATACCTTTTATGGTATATTTGATTAAAAAGGGGGGTATTCTTTAGGCATACATTTTAATACCTTTATTATTGGTTTGTTTCCCATGTTTTAATGTTTATGACTGTTGGATCTATGAAGCTTGTTAGGCATGATTATTTTCCAATCCTGGTTTTGTTAGGATGGAGTTGTTATTTATATGTGATGCATGTGTGTCACATTGAGAAAGTATGACCAAGGGGAATTTGCGGTGAGATCATCCCGAGGTAGGTTCATCTATGTATAATTTTTTTTATGATTGACCATAGGTACATACTATGAGAGCTGTCATGGGATCACTCACAAGATGGTAATACCATGTAGCTACCTAGAGGGTTGTTATTAAATGAATTGTGGATCATAGGGCATTGACTATGATAGCTACAATAGGGTCATTATTATTTAATTTTGCCATACATACCTTGGGCTATTGACCGTGAGAGCTTCCCATGTGGTCGTTTTTATTGATAAGTGCATTGTGGGTTAAAAGGGGTTAGACTATATGAGATTTACTAGAGGGTAATTATTATGTATTGAATTAATGATACGTAAAAACAGAGGGGTTATACTATGGGAAAATTTTTAGATGTTTGATTGTTAATAATTGAATGATTGTGATGATTCTGCCAATCCAAAGTAGAAGCTTGGAATCTCTCTTACTTGTTTGTTAGATGATATTTTGAGACACATGTTTTTCAATCACACATTGGATATATAGAATATGATATATCTTGATGCTAAATTATTAATTGGATTGAATGATTTATAAATATAAATGATTGTAATTGAAAATTGTCAAAAAAATTACTTTTGAGTAATTCCTAGATTATTACTTCATTTTTCATATCTCCTGCTCTATATATATTAATTGAAAGTTAGGCATAGATCATTTTATAGTTTCCTACAAGGATTCGTCTCACACCCTGTTGGGGTCATGATTTTGGGCCCAAACAGGCTATATGTTTTTAGGTATAGATAAGGGAAACCACTCTTCGTCTTCATGTACATGATTTTTGAAAGGAGCTGGAGAGAAAGGGAATAATTTGAGGCTTCTGATGCTGTTGGGGTTTACTATTTTTATATAAATTGAATTATTATTGTATTTTCAGTATTGTGACTTGATTTGATTCTTTCCAAGACACATGTGACATGTATCATTTATATTAGTTCTCCAGTTTCTTATTTTTTATTAGTCTTATGATGTTTACTTCTTTTGTATTGAATTACTACTTCTGATACTTTTTACTATTTGTTATTCTATTTTGCATACTCTTCCAATGAGGTAATAGTTTTCCAATTATCATACCATGGCCTTCACTGCTAGTTGATACCCTTTGGCATTTGGGGAATGTAGTGGTGGTTATGTGACAACTAGGTTCAGGGACACCTTTGGTCGACACCCGGATCATGGACGTTACAATGTGGAATCAGAGGTAGTTTTTTTTCAACATTGTCTTACTATTTGGAGCCTCTAGATAGGGATACCAAAGAATGGGTAGTTGTTAAGAAGTTTTTCCTAGTATTAGCAAACCCAAGTATAGGGAAAATCCAATTTAACTTGAATATTTCAATTTTCTAGTTTTTCATTTGTTATAGTTGATTTGATTTCACCATTCAGTGATTAACTTGTTTTGCAATGTTATCATTGATATTATTTAGGTTATTTTTCTATTTCATCCCAATTAGATGAGTGAATATTATCTCACTCATCATATATCCACTTTCTATAGATCACATGTCATGCATTATTGCAAATCCATTTAGGATGCATTGTTGATTTCATTTGTTGTGATAGATGTTGTGCAAGATATACATGTTTTTTGTGATTTATATTATGATATAATAACTACTATTTTTATAGGGTTTTGGATTATGAAAACATTAAGTTGTATGGACACCAATATTTGGTCCCTGAAGAGTTATGTGCCCTCTTGGATTGAAATTTGGTGAATTATATGTTAACATCAGTTGACTTTTTTCAAGTTCTAATGTGGAAAAGGTTTCCAAACATTGATTCACTATATGTATGGGATCTCACGGGTCATAATTTATCATTAAGTGGATAAATTATATGTTTTAAGGGTTTTGGAGATGTTTTAGTGTCTTACTATCGAGAAACCCAAAAAACACGATGTGTGGTGCCATGAACAAACACCATTTATTATTCTACTTTGGAAGAAAAAATATTTCTCAAGTTCATGGCTTATACTAGAGTACACGCCACTATGTTCATAATCATGTGACTTACTGTTTTAGTAGAGACACAGGGTTTAAAAACATTGTTAGAACACAACATGTCTCAATTGAATGTTATGTTTGTAGAGAACCATGTATCTGTACATGTAACCTATGACACAGGTGGATGAAACATAGGTTTGACACGGTAGGTATAGCATGTAAATGCCATGTATTAATCAACTGTGTATCTAACCATGTTACCAATGACATGGGGGGAGGGAACCTAAGTGATACATGTCATGTCTATAGTGAACACTCAGTGTAGTATTGAATAGGAGTGAACCATGTAGTTCTATCCATGTTTACTAACTTGTGTAGTACGGAGAATTCAGGTATATGTCTTGTCTTAGGAGGAAGAGGATATGTGTATGGTTGTTACATGACCAGGTTTGGTAGATTTACATTCTATGTCTAAAGCTTAAGGTAATTCTCCATGTAGTATATTTAAATTCAGTGTAACCCTATTTTGTGAAACATTAATTTTTTCTTCTCACATTCCATTAATTCACTTATATTCTATTGACCTTGACAATCTTGTACTGAGGTGTGTTCTTGTCCTTGTTGAGTCATGATGCCAAAATTTCCTCTTGTTGTACGCTAGGTATATGCGGTGACCATAAAATTGAATGACATAATCATGAGTACCAGTGGATCATCCCGTCATACCGGTCTTGGAACCTGTTTTTATACCATATGTAGGTGCTAATTAATAGTTCTGTGATAGATTTTTGATGATTTTACAAACATTTTAGGAAGCACTACATCATGTAATATCTATGGAAGAGCTGACATAGATGATCTAGTAGTAGTATCCTGCCACTTTGTTAGGAGTTGGAGGACCACAAGCAGCATAGTCATTAATGAAATCCATTCTTTCTATCATTGAGCATCTAGAGATGCCTCATTAGAGGAGGGTGAATCTTACCATGCACAATCTTTGTGATTCATCCAAGATATTGTGGGTTATAATATGACATGTGGTACATCATTGGGATATGGTTTGAAAAGAGTTTTATTGGATCTTCTATGATTACATCCATCCTGAGAGATTGAGGGACGATCGAGACCGATAGTTCAGGAAATTGGAGGATGGTTCCCTTTCAATGATGGATAATTCTTCTTGCTTTACAGAGCTTCAACCCTTGACAACTATTCTGGGAGTTGTGGAGTTATCATTGACTATGAGATTTTATGATGGATATAAGTATGAAATATTATTGTAGGTGAATGTATTCAGGCTAACTATAAGGAAAACTATATTGAAACATGCACTAATTACTGAATGAAATATGAGAGAGTTCGGATCTTTGAGATTGGGAGGTTTAGTATATAGGGCTGGTACTCCGTCGAATTATAGCATGAATCTCCTTATAAATATTTCAATATGTGTTTCTTCTGGTATATAGGTAGTATGATACTAGTGCGGGAAAAGTGGGCATATAAGACCACATTGCCTGAGGGACATAGTTGAGTGCTGGTCTTGCTACAGGATGGGTCCCCTTCATCTTTTTTTTTCGATTTTTCTCACTAGATGTGAGTCATAGGAGTTCTGTTATGACTCCATGTTTAGGAGGAGGACCACAAGTTCCTCATCAGTCATGGAGCTAGAGTTCGTCATTCCATTCAGGTCGAGGAGGTGGTTGGGGTTGGGGTAGCCAGACGTATAGTTTAAATGAATAGCAGGGTGTGTCATCTTAGGGTAGATAATTAGGGTGTTCAGGCTGTAGTATAGGTCATCTATTTAATGTTGAGCAGACCCAGGTAAGTAAGGATCCCAAAACCTCTATAGTAAGAGGTATGATTCTAGTTTCCTCAGATTTATCTTCTTCTATTTTTGATTAAAGTGATTCCAATACCATTATATCTGTTACTATTGTGGAGATCCTTGGGCTTTGTATTTTTACTTTTGAGGATGTTATGATTTAGACTCTCTGTTGGGGATTAGGAAAACTAATATATGATAGTGAATGGAGTTCCCTCTTGAGTTTGGTGGGTTTCACATAATGCGGGACCTATATATCATAGAGATTACGAGATTCTATTTCCTTCATGAAATGGATTAATTAGTCTTCTTTCAGACCATGGTTGATTGATACTAAAATTGGATGAGTTTCAAGTCACTAGATGGTGGGTATTTTATACACAAAGGAAAATGGGATGTCCATAAATGTAGAGTTGGTCCCTAGCATCATAGGATGGGAGGAGAAGAATCCCAAATTTCTATTCTATATCTAGATGACCAAGGAACATCACAGGAGGACTTTCCTCGTGTGGTGGTTCATTTCAGGGAGGTCTTTCAAGATGAATTTTTATGTTTACCTTCAAAAGGAAAGGTAGATTCCTCTTTTGAGGTTGTACTAAGAGTGGCAGTAGTGTATATTCTTCCTTATTGGAGGGATAAAAAAATTACATGAGCTCAAGAAGAAATAATAGGAGTTGTAGGCAAAGGGTTTCATTTGACCATGTGTATACCCATGGGGTTTTTCAATCCTTTTTATGAAGAAGGCAGATGGTACCCTCAGATTTTGGGTGGATTATCATAACCAAAACCAATTGATTCTAATGAACTAATAACCCTTTCTAAGTATCTATGATCTCATTGATTTAATTTTAGGACATCGGTTGATCTCAAAGATTGACTTGAGATCCGGTTATCATTATTTTCACGTTATTCCTTATAATATAACTCTATCAACCTTTCGAACCATTAAAGTTCTATTTGAGTTTTTGGTTATGACATTCTGTCTCACACATGCACTAGTAGTTTTCATTGCACTAAGGAACACTGTGTTCCATCCTTAAATAGATTCTTTTGTGGAAGTATTCGAGGATGATATCTTAGTATACTCTCACACTCGACAAAAAAATGAACCCATATTGATATCGTATTGAGTACACTAAGTGATAATTAGTAATATGCTAAGATCAGATATTGTCACTTTTGGATGGACCAGATTTACTTCTTGGGTCATGTTATCTCAGAGACAAGAGTATTAGTAGACCCATATAATGTGAGACCAGTAGTTTCATGGGATGTGCCGAAGAAAATGGTCTAGGTATAGATATTTCTAGGGATGGATGGGGACTTTTGGAATTTTATATAGGATGTTTCATGTATATAAGCTCCACTGACGGGTCTGACTAAGAAGGGTGTAAAGTACTTGTGGAAAGATTCATCTGATTCATTCATTCAGAAGATGACAGAGAGATTGGCAGCATAACTGATACTAATTTTTCTAGTTTAAGGAAAGAGTTACACTATATACTATGATTCATTAGGATTCGGTATAGGATGAGTGAATATTCAAGGGTAAGGAGTCGTTGTGTACGGGTCTCGGTAGTTGGGGACACATGAGAGGAATTACCAGATGAACGATCTATAGTTAGCTATAGTTGTTCATTCTTTATTCCATTGGAGAAATTCTATTTTGGGATATATTTTTGTTGTATAAAATGAAAAAATAAATCATGATTTTATTTACTCTGCGTGATCAGCAATTAAATCAATGAAGGTGGGTTGAGTACGTTTAGTCTATTGACTTTTAGATTGCATGGAAACATAGAAAATGAAAAAAATTGGCTGATGCGTTGAGTAGGATGACTCAGATACACGTAGTTATAGAAGAAAACAACGAGTGACAGCTTATGGATATGTTCTATGATATGCATTTGGAGGCGCACAACAGACATGGGAAGACGTTTATTTATTCTATAGTTATAACCACTACTCTACTGGATCATGTGAGAATGAGGTATCTATCAAATTCTGAAGTTCTCGTCCTATGGTATATTGTGTCAGAAGAAGACCCTACTCTTTGTTACATCATATGAAAGGATTAGGTCTTGAGTTTACATAGACCTGTATGGGTGTCAGCAGACATAGGCTTGGAGTTGATCCAATATTTCCATTCCTCATTTTTTTCCATTAATCCTGGTGTCACCAATATGTATCGATATTTACAACATCAATACTAGTGGCCACGTATGAAGAGGGTTTATGGTTTTGATATGATATGTTTCACCTTTCAGCAGGTGACGGTGGATCATCGATGACCAGAAATTCTTTTATAGAAGTTAACCATTCCAATGTGGAAGTGGAATGATGTTTTGATGGATTTCATGACGGGGTTTCTGAGATCTCCATGATAAAATGATGTTGTATGAGTTATTGTTGACATAATCACAATGGTTTAATTTTAATTTTTTTAAAAAAGAACCCATTACTGTTGATGATATTGGATGGTTTTACATTCATGATATTGTAAGATTCAATGGGGTTCTACACTCTATCATTTCAGAGAGGGACACCAGGTTTACATATCTTGTCTAGTAGAGACTACAATGGTCTTTGGGTATACAGGTACATCTGAGTTCACCATACCTTCCCCATGAATATTTCCAGTTAGAGTGCACCATTTTGGTTTTTGAGGACACACTACATGTATGCATCTTTGATTTTGGGGGATTTTGGGAGGGACACATACCCATAGTGTAGTTTTCCTAATATAATATTTTTCAAGAAAACATTTTTTTGCAACCTTATGAGGATTTTTATAGTAAGCCATACCAATCACCCTTAGGTCGGATGGAGGGAGGATAGGTCACTATGATGGGACCACATTGTGCCGAGGTGACCACAGAGCAGGTGGATTTGATTTGGAAGATGATGGCTCCAACAATGTCTCGAAAAAAATATTATGCTGATCAACAAGTATGAAGTCTGGTGTTTTATGTCGAAGATGAGGTTTTCTTACATGTCACACTAAGGATGCCACACAAGTGGATTAAGAGACAAGGGAATCCTTCACCCTGATACATTGGGTCATTTGATGTTTTTGAGAGAGTCGGGATTTTTTCCTATCGATTTCAATTACCCATGATGTACAATGAAATTCATGAATTCTTTCATGCTTCTCAACTACGACGTTAATTTTTACACATGTCTCATGTTTTTCTACCCGAGGAGTTTGAGTGGGGGTGTATGAATCCATCGAGGATAACCATATTTTGATTAGGGATCACAACACAAAGGTTCTCTATGGTCGGTCTGTTCCTATGGTATCAGTGCTATGGAATCATGGGAATGTATAGGACGATACATGGGAGAGGGTGGCTGATGTATGATCACAGCGTCCAGAGATTTTTGAAGATTCTTTTTCAAAACCATTGGAAGAGAAATTTAGTGATAAATTTCTTTAAGAGGAGATTGTAAGAACCCATATCACTTTTATTAGGTATGGATATTTTTTTCAAGTTGATTTTAAGGAAAAACAAAGAAATGATTTTTCTCTATGTACACACTATGTTCTTTGTTGTACATGCCATGTACTTGGTTGCCGCATATAACTGTGTATTGGCCATGTAACAGCTGAGTATATGGCCTTGAAGGTTTCCTAGAAGATCACCTAATGAGGGAGCTGGTTGAGGCTATTACATGACATGTACATTGAATGAACACACTGCGTGCTTTTATTATTATTTTATTAAATAGGGCGGGGTCACGTATCACTCCTAAACCATATTCTTCATCCGGTGTTTCATACAGGAGAGCAACGAGATGACTGATAACATTAAACCCCTGTCATTCTTATGTCCAAGCTCCGATTCAGAGGCCGCTGAGTTCGTTGGATTCGTACTAGTGATTTCTCTCCTCCCATAGGGCCTCTCATACTTATTTTTACTCACTATTGAGTTATCCAATGTCGAGAATTTATAACATTTTTTAACATCTACATTTTTTTGGGCAAATTCAAGAGCTGGAGTTCAAGAGTGTTCATCATACAACAAATAGGCAGGTCGTCCGTGCCTTTCGTTGTATGTATTTGATTTCTGTATGCCAATAGTTACAAATAACCATGTGTAGGGTATTGTGTGTTTTGGATTTTAACCCTATTTAATACATTCTATGGTATTTTTATTGAGAAGGGGGTAAATTATTTGCTGTAAGGTTTAAAACATAGATTATGGATGTGTTTCCTGTTTTGGATTGTTTATGACCATTGTGTATAGAAATCATGTCAGTCATTCATGTTTTCTATCCCTAGTGTTCCTAGGAAGGATTTGATATTTATAGGAGATGCATGTTTTTCACATTCTTAAAGTATGACCAAGGGTAGTTGATTGTGATAACTTTCCGAGGTAGGGTCTTTTATTTATAATTTTTTATTAACCAGAGGTATTGAATGTGAGAGCTATCATGGGGTCTTTTACCATATGGGCTAGACCATGTGAGCAACCTAGAGGTTCATTATTAAATTAATGTTAGACCATAGGGAATTGACTGTGAGAGATTCCATATGGTCATTATAATTTATTTTTAATTTGCAGACCAATGGGTATTGGATTTGAGTGCTACCCTGGTGGTTGTTTGTAATTGAATAGTGTTACGTGGTACAAAAGGGGGTAGACTGCGTGTGCTTTCCCAGAGGGTCATTATTACATATTGAGTTAATGATATGTTGACCCGGAGTGGTTATACTGTTAGAAAATTCCTAGAGGGTTTCTTGTGAATTATTGAATTATTGTAACGAGTATGGCAAGCCGAATCACACACCAGTCTTACATGTTGTTTAGATGGACTTTTAAGACATATTTTTTTCTATAACATAGAAGATACATATTTTAGGCTAGATCCGGATGATACATCCGTAATCATTTTTAATAATTAATAAATGTCAATGAATGTAATTAAAAACTATAGAATTTTTTACGTTTGACTACATACTTGTTTATGGATTCATTTATGCATATTTCCTTTATATATATATATTCACTAAGAGTTAGGGATAGTTATTTTTCTTTTTTCCTACTGTTATTCATCTCACACCCTGTATGTGTCATAATTTTCTGCCCAAATAGATAATATGGTTGCAGGTATAGGTAAGGGAAAGCACCCTTCATCATCAGGTACATGATAGAAGATTGGAGTTGGAGAGCATGGGACCATGCGGAGTCTTGAGATGCTATTGGATTTTAATGTTTTTCTGTACATTGTATTAGTATTGTATTTTCAGAATTGGGACTTGTTTGAATGCATTACTAGACACATGTGACATGAATCATTTATATATGTGCTCCATTTGCTTATTTGCAACCAGTAATCTGGTGTTTACTTCTGTTTATGGTATTACTACTTCTGCTACTTGTAATTATTTGTTAATATATTTTTCATACTCATCGAATGAGGGAATTGTTTCCCCATTATCAGACCTTGGCCATTTCTTCGAGTCGACAACCTCTAGAATTTGGGGAAATTCACAGATGTTATGTTAAAAGACATGGTTCGAGGAACCTCTGTCCGAAACCCAGATCGGGGAAGTTACATTTTTTATAACAATAAGGATTACCCATTTTCATGTTGAATTAACATCTATAACCAATTTAGATGGATAATATTCACTAAATATTACTTTAATATCATAATGTGAATCCATTAATACCTAGAGAAAGAGACAAGGTTTTTTAAGGATTGAATTGATCTCATAATACATTACTCCCTCAAATAGTGTATATGAGTCATACATGGTGTTTTTGAATAACCTTTGTATTAAAGGGAATAATACCTTTAATTTAAATGTAGAATATAATATTTGATGTTAATTTTCAAAACAATCCTTTAGAATTTTTTTACTTCATTTTCTATTCAGCATGGAGCAATAAGGAAAATTTTATTACCACATGATTTGAGGAACATTATTCCCCAATGGGACTGTTAGAGAACATTGTACAATAACACCTCATCAATTAAAATATGTTATTTATCATTAATGAATCATACTCTCTATTACCATAGAAGAATCCAACAATGAAAAAGCATTGAAATGTGAAATAAATTGATCAAGGAGAAGGTATTCCATATATTGAATCATCAGAAAGTGACTGAGGCCACCAACAGGGTGTTTGATCATCTTGACCATTCATTGGAAGGAGCTCAAATTGAGGTGTCAAAATCCATCATTATCATGGATAAAAAACTATCTAAACCTAAAAAGACAAAGTTTGTTCAGCTATAGAAGATTCAATAGGAAACTGATGGGGCTCGACAGGCCTTCTAGGAGATGAAGATATATAGAGATTCCACATTGTATGTGATCATCTACTTTCATTACGTTATAAATGAAAAATATTGCATCTCCAATCATCTATATAGTCATTCCTATTTTCACTTTGGTGAGAATAACATTTCATAAAATCTAGTTAGAATAGAAAAACAATTTCATAAATGATTTGTATCCATAGTGATATGGATGGGGATATAATATTTTTTTTTGAAAACCATCAGTCTTTTTGAAAATTGTTCTACAATTTTTACACGTATGTTGATAACCCCTCAAAATTTTCTTCATTGTTTTCATCGCCCATGTTCAATGTTATGTCTAATGTAAAAGTTGTATAAATTTATACTATGTTTTTAATGTCTTAATTTATATATTTGTATCCTAAATTTTTTTTTTCCTTTTACCTTTTTTGTACATGATTCTTTCCTAAACCATTCAGAGCATATGTCTAGTAAGGTGAGCGATGATTTTTTTTTTAATTTCCCTTTTCGGGTTTTCAACATTGTGAGTACTATGACTCTTTTTTCCCCAATAGTATAATGTCATGAAATGTTATCTATAATGAATTCTTCTTAGGTAGAAAAGATATGACCATTAGTTTTTGGAATGATGATATAAACAACGTGCGTTAACCACGAAGGTACAAACATTTTTTAGATATCCAAATTGGTTTATTATGTCATATTTTTATATTCCGATATCTAAAACATGATATAAGACATGTATGTGAGGAATTACCATAGATTGAGATTATAATGTGGTTTCCAATACAACAATTTTAGGTCTTATGTGAATAGATGAGGTCACTCTTGAGGATGATTAATTTTCTAGTTGACAATCCCAGTTTGTGGGTGACATTATTCAAGGAAAACAGGGGCAGGTTATAGAATATTATAACAAGGAATTCCTCAAGATGATGGAGATGTCTGATGAAGAACAATTGAAAACCCAAAGAGGTCATATCACTTTATATCTATGAAAAAGGTACCGTTAGGAATTCTAATTTCTTATTACCTATAGATGGGAATCTTTATAAAATCCAATGTTTTCAAGACCACAAAGGGGTTCTAAGAAGGGAAGGTGTTTTAGAATGAAGAGACTATATGTATTAGAATTATACAATAATTACTAATAGATCCTATAAATGTTTTTATTTTATAAAGGATGTTACACCCAATTAAAAGATTGATGTTTGGTGGAAGGACACCTTGAAAAAATGGGTAAAACATCACAAAGTTTAGTGTGGTACGATCAGGAAAATGGTGTACCATTTAACTTCTTGTCACTTGGAAGTTGCATGATATAGTTTAAATCCATGCATCATAGATATTATAGGCTATAATCTAATGTAATTTTAGATATGACTATAAAAATTGAATATTATCATTCAATGGTAACTATATTAATAACATTTCCATCATTTCTATGTATGAGGAGTGGGGTAATTTAATGCCTTAATCTAAGAGTTCCTAAATATGAGAATTGATATTATACAAGTATTAAAGAATGTAAAATGCATGAGGTTTAATGTGATATAAAGTTATCCTTGTAATGTTGAGTATGACATTGTTTTTAAAACCCTTATTATCAATGAATTTATGAAAAGAGAAATGGGTCATGTTATAACATAGTCCAACACTGACATCCCAAGGTTGATGAGTCCTAAAATTTTTTGGGAGACTAATAAAAAGGAAAATGGGGAATTTTTCAACAAATTCAAATAGAGGTGACCTTGGGAATCAAAAATTCTACTATAAATGAATAAAAATAATTATGGAGAAATAAAATTACATAGGAGTACGATTTTGGATTATATAGATATTTTGAATGACTATGGAAAGAGAATTCCATACTAAAATCATTTGGTAATGGTGGGAATTTTTTTTCACATAGGTTTGACTCATATGTAACGATGATGGATTTTTTATATATATACATATTTTCCTAATATTTATTATTTCTGTGTCACTATGTATCTCAATTTAATGAGAATAAATCTATCTATATTTCTTGGGAGATCACGTTTTCAAGAAAAACCATGTATTTTAATGTCATGTGATGATGATGATGTGGTGACTTATAGTTTTTTATCTTATTACTTGGACCTTAATATCATATAAATGATTATGTAATATAAGGCCTTTATGAAAAATATTTTTTTAGTATGTTTTATTCATGGGAGATGAAATTGTAATCCAATATCTCGTGGGTTCTTGAATTGGGAAAAGTAAAATGGGAAAAATATATGAGGGGTGGCTATAGAACATAGTAATATTGGAGATAAAACATGATTTAATATTGTATTATAGAATATATTGTGTCTATTACAAAGGAAGAATGTAATGATGGTTGATAAAACCATTATTTGGGAGACTTCATTGAATTCCATCTTGGTTATGTTACAAAATTTCTAAACAACAAAATCCCCTATCTAATAGGCCTTGAAATTTTATGGGAGACATAA
The DNA here is from genome assembly GCA_963277665.1 of Viscum album. Classification (NCBI taxonomy): domain Eukaryota; kingdom Viridiplantae; phylum Streptophyta; class Magnoliopsida; order Santalales; family Viscaceae; genus Viscum; species Viscum album. The sequence continues at coordinate 1,719,741,864 of OY728130.1, forward strand.
TCAAATACAATTTGGATTTGTTTTAAAAATGTACGAAAGATGTTCCTCTTGTATCAAACACTCTTTCATTTTTGGATGAAAAAGATTATCAATACCATAATTTTTCTGAGAGCTATTGTATGATGTGGAGAAGGATTACATAGGGATATAACAAGAATATTATTATTGATATTTTCCATTAATTGAACAGTAAATTGAGAAGATCTAACTCATATATAAGATATTATATATATTTGTTTCCTTAGTAGAACATTGAACGTGGGGACCCAATTTTTATACACAGAAGATGATACATTTTTCATATCCATGGGGATAGGCATAATACATGAAACCTAGGTGTCTCTACATATCCTATTGAAATGAGAATCAAGAAAAATGTAGTTATAGAACAGAGGTGTTATATGCTATAAAAACCCAATATAGTGGTCCCCTCATGTGATGCCCACTTTTATCTGTAATTTTATGTCATTGAGGGGAAAACAATAGTGAAGTTGAACATTATAAAACATGGAATGGTGTTCTTCCTTTAAAGGATTTGCATCTAGGCCTATGATAAATTCACATAAACTGATATTCCCATTTCATGTGGGTACCCTTAACAATGTTTCTATGATCACATGATATATTCCAAATGTGAAAAACAATGAAATCAAGTGGTTCTTATTACCACGAATAGGAAATCAAGGGGAAGACATGATCACATTGTATCATGAAATGGTTTAGTCAAGATATATGATCAAGGTGTCCCTTCATATATCATTTGAATGAGAATCCATATATTAATAGTTCTATATGTGTACATTAAAATCATGTTGTTATTAAGAAGGTGAATCAATGAGAATGTGGGAGGATACTCTGGATGGTTCATTGAATAGAAATCCTAGCATCACTACAAATCCTCTGATGACTGATATCAAGGAACACATAGTTATTTAAAGTTAGATCACCACATAAATCATGTTTTCCTAAGGGGAATGTGGATGTTTTATTTTTGATAATAATGATTGGTCAAGATACATATGGTTTGGGTGTCACTATATATCTCATTAGGAATGAAAATCATGCCACCCATATTTCTTGAGGGATGTCGTTGTAGGTCTGACCCATACATAGGGAAGGGGGAATTTTATTTTTCAATTTCTGGCCCCATGGTTATAGATTCGTGTGTCACTATATATAAAATTTAGAATGATAATCAGGTAATTCATAGTTCTAAAATAAATATATGGTGGATATGTTAAACATAGGGCTACGATCCATTGAAACATATATCAAAATGAATCACATATTCTCTTTCTGTAATATGTATATGGAACATTCATTTTTGTGTCCAATGGAAGAAAATGGTTATATATTTTAATATATCATGACTATGATGTTTTTATTTCTAGATTAACAAATTATTTCTCATAATATGATGTCATGTAGTTATGGGTCATAATAATATGACAATATAATGTGACTTCAATGGTTATGCATACATGACCATGATTCTATGTAATTTAATTTCATACAATAAGGTTACCTGTTTCATTTAGTTTATAATCATGATACATGGATGATATTCCTTGATATTTAAGGTCACATCAAAATTATTGACTACATAGTTTAATTTCGTGCATCTAAGATGTGTCTCTCTTTTTCCACATGACGTACATATTGAGAAATCATTCATTGGATGAGGTTCTAATGAGATATACATCAATAAATATAAATGAATATGATCTATTAGAGTGTACCATATATATGGAACAAGTTCCTTTCCACTTTTTATAATGCTTTATAGGCTTCATTCCTAGTATCATTAGGTTTTAGAGGATAAATACTTGATCTCCATGTAGAAATGAATAGAAGAATTGTTTCTTATTAAAAGATCATCCTTTTCTATTTTTATGTATGTCCTTATAATTTATGGTTTGAAATATTCTATTATAAGGTTATTTCAATTACTCTAGTCATTTATGTTATTTCCCATTAATGGATTTCCTATCACATATGACTATGTTGAGTTATGGAAATTTAAACTCAATGGAAAGAACTCATTATATCTAATACACATGTGTATATATGGTTTCCTATGTAATGTTTGACATGTATTCTAGTAGAACCATAATTCATGTAAGAGCTTATTTGGATACTATTTTTTTGTTGGTATACATCATATTTTAGAGTTTGTGTGGTAGGGTATTGTTGAAGGCCTCTATCTGTCCATTATCCACTACATGATAACAAGATGAGTGGTTGGATTTGATATAAAAAATTTGGTACAGCATATCCAACTAAAAAATATTGAAATTGGTACTATTATCCATTATTCTTGTAATATAGACATCAAATATGAAAACTAAATTAGACTCCATGAATAATATGATGATTTTGGACAATAATTCATTGATGTGGACTATGTGGGCCCATTTTGAGTAGAAAATGTTCATAGTAATAATTTATATGAACTGTTTGAATGTGGCAGGATAATATGGACACATTAAATCCATTCAAAATATAAATAATTGGCATGAGAATTCATTTATATTTAGAAAAATTATTGGATTATGGATGAAGTTTTAAAGACCCTGCAATGAATGGAATTTTTTATATTCATTTGTGGAATCATGCATTATAGGGGTCCAAAAAATACATCAGTCTCTACATTTTTTAAGGAATAAAAAACCTTTTCTAGTTAGCACAAAAGGCTCCCTTGTATAATTATTTCATGATAGTAGTCGTATCATTTATCTCGATACATCTGAGAAGTATTCCCTTAAATCATTTTTTATTGCACTTTCTGGTGATTTGTGTCACTATAATGAGTGAAGTTGATTTCCTTTTATAATGACCAGCTCATTATCATTGGATTGAGAGCACAACGAGTCATTACATGGAATTAAGGGACATCACCAATACTCCAATTGTATGAAATAAATGAAAAAGTGGTTCAGTTAAAAGTGGGGGATGATTACCCTTTAGGAATTAATCCAAAAACCCAACAAACCACAACCAAACCATTTACTAAATGATGCATGAAAAAAAGAATGAAAACTAAATAATATTATATATCTAAAAATCATATCAAAGTGTTCAATAGTGGAAGACTGAACTATTATAAAATTAAATAGTAGATAAACAACTCAAGACTCTCATGAAAAAACAAGACTCCATGCACTACAAGCTCCATGATCCACAATCACTGAAAAACCCCAAATATCACGAGTTAGTGATAAAAAAATGGGAAGGGTTTCCACTGCCCATGTCCCATAAGATTATATATAAAAATGGACCAACATTCCAAAGTAGGGTTGAGTATAAAACATAGTAGTTTATCTCCATGGACATCCATACTCATTCCAATAGTATTGAAAACTTATCCACCTTTATATAAAACATTTTATAATTTTTTTTTTACTAAAGCAGTTTTTATCCAAATGTAAACAAGTTCCCAAAACCAATTACAGACAAGTGAAAACAAAACTGAATGACAAATATTTCCATCAAGTAATTTTTCTATAAAAATAAAAAATCAAATCTTAAACCAATTCTTCTTATCATTTTTCATACATATTCTCTAGTTCAAAACACACCCACACAAGCATTCTACGTTTGGAAATTCCATACTCATGAGTCGTCTCTCGTCCAATTAAAATTTTTCCCAATGACACACACCCCAGATAAATATTCATGTCCCTTTTACCCCAATGTTATTCATCTTTTATTAAGGGACCATTAATAATGAACTCACACTAACACCATTAATTACAAATATTTTAATTTCCAAAACAACCCAATTCAATAAAACTAACACTTTATTGAAAACCAAAGCACAACCAAATTTAAAGAAAATATTTAATTCAATAAAAACAAAAATTTTATTTAAAAAATCAATTCCAATTCATGTTCCAACAATTCTAAAGAATAAAGATTTTAATGACATATTTTAAAACCATGATGAAATGAACATTACACAAACACCCAATTTTCTAGATTTCACAACGATCACTCAAAAAGGATCAAAAAAGTGTTAAACATCTAGATAACAATAAATTCACATATAAAATTTAATTTTAATGAATTCCAATTAGTTATAATAAATGGTGTCAGGAAATAAGTCTCATGCCTTGAAAATTGTGACAAAAACCACATCAAACGAACAACACACAAGAAAACCAGGTCGATTCTCCAATAACCCACCTTTGATCTATACTCCTATAAAGATCATGAAGAAATCTTAAAATGTTTGGCATACAAAAAAATGATCATCCTATAATGGGAGAAGATATAAGAAACCAATATAATAGAAGAAGTATATCAAAGTATATCGAATAAACTGATCATGAACAGTGATGAACGATCACATACCTCCAGAATCCATCTTTGATTCACCCTGGGAAGACTTTAAATCACCTTTGGGAAGATGGGAGAACCTTAGTTGGCCATATGAGAAGAAAAAAACCCAATTTATGGCTATTTAGAGACAAAAAATATCCACATCAAGGAAAAACGTTTGGGATCTACTTTTTTAGTATCTCACATAAACCATCTTCACAGTTATTTTGTGATGTTAGATAAACCGTGTGTTAATCATGCGTTAAGTACTACCTCAGAAGTGCCTCACATGGATTCCTCACATGGTCTCTCTAACCATACTCTAACTATTCTAGAGAAACTACATCAGGATGACTATTTCACATGGTTTGGCGGTACAGTTTGGAAAATTGTGTGCCGCCCGTGAAAAATCTATTTAGCCAAAAAAACACTTAAAATATTCTCACAACTCACTCATCCATAAAATTTAATCATTATAACCATAATATAATCATGTAAGGGTTAAATACCAAAAACTAGAGGTACTAAATTCTCCCAAAAATTAATCTTTTCATCCTCGGAAAGTGGAAAACCTTCACTCATCTGAAAGAGATTTTACCACTACCCTGTCATTTCCTTTTTCACATTCCCAAGTATCTTCTTGAATATGATCGTGCGTCCATAAAACCAACAGATGACAGATGTTATTTTCTCACAAAACTCCCTCTTTCTTATCCATGTGACGACCCATCCTCAGGGCCCGTGTTGTGACTACCCCAAGCCCGCCTTCCATAAGACAGGGGCAGGCGACAAGCACCAAAGGCGTAAATCAAAATAAAAAGGGAAGGAATTGCCTTTATATATGTGAAAAACACAACAAAGTACAAGTGGAAGCTAACACTAAGTAAAGCAGTAAACAAGTGTGTTGGAAATACTAAGGGGCCGGAAATACAAGCCCAACAGAAAGGTACAACTACAACTGAAAGTAAAGTACAACTCAAAGGACAACAGCAGAAAGGTGACAAGAAGCTCCTAGATCATCCACCGTGGATCCTTCCTGAAGGGTAGGTATAGATGACCTCCACAGCACTCCGCGTTCGACCGTCCATCCATCCATCTCCTCCAGGTACCGACTCATCGTGAGATCCACCTCCGGGTACTTTCCAGCTCAACAAGCCTCAACTACGATCAGTGTTGTCCGTCTTCTGCAACAAACACAACGAGGTGTGGGCGTAGCCCGTGTAGGGATGGGTATAACGATACTCAGTAGGTACCCCAAGACCCTCATGGTTTCCCTAAAATCCAACAGGATAAACCAAAAATAAAGATCTCAAGGGATAACCTTTACTTAGGTGTATGCCCTTACAAACACCTATGTTATCAAGTAACCCATCTCAATAATGAAGAAACCCAAAGGTTATGAAATCAATGATAAACCACTACTTAAGTATATTCCCATACATATACCTATGTTATCAAGTGACCGATCTCAATCACGAGGTAAACAAAAATTCATTGACTCAAGTCAAACCAGGATTTAAACATGTTGTCAAAACCATGACTACTGGAGAACTCCTCCTCTGTCGAGCACAGTAGTCCTGTCACGACTCCGAGGTGCTACTCACTAACCTTAGATTGCTGAAGTACTCCACCTGTCAAGTACTATGGGCATCCTACTACAACAATTGCATCCCACCATGGGTCTGCTGCTACAACCAAGCACACCCCCTCATAGCCTACAGAGGTACTCCTTCTGTCGACTACTGCGGGTATGCCGCTAAAACCAAGCACTCCTCTACCAAGGGTATGCCGTTACAACCATGGTAACCCAACTGGGCTATCCAAATCACTCTAAGCTGATCTATCAGCAGTCGTCAAGTCTCAGCCAGCTTCTAGGTCCCTACACTCTGCTAGCTCGTCACCGGGAATTTCCGCTCCATGATCTAGTAGTCGATACTCCAAGTATCACAAGATTCCATTAAGAAGTACCCCAAAGGTTTTCCACATCTTAGGAAACTCAACACAGTAGACGGCGCGTCAATCGGACACTCGGTTTGTGTGTTATTAGCCTTTTCGTCCCGGGGGCCCGGTTGGTTTTGTGTACAAACCAACCCGATTGTATCTCAACTATACCCCGAACTCTCATAGGGTATACTCAAAGGGAATGTTTCTCAACATGATCAACAACGCCACTGACAGTTCGTCAAATGGACGTCTGGTCTGAAATATATCGGCTTTCTATTCCAGGGGCCCAGTTGGATTTCAGGTACAATCCAACCCGTCCCTACTCCAACTGCACCCAAAGCTCAGGTGAAGTATGCCAAAAGAATCTCCTCATCAAGAGAAATCTAACAAAGTTGACGACACGTCAATCGGACGTCCGGTACTTAAGTTATAAGTGTTTCCGCTCCGAGGGCCCAGTTGGTTTCGGGTTCGAACCAACCCGGTCATACTTCAAATGACACCATTTAATGAAACCGGTTACACCATTGCAATCTATACCCAAAAACACATGAGAGGGACTACCCATGGGTCCAAAACGGATAGTCAGTGAAAAAGTTGAATTTCACCGCAACATGCGCGAACCAGGCCTCTTGGGGGCCGTGCCTCGACCTCAACATAAATATCCAAAATTGTTCTTGAAACATCTCTCTTAATTCCAAGGTCACAACCTCGCAGACGGTTTAACTTTCTGACACCGTATGAGACAGATATGTCCAATACAAGATCCCGTAATAATAATATTATTATTATTATTTGGTGTTTCATGGGCCCGAGCCATGAACCAAAATTTAGTATTCAAAATTAGACTTAAATCGACAGTATTGATGTTAGGATTAGATTTCCACTGACGTCAAGCCAATCGGACGTCGAACACAGGAGTTATGGCGGGTCAAAGATTTAATAATATTATTAAATATATTATTTTCCGAGCGCTTCAGGTAACCGATCCAAAAACCCAAAAAAGACATTCCATATTGGACTCATAAATTCTGTCTTGAAGTCAGGGTCACACTGCCACAGATGGTTCGTGAAACTGAGGTCGCACGAAGAAGATACAGTCAAAACAGTGTTTTATCAACAAAATTAATAATAACAATATTTTATTATTATTATTATTAATTATTTACATATTTATCTTTCTAACTCAAAAATCAATCATGATTTTGGACTCCTTGTGCACTGGAATTCATCCCCAAAACCCCCATTTATCATTTATTACTCTTTTGATTTTATCCCCACTATTATATTATAAATCATCTCTCTCTCCAATATCATTTACTCATCCACGATTATGTTATCCCAATTAACACCCCAATCACCCGGCCACCTTCGACATGGCCAGAACCGCCACCACCTTCACCTGCTCACCGCATCTCTTGGCCCCCCGTCCGCTTGTCGTGCCACCTCCCATTACCACGCAGATTACCCCATACCGCCGCACATCAAGAACTAGTTGGTTGTGGGTCCGGACTTCTTCGTAGTCTGTACCCACCACGTTAGTAGTTCGAATAAACACCCAAAAAAATATTATTCCATGCTCGAGGGAAAGAATAATTTAAACAGAAATAAAAAAAACCCTACCTTGAAATTGACACCGCACGTCGTCGAGTCGCGGAAGATGGACGTCACGGTAGTCAGGTGTCGCGAAAGAACGGTGTCGTCCCGTCAACATTGGAGGAAGAGTTGTTCACATAACCGATTCTTTCCCACAACAGTGTCTCCACTCTTAACACGGAGGAAGAAGAAGGTTGGTGAAAGAAATGCTTCCGGTTCTTCAAGTCATGTAGCATTCTTCGGGTTCTTCGTGGAAGAACTCTCCCTTTCAATATCTTCAACGTGCTCCCAACACCGCAACTGCCAAAACAAAATAATAGCCTAAGCTATTATTTAATTCTCCCAAGATATAACATTTCTATAAAATTCAAAAAAATTGAAAAAGACTATTGAATTAAATATGGAATTTGAGCTGGAAACTTTAATGGAAGGGAGTTGGAAAGGCTTCATATAATTAAATGGAGGTGTTGTCAAAATAAATAAAGGGATTGTTAAGGGGGGGGGTTTAAGGGAGGTGAAGTTTTAGGTCTCGTGTGGGTCTCACCTCACAAATATCCTCCCATAGGAGGTTATGTGGGGTGTGGGCCCCACCCCTAACTTCTTCTTAGAGGATATAACCACCCAAATAAATAAAATGGCGCACAACCATTGTATTTATTTATTTTTAAAAATCACCAAAATTTAACGTTCAACCCTCATAAAATGCATCTTCGGTAAAGGTCCCCTTAAGTGAATTCAAGTACTGCAAGTTCATCGGTGTCCTCGGATTTCAATTTCGAGCACTGGTTCAAAAGGTATAAAATTTTTAACATACGTTTACTAAACGTACCAAAAAAAGATTGGAAAAATAATATATGTCACCCTCGACCCACTGCGGTAAAGGATAGGCTCTGCCTAGGTGAAACACGCCCCAACAAACCCAACGGTACCCTCGGATATTCAATCCGAGTTACCTTTTTGATGTTATGAATTTTCAATAGAATAATTACTATTTAATTACTTTATTTGTGGCCAAAAACTAACTTTTTATGGTGGCTCGCACTGGCCAAAGTTAGTATCCTCTTAAATAAAGCATTCCCTCACGAGTTCAGCGGTGGTCTCAGATTATTAATATGAGCTACCATTTGTGTGTTATAAGAATTTGAAAAATAAAATAATTTATTTTATTATTTTATTTACGGTTAAGACATTTTTGGGATTTCTTATAGGAGGCCCATGCCGACTAAACTTATGTCGCGCCTAGGGTAATACCACCATCCTGAGCACTATAGTGCCCTCAGATTTCTGATTCGAGCAACTGTTCAAGAGTTATTCCACTTTTTCAAGAAAACTGCTTACGCGCATTAATTTAATCTTAACAAAACTTCAACGGATCATTTTGGGCACTCCACGCATCTGAACCTTCCGCTCTCATGTGCTCTCCAAGAGGTTCCTGTGCTGCATGGGGTTTCCTTTTCACTAACCAAGGAAAACCCTTCCCGTCATTGTAAGTAAACCACAACCTTTTTGCCTAATACCATCAATCCGTGTATGAACTGTGGTTGCCCAGTCCATACCCAAACTAACGTCGTAAGGCCTTGACGCTGCCACCAAGAGGTTCCAACCGAAACTCATGCCTCAAGGGTCAGATTATGCCTGTCAGCGTAAGTGTGTTTATCGAGACTCCTCTCAAATGTATCTCCAGATGTGAGGGTCAAGTCAATATTTTTAACCGGAAACTCTAGGTCTGGGACAAGATTCTTGGAAGGAAGGAATGATTGGTACCTATGTTTATTGATATGGCAGCTTGTAGTAGACACATAACGTAACTCAAATCATTCATAGAGACCTTGGGTCACACACTGTGCCCACATGAAGCTATTCTCTTCCCGTTCCCTTCATTTTCCCGAGCCTGGCAGGGACTATAAAGGCGGGTGGTTGTAACATGTCGAAATGTACACCACCTCATGCTGCTCTACAAGCTCTGCTTTCATGTCTACTGCTATGAAGATTAATCTGTTCTTAACACTTCCTATTCTTAAAACATTTTAGACGCCCAAGTATCTAAGACTAGCACCAGTTTTTATCTTCCCCCTGCTAACATTCACTGGAAAAAACAGATCAGCCAAAGAACATTCAACCACAAAGGTTCTCTCTAGCACCCTAACATAAGTAGGAATTTATAGATCAAAGTGTGCTTAATCAGATATCGTTAAACACACCTCGCTCAGAGGTCCGAGCTCTAAAGAACTAATCATATCATAGTCTTAAAGTACCATGAACGATCGGTACACCTCAATGAATACTCATCTACTGACATGTCATCCTGTTGAAGCTGTATAAGTTATAGAAAACTCTCAGCCACCTCCGCAAGCCAGTCGTCATCCACCTATGAGTCGAACTCGCCTCGGAACCTGAGAGGTATCTGATGATGAAACATGTGTAAGGTAAAAATCCTACATGCGTCATCTATCGGTACTGCCAGTTGTAACTGCTTTCCAACATGTAGTGATATAGCTGGAACACTAACCAAATGTACTATCTCAGGCATCAGTCCATGTACTGAAGCCTCATCAATATGTGGACCAAACTCATGGTCACTCACTGGGAAACACCAGTAGTTAGGATCACCATCTTCTTTACTAGCACTAAACAAGGTGTAGATCTCTAGAAATCTTCTCTATCCAGTCCACTACTGCCTGGTAATATGTATCGCCTCGTAACCTCGGAGGCCTCTGCTACTAGAACTCGTACAATGTGCTCTGCCAGCATGCACCATCCACTAGAATGGATGGTGGGATCTGCTTTCTAATGGGTTGTGGTGCTGTTGGTACACCACCCGAATGAGCCAACATAGAAAGAGGGCCCTACACCATAGCCTCATCGCTCGGTCAGCCGTCATCGAGTACTCTCTCAGAAACTCCAACTGATTGTCTGTGTGGAGAAATCCTAAACAGACGTGACAAGGTCAAACGATTTAAACCTGGTAAGATGACCTAGTTTGAGATGACTCAAAGAAAACTTTTGAAACACACACACAATCAGTGTTTTCGTTCACTAAGTCAGAAATCAGTAGTCAGGGTCCTGGTGTAGGAATACGTCGGCCGGCACACCAACACTGGACTCTCTTAACTGAAAACCGAACTTAGTACCCTTAACACTATTTCATCACAGAACGAAAATATCAGAGTCATAAGATCTACGGTAGAACCGACTCCTCTAATACCAATTTGTCACGACCCTTCCTAAGGGCCCGTGACGTGACTACCCCAATCCTGTCTTCTATAGGGCAGGGGCTGGTGACTAGCACCAAATGCGTAAATCCCAATAAAAAGGGAAGGCATTGAATTTATAAATGACAACAACACAATAGAGTATAAGAGGAAGATAACACTAAGTAATGAAATAAACAAGTGTTCTAGAAATACAAAGGGTCTAGAAATACAGGCCCAACAGAAAGGTACAGCTACAACTGAAAGTAATGTCAAACTCAAAGGAAAACAGCTGAAAGGTGACAAGAAGCTCCTGGATCATCCACCGTGGATCCTACCTGAAGGGTAGGTATAGATTTCCTCCACATCACTTTGTCTTCGACCGACCGTCCATCTGACTCCTCTGGGTACCGACTCATCATGAGATCCACCTCTGGGTACCGTCCACATCAACAAGCCTCAACTACGATCAGTGTCGTCCATCGTCTTCAACCAACACAACGAGGTGCGTGCGTAGCCCATGCAGGGGTGAGTTTAACGATGTTTGTTAGGGACCCCAAGACCCTCAATGTCTCAATAAAATCTAACAACGATAAACCACAAAAAAATATCTCAATGGATAACCTTTACTTATGTGTATTCCCTTACACACACATAAGTTATCAATTAAACCATCTCAATCATGAGGAACCACAAAGGTTATGAAATCAACTGATAACCAATACATAGGTATATGCCCATACATATACCTATGTTATCAAGTGACCCATCTCAATCATGAGGTAAACAAAAAAGTCATTGACTCAGCTCAAACTAGGATTTAAACATGATGTCGAAACCACAACTGCTAGAGAACTCCTCCTCTACCGAGCACAGTAGTCCTGTCACGACTCTGAGGTGCTACTCACTATCATTAGACTGCTGAAGTACTCCACATGTTGAGTACTGTGGGCATACTACTATAACCAAGAGCTTCCCACCATGGGTCTGCCCATACAACCAAGCGCACCCCCTCAGAGCCTACAGAGGTACTCCTTTTGTCGAGTATCGTGGGTCTGCTTCTACAACAAAGTGCTCCTCATCCATGGGTATGCCGCTACATCCAAGTGCACCCCACTGGACTATCTGAATCACTCTGAGACGATCGATCAGTAGTCATCAAGTCTCAGCCTGCTACTAGTTCTCTGAACTCTGTTAGCTCATCACAGAGAGGATCCGCTCCACGAGCTGCTGTTCGATACTCCATGTATCACAAGGTTCCTTGAAGAAGTACCCCAAAGGTTTTCCACGTCTTAGGAAACTCAACACAACAGACGGCCTGTCAATCAGACACTCGGTCTGTGTGTTATTAGCCTTTTCATCCCGGGGGCCCGGTTGGTTTCGTGTACGAACCAACCCAATCGTATCTCAATTGTACCCCAAACTCTCATAAGGTATACTCAAAGGGACTGTTTCTCAACGTGATCAACAACGCCACTGACGGTTCATCAAACGGACCTTCGGTCTGAATGTTATCGGCTATCCATTCCATGGGCCCAGTTGGATTTCAGGTACAATCTAACCCGTCCCTACTCCAACTGCGTCCAAAAATCAAGTTAAGTATGCCAAAAGAATCATCTTAACAAGAGAAACCTAACAAAGTCGATGATATGTCAATCAGACATCCGGTCCTTAAGTTATAAGTGTTTCCGCTCTAAGGGCCAGGTTGGTTTCGGGTTCGAACCAACCCGGTCATACCTCAAATGACAATGTTTAACAAAACCGGTCACACCAATGCGATCCATATGGAAAGACACACGAGATGGACTCCCCATTGGCCAAAAACTGAGAGTCGGTGAAAAAGTTGCATTTCACCGCAATACGCGCGTACCGAGCCTCTTGGGGCCCACACCTCGACCTCAACTAAAATATCCAAAATTGGTCTTGAAGCATCCGTCTTAATTCCAGGGTCGCAACCTCACAGATGGTTCGACATTCCTACACCGTATGAGAGAGATATGTCTGATACAAGATCTCGTAATAATAATAATAATATTATTTGGTGTTTCGTGGGTCCGAGCCACAAAACAGAATTTATTATTCACCATTAGACATGAATCTACCGTATTGATGTTAGGATTACATCACCACTGACGGCAATCCAATCGGACGTTTCACGCATGAGTTATGGGGGGTCAAAGATTTAATAATATTATTAAATCTATTATTTTCCGAGTGCTTCAGGTACCTGATCCAAAAACCCAAAAAAGACACATAATATTGGACTCATAAATTCTGTCTCGAAGTCAGGGTCACACTACCACAGACGGTTCGTGAAACTGAGGTCGCACGAAGAAGATACAGTAAAAACAATGACTTATCAAGAAAATTAATAATAACAATATTTTATTATTATTATTAATTATTTACTTATTTATCTTTCTAACTCCAAAATCAATCACTATTTTGGACTCCTTGCACGCTAGAATTCATCCCCAAAACCCCCATTTATCATTTATTTCTGTTTTGATTTTATCCCCACTATTATCTTATAAATCATCTATTTCTCCAATATCATTTACTCTTCCACGATTATGTTCTCCCAATTAGCACCCCAGTCACCCGGCCTCCTACCACATGACCAGAACCGCCACCACCTTCTCTTGCCCACCGCGCCGCCGCAGCGCCCCTGGCTACCTGCACCGGTGCGCCTCAAACCAGCTGCATCACCTGGCCCCCCGTCCGCTCACCGTGCCACCTCCCTTTACCACGCACTCGACCCCGCTGCACATCAAGAACTAGTTGGCGATGGGTCTGGACTTGTTTGTAGTCCATACCCACCGCGTTAGTAGTTCGAATAAACACCTAGTAGATTATTCGTCCATGCTCGAGGGGAGGAATCATGTAAACCTAAATAAACAAACAAAAACCCCTTTCTCGAAATTGACGTCGCACGTCGTCGAGTCGTGGAAGATGGACGTCACGATAGTTGGGCGTCGCGAAAGAACAATGTCGTCCAGTCAACATTGGAGGAAGAGTTGTTGACGTAACCAACGCTTTCCCGTAGCAGTGTCTCCTCTCTTAACACAGAGGAAGAAGAAGGTTGGAGAAGAAATGATTCCGGTTCTTCGAGTCATGGGGCGTTCTTCGCGTTCTTCATGGAATAACTCTCCCTTTAAATATCTCCAACATGCTCCCAACACCGCAAGTGCCAAGAAAAATATCCTTTGCAATTATTTTCTTCTCCCATGATATAACATTTCTATCATATACAAATTAATTCAAAAAGACTATTGAATTAATTATGGCATTTGAGTTGGAATCTTTAATGGAAGGGAGATGGAAAGGCTTCACATAATTAATGGGAGGTGTTGTCAAAATTAATAAAGGGAGTGTTAAAGGGGTGTTCAAGGGAGGTGAAGTTTTTGGCCTCGTGTGGGTCTCACCTCACAAATATCCTCCCATGGGAGGTTATGTGGGGTGTGGGCCCCACACCTAACTTCCTCTTAGAGGATATAACCAGCCAAATAAATAAATTGGTGCACAACCATTTTATTTATTTATTTTTACTAATCCCCAAAAATAAACATTCAACCCACATAAAATTCAACTTCGGTAAAGGTCCCCTTATGTGAATACCGGCACTGCGAGTTCATCAGTGCCCTCATATTTCTATTCTGAGCACTAGTTCAGAAGTTGTAAAAATCCGAACGTATGTTTATTGAACGTACCCGAAAAAAAGTTTGAAAAATTAATATATATCACCCTCGACCCACTGTGGTCAAGGTTAGGCTCTGCCTAGGTGAAACACGCCCCAATGAACCCAACGGTACTCTCGAAGCTTCAATCCGAGTTACCGTTTAGATGTTATTAATTTCACAATAAAATAATTGTCATTTAATTATTTTATTTTTAGCTAAAAACTAACTTTTTCCGATGGCTCTGGCCAGCCAAAGTTAGTATCTTCTTAAATAAAGCATGCCCTCATGAGTTCATTTGTGGTATCTGATTTTTAATCCGAGCTACCAGTTGTTAGTTATAAGCATTTGAAAAACAAAATAATTTATTTTATTATTTTATTTATGGTTACGCCATTTTTTGGATTTCTCATAGGAGGCCCATGCCGAATAAACTTAAGTCTCACCTAGAATAATATCGCCATCCTGAGCGCAACAGTGCCCTCATATTTTTGATCCGAGAAACCGTTCAAGAGATATTCCACTTCATTCAGGAAAATTTCTTACACGCGTTAATTTAATCTTAACGAAACTTCAATTGATCATTCTGGGCACTCTGGGCCTCAGAATCGGGCGCCGTCAGAAAACATAAACTCATAAAATTCAAAAGTATTTAATAAAAAAAATCTTTGAAATTTCCAGGCTTTTACAATCCACATCTGTACCGAGATAAGTATCAATGAAGCATCTAGATCTAGGTCAATATGATCCCAATTGATCACTTGGTCAAGATCAGGCTGATTCTTTTTCAACTAAGATACATGGAACACATTATGCATAGAACTAAACAGTGGTGGAAATTCCAAAAAATATTCCACCATTCCAACTCATTCTAGTATCTCTAAGGGTCAAATGAATCTATGATATAATATTCACTACTCCTCAAAACAATGATTCCCATGTCTTAGAGAGATCATCAATAACACATGATCACTCACCAAAAAATGACAACAGACTTCGACGGTGAACCACATAATAATTTTGATGACAATGATATGTCTCCATCCTATTTTTAATAAACTAAATCTTCTATGTTGTATCTTGTACAAGGCTCAATTCAACTTGTGAAGTCTCACACGTTTCCACCCAACACAAGGGAAAATGGAAAGGAATCCCTTAAAGTGCTTCAAACAGAGCCATGTGTATCTAGGTCTTATAGTTGTTATTATATAAGAACGCCACTAAGGTTATATGATCCTCCAATGAGCCACCAAAATCCATTACAGAATCTTGAAACATGTCTTCTAATGTCCTGTATTTTACTCTCAGAGTAGCCATCTGTTTGAGGATGATAATCCACACTCATAGTCAACTATGTCACAAAGTATTTTTGTACGGATTTCCATAAACAAGAGGTGAAACTCAGATCTTTGTCAAAGACTACTTAAATTGGTATACCATGACTCTTTAAAACTTCGTGGATATGTATTTTTGACAGATCCTCTGTCACATGAGTTTCACAAAGATGGACAAAATGGGAATACATAATAAGATGATCTATTATCACCCATACAACATCATCTTTCCAAACTATTCAAGGAACACATGTAAAAAAATCCATTGATATCTTCTCTTATTTCCACATTGTGATAGGATATGACTGAATCATACCTGATGATATTTGATTATCTTCTTTAACCTGCTGACAAGATAATTATAGCGAGACGAACTCGGCCACTTTCCGTTTCATGTCGCTCCACCAAAACATCACCTTTAACACCTCATACATATTTTGTGTTCATGGTTGTACATGCCATCATGAATGGTTTTAATCATGAAGGAGTTTATTATGATAGGATAAATGTACAACAATCTGATATCTAAATCACAAAACTAATCTCCCATCTTATTTACATCCCACAATGATTTTCCTTCCATTGAGTTCGAACTTATTACTAGAAATTCTCAATTATATGTTTGTTCCTATTTGAAAATATTTACCAAATATAGAACAAGCATATAATAGAATAAAACCGCAATATCACATCAGTTTTTGACATTCCACAATCATGTCGGCTAGGACCAACATTAACTGCCAATCATCTGAAGATTCTTTTTCCAACTGAGAATATAACATTCGGCCAAATGTATCTACCACAAAATTTACTTTCCCTTGTGTATTTATCAAGTCAAAGTCAACAGTTTTTAGATATTAAATCTCTCACCATTTCCATAGATTCAATTCTCAATATGTGAAAATTTATTTCAATCATATTTGTTCCATAACCCAAATACATTTCTCAACAAAGAAATAATGTATCCATGTTTTTAAATACTGGATGACTGAAGATAATTTCAAAACAAAATTGCTTAATTCTTCTAATTCACCTTCAACTAACATTAACCATAAGCAACCACATGGTCTACTTTCATGAGAATAAAATCCAAACCTGATCTTGAAGCATCACAATACACCACACACACTAGTCATAATTCTTGAAAAACCAATATATGTTTTTATATAAGACGATCTTTTAGTTCATCGAAATACTTATAAAATTATTTTTTCCATTTTAATGTATCAATATTCTTTATCAAATTTATCACTGTTGAATCTAGTCATGAGAAATCATACACAAATCATCTGTAGCAAAAAACTAGACCATGAAAGCATAGTTTCTTAAAGGAATTATTTGGTGGTTATCATGAGATAACGACCACTATCTTTTCAGGATTAATATAATTTTTTTTTTCAAAAATGACATGTCCAAGAAGACATACTTCTTGTATCAAAAAATAACACGTTGATAATATGGCATACAAACGGTGATCTAACAGGATTTTTAACACTATTTTTATGTGATCTTCATGTTTAGTCATTGTCATTGAATACCCTAAGATTTCATCCACAAGAACCCCCACAAAAGAATCAAGATATCACAAAAATACTTGATTCATCAAAGACATGAAGACCGTGGGTTCATTCATTAGACTGAACGTCATGAATTCATATTCATAATTTCCATATCTGATTCTAAAAGCTTTCTTTATAATATCATCCTCCCAAACTCACAATTAGTGACATCCTAATTGCAAGTCAATCTTGGAGAACAACTAATCTCCCCATAATTGATCGAACATATCAAAAATTATTGTAAGTGGATATATATTAATTATCATAACTTAGATAATGTTAAGAAATTCAACATACAAATAAATAGTTCCATCTACATTATTTACAAACAAAACTGTTGATGACAATAGAGACGTACTTGGTCGAATAAAATCCTTCTATTCTTGATCCACTAACTCAACTTTCAATTCCTGTGACTCGTTTGGTTCCATCCTATAAGAAAAAAGTAAAATAGGGATGGTCCCCAAAAATATATCAATAACAAACTCCACTTACATTGTCAAACCCTGACCCCAGTTACACAGAGTCGGTGCATTATTTTAATTCATTGGCATGATTACAAGGAATCGCGTCTTGAAGGACTGATCAGTTTAGCAGTCTTGAAAAATAGATTACATAAATTAATGTTAGATTAAACATTACAAACTAAAAAATAACAGAAATAATACTTTGATAACAACATTAATCCCCAAGCTTAACCCTATTAATCAATCATAATACACTTCTTGGAATCCTGGGAAAATGAAACATAACAAAGAGGTTATCTCAGATTCTCGGTAATGGTAAATAGTTTAGCGGAAGTTGTAAACATTTAAGGCAAGATGTGTGATAAAAACAACATCCTTTTTAAACATAAACTTGAACATAATATGGAAAAAATAAATCAAAAATTACCATATAAACATGCACATGAAAATTATACTTGTCGAATAATCACATGGAATAACAAATTTCATAATGAGGGAATGCCTAACGTCGGACATCATTTCCACATAGTCAAGGCCTCTGGGAAATACTAAAAATATTTTTTTTTGTCAAGGCATTTTTCCAAGACACTAGTTTGTCTCATTAGACATACTGATGAATCGAGGATCTATAGCGGTCTCCACCCTTCACTTACTAAGTCCAATGCATTCCTCATATGAATTGGTTTAAGAATGACCTAACCATTCGTATTAAAACAAGCATACAAAATGTCAATAATTTATCCATAAACAATGAATGGTATAAAAATAACCCATCCACAGTAAAACATATCACAAAACATCAATACTATATGGAAGTTTTATATCATAATAAATCAACTTCTAATAAGCTTAAAATCCATCAAAGGATATTGACATTGATGAAATCAAAACTATTTTAGAGAAATATCTCTTTTTATGAAATAATTTAAATGTAACATAATTATAAAATAAAACATTTAATTTGAAAATATTCTTATAATATTGTGCGGGAAGCATTGATGATTTTATGATGGCGGAAAATAGCCGCACCTCCTGTATAAGTTAAAAAAAGACATTCTTACCTTAATTCTGTCTAAAAGGATAAAAAGGACCTTGTTTGGAAAATGACGAAAAGATTTATTTATAAATTTATTATAAAATTTCAAAAAAAGTTATAGATGACTTTAACACATAGTCTACAAAATAGTATTAATGTTTTGAAATACATTTTTAAGAAACATTGATGTGGATGATAAAGATTTCCTAGTAGATAATTACGTATAAACAACCTCGGATAATGAAGAGATTATAGAATTAACCCTTACCATTAACATTCCATTAGTCGAGGGTATGTTTAACCACCTATATGAAGATCATATTATATTATTAAATTATACCAGAATCATATTAATATTTATGATATCATACATGATTCATTTATGACTTTATACTACCCATTTATAATAATTTCCACGTTAAATTAACATTTCGGGTAATAATCAATTTCTTTATCGTACATGTTTTAACTTGTTACCCTTGATTGTATCACATAGATCAAGATTTAAATACTTCCAGAATATAAAACATGATTTATATATCATATATATTTATTATATAAATATGTATAATAGACATATATATGAAATGAAAAAACAATTTATGCAGATGATTGTCCGTATGTACGAATAAACGTTGTTTCCATTTTTATATCGTATTGAACGGAACTGAGTGAATAAGATATATGTATATACACACAAACATATATATATATATCCAGTATCATTATAATGTCATATATTACATACTTATTAGTAATATATATTTTTATAATCATCAATGAATGGTGAACGTGGAAATGAATCTCATCATGTCGTGGAGACGGTAATCCGTACGTATGCATGAGCGACAATATCATTTCCATAAAAGTGTGTAATTGGATGGAGTATTAATTTTACAGTGACATTAGAATGTTATTTTCATTATTTATATACACATTACTCATCATTATATCCATCCTAATAACATAGTGTTGAATAAGAAATTATACCACGTCGTGGAGACGGTAAGCCGTACGTACACACGCATGGTGACATTGTCATTCATAATATGGATAGAATGATGAATATAGTTGTTCCATATTTATAATAACATCATATTATATATAATATACTGAATTTATTACTTTATAATGGATAAAAAAATGAAATAGTAAGTGGAAGCAGAAGAGAACTTGAAAGAGGGTGGTGAAATCATTACCTCTTCTTCGGGTTCTTCCTTTTGATTTGTTCAAAAGGGCTCCATAGAATGGATTTATGACCTAATAAAGGCCTCTAGGATAAATTTATGATAGTTGGTAGGGTATTTGGGCAAGGGTTGGCCAATCTAAATGGCATTGGAAGTATGAATTTGAGATAAGGGAAGTAGCCTTTTATAAGAGGGGTGAGGGGCACCTTTGAAAAAACATGAAATAAAATTTTATAATAAATTTATATTCGATTTATAATGGCTCCAAAGTGACATATTTTTAGTATAGGGTGGGAATGGTTTGAAATAATCTCATCCAATTGGTTTTAGACATGTTTATGTTAGAATTTTAACTATACCATTTGGATTTAACTCTATGTAAAATAATTTAACTTTTACCATGTATTCTTGTATTCTTACACTATATTGTTAAAAAACATACTATATACATCTAATAAATCAGAAATTATTTCATTATTGTCATATATATTATTATATAATTATTTTTCCTGAAAATTAGTTATTTAAAACCATTATATAAATTAATACCATAATATTTGTTTTAAAAACTATTTTATGTCAATTTTGACACTATTTGGTATTTATTTTTTGATAAAATAATAACAACATGATTACATCAAAAAAAATAAATTTAATCAATCGTAACATGTCATATTAACCTATATAATTCTTGTATTACATAAAAAATTAAAATTATATTTATTTTAATATTTATAATACCATTTATTTGATTCTTTCATTAATAGGGTAATTACTCCATCATCATTTTGTCATTAATAAATTAAATTATATAATCTATAAAAATATAAATAAAATACCATTATGTAGGTATATTTTTTATATTTCTAATTAATATTTATAGTCAATTTTATCTTATTTTTAACTCTATATAAAAAATTGTTTAGTTATTAAACATTGATTTTAACTCTTTTAACTATTCTTTAAATAAAATAAAAATAAATGTATTAATCTATTCCTAGTGGACCTAAAGGATAATATTTTACTCATAACGTTGTTTTTGGTCTAATTACACTTATCCAATAGAATTAGTACATGTTTTAGGGTAATAATAATATCATTTTTACCCTTAATTACCCTATTTACTTTTAACCATAGTAAATAAAGGTAAAAAAGTTACTATTCACCCAATGTTATTTTTATCTTATTGAACCACATTTTACTTAGTGATATCTACCGTGTCTCTCAGAGTTTTGAAATTCCAATCACAGATGCGGTAAAATTTAGTTTTTTTTTAATTCACAAATTCTCTTATGAGGTTGGTAAAAGACAGTGACAAGTTCTATAAAAAATTTTATATATCTAAAATTATTATAAATTGACATCAATGAACTACATTGAAATTATATATATATTATGTATCTTTTTTGACCTAAAATAAATTTAAATAAAATATATAATTACTTAAAAAAATATTTGGTTTTAAATGATAACTCACTATTTTTTCACTATTCATAAAAAATTAGTCGTTTTCAGAAAAATACCAAAAATTAACCCTAGGATCATTTATATATTCCTAATCCAAAAATGAAGTCTATTTTACCAAATTAAAATCATATAAGTTGCACTTATTAATTTAAAATTAATTCTCTTTGTCAAAACAAATATCATGTTTTTAAAAAACAATAACAATCAAAAGATTAACACTTTTTTATGTATAATTTTAATGTGAAGTTAATTCCAATGACCAACATTGGATTAAAGGGAAAAAATATAATATAATTATACTTAAACAAATTAAAATGTATAATTCAACACTATAAATTATTTTGATTAAAAGGCTGTTTTCAGTTAAAATATAGTATTTTTAACTATTCACCCAAATATGAAAGTTATCAAAAAAACACCATAAATTTATTGAGACTAGATTCTTATGTACCGATTATAAAGAAGAACATTATTTAGTCAAAATGAATATATAAAAGATTAAAATATTGGATTTACAAAGGGTTCTCCAATAAAAGTGGGTAAAATTAAATGTTTTTTAAAATAATTCTTTTTATCTGAAAAAAAATAGATTTTGTTCTTACATTATGTATAAGAAACTCATAATATGGATTATAAAATTATAAGGATTATATAATGTCCAAAATTCAGTTAATACTATTCATAACCTCTTTTGAATGGCTAGTTTGGTATGTCGTGATGTACATGAACTATGTGTTGCATTTAGTGCAAGTTATTGCATTACATTGATGAAATAACGTACTATGAAATTTTGGGGTGTTACATTCTTCCCTACATCAATAAATTATGTCCTTGAAATGTGAAATTATTCTTCGAAAATAGAAAATACATTTGTTTTAAAACCCACATAAGCAATTGGGTTCATAAAATTTATTCTCAATAATAGGAAAATGAGAATGAAAATGTCACCACCAAATTATGATCCCGATTAGGAGATCATTGGTGGAAATTAGAGGCACATAATTGGAGGAAAAAAGTAAATTTTATAGGGAGTGATTGAGGTCATCAATCACAAACAATTGTATAATTGTGGGCCTTAAATCCACCAATGTATGATGATTTAAAATACCACTGATTCAACTAAACGTAAGGTATTGGGATAAAACATTTTAGGTTTTATGACAACTTCCATAAATTTTAATAATTAATTTATCCATAATATAAGAGGGATAAAAATATATGTATATATGTATATATATACCTGACATGTAGGGTTTCATAATTCAACAAATTCCTACCACCAAACTCATCACTCACTCTAAAAGATTTGAAAATATATATATATACTTTCTATCCTAATCATATAGGGTTCCTAAAAAGTAATGAATTAACAATTCACATATAAGACCCTTTAAAAAATAGATTATTCAATCTAGGACATCACGTGGGTCAGTGATTGGTTATACACCCTTGCCTCCCTTTGGTTGCGGGTTCAATTCTCGCGGCCTTGCTAGACATGAGGGGTTATCGCCCGACCTCCGGGTTTTCCTTTTTATGGAAATCAAAAAATAACCTTAAAAATAGTATGCAATATCAAACATAATCCATTCCAACCATTAGAATAATCCAAAATACTTATATACAAACTCTCAGTCCAATGTTTATAAGAAAGATAATCAAAATGAGGATCCTTTTTTCCATGTAATAACATGTGAAAGCCTTCTTCGTGTATTTTTTACAACACCGCAACATCTTGAATTAGAAAAATCAACCATCTCTTATTCCAAAATAACTACCTCATTATTAGATACATATTAAGGATTACATTTTTTCAACCATTTATTTTGCAAAAAATTGTAGCTTACTATTAAGTCACATTTTGTAGAACCATATAATATCAAATCCTCAATAAAATAATACTTCAGTCCAATCCCTATTCATCTCCATAATTCATATAACCAGTATACTGTTTATACAACAATCAAATGAAATAATTCAATAATAACAACATAAGAACACTAGTTATTGTTTTTCATCTGAGATATTATCATAACTTGATTATTATCTAATAACATCATTTGTGATATACTCTTATGAATGGGACTTCGATTCACGTAGTGTCTCAACGCCTTGCAGATGAAGCATTTTACATTTGAAAACTTTTTCTTACCCTTGAAATCACGTACATGGTGTCATTTTTCTCCATTCTTATGACAAACTCCCATTCCCTTCAATCATTTACCAAGGTGATTAATTCCATATTTTTCACATAATGGAAAATACTTCTTTCCCTTGTTCCGTTTATCCATCTTTCTTTCTACCATCCTTTTCTTCTTTGTCTTCCCTTCAAAGCCATAGGATTCAAAAAATACTTTATAGATCTTATAAACACATGATACTATTTATTCGTATGATGATATTATGTGGGAGACTTTTTATTTTATAAATAATGGATTAATACTAAGAATGATATGACCCTTCATACTCTATGGATCATACGTATTGTTGGAGTTCTCATTCCTTCTAATGTACTCCATTACTAAACAATGGAATACACTTGGTCAGTTTATGAATCGCAATTCATATTTCCAAACATGTAAAATACCTAACGTAAATAGAATAGTTTATGGATATAATCCATAATCACAAAAAAAATCATTGAGGGATTATAAACTCATAAACCCGTCATAGTGGTTTGTAAAGAATATGAGAATTATCCATAACATATCCCTCATGAGTGTCGTAACCAAGAGTGCAGCAAGGCCCATTGTCGTGCACCAGTTATCATTCGAGTCTAGCTTAAACCAGTGCATTCAGGTTCTACCCCTAGGTATATCTGTGCTAGAGCCACCTCTACCTTCTCATATCTTGACAGAGATGTATTTTCTGGGAAAACTCACAAAATCTCTACATTACCAAAATTATAGGAATTCCTTGTATACTAATCCAGAATGCCTATCTTAGTTCTATCTGCTCTAGTCAGAGTTTACCTAAATATAGCTTCCAAAGTTATTGCTAAAATTCCTCTGAAACCAATTTTAACACCCTGATACCAGTTAACCAGAGTCGGTGCATTATTTAATTACATTGGCATGATTACAAAGAATCAAGTCCCGATGGACCGATCATTTTAACATTCTCGGAAAATAGATTACATACATAAATGTTACATTACAAATTAGAAATAAAAAAATAACATAAATGATCCATTAATAACTCCATTAATCCCTAAGATTAACCATTCTTATCAATCATAATACACTTCTTGGAATCTGGGGAAAGTAAAACGTAAGAAAGGGGTGAGGTCAGATACTCAGTAAAGGTAAATAATTTAGTGAATGCTATAAAAACTTAATGCAAGATGTGTGATAAAAAGAGCATCCTTTTTAAACAAAAACACGAACATAATATAAAAAAAATAAATCAAACATTAATGTATAAACATGTACATGGATATTCTACTAGTCTAATAATCACATGTAATAACTAATTTCATAATGAGGGAATTCCTAACACCGGACATCATTACCACATATTCAAGGCCTCATGGTAAGACTAAAAATATAATTCTTGTCATAGCCTTGTGAAAAGACAGTAGTTTGTCTCATGAGACATACCGATGCATTGAGGAGCTATAGCGGGATCCACCCATCACTTAAAATATTTAATGCATTCCTCATATGAACAGGTTTAAGAATAACATAAAAATTCATATTAAAACGAGCATAAAAATGACAATTCTTTATCAATAAACCATGAATGGTATAAAAATAACTAATCCACAGTAAAAAATATCACAAAACCTTCAATACTGTATGGATGTTTTGTATCATATTAAATAAACTTCAAAAAAGCTTAAAATCCATCAAAGGATGTTGACATAGATGAAATCAAAATAATTTGAGAGAAATATATATTTTCTAGAAATAATTTAAAAGTCACAAAATTATAAAATAAGAAATTTACTTCGAAAATACTCATATAATATTGTAAGGGAATCTTTGATAGTTTTAAAACATTGAAAAATAGCTGCACCTGCCATATAAGTTATAAAAATACATTCTTACCTTAATTTTGTCAAAAAGGTTAAAAAGGAACTGGTTTGGAAAACGACGGAATGATTCCTTTATAAACATCTTATAAAAAGTCAAACAAGGGTATAAATGGATTTAACCCATAATCTATAAAATAGTCAGAATGTTTTGAAATACATTTTTAAGAATCATGGATGTGGATGATTAAGAGGTCCCAATAGATAATTACTTATAAACATCCTCAGATAATGATGAGATTGTAGAATTAACCATTATCTTGAACATTCCTTTAGTCGTGGGTACATTTAACCTCATGTATGAACATAGTAATATGTTATTAAATTATACCAAAATCATATTAATATTTATGATATAGTGCATGATTCATTTATGACTTTATACTACCCATTTAATAATAACTTCCATGTTAAATTAACATTTCGGGAAAAAATTACTTTCTTTATGGTACATGTTTAAACTTGTTACTCATGATTGCATCACATAGATCATGATTTTAATTTCTCTATAATGTAAAACATTATTTATATATAATATATATTTAGAATATAAATATTTATAATAGAAATATATATGAAATTAAAAACACCGTTTATGGAGACAGTAGTCCGTACGTACGCATAAACGATGTTTCTGTTTTCATATAGTGTTGAATGAAACAATGTGAATAAGATATATGTATGTACACAAACAAACACACACACACACAGACACACATATATATATATCTCTAGTATAATTATTATGTCATTTATCAAATAATTATTAGTAATAAATATTTTGATAATCGTCGATGAATGTTGAACGTGGAAATGAATCTCATCGCGTCATGGAGACGGTAATCCGTACATACGCACAAGAGACAATATAATTTTTTAAAGGTGTGTAATTGGATGGCATATGAATTTTATAGAGACATTAGCATGTTATTTTAATTATTTATATACATATTACACATCACTTTATCTATCCAAATAAAATAGTGTTGAATAACAAATTACACCACGACGTGGAGATGGTAAGTTGTACGTACGCACACATGGTGACATTATCCATCATAATATGGATAGAATAATGAATATAATTGTTCCATACTTATAATAACATCATAGTATATATAAGATACTGAATTTATTATTTTATAATGTTAACAACAAAGAAAGAGTAAATGGAAGAATAAGAGAACTTGAAAGAGGGTGGTGAAATCATTACCTCTTCTTCGGGGTCGTCCATTTTATTTGATCAAAAGGGCTCCTTAGGATAGCTTTATGACCAATTTAAGGACTCTAGGATAAATTTAGGATAGTTGGGAGGATATTTGGTCAGTGGTTGTCCAAGCCAAATGGCTTTGGAGGTGTAAATTTGAGAGAAGGGGAAGTATCATTTTATAATATGAGTGATGGGTACCATTCAAAAATATTAAAATAGTATTTTATAATATATTCATATTTGGTGTATAATGTCTCCAAGGTGACTTATTTAGATGATAGGGAGTGTATGGGTCTCAATACTCTAAAAAAATCGGTTTTAGACAAGTTCAGGTTACCATTTTATCCTTACGATTTAGAATTAACTCTAAGTTAAATAATTTGACTTTTACCGTGTCTTCTTGTATTCTTACACTTTATGGTCACTAACATAACTATACACTACCAATCGAATTCCAATTTGTTTAATAATGTCATTTATTTTATTATATAAGTCTTTTTTCCAAGCATTATATTTTTATGATCATTTTATCAATTAATAATATAATATTTCTTTTAAAAGATATTTTATGTCAAATTTGACACTATTTGGTATTTGTATTTTGTTAAAACAATAATAGAATTATTACTTATAAAACATTACATTGAATAAATACTAACATGTCATATTCACCAATAAAATTCGTGTATGTCATAAAAACATTGAAATTATATTTATTTTTATAATTATAATACCATTTTTTTGATTCTTTCATTAATAAGTTCATCACTACAACATCATTGTGACATTAATAAATTTAATTATATAATATTTAAAAATTATAAATAAAATTCCATTATGTAAAATATTATTTAATATTTCAAATGAATATTTATAGTCAAATTTATCTTCTGTATAACCCTATATTAAAAATATTTTAATTATTAAAATTTGATTTTAACTCTTTTAACAATTCTCTAAATAAAATAATAATAAATGTCTTAATCTAATCCATGTGGACCAAAAGGGTCATATTTTATTCCTAAGGTTGTTTATGGTCGAATTACAGTTATCTATAGAATTAGGACATGTTTTATGGTAATAACAATATAATGTTTACCCTTAATTACACTATTTACTTTTAACCATGATAAATAAAAGTAAAAAAGTTACTATTCACCAAAAATTATTTTTATCTTATTGAACCACATTTTACTTACTGATATCAACTGTGTCTCTCATATTTTTAAAATTACACTCATAGAAGAGGTAGAATTATATTTTTTGTGAATTCCTAAATTCTCCTAGGAGGTGGGTAAAAGGTGATGAAAAGTTCTATAAAAAATTTTATATATCTAAAATTATTATAAATTGACTCCAATGAATTACATTGAACTTACATTTATATGATGTATCTATTTTTACCTAAAATAAATTTAAATTAAATATATAATTATACAAATTAAAATTCGGTTTTAAACGACAACATAGTGTTTTTTCACTATTCATAAAAAATTTAACGTTTTCATAAAAATACGAAAAATTAACCATTGGATAATTTTGATATTAAAAATACAAAAATGAAGTCTATTTTATCAAATCCCAAACATATAATTTTCATTTATTAATTTAACATTAATTCTCACTGTTAAAAAAAATAGTGTGTTTATAAAAAACTATAACTATCAAAAGATTGACACCTGTTCATATATAATTTCAATGTGAAATTAATTCCAAAAAACAACATTATATTAAAGGTTGAAAATATAATCTAATTATACTTCTAAAAAATTATTATTTATATTTCTACATTATAAATTATTTTGATTAAAAAGGTTGTTTTTAGTTAAAATATAGTTTTTTTCAGTATTCACCCAAATAAGAAAGTTATCAGGAAAACACCAAAAATTTATTGAAACTAAATTCTTATGTCCCAATTATAAAGAAGAAGTTTATTTTGTTAAGATGAATATATAAATGTTTCTAATCTTGGATATAAAAAGGGGTTGTCATTAAAAGGTGGTAAAATTTCATTTTTTGAAAAATAAATCATTTATCTAAAAAAATAAAATTTGTTCTTACATTATGTCTAAGGAATTCATAAAATGGTTTCTAAAATTTTAAGGATTATATAATGTTCAAAATTCAGTTAATACTATTCATAATCACGTTTAAACGACTAGTTTGGTAAGTCGTGATATGCTTAAACTCAGTGTTGTGTGTAGTGCGAGTTACTGCATTACATTGAAGAAATAATGCACTATGAAATATTGGGGTGTTACATACCTTATAAGTTGTTACCTTGATAAGTTATCAGGAAATACGTCTATAAATTGATCATTAAATGCTGGAAGACTATTTCCATTTATCAATTCCATTGATTCCAAAGTCAACGTCGTCTACTAATAAGAGATCGTTCCCAACATCACTGCCAACATGATCTTTCCCCCTTTATTTACCATCCTCTCTAATCTGAATAGATTCTAAATTCCATCCTCAATCATGCAAATAAGTATTCTCCTATAATATTCGATATGTTCATTAATCATTTTCAACTGATCCATACCTAGGATTACGTCATAAACATCCATGTCCAATATCGAGAAGTTCCATTTCAGCTCAGCTCCATCAATAGTAATATCACTTTCTCTACACACAAAGGATGGACATTTTGTTTCCGTTATAAGAGTTTAGAGTTTTAAAATAGATGGAACCAATTCCAATGTTAATCATATAAAATCAATAGAATGAGAAGTAATGAAAGAATATGATTCACCAGTATCGAAGAGAACTTGCAAAGGTTCAAATTCATAAGAATCATACCAATAACTATAGATGTTCTAGCTTGATCATCGAAAATCATATTCTTAGATACCTACAATCGCTTCATCCCTAAACTATTCTCCTTGTTGTCTAGTAGTGTTTTTACTGGGTGAGGAGTCACGGTATTTCAATTATTACAGTGGATGTCTCTATTCTACTGAAGATACTGATTTTTTTGTCCTCACTTTGTCAAAACATATGATGCTTTTGACACTTGAGAAGTGTCTTCATCAACTAATATTTGAGAACTATGATAATATGATTGAATTATTCTAATCTAGTTTAAATTATGAAATGATCTAGGATGTTTCGTATAATCAGTCTTTTTGTGGTCAAGAGAACCACATTAAAAACATCATACTATTCACTAGGGTTGCGGATAAAGGTTTACAGATCCAGCAATTTGATTTCCTTTTGCCCCTTGGAAGTAGGTGTCCCATTTTGAATTTCTCCCAGTGGTTAGGTTCCAACCATTCAATTTAGTTATCACCATACCTCCCCCATATATCCAAATATATCATGTTCATCCATAGTCACTCTATTCACCATCTCTGTATAATCTGTAATATAGATCTTCGCTATCTTATATCGAATCTATTGTCGTAGTTCCTATCCAAAGATTTGTGATTTCAAAGACACACTTGTCACAACCTCTAGTGAAAAAATGTACTAAATTCATGAATTTAATTGTGTACTCTATGACAAATATAATCTCCTGTCTCAAGGTGAAGAAGATCACCATTTTATGTTTTATGAACGTGTGAAGATAGAATGTTTTGTAAACAATTTCCTCAAAATCCTCCCATGTAACGCCTTCATCAAAATTATCCTACACCACTAAATCTCACTAATGGCGTGCAAGATCCTCAAGCATATTCGTTGATAGTTTTACAATTATCTATATCTATGTGCCGATGAAATCTAAGATACAATTCATCTTACTCACACACACCTTCTTTTTCACGGATTCATCATCACCCTAGATGTTATGTGGATTCTACTTCATGAACTGGATTGTATGATCCACATGACTTTGTTCATTCCTTTGGTTCCTTGTATCCAAATTTTGAAAATCATGGACAACAATCTGAACTAGCTCTTGGTTCGACTTTGGTTCAGGTGCAACAACATTCTCAATAGCTTCTTCAGTTTTTGTTTTGGTGATGCCAATCGGGTATACATTTCTAAACCAACAAAAAACTCTGTAAATATCACTCCCTAGAAACTGATGGATTATAATTTAAAATTCTATTAGAATAAGTATCACACCATTATTTTTCAAAAAAAAACCGTGTTTCATGTTCAACAGTTTTTAAAACATTCATTAATGCTTCTGAAAACAAAACCATTTTCAAAATACACCAAATAACACCTTTTCAAAAAAATTATTTGAAAAAAATGCTGATGGTTTTTTAAAAAATACCTTCTACTCCAATTATAAATCATTACTTCAATTGAAATATTAAATATTAGTTTTAATTCATTACTCAAAAATGAATGTCATGATTGTATCATCGGCTAAACCCATGATAATGATATTTTAACATTCTAGAATTGTCTCTAAAACACCTATGTACGGAACACCCTAGTGACTAAATGTTCAGCATAAAATCCTTAAATATGTCCATTTATGATATAGTTTTCATGTTAGGAAAATCCTAATCCTTTATGTGATTTCACCCCATGGGATTGAAATGAACGATTTTAGACTTCAAGGCCAAGAACATTGATGACCACTTATTAGGCAGAGGCTGAACAAGCTGATAAAATTTGAAGCAAAAAGGAAGGACCAAACTAGTACTATTTGTAATGACATGCCCATCATTATTGTCTTAAGAGCACAACAGGTTTGTACATGGAATTGAGAAACATCCCCAAGATGAAAAAGGATGGAAATAAATGTTGAAGGGTTTCAATTACATGTGGGGGATGATTTACCAGTTAGTAAATAAACCAATAACCAAAAAAACCATAACCAATCCAATTACAAAATGATGTATAGGAAAAAGAAAAACAACTAAAAAACATGATTTATCTCAGAATCCTATCAATGTACGATATAACAGAAGAACAAACTATTATCATAGTAAACAGTTGATTAATGTCTAAGGACTCTTAAGAGGCCACAAGATTCCATACTATACAATATTTAATCTCCACAATTACATAACATTCAAATATATCACAAGGTAGTTACAAAAACATGGGAAGGGATACCATTTACCCGTTCCTGGAAGATATAATCTGCAATAGAACCAAATATCCAAAGTAGGGGTGAGTTTAAAAATCAGTAGGATTACCCCAATGACATCCCTACTCACTCCACTAGGATAGAAAATTTATCTACCTTTATATAAAACAATTTAACAAAATAGTGTATAAACAAATATAATCAAGTTTGAAAACCCTTTAAAACCAAGAAAAAACAAATCTAAATGAAACCAATTTCCAAAATGAAATTTTTCACGAAATATACCGAATTAAATGTTAAACCAATTCTTAATATCATTTTGCATACCCATTCTATAGTTCACAACACACCCCCACATGCATGGTTTTATTGAAAGTTCCATAGTCATGAGATGTCTCTCATTCAATTACCTCGTGTCCTAATGACAGACAACCCTGATACAGGGTCAATTCCCTTGTACCCCAACAGTACTCTTCCGTTATTAAGGGCCTATTTTTCATGACTCACAACAAAACCATTAATTCCAAATATTTCTATTTCCTAAATAAACTACTTCAATAAAACTAAACTTTTTTAAAAAAAAGAACGAAAAATTTCAAAAATACTTTTCATTTCAATAAAAACACCTCTTTTATTGAAAACATATGATCCAATTCATGTTTCAACAATCCAAGAAAATATGTCTTTTAGAATATATATTTTAAAACAATGATCAAAACCAGTTTACTCAAATACCTAAATCTCCAGATTTCACAAGCATCCATAAAAATGGTTTCAAACATGTTTTAAAAAACCTAATAATAATAAATCCACTCCACAAATTTAATTTGATAGAATTCCCATCAGTTCAACTATTTATAGTCAATAATGAATCCTCTGACCTTGAAGGTTTTAACAAAAACAGTAAAATACAAAAAATACACAAGAAAACTGGGTCAATTCTCCAAGAACCTGCTTTAGATCTCTTCTCCTAGAATGATCAAGTGAAAATATCTCCATATTTGGTGTCCAAAAACATATATGTATAGATAAAATGTGTTGATCTATTAAACCAAGACATTAAGTGAAGATGATCAATGTACTTAGAAGATACAACTCCAGAACTGTGAAGAATGATCTCATACCTCATGAATCCTTGATCGATTCACCAAGGGAAACCTTCGGATCACCATTATACCAATGATAGAACCTTATTTATCCTTAGGAGAATCAAAATCCCAGCTTAGGGATGGTTATACGCAAACAATGAGCTACTTAAAAGAAAAAAATTGTGAGATACACTATTTATGATCTCACTTAAACCATCTTCATGGTTAGTTCCCATGGTTAGAAAAAAAGTGCTTTAACGTTGAGTTAGATAATACTGAGAATGACCCTTGTATGAATTACTTGCATGGTGTCCTTAGATATTCTCTAATCACGCTGGAGCTACTGCATCAATTGTACCATTGTTCATGATTTGGCAGCACAGTTAGGAATACCATGCGCCACCCATATGACTTTTATTTTTCCCCAAAACCTCTCCTAATGTTCTCCCAATGCAGTCATCTATCACCCTTAAACATTATAACCATAAAAGCCTCAATTATGGGATACATATCTGAAATTGGAGATGGTGGGACATTTCAGGGATATATAATTCTGGTGAATATTTCATCTCAGTTTGGATCATCTAAAGATGTATCCTCAATTTACAACAAATATATATGGGAATATTGTGCTCGTGGGATGTGATTCAATGTTGGAATATAGGGTAAATATTTCATTAAACCTTAGATAATGTCATCTAGGGGGATTAAAACCTATCTTATAATAGAATAATCTCAATCGATCTATTTGATTACCAACTCTTAGTCGAATATCACCATGAACATGTCCATTTGTACATGGAGTAAAAATTTTAATTATGCAATGTGGGTATGATATTCTTACTATTTTATAAAACATACATATATAAATATGAATGAATAAAGAAAAATACATTTTATAGAGAGATGAATCTGACTCCCAACCTGACTTTACTGAGCTTGGGGTCTTCCATTCACTTCCCCATCGGGTTCCCAGATTCATCATTGAAATAAATTTCCAAATTTTTTTTGAAGTAATGAATGGAAAATACATATATTCCATTAAATTCAGTATATAAAAATTTAGTTAATGAATATGAGTGTTATTCACCAGTATAATCGAAGCTCTGGGCATTTATAAATTTTTACAACAGGAACTGTATTACTAATTAGTACAAGATAACCACCCACCTTAATACATGTGCAATCAACATATGGTATAAGAGGATATATTTGAGTGGGTTATTTTGATAGAAAAAATTAACCTCATGGTGTATCAATTAGTTATTCATTTTTAAGCCACTAATAATAATTTTAGGCACCTCTTATCACTTTCCAAATAATGAATCGCTACATCATGAATTGTTAGATTATGATTACAAATGTTGTTTTAATTTCCATCATTATTATTTTTCCCATGGAATACAGCTACTGATAACTCAAATGTTGAAAAATAAAAAACACGATGCTTACCTTGAACATGTGTCATTATCAGTAGAGATCTCAAGAGATATTTCATGATGTCTTCAAATGATTCTTGGCAATCAGTGGTCCATTGATATGTTACCCACTTATTCACAAATTGTGTGGACGAAAAACACTGTCATGAAATATTATCTTTGATGTTATAGATGTTTCCCATGACACCTTGAGGTCCTCTAAAATTATTGAGGTTTTTAATAGGTTAATTTATATGTATAGAATATTTCTTCTCAATATTAATTTGGATACCACGATGGAATACAATTATTCAGAAAAAACATTACTGAGGTTACACCGAATACCCATTTCAAGGGGTACCACTTTAAGCTTTGCTGTAGGATTTTGTGGATGATTGTCTAAAGATATTCTAGGTTCTAAAAACAATATCAGTACATAAAAATAATATCATAAATGTATCATTTAACAATACTTACCAAGATGGTAATTTAGAATCCATGCATGGAAAATTGGTATTTTGTGAGGAAATTCATAAAAAAATGGAATTTATAGATAGAAAAATACAACCTAGGGGCCCAAAATGAGGTGGATTCCTTATCTTATATTTTTTTTTAATTTTTTTAATTAAGTAAATATTAAAAAATGAAGGAGAGGGATTGATTTCCAACTATCACATCAATCAATAGATTCATGATTAAAACATGGTAATCATCTTTTAGATAATGTCGATTAAGATATATGAAGTCGATGTGGATACATATTTTTCAATTCTTCTTTTATTATTGAGATTATATTGGATAGATATTTCAGAAAATAAACTTCTTTAATTTAGTTATCGATTATTATTTTTTCCACTTATGCCTAAATTTTCGATGTACGGGTCTCATGTGACCACTTAGCTTGTTTTTTGTATCCTTGATGTTCTTCAAGAAATCCAAAATGATGAGTGGCCACCTTGGGAACCAGTATTATAATTTCTATGTAATTAATTTTTAATAAATTATTAGGTTTTTAGGAAGTATTTGTATACATCATACTCATTAGAATTCAGGGATTCACTTATCAATGATTATCATGGATCATTTTTTTATGATGATTTATTTTTCTATGTTCGTAAACTGTAGAAGATAAACCTTCCTAAATTAATGGAGGGGAATCTATGAGTTTCTCATCATCTTCCTATTATTACATTCTATCAGGGGAAGTAGGTTATTATGAAAAATTTCTAGATCTCATTCTCCCATCACTTTTTAAATAGTTTTTTGACTTCTCCAACACCATCGAGTATTGATTCCATGATTGAAACAATAAAAGTCGTAGAACATGAACATGACCATAGACCTATTTCTTAAATCTGATTAATGGGAATCATATACTCTACACTGATCTTCTAGGAGTAATTAGTTGTGGATATCTTCATACCATATGAATCATTGATATAAGAAGTATTTTCAATCATGGGTTGTTTTTATCCCATCTAATATAATCTCACATCATTTTATTAGGATCCAAATAATTTTTAATGGTGATTTACCACCGTGTAATGACCCATTTTGACCATTAAGAAAATATTTGATGCATTGGTGGTATTATGAAAAAAATTACCATATACAGATGTAACCAAATCCTCCCTATAAAAATGTTCAATGATATATCTGTTTTAACAACTATGAAGAATAATCTTGATATGAGATACCTAAATTACGTTTGGAGATTAATTTCACCATGTGGTATCTTATATCTCTCTCATCATATCCTTATATAATTATAGAGGTGGGAAACATGTGGGACTCATTGTATCCTAATTGATGAAGTGTTCTGATTGGAATGAATTTGACACAAGTTCCATTATAATGTAATAAAATTATTATGTCATTATTATTAATCAGACTAGATAAATACAATGGTATTGTATATCCTTCTAAAAAAATAATTTTCCTATTCTATGAAGGAGATAATGTTGTGGATATCCATACGATCTATCACAGTACGATATAATTTAGTTGTATAATAATCAGCCTCATTTTATTGAGTGATTCAAAAATACTCTACATGTGCTTCCCAAAGGTCTTTTTATTGAATCAACACATATAAGAATTACAAATTCATTTTCAAAAAGGTGTACTGCATTAAAATTCCACACATCAAGTCCAAAAGAATGTGCTTCTCAACATAAGGATACTCTTTTCCTGGATCATTAAGAACTAAGATACTTAATGTGTGTATTACCACCCTTGTAATTGGTGTTTAGGGTACTTATATCCCTATTGTATTAGGTCGAATATGTATACTTGTGTGTTGAGATTGATTGGGTGGTGGCGACTCTTATAGTAAATTTTTTATAATGATGGATTCGTAGAAAACCATGTCTTATGTTGGGGATCTTTTTTCACATGATCAGATAGTTGGAGGGCTCTCCCACTAGTTTCATCTCTAATGGATGTCCGAGCATGGACGTTGTCAAATTATTGGCTTCTATAATGACCATATCATGCCCTGTATCCTCAACTCTAGCGTTATCTTCCCGAAATTTTACAATTTTGGGTAAGGAATTAAGGTCCATATTCACATTAATCATTCAAAAATGGATCTATAAATTTTATAACATTACTGAAATAAAATATAAAATATTATTCTGATGAGGACTCATTTCAGTGGGTCATTTCATGTGGTACAATTTGATGGGGACACTTCCCATGCTTCAGAAACATTAAGAATGAAGTCCAATAAAGTCAAATATAATAATGGCCTTGTCATATGATCAGATTCCAGTGTTTAATTATATATAGTATATCCATATCATTTATTACAATAATAGATTTTAGAAAATGGTGCCATTAGTGATGTTGGATTCACCGAAGTGGAAGTATCCAAGGGAACAATTGACTATTTAATCTGTTCATGGATGATAGCATGAGTCATGTCGAACATCTTTTTACCATCCATTAATTTAACTTCTTCATACAATTTATGTTAAATTTATACCATTCATTATCTTCCTATATATTTTTGGAATATATTCATGTCATTTTATCATGTGGCATTACAATATACACTTCATCAGAGTCCACCATCTTCCTTCGGATTAAATTGAATAAAAAACATTCATAGATGTTGTGTCTCAATGCTAAATGGAATTAGAAATATTTTGGGATATAACCATCACCATCTCTAATAATATTATTGGGATTTTGAAACATGTTCATGATAATATACAATGATGAGGTAAAGTAGTCAGTTACATGATAACATAGAAAAGAAAAATATTCTTAATCACCTCAAACTACAATTTTTTATTCTCCCATTGATCATTAAAATATGGTGGGCATTATTGTTGATGAATAAGAAGTAAAACCATGTGATATAGTGAGGGAATTGGTCAAAATATGGGTCCAGCTTACTATGTAAGTGTAATAGTGGAAACCATATCTTTACCTATTCTATTTTCTTGAGATTATGGAATTTATGGGGACATAACATTGTTCTGTGCTATGGAGTCTTCCATTATTTTAAAAAACATGCTAGGGTATATAAATTATCATGTGTAATTTATAGGGATGAGTGGTGTGCATCACTCATCGTTATAATTTTAAATAAATATAGCCAAAAAGTCTTCTTTTGGAAGATGTTTATTTAAGGAGTATTTAAACCCCTTCCATTGATCTATGTAATCAGATACCAACTCATTCTAGAATTAATTTCTATTTTAGACATTGATTATTATTTTATTTTACTGCATCAAGCTTATGTTTAAGAGAAATTTCTGACAATGCTCATCGACTTCATAATTAATGGGGATAGAATAATGGTGTACCATAAAATGAGAGTCCCTACAGTGATTGAATGAATCACCTGACTTTCACAGCAACCTAATGTGAATGTTTTCCCATCAAGGGATCACAATGAGGTATAAGATACATAACAATATTATTTAGGTCTCCCTAACTCTTTAGAATTCAAAATGTATAGTTTCTAATGGTCTACGATGAATGAGTCAGATATACCCATTTATGTCAAGGATTTTATCCAAACTATATATGCATTCTCTATTCTTCCATGGATTCAAACTGATCCACTTGAAACTATATAGTGTTCATTATCACTCATGAATGGATGGATTTGATGGAGTGTGAATAAGTTATGTGGAAGCTAATGATAATATTTGTGTATCTTTAATATCTTTTGTGGATATCCTATAAGAGTAGGATTTGGATGATGTGACTTTCCCAATTCTAGTTGTTTATCCAATGGGGGAACTCTTGATCTGGTTTTATATTATTCAATTATATTTTGTTTCAGTAATGTGTATTGAGTGGATTGTCTTTCTAAATATTGGTAACTAAGGCGAACTATATTTTCTTGGGTATGCAGTTTGGGCCAAGAAAAGTGGATTATTTAAAATAAATTATCTTGGGGGAATTTATCCATGAATTATTTCATCATTGACTCTTAAAATTCCATTATCAAACTTTCATAGTCAAAAAATCATTCCCCATGTGTAATGGATCCAACCATTTTAGTGACTAGGTGAGGTAGAAACATTCCATTTCAATTTTTTGTTCATGCAATTTGAAGAGGTAATTGGGGAGTTAATATGGCGATTCCCAAATTTTAGGAAGGAATTTGCTTCTAGGTATTCATAACTCCTTCAGTCGTTTTAGTATTAACTTCATTATTGAAAAAAACATCTTCTTCCAACTCATACTTTTGGCTTCAGGACCTACGGAATCTACAAGGGTGGTGTAAAAAAATTTCACTGATTAATAACATATTGTAATTTCTTAATTATTTTTTTATACATCAATTTTTTCCACACTCTACAAGTCCATATTTCCTCCTTTTATAATTTAAATGGATCCATTTGATGAATGGTGATCTAAAGAGAGCCACTAGAAAATCCAGTCATCTATCTTCCTAAGGAGAAATCTCAATCATATAATGGGAAGAACTAGGAGGATTGATTTTTGTGGTGTTCCCCATAATTGGTAGAAGACTGATTTTCATATGGGAAGTAGTTTTTAGTTGAAAAATAACCCATCTATGAAGAATGGGTCTTTTCATTCTCAAGTTTCCTCAATCCATTGATATTGATTTACTGAACTTGATGATTGTGTCAAAAAATTACCTCATCCCTATGGGATGGGGTTTCATTTAGAATTTTCATAGATATTATTGATGTATATTACTTCGTGATTTTACAATGTTATGTTAAGAAATTGGTAGGCTGCGTCATTATATTTTAACACAAATCCCCATCTTTTAAAGAGCTTCCCTCTACCACACTCAACTTTAATATTTTAATATTGACATACATTTAGTGGGAATCATAGTTTTTATTTTCAAATTCCTAATGAAAAATTCATTCGATGGTCTTATATATATTGTCCTATCATTGGTGATGGTCGGTTGGGACTTGACATGGTTGATCATTTCACCAAGAGTGAATAGATACTATTTTTTGATGCTGGTAGGTATCTATGACATTAAATGACATAATCATGGTTTAATTCTACATATTATAAAGTGTAGTGAAATAAATCATTCCATGTTCACCATATCAAATGTTATGAAAACTTGAGTATGTTTCTATGGTCATAAATCACTACCCATTTAGTTTGTTGAGACATATTTGTATATGGGTTCCTTTATATTTCAAAAATATTCGATGTCGTCCAGTCAAGAGGGATTCAAATTAAATTTTGATTTGCATCCATTATATTACATTGAAATTATGTTTATATTCAACTTAGGGAAATATATTCAATCTCAAGTGATGGTTAGTGTTCCATATATTAATGGATATTTCATAACCACAATATTCTAAAAAAATTCCTGGATTGGTGAAGTGGAATGTGGGTAAAGGAAATAAAATTATACGAACATCATATTTATCTATTTTCATTATATTTTTCCCTATATATTTTTCATTATTTTTCATAGGATCAACAACTTGGTCTGACCAAAGTGACTGATTTTATACTTTTTTGTGTTAAAAAAATATTGGTATGGACATCATCTATAATAGTGGATGTAATGTCATCCAACCATGGCTTAGATAATGACTCTCACATTTGGTTTCCCTCTTGATTAGAATGTATTTCAATTTTCAATTAAAAGGCATCATACATGACTGGAACTATTTTCTCAAGATCCTCATGGAAGGAAGTCAATGTCATAATTAAATCCCCAATGTTATTTTCCTTTTTAAGAAGTAAATACCTACTCAAGAGTGGATATCATTATAAATTATCATAACGGGGAGGACTACCATGGTTGATT
Source organism: Viscum album (assembly GCA_963277665.1). Lineage (NCBI taxonomy): Eukaryota > Viridiplantae > Streptophyta > Magnoliopsida > Santalales > Viscaceae > Viscum > Viscum album. The sequence continues at coordinate 1,719,782,658 of OY728130.1, forward strand.
ACAGTATGGGGAAGACAGTGATTCTCTTCGATCTTTAATAAAAACAAAGGGCTTCTGTGACCCTCATTTGGATATGGTTTCTCGATATCGATCATATTATGGACCTGAATCAATGATACATGATGTAGATTCAAGGGAGGGCCGTCAAAATCACTCATATTACTCTCATAATTTTATAACTAGAGAGTATGATCTTTGTCTTCCATGGATAATCTAATAATTGATTAAAAAATTTATTATTATGTTTATAGGGTCTATAAATCATCTCTTCATTTTCCATTTTTCTTCGATGTGCCTTGTTTTTTATAACATCATGTGAGCGACTAGGGCCTCTTTCTGAGGAAAGTGGTTTTCAATTATGGAAGATTTTTCAACTAGATCCCGTATTTCTACAATAATTATTTTATTGAATTATAGAATTTGGGAATGGGGTTTTTCCCTTCATCATAGTCACCATTAGAGGAGGAAAATTACTTCTTGTTGGATTAGGTGTATGTTTCAATTCCAGTTGTTCATATATTATGGGGGATTTTATCACATGATCCTACTGGATAAGAGTATAGGTTTACGTATTTTCTAGGGTGAAATGTTGAGGAGTCCAAACAATTATAGGTATTGAGTATTGTATCCACCGATTGTTTTATGTTGTAGTCTCTATCAAATTAATCGAGATGGTCTGTAGAATGTTGGGAATAATTTTTTTCTTCCCCATTAAAAATTTTAGTATATTTTTTGTGACATCAGAGAATTGAATTGGGATACAATCCCATTAAAGATTTCAGTAAATGATATATGAATGCGACTGTGTTCCAAATCATGGTGTTCTTCCAAACATTACTAGAGGTAATCTTTGAAAATTTCCAGATGTATTTTTTGGTATACTTGATTACTGTATGGAGATGTGGGTTCTTACATATCATTTAATTCCGTGATTGACTGGAGGGATTCATTATAGGGGGGATAGGTGTGACATTACCACATGATGATTGGTGTTTTTCCTCATCAGACCATCCTGCCATTTATCTTTTGGGTTGTCTAGGATAGGAAACTATGTATTTTACACTCATCATGTTAAGTGTTAACTACTTTGCAATGTGTGTGGTAGTGATTTCTGGCTGGACCCCTTTAGAATAACAATTGTGTCTTATGGGAGAGATTTTTAGTGGCGTCTTGGACTATCTCTCTAAGATAGACATTGATTTTATCCCTACATTTAGGGGATAATACTTGGAAATGTGTGGATAAGACAATTGATGATATCAACTTATGGACCATAGGTTTTCACTAAGTGGAAGACTAATGAGACTTATCTATTTTGATTGCATTGTGCATAGTATCTATAGTAGGAATAGTATAATTATACATCTAATCCCAGATCAGGGTGTTTGAGACATAGTTTAGAATATGAGGGGTTGGTGATAAAATCCTCTATAAGGATGAAGAATCATCATAACTGGTTGATAGGGCATACATAATTGATATTTTTTATCGTTCCATTTGGAATAATTAGATATCATTGAACGATGTTCCAGAAATATGGGTGATAATTAAGAGTAATAAATTTTTTTAAGGATTCATCTCATTAAATGAAAACATTCATCATTGATTTTATTGTTTTACCCGTGTTCATTTTTATAGGGAATGGGTCTAGACAGGTGGTTCACACCATTATCTTGGTTAAGGATTCCCATAAGTTAATCTTATTTGTTTCATCTCCTAATTACATGTGGGATTATAATGTTATTTTTTGGAATTGGTGAAAAAAACATTACATGAGAATCTTAAAAACACTTCCTTTTGGGTATTTTCTAATGGGTTTTATTCATTGAAATTGACACACTAAATATTTCTTATTATCATGATGGCTAAGAAAATGGTTTCCAAAGATAATAACTCTATTGGAAGCTTTTATAATGATATGTTGAAACATATATTGTACTGGGGGATGAGAGGTTGGGCTCATCACTCCCTTTTGGGTGGAATTGTTGCATATCTAGTACTCTTTTAAATATTTGATACATATTCATTAATCGTTATTTACTTCGCATGTGTAATGTAATCTATCTCAGAATTATCAATCTATTATTAGAATGTGTCGATATTAGAATAATTTGTATGTATCCAATGTTCTTCATAAATATAGATATACATATGTATATGAGTTTCTCTTTTGATGTTATCTTTTATGAATAGATTATAAATTATAAATTATTTATTGTACTGATACTGGTCTTAAGCCACACAGTGGGGAGATTATGAGTTTATAATCATCTTGGGATAGATGAGTTATTTTTATGTAAGGATCATACCAATTATATGGGTTTCCTATAGATCACTGTTAGAGGAATAATAATCCTTGCAATTCAAAGACACTTAATAGGACACATAATATCTTTTCAAGTCATGTGATAAAGACCTTGCCAGGCTGTTTAAGGCCATGTGACATGGACGACTAGATGAATGATTCCTGCCCAGCGATGATGTGGGGATTATGATAAAAAAGTACAAGAGACCAAGAAGGGATGGAGGCTCTAATATTGAAATAGTACCTACAAAAAATATGTGCCATGAAAAATAGGGTTGATTTTTTGGTGATTGGGTTTGAACATCACGGAAGCTTCATACTTCTACCATTTGGAAGGTAATCAAATCACAAGTTGTTAGATTGTGAGGACCCACACATATATTGGCATTCTATGAGTTGTAGTCATTGTTTAATATGTCCCATTTGGGGATTAGGTTGTGGAAAAATCCTTTAAAGGATTCCAGCATTGATTTATGATGTTTGGTTGGGACTTATTCCTAATGATTATTCCATTTATTAGTTGGTGCATACACAGGGAATGTCAACCAAAGGTTTGGGATCATGAATATATAATGAACGCCACAAACCACTATGCCCATAGAAGTCATTAAATATTTATGAAAAAATATTATGTGGTAGATCTAAGAAACCACGCAACCATCATTTCTATGAGTTTTGATACATGGACTTAATGACCCATTACTATGGAGTCCTTCTTAAGGAAATAGAGAATAGATCCATAATGTGATTCTATGCCTAAACATGTGTCATATTTTGAGGATGTTATTATTGTAGAAAATCTCAAATCCCATGTGAGTTAGGATTCAATGTGAAAATAATGATGTTGAATAACAAAGTATAACACATGACCCACTTCTGTTGGTGGAAGAGGTCAGGCTAGAGGATATGGGGAATGTGAGTCCATTTTTTATTCTCTCCCATCGTTGTATCCAGGATAGTAATGTCTAAGTACCAATATGGACACATCCCATGGGAATGGAGAAGGAGTAAAGAATGAATCAAGATAGGGCTTGTTAGAAAGGATAACAGCTTACTCTAGGAGGTATGCACTAAAATATTTATTAGGGAGAGAAGAGGATATCATTCATTTTACATTTTGAAAATAATGTGATATCATCACACTCTCAACCTGGAACTAGGGGGCCTAGGTCACAGAAATGATTAGGGAAGGATGTGTAACTATACAGAGTTTCTAAGACATAGAAATCCCAGACACTGCCTCCAGTGTCAGGGTCCTCATGACCATATGGATTCATACTCACATTCCCCATGTGGACCCTACTCGTCAGGCCAGTCAAGTTAAGTAAACATTTGACTGACGTAATGTACACCCAAATGGGTGACACATTGGGGTGACACGAACCATGGTTTTGAATGTTATAGGAATTCATTATGGGTTTCAATTTGGAACCCCTGATAAGAGGGATCCAATTGAAGAGAAGACCAATAATTAATGGATAAAAATAGGTCTTGAGAGGTGTATCATGTTGGATATATGATATATGAGCTGTGGATATCATAGGAAGGGTAGAGTTGTGTCGAATGGAATTGATTTTTACATGTAGGAATTTGATAGAGAAATATGTTTTGGTGACATCCTACTAGAAAAAAACATTTTTGTGTGACTTTTCTCTTGGATATAAGTGTCTCATCAGGTTCCCCAATAAGGATCACATGAAAGAAATGGCTTTGGGGAGGGGAATTCACGCTTTTTATTGTCTACTAGGGAGTAAAGGGTTACTCATTAGGGTGTTCTGAATTTTGGACAATAAATGGATTTTAACTTCATTATCCCCCTTTTTTACATCTTATCTCACGTTTTAGAGAGATAACTAAATGGTTTATGTGGGAATGGGTGAAGGACTCGGGTGAGTTGAGATTCACAATCTCTCTGGGTTTTGCATAAAAAACAAGGTTCCTCAACATATTATTTTTAGTAAAATGGGAATCTTGGTGATGGTTTTGGATCATGTATGAATTTGGGAAGGATAATTTGAATGTATTTCATGCTACATAATGTACTGGTACCCTATAAAAAATGATATTCTTAGGGACCTGTGTATAGGTGATTTGGGGATGGGTGTGACACTTTGAATTTGTTGATTATTTTAATTTCATATACATAATATATTTTCATTTAATACCATTACATTCATGTGAAAAATGGATTCTCAACAACATTTTACACATCGAATATTATATATGATCATGTTAGTAAGATTAATTAGTTTTATTAATGAGTGTATCCAAAATATCAAAAGTCACTAGATTCTCAAGAATATAAATTATTGGAGAAACATTTTATTTTTATTAATAAGGTGGTAATTGATTTTATAATTATCAATTATAATACTATTATAAGAAGAAAAGGAATTCTAAATGGCATGAAAATGAGATGAATCAATTAGAGAAATACAAATATATGAAAATCAAGATTTTAGTTTGTGATAATTTTCATAATGAGCACATTGTGAAATTCCTTATGAAATATTTTAAATTTTATTGATATGGTAAGTTTAGGAATATGGTTGTGTATTTAACGGAAATGATCATGGTAATATAAAAGAATATTTTGGTAGGAAGGGAGTTAATTGATTTATGTGTAGTAAGATGGGTCATTGTACTCATTTCTGTTTGAAAATGAACCGAAATGATGGGAAGTGACCATACTGTAAGTGGAAAGGCGTAGTAAAATACATTGAAACTACTTCAAGATATTCATTCCAATGAAACATTGTTGTAATAAATATATTTCTTGTTTATCAAGATTATTCTCATGTGTTATGTTTTTTGGGTACAAAAACTTCTTTTATATTAATGCTATATTCTTGGTGAATTGAAAATTACAACTCTAAAAATGAAGCTAGAACATATGTTAAGAACACATGAGATAATTATGAAAGAAAAAATAATTTATAATAATATATTGATTTTTCTATAGAAATGTTTTTATTTGAAACCTTTTTTTCTTCCCCATAGTAGTGTTAATTTTTATTATTTATTTAAATTGGATCTCGGTATACTATGTGATGATATATTATTAAGATAATAATTTTTTTCAGAAAAATATTCAATTTTATTAAATAATGAATCCATTCCTTCGATACCATATCTATTATAAAATAAAATATTATCAATTATAAATTATATTTTACATGACAATACAATTTATAATAAGGAAACTATATAAAATAATCATATTCTGATAGAAAAATAACACAAGGATTTTTTATTGATTAGTTTTCTTGTGTTATAACACATCATGAAGAAGAATTTACTATTTACATAGTGCCTAATATTAAGCCAATTTTTAAACCCACTTAATGAATTAAAAAAGAATAACTTATTGTGTCCAAAAAGAAGTTACCATAGATTATTGCTAAATGTTTAATTCATCCTAGCACATCAACACGAGTTCTCTTTTTTTGTTATTGAGTAGAGAGATAGTTTCATTTGTCTTTGGAATGATTATAATTCATTGAATCACATCACTATTATGAACATGTACCCTTTTCGAAATATTTATGAGATAATTTATTAGGTCTTTGTGGATCCATATTTTTCAATGGTTACAGTTAGGTATAAGAACCATCATGTTATGGTTTAGGAGTATGAAATTACAAATATAAAATTCTGGACTAGATATAAAAATTTTGAGTTTATAAATATACCGTCTAGGATGAAATATTAACAAGTTTTATTTTTCTTATTATAAAAATAATCTTCGAAAATATTTCAAAAACATTTATGGTTATTTTTAATAAATATATATTCATATATTGAAAAATATGTGAGGATCATGAAATACAACTATATATTTTTCTACAAACCCTAAAATAAAATGATTTACACAAAAAAAATAAAATTAGTTATTTTACATTAAATCATATTTCATTAGGTATAAAAATAAAAAACAAATATTTACTAAAATTTGATCCAACTAAAACAATAATTTTTTTCATGAATGGCTAATCCTAATTATGAAACTGAGATTTTTATATTTCTTTTATTTTCATGCTATTGATGGAGAGTTGTTAGGAAATAAAATAGTTATTTATATCACTAACTATGTTAATAAGAAATTTTGTTCTGTTCATTTCGATAGTGGAATGTCATAAATATTTCAATGAATAAAAAAGAAGAATATTTATTGCCTATGTTTTCACCATTGTATTTGGAAATGGTAACTTTTTTATTTAAATATATCATTCTCTTAGGGGTATGGGTTGTTTTTTAATTTACAATGATCAGATAATTTGCATCCTTCATGTCACAAAAACAACTTGAGAAAATTCATCCCAACAATGAACATAAACTATTATATTTAGTGTTTTCATTAGAAATATTGAGACATCATTTATATAGACCCATGTGTGATATATGTACTGATAATAAAATTCTAATATATTTATTCATCGAAAATTAATTTAACACCATAAATTATAGATTATTATAATTGATAAATGATTATGTATGCACAATCATTTATCCTCTTATAATATAAAATAGTGTAGACTATTATTTGAGTGAGAAATGTAATATTACATTATCAATTACACATTTGAAGCCTAACACATTGGTTTGTTATTTGATAAATTTTTTCCTATATTTTTTGATTGAAATAATTTCATCTATTTTTATATCTATGTCTAATAATATCTTTCATAACGAATTAAGAAAGTTTAAAAGATATACCATGGTTTTTGAGAAAAAAATATAATTGGTTATGATGGGTATGTTTAACAAATTTACCATTGATAATTTTTTTTTTATTTAGATAGAGAATATTGGTACCATGTGACTCTTATTAGATGACAAAATTACTAAGATAATCATGCAGATTCAAACCTTTTATTCACCTTGGAATTTCTTTAAACATCAGCTGTATTACATAATGTATGGAATGAAAAATTATATTGATGATTTTACTGTAATTTTATCTCAACTTAGTTGTTTAACGAATAATAATAGTATTTAAGAGTATGGTTCATTTTTTGTTATCGCTATAATGAATATTGAAAAATATATCCAGGGATTTTTTAGTGAGATTTCTAAATAATTCATTATGTAATAATGTGGGTGGTGTTACTATTGATCAATTACCAAAATCTAGAAATTTCACTACGATTCAAGATATACACTTTTTATATCTTATTTCACAATCATATAATAAAAAATATAGTAATATTACATGTATTTTACATCTCCATTATCTCTCACCAGGATCTGAGGTTCACATTAATTTTTTTTGAAATGAAATCAAATTTCATTGGGAATTATATTACATTTCCAAACATTCATTCATCCAAAAAACATATATATAGAACACATGAATATTCAAGACCTAAAAAACACGTGTTTGACTTATTCAATGGATTACTGATGAATTTGGGATCAATATATTTTTTTGTATAATTTTCATAAAAAACGGGTTATCATTCCAATATACAAATGTATCTTTTTGATGGATTATATTGAATGAGATATTGGACCCCTTATTTTTATAATGATTTAGGTGAAATTATGTTTATTGTACAATAACCAGTAGTGTGAATTGAAAATTTGTTGAATATATTTCAATAATATATGAATATGTATCAGAACTGGATGAAATGGTATATAGATAACATGAAGAAATATCATTATGTTGTGGTTGGTGATAAGTTTTCCTTAATGTATCCCCATGAAATAAATTTATGAATGTTTATTTAAATGTAAATATGAGTCCATGTTTTTCTAGACCTGATAAAATCATAGAGATATATTAAATAGTTTCTTACAATGTATCCTTACTTTGAAAATTTTACTCACGTACAAAATGTTTTTCATATTTTAATGTTTATAAAATCTGTTTAGAAATTCACCTAGAATTCATATCAATTTTATAGCCTTGAGGTTTTTCGTATTCAATATAACCTTTATTATGAGAATAAACCTATTTATATTAAAAAATATAAGGTGAAAGTGTTGTTGAATACGATAATTCATCATGTTAACATTTTTTGGAAAAATAACATTAACAAATAAGAATATGGGAATCTGAACATACTACAATGGAATGATATCCCAAATTGTTTAGTAATTGAATTAAAATAATGAGTAATTTTATTTAAACTTTTGGTAGAATGTAAAAAAAATATTAATTTTAGAATAAATCAATCTCATGTCTTATTAATATCTATTAGTAAAATTTTACATAGTTTTATTCAAATAATAATTCTATGTATTATTATAGTCCATGGAAAATGAATTTTTTACCTAATTATGACTATAATGGTCTTTTTAATATAATTATATCAAAATTATTGAATTTTAATTTAAAAAAACAATTTAAATATTGATTTCATTGTGTAATAGTTATATTTGAATATATTTTAATTGAATATTTAGAAAATATTTTTAAATGGATGTGAGAACATTTCCGGATAGAAATATCTTTAATATTATGAAAATAAAAACTAAAAAATTTAAGATATGGAAATTAAAAGAAATCTATTAGAGAAAGTTGAATGTGATCTATATGTAATAATTTAGAGTTAAGGAGAGAATTATAATTTATCCACTTATTCACAATTATATCATCCATGTGATTGGAATCCCATTATGTATTTGTAATGATGTAGCTCGTTAGTCAGAGATGATTCAAGATTCTACTCCATTTCTATGTGAGATTCATTGAAAAATCAAACTGGACTGCTCTAACCACCAATATATTGATGTTGATCAAAAATCAATCCAATTATTGTACCACCCTCACTACATTTCCATTTGTAATGTTTTAAAATCATTATAATATTTAAGTGAATATAAATTCAAAAATGTGTCACTCTTTATTTAAATAATGATAAAATTATAAATATAGAAAAATAGAGTGTATATCTGATTATAAATAGTATTTTTAATGATAAATTATTTTTTATCAGTGACATTTACATTTATTTTTCACTGAATATAAAATTACTATACAAGACCATTCATCAATGATGGTATTATTAGTCAAAAATTAGATACAAAAAAGAAATTATTTTAAAAAATATTAAAAATTGTTTTATTTGAATTAATATTTTTTTTCCATGATATTTTTATATGAAACTTTAATATTACAGTTGTACATATGAGTTGTATTCGAATACAATTTTTTGTAGTTGAAAATGTAATTTTAATTTAATAGTTCAAAATTTTAAATTAAAGCTATTATATAATATATAATATTTTATTTATTCCTTTAAAATTTGAAAAAACATTATCCTTATACACATGAATATCTTATTGTTTATGAAACCATCTATGTTCCATGTATGGTGTAGTTTTATGTTTATAAAATATATATTAACCCCTTTGAAGTAAAAATATTTATATCACTTAATTTGTTAGAAGGCTTAACAACGGGTTAAAACAATAAGGGTAAAAATGTGATCCATATTTCACTAAAAATATTATATGATATATTTTCAACTCATAACAATATTATCATCTAATATTATAAATATTGGTGACATTTTTTCATCCAAATATTTATATTAATATTATGAATAAGGAATTCCATGACCACCTATCCACTCTCGTATGAAAGGTAACTAACTTTTATAAATTTTCAAAATTAAACGCCATTTTTATGTAAAATACCTAACCAAATAATTTCATAACATCCCTAGACATGTTCTAGTGTCCTTATATTAGGTACAAGAACAATTATAAAGGTCTTATGGGGAAAATGAAAGGTGATTGTTCATTGAAGAGGTATAACATTTAATCAATTGTTTCTTTATGTATTTCATCATACACACCCTTCAAATATTCATGAATGATTCATATATAATATCATAAACATATAATATATTATGAGATATTATTGTGATGTGTCCTAATCCATATATATTTCCACCCTCCATCAAATTGAAAATGAATCAATCATTTGTGTGATGGACTACCACCTCACGAACATAAACAATTCATTTACCATCATTGCCTCTCATGAATGAGTATAATGTCTGAATTAATGATTATATGTGATATATATTTTATTTATATAATTATTATATTATAATATATCATTCAATTTCATACCATTCCATTCAATGAGGAATGATAACGTCGTTCATGCGTATGTGGGGGGTACAACCTCCACGAAGCCATGTGAGAGTTTTTTCATCACCACATCCCATGGATGATATAAATAATATTTTTAAATTAATAATATTTTTTTATAATATAATTACCATTATTTCATGTTAAAATAATACATACAATATTCCCATAATAATCGTTGAACAATGAAAATGATACTCATTCATACATACGACAAATCGTCCCCTTGAATGCAAGGTATTTCATTTTCGATATAAATCATTAGTTATATGTTTTAAAATTATATATATATATATATGATAACTATGTTATGATATTAATCCATTATATGATGGAGAAATGACATATTTTTCCATAATCAACATATCGATACCATTTTAGACATATGTGGTGAATATCTGACATGAACATATATAATTATGGAATTATATATTCCATAGAATGAGATAAAATAAATATAATAATAAACATTAAAATGTTTCTTTTGAAAATAATTAATTAAAATAACATTACAATTTAGGATTGAGGTATGGGTCATTCCTTTAAAAATTATGTTTCATATATTATCTTAAAACATTCTTTTCCATTTTTTATTATTTTAAAATTTATTATATATATTTATATATAAATTAAATTTTTATAAAGTAGATTTTATATATATTTATACTTTATTTAAATTTATTTAAAAAGGATTTATTATACATAATTTTTGTACATTCATTAAAAATTATTAAAAATGAATGTTCTATTTCAATTTATAATGTGAAAATGACTTCTCTAGCCTATATAACTATTATTATATTTCTTTTATTGCATTAAATGACTCTATATGTTCATAAAATAAGGACCATATTTCCCTATTTTCCAGTGATTCTCGAATAGGTTTTTAAAATTGAATTCATATTTCAATATCTCAAAATTTTTTATTATGCGATAAATGAATATTTGGAAAAATAAATGCTTTTATATGTTATGATTTTTGTTATGGTTCATGGAGAATGCAATATGAAACAATGTAAATTAATAAAATGTAGTATATTTGGGAATCAAGAATTCTATTTAAATGAAATATATATTTATAGTGGTATTGGATATTTTGATAAGTATGTTATAAATTGTATTAAGTGTTGTGAAATGGGTCAATATTAACATGCATGTCTGAAAAAAAATTAAACTAATGAGAATTAGTCAGTCTATATGATGAAATCTATAGTGAGATTTTTTTAACAACTTCAATAGATGTTGATACATTAAACAAAGAAGTATCAGGTAAATTTCATATTTATTTAGATTATGATACTGTATTTTTTCATTCAAGTTATACATATTCCATCAAATGTGAGAAATTTTCATGTAAAGTAGAAATTCCACCTAATAAATAATGTATGAAAATTTGGTAAAAAAATTAAGGGAGAGGTATTAAGGTAAATAAATAATAATAATCTTTCTATATTTTACTATGAAAAAATAGTATAAAATATCTTTTTGTATTTCTCTTAGTACATTTTGATCTCATTCTTGTTATTTATTGGCTCTTAGATTACCATTATAAGATATATTCTAGAGGTAAATAAGTCTTATTTTCATTTCAAGTTTCATTTTGTATACAATAATTTGTACATATCATTGATAACATATCAATATATTGATAAAAATTAAAAATATTTAAGTCAATTTTTTCATTAACATGTTTTTAATAATAAAGAAAAATATTTAGGTTAACGATGTTTTGGTATTAAAATAATACCAGGATGTTTTTGTAATGACTTTTTTAGTGCTATAACTGGAAAAAAAAGTTTAATTAACTAGTGAATTTGTTTATGAAAATAATAAAATTTTAAAAAACCATTATTTAAATTCTCGGGGTAGAAAATATTGAATCAGAAAATAATTTGCAGGAGTTTCTTGTTAAAGGATCCATTTTTCATTGAACATCCCCATGAAGTGGTCATATTTTATTTCTTAAAAATAAATATTGTCCCACGAGGATTCTCATTGAATATAGGTCATGTAATAACATCATAATTAATAAAAGTTATCATTTTCCTGAAATTGTTTATTTTCATAATTAACGATATAGATATTATTATTTTTCAATGAAGAACCTAAGGTCCATGTACCATCACCATAAGTAATGGGGGATTAAATTATAAGGAAATAATTAAATTATATTAAAAAATTATGAGTTTGTAGATGTTTCATTTAGTTTTATAAATTATAATGATATATTTGTGGATGTTAGGAATATTCTATAGTTGCATATCATACCAAATATCATTTCAAGGGCAACAGATTTATTGTACCAGTGGTACTCATATTTCTTCTCGGTTGAATATTACGCTAGAGTATATGATTTGGAGTTATAGGGGAGGTGAAATATAAAACCCTTATTTTAATGGATAATAACTACTATGTGGCATACTAAAGGGCATTTTCCACCACATGGAGAGTTGATGTGGCTGGAAATGATGTTTCACAAGGCCAACTGAGGATCATTAAATTAAGTGATCCTTTTAAATAAACTATCCTTCATATTCCATATGCAATAATGAATTACACACATAAATCATACAGGTGGTCGAAAAATTATACTACACTTTTTATATGGTAGGTATGGTCTAATACCATTCAAGGATTCTTTTCTTACACAATTATAAATTAAACTCATTACCTTTTAAAAAATATCCCATATATGAGAATTATGACTACCAATTAATGATTACATAAAATATTCTTGAAATTACTTCTTTCATAAAAGATTATATATCATTTACCTTTCAAAAACTCTATCCACTAAAGATTGATATCATTATTAATGAGTAAGTGTGGGATACCACCACTATTAAGCTATGTGATATGGTTATCTACACCACGTCACATAGATGATATATATAAATTGTTTCAATTAAAAAAATGGTATTTAATATAATGTTATCATTATTATAATATAAAATAATACTGACCACTATTCCAATAAAAACATTGAAAATTTTAAATGTTACTCAAGCATACATATGACCTACCGTCTCCATAATAGTACCAAGATTAATATTTTACCCATTTTTCATGAATCTTGATTAATTTATTAAAATAAATGATATGAATATTATTATTAATATCCTGCATATGATATAATAATTATTTATTTGACCACATTCACCATATCAATGTCATTTTAGACATATAAGACAAGTTTCTAGTAGTAACATATATAATTATTAAATTTATAAATCATGGTAATAGATAAAATAAAGGGAAAATAAAAGATAAAATTTTCCTTATACAATTAAATAATTAACATATTTTTACTAATCATAATGAATAAGTTTTTTTTTTGTGATGACTGAGACTTGTGGAATGGGATATTCTTCTAAAAATATTTTTTAAATATTTTTTTAAAAATAATATTATTCTTCCATGAACAATTTTTTAAATAATTTTTGGGATATATTAATATGGATATAAAATAATTATAATGTTATTTTTATTCAAATATTAAATTATTTTCAAATTTTTTAAAAATAATATTTCTAGAGATGTTTTCAGCGTCATTTTAAATAGTGACAAATTGAATGTTCTACATTAATTTATATAGAGATAATTAATTTTTCCTCTATCATCACTGTTATTTTATTAGAATAAATTACTAGATTAAATGTTTTATATAATGGTAAAACATTTTTCAATTCATCCTATATATTTACAAAAAATAATAGAATAGAATTAATTTTTCAATATCCAAAATTATTTTCTTATGGTTAAACAAAATACTTTAGAGATAATTGATTTTTTGTCTTATGTTTTTGTAATGACTTTTGGGTATTATTTATGATGAATGGTTACTATGTTATATGTTATTGGAGGTTGATATTTTTCTTTATATCCAATGAAGTTGGTACATTAATGTTCATAAGTAATTAGGCTTTTCCTAATATGTTATGATAATTTATTGTGGAGGGTTTTCTAGGTTTAAATGGGGTTATTATAACAAGTGTAATAATGAAAGTTACTCCAAGAATATGTGACAACATGTTCTCTAGGGGATAATGTCATGAATACCCCAAACATGACTCTAATATGTCAGGGGATGGAGACTATCATGGAGTAGGCATATCCCACAAATGGGAGGTAGTTTCCTATGTACCAACATAGACACACATATCCATGCTCAAAATGATGAAATTTATAATGCTAACTGAAAAATTATTCATACCACTAATAATACGAATAATAGAGTATAATAATGGAATATTGTAAAGTATACAAGTCTAGAAAACAACAACACAAAAAGTAGGATCCTATAAAATTGAACACACATGTTCCTAAAACTGAAGCGAAAAAAACCAACATGAAGGGTACGTATAGGGATAGCTGTCTGAATCTATTGGAGACACATCAATAGTATAATCTCTCCATGTAAAATCTATTCGTTGTCCACATTGGACTCCATCAATGCATCAAATGTCTTCACAAGTCATGACACATTTGGGAAATTCCCGTGCAAGGGTGAGTAATAAAATACTCAGTAGGACCCAGAAAAAGCGCAAATGAATATTAATAATAAATACATGAAGTTAACTAGAAAAAATTATATGAGGTATAGTTATATCCACTAATATTTTTCATACAACACATATATCAAGAACATCTATATATACTCACCTCAAACAATATCAATCCTAAGGTTCCTACCTCACAGACAGTAACCAGATTCACATCATAGGCTCACGACATAACGGAAAAACTTCTAGGATACAATCCATGAGCTCAACCATCTCAAATGGAACTCGTCTAAGATATAAAATCCATAGGTAACATTTTACTTGGTCCATCTCTTATGCACATCACCAAGGGTACAATCATCACTGCCTTATGCCCAGTATAAGATATGAATTTTAAGTAAAGAGGTATTCCTCTCACCAATTTACAATGTTGAGGGAGAAATTCTCCAAATTATGCTCCAATTATATCCACTATTGCACAAGAGATTAGAGGACCTTATACCTCACCACTACCCCACAGTCGAGGGAGTACTTCCCCTAATTCACCCACAAATAAAAATTCTCCAAAACTGTGTATCTGACTGAACATTCCAGTGAGGGATATATGACTCATATCTTATTATTTTTCAATAAATATGATTGGGTCCATTCCTCATACATATTCCTTAACATCAGAGGGAGCTCCATCTCCAATGTAGGACCTGATCCCGCATGAAAATCCATACAATCTCAGTATAACACCTGGTCTTGATAAGACACCAAATCTCCATAAGACACTCAGTATCAATAACGTGCACCCCATCTCGGTAGGGGAGTACCACTAATTTTCTATAGTACCCTCACATAGGTAGGACAGGGGAGTAGTGACTCATTCATAAATATATTCCTAGTCGGTAAAATACATTTAGTCTCTATATGTCACTTAGACCCACGGTCACAACAACCCACATCATTTATCTTATAGAAATATCATTCTAGGAGAACCAACTCTTAATTCCATATGATAATCTATGAATATACAAAATAACAAAGTTATAGAATATCATAAAGAATGTAATATCGCAATGGTCCCAATAACCTAAACATCTCACCAAAAAGAAATATGATTTGAATGTTATGTCTCTTTTTATTAAACAAATCTCACTAGGGTAGGGATCAGGTTCGACCCAACCCACCGAACTTGATCTGGCTATCTGAACGAACAAATCTAGTCAAGATGTCCCAATTGGGCCAGGTCTAGCCCTGCCTGATCAAGCCCGACCCACTAGGCCTACTAGACTAGGCTCGTTGGACTGCTAAAGAAGCCGACCCACCTCACCACCTATCATGCGACCTCATCGCCATGGGTTCCACCGACACAGCACCAAGCTGTGTACCCCAGTCAACACATTTCCCTCTTGTGCAATTAATTCCCACGGATAAAACCATATCTAACACAACCCCCACCTTCCATGCTTCTCCATTGATTTTCAACCCGTCGTCGCCCATTCCCTCATGCTCTACCTAGATCGACCATGCCAGACGATGTCCTGCTCCCTCCAAGGACCGACCTGCTGATAGCCCAACCAACATCCCACCATATTCCTCATTCTTTTATGTGGTCTCACCATCTCTTCAATCAACCTAAAGTTCTTTCTCTATATACACACATTGAAACCGCCACTAAAGCTTCCTTTGGCAAGCCTTGTTGGCACCACCGTTGTGCCTCGCCAGACCCGTTCCAGTGGTCTCTTCCACGGACAACTTGGTCTCCTCTGAAGCTTGAAATTTGATGCGATCATATATTTGAGTTCCTCATGACCTAGTCTACAAAAATATTTCATATTCTATAAGTTCACCTAGATTCCGGAGTTCCAATCAAGCTTGGTGCCACCCAAAAACATCATGGAGGTAACTACAATGTTCCAATGTTGATGAACATGAGGAATAAAGGGAGAGATTCACATATAAAATGGTTAACATCATTGTCCCGATAGTCTTGAAGAACGATCAGGATCCTATAGATTTGGGTTAGAAATTAGATTAAATTGAATCCCACTAACACATAATTGATCACAGCTACTAGATATCATTGATCTGCGAGATAATATGTTCATGGATTAGTACTCATACATCATAGAAATCATGTGGAAGGAAAACATCATATAAAGAAACACCTTACCTCATTAGGTTCAAATGTCAACCAAGGATTAAGAACCATTGTGATATCTGGTAGGATCATTTGATTTCATCGCACGATGATCATCTACCCACAATCTAGTAAACATTATCTATGGGAAAATTATCCACGATCACCCTAAACATTCTTCAGCCTTCCCATTATTATGTGGATATAACTGGATTTCTATATAAGGATGATTCTAAAGGAAATCATTATTTCATTGATAAAATAATTTATCCTTCAATTAATTAATGATGACCACACCCTTTCCTTGGTTTTCCACATATGACATATGCTAAACAATGATATGTCGGCCCTAGGGAAAAACAATAGGATAATCTAAATTGTGGTAAAAA
The DNA here is from genome assembly GCA_963277665.1 of Viscum album. Classification (NCBI taxonomy): domain Eukaryota; kingdom Viridiplantae; phylum Streptophyta; class Magnoliopsida; order Santalales; family Viscaceae; genus Viscum; species Viscum album. The sequence continues at coordinate 1,719,800,091 of OY728130.1, forward strand.
ATTAAAATTCAAGTCTCCATTCAAGAGATAATAGGAATTTGAAATAAAATATTTTTTTCCCAATTGTTTTATTTTGGTCATGCCCAAAAACTATATTTTACAGTCAACCCATGTCAACTAATGGTAGGCCTCACCTAAGGTAAATAAACTTCTATGAACACAATGTTGTCTGTATATTTATGATACGAGCATAGTTTAAGAGTTATTTTAATTTTTCATGAAAACTAATAATGTGTGCTATAAAAAACTTATCATTTTTCATTGATTTTTTAGGCACACTGGGACTTAGAATCTCACATTGTCTCAATGCCTGGTAATAAAATTTTCTCAAAAAAACATATAAAATTAAAATTTGGAAAATTTTAGTAATTACATTACCCCACCATAGGGATTAACGCACCCTTAATCCAAACCTATGGCACCCAAAAGAGATGAGGGTATTAGGCATGAATCTGATAACCTTTTCCACATGATCTCACTTAGAGAATATTGTGCATCAACCGATTGCACACTTATAAAATCAATCAACCATGAAGAGTCATCTAATCATGGGGAAAAAATTTAATATGCATGCATGTAGAAAGAAATCTAGAACATTAATAGTCCACTCAGTCTGGTATTCCATATCTGGGTGAAATGATGTTCTCCACGGTAATTGATTCCCAATTACATCTTATAATCCCTTAAAAACCCAGGATATAAAGATATCATCAGGATCTGAGACTTCGGTTGATGGAACATTGTGGTGTATTACTGTCTACTTAACATATAGGCATCCCAATATCTCTATATAACACTTCTCTTGAATAGCTAGGAAGTGGGTCGAAATTGTGAGGCAGTCAACGATCATCTTAATGATATTATATCAACATGAAATATTTTTTTAAACATTCATAGAGTATATCAATATTTAATCCCACTCCCATTCCAGAATCTCAAGGGGTTGGTTCAAACATTCTAGAACTAGGTTTTAGGGTTTCACTTTTTTATACGTGAGGAATAGAGAGACAAAAGTTTCAACTCCCTTCTTCATTCTCAGCCACCATAATGGACTTAGAATGTCCTGATACATCTTCTCCACACATTTATGCACCTCTAAAAATGATTCATGGAACTCTATTGAAACCTCTTCCGGTAATTCCACTGGTACAACTGTCTGTCCTTATAAAATAATGAAATTCTCCCCACCTTATAAATATCCATAAAGTGTATAACCTATGGAAGTCTAAGGATGCAAATTCTCACAGTCGGTAACTACTTGATGTGCATCCCTAATTCATTGTTAGAGTATAGGGGTGACAAATTTGATAGGAGGCATGTTGTTCCAACCCCATCAATTAAGAATAACAAAAATGACTCCAAATACTTCGATTCCATAGTCAAAAACTAAAAAATAGATATCCTACTAAGAGAATCTTTCCACACAGTCTCCTTTATAAGAGTAAAAAAATATCTATGTCATAATCCTGATGTAACTCCAGGAAATTATTATGTCTAATCTTTTTCTAGATCAACAAAAAATATTCCACCACTACTGGAAATGGAGGAATCATAACCTCCACTTCATCCATGGCTTCTATAGCTAATTAATGATTAAAATTATACTCCCATCTTATGTGTGGTCCCATCATGTGATTTATGGGTTCCCTTTTCATTAAAATGTAAAACCTCATTCCACTACAATGGAAACACTGCACTCTTCTCCTAAATTTGTCAATATGAGCATTAACTTTGGGTAAGTAGTCTATAATAAGAATGATTAAATAAGGAAAAGATACCGCTACAATGTGATACCAACAGAAACTATCACCTCTAAGAGTTTGGTCACACTGTCAGTACTAGGTCATGACAACTGGGTCTCCTTAAGTAGGATTATCAAAATGTGAGGTTTGAGTTAACAGTTTAACCAAAATCTATGAGTCTAAAATAATATTCGTGTAAAGATATTAATGATTAGAACCTATGCGTATAAATATTTAAGACAATATATTATAATCCCAAAACCTACCTTAAATCATTCTTGTATCCCTTAGGTTAAATTCCTCTAGTGCGTGAATATATCCCCATCACAATCCTCTAACTCCTTCAACTTGGTTTGGATCACACAGGGGTTGTGGTGGTAACATGTTAAAATATGTACAACATATTGATTCTCTACCATATCCTCTACCATGTTTTCCACATGACATATCTATATGTTCCTATAACAATCTTTGCCTCAGTGGTCCATTCATCATTTCCCTATCAGCAATACGATACGATGGCCAATCTCTAGAGAGATAGCCCATAATATCCCACGAAAAGTATTTCGTTTCTCAAGGTTGATTGGAATAACTCTAGGAGAATTTATTTGTAGATCCATTATCCTAATCACACTTGTCAGAACATTTTAGACATCCATGTGTCTAATACTAACACCAAATTTCTGGTTTCGAGGTCTCTGTTACTACATTTTCACTGTAGACTACCATCAATTATATCATACCACCAAAGCAACTATCAACCATAATGTTTTCCAATATCACCATAACATAATACTGAATTCATAGTCAAATAAATATGGTTATTATTTCCCTCTGTAGGCCTCACTCATTGATATTTTCCCAAAATCATTGGTCATGTATCATATCTGTTGAGTGCCTAAAATGGTTAACATGCATCGATAAATTCTCAGATAATTAAATTTCATCCTACTAACAGTGTGGAAGCATATAAAAATCCATATCCCATAGCATATAAGGTGATAATGCATCAGTGAAAAGGTTCTGAAACTCTGAACATAGATAATTCACCTCATTACATGATCATTTATACAAAACCATCGTCACCTTAAAAATCCATATAAAAGCCTCACTATCAAGACCACCATCTGATCTTCTAGTGTCCTAACATGAAAAAAATAAGATCACCACCTCGCGACATTACTCAACCACCTCATCGGGATCTCCTAGGAGCTCGAGGGGTCTCTATCGCTCAAAATCATGAGTCTCAAATATCCTGCCACCTCATGCACTTACAATTCGTTTACCATATGTTGTTCTACATCTGGTGCTATAGCTGGTGCACCACCTGGAGAGGCTATCTCTATCAAAAAACTTTTTACTAATGTATCATCACTCTCAAGGTCGTCCGTGAGATAATTCGGTGGAATCATACCTGGCTATATATGTGTATGCATCTTGAAATATAAAAACATGTTCCATGGGGAATTGCCTATACCAGTTGAGATGAATCAATAATGACATGAAAACACACCCAAATACTATATGATGCTTGTAAAAATATTTTCCCATAAACTAGTGTTTTCATATAACATGTCTAAAATAATAATTCAATGTCCTTTGTATTGATATGTCAATCGATTCACAAACACAAGATTCCATGTACTGAATGACAATTTCGAAACCCTTAACATTGTTTCCCAAAACCAATCTAAAAAACTATTGGTCATTTAGGTAGAAATGACCTTCTATGATACCACTCTTAGAAGACCAATATCAGGGGGCCCCACTTTTGACTACCCCAAGCATACCTCCAATGGGCTGGGGGATAAGATTTTCACAGAGTTTGTATATACCACACATGGGATGCATTTTCGTAAGTACCTGTACAGCTGCACACATCTCCATGCCCAAAATAATAATTCGTAAAACACTATCTAAACACGTATGCATACCACTATGAATACCAATAATAGAGTACAAAAATATATAACTAGAAAATAAATAGGGCCAGAAAACAAGCCAACCAAAATTAAGAGTATGTAAAAGTGAACACACAAGTTCCTCGAACTCATCTGTAAAAAACCCTACACAAAGGGTAGGTACATTTAATACTATATGAAGTTTTAAGATCACACCTAAACTATATGATCTATCTATGAACCACTTTGTCCAGGTCCACCTAAGACTCCATTAATGTGTCGATGGTCTCCACAAGACATGATACTTTTGGGGAATGACTGTGCGGGGGTGAGTAAAACAATACTCAGTAGGACACCCCGAAAAAATAAACAAATATTACTATAAAATACATAAGACACTCCACAAATGAATAAATGAGGTACAAATTGATTCATATAGATATATGTCAACAACACATATATCAAGAAAGTCTTGATATACTCTTACCACAAACATTGTGTCATATGGTTCCATCCTCCCATCCAGCAACAAGATTCACATTACAATATTGAACTCTAACAAAAAAATGAGGATCCTAGACTCCACGAGCTAATGAATCATATATGGAAAACGCATGAGAGATTAAATCCATATGGTACATTTTTCTATTCCAAGATCATGTGCCTAGCTTCCGGGTTCCAGTAACCACCTTTATTCACGTAGCACATGTTATAAAACGCATGTGATAAGGTCTTACCCTCCCCACTAAACATTATTGAGTGATTATATATCCAAACTATAAACTACATGCATATTATCTACAATGAGATAGTGGGGGACACATACATAATCATTGCACTCTAGCTAAGGGATTACATCTCCTAACTAACACATGATACTATTATTGATCATGAACTATGTTAGCCACTCCATTGTCTGTTTATGTATATCCGACTCCTATCTAATAAACATTCAAAACAAGGGAAACTGACTGCTCCTCATATCTATGTAAAATAGCTGACATAGATTCATCGCTAATGGAGGACCTCTCGTTCTTGACAAGTCAAATTGTCTCAGTAATACACCAAATCTCGATATTACAAATAGTCTATATAAGAAACCCAATCTAATTAAGACACATAGTCTCAGGGAAACACACCATAACTTGTAATGTGGTCACCAATATGTGACTAGAGTACATAAACTATGGTAGGATATGGGCGTATCAACTTAGATATGATAAAAAACCAGTAATGATAAGGCGGACAATATCTATAATTCACAATGTCTGCATATTACATCAAGCCAAAATATTTCACAACAATCATTCTCATTCTGGGAGAACCAACTTCTGAATCTATTACATCATACGTATAATTACAAAAAAACATTTGGAAACTCTCAAAATGACCATCTCATCTCAAGGTTCAGAACTCAAAAAATGGATCTTCAAACAGACATATATTTTGAATGTTACATAAGTTTTTAAAAATAGTTCTGACCATGGTCTGGCCTATATTTGGCACGACTCACTGGACCTTGCATGACCCATTAGTTGACCAGAACTAGTCCAACTGACCCAACCCAGGTGGGTCTAGCCCATCCTAAACCGGACCACCCCGCTTTCTCAAACGACTAGGCTCGGCCCACTTGACCGACCCGTGGGTTACTCTAACATGGAACAAATCCACAACCCCCAGTCAATGGGTTGGTTCCTACCATGTCTTGTTCCCTCCAACCATGGCAGATCTGATGTGTACTCCCACATGTCGCACACCACCTATGCCAGTCGCCCCACTAGTGGCCTCAACTCACGCTCCACTTGGACCAACCCCATTGGGCCACGTCCTTTAATCACTACTAGAAGCCCCCTCCATCAACCTGTTATCTGCCATGTGTTCTTAAACTATCCCACTATCGCTGCAAGCTACCATAAAACCTCTACTGTATCCTCAATTGACCACCACCTTTCCATCCTCTACCGCCTCAACTTTTTGGGCTTGCATCCATGCCTCTCAGTGCCCAAACTAGTGGCCCCTTTTTTGGCCCAATAGGGATTCTAAGATTCTTGGTATTTGGCACAATCCTATATTTGGGTTCTTCATGATCCTATGGACCATATTGCAGACTCAATTGTCAGATATCCTTGAATTACGAGGTCCATTCATGCTTATAACCAGGCTGGCACATTTATTTGGGAACACCAATGTTCCAATGGTTATGAACACGAAGAAAGTGGGAGAGAGGTATAGGTTTAACATTTTTTCCAAGTGTTCATGAACAACGATCATGATCCATGGGATTTGGGTTATAAAACAGATTAAATGTAATCTCACATACAATAATAAATCCCTCTCGCAACATACGATCAATCTATGGGATAATATTTTTTTGGATCATTCCATGTTCATCTTAGAAATCCTTTATGGGGAAAATCATATAGATTAAACAACCCTACATAATTAGGTATAAATTGCGAAAAAGAAAACATTTGTGATCTGATTGTTGGAAGGATCCTCTAATTTCGTTGCATGCTGATCGTCGATCTATAATATTGTGATTATTCACCACGTAAAAGTCCTCTAACCTCTCCCTAGAAATTCTATTTCATTCCCATAGATATTCTTAGAACTTTTTTATTTATAAATAAAGTGGGTTTTAAAGTAAATCATTATTTTGTCAACAAAATAATTTATCTTTAAATTATTCAAGGATGATCGTGCCATTTTCATGTTTTCCCACAAAAGACTCATCGAGACTAAAGTTAAATCTTGCAGAAGGAAAACACAACATTAAAACCTCAATGGTAGTCTCATAATTCCAATTCAAGTTTCCTATCCTGAGTCATTTGGATTTGAAAATAAAAAATATCAATAATTTTATTAACAATTACATCAAAAAACTATATTTCATAGCTGACATGTGCGGACTGATGTTTGGCCTCACCTAAGGCAATAATGTTTATCTATACATAATTGTGACCTCATATATATGATATGAGGAACTATTTAAGTGATATTAAATATTTTAAGGAAAACCTCGAAAAAATTCTATTTAATTAAAAAAATTAATGAACTCTTCTGACCACACTGCGACTAGGAATCACACTCTGTCTCAATTCCTTGTCTCATAATTTTCTGATATAATTTCTAAAAAAATCATGAAAATACAAGTCATTATATTATAAACTAGATGTGTAATCCAAGCATAATTGTGATAGTTATTCCGTATGTAAAGTGAATAGAAAATGATACATCAGGTTATCTATATTGTTCATCTTTTATTACTAAGTGATTTTTGGGAATATTAAGAATTATCACGGTATGCTAATTATTTTATGTTTTATTAAAAGTATTTACCAATTTTAAATGCTAAATGTTATAACATTGGAGAAATGGTTTTATGAGTTTTCATGACTATATAGAAACCACAATGAGTTTTTATTTTCAAATAATAGTTATTATATAAATATTATGATAATATATATCTAGAGAAGGTGATTACTTGTGTAATAAAATGATTATTATGGGAGAATGATTATTTTAAAAAGGATAATTTTGGTATGTAATCTAGGGAAAACATTACCATTCAATGTATTATGCGCCTTACTAAAAATTATGAAGTCGTGTCATTTTTTAATTTTTCCATATGGTTTTAATGATGAGTAACTACATGTCATAGGAAAAAATGAAAATTGGTAATATGTGTCCCGAAATAAAACCATGTTTCTTTTTAAAATTTATTTTAATGAAGAAATAGATTCTCTATAGAAATGTAAAAATTGTAAATTATGAGTTTCTTAGGTAAGATTTGTGACCTAAATAGATAACAATATTTGTATAAAATATTATATTAATTAAAAGGAATTAAATTTTATTATATAGTCACGTGAATATTCACTGTTTATGGCTGGGTTCTTATGCATATGTTCCAAGTTATAGTTTTTATGATGTGATTTTGAGGAAATGAATTATATTTTGGTGTAGTTTAAATGGATTTTAATATATGATTGAGGTATATATTACCCTAATATGTGACACAAGATTTAGTTTAAAGGTTATTTGATAATAAATTTTTTATATTTTAACTATGTTAATCTAAAATGTATTGATAACATTAATGTTCAATACACAATTTATTATGTTTTAATTATGGGTAATTAATATTAAATTTCATTGATAACAATATATGATAAAAGTGAATGGGAAATATTTGGATAGAATCATATTATATATAAAAGTGGATAAAATTCTTTGAGAAATTATTCCCCAGTTACCTTTATGAAGCATATATGATTTTTATTATTTTATTTAAGAATCCTTTAGGAAAATATTTTAATATAATTGAGAATATTTTTCATTGTATATATCATTTTTATATTTTCTTTAATGGTGATTACATTTTTGGATATCAATATTAGGTTGATATTTTATGAATATTTAATCTAATAATTAAATTTTTTGGGTTTATAAAGGGTTAGGTCATATTGGTAATATTTTTTGGATGATTATTTATAGAAGGATTTAAGTGGATATTTATGAGTTTTCATTTTTGTTTTTGGTGATTTATATATTAATTTATTAAAAGATATTTTATTAACAATAAAGAGTTTATTAATTTATTATAGTCATCTTTTAGTAAATAAATGTAAATAAGATGAATAAAATTTCATCATTTATGAATGACATTATCCTTGATCAATGATTGAATAGAAATAAATATTATATATTAATTTATTTATAATTTTAGATAAAATATAGGTGAAATATTTTTTACACCCAACCAAAGAAGAATGTAAAAAAAATAAACACAGTATATTTTCTTTGATATTTAATCTCCATGTTAAAATAAGTCAAAAAAGGCAAGAAAAAGGGAGATTAATATATCAAATTTTATAAGTCAACTAATAATGTATTATATACAAATAAATATTGATATATGAGGTGTGTAAAAGTAAAAAAATTCTATAAAATTGTATATATGATTTTTACCCTAGTCATGACAGAGATACTGTTTTATTTATATCTATGACCTCTTTTCAAGGTTCCAAATTTTTCCATAGAATAAAATATATTTAATTTTATATGTTATTAAAATTAATTTCAAATCGATTATCTATTTTTCACTATTATTGATTTATAAAATATATTACATTATTTTTTAGGCCTCTTCCATATGGGATCTTGGTAAAAATCTAACGACACAATTTCATTAAAGAAAGAAATGTACAATCCCTGTATTTTTTTAAAAAGATATAACTTTTATTTTTTAAAAGAATTGTCTAGTTTTAGTTTATATATATTCTTGGAACACACACACACACTTATATATATTTTTTATTCCTCAACATATTTTATATAATTCTTATTTATTTATAATTATTAGGATTTCATTGTTTCGAATTTGTTTTTCAATTAAATGGTTAAATATATGATTCAAAAATTATTTCATATTGAATATAAATTAATTTTATTATTATTTTTATTATAGGAAATAATATTTATATATATTTTGATATATTAGAAGTAATTCGATCAAGTTATTTAGGAGGAATACGATTTATCAATTGTAATATGAATAGTTTTTATTCTGATGAAATTATATTTCCATATAATTTAAATTCTTTTGACATCATAAATGTAAAATATAATAATTTATTTTGAAAAAATTACTATCATTTTAGGATAATCGTATAATTTTTTATTTAATTTTATTTCTTATGTTTTTTCTAAAATGGATATTTTTTTATGAATATTAAAAAATATGAATGCCAAATATTTTCAGTTTTATGATATCATCACGATTAAATAATAACACTAATTTATGTAATTTTTTTAATACACTAAATATATATTTTAATATAATATATATAAATTATTAATATTATTTAGAATTTAGAAACCCATGGTTGGAATTTTAGATGTCTAGTATCAATTTATTCTAATAAAATAAATATTTTTACCATTTTCCACAATTTATTAATTAATAGGATAAATTCATTTTTATATTCATTTTATAGTAACATACTTCAGATTTAAATTTATAATATAATAAATATTATGGGGATAAATTCAGCATATTATTTTAGTGGGAAATAAATTTATTCATAAATATAGTATTTTCTAAAAACAAATCTTGTTGCATTTTTCTCTCATATAAAAATAGAAATATTTAGAACTATTAAAATGGACTAATGAATATTTTGTTATATATTTTTAAATAGGAAATTTTTATTAATAAAAATAAAAATTTTCTTTTTAGTCATAATGAATAGTTACGAACATATATCATTAATCACCATGGTATAGTGTAAATCATATTAAAAATGGGGTTAAACATTAATAAAAGGGAAACAATTATCACATTGGAAATAATAATTTTTATTGTATGAGTTTATTTTGACCCGACCTCCTACATTTTCAAATTTTTTATAGTTTGTGGAGTTTTCTCATGAAATATTACTTATATCATATTAATGTTAATAGTATTTTCAATAGTTTTAATTCCCTTTCATGTAAATAGAGAACCTCACTCCATCACATATCCACCAACTTATAGAATTTTATATTATCCAATCCCATTTCTATTATCTATCATAAAAAATATACATGTCTTAAGAAATTACATATATTGAAAACAATAATCTCAAAATATATATGTGTGCCACATTGTTGGATAATCAAAGAATAATTAATTGTATTAACTGAGTTCTTTCATGTTTTTAGGCTTAAAAAATATCTAAATTATCTAAAAATATAAAAATTAAATTATAAGTAACATTAGTTTATATATTATATTGATGAATCTACCATCATTTAACTTAATCCAATCAGTTTGAAAAAGAAAATGTTTCCCACACACACATACTGACAGTTACCACTATGAATGACATATTTAATTTTTTATCACAACCTAACATTCCATGTTACAATTATTTATTTAATAAAATAATATTATATATATAACAACATTAACATATTTAAAAAATAAATCATTATCTACAATGTTTCATTTAGATCCATTTAAATATAAAAATTCCACCATTTGTACATGTGGACTACCTCTTAATATGTGAAATATATTATTTTTTATTATTTTTATACATGGAGGGAATACATAATAAATTAATGGAGATAAATTTTATTTATAGAATGAATAATTTTTATAAATGTTATATTTTCATTGTACAATATCTTTTTATTTCCCAATCAATAGTAAGAACATTTTATTATGTTGGGCATTTTGACAACCGTCATGACTAATTTTATAATTTTGATGACACGATGTTTTATGTAATATTATGAACATGTAATATTATTATGTAAGGAGGAATTTTTTTTATTTAAAAATTCTTGAATTTTAATATATAGATAAAAAATTCATACATGAAATTAAAACATTTGTAAAATTTAATTTTTAAGTAGTCTATGAAACTCATAACCATATGTTTCATAATATATTCATGGAAATTTAGAATCATATTAATTATATATATATATAATTATCATAAACATTATTTATGTTATAAATCCATTAATAAGTTGTTTGGATAGATACTATTGTACAGACACATGCATGGAAAATAGAATTGTTAACATTTAAATGTTAATATTAATAAATAATTGTTACTTCATGAATAAGAAAAATTATAATATTATAGTATAAATAAAGGTAAATATTAATATGGTTTTAATATATAAATATATATATTTATTATTCATAATTTTATTTCATATAAATTTAAGTAGAAATCTGAGGTAAATGTATTTTTATCTATATTTCATTTCATTGGACTACATAACTTCATTAATGAATATGTTATAAGATTTTTATTTTTTTTATAAAACATCCGTGTTTTATTTTTTATATTTATATTTTTATTTGGATTTTAATTTGTTTCAGAAAATCATTTCATTGGTTTATTCTTCTATCAAATGATAGGATTTTTTAAAAAATTCTTTCCCAAAACATCATTTTTTATATGTCTTACAAGTTGTGTACTATAATTTAATCTATATGGAGTACTTAAAACCCCATTAATTATTTTGAAATATTATATCTCGTAAATTATAATTTAAATATAGTCTTATAATTTTATTTTATGTATTTTTAGTTATATAATCATAATTCCATTAGGATTCTCAATCTCAATTTTGATCTATGCGAGATATTTCGATTTATAAATCAATTATCATTTATATGGTGAATATAATGCTTATTTTAAATATTATATAATTTATTTATTTATATAATTTTTAATTTATTTTTATTATCTTGTTGTTTATTTACAATGGGTTCTTAATTTTAAATTTTTAGAAGGTGTTTATAATTAAAATCCTTGATTTAAATATTTTAATGTGTTTTACCCAAATCATTTCTACAATAAGGACATGTTATTTTATATATTAAATTTTTGTATCTTATAATATAAAAATACTTCATAATGTTATCTTCAATGATAATTTACTTTAATTAATTTTTTTAAATGGAATACTCATAATGATTTCTATATGAATCATTTATTACTCTTATAACAAAAAAAATAAAAGGAATGATTTTTTGAACATAAAAATTTATCTCATTGTACATAAATTATTTTATTTTTATTTATTGAGATTAATTTTCATGATACAAATTTATAATGGATAATATAATTTTTATTATTATGTAAAATTTATTTTTTAAAGGGAAACAAATGAATTAAAAAAATATTACTTTATTCGAAGTATATTTTTAATCCTTATATAAATGTATATTTTAAATCAGTATCAACATCCATTTATTATTTTAATTCTTAAATTAATGAAATATCTAATGGTGTTATTCACCTTTTTTATATAGATTAATTATGATGTTTTTGATGGAAATTTTCATGAACCATGTTTCTTTTAAACTAATCAATTGTTCTAGGAAGGAATGATGAATGTTTTCATTATTGTTATAATAAATTTGATAGCCTCACTATTTTTTATTCATTTTAATATTCATGAGAAGTATAATAATTTTTTGGAGATCCTATATAGAACATTAATGAAATTATTAATAATATGATATCTATAAAAGATATGTTGTAATTGTCTTGGACATCTATTATAATATAATTATTCTTGTATGGGTTCTTATAAGGGATATATTAATATACCATACTATGCCTCGTTCAAGGATATTCTATTCTGGGAATGTGTTTTTATTTTTTTTTTCAAATATGATTTATTTTTCATGGTTTTTTATTTTTACTAATATTAATTTAATCTTATGTTATACTAATATTGTTTTTCAAGAAAATATTTTTGAATCATTTTTCTTCATTATGAATATACTATTATTTATAGTTTGACTTTTTTATCATACCATAATGATCATTTTATACCTAATAAATATATTTTATTTTTTATTCTTATGATTATCCTTATTTAGTATTTGATCTCACTCTTCTTATGTTTAAAATTTTCTAGTTATAATAAAAATTATGGAATATAATATGTTTAGAAGTATATAATGTGGAAACATGTTTTTATTAAATTATAGATACTACATTTAATTATATTGGTAAAATTATTATTTTATAAGGAATATATGTTATTTTTTATGAATGGTTTAAAGTAATTCTATATAAATCACGCACTTAATGTTGTTTCTTATGTTAGTGAATCATTTTTATAACTTTAATTATAATTATAAACAATTAATTTGTTTCAATTTTAGTTAGTATAAAATAATGTATATAAAGATTATATTATTTACACTACATCAAGGTGTACCAATTTAGGTATTCAATATTACTTTGAGATAAATGGTTTTTATAATTTTATATCTTAGGATTTTTTTAAATGAAGACATATTAAGACTATTTAATATCATAATGTGTTAACATGTTCAAGGATGATCAACATTTTAATGGACTAGATACCCAATTGAGATTTTATTTGATTATATTTTTGGATTGGTAATGATATTTCGGAATTTTTTTGGTTTTAATATATTATTGTGGTATATATAACACAAAGAACTATCATGTGATTTAATTTGATGATTAATTGTAATATTATTTATATATTATTGTGATATATTTGAAAGGTATTTATAATCGTTAGGTATAATATATCTTTTAATACTAAGTTAATAATGGATATTTATGATGTATTATTTTTTGGAATAATACATTATAAAGATGAAATAATTTTTTTATCGAATGGGATTTTATGTTAAACTATATGATATCAGTTGAGTAAAAATATTAGTGTCATATTTTAGAAAAACATATTATTTTTTAAAAATTCGAGTTATTTTTTGAAATTTATATTGTATAATAGTTAATATATTAATAGGGTATATTTATTTTACTAATTAATATCTTGAGTGAATATAGTTTTTTTAGGTTATATTTATGATGATCGTGGAATAGTATGTGATAATTTTTTTTTATTTTTTTGGGTTTCGATGTTGGTTATGAATGTTCTTAATGTGTTTTGGGGTAATTATTTACTGAATTATTTTTGTTAAAATTGTGGGTTTTATATTTAGGTTTTTTGGGTTATTATATTATTTTTTCTTATAAATTCACATTCACATTTTAAATTATCTAAATTTCTTCTAAATTTTTTTGTTTTAGTAATTTTTAGACATTTGAGGAATAATTTATCTTTCTTTTATGAATCTCAACAACAATTAATAGATTATTTTACTTATTTAGGTATTAAAAACAATTGGATGTTAATAACTTTCAATTTTCATTGAAATAATATTGGAAAAAATACTAATCAAATATAAAAAGGATAACTGGAAAAAAATGCAAGAAAATTGGTTCATACTCATTATGTTTATTGACAAAAAATACCTCAATGTCATAAAAAATAGAAAATAAATGTATTCAATCATATCACTTAGGTATTACGGTATTCAATAAAATTAAATCACGGGTTTGATTTAATTAAAATTAGATAAAGAGTTTTAAAAAATATAAATTCATGATAAATAACGAAGTCCTCACATAGAAATGAATATTTTTAATATCTAGGATATATTTGGAATATTATCTGTTCTTTTAAATAAATAAATGAATATTAATATAATATTATACATTAATATATATTGAAATCATAGAATATTTTACAGTGTTATGGATATTAACAATATTTTACCTATTTTATTTATAAACCCCATTCCATAGGTCTCAGTAAAACAAAATGGGGAGATACCTATTATAATGTGGTATAATACAAACACCTAACTATTTTTAAAAAGATATATGATTAATTTTTTATTAATGTTCATGATATTTTACTTATATACATTATTGTTTGAAATATATATTTTTATACATTGTCTCAAATTTATTATGTAATCATTTATAGACTCATCAAACCACTATAATGATTATGTTTTCATTGTATAAAATTATGTGTTTCTTTTAAAGGGGAAAAAATATTATAAAATAGATTTATAATCAAATTTTCTATAATTTTTTTAAATAATAATTATAAATAAATATTGATATATATTATGATAATATATTGTATAACTATATAATTATATTTGGGAAAAAGTTTTTTATGAACATAAATACTTTTAATTCTTAATTTTTTTCCATATATTATTTAATTAATTTTAATTGTTAAATTTATAAAATATATTATATGAATTTATTAAAATTAAATACATTTTTTTGATTAAAATATAAAAAATTATCAATTTGAAAAAAATTTCAAATATATTTGTATTTTGAGTGAATATTTAAAAACTGTTTTTACAAAACAATTCACATTTATGTCATCATCATAATATTAGAATATATTTAATGTTTTAAAAACCATTTTATTTCCTTATTATTTGTTTAATATGTAAAAAACATCATGTAATAATATCGTTTTTAATTTATGAACCCATTTTCGAATTTTACAACAAATTTGACGTTGTATTTTAATAAAAGATCATTTTTAATCAATTTCATTAATTAATTAATTACAATGTAACATAATGTTTTAGATTTGTTATATAGTATCATAATTCTAATTTTTCTCATTAAAAAACACTAAATTTCATATGGATAATCTCGAAGCATTTTTTTGGTGACAAATCATATTTATTCTTATAATGAAATATTTATAAAAACTATTTTTTGGTGTTTTTTTCATTCTTATTAAATGTAATTTTTAAGAATAATAAATATTGAATCTGGATAGATTTTTTCCATTTTTTACACCATAATATAAATATTATTTAATGACTTTAATTTTAATTTTATACATTATGATATTAATGATGTTAAAATTTATTCTTTTTATTAATGTTTAAAATAGATTTAAAGGAGTTTACACTAAGGGATATAGAAAAACACAAAAAAAACCAATATAAATATTCGTAATTAATTGGATTTCTACCATCCTTCACATTATCCTTTAATTTGGAATTATTTTGTGTCCCTATACCTTTTAAATGACTTGATATTATTTCAAATTTAATAATATTAACAAAACTTTTATTCCCTACACTTATAAAAGGATTCCTGGACACCCTCACTTTTCCAAACATATGATTCATTTTATCTTAAAAAATCCCAATAAAAATACCTCAAATAATCCATTATAAATTGCATATATGTCATAGTGTTCAAAAATGGAATATATTTGATTGATTAATGGGTGCCCAATAGTAGGACACACAAAGAAGATATAATCTCCTTAACCGAGTTCATATAAGTTTTTCATTCATACGCCTCCTCCAAAACTTATATAACCATTATAAAAAAATTAATTTATTTGGTTTGTTGAAATTATATTATCATGATTCAATAAAAATAATATAACATCATTTAATATATTAGAAACTGAGAACAACAATTAGATATACATTCTTAATACCACTTCTATGAATGAAATATTTCATTTTTCATCCCTAGATCCCATGGAAGGTTTTGAGGTATTATTTTTTGAATAAATATATAATTAATTATATAATAATTATTATTTGAAGATAAATTCCCAATTACCTATCATTTAATGAAATAATTACTGTGCAAATAATATGAGAAGGGATATAGTGAGTTCCCAAATTCCATCCCCAATTGCCATAGGATGGAAATAAGCACCCAGGGTATTACAGACATACCAATGGATTGCATTACCCAAAAAAAATAAACTGAGGAATGATGTAAATGATACATAAACCAATAAAAATTATAAACTAAACCCATTTAATTTCAATTAATTTCATAAAATAATAAAATATTTGTTTATTAAAATTGAAACTACCAAACGGATAATGTAGAAATAACAATAATGCACAAAAAAATCCGAAACACACATTAACTAGTATTATAAAGAGAAATAAATTAAATGATATTACTGATATAGAAAATTGTATATATATATGTTGATCATAATGGTTATTATTATTAGGATTCTCCACAATTCATATCATTAAAATAGATAATGAATGAATATTATATCCCAGAGTATAAGAAGTGGAACTAACTCATTACCTAAACTAGTAAAATAATTTCACAGACTCACCATGTGTATCTCTCACCAGGTAACTCAGACATGATATCATATATTAAATAATTATATAATGGTACCACACTATAAAATATCTATTGGTTTGTGACTCTGCACCAATGTCGCATATGCTGATCCATCACTCCAAAATCATAAAATATGATGACACCAGGTCTCATGTTTTGGGACAAGCTCTCAAGAATCATATTTTATAATTATATCATCTATATCTCAATATAGTAACCAATAGTTTTTCAATAGGAACGAAATTTTGTACATCATATATCATACACCATATATTGTATGTCAAGCCATCACAACCCATAGAGAGAGTAAGGTACCTCACACCATCACATCCCATACAAGAAATCCTTGTAATAATCCATAAGATACTATATAAAAAAATACATGTGTGTGAAATATAAAAAATCTATCAAAACTATATACACAATATATTCGAAATATGATTACAATTAATACCTATAAAACCACTATGAGGTAAAGATAGTTGGGATTGAGTGGAATTTAGTGAAATATCCTACAGTATCTTACATATTGGGATAAAACCACCCCAGAGTACACTGCGTTGTATAATCCCTAACAAAATGTTTGGGGTCATGTATGAGATCAAGAAATACACTGTTTATAAATTACAACACAACCAAAAAATTGTAAATAACCTAGTCTTATAATAAAATATCAAAAATTTCACCCAGATAACTGATTTCTACAACTAATAAAAACATATCTTATGAGAACACAAGCATTAAAGATTACAGGTTTTACATTATTTATTTCATTATTTAATTTAAAAAATGTATTAAATATTTCATTAACACTTAATTAATATTATTCCATTTAAATTTGATCAATATTATTTAAAAATCCATTCCATCCACAAATAATCCAACTGATTTTGTGGTTCTCAAGATTATTATCATTTCTATTCCATCCAGAACCGATTCAATTAGTTTAAAAATTTATTAAACAATAGTTATTTTTTTACCAGTACATAATTCTATTTACATTAGGAAAAATAATTTGATTAAGTAAATATGTGAATAACCAAGAAATTAAATCTACATTGATAACTAGGGAAGGGAAATAAAAATTAATATGGTAACAAAAAACACATCACATTTGAAGAAAAGTAATTAATATCCATCATGTTTTCAGAACACCATGGTGAAAATCCGATATTTATTCTATTTAATTAAAAACAATGGATTATCCCCTATATTTTTATTATTATATCAATTATGTAAAGGCCCGTAAATTTCAAGGAAACTTTTTTCTTAATTTTCTTTGAAATTTTACAAGAATGCAGTTTCTGACGGCACCTGATTCCAAGGCCCGGTGTGCCCGGAATCATTTTCCGAAGTTTGGCTCGGGTACGTTCAGTGAACGGACGAGCGGGTTTTTCTAACATTTGAACCGGTGCCCGGAATCGAATTCTGAGGGCACCGATGAAATCGTAGTGACGGTATTCGCTTAGAAACGCCTCTTCCGGAGTGGCGTTCGCTCGGGTGTGGTTTTTAATTTCCGGGCTTTAAGTTAAGAAATAAAATAATTTTTGCGACAACATTATTTTATTTCACTTAAGCCACTTTGAAGCCACTTGAAGCCACTTAAAGATGGCTTAAACTGAGATGATCCGGATAGGATGCTATCCAGAAATATCCTACCCTCTCGGTAGGTTATTTGTGAGGTAGGGCCCGTACGAGCCCCATCGTTTCTTTCCGCTATGTAACGCACCCGCGAAAACCCGTCATTATGAAAGTCAACTGACGTGTTTTCATAAATTCTTAACAGACCATTTAATTAGGCGGTTTATTTCGTAAATTAAATGAGCTGTTTCTTTCGTCGAATTAATTCAACGAATTGATGGGTCATTACTTACCCCTTTTTCGTGTGTCGACATAATAATAAAATAAGACCAACAGTCTTTTGAAAGTTTACTCGTTGAGAGGTTTGATAGAGTTCTCATGCCTTTATCCTTCTTCGCGAAGAACGCGAAGAACGCGAAGAACGCGAAGAACTCCGGTCTCCGACGAAGAACGCCAAACTCGGAAATTGACGCCGCGACGCCATGATCCGCGACGCCGACGTTCCCTTCTTGTAACATTCTTCTGCGACGTCTCATCCTCCGCGACGGATCTTCGATCGGGTGCTTGATGTAAGAGTCTCGGTTTTTCATTTTTAATCTATTTTGTGGTTTTTACCAAAACACGAATTTAATTATTTAAATTAAATCTGTTGTTTCATGGTTCGTTGAGTTCTCCGACTCAACGCTGTGTTCCACGACGACGCGACACCCTTCCGCGACGACGCGACGATCTCCACCTTCCGCGACGAGCAATTCCGCGAAGAACGCTCACGTGCGACGACTACGAGGTAGGAATTTTATTTTTGGAATTACCCCTATTTATATTCCCGTAAATTTTTCTTTAAAAAGTTAAAGAACCGGACTATAAGATCAAATTTAATTTATTAAAATTTTTAAAATCATTTGTTGAATTTTGTTTATCCCGATGTTTATCTCTAACGCGGAGGGTGCGGGCCAAACGAACACGGCCCGACGACCCTCCGTCGTTCTTCGTTCTTGTGCGGATTTGACGGACGACGACGGAACGTGCCGCAATTGAAGTTTGATTACCCCGCACCGAAGAACGAGTCCCGGGAGGAGCAACGGCGCAGACGGGAAGAAAAACGGGCCACTGGAGCGACTCCGGCGGCCGCGGAAGCCGTCGATGGCGCCCGGCGCGCCGCCGGTCGAGACTGCCGCGGCGGCGGCGCAGGCAGGACGCGGCTGAAGCCGCGTCCGACCACCAGGAAGACACCCCACGGGTGTCGTGGGGGTGTCACGCCGGGGGCGGTGCCCCCCCCCCCCCCCCCCCCGCGTCACTCGAGACTGCCGCATCCGGTTGTCTGGCCGACACCCCGCGGGTGCCGCGGGGGGTGTCACGCGGGGCGGCGGCTCCCCCCGCGTCGGCCGCTCGGTTGAGCCAGGCCGGGCAG
Source organism: Viscum album (assembly GCA_963277665.1). NCBI lineage: Eukaryota > Viridiplantae > Streptophyta > Magnoliopsida > Santalales > Viscaceae > Viscum > Viscum album. The sequence continues at coordinate 1,719,820,228 of OY728130.1, forward strand.
GCCGAGCCAGACCGGTCCGACCGGGTCGGACCGGGCCGGACCGGGTCGGACTGGGTGCGGCCGACCCAGGGGGGGTCGGGCCGGGTCGGCCCGGGCCCGGAACCCCCGTCTTCGGACGATTTTTGTTAAAATGACCGTATCTTGAGCTACAGGCCTCCAAACGACCCGTCGTCAGCAGAACCGCGATCCTTGGATCGACACGGTCGTTTCGGTATATCGCACTCAAGGTTTCAGAATAATTTGAGTTCAGCCGGGTTGGTTCGTACACGAAACCAACCGGGCCTTCGGAGCGGAAACACTCATATCTTGAGCTACGGACGTCCGATTAACGTGCCGTCAGCTTCATTGTTTTCCTCTAAGTGAGACGGATCTTTTGGCATACTCCACCCGAGGTTTGGACACAGGTGGAGTAAGGGAGGGTTGGTTCGTACACGAAACCAACCGGGCCCTCGGAGTGGAAACGCTCATATCTTGAGCTACGGACGTCCGATTGACGTGCCGTTGGCTTTGTTGAGTTCCTCTAAGTGAGAAGCATCTTTTGGATTACTCGGCCCGAGGTTTGGACACAGGTGGAGTACGATTGACGTGCCATCAGCTTTGTTGAGTTCCCTATGTGAGAAGGATCTTTTGGCTTACTCCGACCGAGGTTTGGACATAGGTGTAGTATGGTCGGGTTGGTTCGTACATGAAACCAACCGGGGCCTCGGAGCAGAAACGCTAATATCTTGAGCTACGGACATCTGATTGACGTGTCGTCAGCTTTGTTGAGTTCCTCTAAGTGAGAAGGATATTTTGGCTCACCCCGCCCAAGGTTTGGTTGCCGGTGGAGTACGGTCAGGTTGGTTTTGCCTTAAAAACCAACCGGGCCCCTGGGATGAAAAATCCAATAACACTCAGACCGGGCGTCCGATTGACGCACTGTCTGCGACGTTGAGTTCATGTTGACGATACGAAACTTTTGGATACATCAACATCAGACTTTTAGAGAATTGATGTATCGGCCTCTCGGCTCGTGGAGCGGACCCTCCCGAACGAGCTTGCGGTGTGCGGGAACCCTAGAGGTGGCTGCGACTACTACTTTGACGACGACGATTGTGCAGAAATCCTCAGTGGACAGCGACGATGAAGACAGCTGGTCTTGTATCCTATGTGGGTCCTAGCTGTGCTGGTCTTGTATCCTATCTGGGTCCCAGCTAAGATGATTCAATACTGGTCTTGTATCCTATGTGGGTCGTAGTATAGTTTAATCAACGAAGACAGCTGGTCTTGTATCCTATGTAGGTCCTAGCTGTGTTGGTCTTTTACCCAATGTGGTTCCCAGCATGGATGATTCAATACTGGTCTTGTATCCAATGTGGGTCGCAGTATAGTTGAATCAACGAAGACAGCTGGTCTTGAATCCAATGTGGGTCCTAGCTGTGCTGGTCTTCTATCCTATGTAGGTCCTAGCTTAGATGATTCAATACTGGTCTTGTATCCTATGTGGTTCCCAGTATAGTTGAATCAACGAAGACAACTGGTCTTGTATCCTATGTGGGTCCTAGATGTGCTGGTCTTGTATCCTATGTGGGTCACAGCTTAGATGATTCAATACTGGTCTTGTATCCTATGTGGGTCCCAGTATAGATGAATCAACGAAGACAGCTGGTCTTGTATCCTATGTGGGTCCTAGCTGTGCTGGTCTTGTATTCTATGTGGGTCCCAGCATAGATGATTCAATACTGGTCTTGTATCCTATGTGGGTCCCAGTATAGATTAATCATTGAAGAGTGATGGTCTTGTATCCTATGTGGGTCCTAGCTTAGATGATTCAGTATCTATACCTGATCATCCCTTTCACCTTTTCGATGATGTATACCTGTGTGAGCTGAATCTTGTGTTACTCTCCTTTGTGGATTTTATTGAGCTATCCTGTGTGGATTTACTGTTTACTCTCCTTGGTGGATTGTGTTGATCTATCCTGTGTGGATTCACTGTTTACTCTCTTTTGTGGATTGTGTTGAGCTATCCTGTGTGGATTTACTGTTTACTGTCCATTGTGGATTGTGTTGAGCTATCCTGTGTGGATTTACTGTTTACTCTCCTTTGTGGATTGCGTTGAGCTATCCTGTGTGGGTATACGTTTGCTTTCCTTTGTGGACTGGGTTTTACTTGGGCTCGGACGTTGGAGCCGAACGGGAATTGATAACTTAGGTATATGTATGGGCATATACCTAAGTAGTGTCGGTTGTTACTTCGTGATTGTATCTTTCCTCTGTGGATTATCCTTTGTGGATTTCGGGAGACCTTCGGGGGTCTCAGGGTCCCTACTGAGTAGCTTATACTCACCCCTTCACGAGCTATGCCCGCACTATGTGGTGTTGGTTGCAGACGATGGACAACGCTGATCGTGGTAGAGGCGTGCGAAGTAGGACGGTACCTAGAGGTGGACCACTGGGCGGAACGTACTCGGAGCGGTCAGGTGGACCCGAGGAGCAGTGGAGGCTATCTGTACCCACCCTTCAGGTGGGACTTCCAGAGGGCGGCTCGACGCTGCGGCTTTTTTTTCAGTTGCTGTTTTTCCCTTTCAGTTGTACTTTATAGTTGGGCTTGTATTTCTGACCCCTTTTACTTTCAGCACAACTTGTACCTTTTTTACTTAGTGTTTACTTTTCCACTTGCTTACTCTATGGTGCATGTTTACTTTTCAAAGGCAATGCCTTCCCTTTTGTTGGGATTTACGCCTTGGTGCTAGTCGCCAGCCCCTGGCCTATGGAAGGCGGGATTGGGGTAGTCACGGCACGGGCCCCAAGGACGGGTCGTGACAAATTGGTATCAGAGGTGGTCGGTTCTACCGGATACTATGATCTTTCTACTTTGTGAAGCAATAGTGTTTAGAGTAATGGGTGTGGTTATCAGTCCAGGGAGTCCAGTGTTGGTGCGGAGGACGACGTATCCGTAAACCAGGACCCTAACTTCTGATTTCCGACTTAATGCACGAAAACATTGATTGCATGTGTGTTCAAGTTTTCTTTGTGATTACTTGTGTCACCTCACCAGGAATACAGTTCTGACCGTGGTTCACCTACTTCCTTCAGAATGTCCCCATGATGACATCCAGCTAGGGTTCTGAGAGTGGAGCATGATGACAGACCACTGAGCGACGAGTCCTCAGTTCAGGGCTCCTTGTCAGCATAGGCACTGGCGGTACCTTTACCCGCCGAGCCACCGATGCTTCCTGCCATGACCGCTGACGATGCATGTCGCCTTGGAGCTCTGCATGAGTACCAGCACTAGCGACCACCCAGGTTTTGTGGGGAGATAGACACCCGGGCAGCCGAGGACTGGCTGGAGGCGGTCGTGCGAGTTTTCAGGTTAGTGAGGACACCAGCAGACCCCATGGTGATCCTCGCAGCGAGTCTCCTGCACGCGGCATCAGGCAGATGGAGGAGCTTGATGCTCCAGGTGCACGACGAGACATCTCTTCTCTGGATGGACTTTCAGAGCATCTTCCGCTCCGAGTTCGTCCCAGCCACCCTCCATGCGATTCGCATCTAAGAGCTGCTACAGCTACGACAGGGCGGTATGATAGTGGCCCAGTACTCGGCGAGATTTACTGATCTCTCCCGCAACTCCACAGATATGGTAGGGGACCCATACATCCGGGCCCGGACCTTCGATCAGGGACTGAGGCACGAGATCCGGGCTTCGATGATCTCCCTCAACATTACGACACAAGCAGAGGTGTTGGAGAGAGCCCTTCTAGTGGAGAGTTTTCTCGCCGAGCAGGCTCCAGTGACAGGGCCCTCCGCTGGACGGCCCGTAGCAGGGTCTTCTGCAGCTGGCAGTAGACAGGTGACGAAGAGGTCCAAGCGGGCCATACCATCAAATGGGCAGTCTCAGGATGAAGATTCGGTTGTGAGGGAAACCCGAAGGAGAGCCAGCTACATGAGGGGAAAGCATTGCTACGCATGCAGCGGGCGAGGTCACATGGCTCAAGACTGTCCGACTCGTCTTACAGATGAGAAGCAGGCGGCAGAGGGACCTCCCAGACAGAGGTTCGGCCACAGTGGTCTGTAGGGTGCAGGCGGACGTGGCAGAGGAGCTGGCCGAGAAGCCGATGGTGGGAGAGCTCAGCTTCAGGCAGCTGAGGCCCTCGATCATGGAGCTCTGGGAGCAAATGGACAGGAGCGGGTCCTACGTGGACGATTGATTCCTCTTATGCGCATCAGATGACAGCATGGGATCCTCCAGGAGAGCACATGGGAGTGGGAGGCTCAGATGCGTGCTCTGTACCGCCTTTGTTTCCCTAGTTTATGATGTATCTTTATGGGAACGTGAAGTCCTGAGGTGGGAGTAATGTAAAGACCCGTAAATTTCAAAGAAATTTTTTTCTTAATTTTCTTTGGAATTTTACAAGAACGCAATTTCTGACGGCACCTGATTCTGAGGCCCGGTGTGCCCGGAATCATTTTCCGAATTTTTGCTCGGGTACGTTCAGTGAACGGGTGAGCGGGTTTTTCTAACTTTTTAACCGATGCCCGGAATCGAATTCTGAGGGCACCGATGAAATCGCAGCGCCGGTATTCGCTTAAAACGCATCATATAGAGTTGTGTTTTCTCGGGTGTGGTTTTTAATTTTGGGGATTAAAGTTAAGAAATAAAATAATTTTTGTGACAACTTTATTTTATTTCACTTAAGCCACTTGGAAGCCACTTGAAACCACTTAAAGATGGCTTAAACTGAGTTGATCCGGATAGGATGCTATCCAGAAATATCCTACCCACTCGGTAGGATATTTGTGAGGTAGGGCCCGCACGAGCCCCGCCGTTTTTTTCCGCTAAGTAACGCACCCGCGAAAACCCGTCATTATGAAAGTCAACTGACACGTTTTCTTAAATTCTTAACAGACCATTTAATTGGGCGGTTTATTTCGTAAATAAAATGAGTTGTTTCTTTCGTTGAATTAATTCAACGAATTGATGGGTCGTTACTTACCCCTTTTTCGTGTGTTGTCATAATAATAAAATAAGTCCAACCAGTCTTTTGAATGTTTACTCATTGAGAGATTTGACAGAGTTCTCATGCCTTTATCCTTCTTCACAAAGAACGCGAAGAACGCGAAGAACGTGAAGAACGCCGGTCTCCGACGAAGAAAACCGAACCTGGAAATCGAAGACGCGACGCCGTGATCCGCGACGCCGGCGTTCCCTTCCTGCAACGTTCTTCTGCGACGTCTCTTCCTTCGCGATGGATCTTTGATCGGCTGCTTGAGGTAAGAGTCTCGGTTTTTCTTTTTTTTATCTCCTTTGTGGTTTTTACCAAAACACGGATTTAATTATTTAAATAAAATCAGTTGTTTCATGGTCCATTGAGTTCACCAACTCAACGTCGTGTTCCGTGACCCGCTGTCAGTAGCAACGCGATCCTTGGATCGAGACGGTCGTTTCGGTATATCTCACTTAAGGTTTCGGAATACTTTGAGTTCGGCCCGGTTGGTTCGTACACGAAACCAACCGGTCCTTCGGAACGGAAACACTCATATCTTGAGCAACGGACGTCCGATTGACGTGCCGTCAGCTTCGTTGTTTTCCTCTAACTGAGTCGGATCTTTTGGCATACTCCACCCGAGGTTTGGAAACAGGTGGAGTACAGTCGGGTTGGTTCGTACACGAAACCAACCGGGCCCTCGGACTGGAAATGCTCATATCTTGAGCTACAGACATCTGATTGACGTGTCGTCAGCTTTGTTGAGTTCCTCTAAGTGAGAAGGATCTTTTGGCTTACTCCGCCCGAGGTTTGGACACAGGTGGACTACGGTCGGGTTGGTTCGTACACGAAACCAACCGGGCCTTCGGAGCAAAAACGCTCATATCTTGAGCTACGGACGTCCGATTGACGTGCGTTCAGCTTCGTTGTTTTCCTCTATGTGAGACGGATCTTTTGTCATACTCTGCCCGAGGTTTGGAAATAGGTGGAGTACGGTCGGGTTGGTTCGTACACGAAACCAACCGGGCCCTTGGAGCAGAAACGCTCATATCATGAGCTACGGACGTTCGATTGATGTGTCGTCAGCTTTGTTGAGTTCCTCTAAGTGAGAAGGATCTTTTGGATTACTCCGCGCGAGGTTTAGACACAGGTGGAGTATGGTCGGGTTGGTTCGTACATGAAACCAACCGGGCCCTCGGAGCGGAAACGCTCATATCGTGAGCTACGGACGTCGGATTGATGTGTCGTCAGCTTTGTTGAGTTCCTCTAAGTGAGAAGGATCTTTTGGCTCACCCCGCCCGAGGTTTGGACGCAGGTGGAGTACGGTTGGGTTGGTTTTTCCTTAAAAACCAACCGTGCCCCTGGGATGAAAAAGCCAATAACTCTCAGACCGGGCGTCCGATTGACGCACTGTTTGCGACGCTGAGTTCCTGTTAATGATACATAACTTTTGGATACATCAACTTCAGACTTTGTGATGGTTGATGTATCGGCCTCTCGGCTCGTGGAGCGGACCCTGCCGAACGAGCTTGCTGTGTGTGGGAACCCTAGAGCTGGCTGTGACTGCTACTTCGACGACGACGACTGTGCAGAAATCCTCAGTGGACTGCGATGATGAAGACATCTGGTCTTGTATCCTATGTGGGTCCTAGCTGTGCTGGTCTTGTATCCTATGTGGGTCCCATCGTAGATGATTCAATACCGGTCTTGTATCCTATGTGGGTCCCAGTATAGTTGAATCAACGAAGAAAGCTGGTCGTTTATCCTATGTGGGTCCTAACTGTGCTGGTCTTGTATCCTATGTGGGTCCCAGTATATTTGAATCAACGAAGACAGATGGTCTTGTATCCTATGTGGGTCCTAGCTGTGCTGGTCTTGTATCCTATGTAGGTCTCAGCTTAGATGATTCAATACTGGTCTTGTATCCAATGTGGGTCCCAGTATAGTTGAATCAACGAAGACAACTGGTCTTGTATCCTATGTGGGTCCTAGCAATGCTGGTCTTGTATCCTATGTGGGTCCCAGCTTAGATGATTCAATACTAGTCTTGTATCCTATGTGGGTCCCGGTATAGATGAATCTACGAAGACAGCTGGTCTTGTATCCTATGTGGGTCCCAGCTTAGATGATTCAATACTGGTCTTGTATCCTATGTGGGTCCCAGAATAGATGAATCAATGAAGAGTGCTAGTCTTGTATCCTATGTGGGTCCCAAATTAGATGATTTGGTATCTATACCTGATCACCCCTTTCACCTCTTCGACGATGTATACCTGTGTGAGCTGAATCTTGTGTTACTCTACTTTTTGGATTGTGTTGAGCTATCCTGTGTGGATTTACTGTTTACTCTCCTTTGTGGATTGTGTTGAGCTATCCTGTGTGGATTTACTGTTTACTCTCCTTTGTGGATGGTGATGAGCTATCCTGTGTGGATTTACTGTTTACTCTCCTTTGTGGATTGCGTTGAGCTATCCTGTGTGGGTATATGTTTGCTTTCCTCTGTGGACTGGGTTGTACATGGGCTCGAACGTTGGAGCCGAACGGGAATTGATGACTTAGGTATATGTATTGGCATATACCTAAGTACTGTCGGTTGTTACTTCGTGATTGTATCTTTCCTCAATGTATTATCCTTTGTGGATTTCGGGAGACCTTCGGGGGTCTCGAGGTCCCTACTGAGTAGCTTATACTCACCCCTGCATGGGCTATGCCCGCACTTCGTGGTGTTGGTTGCAGATGACGGAGATCGCTGATCGTGGTAGAGGCGTGTAGAGCAGGACGGTACATGGAGGTGGACCACTGGGCAGAACGTACTCGGAGCGGTCAGGTGGACCCGAGGATCAGTTGAGGCTATATCTACCCACCCTTCAGGTGGGACTTCCAGAGGACGGTTCTACGCTGCTGCTTTTCTTTTCAGTAGCTGTTTTTCCCTTTCAGTTGTACTTTACAGTTGGGCTTGTATTTCCGGCCCCTTTTACTTTCAGCACAGCTTGTATCGTTTTTACTTAGTGTTTACATTTCTGCTTGCTTACTCTGTGGTGCATGTTTACATTCTAAAGGCAATGCCTTCCCTTTTTTTTTGGATTTACGCCTTGGTGATAGTCGCCAGCCCCTGGCCTATGGAAGGCGGGCTTGGGGTAGTCACGACACAGACCCCAAGGACGGGTCGTGACAAATTGGTATCATAGGTGGTCGGTTCTACCGGAGACACTGATCTTTCTTCTTTGTGAAGCAATAGTGTTTAGCGTCTTGGGTGTGGTTATCAGTCCAGGGATTCCAGTGTTGGTGCGGCGGCCGACGTATCCGTACACCAGGACCCTGACTTCTGATTTCCGACTTAATGCACGAAAACATTGATTGCATATGTGTTCAAGTTTTCTCTGTGATTACTTGTGTCAGCTCACCAGGTATACAGTTCTGACCATGGCGCACCTGCTTCTTTCAAGATGGCCCAACGATGATAGCCAGCTTGGGTTCTGAGAGTGGAGCGTGATGACAGCCCACTGAGCGACGAGACCTCAGTTTAGCGCTCCTTATCAGCATATGCACCGGAGGTACCTTTACCCGTCGAGCCACCGATGCTTCCTGCCACGACCGCTGAAGATTCATGTCGCCTTGGAGCTCTGCATGAGTTCCAGCGCCAGCGACCACCCAGGTTTCGTGGGGAGACGGACCCCCGAGCAGCCGAGGACTGGCTGGAGGCGGTCGTGCGAGTTTTCAGGTTAGTGAGGACACCAGCAGACCACATGGTGATCCTCGCAGCAAGCCTCCTACACGCGGCAGCAGGCAGATGGTGGGGCTTGATGCTCCAGGTGCACGACGAGATATCTCTTCTCTAGACGGACTTTGAGAGAATCTTCCACTCCGAGTTCGTCCCAGCCACCCTCCGTGCGGTGCACATCCATGAGATGCTACAGCTACGGCAGGGCAGTATGATAGTGGCCCAGTACTCGGCGATATTTACTGATCTCTCGCACTACTCCACAGATATGGTACGAGACCCGTTCTTCCGGGCCCAGACCTTAGAGAAGGGACTGAGGACGAGATTAGGGCTTCGATGATCTCCCTCAACATTCCGACATAGGCAGAGGTGTTGGAGAGAGCCCTTCTAGTGGAGTGTTTTCTCGTCAAGCAGGCTCCAGTGACAGGGCCCTCCACGGGACGGCCCGTAGCAGGGTCTTCTGCAGCTGGCAGTAGACAGGTGACGTAGAGGTCCAAGCGGGCCAGACCATCAAATGGGCAGTCTCAAGATGACGATTCGGTTGTGCGGGGCACCCGAAGGAGAGCCAAATACATGAGGGGAAAACATTGCTACGCATGCAGCGGGCGAGGTCACATGGCTCAAGACTGCCCGACTCGTCTTATAGATGAGCAGCAGGAGGCAGAGGGACCTCCCTGACAGAGGTTCGGCCACGGTGGTCCGCAGGGTGCAGGCGGACGTGGCAGAGGAGCTGGCCGAGTAGCCGATGGTGGGAGAGCTCAGCTTCAGGCAGCTGAGGCCTTCGATCATGGAGCTCTGGGAGCAAATGGACAGGAGAGGGTCCTACATGGACAATCGATTCCTCTTATGCGCATCAGATGACAGCACGGGATCCTCCAGGAGAGCACCTGGGAGTGGGAGGCTCAGATGCGTGCTCAGTACCACCTTTGTTTCCCTAGTTTATGATGTATCTTTACAGGGACGTGAAGTCCTGAGGTGGGAGTAATGTAAAGACCCCTAAATTTCAAGGAAATTTTTTTATTAATTTTCTTTGTAATTTTACAAGAATTTAGTTTCTGACGGCACCTGATTCTGAGGCCCGGTGTGCCTGGAATCATTTTCCGAAGTTTGGCTCGGGTACGTTCAGTGAACGGGCGAGCGGGTTTTTCTATCTTTTGAACCTGTGCCCGGAATCGAATTCTGGGGGCACTGATGAAATCGCAGCGCCGATATTCACTTAGAAACTCCTCTTCCGGAGTTGCATTTGCTCGGGTGTGGTTTTTAATTTTCGGTCTTAAAGTTATGAAATAAAATATTTTTTGCGACAACTTTATTTTATTTCACTTAAGCCACTTGGAAGCCACTTGAAGCCACTTAAAGACGGCTTAAACTGAGTTGATCCAGATAGGATGCTATCCAGAAATATCCTACCCTCTCAGTAGGACATTTGTGAGGTAGGGCCCACATGAGCCCCGCCGTTTCTTTCCGCTAATTAACGCACCCGCGAAAACCCGTCATTATGAAAGTCAACTGACGCGTTTTCTTAAATTCGTAACAGACCATTTAATTGGGCGGTTTATTTCGTAAATTAAATGAGTTGTTTCTTTCGTTGAATTAATTCAACGAATTGATGGGTCGTTACTTACCCCTTTTTCGTGTGTTGTCATAATAATAAAATAAGACCAACCAGTCTTTTGAAAGTTTACTCGTTGAGAGGTTTGACAGAGTTCTCATGCCTTTATCCTTTTCATGAAGAACGCGAAGAACGCGAAGAACGCGAAGAACGCCGGTCTCCGACGAAGAACACCGAACCCGAAAATTGACAACGTGATGTCGTGATCCGCGACGCCGACGTTCCCTTCCTGCAACGTTCTTTTGCGACGTCTCTTCCTCCGCGATGGATCTTCGATCGGCTGCTTGAGGTAAGAGTCTCGGTTTTTCTTTTTTTTTATCTCCTTTGTGGTTTTTACCAAAACACATATTTAATTATTTAAATTAAATATGTTGTTTCATGTTCCGTTGAGTTCGCCGACTCAACGCCGTGTTCCGCGACGACGCGACGCCCTTCTGGGACGACGCGTCGATCTCCACCTTCTGCGAAGAGAAATTCCGCGAAGAACGCTCACACGCGACGACTACGAGGTAGGGATTTTATTTTTGGAATTACCCATTTTTATATTCCTGTAAATTTTTCTTTAAAAAGTTAAAGAACTGGACTACAAGAACAATTTTAATTTATTAAAATTGTTAAATTCATGTGTTGAATTTTGTTTCTCCCGATGTTTATCTCTAACACGGAGGGTGCAGGCCAAACGAACACGGCCCGACGACCCTCTGCCGTTCTTCGTTCTTGTGTGGATTTGACGGGCGACGAAGGAATGTGTCGCAACGGATTTTTGATAATCCCGCAGTGAAGAACGAGTCCCGGGAGTAGCAACGGCGCAGACGGGAAGAAAAATGGGCCACCGGAGCGAGTCCGGCGCCCGGCGCCCCGCCGGACGAGACCGCCGCGGCACCGGCCCCGACGGCGGCGCTGGTTGGACGAGGCTGAAGCCGCGTCCGGCCACCAGGAAGACACCCCGCGGGTGTCGAGGGGGTGTCACGCGGGGGGCGGCGGCTCCCCCCCCCCCACCCCGCGTCACTCGGGACGCGGCTTCTGCCCCGTCCGGTTTTCTAGCCGACACCCCGCGGGTGCCGCGGGGGTGTCACGCGGGGCGGCGGCTCCCCCCACGTCGGTCGCGCGGCCGAGCTGGGCCCGTTCGGCCGAGCCAGACCGGGCCGGACTGGGTCGGACCGGGTTCGGCCGACCCAGGTGGGGTCGGGCCGGGTCGGCCCGGGCCCGGACCCCCCGTCTTCGAACGATTTTCGTTCAAATGGCCGTATCATGAGCTACGGGCCTCCAAACAACCCGCCGTCAGTGGCATCGCGATCCTTGGATCGATACGGTCGTTTCAGTATATTGAAATCAAGGTTTCGGAATACTTTGAGTTCGGCCGGGTTGGTTCGTACACGAAACCAACCGGGCCTTCGGAGTGGAAACGCTCATATCTTGAGCTAAGGATGTCTGATTGATGTGTCGTCAGCTTCGTTGTTTTCCTCTATGTGAGACGGATCTTTTGACATACTCCGCCCGAGGTTTGGACACAGGTGGAGTAAGGTCAGTTTGGTTCGTACACGAAACCAACCGGGCCCTCGGAGCGGAAACGCTCATATCTTGAGCTACGGACGTCTGATTGACGTGCCGTCAGCTTTTTTGAGTTCCTCTTAGTGAGAAGGATCATTTGGATTACTCCGCCTGAGGTTTGGACACAAGGGGGAGTATAGTCGGGTTGGTTCGTACACGAAACCAACCTGACCTTCAGAGCGGAAACACTCATATCTTGAGCTACGGATGTCTGATTGACGTGCCGTCAGCTTTGTTGTTTTCCTCTAAGTGAGAGGGATCTTTTGGCATACTCTGCTTGAGGTTTGGACATAGGTGGTGTACGGTCGGGTTGGTTCGTACACGAAACCAACCGGGCCCTTGGAGCGGAAACGCTCATATCTTAAGCTACGGACGTCCGATTGACGTGCCGTCAGCTTTGTTGAGTTCCTCTAAGTGAGAATGATCTTTTGGCTTACTCCGCCCGAGCTTTGGGCACAGGTGGAGTACGTTCAGGATGGTTCGTACACGAAACCAATCGGGACCTCGGAGCGGAAACACTCATATCTTGAGCTACGGACGTCGGATTGACGTGCCGTCAGCTTTGTTGAGTTCCTCTAAGTGAGAAGGATCTTTTCGCTCACCCCGCCCAAGGTTTGGACGTACGTGGAGTACGGTCGGGTTGGTTTTTCCTTAAAAACCAACCCGGCCCCTGGGACGAAAAAGCCAATAACTCTCAGACCGGGTGTCCGATTGACGCACCGTATGCGATGTTGAGTTCCTGTTGACGATACGGAACTTTTGGATACATCTACTTCGGACTTTGTGACAGTTGATGTATCGGCCTCTCGGCTCGTGGAGCGGACCCTCCCAAACGAGCTTGCTGTGTGCGGGAACCCTAGAGCTGGATGCGACTGCTACTTCGACGACGACGGTGCAGAAATCCTCAGTGGACTGCGACGATGAAGACAACTGGTATTGTATCCTATGTGGGTCTTAGCTGTGCTGGTCTTGTATCCTATGTGGGTCCCAGCTTAGATGATTCAATACCGGTCTTGTATCATATGTGTGTCCCAATATAGTTGAATCAATGAAGACAGCTGGTCTTGTATCCTATGTGGGTCCTAGCTGTGCTGGCCTTGTATCCTATGTCGGTCCCAGCTTAGATGATTCAATACTGGTCTTGTATCCTATGTGGGTTCCAATATAGTTGAATCAACGAAGACAGCTGGTCTTGTATCCTATGTGGGTCCTAGCTGTGCTGATCTTGTATCCTATGTAAGTCCCAGCTTAGATGATTCAATACTGGTCTTGTATCCTATGTGGGTCCCAGTATAGTTGAATCAATGAAGACAGCTGGTCTTGTATCCTATGTGGGTCCTAGCTGTGCTGGTCTTGTATGATATGTGGGTCCCATCTTAGATGATTCAATACTGGTCTTGTATCCTATGTGGGTCCCAGTATAGATGAATCAACGAAGACAGTTGGTCTTGTATCCTATGTGGGTCCAAGCTGTGCAGGTCTTGTATCCGATGTGGGTCCCAGCTTAGATGATTCAATACTGGTCTTGTATCCTATGTGGGTCCCAGTATAGATGAATCAATGAAGAGTGCAGGTCTTGTATCTTATGTGGGTCCCTGCTTAGATGATTCAATATCTATACCTAATCATCTCTTTCACCTTTTCGACGATGTATACTTGTGTGAGCTGAATCTTGTGTTACTCTCCTTTGTGGATTGTGTTGAGCTATCCTGTGTGGATTTACTGTTTACTATCCTTTGTGGATTGTGTTGAGCTATCCTGTGTGGATTTACTGTTTACTCTCCTTTGTGGATTTTGATGAGCTATCCTGTGTGGATTTACTGTTTACTCTCCTTTGTGGATTGTGTTGAGCTATCCTGTGTGGATTTACTGTTTACTCTCCTTTGTGGATTGCGTTGAGCAATCCTGTGTGGGTATACTTTTTCATTCCTGTGTGGACTGGGTTGTACTTGGGCTCGAACATTGGAGCCGAATGGGAATTGATGACTTAGGTATATGTATGGGCATATACCTAAGCAGTGTCGGTTGTTACTTCGTGATTGTATCTTTCCTCTGTGGATTATCCATTGTGGATTTCAGGAGACCTTTGGGGGTCTCAGGGTCCCTACTGAGTAGCTTATACTCACCCCTGCATGGGCTATCCCCGCACTTCGTGGTGTTGGTTGCAGACGATGGACATCGCTGATCGTGGTAGAGGCGTGCGGAGCAGGACGGTACCTGGTGGTGGACCACTGGGCGGAACGTACTCGGAGCGGTCAGGTGGACCTGAGGAGTAGTGGAGGCTATCTGTACCCACCATTCAAGTGGGACTTCCAGTGGATGGCTCGACGCTGCGTCTTTTCTTTACAGTTTCTATTTTTCCCTTTCAGTTGTACTTTACAGTTGGGCTTATATTTCCGGCCCCTTTTACTTTCAACACAACTTTTACCTTTTTTACTTAGTGTATACTTTTCTGCTTTCTTACTCTGTGGTGCTTGTTTACTTTTCAAAGGCAATGCCTTCCCTTTGTTGGGATTTACGCCTTGGTGCTAGTCGCCAGCCCCTGGCCTATGGAAGGCAGGTTTGGGGTAGTCACGGCACGGGCCCCAAGGACGGGTCGTGACATATTATTAAAAAACATTATGTAACAAACCTGGGACACACCCCATATCTAATCAGTCAACATTCATCCTAGGCTCAAATCACTTCACAAATCTATACTCACATATATAGAAAAAGAAAATCTTATAAACAAGAAACCAGTTCAACATTATAACAATGAATTAAAATATGTAATTTAGACTTCATGTTAAATTGGACAACTTATCCCTTGAAAATAACTAATTTATCCTTTATAATGAAACATGATCAGTCAGACCCAAAAATTTATCTTTATTAACATCCAATTTTATTATCGGATTCATTTGTTATAGGAAAATACTACTAGTAAAGTAATACATAATCTATTAAATGATATAAAATAATTTAAACACGATATGTAGAATAAATTCTAAATTCAACAAAATATGATAATGAAAATTCACATTGATAATTTATTTATTATTATCAGAAAAAAATTACAACTTCATATTATTTTGGAAATTAACTCAACACTTGTTTTATGTGAACAATTAAACATTCATTAAGTATTATTTTATTCCCATGAAATTACAAGAATATAATGCTTCATTAATTATATATACGTATAAAAATTCATTATATTTTCATTACTTAAATATTTAAATATATATATATTTTTCAATTGTTTCAATAATCAACAAGATTAAAAATGTATATCATAGATTGAAAAAATCTAGTAAATATTTAGGAAACAATTTTTTACCATTTAATAACACATATGATAACTATGAATAATGAATTATCCAATATAATAGTTAATGAACTCACCATTAATCACTAATGATCATTCTTGGGATGCCATGGATTGAATCAGATCAAAAAAGACTTCATGACCTTCCAAATGCCTACTTATGAACTTAGGGATTTTGGGAAAAATGATGAGATAAATGTTAGTTAGTAGGTGGTTAAAATGTTTATAGGAAAATAGAGAAATATTAGACCATGACATACCCAATTACACAATTTCAAAAATTATCTAACATTGTTCATACTATGATGTAGGGCAGGAAACAGAACTACAACCTACTTGGTCAAAGGTGTGTCTATGGAACATGGTACATAACACAAAAAATCATATTATATTAGTACAAGGCCACACTGTAGCTATGAAAACCATATTACAAAACTACATAGCCAAGAGGTAGGATACACCATTGACAACCCCCATAGAATAGCTACTCTATAGGTAGTGGAAGAAAATCTTACGTTGTACGACATTGTCAGTCACTCCACAACGTGTGAAACTCTTATACTATATAATATTCATACTCCATGGTGCAACCATACCAATATAGACTTTGATCTATGGTCATACATTATTACCACTTATATTTAAAAATAACTCTCCATAATAAATTATCCATCTCTTATAGCTCATCCAAATTTTCTATTTTCCATCCTCCCACAAGAGGTTGTGGAACCCTTCTGAGCCACTATCTCTAACCAATGAATCCTCTCATGAACTCTATCACATGATACTCATAATTGAAGGGCTGTTTTGATCTATTTTATAAAATAAAATATATCTCAAACTATTCTCATCTTTGATTTTTTAATACCATCGTTGAGATAAAGGAGGGAAGAAATGTTTCTACGAAAAACCACATCATAAGACAACCCTTTGGAATGTCGACAAAAAATGATCTCAATCACACTAGTTTTTGAATCCAATATAAAATCCATGAAATAGCACCAACCAGCTATTAGGAACTCTCTACTGGGAGATACCTCTCGAAAAAGTGTTGGGATGTTTGAAAAGGCTCAAAAAGAGTGATTCATTTCATAATATGATAAAATTCCGTCAAAAAGATTTGTGATACTATAATAGAAAAATTAAACAACCAACTTTTAATAATACTGAGTGTGTATAACTGGATCATGTTAATAATTTATATCCTTTGTGCCAACATGTTTTCAGGATACATGATCCAAGTGAATATCATTCATGTACAACACCTTCTCATAGAATTCATAGATCTGTACGACATTGTCTTCAAGGATCGCATCGTAATCAACATCAATCTCGCCCAAATTAATTATGTGTGGGTTTAAATGAATGTAATGGTGATGTTCAAACACATGGAATAAATCTATTAAATAGTCGATATATGGATGAAGTATTATATGATATACCATGACTTCAACACTTCCAAACACATTGATGGTCCCAACAACATGGGGGTAAATCTTACTCCCATGATAAAATATTTTTTTCCTCTAATGAGGAGTATCCTTCAGGAAAACATTATCCAAAATATAAAATTCTGGTTAACACCTCTTTTAACATGTAAATGTATTCTAGTGATCTTGGTCTACCATCATCCTCATTCAAATAAACCGAACCATCTCTGTCTTGCCCTATAGTAGTTCCAGATTGACAATTACTATCTACCAAACATTAGTATATAAAAATGGAAAAAGAAGGTTTATAAATACAAGGATTAATATAATTTTATAAATTTTTTTATTTAAAACCACTATTGGAATGAAAAAACAACACAAACCAAGATAATTTAAATCTCCAATATTAAGGATAAAATAACAAAATATTTATTCATAAGTCCAGATAGTCATCTTTTTATAACCATCCATCTATATATGAAAAGCATTTCTAAGGCATAATATAATTAAATAAGACTGACAGTGACCTCTCCAAGCCCAAGACGTAAAATATTTTTTTCTGTATATGATGATCTTCAATAGGACTTTGTTGTGTCTTAACACCTCCTCTAAAAATACCTTGAAAACCCACTAGTGAGCTTGACTCATTATCATTTATTGAGTGGGTTGATTTTATCTATTGATCAACAATCACTTATATATAATTAAGCCCTCCCAAATCGTGATATAAATTTATAATGGTGTCCATATATATATCTTTCCACATCCACTGTGTAACATCATAAAAAAATACATATAACATGAAGCTCAACCATCATCTTCTAGATGACCAAATATCAAGATAAAAACCCGATAATTTCATGCCTCAACCAAAGCCATGAAATATTACATTTAGAAACTGATAGATCTTCATTACTATAGTATATATGACCAAGGGTGAGTTATAGAACCATAGAGCACCATATCATCCATTTTAAATGAATATAAAATCCTACAGTAAAGTAATAATATGTTTTTTGATTTTCAGGACAACCATATGGGGAATCACCCAAAACAACATGGACTCTCAGGAAATTTACCTAAGAATACCCTAGTTTGGAACCCCTCCCCAAATAATAAACTAAAGGGGAATACACTCTCCTCAAATATTGAAAATCGCCTCTTCCAACAACACCCTTACAAAGATGAATCATTGAGATCTCATCCATCACCCTCTAGGGAACAACATATTTACACATGTAATCACTATGTGACTACCTTTATTAGTGCATAAACTACAACATTAATCATTCCAAATGTGTATGAAACTCAATTTCATAATCCTTCATGAATTCCATCCACTTTTTCTATCACATTTTAAATTAAGTCTATTAGATTATATATATTATTCTCTTATGATTTGTAAAAACCAAAATCTATCACTGATGAGGTAATGGAACCAAAAAATCAATGAAATCAAAAATGATTCAAACACAACAATAGCACTGAAAGAATACATATATAGAGTTTTAAATGTTGATTCCCATAATAAATGAAAAATATCACCCACATAAGAACACATCTTAAGAAATTGTGTGATGTATTAGTGATGTAATAGAATCAAATTCTTTCTTCTTCAAAATGAATAATAAGAGCTTCTCCCAACTTCTCCTTTATGTACTGTGAATATTATTGACACTTGATAGTTCAATAAGACATATGATCAATTCTATTATACATTTTAAGAGGATTTAAAATCCATGTGATGTTTTCATTGAACATCCTATTATATAAGATAAATACTTGGAAACAGTACACCTCAATAAATATGTTATGGTTTCCTTATGAACTAATGGATTCGATCTTAAAAGGATCCACCGAAACACTTATCAAGAAATGAAATACCCCTAGAAATTAACTATATGGTTGTAGAAATTTTTAAATTTTCATTTATATATATTTTACACAATTTCATTCAAAGACATTAAATTGATAATCTTCACCAACTACCTCAAATATAGTGTTCATAATGACATCATCATTGAAAAGAAACATAAACAGATACAAAACATTTCTGAATACTATGTTCTTTAATTACATTAAAATTATTGGAGTTTTAGTCACATCAAATTTAATCATAGAAAAATTATTATTCCCATAATTAAATCCAAAATATATATTTGGAATATACTTATATTTCACTATCATCTTATGATTTCATGACCATAGATCGATCTTCAAGAATCCACTAGCCAATTTATACTGATCAAATAATTAATCAATCAATGTAAGAGGGTTTTTATTTTTCACTATCAACTAATTCAAGAGATTATAATCAATAATATGATATAAAAATATATGATATTTCTTCAAAAAAAACTTCTTCAAAAAAAGTAACACCCTTGATAGAATGAAACCCCACTACAACATATCATACTGTTGTTCGTGTAGATCTCAAAACACAAAAGGGGTCATCCTATATGAGACATTGATAAAAGATTCGTTATAGCTATTTCCAAAACTCAATCTCCCATTCAGGGGAAGTCCCAAAACCATGGTAGGGATTTATAAAGGTATTCTTCCCCATCCTTGGAAACAATATTATTCAAACAATCTAAAAACTCATAAACATCAAGAACATCATAGAAGGAAAGCACAATGGATAATCCCTCCCAATCTTTAGGTCTTTCTCACCAATGAAAACATAAGTCTCATTACTAGGATCATTTATGTTAATCTATCTCTTTAGGTAATCAATGATAACATTCAGAAAATACAAAAAATATATATTCCATGAAATATGGAATAAAGATATATTCGTAAAAATATGTAGTCTCCCCAACAGTGGTGCTACCTAGAAAAATATCACAAAATCACCATACTTTATGTGGAGAATATCAACCTCTAATTGGTGTAGTAAACTCTAGGTGAAATCAAACTATATCCACCTCATATCCCAAAATAATGTACAATGTATAGTGATATATAGGTGTGTATAGCTCTAGAACTAAAAATATATAGCTCCCATGTTGTAAACAATAAATATTTACCTCAAACATTGTCTATATATCCAAATTCTAAGAATAATAAAGAATAAATATCCCCATGAACATACCCATTGGTTATTGGGCACAGGAAAATACCAACTATACCATCTCCCTATTTTATTTGAGGATAAATATCATCCCATGATTTTTCCCTAACAACATCATCTCTTATCTACCAATCCCATGGTGGGTAATCTAGATACTGCTTCCTTTACTAAAACTGTCTCAACAAAGTAACCTTATGTGGAACACTTGGATTATGCTACCTACATAGAATGTTTTTCGAACTATCACCTATAATGACCATGTAATATTCATGGATGAAACATGTTTGATCTCTTGGATGTGTCCCAAGAGCTTCAACCCATATATAAACTCGATGTCGAGGGCCTTAAAATATTCCTGGATTTCGAAAATCACTTTTTTCAATGAAAATGGGAAACAAGTCCTAATGTTCTACATTAGGAGGAATATTGAGGACACCCTTATCTTGATGATTCATTTATATAAATTTTCCTCTTGTTGAATATCAGAACATTATATTTTTTATTATCAAACACTTTTAATGTAGAAGTGATAAATTATATGAATCAAACACTAAAGGAAGTAACATATCTATTAAAAGACAAATTATGTCTACCATACATTGTACCCCTACAGATATTCGAATATATATTGTATAATTGTGTATATAGATCATATTTTCAATGTCCTCTCATTGACATATGGCTATAAAAAACCTCAATATATATCCTTAAAAAACATAATGAACTCGAATTTGATATATGAATGAAAACCATCCTTAAAAATCTTTATCCTAGAATCCTCATTTAGAAATATGTGTGAAATATATCATTGAAGGGTCCTGAACTCCCCTATGATACAGGTCCTAAGTTTAAGGGTAATATTATCATGGTACCTAAGTAGATTTCCTATCTCATAAAGAATATATAAATATTTTATATACCCAATCTATACCTGTGATCCCTCCGATTGCATGAGAGCCCATAAAAAGAACATTCGCCTATGAATCACTGATCCAAATTGAATAATCAATGATGATGGAAGACATTTGAAATTATGATTATGGATCAAATTGAAATCTATCTCTATATCCAATAATTATTATTTTCCATTGATTCTATGATGGATCCCTTATACTTATGTAGACTCTAGTGAAAAATATCTCATATTTTCCACTATAAAGCTTCATCATCATCAACATATATTCCAACATGAACATCTAACATATCTAGTAAAACAAATTTACAGGAACCTAATTGGGATGTCAAATTTTTTTTATACCTCCTATATAATTTTTTTTATAAGATTCTAATCAGGGAACATTGAATATTATGGTTTAATTATTAATTATATAATTTTACTTTCAGAGCTATCTCAAGGACTAATAATTTCAAACATAAAAGAAAATAAGAATGATTTATGTTCCTTTAATAAGTCTCTACACCAAAACCATGTTCACATATCCTATTAGACTAATTAGACTTAATTTTTAATAAATTACATCATAGGGGGCCCAAAATACTTGTGTCTCAATTGGACTCGATTATTTACATTGTATATAATTTATGGATAACACCATTTCATTACCATCCCATTAAGTTTCACTTTTAACAAACTTCTTCCTATCTCATAACCATACCAATTTATACCCCCATATCATGACCCTCCCCCAAAAGGTACCTTCTTAGGATGAAAATGAGGTAAGCGAGTTAGTGACCAACTAAAACCATCATCTAATAGTCCATGGGTAGGTGGCAAGAACTGAAGGTATTGAATACATTAAAATGAGATTCATAACCCTCTACGGAATATGATGAATTAGGGATGAAAAAATTAATGAAATTAAAACCTATAAAATATACATAAAAACCCATGTACGGACAATTAATTTCATAAAATACTGAAAATTGTGGAAAAGAAAACAATTAGTATCAAAAGAAAAACTTGATGATGAACAAGAATCCCAAATAGATCATAAGAATTCAAAATGGTATTTAATAATTAAAAAAGTAAATTTTCAGACTACTAACATAAAAACATGATTATATATTCATAGGGTGAGAGTAGTAGGTATACTCAGTAAGAACCCCATGAATCCTCTCATGAAAACGATAATAAAAGTGTAAAAAATATTATTGAATAATAATTGTAACTAACTCATTACCTAAATGGGTATAATCTATTCATAGCCTCATCCTGGTTATCTCTCAACATGAAATGCTTAAAATTTGTCATTAATTATATTAGTGAAAAACTATATACCCATTATCACATCCACAATGGTTTCCATTGTACACCAAATTCACACATATTAATCCTTCTCTCTCCAAATGAAGTTATCATGAAGACACCTAGGATGAAGTATAACAACATAAATATGATGAATCAAACCATCTCATTATACCATTTGATTTTCAACATTATAATCAAGAAGTTTCTATGAGTCATAATGGAAATTAAATAATGTTTCGTATGTTAGTTATTATAACCCATAATATAAAGACCTATTCATCATGTATTGTACCTCAAACCATGAAACCCCATGGATGACATAAATATATTTATACTTAGATATTATATTTAAATATACATTTATATGTTATAACCACAATCCATTACATCCCTCTCTATATATATGGGGAATATAATAACATTACATACTATATTATAAGGTTATCTGAAGAAGGGATTGCAGATAGAGGGGGTATTCAGTTATCCATTAATATGTTTGAAAAAACATCTTCCTTGAGTCTAATGAGATTCATTTGGCCCACCGAGATGGGTAGGGTAAACTATGAAATCAGAAGATTTAGATTATATTATACATTTTATGACTAAACTATGGGAAAAACATACATAGGCTCAAATAAATTATCATTACTAGATCTCTCAGCTTCCAGTTTTAAGACCAAGATATCCTATAATCACACAATCATTTAATATGACTTTAATTAAATTTATTATATCTTTTTTTATTTTAAACCATACTTTAGTAAATGAATTTTACATTAATTAAAATTATTCCACTCACAATTCATTAATCATAAATTCAAAATAATTTCATCAAAGAACATTCCAATTATTTCTATAGATCTCAAGATAATCAATCTTTTCATTTTAGCTAGAAATTAATACATGGGGTTAGACCAAATTGAAAATTTATTATTCTTTTTCCATACTATAATTCATGTTGCTCTAGGAAACACCCTATTCAAATATAAAAGAGGTGCATAACTATGAACAACCACCTTCCTAATGAAGTGTGGAATAGAATGGAAGATAAACCCGAAATTATGCAATATAAACCATAAGAAAAATATTTCAACGTAAGAATAAAAATTTCAAAACACAAAATCAGAATCCTAGATCCAATACATTCTATCATACAATGTGACATCCCTAAAACCATCATTCATATCTCTATTTATTTCATTACCACTAGAATAAACTAAAACCATTGACATGTGAGTCCTCACATGTATCTTATCATCTAACTTCCATATCAGGAAGAAAATATAAATCAAAGGAATGATCACATATAGTAATATAAAATAATTACAATAAAAAACTATAAAGTTAATGGAGAAACTACAAAAAAACATGAAATTTATCCATCACATAAAAATGAGCACATTCATCCTCAAACAGAAGGAAATTATACTCTATAAGAAAATATGATCAATCATCCCCAAACAGTTATCTTTATCAAACAATTGGTTTTATTCCATAATTAATTAACAAAATGTTTTACTATGATATAACACTACTATTGACTAATTACAATAACTATTTCTGGCTAAAAAATTATAAAAAACATTCACTCTATATTTTTTTATTGTTTGAAAAAACCATGAGAAAAATGTTTCACATTTAACACATTTTTATAATTAACCCAAAATAATTTACTGAATAAAATATCTTCACAAATTATGTTATCATATAGATGAATAAAATATTTAAACCTAGATTTTGATTCATTGGATTCCCATAAAATTACGATAATATAATGATTCATTAAAAATTCAACTTTAGATCATTATAAATCCAATAAATTACATATATTATATAATGTAAAATATTTAATCAATTTAAAATGATAATCCATGAATAAATAATATTTTAATTAAGTCATAACATCTACAAAAAACACCATTGAATGTCAATATTCAACTCTTTATCATGGTGATAAAATAATCATGATCACTAACAATAAAATAGTAATCCATCAACCTTGTAGAAGAATTATTATGGTCAATTCCATTTTTACCCAATGTTGACAAATGATTGTAAATTTTTAATTGCACATAAATATAAGGAGAAGAAAATATTTATATAATTAAATGATTAAACATTATTTATGTGAATATGGAACAAAAATGTGGTTCTCCAGTTAACACTCCCGCAAACAAAATATGTCTTTCTCGGAATGTAGCACTATTACCACATAAAAAACATAAGAATAAAATAATATAGTGATAGAGATACAAATAAAGAATATTTATGATTATAATTGGATGAAAAAATAACTTATTGGAAAGAAACCACATTAAAATTTAAATATCTCACATCGGATCACCATGTATCAATCATAAGATGTTAAATACTAAATTTGATCAAAAAATGGCATAAAGGCCTACAAAAAGGTCTTTTGGAAATGAAGTATTTGAGAAAAAGAAGGTAACAGAAAAATAGTTTTTTATAGATATTTGATATTTATATGTAGATAGATAAATAAAAGTCAATGGTGCAAACCTCTACACTATTGAAAGAAAATTACTGACAATGGTAAAAAAATGATGTAAGGATGTAGGGCACTCCACAACCTACCTGGTCAAAGGCTATTCTAATGAAAATTGATAAAAACCAAGTGTGAATCCTATTATTTTGCAAGAGGAAAAAAATTTAGTTCAAAACACCTTTCCAAAAAATAGTATATCCAAGAAAAAAGTTAGGTATCCAACCCCCTATGATGTGATGGCCCTGAATTTGGAAGAATACTATTGGATCAGTACAATGTAGCCCATCACTCCATGTTGTAGGAATATCCCTGTATATTCCAAAACCAAAATCCATAGTCTCATGATACCAGATAATTTAAATGGATCTAATATGCTCTCCTGAAACCCACAACACCACAGTATATCTCTCTATGAAATATCAGATATCCCTTATGAAAAAACAACATGCTTTATAGTGCATTCTTTCTAAAATGAAAGGGGAACTCCTTTGAGAATCTAAATCCTATAACATTCCTCTCTAAATACCTCTAACACCAAAATCATACAAAATATGTTATAATATGATCAATTCACTTACATAAATCATTATATTCTTTCATCTATATACATCCATAGATAAAATAAAACTTCACATTTGTATATGTGCTGACAACCCCCTACAGTGTTGAAATAGTTCATTTCTATTCAATATATTAGATGGACAGTTACAAATATATATTTAATGAATATATATGATATTTATATCATGATTAAATTTATATTATATTAATATTATCAATATATAATAACATGTTTTACTTTTTAAACAATTGTAACATATACAGGTGTTAGTATTTTTCATAAACTACATGAACGATGATATAAATTTTATTTCTTGTATGATTATGAAATATTATTTTCCCTATTATTATTTAATAATAGTTTTACTATGTTAATTTTTTTAATTATAATATATATTTATATATTATGATAAAATTAACTCTTTAAATGAAATTAAGAATTCTAGAAAATTATGTTTATGAATTTTTCAACTTGACACCACAAGATCCATGAATATATATATATATATATAATTTAAAATATACATATAAAATTATAAATAAATTAAATATGTTATGAAATCATGAAAAATGAGAATTAAATAAAACTATAGAAAAATAATAATAATGTAAATCAAAACTACTAACATCTAATATTTATTTAAATATAAAATAATTATTAAAAAAGTTAGTGGAGATTATAAGTGAATGTTATATAGAATGATAAATATAAATATGGTTATGATATATATATATATGTATGTATGTATTTAAAAGAAAAAAATTATTCTTAATGCCAGAGGTAAAACAAATAAGTGGACATCCTTGGTGGGGGAATTTTTTTCTCAATTTTTATTCATTGGGTTATATTAGCTCTTAATTGAAAATTTTATTCCATTATTTCTTGTAATATTAAAAATCATTATTTTATTTTTAATTTATACTTTTTTTTATTTACATATGTTTCACATATTCACTTCATTGATTGAATGTTAGTTCAAATATTATGACAATTGTTTAAGTTTTATCTCTTGATTTCACTTTATTTATAGGTGTTTAATGTTATTATCCATTATTTATTCTATGTGGATTAAATTTTACACTATGATATTTTTTGATATATTAAACCGTAGTTTTTATAAAATTAATTATATCACTTTATTTCAATTTAATTTAATTTAATTCCATATTTACTAATGTTCTAAGGTATTTTTGTCTCATCTTTAAAACATGAGACTTATATCGAGGTTTGAAATAACATTAATTTATATGTTTTATAAACCACAACATTGACATATTATATATTTAATATATATATATATATATATATATATATTGAATTATAAATTCATTCTCATATTTTTTTGTCAAATGTTTTTTTACATTAAATGTGAAAATGGTGTTTTCATTGAGAACCATTGATTTAAAAAATTTATTTATTTTTACCAAAAAAAATATTATCCACCATGTACTAGTTCATTTTACATTGTTCAATTATTATATAGTCTACACATAATTTTTTATTAATATACCTATCCTTGTACTTTTACATTCTTTAATAAGGTTATAAATATTATATTCATAACATTTTTGTACAGGTAGCTATTCCAATTTATTCACTAAAGAATAAAACATATTATTTCATAAAGTTTTCCATTTAATATATATATTTATAAAACAATTAAATTATTTATTATTAAAATTATTTTCTTGCTTTAAATGTGTTTTTTCATATCCCAATTTTCAATTAATTTTCAATATTAATGGTTTAAAAAAAGTAAAGGCTATTTTTTGATATTATTAAAATCATATTTATAAAACATATAGAATATTATATTTTATAAATTTAAAATTAATTTAATCATTTTTATTCTTCCCAAAATACTTTCACTTATAGTACCATCCACCTTTTCATTTAGATATCATCTGATTACATTTTAATGAAATTTTCATGAAACATTGTTACAAACTAATAATATAAAATATGCTCATCACATTGAATATCATGTATGAAATAAAAAATTTATCTTATAAGGGAATATATAAAACTAATTTTTTGTTAAATAGTTCTTTTTTATCAACAAAATAATTTTAATATCTTTCATTAAATGCAACATTGGATTTAGCTTACATTACACGCACCACAATGTTTTAATGATTTGTGTAATATTATTAAAATATTAATATATAATATAATAGTAATCATCGAGAAATTTAAATTAGAGGTATGAATAATAATAACTAAATTATATAAATTATTGTTATATATTTATTATAAATATAATAAGAATCATTTTAAAGAAAAATAAATGTTTTCTAAAAAAATCTTTTATTTCAAAAAGAATGATTGGATTCCCATTGCACATGTGATTTAAAGATAATTTTATAACATTTATGGAACAAATTTTAAATTTTATACTTAATTACTCAATTTAGAAAACAAAAATTCACTTAGGGTTATTTTTCATATTTTTCTAAAATAATCCATTTTTTGAAATGAATAGTTACCAATACATAATTATAATTGGAATATTATCATTTTAAATTATATATAATGTAGATAATATTGAAAATAGTTTAAAATTTAAATTAGTTCAATTTTATATCAATACATCTGACATATTTAATTTGAATCATTTTAATATTTAATTTTTATATAAAAACATTATCATCATTCAGGCATTTTCACTTTCAAAACCCCCTCTCTCTACATGTATGCAGGATCAATTTTAAATAATTGTTTACACATATGTGAATAAAATATTTAAAAATGGAGTCCATATTTTAAATAACCATAATTTATATTGTTCAATAATGTTAACATTATTTGTGACCAATATAAATAATGAAAACTGATAAAAAAATTAATTACCATGATTTAGGTAAAATGGATTTACTGGGCTGATAAACAAAGGAGATAATGGTTATAAAATTACCTAAAAACTTCTCCAGAACCTAGTTTGTCTTCATATTTGGACCTTATATCTTTTTTTATAATGTCCCATTTTGGATTCGTTTCCCCTGATAAAAAAATGATTATGATTGAATCTTTTCAAATAATAACAACTGTTCCACACACATCACTTTTAAAAGGCCACCCACTCTCACATATTATTTAAATATTAATGAAAATTTATACTAACAATAACAACACAAACGACTTACCAAAATTCATACCATAATCATATACTAATTATTTTGGAAATATATCCATCTTAGGATGTATTTTTTGCAAATAATAGGAGGATAACAGAAGATGTTATAGCGTTATTCAATGAGATTTTTTATTTGATTTCTTTCTCCACCTCTTTCAATAATTATTAAACCATGATTATATAATTAAATAATTATCATACATATACATGGATATTTTCATTATATTAAAATGTCTTAAAATCAACTCCAATAAAATAAAAATTCAATGAAATGATTTTCTTTGTGTATAACGAACTACTTCCTCATGAAGAGATATCATTCATTTTTCCACTACCACCTTTTAAAGATGGGTATGATGGTGGATGAAGATTATATATATTATATATTCTACAAAGATAAACCTTTATACTAATTATAAAATTATAATTTTTTTACATTCCATTCTAATATAGTTTCAATATTGTTTCTCATGTGTACAGTGGAATATTGCCTAGTGAAGCGAAATGATTTTTCCATTAATGTTGATTTATATAACAGGTAATCAGGTAATGATTAACAATTAACTGAGATATATATAGATATTGTTTTATAAATGAAATATTTATCATATTGGAATTATAACGTATATTTAATTTTCATTCTTTTCTTTTTCACTCACGTAAATATGATAACATTATTTTCATATGTGTGGAAAACTGCCTTCACAAAATTACGTGACTCACATTTTATCAACCAAAAAAATTAACCATATTTTTGAAAAGAAATGACGTAAGTGATAATATGATAAAATTATAAAGGTAAAATATTACATATATCATTTCCATAATGATCATTTAAAAATAGAAACATTATTCATGGGTACATATGGGATTCCATCTCAATGATCACAAGACACTTAATTTTTCATAACAAATGAAAAATTTTGATTTTAAAATTATGGATGACTTATAAATATGATAATAATTTCACCATTATTATTTTTATTGGATAAAACATTATAATATATGAATGAAACAGATCATTATTGATAAAAAATGCATGAAAATATCCATCAATTATGACATGAATGAATAAAATAATGAATGATTAATAATGATCCAGTTGTTGGATTTAGAAAAGGATCATATATGATATTATAAATATTGATACAGTTCTGATATAATTTAATGAAATAATTAAAACCCTTATAAAACAATTTAGATCATGTCAATACAAGTGGAAGCATGAGGTGTGAAATTTCATATAAATTTACAATCCATTGAGACATATTTTATAGTATGTGAAAATTAATTTTATGTTATGAATATTCTACAATATACCATGTAATATCATGATTCAGTCAACAATTATTTTATTTTAATTTCCAATTTGAATCATTCCCTATAAGTGTATTTTACATAGAATTTACCAATTGGATAAAGTAATTATATATTCTGACTTCCTTTTGTGATTTATAATATTTTCTTGAAATAATGAATATTTATATAATCATTTTTAATTAGAAATTAAATTTATTATATATATATTATTAAATTATGGATATTTTTATTTCATAAAATGTATACCGAATTTTTATATGGATCTTATTTTATATGGTTTTTATTAACTAGAGAAATATTGACTACTTTTTATCTTTAAATGCATATAGATATTTAATGATAAGTAATGTTTTTAAAAAATAATATTGATTATTAGATATATGAGAAATTATTTCTAAATGAGGTAATGGTTTTGATGATACATTATATATCCCCTCGATCTATCGAATTGTCTCAAGAGACAAATCAATTGGCCAAATTAAAAAAAAAATAAACATTTAGTTTTTAAACATTTTTTGAAGGGACATGATGGAGAGGTATCAGATGTGATTCTACCCAATAGTTTTAAACTATATATATAAATGATCGTGATAGTTGAGGATTTCATGTGCCTCAGATATGTCACCTAGTAATTTACCATTTCTTTAATTATGAGTTATGTTATATTATTATCCTTCGTATTTTCACAATGATATTATCTCTATATACTTTTTTATCCTCATTTTATTGATTAAATGAAATGTTTTTTAGATTATTTACCTTACCATATTTATTATAACTTATCTATTAATAAATTATAATAGTTTAAATGGTTGTTTTTTAGTAATTTACATTTACAGATTGATTATTATTATTGATTCGTGATAGATTCCATTCTACTGAACAGTTAATAATAAGTTGATATCACCAGTATGTTTTTCAATTCCCCAAGATTCCATAAAGTGTATTATTAATAAAATGATAGGATATAATAGAGTTAATAAAATTATTCAGGAATACAAATTATTATGTTGTAATAAATGTCTTCAAATGTAATGTAAGACACATTATGTGTCTATTTTACTACAAAAACTTTTTTATTATGTCATTTGGAATAAAATTCATTTTATATTATGGATTTGTAAAAATTTAAGTCATTTCCTCTGGGATTCTTGGTTTGAGTCCATTATAGTTTATATTATATGGTGCTTAGTAGAAACCATGAGAACCATATTTATAAAACATAGATTAATGAACAAAATCCAGGGGTAAAATTCTGAGATATGTATATAAGAAAATATGAAATTATTATAAGAAAGATATAATGCTTTTCTCTATAAATGAATAATCTTTTATATACTAAATGTTTTTTTTTGTTATTTAATAGAGATCCATATTGGAATTTACTCTAAAAAGGTTTTACAAGTATTGACCTAATCATCAACTAGTTCATGACATTGAGCCATAATGTGATACTATTATGACTCTCCTAGGGAATATAATTTGGATTATTCAAATTTACATTACCAAACATTATAATGGATTCTAAAATCAATATATCTTTTAATAAACCATGATTATTTTTATGAGTTAAGCTATTGAGGTTTTTATGTATGTTAATTATTTCACTTTTCTAGTATTATAACTCACATTTTCTAACGATATGATCTGAAATTGTATATGGAATTATTTATAAATGTCACATTGAATACAGAATAGTAACCACATCAACTAATTTAATAAAATTTGTATGAATTATAGTTTCATTGATATGATTAATACATGTCTTTGGATGGAAAAAATATATTAAACATTCTAATCATATGATGATATAATAACATGTTATGACACAGAATTTGAGTATCTATCTATGTATTTTTGCTTCAAATAATAGTAATATTAAAATATGATAATATAATAAATGATGAATAAATTGAAAAATCAATAGACTGATTTTTTTCACACATAATGATTGTTGATAGAAACACCCTAGTACATTCATAAATGTAATGAGAGTTTCCTATAACGGTTAAGAGAATTTCCCCAATTCACGTGAATACATGTGTTAGAAATTAATATCCAGTGTACAATGCATCAAATGTAAAGTGATAGGTCACTGAAAAAATATCATATGATTCA
This sequence comes from Viscum album, assembly GCA_963277665.1. NCBI lineage: Eukaryota > Viridiplantae > Streptophyta > Magnoliopsida > Santalales > Viscaceae > Viscum > Viscum album. The sequence goes on from OY728130.1 coordinate 1,719,851,742, forward strand.
ATGAAATATACCTCAATGTAATCTAATTGATGATGGTTAATCTATTTATCTTACTATATACAAAGTAAAATAAATAATTTGTTTTTTTTTGGATTCATGTATAATATCATTTCAGTATATTATCATTGATATCTAGTTTATATTAATTATTTCATCTATATGTATTGTAAAATATTAATTTTTAATTAATTATTTTGAATTATAAGTTAAACGGTACTAGTTAATATGAAAATTTATTTAGTGGCATGTAGAACATATTGGAAAACAGATTATTTACAAAAATTAACACATAATATGTTCTTGATGTTCAGATAATGATACTAGGATAGAGAGAATATTGATATTGAAAAATTAAATTAGATAATAATGAATAACTTATAAATTTTTACTTTATTTTTAATATGTGATTTCTTCTATTATTGATCGAGTTTACATCATTTTTTGATTTAAGGAATATATCCAATTATTTTTATTTTACGTAAGGAATAGAGATGAGTGGATCTTTAAAATATATTTTATAGTAATTCATATTAATACCATGTTTCCAAAGAAGACATTATAATGATGTTCAAATAATTGTTAAGTTATTATTTATAGCTACTTCATGTTGTTTATGATATTAATGGTAGGTTCATTTTCGAAATGCAGTGGCCATGTATCTAATGTTTTTATTCATACTGATTAAAAGGGTAAGAATTTTATCCATTTATGTAATTATATTTGATTAGAATAATATGAGGTTGTATTGATTAAGATATTATATCAATATAGGATTATTTATTAATATTTGGTATATTATTTATAAGAATATTTCCACTAGAAAATAGTTATTGTCATGAAGAATGACTTGAATCTCATTAATAGACATTACAGTCTGTTAGAAGTCAAATTTGGTACATATAAAATACAAAAATAATATTATTATATTAATTGGTTATCTATTTAATGAATTGGATATGATAAAATCTCATATAAGAGTTGAAATGATTCTTATTAAGTAGAAATATAATTAGTTAGTGTATTTGCATTTATTCTTAGATAGTAAAATATTCCCTTATATATAGTAAAAGGATATCAAAATAATAATGCAATCCTATAACATTATTATATTATGAACCTATTGGTCTTTATATAATTATACATTTCTGGATTTTATGACCTTCCATTCTTAATGATCATTCCATTTCTTGTCGTCAATGACCATTTTCATTCACTATAATTATTTGTGTTTTTTGTTCAATTCAACTAATTTCTTCAAATTAGAATCCTAGTTATGAGATATTCAAAATGACATTTTTCCTTTAATTTATCTATTATTATGTTAATATTTTATAAAAACTTTTACAATTTGGGGTTTTCAACAATTTACCTTTCAAATATCATACCATTGATTACCAATATCAATTTTAAACTATAAGGGCATAATATATCACTTGTAGGGAGAAAGTAACACCTTGAGATTTTAACATATAAAATATTTATTCAATGGAATGTATGAAACTTCCCACAAATTAGAGAAGGTAATATAAATACCTAATAAATTATAAAATAATTATTTTTAAATAAATTAAATCTAATTAATAGCTTTCGTTACATGCTACACTATGTTTAGAATGCATTACAAAAAACACCACGTTTAGAAGAAATTTGAAATAATAGTAAAATATTATTATTTAATATAATATTAATAGCATAGATATTTTAATATAAGTTATTAATATTAATTAGTAAAAATTTTGAAATTATTTTTAACTATTGATTATAAATAAAATTCAAATCATTTAAAATAAGAATAAATGTTTTCTAAAAAAATAATTTTTTTCTAATAGATGGTTTAGTATAGCTTTGTGAAAATGATTTAAATTCACTTTTCATATTATTTTAAAAAATTAATTTTATGAAATAAACATAATTTTTGATATCATAGCACCAAAATTAGTTTAGGATGAAATTTAGGTATGTTTATGAAAAGTGTTATTTTTTTGAATATTTATTTTACTGAATATAAATTAAAAATGAAATTTTCATTTAAATAATTTATAATATAAATTTTATTTTTAACTTTGTTTATTGTTAAATCAGTTAAATTATATATCATGTAAAACCTAGTTGGCCATTTTATTATTTTTCATATTGAATTTTGATTTAAAAACATTGTAAACTTTTGAGACATTTTATATTCAAAAACATACTTTCTCATCACATATGTGGGATTAATTTTCAATAAAAAATTCCCACCCATGTTAATATAATTATAAGAAATGATTTAATTTTTTAATGAGAACACTTTATAAATTATAATAATTTAAATATAATTTTTTATCAAAATTGAGACTGAATATAGTAAAAAATTAAATATAGTGGTTAAAGTAATAAAATGGATTTACTAAAGTGTTAAACAATAATGATAAGTGTTAAAAATAGAAACATTCAAAAAAAATTTATGGAAATATTTAGACAATATATATTCTATGATAAATAACATAAATTTTTTGAAGAAATTTTTTATGATAGAAATGTGCATATGATTGAATCTTTTTAAACAAATACAAGTGTGCCACTCACCTCACTAATAAAAGGACACCCCACTCATCTATTCTTAATATCATCATGAATCATTGTTTTGGAGAATAACTATAAAAATAAATTCCCAACATTCCTAACCTAAAACTATATTCCTTTTCAATAGAATAAATACATCCTTGGGAGGATATTTGTGGAAAAATATAGAGGATAACAGAAGAAGAGGTGAGATTTGTCGATTAGAGTTTATATTTTATTTTTTTTCTACCTATTTTAATCCTTACTAAACCATTATTATTTAAAAAATAATAATAGTTCATATATTTTCATTTTTATTTTTATAATTTTATTAAAATTATCCATATCCACTTCAATCAATTGGGTGAAAAAATCATTATTTTTTGTACAATGGATAATTTCCTTGTGAACTAATGCCTCTCATTTTTTAATAACAAGCTCCCATTGATGACTATGATGATGAAAATAAATTATATATATATGATATTTATAATATATTTATTCATCCAGAGTCATTATAATATATATATATATACATATATATCATTACATTCCATTTTTTTGGATATGTGATAACGTTGCTCATGTGTATTGCAGACTACTAACTCACAAAGCGATGCGATTCATGTTTCATTAATGCTCTACATGGAAGGTGACGAGGGTAAGGGTATAGATTATATGTGATATATTTATTATATTCAAGAAATATTTTTCATTATTTAATGATTATATATATATATATATCAATTTTTTTACATTCATTTTTACTCACACAATAGTGATAACAACATTCTTGTATCTGTGGATTACAGCCTTCATAAAGTGATGTTACTCACTTTTCATCAAGAAACCAAATCATTGATATTTATGTAATAAAGTAATATATATGATAATTTTTTCAATATTTAAAGATAAAATACTACTTACTTCTATTCCATAACGATCAGTTTTTAACAGGGACTTTACTCATGTGTTCATACGACCAAAGAAATCTGTGACTATAACATATTAATTTTTCATAATGATCATTAATGATTGTTTTGGAAATTATAGTGGATGTATAAATTTGGAAATAATTTCATAATTATTATTCTGGATAACACATAAACATATAATATTGAAAATAACAGGATATTTCATGATGAAAGGTTCCCGAAAAAATATGCAATTAATACAAAAAACAATGAAAATAATGAATGATTTTAAATGAAAGAGTGATAAGATATTATAAAAGGATTATATATATTAATATATATAAATATGGTACTAGAATAAGTTAATAATTTCTTTTACAATAGCTATAGTGTAGGTTATTTCATGTTCAACTAATAGGAATCACGAGGTGAAGCATTTCTCCTCAAATGACATTCTATTTCGAATAATTTTTTTTACAAACAAATTCAATTTTATGTATTATATATACAAAATATTTTCATATAATATAATTATTCAATAAAACTTCATGGTATTTTCATATTCACGTTGAATCATTTCATCTAACCGGACATGCCATGAAAATTACCAACTAGATAATATTATTGTACAATCTCACTTCTATTTTTGATTTTAATCTTTATTTTGAAATATTAAATTTATTATAATAATTTTTCATTATAAATTAAATTTATTTTAAATAGAGATATTATTTTATGATCGATATGATCATTTTAGAAACCAAAAACAATTTCTACATATAGTGTACACCTTGAATTCAATTCGATTTGGATGGGAAATATTGATCAACTTGTATCATTTACTCAATAATGATATTGTATGATATGAAATATTGATCATGAATTAAATATATTATTAGATATATGAGGAATTATTTTGATATATAGTGAAGGGTGGAGCCCATGAATTATATAGCTCCTTGATGCATCGACATGTTCCAAAATACAAAACATGTGGACATATTATACATGTTTCTAACTTACTTTTAAAATACCTTGAAAATTTAATTTTTTTAGAGGTGTTAGATGAGTTTTTTCTCCATAGTTTAAAACTTTTTTCAAGAGAGATATTTAAATTAGTGTTTTTCATGTTCCCTGACATGTAATCAAATAATTAATATTTCCTTCATTATAAATTATATTATCTTATTATCCAAGATATTATCACTATGGTATTTTCACTAGATTCATTTCATTATATGATTTATAATTAATTAAATGTGAATTCATTTATTTACGTTGAAAGTTTTATTATTTCTTATTTATTCATACAATTTTGTTATTTAAATGGAATATGTGTTCAATTATTTACCTTACCATATAGATTATTCTTATTGGTTCATGATATCGTCCATTTCACTTAACCCTTACTGAGAATTTGATATCACCATTATTTTGTTTCCTTTAACTAGTAAACCATGACGTGTACTATAACTGACATGAAATTTTATTCCTTATTGAATATTTTTTTCCTCAAAAAAAATAATGTTGTATTTTTTATCATCAAATGTATTTTAAAACGAATGTATGTATCTTGTTTACAAAGCATACTAAATTAACATTTTCATTATGATGAGACTCATTGCATCTTATACGATTGTAATAATGTAAGGAACTATCTTTGATATATTGGGGTTAGATCATTAAAATAATTTCCTTCTCTATTCCATAATTAATATCTGAAGGAATTATGAATGTTTTTATTAGTTTTAAGATTAATGTAAAACCCATTATGTGTTTATATTCATGTTAGAAATAATTTAAATTATATAAAATGCTGGGTGGTTCTGATATTGGATTCCAAAGTAATTATTTATTATATATTATATGGTTGAAATATGATATAATTAACCAAGAGGGTTATTCTATTATAAGGGTTGATGTACATGTATATATAACGGTGATACAATGATAATGACCCATAAAAAATTCATGGTTTTTCTATTATTGATACGTGTTTTAATGTTTTCATTAAACAAATTTTTATTTCATATGGGTCAATACTGTTGATTAACATGACTATTTTCAATTTTTATGATAATTCATTACTCTGTCAAGAGTGATTAATGAAAAATATATTTTTGGTTATTAATGTCTGGTGTAATTAAATATTATTATGTCCTCTAATGTAAGAAAAATGTTCTTATTCTTGAGGTAAGAGTTTCTTCCTTTACGTTGTCCTTAAGTGTTTTTGTGAAAATAAGGAAAATGGGGAAAGTATCATATTTTTGGGGTACACGCCATGTAATTTTCCACAGGCCATGTACATTGGTCATGTGGGATGAGTACAAAGGGCGTGTAGGCCTTTCGATGATGAAGGGTGTAAAAAATGACTACACGTAGTATACATAGTATATACAGACCGTGTAATTAGACGGTAGGTAAATAGTAAGGCAATGGAAGCATCTACCAGTTGAGCAAGAGTACATGCCATGTACTCAGAAATACATGTCGTGTACGCATGTCGACAGATGAATAGTTCGGCGATGAAATGTAGCTTCTATAGGAACAGTTAAAAAATGAAATGTACACGCTGTGTACATGAGAGTACATGCTGTGTAGTTTTTTTATCTTAAAATAAGAAGTAAACTCCGAATTCATTAGAGGAGGCAGTGGACGTATTTGGAGCACAGAGAGAGTAGGTCATATCTTGGAGGAGCACCCTACCGCACACGGGAACTCAGATTCCTTCGCTGACGGTATCTATTGAACTGCACATGTGAGTTCTTCACTATTCCTGAACCCTAACATCCAATTATTTAATGAGTGGATGTTATTTGGGTTTGAACGTGTTTGAGTTTATCCCATATTTACGTAGTACTTGGTTGTTTCGGAAGTCATCATTCAAGTATATCGATCTGAGGCAATCGAGGTAGGTGGTCTGATGTTTAATTCCAAGTGTCATGTTTTTTTGTGTACCGTTGTGCTACGCGCCCATTTTTTGGGGTGTCATATGGGTGAGGCCTTGACTAATTAAATATATAGAACTCCATAGGTATTTTAATGAATATTTATAAACATCTGTTTGGGATCATTCCTTAGATCTAGGGCCACCCCATGGGTGTGTTCCTGTGTTTAGAAGATTGGCTACGACACCTGAGGGTATGCTGTGATTATAGCATGCATTGACTTTTCCTGAGAGAAATTTTTTATAAATTCATTCTTATGTGTGGGAAATGTCTGAGGGAAAGGTAATATTCGCATAAAAGCAAGGCCTGAGAGTAAGGTACTATTTTCCAGAGGGAAAGGCCTGAGGGCATTATTACTATTCACCTGAGGGCAATGCCTTAGGGAAAGGTTACATTCAGCCTGATGGCCAGGCCTGAGGGAAAGGTTCTATTTAGCCTTAGGGAAAGGTAATATTCGCCTGAGGGCAAGGCTTAAGGGAAATGTTCTGTTTGTCCTGAGGGAAATATTCTATTTAGCCTATGGGAAAGGATTATTATGTCTGAGGACACTGTTTACTTCATATATTCAATGTGGTGATTTACATGTTATATCAACAAAGGTAAAGCATAGTCTTGGTATTCATTTACCTTGTAATGGTTAGATAGATTTTGTGGTCTAGTTGTGGCACTGTTTAGGATATTGTCGCCTGAGGATGAGTCTCGGGAACTTATCATTCAATTATATTGAATTATTAAATAATAAGTAAATGGAAATGGAATTGGAAGGATTAGATTCTTTTGAGTACTTCTAAATATACTACAATTCCATTACTGCCCACTAATTTTCCACATATTCAATAATAGTTGGGAGCAGGCCTTTGGTGGTTGGCTACTGGGATTTATTTCTCACACCATGTTTGTTTCATGTCTTGGGACAAAACAAATTATATTTGTATATAAGGTAAAGAGTCCCTATACAGTTAGTTGACATTGCAAAGGAGTAAGAGAGCATGGGATCAAGCTTAGGCTTGCGATGCTGTGGAGTTATTGCTATGCTGTTTTGTTTTTTCTTTGCTGTATTTGTACCTTGAAATATATCAGATTGCAATGTTTCTTGATTTGGATGCTTTCTTAGACATAGGGACATATTGCATCATTATATATGACTATTGGTCTTTTCCTTTATTTTTGTACTGTTCTCCATTTCAGCTTTGGTATTGTTTACTATTTCACCTTTTTATGTTTGTATTTTGTTCTACTGATTTACACATTCCCAATGAGGGCATAGTTTCCCCACTATCACACCCAAGGACCTCACTACTAATCATTAACCTCTGGAATTTAGGGAAATGTTCTTGAGGCCATGTGACCAAAAGCGTATGAGGTTTCTTTGAGAGGCTTCCTAAATCGAGACCTTACAAAGTGGAATCATAGGTTTTTCTTTTCTTAGAATTATTTTTTTGGAGACAATGGGAATGGATAGATTGTTAAGGGGTTCAATAATAACTATGATTGGGAGTAGATATCTCGTGTATTGGTAAAGAACATATTGCCTCATGTTAAATTGTGATTTTATGTTTATGATTGATCTGATTGATCTGATTTTCACCAATGGTTGATGATCTTGTTGTGTGTTTTATATATTTCTATAATGGGGTTATATTTATTTCCAAACCTATTATTGGAAGGTATTACATCTCATGCATCATTTAGGAACATGTTAGAATCACATGGAATTCATAGTTTCTATACCATATAGGTGCATTAAAAATTTCAAGTTGTTGTGATAGATGTTGTGCTAGAAAAGGAATGTTGGTGTTATAGATTCCTTGATAAAATACGAGCTATTTGATAGGGTATTATTATGTACTGTTCTAGGAATGAATGACATACATTGGTTTTTCAGGAGTATGCTCGCTCATTAACTTGAATTTCATGGTACACTGACTTTTTTTCCTTTTTATAACACACCTAAGATGACACGCTTTGATTCAAGGGAAGTATGGGCCCTCAAGGATCAGAATTTGGCACATAGGTGTTGTTTTTAGTGTTATTCTACTCTCCATATTAGTTTCTGAGACTTACTATCCGATAAAACCTATAATACAAGCCGTGTATTTTTTATTACAAGTCGTTTAATCTCTTGTTTGGGAAGAAATCAAAAAAATAACTACATGTCGTGTACCGTATGTACACACCATGTACTTTTCGAGCATCTAGATATTCCTCCAGGGAGGAGGGTCATGCTCACTACATAAAAGCTGTGTGATTCCTCTATGATATAGTGGGATGTAACCATCAAGACCGAGAATCTCTAAGACATGGTGTGGGATGATTTTCATGAAGTCTTCTATGAATTTTTCTTTATAGAAATGTTGAGGGAAGATAGAGCATGAGAGTTCATGAATATGCAGCAGTGCACCATGTCAGTGATAGATATTCATCTTGCATCACCAAGATACAATGTTTTTCACCTGTTCTAGTGGTTGATGAGACATTGAGGGCTGGATTCTTTGAGGATGTCCATCGATATGAAATCTGTGTACTGGTGAATGTTTTCAGGTTTCATACAATGAAAACTATTGTGAACTAGGCACTAATTACTAAGTGAAACTTGTAGGAAGCTAGCGGTGGGGGAAAAGGCAGTTAAACACCAGTTTATGGTATAATTTAAACTAGTAAGCAGAAGAGAAAGATTGATATCTCTCACAGTGGCAGTATAAGCTAGAAGATTTCTATAGGTGGACCGGTTATGTGAAAACGGTTTGGTAAAGAAAGGAACAATAGACCCATGTTTCCACATGACCTGGTGGAGTGCTGATCTGGGTGAAAGATGATTCATCTGTAGCGTTTCTTTATGGTGTTTACACTAGTGGCTATTGGGCGGGGTTATGTGCAGACTCCATGTGCGGGAGCAGGACCATCAACTTCTTATCAGTCAGGGAATTGGAATACATTGGGGCATTTATCCAGAGGTGGTGTTTGTGGCCGTGGTAGGCAGACACCAAGATCTCAAAGATAGTTGGGTGGATCAGCTCAGGGTAGCCAGGATGTGTTGTAGGGACACGACACTAGGCAAGAATATGCAGTGCAACAAACCCAGCGAGGGCAGGATCACTACCCTTCTACTATCAGATGTACTATTCTAGTTGCTTCTGTTTTGTCTTATGTACTTTTCGATACATGTGCTACACATATATTTATATTTGTGCCCGTTGTGGAGATCCTTGGTCTCTGTGCATCTTCTACTTCTGATATTATGACACTAGAAACTTCATTGTGGACTAGAACGGAAGGTTTGCGTCAATGATTGGAGTTCCCCATAGAGGTTGGAGGGTGTCACTTTCTATGTGACCTCTAAGTCATAGAGATGACGAGCTATGATTTCATTCATGGGATGGATTGGTTGGTAACCTTTCGTGCCTTTGTAGATTGATGCCATCACAGGGTGAGTTTGACGTCCCCAGAGGGAAGGGAGATTCTATACAAGGGTGAAAGTGATGTCTAGGCGAGCCGAGCTGGACCTGAGCATCATGGGCGAGGTGGAGTGACAGCCCAGATTGCGAGTTTATATCTGGATGACCAGGAATCTTGCGAAAAATATTTCCCTCCAATAGTTGATCATTTCAGAGATGCCTTCCTGGGTGACTTTTCAGGTCCTCCTCCAGAGTGAGAGGTGGATTTCTCAATTGAACATGTTCTAGGAGCAGCACCAGTTTCCATTCCTCCTTATAGGATGGCTACATAAAGATTTCAAGTGTTCAATAGGTAGATGGAGGAGTTGTAGGAAAAAGGTTTCATTTGACCCAATTATTCTCCTTGGGGTTCGCCTCTGATGTTTGAAATGATGTCAGGCGATACCCTCAGACTCTGTGTGAATTATCAGAAGTTGAACCAGTTGATGGTTGAGAACCTATATCCCTTGCTGATGTTTGATGATCGTTTTGATCAAATATGTGGAGCTCAAGTTTTCCTGAAGATTTACATGAGATATGGATTTAATCTGTTGTGCGTTTGACCATTGTACATACCACATATATATTTTCAGAGAAGAATGGTCTGTACGAGTACTTGGATATGCCGTTCGGACTCACAAACACACCGGCATTTTTCATGGATCTGATGATCCATGTGTTCCATCCATATCTGAATTATTTTGTGGTAGTCTTCATGGTTGATATCTTGGTTTACTCTCACACTCGACATGACCATGATACCCATATAGATATCGTTATGGGTACACTGATAGAGCATCATCTATACACTATTCTCTTAAAGTGACACATTTGGATGGACAATATACGCATCCTGGGACATATCATCGTAGAGACATGAGTTGTGGTAGACCCACAGAATATAAGATCTGTAGTTTCCTGGGTTAATCCTAATATTGTGTTTGAGATACAAATTTTCTTAGGGATTTCTAGTTATTACATGTTCCTTATATTGGAATTCTTCCACATAGCATCATTGTTGATGGTTTTGACTAAGAAGGGTGTGAATTTTGATTGGTCAGAAGCTTGTGAGATGACCTTTCAAGAGTTGAAGGGAAGGTTTACATCAACACCAGTCCAGATACTTCCAAACCATGGGAAGATCTATATATTTTACTATGATTCATCGGGTATTGGGATTGGAGCAGTGTTCATGCATGGTGACCCTGTAGTTGCGTATGGGTCTTAGGAGTTGAGGCCACATGGGAGGAATTAGCCGACGCATGATCTCGAGTTGGCTGCTGTTGTTCATGTGTTACAATGTTGGAGACATTATCTATTGGGATACAATTTTGTGCTGTATACGGACCCAAAAACACTCAAGTAAATATTTACTAAGCACGACTTGAATTTGAGATAGAGAAGGTGGGTTGAATACATTCAATACTTCAACTTTGAGCTTGCCTATACACCTGGTAAGTGTAACGATGTTGCTAATTCACTGTGTATGAGGACTTAGATACAGGAAGTACAAGAGGCCAGTGGTGAGTAGCATCTTATGTATTTGTTCTCTGAGATGCATTTGGAGGTGCACGATAGTCTGGGAAGAGCCTATCATTCATCCTTAGTTGTGACTTCTACACTCCTGGATATAGTGAGGATGAGATATATATCAGATTCTGAAGGCCTAGTTCTATGAGAGTCGGTGGCAAGTGAGGACCCTCCTCCTGGTTGGACGATAGGCGATGTTGAGGTGCTGCATATCCATGGAGGAGTGTGGGTTCCATGGGATATACGCGGGGAGTTGATGTAGGAATTTTATTCTTCAGCTTTGGCAGTGCATCCCAGAGTTACCAAAATGTATCATGACTTGAGATTTCAGTATTATTGGATGAGATTGAAATGAGTGGTGGGTGGCATTATTTTTCGATGTTCCAGTTGTCATCATGTGAAGGCAGATCATCCGAGGCCAACCTGACTGTTACAACAGTTACCCATTCCAGAGTTGAAATGAGATGATTTCACGATGGATTTAGTGACTGGGTTGCCGAGGTCACCTCAAGGCAATGATGTCGTATGGGTTGTTGTGGACACACATATAAAGGTAGCTCACTTTTTTCCAATCAAGGAGTCCTTTGGTGTTGATGATCTTGATATGTTGCATATCCGAGAAATGGTACGTCTTCATGGGCTTCCCCATTCTATCGATTCGTATAGGGAATCCCGTTTTATATCTCGTTTCTGGTATAGATTTCAGAGGGCACTAGGTACACATGTTCTACTAAGCACAACTTACCACCCTCAGACCGATGGACACTTAGGGTGTACGATACTAGTGCTAGATTACATGTTGAGTGCAAGCATCTAGGACATTGGGGGCTCTTGAGAGAATCACATACCCCACAGTTGAGTTTTCCATCAATAAAAGTTTTTAGGAAAATATGCAGATGGCACCTTACGAGGCTTTATGTGGTAGGCAATGCTGATCACCTTTGTGCTAGTTTGAGGTAGGTGAGGCAACCTTATTGGGACCACGTCTCATGCAGGAGACTTCAGAGCAGGTATAATTGATTCAGAAGTGGATGGCTACTGCATAGTATCGCTAGAAATCTAATATTGATCGCCCCAGAGGACCCTTGGAGGTCATGTTCAGGGATCGGGTTTTTTGCATGTTTCATTAAGGATCAGACACATGCGGATCAGGAAACAGGGTAAACATTATCAGAGGTATGTGGGGCCATTTGAGATTCTGGAGAGAGTCAGGTCGATTGCCTATCGGTTGCATTTACTGCAGAGGTAATGACCCATGCATGACGCCTTCCACGTATCTCAGATGCACTATTATCACTCATACCCGACTCACATTTTTCAGACCGAGGAGGTTAAATTTTAGGCCGATGCATCCTTTGAGAAGCATCAAGTTCATACTATTGATAGAAGCATGAATGTTCCCTGAGGCTGGTCAGTTCCTCTCAAACGAGTGTTATGGCAGCATGGCCGAGTGTAGGACGAATGCTGGGAGAGGGAGACCGATGTACGTGCTCAGTGGCCAGAGATGTTCTGATCTTTATCTTCACCTCCTTGGAAGAGAAATTCGTGGATGAATTTCATTAAGGGGGGATGTTTTTAAGAACCCGGTTCTTATTCTTGAGGTACAAGTTTCTTCCATTACTTTTTCCATATGTATTTTGGTGAAAATAGGAAAATGGGAAAATTACAAAATTTTAGGGGGTACACTCTATTTACATTTCCACATGCCATGTACATTGGTCATGTGGGATGAGTACACAGGGCATGTAGGCCTATCGACGATGAAGGGTGTAAAAACTGACTACACGCCATGTGCTTATTTTATACACACCATGTAATCAGTTAGATTTTAAATAGTAAGACGGTGGAGGGAGCCACTAGCGGAGTGACAGTACACACCGTGTACTCAAGAATACACAACGTGTACACATGTTGACAGATGAACAGTTCGTCGGTGAAAAGTAGCAGCTAAATGAACAATTAAAAATGAAAACTACACGTCGTGTACTTGAGAGTAAACACCGTGTAGTTTGTTTTTTTCTCTTAAAAAAGGTAGTAGCCTCCTATTTCGGTAGAGGAGGTAGTGGAAACGTTTGGAGAACCATGAGAGAAGGTTGGATCTTGGAGGTGCTCCTGATTGCACACTGGAAATCTGAATCCTTCGATAACGGTCTTGATTGAACTGCGCATGTGAGTTCACGACACTTCTAGAACCCTTTCTTACAATTCTTTTCTGAGGGGAAGATGTTTGGGTTTGAACAAATTTTATTTTATCCCAAATCTATGTCGTTCATAGTTTATTTTTAAGGTTCCGTTCATGTATATCGATTAGAGGTGATCGAGGTAGGTGGTATAATCTTTAATTCTAACTGTCATGTTGTTTTTGTGTACGGTTGTGCTACGTGCCCATGCATGGGGTGTCTTATTGCTGATGCCTTGAGTAATTAATATCCTATAATTCTATAGGTCATTTAATGAATATTTATAAACTGTTGTTTGGGAATATTGCATGGATATAGGGCCATATCGTGGGTATGTTCCCATGTTTAGCCGATTGGGTAGGATACCCGAGGCTATGTTGTGATTATAGCATGCATTGAGTTTTCTTGAGAGAAAATGTATATAATTTATTTCTTATGTGTGGGAATGGCCTGGGGGAGAGGTAATATTTTCTTAAGTTCAAGGCCTGAGGGAAAGGTTACTTTTCGGCTGAGTGTAAGGTACTATTCGCCTGAGGGAAAGCCATGAGGGCAAGGTTAATATTCTCCTGAGGGAAAGGTTCTTTTCAGCATGAGGGAAATGCCTGAGGTCATGTTTCTATTCAGCCTGATGAGAAGGTACTATTCGCCTGAGGGATTGGCCTAAGGGAAAGTGTCTGTTCGGCCTGAGGGAAAGATTCTGTTTAGCCCATGGGAAGGGGTTCATATGTTTGAGGACACTGTTTACTTCATATATTCACCATTGTGATTTTACATGTTATACAAACCATGATAAAGCACATGATCAATATTGTTTTGACTTTTACTGGTTAGATAGAAGTTGTGGTTTTGTTGCGACACTGTTTAGGAGATTTTCAGCTGAGGCTGAGTCTCAGCAACTTATCATTCAATTATATTGAATTTTTAAATAATAAATAAATGGAAATGGAATTGGTAGGAGTAGCTGATTTTGAATACTTCCTAGTTTACTACATTTCCATTACTACACACTACTGTTGCACAAATTCAAGGATAGTTGGGCATGTGCCATTTTTGGTTTCCAACTAGATTTACTTCTCACACCCTATTTGGGTTCTGTCTTGTGCCCAAACAGATTTTATTGTTACAAGTGTAGATAAGGGAAAGAGTCCCTATATAGGAACTTGACGTTGCATAGGAGTAGGAGATAATGGGTCCAAGTTTAGGATTGCGATGATGTTGAGTTCCTACTGTGATTTTTTGTTTTTGATTTGCTGTATTTGTCTCTTGTGTTGTATCAAATTACAGTGTATCATGTTTCAGCTGCTTTCTTAGACACAAGGACATATTGCATCATTATATATGACTTTTGGTATTTACCTTTATTTATGTATTGTTGTCCATTTCATCTTTGGTATTTTTTTTCTGTTTCTTTCTTTTGTATGTTTGTATTTTGTTCTTCTTTGTTAAACTTTTCCAATAAGGGAATAGTTTCCCCACTATCACACCCAAGGCCCTTGTAGCTAGTCATCAACCTCTGGCGTGTGGGGAAATGTGTTTCAGGCAATGTGACCAACTGGGTATGGGGTCCCTTTGGGTGGCTTCCATAACCGGGTCGTTACATCATACCCAAATAATCATATAGCACTGATTAGTTATCATGTATTATTAACCCATTATGTTTTACCTTACTCTTAAGTTGTGATGAACCTTTTTATGATTCCATTAACCCAATATTAGGAAAAAACTAATTGAATATAAAATTTCTAGAAGGGAACCATGTGTGGATAAATTTATGGGAAATTTTTAAGGATTTATATGAAATAAGAAAATATATGTATAATGGGGAAAATTATTTTAATGAGGAAGAGATATGTATTTATACATATAGTGGATTCTCAATCATCCAAAACAATAAACATAAAAGATCATGGGTACTTCATGGAATTAGCCTTTTTTATTTCGATTATATTTGTAGAATTTTTTGTTTGGGTCTATTTAGTTGGAATCAAACCCTATAGGTAAATAATAGATTTTTAGAACTGGATCTGGGTGTTTGTGTCTACAGTATCAAATATTCACTCAAAAAAATTTAGATCAACTTAACATAGGACATACCATATAATGATGATATTTACAAATTCAGTAAACATTTCTCTGATGTGGTAATGTATCCAAAAATATCAAAGAAAACACTATATTAATATAATCAAGGTTATATGTTGACAATTATAGATATGGGTATGTAATTTCTGAGACCTATATGATATTATTCCTCCGTAATTAATTTAAACAAAACATATAATAAATCCAAATTGTTTCAATTAGACTCAAACATGAATCATTCCATGACATAGAAATGGATGGGTGTAATAATCATTTTAAATTTTAATTAAAAGAAATCATATTGACTTAAATATATCAAAATAATCATTATATTTTATAGAAAATGAATTCATGAAATTGGAATGAGTATTCCTATGTATAATTGATTGGTAGTTTCAAGGAAAACCAATTTTTTCATTAATAAATGAATGAGTATTTACCATAATGACATAAAATATAAACCGCAATACACATTAGCTTTATATAACATCCATTTTTATATATTTAAGAATAACTAATATCACAAATGTGTCACTTATAGAATTCTCAAATTCAATACATGATCCATACCATGACTCAAAAAACCAAGAATGTTTCTAATATTAAAACCCATGAATTATTTCAGATTTACATGAATCATTAATTACACCATCCCAATGGATAATGATTTTACAATCAAGATTATAAAGGGAATTAAATTGAAAATAAAATTCATATATAGATATCAAATAGAATATTTCATAATGTATTATTAATTCACATGATTATTATACTACCAGTATTTTAGATCAATATTTGGGAACCAGCATTATTTCATGAATAAGACGAATTTTTCATTAACCATTGGGTTAGATATATGTTATAAACTATCATAAGTATTTACCTCAAATAATCCATATAATATTAAAAAATCTATCAAACTTTCAAAATAAAAAAAATATAACTCCTCAATGAGACATATTGGAATAAATAATGAGATAATTCACTAAATTAAAAATACACATCACTGACCCAGTAAGATCTAACTGCCACAACCTATAGCCTTACATGTAATTTTAAGAAACATTTTGCCATACGTAAATCCATAAAAGATCTTATCTGCGGTTTATTATCAAATCCTCTTTAAAAAGTAATGTATGAAATTTGCTATAACACTACAAAATTCATATTACTACATCCGAAAAGAAATAAAAATTTCATTTAACCGGCTCTGTAATTAGTGTAGGAAATCTACATTCAACTAGATCATATATCTCACTGATGATCATCACAAGTCCCCCTCTATCTCAGGTAACATAACCCATTCCCAAAAGAAATAAATTTCATCGAATGTTGAGTAAAATTGATAAATTACAATGATTATATCATTTCATTTTTTATATTATAGAATAAGAACCCCAATTTACCAATACAATCCAATATTTCGGTCACACCCCAAAAACGACCATAAATATTTTCTGACCATAATTATATGTAGTTAAAATTATGGTTTCAAGAATCTTTTGGCTATTACATCCAAACCTCCAAATAAATTTGGGGTATTATGCTTTTTAAAATAAAAAATGGAAATCAATTAAAAAGTAATTATATCATATAAGAAAAATCCACCATGAACATTGTCATGTTCCACCAATATAATAAATACAGATAGTAAATATTTCCATATCTTCATACATTACCTCATTACCACAAATTTAATCTTTTGCATAGTTATCCTAGACTACCTATAGTTGATAAATTTCACATGATAGTTTCTACCAAATCGATTATATATATGTTTACAACAATTGAATGGATATAGATAATGATGATGAGGCTAAGGAATCATAATATATGTTAGTGGAATATATGAATACTGAGTTCTAACCACTAAAACACAACCACAATATGGTTTACCACTATGAATATATATATATATATATATATATACACATATATATATTATCAATTTCATCATCCATAATGAAAATTTAATTCATAAATTGTGTTATCTATTATCATATATAAACAACCATTATAATGATAGAATGATATCTAGGGGTGACTCCTCATAGGTTTAATCCTTTTCTACTATATTTTTAAAGGCCACCTCACTGTATTGACCATACTAAATATTTTTTAATAAACCGAATTTATAAAAAATTTAAACAATGATTGTGTTTATAAATCTTGTTAGATGCTATCAATTCCGTGATATATATGTAGAATATTTTAGTACAAAATTTGAATAAGTTATTTGGGTTAAAATAACCCCACAATTTGATCACTAGAATCCTCATACATCAATATATTAAATGAATAGGGTACGATCACATGAAAATCATTATTAACTCCAAAAACATAGACTCCCCATCTAGATAGAATTAATATACTGATATTATATTCCATAATAATTTTATATGTTAACTATATATTGAATTAGTTTCAAAACATCTCATATGAGACCTCTGAATCATAATTAAATCTAAGGTAAATGATCCTCAATATTTAAATTATGATATTATTTGAACTAAATTCCTCTGAAATCTAATTATCTACCCATTACTAAATCAAACATATGTATATATATTCAACCAATTTCATTTCCCCAAATAATAATTATATCAGTCTAGAAATAGTAAATTATTAAACTAATGATCTAAAATGTCCCCCCTTCAAAAATCATCAACTCTATGATCAATATTCTAATGAAAAATAATGGTATCCAAGTGCAACAATGTGATTTTTATAGAATTGTTATTATTAGAATAAATATATATTATTTGATGTTTTTAATTACATGTTAAATCATGTTAATCTATATTTATACAAAACATCATGTTTATATTTCACTACATTCAGCACTTATAATATCATTCATTAAATGTAATACATATCTTTACTGAACAATAATAACATTATTAAAAGATTTTATAGTTATCACCATGATTTTTAACTGGCTGATATGAGTATGGCTAACTAATTTTGTAATTAATGGTTAAAACAAGTTTATAAAATTATTTTTTTGGTTCTAAATTATATATAAATGAATATAATCTCCAATTAAATGAAAATTAATTTATTCGAAAAAGAAAATATTTTTTTCAAACAAAAGGGTTTTAAATTATTTAATTAAATTAATAAATATTAGTGAAAGATGTCCTTGAAATATATATATATATTATAAATTATTAATAATGACATTTTATTAAAAAATTTGTTTTATAAATATAATATATTATTAAATAAAATTTTTATAATCAAAAGTTATATTTAACAAAATTCTCCTTTAATTTTTTTATTAATTGTATAAAATAATGAATTTCAATTTAAATATTACTTTTAAACTATTTTTTTGTATATTTAAAGTATATTTTTAATTAGTTTTAAAATATATTTAGGTTAATTATATATCTACTAATCCATGTTAGTTTATTGAGATCAATTTTACATTAAAAGTATATATAAATACATTTCATACTATTGAATATTTTGACATTATGAAACTATTGTCTCATCCTATGTGTGGGGTTAATTTGAAATTACATTCTAAAACATATTTTTATTGAATTTATAAAAATTTATTCCTTGTTTGGAATAATAATAATCTATAACATCTAGTAAGGTAAAAAAAAATTAAAATATATATTATTGAATGTAATTAAAATTATTTTCAGTGACTAAAATAAAAACAAGTTTACTTAGTGGTTATACATTAACATAAGGTGCCAAATAACATATAAAAATGTCCAAAATACATTTTCAATAAATATTTATACCATATATTCCATCTCATCTTAAATGGACCATTTTTGGATGTATACTATGGAAGATAGCCCTCTAAATAGTTTTTACCTTTTTATATTTTTAAAAATTACACTCATCCTCGACTATAATGAGGGAAATCACCCACCTCTATTTTTAAAACCACTCAATATTATTGTATTAGTGAAAAAAAATCCAATTATCCTAAAACATACCCTCCTTAAATCCTAGAGGCCTTATATTGGGCTTCATTCCATCATTATAATACATTTGGTAATAACCAAAATGGGTTACCCAAAGAATCGGGGACATCCTTTAATAAAACATTTTGTGTTATTTCATTCTAAAAAAACTAGTTATTATTGTTACTATATTATATATTAACAATAATATCATATGACTACTTATATGATCTATTGTTTAGGAAAAAAACACACACACACATCCATCAGAATTGATACAAAATCATTGTTTGTGTGTTTGATGGAAAACCACCTCATGAGAAATTGTCATTTTTTCATCTATTACCACCTCTAATACTTTGAAATAATGAGGTAATTAAAATTTTAAAATTATATATATATATATATCATGTATGAGGTATTTTTTCTTATATAATTATTATTTAACACATACCTCCATGATTTCCATATTCTGTGAATATGATAACTTCATTTATGGATGTGTGGACTACCGGCTCCCCTAAGAAATGAGATTCATTCATGTATGACATAAAATTTATAAATGATGGGTTTGGTAAATATATTTAATATATATAAAATAACAGGGATTTTATAATGAAATTTTATAAGTATATTTCATTCATACATTTTAATGTTTTATAATGTATCGATTTTTTATTTAAATGATGAATGTTAAAAAAAATTGAACCATTTGATTTGTTTAACATTTTTAATGAATGTAAAAGATATTTACAAAAAATATGATAATTGTGATGAATTTTGGAGCAAAAAACACTTTACATTTCATTTCTTTTGTCACTCTGTGAATCTATATTTCTTAGCATTTATATTCAAGAGGAAGCTCAATGGGGATCCACTACGTGAGACATAAAACACTGCAGAGCTATACTTCACCATTTAATTTAATAATTATCATTATTATTTTTTCTAAAACCACTCAAGGATATCCTGAGCAGGTAATTTCATTGTGACGAGGCACATATAAAAATCATAAATTGAATGAATGAATTATTTTATATTTTAATTCAATTTAGGTTTGTATTTCACATATTTTATTCATTTCATTTTATTTCACAGTTTGTTCATTATGGATCGATATGATATGGGTTAGAGAATGTGAATTATTTATTCCATTCATAGATCATTTCCATTAACTGAGATGATTCTATTCCATTATTAAATTTAATGACTAGGGTTTAGATTTTCACCATAACCATTAACCATATATATTCTTTATATTTAATAAATTTAAGGTTACCAATTAATTGTAATATAAAGTAAATAACAGTGAAAAATTGATAAATGTTTATGTATTGAATTTTTCATGGCTATTTTGTTCCATGGGATCTTATTCTTATGGAAGCATGATTTTTAATTAATTTTGGCATACCTTGTATTCCATGAACATATATTATTTGAAATATTCCCCCAGTTTTATATTTTCTTCTACCACCATCATCCCCAAATAAAATGATTTATAAAAAATATATAATTTATACAAATCAAATTTTTTTTAGTTTTATTTTTCTAATTAATATTTTCAATAAAACTATCTCTATGTGTTCCACCATAGACATGAATATCCTATACTAAATATTAGTTTAGTTGGTTGTTTGTTTCATGTTTTAAATTTCTAAATTTGGAAACCAAGTAGGAATTAATGATAACCATTGGGATATAAATAGTGTATATTTATATATATCATTTATTTTAATTACTTATAAAAATATGACAAGAAAATAAAAACAATGTCCATGCATACGTACAAATAACAAATCCAAACATATATGAAAAAAATCTTTTATTACCTGAAATGTATCTTGGACATGAATTTGTTATAAAAAATTTATTATTTAGTCAATATAAAATAATATATGGTATTCTATATAATAGTATAAAAATTTAACAGGTAAAATAAACTTATATTTATTATAAATGATTTGTGAAAGTGTATTTAGAAATTCAATACTGATAGAAAGGATTTTCTCATCCCACTTTTATTTCTATGCGATGTATGATATATTCAAAACTTACGTTTGTTGTGTGGTGTATATAATGACATATAAAACGCTTTAAAATGAACCTTCATTATATATAATATTATAATCACTATTTTATGTTATTATTTCACTGATCTCATGACTCAAATGATACTAATGTTAAAAGATAGTTAATATCTCACTTTTATTTATTTGAAACATGTGACTTATTCACCGAACATTTCACTTGTATAGTGTATATACTACCAATTAATATATTATAAAAATATTATACATAAATTTATTGGTATTTTCATATCCATTATATTATATGAATTTCATAGATTTTACAGCTCAAATGATTCTATATTAATAAGCCAATTTGTCCTCAATTATCATTGTTTGATAATTTTGTTATGTTATACACATAAATTCTTCAAGGATGTGTATATAATAACAATTTACATTTTATATGTTGAAAAAAGTTATTTTAATGACATTTTCATATACATTTTATGTTATTGTTTCATGGGGATTTGATTCAATATTACAGAAGTTGTAACTATTTTTTCTATAATCAAATCTTATATAATGATTTTTTATGATTATACTTATATAGATGAAATACTGTGATCCATATCAAGATAATTATCATGAATTTTATTATCCTCTGATTATACATGCTATAGAAATATAATTTAATCATTTTACACAATTTTATACTAAATATAATTATGAATTTGGTTTATTGGAATATGAATTATTTTCTCTGTTTAGACAATAATATGATTCCTAAAAAAATGATTTCTTATAAATTTGTTAAAAAAAAATTCTCAATTCACAAATAATCATTCAAATAAATTTTTACCCTTGTTTAAATTTTTTAAATAAATTGTTATAAAAATGTATTATTCTTGTTGCATTCTAATCATGGAACTATTCTGATAATTTTATGGTGAAAAAAAGAATGTTCGACATATATAAATTTATCCAACATAACAACCATCATTACATTTAAGCATCCTTTTTAATATTACAAGTGTAATTTTTAAGAAAACATTTCATTCATAAAATTATAGAATTTAATTGTTTTTAATGTTGTTTTAAATGAAAATAATTTCAAAAATGATCTATGTTCTATATTTTTTAACATGATTTTCATATATTGTTTTATATGTTTAAAATTTTATTTTCAATTAAAATGATTTTATAAATTTATAATGTATGCGTACCTTTTAAACAGATTTTAAAATATTCCATTATTTTTTATCTGAGGATATATTCTATGAATTCTTTTTCAAAAATGATTTATGTTTAAATAGTATTTAAATTAATTCTGAAAAAATTATTTAAAATAAAAAACATTATTTTCAATGAAAATGGTTTTAATATTTTTTTATATTTTAAAATAGTTTTTCAAATGTGAAATGATATTTTTAATAGTGAATGATTTCAATTATTGTGAAGGAATAATTCATAATTTTTCAATGTTCTTTTAAGAAGAAATGTATTTTGAAAATGTTTAATGTATAAATAATCATTTTCAATGAAATGTTATTTTCATAATGAATTTCACCAAGTTATCTTTAAAAATTATTATCCATCCAATATTACATCATTTGATATAGTTTTTTCAGTACCGATGATATTACCTAAGACCACCATTAATATTCATTATTTTATTGGTCAATAATAATAGTGACAAGTGGTTTATAGAAGTGTTTTATATAAAATGGATTATAACTAGAAGGAAAATATTATGAAACTTGCTTCCTTTCACATGTTATTCTATGATGAAATGATTATGAAACCTATCTCTATTCTGTATGGTACTATATGATGAAATTATTATGATACACTTTTCATATCATGATTTATGTTATGATTTTTATAAAATATATTGTGTTCAATGGTTCATGATATGTTTTATTTTTTTATATTGTGGATAAAATATAAATGATTAATTTATAAGATTGGCGGGATCTATATTTAAATCAAATACCTTGGGTACATATTTATATCTCATGATATATAAGTAAATTCAATGTAGAGTAAACTATATTAAGAAAAGGAAAATTTATGTAATGTTGATCTTGAGAGTGATCCATGACTACAATGTTGGATTGGGAAGTGAAATCATTACATTAAAACTAAATTGATTGGAATATCTTACTACTATAGAAATAATTTTATAATCTTATGAATATAACAAAATTTGTAGTAGTAATCCAAATTATTCTTTCATATTTATCATCTTGATTCCATTATGATTCTTGTCTTATTAAATACCAATATTTATTCCATGACTCTTGATTATGATCATTGATATTCCATATTTGATCTTCTAGCATAATTATACTTTTGTCTTACCTTTTTATAATGTCTATTCATACACATATCTCTTTATTATAGTTATTAAGCATTTGATATCACTATTCCCATATTTTCTATTCCCCAAGTTAGGAATAATGGGTTTTAGTAGAATTTCTAAAGGGGAAGATATTTAGAAGAAACATTGAATATCTTTCATCAAGTAAGATGATTTTGTTCCATGTTTCTGATTAAAATAAACATTTATTGTCATAAGGAAATGAATTTCTTACTCTGCGGAACATACGTAAAAAATTAATTTACATCCATGTATTATCTAACTATGTCATTCAGTATGATATCTAACGAATGGTTTTGTCATCCTTTAGAAACTAGGATAAGAATAATTTAGTGAGATTTCTATGGATATTTATAAAGATATATCTATGGATATCTACAAATTTTTGTCTATGTATGTATCTATGTTTTGGAATGTGTCCCAGATGTTTTTTAAAGGATATATAAATTTGATTCCTTGAAATATGTTGCTTCATATATATTTTATATGGATATAGCTATTTAAAATATGTACCTAAGGTTTACAACCATAAAATTAATGTAATGAGATAGACTCTGTCGGGAACTTGGACGTGACAATGCGACTTGATGAATATATGTTTTGACACTATCTGGGGTATATATTTTAAATTCACAAATACATCACAACCATCAAAAATTAATTAAAAAAAATATTGAAATTAATGAAATGGGATGAACCTATTGCATCATTTATTAAAGAATGTTTCATAATTTGTATAACCTATAATTGATTTTTCATGATTATGTGGATCTACAATACGGTATGTACTTCACACAATATTTATTCAATTTTTAGTAAATAAAGTGAACCATAAGGAACTTTGTTAATATTGAATGTGGAATAAAACAAGAATATGCCTATTAAAATGTGATGATCACTACAGTTAATGATGTTGTGAACATGTCTAATAATTTTTTATAGAACGTGATTCAAAATCGGTACATAAACCAACTCTCAAAATCATTAAAGAATATATGGAAGGACTTTATTGAGTGTTCAATAATAATGACCATAGTGTAAATAAATTTATGCTTCCTTTGTGTTGTCAATTTGGAAAGAATCACCCTAGTAAAATTATTATAGGAATGAGAAGATGTTTAAACTGTGGAAAAGGAAACAAGGAAGGTAAATGAAATGTTAGAATGAAAATTTTAGTTAGTAAAATGAATAAAAAAATTTATTCCCTAAGTAATTATCAAATGTTAATTGATTTAAATGTGGAATGAATAAAAATTAATAAAATGGACGACTTAAATAGAATGAACACAATGAGAATTAGCAATGTTTTACGAGTAATAAATATATTACTGATTATAACAAGAATAAAAATTAAATTTTAATATAAAGGGATATTAATTAGTTTAATGTATAATATTTGTTAATTGCATAAGGATGATGTAGAATAATTGATCTATTATATATTTTAATTAAATAATTATGATATATAAAAAGTGAAATATATACAAACAATTTAGTTTATTTCTTCACTAAGGAATTAATGGAAAATGATTAATGATTTTGATAGAAATGATATTTGATTTAATAGAATGTTGATTTTCATGGGGATAACATAATGAAGGGAAATATTAACATTAATATTTTCTTAATGTTGAGAATATGATGGCGGTATAAATATATGTATAAAATGAAAAAGTAAATTGGATAGTAATGGTTACTTTGGAAATAAATTAATGATTTTACGAATCATTAGTTAATTATGTAAGTGATGGAGTTTCCATGATTTTTGGGATTTATGTAATATATCCAATAATAAATTAAATAAGAAAAAATTTGTGTTTCTGTAATAATTTTAGGTAATTAAATTGAATCCGGATAATTCATTATAAAGGTATTAATATGTTTCGTATGTAAAAACCATGAGACAATTTATGATGTTTTGGTGATCATGTTTAAGTTGATTTTAGATATTTAGTGACATTATATATTAAGAAATGAAAATTAACCATTTTTATTGGTTATAAGGATTACCAATTGTGGAATGATTTATGTTAAAAATTCATGAGGTTTTGTAGATTAATGTGTAATCTCTATATAAGAGGATTTATGAATATTAGATGACATTTTCGAATAATGTTTTTGTGGTGATGATGGTTGGAATGACCTATCATACTATTTATGGATATCATAATCTTCAAATGCTTCGGGAATGAAAAATTGACATTCATTTATTAAAATATGTTATGAAGTTTAAACCCATAAAGGCGCACTAAATGGTTAGATTATTCTGAAATCAAGTTATTATACTATCTCATGAATATTTTTATACATTATGAAAAGTGTCCTAAAATAAAATATTTTCATATTATCATATTTTTTTATGATATAAATCTATATTTTCATGCCACATTGTTTTATGGATTTTAAATCATTAACTTTCTCCCTTCCACGTTCTCTGTCACTATCCAATGTAACAAGGTAGTTAGATTTAACTTCTATGTCCATGTTTTCAAATTCTATTTATGTTCTCCAATGTGGAAATATATTTATATTTAACATTTGTAAATATTATGTTTCTAAATTCCAATTTTTAAATTAATATTTCTTATTCATTTTTACAATGTGGGATACTTTGAAAGGAACACTCAAATATTAATCATTTGATAATCTAGATCAAAATTTAATGAGAAAATAATTTTTTGGGGTGTATAATACAACACATAAACTTTTTAAGAAATATGTATTATCTAATAAACTAAAATTATTTCAGCTATTTCATTTAAAAATACACCATGTTAATATTTATTGATATAAAAAGCCTTATTATTCTTTTTTTACCTAAAACACATAGAAAATATCATGTAATACGCTTTTCAGAGGTTAACATACTAACATAATATTATTAAATTATTGATTTGTTTATCACATACTTATTGGAATATAAGATATGAATAAGATTAAAAAAACTATGAAATTATAAGTTACACATTATTATAAGAAGTATTTTTTTGTTAACATTTAATTATAACTGAAAATAAAAACAAAACGAATTTAAAAAAAGATATTTCATTGAAAAATTATTACAAGTAAAATATAATTATATAATAATAAATTAAATTAATTAAAATATGTAAATTATATTAATGAAATTATTATATTTCAATTATACCTAATGTTTTTTACATTCAACCAATATTTTTTTATAGGAATACAATTATAAATAATCCCATTTTATGAAGAATGCTATATTTTTTTAAAGGTAGTTGTGACAGATTTTAGGGGAAGACTTATTTCTAAAAAAAATATTGGTATTTTATAACATTTAATTGAAAAAACAAAATCCATTTTTTAAATTCTTTTATAAATGATTACTTTAGCTGAATTCCATACATTTTTCAAAGGAGTATCATTTTTTGATGACTAATGACAAATACTAAACATTAATTTGAAATTGTAAATTATTCAAATCTATTTATATAGATAAATTATTATTATTCTTGTATTAATGTATGTTTAGATAAATTATAGATTTATTAATATAATTTGGTTCATGTTAATGATTTTAACATTGAATTTAGATATAAATACATTTTAAACATTGTAATAATTTTACCTTAAAAATATGTTGTCTTATCCCATCTACATGATTAATTGTAATTTTATTTCTACCACTTATATGTTTATAAATTTGAAAATAAATTCCATACTTTTAATTAACGCAGATTATAAATTATAGTAATGGAACATTAGTTTTTGACTAAAAATAGTAGTGAATGTAATTAAAATAAATTACAATGATTTATATATAAACAACTTTACATAGTGGGTAAACTCTAAATTAATGGTCCAAATAGACTAGAATTAGACCGAACACACTTGTTTGTATAAAATTTAAATTCCATTAAGCCTATTGAAGAGGGTTTTTTGATCAATTTACATATATTTACTAGATAAACATGACTTTATATATGTTACATATTCATCAAAAGAAGATCCATGATGATTTGGAATGAATTATGAAATTAATATGGAAATAATGGGTTTTGTACCATTTTTCTAGTGTTTTTGGTTTCTAATAAGTAACATAAAATGTTCACCCATCCCAAATAATCATTCACACATTAGAGCCTAAAGAGAGAACTAGTCACACGCCCTTCACACTACTAATAAAAATGTGTGTAACCCCCTTGAAACTGTGAGGGGTGTGACTGTTGGGAGGTAGTGGAATTTCTCATGGTATATTCTTGGTTAACCAAAATAAAAATACCACATAAGAAAATTGTGTATTTAAATCCCCAAGACTAAACCCTGAGTAAAATTGGCGCACATTTAAACTGATTGTGTTCCAAAACCATGAAATAATCAAAATGAAACAACCTATTTTCTATCTACCTCTTATACCGCCATTTGACTAGGGATTGTGACCCCTAACCACTCTTAGACTATGGGGGTTAAAATGTTAATGTTATTTGGACTATTTTAGAAGAGGGTGAAATTTTGGATGAAATCCATTTTGTAGGGGGGGAATATGACACTCAATCAGAACAATTTTTGAGATTATTCTACCATGTTTTCTTGGTAAGAATCATTTGATTCACTTTTGAAATGAACACCAATAGAAACAAGATCTTGTTTTTCATAATTTAATCAAGGATTATCTATCCCATTTTATTTATTGGGTATGTGGGTAATGATGATTTAATTGTAATTCAGTCCACCTATTGTTTTTTAGTTCATTTTATTTCTCATAATTTACATTATATTCCATTCATTATCTGAATGGAACACTATATCAGATCAAGAATTAAGATTCTATATTTTTGCGATAGAATTATTATGAGTGATTCCATGACCATTTGGTGCTTTGGTCACCTAAAAAGGTTTTTGTCTTCATGAATGTTTTTTAAAAACAATTATTATACCAAGAAGTAGATTTTTATTTACATAATAGAAACTCACCAGATTACTGGAGTTAAGTTACATTTAAATTCGAGATATGTGAGTTATTATGAATAAAAAAACAATATTATAATTCATTTTTGATGATATGCATAATCATCCACAATCCAATGCATTTCTTCTATTGGATATTAAAAATGGTTTCAAAATATTATTATTTTTAGTATAAAATAAAGATTTTGGAATTTTAATCACTAACAATCTAAAAAATTTCTCAATACCCTCAAATATTGAATATAAATTCCAAAAAAATCAATTAATTAATCATGACTCTAAGTATAGAACACATAAAATCACCCTATGAATCAAAACAATAATTACACTATACTAGTTGTGATAGTGTTTAATTTAATTTATTCTAACTAATATAATATATTGAATGATACAACAATAACTTATTGATTGTTTCCTGGAATAATATAAATAGTTTTTTTTTTCAATTGACTGAGAATTAACTAAGTGAAAGAAATATAAATTTCAAAAACTTATACTCTTAACCAAATTTTTGTTTTTAGTTATTTTGGTTTTTCCCTCATACACTTAGTGTGTTGTTCAGTGTTGTGTAGAACCATAGGTTATTTTGTCATCATATTACACATTCCAAGTGTGTAGAGTTAGCAGATTCACTATTGGTTGACATGGAAATTGAATTAATTCCATCCTCCTGACCTCAAGCATTTATTAGAGAGAAAAAATATCTTTATGATTAATATGGAATAGAAAATACTATAATCATTTAATAAAAATTTAAATCATTTTTTCTTTGTTTCATATCAACAATAATATTTCGTTGATGATGGTGAACCAAACCAGTATCCACAGGCCAAATTTATGGAGTTTATGGCATGGAACCATCAATGAAAACCATCTAAATTTCAGAATGATTATGGCCAACAAAAACAAAAAATAAATAGTCCAAAATAGTGTCTATTATACATGAATATGAATAGATGAACCTACTTCTCACATGAGTAACAGTATATTCCAAAACCTCCTCATGAAATGATACCTCAACATTGTACCATGATTAGGT
Source organism: Viscum album (assembly GCA_963277665.1). Taxonomy (NCBI): domain Eukaryota; kingdom Viridiplantae; phylum Streptophyta; class Magnoliopsida; order Santalales; family Viscaceae; genus Viscum; species Viscum album. Next base: position 1,719,881,657 of record OY728130.1, read on the forward strand.
ATGTATTTCCATTGATTTATATAGTATTTAATCATTTTAATCGCACTTGTGTAAGCCCAAAATTTGAGATCAATCTTGATATAATGATATTAATTCATACTACAATTAATTTTTGGGATTTTCCATGTGAGAACCCAAATGACCAAATCTCAAAAAATTTGTGGATATGTGACACATTATGCTACCAAGGAGTGTTATAAGATTCTATTAGGCTCCATTTATTTCCATCTACAGTAAGGGACAATGAAAAATATTGGCAAAATGGATATGCTAGAATTATATCCTCAGTTGGGAGGAATTGGAAAATCAATTTCTGTCCAAATACCTTCCACCAAAAATAATATATACATAATGAAATAATATTTATAACATTTTGTTTAATGAATGATAATTTTGATTGAATAATTAGAACATTTTAAGAATATGTTTATGAAATATACTCTTCATGGGCTCCCTTTATGGATTCATGTTCATAAATTTTTTGGGGGTCAAATAAAAAACAGCAAATACGTTGTAGATGTGTCCGCTAGAGGAACTATCATACGAAAATATACTAAAAAAATATCTATTATTTTAGAAGATTTTTTAAAAAATAGTTTCCAATGGAAATATGATTTGGGAACTCAAAAATGAGGAATGAAAAATTGTGATGCCGCTATTATGCTGGATTCTGATATGGATTCCATTTCAAATAAAATTTATGGGTATAATTGGAAACCAAATTCACATGTTCAAGCAATAATATATATGATTGGTAGAAATTGTGGTGAAACCTACATCATGGGTAAATGTTCGAGGATATGTTTCATCACCTCGCTATGTGAGTTATGTTATGTTTCTAAAAACCTAGGACCAAATATATTCCCTCAGTATTAAAACCCTACAAGGAAAGAACAAACAAAATATGGGTTGTGGGTAGTAGAAACTAATCCTCAACCACGTCCTCATATACCATCTGGTTATGGCCCATATAAATACTAAAACCCATATTTGACTCAACAAAAATGAACTAGAAATCACCAAGTATTGTATCAGTATCATGTTTATAATATCCATAATCTGAAACAACATCCTTTAAAACCACAAAAATAAAATTTTCTTTAGAAAAAACCATGATATTAATAAACATTAATGATATAAGAGATGATTTATATTTTCATTATAACAATTAAACACTAAATCAACAAGAAAGAAAATCACATTCAATGCTATGACAACTAGATTGGATTGTTAGAAAATATAATATCTACAGGGTGACATGAATAAATACCGGTTACAATTGAAAAATCCCACTAGTGTAAACTAATATATAAACTTGATAAGTTGGAAAAAGTTACCACAAAATGTGATCTAAATGAAAGGGTAAACTGTAGATAAAAATTAAAATATATATACTCAGTAATAGGTAAAATAGGGTCAATAAGATGATCACACGTCGCTAAAAAAATATCCAATGAGAATTATTCATCAAATGATAATGAAAAATAGGTGTGCAAACCTTATGAACACAACCTACATTTTTTTGAATGTACGATGAAAATGATATTGTATTGAAATTTTAGGATATTAATGGAATTTTTTGGAAATTCTACAGAGACATTCTCTTTTTGAGGCATTAACCAAAATTTCATCCTACACATAGTTTCCTAAAGAGATACTTTCAAGAAAAAATAATTATAGAGGATTTGGGTACTATTCCTCTCAACAAGGAGTTTTTAGCAATGGTACAACATTCAATACCACCAAATCATCATGATATTATGTGATATTCTATTCCATGTAAAATTTAATCATGGGAATTTGTGAAGGAACTTAATGGATTAGGGGAAGGTGTGAATTTAAATTCATTTGTTTTTTTCAAGAAGATGGGATTGAATGAATTGAATCATACTCATATAGAAATAAAATTGGTTGATCCCTTTATCAAATATGCTAATGGGCTCATTGAATATGTATAGTTAATGGTTGGTACTTAATTATCCTAGAATATTTCATTATATTTGACATTGAAAAAGATGTAGATCACCAATGATTTTAGCTTACCCTTTTGGGTACAAGAAAAGTGTTGATTGACATTTAAATTGAAAAATTTATCTTTCAAGTGGGATATGAATAAATTTCCTTTTTTTCAAAGCATCAAAATAATCTTCATTTTACAAAAATTAGGAATTTTTTACCTTATCCATACTTGAGTATTATGTTGACTGCATTAAAATTGTCTTGGTCTGTTTCTCTTCAATCGATGAAATATTTTAAGTGAAAGTCCAGCATAAAGATGAAAAACAAGATATGAATTATATTTTATTCTAGGGTGTTCATTATTTTTAGTTAGTAATAATTCAACATATTTTATAATGGTATGAAATATAAAATATTAATATTTCAATTCTTAATCCCACATAACCTGAAATTAAACATTTTCTATCACCTATGAAGTGTGGGTATTTGGGAGACAGGGACACACTACCTGTTAATCTCAATTAATCCCACATACAAGATCCATATGATACTCTTTTGTAGGTTCATAGAATAAGGATTAAATCTATTGGATGTATAATGACTAATCATAAGGGAATTGTTTTATCAACTTTTACCATAAATATACATTATGATGAAGGGACTAGACCTTATTAGCAATCTTAATGATGTATAAATCCTCTAAGGAAGTAATTTTCAGAAGGGAAGTGTTTAATCTATAGATGATGAAATTATATAACCAATTTATGATAGTCCTTAAGTTTTTAATTTTTATGTGGTACCCAAAATGTTGTATATTATTACGATATCCAATGAGATCAATTAGTTGATCCCAATTCTAACTAGTATCAGTATGTGGGTATGTGTGGATTACCGAAATCTAAAAAAATGCCATAATGAATGGTAACATATTAATAATAGTCATGGATTACCTGTTGGAGTGTTTGGGAAGGAATTTATTATACTACTTCCATGATAGTTATTCTAGATATAACCTAATCTCTATTACCCCGGATGATTATTTGAAGGGATACTTCACATTCACATATGGAATATTTCATAAAATCTTATGTAATTTCGTATGTGTGATGTTGTATTCATCATCCTACTGTGTTTGATATATATTTATTAAGAATGTGTGGATATGTTTTTTGATGTATCTATGGATGAATAATCCATAAATGGAATGTCATTAAAAACAAGTTTGAGAAGCATGATAAAGGTATTGTGAAGATTCATGAAGAAAAACATTGTTTGGAATTTGGAAAACATGAATTAATATTGTGATAACTGATATAGTTTTAGGCTACCCGATCATTTAGAATAGAATTGAGTCAGATTCCAAAAATATTAATGTGATAGATAACCTTCTCATTCTAGCTTCTATCCAAGAAATATGGAATTTTCTTGGTCATGTGGGATTTAATCAACAGTTTGTGCATGATTTTTCGATGAAAGATCTACCATTTACTAATCTCTTCTAGAAGGATGCTATATTTTAATTCCATGAATCCTATATTAGATAATTTTAACATTTGAAATAGATTTTTTTTATCTTATATTATTGTGACTCCAAATTGGGATGATTATTTTGAGGCCATGTTTGATGAGACTGATTATATAATGTGGAAGTCCTTTGGAAATAGAATGATCCAATCATATGACAAATTTTTATGAAATTTGTTTCTTAAATTAATATAATATAAATTATACCACACACACAAAATTATTAGTGGATTTTTCATTTGATATATTTCAACCATAATTGGTGATATCAAAAGTTATTTTTTTTCCCATCATGCCTCGTGATGTACTTGTTAAAAATGAAAGATATAAGTCCATTGTTTATTTAATGGTTGATTCATCTCAAAAAAATTATGGAGATATTTAAGATTATACGTTGTGTGAGATCAAAATTTCTAATCACATATTTTTCTTAGAATAAACTCGAATGGATAGATAACAACATTGGGAGATCAAATAAGACATTCAATATGAGATTATATTCTATTAAGTTATTGCATCTCAAACATGGATCACAAATATTAGCATTCATACGGACTTATAAGTAATAAATACTAATATATCCTACACATAGAGAAATAATTATGTATCATAATAAAATAAATATTTTTTTAAAGATCCACTACTATTTTGATCATGTGGAGATATCATAACTTTTTGATGCGTGAAAAAGGTTGAAATAAACGATATTTCAGAAAATTTTCATTCATCGCCAACTATAGTAAATTTTAGTTCAATGTGAACAATTGAATAAAATATAAAATATGGAATTTTTGGCCAACGATGAATAAGGATTCCAAGCACTCCATGAACAACATGGTAAGTCCCAATGAATAGGAAATATTGGGCATAAATTTGAGAAGCGCCAACAACCAATCCTTGAATTGAGTGTCTTAGAAGTATTTGGTAATGATTTCATAGGGGTCTTTTCCATGATCATATAGAAAAATACATTGTATTATATGTGTATTGTGTTTCTAAATGGTTGAATGTTTCTCCCATAACCAAAAATAAAGCAATTTTCAACATCAAATTTCTAAAGAATAAAATATTCAATATGTTTGGTGTTCCCAAGGTCCTCATAAGTTAAAGTGGGATAAATTTCGATAGTTTAATTTTGGGGAATGTTCTAATAATATTTTGAAAAATGTAAATTCTTTATACCCCATTCCACCCACAATCTTGTGGACAAGTGTGACTTTCCAACCGTGATCTTTGTAATGTTTTAGAAAATAGTGTCAGTGCATCGAGGAATGATTGGTCTAAAAAGATTAAATATGCTTTATGGGCTTACTATATGACATTATAAACAACATTATGCATATATCCAGTACATATGGTTTATGGAAAACTTTTCCACTTGGATATGGAGCTCAAACATAAGGCATATTGGGTCATCAATGCACTGACTTATGATCTAAAGGCCACCAGAGAGAAAACATATACCAATAGTTCAAGCTCAATTATATAATGCAAGAGGAAGAGGAAAAGTCCAATCGTTATATGGATATAATAAATAGGTTCAAAAAATCTTGATTTTTCATAAATTCTTCAATAAAACAATCAAACATTTTATTTAACAAATGTTTGTTATTTTTTCAAGGTAAGGTGATGTCCTAATGTCCAAGACCATTCAAAGTGCTCAAGGTATTCCACCATGGTGTAGTCGATGAAGCTGGAGAATGTAGATAGATGTTCAAGGTGAAAGAACAGCATCTTAAACAATATTTTCAAATTTAGGGAATGATGAGAATGGTTTCCACATAGAAATATAGTTAATCAGGAGGCCTTGTAATGTTGATATTGAGATAACAAATGTAGCATTGATTTCTTGTTAAATCCTCATTACAAAAAATTATCCAACATTTTGTTTTTATAAGTGTTGTTAGGGTGAATGATAGTTTGTTTTTCATTTTTATGTGTTTTATATATATGATTCATGAAAAATGATAGATATATCACTAAATAATTGTTATTATCTTATTAGAAGTCCCATTGAAATATCATGTCATCCTTTAAAATAGAGTTGGAGCAAATATTTTTTCATTAAATGGATAAATTTCCCTCATATTGGTGAAACTGAATCAATTTTCAATGAATGTGGATTATGAAACAAAAAATTGCATTGTCTAACAAATTCAAGGAATTAGAGATTAACACAAGAAAAAACATTCTTGTATCCCATCACAAGTTTATTTCAAGGGTTGATAAATCATTAAAAGTAGTTGTGATACAATTAGAGTTCATTAATTTTTTAAACCTAAATTAAAACTTACACAGATTCAAAACCACTAAATAGTGAAATCCTCCCTCTCCCATCCATAATCATCCATGTACCCTCCATCCTTTTCAACCCTCAAGATTCCTTCCTTCTTATTCCACCAGATCCATCTCAAATGTATGATACTCCTCTTCCTCTAATTATTCTTATCCTCCTTCTTCCACTTCTCAGTCTTTCCAACAATTTGATTTCTCCTCCTTCCCTAGGGTTTGGGTAGATACACATTTTCACCTATACACATCATGAATCTTTTTCTCAATCAAGACCCTATATCTTCATTTTACCAACCAATTCTTTCCAAAACATCCCACAAACACTTTCACAAATAACGTTTCTTCATAATACTGCAATTTTTAAACACTATGATTCATAATTTCTGAGTTTAAATTGGTTAATTACGATTCCATTAATAATAATTAAATTTTTTGTTTGTCATTTTATTCAAATGTGCAATTTATATTCTTTGTATATGACAATTTTTTTGGACAACCAACCCAATAACCATGGCCTCATTGAAAGGCTTTAATTATTTTAGATCTGACAACAAACATGGACCCAAATTTAAATAAACCAATATATAAAATATTAAAATTAATATAGTTCTTGTCAATAATTATATCTATAATCACACATATTATTCACCCCAAAATCATGAGGACTTATGAATTTCTGATGAACAACAGAGTATGATCGCCCAAGGGTTCTATTTGGAGGCACTATTTGTTCACTAACCCACTTATAGTGAACTAGTACTATAGTTCAATGTCGCCTTTTAGTGCCAAAAAAAAATACAATTGATGATTATAGTGATTTTGTAGAGGATATGAGTGACATCACATTTGTCCTTATGGACCTTCTCTATTGTAAATGGATAGTATAATTTTTCACATTTACCAACATTTATGAGAAAAACTATGTTTAGAACATTTAGTATTTTTAGACAGCCTATGATTGGGATCCGAAAACTACCCAATAATTTTGGGCCACCATTGGATAGACTAACCCACACTATATTCCACAAACCATTATGGACTCTAGGTTGCAAAACCCCACCCAAAAAATTATACATCAGATTATCACCACCTATTTCTTTTCTCATTCAGACACCGAGGGGCATGACATCTTATGGGACCTATTCAATTTTCAATCAATTATTTCTGAAGCACCAATCAACACTTCCTTCTTCTTTACCTAGTTCTTCCAGGATATGTTCACCAAACCCATGGGATACATGTGACGACCCGACCCATACTGGGGCTTGAGTCGCAATTACCCCAGTCCTGCCTCCATAGGCAAGGGGCTGGTGACTAGCACTGAAGGAACAACAATCTAGTGGATTCCTTTGCCTAAGAAACTATACACACACACATAGATAACTCAATGCCAAAGTGCAGAGAAATGAATGAAAGATACAACACTGCTACAAATGTGAAACCAACATACATGAATCAACCTCTAACCAATACAATTAAAGTGCTAAAAAGTTCAGACAAGTAACATGAACAGTAAATGGGGAAAACACATGCCCAACCACAATGGTTCCACAACCCATCAATCGGTAAAATGAGTGTAAACCACTGGTGAGTCTCACTCCAAGAAATACTCCTACAACCACTGAATGCAACCCAAGCTCCTGTGTCCTCTATGCTCATCCACATTCTCGACTGACCTGTTCGTCATCTGCAAGGGAACAAAAAGTGCGGGCAAATCCCAAGAAAGGGTGAGTATAAAGATACCCAGTAACATTCCCTAAAAGATTGAGGGAGCAAAAAAGGAGATACTAAAAACGGTGAGCAGTAGACAATGCAAGAATAGTGTAAGAGTACAAAAAAATACTACATCTCAACCTGAAATGATAAAGGAAGAAGGCTCATCCAAACAAGAGGAACTAGGCATAGAACGCACATGGAATAACATGCACGTCTTCGTCCCTCCTAGAATGAGAGTAACCGAACCCACAGAGTGGAAAAAAAGTAGGGTGTATATATATATATTCTCAACAAGAAACCCAAATGAGTGTGTAAGAGGATCTCTATATCCAAGACCATCCAAAGAAAACTCACCAATAGTTTAAATTATATCCATCACTCATGCCCAACAGTCATGCACACCAAGACGCCTCCTCGCTGAAACATACAACCAACAGTCTCACTCTAGTAGTCACAGAGAATAGTCACTAACAAGACTCTTAGAATAAGCTGAGTCTGAATGAAGTCATTGGGTTACCCACTGCCCAGCCCTACTCGATGGTAAACCCTAAGGAGAATTGGTAACCCACAACCTAGCCTCACTAGAGGGTAAACCCTAAGGTCAACGGGTAACCCACTACCCTGCCTCACTGGAGGGTAAACCACAAATGTTCGTCAGGAAACCCACTGCCCAGCCCCACAGGAGGGTAAACACTAATTTCAACAGGTAACCCACTACCCAGCCTCAATGGAGGGTAAACCCTAATGTCAATGGTTAACCCACTACCCAACCACACTGGAGGGGAAACCCGAAACTGGTCTGATAACTTCGCATTGCACATGCAGTCACTAGGTGTCACTAACACCGTTATTGTGTGTATGTTCAGAGTGCATCAAAGTGAACTCCGACCAATGCCCTTTCATGTTTCCGTATATAATGAGATCTCTTAAGAAGCTCTGCTCTCCCAAACATATTACACTATTGTAATCCTCATGGAAAAACACACTAGATGGACTAGTTACTCAAAGGAAATGGGCTCCCAATGGAAATGTTATTCAACACCAAATTATTGCCATATGATGTCTCATGGGTAATGCACCTCGGTCCCAAGAAAGGTCAAGCGAACTTCTCCATCATGATACTCTCGAAAAAACATGCCAAAACAACTACTCATATTCCCCAAATAGATGGCTGATGAAAAAGGCGCAGTGTGCTGGACACATCATAAAAGATAGCATGTGGGTCCCACACCTCAACTCCGTCTTCAATTCCTGAAACCACACTGGTCAACTTTGTTTTGATGCTAGGGTCACAATACCGATGACGACTCCTAAAATGGACTCTGGATGCAAAAGCTTTAACTCCCTACATTATATGAAAACATAGCCCAAAGAGGTCCCACACCTTGACCCCGAAACACGTCACGCAGATCGTACCATTGCATTCCTTGCAGATAACCACGTGGCATAGGCTATTCCTTTGCCCTAAACGGACTTATGAAGAATATTTCCTAAAAACATAGTATATGTACGAGAGCCACCTTGTGGGGCCCACGCCTCAATCCCAAATTTAGGAAGGTAGATTGAGTCGTTGCAATCCCCTCAGAAAAACACTCAGAAATAAGTACTCAAACACCCGAAACAGATTTCAGGTGAAAAAGTGGTATTTCATCATAAAACGTGCAAACAATGCCATATTGGGTCCGTACCATGTCTCCAACCCAAACGCTTTGAAAAACATATCAAATATTCCGCACGAGGACTGAGGTCATGCTGCCACTGACGACGCGTTAATTGGACATTCCAAACAATAGTTAGGTCCAACTCAAGAATAACTAATTAATGTAGATAATTAATTAATTAATCGCATTAAGCATTTCATGCCACCGGGTAATGAAACCAAGCCGCAAGGGTTCTGAACAAACATTAGAAGGACCGTCTCAACACCAGGGGCACAACACCTCTGACAGTGCGTCAAAGAGACATCTGGCTCATGGGTACATCCGTTGTAATCATTAATAATAATTTAATATTATTAAATTAAAGCATTTCAGGTCACCAGTCTTCAGGTACAAAACCCAAAATCCCCAAAAACCATTTCACAAAGTCCGCCTTGCTGACACTGACCTAATGACACAGACGGTGCGTCGAACGGACACGCCGTTTTGAATCACTTCCCCACAAACGGAAGAGGGCCCAACCAGGCCGCTTCACACCTATCGGCCCGGTCCGAACCGCCGACCCGCGGCCCAGCCGCGTGTCCATCCCGACTCACTGTGGCATGTTGGCCCCGATCCGCTCCAGCTACACTGGACCCCTCAGGTCTGCTTCTCTAATGCAGACCTGCCTTTGGCCGGTCTCCGCGTCGCGCCAGCAGGACCCGCACATTGCAGGTCCTTTTCTATAGTGCACCCCAAGGTCAGCGCCTCAGGGTTCCTCTTGAGCGAGATAGCCTGAGGGCGATGCCCTCTTTCCACTGTCCAGCAGAGCGTACCGCTGTGACACCTACTGCCTGCGGTGCCTTCTGGCTTCCCCACTCTACTGCTCCGTTGAAGCCCTAGGCCCCCTTCTTGCTGCTGACGTCGTAACAGCCTCATCCGCCGAAGGTAATGCCGCACGCTGGCCCGCCGAATGTCGCGGCGTCCCGGGTCTCCTTTCTCCACCATCGGGGTTTTCCACACCATGCGGACCACTCAATTGATGCCCTCCTGATCCACAACTTCACCTCCTCCCAGACTCACCGATGCCGCCGTCTTGCTCGGCTCCTACGCCAAATGCTGCCGCACCACACCAGACGCACCTGAGCCCGCTGCTCCGACCTCACCTACGTCCAACCACAGGTCAACACCCCTTACTGGAGACAGACCTTCACCCAGTCCCCGCGACCACTCTTGTGGTTGGAAAAATTATCCGAAGACGGTTTCAGAAACCTCAGGGCCAGTTCTTCACATCGCTGCCCTTCGTTCGACGATCTGTCAAATACATGCACGTCTGAGAAATGGGATGTCGAATTCCCAAGAACAGTATGTAGAACGGGGCTCGGATGATAGTTGTGTTCATTCGGACATCGTCCCAATTCCAAAGTTATATAATTCAAATGAAACAATTTGATGAAAAATGTTTAAGAATTCAATGAAGGTGAGAAATTTATCAAGAATCCTATATTGTTCCTGTCGTTCGACGTTGGCGACTCACCCGTTGTGATCCCTCTTCGATCCACCACATTTCGTTCCTCAATCCGGTGATGAATGGCTAAGAACACCAAAGAATATTGAAGAACTATATGGCCCCAGCCTTAAACATTAATTATTATTGAATTAAATTAATAATTCACATTGCGGATCTTTTTAGGTTTGGAGTTTTAGAAAATTAGGACATAACTATTACATCTCAAAGATTACAAAGTAGACACATATACTCATCTTCCATTTTTTCACAAAAAAAAACTCTTGAACAAAAGAGTAATGTCTAGTCCCTTGTTTTAGACAGCCTGGCATTTCATTGATCCCATCCTTGACCCTATTAAACGTTATGTCCTGTGAAAAACATTTCAAAAAAAGACATGCGATGAGCATAAAAAGCTCAGTAAGAGTTATAACAATGCGGAAAGAAAAATTAGTCCATTTATACACAAGAATCAATGAAATCATACTTCAATCATAAAACATAAGCAATTTAACATACCTCGTGAAATAATATGATTTACGAATAACACATAGAAATAATATGACATAAAGGGAACTTGAGGAATTCATAACATTCTTACGTAGGGATTAACCCTCATGGTTACGTTTGGAATACCCATCATATTATAATCCCTAAATCTCTCTAGTGAAACCTTAACGTTTAACCCCTTCGGGTTACCCAATGCACTAGAGAGCTATATCGGGCACACCCGCCCTTAGTTTATCACAAAACCACCCGTCTTCATAAACAATGCCAAAGAACCATAACATAATCATAGCACATAACTTAAGCATAATGGAAAGATTACATTCCCACATTATAATAAAAATATAAAATTTTAAGATAATAAATCCATTCTAAAAACCATTTTCAAAACAAATTAAATCATTTAATAAATAGATTTTTGAATCAAAGTTTCCCATACCACTTTGATGTTTTTAACATTTTAAACCATTAATAACCATATTATTAAATCCTTAATACCATTTTTAAAACATGGATATTAATGAGAAATATCCATAAGAATAAATCATTAAAACATTTAAAACAATATTTTATTTAAAGGGTTTTTAACAAAATGAGAGACACTTGAATACCATAATTGAGGAATAAAATTTAATCAAAACTTTATAAAATCATTAGAATAAATGGATTCACGATATAATATTACAATGGACAATATATACACCATATAAGAGTGAATTGGTGCATAACAACAATGAAATCTCAATATAAATGTAAAATGAGATGAAATCCCTTATAAAGAAGGTATCCTTAAATTAAGGATAAATCAATCTCTTAATTATGTGTGACAAATATAAATACACCCAATATAAGTGGATATTAAGTCTAAAACAATTAATGGTCATTCACACATATTCATAGGATGACATATTCAATAACTACATGTTGAGCCCAAATAAATAGAAATTGGTTTAAGAAGTTCCCTTGGTAAAATTCGATATCCTAACGATGTCACTTTAAAATTCATAAAATTAGTTGGTGAGAGAAAGAATGGGATCTCATAACTTGGAAATAAAATTTACATCAATAAGGATATATAAGAACATATCCCAACATATAATGATGTTAATTAAAAGACATAACAAAAGAAGTCTTTTAAAAATAGGAGGGTGAAAGGTTCCCCTACCGATTTGGGAAACTTTCGAAATGTTCACCCCATGAAGGAAGGGTCATCCAATGAAGATGTAACTACCCATAAATGAGATTATATTATACAAATAGTAAAATAATGTGAGGTATATACACCACAAAAAAAGGAAATAGTGTCCAATGTAGCATGAATCTCACAGGAATAAAAAGTGACATGAAAATCCCCTTATGAAAATTCAGCAGCCTAACAACACCACATAAAACTTCCAAAAATGGATTTATGAGATAAAATAGGGTCCCTCATCATATTAACATAATATTTACATCAAGAGGAATATATAAGAACATCCCCCAAAATAAGAAAGAGGAGCTTATAGTAAGTTATGTAAAATGAGTACTTAAAAATAAAGAGAGAGGTAGGATCCCTTACCTCAAGTCTGACTTGTCTTGTTCGATTCTTTATATTAAAGAACAATAAACTTTGGTCAATTTATTATTTATTAAGTTCCTCCTTTATGTATTATTAATCAGTTCATATCACATATTATAATGTTATAATAATTGTTTAATAATGTTAGTTCATATCAGACGTTTTTGTCGATGTTTGGTACATGAGTCAAAAATGAACTTGTTTGAAAATGATTGTCCATCTAGTTATAAGTAAATCATCTCCAGAATAGTATTAATGATTTAAATATCATATATACCCAGTAAATATTCATTTTATACTATTCCGTAACATATGGAGATAAATATAAATGGAATGCACCATTCATGGAGGCGATAGGTCGTACATACGCATGAACGCTAATTTCATTTCATTGATATTTTTATGGAATTAAAAATAATTGAGAGATATATATATTATAATTCCAGTATGTTATATATGTTTTATAGGTCACATAATATCATTAATTTCATTCATTATACATTCAATTAATTTCATGAATGAGTCACGTCACTTGAGGGGGTGGTAGTCCACACTTCTTCGTATGAAATTATCGCATTTGCACAACATGCAAAGCTTAATGTTATGTTTTAAATATAAAATACAGAATCATATGGAAAAAATAAATACCATATATATATCATATATAAAATATAGTGAAATCATAATGTCCACCTTTAATGGTGTTAAAAAAATCTTGAACAATCACCGTTTCGTGAGGCAGTAATTCGCCGTCCACAGAAACAGTATGTTCTTTAACCATTAGACAAAGGTGTGTATAAGTGTAGCTAGAATCATTAATATAACAACATAATAGTATATTTAAGATACTGGTGTTGTTAAAAATTAATGGAATTAAAATAGTTTAGAGGGTTGGAAGAATAATAAAACAAAATAACACAAGGGAAGACATTACCTTTAAATCGGGTAACTCTTTTTGATTTAAGCTCAAAGGCTTCCTTGGAAAATATTTTTCCAAAAGGTGAGGCTTCAATGGTAAATATAAAGAGGTGTAGAGATGAAATGGGTAGGTGTTGGCCGATCAAAAGGATTTAGAGGTGTGGGTATGGTGGTAGAGGGGGGGGGGGCTTTTATAAGAGGAGAGGAGGGGCACTCTTGGAATGTTATAAAGTTATACTTTATTATAAAATGCTTTTCAAATTTTAAAGGTCCCAAAATTATATATTTCTAGGATAAGGTGATAAGATTTAGAAATCCATCCATCTAATAGGTTTTTGACAAGTTTAGGTCTTATATGTTACATTATCATTTTATTTTATTTAAATCATTAAATAATGAGGCAATCACTGCATCATCATGGTGTCATAAATATTTTAATTTATATAATGTCTAAAAATTATAAAAAAAACTATCATGATGTAGGAAATATTTTTAGCTTTATAATTAATATTTATAGTAAAAAATATTAATTTTATTACCCCATTTAATTTTTTTTAGTAAAACAACTCATTTTTGTGACATTTTTATTTTAACATTAAATAAAAAGTTTTTAATGTCATTTTCCTACCAAAGTGGCTCTATGGGGTCCCCAAGTTGACCCATGGATTGTATTGGTCGGCCATGACACATCCAATAAGGGTAGGACATGTTTAAAGGTCATTTCATATTATTAAAAAAATATTTAATAACTTAAACTACACTAATTACATCTAATCGCGATTAAAAACTTAAAAGTTACTATTCACCAGAAAATTTTTTTCGTCCCAATTGAACAACATTTTACTTCCTAATGAAAACCATTTATGATGGGTTTTTTAAATTAAAAACACAGAGGTGGTAATATTTCATTTAAATGAAAAATCAGTTTTTTTGAAGTACCACTTAGTGGTTTCGCTATTCATCAAAAATTGATCTTTTTCAAAATAAATACAAAAAATTCACCATAAGATATATTTGATATTCTGAATTCAAAAATGATTTATATTTTAAAAAATTCAAAACATATAAGCTACATTAATTAATTTAATAATTAATTCCCGCTGTCAAAAGAAATAGTGTTTCTTTTTGATACAATATATATATCAAAATATTGACACTAGTTTAAGTCCAATTTCAAAGTAAAATTAATTCTAATGACCACTATTGGATTAAATGGTAAAAATATATTCTAATTTCACATTAAAACAAATTCAAAAGATAATATAATCATATAAAAAAATTATATTAAAAAGAGGTCTTGAATTTAAATACAACATTTTTCACTATTCATTAAAAAAATGAACTTTATCGAAAAAATTACAAAAATTTACACAAAGTAAATTTTGATGTCCCGATTCTAAAGAAGAATTTTATTTTGTCAAATACAACTTAAAAAATTTTCAAAAGTATATTTAAAAAGGTTTCTCCATCAAAAGGCGGTTAATCAGCCACATAAAGAATATTAGAAGATTTATGCTTAAAATTGGATTAATTTTCATTTTTAATCCTCTAAAATTTATTGTAAAAAGTAAAAACATTTGAAAAAAATATAATCATTTTGTAGTTTATTATTTTCATTCCCGCCATTATAATTTCTAGGTGTTAAATATCTTTTAAAATAAAATTATTTTATTATTAGAGTACAACGTAGGATTTCAAAGGAACTCGTTGTTGCGTATTGGGTAAGCCATCGAGCACAGCATTACCTTTAAACTAATATTATGATTTTATTCAAAAATAGGGATAAATATAAAAATTTCATATTCTTTATTTACATGGGGTGTTACATCATTTCCCCCTTTTGGGAATTGCATCCTCGTAATTTTAAAATAGGGCTCAGAAACTTTATTGAAAGTCCCACATCAAAACAAGTGTCGGTAAAACAATCACTTTAAAAGAATGAAAGAGAAGTACAGAGGTCACCCGAGTTAACCCATACTAGGATTCCATGTAGGAAAACATGGACATGGAGGAGGAAACAATGGGTCATGTTCTAATGGAAAGTGATTGAAAACATGTTTAGGAGAAATTTAACCACAATAGAATCACAAACTTGTGATTGGTTAAACGGTATTTGATTCCCCAGTAAGAATAATTAACAGACAACATTTTTTATGTTAATTTTCATTGATGAATTTATTTATGAGCTTAACTAAAACATTATGAAACATACTTACTTCTCATGTTGATTTTCAAATTTTACTAGATTTCTTACACGAACCCATATTCTCTCCAAAAAATGAGTATTTAGGATGACTTGTTCACATTATGAGAGATAAAATAAAATTCTAGAGAATCACCTAATCCACAAAAGGGAAAAATATATTTCCCATGTCTTTAGACCCTTACCAAAACGAAAATTGTTAGAACAAGATTAGATAATCCAAAAAAGCATAACCCTTTATAAAAATAAAATCTATTCTTAATATCCAAAATTTTTCCAACAAAACCCAAAGTTCAAAGAGGACCATTCGATAAACAATTTGTCCATAAAATTCTTCAAATTAAACCAAACTATGATTAAAACCCAAATATTTGAAGGATTTAGTCACATAGTCTTCGAAGGTATAAATTAACACTTATCTCCAAATAACATCAGTTGCTCTAAAAGTATCATATTGAAAAGTAATTAACCTAATCACATATCCTCCATGATAGGTTAATAATTTCTATAGATTAACCAAAATAAACTTATTCTAGATTCATAAGATCATCTAACTAAAAATAATTATTCAAACTAACTAGAGACTTCACATAGTCTAGTGTTAGGCGATAAATATCAGTCGCACTTTGGTTGTGGGTCCAATTCCCGCAGCTTCATCCGACACGACGGGTTGTCCCACGGTCTGCATGTTGTCCTTTTCCCAAAACTATATAATTCTTATAACATTCCCCAAAAAGAGATAAAATATTCAACAATAACCATAACATAATTTAACCTCAATTCTATCTCATGTTGTTCATATTCCATCATAACATATAGTAACCCATAATTACCTCAAATGTAAGGATCATATAAACCCTAATGGTTACCTTTATTATTATTACCTGAACTTCCACGTCGAGTTGGTTCTCTCGTACATGATGCATTAGAGATCTCACCAATGTTCAAGTGGTTGATCATGACACCTGATAGTTGGTTGAGAATAACCACAATAATTCTCATTGAATCCCCCATTTCATCCAGTCTCTTAATCAGAGAACCATCACTGTTTCCATCAAACCCATTTCACATTGGTGCCTACTAGATCTATCCATTTACTTAAAGAAATAATGTCAGGGTGAGTATATCAACAAAATCATCATGTACTAATGAGGAAGATAAACACTAAGATATACATACTCATTCACATTATCTAAAAACTACGACTCTTTAGGGAATCCTAGCCATTATGGTCATGTCACATATGCTTAAAGAATACCCTAACTTATAAAGTTATCTAAACATACCTTTGATACCAACTATAAGGCCCTGGCCTTAAACATTACTTATTATTGAATTAAATGAATAATTCACATTGAGGATCTTTTCAGGTTTAGAGTTTTAGTGAATTAGGACATAACTATTAGATCTCAAAGATTACAAACTAGACACATCTACTTAGCTTCCATTTTTTCCACACACAAAAACTATTGAACAAAAGATTTATGTCTAGTTCCTTGTTTTAGACAGCCTGACATTTCCTTGATCCCATACTTGATCCTATTCAACTATGTGTCCTGTGAAAAACATTTCAAAAAAACATGGGATTAGAATAAAAAGCCCAGTAAGGGTTAAAACAATACGGAAAGAAAACATTAGTCCATGTATACATAAGAATCAATGAAATCATAATTTACTCATAAAACATAAGCAATATAACATACCTCATGAAATCATATGATTTACGAATAACTCATAGAAATCATAAGACATTAAGGTAACTTGAGGCATTCATAACATTCTTACATAGGGAGTAACCCTCAAGGTTTTGTTTGGAATACCCATCACAGTATATTCCTTAAATCTCTTCGGAGAAACCTTAATGTTTAACCCCTTCACGTTACTTAATGCATTGGAGAGCTATATCGGGCTCACCCGCCCTTATTTTATCACAGAACCACCCGACTTCATAAACAATTCCCAAGTACCATAACATAATCATAACACATAACTTATGAATGAAGGAAATATAACAATACCACAGTGCAATAAAAATACAACATTTAAGATAATGAATCCATTCTGAAAACCATTTTCAAAACCATTTAAAACATTTAATAAAACGATTTTTGAATCGAAGTGTTCCATACCACTTTGAAGTTTTTAAAATTTTAAACCATTACTATCCATATAATTAAATCCATAAAACCATTTTTAAAACATGGATATTAATGAGAAATATTTATATTAATAAATCATTAAAACATTTAAAACGATATTTTAGTTAAAGGGGTTTTAACAAAATGAAAGACACTTGAATACCATAATTGAGGAATAACATTTAATCAAAACATTATAATATCAAGAGAATAAATGGATTCATGATATAATATACCAAGGGATAGTATATACACCATATAAGAGTGAATTAGTTCATAACAACAATGAAGTGTCAATAGAAATGTAAAATGAGATGACATCACTTATAAAGAATGTATCCTTAAATTAAGGATAAATCAATCTCATAATTATGTGTGAAAAATATAAATACACCCAATATAAGTGGATATTATGTTTAAAACAATCAAAGGTTATTCAAAAATATTCAAAGGATGACATATTCAATAACTACATGTTGATCCCAAAGATATTGAAATTGGGATAAGAAGTTCCCTTGCTAAAATTCGACAGCCTAACAGCGTCACTTTAAAATTCATAAAATTATTTAATGAGAGAGAGAATGGTATCTCATCACTTGGACATAAAATTTACATCAATAAGGATATATAAGAACATATCCTAACATAAAATGATTTAAATTAAAAGACATAAATAAAAGAAGTCTTTTTAAAAGAGGAGGGTGAAAGGTTCCCTTACCGATTTGGGCAACTTTCGAAACGTACACCCCATGAAAGATGGGTCATACAATGAAGATGTAACTATCAATAAATGAGAGTATATTATACAAATATTAAAATAATGGGCAGTACATACACCTCAAAAAAGGATATAGTGGCCAATGTAGCATGAATCTCACAAGAATAAAAAGTGACATGAAAATCACCTTATGAAAATTCGGCAGCCTAAGGACGCCACAAAAAACATCCAAAAATGGATTGATGAGATAAAATAGACTTCCTCGTCATATTAACATAAAATTCACAACAAGAGGAATATAAAAGAACATCCCCCAACATAATAAATAGAATCTCAAAGTAAGTTACATAAAAAGAGTACTTAAAAATAAAGAGAGAGGTAGGATCCCTTACCTCAAGTCTGACTTGTCTTGTTCGTTTATTTATATTCCAGAATAATAAACTTTGGTAAATTTATAATTTCTTATGGACCTCCATTAAGGATTATTATTCTGTTCATATCACATATTATAATGTTATAATATTTTTTTAACAATGTTAGTTCATATCAGGTGTTTTTGTTGATGTTTGGTACATGAGTCAAAAATGAACTTATTTGAAAATGATTGTCCATGTAGTTATAAGTAAATCATATCCATAATAGTATTAATGATTTAAATATCATATATATCCATTAAATATTTATTTTAAACAATACCATAACATTTGGAGATAAAAATAAATGAAATGCACCGTTCATGGAGACGGTAGGCCGTACGTACGCATGAACGCTACTTTCATTTCATTGACATTTTAATGTAATTAAAAATAATTGGGAGATATATATTTTTTTAATTCTAGTATAATATATATTATTTTATAGGTCACATAAGTTCATTAATTTCATTGTTTATACATTCCATGTATTGCATGAATGAGTCACATCACTTGAGGGGGCGGTAGTCCACAATTCCTCATATGAAATTATCACATTTTCAAAACATGCAAAGCATAATGGTATGTTTTAAAGATAAAATAGAGAAGCATATGGAAAACATAAATACCATATATATCATATATAAAATATAGTGAGATAATAATGGCCACCTTTAATGTTGTTAAAATAATATTGAACAATCATCGTTTCATAATGCAGTAATTCGACATCCACAGAAACAGTATGTTATTTAACCATTAGACGAAGGTGTGTGTAAGTGTATCTCGAATCCATCACATAACAACATCCTAGTATATTGAAGATAATGGTGTTGTTACAAATTAATGGAATAAAAAGTGTTTAGAGGGTTTTAGAAGAAAAATAATACAAAAGAACACAAGGGAAGACATTACCTTTACATCGGGTAACTCTTTTTGATTTGTGCTCAAAGGCTTCCTTTGAAAGGATTATGCCCAAAGGTGAGGCTTCAATGATGAAGAGAGGGATGTGGAGAGATGAAATGGGAAGGGTTTGGCCGAGGAAAAGGCTTGAGAGCTGTGGGAAAGTTGGTAGAGGTGGGGGCCTTTTATAATAGGAGAGGAGTGGCACTCTTGGAAAGTTATAAACATTTACTTTATTATAAAAATATTTTCAGATTTTAAACGTCCCAAAATTATATATTTTGAGGATAAGGTGATAAGAGTTCGAAATACATAAATCCAATAGGTTTTTGACAAGTGTAGGTCTTATATTATACATTATCGTTTCATTTTATTTAAATCGTTAAATAATGAAATGGGCAGGGGTTGGCTGATCCAAAGTCTTGAGAGGTGTGGGTATGGTGGAAGAGGTGGGGGCCTTTTATAACAGGAGAGAAGGGGCACTCTTGGAATGTTATAAAGTTATACTTTATTATAAAATTCTTTTCGGATTTTAATGGTCCCAAAATTATATATTTAGAGGATAAGGTGATAAGAGTTAGAAATCCATCCATCTAATAGGATTTTGGCAATTTTAGGTCTTAGATTTTAAATTATCATTTCATTTTATTTAAATCGTTAAATAATGAGGCAATCACTGCATCATCATGGTGTCATAAATGATTTAACTTATTTAAGGTCTAAATATTATAATAAAATTATCATGATGTAGGAAATCTTTCTAGATTTCTAATTAATATTTATAGTACAAAATATGACTTTTTTTACCCCATTTAAACATTGTTTTAGTAAAACAACACATGTTTGTGACATAATTATTTTAACATTAAATAAAAAGTTTTTAATGTCATTTTCCTACCAAACTGGCTCCATGGGGTTCCCATGTTTACCCATGTATTTTCTTGGTCGGCCATGACACATCCAATAAGGGTATGATATGTGTCAAGGTCTTTACATATTTTTAAAACATTATTTTTATCTTAAACTACACTAATTACCTCTAATCGCGATTAAAAACTTAAAAGTTACTATTCACCAAAAAATTATTTTAATCCCATTGAACAACATTTTACTTCCTAATGAAAACCATTTATGTAGGATTTTTGAAATTCAAAACACAGAGGTGGTAATATTTCATTTAAACAATAAATCAATTTTTTTAAGTACCACTTAGTGATTTCACTATTCCTCAAAAATTGATGTTTTTTAGAAAAATACCAAAAAATCACCCAAAGCTATATTTGATTTCAGAATTCCAAAATGATGTCTATTTTACAAAAGTAAAAACATTTAAGTTACATTCATTAATTTAATAATTAATTCCCGCTGTCAGAACAAATACCGTGTCTTTATGATACATTATATATATCAAAATATTGACACTAGTTTAAGTCCAATTTCAAAGTGAAATTAATTCCAATGACCAATATTGGATTAAATGGTAGAAATATATTCTAATTTCACTTTAAAACCAATTCAAATGATAATCTAATAATAAAAATAAATTAGATTAAAAAGAGGTTTTGAATTAAAATACAACATTTTCACTATTCATTAAAAAATATGAACATTATCGGAAAAAATTACAAAAATTTACTAAAAGTAAATTTTGATGTCCCGATTGTAAGGAAGAATTTTATTTTTTCATATACAAAATATAAAATTTTCAAAATTATATTTATAAGGGGTTCTCCATCAAAATGCGGTTAATCGACCTTTTAAATAATATTAGAAGATTTATGCTTAAAATTGGATTCATTTGCATTTTTAATCCTCTAACATTTATTGTAAAAAGTAAAAATATTTGAAAAACATATATAATAATTTTTTAGTTTGTTCTATTCATTCCCACCATTACAATGTATAGGTGTTAACTACGCATTAAAATAAAATTATTTTATTATTAGAGTGCAACGTAATATTTTATAGGAACTCGTTGTTGCGTATTGGGTAAGCCATCGAGCATTGAATTCCCTTTAAATTAATATTAACATTTTATTCACAAATAGGGATAAATATAAAAATGTCATTTTGTATATTTACCTGGGGTGTTACATCCTTCCCCCATTTTTTGAATTACGTCCTCAAAATTTTAAAATTGGGTTCGAAAACTTTATTTAAAGTCCCAAATCGGAACAAGAGTCGGTAAAACAATAACATTAAAAGAAAGAAAGAGAATTATAGAGGTCACCTGAATTAACCCATACTAGGATTCCATGTAGGAAAACATGGACATGGAGGAGAAAACAAAGGGTCATGTTCTGATGGAGAGTGATTGAAAACATGTTTAGGAGAAAGTTAACCACAAGAAAATCACAAACTTGTGATTGGTTAAACGGTTTTTGATTCCCCAGTAAGAAAAACTAACAGACAATATTTTTTTAAGTTAATTTTCATTGAGGAATTTATTTATGAGCTTAACTAAAACATAAGGAAACATACTTACTTGTTATGTTGACTTTCAACTTTTACTAGATTTCTTACAAGAACTCATATTTTCTCCAAAAGATGAGTATTTAGGATGACTTGTTCACATTAAGAGAGCTATAATCAAATTCTAGAGAATTAACTAATCCACAAAAGAGAACTATTTATTTCCCATGTCTTTAGACCCTTACCAATAACAAAATTGTTAGAACAAGATCAGATAATTCAGAAAATGATAATGCCTTTTATAAAAATAAAATCTATTCTTAATATCCATAATTTTTCCCAGAAAACCCAAAGTTCAACGAGGACCATTCGATAAAAACTTTGTCCATAAAATTCTTCAAATTAAACCAAACTAAGATTGAAACCCAAATATTTTGAGTATTTAGTCACATAGTCTTCCAAGGTACAAATTAACACTTATCTCCAAATAACATCAGTTGCTCTAAAAGTCTCATATTGAAAAGTAATTAACCTAATCACATATCCTCCATGATGGGTTAATAATTTCCATAGATAACCCAAAATCAAATTATTCAAGATTCATAAGATCATCTAACTAAAAATAATTAGTCAAACAAACTAGGGACTTCACATAGTCTAGTGGTAGGCGATAAATACAAGTCACACTTTGGTTGTGGGTTCGATTCCCGCAGCTTCGTCCGACGCGACATGTTGTCCCACGGTCTGTCTGTTTTCCTTTTCCCAAAACTATATAATTCTTATAACATTCCCCAAAAAGTGATAAAATATTCAACAATAACCATGACATTATATAACCTCAATTATATCTCATGTTGTTCATATTCCATCATAACATATAGTAACCCATAATTACCTCAAAAGTAAGGATCATATAAACCATAATTGTTACCTTTATTATTGTTACCTGAACTTCCACGTCTAGTTGGTTCTCTCGTACATGATGCATTAGAGATCTCACCAAAGTTCTAGTGGTTGATCATGACGACTGATAGTTGGTTTAGAATAACATCAAGATTTCTCATTGAATCCCCCATTTCATCTAGTCTCTTAATCAGAGGACCACCACAGTTTCCTTCAAACCCATTGTCACATTTTTTCCTGCTAGATCCATCCATTTACTAAAATCAAAAATGTCAGGGTGAGTATATCAACAAAATCATCATGTACTAATGAGGAAGATAAACACTAAGATATACTTACTCATTCACTTTATCTAAAAACTACGACTCTTTCTGGAATTCTAGCCACTATGGTAATGTCACATATTCTTAAAGAATACCCTAACTTATAAAGTTATCTAAACCGACCTATGATACCAATAATAAGTCCCTGGCATTAAAAATTACTTATTATTAAAATAAATGAAGAATTCACATTGAGGATCTTTTCAGGTTTAGAGTTTTAGAGAATTAGGACATAACTATTACATCTCAAAGATTAAAAAGTAGACACATCTACTTAGCTTCCATTTTTTTCACACAAAAAAACTCCTGAAAAAAATAGTTATGTCTAGTTCCTTGTTTTAGACAGCCTGACATTTCCTTGATTCCATACTTGATCCTATTCAACTTTATGTCCTGTGAAAAAAATTATAAAAAAAAATGGGATGAGCATAAAAATATCAGTAAGGGTTATAACAATACAGAAAGAAAACATTAGTCCATGTATACATAAGAATCAATGAAATCATACTTTACTCATAAAACATAAGCAATTTAACATACCTCATGAAATCATAGGATTTACGAATAACTCATAGAAATCATAAGATATAAAGGTAACATGAGGCATTCATAACATTCTTAAGTAGGGAGTAACCCTAATGATTTCTTTTGGAATACCCATCACAGTATATTCACTAAATCTCTTCGGAGAAACCTTAATGTTTAACCCCTTCACATTACCCAATGCATTGGAGAGCTATATCAGGCTCACTCGCCCTTAGTTTATCAAGGAACCACCCGTCTTTATAAACAATGCCCAAGAACCATAACATAATAATAACACATAACTTAAGATTGAAGTAATGATAAAAATCCCACATTGCAATAACAATATAACATTTAAGATAATGAATCCATTCTAAAAACCATTTTCAAAACCATTTAAAACATTTAATAAAAAGATTTTTGAATTAAAGTGTTCCATAACACTTTAATGTTTTTAACATTTTAAACCATTACTATCCATATAATTAAATCCTTAAAACCATTTTTAAAACATTGATATTAATGAGAAATATTTATAAGAATAAATCATTAAAACATTTAAAACGATATTTTAGTTAAAGGGTTTTTAACAAAATGAGAGACACTTGAATACCATAATTGAGGAATAACATTTAATCAAAACTTTATAATATCATCCGAATAAATGGATTCATGATATAATATTCCAAGGGATAGTATATACACCATATAAGAGTGAATTGGTGCATAACAACAATGAAGTGTCAACAGAAATGTAAAATGAGATGACATCCCTTATAAAGAAGGTATCCTTAAATTAAGGATAAATCAATCTCATAATGATGTGTGACAAATATAAATACACCCAATATAAGTGGATATTAAGTGTAAAACAATCAAAGGTCATTCAAACATATTCAAAGGATGACATATTCAATAACTACATGTTGATCCCAAAGATATTGAAATTGGGTTAAGAAGTTCCCTTGGTAAAATTCGACAGCCTAACGGCGTCACTTTAAAATTCATATAATTATTTGATGAGAGATATAATGGTATCTCATCACTTGTACATAAAATTTACATCAATAAGTATTTATAATAACATATCCTAACATAAAAATATTTAAATTAAAAGACTTAATAAAAGAAGTCTTTTTAAAAGAGGAGGGTGAAAGGTTCCCTTACCGATTTGGGAAACTTTCGAAACGTACACCCAATGAAAGATGGGTCATACAATGCAGATGTAACAACCCATAAATGAGAGTATATTATACAAATAGTAAACTAATGATAAGTACATACACATAAAAAAACGAAATAGTGGCCAATATAGCATGAATCTCAAAAGAATTAAAAGTGACATGAAAATCACCTTATGAAAATTCGGCAGCCTAAAGACGCCACAAAAAACATCAAAAAATGGATTGATGAGATAAAATAGACTCTCTAGTCATATTAACATAATATTTACAACAATAGGAATATAAAAGAACATCCCCCAATATAAGAAACCGGAGCTCAAAGTAAGTTACATAAAAAGAGTACTTAAAAATAATGAGAGAGGTAGGATCCCTTACCTCAAGTCTGACTTGTCTTGTTCGTTTCTTTATATTCCAGAACAATAATCTTTGGTCAATTTATAATTTATTATGGAACTCCATTAAGGATTATTATTCCGTTCATATCACATATTATAATGTTATAATATTTGTTTAACAATGTTAGTTCATATCAAACATTTTTGTCAATGTTTGGTACATGAGTCAAAAATTAACTTATTTGAAAATGATTGTCCCTGTAGTTATAAGTAAATCATCTACAGAATAGTATTAATGATTTAAATATCACATATATCCAGTAAATATTAATTTTATACTATTCCATAACATTTGGAGATAAAAATAAATAAAATGCACCGTTCATGGAGACGGTAGGCCGTACGTACGCATGAACGCTCCTTTCATTTCATTGAAATTTTAATGGAATTAAAAATAATTGGGAGATATATATGTTATAATTCCAGTATAATATATATGTTTTATAGGTCACATAAGTTCATTAATGTCATTTTTTATACATTCCATGTATTGCATGAACGAGTCACATCACTTGAGGGGGAGGTAGTCCACAATTCCTCGTATTAAATTATCGCATTTGCACAACATGCAAAGCATAAAGGTATGTTTTAAATATAAAATAGAGAAGCATATTGAAAACATAAATACCATATATATCATATATTAAATACAGTGGCATCATAATTTCCACCATTAAAGTTGTTAAAATAATATTGAACAATCATTGTTTCATAATGTAGTAATTCGCCGTCCAAAATTGTTAGAACAAGATCAGATAATCCAAAAAAGCATAACCCTTTATAAAAATAAAATCTATTATTAATATCCAAAATTTGTCCAACAAACCCCAAAGATCAAAGAGGACCATTCGATAAACAATTTGTCCATAAAATTCTTCAAATTAAACCAAACTAAGATTGAAACCCAAATATTTGAAGGATTTAGTCACATAGTCTTCCAAGGTATAAATTAACACTTATCTCCAAATAACATCTGTTACTCTAAAAGTCTCATATTGAAAAGAAAATAACCTAATCACATATCATCCATGATAGGTTAATAATTTCCATAGATTAACCAAAATCAACTTGTTCTAGATTCATAAGATCATCTAACTAAAAATAATTAGTCAAACTAACTAGGGACGTCACATAGTCTAGTGGTAGGCAATAAATACCAGTCGCACTTTGGTTGTGGGTTCTATTCCCGCAGCTTCATCCGACACGACGGGTTGTCCCACGGTCTGCATGTTTTCCTTTTCCCAAAACTATATAATTCTTATAAAATTCCCCAAAAAGAGATAAAATATTCAACAATAACCATAACATAATTTTACCTCAATTCTATCTCATGTTGTTCATATCCCATCATAACATATAGTAACCCATAATTACCTCAAAAGAAAGGATCATATAAACCCTAATGGTTACCTTTATTATTATTACCTGAACTTCCACGTCGAGTTGGTTCTCTCGTACATGATGCATTAGAGATCTCACCAAAGTTCAAGTGGTTGATCATGACACCTGATAGTTGGTTTAGAATAACCACATGACTTCTCATTGAATCCCCCATTTCATCCAGTCTCTTAATCAGAGAACCATCACCATTTCCTTCAAACCCATTGTCACATTGGTTCCTGCTAGATTCATCCATTTACTAAAACAAAAAATGTCAGGGTGAGTATATCAACAA
Source organism: Viscum album (assembly GCA_963277665.1). Lineage (NCBI taxonomy): Eukaryota > Viridiplantae > Streptophyta > Magnoliopsida > Santalales > Viscaceae > Viscum > Viscum album. The sequence continues at coordinate 1,719,909,067 of OY728130.1, forward strand.
AATCATCATGTACTAATGAAGAAGATAAACACTAAGATATACTTACTCATTCACTTTATCTAAAAACTACGACTCTTTCTGGAATCCTAGCCATTATGGTAATGTCAAATATACATAAAGAATACCCTATCTTCTAAAGTTATCTAAACCGACCTTTAATACCAACAATAAGGCCTCGACCTTAAACATTACTTATTATTGAAATAAATGAATAATTCACATTGAGGTTCTTTTCAGGATTAGGGTTTTAGTGAATTAGGACATAACTATTACATCTCAAAGATTACAAAGTAGACACATCTACTTTGCTTCCATTTTTCTCACACAAAAAAACTCTTGAAAATAAGAGTTATGTCTAGTTCCTTGTTTTAGACAGCCTGACATTTCCTTGATCCCATACTTGATCCTATTCAACTTTATGCCCTGTGAAAAAAATTTAAAAAAAACATGGGATGAGCATAAAAAGCTTATTAAGGGTTATAACAATACGGAAAGAAAACATTAGTCCATTTATACATTAGTGTCAATGAAATCGTACTTTACTCATAAAACATAAGCAATTTAACATACCTCATGAAATCATAGGATTTACGAATAACTCATAGAAATCATAAGACATAAAGGTAACTTGAGGCATTAATAACATTCTTACGTAGGGAGTAACCCTCATAGTTTTGTTTGGAATACCCATCATAGTATATTCCCTAAATCCCTTCAGAGAAACCTTAATGTTTAACCCATTCACGTTACACAATGCATTCGAGAGCTATATCGGGCTTACCCGCCCTTAGTTTATCACGGAACCACCCGTCTTCATAAACAATGACAAAGACCCATAACATAATCATGAAACATAACTTAAGCATGAAGTAAAGATAACAATCCCACATTGCAATATCAATATAACATTTTAAGATAATGAATCCATTTTAAAAACCATTTTCAAACCCATTTAAAACATTTAATAAAGTGATTTTTGAATCAAAGTGTCCCATACCACTTTGAAGTTTTTAACATTTTATACCATTAATATCCATATAATTAAATCCTTAAAAACATTTTTAAAACAAGGATATTAAGGAGAAATATTTATAAGAATAAATCATTAAAACATTTAAAACGATATTTTAGTTAAAGGGTTTTTAACAAAATGAGTGACCATTGAATACCATAATTGAGGAATAAAATTTAATCAAAACATTATAATACCATGAGAATAAATGTATTAATGATATAATATTCCAAGGGACATTATATACACCATATAAGAGTGAATTGGTGCATAACCACAATGATGTTTCAATAGAAATGTAAAATGAGATGATAACCCTTATAAAGAAGGTATCCTTAAATTAAGGATAAATCAATCTCATAATTATGTGTGAAAAATATAAATACACCCAATATAAGTGGATATTAAGTGTAAAAAAATAAAACGTCATTCAAACATATTCAAAGGATGAAATATTCAATAACTACATGTTGATCCCAAAGATATCGAAATTGGGTTAAGAAGTTCCCTTGGTAAAATTCGACAGCTTAACGGCATCACTTTTAAATTCATAAAATTATTTGATGAGAGATAGAATTATATCTCATCACTTGGACAAAAAATTTACATATATAAGGATATATAAGAATATATCCCAACATAAAAAGATTTAAATTAATTGAAATAACAAAAGAAGTCTTTTAAAAAGAGTAGGGTGAAAGGTTCCCTTACCGATATGGGCAACTTTCGAAACGTACACCCCATGAAATAAGGGTCATACAATGAAGATGTAACTACCCATAAATGAGAGTATATTATACAAATAGTAAAATAATGGGCAGTACATACTCCTCAAAAAATGAAATAGTTGTCAATGTAGCATGAATCTCACAGGAATAAAAAGTGACATGAAAATCACCTTATGAAAAATCGGCAGCCTACCGACGCCACAGAAAACATCCAAAAATGGATTGATGAGATACAATAGAGTCTCTTGTAATATTAACATAAAATTTACAAAAAGAGTAATATAAAAGAACATCCCCCAACATAAGAAATATTATCTTAAAGTAAGTTACATAAAAAGAGTACTTAAAAATAAAGAGAGAGGTAGGATCCCTTACCTCAAGTCCGACTTGTCTTGTTCATTTCTTTATATTCCAGAATAATAAACATTGGTAAATTTATAGTTTCTTATGGACCTCCTTTAAGGATTGTTATTCAGTTCATATCACATATTATAATGTTATAATATTTGTTTAACAATGTTAGTTCATATCAGACGTTTTTGTCGATGTTTGGTACATGAGTCAAAAATGAACTTATTTGAAAATGATTGTCCATGTAGATATTAGTAAATAATCTCCAGAATAGTATTAATGATTTAAATATCATATATATCCCGTAAATATTCATTTTATACTATACCATGACATTTGGAGATAAGCAGAAATAAAATGCGCCGTTCTTGGAGACGGTAGGTCGTACGTACACATGAACGCTACGTTCATTTCATTGACATTTTAATGGAATTAAAAATAATTTATAGATATATATATTTTAATTCCAGTATAATATATATGTTTTATTGGTCACATATGTTAATTAATTTCATTCTTTATACGTTCCATGTATTGCATTAACGAGTCAAATCACTTGAGGGGGCGGTAGTCCACAATTCCTCGTATGAAATTATTGCATTTTCACAACATGCAAAGCATAAAGATATGTTTTAAATATAAAATAGAGAAACATATGTAAAACATAAATACCATATATATCATATATAAAATACAGTTACATCGTAATGGCCACCTTTAAAGGTGTTAAAAGAATATTGAACAATCATCGTTTCGTGAGGCAGTAATTCACCATCCACAGAAACAGTATGTTCTTTAACCATTAGACGAAGGTGTGTGTAATTGTATCTCAAATAATTCACATAAAAACATCCTAGTATATTAAAGATACTGGTGTTTTTAGAAATTAATGGAATAAAAAGAGTTTAGAGGGTTGTAGAAGCAAAATAAAACAAAATAACACAAGGGAAGACATTACCATTAAATCAGGTAACTCTTTATGATTTTAGCTCAAAGGCTTCCTTGGAAAGGATTATGACCAAAGGTGAGGCTTCAATCATTAAGAAAAGAATTTGGAGAGATGAAATGGGCTGGGTCTTGCCGATCCAAAGGGTTTAGAGGTGTTGGAATGTTGGTAGAGGTGGGGGCATTTTATAAGAGTAGAGGAGGGGTACTCTTGGAAAGTTATAAACTTTTACTTTATTATAAATTTTTTTGGATTTTAAAGGTCCCAAAATTATATATTTCAAGGAAAAGGTGATAAGAGTTACAAATACATCCATCCAATAGGTTTTTGACAATTTTAGGTCTTAGATTTTACATTATCATTTCATTTTATTTAAATCATTAAATAATGAGGTAATCACTACATCATCATGGTGTCATAAATAATTGAATTTATTTAATGTATAAAAATTATAAAAAAAATATCTTGATGTAGGAAATATTTTTATATTTCTAATGAAGATTTATAGTCAAAATTATGACTTGTATTACCCCATTTAAAAATTGTTTAAGTAAAATAACACATGTTTGTGACATTTTTATTTTAACATTAAATAAAAATATTTTAATGTCATTTTCCTACCAAAGTGGATACATGGGGTCCCCAAATTGACCCATGTATTTTCGTGATCAGCCATAACACATCCAATAAGGGTAGGACATGTGTCAAGGTCATTTCATATTATTAAAACATTATTTTTCCCTTAAATTTCATTAATTACCTCTAATCGTGATTAAAAACATAAAAGTTACTATTCACCAAAAAATTATTATAATCCCATTGAACAACATTTTACTTCCTAATGAATACCATGTATGTCGGATTTTTAAAATTCAAAACACAGAGGTGGTAAAATTTCATTTAAACGAAAAATCAGTTTTTTTAAGTACCACTTAGTGGTTTCACTATTTATCAAAATTTGATGTTTTTCCTAAAAATACCAAAAAATCACCCTATGCTATATTTGATATTCTGAATTAAAAAATGATGTCTATTTTATAAAATTCAAAACATATAAGTTACATTAATTAATTTAAAAATTAATTCTCACTGTCAGAACAAATTGAGTGTTTTCATGAAACAATATATATCAAAAGATTGACACTAGTTTAAATCCAATTTCAAAGTGAAATTAATTCCGATGAAAAATATTGGATTAAATGGTAAAAATATATTCTAATTTCACTTTAAAACCAATTCAAAATATATTCTAATCATATAAATAAATTATATTAAAAATAGGTTTTTAATTAAAATACAACATTTTTCACTTTTTATTAAAAAATGAACTTTATCGGAAAAATACCAAAAAATTACACAAAGTAAATTTTGATGGCCCGATTATAAAGAAAAATTTTATTTTGTCAAATAAAACATATAAAATTGTAAAAAGTATATTTAAAAATGGTTCTCCATCAAAAGGAGGTTAATCGACCTTTTAAATAATATTAGATGATTTATGATTAAAATTGGATTCATTTGCATTTTTAATCCTCTAACATTTATTGTAAAATGTAAAAATATTTAAAAAACATATATAATCATTTTTTAGTTAGTTCTATTAATTCCTGCAATAACAATGGCTAGGTGGTAACTACCCTTTAAAATACAATTATTTTATTATTAGAGTGCAACGTAAGATTTCAAAGGAACTCGTTTTTGCGTATTGGGGTAAGCCATAGAGCATAGAATTACCTTTAAATTAATATTAACATTTTATTCACAAATAGGGTTAAATATAAAAATGTAATATTCTTTATTTACCTGGGGTGTTACAAGAACGCTTGAGAGAGAGAGAGCGCGAATGTAAATTAGAGCTTTCCCCTAATTCCACTAACTAATTTATAAACTCTCTGTGAAACTCAACCGATGGGCGAGGATTCTAAAACCTCCGATCCCGCTTATTATATATCGATCCCAGAAAAAACGCCCCATTTCAAACTCAACGAAAGTCTCATATTTCTATTCTGAGACTTCGTTTGAATGTTATTCGAATAGTACACCAGTGTAAAAAAAATTACTATGATATTTTTAAAATGACGATTTTTCCCCTGGGTGACATCTCTTACAGAAGGCTCGTGCTCGAAACTTTACACCCAGCCGAAGGTAAAAGAAATTCTAAGGATGCAACCGTGCCCTCAGATTTCCAATCCGAGCTACTGTTTAGTAGGAAACACAACCCCTCCATGTGCATAGTACAAAAACACTCAACATGTTTATAAAATTTCTTCTGAGCACACCGGGCCTCGGAATCTCATGTTGTCTTTGCGCCTAACTCAGGAATTTTATGTAGAAATATTCCAGAGTCTTACAGGGAAAAAACCACGTCTCTACATCATTCACACCTCCAATATTTTTTTCCCCAAAAAGAAAAACTATGAAAAACAACTCGGGATACAGAGCTCACAACTATCTCTTCCACTCCCAAGAAAACTTGCACAACACCAAGTTGGCACAAAACTTTATACAAATGGATGGTTTGTACTCATAAGTTCTTATACTCTTGAGAACATGTGTAGGAATACACACTCACCACATCAGCTTCTAAATGTGGAAGACATTATGCGCTCACTCCTACTATTGGGAGGGTATGGAAGGACGGTAGGAAACCTCTCAATCCCTTGCACGATTTCTGAACAACCCAAAAAAAATCCGGGACTTCCCCGTCTGAACCTCTACTTTCCACATCATGACCGAAATCATTGTTTGTTCCTAGAACATTCTCTTGTGATTCCTTCCCTCAGAATACCCATCTGTTGAAACAACCATGAATATCTAGTCACACAAGTTTTCACAATCGGTACATCACAACTGAGGCTCTCTACTGTTGTAACCTGCTACAACATTTCCATTTTCCTGAAACATTGACTACCTCAACATCATAGTCCTGCAGAAATTTCAACAAGCACTACCACCTCAGATTCATGTCCCTCCGTGTGAGGACACACCGGCCAAACTGGTGGACTGAGAAATCCACAAAACGATCTCCCAGAAGATAGCGTCTCCAGATTCTCAAAGCAAGAACTACCCCAACCACCACCACATAGTGGAACACTTAGTTCTGTTTATGGGGTTTCTATCACCTCTACTTGTACTCAATAACGGTATCAAGATTGACATTGAGCATTCAAGGTACCAACGAACAGGGAAGGAATGAAAACTCATCGAACCTCCAGAGGCTAGACACTGAAAGCATGTCGAATACCCCACGTGTCTTTCCCATATTGGAAGTAGGTTAATTCCCAAAACAAGAACTCTTCCAAACCCACTAGTGTAACCTTATGCAAAGTGAGGTCTGGCAGAAAAGCCCCACCGGAAAACCTAGAACCTACTCTCACATTCCACAGCACAACCCCGCCATTAATGCTCATGTCAGAGGGACTCATCCACTGCACCTCAATACTATCATATTTTTGTGGTACTTAATCTCCTTCATGCTTTTGATAGCATCAAAATAATGCATCTCAGTAGGGGACCAACCACTCTTTCACATGCATTCGATGCTACTTCGAACAACACCAACCCATGGTTACACTAATACCCATGAATCACCCTCGGTAAACCCTCAAACAAGGATTTATATGAAAAGCGTACCTCAGGGAGTGTCTAAAATGTTATTTTTAGAAATTTAGAAATATACATAGAGCATACCTCTTATCATCTCATGTGTTGTAGGATTGTAGACATCCATAGCACACATCCGACCACAGCCCCGTTCGTCAGCTCCCTGAGCTTGACATGGGCCACACAGTGGTGGTGAAGGGACCTCGAAACATCGTCTACCAACCAAAGTTCTTCATTCTTTTCTACGAAACCCGCCTCCCTGGGGACCACCCTGTCCTCACATGTGAGTTATCTACCCATGAAACTCACCTCTTTCTGGGCTTTGCATCTACCAACAATATGGAAAACTCATCACAATTGGTCTAGTAGTCTCACGCCATGTGACCTCGCAAATCACAAACATAGAACTAGTCCTCCATGGGCTATCTCGGTTCACTACCATGTCCCAAACCATGTTCCTGAGTCTGATAAAGAGTAGACATCCGGCACTGAGGCCTTGGAAATTGTCATCCCTCTTATAGAAATTTAACTGTCACCAGTGCCTACTCTAACACTCTAAGATGGGTGAGGAAGAACAAGAGCACTCTGCTGGCACGAATCTCAACCATAGAGACCTCGATCCATCTTTTTTTCTTGGAATTTGTCATCATGGAACACTTCCAAAGATCTCTGAGCAAGGTCTGATAACCCAGTTGTGTACGCATCCACCACCATCACTCCCCGCTGAAGCCCCAACAGCACCTGAAGCCATATAAAGCGTAAGTAAGAGGGGTAGTAATCCTCACGAAACAGCTGCTAGAAGTCATCCCATGAGAGTACCAACTCATCATGCATCTGATTAACCCTAGATCTACTACACCAAACAGCTTGGTGGAAAAAGACTGGCTGTCAAAGCCACCATCTAACTGGTAGTGTCCGAACACGATTGGAGGGGTGAACCACCAACTCAAGCCAACCCTTCACTATCTGAGGGTATGGAACACCATGTAGCCTCAGTAGTATATGATGTTAAAACTCATGTAGCATGCCCATCATGCGCTCACCATCGACCTCTGTTGCCGGTACTATCTGCAACTCCACAGGTGGAGATGCTACTGACGTTCCACATTGAGAAAATGGTAACTGTATGATGGATCTTGAACTGAGGCATCGTCTCTCACGGAGACTTCATCATGAAGCAGAGCAAGTATCCTGGCCGGTTATCATTGAGGATACATCCTTAATCCGATCAAAGAGTACCATGGTCAAATGAATGTATATATATCAACAACTATATGTAAATGACTCTAGAAGGATAGTCAAAGACTCAATACAATATGATGCTCAAACTAAATTCCCTGCATCATGTGTCTTAGTGTTCGGAGTAGGCAGGAGGGTTATCAGGGTCATGGTGAACAGATACATCGGCTTCCACACAATCACTGGACTTCTTGGCCTAAGATCCGCTCTCAAGAAACGTTGACACTATTGCCCCAAAACTCAACCAATTCCTTTTTTGGGACGTCCGAACAATGACCCAAGTAATGAACCACCTTTGATACCAGATTGTCATGACCCGACCCAAACCGGGGCTCGAGTCACAAATACCCCAAGCCAACCATTATAGGTCAGGGGCTGGTGACTAGCACCGAAAGAACAACATAACAGGGGAGCTATTTTCCTATAAAACAGTACACACACACATAGCTAACTCAATGAAAAAGTTCTGAGAAAATAAAGGAAGATACAACACTGCTACAAATGGGAAACCAAAATTCATGCATCGACCTCTAACTAGTCCCAGAAAAGTGCTGAAAAACAATGATAAGTAACATGAACAGTAAATGGGAAAAAACACACACATAACCAGAAAGGTTCCCCAACCCGCCAGTAAGTAAAAAGAAAGTAAACTGCTGGTGATTCTCACACCCATAAATCCTCCTATAACAACTGAACGCAGACTAAGCTCCTGTGTCCTCTACGCTCTTTTGTAGTCTCGACCAAAATGTCTGTCATCTTCAATGGCACACCATGTGAGGGAAAATCCCAATCCGGGGTGTGTATAAAGATACTCAGTAGGATGACCAAAAATCTCGATGGAGAAACAAAGGAGATACAAAAAACGGTGAGCATTAGACGGGGAATGAATAGTGTAAAAGTACAAAAGAGAGAGTGCATCTAAACCTGACAAGATAAATGAAGCAGAATCTTCCATCCAATAGGAACTAGACATGGAAAGAATGTGGCATACCCCGCGTGTGTTCGCCCCTCTTAGAAAAAGTGTAATTGAACCAAATGTGTCAGAACAAAAGTAGGGTGTATATATATATTTTCTCTACAAGAAACTAGAATGAGTGTGTAAGGGGATCTCTATCTCCAAGATAGGCCCAAGAAAATTCTCCAATAGTTCAATGTATATCCGTCACTGATGTCCAACAGTCCCTCATGCCAAGCTACCTCATTGTTGAACCATACAACCAAGGGTCCCGCTCTGGTAATCACGGAGAAAAGTCACTGACTAGCCTCATAGAAAGAGCTGAGTCTAAAAGAAGTCGTCTAGTGACCCACTGCCCAGCCTAGATGGAGGTTAAAAACTAAGGTTAGAGGGTAACCCACTGACCAACCCTACTGGAAGGTAAACTATATGGAAAATAGTGAACCGACTGCCCAGCCTCACTGGAGGATAAACCCTAAAATCAATGGATAACCCACTGCCCATCCTCGCTGGAGGGTAAACCCCAAAAGGTCATCGGGTAACCCACTTCCCATCCTCGCTGGAGTGTAAACCCTAAATTCAACAGTTAACCCACTACCTAGCCTCGCTATATGGTAAACCCTCAAGTCAACGGGTAACCCACTACCCAACCCTGGTAGAGGGAAAACCCAGAACTGGTCAGATAATTCTACACTGCATGTGCCATCACTGGGTGTCACTAATAATGCAACTGTCCGTAGGTTTGGAGTGCATCAAAGGGACCTCCGACCAACGCCCTTTCACATTTCCACATTTAATGAGATCACAAAAGAGGAAACTCTCTCCCAAATGAATTACACCATTCTAATACTCATAGAAAAACATGTGAGATAGACTAATTACTCACTGGAAATGGGATCCCGATGGAAAAGTAATTCAACACCACTTTATGCCCGTACGACGTCTCATGGGGCCCACACATCGGTCCTAAAAAAGGTTAGGAAAACTTAGACATCGTGATGATCTCATAAAAACACGCCGAAACGACTACTTATATGCCCCAAATGGAAGTCTGATGAAAATGGTGTAGTACGCTGCACACAGCTTATGAGACGGCCCATGGGGCCCACGACTCAACTCCAGCTTCAACACATGAAACCACGCCGGTAAACATTGTCTCAATGCTAGGTTTACAATACCGCTGATGGCTCCTAAATGGACTCTAGTTGTGGAAGCTGCAACTCCCCGTGTTATATGCAAACGTGGCCTTATGGGGCCCACACCTCGACCACAAAACATGTCACGTAGATCATACCATTGATTTCGTTGCAGATAACCGCGCGGCGTAAGCTATTAATTTTCCCTAAACGGAATTATGAAGCATATTTCATAAAAACACATCATATGTTCTAGAGCTTCCTTGTGGGGCACACGCCTCGGGCCGAAATTTAGGCGGGCAGATTGCGTCGTTGCAATCGCCTCAGAAAAACACTCAGAAAAGACTACTCCAACATCCTAAAAAATGTCGGGTGAAAAAGTGGTGTTTCACTTTAAAATTAATGAACTTGGACCTAAGGTATCCACAACTTCTCTCTAACCTGATCACTTCGTAATGTGTCTCAAAAAGTCCGTATGAGAATTGGGGTCACACTGCAACTGATGACGCATCAATCGGACATTCCAAACAAGAGTTCAGTCTGACGTAAGAGTAACTAATTAATTTAAATAATTAATTAATTATTTAGATTATGTGTTTCATGCCACAGGAAACGAAACCAATCCGCAAGGGTTCCAAACCATCTATCGAAGGACCTTCTTAACAACATGGCAACAACGCCTCTGACGGCGGGTCAAACAGACATCCGACTCACGGGTACGTCTGTTGTAAACTTAAATAACAATTTAATATTATTAAATTAAAGAATTATGGGCCACCCATCATTGGGTGTAGAACCCAAAATCCCTGAAACCCACTTCAAAATGTCTGTATGACTAACATGCACCAACATCTGCAGATCACATGTCAAACGAACACAACGTTTAGAATTTACGCCCACTCAAACGTAAGGGGGCCCAATCACGCTGGTTCATCCCGGCCTGCCCGGTCCGAACCGTCGGCCCGCGGACCAGCTACGGGTCCAGCACGACTCGCCATGGCCCACTAGCCGTGACCTGCTCTAGCTGTACCAGACCCCTCAGGTCTCGTTCTCCCTAGCAGACCGAACATTGGCTGGTCTCCACGTCGCACCAGTAGGAACTACACTTTACGGGTCCATGTCTGTGGCGCACCCTAGAGGTCAGCGCCTCGGGGTTCCTCCCGAGTGCGACTTCCCATGGGTGACGCTCTCTCGTCGTTTTCATGCAGAGTGCATAACCACAGCACCTGCTGCCCATGGTGCCGCCAGGATCCCCCGCACCGCTGAAGCCCCACGACCCCTGCTCTTCGACGATGTTGTAACCGCCTCACTCTTTGAACACACATCCGCACGCCGGCCCGCCGAAAGCCGCAACCATCGAGGCCTCCCCATTCCGCCACAGGGGTTAGCCACACCACACGGACTACTCGACAATGCCCTCCGGAGCAACGACTTCACCTCCTCCCAAGCACGCTGATGCTGCCTTCCTGCTCGGCTCCTTCGCCGAACACCGCCGCAACGCACCGGCCGCACCTGAGCATGCTGCTCCGGCAACACCTCCGGCCCCCGCCCCATTCTAGATCCGGACCTTCATTCAGTCCCCAAACCACTATGGTGGTCAAAAAAATTATCCACATCCAGTTTCAGATACCTCGAAGCTGGATCTTCACAATGCTTCCCCTCGCTCGGCGATCCATCATGGATTCGCACATCCAAGAATTGGGATGAAGAACGCCCAAGAACGGGATGTAGAATGGAGCTTGGATGATGGTCGTGTTCGTTCGGATATCATCCCAATTCTAAAATTATAGAATTCATACGATGCGATATTATGATAAAAAATTAATAAATCGATGATGGTGCAGAATTTAATTAGAATCCTACCTCGATCCAGTTGTTCGACATTGGCGACGCGCCCACTGAGATCCCACTTTGATCCAACGAAGATTATTTCTCAATCTAGAAAAGAACAGTGAAGAATTATTTATAATTTCGAAGAACTCTTGAGATAGAGAGAGAGAGAGAATGGAAATTTGGGCTTCCCCATAATTCCACAAATGAATTTATAAACTCTCTCCGAAACTCTACCAACCGACGATGATTCCAAAACCTCCGAACCCACCTATTTTATATCACGCCTAGGAAAACCGCCCCATTTTAAAATCAAAGTAAGTATTAGATTTCCATTTTGATACATCGTTTGAATGTGATTCGAAAAAATGACATTGTTAAAAAAATCACTAAGTCAATTTTAAAATGGCTATTTTCCCCTAGGTGACATCCCTCACAGTAGGCCCGAGCCCACAACTTTTACACCCTACCTAGGGTAAACGACATGATCCGGACGCAACTCTTCCCTTTTATTTTTGATAAAAGGTACCGTTTAGGAGGAAATTGAACCCCGCCATGTGCATAGTATAAAAGCACATAAACATTTTATATAATTTATTCCGGGCACACCGGGACGCGGAATCGCACGCCGTCTTCGCGCCAAGCTCTGGAAATATATATAGAAATATTCCAGAGTCTTACAGGAAAAAAACCAGGTCTCTACAATACATTTTTGGAGGTTCCTATATAACAATCATCGATGGTATAAAATAGATTAAATTTGATGAAGATACCTTCATTGTGAATCCACCACCCATTCCTTTTAAAATCACAATGATACATTGCATTTGTAATATACAGGATTATTCCATCCATTTTTTTGTTTTGAGTTTAATAAGTTGAATCCCATGATGAGCCCCATAATAGCTCATCCCAACCTTTCCTCCCCACATGCTAAGTACTACCAAGCCCCACTCCAACCTCCTCTATGTAACCTCCAACCTACTCTTCCTATTCTATTTACACAAAACATGATGGAACCCTATATGGTGATTGATATCTACAATAGAAACTATAAAATGTTTTATATTCCATATTTGACTGGTAGATTGAGGCCACTCGACAATAGTTTGTGTGAATCATCATTTACTACATCTCTACCCTCCAACAACTATCATCATTTTCCCATAACCCCCTTCATTCTATATGCAGGATAATGCCTCCACCAACCCAGATACTTCATGGGATTCGTATCCACAAAAGAACTCACTAGAATCACCACTTCTAGACAACATAAACAATGATCTAACACCTTAATACCCTTAACGGATCGAGGCGGCCCATTCCTTGTTACAAGATCCATTTTCCATCGATGCATCCATTGGATGGCACTGTATTTCCATGTTATTCTATGTCTTTTTCAACTTTCTCTTCAATTTTTATTTATTTTTTACCTTTATAGTTCAATGGATGTTTTTTTGATTGTATGCTACTTTTTCAATCAACATTATGATACTATGCTATTATTTATTCATGTTTTATGGTTTCATTGTCATGAAATAAGGTGGATCTCTATTTTCGGCATAGAGACACTCTTCCTCATGGTGTAATATGATGCACGAAATATTTACCTTTAATCGATTTCTTTCCAGATAATTTTTTATATAATTATTTACATTTTCTTGTATTCATTGTTTCTCACATACCTTTATTACAATTTCTCTTCCCTCACTAATCCACCTTACCAGGTTCATCGGAGACCATTATAAATATTAATGGTGGGGGTACTTACCATTCCAACACCAATTGATAAATTACATGAATCTACCTTGGCTGAAGAGTTATTTAAGGAATTTTTAATGGGATTTTATAAATATCACACATTTATCTTAAATCACTAAAAATGGATTTTTGAGACCTAGTTTTGAAAATCATTATTTTCCCAAATTGATAACAATATTTTTATGTGAATAAGAATTTTAACACTAGAAGAAATGTTTTAATATATTTATTACTAAAATATTATTTATATAAATTAATATTTTGAATGATTAGTTTAAATTAATATACACCTTGAAATAGAAATTAACTTGTGCATAAAGAAAAGTGAATTATTGAAAAGGTTAATGTCACACTAGTATTTATTATAAAGTCTTAATTTCATGAAATTTTGAAAAGATCACTCTATAACTCATGATAAAACATGAAAAATTTGGGTATTAAATTTTAATTCTAATATCTGACTATAATGAAAAAATTCAAGATATGCTAAATCAAACATAGATTTTTTTATGACTTTTCAATTTTTTTTAAATGGAATGTCAATTAGTTAGTGTGACCTATAAAATTTATATCCCACAATTTTTGGTCAAAAAAATCATTTCATAAGCTATCCATGTGTGTGATGATATGGAAGTGGAAGATGGAACATTCATTGAATGAAGAATGAATATTTATGTTTTAAACCATTATGATATATAAATTAATATTTTTTTGTTTTAAATTATGTATACTTTGTGGGATAAAATTAATGATTGGTTAGTCATGAATAATGCATGTTGGAATTCCTATAATAATTCAAGCAATGTTGTAATTCATTTAATTTTTATTATATGTGAAATTTCTACATATTTATTTGCCGATCTGTTTGAAATTTTTTCTACCCATATTAAGGAAAAAAACCAAATCATGTTTGGGAGAGATTGATTCACTTATGTTTAAATTGAATTTAAATTATTTTAAGAATAGTAAAAGAGTTTTTGGGATCTATTGTAATGTTTTTATAAGATAATCATTTCTTAATATGTTCAATTTATTCAAAAAAGCAAGGGATAAGAAGATTTAAAGGAATCGAGAAATTAATATAGAAATCAAAGGAGTTTGTAACCATTTCCATGGTTCACAGTTAATACAATGTCTCTAAAATTGTTAACCCTATACTAGATAACCAGGTGTGCCTAGGAGCCTCGAAACAGAACCAGTCATACACCCTCCTCATGATTTTCCAAACTATGTGTATCATGTAGGAAAAAAATATTTAGTTTTTTAGTAAGAAGGTAGTAGCCTTGCACATGGTCAGAAAATGTTTTACCAAATAGTGATGACTAGAATAAAAAATAATGAAACTCAAATACCCATATCCAGACCTAAACCAAGGATGGAGCATTATTCAACTAACAGTGATCCTAAATCGTGTGTTTGTTAATAGGTGGGAACCTACTTTCTATCTACCTCCATAACTACGATTTGACTGGGGATTGTGACCCTTAACCACTCAAAAAAATTAAGAGATGAACAATTAATGGTATTTATACTATTTTATAATATT
Organism: Viscum album; assembly: GCA_963277665.1. Classification (NCBI taxonomy): domain Eukaryota; kingdom Viridiplantae; phylum Streptophyta; class Magnoliopsida; order Santalales; family Viscaceae; genus Viscum; species Viscum album. The sequence continues at coordinate 1,719,924,174 of OY728130.1, forward strand.
AGGATCATCCAGAAGGAAGGTGTTCTTGAAGAGGGTGATCTTGAATCTCATTCAAGAATTATTTTTTACATTATTCCCTTCCAGTTTCATGGAAATTATCCATTCCTTCTAAGAGGTAATATAAAATATAGAGGTAAAAAGATCTTGTTTTTAATCATTTATTGATTTGGTAGATAATCCATTTAATGGAATGGATCTATATATAATTAATATTTATTGGTGATTGAATCCACTTATTTGGTTTCTGTTAATTCATTGTATCTCTCATAATTATCTTTTGATTCATATCTTTCTCTTTATGGAACTCCATATTAGATCATGAACTAAGATTATAATGATATATAGTGTAATTAAAATGAGTAATCACATTACCATTGGGTGAACACATCATCACAAAATGGGGTTTTTAGGGAATATTTTAAATCCAAATTTTTAGAACAAAAGGTTGATTTCTATTAACAGAATCAAAACTCTCCATACTCTATGGGATTCATTTTATTTGAATCCTAGAGATGTGTTATTTTATGAAAAAACAAAATAATAGGATAATTCAGTTTTTATTATCATAAAAACCATAAATAGCCTTAATTAAATTTTTTGTTGGTTGTTAAAAATATATTTAGTATATTCCCATATTTAGTAAATCATAATGACTTTTTAATGTGAATCACTCAACCATTTGAAAGAAAATCTTATGACCCTCAATTATAGACTCTAAATAAAGAACATAGCCATATTAATTAATCACAACTCAATGACCAAAATATATTATATATCATTATTTAGAACACATTATACCTTTTTAGAAAAAATAGTACATTATCAGGGGTACATGATGTAATGGATACCTCTTAATAGGGTTAAACTTTTTATATTTACAATAATCCCACTCATATTCCACAAAAAACGGAACTCACCCCTCAAAAATTCACACCTATAAATCAATTTGGAATGAAAAAATCCTAAAAAATTTCCAAATAACATCAACACCTTCATCCTAGAAGTCTCACCATGGGTAGAAATCCAACTAAGAAATCCCTTTTGTACAAACCGAAAAGAGTTACACAAAGAAAATGTGGAATCTTTGACAAGAACATCTGTTTTATATAATTCTCCACCCAATTATTTGTAATTATTATTTGATTATATAATATCCTATGTATCTTCAATATACTAATATATTTTGTATGTTAAGGGTGTGACAAATAAAAACACACACGTTCAACAAATGTGATATGTGATCATCATTCATGTATACAACTGACTACATCCTCACGAACATATGTCATTAAATATTTCACTTCCACCTCTCATGGTTGGTAATAATGATATAATTTCTATTTTTATATGATAAATATGATAATTTAGTTGTAATTATTCTTATGGAATCATTATGTAACACATACCTTCATGATTTCAATTTTGTATGAATACATTATCTTTGTTTGTGTACGTATCAACTACCATATCCTCAAATGGAAGTGATTTATCCATGGTTCACAAGAGATGTAATGAGGATGAGTTTAATTTAAATATTTGATTTATATGAAATCAAAATGAAATTTTAATGATAATAAATATATATAATTTAATTTTAATTCTATTAAATAATGACACGAAAATGTAGTCAACGCTCTTCCGCACATATAGCCTATCGTATCCATGAATGGTGTATTTAATTTAATATTTCTTTATTCCATATATTATTATATGTAAATTTATACTGAATATATTTAATTTTTATATAATTTTTATCATTCAATAAATTTTTAATAATTATTGATGTTATATTATCATGAATAAAAAGATAAAACATATACGAAAAACAAAGCGGTTATTACCAAAAACTTATTTTAAACATGAAATTCATAATAAACTATTAATATTAAGTAATAATAAAATAATATATAGTATTAAATATAATAATATATTTCTATGGTATTTTTATAATAAATTTATATTTCTTATACATGAGTCTGTATTGTGTACAATTAATGAAAATATGTAAGGTATGTGTTATCTTGTCTCGCATTTATTCTTCTAATATATATGTCATATATACCACTTATTATTTTTTTGTGGTGTATTGAATTTTATATTACTTGTTAAATCATTAATTTAATTTATTAAATCATATGAAAATTTTAAATTTATGTAATTCTTTAATGAATTACATGAATCCAAATTTACTTTTGTGGGTGGGGATTTCTAGTCTACCTTTTATTTCTATAAGAACAATTATTTATTCAATAATCTTTTATTTAGTGTGTTATACATAATAACCATTAATGTATTCTATTTTTATTATCCTTAATTATATTTTCATTTAAATTTAATCATTTTTCTTTATATTTAATAGGGCTTACAGTTCAAATGGTAGCAAACCAGTATTGTAATTTTTTTTATCAATTTTAATTCATTGACACACATGTTATGTAAATAACCTAAATAATTTTCTAACGAGTATATAATTCCGTTTCACATATTATTTCTTTAATATTATTCATTTCATTGTATTTTATAAATCATTTAAAATTATTCTCTAATGTTAATTGTTTCCAATGTTGCCAAGTTGTAATTGTTTTACTAAAATCTCTTTGTTTATCATTAATATTTATTAGAGTGCTTAAATTGATGAAATATTGTGATCTATGTCTGAATAACTGTCAATAATTTTAATATGATCTAGTTATACATGACATATTCATGTTGTGGTACAATTTTGCATCTTTTTTGTGCATAATATAATTAATAAATTGCATTTAAGATAATCCAGAAAAAAATATCTCTTCAAATAGAAATATGTTTTCCCCAAAAACCATGTTTTCTAAAAATATTTTCCATAAATTTTTTAATAATTCACTATTATTAATAATAAAAATTTTATTCATGTATTGCCTTTTTAATAAAAATTATATAATAATTTTTTTTTCTATTTTCGAATTGAGGATCTTTTTTTTAAAAAAATGCAGTGTTTAGAATGTACATATTTATCCTCCTTCATAACCATCATTTATTTAATGATTCATTTTAATTATTATATTATTTTATTTTTATGAAAAAAATACTAATACATTACACATTAAATGTTTCTAAATTGATTTTAAAATAAGATGTTTTAAATTTTCTGATGTCTATGAGGTGTTTTAAATAGTTTTCAATGTTTTCTTTATAAGTGTTCAATTATTATTTTTAGAGAAAATGTTTGAAAAATGTTAAAAGTTTACAAGTTATTTTAAATTATTTTAAAATCATTATTTATAAGTATTTATGGGATATTTTCATGAAATTTAAATAAAAATGATTGTTTAAAAAGTGTTTTCAATGCTTTTCAAATATTATTTTATATGTTTTCAAATTTATTTTAAAGGAAAATGATTTTCACAATTATTTATGATTAAAAAATATTTTTCCATAAATGATATAAACCTTTCTTTCAAAAATGATTGAAATAATTTTTAAATATTATATCATATGTTTTAAATGTTGTTTTTAATTAAAATGATTTTAAATAAGTTTTGTATACAAAAAAATGGCATTCAATGAAATTTTTTCATTAGGAAATAGTCCAAGTGATCCTTAAATATACATATCCAAATAAGAAGAAATCATTTTATATAGTATATTATTTACTAGGGATATGACACAAGGTCTTAATTCGTATTCATTAATTTTATTGGATTATGTTTAAGATGATTTTTTTTATGAAACCCATTTCACTTATAAATTTTTACAATAAAAAACTTTTATGAAACCCACTTATTTATTTAGTTATTATATAATAAAATTATTATAATAAATTTCACTTTTAAATATGAAACGATATGATGAAATTGTTATGATACACATTTCATTTAATAGGTTATGTTGTAATGTTTATGAAACCCAACTCATTCTATAGGAAATTAAATGATTAATATTTTATTACATTGTGTAACACATATGTATAATATAATTAATTATATTGGTGGGGCCGATATCACCCTCAAATTTCTTGGATAATTATTTATATCTCATGAGATAGACATTGCTAGAATGGGGAGTGAACTCAGTTCTATAGTGGAGTTTTTATTCTATAATTATCATTGGAGTGAATCTAGAATGATAAGATGTTTTGGAGAGTGAACCCATTCCACTATGATGTCCAAGTAAATTAAAAAAGATTATTCTGGAAGAAATTTTATCTTCTAATGTGACTACCACAATTCAATTTATTATTCCAATGTTATGAATTCTTGGATTATTATCTCTATTACTATAGAGACCCGACCTTTTCTTACATTAATATTACATCTTTAAAAAGATAAACAACATAATAATATTACACTAATAGGATCCAAAGGCTTAGTGTCTTGGGAAAACCAGGACCACACGTAACAAATAATACATCTAGCATAAACATTTATTTAATTTCCTCTACTCTAGCTTCTTATTGGCACTTGTCCTCACTTTAGTACATGTAGAAACCAGAGGATATACATCAAAAGGGGTGATCTAGAAGCCCATTAAGAGGATACATAAGAATAATATATCATTTTTTGAGGATAATCATAACAAATTCAAAAGATCATGAACATGAGAAGAGCATAAGTAAAATACTTGAAATTTAGAAAAGCATAAAAATGAAACATCATGTCTTAGTGGTTAACTACCACACATACTTGTTAACCAAGATAGAATCTTGTTCACACATCATTTCAAATTTACTAATGTTATTCGTCACTTTACTCAATGCATTGGAGCACAATATAATTCCGGGCACACCCGTCACATTTAAACATTCATATTGTGCTATATAATTCTGGGTGCACCCGTCACATCATAACATTATCATTTATCACACGTGACACAATGAACATATAACATAAATGAACATAAATAACCCATAAAAAGTAATGGGTTTCATCTCATAAGAACAAATTCATAAACATTGGGTTTGAAAATGAAAGAGGGAACACCATACTTGATATAAGAACCATCAACCTAGAATGAGAGGTAAAAGGTGAGTTCTTAAGAGATGAGTTCTTTAGAAAAACATTTGGATTGACATAAACATCATTAGAAAACATTTATATCCCAGAAAAGTAAAAACATTGATGAACAAATGATCTTTAAAGAGTGACAATATCAAAAATGGAGTGAAAGAGGTTGAACCCGAAGGATGAAAGTTGGGTTTGTGAATTTCCCCTTACCTTGTACCCGAATGATTCTTCTTTTTAATGTCCTATATAATGAAATTATATTCATTAATTATAAATCCAGAACCATGTGTACATTAATATGGTTTATTCGGGTTTCATTATGTCATTTTATGATCCTTTGGATGACTTATAGATTTTAAAAACATTGTTCGGGGATGTTCGTTTTTAGGAATTTTCTTGGGTTGTTCACTTGTAATCATAAATTGAAGTTCAGGTAGAACATGGGTAAACTTATAAAAATGATATTACATGTCATTAATTATATTAAATTATTTTTAATGATCTTATAATGAATTTTTTTAGATCCTTGTGGATGAATCATTAGATAAGAATTAAATAATGGTTCTTTGGGTAAATTTGGGTGGTTTTTGGATCACAACGAACTTGTTTTAACTAATCACATAGTAAAATGGTCATATGTTTTTTCCAGACCATTAAATAGGAAATAAAACATATAACATATACTAGTTCATCCATAAAAATTGTTTCATGACCATATTTGAAGGTAGAAATGGAAGAAGAAAGCATGTCGTTCTTGAAGGTGATAAATTAACACCTCACGAACAACATTCTCTTTAATAAAATAAAAGGAAGTGGGAAAGGGGGTTGGATGATATAATATCCCATTATAATCATACAATTACATTATATGTATAATACTAGAGTTACAATATAATGTGGATGAAGATAGGTGGGGAGAGATCAAGAAATGAACTCGAACTTGAAAGGAAATTAAAGGAGAAGAGGGATGGAAATTACCTCTTGAATCCTTCTCTTGAGAACCTCCTTAAGGCCCTAAACATGGATTTTTTATGATACCAGCAGCTCTTGGACGTGGATGAGGGGATAGGGAAGGTTCTTGTATAGAGTTTATTGATGTGTTGTAGCTTGATAGGTGTGAGGAAATGAGGGTGTGAAGGGTGGCTTTTATAGTGGAGGGGAGAGGGGTTTCCTTAATATAAAATTAATTAGTTTATTATTTCCCCAAAATAAAAGAAATGGTGAGACTTGAAAGACCAATAAGAGTATATTTATAATTTAATCCAAAACCAAGTGGTCTTACATCATCAAAACATCACACATGACCCTATAATTAGCTTATTTAGCTCATTTTGTAATGTACGATATTTCACTATTTATCAAAAATTCATGTATCTCAGAAAAATCCCAAAAATTTACCCCAACTATTTTTTGTCATGTAGAAACAAAATATTAAGTCCATTTTTAAAAAATATTTTTTTAAAATATTATTAATTTAATATTTAATTAAAATCATAATTTACATAAAAAACAACTTTAACGATTAAAACTGATTTTATAGTGCTTTCAAAAATTATGTATTTCCATATAAAATTATAAAAAAGCTATAAGAAATTTATTCAATAATTTATGAATACATTTTATGGAAATAAATATTCTTTTAAATTAATTAATTAATTTTAATTAATTTCTTATGACTTACAAAATACCAAAACGTTTACTATGGTCAAATTATCACTTTATAAGATGTCTAAATTTTATTTTATTATTCATTGGCAAGGTTGTTCTTATGTTAGAAGATTTAATATTCAAAAGGGTCATATTACTATTCATAAGGGTACGTTACTTTTCACTTAAAATTGTTTTTGTTTCATTAGACTCCAAAAATCATCTAGAACACAACCGTGTTTGTCGTATTTTCAAAATTCCAAACATAGGAGTGAAAAAATTATGTTTAAATGTCACTTATCAATTAGTAGTTATTTATTTTGTGTTTTTATTACATAAATATTTGAATTGAATTTTCCATTGAAAAACATTGGGTCGTTACATTCTTCCCCCTTAAGGAATTTCGCCCTTGAAATTTCACTTCACACTAACAGGTGATGGTACTTCTCCTTCATTTCCTCTTCCGGTTCCCATGTTTCATCCTCAAACTTATGGTACCTCCACAACACTTTGACAACATGGGTTGTCTTGTTGTGTATAACCATATATCTCCAGTCCAGAATCGTTATTGGCTGGTCCTCATAGGAGAGATCATCTTCCAGCTGCACCACCTCTGAGTTTAGTACATGTAAGGGGTATTGTATGTACTTCCTCAGTAGTGATACATGAAACACATCATGAACATGAGCCATGTTTGGTGGAAGTGAAAGACGATAGGCCATGACTCCAATGCGGTCAAGTATCTCAAAAGGGCCAATATACCTTGGTCTTAGCTTCCCTTTCTTCCCGAATCACATGACTCTCTTCCATGGAGATATTCGATGGAAGAATTTATATCCGACTTCGAAATCCATGTCCCTTCTACGGTTGTCAGCATAGCTCTTTTTCTGACATTGAGAAGCTTTGATGAGTTTCTTGATGACTTGAACCTTCTCTATCATCTCTTTAACAAGATCGGGTCCAAATATCTTTCTTTCTCCAACTTTATCCAAACAGGTTGGAGTTCTACATCGCTTTACATACAGAGATTCATATGGAGCCATCTGAATACTCGAGTGGAAGATATTGTTGTATGATAACCCAACCAATGGGAGATGCTGATCCCAACCACCATTGAATTCATGAGAGCAGGATCATAGCATATCTTCATGAGTCTAACTAGTCCTTTCAGACTGGCCATCATGTTGGTGGTGATAGGCCATGCTGAAATTTAATTCAGTACTCATAGCATGTTGAAGGCTCCTCCAGAACCTAGATGTGAACCTTGGATCACGGTCAAATACAATTAAGAGTGGAACACCGTGTAGTCTCAACACTTCCTTCACATATATCATTGCAAGTTGTTCAAGCGAGTGGTCTTCCTGAATAGCGATAAAATGGGCAGTCTTGGTGAGTTGGTAATCCAAAACCCATATCGCATTATTTCCCTTTGACTTCATCGCGTGACCCATTACAAAGTCCACAGTAACATTTTCCCATTTCCACATTGGTATAGCCAATGTTTTCATCATACCTTTGGAGTTTTGTCGTTCAACTTTGAATTGCTGACATACCAAGAACCTTGATATATATTCTGCAATATCCTTCATCATTTTATCCGACCCGAAGTGATTTCGAAGATCACAGTACATCTTGGTACTCCCAGGATGGTTAGAGAAAGTTGAGCTATATGCATTATCCAATAGGTACTTCTTTATGCCGGGTGATGAAGGCACACAAACCCGCGTTCCAAACTGAATCAAACCATCATCATCGATATGGAACTATTGTAACTTCCCTTACTTTACTGCATTCACCCTCTTTTGTATATCCACATAATCCCTTCTTTCTTCCTTAATATTCTCCTAGATAGATGGTTTCACAATCATTTGGGAAAGGTAGGATTTATCCCCTACCATTATGATTTCCAAATCCATCTTTTTCATATCTAAGAAGATAGGGTCTTTCTCAATCCCCAGCATGGTTAGAGTAGAAGGTTATTTTCTACTTAGAGCATCAGCTACCTTTTTCGCCTTTACCGGATGATAGTGAATAGAGCAATCATAATCCTCGATTAGGTTTAACCATATCCTTTGACTCATGTTGAGCTCCTTTTGTGTGAATATATACTTTAGGCTCTTGTGGTCTGTGTACATGTTACACTTCTCACCATAAAGGCAGTGCCGCTAGATTTTCAAGGAAAAAATCATGGCTTCCAGCTCTAGATCATGCGTCAGGTAGTTCTGCTCATGGATATTTATCTATCATGAGGTTTAGGCTATCACATTATCATTTTTCATGCATACACAACCCAATCCATTTTTTGAAGAATCATTGTATATCAAAAAAAATTCTCCACTTTTCAGTAGTGTGAGTACAGGTGTAGTGATCATCCTTCTCTTTAGATCCATGCAGATTCCTTCACATTCTTCCATCCAGACATACTTTACCCCTTTCCTTGTTAACTTAGTTAGTGGGATTGACAATCTTGAGAATTTTCTCACAAAACATCAGTAGTACCCAGCTAATCTAAGAAAACTACGGATTTCTGTGACACTAGAGGGTCTAGACAATTCCTCATTTTCCATTTTCTTTGAAGGATCCAAAAAAATTCCCTCTCTTGTGATCACATGTCCCAAGAACATGACCAGATTTACCCAAAAGTCACACTTGTTGAACTAGGCATACATCTTCTCCTTTCTCAATGTCGCCAACACAAGTGTTACATGTTCTTCATGTTCCTCCTTTCTCTTGGAGTAGATTAGAATATTGTCGATAAAGACTACTACAAATTTTTCGATGTAATGTCTAAATACTATATTCATAAAATACAAGAAGATTGTAGGGGAATTATTAAGTCTAGAGGGCATCACCAAAAACTCATAGTGACCAGACCTTGTACGGAAGGTAGTTTTCTGAGTATCTTCCTTCATCACCTTTACTTGATGATATCTATAATGAAGATCCACCTTTGAGAAGTATTGAGTTCCACTTAACTGGTCAAACAAGTCATCAATCCTTTGTAGAGAATACTTGTTCTTTATGATGATCTTGTTGAGTTCCCGATAATCGATACACAGCCGCATGGTTCCATCCTTCTTCTTTACAAAGAGCACTTGCACACCCCAAGGAGATGCCCAAGGGCGTATGAACCATTTGTCCAGATGCTTCTACAACTGCTTGATTAACTCCTCCAGTTCGATAGGATCCATCCTATAGGGGAAATTTGAGAAAAGAGTAGCTCCAGTTATGAGTTCAATTGATAACTCTCCCTCACGATCTGAGGCAATTCTGGGTAAATCATCAGGAAATATATCGTCGTATTCCCTCACGATTGGCATTTCCTCAAGTTTGATACTTTCCTTCAACTCAACCATTTGGGAGAGGTATTCATATTCATAGGGAATCAACCCCCACAGCATTGAAGGATTTTTAATAGGAGATTCATGATATTCCTTGCATTTTTATAAAAGCATGGGATGGTTCAGAATATGAAACGATATTTCCTTTTCCCGACAGTTGATATGCGCTCTATATAACGAGAGCCAGTCCATTCCCATTATAGATTCTAATTACATGAAGGGAAGTATTATGAAATTTTCCAGAAGAATATTCCCACATACACCAACAGGAGAAGATTCAAACACTTGGGCTTCCATGATTGCACCACTTGGTTTTTTACATATATCTCTACTTTGTGGTTTTGGGGCTTCTATTCTATAGTTCTAAAAAACATGAAAGATATAAATGAATGCATAGAACCAGAATCAAACAAGACTTTTTCCATTCTTGAGTGAATAGAAAGTGTACCTTGAACGACTTCATTATCATGCTCCAACTCCACAGTAGTGATGGCATAAGCATTCCCTTGATCCTTTGGTTTTGGTGGCTGCTGATGTTGATTACCCCCGAGAAGTCGAGGTTTAGTGCACTGCTTTGCATAGTACCCTCGCTCCTTACAGTTGTAGCATTGAACCATGAGTGGTTCTCTCCTTTCATGAGCTACATTCTCCTTCATTTTCATCTCTTTTCGAAACTCTTGAACTTGGTGTCCTTTTTTCCCACACTTGATGCATTTCCCTGTTCCGTTGAGGCAGTTCCTAGGGTGCAACATCCCACAATTTTTTCATGTTGGTCGTTGATTTTTCTTCCCACCTTTGTCACTAGATCCACTGGCTTGAAACTCCATTGTTCGTTTATTTTCCAATATCCATGGGACCATTCTCCAAACTCCATATACACTTTGAGAGAACACCGAACAACTTCTTCATAACTCCCAAAGACTCGAATTGAATGAGCCTTTCGAAGTTGTGGCTTTAATCCACTAATGAATCTATCAATTTATCAATCATTATTGATAACAAAACATGAAGAATACATTGTGAGCCTTGTGAAATTTACTTCATAGGTCGTTAATGATTCTCCTTCTTTTTTTCTGGAGCTCTATGAATTCTCGCTCCATATTTGTGTGAATATTATGTGGGAAATACTTATTTAGAAACATTATAATATTGTCTTCCCATTCCATCACTTAAATATCCTCCCTTGGATTGGTGTTCTTAATCAAATCCCACCATTGATCAGCTTCTCCATCAAGAAAATAAAGGGTTAGAGTAACCTCCTCTATCTTCGAATAGTGAAGCACAAAAATGATCTTCTCCATGGAGTTAACCCACTGTTCTGCAGCCAGTGGATCAGAAGATCCACAAAATGTCAGTGGTCGTTGCCGCATAAAACATTAAATATCCAGTTTCTCCCTCTTTTATGAAGGAGGAAGTTCCCCATTATTATGGTTATTTTTCATAACCTGAGATAATTGAGTAATAATCACCGTGATGTTTTGAACTCCACCTCCCAAATCAATAGGGAGGTCATTCGGGCAATTGTCGCATGGGCCCTCAAATGAGTTGTTGGCCTGATTTCTCCTGGTTCCCCCCATTTTCTAAAATAGAAAAGGTTTGAACAAAACATAAGTAAAAAATTCATGAATAACATATTAATTTAAACAATTTACCAAAAAATCACATATGGGATCTCTAGGTAAATATTCCTGTGTGCATATTTTTACTTAGTCTCGTACTATAAGTTTTCTCTAGGGTTTACTAATCCTAATTCCCAAATTTAATAAACCTTGACTATGATACCAACTATAGAGACCCGTCCTTTTCTTACAATACTATTACATCATTTCAAAGATAAAAAACATAATAGTATTACACAAAGGGGATCTAAAGGCTTAATGTCTTGGGAAAACTATGGCCACATGTAACAAATACAACATGTATCATAAACATTTATTTAATTTCTTATTCTCTATATTCTTATTGGCACATGTCCTCTCCTTAGTACATATAGCCACATGAGGATACACATCAAAATGGTTGAGCTAGAAGCCCATTAAGAGGATATATAAGAAAAATATATCATGGGATGAGCATAATCATAACATAGGCAAAATATCATGAACATGAGAGGAGCATAAATAAAAGACTGGAAATGTGGAAAAGCATAAAAATGAAACATCATGTCTTAGTGTTTAACTAACACACATAAATGTGAACCATGATAGAATCTTGTTGACACATCATTTCACATTTACTCATGAGATTAATCACTTTAACCAATGAATTTTATAGCTATACAATTCTAGGTGCACCAGTCACATTTAAACTTTTATATTGCGCTATATAATTCCGGGCGTACCCATCCCGTCATAACATTATCATTTATCATGCATGCAAAAATGAAAATATAACATAAATGAACATAAATAACCCATGAAAATTAATGTGTTTCATCTTATAATAACACATTCATAAACTTTGGGTTCCCTAAAATAATGAGGGAACAACAAACTTGATACAAGAACCATCAACTGTGAAAGAGAGGTAAAAGTTGAGTTCTTAAGAGAAGAGTTCTTTCAAAAAAAAATTTCATTGACATAAACTTCATTAGAAAACATGTATATCCAATTAAGGGAAATAAAATGATGAACAAATGAACTTTAAGGAGTGAAAATATCAAATATGTAGTGAAAGAGCTAGAACCCGAAGGATGAATGTTGGGTTCGAGAATTTCCCCATACCGTGTACCCGAATGCTTCCTTCTCATTAATGTCCTGTATAATGACATTATATTCATTAATTAGAAATCCATAACAATTTTTACATTAATAGGGTTTATTTTGGTTTCATTATTTCATTTTATGTTCCTCTTGATGACTTATAGATTTTAAAAACATTGTTCGGGGATGTTCGTTTATATTGTTTTTCTTGGGTTGTTCACTTGTATTCATAAATTGAAGTTCGGGTAGAACATAGGTAAACAAAAATAAATGGTATTACATGTCATTAATGATATTAAAATATTTTTAATAATATTATAATGAATTATATTAGATCCATGTGGATGAATCATTAGAAAAGAATTAAATGATGGTTATTTGGGTAAATTTGGGCAGTTTTTGGATCACAACGAACTTGTTTTAACTTATCACTTAGTAATATGGCCATAGGTTATTTACATAATATTAAATAGGAAATAAAACATATAAAATATTATGTTTCAACCATATAAATGGTTTCACGACCAGATATGAATGTAGAAATGGAATAAGAGAGGATGTTGTTCTTGAAGGTGATAAATTAACACCTCACGATCAACGTTCTCTTTCATAAAATAAAATGAAGAGGGAAATGGGGTTGGATGATAAAATATCCCATTATAATCATAAAATTATAGTATATGAATAATACTATAGTTACAATACAATTTGGATTAATATAGGTGGGGAGAGATCAAGAAATGAGCATGAAATTTAAAAGAAATTAAAGTAGAAGAGGGAGGGAAATTACCTCTTGAATCCTTATCTTGAGAACCACTTTAATGTCCTAAGCTTGGTCATTTGATGATACTAGAATCGCTTGGATGTGTGGTAGGTGCTAGGGAAGGTGTTTGGTCAGAGTTTAGTGAAGGCTTGGAGCTTGAGAGGAGTGAAGAAATGAGGGTGTGAAGGGTGGGTTTTATATTAGAGGGGAGAGGGGTTTCCTTAATATAAAATTCATTGGTTTATTATTTCCCCACAAGACAAGGACTACCGAGTCTTGAATGACCAAGAATAGTAATTTTATAATGTAATCCCGAACCAAGTGGGCTTACATCAGCAGAGCATCACAAATGACCCTCTAATTAGCTTATTTAACTTATTTTATAAATTACGGTATTTCACTATTCGTCAAAAATTCTAGTATCTGAAAAAAATTCCAACAATTTACCCCAACCATTTATTGGTGTTTAGAAATCAAAAATGAAGTCCATTTTTAAAAACAATTGTTCTAAATATTAATATTTTTATATTTAATTAAAATCATAATTTACTTAAAAACGGTTTCTATGATTAAAACTGATTTTATTGTGCTTTCAGAAATTACGTAGGGTATTATAAAATTATATAAAAACTAAAAGACATTGATTCAATAATTTATGAATAAATTTTAGGGAAATAAATATTCTTTTAAATAAATTAATTAATTATAATTAATTATTTACAAATTAAAAATACAAAAACATTTACTAAGGTCAAATTGTCACTTTCTAAGATGTCTAAATTTTATTTTATTATTCATAGGTAAAGTTACTCTTATGGTGGATGATTTACTATTCATAAAGGTCATAATACTATTCATAAGGGTATGTTACTATTCATCGAAAGTTATTTTTTCTTCATTATACACCACAAATAATCTTGAACACAACCGTGTGTGTCAAATATTCAAAATTCCAAACATAGGAGTTAAAAACATATGTTTAAAGTTCAATTATCACTTAGTAGTTCATTATTTTTTGTTTTAATGACATAAATATAAGAAGGAAATTTTCCATTGAAATATATTGGGTTATTAAAATTACCTTATGATTTATGTCTTCTAGGCTACCAATAATAATTCCATGGATCGTGATTATGATATTAGATATGAAGAGTTTGATATTAATTTGTTAAGATCTAGTTTTCATACCCTTATGCTCAAGATTTTTCAATCATATCTCACTTTTTTACACTTAATACGCATATGAGATCACCAAATCTTATATTTACATTAATACGGTTATAAAAATTATTATTGGGTAGGAATAATAAATTTAATGATATTATTTGGAAACATTGAATATATTTCACTAATTTAGAAGATTTTGTTCAATTTTTTGTAAGATAAAAACAATTATTGTCATTGGTCATGTATTTTTATATTGTATGGAATATTTATCTAAAATGATATAATATAAATTTCTGTTAACAATGGGTCGCTATACCTAGTACACATCCCAAATATAGATTATGTGAGATTTTTATCGTCTAGGAATGATTATAATAAAATTAAAAAACTATTAATCCTATTATATATTGTTAAATTAAATTAATTTAATTATAATTTCATTACACACACCAAATCTTATTATTGTAACACATACTAAATAAATTTAAATTTATATTCTATAAATATATATCTACCCCATAGTACATAAAATCTATCATAATCATTTCTATATAATGAAGTTATCCTTACATTAGATCACATGTTCCCTTATCTTTGTCATTTATTCTTCATGTTGTATACCACATATTAATATCAAATGATTCTATATTCCAATCAAAAGAATTCATTCCTTATTATTGTGGGCTCCAAAATCATTAATAAATTTCATAGTAAAACTAAAACCCCTCATTTGGGACTGAAATATTATATAACCCCATTACATTTACATTTCAGACAAGGTTACCCCTTAATATTAATTTCTAATTGGACATGGGTTTGGTAACTAATACTGATGTTGTATGAAATTAATTGTGGTTAGAATTAACCTCATTCAGAAACTGAATGAAGATCATCAAAACAATATTAATTAAAATGACTAATATTAATAACAATCATCAAAAAAAGATCTCGTGTGACATTAATTTCATCCAAGTTCAAAAAGGAATATAAAATCTAAACTATCCACAATGAAATAAATAAAATAATAATGAAACAAGTTATTTATCCAAAATGATACCACAGTAAAGACACTTGATAATATTTTTTATCCTAATTTCCATCACCATATTAAAAACTATTATATATATATATTGAAGTGATAATATAATATACATTGTTTCTTCCCCCACATAATCCCTCATGGAAATGTAGAAGAGGCATGATATAGATTCAGTGATTAAATGGTGAACCTAACTTATTCCAGTTCCCATATAAACTTATAATTCAATTCTTACAACAATAATAGTTTAATTGTCTAATTATATTACCAAAATACAATAAAATTATTAAATTTTTTAAATAAACATAACCCATGCCCAATTTACCTTTAATAAAGTCAATATTATAACCCAAATACATACATTATATGGATCCCATTATATATCATTTCTATATACCATACAATATCATAACCATAATCATTTAATATAATTTTATTCAAAAACCACAATTTAAAAAATAAAACTTCAAATATTAACATAACATCGAATAATTATAATACTATGAGTGGCGTAGTATTTAACTATCCATTTCCACAATATCCTATATATTTTGGGTTTTATTTGTAACTATAACCTCTTATGGGTGTTGTTAGATTATTAAAATCAACTAATGAGAGAGATATATATTAAACGAATTTTACTACCTATGAAATATCACCTCTAACAATCCTAGTAAAAATGGCATCCCTTGTATAGAATTCCCCAAGGTGAATCAAATAACACCTTATGATTTTTGAATATGAAATAAAAATTTGAGAATCATAAAATATTTTATTAGTTCAATGATGTTTTAAAAATAAACAAATCACCACATCATCCATTTACCAATGTTTATATTTTGGTTATATATTTAATTATTTATTCCACAACACAATTGATATTCGTATTTATTAGTTAATCCAATAATTATTTTAATATTTGTATCCATATATATTTATATGGAATTACTAACTATCAGCATATAATTACATCAGTCTTATAACAATAACAATTCATCAATGAAACATTACCCAATATTTAACACTACTACATATCACATAAATGTTTCATACATCATAGTATTTATAAAAATGGTCACAATATAATATCATGTACCACCCTAACTACATTAAAATAAATAAGATATATAATTTTATAAAATCAATCTAACCAATCTAATACAAGAAAAAAATCATAAATACTTCATTCTAATTTTAATTAAGAAAATGAAATCCCAATCACTAATTGAAATCAATTCTTATGTAAACACAGAAACATTTAAAAATATTTTGTTCTTTATTCCATAAAATAAATGAATAATATATATATGTATTCAATTTGGTTTCTACATTACCTATTTAACAAATGTATCAATTAAAGATTATATTTATAAATATTAAAATTTAATTGAATAAAAACAATCCAGAATATATAACTTCTTCTCATGAAAATTTGAACAAAAATAGAGAAAATAAAGAGTTAATTACTTATTAATCACTTAGGTTATATGTTTTTATTCTTACATAAATAGAACTCATTTGACCACTATAATGGCTAAGTATAAATATTAATAATATTTGTTTTTGAGAATAGTGATAACATCCATTTCTGGATAGTTCAAACCATAATTTAATAAAATATAATTAATAGGGGTTATTCTTGAATATGGAATTTATACAAAAAACTCTAGAGATATTTTAGTTTCTAAAATATAAAATCATGAGATATATATAATGAAACACCAACATAGATATTCAAACATCAATAAGAATTTGAATATCAGTTTTCAATAGAGATTAAGAATATATTCTTCACATTAATAAATCAATCATCAAAATTACGAAATGAATCACCTCTTATAGACCACACAAAATGTTTCTATTCATTAATTAGGATGTCTCAAGGGTAATATGGAAATATGACCATTATATAATAATAAAAAACACAATAAATACTTAGAAAAACAGAAAAATCGATATTTATTTAGAGTTAATCATCTAATATTCACAATTTAATGATCTCGACAATTAGATAATATTATTTTCAGTAGCCGTAATTGTTCTTAGCTGTCAATTTCTCTTCCCTTCCCTATTATTACCACATAATAAAGAAAAGTTTACAAAATACACAATACAAACACTTATATCATTAACTTAAATTTTATAAATAGATTGAAAATATAATAAACACTATCCTTGATGTAAATTAATATAAATATTATTCATTAGTTTTGCTCAGTTCCATATAATCACCATTGATGTCTTGTCAAAATAAAAAGGATTTAGTTCTGATGAAAATATTATAAACCACTATGATACATCCCTAAAAGCATGATAAATTTTACTTTATCACTAACGATGCCACTGTGAGGTGATACAATGTTTTTTTTAATTTCAAACCCTCTAAACTGATTTAAAATTAATGGAAAATTATTGTACTCATAGATACACCATATTTTAATAGTTTCCATCTCAATATTCAATTACAACCTTAGGTATTTCTTATATATGGTAAAATTAATGGGACCTCAACTAAAAAAATTCATTACCATAACAGGATTTCAAATATGCAATACGAGACACTGTATTTATTCTGACTAATGTACATTAATATTCTCTATTTATCCATCAACATGGAACTAAACAGATAACATTTAATCATTTATTAAAGTATACTTCTGATTTGAATATAAATCTTTCATCATAATCCATAATATAATATTGAATCCCCATAGCTAAAAATGGTTTTTCAATAATACATCATCATCAATATGGTATAGATTACATTATTTTAATATTCACTCCCCATTTTTAGTGATAATAAAATTGATTATGTGATTTATATAACACTAGGTTGTATATGTTCATTCATTCTCTCATTCAATTCTATACATTACAATTTTTATTCAAATATATTTCAAAAAATTCCAATTGTCTTATTGAAATATATATATTTAAAACACATGAATTTATTTTAGTATGAATATGATTCTTATTTTCTTGATGAAATATACTATGAATGAAAAAAATAACACTAACTTCATATTTATCTACAACAAAAATTCCCCCCTCCAATTAAAAATTTTTAGGGTATTGTTAGGAATTTTTGGTGTTTTGGTAGTGTTTGTAATCAGTCGATCAATATAATGAAGAAAGAAAGAATGATGGGAAAGATGATGAATGTGAATTTTGATTGAAAAAGGATTAAATATTTTTTTAGTAAGATTCATAGTTTATCATATTGCTCTATTGATAAAAATGACAAAAAATCATAGAAATAAAATTCCCTAGTGTAATTATGAATCACATTGTTTTTGGAAGGGCCGTTATTGGATTAAAAAGAATCAAACTTATATTTTTCAAAAGAACCAAACAATGTTTTTTTAAATAATTATACTCACTATGAATTTCTATCATAATGAGTGGATTTTTTTGAAAAGAGTTTTTCTGATCGGACTCACATCGGGTCCAATAAAAAGGTGAGAAAATATTTCTGGCAGTAAATGGACATCAGAGTCTCTCTGAATATTATGTAATAGAATTGTTTATTTTCATGAATAATCAGATTCTATGTGAGTGCGATGAATTAATTATGAAATTTTATTTATGGTTTTTAATGCGTATAAATCTCTAGTTTAATCGAGATCTTATGATTCATGATTTATGGGAGAAAAGAGGAGTGAATAGATTGGTGGTGCCAATTGAGAGGTTGTGCCAATTAAATTGTGGTGCCAAATGAAATGGTGGTTCCAATTGAAAAGAAGTGACACCGATTATTTTTAAAAAATAATCCTATCAAGGTTTCTGAGTGAATGTACTGATACCGACTTTTTTTCAAAACAATCAAATATATGTGAAAGAAGATTAAGAGGAGGTGTTGATTTACTATGGAAACCTATCTTCCATCAGATGATATTAAAATATTTCATACCCAGAATGATCATATCTAGGATGACTGCAGTCATAAATGATCATAACTAGAAGTGACAGTATTAAGAAATGATCATACTCAAGGCTATCACACTCAGAAAGATCACACTCTATATATCGTAATCAAAATGAGTTGAATTTCTATTTTAATGTCTGAAGGAATATAAAGATGAACTCTAATTTACTCTCAAACATCATTTTCTTTTCTTCCAAGAGAATATGTGAAGAATATGGTTACAAATGCATTCAACCATTTTTAAAGTGTAGAATTACTATTTTTGGATGAATTGTTCAAAGAAAATATATTGGAGAATGATTTGTCATGGGTGAAATTATTATTCAAATACAACATTTTGATTCAAATCAGTTCTGAGAATCATATTCAACAATCAATTTGACACACTCAGATTCAAAATATCAGGCACAATAGTTGTAATAAAACATGAAATTGAAATTCATGTCTAGAGAAGAAAAAGATGATTTTTTAATAAGACTACAGAAGAATCAATAAGAATTAGCAAAGTCGTAATTTCATTATGATTTTAGGAGAAATTCAGGATTGGTTGAAGATAGGTGAATGGGAATGTGTTTTGTGATTCCTCACTAAACTTGTTTTGGGTCACCAATAAAAGGTGAAAAGTACACTCTACTTCAATAATGTTGGAGTATTGTTCACCACAAAAGAGAGAGAATATATATGTTTTAACTGAGAGATAATGATACCATTTTGATCCTGTATTGAAGATATTGTGATGGATATGTGAAAGGTATGTGGCACAATTACAGTGTTTTATTTTATAATCATTATACTTAGGATTTATCATACTTAGATGGTTATTGTATTTAACATGTTATTTGTATTTGGGTGATCATCATATCAGGATGAATTAATCAGCTTTAGGATTTCCGTATTGGGTTTCCTATAATGAGGAAGAACCGTAATTAGTTTTATCGTACTCTTTGATTTTTATTGTTCTGATTCAAATTTATCATATTCAACCATAAAATCGTGACGATATAATTTTTTTAGGGATATTCAGATTTGAGAAATCCAACTAAAAAAACTGGATTGAGTTTTCAAAACAATGTCTAGGTGGTCCTTTCCTTTGATATATGTAACAAATTGATGAATTATGTTTCAATTAAAAATATTTTTTGAATTGAAAAGAAGCACAGGTAACATGATTTGTTACATAGTGGTTGTTTCACCATATTTGTGCTATGTGGGTGTACGTGCACTTGGAAATTGTTTTAAAAGTTCAACAAAAGTTTATGGGTATATCATACTCATTGTAATAAAAGGAATCATTTCTACTGGATTTTATTGTATTTCATTGTCTAAGAATCATACATAATATGTAGCTATTTTTATTATATAGTGAACATGTTAAATCATTGTGGTCTTTTGGATGTGTGTTTGAATTTATTTTAGAAGTGAATTGAATCTTTAACATGAAGTATTGGTTTTTTCAATTGTAACATGAATGAAAAAGGTATCACTAATTCACCCCCTCTATATGGATATAAATAAAATGACTAGAGACGATTAAATGGTATTTGAGAAGAAGTTTCCCATCTCTCATTCTTTGATAATGTATTTTATGAAGAAGTTGTAATTGTGAATTTCAGTTGGGTGAACATTAAGGGTATCTTTATCATAAATGATCAGAATAACAATATCTAGAAGGGAATAATTCATACATATATTTTGTCTCTTGGGTATGACATTTCAAGATATTTTAAGGATTATTTACCTCCTTGTATTGATATTTATCCCCTCACTATGACGGATTAGGAAAATGTTGAGATTGATAGAGGATCGAACAATGATTTACTCTCATAGATATATGAAAGTGATTTTGGTAGAGAAAAAGGAGTTTCAAAAACAAAGGTAATTTTGGAAATGTTGTACAAAATTTATGAAGGCCATACAAAATTGATGAAGGAAATTTTACAAATATGGAGATTAAAGTATGAATATCTCATTATGGGTGATCATGAATTTTTTTATGACTTTTTTACAGAGGTAAATTACATTATGATCACTATTCTATGTACTTCTAAAAATATAGAATATTAAATTATTTTTGAAATGATCTTGAGAATCCATCTAGTCAAATTTTATGTGAAATTTTCTACATAAAAAGATAGAGATTCTAATTTAATATTTATGGATGGTTATCATAGTACTCTCAGTACATAATAAATGATAATGGATAATGATATAAAGGGAATAATTTGATAGTGAAATTTATTTCCAGGCTACTAAAAAATAAAATTTATAGGGATTTCGGATGAAGACAAACCTTTAGATTCTGATTCTGAAAAAGAGGAATGTAAAAAACAAGATGAAATTTATTCCATGTTTTCTATGAATGTGAAAAGAGTTATATAATTTTTAAAATTTAATCTTCTTTTAATTTTTTGTGGATGTAGAGACACTAGGAATTGTTTTCCAATTTTCCTTGTAAAGATAATGAAGATTAATGTGATGAATAAAAATGTAATGAAGAATATGTAATTCCAAGAAGATCATTGAAGAAAATGAGTGATACAGAAAAGTTCTATTCGAAAAGGAAAGATATGAATATATCTATATTCAAAAATAAAAACATCTTTTCTCAAGAAGATGATAGTGATGAGGTCAAAAATTATGTTTAAGATAACATATTTATTACAATATTGGATAATGAAAGTTCTTTTAGTAGTAAACGTATTTGTTATGATGATGAAAAAAAATTTGAAGATGAACATGAAAAATATATTTATAATACTAGTGAAAATACATATATTGCATCATTGAATGACGAAAATTCAGATGTGGCATATTTGATGAAGAAGGAACTCAATGTAAAGTGATGTTAAAAGAAGAGTTGAAACAATGTTTGAGAATGAATAGAATACATGAAAAGACAAAAATGATGGAAGATTAATATTCCTCAACAAGGAATAAAGAATGTTTTTTGGATGAGAAAGAAATTCTGGTAAGATAGTTCGATGATGTGATGAAATATATTGAGGATGAAAATAATCATAATCATAATCTGAAGGTTAATATTTTGTCAAAAGAAGAAGATTTTAAACTTTTCCAACCAAAATAATATGATGTTGAAGACAAAAGTAATAGTATCAAAAACAATATCCCAAAATAATGATTATTTTATCTTAATGACAAACCTGATAAGGTTCAATCAAATTTACCTTTAATTGCTGAGATAGAAGGTAGAGTTGTTTAAGAAATAAATAATTCTAGGAAAGTCATGTATGTTACCAATAAAAAAATAGTTTGAAATTCTTGATTTTAAAATATCCTTGAGTCTAAAATTGTATCGAAAAATCTAGAATCGATAAAGGATTCCAATAAATATGGTTGCAATAATGCTCAAAATAATATAAATACACATATATATTATTGATAAGTCAGTCACCCAGGGAAGAAAGAATATATGGTTGCTGAGAATCATATTCAAAAGACTAATTAGTATAGATTTTTCAAATGAAAATACAGTTTTGATGGATATTTATGGTATTATGGTGGTTTTGGGAACATAGAGAATATGTGCTGGTTCAACCTTCAAAATTTCTATAATCACAAATTTTATTAAAGAAGAAGGATGAGGAATATTCAATCTCTACAAATAAAATTTTTTAATACAGTTTTAGTAATAAACATGATAAGAATGCAGCAAGGATTTAAAAGATTTTCCAACCCCCATAAACTATTTTTTATGTTGTAAAAAACATGTAAACCTTGTGAATGGATTCCCAATTTAGCTACCAGAACAACAAAGTTTCTAATCAATTCTCATAAGATGAATGTTTTTTAAGTTAATAAAGACATATCAACTAGGTTTAATAAGAAGATGTGATTATTTTCATTTTTAGAACAAAAATAATTGGATAAAAATTTAGAGGAAGCACCAAATAAAGTGAAATAAGAGATGAAGAAACAAAAATCAAATGATATAAGAGATTTTGATATAATGGTATCAATAGATTTTGGATACGTGGAAGTAGGGAATGATATTAATTTTTTCAACTATCATTCCATAATAAAAGACATGCATGAGAAAAAAATTACAAGTTAATTGTAAAAAATATGTATATAAAGATGAATAAAATTTGAAATCATCAAAAAAAGATTCAAATGAAATGAATGATGCTGTAACAAATGTAGGAATGGTGTACTTAAGGAAGAAAGCACATAAAATGGAAATTCCAAGACAAATAATATAATGGAAAGAATGACATAAGAATCTCTGTCTATTTTCAATTTCTAATAAAAAATATAGGTTCTAATTATTCTAAAAAATCATTGAATACTTGTGTAAACATGCAGTGAATTGAAGGAGATAAAATATGGAAGGTGGAATTAATGAGATACATTATATTCTTAAATAATATTGTAACAAGTTTGAAAAGAATACGTGGTTTGGAAAAGTTATTTTTATACACATGAACATTTTAATATGTTTGATCGGATTGGTGAAGGATACGTTGATCTTGATCAAATTCTATCATAGACATCCATGATCATGAGAATGTTGGAAGAAGCATGAAAAGTGTATTACATGAAAATTGTGTACTGAACATCAATGATCACAATGATTTTACACTTGTTTTCTCTATTGGGTTCTACCACATGGACTTGTAGGTTTTTAGTTAAAAGTGATTTTTTTAGAAAATTACATGATACCTATGTTGAAGAAAGGTTTTAACCCCTTGAAATGGAGATAATTTGTCAATAATGGAAAACATATCATGATGTTCTCTTTGAATTTGATTTTAAATAATGGGGGAGATAAAAGAAATAGGGATATCTAGATAGGATTAGAGGGAATAAAATTTAATAATATATTCAATTTTTTATGTTATTGATGTGGGTATTGAAGAAAAATACCATGGAGGAGATTTTGTGAAACATGTTCTGTTTTGGTTTTATTTGATGTCAATCTATCTATATGATGAGGAATAAAAGGATGATGGGAAAGATGATGAATGAGAATTTGAATTTAATAGGATTTTATAATATTTTCAAACATATTTGTAAGATTTCATATTGGGATATTGAAAAAATGTCAGAAATGATTGGAAAAAGAATTCTTCATCATAATTATAAACCATTTTATCAGACTTTTTTATGGAATTGGAATCCTGGTGAATGTTGTCCATAGTTAAAAGATATAATTTTGAATGGAGTGTTTCTGATCAAACTCACCTCAGGTCTGAATTGAAGTGAAAATATTTTGACTAATGTAAATGGATATTAGATTCAATTTGAATATGATGATAGAGAATTGATTTTTATAAAGAATCATAGTCTCTGTGACTACAATGAATAAATTATTATGATTCATTATTTATTTTTATTTCATATATATTAGGAATTTATTTGAGAACAAATGATCCAAGAATAATGGAATAAAGGGGGTGTGAAATAAATAGTTGTGCCAATTGAGAAGTGGTGTTGATTTAAAGGTGGAGCCGATTGAAAATATGTTGACACCGATTGTTATCAAAACAATCATATTCAGGTGGTATATTGGAGGAAGTGATACCAATTTTTTTTCAAAACAATCCTATACAGTTGATAGAAGATTAAAATGTAGTAACAATTTACTATAGCACTCTATATTCTCTCGAATGATATAAACAAATTTCATACCAATAATGATCGTATCAAAGATGACCGACATAAGAAATGATCGTACCAAAAAATGATCATATCTAGAGATGATCGTACTCAGAAAAAACATAGTAAAAAGATCTTATTCAATATATAATAACAAGAATGAGTTGACTAGATATTTTAATTACTGAAGGAAGATACATATAAACACTGATTTACTCTCAAATTTTTCTTTTTATATGGTCAAGAGAATAAGTTAATAGGATGATCAAAAGTAAAGTAACCCAATTAAAAAGGTTGAATTAGTATGTTGGGATTATTTGTTTGATGAAAACTGATTGTTGAATGATTTTCAAATGGAGAGATTATTTTTCAAAGACATTACTTTGATTAAAATAAATTCTAAGAAGTTTATTCAGTAATCAGATTGAAAAAGTTGATATTAATAAATTGGATTCAGTAGTTGTAATCCTACAAACAATTTTAATGATAGTCTGGAGAAGATGGAGATTAAGATCAAATAAAAATTGATAAGTATTAATGAAGTCATAATTTATCTTATATTTTAGGAGAATTTCAGATATGTTTGATTTTTTAAGAGTGGGAAATTTTTTTGGGGTTCTCACCTAATTTTATTTTGAGTGACCTATAAAAAGTGAAAACTGCGTTATACATGACAAATAATGAAGTAGAATTCCCAAATACAATGAGAGAATCCTTGAGTATTCAGTCATAGGAAGGGATGCCGTTTTGATATTTTATGGAATAAGTTTTAGTGATTATTTTAAAGAGAATAGAAAAGATCACAATTTTTTATTCATATGATCAATATATTTTGGATTTATCATACTTACATAGTCATAAAATTTGGATTATCATTTGTATTTGGATGATCATCATATTGGGATGAATTAATCAGCCTCGGGAATTTTTATTGGTTTTCCCAAACTGAGGAATAATCATTCTATATTTTATTGTACTTAATGATTTTTATGGTGCTGATTCAATTCTATTGTATTATATAAAAAAATTTAATAGATTGAGTTGTATTAGGGAGAATTGGAATATGAAAATTAGACATAGGAAAATCAGGATAATTTCTTATAATAATTAATATGAGGTTCATTACTCTCATCTAGGTATGTAATTAAAGAATTGTATTTCAATTGAATACATTTTTTGAATTGAAATGAATCATATGTAATATAAGTTATTATACAGAGGTTTTTTTCCACATTTGTACTAAGAGGGTGCACACAGACATGTGGATTTTTTTCAAAGTGTATCATGAGTTTTGGCTATATCCTAATCATTATTACCAAATGATTGTTTTCTAGTGGATTTTATGGTATTGGAATGTCTAAAATCCAAACCAAATATGTAGCTATTATTATTGAATATTGAACATTTTAAATCATTATGTTCTCATGGATGTTTGTTTGAATTGATTTAAAAATGTCAATGAATCTTTAATATGATGTTATGGTTGTTTCAATGGAATCATAAATGAAAAAAATATCATTGATTCACCCATCCCCATCCTAGTGATACAAAAATAGTAACAGGGAACTTACCTGTATCATTATCTTTCATAAATAATATTTTTTATAATAATATACCTATTTTTAATTTGTTTTCAACAAATAAAATTTAATACACTATAAAAAATATAATTCAATCATGATTAAATCATTCAAAATATAAATAAAATTTTTCAATATTTTATGTACAAACAATAAATAATATTTTATAATATTTATTTATGAATAACAGATTTTCACTTCTAGATAGTTACATTTACTTAAAACACTCTTATTTTATTTCAAAAAAATATTTTACATATTATAAATAATCATTTCATCTACAAATACCCAATAAAATGTTATAATAGTTAACAAATTTATTCATTTCAAAAAAAATCTTCATTAAAATCATAGCTTCAAACAGACAAAAACATAGTACATGTTTATATTAAACACAATAATGTCCATTTTTATTATCTCCCACTAAATATAATATCACTAATAAAAATAAACATCCATCAATATGAAAGAATTATATCATTTGTTTTTGTTTCTATATGTCTCTCACTTTGATGGAAATTTTAGCACAACAAGTGAGTATGATTACATGAAACCATATCTCATATTTGAGAATATATAAGTTCAACTCCTATCACCAACCAATATTTATGAAATTGATTCATAAGATGTGGTTTTTCAAAATCAACTATTATATGTTCATTAATTGGAATACACTAAATGAAAATGAATAATTCTTCAAAATTTTCCTAGATAAATTTTATCTTATGTAAATGGAAATTTATTGAGAATATTGATCTATATTTTATGAACAATTAGTAAAACATAGTTTATCACAGCCATTTAAAAACTCTAACATCAATTTAACTTTCTAATATTCTTATTTTAACTTCATATAAATTATATGAGGTATTCCATATATAGTGGTTATATTTCCAACATCTATTTTACTTGGTGATATAGAATTATACATAATTGTATTCTATATAACACAACATTCCATTAGGTAAATATCTCTACCAATTAATGTCTAAAAATATCCAACAATAAAATCTAAATATAATTCCCCATAAAAAATAGATTAATATTTACTTTCCCATTATAGTGTAAACACATTCTATATTTACATTAATTTTACAGAAAACACATTTCACTATGATCAAATTTTTATTGCATACATTCACATTGATTCATTAAAGAAATATAACATAATATAACTAATCATGTTTGAAAGATATAAAATTCATAAAAAGCTAAAAAAGTATTCTAAATTATTTTTAATAGACCAAATTATTATACATATATTTTAGCATAATGGCCTCATTGCATTAATGTTAAAACTGGATTAATATCTTGTACTGAAATTTTATTCTATGATTTTAAATCATATATGTCTTGATATATAAAAATAAGATTCTTATAGTAAATAATTTATAAAATGAATAAGCACATAATGTATCCTAACATCAAAGTATAATACATCTCCTCCGCATGTGTGGAAAATTCCACAAAAAACCCTATTTTGGGATATATAAA
This sequence comes from Viscum album, assembly GCA_963277665.1. NCBI lineage: Eukaryota > Viridiplantae > Streptophyta > Magnoliopsida > Santalales > Viscaceae > Viscum > Viscum album. The sequence continues at coordinate 1,719,952,430 of OY728130.1, forward strand.
AATAATTATAATTGAATATAAGAATTCGAGACACCACTTTACATTTTTTAATGTAGAAGTTTTTATACACTCATCCATTATTAATTAGTTGTTATATTAAAAATATTTAATGACTAAAAAACCATTTTAAGAAGGTTTTTCAAAACCAAATATTTTCTCATCCAACCTAGATGAACATATTCACACATCACCATAAACCAAGACCTGGGTTTCTCAATGTACCCCACCTAATGCTATTAAACATTTATACAATATAATTTAACACACACTCAGAAATACATTTATCTCATATGAGCATTACTAGAATGAATTTTTTCATTTCTTTTCTATTAAAAGGTGGTGAAATTATCTCATCAATTTTAATTCTCTTAACCAAGGAATGTCATTTTCAAATAGGCGTTTCCTTAATCCCAGTCACTTTTTATTTCTCATTATACATATTATGTAACTCTCATATTATTCTAATGGAAATATTTTTTTCATTTATTTGTAATATAGCCACATTTATTTTTCTTTAAAATATAATAAATTTAAATAATTATTGAATTAAACCAGTCAAATTGATTTAATAATTCACTCACACTACTAATTTTGAATTTACAATTGAATGTTTTATGCATTAATTTTTTCAAAGATAGATTTTCATAATGAAAACATCCGTGATAAATAATAATTTATTAACCTACACATTCATCATTTACCATATCGTGAAGCAAATTTTTTTCATTTTACAGCTCATTATATGATTGAATTAGTATTTCCTCTATTCCCATCACAACATATTCAATAATACAATAATATTTTTCTTCTTGTCTAATTATTTCAGAATATTATACCTTGTCTTTAAAAGGTTTTCCTTCTTTAATTAGTCCTAGTAAATAATTTCCAGAAAAATTTAAAATGTAATCATTAAAATTATCTAATTATTTTTTGTTATAGAATTAATATACTCTTTTATTTTGTCTCTATCTGTAACACAAAAGGTTTTTAACCGATATTTTCATTAAAATATATCTAGCATGTTAAAGAATCTATTTATATGAGTTGTATAAGTTTTAAAAATTTTATTATTTTTAATATTAATATCATAAAAAAATATTTTTTAGACTCATGAAATGAGTTGAAAAATACATTAAGAAAAATTACAAAAAATTAAGTCAACATAATGATTACTAAATTAATTATTATTGGATAATCAATAATGTTCAGTTTAAGACCATTTCATTTATTATGTTTTTTAAAAATTGAAATTTCTCATATTTGAAGTATGATTTTTAATGAAATTATTATTTATCAAAAATACTATAAAAAAATAAAATTAATTTAATGAGTATCATTTTTATGGAATAATCATGAATTAATATTTATTCTTAAAAAAATTGTTCTAAGTATTTTCCATTATTAGTTATATGTTATATGTTATTAGATCAAAACTAATTTTTAATACTTCTATAAAATAGATTAAGTATAATGGTTTTAATTTTTGAAATTTTCATTTAATTTTTTTTATTATGCTAAATTAAAATTTTAGTCATTAAATTATGTAATTAAGGAAATTTTTTGACAATATGAGAGATAATAAAATCTTGTAAAATTGAAATATTAATGGGATAAGGTCCTAAAATACAAAAAATCATTCCATATAAATGTGTGGATACATGAATTATAAATTTAAAATCGTTATTGAAGATTTAATTTTTTTCCTTTTTTTCCACTATAACACCGCCATATTTCATAGTATGTTATTTTTCAAAATAATTCAACAAATTTCTCTACACACAACATTGAGTTCAAGCGCACCACGACTTACAAAACTAGCCTTTCAAAAGTGGTTCTGAATAGTATTAACATAATTTTGAACTTTATATAATCCTTATAATTTTAGAATCCATATTATGAATTTCTTAGACATAATGAAAAAAATAGAAATTCATTTTCTTAAGATAAAAGAATTATTTTTTAATTCAATTTTATAGCATTTTAATGGAGAACCATTTTTAAATCCAATATATGAAACTTTTATATATTCAATTTAAAAAAATAAACCTCTTCTTTATTATAAAGACATAATAATTTGGGTTCAATAAATTTTTTTTGTTTTTCTGATAACTTTCATATTTGGGTGATTAGTGAAAAATACTATATTTTAACTGAAAACAATTTTTTAATCAAAAAAATTGGTAGTTTTGAATTATTAATTCTAATTTTTTGGAAGTATAATAGATTTTAGTATTACCATTTGATCCAATTACATTCATTGGAAATAATTTTACTTTGAAATTGACCATAAATAAGTATCAATCTTTTATTAGTAATTATTTCTTAAAAACATGCTTTTTGGTTTTGACTACAAGAATTAATTTAAATTAATATATGTGACTTTTATGTATTGAATTTCGTAAAATAGACTTAATTTTTTAAATCATAATATCAAAATTATCTTATGGTGAAATTTTTGCTTTTTTTAAAAAATTCAATTTTTGATGAATTGTGAAAAACACTAAGTTATTGGTTAAAACATACATTTTATTTAAAAAATTATTTATTTTATTTAGAATTTATTTTAGGTCAAAATAGATTCATAATACTTATATAAATTCAATGTAATTCATTAGAGTCTGTTTATAATAATATAAGATATATAAAAATTTTATCAAACTTTTTAACGTCTTTTACCCACCTCCAAGGTGCATTTGCAAATTTACATAAAATATAATTTTACCGTATCTGTGAGTTGGATTTCAAAAATCAAAGAGACACAGTTGATATTAGTTTGTAAAATGTTGTTCAATAAGATGAAAATAATTATTGGTGAAAAGTATCTTTTTTACTTTTATTTTCCATGTATAAAAGTAAAAAAAAGTGTAATTAAGGGTAAGAATGATATTTTTATTTCCCAAAAAACATTTCCTAATTATATTGTATAAATTTAATTAGACCAAAAACAATATTATGAATAATATATGATCCTTTAGATCAACTTTAATTAGATTAAGACATTTATTATTATTTAATCAAAATAAGAGATGGATGTGTTAAATTCAATGTTTAATAACTAAACCATTTTTAATATAGGGATAAATATAAGATAAATACAACTGTAAATATTCATTAGAAAGATAAAACTATTTCCTATATAATGGTATTTAATTTATATTTTCTAGACATTTAATTATTTAAATTATTTATGACACAATGATAATGCAATAATTATTTAATTAATGAAATATTAATATAATTAATATTATAAATATCCAAATAAATGCCATTTGATACTTTTTTGTGAATTCAACTAATTTTTTAGGTTAATATGCCATGTTATGGTTGATTAAATGAATTTATTAAAAAGTAACAATTTATTTATAAATTTTTAAAAAACATAATACTAAATGGTATAAAAATTGACAAAAAACTGTTTTTAATACAAATATTATATTATTAATTGATATTCTATTCCTAAAAACCTATTGTTCGGCCAAAAGACATATATAATGATAGGTGTATCAATATTTAAACACTCGGGGTTCTGTTGTATGTTTATTGTATGTTTATTAACCATATAATATAGAACTACAAAGAGACATGGTAAATTTCAAATTATTTAACTAAGAGTTAAATCTAAAAGATAATGTTAATATAGTGACCCAAAACTATCTAAAACCTATTGAATGAGTAGTTTTTGACCCATACCCACGATAAACATTATATAATTCAATTTGGATCCATTAGAAAACGAAAATGATTTTATTATAAAATAATATATATAGCTTTTCCTAAGGTGCCCCCACCCCTCTTAAAAAAGGGCACTCCCCCTTCTCTCAAATTGACACCTTAAAAGAAATTTATCATGACCAACACCTACCCTAATACCCTCTAAACTATCCTACATTCATTCTAGAAGCAATAATTTTTTTATAAAGCCAACCTAAAGAGCCCATTTGATCAAATCAAAAGGAAGAACCTTAAGAAGAGGTAAATATTTCATCACCTCTTTCAAGTTCCTTTCTTCTTCAACTTCTTCTTTCTTTATTGTTTCCATTATAAAATAATATCTCAAGTATCCTATGTCACGACCCGTCCCCCCGGGGCCTGTGTTGTAACTACCCCAAGCCCGTCTTCCATAGGCCAGGGGCTGGGGACTAGCACCAAAGGCGTAAATCCCTATAACTGGGAATGCGTTTCCTTTATAAATGTAAACAAATACACAACTAGAGTACAAGAGGAAGAAATCACTAAGTACAGAAGTAAAAAAAGTGCTGAAAGTACAGAGGGTCCGGAAATACAAGCCCAATAGATAGGTACAACTACAACTAAAAGTAAAGTACAACAGAAAAGACAAGTAGCTGGAAGATGACACACAGCTCCTGGATCGTCGACTATGGATCCTACCTGAAGGGTAGGTACAGATGTCCTCCTCATCACTCCACATCCGATCGTATGTCTGTCTGTCTCCTCCGGGTATCGAATCATCATGAGATCCTTTTCCAGGTACCGTCTAGTCCTCGAATGCTCGACCTCCGTCAGCTCTGTCCGTCGTCTGCATCCAACACAACAAGCTGTGGGCATACCCCTTGCAGGGGTGAGTATATTGATACTCAGTAACGACCCCGAGACCCTCAAGGTCTCTCTAAATACAAAAAAGATAACCATAAAGTAGAATCTCAATAGATAACCCTTAATTAGGTATAAGCCTATACTTATACCTAAGTTATTAAGTAACCCATCTCAATCATTAGGAAAACACAAAGGGCATAGACTCACCTCCAACGATTTCTTCCTGGTTAGATGACCTGGTTTGAGATGACTTTTAAAACATTTGGAAACACACACGCAATCAGGGTTTTCATGCACAATGTCGAAAATCAGTTTTCAGGGTCCTGGTGTATGGATATGTCGGCCGCTCACACCAACACTGGACTCCATGAACTGAAAACCACATTCAGTACCCTTAACACTATTGGTTCACAGAAAGAAAATATCAGAGTCCTAAGTTCTGCGGTAGAACTGACCCCTCTAATACCAATTTTATTATCATATCCATCCTTAATTCATTTCCATCACAATACCCCACCGTTCTTTTATTCCCAAGTTCCACATATAAATTCATTTTCCACATTCCACATTTCCATTACTTTTCCCCACATATATAATCCACTACTAAACACTTTAATAATATTCACCACCAATCATTGTAGCCCCGCTGCCAAACATCAGATCACACAACAACACAAAAATTACCACTTCACTCATCCCATAACAAAACCAACCCAACACCAAAATGTTCATTATTCCATTATGTTGAACCGGGGGGGATCACACAAGGGTTCAGAGTTTTCATTTAGTCAACCATCATTACATTTATAACCAATTCCATATTATGTTGAAAATTCCAAGTACAATTAAATCAATTAAGATAGGGAAAAATTTAATTGTGCAAGAAAAGGCACCCAACGACCGTGATTTTCAGTAGATATAAGCCTATTCAATTTACAACATAATCACATAATAAAAAAAGATACAATAACAACATACACAATATTCCCCATCCCCGTTCATTAACAAGTTATTATCTTTATTTACTGGTTCAACAGTATCCCTTGAAAATAAGAGGATACCAACTCCGTATGATGCACAATTTAGAGATTTTTTTTTATTTACTATTGTGTTATGTGTATGGGAAAGGGAAATGTGAGGAAGTTGGGTTGGGGCCCCCACGAGACCCCACCTCCATAAAATTCCCAACACCCCCAATAAACACCCCCTCTAGCTTTAATGTGTAACTCATCCTCTCTCCCTCTTTAATTGCAAGTCAAATCAAACCAGGTCTGATCACAAGGTATAAATTGTTTGACCGTGTCATGATTGTTTCTTTCAGGATGCCTCCCCATGGACGACCAGATAGATCCCCCAGAGTGGTACATGCTGACATACCGCCGAGCGATGAGGCCTCAGTACAGGGCTCTATCCTAGATGAAGCACCAGTGGAGGCACCATCAGTACTACCAATCATTGGTCCACTGATGCCACTAGCCCCGGAAGTGGAGAGTTCACGCCACTTGAGCGCACCGCACGAGTTCCAGCACTAGAGGCCACCCAGGTTTAGGGGAGAGATAGACCCGCAGGCAGCTGAGGATTGGATGGAGGTTGTGGTGAGAGTCTTCAGGCTAGTGGGGACGCCAATAGACTTCATGGTGATCCTTACTGCCAGCCTCCTTTAGGCAGTAGAGGGAAGATGGTGGAGCCTGATACTCCAGATGCATGACGATGCATCACTTCTGTGGGCAGACTTTGAGAGCCTATTCTGGGCAGAGTGTGTATCAGCCACCCTTCGAGCGGTGCGGATCCAAGTTCTACATCATCTGTAGTAGGGCAGCATGAGTGTGGCTCAGTACTCAGCGAGGTTCACATACCTCTTGCGCTACTCTACAAACATGGTACAAGCCCCGTTCTTCAGGGCCCAAACCTTCGAGCATGGGATCATGAGAGATATTAGAGCTTCTTTTGTTTCTCACAGCATCCTGATGCAGACAGGGCTATTGGTGCTAGCCCTCTTAGTGGAGATGTTCCTTACTGAGCAGTCTCCAGCAACAGGACCCACCACTAGCCAGCATGCAGTAGATTCGTTTGCAGCGGGCAGTAGATATATGATGCAGAGGTCCAAGAGGACCAGACCTACTGGTGGCCGACTACAAGACTCGAGTTCAGTTGTGCGGGGAAACAGGGGTGGAGTTAGAGCCAGTCGTGCCATGAGTGGGAAGTGTTACACCTGCGGCGGGCTTGGTCGAATTCCACGTGACTGTCTGACCCGCCATACATATGATCAGAAGATATATGTAGAATCCCTTAGACAGAGGCAGAGGTTCAATCAGGGTAGACTACAAGGAGCAAGCGACCATGGCAGGGGAGTTGGCCGTGCAGCTGGAGGTGGATGATGCTTCGAGGTGTTGCAACAACCACCACCAGGAGGCCACCCCGACCGCAGGGAACAGATGGACATGGGAGAGCTCAGCTACAGGCAACAGAAGCATATTACTACAGAGCTCCGGAAACAGATGGACAAGATCGGGACTAGCTCCAGACATGGAGACTTTTGTTCTTGTTGCTTCTAGCTTTGTTGATGTTTGTTTGTAGATGCTTTGTGTCTTTGTACTTTGATCTGTAGTAATAAAGTACACCTTTCTTTGTGGCATTTACTTTCATGTCCTATGTTTTTGTTGTTACTAAGAGGTTCTGGTTTAAGAAAACCTCATTGACATGACCCTCACTTTTGAGATACCTACTGGAAGAGACCTAGTTACCACACACTGATGCCGACAGTGTGACTCAAACCTTGGAGGCGAGAGTAACGGTTGGATCTCTTGGTAGTAGCGTCGAGGCCTTACAACGTCATCCATGGTATGGATTAGTATCATCCATGTAAGGATTGACAGTATTAGGCAAAGAATGTGGTTCGTCCAGGGGATGAGACGAGATTTATCTTATCAGAAAAGAAGAAATCTTAACATCTCTTGTAGGACTAGAAAAGGTCCAAGTCACCCAAGAGTGGATGAGGATAGCTCAAATCCAACAAAAGACTTATACTGACAGGAGGTGGAGACAACTACAGTTCGAGGATGGCAGCCACATTTTCCTACAGGTCTCACCTCGATGCGAGTTACGAAGATTTGGTCAGGGTGGAAAGTTGTCTCCGCACTTCATGGGACCATTATAGGTCCTCAACGGGGTAGGCGAGGTGGTTTACCGCTTGACCCATCCACCTCAGTTGCACCGGGTGCACGAAATCTTCCACGTATCTCAGCTGAGGAGATATGAGCACGACTTGGCGCATGTCGTCAACCATGGGGGGTTGGACATTGGAGATGGTGTGACTTTTACGGAGGTCCCGGTGGAGATCGAGGATCGACAAGATCAGGTCCAATGTGGATGGTTGATTCCTCTAGTGCACATCATATGGCTGCACGGGAACCTCCAAGAGAGCACATGGGAGCAAGAGTCTCATATGCGAGCACAATACCCCTATTTGTTTCCCTAATTTTTTATGTAGCTTTACGGGGACATAAATCCCAGAGGTGGGAGTTATGTAAAGACCCCTAAATTTCAAATGATTTTTTTTAAATTCATTGGAATTTTAAAAGTACACAGTATTTGACGGCACCTGATTTTGAGACCCAGTGTGCCCGGAATAATTTCCTGAAATTTTTTTATGCTTAAATTAACGCGCGTAAGCAGTTTTCCGGAAAAAGTGGAATAAATCATAAACGGTTACTCAGATCAGAAATCTGATCACATCGTTGTGCTCAAGATGGCGGGTTTACCCTAGGCATGACTTAAGTTTAGTCATCACAGGCCTCCTGTGAGAAAACCCGAAAATGGAATAACCGTAAATAAAATAATAAAATAAGTTATTTATTTTTCAAATGATTATAACTAAGAAATGGTAAACCAAATTACAAATATGAGACCACCGCTGAACTCGTGATGGTATGATTCCTTTAAAGAAAAAAATAACTTTGGCCGGCACAAGCCACTTGAGAATGTCAGTTTTGGCCGAAAATAAAATAATTAAGTGAAAAGTATTTTATTGGAAAATTCATAACATCTAAAAGGTACCTTGAATTGAAAATCTGAGAGTACCGTTGAGTACGTTGGGGCATTTTTCCCCTAGGCAGAGCCTATCCTTGATCGCAGTGGGTCGAGGGTGACTGATAATAATTTTCCAAACTTTTTTTCAGGTACGTTCAGTAAACGTATGAGTGGCATTTTATAACTTTTGAACCAGTGCTCGGAATCGAATTCTGAGGGAACCGTTGAACTCATAGTGCCAAATTTTGCGTAAGAAGACCCTTTCAGGAGTTGTGTTTGCTCGGGAGGAGTTGTTAAAAATATGAGGGAAAATAATTTTCTGAAATTTTGTTAAGATTAAATTAACGCGCATAAGCAGTTTTCTGGAAAAAGTGGAATAACTCTAAAATGGTTACTCAGATCAGAAATACGAGGACATCGTTGTGCTCAGGATGGGGTGTTTACCCTAGTCGTGACTTATGTTTAGTCGACGTAGGCCACCTGTGAGAAAAACAGAAAATGGCATAACCGTAAATAAAATAATTAAAGAAGTTATTTTATTTTTCAAATGATTATAACTCACAAACGGTAATTCGGATTAAAAATCCAATACCACCACTGAACTCATGATGGTATACTTCCTTTAAGCAGATACTAACTTTGGCCGGCGCAAGCCACCTGAGAAACTTAGATTTTGGCCATAAATAAAATAATTAAGTGACAATTAATTTATTGTAAAATTCATAACATCTAAATGGTAACCTGAATTAAAAATCCGAGTGTACCATTGAGTTTTTTAGGGCATTTTTCTCATAGGCAGAGACTAAACATGACCGCAGTTAGTCGAGGGTGACTGATAATAATTTTCCGAACTTGTTTTCGGGTATGCTCAGTAAATGTACGAGCGGCATTTTATAACATTTGATCCACTGCTCGGAATCAAATTCCGATGGCACCTTTGAACTCATAGTGCTAATTTTGGCTTATGAAAACCCTTTCTGGAGTTTCTTTTTCTCGGGAAGATTTGTTAAAAATGTGAGGAATAAAAATAAAATTGGTCTTCCTCACATTTTTAACAACTCCTCCCGAGAAAACACAACTCCCGAAAGAGTCTCCTTAAGCATAAATCGGCACTGCGAGTTCAACGGTTTGCTTAGAATTTGATTCTGAGCACCGGTTCAAATGATATAAAATGTCGCTCGTACGTTTACTGAACGTACCTGAAAAGAAGTTCGGAAAATAATTATCAGTCACCCTCGACCAACTGAGGTCATTGTTTGGCTCTTCCTAGGAGAAACACACCCCAACGAACTCAATGGTACTCTCGTATTTTCAATTTGAGTTATCATTTAGAAGTTATCGATTTATCAATAAAATAATTGTCACTTAGATATTTTATTTATAGCCAAAGACTATCTTTATGAGGTGCCTTGTGCCGACCAAAGATAGTATCTTCATAAAGAAATAATACCCTCATGAGTTCAGCGGTGGTCTCATATTTTTAATCCGAGTTACCGTTTGTGAGTTATAATCATTTGAAAAATAAAATAACATATTTAACTATTTTATTTACGGTTATGCCATTTTCAGGTTTTCTCACATGAGGCTGGCACTGACTAAACATAAGTAACGCTTAGGGTAATCCCACCATCCTGAGCACAATGATGTCCTCATATTTCTGATCTGAGTAACTTTTTAATAGATATTCCACTTTTTCCGGAAAACTGCTTAAGCGTGTTCATTTAAGCTTAAAAAAATTTCAGAAAATTATTTCGGGCACACCGGGTCTCAGAATCAGGTGCTTTCAGAAACTGCGTACTCGTAAAATTCCAAAGAATTTTAAAAAAAATTCCCTCGAAATTTATGGGTCTTTACATCCTATATATACTGTGATATTATTATAAATATTGTACAACAATATTCATTATTCTATCCATCCTTTGAATGACATGTCACCATACAAGCGTACGTACGGCTTACCATCTCCACATCATGGTGTAATTTTTATTCAATAAATTATTATTTGTATGGATATAATAATGATATATAATTGATGTAAATAATAAATATAACAAGATAATGATTCTGAATATTTGATATAACATCCAATTATATATTATTCTAATATCAAAAGAATGATTTTGTTTCTTGTGCGTACGTACGGATTACAGTCTCCATGAGCGCGATGAGATTCATTCCCCATTATATCCATTAATGAATAATTTTCATAAGATTATTAAAAATACTTTTTAAAGACTTAATATTGTTCTGAATTTGAATAAGATACATCCTATCCAAAAAAACATCACATACAAAACAAATCATATAATGGATAATGAATCAGTCAACAACCTAAACAACGATAATACAAAGATATTATTAACAAAGAAATGATAAAAATCATATCTGATATCATATGACTGTATATGATTATTTTATAATTTAATACCAATTATTTCAACATTATACAGAAGTTTTACCTACCCCAACCAAGGGAAATTACAAGCTAAATATTAATTTCACAATCTCGTTATTATCCGAGGTTGTTTTTACATAAGTATCTACAGGGAAATATTTATTATCCATGTCCATGTTTCAGGAAAGTGTTTTCAAAAGATTCATTTATAGGAAATTTTTTACAAAACCATCATTCTAAATGTTTTGAATAAGTATTCTTATAAATCATTCTCATTATTGTCCATGTATTCAAAATGGGTTTTACAAATTTTTTATATAGAAATGAATGTTTTTAAAATGATAATTACATTCAAAAGTTTCAAAATGGTATGGGACACTTTGAATAAAAAATTCCATTAAATGTCATCCATTAAAAATTTTCATACTTTTAAATGTTATCATGAAAAGGGATATTTCTCTCAATGAGTTTCAAAAATAATTTTCATCTATGTCAACATCCATTGATAGATTTTAAACTTGTTTGAAGTTGATTTATTATTATACAAATATTCAACATTGTATTGAAGTTTTTGTGATATGTTTGATTGTGGATGTGTTATTTTTATACCATTCATGGTTTATAGATAATATATTGACATTTCGTATGCCAATTTTAATATGAATGTATATGTTATGTTTAAAACTTTTTATATGAGGAATGCATTGGACTTAGTAAGTGAAGGGTGGAGACCACTATAGCTCCTCGATGCATCGATAGGTCTTATAAGACAAACTAGTGTCTTAGACCAAGGCCATGATAAAATCTTATTTGTAGTCTGTGCACAAGGCCTTGACTATGTGGTTATGAAGTCTGCCATTATGCATTTCATCATTATGAAAGTGGATATTGATATTGAAAGTTATTATTCGACTAGTAGAATACCCATGTGAGAAAGTAAATGGCATTATTTTGATTTATATTGTCCATATTATGATGAAGTTTATGGATAAATTGATTTTATTTTAATTTTATACAATGCCTTAAGTGGTTATGCTTATTTATTAATGTTTCTGCTATATTGTTATTCTTAATAAGAATATGAGCTCACCCCTTTCTATGTTTTATGTTTCCTAGGCTATGAAAATGTATATTATGTCTGACCTATAGGGATAGTCTATGGGATCACAATGTTGTCTATGGAAACAATGTTTTTGTAGCTTTCCATTTTATGATGCAATGTAAACCTTATGAATATATCTAGTAATTTCAAGGATACTAATCTTATTTGTCTTTTAAAACATGATCATTTGTGATCATGCCAATGATACGTAATAATGAACTGACTTTGGGCTTCAGGGGTTGGGGCGTTATAGTTGGTATCCGATTAAGTATAGTAGAAACCATGGAAACTAGATTAAGATAAACTCTAATAAGAGAAAATATCCATATGATATACTTTGAGGATTTGTAAAGAAGAACTGTTTAGAATTTTGGTACTGTATTGATTTTGGGAGTTTTACAAGAAAATAAATCTATGACTAGATACGAGTAGGTAGAGGTGGCTCTGGAACATATGTACCTAGGGGTAAAACCCCAAAACACCGCTTAGATCTAGACTTGAATGGGAACTGTTGCGCGACAATGGGACATATTGCAATCTTAGTTACGACACTCCTGGGAGATATTCTTATGATAATTCTCATTTCATTACAAATCATTATGATGTATTTACGAGAATATACCTCCCCAAAGAAAATATTTTTATGATTATTGATTATATCCATAAACTATTGAATTTACGTTACGTATTTTAGGAGTTTGGAAATATTCATTACAATTTATAAACTGACCTATTATATGCCATTGTATATAAATGGTGCCCATTAGAAGGGATGTGAAATCTAGAAATACATAGTATCTAAAGAGTAATAAGGATGATATTTTTCATGGCATTAAGGTAACATTTAGAAAGGAAATTGTCTCCCATGTATTCTCAACTTATGAAGAAATATTATATTGTTTTCTTAAGATATGTAATGAATTCTACGAGTGTTTTTTCTTTGATGGGAAGAAAGAGAATAAAAGGACGAAATAGAGAAAGATGGATAATGGAAAGAGGGAAAAGAAGGATTTTCCTATATGTGATAACTGTGAAAAGAATCACCTTGGAAAATTCTTAAAGGGAATGAGAGTTTGTTATTAATGTGGATAAAAAGGACACCATGTATATGATTTCAAGGGTAAGAAAAAAGATTCAAATGTACAATGCTTCATCTACAAAGAGTTGGGACACTACGCGAATCAATGTCCAAATCATTAGGGTATACACCAAATACTGATATTAGATAATAATAACGTTAGGATACTACCAATTAGGAAGAGGAATGATTATATTTCTTACGTTGTTATTAAAGTATTTTTTCGTTTGAGTATTGTATTAATGTTTTACATTTTATAATAATTATAGTGTATATAAGGATTGCACTACAGTACTATTTAATTTAGGACTTGAGATTGTGTGGAACCAATAAATGTGGCTCAATAGCAGGTTAATTTTTTTGAAAATATATCGTTGAAGGAAAGATAAACCATAATAGGGTTGTGATATCTAGGTATTGATTTTTGGAATAATACATGATTTATTTGTATAAATTATATTAAATATTTGTGAATGCCTTGAAACTGATTAATGATTTGTATATTCTATCATTGTTAGAGTTTACAACATTTTTGTACCAAAAGAGTATATCTAGTATTCAATAATGAATAAGGGAGAATTATGCCATCAATAAGGTTTTATGGTAATTCAGGATGTTGCATTGTTTTAAAAGAATACATGATGAAGGTGTTCACATGTTATTACGTGGAAAAAAGGATTTTTATTGTGTTTACCCTCCTTATAAATTTTGGACTGTGATTTTGGAGAGATGTATTTTTGATAATTCTAGTTTGAGATTATTTTTGGATTGCCATAAAAATGACAACCCGAAGGTCGGGCGGCAACCAGTCACATACGACAAAGCCGTGAGACTTGAACCCGCAACTGAAGGGCGAAAAGGGTGTATCACCTACCACTAGCCCAAATTATGTCATGTATTGAATAATGTAGTTTTTTAAACATCTTGGTAGATGAACTATAAATTCATTTTTTGGAACGCTATATGAATAGGATAAATAGAATATTTTGAAGGTCTATTATCTTTTAGAGTGAAAGATGAGTTTCAGGCAGAATTTAGTTAAAAGATGGAACTCTACATGTTGAGTACATATTTTTTTCTTCACTTATTCAATGATGAAATTAATTTGTAAAATTTAGGTAAGGGATATTAAAACTAAAAATCTGTTATCCTGATACCTTATGTTTTATTTAACAAATAATTTATTAAATAATCATATATTGATGGCTTTAAGGCCCTAAATTCTAAAATTTATTGTGACTGATCTACTCAATAACTCCATATATATATTTAAATTTTTTCCCCAATTATGTGTCCCATATTTCCTCCAATGTTCGCAGAATCGAGAACATAATTTGGTGGTGACTTATTCATTCCCGTTTTCTTCTTAATAAGACTAAATTTTATTAACCCAATTTCCGATATGGGTTTTCCCACAATGGTATTTTCTATTTTGAACCTTTTATTTTCAAAGAACAATTTTAAATTGTGAGGATGAAATTTATTGAAGGAGTGAATAATGTAACACCCCCTGATTTCATAGTATGTTATGGTTTTCAATGTAATTCAATAAAATTCACTACATAGAACACCGAGTTCAAGCACACCACGACTTACCAATCTAGCAATTCAAAAGTGGTTATGAATAATTTTAACTGAATTTTGATCTTTATACAATTATTATAATTTTAGAATCCATATTATATGATTCTTAGACATAATGAAAAAAATCAATTTTTTCAGATAAAAGAAGCATTTAAAAAAATGCAATTTTACTTCCTTTTAAAGGCGAACCATTCTTAAATACAATATCATAATCATTTATATATTCAATTTGACAAAATAAACTACTTCCTTACAATGGGGACATGAAAATTGACTTTCAGAAACAAAAATTGGTGTTTTTTTGATAACATTCATATTTGGGGTGAATAGTGAAAAATAATATATTTTAACTGAAAACAATATTTTTAATCAATATAATTTGTAGTGTTAAATTATACACATTAATGGTTTGGAAGAATAAATTTATTATATTTTTACCATTTAATTCAATTTCATTCATTGGAAATAATATTATTTGGAAATTGAAAATAAACAAGTATCAATCTTTTGTTAGTTATTATTTTTTAAAAACACGCATTTTGGTTTTGACAAGGGAAATTAATTTTATATTAATAAATGCGACTTCTATGTTTTTAATTTGTTAAAATATAGTTAATTTTTTAATTCAAAATATCAAAATTAGCTTAGGGTGAAATCTTATTATTTTTCAGAACACATTCATTTTTTATGAATAGTGAAAAACATTGAGTTATTGGTTAAAAATGAAATTTTATTTAAATTTTTTTTATTTTATATAAATTTAATTTAGGTTAAAATAGATATATAATACCTATTTAAATTCAATGTAGTTCATTGGAGTCAATTTATAATAATTATATATATATATAAGTTTTATCGAACTGTTTACCGTCTTTTACCCACCTCCTAGGAGCATTTGAAAATTTACCTAAATCTTAATTTTATTGCTTCTGTGAGTTGAATATCAAAAATCTGAGAAACACGATTGATATCAGTAAGTAAAATGTGGTTCAATAAGATGAAAATAATTTTTTGTAAATATTATCATTTTACTTTTATTTACTATGGTTAAAAGTAAATAGGGTAATTAAGGGTAAAAATGATATTATTATTACCCTAACACATCTTCTAATTTAATTGAATAAGTATAATTCGATATAAAATAGGTTTAGGATTAAAATATTATCCTTTAGGCTCACTTGTATTAGATTAGGACATTTATTATTATTTAATTCAAAGAATAGTTAAAAGTGTTAAATTCAATGTTTAATAACTAAACCATTTTTAATATCAGGTTACACATAAGATATATTCGACTATGAATATTCATTATAAATCTAAAAATATTTCCAACATTATGGTACTTTATTTATATTTGTTACACATTAAATAGTTTAATTTATTTATGACACAATGATGATGAAATAATTATATAATTAATGAAATATTAAAATAATTAATATTATAAATATCCAAATAAATGTAATTTGAGACATTTTATGACTTACACTAATTTTATAGGTTAATATGACATTTTAGGGTTGATTAAAAGAATTTTTTTCGTATTAATAATGCTGTTATAAATTTAGAAAATAACAAAATACAATTTAGTGTCAAAATTGACATAAATCAGTTTTTAAAACAAATATTATATTTTCAATTGGTATTATATTCCTAAAAATATATGGTTAAGAAAAAAAACGTATATAATGATATGTGTATTATTAATGAACCACTTGGGGTTCTCTTAAAAGTTCATAGTATGTTTATTAACAATATAATATTAAAATACAAAGAGACATGGTAAATGTCAAACTAGTTAACTAGGAGTTAAATCTAAAATATAATGTTAATATAGTGACCCAATCCTATCTAAAACCTATTGGTTGAGTTATTTTGACCCATAACTATTTTATCCTTAAATTAAGTCATTTTATGTCCATTATAAACCGAAATTTGTTTTATTATAAAATAATATTTCTATCTTTTCCTAAGGTTCCCCTCACCCCTCTTATAAAATGGAACTTCTCCTTCTCTAAAATTCATACCTTATAATCCATTTGGCATGGAAAACATACCAAAATACCCTATAAACTATCCTATCAGAATCCTAGAATCCTTAGTTTTGTCAGAAAACCAACCTAAGGATCACTTTTGATCAAATCTCGAGGAAGAACCCGAAGAAGAGGGAAATGTTTCATCGCCTCTTCCAAGATCCGTTCTTCTTCCACTTTCTCTTTCTTTGTCATTTAAATTATAAAATAATAACTCCATAATGTTCTATATATTATTATGTTATTATAAATTTTGTACATTCATATTCATTATTCTATCCCTCCTTTATATGACATGTCACCATACATCTGTATGTAAGACTTACCGTCTCCACGTCGTGGTGTAATTGTTATTGAATAAATTATTATATGGATTGGTATAATAATGATGTGTAATTGATGTAAATTATAAATATAACAAGATTATTATTCATTATATATGATATAACATCCAATTATATATTATTCTAATATGAAAATAATGATATTATTGCTTGTGCGTACGTACAGATTACTGTATCCACGAACGAGATGAGATTCATTCCCCATCGTATCCATTAAAGACAAATTTTCATTAGATGATTAAAAATAACGTTTAAATAATTAATATCATTTATAATATTATTATGATAAATCCTATCCATAACAAACATTATTTACATAACAAAGCATATAAAGGAAAATGAATCAGTTAACTCCCGAAACGACAATTATAATACGATATTATTAACAAAGCAATGTTAAAAGATAATATATGATATAATATTAATGTATATGATTCTTGAATAATTTAATAAAAATTATTTCAGCATTATACAGATGGATAAACTACCCTCTACCAAGGAATGTACATGGTAAGAATTAATTTCACAATCTCTTTATTATCTGAGGTTGTTTTTACGTAAGTATCGACTAGGACATATTTATTACCCATGTCCATGATTCATGAAAGAGTATTAAAAATGATTCATTTAAATTAATTTTTTTACTAAAAGATCATTTGAAATGTTTTATATATTTATTCTTCTAAATTATTCTCACTAATTTCCAAGTTATCAAAATGGTTTTAATGGATTTATTTATATGGACATGAATGTTTTTAAAATGATAATTACTTTCAAAAGTTTCAAAGTGGTATGTGACACTTTGATTAAAAATGTATTTAAATTTCTTCCTTTATAAATTTTGTGACTTTAAAATCCTTTCATGAAAAATGGATATTTCTCTCAAAGAGTTTTAAAAATCATTTTCATACATGTCAACATCCTTTGATAGATTTTAAACTTATCTGAAGGTGATTTATTATGATACAAATCTTCGATATTGTATTGAAGGTTTTCTGATATGTTTGACTGTAGATGTGTTATTTTTATACCATTCATGGATTATGGATAATGTATTGACATTTCGTATACTAGTTTTAATATGAATGTTTATGTTATGTTTAATACTTTTCATATGAAGAAACCATTGGACGTAGAATTTTAGTGGTGGATCCTGCTATAGCTCCTCGATACATCGGTAGGTCTTATTAGATAAACTAGAGTCTAGGTACAAGGCCTTGACAAACTCTTATTTTTAGTCTTGGAACAAGGCCATGAAAATTTGGTTATGAAGTTTGGAAATATGCATTACATCATTATTAATGTGGCTATTGATATTTCATGTGATTATTTTTCTATTAGAATATCCATGAGAGTAAGTAAATTGAATTATTTTGATTTGTATTTTCCATATTAAGATGATATTTATTTATAAGAGTCTTTTATTTTAGTTTTATACACTACCGTTAATTTTTATTCTTATTTATAAATGTTTCTACCATATTTTTATTCTTACTGAGCATCTGACCTCACCCCTTTCTATGTTTTTGTTTCCCAGGATGCGAAAAAGTATATTATGACTGACCTGTAGGGATAGTTTATGTGATTTCAGTGTTGTCTATGGAAATAATGTTTTTTAATTTTTCTATTTTATGATGTAATGTAAACCTTATGAATGTATCTTGTACTTTCAAGGCTACTAAAATAATTTGTCTTTTGAGACATTATTTTTTGTGATCATGCCAATGATACATAATAATACATCGACTCAAGGCTTCTGGGTTAGGGGAGTTACGTCCACAACTCATTTAACACTTATATATTTTAAAAGAAGAAAATTTAATTCACTAGAATATTTGACATGCAACATCAAGCCTAAACGATGATAAAATATTATTATTTAATGATGATAGTAATATTCTAGCTGTTAAATATTTTGATGAATAAGATTAATCAATTTATGAAAAATTTTAAAATATGTAATTATATATATATATATATATATTTATAAGTATCTTAATTAAATATCTAGTTTTAGGAAAATTCATTATATTTATTGAATATATTTTTTTTCAAAAAATACTCATTAATTTTTTATGGGAAAAAATAATATGATATTTTCAAAACATTTACAAAATTATATCATAAAATAGATTCAATTTCAAAATAACCGAATCTAAATTAAGAATGGATGATGTTATAGGGTCTTCCAAAAATATTAATTTTATGTTAATATTGAGGAACACACTTTTTTATAAAATTATCATTTAATTAATAAATTATTACCCATTTTTATTTTTATTTCATTTAAAATTAACATAATTTTTTTATATTTATATTAAATTCAATTAATTTCATATAAATCGTTTTTATAAGGGATTTTAATTTTTTTAGGCTTGAAATATGTATTTTTTATTGAAAATTATTCTAAAGTACAAATTATTTACCCGTTTTAGTTAATTAAAATATCCACCAATGAGGGATGATATAAATGAAATTTTTAGTTTATATAAAATTAAATATTAATTGAAAATAATTTATTATTAATTACTTTGCATATAGTTTTTATAAGATCATATTATTCTTCATAATGAATGTCATGAAAAAATAATTTCTCAACAACTCTACAAGTTTAATTTAATGTCTAATTATTCCAATTTTCAGTGTTGATTTTGTATAAATTTATCCCACGATTAGAATTAATTAATTTTATAATAGATAATAATTTTACTATATTTTTAAAAATGATTAATTATGAAAAAAAGTAAAAAATATTTCCTCAGATAATGTATAAAAAGAATTATTGGTGGTTTAAATGGAATTATAAGTTTTAAAAATGACTCAAAACAAGTTTAATTCTTTCTTCATGGTAATTGACCAATACTATTATAAGGATATAAAGTTCACAATTTATGAGTAATTTTTTCTTGAACAAATGCGAGTATAGTTCATTATTTTCTAAAAAATACAAATGTGCCCTCTTTACAACTTATAAAAGAACATCTTCTATCATCTCCATTAAGTACTGCGAAGACCCGTTATTTCATAAAATAATTGAATCAATAACATCATTAATTCCCTACCCTCTTTCAATAATATTTTTTATAATATTTTAAATCTGGAAAGTCTTTATGTGTAATTATAAATAGGTTTAAAAAAGCATAAGTAGAAGTCTTAACCAACCATTTTATATTATTTATTATTGTACATCCCAAAATTAATATAAAAATTAATGATATAATATCATTAATATTATCCTTTTAAATTTAATTTTTTTGGAAAACAACAATCCCCTCCTCCCACAAATGGTAAATAAAACTGTTGGTTGTGTGTACAATAGACTATATCTTCATGAACTAACATAATTAAATTTTTCGTTTCCATTTATAATTTATGGATGAAATAAACATTTTCTTGTAAAAATTTTATTTTTATGATATGATTAAAATTATATAATGATAATATTGCATATACGTTCTTACATTTCTTTCCGAATTGAATAAGATTATGTCACTCTTCTGTACAGAGGAAAACCCACTTAGGAAGTGATGTGATTTATTTTTTTCATTCTCTATAGATGGAACATAATAAGGAGTAATTTATTGTTTATATATGATATTAATTTTATATTATTAATTATTTAAATTAAATATATCACATAATTTATTACATTACCATCAATTGAATAAATAATATTGTCATTTGTGTGTATAATGAACTATTACGTCGTGAAGTGATCTGATTCGTTTATATTACTGTGTCACCTTGATAGTATAGGTATGTTTGTTTGAAAAATAATTTTTTACCTATTTTATAAATATCATTTTATAAAGGAAAAATTAACACTTTATTTATTTCCATCATGATCTATGAAAAAATGGAAACATTGCTACGGAATATTTATGAGTTACCATTTCCATAACTATAATGTAGTTTTTTTTCTTAACCAACCATATTTATTTATTTTAAAATTATAATTTATGTATCAAAATGATATTATTACATTATTATAAAATTTTATTAGATCAAATAATAATCTATTTGATATTAGTCAACATGTGAAATTGATTATGGTCCTATATAACTCTATCATCAAAACAACCACCATGTAATTAATTGGTTTTATAATTAAAGAAATATAGTAAGAAATTAAATAAAAGGAATAAAAAAAATTAAAATGGTTTTTAATAATTAAAATAATTAACATAAGTTTATTATTTCTTAATATAAGTAACACATTTCATGATTCAGACTCAAGGAATGTGTTTTGTCTCTAAATTTACAACTTTGAGAAATATGTTCTTTTATGCACCAAATATATTTTGAATGATTTATTTACTGACTATATACATATTATATAACAAATAATTCATTCTTAATGATAGTATTTTTTCACAATTTACTTACAGTATCTTGTGAATTTATGATTTAAAATTTCCAAAAGGAGTAATGGATTATGTTTCAATCATTTTTATTGGAATATATATATTCGAATTACTATTACAAGATATTATCTAATAATTCAATGAAAAAATAATTTATGGTTTTTCCTATTTTTATTTAGGAAACATTCATGTAACAGTACCATTTTAACACTCTTTAATTTAAAATAAAAAGGGAATGTTTTTTATAAAACTCATCATTATTTCTCTGCTATTTCATAGACTATTATTCTTTCATATCCATGATTCCTTAAAATAATTTCACTAACTATTTTTCTATTTTATTAATATTTAAAAAAAATTACCATGTGTTAATTTTAACAAAAATTAATAGACAAAAACATCTTTTTAATTTATGAATAGAATATTTCTTATATGTTACAGAATATTTGAAAGGAATATTTTATATTATCATATATAGAATAAATGTTATTTCCATTGACAAGAGTATTATTTTAAATTATTAATTCTTTATAATTTTCCATGAATATTGTCATAAAAATTATCTTTTAATTATTATGTGTTTTTTATTTTTTAAATATATTTTGAATGTGGAATTTTAATTTTCTTCATGAATTTTTTTTAAATTTTAAGGGTATTTCTATTCATCAATGACAATAACAATTAATTTCATGGTATAATATTAAATTATTTATATATTTCCATCACATGTATTACTAGATAATTTTCCCTTTATTGAATGTGATAATACATACCTAATGTTTATTTCATATTGTCCTTTATTTTGAATTTTTCATTGAATATGATAGTAGATAAGATCATGAAACCCAATTTACTTCCATAGTTAATAATTATGAAATTATCTATGATTGAATTTTCTTATATGTAAAAAATAGATCATGAACATTTTAAAACGTGTGCTCCCAAATATCACAAAATATATTTTGAAATGTTTTAGTCTCATGAGATTTGAAGTATGGGATTAGGGAGTAATACTAATACAATATAGGAAAGAATAAGGTATTATCCTGTATATGTGGTCTGAAGAAGTTGTAATGTCCTTAACCGATCATTTTATTTTATTTTCTTATCCCTGATATTAAAATAATATTAAAACAAAATTGCAACATTCCAGGTAAATATAGAATATGAAATTTTCATACTTATTAAAAATTGTGAATTAAATATTAATTTTAATTGAAAGGGGATTCTATGTTCGATGGTGTACCTGATAGAAAATATAGTATTTCTTTGATATATTACATTCAACACAATGTTTAGTTATACCAAAAAATAATTTGATATTATTATTATATTAAATGGTAGTTAACACATAGATGTTGTATTTGGAAGGAACGAATAAAAATAACTAAAATAGGATTAGACGTGTTTTTTTATTGTTTGTAAATTTATCCATTAATTTTAGAGGCATAAAATGAATAAAAATCCATTTTTATGAATAAATACAATAATATTCATTAAATTGTTGATTTACCACATATTAATGGAAAACCCTTTTTAGAATATGTTTTTTTTCAATATTATATATTCTATTGGATGAAATATAATTCTCATTTATAATTGGTACATAATAATTTACTTTTGGTGAAATTTTGTAACTTTTCTGATAATGTTCATTTTTTAAATAAATTGTAAAAATACTATATTTTAATTCCAAACTACCTTTTAATAAATTTTTTTATATTGATCGGTTATATTTTTAATGAGTTTTAATGTGTAATTAGATTATATTTTTTCCATTTAAGCCAATTTTGGTTAATGAATGTAATTTCACTTTTAAATTTGACAGAAACAAGTGTTTATATTTTGATAGTTAGTATTTTTTTAAAACAAGAGTTTTTGTTTTGACAGCGTGAACTAAATTTTAATTAATTTACGAAACATCTATAATTTTATTTTGGGAATATTTATTCCATTTTGTAATTAAGAGGTCAATATTGTGTAAATTGAAAACTTTTATTTTTAGAAATTAAGAATAGTAACATCAGTATATATTTTATTTAAGATGATTATATTGTAAATATGGTAAATAATTGTAAAAAATAACATTATATTAGTATTATATTTTCCAAACTGGTGTGCTAAACCTATTGGATGATATATGTCTTACCATTGGAATCGTTGTGTCTATTTTGGGTCCTTATGGATCCACTGTTGTGTGAGAATGACATTTAATTTCTTTTAATTTAAAGTTAAAAAATATAAAGTAAACATATATCTTTTAGTAAAAAAAATTTATATAGTCTTATATAAGTTATAATTTCAACAATAAATAGTAATTATAAATATAAAAAGATTTTATAAATCATGTTTTTTTATTTATAATTTATATACATTAAATAAATAAATTTAATTATGACACATTGTTGATGCAGTAATTACGTTATTAATAAAGGATTCAAATAAATGATATTATAAATATCCAAATAAATAAATTTTGAAACTATTTTTCTATCCAAATGTTTTATATATTAGGAATAATTTTTATATTTTAATTAATTAATATTTTTCCAAAGAATAATGATGGGTTGGATTTATAAAAAATTCATGACATGAAGAGGGTCAAAATTGACATAATTCATATTTAAAAATATTAAATATTTTATTAAATATTATAAAATTTAAAAAATTCTATGATTTGGAAAAATTGTTTTCATAAGTATAAAATTTTATTATTGCCTCTATAATTGGTTGTTTGTCTTCTAGTAGAAAATATTTTGATTCTCAAAGTGTTAAATACATGATAGAACGATAAGAATAAAAAATGTTAAAATAAAAATGATAAGGAATAAAAAATATCCATAACCGGTCAAATATTCACTAGATGAATTTATTTCTACTTATATTCACCATTACTTTGAATTAAATAAGTTTTAGACCATTTTAGATAAAAATTATTTTATAATAAAATAATACTATCAAAATTTCTTAAACAGCCCCTCCTCCATCTTATTAAAGGCCCCCACCTCTAAGCCATTACATTCACCTCTAAAACTCGTTAGAACATCAAAATTGTGGTAAAAGAAGAAAACAAAATCTGTCTCTTCCTCCTAGAATCCATTCCCTGAGAATAGGGCAATTCAAGAAATCTTTTTGGTTCAAACAAAATGAAGATACTCGATTTAAAGGTAACATTTTCTCTCAAGTTATTTTCTTTTATTTTCCTTCTTTGTCCCCATATACATTATTTATATCATTATTTTATAACAAAACTAGAATATTGAATATATTAGGATGTTTTTATTCAGATTATTCGAACTACACATCCACATACCTCTATCTAATGGATAAAAACATATTGTTTCTTTAGAAGATGAACTATTGCCTCACAATATGATGACTGTTAAAATAATCTCCTACCACCACTCATACTGTCCATTATAATGGAAATATATTTATATTTTAAATATTTTATATTTCTATTATATCTTTTATTCGGTTTTTTTAATTTATAGCATACCTTTATGGTTTTTATAATCGATAAATAACATAATTTCTTTTGAGAAAGTGCAGACTACCGCCTAATCAAAGTTACATGACCCATTCATTCCATACGTGGAACGTATAAAAAATGGAGTTAATAAAATTATATATTATATTATACAATAATTATAACATATATGTGTATCATTATGTTTTAGTTCTGCTGAATAATAAATATAAATGAAAGTATCATCCATGCATACATAAGGCTTATCATCTTCATGAACAATGAATTTAATTTCTTATCTCCAAATGTTATATATGTTTATAAATACATATATTATTGATATATATGATATCTAAATCATGATAATAATTCTGGATATAATATACTTTTAACGACATGGTCAATTTGTAATTATTACATGTTCATTTATAACTAATGTATAAAATATCATCAAAATGACCGATATGAACATACTGATTATGCAATGTTTATAACATGGTAACAAGTGATATAAATGGAATAATAAACATGAAAAAGTTTCTAAAACAAGTTTAAATTAATTTATGTTTATTATTCTGGGATATAATGAATGAACAAGAAATGTTGGACACAAGGTAAGGGAACTTCATAACCTGATTTCCACTCTTTGGGTTGACCTTCTACATTTTGATTATGTCGTGCTATGATTTTGTAAGAAATAACTTTATTTGTCCTATATTGTATTTATACATTAATTTTTTGTATTTATAGTGAATTTGTATAATCTTTCTATTTTAATTACAAAAAGATCTTTGGAAGGGACATCGTCTCAATCTCTTTTCATTGTGGCCTACTTTGAATTATAAAAAACCATACTTTATATGGTTTGTCCATTTAATTAATTCAAAGGGATTATTTATTCTACAAATTGTTTTCATAAACGAAAAAGGGAAGGATTTTTTTTTAACAAATGTGGTGACAATGACCTTTCCTCTACTGTGAGCATTATTTGATATTTGGCTTCATCAACAAGACGTAATGTTTTTAAAATAAAAATAAATACCATATAATATTTTTACGTATTTTGGTACATAACATGGTAAGGGGAATGCATTTATTATGTCAATATATTAAATTTTTTTAGTATTATTGTAATGTTCAAAAGTTACCTTTCGTTTATGCTTGTTCATTTTTTATGATTATGTTATAGTTCTTTGGCATTGTTTATGCATACACATGGTTCTGTGATAAACCTAATGTGTGTGAGCCTGAGATAGCTCACCAATGCATTGGGTAATGTGACATAGGTAAATGTTAATATTTCTACTAAGAGATATTTGGAATATAGTGTGATGGGTATTCGAATCATAACTCCTTGTGTAGCTATTAAAGCTACAATTTATGTATTTTATAGATGCCACAAGTTAACATTATGATATACGATTTCTATGTGTTATTTATAAATCATGTTATGTTGTGAGGTATGTTATAGATATTATGTTTTAAGATTAAAAACTAGTATTTTTTGATTTGTATGTATTCATGGACTAATGTTTTCTTTCCTTCTATTATATCTCGTTCTGAACTTTTTATGCTCATCCCAGGTTTCTGAAATGTTTTATCATAGGGTATAAGGAAGGGTAAGAGAAAGGATGAATTCATGAATATTTATATCAAGAAAAATAACTCTTGTTTTTTTAGTAGTTTTATTAGTGTTAATAATTTGGATAGATTATAGGTGTCTACATTGTTATTTTTTAAAATAAATATCTAGAAATCTAAACCAGAAATGATCCTTAATGTGAATTATTTAATCAATTCAAGATTATGTAATGTTTAAGGCTAGGGCCTGATTATGAAATGTTTAAGGATGGGGCATTATTGTTGATATTAGATTTGGCTTAGACAAATTTAAGAGGTAGGATATTATTAAATCAATATCCACAATTTACTATATAGTAATATTGAAATGATATTTCATTTACAGATTATCGTGTCGCTTCTCCTAATATATTTATGTATTAAGAATTGTTTTTTCATAGAGGAAACATGATAGATATGATGGGAAGGCAAACGTAAGGAAATCAAATTCCGAATCCCCATCATAAGATGGTCAAAATCGAAACTGAATAGGTTTTAGCTGTAATGGATTAGATAAATCTGGTGATAAATGATGGATGTTTTTATAAATGATATATTATTATATTATAAAAGTATATAGGAATATTTCAGTCACTTATGTATTGTTTCTTGAAAGCCTAAATGAATATAAGCTACATGGAATGTTTAGTAAGAGTTAATTTTGATTGCAAAAATATTATTTCCAAGGTCATATTGTTAATAAATATTTCATAACTATTGAACCTACTAAAAAAAGTTGTTAATGAGTGGTAAACACCTACCAATATCATATAGATCTATATTGTTCTTGGTTTATCATGTTATTAGAGGAGGTTTGCTGATAAAATATTAATGGTTGTCTAGCATATAGAATAAATTTACTTGAAAAGGTGTTATGTTCATTTGGATAAAAGAATGTGATGATTGATATTTGGAAATGAAACAAGATTGGTGAATACTCCAATATTGGAATTACCTTCTATAAATAGTGATTTATTTATCTAAAATTTTTCTCCCTTAAAAGTATTTGGTTGTGTCCTAATACAACATGATTAGGTAATTGATAATGCTTTACTTCATTTTATGCCTCACGAGTTAAATTAACCTACACATGGCTTGGAAGTAGATGATGTTGTTCTTTATTTAAAAATTTAGAGGCATAATTTGTATGGATTAAAACATGAAATATATACTGACCTTAAAATATTAATGTATAAATTCACTATAAAATAATTGAATATGAGATAGAGGAGATGGATGGGATTATTCAATGATTAAGATTGCGTGATTAATTACTATCCATGAAAAGAAAATAATGTTGCTGATGCTTTGAGTGAAAAAAGATACAATACATTAACCATGTTACATTTGGAACAAGATCCTTTGATTAATGATTTGATGAAATTTGGCATAGAAGTTGTTGCTGCAGGAAATTCCTCTATTTTATTCATGGGATAGTTAAATCATCTTTATCAGACAAAATTTAGAAATCATAGAAGGAAGGCAGTGAGTTATGAAAAATGTATAGTTTGTTCTGAAGGAAATGTTTATTTAATTTAACATTGAAAATGATTTTATTTTATTATTTTAAAATAGATTATGTGCGCCATATGATAAAAAATTGATGAAATAGTTGTTATGAAAAGATCATAGTTCTCCATTTTAATTTTTTCCGGGTAGTACTTAGATTTGTAGAGATATTAGAAAGTATTACTGGTTGGATGGAATGAAAATAGATATTGCTAAAATTACTATGAAGTGCATGACTAGTAAACTTGTTAAATCAGAGAAGTAGTTACCTAAAGGGATGCTTCAGCCTTTACCAGTTCCATAGTGGAAATGGGAAAATATATCAATGGACATCATTATTGGATTACCAATGGTATATCAAGGTAATAATTAAATATGGTTAATTATTGATAGATATCCATATTTTTATCCTATTTGAGATACATTTTCTATAGATCATCTTTCTTGGTTGTATGTTAAATATATTATCAGATTTCATGGAGTTCCCATCATCATTGTATCTGATCATGATCTCGAGTCTATGTCTATCTTTTGAAAAGGTCTTTAGAAGTCTTTGGAAAATAAATTAAATTTTAGTACAACTTTTCACCCACAATCAGATGGGAAGTAAAAATGAAATATTTAGACATCAAATGATATTCTACGTGATTTCTCAATATATTGATATGGATGTTGTGACCAATATATTACTTTTTTAGTGTTTTATTACAAAAAAAATTCATTCCGGTATAAATATGTCTCCATTTGAGAAATTATATGGGAATCTGTGTTGAAATCTAGCATTTTGGGATGAAGTAGGTGAAAGGAATTTGATGGAACCAGAATTTGAAGATAAGATGGAATAAAAAATTCTATTTATTCATAACCACATGAGAATAGTACAGAGTAGGTAGAAATGTAATTTGGATAACAAAAGGATGAGTATTTATTTCGAGGTATGTGATCATGTCTTTCTCAAATTTTCTCTGTGGAAAATTTTGATGAGTTATAGTAAGAAGGTAATTCTATGTCCGATGATCATTAGACCCTACGAAATCCTAATGATTTTTGGATCAATTTCCTAAAAATTGGATTTAACTCAATTTTTATACCAAGTACACAATTTTTTTTTCAATGTTGAGAAAGTATATGCCAGATCAATATCATGTCTTGATTCTAGAGATAGTTTAGTTGGAAGAGAATCATTTTTATGAGGATCAACTAGTATAGATTCTTGTCTGAAGAGAGAAAGTGTTGCGAAATATGATAATAATCATGTAAAGGTTTTATGGAAAACCCATTTAGATGAAGAGGCAACATGGGAATCTGAGAATGCTTTGAGTGAAAAATACCCCCACTTTTTTTTGTGTGAATATAAATTTTGATGCTGCAATTTACAAAAGGGGCGAAGGGTGTGACATCCCAAGTAAATAAATAATATGAAATTTTAATCTTTATTAATATTTTTAAATTAAATATTAATTTTACTTTAAACAAAATTCTCTGTTTGATGGCCTACCTGATACATAATAACAGGATTCTTGGAAATCTTATGTTGCACACAACGTTGAGTTATACAAAAAATAATATATGTTTATTTTTATTTTAAAAAGTAGATAACGTATAGTCGTTGTATTGGTGAGAAAAAACATATTTAACTAAAATATTATTACACATGTTTATAGATGATTTTACATTTATCCAATAAAAGTTACAGGATTATAAAATGAATTAATCCAATTTTAAGAATAAATATTCTCATATTCTTTAAAAGGTTGATTTACCTCCTTTTAATGGAAAACCATTTTAAATCTTGTGTTTTAAAATTTTATATGTTTTATATAAAAAATTAAAATTCTTCTTTAGAATTGGGATTTCAAAATTTACATTGGATTAAATTTGGGTATTTTTATGATAAAGTTCATTTTTGTAATGAATAATGAAAATATTGTATTTTAATTCAAAATGACCTTTTAATCTATTTTTTATATGAATAAATTTTCTTTTTAATTCGTTTTAATGTTTAATTAAATTCTATTTTTACTATTTAATCCAATTTTTTTTAATGGAAGTAATTTTAATTTGAAATAGGACATAAACAAGTGTCAATCTTGTGATATTTATTATTTTTTAAAAATATGCTTTTTTGTTTTGACAACGAAAATTAATTTTAAATTAATGTCTACAGATTCTATGTTCCGAATTTGTAAAAAAGGATTCCTTATTTGGAATCCTGAGATCCAAATTGTGTAAATAGGTTACATAGAATTTTTATACACTCTGAATATTAACATTCAGTAAATGTTTTATTTAACATGGTTAAAGGGTAAATCAAGTAAATAATGTTATACAAATAATATTATAATAATATTAAATTACCTTAACACATGTCATAACCCTATTGGATTATATATTTCCGACCATGGGAATCCTTGGGTTGATTGGGACCCTTTTTTGCCACTTGTGTGCGAAAATGAAATGTAATTACTTTTAATTTAAAGTTAAGGAAAAATATAATATAAACATACATATTTTAGTAAAATATTTTTTATATGGGGTTATATAAGTTATATTTTAGAATATAAAAATTCATTTGAATGCTATACTGATTTAATAAATCATTGTATTTTATTTACATATTTTATACATTATATTAATAAATTTAATTATGACACAATGGTGATGCAGTAATTGCTTCATTAATAAAGGGTTCAAATAAATGATATTATATATATTACATTAAATTTGTTTTGATACTATTTATGCTATCCACGAAATTTATATATTACGATGTCTTTTTTTTAGATTTAATGAAGGATTATTGAAATAATAAAGTAGGCAAATATTTTTTAAAAATTCATGATATGAATAGTGTCAAATTGACACAATTCATATTTTAAATTATATTTTTTTATTAAATAAAACAATATTACAAAAAAACTAATATATTGAAAAAAATATTATTATAAATCTAAAATTTTATTATTGTCTCTTAAATTGGGTATTTGTCCTATTGTGGTAAATATTTTGACTCTCCATGTGTTAAATACATTATAAAACAATAAGAGTAAAAAATAGTTAAATAAAAAGTATAAGGAATATAAAATATAAAAAATCTATCCTATTCTTAATAGATGATTTTATTTAGGCATATATGCTCCATATCATTGAATTTAATATGTTTTGGACCTTTTGAAACCGAAAATCATTTTATAATAAAATAATAGTTTCAAACATTCCTGAAGAGAGCATCCTCCCTCTTAAAAAAGGCCACCACCTCTAACCCATTACACACACATATCAGATACATGGATCATCAAAACACTGATACAATACTCTTCCATAACACCTATATTCATCCTTTAATCCTTACCCTAAGAAAAAGTCATTTTAAGAAATATATTTGGTTCAAACCAAATGGAGTTACCTAATTTAAAGGAAATGTTTTCTCTCAAGTTATTTTATTTTATATTCATTCTCCAACTATATAAACTCACTTTATTCCATTATTATATAACAATAAAAGTATATTAATTATACTAGGATGTTTTTATTAGGATTATTTGAACTACACATCCACACATCTCCATCTAATGGATACTAATATATTGTTTCTATGGTGGGTGAACTAATTCCTTACAAAACTATGATTATTCAATTATCTCTTACCACCTCTCAAGGTGGAAATTATGATCAAACTAAATTTATTTCTGATATATATTATGTATTTATATTGTCTCTATGATTCTTTATTTTTCATTTATATCATACCTTTAGGGTTTTTATAATGTGTAAATACGATGATTTTATTTGAGAAAGTGCGGACTACCACACCCTT
This sequence comes from Viscum album, assembly GCA_963277665.1. Classification (NCBI taxonomy): domain Eukaryota; kingdom Viridiplantae; phylum Streptophyta; class Magnoliopsida; order Santalales; family Viscaceae; genus Viscum; species Viscum album. Next base: position 1,719,984,328 of record OY728130.1, read on the forward strand.
AAAGTGTTATGAATAATTAATGCCATACATGGAATGTATAAAGGATAGAGTTAATGAACTTATATAAGATATTATACTGGAATTATAATATACCTACATATCATTAATTTTTTTTTGTTAAATATGAAATAGAAATGAATGTTGCGTTCAAGGGTACGTACGACTTACTGTCTCCATAAACAGTGAATTTTATATCTTATCTCCAAGTGTTATATACTATTATAAATACATATATATACTAGATATATATTATATCTAAACCATTAATATAATTCTTGAGATAATTTAATTTTGAGCACATAGACAATTTGAAATTATAACAAGTTTAGTATTTACTGAAGTGAAAAATAACGATAAAACGACCGATATGAACATAATTGATTATGTAATGTTTATAACGTGGTAATAAGTGATTTAAAAATAATTATAAACATGATTAAGGTTGTGAAGAATGTATAAATTAACAAATGTTTATTATTTTGGGAGATAAATAACTAAGAAGACATGTTGGACACAAGACAAGGTAACTTCTTAAGCCAATTTCTATTCTTTTGGTTAATCTTTTACTTCTTCAATATGTTGTGCTATGATATTGAACGAAATAAATTTTTATTTCTTATATTTTATATAATCATTACTTATTTTTACTTATATTAAAAACAAATAAGCAATCAATTTTTTTTTAAAAATGCTCTTTGTAAGGTAATTCGTTTCAATCTCATTTCATTAATGAATAATTTAATTTATACACGACTTTATTTTATACAATTTTAATTTTAATTTAATTGAAAGGGAATATTTTTTATATAATGTGTTGTATTAGAAAACATAGGTAATGTTTCTTTTTAAGATACATGATGACATCAACCTTTCTACCGAAGCGAGCATTATTTGATATTTGGCTTCCTTAACAAGATAAAATGATTTTAAATGGAGAATAATTACTACATACTCTGTCTACATATTTAGGTATTCAAAATGGTTTTGTGAATGTATTTGTTATTTAAATATATTAAAATGTTATATTTTTATTTCAATGTGAAATTTTTTCCTTTCTTTTATTCTTGTTCATATGTTATTATTATGTTATGGTTCTGGGGAATTGTTTATGCATATGGGTGGTTTTGTGATAAACCTAGGGCAGGTGAGCCCGAGATAGCTTTCCAACGCATTTTTTAATGTGATAGAGGTAAACATTAATGTTTCTACTGTGATATTTAGAGGATATACTGTTATAGGTAATCTAAAAGTATGTCCCTATGTTGTTGTTAAAGATACAATGTAAGTATGTAATGGATTCCACAAGTTACCTATATGATTTATGATTTTTACGTGTTATTCATAAATATGATGATATTTTGAGGTATGTTAAAGAGATTATGTTTTAACATTGAAAAGTATGATATCATTGAATTGTATGTTTTCATGGGAAAATGTTTTCTTTCCTTGTTTTATAACCCTTACTGAGCTTTTTATGCTCATCCCATGTTTGGGAATTGTTTTCTATAGGACATAAAGATGAATAGGATCAAGGATGGGATCAAGGAATGGTTATGGTGTCTAAAACATTGAACTAGACATGTTTCTTTTTTTTAAGAGTTTTTAATTTATGAAAAGATGGATATTGAGTATAGGTGTCTATATGTAATATTCATGTTGTTATGTATATGTTATTCCCTAATTCTATAAAGCTATAAAACATAAAACATACTCAATGTAAATTATTAACTTAATTCAAGAATATGTAATGTTTAATTCTTGGGGTCCTATAATTATGTTATAATTACCTATACATATATATATATTCAATATTCTACATTGTTTACATTTTATGTGAATTTCGTAAAATTGCCTCATCCTCCTTCACATAAGTAATGGAAATGTAGATCATATGTATGGCGGTCTACTACCATGTGAAGTAATGAAATTTGACTTCCATCACCTTATATTAGGAACTTATATGATGGTAATTTTAATTATTATATATTATATTTTTCATATAATTATACTTCAGTATTTATAATATCATGTATACCTTCTTAAATTCAACTATATTTTGAATATTATAACATTTCTCATTTGTACAGAGGACCACTTCCTTTCGAAGAAATACGATTAGTATTTCCCTTGTGTATTACATCAAACACTGTGTATAATATATTCATGTTTATGTGTTATTATGATAGAAAATTAGTCATTATATAAAATTAATATTTCATAAACTCTATAACCATACCTTCCACTAAATAAATGATAACTTCTTTCAAGTGTATGGTTCACTACTTCCTGGTGAACTGATATGATTTTTTTTCACAGCTTCATATGGATGTTAAATTTATTTATATATAAGGAAATAATATTATATTTACTAAATATTCAAATATATTTAAAGAGAAAAACACTTTCCTTTTTCCCTCATTATCATTAAAAAATGTAATTTCACTCATATATAGGTATGACTTAGCATCTACTTGATTTTAACATATAAATTTTTTCAGAAAAATCACCATTATTGGTATTAAAATAGTAATTTATGTCTTAAAATTTTAGAAATATCATTATTTAAATTATATATTTAATGTAATAATGATATATTTTACCTTATTCCACATTATAAAGTGATTATGGTAAAATGGGTTAATTATCAAAAAAAATAGTACAAGTAATTAATTTATTAAGTAATTCAATGTGATATCTTAAAAAATAAAAGGAATAATAAACCGATAATGGGTCATTATGAATATATATAATTAAAATGAATTTATTATTCATGATGATAATAAACAAACATGATGATTTCGGCTCAAGGTAAGAATTTCATTAAAATATATATTTCATTGAGACTCATGTTCTTTTATGCACCTAAATTATCTTCATGGTGTATTTATTACCTATTTATATATTATATCATGAATACATAATAATGAATTATATTTTTAGTTTCAATTAATCTAAAACATCAATTAGATTTATAATTCAATAGTCAACAATGTGGTAGGGGTGTATGTTTCAATCTAACCATATTCAGGATAGTTTTAGCCTCAATTTCTGTCGTAGGAAACGATCTAATCATTTTATAATAATTCCATTAATTTTATTATTCTTTATTTATAAATGATATTTTCTATTAATACTACCATTTTTATCACTTGGGTACTTAAAACTATTGGGAAAATATTTTTATGAAAACCTGTCATAATTTATAAATTTTATCGAATACACATTTTCTTCTATGTCCATGATTTTTGAAATGTTATAGTTTTATTACTATTTTTTTATTTCTAAATATTTTTACCGATATTTTAATGTTATAAAATACATTAAAATGTATCCTTATATCAAATTTTTCAGAAGATCATTTTATCATTAATCTAAAATGTGAATAGAATATTTCATTTAATATGTATATCATGATTGATATTTTACCCCTTTAGAACCATTATTTTACATTTTTATTTCTTTATATGCTTCCAAGGTTATTTTCATCGATGTTTATTTCCTTAATATATTTTGAATATTATTTTTTCAATGAAATAAACGTGTAATGGGTTTTTACCTCAAGAATGTTTTAAATATTTTTAATCCACTTTCTATTTATCAACATTAAAAATTATTTTTATAGATTGATTATAAATTATATACTTATGTCTACCACATTTATAACTAAAGTACACTCCCTTATTTTATGGGGTGATACACACCTCATGTTTATTTCTAAAATTCAATTAATATTAAATTTACTTCAATTTTGATATGAGAAAGCTTTTTAAAACCCATTATATTTGTATGGGTATTTATTAAATTATTACATATAACAAAATTACCTTATAGGTCATACAATGTTCATTAATCATTAATAATGGGTTCACCAAGGCCGATCTCCATTGAATTTGGTAATGTTTTATTCTTATGTATCATCATTTATATGATACGGAGTAATTATAATCCATTAGGGATATTCTTAAACAATGTGATATTATTTTTTTAGAGTTATTTGACTCATGTTTATGTCATGTTTTTTATTATATCAAAATTATTTATTATTCCGTGATCTTATGATACTATTTAATTTATATTATTCATCCTTGTGATTGATCATGTGAATTCTCTTATATAATATCATGTTATATCCTTAACACAAATGTTTTGTAACCATGTCATTCTTATTCCCATACTTGGATTTCCATCAAATCCCTTTATTATATAAATTATATAAGATATTATATATATTTTTATGAGCTCTAATTGATATAATACATCTTCAAGGACCAGAAAAAAATAATTCAATGTTTTATTTTATTTTGATATATTATGATCCTATCCTTAAAATGACACTATGCCTCATAATTATTGAGATTACTCTTGTTGGATATTTATTTATAGAAATAATGTAATATCATGTGTATATGTCTTGGATAACTATATTCCTTTTCAGAATAAAAATAATATAAATTACATAATTTTTATTTTCAAAAAATCCACACGTTATCACCAATAAAAGTAATTTACATCTACCCACCTCTGCAGATATATTCCACATTAATTTATATTGAATATATAAAAAAATGACTCCAAAATAGAAATATTAAATATTTGGTAACCTATAATAACAAAAAGGATCCTAGACCAATCAATTCTCGGAGGATAACTAAAAGGATATTGAAATATTCCATAATGTGTCATGTTGTTGTAAATCATTTTACATTGTAGTCATCATATATATAATGTCGAACATAATTTATAACATTAATAAAATTATTTTAAAAATTTTGTGATTTTAAAAAATATATAATATCACTATAAAATGATGTGTTCTTACAAAAATTTTAGTTTCAATGTTTTCTTATGATTTTTAAAAATACCACTAACATAAATAATGTTTTAACATTTAAATCAATAATTAATAAGAAAAATAAAATACAACTAATACGATTTATTAATTAAGAATTTCAATTCTTTTTTAAATTTTTTTGTATTTTATTATATATATATTCATTAATAAAATTAAAATATATTAATGAATTTAAATTCATGATAAATGATCTAAATGCATCTAATGCAATCCATCGGCATAATTGCATTAAAATAAATAGTATAATCTATAACTATATTAAAAATTAATATTATATCTTCCAAAAAAATCTAGTGGTTATGATCCCATGATCAAGGACTAAAGGCCAAAATTGCCAAGATGTAACAAGAAAGAATGAACATAGAATATAACACATGATTAAAAAAATTAACTATAAAATATAATATTTGGATAAAAAGAAATTATAAATGATTTTTATTATGTAAATAACTAATAATAAGGTATTTGTATATAAAAATAATAAACACTATATATTATAGGTAGATTTATTGTGTTTTTTACCAAAGAGATAGTTTATGTAATGGAATATTTCCCAAAATCCTCTTCGAATATAGTATTTATGTTAAATATAAATTTTAATAATTAATAAATTCATTTTATATAATATCTTGTCTATATAATTCTACCATGGTTACTTTATAGTGTTTAAATTTTAAATTATATTTTCATATGAAATTTTATCAAAATTAATATAAGAGGATATTGGTAACTAGAAATTACCATATCTTTCATTTTTTGTTAAGAAGTATTTCTACAATTTTAAGTATTCATTATATTACTTTTTTAATGTTAATATCCTAATTTAATGATTTATCAAGATAAATTTTTATTATTAGTGACTTTATTTAAAAATGATTGCATGATTTATTTAAAGTCTTCCACATTAGATTTTTTTTATAAAATTTAACCTCATTAAAATAGTGGTCAAAGAATCTATTATTATGATGCTTTCCCTAGGAATTAATATTATCCCCACTATATTAATTTTTAATTTTTTAAGGTAACTCTATTTTCTTATTTTTCCAATGTAATATCTCTATAAATTATATAGATATATTTTTCTTCAAAATATATGTTATCAAAAAAATTAAAATTTATTTCATAAAATTTTTTAGAAAAATTTCTTATTGATCAAATAATCTATTCCTCATATCTGTTAATATCATATAATATTTTTCATTCATCACTGAGGAATTTTCTCTAAATTTATCATCCACGTTATTTTGTTGAATATACTATAAAAATTTCATGATGATGTTTTCGTGATACTCATTTTATTTCAATGATTTAATTAATATATTGTAGGCTAATAAATTTTTTCACTTCATTGTGGTGCATAAATATATATTTCATGTTACTCTCAAATTTATATATTTATTCCTTTGAAATAAATTATTTATAATCAATAACATGATTTGAACAAAACCCAAGTTCTAAATGTTCCATGATATATTTTATCAATATATAACATGTTATTGAATTATCTGGTATCAATAGGATTAAAAACATTAGGAAACATCTATATATAGAAAGTATTTCTTGAATTTATACTTATTTATTAATTCATAATAAATATTCAATAAACATTTATTAAAATCATTTCTTCATTAAAGGACCGATTTTTTTATGAAATGATTATTGGTTTTATTATAACCAAAAATGGTTTTTCAGTATTATGAAAACACATTTAAGGAAAGTGAGAAACCATACATGACCTAACCACGTCACCAATTTACCACATCACCACATAAAATCATCCAAGAACAATGAATTAAATCCATTAAAGTCTTCAAACTGACAAACCATCATCGCTGGAGATGAAGCCACCAAGAAATAGACCTGGTACGATGAACTATGGGAAATCAACATATGGAGAGCTGGAAAACCTTTAGAAACAGTCTCCTCAAATGCCCACTGATGCAACCATCGTCAGCATCCCAAATCAAAAAAACCCACCAGAGGACTCCAGTCGGATTCTACTTGACCCTCCAGTGATGTGAGATGGGCCCGGAAAAGAGAATATCCACAAAGGGCGATGAACAGACCATATCGAGGAATACCAGGCAGTCCGGATTCTTCACCCTACCCCGTAGGTAATCACATCCCATCCTCGTACAAATTACAAATGAAACATTTAAACTCCTCACCAAAGACAAATCCACAGAACCTTTAAAAGACCAACATTTTACAGCTTCCATAAAAAATACGATAATCCAAACAACACATGTCCAATAAAATATCAATGAAAGAGACCAACTTCACTAAACCATCACTGAACCATCACTAAACCAGTCCATTCAGAATTTACAACTTCACAAACCCATCAAAATAATAAATTTCATCAACAAAAAAAACATCACCCTCAAGTAGGAAAACCAGAACTGGTGCAATATCAGGGGACCTAAAACAATCATACGACCCAAAACAAAAAACAAGCGTAGATGAAGAGCAAGAAAACTGAGGGCATCTCGAATCTCACTAGAAGAATACGTCACAGATGACCAGCGACACGGATATCGCCACCGCCTTCAATCCATCATAGAGAGGGAAGATCCTACCAAAACACCCACATCTGACATGAAACACGATGAACACCTCAGGCCGTGACATTTGGATATCGATCTATCAACCAAAACTATGTCTCTATGAAACCCTATCCAATTGTACCATGTGATGGAAATAGATTGAGGGTGATGATCCCACAAGCTACTACCACTAGAGTTTGATTCACTCCATGAACGCACCGAACTAAAGCACCAAAGAGTGATCTTCAGCCGATCTGCATTGGTGGAGAGGAAGGTGGTGTGGGGGTAACACTAGCATCTCTATGCCACTTATGGCCTTATTCCCCATTTGTGAAGTTGTTATGATGTTTTATATGACCGAATAAATTAATCTCCATTACAAATTGATTTAAAAAAATTATTGTAAAAGTATGAATAATCAATCATGAATTACTTACATAATATTTAATAAAAGAGATAAAAAAAATTTTATGTCAAAATAATTATTTTTGAATATTAGTTCATATGTAAAATTTGTTTTTATCTTTAAATTTTATATAAATTACTATTAATTAATGATTAAAAGAATAAACATAGATTATAGAGTAAATAAAATAATTTCACATATATTTAAATTTTAATAATAGTAATTTAATGAATTAAAATCAATTTTTATGCTAAAAATAAATTTAATCAAAAAAATCCTTTTTGTGTTTTTTCCAATTAATTTAATATTAATTTCTACACCATATAGAAAAATTATTTGATTAAATGGATTTAATATTTGAATTTATTTTTTAATAAAAAATTATTCTAGCCTAATATATTTTTGGACATAATGAATAATAAAAATAGTAAAAATTACATACCAAAGTTTAGGATAAAACAAGATTACCAGGTATTAATCATAGAGATAATATAAAAAAGAAAACATAGTGATATCTAAATATTTTATTAACATATAAATTTCTACCATATATTATTATAAATATAATTATTAAAAAAAATTCCAATTTAATAACAGTTTTTTTAATTTATTGAAACCATTAGAGAGAGTTCCATATGTGTCCCTCCATTGACTTATAAAATGGAACCAATACTCCTTTGTTATTCAGATATATTAAAGTATATTTTTATCCAATAACATTACAAAAACATTAATTTTCTCATTCCTTTAATTTATGATCTTGTAGTTTTACTATATGAACATCCTATGGAGGATTAAGGTGTAACCCAAGCATGATCTATCGTATAAGAGGTAATTTCCATTATAGATTTATTTAAATTTTATTTCTTCGTATAAATCCTCAATTTATTTGTGTCCGTACATAAATAATGAATATTTTATCTTTAATATAATTATATAATTATATAATTTCTGGAAAATAATTTCCCACCACATTTTTATCAAATGGTAAATTAAAGTAACACCCATGTGTATGTGTTGACTGCGACCTCCACACAGTGATTTGATTCATTTTACATCATCATGTCACATTGAATGATTTAATAAATATAAAAAATATTTATGAGATAAATATAATACTATAGTAATATAATGGTATTTATCATTCAGATTTCATTTGAAAATTAAAATAGTGTTTATGCATATGTATGGACTACCATCTCTATAAATGGTGTAACATATTTCAATATGATTAGATTTTATAGAATTTATTAAATTTATATATGAGGAATATATATGGATTTATATTCATGATCTTAATTTTTTATGATGGAACTATAACTATGATTCAAGGATTATACCAACTAAATTGAAACCCACATGGAAAAAGAAATATTTTTCACACAAAGTAGTGATTTAATTAAATATGTTTCAATGAATGACTAATTAGATATTATAATTAAAGCATATGTGATATTATAAATATTAGTATGGTTTTGGACAATTGGTTTGATAAATTTAATTATATTATATAGGAGTTTTTATTTCTTATGAATAAAGGAAATATTGTGGTTAGGGTTTTGTTATTATAATTTCACCTTTTGACAAGATTGTTTAATTTTTCATGTATAATAACATAATAATATGATCTTATCTCCCAAAAAAATATTATTATTTATCCTATAGTTAATTTTTAAATATAAATTGTTTCATTTAATTTTAATCACTTTATGTACTAAAAATTCTAAAAGAGTACCTTTAAAATAAATAAAATTATTTTTCAATTCGGTTGAGATTATTTTACCTCCACATACATACTTTTCATTAAAATTAAGTCAATAATTTCTAACAAAAAAATATTTAATATATTTATTTTCTTCTATTTTCTAATTTCTATACAAATGTAAAAGGGATATTATTTTTATTTTCAATAAATGTAATATTTTTAAGAGTTTTTATCATAATAATAGTATTAACACATTTTGGATAAATAAATTTTCACACCTTCATGAATACTTACTACGAATAATACCAGATAACAATTTCCATTTTTTTATTTTGAAAAAAAATATTTTACCAATATTATTGAAAATTGTGATATTAAAAGATGATATCAAAGGGAATTTGGTATAGTCTTCAAGAATTGATTTACTAATTTTTTTATGTTATTTCTCTTTATTAAAAATTCTATTGATGTTACATATTCTACACAAGTGTATAATGAAATTAAAAAATTATTATTCATTATCAAGATGGATTATAATTATTATGATTAGATATTAGTCAAATCAATTTTATCATCCAGTTTTAAAGATAGAGATAACTTATAAATGTTTTCTTGATCTTGTCAAATATGCATGAATGGATTATGATTACCAAATTAGTGTTTTTGTTATCTCCCACAAATTCATGGGGAAGTGATTAATTTTTATGAGATCAAAGGTTACCCATGAGGTTATTACAATCTCCAAATATTGGACACATGAGGTTTTAATAATCCTAATGTTATTACACATGGGTATATCCCATGATTTACATTTAATAAATGTTTTAGTGGGTTACCATGATATAATATTCATGCGATAATGATGTTATTATGCTTAATTAAAGATTTCATGGGTTGCTGGGCATGACCTGGTCAGTTTACATATTGTCAATACTCCAAAACCTCATGGGGTTAACCTTATCAGGGGCTATTACCTCGACTTTTAACATTTCAGGCATCCTCAGGCTCTTTTAATGTGGGATTGTGGGGATGAGGTGTAACGACCCGACCCCAATTACCCAGAGTCGATGCATTATTGCTGTAACACCCCAGTCAAATAATTAACATGAAATTTTCATATTTATCCATATTTTTGAATAAAATATTAATATTACTTTAAAGAGGATTCTATGCTCGATGGCATACCCAACATGCAACAATGAGTTTCTTGGGAATCTTACGTTGCACTCTAATAATAAAATAATATTATTTTAAATGGTAGTTATCATGTAGCCGTTGTATTGGCGGGAATGGATAGAAAAAACTAAAATGTATTTATATATGTTCTTAAATGTTTTTACATTTATCCAATAAAGGATAGAGGCTTAAAATACGGAAAGAATTCAATTTTAGGCGTATATGCCCTAGTTTTCACTAAAGGTTCACTTATCGCATTTTGATGGTGAACCATTATTAAATATAGTTTTGTTCAGTATTAAACATTCTATTGGACCAAATAAAACTCTTATTAAGAATCGGGACATCAAAATTTACTTTGTGTAAATTTTTGGTATCTTTCCGATAAAGTTCATTTTTTAATGAATAGTTTAAAATGTTGTATTTTAATTCAAAACCTCTTTTTAATATAATTTATTTATATGATTAGATTATCTTTTTAATTGGATTTAAAGTTAAATTATAATATATTTTTACCATTAAATCCATTAGTGGTCGTTGGAATTAATTTCACTTTGAAATCAGACTTAAACTAGTGTCAATCTTTTGATACTTATTGTTTCATAAAAACACGCTATTTTCTCTGACAGTGGGAATTAATTATTAAATTAATTAATGTGATATGATTTGAATTTTTTAAAATAGACTTCATTTTTTTAATTCAGAATATCAAATATAGCTTAGGGTGAATTTTTGGAATTTTTCTGAAAAACATCAATTTTTTATGAATAGTGACACCACTAAGTGGTACTTATAAAAACTGATTTTTCCGTTTAAATGAAATTTTTCCATCTTTGTATGTTTAATTTCAAAAATCCGACATACATGGTTTTCATTAAGAAGTAAAATGTGGTTAAATAGGAAAAAAATAATTTTTTGGTGAATAGTAACTTATTAAGTTTTTAATCGCGATTAGAGATAATTAGTGTAGTTTAAGGTAAAAATAATGTTTTAATAATATGAAATGAACTTGACACATGTCCTAACCTCATTGGATGTGTGATGGACGACCAAGAAAATCCATGGGTCAACTTGGGGTCCCCATGGAGCCAGTTTTGTTGGGAAATGACATAAATAACTTTTTATTTAATATAAAAGTAAAATGACACAAACATGATATGTTTTACTAAAACAATATTTAAGTGGCGTTATACAAGTAAGATTTTTTATTATAAATAGTAATTGGAAAGATAAAACGATTTCCTACATCATAGTAATTTTTTTTATAATTTTTAGACATTAAATAAATTAAATTATTTATGACATCATAATGATGCAGCGATGACATCATTATCTGACGATTTAAATAAAATGAGAAGATAATATAAACAATATGACCTAAACATGCCCAAAACATATTGTATGGGTGGATTGTGAACCCTTATCACCTTATCCACGATTTATATCAATGTGGACCCTTTTAAAACCGAAACACATTTTCAAATAAAGTAATATTTCTTACTTTCCAAAAGTGCCCCTCCTCTCCTCTTAAAAAAGGCCCCCACCTCTACCTCATTCCACACACTCCTCAAGCCTTTGGCTCGGCCATCCCCTACCCATTTACTCTCTGCACATCCCTCTCCTCATACTAGAGGATTCCCTTTGGGCAGAATCCTTTCAAAGGAAGCCTTTAGGCTCAAATCAACAGAAGTTACACTTTTAAAGGTAATTCATTCTCTCATGTTCATTTGTTTTATTTTGCTTCTCCAACCCCCTAAAATATTTTTATTTACTTCTTTTTCAACAACACCAGTATCTTAAATATATTAGGATGTTTTTATAAGATTTATTCGAGCTACAATATCACACAACTACATCAAATGGTTAATGAACATACGGTTTCCGTGGATGGCGAAATTCTGCCTCCCGAAACGATGATTGTTCAATACTCATTTAACACCTTCAAAGGTGGGAATTATGTTGTCACTATTTTTATATATGATATATAGTATGTTTATTCTTTCCTTATGATTCTGTATATTTTTTTCATTTATGGAATACCATTATTGTTTCCATTACGGTTAAACACGATATCTTCATTTTAGGAAGTGCAGACTACCACCCCCTGAAAGTGATTTAATTCGTTAATACCATATGTGGGATGTGTAAAGGATAAAGTTAATAATATTATATAAGTTATTATACTGGAATTAGAATATACTCTTATATCATATTGATTCCATTCCATAAAATACGAAATAGAAATGGAAGTACCGTTCATGCGTACGTACGACTTACCGTCTCCAGGAACGGTGCATTTCATTTCTTACCTCTAAATGTGATGTAATATTATAAATACATGTATATGCTGAATATATATGATATATATGTTATCCAAATTATTAATATCATTCTGGATATAATGAACCTTTGACCAAATTAACAACATGTAAGTGTAAGAAGTCTATTTTTGACTTAGTAACCAAATACCGTCAAAATGAACATTATTAACTTAAATGATTACATGATGTTCATAACATGGTATAAAAGGAATAATTCACTTGAATATGGTTCTTAAGAAAGTATAGATTAACTCAAGTTTATTATTCAGGAGATAAAAGAACGATCGGGTCAAGTCGGATACGAGGTAAGGGATCCTACTCCTCTCTTTCTTTTTAAGTACACTCTTTTATGTCATTCCTTTTAAAGCTCATATTTCTTGTTATTGGGATGTTATTTTATATTACTCTTACTGTAATTTTTATGTACATATGATGAGAGACCCTATTCTCTCCCATCAATCCATTTTGGAAGTTTTGAGTGGCGTCGTTAGGCTGCCGAATTTTCGTAAGAGATCTTACTCCTCTCTTCCTTTTTAAGTACTCTCCTTTATGTCACTTCTTTGAAGATCCTCTTTGTTATGTCGGTTGATGTTATTTTATATTCCTCTTTCTATAAAATTTAAGTTAATATTATGTGATACCCTATTTGATCTCATCAATCCATTTTTGTAATTTTTTTGTGGCGCCGTTAGGCTACCGAGTTTTCGTAAGGGATTTTTCATCTCACTTTTATTCCCGTGATATTTATGCTACATTTTCCACAATTTACTTTGAGTGGTGTATGTACTGACCATTATTCTACTCTTTGTGTAATATACTTTCTTTTATGAGTATTTACATCAATTATTTATTGTCCATATTTCATGGGGTGTATGTTTTGAAAGATACCCAAGTCGCTAAGGGAACCTTTCACCCTCCTCTTTTTTAAAAGACTTCTTTTGTTGGGTCTTTTAATTTACATATTTTTACGTTGGGATATGTTCTAATATATACTTATTGATGTAAATTTTATATCCAAGAGATGAGATACACTTTTTATCTCTCATCAACTCATTTTGATGTGACGTCGTTAGGCTGTCAAGGGAACTTCTTAACCCAATTTCGATTTCTTTGGGTTCAACTTGTAGTTATTGAATATGTCATCCTTTGAATATGTGTGAATGACCTTTGATTATTTTACACTTAATATCCACTTATATTTGGTGTATTCATTTGTCACACATAATTATGTAATTGATTTATCCTTAAACAAAGGATACCATCTTTGTATGGGACTTCATATCAATATCCTTTCATTGAGGCATATATTGTTTTATACACAACCTTCTTTTATACGGTGTATAAACCCCTTTGACTTTTACGTTTATCCAAATTGAATCTTTTTTATACGAAGCATTTTACCAAACGACAAGAGGGAATGTTTTTGTCGTACGTATGCGTTGACAACGACTTCTCCGCTACCGTGACTGTGATTTGGGTTTCGGCTTCCTCTACAAGTCATACTTTCTTTTTAAAAGAAAAATAAATATCATGTTTTACTTTTCTTTTATTTTGGTATTGAAAATGGTTTTCATAATGTTTATATATCAATGTGTTGTGTTGATATATTGTGATTGAAAGGTGAAAATGTTATGTTTCCTTTATGCATGTTTTATGTGTTAAGATTATGTTATGGTTCTTGGGAATTGTTTTGAATACGGGTGGTTTCGTGAAAACCTAAGGGCGGGTGAGCCCGATATAGCTCTCCAATGCATTGGGTAACGCGATGGAGTGAAACGTTAAGGTTTCTCCAAAGCGATTTAGGGAATATACTGTGATTGGTATTCCAAATGTAACCAAGAGGGTTACTCCCTACGTAAGAATGTTATGAATGCCTCAAGTTACCTTTATGTCTTATGATTTCTAGGATTTATTAATGGTTTGATGAGGTATGTTAAAGTGACTTTGTTTTATGGATAATGTATGATTTCATTCTTATGTATATATGAACTCATGTTTCCTTTCCATATTTTTATAACCCTTACTGAGCTTTTTATGCTCATCCCATGTTTTTGAAATGTTTTTCACAGGTCAAGGGAAAGGTACATGATGTGATGATAGTGTCAAGGGTGTGTCAAGAAAGAATCCATGTTTTATTTTCAATATGTTTCCGTTGATGGGAAGAATGAATATTGTCTTTTATGTAACCAATTTGTTTAAATGTGGAATGTAATGCATGTTTCGTGATCTAATTCTCTAAAACTCTAAACCTGAAAAGATCCTCAATGTGTAATATTGTAATAACTCAAGATTAAGTAAGGTTTAAGGCTGGGGCCTTATAGTTGGTATCAAAGGTCAGTTTAGATAACTTTAGAGGTTAGGGTATTCTTTAAGCATAAGTGACATTACCATAATGATTAGGATTTCAGAAAGAGTACTAGTTTTAGATAACGTGAATGAGTATGTATATCTTAGTGTTTATCTTACTCATTAGTACATGATGGTTTTGTTGATATACTCACACTGTCCTTTTTGGTTTTAGTAAATGGCTGGATCTAGAAAGAACCAAAGTAACAGTGGATGTGAAGGAAACTGTGACAGTTTTTTGAGCAAGCAACTGAATCATATGGGAGCTGCAATGAGAGCTCTTGTGATTATCCTCAACCAACTATCTGGAGTCATGATTGACCACCTAAACCTTGGATATTTCTCTAAGGAATCATATATGCAAGAAACAAATCCCTACAAAAGTATAGGTAATAATCATAAAGGTAAGTGTGTTCAAAAACCTATGTATCAAATATGTGGAAAGAAACACCTAGGAAAAAGTTTCAAACGGACAGAAATATGCTATAGATGTGGAAATGAAGGTCATAAAAAAAGAACCTGCCATGGAAAAAGGAAGCGTCCAGTTGACTCGAGGAAAGGGAAAGAAGTTCTTTCTGAGGGATCAATTGAATGTTTTAAATGTGGTGTGCATGGTCATTATTCAAACACATGTCCTATGAAGAAGTTTCATGAATGGGGTCACCAAGAGCGTACAAATGTTCGTTTACCACTACCTATTGCCATTCCGATAGAGGATAAAGAAACTGAAAATGACCAATCAAAGGTATGTACTATTTCATGACTATTGTTTTCCTATTTTGGAATCTTAGGATATGAATCATGATTTTTTTTGTAGGAAATATGTATTTCGGAATAAGTTGGAAAGGAATGGTTAATGGATCATGAAGAATGTTGAATGAGTAAGATGTCAACATATAAGGGCTTTAAGAGTTATGGTGAAATTCTTAAGAGTATTAAGTCTCTCTTGATGATGGGGTTACATTAGAAGTCTTTTTATATTATGTGTAACCCTGATGTTTAATATAGACAAATTTTATTCAAGGAATAGTTATCTTTTCTTTTGTGTACATAGTTATAAAGAACCATTTGGGTTTATATGATCCTTACTTTTGAGGTAATTATGGGTTACTATATGTTACGATTGAAGTGAAAGGCATGAGATAAAATTGAGGTTAAATTATTTTATGGTTATTTTTGATGATTTTATCACTTTTTGGGGAATTATTTGAGAATTATATTGTTTTGGAAAAAGGACAACACGTAGACCGTGTGAGTACCTGTCGCGTCGGACAAAGCTGCGGGAATCGAACCCACAATCAAAGTGCAACTGCTATTTATCGCCTACCACTGGACTACGTGAAGTCCCTTGTTAGATTGACTGATTCTTTTTAGTTATATGATTTTATGAATTAAGAGTAAGTTGATTTTGGGATATTTATGAAAATGATTAACCTATCATGGAGGATATGTGATTAGGTTAATTACTTTTCAATACGAGACTTTAGGAGCAACTGATGTTGTTTGGAGAAAAATGTTACGATTTAACTTGGAAGAATATGTGACTAAATCCATCAAATATTCGGGTTTCAATATTATATTGGTTTACTTTGATGAATTTTATGGTCAAATTGTTTGTCGGATGGTCCTCGTTGAACTTTGGGTTTTGTTGGACAAATTTTGGAGATTAAGCATAGATTTTCTTTTTAATGGGTTATCCTTTTCTGGATTATCTGACCTTGTACTAACCTTCTTGGTTTTGGTTTTGGTTAAAGCCTAAAGACATGGGATGTATATAGTTCTCTTTTGTGGATCAGGTGATTATCTAGAAGTTGATTATAATACTCTTAATGCATACAAGTCTCCCTAAATACTCGACTTTTGAAAAAAATATGAGTTTGATTAAGGAATCTAGTAAAAGATGAAAGTCAACATGATAAGTGATTATGTTTCCTTGTGAATAAATTCCTCAATAAAAAGTAACTTAAAACAAAAATGTTGTCTATTAACGTTTCCAATTGGGGAATCGAATACCGTTTAACCCATCACAAGTTTGTGATTTTCTTGTGGCTAATTTTCTCCTAAACATGTTTTCTATCACTCTCCATCAGAACATGACCCTATGTTTTCTCCTCCATGTCCATGTTTTCCTACATGGAGTCCTAGTATGGGTTAACTCGGGTAACCTCTGTGCTTATCTTTCTTTATTTTAAAGTGATTGTTTTACCGACTCTTGTTTCGATGTGGGACTTTCAAGGATGTTTCCAAGATCAATTTTAAAAATTGCGAGGAGGCAATTCCCAAAAGGGGGGATGAATGTAACACCCCAGGTAAATAAAGAATATGAAATTTTCATTTTTATCCATATTTGTGAATAAAATATTAATATGACTTTAAAGGGGACTCTATGCTCGATGGCGTACCCAACACGCAACAACGAGTTTCTTGGGAATCTTACGTTGCACTCTAATAATAAAATAATATTATTTTAAATGGTAGTTAACATGTAGCCATTGTATTGTCGGGAATGGATAGAAATAACTAAAATATGATTATATATGTTCTTAAATGTTTTTACATTTATCCAATAAAGGATAGAGGCTTAAAATACGGAAAGAATTCAATTTTAGGCATATATGCCCTAGTTTTCACTAAAGGTTCATTTATCGCGTTTTGATGGTGAAACATCATTAAATATAGTTTTGTTCACTATTAAACATTATTTTGGACCAAATAAATCTCTTATTAAGAATTAGGACATCAAAATTTACTTTGTGTAAATTTTTGGTATCTTTCCGATAAAGTTCATTTTTTAATAAATAGTGTAAAATGTTGTATTTTAACTCAAAACCTCTTTTTAATCTAATTTATTTATATGATTAGATTATCTTTTGAATTGGTTCTAAAGTGATATTAGAATATATTTTTACCATTAAATCCAATAGTGGTCGTTAGAATTAATTTCACTTTGAAATCAGACTTAAACAAGTGTCAATCTTTTGATACTTATTGTTTCATAAAAACACGCTATTTGCTCTGACAGCGGGAATTAATTATTAAATTAATTAATGTGACTTATATGATTTGAATTTTGTAAAATAGACTTCATTTTTTTAATTCGGAATATCAAATATAGCTTAGGGTTAATTTTTTGGGATTTTTCTGAAAAACATCAAATTTTGATGAATAGTGACACCACTATGTGGTACTTATAAAAACTGATTTTTCTGTTTAAATGAAATTTTCCCATATTTTTGTTTTGAATTTCAAAAATCCAACATAAATGGTTTTCATTAATAAGTAAAATGTGGTTCAATGGGATACAAATAATTTCTTGGTGAATAGTAACTTATTAAGTTTTTAATCGCGATTAGAGGTAATTAGTGTAGTTTAAGGTAAAAATAATGTTTTAATAATATGAAATGAACTTGAAACATGTCCTAACCTCATTGGATGTGTGATGGCCGACCAATACAAGCCATGGGTCAACTTGGGGACCCCATGGAGCCACTTTGGTTGGGAAATGACATAAATAACATTTTATTTAATGTAAAAGTAAAAATGACACAAACATGATATGTTTTACTAAAACAATTTTTAAGTGGGGTTATACAAGTCAGATTTTGTATTATAAATAGTCATTGGAAGGATAAAACGATTTCCTACATCATAGTAATTGTTTTATAATTTTTATACATTAAATAAATTAAATTATTTATGACATCATAATGATGCAGCGATGACATCATTATCAGACGATTTAAATAAAATGAGAAGATAATGTAAACTATATGACCTACACATGTCCAAAACTTATTTTATGGGTGGGTTTCGAACCCTTATCACCTTATCCACTAATTATATTAATGTGGACCCTTTTAAAACCGAAACACATTTTCAAATAAAGTAATATTTCTTACTTTGCAAAAGTGCCCCTCCTCTCCTCTTATAAAAGGACCCCACCTCTACCTCATTTCACACACTCCTAAAGCCTTTGGATCGTCCATCCCCTGCCCATTTACTCTCTCGACATCCCTCTCCTCATCCTAGAGGATTCCCATTGGGAAGAATCCTTTTAAAGGAAGCCTTTAGGCTCAAATCAAAAGGAGTTACACTTTTAAAGGTAATTCATTCTCTCATGTTCATTTGTTTTATTTTGCTTCTCCAACCCCCTAAACTCTTTTTATTTACTTCTTTTGCAACAACACCTGTATCTTAAATATACTAGGATGTTGTTATAAGATTTATTCGAGCTAAAATATCACAAAACTACATCAAATGGTTAAAGAACATACGGTTTCCGTGGATGGCGAAATTCTGCCTCCCGAAACGATGATTGTTCAATACTCATTTAACACCTTCAAAGGTGTACATTATGATGTAACTATTTTTATATATGATATATAGTATGTTTATTCTTTCCATAAGCTTATGTATTTTTTTCATTTATGGCATACCATTATTGTTTCCATTATGGGTAAACACGATATCTTCATTTTAGGAAGTGCAGACTACCGCCCCCGGAAAGTGATTTGATTCGTTAATACCATATGTGGGATGTATAAAGGATAAAGTTAATAATATTATATATGTTATTATACTGGAATTATAATATACTCTTATATCATTATGATTCCATTTCATAAAATAAGAAATAGAAATGGAAGTAGCGTTCATGCGTACGTACGACTTACCGTCTCCATGAACGGTGCATTTCATTTCTTACCTCTAAATGTGATGTAATATTTAAAATACATGTATATTATGAATATATATTATATATATGTTATCCAAATCATTAATATAATTCTGGATATAACGAACCTTTGACGAAATTAACAACATGTAAGTGTAAGAAATCTATTTTTGACTTAGGAACCAAATACCGACAAAATGAACATTATTAACTTAAATGATTACATGATGTTCATAACATGGTATAAAAGGAATAATGAACATGAAAAAGTTTCTTAAGCAAGTAGAGATTAACTCAAGTTTATTATTCAGGAGATTAAAGAACGGTCGGGTCAAGTCGGATACGAGGTAAGGGATCCTACTCCTCTCTTTCTTTTTAAGTACACTCTTTTATGTCATTCCTTTTAAAGCTCATATTTATTGTTATTGGGATGTTCTATTATATTAATCTTACTGTAATTTTTATGTATATATGATGAGAGACCCTATTCTATCTCATCAATCCATTTTGGACGTTTTGAGTGGCATCGTTAGGCTGCCGAATTTTCGTAAGAGATCTTTCTCCTCTCTTTCATTTTAAGTACTCTCCTTTATGTCACTACTTTTAAGATCCTCTTTGTTATATTGGGGGAAGGTCTATTATATTACTCTTTCTATAAACTTTATTTTAATATGATGAGATACCATATTTGATCTCATCAATCCATTTTTGTAATTTTTATGTGGCGCCGTTAGGCTGCCAAGTTTTCGTAAGGGATTTTTCATCTCACTTTTATTCCCGTGAGATTTATGCTACATTTGCCACAATTTACTTTGAGTGGTGTATGTACTGCCCATTATTCTACTCTTTGTGTAATATACTTTCGTTAATGAGTATTTACATCAATTATTTATTGTCCTTCTTTCATGGGGTGTATGTTTTGAAAGATACCCAAGTCGGTAAGGGAACCTTTCACCCTCCTCTTTTTTAAACGACTTCTTTTGTTGGGTCTTTTAATTTACATATTTGTATGTTGGGATATGTTCTCATATATCCTTATTGATGTAAATTTTATGTCCAAGTGACGAGATACACTTTTTATCTCTCATCAACTCATTTTGATGTGACGCCGTTAGGCTGTCAAGGGAACTTCTTAACCCAATTTCGATTTCTTTGGGTTCAACATGTAGTTATTGAATATGTCATCCTTTGAATATGTGTGAATGACCATTGATTATTTTACACTTAATATCCAATTATATTTGGTGTATTCATTTGTCACATATAATTATTTAATTGATTTATCCTTAAACCAAGGATATCGTCTTTGTATGGGACTTCGTCTCAATCTCCTTTCATTGAGGCATATTTTGTTTTATACACAACCTTCTTTTATACAGTGTATAAACCCCTTCGACTTTTACGTTTATCCAAAATGAATATTTTTTATACGAAGTGTTTTACCAAACGAAAAAAGGGAATTTTTTTATCGTATGTATGCGCCGAAAAAGACTTCTCTGCCACCGTCACTGTTATTTGGGTTTCGGCTTCCTCTACAAGCCATTCCTTCTTTTTAAAAGAAAAATAAATATCATGTTTTACTTTTCTTTTATTTTGGTATTGAAAATGGTTTTTACAATGTTTTTATATCAATGTGTTGTATTGATATCTTGTGATTGAAAGATGGAAATGTTATGTTTCCTTTATGCATGTTTTATGTGTTAAGATTATGTTATGGTTCTTGGGCATTGTTATGAATATGGGTGGTTCCGTGATAAACTAAGGGCGGGTGAGCCCGATATAGCTCTCCAATGCATTGGGTAACGCGATGGAGTGAAACATTAAGGTTTCTCTGAAGAGATTTAGGGAATATACTGTGATGGGTATTCCAAACGTAAACAAGAGGGTTACTCCCTACGTAAGAATGTTATGAATGCCTCAAGTTACCTTTATGTTTTATGATTTCTATGATTTATTCATGGTTTGATGAGGTATGTTAAAGTGGCTTTGTTTTATGGGTAATGTATGATTTCATTCTTATGTATATATGAACTCATGTTTCCTTTCCATATTTTTATAACCCTTACTGAGATTTTTATGCTCATCCCATGTTTTTGATATGTTTTTTACAGGTCAAGGGAAAGGTACATGATGTGATGATAGTGTCAAGTATGTGTCAAGAAAGAATCCATGTTTTATTTTCAATATGTTTTCGTAGATGGGAAGAATGAATACTGCCTTTTATGTAACCACTTTGTTTAAATGTGGAATGTAATGCATGTTTCGTGATCTAATTCTCTAAAACTCTAAACCTGAAAAGATCCTCAATGTGTAATCTTGTAATAACTCAAGATTAATTAAGGTTTAAGGCTGGGGCCTTATAATTGCATAACATTGGCATGATCACAAAAGATCATGTCTCGAAAGACCGATTAGTTTAGTAGCCTTGGAAACACTAGATACATTCATAAATGTTACATTACATCATCAAGAGAAAAAATACAATAACAAAGTCTCCATAGTCCACACTCATATCCTCTTATGACTATCCCTGCAGGTCACTCATACAATACTTCTTCACATCCTGGAAAATATTAAAACATTGAAATGTGTGAGCTCAGATGCTCAGTAACGATAACAATATTGAGGAAGCTTTCATAAATAATCATTAACATTTAAGGCAATGTATAACTAACTCAAAAGCCTTTTTAAACTTGAACTTCATCATAATATGGGAAAAATAAAATTAAATAATTCCATTTACTTACTCGCGTGTATATTCTACTAGTCGAATAATCACATGCAATATCAATAACCACTTTCATAACGATGGAATGCATAATGCCAGAATATCATAACCACGTAGCCAAGGCGTCTGCCAAGACCAGAAATAAGATTCTGTCAAGACATCGTTCCAAGACACTAGTATTTCTCATGAGACCTACTAATGCATCGAGGAGCTTTAGCGGGCTCCACCTATAAATTATTAAGTCCAATGCATTTCTCATATGAACAGGTTTAAACATATCATAAACCATAACATAATTGTATCACATAAAACATGCATAAAGAAAACATAATATTTCCACACTTCAATCACAAGATATCAATACAACACATTGGAATAATAAAAACATTATCAAAACCATTTTCAATACCAAAATAAAAGAAAAGTAAAACATGGTATTTGTTTTTCTTTTAAAAAAAAGTTATGGCTTATAGAGGAAGCCGAAACTCAAATAATAGTCATGGCGGTAGAGAAGTCGTTGTCACCGCATATATAAGAAAAAACAATTGTTTTGTCATTTAGTGAAAATTCTTCATATAAAAAGATTCCTTTTGAATAAAATTAAAAGTTAAAAGGTTTTATACACTGTATAAATGAAAGTTGTGTATAAAACCAGAAATGCCTCAATGAAAGGAGATTGAGATGAAGTCCATACAAATATCATTTTTAAAATAAAATAGATCTATTATGTGTATTTACTATAAGTACACATAATGAAAGTAAAAAATACAAGATAGTACATAATAATATCATGATATAATTTGAAAGTAGGAGATTAACCCAATGAATGGAAATTAGGTTAAGAAGTTACTTTACATCGTGTCCGACTTGACTCGACCATTCTTTAACCTCATGAATAATAAACTAGAGTTAATTTATAATTTCTTAAGAACATTTTTCAAGTTTATTATTCCTTTTATATCACTTATTACCATGTTATGAACATTATGGAATTATGTATGTTAATAACGTTCATTTTGTCGATCTTTGGTACTTCAGTCAAAAATAAACTTCTTAAAATTACAAGTTGTTCATGTGGTAAAATATCCATTATATCCATAGTTATATTCATTATGTAGATATCATATACATAATATATATCCATTATATATATGAATTTATAATATTACATAACATTTAGAGGTAAGAAATGAAATGCACCGTTCATGGAGACGGTAAGCCATACGTACGCATGAACACTGCTTTTATTTCTATTTCATATTTAATGGAATAAACTTATAATTATATAATGGTATACTATAATTATAGTATTATATAATTTATAATAACATTTACTCAATCCTTTATACATCCCACATATGGCATTAACGATTCAAATCACTTTGAGGGGGCGGTAGTCCGCACTCACTAAATGAAAATATCGCGTTTACCCATAATGGAAACCATAATGGTATGCCATAAAAGAAAAATACAGAATCTTATGTAAAAAAATAAACATATTATATATCATATATAAATATTGTGACATATTAATGTCCACCTTTGAAGGTGTTATATGAGTGTTGAACAGTCATCGTTTCGTGAGGCAGAAACTATCCATCCACAGAAACAGTATGTTCTTTAACCATTAGATGTTGGTGTGTGTAAGTTTAGCTCTAATACTTTTTATAACAACATCCTAGTATATTGAAGATACTGTTTTTGTTACAAAATAAAGGAATAAGAAGAGTTTAAGGGGTTGGAGAAGCGAAACAGAACAAAATAACATAAGAGAAGATATTACCTTAAATTCGGGTAACTCTTTTTTGATTTGATCCAAAGTATTCCTTGGGAATAATTCTGCCCTACGTTAGGCTTCTAGGATTAATAGAGTGAAGTTGAGAGAGTATTTGGGCTGATGTTTTCCAAGACAAATTGATTTTATGGTGTGAATAAGGTGGTAGTGGTGGGGGCCTTTTATAATAGGAGAGGATGGCACTCTTGGAATGTTATAAATGGTTACATTATTATATAATGAGTTTCGGATTTTAAAGGTCCCAAACTTATATATTTCTAGGATAAGGAGATAAGGGTTCTAAATATACTCATATAATAGGTTTTTGACAAGTGAATGTCTTATATTTTACATTATCTTTTTATTTTATTTAAATCGTTAATTAATGAGGTAATCGCTGCATCATCATGATGTCATAAATAATTTAAGTTATATAAGGTCTAAAAATTATATAAAAATTATCATGATGTATGAAATCGTTATAGATTTCTAATGAATATTTATAGTAAAAAATATGACTTGTATAACCCCATTTAAAAATTGTTTTACTAAAACAACTCATGTTTGTGACATTTTTATTTTAACATTAAATAAAAAGTTTTTAATGTCATTTCCCTACCAAAGTGGCTCCATGGGGTCCCCAAGTTGATCCATTGATTATCTTGGTCGGCCATGACTCATCCAATACGGGTAGGACAAGTGTAAAGGTATTTTCATATTTAATAAATATAATTTTAACTTAAATTTCACTAATTACCTTTAATCGCGATAAATTAAACTTAAAAGTTACTATTCACCAAAAAATTATTTTAATCTAATTGAACCACATTTTACTTCTTAATGATAACCAATTATGTCGGATTTTTTAAAATCAACTCACAGTAGTGGTAATGTTTCATTTAAACGAAAAATCGGTTTTTTAACTAGCACTTAGTGGTTTCACTATTCATCAAAAATTGAAGTTTTTCAGAACAATGCCCAAATTTCACCCTACGATATAATTGATATTCCGAATTCAAAAATGATGTTGATTTTACAAAATTCCAAACATATAAGTTGCATTAATTAATTTTATAACTAATTCCCACTATCACAACAAATAGCGTGTTTTTGAGAAATAATATATATCAAAAGATTGACAATTGTTAATATCCAATTTCAAAGTGAAATTATTTCTAATGAACACCATTGGATAAAATGGTAAAAATATATTCTAATTATACTTTAAAACTACTCAATAGTATAATTTATCACTATAAATTATTTTGATTAAAAAATTTGTTTTAAGTGTTTTTCACTATTCATAAAAAATTGGATGTTCTCAGAAAATTGCAGAAAAACTCAACTTAGGATAATTTCAATATTACGAATACAAAAATGAAGTCCATTTGGAAATATAAAATTTCTATAATTTTAAAAATTCGGTATTACTATTCATAACGGCTACTTTGATTAGTCGCCGTGTGTTCGAACTCGAACTTGCGTACAATGCAAGTTATTGCATTATTGAAAGAGACGCGTATCGTGGAAGCTCGAGGTGTCACATTCTCCCCTACATCAAATAATTTCGACCTTGAAATTTCATATAATATCACTGTATAAAATGAATCGGGTGATTTTTCATCATAATTTCATCGGGTTCCCATGTTACCACCTCCATCGTATGGTTTCTCCATAGAACTTTTACCAGACGAGTCGTCCGGTTTTTCAGCACTTGTTCTCTTGTGTCAAGAATCCTGACGGTCTCTTCTCAATAAGACAGATCGGGTTCCAGTTCTAATTCCTCATATGTGAGTACATGCGTGTGGTCAGGCATGTATTTTCTCAACAGTGATATGTGGAATACATCATGAACTTTGGAGATTCTTGGCGACATTGCCAAATGGTAAGCTACAGCCCCAATTCTTTCTAGAATTTCGAAGGGTCCGATGTACCTGATACTCAATTTACCCTTCTTAACTAAACCTTAAACTCCCTTCCATGAAGATAACTTCAAGAAAACATGATCTCCTACCTGAAATTCCAAATCCTTCATTCGATTGTCGGCATAGCTCCTCTGCATACTTTGATTTTCTTTGATGTGGTTTTGGATTACATTAACATTTTCCATCGTTTCCTCCAACATTTCTTGGGCTACAAGTTTTCTTTCACCAATTTCATCCCAACAGGTTGGTGTGTGACATCTCTTTCCGTATAACGCTTCATATGGTGCCATTTGAATACATGAATGGATGCTATTGTTATAAGAAAATTTTACCAGAGGTAAATATTGATCCCACATTCCTTGAAAGTCAAGTGAGCATGATCTCAACATGTCTTCTAATGTTTGAATAGTTCAATCTGATTGTCCATCTGTTTGAGGGTGGTAAGCAGTGCTCAAACGAAGTTCAGTATCCTAGGCCTTCTAAAGACTTTTCTAGAATCTGGATGTAAAACAGGGATCATGATCTGAGACAATCGATATGGGTACTCCATATAGTCTCACAACATCATTAATATATAGTCTTGCTAGACGTTCAAGTGGTATATCTTCCCTTATAGCAAGAAAATGTGCTGAATTCGTGAGACGATCAACAATGACCCATATTGCATCATTACTTCTAGGAGTCTTTGGTAGTCCCATGAAAAAATCCATCGTAATATTATCCCATTTCCACTCAGGTATGGGAATAGGTTACAAAACTCCACCAAGCAGTTTCCTTCCATCTTTAACTTATTGACAAACCATACATCTTGACACAAAATCAGCAATCTCCCTCTTCATGTTGTCCCACAAAAAATGTCCCTTTAAATCTCTATACATTTTTGTGATCCCAGGGTGTATAATGAAATTGGAACTATGAGAATAATACAACAATTCTGTCTTTAAATCATGTATATTGGGAACACAACGTCTCCTCCCAAATTTCAAAATTCTATCTTCATATACAAAGTCACTCAATCGCCCATCATTCACAGCTTTAATCTTCTTTTTCAACTCTTCATCATTTTCCTGAGAACACTTTATCCTTTCTAGTAAAGATGGTTTGGAAACCATTTGAATTTTTTTTGATGTTTCACCCTCCATGGTGATTCCCATATCCATCTTTACTATATCCATGAAAATAGGATCCCATTCCACTCTCATCATGTTAAAAACTCCATGATCTTTTCTACTCAAAGATTATGCAACCTTATTTGCCTTCCCTGGGTGGTAGTGTATCTTGCAATCATAATCCATGAGTAGTTCAAGCCATCACCTTTGCCTCATGTTGAGTTCTTTTTGTGAGAAAATATATTTCAAACTCTTGTGATCGATATATATCTCACATTTTTCACCATAGAGATAATGTATGTATATCTTCAATGCAAAGATTACAGTAGCTAACTCGAGATCATGAGTAGGATAGTTCTGCTCATGAATTTTTAGTTGTCATGATGCATAGGCAATAACCCTATCATTCTGCATAAAGACACAACCAAGTCCTCTCATTTATGTGTCACTATAAATAACAAACCCATCATTCCCTGATGGTAGAGTCAATATATGAGCATTGACTAATCCTCTCTTCAGTTCTACAAAACATTCTTCACACTCTCTTGTCCAAACAAATTTAACCCCTTTACGTATGATCTTCGTTAATGTGTTAGCCAATCGGGCAAAACTCTGGACAAAATGTCGATAATAACCTTCCAAACCAATAAAGATGCGTACCTAAGTTTTACTCATCGGTGCTGGACATTCTTGGATTTCCTTGGTATTAGAAGGATCAACGGAAATTCCATCCTTAGAGACAATATCTCCAAGAAAAGAAATCTCCTGGATCCAGAATTCACACATGCTAAACTTACCATATAATTCATGCCTTCTAAGAGTCTTCAAGATAATGCACAAGTGATTTTCATGATCTTTGTAGATTTTGGAGTATACCAAGATATCATCAATAAATACCACCACAAAATCATCAAGATATTCCTTGAAAACCCTATTTATTATATGCATGAATACAGAGGGTGCATTAGTCAATCCAAAAGGCATTACTGTAAACTCGTAATGCCCGTACCTGGTTTGAAATGCTTTCCTTGGAATGTCTTCCTTCTTCACACACAACTGATGGTATCCAGATCGAAGGTCAATCTTTGAAAAGTATTGAGCTCCATGAAATTGGTAAAATAAATCATCAATGCGAGGTAGGATATACTTTTTTTTATTGTTATATCATTGATCTCTCTGTAGTCAATGCACAACCTCATAGATCCATCTTTCTTTTTAACAAAAAGGATAGGGGCTCTCCATGGAGAAACACTAGGGAGAATAAATCCCTTATTACTCAATTCCTATAGTTGTTTCTTTAGTTCAACTAATTCCACGGTGGCCATTCTATAAGGGTTCTTCAATATAGGCCCTGATCTAGGAATTAAATCAATGGAAAACTCAACTTCTCATTTTGGTGGATGTCCAGGTAAATCTTCCAGAAAAACAACTACATATTCATTCACTATAGGTACATCCTTTATTTGAACATTACTTTCCTCAACATTAGTCATTTTATTCTATTCCACCCCAATAATTGAATTTAGTTGAGCTACTGTGGGTGGATCTAAATAAGAATTAAGTGGTGAAGATTCTACTCGAAAAATAAGGTGCTCCGTATCATCATCATCAAAAATCGTAACCTCTTTCTTCTTACAATAAACCTTTACATCATTGTCCGAAAGCCAATCCATACAGAGGATTATATCAAACTCAATCATAGGTATGATAATAAGATTAGAGGATACATAACAGTTACGTGTTCTACTGGGGACTGAGTCACAAAACTTTGTTGCAATAATACTTCTCTAAGGAGTTTTGAGTGACAATTATCTTATTAAATCAAATTGGAAATATCTAATTTTCTTAGCAAACTGGGAAGATATGAAACAATGCGATGATCCATAATCAAATAATTCATTTTCTAAACTTGAGGAAATCATTAAATTACCTGCCACCACATCTTTCGGAGCTTCAACCTCAGCAGTAGTGATAGCATAAGCTTGGCCTTGTTCCCTTGGACTCTTCTGAGGTAAGTTCCCCTGACGCTTAGGAAATTCATTTGCATAATGTCCCATCTCTCTAAAATTATAGAATTCCACATTGAAATAATCATTCATTCCCTTGAAATCATGAGCTTGGTGGCCTTTTTCACCACACTTATAACAGACTCCCATTCCCTTCAAGCAAGTACCGAGGTGTTTCTTTCCACATTTACTATAGGACTGATATTCAACTCTTCCCTTCTTCCCCTTATTTCCATTTCTAGATTGATCAGAACATCTCTTCTATTATTGTTTTTCTCTAATGTCATAAGACCTATAAAATTTATTTTCTGTCTTGATAGCACATGAGAAAATATCTTCATACAACGAGAAGGTTTCTGAGACTAATGATCGATGGAGAAATGGTTTTAACCCATTAAAAAATGATCAATCTTACTTCTTTGGTTACGTATATAATCTGCAGCATGCCTCGCTAACCTTGTAATGTTAGCCTCATACTTTGCGACATTCTCATCCTCCTTCTGCCTCAGACTCATAAATTGCCTTTCCATATCTGCTCGGTGGTCATGTGGAAAGTATTTTTCTAAAAAAAATTCCTTAAACTCCCACCATTCCATAATTGATAATTCTTCATCTTCCTTTGTGTTTTGAATCAGTGAACACCATTGATCGGCATCTCCAGTGAGGTGGTAGACTGCCATGACAACCTTCTCCCTTTCGCTACTCCCCAAGGCGTGGAATATTTTCTCTAAGGAGTTTATCCATTGCTCAGCTACTAATGGATTTGTACCCCCATTAAATGTTGGTGGTTGTTGCCTCATAAAGTGGTCTAACATTGATCATCCAAGTTGCGGATCAGGGTGCTCCATAAGAGTAAGGTTATTTTTCATAACCTGAGTAGGTTGTCTCAGTATGGTCATAAGTTGATCAGCACCAGTTGTATCTCTAGCTCCACAATAATTATCATGAACAGGAGGGAAATCCCTACTTGGAGTGCGTGCATTGATTCGGTTTCCATTCGTCCCACTAGGCGCCATTTCTAAACAATGGCCTAAACTAGATTAATTTTATGAATTAAAATACACAATTCCATACTTGTAAAACACTTAACATAAATTGAACTATTTATGGATATAATCCATAATCATAAAAAGGTTTTCTTTGAGGAAGTATATACTCATAACCCTTCATAGTGGTTTGTAAATAAAATGAGAATTATCCTAAGCATATCCCTCGTGAGTGTCGCAACCAAGAGTGCAAGAAGGCCCGTTGTCGTGCACCAGTTCCTGTTCGAGTCTAGCTCAAAGCGGTATTTTCGGGTTTTACCCCTAGGTACATCTGTGCCAAATCCACCTCTACCTGCTTGTATACAGACATGAATTTATTGCTCGAAAAGCTCACAAAATCTCTATAATACCAAAATTCTAGAAAGATCTTCTATACTAATCCTCAAATTCTATCATTGGGATATGTGATGTAATCAGAGTTTATCTAAATCTAGCTTCCAAGGTTAGTACTAAACTGCCTCTGATACCAACTATAACGCCCCGACCCCAGTTACCCAGAGTCGGTGCATTATTGCGTAACATTGGCATGATCACAAAAGATCATGTCTCGAAATACCGATCAGTTTAGTAGCCTTGGAAACAATAGATACATTCATAAATGTTACGTTACATCATAAAGTGAAAAACTACAATAACAAAGTCTCCATAGTCCACACTCATATCCTATTTTGACTATCCCTATAGGTCATTCATACAATACTTCTTCATA
The DNA here is from genome assembly GCA_963277665.1 of Viscum album. Taxonomy (NCBI): domain Eukaryota; kingdom Viridiplantae; phylum Streptophyta; class Magnoliopsida; order Santalales; family Viscaceae; genus Viscum; species Viscum album. Next base: position 1,720,015,652 of record OY728130.1, read on the forward strand.
TCCTGGAAAATATTAAAACATTGAAAGGGGTGAGCTCAGATGCTCAGTAAGGATAAAAATATTGCTGAATCTTTCATAAATAAACATTAACATTTAAGTCAATGTATAACTAAAACAAAATATTTTTTAAATTTGAACTTCAGCATAATATGGAAAAAATAAAATTAAATAATTCCATTTACTTACTCACATGGATATTCTACTAGTCGAATAATAACCTGCAATATCAATAACCACTTTCATAATGATGAAATTCATAATTCCAAACTATCATAACCACGTAGCCAAGGCCTCGTGCCAAGACACTATTTTGTCTCATGAGACATACCGATGCATCGAGGAGCTATAGCGGGCTCCACCCATCACTTATTAAGTCCAATGCATTCCTCATCTGAACAGGTTTAAACATATCATAAACCATAACATAATTGTATCACATAAAAAATTCATAAAGGAAACATAATATTTCCACACTTCAATCACAAGATATCAATACAACACATTGATATAATAAAAAATTTATCAAAATGATTTTAAATACCAAAATAAAATAAAAGTAAAACATTGTATTTATTTTTCATTAAAAAAAAGTTATGGCTTTTAGAGGAAGCCAAAACTCAAATAATAGTAATGGCGGCAGAGAAGTTGTTGTCGCCGCATACGTAAGAAAAAACATTCCTTTTGTCATTTAGTAAAAACGCTTCATATAAAAAGATTCCTTTTGAATAAAAGTTAAAGTAAAAGGGGTTTATACACTGTATAAATGAAAGTTGTGTATAAAACCAAATATGCTTCAATGAAAGGAGATTGAGACGAAGTCCTTACAAAGATCATTTTTAAAATAAAATAGATCTATTATGTGTATTTACTATAAGAACACATAATGAAAGCAAAAAATACAAGATAGGGCATACTAATATCATGACATAATTTGAAAGTAGGAGATTAACCCAAAGAATGGAAATTGGGTTAAGAAGTTCCCTTACCTCGTGTCCGACTTGACTCGACCGTTCTTTAACCTCATGAATAATAAAATAGAGTTAATTTATAATTTCTTAAGAACATTTTTCAAGTTTCTTTTCCCTTTTATATCACTTAATAATATTTTATGAACATTATGTAATTATTTATGTTAATGACGGTCATTTTATCGAACTTTCATACTTGAGTCAAAAATAAACTTCTTAAAATTACAAGTTTTTCATGTGGTAAAATATCCATTATGTCCATAATTATATTCATTATGTAGAAGTCATATATATCATATATATCTAGTATATACATGCATTTATAATATTACATAACATTTATAGGTTAGAAATGAAATGCACCGTTCATGGAGACGGTAAGCCGTACGTACGCATGAACGCTACATTCATTTCTATTTTGTATTTAATGGAATAAAATTATAATTATATAAATGTATACTATAATTATAGTATAATATAATGTATAATAACATTTAATCCATCTTTTATAAATTCCACATATGGCATTAACGATTCAAATCACTTTGAGGGGGCGGTAGTCTACACTTCCTAAAATGAAAATATCATGTTTACCCATAATGGAAACCATCAAGGTATGACATAAATTAAAAATACAGAAGCTTAAGTAAAACATAAACATATTATATATCATATATAAATATAGTGAAATCTTAATGGCCACCATTGAAGGTGTTATATGAGTGTTGAACAATCATCGTTTTGTGAGGCAGAAATTCACCATCCATAGAAACAGTATGTTCTTTAACCATTAGATGTAGGTGTGTGTATGTGTAGCTCAAATACTTCTTATAACAAAATCCTAGTATATTTTATATACTGGTTTTGTTACAAAAGAAAGGAATAAAAATATTTTAAGTTGCTGGGGAAGCAAAACAAAACAAAATAACATAAGAGAAGACATTACCATAAAATCGGGTAACGCTTTTTGATTTTATGCAAAGGCTTCCATGGGAAGAATTATGCCCAATGTGAGGCTTCTAGGAGTAAGAGAGGTAAGTTGAGAGAGAATTTTTTCAGATGTTGGCCGAGCCAAATGGCTTTGAAGGTGTGAATAAGGTGGTAGTGGTGGGGGCCTTTTATAAGAGGAGAGGAGGGCACTCTTGGAATGTTATAAAAGGTTACTTTATTATATAATGAGTTTCGGATTTTAAAGGTCCCAAACTTATATATTTCAAGGATAAGGTGATAATGGTTCGAAATATACTCATAAAATAGGTTTTTACAAGTTTATGTCTTACATTTTACATTATGTTTTTGTTTTATATAAATCGTTAATTAATGAGGTAATCATTGCATCATCATTGTGTCATAAATAATTTAATTTATTTAATGTCTAAAAATTATAGAAAAATTTTCATGATGTATTGAATATTTTTATATTTCTAATTAATATTTATAGTCAAAAATATGACTTGTATAACCCCATTTAAAAATTGTTTTAGTAAAACCACTAATTTTTGTGACATTTTTATTTTAGCATTAAATAAAAATATTTTAATGTCATTTTCCTACCAAAGTGGCTCCATGGGGTCCCCAAGTTGACCCATAGATTTTCTTGGTCGGAAATGACTCATTCAATAGGGGTAGGACAAGTGTAAAGGTATTTTCATATTTTTATAATATCATTTTTACCTTAAATTTCACTAATTACCTTTAATCGCAATTAATAAAACATAAAAGTTACTATTCACCAATAAATTATTTTAATCCCATTGAACCAAATTTTACTTATTATTGACAACCATGTATGTAGGATTTTTTAAAATAAAATCACAGAAGTGGTAATGTTTAATTTAAATGAAAAATATGTTTTTTAACTACCACTTAGTGGTTTCACTATTCATCAAAAATTGATGTTTTTCAGAATAATGAAAAAATATCACCCTAAGCTATAATTGATATTACGAATTATAAAATGATGTTTATTTTAAAGAATTCCAAACATATATGTTGCATTAATTAATTTTATAACTAATTCCCTCTTTCACAACAATTAGCCTATTTTTAAGAAACAATATATATCAAAAGATTGACAATTGTTTATGTCCAATTTCAAAGTGAAATTATTTATAATGAACACCATTGGATGAAATGGTAAAATATATTCTAATTATACTTTAAAACCACTCAGTAGTAAAATTTATCATTATAAATTATTTTTATTAAAAAATGTGTTTTAAGTTTTTTTCACTATTCATAAAAAATTTTAATCTCTCAGAAAATTACAAAAAACTCAACATAGGATAATTTCGATATTAAGAATACAAAAATGAAGTCCATCTTGAAATATAAAATTTCTATAATTTTAGAACGTGGGTATTACTATTCATAACGGCTACTTTGATTTGTCGCGGTGTGTTAGAACTCGAACTTGCGTACAATGCATGATATTGCATTATTGAAAGAGAAGCGTGTCGTGGAAGATCGCGGTGTTACATGAGGGGTTGGTTGTTGTGTTAATTTTAATTAATAAAAATTGAATCTATGATGATGATGGTTTCATGTGTCAGGATATTAGTATTTTTATGATTAATTTATTGTAGTCTTATAGATACCTATGTCATTATTGTGATCTATGATTTTTTTATTAATTTAAAATATTAATCTTGTTTTATTATTCCATTGTGCTCATTATATTCTTATATATGATTATTTATTTATATATTACCTAATTAACCTTACTAAGATTTTTATATTACACTTTCAAATGTTTTGATTCCCTAGGATCTGAAGAAATTATATACTTAGTAGTCGACTAAGTAGTAGACTGTTTGAAAAAAATTGTGGGAGATATTGAATATCGTTCCCAAAATAAGAAAATTCTATTTATAGTATTCAAATACAATAAAACATTATGGTTCAAGGGAATTGAATATCGCTATATTTTTTGTATATTAATATAAATATATTTATTATTTATATATGTTATGTTTAACTCACCTATATTGATATCAAAGAATGGTTTAATTTTTTTATGGATTTTAGGATTAGATATCATTATAGAAAAATAGTAAGTTATGTATAAGTATATGAAAACACATTAATTATTTGGTAATATTTTTATTGTGTTTTTTTCATAAAAAATACATAATTTCAAAGATACATTCTAGTGTAGTCAATCGCGGTATACATGCATTAATGAGAAATGACTATAGAAGGGAAATATTTTTTATTGTGTTAATTAAATATGCTGAATGATGTGATTAACTTAAAATAAATACCTAAAAATAATTTCTTGAATGATATTTTTTTATTAAAAATACATTATCATTATAAACCATTATGATGTATTTGAATAAAATAATACCATATATGACTTTAGATAATCCAATGGATGCATTAAATGAAAATAGGTAGTCATGATTTAAAATAATAATTATTATCTTTAATTAATATATGATTACTTACTATGATTATTGTTTCTCACTATATAATTCATGGTCCATGATAATTAATGAAACAAGGAGGAAACATGTTCACATTAAATGTGATAGAAAATACAATAGTCTTCCACCAAATAAACTAAATTTCATGGTTACTGTAACAAATAAACATATTTTTATATATAAACAACTTTCAAAATCAATGAATCAGGTTGATAGTGACAACAAGAAAAAGATGGAAACAATACTACTAAGTCATTTAAGAGGCCACATCCAAGTATATTTAGTAGATTTTTATATCCACTAATTGATTTCTACATTATTTTTACCACTGAAAATATATTTTTTCCTCATTGATAGAATCATTAATATTTTATTTTTTTGTATGGTTTATAATTTGAAATAGATGAATGGTGGACTCTTATAAAAAACATGAGGCAGTGATAAAAAGTTATCTCCATGGAATGGGATGATTTTATGAAGTTATATTTCAATAAGAACTTTTATTTATTATTATAATTAATATCTATATCTAATTGTACTACCCATTGATGGATAACAATTATTCCAATACCACGTGAGCGTAAAATTTTATATATATTTCAATATATGCTATAGTATTCCTATTGAAGCAAAAAGTATAATTTATCTATTGCTTAGTTAAATGAAATCATTTCAAAAAATGTTGTTATCCATAATTGAATTAAGTAGATAAGATTTACTAATTTTATGTTCTCTCAAGGTAAAATGGATATTATAGTCACTCATGTAAAATTTACAATTTGGATATAAAAAGATTGAAAACAAAGGAAAATCTATGAATAAATGGCATGGAGGGAAGAATATGTGTCTTTTATTAAGACAATAGTGTGGAAGGAAATAATGAGGCTTTTTTCATAATAGGAATAGTTAATTTTTCATTGGTATAATATATTTTCATCAATTAATTCTATATCAAAGTGATGGAAATATGTTAGTTAATGATGATAATATAGTTAAATTTTTATAGAATTCCCCACCAACACTCTTTTGTTTCAAATAAAATGATTATGTAAATTATGATAACTATTACCCAAATTTTATAGTGAATGGAAATTATTGAAATCAAAAAACTCTAAATCCTAAACCAAAATAGAAATATCAGGAAATCACTATGTCGAAGATGAGTTATAAGTATAAAGTGGTAAAGGTTGAAAATATAATCCACTCAACAGATGTTAATGTTATATTCAATTACTATCATAGCCAATCATTTTATATATGAATAATTTGAATATGGTACAAATTAGAACCTCTAATTTTAGATATGGAATTATTAGTGAATACTCCCAATGATAGGATGATATCATCATATGTATAACATTCAACTATGATTAATTTTTTTCATAAATTTATTCTTAAAAATCATTTTATTATCTCACATATGTATATCATTGTGATATTGAGGATTTATATTATCTATTTATATAGATCAAATATAAATTTATATGTAAGGGTAGTCATGTTTCATATATTTAATTAGAATGTCATCATTTATCATTTTATGTTTAAATATGAAATTTCAATGAAAATTACCTTCATTTTATTTGTTTTGATTCATACTCAGAATCGGTAATCGTCTTATATGGTTGGGGAGAAACAAATAATTGAATATATTCATATTTATTTGGAGTTTGATGATTTATTTATGGAATACTTTTATAGAAATTCTTCTGAATTGTGAAGTTTGGTTTATAAATAAATCATACCCAGTGCTTCATCTACTGTAGAGACTCTCTATAATAAGTCATTGATTATGTTCTATGAATTAAAAAATATACTATTGTATTATATTGAAAAGGGGTTATTTTATCCATGTGAATCACCTTGGGGTGTAGATATTATTTTTTTAAGAATAATTATTGATCAATGTGATTCCATATTGATTATCAAGAATATGATATGATTATGACCAATAATAAGTATCATGTACCTCGTATTCATGATTTCATTAATTAATTGTGAATAGATTAATAATTCTCAATTACTGAAAATCGCTATGGATACTATCAATTGATTGAAATATTTATTACAAACATATTATAACATTTGAATAAGGTATAAAACATATTAATTTTTACTAGATCAATTTCAACATAATAATGACACTCCTATCTTTAGAGACCTAATGAATAATTCATTTATATATTACCCCAATAATGTTTTGGTAGTTTTTATAGAATATATATTTATGTGATAAAATATAAAATAAGAATATTCAACCAACTTGAGTATTTTGTTGAAGAACCCAGATAAAGAGAAACTATAAACCAATTTCAGTAATTGTGAATTATAGTAATATTAGTTATCACTCTTTGGATTCATGATCACAATCAATTGTGTCTTTTTGATCCTTATAAGGTATTAGTCCTTGAAAATTGTCCCGTGAAAAACACTATGATAAAGACCAATAGTTTTTTTAGATTAGTTTAACATTAAAGATGTTTTAAAAAAAATCACTATTGTATTATCTCTTCAATATGTTAATACAAAAATGAGTCATGTTATTGTAAAATGACGAACGGGAAGAATATTTTATAGAGTTGAAGTAATTATTTTTTAGTGATATTATACTAACACTAACATGAAATTAAGAATAAGCTTTCATTTTTAGTGATGCATCAATTTTTGTAGTGGGAAGTGTTATTATTAAAAATTAGTGAAGGATTATTCCTGTTATCAATTATGTGTTCTTGTGAAAACGTACCCATCACATGACTTGTCATTATAATTGAAATCCTTGAATTAAATATGTGGATGAATAGTCTATATAATAATTATTGTGACATATATACCAATCATAATAGATTGAAATATATATACCCCATTAAAATTTTAATTATATACAATATAATATGGTTCGAGGTTCTTACTGATTATGATTACTCAATACATGACCACCCTAGAAAGGGGAAATCTTGTTATTATTTTTCAAAAACATATCATCACATAATATCTATGATAAAGATAATAAAATAAACAAAACCTGCAGATATTAAATGGATAAACTTGAAATTCTGAACTCTGGTGAGAAATGTTATCTCTCTCAAATGATTATTCGACCATATATTGATGTGATAAGTTAAAAGGAATAGAAGGAAGAAGTAGATATTTAAAAGAATGTGATAACTATTCTTATATTCAAAAATTATTTTAATGCAGTAGTAATGTTCATGAACCATGTGTTAAATAATGGTATATTAGATGAAGTTCATAGATCAACATTATTTATTCATCCTGGAAATAATATTCTGTATCGAGTCTTTATAGAGAGTTTGTAGTGGGATACCATGTCGGTTGGTATTCCATTTTTTATCTCCTTATTTAGTATGACAATATGAAAAGTCGATGTTTCATAATTATATTCCAATATTACAATAATTAACTCTGCCTATATTGAAATTGGAATAATTTACCCTGTATTTTCTCATAGGACACCAGAAAACATCTAAAGGGAAAATTATAATATGTTCTATAGTTGATCTACATTTGATGTTACTAATTTTCATTAAAATTATAAAATATTCCTATCTTCATCGACATTCCTCTAAATAAATTAATAAAATTTTATTATTTCTTGTAATAACACATTCTATTATGACACATCATTATCATAGGTTTTCATCAATGTTCTAGATATGTATCGACAATCACTTAACATGGAATTATGCTTCAATACTCTATATACTCCATGGAAGGATGACAAATATAAAAGAATCATTAAAACTGTTGAGGATATTATATTAAATTTTTCATTACATTTCTATCAATTTTTGATTCAACATCATCATCTTATCAAATTTTCCAATAACAGTGAACGTCACCTACGTAATCATATATATCCATATGAATCAATCTATTTAAAGAAAGGAAAAAAACTAATATGGGATGGAGTTAGGGAAAATAATTCAGTGGCAAGTGTGTCCCAGGACCTGGAGGAAGCAGGATATAAGGACATGGTCCCTGCCATGCCTTGAGGTGATAAAGGGATGTTTGACCCTGGGAAAAAGCATGATGCAGGTGTCAATGAAATACTTCAGCGACAAGTGTCTCTAGTGCTGGAACACATAGACCTTATAATGAATTCAGATGAAAAGGTATAGGATGATCTGGATATTAACGATTCCACGAAGATGAGACCGCTCTAGGTGAACACTACTAAAGAGCTATGTGAGTGGATAGATCAGCAGGTCCATATTTTTCTTAGAGGACGCATCATGGGTAAGATCAAAAAGGAGGAATACATAAAATCATGGGAAAACTTGGCTCATCTTTATAGAGGCACCCTAGTCCTCTACCCTGACCTTGAGGTTCATGTTATCCCCTGGATACTGTTTAAGTAAATTGGCTCCAAAAAACATTAAATTTTTTTTCTACAAATCTAGTGTTTCCTTTGGAGTGGAAACTGGGATGATGTAAGGGTTCTCACATCTCCATTTAAAGTGTTTTTAATAAAAATTTAATGTTGGAAGGATTAAGTTATTGTGAAATCCATTCTATAGTGAATGAAGTAATATTAGATTTGATTGATGATTTATGGTGATAATCGTCATAAAAATATAAAAGTTGATCTTTTTATGATGGTATTCTTATCAATTTCTCTATGGATGAATATTCTGAATAATTAACTGAATTGAAATATAAGACATAGTTATATTGTCTCTCAATATATTCTTGATCAAGAACGTATGGTATCTTATCACTTAACAATATAACTGAATCATTCTCAACATCAACATATTATCCATGTATGTCATTTAAGGATGTAAGTACCTAATCCTAAACATGCATTTAAATTTGATTTCATATTAATAGATTAATATATTTTACTTAGAGATCAACCATTTTAAATAATAGATTGTACAAATAGGTTTATATGTAAAAAATACTCAACATGTTTGAGGTTGTTAGAAGAATTATAAATTTTATGATGTAATGTGGTAACATGAGTATGTGATGATTCCATGTATACAAATTTTGATTGTGTTAATGTAATCAAATTTATGTGTAAAATTCATTTCAAGGGGGTTATGTTTTAACTCCCAAATATTTTAAATGTATTACTTTGAAATGCATTTCTTTTATTCGATAGCTTTATTAATATAAAACACTGAGTCTATATTTACCATATTATTTTATGAAATTATAATTCTAAAAATTGAATTTATGGGTTTGAAAATGAATAAAAAAATAATAAATTTATATAAATTTGTTACTATATTAAAATTTAATTATTAATTCATAATAAATAATAATTATATTCTTAATAAAATAATCTCTTTTATAAAAGTCATTTCATCCAAAAAAATGTATTTTTATAGGGGATGTGATTATAAAAAAGAATATTTGGATATTAAAAAACAATTTTTAATTAAATATATTGGTAATTAATGTATTAAAACCTTATATTATTTATCCAATGGGTTTTAATGAAGATAAAATCATTAATTCCTAAAACAAATTATTTTCCAGAAAATTTTTTTTTTCACTAATATGTAATTACCATAATGTATTATATAAGTCACTGTATTTTAATAATTTCAATGAAATATTTATAGTATATATAAAATAATATATTTTCAAATTAATTTATTATTTATTACTAAGAATGAAATTAATATAAATCAAATTTTACTTTTAGAAATAAAATTTTAAAATACCATGTTTAATTATATTTTTCACAATTATTTGAAAGATATGTTTTACCAATAATAGAAATTAATTTTTAAAAAACTATTTCACATTCATAATCAATATTTAATTGTTTTCTAATGATTCCAATTTCTTTATTTTCACAATATATATTGAATATAATAATTTTTACCATATTTTTAATGAAAATAGTTTTACCTGGGGTTAAACTAAGAGATAAGCATAAAAATGAAATACGAACAATTATGAATTTTATTTTTCTTATTGATATATTCGTCATATTATATTATGTTAAAATTATTTTTATTTATTCCCAAATTAATTTGAAATTGGCATTATATTATTTAGAATAATTTTGTTATTTAATGTCTGTCTCTTCCCTCACTGATAAAAGGGAACATGTTATACTCCATTGTTCAAAATCATTACCCTTATATATCAAACTATATATAACCAAAATCATTATGATATTCCGTAATATAATTATTAATCACATTTTTATATCCTAAAACCATTCAATGAAGTATTTTTATATAATTTATTCTTCATCCCTCAAAAAGAGGTAGTCGCCATTACTAAACATTACATAGTTTATTACATATTTTACCACATTAAAATAAATTGAATTCATGATAAAATAATGAATCTGGTATCCTAAATATAATAAGGAATTATTAATATTATGGTACATCCAATTTTCACCTCATATCCATCAAATGGGAAAGGAATGTATCTCGCATGAATATGTGTTGGCTACCACCTCTACGTGGACATCTAATTCATTTCTCATAAACACTTCACATTGACATATATATTGATATATTTAATGAATATATATATATAATTTATGTTATAATGATGATTCTATTATGATAAAATAGTTTTTATCATTCTTTTTTAGTTTTCATTAAAAAATGGATGGAGTGTTCATGTGGGACAATTGACTACAATCTCCATAAACAATATAATTGATTTCTCAATCTCTATAATTTATATATGGATTAAATACATATATAAATAATTGTAATCTATTATATTTTAAATATTTTTAACAATTTATATATGTTAGATCTATGATCAGGATCTAAGACTATAACAACCCAATCAAAACATACATTAAAAATAAAACTATTATCACCCCAAATAGTCATTTTAATAATTATTTGTTCATAAACAGAAGATAATATATTATAACTAAAACATTGATGATATTATAATAATGAATATGGTTATATTATATTATTAATTAAACTTTACTATTATAATATTAATATTTATATAACTAATGAAAAAATTAGAACCATGACAATGGTTTTTAGAAACAAATATCACGATTTGGTGGAATTGATTATAATTTAATTTCCGAAAATAAATTTTATCATATATCTCCCATAGATAATATTTATTTCCTCATAATGTGTTTATTTCTATAAATTAAAAGTTTTCATTTATTTTACTATCTATAATTACTCTAATGTTTTAAGTAATTATTTTATGGAAAATAAGTATTATTTTTCTCTTTAGTCCTAAATCATTTTCTTTCATGTCTATATTATACATTATTTTTTTGAAAAATGTTCCCAAAATTTTGATATATTTAATTACAGAGATTTTTTAAAATAAATAACTTTACAAAAAATAGGTTTTAAAGTAATATCCTTTTCAATTTTCAAGTAAGGTGACTTTTAAAAATGTATGAAAAATACATTTTTTAACGTATACAACAGAACATTTTATTCCCTGTTTTAGGACTAATAATTTCATTAATCTTTATATTATTGGTTTTAATATTTATTTTAAATGAAAATAATGTTCTAAATAATCTAGAAATTTCTATATATTAAAAAATATATTTCAACTTTGAAAGTGTATTTTCCAAATGAAATATAGTAATTAATTTTTAAATAAATTTTCATAATTGATGGTCCTTATTTTAAAATATGGTTATTATAAAATGATACCATAATTATTAATTTTTTTACCATATTGAAAAACTATTGATGTCCACATCTTCCTTTTCATGTGTTATCCTATTAAAAAAACTAAAAATGAATTCATCAACACATGGAATACAGATTAATGTAATATCAATTTGGGATGGGTGGTTGTTTTATAAATCTATACTGAATTTTTTATTTAATAATATTTATGTGATAAAATCGTACATGGTAGTTTATCCTAATCCCAAAATAGGGATCATTGGTGGTTATCATAAGAGTAATGTAAGTACATTTTTTTTATCCCAAGACTAATACGAGATGAATGTATCAGTTGTAACACTGACAAATTTTAAAATATGAACATCATATTTAATTGTTTGTATTATGTGAATAAAAAAATATATTGGGATATAATATCCGCAATAAAATCAGATATATTTATTAAAATTTAAATTATTTCCTGTCATGTAATAAACACAACCATGAGTTTTAGGAAAACATGATACTTAGATAAAATAATATTTTTCAATAATAACATTATAATCTACCAATGATCTTTGAAAGAAAAAATATTAATAACTAGATTAAGTAATATTTTTGGTTTAAGAATGGTCTAAATAAAGAAATTTATATATTGATTATAGATAAATTTAAAACAATTTTAAAGAAAAGGTAATATTTTAAAAAATGCTATTTTTCTAAAAGGCAGTTTAGTCACTCTTCATAGACAAAAAATAAAATATTTTTCTTACTCATTAATAAAATATATTTTCTATAATTAAATTTTTATTTGAAATCTGAATATTGAAATTATATTATGGTGAATTATTTTATTTTTCATAAACATAACATTTTTTGATGAATATAGAAAATACTGAATTTTAATAGAGAACTGAATTTTCATTCAAATTATTTATAAAATGAAATTATATTTTGAAAATTCATAAAAAAATACTTAGTAAAAGTGAATATATAGTAAACTAATTTAGGTCATATTATTTTTTATATTTTTAAATTTTTATATAAGAACATTGATAACTTTTTATCAGTTTAACTTTTAAAACTTATTTTCTCCCCACATATAAGGATTAATATTAAATAAAATTATGAAAATTATATGAATGTAATTTAGAAAAATGAACTCCATATTTGAATTTACACTATATGCATTATGTAATAATATAAACTTATATTTTAAATTGTAATGTATACTGAAAACAGTATAATATATTTACCTATTTTAGCATTTTTTGGGATTTTTTGGGGTTGAAATTTAAAAATATAATGGCTAAAATTACATATTAAATAGTCAAAAATCTATTTTATGGACAAATAAAAATGTTATAGTGTCTTAAAATTTATAATAATCCATGTTATATCTTTTTTCATTACAAAAATGTGGTTATATCATTTACATTACAAATATTAAAAGATATACACTCATCTCACTTATAAAAGGCCACCACTCTAATATCTTCTTCACTACATGAAATATATTTGGTTTATCCATAAAAAATAAAAATACCTCATATATTTGCTTAATATAATCATATGGAACTTATTTTATTCTAAAATTCAACCTAGGAATTCTTTTTTTGAGAACCTATAGAAGATACCAAAAAAGAGGTATCGTTATTCGATTAGAATTTTTATTTTATTTCTCCCTCAACCACCATAAATATTTATTATAACATGATTATATAATAACCTCGTTATCAAATATTAAAAAAATATTTTTATATTTTATGGAAATAAACTAAAAAAAACCCCCACTTCTATCAAATGGTCTACAAAATTATCATTTGTGTGTATGGAAGAATGTAACCCCACAAACCAATGTCTCTTGTTTTTCGATAACCATATATCGGTGTTCGATATAATTGTTGATATAAAGTATATATATAATTTATAAAATAATAATACATATGGAGTCAATATATAATATATAAACATCATTAAAATTTCTTTTCTTTGGTGAGATGATTACATTAGTCATCTGTATGGCGAACTACTACCTCGCTAAGCGATGTTCTTCGTCAGTCACTAACACATTATATAAAAGATTATAAGGATGATGTTACGGAATAAATGTATTATAGATAATATAATTATTCATTTAATGACATATTTATCATTCATAATATATAATAATTCATTTTTATTTTCACCCTATAAAATTTCTTATTTTCTATACATGTGGACTACTACCTCCAAAGAGTGGTGACACTTTATTTTTTTATCACAACACAACATATATGATCTGTGTAATTATATTACCATAAATAAAATATTATATTTTATAATATTATAATTTTTTAAATATGAAATATTACTTAACTTATTTCAACAATTTTCACTGTAAAATGGAAATGTTACTCATCTGCATGCATAGCCTACCGTCTATATTATCGTAAGATACATAATTTATAAAATATATATTTCAGGTTTATTATTATAAGAAAAATGGACATAAATTTATTATAATAATCATATTATTATTATTTTTATGGATATGATGAAACTATATAATATCTCTACATATAAGAACATTAATGACAACTCACGAATGAGAAAACAATACAACACCCTAAATAATGAAAATATTGATAGATTATTATTATAAGGGTGATAATATGTTATAAAAAGGTCATATATGATACTATAAATATTAATATGTTTTTATTATAATATTATTAAATGTATAAAACTATAATAAATTAGTTTAACTAGGTTTATAAAATACGAATCATAAGGCAAGGGACTTCGTCTCAATTTCCTTTCATTGAGGTATATTGTAATGTTACACATCTAATTGTTTTTATGTGGAGTATATAATTCCATTATTAAATATTATTTCATTATACATCCATATGTTTTGGTATTTTATAATTCCATATTAATTATTTTATCCATGGGTATTTGGCTTGAAAATTACCTAGTGGATCTTGTTATAGTACAATATCACTTTTTTTTTTGATTATTAACCTTACATTAAAACTATCACTTTATTGTGATTGTATTTTATTGTAAAATAAATTTATATTTAACATAAATAATATTTTAGAATTTATATTTCTATTTCCAAAACCATATTCCATTCTTATATATAATTTTTACTTTTATATTTATTTGAATAAATAAAGAAATACTGAAAAATCTATACCCCTTACTATTATAGTTATTTGATGATAAGAGACATCATTCAATTATTATATCAATAC
This sequence comes from Viscum album, assembly GCA_963277665.1. Classification (NCBI taxonomy): domain Eukaryota; kingdom Viridiplantae; phylum Streptophyta; class Magnoliopsida; order Santalales; family Viscaceae; genus Viscum; species Viscum album. Next base: position 1,720,030,897 of record OY728130.1, read on the forward strand.
ATGTATATATAGAGAATGAATTGGAAGTGAAGACATGAGTGGATACTAGTTATACAAAACCCAATAATTTACCAACATGACTCATATGACAAACTAGTTGGAAAATCGTTTGGGTTTTTACCCAGTAGTTTTACAATGCCCGGTGGATATATCATAATTGAATATGCATCATATTTATGGGACATTATGTGAGTAAATTAGGGATTTACTTCATTGATTATAGTTTTATTATCATTATTTAATGGATTTTAACTGTGATATTTTCTACAGAATCATTTAATTCCCAGTCTATTGATAAAATTACATATTTTTATGTTTCTGTCCATCGAATATTAATTATGACTTATCATATGATGATAGTTAAATTATTTAAATTGATTTTTAATAAATTATTAACCTTTCCACGTTTATTATTCCTATTAATACCATGTTATACATTATATTTTAATGGGTTATGATTTTAGTAATATACCTTCTAATATTTATCATACTAATTTATTCATGATATATTCCACCATACATAACCATGAAATTTTATTTTACATCACCCATATTTTATTCTTTCGCAATGATATGATGAAGTGATCATTCAATAATGTTTAAAGGATTCATTTCATTGTTTTAGTTTTATATTATTTTATATTTTAAGTTCTCAATTTAAAATTGGTATCACATATGTATCTTTTCCTACAAAAAAATTGATCATCTCTTCAGTATTTGATTCATTGTATCTTTTAAATTTTAATAATGTAATAAATAGGCATTGGGTTTTTATGGTTGGATATATAAAAATACTATCATAGGATATTTCTTATAAATATTAAAAATTGGAATATGAAAAACATATATTAGTGGACATAACACGATGATAGATATTGAAGGTATGTATAGAATAAAATCATAATGTTTTTGTGTGGAATATATTGTGTAGGTTTCCCATTAAATAAATATCTATCTCAATAACATAATGAACATGTTTCTAAATAATATGTACATAGTGGTAATAAGTATACAAATGGAGAATTCAGATTTACTTGATCATCACTTGGTGCAAGAAAACACACCTTACTAGAAATCATATTTTTCACTCGTTAGGGATTAGTTTATGATAAATCTATTTTATTTACAAACTATTTTTATGGATGTGAAAATAAAGGAATACTCGAAGAAACCATGGTTATAATTATGATATTAGAAATGAAAAAAATAATATATATTAATTATTAAATCATATTTATAATTATAAATTATTTTATTAAATTCATATTTTAATGACATAATATAGTACATTCCATTTTATAGATATGGTGTTGGCTATGGAAAAGGATATCAATAATCAAGACCAATGTAGATATTTCCCTTTTAAGGAAGCCTACAAAGCTGGTATTTTAATTGAGAATATTATGGACATATTAAAGAAGTTTAATTAGGTTATAAAAAATCACCATTCTAGATTAGAGAAACCTATTCCACATATTAATTCACATATGTTGGATCTATTCATGGGGCAATAACATCCCTCATTCAACTAGTGAAAAGTAAAATTTTTATAAGGAATGTAAATGTTCAAAATAGAATATATTTCTCACCTTGGGTTGTAGTGAAAGGGATAATGTTTTCTTGGATGTTTATCATCTATAATGATATTTGGATCAAAGGTGGTCATTTACTCAAGAAAAAATGGATGAAGATGAATTATAAAATATGAAATAAATGTATTTCAATGAAATAATTTTTGAAAAATTATTTATATTGTGAGGAAAAAGAGGATATAAAGATATATTTCATGAATCAAAGAAACAATCATGAAGAAGTTGTTTATATATATTAATCCCACATTACCTTTTTAGACAAACTTGCAAAAGACTACATATATAATCCACAGGGAAAGATTATTTGTTTCTATGATGTAATTATAAAATTTTATTGAAGGTAAATAGTTTTACAATAATTATAATTATATGAGGATATAATATAATATTACATCCTAATATATGAATAATTATTCAATTCATATTGATTAAAAGGTATGAAAGATATGAAAATGAAAACAATGAATATTATGAATAAATTGATGAAGGGAATGAAGGATTTTCCTACATGTGATAATTTTTGAAAGAAACAACCTAGAGATTTAATAAAAGAAGTGGGGGTTTTCAACAAATGTAGACGGAAATGAAACCATGTTTATGTTCAAAATTATAAAAAAATATCTATGATTTTAAAATTCTTCCACTGTATGTATTTGGGGAATATTGCAATTGAATACCCCAAGTATCAAGGGAATATACCTCAAAAGAAGTTAATGGATCAAGTTCAGGATTATTCTATTGATATAGAAAATTGTATTGATTTTTTTTCATGTGAATATATATCTTTTATTTATGTTTTAAAATAATTTAAATTATTATATAAAAGTTATTATTATTATGAAACGTATAAGTATTGTACTTAAATATTTTTTTATTAGATAATTTATAGCATATATTAAACATTACAAATGACTAAGAAAAAGTATTTAGTGGAATATTGGACTTCTTAAAAATGAAATAAGGAAAGAGAACTCATCATATGTACCTAATATTGAGATAATTATGTACTGATTTAAGATGATTGATATGGATAATTTAAATTGGATACATCATGAAAACATGGATATGACTAATGAAATATTGAAAATGTGGTCTATGATATTGTTAATTGTGTTAAAAATAATTTTTCCATTAAGTAGTATATCTAATAATATATGTTTTATTAATATAATAAATAAGAATTGATGTTTTTAATAAAGATTTATTGTAATTTATAATATTCCCATGTTTCAAGATATTACATGATGATTGAATTAACATGATTTGTATGTTTTTTATTAATATGTAATTAATATGGTTTGATAGGTTATAGATAAGTTCATTTATGAAATTTTGTAACATTATATTTAAATTTTTTATATTATTCGTTATAAGTATCAAAATGATATTATTTTATGAAATGGTTTATGTTTAAATTTTAATTAGGTTTTAAATATTAAAGTAGTAATTCACCAAACAATGATTTATTCATATTTTAGAAACTATTCTAACAAATTATATTTTAATAATTTCTAGATATAAATGTATTAAATAGCTGTTATATTATTGGTCCTACGACCCATAAAAAGATATTTTTAGTGATTACATCATTAAAAAATCGTTCGTGGATATTCCCTTGTTGTTGTAGGAAATAATATGGAATATTATCAAATGGAAACCAAAATGCAAAATTTTTCAATCAAATATAAATATAACAAGTGGACTTTCACGTTATCTTATTTTACATAGAAAAAGAATCCCCTAAAATTAGGAAAAAATATTTAAATAAAATTTATTAATATTATCCACATATTCGATAATATCAATGTCTTTTTCAGACATATTGGGTTTATAGATTTTTTGTTGTTAGCCTTAACTGGATCACCCACATTCTTCTGATCATTATTCTCTATCAATATTCATCAGCATTCATGTATGAATTTTCTCTTATATTTCAATTGTTTCACTTCCCACCTATGATCAATTATTTTAATCCTACTATGTGTAATTACAAATTAATTTCATAAAATCATTTATCTTTATCATAAGAAATTTTTATTAACCCTTATCACAATGTCATACTTCAAGAAATGTTTTTTCTAATAAAACCCCTTTATTTCCAAGATCAATATTAAACTATGATATAAAAATTTATTTTAAAGGACATAATGTAAATCCCATACATTTTACAATATGAAAATTATATTTGATGAACAATTTCATACAAGAAATGAATTATCGTAGGGAATATTACATCATCAGATATTATGATATATTTATTTTATTTAAATTACATTGAGGACTATAAATTCACAAACTAATGAGTTTGAAAAAAATATAATACTATATTGAAATATTATTATATAAATAATACCACTAAAAACTGTTGAGTCAGTCATTTTCCATATGAATTTTACATTCTTTAATGTTTTCAAAATTAATATAACATTTTCATAATGATAGAATAATTTATTTAAAGATGTTTATATGATAGATCTCATTAAAAGCTCAATCAATCTCATAAAAATCTTAACTGTTGTTTTCATAAACAATTCTAACCATTTTCATTAATGATGAATTTATATATGTTAAGCAATCATTGATTTCTTCAGAAAGTAGACAATAATTTATTCTAAAATCTGACTCTGGTTTCCTCATAAACAAGAATCTGATTTGTTCTAAAGTCATACTCAAATTTCCACAGTAATTGGACTATAATTTCTTCATAAATAGGAGTCCAATTCAATTATTATTTATGTGATAATTTATTTTTAAATACAACTCTGATCTCCTTAGAAATAAGACTCCATGTTATTTTAAAATAAGACACAAATGTTATCTGAAATCAGAATCCAACATTAATTTTTTTAGAATTTGATTATTTATTTTTATAACTGTTAGAGAAATTCCCTAATGTAATAGTAAAGAACATGAAATTTGATGAAAAATGTTTTTCCTAAACTATTTTAATTTTTACGAGTCCACATTTTCTAATGACGCTAGATTCCGAGACCCAGTGTCTTCGAAATCAATTTCTAAAGTTGCGTTCTGGTACATTTAGTAAACGTATGTGTGGATTTTTCTATCGATTAAACCCATGCTCCTAATTAAAATCTAAGGACACCGATGAACTCGCAACATCATTATTCACCTAAGATGACCTTTACCGCGGTTTCATTTGTTCTGGAGGATATGTTAATTTTTGGGGTTTCTACTTAAAAGTTAGAAATTTAAAAAAAATGTGTAGTGACACATTTTTATTTAGATGGTTGTTTTTATCTCCAATGAGAGGATAGTGGTGGGTCTCACCCCCACATAACCTCTCATGAGAGGATAATGTGTCCTGTGGCCCACATGGACTCAAACATTTCAGATCCACTCAACACCCTTTAAACTCACCATTGAATTTAATGAAGCTACCTCCCTTATTTTAATTTTTAAGCTCTCCACCTTCTCACAATTAAATGCCAACACCTACGAATAATTAAATGCCACATTTAATTAATCTTTGTTAATTCATTTAAATTTACTTTTACAAAATTAAAATAAGGGATGAAATTCTTTTACTTGGCTTGGAATAATCTCTCATTGGGTGGAACTTTATATAATTTGGAGGATATCATAATCTTCAATGAAGAACGACGTCCTATCGATGAAGAACGCAAATTCCACCAAAAAATGACAACATGTCTTACTTATTTCGTACCGGGGAAAGAAAGTGAGGTGACACCCATAATGAACTTCGTCTTCCTTACTCTTCCTACGTGTCAAGGGAGAAGGTGTCGTCCGTAAAGAAAGTCGCCAACATCGACACCTTCTCCTCAGACGCACCACAACGTCAATGAATCGACGCCATCGACGATGAACAAACCTTGAATCGAGGTAGGGGTATTGTATAACATTAAATAGATAAAATTATACCCTTGATCTTGTTGAATGATTAGTTTGACTATGGCCTTTTTTTATCACCTAACATGGACAGTGCGGGCCGAACAAACACGGCATGACGACCCTCCGTTGATCCTTGTTTGTATTGGCGATAGAGGCAGTGTCAAAAGAGGTGGTGGTGACCAGAGGTGGAAGCTGGATGGAGGAAAGATGTGGCTTGAAACCATGGGCTTCTCGGGCTATAGAACCAGCCGACTATTGCTGGAAAGGTGGTAGGACCGTATCGTCGCGCTGAGGAGAAGATCGTGGCTCACGGTTGCAAGTTGCTCGATAGGCACACTAGTTGGTCGCATGTCGGCCGAGCGGATGAAACCGCAGCGCCGCTTCGCACCACGTGGGAGGAAAGCAGCCAGAAATGTGGGCTGATCGTGCTAGATAAAACCGGTCGGCTTCGGCCGGCCGGGCAGTAAGGAGGGGCGGGGCCACTCGGCTCTGCCGGGTGAGCCGTACAGGTCCGCAACAGCAAGCCGGGTCCACGGGTGGGTTGCGCCCCACCGGGCCGGGCCGACCCCTAAATGGGTCAGACCTACCGGGCCATGTCCCTGGGTGGGTCGTGCTCCACCGGGCTGGGCTGACCCCTAGCCGGGTCAGACCCGCAGAACCGGTTCAGGCCGACCCAGCATCCCAATGGGATTGACGGGCCGAGCCCGTTTCACTTAAACGTGAATAACTTCTGGATCGCACGTTCGATCGACACGCTGTCTGCGGTACTGGGATACTCATGATGTGAATGTCCTTTTTAGATAATCTATGTGAGTTTTTGATAAATTTGGAAAATGATCAGTTTTGGATCTTGCGTAAATCCAACCGGGCCCTGGAATAGAAAAGCCAATAACTTTCAGACCATGTGTCCTATTGACGCGCCTTCAATCACGTTGGGTTCCTTTTGATGAGACGGAACTACGGGATACATCAACATTGGACTTCGAGATATTTGATGTATCGACACCTGACTCGAGAAGCGGACCATCAAAGAATTGAGCGTGCTGTGTGTAGGAATCCTAGAGATGGTTGCGACTATGACAACTACTGTACTGGAATCCTACATGGGTTTGCCAGCAACGACTACTGTAATTGGATCCGTCATGGTTTCAAAAATTATGGATGTTGTACTTGAATCCTCTGTGGGTTCGACAGCGATGACTACTGTTCTTTTATCATGTGTGGGTCCGACATTTTTGACTTATGTTCTTCTATCATGTGTTGGTCCGACAGAGTAGCTGGTTTTGTATCTTGTGTGGGTCCGACAGCTTACCTGGTCTAGTATCCTGTGTGGGTCTGATATCTTAGAAGAATCAGTGACTGCATCTAATCATATCTATCACTATACGAATGATGTATACCAGTGTGTGATGATTCTTGACTTTCAGTCATTATCATCGAGGTGATTGACATTACTTTTCTAGGTAGACTGGGTTATGCTTGATCTCAAGAGTTGAAGATGAACTATAGTTGATAACATAGGTATATTTATTGGAATATACCTAAGTAGGGTTGATTGATACTTCTTGATTGTATCTTTACATTTGTGGTTTATCCATCGTGGATTCTGGGAGACCTTCGGGGGTCTCAGTGTCCCTACTGAGAACCATTATACTCACCCATAAACGGGCAATGCCGCACTTTGTTGTGTTGGTTGCTGATGACGGTAAGCACTGATTGAGGCAGAGTGTTGGGGAGCCGTATTGTACCCGGAGGTGTACCACTTGGCAAGATGTACACGGAGCAAACGAACAGACCTGAGGTGCTGACGAGGCCATCTGTACCCACCCTTCAGGTGGTATACCCGAAGGACGACTCAGTAGTTGCTGTTTACTTTTATATAGTTATACTTTCTTGTTGGGCTTGTATTTATGGCCCCTTTTCTTTCAGCACTTAATTTTGTATTCAGTTTTACTTAGTGTTTATTTTCAGTTGTTTCCTCTTCTGATTGTGTTTAGACTGTGTGTGTGTTTCACGTAAAAAGGCAATGCCTTCCCTTTTATCGGTATTATGCTCTTGGGGCTAGTCGCCATCCCCTGGCCTATGGAAGGCGGGCTTGGGGTAGTCACGGCACAGGTCCGGAGGATGGGTCATGAAAAATTGGTATCAATGAAGCCAGTTCTACAGCAGAATGTAGAATCTGAATATTTAAATGACAATAGTTTCTAGTGTTTGGGGTGTGGATATCAGTTTAGGGAAACTTGTGTTGGTGCAGCGGCCGACGTATCCACACACTAGGACCCTGACATCTGATTTCCGACTCAGTGCATGAAAACACTGATTGCATGTGTGTTTGCTTTTAAAAAAAATTCATCATGATTACTTTATGTCAGCTCACTAGGTATACTGTTTTAACCAAGGCACACCTGTTTCTTTTCAGGATAACCCCACGAAACTAGACAGCTAGGGTTCCGAGTTAAGTACACGATGGTAGCCCACTGAGTGAAGAGGCCTCGGTGCATGGCCCCATCATAGCAGATGAACCAGTGGTACCACTACCCGCTGGGCCACCGATACCACCATCCCAAGCAGAAGAGAGTGCATGTCGCATGATTGCGTTGCACGAGTTCCAGTGACAGACGCCGCTGATGTTTAAGGGAGAGACAGACCCACACACAACTTAGGATTGGATGAAGGATGTCATGAGTGATTTTAGATTGGTAGGGACACCATCCGACCTCATGGTGATCCTTTCCATGAGTCTCTGATATGCTGCAGTACGCAAATGGTGGAGACTGATGCTCTAGGTGCATGACGAGGCATAATTACTCTAGGAAGATTTCTAGAGTCTCTTCTTCTTGGATTTTGTCCCGGACACCCATCGTGTGGTTTGGATTCAAGAGTTACATCATCTGGAGTAGGGAAGCATGATAGTAGCTCTGTACTCAATGAGGTTCACTGACCTCTCGCGCTACTCCACCGATATTGTACGGGACCCGTTCTTTAGGGCCCAGACCTTTGAGCAGGGACTCAGGTATGAGATCAAGGCTTCGATAATTCCCCTCATTAACTTGACGCAGGCGGGGGTGATGGATAGAGCCCTTCTTGTGGATAGTTTTCTCGCTGAGTAGTCACCAGTGGCGAGACCCACTGTATGGTTACACGTAACGGAGTCTTCTGCAGCCGAAAGTAGACAGTTGATGTAGAGGTCCAAGAGGACCATTCCATCTGGTGGGTGACATCATGATATAGGTTTGGTTGTGCGGGGAATATGAAATAGATCTAGACATACGAGGAGAAGGAAGTTCTATGCATGCGGTGGGCAGAGCCACATGGACCATGACTGCCCGACCCTCCATGTAGATGAGTAGCAGACAGTAGTGGGATCTCCCAGGCAGAGGTAGATAATTGACTGTGGTGGTCCGTTGGGAGCAGGGGGACGTCGCAAAAGGAGATGGCCGAGCAACGGGTTGTGGATGATGTTTAGAGGCACTACTACCACCACCACCAGAAGGTCCACCCAGACCATAGGGAGCTGGCAGACAGAGGCGGGCTCAGCTCCATGCAGTCGAGGCCTATGACCTTGGTGCATCTGAGATGATTCAAGGTACTATCTATGTATACTCAACCATTTCTTCAGTACAAATAGACACAGGTGCGAGTAATTCATTTATATTCGCTGCACTTTTTCGGAGATCAGAGATTCCGGTGGAGCAGTTGGCTCGATCCGTACAGCTAAAGAATCCTACGGGAGCAAACGTGATGATTACACACTGGTGCTGGCAGTGTGAACATACTCTAGGAGGGAAGAGCTTCGGTTGGGATCTTCTTGTAGTGGCGTCACGGCTTTAAGATTTCATCATGGGTATGGACTGGTTATCTACAATCCATGCTCAGATCGGTATAATTAGGCGCAATGTGTATTTTGTCTGCCTAGATGGGACCAGGTTCACCTTCACCGATGAGAAGGGTGCATTTGCACCATAGGATAGACTCACGTAGGGGAGGGGACATCTGATCACATATCAGTTGGCTAGTATCATCCTTAAAGCGGTTGTTGTGCGGAGTCCGAGTTTTCCTATTATGGTGGATCAGTACGCGGATGTTTTCCCTGACAACATTCCAGGATTACCTCCTCGTGGATAGGTAGACTACTACACTGACCTGTACATCGGTAAAACATCGATATCAACTCTAGTATATCATATGGCTCCCGCCTAGCTTCATTAACTGTGGGTACAACCAGAGGTCTTTTAGGGGAAGGGATTTATCCGACCTAGTGTTTCACCCTGGGCATCACTGATTTTTTTTCTCCAAGAAGTAGGATGGGATATTGTGACTGTGTGTCTACTACCATCGCCTGAATCAGGTGACCATAAAGAACAAGTACCCAGCCCCAAGAATTGAAGTCCTTATTGATCATCTTAAGGGAGAATGATGGTTCTCAAAGATAGACCTCAGATAAGGCTATCACCATCTCAGAGTTCAAGATGAGGATGTGTAGAAGACGACGTTCAGGTGTCGGTATGGCCACTAAGAGTTCTTGGTTGTGCCCTTCGTCATAACCAACACTCCAGTAGTGTTCATAAGTATCATGAATAAGATCTTACAGCGCTACCTCAATCGATTTTTCATAGTATTCATCACCGACATACAGATTTACTCGACTACTAAGGAGGGGCACACCTACCATTTGCAGGTAGTACTGGGCACACTCCGAGAGCACCTGTTTTATGGTACAATTTTGAAGTGACAGTTATGGATTCAAGAGGATCACTTCTTGGAAACATTATCTCAGAGGCTAGGGTTATAGTAGACACAGTGAATATTGGGGTAGTACTTTCTTGGGAGCCACCCATGAGTGTGACAGAGGTACATAATTTTATGGGTTTGGCTAGATACTATCAGAGATTTGTGCCAATATTTTTCAGATTTGTGACACCGCTTTCAAAATTGACGAAGAATGGTCAACCCTTCATGTGGTCAAAGAGATTCTAGCAGAGAATTCATGATCATACTCATAGGTTGACCAGTGCACCCATATTGAGGCTACATGAGGAGGGCATAGGGTTCATAGTTTACTGCGATGCTTCAAGGACCAAACTCAAGTGTGTCCTGATGCAGGAGTGAGCAGTGATTGTGTATGGTTCATCGCAGTTCAGACAGTATGAGCAGAACTACGCTACCCACAACCTGGAGTTGGTAGCAGTGGTCTTCTCTGTGATGATGAGGTGGAAATATCTGATGGGAGAGCATTTTACATTCTACTATGACCACCGGTGTTTCAGGTACATCTTCTCGTAGAATTACCTGAACCTCAGACAGCGACGATGGCTAGAGTTCCACTAGGGCTATAAATCCGAGTTATTATGTACTCCTGGGAAGGGGAACATTGTAGCAGATGCACTTACCAAGAGATCGGGTATTCAGATGCTGGAGAGGTGATGGATTAGCTAGTGGCGTTGTAGATATCCATTGTTGATAGAGATAGAGCATCATTTCTTCAGTCTCTCACAGTCACTCCTCCACTTATTCAGCATGTCAGGGAGGCACAATGAGGGGACGTTGACTATGAGAGGTGAGATACATAGATAACGTCAGGGCAGGAACCTGATGGATTTCTTGAAGGTGGGGATAACTTCATCTTCTTCAGAGAACATACCGTGGTACCACATGAACTAAATAACGAGGTGTTGAGGGAGTTTCACACTTCCCCTCTAGCAGTACATCTAGTAGTGGAAAAGATGTATCAGGAACTCAGACGACAACACTAGTGGCTGGGTATGAAGAAGGAGGTAGCAGAGTTTGTATCACGGTGCCTCACATGTCGGCAGGTGAAGGGAGAGCACCAGGTACCAACAGGCTTGGTACATCCCTTAGAGGTTCCAGAGTGGAAGTGAAATGGGATATTAATGGATTTCGTGATTGGACTTCCACGTACATCAAGAGGGAACGACTCTATCTGGTTGATTGTTGACCGGAACACCAAGTCGGCCCACTTCCTACCGATCAGAATGTTTGGATTAGTAGAGAGATTGGGACACCTCTACATTTAAGAGATCGTACGAATTCATGGGGTTACATCGACTATCGTCTCTAGTCGAGATGCTTGTTTCATGTGTTGGTTATGGAAGGGGTTACAGGATGATTTTGGGACACATCTTCGCATGAGCACTGCCTTCCATCCTCAGATAGATGATCATACTGAGAGGACCATTTAGACTCTCGGGGATATGCTCTGTGCATGTTTCCCTGACTTTTTTCACAGCTGGGAGGATCACGTACCCTTGGTGGAGTTTCTGTACAACATCATCTACCACTCCACCATCGAGATGGCACCTTCCGAGGCATTGTACAGCCGACCTTGCAGTTCACCTCTAGGCTGGACTAACCCAAGGGAGTCAGCACATGTAGGACCATAGATTGTGTGGGCTACGACAAAGACGGTACAGATCATCCTGTAGTAGAAGAAGATTGTACATAGTAGGCATAAGTCTTATGTTGATTGGAGATGGAGACCCCTGGAGTTCGAGGATAGCGACCATGTCATTCTACAGGTCTCACCTAGATGAGATCTATGGAGATTTTCCTAAGGAGGAAAGTTGTCTCCACAATTATTCAGACCTTTTTAGGTCCTATGTATGGGAGGCAAGGTGGATTACCACCTGACCCTTAAACCCCAATTAATCGGGTGAACGACTCCTTCCACGTATCTCAGCTTAGGAGATACGTGCATGACCAATCCCACATCATCGACCATGGGGAGTTGGACATCGATAATAAAGAGACAATAAGGATGTCCCAATAGAGATCGAGGATCGATAGGTGTTGGTCCTTCATGGATAATCGATTCCTATGGTAAGTATTTGCTGGCAGCACGGGAACGTCCAGGAGAGCACATGGGAGCGGGAGACTATGATTCCTGCTCAGTACCATCATTTGTTTCCCCAGTGTATGTTTTATCATTACTAGGGAATATGTTCTAGAGGTGGGGGTAATGTAAGGCTCTTAAATTTAAATTATTTTTTTATCAAATTCTTTAAAATTTTAGGAGTCTGCAGTTTCTGACGGCGCCTGATTCCGACGCCCGGTGTGTCCGGAATCAATTTTTGAAGTTTTGTTCGGGTACGTTCAGTAAACGTACGTGCAAGTTTTTATATCTTTTCAACCGCTGATCAGAATTAAAATTTTAGGACACTAATGAACTCACAGTGTCGGTATTCTCCTAGGGGGACCTTTACCATAGTTGGGTTTGGTCAGGAGGAGAAGATAATTATTGGGGTTTGTACTTAAAAGTTAGAAATTAAATAAAAATGTTTAGTAACAGATTTATATGTAGTTGGTTGTTTTTATCTCCAAAGAGAGCTTAGTGGTGGGGCCCACCCCCATATAACCTCTCATGACAGGAGAATGTGTGGTGGTGCCCACAAGAACTCAATCTTTTCACCTCCCCTCAACTCCCTTTAAACTCCCCTTTGAATTTAATGAATCCACCTCCCTTCTTTTAAATTTTAAACCCTCCACCTTCTCACAATTAAATCCCAACATCTATGATTAATTAAAAGCGACATTTAACTAATCGTATTGAATTAGTTTGAATTTAATTTTTCAACATTAAAAGAACAGATGGAATTATTTTACATGGGATGGCATAAGCACGCTTTGGGTGGAACTTGAGAGAATTTGGAGGATATCACCATCTCCAATGAAGAACGACGTCCTCTCGACGAAGAATGCCGATTCCACCAAAGAACAGTGACATGTATTCCTTCTTTCCAACCGGTGCAAGAATGTGAGGCGACACCCACGATGAAAGTCGTCTTCCTTCCTCTTCCTCCACATTATGGGAGAAGACGCTGTCCGCGTAGAACGACGCCAACATCGACGCTTTCTCCTTGGACGCACCCCGACGACAATGAATCAATGACATCAACGACAAACAGACCATGTATCGAGGTAGGGAGTTTTGTATAATTTTAAATGGATAAAATTAAACCCTTTATCATGTTGAATTTTTATATCAAATATGGCCATTTTTATCGCCTAATGCGGAGGGCGCATGAAGAACAAACACGGCCCGATGACCCTCGGTTTTTCCTTGATTTTATTGGCGACGGAGGCAGTGTCAGAAGCGGAAGCGATGAACGAAGGCAGCGGATGTGCACCAGCCGCGTGGAGGAATAGTGTGGCCCACAACTTTGTCCCTCTTGGGCTAATGAACTCACCGGATATTTCTGGGCGGTAGGGAGGACCACAACACCGCTTTGCACTGCGCTGTAGAGAAGACCGCGACCCACGGTTTCGGGCTGCTCGGTGGGTGAACCAGTCGGGCGGAATAAACTGTGACGCTGCTTGGCACCGCATGGGACGAAATCGCCTCGATATGCAGGCCACTCGGACACGGGAAAAACCGTCCGACTTAGGCCGGCTGGGCGGCAAGGAGGGGCGGTGCCACTCGGCGCCGCCAGGCGAGCCGAACTAGCCCGCAACCGCGAACCTGGTTCGCGGGTCGGCCTCACCCCACCAGGCCGGGCCAACCCCCCAAACGTGTCGAACCCACCGGGCTAGGTCACTAGGTGGGATGCACTCATCCGGGCTAGGCCGACCCCCAACTGGGTTGGACCCGATGAACCTGGTCGGGTCGACCCACCATCCCACTGGGCTTGATGGGCCAGACCCTTTTCACTTAAACATGAACAACTTCTAGATCGTGCGTATGAACGACACGCCATCTACAGCACTGGGATCCTCGCATCATGATGGTACTTTTTCGATACTCTATGTGAGTTTTGGAAAACATTGGAAAACAGCCGGGTTTGGATCGAGCGTAAATCCAACCGGGCCCCTAGAATGGAAAATCCAATAACTCTTAGATCGGGAGTCTGATTAATGCATGGTCTATCGCGTTGGGTTCTTTTCGATGAGACAAAACTATGGGGTACATCAACTCAAGACTTCGTGATAGTTAATTTATCAAAACATTTCTCGAGGAGCGAACCCTCCTAGAATCGAGCGTGATGTGTGCCGGAACCCTAGAGATGGTGGTGACTGAGAAGACTATTGTATCGGAATCCTACGTGGGTTCATCAGCAATGACTACTGTACTGGGATCCCTTATGGGTTCGACGACAATGGATATTATACCAGAATACTCCATGTGTTCGAAATAGATTAATAATATTCATGTATCTTGTGTGGGTCCGACAGTTTAAACTTCTGTTCTTGTATCATGTGTGGGTCCGACAGAGTAGCTGGTCTTGTATCCTATGTGTGTCTGACAGCTTAGCTGGTCTAGTATCGTATGTGGGTCTGACAACTTAGATTAATTAGTGACTACATATGATCATCCCTATTTCTATACTAAATATGTATACCTGTGTGAGATTACTATTTACTTTCAATCATTATAATCGAGGTGATTGACATTACTTTCCTGTGTGGATTGGGTTTTGCTTGGGCACAATAGTTGGAGCTGAACTGTGGATGATAACTTAGGTATATTTATGGGAATATACCTATGTAGGGTTAATTGATATTTTCTGATTGTATCTTTTCTTTTGTGTTTTATGCATCGTGGATTCTAGGAGACCTTTGGGGGTCTCAGGAACCCTACTGAGTATTATTATACTAACCCCTACATCGGCAATGCCCACACTTCATTGTGTTGGTGGTAGATGACAGATAGCACTGATCGAGGTAGAGTTTTGTTGAGCTGGACTGTACCCGGAGGTGGACCACATGGAGAGACGTACATGGAGTGGACGGATGGAAGTAAGGTGTTGAAGATTCCATATTCACCCACCCTTCAGGTGGGATTCCCGAACAACGACTCAATAGTTTCTGTTTACTTTAATGCAGTTGTACTTTGCTATTGGGCTTGTATTTCTGGCCACATTCCTTTCAGAAAATACTTTTGTGTTCGGTTTTACATAGTTTTATTTTTAGTTGATTCCCCTATTGCTTGTGTTCTGACTATGTGTGTGTTACAGGTTAAAATGAAATGCCTTCCCTTTTATCGGGATTAAGCCTTTGGTGCTAGTCTCCAGCCTCCGGCCAATAGAAGGCGGCCTTGTGGTAGTCATGACACAGGCCCTGAGGATGGGTTGTGATAGATGTAACAACTAGGCACCACCCACCAGTTGCCCTGCAGAGATGTGGTCCCCACAATGGGGTCCACCCACGTGCCTAAACGGGACATATGACTAATGATTTTTCCCACAGGCCAACACATGTCCTTTCCAGTGTGCTTTGTCTTCACTCACTCACATCGTGGGAAACATCCCAGAATGACACCTATCTTGATCACTACTCTAGAACAAGCACACTTACATGTGCGGTTATACTCAGACAGGATCCCAAAAAGTAAGATTCACCTTGTTGACATAAGTCGTATCATTTTGTCATTTAAACCTTTATCATTCTGGGGTGTTACAATCACCCCCAACCTTTAGAGAAAAATGACCTTGTTTTGGGCCCTATATCTTAACATAGCCAGGGAACCACACATAAGGATGGGTACCACCTCTGATACCAAATTTAACAACTAGGCCCCACCCACCAGTTTCCCAGCAGAGGAATGGTCCCCACCATGTGGTCCACCCATGTGCCCGAACAGGTCACATGAGTAAGGATTTTTTCCACCTTGTAGAACGCTGTCATGTGGTAGTCACGACACGAGCCTCGAGGATGGGTCGTGAAAAATGTAACAACTGGGCCCCACCCACCAGTTACCCCACAGAGGCGTGGTCCCTACCATGGGGTCCACCCATGTGCTCGAATGTGTCATATGACCAATTATTTTTCCCACAGGCCAAGACATGTCCTTTCTGGTGTGCTTTGTCTTCACTCACACACACCCTGGGAAGCTTCCCATAATGATACCTATCCTAATCACTACTCCAGACCAAGCATGCTTAACTATAGAGTTATACACCTATAGGCTCCCAAAAAGAAAGGTACACCTTGTTGTTATGAGTCATATCATTTAGTCATTTAAACTATTATCATTCTGGGGTGTTACATTCGCCCCCCCCCCCCCTTAGAGAAAAACGTCCTCGTTGTGGGCCCTACATCTCAACACAGGCAGTGCACCGCACTTAAGGCTGGGTACCACCTCTAATACCAAATTTAACAACTAGGATACACCTACCAGTTGCCCTGTAGAGCCGTGGTCCCCACCATGTGGTCCACTGATGTGCCCAAACGGACCAACACATGTCCCTTCCAGTGTGCTTTGTCTTCACTCTCACAAACCATGGGAAACATCCCAGAATGTCACCTATCCTGATCACTACGTCAGACCAAGCATGCTTAACTGTGTAGTTCTACTTAGACAGGCTCACGAAAAGGAAGGTGAGCCTTGTTGACATGAGTCATACCATTTAGTCATTTAAACCGTTATCATTATGGGGTGTAAAAATCACCCCACCCACTTAGAGAAAAACGTCCTTGTTGGGGGGCCTACATCTTAACACAGGCAGTGCACCACACTTATGGCAAGGTACCACCTCTGATACCAAATGTAACAACTAGGACCCACCCACCAGTTTCCCCATAGAGGTGTGGTCCCCCCCATGCGGTCCACCCACATACCTGAATGAGTCACATGACTAATGATTTTTTCCATAGGCCAACGCATGTCCTTTCCAGTGTTCCTTTTCCTCACTCACACACACCCTAGGAAACATTATATAAGGTCACCCATCATGATCACTACTCCAGACCAAGCACGCATAACTGTGGAGTTCTAATCAGGCATGCTCCCGAAAAGGAAGGTGCACCTTGTTGACAAGAGTCATATCATTTAGTAATTTAACCATTTATCATTCTGAGGTGTTACAGTAACGTTCATATTTATAAGATTGAAACAATGATAATATTTCTAATATTGTGTTTTCCAAAATGATGACATCAAAACTTCTCATAATTTGTTTCAGAAAATAGTATTTTCAATCCAATTAAACAATAATCACTACATGAATGCCACATATATAGGTACCCTAGAAATTTAATGGAAATATGACCATTAGAGGAGGAATTCAGCCATTATTTTATTTCTTATAAATAACCACCAATTTAAAATTATTCAATAATGGGTTTTTTCACCATTTGGTCAGGAAATTAATTCTTAAAGCTGCGTGTTGAATTGATACTATACGAAAGATCATCTCAACATGCATTGTGAGAATTGTATAAAAAACTTGTTCAAGATCTGAAAAACTTTTTTTAACCTAATTATTATGAATCTATATGGTATTGCTTAAAATAGAGGTATTTTGTGGATAATTATATAAGGGTGTCAATTACCTGTTTAATCAGGGGCTTATAGGGATTAAAAGATTGATACTGTTATATATATCAAGAGATTACTCTAGTGTGGGAATGTTAGACTTTTAGGATTGTATTAATCACTGGACCTTTATCCATGGTTGTTAGATACCCTTCTCATTGTTGGAAAATATTTCTTTTAAATTGTTTGTTTGTTACACGATTGTTTAAATTCTGTTTCATTTAGTTACAATATAATGTTTAACTTTCATACAATTTAATATTATTTTACAAACTCTACATTAAATTCTATACACATTATGATAGAGTTATTCCTTAAGTAAAATTTTTTATGTTGCTTTATTAGATCAATATTATCAAATCATAATCATGTTTGTTTAATTATTATTAACTATGTAGGGTCTATAAATTCATCTTGTCTTAACATGTTCTATCATATATTTTGTTAAGCATTAAAATGAATGTTTTTAAACCTACAATTCACCCCCTCTTGTTATTTATCAATATACAACTAGATTTATATCGCACAATTTGATTCATAAAATGTTTATAAAATACTAATAATTTCATATAATTTTTCATTCTCAACCTTTCTTACTAAACATTACATATTAATGTTTTTCTTACACCTTCCTTTATAAACACATTGTTTGAAAACATTGGATACTAATATGTTTTGTGAAACTAATTTTTTTTATGAATTTCATAAATGAGCGTTGGATCAATACGGAACATAATTCCTTCTAGATCCCAAATCATTGATTGAAATGACTATTAATACTGGAGATATTGGATGGAGAATTATATTTTCGATACTAGTGTGGATAATTGTTTAATGTTGACTAATGATTACATGATTGATGTATTTGAAACCAAAGAATTCAGCAATCAAGAATAATAGGAGTATTTTCTAAAAATTACTGTTTGAAATAAATTTTTATGTTCTATAAATTGGAACATATATATCTTGATATAAACATATGAATATTATAATAGAATCTTGATTAAATTTGAAGATTCCAATTTTATCACATCCATAGTTATTGAAACAAGAAGAGATATTCTTACAACTGACTAATATATATTAATATTTACGTATAGAGAACCCATATTTAATGTTTAATATATATTTTTGTCAATAATCAAGATCTTACAATCAATGGGAGAAGTAGTCTAAGATGATAAAGAGATTTTAGAAAATATTATTGATATAATCCCTAATGAGTGGGAATCTAATAGATCCGCTACAAATGAACTGAGGAATGTTACAAAAAGTACTCTTGATATGTCTTTTTCACTCTTCTACAACATGATAATTGAAAGAAAAGTGATGCTGATAATATTAATTATATGAATGATAGTGAATCATTTACAACCACTTCTAAACAAATGATTCCCAACACCCTTGAAAGAGTTACCAAGTCAATGTCTAATAATGTTTTTATATCAGACGCAAGTGATATAGATTACTCGAATAATGAATAATACATTCTTTCTTGATGGATAGACATGATTTTGGGGAAAACTATTTCAAAAAAAATAAAAGAAACAAAAAATAAAGTATAAGAAATAATATGAAGTGAAATGCAATGAATATAAGAATTATAGAAATATCAGACCTGATTTCTATAACCATAATATGACATAGAGAAAGGATATACATTCTAAAAAAATATGAAGAGTTACTAAATGTCTAATGGAAGGAATGTACTATCAACTAATTATTTATGAAGTGCTATTAGTGGATACTCTTCTAATGAATCTTCATATATTGAATCATTTGGACAAAGGAATATTGGTCTTATAGCCATAATTCATAATTAAAATGAACATAACACTGCTAATGTAAACACTATTAAATATTTGACCAACATTTATTTAAGTTAAATTTATCATAGAGAATAAAAAAATAAATCTTCAAATAAAGAATATTCCCTATTATTAGTTAAAACAATACCTTGTTTTTAATAAATATATAGACTTGATAAATTAATTGATAATTAAAATAATAAAATAAAAAATATGTTAGAGAAATGAAATTATAGAATATCTTTTAGAATCAATGAATTATTAGATATGTCCAAAGTTCTTGATAAAAATAACTCTTGATTTTGAAAATGTGTCTACAAACTGTAATGATGTTAATTCTCAGAATGATAATCTTTCAAAGGGACTTGATATAGATATTTCTAGTAATGTTGTTTTAAAGACCATGCCCTATTCCAAAACTCTTAACCTTGAGATTAAATCTAAATTTTTTTCAATAAATAAATAAATTTAAATGTTTAATTATTATAAATAAATAATTGATATATTTTTCATAAATTCATCCTCTTAGAAATTGGTCTTGATTTTGTTATTCTCAATGATAACATGTTTTAATTAATAATTTTTTTCCCCAAAGTTGTTTTTTCCCACTAAGTGTCAATGTGTTGTACATTGGGAGAAATTTTTTTCTCTGAATAAAACCCAATCCTTAGGTTTTCCTAAATCCCATATTTCTATAAAAATGGGGATACCTATGATTTTATTATATAAAAATTCCAGATCCAGGAATGTTTTGATTCAAATTGTTTAATAGTTTTATATTCAATAAAAAATGATGTTCCAACAAAAATACATGTTGTATGGAATGAGGATGTTCCTATATAATGAATTGTATCAAAAACATCATTGAAAAGAGTATTAAGATGAATTTTATAATAGTGACTTTCTATGACAATGATCAATGATATATTGATGGTATAGATAACATTATTATTCATTGAAAATACATAATTTCTAATGTGTTATTTTTGGAAGGTCATAATCAAAACCTTATAACAAAAAGTCAATTATGTGATTAAGGATACATTGTAAATTTTAGGATTGATAAATTCCCAGCACACAATTCTAAATATGTGTTTATTCTCTCTTCCCATATGAATGAAAATTAATACAAACATTACTTAGGAATCCTTAAGAGAAAAGAGATACATTTACTTAGTGCAATGGATGATCCATCATGCTTATGTAATAGGAGTCTAAGACAATGTAATCATTGACACTTATGTGAACCCTGAATCAAAATGCATTTTTTTGGATCTATAGAATCATATATATGATTCTTAAAAACTCTATGATCATTATCAATATGGAAGGGAACATAAGGAATAATTTAAAACAACTAGGGAAGTATCATCTTATGATACAATATAGAAAGTTCTTATGGATATTTAATATCCAACAAAAACAAAAAGTTTTGAAAAAATTACTATGTATTTTTTTTATTGGTGATTACACTAGATTTATAAGGGTCTATTTTTTAGTAATGAAATTTATAGACTTTTCTTATTTAAAATCCATTCCATAAATAGTTAAAAAGGAGAAAACCCATACATTTATAACTATTCATAGTGATCTTAGTTGAGAACTTAAAAATAAATACTTTTAAACTGTTTTTAGTAATAATGGAATTACTAATAACTTCTCAGCTCCAATAACTCCTCAAAAAAATAATGGTTTTTAAGGATGAAATAGTATTCTTCAACAGATAAAATGGCCATGTTGATTGAATATTGTATTTTTAAATACTTTTGTGATGAATATGTTAGTACTGGTTATTGTACTATAAATCAATTTTTAATAAGAACCTTTCATAAAAACACATTATGAGTTAGGGACTAGTTGAGAACCTAATGTTTCTTACATTATATTATTTGTATGTAAAGAACTAATCGTAAATACTGAAGATAAATTTTAAAAATTTGATCCCAAATCTGATGAATAATCTTCCTAGGACATTTCAAAAAATCAATGTATTATAGAGTTCTTAAAAAATATTCTTTTACTATTGAATAAATATTACATGTTAGGTTTGATGGAACTGATCCTTTTATTTTTAAACAACACTATCCAATATCGTTGAATGTGTTTTTGGAAACCGATTATCAGCCTTTGATGAAATATTCTTCTAATTATGAAAATTTTAAAGAAAATGTTTCTAAATTATTTACTCTAGAAAATTATCTACCTTATGGTCATGAACATTTTTTACAAAACCCAAATCAGTTTTTATTAAGAATCATCCCAGTGATAGAATCATTTGAAATTTAAATTAACCTATAAAGACTATATGTTCTCTCTGAAATGAACTATATCATCCATATTTTTTTCTAATTCAAAACAGAATGGAATAATGAGGATTTATGTAATGATGATTGGATTAATTCTAAGAAATATTATCTAAATTATTTGGATAAAAAATAGACATGGGTTGAACGATCTAATTAAACTTCTGTAATTAGAGTAGAGTGAGTTTTCAGAAAAAAGTGTGAGGAGAATGGAGTCATTGTATAAAAAATGGAATAATTATTTTCAAAAGGATATAATCAAAAATAATGAATAGACTATTAATTAATATACACTCCAGTATCTCAAATTGAATCTAATCATATTCTTTTATAATTTTCAGCATTCATCGAATTAAATCTTTTTAAAATGGATGTTAAGTGTAAATTAAATAACGGATATGTTCAAGAGGATGTTTATGTTAAACTTGTTATTTTTATTAAAGACACAAAACATCCAGAACATGTTTAAAAACATATAAAATCTTTATATAGACTTAAACAAACCCTTATATCTTTGTATAAAATACATACATTATTTTTGAAAGAAAACAATTATATAATGTGATCTTCTGATCTAACTATTTTTATTAAGAAAGAAAAAAATATTGGTTTTGTAAATATATATTGATGAAATTATATTAATATTAACTCAGTAATCCTTAACTGATTCTTTAGCTAATTGAATAAAATATATGCTGGGAATGTGTATGATGGGTGAGTTAAATTTTTTCTTGGGTTTCAAATTTCTCAAATACTAGAAGAAACCGACATATATAAATATAAGTGTATTAAATATCTACATAGAAAGCATTGTTATGACAACAAAAAAATTATAAGTACTCCAATTATAACCTCAAATACACATGATCTTGTTGAATTTGGGAAACCAGTGGATCAAATATCATTTAGAGGAGTGATATGAACATTATTATACATAAAAACTTGTCATCTAGACATAATGTTTTAAGTATGATTATGTGAAAGATACTACAAAAATCCAAAGTAATATTATTTAAATGTATTCTAATTAATATTTCACTATTTAAAGAGAACTATGGATTTGGGAGTATTTCAGTCTTCTAGAAGTGATTTTTATCTATTTTTTTCTGATGCTACTTTTCAAGGAAAAATAATTTATAGGAAAATCACATCTGAAATATGTTATTTCATAAGGGTATCATTATATTATTGGTCATGAAATAAATAACAATCAATAGAACATTCCTCTAAAGAAGATAAATATGTAGAAGCTAAAAGTTTTTTTGCTTAGGTGTTGGGGATGCAACACATACTCATATACAATGGAATGAGTTTTACCAAAAAAAATGTGTGATAATATTGGTTTCATTTAACTAAGGAAACATCATGTATATTACTCTCATGAAAATCATATAGATATAAGTCATCACATTCATAAATATCGCACACATAATAATGATATTATATTACATTTCATCTGAATGCAAGAACTAGTTGGTTATATTTTTTCAATATCATTACCTTTCGATAAGAATATGAAAATATTAAATAAATTTAGAAATGATAAATATATGGAAGTAATTAATATCAACTTTTTGTTTAAAAAATCACCTGACATTAAAATAATCCATTCACATGGATAATACATTTGTTTTTCCTTAAAAAAAATTTATGATGCTTAAATATTTATTTTGGGAACCAAAAAATTTTATTTCCCTAATAAAACATTATTGAAAAAATGTTTTCTAAGATTAATATTATAAATATTGAAAATAATTTTTGAGGACTCTGGAAGGTACGATTCATTAGAAAAACAATCTTAGTTACATTTCAATTTGTTGGTATTTCCAAAATAGTTTTATGAAAATATTTATCAGATTCATCTTTCTTTAAATACGATTATATCCCTAAAACATAAAAAAATAAAAAACTACAAATTGTTAATTGGAATTAATATTAGTCTTTAGATCAAATCTATATAATATCAATTTTTTCATTAACATGGGTTGTTAAACCATCACCTCAAAATATATATAAAGGGGCCCCCATTCGCATCCCACATTAATTTCCATAGATTATATGCCCAAGTCATGCCACCCATAATTGTTTCCAATCCAATTATTACATTATTCTTTACAGTTTATAATAAATATGGATGTTTCTTATTAGACTCTGATGCCTTCAAATAAGGAACTCAAAGACTAGTTAATCTGTAGGGAATGTATTGTAAATAATAATTTCTTCAACAAGTATTATTCAATGACAAGAAAGAACGTCAAACTCAATGGATTGGAATGTATTTTATTGAAACAAAAATTTATAATGATATGGTTTGTATAGATATTATTTTAGAATTTTATGATATAGTTTAGTTTTTTGAAAAAATCGGAAAATATATGATTCAGCTCATATGTTATGTATGAATTATTATGTATTTTACAAGAAATCTATAAGTGTTATTGATATACCATAAGAGGGAGAATCGTTTTTTTTTTCACCTAGGATTCCAGAAAAGGAACGTTCTATTGATAAGGTTAAGTAAATTGAATGCTTAGGTTATCAGGGAGTAAATACAACAAAGATTTACAATATCTCAGCAAACCACATGATAATTGCCATTTGGATGCAATGATTTCTGATTTCGAGAAAAGGAAACAAGGATAATCTAATGAACTCATAAATATTGATGATGGATTTTCTAGTTAATATAAGAAATATTAACATGATGCAGTATATCATACACACATTCGGTAACTTAAATAATTGAATGATTAAATATCTAATTTTAATGTATTGAATAATAATGTCCAAGATCATATTAATATTCCCAGAAACCTACAAGGACTATGAAATTTTAACCCAAATACATTTATAATCATGTTATTGAGTGATGACACTCTAATGAAAATGATTTCATAATTAGATAAGTTGTCTTAGTTTTTTGATCTAGCATTCAAGGAAGACCAATTTGGTGAATTTTCAAATATGAATCCCAATAAAAAAATGTTCATGAAACCATATCTATATTAGTAGAATCCCTAAAACATCCTAAACCATATAAACATATATATATACCTCCTAGTCTCAAGAAAAATACTAACTTATATGATTAAGTTGTTTCAATGTGGAGAGAATAGAAAATAAGAAGAAAACAAAGAGATCATATTTTTGGAATATATATAGGTGAGGATAAAGCCTTAAAAATATTAGCTACTGAAGATCATGAAAATGATGAAAAAGAGAAGAAGCATAAGAAGAATATTTAAGAATTATAAATAATCCATGAATTACTAAAAGATAGAGAGAAAGCCTCTATAAAAATTCATATACCAGAATCATTCATACAAGAACACGAGGATCTTTTGACACCATTAATAATGAAGACTCTAGTACTAGATAAAGGGAAAAAAAATTATTCATTTATAATAATGATATAAGAAGATGAAAATAAATTATAAGAACATGGAATTGAATATCATGTTATAATTATTGATTATGTAGAGAAACAATGTCAATATGATATGATTTTAATAAGAAATTTACATGTTCCCTCCATAGGAAATATTTTCGAAGGAAAATATTTTCCGAATGATGATGTTGCTCAGAAGGAAGTTAATGAAATTCCATCAAATAATGAATGTGAGGATAATGATAATATTTATAAATATGTTGAATGAAAATATACTAATGTTGTTCAAAATATGATTATAGTGAAGTTGATGATGATGATCGAAAAAACACATTTCTGATGGTGAGTATGATACTTGTAAAATTTAGAATGTTGTATCGATGATAAAGAAAGGAAAGATAGTTCTTGATGATACACCTTAGAATGTTGCTGTTTCGAAAAGAAATGAAATATGTTTTTGGTACTTAAAAGAAGAAATATAACGACCATGTCATAGTTACCTCACTAGTAATCCTTTCTATTTTATAATTTTACTCTTCAATAGGTATATATTGTGTGGTTCAGTAACTAAAGATGATTATAAAATCAATTACAATATTTACTGTTATAAAATCCAGATTTCAAATGATTCAAAAATAGTTAATATGATGATGGAGTCTAAAAATATTATCAAGTAAAAATTCATCACAAATGAAGCTTTGATCAAGTTCTTCTTCAAAAAAATGTGATACTCAACGAAAATCTTCTAAATAGATAACTAGGTGGTTAAAAATCCATTTTAGATGATCATAAGGCTTATGATGACGTTATTGATTCAGTCCTGGATGCCTTTGATAAATCCATTAAAATATTCATAAAACACTCATCATGATTATTAGAGAAAATGATAGATGTGAAAGATGTCTTCCAAAAAGAATATAGAGTAATTAATGGATTTCTAAACACCATTTATCTTATTCTAAAAAGGAATAAATAAATCATGGAAGTGTTGTATGAGAAACATAATATTCAATAAGAATCGGGTAAGCCGTAGGGATAAATGATCAAAAATATTGAAAAGAAAAATCATGATTGGGATTTTTTGCTGACCAAAATCTATTAAGATCATAAGGAGGTGAAGAAATTGAATGCATTGATGAAAAATATGATTTTGAAAAATAAGAAGGTTTATTATTATTCCACAATAATTTTTTTTAAAAATATTTGCATACACATTGATACATTAATGAATTGTTTTTTATAATATTGTTTCATGTTGTATGTTTCCAATCCTTTTATGTACAATATATAACTTCCCATATTTTTTTGAAAATCACAAAGGGGTTGGAAATGGTGTTCAAAAGTAATATTAAACAAAGAGTGAGAATGTTCATAAAAGGGATAATGTACTTAAAAATTATTAATTATGTAATTGTGGAATCTTTTCTAACACAAAAACAAACTCAATGATAATAATACGATCATAATGGGATTTTATAACACAGGGTGTAGTTTTTTATATTCATTATAAGTCATAAAAATTGAGATAATCATTTGTTTTACCAGAAAAACATATGCCTATATATTCTATTACAAAAAGATTATTGGGATTTCCAAAAAGGGGGAGATTATTGAATCAACAAATTTTATTATGAATATTATATTCCATTATGTTTTGAAAATAAATAACAATTTTTCATAATGATATCAGGTTTAATATAAGAATTTATATTCTTGATCTGGTTAAAACCGTAATCACAATACATAATTTTTTATCTAATTTCATCATAAACAAATCTAACTTTTTTTCTTAATAAATATTTTTTATAAGTTAAACAAACTTTTATTTCATCAACAACCAGACTCTACTTTCTTCTGACATAAGACTCTGTTATCTTATGAAATAAGAATATGATTTACTCAAAAATTAGACTCTATATTCTACACAATTCATACTATTATATACTTATAAATTGGACTTCTAATTCTTCTGAAATCAGACTCTGAATTTATCAGAAATAATACATTGATTTTCTGAGAAATCAGAATCAGAATTTATATATTTTTGGAATCCTATTATTTTTTTCTTACAGTTATTGAATTTCCTTAATGTAATGTTCCATTTTACCAGATCCAAGATATCATAATTTATCTCTTATTTTGTTGTAAAAAATGATGTTTTCAATGATTCTCGTAGTTTGACACATAAATCAATGTCATCAAACCAAGTACAAAATAATAGTTTCATTAATGAAACGTATATAGGTCCCTGTGAAATTTAAGGTAAATGAGACCATTAGATGAGTAATTAAAGAATTATAGTTATTTTCTATAAATACCCAGACACTTGAAATAATTCAAAAATGATGTTTATGAAAAGGGATTATGTTTAGGAATTTAATTCTTGAAACTTTATGTTAAAGGGATGAACTTCAAATGATCTTCTCAAGTTTCCTCGCACAAATGTTTGGAACAACTTGTTCATCATGCTAAGTAAAAATATGATTAGTGTTGTTTAAAATTGATGTATTCTAGGGATAAAAAGATATAGGTTCCTATTACATTTTTAATAGATGGTTTTAGGGATATAAATAGAGATATGGATCTTCATATTGAGGGCTTATACTTGTATGGTTAAGACAATCATTCATGAAAGTATAAATCAAGGGACCTTTATACAAGGTTATATGATACCAATAAATTTGGGATAAAATAAATCTTTATTTCTTTTTACTTTCTACAGTTTTCATTAAATTACTCTTCATTTAGTTTCAGGTATAATGTTTAACTTTTTTATACACTATTATTCTTGTACAAACACTGATTTAGATTCTATAGGCTTTAAGGTGGAATATTTCCTTATATATACCTTTTTATATTTCATTATCAAATTCATATTATCAGATCCTATTAATGTTAGTTTCCTTATTAAGAACATAAAAGGGTTTTTAAATTTATTCTTGATTAAAATTGTAGAACATTGATTTTATTAAGGATAAAAATGAATGTTTTTAAACGTACAATTCACCCCACTTTCGATTGACCAATCAAGATATAAATTTAGATCCGACATTTACTAGACATTAAATTATATGGTTGAATAGTAATAACTATATTTTTGATAAGTATATATATTAAATATTCATAGAATAAATAAAATTCATTTCTATTGTTTATAAATAAAATCAGAACCATTTGAAGTAGAAAGCAATTGTCTTTTGATAAAATAGTATTTTTCTGAATATTGATTTAGTCCCCCTTTAGACAAATTATTTTTAATTAACATTTGGCAATTACAAGAATTTTATTATATAAAATTAAATTCATTTAAAAAAACATATCAAAATTATATTATGTTTAATTGTTGGTATTATACTGAAATGTGTTATTATTTGATTAATAGTTAAATAATACAAAATTCAAACAGAAAACGTCACTTTCATTGAAAATATATATAATTATTAATTATATTATAAATAGTTTAAAAGTAATATTTTATAAATTATATACATATTATTTATGATTATGTACATTGATTCATTTTAATATTAAATATTTATGGAAAATTATATCAATCTTTTGAATATTTTCTCTATTAAATTTTTTTTCTCATCACATATATGAGATTATTTGTAAATAAAATATTTAATATTATGTGAATGAAATTTTTTGAATAGATATTGAATACTATAAATGATAATTTCTCATATTTCCTAATAATACAAGTTAATTTCTGACCAAAATTAAAGGTTAAAATAGAAATATTTATTTACTACGGTTAAGGTCAAAATGGATTTATATGTGGTTAACTAAAAGTTTGAATGTTAAAATTACTTATAAACATATCTAAAATATATTTAATGTAAATATATTGAACATAAAATTTATTATTGTCAATTATACTCCCTTTTTGTCTCTTTTAGCATGTGAAAAATGTGGGTACACTTTTTTCTTTCCAAAAATTACAACTATGCCACTCACCTCACATATAAATGTCAACCATCTCCTCCGTTAATCACAAAATAAAACCACCAATTTTATGACATGATATACTGATATAAAAATAATAATTCTAATATCATATTCTAGATTCATTATTTTCTGATGAAACCCACAAAAATGGATTTTGGTGTAATCCTAAGGAGGATACCTGAAGAATATGTGACATTCTTCAACAAGTGTTTTTATTTTATTTTGTTCTCAGATAATAAAATTATTATTAATATATTATTATATAATAACATTATTATATTATATTTAATTATATGTTTTTATCTTAATTTTATTACTAATAAACATCCCCACATATATATGATATGTTTTCATATCATCATTCTGGTGTATGACCTACTACAACCTTGCGAACCGACATCATTGACTTTTCCATTACCACCTCTCACTGTTGGGTATGATTATGTATATAATATATATATCTTATATTAATGACATAATTATACCTATGGAGTCGTTATATAATAGATTCCTTTTAATTTATATTCTATAGAGTATATAATAATGCTACTCGTGTGTACGACATACTACTTCCTCACAAATAGATGTCATTTGTTTTTCAATAACACTTTATATTAAAGGTGATAAATATAATTTTAGTGAATATATGTGAAATAAATGAAATAATTATAATATAAATTAATTTTTTATCAATACTAAAATTTAATACATAATATTATTTTTCATCACTATAAGATGATAACATCATTCGGGTACACGTGGACTATCACCTTCATGAAGAGATGTGATACTTTTTATCAACAAACCTCAAGGATCATATATTTAATAATATTTCATGAAATTATAATAAATTTTGGATATTATTATCATTTTAAAAATGTAAAATATTACGTATCACTTTTCCATAATGGTCATTGAAAAAATGGGAACAATACTCATTCATTTCTATGGCCTACCATCCACATAATTGCAACATAATTAATTTCTAATAACCATATTTCATGTAAGGTACTAATAGTATACAATTTCAATATAAATTATAGTTATTTAATTATTATTTTTATTATATATTACGGAACTATATAATATTTACAATAAAAATAACATTCATGAAAAAACAGAACTAAGAAGACAATGCAAATAACAATTAGAACCATGAAAATAATAAGTGATTATTAACAAATACATGATAATATGTTATAAAAGAATAAGATATGATATTATTAATATTAATATTTTTGTAGTGTAGGTTAATAACAAGGTCAAAATAAATATATTGTGTTTCAATAATGTTCACCCAAAAAGAAGTGCGGGGTATGAGACTTTGTCTCAATTAAACATTATTGAATCATATTATAATGTTATAACCCAAATTACATTTATATGGTTTATATACTACCCCTTTTATATATAATATCATGATTCATTCATAAGTCATGTTATTTTATTTTTTCATTTATTATATTTCATACAAGGTGATTTAGCGTGAAAATTAACCCTTGGTAAATGTTATTTTATAGTCCCACTTATTTTGTGATTATTAAATTATCATGAAACAATAACTTTATTATGATTGTTTTTCATTGTATATTATATTTAAATTAGATATAAATATTCTTTTATAAATTTTATTATTGTTTTATACTCTATATAATTAGGATTCAATACTTTTACACATATTATTTCATTATTTAAGTAAATTATCTACCAAATATATACCTTGGACCGTAAAGTATACTGTCATTGTGAGATTAGACACATAAAATAAAAAAATGATCTAGAATAAAAATATATATTAATAAATCCTCTATAGGGAGATAATATCTTTATTTTGTATCCACAAAGGGGATAGAAGTACCAACGAAATAAATAGACAGAAGGATTGATCTAAAAAGACTAGTAAGGGAACAAACATGAGAATGAATCAAATCACATGAGTTATAATTGAAAAACATGATAACATAAATGAATTGGATCATGAGTAAACATATATTACTATAATATTTATAACATTGAATCATGTGATCATGGAAATATTGAAATGTCTAAGAAACATACAATATGGAAGAAAATTCAGTAATGTAAACTATAAATACTATATCACATAGTAGAATGGGTCCCAAAATGAATTAGGATTACTCCTTAAGTTCTTACATAACATCTCGTGAGACTAAACATTATGAAATGAATTAAAGAAATAAATGTGATCCTCAATCAAACCATGATCGTTCATATGTGGTTGACATAATGAATCAATGATAAAGAATAAACATATAAATTGCCCATTCAAAGGAATGGGTATTGTAATCATGTCATAAGTCACACCCACAGTGTGTAACATAATGGTATACCTAAAATAAGGTGTTAAAACAATTGATATAAAATCATAAAATAATAATAATAATAATTTGTGAATACTGATGTTCAACTGAAGTGAATAAATGATATTTAGTGTTTATGAATATTTATCAATGAGACACTTTACTATGGTTAAATGAAAAATATTAAACACTATTTACACATGACCATATAATAATTGTTTATAAAAAACTATAAATTGAAATAATTAGTTTTTAATGATAAATGTATAGTTTTTTGAAAAAAAAAATTTGTTTAGAAGAGTTTATGGAGTTAAATTCAAAATAAGAATGAAACTGATATGTTCTATTTAGTCATTATTTCTTATCTAGATGGATTTATATGAAAACGTTTTAAAATAATTATTTATTCACAAAAGATAATTAATTGATATATATAACCACAATCCGTACATTTACATACAATTTAGGATAATATAAAATTAATAATGGATAAATACATTAGGCTAAACTAAGAGAAATGATAACCCGAAAAAAATGGACGTTAATAGAGATCCCTAGTCTTATATGAGAATAATGTTTTCACGTGAATTTAATGTATAATAAAGTAAAATTATATTCATTAATATCATAATTCATAACCTGTTATAAATTCATTTAATTTATTATAATTTTATTATATACATTAACATCCATATTGATGAGTTATAAGGTTCATTCCCCCCTGTTGGGAAAAAATCCCTCAAGGTATCATTGAAGCCTTTTTGAGGTGATTGTGTTTATTGACAAAGTGGACATCTGATTTGTGATTGTTGACAAAGAGGATTTCATGGTGGAATGTCGAGTTTAAGAGTTGAGGTCAACGATCCATGTTTGATTCAAGAACGTCGATAAAATGAATGGATGATCTGGAGGCGGTACAAAAGAACAGATACAAGGTGGCGCCGTTTTCCAGTGTTTGCCAAATTTTTGGGCTTGAAAATCGGCAAATGAAGAAAAGTGTTTTTGGCAAAGGGACTTGCACGCTGTGGACTTGGAGTATAGGAAACTTGCGCGCCATATGTTTTTCAAGATCAGAAGATCAAAATATGGCAAAGGAAGTAGGTTCGCGCAAGTTTGGGTGTTGGTCGCGCAAGTGTCCAAAAGGACAGAAGACTTGCGTGCCGAAACTGGGTCGCGCAGGTGACTTGCACGCCGTCACGCAGGGTGGTCAGATTGCCTATAAATACTGGACCACCCCTCCTCATTCACAACCGGAGTTTAAGACGAGAGCTCCCGTCGCGCAGGTGTGGTGGTCGCGCAAGTGGTGTGTGTGGTCGCGCAGGTGTGACTTGCGCGCCAGTGGTTGAAGCTGTGGGCCGGTGTTAGAAGTTGCGCGCCGGTTGGCAATTACGCGCCACTATTGGTTTGGGCGTAAAAGGAAGAGAGTCGCGCAAGTTTGGAGTTGAGGAAGCTTGAGTCGTGCAAGTGTTTGAGGAGGACTTGCGCGCCCGTTGTGACTTGCGCGCCGATACTTGCGCGCCGAGGTTGACTTGAGCGCCATGTAAGGTTTGTTCCAACAGTGTTTTTCGGGCTGCGTGGAAGCTGGATGTTTGCCCGATACCTTCGGTGCAAAGAGATATTCATCAATGGGTGAAAGTTAAACTTCAACAGAGCATCTACATACAAGAGAAGATGCATATTTTCATGAAAATGAAGAGACCTACAGGTCTATAAACTGTGAGTGGATTCCATCCAAGAGCAGCGAGCTTAGGAAGAGGAAGAAGGTGATCCTCTCCACCGGCAGTGATCCAGAGAGAGAGAAATTGGGAGTGACCCTTGGGAAAGCAGTGAGCTGGCCGTAAACATTGTAAAGGAAGTGAGCCTGGGCATAGAAGTGATCTATCCCAAACCTTGTCATCCACAGCTAGTGAAGATTAGTGGAATTTGGTACGACCGGCAACCTGTCGGCGTATGCTCCTTGGACGTAGCCCTTAGCGGTGAACCAAGTAAAATTGCTGTGTCCTGTGCTTTCTTTACATTCTGTTTATATCGTGCAGCAGGAAAAAGAGAGAAGAGTGTTTTGCTTAACAGAAAAACAAGATCAGAACGGGCATTAATTTTTAATTAGTCATACCCTGATTCACCCCCCCTCTCAGGGTATCCAGCCTAGTGGACCTAACAAGTGGTATCAAAGGGAGGTTCAAAGTTGTTCTTCTCTCAATGGAGGTAACCAATCATAAAGGGATTCCGATCTTCGACGGATATAATTTTCAGATATGGAAGAATCGGATGCAACACTATTTTCGATCCTTGGGAATGGATGTGTTTTCTGCAGCTATGCATGGTATCACAACTGATATTAATAGTGGTGCCTTATCAGAGGCTGAGCATAGAGAGTTGGATGCTGATTCCAAGGCAATCAATGCCTTAGGGGGAGCCATTTCCAATCCCATCTACACAAAGGTGATGTCATGCAAAACGTCACATTCCATGTGGGAAAAGCTTTTGAATATATATGAAGGGGACACAAAAGTCAGAGAGGCAAAGCTGCAGGTGTTGTGGAACAAATATGAAGATCTGAAAATGAACCTGAATGAGTCTGTTGACGCATTCTTTGATAGGGTAAACATTGTTGTGGAAGATATGCGAGGTCATGGAGAAGTCATTGAAGACATAAAGATTGTAAAGCGCATATTGAGGAAACTTCCACCTCGGTTCAATCCGAAAGTTTCAGTACTAGAAGATAGAGATCCAAAAGAGCTGACATTGGACAATTTGCACAGTACCTTGGTTGCATATGAAATGAGGAACGATGATAATGAGGCTGTGGAAAAGGGGAAGTCTAAAGAGGTGGCATTTAAGGCCATGAAAAAGCTCACCATTGAAGATTCTAATGAAGAAGAAGAGACAGATGAGGTGATGTCATTCCTTTCTTCAAATCTACAAAGGGGAAGAGGAATGTTTAAAGGTAAACTTCCACTATCATGTTTTAGATGTGGAAAGGTTGGTCATCTTGCGGCAAGATGCCCCAAGAAGTTTCAAGATGATGATGATGATGATGATGTTGAAATTCCCAAAAAGAAGACTTCACCTTTTGTGAAAGGGAAGAAACAATTCAAGAGAAATTTCTTCAAGAAAAAGAATCTTCTTTCACAAGAATTTGAAAGTTCAGATGAGTCTGAGGATGAAGAAGTTGAGGAAATAGAAAATTGCAGAGATCGTGGGGTAAATGCCTTGGTGGCAATTGTTGGTAGTTCTCAAAAGGGAGAAGAAGCCGATGCTAAAGAAGAAGAAGAAATTGAAGGGAGAATTGATATGGAAGCCGAATTGGAAGCAGCTCTTGAGGAGATAGATGTTTGGAGAGCCAAAACGAAGAAATCCAATAAAGTGGTTCGTGATGCCAAACTCTATATGCAACAACAGGATGAAGAAAAGTCTGATTTGTTAGAAGAAATTGAAAGACTAAAATCCTCAACACCAGAGAGCTCAGAAAATATTGTTGAGTATAAGCTTAAAATTGAGGAACAAAAGAAGGAAATTGATTGTTTGACTAACACAGGAAAGGAGCAGGTTAGATGTATCAAAGAAAATGAAGAAGAAGTGGTCAGTCTGTGACAAAAACATAAGAATCAAGATAAACTCTTGACCCCCAATGTGATATCAGAAAAGCAGGCTATTCAGAAGACAGAGAAGATGAAAGTGGAGCCTAGCAGTTTAGTAGGGAAGAAACAGCAATTGAGCTCAGATGTTAAGGTCGTTTCTGGGATTAGTCAAGAACAAAAATCTGCAACAATTGCAGTCAGACCGCAAGAACTCATCCCGAAAGTGAAGGTTGATTTGGGAACAAAACAGAATCAGAATATTCAGAGATCCCAAAGGGGAAATCATAGTGCTGAAATATCACGAGGGAATGCATCCAATATCATGTGTTATTGCTGTGGGAAAATGGGACATTCACAATATGTGTGTTCCATAGCCAAGAGATACAGAAGGGAACATGAACAGAGATGGCAGTCAAACAGAGAACGGTTTTCCAGAACACATTTTGAAGGACACTGTTTTTGGTGCGGAGGATTTGGACACATGGCTAGGTATTTCACTTCAACCATTCAGAGAAATGTGTCAAAGAATAATCAAAATGTTCGCAAGCAGCTGAACAATAAACCAGCAAGCGAGTTAAAGGTTCAGAACAGATTTGCAGCTCTGCAAGATGAGGGTGGTCCATCATACTCTGAGAAAGAACAGAAGCCTCAATCCATGCCGAGTATGAAAGAAAAAGTATGGACCAAGAAGAAGAAAAATGAGAAGGCTGTGGTGGCGCAGATTGCCCTTAAAGCATCAGATCGATCTGGTGTTTGGATCCTTGATAGTGGTTGCACATCCCACATGACGGGTAATAAGGATCTTGTTACAGGCATCAAATATGACAAAGAAGGAGTTGTCAAATTTGGAAATGATGAAGGCCTGAAGATTGTTGGCTCAGGGAAAGCCAAGTTTGGGGGCAAAGAGATGAGACACGCTGATATCTTGGTAGTAGAGGGTCTCAGTCATAACCTACTCAGTGTCAGTCAACTATGTGACTCTGGGCACTCTATCCAATTTACCAAGAAGATGTGTGTTGTGAAAGGAAAAGATGGAGCAGTTGTTCTGCAGGGAAAAAGGTCAAAGGGAAATCTCTATCTTGTAGGTGGGGAAGAAGATATTTGTCTTTATCCAGAGAGGAAGAAAACCAGCTGTGGCATAAGCGACTTGGTCATCTATGCCAACCATCTATGGAGGATCTCGTTAAATGTGATGCTTATAGAGACCTTCCCAAACTATCACGTGATCGCACTCATATCTGTGATGCTTGTCAACAAGGGAAAATCATCAGAAAGACATACAGGCCAAAAGAACAGAAATCAACTAGAGTGCTCGAATTGGTTCATGCTGATGTATGTGGACCTATCTCACCATGAGCTATAAATGGGAAAAGGTACTATGTTCTTTTTATTGATGACTATAGCAGAATGGCCTGGGTATTCATCATAACCCATAAGACAGAGGTGTTCAGTTGCATAAAGCAGTACAGGAGGGAATTAGAAAAGATGCTGGGGCAGAAAATTCTGAAGTTTCGTACTGATAACGGTACGGAATTTACAAACAGTCAGGTTGAAAACTATCTCGAGAAACATGGGATAAGGCATCAAGTTTCATCAGTAAGAACTCCCCAACAGAATGGAGTAGTTGAAAGGAGAAATCGGATCATCAACAATATGGCTAGAACAATGCTTATTGATAAGGACCTGCCAGAGAAATTTTGGAAGGAAGCAGTTTTGACATCGGTCTATGTTTCAAACAGGTCCTTTTTATGTCCGAAGCAAGGGAAGACTCCGTATGAACTGTGGTACGAAAAGAAGCCAACGTTGAAGTACTTTCGAATCTTTGGAAGTAAGTGTTTCATTCTCAACAAAGAACATCATACGAAGTTTGAGGCACGAGGAGATGAAGGGATATTCCTTGGCTATTCCGGGAAAAGCAAAGCATATAAATGTTTCAATAAAAGGCTGGGAAAAATCATTGAAAGCAATGATGTCACTATAGTTGAAAATGAGCAGAATACTCAACGATCCAGTGAACAGTTCCTGGATGAAAGTGATGATGAGGTAAGCAACCCAGGGGGAGCAGAAGTGGCAGAAGCTGACTCAGAAGAAGATACTGATGATGAAGAGGAAAGTGTCAAGTCGGTGTCTGTGAGAAAGCCAAAGAGTCGAGCTGAAATTGATAGGCAGAATATCAATAGTGATCAAACAGCTCCAGTTCAGACTCGAAGAATGAAATCATCACAACAAGCATCGTTTTTGTCTCAAGTGGAGCCGAAATGTTTTTCTGATGCAGCTGAAGATGAAAACTGGGTTCAGGCCATGAACGAAGAGCTTGATCAGATTGAGAAGAACCAGACATGGGAGATTGTTTCGAGGCCAGCAGACAAGAATGTCATCGGGACTAAATGGGTCTATCACAACAAGATGAATGAAGATGGCACAGTGATTTGGAACAAAGCACGACTAGTGTGCAAGGGATACTCCCAGATAGAGGGAATAGATGTTGATGAGACAATTGCACCGGTTGCAAGGCTGGAGACAATCAGATTATTTTTTTCCATAGCAGTTCAAAGAAAGTTCAAAGTGTTCCAGATGGATGTCAAATCCGCATTCCTGAATGGGGTTCTGGAAGAAGAGGTGTATATTGAACAGCCAGATGGTTTTCTCATTCATGAGGATGAAAACAAAGTTTGCAGGCTGAAGAAGGCGTTGTATGGGCTGAAACAAGCACCAAGGGCATGGTACTCAAGGCTTGATCAGTACTTGAAGAAGCTTGGTTTCCAGCGTGGAGGAGTTGACTACAACCTCTATTTTAGCAATGAAAGTAATCAAAGGATGATGGTGCTATTGTATGTCGATGACATAATTTTTGGCGGATCAGATGAAGCTCAGTGCAGACAGTTTTCTGAATTCATGAAAAATGAGTTTGAAATGTCAATGATTGGAGAGCTAACGTTTTTCCTTGGTCTACAGGTGACACACGGAAGGAATGGAACTTTCATTTCTCAATCCAAATATGCCAAGGAGGTTCTAAGAAGGTTTGAATTGATAATTCCAAGGAAATGAAGACTCTGGTTGCTACCCGGATGAAATTATCAAAAGATGAGGATGGCAAGGTAGTTAATATCACAGAATACAGGCAAATCATTGGAAGTCTGTTGTACTTAACCGCAACAAGGCCTGATATTGTTTTCGCCACATGCCAAGCAGCGAGATATCAGAGTAATCCCAAGGAAAGTCACATGCTTGCAGTGAAAAGAATACTTCGGTATATCAAGGGAATGGTGGACTTCGGCTTGACATACAACGACAAATCTCAGACAGAGTTATTGGGATATACTGATGCAGACTGGGCCGGTTCAGCAGATGATAGAAAATCAACGTCAGGTGGTGCATTCTATCTTGGTGGATTGTGTATTTCTTGGCTAAGCAAGAAACAAGATTGCATTTCATTGAGCACCGCAGAAGCTGAGTATATTGCGGCCACTCAAGCATGCACACAGTTATTGTGGATGAAGCAGCAGCTTGAAGATATGGGAGTTGAAGTGAAGTCTTCGATCGGAATCCAGTGTGACAACTCAAGTGCTATAAATCATAGAAAAAATCTTGTCCATAATTCCAGGACAAAGCAAATTGAGATCAAGTATCATTTCATCAAGGAGAAGGTTGAGCAGGGCATCGTGAAGTTGGAGTACGTGCCTACAGAGCTACAGGTTGCAGACATTCTGACAAAGGCCTTACCAAAGGAAGCTTTTGAGAGGCATCGACTAGCTCTGGGAGTTCAGTCGATTCCCTGCACTTGAAATTGTGTGGATGTGGGATCCCCCCCTCTCCCCGAGGTATGATGTGTTTTTCCCTAATGTGTTGATATGTTCTCTACTCTGTTACAGTCTGCAAAGGACTGCCTTTGGGTTTGTTGACAAAGGGGGAGAAAATAATGATTGTTCAAGGGGGAGAAGCTGACAGGTGGAGCAGCCAGATAGGGGGAGTTGATAATAGTTGAACGTGCTTAGCCAGAGCTTAGCTTGGACAACACAGGAAATATGGATAAAGAGGTGTTTAAGCTGTGAGCAGAAAGGGGGAGCGTATTAAATCTGACGATGCTAGAAGTGATCGATCAAAGAATAGATATCACGACAGCTAAGGATCGTGATAAAAGCAGAAGAGTGGTGTTGGACAGTGGTACGAATAATTCCAAACCAAACATTGGTCTTCCAAAAAGCCCATCAACAATTGGTATCAGTTTAGTTCAAATTGGTATCAGTTTAGTGTCAACAGTGGATGTCAGAGACAAAGTGATTCAATGATGAACTTTTCATTTACTCTTGTTTCTCATGCCGAGCATTGCTCATGTGGGCTTAGAGTATGTGTTGAGTAAATCCTTGGTCGCTATCAGAATCGCAATGAGGCAAATGGAGGCTGAATAATCAATGACGTATCTTTGTTTGGAAGAGTTGTCTACAAACCCAAAGGGGGAGATTGTTGGGAAAAAATCCCTCAAGGTATCATTGAAGCCTTTTTGAGGTGATTGTGTTTGTTGACAAAGTGGACATCTGAGTTGTGATTGTTGACAAAGAGGATTTCATGGTGGAATGTCGAGTTTAAGAGCTGAGGTCAACGATCCATGTTTGATTCAAGAACGTCGATAAAAGGAATGGATGATCTGGAGGCGGTACAAAAGAACAGATACATGGTGGCGCCGTTTTCCAGTGTTTGCCAAATTTTTGGGCTTGAAAATCGGCAAATGAAGAAAAGTGTTTTTGGCAAAGGGACTTGCGCGCCGTGGAATTGGAGTATAGGAAACTTGTGCACCATATGTTTTTCAAGATCAGAAGATCAAAATATGGCAAAGGAAGTAGGTTCGCG
The DNA here is from genome assembly GCA_963277665.1 of Viscum album. NCBI lineage: Eukaryota > Viridiplantae > Streptophyta > Magnoliopsida > Santalales > Viscaceae > Viscum > Viscum album. Next base: position 1,720,070,827 of record OY728130.1, read on the forward strand.
CAAGTTTGGGTGTTGGTCACGCAAGTGTCCAAAAGGACAGAAGACTTGCGCGCCGAAACTGGGTCGCGCAGGTGACTTGCGCGCCGTCGCGCAGGGTGGTCAGATTGCCTATAAATACTGGACCACCCCTCCTCATTCACAACCGGAGTTTAAGACGAGAGCTCCCATCGCGTAGGTGTGGTGGTCGCGCAAGTGGTGTGTGTGGTCGCGCAGGTGTGACTTGCGCGCCAGTGGTTGAAGTTGTGTGCCGGTGTTAGAAGTTGCGCACGGGTTGGCAGTTACGCGCCACTATTGGTTTGGGCGTAAAAGGAAGAGAGTCGCGCATGTTTGGAGTTGAGGAAGCTTGAGTCGTGGAAGTGTTTGAGGAGGACTTGCGCGCCCGTTGTGACTTGCGCGCTGATACTTGCACGCCGAGGTTGACTTGCGCGCCATGTAAGGTTTGTTCCAGCGGTGTTTTTCGGGCTGCGTGGAAGCTGGATGTTTTCACGATACCTTCGGTGCAAAGAGATATTCATCAACGGGTGAAAGTTAAACTTCAACAGAGCATCTACATACAAGAGAAGATGCATATTTTCATGAAAATGAAGAGACCTACAGGTCTATAAACTGTGAGTGGATTCCATCCAAGAGTAGTGATCTTAGGAAGAGGAAGTAGGTGATCCTCTCCACCGGCAGTGAGCCGGAGAGAGAGAAACAGGGAGTGACCCTTGGGAAAGCAGTGAGCTGACCGTAAACATTGTAAAGGCAGTGAGCCTAGGCATAGAAGTGATCTAGCCCGAACCTTGTAATCCACAGCTAGTGAAGATTAGTGGAATTTGGTACGACCGGCAACCTGTCGGCGTATGCTCCTTGGACGTAGCCCTTAGCAGTGAACCAAGTAAAATTGATGTGTCATGTGCTTGCTTTACATTCTGTTTATATCGTGCAGCAGGAAAAAGAGAGAAGAGTGTTTTGCTTAACAGCGAAACAAGATTAGAACAGGCATTAATTTTTAATTAGTCATACCCTGATTCACCCCCCCTCTCAGGGTATCCAGCCTAGTGGACCTAACACCCCCATTCTAGAAGAATTCGTTTTCATGGTTTCATGGTATTCATACTTAGTTGATATTATGGATGTTCATATAAAATGGGAATAAATATGTATAATTGATATTATTTGGTATTAAATATTTTAATAATTTTTTAATTTTCCAATATATAACATTTTTTCTTTTATGGGGATTATTCACTTGATAAAACAATAATCATAATTGTTTAGTTTATATTTGTGATTTATATGATCATCAAGATATAGTTTTGATTAAATTAACATTATTTTTAAATATTTGTTCCAAACCCAAGAAAAAGATACAATATACATATTAAAATATATTTTAACCATAATAATGTTTTTATGACACACATTGTTGGTGGTAACTCTAAACGAATACTCACCGTTCAAAAAGGTGGTGTACCGACATATCACAGACAATGTTTAAATTTCTAAAATAAAGGGAGAAAATAAATAATTTTAAGTTGGGTAATATATTTACTCAATATAATTACATTATATATATATGATATTGGAGTTATCATGATGTTTTTATATGAAAATTTATCATATAAAAAATAAAAGAAAAGAAATAAAAAAAGGATTGAGGATTTTAACTCTTTAATGTTGTCACCATGAGGAACACCTTAAAGATCAAGGGCTGGTATTTTTTGGATTCAAAATACTACCACTTGTGGGGAATAAGATTATTAATTTAATTGTTAAAAATATTGAAAACATACAAGTCTTATAATGTGTGTGTAGAAGGGGTGGTGAGGAGTATTATTTATAAGGGGACGAGAGGAGTGTAATATACTAATACATTCCCATGTTTATTATTTTTGTCTCAAGATAATAAATATAATAAATTGTTATGTCTAAATATAGAATATAGTTCCAAATAGCTCAATCCATTTTTGTATTACATCATTCTACACCATCCATGGCTAAAAAGTTTTTATAACCTTAAAGACAAAAAATACCGTATTTCATTTTTCAAAATATTCAATAATTTTAAAAATATTCTAAATATTAACCCTTACTATATTTTAACATTTATATTTTACAAATAGAATCAATTTTATGACAATAATTTTATGAATATGTGAAACTTAATTTTTAAATAAAATCATCATTTATTTGAAAAATAACAATTTTAATATTATAATCGATTTTTTGACCCATTTAAAAATTTACTAGGGTCACATAATATTAAAATATAATTATAATAAAACATAATATTAATTTGAGAATCTCTTATATCAGATTTAATTTTCTTTGAAATCTTTATTTTAATTAAATAAATGTTTAAAAATGTTGTTTAAAAAATATGCCAATGCTTAGATTATCATTTTTAAAAAAATTACATAAAATATTTTATAAATATATATATTTTAATTTATAATATAAATTAATTTTATTTATAATTTCATAGATGATTATACTATTCTAGAAACCATATTACTATTCCTAAAGGTCAAATTACTATTCCAACAGTCTGATTACTATTCCAATGGTATAAGATCCTTAATTTATATAAATATATATTATTTCATTCATTCATCATTCACATATATTTTCACTCATGGTTATACGTACATAAATTTTAAAAATAAATATTATATTATTAATAAATTGTATTATTTCTAGATCTTCATTAAGGAATGTGGGATTTTTAATCGATCCAAAAGATCCAAATTTTCCATTCTTGTTATCTTATTTTATATTTACTATCAAACTATAATATTTTTAAATATTATAGGTTTATAGTATCTCTAATATATAATTATTTTTTTATGAGGATATTATTTTTTCAGTTTATCTATGATATTTTTGTTACAAGTATGGAAATTCCATTTTTAGAAATCATGGTTTTTACATTCTTCATCCTTTGTGAAATTTGTCCCTTGAAATTTAATTTTAAATAATAATTAGACAAAATTTGATTTTACTTATCCTCCCTCGCATCATCTAATTCCCAAGCCACCTCTTCAGATTTATTGGTTCTCTATATATTTTTGATTAAATGAGTTGACTAATTGTCATAAAAATTATCTCCACATTCTAATATCTTCACAAGAAGATCCTCATAATATATATAATTTAGATTTATAATATCTATTCATGTAAAACATGTGTATGATATTGTATATATATCATCATGGGGGGTACATGTAATTCATCATGTACATGAGTCATGGTTGGTGGGACTGCTAGTGGATAGACCACATCTCTAACACTGTTAATAATATCAAGGGGGATGATGTACCTGGGACATGTAATTCCTATCTTATTATATATCATGAACCAATTAAATAGATAATATATAGATGAATAACATATCTATAACTTCAAACACTATGTCCCATTGATGATTATATATATATCTCTTCGGTCGACATTGGGATGCATGAATATGTTGTCTGATGTCCTTCAAATTTTCAATCATTTCCTACATCATTTTATGACCCAACACATTACATTAAACAACATTATCATAGAATTAAGATGATCTACATATTTTACCATAATGGTATTCATATTGAACCATTTAAATACATAAGTAGAAACTATTATTATAAGATAGCTCTACTATAGAACTTTTTTGATCTCATTCTCCATTAATGTCCATTGCTAATGCTGTAAATATTTCTTCTAGTTTCAGTAGAGTCTTAGCATATTGGCCAGCTATTTGGGTGTGATAAGATATAATCATGATATTCTAGGATTTTAGGTCATGTTATAGTCTCTTTTAGATCACGGAGCTAAATATAAGATTAGTATAGAATAAAATTGAAAATCATAATATAATAATCCTCACCACTTCTAATGTTTATATTAATGATTTTTTGTCCACTGATATGTCATATAAAATTGTAGTAAGGTGATATTTCCTTAAAATATGACCCTCAACAACACATATATCATTATTTTCCGTACATATCAAGAGAATTATAGTGAAAAGTTCTTTTTTTATGTCTTACAATTTATCTGTATGTATGGGTAATTGTTGAATAATTCCCTTATAATTTTTGCTTTAATATTTCACTTGATGACATACCAGATATTTATGTACTTAAAATTATGTCCATATTTTATTTTTTCTAATAATTTTTCTCTTATAGGTCATGATATATTTTTCATCTCCTCAGGTGGATGGATAATATTGAGATATGTGAGTCATTAAAATGCTCTATATTTATCTCATGATTTTATGGTACCCATTTTTGTTACCCAAATCCTAAAACTCCTTCCTCATCAACTATAAACTCTGAGGATTTAAGTATTCATATAGAATTCACCTTTTCTAGATCTATACATAATTTAATTGTGGATCCATAATCATATTATAAAAAAATGGTTGAGAAATAATTTATGAATGAATTTATTATTTACCACCATTACAATTCTCATTTCCATACATTTTAATTCTTAAAAGATCAAATCCTTATCAATTATCATTATTGATGAAGATGCAGGATCATTTCTTGATGGATAATTTTTCATGTTTATCGCTTTATTGGAATAGTAGTTGAGTGAGAAGTTATAATCCTTAATTATATCTAACTATCTTCACTATCAAATTTTAAGATCCATTTAGGTTATAATATATTTTAGCCTCTTCAATTTGAATATATTTCACACTTCTCCACATAGAGAAAATACCTCCATATATTCAATGTGAATATCTAAGCTGCAAAAACTAGATCATGTTTTCGATAGTTTTTCTCATGAAATTTCATATTCCATGAGACATTTTATATCATGTTTTCATTTTAGATTACAATAGAACTCAATACATTTTTTATTCATTATTTTACACCCCAATTTATTTCCCGCTTGTTAGTAATATATGTACTAGTTTTCAGATAATTCTCTTTTTCAAGACTTTAATGATGTTTTCAAATTCACTATTCTATAATCGTACTTCCTTCAGAGTAATCTTGGTTACTGGGAATGTAAATCACAATAATTAATTCAAAATTAATCAGCAATACCCACCTTCACTAAGGAATCTATGGATATCTATTTAATAATCTATTTAGGGTCAATAATGTATTGTATTTGATTTAGAAGGGTCCATATATATCCCTTATCTAATGTTAACATTCCCCTATATTGATACTTCCTAAATACAGTACTCACATTTACTATATTTAGAAAAAAATTCTCTTGAAAATCAAAGAATCATCATACTGAAATTCGTTCTATGTTTTTCATTTTTCATAAATTATATCAGAATATTATCATTAATAAATACCATATATTTAATGAGATAATATATAAAGAGTCTTTTCATTAAGACCATGAAAATTACTAGAGCATTAGTATGTTCGTAGGGTATCACAATAAACACATAGCATCCATTACTCATTATAATGGAAGTATTTGGGATATATTCCTTCTTCACTATTAATTATGATATCCTGACCATAGATCTACCTTGGAAAAATACATAACACAATATATTTTATCAAAAATTCATATATTTTTGATATGGTAAACTAGTTTTTATCATGATTTTTAGAGGTCATGATAAATAATAGAGAGGTGAATTGATATATCCTTATTCTTGATGAAGAGTACTGGGGCCCCCCACGGTGAAACACTATGGCATATAAATCCCTTATCTATATTATATTTTATATTATTTTTCTGTTCATCCAATTAAATAGTGTTCATTATATAAGGATTATATGATATGGGTAGAGATTCTTGTATAATATCAATTGATAACTCAACCTGTTGGTCATGAGGAGGGCCATGAAATTATACAGGGAACACATCACTATTGTCCCTTTCAATGGAAATGTATTCACGAAAGATTATATTCTTTGTCTAAATAATTTAAGTAGTATATGTCTTATAAATGAGAAATAATATCCACAATTGAGATGATGATTTTGAAGTATAGTCATCACGCTCTTTGAAATTGCTCAGAATTAGAGGATGCCTCGAGATGTTATGGGTGATCTCCCATTCATTATAGTTTTGGTTGAATTTTAATAAGGATAGGAAATCCAAGACCAATAGATCCTCAAACTCAATCAAATGATGTAATATGGGATCTGACAGAGTTTTCATTCCAAAAATATTTTATATGGAGGAGTTATATACATTAGATTCAATAATACCTCATTACTTAATATTACAGATAACTCAACCATCGTGTTTTTAGGTTGTGTTTGAATAGTTATACTAAAATTTCAATACATGAAAGAATTTTTAGACCCAAAATGAGATAGTATGTTCACAATTCATGAATTAATAACCATATTTTCAATCAGCACATCATTTTTGGGATCAACCTTAGTGGTTGAGATAACATGTAACCTAACTTATTTCAATGTATTTTGTTGTTGTTTATTACCTAAAAAAACAATGTCTTAGGGTATTGTCTCGAATATTTCTCTTGATCCTTTTGAAACATAAAATTATAGGATGAGTTTTGATCTAAAACATCATTTACTCTTCTACATTGGTGAGATTGTTCAAATACTTTAAACATAAATTTCCCATATCCCACTCTCTTGGACATTTAGAGCATCTCTAGATTCCCTTTTGATAGTTCCAAGGATGCATCTTCCCATACTACTGAACTGTGGGATGAATAGATTTCATTATTTCATGGTATTCATCTATTTATCCTCATATATTAAACTCTATATTCTTATTTTTTATCTCTGATCCAATGATAACACTAATAGACTCCAATATCCATTTCAATAATTTTGAAACATCTTAAAATATCATTATAAATATCAAAGACTCTAATTTCAACATTTTTTCATATAATATGCTTTAATCAACTATAAAAGTTATCCACATTGTTATTAGTGTTCAAAAAAATTATAATGGAATATTGTGAAAGACTTGTAATGTTATTATAAAACTCCCTTATAGATTCATCATCATTTTTCTTCAGTATGAGTAAATCCCTACCCATATTAATATAAAGAGTTTAGGAAAATAAATTAATGAAAAATATTTTTTAAATCCTTCACAATCCCTGTGATCAATTTCACACCTAAACATTGTTATTTTTATCAGGTATTCACAACTGAGTAGCATCCCTTTAAAAATGGTAAACTACCAATATGAAATTATATTCTTTTAAGAAGTGTAGAATATAGATTATAACCTCAATTGAGTTAATTAATTATTCCATGATGAGGGAACAAGAATATACACCTAAGATAAGAGGTACATTTTTGTATAAAAGATTTGACTATGAAATTATTATTCACATGATAAGGATGTAGTTACACACAATACATGTTATTAATCATATAATGATCCCTTTGAGATAGTAATTTCATGATGTTATAATGTCCCATTCCAATCATGTTTTCCATTTAATTAGGGTGATTGCCACATTTTCTATCACATTGACTATTGGAACATGTTCTCATGTTTACATCGATTAGATCAATAAATGAATTAATAATAAATTATAGCGATTGAATACTTTTTTAATGAGAATTTGAAAATGAAAATTATATCATACAATATGATTCCCTATGTTTCCAAATTGATTATTCAATGTGATAGATTAATCCATATGGTTTTCAAAAAAGCGTTCTAATGCCAATCCCTATAAATGAATAGTCCATTCTATGATGACAACTGTTGTTTCCTTATCCTATTAAAAATATTATTTCATTATTTAATGAATTATTATCAATCAAATATAAACTATGAATTCCAATGTCTAGTTTATTTACAAGAATATGAATTTAAAACCCAAAATCCTGGAACTCTAATAGAATCAACATTTATTAATCTTCTATAGTGAGAAAATAACTACCAATGATCTGATTGATCTACACACGATAACCTTGGTTATAAATAGACAAAATGTATGAGGTGAAAATCACTTTGAGGGAATAAAAATGACAATGAATAATTCACCATGAGTTAGAAATGAATAATATTTTACATATAAGTCGTAGTTCATGAGTAATATTATGGAATTATAAGAATTATAACATGTAATTATGTGATAATGGAAATATGGGAATGTACCAGTAAAATATAACATAACCAAAATATGAGATATGGATAAATTCTAAAACTATATCACATTGTGGGAAAATGCATATAATAGATTACGTTTACTCTCTAATCCAAAAATTGGTGACTCATGAGAGATAAGAAGCCATTTTATTGGAGTACTATCTCGGTTCAACCTTTAGAAAAAATTTATAAATATGTAATCTAGATAAATAATCAAATATCCAGAATAAATAATATAGTTACCCATGAAATTGAATGGGTATCGTAATCATGTCCCAATTAATAACCAAAGGGTGTATCATAATCGAAACCATGAAACAAGGGATTAAAAAATTTATATAAACTCATAAAAGAAAAACAAGAATAGATCGTGGATTAGACCCTAAAAGAGACTAATATTCATTGTTTATAATATAATATTCTTATGACTTATTAATCATAGAAACCATTATTAGTGAATTTTACACTTAGAATATTATTTCACAGTATGATTATAATTCATTCTTAAAATGCACTATTGCATGTTACCTTCTTGAAAATCTCATAAAACAAATACTGTTATTTATTTTATGATTATATTTTATTGTCAGGTCTCCCATGATGTGAGTAACAATTCATACTTTTCGAGAACTTAGAGATTCAATTTGTAAGACCACCAATGTGGGCTTTGAACCAACCACATTCTTGGAAAAGTGATTTGGACATCATCCCAATAAAAGTGCGTTAGATGACATTTTTCAAGCCTAATGATTATGAGAATTTATACGGAGATAGAGTATATTATTGGGAACATTTCCTTTAAAAGTGGCCCTATATAATTCATATGTTTTAATGGTGTTCTTGGCGGCCCAATTTGATGATGAAATTCTAGGACATATTCTGAGGCCCAGAAAAATAGCCAACCATTTAAATCATATCTCGCAATCAGAATATTATTTTGAGATGATCTTTTATAGGCCTATATAAGACGTAATGGGATACATTTTAACATTATATGGACCACTGTAATTTATTAATATAGAAGGTCAGTTCTGTGTGTCTTTCTGGTGGAAGCAATATGGATGCCAATTTGTGGGAAGGGTGGAAAAGTCACATCTCCATTAATTTCCCACCCACCATTCCGCATCACAATTAATTACAGGAACATGGGATGATGGGGGCTCGGAAAAATGATTCCCCAATTCCAATTTAATGAAGTAGTAGTGGATTATTTGGAGGACCTTGGCGTTTTTTTCATTGTAATGATATTATGCCAATTTGTATTTGTAATGTTCTTCTTTCTCATGTAAGTAGTTATAATTACCATAGTTTTCAATAAAAGTTCTTCTTCTTCTCTTATTATGTTATTCTTAATATCACCTTTATACCTTTTACTAAATGTGTGAACTTATTCACACCATCCCTTGTGATATTTTTCACACAACAGTGGAGTGATCGCGATTTTGTTGTTTTTTTACTTCTTCAATTCTACCCTCGTAAGTCTACATCCCGCATCCGATGAAAAATGTCATCAATGAAAGGTTAGAACTTCATTGTGTGTATACAAGGGTGTTTCATGGTGTTGGATTTAATTTTATTTCTCACTCTCTAAATTTTATTAATTTTTTTATTTGATTTTCTTTCAGTCAAGGAAATTTTTTCTTCCTCTTCCTTATTGAATTTATTGACCCCACAATTATGTGTAATTAGATCATTTACCTTGGAGTGATAATGAAAATGATCCTAAAAGTTTATAGGTTATTATAATGTGTTGTGGTGGTGTTTATTTAGTATGTTATGAGGTTAGTTTGAATTAATTTCATGAATCCTTCTCGAGTTTGAAATTAAAATCTAAAAAAACGAATTCATTTAATCCACCCTGAGAAATATCCTAGGATCAGCTCATTTTATCATAAATTTAATTCACATAGATATATTAAGTTATCTTTTTGAACCCATATAAATCAACACATGTTTTTCACTTCATATCCAAAAATCCATATCTTTTTATTGCGTGCCTAAGGAACTTCTTATGTCTCTGAGGATTTGACAACCCAAGATACACCGCTAGTGACCTCTTAACCCTTATAAATTGGGTAAATTTGGGAGAGACGAAGTTTTGATGCCATTTTTGGGGACCTAAGTAAGTATATTATATACTATCATCCTTTTCTCAGCCCACGATCTCTATTCTCACCCCAACACTCTTATCTTTACCCCTTTCTATTTATGTGTGTCCTGAGAATCTAGAATCCAACACTATATCTTCTCCAATGGAGTATCTTCCTAATTACCATGTCACAAAATAATGCTAGAATAAAAGGGAAAATCAATATTGGTAAGCCCCTAAATTAAATCTTTTTATCAACCCTTGATTAATTAACACAGACCTAGTGACATGTATAATCATTGAGATGATTAATATTTAAATAATAAATTTCCAGCCCTCTCAAGGATGGTTGAAGAGTTGAATCGTGGGGAAGTACATGATGATAAAAAAACATAAAAATTATATTCCTCAAATAAAGATTGAAAAATTGTGTAATCAAATGGATATAATGAGTTCTGAGGTACCATCTTTGAGATTAGAACTTTGACGCATTAATACTTGTGAGGAACTCATCCCTACACCAATTGTACCTTCCAAAACCTTATGTAGAGTGTCTAGTTATGCACAAACCCGTAATTAATTTATTGAAGAACCAAATTTTGGATTTGGTGTAGGGGAATTGAATCATGAAAGTTTTTAAGGGTCTTTAAATCAAGAGGAAATTGATTTAATGCATTCACAAGAGGGATATTTGACATCGTGGATTGAGTCTCCTAAGTATAACTCTATAGATGATTTTTTTCAAAAACACCAATCACTAAACCATTGATAGAAACAAAAAACATTGAGTAAATACCCATTCATGAAACTGATATTTCCAATTTTGTGGCTGAATCTTCTATTCTACAGGAACCAATTTTGTTGAGAAATTTTGAAAATGAAACATAGTTGGATTCAAAATCTCAACCTATGTTTTAATGTCCTATGCAACCCACTCTCAAAATTATTATCCTTCCTTCACCACCCAAGTATCCCTTCATAGAGTATAATCAGGAGCCTTCAATTATAATTCACTCTTAGCTTGAAACCAAAAATATTGGAATGATCATTGATATATTAGGCAAGACTATAGTGGAAAATGGATAAACCACTTCTGATATTCCTCGGATTTCCCACTCATTATAGAACATAGGTTTGTAAATGAGACAATTTATAAACAAATAATAAATCTAAATAAAGTGATAGTAGATAAATATGGGTACTTTAAAATGTTGAAAGTTGTTATTAGGTAAGTTAGGTGGTTTATGTCAAGCTAGCGACATTAAACGAAAGCGCTGCACTGGAGGAAACCAGTGGTTTTCTTGTTTCCATTCATTTAATTAGTACCTTAGACTGTTCACATGTTCTTATTTTATGAGTGTGGATGGGTATGAAAGGGAAGCACCATATTCATCTGTGTCACATGGTATGATCCCTACGTAATATCTTGCCCAAAAATTTTTGAGAAGACAATCTATCATCAGTTTGTTTTATTTTTATTGGTTTGTATATTAAAGGAAAAATACAAAAAACATATCATTGGACTATTGAATTATTCTTGTTTTTTTGATAAGGATAGGTATTAAAGTGGAGCGCCAAATTCACCCATGTCACGTTGTGAAATCCCTGAGTAATACCTTACCCAGAAGTTTAAGAAAAGGGAATGTATAATCAGTTTGTTTTATTTCTATGTGTTTGTATGTTAAAGGAAAAATAATAAAAATCCCTAGACTCTTGACATGTTCGTCTTTTATGAGTAAGAATGGGTATGAAATGGGAGAACCATATTCATCCTTTTCACATGGTGTGATATATGAGTAATACATTATCCAAAAAAATTTAGAGAAGACAATGTATCATCAGTTTATTTTTTTGTTAAATGAAATATAAAAAAAATTAGATTGTTGATCTGTTCTTCTTTCAGGAGTAAGGATGGTTATTAATAGGGAGAACCATATTAATCTATGTCATGTGGTGTGATATTTGAATAATAAATTACCTAGAAATTTATGTAAAGACAATGTACCATCAGTTTATTTTATTTTTATTTTTTTTGAAGGTTAAAAGAAAATAAAAAAATATTAATAATTTTGATTGTTGAAATGTTCTTCTTTCATGAGTAAGGATGGGTATGAAGGGGGAGCACCATATTCATCCATGTCACGTGTTGTGAAACTTGAGTAATACCATACCCAGAAATTTAAGAGATGATAATGTATCATCAGTTTTATTTATTTTATTTTTATGTTTTTTATGTTAACATAAAAATATACGCAAGAATATATAAAAAAATTTAAATACATGACGTAGGTTATTGGGAAAAGCATGTCACAACGGTCTAAGCTAGTGGGACTTGAACCAGAACTGAATGGAGACTGAGGAGTGCATTTTCAACACTAACCACCAGGTGACTTCATTCAATAATTTCCATTTTCAATGTCCTCATTGAAATTATCTCCTACTCCATCTAAGTTTTATTTCTTTAAACTCTGGGGACAATTTTATTCTATGTTAGGGGGAGACTAAATAAAAGAATTGATTTTTTTTCATCATCAAATGAGTGGAAGGAAAATTTTCATAAACCTTGAACATGATAACACACATTGCAGAAACTAAAATTGTATATCAACTAATTTTGAATCCCATGACTTTGATTTTAATGCAAGTTTATGTTCATGTGCATAGATTTTGGAAAGTTTGATTTTCCGATGATATTTTTTACCGTTTATATTTTCATCCATTTATTTTTAACAATGCACAATGCACATCTTCTAGATTAGTGGATATTATTTTGAGTTCCATGCGTTCATAATAAATTTAATAGGGTTGGTGATCATTTTATTTTTAACATGATTATTCAAAAAATAATCAACTGCACATTGATTAGTGGATTGACCTAATGTGTGGCTTTTGACACTTGGGGGTCGTGACTCTATAGATGTGTGGCCCAGAGTTGGGAATTTTATCTATATTTTTGGTAATTTCAGTTTGTTTTTTACTGATTTTACTTGAGATGATGCCCAATTATGTGAACATCAGATAGTGCCCTAAGGTATTTGAGCCTGGGAGTCATCGCCAAAGTCATGCTACATGGGTTGACTCAATTGAGTTAAATTTAATTTACCATGGAAAAATTGGAAATTTTTTTTTGACAAAAATGAATACTCATCTTAATATTTAATTTTGATTCCTCGTAATGCTTTAATTGTGTCCCTCAAATAAAAATGAACCTCCATGTCTATTGTGACAGACAACACTTCATCATACATAATTGAAATTTGATGAAATATATAGATAAATTTGAACAAAGGAATGGGCTTGGGCTTGGTATAAGCCTATGAACCTTGCTTGTATTAAATTAGTTTGATGAGTTTCATATATTTTTTGGTATCATATCTTTGGGTGATAAATGTGTATTAAAATTACTTTTGAAAAGGGAAATCAAATTTCATATTTTTAAGATATATTTTTCATGGGACTAGAAAAACTCAAGTTTGGGGTGTGATTATATCCTAAAAGATAATAATATTCATTGTTTATAATATAATATTCATGTGATTTATTGATCATAGAAACCATAATTAGTGCATTTTACACTTTGAACATTATTTCACAATATGATTGTAATTCCTTCATATAATTCACTATTACATGGTACCTTCTTGAAAATATCAAAAAACAAATAATGTTCCTGATTAATGTTTATATATTATTTTCAGGTTTCCCATGATATAAGGAACAATTAATTTTTTTGGAGCACTTGGAGATTCAATTTGGAAGACCACTAAAGTGGTCATTGAACCAACAACATTTCGGGCCATTTGATTTGGACATCAACCCAATAAAAGTACTGTACAGGAAAAACTTCAAGACCTGTGATTCTAAAAATTTAAATTAACATAAAGGATATTATTTTTATAATTTTCATAAATAGTTGAAAATGATAATTTTGATGTTTTAATAGTGTTGAAGGTGGCCCAAATTGATGATGAAATTATGTACCAGATTTTGAGGTGCATAAAAATAGACTACCATTTAAATAATATCTCAATAACCACATATTATTGTGGGATGAAATTCTACAGGACATTAGAGGAAATAGGGGGATATATTTTATCCTTATATGGACTACTCTAAATCATTCATCTAAAATGTATTTTATGCATGTCTTTCTATTGTATCCTAGCTGGATGACATTTTGGGGGAATAGTGGAAAAGTCACATCTCCATTAATTGTCTACCCACCTTTCCCCAAATTTTTTTAAAGGCACAAGGGATGATGGGGGATAGGAAAAAGGGTTCCAAAATTCTTATTTAAGGCAGTACTGGTGGAGGATTTTGAGGATCTTGGAGCTTTGTTTTCATTGTAAAGTTATTATGCCAATTTGTCTTTGTAACATTCTTCCTTCTCATGTATGTAGTTCGAATATAATTAGTTTTCAATAAAAGTTCTTATTCATCTCTTATTATGATGTTATTAATGTCACCTTGATACTATTTCCTCATGGGGTGAACTCATTCACACAAATCCTTGTGATATTGTTCAGACAACAGTGGAGTGATCGTGATTTTGTTGTTTTCTTCTTTTTCAATTCCACCCTAGTATGTCTACTTCCTTTTTCTGTTGAGAACTTCTCATCAATGTAGGTCTATCCCCATTTCGGGTTGATCCAATGGAGTTTCAAGGGGATATATTTAACGTTATTTATCACACTCTTAATGTTATGAATTTTTTTAATTTGAGTTTCTTTCATTCAATGATTTTTATTCTTCCACTTTATTATTTAATTTATTCTCCCCATTTTATGTGCTAATTATATTCTTTACCTTAGAATGCTCATGAAAATTATCCAAAAAGTTTATTAGTGATTAGAATTTGTTTTGAAGGTGTTTAATCAGTATGTTATGAGGTTAGTTTTAATTCATTGCATGAATCCTTCTCAATATAATGAAATTCAAATCGTAAAAAAGGAATTAATCCAATCCATCCCGAGAAATAACCTAGGATCAACTCATTTTTTCATAAAATGAATTCACATAGATATATTATGTTATATTTTAAAACCAATCTAAATAAACCCATGTTGGTCCCTTCATATCCAAAAATCCATGTCTTTTTATTGGGTGTTTAAGGATCTTCTTAGGTCTTGGAGGATTTGACAACCCAAGATATACTGCAAGCGACCGCTTAAACATTAGAACCTGGGTAAATTTGGGTGAGATCAATCATGTATAATTATGTCCAACTATTATGAATTAATGAAAAATAATGTTTAAGAAACATTAGAAATAATCCAAATTAGTTTGATTTAAGGGAAAATATTAAAGATCTTTTTATGAATAAAAATTCATCATTGTATGTATAAATATGAAAAAGAACTTAATTTATTTTTCATGAAAGAAAGATATATTTTATTAATATATTGGTCTCTTTAAACAACTTATGGATTGTAATTAAAAATGATTAAGAAACTAAGATGTTACCCCTAATTAGGCTTGTTTATCATTAATAATTATGAAGAGAACCACATAAAAATGTATTTACACATCAAAGAAATATTAAATGATATATAAAAACTTATATTGAACACATAAAATTAATTTAGGATAATTTTATAATAATAATGAATAATATAATCATTGTAAATAAGGAAAAATCTTAACTTGGTTGAAAAAATGATGATTCAGAGGGATCCATTTAATTTTGACTGATTTCCTTATGCACATCCACTGAATGTATAGGATAATAAAATAAGAGTCATTAAATAAATAATTAAGAATATATTACATGTTTATTTTCTTCATTATAATTTTCTTATGTTATTCTATGGCCAATTCAAGGATTTTTATTGTTCAATTTTTTTATTATGGAAGCATTCATTTTCAATGTTTCATGGTTAGTTTATTTTTATAAAATTATAGATATTCATTCCAAAAGAGAATAATTCAATAGAAGGTAAATTATATGGTATTAATTTATTCTATATGTTTATATGTTCCAATATATTATTTTTATTTTTGGTATGAGGATGAATTATTTGATTAAAATGTAATGATAACTAAATTGTTTTTGGAGGCTTTTATAATCATAATGAACAAGTTTATTTTATCTAATATTATGCTTGTATATTTATTCCATAACATGTATTAGGTTATTATTTAAATATTAGAATAATTTTTAGAAATAGTAATGGTTTTATTACTGGCCTTGAAGGTAGTAGTGGGAAACTAAAACTCCTCTTTCACAAAGTTGGTGAACTGGTATATCATTGATGATGTTTTTTAGAATAAAAGGTCAATAGAATAGATTTTAATATGAATATTAAATTAAAAAAATAAATATCCAGTATATCCATGATACTATATTTATCATGCTTTTAGGATTTGGGAGGTGATAATTTTAAACGAAAAGAGAAATTAATTTGGACAGATTAATGATTTTACCTCTTAAATGTTGTCTCCATGTGGACCTGTTTTAGGAACTTGGGTTTTTCATTTTATTGAGACCATTTCATTTTAAATGTGAGGAATAAGATTTATAAGGGAATTGGTATAAAAATTCATAAGAAAAATTAGTTATAATTTTTTAGAGGAAGGGGTTGTGAGAGGTGTTATTTTAAATAAACGAGTGGTTTTTATTATTATATTATTTCAGTTGTTATTATCCTTCACCGCTAACAATAGATATTATTTGTATGAATAAATAAAGTAAATATTTTAGTATATTTCAAACCAATAGGTTCTTACATCATTATTATACCATGTAGGTCACAAAAATCCTTATATAGTTAAATATTGAAAAAATTTGTATTTAGCTATTCCTAAAAAATTAAACTATGTAAGAAAAAACCACAATAATCCACCTAAAAATATATTAAAATGTATATTTATTAAATTGAATACACTTCATAAAAATAATTTTCTAAATCTAATTAATGTGATATTTTTTTAAAAAATTTTACATAATCAAATGTTAATGATTTTAATATTATAATCAATCTTTGACGTTTTGAAATTTAAATTAAGATCACGGATAATTGTTATATAATTATAAGAAATCATATTATTAATTTATGAATATATTTAATGATAATAAATTTTCATTTAAATCTGTATATTAAATTATAGGTTTTCAATAAACATTTAATGTATACAAAAATAAGTAAATATAGTTTTTAATTTTTCACATCAATTATTTTCTTTTATCATGATATAAATATATTATATTTTAATTTATATGATATATAAATTATAATTTTACTTTCACTGGTGAGGTTACAATTCTAATGTCCATATTACAATTCCTAATGGTCATATTGTTGTTCCAAGGGTCTTGTTACTATTCCAAATATTTAGGTTCCACAATTTCTATAAATACATCTTCTATCATTGAATTTTCAGTAGTTTCTATTTTGACACAAATTTATATAAATTTTATTATTAAAAATTAATACTATATTATTAACAGAATGATATATTTATTCTAATTTTTTGACGAGTTCTTTCAACCTATTAGATCGAGCAGATCTACATTTCCTTGTTCTTTTAATCTTATTCACTATTTATTATTCCACTGTAATATCTAGATATATTATTGGATTATTTTATAACCATAATCTCATTAATGTTTTATTAGAATAATTTGTTTTAGATTATCTATGTTCTTTATATTATAATAAGGGAAATTATATAGATAAAAATTTGGGTTGTTACACATATTCAAATTTTACATAGAATGTTTAATTTTGATAGTTATTTTATTAAATCGGGAAATATTGATAAATCAATATTATTGAATGTATGTAGATATTTGATGAATGTATCTTTTTTGATGAATTAAATTGATCATTCAATTTTTTATGCATTCTCTAGACAGACAAAAATGGTTTTCTTCTGATTATAGATAGCCCCTCGATGCATCGATTGGTATCGTGACACAAACTAGATGGAAAATTAATATGAGGTTTTTTTTCATTAGATATAAACTGTCCTAGTGATATATCATAATGTTATATGTATCATTTTCATCATAAATTATATCAAATTTCTAATAATTTCTTCTATTTAGAGTATAATAGGTATCATTATCCATATGGTTTTTACTATGATATTATCTATTTATACATTTTATTCTCAGATTATTAGTCAAATGAAATGTGATATCAGTTATTTACCATTCCAAATTTATGTTTCCTTCTGTTATCATTAAATTAATGTTATTTATATGATAATTTTATTATTCATTTACCATTACATATATATTATGAAATATCCTTTCATCATTGTCACGTTATTTAAATGTAATGTATATTTAGTTATTTACCTTTCTATATTGATTATTATTATTTTTTAGTGATAGTATCCAATATGTGTAACCCTTACAGATAATTAGAGATCACTCACACATTGTTTACTCTCCATCAGATATGATGTAGATATATTTGAATATTTTTCCAATGATATATTTTATTTTAATTTGTAATTAATTTTTTTATTTTCTATTGACAGTGTAAAATAGGCATCATATATGGATATGGTTCTCCAAAAATACTGAACAAAATATTACAATGTTATTTTTTTCCTTTTATTAATTCCAATGTAATAATGTATGACATTGAATCTAGTTTACCGGGTTTGGCATTATTAAATCATTGGTTTTCTCTAACATAATATTTCTTCTATCAAAATTATGTAACAGATTTTTTATAACCCTCTAATACATGTTCTTATAATTATGTTACATTCTCAATGATCATGATTACTGATTCATATAGAATTAATTCATTATGATAATTCAAATCCATAGTTCATTATTATGATATATGAATAATTGGGTATGATTTTTAAATTTTAACCTCTAGTTCTCAAAACGAAGGCTCGTTATAATCATATATATGACCATTGATTGAATTATCCCATCTTTACCAATATTAAGAATCTAATATCAAAATTTCTTCTATTTTATTAACCCAAATTATGATTAATGGTTTTATTAATTTTATCATTATTATTTTTCTTATGTGAGATTAATATTTTGAAGGATATTGAGGATTATTCAAAAAATAAAATTATTAGGAATTTATATTCATTTAAACTAATCCATTTCATTTTAAGGTTGTGTATTGTTATGAAATGTATCGAATATTAAAAACAATATATTATATTTATATAAATATAATTTTCTTCACAATAGTTCTCATTATATAAAAATTTGTATGGATATTATGTATACATCTAAGGAACTGTGAAAATAAATATATCTCATTTGATAATGTTAATGGTAATAGTGAGTGAACCTAGTCTACCAAAAAACAATATCCAAAATATAATAATTTTTTTTGGTTTTGATACTTGAAAAACAAAATAATATTTTTGAATTATATTTAATCCATTGTTATGCTATATTATTATATATATGTAATGTTTTTTTGGCACATGATTATTATCATTTTTCACTACAGCTATATTAAAAATTATTTATGTTATGATATGAACTAATGTGATGAATCATTATATATGATCTATTTTTTATCGGTTATGATTATTTTATTTTATTTTTATGAAATTATGTTATGTTACTTTATACATATATTTATATTATTTCAAAAAATGAAATTTTGTAATGATTTTAAGACAAGATCAATTAATAGACAATTGAATGGGTGCATTAGGTGTTTAAAAACATTTAAAAAATTGGAAACTAATTTTATAATCATTATCTAAAATTGATTATTTTAAAACTAGTGATATATTAGGATGTTAATGAAATATTTTTTTACCCAAGAAATAGATAACATGTTATGTTATACTACATAAATAAAATATTAGAACAAAGTATATTTACAATGTTTAAACCCTCTGTAAAATTACTCACTAGATAGATTAAGATGTCTTGGTAATTGATTTTTCACAATAATAATGGACTCTATTTCATGTGGGTTGAGTGAGGATCATCATATAGAAACTCAAAATATTAGAAAATAAGTAATTCAATACGTTACATAGGAGAATAAAATCAACTATTATAGGTTATTCATTCTAAATCATACATGTTCTCCATAAATTCATTCAATAATGAAGTAGATCTCCATTATTTATATTATTTCATTACATCAACATTGTATGATATTTTTAATATCATCATGGAGTTATTGACTACCTAGTTATAGTTTGATAAAAATCAAGAAACTCAGTCTCTTCTGGGTGGTCAATTTCATAGATCTATCTTATAATTGTCTCTATAGACTTTTTCACTATTGAGATAATTTTATCTTCACATATATCAAAACTCTTTAAAAAAATATAAACTATATAATATTAATATAAATAGTGGTGACCACATATCTCTATATATTATACTTCTTCATTCATTATCATTAATTATCTAAAACAAAGTACCACATGTCTCATTATTACATCTTTATCAATAATACATTTTCAATTCAAATATCTATATGAAAATTTTTTATTGACAAAATATAATTAGAATTATTATTTAATTAAAAAAATATTGTGTTCATCATCTATTAGTTGAGTCCTCTCAAGATCACTTCATCAAGAGTTCTGTAAGTGAAGATTTTCTGTCTCAAATTTTTTTTATTTTGTATTATTGGATAACTAAATAATAATTTTTTTATTGATAGTAAATAAATTCTAAATCATAATAATATTTTAGAATATATCATCTCACATTTTATATAATGTTTTATGTAGTTGTATTTCAATAGAGAAATTATTCGTTTTCTATCAACTCTTTTCTCTAATATAATTTTTTTTACATAATAATTCATGGTATTTTATCATTTTGAATCAGTCAAAAACCAATACATTAATTTTTCAAGTACAACTAGCTCACATCAACATAAATCATTTCCATAGAACTTATAAATGAAAAATTAATTTAATTCAGTAAGATAATCATAAAAAAAAAAGTATAATATGACATATTCCATTCTTCTAGGCTAAATATTCGTCTATTTTTTAATAGAATCATCTGAAATATTAAAATGAATAAAAAAAGTTTTTGATATTTTAAAAAAATTAACTGTAATAAAAGAATAAGTATATTTATATTATACATTAATTGATATGATCAATAATCAAATATTCTCATTTAATATTACTAATAAAATGAATTCGTAATTTTACAAAACTTTTATCTCTTCATATTCTAAAAATGATATGTTCAATCCTACATTTAATTATCATCATAATGTCTTAAACAAAACATAAAATAATATTTTTTATTTGATATTTTTTTCTTTAAGATGTAAAATTTTTGGAAATCTCATATTCCATAAATTTTCAAATTCAACATTTGAGAATAAATTGTATAAAATATTGAGAACGCATAAGTAGCTCTCTCTATTTCCCTGATCTTAAACTGCTTTTACCCGTATAGAAATATTATATATTTTTCATCCAGTATTTTTGGACTCAAATGTGAATAACTCATATATTTCTCATTCATAATTGGCTCATTCATATATCCACTCATATTTTAGTGACACTCATTCCAATCTACTAAGAGGTATGTTACTCTTCTATCCGTCAACTATAACTTGATCTATATGATATTGTTAATTATCAAAATAATTGAACAAATATGAATCTTTTTTGACAGTCTTATATTCCTTGATCTTATGAAGGTTTCTCTTATGTGTCTTAGTCTATTCTATATTGGTCTCTTATATTGATTATTATCTATATCTTATGTTAATTCTTCCATTTCAATAATTTTTAATTGGAAAATAATTACTCTTACCAACATTCATTATTTTTTATTTTTTATCAATACATGTAAATTTATTTTCCATTTTCCACCACTATTATGACTCATTAATAGTTATGAATTTATGAATATTCATTCATAACCTCAAAAATATAGATTTATTTTAAAAAAAATTGATATTCTATTTAAGTCCTAAAACAAATTTCTAAATAACATAAATAAATTTTTTTAATATGTAAATCCGTCACATGCCATTAAAATAGAATTATATTGGTCATATATATAACCTAACCTTGTTATATTATTTTAATAAACATCAATTAATATTTATTTATACATTTATACTCATTTATTTTATGCATTCATTAAAAATATGTTTTTCATTTGTTTTAGTATAATTCCTGATAAACAATACATAAATATATTAAAAATAATTCCAACCATCATTGAACATATTTTAATTTCAATTTATCCACTCTAGATATTCATCCATATTATTAATATGTCATCTAATACTACTGATAGAAAAATCTCAGAAACATTCTTTTCATTATTTGGAACGTTTTAGAGACAACACAATCAACATTAAATTATTACATGTATTTGAAATGATGATTATTTCAATAAATAATAAATTTTTAAAATATGATACAAAAAAATATATTAATATTTTTTTCACTGGAATGAATATAAACTACATACCTTTTATCATACGAATACTTTTACTTAATTTTTGGAATAGAAACATCAATATATATTTTCCCAATATCACATAGGAATCGCCTTCATATTTTATCAATGGTCGGGTCATTATTCTGTCACCCATAGTTATAATATACATATTATTTTAATTCAAAATAATATTAGAAATCAAATTTAAAAAATTACAATACATTAACAATCCTAATAATCTTCTTATGCAGTAGCTCAAGCGGCTCTAAGGAAGGAGCTAAAGAGGATTTCAAGTCCCCATGATATGAAAACTAGTGCATAAAAATTATTTAATTACATCTTGTAATGAATTCCCTTGATAAGAATTAATGATCACATGTGAGTATTTCAAAATAATTCCAACATAACCCATCCATATATTTCATATCCATGAATAATAAATAAACATAATAAAAATGAAAGATAATTCAAAAAAGGTATAATTAAAAATAATCATTCAATGATCATATAAAACATAAAAAATGTGTGGTGAAATTAGAAAAAAATCCTCAGATAAAAAATAAGGCTAGTATGGACTACACATCGAGGTTAAGTGATTGAAAAAAATATATAATAAAATACAATGTCGCTATGATCTATTGTCACCAATTAAGAGCTCTACGATATGGGTGACCCAAAAAAATAAGTCCACACTAGATGATTCTTAATGATATAGATCATTTATCGTTATTGTTTATATAGGAATGATATGATAACCTAGTATGAATCCTCCATAATCCCCATGAATAATGTTTAAAATTATATTCCTCCCATTCGGGTCTATTTTTTTTTATAAAAGTATATTTATCTATTTTATCAATAAAATGTTCCAGGAGAATATATAATTTATATACCATTAATTCAATATGAAATACTATTTCAATGAAATGCATTAAACCATAAATTAATTCTATATGAGTTATTTTTTTTTGAAAATGGGAAACATTTAATCTAATATAATGAAACACACTTCAAAAAATTTCAATTGTAATTTACCTAAAAAATACACCCAAGTGATAGACCCTTAACTTACATTAAATAATTAAATTATTGAAATGGTAGACACAACCGAAATAGATGAAATAAAAGTACCATAAAATATAGAATAAATGAAAATGGTTATCCAAATGAAAATAAACATTATAAATATGGAGAAATATTAAAATTAATTAGAGGAACCAAGATGAGAATAACAGCACTTGAGTGGTTAAATGAAATGACTAGTATATAAATAATGATAATACTAAATGAAATCAGGAATATAATATGTTATTTGCTCTACCACCACCTTCTTGTTTGGTTAATGTAACCAAATGTGGGTATTGTACTCAAACTAGAGACACATAGGTAAATAATTATCTTCATTCTTCCACCTCCCTCTCCATCTAGGTATTTTGTGTTGGGTCAAAAGTTATCTTTTGACTTATATATTTTGTTTTGGAAATCACAAATGTCTTTTTAATCGTATCGTACTGACCATTCGGATTGTACTGAACCATACTGATCGTACTGACCATGCTGATTATACTAAACCATGATGATCGCACTGACTATGCTGATCGAACTGACCATGTTGATCGTACTAACCATGCTAATCATACTGACCATGTTGATCATTCTAACCATGCTGATCGTACTGACCATGCTGATCATACTTATCATGCTGATCGTACTGAACATGCTGATCGTACTGACTATGATGATCTTACTAAGTATGGAAATTGTATTAACTCTGCTACTCATATCTTTCATTTCATACTTGTTTTGGTACTTTGTCACAAACACATACTTCATTTAAATCGTACTCATAATTATCTTATTCATATATCTTGTTCTAACAAATACAATGTCATTGAGTTTGTTACAAACTAATCAAAATGATGTCGTGCTTTCTATTTCAATATGAACGTTATAATGCTAGGTGTCCAAGTCCCTCCGATTTTTTCGGAGAAATATGACCGTTGGAGGAGATGTGACCGTTGGAACCCGAGGCCTATAAATTGGAGGTCATTTGAAGCTTAGATAAGGATAGACAACTGAGAACAATCATGATACAACTGTGATACTTTGTTCTAGAGAGAGATGTTGTGACTTATCTCATGCCTTGTGCTTTGTGCGTCCAATCATTGTATCGAGGACCTTTAAGTGATTGAAAGACAAATGTGCCGATTACCTACAAAATTGAGGGCTGCCGGGGATAGGCAGACAGACAAACAGATCATCGTATCGAGGGCTACCGGGGATAGGTAGACGGACGAACCGATCTTCGTATCGAGGGCTCACCAAGGTGTTGGTGAGACAGACCTTTTATCCTAGGTGAAAGGATAACCCTTCTCTTTGGTTTTAAAAGAATTTTATTTCTTTTACATTTCCGCTGCTAAGTGTATTAGAAAGGAAATTGTTTTTTTCCTTTTCTATCTCTTATACATTTGTAATTGTTTCAATTACATCCATTCTATTACATATTGTTTTGATTGATTCTATACGCTTTAAGGAAGAATCATTCATCTTTATATTACTCTGATTATTGTGTTCATCTTGAATACAATTGCTTTACATTTCATTAGTATTAAATTACATCATACCTTTTATATTCAATACAATTGTGGGTGTTTGTATTTGTATTAGTTTAAGATCATTTAAACTAATCTCTTAAGCGTTTTAAACCAAATGTTTTAAACCTACAATTCACCCCCCCCCCTCTTGTATTGTTCCATCTAATAGACATACATATATACATATTCGATCCAACAATTGGTATCAGAGGAGGTTTCCACTATTTTATATTACTAGCTTTATTTCTTTCATTATATTATCTTAACTACATACTACACTAATGTGTGGATTGGAAACGTTTTTGTTGTATTAGATGGAAGGAATGAATCTTTGGTCAATAGATAATCTGAATCCTTGTAGACCACCTATATATGATGGAAATGATTATGATTATTGGATAGATCGTATGAAGACGTTCGTTATCAATACTAGCGTAGACAATTTTATTATTCTTACTGGAGGTTATAAAATTCCTGACAAAGAAGTCAGTACTTTCACTAACCAAGAGAAGCAAGAAAATCAACTGAATTACAAGGTACGCAATACTTTACTATGCTCTATGAACAGGAATATTTATAGTCAGATATCTTCATGTAAAGCAGCCAACCGTATTTGGAAGAAATTGGAAGTCACTCACATTGTAACATCCAAGTTTATAGAAACAAGGAGAGAAATGATTCGTGCAGAGTATCATGGGTTTGTTTTTTTATGGAGAGCCAGTATGTAAAGTGAAACAAAGGTTTCTGACAATTTTCAATAGCTTATAATAAATGGGAGAAAAATGTCTAGATGATGAAGCTCTTGTTGATAAGATTATAGATATAATGCCAAATTAATGGGAGTAAAAAAGGACAGCTATTGATGAAAATAGAAAAGTTTCCCAGATTACTCTTGATGAACTCTTTGGAACACTTCTACAGCACGAGACAAGAATGAAGAGAGATGCTGATTTCAACAAGAAGAAGAATGGTAATGGAAGTGTAGCCATTGCATCTAAAGCTAAATCACCTGAAAGGATTACAAGATATAAAACCAAGAAAGTTGTTATATATGATTCAAGTGATTATAATCTTTCAGATAATGAGTTAGCCAATATTTCTCGAAGAATGAACAAGATTTTAGGAAAGAAAGACTTCCAATATAGATTCAAAAAGAAAGATAAGAAAGATAAGAATGATTCAGAGGTAACTTGTTATGAATGTAAGAAAGCAGCACATATAAGGCCTGATTGTCCTTTACTGAAGAGGAAAGATAGAAAGGAGAAACACTCTGAAAGAAACAATAAAAGGTTTTATAAGACAAAGAATGTCTTGAAGGAAAATGATATGTGGAGTGAAAGTGGTAGTGATTGTTCAGACGATTCTTCAGAATATGAGTCCTCAGGACAGAGTAATATTTGACTTCTAGCCAGACTACTAATTAAAGATCAATGTCTCATGGCTTAGGTACACAATCTTGAAGCTATTACGAATGTCTCTTTGAATGAAAATTATACTGATAACAGATATTATGAATCTTTAAATGATGAATCTTCATCATCAGAAGATGATACGTTACCCTCTTTTGAAGAAGTATCTAGATTTTCTAAATTACTTGAAAATGAAAATTCTAAACTCAAGAAAAAGCATGAGAAAGAAAATTCTAGAATTTCAATCTTGACTAATGAAATATCAGATCTTTCTAAATATCTTAATGTGAAAACTTCTGATTTTGAAAGTATATTAAAACCCTTGAGAAAGTTAAATTTGATAAGGATAAAATTTCTATGGATCTTGAAATGTAATTTCAAAGAAAAATATTTTAGAGCCTAACTCTAGTTCAAATTGAAATGTTTTGGAAAATAAGAATTTGGTTTTAAAATTAAATTTAGAAATTTTTTCCTTGAAAAAATGTTTGTCAAACTTTACTCATGGAAAGGAAAACTTTGACAAGATGTATTCTCAAATAAGTCCTTTGAGAAATCGTTTTGGACTGGGTTACACTCATTCCAAACCTGTTTTTAGTAATAACTATTTTTATCCTCAAAAAACCTCTTTTTGTTCTAAGTGTCAATGTGGAGGACACTAGAGAAGAGATTGTTCTCTTAACAGAACTCAATTTTTAGGATTTCATAAAGCTCATTTTGAAAAACAAATGTGGATTCCTAAAATTCTTTTATCTAACCCTTCTGGACCCAAACACGTTTGGATTCCGAAAAACTAATTGTTTCTTTTTCAGGAAAATGTGAAGTGTACCAATAAGAACATTTTGTTCATGGATAGTGGTTGTTCCTGACACTTGACCGGAAACAAATATATCTTTGAAAAGGTTATCAAAACAAAAGGTGGAAAAGTTACCTTCGGAGATAATGCTCAAGGAAAGATTGTTGTTATAGGTAATATCGTATTTATTGGAAAAGTTCTTATTTCAATTGTTTTGTTTGTTAAAGGTCTTAGGCACAATATCATCAGTATAAGTCAATTATGTGATTAAGGCTACCTTGTGAATTTTAGAAATGATAAGTGTCTAGTACACAATTCCAAGGATGAGT
The DNA here is from genome assembly GCA_963277665.1 of Viscum album. NCBI lineage: Eukaryota > Viridiplantae > Streptophyta > Magnoliopsida > Santalales > Viscaceae > Viscum > Viscum album. The sequence continues at coordinate 1,720,098,472 of OY728130.1, forward strand.
TCATTCTCTCTGCCCATAGGCAAGAGAATGTTTACACTATTGACTTAGAAGAACTTAGGAGCCAAGACTTACCCTGCTTAAGTGATATTGAAAACCAATCATGGCTATGGAATAGGAGACTTGTACATTGTAATCTGAAAATCCTCAGAGAACTTTCAATGAAAAGACTTGTGAATGGACTACCGGATCTTAGATATGATTCCTCAAAAGTCTGTGACCCTTGTCAATTTGGAAGGCAACATAAAACTAGCTTTAAATCAATTAATGAAGTTTCAACATCTAATGCATTACAGCTAGTACATATCGATTTTTTTGGACCTACACAAACCAGAAGCATTGGAGGCAAATACTATGTATTTTTTTTATTTGACGACTTTACTAGATTCACATGGGTCTATTTTCTCACAATGAAATCTGAAGCCTTTTCCTATTTCAAAAATTTTAGAGCCCAAGTTAAAAATGAGAAAAACCTACCATTGATAACTATTCATAGTGATCATGGTGGTGAATTTCAAAACTCAGATTTTGAAACTTTTTGTAGTAAGAAAGGTATTACTCACAATTTCTCAGATCCAAGAACTCCTCAATAAAAATGGTGTTGTTGGAAGAAGAAATCATATTCTTCAAGAAATGACTCAAACCATGTTGAGTGAATATTCAATTGCTAAACACTTCTGGGCTAAAGTTGTTAGTACTACATGTTATACTATAAATTGTGTTTTAACTAGACCATTTCTTAATAAAACTCCTTATGAGTTATGTAATGGCCGAAAACCTAAAGTTTCATACTTCAATGTTTTTGGATGCAAAGTATTCATTCTGAATACAAGAGATAATTTAAACAAATTTGCACCAAAATCTGATGAAGGAATCTTTCTAGGTTATTCTACAACCTCTAAGTCTTATAGAGTTTTCAATAAAAATACTTGTACTGTTGAGGAAACAGTACATGTGAAATTTGATGAATCTGATCATTTTGTTTTCAACCAACCCAATCCTATATCCTCGGAAGTGTTTTCTAAAAACTTTTATCAACTGTTATTAGAATATCATTCTGATAAGGAAAATGTTCAAGAAAGTATTCCTGAAACATTTACCACATAAGATTTTCTACCATATGTTGTTGAACAGGATTTACAAAACCAAAATCAATTGTTTCTTAAGAATCATCCCAGTGATAACATCATTGGTAATGTAAATAAACCTGTAAGGACCAGAAATTCCTTAGGAAATGAAATAGAACACCTTGGTTTTCTTTCCCAATTTGAACCTAAAATTCCAAGTGAGGACTTCGGTGATGATGATTGGATTAAATCAATGCATGATGAACTAAATGAATTTGAAAGGAATCAAGTCTGGACTTTAGTTGATAGACCTATAGAAACAACAATAATTGGTGTAAAATGGATTTTTAGAAACAAATGTGATGAAAATGGAATCATTGTAAGAAATAAAGAAAGACTTGCTGCTAAACGCTATAATCAATAAGAGGGAATAGACTATGAAGAAACATATGATGTTGTATCTAGACTTGAATCTATTCATATTCTATTAGACTTTACAGCATATTTAAATTTCAAACTATTTTAAATGGATGTAAAATGTGCTTTTCTAAATGGTTTTGTTCAAGAAGAAGTTTTTGTCGAACAAACTCCTGGTTTTCAAGACCCAAAACATCCTGATCATGTTTTCAAACTTACCAAGGCTCTATATGGTCTTAATCAAGCCCCTAGAGCATGATATGATAGACTGACAGGATTTCTTTTACAAAAGAACTATACAAAAGGTACAGCAGATCCAACCCTTTTTATAAAAATGGAAAATAAAAATGTTTTTATTGTTCAAATCTATGTTGATGACATCATATTTGGATCAACTCAGAAATCTTTACTGATTCTTTTGCAAATTTAATGAAATCTGAGTTTGAAATGACTATGATGGGTGAGTTAACATTCTTTTTAGGTTTTAAAATTTCTCAAAAACTAGAAGGAACATATATATCTCAACACAAGAATATAAAATATTTACTCATAAAGTATGATTATGACAAAACTAAAAGTATTAGTACTCCAATAGGTACCTCAAATACACTTGATCCTGACGAAACTGGTAAACCAGTAGAATAAAAAAAATTTAGAGGTATGATAGGAAGTTATCTATGTCTGTGAAACAAGCGGCTCAATTTCTGAATGTCCCAACAGAATGGGATTCTTTTTTTCCATATCATAAACTACCGGAGGAAGTCGGTATGTTTAATATAGAAAGTGCTGAAAAATCTTTATTTGTTATAAATGAAGAGAAGAGAAAAGTGGCTCATCTTTCTCCAGACAATCGGTTTGTAACTCTATGGATGCAAGGTTTTCTTATCCCAAGGAGAGGGGATAGAGAAACTCTGAAAGTATCTGATATCATCATGTTGGGCTATCTTGTCAACATGAGAAAAGAGAATCTCATCGGGTATGTTTTCGAAAAAATTAAGAATGTGATGTCAGGGGAAATAAAATCTCATTTTATTATGTATCCATCCATTCTTACAAAGTTTATACTCGAGAGTATGAAGTTTTGCAACATCCCTTTCAAAGGAATCTTGATATATCTAAAACCTTCCTGGATTAGAAAAATTACTATGAAGAAGTTGAATGTTTGTTTTGATCAGAATACAAAACTTTTTGTTAAGGATGTCGAAGTTGATTCTCCTCAGAATCAATCGGCACCTATACCAGCCAAAGATTTTCAATCTACTGGTTTTACTCAAAATTCTGATCCACAAACCAGTTCAAAGCCTAAGAAGAAGCCAAGGAACAGTAAGGATGTCATAGCCAAATGGATAAAGGATATGGAACATAGAAAGGAAGGTGATCCAAAGTTCGGTCTTGACTCGGTTGAGGCTTTTTCAGAAATAATAATGGTTGAAGAAACCCTTAAGGCTGAAAAGAAAAAAAAACTATGTCAAAAAGAAAGGCTCAAGACTTTGATATCTTGAATGTCTTGAAAATGGTTGAGGATGCTAGTGCTCAGCTGACGGAAGAAGTGCATCAAGAGCCCATCGTACAAAATATTCCTGAGAAGGAAAAAGGAAAACAAATGATGGAAGAGATAGAAGAATTGTAAGAGGAGGAAAGAGATTTTCTTTTAGAATTCTTTCAAAGTTCGAAGAAAATTAGGGAGGAATTTGTTCAAAAGATGAGTGAAGGTGTTCAACAAGCCCCTCATGCCGATCAAGCACGAACTCCGGATAGAATTTCGTCCCAAGAAAAGCAAGGTGTTGAATCCTCTCACATTGATAAGATTGTTGTCATTCGTGACAAAGTGGAAGATGTAAGAAAGCAGAAAAAAAAGCAAAAGGGAAACAACTAGTTGTAGATTCAAGATGATCAAATGAACTAGCTTCGTACGATGAAGATACTGATTCAAAGCATACAATCTCTCCCATGAAGAGTGATTACATTGTTCATGTATTGAGAAGGGTTGAGAAGACCATTCCTTATTTCCCTAGGCTAGAAGGGAAGATTGATTTCATTACTGAAAATCAAAAGAGGATGTTTTTCTCTGTAAAAGAATTGAGAAAGAATGTTTTGTTAGTCGAAGTAAATTTGAAGGTCCTTTCAGAATGTTCGGCTGCCCATAAGAAGGCCTTCAATAAGATGACCAAGTGGTTATAAAAAACAGAGAGCTCAGTCAATGATCATGAGTTAGCAATTGAAGATATAAGAAGGTTGTAAAATGGGCTTGAAATTGCATTCAATAAGATGGATAAAGAAACATTTGAAAGGTTGAATCTTTTGTCTTATTAACGAGCCGATGTTCGTTTAGTAAAAGACTTGATGGAGAGAATGAATGCCTTTCAGGCTGAGTTTTTGAAAGTCTCATCTTTCAAAGATGAAATAGTTCTCTTGAAGAAACAGAACTGTGGGATATCCAATGATAACAAGATTTTAGAAGATAGAATTGACTCTCTTGAAGAAGTAATCAGAGTTCAGGAAGAGACAATCAGAAATCAGGATCAACACTTTTCTGATCAACAAGACCTTCTCAGGTCTCAGGGTGATGCTATTTCTGAAGACAAGAAGGAGATAAAAAAGATGAAGGCAGTTCTTCATGAGTTGATCAAAAAGGATAACGAAAGAGAAAACAAGTGACTTGTATTTGTTTTCAAGTTTGGTGTTGTTTTTTATTGTAATGAAATATCTTTTTTCCATTGTCTTGTATTCTTTTTCTAACACTTTTACATAATTCAAGTTTACTCCTTTTTTTTGTAAATCACTAAGGGGGAGAATGTTTACAAAGGGGGAGAATGTTTACAAAGGGGGATAATGTTCTATAAAAGGGAAAAATTATTTACAAAACTTATGGGAAATCTACGAATACAATCCTTAGGAAAGTACACCTATGGGGGAGTTAGTTGTATTCAAATCTCTTATTCAGAAGAGTTTCCAATAACTCAGGGGGAGATAAGTATTTCTTGTCATATTTACTTTGTGTGTTGTGCTTTCCAAAAGGGGGTAGATTGTTGGGTCAAATGATATCTTTTGACTTCTATATTTTGTTTTGGAAATCACAAATGTCTTTTTAATCGTATCTTACTAACCATGCTGATCGTACTGAACCATACTGATCGTACTGACCATGCTGATCGTACTGAACCATGCTGATCGTAATGACCATGATGATCGAAATTACCATGCTGATCGTACTGACCATGCTGATCGTACTGACCATGCTGATCGTTCTGACCATGCTGATCGTACTGACCATACTGATCGTACTGATCATGCTGATCGTACTGACCATGCTGATCGTACTGACTATTATGATCGTACTAAGTATGGAAATTGTATTAACTCTACTACTCATATCTCTATTTCATACTTGTTTTTGTAATTTTTCAAAAACACATGCTTCATTTAAATCGTACTCATAATTATCTTATTCATATATCTTGTTCTAACCAATACGATGTTGTTGAGTTTGTTACAAACTAATCCAAACGATGTTGTGCTTTCTGTTTCAATATGACCGTTTTAATGCCATATGTCCATGTCCCTTTGAGTTTTTCGGAGAAATATGACCGTTGGAGGAGATGTGACTGTTGGAACCTGAGGTCTATAAATAGGAGGTCATTTGAAGTTGAGAGTAAGGATAGACGACTGAGAACAAGCGTGATACAATTGTGATACTTTGTTATAGAGAGAGATGTTGTGACTTATCTCATGACTTGTTCTTTGTGCGTCCGATCATCATATCAAGGGATTTCAAGTTATTAAAAGACGGAGGTGTCAATTAACTACAAAATCGAAGGATACCGGGGATAGGCAGAAAGACGGTCTGATCATCATATCGAGGGCTGTCGGGGATAGGCAGACAGACGAACCGATAATCGTATCAATGGCTGCCGGGGATAGGCAGACGGACGAACCGATCTTCATATCGAGGGCTCACCAAGGTGTTGGTGAGACATAACTTTTATCCTAGGTGAAAGGATAACCCTTCTCTTTGGGTTAAAATAATTGTATTTCTTTTACATTTCCGCTACTAAGTGTATTAGAAAGTAAATTTTTTTTGTTTCCTTTTCTATCTCTTATACATTTGTAATTGTTTCAATTACATCCATTCTATTACATATTGTTTTGATTGATTCTATACGCTTTAAGGTAGAATCATTCATCTTTATATTACTCTGATTATTGTGTTCTTCTTGAATATAATTTGTTTACATTTCATTAGTATTACATTACATCATACCTTTTATATTCAATACAATTGTGGGTGTTTGTATTTGTATTAGTTTAAGATCATATAAACTAATCTCTTAAGAGTTTTAAACCAAAGGTTTTAAACCCACAATTCACCCTCCTCTTGTATTGTTCCATCTAATAGACATACATATATACATATTTGATCCAACATTTTGACCTTGGTGGTGATGGATTTATCATCGGTCACTATCCCAACAGAGGGCGATGAGCATGAATTTTCACCTTTTAAGACTCACCATTTCATATTATATACATTTGGTAAGCCCAATTTCCTCTCTCTAATCCACTTAATCACTATATTCCTTAAATTTTCCTTCTTTATTAATGACCACCCCAAATCCCCAATTTAAAATTTGAGTTCAAAAAGATAATTCCACTTGTAAAACTCACTCTAGTAGGAATGTTTTACAAGATTTGACCATCAAATGAAATTTTTACTATATTTATATTTTCATTATTGGGTTTATACGAGCGCATGCCTATAGTACAAATGGAGTCCCACCACATCAAGACTGACATATATGAAGAAAAGACCATAGTATTAAATCATTTAGGGCCATTTGTTCATACCATTGATCCCATTTCTACATTTTCATATGGTCATTTTATTTTCATATGCTTTGTGCCCCTTGACCAAACCTGTATGGGTATGATACCTATGACTATATGTTACTTTAATAAAAACATCTATTATCAACATGTTGAATAATATTATAGGATGTTATTTATATTGAGTTCAAAGGAATAGTTCTATATTTCATCATATTATACATCACGTATGTGATGCAGTTAATATTAAAAACAACAAATATAAATTTTTTGGATTGATATTATATATTATTTCTAAAAAAATAATCTAGTGACGTTTTTTGTATTGGGTTAACTTTTTTTCCTCTTAAAACTATTTTCGACTCTCCCATTTCACTTGTCGACATGGTGTCAAAAAATTAAAATGGAAATTTTTTTATGCATCTCATTCACACATGGATAAATATGGAATTAGAATACAAAACCATGCTATAATGTTTAGTGTGGTCATGTTGATGGTGTGTAGGGTGCATCAAATACAATGTTTGTAAATATAAATAATGGTAAAAGCTCTATCATGAATCCCAATATATGAAATGAACCTATAAAATTTTGGGACACTATTTTTTTATGGTAGACTCTTATCAAGATATGACATCGAGTGGTCTATATACTTCCATGAATGACCCAACTACTAAGAAGAAATACATTTAAAATCCTTGGTGAGAAACTACACTTGAACAATTTATACCTCTTAATCTAATATTATTTCTTCACAACACTCTATTATTAGAATTATGAGTCATGAATTGTGTGTGAATGGATCTACCAAAGTAAATTTTATATCCCAACACTCTGAACATGGTATGATATTCATCTTTGAAGAAAAAAATAATTTCCTGTTTTTAGAAGAATTTTTCTCAAACAAATATCATGTTTAGTGGTAAATTTTTAAAAAATTAACAAAATAAGAAACAAGCGTATAATATAGTTCTAGAAACTAGAGAATAATTCAATTATTTTGAATAATGAGGATTTGTGTTTTATACCGATTCTAACAATGCCTTTAGCGATCTATCCTATAAGGAATCTGATTATGATGAAGAGGTGAATGTGGATGAATTGTTTCATATAAAATTATGTGTGAATAATGTAATGGTCGATATATGATATAATTCAAGATAAATAGTAAAAAAACACAAAAAATTAATAAATTCTTATGAAACTATTGAGGACTTACACATCAATTAAACTCCCTATCTCAATGTATATTGAGGGATTTAGAGTCAATGGTCTGAAATAAGAATGAAAAGTCCATATATTTCATATATTTTTATATTAAAAACATAATGTTATTACAATTAAATTTATTATTATTTTTATTATTTAATTTTATTTATTTATATAATTATACCACATGTTTTCAAATAATGAAAAAATGTTAAATCAATAAGTCGGAAGACCCTTTGCATAAAATCACGAAGTGAAATGGTGTACCACCATACTTTTTAAAGTATATTGATGTTACAATAGAGTTAAGGGAATGTAAAAGAGTAAATATGGATCTCAAAAAATATGAAATGAACTTATTAGGTGTGAAAATTAATGGAAAAGTTTTAATTTATTTTAACTCATATTCATAATGTTTAACATATATGAAAACAAATAATGAAACAATAACTAAGTAATTTTTCCCCCACACATTACATGTTATGTAAAAGAATTATTTAATGTTTTACAATTGAGATAACCCAAGATCACTAATATTCAACATAATTATTCCCAAAATCCCATTTTAATACCCAAGGACACACAAATATGAATTTTTAACCAATTTAAAATTACATTCATTGCAATTGGTGTGGACTTGGCCCTTTAAATACAAGAATATATAATATGATAATGGATTAGATATCAAGGATCAGTCATTAGCCTACAGTATGGGGTTTCTTGTACTGTAGGATTTATTCATTCTCTTTTCACATGTAACACATTCCTTTACCTTTAAAATAAAATTTCCCGACATCCTTACATATTTTTTCTCTTCCAACAGAAATCTCTTTATTTTTCTCTTATCACTTCACATTGTGATGTCTTTTCACAATTTGAATGACAAATGACTATCCAGAGGCATGTTCTTACGAATGGATTCAAGGTACTATTAAATATTTTCTTTTAAATTCATCAATTTTATGATTCTTATTTGTGTATTTTGTGAAATATATTCATAAGTGTAGTGAACATCCACCATATCTATTCATTCTTTTGACTGATGGAGGTAAATTTTTCTTATAGATAAGTGGTTTCATTGGGAGGAAAAATACCCTCTAAAGGTATGTAGTAGTGATCAAATTTTGATGATATATCATTATCAAATTAAATTTCAAATAATTATTAATGATTATTTAAAATATGTATCCACCACTAGAACCATGTCCTTTCTTCCATAATTTAATTCTTTGTTCATTATCATTATATGTTAGTGTTATTATATAATATTGATTTTTTGTTTCATGATCCAAAACCCTAAAACTATGTTTTTTATTAATAAATACGAAAACATTTATTTTAGATAAAATAGAATTAGTCATTGAATTTTCTATAGAACTCCCTATGTGAGACAACCATGGTCATCATATGTGATGCATTAAAGAAAAAATTATTTTTATCATGCCTTGTGATAGACATTATTCAAATTAGAAATTCCAGATCCAAATCATACTAGATTTCTTGAGGAGCTATCAATGGAGATTAATATGAATCTTCAACTTCAAAATAAGGCATTCAATTATCTCATTCTAGAGTTGGAAAAAATTTTATTCAAGGATTTTTATTTCCATAAAGATTCAATTAATGGATTGAATCATCATATGATAAATACATAATATATACAATGGGAGAATGCATATAATCTAGGAACCTATATATATATCACCATAGTATTTTGATAAAATAAATAATTAAAGTGATCTACAGGGCCCTAATGGAATACAATCTAGATGGTACATCAAACAACATGATGTTTTATTTATTGATTACATCCATTAGAAATTTATAGGGGATTAATATGTGATTGTATATAACATCACAGTATATATTTATAATGAAGATGATTGAAAAAACATATCATCTGAAAATAAATAATATTGATTAGATGTTCAGGTATTCATATAGAATAAATGCTTAGTGATTAGTTTTTAGTATTTTGGTGTTTATATTATATTGAGTAAATTGTTATGGGTTTCCCCTTACCCATTAAGATGTATTCTATCATATTAAATGGAATAAATAATCCTTTGTGAGTTATTTTGAGAGAAATAATATATGTGGCATCCCACGAAATGGACCCACATGAAACATCAATATTAATATTAGTTGCACAAAAAAATTGAAATACATGATAGGCTAAAAGTATATCCTTATGAAACAATACACATACACTAGGTAAATAAATGATGTTCATGGAAAAAATTAAAAAGATACATTATAAATTTCTTATGAAAAGATAAAATTTTATAAAACCAAATTTTTATTATATCAGACTACGGATAAAATAAATAAATGTTCCAAAACACAAATTTCATTTTAGTCACTACAAGAAATATTACCCTTTATATACCAAATGAGAACCTACAATATTTATAACTAAATGATCTCTATATATCCCGAAAACAAAATACATATATTTATTACATATCCATAAAAATGATACCCAAAATAAAGAAGTCATATTTCATAAAATAATAATATGTAATAAAATTAATATCAATTAATATTTAAAAATTAAGAAATTGAAATTCAATCCATATTTATTATTTTGAAAAGATAAATAATAAACTGATTAAGAATAATAAAAATCCTTTATTAATTCAGTTATTAAAATCCAAAAGAGTGTACTATACTTAGACTATTTTAAAAACTTCTTTTCAAATATCAATGCTTAACTCTTATCATAATAAATATATTTTCAACAGAAGATACCTACTAAAATCTAACAAAATAAAATCATGTGGTCATAAAATTATTCATTAATTAATTCTTGTACTTTTGATATAATTAATGTTTCAAAATTGGAGGAAAAGAATAAAAAAATTCAAGGATGCGATAGATTTAATGCATGTGGATTCTACAGTGTCTATTGTACTTTAAAATTAATAGATTAAAGTAACTAGGATACATGGAAAAAACCCTGAGAATAAAATTCATATGGTTTACCAGACCATGTGAGCTAATTTTTTGTCCCTAGTTTTTCTCCAATTTTCTCCCAAAACAAATATATTCTCAATAAAACCTATATAATCATAATAATCTCTATAAACCATCAAAATATTAAAAAAACCTATGAGATTATGTTTTAAACATATTGAAAAATCACAATTCATCCAGACCATGTATTTTAACTTGATTCCTTGAATGAGTAAAATTAATATAGACACTTCTCCATCCCACCACTCTATTTATGACTTCCCTAGCTCAAATATACCATAACATCCCCATAAACATATAGTTATTTAAGAACCTATGATTTTATAAGAACCTAGGATATGATTATGTTTTTCATTAATAACTCTAATAAATTCTTAAAATAGACACTTGAGCCATCCTATGTAAATACATGATGGTTGTTCCCAATCCCCATATGCTTAAAAATTTTGGATGATAAGTGAGGAATAAATAGTGGGAATAATTTATTTGATTAATATATATAAACATGTCATGATCTTATTCCAAATGATTAGAAAATTATTATTTATGTCTCAAATGATTGAAAAATTATTTAACATATTCAAATTGATATGCATTCCAATAATGTGATAAAAAAAATATACATATCTAGAAAATAAATGATATAAAACAAGGTCTTCATAAATAGAAAAATTCTTGATAAAATAGATAATTATGAAATGGATAATAAATAATTGATTCAATATAAAAAACTAAAAAATAATACTTAATAAAATATAACATCATTATGACCCCTGGTCACCTAATAACACATCCACTCGATCTATGAGCGAAACATTGAAGTCCAAACATGATCCTCTCAATAATATAAAAACAGAACCTAAAATTTTTATATAGTAGTTATTAAATATAATTATAGGTATTCTAACCACATCATATATGTAATTATTATATATCATTTCATTACATTAAATTAATAAAATATATTTTTTAATGTAGGGGTTCTAATTTAATCCTTAAAATGTTCCATAAAAAATCATAAAAATCTATTTTATTAAAATTGAACACTTTATAATTTAAAATATATCCATGGAATATATTAATTTTAATATAGGATAAATCTAAGGGTAATGATTTCAATGTAATGGAACATGACCCACTTCTGTAAATTTTCTTTTTCAATCACTCGAACAATACACGCTGTATATTGAACTACAATTTTCATTAAATACGGAAATGATAGAATCATTAAAAATTAACGAAATTAATAAAATTATGAATCGTAAAATATAGAAAATTTTAAAATATAATTAGGTGAATATAAAAATAATGACAATGATATTATATTAATCCAAGGATAGGTAACAATACTGGGAATAATATCATTCACGAGGAAGAAAAGAAATGGAAAGTATCTATAAAAATAAGAAATATAAATAAATTTTAAATAATAATTATTGAATAGACCTATGAAACTATGTCCAATGACATATTGGATCCTTTTAAACACACAAATTAGATATATTCATGTCCAATATATAATGTGTGACACTAGAGAGTAAATTCATTGGTCTGCAGATATGGTAACAAATTGAATATTGATAACCAATCATGTCCAAAACCAACAATGAGTTACTTCAATTTTCCTAGTAATATGGTGACACACTGAATTATTACCCTCAATGTATCATAGATTAGACATTTTTTCATATTCTAAGCTTAGTTAGGGAATGTTTTTCCTGTTGGTAGTTTGCTAATCATTCCGTACATGGTCTATTTTGTTTCGATGATCAATAATAATGGAGTTGAGTGTATAAGCCTGAGTAAACTACACAAATTGCCATAAAATAAAAAATGCATCTTATCCAATTCCATCCAATAAAAAAACAATCCCACCTGTAATAGACACCACTCCTGATAAAAATAGTGTAAACTAATGTCTAATCACTATCCACGTACAAAAAAACCCAACCATGCATTGATGTTTATCTTTTAACCAATGATTTAAATTACATTGTATCATTACAAACATGACTTAAAGTATTAAAAATTGATTTTTAATATAGTGATACTTTTTAAAAAACAAATACCACTATATAATTTCAAAAATAACACTTTAAAACAAATATACATCATTACCCCATAAAAATAATAATTAATTAACCCAAATTAAAATTTCTAACACCATCGAAGGCATAATAAAATTCATAAATTTTAAATCATATAAGGGACCATGAAATAATAAACAAGGAAAAAATTCTCAACCAACATTATAAAAATATATTTAAGTACATATTTAATTAAAGAACCAACTATAATTACTAATTATTTTATTTTAAAAAAAATTCATTGTTGTTATACATATTATGAAACCATTTAAAAAGTTTTTATTAAAAATCGTCATGTTGTTTTACAACACAACTAAAGGTATATAAAAATAAACACAAAAATTTATGTTTCCTAAATTCCATTAAAATAATAATTAATGTCTTCAATATTAAATATGAAGTTATTATTAAAAATAAATTTATTTGTTTTCACTAAATTGAAAATATAATTAGATAATAATAAGGACAAAAATAATTGTTTTAAATTTCAAATCATTATGTATGGTGAATCCTACTTTAATGAAATATAAAAACATTACCATCAATGAAATTCACTATAATATGTCTCAAGGAACACATTATAGGAACTTGAAAACCAAATAAATAGTATCAAACAAACCCTTGAGAGGGATAGTTTATAAAACATGACTCATGGACAAGAGAAGAATCATGAACAATAAAAGGAAAGAGAAAAGTTCCAATGAAATATAGAGTAATCACATATGAATTATTTCATGAATAAAATTTCAAAAATTTCGTTAAATTGATTCCATTGGAAAGGAATGATGATGGTCACATGTATAGGCACTTGAGGGTCGAGTGTGATTGAAATATGGGGGTGGGGTTGTGGAGTTTATTAATGAAATGGACCTATAGAAATTTAAATTAAAATTAAGGTCTTAGATGATCATAAAATTTATCCACATGGATTTATAAAATATTTATCTAAAACATTATTTCATAATATTGAAATACTAATAATTCACATATTTTGGCCACATATTATGAATAAACATACATAATTTGTGATAAAAAATGTTTGTAACTTCCAGTCTCTCATACGAGTGCCAGATAGATATTAATAATAGTTACCCTACCTATGAAACCTACACTAAAATGTTATAATTTCAATATTTCATAGAAATAACCTAGGAAAATCATGAAAAAATATGAGGAACAAGAATTGAATAAATAATATCATGGAAATAATAATTAGGGACTAACATGAAAATAAATATAAATTCAGTTCCATTAAATCACATGGGAACATAAATCTCCCCATTATATTGTTTCATTCCAATGTTTACTACTAAGTTCAATGTTACTATTACCCACCTTTCTATTAATATATTAATTGTAGATAATAATTTTCCCCTTACTAATAAAATGATTGTAATGAAATTTAATAGAAAGTAAAATTGGCCCCTGTTTAATATTAATAAGTAAAAAATTATTATTCACTCTTTTGTTGCGAGAATTGGTAAATTCCACTTAATATAAAGGTGGGAAAAATATCTCATAGAAATTTGATATCAAATATTGAACTCTATTTCTATATGGGATTAACTTGTATACAAATAATGATTGATTAATTTATATTAAATATAATTCCATTTAAAATAATTTTGTGATACCATCACAAAACAACATCATTTGATCATTCCAAATATATTTTCAATAGATTAAATGAACATTTACTATAATTCAATATATAAATCAAAAAATTAAAAGTGAATAAATTACTTATATTATTATTATTACATAGTCCCTCTACATTAATAACAAAATTCAATGTAAAAAAATATTGAGATAGGAAAAATCTTACCTACACTTTAACTTTTCTACGAACTGTTTAGAATTCCACAGTTAGCTAAGAAACTAAATGTTTAAAACATTCTCTTCTTAGATACTCATATAGGTATTCCCTATATAATAGTCATTATTATTGATAATTTTATTCAAAATTTAGAAATTAAAATTCATTATAATGGTTAATATTTTGTGGTATTACAATCACAACATACATAAGTTCTATAATAGTTTAAATTTAAATTCAAAAATACAATATGTGCATCCAAATAGTTTTCAGATAAGGTGAATCTTAATAATATATTAACCATGAATAATTGGGATTTGAATTATGTTTCATCACATAATCAATTTTTTATATATATCTTTAATATATCAAGAAATATTCAGGCTAACATCACCCTTTGTTTTTCAGTTTTGAATTCTATTGGACAACATACATTTTCTTTCCTTATAATAAACCTTATTAGTTATAATAAAATTATAATATTTTTAATGAAATTAATATTCCAAATTCTTCTCATGATTTATCTTCATTGTAATTTCAAATTATATTTGGAATGTTTTTATGAATTCATTTTTTACAATGTCATCATTATTAATGTGTGAGGAATCCTTCATTAAATCCATTTTCTTGGTTTTCTGTTTCATATATTATTTACCTTTTTTAAATAAAATATGTTTTTCTAATAATAAATGTCATTTATTTTAGAGAAATATTCATATATGTTTATCTCCTTAAAATCATATTTTTTGAACTATATTTTACTTTTCTTGGAAAACATATATAGATATTAATGCAGTTTATATTAGATATCAACCACAAAACCAATCTTATTTTCCTTATAATAGATTGATTATTTCTTTATGGATTCTAAGTTTATTCAATTAGTTATAATGATCATATAAATCTGATACATATATATGATTTGGCCATTCATAACAAATTATAAACATATATTTCTTGTATGTTACTCATCATTTAACATATTGTTTTTTAGTGTATAAAAATTATTACTCTTAAAGGTTTTCTTCTTTAATACCTAATGATGACTTATTTACATTCATCACCTAATTCCATTTTTATTTTGGTATTATTTTCCAATTGCTATATGTTTTGCAATTGGTTAGTATATATTTTTCTATTCAAAACCACCGAAAAAATATTATATATCTCACTAAATTTTTCCATGATACCAAGTCTTATCTTTAGAAGCATAATCTATTTTATCTTGATTTTGGTATCTCTATTGTTGGTTTCATCTATGTTTAAAATTATACCAAGATATCAGGGCTTATGATTCTTCTATTAATTGAAATATTATTCCATAAATCAATAACCATGATTCCTAATGTATAATAACACCAACAATAGTAATTAAATGTCATATATTTTCCATTTTGAGAATTATTGATGGAGTTCTGAGCTCTCTATATTGGGAAAGATAAAACATCATTTAATTATTCTTTTTGGTGAAAATAATAACCGACATATTTACATCCCAAATTTTAGTTGTTATATGTTTCTCAATAGTATTACACAACCACGTTTATTTTAATTTATATTTAGAACAAGAAATATAAGACAAGAGATAATTATCACAATAACATCTCGAAATATTACTCTGTATTTTCCATTAAATATGTACTATGTTGAACATATTGTATCAAACAAAAACTGATTTAAAATTAAACATGATATATTTTATTTCAGTACAATATTAATAGTAACATATTATAGAATTACGATAAGAAATATCAGTAACAAAGTTAAAAGTTTAAAAATAAAAGTAAGTACAAATAAAATAATTAAGTAAATTTATTTATCGTAAACATGTTTATTTTAATTACATAAATATTTTATCATTAAAAAATTATTTATTTATTGTTTTTTTATTCCAATAATTTAATAATAATATTTTAGGGGATTTTATCCAAAAAAATTAATATAAAAAATGGCTTATTTTGAAAACAACAATTCTTAAAGTGATGTGTATTTCACATAAAAAATTAACCTTATCACTTTTATCAGATTATTCTATAAAATAAATCATTTTTAGATAAAATTTACTAATGTTATTTAGTTTTCAATTGATATAAAATACGACTCTAAACGCATAATGTTTAAATTTTCATTTTCCATTAAATTTCATTCAAATTTATATTATATTCTTGATTAAAAAGATAAATTCAAATTTTTTATTATAAAAATTGAATAAATGATCCCCATTTTTCAATAAAATATATATAAATTATCTTAATTTGATTTTACAGGTTCATTATAAAACACATGATTTCATTCTAAATATTAAAAATAATGTTCCTTCATATACTATAACATCTAAGTCAAAATCATGAAATAGACATGAATTAAAAAAACAATTTTGTTTAACTAAAATAAATTATATTTTATAATATTTAATTTAAAAATAATATTTTGAAGTTAAAATTATGTGGTTGACATTTTGGAACATATGATATGAATATTATAATAAAAAAATATTTTCTATATTTTTCAATTAAATAAGTAAATAATGATTTCACTGAGAATTCTTATGGTTTTATAGAAGGAAAATAAATTTTCATTTGGAAATAACCCTTTTATTAATTCTAATTGTAATAATTATATAAAAACATATTTTTATAGTTAAAAAACATTTTCTTAAATTGAATCCCACTATCTGTATATATATGGAAGTTAATTTTTATTCTCTTTGAAATTGTATTCAAAAATATTATTATTTTTATCTATAAATAGGATAATAAATATTATTTGAAAATTGTAATTTATTTTTTTGAAAATTATTTGTTACCGTGGTAAGAGATAATTCACCATGTTAAGTGTTGAAAAATGGTAAAAATCATAAATCTAGAGGCAATATATAAATATATCAGAAAAATTCAACTCCAAATTGTTTGATGTAGGACTCAAATACCATATCATACCATATAATCACTAATTATCTATTTTTGGATCTACCTAACCAAATAAAGAAATCATTTTTAATATTATGAAATAATTATTATTAAATGGACAACCATATATCTTATAAATGTAACCCTTCACAACCTTATTTTTTCATACACCCAAGGACCCTTATCATGGCATGGAAGATATATAACACTTTAAAAAGACTCATATCCAATTTATAGAGGTTAAATTATCATAAAAATAACAGATTATAAATATTTAATTCAATTAAAAAACCGGTCATCCCATACTATAAAGCAAGAACTCTTAGTCGCTTTCTCATTTATATTCCTTTAGATTTTCATTTATAACACGAAAAATTCAATTATAACCATTATAATATAAAAAATCAGTATCATATAAATATTGAAATGTTATTCTATTAAAGGAAAAATCAGTATCTATCTTTCATCAATCCATTCAATAATGAAATACATATCCAATTTTATAGTCAGTTTAAAGACCTTGGGGACAATGTATTTTATATTCCATCATTGAATTGTACTATAACTTTTAAAAATTTATTTATAATATAATTAAATTTTTTATAACATGATTATTTTTTTAAAAGATTAAATTTCCATTATATCAAAGCTATTTATAATAAATTATCATATTGTTTTAAACAACCGAAAAATTATCATATTTATACATCTTTTACAATTAAAATCAATATTTGAAAATATATTCACATGTATACATTTATTTTTAATGTAATTACTAATAAAACATATAATTATAATTGTGGCTATTATATAAAAATTAAATAATACATTTTACAATGTTCAAAATAAAGAATTATTTTTAGAGAGATTGATCAATCAAAACCATGTGGCCATTGTGAAAGATAACTAAATAATAAATCATAGACATATGATTATTATCGATATTTAATTTCATTGAAACATGATTATTATTATTAAACAATTTATTTTTAATTTTTTTGTAAATAATTTCCACCTTTCTTATTATATATAATATAATAATTTATTCATATGTATTTATCTTTAATTTAATTTCTCGATATTTAGATTCTATTAATTTATAAATTACTTAAGTTATATGCGATTTTTACATAATTTAAATTCATTGATTTTCTTACCATTATTCATGAAGTTAATATTTCTATGTTCTCTTTCAAGTATATTATGAATATTTATATTTATTTTCCAAATTATTTTCTTCCAATTTAAATTTCATTCATATAAAATCATTTCTAAAGGACCCTTTCATCCATGATTATGATGTTTGTTTGGGGTTCCAAGTCTCAAATTAATTTATTTGTGATACGTTTTGTAATATGAACTGAGTTTAGTTAAATGTTGCATATATGGAATAATTTATATTTTTATCTTTATTTTCACTATATTCATGGAAGATAAATATGTATTTAGTTTTATATTTTCCTATTACGTTGATCCAAATATTTTAAAATATGGAAGACTATCTTTTTATGTCGTACTTAATTTCATTGATTGTTATGTCAATGTCCCTATTTTGGGAAATTGAATATATTTTTTGTTAATTCAATGACTCCATTTTTTACATTGTTTTTAAATTAAAATACATTTAGTAAAAAATAATTTAAAATAGATGTTTTTAGTCGATTTTTATATAAATAAAATTTGTAAAATATCTTTCATAAGGATTCAAGTAAAAAAGTAAAATCCCAGTGAACTAAATTTCAATATATAATATATTCATCAGATTGTAGATCATCATAACATTGTGAAAATAACAAGAGAAAAAGAAGTTTATTTACAATTATTTCATTAGATTATGATAATGCATCTTTTTATATAGTTACAACCAAATCTAATGAATATATATTTTAAACAGTTGAGTTTTTATTACAAAATAAATAAAATAGACACAAGATCCATGGACTACATTAATGTTTTTTTATAAATTTGAATGTATCTGGTAAGTTAGAATCCTCAAAAATTATTCTTGTCAATAGATTAATTTTAATCAGTGTAATTTTTTAGATCATTTCATATTTATTAAGAGATAACATTATGTGATGTTTATTTTATAAAGTATTTTATATCATATGTAATAATTTTTTTCTAGATAATTCAAATCGATGGATTAAAGAACGGTATAAAAAATTCTATTCTATGAAGCATGCTGATGGTATGCATATTGAGGGATATTGGGAATATGAATACAAAGGTGATTCTAATCATTTGTGCCAGTATACTCCAATGATAAGAAGACAAATATACTTTTTATCTGCATGATCAAGGGATTATGTAGATATATATTCATAGTTCACATATATAGAAAACTATACCTTTTATATTTTATGTCAGTTTATTCCGTGAATATGAACATGTATAGATACCATTGATAATATATAGGGATCCAGAAAAATGGGATAGGTAAAAGTTTTATTTTTTAATATTCCTCTTAGAAATGTTCAAATTTTTATATTTCACTTTAAACATTGTTTTTAAAATATTCTTCCACTATATAATTTTTATTAATTGAGGTTATTTTATTTCTAATAGATTCCTTTCCCGTATTATTGGTTATTTTTTTATGTCACAAGAATGTCTAAAATTATTATTTTTTATGGTTTTAATCTAATAAATAATAACTTCATTAGAATATCATATTTCATGTCAAATTTAATATTGAGTGTAATTGAAAAATATATTTTAATCTATGAACTCAAAATCAACCCCATGATAGTTCTCCTCTATTACATTTTTTTAATTTTATGGTATTAAACTGGTAAGCTGCATTTGATAGTAAATTTGTAATTTTTTTAAAATAATCATTAATCACAATTTCATCATTATTTCCATAGATTAAATTTTTTGGCAGAGGATATAATTATTTTGATGGAAGGACTTCTAATTAAAACATTTAAAAATTTAAAAATTATAAAAATAAAATTTATAATTTTAGAATATTATCAATATTAGCTTCATAGAATGATGTCATTAAAAATTAATACTGTAGTTGATAATTTTCTTCTGATGAATGGTAAAAATAATTATTCAAAGAAATATATTGTTCAATATATCATGATGAATATTCATAATATATGGTAATCCATTAAATAATTAATACTTCATTTTTTTCAATGATTATGAATATATATTTTAAAATATCACTTTATAATATGATTAATGAAATTTTGATGAAGTTATAGATTCATAATTTTATAACATTTACTGTACTAGAAACATAAATAGAAATGTAAATATAATACCATAAACAATTTTATTTTTACGTAACGAGTAGGTTGTTGTGATATATCAATGATTTATGACATTAGTGAAAATTTTAAATTATTTTGGTAATAATAAGTTGTTAGAGTATTTTATTATTGAATTATATAGATTTTAAGGGTAAATTAATAAATAATAAAATTATATTAAATAGTGATTATAATTAAAATAATAGGGACAATAAATTTAGTTTGTCATATTAATATGATAGTCAAATGATTTGTTCTACTAATCACTAGGTTATCAACGATATAGACTAGGTATCAAAGAAGAAATTGATGTATTCTGAGAAAATTATTTGAAATGACAATAAGAATGTTATTTATAATATTGAAAAAAATGAACAATATTATAAAAAGTAAAATTTTCATCATAACCATTTGAGATAGATCATTGATTTCAAAATATGGAAATTTTAGAGACCATTTTATTTGAATTTAATAATAAATCACATATTAGACTATATTGTAAAAATTTATCAAATATAGATAGATTGTAAAATAAATATTATAAGAGTAATGGAATAATATTCAGAAATATTTGGAAACCTGGATAGTAAGGGAAGGTCATACTACATCCAAAAATTAAAAAATTGTTGTGGATAAAATAATTATATGTTTTTAAGAAATTATGAAGATATTTATATCTATGAAAATTTCTTTGTGTATAATAGTACTATTAAATCCTAGAAATATATAAATCTATATTATAAATTTTAATTTACATAGGATGATGAATATTTAATCTCACCTGATGATGAAAAATAAAATTCATCTAATGAGGGAAATTTAAATTCATTAGATTTCGAGATATATAACTACAGTCATGATAAAATTTTAATATATATGTATATAAATATATTATTAATAATGATAAAAAATAATTTATAAATAACATTGACAATGAAGTTAATTTTTTTTATTGAATCTAATAAAATATATACAAAACCAATCTATGATGTTTCTAAACATTCAATGGAACTATATTAAAAGTATAGTATTGGTCAAAATATATATGTTTGAATTTTGTTTGTTATAAATATATAGAATATTATCAGTTTAATGAAACTGTAGTGTAGCATTTAATTAGGTAGATAAAATTTTGAAAAATAGTATAAACATAAAAAACAATCAAGGTCAAATAATGGGATATGACTAACTTTTGAAAAATTTAATTTTCGATTAAATTAATTTTACCATGAAAGTAATTCATTTTGTAATATATTCTAAAAGGGGGTTACAAAAGGAAAATAACCTTAAATAATGTTAAACTATATTCTTCATCAGGATATGATTTTTTTAAACTAAAAACTATTGTACATAAATGATTTGGGAAAATATGGCATCCTAGTATTTTAATTTTATAACATAATTGAACCTAATAAAATTTATATACTATGATTTTTTTATTACTGTCTTAATTATTTTTGAGTACTCGTTTCCTAAAAATTATGTAGATAGAAATTATTTATTCTCATGAAATGATAATTGAGAAGATAAATATCGACAACTTAAAAAATATGAAAATAGTATGTATTACTTTTAGAGATAGTGAACAAGTTTAAATCATCAGAACTGGTGTTGTTTAAATTCATAGAAATTAATTATATTATAATGTATATAATGTTTACTGTATAAGAGAAACCCATAAATACTATAATACTATGTCATGACGCATACCGTGTGATATTTTACGAATGAAAATTGAATTAATAATTTTATGATTTTACACTTTTGAATCAATAAATAGGCATTAGATTTATAATTTAGTTGACTTATAAGAACCAAGACACATGAATTTACACATTTGAAGAGAAATTGAATATTTTATTGATTTTGGAAAAAAAATATAATGTCATTATAACCATCAAGATTCAAATAAATTTATTTTGAATTTACTTATTGATAATTTATTGGATCGTAATTTTAATAATATTAATGTTTGTGATCCACATCATTTATGTAATAGACATAAGTGTTTTTTTAGAATTAAAATGAAATCAATCAACATTTAGAGCATTATGTTTAGTTAATATGGATTTATTTTTTCCATTAAAAACATGTATCCTTGGATTAAGACAATGTGTGTGTCATGGTTGATGATTACACTCAATTTACACTTGTTCATTTTCCTACCCAAAAACACAATTCACATTCTCATGTTATTTTTTTTCATTATTCTACTAAAACAAATATTTATGAATATTTTCTACTGTGACTATGGTGGATAGTCTATAAATTCACATTTGAGATGTTTTGTATTATGAAAATTATTACTTATATACATTCACCACCATGAAAACAGAAAAAATCTTGTAGTTTTTTGAATAAAAATAATTCATCAAGAATTTACTCATTATCTTTAGATTGAATATTCAATTTCTAGACATTTTGTTCTTTGGAGGTGAGTATTTATTTTTATATTATAAATTAATTTTAACGTCATAGATTTATTAATAATACTCCATAATATTCATGGACAAAAGTAGAACCAAAACAGTTATAAATTATATTCTTCAAAATTATATTATTTTCCATGAATACTATAGATTAATTACTTATATTTTTTTATAATTCCTATGAAGGAATTTTTCGTGGTCACCATTCAATTAATATGTCATATAGAATTTCATGTAAATAAAATAATTTTGAATAAATTATTTACTTAAAATATTAATAAATTAACTATTTTTAATATATATTATATATGAATATCCTATATATGAATAATCGATAAATATTTCTTTGATTTTAACATATGTTAATTCCCAGCCACCAATTGTAATCAATTTAATACAAAATTCAATTGATTTGTGAAATTCCATAAATAATTTTGTTTTGGATATGAAACTAGTAGTTGTGTATCACATGAACATTATATAGAATAAAATATTTATTTTAATAATTAATCCCTACCATTATACCATTTTATATATATAACAATTTTTCTAAAATATATGTTCATGGATAAATCATTATTGTAATATGTCATTCATATCATTATATGTATATAAAATCGAAATAGATTCATTGCATGATAATAGTTAGATAAGGTCTATATAAGATAAGATAACTCAATTTTATTAGAATCCATTTTTTATTTATTTATAATCCTAAAAAAATTATCCAACAGATTAAACATCATTTGATAAATAAATGATATGAATACAGAACTATAGTTATGATTAATGTAAAAAATTATGTGTTATTATCCTAAAATGGATAAAATACGGAAATATGTTTTCACTGGTATCTTGATATGAATCTATAAAGACCTTAATATAATTTAAATAGAATATAAATTAATCATTACTTCAAGTTGATGAAATAATATGTTCATTTAATAAAAGATATTTTTAAAAGAGCCTTATGTTGAACAAAACTCGGGTTATGATGAAGAAAAATTTATACAATATATAAATACTCATTACAATATCAATATGACTACAAAGATACCCAAATATATATGTATAATATGTTTATTATATTTTTACATTGAAATAATTTGTTTAAGAGAAATATTAAACCCACTCTTTATTTAAAAAAATTCGAAACAATTTTTTTTTCAAATTTATGTCATCGAATTATATATGTTTCATAATATAAATATATTTTTTGTTTTTTAATAGCTTAAAAAATGTTATTTTTAATTTAGTATACTAGTTTTGATCATTTTTAAATAAATTTTGAAAAAAAATAATAATTGAAATTTGATAATTTATTTCCAAAAAACTCTATCATATGTATTTTGAAAAGTTTGGGTTTTGAAAATTCATCAATAAAATCTGTTATCATAGATAACTATATCCAATAATATATTGATTAATCTATGAAGAAGGTATATTAAGTTCATTATAGAGGGATGATCGAATATGTACTACTTTGAATATCACTTCAAACTAAGCATTACCTTAACTATGTGTTTTTCTGTAAAATTTCTATAAAAAGAAATGGAATAAAATTTTAATGTCTTAAAATCAGTACCTTTATAAATAAATGATTCATTTGAACATGATAAATTATATTTATCTTGAAATTATTTAATATTTATTATTTCCAATATTTTTACTTTGTAGGTTGTTGAATAAATTGAAAGAGGAGTTTTATAAAATGTAATTTCTAAGGATAATCACTAATTTCATTGTTTAGTATGAAGAAAAGATTGGATCACTATTTATCATTAAAACTAAATATGTAGATACATTATACTATTTCCATAATATGATTTGATAAAACCCATGGTCAAAAATTATTTTCTTCATTTTAGTCAATCTCAAATTTTATTGTTATAACTGTATCACTATATCTATAAATGTGAAAATGGAACACCACTCATATTCAAATCATATAGTCGTTTGAGACAACTTTCTCCATGGTCGCAGATAAAAAGTGATATTATACTCTATTTTTATATAAATCGTGATAAAAATGATAATTTTCTATGTTATTTGAATTTTTATTTATTCTAATACAATAATTAGAATTTATGGGTGATATAAAAAGTGATTTTCTATTTTTATCTTCTTTATATTTATTCTGACATTAAAAATATTTTTTAAAAGGGTGAGTAAATTTGATTAATTTATTTATCAATTAAGAATTTATATTTTCTAGGGATTCTAAAAAAAATAATAATTCCATTAAAATCTCTATTTTTAACATTCAAATATATATATATATATATATATATATATATCATCAATTTAAGGAAACTATATTCTAACTTAATGAATTTTCATGTTTCCTTTATAAATAAATAATTTAATGTATACTGACTAATCCATTAAAGAATAGAATATTTTCTTTAGTCTATTGATAAGATAATAACATCAATATTGTAAATGATATGTAATTTCGCACTGAAAATGTTCCTTGAATAACATTTTAAATAGGAAAATCATTTCGATGTATCAAATGTCTACATCTAGGATGAGAAATTTTTTAATTCGTATATTCAAACTCAGTTTTTATATATTTTTAATTTTTCAATTTGTTGAATTTTATGGGTGATATATATACATTAATGAATAAATATACAATTTTTTTGATATATTATTCAAATCAATAATGTAATTTATTTTTCACAAATGGGGAGAAAACTAGAAAAAAATAATTTATAAATTCTCACAAATGAGAATATATTTTCTAAAAATATAATATATTTTTTAAAATTAATAAATGAATAACCAAGTGGTTTTTTGTCTTAAAAAATTTATTATTTTCCCTTTTATTTGATATTTTGATTGTTTAATAATATTATTTTCATTATTAATATTTTCTCTCTCAATTTATAAAATCATAAATGGAATGAAATATAAGAAAATAAGTTAACATTAATTGATAAATATTATAATAAATAATTCATATGTTTTTTAAAACCACAATTTATGATATAATAAATAATTTCCTTGTTAATTAATATTAATTTTATATTCATATACGTTGTAAAAATATTAATTTATTTTTAGATAAAAAAGGGAATAGTTTTAACATAACTATTTTCATATAAGAGTTTTATGTAAATGATTAATTTATTAATTTTATAATATGATTATAGTTTATTAAATAATAATATAAATATCTACCTATAGTAATATTATTTATTTTTTGAAATAAATTAATTTTTCAATGAATAGTGAAAATACTGTTTTTTTCTAAATCATTCATATCTATTAAATATATTACATAAATTAACCGTTCCATTATGTATTGAATAGGATTTTAAGTAAAATAAATAATATATAATTGTTTTTAATAATATTAATTTCACGACCCGTCCTCGGGACCCGTGTCGTGACTACCCCAAACCCGCCTTCCATAGGCCAGGGGCAGGCGACTAGCACCAAAATCGTAAATCCCAATAAAAAGGGATGAAATTTCCTTTATAAAAGTAATCAAAAACAATAGAGTATGCAATAGAAGAATGCACTTTGTAATACATAATAACAAAGTAAGTGATGAAATGAATGGAGCCGAAAATAAAAGCCTAACAGTAAGTACAATAAAACTGTAAAGCTAGTACATCTGCAGTAACATAGAATAGTAACCACTGAGTCATCCTCTGGGATTCCCACTAGAAGGGTGGGTACATATGGCCTCCTCAGCACCATGGGTCTGGCCGTCCGCTCCGTGTATGTTTCACCAAGTGGTCCACCTCCAGTTATTGTCCAACTCAACAAGCCTCCACCTCGATCATTGTTGTCCATCATCTGCATCCAACAAAACGTATTGTGGGAATAACCCATGTAGGGGTCAGTATACGATACTCAGTGGGGACCCTGAGACCCCCAAAGGTCTCCCAGAATCAATGAAGTATAAACCATAGAAGAAATATACAATCATGAAGTATCATCCATGTCTTCTAAGGTATATTTCCATACATATAACTAAGATATCAATCTCAGTTCGACACCAACTCTCGAGCCAAAGAAAAACCCATTCCACACAGGAAACCAATTCAATCACATAGATGATAATGATTGCATGTAAAGACTCAGCTTACACCAGGTATACAAAACATAAAGAGAGTATGTGATGATTAGTTGTATCCACTGATTCATCATTCACTGTCGAATGGAAGATACCCGTAGTAACTTTAAACAGCAGTATGTCGTTGCTGTCAAAACCACAGAGGATTCAGTCCAATCTCGTTGTTGTCGAACCCACAGCGGATGCAGTCCAGTCTCGTTGATGTCGAACCCATAGAGGATTTAGTTCAGTATCATTGTTGTCGAACCCAAGGAGGATTCAGTCCTGTGTCGTTGCTGTCGAACCCACGAAGGATTCAGTCCAGTCTCGTTGCTCTCGTACCTATGGAGGATTTAGTCCAGTCTCGTTGCTGTCGAACCCACGAAGGATTTAGTCTGGTCTTGTTGGTGTCGAACCCACTTAGTATTCAGTCCAGTCTCGTTGTTGTCCAACCCACGGAGGATTCAGTCGAGTTTCATTAATGTCGAACCCACGGAGGATTCAGTCCAATCTTGTTGCTATCAAAACCATGGAGGATTTAGTCCAGTCTATTTTCTGTTTAACCCACAATGGATTTATTCCTGTATCCATCGTCGTCAAAACCATGAAGGATTCTAGTACGATAGTCGTCGCAACCATCTCTAGGGTTCTCTCACATAGAACGCTCGATTCTAGGAGGGTCCGCTCCTCGAGCAAATGGGGTCAATACAACAATTATCACAAAGTCTAGAGTTGATGTATCCTGAAGTTCTGTCTCGTCAAAAGAAACCCAACGCAATAGACGGTGTGTCAATTGGACGCCTGGTCTGAGTGATATTGTATTTTTTTTCTTCCAGGGGCCCGGTTGGAATTACAATTTTTCCAAACCTGGCCATTTTCCAAAGTCTTCCAAAACTACATAGAGTATCACAAATAGACTATCTCGTCATGAGGATCCCAGTGCCATAGACGGCGCGTCGATCGGACGCACAGTCTTAAAGTTATTCATGATTAAGTGAAACGGGCTCGGCCAATCAGGCCCAGTGGGCTGGAGGGTCGGCCCGACCGGGTTTGGCGGGCCTGACCCAGCATGGGGGTCATCCCAGATCAGCAGGGCATGGCCCGGACCGACGTGGCACAACATGGCTCAGCTCGGCGTGGCATGGTCTGGGGCGTGGTTGGTCGAGCGGTGCAGGGGGGCGAGACCCCTTGGTCTCCCAAACAGGCGGCGCCAACCCTGCTGTCTGGCCGGTCATCCTGATTCGAGCAGCTGAAACGGGTGGGCCACAGTTCTCCTGTACGACACCAGTGTGTGTTGCGACCTCCTTCATCCCGGCTAGCAGGCATCCAGCCAGTTCACCGCTGAAGAGGCCCGTAGAGCGCGGGCCGCAATTCTCCGCAACGCGGCGCCTTAGAGGCGGTGTGGTTCTCTAGCTCGGCCAGCTTCGGAAGGCCGTTTCTATTCATATGCTGAGTGACCCATGGATGTGGGACATAGTTTCCTTCATGCGGCTGGTGCGTGGCTGCCAGCTCCGGTCGATGTCGACTCCGTTCGCCGCCGCCTCCGGTCGCCACCACCTTCCGTTTCCTCTACTAAAAAGTTCAAGAACCATCAGAGGGTCGTCAGACCATGTTCGTTTGGCCAGCGCCCTCTGCTTTAGGCGATATCAATTTTCCTAAGACAATACAAGTGCAACACCCCGATCTTTCAGGATATGCTTCTCTTTCAAAAATGCAATAGCATGCATTGTACGAAAGTCCGAGATTCTAACACACCACGACCAATCAAAGTAGCAGTTATGAATAGTAATACCCACTTTTTGAAATTATATAAATTTTATATTTCAAAATGGACTTCATTTTTATATTCGTAATATTGAAATTATCCTATGTTGAATTTTTTGTAATTTTCTGAGAACATCCAATTTTTTAGGAATAGTGAAAAATACTTAAAACAACTTTTTTAATAAAAATAATATATAGTTATAAATTATAATATTGAGTGGTTTTAAATTATAATGAGAATTTATTTTTACCATTTTATCCAATGGTGTTCATTATAATTAATTTCACTTTGAAATTAGACATAAACAATTGTCAATCTTTTGATATATATTGTTTCTTAAAAACACGCTATTTGTTGTGACATCAGGAATTAATTATAAAATTAATTAATACAAATTATATTTTTGGAATTTTTTAAAATATATATCCTTTTTGAATTCGGAATATCAATTATAGATTAGGGTGAAATTTTTCCATTGTTCTGAAAAACTTCAATTTTTGATGAATAGTGAAACCACTAAGTGGTAGTTAAAAAATGATTTTTCGTTTAAATGAAACATTAACACTTCTGTGATTCGATTTTCAAAAATCCGACATACATGGTTGTCATTAAGAAGTAAAATGTGGTTCAATGGGATTAAAATATTTTTTTGGTGAATAGTAACTTTTAGGTTTAATTAATCGCGATTAAAGGTAATTAGTAAAATTTAAGGTAAAATGGTATTATAAAAATATGAAATGACCTTTACACTTGTCCTACCCCTATCGAATGTGTCATGGATGATCAAGAAAATCAATGGATCAACTTGGGGACCCCATGGAGCCACTTTTGTAGGAAAATGACATAAATAACTTTTATTTAAACTTAAAAAAAATGTCACAAACATAAGTTGTTTTGCTAAAACAATTTTTAAATGAGGTTATACAAGTCATATTATTTACAATAAATATTAATTAGAAATCTAAAAGGATTTCCTACACCATGATATTTTTTTTATAATTTTTAGACATTACATAAATTAAATTATTTATGACACCATGATAATGCAGCGATTACCTCATTAATTAAGGTTTTTAATAAATTGGAAGGATAAAGTAAAATATAAGAATTAAACTTTTCCAAAGCTTATTGGATGAGTATATTTAGAACCCTTATCATCTTATCCTCGAATTATATATGTTTGGGACCTTTAAAATCTGAAACTCATTATATAATAAAGTAACATTTCATTACATTCCAAGAGTGCCCCTCCTCTCCACTTATAAAAGGCCCCCACCACTACCACCTTAATCAAACATTCAAACCATTTTGGCACGGCCAACCTCTGCCCAAATAAAATACCATATTCCCTCCCTTACTCCTAGAATCCTCAATTTGGTCATAATTCTTCCCAAGGAAGCCTTTGGCTCAAATCAAAAGATTTACCTGATTTTAACATAATGTCTTCTCTTATGTTATTTTTTGTATTCTGCTTATCCAACCCCTTTAAATATTTTATTAATTTCTGTTGTAACCAAACCAGAATCCTCAATATACTAGGATATTTTTATAAGATGTATTCTAGCTACACATACACACACATACATCTAATGGTTAAAGAACATACTGTTTTTGTGGATGGGGAATTTCTGCCTCACGAAACGATGATTGTTTAACACTCATATAAAAACTTCAAAGGTGGCCATTAAGATGTAACTATATTTATAAATGATATATAATATGTTTATTTTTTACTTAAGGTTCATTGTTTTTCATTTATGGCATACTTTTATTGTTTCCATTATGGGTAAAAGCGATATTTTCATTTTAGGAAGTGCGGACTACCGCCCCCTCAAAGTGATTTGAATCGTTAATTCCATATGTGGGATGTATAAAGGATGGAGTAAATGATATTATATATGATATTATACTAGAATTATAATATACCTTTATATCATTATGATTTCATTAAATATGAAATATAAATTAAAGTAGCGTTCATCCGTACGTACGGCATACAGTCTCCATGAACGGTGCATTTCATTTCTTACCTATAAACATTATGGAATATTATAAATGCATGTATATACTGGATATATATGAGATATATGATATCTATATCATGAATATAATTCTGGATATAATTGATATTTCACCACATGAACAACTTGTAATTATAAGAAGTTTATTGTTGACTCAAGTACCAAAGATTGACAAAACGACCGTTATTAACTTAAATGACTACATAATTTCCGTAACATTGTAATAAGTGATATAAAAGGGATAATGAACTTGAAAAAAGTTCTTATGAAAGTATATATTAACTTTATTTTATTATTCATGAGATTAAAGATTGGTCGAGAAAAGTCGGACATGAGGTAAGGGAACTTCTTAACCCAATTTCTATTCATTGGGTTAATCTCCTACTTTCAAATTATGTCATCATATTATTATGTCCTATCTTGTATTTGTACTTTCTTTATGTGTAATTTTAGTAAATACACATAATAGATCTATTTTATTTTAAAAATGATCTTTGTAAGGGCTTCGTCTCAATCTCCTTTCATTGAGGCATATTTGGTTTTATACACAAATTTCATTTATATGGTGTATAAACCCGTTTGACATTTACTTTTATTAAAAAATTCTTTTTATACGAAGAATTTTTACTAAACGACAAAAGGAATGTTTTTTATTACTTATGTGGCAACAATGACTTCTCCGCCACCGTGACTATTATTTGAGTTTCAGATTCCTCTATAATCCATAACTTTTTTTAATAGAAAAATAAATACCAGGTTTTAATTTTCTTTTCTTTTCATATTGAAAATGGTTTTGATAAAGTTTTTATTATATCAATGTGTTGTATTGATATCTTGTGATTGAAGTGTGGAAATATTATGTTTCCTTTATGCATGTTTTATGTGATACAATTATGTTATGGTTTATGATATGTTTAAACCTGTTCATATGAGAAATGCATTGGACATAATAAGTGACGGGTGGAGCCCGCTATAGCTCCTCGATGCATCGGTAGGTCTCATGAGACAAACTAGTGTATTGGCATGAGGCCTTGACAAAATATTATTGTAGAAGTGGAATGAGGCCTTGGCTATGTGGTTATGATAGTCTGGAATTATGCATTTCATCATTACGAAAGTGGTTATTGATATTGCATGTGAATATTCGACCAGTAGAATATCCATGTGAATAAGTAAATGGAATTATTTAATTGTACCTTTTCCATATTATGCTGTAGATAAAGTTTAAAAAGGATTTTGTTTTAGGTATACATTTCTTTAAATGTTAATGTTTATTTATGAAATCTTCTGTTATATTGTTATCCTTACTGAGCATCTGAGCTCACCCCTTCCAATGTTTTAATATTTTCCAGGATGTGAAGAAGTATTTTATGAATGACCTATAGGGATAGTCAGAAGAAGATATGAGTGTGAACTATGGAGACATTGTTATTGTAGTTTTTCACATTATGATGTTATGGAACATTTATGAGTGTATCTAGTGTTTCGAAGGCTACTAAACTAAATGGACTTTTGAGACTTGATCTTTTGTGATCATGCCAATGTTACGCAATAACTCACCGACTCTGGGTAGCTGGGGTCGGGGCGTTATAGTTGGTATCATAGGTAGTTTAGTACTAACCATGGATGCAATATTTAGATAAACTCTGGTTAGAGCACATAGCCCAAAGATAGACTTTGAGGATTGGTATAGAAGAACTTCCTAGAATTTTGGTATTATAGATATTTTGTGAGTTTTACGAGCAATACATCCCTATCTGGATACGAGCAGGTAGAGGTGGCTCTGGAACAGATGTACCTAGGGGAAAAACCCGAAAACACCGCTTTAAGCAAGAATTGAGCGGGAACTGGTGCATGACAATGGACCTTGCTGCACTCTTGGTTACGACACTCCCGGGGGATATGCTTAGGATAATTCTCGTTTTCTTTACAAACCACTATAAAGGGTTATGATTATATACTTCCTCAAAGAAAACATTTTTATGATTATGGATTATATCCACAAATAGTTCAATTTATGTTAATTATTTTATAAATATGGAATTATGTATTTTAATTCATAAACTAATCTAGTTTATGCCATTGTTTAGAAATGGAGCCTAGTGGAAGGAATGGATATTGTATCAAGGAATGAACTCCGTGTAGGGATTTCCCTCATGATCAAGATAATTATTATGGAGCTGGAGATACAACTGGTGCTGATCAACTTATTACCATACTGGGACAACTCACTCAGGTCATGAATAATAACCTTACTCGTATGGAGCACCCTGATCCGCAACGTGGAGGATCAATGTTAGACCACTTCATGAGGAAAAAATTGACAAAATTTAATAGGGGTACAAATCCATTAGTAGCTGAGCAATGGATAAACTCTTTAGAGAAAATATTTCACGCCTTGTGGAGTAGCAAAAGGGAGAAGGTTGTCATGGCAGTTTACCACCTCACTGGAGATGCCGGTCAATGGTGGTCGCTGATTCAAAACACAAAGGAAGATGAAGAAGTATCAAGTATGGAGTGAAGGGAGTTTAATGAAATTTTCTTAGAAAAATACTTTCTGCATGACCATCGTGCAGATATGGAAAGGAAATTTCTGAGTCTGAGGCAGAAGGGGGATGAGAATGTCGCAAAGTATGAGGCTAACTTTACAAGGTTACCGACGCATGCTCCAGATTATATACCTAACCCAAGAAGTAAGATGGATAATTTATTTGATTGGTTAAAACCATTTCTCTGTCGAGATTTAGTATCACAATGTTTCTCAACATACGAAGATATAGTCTCGTGTGCTATCAAGAGAGAAAAGGAATTCTCTAAGTATTATGACAACAAAGTAAAGCAAGAGAAGAAGAGAACGGTGGAACGAGAGATAGATAAAGGGAAAAAGAGAAAGAAGGACTTTCCATTATGCGATAATTGTGGGAAGAATCACCCTGGTACTTTCCAAAAGGGAATGGGGGTTTGTTACAAATGTGGAGAAAAAGGCCACCATGCTCGTGATTGTAAGGGAAAGAAAGAGGCTA
Source organism: Viscum album (assembly GCA_963277665.1). Taxonomy (NCBI): domain Eukaryota; kingdom Viridiplantae; phylum Streptophyta; class Magnoliopsida; order Santalales; family Viscaceae; genus Viscum; species Viscum album. The sequence continues at coordinate 1,720,132,347 of OY728130.1, forward strand.
TCAACATTGAATGCTACCATTGTAGGGAAATGGGGAATTATTCCAATGAATGTCCTAAGCATCCGGGAAACATACCTCAGTAAAGGCCAAGGGGTCAAGGACAATCTTATGTTGTTACTATAGTTGAAGTGGAATAATTAATGTATTGGTGCTTTTGGACTCAAGGAATATTTTCTGGTTATAAGAATAATGTGATATATATAAGGATTGTACTGTAGTACTTGTTGTTTTCATTAAGGTTTTAATATGATGAAGGTAATCAAATTTTTAGTATGTGACAATAATAGAGACATTACATTGTTTGGGGAATCTGATGTTACAATTGTTTTTGGAATTTAATCACATTTTAGAGAAAGTCTGGACGGAGGTATTTTGGATAACTGTAAAGTTTGGAATGGATTAAGTTGAACATTGGATAGTATTGTTTAAGGTTATAACATTTATGAAGTTTATTTTTGGAATATTATAATACTATAGATTTAGGAAAAGGACAACCTACAGTTTGGGGGGATAACCCGTCGCGTCGGACAAAGCTGCAGGAATCGAACCCACAACCATAGTACAACAGACCTTTATTACCTACCACTAGCCTATAGGAAGTCCCTGGTTATTTCAAAATAGTTTTCCTAATCCAAATTGTATGTGTTAATATTTTTAACCTTGTACGATTATGATAAATACAATATTTTTGAGTACTATTATCTTTTTGAGTGAAAGATGAGTTCGTGGTAGAAATTAGTTGTAGGATGAAACTCTACTTTTCAGGCATAAATATATATACACTTATCTCTTATTCTATGAATAAATTAATTATTAAACTTTATAGAAGGGATATTAAAACAAAAAAAATGTGTTATCCTAATACCTTATGTCTTGTGGAACATATAATATTTTAAATCAGCATAGATTGAAGGCTTTGAGGCCCTCAATTTTACACTTGTTTGTGATTGATGACCTCAATCACTCCCTACAAATATTTACGTTTTCCTCCAATTATATGTCTCTAATTTCCACCAATTTTCTCCTTATCGAGATCATAATTTGGTGGTGACTTTTTCATTTCCCTTTCCCTCATATTAAGGCTAAAATTTATTAACCTTATTTCCGATGTGGGTTTTCTACAAAGGTATTTTCTATTTTCAACCATTTATTTTCGACGAAAAATTTCAAATTGCGAGGATGTAATTTATTGAATGAGGGGAGAATGTAACACCCCGATATTTCACGATACGCTTCTCTTTCAATAATGCAATAGCTTGCATTGTACGAAAGTTCGAGATTCTAACACACCGCGACCAATCAAAGTAGCAGTTATGAATATTAATACCTACTTTTTGAAATTATATAAATTTTATATTTCAAAATCGACTTAATTTATTTATTCGAAATATCGAAATTATCCTAAGTTGAATTTTTTGTAATTTTCTGAGAACTTCCAATTTTTTTAGGAATACTGAAAAATACTTAAAAAATATATTTTAATCAAAATAATTGATATTGATAAATTATACTATTGAGTGGTTTTAAAGTATAATTAGAATATATTTTTACCATTTTATCTAGTGGTGTTCATTAGAATTAATTTCACTATGAAATTAGACATAAACAATTGTCAATCTTTTGATATATATTGTTTCTTAAAAACACGTTATTTGTTGTGACAGCGGGGATTAATTATAAACTTAATTAATACAACTTATATGTTTGGAATTTTTTAAAATATACACCATTTTTGAATTCGGAATATCCATTATAGTTTAGGGTGAAATTTTGGCATTGTTCTGAAAAACATCAATTTTTGATGAATAGTGAAACCACTAAGTGGTAGTTAAAAAACTGATTTTTCATTTAAATGAATCATTACCACTTCTATGAATTGATTTTCAAAAATCCTACTTACATGGTTTTCATTAGGAATTAAAATTTGGTTCAATTGGATTAAAATAATTTATTTGGGGAATAGTAACTTTTAAGTTTAATTAATCGCGATTAAAGGTAATTAGTGAAATTTAAGGTAAAAATGGTATTATAAAAATATGAAATGACCTTTACACTTGTCCTACCCATATCGGATGTGTCATGGCCGACCATAACAATCCATGGGTCAACTTGGGGACCCCATGGAGCCACTTTGGTAGGAAAATGACATAAATAACATTTATTTAAAGTTAAAATAAAAATTTCACAAACATAAGTTATTTTACTAAAACAATTTTTAAATGGGGTTATACAAGTCATAATTTTGACTATAAATATTAATTATAAATATAAAAAGATTTCCTACATCATGATATTTTTTTTATAATTTTTAGACAATATATAAATTAAATTATTTTCGACACCATGATAATGCACTGATTACCTCATTAATTAACGATTTTAATAAAATGGATGGATAATGTAAAATATAAGAATTACACTTGTCCAAAGCCTATTAGATGAGTATATTTCGAACCCTTATCACCTTATCCTCGAATTATATAAGTGTGGGACCTTTAAAATCCGAAACCCATTATATAATAAAGTAACATTTCATTACTTTCCAAGAGTGCCCCTCCTCTCCACTTATAAAAGGCCCCCACCACTACCACCTTAATCACACATTCAAAGGATATTGGCTCATCCAACCTCTGCCCCAATACTCTCCCAACTTCCATCCCTTACTCCTAGAATCATCACATTGGGCAGAAGTTTTCCCAAGGAATCCTTTAGCTCAAATCAAAAGAGTTACCCGATTTTAAGGTAATGTATTCTCTTATGTTATTTTGTTTTATTTGGCTTATACAACCCCCTAAACTCTTTTTATTAATTTCATTTGTAAAAAACCAGTATCCTAAATATTATATTATTTTTTTATCTGAATTATTAGAGCTACACTTACACACACCTACATCTAATGGTTAATGAACATACTGTTTCTGTGGATTGAGAATTTCTGCCTCACGAAACGATGATTGTTCAACACACATATAACACATTCAAAGGTGGAATTAAGATGTCACTCTATTTATACATGATATATAATATGTTTATGTTTTACTTAAGAATCTTTATTTTTCATTTATGGCATACCTTTATTGTTTCCATTATGGGTAAACGCGATATTTTCATTTTAGGTAGTTAGGACTACCACCCCCTCAAAGTGCTTTGAATAGTTAATGCTATATGTGGGATGTATAAAGGATGGAGTAAATTATATTATATATGATATTATACTGGAATTATAATATACCTTTATATCATTATTATTTCGTTAAATACAAAATAGAAATGAAAGTAGCGTCCATGCGTACGTATGGATTACCGTCTCCATGAACGGTGCATTTCATTTCTTACATCTAAACATTATGGAATATTATAAATGCATGTATATACTGGATATATATGAGATACATTATATCTATATCATGAATATAATTCTGGATATAATCGATATTTCACCACATGATCAACTTGTAATTATAAGAAGTTTATTGTTGACTCAAGTACCAAAGATCGACAAAACGAGCATTATTAACTTAAATGACTACATAATTTTCGTAATATTGTAATAATTGATATAAAAGGGATAATGAACTTGAAAAAGGTTCTTAATAAAGTAGATATCAACTCTAGTTTTTTATTCAGGAGATTAAAGAACGGTCGAGTCAAGTCGGAGACGAGGTAAGGGAACTTCTTATCCCAATTTCCATTCTTTGGGTTAATCTCCTACATTAAAATTATGTCATTATATTATTATGTCCAATCTTGTATTTGTACTTTCTTTATGTGTACTTATAGTGAATACACATAATAGGTCTATTTTATTTTAAAAATGATCTTTGTAAGGGCTTCGTCTCAATCTCCTTTCATTGAGGCATATTTGGATTTATACACAACTTTCATTTATACGGTGTATAAACCCATTGACTTTTACTTTTATTCAAAAGGAATCTTTTTATACGAAGAGTTTTTACTAAACGACAAAAGGAATGTTTTTTATTATGTGTGCGGTGACAACGACTTCTCTGCCGCCGTGACTATTATTTGAGTTTCTGCTTCCTCTATAATCCATAACTTTTTTTAAAAGAATAATAAATACCATGTTTTACTTTTCTTTTACTTTTGAATTGAAAATGGTTTTGATAATGTTTTTATTATATAAATGTGTTCTATTGATATCTTGTGATTGAAGTGTGGTAATCATATGTTTCCTTTATTCATGTTTTATGTGATACAATTATGTTATGGTTTATGATATGTTTAAACCTGTTCTTATGAGGAATGCATTGGACTTAATAAGTGACGGGAGGATCTCATTATAGCTCCTCGATGCATCGGTAGGTCTCATGAGACAAACTAGTGTCCTGGCACGAGGCCTTGACAAATTCTTTTTGTAGACTTGGCACGAGGCCTTGGCTATGTGGTTATGATAGTCTGGCATTCTGCATTCCATCATTATGAAAGTGGTTATTGATATTGAATTTGATTATTCAACCAGTAGAATATCCATGTGAATAAGTAAATGGCATTAATTAATTGTACCTTTTCCATATTATGTTGAAGATCATGTTTAAAAAGTATTTTGTTTTAGTTATACTTTACCTTAAATGTAAATGTTTATTTATGAAAGCTTCTGCTATATTGTTATCCTTACTGAGAATCTGAGCTCACCACTTCCAATGTTTTAATATTTCCCAAGATGTGAAGAATTATTTTTTGAATGACCTGCAGGGGTAGTCAGAAGAGGATATGAGTGTAAACTATGGAGACTTTGTTATTTTCGTTTTTCACTTTATGATGTAATGTAACATTTATGAATGTATCTACTGTTTCTGAGGCTACTAAACTAATCGGTCTTTCGAGAATTGATCATTTGTGATCATGCCAATGTTACGCATTAACGCATCGACTCTGGGTAACTTGGGTCAGGGGGTTACAACAAGCGTTCACCAAATACGGAATATAATTTCATTCACTGAAGATTATATCAAACCCCCTACCCTAATTCTGATGGTCGCTTGTCCGTGTTGTGGGAAGTGGGTCCGAAGTCGATGCTGATTCGTTGATGTTAGGGTGAGTTAGAGGAGGAATATTAGTTGATGTTTCCTCACGAACAATTTTTCATCCCTTGACGTGGAGGGAGAAGAAGAATAATGAAATTCATGAAGCTGATCTCTCCCTTATCAACCCATCCCCTACGGTTGGGGTATACCTCGTGGTGGTGGTTATGGTAGGTCCTCGAAACGTCATCCACCACCTACTGCTTGGCCAACTCCTCTTCCTCGTCCGCCTGCTCTCGGTGGACCACCGCGGTCAAACCTCTACCTCTATCGGGGAGGACTTTATACTGCATGCTGCTCATCTTCCGGGCGAGTCGGGTAGTATCAAGCCATATGACTCGGCATGACGCATGCATAGCACTACCTTATACCCATATGAATGGCTATAATTCGTGTGCCCCGCACAACCACAACTGTATCCTGGGGTTGAAAACCTGTTTTCCTGGTCTTGTTGGACCTCTATGAAATCTGTCTACTACCAGCTGCAGAAGACTTTGCTATGGTCAGAAAACCCTACGGAATGAGTAGTAGATCATGAGCCCGTACAGAGTGTAAAGTCACTGGTACAAACTCCGCCCTCAAAAGACCCTCGATGTCTACCCTGGTGAGTGTTGCCTCATTGTAAAATTTGAACATCAGGCTCCACCACCTCTCTGTTGCTCCCCAAAAGAGACTAACAGCTAGGTACACAATCAAGTCAGTGGGTGTCCCAACTGTGTGGAAAACTCGTGCTACAACCTCCAACCAGCACCTGTCTGTCTTGAAAATCTATCTCTCCTCGAAACCTTGGAGGCCTCTTTCGTAGGAACCCATGAAACACGCTCAAGATGCATGAACCCTCTACTGCTAGGGATGGTGGAAACGGTAGCACATTAATTATTGGTACCTCTGGTGCCTCTACTGGGATGGGGCCCTGCACTGTGGCCTCACTACTCTGTGGGATACCATCACACTCTCTACTCAGAACCTGCGCTGACTGACTAGGTGAAAACATCCTGAAAAGAAACAAGTACTCCATGATCAAAAAGTATACCTGGTGAGATGACACAATGTAATCATGAAGAAAACTGTTCAATGGAAACAATCATGCAATCAATGTTTTCATGAACTAAGTTGTAAATCATATGTTAGGGTCATGGTGTATGGATATGTCGGCCGCCACACCAACACTGGACTCCCTGGTCTGAAAACCACAATCAATACTCTTAACACTTTTTCCTCACGGAAAAGAATGATAAGTGTCAATAGTTTTACGGTAAAACCAACTCCTCTAATACCAATTTGTCACGACCCGTCCTCGGGGTCCATGTCGTGACTACCCCACGTCCGCCTTCCATAGGCTAGTGGATGGAGACTAGAACCAAAGGCGTAAATCCTGATAAAAAGGGAAGGCATTGCCTTTATAAAAGTGAACAAACACAACATAGTACGCAACAATAGAATGCACTAAGAAATTATAAATACAAAAGTAAGTGTTGAAAGGAAAGGGGCCAGAAATACAAGCCCAACTGTAAGTACAGTAAAACTATAAAACTAGTACAACTACAGTAACGTAAAATAGTAACCAATTAGTCATCCTCCAGAATTTGAAATTGAAGGGTGTGTACATATGGCCTCCTCAGTACCTCGGGACTAGTTTTTCGCTCTGTCTACGTCTCGCCATGTGGTCCACCTCTGGGTACCGTCCAGCTCCACAAGCCTCCACCTCGATCAGTGATGTCTGTCGTCTGTATCCAACACAACTTAGTGCGGGCATAGACCATGTAGGTGTGAGTATACGATACATAGTAGGGACCCTTAAACCACTGAAGGTCTCCTAGAATCCGCAAAGGATAACCCATAGAAGAAATATACAATCACGAAGTATTAACCAACTCTACTAAGGTATATGCCCATATATATATATCTAAGATATCAATCTCAGTTCGAATCCAACTCTCGATCCCATGCACAACCCAGTACACATAGGAAGGAAACTCAATAACATCGATGATAATGATTGAAGGTCAAGACTCAGCTCACACCAAGTATACACATCTTAAAGATAGTAAGAGATGATTAGTTGTAGCCACTGAATCATCTTTCACTCTTGAATGAAAGATACTCTTAGAATCCTAATACATCAGTATGTAATTGTTGTCGAACCCACGGAGGATTCAGTCCAGTCTCGTTGCTGTCAAACCCATGGAGGATTCAGTCCTATCTCCTTGCTATCGAACCCATGGAGGATTCAGTCCAGTCTCATTGCTGTCGAACCCATGAGGATTAAGTCGAGTCTCTTGGATGTCAAACCCACAGAGGATTCAGTACAGTCTCATTGTTGTCAGATCCATGGAGGATTCAGTCCATTATTGTTGTTGTCTATCCCATGGAGGATTTGGTCTAGTATCCATGGTCTTCTAACCCACAGAGGATTCCAGTACGGCAGTCGTCCCAGTCATCATTGTGGTTCCTGCACGAAGCACTCTCGATTCCATGAGGGTTCGCTCCTCGAGAAAAAGGGGTTCAATACATCAACTATAATGAAGTCCAGAATTGGTGTATCTCGATGTTCCATCTCATAAAAAGGAACCTAACACGACAGACGGTGTGTCAATCGGACGCCCGGTCTGAGAGATATTGGCTTTTCCATTCTAGGGGCCCTGTTGGAGTTACGCTCTTTCCAAACCAGACCATTTTACAAAGTCATCCAAAACTCACTTATATTATTGAACAAGGGCCATCTCTTCATAAGGATACCATTTTTTTAGATGACACGTCGATCAAATGGGCAGTCTTAATGTTATTCACGTTTAAGTGAAAGAGGACCAGCCCGTCAAGCCCTGTGGGTCGGCGGGTCATCCCGACCTAGTTTGGCGGGTTCGACCCGGCATGGGGGTCAGCCCGGACCCGTGGAAAATGACCTGGTAGTGCGGGGCCTGACCTAGAAAGGTGTTTCCTAGCCTAGCGGGGCGCAGCCTAGCCCGCGACAGGGCGATCGGTGCGGGGGGGGGGGGGGGCGTGGCGCTTCGTTTTCCCGAACCGGCGGTGCCGAGCGGTGCCGCCCCTCCTCTCCGGCTGGCTGAAGTCAGCCGGTCTTCCTGGCGTGAGCAGCCTGCATGGGTGGGTCGTGGTTCTCCCATGCGGTGCCTGCGGTTGGCGCGGGCTCCTTCAACCCAGTCGGCAGGGAGTCAGCCGGTTCACCACCGAAGCGGCCAGCAGAGCACGCGCCGCAGTTCTCCAGCCCGATCAGCTACGACTGGCCAGTTCAGTTCATCTATCGAGTGTCCAGTGGATGCGGGCCACGGTTTCCAAAACGAAACTGCTGCACGGTCACCTCCTGTGGTTGTCGCAGACTCTGTTAGCCACCGCCTCCTGTCTCCACCACCTTCCGTTGCCGCCTTACAAAAATTCAAGAACCATCGGAGGGTTTTCGGGCCATGTTCGTTCAGCCTGCACCCTCTGCGTTAGGCAATATCAATTGGCGAAATACAATAGAAGCCTTCAACAAGAATGGAATATAATTTCATTCACGTAAAATTATATCAAACCCCTTACCTTCATTCTGATGCTCTCTTGTCCGTGTTGCGTGAAGAGGGTCTAAAGTTGACATCTATTCGTTGACGTCAGGGTGCATGTGAGGAAGAAGCGTAGTCGATGTTTCCTCACAGATGGTGTCTCCTCCCTCGACGCAGAGGAAGAAGAATAATTATGATGTTCCTCATGAGCATCTCCTCACGTTCTTTCCTTGGTTGTTGAGAGGATATCACTCCTCGTGTTCTTCGTTGGTGAGGGATGAAGCTCTCCTCCAATTCTCCAAAGGCTCCACCACCAAATATTTTCTAACCAATTTGATATAAAGGATACCCCAATATAATATAATTTCCATGCAATTCAAAACAATTCAAATGAATTTTTGACACCAAAAATTAATTAATGAAGTCATTAATTAATTATGTTGGCATACTTAATGAGCGGGAGGTGGAGAGGCTCCACAATAATAAATGAGGGGTGTTGTCTAAATAAATAAAGGGGGGGTGTTAATGGGGAGTGTAAAGGAGTTGATGGGAGGTGAAAAGGTTTTTGTTTTTGTGGCCCCACCACACTAAATCTTCACATGGGAGGTTATGTGAGGTGTGGGCCCCACCCCTAACTTCTTTTGGAGGAAATAACCACCTCTTAAAATAAAATTGTGTATCGCCACAACTTTATTTAATTTATGATAAATACCCAAATTATAACATTCATCCGGCATAAAACGGAATTTCGGTAAAGGCACCCTTAAGAGAATCCTAGTGATGCGAGTTCATCAGTTCCCTCAAATTTTAATTCCGATCACTGGTTCAAAAGATAGAAAAACCCACACTTACGTTTACTAAACGTACCAGAAAAAACATCAGAAATTGATTCCGGGCAAACCGGGCCTCGGAATCAGGTGCCGTCATCAGGTGCCGTCAGAAACCGCAGACTCGTAAAATTTTAAATTATTTAAGATAAAAAATTTCCTCGAAATTTCAAGGTCGTTACAATTAATTAATTTTAGATTAACTTTATATTGTATTATAATATTTGTTATATTTGGGTTTGAATACTATTTTGTTTCTAAAAACTGTTCAAAATGTATAAGAGTACACCATTTTAATTCATTAGAATAATCTTCAATGTGGTATATTTACAATTAAAGAATAGATTTTATATTTTAATAAATTAATTTTCATTATAAACACTATTATTATAATTCATTTAGTTAATATAGTATCAATTTTTTTCGAAAAAATTACAATTCTTTAAACCCTGCCTTTTCATGTCATGTGTGGGTTTTTTAAAGTTAATTTTTTAAAATCAATGAATGTAATATGTTAACAAGTATTATGTAATTTTAATTAAAGTAATTTATATTTTATAATATATTCAACAAAATTTTTTTACTAACATATTTTAGAAAATAGTAAAAAATAATTACTACGATTAAGGGAAAATATATATTTAGCCACAGTTAAACTAAAAAACAAGGGTTAAAATGACTAAAAAACTTGTATAAATTCTATTATATAGGAATATTTAGAGTTTATATATTTTTTCATATGTAATTTTATGTTATTCAATATTTTTTATATGAATAAATTTTGGGAGTGCAATTTACTATTCTCAAAAATTACTAGTGATCCACTCACACCACTTATAAAATTAAATCAACTTTACTCGTAACATAACTCACTATAAACCCATTACTTTATAAAATACCTAAAAACCATGTATATACATATATAAATCCAATATTTATCCTAAAATACTATTTTCCCTTAAATCCAACCATGGAATTCCTTTAGTGTAAACCAAATGAAGATACCAAAAGAAGAAGCAACCTTATTCAATGAGACTTTATATATTGGTTCTTCCACCACCCCATTAAATTATAATTAAATAATAATGATATAATATACTAAAAATATTACACAAAATTAGATTTTAGAATTTTAATTTTATAACCTAGAATATTTTCTTATTATGTGAAATGGGTTATATAAACATCAATCATGTGTTTGGTGGACTACAACCTCGTGGACTATTGTCCTTCATTTTCCCATTACCATATCCCAATGTTGGATATTTATATGGATATAATTTATATATATATTATATTTAAAATAAAATTATATTTTTTAGTGATTATTTTATATAAAACTTCTTAAATTATTTTTACATGGGGGGGTATGATATTGTCACTTGTGTTTAGGGAAGACTGCCGCCTCAAGAAGATATGTGATTTATTTTTTAATATTTTATTAAGTGGAAGGTCATAATGGTAAATATAATTAATAAATGTTAAATTAATTTAATAAAATTTGTATTAATTAGCTATTTATCATTAAAAAATTACCATATATCATTTCATTTCATACAGTTTTCCACTCACTAAAAATTATAACAACACTCATGAACGTGTCTACTACTGCTTTTATGAAGTGATGTGGGTCTATTTTCATCAAAACACCTCAAGAATGACATAAATATTTATATGTAATGAATTAATATGTTATGTTTTATATATTTATCATTATATTAATATAAACTAATACAAAACCACATTTCAAAATGATCATTGAAAATTGGAAATGGTACTCAAAAAAACATACGACCTTCGATCTCCATGATTGAAAAATTCGTCCTAACACAAAACCATATATTATTGTTATTCATAAAAATATAATTTAATTATAAATACGATAACATTTCCATTATTATAATTCAATATATGTTTAAATAATGGACTTTTTGACCATAGTTAAACTACCAATGTAATTTCTGACTATAAAACAAATATTTTAAGTTGATTCAATGTAAACATAATTGATTATGTAATTGTGAAAAACATGGAATAAATTGAAATATAAATAATAATAAACAATAAATGGTTATAAATATAAAAAATAATAAACATAAGTATATTATCCTTTATTATAAAGAAACACATGATAATTCTAATTAATGGTAAGGGACATTGTATCAATTTACATTATATGAGGCATATTAGGATGTTATACATGTATTATATATTATAAAGAGTATATAATTCTCATTGAAATGATATATTATTAAAATAAATATTATCATTGTATGTATTGTGTTTAATATTATTTTATAGGGCTTGTGATTAAAATATTTCAAAAGTGATATGGGGTTTCTTTAATAAAACATTTCATCTAATGATTTTCATTAGAATAATTATATTCTTTGTCCATGTCGATAAATTGAATTTAAAGAACTTAATATAGCTTTAATTGATTTATAAATCACATTTAATGTTCATTATAACTTCATTTTCAATTTTTTTTTAAAATTAATCTTTTTTATTTTCATTATAAAGAATAATTTGATGAACGAAAAAATTAATGTTCACTTTTTAACAGACACAACAATAATGACTTTTCCAAAACCAAGGTTATGATTTAATTTTTAAATACATTTAATGATTTCTTGGTTTACTCAATAAAATCGACCATATTTTCCCTTTATGGGTTTTTGGGTATTGAAAATGGGTTTTATAAGAAAATTATTTTTTATTCGAATGATTATTTCATGTGGGTTTGAATAAGTTATAAAAATAGTTTTATATGAAAATAGGGAATGATAAAAAAGAATAATTCATGATATGGTACATGATAATTATATTTAATTGGTGATCCTGATATAACATATATGAAGGGTTGATCCACGTTATATCTAAAAGAGGATCCCTATATATATTATATGGAGGTTTGATACCTATTATAGATCATGATAAATAGGTGAGAACGATATAGAATATATTAAGGGTGATCCTCGTTTTATATTTCAAATGCATTGGGTAATGGATATATTAGAATTTGGAGACATGGTTGTTATAATTAAAGGTAGTTTTAGTATGATTTATGAATATAATTCCCTATGATAACGAAATAGTGTTTTAATTTATTTTGATGTGATTTAATAGGTTCCTAAATGAATTTTTTTTGAACTTCTCATTTTGAATTAAAATATTTTATACAGTAAAAGCTAATTTATGGTAATGTTAAAATTTATATTATTTATATTATTTTTCACTGGAACAATAATTTTCATTATTTTTATATCCCTTATTATAATTTTAGTGGTAATACCACATTTAAAAAATCACACCTTTATTGGATGATAAAAGGATATGAAGAAGTCAATTTAAATATCTTTATGGTTTTAGATGAAATTAAATCATGATTTATTTTAAAAGTTATATATTATTGAAAAAATGATACTAATAAGAATTAAACACATTTATTTATATTATTTTTCAATATATTATTTATGACCTAATTATACAATACACTAAAATTAAAAATATCCTTGAAGTGAGATAAAGTAAATTAATTACTAAAACAATAGATGATAAAATAATCAAGGATGATTCATTATAGTTTTAGTCATTGTATAGATTATATAAATTTATAGTTTATGACATTGATAATCTATTACCATTGTATCATTTTACATTGCAGTTATGCTGAATTGAAATTAAATTTAATGATTTCCATGTTGATTTATCAAAACTATTTTTATTTAATAATGGTTTTTAGAGGAGCCTAGAAATATCTAGTTGGAAGGAACATATAGGAAAATATAATTCCAAGTCACCACTATGAGATAGACAGAATTGGAATATAATAGAATTATGTTGTGGTGGTAAGATAGAACATATTATAAATAGTGGTGTTGTCCATTCCTGGGGTAGAATATGATATACCATGACATCATCTTCATTTTTTGGAGAATTTCATGATGAGGTATTCACAATAATACAATATATCATATATTCATGTTGTAATTGGATGCTGGATTGATTCCTTAAAGAATATGTTTAATGTCACAGGATGTTCATAACGTCCAAAAGAAACTATTTTCATTTATTATTTCTAAGGTGAAGTGAATTAATTATGTTGTTTAGTTAAGAATTACAAATATAATTCTGATCTTGATTCCATTTTAATAGAAAATTTTAAGGATGTATTACATGATAAGTATTTCTCTATGGTTATTTTCCTATGTAAGGAAACACGATTTTAGGAATTGTTTCTAATAGATAAACATTATATAGCTTCATATGTAGAAAAATTGAAAATATTTTCTTAGTATGTTACATATTTTATTTGGGAATCTGATAGAAAGGTTTATATATTTTACTAAGGGATTATAAAATGATTAAAATGTGTACTTTCCCAATGATAGTTTAAATGTTATGAGAAAGTCATTTGTTGTTCTATGGAATTTGAAATACATTTTACTGACATGTATGGTCCTTGAGATGGAAATAGTATGAAAAGGTCAAGGAGTTAATTAAAAAGTAATGAAAAACTATAAATTCTATAGGTACAACCCCAAAATGTTCCATGTATGAAAAATAACATTGCATTGATTTTTTAATAGGATATGGAAGGTATTTTCAATGTGGTAAATTGGTTAATAAGGCTCATGAATATAAAAACTTTGGCATGAATAACCACATAATGAGCTCATCAATATCCTTCCAATAGTGAGGTTTTTTATTTTTAATTAGTCTGATCATTAGCATAAAATGTGTATGAGGTTAGTTGAATATGATATAAATCATCATTATCAATAAAAAAAGTGTAGATAATATTTTATATAATATTACTGTTAATGATTGTGTATCAAATAAAATAATGACAAGTATGATATTGGTTTATAAAAAATGATGCCAACTATTTTTTTTAACTCGTGATATTCAAATTTTTTTAATTATGAACAATTTTCATTTAAATTTATATTATATCTTAATTAATGCAAGGAAAAGAAATTAGGTAAAAAATTTGGTGGAATTATTAAATGGACCATTATTTATAGGAACACTATGGTTGTTATCATTGGTCTGTCATTTCATTAAAATTTCATTAAACTTGTTGTATTATTATTTGATATAATTCTTGGTATGATGTGTCTTTAAATTTACCATGTAATGATATATTTAAGAGATAGATAAGTTATATTCCATTATTGTAATATTATGATAATGTTCCATGATGTAGATAAGTTGATTCTAGGTAGTAGTGAAAGTCACAAGTCTTATATTGTTGAAATCAAAAGAACTATTCAAATTAATGATGTTCAAGAAGTAAATATATAAATTTATATTTTTTCTAATGATTTTTAATGTCTTATTTCTTATTATGATGTTGGGTCCTTTACTGACATTTAACCTAATGTGAATCTAATTTATAGACCCCGTTATCGAATGGATCATGTGAAAATTTTAGAATTTAAAAGGCAATTATAATAGTTATTTGATATGTAGTTCATACTACATATCACATCACCAAGGGTACTCCAATATTTTTGAGAAATATAATGATGGTTAAATGATACTTTTCATTTATTATATATCCTTGAATAACATCATTATCATGGAATGTATTTTTTCCCTCATATCGATTGTTAGAATAAATAACTCTAGGGTGATCAATATTTTTCAATGGTTTTCTTTATTTTGGGGTACCATCAGTTAAAAGTGATGAAAGTAAACTTTTCAAAGAATTTATTTTAGAATATATTTGTAAGCAATGTCTTGGTAGTTATTCCTTTTGGTCTTCCTAATTAACTAGCTGTATTTATAGACTTTATAAAATTTATTCATGAGTTCTTGAAAAAGTGTGTGGTTGTGTTCATTTATTAAATTTTTGTATATTGAAAATTTCATGGCTAAAACTAAAGACACATAAGGATTGATTATGATACATTAAAATAAAATAATTTATATGTAAATTTTATTAATTGTGAATATTGGTTCAAAAAAATTTATTTTTATTTACATGTTGTTCATTAATATATAATAACTATTGACCCCACAAAAACAATGTTATTAAATATATATAATACCCACAAAAAACATAGATATATGAATTTTCCTTGGATTGGAGGGTAACTATGTATGGTTTTTCAAAAAAATATCTTGTATTTTTATCTTGTAGAATAAGTGAAATCATTCATGTGTTAATATAATCATTAAAAAATAATGATTTTCATATTTTCAGAAACTAGATACAATCTTTCTAAATTATATTGTATTATCCCTACATTCTAGAAATAGTTAAATTTCCCTCTATGGGTATTATTTATTAAATGAACATGGACATGTCTTAATGAAGAGTGATTAGTTAATTGTTTATTCTTCACATTAGTTGAAACATCATGAGTCATGTTAAGATACACATTATTTCGAATTAGCATTGTTGTATTATATTTTAAATTATTTAGGCATAATTATTTATTGAATAATGTTTGAAATATATATTTATTAAAAAATATTGAATTATATATTTATATTGAATTAATTAAAAATCATTAAATGATGATTGCTGAAATTGATCATGGATTATGTTTGCATGATTCATTACCATGCAATAAAATAATATTATTTGGTTAATGTTATGAGTGTTGAAATAATTATACATTAACTATAATGTGTTTATAATGTGTCAATTTTTATAGTGGTGTGATGAAATTTTCCCTATAATTGTTTTATTTAGGTATATCATTTGTTTTATATATGGTTTTAGTGTATTCATCCTTGTTATAATAATTTATGAAAGCTCTGAAGGAAGATTAACCAATGTTAGAAAAGGAAGAATCTATTATGAACAGATATTTTTCTGATTTTAATATTGATAAAGAATGTATCTTTTTATTTAGAAGAAGATTACACATGCATTTTTCATCCTGGTTGAGGAAAGAGCTATTAGGATTAACTCCAAGATCTCTGTTTTTCATTCATCAGGGTAACAAAAAAATGCACACGTACCATCAAGAAAATTACTAGAATGATGGACTGAAAAATGTTATTATTGAAATTAATAATATGTGTCTGAATGTTTTGTAGGTGATGTCAGAACAACAATTAGTGAAGTTGATCCATCAACCTTTTATAGTTTTGAAGTGAAAATTGGAAAATATATCACTTGATTTCATGGTCAAATTGATAAATTCTTCTCCAGGAAACAATTTGATTCAGGTTATTGTATACCAACTAAAATATTCATCACATTTATTTCCCATTTGATTTAAAATTTTATTATAGAATATTTCTATACTATATCTATAATATATATTAAATTTATATAGAGTGCATATCATCATTAAATTTGACCTAATCCTATGTTCACATATTATTTTTTGAAAGGACATAAAAAATTTTTGGTTCTAAATTATATTTTAATACATCGATTATTTCATAATTAAAGGTACATTCTGAGTCTATGTATCACGACTAATTCCAGTGGGGAATGTTTTGTGACTCCCTAGGCATACCTCCAAATGGAAAAGGGAAGGAAACTATCACCGAGTAGCCTTGTCACTAACCTGGGATGCATTTATAGAATATTTGTAAAAACGCACACATCTCCATGCCAGAAAATTATGAAAACTAAAAACCACTATGAAACAATATCCATGCATACTCTTAAACCCAACCAACATAGTACAATGGAATGTAACGTGAAGAAAAGTAAAATAGGGTATAATATAAACCCCACAGAAGAATGATTCTTCAAAATAAAAATTTAAACCCATAAAAATATTGGTATTGGGAAAAATGCACAAAGCTATAGGGTCATCATGGCCTGTGTATAAATCACGGTTTCTAGTCAGTTTCGAAATGCCCAATAGTTCTGTATCCGATGACACGTGGACCTGCATTCCAAAGGCAGGTGTTCGCTGGGATATTTGGCTAGCGGCACTTAAGAACTCTCATTGTTCCAGAGGATGGGAAGTCGGGAACATCACACCCTTTTGAGGGGGGATTATTTCATTTTCTGGGACTCTCTTATATATTTAAGATGTATTCATATGTTCACGAATATTTAATTTATACCAAAGCATGGTATCCACGAATTACACTTGGTTTGCAATGGTTAGATAGATATATGGGTTCAGAATCATTTATGCCCCAAGGTTTACCATCCCTCGTTGGATTAATGATCCCAAGGATTCTGGATTCATTAAGGAAGCACTAGGAGTGGTGTGGTGAACCGATGTAAAGATATTCGGATCGATCGACTGCTGGGCTTGAACCTCAGGAAGGGTTACTCTGTACCATGCCTGGGAGACAGGGATCAAAGTCCACATTGTTCGAATTTAGAGTGTCGGAGAACTAATTTTAATGTGGACATGGGGGTCTGATGGTGATCGGGATTGAACCTCATGGAGGCTTCCTACGTATCCTTGTGGTAGGGAATAAAAGTCCTCGTAGTTTGCATTGGAGTGGGGCATACGCTCTGAGGCTGCTCATGGTAATGGGTTGGGGCTTATACTCTGAGGAGGCCCATGGTGTGGACTAGAGATTACACTCTGAGGAGGCCCATAGTATGGGATTGGGGCTTACACTCTAAGGAGGCCCATAGTAAGGGAATGGGGCATACACTCTTAGGAGCCCCAAAGTAATGGATTGGCATGGTTGATTCTTACTCTAAGCCTACATGAGTCATGCTCGGTGTGAGAAACAAGAGGCAGCAGGGACCATACGATCACATCGCGAATGGTGCATTTGTGGGAAGTTGATTAGGTCTTATGAATAGAAAGAACACATAATGTCGGGGCTTACTCTGAGATGGATGCTCATAGTGACAAAGCACAACGGGAGAGGGACTTGGCTCCAAATAAGGACAGAGCAGCACCATTCCCACTATACCCTTCCTTGGGCATGGCCATGGGGAAGTACAGAGGTGAATGGGGGATTCCTTATGATGGGTATCCCGCCATGCCCCAATGACTGGAGAAGTGGCCTAGTACAGATAAGTGGATGGGCAGAAAAAGGACTCCCGAGCTCGGATTCTGCATTACCGTGGGAATGTGAACCCATGAATGTTTCATAAATATTCTGAAGGGATGGATCAACCCATTCTCCCCTACATACCATGGGTGTGTGAAATCAAATGGCGTGCTTATGCGCCTGACATTTACATCACACGGGTCTGGTGGATCCGCTGGAGACCTCAGCTCGGGGGTCGATGAATGGGACAATGAGTGAGCTGCGGAGGATCAGGCCGGATTGGGAGGATTTTATCTGGATTGAGGAATGGGATCTCCGATGGATTTGGTGGGCCACATGGGTGTATGAGTAGTGGCGCCCTTCATGTAGGGAGGTAGTACGCGGCTAGAGAGGCCTTCCACGAACCAGGTTGGTCCACAGACTGATGGGCATCCCATGAACCAGGGTGGTTCGCAGCTTGGTGGGCATCCCAAGAAATAGGGTGGTTCGCGGCTTCAGGTTCGGCCCACGTACCAGGTTGGTACACGGAGGGATCCATGCGAGCAGCAGCGGCCAAGGCCGATGCTGGTCGGGAGTTCATCGGTCGGGGCTTCGCCCGCGTAGGAGGGTGCTACGTGGTGCACCGGATTGGAAAAGGGGTATAAACTACCTGGTCCATGATGAGTTCATTTACGGAGTGACCATGGTTATCTATCATCTTTTATTTGTTATTTTAAGTTCGTGGTTCACCAACTTATTATGCATTTTCAGTTCCTTATTAATTCTCTTAGAGCTTCATACCTGTTCTGGTTCGCAAACTGGAACATTGCTGTTTGTGAAATCCTATGCTACTTCCTTCGAAATTCTTCCACCAGAATCTGGTCGATCTCTCAGAATTCTAATTTTCATCATCCCCATCATCCCCATTTTATAGAGATGGTAGAGATATATATTTATGGTCATGTGGAACCTTTTGTGGAATCCCATGATCAGAAAACAGTTTTATGGATGACTTGGACAATCCACATCTTGTGGGGGCATTGAATCCATCTCCCCCTTGAACCAAATCAGCCTCGGTGAGTGGTTCGTGGCCATGCAAGGTTCCGGCTCCATTCTGTGAAGGACAGGGGATGCGGTCTGGGCCGTTCGATGTGGTCTGCGGCTGGGGCTATTCATGACGGTGGACCGGTCTTGTTCCCATCCTACTTCGCGCCCGCAGATGATCTCCGCCTCCATTCCACGAACGACAACGGTCCGCGAATGGTGTGCTTCGCGGAACCGGCCACATAGAGTTTTCATGGGACCAGTCTGCAGACCGGTTCAGCTTGTTCCATCCTTTGAGTATTTCCCCACCATTTCCAATTCTTTTGGGGAGTAATTGGGTGGAATCTCTCTTGGATTAAAGGGGATTCTCATTCTCCTTTTCGGATTTTTCAGGACCCAACACATGCCCCCATCAGAATGGGGTCCGATCAAAATGAAGAGTATGCCATTCTGATGGGGAGTGGTCCTGAGACATGGATGGTTTTTGGTAGATTAGTGGACCTAGTAGGGTACCACGCCTATAAATACGGGGGCCCTTCCTTTTTCTTTTACCCAATTCTTCGTAAAACCAGAGCTCTCTTGTTTTTGCCTCATCATGCTCAATCCTTCACGAAATGCCTCATCCTCGAACCAGATGCCATTTCTATGAACCATTCCTCATTTGCGGTCTCCTTCAACCACAGACCAATCTCGAGATGTGAACTAACACTTTTAAATATTTTAAAAAGTAAGTCACGACGAGCCATGTAGGAACTTTCTCTGCGGATTTGACGATACGCAGACTGAAATATTCCAAATTTTAAAAATTTCTAAAGTCCTCCAAATATTATTTATTTAAATACAGGATTATGATTTCGTGGGGAAACATGGTTCGCATTTTTCTGGCCAACGCTTTGTGGGCCAGGGTGCCATGGACTTCTTTCACGCAAGTTTGGTTCATGTGATGCATTCATCACGAACCACATTTTGAGGCATGCTCAGGGACCATGCTATGGAGGCTCCTTGACTGAATCCTTAGCCATATATATGTTATTTTTTCTAGATTTTATTATTCTGGACTAACCTTTTTCCTGGCTATTATAATTTAGGGAGAAAACGTGGTTCCCCTCTCCCTACACCCATGCATGTTGCTGAGTCTCTCCCAATTAGTGCAAGTAGGCATCTAGCTATGATTCGTAGAGCAGAGAGCATCGAAGAGGACCCTAGTCAGTCCATCATTCCTGATGATGGTGTCTTGAAGGACATGATCTCCCCTGACCTCCTGGGTTATCCACTATCAAATCGACTCCTGCTTTACGGCATCAGACTTCAA
This sequence comes from Viscum album, assembly GCA_963277665.1. Classification (NCBI taxonomy): domain Eukaryota; kingdom Viridiplantae; phylum Streptophyta; class Magnoliopsida; order Santalales; family Viscaceae; genus Viscum; species Viscum album. The sequence continues at coordinate 1,720,152,994 of OY728130.1, forward strand.
GACGACGTCACTATTCCCCTCACCTTCTCAGGTCTTCTGTCACCATGCTTGGAAGCATCGCCGATGTTCATTCAGGCAATCTTTGCCCAAATGGGGGATATAATTTCTGGTCCTAATCTGAATGATTATTTCATATTAAGAGGCTCTGTTTAGACCCAAAGCGATCAGTGCATTCAAGACATCTCTTAAGAAGCTGTCTTCATGAATTATCCCTCCATAATCAACCTTAATCGGGTGGATCATAATGCGGGGTGGATTCCTAGGTGGGATATTCGGTCTAGTGGTATTTTCTCAAATGAATGGGGCTGGACCTTCTGGGCCCACCATCATTTTCGGGAATCTCCCAAGTCACTAGTAGTGGTAAATTTATACTTCATAGTGTGGGCCTCCCAGTTCGTTGTTTACCCACCATCTTTGATCCTTCTTGAACTGCTCAGTCACTGGTGCTCGAGAACTAATACTTTTCACCTAGACCATGGTGAATTTGGAATTAGCATGTGTACATCTACCAATTCGAAGGGCTTCCGATCATCATTGAGATGTATGACGAGTTTCTTCCCACTCTGTACATGTGGGACGATGTTGAACGGGTGCTTTCATTGGTGTGGGAACTGCTGGTTATGGCAGAGCGATCACTGGGTCAGGCCTTGCGTGTCCACTCTCTTATTTACTATTGCACATGGATAAGGTTATTTATGAACACCACTGGACCTGTGATAAAGATCAAGCACCCAAAGAATCATCCTTCTCAACAGTCATGAACCATCCCAGGTTCCTACTGGGTGGTTCTGGAAACGGGCGACTACCTTTAATGGGGTTACAAGGTGCACCCCGATGTGCCGCCTATGCTTAGACTAGTATATCTGTTTGCTATGTTTTTGAGTGGTTGACTATTCGTTTCTCGGGATATCAACCCGGGAGTTAGATGTTGCACCTTAATGATGGTAGTTGAATTGGCAGAGGGTGGCCCGATGAACATGTTCATGCCCACATTAGCTCGTATTTATGAACTACTGAGCCACATGTAGGAGGGAAGGTCACCCTATCATTTGAGTTGGCCATTCCAATTCTTATACAGTTGTATAGAGAATCATTTTCGTTGTTATGAGTATTTTCATAACACAGTCATCCCACTTTCTTCTTTTCGGACTACCCTACTTAATTCAAGTGGGGTTCGTCTGAAGTCCCTCAATTTCGACGAAATCATTGAGCTTCTGAGTGATTTCTCCCAGTGGTCTTTCACTCTCTACCCCACTACTTCCAGCATCATGGTTGAAAACCGTAAGGGGAGTCTGGTGGAGAATTCTTACATGATTTCAATGCGGGATGGGTTTCTGTCCGCGCGGGTTGACGTGGTTTATATGTGCGAGTTGTATGACCCCCCTTCATTGTTATGGATAGTTCAGTTGTATGAAACAACATGTTTCCCTTCCTCATCCTCAGGCTCAAGGAATGCACCCACCCACTCTCCGTCAATGGTTGTGGATGCTGACGCCGGAAGGATCTGACACAAGAATTCCCTTGCCTAGCGTAGGAGCGACTGCCAGCCCATCCTTAGAGTATGTAAGGATGTAGGTAAAACATTATACAGATGGAATTCTGGGGAAGGTTGTATGACATGTTCCAAGATCAGGAAATATCATGGTGGTTGTGCCCACTATGATTTCCTCATCGGCTCTGAGGGAGGATCGACTGATGGCTCGTCAGTCAAAGCAACTCAGGGTATTTTCCTCTCCTATCCCCTCTGTGACCGAAGTTCAGATGGAACCAAACATCATGGATGTGGATGTGGATGACCCTATAGCTTCGGGTCATAGTGAGAGAATTCCTTAAGTTTTACCGGATAATACTGGACTCAGCAACTTGGTTCCCAATCCCAAACTAGGGTTAGAATCTTCTGGCCTTCCAGTTTCAGAACCATTTTATAGCATGCACATGTCTGTGCTGATCGCAATGCTAGATTTCTTTCTCATACTATATAGCGAGGATACCAATTATCCTCTTGTCCTAGCGGAACACTGAGCAATTTTCAGGTGGGCCAGGCCCCAGATTTGTGAGATTGTTTCCGATACTCCTCTAGCTGGGATGACAACTAAAACTGAAGCTCTCATAAAACTCTTCCTATGTTTGGTGTCAGGTGGATTTGAAAATTTGCAGTTCCATTCTCTATATTACCAGGATTTCATGGCAAGTGAGAATGTCACCACTAATGAACTCAAACTTTCCCACCTCGCTGCCTCTCATTGTGAGACCCGAGCCCTAGAGGAAGCCATGATAAAGCTCTATCAGCTGATAGCGCAGGAGGCGAGCTCTCGAGATCAGGTGGTTTTCCATTCCTCTAGGTTGCATGAATGTGAAGTATGGGGAGCGATGCTGAGGGATAAATTGTTGACTACGACTAGTCACAATGAAGTTACTAGGAAAGGGATCAACGACCTCTAAACAACAGTAGAGCATACTGGTTCAGTGGCTGAGGTTGAGGCCCGGTATAAGGTCATGCTGGAGAAGACTTGCAACAACCTCCATCATACGTTTGATGATATAATAGAGAGAGTGAGCCAGACTCCTTTTTAATGATTATATACACTATTATATACTCTTTTTTCCATACCCCCCCTTTGCTGTGGGGGGAGAGGCCCCAACTTGTAGAAATCCTCTCCCTTTTTTGTCCAACAGATTATAATCTCTGTCCATATTTTTTTGCAGTAAAATTTTATTGTTACTATAACAATTGTTATGTAAATAAAAACTCACTATTTCAAAAAGTAATCATAACTCTGTAAAACAAACTCTAAATTTTTCATGGACCATGGGATCCAGCGAACACAGTTTGACTATTGCTAGGGTTTTGTGGAAAAACCCCCACAAACATTTTGTCTTTTCTTATTAATGACCTAATATTTCCTGTTCCCATTTAGTTGGACCCAGCGGTTATGGACTAAATTTTCTTAGGTCTCACAATTCGGGTTTTCGGCCTAAAAGGCTTTATGCCTCTTCTTGTGAGCGGTTTAATGTCTCACCGACAAGGCTATCAATACTAATGTTTTTGGTCGAACAGCTTTGACCAGATAAGGTGGGTCGAGGTCCCCGATGATATTTTGGTGATTAAAAGACGTCTCTATATCCTTTAGATGCATGTGGGGGTAAAAGTGTGTTCATATTTGAACGGCATGAAGGGAATGTATCAAGGCATGGGAGTTTTATCGGAGTATAAATGTAGTAATAATATCACTTAAGGAACTCCTTTCTTTGGTAGACGGGCCAGGGACGATCAATATACAGAACCGCCGAGGGCATGGTATGCATAATCTTGAAAAGGTGTCCTTAAGTCAATGACTCTCCATTTATGATGGCCTAAGGACTTCATGGATGTTCGATTTATGAAAACCACCATGGGTGGCTTGGAGAATTATGGAATCCACCAGGGGTGGCTCAGAAAGGGAATGTGACGTCTGAAAAAGTTTGAGAATGTCTATATTAATAATTAGTGTGGAATCAGTGTCCCTGTCGTACACATATATCTAGAATAAAGGATTGATGGAGCTTGGCATAGTTTAAATTCATGCAGTTGGGACATTCTTCAAAGTGAAATGGCTTCTCCTGGTTCTCGGTAATCTCGTCAGAGACGTTCCTCTATATTCAAGAAGGGTTGTGAAAGATGCAGGTAAACTGTATCTCATTGGGTTTTTGAATCACGGGATGGACATGAGTGCTCAAAGTCCACGAGGTAAACTGAGAGAAGCAATGCCTAAGGAAATCTTGCCTTTGGTAGATGAGCCAGGGGTGATCAATATGGAGGGTTTCTGAGGGAATGGTATGCATAGTCTTAAAAAGGTGTCCTTGGGTCAATGATATCATTCTCCCGATAGCCGAGCAACTTCAATAAAGTTTGTGATTCGGGACCACCGGGGGTGGTTTAGGATAGTTCGACTCTTTCTGAGTACCGAGTATGGTTTATGAGGAGAGGGTGTCTGGATATGGGAGACACATGTATGCTAAAATTCTTGAGAATGGGTGAAGTCCTCTCTTCTCATGATGGTGTGAGAGGGTGGTTTGTGAAGGTCTGACCCATGCACTGCAGAACAGAGAAAAGTCTACGTTCCTTACTAAACCCATGACAGGTTTGGACATGTAGTTTAACATTATGTGGTAGAGATGGCTTCCATACAGTTTAACATCATCCAGTAAAGACAAGGAGAATAATTAAACGATGTTGTTCAGTTTAATGTCATGCAGCAAGGACAAGGGAATTTTTAAACCAGTGAAAATGCTTGTAGTTGGAGGCATTTACCAGAATGTTTAATGCTTGGACTTTGCATATTTATTCCAATCGGCCAAGACGTTCCATGCAGTGTAACGTCAGGTAGTAAGGAAGTAGTTTCCAAAGATTCTCTTGATAAGAATATAACTGGGCTTGAACACCTCAACATTCCCAAGACATGGAGAGGGGTTGATGGTGTAAATCATGGTTCTGGGGCTTCATGGATCAGGAGAAATGAGAAGAGGGCTCTGATTCCGGTAACCATACAGAGCTAAGTAAAGAACCGCCCGATGAAATCTTGCCTTTGGTATATGATCCAGGAGATATCAATATGTAGAGCTGCTGAGGGAATGGTATGCATAGTCATGAAAAGGTATCCACGAGTCGATAAGTTTCCACTTCTGATGTCCGTGAAGGGTTATGATGATCCACAATTGTCCGGGCCACGATTTCTGTTATTTGGTAAGAAAATATTTACATATTTCTGTTATATTCGGTCATGGTTGTTGTTAAAGCTTAGACGGCTCCCTATTCCGAGTTATCTTGCGTGTGGGGGTGCACCATCACTCCATGCAGTTTAACATCATGTGGTAAGGACAAAGTACTCCTAGATTAGCGGGAATAGAGTTCGGACCATTGGGAAGCTATTTCTGTAGTCACTCGAAGGATAACTGAGTTACCATGTTTCGATATACTCTGAAAAGGGTGGGGGATGAAGGTTTTAAATTGTAACTCTGAGGTTTCCTAGATCTTAATGTGTGGTGTGGGGGCTCTGAGGCCGATAAGCGTACAAAGCTAGGAAGAGTACTGACTGAGGAAATATTGCCTTTGGTTGATAAGCCAGGGGCTATCAATATGCAGAGCTTCTGAAGGCATTGTATTCATATTCATGCAAAGTTGTCCCTAGGTCAATAAATTTATACATCAGATGGCCATGAATGATTATGAAAACCCAAGATTTCTCACTGTACATAGTTCAACATATGGGGATAATGGTGTCCGAGCATACAAGAAACATCTTCACTTCAACTGTTCATTGAGTCAAAGTATCCTAGCTGTGGCTTGATGTTCCTAGATGCAGGTCTTCATGTGAACCACTGGTGGATACATAGGATAACAAGTTAGGGATACCCTGGAAATTTTTGGATGTGAAAAGGGGGGTTAACTTGTAAGCCACATCACCATAAATTTCTGGATCGGGAGATATGATGTGGGGGCTCTGAGGCCGGTAGGCGTATGGCTCTAGAAAGAGTATCGCCAAAGGAAAACATTCCTTTGGTAGACGGGCCAAGGTCTATCAATATGCAGATCCACTAAGGTCATGGTATGCATGGTCATTCAAAGTTGTCCACAGGTCGATAAATTTCCACTTTCGATGGTTGTGAATGGTTATGAAGATCCATAATTATCAGGGTCATAGAGTCTGATGTATGGAGAGGATGCATCCAAATGCGCAAGAAGTATTTCTATATCGCTTTTCCATATATATTGGGTGGGTTGAGACAAAGTTCGTGAAATATTTACGTCATGTGGTGAGGTCGCGGAATACACCCCATGGAGTTCTGGTCCGTACACGGGGGAAAAGGGAATTTTTATCTTCTTATCCATGCAGTTTAACGTCATGTGGTAAGGACGAAAAATACACCATGTGTAGGTATGGTCTATACACGGGGTGAAAAGGGAATTTATATCTTCTTATATGTGCAGTTTAACATCATGTGGTAAGGAAGAGGAACACACCCCGTGCATGTCTGGTCCGTACACGGGGGAAAGGGAATATTTATCTTCTTAACCATGTAGTTTACGGTCATGCAATAAGGATGAAGATTACACCCCGTGCAGGTTTGGTCTGTACATGGGGGAAAAGGTCATTTTTATCTTCTTATCCATGCAGTTTAACATCATGCAGTATGGATGAGGAATACACCCCATGTAGGTCTGGTCCGTACACGGGGGAAATGGCATTTTTATCTTCTCATCCGTGTAGTTTAACGTCATGTGGTAAGGAAGAAGAATACACACTGTGCAGGTCTGGTCCATACATGGGGGAAAACGGAATTTTTATCTTTTTATCCATATAGTTTAACGTCATGCGGTAAGGGAGAGGAAGAAACTCCATGCAGGTCTGGTCCGTACATAGGGGAAAGGGCATTTTTATCTTCATATCAGTGATGTTTAACGTCATGCGGTAAGGACAAAGAGTACACCCCATGCAGGTCTTGTCCTTACATGAGGGAAATGGAATTTTTATATTCTTATCCATGCAGTTTAACATCATGTGCTAATGACTAGGAATACACCCCGTGCAGGTCTTGACCATACATGGGGAAAAGGGGCATTTTTTCAAAATGGCTAGGCCAGGACACAGAGTCCAAGCGTCACTGTGTATCTTGGGAGGGAAGGAATCAAGCCTCGCATACTTCTTTCAATGGAGTACACCCTGTGCAGGTCTGGTCCATACACATTGGAAAGGTGCATTTTTGAAAACTCCAATTTGAAGGGGCGTCTAGGTCAAGATGGGGAACCTTGGAATCACTACATATTATGCACATGCATGAATCAATCCGTACGTAGTTCTCTTCAAAATACACCTCATGGAGGTTTGGTCCGTACACGGGGGGAAGGGGGAATTTTTAACTTTTATTTGAGGATGGCTGGGCCAAGGTGGGGGACCCTGGCGTTACTACGTATCATGTGAGGTCATGAATCAAGACACAGGTAGTTCTCTAAAAGGAGTACACCTCGTGCAGGGCTTGTCCATACATGGGGGAAGGAGAAAATTTTTTTATTTCATTTGGGAGTGGTTGGGCCAGGATAGGGGATCCCGGTGTCGCTACGTATCCTGAGAAGGAAAGAATCAAGCCATACGTAGTTCACTGAAATAAATTACACCCCGTGCAGGTCTGGTCCATACACAGGGAAATATGGAATTTTTTTAAAAAAAATATTTTATCTGTGCTGTTTAACATCATACGGTAAGGACGAGGAATACTCCCAGTGCATGATCGGTCTATAAATGGGATTAAAGTGCATTTTTTAATCTATTTTGGGGATGGATGGGCCAGGATTTAGGACCCTGGCGTCGCTACGTATCCTCTACAGGGCAGGAATTAAGCCGCACATAGTTCTCTGAGATTTGTGCAGTTTAACGTCAAGCGGGGAGGATGAGATACTCTTAGTTTAGGATCATATAGTTTGGACCATTGAGTGTTTGTCAGTTTAACGTCCATCAGCTTGGATGATAACTTCTTTTAAGTATGCCGGTGATGGTGGAATGTTCCTAATTTGGGGTTATAGGGGTTTGACCTTTGGGTTCTTGGCATCTTAACATCATGAAGATCGAATGATAACTGCTTTTAATTATGCCGGTGAAGGCGGAAAGCTCTTAGTTTAGGGTCATTGAGTTCTGATCATTGGGTGCTTGGTAGTTTAACATCATTCAGCTCAGATGATAACTACTTTTAATTATGCTGGTGAGGGCATAATGCTCTTAGTTTAGGGTCATAGTGATCGGACCATTGGGTGCATTGCTGTTTAACATCATACAGCTCAGACGATAACTGCTTTTAATTATGCCGGTGAGGGCGGAATGCTCTTAGTTTAGGTTCATAGAGTTCAGACCATTGGGTGATTGGCAGTTTAACGTCATGCAGATTGGATGATAACTTCTTTTAACTGTGCAGGTGAGGAGGGAATGCTCTTAGTTTATGGTCATAGAGTTCGGACCATTGGGTGCTTGGCTGTTTAATGTAATGCAGCTCAGATGATCACCACTTTTAATTATGCCAGTGAGGGCGGAATGATCTTAGTTTAGGGTCATAGAGTACAGACCGTTGTGTGCTTGACTGTTTAACGTCCTGCAGCTCGGACGATAACTGATTTTAATTATGTCGGTGAGGGTGGAATGCACTTAGATTAGGGTCATAGAGTTCAGACCGTTGGGTTCTTGGCAGTTTAACATCATGCAACTCAAACGATAACTTCTTTTAGTTATTATATGAAATTTTTCTTCATAAATATCGCATTTGTAGGAGTGGTGGTTAACTACCCATCCATGGAGATGGGGAATATGCTCCGTTGGAGTAGTCCTTCTGTATAACATATGGTCCCTCCCTCTTGGCCTCCATCATTGGAGGTTTCTTTCCGGGTATCATAGGGGTCCGGGGGATGAACACAAATTCTCCTTCTAAGAAAGGCCAAAGACGAGCCTTTTTATTAAATGCTCATGCAATCCGATTATGGTATACTTCCATATGGTGCAAAGTCTGCAACAGCTTCTCGTCTAGCTGCCCCAAATCACCTAGCCTCTTTTATGATTACTCATCATCAAATAACTAATCATAAATGGAAATATGGAGCGAGGTCAATTGGAGCTCAATGGGTAGGATTGCCTCTGCTCCGTATACTAATGAGTACGGAGTAGCCCGAGTGGCAGTGCAGATTGTGGTTTGATAAGACCACAATTAATGGAGGTGTTTATCCGGACATGACTTCATGTGTTTGTCCACCATTTTCTATAGAATGTTGGATAGGGTCTTGTTGGAAGCCTCTATCTGTCTGTTGGCCACTGCATAGTAGCGCGATGAGTAGTTAGCCTTGACACCATACTCTTGGTATAGTATCTCCAATTCAGCAGAGCAGAAGTTGGTGCCGTTATCCATAAGTATGGTATGAGGGAACCCAAATCTGGTGTTGATATTTGTTTTTACAAAGCAGACAATGATTCTTGCCCCGACATCCTTAAGGGGTACAACTTCTTCCCATTTGGAAAAGAAGTTGGTTGTCATGAGGATATACTTCAGTTGTTTGGCTGTGGTGGGAGGATATTGTCCCATGACATCCATTCCCCAGACGGAAAATGGTGAGGAGTACCTAGCCTGATGAAGTAACTCCGGGGGTTGGTGTATGAAGTTTTCATGAATTTGGAATGAGTGGAATTTTGTGGTAAAGCACTCGCAATCTCGGGCCATAGTGGGCTAGTAGTACCCAAGCCTTCAGACGTAATGGGAAGGCTTGTACCTCGGCTGATGTGCTCTACATACTCCGGCATGCACTTCAGTCATAATGATGGTGGTTTCTTCTTCATCAATGAATCTGAGGAGGATTTCGTCAAGGCCTCGTTTGTATAGGACCTCTTGCTGACCCACACCACCATATAGGACAAAATTGATTTTCCTTCTCCGTATTTGCTCTCGTTCTGCCCATTCTGATTAATGTTCTCTGCATTGAAGGTAGTTTGCAATGGGGGTCATCTAGCCGGTGGCGGGAGAATATGGATTTCTGATAGGACTAACTTCGTTGATCTCTTCTATCTTGGACTGAAAAAACGGCAAGACCATTCATCCATGAGAAATACTATTGACCATTTCATCCCGGTCTGGGTCGGCTAGGTTTGAGTCGACGTTGGATAATGCATCGGCCTAGGCATTCTGAGACCGGGGAATATAGGTCAATGATGATTTTGTGGGGAATTCTGCCATTAACCCTCATACGAAGTCACATTGGGTAATTAGCTCCTCCTTTTTGATATCATAGTCACTATTGACTTTCTTGATGACCAGTTCCATGTCCCCATTGACCTTATGGTGTTGTACTTGTGCCTGGAGTGTGAGCTCCTCGCCTGCAATGAGGGCTTCATATTCCACTTTATTGTTCATACATCCTTCTGACAGGAGGAAGGAATAAGGGTAAACTTCCTTTTCCAGGGACATGAGTATTATCATCAAGCCCACCATGTTAAATTTGGGATCTTCCATTCTTTTCCCGGTTGAGCTTCAGAATGCGCCGTCGAAGTACATTTCTCATGTTGGGAGCTCCTCTTGAAACATGAAGATGTCTTTTTCGGGTAGCTCGACGTCCGGTACGACGATCCCTTTTGATGGATGCTCTACCAGAAAATCTGCTAATGCCTGGCCTTTGATGGCCTTCTGAGGAACAAACTGGATGTCGAACTGCTGCAGTACGACTACCCATCGGGATAAGTGCCCGGTCAGCATCAGGCGGATAAGGATTTACATGAGCGGGTTATTATGGGAGACCAAATGGAATTCATGATGCTGAAATTAATTTCTCAACATTTGAAATGAAAAGACTAGAGACAAATATCTCTTCTCGATTTTTGATATCAATTTTCAGCATCAATCATGGTTTGGTTGAGGTAGTAGTGACTGTTTTCACTGCCGGTGTAATTTTTCTACACGAGGTAGGCTCCCAGCGACCGCTCTAGGACTGTCACATATAGGATGAGGGTTCTTCCTTCAACTGGGGTCATGAGAACCAGTGGTCTTAAGAGGTACTTCTTTAAGCTATCGAACGCCTCTTGGCATTCATCTGTCCATCGTTCTGTGACTCCCTTCTTCATTAAACTTGTAAAGGGAAAACATTGGCTAGCCAGGCTGGCAATGAATTCCCTGATGTTGGCCAAGTTCTCTTGTAATTCTCTCAAATCGGTGAGATTACGGGGGGTGGTAGGCTGAAGATAGACTTTTTCTTTTCAGGGTCACCTTCGAAACCACGATAGCGTACGACGATGCCAAGGAATTTCCCTGAGGTAACCCCGAAGGCACATTTCAAGGGGTACATCTTTAGACTATGTTGTTGAAGTTTGTTGAAGATGGTCTCAAGATCTGATAGGTGATATGAGCATTGTCTGGATATAAATACCAATTCTTCTACTTAGAATTCAACGAATCTCCCCAGGAATGGTTTAAAGATAAAATGTATAGTGCATTGATATGTGGTGCCAGTGTTCATGAGACCAAAGGGCATGACCCTGTAACCGAATACTCCTTCTGGGGCCCTGAAGGCAGTGGTTTCTTTGTCTTCTTGAGCAATCCTGATTTGATTATACCAAGAATAGTCTTCCATGAAGGATAGATCCTCACACCCCACTGTTTCATCGATTAATAACACGGTGATCGGGACCAGGAAATCATATTTCGTGCAATTATGATTGAGGTATCTGAAAGCAATGAAAATTCGGATTTGTCCATTCTTTTTCATGATGGGTATGATTCTGGACAACCAGATGAGGTACTTGACCACTCGAATGAATCCTGCATCAATGATATTATTGACTTCAGCCTCTATTTTGGTAGCATGTGAGGGGTGTGTCCTTATGGCAGCTTGCTTATATCCCAGGTGGCCTTCTGGCAGACCTAAGTGGTGTGTTCCCACATCAGGATCAAGTCCCGAAATTTCCGTGTAATTTCAGGAAAAGACATCCCAATGTTTCCTCAAAAAAGATCTATATACCTTTTGCCCCTCGGGTGACATGGATGCGCTAAGAAGAATGGGCCTCGGGTCATCCTCGGTACCCAGGTTTATTTCCCTGATCTCGTCCACCGTGATGGAGATGCCTTCCTCAAATACGGGAGGTGAATCCCTAAGATCCTTATCCTCTTCTACTCCCAAATCCTCATCTTCTTGATCTGAAAAGGGGTGAGTTTCCACCCCGAGCTCTCGGGGGTTTGAGGGAAAGGCATCGTGGGAATCCATGCTTGAGAATTCGTCCCCAGATTGTGGTTTTGCAGACTTTCCCACATTGTCATGCTCGACTATTATGGATGATGTCATGAAGATAGCTGAGTGGGTGTCCAAACATGAATCCCTACTCTGAATGTGGTTTATGGGCAGTATGTAGTCTCTGCCATGCTATCTGAGGTGTTCGTCAAGAACCACTTATAGGCCATTTGGAGCGGGGATCGAGTCGATACCATCAGTCAAAGGTTTCTTCCACTTTTTCTCATAAAACCCATCGTCAATGTAGTATTACTTGGAGAGCTCGAAAGGGGATTTGTCAGCATGCAATGTCAAACTTTTCCCATTGACGTAGTACATAATACACTGGTGGTAGGTTAAAGGAACAGCCATGTGCTTATGGAGCCACGACCTTCACAACAGGTCATTGAATGTTGTGTTTTGTCAAACCACCAGGAATTCTGAATAGGCCACAAAATCGCCACAATGGGTCATTAGCTTAATTTGTCCCATTGGCTTCTGCTCACTCTTATCGTAACCCAGCAGAGTTGTGGTCGAAGGTATTAAATCACCCTCACTATAGCCAAACATTCAGAGTGTCTATAGGGAAAACAGGTTAAATCCAGAGCCATTTCCAATAAAGAATTTTCAGATCTCAACATCATCTAGTGTGGCAGACACATATAGTGGTTTTATGTGTCCCTTCATGATGGCATCTTCATCTAGATCGCTGAAGGAAATCACTGCATTGCATTTAGGCAAGCCAGTCTTCATCTGGTAAATCTCTCCGGTAGCTACCTCGGCTTGAAACTCTTTGGGGCTGTGCAAGGCTTCTATATGTGTCTCCCTGTGGTCGGCTGACAAACCCAGGGTGTCCAGGATCGGTAGTTTGTCTGGTACCGACGCCGGATGCTTAAGGATGTCGTATTTCTGTTCCAGAAGCCGAAGCTTCTCCATTGGTAGGAGAGTTTTAGAGAGAATCTTGGGAGTTGAAATATGTGATGAGAAGTGACCAGCTGTGGGGTTAGATGCGGATGATGTCAACTTGTTCTGGGGACTCGGCCTTTCCAGTCTATTACTGCACACTCGTTTGATAGACCTGTGCTCCTTCTATGATGGGTACCACACAATGACGGGGGAAGAGTGGCCACTTATGGATGGGGAGGGATGTTATTTCTCCTTCTGATTCCATTGAAGGGATCTCCCATGGGTTTCTACGATATTAACAGTTCGGGCTGAGTTCCAACCGTAGGGTTGGTTTCGATCGCGACTACGCCTTCCATGATATCCCATTCCTCTACGATTTTTTCTTCCCAGCTCCTCATATTGGGATTTTGGTTTCATAACCATACCCTTCTTCAGGGTACTATTCCATATGATGGATGATGTTGATGGAGAAAAATATTGGTTCTTCATCCTCTGACAGGTCAACCTGGTCGGTTGTCCCTGATGGTGAAATTTGGTGGGTCTGTGCCCGTGGCCCCAAATTTTGAGGGCATGAAATCTAACATCTTCGGGGCTAACATTGGAATCTTCACGGACTAATCCTCTTGCGCTTCTCTCTGCCTTCTTTGATTACGCCTAGATGACTAGTTCGTAGAGGGTTGTGAGGCCGATATTGCCGGTTGTGCGCCGTCAGGGGATGTTGGAGGAAACACCGAATGCTGTAGTTAAGCGCGGAGTATTCCTTGGGATCGATTGATAGTATTTTTAGTCATCTAGTTATCAAATTTATATCCCTTCTTGTTGGTGGCATCCTACCACCCCTCCCCTTCGTCGGAGCCGGTTGTAGAAATATATGTCACATTTGCTGGGGGTGGTCCCAACTCGACTTTCTCGGAGTCTACCATTTTTTATAGGAGGTCCCTGAAAATGAAGAATTCCCAAATATTGTGCCTCAACATTCGATGGTAGGGACTGTAATCGGGACTATCATCGCGGCCGACTTCTTCTGGTTTCATCGGCTCCGGGAGGTAGAGAAAGTTGAAATTCATGGCGGAGATGAAGTAGTCGTGGACTTGGTCCTCTCAGAACGATTATACATTATGAATTCATTCCTCAAACTGGATCCGCTTCACCCCTTTCTAATCGTCCCACCTAGGTGGAGGAGGCCGATGATATACCGGGGGCCCTTGACGTTGTAGTGGAGGCCTGAGTGGTGGAGCAGGCACATGGGCTGGCGTGATCGTGACATAGAATGCTTCATCTCTAGCCACTCTCTTTGTACGAGCCTACAAGGCTATACAAGACATCAAATTGGTCTACTGCAGGGTGTCCTCGATTCTCTGGGCAATGGATGAGAGATGGAGGAAGCCAGTGGTTCACTCCACTAGTATGTGCAGAGTTTGTAGCTCATCTAGAAGATTGTCGATGCATATGGAGAGCAACTCATCTCGAGTCATTGGTCTATTCAGAGAGTAGGTCACACCTTTCCATCTGGGGATGAAATATGAGACCCTCTCATTCTCCCTCTACTTGCTGTTAATGAGGTCGTTGACCTTTGATTTTGTAAACGTCGAGCTGAAGTGAAAGAGGAACTGCTGCTGAAGTTCTTCCTATCTTTTTATTGACTGGGCTGCAAGACTCATATACCAGACGAAGGTGAATCCTTTCATGGTCCATACGAAGAATCTGAGTTTCACTGCTTATTGTTGTTCTGGAGTTCCCATCATAGGGTCACAATAAGACACGTAGTGCATCAAATGTAGTTCCAGATCGCCTGATCTATTGAAAATAGGGAACACATGGCTCCCAAAATTGGATGGAGGTGGCATGCTACTCACATAATCCATGTAAGGTTTCCTCTTTGGCTGTATCAGAGTGCATCGTCCTTCCATTGCTTCCAATCGAGCTGTTTAGTACTTCGATGGTGTTGGTGAGACCCTGGGTTACATCATGTTGGGCCCAATCATGGGTAGGTTTAGCCCAAGGAATTTCTTGAGGATCCATCTCGGTTGGCACCTGGGGTGCATGTGCCGTTTGTGACACCTTTGGAGGGTTCAGGCGTACTCGCTCTGGTTTCTTCTTGAGTATAGGGAAGTATTGGTATTCATCTGGATCCACATTTAGGTAGTTGGACGGGCCGGGCGCCTCTTTGGGCAGGATCCCTGGCCGCGCTTCGTTTGAAGGGGCAAACCATGGTCATTGAGGGTACATTTACTGGGAGTGCATGATGTGGCTTCTCATGGGACATGATTTCAATAAGACGGTTCCTCAAGAGTAGCTTGGAGTTAAGCCATCTTAATTCATTCATTTCCTCATCCTGTCGACCGAATCTCTTTTCGAGCGTGAGTGGCTCATTTTTATCGAGATAAGGAGGCAGGTTGATGGTAACGGGTCCCTTATTCTTATCCTTATTGGAATCTTGAAGGGTTAGCAGAGGAAGGTTAGTTGAACGGGAGGCAATGTTTAGAGTGGCCCTCTAGATCCGGGTGTGCACACCTGGTTGTTCGTTGTGATTCACTGCTTAACAGAAATCGTCATCTCCCGATCCATCCGGATTTTCATAATCCTCGGTACTACCCATGGGGTTAGCCTCTATGGAATTGATGGATGCATATTGCTAGGCAAAGAAGATTTCATATTCCGAATAGAAAGAGGATCTCCCGCGTCTTTTACTGGTCTTCCCTCTTCTATCCCAGGATTAATTTTGGGCTCCTTGACGAAGGGTGACATGGAGAGTCCTTTGATATGATCTTACTGTACACCTCCCTTTCAGAGGGGATGATGATTCAAAGAATGAGATAAGGCAGGAACCTCCTCTTTTGACTGTCCTCCCCAGACGAGAGAAAACTGATTCTTGTGGGGGGCGTTGTTGTTGAGGAGTTAATAATTCCCCCATCCCTAAGGGCTGGGTTTAGCTCTGTTCCTTGGGCGTTGAGTCTCTTCCCATTTTTATTGGTCTTATGGTGGGCATTTGTTGTTAAAAATGCCCCTAGCCCTGCAGGCTAGGGTTGACCCTAGATGACGGCAGTGGCTGCTGCTATCGCTACCTACCTGATCTTGCGTGCCCCCATTCAGGGGTGAACCGAGTTTGGTGTCGAGTTATTTTGTGAATCAACCCATTCTGGGGAGGCAGGAAATGACTGCTGATTGGCCTCTATTAGGAGAGAGGCATTTTGTATGCTCTCTGTGGCCTAATTCAAATGTTCTCAAATGGCTTTTTCCGGTCGGGCCTAATGCTTCTAGGACTTACTCAAGGACCGACTCTATTCGGTGTGTTGCCATTCGTGAATAGGTAGACCACTCGATTGATGTCTTGACTTGATGACGTTGCAAGACACCATGCCAAATGGGTTCTTCTGGGCATGGAGCAGAGTAAAATAGAGAGCTCTATGTTCTACCCATCCACTAATATGGACTCCCATCGGGGCGTCACTGATGAGGCGGTGCAACTGGTGCAGCGCACCGAGGTAGGCTATCTCCATGTTTCCTTTACGCCTCTCGGGCCACTGTTGTCCTGCTGACGGAAGAGCCTCTAGGTTGATGTGACTAAGGAGGTATCCTATTGTCTTCACATGGTCTACATACCCATCGTAGGGCAGAAATCTTGATTTCAGTTGGCAAGGGGTTGTCCATATATTATGGAGGATGTCGTGCACGCATTCTTCCAACAACTCTTTGGGTATGTCGAACTGATAGTTGGTCGTGGGCCAAAACATTACTAGTATATCATCCCGGGCCAGTCATTTCCTCAGGTGAAACATGTCGGCATACTCCTCCAGTAGTGATTCCTCTACCTGGTCAGCCCAGCCGAGACGCTCGCCGAAAGGGTGGTCAGATGTAGTGGGACCAATAGGTGTTGAATTATCCTATGGGTGATTCCAGGGTGGTTCAGAAGATGAACGTGGCCCTGAACTATCTCCTAACCGAAGAAGGGTGTCGTTGATGACTAGATGAGAATCTGACATGCATAATCCCATCGATCTGAGTGCCTCAGCATACTAGTGATTTTCAGTGCTTGATTCGGCAGATGGAGGACCTTCCTGTCGATATAATGTGTCATTGTAGAGAGTACCTTCACAATGGAGGTCGTAATGGTGAGGACTACCATTACTCGTTGATGCCTCACTGCATAGAGGAATCTTGCAGTGCATACCATGGGGAGGGCCTCCATGTCATGTCGCAGAGAGGGGAGGACCTTCTGGCTACATTTTGTTGTAATAGGGAGGGCCTTCTCAATAACATCCATCATGGAGAAGATGTCCATCATGGTTTGACGTTCGATTTGTATCCCAGGGAGGACCATCAAGATACACTACGTCAAGGGGAGGACCTTCTTTTTGCTTGGGGCCGCTGTAGGGAGGACCTCCGTAATGGCGGCCGTGGTGGTGAAGACTACTATCACAGCTGCCGCAATGGCATGGACTACAATTATAACTGTCGAAGGGAGAATATATGTGTGGTACACCTTGGGGAGGGCCGTCATAATTTACTACAATGAGGGGAGGGCCTTCTCATTGCTTGACGTCTCTATGGGGAGGACCTCCATTATCAGGGTGGCGAGGACTACCACTATGATCTGATACCCGGCTGCACAGAGTGTCATTGCAACGTAACACCTGGGGAGGAACCTCAGGGAAGGCCACAATAAGGGTTGGGCCTACATGTCGTGATGAGGTGTCACTGTGGGGAGGGCCTCCTCATTTGCGACTAGGATATCGAGGACTACTATCATAATCTGTCGTCCCTCCGCATGGAGAGTTTTTGCAGCGTATACCCCTGGGAGGACATTCAGGGCAGACCACAACATGTGGATGACCTTATTGATGCTTGATCTTCTGGTCATGTGGAGGGTTTCCATGACTGGCATCAAAAGAGGATCTCTCGTGATCGATCGTTATATGCCTGTGGGAGATACACCCATGGGTGCTCTAGGTAGGACCTTCATAGCTGATGGTAGAATCATTATGGGGAGGAACTTCACAACTAATACTCATGCTCCCATAATATGGTAATGGGTGGGTTGTTTTCTGAGCCTTTGATATGCGTTTAGCGGTATTGGGAACCCTAGAAACCAGTAGAGAAGAGTCATGAACCCAAGTCTTTGTTGTTTCCGCTGATGCAATTACACTCTGGAAAGTTTGCAAGATATGATCTGGGATCGATAACTTCTCTTGCATCATTACCAGGATATGAAGAGTGAAATATTTGGTTGGAATGGTTATGAATCCCATTTCTGTTTCGGAGTAGGAATATCCTACTTGGGTGCTCCGGTGGTCAGTGGGTATTGAAAATTATCCTCTGTCAGGGCAGGTGAACGAATCTGACCATGTGCCGGGATATGATGGTTTATCTCTCTGTTTGCCACCCCATCGGGACAGCGGACATTTCTTGCATCCACAGAAAGCTGGACTTGCATATTTTGGTTTCCCAACATATTGAGTCGGTGGACTTTATTGGTAGGAGATGTGCCCTCCTATGAGTTGCCACAACATATGGGTGGCGAGCTTTGTTGATCGCCACCATATCGGGATGGTAGGAATCAGGAGCATATGTTATGTGCTGGTCCTGCAGGCGTTGGGTCACCACCATGTTGGGTTAGTGGGCTTGTTGACCATGGGCATGGAGAGGTGTCTACAGGGTAGGTGTTGTCCTGCGTGAGCGACGGGATTGATGGAGA
Source organism: Viscum album (assembly GCA_963277665.1). Lineage (NCBI taxonomy): Eukaryota > Viridiplantae > Streptophyta > Magnoliopsida > Santalales > Viscaceae > Viscum > Viscum album. The sequence continues at coordinate 1,720,171,356 of OY728130.1, forward strand.
TCGTCAGGGATGCGCGCCTGCTTGTATGATTCATCCATGTATGGATGGTGGGCCACAATGTCTGGATGTAAGTCTTTAGAGGAGAGAACATGGGTATGTGCTTGTTCGTGATGTGTCTCCGTGAGTGGGATGTAGAGCTATTCCTCAGGGTCAAGGGTAATGACCGGTCCCCAGTTTTATGTTTTCCGCCCTCATCGGGCGGTCCAAGGGGCCGGAGCTTGGGGAGCGTGGGACTAGATCCTCACGGCTATATCCTCCTGAGCATGGAGATGATGAGTCACGGCGTGAGCACGATGATGTCTTCTAGCGGGGGCCAGGGAGTGGAAACCCCATTCATCGGGGATAAAGTCCTCAGCGTCGACGTCATCTACCTCCCTAAGATAAGGGAGGAAGGCATTGTCCTATTCCCGAGATAGACTCATAAAACGGTTGGAGACAGCAAAAGGGACGTCTGGATCTGCTTATTTGGCCACTGCTGGGCAGGTGACCAACAAGTCCTGATGGATTGGAGGGTGTGCATGGCCGCCTCCACCGTTGGGAGAGTATCTTTCACATGGTACTGTTAGATCAGTGCATCCGAGACCCGATGTTAAAGACGCGGGGTAGGTGATAGGGTCCTCTATTAGTGATGATCTCATGTCATTTCGTAGTTGTAAGCACACACCTGTGAGTTTCATCGGGATGTCATTGGATCGAAGGGATTTCTGTGTGGTACCTGTAAAACATTCTATTAAATACGTATAACAAACACGTCAAAGCAACATCTCATGATCCCATGCATAATTAATGACCGTTCTTTGCCCTTCATGCAAGTATAAGCGGGAACTATGTGGGATTAGATTAAATCGGTCATCCTTGGTTAAAGATTCACGTCGGGTTCACCATTTTTTGTTTTGGGTCAGTTTCAAAACCCCTAACGGTTCCCTATCCGATGACACGTAGACCTACTTTCCAAAGGAAGGTATTCGCTGGGTGATTTGGCCAGTGACACTTAAGAACTCTCATTGGTCTAGAGGATGGGAAATAGGGGCACATCACACCCTTTTGGGGGGAATTATTGCCTATTCTGGGAATCTCTTATAGATTTATGATATAGTCATAGGTTCACGAATCCTTGGTTTCTACCCAAGCATAGTATCCACAGATTACTCTTGGATGGAAATGGTAAGTTAGATGTAGGGGTTCAGAATCATTTATGCCCTGAGGTTTACCATCCCTCATTGGATTAATGACCCCGAAAAGTCTGGACTCATTGAGGCGACACTAAGAGTGGCGCGATGAACTGATGTGAAGATATTCGGATCGACAAGTTGCTGGGATTGAACCTCAGGGATGCTTTTAGGTACCCTTCCAGGGAGACATGGATCAAATTCCACACAGTTCGAATTTCGAGTGTTGGAGAACCGATGGGAATGTGGACCCGGGGGTCTGATGGTGATTGGGATTGAACCTCATGGAGGCTTCTTACATATCCTTGTGGTATGTAATCAATGTCCTCATAGTTCGCATTGGAGTGTGGCTTACACTTTGAGGCAGCCCATGATAATGGGTTGGGGCTTACACTCTGAAGAGGCCCATGGTGTGGACTGGGGCTTACACTCTGAGGATGCCCATAGTAAGGGACAGGGGCATACACTCTGATGAGGCCCATATTAAGGGATTGGGGCATACACTCTGAGGAGTCCCATAGTAATGTATTGGCATGGTCGATGCATACTCTAAGCCCACGTGAGTCATGATCAGTGTGAGAAACAAGAGGAAGCAGGGACCATACGATCACGTTGCGAAAGGTGTGTCCATGGAATGTGGAGTGGGTCGTATGCATAGAAGTGGACCATAAAGTCGGGGCTTACTCTGAGATGGATTCCCATGGTGACACAGCGCAGTGGGAGAAGGACTTGGCCCCAAAGAAGGATGGAGAAACACCCTTTCCAGTACAACATTCATTGGGAATGGCCATGGGGATGTACGGAGGTGCATGGGGGATTCCTTCTGAGGGGTATCCCGCAACACCCCAGAGAGGGGATATGTGCCCCAGTCTAGACAAGTGGAGGTGCACAAAGGGGACTCTCGGGCTTGGATTCCGCATTATCGTGAGAATGTGAACCTAGAAATGTTTCAAAAATCTGCTGAAGGGCCGGAGCAACACCTTAGCCCCTCCTTACCATGTGTATGTGAACAAAAAAATGGTGCACTGATGCGCCTGAAGATTACATCACACGAGTCTGGTGGCTCCGGTGGTGGCCTCAACTCGGGGTCGATGAATGGGCCAATGAGGGTGCTACGGAGGATCATGCCAGATTGGGAGGATTTTATCTGGCTTGGTGAATGGGAACTCTGATGGATTTGGCTGACCACATGAGTGTATGAGGAGTGGTGCCCTGCGCATATGGAGGTTCTACGTGGCTGGAGAGGTCATCCGCAAACCAGGGTGGTCTGTGTAATGATGGTCATCTTGAGAACAAGGGTGGTTCGTGACTTGGTGGGCATCCCATGAACCAAGGTGGTTCGCGGCTTCGGGTTTGGCCCGTGTTCCAGGTTGGTACACGGGGGGATCCATGCGAGCAGCGACAACTAAGGGTGACGCCGATCAGGAGTTCGTCGGTCAGGGCTTCGCCCACGTAGGAGGGTGCTACACGGTGCGACAGATCTAAAAATGGGAATAAACTCCCTGGTCCACCAGGAGTGCATCCATAGAGGGGCCATGGTTTGCGGTCTTCATTTCTTTGTTATTTTATGTTCGCGGTTCAACATGTTATTATTCATTTTTGGTTCCTTATTAATTAGATTCCAACATCATACCTGTTCTGGTCAGCGAACTGGAACATCGCTGTTAGAAAAATTCTACGCTCCATCCTTCAAAATCCTTCCACCCGAATCTGGTCGATCTCTTCGAATCGTCATTTCTCTCTTCCCCCTTGGTCACATTTTATAGAGTGGGTAAAGAGATATATTTGTGGTCATGAGACACCTTTTGCGGAAGCCCATGATCAGAAACCCAGTTTATGGTTGACTTGGTCAATCCACAACTAGCGGGGGCATTGAACGCATCTCCACCATGAACCATATCATCCTCGGGGAGTGTTTTGCGGCCACGCAAGGTTCCTCCTCCATTCCGTGAATGACATTGGGTGTGGTCCGGGATGGTTGATGCGGTCCAGGGCTGGGGCGGTTCGTGATGGTGGACCTGTCTGGAACCTGGCCTGCTTCACGCTCGCAGAGGATCTCCGTCTCCATTCCGCAAACTACACCGGTCCACAGAGGGGGTGATTTGTAGAACCGGCCGAGTAGCGTTTTCGTTGGACTGGTCTGCGGACCGGTTAGACTTGTACCATCTTTTGAGTATTTCCCCACCTTTCCCAATTCTTTTGGGGAGAAATTGGGTGGAATCACCCTTGGATTAAAGGGGATTCTCATTCTCCTTTGCATATTTTTCAGGACCCTACAATCACATATCCTTATATGGTCCTAGTCCACCCTAGACTCCGATAAAAGGTCCTTTTTTTATCACAAGACATTACATGTGCATGAAAATCCAATATTGGAGTGAGTATAACAATAATCACTAGGACACCCTGAAAACAACAAAATAATACACATTGTAAAGGTATATTCCACTCTACATAGTATATTCCTGTTGTACATATAAAATATTAATATCATTATATACTCAAAACATAGATCCATAGACTATATGTATGTAACAATGACATTATACCCACACTAGTGATTCAGTCCAAAGATTCCGTGAAGCACTCATCTCAGAGAACACACACTTTAGTGTGATAGCTCTAATGACATATATTTGAGAATTAATCTTCATCAGGAACCACCATTAGATAGAGATACACTAATAAATCTAAATAATCAATACAATACACTCACTTCATGAGAACAAACACCATGAGTGGGGAAGATCCGAATACATGGATGGGGATCACTTCTAGGGACATTTCATATACCAAGAATTATCTATATTACACAACTATGTATACTACAAATGTATGGCATGATTCTTCATGTTGTTATGATGACTCTATATAGGTCACATGAATGGATAAAGGATCCTTAGTTGGGACTCTCAAAGGGGACTCCCAACTATATCGATAATTTAATGTTAATGGGGACATACTACTATGGATAAGACACGATAAAAGATAACCATTAGTGGAATGAGAAAGTGGAACAAAAATAAATGAAACTTTTCCATGATACAAAGTAAAAGGATATCAATCTAAGTATAATAGATTATATAACATGTTTAAGGGTCACACATTGTGTCCCTTGATCCCATGTAGAATGGCCTGAGTCTGAATAAAATGTCGCATGAAACGGTATACATGATCTATTGTTAAGGTCACAATCCATTCCCCACTATCTGGGGTTCGCCCATATATGTTGGACATGTGTCAATAAACATTTTCAACCAGTGATCGTTAACCTGTGTACTAGAACACGATTTATCTTGTGTAACTGGAATAGTTCTAGACCTACAGTGAAGTATATTCTTTGTACTTCACCCCATGTCCATGTATCATCTGAGATACACACCAAACCCCGGGAAAGGGTTCACTTGTTTTTTGACAATGACATTCTTCCCAAAAATGTTTTCTTTGATTAGTGGGGACCTCATGCGGTCTATTTCGAAACAATGGTTGTGTTGATCTGGGTTTTCTATAATGGATGTTAATCCTCTTTACACCCTGGTTCATTCGCCGTTCATTGATTTGATGATCCATTCTCCACAAAACTGAAGATTCGAGGTCTTTTTTCAATGGTAACACTGAATCGGTATGTTTCAGGACTTCAATCATCTCTGAAAACCCATTCTGATCATCCGTATGGATGTCGCACGAAGAACCATATGTCCCAAAACCTTTCAATCTATATGTATCATTCATCATCGCACCCCTTCTAGGTATTCTTATGTTTGAATATCATATATAGTATTATTGAGCCAAGAAATTGAGGTGAAACAATTATCTATTCATTATCCCTAGATGAATTTGATGAAAATGAAGAACAAAGGGAGGGAACGCACTGTTGAACAACACAAGGAATGATCATCAACCACTATTTATTATGCCTTGAACCATTCCATTATTATCATCATGATAACAATAAAGGATAATCATAGTCATAAATATCCACTAATTGCTGCAATTAATACCTCCCATAAGAATGATCGAACCATAGGTCAACATGTTCATGGGTTGATCCACATTTTTCATTTATTAGAAGATGGAGTGAAAGATGGAATATAAATAAAATTACCAAAATTAGGTTTGGATCTTTTGTAGAATAAGGTTAATGACTGCATTACTACCATTAGTGAGATTCAAAAATGAAATTTTCATCGATCTCGGATCCAATATCCATCTTATTTTCCATCAATATAATTCTGTATATTTTCACAAGAGACTCTGAGATGTTATATGGGGTTATGAGTTTAACCTTATCTTCCTGTTCATTTTATGCATTAAAATGTGTCGATGCATCACAGTGTATTGTTAAAATAAAATTAATCCATAATTTTTTTATTTCTTTAAAATTTCTAAATAATAAATTTAGTAGTTGATATGTGTCGGCCGATGTTATGCCTCACCAAGGGTAGAGGTGCGTCTTTGAACTGAACAGAACCATCAAATTTTTGATCTGTGAACCCTTTGAAAAGTTATTCCAATATCTTATGAAAACTACTCATATGTGCTATTTAATATATTTAATTTATTTCAAACATCTATTTCTAGAACATATGCCCTCTTAATTTAATGTCATCTCTGCTCCAAGAGTCGAACTATTTCTATATAATATTTAAAAATAATACTGTGAAATATCTAGTACATTACATTCTCCCCACTATAGGGATTTACATCCCTGAATATCAAAAAAATGGCTTTACACTGATATGTGGGTACTGCACATGAATATGAGCCACTTTCTTCTATGTACTATCTTGGAAATTCTTATTCTTCCACTTGAAATGCACCATGGGAATCTCTCTCCCATGTAAGATATTTTCATGCCAACCCTCGATCTATAATAGGTACTCAGCAATGGTTGTTCCATCTTTAATTTTCATTTATTGACCCATTTATTCCATGTATTATTTTTTATTATACGGAATTATTATGAGTCTGTTAAAATTGAATGCATGTGATTCTGAGGCCCAATTTTCCTTGAATAAATTTATGAACTTTTTTAAGGTCCTTTTAATAAATGTGCGAGTAGGATTTTCTAAAATTTGAACTGATGCTTAGATTTAAAATCCAAAGTCACTGTTGAATCCAAAGTGATGATATTCCCTTAAGAGATACTTAATTTCAACCACAGTAGGTCGAAAAAAAAATGATTGATTTTGAGGCTTTAAAAAAACATAAAAAAGTTAGTTTCTTTCTCTTATTAATTTTTTTCCAACGGACAAGTGGCGGTGATGGAACCAACGCCGTGTCATTCAATTAAATGGATTGACTCCTCAATTATTTTTAACAGCTCCATTGGAATGAGGAAGGTTCCTTATCTAATTAAACTCCATTAATTCAACATGTGTTACTCATCCTCTCTGTATCATATTTATATGGATCTTGGGGAGAGATATTGGAAAGACTTCACCAAGAGAAAATGTTATGGTACAGAACCATGACACCAATCACATAGAGGACTGGACCGGTTTTGTCGAGTTGTGAAGAGCGCCACCGAATCAGGAACCAAAGTACAACTATTGAGTGGAATCATTGGAGGCTCATTGTGGGAACGATAAACATTGACCCTCCCTCAAAATAGGATGTTCTCTAACGACCATGAGTTTGGTTTTATATTTTTTTTTTAGCTTCAACAGTTGATGAATCATATTCTACCATATTTTTATAAAAATAATGTGGAGGGAGAGAGCCAATCAAATAAGGCCCTGTCCCTTTGCCATTTTTGGATTTTTGTGCATTCTTTGTGAGAAATTTCTTCGGGTTTGAAAAAAACTGGAATGCCAGGTGATGGAAGCGGGCGACCATGGAGGAGATAGTGGCGTGCCATCATGAACTGCCGGCAATAAACCCATTGGCCATAGCCATTGATGGTGATGGTAGCAGCTAGAAACATCTGACTGCAAAGTAAGGGGTGACAAGTTATTGTGTGCCACTAGAGAAGGAGGCCATGGTATATCAATGTGGTGGACAACAGCGTTCGGCACCGGTCAGCTGTGGATGGAGGTAGGAGGCGCACCATCACGTGGCATTGAAGATGGTTGCAGTGTGAATGGAGAAATGATTGATAGGGACCCACAAATTGTCCGGCATGTGACCTAGATGTGCCAAGAGGAACTGCCGCTCTGCCTTCCGAATGGGGGATACCACTCCCACCATGCCACCTTGGGCGGGGCTCACACTAGCAGGCTGCACCTCCTGCAAGTCGCACCCCTCCTCAGGCCGGGCTACGCAAGGATCAGTGGGCAGTACCTCTTGCATGATTCGCCCCTCCATGGGTCGAGCATCAGCCCTCCACAGGCTGAGATGTGCGAGCCCAGCAGGACGTGCCCCTCTGTTGGTCGGGGCCCCCCATCCCAGCAGGTCGCGCCGCCCAGGTGGACCAGGCTGGTCTGTGGCCAAGCAGGATGAGCCAACCACAACCCCGCTCTACTGGGTCAGACTATAACTAGGGCGGGTCGACCTGAATCGGGTCGGGTTGGCCCCAATCGGGTCGGACCGTACCTGGACCCTTCTGGCTCAGTTTCTTTAAAACAGACACAGCATGAAATTCACGTGTGTGTTTGAACAATCGCATGCGGTGCTGGGACCCTTGAAGAGATAATTTTCTTTTGGTATATATTCCACTTCAGTTTTAGAGGATGGTGGAGTATGGATGGGTTGGAACTAAACTAAATCTAACTGGTCCCTCTGAACTAAAACACTTATAACTCACATACTGGGGGACCGATTGGCGAGTCATCTATCCTGTGGGGACCCTTATGACATATTGATCCTTTGGGTTACTCCTTTGAGGATCATCGTGGAGGTTGAGATACAAATTATTTCTTGAAGAGTGGATCCTCCCAGAATTAATCTTTCTTAGTGTAATAATATCATAGATTAATGTGACATGATGAATGATTATCAATCATAAATGGGTCACTAACGGTCAATACAATGTGGTCAACACTCAGCAATCTTGTATGGTTCAAATCTTGTGTGGGTCAGTGCTCAGTGATCCAGTGTGGGTCAGCGCATAGCAATCCTGTGTTGGTCAACAGCAGAGCCTCTTGAAAAAGTAAGATGATCCTACTAGAAGACTAATCATCTATAATTTTGTACTTAAGTTATATACCTGGAGTGAGCTGAGTCTTTATCTTTGTTGTACTCTTACCTTCATGGTGTTACATTTATGATAATTTTACCTTTGTGGTGCAACCTTCCTAGTGTTACATTCGTGGTTTTATATTTGTGTTATATTTTCCTCCGTGGTGTTACCTCTGTGGTGTTACCTTTGTGGTATTCTTACTTTTCGGTACTGTTGTGCAAAAAGATTAGAAGTTAGTGCCTTATGATTCTTCCGGAATTATATAAATATATGATGATAACATTGGTATATGTATGGGAATATACCAAAGTAGTGTTGTTAACTGCACCATGCTTTGTGGATGAGGTCTTGTTTTGTAGTTTCTATGTTGTGGAACTATGGGACACCTTCGATGGTCTTGAGGTCCCTACTAAGTATTTGTTTCTCACACCTACATGGGCTAAACCCAAACCTTGTTGTGTCTTGTGGAGAATACAAACAGTGTTAATCGAGGCTGAGGGAGCAAGGACTAGATGGTGCTCAAGGGTGGACCAGTTGATGCGATGTGTCGTAGTGACTACTGATTTTGAGCTGCACCAACCCTTCGTGTAGGATCCTCGGTGGATGGTCCAGGAGAAGTTTTCTATTTTCTTTCTATTTTTACTTTTCAGTTTGTCATGTATTCCAGCCACATCACTTTCAGTTCACTTTTTACTACAGCTGTTTACATTGTGGTTTCTTCTTATTGTGTTCTTGGATGGTGTGTTTGTATAGGTTTAAAGGAAATTCCTACTCATTATAGTGTTATGCCTTTCCCATTCTAGTCACCATCCCCTATCCTATGGACGTCAGGCTTGGGGTAGTCACGACACTGGAACCGGGAGGAGGGTTGTGACAAAATGGAATCGATGGAGTCGGTTCTACCGAAGAACTTTGAATATGATCTTTTCAATGTGGAAATAGTGTTATGTGTTATGAGTGTGGTTTTCAATTTGGGGAATCTAGTGTTATTTCAGTGGACTATATATCCATACACAAGAACCATGAATTCTAATTGTCACCTCAGTACACGAAAACACTGATTGCGTGTGTTTTTAAAATGTTTTACTTTTTATCTCTTTTGAGTCAGCTCACATTGTATAAATTATTGACTGTGGTGCACCTCTTTTCATTCAACATTTTTCTATGTAGACATTCAACCAGGATTCCTGAGATAGTACATGATGTCGGACCACCGAGAAATGAGGCCTATGTGTAGGTCCATCTTATAGTGTTAGCACCTTCAGGTGGTGTACCAGCAAGACCACTACCCCTTTGTGCGGCCATTTCCAGCTTCCACACCCGTAGAGGTGCATGCCGAATGAGCGCATTGCATGAGTTTTAGCAGATGAGGCCTCTGTGGTTCTGAGTAGAGATGGATCCATAGGTGGCTAAGGACTGGATGGAGGTCGTGGCCATATTTTTCACTTAATTGGGATAGCAGCAGATCTGATGGTAATCCCAGTTGCCAGTCTCTTCCAAGAAGCAGCTGGGAGATGGTGGAGTCTGATAATCCAGTTAAACGATGTGAAGAACCTCACATGGGAGGTCTTCAAGGGCCTATTTAGGGAATATTTCATCCCAGAGACTCTACGAAATGTGTGTATATAGGAGCTATTGCACTTACAGTAGGGTAGAATGACTGTGGCATAGTACTCGGCGAGGATCACTAATCTCACTTGCCACTCCACCGACATGGTATGTGACCCTTTATTCTGGTCCTAGATCATTGATCAGGGTCTTCAACAGGAGATCCAAGCATTGATGATATTGTTAAGCATTCTGATTCAGGATGGGATGCTTTAGTGATCAACTTTGGTGGATATTTTCCTAGCATAGCAGGTACCGACAACGAGAGTCACCATCGGATGTCAGATACCAGAGTCATATATAGCTGGCAATATTTTGACGATGCGGGGTCCCACGTGGAACAAACCATATGGTGGGGGACCTCATGATATAGGGTCTTTGTTGAGAGGATCATGGGCTAGAGGAGGAGAGACAAGGAGCATGGAGTTCTACTAATGCGGCGGGTATGGCCACATGGCTTGTGAATGCCGGATCCTCTATATGGACAACCAAATGATGTTTAAGGGACTACCAAGGTAGATGTAGAGGATCAAAATAGGATTTATGTATGGCAGTGGATGTGGAAGAGGAGATGGTCGTGCAATAGGTGGTGAGAGGTGATTCTAGGTTCTACCACTACCACATCCAGGTGGTCCACCATGACCATAGGGAGCATGTGCACAGGGATGAGACCATATTTGGGTATCTAAGGTGTATGATCACGGTTCTCTTTAGATGATTATTGGTTTGATATGTGTCTAATCCACCATAGTTGTAGTACTATAGACAAAGGATCCAGTCACTCTTTCGTTTCCACGACACTCATTCGGAGCTCGAAGATTACGAAAGAGCTATTGGATCGATCCTTATGTGTAGAGACTCATACAGGAGAAGATTCAATGATTAAACACTGGTGTAGACATTGTAAGATCACTCTTAAAGGTGATAGCTTCGGTTGGGATCTCCTAGTAGCAGCGTCAAGGCCATACTACATCATATTCGGTATTGACTAGTTATCCACAGTCCATGCTCAAATAGAATGTTTTATGTGCAATGTGTGGTGTGTGCACGAAGAGGGAACCAAGTATTCCATCACCATCGATAAGGGAACCTTTGCAGCACATGATTGACATACCCAGAAAAGGGTGAAGCGGATCACACATCAGTTTCCTAGAATCACCGTCAGAGTAGTTGATGTTGAGAGTCTGAGATATCCTGTAGTGGTGGACCAGAATGTCAACAGCTTTTCTTATGATGTTACTGGACTACCTCCATGTAGATAGGTAGGAATTTACATCATATTGTACCCTGGAAGGACACTGGTATCCACACCATCATATCATATGGCCCAAATAGGGAAACATGAGTTACGGGTACAGTTGTAGGACTTGCCGAGGAAGGGGTTCATAAGGCCTGGTGTTTCTCCATGGACATCCCTGATTTTGTTCACCAAGAAGGATGATGGGAAATTGAATCACTATTTAGATTATTGTTTACTGAACCATGTGACCGTGCAGAACATGTATACAATTCCGAGGATTGATGATATTTTCGATTAGCTGATGGGAGCTCATGGGTTTTCAAATATTGACCTCAGATCGGGCTATCGCCACCTTCGGGTATGAGCTGAGGATGTGTATAAGACAAAATTTAGATATCGGTAAAGACACTATACAATATTGGTTATGCCATTTGGTGGGACCCATGCCCAAACGGTGTTAATGGGACTCATGAACATGATTTTCCTACCATACCTCGATCTCTTCGTAATGGCCTTCATTGTGGACATCATGGTGTACTCAGTGAAGGAGGATGATCATGTCTATCATCTGTAGATAGTTCTAGATACACATACATATGACCAATTTTATGGTAAGCTATCAATGTACAAATTCTAGATAAGAGAGGTTCACTTTCTAAGACATGTTATCTCAGACCTTGGAGTTGCAGTTGGTCCAAAGAAGATAGAGGTTGTGCTTTTGTGGGAGGCACCCAAAATTTTGATCGAGGTACAAAGTTTCCTAGGGTTGGCTGGGTACTACCAGAGATTTATAACAAACTTTTCCGTAGTTTCAGCACCCTTGTCAGTGTTGGAAATGAAGGGAAAACCATTCATATGGATGGATAGATTATAGTGGAGTTTTCAGAAGATGAGGCAGAGACTGACCAGTGCCCCCATATAGTGGCTACTAGAAGAGGGAATTGGGTATGTAGTATACTGCGACACATCAGGGACCAGACTTGGATAAGTCTTGATTCAAGAGCGAGCAGTGATTGTGTATCATTTTTGATTACTGAGACAGCATGAGCAGAACTATGCTACGCATGACCTGGAGTTAGCAGCAGTGGTCTTCGCCATGAACATTTTGTGACATTACATGATGGTAAATAATTTTACATTCTACTCTAATGACATGAGTCTCAGATATATTTTCTCAAAATTTAATCTGCACTAGAAACAACGACGATTGATAGAGTTCCTCCAGGAAATTGACTTTGTGATAGTCTAAACTCATGGGAAAGGGAATGTAGTGGAATATGAAATCATTTGGATGTATATTTTATAGTTACTGAGTGAGGTGACGAAGAAAAACCACGTTGTAGATATCCTTTATAGATAGAGATTGACCAGCTTACCTCTAGTCTATGACTTTCACACCCCCAATTCATTATCAAGTTCGGGAGGCACAACTTGGGGACATTTACTATGAGGATAAACGTTCTCATATGTATTCATGACATGATTTTGATGGATTTTATGAAGTTGGGGAGCATTTCATACTCTTTAGAGGAAACACCATGGTACCAGTGGTGCTACGGGAGGAGGTGTTGGGAGAGTTCCATACATCCATTATGGTGGTATATCTTGTTTTGGAGAAGATGAACCTGGACCTTTGGCGTTAGATCTGATGGCCAAATATGAAGAAAGCAGTGGAAGAGTTAGTTTCACGATGCCTCACAAGTCAGCAAGTGAAGGTTGAGCATCACGTTCCTTCTAGGTTAGTGTAACCAATAGAGGTTCCAGAGTGGAAGTGGGATTCTATATCAAAGGACTTTATGACATGGCTTCTATGTGAATCTAGGGGACATGATCCATCAGGGAAATTGTTGACTGACTAAAAAAGTCGGCCCACTTCCTACCCATCCTAGAGCAAGGACCAGAAGATGGCTCAGGAAACATCTACATGCAGAAGATTGTGTGACTTCACATGGTGTCATTTATGATCATCTCATTTTGTGATTCCCAATGTACTTACCACTTGTGGAAGAGGTTACTGGAGGATTTAGAGACTCACCTACATTTGAGGACTGCCTTTCATCCTCAGGAGGATGGTCAGATGGACCAGTCCGTATAGACACTAGAGTACATGTTTTGTTCATCCGTCCTAGATTATTTCCACAATTGGGAGGATCACCTACCCTTGGATGAGTTCCCATACAAAAAAAATGATAAATACACCATCGGTATGGCACCGTTTGAGGTCTTGTAAGACCTACCTTGCAAATCGCCTCTATGCGGGACAGACCTAGGGGCATCAGCACTTATGGGTTTAGAGTTTTATAGGATAATACTGAGAAGGATCATATCATCCATGAATGGATGAAGACTGCACAGAGTATGCAGAAATCATATGATGACAAGAGACAAAGACCACTGGAGTTCGAGGAGGGAGACCATGCCAACTAATGGGTCTCGCCTCGATGAGTTTTGAAGAGATTTGTCGAGGGTGGAAAGTTATAACTGAGGTTTATCAGACCATTTTAGAAACATTGGTGGATAGTAAAGGTGTCCTATCTTTTGGAACTTCCACCATAGTTGGATATGGTGCATGATGTCTTCCACATATCCCGATTGAGGAGATACATGATCGAACCATCCCACATCATCTACCACGTTGAGCTGGACTATGATGAAGGGGTGACTTTTATGGAGGTTCTAGTAGAGATTGAGGATCAAAATGATCGAGTCCTATGAGGATGATTGATTCATCTGGTGAAAATTTACTGGCATCATGTGATCGTCCAAAAGATTACATGGGAGCTAGAGGTTCAGATTCTTGCTCAGTACCCCCCCCCCCCATTTGTTTCTTTAGTATATGTTGTGGCTTTCGGGGATGAAAATCTATAATGTGGGAGAATGAAAGGACATAGGTTTTACATTAAATATTTTTAATTATATTGAATTATTATGAGACTGAAAAAATTGACAGTGTATGATTTTGAGGCATGTTGTGCCTTGAATGCATTTCTGAACATTTTTTATGGTACGATTAAAAAATGCACGAACGGAATTTTCTATCTTTTGAACCATTTCGAAAAATAAAAATACAAGGGCACTGTGGAATCTACTATGATGGGATTCACTTTAAAAATACTTCACATCAATCGTAGTCGGTTGGGAGAAAAAGATATATTTTGGGTCTTTAAAAAGAATAATAAAATAAAAAACTTATTTTATTTCTCTTATTTATCTTCCTCGAAAAAACAAGCAGCGTTGTTTAGACAAATGATGTGTCAACCCATTAAATGGATCAAATCCTAAATTATTTTTAATTGCGCAGTTGGAATAAAGGAATAGTTTTTAATTAATTGAACCCCATTAATTCCACAAGCGTTACTCACACATCCCCTCACCTTTTTATATATAGCTTGGGGAGAGGTATTGGCATAGATTTACCAAGTAACGATGTTCGGATAATGTACAGTCATGCCAACCACATATTGGATGGGACTTGTTCTGAAAATCTGTGAAGAGTACCACCAAATCACGAACCCAAGAACAACGATTGAGTGGCGTCATGGGAGGCGCGTTTTAGGAATGACGGACCCCGACTCTCCCTCAAATGCGAACATTCCCCAATGACCTTGTGGTAGGGTTTATATTTGGATTTAGAATCATATGACATTGAATCGTATTCTACCCTATTGCTATCAAACTAATGGGGAGGGATCAGTCCAATCAAAAAATGCCCATACCCTCTACATTTTTTGAATCGTGGTGCGTTCTTTGTGAGATTTTTATTCGATATGGACGAAAACCGGATCACCGTGTGACAGTGACATACTGCAACGGCCGGTCGTGGAAGAGGTGGAGGCGCACAGTCTTGGGTCTCCATCGATGAATTTCGTATCCATAGCTACAAAAGGTGTCGGCGTCTACCAGCATTGGCCGAATATAAAGGAAGTGGAATCACAACATCACACACTGCTGGAGACAGGTTTCGTTGCATATCATTGCGACGGACAGCAGAGGCCAGCACCGTCCAGCCGCGTTTGGAGGTAGTCTGTGCACCATCGCGCACCATTAAATATGGTCATGGCTTATAATTTGCAGCGGTGGACCAGGACCTGTAGAGGGTCCTGCAGGTGACCTAGAAGTGCCAAGAGGCATCACCGTTCTTCCTTTTGAAAAGGGGAAACTGCTCTCTCGTGCCAGATAGGGCGAACCCTGCACCAACAATCCATTCCTCCACCTAGCTGCACCCCTCCACAAGTAGGGCCACACAAGAACTAGTGGGTCACACCTCTTTCTAGCCACAACGCTCCTCGGGCTGGGATGGGACATCCCAAGTGGGTCGTGCCTTTATCAGGCCGTTCCTATATGATGGTCGGGTCGTGCGATCCCAGTGGGCTGCACCCTTCATCAGCAGGGCCACGAGATCCCAACAGGCCATGCCCCTCTATGGGCCACACTGCCCAGGTGAGTCGTACCAGTCTGCGATCTAGTAGCCCAAACCTGATGTGGGCTATCCCATAAAATTCAGATCTGAACTGGGTCAGGTCGACTTGAACCGAGTCGGGTCGGTATGGAGCCAGACCATTCTACGCTCATTTTCGCTGAAAGATCCATAACATGAAATTCAGGCGTCTATTAGACGAACCGTCAATGTTGCTCAGACCCTTATAGTGTAATGGTCTTTTTGGTATACTACATATGATAATTGGATGAGGTTGGGGTTTATATGGGTTGGATCGAACCCGAATGCAACTGGGCCCTTAAAACTAAATCACTTTTAACTCAAAGATCGGGTGCCGTAATGACATGTCGTATGTCCCGTTGGGACCCGTAAAACCTTTGGGTTACTTGTTAATGGATCCTCATGATATTTGAGATTGGAAAAATGGATTGAATAGTGGATCCTCCAGGAATCAAGAATTATTAGTGCGGGAATCTCCTGGCTGGTTGTGACGTGACGAATGATTTGTGATCCTGTGTGGGTCAGTACATAATGATCCTTTGTGGGTCAATGCTCAATGATTATGTGTTGTTTATCAGCTATATATCATATGTGGTTCATATAATATGTGGTTCAACGCTCAACGATACTATGTGGGTCAGCGCATGCTGATCCTGTGTGGGTCAACAGTAGAGCCTCTCAACAAAGTAAAATGATTCAGTGAAATGGATAATCGTCTATACATGTGTACATAAGATATATACATGGTGTGATCTGAGCCTTTACATTTTTGGTACTCTTACCATCATGGTGTTACCATTGTGGTACTTTTACATTCTTGTATTACCTTCAGGATGTTACCTTTTTGTACTTTTACCGTCACGATGTTACCATTGTGGTGTTACCACTGTGGTTTTCTTCATTCTTTGTATAGTTGTGAATGTGGCATAGAGGTTGGTGCCTTATGATTCCTTCTGAATGAGATTAGTATATTTTTATAACTTAGGTATATGTATGGGCATATGCTTAAGTATATTTGTTGAAATCTTCGTGCTTTGTGGATGAGGTCTTGCTTTGAGGTTTTTTCTTTTCTAGATCTCTGGGAGACCTTCGGGGGTCTCGGGGTCCCTAATGAGTGTTGTTATACTAACCCATGTGTGGGATATTACCACACCATTTTTGTCTTATGCATATTATGGAAAACATTGATCGAGGCTGAGGGAGCCAGAACATGATGGTGCTCATAGGTGGACCATTTGACGTGGTGTGCTGTAGTGAGTAATGATGATGACCTGTACTTACCCTTGTGGTTGGATTCTCAGTGGATGATCCATGATTTGGTTTTTTTCAGTTGTATTTTTACTTACTTTTGTGCTTTTATTCTGGCCCCCTTAACCTTTAGTGCAATTTTTACTAGATCAGTTTATATCATAGTTTATTCTTGTTGTGATCTTGGATTCGGTGTTTATACGGGTTTAAAGGAAATGACTTACTATTATAGGGATAGGCATTTCAATTGCTAGTATCCATCCCCTGGAATATTGATGGTGGGCATGGGGTAGTCATATCATGGGCCCTGAGGGATGGGTCATGATAGTCTATGTACACCAAGTCATTGACATGTGATGATTCATGAACATACTTCTTCAACTACATCATGTGGAAGACATCATATACCTAGTGAAACTTCTGTGGTAGAGCATGGTGGTACAACACCTAGACCACTCTTTGCACATGTTGACACTACTTTAGAATACAAAAATGATCATAAAGATTTCTATTGATATTTTAAAATCCAAATACAGTGTTCGAATAGGTCATTGAATGTTAAATACTCTAAAAGACCTACGCGAAAGAGCTACACAATAGACCTACGTGGCAGAGATGTGTGACAGAATAATTTCTATGCCCCTGCGCATAGTACCTGCATAGAGGACCCGTGCGGAGGACCTATGCGGGAGAAACATCCTTCGACCAGGACCATCTTTGACTATAAATAGAGCTCTTGGACTCCCCATTTCAATGACTGAAAATGTTTTAATACTCTTTTGTGCTCACGTTGCATAGATCATTCACACAGATCCCTAATACTGTCTCATGTAGCTCTCTAAAACATGAGAGAAGATATAATTATGTGGGATAAACATGTTTTGAAATTATTTTACACTTTTTACATAGGTTTGGTTCTCCTATGTGAAACACATTCTTAAGTCACTTCTGTGTGGCATACCTGCGTGCCACATCTGCGTGACATATCTGCATGACTTACCTACATGTTACATCAATGTGCGTACCTATGCGACACAATTTTGTGAGGTACCTATGTGACAGATCTTGGTATAAATCCTACATATCAACTAATGTACCCTCTTTAAAATACATTCAATGAATTGTTTCCACTTCCATGGTTTCCTTATCTGAAAGGGGTTAAGTTGAAGCCTCCACCAGAACCTCTTGACTTATCAAACCTTTGGGAAAGGAACATCAACAGGTATTCTATTTTTGATTGTATTTCCATAGTCATAGGTTTCATAAATTTGATTCAAAATGGGGTTATAATTCATGTAGTGTATGTGGGAATGTATAACCACAGTCACATGGGCCTTTCTCCCTAAAAAATGATGGGATGTTCTCAGTTTTCAGGATTGGGGTTTCGGTTCTGTCCTCTCCTTTCAGTCTCTAGGACCATGAACCTCATGTCACTGGTAAGGATGGAATGTTTCACACTTGACATTCCATGCATGAAAATTATATATCTTTCTCCCATACCAGGATCAATTTTACGGTACCCATCCCGGCATCGGCCCCTAGATTTTCTTTCTAGAGGTAGCATCGGTTGTATTCCTTCCTTCTTTGGTGCCAAAGAACGTAAAGGAGACATGCACATGGACACTTTTTACCCTTTCCATCACCCTCTGGGCTTTGTCACCCTGGGAATCTATCCCAGTTGAAGCCCCTAAAATTCATTCCTTCTTACTTCCATTGGAACCTTGTCCAATGTGAAGAGAATAGAGGGAAGGCTTGTTGCCTCATCCTCTTCCTAGGTCACCTCACCCTCTTCCATAGTCGACGCACCCTCTTCCACCAGTAGAGGAGGAAAATATTTATGTAAAAGTGCCTTTATTGAATCTTCCACATCATATTGTTTATCACATCGAGCCTGAATCACGTTGTCTTAGAGATTTGTACTGTGTACAACATATGCACAAACACCCATGAGGAATGAACTACATGAACTATGATTCCCACCATAATTAGGATAAGTAGGAAGCCCTATCAGGGCCCAAGATCACTGGATATCCTTTTCAAAAATTCAACCATTTTTCCCATAATATGGGCATCCTCCTTAAGAATAATCCTCAAATTAAACCCTCAAATACTCAAGGAATCCTTTTCCATAATTAATACCAAACTCATTTCCGTAATATGACTTTACTCTCCTATGATACTTAGGAAACTACATGGGATTTTATTCTCATATATATGGTATACGTAGGAATCCTTCATGAGGTACAAAACCAATACCTTAAATCAATGATGTTCTCATTGGTCCATATTCCCAATAGGGTCTTATCTAATTTGGAAACCTATATCCATTCCATGTTTCTTGGGATGCTTCATCATAAGTCCCACACTATGTTTTGACTAAGAATCATCCACTTAGAAGTCCATTCCACATGAAATTAAATTGTATGTCTAGGTCCTTATCATATAAC
Organism: Viscum album; assembly: GCA_963277665.1. NCBI lineage: Eukaryota > Viridiplantae > Streptophyta > Magnoliopsida > Santalales > Viscaceae > Viscum > Viscum album. The sequence continues at coordinate 1,720,190,626 of OY728130.1, forward strand.
CTTAAATTTTATGATGTGTACCATTCAGTGAAACCAAATTATGAGGGTTTAGATTCATTTCAGAAGGATACGTAGGTATCCTATTTTATTTGAATGATCACAAGAACAATCTAAACCTTGGTCACCCTGGATGACAATAAATTCCAGAGTGCCCCTATAAGTTTCTTAAACACGGGTATCATCATAACAATGATTGAAATAATCTTGAAATTCTATATTAGAGGACACCATTTATAGAGATCCTTGAATACATACTGATATATCCATTTATTAAGAACCTTGAATACATAATGATGATTATATATTTTACACATATAAATAATTGATTGAAATTTCCAAGGGAAACTTATGAAGTAATTGGTGAATTAATAAGGATGTATAAAAATATATTATATTTATAAAGGGAGTTCAGAATTAGACAATATTTCCCCCCAAAAGGGTGTGATAAGTCTGACCTCTCATCCTCCCGACCAATGTACGTTCCTAAGTATCGTAATTTTTAAACATAACAAAGGATTTCCTTTTGAATGTAGGTCCCTTTTAAATAAATGGATGTTTCCAGTTCCATAAATAAATCCAATGGAAACCTATTGGAAGAATTTATTCTTATAAATAGAATACTCATTTCAAGGAACTACGAAACAGAAATGGTGAACCCAACGTGAATCATTAACCAAGTTAATAATGCTACCCACCTAATAGGCATCTATGAATTGATAAAAGAAGGCCAGAAAAAGGAATCAAACATGCATGAATCCATATAAAAAAGACTATTCTTTAGTTGTGTTTTTTGTTGTCGCAGTTTCCCTCAGTATTCCCATCTCTCCAAAATGGAGTTCTTCAAAGAATCATCTGTGAACATCCCAACCGCTGTTCAAGCTGGATCCCCATCCATGAGAAGGATGTCAGCACAAACACATCATCTTCAATGCTAGGTCACTCATGTGATGGTAAAGGAATATCACCTTCATGGTACAATCCCAACATTGGAGGCTGGTCAACATGCCCTCCATGTCAATAACAATCCTCGATCATCTGGCCAATGATGACCAATGATCATGAAGTAGACCATGCCAACCACCGTTTTCAACTTTTTCTGGTCCTTATCCCTAGAACACAACAATTAATCCCTCCCATACTATAGGGAGGTGTATAAATAGTCCACTCATGGCCTCAAAACAAGAATGAAGGATTCTTTCCTAAGGACTCCCACCAAAAATCGTCTTCCGTAGAATAGTGCGATAGTGAACCCCCAACATGATGGGGCTATTTCTTCTAGGCATTTAGCCCAAGTCTCTCAGACCTGTGCACACAAGAGAAACCGCCAAGGAAAACTCCTAGCCAACAGGGGGTAGGTTATTACATCTACCACATCAAGAGAATCTCATCAACCTAATATGATGGAAAAAAAATGAGTGGGAACACACACTCGTTCATCCTAATTTTACTGATCTGTAGACACATCTAGCAACATCCCAACAATCAAACTAGATAAATCTAGTTGAGTACCGTGAATATGAACATACACATACTTATGTGTTATCATCCAGTCAGTATGCTCATCTAAATTCATTTAAAGAGGCTCACCAATCTAATGTGGTGGAAATGGTAAAAAGGAACATACACTGTTATAAAATCACCAATTCTATCAGCAGTATCTTATTCTAGTATTGAAGGAAGTATGTTAACCATTCTAGAAGGGAAATAGCCAGCAGGCACATACACCTGCTAATGTTCATCATGTCTACCTACAAACTCATTTGTTAGCACCCAGATAATTCAATCAGAAGGCTCTGACAATAAATTTTGGGTATACCCAACTTTATTCCCTCATACATGAGTACTATCAGTTCCCATTGATAGGAAAAAGAAGGACAAGAGTAGGCACATACACCTACATCAGACAAAGAATGGATATATATTACAGTTCTAGTTTTTGAAGTCACCAAACATACCTTATTAACAGTGATAGGGTATCCTCAAATCCCTAAACATATTCAAGAAGCATGGCAATATATTATAACAACTACATCAGCAATACCTAGAGAACTAATAAATAAATTTGTTCACATGAAAGGGATGATACATAGGCATGCCATCCCAAAACTGATACACCCCTCTATTCTAGTCATGGTGGGTCATGGTGAATACTCACTAATATCATGTGAACTACAATATTGGGAACATATACACTTTCCAATTAGAGGTAATAATTATGTTTTAGTTACATATACAAGGCATCAACATACACCTAACCATGATGACCACTATTTATAGAAAGTGGCCCCATCTATGTATAATAGAACATCCTAAACCAAGTCTCACCAGCACTTTTGTAAAATCAAGAGCCAAGCTATGATTTGGATTCTCTTAATGATAGAGTTTTTGATGCCCTCATACATTTATCTGTTGCAGCTCCAGATCCTATCCTCTCACTAAAAAATTATTGTAGTGGTAGTAGTAATTCTGAAGTTCCTCATAAGTCACTTCATCATGAAGGAATTCTTCATGAAAATTTATGTCAATCCAGAGTGCATATCTTTGAATGAGACCCACAGCAACCCTTTGTGTGGTGGGAAGACCAAGGTGAACGAAGATTTATCCCTTTATTTAATCCACCAAGGAGATCCTCCCCATGATGGTATTCAATGAGAAATCCCTCTTCGCATTATTATTTTGTATTTTAAATAAATTTCTATAATTGTAAATGTAGCGATGAGAATTCCCTTCTTTGTCAAGGCATATTCAAACACAAGGTCAGAGATGTCCGATGCCTTGTCATTGGTTGGTGAAACACATTCTCAACCAGAATACATATTTAGTGAACAATAATTCTTGGAACCTCCCTTATGTCATTTTTCTTCTCATACAGAGCATCCACTTTGTTCAGACGAAGTGGAGAAACCTCTAGTGAAAGACAATGAAGATTTGTTAAAGATGAGGAAACAATTGGCTACAAGAGATTTAGAAGTCATGTTCTAAACTGTGGAAAATTATTTTTATAACATTCTCAAATTGATTGCAGAAGATTGTATTCATGATTTCTACCTCAATTTATGGAATATTATTTGTCATTTGAAAACCAATGTAATACCATATGATGAATATCAAAATTAGGAAAAGGTAATAGAAGGGTTGGAACACCAAATCAACTTGGTGTCTCTCTATGTTTCCCAGCATACATAAGATTAAAAAAAGTATTGAATCTATCAGTGTGCATGACCTAATGATCAAAAGAGGATGCACCTGTTAATTTCTTATTCCCCATCTAGTGCTCGTATTAGGGGATGGGGTGAACTTGGGTAATTGCATTTCACTGCACTCCAAAATCATAAAAATTCACCAAAAATTTTCTTATGCAATGATATTTCCCACGGTCGACCACAATCAATAGTTTTTGTTTATAATTGACTGTATGATCAAGAATAGGCCTCAACCATCTCTCTTCGGCATCATGCCCAAAGAAACGAAGTTGTTTATTTAATTTTACATCATGCATATGAGAATCTTGAGTAGGTGTCATGCATCGAGGATGTTAGGCATCAAAGAATGCATATTTTTGAAATAGAAAAGTTATCAACCAAAACAAGTGATTTGAGTAGTTTTTAGATAATTCTCCCAGCTAATATCTGTACCAAAATTCGCAAAATAAAAAGTTCAGTTTCCAGACATTCAGACATAACAGTTCAAGAATCACCCCATATTGCAATGATTTGGGATCATTTAATTCATCCTTCAAATTCATTATATTTTTTTTAAGATTGGAAGATGACGAAAAATAGGAACATCCCTAGACTGCAGGTCTGGTGGCATTTTCACATCAGCAATCCCCTTCTAAATGGATGTCCTTTTCATCCGATTAGGGATGAATCCACATGTAACGCATATATCGGAGCTATCCATGTATTGACTTCATGTTACATTCCACCAACTATCTCTCGGGAATTCACCGTAAAAGAGGACATGGTCTCATGGAAGATACATATGGAGATGATTATAAAAAAATAATGATAGAATTCAATCGATGCATTATGAGTCTGTGAATGTCATTAACACCGCTAAAACATATCTTCAATAAAATGATTCTAGTTAAAGGGAATCATAAGATGATGTTTTTGTCCATAATACGGTACACACTATGGAAAATGACGAAGGTGTGTATACCCGAAATTAGAGTCTTACCCATAATATAGGTATGCCTTAAAATAACCACCATCCACCTCTTTAAAAGTAATATAACATGCAGAATGACAAAAGGAATATTGCATCTCAAATTTCTAATGAATAAAGTCAATCTCTTTCTCTGAAAGAGTTATTTTGAATGAATGAAGTGGAAATTGAAGAGTTAAAAAGTCTTAAGACAGAGCTACATCGAAGTAGAATTTCTGCTAGACATACTCCCCATGAAGGTCCGCAACATGCATACCTTATAAGATATCTTCGGCATAGAGTATTTGTAGTAACTACATATTATGATAATGAATTCACTCCGCTAGGTACCCAATCAAGACAGGTGCAAATACATCCTGATAGGAATATTCCTATGGGTTATCCAAGGAAAATATCAACCCCACCATCAATGGTTTTGTCAGATGTTTCACAATATCATTATCCTGTTTCTATACCTGTATAGGTTCAAGCTCATCCAGATGTTCCCAATATTATTATGAACACCATTGAGGTATTAACAAATTGATTGGAAGCTATGAAGAAATGACGTGAACCAACTCAGCTAGAAAATGGAGCCTATTCTAAATAGGTGGATGGAGTTCCTCCCCCACCAATTATTGTGAATACCACATTCCGGATCTATAATGGTTTGAAAGATCAGGATCTACACAGAAATCATTTTTATTCTCATTTTTATCCCTTGATGGGAACTCCTCAACAAAAATAAGCAGTAAAGAATAGCTTTTGGTGTTGTCAATATAGGGACCCTCTTTTTCCTGGTATAAAAGTATACAATCTCGAACAATTACTGGTTGAGAAAATATATGTCAGAAATTCCATCTTTAATTTAGCTCAACACTACCAATGATGACAGTTTTTGACTTTACCAATTGAAAACAATGGGATAATGAAATAGTTTCATATTTAATTTCTCAATGGAAAGGATTACTTATTTTTTAATTCTAGCACTCCCTCAAGAAGAAATGTTTCAAATTTTTTCATAAAATATATGTGATAGTTACAAACACCATTGATAACTATGAAATACACAGGAGGGTTTTGAGACCTTACATCAATCTCTAAACTATTTGAATACTATATTATATAAACTGAGGTCAAAACTCATGCAATACCATCAAATCCGGGGAGGAGGATAGGAACCACAAAAGCTGCTACGGTAACACTAAAGTAGGCACCTGTACCTACTTCTACATCAATAACTTTATCATACTGATGGGCTCCACCTCAAAAGCATCAACCACAATGACCACCTCATCAAGATGATCAAATAGATCAAACAAGGAAATAGTTTGTGGAATTAAAAAACATCATTTATTCTTTCCAGAATGAACAAGTTCATGGTTACTTCATCTCATCTTTGGAAAACAATTTGTTTCAATTGCCAAGGCCGAAAAAACAAAATATAGAATGAAATGAAGATATTTTAAATTATTGTCCCTTTCACGATATGTTGGGTCATCCGATACGATAATGTTTTTTTTTCAAGGACCTCCTTCAAATTACGGTAGACTTTAGACAAGTGAAACTGAAAAGTTCATCAGTTCAAGTAGCATGTGTTACTGCTGTCAATACAGAGAAAGAAGGCAAATTGTATGATGTATAAAGTAGAAAATGTCTAGAAATATGATGATTGGATGATCATGGAACTGAATAACCAATCTAAAACTATTTTACGAACACATTTGAAACAACTAATTGTGACTTCTGCCACTCCTTCCATAAAAAAACCATCTTTATAAAAAGGTCGTTCATCAAAAAAAAGATTATAAGGACCATGAGTAGTCAAAAAAAGTTGAGATAATTTCATGGCCAAATTTGTCCTTAACCCTTAGAAGATTCCATGCCAACTATTTCAAAAGTACGGGCAATGCCCTACCAGACGATATAATCAGAATTAAAACATCATGAAGAATATTTATATGATGAAAAATTGATCTTTGGTTCTATAAATGTTATCTATATAATGAATCCTTATTCCAATGGTGATTTTGATTATAATGAGCTGTAATTCCATCGACCTAATAGGGTATCTAGAAGAAGAGACCATGGTCAAGGATACATGGGAGACAAGGGAATTTTAGAAACCACCATTTTAACTCTACCCCTACTCAAACCATGTATGCATCAAAAGTTTTTGGAAGATCCCTTCAACCAGATCAACATGAACACGGAGTTTCTTTAATTAGTGTCAAGTTAGGTTCTGCAAAAATTATCTTCGAAGATTGATTAGAAGTCACATTGTATTCTTCTCAGCAATAGAATAGATCTAGTCAGTCTAATCTACCATAGTAAGAAGGATTTCAAACTTCTGCTCTAACATAGGATACAACTACATCATAACCATCAACATCCAATGAAATTGAAAAACCACATCTCCATTCATGGAAACACAGACCATTGTACCAAAATAATGTTGTCTTGAAACAATTGGCCCATGTACTGGCCATGTTATCAATTCTGGCAGATTTGAATCTATCAAAAGTCATTTGAGAAGAACTTATTGAGGCCCTATCAAGTCATCAAGTGTTTTAAACCAAAGTTGGTGCTATTGAGGTTTACCATATAGAGAATATACCTAATTTCATGCAGTCATATTTTTTTACAGATGGGGATGATGATGATGTTGTACATGGAATATCAGACCTTTGTATTTATCTTGAAATATCAATAACATAGACGTCTTGTGGGCCTTTGTTGATAATGGCTCTAAATTCAGCGTTATTCATGTTCATACACTTCATCAATTGGGCCTGACTGAATCTAACTTATCTTCTTCGACATTAATGTTGCAATCTTCTGATAAGAATGAGAAATTTTATTTAGGTGATATTACACACAAAACACAGTTTTTAGATCTTGTGTCAAATTATGATTTAATGGTTGTTCTTTAGGACACATCCTTCAATATTATGCTTAGAAGGCCTTGATTACATCAACATACAACCATAACACCATCATAAAACCAATGTATTAAGTACTGTTTCAATGGTAAAAATGGTGCATTTTGTGGTGACAAGGCACCATTCCAAACATGTTAATCTAAATACACTGAGAAAGAGTTTTATCATAGAAAAAGAAAGAATTATGTGGCAAAATAAATAACATGAGTTAATTCTCTGAATAGACTAGAAAAGTTCACAGAAAATCCATTAATGTATTGGAGTAAAGATTATGTGTCACCTATTAGTCAAATTGAAAAGGTAAACCCAAATACGAGCACTTTTCCAATAAATTATATAATGTCAATTGCAGAAATTGATCCTGAAAATATGGGTGAAACTGTTGATCCACAAAAAATGGTGGAAACCTAAATAGAGATGCTTTCATTTCATCAGATGAACTACAACAAGCCTCTGCTTCTTCAATCAGAATATAATAAATTTTAGCACTTCTTGTGTAAGACAAATATTTTGATTCTCAATCAATAATTCCATCTTAATTACCAAATGAAGACCCTTCTTCATCAGTAAGGTCAAATATGATGGCCTCTTAATCATGATATTCAAATATTGACTCTCCCTCTAACTATGGGAGTTTTTCCACATCATCTATTATGAATGTGGAAACAAAAGAGGTAACACATAATGAAGAAGAAGAATAAGATCTTGGGGATTCTCCTCCCGCATTTGAGCATGTGTATCTACTACTATGGACGAGCTCAGTGAAATTAATCTGGGTACTGAAGAAGATCCACGACCCACTCTAATTTGTGCGGTTATAACATCTGAAGAGAAAGAGGGGAATACATAATTTATAAATAAAAATAGAAATATATTTTCTTGGAATTATACATTAATTCTATGAGTTAGTCCTAATGTATCCATGTGTCATTTGGGTTTTCTAGAAGAACGTTGTCTATTGAAGAAAGAACAAGAAGAACACACCCCAGTCATGCCTCTAAATTGATGATGAAGTTGATAATCTTACAAAGGATAACATTGTCAGAGAAGATAAATATTCCAAATTGGCGGACAACATTGTCCCAGTGAAAATGAAGTATGGGAATATTAGAGTTTTCATTTATTTCAAAGATCTTAAATGGCATTGTCTAAATATGATTTTCCAGTCTTTCTTAAAATGATTTTAATTAATGAAACAGCTGGTTATGAAGATCTTTATATAATGGATTTCTACTCTATGTATAATAAAATCCATATGGCCCTAGTGAATGAAGAATATATAGAATTTAGAGCCACTCTTGTTATGTTTTCTTTCAGGTAATTCCCTTTGTCTTAAAGGATGTAGGTGCAACAGAACAACGTCCCATACACCATATCCTCAAACACTTTTTAGGGAAATGTATTGAAAGTAAAGTGGATGATTTGGTGGTAAAATCCAGAAAACGTTCTAATCACTTGGTTTATTTGGAGACCATATTCCATAATATTTGGGAACACAGTTTTAAGATGAACCACTTGAAATGTGCTTTTGGGGTAACCTCAGGAATGTTATTTAACTTCATTGTATGCCATCGTGGTATCGAAGTTTATCCCGAGAGAAAAAAAATCAATCTTTTGTATGGATCCTCCTATAAATTTGAATGAATTAAGAGGACTCCAAGGAAACATGGCCTATTTTTGGTTCTATATTTCTAATTTCCAAGAGAAGTGTTTGGCCTTCACCAGATTTATGAAGAAGGGAGTCACCTACCAATGGACTGAAGAATGTCAAAATGAATTTGATACCCACAAAAAAATCTCTTGATTCCACCTATATTAATACCACATGATGAAGTAAGCCCACTTAATTTTTATGTGATAGGTTTAAATTGATCACTTGGTACCTTTCTTGCTCAAAAAATGATGATGGGAATGAAAAAACCCTTTATGATCTTAGTCAAACTATGCATGATGCCGAAACTCCATATTCATGTATTGAACAGTGCTGACTAGTATTAATCATTTCAATTTAGTCATCCTATGCTCACAGGGCATCTGGCACGATGGGAATTTATTTTGCAACAGATTGATAGCTAGTTTTGTGCCTCAAAAAACAATTAAAGGCCATGCATTGGATGAATTCCTTGTTGAGAATCCCTTTATAGAATATACATCATTAAATACTGAACATCCTGATGAATAAGTCTTCTCTATTCAAGGTAATTCCCATAATTTGGAAATGTACATTGATATGGATTCCGGAAGTCCAATAGGGAAGAGAATGGAAAACCATAAAATCAACAATGTTGGGTTAAGAAGTTTTCCTTATATACCTAGAAAAGGTAGTGTTGCCTTTTTCCTACATGTTTTTGGAATGTTGGACCAACAATGAGGCAGAATATCAATCTCTCGGCATAGGATTGGAATTGGACATTGAGGTAAAAGTGAATTACATAACATGAAAGGTGATTCAGAATTGGTAATGATGCAAATGAATGGATAATATTTTATCAGAAAAGATAAATTAATCTCTTTGTGTTATTATTTCAGAGTTTTAGTGGTTTAATTTCCCTCAAAGACGACATTGTCTTATGTCATGCGATCACAAAATGCCAATGAGAATGCACTGGCTAATGCAGCTACAACCTTGGAAGATCCAAATCAGGATGATACATTCATTATCATAGCTCATCGTCATATGGGCTTATGTTTTTGTCAAAAGATAATTGAAAAAATTAATGAAATTAGAACCATTTATGAGCCATATGTTCATACCATGAGATGTAGAACATCCATACTTCAGTATCTTGAAAATGAAGTAATTATCCAAAATAGGGATAAAATGGAATACATCTGATGATGAGAGGAAAATTTTACACATTATGTTAGTCCAGATAACCAGAAGATCCATAAAAAGTGAGGATTTGGTGGAATACTCTTTAGATTTATTGATAAAGTAGAGAATATAAGAGTATTGAATAAAGTACATTTAAGAGCTTGTGGTGTCCACCATTCATGGCATAGAATCTCTGATCAAATCTGATGGCCTAGATACTTTTGGTCTTCAAGGATGCGGGATTGCACAAATTTCACTATTAAATGTCAAACCTACCACGTGCATTCCAACTTAATCCATCAACTCCGTGAGTTTCTATATATAGATAAATACTCCTGTCCATTTTCCACATGAGGAATAGAAGTAGTAGGACCTTATCCTATAGCTACAACTAAGATGTTTATGTATATCCTTACTGCTACTGAATTATTTTGTAAATTGGCTGAGGCAATACCTCTCAAATAAGTCTAAGCCCAAAGAACTGATATTTTTGTAAAAACAAATATAATCACAATATTTGGTGTCCCTCATACTATTTTGATGGAAAGTGGAACCAATTTTTGTTCGATTGATGTAATTATGTTGTATCAGAATCATAAAATCTAACCGAACCATTTAGCTCACGATTAACCAGCAGACAATGAATTAAGTAAAGATTTCAACAAGACCCTATCAAATATACTACAAAAGATGGTTGATAAAGATAATAAATCATGTGCTGATAATTTTATGAATGCTTTATGGTCTTATCAGACCACACCCTATAATACTACAAAAGAAACACCTTAATCGTTGGTATATGAAACTAAGGTAGTTATTCCAATTGAAAAGCAGTTTCCTTCACATAGAGTTGCAATTTGTGATCCATTGTCTATAGATGATAGGTCTCTGAAATGGTTCAATAAGATAGAATGATTACAAGGGTGAATATTGCGTACTCTGCATAATTTAGAAGTCTATCAGAATAGAATATTATGATATTTTATCAATATAGCTAACCTCTGTTTAATTATTCAAATAGAATTTGTATTGGTCCTTAGAAATACAATTATTCTATGGAATAAACCTATGCATCTTGAGAAAAAGTGGGAAGGACCTTATTCCATACATAATGATTATTCAAATGAAGCTTATTCATTAATCACAATGGATGGAGACATTATTAAAACTCCATACAATGTGAGTTTCTTAAAGAAATATATTGGTTAGTTGTACAATTTTCCTTTCTACAACACTAAAATCTGTACAACCCCATGTCCTTAATGCAATACTAATAACTACACAGCCCTCATGTCCTTGCTTCAAGACTGAAAATGGAATTGTATAACGCCCATGTGGTAAGATAATAAACTATATAACAACCATATTCATACATGTTTCATGATGTTATAATTCATTGTATCTTCATCCTTGTCGAATGACATTCAATAGAATAACACCATTTGTCCTTATTTCATGACATCAAACTGTAAAAAGAATGTTTTTCTATATTTAATGTTAGAAGCTTCCATCAGAAAACATCATTGACATCATCGTTACTCTTTAGTAGCTCATGAGTCCCTCTCTTTTCTATGTTTGAGTCAGATCTACATAGAGACCTTATATCAAGAACTATTTATGGATTGAATCTAATTTTCAATGAGATACGTAGTGATTCCTAAATCTCTAATTTTGGGCCAAGCCATAATCAAAAAAATTTATTTTTTTATTTTCTCCTCCTATATATGAATCTAATTGATTCAGAGTAATTTTTTAAGATATATTATTTGTCCCTTATACCATTTTATGACTTCAGATTTACCATTCCCTAAGATCTTGTCAAAAGATCCCATTATTGATGAAAAATATGATTGGCATAAGGAATTTTTGTTTAGATAACTATGTGTGGATTGATTCTCATAAATTGGAGATACATAAGATGCCTAGATCTCCAATATTGGGCACAATCACGGTAAAAAAATACCTTTATTCTTTGTATAAGAATCCACCCTGCATAGGTAATGTTTTAATAACTACATACAAATTGATTCTTTCCCTCAGTAAGACAGGTAGTGATAGTTGGGGTTTTCACTTAGTTTAGTTAAAACAAAACGTTCTTTTCACATCAGTTCATCTCTTTTCTTACCGCATGATGTTAAACTGCATGGAAATATAACACCCTTATTCATGTCTTGGGTCACCACCATGTTATATAAGAGACCCTTACTACTCCTTGTTTCTCACACTGATCATAGCTCACGTGCGTTAGGATTTGGGTAGAAGGATTATTTTTTATAAATATAGTGTCTTAATTTATTTTGGGATTAACAATGTTCTCACTCCATGACTTAAAACTACACAATAAAATGTCCTCATTGCATGAATTAAAACGTCACATGAAAATATTTATTCAGAGTAAACAATGAAAGTCTCCATATTATGTGTGATTCAAATCTATGTAAAAGACGTCAAACTCATGGCCAATACTGGTTCAAATATTTCTCATATGCATTGGGTATAACCCCCTTGTATATTTCACTCTCTTAATCTTGAATGATTGCATATCTTCATAATCTGTCTTATAGTTTCTCATGAGAGATTTTTCTAATACCTGAGAGCTATTTTGTGTAACTATGCAGAACTTTCCCTTAGGTGGCCTTTCATAAGTTGCCTAAATAATGGAACTACTAGTCTGAATATTCCACTATTTCACTACAAAATATATTCCCTATTTGGAACTTCATATCACAACCTCAACAATGGTTTTTTAAATAATTGTAACTTCATTCATGGTTGTAGTTTTTTTGTCCCCTATAAACATACATGACAATATACAAGAATCTATTTTTTAAATCTGTCATTCAATTATATTTGACCCCTTATATTTCTCCCAATATTGATTTCTTCAAGACCATAGTTTACACAATTCCCTTACCATGCGTTCAATGAAATATGAAATAACATTTGAATCACATGACTGCATATCGAATATTGCTTCCATTTCTGGTCCTAGTTGTATGACCAAAAACTACATACATCATAAATCCTACGTTTGGGTTAGACCTTCATAGGAGTCATATTCCTTCGAATCTTTGGAAATATTGGTTGAAATATTTCTCTCCATATTCAGGTACCTTTCCCCAAAAACCAAACTCTATGCTTTGGAAAATTTGAATCTCCATAATCATTCTTCATCTTTTAACAATAGAATGAAAAACATCATTGAGATATTTTTCATGACTATGCATCATGTTCCCTTAGGATGCCTTCAATAAGTATCCCACACAATGGTCCTGTTTGCCAAAAAATTACATTATTTGGTTATGTAGTGTCTTCCCTAGTTTTCCATGCATTGCACAACCTGTATATTTGGTTTTTCAAATAATGGTAATTTCATTCTTGGGGAATACTTCCTCAATTGCTTTTAACCTGTTTATCACATCTTCCATTGGATTCAAAAATTCTTAAGACCCAGTTTACAATTTCAAATTCTATACATGGATATGGAAGTATATTTCTAAACAAATTATAAAGGAATTGGGAGAGTCTCATTACATTTTTCAGAGATGAAGGCCTTAAATTAAAATTTTACAATGTCCTCATTGCATGACGTAAAACTGTACAGTACCATTGTCCTCCCTGCTTGAGTTAAAATTGCACAGTTCCAAGGTTGTAATTGCATGATTAAAACTGCACAGTACAAATGTCTTCACTGCATGACTTAAAACATCAATGTACCAATGTACTCACCGCATGACATAATATTGCACAGTACCAATGTTCTCACTCCATGACTTAAAATAGCACAATATGATATTAGGAATTCCCCTTTCTGATAAATTTCAACCATTACTCATGAATTTTTTATAGAGATGGTTTTCCTATTCATGACATATGTTGGTATAAAATAGACCTTTTATTCTTAAAATTACATTCCCTGGTATAAATATATATTATGATCTATAGTCACCCAAATCTTATTTTCCTCTATCTATCAGCAGCAAAATGATAAATTCCTAAAGATAATTTTTTCATGGATATGAATCAAGTGCCATTCTGTGGCCTAGCAGAAGTTGGCCACACACAAATCATGTCAACCAAAAGATGCCTATATTTGGCTATGCATCATATTCCCCAGTTGGAGCTGCATAACAAAACCCCAATAATTGGTTTCTTAAATAATGGTATCTTCATTCTTGGAAGAGACTCCACTTATGTTGATACATGTTTTAAATTTGGTATCTATAAAAATCATTTCTCAAGATTCCCAGTGGAAATATTAAAATAATATATATAAAAAATTCAGCTGTATTTTCTTCTTTAGGAACTAATTTCAAAATTCATTGTCAAAGTTATTCAACCTTAAGTACTATCCCTTTATAGTCCAACATGAATGACTCTAAACTGACAACAACAAAAGAATTGTTACTCATAAGATTGAGAACCCATAAAGGGCACTATAAAAATTGTCGACTCCCAGCTCACTAAATGTACATTTTTGTATGATTAAGGTAATATAGAGAAATAGAAAGTCATAAGATATGAAATTTTTGTGGTTTTCCATGTAACCCTAGAAAAAATAAAATTATCCTCATTAGGTCCATTGGAAAAATAAAGAAAAATTTAGGAGCACTCCATTCTTGTCATTGTAATCGTAGTTTTCAAACATGAAGTTTTAATGATTAAAAAACTTCATCATCATCATTTCCCTTTATATTTCAATAATGGAAATTGGAATGAAGATGTATATAATTGGAGACAAGAAATCCTTTTCATTTATATGTAATCATAGGGACATCCACAGAACATATCCTCTCTATCATGTATAAAAATAAACTCTCAACATGTCTCTTCATTTATTGAACAGATTCATATAATTTATCAGATGCATGTTGATGTTGAGATAGTTGTGTAACTCCAGCCTCCATGGCCTAAAAATGTGCTTCCTCACCAATTCAAATTGTATTTGTCCAATCTAATATGGTTTCTCCCAATGTCTGATTCGATTTCTCATGTTTTTTATGAACATCATCCTGTTGATTTTGATAATATAATGACTCCTTCACGGCTTCTCTAATTTATTGGATAATTTCGATCGATTTCATGTTGTTATTTGCCTCCGCCTTAGCTACTGTATCTTGAAATCCCTCCATTTTGACGAGCCGTTTAGGCTATTAAAAATCTTGTCGTATCTTATTCTCTTACTCCCATCAGAGAATGATTTCTTTTATAACATCATGGATCGGTCAATAATTAAATCCACCCAATCCTAATACGCATAATAGTGCTAGGAGTTTGAAAAAACGGGATGTTAGTTCATCTAATGTTTTCTAGGAAATTAGTCTCTTGATATGTCACCATGTCTTCTTAAGTTCCCTTCCATGAGATTATATCATATCTTAGTCTGAATCTGAGTCACTACCATGAGGTAAAATGTACTCACGGAATAGTTTACTTAAATAGATGCCTCATTATACTTTTCTCGGAATTGTAGAAGCTTCACCTTCTGATCTGAGAGCTGATAAACATATATGAAAAAAAATTCATTGTTAGTTTCAAATGGATTAAATAGAAATGATTCATATAGCTGATTATATTTTTCTAATAACAAGTCACCTACTTGATTGGATTCATCCCATGTAGCCACAGCTTTAGTGATTTGAGAAGTTATTTCATGAGAAGTGGGATTCCATTGATCTTTATCAGTTATTATATTTGATGGATATGGAGAATCTCTTGATGGAGGATTCTATTGAGGTATTTCTCCATCTCCAATAGAAGGATAGAGTGGACTAACCCATTCTTGAAGAGCCATTGAAACATTTTTGGCAAATAAAGGTGAAAAGGTGAACTTTTATGTAAATAATAAAATAAAGAATAACAATTTTCTGTGTAAAATTCAAGAATAAGTAATCACATACTTGAAATTCTTCATGAAAATCCACAAACTCTTTGATGGAACCTTGAATTTCAAAATTTTGATTATGTGGTTCCAAAATTTCAGTGTATGCAGCTTTGAATGCTATATAATCCCAATAATTAAAGTTATCCAAAAAACATTGGTTGATTCCCAAATTGGATCCTCTGACCTTTGGTTCTGTTGTCTCTTAAATTGGTACAATATCGTTAGATATTTTTAGTATTTGAAAAACACCATTATTTATCTCAGATTGCCCTCGGTCCTCATTCCTTTCTCTTAGAAAAATATGAATATATTTATTGCTTATTTCAGGATCCACTAAAGAAAATAACTGAGGAATGTATTTATTCTTACCATTTCCTTCTTCTCTCTCAGTATATACAGGATCAAGTATAGCTGAATCTTTTGATGATTTATCAAAAATGATAGAAAATTCATCAAAATGAACTTTGGATTATCTTGGGTTTACCCTATCTTCTCTTGAAAAATCAAATCTTAATCAAATAATAGAAGAGAGATGCATATATTATGCAAGAGTAAACATGATTACTGGAGTGTGTGGAGAAAATTACATGCCCTAAGGATAGTATAAATACTTACTCATTTGATGAGCACGTAGGATCAATTTCATTTTTCTCTGGAGTTTCATTTCAAAATCTTGGGGAGAAATCCTAAAACTCTTATTTTAAGGAGAAACATGAGGTAATGGTTGAGGAATATTCGTCTAAATTACCCCAGTTCTAATTATCGCTCCTAGAGAATGTTCTAGAGACCTGAGGGACAATTCGTTGAATCAATTGGAATTCCTTCAAGAATAATCATGGGTGATTCAATAACTGGATCAGATCATTCTTCCATACATTCAAGATGAAAAAGTAGATTTTCATCAATATTAAGGGTGATGAATGGTAAATTAGAGTAGATAGAAAATAAAAAGGAAAATACATTCTTAGTATTAACATAAATATCCCAATTATCCTTAGAGTAAATAATTATCCCTTCTGGTACACCTATTTTCATCATATGAGATACTCATATAGAGGCTGTGATTTGTTCATCAGTTGCATATATAATAGCCTCCAGCTCTGTAATATACTTTTGTACTTCATCCAGTTTGTTATCCACATTTAAATCAAAAAGTTTTTTTAATGTCACTAATATCTGGTATTTGAATTCCATGATTAAATAATTCCCATGCATCCCTAAGATCATGGGTTACACTCTCCCATTGATTATTGGCTTAGGATCATACATAATTCAATGTTGGTATGCTTGATTGTGGAGGAGATCAATATTTTCTGACTGGTGAGCCTCTTCATGCCTCTTCTCTTCTTCAGAAACATGAATGAATATAATAGGAACCTCTCATTGATGGTGGAGATTGGATCGCCTTGGCATTGGTGGTATTTCTTCTCTAGACATGTCCTTCTAGGTATACCTCCTACGAAGACATTTTGATGGGTCTGAAACCTCTGAAAATTATATATCATTTCTGTACATGGACTTCTTACCACGATTTCCATGTGAAATAGTCATTATAACTACCACTCGATATGTTCCTTTAGTAAAATACCCTTGAGGATATGAAGAAGCCCTTGCATGGGAATAGCCAACATCCAATCTGACTGATGGATCTGATGGAGGAACTGTAATTTAATATATGGATTCTTCTAAACCTATTAGAATCAATATTTTTCTCGCTACCAATGTGTGAATCTCTTGCATGACATATGATGGTTGAATATTGTTTTATTGTTGAATAAATATGAAGTAAAGAGAAAAAATGTTAGGGATGTAATCCTCACATATAATTTCACCGTAAATCCTAGTCGATAATATATCATCCATGAATTCCATCATATATGATCTCAACTCATAATGTTTTCCTTTACCATCATCAATAAATGTTCCAATTGGTGGGTTACCAAAAAGAAAGAAGCTTAATTATCCAGATACATTCAATGCCTTTAGCACCAAATCAGGACTAAAATATAGAGGATGAATACCAGAAACATTCTAAAAAAATGGGGTGAATCGATAATTGAAAACTCTAACTAAATTCGATACCATGTATGAAAAAAATGTGTTGCAATCCTGCCCCACAACACTTAGAATGGACGTTAAATTCTAAATGGGGACTTTCCATTGTATAAATTCAACCAAGATGCTAAATGCTTACAAATATAGGGATTTCTCATCCAATATACTTCTCTTCTACCAATTTGGATGCAATGAAAAGAGTCTATATTATTACACCACATCCGGATTCACGGTCTAGAACCTAGTGAATGCTTAGCCACATATTCATGAAGGAATCTAGGTGTACCATTGCATCTATATTAGTTTTTACTCTATAGCCCCAGTGCTTATTGTCCCCTCTTTCAAGTGTAGGCCAATATGTGCCTGAACTGCCTCGATTATCACCAGAAGGACAAACAATACGACTTCTATAGGTTGGACCTTTCTCTATTGTTGATTCTAATAAGGCATCTATCCACACTATAGAATAAATATTTCTTATATTTGGGGAAATTATTCACTATTTTAAATAATTCATGGGCTAGCGGTGGTGTTCTGTTACCATCACCCCATGTTGTAATTTCTAATATGAATTCATCATAAATTTCCCCAAGAATAAGAATTCTATCTATTTAGTAAATATCCCAGAGACTAATACAAACTTCACCATGCATCAAATGGGAGGAATTTTTTTTCAAACTCCATTGATTCAATAATTCAGGAATGAAATAATATTTATAAACATAAATTTTTCCCATCTAGATAGCTTTATAGATATAAACGTCATATAATACCTCTCTGAATTCTCAATAAGTCTAACACAACCGGAATACCAACATATACTCCGGTTTATCACCTTCTTCAAAATGAAGATCCCCATCTTCCTTCCGACAATTAGATTGATCTGTTTGAGAATCCCAAACGGTGGAATCATAGAAATGTGGTCTTGGATATACAAGATGATCCATAATATCAGTAGTGCAACCACAATGATGAAGGATTCAACCAATAGGGACTATTCCGTATTGTACTAGAACCCCCCTTTCACAAATATTTATGAAGTAATAGTTGGAGTATTGAAGAAAACAATTTTTTCAAAGTACTTCATAAAATATGGAACATGGGCATCTTGAAAAAGTCCATCCCATACAAGGGTATGTAAGGACATTGTGGATAATCTTATTGGTACATAATTAAACCCTTACATAACCCAAGAAGAGTACTTTCAACAACATCCTAATAGTCTTGTCCTATGATCTTAATCATTTTATTTTTACGATGCTTATCTTTTTTAGTATTGGTCATCATATGTGTCATTTTTTCATGAAAAAAAATTACCAATCATTCCCTAATATGTTTAAATTTTAAAATGGGAAATCAAAAAATTTCTAAAGTACACTATTCACATAGGTAATTTGATGAGGTCTGTCGCATATGTAATTTGACGAGGTCTGTAGCATAGGCTCTTGAATGAGGTCGATCGCGTAGGACCATCGACAAGGATCCAAGGAAAACTCCATCTATGAAGTCATTTGGCGTAGCACCGTCACGTAAATAATTTTACCTTGAAAAAATTTGAAAGGGATTATATGAGGGAACAACACAATGGGGCTGGGAAAATGAGCTACACAACGAGAGATCCAAAATTTTAAAGGTACAGGTGAAGAAAATCACTGAGGATCAAACCTATTTATAGTCTTCCAAAGACCTACGCGATAGCACACTGCACCATACCTCTGCAAATTTGCTCCATAGAAAACCTACACTATCCAGCAATGTACTCAGGGTCTTTTCTTCAAAATTCTACATTTGGACTCGAACCTCATTTAAATCGTATCTAATCATAAGTGGAGTGGGAACATTTATTGACATTACATATGAATACAAAAACGATCATAAGGATCTATTTGGATATTTTTAAAACCCATGACAAGGTTCAAAGAGTTCATGGAATGTCAAATACTCAAAAAGACATGCATGGTAGACCAACGTGATAGACCTACGTAGTAGATCTCCACTACAGAATAATTTTGATTCCCATACATAGAGTACCTATGTAGAGGACCTGCACAGAGGTCATGAGTGAGTGAAAATTCCTTCGACCTGGCCCATCCATTCTTATAAATAGATCCCTTGGGATCCCCATTTCATGGACTAAAAAAGTTGAAAGACTCTCTAAATCCACCATTGCGTAGCACTTTCTCCTTGATCCCTCATATTGTCTTAGGTATCCCTCTAAAACATGAGAGATGAGATAATTAAGAGGGATAAGAATGATTTGATTGTATTTTACAATTTATAAATAGTTCTTGTTAAACTATGTGAATCACATTCATCAGACACATCTATGCAACAATCATGTGTGCCGCGTCTGCATGGCATGCATGCACTACCAACCTATGTGGTACTTCAAAGCCTGGTACATTCACATCAAACATGCACGAGGTACCTACATGAAAGATCCTAGTATAAAGATGACATACCAACTCAATAACCTTTTCTAAAAGCCATTAATAGAAGTGTATCTCCTTCCTTGGTATCCTTATCTGAATGGGGATATATTGAATCCTCTACCAAAACCTCACGACTTATCAATCCATTGCGAAAGGCACATTAGTGTGTCTTTTATTTGGGTTTGTATTTCCATAGTCATAGGTTTCCAACATTTTATTCAGAATGGGTTTAGGATTCATGGATTGTATGTGGGCTTGTATATCAGTTGTCACATGGTCCTTTATCCTAGAAATAGTGTTGGTATGTTCCCCATTTCTTGGATTAGGGGTTGGGTTTTATCCTACCCTTTTCATCTCTATGACTCGGAACCTATGGTCATTAGTATGGAAGGTATGATTCACACTTGGTTTTCCATGCATGGAAAGAAGATGTCTTAATCACCTACCAGGATCAATTTTATGGAATATATCCTTGAATAAGCCCCTATTTTTTTGAAGGAGGTGTCATCAGTGCTCCTCCTTTCTTCATCAGTGCCAATGACCAGAAGGGGGATGGGAACATGGACTCTTGTTACCCTTTCCCACTCCTGCTGGGCTTTTTCACCATGGTAAGACATTCTGGAGTAAGACCGTTATGTTCATCCCTTCTTCCTTCCATCATACCCTTGTATAGTGTGAAGACAATAGTGGAAAGGCTTGTCACCTCGCCTTCTTCTCAGGTCACCTCACCCTCTTCCATGGTCAATTCATTCTCTTTCACTAGTAGAGGAGGAAAATTTTTAAATTGAAAGTTCCTTTGTTGAATCTTCCACATTCTCTTGTTTCTCCCATCAAGTAGGACTGATGTGGGATTATAGATTTGTAATGATAACAACATATTCCCAAAAACCCATGAGAAATGAACTATGAGAACTCTTATTCCCATCATAATTTGGATACGTAGGATACCCTCTTAGTTCTCGAGCTCACTGGATATCATCTATAGGAATCCAACCATAGTTACCTTAATCTATGTATCCTCCTTATGTGTAATCCCCAAATTAAACCCTCAAATCGTTAAGGAATCTTTTTTTTGGAATTATTCCAAAACTCATTTCCCTCAAAGGACCATACTCTCCAATGAGATATATCGAACGACATGGGCTTTGGGTCACATATATATCAGATACGTAGGAATTCTACTTGAGGTTTAAACCCAATACAATAAGTCAAACCTATTATATTTGGGCCTTATTTCCAATAGGGTATAATCCTACCTAGAAACCTGTATCGTTTCCATGTTTTATGGGCTGATTCAGGATAAGTCCCACACTATGATTTGACTAAGCACCATACACATAGATGTCCATAACACATTAAACTATATGGCTATGTACTTATCACATGAACATTAAATGTATGATGTGTCCCATTAAGTGGCATTGAAGAATGAGGGTTGTGATTTATTTGACAAGGATACATAAGTACCTCATTTTAGGGGGATGATCCCAATATCAAACCAACCCTTAATCTACCTAGATGACAATAAATTTCAGAGTACTCGAATAAGTGGCTTAAAACCCAGTATCATAATATTTATGATTACAAGTATCTTGAGAATGTATATTAAAGGAAATCATTGATGGAGAACCTTGATTACATATGGATATCTCCATTGATGAAGAACATTGAATACATAATGATGATTCTAAATTGTACACAAGTTAATAAGTGATTGAAAATTATAATGGAATCTCATGTAATACATGGTGAATTAATAAAGATACATGATAATATCATAAATTTATAATGAGAGTCCATAAGTAGATAACAATTCCCGCTAAAAGGGTGTGATGAGTCCAACCTCCCATCCTCCTGAACAATGTAAGTTCCTATGTATCATAATGTTTAAACATAATTAACATCATCCATTAGATAGTAGGTACCTTTTTGGACAAATAACTATTGGATTTTTCTGGTTCCATAAATAAATCTGATGGAAACCACCTGAAAGCAGTGATTATTAAAACTAGAATACATGTTTCAAAGAACTACGAAACAATAGTATCTTAAAAAAGTTTTTATTAACCTTAGAGATAACTTTTCTCCCATTCCAAATCTCTGTATCCATCGTCGTGGTGAGACCCTAATGAAGATATGGTATTCATCCACGAGCATCAAATGTATTTTCCATATGTAACAATAATATTTTTGTCTTCATTTAAGGGTCTTCATCCTCTCCTTGATGATCTTCACCTTCTCCATAGTAGCTCATTACAACTGCAGACCCACGAGGGATAACTCTCCATGGTCAATCCAGAAAAGTGGTTACTGAGAGGGTCATCTATATAATGCCACAAACAGTTCCATACCAACGATAGAGTGGTATTTGTTTTTATACACAAATTACACCAACGGTAGGTGGTCATCCATACAATTACTAATGTATAAGTTAGATGAATGAAACATGTACCTAAGAACCTAAATGTTCTTCTATGTCCCTCCATCCATCTGAGGATGAAATGAAGTGATGAAGCCCAATTGTGTCTCAAGAACCTCCTAAAATCTCTTCCACAACTAGGATGTTAAACAAGAATCACGATTCAAATTGAACATTGATGGGTTCCATCAAGATGAAATACATCCTACATGTTGTGGCATCCCATTCTCTCTACTGAAATCTATTATTTTATAGCTAGTCATGTGTCTAATAGATTTAGTTGGTTGATGATCAAAAAAATGGAATCGTGTCCCCTTGAAATATGTGATAAACCCATAACTGGGTCCATCAATATTTCATCTGACATCTATTCTGACACCTCATGTTGGTGAGCTAATCATGCTTGAACCTGGTTCTCAACCATCACCCGCTGGCTTGTAAGGAATCATGAAATGATTACTTCCACTACATTCTTTAACAATATCCACCAAAACTAATGTTGAAGGTCTTGGTTTTTATTTCCACACCAAGGAGTACCACCAAAGGGGATGTATTAATCTCCCCCAAATCCTTGTCTTACAATGCTTCTAGTATACCTATGCTTCCCCTACAGAGGAGGTCATTCTCCCAACCATATGATTTTCATGAAGGAGTACGACCTTTGGAGATATGAATACATAAGGTCTTGTAGTTTTTATACCAAAGGTGTACTTCTATGACTCGCTATAGGAGTGGAAGAGTAACAACCGTTTACTGGAGGTAAGAGTAATCATCTGCATTAATGAAGGATAACTGTAATGGGCCCAACTTCATAGACACTTTATAAAAAAACTATAAACTGGGTCTTATGTATAAGGAATCGCCCACCACATTTCCCTTCCCAAGAGGATAGATTGCCATTATTTCACACTCCTTGAGAAACCCTTTCTATTTTATTGTCTCAGGTTTACATCCTTATTTGAGAAGATATAAATGAGACTCTTATGATCGTAGTAGATGATAAACTACTGTCACATCATGTAGTGTCACCACATCATCAATGAGAAAACTACTACTATCAACTCAGGATCATGGTTTTTGTAGTTCTGCTCATGTGCACGCAACTGGAACGAACCAATAGAAATCATTGATTTCATCTAAATCAATAATCAACAAATTCTATAACCTGATACTTCTTATAACACCAATTAATCGACACCCTCCTCCAGTAGTTTCATAATTATGGCACTTGTCCAACTCTGCCAAATCTACTAAAAATATTGTTCACAATTCGCTATCCATACGAAAGGCTACCCCTTTCGATTCGAAGATGTCATTAGTGCTGATATCCGAGAGAAATTAGGTATGCATCTTTAGTAATATCAAATCAGCCCAATGAGTTTATGCACCTTCATCACCCTCAATGGTGGATCCATGGTAACACTGATCCACCTTGGCCGGGTCCACATCTACTCCATCCATTTTCATTACATGTCTCAAAAATGTAAATACCTAAATCCAAAAATGGAACTTCAGGTGCATCACATAAATATAATGTTTTATGAGTTTGTCAAGAACCACCCATAAGTGTCTCACATGCTCATCCTCAGACATTGATTTTTCAAGGACATCATTGATGAAGACCACTATTAACCGGTCTTTGTATGGTCGAAATATTCAGTTCATGATTACCATCACCATTGATGAGGAATTATTCATGCCAAAGTGAATCTCCATGTACTCATAATTACTGTAACATAATCTAAATGACATTGTTGATATATCCTCATCATGTAATCACAAATAGTGGTAACCCAACCTCAGGTCAAACTTCTTGAACCAACATGTGCCTCTCAACAGATCGATGAGGCCTTTAATCATATAAAGTGAAAAATTGTTCTTCACTATCACCTAGTTCATGTGCCAGTAATCCACAAAAAATATCAATCAACTATGTCCCTTTTTGGAAAAAAATGTGTGTCGTCCTCAGTGAAACATTGGGTCTCACAATTCCATTCCTCTACAAATTCTTCAGCTGCACCCTCAACTCATGATGCTCAGTGGGATCCAACCAATATTATTGTGATGATTTTGGTTCCATCCTAGGATAAATGTTGATATAGAAGTTGATCTCATAGTGGAGAGTATATCCTAGAACATATTATATAAATACTTCCTCATACTTTTCACGTACTCCTAAGAACATAAAGCTCACAAAATTTGCTGCTCTACAGGTAAGGATAGCCAACTCATTAGTGACCAGCAACAACTTCCTATACATGAGCCCCTAAGTGTTGTCTTGGTCTCCTTTTCACTTGAAAACTAAAACCTAGTCCATCACTATGGACAAACCACAAACTTTGCCTAAAAATATCCATCTGAGAATGAAATAATGATAAAAAATTCATACTGAGAATGGCGTTATAAGGAATCGACACTGCTACCAAGAGGTTCTATATAAAACTCTCACTTACAAGGGTCAGATAAATTTGTTTGGAATGGTGTGTGATCATAGAGTCTCCTGTTTTTGGTGTCTCCAAACATAAGTGTTGAGTCAATAATTCTACTAGAATCTCTTAGTCTCTACCAAAATATTTCTAGAGGAGGGAATGACAGGCACATGTGAATATTAGTATGATAGCTAGTCTTTAAAGGACATATATCATACCTCTGAATATATTTGGAGTCCCTAGATCATATTCCTCGACTACATGTCGCTATCACTACCCATGTCCACTAGATCACTGAGATTGGTTTTAAAGTCATAGGGTTGGTGGTGTTAGAATTTAAAAAAATATTCCACCTCATGTAGCTCCCCTTCTTCTCTACCACCTCCTCCTCCTCGAGAATCCTCTTGATCCACTCGTTTCCTCTACCATGGTGGTTCATCAACCACATCTCTATCATCAGCTTGATGATTTGGAGAATCTTTACCATGGGTTGTTATATCATCGTATGTGTAGTATCACCTCTCACTAGGATGACTGGATCGATCGTGAGATTCATGGAGGACATATCCAATGTCCTCATACGTCTTGTGATGTATCCCACATCACAATCCTTGTGTCTAACATCAGCTACCTCCCGCTGAGGACTTTACATTTGTATGCTTTCTACTGACTGTCACTGTCTATCTATACTCATCAAAGAGGCTCTCAACCTCCAAATATACTTTGAGAACTTCAACATAATTTTGAATGAAATGATCTATGACATTGTCTTGGATATCTATTTGTAGACCTTAATGGAATTTCAAATATATGATGTATTGATCATTGAACAGGTCCATCAAATAGATGGAGTGGTTAGTGAACCTTAATGAATATTAATTCACCGTGATATTATCCTTATAGTGATGAATAAGGTATTATATATGCACTTCTCTCTACATAACTGAATATAACTCTTATATAGAGGGATTCCCGAACTTATACCCCAATATAGTCTCATTGTCATGAGTCTACGTCATCTAACTCCACCATCACCCTACTAAATCCCAATGAAGGCTTGCATATAGGATCTCCATCTAGTCCACTCGTGTCCTAAATGGAAGGAAAATACTTTTCACTACCTCTACCCAATCATCATCCACATAAGGTTTAGGCTCACCTCATAACATGAGGGGCCTCTATCTCTGAAACATATTGATCATTCCCAGCCTGCACTCATCGTATGTTGGTACTATAGGTACCATGTGTTGCTCCACTTATTGTGGTGTAGCAGGTGAACCACCCAGAGTTAATGATTGGTTATCTTGACTTTATATCCCAGACTCGTCACATAAGGGGTCATCCTCATGATCAAGCAGCTGAATCCCAACAGGAATGCATCGGGGAGTCATCCTATAGTGAAAAAAGAAGTAACACAATAAATGACTATATCAGCACAACTGACTCAAGAAGGTAATGGACACCACAACCCCTTCCTATATGATTCATATACCATTTTTTGATTCCCAAAAAATAGTGTTCTCATGTACTGAGTGAAAAAGTAGGTTATCAATTTCCTGGTTTATGGATAGATTGACCGCATGCACCAACACCGGAGTCCCTAGTTTGAAAGGTGAACTCAAAATAGTTAACAATGTTTAACCAAAAAAATATCATAGAATCTATATTTTTTGGAAGAATAGAAATCCTCTGATTTCTCTCTGTCACGACCCGTCCCTATCGGGATCATTCTATGAGTCCTCATGCCCACCATTAATAGGCCAAGGAATGGTGACTAGAACAGAGTAGTAGAGTCACTAACATGGGAAGAATTTCTTAAGTACCTATACACACATACAAACATCTATAAAACCAAAAATAATATAACTTTTAACACCACGATGGAGAAAATTAATTCATACTAATAAACACAGCAAACATTGTACAATGAAATGTAAAGTGAGGAAACATACACTAGGCCAGAATACACGCCCACCAAATAATGAGTCTGCAAACTAAAAAGACCAAAATTTAAACAATATAGGTATAGAGATTACTTCCCAACGATGTAGGGACACCACAGATAGAATAGAACAAACATTGATCTGTTCAGTCCAAGTTGACCCTACACTCTATCAGAATGTGTCTTGTTTTCACAAGAGACGACAGGTGTGGGAAAAGCCTGTGTTATTCTTAGTAGAACAATACTCAGTAGGAAACCATGAAACACACAAATCAATATAAAAAGTAAAGGTAGAGTTATACAAACACATTATATGTATACAGTACATATGAAAAACATATATAGATATTCTATAAACCCAGACCCATAGTCTCTTTGTACGTCACAATGACCATATATTCACACTGGGGAATCAGACTAAAGATTCCACAAAGCACTCGTCGGTGAGAACTCACTTTTGAGTCTGATAGAACTGATTATTTTCATATAAGATTCTCTAATTCTTGGAAACCACCGTGTGACATATATATGATGATTTATCTGATAATATAATATGATACACTCGCCTCAGGAAAGCCAAACCCGTGAATGGATAATATCATGATACATGGACGAGGATCATAGTAAGGGCCCTCACTTATACCATGAGAAATCTTAAATTTCCTTTTATATAGGGTAATAATGAGGATAAGGGTTGGTCATGATGATAACCTGACTCTACATATTCCACAAGAATGGATTGAGGATCCTAGTCCAATCTACTTGTAGGGGACTCCCGACTCTATCCAGAAAGTCCTGCTGATGGGGGTCATACTCCTACGGATACGAAATGATACCAACTAAACTTCACGGGAAAGATTATGGGGAGAAAACCACTAAGTAAATTGTCCATGACATGGTGTGCATGGATATAATACCATTTATAATGAACTAAATAGAGTGAAGAAGTTCCACAGATGTTGTCCGTTGACCTTGGGTACTGCCCATGTACAACAACCTGTGTTATAAGAACATATCATGTAGAATAGTATAAACTAAAAGTAGAGAAGGTCAGATGGTGTGTCCTACTATCTAGGCATTTTGTGTGTACGATGGCCATATTTTTGTACATGACTTCAAACCATGTTCATCTACCTATGTACTGGTACATGGGGTAGTCCATGTAACTGACATGTGTCTGGCCTTGTGGTGGAGTGAATTTAGTGTAGTCCTCCCCATGTTTGTGTATCCTCTATGATACAAGAAGATCCTTTAGTAAGGGTTCAGATGTTGATTTAAACCATCCTACTTCTCATAACTATAGCCACCACTCATCAGGGCCCACATATCATGTGTTTTGAAACACACACCGTGTTCATCGGGATTTTACAAAAATGATGTTCTTCCTCCATGAAACATAATATATAATCATGTGTTTGATCCAATGAACCGTTCTACTCAAAAATAACGATACAACGACATCATTACTTGGTAACATAGAATCGATAGGTTTCAAGCCATTGATCGGCTCTGAAAACCCATTTTGTTCATCAATAAGAAAGTCGCTCGAAGAACCAAAACCCATGAAACCCTTCGATCCATTGGTAGTTGTCTTTGTCACAACTCTACTAGGTCTTCATGAAGATTTTTCTCTAATTTTGTATCATTGAAAATGTATTGAGGTGAAACAATGTTCTGTTCATTATCTCATGATGAACATGATGAAAACAAAGAACACAAGATAGAAAAGAACAAGTGAACAACCCAATGAATGAACCTCAATCATTGTTCATTTCAGCCACAATCAATTCAGTTTGAATGATCAAGATAAAAAAATGTGTAATAATAGTCATAATAATCAAAAAATTAATGAAATTAAAACCTTCCCATAATAACGATCGAATCACGGGTCAACACATTCATGGGTTGATCCACGTTTGTCGTTTAATCGATCAGTGGGTAAAACAAATATTTCAAACAACATTCCTTATCTATGTGTAATATTTTTCATTGAATAAGGTTTAAAATCATCTCCCTCTTGTTGGAATGATTTTTCCAAGAGACATTCATTGATCTCTGATCCGTGCTCCATCATCATTTTCCATTGAAAAAATATAGTAGGTTCTCTCTATATCCACCAAGATGTTATCCATGGTTATGAGCCTATACCTAGGATAATGATCATTTAAAACAATGAAAAACTTCAATGTGTTTCTATGTATCATTAAAATTAAATAAATCCTTAATTTAAAATATTTCATTAAAACTTCCAAAAAAGTATCTTTTGCTCCAGAACTGTGCTGTCCAATATCAGGCCATGCTAAGGGTAATGTCGCTGCTCTGAATGTAACATTGCCG
This sequence comes from Viscum album, assembly GCA_963277665.1. Lineage (NCBI taxonomy): Eukaryota > Viridiplantae > Streptophyta > Magnoliopsida > Santalales > Viscaceae > Viscum > Viscum album. The sequence continues at coordinate 1,720,220,030 of OY728130.1, forward strand.
TCAGATTTTTGATATGAGAACCCATTTAGATTTCATTATACATTTACATGAAAACAACTCTCTATTTCTATTTAAAATTTTTAATATATTTTAAACATTTATTCCTTGAACATGGGGCCCCATAATTGTGCGTCATCGTAGCACCTAGTGTCAAATTTATTCCACATAAAATTGGAAAATAATAAATGAAATAATACATGACCCTACAAGATGATTAGAAAAATGTAATATATGATTCATTCTTGTTTAATGGATTACTAGGAAATTTGGGATAATCATATTTCCTAGGATGATTTTTCTTCTAATAATATTTTTCCTTCTAGTTTGCAGGTGAGACCATTTAAGGAAATATATGGAAACTAGTGTCATCCACTATCGTTTTTAGATTATTTATGGTAATCAATTTTTTTAGTCATTATATCGAAGAGGAAATGGTGGTGAAGGGTTATTTGAATTAGTAACATATGAAGTTATCTTAGAGAAGGAAGCTATGTTATCTAGATAATTGGAGAAAATATTTTTCTTTTGGAGTTTGAGATAATGTCTTTATCAATGATTATACATGGAAAAGTGATATATGTTTTGGAAAGAATGGGAAAATAATTCAATGGATATATGGATAATATGAAATATTTTATAAATTTAGGTAAGTATTCTTTCATGTCGCCGTAACTATGAGATTATCAGAGGTACATAATGTATTTTATGATTTAATATTAAGAAAATATGTTCCAGATTCATCTCATGTTTTGAAATAATAATTAAATTAGTTGTAATATTAACTATTTTATGAGTAATATCCCATTTATATTATTGACTGTAGATATCAAGTGTTTAATAATATGGTGTTTTACAAGGTTATGATTATATTGAATAAAAATATTGTTAAAGAATGAATACGTGAGTCTAAAAATTTTATTAGGGAAAGATGTCCCAACTTTTTAAAAACTAAATAAAAATATCTGAACACAATTTATGGGGGGGGGGGGAATTTAAAATCCCATTTAGTTATAGAATAAATAATTTTCATATTAATTAATATGATTTATATAGTAATATTCCCAATAACAATATTACATTTTAAATATATATATATATATATATATTTAACAAAATAGTTTACTAATATGGGTTATATTAAAAAGAATGATTTTTATATTTTATAATTTTAATATTAAAATACAAAAATTAATTTCTGAATATTAATATAGAAATTTAGCTGTTATTAAATTTTGTTATTTTCCATACAATATTTATTTGTCACTGAATAGAGAAAAAATAATTCTATTTTAAAGAAGTCGTTTTATTTCAAAAAATTATATAATTTAAAAGTTATAATATATTTTGGAAACGATTTAAATTAACAAAATAAATATTTATTTATATTTTAGCAGTATAAATAATATTGAAAAAACATTATATCAGGTTTTAGTATACTTTTTTTCGAAAAGGGTTTACCTAAAGTCCTATTAAATTGCATAATGTTTCTAAAATTTAATTATAAAAATTAATCCATAATGGGGAATGTTTTGAATTAAATTTATGTATTATATGTTATAAAATATTAATTTAATTTCATATAATGATTATTTAAATTAATTAATTTAATATAGAACTTCATATTTATTAATAAATACCCAACTTGAAAACCAACTTATTCAATGCGTTCGTGTGTTCTGATTAAAATTACAATATTCTAATTATGTGAATTGAATTTGGTAAAATAAATTGAATATTTTGAGTAATTATAATTATTTTTCCAAATAAGGGAATCTTAATTTTTAATAATATAAATAAGGAAAAGGATAAAATTTAATTACCATGATTATGGTAAAATAGCTTTTTTAGGGGTTAAAACTAAAAAGATAAGGGTAAAAATAACAAAAAAAACCATGTCTAAAGTATATTTTATAGACTCATATAGACATTATACCGTATATTAACTATATGGTTTAATTATTGGAGAGTTTTTACATAAAAATATGTTGGTGGAATTTATTCTACTTAAATATTAAAATTGTGTCACTCACCTCACATATAAAATGCCACCCCCTGTCCTCCTATTTATACGAACATAAAAACAATTGATCCATGAAATAAGATACCCTATAAAATTGATGATTCCATAATATAATACTCAAATATTTATTGATGGTATAAATATTACCATGGGGGTCTTTAGTTGAAACCCAAAAGAAGTTTCCCAAAGAAGCGTTAATATTCTTTAATGATAGTTTTAAATTTATTTATTACACCATTCCATTAAATTATTTTTAATCCATTATTATAAAATAATCCTTTTATAAAACATATATTGATATTTTATTATTTTAATTTAAAAAATTAAATCCTTCTATTTTTTCATAAAATGGGTTATGAATTCATCATTTGTTTATATGGCATACTATCACTTCATGAACTGATGTCATTCAATTTTTCCATCACAACATATCATTGATCTAAATAGTTTTCTTTGTCACTTTTTAATATATCTAGTCAAATTGTAGACTTATAATTTATTTTTGTTTAGATATATCTTTCAATTATTTCCAATTTTTCTTTATTTGAATTTCTAGAAATATATACTCTTATGTGGGGTTTTAAATATCGAATCTCTATGATCTATTGTGATAATAATTTTTTATAATATAAATTTAGATATTATTTTAAGTAATATATAGATTTTATATTATGAAGTCAGTTGTAGACTTATATAATGACAACTTTCCCTGATTTGAAGATAATGATGAATATGATCATTTCTGTCATGTTATTATATATATAAGATGGTAGATCTACGTCTGATCATCAATATTAAGGAATCTGAAGAATACAAGGAAATATTTTTTATGTGTTTCATACTTTAAATTTTTAGGTTAATTTTCAAATTATTATAAATACATATGATAAATAGATATATTGGATAAGGTTTAAAATTCCTTCTAATAATTTGGGTAAAAGTATAATTTAATATTATATTTTTAAGAGTGTTTGAATTTTCATTTTTCAAATTTTGCATTGTTTTTCATGTTTTTGTTAATTTTTTACTACCTTAATTTAATGTTTTTATTTTTCCAATTTTTTTATCTATGATTTGTTTTATTATTTACTTTGGTCGTAAAAATTTCATATATTTTTGATTCTCAGTATTTATATATGATAAATTATGACATGAAATAATTGTTTATTTATGATCAATTTTAATCATGGCTATGAAGAAAAATTCTATTATTATTTAAAACTAACAGACTCCCAATAATTTTATTCTTTGTCATATTTATAAGAAAACACATATTCCATAAAAATTGATTATATTTCCCCTTCTTTGGTAAATTTTTGGCTTTAAATGACTTTAAATCCAAAATTTTCACTTTGGTTCACAATTCATCCAAAAGGTTTACCATAAGTGAATTTTATCATGCCTTTTTAATTCAATCATATATATATTATATCCATTCCCATATTCATTATATTAATTAAATAATTTTCATATAAAAACAAAAACAATATATCAGTGTAACTTTTTATTATCTTCTACCTTATTTATAAAAAACATGGAATATTTTCAAATTTTGTTATACACATCCTATTTTACAATAAATTATAATTTGTTATTTTATATTATTTAATATATTCTGCATGAATGAAATTTTTATTTTTAAGGAATATTCCTCATAATTAATCTTAAATTCAATGTCTCTATTTTTTATTGAATGTCATCTTTCATTTCATCTGGATTTTTTTATAAAAAATTCATGTTTTAGATGAAATAAAAAATTTATTTGACACAACTTATGTATATTTTTGGCTTCCACAGAATATTTATAATTTATAATGTTATTTATTTTAAAGGAATACATATTTGGAATTAATTTAAAATTGAATCATTAAGTGTCTTACTTTTACAACATGAAAGGTATGTTTGAATGTGAACTAAATATTTGCTCTTATACTTATATAAAACATAATTATAGGTATTTCCCATATTATATCACATAAATTATGATTTAAAATATATAAATATCTCACTATTGTTGAATATTTATTCATTTATTACCCCTTAAATTTTCATTTAATTCATTTATTTTAATAGATTAAACATGTCAAATAAAATTGTCCAAACCATAATCTATTATTTTATGATACAAATAAAAAGTGACGAGTAACCAATATTCTTAAAAATTGTATATTCATATATGTCAAAATTATCAATTAACTCATATTTTTTATTATTAATATGATCTAATTATACCATCCATATTATTTCTTTGTATTCCTTATGGTCATGTATTTTGAAAATAATTTTAAATTTCATTTATTTCAGTGTTTAATTATGATTTGATGAAATTTTGAATGTTTTATTTTGTTGAATATATATAGTTTTATATATTATGATATGATGCGTGGGATTGTAATTATACATAACTATAATGTTATAGGTAATTTTATTTATATCTAATAGATGATATTTATAATACTAAATACAAACCCAATCCCATATGTTACTCTATTGACCATGTTATTATGTCTACTATTAGATCACTGACTTATCCATAAGATATCATGTCTCATACTGATTCCAAATTCTAATGATTCAATTATATAATAATATGTACATTATAATTATTAATTATTAATGTTATGATTTATATCAAATGATCTAGGTTTTGTTATGTTTCATATCTTCAATACGGGATCATGTACCATGATAACTTTATTAGGATAATATGTAGTTGAATGCTCACTTATGATCATTGATTATTATCTCTTATGTTTAAAAATACAATTTGTTTTTCAACTCCCTTCTTATGATTCCATTTCCCATTGTAATGAGAAATAATATTACAAATTATAGTTCGAGAAGGTTTTCATATGTGAAGAATATAATGGGACTTGTGGAAAACTTATTGGTTAATAAGGATTCCTAACTTTCGTGTCAATGAATTCATTTTATGGGAACCATATGAAATATTCTAGTTAACATATGTTATAAATTCTCTAAAACTCCAACACAAAACATTATTCGACTTGTAATTAACATAATATTTGGTATCAATGTTGTAATTATGGATTGTTATTTTTCAGTAAAATTAGTTTGTATAAAAATATTATGAAATTAGATTTTTAATAATTTGATATATATGTGTAGGATTGGGGTTTCTAAGGTGGCATAAATTCAGTTATTTAATATTAATTTATATCATTATATAATTAAATGAGGATATTTCTATAGTTATGAATACCATTAATGGTTAATATTTATATGGGTTATCTTATGTTTATATCCATATAAAACCCTTTTAAGTTGTAATATAATCATATTTTTTGTTTATTTGAGATATTATATTATATTTTAAATAATGATATGTAGACCATAGGGTTCATATATATCATGTTGTTTGGATGCATACGGTTATTTTGGGAAGCTATTTATATCATTTTTTAGTTTTTATGATTTATTTATATATTGATTGGTATAAAAGTAATGTTGACTGGGTATAAAAGTTATTATGATTTTGGAAGAGTTTTGTTATGGGAATTTTTGGATTGAAATGTACTAATATGAAACGTGTCTTAATTATTATTGTAATTTAGATGGATAATTAATTATTAGAAACCCTATAGATAAATCTAAAAATATAGAAGCATACTAAGCATTCTATATAATACAATGTGTATGTATTCTTATTAGTAACATACTATTTTAAATACAACATGGTGTAGCAGGAGCATACTCGAATGAACCAAGGTTTAAAAACAATAGAATGGTTAGTTGGGTATTTGGTCAATCTTCACTCAGTAAAGAATAAGAGGACTTATGTATACCCCGATTTTAACACATCAAAAGAAATGATTTGGATGTTTTTAATCGAATTATAGAAAATTATAATGGCTTTAATTACAATGTTATATAATAAGTAATGAATATATTAATAATGCCCAAATCTTTTTGTAGCAGTGCAAGTAATTAAAATTGAGAGGATGTAATTTATTTAATAGGTGTAGAATGTTTACCAATATATTTTATTATATGTTTTCTTTTGAAAAGGTACTTTGGTAAACAGTTTTAATCAAAAATCATTGAAATAAAAAATATATAATATATTTTAAAACTATTTAGGATCAACAATAAAATATTAATTGGAATGGAAAATGAAACATCATCAACAAAACTATAAGAAGAGTAACACAAAAGTAATTAAAAATATAATATTCAATGAAATTTATTTATTATAAAAATCATTATTCTAATTCGATTAATATTATTATTTTTATTAAAGACTGTCTGGAATGTTTTTATTATATATTAGTTAATAAATAATAAATGTTCATGGGATTAGAATTCCATCATTAAATGTATAAAATTTTTATTTTAAAATTACATATTTTTATAAATTCAAATTACTTTTTTTATATTAAATTTAATTGATTATATTTAAATTCTTATTATGTTTAAATGATCCAATATAAAAAAATATTATTTAACAATAATATAAATAAAAACTAGTATATAATATTAATAGGAACAATTAATTTTTCAAACATCATTTTTCTTAAGAGATTAATTTTTATTTATATTTTATGTTTTTGTTTTAAATTTGAATTCAATAAATTTTAAATAAACATTTGAAAAATGAAATTAATTTTTTGATTCCTCATGGAAACATTTTTATTTTATTTTATTTATATTATCAAATATTTGATTTTTATATTAATAATAAATATATATTTTACAAATACAATAATATATAAGAACGAATCATGAAATATATATGAAATAAATTTTTATGAATCCTTTTTATTAGAGAAAATGTATTTATTGAAAAAATAATTCATTCAAAAATATTATATTAGATTAAAACCCATATGATTGATATTTTGGGGTATATAATATATTTTCTTCTAATAAAATACAATTTTTTTCTATTAAACACAACATAATTACTTAATAAAATTGAATTATTTTTTATATGTTATATAATTTATATAAACATCATTTACATATTCAAAAATATATCTGTTAAAACTTTTATTCATATTCATTGGGCTAAACTACTTTATTAGTCTTAGAAATACATATTCCAAATAAATATATAAGACTAAAAAACATAATTAGGACAATAAATAATTTTATATATTAGAAAATGTTTAATGATATCCTTAAATAAGTGGATGAAATATTCAGTTAAAATATAAATTTTTTATAATCACTAATTATAATTTTTTGATCCACATTCTTTATTTATGACATCACTATCAAAAATAAGAAATTAAATTTATAAATCAAATCCACCCCTTGCACGTATAAAAGGATCCCTTCACCAAACGAATTATCCTTACTCTTAAATCACCTTTTCATGACCAAGTTATACGAAAACCCATTCTCCACAATCATAGTCAATTACTTGATTTTTTTTTCTTAAAAAACACCTTATAATAGGTTCAAAATATTCCATATATAACTACAAGAAGCGAGGTGGGAATTTTATTTTATAAAATTACAAATAAACATTTCAATAAACTCTTATAATGGTATTTTAGACAAATATTCTATCATATTATATGAATGTAATCACGAAATAATTTTATAATACTTTATGTTATCAAATTATAAGAAATTATTATAATAAAATATATAATACTTCCATGAAAATAAAGAATATGAAATAAGGAACATGTAATTAAAAGTTATAGAAACAAAATTATAATGTTATTAATAAAAAATATAAAAAATAATTGAAGTAATAAACATTAATTTTCCTTCAATTAAATGAATTTTATAAAACTGAATATAGGAATACATGTTTATAACCAAGACATATTAGTCTATTTTCCTTAGTAAAAAATCTATTGAAAATAATATCAGGAAAATATTTGTTTTCTTTTCTCTAATAACCTTTGATCCTTAAGATCATAATGATATATATCTTCTAATACAATAGAATAATTCATTAAAACCAAATATGAATATCCCAAATTATCATATATTCTAAAAATCATTTGATAACATCATATCAAAAATAGATATTAAAAACAAAAATGAAAATTTAGGTATTTATAATCATTCCCATAATCATATTCCTAATGTAATAACTATCTAAAGATTAAAAACTAATATATAATTTATATCAATATGTTACCAGCTCTTTAAATTAAATTCTTTTTAGTCAATTTCAAAAAAAATTTCCTCCACCAATGAGTCTTTTATTTATAGGAATTTTTCAAATAGTCTCATTTCATATTATACAGAGTAATATTAACTAACTTCGATCTAAATAATTCTTCTCATGAAAATATTATCAAAACATCATCTAATGGTCACCTTAGTAGATATGTTATAATCACATAGTATTAAATTTTGAATAATTATTACTTTTAATCTTGTTTAATCATATTCTTATACTATTGTATTTTCTTGCAATTCATCATGAAATCTTTTATTCCTCCATTGGATGAATGATTTTATGGTGCACTCTATAAAACCTTTTCTATTGTTACATAGTTATGAATAATTTGTTGGAATTTTTAAATCTATATCTAATGTAATTGTATCAAACATATTTATAAAATTATAATTTCATCTAGTATAGGGTGTTATGTCTGATGTAAAATGTTTTATATATTTAGTAAGATATACTTCATAAAACAACTGGGTAATTATTTGGGGAGTATGAATGTTAATAATGCATGAAAATTTAGAGTAGTCCAAGATATTCAAAAAAAATGATACAATATTTTAAATAAAACATTTAATTAAACACATTGAATAGATAATACCAATTAGAAACTGGCTCTTCTCAAAGATAATTATAATAACTCCAAGTCACTTTTTAATCTAATTTCATTTAAAAATTTTATTCTACCTCTCATAATTATATTACTACAATTTAAATATGAAAAAAATTATAAACATAAAATATTATTATTTCATTTATATAATAGATATTATTTACAACCAAATCATCCAATAAATATTGAATATGTATCCTTTCTTAAGATATGTACAGTTCCTCCATGGATTACTTATATTATTTTCCATAACATCTATGCAGGGATGGTAGAAAATCTATATCTAATGAATAAATATTATTTTTATAACATTATTAAGATTATATTAAAATAAATGGTATATTATATTAATTATATTAATAATAATAGGTTATAGTGATTTTGAGAACAAAAAGATGAGCGTATTAAGATATTATTTTTATTTTAATGTATCTTGTGAAATATATTAATATATATAAATTTTTTTATAATAATGATAATTAATATATATCTATAATTTATTATATTATCACACAATTTGATAACACCTTTTAACATGTTCTTTATATAAAATACTTTTTAGGGGAATTGACTAAATAATACCAAATGGACGATTAGAGAAGAAAACCTAAAATAATGGAATGAGATGTGATAAAAACTAAACCTTAAACAAAGAAATTGACATGTAAATTTCTATAAAATAACTGATTTAATAGTCTTAGTTTATTATATCATATGTTAAAGTGCATCATAATAGGATAGTTTCCATGATTATAATTCTTTCACTCAATTTCAATATATTTATAAATTTTTCTTATTGAGAACTAATTCAAATTTATATGGTGTAAAAAGTACCATAATAAAATATTTATTATCAGAAAAATATTACACTTTGTAATTTCTCATTCATTTCATTTCTACATTTTTCCCTTATACAAATTTATTTCTTAATCAATAAGGGTTGGTTACAATATAATTTAATTTAATTTAGTTATAATCCTTATAACTAAACCTAATGCTTATATGTTTGGTTTCTTCCATAATATGACTATATTTTATTTTATTTACTATTTTAATATGAAGGGCCTTAATTATTTTTAAAAAAACGCATTTCCAATGGTCTTTATAAAAAATTACTATATTTATATGGGTCTTCCAGTCGAAAATTCCCTTATTGAAATGTGTTTTATAATATTCACAAAAATATTTTATATTGTGAATATATAGAATCTGTAATTTATTATATCTTTATTTTCTCATTATTCATGAAATTTAAATGTCTATTTCATTATCATTATTTATTGATATGTTGATCCAAATGTTATAATAGTTATTATGGATTCATATTCGATGTCACTAATTTTCAAGATTTATAATTTCAATGTTATTTTTGATGGAATTTTATGGTCTGCATCCCTAAAACCTTATTCACTACATTCTATTCTATTAATTTTACAATTTTTCATTACATTTTAAAATTATATTTTAATATCATTCAAATTTTAGAAAACTGTTTTACCATAAGGGAAATTGGCCATATATTTTTCATTACATTCAGTTGTGTTTTCCCACCATGACCATATTCATCATATTATTTAAATAACGTTATAATATATAAATAACATATTACATGACATTACTTTATAATATCATCTAACTTCGTTATAAGTGTTTTAAAACTAATTTTTTTAACATTTTCTATATTGGCCATTTTTATATTCGTTACTATCGATTCAGAATAATTTCTTTAATGAAATTTTATTGAACTAAATTTCCTACAATAACCACTTTTATTCATAATTAGTATTCTATAAAAATATATACATCGGTTTTTAATGAAAGTATTATTCTCATTGTTTTATAAATTATATAATCTAAAAAAAGTTCTATTTTTTAGAAGAGTAAATATATAGATATCATTCCACTTATGTACTTCTAATATTATACATCATATTTCTAATATACATAATTATTTACAAAATATGTTTCAGTATTTATAATTCCAATTAATATGTTTTGTCAATTCCCAATTTTCTTCGCATGAGTTATTTTAGTTAATTTGATGATTATTTTTTCAAGCATGTACAAAAGATTTATGAAAATAAATTTTTAAAATTCAATTCTATTTTTTTATTCAAACACTAAATAATATAAATATTTTATATTTATGATTAATGTATTTCCCTTTAAATGATATTAGGATGATTTAATATGAGTGAATTTAATATTTAGTATGAAATGATCCAATTTGAGATCTGATCTCATATGGTACTATTAAAAAGTTTTATGTAACCCATCATCATATAAAATTATTCTTAAAATAAAACTTTAAAATCCACAAATAATCATCAGGAATAAATCGAGATATACACTAAAACTAAATTCAATATTCTTCTACATTTATCTTATTATCATGTTTTGTAATAATATTTTTGAATACAATTTATTTATCTGGTTAATTATTCTTGAATAAAATTATGAATATTTTTAATGGAACATGGTTGCACGTAATGATTATAATCTAATTGGTGGGTATGAAATTATATACCCCTTTATTGCATTATGAAATATTATATATCTATATGGATTATATAGAAGGTAAATGAGTGTACACAAAATCCAAAATGGTACACTACCTACTATGTTATATTTCCATGATAGTGTTCCTTCACATATGATTATGATATCATTTTATATGTTAATTCTAAATTATTTTAATTTAATGATCTGATGATTTTTAATTCATTATTCCAAATAAATGATGTTAATTTTAATGAATTATTATCTATATATTATTTTCAATGATATGAATATTTTTTACTCTTATAAGTGATCTTATTTTTATAAACACATGTTTTTGTTTTCATCACTAATGAGAAACAATTTTTATTACTTATGTTTATTCATATTGAGAATTTTAGCTCACATATATTATTTTTTAATTATTCCATGTTATAATAAATATTATTGTGTAGGTAATATCTACATTGACATTATGTGTATTGAATTTTGGTTGTATATTGAATGATTATTGTGAAATAACAATTATATGGTGTTGTTGGATAGTTCTCCCTTATATGGTATTGAAAATGATTTTTTATATCAATTATATTTCCTAATTTTCTAAAATTATAAATATAAAAGACCAATATTATGTGTGTGGATTGATTTTTTTATTGATTTCATAATTATATATGGTTATTTTTTTTAATAATTTTTTAATATGAAGACTATATGTAATAAATATGTTTTACAAATTGGATTCGTGAGTGTGAGTAAATATAATATCGATTACAACCCTATTTATGATGATTGTGTCATACATTCCACCATGATATTATAGTTGAAGAATATTAAGTACATGTAATGATTATTTATATTACTTTTATTATTATTTAATTTTTTTTTTCAAAATTAATGTTCAATGTTATTCATTTCACAATGACGTGGAAAATAATTTATTATGTTTCCACCTTATTTTTTATTTTGACTTTCAACTCATTAATTATTAATGTAAAGATAAAAATTTAATATTTAACTAATATAAATCTATCTTTAAAATAATTTTATCCCTTATTGAAATTATGTCATGCAATTTATTTATTTCTAATAGATCGTGATCATATTCCATCACTCTTTTTTCCTTGATCTTCATTCGGGAATTTTTTAATTTTTCAAAACTATTAACATGGATAATCCAATGAATGAAAATTTTTATATACATGATTTATTTAAATAATTATTTTCATTGATATACATGTTTATTTTTTCAACATCTAGATTATTATATTCATGAATGAATTATGGAATTCATTTCCTAGATTTTATAATTTTAGTGAGATAATTTAATTATTTTAATAATTTTCAATGATTTATATTTAGTATATAAATTTTTGTAGATATGTATTCTAATTTTATTGTTCCTGAATAAAATTTAAAATAAGTGTAAAAACGTTGGTAGTTATTTTCTTTCATGTAATCCATTATCTGATAATATTGGATTTTAGAAAATATGGTAGTTCCATCATTTTCACTATTTGAACCAAATTCATTAGAGTGATTCTTCTTAATAGAATTAAAAAATTATACTCAATAGTGAAAATAATTATATATGGTTGTTCCCAAATTATTCCGTGATCAATTTATTAGATTCCATGACATATTTGTTTATTTATTCTTCAATTTCTTTGAGAAACATCTATGTTACCATAAAAAAATTCAAAAAAAATTTCTAAATAAGGTTATTATGAAAACATTTATTTTGTATTCATCCAAGATCCTACTGATTTTAATTTTCCAAATAAAATTTATTATGTTTTGAATTAAATTAATTTTTTAATATATTAAACATATTCTCCATAAAATTTGATAATTTGAAAACGATATATCTATATTCAACATCTAACATTCGTTATACTAAGATACAATTATTCTAAGAATGATACCGCTATTATAATCTATTAGTTCCCAAATCGTCTATGAGTTCAACTATAGATGTGCTAGGCTCTACCATCATGTGTTGTTGTTTCAACATCTATGTAAATGTACTTTTTGTATATACTATAATAACTTTATGTTATCATCAGATTAACTATGCTACTAGAATTAAAAAAGAGATACTTTTCCTCAAAGATACTTCCGTCATAAGGCTACCTTTAACTTTAGATTGATATACCTCCGTGAAAATATACCATCAATAGATATTATCATTCACTGATGAAATTAAATCATCGTAATTTGATGTTCTATAAAGTTTTTTTTAGTGATACTATATACATATAGATACCATAGATATATAAAAATAATTTCAATATTAATTAGAAAATTGAATGTTTTATATTTATTTTTGGACAAAGGAAATTTTATTTAACAATGAATACTCTTAAAAAATTCCTAAATGACACTAAGGAAAATTCATATATCCAAGACAAGTATCCTAGTATGAGGATCCAAATTATTATACTATTATCCCACAATGGATTTAAGGGACTTGGATATCTATTAATTTATCATGACCATCCTCATGTATATAATACAATTGGGGAATAAATGAACATAAAATCCAAAATTTTCATTCATTGTAACTACATTGAATATGTGATAAATGTGTCCGTGGAAGAACACTACAATATTTGATAAGGAATGAAAAATGATTTTTAAGACTCCTTGACAATGTTATTTTAAAAAATTTCCATGCAACTTGTTCAAACATTTAAAATATATTAATTCATATTTATTTAAATTATTAAAATTATATGGATGGATCATAATTACATAATCTTATCTATAAGATCTATTCCATTATTTTTAGGATTTAAATTTGTACTAGATATTATTTAATATTTTTTTCTATAATAAATATTATCCTACACTAAAATAAAGAAATATTGACTCTATTTGTATATATATCACTCTATTTTATTTATGTATATTCCCATTTAAAATATTTTAAGAGGTTGTGTTTGACATGTTTTAGTTTTATCCCACATATAATAGTGGAAGTTACTTTTATCCTTGATATCCTTTTGTGATATAGTTTATAAAATTAGCTCCACATAATAGATTAGATTATTTTATAATAAAATATGCAGTAGTAGGTGATTTCCATATGGGGGTGGTTAATTCTAGATGTGATATAGAACCCATTGTTTAAAATTTAATTTTTCTTTATTTACTGGATTTCTTTTTCCATTTTTAAAATAAATCATTTTTCAATTTTATAAAAATATAAACTAGACAATACTCTGATAAGTAAAATAAAATAGTGTTTTATATATAGTTCATTACATTATTAAATAAGTTTCTAATGTTAAATTATATTCAATAGTGTCTTAGATGAGTATTGATGTAGATTTTGAGAACATTTCCTAAGGATAAAATTATCTAATTCTACTAATATTCTTAACTAATAATTTATACTAACTATAGGGATATATTTTTATAATAAAATAAATGTACTATTGAATTGAAGTACATTTCACCCCATGATTACTCAAATAAAAACAATATTTTATAACATACCTACATCAAAAATACATTTTACTATGTTCTAGTTTTATGAAAATAATTTAAATTTCTTTTTATATATTTTTATATATTTATAGATTATTAAAAGCATAGAGTAATATCAGAAATATTCCTCATTATTTTAATGGGTGTTACTATTCAAAATGGATGATTAAAATTATCATTCAAATAGAATTCATGGAGTTTGATATTTGGACTATTATTAAGGATAATTATGAAATATGTAAATACTTTAGTGAAATTTGTATTGATTACACCATGTGATTATAGATTACTCACTATAAAGCTATGAATTTTTTGTTTAATTACTTAGGTGAGGATGACTCTAACAAAATATATGCCTATTAAATTTATTTTTATATATTGGAATACACTATACATTTGTCATAAATGATGATCCCGTAGTAATGAAATGTGTTTGAATACATTGATTAATAAATATGATACTTTTAAGAGGAAGTGTAGTGAATCTATTACATACAAGAATAATAGGCATAATTAAATTGTTAATTCGATGCATGAACCTGGAAATATAGTTGTTTAAAATGATCATATAAAGAGAATTCTATGATGTCTACCATAAATGTTTAAATAAACATTTATTTCTACATAGAAATAATATAAAAATTATAAGATACCAGGAATTAGAATCATTAGAGAAATCACGATGTATGTATAAGAAATATATGTGAAAAATGTACAATATGATGATCTGAAAGGAAATAGAGTAGCCTTTAAGATATCAAGATAAAACATAAAAGCGATGATAAAATTTTCATTTTCACGAAAGTAAGAATCATTATATAGAAGTCATGTATAAAAATCACATTTATCCGTAAATTTCTAGAAATTTATAGGAAGAAGTTCTCCAAAAAAATAGAACAATGTTGGTATGTATTATAGAAATGGATATTGGAGAAAAGCGTAAAAAATTATCATTTGATATATTAATTAACAATATATTATTTTAAAATAAACGTAATCATTGACGTAAAATATCCCAATATAAAATATAAATATAAGTACTATAAAAACAAAAGTTTTATTAAATAATCCATGAAATACACATGGAGTTCCCCTAAGGATAGTTCAAGTGAGTCACATTTTTACAAATATGATAATAATTAAAGGTCTAATATGTGTTTTATGAAAAAATCATTTGTGGGATAAAGTGTTTTTATGAAATATTCTACACATATTTCTACTCCATGTGAAATAAAAAATAATATAAGACCATTGATGAAGTATTTTATTATTGTAATATACAAGAAGATACATTTAATGAGTTAACAGATAAATATAAATATTTAAATATGAAATTATCTATTTCTTCTCATTTCAAAAGTGATAATAATTTACAAATGATATTAATAAACATCTTCTTAAGGAAACTAATGAGATTTAAATTTCCAACGATCAATTAAATAAATATCTATAGAGATTCTCTAATGAAAGAGAAACTCTAACCTAGATTCTTGG
The DNA here is from genome assembly GCA_963277665.1 of Viscum album. Taxonomy (NCBI): domain Eukaryota; kingdom Viridiplantae; phylum Streptophyta; class Magnoliopsida; order Santalales; family Viscaceae; genus Viscum; species Viscum album. The sequence goes on from OY728130.1 coordinate 1,720,236,305, forward strand.
AAATCAAACTACACCTAAATATGCTATAGGAATTGGTTACGAACTCAAACAAAGAAATATTTAAGAATATATTTTCACCTCTCTGTATTACTACGAGTTATAAAAAATATATATTTTTCTATTTAACACAATGATATTTTATTATTTGAAAGAAATGGATTGTTTACTAAAAATAGTTATTATATTTATCTATTCCTAAGTATATTATTATTAAAAACTATAGTACTATGAATGTATGTATAAAAACATTAAATCATGATAAAACCTTTTTTGTAGGATACCGTCATGAAAATTTTGAGTAAATAATTGTGTTATCTATGTAAAAAACAAAAATTCTATCATTGGAATTTACAACCATATAATTATGTTATATATTATATTTCACATAAATTCAAAAATATATCACAATACACTAATTTAAAAAAAATTAATAAATGAAATAAGAAGTATTTAATTGAAATTATATGTCATGTATCTAATGAATAATAACATAAACCTTTTACTAGAAACATGACTATTAGGAATAGTAATTTTGTAAATTGAATAGAAACATATCCTATTTAATCATAATGAATATTTGTGTTCTTATAAATGAAAATATAGTATATATATATATATAATAGAATTAGTAAATAATTATTTTAAAATGATAAATTAAATATTGTTTTTTTTGGGAAACACAGTTATTTTAAAACACTTTTAGAATTAGTATATTTTTAAATAATAAAATTATTTTTCATAAACTAGATTCATAAATTAATATTTTATAACTTATGATTACAAAATACATTAACAAATCCTTTATCAATTTTTCTAAGTTTCAAAACATTAGTTATAATTTAAAAAGTTGTATTATTCAAATAAATGATTATATTAATAAAAAATCAAATTAAAAAAATAAAGAAAATCCTTGGAAAATCTCTAATTAATTTTTCAATTATAAACATAAAAAATGTATATGGTGATTTTTTTTAATTTGCTAAAATAGATGAATTTTTTTAATAGTGAAATACAATTAATTAATATATATATACCTTATAAGATTAAAACACTAGTTCTTTAGTCATTTATGATACAAGAAATGTAATATTAATCATTACTTCTAACCATATTGTATTTTGTCATGAAATCATCGCTATTTTTAATATTGATTCAAAATAATAAACAAATGAATAATTAAATAAAAAACACCCCTCTCCTCTACTATAAATACCACTACTCACGACCACACCTCCTCACATTTAATATTCTTTGAGGATTTTTTTCAAATAATATTAAAATGTATCTTCCCCATGTCTATGAGGTTCTATTCACAAAAATTGACCAAAAAAATATCTCTAATGAGGTTTTAAATGGGAAGAATTCAAGTGCAAAAATTTTCTTTCTATTTCTTTATTTTCCATTCACATTATTTTATTTTTTATACTCTCCTCACCTCCTCCATATAAACACAAATCAGAATTCTAATATCTTATATATAATGATATTTTATTATGTAAATTTAAAATACATGATGAAGTCTCTTCTCCAATTACTTTTGTTTTAAAAATGAAAACATCATTCGTGAGGTGCTGATTTACATCCTTCTTGGAGGACATTTTTTTGTTTTTTAATTATTTATTCAATGTAGATCGTAAACCAATTATTATAGAATTTTTTTTATAATTTATTTATTATAACGTCTCTAATATTCTAGAACAATTTTATATTCGTAATATTAATTAATAATAAAAAACTAATTCACTATGATCGAAAAAATGCCAATATAATCTAATCGAGGATCACTAACATTTTATCTCATTATTTATCCTCATTATAAATAACAAAATGAATTATATAAATATTTAATATTAATTATTTTCATTAGTAATGTTTAATTTCAATTATAAATTATGATTTACATTTTACATGTTATTTTTACAGTTACACAACGGAGACAATCCTAAATAACAATGAAATGAACGGTCATAAAAGATGAATTTTAATCGTATATCTCATCAAAAAGAGCATATATAAAATTTATAAAATTAAAATAAATCTAATAAATGTTTAATAGGTTCTTATTTGAAATATTAATTAATATAATTACATTATCTAGGATATTATTTAAAAGTGTAGATCACATTTTGAAAAAAGGTAAGGGTATTCTTATATCAATTTTATTTCCATGAGATTTCCCTTATTCACTAATTTTTTTCTTTTATGAGTTATATATACAATACCATTTGAAATAAAATATCATTAAATGCTTTATTTACATGGTATTTAATGATACCATTTATGATGATTAATTTTTGTTCACATAATTATGTGATTACAAAGAGGCAAGGGTATCTTTCTAAAACTCCATTTTCCTTTGGTGTATGCTTTCTATCCCTTTATCCCAATGTAAATAAAAATTATTCTTTTATCATCCTCTGGAATTATGTGTGTATTTAAAAATTATATTTATCATGATAAATTCACCTTTTCGTTGTTTTGTGGCGAATTACATGTTTATAAGCTTCCTTTTCCAATTCATATCCATAAGAAAGCACGAATAAAGGGAATTTCCCAATTTCTTACCAATTCCAAGTACATTCTATAATATATTCTAAAACACCAATATTTTTCTAAAATCACTCTTTGTATAAAAAATCACATTCTTAGTTAATTATTGGTATTATATAAACAATTATTTATTTCTTTCACTTTAAATAAACCATTTTATTTTACCGTAAACAACACCAAAGTGGCTAATTTATAAATTCCTTTAAAAACAATTTTTATATGTTGGTCATCATTTATTCCTCAAAAATATTATTTCAACCTTTTAATTTTTGGGATATTATTGTTTATAATCTAATTAAATTATAAATAAAAATAATTTTTCAAAATAAATCATCATTACAATATAAAAGTACATTTATTTCAAGAAATTTTTAATGAATTTATTTTACAATTTTCATATGTGATTATTTTTAAAATAAATAAATGTGGTATGGGACAATTAAATTTAATCATATCTTTTTTAAATTGATTATTTTAGAAATGAGTAAATCATTTTACTTGGTTTTTCGAGTGAGGAATTATTATATCATGTCGATGAATCAAAATATCTCATTAGAGAAAATAGATATAGACTTGGCTAAGGTCATTCTAATTTATTTTCAGATATAGTTGTTGATAATGACTTAAAATTTTATTTTCCTGATGTCATGGTCTATTCATAGATAGTATTATTTAGATGTCAAAAATTATGCATTCCATAATTTTGAAATTATCAATTAATGATCTATGTGAATATTCAACTAGTATAATGTTAATGTTTATATTTTGTAATAAAATTATTATCTATATAGAATTATTTACCCATCTTTTATTAAAAACATGTTATAATCAAGATTACTTTTTAATGTAATTATTTTTAGTTATTCAACTTCCCTTTTTCAAGATTATAACTTCTTTAGTAGTATTTTTTACTAATAATAATCATCAAATATCACCCTATTCAAGTGTTAAAATTTTCAACATGATGTGAATATGTGTAATATTAATGACATTTATGGATAATCATGGAGTTTATGGGTGTTCCCAATTGAGTTACAATTTTTTCATTCATGTTTTTATTTAATTATTATATTTGTAAATTATTTTCAACATATAGTATACTATATGGTTCATTTCGATGTCATATCATGTGCATAATACCAATGTATAAAAGTATGTCAATGCCTATGGACTATTGAGGTTGGGGTATCTATAGTTCATATTAGATAATTTTAAAATAATCCACGGAAAAAATATTTATAAAATAATGACTAGATAACATAACCCAGAAATACACCTTGTGGATAAACATAAAATAACATCATATAATTTTTGAAGGGTGTAGATTATTTGGGTCATCCTACAAATACATCACATTCAAGATATTACTAGATAATGTTGTTTTGGAACATATGAACCATGGGGTAATAAATATGTAATTTTTTTGGGAATAAATCCTATAAAACATATTGTGGAATAAATTTTCTATACATTAATATTAAATAAAATTTGTGAAATACGTAAAACATTATTACAAAAGACTCCAAAATAGTATACTAGTCTAGTGCCTTTGGAAACATGGAAACATAAAACCTGATACAAAAGTGAGCTAAATTAACTCCCACTACATTCTTCTGGACTAGAAATATTCTTATATACAAGAATGTTAATAAATATCTTCATAAAATGGGTAAGGAAATATAAAAATTGGTGAGATCAAATGCTCAATAAGGGTTAAAAGGGATAAATATATATAATCATAATCCAGTGAATGAGGGTATGAAAATATGATCATGAAAATAAAATATCACACCCTACATACCAAAAAACAAATACATTAATCATGGGATAAATATTAGTTGTTCAAATAGAATTATTCATAATAAAATAAAGGACATATTCGATGAAATAATAACATAGGAATTAAACATGTAATTATTTCAGACATATATGAATATTATTAGATATCTATAGTAGCCAAGTCATCACTAACAAAATGATCGTTGTAGTATGGGTCCACTCATATTACCATCATGGTAGTGATGGTTCACTACCCTTTAAATCATAGTAGCATGAGTTCACTCCTTATACAAACTTGGTATTCATGGTTCACCCCCATTGCCATATTAGTATTCAAGGTTCATTGAAAAGACTATATTACCTTATCTTATGGGATATAAATATTTACCATGTTCATTATAGGGAGATATAGTTCCAAATCTTCTAATTATGAAATAATATAAACATTTCCCACAAGATCATAAAAAATCAGCTCATAATCCATTAAATTAATTTTTTTTATAAATATGTATTCATATCATACCACATAGAAAAATAAAATTTTCATAATAATTTTATCTTAAACATAACTGGTGAAAATAATCTCGTTTCAAAAACATATAACACATGAAATAAGAATGGGTTTCATAAACCTCATGCCACCAAAACATAATCTTTTAAGAGAACAAATATGAATGTAATCAATGTATTGTTTCCCCAAGATGGCATGAGTAAAAACAAAGGTGGTTATTGTAGATGGTAAATAATTTTAAATCATGTTTTAAAAAGATTTAATTATAAAATTATCATTTCTGCATTGAGAATCAAATATTAAATCATAATTTAAAAAATAATAATTGAAAAAGAATTTATATACTTATAAAGTAAAAATTGAAAATCAAAAATAAATAAATTTCTTCTTCTGTGAAAATTGCCATCAATGATATTTTTAAAACATTTTTTTAAATACAATGGATTTCTGATTGAAGAGAGAGATAGTAATTTTTTGCACAAAAAATAATCTTAACAAAAACTAGTAGAAAATGGTACTAATTCATGAGGATATATTTAATAATTATTGGAGATGAAAATTTATTAATGTTATATATATATATATATATTTATTTATTATGATGCTTCATTAATTAATTCATAATCATAAACAATATCAAAATGCGATGAGATTGTTTTAATAAACTCTTATACTTTGTAACAAGGGATCATTCACTCTATTTATGAAATAAATTAAATGTAGACATAAATATCATTAAATAAATGATATTCATGATATAATATGTAAAACATAAGTATATACACTTCTAAATTAATTTGGATATATAACAAAACATGAGTCTCAATGAAGGCATGTTGAGACAAAACTATTTTACAAATTTGGTAACTTTTAAAATGTAAACTACTTTGTAGAAAGACTATAAATTCTATATGTGAATACTTATATATTCATTCATAAAATAAAAATAATAAATTCATGTACATTACATGCAGAACACAAAATAAGTTAGTGGTGACTAAGGAATGTATCTCAAGGAAATTTATTTGAGATTAAATTCTCATACTTTGTTTCGTGACTCTAGGTGTACACATTCAAAACACATTTATAATAAATATAATTTAAGTATTGATCTTTTATAGAACCATAATATTTTATATAATACCATATATGGTCCTATTATGATATAATATAACTCTCTTGTTAATAATATTATGTTATGGTTTTACTTCGGGTAATATCAGCTTTGTCTATCACATGTTTCTTAATTTGTCATATATGTTGTCCTTGTACATATATAATGATTCCATTATGTAAATATATATATATATAATTTATTATAATTATATCTGTTTTATAACTATCTATAGAGTATTTAAAATTTAAATCGACGTCACCGTTCATGGAGAAAGTAAGTCATGCGTACTTAAGAACGTTGATTCCATTTTTATTGTCATATTGAAAGAGTGAAGTTAAAAAAAATTGTGTATATATATCTATATATATAATTATCCCAATGACATTATTATATCATATAAATCATATAAGTTCAGTAAACCGGTAATTAATACAATCCACATAGTGTGTGAGTGAATCACATTACTATGAGGGGCGGTAGTCCACAATTCCGAAGATGAAATTATCATATTTAGACCAAAGAGAATGTAAAAGAGATATGTGTTATAAAAAGAATAAACAATGTTAAATAAATAATAAATATAATATATGATATATATTAACATATTTACCATTATTATTCCCACCATGTTACGATGTAATGAAAAATGAGCAATCGTCACTTAGTGAAGTGATAGTTCGCCATACATAGAAAACGAATGTCTGTTATCAATTTCATATAAGTGTGTGTATGTGTATGATGAACCCATATAATATAAAAATACTACTATATGGGTTATATGTATATTTTTATACAATTATGGAATAAAGGGAGTTTATGGGGTAGTGAAAAAGTAAATGAATGGAGCCTGAGAGAAGACATTGAATCTTATTCGGTTAATTCCATTTGTTTTGTCCCAAAGGATTCCATAGAGTTTTTTAAACCCTAGAGAAGTATTCTAGGTGTAATTTAAGGGTTTTATTATGTTTATTGGTAATATATTGGATAACAATATTTATTTTTATATGTGTGAAGATGATTTTGAAGTGGTGACCTTTTATATTGAAGGGAATTAATAAACATGGGATTTTATAAAACAAATTAGGATTACCAGCATTTTTACCTAAAAATGTTTTATGATATGAAAACAAAACTCAATAATGGAACTTCTGTTGCAATATAATGGATATATAATTGGGGTTTGACATGTTTCAAGGTCATTTTGTGTCTTCAATTTAAGGTTTAATAATTTGTTAACCTAATTTTTCCCATTTTTCGTTGTAATTAATTTCAATCACATTAACAAATTTTTTTTATAAAAATATAAGTTAGACTTATTATATATTATATATAATCAATATGACATATAATGAATCCATTTTTTGAATATCTGTTTACATAAGTGACATAAATTAATTTAAAATTAATCTCACAATCGCGTCAAAAATCGAGGTTTTTAACGTATAAACATTCAAAAATTTGTAAAGTTTTTATACCCATGTTTAATGAAACATTTATCTCAATAACCTAAATTTATTAATGGATAAAAATATTATCTGATTGAAAATTGAAAAAAAATTTATGATATAGTTTATCTTTATAAAAAAATTAAATGAAAAGTCATTTTAGAATTACAATCATGTATTTTTGCACTATTCATTCAAATAAGATGTTTCTCAAAAAATTACTAAATATTCACCCAAATAAATTTTCTATATTATAAACAAAAAAATGATTTTTAATATGTAAAATAATATTTAATAATTTTTCTAAAATTTATTTTATTATTATTCACTAAAGGACATTATAAGATGATCATTTGAGAAAATGCTTTTTTTAAAATTATATTGACATTACCGAAATTTTTATATTTAATTATAAATAATTTTTATTTATTTAGCACAATTATATAAAATATTTTTATATTATATATTAATATTAATATAAATATGTTTAATTTATACTTTTTAGTTATCTAATTAAAATCAATACAAATTTGAAATGTTGTTTCATAGAAACATTTGTGTTTTCTGTAATGTATGCCATGTTAGTGTTGCGTGTAACATAAAAAAGTAGATTTTATGTGTAACATATAAAAATTAGTTGTTTTATGTATTTTACACCAAATCAGTTTTTCGTACGTCATTTCTGTGATGTCTGGAAGGAATGGTTGACAGAGTAGATTGTAATACATAAATGCAAAATTTTATTTATTTTAGAAAACAATATCCATAATACCTCGATGTATTTCATTATACCCCACATAAAATGAATTTATCCCTCGAAATTTTATATTCTGGCAAAAAAATGAGTATACTTTAGTTTCATCATATAACCCCATTCCAATGTAGCTTCCTCTATTTAAGGATTTCATTTAAAAACAATGTTGAGGTTAGTGGTCTTACATTGTAGAACATTCTCTATATGATCTATAATTTAAACCACTTGACCATTGTAAGAATGATCTCCCTTCAATGGTAAGAACTCTGAGATTAATACACGTGATTATTTAGGTATGTACATCATCATTAGAGATACATGGAACACATCATGGACTTGGGATATATATTGAGGATGTTGCAAGCGATGGGATATTTTACTGATATAATTAAGAATATCAATGAGAATGATATACCTATGTCTTAGTAACAATTTCATCCTAAATCAAATAACCTTTCTGAAAGGTGATATTTTCACAAAAAGGATTTCACCAAATTCATATTCTAGATCATTTCAATGGTAATAAACATAAACTTTATTCTGACATTGAGTTTTCTTGATATCATTCTAAATGGTTATAACCTAATATAACATTTATTAAGAAATATCATGTCAGAATAGATTTAATTCTCTAACCTCATCATATCGTGTCGGGGCTCTAAATTTATTTCCATAGAGGAAGTCATACCGTTCCAATTTAACACTAGAGTGTGATCTATTGTTGTATGAAAACATAACTACAAGAATTTGTTGATCCCAGCTACATTTGAAATAAAAATAAAATAATATCAATATATCCTCTAGGGGTTGAAATAATTTTTTAGACTAATAAAATTTCAAAGGATGATAAGATGTGTTGAAACTCAATTTAACATCATGTCCTTGAGGAATACCTTTCTATAACATTGTGGTGATCCTTAGAGCCCAATCCGATATAATATAATATAGTCCTATATGTAGCCTTACCACTTTGATAATTTATATCCTAGAATGATGATCTGCAGTTAATTATTATTTGATAGTGATGAATTATGTTGACATAGTAAGGAGACCAATTGACACCCACATAACATTGAATCCTTTAGAGGTTTTTGGTAATCCAATGAAAAAATAGATATTGATGATCTAAAATTATCATTCTATTATGGGTAATGGTTTAAAACCCCCTATGAATTTTGTCTATCCAACTTAACTTATTGGCTTACCAAGAACAGTGATACAAACATTCTTGATATCTCTCGTCATGCCATCGAACTAGAAGTATTCCTTAATGTCTCTATATATCATAACATATCTATTATGGATAGAGAATGAATATATTTGAGCATCTTATAATATATCCATCATCAAATTTGGTATGGAATGAAAATATACATAGTTCCTGAACTTTTTCATTCCATCCTGACCAAGGATAAACTGAAAACAATTTGTGACTTTCTTTTATAGCTTCAAATCTTTTTTATATGCCTTCATATTCATCACATGGATAGAGGGTTCTAAATTAATTTGAGAAAGATATGGGGGTTCACCTTCATTCTATATTTCTAAATATATTATTTTCAAATCCATAAATATTTAATATTTTGTGATCCTCGTCATAGATAAGGTATATTGATCATTCAAACACAAAGCATTGATTACCTTGTTCACATTTCTAGGGAGGTAATGTATTGAGTAGTGGTAATCCTTTATCAACACTAACCATATTATATAGTTCTTGTTCAATGCCTTCTGTGTTAATAAATATTTAATAAATTTATAATAGATAAATATATCAATCATTTCTCCATGATGATATTTCATGCATATCATTAATACAAAAATTATTGCTGGTATATCCAAGTAATGTGTTTGGTAATTTTTTACATGAATATTCAAATATAGTGATTCATAAGCTATAACCATGATATTATTTATAATGAAACATCTCAATCACTTCTTAGATTCATCACTATAGATTACAAACCCTAGTCTACTATAGGTTAATGTAAGCCCAGCTGAACTGACTAACATTCTCTTTAGATCCTTTGATTTTTCCACACATTAATCTATCCAAAGGAACGTGAAATCCTTATATGATAAATTGGTCAATAGATTATATATCTATGAAAAAATCTCTACAATCCATCGATAAGATCCATCAAAACCTTTCTTGCTATGGATCTCAGTCACTATGGTTCTCTTTTTCCATCATTCAATGGCCTCTTTCATTGATGGATATACTATATAACGTCTCTTGAAATTATTTTACACAAAAATGAAACATTTTCAATAAGAATTCATACTTCTTAAAATCATCACATAGAATCTTCATCCTTAGGGACTTTATTACAATTATCAATAGATCTTTGTGCAATTAATATCTCTTTAAATAGATATGAATGTCATCTATAATGAATACCAAAAAAATGATTAGGGTATTCTCTAAAGACTATAGTCATTATTTATATAAAGATGGTAGTGGAATTAGTAATCTTCAATGGCATCACAATATATAAATAGTGTTCATACTTATGTGAAATTTCATCTTGTGTATATCTTTTTTCATTTCCCTCAATTGATGATATTGAAAATGATAGTCAATCATGGAAGATTATTTGTCTCCACATATTTTATCAAACATGTCATCTATCAGGGGGATATGATACTTATTATTGATCATGATATTTTTTAAATTCTTATAATAAAGGCAAGTCACATTGATCCTTCTATATTTTTCACAAAAAAGAACCTATGCACCCCATGGTGACACAAATGGATGAATTAATCCCATAACATGATTTTCATGGGGTGGAATCCTCAATTAATAAAGCTCAATCAGATCCATTCTATAAAGAGTATTTGAAAATGGTGTTGATCCAAGTATTAGATCAATTGATAACTCAACATTTCATTTTGGTAGAAGGAATTAAATAGTTCTGTATATACTTCCAAAAAATCCAGAAAAATTGGCATAACCTTGTTGTCGCTTTTCAACCAATCCATTTGAGACAAACAACCCATTTGATTGGGAAGTAAGACCCATATACAGATTTTTATCTCCAAAATATTTTCATTCTTACAGTCACATGAACGGATGATCCACGGAGGGTTTGAAATATCAAATATAATATCCCTTAATGGACAATTGACGTGGTATTTATGAAGAGAAAGACAATACTTTCATAAGATGGCATCAAATTCACCCAAATGAATAATTAAAATATATACAAGAAGCACATTCCAATAAAAAACAATCAGGGTGGAATTATAGATTTGAGGTTCAATCATTATACCATTACTATTTTTCACTAATAATTCCAAAACTAATTGTCTTGGTGGAATCATAGACACATATCAAATTGTTTAAGTATTTAACATGTTGGTAGATCCTGAATCAAAGATGACATTAAAAGTTATATAGAGGATGTTATGTGAAAAATGATTCACATTTTTATCGAACCCCTCTTTAGAAATAGGGATTTCATGAGATTTATCCTAATCCATTAACGTAAGAGGTTGTTGACAATGATCATCCTATCCTGCCTATAGGTTTGGGCTATTTTTATTATATTTCATGTTATTCTTACACATGTAAAAATAAATCATTGGAGTTTCATTTTGTTCCACTTTTACCCATTATAAATATTATCTATCTTTTTCCCAAAACATCAAAAATCCAAATTCTTAAGGTCCATTACATCCCCACAAAAAACCCCTTAAGGAAATTTCATTCGTGCGTATTCCTGTACTTATAGAAGTAAGGAAATATCATATTATTTTAATCGTAATTTTTTTAATGTCTAATAAACTACATATTCCATTTCATGAAAAAAAAACCCATGGGATTGATACAAGACTCTAGCCTCCATTTTAACATTTATTGCACAATTCAAAATCTCTATGTATCAACAAAAGTGTCTTACAACCATCATCCTTATAAGACACACACATCTAACACTAAATAAACTACTAACATTACTTTCATGTTGAAAATCACCTGATGAATTACTCAATAGAATATTATTCCCTTCGATTATTGTTGGGAATATCACCATGATTCATAGTTTGAGAATTCCGTGTGAGAATAAAAATGTCATTTTTTATTCAATATAACATAGAATATGGTTTCTCTTGTGGAAAATAATTTCATTTTCCACCATAATAACAATTTATTAGGTTTATATGGGTTTTATTCATTTACCAAATCTTAAAATCAGAGAGTTATAAACAATTATCATATCTAGAAATAAAGTATTCATGAAAAAATACTTATATGAAGTTTATGTTAAGAAACCTATCTTAATCTATATCACCTCTTATTATCCTTGGTTATTAATAAAAAAAATATATTTAAATCCTTCATGGTGATTCATGATGTGATTGTGAATTTCCATATCATATCTTATGGGATTGGAGTGAGTATAACAATAATCACTAGGACACCCTAAAAACAACAAAATAATACACAATGTAAAGGTATATTCCCCTCTACATAGTATATTCCGATTGTACATATAAAATATTAATATCATTATATACTCAAAACATAGATCCATAGACTATATGTATGTAACAATGACATCATACCCACACTAGTGATTCAGTCCAAAGATTCCATGAAGCACTCATCTCCGAGAACACACACTTTAGTGTGATAGCTCTGATGACATATATTTGAGAATTAATATTCATCAGGAACCACCATTAGATAGAGATACACTAATAAATCTAAATAATCAATACAATACACTCACTTCATGAGAAAAAACACCAAGAGTGGGGAAGATCCGAATACATGGATGGGGATCACTTCTAGGGACATTTCATATACCAAGAATTATATATATTACACAACTATGTATACTACAAATGTATGGTATGATTGTTCATGTCATTATGATGACTCCATATAGGTCACATGAATGGATAAAGGATCCTTAGTTGGGACTCTCAAAGGGGACTCCCAACTATATCGAGAATTTAATGTTAATGGGGTCATACTACTATGGATAAGACACGATAAAAGATAACCATTAGTGGAATGAGAAAGTGGAACAAAAATAAATGAAACTTTTCCATGATACAAAGTAAAAGGATATCAATCTAAGTATAATAGATTATATAACATGTTTAAGGGTCACACATTGTGTCCCTTGATCCCATGTAGAATGGCCTGAGTCTGAATAAAATGTCGCATGAAACGGTATACACGATCTATTGATAAGGTCACAATCCATTCCCCACTATCTGGGGTTCGCCCATATATGTTGGACATGTTTCAATAAGCATCTTCAAACCGTGATCGTCAACCTGTGTACTAGAACACGATTTATCTTGTGTAACTGGAATAGTTCTAGACCTACAGTGAAGTATATTCTTTGTACTTCACCCCATGTCCATGTATCATCTGAGATACACACCAAACCCCAGGAAAGGGTTCACTTGTTTTTTGACAATCTCATTCTTCCCAAAAATGTTTTCTTTGATTAGTGGGGACCTCATGTGGTCTATTTCGAAACAATGGTTGTTTTGATCTGGGTTTTCTAGAATGGATGTTCATCCTCTTTACACCCTGGTTCATTCGCCGTTCATTGATTTGATGATCCATTCTCCACAAAACTGAAGATTCGAGGTCTTTTTTCAATGGTAACACTGAATCGGTATGTTTCAGGACTTCAATCATCTCTGAAAACCCATTCAGATCATCCGTATGGATGTCGCACGAAGAACCATATGTCCCAAAACCTTTCAATCTATATGTATCATTCATCATCGCACCCCTTCTAGGTATTCTTATGTTTGTATATCATATATAGTATTATTGAGCCAAGAAATTGAGGTGAAACAATTATCTATTCATTATCCCTAGACGAATTTGATGAAAATGAAGAACAAAGGGAGGGAACGCACAGTTGAACAACACAAGGAATGATCATCAACCACTATTTATTATACCTTGAACAATTCCATTATTATCATCATGATAACAATAAAGGATAATCATAGTCATAAATATCCACTAATTGCTGCAATTAATACCTCCCATAAGAATGATCGAACCATAGGTCAACATGTTCATGGGTTGATCCACATTTTTCATTTATTAGAAGATGGAGTGAAAGATGGAATTTAAATAAAATTACCAAAATTAGGTTTGGATCTTCTGTAGAATAAGGTTAATGACAGCATTACTACCATTAGTGAGATTCAAAAATGAAATTTTCATCGATCTCGGATCCAATATCCATCTTATTTTCCATCGAGATAATTCTGTATATTTTCACAAGAGCCTCTGATATGTTATATGGGGTTATGAGTTTAACCTTATGCTCCTGTTCATTTTATGCATTAAAATGTGTCGATGCATCACAATGTATTGTTAAAATAAAATTAATCCATAATTTTTTTTATTTCATTAAAATTTCTAAATAATAAATTTAGCAGTTGATATGTGTCGGCCGATGTTATGCCTCACCAAGGGTAGAGGTGCGTCTTTGAACTGAACTGAACCATCAAATTTTTGATCTGTGAACCCTTTGAAAAGTTATTCCAATATCTTATGAAAACTACTCATATGTGCTATTTAATATATTTAATTTATTTCAAACATCTATTTCTAGAACATATGCCCTCTTAATTTAATGTCGTCTCTGCTCCAAGAGTCGAACTATTTCTATATAATATTTAAAAATAATTCTGTGAAATATCTAGTACATTACATTCTCCCCACTATAGGGATTTACATCCCTGAATATCAAAAAAAATGGCTTTACACTGATATGTGGGTACTGCACATGAATATGATCCACTTTCTTCTATGTACTATCTTTGAAATTCTTATTCTTCCACTTGAAATGCACCATGGGAATCTCTCTCCCATGTAAGATATTTTCATGCCAACCCTCGATCTATACTAGGTACTCAGCAATGGTTGATCCATATTCAATTTTCATTTATTGACCCATATATTCCATGTATTATTTTTTATTATACGGAATTATTATGAGTCTGTTAAAATTGAATGCATGTGATTCTGAGGCCCAATTTTCCTTGAATAAATTTATGAACTTTTTTAAGGTCCTTTTAATAAATGTGCGAGTAGGATTTTCTAAAATTTGAACTGATGCTTAGATTTAAAATCCAAAGTCACTGTTGAATCCAAAGTGATGATATTCTCTTAAGAGATACTTAATTTCAACCACAGTAGGTCGAAAAAAAATGATTGATTTTGAGGCTTTAAAAAAAATAACATAAAAAAGTTAGTTTCTTTCTCTTATTAATTTTTTTCCAACGGACAAGTGGCGGTGATGGAACCAACGCTATGTCATTCAATTAAATGGATTGACTCCTCAATTATTTTTAACAGCGCCATTGGAATGAGGAAGGTTCCTTATCTAATTAAACTCCATTAATTAAACATTTGTTACTCATCGTCTCTGTATCATATTTATATGGATCTTGGGGAGAGATATTGGCAAGACTTCACCAAGAGAAAATGTTATGGTACAGAACCATGACACCAATCACATAGAGGACTGGACCGGTTTTGTCGAGTTGTGAAGAGTGCCACCGAATCAGGAACCAAAGTACAACTATTGAGTGGAATCATTGGAGGCTCATTGTGGGAACGATAAACATTGACCCTCCCTCGAAAGAGGATTTTCTCTAACAACCATGAGTTTGGGATTATATTTGTTTTTAGCTTCAACAGTTGATGAATCATATTCTACCATATTTTTATAAAAATAATGTAGAGGGAGCGAGCCAATCAAATAAGGCCCTGTCCCTCTGCCATTTTTGGATTTTTGTGCATTCTTTGTGAGAAATTTCTTCGGGTTTGAAAAAAACTGGAATGCCAGGTGATGGAAGCGGGCGACCATGGAGGAGATAGTGGCGTGCCATCATGAACTGCCGGCAATAAACCCAGTGGCCATAGCCATTGATGGTGATGGTAGCAGCTAGAAACATCTGACTGCAAAGTAAGGGGTGACAAGTTATTGTGTGCCACTAGAGAAGGAGGCCATGGTATATCAATGCGGTGGACAACAGCGTTCGGCACCGGTCAGCTGTGGATGGAGGTAGGAGGCGCACCATCACGTGGCATTGAAGATGGTTGCAGTGTGAATGCAGAAATGATTGATAGGGACCCACAAATTGTCCAGCAGGTGACCTAGATGTGCCAAGAGGAACTGCCGCTCTGCCTTTCGAATGGGGGATACCACTCCCACCATGCCACCTTGGGCGGGGCTCACACTAGCAGGCTGCACCTCCTGCAAGTCGCACCCCTCCACAGGCCGGGCTACACAAGGATCAGTGGGCAGTACCTCTTGCATGTTTCGCTCCTCCATGGGTCGAGCATCAGCCCTCCACAGGCTGAGATGTGCGAGCCCAGCAGGACATGCCTCTCTGTTGGTCGGGGCCCCCCATCCCAGCAGGCCGCGCCGCCCAGGTGGACCAGGCTGGTCTGTGGCCAAGCGGGCTAAGCCAACCACAACCCCGCTCTACTGGGTCAGACTATAACTAGGGCGGGTCGACCTGAATCGGGTCGGGTTGGCCCCAACCAGGTCGGACCGGTCGGTCGGACCAGGTCGGACCGTACCTGGACCCTTCTAGGCTTAGTTTATTTAAAACAGACACAACATGAAATTCACGTGTGTGTTTGAACAATCGCATGCGGTGCTGGGACCCTTGAAGAGATAATTTTCTTTTGGTATATATTCCACTTCAGTTTTAGAGGATGGTGGAGTATGGATGGGTTGGAACTAAACTAAATCTAACTGGTCCCTCTGAACTAAAACACTTATAACTCACATACTGGGGGACCGATTGGCGAGTCATCTATCATGTGGGGACCCTTATGACATATTGATCCTTTGGGTTACTCCTTTGAGGATCATCGTGGAGGTTGAGATACAAATTATTTCTTGAAGAGTGGATCCTCCCAGAATTAATCTTTCTTAGTGTAATAATATCATAGATTAATGTGACATGATGAATGATTATCGATCATATATGGGTCACTAACGGTCGATACAATGTGGTCAACACTCAGCAATCTTGTATGGTTCAGATCTTGTGTGGGTCAGTGCTCAGTGATCCAATGTGGGTCAGCGCATACCAATCCTGTGTTGGTCAACAGCAGAGCCTCTTGACAAAGTAAGATGATCCTACTAGAAGACTAATCATCTATAATTTTGTACTTAAGATATATACCTGGAGTGAGCTGAGTCTTTATCTCTGTGGTACTCTTACCTTCATGGTGTTACATTTATGATAATTTTACCTTTGTGGTGCAACCTTCGTAGTGTTACATTCGTGGTTTTATATTTGTGTTATATTTTCCTTCGTGGTGTTACCTCTGTGGTGTTACATTTGTGGTATTCTTACTTTTCGGTACTGTTGTGCAAAAAGATTAGAAGTTAGTGCCTTATGATTCATCAAGAATTATATAAATATATGATGATAACATTGGTATATGTATGGGAATATACCAAAGTAGTGTTGTTGACTACACCATGCTTTGTGGATGATGTCTTGTTTTGTAGTTTCTATGTTGTGGAACTATGGGACACCTTCGATGGTCTTGAGGTCCCTACTAAGTATTTGTTTCTCACACCTACATGGGCTACAACCAAACCTTGTTGTGTCTTGTGGAGAATACAAACAGTGTTAATCGAGGGTGAGGGAGCAAGGACTAGATGGTGCTCAAGGGTGGACCAGTTGATGTGATGTGTCGTAGTGACTACTGATTTTGAGCTGCACCAACCCTTCGAGTAGGATCCTCGGTGGATGGTCCAGGAGAAGTTTTCTATTTTCTTTCTATTTGTACTTTTCAGTTTGTCATGTATTCCAGCCACATCACTTTCAGTTCACTTTTTACTACAGCTGTTTACATTGTGGTTTCTTCTTATTGTGTTCTTGGATGGTGTGTTTGTATAGGTTTAAAGGAAATTCCTACTCATTATAGTGTTATGCCTTTCCAATTCTACTCACCATCCCCTATCCTATGGACGTCAGGCTTGGGGTAGTCACGACACGGGCACCGGGAGGAGGGTTGTGACAAAATGGAATCGATGGAGTCGGTTCTACCGAAGAACTATGAATATGATCTTTTCAATGTGGAAATAGTGTTATGTGTTATGAGTGTGGTTTTCAATTTGGGGAATCTAGTGTTATTTCAGTGGCCTATATATCCATACACAAGAACCATGAATTCTAATTGTCACCTCAGTACACGAAAACACTGATTGCATGTGTTTTTAAAATGTTTTACTTTTTATCTCTTTTGAGTCAGCTCACATTGTATAAATTATTGACTGTGGGGCACCTCTTTTCATTCAACATTTTTCTATGTAGACATTCAACCAGGATTCCTGAGATAGTACATGATGTCGGACCACCGAGAAATGAGGCCTATGTGCAGGTCCATCTTATAGTGTTAGCACCTTCAGGTGGTGTACCAGCAAGACCACTACCCCTTTGTGCAGCCATTTCCAGCTTCCACACCCGTAGAGGTGCATGCCAACTGAGCGCATTGCATGAGTTCTAGAAGAAGAGGCCTCTGTGGTTCTGAGTAGAGATGGATCCATAGGTGTCTAAGGACTGGATGGAGGCCGTGGCCATATTTTTCACTTAATTGGGATAGCAGCAGATCTGATAGTAATCCCAGTTGCCAGTCTCTTCCAAGAAGCAGCTGGGAGATGGTGGAGTCTGATAATCCAGTTAAACGATGTGAAGAACCTCACATGGGAGGTCTTCAAGGGCCTATTTAGGGAATATTTCATCCCAGAGACTCTACGAAAAGTATGTATATAGGAGCTATTGCACTTACAGTAGGGTAGAATGACTGTGGCATAGTACTCGGCGAGGATCACTAATCTCACTTGCCACTCCACCAACATGGTATGTGACCCTTTATTCTGGTCCTAGATCATTGATCAGGGTCTTCGACAGGATATCCAAGCATTGATGATATTGTTAAGAATTCTGATTCAGGATGGGATGCTTTAGTGATCAACTTTGGTGGATATTTTCCTAGCATAGCAGGTACCGACAACGAGAGTCACCATCGGATGTCAGATACCAGAGTCATATATAGCTGGCAATATTTTGACGATGCGGGGACCCACATGGAACAAACCATATGGTGGGGGACCTCATGATATAGGGTCTGTGTTGAGAGGATCATGGGTCAGAGGAGGAGAGACAAGGAGCATTGAGTTCTACTAATGCGGCGGGTATGGCCACATGGCTTGTGAATGTCGGATCCTCTATATGGACGACCAAATGATTTTTAAGGGACTACCAAGGTAGATGTAGAGGATCAAAATAGGATTTATGTATGGCAGTGGATGTGGAAGAGGAGATGGTCGTGCAATAGGTGGTGAGAGGTGATTCTAGGTTCTACCACTACCACATCCAGGTGGTCCACCATGACCATAGGGAGCATGTGCACATGGATGAGATCATATTTGGGTATCTAAGGTGTATGATCCCCGTTCTCTTTAGATGATTATTGGTTTGATATGTGTCTAATCCACCATAGTTGTAGTACTTATAGACAAAGGATCCAGTCACTCTTTCGTTTCCACGACACTCATTCGGAGCTCGAAGATTACGACAGAGCTGTTGGATCGATCCTTATGTGTAGAGACTCATATAGGAGAAGATTCAATGATTAAACACTGGTGTAGACATTGTAAGATCACTCTAAAAGGTGATATCTTCGGTTGGGATCTCCTAGTAGCAGCGTCAAGGCCATACTACATTATATTCGGGATTGACTAGTTATCCACAGTCCATGCTCAAATATAATGTTTTATATGCAATGTGTGGTGTGTGCACGAAAAGGGAACCAAGTATTCCATCACTATCGATAAGGGAACCTTTGCAGCACATGATTGACATACCCAGAAAAGGGTGAAGCGGATCACACATCAGTTTCCTAGAATTACCGTCAGAGTAGTTGATGTTGAGAGTCTGAGATATCCTGTAGTGGTGGACCAGAATGTCAACAGCTTTTCTTATGATGTTACTGGACTACCTCCATGTAGATAGGTAGGCATTTACATCATATTGTACCCTGGAAGGACACTGGTATCCACACCATCATATCGTATGGCCCAAATAGGGCAACATGAGTTACGGGTACAGTTGTAGGACTTGCCGAGGAAGGGGTTCATAAGGCCTGGTGTTTCTCCATGGACATCCCTGATTTTGTTCACCAAGAAGGATGATGGGAGATTGAATCACTATTTAGATTATTGTTTACTGAACCATGTGACCGTGCAGAACATGTATACAATTCCGAGGATTGATGATATTTCCGATTAGCTGAAGGGAGCTCATGGGTTTTCGAATATTGACCTCAGATCGGGCTATCGCCACCTTAGGGTATGAGCTGAGGATGTGTATAAGACAACCTTTAGATATCGGTATAGACACTATACAATATTGGTTATGCCATTTGGTGGGACCCATGCCCAAACGGTGTTAATGGGACTCATGAACATGATTTTCCTACCATACCTTGATCTCTTCGTAATGGCCTTCATTGTGGACATCATGGTGTACTCAGTGAAGGAGGATGATCATGTCTATCATCTGTAGATAGTTCTAGATACACATACATATGACCAATTTTATGGTAAGCTATCAATGTACAAATTCTAGATAAGAGAGGTTCACTTTCTAAGACATGTTATCTCAGACCTTGGAGTTGCAGTGGGTCCAAAGAAGATAGAGGTTGTGCTTTCGTGGGAGGCACCCAAAATTGTGATCGAGGTACAAAGTTTCCTAGGGTTGGCTGGGTACTACCAGAGATTTATAACAAACTTTTCCGTAGTTTCAGCACCCTTGTCAGTGTTGGAAATGAAGGGAAAACCATTCATATGGATGGATAGATTATAGTGGAGTTTTCAGAAGATGAGGCAGAGACTGACCAGTGCCCCCATATAGTGGCTACTAGAAGAGGGAATTGGGTATGTAGTATACTGCGACACATCAGGGACCAGACTTGGATAAGTCTTGATTCAAGAGCGAGCAGTGATTGTGTATCATTTTTGATTATTGAGACAGCATGAGCAGAACTATGCTACGCATGACCTGGAGTTAGCAGCAGTGGTCTTCGCCATGAACATTTTGTGACATTACATGATGGTAAATAATTTTACATTCTACTCTAATGACATGAGTCTCAGATATATTTTCTCAAAATTTAATCTGCACTAGAAACAACGACGATTGATAGAGTTCCTCTAGGAAATTGACTTTGTGATAGTCTAAACTCATGGGAAAGGGAATGTAGTGGAATATGAAATCATTTGGATGTATATTTTATAGCTACTGAGTGAGGTGACGAAGAAAAACCACGTTGTAGATATCCTTTATAGATAGAGATTGACCATCTTACTTCTAGTCTATGACTTTCACACCCGCCATTTCATTATCAAGTTCGGGAGGCACAACTTGGGGGCATTTACTATGAGGATCAACGTTCTCATATGTATTCATGACATGATTTTGATGGATTTTATGAAGTTGGGGAGCATTTCATACTCTTTAGAGGAAACACCATGGTACCAGTGGTGCTACGGGAGGAGGTGTTGGGAGAGTTCCATACATCCATTATGGTGGTATATCTTGTTTTATAGAAGATGTACCTGGACCTTCGGCGTTAGATCTGATGGCCAAATATGAAGAAAGCAGTGGAAGAGTTAGTTTCACGATGCCTCACAAGTCAGCAAGTGAAGGTTGAGCATCACGTTCCTTCTAGGTTAGTGTAACCAATAGAGGTTTCAGAGTGGAAGTGGGATGGTATCTCAAAGGACATTGTGACATGGCTTCTATGTGAATCTAGGGGACATGATCCATCAGGGAAATTGTTGACTGACTAAAAAAGTCGGCCCACTTCCTACCCATCCTAGAGCAAGGACCAGAAGATGGCTCAGGAAAAATCTACGTTCAGAAGATTGTGTGACTTCACATGGTGTCATTGATGATCATCTCATTTTGTGATTCCCAATGTACTTACCACTTGTGGAAGAGGTTACTGGAGGATTTAGAGACTCACCTACATTTGAGGACTGCCTTTCATCCTCAGGAGGATGGTCAGATGGACCAGTCCATATAGACACTAGAGTACATGTTTCGTTCATCCGTCCTAGATTTTTTCCACAATTGGGAGGATCACCTACCCTTGGATGAGTTCCCATACAACAAAAATGATAAATACACCATCGGTATGGCACCGTTTGAGGTCTTGTAAGACCTAGCTTGTAAATCGCCACTATGCGGGACAGACCTAGGGGCATCAACACTTATGGGTTTAGAGTTTTATAGGATACTACTGAGAAGGTTCATATCATCCATGAATGGATGAATACTGCACAGAGTATGCAGAAGTCATATGATGACAGGAGACAAAGACCACTGGAGTTCGAGGAGGGAGACCATGCCAACTAATGGGTCTCGCCTCGATGAGTTTTGAAGAGATTTGTCGAGGGTGGAATGTTATAACCGAGGTTTATCAGACCATTTTAGAAACATTTGTGGACAGTAAAGGTGTCCTATCTTTTGGAACTTCCACCATAGTTGGATATGGTGCATGATGTCTTCCACATATCTCGATTGAGGAGATACATGATCGAACCATCCCACATCATCTACCACGTTGAGCTGGACTATGATGAAGGGTGACTTTTATGGAGGTTCTAGTAGAGATTGAGGATCAAAATGATCGAGTCCTATGAGGATGATTGATTCATCTGGTGCACATTCACTGGCATCATGTGATCATCCAAAAGATTACATGGGAGCTAGAGGTTCAGATTCATGCTCAGTACCCCCCCATTTGTTTCTTTAGTATATGTTGTGGCTTTCAGGGATGAAAATCTCTAATGTGGGAGAATGAAAGGACATATGTTTTACATTAAATATTTTTAATTATATTGAATTATTATGAGTCTGAAAAAATTGACAGTGCATGATTTTGAGGCATGTTGTGCCTTGAATGCATTTCTGAACATTTTTTATGGTACGATTAAAAAATGCACGAACGGAATTTTCTATCTTTTGAACCATTTCGAAAAATAAAAATACAAGGGCACTGTGGAATCTACTATGATGGGATTCACTTTACAAATACTTCACATCAATCGTAGTCGGTTGGGAGAAAAAGATATATTTTGGGTCTTTAAAAAGAATAATAAAATAAAAAACTTATTTTATTTCTCTTATTTATCTTCCTCGAAAAAACAAGAAGCGTTGTTTAGACAAATGATGTGTCAACCCATTAAATGGATCAAATCCTCAATTATATTTAATTACGCAGTTGGAATAAAGGAATAGTTTTTAATTAATTGAACCCCATTAATTCCACAAGCGTTACTCACACAACCCCTCACCTTTTTAAATATAGCTTGGGGAGAGGTATTGGCATAGATTTACCAAGTAACGATGTTCGGATAATGTACAGTCATGCCAACCACACATTGGATGGGACTTTTTCTGAAAATCTGTGAAGAGTACCACCAAATCACGAACCTAAGAACAACGATTGAGTGGCATCACCGGAGGCGCGTTTTAGGAATGACGGACCCCGACTCTCCCTCAAACGCGAACATTCCCCAATGACCTTGTGGTAGGGTTTATATTTGGATTTACAATCATATGATATTGAATCGTATTCTACCCTATTGCTATCAAACTAATGGGGAGGGATCAGTCCAAACAAAAAATGCCCATACCCACTACATTTTTTGAATTATGGTGCGTTCTTTGTGATATTTTTATTCGATATGGACGAAAACCGGATCACCGGGTGACAGTGACATACTGCAACGGCCGGTCGTGGAAGAGGTGGAGGCGCACAATCATGGGTCGCCATCGATGAATTTCGTATCCATAGCTAAAAAAGGTGTTGGCGGCTACCATCATTGGCCGAATATAAAGGAAGTGGCATCACACAATCACACACCGCTGGAGACGGGTTTCGTTGCATATCATTTCGACGGACAGCAGAGGCCAGCACCGTCCAGCCGCGTTTGGAGGTAGTCTGTTCACCATCGTGCACCATTAAATATGGTCATGGCTTATAATTTGCAGCGGTGGACCAGGACCTGTAGAGGGTCCTGCGGGTGACCAAGAAGTGCCAAGAGGCATCACCGTTCTTCCTTTTGAAAAGGGGAAACTGCTCTCTCGTGCCAGATAGGGCGAACCTTGCACCAACAGTCCATGCCTCCACCTAGCTGCACCCCTCCTCAAGTAGGGCCACACGATAACTAGTGGGTCACACCTCTTGCTAGCCACAACGCTCCTTGGGCTGGGATGGGACATCCCAAGTGGGTCGTGCCTTTATCAGGACGTTCCTATATGATGGCCGGGTCGTGCGATCCCAGTGGGCTGCACCCTTCATCAGCAGGGCCACGGGATCCCAACAGGCCATGCCCCTCTATGGGCCACGCTGCCCAGGTGAGTCGTACCAGTCTGCGATCTAGTAGCCCAAACCTGATGTGGGCTATCCCATAAAAGTCAGATCTGAACTGGGTCAGGTCGACTTGAACCGGGTCGGGTCGGTATGGTGCCAGACCATTCTACGCTCATTTTCGCTGAAAGATCCCTAACATAAAATTCATGCGTCTATTGGACGAACCGTCAATGATGCTCATACCCTTATAGTGTAATGGTGTTTTTGGTATACTACATATGATAATTGGATGAGGTTGGGGTTTATATGGGTTGGATCGAACCCGAATGCAATTGGGCCCTTAAAACTAAATCACTTTTAACTCAAAGATCGGGTGCCGGAATGACATGTCATATGTCCCGTTGGGACCCGTAAAACCTTTGGGTTACTTGTTAATGGATCCTCATGATATTTGAGATTGGAAAAATGGATTGAATAGTGGATCCTCCAGGAATCAAGAATTATTAGTGCGGGAATCTTGTGGCTGGTTGTGACGTGACGAATGATTTGTGATCCTGTGTGGGTCAGTACATAATGATCCTTTGTGGGTCAGTGCTCAATGATTATGTGTTGGTTATCAGCTATATATCATATGTGGTTCATATAATATGTGGTTCAATGCTCAACGATACTATGTGGGTCAGCGCATGCTGATCCTGTGTGGGTCAACAGTAGAGCCTCTCAACAAAGTAAAATGATTCGGTGAAATGGATAATCATCTATACATGTGTACATAAGATATATACATGGTGTGATCTGAGCCTTTACATTTTTGGTACTCTTACCATCATGGTGTTACCATTGTGGTACTTTTACATTCTTGTATTACCTTTGGGATGTTACCTTTTTGTACTTTTACCTTCACGATGTTACCATTGTGGTGTTACCACTGTGGTTTTCTTCATTCGTTGTATAGTTGTGAATGTGGCATAGAGGTTGGTGCCTTATGATTCCTTCTGAATGAGATTAGTATATTTTTATAACTTAGGTATATGTATGGGCATATTCTTAAGTATATTTTTTGAATGATTCGTGCTTTGTGGATGAGGTCTTTCTTTGAGGTTTTTTCTTTTCTAGATCTCTGGGAGACCTTCGGGGGTCTCAGGGTCCCTAATGAGTGTTGTTATACTAACCCATGTGTGGGATATTACCACACCATTTTTTGTCTTACGCATATTATGGAAAACTTTGATCGAGGCTGAGGGATCCAGAACATGATGGTGCTCATAGGTGGACCATTTGACGTGGTGTGCTGCAGTGAGTAATGATGATGACCTGTACTTACCCTTGTGGTTGGATTCTCAGTGGATGATCCATGATTTGGTTTTTTTCAGTTGTATTTTTACATACTATTGTGCTTTTATTCTGGCCCCCTTAACCTTTAGTGCAATTTTTACTAGATCAGTTTATATCATAGTTTATTCTTGTTGTGATCTTGGATTCAGTGTTTATACGGGTTTAAAGGAAATGACTTACTATTATAGGGATAGGCATTTCTATTGCTAGTATCCATCCCCTGGAATATTGATGGTGGGCATGGGGTAGTCATATCATGGGCCCTGAGGGATGGGTCGTGATAGTCTATGTACACCAAGTCATTGACATGTGATGATTCATGAACATACTTCTTCAACTACATCATGTGGAAGACATCATATACCTAGTGAAACTTCTGTGGTAGAGCATGGTGGTACAACACCTAGACAACTCTTTGCACATGTTGACACTACTTTAGAATACAAAAATGATCATAAAGATTTCTATTGTTATTTTAAAATCCAAATACAGTGTTCGAATAGGTCATGGAATGTTAAATACTCTAAAATACCTACGTGGAAGAGCTACACAATAGACCTACGTGGCAGAGTTGTGTGACAGAATAATTTCTATGCCCCTGCGCAGAGTACCTGCATAGAGGACCCGTGCGGAGGACCTATGCGGGAGAAACATCCTTCGACCAGGACCATCTTTGCCTATAAATAGAGCTCTTGGAATCCCCATTTCAATGACTGAAAATGTTTTAATACTCTTTTGTGCTCCCGTTGCATAGATCATTCACACAGTTCCCTTATACTGTCTCATGTAGCTCTCTAAAACATGAGAGAAGATATAATTATGTGGGATAAACGGGTTTTGAAATTATTTTACACTTTTTACATAGGTTTGGTTCTCCTATGTGAAACACATTCTTAAGTCACTTCTGTGTGGCATACCTGCGTGCCACATCTGCGTGACATATCTGCATGACTTACCTACATGTTACATCAATGTGCGTACCTATGCGACACAATTTTGTGAGGTACCTATGTGACAGATCTTGGTATAAATCCTACATATCAACTCATGTACCCTCTTTAAAATACATTCAAAGAATTGTTTCCACTTCCATGGTTTCCTTATCTGAAAGGGGTTAAGTTGAAGCCTCCACCAGAACCTCTTGACTTATCAAACCTTTGGGAAAGGAACATCAACAGGTATTCTATTTTTGATTGCATTTCCATAGTCATAGGTTTCATAAATTTGATTCAAAATGGGGTTATAATTCATGTAGTGTATGTGGGAATGTATAACCACAGTCACATGGGCCTTTCTCCCTAAAAAAATGTTGGGATGTTCTCAGTTTTCAGGATTGGGGTTTCGGTTTTGTCCTCCCCTTTCAGTCTCTAGGACCATGAACCTCATGTCACTGGTAAGGATGGAATGTTTCACACTTGACATTCCATGCATGAAAATGATATATCTTTCTCCCATACCAAGATCAATTTTACGGTAACCATCCAGGCATCGACCCCTAGATTTTCTTTCTAGAGGTAGCATCGGTTGTATTCCTTCCTTCTTTGGTGCCAAAGAACGTAAAGGAGACATTCACATGGACACCTTTTACCCTTTCCCTCACCCTCTGGGCTTTGTCACCCTGGGAATCTATCCAAGTTGAAGCCCCTAAAATTCATTCCTTCTTACTTCCATTGGAACCTTGTCCAATGTGAAGAGAATAGAGGGAAGGCTTGTTGCCTCATCCTCTTCCTGGGTCACCTCACCCTCTTCCATAGTCGACGCACCCTCTTCCACCAGTAGAGGAGGAAAATATTGATATAAAAGTGACTTTATTGAATCTTCCACATCATATTGTTTATCACATCGAGCCTGAATCACGTTGTCTTAGAGATTTGTTCTGAGTACACCATATGCACAAACACCCATGAGGAATGAACTACATGAACTATGATTCCCACCATAATTAGGATAAGTAGGAAGCCCTATCAGGGCCCAAGATCACTGGATATCCTTTTCAAAAATTCAACCATTATTCCCATAATATGGGCATCCTCCTTAAGAATAATCCTCAAATTAAACCCTCAAATACTCAAGGAATCATTTTCCTCAATTAATACCAAACTCATTTCCGTAATATGACTATACTCTCCTATGAGACTTAGGAAACTACATGGGATTTTATTCTCATATATATGATATACGTAGGAATCCTTCTTGAGGTGCAAAACCAATAACTTAAATAAATGATGTTCTCATTGGTCCATATTCCCAATAGGGTCTTATCTAATTTGGAAACCTATATCCATTCCATGTTTCTTGGGATGCTTCAGCATAAGTCCCACACTATGTTTTGACTAAGAATCATCCACTTAGAAGTCCATTCCACATGAAATTAAATTGTATGTCTAGGTCCTTATCATATAACCTTAAATTTTATGATGTGTACCATTCAGTGAAACCAAATTATGAGGGTTTAGATTCCTTTCAGAAGGATACGTAGGTATCCTATTTTATTTGAATGATCACAAGAACAATCTAAACCTTGGTCACCCTGGATGACAATAAATTCCAGAGTGCCCCTATAAGTTTCTTAAACACGGGTATCATCATAACAATGATTGAAATAATCTTGAAATTCTATATTAGAGGACACCATTGATAGAGATCCTTGAATACATACTGATATATCCATTTATTAAGAACCTTGAATACATAATGATGATTCTATATTTTACACATATAAATAATTGATTGAAATTTCCAAGGGAAACTTATGTAGTAATTGGTGAATTAATAAGGATGTATAAAAATATATTATATTTATAAAGGGAGTTCCGAATTAGACAATATTTCCCCCCAAAAGGGTGTGATAAGTCTGACCTCTCATCCTCCCGACCAATGTACGTTCCTACGTATCGTAATTTTTAAACATAACAAAGGATTTCCTTTTGAATGTAGGTCCCTTTTAAATAAATGGATGTTTCCAGTTCCATAAATAAATCCAATGGAAACCTATTGGAAGAATTTATTCTTATAAATAGAATACTCATTTCAAGGAACTACGAAACAGAAATGGTGAACCCAACGTGAATCATTAACCAAGTTAATAATTCTACCCACCTAATAGGAATCTATGAATTGATAAAAGAAGGCCAGAAAAAGGAATCAACCATGCATGAATCCATATAAAAAGACTATTCTTTAATAGAGTTTTTTGTTGTTGCAGTTTCCCTCAGTATTCCCATCTCTCCAAAATGGAGTTCTTCAAAGAATCATCTGTGAACTTCCCAACCGCTGTTCAAGCTGGATCCCCATCCATGAGAAGGATGTCAGCACAAACACATCATCTTCAATGCTAGGTAACTCATGTGATGGTAAAGGAATATCACCTTCATGGTACAATCCCAACATTGGAGGCTGGTCAACATGCCCTCCATGTCAATAACAATCATCGATCATCTGGCCAATGATGAACAATGATCAAGAAGTAGACCATGCCAACCACCGTTTTCAACTTTTTCTGGTCCTTATCCCTAGAACACAACAATTAATCCCTCCCATACTATAGGGAGGTGTATAAATAGTCCACTCATGGCCTCAAAACAAGAATGAAGGATTCCTTCCTAAGGACTCCCACCAAAAATTGTCTTCCGTAGAATAGTGCGTTAGTGAACCCCCAACATGATGGGGCTATTTCTTCTAGGCATTTAGCCCAAGTCTCTCAGACCCTTGCACACAAGAGAAACCGCCAAGGAAAACTCCTAGCCAACAGGGGGCAGGTTATTACATCTACCATATCAAGAGAATCTCATCAACCTAATATGATGGAAAATAATGAGTGGGAACACACACTCGTTCATCCTAATTTTACTGCTCTGTAGACACATCTAGAAACATCCCAACAATCAAACTAGATAAATCTAGTTGAGTACCGTGAATATGAACATACACATACTTATATGTTATCATCCAGTCAGTATGCTCATCTAAATTCATTTAAAGAGGCTCACCAGTCTAATGTGGTGGAAATGGTAAAAAGGAACATACACTGTTATACAATCACCAATTCTATCAGCAGTATCTTATTCTAGTATTGAAGGAAGTATGTTAACCATTCTAGAAGGGAAATAGCCAGCAGGCACATACACCTGCTAATGTTCATCATGTCTACCTACAAACTCATTTGTTAGCACCCAGATAATTCAATCAGAAGGCTCTGACAAGAAATTTTGGGTATACCCAACTTTATTCCCTCATACATGAGTACTATCAGTTCCCATTGATAGGAAAAAGAAGGACAAGAGTAGGCACATAAACCTACATCAGACAAAGAATGGATATATATTACAGTTCTAGTTTTTGAAGTCACCAAACATACCTTATTAACAGTGATAGGGTATCCTCAAATCCCTAACCATATTCAAGAAGCATGGAAATATATTATAACAACTACATCAGAAATACCTAGAGAACTGATAAATAAATTTGTTCACATGCAAGGGATGATACATAGGCATGCCATCCCAAAACGGATACACCCCTCTATTCTAGTCATGGTGGTTCATGGTGCATACTCACTAATATCATGTGAACTACAAGATTGGGAACATATACACCTTCCAATTGGAGGTAATCTTTATGTTTTAGTTACATATACAAGGCATCAACATACACCTAACCATGATGACCACTATTTCTATCAAGTGGCCCCATCTATGTATAATAGAACATCCTAAACCAAGTCTCACCAGCACTTTTGTAAAATCAAGAGCCAAGGTATGATTTGTATTCTCTTAATGCTAGAGTTTTTGATGCCCTCGGACATTTATCAGTTGCAGCTCCAGATCCTATCCTCTCACTAAAAAATTATTGTAGTGGTAGTAGTAATTATGAAGTTCCTCATAAGTCACTTCATCATGAAGGAATTCTTCATGAAAATTATGTCAATCCAGAGTGCATATCTTTGAATGAGACCCACAGCAACCCTTTGTGTGGTGAGAAGACCAAGGTGAACGAATATTTATCCCTTTATTTAATCCACCAAGGTGATCCTCCCCATGATGGTATTCAATGAGAAATCCATCTTCGCATTATTATTTCGTATTTTAAATAAATTTCTATAATTGACAATGTAGCGATGAGAATTCCCTTCTTTGTCAAGGCATATTCAAACACAAGGTCAGAGATGTCTGATGCCTTGTCATTGGTTGGTGAAACACATTCTCACCCAGAATACATATTTAGTGAACAATAATTCTCGGAACCTCCCTTATGTCATTTTTCTTCTCATACAGAGCATCCACTTTGTTCAGACCAAGTGGAGAAACCTCTAGTGAAAGACAATGAAGATTTGTTAAAGATGAGGAAACAATTGGCTATAAGAGATTTAGCAGTCATGTTCTAAACTGTGGAAAATTATTTTTATAACATTATCAAATTGATTGCAGAAGATTGTATTCATGATTTCTACCTCAATTTATGGAATATTATTTGTCATTTGAAAACCAATGTAATACCATATGATGAATATCAAAATTAGGAAAAGGTAATAGAAGGGTTGGAACACCAAATCAACTTGGTGTCTCTATAAGTTTCCCAGCATACATAAGATTAAAAAAAGTATAGAATCTATCAGTGTGCATGACTCAATGATCAAAAGAGGATGCACCTGTTAATTTCTTATTCCCCATCTAGTGCTCGTATTAGGGGATGGGGTGAACTTGGGTATTTTCATTTCACTGCACTCCAAAATCATAAAAAATCACCAAAATTTTTCTTATGCAATGATATTTCCCACGGTCGACCACAATCAATAGTTTTTGTTTATAATTGACTGTATGATCAAGAATAGGCCTCAACCATCTCTCATCAGCATCATGCCCAAAGAAATGAAGTTGTTTATTTAATTTTACATCATGCATATGAGAATCTTGAGTAGGTGTCATGCATCGAGGATGTTAGGCATCAAAGAATGCATATTTTTGAAATAGAAAAGTTATCAACCAAAACAAGTGATTTGAGTAGTTTTTAGATAATTCACCCAGCTAATATCTGTACCAAAATTCGCAAAATAAAAAGTTCAGTTTCCAGAATTTCTGACATAACAGTTCAAGAATCACCCCATATTGCAATGATTGGGGATCATTTAATTCATCCTTCAAATTCATTATATTTTTTTAAGATTGGAAGAAGACGAAAAATAGGAACATCCCTAGACTGCAGGTCTGGTGGCATTTTCACATCAGCAATCCCCTTCTAAACGGATGTCATTTTCATCCGATTAGGGATGAATCCACATGTAACGCATATATCAGAGCTATCCATGTATTGACTTCATGTTACATTCCACCAACTATCTCTCGGGAATTCACCATAAAAGAGGATATGGTCTCATGGAAGATACATATGGAGATGATTATAAAAAAATAATGATAGAATTCAATCGATGCATTATGAGTTTGTGAATGTCATTAACACCGCTAAAACATATCTTCAATAAAATGATTCTAGTTAAAGGGAATCATAAGATGATGTTTTTGTCCATAATACGGTACACACTATGGAAAATGACGAAGGTGTGTATACCTGAAATTAGAGTCTTACCCATAATATAGGTATGCCTTAAAATAACCACCATCCACCTCTTTAAAAGTAATATAAAACGCGGAATGACAAAAGGAATATTGCATCTCAAATTTCTAATGAATAAAGTCAATCTCTTTCTCTGAAAGAGTTATTTTGAATGAATGAAGTGGAAATTGAAGAGTTAAAAAGTCTTAAGACAGAGCTACATCGAAGTAGAATTTCTTCTAGACATACTCCCCATGAAGGTCAGCAACATGCATATCTTATAAGATATCTTTGGCATAGAGTATTTGTAGTAACTACATATTATGATAATGAATTCACTCCGCTAGGTACCCAATCAAGACAGGTGAAAATACATCCTGATAGGCATATTCCTATGGGTTATCCAAGGAAAATATCAACCCCACCATCAATGGTTTTGTCAGATGTTTCACAATATCATTATCCTGTTTCTATACCTGTATAGGTTCAAGCTCATCCAGATGTTCCCAATATTATTATGAACACCATTGAGGTATTAACAAATTGATTGGAAGCTATGAAGAAATGACGTGAACCAATTCAGCTAGAAAATGGAGCCTATTCTAAATAGGTGGATGGAGTTCCTCCCCCACCAATTATTGTGAATACCACATTCCGGATCTATAATGGTTTGAAAGATAAGGATCAACACAGAAATCATTTTTATTCTCATTTTGATCCCTTGATGGGAACTCCTCAACAAAAATAAGAAGTAATGAATAGCTTTTGGTGTCGTCAATATAGGGACCCTCTTTTGCCTGGTATAAAAGTATACAATCTCGAACAATTACTGGTTGAGAAAATATATGTCAGAAATTCCTTCTTTAATTTAGCTCAACACTACCAATGATGACAGTTTTTGACTTTACCAATTGAAAACAATGGGATAATGAAATAGTTTCATATTTAATTTCTCAATGGAAAGGATTACTTATTTTTTAATTCTAGCACTCCCTCAAGAAGAAATGTTTCAAATTTTTTCATAAAATATATGTGATAGTTACAAACACCATTGATAACTATGAAATACACAGGAGGGATTTGAGACCTTACATCAATCTCTAAACTATTTGAATACTATATTATATAAACTGAGGTCAAAACTCATGCAATACCATCAAATCCGGGGAGGAGGATAGGAACCGCAAAAGCTGCTACGGTAACACTCAAGTAGGCACCTGTACCTACTTCTACATCAATAACTTTATCATACTGATGGGCTCCACCTCAAAAGCATCAACCACAATGACCACCTCATCAAGATGATCAAATAGATCAAACAAGGAAATAGTTTGTGGAATTAAAAAACAACATTTATTCTTTCCAGAATGAACAAGTTCATGGTTACTTCATCTCATCTTTGGAAAACAATTTGTTTCAATTGCCAAGGCCGAAAAAAAATATAGAATGAAATGAAGATATTTTAAATTATTGTCCCTTTCACGATATGTTGGGTCATCTGATACGATAATGTTTTTTTTTCAAGGACCTCCTTCAAATTACGGTAGACTTTAGACAAGTGAAACTGAAAAGTTCATCAGTTCAAGTAGCATGTGTTACTGCTGTCAATACAGAGAAAGAAGGAAAATTGTATGATGTATAAAGTAAAAAATGTCTAGAAATATGATGATTGGATGATCATGGAACTGAATAACCAATCTAAAACTATTTTACGAACACAGTTGAAACAACTAATTGTGACTTCTGCCACTCCTTCCATAAAAAACCATCTTCATAAAAAGGTCGTTCATAAAAAAAGATTATAAGGACCATGAGTAGTCAAAAGAAGTTGAGATAATTTCAAGGCCAAATTTGTCCTTAACCCTTAGAAGATTCCATGCCAACTATTTCAAAAGTACGGGCAATGCCCTACCAGAAGATATAATCAGAATTAAAACATCATGAAGAATATTTATATGAGGAAAAATTGATCTTTGGTTCTATCAATGTTATCTATATAATGAATCCTTATTCCAATGGTGATTTTGATTATAATGAGCTGTAATTCCATCGACCTAATAGGGGATCCAGAAGAAGAGACCATGGTCGAGGATACATGGGAGACAAGGGAATTTTAGAAACCACCATTTTAACTCTACCCCTACTCAAACCATGTATGCATCAAAAGTTTTTGGAAGATCCCTTCAACAAGATCAACATGAACAAGGAGTTTCTTTAATTAGTGTCATGTTCGGTTCTGCAAAAATTATCTTTGAAGATTGATTAGAAGTCACATTGTATTATTCTCAGCAATAGAATAGATCTAGTCAGTCTAATCTACCATAGTAAGAAGGATTTCAAACTTCTGCTCTAACATAGGATACAACTACATCATAACCATCCACATCCAATGAAATTGCAAAACCACATCTCCATTCATGGAAACACAGACCATTGTACCAAAATAATGTTGTCTTAAAACAATTGGCCCATGTACTGGCCATGTTATCAATTCTGGCAGATTTGAATCTATCAAAAGACATTTGAGAAGCACTTATTAAGGCTTTATCATGTCATCAAGTGTTTTAAACCAAAGTTGGTTCTATTGAGGTTTACCATATAGAGAATATACCTAATTTCATGCAGTCATATTTTTTTACAGATGGAAATGATGATGATGTTGTACATGGAATATCAGACCTTTGTATTTATCTTGAAATATCAATAACATAGACGTCTTGTGGGCATTTGTTGATAATGGCTCTAGATTAAGCGTTATTCATGTTCATACACTTCATCAATTGGGCCTGACTGAATCTAACTTATCTTCTTCGACATTAATGTTGCAATCTTCTGATAATAATGAGAAAGTTTATTTAGGTGATATTACACACAAAACACAGTTTTTAGATCTTGTGTCTAATTATGATTTAATGGTTGTTCTTTAGGACACATCCTTCAATATTATGCTTAGAAGGCCTTGATTGCATCAACAAGATCCATAACACCATCATAAAACCAATGTATTAAGTACTGTTTCAATGGTAAAAATGGTTCATTTTGTGGTGACAAGGCACCATTCCAAACATGTGAATCTAAATACAATGAGAAAGAGTTTTATCATAGAAAAAGAAAGAATTATGTATCAAAATAAATAACATGAGTTAATTCTCTGAATAGACTAGAAAAGTTCACAGAAAATCCATTAATGTATTGGAGTAAAGATTATGTGACACTTATTAGTCAAATTGAAAAGGTAAACCCAAATACAAGAACTTTTCCAATAAATTATATAATTTCAATTGCAGCAATTGATCCTGAAAATATGGGTGAAACTGTTGATCCACAAAAAATAGTGGAAACCTAAATAGAGATGCTTTCATTTCATCAGATGAACTACAACAAGCCTCTGCTTCTTCAATCAGAATATAATAAATTTTAGCACTTCTTGTGTAAGACAAATATTTTGATTCTCAATCAATAATTCCATCTTAATTACCAAATGAAGACCATTCTTCATCAGTAAGGTCAAATATGATGGCCTCTTAATCATGATATTCAAATACTGACTCTCTCTCTAACTATGGGAGTTTTTCCTCATCATCTATTATGAATGTGGAAACAAAAGAGGTAACACATAATGAAGAAGAAGAATAAGATCTTGGGGATTCTCCTCCCACATTTGAGCATGTGTATCTACTACTATGGACGAGCTCAGTGAAATTAATCTGGGTACTGAAGAAGATCCACGACCCACTCTAATTTGTGAGGTTATAACATCTGAAGAGAAAGAGGGGAATACATAATTTATAAATAAAAATAGAAATATATTTTCTTGGAATTATAAATTAATTCTATGAGTTAGTCCTAATGTATCCATGCGTCATTTGGGTTTTCTAGAAGAACATTGTCTATTGAAGAAAGAACAAGAAGAACACACCACAGTCATGCCTCTAAATTGATGATGAAGTTGATAATATTACAAAGGATAACATTGTCAGAGAAGATAAATATCCCAAATGGGCGGACAACATTGTCCCAATGAAAATGAAGTATGGGAATATTAGATTTTTCATTTATTTCAAAGATCTTAAATGGCATTGTCTAAATATGATTTTCCAGTCTATCTTAAAATGATTTTAATTAATGAAACAGCTGGTTATGAAGATCTTTCTATAATGGATTTCTACTCTATGTATAATAAAATCCATATGGCCCTAGTGAATGAAGAATATATATAATTTATAGCCACTCTTGTTATGTTTTCTTTCAGGTAATTCCCGTTGTCTTAAAGGAAGTAGGCGCAACAGAACAACGTCCCATACACCATATCCTCAAACACATTTTAGGGAAATGTATTGAAAGTAAAGTGGATGATTTGGTGGTAAAATCCAGACAACGTTCTAATCACTTGGTTTATTTGGAGACCATATTCCATAATATTTGGGAACACAGTTTTAAGATGAACCACTTGAAATGTGCTTTTGGGGTAACCTCAGGAATGTTATTTAACTTCATTGTATGCCATCGTGATATCGATGTTTATCCCGAGAGAAAAAAAATCAATCTTTGGTATGGATCCTCCTATAAATTTGAATGAATTAAGAGGACTCCAAGGAAACATGGCCTATTTTTGGTTCTATATTTCTAATTTCCAAGAGAAGTGTTTGGCCTTCACCAGATTTATGAAGAAGGGAGTCACCTACCAATGGACTGAAGAATGTCAAAATGAATTTGATACCCACAAAAGAAATCTCTTGATTCCACCTATATTAATACCACATGATGAAGTAAGGCCACTTAATTTTTATGTGATAGGTTTAAATTGATCACTTGGTACCTTTCTTGCTCAAAAAATGATGATGGGAATGAAAAAACCCTTTATGATCTTAGTCAAACTATGAATGATGCCAAAACTCCGTATTCATGTATTGAACAGTGCTGACTAGTATTAATCATTTCAATTTAGTCATCCTATGCTCACAGGGCATCTGGCACGATGGGAATTTATTTTGCAACAGATTGATAGCTAGTTTTGTGCCTCAAAAAACAATTAAAGGCCATGCATTGGATGAATTCCTTGTTGAGAATCCCTTTATAGAATATACATCATTAAATACTGAACATCCTGATGAATAAGTCTTCTCTATTCAGGGTAATTCCCAAAATTTGGAAATGTACATTGATATGGATTCCGGAAGTCCAATAGGGAAGAGAATGGAAAACCATAAAATCAACAATGTTGGGTTAGGAGTTTTCCTTATATACCTAGAAAAGGTAGTGTTTCCTTTTTCCTACATGTTTTTGGAATGTTGGACCAACAATGAGGCAGAATATCAATCTCTCAGCATAGGATTGGAATTGGACATTGAGGTAAAAGTGAATTACATAACATGAAAGGTGATTCAGAATTGGTAATGATG
This sequence comes from Viscum album, assembly GCA_963277665.1. Taxonomy (NCBI): domain Eukaryota; kingdom Viridiplantae; phylum Streptophyta; class Magnoliopsida; order Santalales; family Viscaceae; genus Viscum; species Viscum album. The sequence goes on from OY728130.1 coordinate 1,720,274,155, forward strand.
CAAATGAATGGATAATATTTTATCAGAAAAGATAAATTAATCTCTTTGTGTTATTATGTCAGAGATTTAGTGGTTTAATTTCCCTCAAAGACGACATTGTCTTATGTCCTGCGATCACAAAATGCCAATGAGAATGCACTGGCTAATGTAGCTACAGCCTTGGAAGATCCAAATCAGGATGATACATTCATTATCATAGCTCATCGTCATATGGGCTTATGTTTTTGTCAAAAGATAATTGAAAAAATTAATGAAATTAGAACCATTTATGAGCCATATGTTCATACCATGAGATGTAGAACATCCATACATCAGTATCTTGAAAATGAAGTAATTATCCCAAATAGGGATAAAATGGAATACATCTGATGATGAGAGGAAAATTTTACACTTTATGTTAGTCCAGATAACCAGAAGATCCATAAAAAGTGAGGCTTTGGTGGAATACTCTTTAGATTTATTGATAAAGTAGAAAATATAGGAGTATTGAATAAAGTACATTTAAGAGCTTGTGGTGTCCACCATTCATGGCATAGAATCTCTGATCAAATCTGATGGCCTAGATACTTTTGGTCTTCAAGGATGCGGGATTGCACAAATTTCACTATTAAATGTCAAACCTACCACTCGCATTCCAACTTAATCCATCAACTCCGTGAGTTTCTATATATAGATAAATACTCCTGGCCATTTTCCACATGAGGAATAGAAGTAGTAGGACCTTATCCTATAGCTACAACTAAGATGTTTATGTATATCCTTACTGCTACTGAATTATTTTGTAAATTGGCTGAGGCAATACCTCTCAAATAAGTATGAGCCCAAAGAATTGATATTTTTGTAAAAACAAATATAATCACAATATTTGGTGTCCCTCATACTATTTTGATGGAAAATGGAACCAATTTTTGTTCGATTGATGTAATTATGTTGTATCAGAATCATAAAATCAAACCGAACCATTTAGCTCGTGATTAAGCAGCAGACAATGAATTAATAAAAGATTTCAACAAGACCCTATCAAATATACTACATAAGATGGTTGATAAAGATAATAAATCATGTGCTGATAATTTTATGAATGCTTTATGGTCTTATCAGACCACACCCTATAATACCACAAAATAAACACCTTAATCGTTGGTATATGAAACTAAGGTAGTTATTCCAATTGAAAAGCAGTTTCCTTCACTTAGAGTTGCAATCTGTGATCCATTGTCTATAGATGATAGGTCTCTGAAATGGTTCAATAAGATAGAATGATTACAAGGGAGAATATTGCGTACTCTGCATCATTTAGAAGTCTATCAGAATAGAATATTATGATATTTTAACAATATAGCTAACCTCTATTTATTTCTTCAAATAGAATTTGTATTGGTCCTTAGAAATACAATTATTCTATGGAATAAACCTATGCATCTTGAGAAAAAGTGGGAAGGACATTATTCCATACATAATGATTATTCAAATGAAGCTTATTCATTAATCTCAATGGATGGAGACATTATCAAAACTCCATACAATGTGAGTTTCTTAAAAAAATATATTAGGTAGTTGTACAATTTTCCTTTCTACAACACTAAAATCTGTACACCCCCATGTCCTTAATGAAATACTAATAACTACACAGCCCTCATGTCCTTGCTTCAAGACTGAAAATGGAATTGTATAACGCCCATGTGGTAAGATAATAAACTGTATAACAACCATATGCATACATGTTTCATGATGTTATAATTCATTTTATCTTCATCCTTGTCGAATGACATTCAATAGAATAACACCATTTGTCCTTATTTCATGACATCAAACTATAAAAAGAATGTTTTCTATATTTAATGTTAGAAGCTTCCATCAGAAAACATCATTGACATCATCATTACTCTTTAGTAGCTGATGAGTCCCTCTCTTTTCTATGTTTGAGTCAGATCTACATAGAGACCTTATATCAAGAACTATTTATGGATTGAATCTAATTTTCATTGAGATACGTAGAGATTCCTAAATCTCTAATATTGGGCCAAGCCATAATCAAAAAAAATTATTTTTTTATTTTCTCCTCCTATATATTAATCTAATTGATTCAGAGTAATTTTTTAAGATATATTATTTGTCCCTTATACCATTTTATGACTTCAGATTTACCATTCCCTAAGATCTTGTCAAAAGATCCCATTATTGATGAAAAATATGATTGGCGTAAGGAATTTTTTTTAGATTACTATGTGTGGATTGATTCTCATATATTAAAGATACAAAAGATTCCTAGATCTCCAATATTGGGCACAATCACGGTAAAAAAATACCTTTATTCTTTGTATAAGAATCCACCCTGTATAGGTAATGTTTTAATAACTACATACAAATTGATTCTTTCCCTCAGTAAGACAGGTAGTGATAGTTGGGGTTTTCACTTAGTTTAGTTAAAACAAAACGTTCTTCTCACATCAGTCCATCTCTTTTCTTACCGCATGATGTTAAACTGCATGGAAATATAACACCCTTATTCATGTCTTGGGTCACCACCATGTTATATAAGAGACCCTTACTACTCCTTGTTTCTCACACTGATCATAGCTCACGTGCGTTAGGATTTGGGTAGAAGGATTATTTTTTATAAATATAGTGTCTTAATTTATTTTGGGATTAACAATGTTCTCACTGCATGACTTAAAACTACACAATAAAATGTCCTCATTGCATGAATTAAAACGTCACATGAAAATATTTATTCAGAGGAAACAATGAAAGTCTCCATATTATGTTTGATTCAAATCTATGTAAAAGACGTCAAACTCATGGCCAATACTGGTTCAAATATTTCTCATTTTCATTGGGTATAACCCCCTTGTATATTTCACTCTCTTAATCTTGAATGATTACATATCTTCATAATCTGTCTTATAGTTTCTCATGAGAGATTTTTCTAATACCTGAGAGCTATTTTGTGTAACTATGCAGAACTTTCCCTTAGGTGACCTTTCATAAGTTTCCTAAATAATGGAACTACTAGTCTGAAGATTCCACTATTTCACTATAAAATATATTCCCTATTTGGAACTTCATATCACAACCTCAACAATGGTTTTTTAAATAATTGTAACTTCATTCATGGTTGTAGTTTTTTTGTCCCCTATAAACATACATGACAATATACAAGAATCTATTTTTTAAATATGTCATTCAATTATACTTGACCCCTTATATTTCTCCCAATATGAATTTCTTCAAGACCATAGTTTACACAATTCCCTTACCATGCGTTCAATGAAATATGAAATAACATTTGAATCACTTGACTGCATATCGAATATTGCTTCCATTTCTGGTCCTAGTTGTATGACCAAAAACTACATACATCATAAATCCTATGTTTGGGTTAGACCTTCATAGGAGTCATATTCCTTCGAATCTTTGGAAATATTGGTTGAAATATTTCTCTCCATATTCAGGTACCTTTCCCCAAAAACCAAACTCTATGCTTTGGAAAATTTGAATCTCCATAATCATTCTTCATCTTTTAACAATAGAATGAAAAACATCATTGAGATATTTTTCATGACTATGCATCATGTTCCCTTAGGATGCCTTCAATAAGTATCCCACACAATGGTCCTGTTTTCCAAAAAATTACATTATTTGGTTATGTAGTGTCTTCCCTATATTTCCATGCATTGCCCAACCTATATATTGGGTTTTTCAAATAATGGTAATTTCATTCTTGGGGAATACTTCCTCAATTGCTTTTAACCTGTTTATCACATCATCCATTGGATTCAAAAATTCTTAAGACCGAGTTTACAATTTCCCATTCTATACATGGATATGGAAGTATATTTATAAACAAATTATAAAGGAGTTGGGAGAGTCTCATTACATTTTTCAGAGATGAAGGCCTTAAATTAAAATTTTACAATGTCCTCATTGCATGACGTAAAACTGTACAGTACCATTGTCCTCCCTGCTTGAGTTAAAATTGCACAGTACCAAGGTCGTAATTGCATGATTAAAACTGCACAGTACAAATGTCTTCACTGCATGACTTAAAACATCAATGTACCAATGTACTCACCACATGACATAATATTGCACAGTACCAATGTCCTCACTCCATGACTTAAAATAGCACAATATGATATTAGGAATTCCCCTTTCTGATAAATTTCAACCATTACTCATGAATTTTTTAATAGAGATGGTTTTCCTATTCATGACATATGTTGGTATAAAATAGACCTTTTATTCTTAAAATTCCATTCCCTGGTATAAATATATATTATGATCTATAGTCACCCAAATCTTATTTTCCTCTATCTATCAGCAGCAAAATGATAAATTCCTAAAGATAATTTTTTCATGGATATGAATCAAGTGCCATTCGGTGGCCTAGTAGAAGTTGGCCACACACAAATCATGTCAACCAAAAGATGCCTATATTTGGCTATGCAGCATATTCCCCAGTTGGAGCTGCATAACAAAACCCCAATAATTGGTTTCTTAAATAATGGTATCTTCATTCTTGGAAGAGACTCCACTTATGTTGATACATGTTTTAAATTTGGTATCTATAAAAATATTTTCTCAAGATTCCCAGTGGAAATATTAAAATAATATATAAAAAAAAATTCAGCTGTATTTTCTTATTTAGGAACTAATTTCAAAATTCATTGTCAAAGTTATTCAACCTTATGTACTATACCTTTATAGTCCAACATGAATGACTCGAAACTGACAACAACAAAAGAATTGTTACTCATAAGATTGAGAACCCATAAAGGGCACTATAAAAATGGTCGATTCCCAGCTCACTAAATGTAAATTTTTGTATGATTAAGGTAATATAGAGAAATAGAAAGTCATAAGATATGAAATTTTTGTGGTTATCCATGTAATCCTAGAAAAAATAAAATTATCCTCATTAGGTCCATTGGAAAAATAAAGAAAAATTTAGGAGCACTCCATTCTTGTCACTGTAATCGTAGTTTTCAAACATGAAGTTTTAATGATTAAAAAACTTCATCATCATCATTTCCTTTTATATTTCAATAATGGAAATTGGAATGAAGATGTATATAATTGGAGACAAGAAATCGTTTTCATTTATATGTAATCATAGGGACATCCACAGAACATATCCTCTCTATCATGTATAAAAATAAACTCTCAACACGTCTCTTCATTTATTGAACAGATTCATATAATTTATCAGATGCATGTTGAAGTTGAGATAGTTGTGTAACTCCAGCCTCCATGGCCTAAAAATGTGCTTCCTCACCAATTCAAATTGTATTTATCCAATCTAATTTGGTTTCTCCCAATGTCTGATTCGATTTCTCATGTTTTTTATGAACATCATCCTGTTGATTTTGATAATATAATGACTCCTTCACGGCTTCTCTAATTTATTGGCTAATTTCGATCGATTTCATGTTGTTATTTGCCTCCGCCTTAGCTACTGTATCTTGAAATCCCTCCATTTTGACGAGCCGTTTAGGATATTAAAAATCTTGTTGTATCTTATTCTCTTACTCCCATCAGAGAATGATTTCTTTTATAACATCATGGATCGGTCTATAATTAAATCCACCCAATCCTAATACGCATAATAGTGCTAGGAGTTTGAAAAAACAGGATGTTAGTTCATCTAATGTTTTCTAGGAAATTAGTCTCTTGATATGTCACCATGTCTTCTTAAGTTCCCTTCCAAGAGATTATATCATATCTTAGTCTGAATTTTATTCACTACCATGAGGTAAAATGTACTCACGAAATAGTTTACATAAATAGATGCCTCATTATACTTTTCTCGGAATTGTAGAAGCTTCACCTTCTGATCTGAGAGCTGATAAACATATATGAAAAAAAATTCATTGTTAGTTTCAAATGGATGAAATAGAAATGATTCATATAGCTGATTATATTTTTCTAATAACAAGTCACCTACTTGATTGGATTCATCCCATGTAGCCACATCTTTAGTGATTTGAGAAGTTATTTCATGAGAAGTGGGATTCCATTTATCTTTATCAGTTATTATATTTGATGGCTATGGAGAATCTCTTGATGGAGGATTATATTGAGGTATTTCTCTATCTCCAATAGAAGGATAGAGTGGACTACCCCATTCTTGAAGAGCCATTGAAACATTTTTGGCAAATAAAGGTGAAAAGGTGAACTTTTATGTAAATAATCAAATAAAGAATAACAATTTTCTGTGTAAAATTCAAGAATAAGTAATCGCATCCTTGAAATTCTTCATGAAAATCCACAAACTCCTTGATGGAACCTTGAATTTCAAAATATTGATTATGTGGTTCCAAAATTTCAGTGTATGCAGCATTGAATGCTATATAATCCCAATAATTAAAGTTATCCAAAAAACATTGGTTGATTCCCAAATTGGATCCTCTGACCTTTGGTTTTGTTGTCTCTTCAATTGGTACAATATCATTAGATATTTTTAGTATTTGAGAAACACCATTATTTATCTCAGATTGCCCTCGGTCCACATTCCTTTCTCTTAGAAAAATATGAATATATTTATTGCTTATTTCAAGATCCAGTAAAGAAAATAACTGAGGAATGTATTTATTCTTACCATTTCCTTCTTCTCTCTCAGTATATACAGGATCAAGTATAGCTGAATCTTTTGATGATTTATATAAAATGATAGAAAATTCATGAAAATGAACTTTGGATTATCTTGGGTTTACCCTATCTTCTCTTGAAGAATCAAATCTTAATCAAATAATAGAAGAGAGATACATATATTATGCAAGAGTAAACATGATTACTGGAGTGTGTGGAGAAAATTACATGCCCTAAGGATAGTATAAATACTTTCTCATTTGATGAGCACTTAGGATCAATTTCATTTTTCTCTGGAGTTTCATTTCAAAATCTTGGGGAGAAATCCTAAAACTCTTATTTTAAGGAGAAACATGAGGTAATGGTTGAGGAATATTCGTCTAAATTACCCCAGTTCTAATTATCGCTCCTGGAGAATGTTCTAGAGACCCGAGGGACAATTCGTTGAATCAATTGGAATGCCTTCAAGAATAATCATGGGTGATTCAATAACTGGATCAGATCATTCTTCCATACATTCAAGATGAAAAAGTACATTTTCATCAATATTAAGGGTGATGAATGGTAAATTAGAGTAGATAGAAAATAAAAAGGAAAATACATTCTTAGTATTAACATAAATATCCCAATTATCCTTAGAGTAAATAATTATCCCTTCTGGTACACCCATTTTCATCATATGAGATACTCATATAGAGGCTGGGATTTGTTCATCAGTTGCATATATAATAGCCTCCAACTCTGTAATATACTTTTGTACTTCATCCAGTTTGTTATCCACATTTAAATCAAAAAGTTTTTTTAATGTCAATAATATCTGGTATTTGAATTCCATGATTAAATAATTCCCATGCATCCCTAAGATCATGGGTTACACTCTCCCATTGATTATTGGCTTAAGATCATACATAATTCAATGTTGGTATGCTTGATTGTGGAGTAGATTAAATATTTTCTGACTGGTGAGCCTCTTCAGGCCTCTTCTCTTCTTCAGAAACATGAATGAATATAATAGGAACCTCTCATTGATGGTGGAGATTGAATCTCCTTGGCGTTGGTGGTATGTCTTCTCTAGCCATGTCCTTCTAGGTATACCTCCTACGAAGACATTTTGATGGATCTGGAACCTCTGAAAATTATATATCATTTCTGTACATGGACTTCTTACCACGATTTCCATGTGAAATAGTCATTGTAACGGCCACTCGATATGTTCCTTTAGTAAAATACCCTTGAGGATATGAAGAAGCCCTTGCATGGGAATAGCCAACATCCAATCTGACTGATGGATCTGATGGTGGAACTGTAATTGAATATATGGATTCTTCTAAACCTATTAGAATCAATATTTTTCTCGCTACCAATGTGTGAATCTCTTGCATGACATATGATGGTGGAATATTGTTTTATTGTTGAATAAATATAAAGTAAAGAGAAAAAATGTTAGGGATGTAATCCTCACAGATAATTTCACCGTAAATCCTAGTCGATAATATATCATCCATGAATTCCATCATATATGATCTCAACTCATAATTTTTTCCTTTACCATCATCAATAAATGTTCCAATTGGTGGGTTACCAAAAAGAAAGAAGCTTAATTATCCAGATACATTCAATGCCTTTAGCACCAAATCAGGTCTAAAATATAGAGGATGAATACCAGAAAGATTCTAAAAAAATGGGGTGAATCGATAATTGAAAACTCTAACTGAATTCGATACCATGTATGAAAAAAATGTGTTGCAATCCTGCCCCACAACACTTAGAATGGACATTCAATTCTAAATGGGGACTTTCCATAGTATAAATTCAACCAAGATGCTAAATGCTTACAAATATAAGGATTTCTCATCCAATATACTTCTCTTCTACCAATTTGGATGTAATGAAAAGAGTCTATATTATTACACCACATCCGGATTCACAGTCTAGAACCTAGTGAATGCTTAGCCACATATCCATGAAGGAATCTAGGTGTACCATTGCATCTATATTAGTTTTTACTCTATTTCCCCAGTGCTTATTGTCCCCTCTTTTAAGTGTAGGCCAATATGTGCCTGAACTGCCTCGATTATCAACAGAAGGACAAACAATACGACTTCTATAGGTTGGACCTTTCTCTATTGTTGATTCTAATAAGGCATCTATCCACACTATAGAATGAATATTTCTTATATTTGGGGAAATTATTCACTATTTTAAATAATTCATGGGCTAGTGGTGGTGTTCTATTACCATCACCCCATGTTGTAATTTCTAATATGAATTCATCATAAATTTCCACAAGAATAAGAATTCTATCTATTTAGTAAATATCCCAGAGACTAATACAAACTTCACCATGCATCAAATGGGAGGAATTTTTTTTCAAACTCCATTGATTCAATAATTCAGGAATGAAAAAATATTTATAAACATAAATTTTTCCCATCTAGATAGCTTTATAGATATAAACGTCATATAATACCTCTCTGAATTCGCAATAAGTCTAACACAACCGGAATACCAACATATACTCCGGTTTATCACCTTCTTCAAAATGAAGATCCCCATCTTCCTTCCGACAATTAGATTGATCTGTTTGAGAATCCCAAATGGTGGAATCATAGAAATGTGGTCTTGGATATACAAGATGATCCATAATATCAGTAGTGCAACCACAATGATGAAGGATTCAACAAAAAGGTACTATTCCATATTGTACTAGAACCCCCCTTTCACAAATATTTATGAAGTAATAGTTGGAATATTGAAGAAAACAATTTTTTCAAAGTACTTCATAAAATATGGAACATGGGCATCTTGAAAAAGTCCATCCCATACAAGGGTATGTAAGGACATTGTGGATAATCTTATTGGTACATAATTAAACCCTTACATAACCCAAGAAGAGTACTTTCAACAACATCCTAATAGTCTTGTCCTATGATCTTAATCATTTTATTTTTACGATGCTTATCTTTTTTAGTATTGGTCATCATATGTGTCATTTTTTCATGAAAAAAAATTACCAATCATTCCCTAATATGTTTAAATTTTAAAATGGGAAATCAAAAAATTTCTAAAGTACACTATTCACAAAGGTAATTTGATGAGGTCTGTCGCATATGTAATTTGACGAGGTATGTAGCATAGGCTCTTGAATGCGGTCGATCGCGTAGGACCATCGACAAGGATCCAAGGAAAACTCCATCGATGAAGTCATTTGGCGTAGCTCCATCACGTAAATAATTTTACCTTGAAGAAATTTGAAAGGGATTATACGAGGGAACAACACAATGGGGCTGGGAAAATGAGCTACACAACGAGAGGTCCAAAATATTAAAGGTACAGATGAAGAAAATCACTGAGGATCAAACCTATTTATAGTCTTCCAAAGACCTACGCGATAGCACACTGCACCATACCTCTGCAAAGTTGCTCCCTAGAAAACCTACACTATCCAGCAATGTACTCAGGGTCTTTTCATCAAAATTCTACATTTGGACTCGAACCTCATTTAAATCGTATCCAATCATAAGTGGAGTGGGAACATTTATTGACATTACATATGAATACAAAAACGATCATAAGGATCTATTTGGATATTTTTAAAACCCATGACAAGGTTCAAAGAGTTCATGGAATGTCAAATACTCAAAAAGACATGCATGGTAGACCAACGTGATAGACCTACGTAGTAGATCTCCACTACAGAATAATTTTGAATCCCCTACATAGAGTACCTATGTAGAGGACCTGCACAGAGGTCATGAGTGAGTGAAAATTCCTTCGACCTGGCCCATCCATTCTTATAAATAGATCCCTTGGGATCCCCATTTCATGGACTAAAAAAGTTGAAAGACTCTCTAAATCCACCATTGCGTAGCACTTTATCCTTGATCCCTCATATTGTCTTAGGTATCCCTCTAAAACATGAGATATGAGATAATTAAGAGGTATAAGAATGATTTGAATGTATTTTACAATTTATAAATAGTTCTTGTTAAACTATGTGAATCACATTCATCAGACACATCTATGCAGCAATCATGTGCGCCGCGTCTGCATGGCATGCATGCACTACCAACCTACGTGGTACTTCAAAGCCTGGTACATTCACATCATACATGCATGAGGTACCTACATGAAAGATCCTAGTATAAAGATGACATACCAACTCAATAACCTTTTCTAAAAGCCATTAATAGAAGTGTATCTCCTTCCTTGGTATCCTTATCTGAAAGGGGCTATATTGAATCCTCTACCAAAACCTCACGACTTATCAATCCATTGCGAAAGGCACATTAGTGTGTCTTTTATTTGGGTTTCTATTTCCATAGTCATAGGTTTCCAACATTTTATTCAGAATGGGTTTAGGATTCATGGATTGTATGTGGGTTTGTATATCAGTTGTCACATGGTCCTTTATCCTAGAAATTGTGTTGGTATGTTCCCCATTTCGTGGATTAGGGGTTGGGTTTTATCCTACCATTTTCATCTCTATGACTCGGAACCTCTGGTCATTAGTATGGAAGGTATGATTCACACTTGGTTTTCCATGCATGAAAAGAAGATGTATTAATCACCTACCAGGATCAATTTTATGGAATATATCCTTGAATAAGCCCCTATTTTTTTGAAGGAGGTATCATCAGTGCTCCTACTTTCTTCATCAGTGCCAATGACCAGAAGGGGGATGGGAACATGGACTCTTGTTACCCTTTCCCACTCCTGCTGGGCTTTTTCACCATGGTAAGACATTCTGGAGTAAGACCGTTATGTTCATCCCTTCTTCCTTCCATCATACCCTTGTATAATGTGAAGACAATAGTGGGAAGGCTTGTCACCTCGCCTTCTTCTCGGGTCACCTCACCCTCTTCCATGGTCAATTCATTCTCTTTCACTAGTAGAGGAGGAAAATTTTTAAAATGAAAGTCCCTTTGTTGAATCTTCCACATTCTCTTGTTTCTCCCATTAAGTAGGACTGACGTGGGATTATAGATTTGTAATGATAACAACATATTCACAAAAACCCATGAGGAATGAACTATGAGAACTCTTATTCCCATCATAATTTGGATACGTAGGATACCCTCTTAGTTCCCGAGCTCACTGGATATCATCTATAGGAATCCAACCATAGTTACCTTAATCTAGGTATCCTCCTTATGTGTAATCCCCAAATTAAACCCTCAAATCGTTAAGGCATCTTTTTTTTGGAATTATTCCAAAACTCATTTCCCTCAAAGGACCATACTCTCCAATGAGACATATCGAATGACATGGGCTTTGGTTCACATATATATCGGATAAGTAGGAATTCTACTTGAGGTTTAAACCCAATACAATAAGTCAAACCTATTATATTAGGGCCTTATTTCCAATAGGGTATAATCCTACCTAGAAACCCGTATCGTTTCCATGTTTTTTGGGCTGATTCAGGATAAGTCCCACACTATGATTTGACTAAGCACCATACACATAGATGTCCATAACACATTAAACTATATGGTTATGTACTTATCACATGAACATTAAATGTATGATGTGTCCCATTAAGTGGCATTGAAGAATGAGGGTTATGATTTATTTGACAAGGATACATAAGTACCCCATTTTAGGGGGATGATCCCAATATCAAACCAACCCTTAATCTACCTAGATGACAATAAATTTCAGAGTACTCGAATAAGTGGCTTAAGAACCAGTATCATCATATTTATGATTACAAGTATCTTGAGAATGTATATTAAAGGAAATCATTGATCGAGAACCTTGAATACATATGGATATCTCCATTGATGAAGAACATTGAATACATAATGATGATTCTAAATTGTACACAAGTTAATAAGTGATTGAAAATTATAATGGAATCTCATGTAATACATGGTGAATTAATAAAGATACATGAAAATATCATAAATTTATAATGAGAGTCCAGAAGTAGATAACAATTCCCGCTAAAAGGGTGTGATGAGTCCAACCTCCCATCCTCCCGAACAATGTATGTTCCTATGTATCATAATGTTTAAACATAATTAACATCATCCATTAGATAGTAGGTACCTTTTTGGACAAATAACTATTGGATTTTTCTGGTTCCATAAATAAATCCAATGGAAACCACCTGAAAGCAGTGATTATTAAAACTAGAATACATGTTTCAAAGAACTACGAAACAATAGTATCTTAAAAAAGTTTTGATTAACCTTAGAGATAACTTTTCTCCCTTTCCAAATCTCTGTATCCATTGTCGTGGTGAGACCCTAATGAAGATATGGTATCCATCCATGAGCATAAAATGTATTTTCCATATGTAACAATAATATTTTTGTCTTCATTTCAGGGTCTTCATCCTCTCCTTGATGATCTTCACCTTCTCCATTGTAGCTCATTACAACTGCAGACCCACGAGGGATAACTCTCCATGGTCAATCTAGAAAAGTGGTTACTGAGAGGGTCATCTATATAATGCCACAAACAGTTCCATACCAACGATAGAGTGGTATTTGTTTTTATACACAAATTAAACCAACGGTAGGTGGTCATCCATACAATTACTAATGTATAAGTTAGATGAATGAAACATGTACCTAAGAACCTAAATGTTCTTCTATGTCCCTCCATCCATCTGGGGATGAAATGAAGTGATGAAGCCCAATTATGTCTCAAGAACCTCCTAAAATCTCTTCCACAACTAGGATGTTAAACAAGAATCACGATTCAAATTGAACATTGATGGGTTCCATCAAGATGAAATACATCCTAAATGTTGTGGAATCCCATTCTCTCTACTGAAATCTATTATTTTATAGCTAGTCATGTGTCTAATAGATTTAGTTGGTTGATGATCAAACAAATGGAATCGTGTCCCCTTGAAATATGTGATAAACCCATAACTGGGTCCATCAATATTTCATCTGACATCTATTCTGACACCTAAAGTTGGTGAGCTAATCATGCTTGAACCTGGTTCTCAACCATCACCCGCTGGCTTGTAAGGAATCATGAAATGAATACTTCCACTACATTCTTTAACAATATCCACCAAAACTAATGTTGAAGGTCTTGGTTTTTATTTCCACACCAAGGAGTACCACCAAAGGGGATGTATTAATCTCCCCCAAATCCTTGTCTTGCAATGCTTCTAGTATACCTATGCTTCCCCTACAGAGGAGGTCATTCTCCCAACCTTACGATTTTCATGAAGGAGTACGACCTTTGGAGATATGAACACATAAGGTCTTGCAGTTTTTATACCAAAGGTGTACTTCTATGACTCGCTATAGGAGTGGAAGAGTAACAACCATTTACTGGAGGTAAGATTAATCAACTGCATTAATGAAGGATAACTGTAATGGGCACAACTTCATAGACACTTTATACAAAAACTATAAACTAGGTCTTATGTATAAGGAATCGCCCACCACATTTCCCTTCCCAAGAGGATAGATTGCCATTATTTCACACTCCTTGAGAAACCCTTTCTATTTTATTGTCTCAGGTTTACATCCTTATTTGAGAGGATATAAATGAGACTCTTATGATCGTAGTAGATGATAAACTACTGTCACATCATGTAGTGTCACCACATCATCAATGAGAAAACTACAACTATCAACTCAGGATCATGGTTTTTGTAGTTCTGCTCATGTGCACGCAACTGGAATGAACCAATAGAAATCATTGATTTCATCTAAATCAATAATCAACAAATTCTATAACCTGATACTTCTTATAACACCAATTACTCGACACCCTCCTCCAGTAGTTTCATAATTATGGCACTTGTCCAACTCTGCCAAAGCTACTAAAAATATTGTTCACAATTCTCTATCCATACGAAAGGCTACCCCTTTCGATTCGAAGATGTCATTAGTGCTGATATCCGAGAGAAATTAGGTATGCATCTTTAGTAATATCAAATCAGCCCAATGAGTTTATGCACCTTCATCACCCTCAATGGTGGCTCCATGGTAACATTGATCCACCTTGGCCGGGTCCACATCTACTCCATCCATTTTCATTACATGTCTCAAAAATGTAAATACCTAAATCCAAAAATGGAACTTCAGGTGCATCACATAAATATAATGTTTTATGAGTTTGTCAAGAACCACCCATAAGTGTCTCACATGCTCATCCTCAGACATTGATTTTTCAAGGACATCATTGATGAATACCACTATTAACCGTTCTATGTATGGTCGAAAGATTCAGTTCATGATTACCATCACCATTGATGAGGAATTATTCATGCCAAAGTGAATCTCCATGTACTCATAATTACTGTAACATAATCTAAATGACATTGTTGATATATCCTCATCATGTAATCACAAATAGTGGTAACCCGACCTCAGGTCAAACTTCGTGAACCAACATGTGCCTCTCAACAGATCGATGAGGCCTTCAATCATATAAAGTGAAAAATTGTTCTTCACTATCACCTAGTTCAAGTTCGAGTAATCCACAAAAAATATCAATCAACTATGTCCCTTTTTGGAAAAAAATGTGTGTCGTCCTCGGTGAAACATTGGGTCTCACAATGCCCTTCCTCTACAAATTCTTCAACTGCACCCTCAACTCATGATGCTCAGTGGGATCCAACCAATATTATTGTGATGATTTTGGTTCCATCCTAGGATAAATATTGATATAGAAGTTGATCTCATAGTGGAGAGTATATCCTAGAACATATTATATAAATACTTCCTCATACTTTTCACGTACTCCTAAGAACATAAAGCTCACAAAATTTGCTGCTCTACAGGTAAGGATAGCCAACTCATTAGTGACCAGCAACAACTTCCTATACATGAGCCCCTAAGTGTTGTCTTGGTCTCCTTTTCACTTGAAAACTAAAACCTAGTCCATCACTATGGACAAACCACAAACTTTGCCTAAAAATATCTATCTGAGAATGAAATAATGATAAAAAATTCATACTGAGAATGGCGTTATAAGGAATCGACGCTGCTACCAAGAGGTTCTATATAAAACTCTCACTTACAAGGGTTAGATAAATTTGTTGGGAATGGTGTGTGATCATAGAGTCTCCTCTTTTTGGTGTCTCCAAACATAAGTGTCGAGTCAATAATTCTACTGGAATCTCTTAGTCTCTACCACAATATTTCTAGAGGATGGAATGACAGGCACATGTGAATATTAGTATGATAGCTAGTCTTTAAAGGACATATATCATACCTCTGAATATATTTGGAGTCCCCAGATCATATTCCTCGACCGCATGTCACTATCACTACCCATGTCCACTAGATCACTGAGATTGGTTTTAAAGTCATAGGGTTGGTGGTGTTAGAATTTAAAAAAATATTCCACCTCATGTAGCTCCCCTTCTTCTCTACCTCCTCCTCCTCCTCGAGAATCCTCTTGATCCACTCGTTTCCTCTACCATGTTGGTACATCAACCACATCTCTATCATCAGCTTGATGATTTGGAGAATCTTTACCATGGGTTGTTATATCATCGTATGTGTAGTATCACCTCTCACTAGGATGACTGGATCGATCGTGAGATTCATGGAGGACATATCCAATGTCCTCATACGTCTTGTGATGTATCCCACATCACAATCCTTGTGTATAACATCAGCTACCTCCTGCTGAGGACTTTACATTTGTATGCTTTCTACTGACTGTCACTGTCTATCTATACTCATCCAAGAGGCTCTCAACCTCCAAATATACTTTGAGAAATTCAACATAATTTTGAATGAAATGATCTATGAAATTGTCTTGGATATCTATTTCTAGACCTTAATGGAATTTCTAATATATGATGTATTGATCATTGAAATGGTCCATCAACTAGATGGAGTGGTTAGTGAACCTTAATGAATATTAATCCACCGTGATATTATCCTTATAGAGATGAATAAGGTCTTATATATGAACTTCTCTCTACATAACTGAATATTACTCTTATATAGAGGGATTCCAAAACTTATACCCCAATATAGTCTCATTGTCACGAGTCTACGTCATCTAACTCCACCATCACCCTACTAAATCCCAATGAAGGCTTGCATATAGGATGTCCATCTAGTCCACTCGTGTCCTAAATGGAAGGAAAATACTTTTCACTACCTCTACCCAATCATCACCCACATGAGGTTTAGGCTCACCTCATAACATGAGGGGCCTCTATCTCTGAAACGTATAGATCATGCCCAACCTGCACTCATCGTATGTTGGTACTATAGGTACCATGTGTTGCTCCACTTATTGTGGTGTAGCAGGTGAACCACCCGGAGTTAATGATTGGTTATCTTGACTCTATATCCCAGACTCGTCACATAAGGGGTCATCCTCATGATCAAGCAGCTGAATCCCAACAGGAATGCCTCGGGGAGTCATCCTATAGTGAAACAAGAAGTACCACAATAAATGACTATATCATCACAACTGACTCAAGAAGGTAATGGACACCACAACCCATTCCTATATGATTCATATACCATTTTTTGATTCCCAAAAAATAGTGTTCTCATGTACTGAGTCAAAAAGTAGGTTATCAATTTCCTGGTTTATGGATAGATTGACCGCATGCACCAACACAGGAGTCCCTAGTTTGAAAGGTGAACTCAAAATAGTTAACAATGTTTAACCAAAAAAATCACATAGAATCTATATTTTTTGGAAGAATAGAAATCCTCTGATTTCTCTCTGTCACGACTCGTCCCTATCGGGCTCATTCTATGAGTCCCCATGCCCGCCATTAATAGGCCATGGAATGGTGAGTAGAACAGAGTAGTAGAGTCACTAACATGGGAAGAATTTCTTAAGTACCTATACACACATACAAACATCTAGAAAACCAAAAATAATATAAATTTTAACACCACGATGGAGAAAATTAATTCATACTAATAAACATAGCAAACATTTTACAATGAAATGTAAAGTGAGGAAACATACACTAGGCCAGAATACACGCCCACCAAATAATGAGTCTGCATACTAAAAAGTCCAAAATTTAAACAATATAGGTATAGGGATTACTTCCCAACGATGTAGGGACACCGCAGATAGAATAGAACAAACATTGATCTGTTCAGTCCAAGTTGACCCTAGACTCTGTCAGAATGTGTCTTGTTTTCACAAGAGACGACAGGTGTGGGAAAAGCCTGTGTTATTCTTAGTAGAACAATACTCAGTAGGAAACCATGAAACCCACAAATCAATATAAAAAGTAAAGGTAGAGTTATACAAACACATTATATGTATACAGTACATATGAAAAACATATATAGATATTCTATAAACCCAGACCCATAGTCTCTTTGTACGTCACAATGACCATATATTCACACTGGGGAATCAGTCTAAAGATTCCACAAAGCAATCGTCGGTGAGAACTCACTTTTGAGTCTGATAGAACTGATTATTTTCATATAAGATTCTATAATTCTTGGAAACCACCGTGTGACATATATATGATGATTTATCTGATAATATAATATGATACACCCGCCTCAGGAAAGCCAAACCCGTGAATGGATAATATCATGATACATGGACGAAGATCATAGTAAGGGCCCTCACATATACCATGAGAAATCTTAAATTTCCTTTTATATAGGGTAATAATGAGGATAAGGGTTGTTCGTGATGATAACCTGACTCTACATATTCCACAAGAATTGATTGAGGATCCTGGTCCAATCTACTTGTAGGGGACTCCCGACTCTATCCAGAAAGTCCTGCTGATGGGGGTCATACTCCTACGGATACGAAATGATACCAACTAAACTTCATGAGAAAGATTATGGGGAGACAACCACTAAGTAAATTGTCCATGACATGGTGTGCATGGATATAATACCATTTATAATGAACAAAATAGAGTGAAGAAGTTCCACAGATGCTGTCCGTTGACCTTGGGTACTGCCCATGTACAACAACCTGTGTTAGAAGAACATATCATGTAGAACAGTATAAACTAAAAGTAGAGAAGGTCAGATGGTGTGTCCTACTATCTAGGTTTTTTGTGTGTACGATGGCCATATTTTTGTACATGACTTCAACCCATGTTCATCTACCTATGTACTGGTACATGGGGTAGTCCATGTAACTGACATGTGTCTGGCCTTGTGGTGGAGTGAATTTAGTGTAGTCCACCCCATGTTTGTGTATCCTCTATGATACAAGAAGATCCTTTAGTAAGGGTTCAGATGTTGATTTAAAGCATCCTACTTCTCATAACTATAGCCACCACTCATCAGGGCCCACATATCATGTGTTTTGAAACACACACCGTGTTCATCGGGATTTTACAAAAATGATGTTCTTCCTCCATGAAACATAATATATTATCATGTGTTTGATCCAATGAACCGTTCTACTCAAAAATAACGATACAACGACATCATTCCATGGTAACATAGAATCGATAGGTTTCAAGCCATTGATCGGCTCTGAAAACCCATTTTCTTCATCAAAAAGAAAGTCGCTCGAAGAACCAAAACCCATGAAACCCTTCGATCCATCGGTAGCTGTCTTTGTCACAACTCTACTGGGTCTTTATGAAGATTTATCTCTAATTTTGTATCATTGAAAATGTATTGAGGTGAAACAATGTTCTGTTCATTATCTCATGATGAACATGATGAAAACAAAGAACACAAGATAGAAAAGAACAAGTGAACAACCCAATGAATGAACCTCAATCATTGTTCATTTCAGCCACAATCAATTCAGTTTGAATGATCAAGATAAAAAAATGTTTAATAATAGTCATAATAATCCAAAAATTAATGAAATTAAACCCTTCCCATAATAACGATTGAACCACGGGTCAACACATTCATGGGTTGATCCACGTTTGTCGTTTAATCGATCAGTGGGTAAAACAAATATTTCAAACAACATTCCTTATCTATGTGTAATATTTTTCATTGAATAAGGTTTAAAATCATCTCCCTATTGTTGGAATGATTTTTCCAAGAGACATTCATCGATCTCTGATCTGTTCTCCATCATCATTTTCCATTGAAAAAATATAGTAGGTTCTCTCTATATCCACCAAGATGTTATCCAAGGTTATGAGCCTATACCTAGGATAATGATCATTTAAAACAATGAAAAACTTCAATGTGTTTCTATGTATCATTAAAATTAAATAAATCCTTAATTTAAAATATTTCATTAAAACTTCCAAAAAAGTATCTTTTTCTCCAGAACTGTGCTGTCCAATATTAGGACATGCTAAGGGTAATGTCGCTGCTCTGAATGTAACATTGCCGTCAGATTTTTGATATGAGAACCCATTTAGATTTCATTATACATTTACATGAAAATAACTCTCTATTTCTATTTAAAATTTTTAATATATTTTAAACATTTATTCCTTGAACATGGGGCCCCATAATTGTGCGTCATCGTAGCACCTAGTGTCAAATTTATTCCACATAAAATTGGAAAATAATAAATGAAATAATACATGACCCTACAAGATGATTAGAAAAATGTAATATATGATTCATTCATGTTTAATGGATTACTAGGGAATTTGGGATAATCATATTTCCTAGGATGATTTTTCTTCTAATAATATTTTTCCTTCTAGTTTGCAGGTGAGACCATTCAAGGAAATATAAGGAAACTAGTGTCATCCACTATCGTTTTTAGATTATTTATGGTAATCAATTTTTTTAGTCATTATATCAAAGAGGAAATGGTGGTGAAGGGTTATTTGAATTAGTAACATATGAAGTTATCTTAGAGAAGGAAGCTATGTTATCTAGATAATTGGAGAAAATATTTTTCTTTTGGAGTTTGAGATAATGTCTTTATCAATGATCATACATGGAAAAGTGATACATGTTTTGGAATGAATGGGAAAATAATTCAATGGATAAATGGATAATATGAAATATTTTATAAATTTAGGTAAGTATTCTTTCATGTCGCCGTAACTATGAGATTATCATAGGTACATAATGTATTTTATGATTTAATATTAAGAAAATATGTTCCAGATTCATCTCATGTTTTGAAATAATAATTAAATTAGTTGTAATATTAACTATTTTATGAGTAATATCCCATTTATATTATTGACTGTAGATATCAAGTGTTTAATAATATGGTGTTTTACAAGGTTATGATTATATTGAATAAAAATATTGTTAAAGAATGAATACGTGAGTCTAAAAATTTTATTAGGGAAAGATGTCCCAACTTTTTAAAAACTAAATAAAAATATCTGAACACAATTTATGGGGGGGGGGGGGAATTTAAAATCCCATTTATTTATAGAATAAATAATTTTCATATTAATTAATATGATTTATATAGTAATATTCCCAATAACAATATTACATTTAAAAAATATATATATATATATATTTAACAAAATTGTTTACTAATATGGGTTATATTAAAAAGAATGATTTTTATATTTTATAATTTTAATATTAAAATAAAAAAATTAATTTCTGAATATTAATATAGAAATTTAGTTGTTATTAAATTTTGTGATTTTCCATACAATATTTATTTGTCACTGAATAGAGAAAAAATAATTCTATTTTAAAGAAGTCGTTTTATTTCAAAAAATTATATAATTTAAAAGTTATAATATATTTTGGAAACGATTTAAATTAACAAAATAAATATTTATTTATATTTTAGCAGTATAAATAATTTTGAATAAACATTATATCAGGTTTTAGTATACTTTTTTCGAAAAGGGTTTACCTAAAGTCCTATTAAATTGCATAATGTTTCTAAAATTTAATTATAAAAATTAATCCATAATGGGGAATGTTTTGAATTAAATTTATGTATTATATGTTATAAAATATTAATTTAATTTCATATAATGATTATTTTAATTAATTAATTTAATATAGAACTTCATATTTATTAATAAATACCCAACTTGAAAACCAACTTATTCAATGCGTTTGTGGGTTCTGATTAAAATTACAATATTCTAATTATGTGAATTGAATTTGGTAAAATAAATTGAATATTTTGAGTAATTATAATTATTTTTCCATATAAGGGAATCTTAATTGTTAATAATATAAATAAGGAAAAAGGATAAAATTTAATTACCATGATTATGGTAAAATAGCTTTTTTAGGGGTTAAAACTAAAAAGATAAGGGTAAAAATAACAAAAAAACCTTGTCTAAAGTATATTTTATAGACTCATATAGACATTATACCGTATATTAACTATATGGTTTAATTATTGGAGAGTTTTTACATAAAAATATGTTGGTGGAATTTATTCTACTTAAATATTAAAATTGTGTCACTCACCTCACATATAAAATGCCACCCCCTATCCTCCTATTTATACGAACATAAAAACAATTGATCCATGAAATAAGATACCCTATAAAATTGATGATTCCATAATATAATACTCAAATATTTCTTGATGGTATAAATATTACCATGGGGGTCTTTAGTTGAAACCCAAAAGAAGTTTCCCAAACAAGCGTTAATATTCTTTAATGATAGTTTTAAATTTATTTATTACACCATTCCAGTCAATTATTTTTAATCCATTATTATAAAATAATCCTTTTATAAAACATATATTGATATTTTATTATTTTAATTTAAAAAATTAAATCCTTTTATTTTTTCATAAAATGGGTTATGAATTCATCATTTGTTTATACGGCGTACTATCACTTCATGAACTGATGTCATTCAATTTTTCCATCACAACATATCATTGATCTAAATAGTTTTCTTTGTCACTTTTTAATATATCTAGTCAATTTGTAGACTTATAATTTATTTTTGTTTAGATATATCTTTCAATTATTTCCAATTTTTCTTTATATGAATTTCTAGAAATATATACTCTTATGTGGGGTTTTAAATATCGAATCTCTATGATCTATTGTGATACTAATTTTTTATAATATAAATTTAGATATTATTTTAAGTAATATATAGATTTTATATTATGAAGTTAGTTGTAGACTTATATAATGACAACATTCCCTGATTTAAAGATAATGATGAATATGATCATTTCTGTCATGTTATTATATATATAAGATGGTAGATCTACGTCTGATCATCAATATTAAGGAATCTGAAAAATACAAGGAAATATTTTTTATGTGTTTCATACTTTAAATTTTTAGGTTAATTTTCAAATTATTATAAAGAAATATGATAAATAGATATATTGGATAAGGTTTAAAATTCCTTCTAATAAATTGGGTAAAAGTATAATTTCAAATTATATTTTTATGAGTGTTTGAATTTTCATTTTTCAAATTGTGCATTGTTTTTCATGTTTTTCTTAATTTTTTACTACCTTAATTTAATGTTTTTATTTTTCCAATTGTTTTATCTATGATTTGTTTTATTATTTACTTTGGTCGTAAAAATTTCATATATTTTTTATTCTCAGTATTTATATATGATAAATTATGACATGAAATAATTGTTTTATTTATGATCAATTTTAATCATGGCTATGAAGAAAAATTCTATTATTATTTAAAACTAAAAGACTCCCAATAATTTTATTCTTCGTCATATTTATAATAAAACACATATTCCATAAAAATTGATTATATTTCCCCTTCTTTGGTAAATTTTTGGCTTTAAATGAATTTAAATCCATAATTTTCACTTTGGTTCACAATTCATCCAAAAGGTTTACCATAAGTGAATTTTATCATGCCTTTTTAATTCAATCATATATATATTATATCCATTCCCATATTCATTATATTAATTAAATAATTTTCATATAAAAACAAAAATAATATATCAGTGTAACTTTTTATTATCTTCTACCTTATTTATAAAAAACATAGAATATTTTCAAATTTTGTTATACACATCCTATTTTACAATAAATTATAATTTGTTATTTTATATTATTTAATATATTCTACATGAATGCAATTTTTATTTTTAAGGAATATTCCTCATAATTAATCTTAAATTCAATGTCTCTATTTTTTATTGAATGTCATCTTTCATTTCATCTGGATTTTTTTATAAAAAATTCATGTTTTAGATGAAATAAAAAATTTATTTGACACAACTTATGTATATTTTTGGCTTCCACAGAATATTTATAATTTATAATGTTATTTATTTTAAAGGAATACATATTTGGAATTAATTTAAAATTGAATCATTAAGTGTCTTACTTTTACAACATGAAAGGTATGTTTGAATGTGAACTAAATATTTTCTCTTATACTTATATAAAACATAATTATAGGTATTTCCCATATTATATCACATAAATTATGATTTAATATATATAAATATCTCACTATTGTTGAATATTTATTCATTTATTACCCTCTAAATTTTCATTTAATTCATTTATTTTAATAGATTAAACATGTCGAATAAAATTGTCCAAACCATAATCTATTATTTTATGATACAAATAAAAAGTGATGAGTAACCAATATTCTTAAAAATTGTATATTAATATATGTCAAAATTATCAATTAACTCATATTATTTATTATTAATATGATCTAATTATACCATCTATATTATTTCATTGTATTCTTTATGGTCATGTATTTTGAAAATAATTTTAAATTCCATTTATTTCAGTGTTTAATTATGATTTGATGAAATTTTGAATGTTTTATTTTGTTGAATATATATAGTTTTATATATTATGATATGATAGGTGGGATTGTAATTATACATAACTATAATGTTATAGGTAATTTTATTTATATCTAATAGATGATATTTATAATACTAAATACAAACCCAATCCCATATGTTACTCTATCGACCATGTTATTATGTCTACTATTAGATCACTGACTTATCCATAAGATATCATGTCTCATACTGATTCCAAATTCTAATGATTCAATTATATAATAATATGTACATTATAATTATTAATTATTAATGTTATGATTTATAACAAATGATCTAGGTTTTGTTATGTTTCATATCTTCAATACGGGCTCATGTACCTTGATAACTTTATTAGGATAATAAGTAGTTGAATGCTCACTTATGATCATTGATTATTATCTCTTATGTTTAAAAATACAATGTGTTTTTCAACTCCCTTCTTATGCTTCCATTTCC
The DNA here is from genome assembly GCA_963277665.1 of Viscum album. NCBI lineage: Eukaryota > Viridiplantae > Streptophyta > Magnoliopsida > Santalales > Viscaceae > Viscum > Viscum album. Next base: position 1,720,298,823 of record OY728130.1, read on the forward strand.
CATTGTAATGAGAAATAATATTACAAATTATAGTTCGAGAAGGTTTTCATATGTGAAGAATATAATGGGACTTGTGGAAAACTTATTGGTTAATAAGGATTCCTAACTTTAGTGTCAATGAATTCATTTTATGGGAACCATATGAAATATTCTAGTTAACATATGTTATAAATTCTCTAAAACTCCAACACAAAACATTATTCGACTTGTAATTAACATAATATTTGGTATCAATGTTGTAATTATGGATTGTTATTTTTCGGTAAAATTAATTTGTATAAAAATATTATGAAATTAGATTTTTAAAAATTTGATATATATGTGTAGGATTGGGGTTTCTAAGGTGGTATAAATTCAGTTATTTAATATTAATTTATATCATTATATAATTAAATGAGGATATTTCTATAGTTATGAATACCATTAATGGTTAATATTTATATGGGTTATCTTATGTTTATATCCATATAAAACCCTTTTAAGTTGTAATATAATCATATTTTTTGTTTATTTGAGATATTATATTATATTTTAAATAATTATATGTAGACCATAGGGTTCATATATATCTTGTTGTTTGGATGCATACGGTTATTTTGGGAAGCTATTTATATCATTTTTTAGTTTATATGATTTATTTATATATTGATTGGTATAAAAGTAATGTTGACTGGGTATAAAAGTTATTATGATTTTGGAAGAGTTTTGTTATGGGAATTTTTGGATTGAAATGTACTAATATGAAACGTGTCTTAATTATTATTGTAATTTAGATGGATAATTAATTATTAGAAACCCTATAGATAAATCTAAAAATATAGAAGCATACTAAGCATTCTATATAATACAATGTGTATGTATTCTTATTAGTAACATACTATTTTAAATACAACATGGTGTAGCAGGAGCATACTCGAATGAACCAAGGTTTAAAAACAATAGAATGGTTAGTTGGGTATTTGGTCAATCTTCACTCAGTAAAGAATAAGAGGACTTATGTATACCCCGATTTTAACACATCAAAAGAAATGATTTGGATGTTTTTAATCGAATTATAGAAAATTATAATGGCTTTAAGTACAATGTTATATAATAAGTAATGAATATATTAATAATGCCCAAATCTTTTTGTAACAGTGCAAGTAATTAAAATTGAGAGGATGTAATTTATTTAATAGGTGTAGAATGTTTACCAATATATTTTATTATATGTTTTCTTTTGAAAAGGTACTTTGGTAAACAGTTTTAGTCAAAAATCATTGAAATAAAAAATATATAATATATTTTAAAACTATTTAGGATCAACAATAAAATATTAATTGGAATGAAAAATGAAACATCGTCAACAAAACTATAAGAAGAGTAACAAAAAAGTAATTAAAAATATAATATTCAATGACATTTATTTATTATATAAATCATTATTCTAATTCGATTAATATTATTATTTTTATTAAAGACTGTCTGGAATGTTTTTATTATATATTAGTTAATAAATAATAAATTTTCATGGGATTAGAATTCCATCATTAAATGTGGAAAATTTTTATTTTAAAATTACATATTTTTATAAAATCAAATTACTTTTTATATCTTAAATTTAATTGATTAGATTTAAATTCTTATTATGTTAAAATGATCCAATCTAAAAAAATATTATTTAACAATAATATAAATAAAAACTAGTATATAATATTAATAGGAAAAATTTATTTTTCAAACATCATTTTTCTTATGAGATTAATTTTTATTTATGTTTTATGTTTTTGTTTTAAATTTGAATTCAATAAATTTTAAATAAACATTTGAAAAATGAAATTAATTTTTTGATTCCTCATGGAAACATTTTTTTTATTTTATTTATATTATCAAATATTTTATTTCTATATTAATAATAAATATAGATTTTACAAATACAATAATATATAAGAACGAATCATGAAATATATATGAAATAAATTTTTATGAATCCTTTTTATTAGAGAAAATGTATTTATTGAAAAAATAATTCATTCAAAAATATTATATTAGATTAAAACCCATATGATTGATATTTTGGGGTATATAATATATTTTATTCTAATAAAATACAATTTTTTTCTATTAAACACAACATAAATACTTAATAAAATTGAATTATTTTTTATATATTATAGAATTTATATAAACATCATTTACATATTCATAAATATATCTCTTAAAACTTTTATTCATATTCATTGGGCTAAACTACTTTATTAGTCTTGGAAATACATATTCCAAAAAAATATATAAGACTAAAAAACATAATTAGGAAAATAAAGAATTTTATATATTAGAAAATATTTAATGATATCCTTAAATAAGTGGATGAAATATTCAGTTAAAATATAAATTTTTTATAATCATTAATTTTAATTTTTTGATCCACATTCTTTATTTATGACATCACTATCAAAAATAATAAACTAAAATTTATAAATCAAATCCACCCCTTGCACGTATAAAAGGATCCCTTCACCAAACGAATTATCCTTACTCTTAAATCACCTTTTCATGACCAAGTTATACGAAAACCCATTCTCCACAATCATAGTCAACTGCTTGATTTTTTTTCTTAAAAAACACCTTATAATAGGTTAAAAATATTCCATATATAACTACAAGAAGCGAGGTGGGAATTTTATTTTATAAAATTACAAATAAACATTTCAATAAACTCTTATAATGGTATTTCAGACAAATATTCTATCATATTATGTGAATGTAATCACGAAATAATTTTATGATACTTTATGTTATCAAATTATAAGAAATTAATATAAAAAAATATATAATACTTCCATGAAAATAAAGAATATGAAATAATGAACATGTAATTAAAAGTCATAGAAACAAAATTATAATGTTATTAATAAAAAATATAAAAAATAATTAGAGTAATAAACATTAATTTTCATTAAATTAAATGAATTTTATAAAACTGAATATAGGAATCCATGTTTATAACCAAGACATATTAGTCTATATTCCTTAGTAAAAAATCTATTGAAAATAATATCAGGAAAATATTTGTTTTCTTTTCTCTAATAACCTTTGATCCTTAAGATCATAATGATATATATCTTCTAATACAATAGAATAATTCATTAAAACCAAATATGAATATCCCAAATTATCATAAATTCTAAAAATCATTTGATAACATCATATCAAAAATAGATATTAAATACAAAAATGAAAATTTAGGCATTTATAATCATTCCCATAATCATATTCCTAATGTAATAACTATCTAAAGATTAAAAACTAATATATAATTTATATCAATATGTTACCAGCTCTTTAAATTAACTTCTTTTTAGTCAATTTCAAAAAACATTTTCCTCCACCAATGAGTCTTTTATTTATAGGAATTTTTCAAATAGTCTCATTTCATATTATACAGAGTAATATTAACTAACTTCGATCTAAATAATTCTTCTCATGAAAATATTATCAAAACATCATCTAATGGTCACCTTAGTGGATATGTTATAATCACATAGTATTAAATTTTGAATAATTATTACTTTTAATCTTGTTCAGTCATATTCTTATACTATTGTATTTTCTTGCAATTCATCATGAAATCTTTTATTCCTCCATTGGATGAATGATTTTATGGTGCAATCTATAAAACCTTTTCTATTGTTACATCGTTATGAATAATTTGTAGGGATTTTTAAATCTATATCTAATGTAATTGTATCAAATAGATTTATAAAATTATAATTTCATCTAGTATAGGGTGTTATGTCTGATGTAAAATGTTTTATATATTTAGTAAGATATACTTCATAAAACAACTGGGTAATTATTTGGGGAGTATGAATGTTAATAATGCATGAAAATTTAGAGTAGTCCAAGATATTCAAAAAAAATGATACAATATTTTAAATAAAACATTTAATTAAACACATTTAATAGATAATACCAATTAGAAACTGGCTCTTCTCAAAGATAATTATAATAACTCCAAGTCACGTTTTAATCTAATTTCATTTAAAAATTTTATTCTACCTCTCAAAATTATATTACTACAATTTAATTATGAAAAAAATTATAAACATAAAATATTATTATTTCATTTATATAATAAATATTATTTACAACCAAATCATCCATTAAATATTGAATATGTATCCTTTCTTAAGATATGTACAGTTCCTCCATGGATTACTTATATTATTTTCCATAACATCTATGCAGGGACGGTAGAAAATGTATATCTAATGAATAAATATTATTTTTATAACATTATTAAGATTATATTAAAATAAATGGGATATTATATTAATTATATTAATAATAATAGGTTATAGTGATTTTAAGAACAAAAAGATGAGCGTATTAAGATATTATTTTTATTTTAATGTATCTTGTGAAATATATTAATATATATAAATTTTTTTATAATAATGATAATTAATATATATCTATAATTTATTATATTATCACACAATTTGATAAAACCTTTTAACATGTTCTTTATATAAAATAATTTTTAGGGGAATTGACTGAATAATACCAAATAGACAATTAGAGAAGAAAACCTAAAATAATGGAATGAGATGTGATAAAAACTAAACCTTAAACAAAGAAATTGACATGTAAATTTCTATAAAATAACTGATTTAATAGTCTTAGTTTATTATATCATATGTTAAAGTGCATCATAATAGGATAGTTTCCATGATTATAATTCTTTCACTCAATTTCAATATATTTATAAATTTTTCTTATTGAGAACTAATTCAAATTTATATGGTGTAAAAAGTACCATAATAAAATACTTATTATCAGAAAAATATTACACTTTGTAATTTCTCATTCATTTCATTTCTACATTTTTCCCTTATACAAATTTATTTCTTAATCAATAAGGGTTGGTTACAATATAATTTAATTTAATTTAGTTATAATCCTTATAACTAAACCTAATGCTTATATGTTTGGTTTCTTCCATAATATGACTATATTTTATTTTATTTACTATTTTAATATAAAGGGCATTAATTATTTTTAAAAAAACGCATTTTCAATGGTCTTTATAAAAAATTACTATATTTATATGGGTCTTCCAGTCGAAAATTCCCTTATTGAAATGTGTTTTATAATATTCACAAAAATATTTTATATTGTGAATATATAGAATCTGTAATTTATTATATCTTTATTTTCTCATTATTCATGAAATTTAAATGTCTATTTCATTATCATTATTTATTGATACGTTGATCCAGATGTTATAATAGTTATTATGGATTCATATTCGATGTCACTAATTTTCAAGATTTATAATTTCAATGTTATTTTTTGATGGAATTTTATGGTCTGCATCCCTAAAACCATATTCACTACATTATATTCTATTAATTTTACAATTTTTCATTACATTTTAAAATTATATTTTAATATCATTCAAATTTTAGAAAACTATTTTACCATAAGGGAAATTGGCCATATATTTTTCATTACATTCAGTTGTGTTTTCCCACCATGACCATATTCATCATATTATTTAAATAACATTATAATATATAAATAACATATTACATGACATTACATTATAATATCATCTAACATCGTTATAAGTGTTTTAAAACTAATTTTTTTAACATTTTCTACATTGGCCATTTTTATATTCTTTACTCTCGATTCATAATAATTTCTTTTATGAAATTTTATTGAATTAAATTTCCTACAATAACCGCTTTTATTCATAATTAGTACTCTATAAAAATATATACATCAGTTTTTAATGAAAGTATTATTCTCATTGTTTTATAAATTATATAATCTAAAAAAAGTTCTATTTTTTAGAAGAGTAAATATATAGATATCATTCCACTTATGTACTTATAATATTATACATCATATTTTTAATATACATAATTATTTACAAAATATGTGTCAGTATTTATAATTCCAATTAATATGTTTTTCCAATTCCCAATTTTCTTCGCATGAGTTATTTTAGTTAATTTGATTATTATTTTTTCAAGCATGTACAAAAGATTTATGAAAATAAATTTTTAAAATTCAATTCTATTTTTTTATTCAAACACTAAATAATATAAATATTTTATATTTATGATTAATGTATTTCCCTTTAAATGATATTAGGATGATTTTATATGAGTGAATTTAATATTTAGTATGAAATGATCCAATTTGAGATCTGATCTCATATGGTACTATTAAAAAGTTTTATGTAACCCATCATCATATAAAATTATTCTTAAAATAAAATTTCAAAATCCACAAATAATAATCAGGAATAATTCGGGATATACACTAAAACTAAATTCAATATTCTTCTACATTTATCTTATTATCATGTTTTGTAATAATATTTTTGAAAACAATTTATTTATCTGGTTAATTATTCTTGAATAAAATTATGAATATTTTTAATGGAACATGGTTGCACGTAATGATTATAATCTAATTGGTGTGTATGAAATTATATACCCCTTTATTGCATTATGAAATATTATATATCTATATGGATTATATAGAAGGTAAATGAGTGTACACAAAATCCAAAATGGTACACTACCTACTATGTTATATTACCATGAGAGTGTTCCTTCACATATGATTATGATATCATTTTATATGTTAATTCTAAATTATTTTAATTTAATGATCTGATGATTTTTAATTCATTATTCCAAATGAATGATGTTAATTTTAATGAATTATTATCTATATATTATTTTCAATGATATGAATATTTTTTACTCTTATAAGTGATCTTATTTTTATAAACACATGTTTTTGTTTTCATCACTAATGAGAAACAATTTTTATTACTTATGTTTATTCATTTTGAGAATTTTAGCTCACATATATTATTTTTTAATTATTCCATGTTATAATAAATATTATTGTGTAGGTAATATCTACATTGAAATTCTGTGTATTGAATTTTGGTTGTATATTGAATAATTATTGTGAAATAACAATTATATGGTGTTGTTGGATAGTTCTCCCTTATATGGTATTGAAAATGTTTTTTTATATCAATTATATTTCCTAATTTTCTAAAATTATAAATATAAAAGATCAAGATTATGTGTGTGGATTGATTTTTTTATTGATTTCATAATTATATACGGTTATGTTTTTTTAATAATTTTTTAATAAGAAGACAATATGTAATAAATATGTTTTACAAATTGGATTCGTGAGTGTGAGTCAATATAATATCGATTACAACCCTATTTATGATGATTGTGTCATACATTCCACCATGATATTATAGTTGAAGAATATTAAGTACATGTAATGATTATTTATATTACTTTTATTATTATTTAAATAATTTTTTTTTTCAAAATTAATGTTCAATGTTATTCATTTCACAATGACATGGAAAATAATTTATTATGTTTCCACCTTATTTTTTATTTTGACTTTCAACTCATTAATTATTAATGTAAAGATAAAAATTTAATATTAAACTAATATAAATCTATCTTTAAAATAATTTTATCCCTTATGAAATTAAGTCATGCAATTTATTTATTTCTAATAGATCGTGATCATATTCCATCACTCTTTTTTCCTTGATCTTCATTCGGGAATTTTTTAATTTTTCAAAACTATTAACATGGATAATCCAATGAATGAAAATTTTTATATACATGATTTATTTAAATAATTATTTTCATTGATATACATGTTTATTTTTTCAACATCTAGATTATTATATTCATGAATGAATTATGGAATTCATTGCCTAGATTTTATAATTTTAGTGAGATAATTTAATTATTTTAATAATTTTCAATGATTTATATTTAGTATATAAATTTTTGTAGATATGTATTCTAATTTTATTGTTCCTGAATAAAATTTAAAATAAGAGTAAAAACGTTAGTAGTTATTTTCATTCATGTAATCCATTATCTGATAATATTGGATTTTAGAAAATATGGTAGTTCCATCATTTTCACTATTTGAACCAAATTCATTAGAGTGATTCTTCTTAATAGAATTAAAAAATTATACTCAATAGTGAAAATAATTATATATGGTTGTTCCCAAATTATTCCGTGATCAATTTATTAGATTCCATGACATATTTGTTTATTTATTCTTCAATTTCATTGAGAAACATCTATGTTACCATAAAAAATTCAAAAAAAATTTATATCTAAGGTTATTATGAAAACATTTATTTTGTATTCATCCAAGATCCTACTGATTTTAATTTTCCAAATAAAATTTATTATGTTTTGAATTAAATTAATTTTTTAATATATTAAACCTATTCTCCATAAAATTTGATAATTTGAAAACGATATATCTATATTCAACATCTATCATTCGTTATACTAAGATACAATTATTCTAAGAATGATACCGCTATTATAAACTATTAGTTCCCAAATCGTCTATGAGTTCAACTATAGATGTGCTAGGCTCTACCATCATGTGTTGTTGTTTCAACATCTATGTAAATGTACTTTTTGTATATACTATAATAACTTTATGTTATCATCAGATTAACTATGCTACTAGAATTAAAAAAGAGATACTTTTCCTCAAAGATACTTCCGTCATAAGGCTACCTTTAACTTTAGATTGATATACCTCCGTGAAAATATACCATCAATAGATATTATCATTCACTGATGAAATTAAATCATCGTAATTTGATGTTCTATAAAGTTGTTTTTAGTGATACTATATACATATAGATACCATAGATATATAAAAATAATGTCAATATTAATTAGAAAATTGAATGTTTTATATTTATTTTTGGACAAAGGAAATTTTATTTAACAATGAATACTCTTAAAAAATTCCTAAATGACATTAAGGAAAATTCATATCTCCAAGAAAAGTATCCTAGTATGAGGATCCAAATTATTATACTATTATCCCACAATGGATTTAAGGGACTTGGATATCTATTAATTTAGCATGACCATCCTCATGTATATAATACAATTGGGGAATAAATGAACATAAAATCCAAAATTTTCATTCATTGTAACTAAATTGAATATGTGATAAATGTGTCCGTGGAAGAACACTACAATATTTGATAAGGAATGAAAAATGATTTTTAAGACTCCTTGACAATGTTATTTTAAAAAATTCCCATGCAACTTGTTCAAACATTTAAAAAATATTAATTCATAGTTTTTTAAATTATTAAAATTATATGGATGGATCAAAATTACATAATCTGATCTATAAACTCTATTCCATTATTTTTATTATTTAAATTTGTACTAGATATTATTTAATTTTTTTTTTATAATAAATATTATCCTACACTAAAATAAAGAAATATTGACTCTATTTGTATATATATCCCTCTATTTTATTTATGTATATTCCCATTTAAAACATTTTAAGAGGTTGTGTTTGACATTTATTAGTTTTATCACACATATAATAGTGGAAGTTACTTTTATCCTTGATATCCTTTTGTGATATAGTTTATAAAATTAGGTCCACATAATAGATTAGATTATTTTATAATAAAATATGTAGTAGTAGGTGATTTCCATATGGGGGTGGTTAATTCTAGATGTGATATAGAACCCATTGTTTAAAATTTAATTTTTCATTATTTAGTGGATTTCTTTTTCCATTTTTCAAATAAATCAATTTTCAATTTTATAAAATTATAAACTAGACATTACTCTGATAAGTAACATAAAATAGTGTTTTATATATAGTTCATTACATGAGTAAATAAGTTTCTAATGTTAAATTATATTCAATAGTGTCTTAAATGAGTATTGATGTAGATTTTGAGAACATTTCCTAAGGATAAAATTATCTAATTCTACTAATATTCTTAACTAATAATTTATACTAACTATAGGGATATATTTTTATAATAAAATAAATGTACTATTGAATTGAAGTACATTTCACCCCTTGATTACTCAAATAAAAACAATATTTTATATCATACCTACATCAAAAATACATTTTACTATGTTCTAGTTTTATGAAAATAATTTAAATTTCTTTTTATATATTTTTATATATTTATAGATTATTAAAAACATAGAGGAATATCAGAAATATTCCTCATTATTTTAATGGACGTTACTATTCTAAAGGGATGATTAAAATTATCATTCAAATAGAATTCATGGAGTTTGATATTTGGACTATTATTAAGGATAATTATGAAATAAGTAATTCCTTTAGTGAAATTTGTATTGATTACACCATGTGATTATAGATTACTCACAATAAAGCTATGAATTTTTTGTTTAATTACTTAGGTGAGGATGACTCTAACATAATATATGCCTATTAAATTTATTTTTAAATATTGGAATACACTATACATTTGTCATAAATGATCATCCCATAGTAATGAAATGTGTTTGAATACATTGATTAATAAATATGATACTTTTAAGAGGAAGTGTAGTGAATCTATTTCATACAAGAATAATAGGCATAATTAAATTGTTAATTCGATGCATGAACCTGGAAATATAGTTGTTTAAAATGATCATATAAAGAGAATTCTATGATTTCTACCATAAATGTTTAAATAAACATTTATTTCTACATAGGAATAATATGAAAATTTTAAGATACCAGGAATGAGAATCATTAGAGAAATCACGATGTATGTATAAGAAATATATTTAAAAAATGTACAATATGATTATCTGAAAGGAAATATAGTAGCCTTTAAGATATCAAGATAAAACATAAAAGCGATGATAAAATTTTCATTTTCACGAAAGTAAGAATCATCATATAAAAGTCATGTATAAAAATCACATTTATCCGTAAATTTCTAGAAATTTATAGGAAGAAGTTCTCCAAAAAAATAGAACAATGTTGGTATGTATTATAGAAATGGATATTGGAGAAAAGCGTAAAAAATGATCATTTGATATATTAATTAATAATATATTATTTTAAAATAAAAGTAATCATTGACATAAAATATCCCAATATAAAATATAAAAATAAGTACTATAAAAACAAAAGTTTTATTAAATAATCCATGAAATACACATGGAGTTCCCCTAAGGATAGTTCAAGTGAGTCACATTTTTACAAATATGATAATAATTAAAGGTCTAATATGTGTTTTATGAAAAAATCATTTCTGGGATAAAGTGTTTTTATGAAATATTCTACACATATTTCTACTCCATGTGAAATAAAAAATAATATAAGACCATTGATGAAGTATTTTATTATTATAATATACAAGAAGATACATTTAATGAGTTAACAGATAAATATAAATATTTAAATATGAAATTATCTATTTCTTCTCATTTCAAAAGTGATAATAATTTACAAATGATATTAATAAACATCTTCTTAAGGAAACTAATGAGATTTAAATTTCTAAAGATCAATTAAATAAATATCTATAGAGATTCTCTAATGAAAGAGAAACTCTAACCTAGATTCTTGGAAATCAAACTACACCTAAATATGCTATAGGAATTGGTTACAAACTCAAAAAAAGAAATATTTAAGAATATATTTTCACCTCTCTGTATTACTACGAGTTATAAAAAATATATATTTTTCTATTTAACACAATAATATTTTATTATTTGAAAGAAATGGATTGTTTACTAAAAATAGTTATTATATTTATGTATTCCTAAGTATATTATTATTAAAAACTATAGTACTATTAATGTATGTATAAAAACATTAAATCATGATAAAACCTTTTTTGTAGGAAACCGTCATGAAAATTTTGAGTAAATAATTGTGTTATCTACGTAAAAAACAAAAATTCTATCATTGGAATTTACCACCATATAATTATGTTATATATTATATTTCACATAAATTCAAAAATATATCACAATACAAAAATTTAAAAATAATTAATAAATGAAATAAGAAGTATTTAATTGAAATTATATGTCCTGTATCTAATGAATAATAACATAAACCTTTTTCTAGAAACATGACTATTAGGAATAGTAATTTTGTAAATTGAATAGAAACATATCCTATTTAATCATAATGAATATCTGTGTTCTTATAAATGAAAATATAGTATATATATATAATAGAATTAGTAAATAATTATTTTAAAATGATAAATTAAATATTGTTTTTTGGGAAACACAGTTATTTTAAAACACTTTTAGAATCAGTATATTTTTAAATAATAAAATTATTTTTCATAAAATAGATCCATAAATTAATATTTTATAACTTATGATTACAAAATACTTTACCAAATCCTTTATCAATTTTTCTAAGTTTCAAAACATTAGTTATAATTTAAAAAGTTGTATTATTCAAATAAATGATTATGTTAATTAAAAATTAAATTAAAAAAATAAAGAAAATCTTTGGAAAATCTATAATTAATTTTTCAATTATAAACATAAAAAATGTATATGGTGATTTTTTTTAATTTGCTAAAATAGATGAATTTTTTTAATAGTGAAATGCATTTAATTAAGATATATATACCTTATTAGATTAAAACACTAGTTCTTTAGTGATTTATGATGCAAGAAATATAATATTAATCATTACTTCTAACCATATTGTATTTTGTCATGAAATCATCGCTATTTTTAATATTGATTCAAAATAATAAACAAATGAATAATTAAATAAAAAACACCCCTCTCCTCTACTATAAATACCACCACTCACGACCACACCTCCTCACATTTAATATTCTTTGAGGATTTTTTTCAAATAATATTACAATGTATCTTCCCCATGTCTATGAGGTTCTATTCACAAAAATTGACCAAAACAAATATCTCTAATGAGGTTTTAAATGGGAAGAATTCAAGTGCTAAAATTTTCTTTCTATTTCTTTATTTTCCATTCACATTATTTTATTTTTTATACTCTCCTCACCTCCTCCATATAAACACAAATCAAAATTCTAATATCTTATATATAATGAAATTTTATTTTGTAAATTTAAAATACATGATGAAGTCTCTTCTCCAATTACTTTTGTTTTAAAAATGAAAACATCATTCGTGAGGTGCTGATTTACATCCTTCTTGGATGACATTTTTTTGTTTTTTAATTATTTATTCAATGTAGATCGTAAACCAATTATTATAGAAAAAAGTTGTATAATTTATTTATTATAACGTCTCTAATATTCTAGAACAATTTTATATTCGTAATATTAATTAATAATAAAAAACTAATTCACTATGATCGAAAAAATGCCAATATAATCTAATCGAGGATAACTAACATTTTATCTCATTATTTATCCTCATTATAAATAACAAAATGAATTATATAAATATTTAATATTAATTATTTTCATTAGTAATATTTAATTTCAATTATAAATTATGATTTACATTTTACATGTTATTTGTACAGTTATACAACGGAGACAATCCTAAATAACAATGAAATGAACGGTCATAAAAGATGAATTTTAATCATATATCTCATCAAAAAGAGCATATATAAAATTTATAAAATTACAATAAATCTAATAAATGTTTAATAGGTTCTTATTTGAAATATTAATTAATATAATTACATTATCTAGGACATTATTTAAAAGTGTAGATCACATTTTGAAAAAAGGTAAGGGTATTCTTATATCAATTTTATTTCCATGAGATTTATCTTATTCACTATTTTTTTCTTTTATGAGTTATATATACAATACCATTTGAAATATAATATCATTAAATGCTTTATTTACATGGTATTTAATGATACCATTTATGATGATTAATTTTTGTTCACATAATTATGTGATTACAAAGAGGCAAGGGTGTCTTTCTAAAAGTCCATTTTCCTTTGGTGTATGCTTTCTACCCCTTTATCCCAATGTAAATAACAATTATTCTTTTATCATCCTCTTGAATTATGTGTGTATTTAAAAATTATATTTATCATGATAAATTCACCTTTTCATTATTTTATGGCGAATTACATGTTTATAAGCTTCCTTTTCCAATTCATATCCATAACAAAGCACGAATAAAGGGAATTTCCCAATTTCTTACCAATTCCAAGTACATTCTATAATATATTCTAAAACACCAATATTTTTCTAAAATCACTCATTGAATAAAAAATCACAATATTAGTTAATTATTGGTATTATATAAACAATTATTTATATCTTTCACTTTAAATAAACCATTTTATTTTACCGTAAACAACACCAAAGTGGCTAATTTATAAATTCCTTTAAAAACTATTTTTATATGTTGGTCATCATTTATTCCTCAAAAATATTATTTCAACCTTTTAATTTTTGGGATATTATTGTTTATAATCTAATTAAATTATAAATAAAAATAATTTTTCAAAATAAATCATCATTCCAATATAAAAGTATATTTATTTCAAGACTTTTTTAATGAATTTATTTTACAATTTTCATATGTGATTATTTTTAAAATAATTAAATGTGGTATGGGACAATTAAATTTAATCATATCTTTTTTAAATTGATTATTTTAGAAATGATTAAATCATTTTACTTGGTTTTTCGAGTGAGGAATTATTATATCATGTCGATGAATCAAAATATCTCATTAGAGAAAATAGATATAGACTTGGCTATGGTAATTCTAATTTATTTTCAGATATAGTTGTGGATAATGACTTAAAATTTTATTTTCCTTATTTCATGTTCTATTCATAGATAGTATTATTTAGATGTCAAAAATTATGCATTCCATAATTTTGAAATTATCAATTAATGATCTATGTGAATATTCAACTAGTATAATGTTCATGTTTATATTTTGTAATAAAATTATTATCTATATAGAATTATTTACCCATCTTTTATTAAAAACATATTATAATCAAGATTACTTTTTAATGTAATTATTTTTAGTTATTCAACTTCCCTTTTTTCAAGATTATAACTTCTATAGTAGTATTTTTTACAAATAATAATCATCAAATATCACCCTATTCAAGTGTTAAAATTTTCAACATGATGTGAATATGTGTAATATTAATGACATTTATGGATAATCATGGAGTTTATGGGTGTTCCCAATTGAGTTACAATTTTTTCATTAATGTTTTAATTTAATTATTATATTTGTAAATTATTTTCAACATATAGTATACTATATGGTTCATTAGGATGTCATATCATGTACATAATACCAATGTATAAAAGTATGTCAATGCCTATGCACTATTGAGGTTGGGGTATCTATAGTTCGTATTAGATAATTTTAAAATAATCCACGGAAAAAATATTTATAAAATAATTACTAGATAACATAACCCAGAAATACACCTTGTGGATAAACATAAAATAACATCATAGAATTTTTGAAGGGTGTAGATTATTTGGGTCATCCTACAAATACATCACATTCCAGATATTACTAGATAATGTTGTTTTGGAACATATGAACCATGGGGTAATAAATATGTAATTTTTTTGGGATTAAATCCTATAAAACATATTGTGGAATAAATTTTCTATACATTAATATTAAATAAAATTTGTGAAATACGTAAAACATTATTACAAAATACTCCAAAATAGTATACTAGTCTAGTGCCTTTGGAAACATGGAAACATAAAACCTGATACAAAAGTGAGCTAAATTAACTCCCACTACATTCTTCTGGACTAAAAATATTCTTATATAAAAGAATGTTAATAAATATCTTCATAAAATGGGTAAGGAAATATAAAAATTGGTGAGATCAAATTCTCAATAAGGGTTAAAAGGGATATATATATATAATCATAATCCAGTGAATGAGGGTATGACAATATGATCATGAAAATAAAATATCACACCCTACATACCAAAAAACAAATACATTAATCATGGGATAAATCTTAGTTGATCAAATGGAATTATTCCTAATAAAATAAAGGACATATTCGATGAAATGATAACATTGGAATTAAACATGTAATTATTTCAGACATATATGAATATTATTATATATCTATAGTATCCAAGTCATCACTAACAAAATGATCGTTGTAGTATGGGTCCACTCACATTACCATCATGGTAGTGATGGTTCACTACCCTTTAAATCATAGTAGCATGAGTTCACTCCTTATAAAATCTTGGTATTCATGGTTCACCTCCATTTCCATATTAGTATTCAAGGTTCATTGAAAAGACTATATTACATTATCTAATGGGATATAAATATTTACCATGTTCATTATAGGGAGATATAGTTCCAAATCTTCTAATTATGAAATAATATAAACATTTCCCACAAGATCATAAAAAATCAGATCATAATCCATTAAATTAATATTTTTTATAAATATGTATTCATATCATAACACATAGAAAAATAAAATTTTCATAATAATTTCATCTTAAACATAACTGGTGAAAATAATCTGGTTTCAAAAACATATAACACATGAAATAGGAATGGGTTTCATAAACCTCATGCCACCAAAACATAATCTATTAAGAGAACAAATATGAATGTAATCAATGTATTGTTTCCCCAAGATGGCATGAGTAAAAACAAAGGTGGTTATTGTAGATGGTAAATAATTTTAAATCATGTTTTAAAAATATATAATTATAAAATTATCATTTTTGCATTGAGAATCAAATATTAAATCATAATTTAAAAAATAATAATTGAAAAAGAATTTATATACTTATAAAGTAAAAATTGAAAATCAAAAATAAATAAATTTCTTTTTTTGTGAAAATTGGCATCAATGATATTTTTAAAACATTTTTTTAAATACAATGGATTTCTGATCGAAGAGAGAGATAGTAATTTTTTTCATAAAAAATAATCTTAAGAAAAACTAGTAGAAAATGGTACTAATTCATGAGGATATATTTAATAATTATCGGAGATGAAAATTTATTAATGTTATATATATATATATATATTTATTATGATGCTTCATTAATTAATTCATAATCATAAACAATATCAAAATGCGATGAGATTGTTTCAATAAACTCTTATACCTTGGTAACAAGGGATCATTCACTCTATTTATGAAATAAATTAAATGTAGACATAAATATTATTAAATAAATGATATTCATGATATAACATGTAAAACATAAGTATATACACTTCTAAATTAATTTGGATACATAACAAAACATGAGTCTCAATGAAGGCATGTTGAGACAAAACTATTTTACAAATTTGGTAACTTTTAAAATGTAAACTACTTTGTAGAAAGACTATAAATTCTATATGTGAATACTTATATATTCATTCATAAAATAAAAATAATAAATTCATGTACATTACATGCAGAACACAAAATAAGTTAGTGGTGACTAAGGAATGTATCTCAAGGAAATTAATTTGAGATTAAATTCTCATACTTTATTTCGTGACTCTAGGTGTACTCATTCAAAACACATTTATAATAAATATAATTTAAGTATTGATCTTTTATAGAACCATAATATTTTATATAATACCATATATGGTCCTATTATGATATTATATAACTCTCTTGTTAATAATATTATGTTATGGTTTAACTTCGGGTAATATCAGCTTTGTCTATCACATGTTTCTTAATTTGTCATATATGTTGTCCTTGTACATATATCATGATTCCATTATGTAAATATATATATATATAATTTATTATAATTATATCTGTTTTATAACTATCTATAGAGTATTTAAAATTTAAATCGACGTCACCGTTCATGGAGAATGTAAGTCATGCGTACTTAAGAACGTTGATTCCATTTTTATTGTCATATTGAAAGAGTGAAGTTAAAAAAAATATGTGTATATATATCTATATATATAATTATCCCAATGACATTATTATATCATATAAATCATATAAGTTCAGTAAACCGATAATTAATACAATCCACATAGTGTGTGAGTGAATCACATTACTATGAGGGGCGGTAGTCCACAATTCCGAAGATGAAATTATCATATTTAGACCAAAGAGAATGTAAAAGAGATATGTGTTATAAAAATAATAAACAATGTTAAATAAATAATAAATATAATATATGATATATATTAACATATTTACCATTATTATTCCCACCATGATATGATGTAATGAAAAATGAGCAATCGTCACTTAGTGAAGTGATAGTTCGCCATACATACAAACCGAATGTTTGTTATCAATTTCATATAAGTGTGTGTATGTGTATGATGAACCCATATAATATAAAAATACTACTATATGGGTTATATGTATATTTTTATACAATTATGGAATAAAGGGATTTTATGGGGTAGTGAAAAAGTAAATGAATGGAGCCTGAGAGAAGACATTGAATCTTATTCGGTTAATTCCATTTGTTTTGTCCCAAAGGATTCCATAGAGTTTTTTATACCCTAGAGAAGTATTCTAGGTGTAATTTAAGGGTTTAATTATGTTTATTGGTAATATATTGGATAATAATATTTATTTTTATAGGTGTGAAGATGATGTTGAAGTGGTGACCTTTTATATTGAAGGGAATTAATAAACATGGGATTTTATAAAACAAAGTAGGATTACCAACATTTTTACCTAAAAATGTTTTATGATATGAAAACAAAACTCAATAATGGAACTTCTGTTGCAATATAATGGATATATAATTGGGGTTTGACATGTTTCAAGGTCATTTTGTGTCTTCAATTTAAGGTTTAATAATTTGTTAACCTAATTTTTCCCATTTTTCGTTGTAATTAATTTCAATCACATTCACAAATATTTTTTATAAAAATCTAAGTTAGACTTATTATATATTATATATAATCAATATGACATATAATGAATCCATTTTTTGAATATCGATTTACATAAGTGACATAAATTAATTTAAAATTAATCTCACAATCGCGTCGAAAATGGAGGTTTTTAACGTATAAACATTCAAAAATTTGTAAAGTTTTTATACCCATGTTTAATGAAACATTTATCTCAATAACCTAAATTTATTAATGGATAAAAATATTATCTGATTGAAAATTGAAAAAAAATTTATGATATAGTTTATCTTTATAAAAAAATTAAATGAAATGTCATTTTAGAATTACAATCGTGTATTTTTGCACTATTCATTCAAATAAGATGTTTCTCAAAAAATTACTAAATATTCACCCAAATAAATTTTCTATATTATAAACAAAAAAATGATTTTTAATTTGTAAAATAATATTTATTAATTTTTCTAAAATTTATTTTATTATTATTCACTAAATGACATTATAAGATGATCATTTGAGAAAATGCTTTTTTTAAAATTATATTGACATTACCGAAATTTTTATATTTAATTATAAATAATTTTTATTTATTTGGCACAATTATATAAAATATTTTTATATTATATATTAATATTAATATAACTATGTTTAATTTATACTTTTTAGTTATCTAATTAAAATCAATACAAATTTAAAATGTTGTTTCATAGAAACATTAGTGTTTTCTGTAATGTATGCCATGTTAGTGTTGCGTGTAACATAAAAAAGTAGATTTTATGTGTAACATATAAAAATTAGTTGTTTTATGTATTTTACAGCAAGTTAGTTTTTCGTACGTCATTTCTGTGATGTCTGGAAGGAATTGTTGACAGAGTAGATTGTAATACATAAATGCAAAATTTTATTTATTTTAGAAAACAATATCCATAATACCTCGATGTATTTCATTATACCCCACATAAAATGAATTTATCCCTCAAAATTTTATATTCTGGCAAAAAAATGAGTATACTTTTGTTTCATCATATAACCCCATTCCAATGTAGCTTCCTCTATTTAAGGATTTCATTTAAAAACAATGTCGAGGTTAGTGGTCTTACATTGTAGAACATTCTCTATATGATCTATAATTTAAACCACTTGACCATTGTAATAATGATCTCCCTTCAATGGTAAGAACTCTGAGATTAATACACGTGATTATTTAGGTATGTACATCATCATTAGAGATACATGGAACACATCATGGACTTGGGATATATATTGAGGATGTTCCAAGCGATGGGATATTTTACTGATATAATTACGAATATCAATGAGAATGAAATACCTATGTCTTAGTAACAATTTCATCCTAAATCAAATAACCTTTCTTAAAGGTGATATTTTCACAAAAAGGATTTCACCAAATTCATATTCTAGATCATTTCAATGGTAATAAACATGAACTTTATTCTGACATTGAGTTTTCTTGATATCATTCTAAATGGTTATAACTTAATATAACATTTATTAAGAAATAACATGTCAGAATAGATTTAATTCTCTAACCTCATCATATCGTTTCGGGGCTCTAAATTTATTTCCATAGAGGAAGTCATACCGTTCCAATTTAACACTAGAGTGTGATCTATTGTTGTAAGAAAACATAACTACAGGAATTTGTTGATCCCAGCTACATTTGAAATAAAAATAAAATAATATCAATATATCCTCTAGGGGTTGAAATAATTTTTTAGACTAATAAAATTTCAAAGGATGATAAGATGTGTTGAAACTCAATTTAACATCATGTCCTTGAGGAATACCTTTCTATAACATTGTGGTGATCCTTAGAGCCCAATCCGATATAATAGAATATAGTCCTATATGTAGCCTTACCACTTTGATAATTTATATCCTAGAATGATGATCTGCAGTTAATTATTATTTGATAGTGATGAATTATATTGACAAAGTAAGGAGACCAATTGACACCCACATAACATTGAATCCTTTAGAGGTTTTTGTTAATCCAATGAAAAAATCGATATTGATGATCTAAAATTATCATTCTATTATGGGTAATGGATTAAAAACCCCTATGAATTTTGTCTGTCCAACTTAACTTATTGGCTTACCAAGAACAGTGATACAAACATTCTTGATATCTCTCGTCATGCCATCGAACTAGAAGTATTCCTTAATGTCTCTATATATCATAACATATCTATTATGGATAGAGAATGAATATATTTGAGCATCTTATAATACATCCATCATCAAATTTGGTATGGAATGAAAACATACATAGTTCCTGAACTTTTTCATTCCATCCTGACCAAGGATAAACTGAAAAAAATTTGTGACTTTCTTTTATAGCTTCAAATCTTTTTTATGTGCCTTCATATTCATCACATGGACAGAGGGTTCTAAATTAATTTGAGAAATATATGGGGGTTCACCTTCATTCTATATTTCTAAATATATTATTTTCAAATCCATAAATATTTAATATTTTGTGATCCTCGTCATAGATAAGGTATATTGATCATTCAAACACAAAGCATTGATTACCTTGTTCACATTTCTAGGGAAGTAATGTATTGAGTAGTCTTAATCCTTTATCAACACTAACCATATTCTATAGTTCTTGTTCAAAGCCTTCTGTGTTAATAAATATTTAATAAATTTATAATAGATAAATATATCAATCATTTCTCTATAATGATATTGCATGCATATCATTAATAAAAAAATTATTGTTGGTATATCCAAATAATGTGTTTGGTAATTTTTTACATGAATATTCAAATACAGTGATTCATAAGCTATAACCATGATATTATTTATAATGAAACATCTCAATCACTTCTTAGATGCATCACTATAGATTACAAACCCTAGTCTACTATAGGTTAATGTAAGCCCACCAGAACTGACTAACATTCTCTTTAGATCCTTTGATTTTTCCACACATTAATCTGTCCAAAGTAACGTGAAATCCTTATATGATAAATTGGTCAATAGATTATATATCTATGAAAAAATCTCTACAATCCATCGATAAGATCCATCAAAACCTTGCTTGCTATGGATCTCAGTCACTATGGTTCTCTTTTTCCATCATTCAATGGCCTCTTCCATTGATGGATATACTATATAACGTCTCTTGAAATTATTTTACACAAAAATGAAACATTTTCAATAAGAATTCATACTTCTTAAAATCATCACATAGAATCTTCATCCTTAGGGACTTTATTACAATTATCAATAGATCTTTGTGCAATTAATATCTCTTTAAATAGATAAGAATGTCATCTATAATGAATAACAAAAAAATGATTAGGGTATTCTCTAAAGACTATAGTCATTATTTATATAAAGATGGTAGTGGAATTAGTAATCTTCAAAGGCATCACTATATATGAATAGTGTTCATACTTATGTGAAATTTCATCTTGTGTATATCTTTTTTCATTTCCCTCAATTGATGATATTGAAAATGATAGTCAATCATGGAAGATTATTTTTCTCCACATATTTTATCAAACATGTCATCTATCAGGGGGATATGATACTTATTATTGATCATGATATTTTTTAAATTCTCATAATAAAGGCAAGTCGCATTGATCCTTCTATATTTTTCACAAAAAAGAACCTATGCACCCCATGGTGACACAAATGGATGAATTAATCCCATAACATGATTTTCATGGGGTGGAATCCTCAATTAATAAAGCTCAATCAGATCCATTCTATAAAGAGTATTTGAAAATGGTGTTGATCCAAGTATTAGATCAATTGATAACTCAACATTTCATTTTGGTAGAAGGAATTAAATAGTTTTGTATATACTTCCAAAAAATCCAGAAAAATTGGCATATCCTTGTTGTCGCTTTTCAACCAATCCATTTGAGACAAACAACCCATTTGATTGGGAAGTAAGACCCATATACAGATTTTTATCTCCAAAATATTTTCATTCTTACAGTCACATGAATGGATGATCCACTGAGGGTTTTAAATATCAAATATAATATCCCTTAATGGACAATTGACGTGGTATTTATGAAGAGAAAGAAAATACTTTCATATGATGGCATCAAATTCACCCAAATGAATAATGAAAATATATACAAGAAGCACATTCCAATAAAAAACAATCAGGGTGGAATCATAGATTTGAGGTTCAGTCATTATACCATTACTATTTTTCACTAATAATTCCAAAACTAATTTTCTTGGTGGAATCATAGACACGTATCAAATTGTTTAAGTATTTAACATGTTGGTAGATCCTGAATCAAAGATGACATTAAAAGTTATATAGAGGATGTTATGTGAAAAATGATTCACATTTTTATCGAACCCCTCTTCAAGAATAGGGATTTCATGAGATTTATCCTAATCCATTAACGTAAGAGGTTGTTGACAATGATCATCCTATCCTGCACATAGGTTTGGGCTATTGTTATTATATTGCATGTTATTCTTACACATGTAAAAATAAATCATTGGAGTTTCATTATGTTCCACTTTTACCAATTATAAATATTATCTATCTTTTTCCCAACACATCAAAAATCCAAATTCTTAAGGTCCATTACATCCCCACAAAAAACTCCTTAAGGAAATTTCATTCGTGCGTATTCCTGTACTTATAGAAGTAAGGAAATCTCATATTCTTTTAATCGTAATTTTTTTAATGTCTAATAAACTACATATTCCATTTCATGAACAAAAACCCATGGGATTGATACAAGACTCTAGCCTCCATTTCAACATTTATTGCACAATTCAAAATCTCTCTGTATCAACAAAAGTTTCTTACAACCATCATCCTTATAAGACACACACTTCTAACACTAGATAACCTACTAACATTACTTTCATGTTGAAAATCACCTCATGAATTACTCAATAGAATATTATTCCCTTCGATTATTGTTGGGAATATCACCATGATTCATAGTTTGAGAATTCCGTGTGAGAATAAAAATGTCATTTTTCATTCAATATAAAATAGAATATGGTTTCTCTTGTGGAAAATAATTTCATTTTCCACCATAATAATAATTTATTAGGTTTATATGGGTTTTATTCATTTACCAAATCTTAAAATCAGAGAGTTATAAACAATTATCATATCTAGAAATAAAATATTCATGAAAAAATACTTATATGATGTTTATGTTATGAAACCTATCTTAATCTATCTCACCTCTTATTATCCGTGGTTATTAATAAAAAAATATATTTAAATCCTTCATGGTGATTCATGATGTGATTGTGAATTTCCATATCATATCTTATGGGATTGCAAATTAGGTGTGCCGTAAGGCTCATTTTCATGTAACATATTACCTTAAGTCAGGCTCGAAACATCATATCATTGTTGTTACACATATGTACATCTTTTCCAGATACACATACTCATTTCATATCCTGACAGGTTTTTTTATAGGAAACCACTCACTTCATCCTTTAACAAATTTCTAGACCATTTTCTTACACTTTTGTTTATCCTTAGACTTATCCCAAGAAATGTCTTTAGGGTTCTCAATAAGTTTCTTTCATCCACGATTTCAAAGGATAACTAATCCTTTACTATGATAAAAACTATAATGATTCACTCTTTTTAGTCATTAAAATTATATATCATTTGTGTAATTTTTTAATCTTTATAAAAATATAAATTAATAGACCATACTATTCTATTTCCCTTAGAAGCATGAAAACACTTTCAATGAAACATATCATAATTAAATTATATCCCACTATGTTTTCCTTGACTATAACCCTTATAAGAGACATTAAACATAATTCATGTCTTCATAACCTGGGGAACGAAACATGAAAAGGGGTCTATAAAATTCTCAATAATGGTAAAAATGGGAGATATTTAATCTTAATCATTAAACCAAGGGTATGATAACATCATCATGAAAAAATTGGATCATACACTACAAATCAAAAATCATATACATGAATCATCGAATAGAAATTTGCAGTTCAAAAGACATGAATCATATGAAAACAAAGAACATAATCCATGAGGTCATAGCATATTAATAAAACATAGAATTATTCTAGACACATAAGTATACAACAATACGTCAATATTATAAAAATTATTTCTTCCAACAATAACTTTGTTTTATAGGATAAATCCTAATACCATCATGGTTGTCTTGGTTTACTCCCTTGGATATATTAGCAGCATGATATCTCTCCTTGTACCATCATTCTAGTCATGGTTAACTCTCGTGTCTATCCTGGTAGTTAAGATTCATTCCCATGATCAACATACTCTATATTATGATATATAAATCTTTACACAATGCATTGGAATGATATATAGGTCCCACCCATCTCATAAGGTAATCATGCAGACCTGTGCCAGATGATGATAACTAATAATATATAAACCATGAAATGAAATGGGTTTTGTTAACATGTAATCATATCATAATCTATGGTAACATATAGGTTTCACAATCATTTCATCATAATCATAACAGATGAACAAATGTTGTTGTCACATGAATGTATCCTCTAAAAGAGAAATGGGAATCATAAATATCATTACATCAAAACAACATCCATTAAGGTAAAGAATATGAAAGAAAACGTTGAATAAATTCTCTATAAGGTCATAATGAAGACCAATATATGGTATCTTAGATGGGAATTTATTTTGAAGGATCTACAATAAACATTTCTTTTTAAAAATACATTTTTTGCAATAAATTCTGCTTTATAAAACATACAACCTTTTCAAAACATTTTCTATTGAAAATAGAATTTAAAACATATAAATGAAACAATAAAAAATATAAAACATTTTTAAAATCCTTTTTTCCTTGAAAAAGGATTAAACTATCAATTGAACAAAATTAAAAACATGTTTGAAAACATGGTTTTGAATACAATTGATTTTTGAATGAAGAGATAGATGGACATATTTTACAAAAAAAAATTATCTTAAATATCAAAGATTGAAAAAATGGTACTAATTCATGATGTTATATTGAATAAATAGAGGTGAAGAAAAATAATGAGTTTTCTTGAGATATGTATCACGATATTTCATTAAATCAAGTATAATCATAAACAATATCCAAAAGTGATGAGATTGTATCAGTAAAATCATATCACATGGTAACATGGGCACATACACATCATCTATGAAAATAAATTAATATAAGAATAAAATATTATTAAAATAATTGTTTTGAAATATAAAATAAAAAAATGGCTCTATATACACCTTGAAAATAATTTATGTACTTTAAAAACATGATTTTTAAAGAATAATAATTCAGAAAAAACTATATTGCCGAATTGGTAACTTTTGAAATGTAAATTCCATGATATAAAGAGTCTAGAATGGATATTTATGTACCCATATATTTTTTTTATAAGAATCGTTAAATACATCTATTTGAATTATACACAACACACAAATGGAATGGATGGTGAATAAATATTGTATCTTGCAAAATCAAAAAGCAAGATGAAAACCTCGTTCCTTTTGTCTTGACTCTCATCGTACTCATTTAAACCACCAATATAATAAATATAAATTTATTATTCTTATTTTACAGAACCATATTCTTATATTTAATACCATATATGGTTTGATAATTAGATTATTTTACCCTCTTGTTAATAATCTTATATTAAGGATTCACTTTGGGTAACATCCCCATTGTTCATCTTGTGTATCTTAATTTGTTATATATCTGGTCCATATAATTATATCATGATTCCAAAATGTATACCAAAATATAAAAATCATGTATGTTAACTATATGTGAATTATAAAAAAATATAAAATATATATGTATGAAATTTAATGCACTATTCATGGAGACGGTAAGCCTTAGGTACACATGGATGTTGTTTCATTTTTAATTTTCATATTTAAAGAAAGAAGGTAAATGAAATATTTATATATTTTTACAAATATAATTATTATACTATATTTATTATATCATATATATAAATTTCTTCTACTAAACTCATAATTAATAATTTCTATATTATGTATGAATGAATCACAACATCTTAAGGGGTTTGTATTTCACATTTCTGAAATGAAATTGTTGTACATCAATCAAAAGGGTATGTATACAATATACTTGATTTAAAAGTATTAAATATTCCTAAATACATAATACATATAATATATATCATATATTAATATATTTCCATCATAATGTCGATCATGAATGGTGGTAATGGAAAAATGGACAATCATCGTTTAGTGATGCGGTAACTCTTCATACACATAAACAATATATTCATTACCCATTATATGGAAGTGTCTATATATGTATATGATAACTAGGTCGTAGTGATTGCACAGAAGTTCCACCTTTAACATGACCATTAGGTCCTTCTATACCAGTTACCACCAGTTGCCCTGCCAACATGTGGTCCCCACCGTAGGGCCCACACATGTGCCAGAACGGGTCATCTGACTAATGAATTTCACCACATGCCAACACATATAATTTCCAAGGTACCCTTTCCTCACTCACAAAAACCTTTAGAAACATACCAGAATGCCACCAATTCTAATCAATAATCGAGGTCCCGAAGGCTTAACCATGTAGTTCTAATGAGATAGGCTCTCAAAAAGAAAGTTGCACCTTGTTAACATGAGTAATATCATGTATTCATTTAAATCTATATAATTAGGGTTTGTTACATTCATACCCCCTTACATAATTTTTTTTTCATTTTGGGCCCTACATCTCAAACCAAGAAGTGCACCACTTTTAGTGGTTGGTTTCTCCTTTGATTCCAAATGTAACAACTAGGTCATGTTGACCGAATAGACACCCCACATTTAACATGTTTGCCAGGTCCTGGCCTTCCAGGTACCACTAGTTTCCCTGCACAAATGTGATCCCCACCTTGGGTCCTACCCACATGACCGAATGGGTCATATGACTAATGGCTTCCACCACAGGTCAACACATGTCCTTCTATGTTTTCTTTTTTCCCACTCACACACAAACTAAAAAACATATCAGAAGGTCACAAATAAAGATCACAATTCTAGGACAAGCACGATTAACTCTGGAGTTCTAATCATAGAAAGTCACCAATCCAGATCACTACTTCAGGCTAATCATGCTTAATCATTGATTTCAAATCAGTTATGCTCCTGAAAAAAAGGTACACATTGTTGACATGAGTCATATCATTTATTCATTTAAATCTTTATCATTTTGGGTTGTTATAGTGTAGGTAAAAGATTTATCATATAAAATCCTAGTATATTGATATCCTTGTTTTTATTCAATCATGGAATAAAGAGTTTGTATGGGGTGTAGAAATAAAATAAAAGAATGGATCTTGGGAGAAGACATTACCTCTTAACTGGGTAACTACATTTTCATTTTTCCAAAATGATACCTTGGATTGATTTATGAACAATGAGAAGATTATAAGAGGATTTGAAGGATATTCATATATTTATTGGGTAGATCTCATCATAGACTACGTGGTTTGATAGGTGTGAAGAATAAAGAGAGTCACTAGCCTTTGATTGATATGGGAAAGGATAAACAATGAATTTTTGAAAACATGATAGGTCTAACAATGTTTTTCACTAAAACATGTCATACCAAACCAAAAAATGTCATTAATGGATGTTTAATTTATGAATAATGTGACAAAATTGGGTTCTTTACACCAATATAGGTATTTTTAGGACTTCAATTTTATGTTTAATTATTTGTGAATCTAATTTTGATTTTAATAGTTTTAATTTATACTAATATCATTTATTAATATTCTTTGGAAAAAGTTGAATTTATTATAAAATATATATTTTTTGATTCCCAATATGGTTTCCATTTTTCCAAATTCTAATCACATAAATAGATGAATTTAATTGAAAATTAATCCCATTGTCGGGTTGATAATGCATGTATTTAAAGTAAAATCATTAAAATGTTTTTTTGGTTTTATAACCAAGTCCAAAGAGAAATTGATATCAATGAAATAAAAATTATTAATTGATAAAAATATTATCCAATAACAATAAAAAATACTAAAATGTCATTTATTATTATAATGAAATTAGATATAAGAGTTGGTTAGTATTAAAATATGTTATTTTTCAAAATTCATCAAAAAATATTGTTTCCTGGAAAAACCCAAAAATTATTCCTAATATAAATTCAAAATTATAAATTAAAAAATGATCTTCCTTTTATAAAATTAAATATCTATATTTGTCTAAAATTATTGTTTCAATTTTTTAAAAAAGGACATTAAATTTATTTCATTGGAGAAAATGGTATTTTTTACATATAATTACTTTATCAATAATTTATCATTCATTATCTATAGGTTTTATATAAATAAAAACATAATAAAAAAATATGAATATAATTAATATTATTCATATTACTATGCTTAAGGGTGAGCTTTTAATTATCTCGTTTAGGTATTTATAATGAATAAATTATTTTTTATAAAAACATCAGTGTTGCGTTTAATGTGCGTTGAGTCGATGATGTGTGTAACATTGGACGATTAGATATTGTCTATAACATATTCCATGTTTATGTTACATGTAATAAAATATTAGTTGAATTTCCATGTAATGAACACCAATTTCTTTCCACATGAATGGAATATTTTACTGGGTGCATTGCTAGAAAAAAATGAAAATGTAATCAATTGATCAAATAAAAGGTCCATAATAACGTGGTGTGGAACATTTTGCCCCCACCCTCTTTAAAATGAATGTATTCATTGAAATTCATCACTTAGGAAAAAATAAATGATGATACTTATTCTTCACCATATCTTGAATTTCTTATGTTGCTTCCTTTAACAGGTGATTTCCCTAAAAAACTATGACCAGATCTATGATCTTGTTCCATAGAACATTTTCAGTATGTTCTATAATCATTATAAGTTTATCATTGTATGAAAGATTATTATATAGAAGTATGAACACAATGTTTAGTACATGTAATGTTTTTACTATGTACTTCCTTAGGATAGATACATGGAACTTATCATGGACTTGAGAGCGATTTGGAGGAAGTTCCAAGTGAAAGGATATTATCTGTATAAGATCATGAATCACAAACTGACCGACATACATAGTTATTAGTTTCCCATTCATCTCAAATCTCATAACCATATTCAAGGATGAAGTTCAAAGAAACGTTTTTTTTACAAACATCAAATTCTTTTTCATGTCGACAGTTATCGGTATAAATTTTATTCTAATTTTGAGATTCCATGATATGTTATTGAATGGTTCAAAACCTCGGGACCATTTATTCAGAGATATCATGTCCCAATATGTTTATTTATTCATCATCATCCCAAAAAATTGGATATATACATTTCATCCCTTTTAGGGCTTCATATGGTTCCATATGAATGCTTGATTGAACGATATTATTATAAGAAAACTCAGCAACAGGAAGGTGTTGATCCTGACAAACATTAAAATCTAGAGAATTAGATCTCAACATATCTTGTAGAGTTTGAAATATCCATTCAAATTGATAATCAATCTATGGAATAAATGAAGTGTTCAAACTGAATTCTATATCAATTATATTATGATGACTTATCCATAACATTGTGGTGAACCCTGGATCCTAGTATGATATAATGGAATGTAGAACTCTATATAGTCTTAAAATATCATTGTTGTATATCCTAGAAAGATGATTTAGAGCAAAGTCTTATCTGATAGTGATGATGTATGCCAAATTATTAAAAGGATCAACGACCACCCATCAAGAATTAAACCCTTTAAGTTGATTGGGCTAGTACAATGGAAAAATCCTGTGTTTTTTCTCTCAGTTCCATTTTGGTAAGGGTAATTGATGAATGATCCCCTTTGAATTTTAAATTTTTGCATTAAATGTTGGAATACCAATAACCGAGATATAACATCTTTGATTACTTTTATAATTATATCTTACCATAATTATTATTTCATGTATCTTTACATCATTCTACTTACCGGATGAATAGATAATGAAGAACTGTGACCATCCTCTAATAGCTTGTTCAAATATGGTATGGAAGGAACAAAAACATGGTTCTTGAACATTATCATTCCATCTAGATGAAGGTTAAATATAGGAACATTTAAAACGTTCTTTTTCAGTTAGGCATATTCCTCTTTTACCTCCTTAATCATAATGTGGACAGAGGGTTGAACTTTCATTTGAGAATGATATGATTTTCCCATTCCTTTGGGATTATTTGATCCATCCATTAAAAATATAGTAATATTGAATATTTTTGACACATATCATGGATAATCTAGATTGATTCTTTGAAATCAAGGCATCACCCACCTTTTCCTCTTTCTCAATGTGAAAATGTGTAGAGCCATCACAATACATTATTAACTCTGAATGTCTTCTATGGTTCATGTTCAACTCATTCAATGTGAATATCAATTTCATAATTTTACTATTAGTTTATATATTAAAATTTTCTCTTTAAAAATAATTCATATGTATCATTACTGAATAAATAAATGCTACTATCCCAAATAATGATTTGGGTAATTTTTCCCACGAATCATAAACATCCTTGAGGAAAAACAGATAACCATGTTATTTTACATATGTAAATATCCCAATAACTTCTTGTATGCATAATTATTAATATAATACTCTTACCTAATACAGTTAATATGAGACTAGTTTCACCAACTATCTTTCTCTTCAGATCTTTGAAATTTGACTCTCTTTCAAATGTCTAGAGGAACTTCACACCCTTAAATGATAACTTATTCAATGGATTATATACTGACGATAAGTACTCAAACAACCTTCTATAATATAAAGAAAAATAAGGAAATATATGGATTTTAGTCAATGTATTTATTCTAGGCCAGAATACTCTATCATATATCCTTGATGGATATAGTACTATACTAACTCATGAGTTTACGTGACCCAGAAATGAGAGCTTTTATATCCAAATTAAGAATTATTTAAATTTGTTCATATATCTTCTCCATAAATAGTTATGATTGTTATCTTTAAGGACTACAAAAAGATGATTGAGTTAATATCTAAATACTCTATTCATTAATTCCAGGAATATAGTAGGGGAATTATTTAAAAAAACACACCACATCATATTCATAGGGTATGTACCTAGAACAAAATGACATCATGGTTATATCCTGTTTCTTAACCCTAAATTGAGGACTTCTAGAATGAATGTAAATCATGGGAAAATATTGATCTCCAGATAGTGGATTGAACCTGTAATCAATACGGGGGAGAGGATACATATTATTTATCGTGATATTATTTAAATACTGAAAATCAATTCATAGTCACATTCATTCATCCTTCATTTTGAAAAAAATTAACTAGTCATCCCCATGGTGACACACTTGGGAAAATAAATCCATTATCATTATTTTCATGGAGTTTCTTCTTCAATTAATTTAACTCATTCAGATCCATTATTCAAGGAGTATTTGAAATCGATGTGGAAGTAGTTATGATATCTATTGAGAACTCAATTTTTTTTAATTTTGAGGATGTCTCAGAATATCTTATGGAAATTAATCTATAATATCTTGAACAATAGGATAATCGATGTTGATTTTCTCCCAAATAATTTTAGATAAAGAACACTTTTTAATGCAAATTAGGACCCATATAGTGGATGTAATATCCACAGGAAACTCATAAATATTATCACATGGATAGATAGTCAAATAAGTGTTGTAAATATCAAACGTAACAACCCTTTATATACAATTTATGAATGATTTATGTAGAGAAATCCAATCCTGTTAAATTTGAAATCAAATTCATCCAAAATAAACATGAATTGATATAAAGGAATCATATTCCAAAAAACATCAACATGAGAGGGATAAAATAGTTGATCTGAAATAATAGTACAATTAGGGGTTTTCAATACTAATTCCATATTTAATTGTTTCGGAAGAATATTATCATCCTTAAAAAATTCGTTATATATGAAAGAGTGGGTAGGTCGACAATCATAAGGTTATTAGCAGTTATAGAGTGGCTGGTAAATTTACCTATCAACATGACAATATAAAATCCCTATACAAATTGGGATTGAATGGTATTTCCCCATATCCATTTACTTATATGTTTTTTTCTTCGATCATTTAACATCCCAACCTTCCATGATACGCTCTCATTGAATTATATAATAGCTTCTGTTGTACGCAACGTCATGTTTGAATAGACCACAACCAATCAAACTATCTATTAGGAATAGTAATATCCACAATTTAAAATTTTATAAATTTTATCATTAAAAATGGAATTCATTTTTGGATTCAGAATATCTAATTTAGCATAGGATGAATTTTTGGTATTTCTCTAAAAACATTCAATTTTTTATGAATAGTGAAAGACACTACGTTATTATTTAAAACCAATTTTGGATTTAAATAATTATTTATTTTATTTAAACATTTGTTATGTTCAGATAGATAAATAATAATTATATATGTTCAATGTAATTCATTGGACATATTTTATAATAATTTTGGATATATAAATTTTTTTGAACTATTTGTCGTCTTTTACCCACCTTTGTAGAGGATTTGAAAATTTTCAAAAAAACATAATTTTACCACATTTGTGAATTGTATTTAAAAAATACTAGAGACAATTTTAACATCATTAAGTAAAATTTGGATCAATAAGATGAAAATACTTTTTGGTGAATAGTAACTTTTAACTTTTATTTACCACGTTTAAAAGTAAATAGGGTAATTAAAGGTAAAAATTGTGTTAGAATTACTCTAAAACATGTCCAAATTATAATGGATAAGTTTAATTAGACTACAATAAAACATAGGAATATAATATAATCCTTTTGGTCCACTTGGATTAGATTAGGACAATTACTATTATTTAATTTAAAGAAGAGTTAAAAATGATAAATTAATGTATTCATAACTAAAAAACTTTTAATATAAGGTTATACATAAGATAAATTTGACTATAAATATTGATTAGAAATCTAATAATATTTCATACATAATGTTATTTCATTTATAATTTTTATAAATTGAATCATTAAAATTATTTATGACAGAATGATGATGGAGTAATTACCCTATTAATGATAAATTAAAATAATTGATATTATAAATATCCAAATAAATGTAATTTGAGACTTTTGATGAATTAAATTAATTTTATAGGTTACTAAGACATTTTTGGGTTGATTCAATTAATTTTTTTGATTTAAACGTGCTGTTGTGAATTTAACAAAAACAAAATACCAAATAGTGTCAAAATTGACATAAAAGTGTTTTTAAAGATATATCATATTATTAATTGATATAGTATTATTAATAATATATGGTTAGGAAAAATGACTTATATAATTATAATTTTATCATTTATGAACCACATGATGTCCTCTTGGATTTATATAGTATGTTTATTGACCAATTATTATTATAATAATAGAATACATGGTAAAAGGTAAACTATTTAACTAAGAGTTAAATAAAAAAGATAAGGTTTATATAATGACCCAAACCTATCTAAAACATATTTCTTCAGTTTTTTTATACCCATAACCAGCTTATAATCTATGTAAATCATTTTGGAGCCTTTATACACTGAAAATTATTTTATTATAAAATAATATTTCAATATTTTCTTAAGGTGCCCCTCACTTCTCTTATAAAAGGGCACTTCCCTTCGCTCAAATTCACACCGTCAAAGCCATTTGTATCAGCCATACCCTGACCAAATATACTACCAACTTCTCTCACATGAATCTAAGGGCCTTATTTTGATCATAAATCTATCCCCGGGATCCCTTTTGATCAACTCAAAAAGAATCACCAGAAGAAGAGGTAAATATATCATCACCTATTTCAAGATGTTTTCTTCTTCCACTTCGTATTTCTTAGTTGATTCCATTATAAAATAAAAACTGTAGAATATTCAATATATTGTGATTTTATTATAAAAATTTTACAACCATATTCATTATTCTATCCATCCTATGATTGACATTTCACCAAACATGTTTACGTACGGCTTACCATCTCTACGTCTTGGTGTAGTTGTTATTCAATAAATTATTATTCGGATGGGCATAATAATGAGGTATAATTGATGAAAATAAAAAAATATTCATGTTAATGTATCTATATATATTATATCGCATCTATTTAAATACAATTTTATTATCAAAAGAATGATATTGTTGCTAGTGCGTACGTACGGTTTTCCATCTCCACGAACGCGATGATATTTATTTCCCCATCGTAACCGTTGAAGAATATTTTTTTTCAGGATTAAAAATAATTTTTAAATAACTTAATATCAATCGGGATATAAATAAAACACATCCTATCCATAATAAACATGACATACGAAACAAAACATATAACAGAAAATAAATCTGTTAACACCTGGAATGATGATAATATTAAAATATTATTAACAAGGCAATATTAGAGGATCATATAAGATACCATATTTATGTATAAGGTTCTTGTATAATTTAATAACAATGTTTTAAATATTATACTGAGAAAAACATACCATTTACCCAGGAAATGTAAAATTTAATGGTTAATTCTACAATCTCTTCACTATCCGAGGTTGTTTATAAGAAATTATCTACTGGGAAATTTCTATCATCCAAATACATTTTTAATAAAATGTATTTAAAAAAATATTATTTCCTAGAATATGGGTTAATTCCATTTATACCCTTGGTTGAATTTTTATAAGATTTTTATAATGTAATCTTTTCGTTATTTCCCAAATAAGATACTTTACCTCGTTTTTTCAAAAAATAAGGAAAGAATGTTTTCTACCATATACAGCAGGTGTGGATATTTTCCAACGTTATAACACCTTGTAAACCTACCTTACAATATTAAATGAATATTTACAAAATAAATTCTTTCTTTAAAATGGATTAAAATTTGAAAGAGGTATTCTTTCAAATAGTTTTCATTTAATTTATGTCAACATTCATTAATGAATTTTAAACATGTTTGATGTTTATTTATTATGATACTAATCATCGATATTGTATTGAATGTTTTGTGATATTTTTGACTGTGGATGTTTTATTTTTAAACCATTCATTGTTTATGGATAATGTATTGACATTTCATATGGTATTTTAAATATAATTGTTTATGTTATTTAATCCTTTTCATATGAAGAATACATTGGACTTAGTAAGTTACATGTGGATCCCAGTATATCTCCTCGATACATTGTTAGGTATCATAAGACAAACTAGTTTCATATCACAAGTCCACGAAATAATATTATTTTTAGTCTTGGCACATGTCCTTGACTATGTGGTTATGAGGTCTAGCATTATTCATTCCCTTATATTAAAATTTGATATTGATATTGCATGTGATTATTCGACTAATAGAATATATATGTGTGTATGTAAATGGCCTTATTTTGATTTATATTTTCCATATTATGATGAATATTAATTTTAAAATTATATTCATTTAATCTTATACATTTCATTAAATGTTTTTTATTATTTATGAAAAGTTTCCACAATATTATTATCATTAATGGGCATCTGAGGTCACCCATTTCTATTTTTTATTTTTCCCATGATGAGAAGAAGTATATTATTACTGACTAGTAGGTATTGTTTAAGGGATATGAGTATGTACTATGGAGACAATTATTCTGTAGTTTTTCAATTTATAATGTAATTTAAAACTTATGAATTTATCTAGTAATTCCATGGATACTAAACTAATTGGTAATTTGAGACATGATATTTTATGATCATGACAATGTTATGTAATAATGCGCCGACCTTGGGTAACTAGGGTTGTGGAATTATTGTTGGTATCAATGGAAGTTTAGTACAAACCTTGGAAGATAAATTTAGAAAAACTATAATTATATAACATCACCATAGGATATACATTGAGTATTAGTATAGAAGAACATCCTAGAAATGGTAATGTAGAGATATTTTATATTTTATATGAAATAAATCTTTTTCTTGATACGAGCATATAGAGGAGCCTCTGGAATTGATGTACCTAGGAGTGAAAACACTAACAAGGTGTTTCAGGTATGACCTGGGGTATCATGGTACACAACAACGAGCCTTGCTGCACTCTTGGATACGACACTCACGTGGGATTTTTCTAGGATAATTTACATTTTCTATATATATTATTATGAAGGATTTATGAGTATATACCTCCTCAATGTAAATATTTTTTATGATTATGGATTATATCCATAAACTGTTAAATTTATGTTAAGTGTTTTAAATGATTGGAATTATATATTTCAATCCATAAACTAATCTACTATTTACCATTTTTTAGAAATGGAATCTAGTTGAAATAATGAAAACTATATCAATGCATGTAATCCATGTAGGGATTTCTCCCTAGTCAAGATAATTATAGTGGAGGTGGTGATGCAACTGGTGTTGATCATCATATCACAATACTAGGAAAACTCACATAGGTTATAAATAATAAACTTACCCATATAGAACATCCTATTCCATAACAAGGAGGATCAGTGTTATAAAGCCTCATGAGGCAACAACCACCAACATTCAATGGGACTGCAAATCCATTTTTAGCTGAGCAATGGATATGTTCCTTAGAGAAAATATTTTATGCTCTGGTGTGTACCGAAAGGGAAAAAGATGTCATTGTAGTTTCTCACCTCATGGGAGATGCAGATCAATGGTGGTAATTTATTAAAAACATAGAGGAAGATAAAAAAGTATCAAATATGTAATAGATGGAGTTTAATGATATCTTATTATAAAAATACTTTCCTCGTGACCATTGAGCGAATGTAGAAAGGCTATTTCTGAATCTGAGTGAGAGGGATGCTGAGAATGTCGCAATGAATGTGGATAAATGAACAAAGTAATAAAGGCATCCAACCGATTATATATATAACCCACATAGTAATATTGATCGATTATTTCATGGGTTTATTCCATTTCTCTATCGAGCATTAGTCTCACAATCCTTCTCATAGTATGAAAATATAGTCTCATTTTCTATCAAGATAAAAAATTAATTATCTAAGACATAAGACATTAATGAAAAACAAGTGAATAAGAGATCTTCTGATCACTTAGGAAATGGAAATAAGGGGATGAAAGGAAAATTTTAATATACATCATGCGGTAAATTTGGGAAGAAACACCCTTGTACTTGCCTAAACAAAATCTGAGTTTGTTACATGTGTGGTGAAAATGGCCACCAATATTGTGGTTTAAATGGTAAGAAAGAGGGTTTTAATGTTAAATGCTACAATTGTAGAGAAAGGGGGACTTATAGAAATTAATTTCCTACATGCCAACGAAAATTACTTTAGAAAAGGCCAAGGGAGAAATCTCAGGCTTATGCAATCACTACTGCGGAGGTTGAAGCTCCAAAAGATGGGGTGGCAAGTAATTTATTTGTTTCCTCATGTTTATCCAATTCTTTATTTGATTCTGGATCATTGAATTTCTTCCAATCATCCCAGGTTTTTAAGAAAACTAAATATTTTCAATTTTATTTAATAATAAGATTGTAAGTCAAAATTTTATAGGTAAGTATCATTACAACAATTTTTTTTCAATCATTTCCCATTAAGGGGTATAAATGTTATTTATCTAATGACCTCAGCGTCATACCCATGATTGAATTTGATATATTCCTCATTATGTATTGGCATTAGGACCATTATATGAAAATTTATTATAAGAAAAAGGGGGTTACAATTTTTAATGATGATGATAAATAATATCTTATAATTAGAGAAGAAATGTCACCATCAGATTCTTATCTAGATCCACCCCCTGTTTCTCTACTAAATTCAATTATCGGGGATGAATAGAATGAAGTAACTATAGGTGAGGAATGGAATGTTCGAATAGAGGATTTTACTATTGTGTGAGAATATGTTGTTATTTTTTCAGAGAATTTTCTTCGACATCCTCCAGAACATGGAATTGAGTTTACCATTGATTTAATTCCTGGTTCATGGACCATATCGAAGACCCCTTATAGAATGGCCATTGTGGAATTATTCGATATAAAGAAACAACTAGAGGATTTTATTAATAAAGGATTTATTATACCTAATTTTTCTCCATGGGGATACCATATTCTTTTTGTTAAAAAGAAATATGGATCTATGGGGATGTGTATTGAGTACAGAAAGATCCATGCTATAACAATAAAAAAATATCCCCTACCTCGCATTGATGATTTATTCAAACAACTCCATGGAGCTCAATATTGTTCAAATATTGACCTATGATCTAGATATCATCAGTTGTGTGTAAATAAGAAAGACATTCCAAACACAACATTTCAAACCAGGTATGGGCATTACATGTTTACAATAATTTCTTTTGGGATGAATAATGCACCCTCTATTTTCATGGATCTAATGAACAATGTTTTCAAGGAATATATTGATGAATTTGTAATATTATTTTTTGATGATATCTTGGTATACTCCAAAATCTATGAATATCATGAAAATTAGTTGAACATTATCCTAGATACTCGTAAAAGAAATGAATTATATGGGATGTTTAACAAGTTTGATTTATGCAGTCATGTGATTTATTATCATGGCCGTATTTTCTCTAATAATTAAATCTTTCTTGATCCCTCAAATACCAATGAAATCCTAGAATGACCATCAACAATGAGTATAACTGAGGTACACAATTTTGTTGGTTAATTAGGTTATTATCACCTCTTCATCCAGAATTTTGCCAGATTGGGTAACCCATTAACCAAAATCACATGTAAAGGGGTTAAATTTGTTTTGGAAAAATAGTGTGAAGAATGTTTTGATGAACTGAATATAATATTAGTCAATACTCCTATATTTACTCTTCCATCTGGGAATTATGAGTTTGTTATTTATAGTGATGATTAAAAGAAAGTACTTGGTTGTGTTCTTATACAGAATGATAGAGTTATTGCTTATGCATCACAAAATATAAAAATTCAAGAAAAAAAATTATCCTACACATGATCTTGAGTTAGATGATGTAATATTTTCCTTGAAGATATGTAGACACTATATATATGGTGAAAAATGTGATATTTATACGGATCACAAGTGTTTAATGTATAATTTCTCAAGAAAAGAACTCAACCAGAGGAAAAGGAGATGTCTCAAAATACTTAAGGATTATGATTTCACTATACACTAGCACCCAGTGAAGGAAAATATGGTGGAAGATGCTTTGAGTAGAAATGATCATTGAGTTTTGAACTAGATGAGTGTTAAAAAGGATCATATATACATGGATTTATAAATATGGATATGGGAATAACCCTAGAAGGTGAAACGTCAATTCTTTTTAAAATGTTTTCCAGTCTATCATTACTAGAAAGAATAATAATCTCTCAGACTGATGATGTGGAATTTCAGAAGAAAATTAAGGCTACGAACGATTTGATATTGATTGACTTCATATATGAAGATGTGAATTTGAAATTTGGGAAGTGATTTTTTTTCCTGATATAAATGATCTGAAAAGGGAATTGTTGGATGATGCTCATAGATCCAATTTCTCTATAAATATTTGTAGCACTAAGATTTATATCTATTTGGTGGAATATTTTTTGTGGGACAACATCAAGAAAAATATTACTAATTTTGTGTTGAGAATTATGGTTTTCAAACAAGTGAAATATAGAATACATCATCTTAGAGGTGTCATGCATACAATTCCCATACCTGAGTGGAAATGGTATGATATTACAGTGGAATTTGAAATGGGAATAACAAAAACTCCTAGAATGAATGACGCTATATGGGTCATTGTTGATCTTCTTACCATTTCCTCACATTTTCTGGATATAAGAAAATATTATCCACTTGAACATCTAGTGAGAATATATATTAATTATGTTGTAAGACATAATGGAGTACCCATATCGATTGTTTCTGATCGTGATCCCCATTTTACATCCAAATTATGGAAGTCTCTTCCGAAGGCCTCGGATACTAATCATTGTTTCAGCATTTCCTACCACCTAAAACTGTTAGACAATCAGAATGAAAAAGTCAAACCTTAGAAGACATGTTGATATCTTGATTACATGAATTTAAATGTATGTTGGATTAATATTTAAATATGGTAGAATTTTCCTATAATAACTACTTCTATTCAAGTATTCAGATGGCACCATATGAAGCGTTATATAGAATGAGATGTCCCACACCAACTTGTTAGGATGATGTTGGTGACAGAAAGCTCTTAGTACCATAACCTATTGAGGAAATAGTGGAAATGGTGAAGGTTATCCAAACCCAAATCAAAGCTTCTCAAAGTAGGAAAAAGAGATATTCGAATAACCACAAGAAGGAATTTTAAATTTTAGTAAGAGATCATTTTTTCTTGAAGGTATCTCCATGGAAAGAAGTTATATGATTCGGTAAGATGGGTAAATCAAGCCCCACTTACATCAGACCTTTCGAAATTCTAGAGCGAATTGTGGTTGTAGCTTACCTTTTTCCAATGATGCCACGTCTCTCCAAAGAACATGATGTGTTCCACATATCATTGTTGGGAAAATACATGTCTAACCCAATGAATGTTCTGATCTATGAAAAAATAGAAGTGGAACCTGATCTGTCTTATTGTGAAGAGCCCGTCAAAATTTTGGATACCAGAGAATAAGTGTTGAAAAAAAGGACTACTCGTCTAGTAAAAGTTCTATGGAGAACCATAAGATAGAAGAGGCTACGTGGGAACCCAAGGAACATATGATGAAGAGCCACACGAGTATTTTTATATAGTAGTATTCTATAAATTTTGAGGACAAAATAATTTGAAGGAGGGAAGAATGTAAACCACAACTCTCTAGAGTATGCTTCTCCTTAAAAAATACAATTTCTTCTGTCATACGCAACTTCATGTTCGAACACACCACAACCGATCAAACTAGACATTGTAAATATAAATACCCACTTTTTTATTTTTATAAATTTTATAAATCAAAATGGACTTCATTTTTTGGATTTGGAATATCGAAATTAGCTTTGGAATAATTTTTGGTATTTTTCGGAAAACATTCATTTTTTGATGTATACTGAAAAACACTACATCATTGTTTAAAACGGACTTTTTATTTAAATAATTATTTATATTTTCTATTTTTATTTTAGGTGATAATAATTAAATAATACCTATATAATTTCAATGTAGTTCATTGTTTTCATTTTATAATAAGTTTAGATATATTAAATTTTTTTGATATTTTTACCATCTTTTAACCAACTTTTTAAAGCATTTGAAAATTTGCATAAAACATAATTTTACCGCTTCTATTAATTGAATTTAAAAAATCTAGGAGTGAGGGTTAACATCATTTAGTAAAATTTGGTTCAATAAGATGAAAATAATTTTTTGTTAGTATTATCTTTTAACTTTTATTTTCCACGATTAAAAGTAAATACCGTTATTAATGGTAAAATGCTATTATAATTACCCAAAAACAGGTACTAATTCTATTTTATAAGTATAATACGACCAATCAAAACTGTAGGAATAAAATATGATTATTTTGGTCCACATGAATTATATTAAGTCATTTATAATTATTTAATATAAGGAATAGTTAAAAATGTTAAATTCAAGTTTTCATAACTAAAACATTTTAAATATACGGTTATAGATAACATAAATTAGACTATGAATATTATTTAGATAGATAAAACTATTTACTACATAATGGTATTTTAATTATAATTTTTACACGTTGAATAATTAAATTTATTTATGACATAATGATGATGCAATAATTACCTTATTAATGGAAAATTAAAATAATTGATATTATAAATATATAAATAAACCTAATATGAGACTTTTGTGAATTACATAAATTTTATAGGTTAATATGATATGTTAGGGCTGATTTAATGATTTTTTAGTTAATAATTCTATTATTCCATTAACAAAAAAACCAAATACTGTCAAAATTGACATAGAAGTGTTTTTAAAACAAATATTATATTATTATTCGATATAGTATTCATAAAAATATATGGTTTTTACAAATGACTTATATAATGATATTTATATAATAAATAATCTAATAGAGGTTCTCCTGTAATTTTATAGAATGATTATGAACCAATTATTATAATAATACAACAATACATGGTAAAAGTTAAACTATTTAACTAATAGTTACATATAAATGATAAGGTTAATATAGTGACCCAACTCTATGTAAAACCTATTTGTTGAGACTTTTTAGACCAATTCCTACCATATAGTCGAAATAAATTATTTTGAAGCCATTATAAACTGAAAATTATTTTATTATAAATTAATATTTCAAACATTTCCTATGGTTCCCCACACTTCTCTAATAAAAGGGAACTTTCCATTCTCTCAAATTTACACCACCAAATCCATTTGTCTTGGAAAAACCCTTTCCAAATATCCTCCCATCTTCCCTAACTACAACATAGAGGCATTATTTTGATCATAAATTCAACCCATGGAGCCCGTTTGATCAACTCAAAATGAATCACCTGAAGAAGAGGTAAATATTTCATCACCTCTTTCATTATCTTTTCTTCTTCCATATCCTCCTTCTTTGTTGTTCCCTTTCTAAAAAAATAACTATAGTATCTTCTATAAACTGTGATGTTATTATGAAAATTCCACAACCATATTAATTATTCTATTCATCATATGAATGATGTGTCACCATACGTGCGTACGTACAACTTACTATTTCCACGCCATGGTGTAGTTGTTATTCAACACATTATTATTTGTATAGGTATAATATTGATGTATAATTGTGGTAAATAATGAATATAACATGATAATTAATCTATATATATTATATACCATCTATTTACATTATATTTTAATATCAAAAGAATGGTATTCGCACTCATGCGTATGTACATATTATGGTCTCTATGAACATGATGTGATTCATTTCCCCATCGTAACCATTAAAGTATAATATTCATTTGATGGTTAAAAATAATGTTTAAATAAATTAATATAATTATTGTATATGAATGAAATACATCTTACCCATAACAAACATTACATAAGAAACAACACATATAAAGGAAAACAAATCAGTTAACACATGAAATGACGATAATACTAAAATATTATTAACAAGCCAATATTAGATGATTCTATATGATATCATATTTATGAGTATTATTCTTTTATAATTTAATAATAATGTTTTAAATATTATAAAAAAGGCTAACATAACATTGACCAAGGAACGTTACAAGTTAAGGGTTAATTCTTCAATCTCTTCATTATTCTAGGTTGTTTATTGGTAATTATCTTCTCTGACTTCTTTATCATCCACATCCATGTTTTTTAGAACGTATTTCAAAACATTATTAATATTTATTATAGTAACGGTTATAGTCATTTATACCCCTATTTTACTTTTTATAAGAGGATTATAATGGAGTCATTCCATCCTTTTCAAAACAAGGTATTTCAAGACATTTTCAACAAAATTAAGGAAAAAATGTTTCTTAACTTATACGGAGGGTGTAGCTAATTTCCACCATTATAAATCCTTCAAAGATTACTTAATAAGATTATATGATTATTTCAAAAATAAATTTTTTCATAAAAAATGATTCAAAATAGAATGAGGTATTTCTTTCAAATAGTTTTCATTTTATCTATGTCAACATTCTTTGATGGATTTTAAACTTGTTTGAAGTTTATTTATTATCATACAAATCTTCGATATTGTATTTAAGGATTTTTAATATGTTTGACCATGGATGTTTAATTTTTATACCATTCATGTTTTATGGATAAAGTATTAACATTTCGTATGCTAGGTTTAATATGAATGTTTATGTTATGTTTAATCATTTTCGTATGAGGAATGCATTGGACATAGTAGGTGATGGGCGGAGCCCACAATAGATCATCAATGCTTTGGTAGGTCTCAGGAGACAAACTAGTTTCTTGTCACAACGCCTTAACAAATTTTATTTGTATTATTGGCTCAAGGCCTTGAATATATGATTACGAATTGTGA
The DNA here is from genome assembly GCA_963277665.1 of Viscum album. NCBI lineage: Eukaryota > Viridiplantae > Streptophyta > Magnoliopsida > Santalales > Viscaceae > Viscum > Viscum album. Next base: position 1,720,343,590 of record OY728130.1, read on the forward strand.
CATTATACATTCCATCATTATGAAACTGGATATTGATATTTCATGTGATTATTCGACTAGTAGAATATCTATGTGAGTAAGTAAATGGAATTATTTTAATTTATATTTTCCATATTATGATCAAGTTTATGTTCAAAAATATTTTTTAGTCTTATACATTTCCTTAAATGTTTACGCTTATTTATGAATGTTTCCACTATATTGTAATCCTTTCTGAGAATCTGATCTCACCACTTTCTATGTTTTATTTTTCCCTGGATGCGAAGAAGTATATTATGACTTACATGCAGGGATATTTTATGGGATATGAGTTTTGTCTATGGAGACAATGTTGTTGTAGTTTTTCATTTTATAATGTAATGTTAAACGTATGAATGTATCTACTACATCTAAGGATACTACACTAATCGGTATTTTGAGACTTGATGTTGTGTGATCATGCAAATGTTATGTAATAATGCACCAACTCTTGGTAACTAGGGTTGGGGCGTTATAAATCATCTTCACTGGACCTCGAGTTTTGGTAGTGGTTAGTATAATTCATCTTATCCTTACACTAATATCATTGAATCATGGGAGGTTCATTTTGTGCCTCTATTTCCATATTCAAAATGTTAGATAAGATCCTCCCATCACATCAGCAATAAAATACATGGTGGACATCCCTTACACATTAAAAACATTTATAATACCCCTTTAGTAAATTTCCTCTACACTTTATCCAACAATTAGAGCATAAAATAATTCTCAACATCTTTTATTCACGGTTTTTAGATTTTCCTTCAAACTTTATCTTCCCTTTACTATCAAAACCATGGGATTGATCTGTGACTCCAACCTCCATTTCCTCCATTATTTCACAATTCAAAATCTCTTAATAGATTTTTTTTATGTTAATCAACCTTATATGAATTGGATAAAATCCAAATAATAACCATTAAACATTAAATTCATTTTAAATAAAAATTCCTAAAACATACCATGCATATCTCATGATATTAGCCTCATAGGTACTTATAGAATCATCATAACTTTTCCTATAATCAATGAAATAATTATATATATTGATATAAAGAATTGTAGGAAAGTACTTATTGAAATAATTAGTCCTTCAACTCATCCAAATACATGGATTCTATCTCATCTTGCTAACTGGTATTATTGATTAGAGTAAAACACATGTATGATTCTCCTTGTAACTAATATGTAAATAGAATGATTATCTCATGATTTGAACACTTCATAATGGGATATATATATTCAGTCTAAATATATCATTTTTCACTGACGTGTTGATCAAAATACCCTCTTAAAGAAATATTTTTTGCCTCATATAAGGCATAACAAAATGTGGTTCTAAACATCATTCATTTGGATTTCCAACATGATTCATAGCTTTAAAAATCTATTTGAGAAATAAGAAGTGGGTTTCCATTCCATATAATATATAATTAGGATTCCTAGGTGAAAAATAATTTCATTTTACATAATACTAACCATTAATACATTTACGTTGGGATATACTCATTGACTAAAATGATAAAATCATAGAGTGCAAAAAATTATTCATATTGAGGAACCAAAAAATCATAAAATGTCACATATATGATGTATAAATTATGAAACCATATCTAATATAGGGAAACTTATGTTTATCGATGGTATTAATATTAAAATTCTATTTAATGTTTCATTAAGGTTTAAGAAGATTTTATGAATTCTCAAAGAATATCCCCTAGGATAGTCCAACCAGGTGTCTGGCAACACAAATTTTCATGTACAATATTAATCTGAGTCAGGCCTAGAAAATAATGTCAGAGTTGCTACACCTAGGTAAATTTTTGTCAAATCCACATCTACATATATAATATTTACATGAATGAATTTCTATAAAACCACTGACTCAATCCCATACCAAAATTTGGGGATTTTTTTTATATTTTCCATACCAGTATACTTATCTCGAGACATGCCCATAGGGTTATCACACATGTTTTATTATCCCAACATCGAATGGTTAAATTTTTTTTTCTGATTCTAACTATAGTTAACCTCTATTTTTATACATTATCATTACATAATGTTTTTGAAATATGTATATAATTTATATAAAAAAATTCCCAAATATCGAAGTAGTCTAGTGCCTTTGAAAACATTGAAACATAAAAAATGATACACAAGAGAGATACATTTTCCACCAAAATGTTCCTCATCTCTGTCATACTTCATAGAAATATAATACAAAATCCATATCATCCTATCATGGGGAAGTAAACATAATAAGGAGAGAGATCAAGTGCTCAGTAAGGGTAAACAATAAAAATACATAAGAATAATCCAAATAATAAGGGTATGAAACATGACTTTGAAAATATAAGTTCATATCATGTATATTTAATATCAAATACATGAATCATGTCATAAAGATATACAATTCAAAAGAAAAGAAATCATATGGATATAAATAATATTATTAATAGATGTATAAATTATTAATAAAACAAGGAATTTTGAAATAAACAAAATCATATAATATTATTTCCCTAGTATCCATTACATCCCTACCAAGACTATATTAGTAAAATCAGATAACTTACCATAACATCTTGGAAGTCATGGTTCACCCTAGTGTCCATATTAGTAGCATTATTTCACTACTTTTACAATCTTGGTAGTCATGGATCATTCCCATTACCATCTCAGTAGTCAAGGCTCACTCCATAGATTATCGTTGGCAATATCATCGGATAAAAATTATAACCCAATGCATTGGGGGAAGATATATGTACCACCCATCTCATAATGAATGCATACAAATATTTTTGAAATGATCATAAATAGTCATGTCATTACCCAAGAAATGAAATGTGTATTATAAAAAAGAAATCATATCATAATCTATGAAAAACATAGGTTTCATAATCATTTCATCATAAACATAACTGTTGAACCCTCTGGAAGAATTTTGAATTCTTCCTATGATTGCTGTTTTAATAATCACAAATCATCAATTACTTAATCGGGTTGGATTTCTCATAATCACAATCTCTTAACGAATCTGTCTATATTGGTTGGATCATGTTTTTATCTCCTTGTTATTGATTTAAAAGTATTCTGGAAGTCCTCTGGATCAAAGGACTACGGTCGCACTGATCCATATCAAAGGACAACGGTCGCACTGATCCATATCAAAGGACAATGGTCGCACTGATCCATATCAAAGCACAACAGTCGTACTGATCCATATCAAAGGAAAACGGTCGCACTGATGCTGATCGAATGAGTCACCAGAGATGTATCACCGATGATAATCAAATGAGTCACCGAAGATGTATTACCGATGCTGATCGAATGAGTCACCGAAGATGTCTCACCGATGCTGATCAAATGAGTCACCGAAAATGTATTACCGATGCTAATCAAATGAGTCACCGAAAATGTCTTACCGTTGCTGATTGAATGAGTCACCGAATATGTCTCACCGATTCTGAACAAATGAGTCACTGAAGATGTATCACCGATGCTGATCGAATGAGTCACCGAAGATGTCTCACCGATGCTGATCGAATGAGTCACCGAAGATGCCTCACCGATGCTGATGACCCACCGATCACTTGAAACACTGATAGTCATAAACAGCTATTTGAATTACTTTATCTTTATTTAATCTAACCAACGGTCATATTAGGAATATTTTAATTGCTCTGTCATTTATTTAATATGTGCTGTCGGATGTCAAGAAATCGTACCTCGTACCTGCAAAAAGGAAATCATATCTTTTGCCGGAGATCATGCTTTAAAAGAAGGATGTCGTTGTCAAGCTCAAAGTGAGATACACGCTCGCGTATACACACGAATAGATAATAGAGTTGAACACATGTTGTGAAGAGGTTGCAGCCACATTGAACAAGGATAAGGAAAATCTTCAAGCTATCAATGAAAGGTCAAGCTGTGAAGACAGTGAGAGTGAGTCTGACAGTGATGTTGATATGGCTCACATTGGTAGAAGGATTAAGAAATTTTATAGGAAGAAGAAATTTTTCAGAAAGAAAAACTACAAAGGTAAGTATGACAACAAGGGACATTGGAAAAATGATTGGAAGAAATCTGATAAATCAGATGAAGTTGTCTGTTATGAGTGCAAAAGGAAGGGACACATAAAAGAAGACTGTCCAAAGCTGAAATACAAGAAGAAGTATGAATACAAGGATAAGAAGTATAAGAAAGACATGAAGGCTACTTGGAGTGCTTCTGAGGACAGTTCTAGTGAATCTGATGTCTCTGAAACTGAACCCAGAAACAAGGCAAACATGTGCTTTATGACAAATGCTGTTGAGGTAACTTCCGAAACTCCTGCTTCTAATTCATATTATTCTGGAGATGATTCTGAATGTGATAACATGTCTAAATCTTACCTATTTGAATATTGTGATATGTTAGAAGAAACCTGTAATGAGATGATAGACAAATACAAAGGTTTAAAGAAACAGTACGCTTTAACTCTTAAACATATATTTGATCTTGATATTGAAATGGAAAAGAATGTTTAGTTGCTTAAAGAGAACACTAAACTAAAATTATCCAATGAGCAACTCAAGAAAGACTTAAAGAAATTTATAAATGGTAATGATACTCTTACTCAGATTCTAGGTAAGAAAATAGAACCTAGATACACTACTGGTATAGGATACCAACCTGGACAAAGGAAGATTACCAGAACTAGATTCATTCCGAAATCTGGACAGAATGTAGCTAGATTTGTAAATTGTTATGCTTCAACGAGTTATATTCATAGTTATGGATCTAATAAGATTTATCTTCCCAAATATTCTGATTCTAGAAATTATATGAGACCCATTAGACAAATCTGGGTACCTAAAGTATTAATGGCTAACCTGTCTGGAAACAAGAAGATCTGGGTACCAGAATCATTTCCTATCAAAATTTGTTTTGTAGGGAACCTGCATAAAGAGCTTCTGTAAAAATACCTGGTACTTGGAAAGTGGATGTTCAAGACATATGTCAGGAGACTTCTCATACTTTAAAATCTTAGTCCGAGTTGATGGAGGTTTTTTCACGTTTGGTGATAATTCTAAAGGGAAAATCATCGGCTTAGGCCAGATTGCTAATACTAACTCAGTACTAATTTCTAAAGTTTTATTTTTTGATGGACTTAATTAAAATTTGTTAAGTATTTCTCATTTATGTGATGATGGTTTTTATGTTAAAATTGAAAATGTTTCTTGCAATGTTTTTAACTTTAAAAATGTTTTAGTGTTTTCTACTTTAAGAAGTGAAAACGTTTATGTTGTTGATTTAAATTCTTTAGCTATGAAAAATATTACTTGTTTAAATGCTTTTCATAAAGAGTCATGGCTTTGGAATAGAAGATTAAGACACTGTAATGTGCATTCACTTAGAAAACTTGCTAGGAAGAACTTAGTTAGAGACCTACCCAAACTTGAATTTCCAGCAGTCAAAGTTTGTAATCCCTGTCAAAAGGGAAAGCAACATAAAGATTCTTTTAAATCAAAGAAAGAAGTGTCAACTTCTCAACCACTCGAGTTGGTTCACATGGATTTATTTGGACCTTCTAGAGTTTCTAGTTTAAATGTGAATCATTATGTCTATGTTCTTGTAGATGAATTTTCTAGATATACTTGGGTATACATTCTAGCTCACAAAAGTGAATCTTGTTCTTACTTTGTTAAATATTCCAAGTCTGTAGAGAACCTCAGTGGACTTAAGATTAAAACCATAAGAAGTGATTATGGTCGTGAGTTTGAAAATCATGAGTTTGAATCTTACTAATCACACAGTGGCTATAGTCACAATTTCTCTTCCCCTAGGACACCTCAACAGAATGGTGTAGTAGAAACGTGGAATAGAACCCTGCAAGAAATTTCTAGAACTATGCTTAATGAGTATGACCTACCCGTTTACTTTTTGGCTGAAGCTATAAATATAGCTTGTTATGTTCTTAATAGAGTCTTGATAAGACCTGTTCTTAAGAGGACCCCTTATGAGTTATGGAACCATTGGAAACCTAAGGTTAACTACTTCAATGTTTTTGGCTACAAAGTCTTTATTCGTAACACTAAAGATAATCTTGATAAGTTTGAATCCAGGAGTGATGACAGAATTTTTCTAGGTTACTCAACTTCCAGTAAAAACTATAGAGTTTTCAATAAGAGAACCAAATGTGTGGAAGAATCTGTTCACATCAAATTTGATGAAACTGATCCACATGAACCTAAGACCTCTCTTGAAAATCTTGAAGATGATCTCTCTGGTTTTAACCTTAATGATAAAAACAGTGGACCTGTAGTTAAAACATCCAGTTCTGGAAACATTCCAGACCCTGCTTCTGTTGAACCTCAACCTGTATATGAACTTGAAATCTCAAGCCCTACCTTTTCAAGACCAACTAGGATTCTAAAGAACCATCATTTAGATGATGTTGTAGGAAATCTTGATAGAGGGACACAAACTAGATCTTATCTTAGAAATCATGTTGAACATCAAGACTTCTTGTCACAGCTAGAACCTAAAAATATCAATGATGCTATCAATGATGAATTTTGGGTAATGGCTATGCAAGAGGAACTAAATCAATTTGAAAGGAACAAAGTCTGGAAATTAGTAGAAAGACCTAAGGACACTATAACCATAGGCACAAAATGGGTGTTTAGAAACAATGTTGATGAATCTGGAAACATCATTAGAAACAAAGCTAGGATAGTTGCACAAGGTTACAATCAAGAAGAAGGAATTCAATAAGAGGAAACCTTTGCTCTTGTAGCTAGATTAGAAGCTATTAGGATCTTACTTGCTTATGCATCACATCTGAATTTCAAGTTATATCAAATAGATGTGAAAAGTGCTTTTCTAAATGGTTATATTGTTGAAGATGTTTTTGTATAACAACCACCTGGTTTTTCAAATCCTCTTCTTCAAAATCATGTTTTTAAACTTTCAAAAGCTTTATATGGTTTAAAAAAAGCTCCAAGAGCTTGGTACGAAAGACTTTCAAACATTCTTATTTCAAAAGGATTTACAAAAGTAATAGCAGATCCCACTCTTTTTATAAAAAGGATCTCAAAAGATGTGTTAATATTACAAATCTATGTTGATGATATTATTTTTGGATCTTCTAAAAATTCTTTATGTACTAAATTTTCACAGGTTATGAAAAATGAGTCTGAAATGAGCTTAATGGGAGAGCTTAAGTATTTTCTTGGGTTTCAAATTATTCAAACTAAAGATGGAATTATTCTAAATCAAAGTAAATATAATAAGGATTTATGAAAACATTTTGGTTTGGATAGTATTAAGGAAAGTGATATATCTATGAGTACCACCTGTAAATTGGATATAGATGAAACTGGTAAACCAGTAGATCAAACTAATTACAGAGGTATGATTGTGAGTTTACATTATCTTTCTGCTAGTCAACCAGATATTATGATTAGTGTGTGTATGTGTGAAAGATTTCAAGCTAATCCTAAAGAATCACACTTACTGGCTGTTAAAAGGATTTTTAAAAATCTTAAGTATACCGTGAATTTATGTTTGTTTTATCCAAAAGGACAATCATTTGACCTAACTAGTTATTCAGCTGGTGACTTTGCTTGATGCATGTTAGATAGGAAAAGCACATCTGGAACATGTCATTTACTTGGAAAATCGCTAGTATCATGGTGTAGTAAGAAACAGAACTTAGTTGCAATGTCTACAGCTGAAGCAGAATACATCACTGCTAGTAGTTGCTGTGCGCAGATTCTGTGGATGAAACACACCTTATTGGACTATGGATTTGATTTTAAACAAGTTTCAATTAACTGTGACAATACTAGTGCGATTAACATATCTAAGAACCCTGTGTCTCACTCTAGAACTAAGCACATTGATAGAAGACATCACTTTCTAAGAGATCATTATCAAAAAGGTGATATTTCTCAAAAATTTATTAGTTCGAAACATCAATTAGATGATATTTTTACAAATCCTTTATGCTCTGAAAGAATGAATTTTATTGAACAAGAATTATGTATGATCGATCTGTGAAACCGATCTGTGAAACCGATCTGTGAAACTGATCTGTGAAACTTATCTGTGAAACTGATCTATGAAACGGATCTGTGAAACTGATCTGTGAAACCGATCTATGCAACTAATCTGTGAAACCGATCTGTGAAACCGATCTATGAAACTGATCTGTGAAACTGATCTGTGAAACGAATCTGTGAAACTGATCTGTGAAACCGATCTATGAAACCGATCTGTGAAACCGATCTTTCTTTATATTACATTTTATTTTGTGATTAATTAACTACTTTTATCTTTATTATGGGAACCCTAAATGATGAAATAAATGATATGTGACTATTCCTATTCCCCAAACTGTCGACCATTCATTTCTTTCCCGCCAAACCTTATTTTCTCTCTTCTCCTCAACTTCGAACCTTCGAACTCCTGCTTTCCCCGGAATCATAAAATGGCTAAGCAGAAGAGACCGAGAAAAGGATCAGAAAAGTCCTGAACCGTCAAAGCTTGCTTGAGGCGAGTCGAGTAGTACCACTCAAAGATCAGTAAATCCGAACCTGGAAACTCGGATTGTTGCTGTAGAAAAGGAAGTCAGTTCCACCTGGCTTTTGACAAGTGTGTCGCTATTGTTACAAGTTTTAGATTCGCAGGGATGGAAAGTATGGTTCTCAGAAAACACTCGTGTATACTACCCAAAGCTAGTGCATGAGTTTTATATAAATCTGCAAGTTACTTTATATGGTGTCGAGGCTTCCAGAATGTCTTCGGTAGTGAAAGGAAAGAAAATATCTTTTTCGTCAAAACAATGGGATGAATGTTTGAATGTACCCCACGAGTGTCGGTATGAGGATTATGCTGGAAACATTCCTCCAACCACTGAGTATTTCTATTTTGAGTTAGCATTAGAGCTTTTGACTGGAAACAGAGAGTCAAGGAGAATCATAGCATCAGAGCTGGACGGTGAATGTAGACTTCTCATTAACTTTATTCAGCACCAAATTTTCTCCAGGAAAGGAGATTTTTCTACTGTAAGATACCAGGATGTTTTTCTGTTGTTTCTACTAAAGACCCATGAGAAGGTCAATTTGTGTAGATATCTAATGGTGCACATAGCTGGAATGGTGAAACCTTATATGAAAGCCACTGCCCTGTTCTATCCCAAAATGATCTCTGCTATGTTAAAAAGTCTGGAATGTGATGATGAAGCTGATGAGATAGCTAAATCTGATAGTGATTTTTATATTACCAAAGAGATTTGTAAACGGATGATGATAAACTGGAACCCATGGAAAAATGCTGGGTTGCTGATGAGTACAAGTTGTATGAATCCTACAATCCCACTGATCATGGAAAGAGGCTAAAGTGTTTGAGAGACCCTGGATTGAAATCGGATGAGGAACCAATTTATTCTGATGACGAAGAAAAAGTAAATGTTGAAAGGAACAAAGACACTGAAGAGACTAGTAAACAAGGGATAGAAGATACTGAAACAGAAGAAAGAAGTATGTCACCTCCTGATAATAGGAGTGATCCTGATACTATGAGTCTTAAGAGACGAATAGACTTTGGACCTGCTAGTCCACCTTTACCCTTACCTGAATCAGAACCAGTTCTTGGTGATGAAGAAGCCAGTGACACTGAAGTATCTAACAGTGACGTTTCTGTGAAGAATGTAAATGAGAATGGAGATGATGATGATGATGATGATGATGATGATGGTGATGGTGATAACCGACCAGTGGATGGTCTTGCTGTACCTCAGACAGAAAAAAAATCAAACTGTACCAGAAACAGATGCCAATGGCAAGAGAGAATCTCTTAAAAACAGTGGAAAAACTAGTTATGATAAACCAAAATATACTCTGTGTGCTGATGTCTGGGATTATTACCTTGGTTTTGGTGTTTTGGGTTTAGAGTATTCTGAGGAAGAAGAAGAAGAATCAGAATCTACTGCGGTTATGATGGAAATCCAACCAGTTGGGGCAAGGTCTGCTCATGTTGTTGATGCTGCTGGTGCTCATCTACCTAGTTCTACTGTCTCTCAGTCTGATTTTGAGAAGTTAAAAAGGGAGTTGCTTACTGCTGTGAGAGACAGAGTTAGAGAAGAAATTTCAAAGGCTATTACACCAGACCTGTCCAATACTGGTGAGTTTATTGGCAGACACATAACCTCTCTAAATCAGATTCTAAAGGATTTAAAATCTGGGTTAGTTTCTTTATCCAACTAATTTAGATCCACCATCTCTGGTATGATGGAAGTGTTGCGGAATCTGATTGAACATCTTAAGAAGTCTGATCTGTGAAATTTGAAGGCTGAGATAACTTAGATAGTTTCTCAAGCCAGTACAGCCAAAGTAACCAAGATCACTACTCATGAGCTAGAGGCTCTGAAGCAGTTTGTGCATGATGAATTGGCTGCCATCAGGCAAGTTCTTGATTTGGACTCGTTGTGGAAGATGAAGGAGCACAATGATCACATTCATAAGATGGTAACAGTATATTCAGCAGATGCCACTAAAGATCAAAGAGAAATCAAGGAAAAGGTTGATCACTACTTTTCAAAAATCTATACCAAGCATGAGATGACCGCGAATTTCAAAGTGATGGCTGAAAATCTGAGACTACCTCTAGTAACTCAAGCTTTAAAAACTCAAGTTCGACAGTTGCAAGATTTTACTCCAACCATGGAACGATTCATGGAAAATAAGGATGATTTTGAGAAGGCTATGCAGTATGGTGCAGAGGTTATTCAGAATTTCATAAATCTTTTGAAGCCTTATATGAATGCACAAGCCATTGTCGATGTGCTACCTACTGCTGACCCTCTAAGTGCCTCTGATGTTGCTCCAAATCAGATCTCTGTTGCTCAAGCTCTCTCTCATCTTCGACCAGTTCCTCAACAATCTTCTCAACCAGCTCCAACAGCTCCACAGCAAATTTCGGTGACATCCTCTCCTCCAACCTCCAGAGTTTTTTTACCACCGTTTCAAATTCGCCCAGTTAAACCTTCCTCCAGGCCTTCCAACTTACCCACCATTGATCCATCGGACAAGGGAAAATCCCCTATACACCCCCAGTAACAGTTGTGCGTTGTTGTTGATAGGATGAACCCTGTTTTGATTGTACTATGATGTATTATGAACTTTATTCTCTTTTCTTTTTATTCTCATTGCTGCTGTCTTTTAATCTCTTCTTTATCTGTTTTCCCTCCTTTTTGATTATCCCAAAGGGGGAGAAATATGTATCTCTATGGATCCATGGGAGATATGGAGGAGATTTATATCTTTGTATGGCAATGCTTGCATAAGTACTTAACAGGCCTAATTTTAGGGGGAGATTTATATCTCATTTTTTTATTCTTATTATGTCATATTATTGATGATATATTATATTTATTAATGGATAAGCTGTATGATTGGCTAAGAGTTGTGATTATCAAAATGGGGGCGATTGTTGAACCCTATGGAAGATTGTTGAATTATTTCTATGATTGCTGTTTTATTAATCACAAATCATCAATTACTTAATCGGGTTGGATTTCTCATAATCACAATCTCTTAATGAATCTGTGTATATTGGTTGGATCATGTTTTTATCTCCTTGTTATTGATTTACAAGTATTCTTGAAATCCACTGGATCAAAGGACAATGGTCGCACCGATCCATATCAAAGGACAACGGTCACACCGATCCATATCAAAGGACAATGGTCGCACTGATCCATATCAAAGTACAATGGTCGCACCGATGCTGATCGAACGAGTCACCGGATATGTCTCACCGATGATGATCAAATGAGTCACCGAAGATGTCTTACCGATGGTGATTGAATGAGTCACCGGAGATGTCTCACCGATGCTGATCAAATGAGTTACCGAAAATGTCTTACCGATGCTGATCAAATGAGTCACCGAAAATGTCTTACTGATGCTGATCGAATGAGTTACCGAAGATGTCTCACCGATGATGATCAAATGAGTCACCGAAGATGTATCACCGATGCTGATCGAATTAGTCAACGAAGATGTCTCACCGATACTGATCGAATGAGTCACCGAAGATGTCTCACCGATGCTGATGACCCGCCGATCACTTGACACACTGATAGTCATAAACAACTGTTTGAATTTCATTATCTTTATTTAATCTAACCAACGGTCATATTAGGAATATTTTAATTGATCTGTCATTTATTTAATATGTGTTATTCGATGTCAGGGAACCGTACCTCGTACCTGCAAAAAGGAAATCATATCCTTTTCCGGAGCTCGTGCTTTAAAAGAAGGATGTTGTTGTCGAGCTCAAAGTGAGATACACACGCGCGTATACACACTAATAGATAATAGAGTTGAACACGTGTTGTGAAGACGTTGCAGCTGCACTGAACAAGTGAAGAACAATCAAGCTGGTGTAAATAAAGAAAGACGTATGAGCTTACAAGAAGATCACCTACAATCGTGCGTACCAGAGAAGAGTTGAGAACAAAAAGAGAACATCAACTCAACAGCTTCTTCAACATTCTCTGAACCTGGAAGTCAAGGAAACAAACGATACTCTGTTTTCCAGACAGAAACCAGAAGAGGACTCAGAGCAAATTATGATCAATCAAAGGAGTCCAGAACTGCACGACAATCACTAGAGCCATTTCTAAACTCTAAATATTTTCTCTGTGATTTTTCTTTTTACATATTGAGCAGTGTGTGTTTTATGCTGTATTTTACACACACACACTGTCTCATGTACTCTAACTGGAGGATTTGTAAATCCACGCTCAATACTCTTACATTGTTTATTTCTCACTGGGATAGTGGTAGAAGTCGTGTGACCTAGACAGCTAGTTGCTGTTGTGTTTGTTCCCACGAATAACTGTGGTAGAGGTCTTGGAACTGGACAGCTGGTTGCTGTTGTTATCCCCGATCCAGGGTGTGGATCATATTTTTATAAAATCTTTTGAGAGGACTAAGTCTCGGCTTGAGACTGATCCTCTTGGTTATATCTGTTGTGTTATATCATTCAAATTTATTCTTTTATTCCGCTGCTAATCTCTTTAAAACCAAAACTGTTTTAAAGTCACTTTGATAATTAAATTCGCAAGTGTTTATATCAGTTGTAAATCAGTAAGTCGGTTTCAAAAGTTAATCAACCTTTTTGTTTTGATTAACTAGGAAATAATCAATCCCTCGAGAACCCAACAGAACCATTATTTGATATAAATTCACTACAGTTTAATTCAGTATTTTATTTGGGGGTTTTAAGAAAAAGTTTTTAAAATAGAAATTTTAATTGGAACTCAATTCACCCCCTCTGGAGTATCCACTCCAACCAACAATAACCAATGGAATGAATAGGGTTTCAAATGAATATAACTCATGAAAGCGAAACATTTTTAATAATAATCATGAAATAAAAAAAATCCATTCAGAGGATGAATGTGATTGGAAACATTCAATTATTTCAAAACAATTAATGAGTAACAAAAATGGATTTTATATTTGATAGAAAAAATCTTGAACAATCATTTAAAAACTTTTATTGGGTAAAATTTTATTTCCACATTGATAAATTCTTTTCAAAACATATATCCATTTAAAATCCTTTTTCCTTAAAAATTATTTTCAAAACATATTTTGTATTCATTTAAATAAATGAATCTTTTTTAAAATCCTTTTTACACGGAAATGGGATTTAGAGATAAGTTGAAATAATTTTGTATCAAATTTCTAGAAAAACATTATTGACTTCAATATATTTATGACTGATGATAGATATCATCATATATTTCATAAAATCATTATATTAATTACAAAAGAGTAAAAAGGGTCCTAATACATGATAATATCATGAATAACCATAGGAAAAAAATCCTGAATTTTCATGAGAGATGGATAATGAGATATCATTAATAAAAGTATAATGATAAACATTCTTGAAAAGTGATGATATTGTTTCTATAAAAATTTATCACAGGGTATGATGAGATCATACTCTCTATTAATGAAATGGAAATTGCATTAACCTTAAAATGTAAGAACCTAGATCTCTATTTTTTAGGTATGAATTTTCAATTTAGGTTGTTTTAAAAAATTAGGAAAAGGGAATGTTTTTTTGTACACACCATGAACTCAGTTTCCGCGTTTAGCAATGTACAAGCCATGCAATGGCAGAATACGTGGTGGTGTGGGTGACTTGGAAGGTAGCCAATTGTGGGGATCTTTTGAGGCACATACACGTTTTTTACATTAAATGAACTTGCTATGTAATTTTTTTATATTTGATAAAATAGAGAAAGGTCGCATATCATATATAGAAAACTCGTCTTGTCATTGTGTTTCCTACATGATTGATATGTACGGCTGAAGAACATCAATATCCTCCCATACCTCCATTTGAGTTCTGATTGAGATGAGGCTGGGTGTGTTGGATTCCTACCGGTGAGTTCTCTCTTCTACCAGTGACACTATTCAAGCTTCCTACACTTTCATGAGTTGTACAATGATTTTTTTTAACCCCTATCATAAATCTATAATGTTCTAGGGTGATTCAAGGGATTACATTCAAAAGTGTTCTTCATATAAAATCGGGGTATGTGGTTTCTGACTGTCTATGATTTTCATTGTACTATACATGCATAAATTATCGAATACCCATGTTTGGGGTATTTCATGTTTTGGAATTAAAATTTTTTTAAGGCATGATATGGTTTGATTGGTTTATTTAGGGTTTTTTCCTATGCATGAGATTTTATAATGTTGTTATGTGACACCCCATGTGAGCATTTCCTTCATTAGTTGCTTATGGTTGTTTGGACAAGGTTTCTTATGAGTCATACCTTGTTTCCATGCCTTGAAATTTATAGGATGTATTTGATTGACTATATAAATTTCATGTGTTATGATTGTGAATGTTAGACATGTAGTAGTTATATATTACATTTCATGCTTTGATATGATATGTGCGATGATCTTCCAATGGACGATGAAATCCTTGGACTTGGTAAACTGTGGGGCTTTCAATGTTTATTTACATAGGACTTTGAGATCCTTGGTGTATTTTTTAACCCAGGGGATATTGACCCTGAGAGCTAACTAGTGGTAATTTATGAATTATTTATACTATGTGGACCCATGGGGTATTGACTGTTAGAGCTTCCCTGAGGTCAGATACAAATTATATATGTTATATAGACATTGGGTATTGACCACAAGAGATAGATAAAAGGTTGTTATCATTACTCTATGATATGTGGGACCATAGGGGTTAGACCGTGAAAACATTCCCAAAAGTTCAGTTGAGGATGATTGAATGTTTTTCATGAGTCATTCACACCAACGAACAATCATGGACTCGGTCTTACATGGTTGTTTATATGGTCTTCTAAGATGTCTGTTGTTACTATTACATAGACTTATACAAAGCATATGCTAGATTTTGGGATTATGACTGAAAATTATTTTTTTTTATTGAAAAAGGAGAAAAACCGAGGGGAACAATTCACGGGGGGCGAAAAAAATGAAGACCAAGTGCATCCTTTCGGATCACATTAACACACTCACACGGGAGGGAATTCAGACTGTCGAAAACAAGCAGGGTCTCCTCCGGCCTTCCCCCACTAGCCAAAACATCTGCCGCAATAGTTAGGGACAGATCTTTTGGTGGTTTCCTTCTACGAGTCATCTGACAGCCTATTTGGGTCATCATTTTAGACCCAAACAAATTATATTATTGCATGTATATACAAGGGATGGAATCATTCTTCATAGGGTAATTGATTGTTGTTTGATCTCGCGGTCATATGACCAAATTTAGGCTTCTGATGCAGTTGGAGTTTCTTGTATTCTGTATTCATGTTTCAGTATTGTATTGATATCATTTTGAAGTTTTTGTTGGAATTAATAGATACATGTAACATGGATCATTTATTTATAACTATGCTGTAGTTTTTTTATAATATCAGTCATCCGTTGATTACTTTTTTGTATGGTATTATTACTTCTGATACTGTTTATTATTTGTTATTTCATTGTGTATACTCTTCTAATGAGGGCATAGTTTCTCCTATTATCTTACATTGGCCATCACTGCTAGTGGGATGCCTCTAGAATTTGTGGAAATGCGTCTGAAGTCATCTGACCAACCGGGTGCGGGGAACCTATAGTTGATAATAAGAACATGGATGTTACTATATGGTATAATAAAAATTTCTTTTATTATTTTTCAAAATATTTGAATCCTATAGATAGGGATATGAAGGAATATGTATTTAATAATAATATATGGTTGGGAATAGCTAAACCATGTACATGGAAAAGAGAATGAGGGCATAGTTTCCCCATTATCATAAATTGGCCCTCACTACTAGTCGACATCCTCTAGCATTTCGGGAAATGTGCCTAAGGTCAACTAACCTACCGGGTACGGGGCACATTTGTTCGATAACAAGAACTGAGATGTTACTATGCGATATAAGAAGAGTTTCTTTTCTAATTTTTCTTACTATTTAAATTTTATAAACAGTATAAGAAGCAGTAATATCATAAAACAACGTAAGCAATGAAAGACTGATAGTATAAAAAACAAAAACATATATATAAATAAATGATGCATGTAAACATTATACCCATTATCATACATTGGCCCTCACTACTAGTCGGAAGCCTATGGAATTTGGGGAAATTCTCCTGAGGATATCTAGTCAACCGGGTTCTGGGAACCCTTGGTCGATAACAAGAACTAGGATGTTACTATGTAGTATAAGAGGAGTTTCCTTTGTGCTTTTTTCTTACTATATGAATATTATAGCTAGGGATATGTTTGAATAGGTAGTTGGTAATAAGATATGGTTTGGATTAGCAAAACCATGTTCATGGAAAATCCATGTTACCTAAAAAATTAAATTTCTTCAGTTTTGCAATTGTTATATTTGAGTTGATTTCACCAATGTGTGATTTAATCATTATGTGCTGTTATCATTGAAATTATAGAGGTTCTATACCGATTTCAACAGATTGGTATGATTTTATTCCATCTCAGACATCATATATGAACATGATAAAGATCACATGTCATGCATTCTTGTCGTGCCATTTATGGTGCATTACTGCTTGATTGATGTTGTGATAGCTGTTGTGCTAGATATCCATGATGTTGTCATAGATGTATTCATATAATACGTGATATTTTGATTGGGTATTATAATATGTAATGATTCATTTATATGGACTCAAAACATTGGTCTCTGAGGTTTTATTGGCCCTCTTGCATTAGAATTTGGTGGATCGTGTTTGAAATTTAAACGAATTTTTCCAAGTTATGATACATAAAAGGATTAAAAGAGTTGATTTACGGGAGTATGGACTCTCACAGGTCGGAATGTTTCATCAAATGGACAAAATATTATGTTTTGAAGGGTTCTGAAGAAGTTTCATAGGCCTACTGTCCTGCAACCAAAACAACAAGGTCTGTGAGGTTATGAACACACACCATTTATTCATCTACTCTGGAAGAAACAACCATTCTTAAGTACACACTATGTTGTTCTTGATTGTGGTAATGACTATCTGAGTAGAGACATGAGGTTGGGAAAATTTTGAATGTACACACCATGTCCCATTTATGCATTCCGTGTAGAGACAACCATGTATCCGACCGTGTGACTAATGGTACTGGAAATTACGAACATAATTGTTACATGTCATGTTTTGGGTGAACACGCTATGTAGTGTTACCGAGGAGGGAGCCATGCAGTTCTTTTCATTTAGACATACGTGTACAAGAGGTAGGATTCAAGTACATGTTGTGTCTCATGATGAAAATTACATTTGAAAGTGTATTACACAACTAGTATTGGTAGAGAAACACGCCATGTTAAAATCTTATTGGAAAATGTCGTGTAGAGTTTATGCATGCCATCTAACCCATTTTTTTAATACTTGAATTACTTCATTCTCATGTTCAATTATTACAGTTCTATGTTTCTGTCCTTTATAATCTTTTACTGAGTTGTGCACCTGGCCTTGTAGAGTCATTCCACCAAGACACCCACTGTTTGTATTCCATGTGTAGGGAGACTACTAGACACCAGATATACTATATTAGGGATTAACATTAGATCCTCCCATCATTCCTTTATTTGAACCATATGTTATAACATATGTAGGTGGAGACACACTATTATGTGATGCCTATTTGAGGATGTTACAGACTTTTCTGGGAGGACGACATCTTTCCCCGTCTTTGGCAGAGATGACTTGAGTGTTCTAGTAGAATCATGGTCCATTTTTAACTCTGGATGTAGGGCCATAGGCTACATAGTCATGGTTGGAGGTCATGCTTACCATATTTGAGAATCTAGAGATTCCTATGAAGAGGAGGGTGAAGCTTGATACATACATTCATTGTGATTCTGCCAAGAGATGTTGGGAAGTTATATCATGAGCAGGAAAACATCATGATATGGGTTTGGAATAGTTTTTAAGAAATTATATGACTGCTTCTACCATAAGTCATTGAGGTGTGATTGAGAATGAGTGTTCATGTATTTTGATCGGGGTGCTATTTCAATGATTGATTAATATTCATGATTTACAGAGCTTCATCGCTTCTCAATGATTCTGGGATGTGATGATTTATCATTAGATATGAAATTTAAGGAAGACCTCATGTATGACACCTGATTGCTGGTGAATGTCTTCAAGCTGACTTCAGTGACTGAAATAGTGATTTGGGAACTGATTACTGAGCTCAATCTGAGGTAGTTGGGAGCTGTAATCCAAGGAGGTTCAACATCCAAATTTTTAAATCATTCACATTACAGAAGGAAGAGCTATAAGGAATGTTCGCGATGTGATTCTACTATATAGGATGTTCATATATGTTTCCTGGTGAGGTTCTACCTATGCGGAAAGAGATAGACCATGGTATCGTATTTCCTGAGAGACCCATTTGAGTGAAAATCTTGTAGAAATATGGGTCATGTTAAAAAAAATCCAAATTATCTCACTAACAACTAGTGAGATGGGATATTTTATGACTCCACGTATAGGACAGGGGAATCCAATTCATCGTTAGTCAAGAAACTATAGTTTGTTAGGTCATTCAGGGTGAGGATTTAGTCATGGTCATGATAGCCAGATAACATGTTTTCAGAAATTGTAGTGTGGATCATCTCAGGGTATCTATGTAGGGTTGTAGGGATTCTATATAGGTCAGACATTTTCAATAGAATATACCCATAAAGAGCAACATCCCAAACCCTCTTCAGTTAGAGGTACAATTCTTGTTCCCTTTGATTTAGATGCTATTATTTTTAATATGGGTCTTCCCATAGTTTTAATTCCATATCTATTATGTAGATCTTCTGACTTTGTATCTTTATAGATGATGATGGTATAATTCAAGACACTTCATTGGGGATTAGAAGGACTAGTGTACATCAGTGAGAGAAGTGACCTCTTAATGTTAGTGGGTGTTACTTCTTATGGGACCATTATGTAATAGATATGACATGATTCTATTCAATTCTTGGAATTGAATGGTTGGTCTCTTCTCATTCCACTGTTGACTTCTATCACTGTTGGGTGAATTTCACGTCACCAGTGAGGGGATCATTTCCACATAGTGATGAATGGGATGTATAGGTGAGAAAAGCTGGACCTAAGCATCCTGGGCCGGGAAGAATCACATCCAATATTTTTAGTTTAAATCTAGATTATCAGGTGAATTCTTAGATGTAATTTCATCTAGTGGTGTATTGTTTCAGTGATTTCTTTCCCGAGGAATTTTCAAGGATACCACAAGAGAAAGAAGTGGAGTTCTCTACTGATCTAATGCCAATAGAATCAATGGCTTCCATTAATCTGTATAATATTTATCCACTAGAGTCACAGGTTCTCAAGAAGCAGTTATAGGAGTTATAGGTAATGGTTTTTAAGTAACCCACTTCTTCTCTTTGTGGTTCACCTATTCTTTTAGAAAATATGTAAGACAATACCCTCATAATTTTTCTGGATAATCAGAAGCTGAACTTGTTGATATTCAAGGACTGATTTTACTTATTAAGGATTGATGATCCCTTGGATCCGCTTCTAGGATACTGAGCGTTCTTGAATATTTACATGAGATCCTTTTATTATCATTTTCTCATTTAACTATCAGATATATCTCTTGGAGCCTTTCAGATCAGGTATGGTCTATAAAAGTATTTGTTTATTTCGTTTAGTATTAATTAATAAAATGTAATAGCCCAAGATTTTATAAGATATATTATTTTTAATTTCTTTCATATCTTCTATTGTACGATACACCAATATTATATTGCACTATACGTAACACCGTATTATCATGCAGTATAGGCAACACTATTCTTAGATTGTGTTACACACAATTTCATGTTCGTTTGATAATAGTCATTCTATGCAACATTCTGTGTGTATATATATATATTAAATGTATAAAGGAAAAAATGGTTAGATTCTGTTATAATGAAACAAAAAAGGAGTCTTTCACTATACACAACCCTGACTTGGCTTGCATTACACGCTATCGCGACCTTCCTCGATAGCGTGTGTTGTATGCAATACCGGGTTTTACTAAACAACTATATATTATTATAATATTAGTATGAACTAGACGTCATGAATTGTATAAAATAAATTTTTACTTTTATAACATTATTATCCATCTTACACATTTTCTAGAACATGGTATAAGAACAAAATAAATTTTTCGGGTAAAATATGTATTTTTTAAAAAATGCAGTTTTGCTGCCTTTTGATGGCCCACCCATGTTAAATCTAGTTTTTTACATGTAATAAGTTAAATTTTACAAAATAAAATTATTCTCTGGAATCAGGATATAAAATTTTACCTTGGATAAATTTTTCATTTTATTCTGATAACTTTCATATTTTAATGTATAGTAAAAACACGCTATATTTTTATTAAAAACAACTTTTTTCATCGTAATAACTTATGTGGTTAAATTATAATATTTAATGGTTTTAAAGTATAAATATAATATATTTTTACCATTTACTATAATTTATTTCATTATCATTGATTTTACCATGAATTAATTGGTTAAATCAATTCAATCATTTGCAATGTTTTAAAGAAGAACCTGTTTTCTTTCAACAACGGGATTAATTTTAATTTAATTTCTGCAACTTTTATGTCATTAATTTGGAAAAATGGATTCCATATTTCGAATAAGTGGGTCTATATTGTTTTAATAAGATACTTTTTATTTTTGGGAATTATGAATAGTAACTACGGTAAATTTTATTTACCATAGTTAAAGGTAAGTCGGGTAACTAAGGGTAAATATAATATTATAAAATTATCCTAAAATATGCCAAAATTCTATTGGATGGATAAAAGTTGACCCACATCACTGAAGGGTTGGATTAGAATTATTTAATGGACTTTTGTCCATGAAAATAACTTAATTATTATTAAAACCAAAGAAAGTGACAACATGTCACTCTCTTAAATCTTATAAGTATATTAATTTTAATTTAGTGATAAACTTCATGAAACATCAAACATGAATAGTCTCCAGAAATCTAATGAAATTATCTATATCATAATAATTTATTTATAATTTTTACGGATTAAATAATTTTCATTAATTATGACACAATAGTGATGTAGAAAATTTTTTATCTAGTGAAAAATCAAGAATATAGTTTTTATTAAACTAATAGTGACCATAAAAAGGAACAAAACCCTGACCAAAACATATTTATCATGTAAATGTAAAACATAATCATCCAATGGTAGATATTTTGACCATTTGGAGCCTTATAAAAGTGATTATGACACCTATATTATTTTATTTTAAATGATGCCAAAGTTGTCACCTTCATAATTTAAAAAATATAACATTGTAAATATTGGGATTTTAAGATAATAAATTAGATTAAAAGTATTATTGTGAAAGGTAATAGATTTATTTTCATCATAAGATTTTTATTTTTAATTTTTATGCAACAAATAAGTATATTAAATAATTATACAAAAATATTGTAGTAATTATTTTATTAAGAGATAAACCAAATAAATGGATTTAAAAATAATAAAATTAATATTATATGAATTATTTATTGTGATACAATAATTTTCTAGTTAAATATGACCTTTTATGAATCTATTAATGCTTTTAATTCGAACATATCTTCTGTATATATTTTATTTAAATTCAAATAAATGAATAGTGTCAAATTGACACTATTGTTGTTTTATAAAAATAACATATTATAAAATTGTTTAAAAATCACAAAAATATTTAAAAATTTATAAATTTAAATTTATATGGTATAAAATTTTATAAAGTATCCAATTATGGAATATTCACAATAAATAAGTAATTATTTGTTATAATTTAAAATTTAGAATGTTATTACAACAAATAAAATTAAATAGATTAAATAAGGATATAACAAGTTGATAATGTTGAAAATAAATTCCTAACATGTATAAATTTTATTTCATGATGAGATTACAACCCTATTCCATATAAAATTCGAATATGAGTCATTTTTGGAGGTTTTTAACTGGGGTTAGATTTATTATAAATTAATATTTTTAAGATTTCCAAAGGTACCCCTCTCCCCCCTTATAAAAGGGCACCACCTCCCACTCTTACTCACACAACTTTGAGCCTTCAAGTTCGGCCAAAACCAGAAAATTTATCTATTCCACTTATCTAGAAACATCCTAGAGTTCCTGGTCTACTTTGAATAACAATCTTAGTTCCTTAAGAGAAGGTTTCAAAGAGGCGCATCAAAGAAGAGGTAATTTCTTCTACCGATTCTTTCAATCTTCTTTCTTATTCAACTTGTTCTTCTTTAGTTGTTTCCTTATAAAGTAATAACATCAGTATCAATAATATACTAATATGTTATCAAAAATATGATACAATCCCATTTCATCGTCTATCTATCCTACGGAAAATGAAATCACCGCCTGTGCGTACGTATAGAATACAATCTCCACACCATGGTGTAATCTATTTTCCACCACCACCATACATGGATGGGTATAATGGTGAAAGTAATAAATATATATGATTATTGTAAATTGAATTTGATTCTGTAATATTATACATACACTTTAATAAAATTCTATGATCATGGGAATGAAATCATCGCTCGTGCGTACACACGGAATACTGTCTCCACGACGCGATGAGATTCACTCTCCATGATAACCATTCAAGAATTATTATAAAGTATATATAATAAGTAATAATTAAATAAATGACATAATAATGATACGGGATTTATCTATATATATATTTATGTCATCTACTTAATTCCATTCAATTCAATAAGGAAACAAAAACAGCGTTCATGCATACGTACGAACTACCATCTCCATGAACGGTGTATTTATTTCCATTTATCGATCCATTATATATATGTATATTCTGAATATATATTATATATAAATCATGTTTTAAATTCTGGATGTAAGTAATCATTATCTAAGTAATCATATGAATAATTACAAGTTAAAACACAAACGAAAAATGAAACGATTTTACCCAAAACGCTACTTTAACATTAATTTACAAAAAAAATATGTAATATAAAGTCATAAGTGAACCCTATATGATATCATAACAATTAATATGATTCTGAAATAAGTCAATGACATTATTTAATTCATTATACAGGAGTTTCATATCCATATGAAACATATCGGACCTATGGTAAGGGATAATTAATCCAACCTCATTCTTATCAGAGATTGTTTATTTGTAAGTATTTACTGGGGTTATGATTATAATAAATGTCCATACGTTCACAAAATGTTTTCATTAAATGTTTGAATTTCTTCCATGTATGTTTAAAGTCATTTTTACCCTTTTCTACTTTTAACAGATCGTATAGAAGGAATATTTCTTTTATGAGGTACTTTTTTACTATTCCGACAAAAGTACGAGGAGATTGTTGTTTTTAACTTATACGGCATGAACGGATATTTACGGTTTTATAAAGCCTTATTGTCATGATGATTCCTACAAAATATTTCATGACTATTTTCAAAAAAAATCTTTTTCTTTTAAAATTTCATGATGTTTTGTGAAAAGAAATTGATTTTGAAAAAGAAATGTTATTTTTCTCAAGAATTCATTTCAAGTGTGTAATCAAAACCATTTTCCATCTAAGATGACATTATTTCATATGTGTATGTTTCAAGTATAAAGTCTCTATGATTTACATGGATTAAAGTTTCTATTTATGAAATGATATCCATTTCTTTTATATGGATTATGTGAAGATGGGATGATGTTTATGAAACCCATTTTATTCGTTGGGTTATTATGAATGATGTATGTTTATTTTGTCTCACAAGTAAGAATGATTTCATTATGAGATGGGTGGGAACTATATCTCCCTCCAATTCATTGGGTAATTATTTATATATCATGAGATAGACATGGCTGGAATGGCAAGTTAAACCAGTTCAGTAATACAGGACTGGAACGAGGAGTGAACTCGATTCAGAAAGGGACTTTGTCCACTAAGATAGTCTTGGCCGCAATGCCTTGGCTAATATGGAAATCATATCATGTGCTTAATGGTTTCCACAATTACATGTTTTATTCCCATTCAATTTTATCATTATTAATGTATATTTATGATCTATGCCTTACGTACTTCCATGTTTTATGTCATTACACAAGATTTTGATGTTTAAACATTATGTTTATGTTTTTAAGTTCAAATATATATGGTATGTTTTATTTTATCCATGCTTACCCTTACTGAGCATTTGATCTCACCCTTTTTATGTTTTCATTTCCCCAGGATATAAAGAACGGTTTTAGGTAAGAAAAAAAGGGTGAGATCTTTATGGGAGATGTTGAAGATCATTCACCACGATTAAGAGATTATGTTCCATGTTTCCAAAGACACTAAACTAATATGGTCCTTGTGTGTCTGTTTTTGTTATGTATTAAGTATTCCGCAAATGTAATGTAATGTCCATGTATGTCAAGCTTTGGGTCTCTGCAGTTGGTATCAGAGGAAAGTTTTAGTTAACCTTTGGAAACTAGGATGCGAAAACGTTAGTGAGATCCCTAGAGATATTTCTAAGGTATGTATAGGGATGGCCCTAAGGATACGTATATGTATAGGATATAGTTCTAGAACTACGGTAAAGATCTTAGAATTTAACCTAAGATGTTAGATATTGAGGGTGCTCCCCCTTTACTATGTTGTTTTCCCTAGCATGATTTCTTCCTTTCACACTATTCTTTTTGGTTTTTAGAAAATGGCTGGAAACATGATGATTCACGATAAAGGAGGATGTGGCAGACAATGGAATGATATTCTTCTTGAGAAACCAAATGAAATGGGATTTGGAAGTCCAAACATCGTTATTATTCCTAATCATCAATCTCATAATATGTTCAATAATATCAACTTTGGAAAGTTTCCTGACTCAGATAATAAGAGAAAGATGGAGCTTCATGATGATCATAGAGGAAAGAAAGTTCAATTTCCCTCATGTAAATTGTGTGGGAAGAGGCATCGAGGAGATTGTTTCAAAGGAATTGGGAGATGCTTTGGGTGTGGAAACGAAGGACACAAAGCTAGTAAGTGAAAAGGAAAAGATTCAGTAAACACCAGGGATGAGGATAATCCTATTGCTACGACATCAAAAATGGTTAAATGTTTTAAATGTGGAATGTACGAGCATTATGAAAACCAATTCCCTAAGGGAAAGTCTCATGAAGATAATAATTACGGTCATATGGGTAGTATTTATGTTGATGATGATGAAGAGACTACAAATGATATGTGAGATGAAATAATTTTTGAAGCTCAGTCAATGGGTTAAGAATGTAGTGGAATGATTACTTGTTTATCAAGTGTAATGTTGTATAAGTAATATCATGGTACTATGGAATAAAGAGGCATCTAAGGATTGTTACACTTTTGCCTTTCCTTATGTTTTCAAAGTGTATGATTACTGGTACCAGTAACCATGAACGTTTATTCAGATATTTTTGGAAAGTATATGATATGCACATAATGAAGGGATAAAGAGAAAATTAAATGTTTGAGAGTATTCATGAGCTCATGACTTATACAAGGAGAATGTGATGTCATGGTTTGAGTATATAGAATTTTTGGATTTTGGTATGTGGAAAGATTTAACTTTTGACAACATTCATGTTTTCACTAAGGTTTAATGGGTATTCATTTTTCATGAAAATACATGATTAAGGTATTCACATGATTGGAATGTGACCAAGAAGATATATTGGGGGTAAATGATGGTATTCACATGCTTGGTAGATAACTTTTCTAGTAATTGTTTTCTTTATACTATGAGCATGTACCAAAGTATTTTAGATAAGCCTAAAGATTGGAATGGATTATGTTGGACATAAGTTATTATTATTTAAGGATAGAACTTTTTCGATATTATTTATGGGATGTTATAGTAATGTAGTTTTAGAAAAAGGACAACCTGCAGGACGGGTGATAGCCCATTGCGTCGGACAAGGCTGTGCGAATCTAAGCCACACCCGAAGTGCGACTGGCCTTTATCGCCTACCACTAGCCTACAGGAAGTACCTGTTTAGTAGATACTAGTTTTATTATATTATGTAGTATGATATATGAAGTATAAGTCCATTTTAGGAACCATATATGATTAATCTCACTATAGATCGACTTATGTATATTTAATAACTTTTTCAAACCTTTTGTCTGAGACAGATAGAATGACCCTTAATTCTATCACATGATCTGCTAACACATCACGAATAACAAATTCAACATAATTTCATTAAGAGATGAAGTTGAAATTGTTCAAGTCACGAACAATAGTGAGATTGTACCAAAATAAAGTAAGTATTTATTCTAATTCAAATTCTTCAACTTTAGGGAAATGATCTTGACAACCAAAAATGTTGTCCTAGTGCCCTTAAATCTGATTAATCTGATGGTACCCAAGATCATCACAAATATATGGCTTTGTGATTGTTGTCATTTTCATATCCATGTTCTCTACCACTCTCTATCAGAACATGATGGTTATATTTGTCTTCCATATCCATATTTTCATCTATGTTCTCCTCTGTGGAAACCTAGTGATTAGTTTATTTGGGTAACCGTTACATTTCATACTTCAGTTTTTAAAGATAAGTTTTTATATTCCTTTTTACGATGTGGGTTTCAATTAAAGAATCTTTCAAGTAGAAAACCATTTATAACCCCGACGAATTTCGAGGGAGAAATTTATTTTAATGGGGGTAGAATGTAATAGCCCAAGATTTTATAAGATATATTCGTTTTAATTTCTTTCATATCATCTGTTCTAAGATACAGCAATATTATCTTGTACTATACGCAACACCGTATTAGCTTGCAGTATATGCAACACTATTCTTAGATTATGTTACACACAATTTCAAGTTCGTTTGATAATAGTCATTCTACGCTACATTGAGTATATATATATATTCAATGTATAAATGAAAAAATGGTTGGATTATATTATAACAAAACAACCATGGAGTCTTTCACTATACGCAACCTTGACTTGGCTTGCATTACACGCAATCACGACCTTCCTCGATAGCGTGTATTGTACGCAACACCGGGTTTTACTAAACAATGATATATTATTATAATATTATTATGAAATAGCCTTCAAGAATAGTATTAACTAAATTTTGAATTTTATAAAATTATTATTCATCTTACACATTTTCTAGAACATGGTATAAGAACAAAATAAATTTTTCGGGTAAAATAAGTATTTTTAAAAAAATGCAGTTTTGTCGCCTTTTGATGGCGCACCCACGTTAAATCTAGTTTTTGACATGATAATAAGTTCAATTTTACAAAATGAAATTATTCTTTGGAATCAGGATATAAAATTTTACCTTGGATAAATTTTTCATATTATTCTGATAACTTTCATATTTTAATGAATAGTAAAAAACACGCTATATTTTAATTAAAAACAACTTTTCTCATCGTAATAACTTATGTGGTTAAATTATAATATTTAATGGTTTTAAAGTATAAATAGAATATATTTTTACCATTTAATATAAAGTATGTCATTATCATTGATTTTACCTTGAATTAATAAGTTAAATCAATTCAATTTTTTGCAATGTTTTAAAGACGAACCCGTTTTCTATCAACAACGAGATTAATTTTAATTTAATTTCTGCAAATTTTTTGTATTGAATTTGGAAAAATAGATTCCATATTTTGAATCAGTGTGTCCAAATTATGTTATTAAGCTACATTTTATTTTTGGGAATTATGAATAGTAACTATAGTAAATTTTATTTACCATAGTTAAAGGTAAATCAGACAATTAAGTGTAAATATAATATTATAAAATTACCCCAAAACATGCCAAAATTCTATTGGATGAATAAAAGTCGAACCATATCACTGATGGGTTGGATTAAAATCATTTAATGAACTTTGTTTAGTGGAAATAACATAATTATTATTAAAACCAAAGAAAGTGAGAACATGTCACTCTCTTAAATATTATAAGTATATTAATTTTACTTTAGTGATAAACTCGATGAAACTTCTAAAATTAATAGTCTCCAGAAATCTAATGAATTTATCAACATCATAAGAATTTATTTATAATTTTTAGGGATTATATAATTATCATTAATTGTGACACAATAGTGATGTAGAAAATTGTTTATCTAGTGAAAAATCATGAATATAGTTTTTATTAAACTAATAGTGACCATAAAAAGCCCAAAACCTGGACCAAAACTTATTGGTCACGTAAATGTAAAACATAATCATCCAATGGTCGAATATCGGACCATTGGGAGTCTTATAAAAGCGATAATGACACTTATATTATTTTATTTTAAATGATTCCAAAGTTATCACCTTCATAATTTAATAAATATAACAATTTAAATATTGTGATTTTAAGATGATAAATTCGATTAAAAGTATTATTGTTAATGTTAATAGATTTATATTAATCATAGGATTTTTTTTTAATTTTTATTCAACAAATAAGTATATTAATTATTTATACAAAAATATTGTATTAATTATTTTTTTAAGAGATAAACCAAATAAATGGCTTTAAAAATAATAAAATAAATATTATATGAATTATTTATTGTGATACAATACTTTTCTAGATACATATGACCTTTTATAAGTCTATTAATGCTTTTATTTCAAACATATATTCTATATATATTTTATTTATATTCAAATAAATGAATAGTGTCAAAATTGACACTATTGTTACTTTATAAAAATAACATACTATAAAATTGTTTAAAAATCACAAAAATATTTAAAAATTTATAAATTTAAATTTATATGGTATAAAATGTTATAAAGTATCCAATTATGTAAAATTCACAAAAAATAAGTAATTATTTTTTATAATTTAAAATTTAGAATGTTATTACCACAAATAAAATTAAATTGATTAAATAAGGATAAATCTAGTTGATAATGATGAAAATAAATTCTTAACATGTCTAAATTTTATTGGTTGATGATATTACAACCCTATCTCATCTAATACTCTAATATGAGTCATTTTTGGAGATTTTTATGTGGGGTTAGATTTATTATAAATTAATAGTTTTAATATATCCAAAGGCGCCCCTCTCTTCCATTATAAAAGGGAACCTCTTCCCTCTCTTACTCACACCACATTGAGCCTTAAATCTCAGCCATCCCCTGACAATTTATCTTCTCCACTTCCCTAGAAACATCCTATAGGTCCTGTTCTACTTCAAATAACAATCTTAGTGCCCCAAGAGGAGGTTTCAAAGAGGCGTATCGAAGAAGAGGTAATTTCTTCTACCGATCCTTTCAAGATTCTTTCATCTTCAACTTCTTCTTCATTAGATGTTTCATTATAAAGTAATAACATCAGTATCACTAATATACTAATATGTTATTATAAATATGAAACAATCCCATTTCACCTTCTATCCATCCTATGGAAAACGAAATCACCGCGCGTGCGTACGTACGGAATACCGTCTCCACGCCGTGGTGTAATATATTTTCCACCAACACCTTACCTGGATGGGTATAATGGTGAAAGTAATGAATATATATGATTATTGTAAAGTGATATTGATTATGTAATATTATACATACACTTTAATACAATTCGACGATCATGGGAATGATATCACCACTCGTGCGTACGTATGGAATATTGTCTCCACGATGAGATGAGATTCACTCTCCATGATAACCATTCAAGAATGATTATAAAGTATATATAATAAGTAATAATTAAATATATGACATAATAATGCTACTGGATTTATGTATATATATATTTATGTCATCTACTTAATTCCATTCAATTCAATAAGGAAACGAAAACAGTGTTCATGCGTACGTATGGCCTACCGTCTCCATGAACGGTGTATTTCTTTCCATTTATCGATCCATTATATATAAATCATGTTTTACATTCTGGATGTAAGAAATTATCATCTAAGAAATCATATGAATAATTACAAGTTAATACACAAACGACAAATGAAACGATTTTACCCAAAACACTACTTTAACATTAATTTACAAAAGAATTTGTAATATAAAGTCATATGTGAACCATATATGATATCATAACAATGAATATGATTCTGTAATAATTTAATAACATTATTTAAATCATTATACATGAGTTTCGGATCCATACGAAGCATATCAGACCTAAGGTAAGAGATCATTATTCCAATCTCATTCTTATCCGAGATTGTTTATTCGAAAGTATTTACTGGGGTTACGATTATTATCAATGTCCATATTTTCTAAAAATGATTTCATAAAATGTTTAAATTTCTTCCATGTATGTTTAAAGTCATTTTTACCCTTTTCTACTTTTAACACATCATATGGAAGGAATCTTTCTTTTATGAGGTACTTATTGACTGTTCCGACAAAAGTACGAGGAGATTGTTATTTTTAACTTATACGGCGTGAACAGATTTTTACGGTTTTATAAAGCTTTATTTTCATGAAGATTCCTCTAAAATATTTCATAACTATTTTCAAAAAAAAACTTTTTACTTTATATTTGCATGATGTTTTGTGAAAATAAATTGATTTTGAAGAAGAAATGATATTTTTGTCAAGAATTCATTTTATGTGTTTTATCAAAACCATTTTCCATCTAAGATGACATTATTTCATATGTGTATATTTCAAGTATAAAGTCTCTATGATTTACATGGATTCACTTCTCTTTTTATGAAATGATATCCATTTCGTTTATATGGATTATGTGATGATGGGATGATGTTTATGAAACCCATTTTATTCGTTGGATTATTATGAATGATGTATGTTTATTTTGTGGAACTAGTAATAATGATTTCATTATGAGAAGGGTGGGTCTCATATCTCCCTCCAATGCATTGGGTAATGATTTATATCTCATGAGATAGACATTGTTGGAACGACATGTTAAACTAGTTCAGTAATACAGGACTGGAACGAGGAGTAAACTCGATTCAGAAAGTGACTTTGTCCACTAAGATGGTCTCGGCAGCAATGCCTTGGCAAATATGGAAATCATATCATGTGCATAATGGTTACCACAATTAAAAGTTTTATTCCCATGCTATTTTATCATTATCAATGTTTCTTTATGATCTATGACTTATGTACTTCCATGTTTTATTTCATTACTCATGCTTTTGATGATTAAACATTATGTTTATGTTTTTAAGTTCAAATTTTTATAGTATGTTTTATTTTATCAATGCTTACCCTTACTGAGAATTTGAACTCACCATTTTTATGTTTTCTTTTCCACAAGATATAAAGAAAGGTTTTAGGTAAGAAAAAAGGGGAAGATCTTTATGGGAGATGTTGAAGATCTTTCACCACGATTAAGAGATTGCGTTCCAAGATTCCAAAGACACTAAACTATTACGGTCCTTGTGTGTCTGTTTTTGTTATGTATTAAGTATTCAGAAAAAGTAATGTAATGTCCATGTATGTCATGTTTCGGGTCTCTACATAAAATATAATTTTAATTTTTTATCACTATTTATATTTTACATGATCTTTCATATATGTATAATTGAACGAACCGTGAAACCCATGTAAATGAACACCCCCAAATGACGAATTTGAATCATATAACACATTAAAAAATAACAAATGAAGATAATAAAATTATAAGAAAGAAATTAAATTTCTAATAGGCTCTATGTTTTTTTATTTTTGAATCTAATTCCATTATCCATCCTACGAAAAACGAAATCACCGCGCGTGCGTACGTACGGAATACCATCTCCACACCGTGGTGTAATCTATTTTCCACCACCACCTTACTTGGATGGGTATAATGGTGAAAGTAATGAATATATATGATTATTTTAAAGTGATATTAATTCTGTGATATTATATATACACTTTAATACAGTTCGACGATCATGGAAAGGATATCATCGCTCGTGGTTACGTACGGAATACCGTCTCCACGACACGATGAGAGTCACTCTCCATGATAACCATTCAAGAATGATTATAAAGTATATATAATAAGTAATAATTAATTATATGACATAATAATGCTACTGGATTTATGTATTTATATATTTATGTCATCTACTTAATTCCATTCAATTCAATAAGGAAACGAAAACAGCGTGCATCCATACGTAAGGCCTACCGTCTCCATGAATAGTGTACTTCTTTCCATTTATCGATCCATTATATATATGTATATTCTGAATATATATTATATACAAATCATGTTTTACATTCTGGATGTAATTAATCATGATCTATGTAATCAGATGAATAATTACAAGTTAAAACACAAACGAAAAATGAAACGATTTTACCCAAAACACTACTTTAACATTAATTTACAAAAGAATGTGTAATATAAAGTCACAAGTGAACCATATATGATATCATAACAATTAATATGATTCTTTAATAATTCAATGACATTATTTAAATCATTATACAATTGTTTCGGATCTATACGAAGCATATCGGACCTAAGGTAAGGGATAATTACTCCAATCTCATTCTTATCCGAAATAGTTTATTTGTAAGTATTTACTGGGGTTATGATTATTATCAATGTCCATATGTTCTCAAAATGTTTTCATAAAATGTTTAAATTTCTTCCATGTATGTTTAATGTCATTTTAACGCTTTTCTACTTTTAACACATCATATGGAAGGAATATTTATTTTATGAGGTACTTTTTGACAGTTCCGACAAAAGTACGAAAATATTGTTATTTTTGACTTATACGACGTGAACAGATTTTTACGGTTTTATAAATCCATATTTTCATGAAGATTACTCCAAAATATTTCATTACTATTTAAAAAAAAATCTTTTTCTTTTAAAATTGCATGATTTTTTGTGAAAAGAAATTGATTTTGAAGAAGAAATGATATTTTTCTCAACAATTCATTTCATGTGATTTATCAAAACCATTTTCCTTCTAAGATGACATTATTTCATATATGTATATTTCAAGTATAAAGTCTCTATGATTTAAATGGAATCACTTTTCTTTTTATGAAATGATATCCATTTCTTTTATATGGATTATGTGATGATGGGATGATGTTTATGAAACCCATTTTATTCGTTGGGTTATTATGAATGATGTATGTTTATTTTGTGGCACAAGTAAGAATGATTTCATTATGAGACGGGAGAGACCTATATATCCCTCCAATGCATTGGGTTATTATTTATATCTCATGAGATACACATGGCTGAAATGGAAAGTTAAACCGGTTCAGTAATACAGGAATGGAACGAGGAGTGAAGTCGATTCAGAAAAGGACATTGTCCACTAAGATGGTCTTGGCAGAAATTCCGTGGATAATATGGAAATAATATCATGTGCTTAATGGTTTCCACAATTACATGTTTTATTCCCATTCTATTTTATTATTCTTAATGTTTATTTATGATATATGCCTTACGTACTTCCATGTTTTATGTCATTACTCATGCTTTTGATGTTTAAACATTGTGTTTAAGTTTTTAAGTTCAAATTTATTTGGTATGATTTATTTTATCCATGTTTACCCTTACTGAGAATTTGAGCTCACCCTTTTAATGTTTTCTTTTCCCCAGGATATAAAGAAAGGATTTAGGTAAGAAAAAAAAAAGGTAAGATCTTTATGGGAGATATTGAATATCTTTCACCATGATTAAGAGATTATGTTCCAAGTTTCCAAAGACACAAAACTATTACGGTCCTTGTGTGTATATTTTTGTTATATATTAAGTATTATGCAAAATTAATGTAATGACCATTTACGTCAAGCTTCGGGTCTCTACAGTTGGTATCAGTGGAAAGGTTTAGTTAACCTTTGGAAACTAGGTTGTGAAAATGTTAGTGAGATCCCTAGAGATATTTATAAGGTATTTCTAGGTATGTCCCTAAGGATAAGTATACGTATAGGATATAGTCCTAGAACTACGGTAACGTTCTTCGAATTTAACCAAAGATGTTAGATATTGAGGGTGCTCCCCCTTTACTATGTTGTTTTCCATAACCTTATTTTTTCCTCTCACACTATTCTTTTTGGGTTTTTGAAAATGGCTGTAAACCGGAAGATTCACAATAATGGAGGATATGACGGACAATGGAATGATATTCTTCTTGAAAAACCAAATGAAATGGGATTTGTAAGTCCAAACATCGTTATTATGCCTAATCAATAGTCTCATAATATGATTAATAATCTCAACTTTGGTAAGTTTCCCGACTCATATAATAAGAGAAAGATGGAGTTTCATGATGATCATAGAGGAACGAAAGTTCAATTTCCCTCATGTAAATCATGTGGGAAGAGGCATCAGGGAGATTGTTTCAAAGGAACTGGGAGATGATTTGGGTGTGGAAAAGAAGGACACAAATCCATTTTGTGCAAAGGAAAAGGTTCAGTAAACACCAGTGAAAAGGATAATGGTATTTCTACGACATCAACAATTGATAAATGTTTTAAATATGGAATGAACGGGCATTATGAAAACCAATGCCATAAGGGAAAGTCTCATGAAGAGAATCAGTATGGTCATATGGGTAGTATTTATGTTGATGATGATGAAGATACTACAAATGATATGTGAGATGAAATAATTTTTGAATCTTGTCCAATGGTTTAAGAAGGATGTGGAATGAATACATGTTTATCAAGTGTAATGTTGTATAAGTAATCTCAAGATACTATGGAATAAAGAGACATCTAAGGATTGTTACACTGTTGTCTTTCCTTAAGTTTTGAAAGTGTATAATTAATGGTACCAGTAACCATGAAAGGTTATTCAGATATTTTTGGTAAGTAGATGATATGCGCCTAATGAAGGGATATAGAGAAAATTAAATGTTTGAAAGTATTCATGAGCTCATGACTTATATAAGGAGAATGTTATATCATGGTTTGAGTATATAGAATTTTTGGATTTTGGTATGTGGAAAGAGTTAACTTTTGACAACATTCAGGTTTTCACTAAGGTTTAATGGGTATTCATTTTTCAAGAAAATACATTATTAAGGTATTCAAATGATTGGAATGTTACCAAAAAGATATATGGGGGATAAATGATGGTATTCACATGCTTGGTATATAACCTTTCTAGTAATTGGTTTCTTTATACTATGAGTATGGACCGATGTATTTTAGATAAGCCTAAAGATTGAAATGGATTATGTTGGACATAAGTTATTATTATTTAAGGAAAGGAAATTTTTCGATATTATTGATGGGATGTTATAGTAATGTAGTTTTAGAAAAAGGAAAACCTACAGGACGGGTGACAACCCATCGCGTCGGACAATGCTTTGGGAATCGAACCCACAACTGAAGTGCGACTGGCCTTTATCGCCTACCACTGGCATACAAGATTCCCTGTTTAGTAGAAACTAGTTTTATTATATTAATTAGTATGATATATGAAGTATAAGTCCATTTTTGGAACCATATATGATTAATCTCACTATAGATCGACTTATGTATATTTAATAACTTTTTCTAACCTTTTGTTTGAGACAGATGGAATGACCTGTCATTCTATCACATGATCTGCTAACACTTCACGAATAACAAATTCAACATCATCCCATTAAGAGATGAAGTTGAAATTGTTCAAGGCACGAACAATAGTGAGATTTTACCAAAATAAAGTTAGTATTTATTCTAATTAAAATTCACCAACATTAGGGAAATGATATTGAAAACCAGACATGTTTTCCCAGTGCACTTAAATTTGATTAATCAGATGGTACCCTAGATCATCACAAATCTATGTCTTTTTTATTGTTGGATTTTTCATATCCATGTTCTCTACCACTCTCTATCATAACATGATGGTTATATATCTCTTCCATATCCATATTTTCACCTATGTTCTCCTTTGTGGAAACCTAGTGATTAGTTTACTTGGGTAACCGTTACATTTTATACTTTAGTTTTTAAAGATAAGTTTTGGTATTCCTTTTTACGATGTGGGTTTCAATTAAAGAAACGTTCAAGTAGAAAACCATTTATAACCCCGACGAATTTCGAGGGCGAAATTCATTATAAAGGGGGTAGAATGTAATAGCACAAGATTTTATAAGATATTTTCTTTTTAATTCCATTCATATCTTCTGTTTTACAAGACACCAAGATTATCTTGCGCTATACGCAACACTGTATTAGCTTGAAGTATACGCAACACTATTCTTAGATTGTGTTACACACAATTTCTTGTTTGTTTGATAATAGACATTCTACGCAACATTGAGTATATATATATATATATATATTCAATGTATAAATTAAAAAATGGTTGGATTCTGTTATAATGAAACAACAAATGAGTCTTTCACTATACGCAACCCTGGCTTGGCTTGCATTACACGCAATCGTGACCTTCCTCGATAGCGTGTGTTGTACGCAATACCGGGTTTTACTAAACAACAATATATTATTATAATATTATTATGAACTATCCGTCATGAATATTATTAATTATATTTTTAATTTTATAACATTATTATTCATCTTAAACAATTTATAGAACATGGTATAAGAACGAAAAAAATTTTTCGTGTAAAATAAGTAATTCTTAAAAAATGTTGTTTTACCACCTTTTGATGGCGCACCCACGTTAAATATAGTTTTGGACATGTTTATAAGTTCAATTTTAAAAAATAAAATTATTCTTTGGAATCAGGATATAAAATTTTACCTTGGGTAAATTTTTCATATTATTCTGATAAATTTCATATTTTACTAAATAGTAAAAACACGCTATATTTTAATTAAAAACAAAATTTTTCATCGTAATAACTTATGTGGTTAAATTATAATATTTAATGGTTTAAAAGTATAAATAGAATATATTTTTACCATTTAATATAATTTATGTTATTATCAATGATTTTACCTTGAATTCATAGGTTAAATCAATCCAATCTTTTGCAATGTTTTAAAGAAAAACCTGATTTCTTTCAACAACGGGAATAATTTTATTTTATTTTTTGCAAATTTTGTGTATTGAATTTGGAAAAATGGATTCCATATTTGGAATCAGTGGATCGAAATTATTTTAATAAGCTACTTTTTATTTTTGGGAATTATGAATAGTAACTACGGTAAATTTTATTTACCATAGTTAAAGGTATATCTGGTAATTAAGGGTAAATATAATATTATAAAATTACACTAACACATGAAAATAATCTATTTTATTGCTAAAAGTAGACCCATTTCACTGAAGGGTCGGATTAGAACCATTTATTGGACTTTTGTCCATTAAAATAACTTAATTATTATTAAAACCAAAGAAAGTGACAACATGTCACTCTCTTAAATCTTATAAGTATATTAATTTTAATTTAGTGATAAACTTCATGAAACTTCAAACATGAATAGTATCCATAAATATTATTAAATTATATACATCATAATAATTTATTTATAATTTTTAGTGATTAAATAATAATCATTAATTGTGACATAATATTGATGCAGAAAATTGTTTATCTAGTGAAAAATCAAGAATATAGTTTTTATTAAACTAATAGTGACCATAAAAGGCACAAAACCTGACCAAAACTTATTGTTCATGTAAATGTAAAACATAATCATCAAATGGTCGAATATTTGACCATTTGGAGCCTTATAAGAGTGATTATGACACTAATATTATTTTATTTAAAATGATGCCAAAGTTGTCACCTTCATAATTTAATAAATATATCAATTTAGATATTGTTATTTTAAGATGATAAATTCGATTAAAAGTATTATTGTGAAATTTAATAGATTTATCTTCATTATAGGATTTTTATTTTTAATTTTTATGCAACAAATAAGTATATTAAATAATTATACAAAAATATTGTAGTAATTATTTTATTAAGAGATAATCCAAATAAATGGTTTTAAAAATAATAAAATAAATATTATATGAATTATTCATTGTTCTCCAATAATTTTCTAGATACATATGACCTTTTATAAATCTATTAATGCTTTTATTTCGAACATATCTTCTGTATATATTTTATTTAATTTCAAATCAATGAATAGTGTCAAAATTGACACTATTGTTATTTTATAAAAATAACATATTATAAAATTGTTTAAAAATCACAAAAATATTTATAAATTTATAAATTTAAATTTATATGGTATATATTGTAATAAATTATCCTTTTATGGAAAATTTACAACAAATAAGTAATTATTTGTTATATTTTAAAATTTAGAATGTTATTACCTCAAATAAAATTAAATTGATTAAATAACGATAAATCAAGTTGATAATGTTGAAAATAAATTCCTAACATGTTTAAATTTTATTGGTTGATGATATTACAACCCTATCTCATATAATATTCGAATATGAGTTATTTTTGGAGGTTTTTAATTGTGGTTATATTTATTATAAATTAATATTTTTGAGATTTCCAAAGGTGCCCCTCTCCTCCCTTATAAAAGGGCACCTCCTCCCTATCTTCCTAACACCACTCTGAGCCTTCATGATCTTCCAAACCCAGACAATTTATCTTCTCCACTTCCCTAGAAACATCCTAGAGGTCCTGGTCTACTTCAATGAAAAAACATAGTTCCCTAAGAGGAGGTTTCAAAGAGTCGTATCGAAGAAGAGGTAATTTTTTCTACCGATTATTTCAAGCTTATTTCTTCTTCAACTTCTTTTTCTTTAGTTGTTCATTATAAAGTAAAAACATAAGTATCACTAATATAATAATATGTTATTATAAATATGAAACAATCCCATTCCACCTTCTATCCATCCTACAGAAAACGAAATCACCGTGCATGCGTACGTACGAAATACCGTCTCCATGCCGTGGCGTAATCTATTTTCCATCACCACCTTACTTGGATGGGTATAATGGTGAAAGTAATGAATATATATGATTATTTTAAAGTGATATTGATTATTTAATATTATACAGACACTTTAATACAATTCGATGATCATGGGAATGATATCATCGCTTGTGCGTACGTACGGAATACTGTCTCCACGAAGCGATGAGATTCACTCTCCATGATAACCATTCAAGAGTGATTATAAAGTATATATAATAAGTAATAATTAAATATATAAAATAATAATACTACTGGTTTTATTTATATATATATTTATGTCATCTACTTAATTCCATTCAATTCAATAAGGAAACGAAAATAGCGTTCATGCGTACGTATGGCCTACCGTCTCCATGAACGGTGTATTTCTTTCCATTTATCGATCCATTATATATATGTATATTCTGAAGATATATTATATATAAATCATGTTTTAAATTCTGGATGTAAGTAATCATAATCTATGTAATCATATGGATAATTACAAGTTAAAACAAAAATGACAAATTAAACGATTTTACCCAAAACACTACTTTAACATTAATTTACAAAATAATGTGTAATATAAAGTCATAATTGAACCATATATGATATCATAACAGTGAATATGATTATTTAATAAGTCAATGACACTATTTAATTCATTATACTTGAGTTTCATATCCATACGAAGCATATCAGAACTAAGGTAAGGGATAATTATTCCAATCTCATTCTTATCTGAGATTGTTTATTCGTAAGTATTTACTGGGGTTATGATTATTATCAATTTCCATATGTTCTCAAAATGTTTTCATAAATTGTTTAAATTTCTTCCATGTGTGTTTAAATTCATGTTTACCCTTTCCTACTTTTAACACATCGTATGGAAGGAATCTTTCTTTTATGAGGTACTTTTTGACTATTCCGACAAAAGTACCAGGAGATTGTTATTTTTAACTTATACGGCGTGAATGGATTTTTACGGTTTTATAAAGCCTTATTTTCATGATGATTCCTCCAAAATATTTCATTACTATTTTCAAAAACAATCTTTTTTCCTTTAAAATTTCATGATGTTTTGTGAAAAGAAATTTATTTTGAAGAAGAAAAGATATTTTTCTCAAGAATTCATTTCAAGTATTTTATCAAAACCATTTTCCATCTAAGATGACATTATTTCATATGTCAATGTTTCAAGTATAAAGTCTCTATGATTTATATGGATTAACTTTTATTTTTATGAAATGATATCCATTTCTTTTATATGGATTATTTGATTATGGGATGATGTTTATGAAACCCATTTTATTCGTTGGGTTATTATGAATGATGTATGTTTATTTTGTGGCACAAGTAAGAATGTTTACATTATGAGATGGGTGGGACCTATATCTCCCTCTAATGCATTGGGTAAATATTTATATCTCATGAGATAGACATGGATGGAATGACAAGTTAAACCGGTTCAGTAATATAGGACTGGAACGAGGAGTGAACTCGATTCAGAAAGGGACTTTGTCCACTAAGATGGTCTTGGAAGAAATGCCTTGGCTAATATGGAAATCATATCATGTGCTTAATGGTTGCCACAATTACATGTTTTATTCCCATTCTATTTTATCATTCTTAATGTTTCTTTATGATCTATGCCTTACGTACTTCCATGTTTTATGGCATTACTCAAGCTTTTTATGTTTAAACATTATGTTTATGTTTTTAAATTCAAAT
Organism: Viscum album; assembly: GCA_963277665.1. Classification (NCBI taxonomy): domain Eukaryota; kingdom Viridiplantae; phylum Streptophyta; class Magnoliopsida; order Santalales; family Viscaceae; genus Viscum; species Viscum album. Next base: position 1,720,384,740 of record OY728130.1, read on the forward strand.
GTGTATGGTATGTTTTATTTTATCCATGCTTACCCTTACTGAGAATTTGAGCTCACCCTTTTTATGTTTGCTTTTCCCCTGGATATAAAGAAAGGTTTTAGGTAAGAAAAACAATGGGGAATATCTTTATGGGAGATGTTTAAGATCTTTCACCATAATTAAGATATTATCTTCCAAGTTTCCAAAGACACTAAACTATTACGGTCCTTGTGTGTCTGTTTTTGTTATGTATTAAGTATTTCGCAAAAGTAATGTAATGTAACACCCCAGGTAAATAAAGAATATGACATTTCATATTTATCCATATTTTTGAATAAAATATTGAAATGACTTTAAAGGGGACGCTATGCTCGATGGCGTACCCAACACGCAACAACGAGTTTCTTGGAAATCTTACGTTGCACTCTAATAATAAAATAATATTATTTTAAATGGTAGTTAACATGTAGCCGTTGTATTGGAGGAAATGGATATAAATAACTAAAATATGATTATATATGTTTTTAAATGTTTTTACATTTATCCAATAAAATATAATGGCTTAAAATACGGAAAGAAATCAATTTTAGGGGTATATGCCCTAGTTTTCACTAAAGGTTCAATTATCACCTTTTGATGTTGAACCATCATTATATATAGTTTTTTTCACTCTTAAACATTATTTTGGACCAAATAAAACTCTTATTAAGAATTGGGACATCAATGTTTACTTTGTGTAAATTTTTTGTATCTTTCCGATAAAGTTCATTTTTTTAATGAATAGTGTAAAATGTTGTATTTTAATTCAAAACCTCTTTTTAATCTAATTTATTTATATGATTATATTATCTTTTGAATTGGTTTTAAAGTGAAATTAGAATATATTTTTACCATTAAATCCAATAGTGGTCATTGGAATTAATTTCACTTTGAAATAAGGCTTAAACTAGTGTCAATCTTTTGATACTTATTGTTTTATAAAAACACGCTATTTGCTCTGACAACGGGAATTAATTATTAAATTAATTAATGTGACTAATATGTTTTGAATTTTGTATAACAGACTTCATTTTTGAATTCGTAATATCAAATATAGCTTAGGGTGAATTTTTGGTAATTTTCTGAAAAACATCAATTTTTGATGAATAGTCAAACCACTAAGTGGTACTTATAAAAACTGATTTTCCGTTTAAATGAAATTTTTCCATCATTGTGTTTTGAATTTCAAAAATCCGACATACATGGTTGTCATTAAGAAGTAAAATGTGGTTCAATGAGATTATAATAATTTTTTGGTGAATAGTAACTTATTAAGTTCTTAATCGCGATTAGTGGTAATTAGTGTAGTTTAAGGTAAAAATAATGCTTTAATAATATGAAATGACCTAGACACATGTCCCAACCTTATTGGTTGTGTCATGGCCGACCAAGACAATCCATGGGTCCACTTGGGGACCCCATGGATCCACTTTAGTTGGAAAATGACAATAATATATTTTTATTTAATGTTAAAATTAAATTGGCACAAACATGAGTTGTTTTACTAAAACAGTTTTTAAGTGGGGTTACACAAGTCCAAATTTTGATTATAAATAGTCATTGGAAAGCTAAAACGATTTCCAACATCATAGTAATTTTTTATATAATTTTTAGACATTAAATAAAATAAATTATTTATGACATAATAATGATGCAGCGATGACATCATTATTTGACGATTTAAATAAAATGGAAAGATAAAGTATAGTCTGTGAACTACACATGTCCAAAACTTATTGGATGGGTGGATTTAGAACCTTTATCACCTTATCCACGAATTATATCAATGTGGGACCTTTTAAAACCTAAACACATTTTCAAATAAAGTAATATTTCTTACTTTCCAAAAGTGCCCCTCCTCTCCTCTTATAAAAGGCCCCCACCTCTACCTCATTTCACACACATCTCAAGCCTTTGGCTCGGCCAACCCCTGCCCATTTACTCTCTCCACATCTCTCTCCTCATCCTAGAGGATTCCTGTTGGGATTAATCCTTTCAAAGGAAGCCTTTAGGCTCAAATCAAAAGGAGTTACACTTTTAAAGGTAATTCATTCTCTCATGTTCATTTGTTTTATTTTGCTTCTCCAGCCCCCTAAACTATTTTTATTTATTTCTTTTGTAACAACACCAGTATCTTCAATATACTAGGATGTTTTTATAAGATTTATTAGAGCTACACTCTCATACAACTACATAAAATGGTTAAAGAACATACGGTTTCCGTGGATGGGGAAATTGTGCCTCCCGAAACGATGATTGTTCAATACTCATTTAACTCCTTCAAAGGTGGCCATTATGATGTCACTATTTTTATATATGATATATAATATTTTTATGTTTTACTTATGCTTCGGTATTTTTCATTTGTGTCTTACCTTTATGGCTTCCATTATGGGTATACGCGATATCTTCATTTTAGGAAGTGCGGACTACCGCCCCCTCAAAGTGATGTGATTCGTTAATGCCATATGTGGGACGTGTAAAGGATGGATTTAAAGTTATTATATAAGATTTTATACTGGAATTATAATATACCTCTATATCATTATTATTTCTTTCCATTAAAGTATGAGATAGAAATGAAAGTAGCGTTCATGCGTACGTACGGCTTACCGTCTCCATGAACGGTGCATTTCATTTCTTATCCCCAAATGTAATGTACTATTAAAAGTATATGTATATAATGGATATATATAATTAATGATATATCTAAATTATGAATATTATTCTGGAATTAAAATATACATACCTCTCATTAAGTTTTAATTCCATTAATATGACAAAGAAATGAAAGTAGTGTTAATGCGTACGTACGGCTTACCGTCTCCATAAACGGTGCATTTAATTTCTTACCTCTAAATGATTATGTATTATTATAAATACATGTATATGCTGGATATATATGATATATATGATATCCAAATCAGGAATGTCATTCTAGATATAAGTAACCTTTGACCACACGAACAACATGTAATTGTAACAAGTCCACATTCGACTTAAGAACCAAATATCGAAAAAACAAACATTATTAACTTAAATGGTTACATAATGTTTATAACATGGAAATAAGTGATATAAAAGGAATAATTAACTCTAAAAAGGTACTTAATAAAGTAGAAATTAACTCAAGTTTATTATTCAGGACGTTAAAGAACGATCGAGTCATGTCGGACCCGAGGTAAGGGACTTCGTCTCAATCTCCTTTCATTGAGGCATATTTCGTTTTATACACAACTTTCTTTTATACGGTGTATAAACCCCCTTTGACTTTTACTTTTATACAAAAGGAATCTTTTTATACGAAGCGTTTTACAAAATGAAAAAAAGGAATGTTTCTTTTAACGTACGCGGCGACAAAAACCTTTTCCGCCACTGTGAGTATTATTTGGTCTTTGGCTTCCTCAACAAGTCGTTATGTTTTTAAAATGAAATAAATACCATATACTCTTTTATGTATTTTGGTATTGAAAATGGTTTTGATAAAGTATTCTATTATGATATATTGAGATTGAAATGTGGAAATGTTATCATTCCTTTATATTGGTTTTATGTTTTATGATTTTATATTGGTACTTGGACATTTTAACGGGTGGTTACGTTGTAAACCATATGACGGGTGGTGCCATGAATACCAGGATGGGTGGTTACGTTATAACCTCCAATGCATTGGGTGTGAAAGTCGGCCGTATGGCTATTCCATTAAGTATGTATGGAAATTGGTCGTATGGCTATTCCATTAAGTGATATGTGTGGGAGTCGACCGTATGGTTATTCCACTTAAGTATGTTTATGTCCCAAGTTACCTTTATATATTTTATGTGTTCTTTTTATGGATTTTATGGTAATCCTTTGGTTAAAAAAAGGTAAGTAATGATACTTTATTCAGTGATGAGTTTTTACTACTTCATGTAGGTGAAAAGTATTACATTGATAAAGTATTCATGGTTTACTTGTTGTTTTGAAAAACTAACAGTTTTCATTCTTTGTGTATCCCTTACTGAGCTTCTAATGCTCATCCCAAGTTTTTGAAATGTTTTTCACAGGACTTAGCGTGGAATAGGGTCAAGGATGGGATCAAGGGAAAGTCATGCTACCTAAAACATGGAACTATACATGTTTCTTTTAAAGAGTTTTTATTTTATGGAAATTTAGTAGAAGCAAATACTTTGTAATCTTTTGAGATGTAATAGTTATGTCCTAATTCTCTAAAACAGTAAACCTGAAAAGATCCTCAATGTGAATTACTCATTTAATTCAATATTATGTAAGGTTTAAGGCTGGGGCCTTATAGTTGGTAACAAAGGTCGGTTTAGATAACTTTAGAGGTTAGGGTATTCTTTAAGCATAAGTGACATTACCATAATGGTTTGGATTTCAGACAGAGTCCTAGTTTTAGATAAAGTGAATGAGTAATAATATCTTAGTGTTTATCTTTCTCATTAGTACGTGATGGTTTTGTTGTTATACTCACACTGACCCTTTTTGGTTTTAGTAAATGGCTTGATCTAGCAGGCACCAAGGTAACGGTGGATGTGAAGGAAACTGTGACAGTTTTCTGAGCGAGCAACTGAATGATATGGGGGATGTAATGAGAACTCTTGTGTTTATCCTCAACCAACTATCTGGAGTCATGATTGACCACCTAAACCTTGGAGATTTCTCTAAGGAATCATATTTGCAAGAAAAAAAATCCCTACGGAAGTACATGTAATAATCATAAAGGTAAGTGTGTTAAAAAACCTATGTGTCAAAGATGTGGAAAGAAACACCTAGTAAAATGTATCAAAGGGACAAAAATATTCAATAGATGTGGAAATGAAGGTCATAAAGCAAGAACCTTCCATGGAAAAAGGAAGCATCCAGGTGACTAGAGGAAAGGGAAAGAAGTTCTTTCTGAGGGATCAATTGAATGTTTTAAATGTGGTGTGCATGGTCATTAAGCAAACACATGTCCCATTAAGAAGTTTCATGAATGGGATCACCAAGATCATACAAATACTCGTTTACCAATACTTAATGCCATTCCGACTGAGGATGAAGAAACTGACAATGACTAATCAAAGGTATGTATTATTCCATGACTATTGTTATCCTATTTTGGAATCTTAGGATATGATTCATGATTTTGTTTGTAGGAATGAGGTATTTTGGAATAAGTTGGAAAGGAATGGTTAATGGATCATGAAGAATGTTGAATGAGTAAGATGTCAACATATAAGGGCTTCAAGAGTTATGGTGAAATTCTTAAGAGTATTAAGTCTCTTTTGATGATGGGGTTACATTAGAAGACTTTTTATATTATGTGTAACCCTGAGGTTTAATATAGGCAAATTTTATTCATGGACTAGTTATATTTTCTTTTGTGGAAATAGTTATAAAGAACCATTTGGGTTTATATGATCCTTACTTTTGAGGTAATTATGGGTTATTATATGATATGCTGGAAAATGAAAGGCATGAGATAAACTTGAGGTTAAAATATGTTATGTTCATTTTTGATGATTTTATCTCTTTTTGGTGAATGATTTAAGAATTATATAGTTTTGGAAAAAGGACAACACGCAGACTGTGTGACAACCCGTCGCGTCAGACAAAGTTGCGGGAATCGAACCCACAACCAAAGTGCGACTGGCATTTATCACCTACCACTAGACTACGTGAAGTCCCTGGTTAGTTTGACTGATTCTTTTTAGTTATATGATTTTATGAATTAAGAGTAAGTTGATTTTGGGTTATTTATGAAAATGATTAACCTATCATGGAGGATATGTGATTAGGATAATTACTTTTCAATGCGAGACTTTAAGAGAAACTGATTTTGTTTGGAGATAAATGTTACGATTTAACTTGGAAGACTATGTGACTAAATCCTTAAAATGTTTGGGTTTCAATCTTAGATTGGTTTACTTTGAGGAATTTTATGGACAAATTGTTTATCGAATGGTCCTCGTCGAACTTTGGGTTTTGTTGGACAAATTTTGGAGATTATGAATAGATTTTCTTTCTAATGGGTTATCCTTTTCTGGGATATCAGATCTTGTACTAATATTTTGGGTTTTGGTTTTGGTTAAAGTCGAAAGACATGGGAAGTATGTTGTTCTTTTTTTTGGGTTAGGTGATTCTCTAAAAGTTGATTATAGTAATCTTAATGCGAACAAGTCTCCCTAAATACTCGTCTTTTGGAAAAAATATGAGTTTGATTAATGAATCTAGTAAAAGTTGAAAGTCAACATGATAAGTGATTATGTTTACTTATGAATAAATTCCTCAATAAAAAGTAACTTAAAACAAAAATGTTGTCTATTAACTTTTCCTACTGGGGAACCCAACACCGTTTAACCCATCACAAGTTTGTGATTTTCTTATTGTTAACTTTCTCTTAAACATGTTTTCTATCACTCTCCATCAGAACATGACCCTATGGTTTCTCCTCCATGTCCATGTTTTCCTACATGGAATCCTAGTATGGGTTTACTCGGGTGACCTATGTACTTATCTTCCTTTATTTTGAAGTGATTGTTTTACCGACTCTTGTTCCGATGTGGGACGTTCAAGGATGTTTCCAAGCTCAATTTTAAAAACTGAGAGGACGCAATTCCCAAAAAGGGGGGAAGGATGTAATACCCCAGGTAAATAAAGAATATTACATTTCATATTTATCCATATTGGTGAATAAAATATTGAAATTACTTTAAAGGGGACGCTATGCTCGATAGCGTACCCAACACTCAACAACGAGTTTCTTGGGAATCTTACGTTGCACTCTAATAATAAAATAATATTATTTTAAATGGTAGTTAACATGTAGCCATTGTATTGGCGGGAATGGAGATAAATAACTAAAATATGATTATATATGTTTTTAAATGTTTTTACATTTATCCAATAATAGATAATGGCTTAAAATACGGAAAGAATTCAATTTTAGGCGTATATGCCCTAGTTTTCACTAAAGGTTCACTTATCACCTTTTGATGTTGAACCATCATTAAATATAGTTTTGTTCACTCTTAAACATTATTTTGGACCAAATAAAACTCTTATTAAGAATCGGGACATCAAAATTTACTTTGTGTAAAGTTTTGGTATCTTTCCGATAAAGTTAATTTTTTTAATGAATAGTGTAAAATGTTGTATTTTAATTCAAAACCACTTTTTAATCTAATTTATTTATATGATTATATTATCTTTTGAATTGGTTTTAAAGTGAAATTAGAATATATATTTTTACCATTAAATCCAATAGTGGTCGTTGGAATTAATTTCACTTTGAAATCAGACTTAAACTAGTGTCAATCTTTTGATACTTATTGTTTTATAAAAACACGCTATTTGCTCTGACAACGGGAATTAATTATTAAATTAATTAATGTGACTAATATGTTTTTAATTTTTTAAAATAGACTTCCTTTTTTAATTCATAATATCAAATATAGCTTAGGGTGAATTTTTATTAATTTTCATAAAAACTTCAATTTTCGATGAATAGTGAAACCACTAAGTGGTACTTATAAAGACTGATTTTCCGTTTAAATGAAATTTTTCCATCATTGTGTTTTGAATTTCAAAAATCTGACATACATGGTTGTCATTTAGAAGTAAAATGTGGTTCAATTAGATTATAATAATTTTTTGGTGAATAGTAACTTATTAAGTTCTTAATCGCGATTAGTGATAATTAGTGTAGTTTAAGGTAAAAATAATGCTTTAATAATATGAAATGACATAGAAACATGTCCCAACCTTATTGTTTGTGTCATGGCCGACCAAGACAAGCCATGGGTCAACTTGGGGACCCCATGGAGCCACTTTAGTTGGAAAATGACAATAATATATTTTTATTTAATGTTAAAATTAAATTGACACAAACATGAGTTGTTTTACTAAAACTGTTTTTAAGTGGGGTTACACAAGTCCAAATTTTGATTATAAATAGTAATTGGAAATCTAAAACGATTTCCTACATCATAGTAATTTTTTTATAATTTTTAGACATTAAATAAAATAAATTATTTATGACATAATAATGATGCAACGATGACATCATTATTTGACGATTTAAATAAAATGGAAAGATTAAGTAAATTCTATGAACTACAAATGTCCAAAACATATTGGATGGCTGGATTTCGAACCCTTATCACCTTATCCACGAATTATATCAATTTGGGTCCTCTTAAAACCGAAACAGATTTTCAAATAAAGTAATATTTCTTACGTTCCAAAAGTGCCCCTCCTCTCCTCTTATAAAAGGCCCCCACCTATACCACATTTCACACACTCTCCAAGCCTTTGGCTCGGCCAACCCCTGCCCATTTTACTCTCTCCACATCCCTCTCCTTATCCTGGATGATTCCCTTTGGGCAGAATACTTTCAATGTAATCCTTTTGGCTCTAATCAAAAGGAGTTACACTTTTAAAGGTAATTCATTCTCTCATGTTCATTTGTTTTATTTTGCTTCTCCAACCCCCTAAACACTTTTTATTTATTTCTTTTGTAACAAAACCACTATCTTAAATATACTAGGATGTTGTTATAATATTTATTCGTGCTACACTCTCACACAACTACATCAAATGGTTAATGAACATACAGTTTCTGTGGATGGTGAAATTATGCCTCCCGAAACGATGATTGTTCAATATTCATTTAACACCTTCAAAGATGGCCATTATGATGTCACTATTTTTATATATGATATATAATATGTTTATTATTTACTTATAATTCTGTATTTTTCATTTGTGTCTTACCATTATGGCTTCCATTATGGGTATACGCGATATCTTCATTTTGGGAAGTGCGGACTACCGCCCTCTCAAAGTGATGTTATTCGTTAATGCCATATGTGGGACGTGTAAAGGATGGATTTAAAGTTATTATATATGATGTTATACTGGAATTATAATATACCTCTATATCATTATTATTTCTTTCCATTAAAGTATGAGATAGAAATGAAAGTAGCGTTCATGCGTACGTACGGCTTACCGTCTCCATGAACGGTGCATTTCATTTCTTATCCCCAAATGTAATGTATATTAAAAGTAAACGTATATAATGGATATATATAATTAATGATATATCTAAATGATGAATATAATTCTGGAATTAAAATATACATACCTCTCATTTAGTTTTAATTCCATTAATATGACAAAGAAATGAAAGTAGCGTTCATCTGTACGTATGGCTTACCGTCTCCATGAATGGTGCATTTCATTTCTTACCTCTAAATGATTTTGTAATATTATGAATACATGTATATGCTGGAAATATATGATATATATGATATCCAAATCAGGAATGTCATTCTAGATATAAAGAACCTTTGACCACACGAACAACATGTAATTGTAACAAGTCCACTTTCGACTTAAGAACCAAATATCGACAAAACAAACATTATTAACTTAAATGGTTACATAATGTTTATAACATGGAAATAAGTGATATAAAAGGAATAATTAACTCTAAAAAGGTTCTTAATCATGTAGAAATTAACTCAAGTGTATTATTCAGGACATTAAAGAATGATCGAGTCAAGTCGGACCCGAGGTAAGGGACTTCGTCTCAATCTCCTTTCATTGAGGCATATTTCGTTTTATACACAACTTTCCGTTATACGGTGTATAAACCCCCTTTGACTTTTACTTTTATAAAAAAGGAATCTTTTTATACGAAGCGTTTTACAAAACGAAAAAAAGGAATGTTTCTTTTAACGTATGCGGCGACAAAAACCTTTTCCTCCACCGCGAGTATTATTTGGTCTTTGGCTTCCTCAACAAGCCGTTATGTTTTTAAAATGAAATAAATACCATATACTCTTTTATGTATTTTGGTATTGAAAATGGTTTTGATAAAGGATTCTATTATGATATATTGTGATTGAAATGTGGAAATGTTATCATTCCTTTATATTGGTTTTATGTTTTATGATTTTATATTGGTACTTGGACATTTTAACGGGTGGTTACGTTATAAACCATATGACGGGTGGTGCCGTGAATACCAGGACGGGTGGTTACGTTATAACCTCCAATGCATTGGGTATGGAAGTCAGCCTTATGGCTATTCCATTAAGTATCTATGGAAATTGGCCGTATGGCTATTCCATTAAGTGATATGTGTGGGAGTCGACCGTATGGTTATTCCACTTAAGTATGTTTATGTCCCAAGTTACCTTTATATTTGTTATGTGTTCTTTTTATGGATTTTATGGTAATCCTTTGGTTAGAAAAAGGTACGTAATGATACTTTATTCAGTGAAGAGTTTTTACTACTTCATGTAGGTGAAAAGTATTACATTTATAAAGTATTCATGGTTTCCTTGTTGTTTTGAAAAACTAACAGTTTTCATTATTTGTGTATCCCTTACTGAGCTTCTTATGCTCGTCCCAAGTTTTTGAATTTTTTTTCACAGGACTTAGCATGGAATAGGGTCAAGGATGGGATCAATGGAAAGTCATGCTACCTAAAACATGGAACTATACATGTTTATTTTAAAGGGTTTTTATTTTATAAAAATTTAGTAGAAGCAACTACTTTGTAATCTTTTGAGATGTAATAGTTATGTCCTAATTCTCTAAAACTCTAAACCTGAAAAGATCCTCAATGTGAATTACTCATTTAATTCAATATTAAGTAAGGTTTAAGGTTGGGGCCTTATATGTAATGTCTATGTACATCATGTTTCGGGTCTCTACATATAATATAATTTTAATTCTGTATTACTATTTATATATTACATGATCTTTCATATATGTATACAATTGAACCAACCGTGAAACCCATGTAAATGAACACCCCCAAATGAAGAATTTGAATCATAGAACTCATTAAAAAATCATACATGAAGATAATAAAATTATAAGAAATAAATAAAATTTCTAATAGGCTCTATGTTTTTTTTATTTATGAATCTAATTCATGTTATCCATGATGATATTTACATGTGAAAAATGCCTTCAAACAGATGCTATGGGTTTTCTTATCTCACGTTTATTTATATGATATTTCCATTATTAACCACTTATTTCTTTTATGTGATGTATGTATACATATATTTGATATATAATACCAGGAATTATTTATATTAATGATATATAAGGATTCATTTGATAATTATTATTTTTTTGTCATAAAATTTGATTGATTACAATGTGGTAAGAGTTTATTCGTGAACCACCACATTGCTTTGGGATACAATTTCTATCTACTTACCACCAAAAATATTTTCAATTATTATTATCTACTCATTATAAAATATGATTTTTATGATTCATAAATATTTATCAAGTTCTATTACTCTTTATTATATGAGTAATTTCTTACTTTAGAAGTTATACGTTTGATTCCTCCTAATAAGAAAGCCATAATAATGGGATGATCCCAATTTCATAACCATCATCAAGAAAATTACATAAAAAAAAATTAATATCAAAATTTTTATAAAATCACACATTTTTCCTGAAATAATAACATAATTAATTTTTTGTCTTAAAAAAACAATTATTCATTTTCCCTCTTCAAATGCACTATTATATTTTACCTTATACTAGACCAAATGTTTTCATTTATAATGTTTGATCAAAACTATTTTTATATGTTGTACATAATAAATGACTCATGTATATTTGTTCTCCAATTTTTATTTTTGAGATACTCATTATTATAATCTCATTTTATTAAAAATACAGATGAATTTTCAAAATATAACTTCTTTCAAATGTAAAAGTGTATTTATCTAAAAAAATTTATCAATAATTTTATTAGAGTATTTGAATATATGATTATGAGTCAAGCAATATTAATGTTGTATGGAATAATTTTATAAAAAGACATATTTTTATATATATTATTCTAAATATAAGGAAAGCATTAGACATTTTATATTATGGGAGGTTCCCTATATAACTACTCAATTCATTGATAGGTCTCCTGAGACAAAATAGATATGGAATTCCCCAATTATGTGGAAATTTATTTTCAGATATGGATTTGGCTTTGTCCATAAAATTTTATTTTTATTGGTGCCTTGGATGAGGCCTTGATTTTATGTTTTAGATTCCTAGAATTATGAATTCATCCATTATAATATTATTAATTAATAATCGATGTCATTATTCAACTAGTATAATATCGATGGAAAATATTAAGCATAAAATGATTATTTAAATGTAAAATTTTAATATCTTTTATTCCTACCATTTTATGATCAATACACTATGTTAATGGGATGTTTTTTTATTCATTCACCATTAATTATTTTTCAGGATTATAGTATTTTACATATTATTGCTTACAACATATGATCGTCTGATATCACCCCTTTCTTATGATTTATTTTTAACCATGAAGTGATGATGTTTTTCGTGAATGACTTACATGAATACCATATAAATTTGTGGGTGTTCCCAATAGAATTTGTTTGTGTTTTCCCTTTCATGTTGTAATAAAAAAAATATTTCTGTATTTAGTTTTCCAAATATCTTAAATTATACTATCCTTTGGGTTGTAATCATTTGTTCATAATACCAATTTAATAATGTTAGCACAGACTAAAGGCCACTTAGTATTAGGGTTCGTTCGATTTAGATTGTGTATGTTCCAGACATTTCATTATGGTAAAATAATTTTTCAAGAGACTAATCAATGTGGATGGTGGTCATGTTACTTTGGGTGAATATTATAAAGAAAACATTATTAGACTCAGTTAAATCGATAACTCTAAAACAATTTTAATTTCTAAAGAATTTCATATTGATGTATTTGAATATAAAATTAATCAAATTTTGAATTGTGAGATTATTATTACAATTATAAGATTTAAAATTACTTTTACAACATATTTGAGGTTAAACAATATTTTTCTCATTTTTTTCAAATGATAATATTAGTGGTGTTGATTTGAAATAATTATCTTATTGGAATGACTCATGGTTTTATTTATTCCATAAATAATCCTATCATTTAAATAAGATACTAGAAAATTAAAATATTTAATCTTATAGAAGGATAACTATGAACGGATTAGTCAATGGTCTACATAAACTCTAAATCCCAATTGATAGTGTTGGTAAACCCATTCAAAAGGGATAGTATCACAGAATCTCTTTCAAACCAATGATATATGGATCATAATATAAATCATTAATATTGGTTTACATTTATTTTTTTACTTTCATTAATTTATAGGTAAACATGAAAACATTATCCATGTGTTATAACGGATGATTATTCATGATAAACAATGTCGTTTTTCCATTCATATAAACGAGAATATCTATATGTTTTCTTTAAATATGATAAAAATATAGAAAGTCATAGTTGAAATAGAATTATGACCATAAAAATAGAACAATAATTACAATTTAAACAAAAATATTATGAATCATTAGGTTCAAAACATGCATATAGTAATACATTTTCTTCACGGTGGACACCCAAAAAAATGGCTTATTAGAATAAAGAAATATTAAACTTCATGAATCATCCGAAACAATTTTAAATGCATATAATTTTGCTGTTTATTTTTCAGTACACTCTATTAGAATAATATTATATATAATTTTTCGTGAATGACTTACATGAATACCATATAAATATGTGGGTGTTCCCAATATAATTTGTATGTGTTTTTCCCTTTCATGTTCTAATAAAAAACATATTTATGTATTTTGTTTTCCATATCTCTTAAATTATTCTATCCTTTGGGTTGTAAACATTTATTCATAATACCAATTTAATAATATTAGCACAGACTAAAGGCCACTTATGATTAGGGTCCGTTCGATTTAGATATTGTATGTCCGAGGCATTTCATTACGGTAAAATATTTTTTCAACAGACTAATCAATGTGGATGGTGGTCATGTCACTTTGGTTGATAATTATGAATGAAAAATTATTAGACTCAGTTAAATAGATAACTCTAACAAAATTTTAATTTCTAAAGATTTTCATATTGATGTATTTGAATATTAAATTAATAAAATTCAGAATTGTGGGATTATTATTTCAATTATATGATTTAAAATTATTCTTTCAACATATTTGAGGGTAAACATTATTTTTCTCTACTTTTCCAAATGATAATATTAGTGGTGTTGATTTGGAATATTTATCTTATTGGCATGTCTCATGTTTTTATTTCTTCTATAAATAATCCTATCATTTAAATAAGATACTAGGAAATTCAAATATTAAATTTCTTATAAGGATAACTATGAATGAATTAGTCAATGGTCTACCTAAACTATAAATCCCAATTGACAGTGTTGTTAACCCCATTCAAAAGGGATAATATCATAGAATCTCCTTCAAACCAATGATAGATGGGTCATAACATCAATCATTAATGTTGTCTTGCATTTCTTTTTTATTCTCTCATGAATTTATAAGTAAACATGAAAACATTATCGATGTGTTACAGTGGATGATTATTCGTGGTAAAAAATGTTTTTTTCCATTCACATAAAAGAGAATATCTACATTTTGTCTCTAAATATGCTAAAACTATAGAAAATCAGAGTTGAAATAGAATTATGACCATAAATATAGAATAATGATGAAAATTTAAACAACACTATTATGAATCATTAGGTTTAAAACATGTCTATAGTAATAAAGTTTCTTCAGGGTGGACACCCGAAAAGAATGGATTATTAGAATAAAGAAATATGAAACTTCATGAATCTTCCTAAACCATTTTAAATGCATATAATTTTTCTGTTTATTTTTCAGTACACTCTATTAGAATAATATTATATATAATTTGTTGTGAATGACTTACATGAATACCATATAAAATTGTGGGTGTTCTTAATAGAACATGTATGTGTTTTTCCCTTTCATGTTCTAATAAAAAACATATTTATATATATATTTTTATAAATCTCATAAATTTTTCTATCCTTTGGGATGTAATCATTTTTTCATAATACAAATTTAATAATTTTAGCATATACTAAAGGCCGTTTAGGATTAGGTTTTGTTCGATTTAGATAGTGTATGTTCCAGACATTTCATTATGGTAAAATAATTTTTCAAGAGACTAATCAATGTGGATGGTGGTCATGTCACTTTGGGTGATAATTATGAAGGGAAAATTATTTGATTCAGTTAAATCGATAATTCTAATACAATTTTAATTTCTAAATTATTTCATATTGATGTATTTGAATATAAAATTAATCAAATCCAGAATTGTGAGATTATTATTACAATTATAAGATTTAAAATTATTCTTACAACATATTTGAGGTTAAACATTATTTTTCTCCTCTTTTCCAAATGATAATATTAGTGGTGTTGATTTGAAATATTTATCTTATTGGAATGTTTCATTTTTTTATTTCATCCATAAAAAAACCTATCATTTGAATAAGAGACAAGGAAATTACAATATTCAATATCTTGGAAGGGTAACTATGAAAGGATTAGTCAATGGTATACCTAAACTATAAATCCCAATTGACAGTGTTTGTAAACCCATTAAAAAGGGATAGTATCACAGAATCTCCTTCAAACCAAAGATTGATGTATCATAATATCAATCATTAATGTTGGATTACATTTCTTTTTTATACATTCATGAATTTATAAGTAAACATGAAAACATTATCTATGTGCTATACTGGATGATTATTCATGATAAACAATGTTGTTTTCCATTCACATAAAAGATATTATCTAGATGTTTTCTCTAAATATGATAAAAATATAGAAAATCATAGTTGAAATAGAATTATGACCATAAAAATAGAATAATGATGATAATTTAAACAAAAATATTATGAATCCTTAGTTTCAAAACATGGTTATAGTAATACATTTTCTTCTTGGTGGACACCCGAATATAATGGCGTATCAGAATAATGAAATATGAAACTTCATGAATCATCCCAAACCATTTTAAATGCATATAATTTTTCTGTTTATTTTTAAGTATACTCTATTAGAATAATATTATTTATAATTTGTATAATTAAAATTATACACCTCTTAATCATGACTCCATATGAATTATAGAATGGTGGAAATAAAATATTAATTACCTTAGAGGGTTTTAAATGTATCTATACACAATAAAGTGGATAATTTTGTCATGTTTTCATTAAAATGAGATGAAAAACTTTTCCTTGGTTATTAGACAACCAAAAAATATTATAGAGTATTCAAAAGGATGAATAATATTGTAGAATAATATTTACATTAAATTTTTTATGAGACAAATCTATATGAACTTAAGTCAACTGTATAAACTATTTAGGATGATCATTCTAGTTTTTTAATTAATGCCCATCCTAGTGACAATTAATGTAGAACACTTATAGAAAAATACCCAAATTATGATAAACATCATGATCCTAAATGTATATATGAAAATGAGGTTTCAAAAAAGTATATTTCTAGAGCTATTAGGTCTCATAGATATATGTCCTTAGATTTTTTTCTAGGATAACTAGCTAATGGGACTCATAATAGATATTCACCATGAATTCATGCTGAACATCAAGATTTCATGGCACAAATTGAATCAATGAACTTTAATGATGTAATTAATGATGAATTATGTGTAATAAAAATTTAGGAAGAGTTTTTATTTTTGAATTAAATGGATTATTAGATCTTGTTAAATGATCCTAGGACTATTTAATCATTTTCATAAAATGGTTGTTTAGAAACAATGTCTATTTGTTAGATATAACAATTAGAATAAAGAATGATTGTTTTCACAATGGTATAGTCATGAATAAGGTATTCACTATAATCAAGTTTTTTCTATAGTACCTATGCATAATTCATTAAAATGATTATTTGATAAAGGAAAAAATTTTAATTTAAAATAATATCAAATTGATGTGAAGAGTTTATTAAATAATTATCATGTAATTTAGGATATTTTTTTAACAACCACATATATTTTAATACACTGACAAGTCAAATTAGATTTTAAAATGGAAAAGTATTTATGTGGAATGAAAATACCTCCTGTTTAATGGTATTATAGTTTTTTTTAAAAAAAATTTACTAAATGAGTACTTAACATTGTAATATTTCCTAAATTAATTTAATTAGTTATTTTAGTGTAAAATTTTATACTGATGGTAATATTTTGTATCCCAAATTTTTTTTCTATATTGAATTATTTAAAAAAGATACCTTTTAAATTTGAAATGAGACTTATGGGGGAAAATAAATTCCTTCTTGATTTTATTATTAAGAAATAAAATATGAAATTATTTTAATCCAAATTATATCCACTACTATGATTTTAAAATTTTCTTGTATAGATTGTACAATAAGTAGTAATACACCCATGAGTAAAAAATATAAATTTGATATTTAGGAAACATAGAAACCAGTTGATCAAACTCATATATATTTATGGTTATAATATTAATATAATTTTCAATTATAGAGAGTAAAATACTATTTTATTTTTTTATGCATGGTCATTTTCAAGAAAACCAAAAAAAGTGCCTCATATAATTTTTGTGACAAAAACTTTCCAAATACGTAAAATGAAAAACCAATATATTATTTTTCTACTCTAGATATTATGATTTTTAATCATTTATTCAGATTCATATTTTAGTCACTCTGACTTATATAGAAAAAAACATCTATAAATATCACTTTTTAGGAAATCCATAATTTCATCGTGTAGTATTAAAAAGAACACCATTTCATTATCCACTACGAATACTGATTAAAATCTAGATAAACTATTAGTTAATAGAATATATATAAAAATATTCATCATGAGACTATGGATATCAATTTCAACATATCCCTTTATATTTTGATAATACAAGTGTTGTAATCATTTCCACGAATCTGTTGTCTTGCTCTAAAAAAATATTGATATAAGACATCACATATTGGGAGATAATTTTTAAAAGAAGATATATTTATATAATTAATTACAATATAACTTCGGGTTGGTGAAATATTTACAATGCCTTTGAATTTTTGGAGAATAATAAATCGATGTCATGAAATTGGAAATACACGTTTTGGTTAGAATATCATTCTTAAATTTTTTTTACTAGTGATAAATTAAAATTCTAATAAAATCATGGAGTATAAACCATTGTCTTCAACCATGGATAATCAACTGTTATTATTGACCATTAATCATGCATCAGTTTGTATAGACCATGATACATAATACTGTGATAATAAAATGGTACATACTATCATTTCAATGGTATTGTATGGATGACATAATGAAATTTTAATTTTAAAAGCTACCATTATGTTGTATCTTTTAATGATACTATGACATCAAATAATGAAAAATTAATTTTTGTGCTACCATGATAATATTGAATAGGTATTACCATTACCAGTTCTACAGTTCATGTTACCTATAATTAAACATTATAATTGGATATATATATTAAAAAAATTATTCATATTATACATATTAATTATAGAATTTAAATTACTAAATGATAAAATTTACTTAAAATTAGTGTACGATATCCCTCCATAATATGCCTCCATTCAACCCTTTGAGTCAACTTCTCTTGACCAAGGAACTTTTATCTTCCTTCATTATCAAACTAACCATTGAAAAAAATGGTGCGATTGATTCATCATGGTGGTTTTATTAATGATTCATGTCCCTCAAATAATGAAATTGATGAATTGAGTTGGACTATTATATAATCAAAGTATCTTATCCCATGACTTGGGATATTAGAAATGATAAAAAAAATACATACGATGTGGTTGGATCCAAGAAACTATCTCATGTGAGATGTGATTCAGAATTAATGATTGGTAAACTGATTCTTAAGGAATGACAGAACATTCTACCATAGGTTAGTTGATGATTTATATCAGCTTTTATATTATATGATTGGAGAAAAATGTTCTTATTAAGGAAGTTATTTATGGAAAATAAATTATCATATATTAGATATAGTGGCAAAGATGCTTGAATATTATTCACAAATGTATATATGAAGATTATTATTGTCCATTTCAATTTATCCATGAGATTGTTGTGATTGAGGATTTTGTGATGGATCTGACTATGATTTACACTATGAAGAGGCCTTAAAGAGTAGAGATTGATGGTGAATGAATACTGTTATTTATGATTATACAATTTTTTTTACTAGGATGTTTTATTTTATAATAATTATATTTGATTATATATTATTCTTATTTTTTATCAAAATATGAGCTATGATTACTTTATGAAGATATATGATAGTTAATATAACAGAGTTATATTCTCCCACCATGAGATCAAACTCTTCATATTAACCATAATCGAAATCACTTACATTGGAATACATATGTATTGTAATGGAAAGTTATGATAATATGAGTATGTGTGGATGTTTATCCCAGAGTATGGTAACCCTTAATAGGATTAGTGATTATTAGAATCTTAGTATAAAATTTGTTGGTATATAATGAATTTTTTATGAAATGTTTAACTAAGTGAGGAATCCTACTAGACTAAGAGACATGGTTGAACATTGATTAGTTCCAGATGATTTATTATATTATTCATCTAATTAAAAAATTAGGCAATGATTCATGTGAAAGAAATAGAAGTTTATATAGAAGAATAAGTGGTTTTTTCAATAGAAATTGGAAGTGACCCTGATGTAGAAAATATACCTACTGTTTTCTAAAGATCATCTAGTCCACCACTTTTACATCCCTAAAGAGATATATTTCTTTTATAAGATGTTTAGAATAATGTGAATAATGTATCTAATGGTGATCAATTCTAAATATATTCTTCAACGATTCCATAATATGTTTTTTATCTTTTACACAATTCATTATATTTATTTAGAAGTGTTGATGGTAAACAATATCACCCTTATTAGACTACGAAAAATCATATATCATCATAATGCGTTGATTGGTGAGGTATTTCTCTCTCCTCTTCAACTAGCTAGTACTATGGTAATATAAGTGATATAAAATCTCATTCATTTAGAATACATATTGCCTTGAAAATAGATATGGACATATTACCATTTAAGAGAGACAAATTCATAGAATATACTAAAATTGTGTTAGAGTATTCAGTGTAGGATAACTATGATGATTATGATAATTACTTTAGTCCAACTCAACAATATTTATATTTCATTTTATTTGAGTAGATAGAACCTAAATGATCATTTCATTAGAGTAATCATGCTAAAGTGAATTTGGAACCATTTTGTTCTGAGGTACCTAATGTGTTGACTAGAACTAGGGACTATACAATTCACATCAAGGAGATGAATCCTCCCCCTCCACCTCTTTATCCTATTTATTCCAATTATTTAAAAAAAATTGATCTAATTAGATTCAAGGAATTCTTATTTTCTTATCTTCGCCGGATTTTTTATCTTCATTAGTTGAAGAGATTATGGTTGATGACTTTAATGAAAAGTTATTAATAACTTTGTTCAAATATCTTATTCATACTCATAATGTTTTTAATGATGGAATATATTGATATTGGTAATAATTGGGTGGTATAATTTATATATACAATCCATATCACAATATAGAAGTTTCTTTTTGCTAAGATGAAGATATCCCTTTTGGAGTGTCTACAGTAGTTTTCAAACCTAGTGATTTATCATCTATTGATCCACCTCATTCTACTCATAAATCATTTTTCATTGATATGATCCATCCCATTTTCAAATAAGAGCTTCATGTTATGGAAGGTGGTCTCTCTTTTTCTCTTTTGGAATATCTTTTCTAGATCAATTATTATGTTGTCTTAATTTTTTGGTTGGATAAAGAATAATTAAATGAGTCTATGAGTGATATAGAGAAAATTCCTAAAGTAATTAAGTAATATCTATATAGTATTTTTAGAAAGATGGTCCTTAATTCCCATTTTATTTTCATCGATGAGAATATGAGAATGCCTCCTCTTAAAAGGGCTTTTTAAGGAGAATGTTTTCTAGTTGAATAACTTTCCTCCCCTATTTAAATTTTCATAGAATAGATGGATGGTTTTATAACAGAAATAAAGAATGGATGTCATTAAATAAATAAATTTATGGAATTTATGGAATACTTAATGTACACCACCCAGATAGCTTTAATTACACCTATGACCATCCCTTTGACTATTTCACTATTTCCTCATATTACACCCTTGAATACTAAATCCATTGATAGTATTGGTTTTAGAGTTATTTAAATTGATATTGTGGGTTACATTATGCTAGCGGCATATTATATAGTGTTTATGCCTCCTACACCTTCACCCTTCCTACCAATCATGTTACTAATGAATTAAATGATCCACAAGTTCCACCTTCTAGTTTTCCTAAAAATTGTTCATTGGACTCTGGTTAAGGCATTGATAGGTATTTTTTTCTTCTTATAATCCCTTTCTTGATTAAATATTCTGACATAAGTATATATAATGGAATATTCATTTTAATTATTATTTTCTATTTATTTCATATTAATTTTTAATTTTTCTATAATCCCCATTATCATAATAATTGAATAAAATTTTATAAGATTTATTATATGGAAAATCACAAAATTATTTTATGGAATGAATGGGTAATTATGTTTATCATATATAAATTATAAATGTTAAAAAATATTCATATGTTATTCAGTTGTCAATGTTTTCTATAGAGTTATAAATTACAAGATTTTTGATAAAAAAGGATAAGATTGATTGACTAGTTTAAGAACTTTTTTATTTTAATAGTCATAAATCATATTTTATATGTTTCTAATGTACATTATTTTATATTATAATATTCCATTTCCTTGGTAATTTGTAAAATTGGATATTTCATGATCTACAATCACTATATATAGTAATTTTTAATGATATTATATTAGTTAATGATTGCTACCACTAAAAGCTATCATTATTTCTAGATGCTACCACTATAACAATGAAACCATCAGGATCTACCATTTTGTGGAGGAATAACCACTACATAGTAGAGTTACCTTCGCTTGATGGTTTTTTTAGTTCAATTGTGATACCAAAGTAAAATAGAGATATTGTTTATTAGAGCTCCATCCTAGGAAAAGATACTATACTAATTTGATGGTCCTACGACTGAGAGCATATACTATCAAGCAGTGGTACCATTCAGTGATGGCACTACCAAAGAAATCTACCATTTAGTGAATCTATCATCAGTGTGGCTTCCAATAGATATCTTCAATAGATATTTAACGGAAATTTCATAACTAATTTCACAGTTTCTAGTTTATGCATTTAATATTAGAAAGAAGAATATATTTTTATCCAATTATATATGTTATTCCATGGTTCTATTGAATTCTATGCCAAACTAACATTCATTGTTCATTTTTATTACAATTTATATTATTCTAATATTATCATGTGATGTATAATTTGACTTCTATTTCAATAAATATAGATCAACCATCTTCTTGCACATAAGGATAATCGAAAAGACATTAAAATAGAATCATATATTATCTTCATATAGAACAAAAATATGTGATAGATATGTTTTTGGATGTACTCAATACAATTTGAGAGTAAAATAAGATATCTTTTTTAGAAATCCAAATCCCCTATTGTTTAACATATTTTTTAATTTGTTTTGAGTTTTTTAGAGATATATTCAAGTTATTCTAAACAACTATATCTATATTTATTGGGAATCATTACATTTAATCATCTCTAAAATTGTTCCCTTTTTTATTATGCTTTTCATTTTAGATATTTGTTAAGATCTCCATGGGTATATATAAAATACTATCCATAATACCAAACTAGAGAGCTCTTGAAACTCTATATATATCTCTCTACCCAAATTATATGAATTTTTATTACCAAATACAATTGTAGTAGAGTTATTACATGACCTCTACTTATATTATACAAAATATAAATAGAGAATAGGCTTTGTTTCCAGACAAATTTTTTGTTTTTTATAATATAAAATCCATGTTTTAGATCAGATTATTTTTTAACAAACTATTTGGCATTGGGTGATTTTATTTTTGATATAATTAAGTATTGTCTTGAAGATGAACCCCTTGTTTAAAATATCATTGTACCTTATTTAGTTGTTTTTGTTTTAACTATTTTAAATAAAAACAATAATAATTTTATAAACATCTAAATTTTATTTCGTCTAATATGTAAATGAAATTATTGTTCTATATATAGTGTATTATAAGATATATTATTTTCAAATTCTAATGTATTTCCAAGAGAATTTAAACTGAGCTATGATTAAACATATATATTTATATTTTTCTTTTAAAGGGTTATTTTTTTAAATTAGTGGATATAAATGTTTTTAAAAATAAAATATAAATATCATTGAAAACACAATTCCCCCCAAAACATTTTTATTCGACTAGGAAAATAATTTCAAATCCTCAATTAATATTACGTAGATTAAATCACCTACCCAAAAAATTGGCTCAAATTATAGTGAACCTTATTTTGGATAATACTTTTAATAACATTGGGATATGTTCTTATTAACACATAAGATGAGTTGAATATTTTTTTGTAATTTTTTATGTTAATTCAAAATTAATATTAGATTATGTTTCTGCATTTATTATTTGATCATATTAAACTGTTCAAAATTTAATTTAATTTTCTAATATCATACCCATAAAAATTATACAACATTTAAAGCTAGAAATAAATGTTAATATTATTTCTGTTTATGTTTACATGGCTTGAACCCTCCCTGAAGAGCTATTAGTTATTAATATTTCTATTTCTCGGTTAAATATTGTATACTATAAAATTCCAATCAATTATAACTGTGTTTGTTAAAGGATCCCCATTTACACTCTAACCATATTACAAAGGTGAGAATTGATATAATTTTCTAGATCTTATCATCATATTAATTTACGATCATGGGAGTTTTTGGTGTTGTAAATAGACATAATGAAATATTTGTGTATTTTAATATAAATTTTCAACAAAGATATGTTTTTCACTACGATGTTGGTGGGAGTAACATATTACCCAATAGGTTATGAAAATTGTCCATTATACTTGTGAAATCATTTTTTAGTGGATATTTCAGATAATGTAAATATGATCTAAGAATGATTTTTATGATTTTAAAGGTCCCAAGTTATAGAAGAGTCTTCAGGGTTGTGAATTACATTATAGAGGTATGATATTAAATGATCTTCCATTTTCAGTATTTTTGTGCCATAAAATCATTGAATGTAGTATGACAGGTTCTAGGGGTTTTAATTTATTTCCAATGTGGTATCCAATGTTTCTTTTAATTTATCAATTATTAGTGGATACTGGTATTTTTATTTGTCTTTTTAGTGGGATTAATTTAACCTATACCCATTATGGAGTGACCTACCCCATTGGTTTTGGTATTTTTTACTTCAATACTGAATAAATTTTTATAAACACATTCCATAAAATTTTATATATCATCTAGTTACCTCAAATTCAAGTGAATTCTAGTGATATTTTTATATAATGTTTGTCCCCTCCCTCATATATTTTGACCCCAACCATTTGAGATTTTGTATTTGTGATTTAATATTGGTTACCACACTTTAATTTTTTTAGTTTGATTCTAAATTTTCAATGGAGATTATCAAATAATGTGGATTTAGATTCATGTATTATAAGGATTTCATTATTATGGGGTAGTTTTGTGATATATGATTATTGGATTCTCCTTAATGAATATTGTATCTTCTGATAATATATATATATATATATATATATCTATCCTTTTCTTACACATTTTCTTATAGACATTTCATTGAGCTATCATATTTGGGAAAAGTCTTTTTTTGTATGCGTATTATATATGAAACATGTTTTTTTCATTGTAAAAATGTTTTTAATCATCTTAATGAAGACAATGAATCAAACACCATAAATATAATGGAACTTGTATGATTCTCATATGTTTTACGTTATTCATAATTTTTCAATGTTTTTATGTTCTACTTATTAATTGTTTTGATGTAATTTGTTTATCTTGTGAATTAAATTAGTTATTAACCTAAATATTGTAGATAGATAATTTTTTTGAATGTAAAATTTATTTACATAAACCCATGTTTTACATTTGGAAATATAGAATGTCAGTCATTTTAGAATAAAACATTTTGTGTTGTGAAATTATAATTTTGCTAACAAGATTTATAGTATATTTTAGTTTTTAAATGTTTTGGTTTTTAATGAAATTCATGGATAAATGATTTAAAATATTTTTGAAAAATATGATGTTAATGGATAAAAATGGTTTCGATGGGAATCATTATAACACTTATTTTTTGTGGTTGGCATATAATGTGAATGATTTTATTATGTGAT
The DNA here is from genome assembly GCA_963277665.1 of Viscum album. Lineage (NCBI taxonomy): Eukaryota > Viridiplantae > Streptophyta > Magnoliopsida > Santalales > Viscaceae > Viscum > Viscum album. The sequence goes on from OY728130.1 coordinate 1,720,410,088, forward strand.
TCTTGGGTTGTGTGTATGTATTTTATAATTGGGTTTATAGAGATTGATATGGATGTTATATTATGGATTCTTTGGAGGGTTATTATTTTCCCAATTGCTGTGGAAAATGTACTTAATAAGTAATAAAAGTTAATTTGATTGTGGATGGAAGTGAAATACATGTGTCTTATATGAAATTATTAAAGAAAAAATAGGTTGGTAAAGATTATAATAAATATGGGAAAATAGATTTAGAATTGTATTGTATTATTCATCCGACTAAATGGATTAATGTTATCAATTGGTTGGTAATGGGTAAATCATTAATATTTAAGGAGATAGAATCTAATCGGAAATTGTAAATTTTATATTTATTTTTTTGTGATTATGTCTCAAATGGGATTTATTCATGGAATAAGATATAGAATGTTTGGTGATAATTGTGTATATATGAATTTTGTATTCAAAATGGGTTTTTTGTTTGAACACGTATGTTTTTTTTTCGATGAATACTATACAATATATTTTTTATTTATTTCTATATTATACCAACCAGAGTTTTTTATATATATTGATGCCCAATTATTTTGGGTTTTGGGGGATTTTTTAATATACATAAAGTAAATGGTTGATAGATTATGATAAAATCATAGTTTTTCATTCTTTTATAGAGTTTTACAATGTTTTTGATTATATATAGTATTTTTATTAGCCCCTAAAAGTAGAAATTATTCATTGTTTATAATATAATATTAATGTGCTTCATTAATCATATACACCATTATTAGTGCATTTTACACTTTGAACATTATTTCACATTATGATTGTAATTCCTTCTTAAAATGCACTATTACATTGTACCTTCTTGAACATATCATAAAACACATAATATTATTGATTTTATGTTTATATTTTATTTTTAGGTCTCCCATAATATAAGGAACAATTCATTATTTTGGATCACTTGGTGATTCCATTTGGAAGCCCACCGAATTGGGATTTGAACCAACCACATCCTGGGTGAAGTAATTTAGACAACATGCCAATAAAAGTTCTGTAGAGGTCAAAATTGAAGCCCGATGATTCTAAATATTTATATGGAGATAGAGGATGTTATTTTGATCATTTTATTTAATTGTGGACTAAGTTAGTTCATAGAGTTGAATTTTTTTCTAGGCCGCCCAAGTTGATGATGAAATTCTGGGCCAGATTCTGAGGCCCAGAAAAACGGTCCACCATTTATATAATATCTCACTAACTGCATATTATTACGGGCTGAAATTTTACATTAATTTATAGAAAAGATGAGGATACATTTTATCCTTATATGAAATGATCAAATTCGTTCATCCAAAAGGTCCTTTTGACACATCATTCATGTGGATGCAAAATGGATTCCATTTCGGGGTAGAGAGGAAAAGTCACATCTCCATTAATTGTCCACCCACCTTTCCCCGACACAATTAATTAAAGGCACATGGTATTATGGGTTCTCGTCCAAAGACATTCAAATTTCTTATTTGAGGTATTATTGGTGTAGTATTTGAAATATCATGGAGCTTTATATTCATTGTAATGTTTTTATGCCAATCTGTCTTTGTAATGTTTTTCCTTCCCATGTATGTTGTTCGAATCACCTTAGTTTTCAATAAATGTTCTTCTTCTTATCTTATTATGTTCTTCTTAATATCACCTTGATACTGTTGAATCAAGGTGTGATCTTTTTAACACCCAACCTTGTGATTTTGTTCACACAACGATGGAGTGTTCGTTAGTTTGTTCTTTTTTCTTCTTTAATTCCACCCTCATAAGTCTATTTCCCACTTCTATTGACAAAATTAAATCAATGGAGGGATATCTCTTTTATGGGTTGGTATAAGGTAGTATAAAGGGTCTATATTGGATGTTATTTATCTCCCTCTAATGGTTATTAATTTTTTTTATTTGAGTTTCTTTCATTCAATGATTTTCTCTCATCTTATTCCTTATTGAACATATTCACCAAAATGTTTATGTCCTATGTAGACCCTTTAACATAGAGTGATCTTGAAAATGATCCTAAATGTGTATAGATTATTAGCATGTGTTTGTGGAGATGATTAATAATTAAGTGATGGGTTAGTTTTAATTCATTGTATGAATCCTTCTCAAGATAATGAAATTGAAATTGTAAAATAAAAAAATAATTCATCCAATTCACCCCGAGAATTAACCTAGGATCAACTCATTTTCTCATAATTTTAATTCAAGTAGATCTCTTAGTGATATTTTAAAACCATATAAAATAAACTTTAGATGGACACATCATAGAAAAAAACTCATCTCTTCTTATTGTGTGTCTAAGGATCTTCTTAGGTCTTTGAGGATTGCACAACCCAAGATACACTGCAAGCGACCTCTTAACCCTTAGAACATGGGTAAATTTGGGTGAAACCAAATTTTGTGCTATTTCCGCAGACCAAGTAAGTTAGTTAGTCCAAAAACATTCTTTTCATAGCCCCATTATTATATTCTCACACTAATTCTCTTATGTTTTATATTTATCTCATCTTTTCTTTTAGCGCATGCCTCCCTACACCTACAATAACTCCAACAGATTAGTTAGGGTGGAATCTTCTAGGATATGGGAGTCAAGTTCATCTAAGGTATTTTTCACATTTGATCAAAATATTCTTGAAACTGAAAATTCACCAATTAAAACAAGTCCAATGGAGGTTCTTCAAATAAATCAAGTGGTAAACCTTGTTGGTGATCAAATGGGAATCCCAAACAAAGAAGATCCAAACATAGAGAATGTGGTTGATCAAACCATGAACGGCTACATCACTCCTTCATAGACCAATTCCCCTCATGCAATAAACACAATTTCATAAGAGATGACAACTACATCTTTAATCCCCATGTCCTAAACCACCATCAAAAATTTCATGGAATAGAGTCTGTGATGCCCTACCTTTACATTAAGGAGTTAAATGACATTGTAAAAACCATGTGTCCCCCATATCAACTTGAATCACCTAAAATGAGGCTATTTAACTTATAATTATAGGATACAACTAATAATTTTCTAAAAAATTTGAGACCATCATCCACCAACTCTTGGGACCAATTACAAAGGGAATTATACAAAAAATACATTCGCCATGACAAAAAAATAGCACTTAAAAATAGAATCCAAAACTTTATTGAAATAGAGGGAGATTCATTATATGAAACATGGGAGAGATTCAAAGACACATTTAACATGGTTTCACACCATAGTTTTCATATTCCTCAACATGTGAGAATTTTCTATGAAGGGGTGGGCTCGGGGGAAAAACAATTAATTGACATGATGTGTAATGGGAACATTAAAAACAAATCCCCAAATGATTCTTATGAGTATCTAGAAATCCTTGCTGAACAAAACCAAACATGGGGAACATCACCGTATTACGAATAACCACAACGAATTACTGTAATTCATACACTTAGAGAAGTGGAAAGCCTCAGGGATAAAATATCATCACTCACTAGGAAGGTTGAAGAGATAGATGTTAGAAAAATACAAGAAATCCAAAATGTAGACCCTGTTTGCACAATTTGTGACAAACATGGCCACAAAATAAAAAAATACCCAACCATTCCATCCATCATGAATTTTTTTCTAGGAGGAACACCTGATGAAGTCAATTACGTAATCTTTCAAAATCCCCAATACCAAAACACATTCAACCCAATGTATAATGACCAACCAGGTTTCTGCTGGAGAGATAACCAACAACCTAGCCAGCCACAAGGACAAAATCTGTACCCCCATCAGAACTACCAAACCCATAAAAAGTTCCAAATCCAATATATCCAATAACAACAACCACCATTCCATCTTCAAAAAACCATCCATCCTCCAAAATATCCCCTCAGGATAAAGCAATCTTCTTAAACACCTACCAAACTGTTCCACAAATCCTACTAGAACAACTGTGCAAACAAAAGGAGAGGATGAACACAGAAGTATCTTCCCATAATCAAGATCTTCAAACCATCAAAACTGGAATGGAACCCATTCCTACTCAGGTGTTAACATCCCCATCTTCAAAGGGAGATTCAAGATATACTCAAACAACTCATGAACAACTAAAGGATGTGAAATTTTTAACAAGTGGGAAATCAATTGAAAAACCTGAACAAATAAGTCAGAAACCATGTGAAGCTTAAAACTCTAATAAAAATTCAAATGAACCACAAGATAAAACTGAGGAAACTGTAATAATGTGAAAGAAACAACTCTTCAAAAAACAACCCCACAACCTGCATCATTTCATCAATTCATGAGGGGGAAAACCCAGCTTGAATTGAGAGAAGCATGGAGGGAAATCTTCTCACAAGTCAAGTTGAACATTCCCCTTATCGATTCCATCAAAACCATACCTACCTACTCAATGTACCTTAAGGACATGTGCACTTTTAAAAGAACATTTGCACATAAAAACCATGTCATTTTGGATTCTAATGAGAGTACCACCATTCAAGGGACTATTCCTTCTATGTTTAAAGAACCTGGTTTCAATTACATCAAGGTTGAACTAGGAGAGATAAAAGTTGTAAAGTCCTTGTGTGACCAAGGTGCTAGTGTCAATCTAATACCATATGTTGTGTACTTCCAGTTTGGCCTAGAAGATATTCATCCCACATATGTCAAACTTTAACTTGCTGATTGTAGCATTAGGGTCCCAAAGGGGATTTAAAGGACGTTCTAGTAAAGGTTGAAAACATCATCTACCCTACTGACTTCATTGTCCTTGACAACCATCAAAAAATAGAAAATAAGGAACAAACCACAATCATGATTGGTCATCCTTTCCATGCAACAATCAACTCAGTTATCCGAGTAAGAATTGGGAACATCACCATCACCTTTCAAAACATGAGTCTGGACTTGAACATCTATAATGCAAGCTCACAAATAGAGGATTATGAGGACATTCATGATGTAAACATGATAGGAAGCGTTGATAATGAATCCATAGAACATCAAGGAATATTTTATAGATGCTTAAGTGAAGATGAGTCTGATTTACTTTGTTCACATAAAGGAAGTTTATCTCCTTAGACTGAATCATTTTCAAATTACTCTTATTATGAATTCTTAGGTCTAACTATAAATGAAACATTTCGTTAAACCACATTCATTGAGACAAATCAAACTTCCTTCCCTGAATCTGATCAAACCAATATTACAGCTGAAAATTCAATATGTGGGGAATCAATCATATATGAAACTCTAAAAAAATAAATTGATATTGATTCAATGTCTCAATATTCTGCTGAAATTTTGAACCAACATGATCTTGAATTGAAGAAACATCCCACTGCACTCAAGTATGCCTTATTAGGGGACAATAAAACACATAATATTTTCATTTAATCTTCTCTTGAATCCGATCATGACAGTATTCTTCTATATTTTCTTAGGAAACATAATAAATACATTGGTTGGACCCTGTCTGATATTCCTGGGATTATCCCACTTATTGGGACTCATAGGATTGTTATGGAATATGATTCAAAGCCATATTTTCAACCTCAATGGAGACTCAATCATAATATCATGGAGGTAGTGAGGAAGGAACTTTTTAAATTGGTATAAGATGGTATCATATATCCCATTGCTGAGAGTGAGTGGGTCATCCCAATTTAAGTGGTTCCGGAGAAGGCATGAATAACTGTGATAGCCAGTAGGGGTGGAGAGATTCTTCCAACTAGGGTGAGTAGTTGATAGAGGGTATGAATTGACTATAGGAAGCTAAACTCATTCACCAAGAAAGACCATTTCCCCTTACCATTCATTGACAAAGTCCTTGAGAGAGTGGTCACGACCCGTCCTCGGGGCCCGTGCCATGACTACCCCAATCCCGCCTTCCATAGGCCAGGGGCTGGCGACTAGCACCAAGGTGTAAATCCCAACAAAAGGGAAGGCTTTTCCTTTGAAAAGTAAACAAGCACCACATAGTAAGAAAGCAGAAAAGTAAAAACTAAGTAAAACTGTAACAAGCTGTGCTGGAAGTAAAAGGTGCCGGAAATACAAGCCCTACTGTAAATTACAACTAAAAGGGGAAAAACAGCAACTGTAAAGAAAAGCCGCAGCGTCGAGCCGTCCTCTGAAGGTCCTACCTGAAGGGTGGGTACAGATATCCTCCACAGCTCCTCGGTGCAGCCGTCTGCTCCGAGTACATCCCGCCCAGTGGTCCACCTCCAGGAACCATCCTGCTCCGCACGCCTCCACCACGGTCAGTGCTGTCCGTCGTCTGCAACCAACACCACGAAGTGTGGGCATAGCCCGTGCAGGGGTGGGTATAAGCTACTCAGTAGGGACCCCGAGACCCCCGATGGTCTCCTGAAATCCACGATGGATAATCCACAAAGGAAAGACACAATGCCGTAGTAAAATCTGACACGGCTTAGGTATATGCCCATACATATACCTAAGTCATCAATTCCCGTTCGGCTCCAACATCTGAGCCCAAGCACAACCTAGTCCACACAGGAAAGCAAAACGTATACCAACACAGGATAGCTCAATACAATCCACAAGGAGAGAAAACAGTAAATCCACACATGATAGCTCAACACAATCCACAAAGGAGAGTAAACAGTAAATCCACACAGGATAGATCAACACAATCCACAAAGGAGAGTAAATAGTAAATCCACACAGGATAGCTCAACACAATCCACAAAGGAGACTAACACAAGATTCAGCTCACACAGGTATACTTCGTCAAAAGGTGAAAGGGATGATCAGGTATGGATACTGAATCAGCTAAATTGGGACCCACATAGGATACAAGACCAGCACGGCTAGGACCCACATAGGATAGAAGACCAGCACATCTAGGACCCACATAGGATACAAGACCAATTGTCTTCATTGATTCATCTATACTGGGACCCACATAGGAAACAAGACTAGTATTGAATCATTTAAGCTGGGAACCACATAGGATTCAAGATCAGCACAGCTAGGAACCACATAGGATACAAGACCAGCTGTCTTCATTGATTCATCTATACTGGGACCCACATAGGATACAAGACCAGTATTGAATCATTTAAGTTGGGACCCACATAGGATTCAAGACCAGCACAGCTAGGACCAACATAGGATACAAGACCAGTTGTCTTCATTGATTCATCTATACTAGGACCCACATAGGATACAAGACCAGTATTGAATCATTTAAGCTGGGACCCACATAGGATACAAGACCAGCACAGCTAGGACCCACATAGGATACAAGAGCAGTATTGATTCATTTAAGCTAGGACCCACATAGGATACAAGACCAACACAGCTAGGACCCACATAGGATACAAGACCAGATGTCTTCATTGATTCATCTATATTGGGACCCACATAGGATACAAGACCAGCACAGCTAGGACCCACATAGGATAAAGACCAGCTGTCTTCATCGTTGCAGTCCACTGACGATTTCTGCACAGTCGTCGTCGTCGAAGTAGCAGTCGCAGCCAGCCCTAGGGTTCCCGCACACAGCAAGCTCGTTCTGTAGGGTCCGCTCCACGAACCGAGAGGTCGATACATCAACTGTCACAAATTCAGAAGTTGATGTATCCAAAAGTTCCGTACCGTCAACAGGAACTCAACATCGCAGACGGCGCGTCATTCGGACGCTCGGTCTGAGAGTTATTGGCATTTTCGTCCTAGGGGCCCGGTTAGTTTTTAAGGCAAAACCAACCCGACTGTACTCCACCTGCGTCCGAACCTCGGGCGGAGTATGCCAAAAGATCCGTCTCACTTAGAGGAATCCACCAAAACTGACGGCACGTCAATCGGACGTCTGTAGCTCAAGATATGAGCATTTCCGCTCCGGGGGCCCGGTTGGTTTCGTGTACGAACCAACCCGGACGAACTCAAAGTATTCCAAAACCTTGAGTGCGATAAACCGAAATGACCGTCTCGATCCAAGGACCGCGTTGCCACTGACGGCGAGTCGTTTGGAGGCCCGTAGCTCAAGTTACAGGCATTTGAAAAAAAGCCGTCCGAAGACGGTGGGTTCGGGCCCGGGCCGACCCGGCCCGACCCGAGCCGACCCGGTCGGACCGGTCAGGCTCGGCCATCCCGGCTCGGCTCATCCAAGCAACCGAGCAGCCGATGCGGGGGGAGCCACCGCTCCCTTCTGACACCCGCGGGACACCCGCGAGACACCAGCTGCACACCCGCGGGACACCCGCGGGACACTCACTGCACACCCGCGGGACACCCGCTGGACACCCGCGGGACACCCGCTGGACACCCGCGGGACACCCGCGGGACACCCGCTGCACACCCGCGGGACACCCGCGGGACACCCGCTGGACACCCGCGGGACACCCTCGGGACACCCGCGGGACACCCACTGCACACTCGCGGGACACCTGCTGGACACCCGCTGCACACCCGCGGGACATCTCCCTGGCGCCAGACGCGGCTTCAGCCGCGTCCCGCGAGCGCCGCCGCCGCGACCTGTGCCGCAACGGTCTCGTCCGGCGGCGCGCCGGGTGCCGCCGGAGTCGCTCCGGTGGCCCGTTTTTCTTCTCGTCTGCGTCGTTGCTCCTCCCGAGACTCGTTCTTCACTGCGGGATCATCATACATCCGTTGCGGCACGTTCCGTCGTCGCCCATCAAATCCGCAAAACACGAATAACGGCGGAGGGTTTTCTGGCCGTGTTCGTTTGACCCGCACCCTCCGCGTTAGATAAAAACAACGGGAGAAAATTGTTCAACACATGAACCGACAATTTTAATAAAATAAAATTGTTCATTCGAATCCGGTTCTTTAATTTTTAAAGAACATTCACGGGAATATAAAGAGGGGTATTCCAAATTATAAAATCCCTACCTCGTTGGACGTCCTCGTACGCACGTCCTTCGCGGAATTGCTCATCGCGGGAGGTGGAGATCGTCGCGTCGTCCCGGAAGGGTGTCGCGTTGTCGCGGAACACGGCGTTGAGTCAGCGAACTCAACGGACCATGAAACATCAGATTTAATTTAATTAATTAAATCTGTATTTTGGTAATGAACCACGAAGGAGATTAAAAAAAAAGTCTGAGACTCTTACCTCAAGCAGCCGATCGAAGATCCGTCGCGGAGGAAGAGTCGTCGCAGAAGAACGTTGCAGGAAGGGAATCTCGGCGTCGCGGATCACGGCGTCGCGTCGTCAATTTCCGGGTTCGGCGTTCTTCGCGTTCTTCACATTATTCGCGTTCTTCGCGAAGGAGGTTGAAGGTTCAAGGATCCTCTCTCAATGAGTTATCCTCCAAAAAAAGATAGGTTGGTCTTATTTTATTATTATGCCAACAAACAAAAATGGGTAAGTAACGACCCATCAATTCGTTGAGTTAATTAAAAGAAATAAACAAATCATTAAATTTACGAAATAAACCGTCCAATTAAATGGTCTGTTAAGAATTTAAGAAATGCGTCAGTTGACTTTTAAAATGACGGGTTTTCGCGGGTGCGTTACTTAGCGGAAAGAAACGGTGGGGCTCGTGCGGGGCCCACCTCACAAATATCCTACCAAGAGTGTAGGATATTTCTGGATAGTATCCTATCAGGTTCAACTCATTTCAAGACGCCTTAAAGTGGCTTCAAGTGGCTTCCAAGTAGCTTAAGTGAAATAAAATAAAGTTGTCGCAAAATTATTTTATTTCTTAACTTTAAGCCCGAAAATTAAAAACCACACCCAAGCAAACACAACTCCAAAAGAGGCGTTTCTAAGTGAATATCGGTGCTGTGATTTCATCAGTGCCCTCAGAATTCGATTCCGGGCACCAGTTTAAAAGTTAAAAAAACCCACTCTTCCGTTCACTGAACGTACCCGAGCCAAACTTCGGAAAATGATTCCGGGCACACCGGGCCTCAGAATTTGGAGCCGTCAGAAACTGCGTTCTTGTAAAATTCCAAAGAAAATTAAGAAAAAAAATTCCTTGAAATTTACGGGTCTTTAAATTACTCCCACCACAGGGCTTTATGTCCCTGTAATGCTTCAACACAAACTAGGGATACAAAGGCGGTACTGAGCACGCATCTGAGCCTCCCGCTCCCAAGTGCTCTTCTAGAGGTTTTCGTGCTGCCATCTGATGCGCACAAGAGGAATAGATCACCCACGTAGGACCGCTCCGGTTGATCCTCTATATCCACCGGGACCTCCGTAAAAGTTGCCCTGTCATCCATGTCTAACTCCCCATGGTCAATGATGTGCGTCGGGTCGTGCACGTATCTCCTCAGCTGAGATACGTGGAAGACGTCGTGCACCCGGTGCAACTGAGGTGGTAGAGCCAGGCGACAAGCCACCTTTCCAATCCTGCTGAGGACCTAGAAACTCCCGATGAAGCGTGGAGACAACTTGCCACCTCGGCTAAATCTCCGCAACCCACGTCGAGGTAAGACCCGCAAGAAGACGTTATCACCATCCTCGAACTCTAGTGGCCTCCGCATCCTGTCAGCATAAGACTTTTGCTGGCTCTGAGCTGTACTCATCCGCCCCTGGATGACCTGGACCATCTCCAGCCCCACAAAAGCTGCTAAGATTTCTTCTTTGCCGATAAGAGAAATCTGGTCCCATCCCCTGGATGAACCACATTCTTTGCCTAATACAGTCAATCCCAAAATGGATGATACTAATCCATACCAAGGATGATGTCGTAAGGCCTCGACGCTACTACCAAGAGATCCAACCGTTACTCTCGCCTCCAAGGGTTGAGTCACACTGTCGGCATCAGTGTGTGGTAACTGGGTCTCCTCCAGTAGATGTCTCACAAGTGAGGGTCAAGTCAACAGTAAAAACTGGAACCTCTTAGTAACAACACAAAAGAGGGCAGGAATGAAAACATCACAAAGGTATGCGTCTTTTATTATAGCAGCTCATAAAACAAAGAGCTACATAATAACAACAAGGAACTAGAAGTACAAAGGATGTATCCACTAGTTCCGCTCCTGTCCATTTACTCCCAGAGCTCCATGATCGAAGGCCTCAGCTGCCTGAAGCTGAGCTCTTCCATGTCCACCAACTCCCTGTGGTCAGGGTGGACCTCCTAGTGGTGGTGGTGGCAACACCTCGAAGTGTCTCCCACCATCGGCTACTCTGCCAGCTCCTCTGCCTCGTCCGCCTGTACCCTGCGGACCACCGTGGCCAAATCTCTGTCTGGGAGGTCCCTCTACCACTTTCTACTCATCTGTAAGATGAGTCGGGCAGTCTCGAGCCATGGGACCTCGCCCACTGCATGCGTAGCAATTCTTGCCCCTCGCGTAGCTGGCTCTCCTTCGGGTGCCCCACACAACCGAATCTTCATCCTGTGACTGCCCATCTGATGGTCTGGCCCGCTTGGACCTCTGTGTCACCTGTCTACTGCCAACTGCAGAAGACCCTGCTACGGGCCGTCCTGTGGAGAGCCCTGTCATTGGAGCCTGCTCGGCGAGAAAACTCTCCACTATAAGGGCTCTCTCCAACACCTCTTCATGTGTCGGAATTTTGAGGGAGATGATCGAAGCCCTGATCTCGTGCCTCAGTCCCTGCTCGAAGGACCGGGCCCTGAAGAACGGGTTATGTACCATATTTGGGGAGTAGCCCGAGAGATCAGTAAATCTCGCCGAGTACTGGGCCACTGTCAAGCTGCTCTGCCGCAGCTGAAGAAGCTCATGTATGCGTACCGCACGGAGGGTGGCTGGGAAGAACTCGGAACGGAAGATGCACTCAAAGTCCGTCTAGAGGAGTGATGCCTCGTCGTGTACCTGGAGCATCAAGCTCCACCATCATCCTGCTGCTGCGTGCAGTAGGCTCGCCGCGAGGATCACCATGAGGTCTGCTGGTGTCCTAACTAGCCTGAAAACTCAGATGATTGCCTCCAGCCAGTCCTCGGCTGCCTGGGGGTCCGTCTCCCCACGGAACCTGGGTGGTCGCTGGAGCTGGAACTCATGCAGAGCTCCGACGCGTCGTGCATCGTCAGCTGCCAGTGCTGGAAGCATCGGGGGCTCGGCGAGTAAATGTACCACCGGTGCCTCTGCTGACAAGGAGCCCTGCACCGAGGCCTCGTCGCTCGGTGGGATGTCATCATGCTCCACTCTCGGAACCCTAGCTGGATGCCGTCGTGGGGCCATCCTGAAAGAAACAGGTGAGCCACGGTCAGAACAGTATACCTAGTGAGCTGACACAAGTAATCACAAAGAAAACTTTAACACACATGCAATCAATGTTTTCGTGCATTAAGTCGGAAATCAGAAGTCAGGGTCCTGGTGTACGGATACGTCGGCCGCCGCACCAACACTGGACTCCCTGGATTGATAACCAAACCCAATATGCTAAACACTATTGCTTCACATAGAAGAAAGATCAGATTCCCCAGTAGAACCGACCACCTTTGATACCAATTTGTCACGACCCGTCCTCGGGGCCCGTGTCGTGACTACCCCAAGCCCGCCTTCCATAGGCCAGGGGATGGCGACTAGCACCAAGGCGTAAATCTCAACAAAAGGGAAGGCATTGCCTTTAAAAAGTAAACAAGCACCATAGAGTGAGAAAGCAGAAAAGTAAAGACTAAGTAAAACTGTAACAAGATGTGCTGGAAGTAACAGGGGCCGGAAATACAAGCCCAACTGTAAAGTACAACTGAAAGGGGGAAAACAGCAACTGTAAAGAAAAGCCGCAACGTCGAGCCGTCCTCTGAAGGTCCTACCTGAAGTGTGGGTACAGATAGCCTCCACAGCTCCTCGGTCCAGCCGTCCGCTCCGAGTACGTCCCGCCCAGTGGTCCACCTCCAGGTACCATCCTGCTCCACACGCCTCCACCACGGTCTGTGCTGTCCATCGTCTGCAACCAACACCTCGAAGTGTGGGCATAACCCGTACATGGGTGAGTATAAGCTACTCAGTAGGGACCCCGAGACCCCCGATGGTCTCCTGAAATCCACGAAGGATAATCCACAAAGGAAAGACAGAATCACGAAGTAAAAACTGACACGGCTTAGGTATATGCCCATACATATACCTAACTCATCAATTCCCGTTCGGCTCCAACGTCGGAGCCCAAGCACAACGCAGTCCACACAGGAAAGAAAAACGTATACCCACACAGGATAGCTCAACACAATCCACAAGTAGAGAAAACAATAAATCCACACAGGATAGCTCAACACAATCCACAAAGGAGAGTAAACAGTAAATCCACACAGGATAGCTCAACACAATCCACAAAGGAGAGTAAACAGTAAATCCACACAGGATAGCTCAACACAATCCACAAAGGACAGTAACACAAGATTCAGCTCACACAGGTATACTTCGTCAAAAGGTGAAAGGGATGATCAGGTATGGATACTGAATCGTCTAAGTTGGGACCCACATAGGATACAAGACCAGCACGGCTGGGACCCACATAGGATAGAAGACCAGCACAGCTAGGACCCACATAGGATACAAGACCAGCTGTCTTCATTGATTCATCTATACTGGGACCCACATAGGATACAAGACTAGTATTGAATCATTTAAGCTGGGACCAACATAGGATACAATAGTAGCACATCTAGGACCCACATAGGATACAAGACCAGCTGTCTTCGTTGATTCATCTATACTGGGATCCACATAGGATACAAGACCAGTATTGAATCATTTAAACTGTGACCCACGTAGGATTCAAGACTAGCACAACTAGGACCCACATAGGATACAAGACCAGTTGTCTTCATTGATTCATCTATACTAGGACCCACATAGGATACAAGACCAGTATTGAATCATTTAAGCTGGGACCTACATAGGATACAAGACAAGCACAGCTAGGACCCACATAGGATACAAGACCAGTATTGAATCATTTAAGCTGGCACCCACATAGGATACAAGACCAGCACAGCTAGGACCCACATAGGATACAAGACCAGCTGTCTTCATTGATTCATCTATACTCGGACCCATATAGGATACAAGACTAGTATTGAATCATCCAAGCTGGGACCCACATAGGATACAAGACCAGCACAACTAGGACCCACATAGGATAAAAGACCAGTTGTCTTCATCGTTACAGTCCACTGAGGATTTCTGCATAGTCGTCGTCGTTGAAGTAGCAGTCGCAGCCAGCCCTAGGGTTCCTGCACACAGTAAGCTCGTTCGGGAGGGTCCGCTCCACGAGCCGAGAGGTCGATACATCAACTGTCACAAATTCTGAATTTGATGTATCCAAAAGTTCTGTACCATCAACAGGAACTCAACGTCGTAGACGACGCGTCATTCGGACGCTCGGTCTGAGAGTTATTGGCATTTTCGTCCCATGGGCCCGGTTGGTTTTTAAGGAAAAACCAACCCGACCGTACTCCACCTGCGTCCGAACCTCTGGATGAGTATGCCAAAAGATCTGTCTCACTTAGAGAAATCCACCAAAAGTGACAGCACGTCAATCGGACGTCCGTAGCTCAAGATATGAGCGTTTCCGCTCTGGAGGCCCGGTTGGTTTCGTGTGCGAACCAACCCGGCCCAACTCAAAGTATTACAAAACCTTGAGTGTGATAAACCTAAACGACCGTCGTGATCCAAGGATCGCGTTGTCGCTGACGGCGAGTCGTTTAGAGGCCCGTAGCTCAAGTTACAGGCGTTTGAACGAAAACTGTCCGAAGATGGGGGGTTCGGGCCCGGGCCGACCCGGCCCGACCCGAGCTGACCCGGTCAGGCTCGGCCAGCCCGGCTCATCTCGACCGAGCGACCGAGCGGCCGATGCGGGAGGAGCCGCCGCTCCCTTGTGACACCCGCGGGACACCCGCGGGACACCCGCTGGACACCCACAGGACACCTGCGGGACACCCGCTGGACACCCGCGGGACACCCGCTGCACACCCGCGGGACACCCGCTGCACACCTGCGGGACACCCGTGGGACACCCGCTGGACACCCGCGGGACACCCATGGGACACCCGCGGGACTCCCGCGGGACACCCGCTGGACACCCGCTGGACACCCGCGGGACAGCCGCGGGACACCCGCGGGACACCCGCTGGACACCTGCGGGACATCTCCCTGGCGTCGGACGCGGCTTCAGCCGCGTCCCGCGAGCCCGCCGCCGTGGCCGGTGTCGCGGCGGTCTCGTCTGTTGGCACGCCGGGCGCCGCCGGAGTCGCTCCGGTGGCCCGTTTTTCTTCTCGTCTGCGCCGTTGCTCCTCCCGAGACTAGTTCTTCACTGCGGGATCATCAAACATCCGTTGCGGCACGTTCTGTCGTCGCCCGTCAAATCTGCAAACCATGAAGAACGGCGGAGGGTTGTCGGGCCGTGTTCGTTTGACCCGCACCCTCCGCGTTAGATAAATACAGTGGGAGAAAATTGTTCAACACATGAACCGACAATTTTAATAAAATAAAATTGTTCATTCGAAACCGGTTCTTTAATTTTTAAAGAACGTTCACGGGAATATAAAGAGGGGTATTCCAAATTATAAAATCGCTACCTCGTTGGTCGTCGTCGTACGCACGTCCTTCGCGGAATTGCTCGTCGCGGGAGGTGGAGATCGTCGTGTCATCGCGGAAGGGTGTCGCGTCGTCGCGGAACATGGCATTGAGTCGGCGAACTCAACGGACCATGAAACCGAAGATTTAATTTAATTAATTAAATCCATATTTTGGTAAAGAACCACGAAGGAGATTAAAAAGAAAGTCTGAGACTCTTACCTCAAGCAGCCGATCGAAGATCCGTCGTGGAGGAAGAGTC
Organism: Viscum album; assembly: GCA_963277665.1. Taxonomy (NCBI): domain Eukaryota; kingdom Viridiplantae; phylum Streptophyta; class Magnoliopsida; order Santalales; family Viscaceae; genus Viscum; species Viscum album. The sequence goes on from OY728130.1 coordinate 1,720,425,804, forward strand.
GTCGCAGAAGAACGTTGCAGGAAGGGAACGTCGGCGTCGCGGATCACGGCGTCGTGTCGTCGATTTCCGGGTTCGGCGTTCTTCGTGTTCTTCGCGTTCTTCGCAAAGGAGGTTGAATGTTCAAGGATCATCTCTCAACGAGTTATCCTCCAAAAAAAGATAGGTTGGTCTTATTTTATTATTTTTCCAACAAACGAAAACGGGTAAGTAACGACCCATCAATTCGTTGAGTTAATTAAACGAAAGAAACAGCTCATTTAATTTACGAAATAAACCGACCAATTAAATGGTCTGTTAAGAATTTAAGAAACGTGTCAGTTGACTTTTAAAATGACGGATTTTCGTGGGTGCGTTACTTAGCGAAAAGAAACGGCGGGGCTCGTGCGGGCCCCACCTCACAAATATCCTACCAAGAGTGTAGGATATTTCTGGATAGTATCCTATCAGGTTCAACTCATTTCAAGACGCCTTAAAGTGGCTTCAAGTGGCTTCCAAGTAGCTTAAGTGAAATAAAATAAAGTTGTCGCAAAATTATTTTATTTCTTAACTTTAAGCCCGAAAATTAAAAACCACACCCGAGCAAACACAACTCCAGAAGAGGCGTTTCTAAGTGAATATCGGCGATGTGATTTCATCAGTTCCCTCAGAATTTGATTCCGGGCACCAGTTTAAAAGTTAGAAAAACCCACTCTTCCATTCACTGAACGTACCCGAGCCAAACTTCGGAAAATGATTCCGGGCACACCGGGCCTCAGAATTTAGAGCCGTCAGAAACTGCGTTCTTGTAAAATTCCAAAGAAAATTAAGAAAAAAATTTCCTTGAAATTTACGGGTCTTTATATTACTCCCACCACAGGGCTTTACGTCCCTGTAATGCTTCAACACAAACTAGGGATACAAAGGCGGTACTGAGCACGCATCTGAGCCTCCCGCTCCCAAGTGCTCTTCTGGAGGTTCTCGTGATACCATCTGATGCGCACAAGAGGAATCGATCACCCACGTAGGACCGCTCCGGTTGATCCTCTATCTCCACCAGGACCTCCGTAAAAGTTGCCCTGTCATCCATGTCTAACTCCCCATGGTCAATGATGTGCGTCGGGTCGTGCACGTATCTCCTCAGCTGAGATACGTGGAAGACGTCGTGCACCTGGTGCAACTGAGGTGGCAGAGCCAGGCGACAATCCACCTTTCCAATCCTGCTGAGGACCTGGAAAGTCCCGATGAAGCGTGGAGACAACTTGCCACCTCGACCAAATCTCCGCAACCCACATCGAGGTAAGACCCGCAAGAAGACGTTGTCACCATCCTCGAACTCTAGTGGCCTCCGCCTCCTGTCAGCATAAGACTTTTGCTGGCTCTGAGCTGTACTCATCCGCCCCTGGATGACCTGGACCATCTCCAGCCCCACAAAAGCTGCTAAGATTTCTTCTTTGCCGATAAGAGAAATCTGGTCCCATCCCCTGGATGAACCACATTCTTTGCCTAATACAGTCAATCCCAAAATGGATGATACTAATCCATACCAAGGAAGACGTCGTAAGGCCTCGATGCTACTACCAAGAGATCCAACCGTTACTCTCGCTTCCAAGGGTTGAGTCACACTGTCGGCATCAGTGTGTGGTAAATGGGTCTCCTCCAGTAGATGTCTCACAAGTGAGGGTCAAGTCAACAGTAAAAACTGGAACCTCTTAGTAACAACACAAAAGAGGGCAGGAATGAAAACATCACAAAGGTATGCGTCTTTTATTATAGCAGCTCATAAAACAAAGACGATACATAATAACAACAAGGAACTAGAAGTACAAAGGATGTATCCACTAGTTCCGCTCCTGTCCATTTACTCCCAGAGCTCCATGATCGAAGGCCTCATCTGCCTGAAGCTGAGCTCTTCCATGTCCACCAACTCCCTTTGGTCAGGGTGGACCTCCTGGTGGTGGTGGTGGTGGCAACACCTCGAAGTGTCTCCCACCATCGGCTACTCGGCCAGCTCCTCTGCCTCGTCCGCCTGTACCCTGCGGACCACCGTGGCCGAATCTCTGTCTGGGAGGTCCCTCTACCGCTTTCTGCTCATCTGTAAGATGATTCGGGCAGTCTCGAGCCATGGGACCTCGCCCACTGCATGCGTAGCAATTCTTGCCCATCGCGTAGCTGGCTCTCCTTCGGGTGCCCCGCACAACCGAATCTTCATCCTGTGACTGCCCATCTGATGGTCTGGCCCGCTTGGACCTCTGTGTCACCTGTCTACTGCCAACTGCAGAAGACCCTGCTATGGGCCGTCCTGTGGAGAGCCCTGTCATTGGAGCCTGCTCGGCGAGAAAACTCTCCACTATAAGGGCTCTCTCCAACACCTCTTCCTGTGTCGGAATTTTGAGGGAGATGATCGAAGCCCTTATCTCGTGCCTCAGTCCCTGCTCGAAGGACCGGGCCCTGAAGAACGGGTCCCGTACCATATTTGGGGAGTAGCCCGAGAGATCAGTAAATCTCGCCGAGTACTGGGCCACTGTCAAGCTGCCCTGCCGCAGCTGAAGAAGCTCAAGTATGCGTACCGCACGGAGGGTGGCTGGGAAGAACTCGGAACGGAAGATGCTCTCAAAGTCCGTCTAGAGGAGTGATGCCTCGTCGTGTACCTGGAGCATCAAGCTCCACCATCGTCCTGCTTCTGTGTGCAGTAGGCTCGCCGCGAGGATCACCATGAGGTCTGCTGGTGTTCTCACTAGCCTGAAAACTCGGACGACCGCCTCCAGCCAGTCCTCGGCTGCCTGGGGGTCTGTCTCCCCACGGAACCTGGGTGGTCGCTGGCACTGGAACTCATGCAGAGCTCCGACGCGTCGTGCATCGTCAGCTGCCAGTGCTGCAAGCATCAGGGGCTCCGCGGGTAAAGGTACCGCCGGTGCCTCTGCTGACAAGGAGCCATGCACCGAGGCCTCGTCGCTCGGTGGGATGTCATCATGCTCCACTCTCGGAACCCTAGCTGGCTGCCGTCGTGGGGCCATCCTGAAAGAAACAGGTGCGCCACGGTCAGAACAGTATACCTGGTGAGCTGACACAAGTAATCACAAAGAAAACTTGAACACACATGCAATCAATGTTTTCGTGCATTAAGTCGGAAATCAGAAGTCAGGGTCCTGGTGTACGGATACGTCGGCCGCCGCACCAACACTGGACTCCCTGGACTGATAACCACACCCAATATGCTAAACACTATTGCTTGACATAGAAGAAAGATCAGAGTCCCCAGTAGAACCGACCACCTTTGATACCAATTTGTCACGACCCGTCCTCGGGGCCCGTGTCGTGACTACCCCAAGCCCGCCTTCCATAGGCCATGGGATGGAGACTAGCACCAAGGCGTAAATCTCAACAAAAGGGAAGGCATTGCCTTTAAAAAGTAAACAAGCACCACAGAGTAAGAAAGCAGAAAAGTAAAGACTATGTAAAACTGTAACAAGATGTGCTGGAAGCAACAGGGGCCGGAAATACAAGCCCAACTGTAAAGTACAACTGAAAGGGGGAAAACAACAACTGTAAAGAAAAGCCACAGCGTTGAGCCGTCCTCTGAAGGTCCTACCTGAAGTGTGGGTACATATAGCCTCCACAGCTCCTCGGTCCAGCCGTCCTCTCCGAGTACGTCCCGCCCAGTGGTCCACCTCCAGGTACCATCCTGCTCCACACGCCTCCACCACGGTCTGTGCTGTCCATCGTCTGCAACCAACACCACGAAGTGTGGGCATAGCCCGTACAGGGGTGAGTATAAGCTACTCAGTAGGGACCCCGAGACCCCCGATGGTCTCCTGAAATCCACGAAGGATAATCCACAAAGGAAAGATAGAATCACGAAGTAAAAACTGACACGGCTTAGGTATATGCCCATACATATACCTAAGTCATCAATTCCCGTTCGGCTCCAACGTCCGAGCCCAAGCACAACCCAGTCCACACAGGAAAAAAAAACGTATACCCACACAGGATAGCTCAACACAATCCACAAGTAGAGAAAACAGTAAATCCACACAGGATAGCTCAACACAATCCACAAAGGAGAGTAAACAGTAAATCCACACAGGATAGCTCAACACAATCCACAATGGAGAGTAAACAGTAAATCCACACAGGATAGCTCAACACAATCCACAAAGGAGAGTAACACAAGATTCAGCCCACACTGGTATACTTCGTCAAAAGGTGAAAGGGATGATCAGGTATGGATACTGAATCATCTAAGTTGGGACCCACATAGGATACAAGACCAGCACGTCTAGGACCCACATAGGATAGAAGACCAGCACAGCTAGGACCCACATAGGATACAAGACCGGCTATCTTCATTGATTCATCTATACTGGGACCCACATAGGATACAAGACTAGTATTGAATCATTTAAGCTAGGACCCACATAGGATACAATACTAGCACATCTAGGACCCACATAGGATACAAGACCAGCTGTCTTCGTTGATTCATCTATACTGGGATCCACATAGGATACAAGACCAGTATTGAATCATTTAAACTGGGACCCACATAGGATTCAAGACTAGCATAGCTAGGACCCACATAGGATACAAGACCAGTTGTCTTCATTGATTCATCTATACTAGGACCCACATAGGATACAAGACCAGTATTGAATCATTTAAGCTGGGAACTACATAGGATACAAGACCAGCAAAGCTAGGACCCACATAGGATACACGACCAGTATTGAATCATTTAAGCTGGCACCCACATAGGATACAAGACCAGCACACCTAGGACCCACATAGGATACAAGACCAGTTGTCTTCATTGATTCATCTATACTCGGACCCATATAGGATACAAGACCAGTATTGAATCATCCAAGCTGGGACCCACATAGGATACAAGACCAGCACAACTAGGACCCACATAGGATAAAAGACCAGCTGTCTTCATCGTCACAGTCCACTGAGGATTTCTGCATAGTCGTCGTCGTCGAAGTAGCAGTCGCAGCCAGCCCTAGGGTTCCTGCACACAGCAAGCTCGTTCGGGAGGGTCCGCTCCACGAGCCGAGAGGTCGATACATCAACTGTCACAAATTCTGAATTTGATGTATCCAAAAGTTCTGTACCATCAACAGGAACTCAACGTCGTAGACGGCGGGTCATTCGGACGCTCGGTCTGAGAGTTATTGGCATTTTCGTCCCATGGGCCCTGTTGATTTTTAAGGCAAAACCAACCCGACCGTACTCCACCTGCGTCCGAACCTCTGGCGGAGTATGCCAAAAGATCCGTCTCACTTAGAGGAATCCACCAAAAGTGACAGCACATCAATCGGACGTCCGTAGCTCAAGATATGAGCTTTTTCGCTCCGGGGGCCCGGTTGGTTTCGTGTACGAACCATCCCGGCCGAACTCAAAGAATTCCAAAACCTTGAGTGCGATAAACCGAAACGACCGTCGTGATCCAAGGATCGTGTTGTCGCTGACGGCGAGTCGTTTGGAGGCCTGTAGCTCAACTTACAGGCGTTTGAACGAAAACTGTCCTAAGACGGGGGGTTCGGGCCCGGGCCGACCCGGCCCGGCCCGAGCTGACCCAGTCAGACCGGTCAGGCTCGGCCGGCCCGGCTCCGCTCGACCGAGCGACCGAGCGGCCGATGCGGGAGGAGCCGCCGCTCCCTTGTGACACCCGCGGGACACCCGCGGGACACCCGCGGGACACCCGCTGGACACCCGCTGCACACCTGCGGGACACCCGCGGGACACCCGCGGGACTCCCGCGGGACAGCCGCGGGACACCCGCTGGACACCTGCGGGACATCTCCCTGGCGCCGGACGCGGGTTCAGCCGCGTCCTGCGAGCACCTCCGCTGTGGCCGGTGTCGCGGCGGTCTCGTCCGTCGGCGTGCCGGGCGCCGCCCGAGTCGCTCCGGTGGCCCGTTTTTCTTCTCGTCTGCGCCGTTGCTCCTCCCGAGACTAGTTCTTCACTGCGGGATCATCAAACATCCGTTGCGGCACGTTCCATCGTCGCCCGTCAAATCCGCAAACCATGAAGAACGGCGGAGGGTTGTCGGGCCGTGTTCATTTGACCCGAACCCTTCGCGTTAGATAAATACAACGGGAGAAAATTGTTCAACACATGAACCGACAATTTTAATAAAATAAAATTGTTCATTCGAAACCAGTTCTTTAATTTTTAAAGAACGTTCATGGGAATATAAAGAGGGGTATTCCAAATTATAAAATCGCTACCTCGTTGGTCGTCGTCGTACGCACGTCCTTCGCGGAATTGCTCGTCGCGGGAGGTGGAGATCGTCGTGTCATCGCGGAAGGGTGTCGCGTCGTCGCGGAACATGGCATTGAGTCGGCGAACTCAACGGAACATGAAACCGAAGATTTAATTTAATTAATTAAATCCGTATTTTGGCAAAGAACCACGAAGGAGATTAAAAAGAAAGTCTGAGACTCTTACCTCAAGCAGCCGATCGAAGATCCGTCGTGGAGGAAGATTCGTCGCAGAAGAACGTTGCAGGAAGGGAACGTCGGCGTCGCGGATCACGGCGTCGTGTCGTCAATTTCTGGGTTCGGCGTTCTTCGCGTTCTTCGTGTTGTTCGCAAAGGAGGTTGAAGGTTCAAGGATCCTCTCTCAACGAGTTATCCTCCAAAAAAAGATAGGTTGGTATTATTTTATTATTATGCCAACAAACGAAAACGGGTAAGTAACGACCCATCAATTCGTTGAGTTAATTAAACGAAAGAAACAGCTCATTTAATTTACGAAAATAAACCGACCAATTAAATGGTCTGTTAAGAATTTAAGAAACGCGTCAGTTGACTTTTAAAATGACGGGTTTTCGTGGGTGCGTTACTTAGCGAAAAGAAACGGCGGGGCTCGTGCGGGACCCACCTCACAAATATCCAACCAAGAGGGTATGATATTTCTGGATTGTATCCTATCAGGTTCAACTCATTTCAATCCTCCTTAAAGTGGATTCAAGTGGCTTCCAAGTGGCTGAAGTGAAATAAAATAAAGTTGTCGCAAAATTATTTTATTTCGTAACTTTATGCCCGAAAATTAAAAACCACACCCGAGAAAACGCAACTCCAGAAGAGGCGTTTCTAAGCGAATATCGGCGCTGTGATTTGATCAGTGCCTTCAGAATTAGATTCCGGGCACTGGTTTAAAAGTTAGAAAAACCCACTCTTCCGTTCACTGAACGTACCCGAGCCAAACTTCGGAAAATGATTCCGGGCACACCAGGCCTCGGAATCAGGAGCCGTTAGAAACTGCGTTCTTGTAAAATTCCAAAAAAAATTAGGAAAAAAATTTCCTTGAAATTTACGGGTCTTTACAATCATGCCTACTAGAATTTCTTAGATGGGTAATCAGAGTATAATCAAATTGAGGACTCCCTAGTAGATCAAGGGAAGACTACATTCACATGTCCATTTGGATCCTTTACTTTTAAATGCATTCTGTTCGGGTTATGCAATGCCCCTGGAACCTTTATGCAGTGCTTGATGGGAATATTCTCAGACATGGTAGGGGATTTTTTTGAGGTCTTCATGAATGGATTCTCTATGTATAGGGATGCATTTGAGGGATGTCTGGGTAATGTAGAGAGAGTCTTGTCTAGATGTGATGAAAATAATTTGGTCCTAAACTAGAAAAATTACATTTCATTGTTAAAGAGGGACTAGTTCTAGGCCATATGGTCTTAGGTAGGGCGATTGAAGTTGATAAAGCCAAGGTTGACATCATTCGTTACCTTCCATCACCCAAAACACTCAAGGAAGTGAGGTATTTCTTGGGACATGATGGTTACTATAGAAGATTCATCAAGGACATTAGTTTAATATCTCATACCCATTGTTCCCTCATAATAATGGATGCTCCATTTGTTTTGACTGAATGCTGTGAGGGTTCATTCTCAATCCTCAAATCCTCTATCACATCTCCTCCCATTATGAAATCTCCAAATTGGGACCTTCCTTTCGAACATATCTGTGATGCTAGTTTCTTTTCCATAGGAGTTGTGTTAGTAAAACGTTGTGAAAATACTCTTTATGTCATTGGATATGCATGAAAATCCTTAAACGATGCCCAAATAAACTACACCACCACTGAAAAAGAGTTACTTGATATTGTGTTTTCCTTAGATAAGTTTAGATCATACCTATTAGGATCCCCCATCATTGTGTTCACTGACCATTCTGCACTAAAATACCTATTCCAGAAACAAGATTCTAAGGTTAGACTGATTAGATGGGTCCTTATCTTACAAGAATTTGACCTCATAATGAAGGATAAAAAGAGACTTGTAAATGTTGTAGTCGATCACCTCCCTAGGATGGAATTCAAAGACATTTCAAATCACCTTTATGTGTCTGATTCATTTCGTGATGAACACTTATACTCTGTGAGTGACTTCCCTTGGTATGCTGACATAGCCAATTTCTTTGTTACAGGAATCATTTAAAAATTCTTAGGGACTCAAGCTCAAAGGAAATTCCTTTTTTATGTTAGACACTATGTGTTTTATGATCCATACATCTCTAAGTTCTGCCCTGACCAAGTCATTAGGAGGTCTGTCCCATAATAAGAACATGAGTCTATCCGTAAATTCTATCATAGTGAGGCATGTGGAGGTCACTATTCCTCTAAGAAAACATATACTATGTTTCTCTATAGTGGGCTCTTCTGGACCACCCTCTCAAGGGACTCCTACTCATTTTTTCAATGTTTTCATAGGTGTCAACATGTAGGGTCCATAAAAAAAGAAATCAAATGCCACTCACTCCCATATTAGTGATTGAAATAATTGACTGATGGGGAATATATTTCATCAGTCCCTTTGCAATCACTATGGGATATTTGTACATTCTTTTAGTTGTCGACTATGTCTCCAAATAGGTTGAGGCGATTCTTACAAAATGTAGTGATCATAAAACTTTGATAATATATCTCAAGGAAAACATCCTCTCTAGATTTGGAATTCCTAGGGCTATCATTAGTGATCGTGGATCTCATTTATACAATCTTCCATTCTCAGCACTCATGGACATGTATGGAATTTTTCAATAAGTATTAACTGCTTACCACCCACAAACCAATGGTCAAGCTGAGTTATCCAATCAAGAAATCAAACAAATTCTTTGGAAAAATTTAACCCATCTAGGAATGATTGGATAAAAAAACTGTTATATGCACTTTGGCCCTATCAAACTGCAATTAAATCCATTTTTGAAATGTCCCCATACATATTGGATTATGGTAAAGCATGTCATTTGCCAGTGGATATTTAACACAATGCCTTTTTTCCAATTTAGAAAATGAATTATGACCTCTCATTGGCCAAAACAAAAAATAAAAATAGATCTAAATGAACATGAGGAACTTAGGATGGAGGATAATAAGAATTTAAGGATCAATAAAGCTATAGTACAGACCTACCAATCTTGAAATCATAATGAAAAACACATTTTACCAGGTAACCCAATTCTTTTGTATAGTTCTAAACTTCATATACACCCCGGAATATTGTGGTCCAGATGGTCATGCCCATACATTGTTCATAAGGAGTACCCCATTGGGATGTAGAAATTAATCCCACTAATGGTAAAACCATTAATGTTAATGCCCATAGAGTCACAACATTCATGAACCATTTAAAAATTAGGAAGTTATTGAAGAATTGTGTGAACCAACCTTAGATGAGGAAAATAATAAAACAATTAGGTGTTTAAGTCGATCTAGCAATGGTAAAGAAATGTGTTACATGGGAGGAAACCCATGGTTTTCATGTCTTATTTTATTTAATTATTACTTCAGACTGTTGACCTGTTCTTATTTAATGAGTATATATGGGTATGAAAGGGGAGAACCCGTAATCATCGGTGTCATGCAGTGTGACCCCTGAGTAATACCTTACCCAGAAATTTAAAAGATTACAATGTATCGTCAGTTTTATTAAAAAAATAGGGAAACCATAAAAATGCTGATACTTGGTTTTAAATAAATTTTTGTGTTGATTGTTTTTTCTGGTTTTTTCTTCTTTGTATAGTCCATGGACTATTTCTGGTGATACATATTCGATCAAGGAGGTGCGTACATCTCCCAAGAGGTCAAATGATTAATTTGGATCATCAAGAACTTCAACTTCAAAAACCAGGTGAATTTGTTCAATTTTTATTGTTTAAAATTTCTTTTAAAACACCTCTCATCAACATCTAACCCTTATAATATTTTATTTCTTTATACAATGGGGACAATGTTATTTTAATTTTGGGGGATATGAAATAAAAAAAACTGATCTTGTGTGCATAAAAAATGTTTGGAATGAAAAATTCTATTAACCATGAACATGATAACACTATTGACACACTTTAATTGGATATCAAATAATTTCCCATGCCTTTATTCTGATTTTAATGCATGTTTAGGTTCATGTGCATAGATTTCAGAAATTTCAGTTGTCCGATTAGATTTCTCACCATTATATTTTCATCCATTTAATAATAAAACACAATGCATGGCCTCTAAATTATGGGGTATTAGATTGAGTTCTTGGGGTCCCATAATAAATGTCATAGGGTTTGTGATCATTTTCATTTTAATATGAGTATTTAAAAAAATAAATTTCGTGTAGAGAAATAAATTGACATAATGTGTGGCTTTAGACACTTGGGGGTTGTGACTAAATAGTTGTATGGACCAGATTTGGGAATTTTATCACTATTTTATGTAAATTATAATTTGTTTTTATTTTAGATAAATTTATATGATGCCCGATTATGTGAGGTTTACATGGAGCCCTATGGTCATTGAGCCTAGGTGTCATTGGAAAAGTCTTTCTACATGGGTTGACTCGATTGAGTAAAATTTCAATTACCATGGAAAAATTGCAAAAAAAAAAATTAAAAATGAGTACTCATCATAATATTAAAATTTTATTTCTCCAATCTCTTCAATCTTTTCACCCTCGAGTGGAAATGAACCCCCTTGTCAATTGTGACACACAACACTTCATCACGCTTAATTTAATTTGGATGAAATATGGCGATAATGTGAACAATATAATGGTCTTGGGAATGGGATATGCCTATGTACCTAGCTTGTTTTAAATGCTTTTGATGGGTTTCATATTTTGGTATATGTTCATTGGGTGATAAATGTGTATTACAATGTTTTTGGAAAAAGGAATTGAAATTTCCTATTTTTGAGAAATATTTTGCTCGGGACTAGAAAAACACATGTTGTGGGGTGTGATTATCCCCTAAAAGAGGCTAATATTCATTTTTTATAATATAATATTCATGTGCTTCATTAATCATATACACCTTTTTTTATTTCATTTTACACTTTGAACATTATTTCACATTATGATTGTAATTCCTTCCTAAAATGCACTATTACATTGTACCTTCTTGAACATATCATAAAACAATAATCGTCTTTATTTTATGTTTATGTTTTATTTTAAGGTATCCCATGATATAAGGAACAATTAACTATTTTTGAGAACTAGGAGATTCAATTTGGAAGACCACCAAAGTGGGCTTTGAACCAACCACATTCTGGGTGAAGTGATTTGGACAGAATCCCAATAAAAGTACTATATAGGACCGAATTGAAGACCAATGATTCTGAAAATTTAAATGAAGATAGAGGATATTATTTGAAGCATCTAATTTAATAGTGTTCCACACTAATTATGAGTTTTTAATGGTGTTCCAGGAGGTCCAAGTGGATGATGAAATTCTGGGCAAGATTCTGTGGCCTAGAAATATAGCCCACCATTTATATAATATAACAAAAACAACATATTATTGTGGGATGAAATTTTACATGAATTTATAGGAAATATGAGGATAAATTTTATCCATTAATGGCTCACTGTAATTCATTCATATAGAAGGTCCTTTAGGCACGTATTTCCGGTGGATGGAAGCTGGATTCCATTTTGTGGGAAGTGTGGAAAGGTCACATCTCCATTAATTGTCCACCCACCATTCCACAAAACAATTAATTAAAGGCACCTGGGATGATGGGGGCTCAGAAAAAGACTTAAAAAATTCATATTTAAGGTATTAGTGGTGGAGGATTTGAAAAAGAATAGATCTTTCTTTTTATTGTGATATTATTATGCCAATTTTCATTGTAATGTTCTTCCTTATCATGTAAGTTGTTCGAATCACCTTGGTTTTCATTAAAATGACTTCTTCTTATCTTATTAATTTCTTTTTAATATAACCTTGATACATTATCTTCAAGGTGTGAACCTGTTAACACCAAACCTTGTGATTTTTCTCACACAACGGTGGAGTGTTCGTTATTTTTTTGATTTTACTTCTTCAATTCCACCCTCGTAAGTCTACATCCCATTTCCGTGGACAAAATGAAATCAAGGGATGGCTAACTCTTTTTTGGTTTGATCCAAGGGAGTCAAAAGGGGTGGTATTGGATGTTATTTATCACTCTGTAAATGTTATTAATTTCTTTTATTACAGTTTCTTTCATTCAATGATTTTCTCTCTTCCTCTTCGTTATTTAATTTATTCACCACACTTTTATGTGCTAAGTAGATCCTTTACCTTAGAGTTCTCATGAAAAATATCCTACAAGTGTATATATTATTATAATTTTTCTGTGGAGGTTTTTAATATGTTATTGAAGAGGTTAGTTTGAATTAATTGTATGAATCCTTTTCTAGATAATGAAATTGAAATTGTAAAAGAAAAAAATAATTCATCCAATCCACCCCGAGAAATAACCTCGGATAAACTCATTTTCTCATAATTTGAATTTACATAGATCTCTTAGTTCTCTTTTAAAACAATATAAAATCAACCCATGATGGACACTTCATAACCAAAAACTCATCTCTTTTTATTGTGTGGCTTAGGATCTTCTTAGGTCTCTGAGGAGTCGACAACCCAAGATATAGTGAAAGCGATCGCTTGACCCATAGAACCTGGGTAAATTTGGGTGAATACATATGTGTAATTATAAAATTTATTCTATAATATGGTTAGTGGAAATATAAATTTTTTTATGTACATGGTGATGTTAGTACAAGGTTGTTTTCCTTGATGGAATGTGGATGTAAAGAGTTTCATGTTCTGAAAGGCATGACACCCTACCAAATAGAATATATGATTTAAATTTGATTAGGGAAGCTGTTGTATAGCATATTTTCAATTGATGTGTTATCTAGTGATTAAAACATTATGAATATCGCTAATATTTTACTTGTATAGATACTTAATGATTCAAATTTTTATTACCAAAATTATTATTATTCATTACTCATGTTTTTATTAGAAACCTTTTTACGATAATTCTATTTATAAATGTTATTATCACATTGATACATGTATACATATATAAAATATTTTATGGTTACTATGTGGAATTTAGATACTGATTTGGACATCATAAGACTAGTTCATGGACTTACTAAGGATTTATTTTTAAATAAAATTTCTGGAGTTAATTTCATTTTATTATTATATATGTTATGCCATTAACATGAATTATGGTTTATTGGATTCATTTATTTATTGTATTTTTGATTTTTAGACTAAATATTGTGATACAAGGATATATGATGGTGATGACAACCATTTAAAAATTTTAATCCTTTATGAATGTTTCTAGAAAATTTACTATTAGAGGTATACTTTAATAGTTAGAGTCAAATTCACTATTGTACTATGATAGGTTCTATGGGGTTCATGAAAAAGTTTTATGAAACAAAATTTGGAAAGAAAATATAGAGATATAGAACAAAAACATTTTAGTGTTTCATGGGATTAATGTGAAACAATCCCAGCTAATATTAATATATGATATGTTCAAGGGATACAAGTTAAGAAATAATATTTTACACCCTATGTTTATTCAATGAATGTATAATTAGTTTATTTAATGTCATAGGCGAGGTGAGTTTTCGTACAAGGTAGAGGAAAAGAAAAAGTACATGAATAATTATTGTATGCATAGGTGGATGAACTATGCTATATTTGAAATGTAATATTAACATTATTAAATGAATTTTATTAAAATTTCATGGGTTATGGATTAGGAGTTTATATCATTCATACTGTGATATATCCATAAAATCATCATTGTGGGGATCACAGTGGTATAGATAAAGATAATGTTATTATTGACGATTAGTTAGTCAATCTTATTTATGTGGATGTGTCATGAAGTAGTTAATTGTGTGATATTAACATTTACATTCTGGTAAGTATTGTGGTAGTGTCTTAGATCTATATATTGATATTTGGTTGGATGAGATTAAGATTTCATTTATTCTGATTCATGTGTGAGATGAGTGTTATGTTCTGTTTGCTGATAGTCCTTTGGTTTGTGTTTCTAGTAAGGTGTGGATCATATATTTTTATTGTCATAATCTTCAATATGTTGCATTGTATACAATTTAATGGAGTATTGTGATATGTTTTTATCATTGAAGATGACAGTGTCAACGTGATGGGAGTTTCTACCCTTCTAGAAGGGGATCCTAAATATAAAAGACAACATGATCATATATAAGTACCTTCTCCACTATAATATTGAATTTTATTTATATTAATTCATGGGTATAGCATTTTGAGGAGGCGTTTCATGCTTCTATCTAATATGAAGTCCCACTATATTCATTACCCATGTATTTGGTGGTACAATAAACAGTTGATGTGATTGAGGGATCATATTTATAGGAATATAAACTTTATAGTGAGGCCATTTGATATTTTTATAAATATATATTTATATGTGGATCATGATCATTACAGTTGTTGAGCTTTTGACCAGCTTCGAATCTGCCTCAACAGACTGTCTCATGCTCTTCTCCAACTACATCATACCATCTATCTATAGAAATATCCACTTTTATATGTTAATAATTTAGTGGAATTTACCCCATTGACCTTCATGTATGACTATATATGTTGATTAGTATGGTATGTAAATCCATATTTATTATTAGCCTCAAAATCAGCTTCCTCTGAGGCATACGTATAAATACTGGCTAGCATCATAAATTCTGTCAACAAGAGATGAATTTGGTAGTGTTCATCCTAATTTTATAAACAATTATTAGTGACACAAACAAATTCATTTGTATGTAATTGGAATTCACCATAATGTATTGAGAACTACAAATGGATAGTTTTGAAGACTCTATTAATATAAAAAGTGACCTATGAAGGTATGTTTGGCTTTTATATATTCATAAATCAAGTCTAATAATTTATTCTCATTATAGAAATGCCACATCCACTGAAAATATTTTTTTAATAGAATGTATTCTCAATATAAAAACTAGATGTAATGTAACATCACATTTCATCATTAATTATATTATATAAATATATTGAATTTACTAATATTTTAATTTAGCATTCATTGATGATTAGATGGAATAGATCCAATATTTTCATCATTTCATAGTTGGTTCCATGTGAAAAATACCTCTCAAAGTGAGCCATTACTTCACTAAAATCTATGATCAATGGTGTAGAATCATTAGGGAATAGAACATATGACCATGAAAAGTTTTATTTTTTATGTTTGACGAGAGAAAATGTCTTTTTGAGAGAATAAGAACACCAGATAATATCTTTTTGAATTGAGATAGGAGGAGAGGAGTGAACGCTATATCATTGGATATCTTTCTAGGTTTTAATAGGGTCTCAAACTATGTGGTGTGAAAACTTTTGTTTTAGGATTGATCTATAATATGTTTTTTATAATGGTAGTTTTAGGGAAATAGAATGACATAGTAAACCCTTTCCATTTCTATATATATTAGTTAACCTCAAATCTAATGAATTCTATTTTAATATTGTTATTATTGGATCCTCATATGAATTAAATTTATGAATATATAAATAAATTTAATTTATATAGTTTTTAATTAGACCGTTACAATAAATCAACTATCCCTCATTTATATTTTCCATTATGTGAAAAATAAAAATTATAAAAATAAATTAAACTAAATTATTCAATGTTAAATATAAAAAATATTATATTATCTAAAAATGAAACTAAATACGTTTTATTATTATAAATTAACTCATTTATTTTTTTAATTAAAATATGAATAAATTATTCCGATCAACCAAACCCAAAAAATATAATTTATTTTAACTTGTTAAATTCATTAAATAAATTTTACTACGCTTTGGTACAGACTAAGTGTGTGACCCTATGGTACAATTTATTATAGGAATTAGGAATAACATCACGAGGTGTAATGTTAAAATTTATAAACAAACCATGGTTCCTGTACATACAAATGTTAATTTCACACTAACATACATCTTATAATAAATTATTTTCACATAATATAATCTAATTAATATAATATATCAAATGAAAAAAGTTTCAAGTTGATTTCATCAACCCAAATTCTTGATGTATCTTTCTTTGACATTCTTGAAATGAACAGGCCCTTTGACCAATATGGTAATGTATTTATTCTTCTGGTTTCATCCATATAAAATGTCCTAAAATATTAACATCTATAAAGAGAAAAAAAGCACTGATCCTTTAACAAATTAAACATTAATGTTACATCACTGGAGGAACACCCAATGTATCCTACTTCATCACTGACATATGTCTTCATGGTATTAATAAATATAGAAAACCATGTGAGTAATCATATATATTGATTATTATATTTAATTCTATTGACCAATATACACATCGATAGATAGGAAAATCCAATCACAAAAAAAAAATCTTTCAATGTCTAATATTGAAATATTTTTTGGTCGTTTTAAATTTTATTTTCACAATCATTTTACCAATACATATTTCCCTATCGATAAATAGTCATTAAAAATATATATCTGAATGTGATTGTAACATATAAAATTACACTACTATAATTCTGATAATACCATCATATAATATTTATGTTAGTAAAATTCCTTTACAACATATTTAAATACAATTTATTATTAATAATACTAAAATCATATAAAATATCTTTTTATATCCAATTTAAATAAAAAATTACATTTTATTTCAAGTATATATTCATATTATATTAATTAATTTATCATATGTTATTCAGTTTTTTATTTATCAAATAGAATACATTGTTCTCAAGTGTTAAAACCTAGAAATACATTCATTATATTAATGTAATTTAATAAAAAAATTAATCAATGACAGATCCATTAAATATCATAAAAATAACACAAAAATAAAATATACATCCATATATTCCCCACACTTCAACATAATGATATGAACAACACCCAATCAATCATCCTACCATGAAATTAGTATAATGTATCTATAAGAATTGTAACTAAAAGAGAAATAAATGATAGTGTAATAAATAATTTTCATAGAGTGGTCGTTTTTATCATCCACGTTGTAATCTCAAATATTTGTAGCCCTAATTACAGAATTATAGATATAGTTTCTCCAAAAACATTCCAATAGGATCTTAAAAAATATATAGTCAAAAAACATCAATTCCAACATAATTGAGAAGTGAAAAAACTAATTAAAAATGATTAGTTCATATCATTAATTTTAGAATAAAAAATTAAATGGCTACCCATTGAAAAAAAATCCATTTTGATTTAATATTGATATTCCTATTAATGCTACAAAAAAATTACTGTCAATCCAATTTATTCAAATGATATATTCTAGTTGTCATTTACCAAACCAAATAATCTAATTTTTTTATCAAAATCCCCATTCTTATGTTGTAACTGGAAATTAAAGCACATATTACCAATAATTGATTGTTTAAAATATTTTATAATTCAACATGGACTTTTGGAAAATATTACCAAGGATTTAAATAAATATAACTTTGTATATAATCACATTTCAAAATGTAAATACATTTCAATACTAATGTTTTCCATAATTGGAATTATCATACAATCAATAACAAATAACCTCCCCGTATGTGTGTGTAATAAAATTAGACATCTATTTCTATAATTTCTGTAAGAGTCCCAAATAAATTGGGTTACTAACATTTTATTATTATGTAGTATAAATATTTTATTATTACATATACATATTTTTCTAAGTCCTTTTTTTAGAATTTTTATGATATAGACATATATGATAGTAGTATACCTCTACTAGATTACATGGCCAATTTCAATCATGTTAAGCAGTAAACATCTACTTCTATAAAAATGTTAAGTATTACAAATTTACTAAAAATTTCCCATGTTATATAGTATATGTATACTACTTTATTTAATATTCAACACTATGAAAATGTCTTCCACTTTTCAATATGTGGATGTTTATAAAATGTATTACATGCCTAATTCATTACATACCAATTAATACACACACATATCATCATGTTATGTTGTACACGTCAATGTGTGTAATTGTAGCGGAGTCACTAATCAATAGTGGAGTAATAATAGAGTAAATTTGAATAAATTTTTTTTATAATATACTTGTTTTATAGTTTAAATATTGACAATAAAGGAGTTTGAAAATAATTCAACCAGTTTAAAAATAGTTTCTAATTTTGTGAAACTTGATAACTTAATTATAATTAACCAATGATTTATTATCATAAAAAACTATGGGGTAACATTTTTTTCATCTTAATTTGAAATATATATATATATATTAAAAGATTCATCTTCTTTCATGTTTTAATAAACATGATTTTATAAAGAAATTTCTGACATGTATAGAGTAAAAATGAAGGAAAAATTAGTGAATGAATTAAAGACTTATGGTAAAGATATTTGAGGTTGAAACCATAAAATAATAGAATTTTTTACCATTAGTTTCTAGGTATACTAATAAGTAATTTATTTTTTATTTCATCCCCACATAAAGGACACAAAAATAATGTTAAATACAATTAAACAATGGAACAAAAAATTATTTATCAATAAATAATAAAATTTTGTACAACCAAACTAGAATTATAGAAATAAAGAGGTGTAATTCTTTCCAAAAAAAGTAGCTTGAGTGTTTTTTCAAAGGTTCCTTAGAGAATAGATCAACCATGAGTTAGATCATAAAGGGGAACTCAATATAGTAAAGAATTTCTGTCTTCATACATTTTATTAAATATATCATGAAACTATGTTAAGGAAAAAACAAATTAAATCATTATTATTTCTAATATAATTTTATTATATTAATTTTATATATAAAAATCATAATAGTATTATACAAATTCGGGAAAATCTCAAAATGAATTTGTATCAATGAAATTTGAATGAATAGTCCCTAAAAAGTGATCATTTTTATATATTATATTATCATCATTATAGAAGAATTCCTTTAATTTATCTTTTTACCTTATGCATATTTATACAAATAACCAACCTAAGTTGCCACATCAGGATGTTCTATATGAAAATAATGCATATGATATATGTATGTGATAATGCAAAACTGGACAGCATTCATCCTTTATAAATCCACAACTCCCTTATTATCATGAATGCTTGAGAAGTAGATACATGTACCATCATTAGGATTGTCCTTCCCCAATCTAGTGTAGTCAGTGTACATTATAATTACATCACCATGAATAATATCCACATGATAAATGAAATAGGAAAACAACATGAAAATATTAAATAATAGTAACATGATATCCAACCTCAAATCCAACCATTTTTTGTTAATATATAATCGAATTCGATTTATAATTATCCAATACATACCTCATAAAATGAATGGAAGACCATACATTGAATTTTTCCAGGACCAAATTTAAATTGGAATATTATTTCATGAAATTAGAATATGATTCAGATTTTTTAAATATTTTGATAAATAAAAATAATGATGAATACTATAAATATCTATCATAGGTGGATATTTTTTGGTATTATTTTATCCGAAAATTACATGGAACATTCGAATTAAATATTAGAACAACAAAATTTAGGATTGGGTTAATTTTAGTGGTGATTTATTATATATATAACAGCTTGAATGGTGAATGCATGTGATTATTTATTACATCAATTGATTTTAGTATATTTATTATAAAATTCATGGTTATCAATTATAACTCTTTTAATGGACTTATATTTAATTTTAATCACCTAAAATATATATTTTAATTTATGTGTTTATTAAAATTTTATGACAAATTGTTTGTATAGTAATGTGATATATTTTAGTAGAGTGGGAATGGAGAATATGGTGTGGTCATATTGATCATATTTACATCTATTAGAAAATTTTATCGAGTCTAATTTTTGTTTAATTTTACATTTTCAATGATAAAATATATAATCAAATGATAATAAATATTTATTGGGAGATATGTATGTATAATCACGGTTGGATACATTTTCTACTACATGGGGTATTGATTTTATTATAGTAAAAATAATACATTAATTATTAAATTTAAATTATAAAATTTACAATTTTATTTATTTTAAATTTATTTATTGATTTTATAGTTCATTACCTGATAGATATGGTGTATTTACCATCATTGGTTATTATGACCATTTCTTCAATAATAATATCTATTGTATAGTTAGGTACACCAGATATATGAATAACCATACCTTTCACCATACTAAGGGTGACCAAACCAAATATAGTAAAATAGACATATTATCATAGATAAACTAATAAATGAAAATATTTGTCATGGTTTTTCAAAATTTCGTATTTTTAAATGAATATGTTTTTCCTATATAGAAAATTCCACTCTACTAATTTTATAATGAGTTCTTTTGGATCAATATGCTTCACATGTTCAAACAAGCGTCCCTTTTTCCAATTGACAACATAATTGGACAAAAACATATATGATGATGACAATGCAGTAGAATACTTGAATGTTAGGATTTTAAATTTTTTCACCAACTAACGAACAAGGACTTGTTGACATCAAAAAATTTCTTCCATTATTATGTCAAACATACCAAATGAAGAAGATTAAAAAAACTATAGAATACATGGTTTAAATCTAAATTCACGCTCTACATCTTCTAATCATTGACTATATCTTCTTGAAGAATCTGAATCATAATTCCTATAGATCGTACATAAATTCTTCAAAAAATTGTGGGGGAGATTTCATAGAAATATATGTTCTAGGGAAGAGTTCTGACATCACCTTTGACACTCTAATGATCATAGTATCACCTTTATTGCGATGAAAGAGAGGGAGCTTGATCTGATCTCTTGGATCCAGATCCTCTCTCTCTAGATTATTGGAGGAGTTGAATAGAGAAAAATTCTGTGAATATTCACTAGTGAATTAATCTCTTTATCAATTTATAGGGTGTTATTAAAATACTTGGTAATCTCTTCTCATCCCTAAATATTAACACTCTAAATAAACATTATTTTGACAACTAAAATGTTTCATAAATATCATTAATTATTTTTATCACATATATATAATATAATAAATATATTTCATGATATTAATTGATTCGTTAACTAGAATTTTCCTTCAAAAGAAAAATGTGTCACAGTAGTGACAAACAACCTGGGAAAATTTCCCTTGTTAAATAATATCATTGTCTTTAATATATCATAAAGTAGTATGCACACCCCTATCATATTCAATTAATGGATTTCATTTTTTTTGTTTTAACTAGACGTATTTAACCATGAATTCCAAGGAAATGGTCTAATAACTTTATAAAAATCTTTATTTATGATGTCCGAGATACATAACATCCTTAGGATGTAAGGTAAATATAGTTCCGTGACCATTCATAAAACATCATACCACCAATGTCCCACCAAACACAAGATACCTCATTACATGTCCTCATCATGGTGCTTTCCTTTCATCAATGTACATGATCAAATGGTACACATTATAAATGATCTCATGTTAGTAGACCATATAAAATTTCCCTATATAGGAACAACCAATGAAACCTGAAATATGTGGCGTTTCTTTTAGGGGTTTTTTCTAATGATCTCACTATTAGAGATCACCATGTGTGAGAACATCATGAGAATAAGTTTCAATTATTATGATCCCCATCACCTTATAGTAACAAATATACAATGTATTGTCAATAAAATGTTTCTAGATAATATCACCCTTATTTAGTATCAATGTCATGGTATCTCAATTTTCTCATTACAGTCTGGTATCATCTATAACCTATTTGTACAAAAAACAATCTATGGAAATTACCATTGAAAATGGAATTCGTAAATATCTACACTATAATTGTAATGAACTATAAATTCATTAAATAAAAAACGTCTTTGTCTATTTAAATGTCATCTTATGGTCATGTAAAACGTATGCATCTCTTAGGTTTTATGTTTTGGAGATTAATATCCTGTTAAAAATTGTGATAGTTTCTAATATAGTAGTTGAATATTGATCACATGATTAGGGTAAATATAGGCCTTTAACAAATCCAATTTACTCAAACCAATGAAGTGATGGCCTCAAACAATAGACTTTTCCTATAGAAAGACCATTTTTGTATCTCGGAAAGGAGACGACATCAGTGGGCTTCGCTCTTTACTAAGCCCAAGCCTAGATTGAACACATTAATCTTGAATAAAACCACTTATGGGAGAAGTGGAAGTTGGTAGATATTACCACCCGAGCGATGTTATCCAAGCCACCCCAAGAGTCTGTTACGATTGTGCCCCTTACCCTAATGTATTATCCATGTTTTATAAGGGGTTATGTAACAAGACATTAGCACTATGTATATGTGCAATATTTTTGTATATAATAAGGAATAAACCATCATTTTATTATTGTTACTTTGTTAATAGTTTTTTAATGTGAAAATAGTATTTTTATTAAATATTCAATAAAGAAATATATTTTATCGAATTAATGGATTTTGGAAAAAAAATTTAATAATGTATTATTATTATTGTTAAATTAATTTTTATTAAATATAAATTATCGTATAATTTTATTAATGCAATTGTAGTTTTTATTAAGGATTGAAAGATGGTTTTTTCAAAACCCATGAATTTTTGATAAATGAAAATTTTTATGTTATATGTAAATATTCACATAAATAGAAAATTATTTAAATAAAATTAATAATATTTTTCTAACGAGGATGTCAAAATTATTCAACTATAAATTTTTGATAATTTTCTTAGACAATAAAATTTTTGGGTAAAAATTAAATTTCGTTTAAATATATAATATGGTTTATGACATCATAATGACCCAATGGTGATGTAATAAAATATTATAAATTATATCTCTGGCAAATATATGTTTTATACTTAAAATAATTTTATTTTATATTTGGTTTATTAATTTAATGATACCTTATTGGACCCTCCATTCCTTATAAAACATTTTATATTTTTAAATTGTTTTCCTTGAGAGTCTAACACATCTCCACATAATAAACCCTATTATAATATGATGTTAGGCCGTTGTCTATATAAAATATTTTTTTCCACTACCCATTGAAAAAAACCATGGGAAAAAACCATGTGGTGGTTTGTGGTTTTGATTAGTTTAATGTGAGGTGTCCCAAACCTAAATGATAATGAATTCTTTCTGCTTCCATATATAACCCCACCCAAGATACCAATTCATCATCACTCAAAGCCCATGGAGTTAAACCAACCTCTTCCCGCCTCTCTCTATAATTTTCCCAAGGTTCCCGATGATCCCAAGAAGCCTCTATCAAGCCCCTCCCAGGCCATTGGGATCACACTTCCATGTAAGGGATTCCATCATTCCTCTATATATCCAAGTTTATTAATATTGCTATGCCATTTTATATACAATTATAAATATTGGGGTTTTATTTCTCACCTCCCTCAAACATCCCTATATATTTTTTAAAGATGATAGGCCCATTTTCCACTCATTAATTCCTCCCATATACACCTATTACAATGACAAAATTCCATAAGTAATTTCTCTCTCTTTATTTACATTCAAGCATTTATTTAATATTATGCATCTAAATTCCATTATATATTCTGGTATAAAATGTCACAGGTTCCCTATAATGTCCATTTAATGTATAAATTATGAGATACCCCATTCACTATCATCATCCCATTTTATGAATTTCTATTTGATGTCATTATGCTGCCGAAATTACACCAAAACATCCGTGCCAAAAAAATTGTGTAGTGAATAACATACCCAATCCACTATCAAGGGTATTCACCTTTATGGAAAGGTACTTGTTTATTTAGTACTTACATTTATTTATTCCACATATCTTTTCCATGGAATTTATTATGATGTTAATGAATCCATGTTGTATGATCTACGGGAAAATTTATGCGTGAAATGAAATGATTATGAATGGTACACCCTAATAGCACTCCAATGCATTGGGTAATGTATAGTATAATGATACATATATTGAAATGGGTGTTGAATCATGATAATTCAGGTGCAATGAGGGTTTACTCATGATTCATGAGATATTAGAGTTTACTAATTCTCTAGGTGCATTGAACATTGGCTCATGCTTATTCCATGTAAGGTGTTGTTGCCACATCTCCATGTTATGATTATCTTGAGATTACATGACTTTATGTTCATATTTCTCTTGTACTCTGTTGATATGCCTACAGTCTAAAATGTATTGTATTCCTCATGTTATTCCATGTTTAGTCCTTTACTGGGCTTTATAGCTCACCATTTTCTTATGCATGTCATCATGTTATTCCATGAAATGCTATGTATGAGGGAACAAAGTGGTCATTTAATGGATATTTTCAATAACTACATTGTATTTCATGTTTTATGTTGTTATGTTATGATCCTAATATCCAAATACACTAGAACTCTCGATCATCTATGTTGCATCATGTGATGTTTATGTAAAAAATCATCTATAAGTGCGCAATAAAGAGACGGGTAGTCATTGTTGGTATCTGAGGATTGGTTTAGTTATTTTTAGGTTTATGATTAGAAAACCCTCATGAAGCCTTAGAGACTAGAATAAGTATAAAAAAAATTCGATCATTTTGGTTATTATTGATTAAGTGGTCTATTAAGAAAATAAATCTCTCTCTATATACGAGCAAGTAGAGGCGGCTCTGGAACCCATGTACCTTAGAGTGAAAACTCTGGAAAGGGCTTTCCGGTTTGACCCAAGGTATCTTGGTACAATACAATAGGCCTTGCTCTACTCTTGGTTATGAAACTCATGGGGGATACACTTTAGTAAATTAACATGCTTAGTATGAACCATTCATAAGGGTAGTTAAAAAGAAATGACTCTAATAATACATGTTAGAAAGTATATCATAGATAACATAGATTCAATCTTATAGATTCATAAGTTATGAAATGAATTTAATTTAAAACTTATCCGTTTTTTTATTTGGATTACCCTTTATGTGTTACCCATAACATTCCTTTTATTCTAGCCTATGGATGGTATTAGGAGGACTCTGGCTAACAACTGATATGAATATCAATGTGATAATTGTTATAATGAATTCACCAATATTATGGGAGTGAGAATCACAAACAGTGTCACGATAATCTCTTATTTATCTCACGATTTAAAAAGAAACATGGGTCTAGAGGAACATTTAATCCCTCGTAATAATGAACAAGTCGCTCTTGAATTCTGCATGAGACAATGACCTTCTAATTTTAAGAGATCATTTGATCCCTCAATTGTCGAACATTGGATCATCTCCCTTGAAATGATCATACCCATCCTTCAATGTTCCGAACAAGAGAAGGTTATTATGGTTGTTTATTATATAGAGGGTGAAGTCGATCAATGTTGGACATTGATCAAATATACGAATTCTAAGGAGAATATTGAGGTGTTGGAATGAATTAATTTCCTGAAAATGTTTTTCTATAATTATTTTCCGCGCACCCTCCAGCTTAATATGGAAAGGGAAATCCATTTCCTTGAGTAAAAAAGGAAACAAGTCTATTGGAGTGTACTATGAAAACATCACAAGGCATTCAAGATACACTTCTAGATTTTTCGTTACCCCCAAATTCAAGTCTGGTCACTTCTTTGGTGGACTAAAAACTAGACTATAAAAATCCCTAGTGATCCTTGACTTAGATATCTATGAGGAAATTTTCTAATATTCCCTTAATGTTGAAATGTAAATCGGTGGATCTAAGGGCGGTCACAGGGATAAGAAGCATAAGGTGGAATTCAATTTTGTAGGTTTGATGGATATATCCATCATTGATAAGAACCTACAGCACCCCATTAGACAAAGGTACCAAAAAAGTACCCTAGAAATTTCCAGATGGAGATGAGGAAATTCTATTGGTGCAGAAGAGTAGGGAACCTCGATGTTAACATCTCACAAGAAAAACCCATAGTTGTGATAGAGGATATAAACACTATATTTTAACCTCAATGTTTTGTTCATAGCTTCATCTTCAATGAAACATGGAACCTTGGAAATCAGTTCCCTAATCCATGGGTTTTCGGAGGCAACAATTAACCTCTAAGGAAGAAAGGGTGAAATCTTTCCATCACTACTGCTGAAGTAAACCCTGTAAATAAATTGGTGATAGATACGATAGTTATTCATTCAAGAATAGTGATATTACTTTTTCAATATGGATGAACACATTATTTTATAACACGAAATTTTAGTAGAACAATCCCAACACCACCAAAAATCATGGATGTAAAGAGGTCGGTGAGTACATAAAATAGAATAATCATTTTCTCACATAAATATAAATCATACCCTATCATAATTTGTGGATGGAAAATCCCGGCGAACATTATCATACTCCATCTAGTGGAATTTGATAAAATTCTAATCATGGATTCCATTTACTTATATAGATGCATCATAATTTTCCATGAGAGTGAAATCACTATCCATGTGGAGATTCGACCCCTGATTCTATACAAGTTCAATGAGGAATATGATGCTTTTTCGCTCCATCATCTCAAGCGTGGATACTATTTCCCTATGAGGAAACGGAATTGGCTCATATGATTGAGTCTAAAGAAGGAACCATTTTTAATGGAATTCCTATTATGAGGGAATTCAGTGAAGTGTTTCCTGAGAATTTCCTGGTCTCCCTCATTGAAGATATGTTGAATTCTCAATTGACGTTATACTTGGGGAATTTCCAATATCAAAAAATACAAATAGAATGGTTGTTGTGAATCATAGAGAGTTAAATAAACAACTACTGGAGAATATGGATAATGGTTTTATAGTCCCAATTTCTTCATCAAGGGGTGCTTCAGTCCTCTTCTTCAAGAATATGGATTGATTAATGCACCTTGGAATTGATTATCACGATATCAACCCAATCACAACAATGAAAAAGTATCCACTTACATGAATTGATGACTTGTTCAGTCATCTATGTGGAGAACAATACTTATCTTAGGTATATTTTCAGTTGGGATATTATCAAGTAAGGGTGAAAAAGGAAGATATCCCCAAGAATATTTTTCATACAAGATATGGGCACTATGAATTCATTTTAATGACTTTCGGACTCACCAATGCTCCAAAAATCTTCATGGACATGATGAATAAAATATTTAGAGATTACCTATAAAAATTTGTGTAAGTATTTATAGATTATATTCTAATAAACTCCAAATCCAAGGAGGAGCATGAAGAGAATCTACGATCTGTATTAGATACATTGCGAAAGAAGAGGCTCTATGAAAATTACAACACATGAGAGTTCTGGTTGAGGGAAGTCTCATTCATGGGTCATATAATCACAAGCAATGAGATATCTTCGGATCCCTCCAAGACAATGGAAATTGAATGGTGGCTGAGGCCAACATCGGTAATGGATATCCATAAATTCTTCGGGTTCGAGGGATATTATTGCTGATTTGTGAGAAATTTCCTACTATTGTCAAGCCCTCTTACCAAGGTAACTAAAAAGGGAGTAAATTTTTCCTGGAGTGATAATTATAAAGAGAGCATCATGGAGATAAAAAGGAGGCTTTTGACTATTCTCATGCTGACATTACCCATGAGTGGTAAACATTTTGTGGTATTTATTAATGATTTGATGAAGGTTCTAGGTTTTGTGTTTATGAAGAATGATAAAGTGATAGCCTATTCCTCAAGGTAGTTGAAAATCAATGAGCAAAACTATCTGATGCCTGATCTGGATTTGGAGGCTGTGATGTTTGTGTTGAGAAAAAAAGGTGGCAGTATCTCTATGGTGTGAAGTGTGAGATGTTTACAGGTCACTAGAGACTAATATATACATTCACACAGAGAGATCTTAATATGCACCAACAAAGATGGATAGAACTCATCATGTATTATGACTAACCAATCATTTACCATCTTGGGAAAGTGAACAAGGTGAAATTTTCTCTGTGTAATAAGGATCATGCGACTCTGTAATTGATGATAATTTTGAAGGATCCAATATTCATAAATTTGTAGAGGATGGACATGGGAGTCATTAAGTGAGGAACATCATCAATACTTTCACAAATGATTCCTCAACCATACCTCATGGAGAATATAAAGGATGGTCAAAATAAGGATGTGGAAATTCTATAATGGTGGAAGCTATAAAAGATTGGAAAACATCAAATTTTGTGGTTGACAATGATGGGATTGTGATATTCAGGTAACAATTATGTGTACCATCTGATCCATAGAAAAACAATGAGCATCTAAATGACGCACCTATCTCAACCTTGTTTATTCACTTGTGGAGAACAGAGATGTATCAATGTCTATATGAAATATTCTGGTGTGATAATATGTAAAAGGATATTGCTGAATAGACATCAAAGTTCCTGGTATGTCAGAAAGTGAAGGCTGAGATGAGAAAAGTCTAAGGATATGATGAAACCACTAACCATAACAACATAAAATTGGTACAACATTACCATGGACATTGTCACTGAAATTCCAAGGACATCTAGAGGAAAATATTCTATATGGGTCACTGTGGATCGTCATAAAAAGACAAATAAATATTTTGTATTGAATAATACTTATCATTGGATAAACTTGTACATATTTACATCAAAGATGTGGTAAGGCAACATTGAGTACCACTATCTATTGTGTTCATATCATGATTCCGGATTCAACTTGATGTTCTGGAAAAGTATATAGCATGCTCTAAGCATTGAACTGACCATCAGTATGGCCTATATTCATCAAATTGTTGTCCAAACTGAGAAAACTATTCTGACACTCGAAGATAATTTAAGATCGTGTTCTATAGTCTTCAAAGGAGGGTGGGAACAACAACTTTCCTTTGTTGAATTCTACTATAATAACAGTTCCACTCAGACATATTAATGGCACTATATAAATCCATTTATGGGAAAAGGTGAAGAAAACCAGAGTGTTGGGAAGAATTTGATGAGATTAAAATGCTATGACCTCAAATGGTTTATGAAGAGATGGAGAAGGTTAAAATTGTTCAGTAGCATATCAAGGTAGCCTTAAGTTGTCTAAAGGTTTATGCAGATAACCATCGGTGAGACCTTGAGTTCAATGTTGGATATATGGTATTTCTTCACATATATCCATGTAAGAATGTAACGAGTTTTGGAAATAAATTGAAGTGACATCCCATGTTCATCAGCCCCTTCGAGACACTTGATTGTGTCAGGGTTGTGGCCTATCGACTAGCACTTCCACCTATCATGGACAAAGTACCTGACATCTTTCATGTATCCCTCTTATAGAAGTACTTACCTGACCTTAACATATACTTTCTTCATAGATAGTACAGGTTGAGGATGATCTTCATCACACTAAACAAACAATGATAATATTAGATCATAGAGAAAATGATCTACAAAATAGGACAACGCCCCTCATCAAGTTATTGTGGTGAAACCACAAGTTTGAAGAAGCGATGTGGGAAATTAGAAGTAGTAATGAAGAAGAGTTACCCACATCTATTTAGTGTTGGACATGTAAATTTTGAGGGAGAATATTTTTAAGGGGTAAGATTATAACGATCCATAAAATAAATAATGATAATTCCTTTTGATTTATTTAAATTTATTCTTAGGGTTATGTAAAACATATGCACTTATTTTGTTTTATGTTTTGTATTTCAAAATACTTTTTTGAATTGTGACCATTACTAATATAGCTGTTTAACAGTGATCACATGATTAGAATTAATATAGGGATTTATAAAATCTAAGTTACTTAGACAAAGGAATCGATGGCCTCATCCAGTAAACTTTCCCCATACAAAACCCATTTGATGGAACACAGAAATGGGTGACATCATTGGTCATCACTCTTCACCAAGCCCAATCAAAGCTTCAACATGTGAATCTTGATTGAAACTTCCTTCGGGAGAAGTTGATGTTGATAGAGATTACCACCCGAGCGATGATATCTGAGCCACCACAAGAGTCAGTCATGATAGCACACCTAACCATAATTTCATGTGAGGATTTTATAATGGGTTTTGTAACAATACCATATCACTATAAATAAGTGAATTATTTTTGTATATAATAATGAATATATATTCATTTTATTATTGTTACATTGTAAATAGTTTTTTAAAGCGCAAATAATATTTTTAGTTAACATTCATCTAAACACCTATTTTTAGGAATCCACAGATTTTTTAAATAAATATTATTTTAAAAAATTATTATCATTATTATTGAATTAATTTTTATTATATATAAAGTATTATATAATTTTATTAAGTCAATCGTAATTTTTATTAAGGATTAAAAGTGGTTTTGTCATACTCCATGTAGGGGATTCCATCCTTCCTCTTTTTATCCTAGCTTCTTAATATTGTTATGCCAATTTATTTTCAATTATAAATTTTTGGGTATGATTTCTCACCTCCCACATACTTCCCTATATATTTTTTAATGATGATATACCCCTTTCTCTCTCATTAATTCCTCCCAAGTACACATATTACCATGCCGAAATTCTATAAGGAATTTCTCTCTCCTCATTTACATTCAAACAATTATTTTATATTATGCATCCAAATTCCATTCCATATTTTGGTATTATATATACCATGATTCTATTACTATCCATTACATTTATAAATTATGAGGGACCTCGTTCACTCACATCCGCCTATTTTTTGAATTTTAATTTGACGCTATTATGCTGCCGAAATTACTCCAAAATTTTCATGACAAACACGTTGTGTACGGAATTCCATACCCAATCCTCAATCAAAGGTATTAAAATTTAATAAAATTTACTTTTTAATTGAGTGAATACATTTATTTATTCCACATCTATTTTTCATGGAATAAATTATGATTTTAATGAATCGATTTGTGTGATCTATGTGGCACACTTATGCATGAAATGAAATGTTTACGAAGGGTGTTCCATAACACTCTCCAATGCACTGGGTAAAGTATAGTATAATGATACGTCATGTGTAGTGGGTGTTGAGTCATGCTGATTCGAGTGCAATGATGGTTTACTTGTGCTTCATGTGCAATGAGGGTTTAGTCATGCTCCATGTGGAATGAGCCTCGGTTCATTTTACTTCCATGTTAAGTATTGTTGCCACATATTAATGTTATTATTATCATTCTTAATAATGCCTTTATGTTCGTGTTTCTTTTGTGTTCCGTTGATATGCCTATTTTATAACATGAATTGTATTTCTCATGTTATTCCATGTTTATTACCTAGCTATTCATTATAGATCACCCTTTTATTATGCATGTCCTCAGGTTATCCCATGGAATGCTATGTACGAGGGAATGTAGGGTTCATGTAAAATATGTTTTCAATAAATATGTTTTATTTCATGTTTTATGTTGTTATGTAATGATCATAATCCCGAATGACACTAGACCTCTTTATATTCTATGTTTTATCAGGTTTATTTCATGTAATAAATCATGTTTAATTGTGTAAAAAATAGCAGGGTTGTCATAATAATTATAAGTAATAATCATGTACATCTAAATTGTGTGCATGATATGGTAATAAATAGTAGTATATATTTTGTTATAGGAAGCCACTATTAAACACTCCCACTTTCATTGGATCCAACTTTCTAACTATTATTTTTTTCTATCACATGATTAAGATCATGTTTCTAATGAGTCAAAACATTAGCTATTAGCCCTACCTTGATTCCACTATGTGGCTATTCTGTTATATAAAACCTCATCTCCTTGATTAAAATATCTCTTGAGATGGTTTCCCTAAGTTAATACCTTCTCAATACTGTCATTTCATGACATCTTAGATAGTAATATCATTATAATTTACATTATTATAATTTGTTACTTACATGAGGTGATTCCATGAAATGGGAAAAACATTGTGTTTAACTTCATATTAGTGGACTTGGAAGCTGCAACATTCACAGTATCTGTAGGTGTAGCTACAACTATCTTATATGAGCTAGTCTCGCTCATAACCATATCAAAACTATGATATCATATCACACGGATGTAAAAAATACTAGTATTTAAACTCTCAAAACTAGTATAATTTCTTCTCCACAAACTATGTACAGATCTTTCTTATATTCCAATGTACATTTATATACTTCAGACTTCATCTCTTATAGTGCTCCTAGATATAAATGATATTCTCCTACTATAATGTTTATCCTGAAAATATCTTTTTTTCATAAATTTCATGGTATTTTTGATTATTCCATCATTTAGTATATGGATTTAATCTCATCAAATTCATCTTCTACCACGTACCAAACATCTTAACATGGAGAGATAATTTCACGCGACATTGGAAAAAATTCTATCTTGAATTATTCCATCTTCCATAGATCATTATAATGTCACTCTATTTATGATTGACTATGTCTAAGTAACATTTAGATCCACATATAGGATCAAGATCCCAACAACTACATATTCCATTCAAATTCAATTAGTGAAGAATAAATGGCTTCATTCTTGTCATAACTCATTTGCAAACTAATATGTTTTTATATATTTTCAATCAAAATTTACATGGAAAACATTGGTGCTCCCACTAACCTCTGGTAGACACATGGAAAACATTCATTCCAAATAATTATTATTTGATCTTGTTTATTAACCAAATACTAAACTCAATTTCATTAACTTGCAACTTTTATTAGCATTATGTGACCTAAACAACCCTTTTTAGTTGTGTCATATAGACACCATACCTATTTGGTGGAAATGAAATCAATTGATGCATATAATTTGACCATAAAATGTATCTATTACATGTAAAATTCAAATGCATTTAGGCATAATGAACTATTATTACCAATCAATCTATTTTGGTATTAAAATTCAACTATAAATGTATCAACTCACTTGAATACCCATAATAATATCAATAACAATAATCCACATATCACATTGATACATGGAATATATTATTGAATTTTTACTAGTATATTCAATTTGAGATAATTAAAATACACTTATTAAATGATAGAATAACCATTCTTAATAAATAATAGATCACCATCCATAGTGAATATGAAAACCATCACAATTCTTTTATCATTACTGCAGAGTTTGTCTTTCCATAACATTCTTTGTTCCACATGATCTAGTGGAATTAGTTCCTAATCAAACTATTTGTGCATCTATATCATTAGCTAAATCCATTTATGTCTAGATACACTAGTTCCAAAGATAACTATGCCCTTTTTTTAAATGTAGTTAATCACATGACTACCACTTTTATATCATACAGATTTATGTAATATTCAAAGAAACCATTAGGACAATTACCCTAGATGCACAATTTGTTTGTTCTTGATGCATGTTTTTTATGTCCTAAAAAACTATTTTCATCCAAGAACATGTCATTATTACATAATGGATTTCCATCTTATAGGGACTCATGTGATATCAATTATTTTTTATCTTTGGAATATGGTCATGATAAATATAGCATTACTGAGAATAAATACCAAAACAATTATATCCTTAATATAGACTTTTATTTTTATATGAGAAAGAATTATCTTTCATATAATGGATATAAAAGTCATACATTTTATACGTGACTGGTATTGTCTTCAATTCATGTATTACAGAACTCTTGTTTGATTATTAAATACCGAAGACAAAAATAATTCTTGAATATTTAATAATGACCCTTTGTGGCCAAAAGGCATGTGAGATAAATGTTTTGGTCAAACTCATTAACAATTCTACAAGAATCATTCACATGGAAATATAGAAGTCATGTACATCTCACCACTAACTTAAGAATCTCCCATTCTCAACCACATGGAGAATACACCTAACTTCTAGTAATATTTATATATTTACATGGTTACTAAAATTAAATACACATATTTGAAAATCAGTATTATATTTAATACCCAATAAGTTAAACTAAAACACTATATTGATATATTTTCATACATTAGAAGTCGTTGTTTACTTCTTTAATTAGGTTTATTGCATTTAACATCCATACTTTTATTTAATAATATGCAATGTAAAAAACCTCTTTTTAAACACTGTTTCATTAAAGGACATTGAATGTGTACTTTGGGATTACATTACATTTTTATTTCCCCCATCCATTAAATTTGTTCACCAAAAGAATTAATGATTAATCTATATTTTATATTCTAATTTACATGGATTTACATACATAAATAGATAATGAAGCCTTTAATATATATTATTAATTTTCTAACCTCAAAATAAATCTTGTGTAAAAAAGTGAAAATGATATATGAAAAAGTTCTTTAGAAAGATCATGATCCATCTTTAAATGTATACATGATTGTGTAACTATCTCCCTTTTCATATCCCTCTTCACCTTCTGCATGTAAACTACTTGAAGATGAGACTACATGTTATTTCATCGATGTTTAAAGTAGTGAATGTAACTAACATCATAAATTGATGATTAACTAATGACATTATAGTTATATTATCTATTCACGATTCATGGGTATGTAATTTCTCACCCCAACATCTTTAGGTCTCCTAATAGGTATTGTAGACATTAACACCTTGATTTTCAAATACTATATTATTATTTGTATGTGGTTGTACTACTATTGGATACTCATGAAAGTGTGAAAATTTACCTTTCCCATTATTTATCATAGTATTAATTAATGTATAGAGTTCAATTTTTCTATAAGAATTAACTGTAGATGATTAGTAATTTTTATCTGGATTACCAATTTAGACATTTTGGTTAACATGTTAAATCAGTAAACACCACCCACAATATTATTGAATTATAGAAACACACTCTACGATAATATCAATAATATGTCACATGATTATTATTTTGAAATGGATTTCCGAACCTCCCCTCATAGATTACAAGCTAGGGATACTCCACTACTTGTATGGTTCAAGGTAGCCTTTTGACTAGCCAAATGCATTAAATCTTCTTTCCTTGACCTGTTGAGTGATGTAACAACTTCTGAAATCATCTCCAGGTTAATTAAATGTTTACCTCTAAAATGATGTCATGTTATTTATGTCTAATATTAACAATTACATTCGTTTTCTCAACCCATCACACTCATATGATATCCCCGGTAATAAGAGGAACCCACAAATATTGAATGACTGACACCACGAACACATTATTTTGTTCAAATTTCTATGAATGATGGTGGTAATGAAATTATAATTTATTGAGATTTTTTGTTTTATTATGATGAAATTAACAATTTTATATTTTCCACCAACGTACTATGTGATTTTACTCACAACTAACCATGGAATAAATATAAAAAATGATCATGTCACATGTTTATTTATTCTTTAAAATCTTGTTGATTATTATACATTTTCACACATTGAATACATATATAAAATTATAAACCATGAGAAAAATAAAGAGATTACTAGATTATGATTAAATTATAATGGTTGATCTATTGGGTGAATAATATATCATCCAAGACCCTTGGGGATATACCTTTAGTCTCATCACATGCAACTCAAATTATAGCACCTACCCAACCAATTCGTCGAACACATGTTTGGTGTGTCTCTAAAACTTGGAACGAATTGTGTAACATGTCATATAATCATTATAAAACTTTACTCAATCATATTATAAGTTGTCTTGGGTGTAAAAACACAACTCAACGAATGTGAATGCATGCCTTTTCAAATATAATGACATTAAAATGATAAATAGATCTGTTTTTATTTAAATAATTATTAGAAACCATGTAACAATGAAATAAATGAAAGAAAACACACCAATCATATAGTGGAATGTCTCAATATCATTATCATTCAATAAAAATTAACTCCAATATTTTAAACAATAGAAAATTTTAATTAAAATTGCATTAAATAATTTTTAATGGATTTTTTTTTGAAATAAGTTTTTACGCTAATTTTAATTAAACAAAATTCGTCGTATAGTCCCACTAATTAATTTATTTTTCAAACAAAAAAAATATTATTAATTAATTAATTAAATTTAACAAAAAAATAAAATGAAGTTAAGATTATATTTATTTCCAAACTATAAATTAATATTTAATTAATTTAAATTGATAACAAAATTATCTTAATTTATTTAATTTTCATTTGATTAAATTATATAACCTAGTCCCCAAAAACCATATGTATGGTCATTGTGGGGTAGGATGAACCCACACAAGCCCATAACATGTTTTTTTGACCTGTTTCTGGGTGATCTCAATAGAGTAGGTCCACCCAAGCCTGTTCTGGGATTGTAAGACCTTCTTAAGCTTATTTCTGGTTAGATCATGTCTAATTGGTCCCACAATGATAGTTACCACACAGGGATCACACAAACTAGAGATGGTTCGTACTGCAGATATCTGATGTATGTATGATGGGGATACTTTTGTATATTGGTTTTAGAATGAGACACCAGTTAAATGGGGTGTTCGAGAGGGATACTAACACACATGGTGGCCAAGACGTGTTCGGTCAACCTAGCTAGAAGCTGATACATGGGTTTCCAGCCTGGGTTGTAGTGGGTACCGGTATGCAATGCTGGGTTGCCGGACATGTCCCGATATGCAAGCTGGGATGTACTTGTCCTTGTAGGTGGTACTCTGATGGAACTAATAAATGGTATGACCATATGAATCATTGGATGGTAGAGGTAATATGGATAGGTTGGTAACGTCTAATGTGGAACTCACATGGGGTTGTAAAGGGGATCTGATCCGGTGTAGGATGTAGTAGAGGAGGAGGTGATGATAATGCGAGGTTGTGTACTATGGGAAGGAGCCTTGTTCAGTCAGGGAGAGTAGGGAGGAGGTTTCATTCATTACATAGAAGAGGGGTCTACGGTAGTAGTGCACTGCTAAAATGAGAAAGGGGAAATGGGGAAACCATCCTCTTTGGAAAAATCTCAAAAGAGACATTTTTACCATTTTTTTCAAAATAATCCAATGCATTTTTTATGTTTTTCTTTTAAAAAACACATCATTTAAAAAACAACCCATCAAATATTATGTCTAAAAAACTATAATAAATTTTAAATTAATTTCTTAATTAATTAAACTATATAATAAAATAATATAATGAATTAATTTTTTCATTTACCTTTACAAAGAATCCTATTATAGCTACGAGAAACTAGATGGAATTCTCTGATTTGTTATTTTAAAACCCATAAAATGAATTTTAATCCATATTTAAAACATTGGATTTTCCTAAAATTTCCTTACAATGTCGTATTGGAAATATTTCTATGGTGTTGGAACTGTAATGTATCAATTTTTTAAATTCATTAAAAATTCAATTTTTTTCATATTATATTCATCACATATTCTTTTTATATCCAATTACGTTCTCTTCCATCCAGTAGAAGCCCGGAAATATGAAATTTAAAACAATTTCTCTGAAAAATAACATGAACGCATCTACATTTGCAAATATCTACACAATTTATGCCACGTATCTCATATAAAGAAGATTAAGAAAAAAATAAAACCATAAAATACCTAGTGTAGATCCAAATCCAAATTCAATGTCGAATTGTAATTGGTCTTCACTGCTCAAATAATCAAAATATGAATTCCTCTATATCAACCAAAAACACATCAAAAACATTCTGGAGAAATTATCTTCAAAATTGGGGAACCTCTGCAGAGTTCCGAGGACACCTTCAATGCTATGACAATAACATCATAACCTTGAGTACGAAAAAAAAATGAGATCAATCTAAGCTCGTAGATCGAAAGCCTCTCTCTATTGATTTTGGGAGAGATATGATGAGAGAAAATGTTAATAAAATTCACAATTTAATTCCTCTCTTCTTATATATTTGGTTTGGTAAAAAAATACCCAGCAATAACTTCTTATCCACCAAAAATTCACAATATATATAAAAAATTCTTTTACTACTAAACTAAATGATAAATATCAATATTATTATTATTATTATAACTTTTCAGTTATATAATAAATATATTATGTGCTAATAATGAATTCATTAACTCAACCAGAATTCCCATAAATATTAGATGATCCTTTAATACTAATATCCGTTCAATTAATATTATTCATATATTTATTCATAAACATGTAAATAAAATTAATAAATTTAATACAATACACATTATTAATAACAGAAATAACATGAATTTATTTTTTGAAATTGTTGTCATATCTCCTTGGGAATATCTCAAACCCATGTGTTGGGTCCCACCATTTTCAATATACATATACAAATTAATAGGAATGTATCACGAATATTATATTATGTGAGAACTTCTAGAACCATATTTTGATAGAAGTGAATATTATTCATTGAACAAGAGTAGTATCTAAAATCTCCTCAATGCCCATATAGAGATAAGGATTATCACACCAATGAAAACCAACCAACAATCATGCACTTTTTAATATGATATATTTGCCTTTAACATTTGACATGGTTGGACACACACCCATGTCATTGTCCTTGTAATTCATTATTATTTATTAATATAAATGGATATATTTTACCTTGACTTCCATGTCCATTGTCTTATGAATGTACTACCAATATAATCATTGATCACTGCTGTATATAGCTTCTATAACCTGTAATGTATAAATATTATCATGACCATTCAACCAATGTCATGCCATTAATGATCCATCCAAAACGAGTTACCTCGCTGTGATTTTATTATCATGGTTTTTGACTTCCATAAAATTACGCGATCAAATAGTACACATGTAAAATTATATAATATCAGGAAACCATTGCACAAGTCTTTAGATAAAAAATCTAATGAATCATGAAACAAGTGGTGTTCGTTTTGGATTTTTTTCCTCATGATCTCAATATTGAAGATCACTAAGGGAGAACTTCATGTTTATAAGGATCAATTCTTATGATCCCCCAACAACAAATAGTCAAAAATCTACTATGCCCTATTATTAAGATATATCTTGACCACATGTACTGTGTTTATTATTAATTTCATAGTATCATAGAGTTCTCATTATATTATCGTGTCTTCTATAACATGTTGATATGATAGTTAATCTATGGAAATTACCATTATATAGTGGGTTCATAAATATATACACTATAATGGTAAGTAATAATCATGTATATTTTACTTTTATAAATTTTAAGGTAATAAAAATTTCCACATGGTTGGGTCAAGGGAACCCAATATTACAACAGTTATAAATTTGTCTATACTACAAAAATTCATGCAAGACCTAAGTTGTGATGGTTTTCACTAAAATTGATGTATATCAACCTCTAAAATAATGTGTTTGGATTTAAAAGGGTGAATTGGGATTCTACAAAGAGAATAATTATGAGAATACTCTTTAATTATGTTATAAATTTCACAAAATTGGTCATTCCTCTAAATATTTCAGTCATGAAAACCTATGATACATCCTCTCACAAGTAACAAGTCATTATTGGTAGAAGAGGGTAAGCAGAAATTAGTTCCTAAAGAAATTATGGATCATACTAAAAGATATTCATAGAATCCTATGGCACTTTTTGAACCAATTTTTATACAACCTCCTCACGAGACTATGTTGATGGATTATTCTCGACAAATTCTTGAGGCGATGGATATGGATTCTCAGATAAGGCTCATACACAATAGAGATGTGGATGGTCATTATAAACTATTCTGACCCCTGAGTTCTATTATTGATTTCTTCTTGGAATTTTTTTATGCTATTAATATTTGCCAACCCTATTCTATTCCATTAGAATATTCACATTCTATTTAGAAATAAAACATTGGATTCAATTTGAATATAGTGAATCCAACAAACTTTTACTTAAACATGTTTTCCAAAATGAGAATGAATAACTTTAACAAATTGATGAACATGGAAAAATAAAATTTTAAAATCGTATTGATTTATTAATCAACCACTCATGATTTCTTGAAATTAAATACATTACACTATTTTGGAGCGAACTATTGTCACCAGATCTTCAGGGATTTAATTAGAAATAATATTCATTTCACCTCATCAAGATGACTAAAAAGATCCCACCTCATCATCATGTTATTGTGATTCCTTCTCTTTTTTAGTTAAAGAAGATTTTAAGGATTATATTAGAGATAATAATTTTACCAACATTATTATGGAATGATAAAAAGGGTAATTCTACCACAATATCACGGAAAAAGATAGGTCATACTATGGATTGTATCTAAAAAATCATTTAAGTATATATGTGTATCTATGTATCAGAGATAATATGTCTGATAGGGTGGAATTGAAACATGATAGAAACCCTATTTTTTATTTTTTACACCAATATTGGGAATAGTTTTACATGGGGAGAATTAATTGGTTTCTTCAAAGATTGTACCCAATCCTTCTCTCTAATCTTAAATGTTTTTGGTGAAGATGAACTCATTGGCATGGTTATACATTCATTTTTTGTGATGATGATTTGGTAGTATTGTAATCCATCATCATCATTCTAAGATATTTTGTTATTGACCATAGTTTGGGATACTAAACGTGATGTTGATGGAATTTAAGGACTTACCAAGAGTAATCTAAATTAATGTTCTAGTTTACAGTGTTCTCGTGACTGTAATGATGTATTTTTTGATCATATTATGTTTTTAATTATGTAGATCATGGAAGAGACCATATTTTTGAGGTAGGAG
The DNA here is from genome assembly GCA_963277665.1 of Viscum album. Taxonomy (NCBI): domain Eukaryota; kingdom Viridiplantae; phylum Streptophyta; class Magnoliopsida; order Santalales; family Viscaceae; genus Viscum; species Viscum album. The sequence goes on from OY728130.1 coordinate 1,720,466,770, forward strand.
ATAAACAGGGTGGTCTAACATTTGTGTCTCATCACAAACCTTGTTAGTACTGATGCATTCCATTTTCATGTACAGTATGAAGGCATCTGATGCATATTTAATGCTTCGATAGTGTTTTTGTCTTCAATAATATGAATCTCACTTATAAATTCATATTGATGAAATAATTATTATTTTTATATGAAATTAATCTATTTTAAGTTAGGTTCACTTACATTGTATTATTAACATATTGATGAATCAATAATGGGTCTATCATGAATTTCTTTTGATGAAAACAATGAAGGGATTACATCACTGTATGTCTATATACATATTTAAAAAAACTATTCCCTTTTTTAAAATGTTTCGATATTTTAAACACAATTAAAAAGGATTTAATGCACAAATAAATTTTATTATCACATCACTATGTGATGACATATATGCCAATTATTTTATGAATAATTTTTCAATTAGAAGATTACCAATTAGGAAAAATAAATTGAACCTATTTTCATCACCTGTTTTATTCCTTTTAATTTAATAAATATATAGTTTTTGGGTTGGGTACCCAAATCATGTTTTTGTTCTTTTGTTATAATTATCATTAACAAGTCGGTTTTCATTTGAAATGAATTTCAAAAACATATCTTAATCATTTTATATGAAATTGGAATAAGTAAAATAAGGATGAAGCAACATGTATTTATTAGCCTCTCAAACCAAATTCATCATGGAATTATTAATTTTATCACTAATAATTGGTCATAAAACAAAAATTTTAAAATCCTAAACTGCCCAGATCCAAAATAATAGGGAATCTGTTGTGATTATTTTATGAAAAAAATAACAAATTTATTACAAAAATAACCAAAAATTAAATTTTACTAATATTAGAATCAAATTTAATGTAAAATCAAATCTATTTAAATTTATTTTAATTTATGTATATTTTATAAAATTAAAAAAATTCAATTATGGTTCGAAAAAATGGAAATGTGTTTTCACATACATAAAATATCTATTAGCATTATGAATATCATTATAATGAAATGATATTTTATCTAACTTATATATTTTAAAAGATAGATCTATTTGGTGAAAAATGCGAATCACACATTCCAATCTATCATAGCAATGATAAAAATCCTAAAACATATTTACAACATTATGATGTGAGATACGTTGTTTTCAGGAATAATTCTCAACCAAAGATTGAATGATTCATAGATAATCTCTCCCAAACTTGATTCACCAACGATTCCCATTTTCATAATCCAATAAAACTAGATCATGTGAATAATGACATAAAATCAATGTGATAGAGTTATATAATAAAAATATAAATAAGAAAAAAACACACATAGATTCATATTCCATACCATTTTCCTTTGAAACATTTTCAATGAATTCAGCTCGAATGGGTGGTTAAAAAATTAGATGACATTAGACATGAAAAAAACAACAATGAGGATTCTCTCTACTAGCTTATTATTGGGGTAGTAACGTCAGGAAGTGGAGTATAGAAGAGGGTGTTGAGGTGGGTATGAATAATCTTGTCAATGTATACTTCTAGATGATGATATGAGACTAATGGCTTAGTTTGTGGTCGATTTTTGATAATAATTTATTTATTTATTGTACGATAACATTTATTAATTTAAAATAATAAGGATTATTTTTACTTTAATAATCTTCATTATTTTCTGATTATTTTTTATATATTTAAAAATTCTTTTTATTTGTAGATAGATTCTAAATTTTCCATAAATAAATTTGATGAATAATGTTATAACCTCAAAAAATAAATATCAAATTAAAATTTATTTTAAATTTCCATTATTAAGATAATTAATTTTAGAAATATATTATTCAAAAACTAGAAAAGAATTTTTAGAATCATATATATGAATATTCATATTTATTTACAATTAAAGATATATTACATATTAGTTATAATATAATTAAATTTATACGTATAAATGATTAATGGTGTTTTGTGTCTATTATTTTAATAAATTTATAAATAACATTTTTTTAATATTTTATTGTTGTTCAATTATTTATTCAAACATATGTTTAATGGTAAATTATTTTTTTTAATAATAAATAATAAATTTTTAATTTTTAATAGAATATATGTTGATAATAATATGATTAAACATAAAATTATATTATTATTAAAAAATTTGGTATTAAATATAAACTTTCAACATATATATCTTTTAGGGAAAATAAAATTTTTTTTAATTAAAAATATTAAAAAAACCAAATCTATTGAAATTTAATGTTTTTAAATACTAATATCTTATCATATAGTAAATTTTTGTTTTTATAGATCTTATATTATAATTAATGACACGTGGAAATGTGTATTTACTATTAAAGTTTCTATTATCATAACCTCTTCTGTTAGAGATTAAAAAGAGATATCCCTATTACACGTGGTTTAAATGTATTAGAATCTGGATAAACCTGAGATCAACTATTTTGTATTTCCTGTCAGACAATGTGATATATTCATTAAAAAATGTTCACGAATAATTTAGTGGAAGCATTCTATTCTCATCATACTGTTGAACTACTATAAACATTTAGTGTCTCATATATATTCTTTGATGATAATCACAATCAAATTTTATGAAGAATAACAATCAGTATTTAAAAAGAATACGAATAAATATGAAATTATGTGCTATAAAATTTCGATCTAGTCCACATTCTCTAATTGGATCCCATGTGTAGTTGATCTGACATAAAAAATCATTCATTCCACTATCTCTAACAAGATACTCTATATTCGGCTAAGATTATGACTTATTTTAGGGGTCCTCTGTGTTTTAATCCATGGAATATATATTCATCAAATCAAGACAAAAATGATAAAACTCACTCTTGAGAAGAAACAAACAAAGTATCTGATTTATCCTTGGAAGGTTACATTGGATCTTTAGAGGGAGCCACCATGGTAGTGTTTTCAATGTAAACAATTATTGGATATTTACTATTAGGTACCATTTCACGCTCTATCTTAATGTTTGTATTACATTCAGATCCTATTTATACACAATGTCCTATAATATACATTAAATCCAATCTAAAATAAATTAATACTATATCATTGAACTCTTACAGATCACAACACTTTGGTTGAGATAAAACTCATATCTAAACATTCACTACTGATCATTATGATCTAATTTAATTATAGCATCATTATAAGAATTTATGAAAATTTGTTCATCACATCAATTGAATAGAAATATATCATTATTTTACCACAAAATTTATAGGGATATCATTAAAAATATTCCAATGATATTTACCTATGTGTTACCGAAATCTTCCCACCATGATCAACATTTAGTAAACATCATGTCGTGTACATAACATGCAATACCTGATAGTTCCTATCATAAAATGGTAAGTAATATTACTTATTCTATGTTTTCCATTTATATCAAAGGAAATGTTTTAATATAAAGATATATAACATGTTATAGTACAACGAATCCACTATTGGATTCTTCCACAAAAAACCACTTCAGTATCTAGTAAATTGAAGTATGTCGATATAGTCCAATAAACATCATGGATCTATCATACATGAACATGATCCGCATAATCTCAGATACCTGACCTATTTACTTTAAGGATAATCAAATGGTCAACCATTCCATAACCTATGGAATGTTTTGTTTATCTTTTCAAATTATTAATATTTCATCAATATATACTACTATAGAAATATCCATACTCCCACTAAGTAACTTTTAATGAAATATCTTAAATTCACTCAAAATTAAACAAAATTATAGTTTGGATTCATTTAATATAATATTAAAACACATAGATTCTTGATTTAATCGATAGATCAGTCTCAAATTAATTTACACATTCTTGGAATTTCATTGATTCCAAAAAACTAATGAATATTTCATTAACACATCTTATTGAAGGTTCCCATAAATGAATGTAGTTATGACTTCAGTCTTCAATGATTTATATTTGTGGTAAAATTTTATGGGAAAAAGTGTTCTAATTGATTTAAACATGAAATCAAGATTAAATAATATTTTATAGTTAATTTCATGTTGTTTTCAAAACCCTTTAGTTGTTATCCCTTCATTGACAATATTTAAATTTCCTTCCATTTCAATATTTCTCATGAATACCCATTTATGTTAAATAATATATGAATCAATTGTCCAATCAATCAGAACCTAAACAAGGCTTAGCTCCATCTATCCATCTTGAAATTTATGGATTATATCTATATTATATATTCAGATATATTTACTACCATTTTATATAATAGGATTAATATTTTATACCAATAATGAGTCACTATCATTTATATCTAGAAAAACTTATATCTCTCTTTCCCTCACCCTCACTAGCACACTTTTGTGAAAATTGTGTTTTAGGAACATATTTTTCCATAGGCACCTAGAGGAATATTTTCCATTACCAACTATTTTTTATCTTGGAAATCAAATTAAATTATGTTACTAATTGTAACACTATCATTCTTATGACTATACTCTCTTTCTAGAAATACTGTCTATTTTGTGATAGTATAAAGGACCAACATTAAATATTGCATAATTTTGAGTCATTTCAAGAATTCCACATTGAGGATATTTTTATGTTTATAATTTTATAGAATTAGGTCATAACTGTTGCATTAGTTCTCATAAATTTAAATGTATACACTTCTACACTATCTAATTCTTTTAACAAAAATAAAACTCCTTAAATAAAACAAGAATTGTTTTCTTGATAAAACTCTTCTTGAATTCTTCCTTTCTCAAACCCTTCATTATATCCTGTGAAAAGCATTTCAAAAACATGGGATGATCATAAAAAGATCAGTAAGGGTTATAATGTTCAGAAAAAAAACATTAGTCCATTAATAAATACAAAAAAATGAAAACATACTTTTAAATCATAAAACATAATATATTTAGAATACCTTACAAAATCATAAGATTTATGAATAAAAAATAAAAAACATAAATAATAAAGGTGAGTTTTGAAATCCATATTATACTTAAATTGTAGATTTAATAACTAAATAGGGGGTTACGTTTAGAATACCCATGATAGTATATACCCTAAATCTCTTAGGATAAACATTAATGTTTACTTCTATCACATTTTCCAATTTGATGGAGAGCAATCTCGATCTCACCCTTCCTACGATTATCACAAAACCACCCATATATGTAAACAATTCCCAAGAACCATAACATAATCATAACACAAGAACAATCATAATGGATAGATAACATTTCCACATTGCAATAACAAGATACCAGTTATATATATTGGAAAAATCAATCCATTATAAAAAAAATTCCAATACCAAAATACCTAAAAGGGTATGTGGTATTTTTTTCTTTTAATAACATTTTTTCTTGTTATGGAATCTAAATATAAAATAATGTCTGTGATGGAAGAATGGAAGTTTTCACCGCATACGTTAAAAAGAAACAAACCTTTGGTTATTTAGTAAAACACATCATACAAAAATATTACCTTTGAAAAACATTGCATTAAATTAATATAAAAGAGGGTATAATTATACACCATATAAATTTTTTTTTTGAATAAATCAAATAATGCCTCAATGAAAGGAGATTGAGATGATGTCTCATACAAATATCATATTCTTAGATTAAGATTAATTCAATGACATAATTATGTGTTAAAAATTTTAATAAAACCTATATAAGTGGATTTTTTTGTAAAATAAACCTAGGTAATTCAGACATATTATTGGAAAAACAATAACGACATCATGTCTATTTAACTCAATGAAATGAAATTTAGTTAATATTTCACTTATAAGGATCATATAAATGACCTGCGAATTAATCAATGTAGTGATTATTTGTTGTAAAAATGTATCCAAACAAAGTGAACATGAAATTACAACATACATAATTAAGATGTGATTCCAAAAATAATCCTAGCCTAATATAATAAAATATGAATTTGAAAAACCCAATGAGTGGATATTTAGTTTAAAAATTCCCTTATGAAAATTTAGAAGCCTAAGAGCGTCACATAAAAATTTAAAAAAAATGGGCTGACGTGAGAGAAAAGGCTATCTCATCACAAGACATAAAATTTTAAAAAATAAATATATAGATGAGCATATTCCAACATAATATTATGGAAATTTAAAAATATATATATAATTAGTATTTGACTAAAAGATGAGGGTGAATGGTTCCCTTACCTCATGTCTCATTTATCTTGTTCGTTCTTTATATCTATAAATAATAAAGATAAGTTAATTATACTCACATCAAAACATTTTTAATGTTTACAATTCCTTTTATATCACTTATCACCTTTCTATAATTATCATATAATTATACATGTTCATATTTGTCTTTTTGTCGATGTTCGGTCCTATAGTAAAAAATAAACTTGTTATTATTACAAATTGTCCATGTGGTCAAAAGTATATTACCTCCATAATTTTATTCATTATTTAAATAGAATACATTAAAAAAATATGTATTTAGATATAGTTTATATGTACTGTAAACTAGTCAATAACATTTGGAAATATGAAATGAAAAGCACCATTTATTGAGACGGTAAGCCATAGGAACACAAGAACGCTACTATTAGTTATATTTCATATTTAATGGAATGAAAACTAAATGATACAAAGGTATTTTATAATTAAATTATAATATAATAATTTATATAGATTAATTAATTTCATTAACACCAAATTTTATTGGTTACATGTTATGCATGCATGTGTCATATCAAATTGATGGGGTGGTAGTATGCACCTCCTAAAATGAAATTACATATTTACCAATTATGAAAAAAATAAAGACATGATATTAATGAAAAATAAACATGAATACATAAAATATAAATATAATATATTTAACATATATATACACTTCCATCATAATTTTCACAATGAGAGGTGGTACGGAAAAAATCGATCAATCATTATTTTGTGAGGTAGTAGTTCACTGTAAACACAAACTATATGATCGTATCTATTAGATAGAGGTGACTGTGAGTTATGTTTTAATAAATCTCATAAAATGATAATAGTATAATAAGGATAATATTATATATTTAATAAATGAAAAACAATATAATAGGTAGTGAAGAAGTATAAAAATGGAAAAGAATTTTAGAGAAGATGTTGCCTCTCAAAATGTGTAACACTCTTTGACATGAGTCAAAAGGATTCCTTGAATAGCATTATTTCGTGGGGAAATAATCTCGGGGGATTAGGGGATGTGGGAATTTTATTGGTGTATAATTTTGATGTGAAAATGGGCTATAGTGGTGTGTATAATGGGTTATAGGTGGTGGCATTTTATAAGAGGTAGGGTGGGCTTTAGAGGCATGTTCGAAAGTATTATTTTATTATAAAATTATTTTCAGTTTCAAATTTTTTGAAACTAATTAAATTATATTATAATATTAATATAAGCCTAAATAAAATCATCCATTAATTATTCAACATGTTTTGGATATTTTTTATTCCATATCGTTTTTATTTAACACTTTTTTACTCTAACCATTTTATCAACCATTTAACACATTGAGAATCAATTTAGATACCAAAACAAAAAAAATATCCAATTAAAGAGTGAATAATATATTTTTTAACTTATAATATTTTTTTCAAATTATATAAATTTTTTCAATTTTATAATATTTAATAAAATATGTTACATTATAGATTTTGATTTATGTCAATTTTGACATTATTTGTATCATGACTTTTTTATAACATCATAACAACTTTAATACTTATAAAAAACCTCATTCATATAAAAATTTCATTTAAATATCATCAAAAAACGTGGATTAAATCAAAAAAAAAATTCCATTTATTTTAACATTTATAATATCATTTATTAGAATCATCTATTAACAAATAAATCACTACATCACCATTGTGTCATAATTAAATTAATTTATTTATGTCAAAAAATTATAACTAAAATACCACGATGTAAAAAATATTTTTATATTTAAAATAAATAAATAAATGATATTATATCACATATATAACCCCATAATTGTTTTTACTAAAATATATATGTTTATGATATATTTTACTTAACATTAAATTTAATGTAATTAAAAGTAATTTTCACGCAAAAGTGAATCCATGAGTTCCTAAAATCTACCCAATGATTTCCATGGTGGTAAATATCTCATACAATAGGGTTAGAACAAGTGTAGGTGTAATTTATATTTATTATAATATTATTTTTTTACCATTATTACCAGCTTTACCCTATAACCAAATTAAATAAAATATTTCCTAAAGTTACTGTTATCAATGTCTATAAATAAAAGATACCAATTTAAAAAACTTTAACCTCTTGTTAAGAAATATGGAATCAATTTTTTTAGATTCAAAACTCATATGTTTCAGAATTTAATTTAAAATAAATTCATGTTGTCAATAACAAAAAATGTGTGCTTATGAAGTAAAAACAACCAAAAGATTTACATTCGTTTATGTCCAATTTAAAATAAAAATTATATCCAATGACCCAATTTGGATTAAATAATAAACATATAATCCAATTACACGTTGAAACCAATTATATTTACAATCTAACTATATAAATAGATTATATTAAAGGGTAGTTTGGAATGAAAATTCAGTATTTTTCAATATTCATAAAAAAATGAACATTATCAGAAAAATACAAAATTTAATCCAATGTAAATTTTGATTTCCCGATTATAAATAATAATATAATATTGTCAAATATAACTTATAAAATTGAAAAAAAATATTTAAAAGGGGTTCATCATTAATATGCGGTAAAATGGCATTTTCAAAAATATTATGGTTTTTCATGCTTATAATCAAATTATTCATTTTTAGGCCTCAATATATTATTAGATATGTGTAAAGACATTTATTAATCACATAGTTGTTATTTCTGTTCATTCTCACAAATACATTGTCTAGGAATTAAATATAATTTAAATTAATAATATTATTATGATATTTTTTTGTATAACTCAATATTCTGTGTAACGTAAGATTTTAATGGAACCCATTGTTTCATGTTGAGTATTATATTAGAGAGTGTGTAATCATTATAATAAAATTAATAGTGTGTTCATAAATATTATAAGATATGAAAATGTATTATTCATTAAATTCTGGGGTTTTTACATCCTTCCCCCATTTTAGAATTGCATCCTCGTAATTTTAAAATTGGGCTCAGAAACATCATTGAAATTCCCATTTTGGAAAAATAGTAAATAAAACAATCACATTAAATGAAATAAAAGATGTAAAAAGGTTACATGAGGAAAAACATACTTGGATTCCATGAAAAATGGATATAGAAAAGAAATCTAACCATCTTGTTCTGATGGAGAGTGATATAAAACATGATCAAGAGAATGATAACCACCCGAAAACCACAAACTTGTGATATATTAAACAGGCTTTGATTCCCTAGTAAAAAAAAGAAACCAAACAACATTTTTTACCTTTCATAAAATTCGATTTTCTATTTATGATATAGACATATAACATAAGGAAATAGACTTCATTTTCATGTCAAGTTTCATCTTTTAATATGTCTATACCAAAAACTCATCTTTTCTCCGAATGATGAGTATTAAAGATGACATGGTCACACCTGAAGCGCTAGAATCAACATATAGATAATATTATTTTACAAAAAAGTTTAACAATAAATTTCCCATTTCATTATATATTATCCAAAACCAAAATGCTTAGTATAAGATCAGATAATCCCCAAAAAAATACATCATAAAAGGGAATACTACTCTTAATCTCTAAAATTCAACACATAATACCCCAAGATCAACAAACTCCATTCAACATTAAATTTTCCATAAATTTTTTCACAATATTATAAACTAAGATTGAAACCCTCGAATCAGAGGAATTTGATTAGGTATTATTCAATGATAAATCTTAATATTTATCTATAAATGACATCAGCTACTGTTAAAGTCTCCAACTAAAGTGTAATTAACCTAATCACATATTCTCTATGATAGGTTAATCATTTCCATAAATAAAATAAATCGATATATTTCCACAATAAAAAATATATTCATAAAAACAAAATTCCACCATTCTACTCAATTTAAATCCCAATGTATTCTATTTTCCCTAGGCATACAATGTTCCTAAAAGAGAAATCATCATCCAATTTAACAATTATCACATAATAACCAAAAATATTTCATATACTAAGGATATACATTTGATAAATACTAATATGCCAAATCAAATTATTCTTCATCAATAATCTCATTTATCTAAATGATTAATTCATACTAATGAGGGACATAATATAGGCCACTGGTAGGCGATGTGCCCTTGTCTCTCATTGGTAGTGGATTTGATTACCTTGTCCTTTCCGGATGCAATGGGTTGTCACCAATTATGTGGGTTTTCATTTTTTAAATCCATATATTTCTTATAAAATTATAGATAATATGGTAATTTCGTAAAAAAATTACCATAACCTATTTTATTTTTAATGATTATCTAATACTTTTACTGTGAATCCCAAAATTTAATAACCATTTATCACCTCAAAAAAATATCATATGAAACCCTAAGCTGATCCACTATGTCCACTCAAGAAAAGATAATTCTTTCATGAATACCATTCTCATATATCAAACATCAGGCTTACACATTCTAGAAAAAGTCTTCCAATGTAAACCTGTCATTAATAAATTTAAACATACCATCATCCATATATGCAACATAACTCTTAAATTCCAAAAATGTGAATATCTTAATCATTGATGATTCTTCATGATCCTTTATCTATGTTTTCCTTCTTATTATATTATAATTCATTACTATAAACAAAATTACACATAATGGAATATAATTTCTATGATGTCTAAACATAAAATAAGAAATAATCCATACCTTTCATTGGTGATTATTAGTTTCCTTATCCTCGATCAAAATGGAATTGGGTATTTGGAAAAATATATATGTATGGTTTTTCTGATCACGTTTCCACACCTTTTTCACAAGACATATATTTTTATAATGAATATGAGCACCAAATTTAAAACATTCAATTGATCCCTTAGAAAGAACTTATTTCCCTTCCTGGAGTCAACTGGATGCTTCCTTTACTATGGAAGGTTGATTCTTTATGATGTTTGTTACCACATATTTAGAATAATCCCATATCTAGGAATAATATTCCTAGGTGTTTCTTTCCACATACTTGAAACATATTTTTTTAATATAATTAACAATATGATTATTACCGGAACTTTTGTAGGGATTTTTTTCTCATAAATATAATGCCTTGTAAAATCACCACTGTTTATGTGGCTAATCCTAACTCCAAATAGATGGTTGAGAATAACCACAATAGTTCTCATTACTTATCCCATATCATTCGGTTTCTTATTCAAAAAAATGTCATAGTTTTATTCATATCCACTGTAACATTGGTCTCTGCTAGATCCAACCGTTTACTGAAACCATAAAGTACAATGTGAGTATATGAGCTCATATAATATATTAGTAGGAGGGTAAATACTAATATATAATTATTCATGTTAAATTAAACTAATTCAATTTATCTAAAATAACTATTACTCTTTCTAATGTGCTAATCATTATGGTTATGACACTTATGATTAAATAACACCCTAACCTATAATGTTATCTAAACTGAACTCTAATACCAACTATAGGGACCCAATTTTGAACATTACATAATCTTGACTTATGTGAATAGTTATACAATGAGTTTCATTTTAATTTTAGTTTTTTTTAATATTTGTCAATAACTATTACATTGCATGTCAAAAAATTAAAATGTAGACTAGTATACTCTATCCAATTTTTTCACAAAAACAAAACTCCTAAAGTAAAACAAGAATTATTTTCTTGATATAAATCTTCGTCAATTATTATTTTCTCTTACCCTACCTTATACCCTTATGGGATTATCATAAAAATATTATTATGGTTTATAATGAAAGGAACGAAAACATTAGAATATCAATGAACACAAATCAATGAAATCCAACTTTTCAATCATAAAATATAATCTATTTAACATACATCACAAAATAATAAGATTTATGAATAAAAAATTGAAATCATTAATCATAAAGATAACTTGTGGCATGCATATCTTACTTACATTTTACCTTTCATAGCTACACATGGAGTTACGTTTGGAATACCCATCAGAGTATATTCACCATATCTCTTAGGTTAAACATTAAGGTTTACCTCTGTCCCATTACCCAATGAATTAGAGATTTATCCCAATATCACACACTCTAGGTTTATCACAGAACCGCCTGTATTATTAAATAATGACCAAGAACCATAATATAATCATAACATATTAACAATAATAAAGAAACGATAACATTTCTACATTAAAATCACAAGATATCTGTTTACGATATTGAAAAAATAAATCCATTATCAAAATCATATTCAAAAATGAAATACTCAAAAATGGTATGTGGTATTTATATTCATATAAAAAACATAATGGTTTGTTAAGGAAGCCAAATATCAAATACTGCTCGCATCGGTGGAATGGTTTTTTTCATCGAACATGTTAAAAAGAAACCGTATTTTTGTTATTTGGTAAAATTATTCATCGAAATATATTCCCTATGAAAAAAATTCAATTAAATTAAAAGAAAAGGGGTATAATTATACATCGTATAAATGAAATTTTTAAAAAAATCAAAGCATGCCTCAATAAAGGAATATTGAGACAAAGTCCTTTACCAGGATCACATCCTTAAATGATGGATAAATCAAGGACATTATTATGTGTGAATACTAAAATTACACCCAATATTGATCGATATTTAGTATAAACTAGTGAGAGGTCATTTACACATATTCATTTAAAAAACCAAAAACATTAATATTTAACTCAATGTAATGATATTGAGTGAATATTTCACTTACAATGTTCATATAAATTCCCTAAGAATTAATCAATGCATTGATTATGTGTCGCAAAAGTATATCCACAAAAAAATAAGTGGAAATTACAAAATAAAAAAATAAACAATCATTCCACATATTATCTTGGCATAATATAATGACTTAAAATTTTTTTAAATCCAATGAGTTGATATTGAGTATAGAAATTCCCTTACGAAAATTCGACACCCTAACGACATCACTTAAAAATTCAAAAAAAATGAATTGATGAGAGAGAAAAGGGACTCTAGTCACATCGACATAAATTTCACAACATTTTGGACATAGAATAATATATCCCAACATAATATAATGGAAATTAAAAGGCATAACATAAAATAATTCTTTGACTAAAAGATAAGGGTGAAAGGTTCCCTTAACTTTTGTCCGACTAGTCTTGTTCATTCATTATCTCCATGAATAATAATGTTAAGACAGCTATACTTTATTATGAGCCTTTTAAAGTTTATTATTCATTTTATTTCACTTATTACCTTACTATAATAATCATATAATTATTTAAGTTCATATCGGTATTTTTTTTTGATGTTCTATACTTGATTTAAAAATGAATATGTTATAATTACAAATTGTCCATGTGGTCAAAAGTATATTATCTCCAGAATTGTATTCCTGATATAAATATCATATAAATCAAATATATATGTATTTATATTAAGTATATATGTATTTTATAAATTTCCATAACATTTGTAAATAACAAGTGAAAAGAAACATTCATGGAGATGGTAATCCGTACGTACGCATGAACGCTACATTCATTTCTTTTTCATTTTAAAAGTAATAATAAATAAATGATACAAAGGTATATTATAATTCCATTATATTATAATATTAAATATACATTATAATAGTTCATTAACACTATCATTTATGTCACGGCCCATCCTCGGGACCCGTGTCGTGACTACCCCAAGCCCGCCTTCCATAGGACAGGGGATGACTATTAGCACCAAAGGCGTAAATCCTGATAAAAGGGAAGGAATTGCCTTTATATAAGTAAACAAACACAACAGAGTATGCAATATGAATTAAACACTAAGTAAACTGAGTACAAAAGTAAGTGATGGAAAGTAAATGGGAAAAAATACGTCCACTAGATATCCCACCTGAAGGGTGGGTACAGATGGTCTCCTCAGCTCCTCAGTTCTGGTCGTCCGCTCCGTGTATATCCTACCAAGTGGCCCACCTCTAGGTACCGTCTCACTCTACTAGACTCCACCTCGATCAGTGTTATCTATCGTCTACATCCAACACAACGTAGTGCGGGCATAGCCCGTGTAGGGGTGAATATACAATACTCAGTAGGGACCCCATGACCCTCCCAGAATCCACAAATGATAAACCACAAAGGAAAGATACAAACATGAAGTATCAACCAACTCTATATAGGTATATGCCCATATATATACCTAAGTCATCAATTCCAGTTCGGCTGCAACTCATGAGCCCAAGTACAACCCAGTCCACACAGGATAACACAATCCAGTACACATAGAAAATAAAATAAATCACATCGATGATAATTATTGAATGTCAAGACTCAGCTCACACAGGTATACTACTCATGAGGAGATGTGGAGATGATAGATGTAGCCTCTGAATCATCTCCCCTGACAAACCCACATAGGATCCAAGTATAGAAGTCATCGCTTCCGAACCCACGTAGGATCCTAGTACAATAACCATCACTGCCGAACCCACGTAGGATACAAGTATAGTTGTCATCACTGAAGAACCCACGGAGGATCTAGTTAATAAAAAATAATTTGAATTATTATGAAAAATTTATTCTTTATAATGGACTTGTCAGTCAAAAAATACACACAACTTTATATAATGGATAACAATCATATTGTTTACTTGTACAGAAAAATACAACCTATTAAAATGATGTTTATTCTTTTTTTAATATTCCACCTATAAAAGTGGATATAATGAATGAAAAAAAATTTAAATATTTTTTATATAATATTTATTATAAAATTATTATTCTATAATTCATTTACAACACATATATTTATACATTCCATTTGTTGTAAAAATGATAAAATCATTTGGGGAAGTGTGGTCTATTACCCCCTCAAAGTAATGTGATTCATTCACTTTATACATGGAATGTATAGAAGAAAATTTTAAATAAATATAAGAAAAATAAACATAAATTTAAAGTAATACAATCTATTTTAATATTTGAATAATAATTTTTTTAATCCTCCATGATCCCTTTCTCGTGACCAAAATAACTCATCCGGTCATTTTGAGAACTCCCATGCCTTCCAGGTCTTTTCATTCAGTTAATGATCCTTTTTTAAAATCATTTTTATAAAACTTTTACTATGATTTCTCAACAATAAATACTATATTAGTCTTTGAAATTAGATAGTGCATCTAGGGATTTATGGATCTAAACTCCAGGTTTCTAAATCTTATTTCTTGGTATAGTTCCTAGATAACATGTGCCTCCGTTTTTATTGGTGGATCCAATTATAGGAATGTGAAACATGAGTTTTTAGTTATTTGGTTATGTCTCTAGACAATTATTCAAAATAAATTTTACTCAATTTTTTCAAATTAACTTATAAATATATTATTATGAAATTAAATTATTGTTGTGTGATGAAAATTAATTTTGAAGAGAAGTTACTTTTCATTGGTTTTAGATAAATATAACGATGAGAGGTATTTGGAAATCATTGAATGTTTTGAAAAATAATAATTATACAATAAAACTTTTAAAAATTTAATTTCATAAATGGTATTTAAGTATTTTTCAATAAACATTTAGATGATTGGGAAAACAAGAACGTGGGATACCTTTCGTAATAGGTGGAAGGTTTAGCGTGAGGCCCTTATCCATTAAGAGGGTTCACATTCTGGTAGTTATTTTTGTAAAATAGTGTATATTATCCTCTCTAGGTATGCATATGATTTTGTGGTTTTACTTTCTCGAGTGTATCACTGGTCATGGGGTATAAACCATTTTCATCAGGTATTGAAGTGCACTGATCATAGATTTTTTGGTACATGATTTCAACTATCTGACATATTTTATTCCTTGGTGTTGTGATACATGTTATGATATTAGTGTTTTTCCATCATGGATTTTTACTATTTTTTCCTTGATATTCATTTGTATGATTGTGATTGATGATATGTAATATGTGATTTGAAATTTATATTCCTACTATTGTTTAGGAACAATGGATAAGAGAAATGTTTGCCTTGTTTTCTATAAAACTACTAAATTGATCATCATTTTCTGTTTTAATTGAATTAAAAATATAATAATTGTTATGAATAGAAATATTATAGATTTCTATGGTGGGATCCCATTGAGAATGTTATCTCACACCTTAAAAAACCATTTGGTGGTGAAAATACCATTGTATGTATTTTGATGTAGTGGAAGGAAAGGTGTCACATTATGGTGGTGGGTTATCATGTAAGATGATTTAGGGAGCTGGTGGTGAGATGGTGGGAGGTTTCACACACACTATCATACGGATTAGTTTATCTCTTTTGTTTTTATATTTAGTTGTACTTTTTTGAGTTTTTAACTAATTTAGGTGTTGTTTATTCTATTGTATTATTATAGTTATTGAACATATATAAATATTATTATTATATTTTTTCATTCCACTTTAATTATGTATATATATTTTTCATGTTCATCATGTAGGATGGGTGAAATTATTCCCTTGGCATGTTTCATGATGCCTGAGTTCTTCTCTCTAGCCCATGGGTATTGAGAAGGCCCATCAGGAACGCAACAGATTGTGTGAGGTTCTAGGATTAATGGTAACCCTGGAGGGTTCATTTCAATGTGGTATCAATGGTGTTATTCTCAAAAGAGTCCACATCTTTGAAATAAAATTATACGAGGGAAAATATTATCAGGACTTGAGAATTATGTTACGATATGTGCCTTTCAAGCTCTTATCATGAAGAGACTCATGTTTCAATGGAATGCTGGGATATGTGTCTCTACTGCTGGGTTTTATTTATATCATAGTCTCTATTTATGGGTTTCTTAATTTGAACCAATATTTTCTCTACTTTCACATCATTCCTTCTCTTTTGGTGTATTGAAACATGCCTCTGAGACATGTTCCTTGAGTTCTGTTGGAGGGTGAAACTAATAATACTCAAGAGAATCATCTAATAGATCCAAATCACATCAAGAATTGAGTACATAATGTTTTTTATATTGATTAAAACATACAGGGAGTTCATATAAATGTTTATGATTTATATCCCTGAGTTAGAGGAGAACCTGAGAAATCATGAAAATTCTGACGCAATAAGACAACATCCTTTAATAGGGAGAATGAACCTTAAGAGGTGGAGGGTTACATAGATATAATTGATAATGTGATTGAATTTCATGAGACACCAAGAAATATCATTGTGATGTGTGCCATGTTCAGGATTAATGGTTATAGTATGTGATTGTTTAATTAAATAGTCAAGATAGATAGAAATGTGTACATGGATTGAAGGGATTTTAAATCACTGTTCTTACAATAGATTTTTCAAGAGTTTCGAAATCTGGTACAATCTCTAGAGTTCCTATATATTATGAATGGAGATAGTTTTGTGATATCGTACAACAACCGTTTAACTGAGCTTTACCATTATTTCTTTGGAGATGAAATGGAATAACCAGTTCAAGGCTCAGAAGTACCTATAAGGTCGATGAACATATATCATATCACAGGTATTTAGGTTATATATTTCTACCAATGATATTAATTTCGATAGCTGAATGATGTTATAAATTAATATGGTATGAAATTATGGATTTTATACCTCTTCTCTTCTATCTAGTGGTGCACATGGGAGGAAGAGGAAGTGAAATGATCATTAAAGTAGTGGTGGATGTTGGAATCACCTACAATCATCCTCTACACCATATATTATATCCAGTAGTGTATCTATGATATTATATTATTGTGGAAACAATAGAGACAGAAAAAATTTTGTCATATTTCTATGATTAAGTGAAATTGTTGTGGAGGTGTTTGTCATTTACAATGCTTCTGTTAATAAAATTACACACCTCGTTATAGATAAGGTTTATCAGATCAAAAGGCTACTACGAGGAATTCATATTCTTTAAATAATATAGGTATCTAGCTATATATCATATGAGTGAATCAAATTCATACAGTAGATGAGTTTCTAGTAGATGTCAATGAATGTCTAAGGATAGTGGGAGGTAAGATCATTATTTTATCTTCTATAAAAAAATTCATTATTTGAAAGTAGTGCCTCCCAGTCATTTATATTTTCATGTTGAGTTGATATGCATTGAAAAACAATGGATCATACTTGCATTGTAATGGATTTAGCAACAAACCTTGGTGAGACTAAAGGGATGTGGTCTCAGTTTCAATTTTCATTAACAATAGGGTATTCGTGGTTGGTCTATTATTTTCTCATTATTTATTTTCATCTATTTTACATCATCATAAGTACGGATTGGATAGTCTCTAATCGATATGTGGTTGATTTCTATCATCATAATTTATCATATCTAAAATTTGATATAAGCTCTCATGTGTTTTAATGATATTGGGATCTGAGATATTATTTTGTAGGGCCTCTCCACCAAAATATCAGTAGTTTTTTCCTACTATTGTGATTGATCATGAGGACATTCCTTCTATTTTTTATCTTCCCATTATTGATCAGTAAATTGTTATGTATTAATAAATGATTTCTATAATAATCCTCTAGAGAGAGAGAGTTATATTTTATCGACAACGTGTTTCCAAGGATGCAACCGATATTGATACCTTTTTATCATATGGAACCAATACAGCTGAAATATATTATGATTCAAATAGATGAACATTCTGAAAATGGTTTCATTCTCCCTATTATTTCCCTATTGGAATCTCGTGTAGTATTTTCCTAAAAGGTAGATGATTAACTTAGATTATGAGTGGCCTTTAATAAGTTGAACCAGTTAATATTTAAGAACAGTTAACCTTTTCGTCATGTGAATGATTTTTTTGATTAGTCAAATGTGGAAAGTTTCTTTTCATAGATTGATCATTGTTTAAGTTATCATCATCTCAATGTGTGGATGTCTGATATACAAAATAATTCTTTTAATAGTATTGTTGTCCATTATGACTATCATATGATGCCTTTCGGTTTGACGAACACTCATGTATTTTTATTTCTTTGATGAATTAGATATTCCATCAATATCATGACACTTTTTGGTAGTCTTCTGGGTTATTATTCTGTTTTATTCAAAATACAAGCATGGAGTCCAAGAAAAATATGAGTTAGTTTCGAGGAATAATGAGACGTCGCCATTTGTATGGAATGATTTTGAAATTTATATTCTAGATTCAATAAGTGAAGATATTAGGGAACATGGTCAAATCCTATCTTATGAATTGATCGTGAAAAGGTGAAGGTTCTCCTATCATAGAATGAATCACAAAATGTCTTTGACATTCTATATTTCATCGGTCTTATGGAATATGACTAACTATTTGTTAAAATTTTCACTAAAATAACATCACATTTGACTTCCATTACGAGGAAAGTGGTAAAATTCACATGGTATGTGAAGTTCCATTATTCTTTTGATGAACTGAAATTACTTCTGATATTGAATCCTACCCATATCCTACTTATTCGTAGTAAGGGATACATAGTATTTTGTGATTATTCTGGTGCTGGTTTATATTATGTTCTTATAAAGAATGATCATGTGATGGATTATCTATTTCTTCATCTTATATTGAATGGGATGAATTACCCCACTCATGACATAAGGATTTGTATGGTAGTGAATGCACTTACTTATTGTCGACAGTATCTTTTTGAGGAGAGGTTCAAATTAATTTGTGGTCATAAGAGGCTGAGATATATCATTTATCCTAAATAATTGAATTTCATACATGGGAAATTGGTAGAATACCTTCTTAAATTTGACATTGATATTCCCCACATCATTGGGAATTATAATGTCATTTATGATGATTTAAGTAGGAAACATCAAAACTAAGAAGTGAAAGAATCATCAGAAAAGTGTAAATTGGTGGATCTTTTTCACAGTTTCACATTGGAGTCTATAAATGAGGGTAAGAGATCTCAATGAAGAGTGTTTATTTGTCCTATGCTCTTCTCGTATTGATTTTTTTAATCCAAATCTTGATGTTTTAATATGTGGAATAAGAGAATTTATTAAACATGTGGTGACCAGGTTTTGAGTGGTGGTTCTCTAATCAGGATGTTTATTGCTTCCAGAATATTTTTTCATAGAATATGCTTTAAAGATTGTTTTAATGGGAAATTTCCATGTCTCAAATGAACAGTTCCCCTAATAACCAAAAAACATATTCTATGACACATGATATAAATTTTGGTGGCCGATCATGAGATGAGATATTTTTCATTTTGTCTCTTATTTTTATACTTTCAATTATGTAAATTACAATAATTATAACCATTCAGGATAGATTAATCTACTTCTAGTGCCTACACAGAAATGGGATGATAACACAATAGTCTATTTGATTCATATTTCACATACCTTGGAAATGAAGCATGTGATATTAGATGTGGCTGATAAACTAATGTAATAGGATCACAATATAAACATTAGGGATACAACCAAAGATGAAGAGTTGGAAAAAATGTGAATGATATTATTATGTTCCATGAAGTTCCATGAACTATTGTTTCTAATAATTATCCCAGAGTCC
The DNA here is from genome assembly GCA_963277665.1 of Viscum album. Taxonomy (NCBI): domain Eukaryota; kingdom Viridiplantae; phylum Streptophyta; class Magnoliopsida; order Santalales; family Viscaceae; genus Viscum; species Viscum album. The sequence continues at coordinate 1,720,487,515 of OY728130.1, forward strand.
CTTATCACTTTTTTAAAGGTATACAAGATGTGTTGGGATCATAGATTTGTTTTAGTATGCAATATAGTTATCAAAAATATGTATAGATAGAAAGATCCATATAGATTACTAGGGATATTATTCATTCCTGTGATCTTTACTATGGTGGGGCTTTGGATGATCACTTGGTGATGTTTGAGTTTTCTTATAATATAGGTTATCGGTCTGTGATTAGGATGGATCTGTTTGAGGCCTTTTATGTTCATTCTTGTAAACCATTGGTGTGTTGGTCAAATATTGGTGAGTTTTCTGTTATTGGACTGATCGTTGTGTAAGAGACCATAAACAATATTCAGTTATTTTGCAAGAGGATTTTGATGACATAGATGAGGTATAAATATAATACTAATTGTCATTGTAAAATGTATGAGTTTTCAGTTTGTGGCAAAGTGATCTTTAATGTTTCACCAAGTTTTGGTCATCGACATCTTATAAGGAAAGATAATCTTCCTCATCATTTAATGGGACCATTCATAGTTGTCAATAAAAGGGGTAGTGCTTCTTACCATTTGGTACTCCAATCATAGCTAATGTCGGTACATAACATGATTCATGTATCTCATATATAAAAGTATATATTTAATCAATATCATGTTAAGAGCTGTTGTGATCTTGAAGATGAGTCTAACATGTCTGTGATTGAGCAGCAAGTCATTATAGTCAATTCTGAATCCAATTTACTTCTTAGGATGAATATATTTTTCGTTAAAGTTCTATTGATTCAGGGTTCTAATTCTTCTGATATTTTAAAGCATGAGGCACCGATGTCAGAGAATTTACTAATATTTTAATAATTAATTCTACATTAATGCATTTATTGGGATATAAATTATTATGATGTGGTTTGTTTCACATCCCATTACTCTTATAATAGATTTGTTTTTTATCAGGTCAGGTTTTTTCATTTTCAATGTCTGGTAGGGCTTACAAGGAAATGGAAGGATAACTAGAATGGTGATTTCATGGAATCTTTGGAATTGATGTCATGAAATCAAATAATTCTATACACTATAAGATAAATACACAAATATTTATTGAGTACATGATGTTTATCTTATACCTGAATTTAAATCTATTTTAATCAAAATGAGGCTTGATTTTTGATGTTTAAGGTGCTTATCAATTACATATTGTGAAATTGGGTGTAAAATTGAGTAATGTCTTGGGTAATTTATTTATGAATAAATCTTAGATTATTTTTCATTTTAATTCTTCCAATATCCATTTTCCTTGACCTAAATCCATCCCCATGAAATTTTGCGACCTCTGCAACCCCTTAGTGTCATTTTTTGGCTATTGATCCTCATTTGAGTCATTGTGTTATATTCTAGGTAAGTGTCATCTTTGTTTCATATTGTCTTATTCCTTTGAGTTAGGTAGATCATCTTGGTACTAATTTACCTAAACTCCATGTTTTCAAATATTTTTTCTCAGTTTATTTCCATGATCTTTCGTGACTTAGTTATCATTGGTGGATCCCTTTGTGGGCATGTGGAATAAGAGTTTTGAGGTAGGTGGTTACATATATAGAATATATTTGAAAATCCATATTTTTGTCTTTTTAATATAGATTTATAAATATTGTAATTTGAAATTTTCATGATTTTTCAGTTTTATGAAAATGGATTTTCAAGGAAAGTGGGTTTTCCTTGGTTTCTTATAAATGTAATAAAAAGGTGTATCTTCAATGCATTTTAGGATTAATGAAACAGAAGAGTGTATGGTTACCCTGTTAAAGGACTAATTTCATAAATATTTTTGGAATTTTTTTGAAAACATTGTCATTGTTTTGAATATTAGCACATTGGTGACCTTGGGTACCAGTTGGAAGGCTTAGCGGAAGGTCGTCGTTCAAATTGGGTTTTCATTTTATTGGAGTTAATATGGTCTTAATGTAAACAATATAGTCCTTGGGTATATATATGATGTTGGGAATTCACTTTCAAGGGGGTATCCTTTTTCATGGAGTTTTTATTCATTTGATTTTGGTCCCATAGTTAAATGGTCACCAGATTATTTTTATGAGTATTCTACTATGTAATCAATTGTATTCCTTGATGTAGTATTCCTAGTGCTTCTAATGTAATTTATTTGTTATTTTATTTTAAATTTTTTTTCCTTTATATTAATTTTTATTCTAATAATAGATTATATGAAATATGTTATGTTAGATTTATATACATAATATCATTTTAGAACTCTGTAAAATGGAAATTTTTATCATGTTTTCTATGAAATTGCATTACTTATTATCATGCCTTGTTTTATTTTAAATGATCATATATGAATCATTAAATCGAGAATTGTTATAGAGAACCTTGGTGGGACCCAATTTATCCTATTAACTGAAAACCTATGCACCATATAGTGGTTCATAAACCATTGTATGTATTTCAGTGTTGTGAAAGGAAAGTTTTTATAGTGAGGTGGAGGGTTTTTATGTTAGCTGAGTTGGGTAGCTCATGGTGAGATAGTGGGAGGCTTCCCACACTATTAAATAGGCCAGTTTATTATATTAACATTCGACAATAATTATAATTATCAAATTTAATTTGTAGCTATGTTAGTGGTTCTTCTGTTTCTACTGTATTCTGATAAATATAGAACTTAAATATATATATATATATCATACTTCTTCTATTACTCTATACATTCAGTATGTATATATATATTTACATGTTATTAATTAATTTTTTTATAAATCATTCCCTTAGTTTGGTGTTTGATGCTTGGGTTCTTGTGACGATCCCATGGGGATCAATGACATCCATCACATATGTGATGAATTGACTTATATTCTTGGTTTTAGGGTAACTCATGTTTTTTCAATATAATTATGATCCATATTTTACTCAAATAGTATCCTTTGCCTCATTATTAACTCTAAGAGACATGTTTGATATTGATCACAATAAAATCATTTATTTTGTTTATTTACTGATAAATTTTATTGAAATATGAAAGTATATTATTCTTTATGATATATTATTATTTATTTTAGAATCATCCTCTCATGTTCCTTTGATTTTTTATATTAATAATTCCATAAAGGTTTCATCAACATAATTTCTAATTAAATTGGTCTTAGTATTTGTTATTATATTCTAGTTTTATTTAATACTGTCATTTCCTTTTTTATATGTTATTTCCTTATGTTCACAAAACAAACTACCTCCCATCACCAATACCCACTTATTTGTTAAAAAATATTCTGAAATAAAAATATACTGTCATTGGGATTAACTATTATTCTTTCCATTGAATATTCTGTTCATGGTCAATATTTTCCTTCACTCCAACATTAACCATTATTATTTTGAGTGTCAGTATTGATTAATATCTATGATTCTCATAATTATATTGAGCAATTTTCAAAGGAATAAATTAATACTCTTATACATTATGCATTTTAAAATAATGGTATTTCAAAATGATGAAAAAATAATTTTCATTCCCTACAAAACGAAATTATATATCTTCCACTTGAATTTTTTTATAAAAATTATTAATTTTAAACGATCCATTATTTTAGTTTATTTTTAGAATGTAAATTTTTTCAAATAAATAACTTCAAAATTTTCGAAAATTACATTTGAACATGACCAAATTAATATTTATTTTACTCTAATATAAACAATTTTTTATAATGATTCATTTTATGCTTTTCTTCAATGTAAACACATATTTTCAATTAAATTTTTTATATACATGTTTCCAAATATTTATGATGCTTTCTAAAGGAAATTAATTTCCCCATGTTTTATAAAATATTTATTATAGGATTATTTGAAAAGATAATGTATATTTATTATTTCTAATTTAGATTTTATAAAATTCATAAAATTTGTTTTTATCTATTCTATTGTCCTTTGATGTGTATTATTATTGATTCAAATATATTATTCAAATATTACCACAAAAATTCTTGTTTTATATGGCATATATAATATCTTTTGTATTAAATATATGATCCCTTGCATCCATTTTCTTTCCTAACCATCAATTGTGATTTGGAATAACTATTGTTCTAATGAGTTTCCTTTATAAATATGTTATTTTTTCCTTTCATTGACTGATGGCTTCTCACCTAGATTCCTTAAGTCAATTGATTTAGTTAACCATTGGCTTAAATATATAACCATTATCTATACGATGTAAATAAACGGTGTTATTTATTTGTGATTGAATGGTATTTAACTTGAATTCTACATTCTATATATGGATACTAATTTATTTTCTTTCGGGATATCATGTTTTGATAATTTATATAATTAAGAATGTTTTAATGAAATTATTTAATTTGAAAAGTAAATAGAAGACACTTTTCCATTGTTTATTCATGATATTTTTTATTTTAAATGGAATAAATATGTTCATATGATGATGGGTAGTGCCCTATATTCTAATTTAATTCATTAGTTCGGAGTTCATATCTCACATGATAGGTATTCATGAGTATGTTTTATTATCTCATAAACATGGTTTTTAATATCATGTCTCATAAAGGATATGTTACTTATTCAAATGTATATTATATATTTTAATGATGTCACATAATTTTATCTAGATTCTCGTGACTATGATATGTCTCTATTGTAATATTTTTAACTAAAACATTTGGTTGACGTATTATTTTATGTCATGTTTAATGCCAAGGGAAATGACCTACAAATTTTTAGGTATGATTTTATTATGTATCATTAATTTTTCTATTTTCTAAACAATACGTAGTTTTGATATTTGAATGTTATCATTTATGTTTAACTTTATTATGCATATGATATCGCCTATTACATATATTTCTATTTCCCAAGGATATGAATAAGAATTTCATATTTTGGATATTTAAGGGTATTTTATGAGAACAATTTGATTGATATGATGGATACTTGTTATGAATTACAAATAAGTCTATATAGTTTAGAAATTATCTTTATTTTAATAATAAATGAGTTTTATTTGTTAATATTTTTTCAAAAATTCTACAAAATTAATTGATTAATGGTATTATGCATGTAATATAATCAAATATATTCATTATATTAAGTATTTATTGAAATAATATTTCTTATTTATCATATTTGGTATCGAATAAGGGTTTAGGGACTTTAGATATTATAATTTTATTTATTGAAGATAATGTAGGATTTGGGAATTCTATAACTGTTTTATAAGTTATGTATGATCATAATCATAATGAAATAGAAATAAATCAATGTTGGATTAGGTAATATTCAGTAATTTTTGGATTAGGATAATAGATCAATATTAAAACCTATTGGGATATGTCAAGGGTGTAATTTTAACGATAGGGTATCATATTGAATTTTTTATAATGGTGAGGTTGTGTCAGAATCCTAGAAAATAAATCCTTTACTTGATACTTTTATGTGGCTTAAGTGTCTGGCATAGTTATACCATGAAGAAATAAACAAAATGATTCTATAATATATATTAATTCAATAGAGAACTAGTTCACAAAAAGTAGGAATAACTATGAACCTTGATAGAAAATACAAGGGGATATTCATTACTTGATCTATTTCATAATATTAACCATTATGAAGAATTTATTTCATAATTACATTATGTTATTATGTTAAGAGTTATGAGATAACCCCTAATAACGGTTATTTTTTTCAATTATTAGTATTATAGGATTAAATAAGTGTTAAATAGCTGAAATAAAGGTGTCATAGTTTTAAATGAATATGTTATTGTCAGAACTCCTTCCCCCAGTGGTGTAGCTCAAGAAAAAAAATGAGGGAAAATGATATTAACTTCATGATGTCTACCTCGATTTTTCCATGGGTTACTGAAAAGTACAGATAGAATACCAATCATGGAAATGGTAGGTGTTGTTATCTTTGAGAGACACACATAATTGATAGATATGAATGAACCCCAATCAAATACTACTCATGATGTAAAACATATATACGAAGTGAAGACATGAAATTTTTACAGACTACAAAAACTGAAAATAATCAACATGTATCAAAATATAAACTTGATAGTGACCATGAAACCCTAATATCATCTGAAATATCAATTGTTAGTAGTATCCATCCCAAACTCCAACCTGATCATGTCGACCTAAAAACGAATTTAAATGTATATAGAACATGTATAATAGTTATACTCATAAGGATTATCCTTGGATTCAATCATTATATACATAAAATATCCTACTAAAGAATAATGAAAAATAATTGTAGCTTAATCATATAATAAATTGGTATACTAATTTTCCATCCTAACCATGGAAATCATTAACCATGTATCCAAGTCAAATATAAAATTTATTATATTAATAAAATCAAAATTTACCTCACTACCACTTCTCCACAATTCTATTATACTTCCCTAATGCCGTACGTTCTAAGATATCTATCTCTATAAGGATTCATCTCGAAGACATATAGGATCTTGTATGACAACATGTATCATATGTTTCATATCATTACATCGTCCAATCAGAATCATTATATAGAAACCAAATAGTTTTTAGGAGGAACCACATGTCTTATTCTAGGTATCATCTATCGGGTATTTACCTCATGTAATCACAACCAATACAGAAAAAATGATTCATGATCCATCGCATCCCATACAATTGATTCCTTTAATAACATTTAGGATATAATATTCATATTTACATGTGTTTGAATGTAAAAAAATCCATTACATTTCTCTTCACACAGAGACAGATAAATTAATTACAACTAATACTAAAAAATAGTATTATTCAATTAATATAGTGGGTGGAGATGGGTAGTAATTCATCTATCCCTCACAAATGAAGGTGTTGGGGAAAACACCCTCCCTCCATTCATGAGGTTTCATTCTCCCTAGTGTATATGGGTGTGGTGCAGTATGAAAGAAGAAAACATCGAGGATATAATAGGTCTCACATCTACACAATATTCATTATTCCATTATTTCAGTCAACAAAAACTATGGTATCCCTGACACATGGATACCCTACAAAGCTATTTATATCCTATTAGAACACAATAATTATGAGAATTATTAAGGTTAAAACTCATTAAAACCATACATAACTAACTGATTCCATGATTTCTGTACAATATTGTTATCTTTTTCATTCCAATAAGAACGAACCCCATTGTTCATGTATTAATCATTATTACTATTAAAAAAATTATGTCCTCTAGGAAATTTCCTATGATTAAGTCATGGAGATGCATACATAATAAATTTTAGTAGCCTTGAAAAATGGGAAATGTAAAGAGAATAATCATTAATCCTTACTATCTAATATGTTAAGAAGAATTTTGAAAAAGAATCAATCATGCTATCAACATAAAAAATTTGTAATCAATGATTCAATGTACTCTGTCAAATCAGGATACATAACCATATCGTCAAGTATATCACCATGCCTCTCACTATCAGAGGCTCATCTACTGTAATAAATTAAATCCCCCCACCCCACCATCATCATCAAACTGAGGATGATACCACATTATATAACAGTGTTCATTTCTTCATCACATGTAAGGATTAAGAAAAAACCTTATTAATATAGATACATGGACCTAAAACAAGGCATTCATCCTTCACATGAAAATGCGATCTCACACCCAACAACATAATGAATAACATATTTATATCAAAATAAACATTCTTAGAGAAAAATAATTATCATTATAAAAAATGGTCTTATTATTTATTAAATTAAAAAATTAAAAAATTAAATATTACCACCATGGGTATCCTAAAACATCATCTAATATATGCAATAAAATTATTTAAACATTCAATATTGTGTAAATGTTAATTCCATGTAAATTAAAAATGATGTGGTATTATTACATAGTCCCCCTTAATTATATAGAAAAAACGATTACTTTATTTAAATTCATTAAAAATTTCATCAAGAACAACATGCTAACCAAAAACTAAAATCATGATATATTGTATAATATAGATAAAATAATGTCTATAAAATTAAGTGGAAGAAAATTATCATATTGAAAATAAAAATAATTTTGAAGTATTAGAAATTATTATTTAATCTAATTTATAATTAATTAGGGTTAATTCCCATTCCATGAAAACAATTTAATTTAATTACAATTAACAATTCCATATAATATAATAGGATATGAGAATAATCTTCTACATCAAATCATCAATAAACTTCAATGATAAAAAATAAAAAACTAGCTCTTTAATCACTTCTCACGTAAGTAATCAACATCTCCCCATCGAATCCACACTATAACAACTCCAAAAACATGAAATATGTCACCATTAGAATTATGGAGATCAACCTATAAAATGTTTAAAAAGGAAAAGGATAAAAAAAGTGATCGAATAGAGTAGAAATAGTAAGAAGAGGATAAGAACACGCCTATGATAACTAAAAATATATCCCAAGAAGATAAGGGATGGTCCTTATCAAAAGGGGCTTCAAATACCTTTATAATGACCCTTATTCACCTAGGTTTTGTGTTCATGTAGTTGGAGAAAAATAGCTTCAAATGTAATTGATGTTATATAAAGATATATGGAATTTTATTACACTATTATATAGCCCCTCAAACTATATCATATAACTTTGAGATGAATGGACCATTACAAGTAAGGATGAACATTTCTCCACATCCCCCATGTCAAATATTCATCTATGAACTGTGTCTTATAGTAGTCATATATTCTAGTTACCTAGGGGATGTCTATGATGTATCATAAACTACAATACTAATCAAACATTCAACTCCAAATTTGGATAATACTATAACTGATCCCCATGCCATAGGGGTTATATAATTTTTAGAATATAAACAAATTCTTCCTGGATGACCATAAAAATCATACGACTACTTCACATCATTGCATTACAACTACAATGGAATGTACTAAAATGAATCCTCCCACTATGGAACATCTACACCAATAAGGCGGAACTGAGGAATTCTGCCTTTTAAGACCATATTTAAAATGTGATTCATGAACATAGAATGTTTAGACATAGAAATATTTGAAAATTTTTAATCCAATGAAGGAGAGAAAAATATTGTTTTTAGAAATATCAAACAAATGAATGTTCTGTATCTATTATCATTCATGATTGAAGACATAAAAACACAACTTGTCTCTTAATATACGGATAGTCCACTCTCAATGACCATTAATCTATTTATGAAATTTTATTGTGAGGAATATATAAGATCCATAATCATGTTAAATAGAACTAAAATTCTTGTATGAAAACCGATGATCATGATTAGAGATGATCATCATAGGGACACTATGGAGTCTCACCACTTCTTATAGATACATCATGGAAAAATCAAATAATGAGGTAGACACCCTAATCACAATTAAGTGTGATGAATTCATCAACATTTCCACTATCACCCATATATAGTCAAATTATATATGTTATCTATGTATTTTGTTATGTAATCCATTGATATTTATATCCATTTACACTTATGAACCTCTAATGGATGGATAAAATCACTAAGAACACATTTTTTGACCATCAACATCATTCTAACCAACTAGTGAGACACAACTTCTAAAATCATACACATCAACCCAAACCACTAAAACCTCACTCCATGAGGATGGTAAAAAAAATCAGAATGATTTAAAACCGTTGGTGAGATATTTTTCTAAAAGGGAACCATATCACACATCAACGAAGGAATGAAACACGTACCCTAGAATAACACATGTTGTTGTTCTTTCAAAGACCAACCATGAGGAAAATAACCAAATTCAACTCTAACTATCAATATATCCACATAAAAATTCTCAATATAGAACCCCTAAAACTATTGAACCAATGGTGACTACATTATTATATATAAAAGAAAACCTATTCCTCCATCAAATCCTATAATAAGATACATAATGAATATCCCTCTCATCAATCTATTTATATCGTCATATTCATGTATAATATCACTTTCTGACTTCCTACTTATCTCATCAACTAAAACATTTCCCTTTCCCAGTATATTAAAAATCTCAAATTCATAATCCTATAATAAATTTATTACCCATAACTACCACATGTTTAGTTAACGATAAAACATTATATAACTCAAAATCATATGATTATTAATAACCAAAGCTTCATCATCGATGAGTTAATGACTACCCAAATTCACAGAATACTCATCTTCTTCAATCTAGATATCACGGATTGAATGGTTAAATTCATTGAAATGATACAATTGATACCTATAATAATTAATTGATATTTAATAAATTATTACACTACCACAATCAAAATACTAAGAGTCAAATAAACTATCTGACTAATCTCTTTCTTTAGATATATAATAAATTGAAGGATTGGAAAACCACTCCTTTATGTACTCAGAAGACACCTAACCTTGGTTACACCACAAGAACATCTAATTATTATTATTTACATATATTATATTAGTCCTAACCTAATAGATATAAGATATGAACTCCTATAATATCATTAATTTCTCGGGAGACTCAACCATTGTGTAACATTCTTGTCTGCTACCCATGTAACAGATTCTTCGATCATAGAAGGATCTACAACATCATAAAATAGGGACATGAAATTCCCCATTAATTGACCATATCGAGCCAATAAAACTCACTTAAAACCCATTTCAAATAGATACTGATGATGATTAATTCCAAAAATGTCACACAAGTGATCTTCATTCTCATCCTCAAATAAGGAATAAATATTGACTTAATTAGTGAAAACTATCATGAACTGATCCATGAACTCTCTAAACACTATTTTTTATCAAAATATGGAACATTTATGTATTTTTTTATACTTAATAAAATTAAAATGATATCCTAATTCAAATAATTAAATTGAATTTTTTCATGAAAACACCCTCATCCTCCACCTTTATCTAATGATATTTTGATAATATATTTATCTTTGAGAAAATAAAAGCTCCATTGAAACGTTCTACTAAATAATTAATCCATCAATGAGTGTAGCATTTCTTCACATTCACCTTATTGAAGCGATTATGATTGATAAAGAGATTAAAAAATCTTCCTAACATTTTCATAAAAATACTAGTGAAACCCATACTGAAACACTCTGATGAACAAAACCTTAATATAACAGAACATCATGGTATACTTGCACATCTAAAAAAATTTATGTCACCATCCTTTATGAATACATCAATATCATAGATTGGGATAGTTTTACCTCAATCCATAACATGATATCTTTTCAAATGGGTAATGCGATAACATCCTTAAGAAAGTAAATATTATAATCATAAAAAACCATTGAAAAATATTTCAGTTAACCTTTTTTGGACATAAAATTATCTATATAATCAAGGAATATATTTATATAACGGGACATTTATACATACAAGGGTATCTAACGCAAAAAAAATAGAACAAACCTTGTCATTCTCATAAAGCAGAACCTACCTCATGAAGAAATCCATGATACACTAAACAGAATTTAAGTACTTTAGATTGAAGATGATGATGCATGACTGTCTTCATATGAAGAATAATTCATCTCATGATAAGTTCTTCCCCAAAACTATATCAATTTCACAACATACATCATATGGATACTCATTATCTCGAATATGAATAGTCAATTGTATTGGATTTTTAATAATCCTCACCTTAATTATTGAATCAAGGACTAGGGAAAGTAATATGTCAGATTCCATACATCCTAAATTAATATTATTTTTTACCCAAGACTAAAACATTAAATGGTTCCTGAAATGACATCATTCTCTCCCAATATATGAAATTCAATAACATGATGTTTTAAAAAACAATCTATATGACCTCTCTGATCGTAATGATGACCACCCCTATTATATAAATAATACCTTTGTGGATGATTTGTATCTAATTGGAGACATCTTTTATCCACATCCCCTCTTAGTTGATCCCAAAATAAATAATCATACTAATAATAAATAAAATTAAAATTCACCAATGGCGGATCATAAATCCATAATCCTAATCCATGATTCCTTCTTTACAATATTGGTCATTCATTCCACTAATAACGTCAACTTACATAAGAAAAACATGCTTATGATCCCAGTGAGATGTATTGAGAACATCCACCCCAAGGGATTTCTATTGGGTTGGGAGCTACATATAGGTATAGAAAAATATATTATCCATGAAACTATGAAACATGGACCAGAACTCTTAGTACTAGATAATTATAAATATTAACCTCTCGTAACAACCTAGTTATATTCATTATCCTCTCAAAAACCTCTTCTCTCCCCACCAACTCAAGAAAACTCAACAACATAAAAAGGGTCACCAAGCTATGGATCAATAAATGGAAACCCTCCTAACAAATATAAATCATATCATCCTCCTATTGATATAGGTCTGATGAAGAACTGTAATGTCTAATATTTTCTAGGTAATATGTGGGGTTATGAAATAGACTGATTTCGAGACCATGTGATTAGACGATCTGTGATTCGGATTGAATGTATGGCCAGAATAAATTTTCAAAAAATTTTAAAATACTTAAAAGAACACATGTGTGGTTTCTATAATAATGTGGAATAACTATTATATAGGTGATCAGAATAAAATCATAGGGATCCACTTTGTTAAAAATATCAGCTTTAACCTAGGTGTGACCAAATTGTAGTTATCATGAGTAATTTTTGAAAATGTTTTCATGGGTGATAGAATTTGTTTTAAATAAAATAAATTTTATTTGTTTTGATGGAACATAGTCTATTTATTAATTAAATAGAAATTTATATAGAAATCCATGTGTTTGCTGCATAACCATGGAGACGCTGGAGGATCAATACAGAGAGATTTGGACATACCATTCATGAAAATTGAATTTTATTGAGGATAAAAATTGATGTAGTGATCATTCTTAGTCAAAAACTAACCCAACATAAGGTATGAATTTTTTAATTCTCCATTCTTGATTCCTAAAATGAACATGGACTAATATGAAATCATAATAGCTAAAAGATCAATCAAATATATGGGATGGTATTATATAAACGATTATATAGAGTAGTTTGTTTTGATTTTCAAACCTCTTTTCCCGAATATTAATCATTTGCTAAGATATCTTGGACAACCATGTTAAAACATTCTTTTATATGCTTTTATCAATTTTTTCTTCTCATTATTCACTATTGGAACCCCATAGTCCACATATTGATATTTGGGGGGGGGGGGGTCTAAAAAGGAGAAGACCCCCAAATTCATGGTGAATTGACCCCAAAGTCTAGATCTACATATATTGGGACCTAAGGAGCTCAGATCTGCATCTATTTAATGTTTCCGGAATCAAAGATGGAGAAGAGGTCCACAGAAGGTACAACCAGACCGGTTGCAGTGACCAGTGGAAGAGCGCATGTGGGTGGGTGTGATTAGATACATGGAGGTGATGCTTAAGAGTGTCGAAAAAATGGCACACAGTGATGTAACCATGGGAATGTGTGTGATGGCAGTGGGACAAGATCTTGTGAGCAGGATGTTGCAGTGAAAATGATGGAAACATCAATGGTCATGATGGCCGACATGGTGTGGCGGTGGATGCACAGTGGAATTGGAAACATAGTGTGTCAGCTCAGGTGTTTCTGGTATGATCGGAGTAATAGGTCGGTCTAGTGGATGGATTTAATGAAGTGGTCTTCAGTCAGACCCAGGTTTCATCTAGAAAAACTGTGTAGAGCCTACATGAAGTCGACCATGATGGTTGGTTGTGATTTTCAATCACGGGGCGTCGAATGATCGATCATCGATGGGTGAACCTATCAAAATAGTCAATTTTTTTGTTAAACTATATGTGAATTGACCATACAGCTTGTCCACAATGAATGTATACAGACCGGGGTGGTAGGTTGACCTACCTTGGGGGTAGTTCCATAAACCCCCAATATCCATGTGGATAGGTTTGTTCAAACAATCATAACTCCAAAATGGAACATCCAACAAAAGATCCATCTATGGTGTTGAGGCCATAATATTGATTCGGTAATTTTTAATACTAATGGTTAGTTTTATTTTTGTACATTAACAGGTTAAGAGAATTAATTTAGTCCAATCCTTGAGCAATTTTTGGGGGATTACATCCACGTCACTAAATAATAATCCCCTCTAAAGGAAGAGTATGATATAGCGTATGGTATCCCTCTCTATTATTGGTGTTTGATCCAATATCATCCATATTGGAATTTTTGGAATCACATGACCTCATTAAGTTGGTCACTTATACCCTATAATGCAGGCCACATCAGTTGGGTCTGTTGTATCCCCTAGCTATCTACGTCATGATCCCCTACGTAGCAGGATGATCTAGATTGGGTTCATGGAATCCCCTAGTGATTCTAGGAATGATCCATTATTTATGTATTATGGTATATCTTTACCAATGAATTCAATTTGGGTGGTTAAGAAATGTGTTTGACCTCTTTATTTAGTTTATCTAATGATCTCATGGCTCCAGAAGTATTTTCTTTTAGAATGAGTGTTCTTTGAGATGAATCATGCGGTTGGAAGTTGTTTATGATCACATGATGGTGTAATGAATCACTTGAGTATATCTAAGTTTATCATTCACTACCTATATCTGCTATAAATTGTAGACACACACCTTTGTAGATATGATATTATTTCATTTTCTATATTCTTTTTTGTATTTCAGTTTCCTAATGAATATTATTATACTCACCCTTACATGATCCCCTCATGCACATGTTGAGTCTTATGTAGATGATCCGAAATTTTGACATATTTTTTGGAGAACCGGGACTAGATGGTGCTTAGTGATACTAGACAGATTGATGGGTCTTCTGGAAGCTTTCATACAATAGTATCAATACCATTTCTTTCAAGATTGAGTTGTGTTACATAATTTTGTGATGGGAATGTATTTGGAACTGTTTACATTCCAGTACTTTCACTGTCATACTCTACTGTTGGATCTTATCAGTATGCATGAATAGATTACCTAGTGGTTTTTATGTTTCATAATTATGTGTCATGAATATGTGTGCGTCTAAAGGTGTGTTCGGATAATGCCTCCCATTTTGGGATATTCTTACATGGTTCTAGTATATATCCCATTTCTTATAAGAGGCAAGCATGGGGTAGCTGTGGTATACACACATCTTGGGTGTGTCATGATATAGTGGTAATAGATGGGTAAATTCTAATTTAGTTCTGGGTATCTGTGGGGTTGGTTTGGTAAAACATTGATAAGTGATATGAATTTTTCTTTTAGTCTAGGGAGTCATGTGTTTGTGTGATGGCTGACATATCCATAAACCAGGACACTATGAACCTATTTTTCAACTCAGTACATAAAAACACTCGTTACATGGATAACACTTGTACATGAATAATATAATAATGGTTGTTTTTTTCCATCTCCATCTTTATTCAAAACCTTATATACAATCAATGGACTGTGGTACATCTTGTTTTATTTCAGGATGTCTCCACATAGATATCCAGATAGGATTCTATCGCATGGTATTGAGGATGATCCACTGGGTGATGAGGAATCATTATAGGGATTTGTATTTGGGATACCACCTCAATGTGGTATACTAGCCATACCACCACCTGTAGAGAATCACAAGGTAACCACAGTAACAATGAATTAGGTGCACAACATATGAAAACCTCATGAGTTCTATTGGTAGGGACACCTCAGGTTCTGAATAATGCCCAACACATAGGTAGTTGAAGACGATCATGAGAAGGTGACTCACATTTTCCACCTAGTTTCAAAACTAACAGACTATAAGGTTGTCCTGGTATAAGGCATTGTGCATATCTCAGTAGGTTGATTGTGGGGATGTGTTATCTGATCATAAACGAGGTGAATCTTCTACGGAAGGAGTTTGAGAACCATTAATATAGGTGTTCTCACATTATAAGCTAATGGATGGGCATATACAGGAGCTTCTATATCTCTAGAAAGATGACATGTTGGTGTCTCATTATTAATCAAGGCATACAAGCCCCTCTAGGTAAATTATGGATATGATACATGATCATTACGTCAGGTCTCATACCTTTGAGTGAAGTCATCATAGGGGCTTACGAGACTATGTTATCTGTCAGATCATTCCCCCTTATGTTATGGTTATTCATCAATATTTGGTGGTCTAAAAAATCATATTTAAGAAGATACATCCAGTCATTATCATTAGTGGTATAGAATAAGAATATACCTTTGGGGGATTGAGTTGATGTCGGTCATAGGAATTTTCCATCCCACCTTACTACTGATAGAGACACTATTAGGGGACCACCATGTAAGAGACATAAATAGAATATGTTTGATCTGTAGTGAAGTGGGTAAGGAAGTGAAGATGTGAGAGTATTAGGAGGTTTCTGAAGAGTTGATATGTTACCACTAACACTCCAAGGTGTTCCACACTATTCATAATGATTTATAAGATATGGGAGTAGAATAATTTCATGTAATCGAGGTATATGACCCAGCAGATCTAGAAATTATTTGAGATACAATATTTTTATTTTGGATATTAGTTTCCATATATATAAACATGTGTTGTAGTAATTATTTTCTCACCATAAATATTTATTGAGACTTCGAGATTCGGTTTGAACTATTGACTTGACCGTCACACATCGATTCTCATTCTAGAGGAGACCCGCTGATCACACATTGGTTTTGATAGTGTGACCTGACTCTTAAAGATGAGAGTTTTGGTTGGGATCTCTTTATAGTGGCATTGAGGCCTTACAACTTCATTATTGGTATGGACTAGTTATCTGAACATATTTCTTAGATTACTTATTTTAGGAGAAGATAGTTGTGTATTAGAATTGGGGGGAATTTGGTTTTCCTTATTGATGAAAGGAAACCAAGGAAACAAATGAAAGACTCACACATAGGTTTTTGTAGATTATTACTCGTCAATTGGCCATCCTAACCCCCGGGGCAATGAATTTTATGATTCCTCGGTTTTCATATAGTGGTGGTAGAGTAAGATAACATATTTACTGATGAAATTTTAGGTTTACCTCCCAATAGCTATGTAGAAATCCACATTGATCGACACCATGTGAATAAATTGATATCTAAAAAAATATATCATCTATCTCAACATAGTTTCATGAGCATAGGGTACAGTTGATGGAAATGCTGATGAAGCATTTCTTGAAACCCAATTTTTTACCCTAGTCTTCCCTTGTTTTTTTAACCAAGAAGGCATATGGGAGGATGAGGTTATGTGTGCATTAAAAGAACATGATACAAGTCACAGTGAAGAAAAATATACACTATTGAGGTTCGATGAACTATTTGGTCAGATGAAAGGGGAGTGAGGATTCTTGAAGATTGATATCAGATCAGGCTATCCATATCTACGAGTGTAGGATAATGATATAATGAAAATGACTATTAGATGTATTTATAGTCACAATGAGTACATTGTGATTCTTTTTAGTGTGAAGAACACCCCATTAGTGTTCATGGGAATCAGGAATCAGTTCTTTCATCTTTATATATATTGGTTCGTGGTGGTTTTCATCAATGACATCCTAGTTTATTCAATATTTGAGGAGGGGCACATGAGACACCTAATGATGGTCTTATACACACTCCAAGATAATAAACATTATCATATTCTCTCGAAGTGTCAGTTTTGGATTCAAGAGATACATTTTTTGAAACACATAATCATAGAAGATGCAGTCATAGTGGGTCTAGTGAAGATAAAGTAAGTTCTTCCTTGGGAGCCACCTAATAGTGTTAATGTGGTACAATTCATCCATGTATTGGAATAGTACTATTGGGAGTATTCACTCAATTATCTTGAGTGGAATCACCCTTGACAACTTCAAAATTAAATGGTCCTCATTTTGTGTGGAGAGAAAAGAGCCATGATTTGTTCTAGGAGTTGTGCATGAGGATTGTCAGTGCTCTCTTCTCGATGTTACCAGGATAAGGCAATGAGTATTTGTTTTATGGATTATGGACTAGGATATTTTGTGTGCTGAAAAAGTGGAATGCGGTGTCTATCTACAGCTCACGCTAGGTGAGACTGCATGAGAATAATTTCATGACACATTATCTTGACTTAGCAGCATAGTCACTTCATCAATGATGCGCCGACACATACTGAAGGGCCACCGGTATTCATCTACTATAATTACAATAGTATCAAGTACATATTACCTTAATATGATCTAAAACAGACATAGTGTAAATGGATATAGTTCCTCAATTGTTATAAAATTGAGATTTCCTATACATTTTGGAGGGTACGTGGTGGAGAAACATCCAGCAATTTATCTTGTTGTAGTTTATGAATGAGGCGTCAGAGAAGCTGGACTCATTGAAGATAGCATTTATGGATGAATATGGAGTAAGCTTCTTTTAGTTGATGGTTTTCACCACTCCACTCCTAGGATGAGTCAAAGAGTTATGTCATTGAGATACTAACTAAAAGACCCTATGTTCTAAAGTAACCCAAGGGCATGCTCATGATTCATATTTGAAAGGTGGGGAGAACATCATTATTTTCTTTGAGTATGGATAGTAGTACTAGTGGTGTTGTTGGAGGAGGACTATAGGGATCTTCATACATACTCTTTGGTAGTATATCCAAGTGTAGAAATGATGTAATAGGACCTATAAAATCAGTTTTTGTGTCAAGGGATGAAGAATATTTTTGTAGAGATTTTATCTCAATGACATACTTGTCAGAAATTTAAGACATAACACTGGGTTCCAACAGGGTTAGCTCAACCCATTGAGGAGCTGGAATGGAAGTCATATTGGATATTGATGGAATCTATGAATAGTATACCATATATTACATCCATACATTATACTATATATATGATCGTTGATCATCTAACTAAGTCAACCCACTTCCTATCCATCTCATAGCATTGTTTAGTAGAGTGATTGGTACACCACTACATGGAGGAGAATTTTGCACTCCATGGAGTCCCATTGATTATAGTTTATGATTTTGATTATCTAGTTAAATCATGGTTTTGTATGGCAATACAAGAGGTATTTAGAACCTATCTATGCTTGAGAATGCGGTTTCATCCATTGATGGACATCCATAAGGATCGGTTCATTCATTTTCTAGAGTATATGTATCATTTCTGCATGTTAGATATTGGAAATAGTTTGGAGGATCACCCACCACTTGTGGAGTTTTCATAAAACAATATATTCCATTATTCTGTTGTTATGGAAACCTTAGATTGCATGTACGGGTGATTGTGTTGTTCACCACTTTGCATGACTGAACATGGAGAGTCCGCACTCAGGGGACCCTTGTTTTAGCGAGATACTATGGGGAAGTTGTCGATCATATAAGATTGGATGAAGACACCATAGAGCTATCATACGTATCTTACTGATAGGCGACATTTTCCATTAGTTTTTGAAGAAGGGGACAATGTGTTACTTTGGGATTCTCCTCGATAGGGATTGTGTAGATTTAGCATACAAGGAAAACTATCTCTGATGATCATCGACACATTCCAAATACTGCATAGTATTGTTGAGGTGTCATACTACTTGGATATACCATCATATTTAGATCAGATACATGGAGTCCTCCATGTGATGAAGATAAGGATATAAGTGTGTGGCTCATCACCAATCATCGGCTGGGGGAGTCAGAAATCGAGTATGGAACGAGTTTTGTTGAGTACCAATTAGATAACCATGATATGTAGAAGAGGATACTCCCATTATTATTTTATCCATTTTTCAATGTTTGGTTGTAGCACATGAATCTCTATTAGTGAACATGTGATTTGGAGACTCAAATTCGTGCTTTGTACCCCAATATTTTTAGTAGCCCTTGTTTTGGATTTCCTAGACGTAAATCCCTATGATGGATAGAATTTAAAGTATAATTTTTTTTCTGTGTATTATTTTTGGATCATATATACACTAATTTTAAGACCATTCACTTTGGGGGTGTGAAATTTTGAGGCCCAATGTTCTCATAATAAATGTATGAAAAATATTAGAATATTTAATAGAACACTAGAATATATTTTTTAAAAATTGAAATTATTATTAAACAAATTCCTGGATCAAAATAATGAGGGAATCACTGAGTTCAGAATAGAATCATTACCCTAGGATCCAACTAAGACTAGTCGATGTGGTTCATTCATGAAAAACATTTCTTAGTCATTAAAACGAATAATATTATTTTAAAAAACTATTTTTATGTCTTTTGATGATAAAATCATTCTTATTCATTAAATATATTATTATATTGAAATACCATGGTTTTCTTCATAACCATAGCGATAGAAAATGATTTATATGGATAGATTTGGATAAAACATCCATGAAAACGTCAAAGATTCAATTATTGATGACAACACAATAGTCATTATTTTTCAATGATCGATCAAACTAGAGGTAAGATGCTACTTATTTTTTTTAATTTTCTATTCATGATTCCTACAATTATAGTAGAATAATAAACAAATATATTAGCGCTCTGATCAGTCGAATTTGTAGGATTAGACTATATATGGGATTATCCAAAAAAATTTGTAATTGTTGTTTAACCTAAATTACCATATCTCAATCATTGGCCATGAACACTGGACTAATGATGCTAAAACATTATTTTATGTTTTATCTCCCTTCTTTATTCACATTCATTGATGTTAGAATCCAACAGTTCTGTGATAACAATTTAAGGGTTGTTTCAAACATTATCAAACCCCCAGATTTGAGGGAAATTGAATACTAAGACAGGGTCTATGTATATCAGGACTAAGGTGATCTGATCTACTACCATTTAATTTTACGAATATAGAAGGAGGTGTGGTGGTCCATGTAAGGTACCAATATAATAGTGGTGGCAACTGAATGATAGTGGTTATGTGTGTTAGTAGATGATGTGTGGATAAGGAAGACAAGTGAAGGGATGTATGTGTTTGACATGGGAGTTGCGTTCGGAGAGTGTGATAGTCATGGGACATAGTGGATGTGGTGGGATATAGAGACTAACATGGAGTGGGAGATGACATATGTGATAGAAGATGAGAAGTGATCCTGGATAGGTTGTATAGGTTAATGTATTGGGTGGGGTCAATCTAGTGGGTCAGGTCAGATGAAGTTGACCCGGATCAGATATGGGGAAACTAGGGTAGAACTTGGTTACATTTGACCGTGATAGTTAATCACGATGGCTGACCACATGGTTGTGATATATTGAGCTAACATGGGTGCAATGATTAAAATGGTTGATCACAACCATCATCCAAGGGTGTAGAAAACATGTGGCTAGTCTATTTGGTCTTTCAACAGACCATAATTGTTGAACATGGTGGTAGGTCTATAGAACCCGGATAGGCATGAAGGTGGTTTCATTAAAACATGAATATCTCTTAAACGGAGATTCTAATTGGTTAGGTGTTTATGGAATTTAAACCCTCACGTTGAGATGGTAATTTTGGAGACTAATGGAGGGATTTTAGTTAGGCCAGTATTGGTTGAGAGTGTTCCCCTGGTCCTTTTCTTAATGGCTAAATTCATCAATACATCCAAATCACTATATTTTAATTCCCTAAGATGTAATGTCTCCGATAGATTATGATATTCGTCCACAAGAATAGACTCTGAACCTCTATAAAACCTAGTCGAGTTTGTGGAATCATGTAACCTCCTCGAGAAAGGAACTGATACTTCCTTTAGTATGACAGTTTGATAGGGTTAGTGGTAATCTCACGAAGTTTGGGGATAGATCCCCACTGTAGGTGATTGATCCATATTGAGCTTTTGGAATACCCCATTGAGTCTATGTGTGATCCCATACATTTTTATCATATTATTCCTTGACAAACACATAATTTATCTGAGGCCCAAATGATCTACACCTCTTATTTATGTGTATATAATGATATCCTTGATTGAGTAGAAAGTTCTCATGTTATGAGTGTTCGTTGAGAATAATCCTATGAATGGATGACAATTTTTACCACCTGTTTGTGTGACGTATCTCATGATTATATCTATATTTTTTGTACATAATTTATATAATATACATTGTAAACCTAGACCTATATATAACAGACTTTATTTCCTTTGTTATATGCTTTTTGGTTTCCGGGTGTTCATCAGAGTATTGTTATACTCACTCATGAATAGGTTTTTCCCACACATGACATGTCTTTTGAAGGTGATCATCATTTTGATTAATTCTTTAGTGAACCAGGACTATATGGTGACTAGTGAGGCTAGATAGGATAAGGTGTGTTCTTGAGGATTTCTGAAAACAACTCTTGTATCCTTACATTTATATTAGACTTGTGTTATTGAATTTTCTGGTTGTCTAATATTTGTCCATGATTACTTTCTAGTGCAACCACTGTGAAAATATATTTTGGATTCATAGTGGTATACATATATTCTTTACATATTACATTTTGAATTTAGTACTTTGTGTAATGGAGATATGTGCGTGTATATAAGTGCATTAGGATAATGCCTCCCATTTTTTGGTTACTCAAAATCAATGCTAGTCATCAACCCCTGCCTTATTAGAGGTATGCTTGGGTGGTCAAAACATGGTATCCTCTTGGAAAGGTCATGAAAATATCATAAAAGGTTCTTGAAATAGACCCGCACACTAACACATTGTAACTAGCCTATCAAAGGTTAACGATATCCTGGATACTGGACAACACTGTGGTTAAAAAAAGATGTTATTCTCAGAATTAGTAACTAACCTTATCCCAAGAATACTATTGAATCTTCATGCTCTCTATTAAATATGGTCCTCTACTCTATTGATTCTTCAATATTCATCATCAACAATACTAAAGAGACAAAATACTATTTTGAGTAAAAATCCAATTGATAACTGTATCAACTTCCTCCAACTAGTATTCTATAACTATTTCAATTATAAAACCCTCACACTACTATATATAATATGATGATAATTCATTCATATTTTCCTCCACGAGGTGTCGTTATCAAAAAACACTAATATAGAATGATATTCCATTGACTCATTCTGAGAATCCTCTGTGAGAACCTGATAGGGACGTCCTCCTAATGTAATTCCTAAAAATCATTAAAAACTCTTATTTAAATAATATGGAATATTTAATTATATTAATTTAATATATTTAATAATTTAATGGTTAAACCAAACACTATGTTCTATCTATTGTAAGAACAAGCACAATGATAAATGATGCTTCAAACTTTTTTTTCTCTCTACCCTGCAACATTTATCACTACCCTTATAGGAATAGTAAACATAACTCATCATGATTCACATTAATGGGGTTCCTTAATACCTATTTCGTATCCAGATTCCCTTTTATTACATCACTTTTTAAGCTTATATGAAATAATTTCACTATCAAACCATATAGTTATCACTTGTTACTAACTCAAAACTCCATCATATCCCTCAACATGAACCCTTGACATAGGTCTATAATAGACCCTCCCCCAAGAGGTAAACCTCTTAAGCATGTAATAAGGAAATAAAAAATGGCTATTGAAATCCCTCCCCTGATAGGCTATGGGATGATGACAATAACCCATTGTATATAATAAATGAAAAGGGGTTCTTTAACCTCTATGATAAACAACATAAATAGAGGGATAAAAAACACAATAATACATTTTGATAGTGATAATACGTAACCCATATTTATAATTTAAATGTAATACAGAATATATAAATAAAAAGGATATAAAGGAACCAAAATTTATTTATATAAACAGAAAAAAATTGCAAATATATCCTAAAAACAATGAGCTATTAATATCTATTATAATATATGTCCTTCTCCTGCTGACCTGAAAAAATATTATATATAAAATATAGTGATAGTAACATGTATAGTTAGTATGAAACAACCCAATATTTTATTAATGAAAATTATTCTGGATCTAAATAAATGTCTTATTATGTAAAATGGTTACATAAAATATGTACTTCTTTAGTTTTATGTTTTTGGATTTTGAAATACATTTATGATTTGTTATTTTTGTTAATATATCCATTGAACAAAGATCAATTTATTGGTATAAATATATGGCTTTTAAAAATCCAATATACTCATACAAATGAAGAAGTGGCCTCATAAAGTAGAATTGATCCGTACGAAGCATATTTGTCGGAGCTCAGAATGAAGGTGGCCTCAATGGGTGTAATTATTGACCAATACCAATCCAAGCATCAACATGTTAAGCTAAAACATAACCACCTATGGGAGAAGTAAGATTTGATAGAGATTACCACCCAAGCTATGTTATCTGAGCCACCCCAAGAGTATGTCACCATCACACACCTCACCATTAGGCCATATGTTGTTGTTATTAGGTGTTTTTTAAGAAATAACCTATCAATATGATAATTTTCATTATTTTATTATAGAATAATGAATATACATTAATTTTATTATTGTTACTTAGTTAATAGTTTTTAAAGAACAAATATGATTTTAAGTTAATATTCAATAGAGAAATATATTATGATTAATTAATGTATTTTGTAATAAAATAATATTTTAATAATATATAATTACAAAACTAATTTTCATTAAATATAAATTATAATATATTTTAATGAATACAATTGTGACTTTTATTAAGGTTTGCATGCAGTTTTTTTTTTCAAAACCCAAGAATTTTGGATAAATATCAGATTATATTTTTAATATAAAAATTAAAATATTTATACAATTATTTAGATAAAAATAATTTTATTTTTGGAATTAGGATTTCAAAATTATCCAATGGTGAATATTTCATAATTTTCTAAGACATTCAATGTTTTGAGTAAAAATTAAACAAAGTTTAATTATATAATGTGTTTTATGACATCTTAATGATACAATAGTGATGTAATAAAATAATATAAATGGTTTTTTCTTCCAATATACATTTTCCAATTAATACAATTTGAGTATAGGTATGTTTTATTTATTTTAAAATGCATCAGAGGGCCCTTCAAGACTTATAAAACATTTTATCTATTTAAAATGATTTCTTTCAGAGTGTGAGTCACCTCAACATAAGAATGAATAATATTTTAATAAGTATATAAATTGGATATAAAAAATAGTTTTTCCCACTCCCCGTTAAAAAAATGTTGGAAGAACCCATGGGATGGTTTTTGGTTTTGATTAGTTTAATGTGTAGTGTTCAAAACCTAAATAATAAATAATTATGTATCTTTTCATATACATACCCACAAATGAACCCACTTCCTCTTCACTAAAACCATTTGATCTCAAAAAACCTATACAATCCACTCTCTATAATCTTTCCAAGGCGCCCTAATATCTCAAGAAGCCCATCTCTAGCCTCTCCCAAGCCATTGGGACCTCACGTACAAGTAAGGGATTTCTTCCTTCCTTATTTACATCAATGTTTCCTTATATTGTTATACCCTTTTATAATCAGTTAATAATGTTGGGGTGTGATTTAAAACCTCCCATATACTTCCCTGCTTATCTTTTAATTATGAGATACCTCTTTTCTCCCTCATTAATCCCTCTCAGGTACAACTGTTTCCATGATAAAATTCTGTAAGGAATTTCCTTCCTTTCTCATTTTTCTTTGTTTTTCATGTTGTTATTATAATTTATTTTAAATTAAAAATATTTGGGTTGGATTCTTATCCTTCCCCAAACCTTCCTCCAAATATTTTCACGATTAAAGATCTTTTTATCTCTCAATTAATCCTCCCTTTTACAGCAATTACCATGTCGAAATCCCTTAAAAATTTATCTACTCTCATTTACATCAAATCAATTAGTTTATATAATTAAACCAAATTCCAATACATATAGTGGTAAATGTATCTATATTACCACCTATAGTCCATTTTATGTACATATTATGATATACCCCTTTATCTATAATCAACTGTTTTTATGAATACTTATGTCATGCTGTTATGCTGCCGAAATTGCACCGAGATTTTCCAAGAAAAATTCATTGGGTAGTGATTACCATACCCATTTCCCTATCAAATTTATTCACCATTATGAATAATTAAATATTTATTATAGATATTAATTTTTAACTAATTCATTCCTTTAGCTTGTAATAATTTAAGACGTTTAATGAGTCCATGTTGATTGATCTATGTGGCACACTTATGCATGAAATGAAATGATTAAGAGGGGTGCACCATAATATTACTCCAATGCATTGGTTAAATATTGGTATCATTATATGTCAAGTGAAATGAATTTTTAATCACATTAATTAATGTTCAATGAGGGTTTACTCATTCTCCCTTTGCAATGAGCCTTGGATCTTGCTAGTACCATGCTAAATGTTGTAGCCACATTTACAGGTTATGACAATCATGAAATATCATGCCTTTATGTTCATTTTTCTCTTATGATTCAATAATATACCTATTTCCTTACATGTACTATATTCTTAATGTTATTCAGTGTTTACTCCCTTACAGGGGTTTATATGTCATTTCTTATTTAGTTCCTCCGGTTATCCCATGCAATTCTACGTACAAAAGATTGTTTGTGGTCATGTAAAAGAGGTTTTAAATAAATATATTTATTTCATGTTTTATGTTTATTAAGTAATGTTACTAAGCCCCAAAAACAAAAGGCATCTCAATATTCTATGTTGAATCAAGTGGAGAAATAATATAATAAGTTTTTTCTATTTTTTAAATAAAGAGAAGGGTTTTTATATATGGTATTAGAGGGGAGGTTTGGTTTTTTCTAGATTAATATTATAAAATCCAAATGAATTACTTAGGGATAAGACTATGTATAATAAAAATATACCCAAATTTTGGTTATTATTGATTAAGTGGTTTATCATGAATATGAATCCCTTTCTAGATACGAGCATATAGAGGTGGTTATGGAATAGATGTATCATGAGATAAAACCCAAAAAATAGCTTTGATATAGACATGAACTTGAATTTGTGCACGATAGTAGGCCTTGTGGTACTCTTGGTTGTGACACTCCTGGGGGATATGTTTTGGTAAATTTATAATCCTAGTTTGTACCATCATTATAAGAATTAAAAAAATACCTTCAAATATATGTTGGGAAGTATATCATGGATAACATAGATTGAAGCCTCTAAATTAATAAGTTATGGATATAAAAGTTATTTATAAGTCAACTGTTATTTTCTATGGATTACCCTTTCTATGTTACCTGTATATTTCCATTTATAACATATAATGGATGGTAAATGGAGGACTTGAGTTTACAACCGATATGAAGTTCAATGTGATGATTGTTCTAATGAGATGTCCAATCCGATGAGAGTGGGAATAGTGAACTCTTCCATGATAAACTCTCAGTTATCTAATGTTATGAATATAAACATTGGTCATGAGTATGTTTCAACCCCCCTAATAAAGAAAAATTCACTATCGTGAGTGTCATTATAAAAATTCCTCATACATTTAATGGATCATCTGATCCCTCGATTAACGAACAAGGCATCAACTCCAATGAAATGATATTTTAAATTATTCAATGTTTTGAAAATGATAATTTTATTCTTATTATCTATTTTATAGAGGGAGAAGGTGATCAATGGTTGAAATTGATAAAAAATATGAAGCTTTACTAGGATATCGAGGAAATGGAATGGAATGATCTATGAAAAAAATTGATAAGTAGTTTCCTCACACACTTCAACATATGATGGATAGGGACTTACATTCCCTCGAGAAAAAAGAAGCCAAATACATCAGGTCAAATGAGTAAAATTTCATAGGGCATGCATGATATTCCTCCAACATTTTCGCCACCCATGAATGCATATTTGACTACTTCATTGGTGGGATAAAACCTAGCTTATGGAATGCCCTAGAGATCCATGAATCCAAGAGCTATAAGGAAAATGTTCAGTTTTCCCTCAATGTTGAAATGGAGATAGGAGAATATCAATGGTATTATGGGGATAATATGGATAAGATGGTCTTCTATTATGGTTTTCCGATGGATAAATCCAATGGTGATAAGATAATCCTGAACCCCACTTGCCAATGGTGAGGAAATAAGAAACCCGGAAATTTCATGATCGGGATGATGAAATGCTTTAAGTGTGGAAGATAAGGACACCTAGCTATTAACTATCAACACGAAAAACATGCAGTTGTGATAGAGGAGAGGAAAGATCCTATCATATCTAAATACATTGTTCATTGATTTAACTTCAAAGAAACATAACACTTTGCAACCAGCTCCCTAAGACAAGGGTTTTTTGAGGCAACCAACAACCTAGAATGCATAAAATGGAGAGATTTTTCTAGCTGAACCGCTGAAGTGACCCATGAATATGATGTGGTGATAGGTACTCTAGTTATTCATTCAAGATTAGAGGATGGTCTTTTTTATTCTAATTCTATGAAATATTATATATCCAAAATGATTAGTAGAACAATCCCAAAACCACAACATATCAGAGAAGTAAAGATGTCAGTGAGAACGAAAAATGGGGAATTCATTGCATCCGTTGAATATAATTCATCCCATATCATAATTTTTGGATTGAAAATATTGGGGAACCTCTTCATACTCCCTCTGGGAGAATTTTATTCAATTCATGGCATTTATTGGATTTCCCTGTATAGAGTCAACATAAATTTCCATGGGAGGGATATCACTCTCCATATGCCAAATCGACTGACGATTCTATAAAATACATGGAGGTGGATGAATCATCATTAGCACCACCATCTCATGAATGAATATTACTGACCAATGAGCATGTGTATCATTCATATATGAATGGGTATATGGAAGATACTATCCTTCAAGACTTTTATATTTATATTGTGAGGGAATTTGCTGAATTGTTTCCCGATGAATTTCTCCGTCATCCATCGAGAAAAGATATGAATTGTAAATTGATATTATAACTGGGGCCATGATAATATCAAGAAATTCGTATAGAAAGGATGTTGTGGAGCTTAAAAATTTGATAAAACAACTACATCATAATTTGGATAATGGGTTTATACGCCACAGTTCTTCACCATGGGGTGCACCCGTCCTCTTCATCAAGAAGAATGACGGGTCAATGCACATTTGTTTTGATTATCGTAAGCTCAAAAAAATCACAATAAAGAAAAATTATCATCTACTGCAAATTAAAGACTTGTTTGACAATCTACAAGGAGCACAATACTTTTACAATGTGGATCTGCAGTCAGTATATTATCAAGTAACAGTGAAGAAGGAGGATATCCCCAAGACTACTTTTCATATATGATATGTGCACTATGAATTCATATTACTATCGATAGGACTCATAATTCTCCAGTAATTTTCATAGATGACATAAATAGAGTCTTTAGATATTCTCTAGTAAACTTTGTGGTAGTATTTATAAACGATATTCTCATATAGTTCAAAACCAAGGAGAAGCATTACGAGCATATAAGAACTATACTATAGACCTTGTGAAAGGAGAACATCTATAAAAAGTACATAAAGTGTGTTGTCTTGTTGAAGGGTGTCTCATTCATGGGTCATATCATCAAAAGAAATGGGATATCTGTGGATCCCTAAAAAATATTCAATTAAGGGATGGTCGAAGCCAACTTCATAAATGGTTATTCATAGCTTCATGAGGTTATGTTGATATTATAGGAGATATTTGAGAAATTTTTCAGGATTTTACAACACTGTTACCATGCTAACTCGGAAGGGAGTAAATTTTTCACAGAGTGATGAATGCGAAGATACCTCCAAAAAGTTGTAAATGAGGCATATCACTGCACCTGTGCTAAAATTACCCACATGTGGAGAAATTTTTGTTGTATTTATTGATGCGTCAAAGAAGGGAATGGGTTGTGTGTTAATGAGAAATGAAAAATTAATTGATCATGATTCATGTAAATTGAAAATTCACAAGAAATCCTATACAACTAATGATATGGAGTTGGCGTCAGAAATCTTCACCTTATGAATTTTGTGAAATTACCTCTTTGGGGAGAAGTGTAAAATATACACAGATATAAAAATCATAAAGTATATATTCACACATAAAGGGATGAACATGCATCAAGGAAGATGGTTAATGATGATAAAAGACGTCGACTTCACAATTCATTACCACCCTGAAAAAGTGAACAAGGTGGCAGATGCTCTAAGTAGAAATTACCATGTCATTCTATAATTCATTAGAATGGAAAATGATCCAATATTTTTAGATTTGATGAATATAGACATGAGAAACATAAATAATGGAACATTTTCAATCCTTTCCAAAATTATTTCCCAAACATATCTTTTTGAAAGGTGAACGGATACATAAATGGATGGTGTGGGAATTTAGATGAATGTGGAAAATATCAAAAAATGTAAATCATCAGACTAAAATGTTAGTGAAGAAGGAATTGTGAGTTTTGGGTCATGACTATGTATTCCATTAAATTCGAAGTAAAAGAATGATCATTGGATGATGCATATAGATCAAATTTCTCTATTCACGTAGTAAAATCAATGATGTATTGAGATATCTGAGAGAATTATTTCTGGGGAAACATGAAGAAGAAGATCGCTACGTATACATTAAAGTGTCTGGAATGTCAGCATGTGAAGGATGAGAGGCAGACATCTAAAGGGATGGTTCCACCATTACCCATTCCAACATGGAAATGGGAAAACATCACCATGGAATTGGTCATTGGGAATATGGATAAATCTAAGGGAAACAATGATATTTGTGTTGTTGTGGATCATCTTAGAATAACTACACACTTCATTGCAATTCAAGAGGATTTTATCATTGAATCAATTTGCGCGGATATACCTCCGAGATGTGGTAAGGCTACACGGAGTACTGCTATCAATTGTATTTGATTGTGATCCAAGATTCATATCTATGTTATGTAAGTATATTAAACATTCCCTCAATACAAATTTGAGCATCAGTATGTCTTATTATACCCAAACTGATGTACAATCTATGCATACTATCAAAAAACTTGATGAAATTTTTAGATCATGCTAAATGGACTTTAAAGGAGTATGGGATCAACATATTACTCTAGTTGAGTTATCTTACAAAATTATTTTTCATTCAAGCATCCAAATGCATCCTTATGAACCCTGTTATAGGAAGAGGTGCAGAACACAAGAATGTTGGGATGATGTCGGAGAGTGTAAAATCATAGGTGTAGAAATGGTTTTAGAAATGGTGGAGAAGGTAAAGACCATATAAGAACACATTAGAGATGCTTATAGTTGAAAAACAAGATATTCTGATAATCGACAATGAGACCTAATGTTTGATGTCAAATAAAATGGTATTCCTCTACATATTAACATGGAAGATAATTATGAGATTTAGGAAGAAGGGGAATCATATTCCAAGATCCATCCTCCATTTTGAGATCATGGATCACATTGGACCAGTGGTTAATTTACTAGAACACCCACCGAACATATATCAAGTACATGATGTATTCCATGTATCACTCTTTAGGTATTAAATAACTGAACCACCACAATTAATTCATCCAGAGGTGGTACCATTGGATAATTACCTCTCCTATAAAGATAATCTGGGGAAGATCTTAGATCGTAGGGAAAAAGTTCTACAAGAAAAGACAATTCTGTTCGTCAAGGTTTTGTCGTGACACAATGAGTTTGGAGAAGAAACATGGGAATCAGAGGTTGTGATGAAGTAGTGTTACCCTCATCTATTTAAGTGTGCAAAAAAATATCAAAGGTGAAATTTCTTAAGGGGGGAAGATTGTAACGTCCCATGATTTTATTAATTAAAATTCATCTTGATTGATTTAAATATATTATTATGTAAACTTTTTATATAAAACATGCACATCCATGTTTTTATGTTTTTGTACTTCAAAATACCATTTATAATCGTTTCTATTTGTAATATAGATGTTTAATATTGATCAAATGATTAATATAAAAATAGTTCTTTAACAAATCCAATTTAATCATACAAAAATAGAGATGGACTTTTTCAATAGACTTGCCTCATACAAAGCCCATTTATCTGATCTCAAATGGGATGTGTCATCCCTAGTATTTTCTTTTGACCAAGACCATGGTGAGCTTTAACACATTATGCTCGATCAGGAACACCTATGGTAGAAATGTATGTTGATAGAGATTACCACCTAAGAAATATTATCTTAGCCACCCCATGAGTCTGTCACCACTGCACACATCACCCTTAGGTCATATATTAGTTTTATATGGGGTTATGTATCAAGGAACCTATCACTATTATTATGTGCATTATTTCAATATATAAAAAATAATATACATTCATTTTATTTCTGTAACATTGTAAATAGTTTATAAAGAATAAATATTAATTTTAGTTAATATTAATTTTTGAAATCATTTATGATGAATTAATGGAATTTTTATTTATTTAATAGTTTAATTAACCATAATTACTAAATAAAATTTCATTAGATATAATTTTGTTTTAATATGTATGAATAAAATTGTGACTTTTATTATGATTTAGAAGTTGTTTTTATCAAAACTCTTCAATTTTTGATAAATGTCATTTATTATATTAAATGTAAAAATAAAAACATTTATAAAATTATTTAAATAAAATGAATATTATTTTTTTTAATTAGAATTTCAAAATTATCCAATGGTGCATTTTTCATAATTTTCGGAGCCAGTCGAATTTTCGAGTAAAAAATAAATACTGTTTAGTTATATAATGTGTTTTATGACATCATAAGGACCCAATACTGATGTAATAAAATAATATAAATATTTTGTAGAGCTAATATATGTTTTACCATTAAAATAAGGTGATTTTAAGTATGTTTTATTTATTTGACAATACTTTGAGGACCCTCAATAGTCTTATAAAACATTTTAACTATTCAAAATGATTTTTCTTGAAAGTGTGACTCACCTCCACATATGAAAGATTAATATATTAATAATATCATCCATTGTACTCATAAAATAACTATTTATAGTACCACAAGTAAAAAACCATGGGAAAAATATGGTTGGGTTTGTGGTTTGGATTAGTATAATGTGTAGTGTCTGAAACTAAATAATAAAGATTTCCCTCTATTTTCTTATATTAACACACCAAACCATCCACATCGTCTTCACTAAAAACATGTGTAGCTCGACCAACCTATTATATAATATCTATAAATTCCTTCCAAGGTTCCCCATGTTCTCAATAATCCTCTCTCAAACCTCTCCCAATCCTTTGAGATCACACTTCCATGTAAGGGATTTCTTCTTTCTTTATTTACGTATATGTTTCCTTATAATGTTATTCCATTTTATATTCAATTAAAAGTTATGGGGTATGATTTCAAATATCCCATACACTTCCCTAACTATTTCTGAATTATAAGAGACCCCTTTTTTATCTCTTCAATTCCTCTCATGTACACATGTTGCCTTGCCAAAATCCAATTTGGGATTTCCTTCATCATTTTTTCCACATTTCATTGTGTTGGTATTCCATTTATTTTCTATTTAAAATGATGGGGTATGATTTCTCAAATCCCCCATAAATCCATCCATATGTTAGATATAATATATACCTATTTCACCCTCATTAATGCCTCCCATGTACTCCAGTTACCATGCGGAAAATTCTTATGTAATTCATATATTCTCATTTATATTCAGAAAATCATTTATATTATGTATTTAAATTCCATTACATATATTGGGAAATGTATCTATATGACCCCCTTACTATCTATATAAAGTAAATATGATGAGATACCACATTCTATCTCATCAACCATATTTTTAAATCATTTTATCATGTCGTTATGCTGTTGAAATTGCACAAGGATTTTCCAAGGAAATTCATTATGTAGTATATACAATCCAAATTTCCATATCAAGGGTTTTATCAATTATGGACATTTAATCATTGATTATAGATTTTTATATATAAATTATATATTATTTTATCAGGTAATAAATGATACTATTTAATGAATCAGCGTTGTATGATTTATGTGCCACACTTATACATGAAATGAAATGATTAAGAAGGGTGTGCCCTGATAGAGCTCAAATTCATTGGGTAATTAATATTATCATGATAAGTCATGTGAAATGAGTTTTTAATAATTCTAATTCAATAATAAATAGATTGTACTCATGCTATGTGTTCAATTATCCTTATCTCAAGATAATATCATATTAAATTATGATTCCACATTTCCATGTTATGATAATGATTCTATATCATGCGTTTATGTTCCCGTTTCTCTTATCCTCCATTGATATTCATATTTTCTAACATGAACTATATTCATAATTATATTCCCTGTTTACTCCCTTACTGGGATTTATAGATGACCTTTTTATGCATATCCTCAGGTTATCCCATTAAATTCTATGTATGAAGGAATGTGTGTGGACTTATAAAATATGTTTTCAATAAAGATGTGTATTTCATGTTTTATGTTATTATGTAATGTTACTAAGCCCCAAATACACTATGCCTTTTGATACTCTAGGTCATATAATGTGAAGATGTTATATAATAAATTATGTTTAGGTGTGAAATAAAGGGATGGGTTATTATATATTAGGTTCATGTATGGATCATTTCAAGAAAATGATGATGAGACCATACAAAATATTAATGAACACAAAGTGATTCTAACTCGTTACCTAAACCTGTAAACTATGCTCCCTACGTCACTATTTCAATCTATTATAAATTCCCACATACAATAGGTCATATTATAAGGTCATACAATAATAGTAATACCCCACTACAAATTACCTCTAGTTTTCTACTCGTCCCCAATGACATACATCATGGGATATCTTTTTTGATAGAATCCTTTGAGAAAAATCTTGGTCTCAAGTATCACCACATGCCTATTGTGTATCACATCATGTCATCATCCCATCAACATGTATATATTGTAATCTATTGATTTCCATGATCCCCAATATACCATATTTCTTGTTTCATATATTGATTATTATACATTAAGACATTATATCATAACATCACATAATTTACCTCGATACATCATACCACATATATATAATTCATATAATAATCCTTATGATAGTATATTCAAAGATACATATATGTAAAATTACCACAACATATTTTCAATCATTATAATTTAAATTGGTTAACGTACCACTGTGAATTTTTGTGCATTATACTAGTATTATTAAAGAGGTGGGTTATAGGGGTCAGTCAACCATACATCCCATACAAAACTAGATATTTGATAAAACTCCCTCCATGAGTCCACTGGGTATCAATCTCTCTAACTGATATGAATTGTGTTTCTTCTAAAATGCAAAAAATGATATAATATATATCATAACCACACTTATAGAATTAACATAGTCCTAGAATCAACAAAAACTATTTTCTCTAGTTCATATGGATTCAACTTCTAAGCACTAAATATCATATAAGAAATATGTATTATTTAGAGGAAATACATCATATAAACTCTTTCACTATTGAAATTCCAATTTGACATAATCAATCTATTATCAATATATTAAAATTATTCAATTAAATTAATCATTGAGGTTAAAACCCAATTTCTCAATAAATAAACAATATACATATTGGTTTCTCATTATAATCATTAACTTTGTCATTCTATAAATAATAAACCCTATGGGTTAAAAAACTATAAAAACTATTACTATTAATTAATTCTATGGAATATATGAACATATTATTCTACCATATAATAAATAAACAATAAATTACCTTTTAGTGCCAAAATTAGTGGGGAAAAGAACACTGATAAAAGAAAAACCCATCCATCTTGTAGATATGATAAAAATTAAAAAATAAAGAATAAAATCTTTCATAAAAACAATCGGTATTCCCAAGTTAATCCAATTTCATCAACTCTAGATCTATTTTAGATAACATCATACACATTACCATCCATATCACAATCATAGGATTAAACACCTTCCATAATCAACGGACTACACACCCATAAAAGAAATTCTCTCTGCGGTTCACATCACATAACATAGAAAGGATTATTTCTAAAGAACAGAGAATGTAGTAAGTAACAATAATAGTCAAAAAAGAAACATGTATCTAAAATAAGTCATTTATCCTTCCCATGAACTTATCCTATCATAGATCCAAATACAGTGCATCAATTCTTTAAAAAAATGTGAACCCCTATCCCCAGACAATTATCGTTATTACACAATAGTTTTATTTAATGCTGAATTAACATATTAATTTACTATAGGTTATGACAATAGGTATCCTAAGCTATATGATAAAATATGAAATCAAATAATTTAAACATTCTTTGTAATAAATATATTACTTACCTCATAATTAGTATAATAATAGTTTTATTACCTATACCTCTTTAATTATTTAACCAAACAGTAAATTATTTTATTTATATTATTTATCAAATTCATCAATTATATCATTATAAAAAAATTATTAAAAAAATATAAATATCATAACATGGATACAATAATATATATCAAATAAAGAGGAAAACCATTATCATGGTTTAAACACATATGATCAAAAAGTGTAGAATAATATTTCCCCATCTTTCCTTTATTATGGTTATTTCCACCACCACCCAAATAAAATAAAACATGTTTAATTTAGGATTTCATGTAATAAAATGGATATATATAGAATCCCATATCCCAATAATTTAACATTATTCATTGATACTTAATAAAAAATATGATCGTCCAATCACCTCTTTCGCAAGAAGACTTTGCCTCTCTGTGGATGCCGCACCAAAACTGTGTGAAACACATTAAATTAAAGTACATTACAATAATGAATATCAAACCCCAAATCATGGTAATATGAATTAGAGAAAATGATATTGAAGAATGGAAAGCCCAAAATAAAATGAGAATAAATTACCTTAGACAAATGTGGAAGTATCTAAGTAATAATAGTATTAATCTTTATTGAAATGGGAATGAAATACTATAAAACCCAACCCTTTGGTGCCTAGGTTTCATGATGATGGAGTAGGATAATTATGTGTTTAGGGGGTCTCAGTGGTAGTTTTAGAAATACTAAATATTGGATGAATACAATGCGACCCCTAATAACATATTTTGAACTGCTACTAATAAGGAACATTATAGTTCATGGAAGGACCATATGTCACACCACCTTGAAATAGTGAATGGTGTGTCTAAGAACCATGAATGAGAACTATAAAAAATAATATTTACCCATGATTTGGATATGAAACACCCAAAACTACCATATTTTAGAACCCAATAACCTTTAAAAGAGACTATATCCCAGCCAAACAACACTCCCCCTGGTTGATGAAATTTGGAAGAAGTAACCAAATTCCACCTCCAATACCTTGCACCATTTCTGCCCTCCACGCCATATCCACAAGATCTTCAATGAAAGGGTTATCCCATAATCAACATAAATTGTAAAATTATATTTATAAGGCATTGGCTCTAAATTTATCCACTGATATCTTATGCTATTTCTGATATTTTCCTTGCATAGACTCCATCCCTACTAAGTATATCACTCTATGTTGTAGACTCCTTTTTTAATATTATTTTTTTCATTTTCAATTACTATTTCCCCTCCAAAATAATTAATATCCTCTTTTGGAAATCTCTATCACTCAAAACTCAATATGGAAGTGCTTAGAGTAATTTTTAACCTATTATAATTAATGAAATAATATTTGGATTGATCATACTATTAATATAATATTATATTGTCCTAATTTATTTGTTTTGGAGAACTTTTGAAATAGGATTGTGAAGATAACTATTAGAATGGTATTTATCAAAAAACCATTATGTATATTTACTGAAAAGGTGATAATTAAGAAATGGTTGATAATCATAGTATAATCTGTTTATGATAGATAAGGAGAAATTTCATGTCTTACATATGGTAGTGAGTTTGAAACTATTATAGATAATAATTTTTTATAATAATATCCAATTTCATAACTAAGTGATATTTATTTATTTTATTTTTTATATTCTAAAATATATGTGGTTAATGTGAAATGTAATTTTATTTTTCTTAAGTGGTTTTATTATAAATTTCTTAAATCATATAATAAATAGAATCAAAAGACATAAAAAGTAATTTTACGAGAAGGTTATTTTTTGGGAATAAATAATTAAAACACGAGATTGGGGTATGGATTAGACTGGGTAATAATAAATGATTAATTTAGTGTTAATAAAGGGTTGGTTTATTTTGACATATTCAAGAATAATATTGCTGAAATTGATTAGAAATTTAATTACAATATAATACAAGATATTTTTGGTTATTTTTATCCAATATTTTGTATTATAATATGTAACTAAAAGTTTTTATGCATATAAAATAGGGAAAAATACCTTTCAGGTTTAAATATAATTACTTTTTTTGTGTAATATTTAATCTCATATTCGTTTGATATCTCTATGATTTAAATGTATTAGGGATAGTTGTGTTATGGATAATACATGATTTTGTTATAAAAGTACTAGGAAAAATCATTGTATGAAGGATATATTCTATGTTAGGAAACATAAGTAACTTCATATTTCCTAAGAAAGTAAGGTAGATGTCATATTAGAAGCTATATTCATTGTAATGAATATTTTATGAATGACATTGCCTATTTTAATTATAATAGTGTAATTTTTTTTAAAATTTTGGGGCCGAAGACACATTTTATTATTCAACAATGGAACCAATTTCTTTCCCAGTATAGGGGAACTCAGTAATTAGTCATCAGTCCAATTCAATTTTCCAAATGACCCATGACCGCTTTCACTCAATTTAGTGCATTATTGTGTCTGATAATTATGATGAAGGTCTCCCTACTATCCCACCATGATACTATAAAGGCCATGTGGCCCAAAGGGATGTTTTTGGGCCCATAAACTCATTTGAGATGAATAGTATAACTGTATTAAAACAATATAACTTAAATACAATTATTCATTCTCTAATAATGTACCAGTAAAAAATAGTTCCCACTACCATTTGAAATGATGCCTCATTCAGGATTTCATAGAGTCACAAACCACATGGGTAAGACCCTATATGTGTTAGATATGGTTAATTAAAATGTGATGAAAAATTTTAATTAGGGTAAAATGAAACAAACTTGGTTTTTATGGAGTTTATTATTTTAAAAATATGATTTATATATTTATAAAAAAATTATTACTTCAAGTGAATTAAAATTAAAGATGATAAATTAATATGATAGTTAATTAAAATAATAGAACATTATTCATTCATATGTGGAAGATTAATAACAAATTTCATAAAACCATGTATTAAAAACTATATATTATTACTCCCCATAGAGAATATAGATCTATAAAAAGTTCATAAATCAA
This sequence comes from Viscum album, assembly GCA_963277665.1. Taxonomy (NCBI): domain Eukaryota; kingdom Viridiplantae; phylum Streptophyta; class Magnoliopsida; order Santalales; family Viscaceae; genus Viscum; species Viscum album. Next base: position 1,720,526,923 of record OY728130.1, read on the forward strand.
TAGGGGAAGATTAAAAATATTAAAATATCTAGGATTGATAAATCTCATATATTGTCTTCAACGAAGAGGTTCACCAATGGTCATGAAAACCAACAAACAAGGAATATCACAAAAACGGATAAATAATTGTGAAAATCCAATAATGTAAAATAATAATTGTTCCTTGTTATGTGATATTGAAATTTTGGAATAATTTTATATATCTATCTATAGGAATTATTTTTGGTTGAATGATTATGGTAGTTTGTTTTTACCATATTCACGTTGTACCACTGTCATGGACTGAGATTGTCCCTAAAGGAATAGAAGGTGTTTAATTTTTATGTTTTAAAGGGGTACCACAAATGAGTGGCCTTGCTTATCAATTTCATGGAGTTATGTGTTTTTTCAATTAGCTAACGTCGTGTAAGATGTACTTGGATAGTCTCCAATGGGTTTATTCCAAGAGACAGAAAAAACCAATAACCATTCTATCCATGATTCATGTACCTAAATTACAAATGAAGTCGATCATTAGATAATTTGGACAATGAAACTTATAGAATCCATTGGTTGAGATGATATGAGTTTGGGATCATCACACCCTGGGAGGGAGTTATTGACTAATCATATAAATTTTATATATGTAAATGATATTCCGATGTTTGTGAATCCTTATTTCGTTCCAAAGAATGTTTTCGAAAATTACTCCTAGGTCACAAGATCAACAATAAAAATAGGTGGGTTTGGACATACTAAGACAATTCTAGCTGAATCCCTGTGATGAGGCACTCTTGTGTTTGTCTTCCTCTACGTGGGATTAAATTTGTTTCTATACATGGACCAAACCCATAATATAGGACTTCTAGTTATCATCAAGAGAGAAATTAGAACCCACATAGTTTGATGCCACTTACCAATGCACATCACATTTGATGGTCATGTTACAAGGAAACAACCATGAAGTTTAACATCATGGAGGTATGACGTTTAGGTGAAAGGTTCTGAATCATGGTTTTGGTGTGGGACTTATTCCAAATAGGCCCATATTACCCATAATCAATGTAGTCTTCGGGGTAAAAAGTTACCCTATTGAGAGTGTGTCTGGAGAAACAATAGAGAATATTTTTATGTAATGTTTGGACCATTATAAGGCTTTCCATCTATCCCAATTTGTTTGGAATCAATGTCCTTTTAGTTAGGTCATATGGGGTTTACACATTAAATATTTATACAAAGAAATCATGATTCGAGGAATAAATTAGAGGAGAATTCACCTTTTGATTCATAGTTTGGACTTATACTATAAATGAAATGTTTATGAATTGGTTGTCATTATTGGGGTTAACCCTTGAGAAGTATCCCTTTTGAGTTTGGTCCTTATAAATGAATCCCCCATATCATGATTGGGGATGGAATCTGAGTTCTCATTGTTCATTACATATATAGGTTATACCTTTTACAAGGCCAATTCATTGGGGTTCTATGGATGTTATGTTCACTTCTATCTATAACCCCATGTAAGTCATGATAATTTTTAGAAAAAAGTGGGGGAAGTGGATCTGAAGATCTCACATCCCAAAACATTGACTGATAGTTGGTACTAGATCCCAAAGGGAGAGAGTGATAGTGAGGGATTTTATTATGGCAATACACCCCATTTTTTCATACCCAGTATAATAAAATTAACCTATCCAGGTACACCCTAAGCGGTGGGAGATAGGAGAACTGATGAAACATATAGCAAAAAAATATGTCCTTACCTCAGTGGTAGTTCCATATTGAACATCATATAATGTATTCTAAAACATGAATTTATAAAGAATGGATGAGTAAATATAAATTTAATGTCATATTGTATGGAAAACCCCATACAATTTAACGTCATGTGGTTTGGATGAATTCAGATCTTGCGGTTTAAGGTAATATTTTGTGTACAACATTTTATAGATTTCATGAATAACCAGAGGATAACTTGGTAAGGATGTTTTGAAATTACATTAAAATAAGAGGTTTGGAAAGTATAATAAATGATTTAGGAGGATATTAGATTAGGAGATGTGATACAAGGATTGGATGCAAGTATGGTGTATAGAGGTAGGAAAATCCTCTCACGAGGATGAAATTTTCACTGCTTTCTAGATTTTTTGGTGGGAAACACATAGAAATCAATTGGGGAATTGTGTGAATAGTCAAAAAAGGGTTTCCTCATGACAATGGCCTTCCATTTCTGATGGTCATTGATGTTTTTGAAGATCTGAAATCACCTGGTATACTACAGTTTAATGTCATATAGCTTGGATGATGGAATTTTTGTTTAATTTTATGTTTTAGTGATTAGTATGTACATTTTAATGTCATGTGACCAAGAAGAAAAAGCATTGTTTTTTCCATATAGATTGGACCACTTTTAATAATAAATGTGAATTTCTTAAAGGAATATCGGGGTGGGTTGTCCAGACATGCCCTAAATATGGGAGTGAAAGAATGTTTAATCCATTATTCTATGTATTCTTATCTCATGGTAAATTATATAAGGCATGGAAGCCATTGTGGAATACATAGGAAGAAAAATCCTCTAACGAGGATGAATTTCACTCTGGTTGATAGTCCTTTTGTGGAAAACATATGCATTCTTTCTAGGTAATTGTGAACATTATCCAAAGAAATAGGTGTCCTTTGGACATCGAACATCCATAATTGATGTCTTGGAAGGTTATGATGATCTGATATAACCCGTGACATAGAATTTGATGGGCAGAAAGGATGTTTTCTGGTAGAAAAGAAATAATTATATAGCTATTTTACATGGATTTATTCATTAACAAGGCATATGAGGTAAGTGATGGGGTATTATGTATAAGGCCCCAGCCTTAAACCTTACTTAATCTTGAGTTATTACAAGATTACATATTGAGGATCATTTCGGGTTAAGAGTTTTGGAGAATTAGATCATAAAACTTGCATTACATTCCACATATAAACAAAGTGGTTTCATAAATATAGTATTATTCATTCCCATCAATGGAAACATATTTAAAATAAACATGGATTCTTTCTTGACACTTCCTTGACACTATCATCATATCATGTACCTTTCCCTTGACCTGTGAAAAACATTTCAAAAAAACTTGGGATGAGCATAAAAATCTCTGTAAGGGATATAAAAATATGGAAAGGAAACATGGGTACATATATACATAAGAATGAGATCATAATTTACCCATAAAACATAAGCACTTTAACATACCTCATCAAATCATGAATAAATCATAGAAATCATAAGACATAAAGGTAACTTGAGGCATTCATAACATTCTTACGTAGGGAGTAACCCTCATGGTTACGTTTGGAATACCCATCACAGTATATTCCTTAAATATCTTCGGAGAAACCTTAACGTTTCACTCCTTCGCGTTACCCAATGCATTGGAGAGCTATATCAGGGTCACCCGCCCTTAGTCTATCACGGAACCCCCCATCTTCTAAATAATGCCCAAGAACCTCAATATAATCGTATCACATAAAACATGCATAAAGGAAACATAACATTTCCTTCTTTCAATAACAAGATTTCAATACAACACATTGATATAAAAACATTATGAAAACAATTTTCAATACCAAAATAAAAGAAATGTAAAACATGTTATTTATTTTTTCTTTAAAAAAGTATGGCTTGTAGAGGAAGCCGAAACTCAAATAATGGTAACGGCGGCGGAGAAGTCGTTGTCACCGCATACGTACGACAAAAACATTCACTTTTTTAGTTTAGTAAATGCTTCATATAAAAAATATTCCTTTTTAATAAACGTAAAATTCAAAGGGGTTTATACACCGTATAAAAGAAGGTTGTGTATAAAACAAAATATGCCTCAATGAAAGGAGATTGAAACGAAGTCACATACCTCGGGTCTGACTTGACTCGATCGTTCTTTAATGTCCTGAATAATAAACTTTAGTTAATTTCTACTTGTTTAAGAACCTTTTTCATGTTCATTATTCCTTTTATATCACTTATTTCCATGTCATGAACACTATATAATTATTTAAGTTAATAACGGTCGTTTTAATGATCATTGGTACTTGAGTCAAAAATGAGCTCTTTATAATTACAAGTTGTTCATGTATCCAATATATCCAGAATGGTATTCATGATTTAGATATTATATATGTCATATATATCCAGTACATGCATGAATTTATAATATTACATAATCATTTAGAGGTAAGAAATGAAATGCACCGTTCATGGAGACGGTAAGTCGTACGTACGCATGAATGATACTTTCATTTCTATTTCATATTTTATAGAATGGAATCATAATGATATAAAGGTATATTATAATTCAAGTATAATATCATATATAATATCATAGTTCCATCCATTATATGACCCACATATGGTATTTAACGAATCAACTCACTTTGAGGGGGTGGTAGTCAGCACTTCCTTAAATGAAGATATCGCGTTTACCCATAATGGAAACCATAAAGGTATACACAAAATGAAAAATACAGAAGCTTAAGGAAAACATAAACATATTATATATCATATATAAATATAGTGACATATTAATGGCCACCTTTTATGGTGTTAAAAGAATGTTGAATAATCATCGTTTCGGGAGGCATAAATTCACCATCCACAGAAACAGTATGTTTGTTAACCATTAGATGTAGTTGTGTGTAAGTGTAGCTCAAATACTTTTTATAACAACATTCTAGTATATTGAGGATACTGGAATTGTTACAAAATAAAATAATAAAAAGAGTTTAGGGGGTTGGAGAATCAAAATAAAACAAACGGACTCAAGTGAAGACTTTACCTTAAAATTGGGTAACTCCCTTTGGTTTGAGCTCAAAGGCTTCCTTGGGAAGAATTCTTCCCAATGTGAGGCTTCAAGGAGTAAGATGAGGAAGTGGAGAGACAAAATGAGCAGGGGTTGGCCGAGCCAAAGGCTTTGGGAGTGTGGGAAAAGAGGTAGAGGTGGGGGCTTTTTGTAAGAGGAGAGGAGGGGCACTCTTGGAAAGTAAAAATAAGTTACTTTATTTTAAAATGAGTTTCGGATTCAAAAGGTCCCACATTGATATAATACGAGGATAAGGTGATAAGGGTTCTAAATACACCCATCTAATAGGTTTTGGACATGTGTAGGTCATAGATTTTATATTATCTTTTCATTTTATTTAAATGCTTTATTAATGAGATAATCGCTACATCATTATTATGTCATAAATACATTTAATTATTTAAAGACTAAAAATTATATAAAAATGTACTATGACATATTAAATCTTTTTTTCATTCCAATGACTATTTATAATCAACAATCTGATCTTTATAACCCCATGTAAAATTGTTTTCATAAAACATATTATGTTTATGTCATTTTTACTTTTACATTAAATAAAAATTTATTTATGTCATTTCCCAACCAAAGTGTCTCCATGGGGCCCCCAAGTTGACCCATGGCTTTTCTTGGTCGGCCATGACACATAAAATAAGGTTAGGACATGTGTATAGGTCATTTTATATTATTAAAGCATTATTTTTACCGTAAACTATACTAATTACCACTAATCGCGATTAAAAAATTAATAAGTTACTATTCACCGAAAAATTATTTTAATCTCATTGAACCACATTTTACTTCTTAATGACAACCATGTATGTTGGATTTTCAAAATTCAAAATACAAAGGTGGCAAAATTTCATTTAAACGAAAAATCAGTTTTTGTAACTACCACTTAGTGATTTCACTATTCATCAAAAATTGATGTTTTTCAAAAAAAATACCAAAGCTTCACCCTAAGCTATATTTGATATTCTTAATTCAAAAATGAAGTCTATTTTACAAAATTCAAAACATATAATTCACATTAATTAATTTAATAATTAATTCTTGCTGTCAGAGCAAATAGCGTGTTTTTATGAAATAATAACTATCAAAATATTGACAACAGTTTAAGTCCAATTTCAAAGTGAAATTGATTCCACTGACCACCATTGGATTAAAAGGTAAAAATATATTCTAATTTCACTTCAAAACTAATTCAAAACATAATATAATCATATAAATAAATTATATTATAAAGCAGTTTTGATGTAAAATGAAGTATTTTTCACTATCCATTAAAAAATGATCATTGTCAGAAAAATACCAAAAATTCACAAAAAGTAAAATTTTATGTCCCAATCATAAAGAATAAGTTTATTTTGACAAAAATTGTTTATATAATTGTCAAAATATAGATTCAAAAATGGTTTTCCATCAAAAGGTAGAGAAACAATCTTTTAAAAATATTAGTGTATTCTATGCTTAAGATTGGATTTATTTTCATTTTAAGCCTCTAAAACACTATCTAATTCATTAATAGACATAGATAAAAATATCTATTATTCATTACTTACTTGGGATGTTACATCCTTCCCCCTTTAGAAAATTGTGTCCCAACAATTTATTTACTTCTCAAATAAATGAGGGTACTTATCCCTCATCGCATTTTCAGATTCCCATGTTGCCTCTTCCATCAAGTGGTTTTCCCAAAAAACCTTTACCCGATTAATCACCTTATTTCGTAACACTTGCTCCATGTGGTCAAGAATCTGGACCGGTTGTTCCTCATAAGATAGTTTCTCTTCCAGCTGAACTACATCTGGACTCAAAACATGAGATGGATCTGGCATGTACTTTCTCAACATCAAAACAAGAAAAACATTGTGTATCTGAGATAAACTTGGAGGTAAAGCCACTCGGTAAGCAACTAATCCAACTCTCTCTAGAATTTTATATGGTCCAATAAACCTTGGACTCATCTTTCCTTTCTTACCAAATCTCATCACACTTTTCCAAGGAGAAATCTTGAGAAAAACATGATCACCTACCTCGAAAGATAGATCCTTCCTCCGGTTATCCGCATAACTCTTCGGCCTGCTCTGAGCTGTTCTCATGTGCTTCTGAATCAGATGAACTTTTTCTGCCATCTCTTCTACCAATTCTGGTCCAATCAACTTCCTTTCACCCACTTCATCCCAGAAAGCTGGAGTTCGACACCGCTTCCCATATAATGCCTGAAATGGTGCCATCTGTATACTGGAATGAAAACTGTTATTATATGAAAATTCAACCAAAGAAAGATGTTGGTCCCGACTTCCCTGATAATCCATAGAGCAAGAACGTAGCATATCCTCTAAGTTCTGAATTGTTCGTTCTGACTGCCCATCTAATTGAAGATGAAAAGCTGTACTATAATTTAATTCAGTACCCAATGACTTCTGAAGGCCTTTACAAAAGTTAGAAGTGAACCTAGGATCACGATCAGATACAATGGAGAGAGGAACTCCATGTAACCTGACTACCTATTTAAGATACAAACGGGAAAGTTGATCCAGGGAAAAAGTATCTCGTATAGAATGGAAATGAGCATATTTGGTCAAGCGATCAACAATAACCCAGATTGCATTATTACGTCGAGATGTCTTCGGTAATCCCACAATAAAGTCCATAGATATATTCTCCCATTTCCACTCCGGCACTGGTAATGGCTGAAGCATCCCTTTCGGTAACTGCCACTCTGCTTTAACCTGTTGACAAGTCAAACACTTCACAGTAAAGTCATCAATATCTCTTTTCATTCCATCCCACCAGTAATACTCCCGTAGATCTCTATACATCTTAGTACTGCCTGGATGAACTAAAAACAGAGAACTATGAGCTTCACATAACAACTATCTCTTCAACTGTGAATCACAAGGCACACATAATCTCTTCCCATATCTCAAAACGCAATCATTATCATTGTTGAATTCAGGTAACTTACGTCTCTGAACCAACTCTACCTTTTTCTACAACTCACTGTCTTGCTTCTGTGCTTGCTTGATTCTATCTGATAGAGATGATCTCACTGGTACCTGAAACAAAACAGAAGAACTTCATGCACCAACAACTTCTATGCCAAAGTTCATCAAATCCTTACCAAAGGATCATGTTCCAAACGCAACATTGCTAATGAAGCATTACTTTTTTGACTCAAAGCATTAGCCACTTTATTTTCTTTTCCCGGATGGTAATGAATTGTACAATCATAATCCTTGATTAATTCTAGCCATCTCCTTTGTCTCATGTTTAACTCTTTATGAGTGAATATATACTTTAAACCTTTGTGATCGGTATATATTTCACACTTTACTCCATACAAATGATGCCTCCAAATTTTTAAAGCAAAAACAACAGCAGATAATTCCAAATCATGTGTAGGGTAATTTACCTCATGAGTTTTCAACTGTCGTGAAGCATAAGCAATTACCTGATCATTCTGCACTAGGATGCAACCAAGTCCTTTCAATGAAGCATCAATGTATATAACAAACTCACCATTCCTTGAAGGTAGTGCCAAAACTGGAGCAATCACCAATCTTCTTTTCAATTCCTGAAAACAATCATGACATTCTTTTATCTAGATAAACTTAACACCCTTCCAAATTAGCTTAGTCATTGGACTAGATAACCGTGAAACATTTATAACAAACCTTCGGTAATAGACTGCCAAACCAAAGAATCTACGAATCTCGGTTACATTTGTGGATCTTGGTATTTCTTCCACAACTTTTGTTTTTGCAGGATCAATAGTTATTCCATCTTTAGAAACAATATGACCAAGGAAAGAAATTTGTTGCAACCAAAACTTACACTTGCTGAATTTTCCATAGAGTTTCATTTCATTTAAGGTTTGCATGATAACTCTTAAATGTCTTTCATGCTAATCTTTAAATTTAGAAAACACCAAAAATATCATCAATGAAAACCACCACAAACTTATCCAAGAACTCATTGAAAATTCTATTCATTAAGTCCATTAATACAACATGTGCATTGGTTAGCCCAAAAGGCATTACTACAAATTCATAATGGCCATATCTCTTAAGAAACACGGTCTTCGGAATATCTGCCTCCCTTACCTTCAGCTGATGGTACCCCGATCTCAAGTCAATCTTTGAAAAGAACTGAGCTCCCTGGAGCTGTTCAAATAAATCATTGATATGAGGCAAAGGATATTTGTTCTTAACAGTGATGTTATTCAAGGATCTATAATTAATGAAAAGTCTCATAGAACCATATTTCTTTTTAACAAATAAAACAGGATCACCCCAAGTTGATGTGCTAGGTCGAATGAAACCTTTCTCTAATAAATCTTTCAATTTCTCCTTCAACTCTAAAAGTTCAATTTGAGACATTCGATAAGGGGGTTTTGAAATTGGATTAGCATCAGGAAATAAGTCAACAGTAAACTCACCTTCTCGATCTGGTACAATTCCAGGAAACTCATCAGGAAAAACATTAGGATACTCATTTACCACTGGCACATCATTAATCAGAAAAGTTCCTATATTTTCAATGATGTGTGCAAGGTAACATTCATTTCCATCTTTTAAAAGTTTTTTGGCCTCTTGATAAGTTATCAACAGTAAGGGTTCATTCGTGTACACAAACTTAAAGTCTTTCTGAAAAGAAACTTTTTTAGCACTACAGTCAATCATATCATGGTAAATAGAGATCCAATTTATACCCAGGATAACATCAAACTCTACTAGAGGTAGAACAATAAGGCTTGCAAGTAGGTTCGTTCCACATATAAGGATAGGAAGATTCTTATAAATTCTTTTTGCCTCAACATTTCCCCCAAGGTGTTTTTACCAAAAGTTCAGGAGTCATTTCGTGAGATGGTATTCCCATTTTACTAGAAAAGGTTTCAGAGATGAAAGAATGTGTAGACCCCGAATCAAACAACACACTGGAATAATCTGAAAAAACAAACAAAGTACCTGATACAACTTCATTTGATGGCCTAACATCTGCTGAAGTAGTTGCAAAGGATTTCACCACCCCTTTCTGCTTGTAGTCTAACTGCTTCCCATCACTCAAGCTCTTTGTCAGACACTCGTTTGCATAGTGAACCATCTCATTGCACTTATAAAATTTCAGTAACTGTAAATCAAACTTGGTCTTACCTTCACCTTGATCCTTTTCAGTGAAATCACGAGAATTATGTCCCATATTACCACATCGGTAGCACTTTCTAGAATTCAGAATACATTCCCCAGCATCCCTTTTGCCACATTTTTCACAAACTGGAAACTTAGTTTTCTTACGATCAGACTTTTTTGAAGAATTTTTACCTTTCTCCTCTCACCTCGGTCTCTTCTTCTGTTGGTTTTTATAGAACACTTGATCATCGGCAAACTCCATTTCCACCTTCTCATCACATCGAACAAGATTTTCATAACTCTTAAACTCACAATAAGCTAATTCCCTTCGATATTTTGGCTTTAATCCTGAGTAAAAATGATTGATTTTACTATCAAGGTCTCAGATAAAATTTGGAGCATACCTTTCCAATCGAGTGAACCTTTCTTCATAGGCAGCCACTGAGTCATCCTCTTTCCTCAATTCCAAGAATTGATTTTCCATCCTAAGTCGAACAACCTTAGGAAAATACTTCTCAAGAAACATACCTATGAATTCATCCCAGTCGATAACATCAATCTCATCAGCGTCCCTGATATTTTTAACCATCGACCACCACTAATCTGCCTCACCATCCAAACTGTAAATAGCAAGACTAACCTTTTGATTTTCTAAACACCCCAAGACATCGAAAATCTTCTCCAGTGCTTTAATCCAACCTTCAGCTAGCACAGGGTCAGATGATGCTCTGAATGATGGGGGATGTTGCCTCATGAAATGTTCCACCATTGATATGTTCCTATGCGGTTGATCTGGCTGATCTCGTGCATGGATACCACCAACATTTATAGCCTGAGTCAACTGTGCCATCACTGCAAGAAACTGTTCAGTTCCAATTCCGACCCTCTCGGGATGCTGATTCAGAAGGTTATTTCCTTCTGTATGCCTCCCTAGCACTTCTTCCCTATTTCCTCTACGGAAAACCAGTATGAACAAACATGTCTTAGATGAAGCAACATGGTAATCTTCAAATACTATATCACTTCAATTTGACCATAAAAAAATATTTTTGGATAATAATTTTATATAATTCTAACTCCTAAAGTTATATAAACCGACCTTTGATACCAACTATAAGGCCCCAACATTAAACCTTACTTAATCTTGAGTTATTACATGATTACACATTGAGGATCTTTTCGGGTTTAGAATTTTAGAGAATTAGATCATAAAACTTGCATTACATTCCACATATATACAAAGTGGTTACATAAAGATAGTATTCATCATTTCCATCAATGGAATCATATTTAAAATAAACATGGATTCTTTATTGACACTTCCTTGACACTATCATCATATCATGTACCTTTCCCTTGACCTTTGAAAAACATTTCAAAAAAACTTGGGATGAGCATAAAAAGCTCAGTAAGGGATATAAAAATATGGAAAGGAAACATGTGTACATATATACATAAGAATGAGATCATACTTTATCCATAAAACATAATCACTTTAACATACCTCATCAAATCATGAATAAATCATAGAAATCATAAGACATAAAGGTAACTTGAGGCATTCATAACATTCTTACATAGGGAGTAACCCTCTTGGTTACGTTTGGAATACCCATCACAGTGTATTCCCTAAATCTATTTGGAGAAACCTTAAAGTTTCACTCCTTCACATTACCCAATGAATTGGAGAGCTATGTCGGGGTCACCCGCCCATAGTCTATCACGGAACCACCCGTCTTCATAATAATGCCCAAGAACCTCAACATAATCATATCACATAAAACATGCATAAAGGAAACATAACATTTACACCTTTCAATAACAACATTTCAATACAACACATTGATATAAAAACATTATGAAAACAATTTTAAATACCAAAAAAGAAAAGAAAAGTAAAACATGGTATTTATTTTTTCTTTTAAAAAAAGTATGGCTGGTAGAGGTAGCCGAAACTCAAATAATGGTCACGACGGCGGAGAAGTCATTGTCGCCACATACGTACGACAAAAACATTCACTTTTTTCATTTAGTAAATGCTTAGTATAAAAAATATACCTTTTTAATAAATGTAAAAGTCAATGGGGTTTATACAGCATATAAAAGAAGGTTGTGTATAAAACAAAATATGACACAATGAATGGAGATTGAGATCAAGTCCCATACCTCGGGTCCGACTTGACTCGGTTGTTCTTTAATGTCCTGAATAATAAACTTGAGTTAATTTATACTTGTTTAAGAACCTTTTTCAAGTTTATTATTCCTTTTATATCACTTATTGCCATGTCATGAACACTATGTAATTATTTAAGTTAATAACGGTCGTTTTAACGATCATTGGTACTTGAGTAAAAAATAAGCCCTTTATAATTACAAGTTGTTCATGTATCCATTATATCCAGAATGGTATTCATGATGTAGATATTATATATTTCATATATATCCAGTACATGCATGCATTTATAATATTACATAATCATTTAGAGGTAAGAAATGAAATGCACCATTCATGGAGAGGGTAAGCCGTACGTACGCATGAACGCTACTTTCATTTCTATTTCGTATTTTATAGAATGGAATTATAATTATATAAAGGTATATTATAATTCCAGTATAATATCATATATAATATCATAGTTCCATCCTTTATACGTCCCACATATGGTATTTAACGAATCAACTCACTTTGAGGGGGCGGTAGTCCGCACTTCCTTAAATGAAGATATCGCATTTACCCATAATGGAAACCATAAAGGTATACCCAAAATGAAAAATACAGAAGCATAAGTAAAACATAAACATATTATATATCATATATAAATATAGTGACATATTAATGTCCACCTTTGAAGGTGTTAAAAGAATGTTGAACAATCATCGTTTTGGGAGGCATAAATTCACCATCCACGGAAATAGTATGTTCGTTAACCATTAGATGTCGGTGTGTGTAAGTGTAGCTCGAATACATATTATAAAAACATCATAGTATATTGAGGATACTGGATTTGTTACAAAATAAAAGAATAAAAAGTGTTTAGGGGTTGGAGAAGCAAAATAAAACAAATGGACTCAAGTGAAGACTTTACCATAAAATCAGGTAACTCCCTTTGGTTTGAGCTCCAAGGCTTCCTTGGGAAGACTTCTGCCCAAAGTGAGGCTTCAAGGAGTAATATAGGGAAGTGGAGAGACAAAATGAGCAGGGGTTGGCCGAGGCAAAGGCTTTGGGAGTGTGGGAAAAGAGGTAGAGGTGGGGGGCCTTTTATAAGAGGAGAGGAGGGGAACTCTTGGAATGTAAAGATATGTTACTTTATTTTAAAATGAGTTTCGGATTCAAAAGGTCCCACATTGATATAATTCGAGGATAAGGTGATAAGGGTTCGAAATCCACCCATCCAATAGGTTTTGGACATGTGTAGGTCATAGATTGTACATTATCTTTTCATTTTATTTAAATCATTTATTAATGAGGTAATCACTACATCATTATTATGTCATAAATCCATTTATTTATTTAAAGTCTAAAAATTATATAAAAAATACTATGATGTAGGAAATCTTTTTATCTTTACAATGATCATTTATAATCAAAAATATTATCTTTATAAACCCATGTAAATGTTTTTTCGTAAAACATATTTTGTTTGTGTCATTTTTTACTTTTACATTAAATAAAAAGTTATTTATGTCATTTCCCAACCAAAGTGGCTCCTTGGGGTCCCCAAGTTGACCCATGGCATTTTTTGGTCGTAAATGACACATTCAATAAGGTTAGGACATGTGTCTAGGTCATTTTATATTATTAAAGTATTATTTTTACCTTAAACTACACTAATTACCACTAATCGCGATTAAAAACTTAATAAGTTACTATTCACCAAAAAATTATTTTAATCTCATTGAACCAAATTTTACTTCTTAATGACAACCATGTATGTTGGATTTTTGAAATTCAAAACACAATGGTGGCAAAATTTCATTTAAACGAAAAATCAGTTTCTTTAACTACCACTTAGTGATTTCACTATTCATCAAAAATTGAAGTTTTTCAGAAAAATACCAAAACTTTATCCTAAGATATATTTGATATTATGAATTAAAAAATGAAGTCTATTTTAAAAAATTCAAAACATATACGTCACATTAATTAATTTAATAATTAATTCCCGCTGTCAGAGAAAATAGCGTGTTTTTAAGAAACAATAAGTATCAAAAGATTAACACCAGTTTAAGTCCGATTTCAAATTGAAATTGATTCCACTAACCAGCATTTGATTAAATTGTAAAAATATATTCTAATTTCACTTAAAAACCAATTAAAAACATTATATAATAATATAAATAATTTAGATTAAAAAGCAGTTTTGATGTAAAATGCAGTATTTTTAACTATTCATTAAAAAAATGAACATTGTCAGAAAAATACCAAAAATTCACACAAAGTAAATTTTGATGTCCCAATCATAAAGAATAAGTTTATTTTGACAGACATAGTTTATATAATTTTCAAAAGATAGATTCAAAAATGGTTTTCCATCAAAAGGCAGTAAAACAATCTTTTAAAAATATTAGTGTATTCCATGCTTAAGATTGGATTTATTTTCATTTTAAGCCTCTTAAACACTATCTAATTCATTAATAGTCATAGATAAAAATATCTATTATTCATTACTTACTTGGGATGTTACATCATGAGTCTCATGGAGATAATATTTTCTCATTGAGTAGGAGGTATGGTTTTTCGGTTGACATAAGTGTGTAATAAAAAATGTTAACGAACCGACTGGAAAAGTTTGTGGTGAGACTCTTCATTTTTAATGGGGATTTTTGGTGGTAGAAAAGGGACCAAACCTGAGTATGAATGTATTTTCCTCATATGAGCCTGTAGTGTAGGAGCTTACCACATAGGATAGTTCACATAATAGTTTTCATATAAGAGATTTATCATAAGGTCTTCAGCATAGAAATGTCTGTGTAGAAGCACCCATGAACTGCTGTCTATGTACGAGTGTCTGCAAACTATCCTTTGTATAGGACTGTCTGTGATCTATTTCTTATAAAAAATTATGCCCAAATATTTTTCTACTGAGGATCATCAGAGGACTATTATCATCCAAGGCTCATTCATGATTTTTTTTTATAAATTCATAGGTTCTGAACATGATGCCCCAATTTGGTGATTTACACTGCCTTTGCATATTTTTTTGAGGGTCTTCTGCATATGAAATGAGGGATGGAGTTATGTGAAGGGCCACCTTAATATGGTTTGTAAGATGGCATCCTAAAATTTTTTTCGGGTGTGGATGGTATTTCTCTCACACCCTATATATTATTCTCCCTGATTATCCCCCTTTTTCATTTCAGTAATAGCATACTTTTTCGATCCCCTTTGTGTTTATTTATAGTGGAGTTGAGTGGGCCCTGTAGTGACATTAATGATAGATTATGGGGGAATTAGTAATTAGGGGGCTTCATATTTGGAATATTGCAATGTGACCTCATCCCACGAACCACTTATTTCGCAGGTGATCGTGTACGCTGAAGACGATGTACAAGTGGTTGGAATTTTCCGCCTCCATTTCACCAATAACAAAGTTCATGGGAGCCATCACTTCCACCATCATTCTGTGAACTAATATGTTAACATATGGCTTTGTGCAGCCATATAATTATATGAGAGTGGAGGTACTCAATGAACTTTTCATTTCATGGTCACACATCCTTTGAGTATATTCCAACAATCTTCTTTGCCATTTTATTTCTTTCACGACCTAGTTTGATGGACTTTTCATCATAATTAATGCATTTTTTCGGGACCCCACATAGTTTTAAACATGATCATTGAAAATATTGTTCTTTTAAAAATCCTTTTTTGGAATATACATATTAATTATACTAAATTCATTTGTTTTTATAAGTAAAATTAAAATAATTTAACTCACAGAGAAATAAAAATACGATATTAAATTATTATTATATATTTATTTATTAATTATTTGTAAATATATTTAACAATGTTATTATCATTAAAATTTATTATGGTTTATAAATAAATTTAAAATAAATATTTTATTATCAGTGTATTAGTATAATTAAATTTTACAATATTGAATATTAATTGTACTTTCGATTAACAATGTGTATTTAATATACATTTTTTACATTGAAATGTTATATAGTGTGTTTTATATATTATCCTAATAGATTAAATTAATCAAAATTAAAATATTATAACATTTTAACTAATATATTAAGATATATTTAATTGGATGTAGATATGAAATAATAATAATAATTCTTATTTTTTTAAAACATCATTTTTCAAAATAAATGTATTTGTATATTATATTTTCATTTATGAAATAAATTTCTTCATTTTGTCTAATGAATTGGATAAAATAATATTAATTTATTAGTTATTAGTGAAAATTCATTTTATCGTAAATGTTTCGTATTTTAAAAAAATATAAATTTTCAGGTGATTAGTGAAAAATTCATTTTTTTTAAATATCATGGCTTCGATGAAATTATTAATATATAAGTATAAATTATATAGTTATGATACAATTTTATATAAAAAATTTGTATTTTATAGGATTCTTTATAGCTTTTTTAAAAATTAAAATCCGATATTTAATATTTTAGTATCGAAGTTATATTTTTTCAAAATAATTATTTTAAAATTATTGTACATGAAATATTATAAAATATTTTTTTATAAATTTCATATATATTATATAAAAAACTAATTTATATTTTAATTTAATTGGTATATATTATATAAATATAACTATTTCATTTTTGAGAATACGTGATAAATTAACAAGGTTATAATAGTTATTGTAGTGAAAACGAAATGGTAAAAATGACTAACCAAAAATTTAAAGGGAGAAACATGTGAAAAATACATTCAAATTTAGTGATTTTGTTGTGTATCAGAAACTTATATTTTAATATACATTATTTTAAAAAATTTAAAACAATTTAATAAATTTTTTAATTCAACTATTGAAATTTATGTAGTATTTAAAAAATTTCTACTATATTTCACCAATAATGGGGATTTCCAATTATTGCATCCTCAAAAAAATAAACTCCATTTATGTACATAAACTACCCATTACTGCAATCAAAAATCCTAGGAAGCATAATTTTTTTACATTATTCTAGAAATACTATCATTTAATCATTTAAAACCCTTCCCAAAGAGATAACCCAATTATTTAGATATATATTTCTATATGTTTCTTATTATTTTCATTTCCATATCTGCAATCATGTTTCTAAAATTTATTTTCACCCTTTAAAATTGATAATATTAGTTTAATTATTGTAATACTATTTTTTTCATTGTACAAGATTTTAAAATTAATCAATTTTCCCTAAGAACTTCTAGAATGACGTTTGTGTTTGTACAGACTACCACCTCCACAAAATCCATGTTTCATTTTCCATGATCACCATACATTGATGGTATTAATTTTTAATTTAAATAAAATTTATCATATTTATAATATATTTTATATTTATAAATGATAAATCATATTATTTATATTACATTTTTGTATTAATTGATTACTAAAATAATTGATTTATAAATATTGTATTTAAATATAATATACAGTAAATGATATAATTATAAAACTCGTGTATAGTTATTGAAACTATATGGAAACATAATCATTATTTAAGCATGGTATGTTCATGTTTGATTCAGTTTGACCACCTACTGGATCAATGTTTTTAAATTATATAATAGATACAACACACCAAGATTTTATTACATACTTGATTCACCTATTTTTTATATTTTTTTTATTTTTTATTAAAAAAAATATTGTGTTTACATTGGATTACACACAATACCATGTTAATAATGCATTACATGAAATACGAAATTAACATTGTGTTACATGAAACTTCAAGTTAATATTTCCAAACAAACAAAAACAATTTAATCATTATATATACATAAGAAAATTTTAATATTACAGTAAAATTAATCGTATGTTTTCCTTGTGATATATACAATACTAGGTCAACATGTGTTACTCATGATGCAATGTTTTAACAAAACCATAATATATCATTAATATAGATATTTAAACATGACCATAATAAAATACCGATTAGACATAGTGATAAAAATATTAAAATATATTTTTAAAATATTAATTATATTGGTTTTATATAAAAAACATGTTTATTAGAATCGGAATAACTTATATAAAATACATTATACGTTTTGAAAAAATTGTTTTCTTAAAAAACTGATATTTATTTCTATTTTTGAACAATAATAAAGATTATTTTAAAATATATTATAAAATTAATTTAATTAAATAAAATAATTTTATATAAAAATTTAAAATGATCTTTTGTTGAATTTTGGATATTTTCTTAAACAACTTCATTTTTTTTGAATACTGTAAAATACTCAATTTTAATTTAAAATTGACATTTTATTTAATATATTTATAATGTTAAATAATATTTTAAATTGGGACTAATGAATTATTATTTATAATATAAATACATTAATACAATATTTTTCATTGTTAATAATTTTATATAGATATTTGATATTATATATTTGTGACCTTTTGATCATTTTATCCATTAAAACTCAAGTTCAATTGTCAACAAGGGGATTAATTTCAAATTAAAATTGTTGTAATATATGAATTGAATTTTTAATTTTTTTACATAATTATAATAATAATAAATATATTTTTTTGAAGGGAAAAATTAAATTTTTTGCCCAAATAAATTGTAAAATTAGTAAAAATTATTTAGCATAGTTAATGTAAAAAATGATTTACTAAAGGGATAAAACTAAGAAGATAATTATTAAAAGATACCAAACTTATTGAAAACCACAATTATGGAAATATATAGACATTATATCTTCTAGGATTTATTATTTTTAATTTTATATCATTATGTAATTATACAAATGTTTGTATTATTGTATATTTTAAAAAAAATTACAAGTGTGCAACTTAGATCACTTTTAAAAGGACACACAATCTCTTATCATATTAACACACCCACGACCATTTGGTTCAGAAATAAACCTCCCATATAACCATCAAAATAACAAGAAATCATCCAATAAGCCTTTGTTTTGAAGAAATTTCCACATAGGTAAAATGTTTGTGGAAACCTAATAAGGATACCTGAAGAAGATGTAACGTTCTTAATGAGATTCTATTTTATATCATCTTCCATATAGTTTAATTATTATTAGAAACCGATGATATACAAAATTTATTATGATATATTTAGATGATGATTTTTAGGTTAATTTAATGACCACAATCCATAACCACCGACATAAATGGGATAAAAAATCACCGACCATGTCTAAGGAGGACAACTGTCTCGTAGACCGATGCCATTCATTTTCCCATCAACAACTACCATGGATATACATAATTATGGATTTAATAATTATTAATTATATTTATGGTATTATTACGATTTTATAATTATTATATTGCACAAAAATTCAAGACCTATATTTCATGGGAATTGAATAACATCGCTCGTGTGTACGATAGACTACCGCCTCGTCAATAGATTTGATTCAATGATTCTTTATATTAAATTTTTTATGGATGGGTTTATTGAATATATATAACCCATATGACATAAATATTATAATTTACTTGTAATATCTAAATTATATTACTTATATCCAATCATAAATGAAAATGGATTCATTATTCATGTGTATGTAAGGCATATTATCTCCATGAAAGGTGTGTTCCATTTCACATCATTATATTTTGTAGATTATTATAAAACAATATATAATTAATATATAATATATTTATATCATTCTTTATATTATTATTATAATGAAATAATGATGTATTTAAGGGAAGGAAAATAACAATTCCAAACATACACTTAAAACAATGCAATTATTTATTGAAACCCGACTTTAACAAGAAATTGTTAATAAATGTTTAATAAAAGGCCCTCATAAAATAAAATTTGGTATGATATATACATATAAATATGGTTATTTTATGGGAATATTAAAAATTGTATATATTATGTACAAGTTTTTAATTATTACGATGGATGTTAATACTTTTGGTTTGGGATTTTGAGTCTATATTTTATCATTGAGATACATAGGAAATATTCATGACTCATTCCAACTATGTGGTATATATACCTCACTATAAAAATCATATTACATTAATATACCTAATTTTAGGATAACTAATTTTTCTATTATGCTTAATATTTAACAGGGATTATGATTCATAAATTAGTTAATCATTAATGTGTATTTGTCTAAATTTCCCCATCTTTTGAGACCTATGTAATGTTATGCACATATATTTTTATAAAACGTTTATATATCTCCCCTTTGACTTGTAATGTGATATATTTATTAATACTATTGAAACATTATGTTTAATTTAATTTTATTTCATAATTGGTCTTATGTTTCAATGTTCAAATTTTTTTAATAGTGTTATGTAACTATATCATCGTTTATCGGGATTGTTTATGATTATGCTTATAATGATGAAATATTTCAATATACCTACAAATAAAATATTTTATTATATTCTTATATTGTTATGTCATCATAATATATTTTCCAACTATAATTATTTTCTATATATTAAAATTTATTAAAAATATTATTTTTAATAAAAATATTCTTTTCGGAAAAAAAAATATATTTACTAAAAGACCATTTTTTCTAAAAATGAATTTAAAATTGATAATAACATTAATTGAAAAGGATTATTTAAAAACTAATTAATTATTTATAACTTTAAAAAAATCAATGATTTTGAATATTATTTTTGTTTTAAAAAAACTATTCCCATTTTCATTTTAACAATAATGTGAATGAATCATTATTTTATCAAATATGATACGAATTAAGTACCCCATAGTCATGAACATATTTTGTTTTCAATATTCATTTATAATTTCATATATTTTTATTATATTAAAATGTCTTGACCCATCCCTCGAGGCTAGTATCGTGACTACCCCAAGCCCTCCTTCCATAGGATAGAGGCTGGCGACTTGCACCAAAAAGGAATAAACACTTAAATTAGGAAGGAATTTCTTTTATAACAGTAAAAAAACACAACAGAGTACGCGAATGGAAGTAAAACTCTATGTAATATTTTATACAAAATAGTGTGCTAAATGTAAAGGGGTCGTAAATACTAGCCCAACAGTAAAGTACAATACAACTGAAAAGCTAGTACAACTGAAGAAAAGGAGTAATGTAGCTATTAGGTCGTCCTCTGGAATTCCCACCATAAGTGTGGGTACATATGGCCTACTCAGCACCCCAAATTCATTCATCTGTTCTGTGTATGTCCTGCCGAGTGGTCCACCTTCAGGTACCGTCCAGTTCTGCTACTCTCAGCCCCGATCAGCACCCTTCTTTTTATGCTACCAACAAAACAAGATGCGGGGAAACCCATGCAGGGGTGAGTATAACAATACTGAGTAGGGACCTTGATACCCTCAATGTCTCAAAAAATTGAACAAGGATATCCAAAAATAACGGAGTCAATAGATAATCCTTATATAGGTATATTCCCATACATATATCTATGTTATTTGGTAACCCATCTCAATCATGAGGAAAACATGACATCATTGAATTAGCTCAAACCGGAATTTCGGGGAAGTATAGATGTATAGATGATTATTCGTGATGCTAGATCATCTTATTTTTTCAAGAGGCACTACTGCCGATCATACAAAGTCTGACCCACACAAGATCGATAGGAAATAACCTATTCAATGACCCATACAGGATCTGACACACACAGGATTAGTATGCACTGTTCCACACAGGATCACTGAGCGCTGACCCACATAGGATCTGAACCACATAATATCGATATGTGCAAACCCATACAAGAACATTGAGCATTGACCTCCGTATGATCTGTCTCCAACCTCCGCCTCACTACCAACCACTACATTCTTCTCACCTGGTGCGCTCGAGTTCCATAGAATCTACTCTCGAGATATCGGTCATACCTCTACTGCAAGTAAAATCCACTATGGAGTAAACCAAAGGACCGACATGTCGTAAGGTTTCCATCGCGATAGACGGTGTGTCAATCGGACGCCCGATCTGTGAGTTATTGGCATTTCTGTTCCAGGGGACAAGTTGTTTTTTATGTTAAACCAAGCTGACCGTACACCAACATTTTCCAACACTCAAGTGGGGTATTTCAAAAGAACCGTATTTATCTTATCTTTCCATCACCTCTAATGGATTGTCTATCAGACACTAGTATCCCATGAAATGGGCAAAAAGGTGTAAACTTTCCAAACTGGTCCGAGTCCGGGTCCGGTTCGGCCTCATCAGACCGACCCGGCCCGACCCTGTCCGGACGAGGGTCGGACCCAGTCTGCAGGTCCAATATGGTTTGAGAAAATGACTCATCCTGAAGGCGGCCCAGCTGATAGCGACCGGACAGCCTTACCAAGCCACGCCCAAGTGTGAGACGCACACCCCCTGGCACCTAAATGGTTGAATCGTTTGTGTTGTACCGAACCAGTGTCAGGGGGCGCCAGTCAGGCTCATGTGGGACCAAAAGGGGTCCCGCTCCTCCAAACTGGCTCGAGCCACCAGCCGATCCACACCAATAGCGTGGTGATATGGAACTGTGCACCTCCACCACAGCCAGTTGGGGCTGTGGATCTCTTTCTACACGGCACGGCATTGCCAAGACCTCTTGGAGACTTGTCATCTTTCCTCCATCGGTTCCTTCGTAGCCAGTCTGACAACGGTCACATTGCTCCACCTCCATCACATCAATCGAGAACAAACATGTGGGTCGGTCAGGCTGTGTTCATGCGGTCCGAACCCTCCACATTACATTGATTACAATTGTCATATCTCAACCATAATTTGAATGATGAAGAACAGAAATAAAACTCATTTATTAAACAACTCAATTCCCCCTACCTCAGGTTTGTTAATCGATGACGGAGTCGCCGAAGACTAACGTCATTCTATCATTGTCGAAGGAGGAAGATCTCTTAGAAGATGATTGGAGATGACGTCATCGGCATGCCTCGTGGGTGGCATTGCTTCCCTTTCTTGCAGCAGTTAAAGAAGGAAGAAGACGATGTTCGTCATTCTTCGATTGTGAGGGGCGTTCTTCATGTTCCTCGTGGAGAGGATGTAGTTCTCTCAATTTTTCCAAGTTTCTCCAAGGCTACACCAAAAGATTATTTCCAACCAAAAAACAAATAATAGTTTTGACTATTATTTTATTGTTGGCATGAATTCAAAAGTATCCAAAATGTGCCAATTAATTTACTGAAGGTGTTGCCACGTTAATGAGGGTAAGGTGAAGAGGCTCCCCACTTAATTGGGGGTTCCAAGGGGATAATGTGGGGTTATGAAGTTGGTGTGTGCCACACCTTAATAATATCCTTTCATGAGAGATTATCCTCGAGTAGGCCTCACCACCATAACCACCCATGGGAGTTAGGGTGAGGTGGCCCCCACCTCCATCCTCCCCTTGGAGGTTTCAACCACCAAAATAAAAATAATTTTAACATCTTATTTTTATTCAATTTAATTAAAAAACCCCAAAATCTAACTTCCATTCTCATTAGAATGAAACAGAGGTGAAGGTATCCCTATGAAATTAACGACACTACGAGTTCAATGATACCATCATATTTCAATTCCGAGCACTAGTTCAAAAGATATAAAATCCTGCTCGTACGTTTATAGAACATACCCGAACAAAACATCAAGAATTGATTACGGGAACATCGGGCCTTGAAATCAAGTGCCATCATAAATAGCGGATTCGTAAAAATCCAGTTTATTTAAGAAAAAAATCCACTGAATTTCAAGGTCTTTACATTCTCACCACCTCAGGTCTTTACATCCTCGTAAGCTACAACTCACACTAAGGGAACAAATGGGGGTACTAAGCACGCATCTGAGCCTCCTGCTCTGATGTTTTCTCTTGGAGGATCCCATAAATCCTGCGAATACGCACCAGAGCTATCGATCTTTTATGTAGGACCCTATCCTATCGATCATCAATCTCCACTGGAACCTCCATGAATGTCGCCTCGTCATTGATGTCCACATGTCCTTGGTCGATGATGTGATAATGGTCATGCAAGTGTGTCCTCAGTTGAGATATGTTTAAGACTTCATGTAACTGAAGCAGTTGTGGTGGAAGAGTCAGACGGTAAGCCACCTCTCCTACCCTGCTGAGGACCTAGAATGGTCTGATGAATCTCGGAGGTAACTTTCCGCCTCGTCCAAATCTCCTTAGACCTCTTTGAGGTGAGGCCTGTAGAAAGACGTGGTCGCCATCATCGAACTATAGAGGCCTCTGCCTCTAGTCAGAATACAGCTTATTCATGCTATCTGCAGTCATCATCCGCTCCTAGATGATTTGCACCTTCTCCATGGTTGCACAAACCATCTCTGGTCCCACTATTGTAGACTCCCCTAGGTCTGTCCAGCATAGTGGTGATCTGTAAGGGCAACCATACACGACCTCAAAAGGTGCCATGCTGAGGGTGGAGTGATAGCTATTGTTGTAGGAAAACTAAACCAAAGGTAAGTGGTCATTCAACTGTGTCCAATGTTGAAGACACAAGTACAAAGAATGTCCTCAGGAGTCAGAATAGTTATCTATGTCTGGCCATCTATCTGAGGATGGAAGGCGATGCTAAGACGAAGCTGTGTCCCTAAAGTTTCCTACAACCCCTTACATAGCCAGGATGAAAACCGTGCGCCATGGTCGGAGACAATAGAATAAAGAAAAACATGTAAAAGCATTATCTCATTCACATAGAGGCGTCCCAATACCTCAAGTGATCCCTACTCTCTGATCAGTAGGAGGTGATCCAACATGGTGAGTCGGTCAACAAACACACAAATCGAGTCGTGTATCCTGGATTTATGTGGAAGACCCATCACGAAGTCCATTGAAATCCCATCCCATTTTCACTCTGGGAACTCTAAGGATTGTACCAAGCCTACCGGTACCTGGTTCTCTGTCATCTCTTGCTGAAAAATGAGGCACTGTGAGATGAAATATGCTATAGTCTTATTCATACCTGGCCACTGGAACTGTCGTCGATGGTCCTGATACATCTTCACCACTCCTGGATATACCTCTAGAGGGAAAGTGTGGATGTCCCTCAACACTTCCTCTTGAAGTGCAAATTGAACCGTGGGATGTCTTTTGAAGAGGATGATGTGCTCCCCACCTTCAGAAAATCCATTAGGTGCATACCCGGTGTATATCTGAGCACGTCGTGTCTCTCAGTCAGAATCCCCATGTTGTGACTCCATGACTCACTGATGATGTGGAAGAGTGACTATGAGAGACTGTAGATAGGATACTCCATCCCTATCCACAAAGGATATCTGTAATGTGGACAGTTTCTCAGTCGCCTCTCCTAGCAGAAGAATGCATGATCTCTTGCTTAGAGCATCTTCTACAATGTTCCCCTTCCCAAGAGTATAGAATATCACAAATTCATAGTCTTAGAGGAACTCATGCCATCAAATATGTATCAGTTTCATGTCCTTATGAGAGAAGTAATACCTGTGACTCTTGTTATCAGAGTAAATGGTAAAATATTTTCCCATCAGATAGTGCCGCCACATCATCAAGGTTAATACCACTACTACTAACTCCAGGTCATTGGTAGTGTTGTTCTACTCATGTTTTCTCAACCTTTTAGAACCATACATTAAATACATTTTTAATGCTTCAAAATTGAAGCATACTTATTACAACATATAACAAAACCATGAAAGGACCATATAAGTATTGTGTCTTTAGAAACTGGGAAATATAAACAACTGGTTCATAAAGCGTATACATTGTCTCCCATTTATTTCATCATATCTATAGTCCCTTTTGGCATATCTTACTTAATAACCTTCTCCCTGGCCTAGGAAAGAAAACATACAAAAGGGTGAGCTCAAATTCTTAGTAAGGGTAAACAAAAGAAATATCAATCATATCATATTCACAAGAACATAACATTTTGGAAATCTTAACCTGCATAAAAGATCATAATTTCATAACATGGGATAAATCATGGTTGTGAAATGTAATCACAATTATCATAACTTAAAACATGAAGCTTTGTGGCATACACACATAATCATAGAGAATAATTTCTTAGTAGTCAAGACTCATTTCCAAGACAATCTTAGTGGACAAAGTCTAATTCTGAACCGAGTTCACTCCTCATTTCAGTCCTATTTCACTGAACCGGTTTAACCTGCCGTTCCAGCCATGTTTATCTCATGAGATATAAAATATTTACCCAATTCATTGGAGGAAGATATAGGTCCCACCCATCTCATAATGATACCATTCTTATTTTTGCCACAAAATCATAAACCATACCTCATAGCATAACCCATGTAATAAAAATGGGAATCTTAAACATCGTGACATCATAAAACAATTAATATAAGATAGAGTAATTCATAAAAATAATTCCATCACAACATAGTCAAATAAATGTAATAATAGGGATAGAAACATAACCCTTTATTATCATAGATGGAAAATAATTTTTATAAAACACTTGAACTCCATTCCTAAGGAAAATATCCTTTCTACTTCAAAAACACTTTTCCTTTCTTAAAATGTCATAAAATTATAAAATAAAAGAAGTTGATTAAAAATAAATATGAAAACTTGTAATGTAAGCTTCTTTGAAATAATGTTTTAAAAATCCATTCATGTTGTATAAGTTAAAAAAACATTCTTCTCGTACTTTTGTCGGAAAAGTCAAAAAGTACCTCGTACAAAAAACAACAAAATATTCCTTTCATATCTTTCACTAAAAACTAAACGAAGGGTAAAATTGGATTTAAAAAATTGTAGGTGGATGGAAATAATATTACATATTTTAGAGAACATGGATTTGGATGATAAAATACACCCTAGTAAATACGAAAGTATAAACAATCTCGGATAAAAATGAGATTGTGATATTTTCCCTTACCTTAGGTCTGATTTGCTTCATAAGTGTCCGAACCTCCTGTATAATGATTTAAATAATGTTATTGAATTATTCCAGATTCATAATTATTTTTATGATATCATATATGGTTATATTCTTGGCTTCTTATTAGTAATATTTCATTACTACTTGTTATTCAGGTGTTTATTACTTTTTGTTCTTATGTGTGTTTTGTCAAATAAATTTTTATTTTTTATTTTTAGGTTATAGATACCTCATTTACAGAATTTTATTATTTTAATATATATCATATTAATTCATTCAATTCATTTATATAATCATTATCCAATGAATACCATGTAGAACGAGTCACATCACATCGTGGAGACGATATTCCGTACGTACGCACAAGCAATGATATCGTTCCTATGATTTTGGAATTGTATTGGAGTGTATATATACTATTTAATAATCAATATAAATTTACAATAATAATATATATTCATTATTTACATCATTATACCCATCCAAGTAATGTGGTGGTGGAAAATAGATTACACCACGGGGTGGAGACGGTATTCCGTACGTACGCACGCGCGGTGATTTCATTTTCCATAGGATGGATAGATGGTGAAATAGGGTTGTTTCATAATTATAATAAAATATTTGTATATTAGTGTTACTGATTTTATTACTTCATAATGAAACAACTAAAGAAGAATAAGTGGAAGAAGAAATAAAGATGAATGAATTGGTAACAGGCATTACCTCTTCATTGAAGCACTTCTTTGAGACCTCCTTTTAGGGCACTAAAATTGGTGTTTGAAGATAACCATGACCTCTAGGATATCTCTAGGGAAGTGGATAGAAGCAATTTTCAGGGTTTGGCCAAGCATGATGGATCAAAGTGGTGTGAGGAAGAGAGGGAGGAGGTGCCCTTTTATAAGGGAGGAGAGGGCACCTTTGGAATAACTAAAACTATTATTTTATTATAAAGCCAAATTCGGTTTTAAATAGCTCCAAATTGATTTATTTCTAAGCTAAGGTGGGGATGGGTCGAAATAATCTCATCCAATAGAATTTAAAAATGTTTAGGTTCCTATTATAACCTTATCATTTAGATTTAACATTAAGTTAAATAATTTTACATTTACCATGTCTTCTTGTGTTCTTACACTATAAGGTTAATAAACTTACTATAACAAGCCACACGAACCCCAAGTTGTTTATTATTAATATTTATAACCTTATCTAAGTCATTTTTCCAAACCTTAGATTTTTAGGAATAAAATAAAAATTAATAATATAATATTTGTTTTAAAAACTATTTTATGTCAATTTTGACACTATTTAGTAATTGATTTTTGTGAAAATAATAACAGAATTATTAGTTCGAAAAAATTTAATTATATCAATAATAATATTTCATATTAACATATAAAATTATTGGAATTCATAAAAAGTCTGAAATTACATTTAATTGGGTTTTTATAACATCAATTATGTCAATATTTCATTAATAAGATAATTACTGCATCATCGTTGTGTCATAAATAAATTAAATTATTTAATGTCTAAAAATTAAAAATAAAATACCATTATGTAAGAAATTGTTTTATATTTCTAATGAATATTTATATTCGAATTTATATTTTCTATAACCCCATATTAAAAATGATTTACTTCTTAAACATTGAATTTAACTATTTTAACCCTTCTTTAAATAAATTAATAATAAATGTCCTAATCTAATCCAAGTGGGCCTAAATGGTCATATTTTATTCCTAAGGTTGATTTTGGTCGAATTACACTTATCCAATAGAATTATGACATGTGTTAGGGTAATAATAATATCATTTTTACCCTTAATTACCCTATTTACTTTTAACCGTGGTAAATAAAAGTAAAAAGTTACTATTCACCAAAAAATTATTTTCATCTCATTGAACCACATTTTAATTACTAACATAAACAGTGTCTCTCGGATTTTCAAAATTTCACTCACAGAAGCGGTAAAAATAAGTTTTATTAAAAATTCAGTTTATTAACTACCACTTAGTGGTTTCACTATTCATCAAAAAATAAAATTTCACAGAAAAATACCAAAATATCACCCTAGGATAATTTTAATATTCCGAATCCAAAAATGAAGTCCATTTTGAAAAATAAAATTTATAAAATTTCAAAAAGTTGTTATTACTACTCATAACGGCTAGTTTTAATAATATTTTTATAGCATATCATTGTTTAGTGAAACTCGGTATTGCGTACGACGCAAGCTATCGAGGAAGGTCGCAGTTGCGTGTAAAGCAAGCCAAGCTAGTGTTGTGTGCAGTGAATGTTTCCTTTGATGATTTATATAACATAAAAAAAATATTCCTCATAAAAGTCTCGGGTGTTACATTCTACCCCCTTAAAATAAATTTCTCCCTCGAAATTCGTCACTTTGTAACAAACAGATGAGGGTACCTCTCCCTCATCATATCCTCAAGCTCCCATGTATCTTCTTATAATTGGTGGTTCACCCATAAAACTTTCACCAAACGAGTGGTCTTGTTTTGTAGGACTTTTTCGCTAAGATCCAGAACATCTATCGGTTATTCTTCATATGAAAGATCTTTCTCCAGCGGTGCAACTTCTGAGCTGAGTACATGTGAAGGATCAGGTAGTACATTCTCAGTAGAGATACATGGAACACATTGTGAACTTGAGAGAGATTCAGTGGAAGTTCCAATCGGTAAGCTACCATTCCAACACGATCCAGTATTTCGAAAGGACCAATATATCTAGGGCTCAACTTCCCCTTCTTTCCAAATATCATGACCCTCATCCAGGGAGATATACGTAAGAACACTTTATCACCCACGTCAAACCCTAGGTCTTTTCTTCGGTTGTCGGCATAACGTTTTTGTCGACACTGAGCTAAACTTATGTGTTGTTGAATAGATATGACCTTTTCCTCCATCTCATCATCAAGATCAGGTCCTAATAGCTTTCTTTCCCCAACTTCATCCCAGGAAGTTGGAGTCCTGCATTTCATTCCATAGAGAGCTTCATAAGGAGCCATCTGAATACTGGAGTGAAAGCTATTATTATAAGAAAATTCCACCACATGTAGGTGTTGATCCCAGCCACCTTTGAAATCAATAGAGCAATATCTCAACATTTATTCTAGAATTTGAATTGGTCTCTCAAACTGACCGTCTGTCTGAGGATGATAAGCAGTGCTGAAACTCAACACTATATCCAGAGTATGATGAATACTTCTCTAGAACATAGAGGTAAATCTCGGATCCCGATCAGATATAATAGAAAGTGGTACTCCATGCAGTCTTAACACTTCCTTTACATATATCCTGTCAAGATGATCAAGAGAGAAATCCTCTCTAATAGCAATGATGTGTGCAGACTTTGTAAGACGATCAACTATGACCCAGATAGAATTATTTCCTTTGGATGTTTTAGAAAGTCCTGTGACAAAGTCCATAGTGATGTTTTCCCACTTCCATTTGGGTATGGGTAATGGTTGTAACATCCCCTTAGACTTCTGTCTCTATGCTTTAACTTGCTGACAAACCAAGCATCGAGAGACATATTCAGCAACATCTCTTTTCATGACATCCCACTAGAAGTACTCTTTCAGGTCCATATACATATTTGTGCTTCCAGAATGAATAGAGAATGAAGAACTATGAGCCTCATCCAGCAGCTCCTTCATTAATTTTGGGATGGGAGGAACACAAAGCTGATTCCTGAACTTTATTATCCCATCACAATCAAGGTTGAATTCAGGAATATTTCTCACCTTCTTTTGTAACTCAACGTCTTATTTCTATGCCCCTTTAATCATCAGATGTATAGATGGTTGAACATTCATTTGAGAAGGATATAATTTCCCCCCTTCCATTATAATTCCAAGATACACCTTTGTAAATCCATAAATATTGGATCTTTTTTTATCCTCATTATGGATAAAATGGCATGGTCTTGTCGACATAAGGCATCGGCCACCTTGTTTTCTTTCCCAGGGTGGTAATGGATTGAGCAGTCGTAATCCTTAATCATCTCTTACCATTTTCATTGGCACATATTCAGATCCTTTTGTGTGAAAATATACTTTAAACTTTTATGATCAATATAAATATCACACCTTTCACCATAAAGGTAATGCCTCCAAATCTTTAATGCAAAGATTACCGCAGCTAACTCCAAATCATGAGTTGGGTAACTTATCTCATTTATTTTCAACTGCCGTGAGGCATAAGATATGACCATATCATTTTGCATAAGAACACACCCCAATCCCTTATTAGATGCATCACTATAGATCACAAACCTTTCTCCACTACAGGGCAGTGTGAGCACAGGTGCACTGGATAACCTTCTTTTCAACTCCTTGAAATTCTCTTCACATTCCTCTGTCCAAACAAACTTAACTCCTTTCCGAGTCAACCTAGTGATTGGATTAGAAAATCGTGAAAAATCATTCCCAAATCGTCGATAATGTCCATCCCAACCATGAAAACATCAGATCTCGATTACTGTTGTTGGTCTCGACCATCTTTCGATAACCTCTGTTTTTGGTGGATCCATAGATATCCCCACTTTTGAGATTATGTGACCCAAAAATGAATCTTTTTGATGACAAAATTCACACTTGGTAAATTTGGTATAAAGCTTCTCCTTTCTCGGGGTCATCAATATAATTCTCAAGTGATCTTCATGTTATTCCTCGCCCTTTGAATAGACAAGAATATCATACATAAAGACTACCAAAAATTGATCAATATAGTCTCTAAAGAATCTATTTATCTGATCCATGAAGAAAGCAGGGCATTAGTCAGACCAAATGGCATCACTATAAATTCATAGTGTCCATACCTTGAACAGAATGTCATCTTTGGTATATCCTCCCTTTTGACCCATAATTGGTGATACCCTGAACGAAGATCAATCTTTGAAAAGTATTGAGCTCCGTGTAGTTGGTCAAATAAGTCATCAATGCGCGGGAGAGGGTATTTGTTCTTGATAGTGATCTTTTTTATGTTCTCGATAATCAATGCAGAGTCTCATTGAATCACCTTTCTTCTTAACAAATAGAACAGGTGCTCCCCAAGGTGACACACTAGGGCTTATGAATCCCTTATCAAGAATCTCTTGGAGTTGCTTCTTCAATTCCAGCAACTCAATTGGGGCCATTCTATACGGTGTCTTTGAAATAGGAAAAGCACCCAATACGAGTTCTATTGAAAACTCAACTTCACAATTTGGTGGAGGACCCAGGAATTCCTTTGGAAACACATCATCAAACTCCCGTACAATGTCCATATGATTAATTGTGAGTTTCTCACCAACCATTTGATATAAATAACCTTCATTAAGTGGAATCAAGTCCCATAAGATGGATGAAATTTCCACTGGAAGGTTATGTTCATCCTTGCATCGATAGACGATCATAGATTAATCTGGAATATGAAATGTGACTTCCCTTATTTGGAAATTGCTATGAGCTCCATATAAATAAAGACAATCCATGACAATAATCACATCAAATTATACTATAGGAAGGACCACACAATTTTCAGGAAGCACGTTCCCACAAACTTCAATCTGGGAAGAATTATAATCTTTTGATGCGACTGCTGTGCCATTAGGTGTTGTGACAGCTAACTCAACATCTAATTGTTGAGTTAATAAGGTGATACCCTTAGAAAATTATT
Source organism: Viscum album (assembly GCA_963277665.1). Lineage (NCBI taxonomy): Eukaryota > Viridiplantae > Streptophyta > Magnoliopsida > Santalales > Viscaceae > Viscum > Viscum album. The sequence continues at coordinate 1,720,559,593 of OY728130.1, forward strand.
CATAAATAAAAGAGTGGGTGGATCTAGAATCAAATAAAACATTTGATACTTTAGAGTGGATGGTAACTGTACCTTTCATCACATCCTTATCACACTCCACATCGCTGATAGAAATTACTTGTGACTTTCCTTTGTATTTAGCCTTAAGATTTTTTTGATGTCGATCATCATCAACAACCCTTGTATTAGGGAATTTATTGGCATAATGCCCCATCTCCTTGCACGTGAAACATTAAAGTTTAGTAGGTTCATTCTGTGTGTCCCTTCCTTTGTTTGCATCATTAGACATCTTCTTCCCATCATTGCGGCATTCAAATGCTCGATGACCTTCCATTCCACATTTGAAACATTTACTTGTCCCTTTAAGACAACTCCCTCCATGTTTCATTCCCCACTTTTAGCATAAGGGAATTCTCATCTTCTTTTCAGTGTTCTCTTTAGATTTTCCTTTGAATTCCATTATCCTCTTCTTATCAAACACATATGATTGATGGGTTACTCTAATCTCCATCTAAACTTTGAGAGACATCGAACGATTTCCTCATAGCTATTGAAGTCCCTTATGGCTAAGGCCCTTCAAAGACATGGTTTTACGCCACTAAAGAATCGATCGATCTCACTCTCATGTTGGATAATAATTCCAGAAGCGTACCTTGCAAGTCTTATAAAATATGCTTCATAGGTACCAACAGATTAATCATCCGTTTTCTATAGTTCAAGAAACTCTTTCTCCATTTTTGTTCAGAGAATATGAGGGAAGTACTTACTGAAAAATAAGTTCTTGAAATCATCCCATTCCATGGACTCAATTTCATCCATTTTCCTTGTATTCTTAATAAGATTCCACCATTGATCAGCATCGCCTTCCAAACGATACACTGCTAGGATGACTTTGTCATGTTCAGAACATTGAAGAACTGAAAATATATTTTCTGTAATACTAATCCATTGTTCAGCAACTAATGGATCAGTAGACCCGCTAAAAGAAGGTGGACACTGCCTCATAAATGATTCAACATAATGTTGCTCCTTCCATTGCTCGTTTGGAAGTCCTGCATGATTCATAGCTTGAGAAAGTTGTGTGAGCATGGTTACATGATTTTGCATTCCAGATCCCATAACATTTGGTTGCTCAGGGGGACAATAATTGCATTGCCCGTTGCATTCCGCATTAACACGGTTCCTTCAGGTTCCAGCCATTAACTAAAACCAAGAAGAATTGTGTGAGAAAAAATAATTATAATAGGAAAACGACACAATCATGAATAAAATTTCACACTTAAGGTCTTATCCTAGGTTATTCAAGGTCATTTATAAAACACTATGATTGTGTTCTATGCTTAGAATTATCCTTAGGGTTCTTACTAAGGATTTCAGATCCTAGTTTCCAAAGGATGACTATACATTTCCTCTGATGCCAAATATACCGCCCCATACATTACATACATTGTTAGTACTTCAAAATTGAAGCATACTTATTAAAACATATAACAAAATCACGAAAGGACTGTATAGGTATAATGTATTTAGAAACAGGGAAACATAAACAACTGGTTCATAAAGCGTCTACACTATCTCCCATTTATTTCATCATATCTATACTCCCTTTTGGAATATCTTACTTAATAACCTTCTCCCTGACCTGGGGAATGAAAACATACAAAAGGGTGAGCTCAAATGCTCAGTAAGGGTAAACAAAAGAAATATCAATCACATCATATTAATAAGAACAAAACATTTTGAAAATCATACCCTGCAAAAGAGATCACAATTTCATAACATGGGATAAATCATGGTAGTGAAATGTAATCACAATAATCATAACATAAAACATCAATCTTTGTGGCATACACACATAATCATAGAGAATCATTTCTTAGTAGTCAAGACTCATTGACAAGACTATCTTAGTGGACAACGTCTATTTCTGAACCGAGTTCACTCCTCGTTTCAGTCCTGTTTCATTGAACCGGTTTAACCTGCCGTTCCAGCCATGTATATCTCATGAGATATAAAATCATTACCCAATGAATTGGAGGGAGATATAGGTCCCACCCATCTCATAATGATACCATTATTATGTGTGCCACAAAATCATAAACCATACATCATAGCATACCCATGTAATGAAAATGGGAATCTTAAACATCGTGACATCATAAAACAATTCATATAAGATAAAGTAATTCATAAAAATAATTCCATCACAACATATTCAAATAAATGTAATAATAGGGATATAAACAGAACCCTTTATTATCATAGATAGAAAATAATTTTGATAAAGCACTTGAACTCCATTCTTGAGTAAAATATCATTTCTACTTCAAAAACACTTTTACTTTCTTAACATGTCAAAAAATTATAAACTAAAAGAAGTTGATTTAAAATAAACTTGAAATCTTGTAAAGGATGATTCTTGGAAATAATCTCTTAAAAATCCATTCATTCCGTATAATATAAAAAAACATTCTTCTGTTACTTTTGTTGGAAAAGTCAAAAAGTACCTCATACGAAAAACGACAAAAGATTCCTTTCATATCTTTCACTAAAAACTCACTGAAGGGTAAAATTTGATATAAAAAATTGTAGGTGGATGGAAATAATATTACATATTGAGGGAACATGGATGTGGATGATAAAATACACCCCATTAAATACCAAAGTATAAACAATCTCGGATAAAAATGAGATTGTGATATTTTCCATTACCTTAGGTCTGATTTGTTTCGTAAGTGTCCGAACCACCTGTATAATGATTTAAATAATTTTATTGACTTATTTCAAAATCATAACGATTTTAATGATATCATATATGGTCATATTATTATCTTCTTATTAGTAATATTTCATTACTACTTGTTATTCGAGTGTTTATTACTTTTTGTTCTTATGTGTGTTTTGTCGAATAAATTCTTATTTTTTTCTTTTTAGTTTATAGATACCTTATTTCCAGAATTTTATTAGTGTAATATATATCATATTAATTCATTAAAATCATTTATATAATCATTATTCAATGAAGATCATGTAGAACGAGTCGCATCACATCGTGGAGACAGTATTCCGTACGTACGCACGAGCGATGATATCGTTCCCATGATTGTGGAATTGTATTGGAGTGTATATATACTATTTCAGAATCAATATAACATTATAATAATCATATATAGTCATTATTTAAACCATTATACCCATCCAAGTAAGGTGGTGGTGGAAAATAGATTACACCACAGCGTGGAGACGATATTTCGTACGTACACACGCGCGATGATTTCATTTTCCGTAGGATGGATAGATGGTGAAATAGGACTGTTTCATAATTATAATAACATATCAGTATATGAGTGATACGGATTTTATTACTTCATAATGAAACAACTAATGAAGAAGAAGTGGAAGAAGAAATAATGATGAAAGAATCGGTAACATGCATTACCTCTTCTTTGAAGCGCTTCTTTATGACCTCATTTTTGGGGACTAAAATTGGTCTTTCAAGAATACCGGGACCTCTAGGATGTCTCTAGGGAAGTTGAGAGAAGAAATTGTTAGGGGTTGGCAGAGCATGAAGGCTCAAAGTGGTGTAAGGAAGAGAGGGAGGAGGTGCCCTTTTATAAGGGAGGAGAGGGGCACCTTTGGAATAACGAAAAATAATATTTTATTATAAAGCCAAATTCGGTTTTAAATTGCCCCAAATTGATTAATTTCGAAGCTAAGGATTTTCAGGGTCTAAATCCTCTCATCCAATAGAATTTAGACAAGTTTAGGATCCTATTTTAACCTTATCATTTAGATTTTACATTAAGTTAAATAATTTTACTTTTACCGTGTCATCTTGTGTTCTTAGACTATAAGGTTAATAAACATACTATAACAAGCCAAAAGAACCCAAAGTTGTTTATTATTAATATATATAGCCCTATCTATGTCATTTTACCGAACCTTATATTTTTAGGAATAATATAAAAATTAATAATATAATATTTTTAAAAAAAACTATTTTATGTCATTTTTTACACTATTTAGTAATTGATTTTTGTAAAAATCATAACAGAATGTTTAGTTCGCAAATATTTAGTTAAATCAATAATAACATGTCATATTAACATATAAAATTATTGAAATTCATAAAAAGTCTCAAATTACATTTATTTGGGCATTTATAACATCAATTATGTCAATATTTAATTAATAAGATAATTACTGCATTATCGTTGTGTCATAAATAAATTAAATTATTTAATATCTAAAAATTACAAATAAAATACCATTATGTAGGAAATTATTTATCTTTCTAATAAATATTTATAGTGGGATTTATCTTATGTATAACCCCATATTAAAAATGATTTACTTATTAAACTTTGATTTTAACTATTTTAACCCTTCTTTAAATAAATTAATTATAAAGGTCCTAATCTAATCCAAGTGGGACTAAATGGTCATATTTTATTCCTAATGTTTTTTTGGTCGAATTACACTTATAAAATAGAATTAGGACATGTCTTAGGATAATAATAATACCATTTTTACCCTTAATTACCAGATTTACTTTTAATCGTGGAAAATCGAAGTAAAATGTTACTATTCACCAAAAATTTGTTTCCTTCTCATTGAACCTCATTTTACATACTGAATCAACCGTGCCTCTCGGTTTTTTGAAATTCCACTCACAGAAGCAGTAAAATTATGTTTTATGAAAAACTCAATTTTTTGACTACCACTTAGTGGTTTCACTATTCATCAAAAATTGAATGTTTTAAAAAAAAAACCAAAATGTCACCCTAGGATAATTTTTATATTCCAAATCAAAAAATGAAGTCCATTTTGAAAAATAAAATTTATAAAATTTAAAAAAGTGGTTATTACTATTTATAACGGCTAGTTTTAATAATATTTTAATAGCATATTATTGTTTAGTGAAACTCCGTATTGCATACGACGCAAGCTATCGAGGAAGGCTGCGGTTGTGTTTAAAGCAAGCCAAGCTAGTGTTATGTGTAGTGAAATATTCCTTTGATTATTTATATAACATAAAAACAAAATATTCCTCATAAAAGTCTCGGGTGTGACAACGAAAAAGCGATTGAGGTAAAGCTGGAAGATCTTGTTCATGAGACTCATGAACACTGCTAGAGCGTTGGTTACGCCGAAAAGCATAACCAAGAACTCATAGTGGCCATACCAACACCTAAAGTTCATATTATACACATCCTCATTTCGAAATATGAGCTAGTGATAGCTTGATCTGAGGTCTATCTTCGAGAACCATCGAGTTCCCTTGAGCTGATCAAAGAGGTCGTCAATCCTCAAGAGAGGGTACATGTTCTTAATGGTCACCAGGTTCAGGCGATGGTAGTCGACACAGAGCATCATTCTCCCATCGGCCTTCATGGAAAATAGAATCGGGGATGCCTAGGGAGAAACACTAGGCGAGATGAATCACTTTCCCTACAGGTCCTCTAGCTGTACCCGCAGCTCACGAAGCTCAGTGGGACCCATTTTATATGCTGGTGTAGATATCAGTGTCGTCCTGTGGTACAAGTCAATTTTGAAGTCCACCTCTCTGTGAGGAGGTAATCCTGAAACATTTTCAGGGAAAATAACCACATACTGGTCCACCACTACATGGTAAATTAGACTCTCCACATCAACTGTTCTGGGGATAAGGTAAGAAAACTGGTAAGTGATCAGCTACACCCTTTTTCGAGTAAGAATGTCATGTGCCGCAATGATGCCCTTCTTTCTATTGAAGGTGAACATGGTCCCATCTATGTAGACACAACGCACTTTGCGCCTAATATAGTCAATCTGTGCATGGACAGTAGATAACTAGTCCATACCGAAGAAGATGTCATAAGGCCTCGATGCCACTATGAGGAAATACAAACTGAATCTCTCACCTCCTAGAGTAAGCTAACACTATCGTGACCTGGGAATAATCCTTGAGTCTGCTCCCATAAGAGTCTCTAGCCGTAAGGATCGAGCCAACGACTCTATCAGAATCTCGGATCTCCAAACAAGGGTTGTGGCTATGAAAGAATGATTGTCACCTGTGTCTATAAGAATTTCTTGTAAGGTGGAGTAGACAAAGATAGTAACTCAAATCATCTCCAGAGCGCCATGGTCATAAGCCTCGGGTTCTCGAAGCTGAGCTCTCCAATGTATGCCTGCTCCCTGTGGTAGGGGTGGTCCTCCTGGTGGTGGTTTGGAAAATTTCAAAATGTCGTCCACCACCAGCTACTCGACCAGCTCCTCTACCAAGTCAACATATTCCCTGCAGACTGCCATGATCAAATATCTACCTCTACCTGGGTGTTCCCTCATCTAACTACTGATCTTCTGTACAGCGGGTCAGACAGTCACGTGCCATGTGACCCTGCCCACCACATGAGTAGCACTGTATTCTCCTGGCATATAAGTCTCTACTCTGTGTGCCCACAAAATGGATCCTGAGTCATGCGGTCGACCACCTGTTGGTCTGGTCCTCTTGGACCACTGCGTCATCTATCTAATGCCGGCTACAGAAGACTTCATTGCATGTAAACTAGTAGTGGGTCTCGCTAATGGTGACTTCTTAGTAAGGAAACTCTCCATAAAGAGGGCTCTCTCTAACACCCCTGCCTACGTTAGGATTTTGAGGAAGATCATCAAGGCTCTGATATATTTCTTGAGCCCCTGCTCGAAGGTACGGGCCCTGAAAAATGGGTCTCGCACTATATCTGTGGAGTATCGCGAGAGGTTGGTGAACCTCGCCGAGTACTGTGCTAATGTCATACTACCCTACTATAGATGTAGTAGCTCTAGTATCCACTCTGCAAGAAGCGTGGTTGGTACACACTATGCACGGAACATGTACTCAAAGTCTGACTAGAGTAATGTCACCTCGTAATGGACCTGAAGTATCATGCTTCACCATATGTCTGATTCTTCCTGAAGAAGATTAACAGCAGGAATCACCATTTGGTATGCTGGTGTTCCTATCAGCCTAAAGACTCTCACCAGAGCCTCCATCCAATTATCAGATGCATGTGGTTCAGTCTCTCCGTGGAACCAGGGTGGCCTCTAGCACTGGAACTCATGCAATGCACTCAAGAAGCATGCATCGTCTAGTACTAGGGCTGGTGGAATTGGTGGACCAAAAGAAAGTGGTATCACTGGTGCCTCCACTGGTAAAGTGTCATGCTCCGAGTCCCCGTCTCTCGGTGGGATGTCAGAGCATATGACTCTCGGGGCTCTAACTGGTCATTCGCAGGGAGGAATCCTAAAATAAACAGATGGGAAATGGTCAAAAGATTTATACATGATGAGCAGACCTAGTAGAGCTGACATAATAATAGTTTTAAAGACAAGAATTCTATCTGTGTTTTCATTCACTAAAATGAAAATTAGTAGTCAGGGTCAAGGTGTATGGATACGTCGACCGCCTCACCAACACTGGACTCCCTGAAATGAAAACCACACTCTGTACCATTAACACTATTGCTTCACAGAAAATAAAGATCAAATTCCTATGATCTACAGTAGAACAGAGTCCCCTGATACCAATTTGTCATGACCTGTCCCTTGGGACCCGTATATTGACTACCCCAAGCTCACCATCCATAGGACAGGGGCTGGAGACTAGCACAAAAAGGCATAAACCCCAAAAATGGGATGGCATTGTCATTATAAAAGTGAACAAATACAATAGAGAACACAACTATAAGTAAAACACAATGTAAAAATGTATAAAAAAGAGTGTGCTAAATGTAAAGGTGTTAAAAATACAAGCCCAACAGTAAAGTACAATAAAACTAAAAATCTAGTACAACCGAAGAAAAAAGTAAAGTAGCTACTAGGTTGTCCTCTGGAAATCCCACCTTAAGGGTGGGTACAAATGGCCTCCTCAGCACCCCAAATCCAACTGTCTGCTCCGTGTACATCTCGCCGAGGGGTCCACATCCAGGTATAGTCCAGTTCTGCTACTCTCATCCCTGATCAGTGATATCTATCATTTGCAACAACACAACGAGGTACGAGCATAGCCCGTGCAGGGTGAGTATTACGATACTCAGTAGGGACGCCGAGACCCTCAAGGTCTCACATAATCCAAAAAGGATAATAAAAAGTACAGAGTCCACGAATAATCTTTACATAGGTATATTCCCATACATACACAGATGTTTTTTGGTAACCTATCTCAATCATGAGGAAAACATGAAGTCATTGACTTAGCTTAAACAAGGATTTTAGTAAACTATAAATGTACATATGATTTGTCATGAAGCTAGATCATCTTATTCTGTCAATAGACACTACTTCAGACCATACGGAGTCTGACCCACATAGGATCGATAAGTACTAACCTCCGTAATGACCCACACAGGATCTAACCAACACATGATCAGTATGAGCTAATCCACACCGGATTACTGGGCGCTGACCCACATAGGATCTGAACCACACATGATTAGTATGCACTAACCCACACAAGATCGTTGAGCACTGACGTCCCTATGATATGTCTCTAACCTCCACATCACTACCAGCCACTGGATTCTTCACACCTAGTGTGCTCGAGTTCCAAAGAATCTAACCTCGAGATATCAGTCATACCTCTACTTCCAATAAAATCCACTACGTAGTATCCCAACAGAATGCCATGTTGTAATGTTCTAATGCGACAAATAGTGCGTAAATCCTTCGCCCGATCTGTGAGTTATTGTATTTTCTGTTTGAGGGGACCATTTGGTTTTTAGGTTCAATCCAACCTGATTGTACTCCAACCATTTAAATAACTCAATTGGGGTATTGCAAAAGAAATATCTCGATCTATTATTTCGGTTGCCGCAAACTTATCGACGATCAGACACTCGTAGCCCAAGATGGGGGGTGAAAAGGTGTAAACTGGCCAAATGGGTCAGGGTCCGGTCCAACCCTGCTAGACTGACCCTGCCTGACTATGTTCGGATTGGGTTCTAACCAAGTCAATGGTTCTGATCCGGTTCATGAAAACAGTGTGGCCTGAGGGGGCAGACCAGCCTAAGGGCTGTGCGACCGAAGGCAACCCGACCGAAGGGCGGCTCGGCCGAGGGAAACCCGGCCGAGGGAAGCCCGAACGAATGAGGCCCGACTATAGGCGGCCCGAGGAACAGCCCTAGCAGCACCAATGGGGGAGACACGGACTCCCTGGAACCCTTACGACCTGTTGCTCCACGCCACCAGCAATCCTGAATGACTAGCCGCTCTGCACCACCGACACACTGCAACGGTGCCGCGCCCCTCCGCCACGGCCTACCATGGCTGTTTCCATCTTCTAGCCTCTGCGTGAGACAATGGTTTCATGCGCCTCCACCACATACCATTTTGGCCCCGACTATCCTTCCACGTGGCATGATGGTGATGCACCCTCTTGGCAACCCGGCGACTTTGGGTTACTGGTTCCTTCACGGCCGATCTGACGCCGGTCACGTTGCTCTGCCTCTATCTCATCAATCAAGAACAAATAAGTGGGAGGGTCAGTTCGTGTTCATGCGGTCCAAACCATCAACGTTACGTTGATAAAATTCAGCATATCTCTACCATCATTTGAACGACGAAGGTCAGGAATAAAACTCATACATAAAACAACTCAATTCCCCCTACCTCAAGTTCGGTGCTCGATGAAGGAGTCACGGAAGGCGGATGCCATTCCGTCAATTTCAGAGGAGGAAGAGCTCAGAGAAGACGAGTCGAGATGACGTCGTCGACGTACTTCGTGTGTGGTAGTGCTTCTCGTTCTTTCCCTATTTGATGAAGGAAGAAGATGGTCTTCGTCATTCTTCTGTGGGGAGGGGTGTTCTTCGTGTTCTTTGTGGAGAGGATGTAGTTCTCTCAATTCTTCCATGTTTCTCCGAGGCTCCACCAAAAGAGATTTTCCAACCAAAAATGAAATAATAGCATTGTCTATTATTTTATTGATGGAATTAATTCAAAAGAATTCAAAATGTGCCAATTAATTATGTGAATGAGTTGACACATTAATGAGAGGAAGGTGAAGAGGCTCCCCACTTAATTGGGGGTTCCAAGGGGTTAAAGGGGGTCATGAATTTAGTGTGGGACCCACCTTAATAATATCATCGAACGGGAGGTTATGATCGGGTGGGCCCCACCACCATAACCTTTCCTGGGATGTTAGGGTGTGGTGTCCCCCACCTCCAACCTCCCCTTGGAGTTTCAACCAACAAAATAAAAATAAAGTTAACACTTTATTTTTACTCAATTTAATTAAAAACCACCAAAATCTAACTTCCATTATCGATAGAATGCAACTGCGGTAAAGGTCTCACTAAGAAATTAAGGACACTGCAATTTCAATGGTACCCTCAGATTTCAATTCCGAGCACCGGTTCAAAAGATATATTATCCCGCTCTTACGTTTACAGAACATACACAAAAAAACTTCAGAAATTGATTCCAGGCACACCGGGCCTTGGAAACTAGCACCGTCAGAAACTGAAGACTCGTAAAATTCCGGTTTATTTTTGAAAAAATGATTCAACGAAATTTCTGGGTATTTAAAAGAAAATTATTTTTATATTATTTAATGTTTTAATGTGTTTTTTCAATGTCTAAATTATATTTCCCTCAGTAAACCATTTAAATGATTTTAAATATTTTTATATCTTTTCATTGTTATTATCCGAAAAAAGGATTTTTTAAATGTTTTAAAATTTTATTTTATATGAAATTTTACTTTCATTATGAATTGTATTAAATGGTCTTCAAAAATCAATTTCAGAATAGGAGGATATCATCTTCTGTAACTTATTCTTCATCGGAGAGATGTACCAAGGATAACATTCTTATTCTTCATTGAATGTAATAACATGATAATGTGTTTATGAATCCCACTTTTTTACATAGGTTACACCATGATAATATTCTAATGGAAACAAATTCATTTTTCATGTTATGAAATAATTAAATGTTGAAGTGATTATAAAACATGTCACTTTTCCGTAGGTTGTGATGTGGAAAAATGTTTATAAAACCCATTTCATTTCACGTGTTCTGATAAGTTGAATGTTTTCTAATATTTTGGAACAACTAAAAAATATTTAGTTATGATATTTTAGGAACCTATATCTCCATCTAATTAATTGGGTAATGATAAATGTTGTATTATTTAAAAGGGTACATGTGTGGATATCCCAGGTACAAAAATGAGGGTACATGGTTAGGATTCCCAATCCTAAAAAATATAGTAAATGTGTGGTTAGACAAATACCTATGATTTATCATGTGTGGTCATCCTAGGAAAGACATATAATGATTGTATTGGAGTGTATCCTTGACATAATATATTTAATTCTAACAAATATCTCAAAATTCAATATATTATTCCAATTCTATGCACTCATAGATCATTGTCTTTGATTTCTTTATCAATCATGTTTTATGAACTAAAACTATTTATCACATGAATCAAAATTATGATAATTTATATACATGTTAGGGTTTTCATGTTTTATGATCATGGGTTCATACCCTTGTGATCATGATATGCTATTTTATTTCCCTTTTTTACCATAAACGTGCATCTGATCATACAATATGATATGTTCCCTTTCCCTATGTTATAATGAAAATTTTTTATATAAATTTAATAAAGGGAATATATTTATGGGATACATTGAATATTTATCATGAATTTGGACGATTATTTTCCAAGTTTCCAAAGTCATTTTACTATTATGCTAATCATGCATCTGTTTGTCTAATGTAATGAATAATCATTTAAAAAAATATATTATCCATTAATTGCATGCCTATGATTATTTAATGGATGATTATAAACAAAAAATACTTGTATAATATGAATTAGACATATAAATATTTATTTTTTGGTTATAGATAATATAAAAATATATTAATCTAATTGATTAACAAAACACCAATGTATATTAAAAACACATAAAACAATCATGTTCGATTTCACTATTTAGGATAAAAACTCAAGTACAAGGGAAATGTAATTTAGAATTATATATAATTATAATTAATCAACTAATTAAACATTAATGTACATTTAGTGATGAAAATTAGGGAAATAATTAAATGAAAAACATGTATTATGAAATGATTTCAAAATGATCAAGATTATCCATACATAACTTAAAAAAATTAGTAATTACATAGTAATATAAAAATAAAGAATACAAAAAATTAATAATATATAATTTTTCGTATATATGTAATTCAAAAAGGTTACTATGATATCTATTTTGAAAAATTGTATTTTAGAATGCATTCAACTATATAGAGTAAACATTTCTAGTTTCATTATCTCAAATTTAGTTTTATGTGACTTATTTATTAATGTCACCCATGATAACTTTAATATGCTTTGATTATTGAATAATAAGTATATTTTAACCTATATATAGGGTTATAAGAGCTATATATTTTTAATTTATTTATTTTTCAATCAATTTAAAAGATACACCTCATGAATTAGTTTTTGTTCAAAATTTTACTCAATACATAATGTTTTCTTGGTCTTATATTCAACCCCATGAGAAATGTTTGTTATTTTTCACCATAAATTCATCAACTTTGTGTACCAACTAAACAATGTCATTCTAATTTCAAAATATATTCAATTTTTTTAATTTTTGTTTCATGATCTTCTACATGAGTTTCATTATTTACAACCTTACAAATTTTCTAAGGGTTTCATCAGCTCAATTTCTGATTCATTTGGTTTGAGTTTTCTAAATTATAATATTTAAGATTTAATTTTCCAAAAAATTCCAATAATTTGTATGATTCCTCATTTTCACATTAAAATTTACATCTTATAATCGATAATATCTTCCTTGATATATAGGTTTTTGGAATAAAAGTGTGACATAGGTATGGATAAAATGCATTCCTACTAATGAATCTTTTCTTCCATGTACATATTTTCCTTCCATTAAATGTTCTTTCTTATTTATTGTAATGATAATATGGTATATTTCATATTATTCCCATTAATTTATTAATATTTTATTAAAATAAAATTGCAAAACAATTTTTTTAATTTGTGTTTAAGAAAAAATGTATTTCAAAATATATAAAAATTTCTTCCATTACATAAAATTACAAACATATAATTACACCTTGATATTTTTCTAATAACCTTTATTTATATTAAATGATCCATTTTTAGATTTTATTTTCCAAATTTATATGTTTTCATTGTTTTTACTACACTATATATAATACAACTTTTGATAATTGCTTTAAACGTAATTTTTTATGATTAAATTAACAATGTTCAAAATCTTTTATTTTATATTTTTATCCTTGTAAGCAAATGTTTTGCCAAAAAAACTCACATTACATGTACTTTTATATTATATGAATGATATGGTATATCCACACCTTTTTCTTTCCTTATAATTCATTTTAAATCGGAGTAACTTTTATTCAAATGAGTTTCATTTTTAAATACATTAATTTCCATTTTATTGATTGAATGGTGTTTAAAAATATATTATAAACCATTTTATTATGGAGGATAATAAACTAACTATATACCATTTTTCTATATGGATTAAATACCATATGTAATGTTATATTTATTGAATGGTATTTTCCTTGAATGTTTCAAAATTTATTATGATACCTATTTATTTTACTTGGTATATCATGGTATGATCAATTATTGAATTAGAAAGATTTTAATATGTTATTAAATTTTAGAAATATATTAAAATAATTATTTTTCAGTGGTTCATTTATGATTTTTTTAAATATATGTCGAACATGTAAAGTCTTTGACACTGGTATCCATGGGTTAGTGGTTACATTGTTACCTTGGAATTGAATACAATGAATCACATCCAAAATGACTAAATTGTATATTGAGGTTTTAAATATACATAAATACAATAATTAGTCATTAATTCTTAAAAAATGAAATAAAAAATAGTATATTATTTAGAAATCCCATTATTAAATTTGGCATATCCCTGTATATGAATCACAAAACACATATTTTCATCTTGGGTAAAATAAAACTTATGAATGGAGTGAGATAAATTTCTTAGTATGGTTATTCATATAGTAGAAGATATAATGGTATAATAAGCATAAATAATATAGAATTATAAATACACGATTCAAAATTTATTTAAATAGTATCTTCAGAAAAATATAAATGTAATAAAGGATGAACATTTAAGCCATAAAACCAATCACATTTTCTGATAACATTTCTATAAATATTGTATGTAAATAAAATCATAGGTAGAGTATTACTTCATTTAATAAGGTTGGAATATATAATTGGTAACATGTAATACATATCATAAAAGCCTCATCAATTTCATTTGAAAATATCATCATCTTCTTGTGTCATGACATCTGAATAAATGTGAAAGGGGTATGAATAACCCAAGATAGTATGTTTCATGAGACATGAAAATGCATCGAAAAGATTTAAATTTACCATATTACCACTTAATAATTCCAACTCATTTGTCATATGAATAAATAATAAAATTAAAATAAAATTCCTTAAAAAATAAATAAATTTATCTACTGGAAAATTTTCTCATATGGAATATAAATACATTTTCCAATGAAACTAATCAGAAATAAGCCAATGAAAAATGATGAATGGTATACCGACCAAAATTATAAAAATAATATTGAATAAAGTATTTATCATATATACAAACATCATAAAGGGATTGGGGGAATATTCATTGAGAAAAATACCATTATATATTGGAAATAATGTTTATAATATACAATATGGAAACATAAAAAAGAAATCATTTTATTTTATTTGAAACATATAAATTTATATATAATACTCAATTAATAGAGGATTCATATTTATGAGAAATTCAAATCATTATTTATATGATAAAAAAACACCATTCCATAGTTTTATAAGAAATGATATAAAATGGCAAAAAGATTCCTTTAGGAACAATTCCTAAAAAGTCAAAAGGGTTTCAATGTGACTGAAAAAATTTAAGAATGTTATTAAAAAAAACTATTTTATTAGATTATTACAGGTAATTGAAATATTTTTTAGTTGATACAAAAGAATATACAATCCTGAATATTGATAATATAGTGAAATAAACTATTACAACTTGAGTTTTTTTTGAATTATAATCCCCATATAATAAAAAATATCATTTTAAAAATCAAATACAATGATTATAAATATATTATTGATAAAATATATCAATTATTCATTATATACCCCAAACAAATGAAATATTTGGTGAATATTAAATATGCATCACAGAAGTAAAAGTGAGAAGGGAAACCATTACCTGGGGTCCAACATCTATAGTACACATTAGAAACTATTATATAATAAATATATATTTATTATACAATAATTACATAACTATAAAATAATATATTATACTATATATGATTTACTTATAAATATTTATCATATTTTTTTGATAATTGTCTATAAAATTACTATTTTTGTGATATATTCTTGGTTCTTCAGGTATATTATTTTTTGGTATTTTTTACCCTTGTAAATTGATAATAGATCCATCATATCATTTTATTTATTTATTTTTTATAAATATCGTATATAAATATTAAATTTATCATTATATCAATCTATTAAATTGGTGATGACCATTGAATTATACCACTTTGTAAAGACGATTAACTATTCATATGCACGATTGATGTTTTTTCATTTTATAGGATGAACAATAGATAGAATATTGTTAGACCAAAAAAATAATAACATATCAGTATTTTGATTATAATTTTTTAATTTTAATATGGGTAAATCAAAATAATATAGAGTAGAATAATAATTAAAAATGAAATAGTTGGGAAAGAAAATTATATCTTATTTGGTAGTTTCTCCTTACTTGTTATATTTAGGGACCTATGGATGGAATTTTGAGAAAACAAAGACCTAGATAAAATATATAATGATTCTTGGTGGATAAATAATAATTATTTGGGAAATCGATATAGTTTAATTAGGTTTCCTTTTATAGTTGATGTGATGGTCACTTTTGGTATTTCATAAAATATTAAATTAATATATGTTAATTTTTATCAAAAAAATTACTCCATATATATAATATTAAAATGTACCATGGATATAATTCTTTATCGTATCATGTTATAAAATTTGGAACTGTTTTGGATTTAATTTTACCCTTATCTTTTAGTTTTAACTCGGGTTAACTCTATTGGTAATTACCATACTATTGAAATCATCTACCCTCTAAGGCTCTGTAATGTTTCTATAAAATTGAAGAAAAATAAATAGATTGAACTTACTAGATTTCATTAACTATATGAATTTTATTTCCCTTAATATAATAATTTTATGATCTATAAATAATTTAATAAAATTTAATTTTTATAAAATATTAATAATGTAAGAAATATAATAATTCATTTATTTTGACCACATTAACATAAGATAAAAAACACATTAGAATAAAATGTATCGAAAAAACAATTTTATGCAATATTTATCCATGCAATTCTTGGGAAATAATAATTATTTCAATGTAAACAATTTTTTTTTTATTTTAATATAATTGAATTTATTTTTCCATAATTTAAAAACTACTCCATTAATGTTGTGTAAGAATTTAAGGAAATTGTATCATCACCAAAAATTAAAAAAAAATTACCATTATGATTTTAAATCAATTATCTATAAAAATATTATTTATTATAGAACATTTTTAAAATTTCTCAGTATTAAAAAAACATTAATATAGATAGAAGTAAATTTTAATTTTTGACTTTATCTCAGATAAATATCATAAGGGTCAAACTCATGTAATGATCCAAATTGTTAATTCTATATGTTTACTTATGACTTTTCCCATTCGATTATGTTATTAAAATCACAAAAAAAATTCATAAGGATGTTTATCCTTCTCTAAAAATTATTTTCTTATGGAAATAATTCTCTCTCTTATAAATTTTTTTTCATACCCTTGGTTTCAATTTCTTATTTAATATCTTCTCATACCAAGTCTGAACTTATTTTTCTGAAGACTGAAAATATGATCCTTACCTAACATTGAACCCTAAAGTTTTTTAGACTCTAAATTCACTAAAATTTAGATTCAAAATTATCTAAATTTCCTACTCTGAATTCTATGAAATTTAAACACCAAATTCTTTTCAATTGAGACTCAAAATTCTCTAAAATTCAGTCTCTGCGTTGCTCAAAATTCAATCTATGAATTCCATAGATTTCAGACTCTGAATATCCATTATTCCATAATCCAATTATTTATATTTTTATACATCGATTTATAATTAATTTTGAACGATATTAAAAAAAATTTCTTATAATTTCCTCATTTACATAAATTATCATTTCAATTTATCAGATCGTAAGCATTTAAATTTTTATTAATATTATTTTTTTCTTATACTCGATATACACTATCATATTTTCTTATAAAAAAATGTTCTGTTATCTATTTTAATCAACGGTTATCTGAGTGACTTATATTCAGGTCCCTCGAAAATTCAAGTAAAAATTTGACTGTTGGATGTGGAGATGAACATTGGTATTTTTCCCAATAAATAAAAAATAAATTTGAATATTTCTACCTTGTGTGTTCTGTGATCATTTTTTTCAGGTAGGAACATCTTTTTAAGCATGTTTAATGCAACTATGCTTTTTGTTGTGTACAATCGAGTGATTCCTGGGAATGAAATATAGAGGTTCTGACTACCATAAAGATAATGGGATTGTGGGGATAATAAGATAGACTATGATATTCTTTTAGATGTCATAACCTGGTGTAGGTAAGAAATACATTCATGAATGTGTAAATCAAAGGACCTTTATCCACAGTTTTTAGATACCCTTATCATTGAGTTAAAATAATTCATTGTTGTTTATTTTTTTGTTACATGTTTTATTTTCACTACAATTTTCTTGAATAAAAAAATTATAACATTAATATACATTATAATACTTGTATACACTGATATAATATTATTATATATTATTTAAGGAAGAATAATTCCCTAAGAAAATTTTTCTTATGTTTCTTTATGATAAACATGATAATGTTTAATGTCTTTATAATTGGACCACATCCCTTCCAATTATCCTTTTCTCTTTAACCAAGGAGGGTTTTTCGAATTCACCTTTTTTAAGTTGGTTAAACATTGATGTCCTTTTAGGATGAAATGGGAAAATTTTTAAACAAACAATTCACCCCCTCTCTTTGAATTGAGGGTCTACATATGTATTTTGATAAAACAATTGTTATCAAATGTTGTATCTTAAATACATATACTATCATATAATTTTTCGTACTAATATTTTCTTTCATATCATTAATTGTTCAAGTTTCTCATAACTATTTTTATTATAAAATATATTACTACTAATTGTTTTTGTGGAAAATATATTTTATATTTTATCATAGATGGATGGAATGAATGTTAGATATATCAACAATTTAAATCCTACCAAACAACCAATTATTGACTTTAATGATTATGAATACTAGAGATATAGGAAAATGACGTTTGTTATTAATAGTGGAGTGGAAACAATTTTCACGCTCACTGAAGAATACAAGATTCCAGACCTAAAAATCAAAACCATCACAAATCAGAGAAAAATTATAATTTTAAATACATTATAGGGTATTCCATAAAATTTTTTGTTCCATGACTGGGAATATCTACATTAAAATATCATATTGTAAAACATCTAATAGTATTTTGATGAAACATATAGTTACACACTTTGGAAATTTAAAAGTGAAAAAATATAGAAGAGCTATGATCAGATTAGAATATCATGGATTTTTATTTCATTATAGAGAACCAGTTTGAAAAGTGGATCAATGATTTATGACTATCGTTAACAATCTTCAATATATGGGAGAAATAGGAATTTATTATAATGTTCTTATGTAATAGATATTGATATTATTCCCAATGAGTGGAAATTGAAGAGGAATGTTATAGATGAGAAAACGAATGTATCTAATACCACTCTTTATGATTTATTTATAACCCTTATTCAGAATTATACAAGAATATAGAAATATTATAATATCAACAATAAGAATAATGGTAATTGATGTGTTTATTTCACTAATACATCTGAAGAAAAGACTCTATAAAGTGTAAATAGATCTAAAGATATGAAAGTTGTGGTTATATTTGATTCAAGTGGTCATGATTAATCTGATAATGAATGAGACAATTTTGTTCGAAGGATGAACTAGTTTTTTGGAAAGAAAATTTTCAATATAGATATAAGAATAAATACAGAAAGGAAAAGAATGATTATGAAGTAACTTTTAATGAATGAAAAAGGGTTGGACATATCAGACCTCATTGTCCTATTCTAAATAGAAATGACTTAAAGGATAATCATTCTAGAAGGAAGATAAAGATGTTCTACAATTACAAGGATATGAATATATTCAAGGTTAATGAAATGTGGGGTTCTAGTGGTGGTGACACATAAGATGAATCTCTGAAATAAGAATCTTCTAGACAAATGAATATTTTTTTACAGACAGATTTCCTATTTAAAATCATTATCATATGGATAAGGTACACAATGCTGAATCCTTAACAAAAATTTATTTAAATGAAAACTTACCTAATGAAGAATATTTTGATTATTCATATGAACAATCTTCCCGCTCATAATATAATTACTTAACATCATTTTAATAAGTTTCTAAATATTCTATATTACAAGAAAATGATAACTTAAAGATAAAAAATAAGATATTGAAAAAAAATTCGAGATTTTATATTTTAAGAACAAATGTATCAGATCTTTTAATTGATTTCGATAAGAAAACCTATTGATTTTGAAAATATATCTAAAAAACATAAGAAAGATAATTCTAAGAAAGATGAACTTTCTAAGAATATTCAAAATGTTGTTTCTTAGAAAAACATTTTAGAGTATAACGAAAACAACAATAATAATGACTGTGAGGATATGAATTCAGTAGTTATACTAAACTTCTAAATTTTTTCCACAAACACATTTTTATCAAATTTCAATTCTGGAAGGAAATAATTTGGTTTAATGTATACACAACTTCTTCCTCTTAGAACGTGACCATGATTTGGTTACACTCACTCAAAACCTATTTTTATTCATAAATATTTTTTCCCCAAAATGATCCATTTTCACTAAGTATCAATGTGGTAGACATTAAGAGAAAAGAAATTATTTATATAAAACCCTAATCCTAGGTTTTAATAAAGCTGAATTTCCTAAAATAATGTATATACTAATAATTTTACCTTCTATCAAATCCGGATCCAAGAATATTTGTATTCCGAATGTATAAATATTTTATTTTCAATAATGTAAATGATGTTCTAACAAAAATAAATACTACATGGAAAGTGGATGTTCCTATCACTTGAGTGTATTAACTTCTTTGAAAAGATTATCAGGATGAATGGTGGAAAATTTACTTTCATAAATAATTCTTGGTGAGAAATTTTTGTTATAGGTACAATTTTTCTTCATGGAAAAGAATTAATTTGAATTTTTTTATTTGATAATGGTCGTAATCAAAACCATATAAACATAATCCAAATACATGCTGAAGGTTACATTGTAAATTTTAGGAATTATAAATTCTTAGAACACAATTCCAAGGAAATTTTTATCTCTCTACCCATATGCATAAGAATGTTTATACACTGAACATAAAAGACCTTCGAAGACATGATATACCTTTCCATAGTACAATGGAAGATAATTCATGGTTATGGTATAGAATAATAGGACTCAGTAATCTTAGGAACATATGTAAACTCCCAAATAATATACTTCTTAAGAATCTACCAGATATTAGAATTGATTCTTCAAAATATTTTGATCTTTTTCAATATGGTAAGAAACAAAATTCAATATTAAAATCAATTTGTTTAGTATCAACTTCTGATGCATTACTACTACTACATATGTATCTTTTCTGTGTAACAAAAACTGTATGTATTGGACCAAATACTAAGTATTTTTTATAGTTTATGATTACTCAATATTTACTTGGGTGTATTTTTGAGAAATGAAATATGAATACTTTTATTATTTTAAATATTTTTCATCCAATGATAAAAATGAAAAACCTTACATTGATATCTATTCATAGTGAAAATGGAGGATAATTATGAACATCATATTTTGAATTTGTTTGTAGAAATAATGGAATTATTCATGACATCTCCTCTCTAAGAAAAATATAATAATATTGTGTTGTTAAATGGTGAAATTGAATTCATCAAGAGATAATTAGAACTAGTCTTAGTGAATATTATATAGTTAAAAAAATTTGAGAAGATGAAGTTAGTATTGGTTGTTATACTATAAATTGAGTTTTAATAATAAATTTTCTTAAGAAACACCCTATTAATTGTGGATTGGTCAAAACCAAAAGTTTTATACAAAAAACTATTTGGATGAAAATTATCAACCTTGAATAATTAGTGTAACTTGCCGAAATTCATACCGAAATCCAATGACGGTATTTTCTTAGTTTATTGCACCACTTCTAAGGGTTATAGAGTTTTTTACAAAACTTCATGTACTGTTGAAGAAATGGGGAATGTTAAATTTGATGAATATGATCATTTTCTTAAAAAATAGCAGCCTACATATTATGATTTGTTTTCAATAACATATTATCATCCATTGATGGATGATTATTCTGATAAAAAAATTACTAAATAAAATATTTCTCATCTATTTAAATAAGAATATTTTATTTCATTATTTTAATGAACAGGTTTTGAAAACCCCAAATTAGTTGTTTCATAAGAGTCAAACTAGTCATAGAATCATTGGTAATGTAAATAAAGTTTTATGAATTAGATTTTCTATAACAAATCTAGTATAACATCAATAATTTCATTCCCAATTATCACATAAAAGTACAGATGAATCTTTAGGTGATGATGATTGTATTAAAGCTATACAATATGAATTATATGAATTTGAAAGAAAAAAACTCTTTATGACTTTTGAAAGATGAAAGGAAACTTCTGTTATAGGTGTACAATTTGTATAAGAAATAAATTTGATGAAAATAGATTCATTTAAAAAAATAAAAAAGATTAGTTTCTAATGGATATAGTCAAAAATAAGGAATAGTCCATGAAGAAACCTACACACTTGTAACCAGACTTGAATCTATCCGAATTCCTGTAGCCTTTGTAGTATTTTATAATTTCAAACCTTTTCAAATGGATGTGAAGAGTGATTTCCATAATGGATATCTTCGGTAGGAAGTTTATGCTAAAAACCTCATGGTTTTGAAGACAAATAAAATCCTAAACATGTTTTCAAACTTACCAATGATTTATATGGATATATAGAAGCCCCTAGAGCCTTGTATGACATATTTAAATGTTTTTAAAAAAACATTTATATAAAGGGAACTGTTGATCCAACAGTTTTTATAAAGAATGATATGAAAAAAATATTCTATATTTCGAATTTATGTTGATGAAATTATATTCTAATCAAATCAAAAATCAGTAATTGATTAATTTCGTAATCTTTTGGAATCTGAATTTGAAATGAGTATAATGGGTGGGTTATCATTTTTCCCTAATTTTCATATTTATCAAAAACCATAAGTAACCTACATATCTCAAAATAAGTATATAAATGATATTATTAAAAATTATGGATATGAAAACATAGAAACAATAAGTATTCTTATATATAGATAAAATTACCTTAATCTTAATGAAGATGGGAAAATAGTAGATCAAACAACTTTTAGAGGTATGATATGAAGTATAAAATGCATATCAACCAGTCATGTAGAATTAATGTTTTCATTATTCTTATGTGTAAGATATCAATCAAATATAATGGAATATCATTTAAAATCAGTAAATATAATATTTCTCTATTTAAAGGGAACCATGGATTTAATATTTTTATACTTTTCTATATATGATTTTGTTTTAATATATTTTTTCAGGTGTTGATTTTTGTGGACGTATAATGGATAAGAAATGTACATCCAAATATTGTAATTTATTAGGAGGTTCCTTATATTCTTTTTCATGCATGAAGAAACACTCAGTATAACTTTCCACTACTGAATCTAAATATTTAGCACTTGGAAGTTATTGTGCACAAGTGTTGTGGATGCAATACACATGCACAGACAAAAGCATGATTTTTACCAAAATTAGGATATTTTGTGATATTAAAAATTCCATGTCCCAAAGAAAACCATATGCTCATCACTCTCATGAAAATAACATAGTTATTTGGCACCACTATCTTTGGGATCAAACACTTAAAAGTGATATTATTCTTCAATTTGTCAGAATTCAAGATAAACACACTTACATTTTTAAAAAATATATACCCTCTGATAGATTTGAATATATTAAAAATATAATAATTATAAATTTAAGTTTATCATTCATATTTACTATATTATTAAACATATCTCCTTACATTAATAAAATCTTTTTTATAGGGGATAAATTTGATTATTCTTTAAAAATATTACATCCCTTAATGAATTATTTGGAAAATAATTTTTTTCCTTTACATAATAACTATTTCGGAACCTAATATTTATCTCTTCCTTAGTAATTTGTTCGGAACCTAAACTTTTTTATTTCCTTCTTAAGAATTTAATGAAACTATTTTTATTAAGAAGAAACAAAAAAATACTGACAATTTATTCTAAGAAATCTGGTAGGTATTTTCCTTGTACAAATATTTATAATTGTATTTTTTACATTATGATATTTCTATCTTGTTTTACGAAAACACTATCAGAATCACATTCATTAAATCCTATGTTTCCTTAAACCACAAATCTTTTAGAATAATCATATACTTATTTTTCTTTGATGTCAACTGTCAGATAATATCAGTTTTATATCAAATGTTTGATTGATTCAAGAATTCCAACCATTACCACAAATCCTATATAATGGCCCCCTATATTCACGGGCCATATCTGGGTTTCCATTGTTTTTACGCCTAAGATCTATGTCCCTTCAAATCATTTCGTCATATTTCACAGTTTCCTTACATTCCGGATGTCTCTTGATGATTTTTCAAAAAAATTAGATGGCCTCAAACAAGGACACAATGGTTGTAAAATTTATAGATAAAGGTTGGTCGAACCAAATTTCATTATGTAATATGATTTTGTGATTTCTAAAGTTATAAATAATAATAGTTGGGAATGTTTTTGTTTAGCCGAGGCAATGAATCCTGATCCGGATTATACAGATCTTCTTATTAAATTTTACGATAAATTATTTTTTTATGAACAAGGAGGAATATATTATTTTCATTCAAGAGATATGGGAAGAGTTACTATTTATCATTCAATAAAGTAACTATTATATTAGATATTACTCATGAAGGTGAAGCAATACTTTTCTATCACATGTTTCTATACAATGTTGGAAGTTTTCAGAAGGTTAATGAAATTTAGTGCCACGAAAATAAAGTATTTATGTCACCGAAGATCAAGACCCATAAAACCAACTACCTATTTTTAGATTATTGGATGCAAGGAATTTTCATTCTAACAAATGGAGACAATGATTCCCTCATAAAGTGTGATATTTTAATGATTAAATTTATTAGTGAATCTATGAAAAGTAAACCTTATCATGTATATTCTCCTTATCATCAGCAATATCATGAATGTAACCCTCATGTCTCAAATAATTATGTATCCAAAAATCCATTCAAATATCGTTTTATTTTGTTTAAAATCCATCAAAATTCCTTACT
This sequence comes from Viscum album, assembly GCA_963277665.1. NCBI lineage: Eukaryota > Viridiplantae > Streptophyta > Magnoliopsida > Santalales > Viscaceae > Viscum > Viscum album. Next base: position 1,720,584,371 of record OY728130.1, read on the forward strand.
GTTCAAAAACCAGAACATTTTAGATTATTATGATGTGTGATGATACACAAAGAATGATGAATATCTGTTTCAGTATTATTCCGTGAGAGTAATATGATCATTCTGTAATTGAAATTCATGTTATGGGAATGAAGGTGGAATTAGGAAAAACATACAATAAAACTATGAAGAAGAATAAAGAGAAATAACTAGAATCAAAATAAAAAGCGCCTAGTCTAGAAACTCAATCAAATCCACCCTAACCAAAGAAGAAAAATACCTTTCATGATGAATTGGTAGCTATGTAGATAGAACATAAGAAGAAGAATAAGTATTAGAAGATCCATGTTTTTTATATACCATAATAAGGATGAGGACATAATGAATTAGGTAGCATATGATCCTGATAAGAATGAAAAAGAAAATAAGATGAAGAAAATGTTTCTAGATAATGAACTTTTCCATGATTTGATTAAATACACAGAGAATGAATATGAACAAATCTTGGAACCAAAATCCTTATTACAATAGTCAATTACAATAAAATCAAAAGGAATGAAATTTTCAATTATGGAACCTTTTATCAAAGAAAAAGTTTCAGAGCAAGAGAAAGAACAGGAATAAGAAATAAGAGTAAGAGTAAGAGGAAATTGATGTGTTATAAATATGGTGTATAAAACCCAATAGAAAAAATGTCCTTTGGAGAATTTTTCGATAAAAAAACCCCATGTTGAATCAATAAAAATAATACCAGAAATGAAAACATGATGATGCACATTAAGAGATTAATAAACCTATTGATTATGAAATAAAAAATTATGATTTTATTCATCTTTAAGATACTAAGAAAGGTGTTGATAAAGATGATGTGGGTGGCGATAATATAATCTAAGCCTCTACTATTTATCAAGTGACTTCGAAAGTCAAGAAGGTAATCTCTAGAGATGAAAAAAGAAAAAAAGTGGTTTCTTATTCCCATGGAAATGATTTGGTTTTGGAATATAATAATTTTATTTGGAACATCCATGAGGAGTGTTGAAGAGAAAGATAATGTTTCCTTGGCAGTAACAGAACCTTCATCCGAATATTCGTCTCTTATTGCATATGATTTTTCTGTTCAATCAAAGAAAAATCTAGTGAACACTATTCTCTTATTTTTATTTATTTATTTGATATTTCAGATGCTTCATAATACTATCAATCAAAATGAGTAATCATGCTTATAGAAATTTATATGATGCTTGAAGTGGAATTTAGATCTTTTCACAATAGTTATGATTCTCATGTGAGATCATTCATGAATTTAACCAAATGTACTAGGTCAATAATTGAGGATATGAGAATCATGAATGATTTTCATGATTCAATAAATGATTATTTTGTTATGTTAGATGAAACCATAAGTAACCTTAAAAATGTTTTTCAGTAAATAAAAACCAAGATCATGTTGAAAAGATTCAAGAGGATGGTGATCTGAATGGAAAGGTGAATTCAATTTCTCTCAATTTGGAAAGGGAAAGAAAACAAATGTAAGAGTTGGAAGAAAATATGAAACATAAATAAGGGGTGGTAATGTCTCAAGACAAAATTATTATGTCTCAAGAAGTAAGATTCAATTTCCTTGAGAATATTAATTAGGAGAAGGATCAGTTGATCAAAAAATTTGTAGATGATCAAAAAGTGGAGATGAATCTGAATTCCGCCATAAAAATATTGATTACAAATGAAAAAAGGATGACTGATTTCATTAAATCTGATATTTTTTTGTATTATCAATGTATATTTTTTCAATGATAATAATATTTCGTACTACTTTGATTGTTCTTCTATGTGTATTTTTTACTTTTTAGGTAAAACATTTTTTCATTCCCTCCATTCCATGTATTCTATTTTGATAAATTGTTTATGCTTTTAGAAAAGGGGGATATTGTTAATTCAATATGTTTCCTTATGTTATTTTTCATTCCATTATATTTTGAAAATCAAAAACATGTTTCTTACGAAAAATTATCCTTCTCTAAAAATTAATTTCATATGGAAAAATTTCATTCTCTAAGAAAATATTTATACATACCCTTGGTTTCAATGTCCTATTTAATGTCTTATAAAACTAAGTCTAACCATTTTTTTATAAGACAAGAAATCAGATACTTACCTAACATAACACCCTACAGTTTCATAGACTCTGAATTATCTAAAATGCAGATTAAGAATTTTCTAAAAATCAGTCGTCTAATTCTGAAAAATTCAGACTCTAAATTCTCAGAAATTCATACTATGAATTATATGTAATTGAGACTCTAAATTCCTCATAATTAAAAATCCAAATTACTTAAAATTTTGACTCCGAATTATCCAGAATTCAAAATCTGAATATCAATTATTATAGAATTTAATTGATCATATTTTTAAACTTTGACTGTTAATTCCTTAATAACTTGATTAAATATTTTTTTACATTTACCACATTTCATTATAGTATTGTTTCATTTCATCGGATCCTAAGAAATGATATTTTTTCTTAAGCATATTTATTTTCTTACACATGACAGAGTCTATCATAATTTCTTATATAATATAATGTAATGAATTTTTTTAACTAACTGTTAACTGAGTGAACCCTGTTGAGGTCCCTCTGAAATTGAAGGGAAAATATGACTGTTGAGGTGGAGACGACCGTTAAAATTTTTCTTATAAATACGCCATCAATTATAATATGTCGATAAATATAGAGATTACAAGTTTTTAGGTTGTGAAATTATTTCTAGGGATATAGACTATTGTTCCTTGTTCAATTTGTGATCATCTTGTTTAGCCAGGATGAACTTGTACATCCTGCATACTGCGACTCTGGTTGTTGTTGTATATAATCGAGGGCTTCTGGGGATAAGAAGATATAGGTTCTGAAAAACACCATGATCGATGTATTTTAGCGATAACATGATTGAATCTGATATTTTTATAAATGGATTACACTGGTTTGGGTCCAAAATATTTTCTTTAATGCATAAATCAATGGACCTTTATCCAAAAATTTTTGAGACCATTATCTTTGGGTTAAAATATATCTTACTTGTTTATTTGTTTTTCTACATGTTTTATTTCTACTAAAATTATGTTAAAAAATAAAATATAGCATTCCTATACATTCTTATACTTGTATAATCAAATAAATAATATTCTATTTTCATTAAGGTAGAATCTTTCCCTATGATAAACTTACTTATGTTTCTTTAATATAAACATATTTTTGTTTATGTTATTTATAATTGGTTATGGGACCTTAAAATTATCCATTTTTTTATAACCAAAGGGGATTTCAAAAATAACCTTGATTATATTTGTTAAATATAGATGTTCTTTTGGGAACGAAATAGAATGTTTTTAAAATTATAATTCACACCTATTGTAATAAATCATCTACATCTATACTTTTGTCCTAAAAAATTGTTATATATTCTACGTTGTATTTTTTAGGCTGAAACAAACTCATAAACTATAATTAATAAATAAAACATGGGTAATTTGTTGTCCTTATCATTTTACATTTAACACTAATTACCCAATTTATCCTTTATCATCAGAAAAATATTACTATGGACTCTATTCAGAATGACCAACAATAAAAGTTATATATTTATTAAATATTGACTTCATAAGAATAAATATCGTATCTAATTTTAAATCTTAAATATCATTGAGAGATTTAATTTTATTTAATGGTTATAATCAAAATGCATCGAAAGTTTTTTTTAGAAAAAAAATTTATATTTTGTGTAATTTTTTTTAAAAAATTTAACATTAAAATATACCAAATGAATGTAATTTAATTATTAATAATATAATATAAATAATATGACTATAAAAGTATTTTTAATTAAAAAATATTTCTTTGATATTTCATGAACAAAAAATGTAGTTTTAAATAATAAGAATTATTTTTAACTATTAACTAAAACAATTATTTTCAAATAAATATTGAAAAAAACACTAAAATAAATTTTAAATGATCATTAAAAAAATTAATATAATTTTATGAAATATATTTTTAAAATTTTGAAAATTTTATTTATATTATTTTTTCATAAAATAAAATAAAAAAATTTAATAAGACATTAAAAATCATACTGTTTATTACCTATGAATTAATCAATAAATTTGAATAGACTAAGAAAATATTATATATAGATCATAATATATTAATTCATAGTCATACCTACCAATTGAACATAATATTTTATAATAGTTGTGTTATAATATTTTAATAATATATATTGGGTTTTTATGCTCGGTGTTACATTATTTATGAACCATTATGCATAGATTTATTTTAAATTATATGGGTTGAATACACAACATCGTATTGAAGAAATCAAGTTTATTTTTAAATAGTCATACCAAAAAATTTTGGAATGTTAAATTATTTCCTTATTTAAAAAAAAATTCCTTTATAATTTCTATAATTACACCTCCTAAATAGATTTTGGTAGTTATTATTCATAAATTTTTCATGTTGCCATGTTTTATATTCTATCCTATGATTTTCCCAATATAGCTTTTCCAACCAAGTTATTTGATTCCTCAATTCCTGTTTTCTAGTTTCCATAATTTGGATTGGATCATCATAAATAGATTGATCAGGTTGAAATTATACATCATCAGAGGTGAACATATGAAATGGTTCTAACATGTACATAATGAAAAATTACATATAAAACACATCATGTGAATTATAAAAGATAAGTTGAATTATAAAATATAAATCCATAAATAAAATTATTTATAAAATTTCAGTAGATATGATGTACTTAGTTTTCATTTTCCCATTAATACAGAAATCTGTGGAAAAATTAATTAGAGATCCATTATATAAAAAATTTCATAATACTTGAAATTATATGTTTTCTACTCATTTTCTATCATACATATTCTACCTATGTTTAAATACTTCAATATTGGTTTGAATAATATTTAGCAGTTATATTTTCTCATCCAAAAGTTATGGTGATAAAATCTTCCTTTCACCAACATTATCAAAACATTTTGGAGTATGACATCACTTTTCCTATAATTAATAATACCACACAATTTGAATAACTAAATGAAATCAATTTTTATAGGTGAACTCTACCAAAGGTAATTACTTATCCCACATATGTTTTATGTCATTTTTTCACAACCTCACCATGTGTTATAGTGTTTGTATAATATGTTTTGACTACCCATCATTTTGAATATGATAAGAAGTTATTAGATTCATCATGATATCATGATCTATCTATAATTTTTTTAATAATTTTTTTGTAAATAAAGGATCATATTTAGAAAAAAATTGAAAAATTCATGGAATAATGTATAAATACATTATTAAAATGTAGTCGTTTGAATAACTAAATTGATAAACATTCTATTATTGTGAGGGTATTTTGAAAATTATTAATAGGATCAATAATAACCCATATGACATCATTTTTTCTAGGATGTTTTTTGTAATCCAATGAAATAGTCCATAGTAATTTCATCCCATTTATGCATCAGAGAAGTAATTGGTTTCATAAATACTCTAGGATTATTCCTCACATCCTTCACTTATTGAATGACTTAACATCCTAACACATAATTAATAATTTACAACTTAATATTAAATGATAAATGATATTTTATATGATGGCTTCTACTTTCCCATCATTTAGTGATTTAATTTTATTTGTAATATTCTCATCATCAATTTGAGAAAATGTTATCATTTCAAACAAATATTGTCTAGAAATATTTTAAAATATTATTTTTTATCCCCTTACTTAATAATTCCAAAATCTATTTTTACCACATGAATGAATATAAGATCATTTTAAATAATCATTTTGGTTTAAATTCTGTGGTCCATCCTTATCAACAAATCCTCTATATTATTTTTCTTTCTTATTTCATGTTTTATTGAGAAATAATAATCAATGAGTATCATGAAACATCAGAATTGTATCATATTTAACTCCATCTATGAGAAGATATTCTTTAAAATATTTTTATCTTTTATATATCACATATTTTTCAATATAGCTAATGTCTCCATAATTTCAAATAATATATTTTGGATGATAACCATAACTCATGAGTTTTATAATTTTTTTCGTGATTTTTTAACTTACCTGATGCATATTAAGTAAATATATCATTCTATATAAAGAAAAATTAAATTCCCTTTTTTAATAAATCACTATATATCAGAAATCCACCATTTCACATTGGTAGAGTCATGATGGGATCCTTCACCAATGTCCTCCTTAATTCCTCAAAACATTCTTTATATTACTTTGATCGAATTAACCATACCCGTTTATGGGTATTAATGGTTAACTTGTTATAAAAATTGGAATATTTTTGGACAAATAAACGATAGTAAACTACAAAACCAATGAAACTACATTACTCATTTTGTTTAATTATTATAGTCTATTATTGGACTACATTTGTCTTTACAGTATCAACTAAGGTTCCATCCTTATAAAAAAACTAACAAGAAAATAATCATTACAAATCCATAATTCACAATTTTAAAAATTACCATATAGTTATTTTCACATAGAGTCTCATGAATGATTCCCAAATGATTCTTATGTTCCACATTGTTCGTAGAGAACATCACGATATCATTAGTAAATATATAAAAATCACTAAGATATTCCAGGAACACCCTTTTCATTATATCCCTAAAATAAATGTTTTATCATCCAATCCAAATGGAATTAATTTAAAATTATAATTTCCATACCACATTTGAAATGATATCTGAGGGATATCATCATTCATTACTCACAATCAATGATACCTAAAATGATGATAAATATTTAAAAAAAGTGGATCTTAATGGATTTGATATAATTATTCATCAATGAAAAGAATATGATACTTGTTCTTTATCATAATATCATTTATTTCCTAATAATATATTATCATCCTCCTAGATACATCATTCTTCATAATTAATTTAATAGTGGATTTCATGGAAGACAATAGGGTTTATAAATCCCTTATTAAGATACTCAGATAGTTTTTTCATAAATTTCTCTAATTTCATAGTGTCCATTATAGAGTGATTATTTCTAAAAACTCTTGAAATATGGGATTAAATCAATAGCAAGATCATCCTCATTATCTGGTAGATTTCTTAGGAAGTAGTGATGAAATACACAGATCTATTCGTAAAAAGCTGATACAATATCAATATGAATATTATAGTTTACTTTTGATGGTTGCGTCTTCAAATCTTTCCAAAAAAATCAGCCATAATTACCTTTGGTATGGATATATGCATGGTTAAGATGATGGTATTTGCCTTCAAAATATTATAAATTCCACATCATCATCCTGAATTGTAATTTTCATCTAATTATAATAACCAATATCATAATATTTTTTAATACATTCTACACCAAGTATTATAGGATAATTAACCACTGGTATGATAATAATTTCATAAAATAGGGTATTATGTTGTGTCATAATATAACTAACTGACTTATTCATGTCGTAGTGAAACCTACATTTGTATTGTTGACATATAAATCTATTCTTGTGGTTCTATGAAAATATATAACATTATTTGAAAACAAAAAGTATATATAAGGGTGTGATGATATAGAATAATTATTAATGATTGAGGTTATGATCAATATACCTTCCCATACATCATTAAGAATATTAACATCACCTGTTGTGATTGAAAAAACATGGTCATCTTCTATTTTAATTTTATTCGAAAAATTCCATTGATGCATGGGACAATCATTATCATAGTTCCCCATCTCTTTACTATTAAAAAATCAAACATTGGTAGTTTATTTCATTCCCTTTCAATCAATATCATAGTGGTATTTTTCCATGTACGTGAGGAAAACTATTTTTCATTATATGTAGGTACTTTAGGGTTTCATTCCACCAGAATCACTTGATGTGAAAATAAACATTCTCTCCCCATTAAATTATTTTCTATTCCACCCAATTATTCTATATCCTTACTTTTAATTCAAAAGTCATATATAATTATTTATCTATCCTTATATCATATTATATTATGTATTCATTTTATGAGAATGTTTTGGAGACTAGTTATCTTTGAAGGAATGGCATTAACCAATCCTTAAATATATCAACATTACTATTTAGATAATATACATAGTCTCTAGTATTCATTATTATCCTTGTAAATATGGGTTCATACATATTAACATTTTCCACTTCATTTTTCTTATAAATTGTTAATTTTACCTCCATATCGTCTAGTTAATAATGAAAACATTATTCTAGGAAATGTCCTTTAAAATACATCGATTACATACTAATTATTTCCCCATAAACATTATTATTATGTGTCTATATACACTATTGATCTGCATCCTCTAAGTGATGATAAAATTCCAATAAAATTTTATCACTGTCATTACCTCCCAATGTGAATAATATATTTTATTATGAACTTTTCCATTTCTGGGAATCAAATATATTTTTACTACAATTAAATGAAAAAGGTTGTCAAATCATGAATTAGTCTAACATTATTACACAATTATATGAATAAGAATATTTCTCTATGTGGGATGGGTACCTGTTAATAACCTGATTCTCCCCACAAATACTCTAATAATTTGTTCATTCGAATTATAACTCTATCTTTATTATTATAAAATTTTCTAAGAGGAAAATCCCTACATGAATTACCTTAATTTGTATTATTTACATTCTTATGAATAAGTGAAATTTATACATAATGGAATAAACATGACTATATCATAACATTATAAATCATAATGTATATTTATAAAACAATTGAAACACATAACATTAATTGAAAGTTTCACTATAAGAATTATCAAAATCAAAAGCCTGAGGTCTTTGGAAATATACTCATCATCCGTTATAGGGTTATGTTTCACTAATATTTGATATCCTAAACCTAGGTCAAATGATTATTGTTAAAATTCCACTCATCCATATATAATGATTCTTTCCCAAGCATCCCAGAGTTAGTGGTTATATTATAACGTTGGTATTTGATACATGGAATCGAATCCAAAAGGTATCAAAAGATGTATAATATTCGAAGGATTTATACGCACTTTAATTACACATTACATTTGAAAACATGAAATAATACATTGTATTTTCTTCTCGAACACCGTTAATCACATTATTATATTCCAGCATATCTATTATAAAATGATCCATGGAATCCTATGGATAATAAAAAATAAGTAAGGTTGAGTCCATTTGAATTGTAAGGGTATGAATATGTAAAAGACATGAGGAAAAAAATAATTCACAATATTTAACGTTAATATACATCAATATAATAAATTTAGATTACATCATGATCATAATATAAAAGAAATAATGGATGAAAAAAGTCATATATAAAATCAAATGAGCTCATAACATATCCATGATTATGATAAATAATCAAATAATCACATCGTAACATATAAAAAAAATTTAATGAAGGAATTCATAATGATATATATCTAAAACATACCATCAAGGAATCTACCAAGACATTTGAAAATATTAGTAAGACCATATATAATGTCATCTAAATATGGCATGGTTTGTGGAAACAATAAAGATAGTTTTTCTCATAAGACCAACATATGCATAAAGTGGGTATATCGGGCTTCACCAATAAATTTTTATGTGTAATGGATTCTTCAAAATAATAAATAATAACATTAAATAAAAATTTCATACCAAAATAAATAAGTTTTTTCATTGGACGAATTAGTAAAATAAATTATCAGTAATTTTCCTAATTATACAGGTATTAAAAAATTAATGAAATATGATGATTTATATCCTTAGAATAAATTCTCAATATAATAATAAAAAATTAATTTTTACATAGATGAAATAAAATAATGAAATTACTCGAATATTTATCGAGGAAAAAATATGTTTTTTACATTCAAAATAACTTTTAAACTCAAAACACTTCACATGTAATAAGTAAATAATTTACATTAAAATGTGTTTTTAGATATATTAATGATGATTAAAATGATTGTCACATATTACTAAAGGTAAAACCCATCATTTATCAAAAAATAAAAAATCATTCTTTTCACAGAAGTTTATGAAAAGGCAAGATGTACCTCATTCAGAAAATGACTGAAGATTCATTTTAAACCATAATTTGAAAATCCAAGATTGGGAAAACATGACTTTAATAAATCATGGGATAATATTAAAAATATTTTTGAATATATTTTTAGAAAAAATAGAAATTTAAAATAATTAGTCCTTATTTTTTCTTAAAAATAAATACTATCGAATAATGATGATAATGTGAAATAAAAACGTACCACATAGGTTTTTTTCAATCATAATACCCTGAATAGAATGAATAAAAATTAAACGAAAATACTAGGAATATAAATATAATTATGATACAATATATCATAGGCTATTTATATAAAACACAAAAATAAAATATATCGTGAATATGGAATATTCCTCGTGAATGTAAAAGTGAGATAAAATACCCTTACATATGGGCTGACTTATTTCATACACATTTAAAATTAACATATAATGTATATAAATTTATTTTAGAACTATTAAAAAATATAACAAACTATATATTAATTAAATTTAACTTTTGATCATCATTTATTAATAATGAATTACTAAATTACTATTTTGGGTCATTATGACTTCATTTTTCATGTATGTTTTTATAGAGGCCTCAGTCCATGTTAATTAATTTTGTTTACATTATCTCAATAATATTATTAATTTTAAAAATATTATATAAACTAGTTAATTCTATATTTAAACCAGCCATTCTAAATGGAGATGATGGACAATTTATACAACTATGTGAAGAAAATAAGACATACGTACACATGAGTGGTGATTTTTGTTTTCATAGGATGGAATGGTTATGTAATATACATTTCATATAATCATAATAAAAAATATTTATATTTATTATAGAATATATATATATATATATATATATATATATTAGTTTTAGAAAATATTAACAGTATTTTTAAGAAGACATAAACACAAATGCATGGATAAAGATAATTACCACTTCTTTGATAGAGCCTACTTATGTATTATCTTGATAGAATAAGGGTGTCTCTTTGGAGAAGAAAAAGACCTTTATAAAATGGATAGTTGATTTTTAAAGATAATTAGGCAGCATATGGTCAATATAGATATATAAAAATGTTTTAATGAAATGAATAAATAGGCTCCCTTGTATAATTTAGATGAGGGGTACTTGGGGATATATTAAAATTATGAAATTAATACAAATTATTTATCATTGATATTATAATATTTTAGATATGTTATCTTCATTATATTTTAATATTCTACACCCATTATCTCTTTTTATATTTACTATACAATTAAAATATTATAATGTCAATGAGATATAATATTACAAAAAATGATAAAACATGAAAAATAAACCATGTTTCATTTAATTTTCTATATATCATTAATTAATCCTAATTTAATATATCTATGAATTTTTAATCTTTTAATAAATAATTATTTTCTTATTATGTTAATAATTTCAATTGTAAAACTATTCTTTTAGTTTCACTTTAATAACATAAAAAATAGCATAATTAAGTTTTTATTCATACAAACCGATAAATATTTCGTAAATATATTAAAAATTATTGGATAACAATAATTATTTTAAATTATACTACTTTTAATGATTTTAATGTCATTTAATTTACTTTATAATAATTATATAAATTCAGGCGTATTCGTTAACCAAAAAAATAAAGGTATTAATGTTTTCACAGAAAAATAAAAATAAATTTCCCTGATAATGGTAAATCATTTGAATAAACAAAGAGTATTAATAACTGATCATATTTTTTATTAAACCATGTCATAAAATATAGTATATATGAATATATGAAAATATATATTTTTGACTTTTTCTATTACTTAAATATTATACATGTACAAATCAATGAAAACATGGAACAAAGATTCTTTCTATTGGACCCTTGGATGTTTTTTCTGATATAAACTCAACATATATAATTATGTGTTGTCATATTGTTAATTTTTAGTCCTTATCGAATTATTTTCAACCTTATTTTCTTGAGTGACCCTTTACCGTGGTAAAAAAATACAATGGTTACCATTAATAATGACCAAAAATAATGGTGAATTATTAAATTACATTTCACCACATAATTATAAAAATTTATTTCATTATTCAATATTAAAATAATTTTATTTTTAAATTATAAATTATTATCAATATTATAAAATCAATGAATAATAGTTTTTTATAAATTCAATTTTTATGTATGAAAATATTTTAAAAGAAATCATAGATAATATAGATTCCAATTAAATAACTTGAATTATTAATATTTTTATATATCAAATTTCAATTTAAGACCAAAATAATTATTTATTTACTACCATAAATCTTGAAATAAATATACATTTTTCAATAAAAAGAAAAATTTTCACTATTCAGAGTAAAATAAATCATTTCATAAAAATCACATAAAACATGTAGAAAGATAATTATGATATTTTTTATTTAATAAATTATATTATTTATATCAAATAAATATTATAAATTTTTTCAAATTTATTTATATTATTTTTTTCATAAAAAGTAATATAAACATAAAAAGGGACATTAAAATTTCCATTTTTTATTTCTGAATAATTAATTAATAACTATTTATTCGATAAGACCATTATATATGTTTATATATTATAATAAATTTATTTATATCAACACCCTCTAATTTAATTGTTCTTTTATAATTTATTTTTTATAATTATTTATTGTATATCACAGTTCATTTAGACCTAGTGTTGCATGATGTATATGCTATCAAACATTTTGGTCTTTTAAAATATTGGGGTTTCATGCACTATAAGCTATCAAGTAAGTTAAATTTATGTATTAAAAATGTACCAAAAAAATATTTTTATTTTAAATGACATATATGTATTGATGATAATGGGTGGGGCCCTATATCAACCACCAAATCATTATTTATTAATTTATATATATTGATATAAGTATTTTTTATTGGGTTTTAGTTTATCATAACCATGATAACATGTTGTGTGGATCATGAATATTATGTTCTCTTTACAAATTTATTTTGTAAATTTTAAGGATGGTCAATTGGTTTATATGTACTTTGATGACAATTTTATGCTCTCATGGATCATGTTAATTGAATCAATCTCTGTAATCATGTCTTATTTATGTAAATATTTAAAAATTTATTATATGACATTATATTTTTTTGTGTATGGTTTTTTATTTACATTATTATACCTATTTTATTATCTTATTTTCACTTATAATCCTTAAATTTTATCCCTTATTTTTATGCATATTGATCATATGTTTAGTCCCTATTTTCTATTTCCATTTCCCCAGATTATGATGAAATGTAATATGTATCATCGGTTTATAAATGGATAATATGAGAAAACTTTATATGAGATATGGAATAATTGTTATGGATTAATGTTTTTATTATATAGTGGGAAAATATCCATTAGTATTGAAGTAAATGCGTTTTATTATTAAGTGTTTCAATTGAATTCTCTAAAACTAAAAACCAAAATATTCATGGGAATGTATTATATTGAAATAATTTTAATAAATGAAGTGATTAATTGAAAATTGGATAGAGGATATCATAAAATGGGATATTATAAATAGATCATATCATCCACACATGTGATTATAGTAATCCTAAAATACGATGAATTTTTTGGTGGGTATCGTCGATTAGACATTTATATGATTATTATTTTTTCACGCATTATGTAAATAATTTATGATATGATTTTATGCCAATGTTATTATCACATGGATAATATTTATTATTAAATATGTGATTAACTAATTATAAAATTTCTATATTTTTATAATAATTCATCATTATTATAGATATATTATTTTCTATGAATTTAAAATTTAAATAGCATCCTATCATTCCATAATGACCATGCTAAACTTATATGATTATTTATATCTATATTTATTTCTATTAATTTGTATCTTAGGTAAACATTCATTTTGTTTCCTATCCCCATGATGAAAAATAATGATTTTATATAGGGTATGAAAAATGAGTATTCTATGTGACAAAAATTCTGATCGATGATGATGTTTATTCATTGATTATGCATACCTTATATGTAGTCTATACAGACACTATAACAATATGGTACTATTTAATATAATAATATGAGATATTATTAATAATATTGTAAAATGATATAATAGTTATGTAATTTCTACTCAGTTTGAATCAACATGGGAGTTCATATAATGAAAAAAACATTTATGAAATATATTTTTTAAATAAATTTAACATTTTCTATAGCCTGATATATATGAACTACCATGATTAAATCAAATGTGATATACTATTAAAATATTAATATATAATGTAGTTGTTATATCCTATCTAATAAATTTTTATGTATTAATATGAATATAAAAATTATTAATAATATACTTTTTACATATGTAAAAATTAAATTTAGTTGTTATTAATTTACAATAAATTACAATTAAAAAAGTTTGGAAGTTAAAGAAATGTTTTTCTAAAATAAAAATTTTTATGCGTAAAATGGTTTATTTCCTAAAAAATTAAATTATTCAATATTATATAATTATATTAATTAAATTAAAATATTAAATATTCTGTAAAAAATTATAATTTATTTTATATTTTTCCAATGAATGAGATATAAATTAATCATTGTTCATGCTTAAAAATTTATTTTTCTATAAAGGGATTCGGTCACTTAATACACATTGATTTTAAATGTATATTTTTTAAAAAATTTATAAAATTTATTTTATTGAAATTAACTTAATTTTTAAATCACAAATAAAATGTTACCATAGAGTTAATTTTTTATAATTTTACAAAAATATTTTTATTTATGTATAGTGAAAATATTGATTTTAAATGAAAAATTCATCTTCCCTAAAATATTTGACAAATTGATGTTTAAAAAAAATTGTTTTAAATGATAAATAAATTAATATATATTATAATTAATAAAATTTCGGTCATAAAACAATTTTTATGTTTAACATATTTATAATAATGTTTTGTATTTGATACAAAGTTTTGTTTAGAAAGGATTTTTTTTCATGTTTTCATGTTTAATATTAAATATTATTAGTATAGCTATTGGAATTTTATTATAAAAAAGGAATTACATATTAGGAATAAATATATAAAATATTAGGTAATAATTTCAACACACTTATACAGTAAAATGATTAATAAAAACAGTAAAATTAATTACAATGGAAAAAGGCTAAAATAGTGTGTTTATGAATTACATATTGTAGTGGTAAAATTAATTTTTTAAAAACATAGATAATTTATTTGAAATATTTGATATCATATTAATATTTTTTTAAAATATATAGTAATTATAATTTATTTTACGTCTTGAAGTATATATTAACTAAGAAAATAATTAAAACACATGTTACTGTAGTGAAAAAAATGGTAAAAGTATGTACACATAGAGATTAAATAATGACATATTAATACATGTATTTCTGAGTTTTAGTTTTAAATTGATCAAATATTCCCCCAATCCCCTATTTATCATTTTTTTGAACATGGGTAGAGTGTGACTTCAAATGATGGAATAGATTTTGGAATTTAGAAAAATGTCACCTGTCCTCAATTATAGAAGGTCACCACCTCCAATCAATACATCAATCATATTATACAATTTTTATTGTTAAAATCTTATCAAAATATCTCTGAAAAAACATTATCAATTTCATACGTGTTCTTTTATTTCAAAAATACATATCATAGGATCCGTAATATGTGATATAATTGAGGCTTTTCTAATATATGTTTATTGTGTTCAATAAACATTTTCTTTTCAATTCTTATTTTTTCACCTACAATTATGACATAAAATTAATTATATAGTAATATTAACATATAAAATTTATTATTATTTTAATATTTTTATTCTATATCTTATACCTATTTCCTCTTGCATCAAATAAGAAATGAACATGTCTATCTTCTATAAGGGTGACTACCACCTCTCTATATAATTTAATCAATTTTTAATTAACACCAATCATTGGTGGATATAATGATGGATATAATGTAAGTGTATAATATTAATTTCGTCATTATTGTTCAAGAACTATAATATCACATATAACTTATTACCTTACAACTAATTGGGAAATGATATAGTTGCTCATGTGTAAGGGTGGACAATTTACTCCATGAGGTGATGTTATATGTTTTTCATTTTATTTTGACATTGAATTTATTAAATACTATTTAAATGAATGTAATGAAATATAATATATTAAAAATATTATTTCATGTTGAATTACATATTACCTTTCTTTTTATTCATCCATTGAAAAATTGGAAACAATGTTTATGTGGCCAGATGACCAATTGTCTCAATGAATTTTGCAGTTCATCATTTTGATATCTTACCACACTGAATGACCCTATATATATAATTCAAGTGAAATTAATATTATGATAAAAACTATATATTTATAGAACCATAATCAATGTACAATGATCAAAACTATCAAACCCAAATATGTAGGAAAAATAATGTAGTTATTAGCTAAAACTATGATTTTATCAATGAAATGTGAATGAATGGGTGATAAATGAAAAACCGTAAATAAGAATTCTATTATATATATAATTATTTTTTAAATATATTTAAAATAACAATATATTAAATTTACAGGTGTTTAACATGTCTATGAATACATTCATGAATTAATGTAATGTATTTTCATCTCACTTTTATTTCTGTTGGATGCATTCCATATCCAATACATCAATTCCATTTTTTGGTTTTTTCAATGAATATTAATTTCATTTTATGATTAAAATTATTGATATTATGAAATATATATATATATATATATAATGTTGTTCCATTATTAGGTATTATCATTAAGAATTTATGAATGTTATAACAAGTTTATAATTCACTATAATTCAATATCAAGAACGTTTATCATTATTCATATGATGAAGAATATTATGATATATCTATAAAAGATATCATGAACTATATAAACCATTGGTTATATTTATTGAACATCTATTTTCATATAATTTTCTTCTATTTAATAACTAACGGGACAAAAATAATATTTCCACAGGGAATTGATGTTATTTCTCACCTCATTAAAAATCCCCCTTTTCATTCATAACATAGTTCTCTAGAAAATTATATAATATTTTCAAAAATATAAAAACATTATTAATGATATTTATATACATTATTAATTTTTTTACACAATAGTTTGAAAGAAATATTCTTCCCTCTTTCTGAATGAATAATTTTTGATATTTTATTTAAAATGGGAATATAATATTTTTTTCATCAGGTAATAAATGATAAAATTACATACAATGAAAAATCAAGGATTTATTAATTATTTTATTATAATTCAATTATATTTTTAATGAATAGTATTTCAAAATATGTGTATGAATTTCTCATTTTACAAAATGATTTTAAATGATGAAGGGATATTTAAAAAAATTAAATCTATTTTAATGGAAATTAAATTCATTAATGATAAAAACATTTGGTGTTTCATATGTTTTATTTGGGTTATTTTAAAATAGTAACAAATATATTCTTCTTTGGTATAGTTTATGTTTATTATTTTGATGGTGATATGGTTTTGATTCTTTATTTTCTTATATTGGTAATGCTATGATGAAATGATAAATTTTTTTATAAATCCATTTCATTTACGTAGAAAATGATTTTTATGAATGTTTTACTGAATTTATAGGAATTAGTTATGAATATGTGATGGTTTTTTCTTTTAAATCCCTCTAATAAATTGGGAATATGTGGATAAATCACTATTTAATTATATAATTCATGAATATAATTTCATGTTTCCAATTTTATGTGTGGGCCTAATTTCATATCCATATGTTTATGTGTGGAAGTGGGTTCATGTTTATGTGGTTATGTGTGGCCCTGGTGTTTTTCCCATAAGGATATATGTGGACCATCAATCTTATCAATGAGGTTATGTGTTATCATAGATTAATATACATAAATGTTTTTACATACACGGTTCTATACCCATAAAGATACGTGTGGACAAGGTTTCGTGTCCACTAGCTTATGTATGGACATTGTTTCAACTTTATAAATTTTTTTGAGGGTTTTATATTATATCCATAACATAATTAGTGAACCTATTTTTATTTATACACGCTCAGAGTTTTATAAGATTACATTTTTACACATTAATATGTCTATGCTTCACTCTCATGGATTATTTTAATTTATTTTATTTATGATTCATGTCTTATTAACTACAAATTTTAATTCCATGGCTCATGATTATGATATACGTTATGAAATTAATTGTTATAAATTTTATTCTCTTTTTTCTCAAACCACTATGTTCATATGATTTTTAAGTGATTAATGATATTTAACATTGGTACCTTTAATAAGAATATAAGCTCACCATTTATTATGTTTCCATTCCCCATGTCATAAATAATTATTTTACGTAGGATATGACTAAGGAGAATATCTTTATGGGAGGTTTTTTAGACCATTAATAATATAATAGTATTATATATCTTTCTTCTAATGAAAGAAAACCTTCACAATCCATGTTTGAGTATTTATGAAGTTATTTGAATATTAATCTAAAAAAATTATACTTGTATATAAAAACCATTTGTCTCTATAGTTGGTATAAATGTAAAGTTTAGTCAATCATTAGAGATTGGGATTAGAAAAATTTAAGGAAAACCACAGAGATATTTATTTTTATTTTATAAATACATAATATTTGTATATGAAATCAATTTTTTTATTTTAAATGAAATTAAATCCTAGTCTAGAAACAACAAGTGGATGTAGATTTTGAATAGTTATATTGGAGGGTATCAAATACAAAATCTGTATAATGAGATTCAGCTTGAATGTCACTTCGTTCATGAAAACAAATCTTTTTTCAAAGCTAGTTTGATACTCCTAGGGGATAAGGAAAAATTAATACACATTTACCTTATAATACCATATGATGAATTTTATTTGATAATTATCGTGGATATACTAATATAAACATATGGTGTCTCTAATTCAATGAATATTTCATTATTTAGATATTATATAAATGATCTTTCACAATTCTATGGTCTCTAACTATAAATAACTTTTATCATACTATGATTTTTATTTTTAGATAGTGTAGGGAATAAGAAGAAACTGGGAAAACATTAAAAGTGACCGAAAATGTTTTAATGAGATAATAAATAGGGTGAAGACTAGATTGAATGACATTTTGATTATTAATAATCATCAATCATGATATATGATTATCAAAATGCACCTTAAACAAATATCATAATCACTTAATTTTTGAAGTATGAAATTTTCAATGAACTTTTGTTGTGTATGACATAATGGAATTAAAATTTAGTATCATAAATATCGATAATGTTGGTATAAAAACTAAGATAAATGTCCCAAATAAATGAGATGATGTATTATTTGTAGATAATAACATCACAATGTATGAAATTATATAAAACAAATTAACTATCCAGTTATGTGAATAGATGATAACAATGGATTCATACACCACCAATGGTTGAACATTTTAAATGTGGAATGTATGAGAATTATGAATATCGATTTTCTGTTGTAAAATCTCAAGAAGAGGTCAAGTAACATTTTATAAGTAATTTAGTTTTTATAGATACTAATGTCATTACTAATGAATAATAAAGGGATGATGGTATTAAATAAATATATAATAAATCCTCGTTAGTGGTCTATGAATGAAGTGAAATTATTGAATTGTTTGTATACAAGAAATAGAAAATTATGTTATATGCATTAAGAAATACATGAGGAATTTTCTATAGAAATTCATCAATAATGAATTGAAATAATCTAATAATGGTACTCATGACCTTGAAAAGGGATTTAATGTAAATGAAATATTTTCTAAACAAAACAATTTATTAAAGGAAAAATAACCATTATTTTGTTATTTAAGATAAGATAATAGTATTTTTTATGGATAAAAAAATGATTGATATTGATAATGTAAGGAGGATAGTATTTAGGAACATTGAACCCATTAAAGATTTAAAGAAAATCAGTTCGAGATTCCATTGATTGAGTGTAATACATTGTTTGATTTGTTGAATTTATTAAATAATAGGTTTTATTATTTAAGTAATTGGGATGAATTTTTGTTTTCATTGAGGTTTTTTGGTAATTATGGTTAAACCATGTTTTAAGATAATATATGACCATGGAATTCACATATTTGTTATGTAATAGTTAATATATACTATATGAAATATGGGAAATTAATATTAAGTTGAACATTGGTGAAAATATTTATGAATTTAAGAATTTTGATATGGTCTAAACATTAATCTTTTATGAAATGGTTTTAGTTGAAATTTAGATGAGGTAATA
This sequence comes from Viscum album, assembly GCA_963277665.1. Lineage (NCBI taxonomy): Eukaryota > Viridiplantae > Streptophyta > Magnoliopsida > Santalales > Viscaceae > Viscum > Viscum album. Next base: position 1,720,604,891 of record OY728130.1, read on the forward strand.
GAGTTTAATGTATTATTTATTCATAAATTGATTTGTTAATATTGGATAAAATATGTTAGTAATTTCAGTTTTGATAATAACATGAAATAGACGTAATGAATTATCTTTCATTTATTGATTGTGTGATCCATTAGGGCTTTAGGTATTAAAAACTAACATTAATTTGACAGAGTAAAGGATGAAGTGAAAAATGATCTAATAACAACTAATTTATAATATTGTTCAAATGTAATGGATTAAAATAAAATATGTATATTTTCTCATGTTCACGATGTTGGTTAAAAAATTTGCTCGGCAATATGAAAATGATCTTGGGGTAAATATTTCATCATAATCCTGTCATATATGATGAATCAATGAGAATTTTACTCTGCACATATTTTGGGTTTCTATTGGAAATATTTATCATGCTAATGATCTCTATCAATTTGCATAAATATCTAGGCATTAATATTCTCTTCCATGACAATATCATTTAAACACAATATTTGTAATAATGTATGAAAACATTGTTTCTTATTGTTAGAGGTAAACTTTGAATTTACTAAATGCAAATTTGAAGATGATGATTAATGTTTCAATTATGATGATGTGGGTATTACACTATGGATTTTTTAAAATTTTAAATGATTGATTACTAATAACTATTTAAAATTAAGAGGATAAAACTTATTAATTGGGGGGAATAATGAAATAGTGTAATGTTTTTAGGAATTTTATTAAAAAATTTAATTTAATTTCTTTGAAATCATGTGTTATATAGAACACTAAATTTATATAAAATATGTTATACTATAAAAATATTTCTATTTAATGTGACAATTATAACAAAGCCATTTAATGGGATGTTATTAATACAACTAAAAAACATATATAAAATTATTTTTTACACATGTATAATATAAATTTTTTACTTATCAACTCATTAAAAATAGAAATATATATCATTTGAAAGTAAAATCAATTGTCCTATATAAAAACTAAATTTTGTCTTATAATGTGATATTAGTTTTTAAAATTAAATTAGTCACTATCATAGTTTTATTTTAATGAGATTATAGTATAATATATTCAACTGAAAACATTATCAGTAACTTATTATATTTCTATTGGCATGGGATATGAAAAATTCATGTTTTATGGTTAAAATTGTGTTTTTATAAGATATGATCAGGTTTTGTAACTTATTTTAATATTCATTATTTATAATATTAGAAAAATTATTAGAAAAATGAAATACTTTATTTAAATAATAATTTTATTTTTACATTACTGTAATGTTTTGAGAAATATATTAAGAATAATTTCATTAATAGTGGAAGATTATAATTTTAATTGCAAATTGTTTTATGAATTTAAAAAGTTATATTTTATTTTATGATTTTTTAAAATAAAATTATTTCAATTATATTATTAATAATATAACGTAGGTTATTAAAAATATTCATTTATTGAATTTTGGATTAATTTTATTAGTATTTTAGAATAAAAAATTCTTTTGGAAACCAAATTTTTAACGCATTATTATATTTAATTTTATAATAAATATTGTAATATCATGATCATTCATGGGACACCTGATTCTCTATTTTAGGTACAAGATCCTTGATTTATGTCTAATACGTATATATAAAGACTGGGTTATATCTCGAGATTTTTATATTGATTTTTAATGATTTTGTGCTTTTTTGAGGTGTACAATTTGAGAATAGTTATTACAAACCATACACCCCATCCAGGAATCCCTATGTCTTACGAAGAGGTGGATAATAGTTCCTTCTAATTTGTTCCAGTTTGGACAAGCATTATAGAAGCCTATGGGAAATAGTGAAATGTTGAACTGATGAGAAAAGTATATTTGGTGAACAGTTTGTTGAACCATGTGAGGTTTTGGATTGAGAATTTAATATCACATGATTGGTCCACGGTTTTACAAACTGTGTGACATAACCAAGCAGTCTATAATTAGCTGCCTAAAATTTTAGGCATCTAATGATAATTAATATCATAACGTGTTGTTTTTTCCTTAATAATATATGGTTCATAACTTTTCTTCTATAATGTATTGATAGGTGATCCTTATTTTTTAGAGTATGTTTATGATATTAAAATACCCCATTATATTCATGATATTTCAGTTTTATAGTAACGCTCTATGTACCCATGATATTGGTGTTGAATATAATCCTTGAATCAAAGATATTTTTTCCAAACTGACACCCCAATTACCCAAGATATTGTTACTAGACTGATTCTCTATGTACCTAAGATAATGATTATGGAATGACACTCAATGTATCAATGATAATATAAATGTACTGATTCTTCAAAGTAATCAATTAAATTTGAAATTTTATTCAATATAAACCCTTCTGAATCAAGGTATTGAAAATATGAGAGATAGTTCATACTATAGGATGACCAATGTAGATTGGATTATATAAGGTATCATCAGGAACCTGAGATCCAATGTGGTTAATTAAATATTTTTAAAATGTGATAATTTTTTCATTTTATAGACATTTTTATTATCACATATATAAATGAATTCACTTATATCTAATGGACATTTCATTAGGAAATTTTTGTGGAGTTCTACTAAGTTATACTCACACCCTACTGAAACCCTAGATTGGTACCTATGTTGACTTCATGTTTGCAGGTTAGGTTATGGGAAAGAGCCCAATGATATATAGATGCACTGGGAGTTTGGGATTTACCATGGATAAGGAAACCATAAATGATGTTGAGACTTTGTTAGGAGGTTCTAATTTGTATTTATATAATGTTTCTTGTTTAAATTTGATATATAGAGAGAAAGACATTTAAGCTTATTTGGTTTATGGTTATTTTTATTATTTGGGATTCTTATTAACATTCTTGGTCCTTAATGGTAACTATTTATTATTATTATTATTTTCTATTTTTATATTTATTTACACAATTTTATCTCTCATAAAAAGAGTAAATAATCTCTATATACCATATTCTAACCTTTCTTTTAGTTAGAATCATCTATCATAAAAGCATGCATCTATGATTTCATGTAACAAAGTTCTTTTATAGGATTTTTTCTATCAAGATATTATTTTTATTTTTGAATGGTAGTCATAAGACTAGGGTGATTCATTCCATGGTCATCCGTTCATTCATGTGATTCTCTGACCCGTGTCCGGGGGAAAGATTATGGTTCTTGTGTGGAATTAATGTTCTGGAAGTTTTATGTTATAGTTAAATGATATTTCAATATCGATGATTATGAAATTATGTGATGTTATCATTTTCCATTATTTTATTCATGTATTAGTATGGAATGATATTTGAGTATGTATGAATCATTATAGGTACTTAAAGATATATGGGACATGAATCAATTTAGGCATACACAATTAAGCATGTTATGTGTAGTTGTGGGATATGAAAATACTATACCGAAACCATTCTGTTTAAAAGAAATATATATTAATAATTAATAACAATTATGAAAATATTCTTAAATAATGTAATAATTCCTAATAAAAAATATATTAATATGAATTCTTTGTCACTTTTTATCTATAGATAATGTTATGTATTGTTGAGGGTAGTGATAGTTCCATAGATTTGATCATGGGGTAGTCTGTGTTGGATGACTTCCTAGAAATTATTTGAATCCATTATGTGTAAATTTTAAAATGATGTGTGTTGATTCCTAATAAATATATTTGGATATTTAGAGAAAAACCTACATAGCAATGTTTTTTGTTATGGTGATAAGAGGACATTTCATAAGATTATACTCTAGGTGTTAGAAAAGATTACTCAATAGTTTTAATTGAGGGGGGGAGTAGTTCTATCATAACATCACTTGTTTTTTTATAGTTCATGTATAGAGACCCAATGTGGGATTAATAGAATTTATATGATCTCTATTGGGAGTTCTAGTTTATTCAACATATAATGATCATGTTATGGGGAGGAAAATGGTAAATATATTCATGATTTAGTCTATCTAGACATTCATGGATTATATAGTGTATCTTATGAAGAAAGGGGTGATGTTATTTTCATATATATCATATGTAAAAATGACATACTAGTGGGATATTCAATACTATGAAGATTAGTTTAAAGTCATGATATATAAGGACATATATGAGAATTCACTGGAACACTATAACACAGAGACAGTAAAATTTGAGAGTGTTATATAGTTTGTATGTATGGCCTATAGAATCTCATCATTGATGAACTTTGTTGGGAACATTCTCACCATGTATAGAATTATACCAATACTAGTAGAAAATTTAGAGGTTGGGTTTTGGATATTTATTAATATACATTACTTTTTAATTCATAAATTGATTTCATATAATTGGAGATGTTCGCAAAGGTATTGAGTCATATATTCATTTATAAGTGGAACCTAAAGGTGGATTCTAGTGATTGATAGGTAGTTATAGATAGATGACATGGATGTATGTATGGTAAGAGTAAGTAGTAAGTAGTACTTTAATGATAATTTTATTCTGAGAAATGTTATAAAAATTAACCAGGTCCGAGGATAAAAAACATTTAGTAATGATCCAATGCTTCATCATCATTATGATAATACATATTAATATCTAGATTCCCCAAACACTAGTGTAGTGTTATAAAGTAAGTATGTTGGGGAACATATAGAGTTTCTGTAATAACCCATTACTGAAGGGATGTGATGGAGTACCAAGGTTGATATAGGGAATTGTATGGTGGTATTCTACAACAAACAATCTAGTGATTGGTGTATTACTATCCATTTCGATCATGGAAATAGACATGGTAATTAAATGATTGAGTTTCACTATCGGTAGAGCTGTATTGAATAGGGGACTCAAACTAGAGTATAGGGAATAGGGATAAGTTAGTTTTATTCATTTTGAGATGCACATATTTATAAAAAAATCAGGACATCAACTATCATTGGTACCATTCTTATAGCTTCAACACATTCTAGATATTTAATTAATATAAATTATTAAAAAAAATTAAATCTACTCAATGTGTGTATAGTTTCCGTCTGAAGGTGTTGTTTTTTTGAAAAATATAGATCTACACCCAAATGGTTGTACGATCAAAAGAAATTTATCTATGTAAAGGTTGTTCCCTCAATGATGGTGAGTATCTATTCATTTTTAATGTATACATAATGGATAATTTAGGTGTTTAAATCATTAAATGTGTGGATATACTAGTATTTTAATGTCCCCATGTAGTTTTTTGTCCCAGGGGAGTAACTTCCTCGTCTTTTAAGGGAGCCATATTTCTTCATCATTGATATTTGGATATATAAGAAATCCTTGTGGGGGCAGTTCAACATTAAATAATGTAGATCACCACCTATTGTAAGAGACTTTTTTGGATAATGTGGGTGTGAAGAATAATGTCATTCGACCTGTAGTGGATCAGTTTTAATATAATTTTCCTTAAGAGATATTAGTGATGTCACATGGGAGGGATGTTGAGTTAACAATTGAGTTAATTACTAGTTCTTAACAAGTATCCATTCAATCATACAAAATAAATCCAACATAGGTTCAAGATCATAGGAATCAGTTGGAGGTGTTTATGGATAATGGTTTTATCTATCTCAGTACATCACCATGGAATTATGAAGAATTTTTTCTAAGGAAACATGCACCTCTTCATGGATTACATAGAAATAAATATGATAAAAGATAAATTGAGGTTTCATAATCATTGTATCAATGTTATTTTTTAATAGGTTGGGTGTTACTATATATTCTAGATAATCAATTTATGATTATAATATCATCAACTGATGGTGGGAACTTATGATATACCCAAAACTGCTTTTATAATGATGTATCTCATGTACGAGATCGCAATGATACCGATTGGATTAAAAATAATCTTGTTTTATTTAAGGGTGTGATGAAGCAACTGTTCCACCTATTTTTTTACTAGTTTATTGGTGTTTCCATTAGAAAATTCATGGTGTAGTACCACATTCATGATTAGTATGAATAAAATCCTAACATAATTAGGATTACATATTGAGATAATAGTCTTAGTACCAATCTGTCGAAGAGTCTGTTATGGAAAAAATAAGATATTTTAATTGGTAACATCGTCACAAAAGAGATTGTGATAGTAGATCATGATATATTCCATGATTTTTTTGATGAGAATATTGTGATGTAATACTTTTGTTTAATTTTTTTTTTATTTTGGCTGCTGAAAAATGCCCAAATTTTTGATGATAATGATTTTACATTTATGTTACATTGATGAAATTAATATTTATTGAAATATTTATTCTAGATATTTTTTGAACCGTTGATATATGTGGAATATTTATTAATTTATTTAACACACATATTAATGTATTCTGTTAGAATTTTTCATACACAACGTGGGCATGTGTAGCGCAAGTACGGAGCCCTATATTTACAATAACTCATATGGGTCATTAACTGTATACTGTCCGTAATGATTGGCTAAAGAATCCATCATTTTGATTTATCCTTATATTTTTAATCATAGAATGTATGGTTATGTAACCATACATAAGTAAGGAACACAGCATTTGAGGAATCAAATGTATGGTACATCAACCCTACATCTATATTCAAACAAACGTTTGGTGTTTTCTAATTTTATGAAGGATCCTTATATTTGACTTTTCAGTAAAATTGTGTAACATTGGAGAGATTTGATATGAAATTGTTAAATATTTATAAAATGATGATGAATTAATTAATGATCCAGTCACATATTTTATAGGACCAATTAAAAAGACCATATTCAACAAAGTAAAAGCATAACTATTTTTAAAGGATATTACGGCTCCTTTGAATTCAAATATTCCCAATTTATTGTGGAATTTTTTAAAAGCTATTTTATCCTATTCCTTTTAGACCTATTGTATAAATATTGAGATAATATTCATTTAAAATATCTGTGAAGTCATATACACATATTTATATATAGGAATGGTTATGAGTAATTTCTTTCAGAGCATCACATTTTAAACATACATTTTTAGATATATCTTATCTGTATTCTAATATTTTGATAGTTTTGTGTAATTTTATATATTATTTTATCATTTATGACGGTTTAAGATATTATGTGAAAACATTGAAATTTTATTTTCTGGCATGCGATATTGAATATCTAATTTCATCTATTAGTTTCTACTAGAATTTGCAAAGTCAAATATGTATCATAAAACAAATCTATTTTTTCTCAGTTTTCAAATAATTGTACTCAATTGCGGTTATGTTATATATTCTTCCACTAAGATAATTAAATTTAGATCCTATTAAATTTACCTGAAGTATTTTCAATTTCTTATAATGTGACAACATTCTATACACAGTTGTTTTTAAAGGTGTTAGGATAAGATGACCTAAGGGTAAAATCAATACTCTCATTCAGTTAAGTGTTGGTGTAGTGTACAAAGGGAACTTTGTTATCAAAACAACTATATATCTCTATGGTCATTTCATTTACTTATTTTTATTCCTTACACAATTTTTCAAAAATTTATGGTTCACAACATATCAAGAAGGATTTACAGAGAAGTTCATTAATACTGAGGTGCATAATTATGCCACCCACTATTGTGACATTATTCTTCATCAAAATTATTCTAATCTATCATTTGGTATCCAATGGTTCACTCTATTAGATTTTTTTCCCTTTTATAAATTCATTTTATATGATACCAACAATTAGTATTAGATGATGTAAACTATTGGAGTTATTACACATTTTAAAACTATTTTTGTACTCATACTGTTTTAGGGGATGTTCTTTATTGAATGTTTTTCGATATTCATTGATGTTTCTTTTGTTTCTATCCAATTATTAAATAAATTTAACAAAGGGAAGGCTTTTATGTTCATTAAAGTATTTTACTGATTCACAAAATTCATGAATATTTTTCTGTCTCTAACAACCCTATTTTAATGATTTAGATGAAGACATATCATAATTGACGATTCTAGTTAATGTATGACTATAATTAATGGTTTCTAGTTTAATTATATTTGTTATCAATATTTGAACACCCTCATGATTTTTATTTGAAAATTATTAAAATACGATTTTATTTACATGGTGTTGATAATTATGAGATTCCAAATGTGGAATTTGAAGATTTTCGTATTGATCAATAAAAATATTATGATATCAATTCAAAATACATGATTAATAATGTGTGTTTTTAAGAGATGAGTATTTTAGTTGAGTATCTCAATGTTATACTATATAAGATATTTTTAATTTGTTTTCTATTATCTATGAGGTAATGGATAGTATCAGACAATGAATGTAAACATTTGAACAACTAAAGTTTGATTATTTTGAAATGAATGATAATGAAACAATAAATCTCATTAAAAAATTATTGAACGAGATTCTAAATAATGATTCTACTTTTTGGTATTTAATTTCACAATCATATCATGTTGTAAAAGTACACAAAGAACTACCTATTATGTGGAATGGAATATCTGAAGCTATATAAATGACTACATAATAATGAATTTGAAAATCAAAGAGGTGATTAAGAATTTTGTGATGTAAAATGTCAAGATAAACGTTGAAGATTATATTCATAACAAAAAAGAAGAAATCTATCTGAAACTACAATGGATGAATCATATAATTCATATCATCCTGTCTTAAATAATGATTTGTAAGACCTTGCTGAATATTTTGACAAACTTTACAGAAGTAAAACGAATGATACTTATAAAGATATATACTGTAAATATATGGAAGTAATTCATTAAAAGGATAAATACCCTTTACCTAATGAATGATATAAATCCTATGAAAAATAAATTTCATGATGTCTTAAAGACTATGTTGATTAATTTTTCTATTTCACATGATGACTATTCCATAAAATCATATGGTGATTACATAAATTTATGTCTCATTAGTGATATTAATGTGGAATATTCGTCTTAATCTGAAAACTATAGCTATGAAACATTTTTTATGATGATATAAATAAATATTTCTTTATTCATCATGAAAAATATGAATCCTTAAAAAGGACTATATATAAATTTGGAAGTGTTATGAATATATATTATTATAAATAAATACAATTTCTAAAACAAATTTAGGTTTAATATATAATTCTTCTATAATTTATTTTTATTTAAATGATAGTACAATTAATGAATTAATGACTGAATATAATTATTTAAAAAAAGAATTAAGTACGATAATAAGAGGAGAAATAAATAAATCGGATTCTTGGAAAAAATAAAATAGTGAGAGAAATTATCTATATATTTAGTAATAGTGAAAAATCAATCATTTATGAAAATAATTTCATTTCATTTTATATTATAAAAACATATAAATTATTTTTATTGGGTTATTAATTGGAATTATACAAATTATTCTTGCATTAAAAAATTACAAATTGACGTTTTTAAAATATTTTACTTCTCAAAATGGATAGTTAATATAAATTGTACAATTCATACTTATAATAAACATTTTTGGTTATAAGAAGACTAAATTAAAAACCATATTGGATGAAGAAAAATAAAAGTAAAAAAGGGTACATTTAACTTGTATTTCCCATGATTACATTCTAAATATATAATATTTTATTATTAATTTGTTGGTTAATGGATAAATAATTTTTCCAACAAAAATAGGCGAACAACTATGATGTAGTTTGTTACCAACAAAATCCTCAATTATTTTCACACAAATCCAATGTTTATTTTAATATAATAAATTTATGCATCTATTTTATTAACACTTTTTTTATTACGAAATATCAATATATCTTTTGTTTGGAAAGTTTTATTTCATTATTAGTTAATAACATTTTTAATCGTTTTTCATAAACTCCTTAGTTATATGTCATTAAAAATTAAAATTTAAATACCTTTTGGAAAATATATTATTTTATGAATTTTATATCTGAAACCCTTATTTCATTTTTTGTTTTAGTTTATTAGGAAATCTAATCAGTATTCATATGAAACAAATATGTTTTAATAAAAAAATAAATAATTATTGTTATATAATTACATTCAACCAAAAATGAAACATCTTCAGTATTATATCAGAACAAAATATTTTAACATCTTCTTAAAAAAATTATATATATTTTTTGTTTTAAACTTTTTCTTCTTCGAACTACCATTCTCCAATTACTATTAATAATTACTCAAAAAATATATATAGTTTAGGTACCTCAATCATAGAGGAAAATCTTTCTCAGAAAAGGATCAATTTTTTAATCAGAACTATTTAAATAAATTTCATTTTCATTTTTTGATGATTCTTAAGAAAATCATTTTAAAATAAATAAATATGTTCATGCTTTTAAAGAAATATATGTATCTTCATAAAAAATATCTTATGAAATTTTTCTATTTATTATTATCTACATGGATGGTGAAGGAATTAAACAACAAATATAGTTGGATGCTTCTATGAATTCATATGGTAATCTAGAGAATATATCAGCATTATAAGATGTATTCTATTTGTTATAAATGGAGTATCAAAATAAATTATATGGTTCAGTCTCGAATGCATACATTAAATATCTCAAAATTGAAATTCTACATTTAATGGGGTTTCTCAGTATAGAAACATTAACATATAACTATCCTGAGAAACTTATTTTTTTGTTTGAATTGTGTTAATATTATTCTTATGAAAGAACATAAACTGTTTGAAATGGTTTTGAATAAATATTAGGAATTTTAGCAGGTTTAAGAGAAAAAGTATATGGTTTATATATTTTATAATAAAAATCATCTTCTTTCATAAATATGTATGTTTATTATGTTATTATAAAATTAATGATTTGTTTACTATTATTAAATTATATTATTTAGTGAAAATAACACAAATAATTTCTTTATAATTTATATTTATCTCATTATCATGAATCTTTTTATGATTTAATATGAAGAAAATTTATAATAATATTGTCTATATTTTAGGAAAAATTTTAAATGGAAATAATTTTTTATGCATATACTCTCATTATTTAATATAAATATATTTTAATGAATGAATAATTATATAGGGGTATTTTTTCTACATTTATATTTTTTATTCCAAAAAAATGTGGAGAGTTTTTAAATTTTTAGATTAAATTTATGGGTTTTTTAATTTAATGAAAAGTGGAGATGTTCCACATGTCAATTTTTAGATAGAAAAAGTAATATAATATACAAAAATTTTAAATTTGAGGTATTTATTATTTTAAATAATTTATAATACTTATTTTAGGGTAAAATTTATCTTTAATAAGAACATTATAAAAAAAGTTAATATGACGATAAGTATATATGTTTAACTTTTTTAAATTTAAATGTTTGTCATTATTTATGAGATATGTTTCTTTGCTATGTTTTACATCTAATTTTGGTGTAGAATATTTCTCTGTGGATAGAATATTATTTTTAGAAAAATGGGGAATCATTCATTTTGATTGTTAAATCATGTTTATTTATTATTTGGTTTTTTTATCATATTGAACAGGGATATTTTTTTCTTCTATTTATTTAACAATTTATTTAATTTATTTTTCTTTTAATATCCCAAAAGCTCACATATGTGTTATTAATTATTTTACTTTTATGTTTCATATAATAAATTAATATCGATTGATATATTTATTCTAGAAATATTTTGATGACAATGATATATGGGAAATATTCGATAAATTACTTGAAATGTGTTTTTACATATTCTAGGAACACTCTTCATACCAAACATGTTAAGGTCTAACATAATGATGGTGCCCTGTGTTTGGAATATCACATATAGATACTCAACCATACACTGTGAGGAAATTATTGTCCAAAAACCTATATTTGAATAGATCTTTATGTTTGTAAGAAGTAAAATTATGGTTAATAAACCCTATTTATAGAACCCTATGATTAATTAAAAAAATTATGGTACATAAACAATATGTTTTTATTCAACCCTATATTTTTTGATTTTTTGTTATTTGATAGAAACCTATTTTGGAATATTGAACATTGATGTTTCATTTTAATGAAATTATCGGCCACATTATTCATGATTTATACATCTGTCTTGATGAAATTAACGATCTATTTAAGGATATTTTATTACAAATTCAATGTCTTGAATTCAATAGAGTAAACTCATTACCATTATTATGAGACCTTATGACTTCGTCAAATTCAAATACTCAATATTTATTACGTGGTATTTTTGGAGCTATTTTAACCCAGAGTTATTTAACCTGCTATATAAATATTGTGACATTATTCATCAAAAATACGTGTGATGGAAAATTATCATATTTAGAAATAATAATAGTTGTGTTTCATTATTCTCAAATATACCCTTTGGATACATTCATGTTCTAATCTATCTGATATAATTTCGGTTCTTAACATCATTGCCGTTAAATTTTGTTTTTATATCTTCTAGAAGGACGAATTATTAATAATTTACTGAAGATACACATTAGAGACATTCATAATTAAATATCTATATGGTTATTTATTTATTTCATCATGAATATATCATATGAAAATGCTGAAGATCTGTTTGTTGTTGTCATAAATTGAAGATCTGATATGATATTAAATATGAAACCAAAAACAATGAAGCTAAACCTATGTGATAAAACCACTCAAAATAATTTGATTTCATTGAGTTTTGTCTGATTGTACTCATTCATGGTTAATAAATATCTTCTCATACAATGTTGTGTATATTTTGTTCCAGGTTAATGAAATAGAAGGATTTCTAATGTCTTCTCTGGTATCAAATTCTAGTACTCAATTTCTGTTTGGACGTTCTAGGAAAAGGGGACCTGATATTATAATAAAAAACATTAAAGATTTGCCTGTTTATGGAGTGGGATAAAGTGTATTTGTTCCCTAAAAAATATACATCACTATGTAAATTTCCATTACTTACTTCTCATGCTTTCTTATATAAGATAAAATGAATGTTTCACACCTTAATAAAAATTGTGGATAGATATGTTTATAAAATTTTATATGCACAATTCACCCCCTTACCTCTTGTATATATATTTTTAATCATAATAATTCCGATGTAATAGTTTTTTCTGGGGAAGATCATAGGACTTTTTTTCATATCTATAGATTTTAGGGTATGGTGGTATTATTGGAGAATAATACAAATCATTTCTCATGTTTAAATGTTTATTTTTCCTTTACCAATAATGGTATAATAATTCTATGTTCTTTATAATGTATTAATTCTTGGTAGGAGTTAATGAATCATTTGACGAATGAACATATTTTGATTCTACCAGAGCTGGGTGAGGTGTAAAACTTATTTTTTGATGTGTACGTGATATATCATAGGGATGTTTTTACGCAGAGAGGTCGAGTGATGGAAGAAGGATGATGAACATTGTGTATAAATGTATGAATTTATCATAATCATGATCCCAATTTGGTATTGGTGGTTTATTGGTTAATATACAGGAAACAATACCTTAAGGGAGAAAAGTTAAATATTTATAACGACAAAAAATGTATAATGAATTAAATTTCCTTGCGATATTTGAATATCTATTAGTGGGTTGGGGTTGGGAATATGTTATCATTTGACATTGAGATAGCCTATACACTCATGAATGGACATAGTATTTCTTACACTAGGATGTCAAAGACATAGACTCCGGAAGTCCATGAATCTAGTTCTAAGAAGATGATTATTTATTTTTTCACTAAGACACATATGGAGCTTCCTAAAGTCAAGGAATAGACTAAATTTTTATCATTAATGGGGGAGACCACTATTCTAATATATATTAAGGATATTTAGTATGATGATCAAACGTTTTTTACTTTTATTGTAATGCTGAGAAGGTGGGATGTCAACTTCTGATTGGGTTATCGATGATGATGACCTCATTTATTTTCATGGAAAAGTGGTTTTGACCATAATTATGTTAGTGTAGATGATGCATGAGCTATATTTCTTAAAGTGGGTGGCGGAACCTGGTTTTACCTTGATTAAACACATTCTCTAGAAAAAATATTGGAGTCCAGGAATGGAAATTTAGATTTTTTGTTTGGTGAAATGATACTACACCTATCAGCAAGTGATAAATGACCATTAGAAACCTATCAGAATTATAAATTCTATTTCAATTCATTGTAATAAATGTGATGATGTCAAAATAGAATCTATGGTTGGTATTCTGAATAAAACTTTTAAAACTAACATTAAATGGGTGACTGCAGACTATTTACATAATGTATCACATTTCATATTAATATAATAAAATTTCACTTTTTATTAATTGGGTTACTAATATATTTTTGGGATACATCATTTAAATAATAAGATATAAATAATAGTTTTGAATCATGATCCAAATTTTACCAAGAAATTAAGGAAAATATTTTTGAAGTTTCTTGGTACTCAATTCTTTTATGAGTACATATATTAATCCTCAGGTTTATAAGAAATTAGTTCATAATATTTAGGTTTTAGATAATATGTTATAGTGGGGTGTTATATATTTTTTCAGGTATCGGTAGACTCACATAGAACATTTTTTAATTTTTGTACAACAAAAAATTATAATGGGTCTATTATGATAAATCCATACGTGAAACTCTAAATTAAGAAATTAAAGTTACCTTTATATAGGATTGATGTGGGAAAGATAGAATTCTTAGATCTGATTATCATAAAAGATATGTTAGAACGAAGTTAGTTCATTTGGAAATGTATGAATATAACATATAGTATAATGAATTCTTATTATTATTGACTAGATTTAACTATCATGATTACATTTGGTTATCATATTTGTATTAGTGTCAATAATATTGGCCACATTCCGATTTAAAGGTGGAGCAGTTTGGAATCTCGGTTTAATGTAACTTTGTAATTGTGGAGAGGATCAAGTATATAATATATCGATTGTATATTACGTATGAGTATACTAATATGCATGATTTATTCCCTAATTCTCAACTTTGGCAGCATTATCCTGAACCTTGTCGTTTGATCGATATTTATGATGTTGATCTTATGGATGATACAACCTCTGAGGAGAATCTGATTGGAATTGTGGAGTTCAAGAAGAATGTTTTCTAGGGAATTTTATTAACATTATTCAATTTACTATAGAAGTGTGGTCATGTTTAGGATGGAAAATTATAGATTCAATCATATACGTACGACCATAATCCATATCTTTTCAAATCAATCTATTAATGAATACTTGGAGTATAGTTCAGTGATGAGCTATTTTAGGGTGGGGATATTGTAATATCTCAACCATGGTCCAAACCAATTTCCTTGTTTTCATGTAATCAAACCTTTATTTATAGACCTTAGATATATATAATTATTGATTTATTTTTCTAAACATTTAGAGGTGTTTTCACAAGCATTGGAGACTTTTTTGAATGTGATCATTTTTAGCATGGTTAGTACAAATTCTGCACCACATCAAGAAAACCATAAATCTAATGGTGGGAAGGAAAACTATTATTGCACAGTTGGATCATGGGTTGTAAAAACATTATGATTACTAGAATAAACCATGAAATGAAAAATATAAGACAAAATAATAGTTGGAAGTAAAATTGTCATATAGTGTGAGACAACTGTGTAAGGGGTTTTCTTGATATTGTTGCAATGTATAGTTCACGCATGGTTCAGAAAACATTGAGGTATAATACTGCTGTGTATAATTAGAATCCCAGTATTTGTGGGTCTAATTCCAATAAAAATATAAAGACCTCATTTTAATTTAATATCATTTATCTACAATCTATTTTTACCCCTAAGGGTTGAAATGTGATCCCTTACGATCATATATAATGTTTTAGGCCATTAAGTTCCCATTGTAGATCATGATTTTCAAACAAATCCTAATTATTTTATGTTATTCATTGATATTACCTCTTTCCATTTTTTGAACAATATATATAGTCATCTATGTATATAACCACCTTAAATGATGGAAATTTTGGTTCTTTCTGGTTAGATCTATTGAATGATTGTTGATCCATGGACAGATCATGTGGATCATAGATTTATTTTTTATTTTCTCAATCCCTTGTGATTTCTGTTATTCTACATTGAATAAATTAAAAATGGTTGTTGTATGTTCATATATGAACCCTATGTAGGTAATATATATGATAATTTTAACATTACTAATAATGATATTTTTTTCTAATTGAATCATTGCATTTTTATGCAAAAAACATTATTTGATATTTTAAATTTTACATGAATCCCCATGAACTTTAGAGACCTATTTCAGATATAGTTTTATTCATTTGTGTTTACAATATTTGGGATCTCAAAACCACGTGGGGTGTGTTATTTTTCCTTGAAATGATAATTATGGAATGGTATAAGGGGGATATTAGAGTAATAAAATTAAAACAATTTTGAATGTTTTGGCATTCCAACTTGTTACAAAAAAGGTTAAAATTACATTGTATGGTTAATAAAATAAGGAATGATTCACGCTAACTGGGTTAAATGTATATGGATTGAAATTATGATAATGGTTTTGATTTAAAAAATATAAACTGTGCACTATGTTGGTAATAATTGATTAATAGATTCTTTAATGATGAACATTGATACATATATAAAAACAATGGGATGTGGATACTGGACTACTGATAGACGTCCAACGGTGGCCAGAATGATAATATATGCCCTTGTTCGATGCATTAATTTCTGTTCTTGATGGATTTTCAATGTACCTATGATATTGTGGATGGGATAATGCTTATAGTACCCATGTTATTTTTGAAAATCTAACACTCCAAGTACCCAAGATATTGGTTCTAGACATACAGTCAATGTACCTGAGATAAGGATACTCAATTGATGCTCTATGCATATTTGACATAGTCCTTGGAAAAATGCTCCAAGGTACTGAAATTAAATTGTAATTGTTTGAAAACAAGTAAATAGTTGAATTAAATTGTGGAAGATAAGAGATATGGATCAAACAATGGCTTGTATGTAGCATGTATGATTTGAACATAAATCATAATAAACTCAATGTCTAATATGGTTAGTGAAATATAATAAAAATGAGAACCATATTTACATTTATTTACATGGTTATTATCACGTATACCACTGAATAAACTGATATAGGTGATATATATCTTTAAAAATAATTGGTAGTATCCTACTAAAAACCACACACACCATACTTAGGATACCAATTAGTACTCAAGTAAAATTTATGTATTTTTATTAGTAATAGGGAAATGGAATTATGTTATCCATGCAGTAACCACAGTTCATATTTATGTGTGGTTCCAAATGTTTTTTTTCAGGGATTAATCACAGTATTTGAAAATATGTAATATACCCAATGAACCATGTAGTGATTCTAATTGTACTACATGGTTTTCATAAAGATTTGGGAATTATTTTCCAAAACTGTTTGTCCGTCTAGTTAAAACTAAAAACTTCCAGAAAGAATCGATAATAGTGGAATATGATTAAGTCTCTTAATTAGTTTAACCTTGCGTCCAACCACTACACTATTAAAAAGTGGGATTTCTCAGTTTTTCCATTTTAATTTTATGTATAATTACCCATAATCTCATTTTGGGTCATCTTAATTCTTCTATAGTGCATTAGATTGTCACTTCTATTTTACTTTTGTTATATTTATTTCATTTAGGATGGATCACATCAGGTTAATTCAGTTTTTATTATAAATTAATTTCATCAAAAAAATTGTTTGTTTAAATTCTTGAATGGTTGATTTGATTTAGAAATGGGTTTTCAATCAAATAATTATATTTTATTGGCTAAAAAATAGTTTTGAAAATTGTCAACATTGTTTTGAAATTGATTTTACAAACATGGAATGATGTGAACCTTGAGTATGTTTGGAATAAACAGGTCACTCACAATGTATATAACGAAAATAGAGGTTTTTAGGGAGAATTTGATATTAGTTAGTAATAACATATCACATAATTAGTATCTATTATATCTAGTGTGTATTTTCATTGTACATGACCCAATATGGTCTAATTTTTTATTTATAGTCGGTTTATCACTTGATAGTTTTTTTTTCAAGGATTGGTTCCAATAATTTTCATGTATGGTAGTATTATATGGAATTATATGATTGATTATTTCATGGATATGTGTTTAATTACATACCATATCATATATAGATATGTTTTTCTATTTTATCAATTATACTTTCATTATTCCTTCATTTTTGGATATAAATTTATTTTACTAACAAAATGTAATATAATTTAAAAATGGTTTTGAATATATAGAAATTCATTATGAAACTATTTATATTTTAAATATTAAATAACTAAAATTTTAATATTAGACTATACATAGACACTATGGTGGTATCCTACCGTGATTTTTTCCTCACACACAACTTTTTTAATTTGAATTTTGTAGTTCTTGTTTGTTTGGACCTTGTTGATAAAAGGGTATTATATAGAAATTAATCTTCTATTTTTATTATTATCAATGTATTGAGATGGATTTGAGGTATAACAATATTTTCATAACATACATATATAATGAATCACTTACTCAAAACACATAAAACATTACACAAATAGAATACCAAATAATGTATTAGTTTAGTGCCTCTGGATACTAGATTATTTAAATGATGATACATGAGGGATGTATATTATCTCACACTAGTTACATCATGACTAGAACCCTTATTATTCATATCATACATAAAATATATCATTATATCTTATGAAAGTAAAAAAATATATATGTGATTTTAGATTCTCAGTATGAATAAACAAGGGGATACGTAAGAATGAGCAGAGCATATCGATTTTAGAACATTGTCTTGACATTATCAAATCATAGCATGCATGTAAAGTATCATAAACTTTAATCATAACATAAATAGTGGATGTTCATAAGAATTGAATGATAATTGAATAAGGTAGATATATATATATATCATAGGAATAAGACATGAAATTTGTATAATACACATAAACATATAAAATCATATCTCACAGATACGAACCATGAATATCATAGAATGTTTGAATTTTGGTATTAACATGGCTACCAACTTCGGGGTTGGTATTCCCCTCCATGTACCCTGTTGATTTAGGCATGGTATTCCCTTATATGTACCATCATGAGCTCATAAAATTTCTTTCATTACCCAATCCATTTCATGGAGATATAGGTCCCTCCAATCACAAGATAAAATCATACATACATGTGCCACAATATAAGAATATTTTAATCATACCATGACCAATAAAAAGTGTTGGGTTTCATAAAAATTATATCATAATACATGTAATGAATTGGGTATCATAACAATTTAATCATTTCGTAACCTATGGAACATATATGTGATTCATAATCATTTCATATAAAAATAACTCATGAAATGAAAAGTGTTTAAGAAGAATTAATCATCGTATAACCCATTTAATACAAACTAGTTTCATATTCATAAAATCCATTCAATAAGATCATTTTTTACGAAAAAACATTCACCCGAAATGGAACCATATTTTCATAAAAATTAGTACAGAAAAAAATATCATTCAAAAACAGAACATGAATTGATCATTTGGACCATTTCCTATAAAGGCTTGAGTTACACTGATAGATGTCGTCACACATGGAAAAAACATTATTATTTAATAAAACCCTTTCTTGAGGAAAATATATTTTCTTGGATAGAAAATAATTTTTAAAACATAAAAACATTTTAAAACCATTTTAATGAAAATAAAAAGGACATCATATAAAGGATTATTTGATTACATTTGGAAAACCAATTCCCATGAAATATTGTTAAATACCAATAAAAATTCATGAAAAATGTTTGAAAATAATTTCTTTGAACATATTTTTTAATCTTAACATTTTTTTAATTTTTAATTAAATTTATAAACTATTTTTTAAATCAATTTAAATTGAAATTAAATTCAAATTCATGAATTTATAGAATATTTGGTAAATATTTTCTTTTAAAATTAATAACATTGTAGTCTTGAAAAGGTTTTTTTCAAGGGAATGAAGGTCTTGAAGGCTATTAAAACTTTATATGTCGAACCTACTCCTTTCACTATAACATGTTTAGAAAGGCACCTCGACCAGAAAATGAAATGAAAATGCCTTATTAAGAACCCTATTATTTAAAAAGTTAAAAATGGGAAATAATTAATGATCAAATGATAATAGTAGAATAATTTTACAATCATATATTTTTTGGACAACATGGTTTTAGGTTTCAAGGATTTCAAATGAAGGTTATTGTAATGTCGGGATTTATTTAATCACATTCTTAACTATACTATGGTACAAGGAGTATAAAAAGGGTAGAAATGCATAAATATATCCTGAATAATAAGAGGAGAAGAAATTTATTGTGATTTCTTGAGATATGGGTCCTAATTTTTTTCTTAAAGTAAGATTGAACATAAAAAATCTCCAAAAGAGATGAGATTATTTCAATTAACTCTTACAACTTAGTATCATTGAAGAGTACTATCAATTTAAGAAGATTAAATTATATGAATAAAAAAATATAATGAAAATAACCAGATTGATTATATAAAATTTAAAAGAAATTATATTCACATCATGCAAAAATAAGGTTGAATTACATGATATGTATCCCAAAGAACGAAAACTGAGAAAACATTACATTACCTACATAGTAATATTTGGAACATAAAACCCACTAAATTAATATATACATAAAAAGAAAAAAGTGAAGATGAAATTCCAATACCTTAAGTCCTGAATCTCATCGTACTCATAAAAACCATTTTTATAAAAAATAATAGTTTATTATACAGATATAAAAGATACATAATAAAACATTTTATACCATATATGGTTATATTTTGAATATATATTACCAACATATTAACGATGATATGATTCATTTTCAATTTAAGTAATATTCCCTTTTTTCACATGTGTCATATTTGGTTTTATCTGCCATCATTGGACATATGTAATGATTTCTATAATGTAATCCATGATATAAAAATATGTAAATTTCAATATATATATATATTATAATAATATTTATAATATATATGTTTGAAATGGATTACACCATTCATGGAGACGGTATGTTGTACATATTAATCAATACTATTTATTTTATTATTTGAAATATTTAATGTGACAATATTCAATGAAATATATGTATATATAATATCATTAATGTATAATTATTATTTCATCTATATCAATTAATTTCACTGAACTAATACTTAATACATTCCATATTGTGTGTGAATGAAATACATAACACTGAGAGGGTTGTAGTCCACACTTACTCAAACGAAATTATCATATTTACACAAAATGAATTGTATAATGACATGTGTTGTAATATAAATACATAATAATAAAAAATAAGAATTATAAAATATATCATATATAATCATTTTGTCCATTATAATTCCCACTATGAGACTCATTAGAATAAGGACGAATAATCATGATTTTGTGAGGAAATACATTTCCATACACATAAACATTATGTTTGTTACTTATTTGATGGAATTGTTTGTAAGTTTAGGTAAAAAACTATCATAAAATGCCTAAATTTATTTAGTATAATATTTTTCCTAATTATCTAGTAAGGATAGTAGTGGTGAGGAGAATTAATATAAGAGAAATAATCATGGAAGATTATGTTACCTCTTCAATGGGTAACTCCATTTCATTTTCACCAAGGGATTAATTGGATTGATTTACTGCAAAATGGATTATTAGTAGAGGAAGGGAGTTATTTTGGTATGTGTTTTTTCAGAGCTTGTCTGAGCCTATGTGGGATAAGATTTTTGAGGAAGAGGGAGAGGATTTAATCATTTATAGGGGTGGGAAAAGACTCACATTGTATTTTTTAAGACAAGTTATGTGTACCCATGTTCTCATATACTAAAAAACATAAAATACAAATTAACTCAACAATGGAAGTTTCGTGGTGGAAAAATTTCCAAATAATTGGTTTTGGACATGTGGCTATGTCATTTGTTCGTTATGTTCATGATTTAGTCCTTTTTAGGATTAAATTTTCCATCATCATTGTAATTAATGTTAATTAATTTCACTTATAATTTTGATCAAAATCTATGACGACCATATTAAAAAATATAAATTTATTTTGATTTCAAATAGGATTTTATTTTCTCAAAATCAAATCACAAAATATAAAGATGTTAATTTAACTTTAATCCTACAAACGGGATGACAATGCAGGGTTTTAATGTAAAAATATCCAACTATTTTTTATATCAAATTTCAATGTGGAATTGGATCCAATGACCCAAATTAGATTATTATATGTTAATTCTTTCTAATTATTAATTAAAACAAAATTAAAATATAATTTGTCTACATAAATTAATTAGTAAAAAATTTATTTGAAATAAAATTTAGTATATTTCACTTTGAAACCCAAAATCATGTTTCCTAGAGCAATGCCAAAAATTAAACATAATAAAATTTTGAAATTATAAAATGAAAATTATTTTTATTTTTTAAAATTTAATTTATAAATGTTCCTAAAATTTTTAATTTTTTTAATGAAGGACACGAAATAGAGTTCATTTGAGAAAATAATATTTTTAAACATATAAAGTCTTAACCAAAACTTATATTTTACATTATAATTATGTTTTATTTATCTAAAATCATTATAATTAATATTTTATATGTATTAATTTCTATTAATATTACTATTTTTTATGGATATGTTATATTTGTATTGCTTAAATAATTAAATAAATAAGATTATGTTTTGTAAAAACATAGTGTCGCATGTAACACATGCCATGATGGTGTAGTGTGTAGTGAAATACATGTTGGTGTAGTGTTAATGGAATTTTTTATTTAATTCAATCACATAATATCATTTATATCTAGGGTTATATTAAATTAAAAATATAAAAAACTATTCAACTAATATTCGGAAATTCTTTGCGTGTTATATTCTACATCCCATAAAAATATTTTATGTATCAAAATTAATACTGGTTATCAAATGATTAATAATTAAATGTTTAGGTATTATAAACCATAATTGTAAAAATTTACACTAATAATTATTTGAAAATAAATAAATTTTGAATCATAATGTTTACCCAAAGTATCACCGATCATGGTTTCCACATAAGACAAGATAGTTGTGATGTGAAATCAAATACCTAGGAATGGAATGTAAACACAGAGTTATGATAATGAGTGATAGAGAACAAGGTTGGGATAATGTTAAATAAATTCATAACCCGGAGAGTCTTAAAAATTTCCTTGGATATCAAAAAAACATATGGTAACAAGAAATCGTTTATTTCTAGAAAATTTCCAAAAGTTTAATAATTTTTACAAGGAGATATACTTACTTGATTTATCAATAATATAATCATTTGTTCATCCTATGTACTCTAATTCATTATCACTTATTAAAGTACATAACTGTGTTTTTTCACTGTTAAATCATTAAAAGGTAATGAGATCCACATACATAATGATATGTTTTTCCATTTGTAAGGATCAAAAAAGATTGTTTCTAAAATTAAACATATATGAATAACTACACATATGGTTAGATAATAATTTAATATCACCAAAATCATCAAATATTTAATCAATTATTTCTTTTAATGGTTTTTCTTGTAACCCTTTGAAAATATAAATCACCCATTATTCCATAAATAAATTTTTATCTTTTTTCCAAAACATATCATTTTAAATATGGGTTCATTAATCTAAAAATAAAATTTAAAATGTAATTTTATTAGTCTATAATCCATTTAATGAAATATGATAACAAGAAATACCACCAAATAATGAAAAATAAGATTTATATAAGGATTATTAAATCAAAATAAATCATAAAAACATTCACAAATGTGGTTGGGATGATATGTATTTCATAAGTTTCATGGTTTACTTCATCTATTATGATAGCATAAGAAGTCCCTTTTTCATTTTATTTTGGGAGTTTTTTAGGATTATCATTCAGAATTATACATTGATTAGATATTTTTTAAGCATAATGGCCAAACTCAGTGCAATTGAAACACTAATGTGTGTGAGGTGCATTATGTGGGGATTTATCTTTGTTCACATCCTTGGATAACTTCCTCCAATCATTTATACATTCAAAAAGTCTATGAAATTCCATTCCACACATAAAAAAATTAGTATTCCCCATCATATAATTTCACCAATGTTTCTTCCCATAATTTGTGAAATAAAGAGTGATTTTTTTTTATTTTCTACATTTCTTTTATATTTTCCTTTGAACTCCATCAACATTTCCTTATCAATAACATGAGATTGATACAAAAATAGAACCTCTATTTACTCCATTATAGCACATCTAACAAAAATATCCATAGCTACTATAGTCTCATATATAAATAAACCTTCTAATAATACTTTCTAGACCACCATGGAATCAATCAATTTTTCTTTTGATCTGAATGATAATAACATAAAAGTAACTAAAACCCCTTGTAATATTTTCCTCATATGTACGAAAATATTAATAATCCATCTTCTTTAATCTCTACGAATTAGTTTCCTATATTTATAAGAATGATTTGATGAATGTAAATATTGAAAAATAATTTCTTGAAATCCTAGGAAACTATAGAGCTAATTTTTTACAACCACATATTCTTGATTATAGTCTACCCTGGAACCACTTGAACGTATTACTAATAAACAACCATGATGAAATTATCATCATAGAAAAATTTGATAACAGAAATATATCATATCAGTAGTAATGATTTATTGTTCATCAACAAGTGGATAAAAAGACTAACTAAAAGAATGTGGTCATTGCCTCAAGAAGGACTCTTCAGAATAGTGTTTCCTATATTTCACATTTGGGAGCCCAACATGGTACATTGCCAATGATATTTAGTTGAGTATAGAAATGTTATTCTTCATTCATAATCACATATAATTCAGTTACTCGGGAGGAAAATCATTTCATTGTTCATAGAAGTCACTATTAACATGCATCCTTTGGGTTCCATGCATTGACTAAAACAAAAATCTTATAGTGAGAAAACCCTTATTATAGTGGAAACCCATATAATAAAGAGAAAAAATACTTATAAGGTGTATATATCAAAATATATTCCATAATATAAGACACCCTAGGATAATTATTTGTTATGAATAGGAAATGTATTTTTAAATCCTTCATGATGGTGCAAGATATGTTTATGAAATCTGAAATAATATCCCCAAAAATTGTAAATGTTGGTGTGTAGAAAGGTGGTTTGAGAGGTACCAGGTTAAATCATGATGGGCCCAATACACCGTGTTAGATTTGTTACTCGTAGGTATATATATGGTAGAATATAATCTACTTTTACAATGTAGATAGAGTTGTATTAATAGGAAACCAATCACTCTATCCATTACTAATATTCCTGAAAATTTTCTTAATCATTACCTTATCATTATAATTATCCTTATAGACACACCTAGAACTGATTTTTAGACATATGAATTGGGATCTCACTAATGTATAATCATCCTACTCTCAAATGGTTTAATATAATTTTTCTATGACACCAAATTAAATAAACCACTATTTACAAACATATACATTATATCAGATTTTGGGAATACATAAATAATTAAATAAATGAACAACTAGAGAACATATTATTTTAGTACCTTCAGAAACATTGAATCATAAATTATTAAACATAAGTGAGCTATATTATCTCCCACATTGTTATTTATGAATAGAAACCTTATTAGACAGACCATATAAAATACATACTGTAAAGACTCAGATTATTTCATGTAATATTTTATTTGTATGGATTAATTATGACTCTACAATAATTGAAAGCGCGTGATTCCGAGGGCCGGTGTTCCAAGAAAAAATTTCCAAACATTTACTAGGATCGTTCAGTAAATGCGCGAGAGGTGTTTTCCAATGTTTGATATGGTGCTTGGATTAAAAATATGAAGGCACCATTGAACCCACTACGCTAGGATTTTCATAAGGAAGGAGTCACATTGAACACAATAGGCCTGGATAATAATTTTTTTGGACATTAAAATTAATAAATAAAATTTCTTTGTTATATTATTTTATTTCAATTTTTCACCAATGGTCATGCAGAAATGTGGGACCAGTGATATGTCAATCCATTAAATGGATTAACCCTTCAATCCTAGGTAGAATTGTCATTGGGAATGAGGATGGTTCCTAATTAATGAACCTGGATAAATCCCATGAGCGTTATATATCCTCCCCCGCTACTATTTATATTGAGTTTTGTGAGAGGTATCGAAATTTCCTCACCAAGCAATGAAGTGATGAATAAGTGCCAAAATTCCAAGAAATTGGATGAAGGAGCAGATTCCTCCAGGAGGTGAGGGGTGACACTGCACCACGAATCGAATGAACTTCGTAAGAGTGACGTCATTGGAATCATGTTTCGGGAAAGATGAAGGTCGAAACATCCTAGATTGTGGGCATCATCCATCATTATTGAGGTAGAGATTTGATTTTTGTTAATTTCAAGTTATAATTGAATCCTTCAATCATACCACATGATTAGAATCTAGTGCAGATGGCATAGACCAAATGAACTTGGCCCGAATACTCTATTACCATTCTACCCATGCGATCTTCATGCAATGTTGCTGGCACGGGAGCACCGACTGGCTACGATGCATGTGGAGAGTTGTCATGCAATGTAAGAGGAAGCGGTGGCACTAAGCCTCAGTGATCAGTGGAGGGCTGGCCCTGGCAGACCGCGGTGGAGGCCTAGTGTGCCGTCGCACACTGAATTTTAGCAAGGGGATACAGCTCGTCAGCCGCGGTGATCAGAGGAACTAGGAAACACATCGTCAAACCACATAATTGGAGGGTTGTATGAAAAACACACCGCCGGTGAGCAAGGGGTCGCTGTTAATGTTGTGTCAAAGGAAGAACCCATGCCTCAGATAGGTTTCACGTCGACTGGGTAGTGCCCATGTGGCGTCATTGCTTCACAAATCGAATGGCAGTTTGGCCCTTTGGGAAGACCGAGGTCCCCACCCCCTGTGTCACATATGGTGGGCCCCGCTCCAGCCGGGCCCCACAACACACGGTCCTCACTCCACCACGAGCCGTTATAAGATCCACAAAGAGCCGGGATGTGCTCCACCCCGAGCCGGGCCGCTCTCCACCTTGATCCGGGATGCGCTCCACCTCAGTGAGCGCCATGCTCCAATGTGAGCCACGCCATAGAAGTTCAGGCCGCGCGGGCCCAGTGGGCCGCCCCCCTTTTGGGTCGATCCGGACCACAACCCAGCAATCTGTGCTCCCCACAGCCCCACCTGACCGGGTTGGACTCGATCCAGTTCGGGCTGACAAGAACTCGGTCTGGTCAGGTCGGTCCAACCCAGTCAGACTGGACTAGGGCCCAACCGGACCTAGAAACACATAAAGGGTCATAACATGAGAACCAAACATCCATTTGATGAACCATATATAGAAATGGGATCCTTGTAATGAAACCTCCCTTTTTTATAATCTAATAGAGTTTTAGAAATAGTTGGAGTACGACTATGAGGGTTCGAACCCGAATCCAACCAGCCCCTCGGAACTGAAACACTAAAAACTCACATTACAGGTGTCCGATTGATGCAAAATCTGTCACATAAGAGACCTTACGACATTGTGGTCCTATGGGTTACTCTGCTATGGAGTGTAGTGGTAGTCTTGGTACGAATGATATCTCTAAGGGATGATTCTACGGAACTCGAGCGCACGGGGACTGAAGAATCTTGTGGGACGCTGTAACGTGAAGAATGAGCATCGCTCATGTGTGGGTTAGTATCTATCGATCATTTGTGGGTATAATTATATCAAATCCTATGTGCAACAGTTCTCAGCGAACCTGTGTGGGCCATTGCTTACCGATCTTTGGTGGGTCAGCAGAGGTTTTTACCTTTCGATCCCTTGGGGGTTATCAAAAGTGCATTTTAACAGAATTAGATGATATGGAATATGAATAATCATTTGTACTTTTTTACTCCAACTATACCTGATGTGAGTGGAGTCTTCAACATTCCTGGTGATATCTTCGTGGTGTTACCTATATGGTACCTCTATCTTCGTGGTGTTACCTATGTTGTACGTCTACCTATTTAGTACTTCTATCTTCGTGGTGTTACCCATGTGTTAATTTTACCTTCGTGGTATTTTCTTCATTGTGTTAAATGTGTAGTAATTCTAACATCATAGTATTACCTGTGTGGTCTTCATGGTGTTTACTGTGTGATTCTTCTACATTCGTGGTGTTATCGTTGAGGTATTGTTCCCTCATGTGTGAGATGAGTATATCATGATAACATAGGTATATGTATGGTCATATACATATGTATATTTAGAGTCTTGAATTTTGGTTTTTTCTTTGTGGAGAATTGGGATACCTATGAGGGTCTTGGGGTCCTTACTGATTATCGTTCTACTCACCCCTGCACGGGCTACGCCCACACCTTGTTGTGTTTTGTGTAGACGAAAGGAAACATTGATTGAGTTTGAGGGACCCAAGACTGGACGGTACCTGGAGGTGGACCATTATATGTGAGGTGGTGTAGATACTACTGATCGTGAGTTGTACACACCCTTCAGGTTGGATCCTTGGTGGATGATCCATGAGATGTTTTTTACATTTAAGTTGTACTTAAACTTTTTAGTTGGGCTTGTATTTTTTCCCCTTTACATTCAACACACTTTTACTAAAACATATTAATTTATGGATACTTCTTTTTATGTTATTGTACTGTGTATCTATATAGGTTAAAATTTAATTCCTTCCCATTTTAGATATATGACTTTCTGGTGCTACTCGATTGCCCTGGCCTATGTACGATGGGATTAGGGTATTCACGACACGGGCCCTGTTGAACAGGTTGTGACAAAGTGGTATCAGAGGAGTTGGTTCCACTAAATAACTGAGACACTGATCTTTTCTATGTGGCTATAGTGTTAAGTGTTATGACTATGGTTTCGGTTTGGTAACTCATGTGTTGGTGAGGAGGTTGATGTATCCATACATGAGGACCCTGAATATTGAGTTCCGACTCCGTGCATGGAAACACTAATTGCCTATGTTTTTGAATTTTTTTTTCTTCTGATCCCTTTGAGTCAGCTCACCGGTTATAACTTATTGACCATGGAACACCTATTTTCTATCAGGATTCCGCCACATAGACAACCATCTAGGATTCTTGAGAGAGTACGTGTTGACGTCCCACCGAGCGATAAGGCCTCAGTGCAGGTACCTCATACAGCGTTAGAACCTTTGGGTGATGTACCAGTAGCACAACTACCCATTGGGAGACTGCTACCAGTAGCCCCAACAGTAGAGGGTGCACACTGATTAAGCGGGCTTCACGAGTTTCAGTGGTTGAGGCCTCTGATGTTCCAAGGATAGACAAACCCTCATGCGGCTGAGGACTGGGATGAGGTTTTCGTTAGAGTTTTATGCCTGGTTGAGACAACAGATGACCTTATGGTAATACTAGCATCCAATATTTTTCAGGAAGCAATAGGGAGACGGTGTATCATGATTCTCGAGATACATGATGAGGTGAACCTCATATGGATGGACTATGTGAGCTTTTTCAGGGTAGATTTCATCCCAGAAACCATACACCTTGTTCATATATAGGAGCTTCTGCACTTACAATAGGGTAGCATGAATGTGGCCTAGTACTCAGAGAGGTTCACTAATCTCTCCCTCTACTACATAAACATGGTACGTGACCCTTTCCTCAGGGCTCAGGCATTTGAGAAGGGTCTTCAACAGGATAATAGTGCATAAATTATATCTCTTTGCTTTCTGATGTAGGCTATGTTTATAGAGAGTGCACTTTTAGTGGAGCGATTCCTAGCTGAGTAGGCCAATATACCAAGAGACAACACTAGATGTCAGGTAACTGAGTCATATATAGTAGGCAGTAGAAAGATGACATAGGGGCCCATGTAGGCCATACCTTCTAGTGGACAACATTATGATACATGGTCGGTGCGAGGGGGTCACGAGACAATGGAGTATAATTGAGGAGTTCTTGGTGCTACTCATGTAGCAGGAAGGGTCACATGCCATGTGACTACCCAACCCACTATACGTAATAATAGAAGATGGTGAGGGACATCCGAGGTAGAGGTAGAAATTTGATCGGGGACGTCTGTAGGTAGTTCTCATACGTGGCCGAGGAGCTAGCCGCGCAACAGGCGGTGGAAGAAGATTTGAGGTTCTACCGACACCACCTCCAGGTGTTCTATCCTGACCAGAGGGAGTAGGTGGATATGGATGATCTCGTCTCCATGAAAATGAGTCCTACAACAACTATGCTCTGGATATGATTATATGTATGATCTATGCATACGTCACCTTAACAACAGTACATATAGACATATGTTTCAATCACTCATTCATTTCCACAACCCTCATTTTGGTCATGGAGATTCTGATGCAGCTGTTGGATATATTTCTATGTCTAGAGACTTCTATGAGATAGGATTTGATGATTAGACATTTGTTCCGGCATTGTGAGTTTACTCTAGGAGAAGAGAGCTTCGAATGGGATCTTCTAATAGCAGCATCGAGGCATTACAATGTCATCCTATGTATGGATTGGTTATCCCCATTTTATGCTCAGATTGACTGTATTAGGCACAAAGGGTGGTGTGTCCATGGGGATGGGACTGGTTTTTCCTTCACGGGCGAGAAGGGTCCCTTTTCACTAGAGGATGGAATTACCCAATATAGGGTGAAGCCGATCACACAACATTTCGATTACCTTACCCTTGGAGAAGTAGATGTTTAGAGTCCAAGCTATCCTGTAGGATTGGACCAATATGCCGATATCTTTTTAGATGATGTTATGGGACTACCTCTATGAAGATAGTTAGAATTATACATAGACACGTACCCAGGGATTACACTGATATCTACACCAGCATAACGGATTCTCCCACGGAGCGTTGTGAGTTTTGAAAATATTTAGATGACTTGTAGAGAAAGGGGTTCATAATGCCCAGCGTTTCTACATGGGAAACCCAATTTTGTTCTCCAATAACGAATACGGGAGCTTGAGACTCTATGTGGACTATTGGTACTTGGACTAGGTGCCCATGAAGAACAATTATATTTTTCTAAGGATTGGAGATCTTTTCGATTAGCTAAAGGGAGATTGTTGGTTTTTGAAGATAGACCTTAATTCAGAATATCATCAGCTCAGGGTATGTGATGAGGATGTTCATAATACGAACTTAATATGTCAGTATAGAAACTATGAGTTCTTGGTTATTCCATTTGGAATGACCAATTCCTTGTAGTGTTCCTAGGACATGTGAACAAGAACTTCCAACAATGAGAGAACCATATTTATGGAAAGGTCACGAAGTGCCAATTCTGGACATGAGAGGTCCACATTCTGGGACACTTTATCTTGAATGCTGGAGTTTCAGTGTACCTAGTGAAGATAGAGGATGTAATTTCTTGGGATTCACCACGGAGTGTGATCGAGGTGCAGAGTTTCATGGGGTTGGCTAGATACTATCAGAGATTCGTTCAAGAATTTTCAATAGTTTTGGCACTTTTTTCAGCATTGATGTTGAAGTGACAATGTAACACCCCATGCCTCCATGGTATGCTTCTCTTTGAATAATACATTAGTGTTTATTGTACGAAACGTTTATTTCTAACACTTACCGCAACCAATCAAACTAGCTATTATGAATAGTAATACCCACTTTTTAAAATTTTATACATTTTATCCTTCAAAATGGACATCATTTTTAGATTTAGGATATCAAAATTATCTTAGGGTGAATTTTTGGTAGTTTTCAGATAACTTTCATATTTTGATTAATAGTGAAAATTAATAAATTTTTATTAAAATAAAAAATTTAATTTAAATATTTAATAGTTATAAATTATTAATTTGAGTGATTTTAAGGTATAATTAGATTATATTCTTACTATTTAATCCAATTTTGGTCATTGCATATAATTTCACAATTAAATCGGACATAAACTAGTGCCAATCTTTTGATAGTTATTCTCTTTAAAAAACACGCTTTTTTTAACAATGAGAATTAATTTTAAAATAATATCTGCCACTTAAGTGTTTTGAATTTAGAAAAATAGATTCCATATTTAGAATCAAGAGGTCCAAAATTTTTAAATAGTTAACTTTTATTTTTAGACATTTTGAATAATTATTTCTGTAAATATTTTATTTACCATGGTGAGAAGGTAAATCCGGTAAATAAAGGTAATGAATTATAATAATAATAATAATAAATTACCCTAAAATGTGTCCAAATCCTATTCATTGAACATGTCTGACCATGGGAATATATGGGTTGATTGTTTGACCCCATGGATCCACTTGTCAGTGATAATGGAACTTTATATTAATTAAGTTAAATTAAATATAAAAATGACTTAAACATATATCTTTTAGAAAAACAATTTTTACATAGTGTTATATATGTTATATTTTATACTATAAATATTCATTAGAAAGATAAAACTATTTCCTGCATAATAGTATTTTATTTTTAATTTTTAGACATAGAATAAATAAATTTAATTATGACACAATAATGATGTAATGTTTTCCTTATTAATGAATGAATCAAATAATTAGTATTAAAATGTTAAAATAAATCTAATTTGAAGGTTTTGATGCCATACACGAATTTTATTGGTTAATTTTACATGTTAGTATTTCCTAAATCAAGTTGGTTCGAATTAATAATTTTTTTATTACTTCAAAAAAAAATCAATTATTAAATATTTTAATAATTGACATAAATGAGTTTTTTTAAAAAAATATTATTAATAGATATTCTATTCCTAAAAATCTAAGGTTAGGCGAAAGGACATATATAACGATATATGGATCATTAATGTACCACTTGGGGGTCTCTTGGATGTATATAGTATGTTTATTAACTATATAACATAAAAATACAAAAAGACAAGGTAAATTTCAAACTAGTTAACAAATAGTTAAAACTAATAGATAAGGTTAATACAGTGACCCAAACCTGTCTAAAACCTATTGGTTTAGTTATTTTAGACCCATCCCCGCATTATTCATTAAATAATACACTTTAAAGCCATTATAAACTGAATATCTATTTATTATTAAATAATATTTCTATCCTTTCCTAAGGTTCCCCTCACCCCAATTATAAAAAGAAACTCTCCCTTCTCTCAAATTCACACCTTTAAATCCATTTGATTCACCCAAACCATGACCAAATATTCTCTTAACTTCCCTAAATTCAACCTAAAGGCCTTATTTTGATCGAAAAGCCAAACTAAGATCTCTTTTGATCAAATCATAAGGCTGATCCCGAAGAAAAGGTAATGACATCACCACCCTCTTTCAAGTTCTTTCTTTCTTCCACTTCATATTTATTTGTTATTTCTATTCTAATCTAATAACAACATTATCTTCTATATACTCTGATGTTATTATAAAAATGGTACAACCATATTAATTATTCTATCCATCCTTTGAATGACATGTCACCATACGTGCATACGTAGGGCTTATCATCTCCACATCGTGGTGTAATTGTTATTCAAAAAATTATTATTTTGATGGGTATAATAATGATGTTTAATTTATATAAATAATAAATATATCATGATAATTATTATTTATATATGATATACCATAAATTATATATTTTATTAATATCAAAAGAAGTGTATTGTCACTCGTGCGTACGTACGGACTACCGTCTCCATGAACACGATGAGATTCATTTCCCATTGTATCCATTCAAGTCTAATTATAATTTGATGATTAAAAATAATGTATAAATACTTGATATCATTCTATATATGAATAAGATAAAAACTATCCATAACAAACATGACTTATGTAACAAAACACATAAAAGAAAATGGGTATGTTAACACCTGAATCGACGATAATACTAAGATATTATTAACAAAGAAATGTTAAAAGATCATATATGATATCATATTAATGTATATGATTCTTTTATAATATAATAACAATTATTTAACCATTATACATGATTTTAGCTTATCCTCAACCAAGGAAAATTACAAGGTAAGGGTTTATTTCACAATCTCTTCATTATCCGAGGTTGTTTATACGTAATTATATACTGGGAACTCTTTATCATCCACATCCATGTTTCCTAAAAATGTATTTCAAATCATTCTTACTATTTTACAGACTATGGATTAAAATTAAATATACCCTTGTTGAATTTTTATATGAATTTTATAAAGTAATCTTTCTGTCGTTTTCCAAACACGACTATTTTTAACATTTTCGACTGAATTAAGGTAAGAATGTTCTTTTTAACATATATGGTGGGTGAGGATATTTTCCGCCATTAAAAAATATTAAAAGCATCCCTTACAAGATTATAAGAATATTTTCAATGTAAATGTTTTAATTATGTGGTTGTTAAATGATTTCAAAAAAAGATGCAGTTCTCTCAAATAGTTTTGATTTCATCTTTGTCAAAATCCTTTGATAGATTTTAAGCTTATTTGAAGTTGATTTATTATGATACAAAACATACATATTGTATTCAAGGTTTTGTAATTGTTTGATAGTGGATGTGTTATTTTTATACCATTCATTGTTTATGGATAATGTATTGACATTTCGTATACTATTTTTAATATGAATGATTATGTTATGTTTAAACTATTTCATATGAATAATGAATTGGACGTAGTAAGTGACGGGTGCAGCCCGCAATAGCTCCTCGATGAATCGGTATGTATCATGAGACAAACAAGGTCCTTGGAGCAAGTCCTTGATAAAATTTTATTTGTAGTCTTGGAACAAGGCCTTGACTATGTGGTTATAATAGTTTGGCATTATGCATTCCATCGTTATGAAAGTGGTTAGTGATATTGCATGTGATTATTCGACTAGTAGAATATCCATGTGAATAAGTAAATGGAATTACATCATTTTATTTTACCATATTATACAGATGTTCAAGTTTAAAATTATTTTGTTTTATTATACATTTCCTTAAATGTTTCTTCTTATTTATGAACGTTTTCGCTGTATCGTTATATATATTGAGCATCAGAGCTCATCCCATTGTATGTTTTATTTTTCCTAGGATTCCAAGAAGTGTATTGTGATTGATATGAAGGGTCAAGCAAAGGGAATAATGGAATTCATAAAGTATTATTTTTGTTTTTTTGTATGTTATAAAGTGTAATGTAACATTCTTGTATGTAATCTATTTTCCAAGACTACTAAAATGATCGGTACATTAGGACTTGATTCCAGGTAATCTGGCCAATGTATTAAAATAAATCACTAACTCTGGGTAACTAGGTTCAGGGAGTTACAGTTGGAATCAGAGGATTTTTTTCAATAACCTTGGAAGCTATATTTAGATAAAATCTAATTAGAGAACATAGATCTAAGATAAACATTGAGGATTAGTATAGAATAAATTTATAGAATTTTGGTAATGTAGATATTTTGTGAGTTTTTCAGAAAATATATCTATGTCTGGATACAAGAGGGAAGAGGTGTCTCTACCACAGATATACCTAGGGGTAAAACCCAAAAACACCACTTTAAATTAGACTCGAACGGGAACTGGTGCACAAAAACGGGCCTTGCTGCACTCTTGGTTACGACACTCCTGAGGGATATGTTTAGGATAATTCTCATTTTCATTACAAATCATTAGGAAGGGTTTATAAGTATATAATTCATAAATGAAAACATATTGATGATTATGGATTATATCAATAAACCATTGAATTTATGTTAGGTATTTTACAAGTTTGATATTATTCATTGCAATTCATAAACTGGCCTAGTTTATGCCATTGTATAAAAATGTCACCCAGTATAAGGAATGTGAACTCCAGAAATATGTATTATCAAAAGAGTAATAAGGATAAAATCTTTCAAAATATTAAGTCTATATTTTTAAGGGAAATAGTCTCCCATGTAATCTCAACATATGAAGGAATAGTATCATGTGTTAATAAGATAAGTAAAAATTTCTCCAAGTCCTATGGCTTTGAAGGGAATTAAGATAAGAAAAGGATGGAAGAGAGAAAGATGGATAAAGGGAAGAGGAAAAAGAAGAATTTTTTCATATGTGATAAATGTGGGGAAAACACCCTTGAACTCTCCTGAAGGGAATGAGAGTTTGTTATAAGTGTGGATAAAAAGGACACCATGTACGTGACTATAAGGGTAAGAAAAAGGATTCAAATGTACAATTCTTCATCTGCAAGGAGTTGGGACACTACGCGAACCAATGTCTAAATCATCAGAGTATGCCCCAAATGATGCTATTGGATAATAATTACGTTATGATACTACCACAGATGAGGAGGAATGATTAGAGGTCTTATGTTGTTATTAGAGAATTATGTCATTTGAGTGTTGTATCAACAATGTATTGGTTATAATAATTATGGTGTATATAAGGATTTTACTATAGAACAATTTCATTAAGTACTTGAAATTGTGTGGAAACATGAAAAGTGACTGAATAACAGGTTAAATTATTGGAAAATATATGGTTGAGAGAAAGATAAACCATAATATGGTTATGAAACCAAGGTAGTGATTTTGGAATAATATGTGATTGACTTGGATAAATTATATTGGATATTACTGACTACATTGAAACTGATTAATGATTTATATATTCCAACATTGTTTGAGTTTGAAAAAAAATTTGATAGAAGGAGTATATACCGTATTTTATATGAAAAAGGGATAATGAATGTAATAAATAACGATTAATGTTAATTCAGGATGTTGCAATGTTTTAAAAGAATACATGATGAAGGTGTTAGCATGTTATTAAGTGGAAATAAGGATCTTCATTGTGCAT
Organism: Viscum album; assembly: GCA_963277665.1. NCBI lineage: Eukaryota > Viridiplantae > Streptophyta > Magnoliopsida > Santalales > Viscaceae > Viscum > Viscum album. The sequence continues at coordinate 1,720,641,834 of OY728130.1, forward strand.
ACCATACTTATAAATATTGTACTGTGAGTTTGGAAAAAAGTATTTTGGATAATTCTAGTTTGAGATTATTTTTTGATTTCATAAAAGGACAACTCAATGGTCGAGTGGCAACCAGACGCGTCCAGCAAGGCCATCAGACTTGAACCCATAACTAAAGGGTGACAAGGGTGAATCACATACCACTATCCCACGTGATTTCATGGATTGAATAACGTTGTTTTTTTAAATGGTCTGGTAGATGAATTATAAATTCAATTTTTTTGTTCCCCAAATGAATAGGATAAATAGAATATTTTTTTAAGTTCTAATATCTTTTAGAATGAAAGATTAGTTTGTGGTAGAAATTAGTTAAAGGATGGAACTCTACTTGTCAATTATATATTTTTATTATTCTTATAATCTATGAAGAAATTAATTATTATACATTATTAAAGGAATATTAATACCAAAAATGTGTTATCCTAATACCTTATGTTTTGTTGAACCGATGGTATTTTAAAACATCAAATATTGATGAATTTAAGGCCCTCGTTTTTACAATAGTTTATGATTGATGACATCAATCACATCCTATAAATATGTACATTTTCCCTACAATTATATGTCTCTACTTTCCACCAACTTTCTCATAATCGAGATCATAATTTGGTGGTGAACCTTTCATTTCCATTTTCCTCTTATTAAGACTAAATTTTATTAACATTATTTATGATGTGGGTTTTCCCAAAGGAATTTTCTATTTACAACCTTTTATTTTTGACAAATAATTTAAAATTTAATGGATGAATTTTATTGAAGGAGGGGAGAATGTAACACCCCAGCCTTCTATAGTATTCTTCTCTTGGAATAATATAGTAGTGTGTGTTGTAGGCAACATCGAGTAGTAACACACACCACAACCAATCAAACTAGTTGTAATTACTAGTAATACCCACATTTTGAAATTTTATACATTTTATCATTCAAAATGGACTTAATTTTTGGATTCTGAATATCGGAAATAGCTTAGGGTGAATTTTTTGTACTTTTTAGATAACATTCAAATTTTAAAAAATAGTGAAAATTACTAAATTTTAATTAAAACAACTTTTTAATCGAAATAATTAATAGTGAAAAATTATGAATTTGAGTGCTTTTAGAGTATAATTAGATTATATTTTTACCATTTTTTCCAATGATGTTCATTGGTCATAATTCCACATTTAAACTAGACATAAGCCAATTCCAATATTTTGATAGTTATTATCTCTTAAAAACATATTTTTTGATTTAAGAACGAGAATTAAAATTATATTAATTTCTTCCACTTTTGTGTTTTTATTTTAAAAAAATGGATTCCATATATAGAATCAAGAGGTACATATTTTGTAAACATATATCTTTTATTTCTAGAAATTTTGAATAATTACGTCGGTAAATATTTTATTTACCATGGTTAATGGGTAAATCTGGTAAAAAGGGTAAATAAATAATATTATTATAATATTAAATTACCCTAAAACGTGTCTTAAACCTTTTGGTTGATACATGTCTGACCATTGGAATCTATGGGTTGATTTTGGGACCCCATGGATCCAATTTTAAGTGATAATGACAATTTATATTAATTATGTTTCAGAAAATACAAAAATGACTTAAGCATATGTATTTTTGAAAAACAATTTTTACATAGGGTTATATATGTTATATTTTCGACTATAAGTATTCATTAGAAATATAAAGATATTTCCTACATAATGGTATTTTATTTATAATTTTTATACATTTAATATTTAAATTTATTTATGATAATAATTATGTAGTATTTTCCTTATTAATGAAACAATCAAATAATTAGTATTATAAATGTCAAAATAAATATAATTTGAACGTTTTCATGCCATACACTAATTTTATTGGTTAATTGGACATTTTATAATTTATTAAATGAATTTGGTTATAATTAATAAATTTGTTAAGACTTTAACTAGAATCAATAATTAAATATTTTCAAAATTGACATAAAAGAGTTTTTAAAACAAATATTATATTATTAATTGATATTCTGTTCATAAAAATCTATGGTTCAGACAAAAGACTTATATCACGATAGGTGTATAATTAATGGACCACTTGGGGGTATCTTGAAAGTATATAGTATGTATATTATCTATATAATATAAATATACAAAGACACATGGTGAATGAGAAACTAATTAACTAAGAGTTAAAACTAAATGATATAGTTAATAAACTGACCCAAACCTGTCTAAAACCTATTGGTTGAGTTGTTTTCGACCCATCCCCATCATCAGAATTAAATAATCCTTTTTTTAGACATTAGAAACTTAATATGAATTTTTTATAATATAATATCTCTACTTTTTTCTAAGGTTCCCCTCACCCCTATTATATAAGGGCACTATACCTTCTATCAAATTCATACCTTAAAAGCCTTTTGGATCAGCCAACACCTACCAAAATATTCTATCAAATTACCTCTCTTCATCCTAGAGGCCTTATTTTGATCAAAAATCTAACCTAAAAATCCCTTTTGATCAATTCAAAAAGAAGAACCCGAAAAAGAGGTAATGATTTCACCACCCTCTTTATAGTTCCTTTCTTTTTCCACTTCTTCTTTTTTTCTTATTTCCATTATAAAATAATAACTAAAGTATCTTCTATATAGTGTGATGTTAATATAAATATGGTACAACCATATTCAGTATTCTATCCATAATTTTAATCTAATGTCACCATGCATGCGTACGTACGGCTTACCGTCTCCACGTCCTGGTGTAATTGTTATTCAAACATTATTAGTTTGATGGGTATGATAATTATAAAGACCCGCAATTGTTACATATATAATCTTGAATTTATTCAAGAAAACACTTCCTTTTAAATTGAGGATCATTTCATGTTTAGAACTTTAGATAATTGAGACAAAACATTCATAACATTACACATTTTTACATAGTGGATATCATCAAATCATTTTTAGTTTTCCTCAGAATATAAAACATTAAAACTTAAAATAAGACTCCTTGAGAATTCTTCAACATTTAACATTCCTTCCTTTGTTGTATTACTCATCCATTAACCTGTTAAAAATCATTTAAACCCTTGGGATGAGCACAAAAGCTCAGTAAGGTATGAAAAAGAAGGAAAAATCACATTAGTCCATGAATACGCATGACGTATGAAAACATTTTCAAAAGACATGCATTCCACCCATAAATACTTACTTTGTGTAACATGAGATTTACACAAGATCCAAAAAAACATAAATATAATCATGTAGGTATCATGGGGCATTACTTACATAATCTGGTAACCATCTTGGCTACCTTAATATTTGTAACCCTCACGGCTACCTTACTTTGTGTAACCATCACAGTTACACTTGGAGTAACCATAGGGCCGACCTCCAACTTACTCATACCCAATGGATTGGAGGGAAATATAGGTCTTACCCTTCATCATAAACAATGCCCAATAACCAAAACATAATCAAACAACATAAATAATATCATAAAAACATTGCTTTTGAATATTGCAAAACAGAATTCTAAAAAAATAATTTTAGAAGAAAAGTCCCTTATAAACATCATATACTTGAACTGGGACTTAATAGAGTGTATGGAATAGGTATATACTCTGTAAAATACACATAATGAAACATAATATAACCAGAATCCATCACACAAAAAAATTTAAATAGCACCTAAATAATAAAGTAGAAGGTTATCCCAAAGAATGGAAATCGGGTTAAGAATTCCCTTACCTTAGGCTTATCTTACTTCAAACTTGTTTAAACATCCTCTTGATCTATACTCCTTGAAATCCTTATTAAGGGCTTTGATTTTGGTCTTTTTGTGAGACCAGCCGTTCTAGGACGTGGGGAAGATGATTGGGGAGGGAATATCGCTGAAATTAGACAATAATCAAGGCTTGAGAGGTGTGTGAGGGAGAGGGGAGTGAGGGTGATATTTATAGTGGAGGAGGGGAGGTATTTTAGATTATTTTAATTATTATTATAATATTTTTATCAAGAATATGAATAATCTCAAATAAAGTGGCCCTAAATAGTGAAAATATCTTGTGAGTTCGAAGTAAGTGGCCTTGCATCACTTATGATGTCATAAATAGTGCATTTTTACTGATAAATTGATTATACGGTATTTTATCGTTTTTCACTATTCACCGAAAAATCCAGAATTTCAGAAAAATACCAAAAATTTAACCCAACAATTTTTCGACGTGTAAAATTAAAAAATGAACTCCATTTTTCAATAATAATTTTCTAAATAATATTAATTTAATTTTTAAATAAGGTCACTGTTAATTCGAAAAATAACAATATTGAAGTGCAATTAGTTTTATGTGACATTGGAAAATAAATTAAGATCCCATTATCCTATTTCTTTGGGAAAATAAAATAGTAATATTATTTACTATTCATGAGGTCATATTACTATTCATATTACTATTCACAAGGGCATGTTACTATTCACCAAAAAAACAAGTTTGTTTCATCAAACTCTAAATAACATACTGAACACAATTATAGATGACAGTTTCTTGAAATCCAAAACAAAGAAGAAATAAACTTATGTTTAAACGATACTTCTAAATATATAACTTAAAAAAAATCAAGCATTTTCAATTTATTTTTAGAAAACCTTGGGATGATACATTATCCCCACCATCCGGAAATTGCGTCCTCGCAATTTTATTTACTTATTAAACAAGTGAGGGTACCTTGATCAAGGTGTCCACCTGGTCTCATCATCATCTTGCTCATGTAAATATAAGTTCCATGCATTTCAACAATGATTTAGAGATCCTTCAAAATTATTTGCTTCATTTATCCAAATACAGCTTGTACAACTTGGGTCATATGGGTGTTCACAGAAAAATAGTTTTGGAAAATAATCAAGTATGACATATAATTTCAAAACATCTGATAAAACATGATTTTTATAAAATTGTCTGACCGAGTTTGAGTTGAATCTTTCAATCAATGGTCCTTTTAAAATACCATAAGTATGTGCTGAATGATTATACTGTAAAAGCAAATATAAATAGGTTGTGCAAGGGTCTCCTTCTTCAGCACCTCTTTCAAAATCATTACATGCTTCAAAATCTCTTGATAAGGTAAAATATTTAAAAATTCCTTGATAATATTTACCTTTCATAAAAATATGAGAATACTGAGAAAATAAGATTTGTTTAAATATAACCCGTGATCCATGATGGTATCGAGGTATAGTGGAGGTGTTTGATATCTCAAATTGTTGCTTGCAAGTGATTTGCATGTTAGAAAATGTTTCAAAGACATCTTGAAAAGACTTTGAAATAAGTATTGCAAGCAAGTCATCAGGAAGAGATAGGAATGTCATTTAAGATCCTCCTCTTTCCATTTGTAACTGAATTTCCTTAATATGAAAAGTTATAAAACAAGGATTTAACATAAATAATAGAAATACAGACTAACCAAATGTTTAAGGAAAACATCTAATCCCTAATGTTGTCTAAACCATTCTTTTGATACCAACTATAAAGACTCGCACTTGTTACATATATAATCTTGAATTTATTAATCTTGAATTTATTCAAGAAAACACTTCCTTTTACATTGAGGCTCTTTTCAAGTTTATAGATTTAGAGAATTAAGAAAAAACATTCATAACATTACACATTGTTACATAGTGGATACCATAAAATCAGTTTCCATTTTCCTCAGAATATAAAACATTAAAAGATAAAACAAGACTCCTTGACAATTCTTCAACATTTAACATGTCTTCCTTCCTTGTATTACTCATCCATTAACCTGTGAAAAAATAATTTAAAAACATGGGATGAGCAGAAAAGCACAGTAAGGTATGAAAAAGAAGGAAAAATCACATTATTCCATGAATACACATGACGTATGAAAACATTTTCAAAATACATGCTTTCCACCCATAAATAATTAGTTTGTGTAACATGATATTTACACAAGATCCACACAAACAAAAATATATTCATGGAGGTATCATGGGGAATTACTTACATAGTCTTGTAACCATCTTTTCTACCTTAAAATTTGTAACCCTCACGGCTACCTTACTTTGTGTAACCATCACAGTTACACTAGGAGTAACCATACGGTCGACCTCCAACTTACTCATACCCAATGGATTGGAGGGAAATATAGGTCCCTCCCTTCATCATAAACAATGACCAATAACCAAAACATAATCATACAACATAAATAATATCATAAAAACATTGCTTTTGAATATTGCAAAATAGAATTTTAAAAAAAGAATTTTCAAAGAAAAGTCCCTTATAAACAACATATACTGGAAGTGGGACTTAATAGAGTGTATGGAATAGGTATACACTCTGTAAAATACACATTATGAAACATAATATAAACAGAACACATCACACAAACAATTTAAATAGCACATAAATAATAAAGTAGAAGGTTAACCCAAATAATGGAAATCAGGTTAAGAATTCCCTTACCTTAGGCTTGTCTTACTTCAAACTTGTTTAAACCTCCTCTTGATCTCTTCTCCTTGAGTTCCTTCTTGAGAGCTTTGATTTTGCTCTTTTGGTGAGACCAGCAGCTCTAGGACGTGGGGAAGAAGGTTGGGGAGGGAATTTGGCAGAAATTAGACAATGCTCAAGGCTTGATATGTGTGGGAGGAAGAGGGGAGTAAGGGTGATATTTATAGTGGAGGAGGGGAGGTATTTTAGATTATTTTTATTATTATTATAATATTTTTATCAAGACTATGAATAATCTCAAATAAAGTGGCCCTAAATAGTGAAAATATCATGTGAGTTCAAAGAAAGTGGTCTTGCATCACTTATGTTTTCATAAATAGTGAATTTTTACTGATAAATTGATTATACAGTATTTTATCGTATTTCACTATTCACAGAAAATTCAAGAGTTTCAGAAAAATACCATAAATTTACCCTAACCATTTTTTGACGTGTAGAATTCAAAAATGAACTCCATTTTTCAAAAATAATTTTCTAAATATTATGAATTTAATTTTTAAATAAGGTCACAGTTAATTCGAAAAATAACAATATTGAAGTGCAATTAGTTTTATGTGACATTGGAAAATTAATTAAGATCCCATTATCCTATGGCCTTGGGAAAATAAAATAATAATATTATTTACTATTCATGAGGTCATATTACTATTCATATTACTATTCACAAGGGCATGTTACTATTCACCAAAAAACAAGTTTGTTTCATCAGACTCTAAATAACATACTGAACACAATTGTAGATGATAGTTTCTTGAAATGCAGAACATAGAAGAAATAAAATTATGTTTAAAGGATACTTATAAATATATACCTTAAAAAAATTTCAAGCATTTTCAATATATTTTTAGAAAACCTTGGGATGTTACAATAATGATGTGTAATTGATGTATATAATAAATATAACATGATAATGATTCTTTATATATGATATATCAACCAATTATATATTATTTTTATATCAAAAGAATGATATTGTCGCGCGTGCGTACGTACAGACTACCGTCTCTGCGAACGTGATGAGATTCATTTCCCATCATATCGATTCGTGTTTAATTATAAATTGATGATTAAAAATAATATTTAAGGACAAGATATCATTATTTATATAAATAACATACAACCTATCCATAACAATCACGGCTTATATAACAAAACATATAAAAGAAAATGGGTCAGTTAACACACGAAACGATGATAATACTAAGATTTCATTAACAAAACAATGTTAAAAGATCATATATGATATAATATTAATATATATGATCCATGTATAATTTCATAACAATTATTTCACCATTACACAGGAGGTTAACCTACCATTAACCAAGGAAATGTACAAGGTAAGCGTTTATTTCACAATCTCTTCATTATCTGTGGTTGGTTATAAGTAATTATCTACCAGGACTTCTTTATCATATACAACCATATTTTATTAAAATGTATTTCAAATCAGTCATAATATTTTACAGAATATGGGTTAAAGTCATTTATAACCTTGTTGACTTTTTATAAGATTTTTATAAAGGAACATTTCTACCATTTTCTAAACAAGGTCATTTTTTACCTTTTCGACAGAATTGAGGTTAGGATATCTTTTTTTAACTTATACCATGGGTGTGGATATTTTCTAACATTATAAAATTGTTGAATCGTCCCTTAAAAGCATATATGAATATTTTCAAAGTAAATGTTTGAATTATGTGGCTTTTAAATGATTTCAAAAAAATATATATTTCTCTCAATTAGTTTTGATTTCATATTTGTCAACATCCTTTGATTGATTTATACTTATTTGAAGTTGATTTATTATGATACAAAACTTCCATATTTTATTGAAGTTTTTGTGATATGTTTGAAAGTTGATGTGTTATTTTTATACCATTCATGTTTATGGATAAATTATTGACATTTTGTATGCTAGTTTTAATAAAATAAATTATGTTATGTTAAAACCTTTTTATATGAGGAATGCATTGAACATATTAAGTGATGGGTGGAGCCCGCTATATCTCCTCGATGCATAGATAGGTGTCATGAGACAAACTACTGTGTTGGCACAAGGATTTGACAAAATTGTATTTGTAGTCTTGGCACAAGTACTTGACTATGTTGTTATGATAGTCTGGAATTATGCATTCCATCATTATAAAAGTGGTTAGTGATATTGCGTGTGATTATTCGACTAGTAGAATATCCATGTGAATAAGTAAATTGCATTGATTCATTTTATTTTTCCGTATTATGCATAAGTTCATGTTTAAAAAGATTTTGTTTTATTTATACATTACCTTAAATTTCTATGCTTATTTATGAATGTTTCTACTGTATTTTTATCCTAACTGAGCATCTGAGCTCACCCCTTTCTATGTTTTATTTTTCCCAAGATTCCATGAAGTGTATTGTGATTGATATTCAGTGTTAACCCAAGGGAATAATGGCGTTCAAAAAGGATTATTTATGTTGTTTTGTATGTTATAAATTGTAATGTAACATTCATGTCTGTAATATATTTTCCAAGACTGCTAAACTGATCAGCCCTTCGGGACATGATTCCTTGTAATCATGCCCATGTATTAAAATAATTCACCAACTCTGGGTAACTGGGGTCAGGGCATTAGAGACAACCCTTCTTATAGATAGATAGATTCTTGAAATGTTTTTTGGAGCTGAGGTGGAGACACTCATGTGCCCTAATCGTGAGGCTACCAAAGGTGGATGTTGGGTATGTAGTCTACTGTGACTCATCAGGGACCCAGCGAGGGTGTGTCATAATGATAGAGTGAGAAGTCATAACCTACGGCTCACAACAACTGATGAAACATGAGAATAACTTTGCTACCGAAGACTAGATTTAGCAACAGTGGACTTCTCTCATAAGATATGGAAATATTATTTGATGGTAGAACGTTTTACAATCTAATATGATCACAATAGTCTCAAGTATATATTCTCTTAGAAGGACCTAAACATGATACATTAGTGATGAACATAGATCTTCAAAGACAATGACATTGAGATAGTCTATAGGCCTGGGAAAGGGAACGTGGTAGCCGATGCACTATGCAGGAGATCTGGTCTCTAGTTGCTGAGTGAGAAGACATAGCATCTTACCACGTTGCAGATATCCTTTATGGGTAGAGTTGTAGAAGTATAAATCCCATCAATGATGGTCACTCCTCCACTCCTTCAGTTAGTCAGGGAGGCGCAGCTAGGGGACAATGACAGTGAGGCTCGACATGCTCATATATTCTCACTACAGACACATGAAGGATATTTATGTAGATGAGGAGAACATCATCCTCCTAAGAGAATGTACCAAGGTACCCGTGGTGCTACGATATTAGGTGTTGAGGGAGTTCCATATGTATTCATAGGCATTAAATCCTGGTGTTTTGAAGATGTACTAGGACCTCCGACATCAACAATGGTGTCCAGGGATGAAGAATGCAGTGGAAGATTTTGTTTCTTGATGCCTCACTTGTCATCAAGTGAAGGCTTAGCATCAGGTTCTAGTAGTCTTTGCACAACCACTATAGGTGCTGGAGGGGATGTGGTATGGAATATCTATGGACTTTCTGATAGAGATTATATATACATCTAGGGGACATGATTCTATCTGGGTGATCGTTGACCAACTCACCAAGTCGGCCCTCTTCTTACCCGTCTGAGAGTAGGGATCAGTAGAGGTCTTGGTGTGCATCTACATACTAGAGATTGTGCGACTTAAAGGGTTTCCATAGACGATTTTCAATGAATGTGTTGCATTTTTAACTTCCCAGTTGTAGATGGGATTTTTTTAGGCATTTGGGACATAGCTAGATTTGAGCACCGCCTTTCATCATCAGACAGATGTCCTGACATAGTAAACCATTTAGATGTTGGAGGACATGCTTCGTGAATGCATCCATGATTTTTGATACAGTTGGTAGGATCAATTTACCTTTATAGAGATCACATGAAACAATAGTTATCAATACACCATCTATATGACACCATTTGAGGACCTATACGATCAACCTTGCAGTTCACCTCTATGATAGATGGACCTAGGGGCGTAAGCAATTATGGGTCCAGATTTGATACGACCTACTACTGAGAAGGTTCATATCATCCAGGAGCAGATGAAGACTACACTAAGGTAGCATAAGTCATATGATTACGAGAGGAAGAGACCATTGGTGTTTGAGTAGGGAGATAGTTTCTTCCTAAAGGTCTCACCTCGATGAGGTTTACAAATATTTGGCTGAGGAGACAAGTTGTCACCAAGGTTTATCATACCATTTCTGATACATCGGAGGATTTTCTAGGTGGCATACAGCTTGATACTTCCACCACTGTGGGAGAGGGTACCTAATGTCATCTACGTATCCAGACTGAGGAGATATGTTCAAAATCGGTCTCACATCATCGACCACATCGATATGGACGTTGATGATGAAGTGAATTTTACGAAGGTTCCAGTATTGATTGGGGATCGATAGGTGTGGGTCCTCTATGGATGATATATACCATAGGTGCACATTTTTTGGAATCACAGGAACCTCTAGGAGAGATCATGGGAGTGAGAGGCTCAGATCCGTGCTAAGTACACCTATTTGTTTCCTTAATCTATGTTGTGGATTTCATGGATGAAAATCCCTATGGAAGGGAGAATGTAAAGATCCTGATTTTTACATGTAATTTTTTTAATTATATGGAATTATTACTGGACAGTGAAAATTTACGGTGCTTTATTCTGAGGCCTGGTGTGCTCGAGAATAATTTCAAAACTTTTTTAGGTACGTTTAGTAAACATGCGATATGTGTTTTATAACTTTAGAATCGGTGCATAGAGTTGATATCTGAGGGCACCGTTGAATCCATATCATCAGGATTATCTTAAGAGATGATCCACATTGACCGAAATACGTTCGGAGAAAATTTAGATTTTGGACATTTAAATGAATAAATAAAATACCTTTGTTATTTTATTTTATTTCATTCTTTTCCTCCAATGTACAAGTGGAAACGTGGGACCAGCGATGTGTAAATCCATTAAATGTATTGGCACTTCAATCCTAAGTAAAAAAATTGTTGGGAAAGAGTAATGTTCTTAATTAATGAACCCTTATAAATACCATTAGTGGAAGAAACCCTCCCCCTCTCATATTTATTTGGATACTGGGGAGAGGAATCGGCACTGCTGCACATAGCAACGAAGTGCTAAAAAAGTGTTGAGATGACAAACCCTTAGAGGACATAGATGGTTCTAGTACGAGGTGATGGGTGACACCGAACCATTAATCTAAGGATGACATATGATCGACGTCGTAGGAATCTTGTTGTGGGAAAGAAGAATTCCAACAATTCCTCGATAACGGGTGTCCACCATCGTTCATGAGGTAGAGATTTAATTTTTTTTCATTAAAGTGATTATTCAATCCTTTCATCCTCCATCAAGGTAACCAGCTAAAGTTGGGGGCGTGTGCCTAACGAACCAGTCCTGTACCCTCCGCTACCTTGCAGCCCATGCGTTCTTCGGGGATTTCTTCCAGTGTGGAGGCACAGATAGGCTACGATGGATGTGTCATGCCATCGCGCGCCGCAAGATGAGGTCATGACACAAATCTACAGAGGTCAATATATCGGCTGGCACTGGATGGTTATAGAGGATATGCGGATCTTCGTCGCGCACCACTGATGGGAAAGGGCCCGCGATTCGTCAGCCGCGACGGTCGTAGGAGGTGTCCGGCACACCGTCCGGCCTCAGAAGGGGAAAGAGGATTTCCTAGAGCATCACCAGTGAGCATGGGGTTGCGGTCGAAGCTATGGCGGATGAGGAACATGTGCCTTCGGCGAGTTTTTCGACAACCATGCTGCACCAATGTGGTGATGCCGCTTCGTGAACCGAACGTTTTTATGGCCTTTTGGAAAGACCGGGGTCTCACCCTCGCCCCCCCCACCACCATGTCATCTAGGGTGGGCCCTGGTCAAGCCAGGCCACACAACATGTGGGTCGTGCTCCATGTCAGGCCTTTCCATAATAACCCAGTGGGCCGCCTCCCTTGTGAGCCGGGATGCTCCCCCATGCGGGCCTGGCCAGACCGTGGCCCTGTAGGAGAAGCCTGACGTGGCCCATATCGATTGGGTTAGACCCAGACATGGTCTGATCGACCCATACCTGGTGGGCTGGCCTATGTTTGGTTGGGTCAGGTTGGTCCGACAAGGTCGGATTGGACCCAGGCCAAGCCGGACCCAGAAACACTTATAGGGACATAACATGAGAACCTGACATTCATTTGAAAAACCGTTTGTGGTGATGGGAACCTTGTATTGAGATAGACCTTTTGGTATACTTAAAATGTGTTTTAAAAAAGGATGGAGTATGACCAAGATGGATCGGACTTGAATCCAATCAGTTCATAAGGACTAAAACCCTTATAAATCACAGGATGGGATTCAGATTGGCGCAACATCTATCACATTGGAACCATTATTACATGGATGTACATTTTGTAACACCCTTGTGGAGATTATTGGTGGGCAAGGAACCACAGATATCTCGAGGGGAAGATTCTACATTACTCAAGATCCCCAGTTTCAAGGAATCCTATGGCGGGATGTAACACGAAAAAATAACATTTATCATGTGTATGTCATAATAAAACGATCTTTTGTGGGTCAGAATCTATCAGATCATTTGTGGTTCAGTGCTCAGGGATCTTGTGTGGGTCAGTGCATACCGATCCTATGTAGGTCAGATCCCATGTGGGTCAGTGGGGGTTAATACATATTGATCTAGTGTGGGTCAGTAGTAGTTCTTATTAACAAATTAAGATTATATAACTTATGAATAATAAAATGTACTTTCTTACATTAACAATACCTAATTTGACATGAGTCATCTACCATCATGGAGGTATCTTCGTAGTGTAAACTATGTTTTACTTCTATCGTCGTGGTGTTACATGTGGGGTACTTCTACCTATATAGTAATTTTATCTATGTGGCGTTACTTATGTGGTACTTTTACCTATGTGGTAATTCTATCTTTGTGGTGTTACCTGTTTGGTACATCTACCATTTTGGTGTTGTCTTTTTGGTGTTACATGTGTGGTACTTCTATCTTTTTCGTGTTACCTATGTGGTACTTCAATCTTGGTGGTGTTACCTCTGTGATACTTCTACCTTCATGGTGTTTCTTTTTTGGAATTCCTCTCTCATGTGTGAGATGAGTATATCTTGACAACTAGGGTATATGTATGGGAATCTATCTATGTAGTTTTTGGGGCTTGCATTATGGTTTTTTCCTAGGTGGATCATTGGGAGAACTATGGGGGTATTGGGGTCCCTACTATATATCCTTATACACACCCCTTCATGGGCCACGCCCGCACCATGTTTTTTCTTGTTCAGACCAAAAACATCATTGATCGCGGCAGTGGGTGCCAGGACTAGAAAAAACTCATAGGTGGACCATTATACTTGATTTACCATAGAGACTACTGATCATGATATGTACCTACCCTTCAGGTAGGATCCTCAGTGGACAACCCAAGAGCTGTTTTTCAATTTTCTATTGTACTCCTACTTTTTAATTGGGATTGTATTCCAGAAACTTTATATTCATCACATTTTTACAATAGTAGATAACTTCATTGTTGCTTCTTGTTGTGTACATTGAATGTCACCCTATACATGTTAAAAGGAATCACCTTCCTGTTTTAGGGATACGCCTTTCCGGTGATAGTGGCCATCCCATGGACTATAGAAGGTAGGCATGGGATAGTCATGGAAAGGGCACCAGTGGATGGGTTGTGACACATACCTACATATCCATGTGAAATAAAAAAAAAGGTATGAGCTCATATGGTCAAATTTGTAAAAATGGATATGTGTATGGATAAACATGATTATAATGACATGAGAATTTGATTAGGATATTAGAAGATCATACCCTACATATCATAGGACAAAGGCATGAATAATGTCACTAATATTGGTAATTGATATGAAATGAATCATGTGAGATACACAACCATAAGCATATCCTATGAATAAGGCTTGAGATTTATTTGATACCCATAATCATATAAAATAATATAGAAATGATACATAAAATGAACTTCAAAACCTGTTATGATATGGGTACTAACTTATGTACCTACTTCAGTCATTGTATTACCTCCCATATACCCTCTTATTTCATATAGGGATGTATTTCCATGTTACCTCTTCTTTTGAGCTAATCATTCCATTTTATTTTTAGGATTTGTATTCCCCCTTTTGTACCACCTTGTTTCAGGATTGGGATACCCTATTGTGTATCCTTTTCATTTTATGAAAAATTTAACCTTTTCCAATGAATTAGGGGGAGATATAGGATCCACCCATCACATTATAAAGTAAATGATACATGTTCTACATGTTAATAAGACATGAATCATACCATGACCCATAAAAAGATATGGGTTTGATAAACATCATATCATAACCCAAGAAATGATATGGGCATCTGAAAAATTTAATCATATTATATCCTATGTAAAATAAATAGGTTTCATAATAATTTAATCATGGAAGAAAACATGAAAGGAAGAGGGTATCATAAGAATTCATTATTGTATAACCAATTTAAGTGAAATGGGTTTGATAAGCATATAACACATACAATATTAAAAGGATTCATAAATAAATAACCCATGTAAGAGAAATGCACTTTCACAAACATCATTACTTAATAACATAAACCATTCAGAGAATGAATATTAATGGGTTATTTTATATAATTTTCCTTAAAGGAATGATTAAAAAAATAGATTTCATTATAGAAGGAAATAAATATTGAATTCTTTTTTAAAAACATTTCTTTTGGAAATTATATTTTCTTATATTGAAAATATTATTAATACATTAAACCTTTTGAAAAATAAATACTCAAAATAAAATGTTAATTATAAATTTATATTTCAAAAAATATTTAAAAAATATAACTTTGAAAAAATATGGAAAAATTATAAGTAAATATTGAAAATTATTTGAAACCTATCAATTTGAATGGACATTTTACACTTATAAAAGATTATTTGAAAATATAATAAAAGAATAAAAATTTTGAAAAGAAAATTAACTATAAATAAATATTTCCATAATATTAAGAACAAATTTTCAATAATAAATAATAAATTTTTTTCATGTAATGGAATATTCAAGGGAGTTACAGTCACAATATAATGTAAATATGTATATGCTAAACAACCATTTTTTACTGTTGAAAGATTTTCAATGTTCAATGACTCGAAAATTATAAGAATATTAATATTTAATAATAATTTTTAATAAAAAGTTAATAATTGGGAAAAATTTTATTTTAAATATCATTTATAATAATTGAGTATATTTGGAAATATTTTTTTTGTAAAAAAGTGTTTTGAGGAAGACAAATTTTCAACCGATAAGAGGGTATTGTCAGGATTTCGTAAAAGCATATTCTGAAATAAAAACATATTAATCATAAAATATCTATAAAAATGTGATTAAATATATAAAATTTTAATGGATGTATATACACCTCATGGAAGAATAATGGTCCATAACATGGAATCAATTTCAATGAAGGAAAACATAGACAATATTACTTTAATGATTTGGTACCTTTTGAAACATGAACCCATGAAAAAAGAACATAAATCAGTATTAAAATAGAAATAAAAATATTTATAATAAATTTATAATACATACATGGTCATTATAGTCATCACGCAAATGGAATGGGTGAATAAATACTCATATTTCCCAAAGAAATAAAAAGAGGGATGAAATTCTATTTCCTTGTGTATTGACTATCTTCATACTCATAAACAATCCTGTATAAAATATATATGATTAATATAAATATATAAACAAACTATATTACTTTATATAATACCATATATGTTTTGATTATAAATTTACAATACCCTCTAGTTAACAATTCAATGTTACAGTTTCACATACGGTAAAATTTGATTTGTTTTTTGCATATGTAATAATTTTTTATATATTTGGTCCTTATTCATATATGATGATTTGAATAATGTAAATCATGATATCAATACCATTTATATGCAGTATTTTTGTACTGTATTAATATATATAATATATAATTATAAATTAGAATACACCTTTCCGGGAAATAGTTTTTTTCGTAGGCATTAACATTCATTCCATTTGTTTTTTTAATATTGAAATTACAAAAGGAAATGATATATATTTATATATAATATTATTATTCTAGAATTATTATTTCAATTATTAATAATGTAAATTCACTAAACCCATCCTTAATACATTCCATGTACTGTATAAATGAATAATATTACATTGAGGGGGAAATATTTTACATTTCATTAATTGAAATTATCATATTTTCACAAAATGTAATGTATAAAGATATGTTTTCATAAAGATATACTTAAGATTAAATTCAAACTAGGTATATTAGATATCAAATATAAGCATTATTTTCATCATAATTACCACCATGGTAAGTGGTAACGGGAGGATGAACAATCATCTTATCGTGAGGCGGTAGTTCACTGAAAAAATTAATTTTATATTCATTAACCATTAGATGGAAGTGTGTGAAAGTGTAGGTTAGACCGATGTCATCAAAAATATAAGTATTATTATTATTATTATTTAATAATTTAATCATGTAATAAGAATAGTGGGGGGTTAGTGAATTAAAATGTGATAAATGGGCTTGAGGGGGGATGTTACCTCTTCTTTGGGAACTCCGTTTTGTTTTCACCAAAGGCTATCCTTGGATTTGTTTCATCCCAATGGTGGGATTTAATTATTAATATAATCTTTTTTGGAGTTTTTTGGGAATATATTGGCCAAAACATTTTATTTTGAGAGGATTTATAAAGGGGGATATGTGGTGGCCTTTTGTAGGGGGGATGACTAACTTGGTAAATTTGAAAACAAGTTATATGTACCCAAATTTTAACCTATAATAAGTCATAAAACTAAATCCAAACTCAATAAATGAAGGTAAATTTGTGAAATATTTCCCTATTATGGGGTTTTGACATATGGATGGGTAATTTGTGCCCCTAAGAATTAGTTTTAGTCCATTATTAACATTTATTTAAGCCTTAATTGTTATAATTAATTTTAAATAATTTCCCTAATAATAATGGTAAAAATATAATTTCACATTATTAAATATTATAAATTATTCTAATTCCAAATTTGGAATACATTTTTATAAATTCATACAACATAATTGGAAGAAATTAATGTAAATTTAATATCATATATATGATGATAGTGTGGGTTTTTAATGTACAAACATTCAAAAGTATGATATAATTTTATATCAAATTTCAATGTGAAATTGGTTCAAAATACCTAAATTGGATTAATTGATGTATATTTTATCTAATTATACAATAAATAACTATAAATATATAAATTAAATATAAATATATATTAGAGAAAAATGATGTTTGAAATTGATTTTCAGTATTTTTGAAAATTTATCCAAAAATGATGTTTCCGAAAAAAATTACCCAAATATTTTTTAGAAATAGTAAATTAAAAAAAATTAATTTCATAATGTGTATAAAATTAATTTCATTTTTTCAAACACTTACATAAAAATAATATTTTTAAGAAGATATCATTTTAAAAAATATAATGACTTTTAAAAAACATATATTTTTCATTATTTTTTATTTTCTTAAAAACAATTATGAAAAATATTTTACAATTATTTACTACTATTAATATTATTCTATTTATGGTATTGGATATAGTTTTCTCTTTTAAATAATTATAGTAATATAATTATGTTATATAGAAACTCAATGTTCTCTATAATGCAGGTCACGTCGGTGTTGTGTATAGAATAAACCCAGTCAATTTCATGTGAAATAAATTTTTTCTATATATAATTAACAAAATATCTTCAATATCCAGTATTTCATGAAATGAAAAAAATCACCATCTTTAAAATAATTTAAAAAAATATTAAGGTGTTATAGTAGGTGACAGTTTTTCAAATAGGGAATTGTTCTTATTGTACTGTTATAATTTCTAGTTAATATATTTTTTGTTAGATAGTATAAGTCATAGATGATGGTAGTTATTTTATATTTTCTTCTGGATGTGTTCATTGTTCTATTATATTCATGATTTTTTTTATATCTTGTTTTCCCTCTCTACCATGATGGGTCGAATCGGGTGGTTTCTTTAGTTTTGTAGGGTCGGATTATTAAAAAATAGTATTAGTGGGATCTTTAGTCTAATATGTTTTAATACTATTAGTGTTTTTTACTTCAGTATATTGAAGTTTGGACCATTATAATTCACGCATTAAGTACAAGAGGGTTCCTAGGCATCTCACATTCCTTTACGAACAAGGGTTTCCATGGTTAGTTGGGGATATTTTATTCCATGTCATAAATATGGTGTATAATATAATTTTAATAACATAATATGAATATATTTATATGGACCTCTTATATCATAGATAAATTTTATATTTAATCGAATTTAAAATTTGTCTAACATTAGGATTTTTTATATAATGGTTGTGAATTCTTCTACTTTTTCCTAGGATTTTGTTTATTTATCTGAAGAAAGGTAATATGTTTATTGTTCATAGCATAAACATTTTCCAATAATATCACATCCGAATATTATAGAGGATTTTATGTGATAGTATATACAGGTGGATCCCCCATTGAACAATTATTTATTTTAACCAAAAATCTATACAACTTAGTCTTGGGGCCACGTGGGTATTGGGAACCCAATACATGTGGTGTATCATTATAAAGAACTAGGGATTTCATATATGGATATTGCTTTTTTTTCAATTCAAATACACTCTCCCAATGACCATATTAGTTTGGTGCCTCTTGAATCATGCAACAAAAACATCCCCTCTACTGATTGAATCTTCAATTTTCCCCCAAATATCATCCCCTTTAAAAACCCTTCCTTAGACCATTATTTATAACACATGGTAAAGAAAAAATAAGAAATAGTGAGATAGAATGATATGTAAGGGTATAAAATGTAGATACATATAAGTATTCATGGGTATAAGGTAATGATAACATGATTAAATCAATATAAGACCTTATCCATCATATCAAAGGTCTTATACTTTATTCATGGAATATATAATAGAAATTCATGGAACATGAATAATATATGTAGCCTAGGACCAAATAAATATGATCATAACATTGATATATGATCTGAAATTTGGGAATAATCAGAAATTTAGAATATCATATATCAATGATATCCACATTGATATTTTCAGTATGTTAGTTTTGAGATAGTCACCTGCATTTAGACATTGGGTGTGGGATGGCCTCTCCAGTACCATCTAGTTTTTGGATAAAGATGAACTATTATGTATTCTATTATTGTGGCCATAAGATAACTTATAGTGTACCATGTCATTGAATTAATTGGTCGACCTCTCGTGTACCTTCCACTTCCCATATTAGGAATACCTCTCATGTACACTTTGAGCTCCTAGAAAATTTTTCATTGCTAAATTAAATGGAGGTAGATACATTCCAAACCAATCACATAATAAAAACCATTGATATGTGTTTCATTGGAATGTATATAATTTATTATACTATCTTTAATAGAATTAAATATATTTCATAAACATCATTCATTCATAATATAACCCATAGAAAAACAATGAGTTCAATAAATGTCTTTACCTCATAAATATTAACCAAAAAATAGAATAATAATGATATTATAAATGGAAAATACTACTATTAAACAATATGTAACTAGAAATAATGTTATTATATATTGGATATTTTTTTGAAATATGACAATAATAAAATTATGAAAATATCTTTTCTTATTTAAATTTTTTTCTTTTATTAAATTCTATGAAATTTCAAATGAAAACATTTTCATTGAAAATTATCTTTCATTATTGTAAATAAGGATTCAAAATATTATGTCCATATATAGTAGGATGATTTCATTCATTCTATATAATTTAAATAAACAAATCGTCTGAATTTTTTTTAGAGAAGTCAAAAAGAGCTTGTTTATATAATGAAATGTTTTTTTCCTTTTATACCATTTCATAAAAATACAATCAGGGGTAAAAATAATTAAAAAATTGATAATATAAAAAAATATGTCAATAATTTTAAGAAAACATATACATGGTTGATATACATTCTCCAATGGTGATATAAAATGAATCAATCTAGATTTTCTAAGAAATTGATAAATAATAAATTATCACTTTAATATCAGCAGAATCATATTAAAAATGAAAAAATGAAAATTCTATGGATATGAAAATTCCATAATATTTTGAATAGTACTCATAAAAGACACTCAAGTGTGGTATATAAACTACCGGAAAGTAACAATTAGTGTATATGGAATTTGACCTAGAAGAATGAAGGTGAGGCAAAAATCCCTTACCTAATGTTTGGACTCTCACCATACTCATGAAAACATAATATATAATAAAATTATGTTATTTATAAATATATTAATGAAACATATTCATATATATAATACCATATATTATTTTCATAAGACTAAATATTACCATATTTTTTACAATTCCATTTTTATGATATGTTTTAGGTAAAAAATAGTTTATTTATATACATGTTTTGACTTATTATTCATGGTCCTCATACATAGATATTGATTTCATTATCCCAATTATTATAAAAATGATAAATATATAATTTATATTAATTAATTATCTATTCTATTTTATCAATATAATATTGAAATAGAAAATTAAATGCACCCTTCATAGATACGGTAGGTCGTACATACGCATGAACACTGATTCCATCTCCTGAAAAATTTAAGGAAAAAAATAAACAATATATATATATCATTCATGTAGAATAAAATTTTAATATGTATCTTATATTTTTAATAAACCCATCTTTAATACATTCCATGTAATGTGTGAATGAATCACATTGAATTTTTGAGGCGGTATCCCACACATTCACAAATGAAGTTATCATATTTCTAAAAAATTTAAAAAATTTAAATTTATTTTATATAATCACTATAGAAGAATAAATAAATCCTAGGTAAAACATATATCATATTAAAATATACTTTCCATAATATTTATCAATATTGATATGTGGTAAATGAATAATTAATAAAATCATTTATGAGGTAGTAGTTCTCCATATAGAAGAATAGTATGTTCGTTACCCATTTGATGAAAACATGTTGGAGTTAAAAAATTGAAATTTATATAAGAACATATAAATATATATAAGATAATATGGTTATTATATAAATGTTAAATTAAAATAATTGAATGTTTTTATGGAGGAAATGAAACTAGAAAATATTATTGATGACTGTTACATCTACTTTGAGAATGTCCTTTGGATTTTCAAAAAATGACTCCATTGGTTGGATATATTCCCAAAGTAAGGATTATATGATGAGGGGAGGTATATTGTAAAGATATTTATACAGTATTTGGCCTATAAAAATAGGTTCTGAATTGTGAATTAAAGAGATGATGTGGTATCTTTTTATAGAAGAAGAGAGGGGAACTCTTGAAAATGAACATAATATTTAAATAATTTAATTAATTATTAATGATAATGGATCAAAATATATAAATTTCAAGGATATTATTATATTGGTTCTAAATAACTTCAAGAAATAAAAATTATATAAGTTTTTACAATTTTTAATCATTATATCTTACCATTGAACTCATTTAAACATTTTAATTTTTATCGTGATATCATTTAATATATGTGTCGATGGTTCATATAATTATTATATACTCTAAAATAAAAACATATTATTCATTGATGAAATTTTAAAAATTATCCAATTCATTTATAAATGTTCTATTATTTAATCTTATATATTTTAATAAAATATTGTTTATTTTAAAATATCAGTAATTCCAATTTTGGCATTATTCATTACAAAACATTTTAATAATATCATAAAAATTCTTCTATTCAAAAAAAATATATTTCAACTAATCAATAAAATTTAAAATTCATTTAAATTTCTATTGGATTTCATCTATTATATAATTTTTGTAATTTATTTAATATCATTGTTTTGATTCTTCCATTAATGGAGCTGCTACTCTATTATCATTATGTCACTGTGTTTGGTAATTAATATATCACAAAAATTTATAAATAAATTACCATCATTTATATAATAATTTTATATTCTAGACAATATATTTTTATCTTAAGTTATCGATTATATACCTCCATATTAAAAATATTACTATTTAAAAAAAGTGTTCCAAAATTGACATTTATTTGATTATAATATTATGGAGGTTATATTCTCAACAAATGACCATAAATAGTCTCATAACCAACCAACTTTTTCATAGAGAAGAAACATATTCATCCAAAAAATAGGACATGTGTTAGGATAATTTTACAATGTTAATTATGTTATTTTTACCCTTCTTTTCTTGTTATACCCTTAAAATTGTTAATAAAATTTTCCAAGTTAAAATACACCTTTCTCTATAGAAATAATATGGATGTATTTTCTAAATTTTTATCTTTTAATTAAAAATATGGAATATTTTTTAAAAATATTTAACACATTATTTTAATTAATTAATTAAAAATTATTTTCATTGATAGATCCACAAGATATGTTTTTAAAGTAAAAAACATCCAAAACATTGAAAATATTTTATATCCAAATTTAATGTGATATATATTGCAACAATATTCATTGTATTAAATGATAAAATAAAACTATCATTATATGTTAAATACACTATTAAATTTAATCTAACACAATAAAGAAATTAGATGAAAATACTGTTCTCAATTTAAATAAATTATATTTTACTATTTATCTAAAAATTAATCTTAACCAAAAAACGAAAAATTAAACAAAATTACATATTGGTAATCATATTTAAATGAAAAAAGTTTATTTTTTCTAATTCAATTTTATAATGTATAAAAACTTGGTTTAGAACAATTGTTCCCTCAAAATGCGGTGAAAATAATTTTTAGAAAAATATTTATTATATATTTAAAATTGTATTTGTTATTATATAATCCATTGAAAACACATAAGATGAATGTTAAAATACTGTGGAATATATTATATATATATGTATCATTAATATAATATTAAAAAGATGATTTGAATATTTATTAGTATAAAACACATTTTTTCATATTTTTATATTTTTTAGGAAACAATTTCTCTCTATATTAAAACGGGGTTTAAATTCATATCCAAATAATTAGTCAAATATATGTAAACCATAATTTTATAATTATGTTATTAATTTTAATACCTTACATTATAAAAGATATGTTATAATTTTCTATTTCAAATAACTATAATAAAAAATTATATTTCATAGAAACTAAGTCTTACGTGAAAATATAGCTCAGATGATCTTGTATGTAGTACAAGCTTAATGTGGTGTAACATATAAAAGATACATCAACAAAATGTAATTTATTTAAAAAATAAAACCTTAATAAAAAGTTTGTGAGTTTCATTCTACCCTCCATAAAATTAATTTATCCCTCGAATTTTATCATTATAATAATTAATAATGAGGAAACTTCTACCTAACAAAATTATGATGTCACCACAAAACTTCTTCAAACTAGGTGTATTGTCCAAAAAAATATCGTGGTTAGTTGTTTTGTTTTTTTAGAATGTCATATATAACAACCCTACCATATAATACACACTGAACATAATTTATGAAATAAAAACATCACTTGATGCATCATATAGGATCGAGAAGTCTTGTGTCTTTCAGGATTAAGAAGATTACATAACAACTTTAAACATGAAATTAACATTTTTTATTGAAAACTTTTTTTACATTACCACACACATTCCTTCGTAATTAACATTACATGGGAAATATTGAGAATATGAATAAGAAAAGGGTTACCTATAATGACCAGTAATGGATTAAACATGGTATAACAATAAGAATACAATACATGTTAGGTAATAGGAATATCAATGGAGTAGAAGAGAAAATGAACAAAAATCCATGATAAAGCACGATTATCATAACATGGAAATGTTGCAAGAAAACTTTACTGGTATTAGCCTGAGCGAAGGCTTATTGCACATGTAGAATGATTAAAAACTCATTTCACATAAATTATCCTGTGTAAACCATCATTGTAGTAGACATACCATGATACTAATATTTAATCAATTATTTTAAGTGAATCAAGGGGCACCCCTTTTAATCATTTCATATCATACATAAGTGTTCTACATGGATCATATAACATGGATTCATACAACATCATAATTTATTTCATGATAATGAAATTTTGAATTCATAAATGAAACTCCATAATCAATATTTAAATTTCCAAAAAGGTAAATACCCTTGATAGATAAATGGGAATCCTATTCAATACACCATGACTTGGCTTAAAAAATCATGGGGAAACTTCGGCAGCATAATGGATTGAAAAAAGAATTAAAAAAATGGTTGATGAGACTAGAAGGTGTGTCTCATCATATGTCGATGAAATGGAATGTAAGGGTTCATATAGATTCATTTCCATACACATGTAATGGAATTTATATTCATAATACAAAATAATTTCTTAAATATAAATGAGGACTGAGAAATCCCTTATGAAATTTCGGCTTGTTAATGAGTGTACATGGGAAGAATTAATGAGAGATAAAGAGGTATCTCATCATTCATAAATAAGGAGGTTATTATGGGTGTGGTTCAAAATCATACATCAACATTTTTAATTGAAAATACAATGGCATAGAAACATAATGAAACATGAACAAAAGTGAGAGAAGAATAAATCCCTTACTTTGAAGTGTGAACCCAAAGGCTTGGGATGGTCTTGAGGGAAGTTTTTTTGGAGCGCGGGGCACCTTGGAAGGATTCTTGAGAGCGCCTGGAAGAGTTTGGTCATGCTCCAAATGCATTGAGTGAAGATGATGTGGGAGCCTCGGTTTGTTTATATAGGAAATGGGATGGAATTATTAATTATTTAGGTTTTTGACACTATACATTAAAATAATCAAAACCACGTTCCAACCAATGGTTTCTAGGAATTTTTTCCCAAAGGTGTGTGGAAAACATTATTTTATAGGAAAAATAGATGAACATATATAAATATTAGGCATGATTAATTTTAGGTGAGTCACGCTCTCAACGAAATAAATTTAATAAGATAAAATGTTTTATAAGTCTTGGAAGGTCCACTAAAACACTCTAAAATAAAAAAACCAAACCCAAAATCACATTATTTTAATGGTAAAACATATATTGAATGAACATAATGTTTATTTCATTTTATTAAATCACTATTAGGTCATTATGATGTCATAAAGCACATTATATTTTTAAACTGTATTTAATTATTACCCAAAAATTTGGCTCCCAGAGAAAATTATGAAGAATTCACCATTGTATAATTTTGACATAATGATTACCAGAATAATATCACTTTTATCTGAATAATTTTTAGAAAATCGTAATTTTTACTTTTAAAATAAAATCTGAAATTTATCTAAAATTCATATCTGTCAACAATAATATCTTTCAAACGATAATAAAAACTACAATTTTATTCATAAAAATTAAATGATCATTTATATTTAATAAAAACACATTTTGTAATAATATTTTGTTAAAATATTATTTCATTCAAAAAGATCAATTAATTTATCAAAATATATTTCTTAATTTAATATTAACTAAAAATGTTATTTTTTCATTAAAAAATTATATACGAAGTAATCAATGATTGTATATTATCTATAAAAAAATAAACGGTGTAGGGTCTTGTTACATAACTCCTTATAAAACATGTATAATATCGTAAGTTAATTTTTGAGATGGTGAGTGACTCTTCAGTGGCTTTGACATCATCTCTCGGGTGATAATCTCTATAAACATCCACTTCTCCCATAGGTGGTTCTGTTCGAGCTTAACGTGTTGAAACTCGGCTTGGCCTTTGTCAAAAGTGAGTCCCAATTATGGCACCTCGTTTCCGAAATCAGATAATAGGGAATCATATAGAATAATTCTACTGGATGAGTACATCACTTATTTTGTCTGAGTAAATTGGATTTGTTAAATCCTTATATTTATACTAATCATGTGATAACTATTTAATATCTATATTAGCAACGATCACAATTCATAATGTTATTTTAAAATCCAAAAACAAAAACCATGGAATTATATATGATATATAACCATACAACATAATAAAAATTTAATTATATGAAGAGAAATTTTCATTAATAATATATTGGGTCGTTAAAATCTTCAACCCTTAAGAATATTCGACCATGGATTTTCCTTTTCCCACACTAAAACTGATATGGTTAATACTACTTCATTTCTTCCTTAGATTCCCATGTTACTTATTCAAGCATGTGGTTTTGCCACAACACCTTGACAAGGGCATTGTCTTATTTTGTACAACATTTTCTATCCGATCTTTGGTCTACACTTACATATCTTCATTGGATAGGTCATTCTGCAATGTTTCCACCTCTCAATTGAGTACATGTGATGGGTCGGGTATGTACTTCTTCAAGGGTGATACATGGAATACATAATTTACTTGTGATAAGTTCGGTGGGAGTGCGAGTTTATAGGCCACTCCACCAATGTGATCAAGGATCTCAAAAGGGCCAATGTACCATTGACTACGCTTTCCTTTCTTCCCAAAACTCATAACTCTCTCGCACAGTGATATGCGGAGGACTCCAATGTCTCTGATATCAAAATCTAGGCTCAGACATCAACTATCATCCCCAAGCTTTGTCGACTCTGAGAATCTTTAATATGAAATTAGATGGTCTTAACCTTCTCCACCATTTCTTCGACCATTTCAGGAACTAGGAGTTTTCTCTACCCAACATCATCCCAACATCTTGGGGTTCTAGACCTCTACCCATTCAAATCTTTATAAGGATCCATTTGGATGCTTTAGTGGAAACTATTATTATAGTATAACTCAACTATAGGACGATGTTGATCCCATCCTCCTTTGATGACCATTGAGAAAGCTCTCAACATGTCCTTAAGGGTTTGTGTAGTCCGCTCAGATTATCCATCAGTTTGAGGATCATAATCCATAATGATGTTTATCTCAGTATCTAGAGCATGACTAAGACTCTTCAAAAACATATATGTGAATCATGGATCTCGGTCGGATAAAATTGAGAGTGGTACTCCTTGCAGCCTTACCAACTTTCTAATGTAAATTTGTTTCGGTTTATCCAGTGAAAAATTCCCTCAAATTACAATGAAGTGTGCAGTCTTTGTAAGATGATCCAAAAAAACCAGATAGAATTTTTTCCATTGGATTTCATCGGAACTCTGGTGACAATGTCCACAGTGACGTTATCCCATTTCCATGCCGGTATGTGTAATATTGGACTCATCCTCTTAGACTTCTGCCTCTTAGCCTTTACATGTTGACTATCTAGAAAATTTTATGTATACTCGGTGATATCCTTCTTCATTATATCCCACTAATACTACTCTCAGATATCATGATACATATTTGTTTTTCCTTGGTCAATGGAAAAATATGAACTATGTTCAACATTCAGAAGTTAATTCTGTAGCTCTATATTTGATGGAACACAATTTTTTGACGTAAATCTCACAATTTGTTTCTCATTGACATTAAACATTGAGGATTTCCCTTTGTTGATTGTTTTCCCCTTCTTCTGAATTCATGCATCATATTTAATGTATCTTTTAACCTTTCCAAAAGAGATGGTTGATAAATAATTTAGTGAATGGATTGATGATTTTCCCTTCTTTATGATTCACATGTACATATTCATAAAAACTAAGAATATTGGATAATTTTTAATTATCATCAATGATAGAATAGATGGGTATTTTCTACGTAGAGCATACTCCGACTTCTTCACTTTCCCATACTGGTAATGGATTGAATTGTCATAGTCTTTGATCATCTCAAATCATCTACATTGGCTCATGCTCAACACTTTATATGTAAATATATACATGAGGATTTTCTGGTCCGTATATATTTATCACTTCTCCAAATATAGTTTATTACACAATATTTTCAATGAAAATATCACTACAAGAAACTCCAGGTATTGCGTTGGATAGTTTTTCTCATTAACATTCTATTTCCTTGAATATTATGTAATGAATTTTTCCTTTTTCTTCAACACACAACCCCTGACCTTCTTTGAACCACCACTAAATACCATAAAATTTTCTCCACATGTGGGTAGTGTGTGCACAAGAATAGTGATAAGCTTCCTTTTCAACTCCATGAATCTCTCTTGACATTCATCAATCTAAGAAAACATTACCCCCTTCCAGGTTAACTTGGTAAAAGGGTTTCACAATCATGAGAAATTTCTCACAGATCAGTGATAATATCAATCTATACCCAAGAAGCTATAGATATTGGTTACCAATGATGGGAAAAAACATCCCTCAATTGTAGATATCATGGAGGGATTCGCAGATATCCCATTTATTGTGATGTTATTACACAATAATGAGACATACTTCAACCAGAACTCACACTTGTTGTACATTTCAGAGAGATTCTCATTTTAGAAGGCCTCTAGTATAGTTCATAGATGCTCATCATGATCCTATATGGTTTCAGAGTATATTAGAATAATGTTAATAAAGACTAACAAAAATTTGTCGAGGTAATATCTAAAGACTCATTTTATTATGTAAATAAATATTTTTAGATAATTAATGAGTCTAAAAGGCATTCATAGGAGTTCATTGTGCCTATACCTTGTAAGAAAATATGTCTTCGGGATATCCTCCTTATTCACCCTTTCATGGTAATATTCCAACCACAAATTCTCCTTGGAGAAGTATTTTTCTCGAAATATATTGTCGAACATGTAATAAATTTGGTTTATAAGATACCTATTTTTTATCATGATTTTGTCGAGCTCACGATAATCAATGCAAAGGCGCATTGAACTATCCTTCTTCATGAAGAAGAGAACTTGTGCACCCCATAGTGAAGCACTTGGGCTTATAAACCCTTTATCTAGATTCTCCTGTAGTGGTTTCTTTAGCTCCTCAAGCTCCACAATATCCATTCTACAAGGATTATTGAATATTAGAAACGCCCCAGGTATAAGGTCAATTGGAACTCTACATCTCTTCTTAGAAGAAGACCAGAAAATTCCTCGGGAAACACTTAAGTGAATTCCCTCATAATAAAAATGTCTTAAAGGATGGTTGCTTCCTTAAACATAATCAAATGACCCAGATACACATGTTCAGAGGACATTAATACCAATTCTTTAGATGATGGTTCTAAGGAAGATTTGTATTCTTCCTTGCACTTGTATAGAATCGGGGGTCAATTCTCCACATGGAGACTAATTTCCCTCTCACATAAATTTATGTTGGCTCTATTTAAGGATACAAAATACACGTTGATAATTTCAATATATTCATCCAAAGGGAATATTATGAGTTTCACTTGAAATTTCATTCCATTGATTTTTACCATGGAGGAGTTATATTCATGGGATGCACTGATTTCCCCATTTTCCGTACTCACTGACATCATTACATCTATGAATTGTGGTGGTGTTGGAATTATTCTACTAAACTTTTAGGATAAAAAAATATGTTAAACTAGAATCAAAATGTATGTTCTTTATTCATGAATGAATAACAAGTGTACCCATCACCACTTCATTTTCGGGTATGAAATCTGTGGTAGTGATGGAAAAAGCTTTCCCTTTCCGCCTTGGAGGTTGTTCATTGCCTTAGAAAACCCTCAAACTAGGGAACATATTTTCTAGGTTCCACTGTTCATTTTAGTTAAATCAATTAATAATGCATGGGGGTTGGATGGATAATTAATCTCCTCTATCGCATCAGCATATTTTTCTTTTCAGCAGTTAACGACTATGTTCTCTTCTCTTCTACAACATAATAATTTCCTTTTCCCCTTCATCAAATTTCTAGGGAGCTTCTTTCTACACCATTGGCAAGTGGGGTGATAGATTGTTTTTGTCACTGTTGGATTTATCCATCAGAACATTAGAATTGAATTCCACCTTATGATTGTTATACCCATGATACCCCTGGGATTATCCAATCTCCATTTTGACCTTCAGGGCATGTCAGACAATTTTCTCATCACTATTGAGGTCACAGATCAATGGGGCTTACCATTTCTTAGGTTTCAGCTAACCAACGAAACAACCATTCTTTACATTAGGGGTAATGACAATGTCTAATGTGTATCATGTAAGCCTTGTAAATTTTTCCACCTTCACACTGATGGATTCGTATTCTTTCTTCTTGATTGAAAAGAAGTCCCTTTCAATCATATGTCAGAGTGTGTGAGGAAAATATTTGTCGAAAAAATGTTTTCATAAATCCATCCATTCCAATCCTTGATATCATTCCTAGTCATCATATTTTTGATCAATGTCCACCATTGATCTACATAAACCCTCTATATGATATGAACCAATAAGAACCCCCAATTATTTAGAACATTAAAATATGGATAAGATATTTTTAATGTAGTTTATTCATTTTTTGGAAATTCAGATATCATATGATCCATTAAAATTATGAGGCCTCCGTCTAATGAAGATCTCGATATTGAATTGTTCATTCATGGGGGGGATTGGCGTTCCTGCTGACCAATGATTCTATTCAAAACATGAGTTAATTGAGATAGTATCATGATAATGTTCATGATTACCACTCCCATTATATTGGGAATCTCATTAGAAAAATCATCACGTGGATCTTCACATCAGTTTTTAGGCCGAGTCATCCTATTACATTCCATTGACTGGATTAAAAGGATAGTTAGGGGTAACACATAAAGGGTAATCCACAGGAAAAAAACCGATGACATATAACAAAATTTTATTTTCATAACTTATGAATCTATAGTCTACAATCTATGTTATCCATGATCTACTTCCCAACATTTATTCTAATAGAAATTTTTTTTCTCATAACAATGGTTCATACTAAGCTTGCGAAATAACCAAACAATATCCCCCAGGATTTTTGTAACCTAGAGTGTAGAAAGGCCCATTGTTGTGTACTAGGATACCTCAGGTCAAGCCTGAAACACTTTGTGGAAGTTTTCACTCTATGGTACATCTTTTATAGAGTCGCCTCTACCAATCTATATCCATATAAGGATGTATTTGATTGATAAACTACTAACTTAGTACACAAAAAAACATAGTGATTTTTTATTATACTTAGTCTTACCCTTAAGGATTTCAGTAGATTTTTCTAATTCTAGTGCCAAAAATAACTAAAACTATCATTTGATATCAAATATAACAAAACTGCTCATTGTTACACTCTTAAGCCTGATTTATTACATAAAACATTAACGTGATAATAAATAGATAATTGAGAGGTCTAGTGTCTTTGGGGATTAGAAACATTACATAACAACATAAAATATGCAATATAAATCTTTATTGAAAACATTATTTACATGACAACACACATTCCTTCGTACTTAGCATTGCATGAGATAATTTGATGACATTCATAAGAAAATAGTGATCTGTAATGTCCAATAAAGGAGTAAACAATTCATAATTTAAATAATATAATACATGTTAGGAAATAGGAATGTCAATGGAGCATAAGTGAAACCTGAACATAAAGGCATGATAAAGCATGATTATCATAACATGGAAATGTGGAAAAAACACTAAACATGGTATTAGAATAATTGAAGGATCATTGCACGTGAATAATGAGTAAAGCCTCATTGAAATTCAATTATCCTGAGTAAACTCTCATTTCACATGTCATATCATGATACTAATCTTTTACCAATGCATTGGAGCACTATCGGGGTGCACCCTTTCATAATCAGTTCATTTCATCAATAAGTGTGCACGTGGATCATATAAAATGGATTAATAAAAAATCATAATTTATTCCATGATAAATGAATGTCAAATTAATACATGAAACTATATCATAAATAAGTAAATGTGCATAATGGAAAATATCCTTGATAGAGAAATGGGAATGTTATTCAGTACATAATGACTATTCTTGGAATATCATGGTGCAATTTTGGTAGCATAACGGTGTGACATAAGAACTCAATAACATCGTTGATGAAAGTGGAAGGGGTGTATTGTCATATTTAAATGAAATGGAAATTAATAGGGTCATATATATACATGTCCCACTATATTTAATGATATTTAGATTCATAATAAAAATATTCCATGAAAATAAATGAAAAGAGAGATATCTTCTATGAAATATCAGCAAGGAAATGTGTGCATGGGTAGAATTAATGAGATAGAAAGTGGTTTATAATCAATAAAACATAAGGAGGAAACTGTGGGGAAGATTTAAAATTATACCCCAATATTTGTAATTGAAAATAATGGTGTATAATAACATAAATAAACATAAACAAAAGTGATAGAGGAATAATTCATTTACTTAGAAGTGTGACCCGAAATCCTTGAGAGGGGATTGAGATAGTTTTATTGGGTGATTTCAGTGACATGGGATTATTCTAGAGAGAGGAGGGTAAATTTTGGTCAAGCTCTAATTTTTTTGAGAGAAGAGGATGTTGGAGCTTGGATGGGTTTATATATGAAAGGGGAAGTAATTATTTATTATTTTGGGTTTGGACACGACACATTAAACTATTCAAAACCTCAAACAAAACCATGATTGTTGACCTAGGTTTTTTCCAGAATAGAGTTGAAAAATTTATTTTATAAGGCCAATTGTCTAAATTCTTAAAATACTAGGCTTGATTATGTGGTGGTGAGTTACACACTCAAGGAAATAAATTTAAAATGTTAAAATGTTTTATAAGTCTTGGATGGTCCTCTAATGCTTTGTAAAATAAATAAAAAACATAAAATCACATTATATTAATGTTAAAACAGATATTGGCCGAAACTTATGTCTATATTATTTTATTTACATCACTATTGGGCCATTATGATGTCATAAAATACATTATATATTCAAACGATATTTGATTTTTACTCAATAATTAGATTGACTCAAAAAATAATGAAAAATTTATTGTTGGATAATTTTGACATCCTGATTACAAAAATAATATTCATTTTATCTATTTAATTTTCTAAATCTTCTAATTTTTACGTTTAAAATAAAAACCAACATTTATCGTAAATCCATGGGTTTTGTTAAAAATAGATTTCAAACCTTAATAAAAATTACATTTGTATTCATAAAAATTATATGGTCATTTATATTAAGTAAAAAGTTATTCAGTAATACTATTTTATTAAAATATTATTCAATTAAAAAAAACAATTAATCCAAAAAATATATTTCTTAATTGAATATTAACTAAAAATGTAATTTTTCATTAAAAAACTATTTACAAAGTAAAAAAAATGAATGGATATTCTCTATAAAAAATCATAGAACTAGGGTCTTGTTACATAACACCTTATTAATTTTACATTAGACTGAAGGGTAAGGTGTAAGATGGGGACATACTCTTGGGTTGGCTCAGATAACATTGCTAGGGTGGTAATATCTATCAACATTTACTTCTCTTGTAGGTGGTTTAGTTCGAGATTCACAAGTTAAATATCGGCTTAGGCTTGGTCAAGAGCAATGCCCAATAATGTCACATTCTTTTCAATATCCAAAAAAGGGTTTTTATGGTCAAATTATACTAAATGTGGCTATGAATTACTTTTTCTGAGTAAATTGGAATCGTTAATGCCCTATATTTATACTAATCTTGTGATCAATGTTTAACGACTATATTTGCAACGATCACAATTCATAACTGTATTTAAAAATCCAAAAACATAAAACTAAGGAATTTCATATGTTATATAACTATCTTACATAATATTACATTTAATTAGATCAAGATGAATTTTCATTGACACATTTTTGGGTCATTACATTATATTAATGATTTAAAATTTATATTAGGTTCTCCATATAAGATATAACTTTCTCTGGTGGTACGACCATTCAGTTTAGAACATGTGAAGGATAAGGTGTGTACTTCCTACAAATTCATATATAGAGCACATCATGAACATGAATGAGATTATATAAAATTGTTAATGGGTATTCGACCATTTCAATACAATCATGATTTTTAAATGGAAATTACCTTATTGCAATTTTAGTGTGCGCATCAAAAATCAATAGTGGATATTTGGTAATTTTGTTGTGGGAAACCAAGATATTAAAAATGGTAAATAAAAGGTATTATTAATGAGAAATAATGTATACTTTTATGATCAAAAAATAACTATAATTCAATGAATTTGAAAACATGGACATGGAATAGAATTCCAACTGATATGTTCTTATGAACTATGATAGAGAACATGGTCATTATTAAGTTAATCATCAAATTAAAATAATTTTTTTTAATAGGAGACCAATTTTTTCATAAAGAATGCATGTACTAAGATAATGTTTTATTTTGAGATCATTTTCATATAGTTGATGGAATTTTACCAGATGACATACATACTTTATATCTATCCACTTTAGTAAAAGTTATATAATCTATCAGTTGTGCAGTAATGAATTTCGCCTTTATCTATTTCAACATTAAATGAGAATAAGGTTGTTATTCCTAATTAACTAGTAGGTCATACGATCCATAATGAGATGATTATTCATTACTTAGGTCTCTATTCACCATTTCATTAATATAGATTTCACATATTACACAATATTTATCAATTTAAATGTTATTATCTAAAACCTCAAAAATATTTAGGAGAAAATTATTTCATAAATAGTCACCCTAACGATCCTTCTAATATACTATAATCCATAAAATTTGAAATAAAGTCACTAAAACTATAATTTATCCCTCAAAATACATGATGTATCCTTTAATTGTCACATACTAGTAATGTGATCAAAATTATCATGTTTTCTTATGAGCGGTAGCTTCTACCCCTATCCTCCTGCAAAAAAGGTTCCTCTTCAAGACGTCTTCTCATATCCTATGGAATGGTATGGACTTAGCATTAGTTGTCACTTCATGGATTGGAGTCGATGGGTGTCAGATCCTCTTGGTCTGGATTTGTTTTGGGATCATTAGTGGATTCATTGGCTATTCGACATCATGATCTTTCCTTGGATCAGGTGAGTTCGCCGTCAGCTCTGGTGCGCTCTTTTCATCAGGATCTCATCGTAGGTATGGTGTGCATAGTCGGCTCTAGTGTTCCCATTGTCACCTTATATGGGTCTTCTTAATTAGTTTCTTATAGAGATTCTATGGTGCTTGGTGTTGGTGTTATTAGTGTCAATTTATCTGGATCTAAGATCCTTCAACTTCTTCCCAGAATGAATTTGGTTCTTGTATGATCCAGTGTGCTCGGGGATAATGCCAGTGGCTTGGAGTTGGAATCCGTGCATTTTTGTTCAACTACATGTTGTCTTTAGTTTTTTTATTTTATATAGTTGGGATCATTTTTTTGGGTTATAAATTTGGGTATTGGTAGTTCCTTGGTTGAGTTGTTGGAGGTCAATGTGATGGTATGTTAGGGAACCCAGACAATATATAGGGTGTGCTTCAGATGAGGATAGTGCTGGTCATCTTCTCTACGCATGAATTTTCAGATTCTTAATATTGAGACGGTATGGTGTAGCCATCAGTATCGTGTTCATGAATTACAGTGTGGGACATCTTGCTGATCAGTAATTATTTTTCTGGAGGCATGCCTTAATAATGTTGATGTTGACTAGAGGCACCTCTGTAGTTTTATTCAGGGTTGCAACCCCCTTTTTTATCGAATATTGTTTATGTGTTTATGTCCAGTAAGTCTTGGTCCCCCCTTTCCCTTATAAAGGGGTTTTATCTAAAATAAATAAACCTTTCGGCCTTTAGGGAATTTATTCATTATCATGTTTTATCATTAAACTTGGAAGAACAATAATTACAATAAAACCATAGAGAAAACATTCATTATTTCCAAAATTAAATCTTCCTTCGACGATATATACAAAAAATCTACAAAACACGTTCCATGATACCATAAACCATATTTTCATATTATCATTCAAAATATTATCAATAAAATCTAATTTCTTATCAAACTAAACAACATTATAAAAAATTATGATCATAAATATGGGTTACCATAGTTTAGTCATAATTTTTTAAAAGAAATATAACCTTTCCATTAAATTAATTTTAATGTTCAACAGTAACATTCAACATATACATTCAAATACACAATCAGAAACATATAATATACAATCCATGTATATTTCATATTTCATAATTCATGATTCCAAAAAATTAAGGCATCAATCCTTACACCTCAATGATTTTCATTTAATATGTCCTTCTATTTTCTAAAATAAATTATTTGGTTAGGGAACTGAATTAAAAAATTAACATGTTCCCCAAAAATATGGCATTGAAGTCCTCGATAATTTTTACATCTAATTTTTTTTCCACCTAGATAATATATTCCACACTATTTGGTATATCCCTCTGGTATATTCTTCCGACCATTTTGACAAACAATAATCCTAATCATTTTTCCTCTATATTCATAATCACATAAAAATTCATAAAAGCATATCTTCCACTTTTTTTTGTGTTTGGAATCACACAGTGGTTCACATTTTTAATAAAATATCACGATAGCTGAGTAGGCATAATAAAAATATATTTCCTTCTAGTCATAATTCAATTTGGTTTGTTATTGTTTCTGGATCATTCCATCAGATTCAACGTTAACATGATTCATTTTTGTTTTAATAGACTTCCAAAAGAACATGAATAATGTGAGAAACACTAATCATATAGTTAAAATGACATAATCTTCTGAAATTACATATAATGTTTCATTATATGAAACATTATGATTAATATTATGTTATTCAGGACTTATAAAAAATTATAAGATTGTAGCACATACTTAGAAATATCCTTAAATACAACCGTATACATATTCTTATAAATATTTCTCAAGATCTCACTATAGTTTTCTCATCCTAGTTTTCAAAGGCTAACTAAAATTTTTATATGATTCCAAATATAATGACCCAACATTTTCCTAATAGTATATTTCCTCATTTTTGAAGAATACCCATACACACACCCAAATTACATATAATTCAAGTACATTATTAAAATATGAACAAAAACTTCTACTACGGTGAATGATCTTCAATGTTTCTAAAAAAGATCTTCCCATTTAATAACAGACCTAAAACATTTATTTATAACCTAGGGAATTAAATAGTGAATTCTGAGCTTAGATTCTTTGTAATGGTAAAAATGAGAGATACATAAGAATAATCATGAACATAAGGGTATGATAATAAGATCAGAGTAATAGAAGATCATACCATACATATCAAATATCATATACATGTTCATAGAATAAATAATTAAAGTTCACATGACACAAATCATAATGGAATCAATAATCATAATTCTTGAGATCATACAATTGAGATAATACAAGAAATTTTGTAATTCATAAAAAATTAGAATATGTTTTGTCTATGATACCCAAACATATATTCACAAAACGTTAGCATTGGTATAATCACATGTGCAGCAACATCAAGCTTTGTATGGTCTATTATGTATCATGTAGGTTTGGGCTAAAAAAAACCCATGTGTACCCTTTTGATACTGGATTAGGATGACCCTGCATGTACTATCTACTTTTAGGATAAAGATAACCTCTCATTTACCCTATTATTTTATGAATTTGATAAGTTCCCATGTTCTTTATAGTTGTTGGCTTCAACTGAACACCAATATAAACTTTTCTATCATAGAACATTTTTCATTACCATATTCAATGGAGGGAGATATATTTCACCCACATCATACAGTTAAATCCATATATATGTGTGCTACAAGAAAATAAATATCATGACATCATAAAAATATACCCAACATAGTGTTAATAGGTATATTATAGTTTAAATTTATCCTAATTTAAAATACGTATCATCGAATAATGTTGTCATTTATTGAAAATAAATTATAGAGATCATTTTAAAATAAATCTCGAGGAAAGTATCATTTCTTCTATGGAAACATTTTCTCTCTCTCATAAATCCATGATATTTTAAAATAAATAATTTTATTTAAAAATAACATTATAATATTTTGAAGGATAGTTTAAAATATTAATTTTTAATTGTGGAAAAAGATTACATTTTTGCCTGATATGTTTGAAAAAAATTACCCTTGTTTATTTTTGTCTGTAAATTCACAAAGAACATTGTTTAGAAAAAAAATAGTCATTTCGAAAGACATGCATAAATCTGAATCACATCAAAAAATAACTCGAAATAATCAATGTAGAATATTAAAAAAATTTCTAGAAAACATTAACATTGAAGATAAATATTTCACAATGGTGAGTTGAAATGAAACAATCATAATTATTGATGAGATTTTGAAATAGTGAATTATCAGTTTATATTCAATAGATTCAGAAGCCAATTGAAATATAGAAAATTATATGTTCTTTAAATTACAACAATCATGTGAATAATACTCATTATAGAAAATAATGGGAGGTATATATACAACCCAAAAGGAATATGATTTGTATAATGCATGTTCCCTAAAGAAATAATAATGAGACAAAAATCCCTTATCTTATGTACCTTCTCTCATCATACCCATGAAAACCTAATATATAAATATTAATTTGTATATAATACATCAATTAAATAAAAATATTAATATATATATTTCCATATATGATTTACTTATGTCATTATGTTACCCTCTTATAAATAGTTCATTTTTTGTGTCATGTTTTTGGTAATGGATGCTTTGTTTCTCGTACATGTTTTGACATGTAATTCTTGTTCCTCATTATTATATAATGAATAAACAATCTAAAGAATGATAAAAATGAATAAAATATGATATATATTCATTACATATATTATGGTTACCTAAAAAATAGAAATAGAAAATAAAATACACCATTCATGTAGATGGTCAGTTGTACTTATGATTGAAAGATAATTCAATTTCCTATTATATTGAATGAATTAAAATAAATGAAAACTATATATATATTTAATTTATTTATAGAACAATAATTATGTCATATATATCCTATAATTTCACTAAAATCATCCTTAATACAATCCATGTATTGTGTGAACAAATTACATCGCTTTGTGGAGGCAGTAGTCCACATGTCTGTAAACGAAGTTGTCGTATATCCACCAAATGGAATGAATGAATTAATATGTTATATAATAAATAAATTTTAATATATATATATATATATATATATTATAAATAACATATTTTTCATATAAAAACATAGTTTCAATCATAATACAAAATCATGAGACATGGTAAATGAAAAACAAACAGCACCGTTTCATGGGGAAGTAGTTCGTTGCACAACACAATGATATGATCATCTACCATTTGATGGAAGTGTTAGTAACATTAGTTATAACCCTTACAATTAAAAAATTATAGGATATTAATAATAATTAAATTATTATATGACCCTAATAAACAAATAATTTAAGGTTGTATGGAATAAATATGTAAACAATGTTTGTTGACTAACGTCACCTATTATTTGGGTATCTCATTTTTATTTTCACAAAATCACTCATTTTGTAAGATTTTATACCCCAATTAAGGATTCTAGGATGTAGGTAATGTTGTTACAAGAATATTTAGATAGCTTTTTACGTAACCAAATTAGTTATTAATGGAAAATAAATGTTAGGAATAAGTTCCTATTTAATGGAGAGGGAATGGAAAATCATGGAAATATTATAAATATTAAAATAATATTAATTAATTTTATAATAAAAATGATTCAAAAAATGATAATTTTTAATATAAAATTATTTTTTGTTGTAATAAATTCATATAATAGAAATTAGATATGTTTATACTATTGTTTAATATATATATTTTATCTTTGACCAGAATGTATCCAATCTTATTCTCACTGTGATATCATGAAGTTTATATTTTGATGGTTAATATAAATATATTAAATTAGAAACTAAAAATAATAGAGTTATTTATTAAATTTTTGGCCTTATAAAAATAATTTATCAATGTTTTTTATTTTTATAATTTTTATATCATTAAATAAATTTTTTTAAATATCAATAATTATAATTTAACACTATTCATTACTTTATTTTTCGAAAATATCACAACAACCTGATATCTTAAAAAAATTTAAACTATCAGTAATATGTCTATGTATTACACAAATTTTTTTGAAGTTATTAATATTATAATATTATATTTATTATAATTTTTTTTAATATCATTTATTTGATTCGGCCACTAATTAAAAAATTTACTCTATAATCATTGTGTCACCATTTAATATTAGTATATTACCATGAAAATTTATAAATAATTAAAAATTATATAGATGAACATTTTATATTTCTAAATAATATTTATAGAAAAAAAATATCCCCTATATAACTCCATATTAAATATATTTATCCTGTTAAAAATAAAAGTGTGACAAAATTGACTTTCTTTTGAGTATAATATTATAAAGGTTATATTTTCATCCAAAAGTCCACAACTGGTCTCATAACCAAAACATTAATCTATAAGGAATTAAAAAATGATTCCAATAAAATTATCACTATTTTTAGGTTATGTATATAAAATTTATAAAATAATTTGTAATCATATTTACAAGATTTTACCTTAACTGGGGTAAAAACATTTACTAAAAATAAAATTCATATTATGTCAAAAAATAAAATTTTTCCATTTAATAAATTTATACCATATAGTTAAAAATATGTAATATTTTTTTCTAAAAAATATTAATTTATATAAATTAATTAATATTTTATCCAATTTACTAATTTAGAAAACATGTTATCAAAGAAAAAACGTCCAAAAGATTGAAATGTCTTAATATGAAAATTCAATGTAAAAATTATTCCTATTAATTATGTTTTATTAACTAATAAAATATTGATCTATTTATACTTTTAAACAAGTATAATATATAATCTAAAAATAATTACAAATCAGCTGAAAAATCTATTTTAAATTAAAATATAGTATACTTAACTTTTATAAAAAATTTAATCTTATCAAAAAAATCAAAAAAACATCAACAAAAGATAGTTTTGACACTCTGAATTCAATGAATATGTTTATTTTTTCATTGATAATTTATTAATGTGTAAAAACAGGATTTAGAACAATTTCTCCATCAAAATTTAATGAAACTGCTTTTTTGAAAAATACTTTTTCATAGTTAAATTTAAATTTAATCTTATTTTTTGTCATAAAAATTATAATTTGAAAATTAAATATTATATTTAGTATATTATATATATATAGTTAGATTTTTTAGGTACATGAACATTTTACTAGGAAAGAGATTATAGGACTCTATTGTTCAAGCTATGTTGCACAAGGATATAACCTTGACAATTTTAAAGAAAATCAGAAACTAGTGGTTTTTCCATGAGATGTTATATATTTATAGGACCCATGAGTTTATTACATTATAGAAGGGGGAATATAATTCAGAATGTTTCCACTTATTTTTATAAGATGGTGAATCTGGAACTCGATCCTCTCAACAATGAATTCTTAAAGGCATATAGGATTTAGTTTTTATATAGGAAAGATATTCTATTGACGATGATTATAATTTTTTCATTCTAACCATTATGGAAGGTTTTGAAAATGAATATTTATTGGAGGATGATATAGACAAGAATAATGGTTGGGGAGCAGCATCGATTGGTGCAGTTTCTAGCTAGGTTTTTATTATTTCTACAACATGATGTTAAATGGTGGTCATTTTTCTTTAAGACCTGTTTAAAGCTGTTCTTCATGATAATAGCAGTTTTTCTACTATAACTGTAGAAGGCATGGTGTTACTAGTTCTATCTATATGGAGGTTCTTAAGACTTTTTATAATGAATGGTATTATTTTATATGATGTGATTTTCTAGAAGGAGTCCTATGGAATTAATGGTGTATTCACACTAACCAATAGTTCATGATTTTATATAGATGCTTCCAAACAGGGCGGGTATATGCCCAATGAAAATGGGGGAATTACTTGTACAAGAACAAATATATTTATGTGGAAGAGGGTGCTCTAAATTAATCTTGTTTAGGGGATACTATTGTTAAATGTGAAATTCTTATTTCTTCTTTAATGGAGCAAGCGTTTTTTGGTATAGGTGATGTAGAGACACGAAGCATGACATACATGAACATTACATTACTTTTACGGAATACTTAATACATAAAAAAAAGAAACACAAGGACCGTAATAGTTTATTGTCTTTGGAAACATGGAACGTAATCTTCTAATCGTGGTGAAAGATCTTCAATATCTCCCATCAAGATCTTCCCCCTTTTTTTCTTACCTAAACCTCTCTTTATATACGGGGGAAAAGAATACATAAAAAGGGTGAGAACAAATGCTCAGTAAGGGTAAGTATGGATAAAATAAAACATACCATAAACATTTGAACTTAAAAACATGAACATAATGTTTAAACATCAAAAGTTTGAGCAATGACATAAAACATGGAAGTACGTAAGGTATAGATCATAAAGAAACATTAATAATGATAAAATAGCATCGGAATAAAACATGTAATTGTGGAAACCATTAAGCACATGATATGATTTCCATATTAGCCAAGGCATTACTGCCAAGACCATCTTAGTGGACAAAGTCCCTTTCTGCATCGAGTTCACTCCTCGTTCCAGTCCTGTATTACTAAACCGGTTTAACTTGTCTTTCCAGCCGTGTCTATCTCATGAGATATAAATCATTACCCAATGCATTGTAGGGAGATATAGTTCCCACACATCTCATAATGAAATCATTCTTACTTGTGCCACAAAATAAACATACATCATTAATAATAACCCAACAAATAAAATGGGTTACATAAACATAATCCCATCATCACATAATTCAAATAAAAGAAATGGATATCATTTCCTAATAAGAAAATTGAAACCGTGTAAATCATAGAGACATTAATCTTGATACATATACATATCAAATAATTTCATCGTGGATGAAAATTGGTTTCGATAAAACATTTGAAATTAATTCTTGAGGAAAATATCATTTCTTCGTCAAAATCATTTTCTTTTCAAAAAAATGAATCTCAATTTTAAAATAAGAGTATTTTGTTGAAATAGTCATAAAATCATGTAGAGTAAGCTTCATGAAAACGAGGCTTTATGAAACCATAAAAATCCATTCA
Source organism: Viscum album (assembly GCA_963277665.1). Classification (NCBI taxonomy): domain Eukaryota; kingdom Viridiplantae; phylum Streptophyta; class Magnoliopsida; order Santalales; family Viscaceae; genus Viscum; species Viscum album. The sequence goes on from OY728130.1 coordinate 1,720,685,674, forward strand.
CGCTGTATAAGTTAAAAATAACATTCTCCTCACACTTTTGTTGGAAAAGTCAAAAAAGTACCTCGTAATGTAAAAAAAAGAAAGATTCATTAAATACCATGTAGTAAAAGTCAAAGTTGGGTAAAAAGGAATTTAAACATATATGAAAACACTTTTATAAAACATGGACTTGGATGATATAAATAACCCCAGTAAATACTTACGAATAAGCAATCTCGGATAAAAATGAGATTTCCAAAATTATCCATTACCTTAGGTCTGATATGCTTTGAATGGTTCCAAACCTCCTGTATAATGATTTAAATAATGTCATTGACTTATTACATAATCATATTCATTGTTATTATATCATATATGTTTCAATTATGACTTTATAATGCCCGTTCTTTTGTAAATTCCATGTTAAAGTAGCGTTTTGGGTAAAATCATTTCATTTATCATATGTGTTTCGACTTTTCGTTTCTTGATATTATTACTTATATCCTGATTTACATAATTCCAGAATGTAAAACATGATTTATATATAATATATATTCATCATATACATATATATTATATATTGATAAAAGGAAAGAAATACACCGTTCATGGAGATGGTAGGCCGTACGTACGCATGAACGCTGTTTTCGTTTCCTTATTGAATTGAATAAAACTAAATAGATGACATACATATATATATATATACATAAATCCCGTATCAATATTATTTCATATATTTCATTATTATTCATTATATAAACATTATGATCATTCATGTATGGTTAATCATTCAGAAGGAATCTCATTGCGTCGTTGAGACGGTAGTCCGTACGTACACACGAGCGATGATATCATTCCCATAAATATAGAATTTGATTGGATGGTATAATATATCATAATAATTATGATGTTATAATAACCATATATAGGTATTATTTACACCATTATACCCATCCATGTAAGGTGTTGGTGGAAAAACAGATTACACCACGGCGTGGAGACGGTTTTCCGTACGTACGCACGCGCGGTGATTTTGTTTTCCGTAGGATGAATAGAAGATGGAATAGGTTTGTTTCATATTTATAATAACATATCAGTATATGAGGTATACTGATTTTAATACTTTATAATGAAACAACTAAATAAGAAGAAGTTGAAGAAGAAAGAAAATTTAAAGTATCGGTAACACATATTATCTCTTCTTTGACACGCCTCTTTGAATCCTACACATAGGGTACTAAAATTGGTCTTTGAAGAATTCCAGGATCTCTAGGATGTTTCTATGGATGTTGAGAGGAGAAATTTTCAGGGTTTGTCCGAGCTTTAAGGCTCAATGTGGTGTGAGGAAGAAAGGGAGGAGGTGCCCATTTATAAGGGAGGAGAGGGGCATCTTTGAAAAACTAAAAATATTATTTTATTACAAAGTCATATTCAGTTTTAAATAGCTCAAAATTGATTTATTTCTAAGATAAGGTGTGGATGGGTCGAAATAATCTCATCAAATATAATTTAGACATGTTTAGGTTCCTATTTTAACCTTATCATTTAGATTTAACTTTAATTTAGGCAATTTTACTTTTACCGTGTCTTTTGTGTTCTTACACTATAAGGATAATAAACATACTATGACAAGACAAACGAACCCCAAGATGTTTATTATTAATATATATAACCTTATATAAGTCATTTGGATGACCCTTAAATTTTTATGAATATTATAACAATTAATATTATATTATTTGTTTTAAAAACTATATTATGTCAATTTTGACACTCTTTGGAAATTGATTTTTGTGAAAGTTATAACAGAATTATTAGTTCTAAAAAAGATAATTAAATCAACACTAACATGTCATATTAACATATAAAATTATTGGAATTAATAAAAAGTCTAAAATTACATTTATTTTTGTATTTATAAGATCAATTATGTCAATATTTAATTAATAAGTTAATTACTGCATCATCATTATGTCATAAATAAATTAAATTATTTAAAGTCTAAAAATTAAAAATAATATATCATTAAGTAGGAAATCACTTTATCTTTCTAATGAATATTTATAGTAGAATTTATCTTATGTATAACCCTATATTAAAATTTTTTTACTTATTAAACATTGATTTTAACTATTTTATCCCTTCTATAAAAATATATATAATAAATGTCCTAATCTAATCCAAGTGGGCCTAAATGGTCTTATTTTATTCCTAAGGTTTTTTTTGGTCGAATTACACTTATACAATAAAAATAGGACATGTGTTAGTGTAATAATAATATCATTTTTACCCTTAATTACCATATTTACTTTTAACCATGGTAAATAAAAGAAAAAAGTTACTATTCAACAAAAATTATTTTCATCTCATTGAACCACATTTTACTTACTGACATCAACTGTGTCTCTCGGATTTCTGAAATTCCTTTCACAAAAGCGGTAAAATTATGTTTTATGTAAATTTGAAAATTCTCCTAGGAGGTGGGTAAAAGACGGTCAAAAGTTCAATAAAATTATTATATATCTAAATTTATTATAAACTGACTTAAATGAATTACATTAAACTTATATAGGTATTATGTATCAATTTTGACCTAAACTAAATTTAAATAAAATAAATAATTATTTAAATAAAAAGTCGGTTTTTAAATAGTAACTCAGTTTTTTCACTATTCATAAAAAATTGAATGTTTTTAGAAAAATACCAAAATTTCACCCTAGGGTAATTTCGATATTCCGAATCCAAAAATGAACTCCATTTTCAAAAAGAAAATTTATATAATTTCAAAAAGTGGGTATTACTATTCATAACAGCTCGTTTTAATAATATTTTAATAGCATATCGTTGTTTAGCGAAGCTCTGTATTGCGTACAACACATGCTATCTTGGGAGGTCGCGCTTGCGTGTATTACAAGCCAAGTCATGGATGCGTATTGTGCAAGATACTTTTGGTGTAGCGTACAACAAAAGACATTAATGAAATTAAAAAGAATATTTTTCTTAAAATCTTGGTGTGTTACATTCTACCCCCCATAAAATGAATTTCTCCCTCGAAATTTGATAGGGTTATAAATTGTTTACTACTCGAAAGTTTCATTAATAGAAACCCACATCATAAAAAGGAATACCAGAACATGGCTTTAGAAAACTAAAGTATGAAACGTAATGGTTACCCAAATTAACTAATCAATGGGTTGCCACATAAGAGAGCATAGGTGAAAATATCGATATGGAAGAGAAATATAATCGTCATGTTCTAATGGAGGGTGGTAGAGAACATGGATATAAAAAATCCAATAATCACAAAGCCATAGATTTGTGATGATCTAGGGTACCATCTGATTCATTGGATATAAGGGCACTAGGACAACATTTTTTGTTTTCAAGATCATTTCCCTAAAGTTGAAGAATTTGAATTAGAATAAATACTTACTTTATTTTGTTACAATCTCACTGTTGTTCATGCCTTGAACAATTTCCACTTCATCTTTTAAAGAAATGAAGTTGAATTTTTTATTCGTGAAGTATTAGCATATCATGTGATAGAATGACGGGTCATTTCTTCTGTCTCAAACAAAAGGTTCGCAAAAGTTATTAAATATACATAAGTCGATCTATGGTTCCTAAAATGGACTTATACTTCATATATCAGTCTACATAATATAGTAAAACTAGTTTCTACTAAATAGGGACTTCATATAGGCTAGTGGTATGTGATAAAGGCCAGTCGCACTTCGGTTGTGGGTTCGATTCCCACAGCCTTGTCCGACGCGATCGGTTGTCGCCCGTCCTGCAGGTTGTCCTTTTTCTAATACTACATTACTAAAACAACCCATAAATAATATCGAAAAAAGTTATATCCTTAAACAATACTAACTTATCTCCAACATAATCCCTTCCAATCTTTAGGCTTATCCAAAATACTGTTGTCCAATCTCATATTATAGTGAAAATGATTACCAAAGAGTTTTTATAACAAGCATGTTAATATCATCGTTGATCCCCATATATCATGAGATATGTCTTTTTGATCACATTCCAAACATTCAAAGGCCTTAATCATGTATTCTCTTGAAAAATGAATACCCATTGAAACTTAGTGAAAACATGAGTTCTGTCCAAAGTTAACTCTTTTCACATACCAAAACCTCAAACCATGATATAAGTATTTCCTTATATCATTCATGAGCTTATGAATACTTTCAAACATTTCATTTTCTCCTTATCCCTTCATTATACGCATATCATCTTTTTTCCAAAAATATCTCAATCACTGTACATGGTTACCGGTACCATAATATTATTGAAAACCACAATGGACCAATACATAAATATTCCAATATTCCCTGATAATATATACAACATTATTTTGGAATCCCATTACATAAACACTTAATCATTCCACCACATTGTTGTCATATTCAACATCTCCAATGGTGATCGCATGTGACTTCCCTTTGCCCTTTTCCTTAAGTGGTTTCTCATATTAATCATCACCAACCCTTGGATTAGAGCATTTATTAGCATAATGCTGCATTTCCTTACACTTGAAGCATTGATGTGTTGGTGGTGCGTTATCTGCAGTCTTTTCATTATTACCATCATTAGAAACCCTTTTTCCATTACTTCGACACTCAGCAGCTCGATGACCTTCTTTTCCACACTTAAAACATTTTCTAGTCCCTTTAAGACAATATCCACCATACTTCTTTCCACACATTGAGCATAAAAAAACATTCATCTTCTTTTCACCATTATTCTGAGATTTATCCTTGAACACCATCTTTCGTTTCTTGTCCAAACTATGAGATGGATAAGTAACACCAACTTCAATTTCTACCTTGATAGCAGAAAGCACAATTTCTTCATAGTTACTGAAGTCTCTTATAGCTAATTCCCTTCTATGATTTGGTTTTAAGCCACTGAAGAATCAATCAACTTTACTTTAGGTTGGATGATAAAGCCATATGCATACCTTTCAAGCCTTGTAAAATTCGCTTCGTATACACCAACAGATTCATCATCCTTTGGCATTAGTTTAAGAAACTCTTTCTCTATCTTTGTTTGAAGAATATGAGGGAAATACTTATTTAAAAATATGTTCTTGAACTCATACCATTCCATGGACTCATTTTCATCTCATGGGCTCTTATTCTTGATAAGATTCTACCATTGATCAGCTTCACCTTCTAAAAGATATACTACTAAGATGACTTTATCATGTTCAGAACATTGAAGAACTGAAAATATCTTTTCAGTGGTACTAATCCATTGTTCAGCAACAAGTGGATCCGAAGACCCGCTAAATGAAGGTGGACGTTGCCTCATGATGGACTCAATAGAATATTGTTACCTTCTCTGCTCATTTGGAAGTCCAGAATGATTCATAGCTTGTGTAAGTATAGCAATAATATTTTTCACTCCATCTCCCATTACATTTGTTTGTTTATGAGTACAATCATTGCATTTTCCATTGCATTGATCAACACGGTTCCTTCGGGTTCCAGCCATCGTATAAAAACCAAAAGGAATAGTGTGAGAGGAAAAAATCATGCTAGGGAAAACAACATAATAAAGGGGGAGTACCCTCAATATCTAACATCTTAGGTTTAATTCTATGATCGTTACCGTAATTATAGGACTATAAGCTATACGTACACTTAACCTTAGGGACATCCCTAGACATACCATAGAAATATCTCTAGGGATCTCACTAAATTTCTTGCATCCTAGTTCCAAAAGGTTGACTAAACCTTTCATCTGATACTAATTGTAGAGACCCGAAGCTTGACGTACATGAACATTACATTACTTTTGCGGAATACTTAATACATAACAAAAACAGACACACACGGACCGTAATAGTTTAGTGTCTTTGGAAACATGGAACGTAATCTTCTAATCGTGGTGAAAGATATTCAACATCACCCATAAAGATCTTCCCCCTTTTTTTCTTACCTAAAACCTCTCTTTATATCTTGGGGAAAAACACATAAAAAGGGTGACCTCAAATGATCAGTAAGGGTAATTATGGATAGAATAAAACATACCATATACATTTGAACTTTAAAACATGAACAAAAATTTAAACATCAAAAGCTTGAGCAATTATATAAAACATGGAAGTACGTAAGGAATAAATCATAAAGAAACATTAAGAATGATAAAATAACATGGGAATAAAACATTTAATTTTGGGAACCATTAATCACATGATATTATTTCCATATTAGCCAAGGCATTGTTGCCAAGACCATCTTAGTGGACAATGTCCCTTTCTGAATCGAGTTCACTCCTCGTTCCAGTCCTGTATTATTGAACCACTTTAACTTTCTGTTCTAGCCATGTCTATCTCATGAGATATAAATCCTTACCCAATGAATTGGAGGGATATATAGGTCCCACCCATCACATAATGAAATCAATCTTACTTGTGCCACAAAATAAACATACATCATTCATAATAACCCAACGAATAAAATGGGTTTCATAAACATATTCCCATCATCACATAATCCATATAAAAGAAATGGATATCATTTCATAATAAGATAATGTGAAACCATGTAAATCATAGATACATTAAAAACGAAACATACAGATATCAAATAATGTCATCTTAGGTAGAAAATGGTTTTGATAAGTTATTTGAAATAGATTATTGAGGAAAATATCCTTTCATCGTCAAAATCATTTTCTTTTCAATAAAATTCCATGCACTTGTAAAATAAAAGTATTTTTTTGAAATATTCATAAAATCATGTAGAGTAAGATTCATGAAAATGAGGCGTTATGAAACCATAAAAATCAGTTCACGCTGTATAAGTTAAAAATAACATTCCCCTCGTACATCTTTCTGAAAAGTCAAAAAAGTACCTTGTAACGAAAACAAAATAAAGATCCCTTACATACCATGTAGTAAAAGTCAAAAATTGGTAAAAATTACTTTAAACATACATGAAAACACTTTTATAAAACATGGACTTGGATGATATAAATAACCCCGGTAAAAACTTACGAATAAGCAATCTCAGATAAAAATGAGATTTGCAAAATTATCCCTTACCTTAGGTCCGATATGCTTCGTATGGTTCTGAACCTCTTGTATAATAATTTAAATAATGTCATTGGCTAATTACATAATTATATTAATTTTTATTATATCATATATGTTTCACTTATGACTTTATATTACTGGTTCTTTTGAAAATTCCATGTTAAAGTAGCGTTTTGGGTAAAATCATTTCATTTATCGTATGTGTTTCGACTTGTCGTTTCATGATATTATTTCTTATATCCTGATTTAAATAATTCCAGAATGTAAAAAATGATTTATATATAATATATATTCATCATATACATATATATTATAGATCGATAAAAGAAATGAAATACACCGTTCATGGAGACAGTAGGTCGTACGTACTCATGAACGCTGTTTTCATTTCCTTATTGAATTGTATGAAACTAAATAGATGACATAAATATATATATACATAAATTCAGTAGCATTATTATTTCATATATTTAATTATTATTCATTATATTAACTTTATGATCATTCATGTATGGTTAATCATGGAGAAGGAATCACATCGCGTCGTGGAGACGGTAGTCCGTACGTACGCATGAGCGATGATATCGTTCCCATAATTATAGAATTGGAGTGGATGGTATAATATATCATAATCAGTATGATGTTATAATAACCATATATAGTTATTTTTTACACCATTATACCCATCCATGTAAGGTGTTGGAGGAAAAATAGATTACACCACGGCGTGGAGGTGGTATTCCGTACGTACGCACACGCGGTGATTTTGTTTTCCGTAGGATGGATAGAAGGTGAAATAGGGTTGTTTCATATTTATAATAACATATAAGTATATGATTGATACTGATGTTATTACTTCATAATGAAACCACTAAATAAGAATAATTTGACCAAGAAAGAAAATTGAAAGAATAGGTAACATATATTACCTCTTCTTTGACACACCTCTTTGAATCCTCCACTAAGGGTACTCAAATTGGTCTTTGAAGAATTACAGGACCTCTGGGATGTTTCTATGGAAGTTTAGAAGATAAATTGGTAGGTTTTGGCCGAGCTTTAGGGCTCAAAGTGGTGTGAGGAAGAGAGGGAGGAGGTGCCCATTTATAAGGGAGGAGAGGGGAACCTTTGGAAAAACTAAATATATTATTTTATAAAAAGTCATATTCAGTTTTAAATAGCTCCAAATTGATTTATTTAGAATCTAAGGTGGGGATGGGTTGAAATAATCTCATCCAATAGAATTTAGGCAAGTTTAGGTTCCTATTTTAACCTTATCAATTAGATTTAACTTTAAGTTAGATAATTTTACTTTTACCTTGTCTTTTTGTGTTCTTACACTATAAGGATAATAAACATACTATGACAAGCCAAACGAACCCCAAGATGTATATTATTAATATATATAATATTATCTAAGTCATTTGGCCGAACCTTATATTATTAGGAATAAAATAACAATTAATAATATAATATTTATTTTAAAAACTATTTTATGTCAATTTTCACACTATTTGGTAATTGATTTTTGTCAAAATCATAACAGACAGATTTGTTAGAAAAAAGTTTATTAAATCAATAATAACATGTCATATTAACCTGTAAAATTATTTTAATTCATAAAGAGTCTCAAATTACATTTATTTGGGTATTTATAACATCAATTATGTCAATATTTTATTAATAAGATAATTACTGCATCATCATTGTGTCATAAATAAAATAAATTATATAAAGCCTAAAAATTACAAATAAAATATCATTATGTAGGAAATATTTTTAGATTTCTAATTAATATTTATAGTCAAATTTATCTTATTATTATCCCCATATTAAAAATGATTCACTTATTAAACATTGATTTTAACTATTTTAACGCTTCTTTAAATAAATTAATAATAAATGACCTAATCTAATCCAAGTGTGCATAAATGGTCATATTTTATTCCTAAGGTTGTTTTGGTCAAATTAAACTTATCCAATATAATTAGGATATGTGTTAGGGTAATAATAATATCATCTATACCCTTAATTAACCTATTTACATTTAACCGTGGTAAATAAAAGTAAAAAGTTACTATTCAAAAACATTATTTTCATCTCATTGAACCACATTTTACTTAATGACATCAGCCGTGTCTCTTAGATTTTTTAAATTCCTTTCACAAAAGCGGTAAAATTATGTTTTATGTAAATTTGAAAATTCTTCTAGGAGGTGGGTAAAAGACGGTCAAAAGTTCAATAAAATTTTTATATATCTAAATTTATTATAAAATGACTCCAATGAATTATATTGAACTTATATAGGTATTATGTATCAATTTTTACCTAAAATAAATTTAAATAAAATAAATAATTATTAAAATAAAAAGACGGTTTCTAAATAGTAACTTAGTGTTTTCACTATTCATCGAAAATTGAAAGTTTTCAGAAAAATACCAAAATTTCACCCTAGGCTAATTTCGATATTCCGAATCCAAAAATGAAGTCCATTTTCAAAATTAAAATTTATAAAATTTTAAAAAGTGGGTATTACTATTCATAACGGCTAGTTTTAATAATATTTTAATAGCATATCGTTGTTTAGCGAACCTCGGTAGTGCGTACAACAAACGCTATCGTGGAAGGTCACGCTGGCGTGTATTGCAAGCCATGTTAGGGATGTGTGTTGTGAAAGCTCCTTTTTGTGTATCGTACAACACAAGACATTAATGAAATTAAAAAGAATATTTTTCGTAAAATCTTGGGGTGTTACAGGTGATACACATTCTATTATATCATCATAGATAGTTCACCTATAGGAATTATATTTATAACTTATTTAGTACTTATATGATCTTTTCAAAACATTGGGAAATTTTTCCACACAAGGATTCAGGTGTCCCACATGTTAGGTGATGAGAATAGACTATGAGTTGATGTGGAAATTTTTAGTTCTTGATAATATATTTTTTTGAGCAGATACATTTCATGTGTTGAATGATCAGAATTAAGTACCATATGTAATTAAATCATCATTAGGTTTATTTTTTACCTTATGATGGGGTCTTTAATTTTTTTCAGCGTGAGTGGGACTATAGATCAGGTTGGTTAAGACATATTTTTCATTATTCTGGGTTATTCATGATCGAGTTATCAGACATTTTTCATGATATTTATGAAACTTCTTTGGGTATTTCTTTTTATTTTGTGGTTTTTCAGACATCTATGAATTTATAAATGATTTGTTTTGGGTTTCCATCATAGAGATAAATCATGTTTACTATTTACCTTCTCCCTAGTATGATTCCCATTTCAAAGCCATCATACAGAATGAAACCTACTGAGTTGGTGGAACATAATTTATATCATAATGTCCTAGAGGATAAGGAATTTATTCGTCATATCATGTCACCATGGAGTTTTTTTCTATTCTATAAGGGAATAGAACATTCTCAATGTTTTTTGTGGATTAGCGAATGTTAAATTGTGTGACTGTTATGAATGAATTATGATTTCCTATGATTGATATTATCATTTAACATATTAGTGGGATATGTTGGTATTTTAATGATTAAGAATCAATCAGGATACCAATAGATGAGATTTCTATATGGGGATATATATAAGATAGTGTTTAAGAGACAGTCCGAGAATTTCATGTTCTTTGTTATTCTATTTTGTCTCACCAAATATCTTTATATTTTTATGGATTTGATGAACCAAATCATTTATTGATTCTAGAACTCATTTTTTCTCTCTTCAAGGATGATATTCTGGAGTACACTTAGATAGGTGAGGGTAATAAGGATCATTTTTATGTCATTATACATAACATGAATGAACATTATCTGAATGTTAATCTTTCCAAATAAGTGTTTTGGATCTAGAAAAAATATTTATGGGAAATTTAATATCTAAGTGTGGAGTCATAGTGGATCATGAGAAAATAGAGGTTTTCAGGTCCCAATTTCATCCTATAAATTTATTTGAGATAAAATTTTTATTATGTTAATTTATATTCTATTGAGGCATTATTTGTGAATTCTCCAGTATCACATATTCGATGATAGATTTAACCATTTTCTATTTAATGATTTTATGTAATAAATTATATCAAAGATATTTTGAGGATATTATGGTGAGGGTGACATAAACACTAGTTTTGATTCCTCTATAATTGGGTTTGGGATATGAAATTTTTTTGATTCTTTTTGAATGGGTTTTTGATGATTCTTGATGTACAAAAAGTAGGTGTAGACAATATCTCTCTCTAGTTTTGACCACATGAGACAAAATACAAAAACCATGATCTTTATTTTTTAGATGTCTTGTAAATATTCACAACTTGGAATACCAATCTATTTCTTGAGGGGTTTAAAATGTATTTATATTATAAGACCCTAAGGTGCATTTTTACAGATAGGGATATGAATTTGAGATAGACAGTCTAGGATGGGTATATTCAAAAATGTGATTTTGATATTACATACACTCATGGAAAATGAAATCAATGTTTTGATACATTGTGATAAAACTTTCTAATAGAATATGTGAAGGAATCATTTGAGATGTATTCTATAGTGAGTTTATTTACTTATATGAGTATAAGAGTGAATGAGGTTCATGGAAAAGTGTTATTGGCCATCATGAAAGATGACTTATCTTGTTATTTGTGAGATTAAATAGAAAATTTTGTATAAATTGAGATTCTAGGATTCCTAATAATTGTTTATAGTGGGGTGACCTTAGGTTATTGGTCTTGATCTCCCATGGAAACTTTGTGGTTCCTTAGCGGGTGGGTTGTTTTGATTTCTCTATGTTAGGAGATGATGGATTGTTGAAACTAATCATGATGGTCTATACATTATAAGGATACAAAAATTTATAATGACTTTATACATTAGTTTTGGTGGTTAGGGATGAGGTGGTCGATTGCATATTTTGTTTTGTGATGTCTCACATGTCTAAAAATTATCATAGAACGACATAGACCTTCTAGTTTATTGAAACCATTTTATCATTACATTATTGATGTAGGATGAGATATCAAAGGACATAATTGTTGGATTTCTGTTAAATATAAATGGGAAGGATTCAGTTGTGTTGATTGTTGATCAATATATGAGGTCCAATCATCTCTTTCCTATCAGATATAAAATGATGGTAGATAATCGTAGAGACATGTATGTCATAGAATTCATTATACATCATTGGCGTTGGTTTTTGGTTATTTATTACTATTACCTAAGGTATATCTCTTGGTTATAGAATAGATTGTATGAGGGTATTGGTTATAATTTCAAATTTAGCATCAATTATCATCAAACATTGAAAAAAATAGATAAGGAGAGTTATCCAAGTTCTTGAGGATGCAATTTTGGCTTACTTGCTAAATTTTGGTGAATATTGGGTATGTAAATTTTTGGGAAATTATTTTACTATAAAAATAGATATCAGACATTGATAATTATGTCTCAGTTTATTATATTTTATGGGTAGCCATGTAGTCTTCCCTTTTTTGGGGGAACTTTGAGAGATATATCCATGTTTGAGGAATTATCATTAGAGATATGAAGGAACTTGTGTAGTTGATCCAGAATAGTTGGGTCACAAAAATGATAAATAATAAATCATTTTCTAACAATTTTTATAGGTTTATATTGTTTTATGGTTTGTATCAATGTTTTCTTAGAGTTTCACCTGAAAAGATATAACATTAGTTTCTTAATCTTGGTGAGTTTTCCCTGAGGTTTGTTTTCCCCTATTGGGATATTGAATTGAATGAAAAATATGGAATATCATTTGGAAACTCTATCTCATTCAACATTGACTTGTGTTTTTTTCATGTTTCCAAAATGTTGAGGTATCACATGGATCCCCCCATTTGATTTAATGGGGTGATTTTTATAATGATATTGATACCACCATTTTGGAGTATATAGATCTGGTTATGGATCACGAGGTTTAGGTACTCTATAGAAAAATGATTCCTATAGACTGAGTACTATGGATGTGTGGATGAGATTGCCACAAGAAATGGAAACATGAATGATTTATGATTAATATTATGTTATTAATAACTTTTAAAAAATTATAGGATTGTAACACATACATAGACATATCCTTAAATAAAACCGTATACATATTCTTATAAATAGATCTCCAGATCTCACTATAGTTTTCACATCCTAGTTTTCAAAGGCTAACTAAAATTTTTATATGATTCCAAATATAATGAACCATCATTTTCCTAAAGTTATATTACATAATTTTTGAAGAATACCCATACACACACCCAAATTACATATTAGTCAAGTACATTTTTAAAATAATAACAAAAACTTCTACTATGGTGACTGATCTTCAAGGTTTCCAAAAAAGATCATCCCATTTAATAAAAAAAATAAAACATTTATTTATAACCTAGGGAATTAAATAATAAATTCTAAGCAAAGATTCTTAGTAATGGTAAAAATGAGAGATACATAAGAATAATCATAAACATAAGGGTATGATAAAAAGATCGGAGAAATAGAATATCATAACATACATGTCAAATATCATATACATGTTCAAAGAATAATTAATTAAATTTCACAGGACCCGAATCATAATAGATTCAATAAACATAATCCTTGAGATCATACAATTGAGATAATACAAGAAATTTTGTATTTCATATAAAATTAGAATATGTTTTTTCTATGATACCCAATAATATATTCACAAAACGTTAGCATTGGTATAATCACATGTGCACCGACATCATGCTTTTGATGGTCTCTTATGTATCATGTAGGTTTGAGCTTAAGAAAAACTCATGTGTACCCTTTTGTTACTGGATTAGGATGACCCTGCATGTAATATCTACTTTCAGGATAAGTATGACCTCTCATTTACCTTATTATTTTATGAATTTGATAATTTCCCATGTTTTTTATGGTTGTTGGATTCAATTGAACACTAATATACACTTTTATATCATAGAACATTTTTTATTACCAAATTCATTAGAGGGAGATATATTTCACCCACATCATACAATTAAATCGATATATATATGTGTTCTACAAGAAAATAAATATCATTACATCAAAAAAATATACCCCACATAGTGTTAATAGGTATATTATAGTTTAAAATTATCATAATTTAAAATACGTAACATCAAATAATGTTGTCATATATTGAAAATAAATTTTAGAGATCATTTTAAAATAAATCTCGAGGAAAATATCATTTCTTCTATGGAAACATTTTTTTTCTCTCATAAATCCATGATATTTTAAAATAAATAATTTTATTTTAAAATAACCTTGTATTATTTTGAAGGATAGTTTAAAATATTAATGTTTAATTGTGGAACAAGATTACATTCCGGCCTGATATGTTTGAAAAAAATTACACTTGTTTATTTTTGTCAGTAAATACACAAAGAACATTGTTTAGAAAATAAAACAAAATATTCATTTCAAAAGACGTGCATAAATCTGAAGCACATCTAAAAATAAAATTAAGTAATCAACGTAGAATAGTTAATATATTTCTTGAAATCATTAACATTGAAGATAAATATTCCACAATGGTGAGTTGAAATGAAACAATCATAAATATTGATGAGATTTTGAAATAGTGAATTATCAGTTTATAATCAATAGAATCAGAATCCAATTGAAATATAGAAAACAATGTTTATATAAAATTACAATAATCATTTGAATGATACTCATTATAGAAAATCTTGGGAGGTATATATACAACCTAAAAGGAGTATGATTTGTATTATGCATGTTCCCTAATGAAATAATAATGAGACAAAAATCCCTTATCTCATCATACCCAAGAAAAACTAATGTATAAATAAAAATATGTCTATAATACATCAATTAAATAAAAAATTGAAAATATATATTTCAATATACGATTTAGATAGGTCATTATGTTACCCTCTTATAAATAGTTCAATATTTGTGTTATGTTTTCGGTAATGGATGCTTTGTTTCTGGTACATGTTTTGACATGTAATTCTTGTTCTTCATTCTAATATATTGACTAAAAAATCTAAACAATGATAAAAATGATAAAAATGACAAAAATGAGAAAAATATCATATATATTCATTATTTATATTATGGTTACCTATAAAAAAAAGAAAAATAAAATAAAATACACCATTCATTGAGATGGACAACTATACTTCTTCTTGAAAGATAATTCCATTTCATATCCTATTGAATGAATTAAAATAAATGAAAACATTATATATATTTAATTTATTTATAGGAGAATAATTATGTCTTATATATCATATAATTTCACTAAAATCATCCTCAATACAATTCATTTAAAGTGTGAACGAATCACATCGCTTTGTGGAGGCAGCAATCCACATGTCCATAAACTAAGTTTTTGTATATCCACCTAATGGAATGAAGGAATTAATGTTTTATATAATACATAAATAAGAATATATATATATACTATAAATAACATATTTTTAATATAAAAACATAGTTTTAATCATAATATACAATCATGAGAGGTGGTAAATGAAAAACAAACAACATCGTTTCATGGGAAGGTAGTTCGTTGCACAACACAATGATATGATCATCTAAAATTTGATGTAAGTGTGATTATGTGTAGTTGTAACCCTTACAATTAAAAAATAAATGTATATTAATAATAATTCAGTTATTATATGACCCTAAAAAATAATTTAAGGTGTTATGGAATAAATATGTAAACAATGATCATTGACTAACGTCACCTATTATCCAGGTATCTCATATTGATTTTCACAAAATCACTCATTTTTTTAGATTTATACCCCAATTAAGGATTCTAGGATATAGGAAATGTTGTTAGAAGAATATTAAGATAGCGTTTTACATAACCAAATTAGTTCATTAGTTAAAATAAATGATAGGAATAAGTTCCCATTTAAAGGAGAGGGAAGGTAAAATCATGGAAATATTATAAATAATAAAATAATATTAATTAATTTTATAATAAAAATGATTCCAGAAATGTTATTTTTTAATATAATTTTTTTTTGTAATACAATCATATGATAGAAATTAGATATGCTTAGACTATTGTTTAATCCATATCTTTTATCTTTGACCATAATTTATCCATTCTTATTCTAACTGTGATATCATGGAGCATATATTTTGATGGTTAATATAAATATATTAAATTAGAAACAAAAAATAATACAGTTATTTATTAAATTTTAGGGCTTATAAAAATAATTTATCAAAATTTTTTATTTTTATAAATTTTATATCATTAAATAATTTTTTTAAAATATCAATAATTTTAATTTAACAATATTCATTACTTTATTTTTCGAAAATATCACAACAAAATGATATCTTAAAAAATTTAAACCATCAGTAACATGTCTTTTTCATCCAGACAACTTTTTGAATATATTAATAATATAAAATTATATTTATTACAATATTTTTAATATCATTTATTTAATTTTTCCACTAACTAAAAATTTACTCTATATTCATTGTGTCACCATTTATTATGAGTATATTACCACTAAAAATTTTAAATAAATTAAAATGATTTATAAAATCATTTTATATTTCTAAATAATATTTATAGTAAAAAATATCCCCTATATAACTCCATATTAAATATATTTATCCTGTTAAAAACAAAAGTGTGACAAAATTGACTTTCTTTTGAGTATAATATTATAAAGGATATATTTTCATCCAAAAGTCCATAAATGGTCTCATAACCAAAACATTAATCTATTAGGAATAAAAAAATGAATGTAATAAATTAATCATTTGTATTGTATTATGTATATTAATTTTATAAAATAATTTGTAATCATATTTACATGATTTTACCTTAACCGTGGTAAAAATATTTACCAATGATAAAATTCATATTATGTTAAAAAATAAAATTTTCCCATTTAATATATATTGACCATATGGTTAAAAATATTTAATATTTTTTTCTTAATTAAAAAAATTAATTTATATAAATTAATTAAAAATTTGTCCATTTTACTGATCGAGAAAACATGTTTTTAATGAAAAAACGTCTAAAAGATTGAAATGTCGTAATATAAAAATCCAATGTAAAAATTATTCTAATTAATTTAGTTGTATTAAATAATAATATATTGATCTATTTATACATTTAAACCAGTACAAAATATAATCTAAAAATAATTACAAATCAGATGAAAAATCTATTTTGAATTAAAATGTAGTATTTTTCACTATTATCAAAAATTGAATCTTATAAAAAAATAAAAATATTTAACAAAAGATAGTTTTGACACTCCTAATTCAATGAATATGTTTATTTTTTCATTGATAATTTATTAATGCGTAAAAATAGGATTTCGAACAATTTCTCCATGAAAATTTAACGAAACTGCTTTTTTGAAAATAGTTTTTCATAATTAAATTAAAATTTAATGTTATTTTATGTCATAAAAATCATAATATGAAAATTAAATATTATATTGTGTATATTATATTTATATCATTAATATAATTCCATAATATATATGTTTTTCATTTATTTCTATAAATCACTATAGGGAACATTGAAATTATTTTTCAAGAAAACATTTCATTTTATTTTGAAAATTATTTGACATTAATTTACAATTAATTCATCAAGTAATTATTTATAACCCATGTTTTTAAAATTTAGTTGATCTTCTTCATACATTAATTTCTTATAAATAGGTTATACTTGTCTTATATAAATATGTATAATAATAAAATGTTGCTTCATCGAAACTCAGTGATGCATGTAAATAAATATAATTCAATGTTTGTTGTAGGGATAAATAAACATGGTGTTGAAAAAACATAATCATAAAATAAATTTAATTTATTTAAAATAATAAATGGTTTTTAAAAACTTCAAGTGTTATGATCATGGATCTAAATTTACTAAGAGGAGTCCACTTGTCTTCCATGGTGGTAAACGACCATATGAATATATGGATATGATTCAGAGGATAAATAGTGTATTTAATATGTTTCATATTATTTTGGAATATATGGTTAGATTTTGCAGGTACGTGGCCATTTTACTGGGAAAGAGATTGTAGGACTCTATTGTTCAAGATATGTTGCACAAGGATCATACCTTGACATTTTTAAAGAAAATCATAAACTAGTTGTTATACCATGAGATATTATATATGTATATAACTTATGAGTTTCTTACATTATAGAAGGGGGAATATTATTTATAATTTTTCCACTTATTTTTATAATATGGTGAATCTGGAACTGGATCCTCTCACCAATGAATTCTTAAAGGCATATAGGATTGTGTTTGTATATAGGCCAGATATTCTATTGAAGATCATTATCTTTTTTTATTTCTAACAAATATGGAAGGGTTTGAAAATTAATATTTTTTGAAAGATGATATAGACGAGAATAATGGGTTGGGAGCAGCATCGATTGGAGCAGTTTCTAGCCAGGTGTTTATTATTTCTACAACATGATGTTAAATGGTAGTCATTTTTCTTCAAGACATTTATAAAGGTGTTCTTCATGATAGTAGCAGTTTTTCAGCTGTATGTGTATAAGGCATGGTGTTACTAGTTCTAACTATATGGAGGTTTTTAAGACCATTCATAATGAATAGTATTATTTTATATGAGGTGCTTTTCTAGAAGGATTCTTTTGGAATTAATGTTGTATTCACACTAACCAGTAGTTCATGATTTGATATAGATGCTTCCAAAAATGGAGGGTATATTCCGAATGAAAATGGTGGATTTATGTGTACAAGAACAAATAGATTTATGTGGCCGAGGGTGCTCTAAATGAATCTTTTATAGAGGATACTTTTGTTAGAAGTGCAATGTTTATTTCTTCTTTAATGGAGATAGCATTTTTGGAATAGGTGATACAAATTATATTATATCATCTCAGATAGTTAACCTATAGGAATTATATTTATAACTTATTTAGTACTTATAGGATATTTTCAAAACATTGGGAAATATTTCCACACAAGGAGTCAAGTGTCCCACATATCAGGTGATGACAACAGACTATGAGCTGATGTGGAAATATTTAGTTCTTGATATTATATTTTTTTACCAGATACATTTCATGTGATGAATTATCAGAATTAAGGACTATATATAATGTAGTCATCGTTAGGTTCATTTTTTACTTTATGAGGGGTTTCTCGTTTATTTCACCGTGAGTGGAACTATAGATCAGGTTGGTTGAGACATACTTTTTATTATTCTGGGTTATTCTTGAGGGAGATTTTAGATATTTTTCAGGTATTTCTTTTCATTTCGTGGTTTTCCATACATCTAGTCATTTCTATAAGATATTTTTGGGTTTCCATCATAGAGATAAATCATGTTTAGTATTTACATTCTCCCTAGTCTGATTCCCATTTCAATGCCATCATATAGAATGACACCTACTAAGTTGGTGGAACATAATTTCTAGCATAAGGTCCTAGAGGATAAGGGATTTATTCTTCATATCATGTCAACATGGAGTTTTTTTCGATTCTATGAGGGAATAAAACATTCTCAAGGTTTTTGTGGATTAGGGAATGTAAAATTGGCTGACTGTTACTAATGAATAACGATTTACTATGATTGATATTATCATTTAACATATTTGTGGTATATGATGGTATTTCAATGATAAAGAATCAATCATGGAACCACAAGATGTGATTTTGATATGGGGATATATATAAGATAGTGTTTAAGAGAGAGTCTGATAATTTCATGTTCTTTGTTATTCTATTTGGTCTCACCAAATCTCTTTATGTTTTAAAGGACTTGATGAACCAAATAATTTATCGATTCTAGAACTAATTATTTCTCTTCAAGGATGATATTCTAGAGTACACCCAGATATGGGAGGGTAATATGGATCATTTTTATGTCATTATTCATAACATGGATGAACATTATCTGAATGTTATTCTTTACCCATATGTGTTTTGGGTCTAGAACAAATATTTATGTTGCATGTAATATCTAAGAGTGGAGTCATAGTTGATAATTAGAAAATAGTGGTTTTCATGTCCCAATTTTATCCTATAAATATATTTTAGATACAATTTTTATTGGGTTAATTTATATTCTATTGAGGCATTATTTGTAAATTCTCCAATATCACATATTCGATGAATGATTCAACCCATGTCTATTTAATTATTTAATGTAATGAATGATATAAAAGATATTTTGAGGATATTATGGTGAGGGTGACATCAAAACTAGTTTTTATTCCTCTATAATTGGTTTTGGGTTGTGAAATTTTTTTGATGCTTTTGGAATATGTTTTGGATGCTTCTTGATGTATGAAAAGTAGGTGTACACAATATCACTCACTAGTTTTGACCACATGATTCAAACTACAAAAAACTCGATCTTTATTTTGAAGATGTCTTGTACATACTCACAACATGGAATACCAATCTATTTCTCGAGGCGTTTAAAATGTATTTATATTATAAGACCCTAAGGTACATTTTTACAGATAGGGATATGAATTTGAGATAGACAGTATTGGTTGGGTATATTCAAAGATATGATTTTGATATTACATACACTCTTGGAAAATTAAATCTATGTATTGATACATTGTGATAAAAACATCCAATAAAATATATGAAGGAATCATTTGATATGTATTCGATAGTGACTATTTTTACTTATATGAGTATAAGAGTGAATGAGGTTGAGGAAAAAGTGTTATTGGCCATCATGAAAGATGAAATATCTTTTTATGCATGAGCTTGAATAGAAAATGTTATATAAATTTAGTTCTAAGGATTCCTAAAAATCGATTATAGTGGGGAGACCTTAGGTGACTGATCTTGATCTCCCATGGATGCTTTGTGGTTCTGTAGTTGGTGGGTTGTTTTGATTTCTCTAAGTTAGGAGATGATGGATTGTTGAAACTAATCATGATGGTCTATAAATTATGAAGATACCAAAATGTATAATGACTTTATACATTAGTTTTGGTGGTTAGGGATGAGGTGGACGATTGTATATTTTGTTTTGTGATGTCTCACTTGTCAAAAAATAATGGTAGAATGACATAGACCTTCTACTTTATTGAAACCTTTTTCCCATTACGTTTTTGACATAGGATGAGATATCAATGGACATTATTGTTGGATTTCCATGGAATCCAAATGGGAAGGATTCAGTTGTGTTGATTATTGATCATCATATGAGGTCCAATCATCTCTTTTATATCAGATATAAAATGAAGGTAGATAATCATAGAGACTTGTATGTTAGAGAATTCATTATATATCATTGGGTTTTGTTTTTGGTTACTTTTTACTATTACCTAAGGAACCTCTCTTGGTTATAGAAGATATCTTATGAGGTTATTGGTTATAACGTCAAATTGAGCATTAATTTTCATCAAAAATTAAAAAAATTGATAGGGAGAGTTATCCAGGTTCTTGAGGATGCACTTTTGTCTTACTTTCCAAATATTGATGAATATTGGTTAAGTAATTTTTTTGGTTTTATATTCCTATAAAAAAAGATATCAGACTTTGATAATGATGTCTCACTTTGTTATGTTTTATGGGTATCCATGTAGTCATCCCTTTTGTTGGGGACAGTTGAGAGATATATCCATGTTTGAGACATTATCATTAGATATATGAAGGAAATTGTGTAGTTTATCCAGAAGAGTTAGGTCACAAAAATGATAAATGATAAATCATTTTCTATCAATTATTATAGTTTTCTACTGTTTTATGGTTTGTATCAATGTTTGCTTATATTTTCACCTCACAAGATAAAACATTATTTGGTTAATCATGGTGAGTTTTCCATGAGGTTTATTTTGCCCTATTGGGATATTTAATTGAATAAAAAATATGGAATATCATTTGGAATCTCTATCTCATTGAACACTGACCTATGATTTTTCTCATGTTTCCCAAATATTGATGTATCACATGGATCACCACATTCGATTTAATGGAGTTATTTTTATAATGACATTGATACCACCATTTTGGAGTATATAGTTCTCGTTATGGATCATTAGGTTAAGGTACTCTATATAGAAATGATTCCTACAGTCTGAGTACTGTGGATGTGTGGATGAGATTGCCACAAGAAATGGAAACATGAATCATTTATGGTTAATATTATGTTATTCATGACTTTTAAAAAATTATAGGATTGTAACACATATATACACATATCCATAAATACAACCGTATACATATTCTTATAAATATCTGTCAAGATCTCACTATAGTTTTCACAACCTAGTATTCAAAGGCTAACTAAAAATTTTATATGATTCCAAATATATTGACCCAACATTTCCTTAAATGTATATTACATCATTTTTGAAGAATTCCCATACAAACACCCAAATTACATATTAGTCAAGTTCATTTTTAAAATAAGAACAAAAACTTCTACAATGGTGAATGATCTTCAATGTTTCCAAAAAATATCTTCCCCTTTAATAACAAACCTAAAACATTAATTTATAACCTTGGGAAATAAATAATAAATTCTGATCTTAGATTCTTAGTAATGGTAAAAACGAGAGATACATAAGAATAATCATGAACATAACGGTATGATAACAAGATCAGAGCAATAGAAGATCATACCATATATATCAAATATCATATACATGTTCATAGAATAAATAATTAATGTTCACGGGACACTAATCATAATGGAATCAATAAAAATAATTTTTGAGATCATTAAATTGAAAAATTAGAGGAAATTTTGTAATTCATATAAAATTAGAATATGTTTTGTCTATGAGACCCCAAAATATATTCACGAAATGTTAGCATTGGTATAATCACATGTGCACCAAAATCATGCTTTGGATGGTCTCTTATGTATCATGTAGGTTTGGGCTTAAGAAAAACTAATGTGTACCCTTTTCTAACTAGATTACGAAGACCCTACATGTACGATCTACTTTCATGATAAGGATGACCTCTCATGTACCCTATTATTTTATGAATTTGATAACTTCCCATGTTCTTTATGGTTTTCGGCTTCACGTGAACACCGATTTACCCTTTTATATCATAGAACATTTTTCATTACCAAATTCACTGGAGGGAGATATATTTCACCCACATCATACAGTTAAATCCATATATATGTGTGCTACAAGAAAATAAATATAATGACATCATAGAAAATATACCCAACATAGTGTTAAAAGGTATATTATAGATTACAATTATCCTAATTTAAAATACGTATCATTGAATAATGTTTTCATATATTGAAAATAAATTTTAGAGATTATTTTGAAATAAATCTCGAGGAAAATATCATTTCTTCTACGGAAACATTTTTTCTCTCATAAATCCTTGATATTTTAAAAGAAATAATTTTATTTTAAGTTAAAATTGGATTATTTTGAATTATAGTTTAAAATATTAATGTTTAATTGTGGAAAAAGATTACATTCCGGCATGATAAGATTGAAAAAAATTCCAGTTGTTTATTGTTGTCAGTAAATTCACAAATATCATTGCTTAGAAAACAAATTAAATATTCAATTAAAAAGAGGTGCATAAATCTGAAGCACATCTAAAAATAAATTTAAATAATAAACTTAGAATAGTAAAAACTTTTCTATAAAACATTAAAATTGAAGATAAATTTTCCACAATGGTGAGTTGAAATGAAACAATCATAATTATTGATGAGATTTTGAAATAATGAATTATCAGTTTATATTCAATAGAATCTGAAGCCAATTTAACTATAGAAAATTATATGTATTTTAAATTACAATAATCATGTGAATAATACTCATTATATACAATCTTGGGAAGTATATATATACCCTAAAAGGAATATGATTTGTATAATGCATGTTCCCTAAAGAAATAAAAATGAGACAAAAATCCCATATCTTATATCCCTTCTCTCATCATACACATGAAAACATATTGTATAAATAAAAATATGTCTATAATACATCAATGAAATAAAAATATAAAAATATATATTTCCATATATGATTTACATATGTCA
This sequence comes from Viscum album, assembly GCA_963277665.1. Classification (NCBI taxonomy): domain Eukaryota; kingdom Viridiplantae; phylum Streptophyta; class Magnoliopsida; order Santalales; family Viscaceae; genus Viscum; species Viscum album. The sequence continues at coordinate 1,720,709,748 of OY728130.1, forward strand.
TTACGTTACCCTATTATAAATAGTTAAATGTTTGTGTTATGTTTTTAGTAATAGATGCTTTTTTTCTCATACAGGTTTTGACATGTAATTCTTGTTCCTCATTATTATATAATGACTAAAAAATATACAGAATGATAAGAATGAAAAAAATGAAAAAATTTATAAAAATATCATATATATTCATTATATATATTTTGGTTACCTATAAAAAATATAAATAGAAAATAAAATACACCATTAATGGAGATGGTCAGTTGTACTTATGCTTGAAAGATAATTCCATTTCATATCATATTGAACGAACTAAAATAAATTAAAACTATATATATTTAATTTATTTATAGAAGAAAAATTATTTCATATATATCATATAATTTCACTAAAATCATCATTAATACAATTCATGTAAAGTGTGAACGAATCACATCGCTGTGTGGAGGCAACAATCCACATGTCCATAAACAACGTTGTCGTATATCCACCAAATGGAATGAATGAATAAATGTATTATATAATACATAAATAATATATATATATATATATATATATATTATAAATAACATATTTTTCATATAAAAACATATTTTCAATCATAATACACAATCATGATAGGTGGTAAATGAAAAACAAACAACATTGTTTCATGTGGAAGTAGTCTGTTGCACAACATAATGATATGATCATCTACCATTTGATGGAAGTTTGAGTAAGTGTATTTATAACCCTTACAATTAAAAAATATCAGGATATTAATAATACTTCCGTTATTATATAACCCTGAAAAAAAAATAATATAATGTGTTATGGAATAAATATGTAAACAAAGTTGGTTGACTAACATCACCTATTATTTGGCTATCTGATTTTGATTTTCACAAATTCACTCATTTTGTTAGATTTATACCCCAATTAAGGATTATAGGATGTAGGAAATGATATTAAAAGAATATTTAGATAGCCTTTTACATAACCAAATTAGATTTTATATCAACATAAATGACAGAAATAAGATGCCATTTAATGGATAGGGAAGGGAAAATCATGGAAATATAATAAATATTAAAATAATATTAATTAATTTTATAATAAAAAGGATTCCAAAAATGTTATTTTGAATATTTAATTATTTTTTGTTGTAATACAATCATATAATAGAAATTAGATATGTTTAGAATATTGTTTAATCCATATCTTTTATCATTGACCATAAATTATACATTCTTATTCTAACTGCGATATCATATAGTTTATATTTTGATGGTTAATATAAATATATTAAATTAGAAACTAAAAATAATAGAGTTATTTATTAATTTTTAGGCCTTATAAAAATAATTTATCGAATTTTTTTATTTTTATAAATTTTATATCGTTAAATAAATTTTTTTTAAATATCAATAATTTTATTGTAAAACTATTCATTACTTTATTTTTTGAAAATATCACAACAACATGATATCATAAAAAACATTAATCCACAAGTAACATGTCTATGTCTTGCAAAAAAAAATTTAGGGATATTACTAATAAAAACTTATATTTATTATATTATTTTTTAATATCATTTATTTGATTCGGACACTAATTATAAAAAATAATCTATAATCATTGTGTCACCATTTAAGATGAGTATATTACCAATAAAAATTATAATTAAATTTAAATGATGTATATAAACATTTTATATTTCTAAATAATATTAATAGCAAAAATTATCCCCTATATAACTCAATATTAAATATATTTATCCTGTTAAAAACAAAGGTGTGACAAAATTGACTTTCTTTTGAGTATAATATTATAATGGTTATATTTTCATCTAAAATTCCATAACTGGTCTCATAAACAAAAAATTAATCTATAAGGAATAAAATAATTAATCCAATAAAATTATCTCTAGTGTTAGGATATGTATATAAAATTTATAAAATTATATGTAATCATATTTATAAGATTTTACCTTAACCGTGGTAAAAATATATAGCAAATTTAAAATTCATATTATGTCAAAGAATAAAATTTTCCCATTTAATAAATTTAGTCCATATGGTTAAAAGTAGGAAATATTTTTGTCTAAATTAAAAAAATTAACTTATATAAATTTAATAAAAATTTATCCAATTTACTGATCGAGAAAGCATGTTTTTAAAGAAAAACATCCCAAAGATTGAAATGTCTTAATATAAATATTAAATGTAAAAATTATTCCAATTAATTTAGTTGTATTAACTAATAATATATTGATCAATTTATACTTTTAGTCAAGTATAAAATATAATCTAAAAATAATTACAAATCAGATGAAAAATTTATTATGAATTAAAATTTAGTATTTTTCACTATTATCAAAAATAGAATCATATCAAAAAAATCAAAAAAATTAACAAAAGATAGTTTTGACACTCTGAATTCAATGAATATTTTTTTTTTCATTGATAATTTATTAATGCATTAAAAAGTATTTATAACAGTTTCTCCATCAAAATTTAATGAAATAGCTTTTTTGAAAAATTCTTTTTTCGTAATTAAATTTAAATTTTATTTTATTTTATGTCATAAAAATCATAATATGACAATTAAATATTATATTGAGTATGTTATATATATATCATTAATATAATTCCATAATATATAGATTTTTCATTTATTTCTATAAATCACTATTGGCACATTTAAATTATTTTTCCGGAAAACATTTCATTGTAATTTGAATTTATTTGACATTAATTTATAATTAATTCATCATGTAATTATGTCTAAACCATGTTTTGAAACTTTAGTTGGTCTTCTTCATACATTAAATTCTTATGACTAGGTTATACTATTCTTATATAAATATGTATAATAATAAAATGTTGTTTCATCGAAACTCAGTATTGCGTGTAAATAAAGATAATTAAAGGTTTATTGTAGGGCTAGATAAACACGGTGTTGAATATAACATAATCATAAAATAAAATAAATTTATTTAAAATAATAAATGGGTCATAAAAACTTCAGGTGTTATGATCATTGATCTAAATTTACTAATAGGAGTCCACTTGTCTTCCATGGTGATAAACGACCATATGAATATGAGGTTATTATTTAGAGGATAGAGAGGATATTCAATATGTTGAATATTATTCAGGAATATATCGTTAGATTTTGTATGTACATGAATATTTTATTATGAAAGAGATTGTAAGACTCTATTGTTCAATCTACGTTGCACAAGGATCTTACCTTCACATTTTTAAAGAAAATCAGAATCTGTTGTTTTTACCATTTTATGTTATATATGTATAGAACCCAAGAGTTTCATACATTATAGTAGTGGTAATATTATTCATATGTTTTGCACTTATTTTTATAAGATGGTGAATCTGGCACCGGATACTCTCACCAATGAATTCTTAAAGTCATATAGGATTGAGTTTGTATATAGGCCATATATTCTATTGAAGATCATTATCTTTTTTTCATTCTAACCATTATGGATGGGTTTGAAAATGAATATTTGTTGGAAGATGATATAAATGAGAATAATGGTTTGGGAGCAGCATCGATTGGTGCAGTTTCTAGCCAGTTGTTTATTATTTCTACAACATGATGTTAAATAGTGGTCATTTTTCTTCAAGACATGTTTAAAGTTGTTATTCATGATAGTAGCAGTTTTTCAACTATAAGTGTATAAGGCATGGTGTTACCAGTTCTAACTGTATGGAGGTTCTTAAGACTTTTCATAATGAATAGTATTATTTTATATGAGGTTCTTTTATAGAAGGATTCTTATGGAATTAATGTTATATTCACCCTAACAAATAGTTCATAATTTCATATTTATGGTTCCAATCATGGACGGTATATTCCCAATGACAATGGGGGATTTATGTGTACAAGAACAAATAGATTTATGTTGAAAATGTTGCTCTAAATGAATCGTTTTTAGGGGATACTACTGTTAGAGGTGCAATGTTTATTTCATCTATAATGGAGATAGCGTTTTTTGTTATAGGTGATACACATTCTATTATAACATCACATATTTTTAACCTATAGGAATTATATTTATAACATATTTAGTAGTTATATGATATTTTCAAAACATTGGGAATCATTTCCACACAAGGTTTCAAGTGTCCCACATGTCGGGTGATCAAAAAAGACTATGAGATTATGTGGCAATTTTTAGTTCTTGATATTATATTTTTTGACCAGAAACATTTCATGTGTTGAATGATCATCATTAAGGACCATATATAATTTAATCATCATTAGGTTCATTTTTCACCTTATGATGGGGTCTCTCGTTTTTTTCAGTGTGATTGGGACTATAAATCAGGATGGTTGAGACATATTTCTCTTTATTTTGGGTTATTCTTGAGGGAGTTATCAGATATTTTTCTTGATATTTATAAAACTTCTTTGGGTATTTCTTTTCATTTCGTGGTTTTTCATTCATATAGGCATTTCTATACGATTTTTTTTGGGTTTCCATCATAGAGATAAATCAAGTTTACTATTTACCTTCTCCCTAATCTAATTCTCATTTCAGTGCCATCATATAGAATGACACCTACTGAGTTGGTGGCACATAATTTCTAGCATAAGGTCTCAGAGGATAAGGGATTTATTCTTCTTATAATGTCACCATGGAGTTTTTTTCTATTCTACAGGGAAATAAAACATTCTCAAAGTTTTTGTGGATTAGCGAATGTTAAATTGGGTGACTGTTATGAATGAATAATGATATCCTATGATTGATATTATCATTTAACATATTAGTGGGATATGTTGGTATTATAATGATTAAGAATCAATCAGGGAACCACTAGATGATATTTTAATATGGGGATATATATAAGATAGTTTTTAAGAGACTGTCCAAGAATTTCATGTTCTTTGTTATTCTATTTGGTCTCACCAAACCTCTTTATATTTTTATGGATTTGATGATCCAAATAATTTATCGATTCTAGAACTCATTATTTCTCTTCAAGGATGATATTCTAGTGTACACCCAGATATGGGAGGGTAATATGGATCATCTTTATGTCATTATTCATAACATGAATGAACATTATCTGAATGTTAATATTTACAAATAAGTGCTTTAAATCAAGTACAAATATTTATGGGGCATGTAATATCTAAGAGTGGATTCATAGTGGATCATGAGAAAATATAGGTTTTCAGGTCCCAATTTCATCCTATAAATTTATTTGAGATACAAATTTTATTGGGTTAATTTATATTCTATTGAGGAATTATTTGTGAATTCTCCAATATCACATGTTCGATGATAGATTCAGCACATATCTATTTATTGATTTAATGTAATAAATGATATCAATGATATTTTGAGGATATTATGGTGAGGGTGACATTAAAACTAGTTTTGATTCCTCTATAATTGGGTTTGGATTTTTTGGAATTTTTTAATGCTTTTGGAATGGGTTTTGGATGATTCTTGATGTACAAAAAGTAGGTGTAGACAATATCTCTCACTAGTTTTGACCACATGAGACAAACTACAAAAAACCTGATCTTTATTTTGTAGATGTTTTTTACATACTCACAACATGGAATACCAATCTATTTCTCGAGGGGTTGTAAATGTATTTATATTATAAGAGCATAAGGTGTATTTTTACAGATAGGGATATGAATTTGAGATAGACAGTCTGGGTTGGGTATATTCAAATGTGTGATTTTGATATTAAATACACTCTTGGAAAATGAAATCAATGTTCTGATACATTGTGATAAAAATTTCCAATAGAATATGAGAAGGAATCATTTGATATGTATTATATAGTGAGTTTATTTACTTATATGAGTATAATAGTGAATGAGGTTGATGGAAAAGTGTTATTTTCCATCATGAAAGATGACTTATCTTTTTATGGGTGAGCATAAAATGAAAATGTTATTAAAATTGAGTTCTCGGGATTCCAAAAATTCGGTTATAGTGGGGAGACCTTAGGTGATTGGTCTTGATCTCCCATGGAAGCTATGTGGTTTCGTAGTGGGTGGGATGTTTGGATTTCTCTATGTTGGGAGATGATGGATTGTTGAAACTAATCATGATGTTCTATACCTTATGAGGATACCAAAATGTATAATGACTTTATAAATTAGTTTTGGTGGTTAGAGATGAGGTGGTCGATTAGAAATTTTATTTTGTGATTTCTCACTTGTCAAAAAATAATGGTAGAACGACATAGAACTTCTAGTTTATTGAAAAACTTTTTTCCATTAAATTATTGATGTAGGATGATATATCAATGGACATCATTATTGGATTTTCATGGAATCCAAATAGGAAGGATTCAGTTCTGTTGATTATTGATCAACATATGAGGTCCAATCATCTATTTCCTATCATATATAAAATGAAGGTAGATAATCATAGAGACAAGTTAGTCAGTGAATTCATTATACATCATTGGGTTTGGTTTTTTGTTATTTATTACAAGTACCTAAGGTATATCTCTTGGTTATAGAAGAGATTGTATGAGGGTATTGGTTATAATTTCAAATTGAGCATTAATTATCATCAAACATTGAAAAAATAGATATGGAGAGTTATCCAAGTCCTTGAGGATGCACTTTTGGATTACTTGCTAAATTTCGGTGAATATTGGATAAGTAATTTTTGGGGTCTTATTTTCCTATAAAAATAGATATCAGACTCTGATAATGATGTCTCACTTTGTTATGTTTTATGGTTATCCATGTAGTCATCCCTTTGTTTGGGGACAGTTGAGAGATATATCCATGTTTGAGACATTATCATTAGAGATATGAAGGAAATTGAGTAGTTGATCTAGAACGGTTGGGTTACAAAAATGATAAATGATAAATCAGTTTATAACAATTATTATAGTTTTCTATTGTTTGATGTTTAGAATCAATGTTTTCTTAGATTTTCACCTCACAAGATGAATCATTATTTGGGTAATCATGGTGAGTTTTCCTTGAGGTTTGATTTCCCTATTGGGATGTAGAATTGAATAAAAAATATGGAATATCATTTGGAATCTCTATCTCATTAAACATTGACCTATGATTTTATTCATGTTTCCCAAATGTTGAGGTATCTCATGGATCCCCCCATTTGATTTAATGGTGTGATTTTTATAATGATATTGATACCACCATTTTGGAGTATATAGTTCTTGTTATGGATCACTATGTTAAGGTACTCTATAGAAAAGTGATTCCTACAGTCTGAGTACTGTGGATGTGTGGATGAGATTGCCACAAGAAATGGAAACATGAATTATTTATGAGGTAGTAGTGTCATTCTATCTTTTTTGGGTCCGGGATCTTGAGTAATTTCTCTAGATAGAAAGAAATTATGGTGTGGTAAATGTTGATTCCCTCCAGAATAGATCTATGCATTAGTTGAGGCTTAGTCACTTTCATTTGAGTCCAAGAAAAATTCATGGGACTAGAGGATGAAATAAAGGGATATAGAAAATATCTATAATGGAAAATGGTTATTGTTAAAGTTTAGTTTGACCATGGGGTATCTTTGTAGTATGCCATTATGAATTTATAGTGGCATTTTTCATGATTTAATCATGGTTAAACAAATTGTGTGACATAACTTATTAACAGTACGAGGTGTATGGTTATTGTATAGGGGTGTCACATTGATTGAGAATGGTTTGAATGACCATGACCTATTCTATTGTAAACCATGAACCTTGGGATAGAATAAAAAATAGGAAATATTTCATAAGGTACAAGGTTAATTTAACTTTTTGAACCACCCTATAAAACAATGATACCCCCTATAAACTCAAAAAAATGGCATTTAAACCTTTTAATCATGGTCAATTTTATTTATAATCATCTCATTATCTCATTTTTACACATCCTAGTATCTTAGGACCTACCCTCTTCATGATGAAGGAGGGGACAAAAAACTGCCAGTCCCTCCCTTCATAGAGATTTATGAGAGACAATGACCATTGAGTCCCTTCTTCAATAGGTCCTACAGTGGAGACTATATCCAAGTGTATATAATCATCATAAAATATGGAAGGCTTTAACCTTTTATTGAATATGATCGGGGGATAATATTGTAAATCCCATAAACACGAAATACTAAATGTAAAAGTAAATCCAATAATTCATCCCCACAGGCATGTTCAATAGTAAAGATAATACAATGATTGAATAAACACCCAGATAAGTACTAAAAAAGAATAATGCTAAGAAGAAATATCAACTATCCTAATGAACGAGCTAGTACAGTCCAGCATGTTCATCAAAGTCTTCTTGGAAACCATAAAAATGATTTATATTTGTATGATGAGATCACTAGTATACTCATTAGGGGAACTAAATCTACTCGATAACATGTATGGGGAACATAATAATATTCATGTGAGAAAATATTAGAACCTAAAGTACCTACAAAGGAACAAATACCAGCCCAACCTCACCACGACACAGTCAATGAAGTAACATAAGAAAATTAATTTAATAATATATGCAAATCAACATTTTGGATCCTCGTACCACTTTCCCACCGGTTAACTGCTCATTCCTAATGATCTAATGTCTTAACGCTGACACTATTCCCACACACACTCCCACTACTGAAACTTGTACACACACACTATTACCAAAGACACCTGGACATCAAAAACCACTCACCTTGCCTGAAGGCAACTTAGAATCATCTCAAAGACACTTGGGAAAACATACTGGGCCCGCAAACACCCGATCCCATCATCTAAAACAAAACCTTGACTGAATAATCTCGGACTATGGTAAGAATTGAGAAATTACTTCCTAACTAAATACACCTGAGTGGAAATATCTGCTGGAGGGTGAGATAAAGAAAGTTAGTATCCATCCATCCATCATTCCACTAGGATGTTTGGAAATACACCATCCCCCATTAGATGGAGGTGTTCAACACATGGTGCTAAACAAGCGTGGGGTGTGTATATAAATCACAATTAAATAAAATGTGAATATATATATATATATGTAATAAAACAATTATCCCAAGACTTTAGATTTCACAGGAACAGACAATAAGCCCAAACCATCACAACTATTACTGTAACTCCAATATGCATCAGCATTATACAACCACTACCACACATAAACCCAACCACCTTTTTTGATCATTTTTAATTTATTTATTTATGAAGATTAAATTTACATTATTCTTTAACTACCAGGAATCTAAAAATTATAACCATACCAAGTAAGGAACAAGACTAAACTACAATATCACTGCACAACTGGTAAAAACTAGACATCAAGTTCCACTGAACAACCATGTTCAACTACTACCAACTATCATTATTCAAAGTTATAATTCTCATTCCTTCTCTCGCAACCCATCCATGAATCCCCTATTCCCAAATAATTACCCAATGTAGTCCCACTGCATTACGATTCCATAACTATCTCAGAGTCCCATATCTTGACATCACTTTGTGACCACAACACAATAAAGATGCAGTTTAGCTACTTAAAAGTTCATTCGTTCCAAAATCAATCAATCAATCTCTTTGAAAGAGACACCAAAACCCTCCCTATATCACCACATATACTAAGTCCATATAACCTAGACCAGGACACAAAGCACATAACCAGAATCGTGAAACCATGTGTATTCAAAATTAACTTACATGAGATCATTAACATCTACTTTGATATAACCGGGGTGATCATAGAATAGGGTTGATCATACGAAATACATTTATATAAAAATTTGTATGTGATGAATCGAATTTCATGTTACATATGTACACCAAAACACCAAAACCACAAAATAAAAAAAACACCACCAGTACACAAGAAAATACCAACAACATCCAGGATTTTCTGATGGCATACAACTACAACTACCATAAAATATTCCATAATAAAAAATAGGATAATAACAACAAACCACATCCTACCCATTATTTTATTTACACGAGTTATATTTTGATGAAACTAAATTATTGTTTAATTATATTTTGACGAAGAGAGTATCGAGACTTTACAAACAAGGAACCATTAACATTCCAACCCCACATGATGCAGAATTAATGAGCAGAAAAATAAAATACCTGCCTGTTCATCAAGGAATTCCATGAAGAACTCCATGAAGGCTAAGTGGGAAGGGGTTCACAACAGGTTCATGACACTTCTTGGGAGGAAGTCTCTAGCTGCACCAAGAGAAATGTAATGGAAAAGGAATAAAGAATATCATATTAAGAATACATCATATCCAAAAATCATAGAGACCATTTTGTTGTACTTGAATGTCAGATCATGGTTTGGATATTCGACATGAAAATTTCACACATTAGAATTAATTGAAATTTAATAATTCCTCTTAGAAATAATGAAGATAGACCAGCAGATGAATGTGAGTTGATAGATTAACTATAAACATAGATAAACACATAAACTGGGTGAAACATTGAAAACAAAGAAATTTGGAAATGATTCCCTAATGTTTGATTCAAAAACAATGGGCTACCTATGCCTTGGCCTACCAATGCAATGATCTACCGATTCCCTAACCTCTTGACTACCTGAACAACCGACACCCTGAACTACCAATTCCCAGACCTACTGACGGCCTGACCTACTAATTCCAACTCCTTCAACTCGATCACACAGACGCCTTGACCTATCCATTACATAACATACTAATGAAGACACCTCCGAATCATTGACACTGGCGACCATGATCTACTGATGCACTTACATGTCGAGGCACTGACATGCCGACACACAGACAAGGTGACACAATGATATGCCAGTGCAATGACATGTCTTCACACTAACATACCGATGGAAAACTGTAAATTTGTCAAAATATTAATGTAATTCACAAATATAAACCCAAACAACACAACATTATATTTTCTTAGTAGAAGGTCCTGGGAGAAAATATGAGTTATTACATCAAATACCCCTCAAATTATTCTCTTCCATGATAATTTAAAACTAACCAAGAAGAAAAGAGGTCTAAAGAACCATCCTATAAGATAAAATTTATGGGTAAACCACCCTATGCTGAAAACTGCAGGGGAGAACTCAATAACTAGTAAAACCTCCATGACATATATCTCTTGAAAAAATAGGGAGACACTAAGGATCAACTATTGTAACACACAGATTTGTTAGATCCTTCCTCCCTATTAAGATACTATCTTCTTTCAGTGGAAGAAACTCACCAAATCATGTTTATTCACATCCTCATTAATGTGTCTCATTTTTGGACCAGGTTCTACTTTCCCACACATCAGGACTCCAAACACAAAATCATATAACATGGTAAACAACTCACCTCAATGAAAACAAGGTGAATATTTCATCAGAACTAAAGAACAAAAGATAAACATTAGACAAAATATCAAAAAAGTTCTTGTTAATTAGAATGTAATGGTTCATATCACTCATAATTACTCTCTCTAAGGCCACCAAGCCTGTCAAGAAAAAGAAAAAAATCAACGGTGCATCCATAAATCACCATCTCCTCGTGATTCTTTATTCTCACTAGTATCTCCACAAACATCTTTTCAAACTCGACATCCAACTCCCCATAGTCAAAAATGTGGGAGACATAGTGTAGATAAAATTAGAGTTGAGAGACATTGAATACATCATAGATACACCTCAAAAGTAGTGGAAACACAACAAAATATTCCACCTCACGGACGTGTCCTAACACCTTGAAGGGTACGATGATCTAATGAGAATGGTTACTTCCCCTACCAAACCATTTTGTCCACATCTAAGGGATATCATTAACAACATATGTTCCCATACCTCGAATTCAAATTGTCTCCTCCTATGAGTGGCACAATACTTTTACTGGTCCTGACCTACCTTCATCCTTTCACACACAAGTTGAACCTTCTTCATCGTTCCCTGCACCATTTCTAGGCCATGAACACCTGCCTCCCCAACCACATTCAACCACATGGGTGAACAATGTGATCTTACGTACAAGGCTTCAAATGGTACCATGCCAATTGTAGAGTAGTGTCTATTATTGTACGAAAATACTATTGGGGTCATGTGTGATACCCAGGATCCATTGAAGTCCTAGACACACACCCGAAACATTTCCTATAATGTCTGGATGGTCCTCTCTATCTGTCCATCTACATGAGGATGGAATGCTATCCTAAGGCATTGGTGAGAACCAAAGAAATGTTGTAATCCCATTCAGAATAATGAAGTAAAGAATGTATCCCAATACGAAATTGAGGATCTTGTAACTATATGAAGTAGTACCACTTCACCCACATACCTTTGTGTTAAGGAATCCCCTTTTTTCAACTCTTTAAATTATTAGAAGTGATTTATTCTCATGAATAGATCCACCCCTACCAGTATATCATCCCAACCATCCTAGGAACTGGGTAGTCCTGTGATGAAATCCATCAACATGTCATCCCACATCCACATGGGGACATCCAAAGGCTACAACAGACCACTGGGAACTCGGTATTCAATCTTCTCTTACCGACACACTATGCACCTTGACCCAAACTCCTCCACTTCATGTTTCACTCCAGGCCACCAAAACTAACATATCTAGCCCTTTTACATCTGGGATACTCTGTTATGTACAACCTTGGGTATCAATTAAACTCACCGAGAACTCCCTTTCACATCACAAATGGAATAAAAAACATCCCACAGAACAACATATGATTCTGACTATCCTTTAACCATCCCCCCAGAGCATCACCCGGGCTAACACAATCACACATTATTTCAGCCTCTATGTCTCCCCACTGATACTCCTCCACCTAACATACTAAGGAACACTAAACTGTCATATGAAATAGATATCCTCTAATTTACACCACTCCCAAGTCGATATTTAAAGCATTCAACTCCTTCATCACCTTCTCATAATTTAGGTATTCTAAAAATAGATCATTATATGAAATATGGATCAAGGCATATACCACCACGCTCCTCTTTCTCGGGGTTTAGGAAAACTCAAAGCTGTAGTCCTAAATAAATGGCATCCACCTCCACTTAAACAATATCATCTATAACTGGGAAAATATATACCACAAGATTTTGTGATCTGTAAAGACCAAGAAGTGTTACCCGATGGGGTAATTCCCCGCCAACATCATTGCAAACACAACCGTTACGTTTCCAAGGATTGAAGTGGAATAGATATGTTCGTGAGGATGTAAATTCATAGACCCATAAGATATTACTCATTGTTGTGGAATCAAAATACATCCAATTACTAGCCTATAATAATAATATAACAACACGAACATCACCCGTTCTACTGGAAACCTAATCACTGGAGCATGGACTAGCATCCCTTTCAGATAACTGAGAGCTACCTGGAACTACTAAACCTATATGAATGCCTGATATTAGCTTGTGAAAGCCATCAATGGAGTTTCAACGTGATAGATGTTGGTATCAAACATCCGGTAGTAACAAATCCGACCCAATAAACAACAAACCTCTGCCACATTCATTGGTAATTCCCAAGAAACAACCGCCTCAACCATCAATGGGTCCACTGCTATTCCTTGTTGCAACATGACAAGTACAAGGAAGTGCACTTCTCATGTATTTAAATTGAACATGGAAATCTTCCTGTATAGTTGTTGGTGTCAAAGGGCCTCCAAAACATTCCTTAGATGCTCGGTGTGATCCTCTTCATGATCTTGTCAAGATTAGGACTTCCTCAATGAACATGACCATGAACTGGTCGAGATACTTTTAGGAAACATATTTCATGAGACCCATGAACACATATGGTGTATTTGAAATTCCAAACCACATGACCACGAACTCAAAGTACCCATACCTATAGATGACAGTAGTATTTGGGATGTCACCTTCCTTTACCCTCGACTAGGTATACCAAGACAGTAGGTTGATATTTGAGAACCAACATACTCCCTTCAACTAGTCAAAAAGGTGATCGATCTTTGGGAGGGTGTAACTATTCATGATTGTCACCTGATTCAGCCTCGAGTAGTACATTAATATCCAAAGACAACTACCTTCCTTCTTCGTGAACGTGACTGTAGCACCACATGGTGAAACATTTGGTTAGATACAACCTTTATTCATTAGGCAATCAACATGAATCTACAACACACGCAGCTCGAAGGGTGTTATTTTATAGGGATCCATAAAAATTAGATGGGAAATGGGTTTAATTATATCTCAAAATCAAAATCACGTCAATGAGGTAGAGTCAGAACTGATTCGGGGAGAACTTATAGAAACTCACTAACAATCCATGGAAAATCCACCATTTCAAAGACTACTGATTCCACTAATTCCTCAACTATCAAAGAAAGAAGGTCCCCACATGTCATTCCCCCCTAGAAACTCTTATCACCAATGAAAACATCACATTGGCCACCCATATTTTGGAACACAACCCTTCTCCAGAAAGAGTCAATAACAGCGTGAACAGAAAACAACCAGTTGATGAAATGGATGTCATTGTATGGATTCATGTGTAGTAGAAGAAGATCCCCACAAAACTGATGCATCCCCAACATCATTCTACATCCTCAAAATACATAAATAAATGTTTTTTTGACTTATAACTAGTGTAATCAACCCTATGAGCATGAAAAGTTACTCTAAATCTAGACCCAAGACATGGGGTATACTGGGTGCAACCGAATGAGTGTGAAGCTACTGAATTGAACAAGGAATAGGATAGAGTACTAAATAGACTGATTATACCTTGAAAAACATATAGCCATACTGGAAATGATTCATCTACGATGTGATACTTCACATGCCAAATCCCTCTGACCCTCAATTGTCGACTACTTCCTCGACCACACCCTGGTCAAGGTCCTTGAGGATAACCGAGGTTGTCCCCATCTAGCACCATATACCCTCAGTGGAGTGGGAGCATAATTCCATTACAACTGGAAAGGCCTAGCTAGGAACTTCTACTATTGCGGTGGGTGCCGAATGTAACCACCCCACCATACGCCGCTCAAACTAGGTACTGATTCCAAAGATTTACATCACCTCTATAGATAAAGATCCTCGGTCCTAGTCCCATCAGGAAAGGGATGTGACATAGATATCAAAACTAGAACTATTTAAGCTTACTCCCCATTAGATAAAACCTTGAAGGCCCTAACACTGGAGACATGCTACTAATGACTTCTCCCTTTGATGAAATTAGATGGCTTGCATATCGCAGCACACCTCCTAGAATGTTCATCCTATCCCATAATCCATCATTCCTATAAACCTCCATGTACATTGGTTGAGTGAAGGTAGTAACAACATACCAAAGAGAAGGGTGTAGTTCTTCATCCAAGTGACTTGCCTATGACTCCACATCTTGAAATATAATTAGAAAAAAAAATGAGATTGTAACGACCCAAATTTTCATTAATGGAAAATCCCTCTTGATCCAGTTAAATGTTTCTTTATGTTTTTATAAGATGTCAACTTCTTTAAGTTTTACGTTAAGATTTGTGACCGTTACTTTTATAGCCGTTGAACAGTGATCATCTGGGTAGTTTAAATATAAGGCTTTAACGAACCAATTTTTCTACTCAGACAAAGGAAGCGATGGCCTCATCCAGTAGAATTGCCCCTTACGAAGCCCATTTGTCGGAGCTCGGTAAAGAGGTGGCGTCTTTGGGCTTTGCCCTTGACCAATCCCAAGCTGAGCTTCATCAAGTCAAGCTCGAACGTGATCGTCTACGGGAAAAATGGAAGTTGATAGAGATTACCACTCGAGCGATGTTATCCGAGCATCCCCAAGAGTCTGTCACCATCACGCACCTTACCCTTAGGTCTTATGCGGCTATTTTAAGGGGTTATGTAACAAATAAGTAGAACCATGTTCATGTACATTATTTTTTTTATATATAATAATGAATATAATTTCTAGTCATTTTTTGATACATTGTAATTAGTTTTTAAAGTACAAATGGTGTTTTTAGTTATTATTTAATTAAGAATTATATTTTATTAAATTAGAGGATTTTTGAATTAAATAATATTTTAATAAAATATTATTATTAATATTAAATTAATTGTCATTAAATATAAATGATCTTATAATTTTATGAATGCAATTAAAATGTTTATTAAGGTTTGAAATCCATTTCTGTCAAAACCCGTGAATTTCTTTATAAATGTCGGTTTTTATATTAAAAGTGAAAATTCAAATATTTAGAAAATTATTTAGATAAAATAAATATTATTTTTGGAATCAGGACGTCGAAATTATCCAACGGTGAATTTTTCATAATTTTCTGAGACAGTCCAATTTTTGGGTAAAAATTAAATACCTTTTAAATATATAATGTGTTTTATGACATCATAATGACCCAATGGTGATGTAATAAAATACCATAATCCTTAGGTTCGGCCAATATATGTTTTATCATTAAAATAATGAGGTTTGGGGTTTGTTTGACTCACTTTTCAAAGCATTAATGGAGCCCTCAAGACTTATTCAACACTTTGCCTTTTTAAATTAATTTCCATGGGAGTGTGACTCACCTCCACATAAGCAACCCTAATTTTTTAATAAGTTCGGACCTTGGCCTTGTAAAATATTGTTTTCCTCTCTCCTTTTCCAGAAACCATGGGCAAATACCATGGGATGGTTTGTGGTTTGGATTATTTTAATATAAGGGGTCCCAAACCTAAATAATAAAGAATTATCTCACCTTTCCTATATAAACCCACCCAAGCTCCCACTTACTCCTCACCCAAATCCCTTGAAGTTCGTCCAACCTCTGCCCTACTCTCTCTAGAATCCTCTCAAGGTGCCCCAAGCTCCCAAGAAGCCTCTCACAAGCCTCTCTCTAGCCTTTGGAAGCACACTTCCAAGTAAGGGTTTTTCTTCCTTTCTCATTTTTGTCAATTTTCTTTAAGTTGTATTGCCCTTTTAATTTCATTTATGAATGTTGGGGTATGGTTTCGCACCTCCCCCATACTTCCCTCTTATTGTTTGAATTATGGGAGAACCCTTTCTCTCTCATTAAATGCCTCCCATGTACACCCGTTACTATGCCGAAATTCCGAAAGGAACTTCTCTCTCTTCTTTTACATTCATGCAATACTTTTGTATCATGAATCTAAATTCCATTTCTATTGTTGGGACATGTATATATATGATCTTATTACTGTCCATTACATGTAAATATGATGAGGAACCCCTTTCTCTCTCATCAACCTTTTTTATGAATTCTTATGTCACGCCGTTACGCTGCCGAAATCACGCCGATTTTCTAAGCCAATGTCTTTGTGTAGTGAATACCATGCCCATTTCTCCATCAAGGGTATTCACCTTTATGCACATTTACATATTGATTATAAAGTTTCATGTATGAATTCCACATTCCTTTATCGTGGATGAAATGATTATGTTTTATGAATCCATGTTTTATGATCCATGTGGCACACTTATGCATGAAATGAAATGTTTAAGAAGGGTGCGCCCTTTATAGCGCTCCAATGCATTGGGTAAAGTATAGTATCATGATACGTCATGTGCAATGAGTGTTGACTCATGCTAATTCAAGTGCAACGAGGGTTTACTCGTGCTTCAAGTGCAATGAGGGTTTACTCATGCTCCATGTGCAATGAGCCTTGGCTCATGCTAATTCAATGTTAAGTGTTGTTGCCACATTTCCATGTTATGATTATCATGCTTTATCATGCCTTTATGTTCATGTCTCTCTTATGCTCTATTGATATGCCTATTGCCTAACATGTATTGTACTCCTCATGTTATTCATTGTGTACTCCCTTACTGGGCTTTATAGCTCACCCTTTTCTTATGCATGTCCTCAGGTTATCCCATGCAATGCTAAGTACGAAGGATTGTAGTGGTCATGTAAAGGAAGTTTTCAATAAGGATGTTGTATTTCATGTTTAAAGTTTTTATGTAATGATCCTAAGCCCAAAAGACACTAAACCTCTCGATCTTCTTTGTTGTATCAAGTGAAGTTTTATGTAATAAAGCATGTTTAAGTTGTAATAAAAAGCAGGGTTGTCATAGTTGGTATCAGAGGATAGGTTTAGTTATTTTTGGGATTAGGAAACCCTAGTAAGACCTTAGATACAAGACTAAGAATAATAAAAACTCCCCTAAGTTTTGGTAAGTACTAAGTAAGTGGTTTATCAAACAAATACATCCCTGTCTGGATACGAGCAGGTAGAGGCGGCTCTGGCACAGATGTATCCTAGGGGTAAAACCCGAAAACACCGCTTTGAGCTAGACTCGAACGGGAACTGGTGCACGACAACGGGCCTTGCTGCACTCTTGGTTACGACACTCCCGGGGGATATGTTTTGATAAATTCACAATCTTAGTATGAACCCTTATTAAGGGAAAAATGCCCCTAAGAATATATGTTAGAAGGAAGATCATGAAAAGCCTGGATTGAATGCTATAGACTCATGAGTTAAAGAGATTAAAGTTTATTTATAAGTCATCAACTTTTGTCTTTGGATTACCCTTTATGTGTTACCCCTAACTTTCCTTTTATTCCAGCCAATGGCCGGTAATAGGAGAACTCGGGCTAACAACCGTTGTGAAGATCAGTGCGATGATTGTACTAATGAGATGCCCAATCCGATGGGAGCGGGAATCGCGAACTTTGTCACGCTTCTCTCTCAGCTAACTCAAGTTTTGAATAGAAACACTGGTCAAGAGGAATGTTCAACCCCCCCTAAGAAAGAACAAGTCGCTATTGAAAGCTTCATGAGACAAAGGCCTCCTACGTTTAGTGGATCATCTGATCCCACGATTGCTGAACAATGGATCAACTCCATTGAAAAGATATTCTCCATCCTCCAATGCTCTGAAAAAGAGAAAGTCCTCCTGGCGACTTATCGTATGGAGGGTGAAGCTGATCAATGGTGGACATTGATCAAAAATACGAAGCCTGAGGAGGAGATCGAGGCTTTGGAATGGAAGGTATTCCGGAAGATGTTTTTCGATAAATATTTTCCACGCACCCTCCGTCTTAATATGGAAAGGGACTTCCTTTCCCTCAAGAAGAAAGATGAGGAATCTGTGGGAGCGTACGAGGCAAACTTCACAAGGCTTGCACGATACGCTTCCGTCTTTGTCGTTACCCCCGAATGCAAGGTTGACCGCTTCTTTGGTGGGCTGAAGCCTAGCTTGCGGAAAGCTTTAGCGATCCGTGACTTCGACAGCTATGAGGAAATTGTCCGATGTGCCCTCAAGGTTGAAATGGAGATCGGAGAATCACAGGGGTATCATGGGGACAAGAAGCGGAAGGTGGACTTCAATGCTGGTGGTCCGATGGATAAATCCAACGGCGCTAAGAAATTCCAGCACCCCACTTGCCAAAAGTGTGGAAAGAAGCACCCTGGAAATTGCCTTAGGGGGACAAGAAAATGCTTCAAGTGTGGAAGAGAAGGGCACCTAGCTGTTAACTGTCAACAAGAAGGACCCGCGGCTGCGACGGAGGGTGAGGCCATCGAATCTTCATTCAATAATAATTAACTAATATTACTTGTATTTTTAGACAAAAATCAAAACGTTTAGTTTCCAATGGTCATATTGACCAATGGTCATAAAATAGTCAAAACCCAACGGTCTCATTTTAATTATAATCATGTTATCAAATGAATCATTTTTGTTGAGAACAAAAATAAAATAAAATAACACATAAAATTAGGAAACAAGATTTATTCAAAATTTTGGGTCATTACAATCTTCCCCCCTTAAGAAATTTCATCCTCGCAATTTTTAAAATTGCGTTTTGAAATTTCATTAAAATTCCCACATCGGAAAAGGAGTCAGTAAAACTATTACTTTAAAAGAATGAAATGGATGTACAATGGTCACCCGAGTTAACCCACACTAGGATTCCATGTTGGAAAATATGGACATGGAGGAGAAAACAAGTGTCAAGTTCTGAGGGAGAGTGATAGAAAACATGATTAAGAGAAAGTTAACCATAAGAAAATCCCAAACATATGATGTGTGTAAACGACCTTTGATTACCTAGTAGGAAACGTAAACCAACCACATTTTTGTTTTACGTTCCTTTTCATAATTTTGAGGAATTCATTTACTACATAGAACTGAAACATAAGAAAATATACCTACCTTCATATAGAGTTTCATCCATTAATAAGTCTCTACCAAAACTGATCTTTTCTCCAAATAATGAGAATTAAAAAACACTTGGTCTCATCAAATGCACAAGAATCATCTTCTAGAGAATCACATAATCTACAAAATATTAACTATCTAATTCTTCTATCTTTAAACATTATCCAAAAAATTGAAAGGGTAAGGTAAAAAAACTATTTAAAAAGAAATAATCCCATAGGAGTGGAAACTACTTTTAATTCTTCAAAGTTCCATGGTACTACCCAAATCTCATTATAGACCATTACATAAATAATGGTCCTTAAAATTCCTCAAAATAAACCAAAAAAAGATTAAAACCCAAAGACAAGAAGGATTTGATAACATAGTCTTCCAAAATAAACTTCATTGTTCATCTCCAATCAACATCAACCACACCTGACATCTTATAACAAAAGTATCTAACCTAAACATATTTTACCCAAGATAGGTTAATCATTCCCATAAATAACCTAAATTACTATAACTCCACCTTAAATTCATCGATTCTTCAAAATATATGTCAACCTTACCCCTCAGTGAAAATATTGTAGTAATCTATTTACCTCGATCATATAGGGTCCCCAAAATAGTGAACGTCTTCCAAAATAATAATCATCTTTTAATCCCCTAATCATCTCTGTCATATTAATACGGCAACCATCGCATTTCCTATCACATTGGTTGTTAGGACATGTTCTTCCATTTCCCACCATTAACTAAGAAGAGAAAGTCTAATTAGAGGCTTAAATGAATAACCAATAATTATTAAAAGGATCTTAAAGCATATAAGTATAACTTGTAGAAGAAAAGTATACCCTAACTTGTGATCCCCTAGGTTTCAAACTAGGTTATCTATGATCATACATTCTTATGTGAATCTTTACTTTGTTTTATCCTTGTTTATTTAATAATGGTTCATACTAAGCTTATGAATTTACCAAAGCATATCCCCTGGGAGTGTCGTAACCAAGAGTAGCAAGGCCCGTTGTCGTGTACCAGTTACCATTCGAGTCTATCTCAAAGCGGTGTTTTCAGGTTTTACCCCTATGTACATCTGTGCCAGAGCCACCTCTACCTGCTCGTATCCAAACAGGGATGTATTTGCTTGGAAACCCCTTACTATATACTCACCAAAATACCAAGAAAATTTCTTATATTTAAACTATTATATAGGGTAATTTATAGAGTTTTCATATCCTAATTTCCACAAATAACTAAACCATCCTCTGATACCAACAATAGAATCCCGCATTTTTATAACATAAACATTCATTACATTATACAAAACTGAGGATCATTAAGGTTTAGTGCCTTGGAAACCAAGAACATAATACATGAAAAAACATAAATCATTCTTCTTAAACACTTGAAAGGCTTATCCTTAAGTTCATACCAGGTTCATTAATGCATCTCATAACCTTGGGACATACATCAAAGGAAAGGGTGAGCAGAAGGCCCAGTAAGGAAAACAAGCGAAACATTTTACATATGAACTTTGAGATACATCAACTAAGTCATGAAAAGAACTTTAAGGCATGAGAATGAAATCATGAGGAATATCATAATACAAATAACAATTTCATAACTTGAAGATGTGTCTACAACATTAAATATTGACAATCATTTCACTTCACCAAGGTACATCCCCAATGTGTCATTAAAAATTATCAAGGTAATTCATCAAGGTATCAGTCTAAAAGGTCATCTCTAGAGATTAAGTCTTTAACCATTGCATTGGAGTGCTATCAGGGCGCACCCTTAAATTTGTCTTTATCATCATGTAAGCAACATATATCATCATAAATCATTTCATAAACAACCCATATAGCATAAAAGAAATGGGTTTCATTTCATAATCATAATGTTTTAAAAACTGCTTTAAAGACATGATCATTATGTCACTTTAAACCCACGGAAAGGGAAAGAGGGTCTCATTTTGTAAATCCAAGAATTTAAAATAGAAAAAATTGGTATATATGTGAATACCCCTATAGAAGATAGAGCTTTGCGTATTTACTTAATTAAACAAAAGAACATTAGAAAAAGAGAGAGACATTTTGAGACGGGAATTCTGCAGCATAACGACTATGTTTCGAGGTTTTAGAAAACATTGAAAGGAGAAGGGACATGGGTCAAACATTCATAAATAACCCATAAAACAGAAGAGAAATAGAATATAAAGGCTTTAAGAGAATGGAAATTAAATTTGAAATACATACCATATGAAATGAAGAACATTAAAGGAAGATAAAAATAATATTTCTCTTATGAAAATTTGGCAGCCTAATGACGTCACTTAAACTTCAACAAAAATGATTTGATGAGATCAAATATGGGAATATCATCATATTAACATAAAAGTTCACTATGATAGATATAGAGATCATACCCCAACATAATAAAAAGGAACTTGAAAGACTTGACATGAAAGTAGAACATTGAAAAACGAGAAAGGTGAAAGAATCCCTAAATATTTCGGCAGCCTAACGGTGCCACTTAAACATCAACAAAAATAAATTGACGAGATAAAATAGGGTATCTCTTCATATGAACATAAAATATCAATAAGATAGATTCAGATATCATACCACAACAAAATAAAAAGGAACTTGAAAGACTTGACAAGAAAGTAGAACATTGAAAAATGAGAAAGATGAAAGAATCCCTTAAAATTTCGGTAGCCTAACTACGCCACTTAAACTTCAACAAAAATGAATTGATGAGATAAAATAGGGTATCTCATCATATAAAAATAAAATGTCAGTATTATAGATTTAGATATCATACCCCAACATAAAAAAAGGATCTTTAATGACTTGACATTAAAGTAGAACATTGAAAAATCAGAAAGGTGAAATAATCCCTTAAAAAATCGACAGCCTAACGGTGCCACATAAAACATAAAAATAATGAATTGAAGAGATAAAATAGGGTATCTCATAATATGATCATAAAAGATCAGTATTATAGATATAGAGATGATACCCCAACATAAAAAGGAACTTGAATGACTTGTCAAGAAAATAGAACTTGAAAATGAGAAGGGAGAAAGAATCCTTTACAAAAATTCGGCAGCCTAACGGAGCCACATAAACATTCATAAAACAAAATGGTGGGATTAAGAGAGTATCCCTCATCATATGAACATAAAAAGGGATGTAGGATTAATATAAAATAAAATCCCCAACATAAGATCACGGAGCATAGAAGAAATGACATAAACGAGAGTACTCCAAAAGAAAGAGAGAGGTAGGATCCTTTACCTTAAAATGTAACACTTAAAACTCAACGGTTTTGATATTGAGGGCTTGTGGGCACCTTGGGAGGACTCCATGGGAGGTAAGGAGACCCAAACTCTGTTGAGGATGGTTTTGGAGTCGAATGGAAGAGAGGAGGGCTTGGTATTTATAGGGAAAGTTAGTGGAAAAGGCATTAATGGCCAAGGGACACCTCAAAAGTGGTTTTCTCAAAACCATGTGCTCTCCCATGATATTTCCCATGAATCTAGGCCACATAGGGCCCAAAATACAATAATTAATCACCTTTGGTCAGAAAGCACATAAAATATCTCATGAAATCATCATGACACAGTTATGATGTCATTAAATATACCGAAACCCTAAAACTGTATTTTTAATATTCACTGAAAATTAAACTTTCTCAGAAAAATCCCAAAATTTCACCATAGACAAATATCAATGCTCTGATTTCAAAAATGAACTCCATTTTATAAAAATAATTTTCTTAATATTTTTAATTTTATTTTTAAATAAATACACTATTCACCGAAAATTCATTTTTTCAAAAAAAAACCCAAAAATTACTTTAACATAATATCGATGCTCTGAGTTCAAAAATGAAATCCATTTTATAAATATAATTTTCAAAATAATTTTAATTTAATTTTTAATTAAAAAACACTATTCACCTGAAAAAACTAATACTTGAATAATAATATATGAAACCATTATTTAACCATTTTATTGAATCACATTACATAATCAAGGTTCCTAGATTATATTAATACTTTCTTTAAGTGAAATTACTAATCCATTTGGTCACATTACTAATCCTAAGCATAAAATCACTATTCATAATTTACTATTCATCAAAAATTAAGTTGATCTTATTAGACTCTAAATTTCGTACTGAACATAATTGTAGAAGACCATTTTTTAAAAATCATTACACATATTTAATTATTTAAGGTTTACATAAAAATTTAATAAAATTTTCTTTTCTATAAAATTCAGAAAAAATATGCATACTATATTTATCCGGACATTTGAAAAATCATAAACATTATCATAAGATGAAATCCCAATTTTTATATAAAACAAAGGATTGCACAAGGCAGTTACAGTCTCCTTAAATATCCCCTTATCACGCCAGCATAGGACCAAAGTGTAAGGTGTGCTAAGGTGAAAGAATCTGAGGGAGGCTCGACAAACATCACACGCGTAGTAATTTCTATCAGGTTGAACTTCTCGCAAAGGCGATTCCGTTCTAGCTTCAAACGATGAATTTTGGCTTGGGTTTGGTCCAGAGCAAAGCCTAGTGGTGCTACCTCTTTCTAAAGTTTTGTTAGATGGGATTCGATCTGTCCAAGACTACTGGGATAGGGCATCAAATCTTCTTTCTATAATAATTAACTAAGATTACTTGTATTTAGTGTCAAAAATCAAAACGTTTATTTTCCAACTGTCATATTGACCAATGGTCATAAAACAGTCACAAAACCCAATGGTATCATTTTAATTATTATCATGTTATCAAATTAAACATTTTTGTTGAGTACAAAAATAAAATAAAATAACACATAAAATTAGGAAACAAGATTTATTCAAAATTTCAGGTCGTTACATTGAAATTCCGACACGGAACTACTGACGCAATGACCTACTGATGCAATGACTTACTAACACCTTTAGATTCCCATTCCTAGACCTACTGATTCCCTGACCTACCGATGTTGACTCCTTGACTCACTGACATTGATTCATGACCTACCGATGAAGACACCTTTACTCACTAACATGTATTCTCTAACAAACTGATGATAACTCCTTCCACTCACTAATACTGACACCCTTGATCTACCGACACACTGACATTCTGAAACAATGACATGCTGATGACTAATATGAAAATGCACTAACATGCTGACACACTGAAATGCAGACCCACTGATATGCCGACATAGTAACATGTTGGTGAAAAAACTATAAAATTTTCAAAATCAATAAGTAATCCACAGACATATCCCATAACACCTCAACAATATATTTTTATAATGGAGGGGGCTCAGGGAAAATCTGAGTTATTACATAATCCTTCCCTATTTATCTATGTTATCTCCCTTTTGATTCGTGGAGGATTTTTCTAATTACTAAAAGATCACATCGAGGTATCATTCATTTTTTTCATGTATCCCCTCTTATTTTTAGATCCAGGAAATAAAATTTCTCCTCTAATCTTATATGAATTCAATTAGTATCTGATACCTGATCTAATGTGTTTTATGGAGGAATTAAATTCTTATATATGTATTTTTGATTTTGGGGTTAAAATCTACTCTTCCCCTATCTATGTTTTCAATCCAATTAGTTCTACCTCCATTCTTGAGGTAATAATTACAATAAAATGGGATAATCTAATAATTTCTAATAATTACTGTAAAATTAATTTAGGTTATTTATTGGACTGACAATATTTTTTGTTTCTTGTAAATTCATCGAATGATTCGTGTTTTTATGAAATGTTTTTTAAATGAGTTCTCTTCACACCAAGCATTTGATTAAATACAAGAATGATGGTTTTGATCTGGAAATGGACTTTCCAATAGAAAAGAGTATTATATTGACTTTCAATTTTTTTTATAAATTTTGACCATAGTTTTGAATTAGATTTTGAAAAACATGGAACATTGGGAGCCTTGGGTTTGTTGAGAATAGACTTATCACTCATAGAGTGTGTAATTACACTTGAGGTTTTTTGATATCGATGGACTATCTGAGGGCTCAATATTTTTTGGTATCGATGAATACCTAGATTAGGATAATTTAATTTATGTATCTATTGATTTAGGATATGGACAAATATTTTTTGAATTACCATTTTTGGATGTTTTATCACATGATGGAATTGTTCATGGATTTTTTCTCACATCTTCTCACATGACGTTATATCACATGGATTTTCATGATGGAATATTTCAGGTATATGTGTTTACATTCATGAATTATGGTGTGTGGACATTCATTATTATTTTATCTTTTATACATTTATTATCCATATATTATTAAATATGAAATTATTTTATGAAAAAAAGGATTTTTGATTTAAAAATGGGGTTTGGGTTTTGGAAAATTGTATTTAAAATTGTTTTTCTTTTAAAATCAGTAACTATTGCATACGTGATATTAGAACATGTATTCAATCTATGGTGTTATCTAATGGGGATTTTTTGTCACACCCTTATTTTACAATAAACTAGTTGTAATACATGGGTTTGTAGGACTCATATATTAGGACAGGCATTATATTGCTTGACTGCTTCACTTTTGTCATTTCCTTTGAAGCATAACAGTGTGGAGGTGATAATTGGTTGCGTGGATACATGCTTGTCTTTTATATTTATCCTTTCGAGTTCAAATGGTTTTTATCTGATTGTATTGATATTGATGAATCTTTTTATTCCATAGTGTACTCTATTTTTATATATATTTTTTAATATTCAAGACTCGTTATTTGTTATCATATTACACCCCACCACCATGATGAGTCGGATCGTGTGTCTAAACATTGTGGTAACCATGTAGTAGGACTATGAATTAAAAGTTTAATTATTCCTATTTTGGAAATATTTATTCAGATATAGAAATATTCCATACGAACAATATGAGGTGTATGGTGGCTTTCTTGGGGAATCACACAATTTTAGAAAGGTTTTACCATATTGTGAATACCTATAGTTAGAAAAATTAACCATTAGATAGAATGGATTTTATTTTAATAATGTTAAGGATCATAGTTATATTAACAAAGTGACAAAATCCCTAGAAACCATTTACCAAACTTTTAGTCTATTAAAAAGTGGGATATTAAACTTTTTCAATTATTGGGTTTCAATTATATCCCACATAATCTCATTTTGGATCGTTCTATTCCATCCCTAGTGGTTTAGAGGGATCTCGACATGGATTTTAGGTATAATTCACATTATTTTGATAGATCACATTGATGTATGTTACTTTTTTATACTTTTCCCCTACTCATTATAGATCATGACTAGATATTTTCCATGATTATATTATTGAAATCAAATTAGGATGTGATACTAGATTTAATGTTATTTTATAGAGGTTTGATGATATAATATATGAATATAGAATCATTAATAAATGATCTACTCTTATCTAGTATTGTTTTGTGAATTTAATTAGTTATACCTTCATTCTTGAGGCTTCTGTTTTTATACAATGTCTTAGTTTTACAAATTTATTATTTATTTTGAAAATTTTATTGAGTTTATTCATTAAATTGATGTGATTTGTAATTTCAATAGATTTATTGGAAATATGCATGTTTTTAAAGTGATTATGCTTCAAAAATGATTTTTCTACACCATGTGTTTCATTAAATACATGAATGGTGGTTTTTATTCAGAAATGGTTTTCCAAATAATAATGATGATTGGATTATCTTTGAAAATTTTATATAAATTTTGAATTTTTTTTTGAAATGGATATTGGAAAATTTGGCACTATAGGAACTTTGGGTGAGTTAGTGATAATAATTTCCCTCAGAGTGTGAAAATTTCCAGTAGAGGATTTTTTTTATTGACATATTGGATATGGACATTAAATTTTCTGATACCAATGTATGCCTAGTTTAGGATATTTTATGTCTTGAATGTATTCCCATAGAACATAGCACAATATGGTGTGATTTTTCATTTATAATTACTATATCACTTCATGAATTCAATAATATATTGATTGTCACATGTTTTTACAAGATTTTGTATTACATGGATACAAATGATATGTTATTTAATGGATATTTGATTAGTTTCTTACCATATGATGTAGAGATATGATTTCCCATTTTATCACTTATATATTTCCTGTCTTTTTTTGGGACCTTATGTTCACATTTCATGTTACATAAAATGTTATTTATATATTTTATGTATATATAATGATTTTTCTATTTTATGGGAGGTTATTAGGAGTTTTGGAATAATATGGATTCTTTTCAAGAAGATCACGAATTTATAATGGATACTACAAACCATGCACCTCTCCATGAAATCATGTGACTTGACGTATGTGAGACATTAGCTTGACCTATTCAGAACACGATTTTTTCAATCCATGTGGACTCTTTGGGGAATCCATGAAATGGTAAAAATTGGGGAAAATAATTTTCGGTGGATGGTTTGTTTAACTATACATGCCAACCATTAGAAGTATTATCTTAAGAAAACATAAACCAATGTTTTGTGAATGGGTTTTCAAAGGATTTGGCCTACCCGTTCGATGTAAAATTGGTAACAAAAAAATTTAAAGATGCTTTCTCAATAAAACTATTATGTGCTCATTTCCCCCTAATCTCATATATTTACAAACTCATATATCACAAAAGGATTGATTGGTAATCCCTTTCGATATGAGAGAAATGTTTAGCTAATTCAATGTATGTTGGATTTCAAAATATTATGGTAAGTATCCTTTTTTGTTCATTCATCTGAGACATCTTCTTCATATCATTTTTGAACATTAGACATAATATTTTATATATAGATAAATGTTCCATTATGTTAACAATGGTGTTTTATGGTTGTATCTATTAGAGTAAATGAGTTCAAAGACAATGATCTTGAATATCATAGAGTTATCCTTAATTTCAAACAAATGGTAGTATTTTGGATATTTTACCTTGAATCAAGGTCCCATGTTTGAAGGAAGTTCATTTACAAAACTAATGTTGGTGGTATATATGATAAATTACATATCAATGATAATGATTATTATTTTATAGTTTTTTTTCATAAATATGTTGGGAAATAGATTTTATAATTAAAATATGAATTCAATCCTCATGAATTTGAGTGATGCTTCTTTGGTCATGTTAGATCTATTAGAGTTTATGAGACCAGGTTTGATGGAATCCCATGGGGTACTCTGAATTTCTATGATATTATAATTAATGAATGTAAAGATAAAAATTAGAGGGTTATAAAATTAATCCCTTTGGGAATTTTCTAGTGTGTGATATTGTTCTGAATATCTACTATATTTACTAAACATGGGTGTATCCAGGCCTATGTTTCACCACCACAAATAGCCACGTCATCATTTTCCCACTACCAATTACACTAATACCCAATAACTTCTTCAAAAACACATGTGATGCCTTACATTTCTCGACTACCACCCACGGCTTCACCACGTTACGCATTCGCTCTTAGGGTTCAGCTCATCGAGCTTCTTCATCCTGCAGCTCGCATGCGTCGACGACCATACATGCGATTCCTTCACCGCCTTATGACTTATACATTAATCATCTCCTTCGACGTCCACCGTCCACATCGTCCTCCTCCCGGCTACACAGAAATATACATCGACTCCCTCCCGCCGAATTAGGGTTTCCATATTCTCCATCGAATACCTACAGCACGAACAAGGATTCCCACTCCATCATATTCCTCTTGCATACATATCTATCTACATATGATTCAATCGATACTAAACTCATACTTCCGCTCATCATATAAACAGATTTTCTTATGACGTCAAATAGGGGATTCCGACTTCTACCACTACTACAGAGATAAAGGGTTTTTCCTTCTACCAGATGCGTATTCTAGACCTGCTACTACCAAAACTGAGAACCCAATTCCACTCCTTCTAACTGCGTAATGGTAAAAACTCTTTCCCTGTCACCCTAACTATGCAACCTACATCATCCAATAAACTATCATTTTTTTACTGTACCTAGGAACCGTTCACGGAATTTTCTACTAAAAACGATTCATCCACTGCTTCTTAGAAATAATAATCATTTGATGCTTCTCAAGAATTGCTACTACGAGTATACAAAGTAATTTATACTGTGATTATACATTGGATTCTATTAGAACAATTACCTCTTCCTGTAGTGATGTTATTGTTTATGTTTTAACATATAAGTGAACTTTTATGATAACAGTGTTTTCAAAAAATACAACCATAGGATATCTATTTACCATACAAAAAATAAAATACCTCAATTGCTTTAGCTCATACAATATTAATTAAATGAAAACAAATTGTTAACATAAATACTTGCATTTACCACATTCTCTGAAATATAAAACACAGCAAGAAAAAATACATGTGTGATATGCCTATCAATTATTATAGAATATTTTACTTCCAATATCTGTTACCTACAGCTTTCACTATATATTAGGAATTGCTACAGTGAGTATACATTGGATTCTATTGGAACAATTACCTCTTACTAAAGTGGTGTTATAGTTTATTTTCTAACCTATAAGTGACCCTTTCAGAGAACATTGTTTTCAAAATCTGCCACTATAGTATATTTTTTTTACCATACAGAATATAAAATACATCAATTGATTTAGCTCATAAAATATTAATGAAATGAAAAAAAATTGTATGATAACTACTTCCATTTACTACAGTCTCTGAATTAGAAATCACCTCAACAAAGCCTACATGTGCTATATGCCTATCCATTATTATTGAATACTTTACTTCCAATATCTGTTACCTGCAGCTTTCACTATATTTTAGTAATTTCCACTGTTAGTATACATTGGATTCTATTGGAACAATTACCTATTCCTAAAGTGATGTTATAGTATATTTTCCAACCTATAAGTGAACATTTCTGAGAATATTGTTTTCAAAATCTGCAACTATAGGATATTTTTTTACCAAACAAAAATTAATATACTTCAACTGCTTTAGCTCATACAATTTTAATGAAATGAAAAATAATTGGTAACATAACTACTTCCTTTTAAAACAGTCTCTAAAATAGAACACAATGCAACAAAACATACATGTTTTACATGCCTATCAATTATTATAGAATACTTTACTTCCAATATCATTCACCGGTATCTTTCACTATATTTTTTATGCAGATTACATTTGGGACTTATTCACAACTACATAAATGTATGCACATACATATTTATCCATTTACATGTCTGCAATCACAAATTATACTTTGTTTTATTCAATGCTCACTTTTCAAACACATAATACAATGCATGCCTTGACATTTTTATATAAAGATATACAACCATAAAATGCATTCCCCGACAACCTCAACATATGCAATTTTGGAAAGAAGAGTGCTACCGAATGAACGATGCAATTGTGAGTTCACTATTCCATAAATTTTATATAGTTATTCATGTTATATATTTTATAAACTGTTTGTATAAGCTACTGATGTCCCAATTACAGTGTTAATATCTACTGGAAATCCCTCAACGACATCTATAAATATCTCTTGCTCTTACAAGTGAACTGCATTCTAAAAATGTCAGTGCAGATGATGTCACACGCACGCCACTAACACCATTGTCTATCAATGGTCTATTATATTTACATTGCACTGCCTAAATCCCTACTTTTTAAATTCTTTACATACTAACTAAATCAATTCATGTTTCAATACTTAGTCTATAGTTCAACAAAAATTTTAAGCAAGGAGAACATTTAACGCAAAAGAAACCAAGTGAAAGAAAACATCGGATGCCTTCAAAGATTCACATATTCCTTACTGTAAGAATGATGAAAATTATCTGAACTTACCACACTATACGCCACACAACCAAGCAACCCGTTGTGTAACTATTTCCATTACACATTCGGCATCGATCATGACTGATGAAAACATGCATTCCCCTTCAACCTATATAGATGAAAGGTTTCCGAGAATTCTGATATGGAAGGAAAAACACAATTGTAAGTTCACTATTAGCTTCATTAGATACTTCTTTCTATTACATTTATTTCCATTGTTTTTATAAACTCCTGTCGTGACACTGAAATTGACAGCATCTACTAGAATTCCCTCAATGACATATACAAACGGTGATGAAGATGGACTCACACACACACCATTAAGACCAATGTCTATCAGTAGTCTGATCTATTTGTATATTAGTCTCTAAATCTATAATTTTCTAACTACTATACATACAAACATAATGTATTCATCTTGAACTACTTAATCTATAGTGCAAAAAAAATATGCAGGAAGGACATCATTTATTTCCAGAGAAAACAAGAAAAAGAAAATAATGGATGCACTCTTACAAGCTCCAATTCCATAATGTATATTTTATTACATGTGTCTATGAACACATTGTTGTACGCCACACAACTGAGCAACTATTCTACTGACATTTCCCGTTAAACATCTGGTAGCAATCGTGACTGATGCTACCGATATGAAGGATTCATCACCAGCCTCCTCAACAGTGAAATTACAAGTCCTGAAATTAGATTTTACTATGACCGTTAAGGGATCATCATTGATTGTAGTCTACGATAACATTTGTTACAGATTAAGTCCAGCTGATAATGGAAACTGCACTACTATATCATTTTTAAGTTCAATGACCTCTTTAACACAACTATACTACCTCACACACACACACACACACACACACACTTCAATGGATACAGATTTTAGTTATAATAATGTTGTATACACATTCTATCAGTCCGTAGGCAACAAATCATCCATCACAAAGCATCACATCCTAAAAATAAAGAATCAAATGATTGCATTAACGGTGACGTCCAGCATTCAGAAAACTATAGAGGTATGTATAGGAATATTTTTACATACTAAAAATAATCAGTAATGAATTATTTACTGTGATATTCATAATAATCGAACTGTTACTACAGGAAACATAGTACAACAACAGTTTTCAGATAACAATGATTAGTGAACTTATTGATTCATAATCACTGCTACCAGAACACGGTAGACAAATACTGTACATCCACTACTTATAAAATACCATCTGATACATCTTTTTTCCACTTAGGATATTCAGATATTGGAGACCCTACATACATTTGTCAACATTGTCAGGCTTTAATGTTGTTCGATGAAAGAAACGGAAAATGTAGCAATCAACAAAACTAATGTTTTGCAGCATGTTGTGCTATGGGAAAGATTTCTTTGAACTTGATACCATAATTTCTGCAGTACCTTAAAATGTTTCTCTTCTGTTCAGCTTCTACAGTAGCAAAAATATTCCAAAAAAACATGCATATTTATAACTCCATGTTTTATTTCACTTTAATGGGTGGTAAGATTGATAGGCCTATCAACAAGGGTAGAGATCCATGTATATTCAGATTTAATGGAGAGAACTACCATCGAATAGTAAGTTTATGTCCACCATATGGTTAACCACCAAGATTCGCTCAACTATATGTGTATGACACATCACATGAATGTCAAAATAGGGTGCGCGAATTTAGGTATGTCTAAACCTATCTATTAGGGACTAATTTTTCAAAGTTATCTATTTCTATATTAACAAGACTGATACCTGTAGCTCGGAAAACCAGAATGTCCAAACTCATATAGACTAAATGATAGTCAAGAACATGGAACAAAATGCTTCATGATAACAATGCTTTAGCAAGACAATTCAGAACTGCAAGGGATGTTCTTCGGAGTGAGGAGGTGACCAATTTTAAACTATGACTACTGAAAAGAAGAGGAAAAAATCCCAGTACATATACCATGCCAAATAATTCTGATATTTCAATGATTATTGTCGATGATGTCGAAGATCTCAACCAAGAGCGTGATATAATCATTCATACCAAAACTAGATATTTTCATAGAATTGATGATCATCACCCATTGTATCTTCTATTACAGTATCCCCTAATTTTCACATATGGAAGTGATGGATACATTAACAACATTCTCCATCAGCCAACTCCTTTCACAACAAGTTCCATATTAAGTATGTTTACCATTAGAGAGTACATCTCATTCCACTTGCAATTCCATGAAAATCATGCCTCAATGCTACTGCATTCATGAAGACTTTGGCAACAGTTTGTTATCAATGATTATATGATGATAGAGTCTCAGAGAAATTCATTCATTCGATTCATTCAAAAAAAATGAGGGTTGATCTATACAATGCACTTCAAGATGCATTTCTAAGAGGTGACTAAGATGGTTCTTCATGTGGAAAATGCATCATTTTACCGTCAACCTTTACTAGAGGACGAAGTTATATGATCCAGAATTACCAAGATGCAATATCTATTTGTAATTGGGTAGGTTATCCAGATTTGTTTGTAAGATTTACATGTAACCCAATGTGGCCTGAGATCACTTGGTATCTTAAACATTATAATCATCACCAAGTGGACTCCCCTCAAATACTGTCTAGTGTTTTTAATATTAAAGAGAAACATCTAATGAAATATTTAAGAGAAGGTTGTTTCTTTGGAAAATCATGGGAAGGTACCCATATATATCCATACTTAAAATATATTTATCCACCCCTGTTGAAATTATATCATCAATTACTAACAATTAAACTTTTTTCCCATTCGGTTGTTCGAATTGTAGAGTTTTAGAAACGTGGGTTGCCTCTTGTGCACATATTATTATTTCTATACCGCGAAAACAAAGTGAAAAATCATATAGATGTAAACAAGTATGTCTGTGTTGAAATCACAGATAATGTTTCATACATAGGGCTACATAAAGATGTCAAATGTTTTATGCTCCATGGCCCTTGTGGTGATGAAAACAAGTCTTCACCTTTTATAATGAATGGAAAAATTGCTAATTTTTTTCCAAAAAATTTTGCTGAATATAATACAGTAGATGAAGACGGTTATGCCATTAATCAAAGAATGGATGAAAAAATACTGTTTTTAAACATAACATTCCTTTGGATAATCGATATGTTGTTCCATACAATTTGGTGTTGTTGTTAAAGTATCGTCCTGATATCCACATTGAAGTTTGTAATCATTCATCATCAATAAAATATTTGTTTAAGTATATTAGAAAGGGAATCGATCGCGTAACTACAACACACTATGATGGAAACAATGAAAAACTGTCAAATAATACTGTATAAGAGATAAAAATATATTATTACTATCGATACGTATCTCCATGTGATCCATCATGGAGGATATTTTCATATAACATCCATTAAAGATATCCACCAGTTGAGAGGTTGCATTTCCATTTTCCTGAACATAATTATGTCACATTTTCAAACAATGATAACATTGATGATGTATTAAATAATAAAAACAGATCTCAGTTTTTGCTGATTGCTTGGCTTGAAGCAAAGATTATATATCTAGAAGGAAGAGGTTTAACTTTTGTAGAATACCCAACAAAATTTGTGTACCACTCTTAAGACAGAAAGTAGTGTCCCAGGAAACAAGGAATCTATATTGGAAGACTATACTAGGTGCCTCAGACCACTGGTGAACTCTACTACTTGAAGTTAATTTTAACAAAAATCAGAGGAGAAACTTTGTATGGCTATATTAGGACTGTAGGAAACGTTACTCATGGTATATTTAGAGGGGACTATTCTGCTATGGGATTACTGATAGATGACAGAGAGATTGTTGAATCCATAAA
Organism: Viscum album; assembly: GCA_963277665.1. Taxonomy (NCBI): domain Eukaryota; kingdom Viridiplantae; phylum Streptophyta; class Magnoliopsida; order Santalales; family Viscaceae; genus Viscum; species Viscum album. The sequence continues at coordinate 1,720,745,569 of OY728130.1, forward strand.
AGAACACTCCTCCTGGGGAATGGTACAACATGTACGTATATTGTTTTCAAGCATGTCAGTTTTCAATGATATATCTTGCCCAGATATTGTATGGGATGAATCAAAAGACAAACTATCAGAAGACATATGCTATATTTACTAAACCTGGGTGTACCCATGCCCATGTGTCACCACCACAAATAGCCACGTCACCATTTTCCCACTACCTATTATACTAATACCCACTAAATTCCCCACAGACACCCGCGGTGCCCTTTATTTCTCGACAACCACCCACGACTTCACCCCATTATGCATTCGCGTTTAGGGTTCATCTCATCGAGCTTCTTCCTCACACAGCTCCCATGTGGCGATGACCATACCTGCGACACCTTCACCACCATACACATTTTACATTAATTGTCTCCTTCGACATCCACTATACCCATCATCCACCACATGGCTACACAGAAATCTACATCAACTCCATCTCGCCGAATTAGGGTTTCTGTATTCTTTGTCGACTACCTACAACGCGAACATGGATTCCCTCTCTATCATATTTCTTTTGCATACATATCTTTCTACATATTTTTCAACCAACACTAAACTCATACCTCCACTCATAATCTAAACCAATTTTCCTACGACGTCAAATAGGGGATTCCGACTTCTACCACTACTACAGATATAAGGGGTTTCACAGTCAACCAGAAGCATCTGCTACACCTGCTGCTACAAAAACTGACAACCCAATTCCACTCCTTCTAACTAAATAAAGGTTAAAAATCATTCCCTGTCACCCTAAATATGCATCCTACATCATCCAATAAACTGTATTTGTTTACATTACCCATGAATCGTTCGAGGAATTGCTACTGAAAACGATTCATCCACCACTTCTCAGAAATACTGATTCATCTGCTGCTTCTCATGAATTTCTACTATGAGTATACATAGGAATTGCTACTGTGAGTATACATTGGATTCAATTAGATCAATTACCTCTTCCAATAGTGATGTTATAGTGTATTTTCTAACCTATAAGTGAACTTTTCTGAGAACATTGTTTTCAAAAACTGCAACTATAGGATATCTATTTACCATACAGAAAATAAAATAATTCAACTACATTAGCTCATACGATATTAATTTAATGAAAACAAACTGGTAACATAACTACATCCATTTACCAGATGCTCGGAAATATAAAACACAACAAAAAAGCATACATGTGCTATATGCCTATCAATTATTATAGAATACTTTACTTCCAATATCTGTTACCTGCAACATTCACTATATTTTACGAATTTTTAATGTGAGTATACATTGGATTCTATTGGAACAATTACCTCTTCCTGCAGTGATGTTATAGTTTATTTTCTATTCTATAAGTAAGGTTTTCTGAGAACATTGTTTTTAAAAACTACAACTATAGGTTATCTATTTACCATACCGAAAATAAAATACTTCAACTGCTTTACCTCATACAACATTAATGAAATTCAAACAAATTGGTAAGATAAATAATTCCATTTATCACATTCTTTGAAATAGAAAACTCCACAGCAAAGCATTCATGTGCTATATGCCTATCAATTATTATATAATATTTACTTCCAATATCTATTACCTACATCATTCACTATATTTTAGGAATTGCTACTATTAGTATACATTGGATTATATTGGAATAATTACCTCTTTTTATAGTAATGTTATAGTTTATTTTCTAGCCTATAAGTGAACTTTTCTGAGAATATTGTTTTCAAAATCTGCAACTATAGGATATCTGTTTACCATAGAGAAAATAAAATACTTCAACTGCTTTAGCTCATACAATATTAATGAAATGAAAACAAATTGTTAACATAACTATTTACATTTACCATAGTCTCCGAAACAGAAAACACAGCAAGAAAGCATACATGTGCTATATGCCTATCAATTATTATAGAATACTTTACTTCCAATATCTTTTACCTACACCTTTCACTATATTTTACATGCAGATTACATTTGGGACATATTCACAACTACATAAATGTATGCACATACATATTTTTCCAGTTCTTTTTCTGTAATCACAAATTATACTACATTTTATTCACTACTCACATTGCATACAAATAATATAATGAACGCCTTGAAATTTTTATATAAAGATATACAACCAAAAATTGCATTCCCTGACAACCTCCACAGATGCAATTTTGGAAAGAAGAGTGCTACCGAATGAACGATGCAATTTTCAGTTCACTATTCTCTACATTTTATAGTTATTCATGTTATAAATTTTATCCACTGTTTGTATAATCTACTACTGTAACAATTACAGTGTCATCATCTACTAGAAATCCCTCAATGACATATACAAATATCTCTCCTACTCTAACAAGTGAACCACATTCTACAAAAGGAGGTGCAGATGAAGTCACATGCATGCCACTGATACCATTGTCTATCAGTGGTCTGTTGTATTTACATTGCAGTTCCTAAATCCATAATTTTTAAATTCTTTACATAATAACTAAAGATATTTCTGTTTCACTACATCGCCTATAATTCAACAACAATTTGAAGCAAGGAGAACATTTAAGGAAAAATCAACCAAGTGAGAGCAAACATCGGATGACTTCAAACAATCACACTTACTGTAAGAATGATGAAAATTATCTGCACTTACCACATTATACTCTACACAAATGAGAAACTTATTGTCTAACTATTTCCTTTACACTTTTGGCAGGGATCATGACTGATGAAAATATGCATTCCCCATCAACCTCTAGAGATGAAAGGTTTCAGAGAAGACTGTTAAAGAAGGAATGAGAAAATTGTAAGTTCACTTTTAGCTTCATTAGATACTTCTTTCTATGAAATTATATTTCCGTTGTTTTTATAAACTACTGTTTTGACACTGATATTAACAACATTTACTGGAAGTCCCTCAATGACATCTATAAATGGCGGTAGAGATGCACTCACATGCACGCCATTAAGACCACTGTCTATCAATGGTCTGATATATTTACATTTTTGTATCTAAATCCATAATTTTCTAAATAATATACATACAAACATAATGTATTCCTCTTTAGCTACTTTTTCTATAGTGCAACAACAATCTTTTGGTAGGAAATCATTTATCACAGGAACAAACGAGAAAACTAAAATAATGGATGCACTCTTACAATCTCTTACTCCTTACTATACATATGATGACACATGTCTTCAAACACATCGATGTAAGCCACACAACCGAGAAACTATACGACTGACATTTCCCTTTAAACATCTGGTAAAAATCGTGACTGATGCTACCAATATGACAGATTCATCACCAGCCTCCTCGACAGTGTAATTACAAGTCTTACAATTAGATTTTAATGTGACCATTAAGGGATCTTCATTGATTGTAGTCTACGCTAACATTTGTTACAGATTAATTCTAGCTGATAACGGGAACTACACTGCTATATCATGTCCAGGTTCAACGACCCCTTTAACACAATTATACTGCATCACACACACACACACTTCAAAGGACATAGATTTCAGTTACAATAATTTTTTATACACATTCTATCAGTCCGTAGGCAACAACTCCTCTGTCAAGAAGCATAACATCCTAACAATTCAGAATCAAATGACTGCATCAACGGTGATTTCCAGAATACAGAAAACTATAGAGTTATGTTGAGGAATATTATTACATACTAACAGTAATCAGTTATGAATTATTTCCAATGATATTCATAATAATTGAACTATTACTATAGGAAACTCAGTACAATAATAGTTTTTGGATAACACAGGTTAGTGAACATATTGATACATTATTACTGCTACCAGAACATGGTAGACAATTACTGTACTGCCACTAATTAGTAAATAATGTCTGATACATTTTTTTTCCTCTCACGATATTCAGATATTGGAGACCCTACTTATGTTTGTCAATATTTTCATTCCTTGATGTGGTTTGATGAAAGAAACAGAAACTGTAGCAGTCAACGAAACCAATGTTTTGAAGCATGTTATGCTATTGGAAAGATTTCATTGAACTTGATACCACCATGTCTGCAGTACCTTAAAATGTGTCTCTTCTGTTCAACTTCCACCGCAGCCAAAATAATTTAAGAAAACATGCATATTTATAACTCCATGTTTGATTTCACATCAATGGGTGGGATGATTGATATTTTTATCAAAAAGGGTGGAGCTCCATGTATATTCAGATTGAATGGACAGAACTACCATCTTATAGGAAGATTTTGTCCACCAGATTGACAACCACCATGATTCTCACAACTATACATATATTACACTACACATGAATGTCAAAATAGGGTCCATGAATATAGGTATGTCTAAACCTATCTATTATGGAATAATTTTTCAAAGTCATCTATTTTTGTATTAACATGACTGATACCTGCAGCTCAAAAAACCAAAATTTCTAAACTCATGTAGACTACATGATAGTCAATAACCTGCAATAAATGCTTCATGATAAAAATGATTTAGCAAGACAATTCAGAACTAGAATGGATATTCTTCAGAGTGAGAGGGTGACCAATTTGAAACTACGACTGCTGAAAAAAAGAGGAAAAAATCCCATTACATATAAAATACCAAATATTTCTGAGATTTAAATGCTTATTGTAGGTGATGTTAAAGATCTCATCCAAGAGCGTGATATAATCTTTCATACCAAAACTCGATATTTTCAAATAATTGATGAGCACCACCCTCTGTATCTTCCATTGAAGTATCTCCTAATTTTCACAGATGGTAGTGATGTATATGTTGACAACATTCTTCATCGTCCATCTCCTTTCAAAACATGTTCCAAATTAAGGAAGGTTACCATGAGATAGTACTTCTCATTCCACTTGCAATTCCATGAAAATCACGCCTCAATGCTACTGCATTCAAGAAGACTTTTTAAACAGTTTGTTGTCAATGTTTATTCGATTATAGAGTCTTCGAGACATTCATTCCTTCAATTCAATCAAATGTAAATGAGCGTTGATCTATACAATGGTTTGTAAGATGAATTTATAAGAGGAGACTGAGATAGTTCTTCATGAGGAAAACACATCATTTTACCTTCATAAATTATTGGTGGACCAAGGTATATGATCCAGAATTACCAAGATGCAATATCTATTTGTAATTGGGTAGGTTATCTAGATATTTTCTAACTTTTACATGTATCCCAATGTGTCCTTAGATCACTCAGTATCTTATACATATGAATCTTCGCATACTGGACTCCCCTAAAATACTGTCTCTAGTTTTTAATATTAAACTTGAACATCTAATGAAATATTTAAGAGAAGGTTGTTTCTTTGGAAAATCAAGGGCAGGTAACCATATGTGTCCATAAAAAAAATATTTATCTATATTGTTTTCAATTATATCATCAATTACTAACAATGACACTTTTCTTCCCATTCAATTGTTTCAACTGTAGTTTTTCAGAAACGCGGCTTGCCTCATGTGTACACCTTATTATTTCTCTACCGTAAAAACAATGTGAACACTCCTAAAGCTGTAAACAAGTATGTATGCACTGATATCCCAGATAAAGTTGCATACCCGGGGCTACATGAAGCTGTCAAATGTTTTATGCTCCACAGCCCTTGCGGTGCTGCAAACAAGTCATCACCGTGTATGAAGAATGGTGAATGTGAAATTTTTTTCCCAAAAACATTTACTGAAAATAATATAGTAGATGACGATGGTTACGTCATTTATTAGAGAAGGGATGTAAAAAATACTATTTTTAAATATAACATTCCTTTGGATAATCGATACGGTGTTGGTGTAAAAGTATAGTGCTCATCTCAACATTGAAGTTTGTAATCAGTCATCTTCAATCAAATATTTGTAAATGTATATTAGCAAGGGAAACGATCGTGTAACTCAGAAATATATAAAGGGAACAACAAACAACTGTCAAATAATACTGTGCATGAGATAAAATTATATTATGACTGTCGATACATATCTCCCTATGAGGTATCTTGGAGGATATTTTCATATGACATCCATTACAGATATCCACCAGTTGAGAGGTTTCATTTCAATTTTCCTGAACAGAATATTGTCATGTTTTCAGACAATGATGACATTGAAGATGTATTATATAATACAAATAGTTATTAGTCGATGCTGAACTCTTGGTTTGAAGAAAATATTATATATCCAAAGGAAGAGGTTTAACTTTTGCAAAATACCCTACAAAATATTTCTACCACTCTCAAGACAGAATATGGCATCCCAGGAAACAAGGAATCTATCTTGGAAGACTATACTATGTTCCTCAGACCACTGGAGAACTCTACTACATGAGGCTAATTTTTTCAAAAATCAGAGGAGCAACTCCGTATGGCTCTATCAGGACTGTAGGCAGCATTACTCATGGTACATTTAGAGAGTTTGGTTCTGCTATGGTATTACTAACAGATGATAGAGAGTTTTTCAAAGCCATAAAAGAACTCCCCACCTTGGGAATGGGACAACATGTACATAGTTTGTTTGCAAGCATGTTAATTTGTAATAACATATCTCACCCAGATATTAAATGTGATGAAACAAAAGACATACTATCAGAAGAAATTATATATATACAGAGAAGGGCCCAACAAAATCCATGTGCAAATTTTTTCATCTTCCTGATTTAATGGTCTCAATTAATGTATTTATAACATATTTTTATTAATTATTGATGTTATTTATAACACTGTAATAAAGCAAAACTCCTGCTGTATTTGTACTAAAAACTATATACTTCACATTACATCTGCTACATCTTACTATGTATGTGTACATACAGAATTGAAGTACACAAAATACATCCCATTCTGTTATATAAAATACTAACTACAAAAAACAATTCTGTTCATATTTAAATAATAAATTACTTTGTATATTTAGTTCTAAAAACCTTCATAAAAAACTAGTAGATTTCATTAGATAACTACGGTTTTAGCAGTTTATGGATTTAGAAATTAAAATTTTTATAGGTATTTCACATATTTATACATAAGTTAAACACATAACAGTTGAGGCTACATTGTACTTAAAATTATTGTACATCATCCTCTCAAGTATCTATGTTTATATTTAATATAATTCATTATATCAAAATTTACAACAATTCTGTTCAAATAAAAATACAATAGTACATCAATAATTATAATATGTACTATTCAGTACAATAAATACACAGTTTCATTTAAAAATTATTCACATTACATTGCAAACTAAAGATTGTCATATAATTATCCGCTAATGCATTAATGACAATATTGCAGTACAAAGCATGACCGACATGAATAATAAGATGTTAATACAAAATGTATGAGTTTAAATTATACTGTAGGCCTCAGTAAAACAGTACAGCAGTTTCATATATCAATTTTGAATTCCTCCATAATGGATCCTACTAGGACAAATTGTTAATACGAACTTTCTCCTCAATAGAACCATGTATTGGTATAATGTTGCCTAATAATTAAGACTACATCACATAAATACTAATGTTCTAATTCTATGTATTTCTGATTCCACTTGAACTTATTATGTTTAATTTATAATAAACTGTTGTAATATCTTTATTAATACTCTTTCATACTGCTATTTAACAATATTCCATGACATTGTAGATTTGACAATCACAAATCAACAGATAAATACGTATGATATGAGAGAGATAGAACGAATCTTACAGAGCAATGGAAGGGAACTTAAATTATATCCTCCTATGCCACTTCTAGATTCATATTTTGATGCCACTCCAAATCATTTGGTTATAGAATAATTAAATTATAATAAATAATCACTTCTACAAGAGTACAACCGTTTACATGGTATGCTTACAGATGAACAGAAAGAGGTGATTTCTATCATTCTCTCTTCCCTATATAGAAATTTGGGTGGGTTATTCTTCTTTCATAATATGGAGGCACAAGGAAAACCTCATCTGGAAGTACTAAAATCATTGCTAAGAGCTCAGGGAATGACTGTACTTATTGTTGTATCGAGTGGAATAGCTTCACTACGACTTCCTAGTGGAAGAACAACACATTCTAAATTCCGTATTCTAATCCCCATTATGGAACAATTAGTTTGTAATATTCATCAAGGGAGTTACGTAGCAGAAGTTTTACAATTGACTAAGACTATCATTTGGATGAGGCATCTATGATTCATAAGTTCTATTTCGAAGCATTAGACCGAAATCTCAAGGACATTATGACTATAAAAAATGATAATGATCAGAATTTTCCGTTCGGTGGTTTGAAAGTTGTCTTGGGATGATATTTTAGGAAAATAATACCTTTTATACCTCGGGGAAACAGAAATGACATTGTATATGCAAGTTTTAAGTCATATTATCTTTAGAAACATTGTAGGGTGTTACCTCTTACAAAAAACAAGAGATTTTATTGTACTACTAGCAGTCATGGTGCGCCTCTGTTACATGACATTACTAAATAGACATTGGATATTGGTGAAGGTTGAATTGGAGAGCCTAACGATGGTGAAGCACTCATTAAAATTACGTCAGCATTTCTTCTTAGAGAGGGCGATAATTCCATGGCTGCAATCATCAACAATACATACCCGGGATTCTGTAGCAAACTTATAGACCAAAACAATCTGAAGGACCGTGCAATTTTAGCTCTGATCCGTGATTTCATACAAAAAGTAAATGAATATATGTTATCCCTCACTGGCTCTGAAAGCAAAGATTACTTCAGCTCAGACTCTATTTTCAATTCAAGTAATGATACAGACAGACCATAAAATATTTACAAATCTGACATGTTGAATGGTATAAATGTCTCTGGGTTACCTGCACACAAAATTACACAACAATTAGGTAATCCAATTATGTTACTACAAAATGTAGAACACTATTTTGGTTTGTGTAATGGAACCTAGATGGTAGTTACACACTTGGTTGAGCATGTTATTGGGGTCAACGTTTTAATTGGAAGTCATTCGGGATATTATGCATTCATTCCAAGATTATCTATGACTCACTGTGATGGAAGATGGCCTTTAAAACTATAAAGAAGAAAATATCCTTTGACTGTTTCTTATGTGATGACTATTAATAAAAGTAAGGTTCAATCATTGTCTTCAGTTGGGATTTATCTTTGCAAACCAGTATACTCTAATGGTTAATTATAGGATGCAGGGTCTAGGGTCACATCAGCTACTAGACTGAAAATGGTAGTAGATAGTAACACTAATGATTCCTCAAATTATACAGAAAATATTGTGTATGAGGAAATATTTCATAATCTATCCTAGGTAACATCTAAAATGATATTTATATACACTATTATGCTCTGGAGAATAAATATTTTTACATTAATGGATTTTTTACCTACTTAATATGATTTTTTTGAACACTGCATGCTTATATAGAGTCACAAATATGTCACGCTCAATAACTATGCTGAATTATATTATCCCAGACGATGATGAAACACTGCGAATACAAGTTTGTGTCTTGAAGCTGTGGTTCAATTCATCTTCTAAATACTACAATGAATTCGTTCCTGTTGATCTCATATTATGCGACATTCAAGTGATTTTTTTACAATAAGTAATTATATAATATTTCCACTCCTTTTCATATACACTCGGAATGTATATATATATATATGTATATAGATATGAATAGTTTCATCGTTCACTATAAACTATATTATTTCCCCATTAGCCAATATTTGACCATACTCTATGCAGGGAACCATGATTCAATGTACCATTATGAATCGTCAGCTTATCTCTAAGTACAAACAACTTTTGGGTGAGGGACTCTTCTATATTGTAAAAAATAACTAAATATGTTAAAACTATGTGAGTTACCTCAGAACTAGTCACCCATATTGAATCATTTTCACATACACAACGTATGTTAGTCCTAGTGAAGTACGACTACCGCTTTTTAGTTTTCAATTAACTTCATTCGATGACATCATTCACGAAAAAGTCACAGAAGAACATCTAATAGGTACATTTTCTTAATACCACATATTTAAATTTTCATTTAACAAAATATATTAAAATAATCTGTACAATTTCTTTTAATTTAGACTTATGTTATTCATAAGAAAACTATGTATCTCAATACATTGATTTAGAAGTTATTGGAGTTCTATGTTACTCAAATCCAATGAAATCAATGGTCACTTCCAACCATAGGATGGAGATTATTTTACAAGATGATAGATCCTTTTTTATTTTGAGTAATTGCATTATATTACTCCAACATGATACATTTACTCATTATTTCACTTGGTTTTTGTGTAGAGGGTTGAAGGTTACTTGCAGCTGATGGGGTAATTTTTCATTTGAAGTGTCACGTTACATGGAAAATAACACAGACCCCACAACTATTTTGATATTATAGATCGTCCGTGTGAAGATATTGACATGTATGGTTTCTATCTACAATTATTAATCTCAATCTTTCTACTATGTGATTTCAATATGTCTCTTGAACATAGATTTATATAATGCTGACATCAAACTCCTTTCATCCTCTGTTCATGTCACTAAAAGTGTGAATGTAACAAAGATTATTTACAAACAAAACTTTCAAGTAGTTGAAAACTTCAAAGGTGGGTAAAATTTTAACAACCATTACTTGTGTAGTACAATATTTTACTTATCTTTATGGTATAAATGAACGACAAACAAGATGTAACTGTTTACATCCATGTATGTTGTTCTGCATTAATCAGGCTTGGTGTGATAATAGCATCACCGTTACATGCTACATCACCATAAAATCCCAAACAAACAACAGATATACTGTATTGGAATAACAAGAAATACATTTTAAATGTCAAAACCTGTCAACAGGTCGGAAATATACCCTCATTTTTCTATTGTGATAATGAAAAATTATTAACTGTTTACTACTATCCTGTAATAAATTATATTTTTTCATGTAATAAATATATTGCAGGCTACAAGGTGCTTAACTGCGGCTACAGTTCAAAAAATTCAAATCACCCACAACTAGTTCTATGAATCATGCTAGTCATGCATGGAGAAAGTGATGATTATAGATGGAATCATTTGCTACATTTCCTGCAACTCCTCACCTATTACCATTACTCTGAGGTGAGATTGTATTCAATACTACATCTATTTATTTTTATCATTATGTTACCCTGTGGGTTCAGATGCACATTCCAAATGAGATTGAATGTGTAGTCATACTAACAATTGGAAAAGATTTAGAGTTCTGCTGCTGGTTATAGACAAGACAGACTCTTTTTCAGTTATGTTATTTGAGAAAACATTCATGCAATACATACAAAAAACAGGTGCGCAACTAAGAGCGGCATTGATACAGGTATATCAAATTCCATAAATCCTATCATTATAAAAAATTGAATATTTTAATTAACAGTGCATATGGATTTTTTTTATTAGGACGATGACGAGTTTGGTTTCCCTCAAGAATTTTGCTACATCAAAGACAAGAAATTTCTATTAGAAATTTAGGTGACAGAGTACAATATTAATAATCGTCATCGTCCATTTGAGAAAAATAGTTATAAAGTGGTTTATATGAATGATAATGACAAATTCATCAATCTTCTCACCGACGTATTAGAACTTAAACATGTAAGTCTGCATTTTTATCATATTATCTCATAAAACAGCAACTCAGAATACTTGACATTTTTCATCAATATTATATAGGCAGATCAAAGTAGTGGGTATTCTAGTGTAATCAGTGTGATTCATTATATGCAGGTAACAATGTATCAATTTCTATAATATGTATTTATGACTATGGAAATCATTCTAATGATATATTCCTTTTCACGTTTACACATATGATCATCAATCTGTTTGATATACTCCTGGTACTGTAAACATTGACACAAGATTATATACTACACCATTGAAAACATTATCTAATTAGGTATAAATATGATATATTTCCTTAATGCAAAAAGATATCCAGTAGTATAAGAAATAATGATGTTAACGTAAATTATTCTGATTAATAAATATTAAAAAATCATACATTTATTTCAAATTACAAATGTGTGCTGATAAGAAACACTATATTGTTTAAACACTTCTCTGAATTTCAATGATATCATCTTATGTACTCTATAGATTAAATGTTTCTAAGAAAAGCCTTTATGTAGAGAAATCTCTTGCGAGGTTTTGATATTGAGGATGGTGTGGACGAAAATGTTCAGACATCTCCAGACAGCCTCCCTACAAAATGTCAAACTACAGACATACAGAGCGTGCCGAAGGAATATATAAACAGGAAAACCGAAAAAACATACTGAAATCTCATAGTGGAAACAGATGGTAAACATACAACTTTAGTGACCAAATGAATCTCATTAATCTATTCATAATTAACAAATGTTGTACAATGTGTTACATTTTAGACTGTACAGAACGTTCAATTGAAATATTTTCTGCAACTCATTCAGTATTTTGATAGGATTACTATATACTATGTCATTGAGGAGACAATAGCACCATGAGCATTTCCTGTTTTCAACAAAATCAATCTTCTTTTTTAATTTTTTCATACAGTACATACATAATGCCTAGTTTGGTAGTTCATTTAGAGCATGTTTCTTCTATATGCATAGTTTTGTTCTTCTATATGGACAGTTTGGTTCTTCTATATGAACAGTTTGGTTTTTGTTCTATATGTAGAGTTTGGTTCTATATGCATATTTTAATATCTGCACATTTCAAAGTCATAAACATGCCCAGTTTGGTTCTATATGCACAGTTTAATATCTACATATTTCAAAGCCTTAAACATGTCCAGTTTGGTTCTATATGCACAATTTGGTTCTATAATGCCCAGTTTTGATCTATAATGCCCAATTTGGTTCTATAATTCCTAGTTTGATTCTATAATTCCCAGTTTTGTAGTTCATTTGGAGCATGTCCCTTCTATACAGACAGTTTGGTTCTATATGCATAGTTTAATATCTAATCATTTCAAAGACTTAAACATGACCAGCTTTTTTCTATCTGAACAATTTGGTTTTATAGTGCCCAGTTTGGTACTATAATGCCCAGTTTGGTTCTATAATGGCTATTTAGGTCATACATTTGGAGCATGTTTCTTCTATATGCACAGTATTGTTCTTCTATATGCACAGTTTAGTACTATATGCAGAGTTTGGTTTTCGTTCTATAAGCACAGTTTGGTTCTATATGCACAGTTTAATATCTGCACATTTCAAAGTCATAAACATGCACAGTTTTGTTTTATATGCACACTATGGTTCCTCTATGTGTTCAGTTTGGTTCTTCAATATGCACAGTTTGGTGGTTCATTTGGATCAAGTTTCAGTTTTTTTTCAACTATTTTGTAAGTCTATTAGGATGTACGAAATGCATTCAGTAACAACTATTCTTAATAGATGTTTCGATGATCAGAAAATTAATATACGTGGCTGTTTTTTATTCAATGGTTAATAATATTTAATTTTTTCATTCTTGATATTAGAGGTACTAACACAAACTCCCTACTATAGAATTTTATTTTGGCTATCCGTATTATTCCCATTTCCAAGGGCCTTTTTTACATTCATCATATTTTTGGTACAATATATTCCCAGTAGGTTTAAAAGGATTAAGATTTTTGATCCAGTAACTTCATTTACATAAAACACCCTCTTTATCTATTGATTGCTATCTATTTATGTTCACCATTGTACTTTGACATGCAGGTTGGGAAACTGTACGTGAAATAATCCAAAAACCTATTTCAGGTAGAATTTTCTTCTACTTTGAAAAATGTACTATTAGTTAATGAACATCAATATTTTCTATACATCACTATTACATTTCAATATGCACACATTTCCATATGAAATGATTAAGAGTTTTAAATGTGCAGATATTACATATAAAATGATTTTTAGCAAACAAGTATATATGTACAAAACATATTTTTTTTACCTTTCCCTTCTAATTTACTTCTGTCCCCAAAAATTTGGTAATTGATCCAATTTTGTATTCATGTTTCTATTTAAATTACATAATATGATCTTTTATTTTTTATATTTCATTCTGAACTCTTGTACTTAGTATTTCCACCTTTCGACCAATTGTTTTTACATTTGTATACTATACAAACCCTCCATTTTTTCTACCTATTATAATTCCCATTTCCTATTTCTATACATTAAAAACACTCCAACATTGTAATGTTTGAATCATTTATAATTTGTGATACTGTATTCTGGGGAAATTGGTCCAAAATTATAGAAATCATATGTTCTTTATACTATTCATGTCCAGAACAGTCAATTTTTTACAACAGTTTTTTTCATTGCTGGATTGGATTTTCATATTTCCATATTCGTTACAATTTATTAATCTACTTATGGGTTTTCATATGTAGAGTGAATTCGTTGGACAATGATGAATCATTAATAATTATTATCACAACAATTTGATCTTGCAAACGTTGTAACTTCATTTAGTTGGAGAACTTCTACATTAGAAACCTCTAGTTCATTTTTTAATATATCCACTCCTATAATATATTTTTATTTCACATCAAATTATAATAAATTTAGTACTCTTTCTATGGAGCATGTTCACCATACTGGTTTGTTGAACCCTGTGATGACGTGTTCTGAAATGGAGCATAGGTGTTGACCCACTACGGAAATCAAGCAGGACATGAATTCATTTGAAAACGATGTGAAGCCTCCCTGAAAATTTAGAAGTTGCTTTTTTATATATCCTTCATTGTTTCAAGTAAATTTTTATTGTGTCCATAATTTATCTTATCCTATTTCATGACTTTGATAAAATACATTGGGATTAAAATATATTAAATATTAATATTGGTGGGTTACATTAACTAACAAAATTATCTTTACAAATAATAACCATTATTTCAACATGTCGTGCGTACGCACGGGAGATTACTAGTTGTTTTCTGAATCAAAAAATTTTAACTGGTTATAAAATGATTCATGGTAATTGGGATAAAAAATTGATGTTAAAAATGATGTTAATTTTTTTTATTTAATGCAATGGTGCGTCATGTTGAACATTTTTCTAAAGGGTTTATTAATATCGAACCTTGATATGTATTTGTGAATAATGAGATGCGGGTGTTGGGAAGATTCATGTCCTCTATTAGTGGCCAGACTACTATCTAGTCCCATATTAAAAGAGTGAGATTTTAGAGGTAATTTGACATGTTATGTAGTTGTTCTATGGTTTTTAAGAAAAATCTCCACAAATAAGGGATATTTGTGTTAGAATGACTGTACACATACTCGATATATTGGTGTTGGACTGAATCTCCAAGTAATTATCATAATGATGCATGATTAATTATCTAGGAATCTATAAAATGGTAACTGAAAAAAATACAGCAATGTAACACAATAGAATTTAAGATTAACTAAAATTAAATCCCAACTAAATTAAATATATAAAAATATGATACTTGTTTATATTTCGGCATGGATGAAGCAGGTATGATTGGATAGGGTATCACCATGAACGAGAGGGAAAATGCAGTTAATTAAATATTATTAAAATTTGATCCTTGTTTATATTTATTGACATATTTATTATCCATTATACTTGTTCATACACTGATATTGAGTAGACACTTTTTATAAGACATTGGTACTAGCCTACTATGTTTTACTCACACGCTACTCTGGTTGTCTATTAGTATATGTGTAGACATGTAGTTTGCTAGTTACTATAATAGAAAGTACCTTATGATATATGGATGAGTTGTTAATTATGATCGAAAATAGATGAGGGATCTAGACATGATGTTGAGACATTATTTTCGGAGGTATCAATTTATCTATATTTTTTTATTATATTTGAAACATGGCACATATGTGGAACGTCATGACCACTACATTTGTGTATATTCATTGTCTTTTTTGGGATTATTAATGTGATTATTATTATTTATAGTTTATTGACTATTTTTATTTCAGCTATTTGGATTTTTATTTACGATGTTGAAATAAATTTATAAATAGGTTATAGTCTCCCCACATGACATATTACATTGTCACATATAATGATTGGATTATAACTTATAGTGAGACGTGCATCAATTAACATACAAAATTGAATCAATAGACTAGTAATTGATTCAAATGTTGGAACATTATAAATTATAAAACTTATATGAATTGAGTATGAAAAAATTTATAATTTTTTAGTCCTCATAATAAATAATATATAATAAGTTTTACTAAATTTTTGTTCATAATGATTATTATAGTGACTAAAATAGTTTCCACAGTTCATATTAATATAGGTGTTTTCACACTACATGAACCTATGTTAATATTCTTATTCAATAAAAAATGGGAATTTATTTCAAAAACATGATTTAATATTAAAAATTTGTTGTTATTCATTATCTACTAATGATCATTTATTTTTATTTCTAGATAATTAATTAACTATGTATGTGAATAAAAATACTACTTACCCTGACGAAAACTAAAAAGGTAATATTAATGGATCATAGAGATAATTAAATGAGATTCCTAAAATGGGTATTTTTTTAGGTTTTCATTGACCATATCCTCCCACCAAACCATTTTTTCAATTTTCAGTCAGTTGGTATTATATTTCATTTCCATTAATAAATTTTTTTAGGTGTTCAAGAAAATGACACTCCTCAATTATAACAATACACAAACTCCACTCACCTTTTCACACATATTAATACATTTTTCTATTCCATATCCTTTAAATAAAAATCATAAATTACATTATAAATGTTCTATAACTTATTTGATTACCAATATATAATCCTTATTTTCATTAATATGATTGCCAAAAAAGGATGTTCAAATCAAAGGTAATTATGTTAACTATACTCATTCATTTAATTTCCACCCATACTAAATTAAAACCCCCTTTAACAATTTATATATAATAAAAATAATAATTTTAATATTACTAGATTTTACTATGTCAATGAGAAAACATATATACATCTCATATTGAATCAACTGGGAAATAAAAATGTCAATAATTTGTACGGTGGACAACCACTTCAAAAAACATTATATTTTGTCTTATATCACCGTAATGCAACATTGGATATAATTATTAATTTTTAAAAAATATATAATATTTATGAAATAGTTATAATTTGGGAATTATAATTTCAAATATACCTATTTAACTTCAATTACTTTTAAGAACTAAAACATCTCTCAAGTGTACATGTGGACCACCACATCTATGAAGCAATGCGATATATTTTTCAATATATATATACATGGTTGGTAACAATAATTAATTTAATTAATTTTAAATATATATATAACATATCAATTATTTCTAAAATGATTATTCAGATTAATATTTATTTCATTCCATCCGTTGAAAAATGGAAACACTGTTTTTTTATCATAAGTACAACCTACCATATCCATGAATAGAGTCATTCATTTTTCTTCTATATAAAACACTTATGGTTAACAATAAATATCTAAATAATTAAAATATTTGAAATTTATTTCATTATAAATAACTTTTATATAATGGTAAAGAAATAAATTAAGAAGGACGAAAGCTACTCACACTAAATATACATGAAAAAAATGTTGTTATTACCTTAAATAGTGATTTTAACAATTAATTGTCAATCAATGGTTGATAAAAGGATATAAATAAGTCATATTTGGTATTAAATATATTATTATTGTTATATAAAAAATTTATAATAAAAATTATTTATATATTAAACAAGAGTTTGTATTTTTTTATTATGTATGTCGAGGTTTGAGGTACGAGATTTTCATCTCACTACTGTTTTTGGGGGACACATTCCATATTCACCTCTTTTTCTTTTGTGTGGTGTATATAATATAAAATAATATATTTTATTATTATTCTTATATATATTATTTAATATAAATCTATATATAATTTTATTTCTTACATGGGTTATACTTTTGAAATGTTACCATTGTGGTAAGGTTATTATGATAAAATCATATTGTTTGTTGAGATTGTTTATGATTATGCTTCTACTGATAATTTTTTATGATATATGACTAATTTCACTCACATAAAATATTATACAATATAAATTTCTTGAAATTACATATTTTTCCTTTATTTTCCCCTTCTGATGAAATAAATTGTATAAACAATTTATGGTAAAATGACATTATTCCTCTCTTTGGTGAGAACTATATTTTATTCCATATACATGTTTTCAATAAAGTGTTTAAAATATTATTATAAATAAAATAATAATTTAAATTGTGTTGTAAATATTATTTACGTTATTACAAAATGTATTGAATAAAAACAAAATTGATTCAATCTGAAGGAAACTCGCATCCTTTTAAAAAATTATTGAATGTGTTATTTATTTTATTATCCATAGAATAACAAAACATTTTTCCATAATGAATGTTAAAGAATTTAAATATTAATTGAATTTTTTATTTTTTTAATTACCTAGAAAATTATTTTGAAATTATTTAGTGATGTTTTTTAAAACTCATTTTCAGTGGGAAAATTCGTTTTTTAAAATATGTTTTATGTTTCATAGAATGATATTTATATTCGTAAATGTATAAATCATTCATTATTTCTTATATTATAATGAGGATATTATCCTAGTGTATAATAATAATTATTTAATTTAATTGTTTATTCATATGAAATGGTGATGAATTGTGTATGAAATCTTGTTTTCATATATGGGTTTTGTTATGATGAAATGTTGAAATTTTTATGAAACTCATTCCTTTTTAGTGAGTTATAATTACACTAATTTTTTATAGTTTATAAAAATGTATATTATTATGTAATAATTTTTCCTTTAAAAGCCTCCAATTAATTAGGGATAGATGGATAAATCATGATTTTATAATTTTATTAATGAACTTCATATAAATATAACAATGTTATATATTTACCTAAACTTGGTTGGATCTAAATCTACAGATTATACACAATAGGGGGAGAATTGTGTCGTTTTAAATTTTTCATTAACTCTTTAATTGAACGTGTTTTGTCCTCTAAGTATTATAAGATTTGATCGTGCAGAAGAAATAAATAAAAACAAGAACACAAATATATTTAGTGGTTTGGGGAACATAAGGCCCCTAGTCCACTCCACCAATGCTCAACTCCACGAGCTTGGTGATTTTCACTATCTCATCCTCAATTCAACAGACCGATCCACAACTGAGTACATGAAGTTGACACCTTTACAATATTCAGGCTCACAAAGCCTTTTGGTTCAAACATGAGCTGACATAGCTTAAAACAAGAAGCTGGTTACTCAAGAATAAAATGAATTTCAGAAAAAAGTTTTCCAGTTGATCTTCACAATTGAAACAAAATGCAATTGACAACAGATGGATCATTGTCTCTAGAAATATTTATTTTCAATTTGAAGCAGTTCTGAGTAGATCCAGTTGCAACAGATATAGAAGTATAGTTCACATCTTCAGCAGTAGTAGATCCACATTAGATATTTGATGCAGAATAGGTGAATCTTCTATCGAGTTCCTTCTTCTTATACAATTAGAGCTTTGACGCTCCCTTTTGAATCAGCAGATCAATCATGAATTTCTATAGTCTTTATTTTCCACCATTTTAATAATAGATCAAACACAATACACACATTTACCTGGTGTTTCAGAGAGAACATATATATAAAAGCTGAGAATATCTCCTGCACATTTAGATCCATAAAAGTCAACTTTTGACTAACAATATTCAAAATTTTGAATTTAAAGAGATGTCGTAACTTCCCTTAAGACTCGGCATAAAATGCTGCTTTTAATTCGATCTTAAATCCATTGATAAAATGACCTTGAATGAGTCAAAGTCATATTTTATATACGACATTAAATCTGGCTTGAAATCTGCCCAATAATCAGCTTGCAGATCGCTACATAAAAATATCGTCTGTCAAAATTTTAGACGCCAAACGTAAGGTTGATTATGTGGCCTCCAAACGTAGAGTTGACAACATAGTCTTCAAACGTAAGGTTAAACATAAAAGTAGTGTTGATCATCCATACATTTTCTTCAACTTTCAAACATATGAAAAAAATCCATACTTTTACTTGATCCATACTTTTCTAAGAACGTATGGTTGTTTAAAATGTAAGGTTGGTGAACCATACTTTTGAGAAAAAAACGTAACGTTTAATATTTATGTACGGTTCTCTTTCCTTACTTTTCTGATAACCAAAACGTAATGTTCCTTCCTAACGTAAGGTTTTTCTTCCATACTTTTCTGAAAATGTATGGTTGTTTAACCATAATTTTCTCTTATCTTAAAAAGTATACACGCTTTTCATCCTTATGCTATGTTTATCCACATAGGGTATGAACAGTGATTCCAGAACGCACTAAATCAGATTTCGCGCTACATTTATTCGCGTAAGGTATGAACAGTGATTTCCAGAACGCACTAAAGTAGATTCCGCATATGTAATAGATTCTCGTTATTTCAAGAGTAAAATAAATTAATAAATTCCTGCAGAATACTAAATAAAATCATTAGAAAATAATTAATGATATTTGTGAGCATTAAAATTATCGTAAAGAGACAGAGTATTAATTTCAATAATCTCTCCCTTTAAATAACATTAATATGTATTGTTGAAAACAATAATTTGTTAAACAATCTCCCCCTTTTTGATGATCACGAAACACATAAAATAATAAAATTATTTAAACAAATTAACTTTCAAAATTAGTTACATAATGTTTTAGAATATTGAGAGGATGAAAAAAATTTGAATTTTAGCAAAATTTCTCTTTTTGAATAACCTTTATAATAAACAATAAATATACAGAAAACTATTGAAATAATGTTTTTTAAAATAAAATTTCATGGTTATCCAAATTTCTCCATTAATTATCCCCTAAATAAAATGTTGATGTTTATCCAAATTCTCCCCCTTTTGTGATATAAAAAAGAATGAAAAATCATGGATTTTAACACATTTAATGTTGCACTGAACTATAGGTAAATTACTATTATCAAATGACTGTCAATAATTAAATCTGGAGTACTGGCATATCAAATATAATGTCCGTAAATAAAATATAGAAAAAAACATATAAATAATGAAAGAAATTTTCATTGAAAAATAGCAGTATATACATGACAATGATATACACATGAATCAAGGTTTGGGTAAGATAAGCAACAAGTTCTATCTCTTCTGGATTGTAGAATTGATTTATGTGAACTGTTCCTGAAGTCTCATCATCATCATATCTCCAAGTTTGATAATGAGCTCTTTGTTCTCTTGAGTCATATGAATATCCTCCTTTAAATTGACTCTGAAAAACTCATGCATCCTTTCCTCTTTTTCAACAAACACTGACAGCTTCTCTAATAACTGATTTAATAGGATTCTAACCGATGGCTCACTAGATGTCAGTTGATCAACTAGAAACATCTTGTTGTCCAGCAACACTGATAAAGGAGCACTATTAAATTTAAGATCTTGTAACATGTCATTCATGTTGCTCATCGCGGCTTTGATAGCTTCAATCCTTCTAATTAAATCAGGTGAAGTACCTGATCCACTAACATCATTATTTGCAACTGATGCAAATTGGTTCTCCATAAATGACTTCAGATATGATAAATCCGAATTCATAACCATTTCAGATTTCAATTGAGCAACTACAGGCAGCATATCCTCTTTAAATATTTCATCTTCTTTCTTTGAGAATGTACACTCCTTTTGATTTGGAAATTTCAAATGTTCTAAGTCTAAGGCATTTCTCAGAATGACATTCTAAGATTCCAACTGATATACTTTTCTGTACAGTTCATCAATTTCTTCTTTCCTTGAATCAGATGCACCCTGTGATTAATTCATATTCACATGCTCTGATTGATGCAGCAGTACCAAAGGTAATTATTCAGCATCATATTTTTCTTTTTCTCTGTCCTCGGATGGTTGGTCCACATATTTTTCCTTAGAGTTTTCAAACTCCTCCATATAAGAATCCTCTTGAAGTACCTCTGTGTGGGATTCAGAAGGATGCTCACCAAAAACATCAGCATCTTGGACTTCCATTGGGTTTTCAAGAACAATATCTTCAGTAGTTTTCTGAGGTCTGGCCACTTCTTCACCAGGTACTGCCTCCATCTCTTGTTCCTGTTGAAGTGCAACTTCAACTTCAACTATAATCTGTTCCTGATTCTACCTTTTATCTTATTCTTGATCTCCAGATCCCTTTACTTGTGTTTTCCATTCACAAATATCTTCCGTGATCTTATCAACAAGAGGCTCTCTTACAAAAGTATAAGAAAATAAAGCATCTATTATTGTTTCCAAAGTAGGGGATGTAACTTCCTCATTAACATGTCTATTTTTTTTGATTGAAGTCCCTCCTGACTTCTGTCTTCCTCAACATCTTCCACTTCAAAGTGAATCCTTCTTGCTACATTGCTGACTCTGGATTTAGCTTGTCCTTTCTTGGACTTACAAGGTTGAGCCTGAGCACTTTCTAACTCTTCCTCTGCTCTTACTAGAAAATGTTTTCCTTAAATTGTGCTCCGGAAATATCCAAACATCCTTAATGTTTCAGCATTAAATGTATTACTGTGATGATAGATTAATTTGGCATCCACTAATCTCACCATGTATTTCTTAAACAGTAGTTTAGAAATAAATCGACCGAAAGGATAGAAGTTCATCCGAGCATCGCTTTGAAAGAAGTAATTGATATACCTTATCATGTACCTTGGGATGTTTAACATAATATATCTTAACAAAAGAAAACATATATACATATCAGGGTACAAAATCTTTTCCATTTCCTCTAATATTGGGTTATTCCAGTCTGAATAAATTTGACCAAAAGTTTCTGATCAGGCTCCAAATCCTTGATTAACAATTTCTTTATAGTCTTAGTACCAAAAAAACAACCTGATGTCTTTAGTTTTATGCATAGAATCTTCAATATTTTTCAAATCGAAGTGAAAAACTCCCTCATGAGGGCGGTTGAGAATCTGACCAATCTCTACTGATGAGATTGAGAAATCCATATCCACTATCTTAGCCATCATACTATCCTCAGAATCCCCCAAGATAAACTATACAGATTTTATGAAGTAACTATGTTCTACTTCATAAAGAAATTTCCATATTTTCACTGTTTAACATATGTTCAAGATTCTGAAACAACAATTCTTGCTTCAACAGTAGATTTGTTTGAAATAACTAGTCATGATTGATTACCTTGCCCTGTAAGATTTCTCTTCCCTCGGAGTGTTGTCTTTTGTTATTTCTTGGATCAGCTTCACTGGATCTTTTAGTTCTTACCATCTATGCGAGAATCTCTGAATGTTTTAAGGTTAGTGTTTTAGAGTTTCGACGATTAGGGTTTAGAAGCAGAAGTGTTATTTTCGGATTTCGAAAGGGTTTCAATAGAAGTGAAATGGTTTAGAAGTCGAAAAGGCCCTTCCAGTCTTGATTCCCATGTAATCACTAATCATTACATATATTTAAAACAAATATAATTTTTTTATGGAAAAAATAATCTTCAACAGTATTCAAAAAATAAAATAAAATTTTAAAAAATAAATAAAAGTAAATAAAAAAAATTATTTAAAATTACATAAACCTAGATCCCCCTTAATAAAATCAAACATCGCAGTGGGAAGTTGTTTAGTAAAAATATCTGCTAATTGAATTTCTGTATTTATAAATTCTAAAAATATATCCTTTTTAATAACATGATATCTGAAAAAGTGATGCTTTATATCAATGTGATTAGTTCTAGAATGAATTATAGGTTTTTTTAAAATATTAATTGAACTTGTATTATCAAATAAAATATGTGTATTATTAAAATTCATTCCAAATTCCATAAGTGTGTTTTTCATCCAAAACACTTGTGCACAATAACTGCCAGCAGAAACATATTCTGCCTCAGTTGTTGATAGGGCAACTGAATGTTGTTTCTTACTAGACCATGATATTAAAGACTTTCCTAAAAAGTGACATGTACATGATGTGTCATTTCTATCTAATCTACAACTTCCAAAGTCAGCATCTAAATATGAAATCAAATTAAAATCACAGGTTTTAAGATAAAGAAGTGATTGAAAAACAGTTCCTTTTAAATAACTAATAGTTCTTTTAAAATAAGTTAGATGAGATTCTTTAGGATTTTATTGAAATCTAGCACAAAGATATACTGAATACATTATATCTGTCCTGCTAGCAGTAATTTATAACAATCTACCACTCATACCTCTATATAACTTGTTTTCAACTGATTTCCCAGTTTCATCCAAATCATGTTCTATATTACTACACATAGGAGTTGTAAATGGCTTGTTGTTTTCATGTCCAAATTTCTTAAGTATATCAGAAATGAATTTTCTTTGATTTAAAACATTTCCAAAATCTTTTTGAAATATTTGAATACCCAAAAAGAAATTTAATTCTCCCATCATACTCATTTCAAATTCTTCTTTCATTAATTATGAAAATTCATGATAATGAGTTTTATTAGTTGACCAAAATATTACACCATCAACAAAAATTTGAACCAATAAAACATTATTTTTCACAGTTTTCTTAAAGAGTGTTGGGTCTATCATTTCAACAGTAAAATAATTTTTCAAAAGAAAAGAACTTAATCATTCATACCAAGCTCTAGGTGATCGTTTAAGGCCATAAAGAGATGTAGTATGATTAAAAACAGAATCGGGTTTTTTAGAGTTTTCAAAACCATGAGGTTTCTCAATATAATCTTCCTACATTAAATAACCATTTAAAAACGCATATTTAACATCCATCTAAAATAATTTAAAATTCATATAAGATGCATAGGCCAAAAAGATTATAATGGCTTCTAAACTAGCTACATGTGAAAAATTCTCATCATAATCTATTCCTTCTTCTTGATTGTATCCTTTAGCTACTAATATTTATTTATTTCTAGTTATTGTGCCTTGGTCATCCTGTATATTTCTAAAGACCCATTTGGTTCCTATTACAGGATAATTCTTAGGTCTTTCAACTAATTACCCAACTTCATTTCTTTTAAACTGGTTTAATTAATATTGCATTTCTATTACCCAGCTTTCATCATCTAAAGATTCTTCTATAGACTTGGTTTCTTGTTGAGATAAGAATGCAAAGAATTCCACTTGTTATCCTATGTTTTTTCTAGTTTGAACAGTAGTTTCTAGATCACCCTTTACAGATTCAAAAGGGTGATTCTTTAGGGTTCTAGAATGTCTGTAATATATTTAAATGTTATTCAGTATCATTTTCCCCTAAACTGGACTGAATTTATTTTATATCATTTTCAAAATCATTCAGTATGTTCTCAAGTCTCATGTTATCATTAGAGTCAATTTCATCCATTTGATCAGTCCTTTTCCCAAAGTGATCATATTCATCAAATTTGACATGAACTGATTATTCAACAATACCTGACTTCTTATTATAAACTATATAAGCTTTGGAGGTAGCTGAATATCCTAAGAAAATACCTTCATTAGATTTTGGATCGAAATTACCAAAATTCTCTTTGGTTTTCAAGTTGAAAACCTTGCATCCAAAAACATTAATGTAATTTACTTTAGGTTTTATGTTATTCCGTTGTTCATAGGGTGTCTTTTTCAAAATAGGTCAAATTAAAACTCTATTAATTATATAGAAAGCTATATTCACAGGTTCTGCCAAGAATTATATAGGTATGCTATATTCATTTAACAATGTTCTAGAAATTTCTTGAATTTTTCTATTTCTCCTTTCTACTATCCCATTCTATTGAGGTTTTCATGGTGGAGAAAAGGTATGTTTAATACCCATTTTTGAGCAAAAGGAATTAAATTCTAGATTATCAAATTCTCCACCATGATCACTTCTCAATGAGATTATATTGAATCCTTTTTCATTTTGAACAGATTTGCAAAAACATTCAAATAAAGTAAAATCATCATTTTTAAATTTTAAAAGGTAAATCCATGTAAATATAGAATAGACATCAAGTAAAACATATAAATATAATTTTACTGCTAAGATTGATACTCTTGAGGGTCCAAACAAATCTATATGAATATGTTCTAGAGGTTTAGATGTAGAAACCTTATTAACAGATTTGAAGGATGATTTGTGTTGCTCGCCAAGTTGACATGCATCACAAAATCAATAACTTTCAAATTTGAGACAAGGTAAATACGAAACTAAATGTTTCATGGAAAAATTATGTAAAACATATATGTTACAATTTCCAAGTCTCCTATGCCAGTTCCAGGATTCACATACTTTATAAGTCAAGCAGTTTACTTGTTGTTTACACAAGGAATTTAAATCCAAAGTATAGACATTTTCCGTTCATGGTGCTTTAAATTTTAACAGTTTATATTTAGAAATAGTAAAATAATTATTACTAAAATAAACAGTATATCCATCATCACATAGTTGAGAGATACTTATCAGGTTGTGTTTTAATCCTTGTACCTAAAGTAATTTGTTGATTGAGACTGTTTTTGGTTCTCCAACACTTCCAATGCCAATGATTTTTTCCTTTGTCATTGTCACCAAATGTGACAAGTCCTCTTTCCTTGTGAGTGAGTGAAGAAAAATTCAATGAGTTTCCACTCATATGTCTTGAGCAGCCAATGTCCATGAACTAGATATATTTTCTTTTCTGGTAGCCAGCTACCTGCAAAGACATTCAAACAAATTGATTTGGTGCCCATATTTTGTTGGGTCCAGGGGTGTTAGCTATCAATCATCTAGGTATCCTGATTTTCTTTGTTATTTTAAAATCAGTTGAATCATATAAGTCTTTTGAAACATAGGATTTCTTAATACGACAAATTTGAGGTTTTGTTAAGAAATAGTTTATAGCTATATGTGCCTTTATCCCAAAAAAGTAACAATTAACCTTTTTAGAGCTAGGAATAAAATAATTTTTATATAACATAGGTTTTTCTCCTTTACTGATAATTCCAAATCTCTCCTTTTTAATGACATTTTTTTCAATTATTTTATTTAATTAATTCTCTCCTTTAGTAAAAACCAATGCTGCATGTTTGTAAGATTCTACTTCATTCTGCAGTGTTCTTATTCTTGATTCAAAATTAATATAGTTAGTGTTAATCAAATTGTATTTATCAGTTAATTCCTTATATTATTTCAGTATTGTATCTCTTTCCTATGAAATGGATTTATGTTTATTTTTTAGTGACTTGTGTTTTTTAAGTAGTGAGTCATATCTTTCTTCAAGCATATTGCAGTAGGTTTCAAGTTTTTCATTTGTATAGCTTGATTCCAAATTTGATTCGTTGTTTGAGTCAGAGGAGTAATATGAGTGTATCTCATCAGTTTCTTCCATAAAACACAAGTTTTCTTTTAGATTTACTTCTTCTGTATCTGAGCTAGATTCAGGAGAGATACTGGAGTCTTTAGATACACTTCATGTGGATTTCATAGCTTTCTTTTCATTCTACTCATAGTCATTTCTTTTGATGAATTTCTTCTTCTTCTCATCCTTTAATTGTGGGAAATCTGGTCTGATACATCCCATATTCTTGAATTCATAGAATATTACTTCTTTATCATCTCTCTTAAATGATTCTTTGACGCCACTTCTCTTGTTGTAGAATATACTAAATTTCCTAGCTAGCTGAGCCAACTCTTCATCTGAGTTTGATGAGTCAGAGCTCTCTAATTTAGCTTTGTCTTCTATGTTCTTCAGCATTCAATTGTTTTGTTGTGAAGTTACTTTCAAGGTAGTATATTCTCTTTTGATAAGCACTTTATGTTCATTAGCCTCATATTTCATTTCAGCTTCATACATCATCAGTGTACCAATCAGCTCTCTCATGGTTAGATTTTTGACTGGTGTTGATTGTCTGATTGTAACAGAGATACCATTCCATAGAGTAGGGAGTACCCTCAGAACATTTAAGGCTTGATCAACATGCTTGATAGGTTCTCCTAGAGCTATTATATTATTGAAAATTTCTGTCAATCTCTCATTCATTTGGTTAATGCTTTCACCTTTAAACGTTTTGAAAGTAACAAATTTCAGTTTTGCATTTCCATATCTCATTTGTCTCACATTGTTTGTTCCTTCATATGGAAAGACTATTGTTTGCCACATCTCATATGATGTCGGGCACTGAGATACTCTATTAAAACCATCGGGTTCTAGGCCGCAGATAATTTCATTCACAACCTTCGAATTCATATCGTACTCTGCCTCTATAGCAGCATTCCATGTCTCATGATTTTTCGGAATTTCGTAAAGAGTCAGAATCTTTGAATACACATTATATCAGAGGTTTTTTAGATATATAATCATGCATGATTTGAAGCCACCATAGTTTTCTTCATTAAAATATGGTGCTCTGACCATTGCCATCCCTTATCTTGTATCAGCCATGAAGCTATGTTGTATAATCATTAAATACTTCTATCATGCTAAGGCTCTATCAGAAGCTCCACCTCTGATACCAATTTTTGGATCTGAATATTTAGATTATACACAAGAGGGGGGGTGAATTGTGTCTTTTGCAATTTTTTGTTAACTCTTTGATTGAACGAGTTATGTCGTATATGCTTTATCAAATTTGATCGTGCAGTGTAAATATGAAATAACAAGAACACACACATGTATAGTGGTTCGGGGAACAGAAGGCCCCTGGTCCACTCCACCAACGCTCAACTCCACGAGCTTGGTGATTTTCACTATCTGGTACACTTTTCAACAGACCGGTCCACAACTGAGTACAAGCAGTTGACACCTTTACAATATTCAGTCTTACAAAGCCTTTTGGTTCAAACAAGAACCTTCAAAGCTTAGAACGATAAGCTGGTTACTCAAGAATAAAGAAGAATTTCAG
Source organism: Viscum album (assembly GCA_963277665.1). NCBI lineage: Eukaryota > Viridiplantae > Streptophyta > Magnoliopsida > Santalales > Viscaceae > Viscum > Viscum album. Next base: position 1,720,774,487 of record OY728130.1, read on the forward strand.
AAAGAAGTTTTCCAGTTGATCTTCAAAATTGCAACAGAATGCAATTGATAGCAGATGGATCGTCATCTCTAGAAATATTGATTTTCATGTCGAAGAAGTTCTGAGTCAAACCAATTGCAAAAGATATAGATATATAGATCAAAACTTTAGCAGTAATAGATCAATAGTTGATATAAGATGTAGAACAGTTGAGTCTTATATCAAGTTTCAACTTCTTAAACAATTAGTGCATTGACGCTCCCTTTTGAATCAGCAGATCAATCTTGAATTTCTGCAGTATCTTTTTCCCACCATTTTAATAATAGACCGATCCCCATACACACATGTTACTGGTGTTTCAGAGAGAACATATATAAAAAATCTGAGCATATATCATGCACATTTAGATCAATAAAAGGCTCCTTCTAACTCGCGATATTAAAAAATTTGAATTTACAGAGAAGTCGTAACATACCTTAATACTTGACATAAAAAGATCCTTTTAATTCGATCTTAAATCCATTGATAAAACGGCCTTGAATCAGTCAAAGTCGTATTTTAAAAACGACTTTAAATCCAGCTTGAAATCCTCCCAATAATCATCTTGCTAATCGCTGCATAAAAATATCGTCTATCAAAATTTCTGACACCAAACGTAAGGTTGATGACATGGCCTCCAAATGTAGAGTTGAAAACATAGTCTTCAAAATTAATGTTGAACATAAACGTAGGTTTGATCATCCATACTTTTTCTTCGACTTTCAAACGTATAGTAAAAGATCCATACATTTACTTGATATATACTTTTCTAAGAACATATGGTTGTTTACAAAAGTAAGGATAATGAACCATACTTTTGAGAAGCAAACATAATGTTTAGTATCTACGTACGGTTCTCCTTCCATACTTTGCTGATAATAAAAATGTAAGGTTCTTCTTCAATACTTTGCTGAAAACGTATGATTTCTTAACCATAATTTTCTCTTATCTAACAATGTATACACATTGTTCATCCTTAAGCTACTTTTTATCCACGTTGGGTATGAATAGTGATTCCAGAACGCACTAAAGCATATTTCACGCTACAATTATCCACGTAAGGTATGAACAGCTATTCCAAAATGCACTAAATTAGATTCCGCATAAGTAATAAATTCTCGTTATTTCAAGAGAAAAATAAATTAATAAATTCTTGTAGAATACTAAATAAAATCATTAGAAAATAATTAAGTGTATTTTTGGGCATCAAAATTATCATAAAGAGACAGAGTATTATTTTCAAAAATCTCCCCCTTTAAATAACATTAATATGTACTGTTGAAAACAATACTTTTCTCAATAGAATCATGTCTATATGTTTATGTGTGGACCTCGTTTCTTGTCCATAAGGTTATGTATAGAACAAGATTCATGTTCATAATATTATGTGTAGTCCTAGTTTTATGTACATAATGTTATTGATGGACCTTGTTTTTTGTCATTAGGATATGTGTGGACCTGGTTTCCTATTAATAAGGTTATGTGTGGACATAATATCATGTCTATATCATTTTGTTTATCAATTGTTTCATGTGAAAATTTTTATGAAACACCATAATATCGTGTCTTAAATTTATTGAGTGAGCATATTTGTATTTTTATAGGATAACAATGTTATAACATCCATTTTATACACATTGGTTTGTCTTTGTTTTTTTATAATATATTATATTCATATATTTTAATTATGTTTCATGGATTATAAACTACCAATATTGATTCAATGACTCAGGGTTATGGTTTTTTATTATGTTGGTTATGATTATAAAATGATATGATCATGTTTTATTATAGTTATGCCATTTTTCTGTTCATATGAGTATTGATATCTCTCTTTATTAACCAAATTTATCATATAAACTCATCAATACTCATGTTTAATTTCCATAGGTCATGAATAAAGGTTAAATAAACTATATGTATATGAAGAACATATTTACAAGAGAGGTTGAAAATATTCCATGAAATAATATTATTTTTTATAATGTCTATAAAGACAGTAATTATTTATGATAACAAGTTATATATTGGAAAGAATTTCAGAATATTCCTAAAATATGTGTTCTTATTTTTTTAATAAAATACTCTGTCTCTATAGTACCTCTAGTGAGACTAGTTGAGAGATATTAGCCGATTATAGACTAGGCACACAAAAATTGACCAACATATACTTTTTCCAGAGTATATATAGGACATTATCATGGGATTTTTATGGATTATCTATGATTTATCCATATACATTATTATTTCATTATTATTCATTTTGATTCCTTGTTACATGTTCAACTATTTCATCACCTTTTTATAATGTTAACAATAAGTTCATTACTAATTAGTGTGGTTTTGTTTTTTTCATGTTCATACATCATGATTCACAGTTTTTACCTCTTATATGGTTGAAAATTTCATTTGGAAGTTTTATATTAATATTGTATTTTAAAATAAAATCTAATTCCATTGGCCATAGGTTATGGTTTGGGATTTAAATTAAAAATTATATTTCAAAGGTAATTCATTAAAATATGTTTTTAAAAAATTACGAGAAATGTGACATTTAAATTATTATATTTAAACAAGTTTTTTGACAATTTATTGATAAAAGAAATATTTCACTATCTTTATTACTTAATAGGTTTATTACGCTCACACCATTATAAAAAAACATGATTTATAATGTCATATTGTGTTTTTTTGGCTTCATGTTCAAGATCTCGAGAATATCTATCATAGGGAAATATCTTCATAGAATGATCATGGAATTGTTCATTGTTGAGGTTTGATTATAATTTTACATTCACATTGGATTAATAGTCTAGTTTTTTATCATTTTTATTTTTTGGGTTTTTTATTTTCCATGTAATGATCTCTATATCATGGCCATTAATTTCATTCAATGTTTGAATATTTTAATTTGATTTGTTTTAGTATTCCATTTTTCATATTTTTGTATATTATCATTAATATGTCTACTTATTTTTCATTTTCATGTTAATCCATTTTTTATACAGACCATGTTGTATTTTTTATAGATACATTCATCTTGATATTTATTGTTAATTTGGAAAAAATATTCCTATTGTGCTACATATGAAACCCCATAACTAGTTTCCATCTAAGGGAGATTGAGAAAAACCCCTAAATATATAATAATATAGATTTGGTGAATAGTATATAGTTTTTTCCATGGTTGGATTGGAACAAAATTTCATTAATGATTGTGTTAATAAAATATTCGATATTATTGGACCACTCTTGATTTTTGGGATGTTTGGTAACTGGGTGATAGGATTGATGAATCTTATTATGTATTTTATGGGTGAGATCTTGATCCCTATCTATTGTGACGAAACATAGGATGCCATGGGATATTAGGATTTTATATTTTATAATAAAAAAATTATAACATTTTATTAATATATTTTGATTTCAATTTACTTTACATTAGAATTAATTTATTATTTATAAATAATTTTGAGTATTTTGACATTTTTGGTGAAAATGGGAGTTATAGAGGAGATAAATGGATTGCTCAAAATGTCTAGTAAACAGTGAGGTTATATTATAAATAGAAATTTTAGTCCTCTATTTTAGGGGTATGATTGTTGTATGGTCCAATTTACCATTCAGTCTAACCACACACATCAATTATCCCATTTAATTTTTTTTCTCATTCCATATTCTAGTAAATTAATTTACGCAATGTACCATTTATTTCTAAGATGGATATAGGAGATATTTTTGAAAAGTTTATGTTTTTCAACTATATTTATATATATATAATAAAAAATAAATAAACTAAAAATACATGGATTAAAAAATAAATAATGAAGTTTTTCTGAAAGGATAAAGATTATTTGAATATTTTATATTTGAAGTATAAATAGAAAATTTGATGTGAAAAAACATACTTTGTGTAAAACTTCTATATTATTTTATAAGATTTAATTTTTTTTCAATTTTGTTCTGAAATGAATTTTATATAGTTTTAAAAATAGGATGACATTATTTGAAGTTGTTCTAGATATTGAAAAATAATTCATGACCATTAAATTATAAAATATCTATTTTAAAATAAAAAATAGGGTTTTGGAAAGTAATTTCATTTCCATGAGTTTTATTATTGGATTAATTTTATACTTTATTTGGGTTCTATTGTAATTGAATTTGACAAACAATAAATAAAGGATCAATATTTAATGTTACAATGTGTAATACTTTGAAAACTATTTATTTAATATTTATTGGTTTTTTTGGATTTAAACCAATGTCTTATAGGCGTGTTTTGTTTTGGGAATTGGTTATCACTATCTATTATTTGATTAATGTTTATTGAGTGTTTATGAATTGAATGTTGTTATAAAATCATCAATTTATGTTGTTTTTTCAATGTAAACATTTAATTATTCAGGAAATATTTTTTAATTCTATTGAATAAAGGCCTCAATAATTGATTCTTAATTTGAATTGTTTATGATTGTAACCATGTTTTAAAGATTATTTGGTTAAGAGTTATAGATGATATGTCTTGTTTGTGTGTTCATGAGTAACTAGGATAATTGATATGTTATGATTTATCTACCGGGCTCATTGGGAGTTGTTTTTCCAAGAATAAGGTACTATATTACACATACCTGAAAAAATGATAGGGATTATATTGATATTATTTGGGATCATTCCTAATTGGGCCTTGTTCTATTTTACCTCACATTATTTTACTAATTCATTTATTTTAATAATTATCATTCGAGTATCCATCTATCCTAAATCTATGATTATAGTTAAATATTTGTAGTATATTGGGAGTGATTATTATTTATACGTTTTTAATTATTGGTAATAGTTTTTTGGATTTTAATTTGTGGATATGTTTTTAAAGAAACCTATAATATATTTTTTGTGTCTTCCACAATGGGTAGATTCATTTTGTTTCTTCATTACTTTATAATATATTTAGTTTTCGTTCTATAATTGGGGAGTTATATGAATTCATAAATTGTAGGGATACCACAATATATGGTAATTCCTTTTCAATATTACATTGTATTAATTTAGAAATTAGTTTCTATAGGATTAAATTGAATTGGTAATGTTGGGTTTGTATGGAATGATCAACCCACACATTGATAATCGTGTATTGGGTAAGTGAGGTGGGTTTTTGAGGTTCATTAAGATATGTATATATATATTGTAAATAACTCATTGTTATTGGTCTAGGGAATTAGTTATTCTTGATATTAAGGTGATCTAATATTTATTCAATCAACTCATAAATGGGGAAGATTAATACTATACATCCTACAATACACTTATTCTACATTGTCATTCTGTGTTAATAAAGCATTACTGTGGGTATTTTGACACACATCATCAATTGGTTCCATAATTATATAATTTAGTAAATTTGCATGATATTTTAATTGAATTTTGGTGAAATTTTGTGTAATGTATTGTGTATTTAGGGTTTTAGTATGAGTGCTTTGTTAGTTCATTGTTTTTCCAGCCATAGAGTGAACCATTTTGGTTCCAAGGGGTTCCCAATGAGGGGAACATGTTATGGTATAATATGAGGATAAAAATTACATCCTACCCATAAATGTAAAAATATTAAATGAATTTACATACTCCCTTGTTTTTAATCACAAATTCCCCTATATCCTACTCACTCAATTTTTGAATAGTAAGGGTTCCCATAGAATAATTCTCCTTGCCTTCATCTTAAAAAATGTCAATCATTCAATATTTCATCAATTTACATTTAGTCCTCATTTTTATGTTCTATTTCCTACTTAATGTCTTTCAACTCTATGTTTTATTTATTTTGTCATTTTGGTATCCAGTTTTCTAAACACTAAGTGGGATATAATTATAAAACAATATAGACTTGTTTCATGGGATGTTTTAAATACCTCTGAGACCTAAAATATTTAATTCATGAAGGGTTTCTATTTTATATATTTGATTCCAAGTAGTTGTTATCATGTTAATAAATATTTCTTATGAACCATTAACATGTTTTTATTTTCTATATATTTTCACTTGAGATTTTATATTCAATGTATGTGGTAAAATTATTAAGGTATTTCATAAATATATTTTGTATTTCAAATGGTATTTATTGTACTTATTTATTATTTTAAAAAAATTCATTTTTATTGTTTTTAATTTTTTTTCTTGTTTTAATAAATTTTTTAGGTTTTATATTTATTTATTTTTTTAGATATTACCCAATAATTTAATTTTTTTCCTTACGAATTTATAGTACCCTTAAGATATGATGAATTAAAAATAGTATATGTGGGTATATATAAACATATTTGGATGACATCACCCAAACAAAATATTTATATAATATATAAGGATATAATTGATGGCCTGGTTGGGCATTAGAATCTTAAAATTTGAAAATGGGTTGATTTTGAAATTACTATTGCTTAGAAATTTCATATAAAGGGGATTTGAATGATATTACTTGAATTTAAATACAATGATTAGTTGTATCCTTTACAATAATTTCTATAACTATCTCCACCCAAATGGAATCCCTAATATGATTGAGCAGCTATGATGTTTTTGGGTTTGTTAGAGAGACTTTTCTCATTTGTAGGTTCATGGAGGAGGCATTATCTAATTTTATTCAATAATATATTCATTATGATTGAAATATGATGAATGTTAAATAAAATCATACCAATATTATTCATGGGAATACTAGATTTCATCATGAGGGATGTACATATGGTTACTACCCAGGACATATTAGATTTTCTATAACCTATGAGGTATTGGTGTCCATGGGGTAGTGCCACCCATGATGCCAGTTGAGAGAATCTATATGGTTATAGAATATGAATGCATAAAAGTTTCCACATATAATTACACATTAGTATGGAGACTATTTTTCAATGACATGTTTATTAATTATAAATGATTCAAATTTCTTAATTTAAAATTATTTGTTATTTTTATTGATTGCATGATTACATATTTTTTTCATGGTTTATCATTCATGTTCTGTTTACATACTCATGATGAAATCAATGTAATGAATGATTTTTATTCTTATTATATAATTATAATTCATAGTTATGTTACCTATTTCTTGGATTAAAATGTATTTTCCTAAGTATGTTTCGAAAAAATTACCATGAAATGTAAATCTATTTAGAGTCACTTTATGGACTGTATAGATTTAAATCTAAAGTGTATTAATTAAAATTGGTATGAATTGGTTTCCAAAAATTGAAAAAAGGAAACTTTTAAATAAATATATTCTAGAAAACTATTTCAATAATTTTTTCATAACAGAACGAATGCACTCTATGTTAATTATATGCTTGGTTGTATATGATCCCACCATACTCAAATCACATAGTGTTTATAGACCTAGTGGATTATTATTGGATTAGGTTCATGTTCATGGGAAACTCTTGAATCAAGATTTATATTTATGGGATTCTCAGTAAGCTATTTTCGGTTGTTCAAGGATGGTGTCCTTATAAATTATCTTCCCATAAATCATATAATTTCAGTCAATCTATCTATACCTTGTGTTTTGGGTTTTTTTGATGTGGATCATCAATGGGAAAAAAATTTTGAGTGATTATATCTATCTAGAATTACATCAAGATCAGTTATTTAATGTTCTAGTAATAACTTGTATAATGTTATCCCATATGCCATGGAATAGAAATCAATATTATAAATTATTTTGACTATAGTTCCTTGAAAAATATCATCTTGGATGATGCCAAGATGGATCATCCTGAGTTTTTATTCTTTATGGATCAATATATTAAATGCATACTCGATGAGAATCAATTCCATCATAATAAATTTCAAATTAGTTACCACTGTATATGATTATGGGTCTGAAGAGTGGGCATTGGAATGTATTTTTCCTTTGTAATTGAAATGTGATTATTAGTTTACCCATGAGATTTGACCTTGTGAGATATGTCTGGATATGTGGGTGACATAGTTAAACTTAATTTGGAATAATATTTTTTTTATTCCGGTGACTTGAGAGAATGTGGTTAAATAGTGATATTTCTTACTATAGATTTTTATGTTCTATAGAAACTAAAACATGGATTGATTATTAATTCTTTGATAGATGAAAATAGGTTATATTATGATTATCATAACGTAATGTATATTCCTTGGGTGTTTTTATGGTTTTACAATTTGGGTCCTATCATCGTGCTATTATTTTTATAATGGAAAGGAAAAACCATTAAAGTTCTTGAGCTTGTTGAATATGGATATGATTATTAGTATACAACTATTTTGGGTGGAAGGATAAAACATGGAATACTGTTATATGTTATTTAATAATGTGATTTTCTTGAATATATGACCCATTTTGTTACATGATCATCCCTTTTTGACGATTAGACTCATGAAAGTAGGATTTAGGTTTATATCTTTGGGAAATAATATGTTGTATTCCAATTTAGAAAAAATGACTTGTTTTCATTTTCAATTAAATCACATTATGGTTTATTAGAACAATTAACTTCATGCAAGGGATATAGATTCAATGAATCCAAAATAAAATTCAATATTAAAACATTCACATCATTAATAGAAACCAAGAGACACAATAATAAGGTCACATCATATTTATTTCTATACCCACCATAATCATTCCATCATGTCAACACCATTCTCTCTATCAGTACACCTATCGACAAAGAACATCCCCACCATCAAACACCATAACATAAAAGAACACCATCCATATCCACATAATCCAAATGCCTACAAAAATATTTGAGACAGTCTTAGACCTCATCCAAGTCATTGTTGTCTCCTATAAAACCAGAAAAAGGGACTCAAACACTTTTCTATTACGAGCTCAACACATCACAATGATAATTAAAGTACCTTTGATCATCAAAACCAAACATTTAAAAACAAATCCATAAAAAACATGTTAATCCCCGAAAAAACATCATGTTGATCAACCTCCACATTAGAATAAAAAAATATTAAAAAATTTATTATAGAATAAATCCCTAAGGAATAAAACATACCATTATTCATTCCAAAATTTGAATGTCAAAGAAGAATAAAAATAGAAAAGGTCACGTGCGGGGAACCTTTGGGCATCAAAAATTACATCCCAAAACATATGATAAACTACCAATTTATAATAGTATTAGAGTGAATATGAGGTACTCGATGTCAGGGAAGAGTATTGAATGGACAACGTATCCGGAAAATGAAATTCTGGTGAGGTTGAATCCAGATCAAAAAATAGAATGAGCTGACATAGGAGCATTCCTAAAAATCATTGACCTCAAAACCAAATATCCCAAAACAAAAATAAACCATCACTCTAGATCCATCCCAGATAGGTTCATTGTAACAGAAGATCATAGTTGGATGTAATGGCCTATATATTCCACAATGAACAACTGTTGACATCAACACCATGAAAGATGAAATAACGTCAATGGAATGAGATCATAGATTCAAGGGGAGGCGAGAAAGTGAAGTAAAGAAATGGAAATAGAGAATAATGAAATATTCTAGAATGGTTTGTTTCATCATGAGGAAACCCAAGGTAGGAGAGAGTGTTATTGAGGGAGAACTACATGGGAGGACATGGAAATAACATTCAATATCCCCATTCATTTTCAAAAGAGACCAAGGTAGTGTGCATGCCCACATTATTAGTACTATTAAAATTGGAATCATCAAAAATTCTGTGACAATAGAGGGTTGATGTTTTCTAATAGAATGTGTTGATAATTTAATTGATGGAGCGACATGCATGTGGTGATATGGCCAGTTTTTGAGGAACATGAGGATTGACATAAATTAATAAATATTATTCATAATTCATTATTGGTTGTCTAATAGTTTGACAATAATTATTATAATAATATTGGTTATTATCATAGATTACATTACCTTGAGAATTTAATTGGTGGCAGTTATTATTTTAGTTCACCACTCAGGTATTAGAGGAACAATAGCATATAGTCATTACATGTAGGCATGGATAGAGCATGGGTCATGGATGTAAGACCCAATCATTGTAGGGTGGTTAGCATGATAGGACATGATGTGGGGGTAGTATATACGATTAAGTAAATTTTGTTATTCATTGTAAAATAATATATTTTGGGAATGGATGAGTTGGTGGATGGAGATGGTGCATTGATATCAGGATTAGGGTGATCTTTATATAACTAGTAAGAGGAATGTGGGATGATTCATGATGGTTGTCAAGTTTATAGGGCGAATAACTATTTAATCAGATGATGTTTGGGGTGAATCATATGACAATATATGTTGTTATTTATTTCAGGGGGTTAATCCTATTTTAATGATATAGTTTATGGGGTGACACAGTTTCATCACACATTTCAATGGGGTTATGCCCAATTTTATGCATGATTTGGTGGGTAAATAGAAAGACCTCAACCGTAGTAGCACACAGATGGTTCTTACATTAAATCATTTGAATGGATAAAAAATATAATCTCAAAGGACATATAAATTAAATAGTTTTTCAAACTATTTTACATGTGTGATATTTACATTACATCATGAAAGTAATTACATAATAGAAATTATATTGGGAACACCCATAAAATTCTAATTTTTTCGTACAATTTAATCACAATATACATACTCATATCGTTGAAAAAATTGAATCATAATAAAGGGGTGATATTAGATTACTAATAAGGTTAAGAAATATATTATAAGGTAATATAAAAAATAAGTCATGGTGACCAACAAAAAACACATTTCATTATAAAAAAATGTTCTTTATAAAAGGGATGGAATAAAATATGAATAAATGATGCCATATAGAAAATAAAATGAAACATAGACATAAATATATAATAATCACATGATTTAACAATAATTAATATCCTCGTTAAGGAATTAATAAGTCCAAATATCTGTATCATATCATCGAGACTTTGTCTATGTCACCTGCCAATCAGTGGTTAAGTCCTCAGCCAAACCCATATGTGTTATCATGAGACCTTGAGTTGAATTTAGGGGATATAGTGGGCCAAAAAATCAACTAATATATCCAAATAATTCTTGATATTAAAGGTTATGAATATAAAAAGTATACATATTAACCTTAAATGAATTTTCCCAATCTGTAAACCTAAACTCTAACAATTTTGAGAAGCATGTTGAATGGTATCCTGATATCACATCCACTATAATACGGATCATAATACATTAAATTAAATATCATATAAGATAATAAAAATATATCAATAATAAATAATTATAAAATAAAACATAGGATTCAAAACAGATGACAATACTCTAACAAAATAATCGAGGAATTCATGACAGGAATACCCCCTTTTACTTTGCAATGAAGTGTTACTTTTGAAAATTCATTTATATTATTCATAATTTTATTTATAAAAAATAAATGAAAAAAATAATGTTTTTGATGAAAAAATTATTGATTATCGAATGGTTTCTTAAAATAGATATTTCATGGTACTAGAAATTGGGTATGAAATTTGGATTTTACATTAATCATGGATGTTTATTGGGGATAAATGATAAGGGAACAATTATAAATCACATTTTTCTATATACTAGAAGTATAAACTTATCTGCATACATTAATTTGGATCATATAAATAGAATGAATATAGATTATATAAAAATAATGAATAATTAATATTTGGAAAAGAGAGTTAAATCATATTTCCAATAAATAATAGAGGTTCAAGACGAATCCCTTAAATTATGTATGAATGTGTTATTCACTTGACATTAATGTCCTAGAAAATAAAATTAAAACCTTAAATAAATTACTTATAAAACTTTTCTAAATGTATTTTATTTATTATATTATTATTAATTTTTTTATAGTCTTTCTTACGAGATATAATATACAATTTTATCGCTTCGAAGGGTTAATTTCTTTGGTTTTTATTATAAGTTTACTTTTATATGAGTATGGAAGTTAATGTAAAATGGGAATACACATATAGATATTAATTTATATTTAATAAATGATCATAAAGAATATTATGCTGTCATATTATTATTATTATTTATTTTGGTTAAGGATGATTCATTAGAAAATATTTTAATTATATTCGTTTAGATTCTTTTGGGGATGTTCTGATCATAACAACCTAGTTGTGTTTTAATAGTTAACATCATGTCTATATAACGAATCAACAATAAAAAATATTCCATTATAAATATATTATAATTTTTCTAATCATATTTTTTTTTCAAGTACCATCTTTTATGTTATTAATACAAAATGAAAGTTCATTTTTCTTGATGTCGATAAATTGACACATCATAGTTGATATTTTCATTTATAGAATAAAATAGAGATATGTATAATGGTATTTGGTGATTTATTTTAAATTATAATGATATAATTACATAATTTAAGTTATACTAGAGTTAGAATGTCTTTAGAGAGGGGATATAGTGAATGTATAAGAAAATAAAATAAATTAAAAAATTAATAAATGAAAAGAATACATAATTTTATCACTTGAATTGTCCTCCTTGAGAACATCCATAATAAAATTGGGTTTGGATTTTTTTTTTGAGAAAAAAGGACATTAGATGTGGGTAAGAGGTTTGGTAGATTTATTGGACTAATATGGTATTGGTTTCAAATATTTGAATGGGTTTTGTAAAGAGGTTCTGAGGGGTAGTTTTTATAGTGGAGGAGAGGGTTGTTTCAATAATATATTGTTCTTGTGCTTATTAATTTGGTTCATGATATTGAATAGATTGATAATTATCATAAAATATTAATAACTAATGAAGTTAATTTAGATATTATGATTATTACATCATTCATGAGTCATTGGATAGTGTATTGAAATTATACAGTATTTATACCATATGTTACCATGTTTCACTATTGACAAAAAATAATATAATTTAGAAAAATCCAAAAAATTAACACACTGAATATTTCAATGTGTATAATTCAAAATGGGAATCTATTTTTTACAGTAATTTCTAAAATATGAGAAACTTATTTTTTTCTTTTTAAAAAAATACCAATTTTAAAATTATAACCGGCTTTATAACAATTTCCTAAATTAACTAATGTATCACAAACGTATTATTTAATAATAATGAAAAAAACATTAATATATGAATTTATTTTATGAATAATTTTTCTATTAAATAAATAAATTAATTATAATATTTTATTTAAATATAAATTTCTTATAAATATAATCACACACTTAATATATCATTTTTTAAAATATTTATTTACCTATTTATTGATATGGATATATCATATTTTTTTAAGAAATCATTAATTCATATGGGATGATACTATTTTATTGGACTATTTACTATTACTAAGGATAACATTACTATTATGAAGTTCAAATTACAATTACATTGGTTTATGTTCATTAACTTATATAAATACTTTTTTTCATTCATTATTAATTTATTAATTTTGTATTTTGTTCTAAGAGTAATTTTAATTGAATTATAAAATATGAAATAAATATAAGAATGGAAATTTCATTAGTATAATTCTAGGAAATTATATTCCCCCCTCCCACAAAAATATGTCCTTGTAATTTTTGGAAAGTCATCTAATAAAAATATTTCGATAGATTTTCATCATTACTTCATCGGTTTCCCATGTCACCTCTTCAATTTTATTATTTTTACAATGTAACATAACCGGTTTATCTATCCATTTCATAATCTTATAGCCCACAATTTCTAAAATATTGATAGGCTCTTCACATACGATAAATCAAGTTCCAATTTTATTCTTTCACATGCGCGTACATGTGTTGGGTCTGGAATGTACTTACATAACAAATAGATGGGGAATCAATTGTGTAATATAGAAAGGTTATGTGGAATCTCTAAATGATAATACAAAACTCAAATTACTTCTTGGATTTCAATAGGTCTAATTTACATGGGGTTAGTTTCTCTTTCTCCCTAAATCATATAACATACTTCAATGGGATACATTCAAGAAAACATGATTTCTGAATGGAAATTAAAAATCCTCCATCTATTATTGACATGTATATTTTTTCTAAATTTATCATATTTGATATAGTTTTGAATTGTATTTAACTTTTTAATTTTTACCTCAAATGTTTTTGGGTGTATATGATTTTTTTCACTGATATCAGTCTAACATGTTATTGTACAACTTATCTTTCCATAAAATACTTCATATGGTTCCACATGAATACAAAAAATGAAAATTATTGTATTATGGAATTATTAGAATAGGTATGTATTTCTCCTTAATTACATGAATGTAATTAAATCATTATCTACACATGTCCTCTAATATATACATAATCTTTTCTTACATCCCATCAGTTTTAGGGTGATAATCAGTACTCATTTGAAGCTTAGTTTCCAAATAGTTCTTTATAATTTTCCATAATTTTTATGTAAATCACAGTTTCATATCATGAAATGTTTTAACAAGCTATCCATGAATTCTCACAACATCATTAATACGTAGTTTTGAAATAAACCCCAATCTAAAATCATTTATTATAGAAAGGAAATGTGAATATTTGGTAAGTTGATCCACAATTACAAAAATTGAATCACACTTCCTTTTGGTTTTTTGTAATCCAGTTACAAATACATAATGATGTGGTCCCATTTTCATATAAGGATAGGCAGAGGATTCATAAATCTTCTAGGATGTTTTATTTAATCCTTAAATTATTGAAAGAATAAACATCTTGATAAACATTAAAATATTTATCTTTTCATTTTATCCAACCAAATATTTTCCTTAAAATATCAATCATATTATTGCTACTAGGGTGTATATAATAATTCTAGAAATGAGAATCATCCAATAACTCTATTTTTAGATTTGGTATAAAGGGAAGACATAGACTCCCCCATGTTCAGAATTCCATCATCAGACATGATGTATTACAACATCCAATCATTCATAGATTTAATTTTATATTAAATATTATCATCATCAGACTGAGAAATTATATTCCTTTCAAAAACAGCTCATTGGGAAACCAATTGAAAAGTTAATGATGTTTCACCTTCCTTAATAATTCCCATAATTATCTTTTCTATATTTTTGTACATATGATCCTTGTCAATCCTCATTTTATTCTAAAATCCATGATCATTCTGTGTCAAAGAATATGATACCCTATTTTCCTTCCCTAGTTTATACTGTATAATAAAAACATAGTATTTTAGAAGATTGATCCATCTAATTTCCCTCATGTATAGATATTTAAATGGGAATCTATATTTAAAGATCTTATGATATTTATATATATCATATCATTCTATGTATAGGTTGTGTCTCCATATATTGAGAGAAATATTTACGAATTATGAATCAAGATCATGAGTTGGATTGTTATTTTAATGAGTTATAAACTACATTGATACATATGAAATAAATCTATAATTATGCATAAGAAAACATAAATGTCCCTTATTTTTTTCATCACTACAAATAACATCTACCATTTTCCAATGGTGGATTCAAAATTAGAGAATTCACAAATTGACTTCTCAATTGATCAAAAAATTCCTCATATTATTATTCCCATATGATCATAAACCCTTAAAAGAGTATGCTCGGATAATATTTCTGATAAATGGGATAAATTTTAAATGAAATTCCTATAGTAACCAACTAACCCAATGAAAATACATACCACAATAATGTTCATTTGTGTAGCCCATTCATTCAATTACTTTTTCTTCAAAATATCAACTGATATTCTATCATTAGACACAATATTGTCAAGAAAAAACTATTTGATGCCATAATTCATAATTTATAAACATCATAAGGAACTATTTTATTCTATGAGTCTCTAAAATATCTAATAAGTCGTTTTTATAGTCCACATATCTTGTTGAATATATCATGAAATCATCTACAGTGACCACAATATTATTTTCATGATATTCCACGAACAATCAATTCCTTATATCCATAAAAATCGAGGCGATGTTATTTTTTCCTAAGGGTATTATTGAAAACTCACATTGTTTATACCATATTCCTAATGTTTTCTTTGAGTATCTATTGTCTACACATATAGCTAATGATATCTAGATTTACGGTCAATCTTCAATGAATATTAATCTCCCTGAAAAAATGAAATAAATAATAAATGTGAGGTTTGGAATACATGTTCTTTATCGTAGTATAATTGAATTCACTATAGTCATTTCAGGCCCTTATATATCCATATTTATTATTGAAAAAGAATAAATGTGGTCCACAAGGAGAAACAATAAGGATAATAAATAACTTTTCACTCTCTTTCTATAGTTATTTCTTGATCCTCACTAATTCAACGGTGTACATTTCATATGGATTATCTAATATAGTTCTTGCAGTAAGGATTATATCAATTGACAACTCAACTTCCCGATATAGTGAATGTCCAGATAAATCCTCTATAAATACATCAATACATTTCTTAAGAATATATAAATATTCAATTGGAATATTTATTTTCTCATCTACTTTGGTTTTTTTTTCTTCCTTACCAAGAACATAATTTTTTAGAACTACTAGAGGTGGATCCCAATCTAACTCACATGATGATGTTTCTTCTCTTATGTTAAGGGATTATCTGTCTTCCTCACCAATAATAATTTCGTTCTTTTTTATTATATTTTCTCATAATATTATGAAATTTAGTCCTTATTGATGATTATATCAATATGAATCAAAAGAACTATGATATGGTCAACAACTAAACCATATTTATGTATCATATAGTGTACTGGCCAATTAATCTTTGTTGCAATGAAATTTTAATAAAAAGTATTTACTGACAAAACTTTCATTAAATCAATTGGAAAATGCCTAATTTTCATTGAAAATTAGGAATATATTAATGAATATGATGATACATAATCAAATAAATCATTGGATACTTTTTATAAATTATTCAAGTATCTTCACCCATATCATTACGAACTTCAACCTCCACAATTGTGACCACATAAGCATGGACCTATTCCTTTTACTTTTTTGGGTAATGATTCCATGAAACATAGGAAAATAAATTTCATAGTTACAAATCTCACTAATATATAATAATTTCACATTGGTAGCTTCTTTATTTCCATTTAAATCACAATATTTCGGGATTTTTGAACACACATGTAACATACACCTTTTCATTTAAAAAAGAAACCACGATGTTTCCTTCGACAAGTATGTCATGTTGAAGATTTCCATTTTTTAATCTAACCATTATCAATTCATTCATCCTCTACACTATATTTATCTTCTTTTCAGATAAAGATATAATACATAGACAATTCCATCTGTATATTTAATGGGCATGAGGCCATGTCTTTGTTTGATGATAAATTTTTAGAGACCAGTGCCCTTAGGGGGAATGGTTTTAATCCATAATATGAATGATCACTCATGCTACATAGAAAATATATATAGTCAATGGCATACTTTTTTATGATTTTATGTATTGATTTATAATTTTATGTATTTTAACTATTATTTTATTTCATAATCAATAATTCCATCTATATATCTGATCATTTTTATGAGAATATTTTTTTCTATAAAACATTACTTAAAATTATTCCATTCCAAATTTAAATTTTATTATTCTTTATTTTTTAATCAATTAACACCATTTATTTTTATATCTTTAGGTACGATAAACTACTATGATAATCATCTCACATTCATTGCTTTCGAATATGAGAAACATCATTTAAAAGAGGCATAACTAATGATCTACTATAAATGGGTTTTTAGTCTAATTGAATGATAGAGGATGTTAATGAATAATAAAGAATAAAATTTATAATCCTTGTTCTGTATTAGTACATTCCATATGGTTAATGTTATAGTTCATAACCTAAGTCATCTATCCTAGTATAGTTATATTTATATCATCACCAATCATAGATTTAGAACCAATATCATTATATTTTATAGGAGTGAGATACTTACATGAGATACGTGTGTTTATAAGGTTTCTATTCCTTCCACAAGTATTAATTTCTATATAATTTGAGAAACTAATTTTTCTTTTGAATCTTAATTAATAATCTCAAAATAGATGAATAATTAACATAAATTGGACTGTTTCTCAAAGTTAATATCATAACCATATACATGGTTTCATTAAGTAAATATTTAATTTTAAATACTTTATAATGGTTTGTAATGAAATTTTTAATTATAAAATGTATATCCCACTCGTGTTCAAACTATGTGTACTGTAAGGCTAATTTTCTTGTACTAGGTTACCCTGAGCTGGGGTCGAGAAACCTTCTATGAATTCTTACCTCTATGAACATTCATACCATAACCATGTACCATAGAAATATCATGAAATGGATTCTTTTTTTGGAATAACCACATAATATATATCACCAAACAATTATTTTATTCTATTCTATTTATATATACAAATTCAATTTAGGGGTTATGTTCTCCGATAAATGTTTTCTAAATCTATTTTCATGTTTTTGTACTAACCTTTCTCCATTACCAACTGTAATGACCTCTACCCTGGTACCCTAGAGTCATTGACTTTCATTAATACAGTGTAATATATAAATGACTCAAATCCCAATGGACTGATTAGTTTAGTAGGATTTGAAATCAAATTACATATATGGTCATTATATTCCATCTTGAACATAAATACACTATAGAAGTTGTATTGGTAACACCCATAATATCCATGATTATCCATGAAAGTATTTCATAATAATCATATTATCATATTTAGGGAAAATGAAAAATAATAATGGGGTGTGATCATATCCTATGTAAATTTAACAAAAAATATATTCTAATATAAACATTAAGACAACGTGAATGAACAAAAACAAATTCCATTAGAATATATTCTTGAGAATATAATGCAATGATTAATAGATGAATAAATAATTAAATATAAATAATCACATGAAAATTAACCATTAATCTTATAATACTCAAAAATTAACTTGACTTTATAATTACTAATATCATTATGAGGTAATGAATAATGACAAGCACCTAGAAAATGTTTTCGAGGCCTCACACAAGAAATATGAAAATAAATTCTTAAGGCCTTAGCAAAACCCATATCTACTTTTCTCAAAAGACATACCAATGAATCGAGGAGAAATAGTGGTCTCCACCTATCACATAATAATTCCAATTCATTTATCATATGAATGGGGTAAACATAAACAACATATATGAATTAAATTTAAATAACATCCACAATATGTAAACATAATCACTAACCATTCTGTGTAGAATAGTGAACGATATCATGATAGAACAACATAATTAAAATTGATCATATACCTTTTACTAAAAATGGTATATGACAAAAGTAATATCAAGATATTAATAATCCAATAAATTAGAAAGTGGTGTTGAGATAGATAATAATACACTAATAATATAATCGAAAAATTATTGAGAGAAATACCCCATGTACATTGCAATGAAGAGTTATTTTGAAAAAAATAATTTGTATTTTTTGTAATTGTATGTATGACAGAAAAAATCATGAAAAATTTAATGAATTTAACAATTAATTATGTCTTTTAAGAGATTATGGATGGTCCTAAAACTTTTGTAATAAATTAGGAATTTCCTATTAATCGGGCTAGCTTCTTTAATGGGAATAATTGAAAATGGTTCATTATTAAAACATGAATTTATATATAAACAAATAATGTAATGAACTGGATAAAAGATATTGGAACATATAAAACAAGGTTTTATGTATTAAATAAAAGTATAGATTAATTTATTTTGGTTAACAAGTGATAAAGTGTATCCCAAATGGAAAATGGTTGTTCGAGAAGAATCACGTACCCTATGTTTGAAAGTGTTCAGAACATGATCTAAATGTACAGTAAAAAAATTAAATCAACTATATAATTAATTGATAACGTTTTTTAAATATATTTTATATATTATAATTTTTTTTTCATTTAAGTGCTTTTTATGTAAAAATATACAATTTTATCACTCATGATCATTCATTTCCTTGGTTTTGATGATAAGTTTACTATAATATGAGTATAAATTCTAATGTAAAAAGAGAATAGAGATCCAGAACTGCAGTTTTATTTTATTATTTAATATATATAAGTGTAAATTGTTATATGATTAATGTTTTTATGTTTTTAGTATCGATCATAATATATGGATTTAGTGATAATCATTTTGATTATTTTGGGGTTTTTCTATCATTAAAATATAGTTTTGTTTTATTAATTAAAATCATGTTTATATAATGGTTCCCAAAATATACATAGATTGTAATAAATATATTATATATATTTACTAAAAAAGTATTTTTTTGATGACAATACCTGAAGGTGTTAATGGAAAAGGAAAATGCATCTTCAATGATGTCGATAAATTGACACATTTTGTTTGTTATCATTTGTAGAATAAAAGAGAGAGAGAGACGAGTTTGATGATTTAACATATATTATCATGATATAATTCAATTAAATAAATTATAATGGTGTTATCATGATTCATTTTACATGTTATTTGTGGGATGGATAATATAATAAATTAAATTTAAAATAAAATAGATGAATGGAGAGAGGGTTTTTAACTCTTGAATTCTCATCCTAGGGTACCTCTAAAATGGAATTTGTTTGGTTCTTTTTTTAAACCAAATACTCCTAGATGAGGGTTAGGATCATAGTTAGATTATTGAATATAAATTGGAAAAGTATCAATGCTTTTATGGTTTGAGGAGAAGTGGTGGTGATGGGTGGTATTTATAGTGGATTAGAGGGGTGTTTTTTAAATATTTTAAATATTTGTTTGTTATTTTAGATAAAGACTGTGTATTTTTTGAAAATTATCATCGAATATATTAAAATAATTATGGTAGGTAGATATTATGTATTTTACACCATTCATGACTCAATTAATATCGTATTTAACCTTATAATATATCTATACCCTACATTACAATATTTTACTATTCACTGAAAAATCAATTATATTTGAAAATTCCAAAAAGTTCACCAAAACAATTAATATATATGTATAATAAAAAAAATTGACTACAATAAATGAATATTATTCTCAATATATGAGATATCTAACATTTAATTAAAAGCCACATATATTTAAAAAACCTAATTTTAATATTATAACCGATTTTAGGACGCTTTCAGAAAATATCAAGGTTCTATTATCCTATAATCATAAGACCAATAAAATATTAATCTATTAATATACTTTCTGAAAATAAATTTTACTTTAAATAATTATATTAATTATAAAATTTTAATATCATATCTATTAATTTCAAAATAATTCCAACACATAATTTATCATTTTAAAATGATTTATTAACTTATTCTAGGACATAAATATACAATATTTTTATTTATATGATTATTACAATTTATTTATATATTAAATGGGGGGGTTCTAGTTTTATAAGCTGGTATACCATTCTTAAGGGTCACATTACTATTCCAAATGTCAATTAACTATTCCATTGGTTTAGGTTCTTATCTTATAGAAATATATCATATATCATTCATTATTCATTTATAAAGTTTTTATTGTGCCCTATATGTTATTTTATTTTATTTATAATATATTAAATAATTACAATAATTAAAATTTCATTGATATACTTCTAAGGTTTTAGTGTAAATAATGTAAATAAATGTTTCATAACATGTTTTTTGTGGTCAAACATGTAATGAAATGTATTAGGGGTGTTGTTTTGGAATAATGTTTTTTAAAATAATATGTGTGGTAATGTGGATATAAGTATTAGTTTGGGCCTATATGTGGGGTCATTAATGGATTCATTTTAATTAGAGGCATTCATATATTGTGAAAATAAATCATCATATAATGATAATGAGTTTCAGATAATGTCCTCTCGAGGCAGTACAACCTATAAATTTTCTTATAGTCAGGATAATTAAGGATATACTTTAGTAGAATCATTTGGTATGTGGTTTTTTGGGTTAGTGAATTTATGGGAGGATATATTTATAATCAATTCCAATGGTAGTGTAGAATATGGATGAGAATAAACAATTATGAGCTATGTTCTATGGTGGATGACAACATTTCCTAGACAATCAATTTGATAACTCACCATGGGCTGTCATGAGAAAACAGGGTGGTAATTCCATCTAAGTGTTAGTATAAATTATTGAGTGGGGATCTCAAAAACCCTTTAATTTGGTATTTTGTATTCATTGATTTGTAGTATAATCGGGTTTGAATTTAGTGACTATGTGTGAATGTTTTACCATGAGACTGTGACCCATGAAGATTAGGATCAATGGTCGAATGGTTTATAAGACTACTTGGGATTGTATATTTTACTGTGGGGGGAATGTAAATGTTAAAAAATTATTATGTTAATTTGTGTTTTTAGTTTATATGAAGATTCATTTCAATGATTTTGGATCATAATCAAATTATACAGTTTTTCACAACAAATAATTGTTTTTTGGGAAAGGTTTTATGTATATGGAGATGAAATGGGGATTTTAAGGGATATTAAGAAATTTTTGAATGGATCTAGGCTTTAAAATAGTATAAATTACTTATTCACATCTTAAATAGGGTTTAACAATTTATAAATTGGGATTTTTGGTGCATCATATTATTTCAAAAAATAAAAGATGCCTCAAAGGGATTGTATAAAGGCTTCATTTCTTGGATTTTCAGTCATGTAGGGAATATATCAAGAATGGTTTCCTATTTTTATGTTTATAAATTCCACATACATAATAGTAATTGATAAAATGTGGCCGATCATTAGTTAACATCTCCACCTCCTTTATCCATCGTTATAGGAGATCATTGTTGCAATAAGATGATGATGGTAGTTAATTTCTCCATATCACTTCTCATATCCATTTTCACAAAATCATTTTGATTTCACTATATTTTAATTTAATAATTAAATTATGTTGTCATTCGACTATTGTGAAATAAATACTTTTATGATATTATTTTTTTATCCCATCATGGGGATTCTATGAGATAATTCACACATACTAATATTCACCATTTCATGAAAGGTACGTAATTCCATGGATATTTATTTGTTTTTTGTTAAAATTAATTTAATTTTATTATTAAATTTCTAAAAAATATATGGGATTTGAACATTTAAATATTTAAATGGGTTTACATGTTTTTCAAACATATTCTTTCTCAATGAAGTTGAAATCATTGGATGCCCAGTGAGATTTCAATTTTTCGACCAAATTGAATAATTTTGTTAAATAAAAAATGTTAAATTTTTATAGTGAATATATACATATTTAGTGTCTCATATTTTGTTTGAGCTAGGTTCCTAGTGATTTAGTAATTTTCTATTCTGGTTGAACCGTACATGTATGATCATGGACATGCTTTGATATATGGTTATCAGTCTAAGAAATTAAATTGAAAATATTCATTATGTGGTAGTTTGGCTCACATAAAATTAATTTAGACTGAATTCATTTGATTATACATGAATGTGATATATAGTGTCCCTCCATTATTGGAGGCAATCCTAGAGGATTTATGTATATATTAATATTAAATAACATATATAAAATTTGAAAAATATTAAGGGCCATGTTAGACCCACAAACACTGTCTGGTTTTCATTATGTGGTGATGGTAAACTCTTCTCAATGAAATGTTTTCTATGAGAAATAGTGTTAGATCCTCTTTATACCACTGTATAACAGGGATATGTGAGATCCACTCTTCCAATCAGATATGAATTCCAGGATCATAGAATAAGTAGAAACATTTTGGTTGGGTTTAGTGTGAGGATATCACTTGAATAATTGGTTACTGATAGATAATATTTAAATTAATGTCATTAATTATTCTAGATTATATAGATTGTTGAGTACTGTGAGTTTAAATGTTTATGTTGAGGATTTAAATGGATGTGATGAACTCTGATCATCCAGATTTGGATCAAGAAAAAAAATTCAGATCAAGATTCCCATATATGATTCCATGATTGTAGTGGTACCCAATGAGACCGATGTAGGTTCCAATTTTGTGAGACTAACATGAACATGTAGACATTGCTATCAGTAGATATTATAGAGATTTTCACCTAGAACCTTATCTAAATATGTGAGTGTGAGGGGAAATAGAACATTTCATAACTATTATAATTCAGACATCCATTGGCATGTTTTTATATAAAGATTATTTTTATTATAATATATCATTCCCTAGTATGGATTGGAATCAATCATTGTGACTAGAATTATTTCAATTTCATTGGATGAAAAATATTCTCAAGATGATGAGGATGGGAAAATAAAATAACCAAGGTGTCTATTATTCTAATTCACATAATTTTAGTGATGGATTATTAGTCTGGATATAATACATTATGGTTGACGTGGAGGTGGATACCAAGTTGTTGTTCCTATTGTCTATACTGACAGTATATGTTTGTTCTTATGAATGAATTAATTTTATTTTAAGGTATCCTTATATATAGTTATATTATTTTGAATATGTATACATATATACCATTTCAAATTCATGTGTAACATAAGATCCAAGTGGAATTATGATATAATGGGAGGTCATATATACATAATAATAGATGTTGAAATCCTTTGTTTTAGTATTATATCCCCTTTATTGATTCCTAGGATTACTTCTTGGTTCTAGTGGATGCATCCATGATGGTTTTTTAAGGATGGATTTGTTAATGTATACCCAATATATTGATCATGGGTTTCTATGAGGGTATTGCATATGAATTTTTAGGTCTCCATGTATTTTTTTTATTCCTCGACTATAGAATTTCCTAGGACATCCCCCTCCTATGAATAAAAATTCCTCTTGGTATTGAGAATTCACAATTACTACCATAGGGTTATGAATATGGTATTGAAGGTAATATATGCCTAGTCATTCTCTAGGATTATAATCTAATCAATATAGGTGTGAGAATAGGATCCTCAAAGTGAATAATGAGGCCCCCCTATGGTTATTCTCAAGGACATCGACATTATGGCACTGGTGAATGATGGTGTGGCTGAACAGGGTCGCGGTCTTGATGTTGGATGATGGATATTAGGCATACCCTAGATATATTAACACTCCTATAATAAATACATATTCTCTTTGAAATACAATCACGACGACCTCATTGATATTCATAGATAATGGGTATTGGGAATTATTTAATTAGATTAATACTCCCTTTTAGGAATTGATATTCTCTTAGATATATCATTGTGACAACCTAATTTTCATTATGATATCATGGTAAAGATTGACCTATTTGTGGTTTGATTTATTTTTTTAGGAAGACAACTTATTTTTTACAGACATATAACATCCACAAGTCACTGAAATACCGATATAAAAGAGAAATCCTTGTTGTTCCCAATGGTGCTATGTACTCACACACCTCGTGGCCCACCTTTGAAGTTGGGTACTAGAGCATCCCTCACATGGTTTTTGGTTTTTATTGGGTTGTGGTTTGGTAATTATTTGTTGATAATGATAACATATATAGATAAGATATTGGGTTGAATTTTTTTATTGATCCTCAGTGTCCTGACCATCTAAAAGCATGATCATTGAATTCACACACACAATTAAAATTTTTTATAACGTGATCCTATTTATTTGATTTTTCTATATACCCTATTATTTTGTTATTTTTATTTTTATTGTTCTCTTTGATTTATGGGGTATATTATTATCATTTTCCATTAATAGACTCTCAATGGTAGTCGTTGACCTCAGATGCACATGGTTTCACACTTGATGTGGCGTGGAAGTACAGTCATTCAACTTTTTAGTTTTTTTTCTGGGGATAGAAGTGATGTTTTCATCAAAATAGTTATATTTCATATTATTATATATTTTTTGGGGGATTACTATAACCCCCATCATTATAGTATTTATTTAATTGTACAATAATATATTATTTTGTTATATCTTATGATACACAAAATGTAAAACCCTACCCCTTTTCTAGTTTCAAATCTCTAAGGAATTGAAATTTTTATTCAAATTTACAATGACCCATACATTACATGTAACAGCCCAAGATTTTATGAAAAATATTTTTTTTTAATTTCACTAATGTCTTGTGTTGTACGCTTCACCAAAAGGAGCTTGCACAACACGCATCCCTGACTTGCCTTGCATTACACGCAATCGCAACCTTCCTCGATAGCGTGTGTAGTACGCAATACTGAGTTTCACGAAACAACGATATGCTATTAAAATATTATTAAAACTAGCCGTTATGAATAGTAATAACCACTTTTTAAATTTTAGAAATTTTAGCTCTCAAAATGGACTTCATTTTTGGACTCAGAATACCGAAATTAGCCTAGGGTGAAATTGTGGTATTTTTCTGAAAACTTTCAATTTTTGATGAATAGTGAAACCACTGAGTGGTAGGTTAAAAACTGAATTTTGCATAAAACTTAATTTTACCGCTTCTGTGAATGGAATTTCAAAAATCCGAGAAACACGGTTGATGTCAATAAGTAAAATGTGGTTCAATGAGATGAAAATAATTTTTGGTGAATAGTAACTTTTTACTTTTATTTACCTAGGTTAATAGTAAATAGGGTAACTAAGGGTAAATATGATATTACTACTACCCTAACACATGTCCTAATTCTATTGGATAAGTTTAATTCGACCAAAAACAACATTATGAATATAATATGACCATTTAGGTCCACTTGGATTAGATTATGACATTTAATATTATTTTATTTAATGAATAGTTAAAATAGTTAAAATCAAAGTTTAATAAATTAAACATTTTTAATATGGGGTTATACATAAGATAAATTCGACTATAAATATTAATTAGAAAGCTAAAAAGATTTCCTACATAATGATATTTTATTTATAATTTTTAGACCTTAAATAAATTAATTTATTTATGACACAACGATGATGCAGTAATTACCCTTTTAAGGAAATATTAACATAATTGATGTTATAAATGCTCAAATGAATGTAATTTGAGACTTTTTATGAATTACAATAATTTTCTAGGTTACTATGATATATTAATGTTGGTATAATCAATTTTGTACGAACATATAATTCTGTTATGACTTTCAAAAAAATCATATATCAAATAGTGTCAAAATTGACACTAAATAGTTTTTAAATCAAATATTATAATATTAATTGTTATATTATTCCTAAAAATCTAAAGTTCGGCCAAATGACATAGATAAGGATATATGTATTAATAATATACAATTTGGGGTTCTTTTGGCATGTTATAGTAAGTGTATTAACCATATAGTGAAAGAAAACAAAAATACACGGTAAAAGTTAAATTATTTAACTTAGAGTTAAATCTAATTGATAAGGTTAAAATAATACCCTAAACTTGTCTAAATCCTATTGGTTGATAGGATTTCGACCCATCCCCACTTTAGCTTCGAAATAAGACCCTTTGGAACCATTATAAACCGATTTTGACATTAATATAAAATAATATTTTGAGGTATTCCTAAGGTGCCCCTCTCATCCCTTATAAAAGGACACCTCCTCCCCCTCCTCCTCACACCAATTTGAGCACTCAAGCTCGGCCAACCCCTGCCAAAATCTCTTCTCCACTTCCCTAGAAACATCCTAGAGGTTCTGGTCTTCCTCAAAGACCAATTTTAGTGCCCTAAGAGGAGGTCTCAAAGAGGCGCTTCAAAGAAGAGGTAATTACCGTTACCTATTATTTCATCTTTATTTCTTCTTCCACTTCTTCTTCTTAGGTTGTTTCATTATGAAGTAATAACATCAGTATCACTCATATACTTATATGTTATTATAAGTATGAAACAACCCTATTTCACCATCTATCCATCCTACGGAAAAAGAAATCACCGTGCGTGCGTACGTACGGAATACCGTCTCCACGCCGTGGTGTAATCTATTTTCCACCACCACCTTACATGGATGGGTATAATGATGTAAAGAATAACTATACATAGTTATTAAAACATCATATTGATTCTGATATATTGTATAATCCACTCCAATTCAATTCAATATTTATGGAAATGATATCATCGCTCGTGCGTACGTACGGACTACCGTCTCCACGACGCGATGAGATTCATTCTCCATGTTAACCATTTAAGAATGATTATAAAGTATATATAAGAAATAATAATGAAATATATGAAATTATAAAGCTACTGGATTTATGTATATATATATATATGTATGTCATCTACTTACTTCCATTCATGACAACAAGGAAAGGAAAACAGCGTTCATGCGTACGTACGGACTACCGTCTCCATGAACGGTGTTTTTCATTTCATTTATCTATCTATTATATATATATATATATACTGAATATATATGATATATAAATCATATTTTATATTCTGGAAGTAAGTAAATCATGATATAAGTAATAATAATGTCAAGAACAATAAGTCAAAACACCTACGAGAAATGAAACGATTTTACCCAAAACGCTTCTTTAACATGGAATTTACAAAAGAACGGGTAATATAATGTCATAATTGAACCATATATGATATCATAACAATGAATATGATTCTGTAATAAGTCAATGACCTTATTTAAATCATTATACAGGAGTTTCGGACACATACGATGCAAATCGGACCTAAGGTAAGGGAAATATCACAATCTCATTTTTATCCGAGATTGTTTATACTTTGGTATTTACTGGGGTGTATTTTATCATCCACATCCATGTTTCCTCAATATGTAATATTATTTTCATTCACCTACAATTTTTTAAATCCTATTTTTCCCTTCGATGTGTTTTTAGTAAAAGATATGAAAGGAATCTTTTGTCGTTTTTTTCATATGAGGTACTTTTTGACTTTTCCGACAAAAGTACGAAGAATGTTTTTTTAACTTATACGGCATGAATGGATTTCTAAAACATTATTTCCAAGAATCTTCCTTTACAAGTTTTCAAGTTTATTTTTAATCAAATTCTTTTAGTTTTAAATTGTAAGACATGTTAAGAAAGGAAAATGTTTTTGAATTAGAAAGGATATTTTCCTCAAGAATGGATTTCAAGTGTTTTATCAAAATTATTTTCCATCTAAGATAATAAAGGGTTCTGTTTCTATCCCTATTATTACATGGATTTGATTATGTTGTGATGGAAATATTTTTATGAATTCCTTTATCTTATATGAATTGTTTTATGATGTCGTGTTGTTTAAGAATCCCATTTTTATTACATGGGTTATGCTATGATGTATGTTTTATGATTTTGTGGCACACATAAGAATGGTATCATTATGAGATGGGTGGGACCTATATCTCCCTCCAATGCATTGGGTAAAGATTTTATATCTCATGAGATAGACAGGGCTGGAACGGTAGGTTATGCCGGTTAAGTGAAACAGGACTGAAACGAGGGTTACTCGATTCAGAAAGGGACTTTGTCCACTAAGATAGTCTTGGCAATGAGTCTTGATAACAAGAAATGATTCTCTATGATTATGTGTGAATGCCACAATGTTTCATGTTTTAAGTTATGATTATTGTGATTACATTTCACTACCATGATTTATGCCATGTTATGAAATTATGCTCTCTTTTGCAGGGTATGATTTCCAAAATGTTATGTTCTTATGAATACGATGTGATTGATATTTCTTTTGATTACCCTTACTGAGCATTTGAGCTCACCCTTTTATGTTTTCTTCTCCCCAGGATATAAATAAAGGTTTTAGGTAAAAAAAGGAAGATATTTATGGGAGATGTTGAAGATCTTTCACCACGATTAGAAGATTTTATTCCGAGTTTCCAAAGACACTAAACTATTACGATCCTTGTGTGTGTGTTTTTGTTATGTACTAAGTATTCCGAAAAACTAATGTAAAGTCCATGTAAGTCAGGCTTCGGGTCTCTACAGTTGGTATCAGAGGAAAGGTTTAGTCAACCTTTGGAAACTAGGACGCGAAAACATTAGTGAGATCCCTAGAGATATTTATAAGGTATGTCTAGGGATGTCCATAAGGTTAAGTATACCTATAGGTTATAGTACTAGAATTACGCTAACGATCATAGAATTTAACCTAAAATGATAGATATTATGGGTACTCCCCCTTTACTATGTTGTTTTCCTTAGCATTATTTTGCCTCTCACACTATTCTTTTTGGGTTTTAGAAAATGGATGGAAATAAGATGATTCACGATAATGGAGGATATGATGGACAATGGAATGATATTCTTTATGAGAAACCAAATGAAATGGGATTTGGAAGTCCAAACATCATTATTATGCCGAATCAACAATCTCATAATATGATCAATAAAGTAAAATTTGTTAAGTTTCCTGACTCGTCTAATAAGAGAAAGATGGAGTTTCATGATGATCATAGAGGAAAGAAAGTTCAATTTCCCCTATGTAAATCATGTGGGAAGAGGCATCAAGGAGAATGTTTCAAGGGAACTGGAAGATGCTTTGGGTGTGGAAAAGAAGGACACAAAGCAAGTAAGTGCAAAGGAAAAGGTTCAGTTAACACCATGGATGAGGATAATGGTATTGCTACGACATCAAAAATGGTTAAGTGTTTTAAATGTGGAATGTATGGGCATTATGCAAAGCAATGCCCTAAGGGAAAGACTCATGAAGAGAATTAGTATGGTCGTATGGGTAGTATTTATGTGGATGATAATGAAGAGAGTACAAATGATATGTGAGATGAAAGAATTGTTTAAGCTCGGTTAATGGTTTAAGAATGTAGTGAAATGATTACATGTTTATCATGTGTAATGTTGTATAAGAAATCTCATGGTACTATGGAATAAAGAGAAATCTAAGGATTGTTACATTGTTGTCTTTCCTTGAGTTTTAAAAGTGTTTTATTAATGTTACCAGTATCCATGAAAGGTTATTCAGATATTTTAGGAATGTAGATGATATGCGCATAATGAAGGGATGATGAGAAAATTAAATGTTTAACAGTATTAATGAGCTCATGATTGATATAAGGACTAAGTGATATCATGGTTTGAGTATATAGAATTTTTAGGATTTTGGTATGTGGAATGTGTTAACTTTAAACTGCATTCATGTTTTCACTAAGGTATTCAAGAGAATACATTATTAAGGACTTTGAATGTTTGGAATGTGACCAACAAGACATATCTTATTATATATGGGGATCAACGATGGTATTAAATCTCTGGTAATCGTTTTCACTATGTTATGAGAGTGGACTGCAGCATTATGGGTAAGCCTAAAGATTGGAATGGGCTATGTTGGAATAAGTTAGTATTGTTTAAGGATAGAAGTTTTTTTTCGATGGGATGTTATAGTAATATAGTTTTAGAAAAAGGAAAACCTGCAGAACGGACGACAGCCCATCGCGTCGGACAAGGCTATAGGAATCGAACTCACAACCGAAGTGCGACTGGCCTTTATCGCCTACCACTGGCCTACAGGAAGTCCCTATTTAGTA
The DNA here is from genome assembly GCA_963277665.1 of Viscum album. Classification (NCBI taxonomy): domain Eukaryota; kingdom Viridiplantae; phylum Streptophyta; class Magnoliopsida; order Santalales; family Viscaceae; genus Viscum; species Viscum album. The sequence goes on from OY728130.1 coordinate 1,720,805,976, forward strand.
GAAACTAGTTTTATTATATTAAGCAGTATGATATATAAAGTATAAGTCCATTTTAGGAACCATATATGATTAATCTCACTATAGATCGACTTATGTATATAAATTTTGCTATCCTTTTGAGACAGATGGAATGACCAGTCATTCTATCACATGATCTGCTAACACTTCACGAACAACAAATTCAACTTCATTTATTTAAGAGATGAAGTGGAAATTGTTAAAGGCACGAACAACAGTGAGATTGTACCAACATAAAGTAAGTATTTATTCTAATTCAAATTCTTTAACTTTAGGGAAACGATCTTGAAAACAAAAAATGTTGTCCTAGTGATCTTATATCTGATGAATCAGATGGTACCTTAGATCGTCACAAATTTATGGCTTTGTGATTACTGGATTTTCCATAGCCATGTTCTCTACCACTCTCCATCAGAACATGATGGTTAGATTTCACTTCCATATCCATATTTTCACCTATGTGGAAACCCAGTGATTAGTTTATTTGGGTAACCGTTACGTTTCATACAATTGTTTTTAAAGATTGGTTTTGATATTTCTTTTTACGATGTGGGTTTCTATTAAATAAACATTCAAATAGTAAACCATTTATAACCCCAACGAATTTTGAGGGCGAAATTCATTTTAAGGGGGGTAGAATGTTACAGCCCAAGATTTTATGAAAAATATTTTTTTTAAATTTCACTAATGTCTTGTGTTGTACGCTTCACCAAAAGGAGCTTGCACAAAACGCATCCTTGACATGACCTGGATTACACGCAATCGCAACCTTCCTCGATAGCGTGTGTAGTACGCAATACTGAGCTTCACGAAACAACGATATGCTATTAAAATATTATTAAAACTAGCTGTTATGAAAAGTAATAACCACTTTTTAAATTTTATAAATTTTAACTCTCAAAATGGACTTCATTTTTGGACTCAGAATACTGATATTAGCCTAGGGTGAAATTTTGGTATTTTTCTGAAAACTTTAAATTTTTGATGAATAGTGAAACCACTGAGTGGTAGGTTAAAAACTGAATTTTGCATAAAACTTAATTTTACAGCTTCTGTGAATGGAATTTCAAAAATCCGAGAGACACGGCTGATGTCATTAAGTAAAATGTGGTTCAATGAGATGAAAATAATTTTTTGTGAATAGTAACTTTTTACTTTTATTTACCACGGTTAATAGTAAATAGGGTAACTAAGGGTAAATATGATATTACTATTACCCTAACACATGTCCTAATTCTATTGGATAAGTTTAATTCGACCAAAAACAACCTTATGAATATAATATGACCATTTAGGTCCACTTGGATTAGATTATGACATTTAGTATTATTTTATTTAATGAATAGTTAAAATAGTTAAAATCAAAGTTTAATAACTTAAACATTTTTAATATTGGGTTATACATAAGATAAATTAGACTATAAATATTCATTAGAAAGATAAAAAGATTTCCTACATAAGGATAGTTTATTTATAATTTTTAGACCTTAAATAAATTAATTTATTAATGACACAACGATGATGCAGTAATTACCCTTTTAAGGAAATATTAACATAATTGATGTTATAAATGCTCAAATGAATGTAATTTGAGAATTTATATGAATTACACTAATTTTATAGGTTACTATGATATATTAGTGTTGATTTAATCATTTTGGTTCGAACATATAACTCTGTTATGACTTTCAAAAAAATCATATATCAAATAGTGTCAAAATTGACACAAAATAGTTTTTCAATCAAATATTATATTATTAATTGTTATTTTATTCCTAAAAATCTAAGGATCGGCAAAATGACTTAGATAAGGATATATGTATTAATAATATACAATTTGGGGTTCGTTTGGCATGTTATAGTAAGTGTATTAACCATATAGTGAAAGAAAACAAAAAGACACGGTAAAAGTTAAATTATTTAACTTAGAGTTAAATCTAATTGATAAGGTTAAAATAATACCCTAAACTTGTCTAAATCCTATTGGTTGATAGGATTTCGACCCATCCCCACTTTAGCTTCTAAATGAGACCCTTTGGAACCATTATAAACCTATTTTGACATTAATATAAAATAATATTTTGAGGTATTCCTAAGGTGCCCCTCTCCTCCCTTATAAAAGGACACCTCCTCCCCCTCCTCCTCACACCAATTTGAGCCCTCAAGCTCGGCCAACCCCTGGCAAAATCTCTTCTCCACTTCCCTAGCAACATCCTAGAGGTTCTGGTCTTCCTCAAAGACCAATTTTAGTGCCCTAAGAGGAGGTCTCAAAGAGGCGCTTCAAAGAAGATGTAATTACCGTTACCAATTCTTTCATCTTTATTTCTTCTTCCACTTCTTCTTATTAGGTTGTTTCATTATGAAGTAATAACATCAGTATCACTCATATACTGATATTTTATTATAAGTATGAAACAACCCTATTTCACCATCTATCCATCCTACGGAAAAAGAAATCATCGCGTGTGCGTACGTACGGAATACCGTCTCCACGTCGTGGTTTAATCTATTTTCCACCACCACCTTACATGGATGGGTATAATGGTGTAATGAATAACTATACAAAGTTATTACAACATCATATTGATTCTGATATATTGTATAATCCACTCCAATTCAATTCAATATTTATGGAAACGATATCATCGCTCGTGCGTACATACGGACTACAGTCTCCACGACGCGATGAGATTCATTCTCTTTGTTAACCATTTAAGAATGATTATAAAGTATATATAAGAAATAATAATGAAATATATGAAATTATAAAGCTACTGGATTTATGTATATATATATATATGTATCTCATCTACTTACTTCCATTCAAGACAATAAGGAAAGGAAAACAGCGTTCATGCGTACGTACGGACTACCGTCTCCATGAACGGTGTTTTTCATTTCATTTATCTATCTATTATATATATATATATATATATATATATATATATACTGAATATATATGATATATAAATCATATTTTATATTCTGTAAGTAAGTAAATCATGATATAAGTAATAATAATGTCAAGAACAACAAGTCAAAACACCTACGATAAATGAAACGATTTTACCCAAAACGCTTCTTTAACATGGAATTTACAAAAGAATGGGTAATATAATGTCATAAGTGAACTATATATGATATCATAACAATGAATATGATTCTGTAATCAGTCAATGACATTATTTAAATCATTATACAGGAGGTTCGGACACATACGAAGCAAATCAGACCTAAGGTAAGGGAAATATCACAATCTCATTTTTATCCGAGATTGTTTATACTTTTGTATTTACTGGGGTGTATTTTATCATCCACATCCATGTTTCCTCAATATGTAATATTATTTTTATTCACCTAAAATTGTATAAATCCTATTTTACCCTTCGGTGTGTTTTTAGTAAAAGATATGAAAGGAATCTTTTGTCGTTTTTTTCATATGAGGTACTTTTTGACTTTTCCGACAAAAGTACGAAAAATGTTTTTTTTAACTTATACGGCATGAATGGATTTCTAAAACATTATTTCCAAGAAGCTTCCTATACAAGTTTTCAAGATTATTTTTAATCAACTTATTTTAGTTTTAAATTGTAAGACATGTTAAAAAAGGAAAATGTTTTTGAATTATAAAGGATATTTTCCTCAAGAATGGATTTCAAGTGTTTTATCAAAATTATTTTCCATCTAAGATAATAAAGGGTTCTATTTCTATCCCTATTATTACATGGATTTGATTATGTTGTGATGGAAATATTTTGATGAATTCCTTTATCTTATATAAATTGTTTTATGATGTCATGTTGTTTAAGAATCCCATTTTTATTACATGGGTTATGCTATGATGTATGTTTTATGATTTTTTGGCACACATAAGAATGGTATCATTATGAGATGGGTGGGACCTATATCTCCCTCCAATGCATTGGGTAAAGATTTTATATCTCATGAGATAGACAGGGCTGGAACGGTAGGTTATACCGGTTCAGTGAAACAGGACTGAAACGAGGGTTACTCGATTCAGAAAGGGACTATGTCCACTAAGATAGTCTTGGCAATGAGTCTTGACTAACAAGAAATTATTCTCTATGATTATGTGTGAATGCCAAAAAGTTTCATGTTTTAAGTTATGATTATTGTGATTACATTTCACTACCATGATTTATCCCATGTTATGAAATTATGCTCTCTTTTGCATGTTATGATTTCCAAAATGTTATGTTCTTATGAATACGATGTGATTGATATTTCTTTTGTTTACCCTTACTGTGCATTTGATCTCACCCTTTTATGTTTTCTTCTCCCCAGGATATAAAGAAAGGTTTTATGTAAAAAAAAGGAAGATCTTTATGGGAGATGTTGAAGATCTTTCACCACGATTTGAAGATTTTATTCCGAGTTTCCAAAGACACTAAACTATTACGATCCGTGTGTGTGTGTTTTTGTTATGTACTAAGTATTCCGCAAAAGTAATGTAAAGTCCATGTAAGTCAGGCTTCGGGTCTCTACATTACATAAATTGATATTACTTTAATGTTGAATAATATTCATTTAAAAATATAATAATTCCACGACATGACCGTATAGGTATTGTGTCTTTATAAAATGTGAATCCAAAACAACTGGCTCAAAATACACATTCATTATCTCCCACTTATTTCATCATAAATAGATCCATTTTTGAAAAATCATACTTAATACCCATATTCCTGACCTGAGGATAAGAAAAATATTTATTTTGGAGCTAAGATAGTCATTAAGAGTTAACAAGAAAGATATCAATCATATCATTATAATAAGATATAAAAACATAACATCTAAAATTTTTATCCTCCATATGAATGATCATGATGTCTTGACACAAGATAAATAATGAATTTTTATAATAATCAATGAATATAAATCCTAATTTTATAACATAATACATGATTATTTTTTGTAGATACATAAGCATTGAAAGTCATTTCTTTTTATTCTAGGATCATTTCCATGACCATCATAGCAGACAAAGTCCATCACTGAACCGAGTTCAGTCTTCATACCATCCTTTTAGTACTAAACTAATACCATTTCATGTTCCATACATGTCATTATCTTGAGATATAAATAATTTCCTATATTATAATATCGATATATAGGTCCCACTCACATGAAAATAAATCATTTCTTACATTTTCCAAAAAAACATAAATCATTCATAAATACCCATGATATAAAATGTCTTTCTTTAGACATAATTCCACTATAACATAATCCATGATAAACAAATGGATTTCATAAATATCATTCCATAATAAACATAATAAAATAATAGGAAAATGAAGATATTATACATGAAACATAACCCTAATAAATAATTACATCTTAGATAGAAAATAATTTTGATATAAAACTTGATATTAATTCATGAGAAAAATATCATTCATTTTTAATTTTTTAATTTTCTTTGAATTATGTGAAAATTTAAAATAAAAAAATTTATTTAAAATTAAAACATAATTCATGTAGATGAATCATCATGGAAATAAGTAATTATTAATATGTAATAATCTTTCTACGTCGTATAAGTTAAATAATCATTTTCCTTGTACTTTTACTGAAAAACACAAAAAGTAGCTCATATTGAATAACAATAAACGTTTCCATTTATAAAATTTCAGAAAAATTTAATAATGGGTATAATTGAATTTAGTTAATTGAATAAGAATATATTTAATATTATAAATTTATTAAAGATGGATATGGTTTATTAATACACACTCGTAAACACTTACGTATAAATAATATCAAATAATAATGAGATTGTAAAATTATTCCTTACATTAGGTCTGATTTTCTTTTTATTTATCTGAATCAATGTATATTGACTCACATAATGTATTTTAATTATTAGTAATAATAGTCATTTTGTTTTTATATAATATATTATCGTGTTATCATCTGTTTGTTAATATCATTTTTTATTACTTGTTAGGCTTGCATTAAATGCTTCATTTGCTTATGCGAGTTTTTTTGAATAAGTAATTACTCTCATTAATAAATAATATTTATTTAATTATAATTTATATTAAAAATATATTTAACATGTTTATTCATTATATACATTTACATAATCACTCATTAATGAGGATCAGGAAGAATTAATCACATAACATTATGGAGATTGTAGGTCAAACATACGCAGGAGCGATGTGATCATTGCCATAATTGTTTAATTTTGTAGAACTGAATGGTATATAAAATTTATGAATAAATATCTTCTTATAATAATAATTTAAAATTTTTATTTACATAATTATTCCCATCCAAGTAAGGTGGTGTTGAAAAACCGATTACACTACAGCGTGAAGACAGTAAGCCATACGTACGCATGCGTCACGATTTCAATTGTTTAGGAAGGATAAAAAGTAATGTATTATTGTTCGATAATAATAATATATATATATATATATTATACATTAGAAAATATTTTATAATAAAACAAATCATTAATAGGAAGTAGAAGAAGAATGAATTTCGAATAATCGGTAAGGAATATTACCTCCTCTTCAGTGTGATTTCTCTAAATCACCTCTTACAGTGAAATGGTTAGAGTTTAAGTAGTACATAACCTATTTAATGTATACTAAAAAATTTATAATGGAAAATATCTACAGATAAAATTGAATTATGGCACCAATTGAAGTGACTTGGTGATGAGAAGGTTCCCTATTATAATTGAGAAGAAGGGCCTTTTCGGATCTCTACTGATATTAATTTATAATAAACAAAAATCCATGAAAAACACACCATAATGTCAAAATATAAATGTTGAAATGAAGTTTTATTTTAATATCATCTACCTCTATATTTTATACATGTTTTTATGTCAATTTAAACATTATCATTTAAATTAAAACATTGTTATTTCATTTAATTTTTAAATAGGGTAACAAATAAATCAATATTAAAAGGATTAAATATTTATATATTTGATTTCAATTATACCATAAATAAATAAGTTAGAACACTTTATAAAATAACAATATTTATTATATATTTTTTAAAATAATATTTATGAAATTTTATTAATTTAATGAAACATTATATGGATAAACAATCAATAGTATAAATTTTGACACTATTAAATATATTTATTTTTAGAAAAATTAAGATAACATGTTAACATATAAAAAACTGTTATATTATATTCCTATATTGTCATGGAAATCATTAAAATTCATTATACTTATTAATTAGCCAAAATTATATTTAATTTAATAATTTAAATAACATTTATTTGTTATATCTATTAATAAAATAATTACTACATCAATGTTTTGTAAATATGTAATGTATTTATTTTTTGAATAAAAATTAAAAAAAATACTATTGTTAAGATAAATATACAATATTTCAGAATAATATATTTTTTTGAATTTATCATTGTGAAAATTCAACATTTAAAATTTTATAATTATTAAATTATGAATTTGACAACTTTAAAATCACATTAAATTTAACAATTTACATGTCACAATCTCTTTTATGAGAATGAAAATGGACACTAACACGTCACCATGATGGTTATGGTCGAAATATAATATAAAAATAATTATTTTTAATGTTTTTGGGTCTTTTAGTGATTATTTGGATTTTAATAAAAACTGTTTTTTTGATTTGTCAATAATTTATTTAGTTTTACATCATTAATGAAATCGGTTGTACACACCTAGGCCTCACATACCAGAACCATTCCAATGAATCATGGGCTATAACCACCTAAAATAGGAAGTATGGAAGAGTATGTGGGAAGTCATCCATCCTACCATCAAAATATTTAGAAATAACACCCTCCATAATGATGATAGGGGTGCCTGAAGAAATATTGTTCGACTTGGGTAGGTAGAGTTTTGATATCCCAAGTAAAATACAAGTAATAAATATATATCATGAAACTCAAAATCACAACCTATGGGTTATCAACCTAAAAACTACTTGAGATACCACCATTAATACTACATCTAAATACAAAACCACACAATAATACAATAAAATCATATCATACCCCAAGCCAATTCATTTAACAAAAACTCATTCTTTATTAACAATTTATTTACTAATTCCATCACTATATTGGAAAGTAACAAGTCTGAAACACATTATCCAACACAGAAAAATTCACACAGAGGAATAAGAGCAATGTTAAATTATCCAACAACATGTTACACTCTGTTTAACATTAATTCATGTCATAAATAAACTGATATAGAGTGAAGAATTAAATCTTTAGAGGTTATACTAAATGATAAAATCCACACAATTTACCTAAAATAACCACTACCATCATCCTTATTCAAAGAAATTCCATCTAATCCATCCTCTCAAAAACATAAACCCTTAACACACAGCCAGAACTAGCTAAACTATGTGGAAAAACATGATTGTAGCCCCACTCCACAACACTACCCACTCATTCTATAATATGTCAATCTCTCAACCTATGATTCCATTAAACCTTTTATACCACCCCAAATCACACAACCATGCCCCAACCACATCACTATACAAACTACATCAGGCTCAAAATTTAAATTTATGAATTAATACTTTATTTAATTTCACTCTTTAATTCATGTGATTTCACAGAAAAAGTTTAATCATGGGGAATCCATTTATTTAACCAAATATACATGGTTAATCAATTTCATAAATATATATATATACAATCAATATAAGACTATGAAAAATAATTCCCAATACATTTTAGGTGCACAAAAAAGGAAAAAATGGCAATGATTTTCAGTTGGAATATAGACCATAAGATTTACCATATTAACAAAAATATCAAGAAAATAGTATGATCATTCGTCAGTTTCCCAGACCATCATGTTGTTGATAAACCAATTCAAGTAGATTTATAAATTATTCATTCTTATATATTTATAAGATATACATGTATACGCCCATGCCACATGATACACAAATAAAAGTGAGATAAAGGGATCCCAATGTTGAAGAAAAAATGGTGAACACTTCATTATTGTTCAAAAATAAGGGGTGTGTAGTTAGAAAGAAGAACCTCCAAGGAATATGAAACTGAATGATATAGAAGAAACAAATTATTGATCATGAGAGTGAAGGTTATTGGGACATCTAAAACAAATTGAAAAGGGAAGCATACAAGGAACAATGGTTCTAATCTTTAGAAATTCTAGACCTTATGTCAATGGGAGAAACGTTTTTTAAAACCTATTAATGTCAGATCATGACCAATAGCAAGAAGTTTAGAAGTCAACATAAGATTTAGTTTTTTAAAATATGTAAACGATTCCTTCCAGCTCCAAATCCCATTAAATATGGATTTTAAATCATTTAAAATTAAACAAAATGTTAATGGTATGAGACTCGAAAAACTAATGAAATCGAAAATTTTGATAAACTATAGAAAAGGAGTCACTGATAAATGATATACCATTGGACATGTCACTGTTTGGTGAGCTATTAGTGGATGAGTCATCATTGGAAGATTCCATGTTTGGTGTGGTTTTAGTTGATGATCCACCATTGGACGAGTTATCGTTTAGTGAGTCTTTGGTGGATCAGTCACCATTGGATGAGTCATTTTTGGATGGCTCACTGTTGTGAGTCACCGCTGGTGACCAACTGCTAGCAACTCACTGTCACGACTCACTAGTGTGAGTCCCCATTCTGACTCACCAGTCATAACCCACCATTGGATGAACTACCATTTGGTGGGAAATCATTTGGTGACTCACTATTGAGAGTCATTTTCATTCCATACCATCATGACATATTGTTGAAAAATCTATATTTTTCTAAAACTCTTGAAATGATCCACTATGTCCACCCAAAACACATTAAACACTAATAATTAAAAAATAATTATACCAAAGTGTTCCAAGAAATTATATTCCCTAAGATGGTATAGCGTGGTATCTCATCATTATAATAATTTAAGTAATATCTTATACTGGTTTGGTTTGGATAAAATTAGGTATCCCTTAATTTTTCATTGGGTGTGATACCCTATCATTCCACCTTTTGTTGGGTTAGGTATCACATTTTCCATATACAGGGGGTCTGATCCATATCATAGTGGGATATTTCAGATAATTTTAGATATCAATTATAATCACTAGGTGTGATCATCTACAATTGTATGGATATATTATAGGTATCTGTGTGTACTTATACATGGAAAGTCCCAATGAGAATGACCTCTGGGATAAGGAGGTGGTTATTGCATGTTGTTTTTTCAATCTTACCTCCACAAATTGTTCAATCAATTATTATAAATATAAAATCTTTTTATTTTCATAGTTTGATAAAATTTTAGAAGATCTATTGGATATAGATGTTCATGTATTTGAGTGATAAATACGGAAGGAAGAAGGGGCGTGGCATGATATAGTTGGTAAATTTATTATTCTTGTTAAGAAACCCCCCATAAGATTGTGGTCCTAGCATTGATCCATCTCTATGTCCCTATATAGTTACAACAGATATTGTTTAAATATACATAAATAAAGAAAATATCAATTTTTTAGATTTTTATTACCACTTTAAAATTTTGTTTTATCTAATGATGTTTTTTTCCGAATATATAAATGAGAATTTTGATCCCCAAAAAGAAAATATTTTAGTCACATAGAATATTCTGTAGTTCACTATATTTGTACATTTCTATAAGAATATGGTTCGTTATAGTAATATGGAAGGTCAAAACATAGAGTGTGTTTTTCTCAAAGATATCAATGATTAATTGGTATCTCTTTTTATTTATTGTTAGGCTAGATTTATTTAGAGTACCTTATTCATACATATAAATATAGATATATATTTTTAATCTATTTTTATTCATAGTGGGAACCTTAGAGAAGATATTTTGTAGTCTATAGTATAAAATACACCCAAGGTCTTCCCATGTATGAACACAACATAAATTGTCTCAGAAATGTGGCTAATAAACTCAATTATTTCAAGGAGGTTATTTTAAACCAAGGGAGAGGTGGGTTTTCTCCTATAATGCTTAATTTCATATCACATGTTATTTCTTGAACCATAATGAAGAATATTGGGATATATTTTAAGGACATACTAGTAAGAGGTAATTAATTCTACAAGGATTTTTATACGACTATTGATATAGAAAGGGATTTAGGAGAGTAGTGGGTTGCCATTGGAGTTATGATATTTCAGCATTGCTACAACCTCCACGTGGTTCTCTCTATGTTTAGGGATCTGGTGGTTAGGATTGTGAACATTTTAGCTAGTATGGAATAATTGGATAGTGTTCCTATGTATTATATTATGTATAATTTATGTCCTAAAATAAATAACATATTTTTTCTGGAAATCACAGCATTAAGACACTCTATACATAATTAATCCATAATTTTAGATCTTGATATCCTATTGGATTGTTTATAGTTTTCATTATGATTTGAAACTCATTCTAGGAGAGCATTAGCAATCAAAAACATCTTATAAATAGTGTTACTTGACTTTTGGATGTGTGAACTTATAATGGGATCTATTTTCATATGTGAGGAGTCCATATGATTATATTATAGTTATGGAATTTCCCAATATGATCCAGCCAAAAATTATCTATTTTTGGTGGATGATGGGATTCATCTATTTATATTGCATTATATTTTTCTTTTTTGAGTGACCTAGATTTTATGGATAAGAGTGATGGGCTAAAAAACATGAGTATAATGATAATTTCTTATCATTTGAAAAGTATTCAACATAGGGAAATAAAAGTTTTCAGATTTCAATTTCCAATAGTAGTAGAAGATATGAGAATATATTTCATTATTATATATTGTGATTACATTCCCAGTGATAGACCATGGTATTCAAATGATAACACACATGTATTAAACCTATATCTAACAAATATTTAGGAATCACCATATTGTGATTATAGAGTTGAATGTGTATTTACATGATTTAAAGACAAAGTTCTTAATAAACTTAGTGTCTCCACATAGGAATCCTCATTGTTTTTCTCCAAATAGGAAATGATAGATTGAGGTTGTTCTCATATTATTATCATTTTTACAAGGTAACCATCTAGAATATATATTAACTTTTTATAATTAAAGACATATTTTATGAGTTAAAACTGGAAAAGTGGCACACATAGATTTATAGTAATTCAGTTCATCATTCGCTTCATATTCAATAGGATGTTATATGTGTTATGAAATTATAAATTTACGTGGGTCAATATGAATATTGGGTGATTACTTATTTTGTGAAAAACACCACTGTAATTTTCATGGGACTCATTTTCAATATAGTCTATCATTTGTTCGGTAGTTTCATGGTAGTCTTCCTCACTAGAATACTCTTATACTGATCATATGTCACAGATCAGGTGATAAATTTGAGTATGGTTTCAGAAATTCTATGACGGAATAATTTTTATATAAAGATCCTAATGTGTGTGTTCTAGATTTGTAAGGTCCACATCATGGGGAAAGTCATCATAGATGTTGGAGTAGTAGAGGAGCGTGCCTTAATTGAGGAAATGCATGCATGGGAGACACTCAAGAGTGTGATTGAGGTGTAGAGAATCATTAGGATTTATGGTAGTATTCAACTATTAATTACTGAATACATTATGATCATTGCACTAAAGACTGCATTTCCCAATAAATTGAGTCCATTAATGTAGATATTTAATTTTCTATTAAATTTTCATTCATTTTAAGTGGATTTGATGCATGTACTCATCTTGAGATTTTCAATAGGACATTCAATATTTTTTTTCTCTATGATGAATATATAAATTGGATTAGATGCGATATGATGCAATGTAATGTGCTAATTTTATACGGGTCCTCATAGGTAATACTATAGGAGAAGATCTACGCAACCAATGACTAAAATATCACAATAGAGTGGTCACCGTAATGTATTAGTGGAACTACATTAGGGAAGAGATATTCATCCTCTACTCTGATCATATAAGTTATTGTTATGTCATTATAGAGAAATATCATGACATGAGTAAGAGGTATGGTTGGAATATTTATAGGATTATGACTTGTTGATATTTTATACTCCCATAAAGAGGAACATTTTAGTAGATTAAATCTATATAATAGCCTATTTTATGTTGTTCAGTGAGGTTTCTAGGTAGATGTCATCATTTTATCCATCCCTTATGGATGATTGTAGTGAATCATTCCTTTAGTGTATGGGTTTTACCCCTTATCTCCTATTTTATGAAATAGAAATAAAATAATAGGATTAATATTGTGAGGTTTTGAATGAAAAATTACCATGAGAATATATCCCGATGAATTTTCTACAAGTAGGGAGAATTTCATCCTTTTTTAGTGATGAATGATTGTACCAGTCATGCTTCAATAAAAAGTACATAAAAAGATTTATATATCCCATTAAAACTTTAATATAGTTGTGAAAAATATATACCTTAAAAATAGTTATTTGATTTTCTATGCAAGGATAATATATTTTATGGATTATTTTATCCCTTGATGAATCACATTTTACTTGGTCAATGTTCAGAACCAGGATAAAACATATTGGGTCCAACCATGTGATCTAGAGTAGTGGATCTCAGATGGTATTTTCATATTTTTATCTGAATCTTCCATTATCATTTGGTGGTCATGAAATAATCTGAATGATCATAGGTTGAATCACTATTTCATACCACCTCTTTTACATTTGATATCATGGTTCACTGGAGTGTTTGGTATGCTTATACTAGTAAGGGATAGTCTAGAATGATGGATTTAACTTGAAAATAATTTCAATCATTTATTATCTCTTCAAACAATGATTATGTAGGTTATTGTATAAGTATTTTTTGATATAGATGGGGATTTACACTATTTTCCAAACCCTAATAAAGGGTATGATATAGTTTTCCATTCAAGTTCTGTAGGACATGGTTGATTCTTTCAATGTTGAATTTTTTCCATAACTAAGAGGATCATCTACCTTTAGTGTATTTTAAGTAAAATAATAGTTTTCATTCCACCTTCAGTTTTTAACTAATTAAAACATTGTATGGGATATATTACAGGTCATAAAAATGTTGGAAGGATGTTGGAGAGACAATAATTATAAAACTAGAGTCTGGGAATGTGATGATATAGAATTTTAAAATCAACAATGAGTGTTTGATAACTTCTCAAACCTATAAGAATTAATTTGTGGTCTAATGATGGAGGGATTCATAGTTAGTTGAAGTTTAATATATGTTATTTAATGTCATTACACAATGGTACACACATATATATATATATAACCATGTTGTAAATCTATCTCTGATATTCATTTTCCCACTCTAGATACTATGTTGGCTTGTTGATGTGGCATAACTCTTAAACGTAAAATTATAGTTCGAATGGGTGTATAATTGTTTCCACATGTAACAACTAATATGATATATGCACAACCTATCAAAAAATATCAACTGGAATTAGTGGTAAAATGTGGATGGAGTTATTATCTTAGTGTTTTAGATGATAATAAAGGATTTGTATTACGATATACTTTATGGGTGAGTGATTAACTTAGTGATCAATAATTGTTAGAATGTAAATTTTATATAGACCACCAAGGAGTGGGAGAACCTGATGTAATCTCATCAATATCATATTTTCTATTATGATTTTTTATTTTGGTAAAATATCCTTGAATGTTGGGATAATGTAACGAATCTATTTTTTTGTAACATATTAGAATATTTTAAATAATATTTTTGGATTTAGTTATTGTGATAAAATAGGATTATGCGGCTTATAGAACCACTTCATTGGATATATTAAAAATAATTAATTTATTAGGTCAAGGTCCCAATTTTGTTAGAAATAATGGAATATAAAAAATACGGATTGTTGGATAGGATAGAATAGGTCTTCATTTATTTGAAAACTTCTGTTTATCTTAGTTTAAATATAATTTTAGTTAGTGTTAATAGTTCAGTAAGTTTGAAAATCTAGGGGAAATTAGTGTAAATAAATAAAATAATTTTATTTATTTAATTATTTAATTATATAATTTTTAATCCATGAAAAATTTAAATTTATGTCACTGTTATACAAACCATAAAATATAGTTTTATAACTATATAAGAATGTAGAAATACTACTATATGAAATATCATTAGGTTTGATCGAGGAGATTGGTAGATAAGATGAAAAACACAATGAATTCATGAATGGTCTCTCATGAGACAATGCCATCCTCAATGGAGTTCATGGATCTTAATAAATACATTGACACATAATCGTGTTTTTTCAATGATCAGTCAGATCTAGAGATAAGACTTTTTTGGTTAGATTCCCCTATAATTTATTTTTCATGATGGCAATGTATAAATTCATTAGATATTTATTCGTTGGTCATTGTTGATTTGGATGAAATTAAAAATTTTCATCATATAATTATGAATGGATAATTTTACTTTTTGCGAGTATCAACAAATTTATTCATTAATGAATGATGTCTAGACTAAAAAAATTAGATTGTCTGTTTCTTACTTTTGTGTTAATCTCTTTTCTCCCTATGTTCTTCAGACATCCATTATTAGTATTTCTTTTGACTCATGGTTCTACAATAATCACTATTATATTATTGTGATATCATTCTTCAAAGAATCATGTAATTAATATAGGCTTATAACTCAGATTTTATGAGAGCTAGATGTGTGATAATAATGACAGCAGTCCAAATTACGGTATAGGTGATGGAGATTTCACTTTCCAAATAGTGTGGGACCTTGGAGAACAGAATGATGGGAAATATTTTGCTAATGGGTGACAAGAATCCAATGACTAATGATGTTGTGGTTTTTTATAACATATATCTATGTTCTGTCATGGTTGACTTGGAATATTTTGTGGAGGTGGTAGTGAAGTTGAAGAGGCATGAGAGTTGTCTATTTCTTGAAAATCATTATATATATGTCATGTAATTTGGAATAAGACAATTCATACGGGCCCACATATATGGTGTGTATGGATTATACAGAAAGTTAAATACCAGCCATCTTGTGAACAAAATAGTATAAAAATTGGCCTTAATTTAATAAATATGATGTCAGTTAATAAGAAACTATCATAAAAAGGAGATATGTGGATTAATTTCACATCAGTTTTTTAAAAAACTAACTCCAAATTTTTTTAAAATGAAACCAGTTTTTATGTCGGATTATTTAAAAACTGTCTCCAATTTTTAGAAACCAATTAGGGTAGGTTTAGGTAAAAAATGAAATAATACCTTTTAAAATAGACTCATGAATATTGATAACTTCATTTGTAGGTCAATAAAAAATTTCACTCTCAACTGATGATGACTCTAAAGGCCATATGAGGACCCTCAATGGTCAATATTTTGTTTTTGCCTTTATTTAGTTTTAATTGTTAGTTCATGATCATTGTGCTTCATTCTCTTTAAGTGTATCTTTTTGACCATCCATGTAAGTATTGTTTTTTATTGGAAACCATTTTTAAAAAAAAATCATTTGTTTGTATTTATTATTAATTTATATAAAAACTTTTGTTAAATCATTCAATGTTTATTCTTCTAAAGAATTCTATTTTATAAATTTATATTGTCGATAAATTTACCTTGTTGAACACCATATTGTGTTAGGTATTATTTTTTACTTTGAAGGTGTCTTATTTATAATTTAGTTATAATTTTTAATTATTATATAATTTTCAATATATAGTGGATTGTTAATTATTAATGTAATTATTACCTATTTTATTAGAAATTTTGTATCATAAGAAATTATCAAAAAACTTCTAAAAATTAT
The DNA here is from genome assembly GCA_963277665.1 of Viscum album. Classification (NCBI taxonomy): domain Eukaryota; kingdom Viridiplantae; phylum Streptophyta; class Magnoliopsida; order Santalales; family Viscaceae; genus Viscum; species Viscum album. The sequence continues at coordinate 1,720,822,807 of OY728130.1, forward strand.
ATATAAATATTTATATGAATGTATATATATTTGAATATATTATTATATTTATATCAGTTGAAATTATTACCTATTCTAATTTTAATTTGTGAGTATAAAAGATTATATACTTTTGGAATAGCATGACACACTTATCACAAAAAAATACCATTATTAGACTAGTTTTTATTTTATTTCTGATAATCATTGACAATTCCTATAATTTTAAAAATATTTTTATTAAAATTGTATAAAATAAATATTTATCTATATATATATTAAATGGTTATATGTTTTAATATAGTCACTAATTATATTTTGATCTCTTGTATTGAATGGATTTTAGTTTGATAAATTTTTGATGAACTATTAGTGAATATGAAAATGGAGTTGATGATTTTGTGGAATTTGATAAATGAAATCATAAATACATATATTGGATTTAATTTACCAATGTTAAGTGTTTGAATATTATAAATTTAAATTCCATGGAAATAAATATCATCACATTTTCAACGGTTTTAGCCTTAATTATTTTTATTTGATCTGGTATTCTGAATGAACTAAACATTCATCATATAATGTTTCTACAAATATTCATAATGATTTTGAGGATAGTATTATTTAATTAATTCATGATTTAGGTGTTGAAAACATGGAAAAAATAGAAATTGATAAATGATTTTATGATGATATTGCGAAACCATTTTTCTAGTTTGCAGAAAATATACAATGTTATTTATTGATTTACCACTTCATAACATCAATGAAATAATTGAGTAGAGTGATAGATGTTTTTATAACAAACATGATATTTTAAAAGGCCTTCTTCTAGAAGAAAATGGGCTCCATGATTCCAATTATGATGTCCATTAAATTATATTCCCTATGGGATTGATGTATGAAATGATAAATACTTGCACCGACGATTGTTTGTTGTATTGTATTGAATATTAATAATAATCCAAATATCCTATATTTTAGACACCATGATATATTATGGATGAAAATTTCAATAATGATTTATTCTCAAGTACTGCTTTATAACATCATATAAACTCTATATTTGTTTATGTTTTTAATAATTATTTCTAATAATTCCTATATATAATTATAATAATTCATCTAAGATTCATTTTTAGGTACCAGAATAAAATAACATGATAAATAAATTTGTTAAATTCCAATAATTCTTTATTTGAAGAGTCTATTTTCAAATTATATTGATTCAATAATGGTTGAGATGGAATTCAAATGAGTTCATCTCTTATAGTATCTTATATTACCCTACTAATTCCTCACAATGGAAGAGATTTGATAAAAAAAATTATTCTGGATATGAATTTAGAAATATATTAATAAAACATTATATATATGGAATGAATCCATATCAGAGCATTATTAAACAAAATATTTCATGTCTTGTTTTGGTGGTATTTTATGACGTGTTACCACATATATGTACAAATAAAAAATTTGTTGTGATGAGATTTTTGATTTGTGGACTAAAATAGCTAGAAAGTGATATTTATATGTATCTTTTCCCATTGATTGATGATATGAAATTTCTATGGGGGACTATTGTTAATGTTTTATTCATACCAAAATGATAATGTTTTTGTGTGTTATGACAATGTTTACAATGAACAACATTATTCTATATGGAAACTTATTTTCATATAGTTTTTTGGGATATAAGTTGTGTCCAATTTTTCAGTAACATACTTCATGTTATTATATTTATAATTCCATAAAGACATTGTACATGTGTAATCAATGTTTTTTTAATGTTTAATATCATTATTGTATGTTGAAAAAATCATTTACCATTTTACATGAATACAATATTCCCCATGACCATTTTCATTTGATGAATTTTATGATAGTGTGAAAATATTGAATCAACAATTTCAAATAAATGATGTATTGGTTTTCCAAAAATATCTGGAAGAAACAATCTATCATTTTTTAACATCATTATTGGATATTTTTAGAGATAAATCCTAACATTTATGATGCGAAAGTTGAAAAAAAAACATATACGATAGTTTGATTGGAACTTTTTTATACATAAAAGGAATGTGAAAATATGGATTATATGTTAAATTGGACTTGATATCAAGTAGAATACATTTATAGCAGGCTCCCACTATGAAATTAGATAGATCATATTGACCTCCACCTTATCACACATTAAGAAAATCGTTGAAGGAGATTTTTTTATTGCCTTCATGTAATTATGTTATATAGTGGTTATTCTTAACATGTTAATAATTTAATGTCTTTGAAGGATGTAAATTTATAGGTATAAAATATCAGGATTTTGTTGTATTTATGAAATAACTTCTACCATTCAAACAGTGTGGTATCATTCAAAAACTTTTCAGAAATACTATCATTTGATTATTTATTTTTTCAAATCCATTTTTATCAAATGAATTAAACCAAATGTGTAAAACGGGTGGGATAATTATTCTTCTCTTATACATTTTGAACTAGATATGTATTTTCCACAATTTTTTTTTGATATAATGGTTTATTTGGTGTATAATTTGATGTGTGAATAAAAAATATGAGAGACTATTTATTTATTATGGATGTATCCTTTTGAAATATACAAGAATTTTTTTAAGGGATATGTTTAAATATTTATTGATCATTGGACATTATTGTTCAAAAATATGTAACGTTGGAGGTGAATTATTTTTTTATTGATTATTGGTATTAAGTGGTTCATATTCGTCTCCCTATACCTCTATATTTTCTAGTTTATAATGAAGGTTGAGTGATTCAAGGCATAACGATAATGTTCATTTCACATGATAAAGTGATGCAAAAAAATTTACCTATTTTGAACAAAATATATGAGGTTCAATCATATATATCATCACATATTTCTGAATTTATCTTATTATATTTGAAAACAAATTAAAGGTATATTATTATTGGTCATAAAATACTATTGTTTCATTACTTAATGTGAAATTCATCATAGATGTATCTATATTAGAAACTATAAAATGGTTTGTAGGGGACCATATATAAATGAGATGAAATTTTATAATATTCATATTAATGGGTAAAACGTTTACAAAAAAATGATGGATAATACGAGTACCATTCAAAATAATGTTGTAATAGTCACTACTAAAGAACTTAATTTGTGATTAAAAAAGATACAAACTCCAACTTCTGTATCAGCTCCTTATTTTGGAGTTCCTCAAGACATATTGTAAATTGATTATAAAAAAAATTAGTCACCTAGTTTAATTGTATTTGGATTTCAGTTAATATTGTTGTGACACATGATTAATATGGGTTTAAACTAGGGATTTTGAAAAAAAAAATAAAATGGGGAACCACTTATCACAGTAACTCATAAAATGAAACAAATTATGTTATTTATCCATCAAATGATCATTTGTCTGTAGTTTTTAAATGGAGATGAATCTATTGGGATAATGAGGACGATGATGATGTTATTTATTCATATGAGGATTCTTCATCTATTACAAGGTTTCCATATAACAATGAATATAATGTCGAAAATTTTCATTTTATAAGAAATAATATTGTTGAAGAAATATGAGAAAATACCATATTAATCCACTAATAAATATATTATTTATTTATAGTCTGTTAATTTTAGGAAATTTACAATTGGGAAAGTATATTATTTATGAATAATAACATCATTATTATTTTTATATACATAAAAATTTTTGTCACTTTTTTTACAAACATATTTCTATTTTCCTATTGTCTAATTATTAACTTTTATAATAATATGTTCCTACAAAAGAATTTCTATTTATTTTCCATCTTCAATGATGGATAAAGATACAAAGACATAGGTACATTTATGAAGGTATTTTAATTTTGTCATATTAATAAATATCATGTAATATAATTATTTGATAAAAAACATTTAATTTATAAATAATAATTAGAGGACTAATAATGAGACTTTATTTGTGTATTCTTCTTTTTTTACTATTAAGAAATAATGTTATTGAGTTGGTAAACATGAAATTACATGTTTACCAAAACTATCACGTGGTTGTGAAGATGGGAAATTACATATTACATTTTATTAGAATAATAATTCATCTAGGTAAAATGCAACACATTTTATCAGCCATCTTACCAGGGAGATCCTTTATAGGATTGTAATTTCATATCCTGATTGGATGGGAGTCAAGAATATGGTGATAGATCTACTTGGGTCGGTCGTAATGATATACCATCTTTGTTGACTAATTTTATCACATTTTCCCAATATGATAAGTTTTAAATTACTATTTTTTTTCAAATTATATATGAAAATACACTTTGAAGAATAAAATTAAATAAATAAAAGATGCCTTCAATTAGTGGGGGTTTGATGGAGATATTTTAAGACAATGTTGAAAAAAAATATTTTTTTTGGAAAGAGTAAAATTGAAAACACATGCCTCTATTATGATATTTTGATTAATAAAAATGATAGAAATTTTTTTATAGTCAAAATGAGGATGAAATTATGGTATGATAATTATATTATGCTGATAAATTTTCTATATATGTTCCTAAAAATTATTAATTTATTTTTTATATTATAGATCTCTAATAAATACTTTGTAGTAATAGATATTTAGTATGTATAATATCATATCATATCGCATGGAGGGTATCATTTATTAGAGAAAACAATTAATGAGGGTAATTTGGAAGCTTTAAGAAATATGTCTACTATTGGTTATTATGATGTCCAGTTTGGTCTTCCATCTCCCCCCAAAACCCGTGAAAAATTAAATATAGATCGATGAATTAAAAAAGTATCTTACATAGAAATCTATGTAATTAGATGAAGTAATTGTAGGTAAATATAATTTATATTTCATTTTTTGAAATATATATAAATTAAAAACATTAATATACCATTTTAATTTTTCATTTAAGGTTAATGTTAACGAAAAATTGACACATAGAACATTTATCCCTGATGATCGGATGGAATTCCACGCAACTGCATTACGAAAGCGAGAACACCCCAGACAGGTTAAAGGATTTGTGGGGTGTGTTAGTATTTGAATTTTTTTGTCTTCAATGTATAAAATCAAGAGTCCCATAAATTGAATCCTTAAAATATCAGATGGATGATATGAAATAGTCTATGGGAGATCAAATTCAATAAATTGTGCAGGCTATTTAAGAATAATTGACGAGATAAACATAGTATATATAGCCCTACCGACTAGTCCATCCATTTTATCTGGAATCACAACCTACATAACCTTCCCAAACAAACCACCCTTCTCATCATGCCTAATCAAATGCTCATCCTCCTCTCTTGGACCCAACATTATACTATGAGTTTTAAGCTTAATATCCACAATTACATATTGTAGAATTTATAGTTTTTATTTATTGGGGAATTTATTACATCAATATCCAATGAATACGGGACTGTCTAGAGCATCATTACATTTTATTATTGATATTAATTCTCTAATACCATTTTATTTTTAGCAGGTTACCAATGTAACGTATTATATGGGTAATTTTTTTACTTTATCAAGATGGAATTCTTCATTATATTTTATATGGGGTTTGGGTTTTTTTAAATATTAATTTAATATAATTGAAAATTACATATTATATTTTTTAAATTAAACTTATATAAGATTATCTAAAATAAAAAAATGGAACAATGAAAGAATAATTAGGAACAAAAAATTGTAGATACTTATGATATTTCTAAAGGGATTCAAATATTATCTCAATATTTTCCTTTTTTAGTAATATTTATGAGTTTTGGATGAGTTCTGAGATATTTGGAAGAGACTATCAGTTATGAATATTCATAATTGATATCATGGATCTGATATATTTTTAAGATCTATATTAAACTATTTTATATTTGTTTTCCATGTAATTATGTTGTCTTTCTTGTGTTTTTCATTAATTAAATATGTTTTAATTTGAATAACTATATTTCATTTATAATTTAGTACACACACACACCCACATCTTATTAAAAATGAAACCACATTGATTTCTTTTTGAATAGAACCAAAATTTATTTCTATGGATTTGAAATATGTGACGAATACATATGAACTAACATATACATGTGAGATATTATTAAATATGGATATTGGGTTTTTGATTTTTTAATTTTTTGATGGGTAATAAGAAAAATATAATTACGAACTAATGTCCATTTTAATTTCATTAATTCTAAAATATTTTTATTATAGGGGCATTATATGATAGGATTATTCTTCCCAAGTGAATGCACCATATATTTATTTGTCACTTTATCAGGTGATGTCTTAAAATATTTACCACATTATTAGAAATTTATGTTTTATTCTTTCTTATAAGAACATTATATTTAATTCTTCTTTTAAATACATGAATTATTATTTGAAAAAAATGAAATGTTGGTCATATTAAAAATTTAATAATGATCACATGTCATTAATGAATCAAGATGAAACAAAAAATGTAAATGTAATGGTAATTATTTTTTATCATCTATTAATAATATTTTTTATACATATATATATATATATATGTGTGTGTTTTTTCTATCAATTTTTTGTTATTTACCCATAGTGTCATTCAAAACAAATATATGTTTCATATGTTTATTATGATCTATGATTCATCTATGAAAAACCACAACTCGATAAATATTAAATTTTATAAGGTTAGTTATATTAATTGTATTATATTTTACTTCATTATATTGTGTTTTTGTCATATTTCACTCAATTTTATTGTATACATTCAATAATGTTGAGTCTTATATGAATGATAAACATACCCATCCTCAATCATTGTTTTATAACTTTTTTTTATAGAATTATGATTTCAAGATTTTATATTCTAATGATTATAATTAATATTAACTTTTCTTAATAAAAAGTGTTCAAAAACAATGTATTTTGTTATAATAGATTTTGAACATAATAATCTCAATAAATATTTGAACAAAAAAAATAATGATTATGTTGTAAATTATTTCTCATGTGTTATTTAATTCTAATTTATTATTAATTTGGGTAGATAATTTTTTTTATTATGATGAGAAAAATATATTAGTTTTTTTTATTTTTAATCTATGATACATGTTAGTTTATATATGTATAATGTTGTTCTGTAACTAGGAATCTGAATTTTTTCTTATAATATTAAAAAAGTTATAATATTTTCATCTTTCATTATAATATTTTTAAAACTGATGCCAAAAATAAAAAAAACATTGGACCTTCATCAATATATTTTACTATAAACTATTACCAAATGTCCTTTTAGGCATCATTTTCTACTAAAAAATGATGTTGAAAACAGGGCATAGATTTTCACACATGATTTTTAGAATCAGTTTTTAGAAAAATGACTCCAAAAATCTTATTTTTTATTTCAAATTAATAATTATTTTAGAAAAATAGATGTTTTAATTTTAAAAAAATTGAATTTAAATTTTATTCTTCACTAGTTTCCATAAGAGGATGACATGTCGTGTATCCTTGGGTACAAAAACTATGGAATGGCTAGTGTAGAGGGCCACAACTAGCGTACATGGGAACTACATAGTGTATACGGACACAAAAAAGGTGATATTGAGGATTACTGGGAATTACTCTCATGCCATACACACATAGATTCCCCAAATATTGGTCGGTTATTTCCAATGAACCCTCAGTTTGGTTTCATTAATGTTATGGTCATATTTACATAGTCTATCATGAATAGGTTAAAATGTGAAATCCCATTATGAGAATAATATATTTTATCCTCTACAAGGGTTAGTTCTCGATAGATTCAAGTATCCCTCCTTGTATCTGGATGTCTGATCCTCATTTATTATTCCATTTGTCGAATAATTTGTCCAATTTATGATATCATATTCATGTGATCCCCATTCTAGTTGGTTGATATGGATATGTTCAGGTATCCACCATTGGTCATTTGATTGATGTCCTACCTATGTATCAACATATTGTAACACCCCAACCTTTCACGGTATGCTTCTCTTTGAATAATAGAATAGATTGTGTTTTACGCAACATCGAATTTGAACACACCACAATAAATCGAACTGGATGTTATGAATAGTAACAAACACTTTTTAAAATTTTATAAATTTATCTTTCAAAATGGACTTTATTTTTGGATTCGGAATATCAAAAATAACTTCGGACAAATTTTTGGTATTTTCCCGAAAACATTAAATTTTTGATGAATAGGGAAAAACACTACATTTTTTTTAAAACCAAATTTTTATTTATTTTATATATATATATATATTTTAGGTCAAAAGCGACACATATAACATATATATTTTCAATGTAATTTATTGGAGTCATTTTATAATAAGTTTAGATATATAAAATTTTATTGAACTTTTTATGGTCTTTTACCCACATCCTAGGAGCATTTGAAAATTTTCATATAACAAAATTTTAACTCGTCTATGAAATAAATTTCAAAAACAAGAGATACACTGTTAGCATCAGTATCTAAAATTTTGTTCTATAAAATGAAAATACTTTTTGGTGAATAGTTATTTTTATCTTTTATTTACCACTGTTAGAAGTAAATATGGTAATTAAAGATAAAAATGGTATAATAGTTACCCTAACACAAGTACAAATTATATTGTATAATTTTATTAGACCAAAAAAATATTAGGAATAAAATATTATCTTTTTGGTCCACTTGGATTAAATTCGGACATTTATTATTATTAAATTTCATGGAGTTAAAAATGCTAAATTCAAGATTTCATAACTAAAATATTTTTAATATATGATTATACATATGATAAATTAGAGTATAAATATAAATTAGAAATATAATAATATTTCCCACATAATGGTATTTTTATTTATTATTTTTAGAGATATAATAATTAAATCTATTTATGACACAGTGATGATGTTGTAATTAACTTATTAATTTAAAATTAAAAAACATGATATTATAAATATCAAAATAAATATAATCTAAGAATTTTGATGAATTCTACTTATTTCCTAGGTTACTATTGTAGGATAATGTTGATTTAATGATTTTTTTCGAAGTAATCATTCTTTTATGACTTAAAAATTACAAAATACAAAATAGTGTCAAAATTTAGAAAAAATAGTTTTTAAATCAAATATTATATTATTAATTGATATTGTATTATTCAAAATATAAGGATCAAAAAAATAACCTATAAAATGATATTTATATCATTAATGAACCACATTATTTTCTCTTGGAAATTTAGAGTAAGTTTATTAACCAATTATTATAATAATACTAGATTACATGGTAAAAGTTAAACTATTTATCTAAGAGTTAAATCTAATTGATAAGGTTAATATAGTGACACAAAACTGCCTAAAACTTATAAGTTGAAAGGTTTTAGACCCATACCCACCTTATCCTCGAAATAACTCATTTTGGTGCCATTAGAAACTGAAAATTATTTTATTATAAAATAATATTTCAATCTTTTCTTAAACTACACCTCACATCTCTTATAAAAGGGGAATTTCCTTTCTCACATATTCACACCTCCAATGCAATTTGACTCAGCAAACCACAACCCAATTATCCTCCCACGATCCCTCACTTCATCCTAGTGGCTTTAGTTTGACCAGAATTCCCACATAATTAGATATTTTGATCAACTCATAAGGAATCACCCAAAGAAGAGGTAAATATTTTACCACATCATTCAAGATCTTTTCTTCTTCCAATTTCTCTTTCTTTATTCTTTCCATTTTAAAATAATAACTCCATAATATTATACATACTATGATGTTATTATAACAATGTTAATCCATATTAATTATTCTATCTATCCTATGAATTACATGTCACCATACGTGCGTACTTACAGCTTACCGTCTCCACGTCGTGGTGTAGTTGGTATTCCATAAATTATTATTTGTATGGGTATAATAATGATGTATAATTGAAGAAAATAATAAATATAACATGTTAATTATTCTGTATATAACATATACCATCTACTTACAAAAAATTTTAATATCAAAAAACTGATATTGTCGCTCGTGACTACGTACAGATTACCGTCATCATGAACTCGATGATATTCATTTCCCCATCATAACCATTCACGAATAATTTTCATTTTATGATTAAATATAATGTTTAAATATTATATTATTATTATTTATATGAATCAAATACATCCAATCCATAACGAACATGACTTGCGTATCAAAACATATAATGGAAAACATATCAGTTAACACATGAAACGATGATAATACTAAAATATTATTAACAAGGAAATATTAAAAGATATTATATTATATCATATTTCTGTATATGATTATTGTATAACTTAATAAAACAATTAACTACTATACAATAGGATAACATACCATTGACCATGGAAAAGTACGTGGTAAGGGTTAATTTTATAATCCCTTCAATATCTTAGGTTTTATTTTTATATGTATCTAATGGGGCATATTTATTATCCATGTTAATGTTTCATTAAAGTGATTTCAAAGGGATTCTTCTTAAAGAAATTTTTTTACTAAAAATTTATTTTAAATGATTTAATAATTTATTCTTCTAAACCATTCTCATTGATTTCCATGTTTTCAAAATAGTTTCAATGATTTATTTATATGAAAATAATTGTTTTAAAATGTAATTTTTTTTAAAATGTTTCAATGTTTTATGGGAAACATTGGTTTAAAACTATTTTTTAAATGACTTACGTCATAAATTATGTGACTTTTAATTGATATCATGAAAAAAGGTATACTTCTCTCAATAATTTTTACTGATCATTTTAAACTATGTCAACATCATTTATGGGATATTATTTTTTGATCGAGTTTGATTTATTATGATTAAAATATTCCATATAGTATTGAAGGTTTTGAGATATGATTGACTGTGGATGTTTTATTTTTATAACATTCATGGTGTATGGATGAATTATTATCATTTTCTATGAAATTTTTAATAAGAATGTTTATGTTATGTTTACAATTTTTCATATGAGGAATGCATTGGACATTGTATGTGACAGGCAGAGCTCGCTATAGTTCTTCTATGTATCATTAGGTCTAATGAGACAAACTACTTTCTTGGGATAAGGCCTTCAAAAATCATATTTGTAGTCTTGGCAGAAGGCCTTGATTAAGTGGTTACGATGACGGGAATTATACATTACATCATTATGAAATTGGATATTGATATTTCTTGTGATTATTCAACTAGTAAAATATTAATGTGATTATGTAAATGACATAATTTAGATTTTTATTTGTCATATTATAATGATTTCTATGTTTAAAAGTATTTTTAATTCATACACATTTCCTTAAATGTTTATGCTTATTTATGAATGTTTCCTCAATATTGTCATCCTAACTGAGCATCTGAGGTCACCCCTTTCTATATTTTATTTTTCTTAGGATGCGAAGAATTATATAATGTCTGAACAAAAAGGATAGTTTATGGGATATGAGTGTGGTCTATGGAGACAATTTTGTTTTATTTTTTAATTTTATAATGTCAAGTAATACTTATGAATGTATCTTCTATTTCCAAGTCTACTAAACCAATCGGTTTTTTGATACTTGATCTTTTGTGATCATGCCAATGTGATGTAATAATGTAGAGACTCTGTGTAACCAGGGTCGGGGTGTTATAGTTGGTATTAGAGGATGTTTAGTACAGACCATGGAAGCTATATTTAGACATATCTATTATTAGAGAACATTACACTAAGATGTACTTTGAGTATTAATATAGAATATCCTAGATTTTTTGTAACGTAGTGACTTTGTGTATTTTCCAAGAAATAACTATGTCTTGATATAAGAAGGTATAGGATTATCTCAAATAGACGTACCTAGGAGTTAAATATCTGATAAGGAGTTTTGGTCTTGACCCTGGGTATCCTGGTACATGACAACATGCCTTGCTGCACTCATGGTTACGATAGTCCTGGGGGATATGATTAAGATATTTCAAGTATTCATTATAAACATTTCATATGGATTTATGACTATATACCTCCTCAAAGAAAACATTTTTATTATTATGGATTATATCAATAAACTGTTAAATTTTTGTTCAGTGTTCAACAAGTCTGTAATTATTCATTTAAATTCTTAAATTAATCAACTGTATGAAATTAATTAGAAATGTCACCTAGTGGAAGGAATGGAAACCATATCATTGCACATAATACATGTAAAAACTGACCTCCTAATCAAGATAATTATAGTGGAGATAGTTATTAAACTGGTGCTCATCAGCTTATCCCCATAATGGGACAACTCACTCAGTTTATGAATAAAACCATTACCTGTATAAAGCACCCTAATACACAACATGGAGGATCAATGTTAGATCGCATCATGGGGAAACAACCACCAACATTAAATGGGACTACAAATCCATTTGTAGGTGAGTAATGGATAAGTTCTATAGAGAAAATATTTCATGCTCTGGGGAGTAACAAAAGTGAAAAAGTATTCATGGAATTTTATCACCTCATGAGAGATGTAGATCAATGGTGCCCAGTGATTCAAAACACAAAGGAATATTATGAAATAACGAATATGATATAGAAAGAGTTTAAAGAGATATTGTTAGAAAAATACTTTCCTCGTGACCACCGAGCATATATAGAAAGACAATTTCTGATTCTGAGGAAGGAGGATGAGAATGTCGTAAAGTATGTGGCTAACTTTACAAAGTTAGAAAGGCATATAGCATATTATATGTTTAACCCAAGGAGTATGGTTGATCTATTCTTTGATGGGTTAAAACCATTTCCCTGTCAATCATGAGTCCCAAAATCCTTCTCGTCATACAAAAATATAGTCTCATGTGCTATCAAGACAGAAAATTAATTGTCTATGCCAAATGACTTTAAAGAAATGTAAGAGAAGAAGATATATGATGAACATACTGGAAATAGAAATAAGGGGAAGAAGGGAAAATTTGAATATCTACCATTCATTAAATGTGCGAAGAAACTACCTATTACATGCCTGAAGGGAATGATTGTTTATTTCAAGTGTGGTGAAAAACTCCACCAAGATTGTGACTGCATGGGGAAGAAAGAATATGTCAATGTAGAATTCTACAACTGTAGAGAAATGGGTAATTATGAAAATGAATGTCAAAAGTGCCAAAAAACATACCTCAAAAAAGGACAAGGGAGCAAGGCCATGTTTATGTGATCACTAATACTGACAATGGAGCTCTGAATGAATGCATGGCATGTAATTTAATTATTTTCTCACGTTTAGACAATTCATTATTTGATTCTGGATCATCTCATTGTTTCATATCTTCCCAGTTTTTTACAAAAATTAGATATTTACAGTTTGATTTAACAAGAGAGTTTTTAGTCAAAACTCTTAAGGGAAGTATCATTGACACATTTTTTTGTCATTTTGTTCACATTAATGCATATAAATGTTATTTATCTGGTTATCTCATCGTCATACCAATGATTTAATTTGATATAATCCTCGGTATGGATTGGATTGAAAACCATGATGCGAAAATTTATTATAAGAAGTAGGAGGTATCAATTTTTTATGGTGATGATAAAGAACACCTTATCTTTATATTTTAAATGTCACCCTTATATTCATATCTCGATCTAACCCATGTAGAACTACTAAATTCAATTATTGGGGAGGAATAGAATTAAATAACTATGGCTGAGTATTGAAAATTTAAAATAAATGATGTATATATTGTGCAAGAATATGTTGATGTGTTTCTAGAAGATTTACATAGACATCCTCCATAATGAGAAATCGAGTTTTCCATTGATTTAATTCCAAGTTCATGTCCCATATAGAAGACCCCTTATTGAATGACAACTATTGAGTTAGTGTATCTAAAGAAACAACTAGAGGAGTTGAGTAAGAAAAGTTTTATTCTCCCTGTTGTTCCTCTATGGGGAGCACATGTTCTTTTTGTTAGGAAGAAATATGGATCTATGAGGTTGTGCATTGACTATAGGTATATCAATTATATAAAAATAACGAACAAGTATATCCTACCTCAAATTGATTTTTTATTTGACCAACATCATGGAGCTCAAAATTTTTCAATGATTGATCTATGATATGAATATCATCAGTTGTGTGTGAAGAAAGATGACATTACAAAGACAGAATTTCGAACCAAGTATGGGCATTATGAGTTTATAATAATTCTTTTTATGATAACTAATGCACCCTCTATTTTCATGGATCTAATGAATAGAGTTTTCAAAGAATATCTTGATGAAATTGAAAGAGTTTTTATTAAAAATATAATGGTATACACAAAAAGATACAAATATCATTTAAATCACTTACACATTATCCTAAATACTCTTAGAACAAATTAATTATATTGGAAGTTTAGAAAGTTTGAATTTGGGCTTCATGAGATTTCTTTTCTTAGCCATATTGTCTCTAAGGATGAAATCTCTATCGATCCTTTAATGACCAAGGCAATCAAAGAATGGCCATCACCGACATGTATAACTAAGGTACGTGGTATTATTGTTTCATTATATTATTTTCAGCACATAGTTGAAATTTTTTCCTAATTGGATAACCCATTAAACAAACTCACAAGTAAATGGGTTAAATTTGTTTGGAAAAAAGTGTGTCAAGAATGTTTTGAAGAACTGAAGATAAGATTACAAAATTCTCATATCTTGACTTTACAATCAGCGAATAACATGGTAATTATTTGTAGTGATTCTTCAATTAAAGGACATGGTTTTTTCCTTATGAAGAATTATAGAGTAAATTCGTATGCATCATGATAGCTTAAAATTCATGAATAAAACAATCCCACAGATGATCTTTAGATAGATGCTGTAATATATTCTCTGAAGATATGGAGACACTATCTATATGGTGATAAATGAGAGATTTATAATGATCAAAAGAGTTTTAAGTATGTTTTCTCTCAAAAATAACTCAACATGAGGCATATGTGATGGCCTAAAGAACTCAATGATTATGAAATTCATTATACAATACCACCCAGGGAAGGAAAATAAGGTGACATATGCTTTGAGTAGAAATGATCATGGAGTTTTAACAAGATGAGAGTTGAAAAGGATCATATATAAATATATCTAGTAAATATGTATATGGTAACAACCATGCAATGTGAAACATAAATTCCTTTTTAAATGGCTTCCAATACATCTTTACTAAAATGAATAAAAAAAATTTGGACTCATGATGTGGAATTTCAAAATGAAATTAAATCTGTGAATGATGGGAGATTGATCAAATTCTTATATCCAAATTGGATTTTGAAATTTGGGAAGAGGCATTGTGTACCTGATATACCTTATCTGATAAAGGAAATTTTGAATGATGCTAATAGCTCCAATTTCTCTATACATCATGGTAGCACTAAGATGTATAAATATTTGAAGGAAAATTTTTGGTGAGACTAAATTAATAGAGAAATTGCTAATTTTATGTGGAGATGTATTGTTTTCCAACAACTGAAAGATGGAATACAACATCCTAGAGGTGTCATTAAACCCTTTCCCATACCTAAGTGGAAATGGGATGATATTACAATGGACATTGTAATGGGACTACCCAAGACTCCTAGAAGGAATTATGTAATATGGGTCATTGTTGATCGTCTTACCATGTCATCACATTTTCTTTCTATAAGAGACAATTTACCACTTGAACTTATAGAAATAATATATATTAATGAATTTGTATGACTTCATGGAGTACCCCTTTCGATTGTATCTAATCGTGATCCCCATTTTACAAAAAGATTATAGAAAAGTCTTCAGAAGTACATGGATGTTGAAATTCATTTGAGCACTGCCTACCACAATTAAACTGATGGAAAATCAGAACAAACTATTTAAACCATAGAAGACATGTTTAGATCTTGTTCACATGACATTCAGGGTACTAAAGATGAATATTTATATATGGTATAATTTTCCTATAATAACATCTTCCATTAAAATATTCATATGGCACTATATAAAGTGTTATACAGAAAGAGATGTCTCACACCAACTTGTTCGGATGATATTATTGAAAGAAAATTCATAGGCCTGGAACTTTTTGAGGATACTATAGAAAATGTGAAGGTTATCCAATCCCATATCACATCATCTTAATGTAGGGAAAAGTTCTATGCTAATAACCACCAGAAGGATTTGGAATTTCAGGTTGGAGTTCATGTTTTCTTGAAGGTATCTCTATGGAAAGAGTTATAAGATTCGGTAAGAAGGTTAAATTAATCCCCAGGTCCATTGGACCATTTGAAATTATAAAACTAATTAGGGTTGTAGCTTATCGTTTGGCAATGCCGCCATGCCTCCCCAATGTTTATGTTGTGTTTCGTGTATCACTATTGAGAAAATAAATGTCTGATCCAATGCATGTAATCAGCTATGAAGAAATAGAACATGAACTCAATCATTCTTATTATGACGAGACTGTCAAGATTTTGTATACCAGAGAACAAGTATTGAGAGAATAGATGACTTGCTTGGTAATGGTTCTATGGAGAAACCACAAGATGGAAGATGCGATATGGGAACCCGTGGAACTAATGACGAAGAACCGCCTGAGCCTTTTTATTCATTAGTATTCTATAAATTTCAATGATGAAATTATTTTAAGGAGGTAAGAATGTAACACCAAAACCTTCTATGGTACACTTTTCTTTGAATAATACAATTGCTTTTGTTGTACGAAACCTCGAGTATAAACACACACCAACCAATAAAACTAGCCGCTATGAATAGTAATACTCACTTTTTGAAATTTTATAAATTTTTTCATTAAAATTGGACTTCATTTTTGGATATGGAATATCAATATTAGCTTAGGATGAATTTTGTTTTATTTTTTTGAAAACCTTCAATTTTTGATGAATAGTGAAAACACTATGTTATTGTTTAAAACTGAATTTTTTTAAATAATTATTTATTTTATTTAAATTTATTTTAGGTCAAAATAGATACATAATACCTATATAAGTTAAATTTAATTTATTTGAGTCATTTTATAATAAGGTTAGATATATAAAATTTTATTGAACTTTTTACTGTCTATCACCCACCTCCTAAGAGAATTTGCCAATTTGTATAAAAAATAATTTTTCTCTTTATGTGAACCGAATTCTAAAAATCTGAGGGACATTATTAACATAAGTATGTAAAATTTTGTTCAATAAGATTAAAATAATTTTTGTCCAATAGTAACTATCAAATATTCTTTACCACGATTAAAAGTAAATAGGGTAATTAAAGGTAAAAATGCAATTATAATTATCTTAACACATGTCTTAATTTATTGGATAAGTGTAATTCGAGAAGAATAATCCTTAGAAAAAATATATTATCCTTTTCATTCGCATGGATTAGAATATGACATTTATTATTATTTAATTTAAAGAAGAGTAAAAAAATGTTAAATTCATGTTTTTATATCTAAAACATTTTTAATATAGGGTTATAAATAAGATAAATTAGACTATAAATATTAATTTTAAATATAAAAATATCTTCTAATTATTGGTATTTTATTTGTAATTTTTAGTCATTTAATAATTAAATTTATTTATGACACATTGATGATGGATTAATTACCTTATTAATGAAAAATTAAAATAATTGATATTATAAAAATCTAAATAAATGTAACATGAGGGGTTTGATGAATTCCACAAATTTTCAAGGTCTATATGACATGTTTGGGTTGATTATATTAATTTTTTGGAAGTAATCATAATGTTATGACTTGAACAAAAACAAAATACCAAGTAGTGTCCAAATTGACGTAAAAGACTTTTTAAAACAAATATTATATTATTAATTGATATATTATTACTAAAAATATAAGGATAAGAAAAATGACATATATAATTATATTTATATCATTAATGAACAACTTTATGTTTGCATTGAATTTTATAGTATGTTTATTAACCAATTATTATAATAATACAAGAACACAAGGTAAAAGTTTAACAATTTAACTAGGAGTTAAATATTAATGATAAGGTTAATATAGTAACCCAAACCTATCTATAACACATTGGTTGTGATTTTTTAGAACAATACTGACCATATTCTAAAAATTACTCATTTTAGAGCCATTATAAATCCACAATTATTTTATTATAAAATAATATTTCAATATTTTCCTAAGGTTCCCCTCACCTCTCTTATAAAAGGGAACTTCCCCTTCTCTCAAATTAACTCATCCAAAGCCATTTGGCTAGGCAACCCAATACCCAAATATCTTCCTAACATCCCTAAATTTATCTTATAGACATTCGAGTGATAAAAAAATCCATCCTATTGAGCCATTTTGATCAACTCGAAATGAATAACCTGAAGATGTGGTAATTATTTCATCACCCCTCTCAGGATATTTTCTTCTTCCACTTCCTATTTCTTTGTTGTTTCCATTCTAACATTATAACATCCATATATTATACTTACTATGATGTTATAATTAAATTGTTAAAACAATATTATTTATTTAATCCATCCTATGAATGACATGTGACCTTACGTGCATATGTACGACTTACGATCTCCACGTCGTGGGGTTGTTGTTATTCAATACATTGTTATTTGTATGGTTATAATAATGATTTATAATTGATGTAAATAAAAAGTATGACATGTTAATGTTTCTTTATAAACGATATAAATTCTATTTACATTCAATTTTAGTATCATATAAATGATATTGTCGCTCGTGCTTATGTATGGATTAATGTCTCCAAGAATCCAATGAGATTCATTTCGCCATCATAAGTATTCAAGAAAATTTTTCATTTTATGATAAAAATATTGTTTAATTAACTTCATATCATTAGATATATAAATCAAATACATATTCTTCATAACAAACATGACTTACATAACAAAACATAAAAAGTAAAATGAATTATTTAACACCTGAAATGATGATAATACTTAAATATTATTAACAAGCAAATACTAGAAGATCATACATGATATCATATTTATGTATATGGTTATTTTATAGTTTAATATTAATGTATTAACTATTATACAGGAGAAGAACATACCATTTACCAAGGAAACGTAAAAGGTAAGGGTTAAATATATAATCACTTCATTATCCGAGATTATTTTTACATAAATATCTATTGGGACATATTTATTATCCATGTCCATGTTTCATAAACGGGTTTTCAAAGGGACTCTTTTTAATGGAATTTTTTACTAGAACATAATTTTAAATGATTTAAATATTTATTCTTCAAAACATTTATCATTAATTTCCATGTTTTCAAAATGGGTTAAATGATTTATTTATATGTACTTTAGTGTTTTAAAATGTTATTTCCTTTAAAAAGATTCAAAGTTTTATGTGATTCTTGGATTCAAAGTAGATTTTAAATTAATTAATTTATAAATTATATGACTCTTAAATGAGTTCATTAAAATGGTATATTTCTCTCAATGATTTTTTCTGATCATATTCAATAATTTCAACATCCATTATGGGATATTATTCTAGATCGATGGTGATTTATTAAGATACAAATATTCCATATTTTATTGATGGTTTTGTGATATGTTTGAATGTGGATGTGCTATTTTTATACCATTGATGGTTTATGTATACAATATTGACATTTAGTATGATAGTTTTACTACAAATTTTTATGTTATGTTTATACTTTTTTATATGATGAATGAATTGGACATAGTAAGTGACGGCTGGATCCCACTATAGCTCCATGATGCATCGTTAGGTCTCAAGAGACAAAATAGTGTCTTGGAATAAGGCATTGATAAAATATTATTTGTAGTCTTGGCACAAGGCCCTGAATATGTTGTTATGATGTATGGCATTATGCATTCCATCATTATGAAATTTTCTATTGACATTACATGTGATTATTCGACTAGTAGAATATCCATGTGAGTTTGTAGATGGAATTATTTTGATTTATATTTTACATATAATGATCATATTTGAGTTTAAAATGCCTTTGTTTTAGTCTTATACATTCACTTAAATTTTTATTCTTATTTATGAAGGATTCTACTATATTGTTATCTTTATAGAGAATCTAAGATCACCCCTTTATATGTTTATTTTACTCAAGATGCAGTGAATTAAATTATGTATGACCTGCAATAATAGTTTTTGGGATATGAGTGTGGTATCTATATATAGTGTTGTGGTAGATTTTAATTTTAAAATTTAATGTAAATCTTATGAATGTATATAGTACTTCAATGGCTACTAAACTAATCGGTTATTTGAGACTCTTTCTATTGTGATCATTCCAATGTTATGTAATAATGCATCGACTCTAGGTAACTAGGGTAGGGGAATTATAAATATTAGGTATTTCCATGAATTCTTCTTCATGGAGATTCATTTCAATATGGATCTCTAAGAATAGAATGTTCTGTGTTGGGAGACATGATATGGATGTTGCCTTGATCAGGTTTGACATTGATCCTTAGAATTAATTATAGGGTTCCTTGGACAACATGAACATATATTTATACATGATGCGTATCTGTGAGCATATCTGGGATTTTTCATTCATTAAATAGAACTGACTCGTATATGTGATATTGATCTAACTATATTTGATTTTCTATATTTGGTAATCGTGATTTGCCTTACTAGGTTTTTTTATAATCACCCTCAATTGGGCTATTATAGCACATTTATTTTGTTGTGTAGAAGATAGGTTTTTGATAGTGTCTTCGGAGGAATAAGACATGGTGAAGAACAATTTTTCTATAAAATAAACTGATGGTTCTCATGGATATATCTTCATATTAGTTCCATTTTTAACCTGTTTTGCTCTTTTTATAGTGGTGGTGGTCCTGCAATTATCCCTTTACCTTATTGTATTCTTATAATAAAACAATAATATGATTAGTATTTATGAATGAATCTTTTGGTATAAATTGTTGAAATTTTATACTATATATTGTTGTATAGAGATATATAAATTTGTATTGTTAGATAAGGGTAATTATTCCCATTTCTTATGGCATGTATACTAGACACCATGTATCAATCCCTTACCATATCGTATAAATTCATGTTCTATCACACTTATCTTACTTATAACAAGGAATTACCTAATGAGTTTTGTCCCATAGAGTTGTAATATAGAGATAAGTATTTGAATCATTGATTAGATATTATTTAGCTATGATGATTGGTTTGGGAAGTAGGTAAATAGTTTTATAGTGTCTATATATTTTCCTTCGTTCCATGGAACTTAGTGATATTGTGTATAATAAAATATATATTCACAATGGTTCAAATAAAATACTTGTTAAATAATTATATATAGGCCCTAGATGTAGAGAAATCAATGAAATATACATCATATAGGAATGAGATTTTGTTTCCATGACTATATTGAGTTAGCACCTCAGATTTTTTCTGTGAATTTCATGCTTCGTGAGTATTATATGAGACCACATTGATGAAAAGTAGCTTCGATTATAGAATTGGGATGTGAGGATGATCTTCATAGTGATGTGGCCTCTTTATAGGGACCCATGTAGGTAATGTTTCCCCTGGGTAGTTTTTTATCATACATATACCCATTAAATAGTTAGTTTATATGGTAGTACCAGCAGATGTCTGGGGTAGGATGAATCCACATAATATGATTTAAAGGAATCAATCACTCATGATTTGGGGAGATCTACTCCCATGTTAGTATATTATATTCTCAAGGTAGTGAGTTGAGTTATTTACCTTGATAGGATCCCTACTAGTAAGATGGTGGTCCTAATTTAAATTTTCCTCCCTAAACTCATTTGTGGATGGTGGAGCATAGTGATACATATAAACAATGAGGAAACACACACATGTATAAGGTTTTAGTGCCTCTTTCAATTATATTTTTATCCAAAAATGTAATATTTATACATTTTAATGTTTTCCTATTGATTTTTTCATTTAATAATTTTAATCATAGAGTATTATTATAGGTTCACTAACCACTCTCGGTATGCAAAATATTTGTTTCATGATGGGTATATTTGAGTGTGAACCTTTTAGCATATCCTTCACTAATATGTCTTGAGTGAAATGAAATAATTTTTCATCCCTTCATATGATGTTGTAATAAATCATTTCTCAGTGTTATAGATCATTCTAATTTAGAATTATCTAATTCATGGTTGTGGTATTGGTCACATTAGAGCTGATAGTTATTTAGTTAGTAGTAAACATCAGACTCATAGATCTCAGTGAATGATATGAAATTAGAGGTAGTATTTGGATTTCATAAGATTCTCATCCCATGGAAACTAGTAGTCATACACGTCAACATATTTCCCAAGTGGAAACCCTAATAAATTATCAATAAAACATCATATATTAATTATACCATAGTAGAAAAAAACATTTCTTGGTGTGTCATCTTCATCCATTATCAAACTAGAAAACTTATTTATAATAACACAAAATTTTTTATTTTCATTTCCTCAAAAACATTAACTTAATCAATCTTCTCCCATGTTAACATACTCAATAGATTCAGATTATACAAGTGACCCTTTTCAAAGGTTACATTAGAATCGATCATGGTATGGAACCCAATAATCCAGCTAATATTTCATATAAAATTTTGATATTTATAAAATTATAAAATCCCATAAAAATAAATTACTAATAATATCTAAGGGACATTATCTACAATAAATAATGACATTTTTCGGCATAACTAATGTTGAATCTATTAAATAAACCTCATATATATATATACATATATATATATATATAATGCAACCACATGATATTGATGAACTATAATGATATGGTATAATCTAAATCCCCAATGTCAAATGAAATGAATGCTAGGATAGAATCCACAATGATTGTACCCCGAACCATATAGGGCTCCACATCCGAATATGTATTAGTCGGGTTTATAGTATTATTTTTTTGGAATGATATCTATGAATAACCACATGAATACCCTACCTGGGTCTACATTAGGGATTTGACTATCCATTTCGTTATGAAAAAAAATCCACAATCATGATCAAAAAGTAAGTCAAACCCAAACTACCTTTATATTTTGAGGCACATGATCTTACTTGGATTGACCCTACCATGACTCTCCACTATTGGTAGAACCATGACCATTTAAAAAAACATCCACAATTTATTTATCAATTCATAATTCTGAAAATAGACAGTTTCGTTTTGCTGAAACCACATATTAGGAATTTTTATGATTTATAATAGAGCCTTCTTCTACTTGAAGATACACTACTAAACCCCCTGTAAAATATTAATTTCATGGTCTTTTTCCTCACTTAGGTTATATTTTAATATACATAATTAATTTAAAACATTAAAATATATGTCATATTATATATATTCACGATAACTCAAATCTCATACCCTAGTTAATCCTCAATATATCATTCCATGGAAAACTCATCTCTAGATTGTAAATGAAAAAATTTACGCTCTATAAAATAATCATAATATTCAATGACTGAAATATTTCCTTATGAAAGATGCATGAACTCCCAATCTATCTCAACTATTAATGTTTCTAGAAAGGCATATTAAATGAAAATGATTTCAAAGTCCTTATTGGTCAGTCTTATTTTTGATATTATAAAGACCCATTATTTATTCAGTCCACTCTATAATGATATATAATAATGTTTTAACATTATTAAATATTGCCGATATTTATTGGTTAGTGTTTTATATAATTAGAAAAAACACTTTAATATCAAAAAAATTACAATTATCACTTCCACTCAATATCCATTTTTCAAAATAAAACATTATTCTAAAATTTAAAATCACACTTCATTGAAATTATGGTATCTTATTTTTTGTTGAGAACCCAAAATAAAATATTTTAGCATGATATAGTATCCAAATAATAATTTTTATTTAATTGTTTTTAAATATTAGATTAAAAAATCTAAGTAATTCTTTAAAAAGAAAAGAAATTATTTTTCAATTTTGAAAAAAATGTAATCCAAAAAAAATTACATTTATAAATTAAAACATAGAGTATCAATATTAATTTATTTAACCATGATGTAATTTTAAAAAAAATATACTTTTTACGCAAAAACTGGTAAAAACGTTCTTTTAAAAATAATCACATTATATAACATTCTGAAACAGAAATACATCCATGAAGAACTCATATGAAAGAATATAAAAATAATTTATGTACCTTGGGGAACATATTTGTATGAATATTATAAGAACACCTATATATTGAACAACACACCTAATAAATTCTTGCATTATTGTCTAGAAAACATAATGATTACCCAATTCATTGGACAATTATACATAGCTCAACCATTCATAATGAAATAGAAATGGACTATAAAATACATAAAAAATTTATTATATTTCATTTCCATCATAGAATCTCAAATATTATTAATTTTAAAATATATAATGAATTTATTGTGAGGTTCACATATAAATAAGAAAAAAAAATCATTTATTTCCTTGAAATTTTATTAAAAATCCAAAAAAGAAAGGATAAGAAGATATAATATTCAAAAAATATCAAAACTAGTGGGAAATATTAATTTATGTAGAAAAAAATTATTTGTATGAATTTTTTTTCATACCATACCTTTTATAAAAAACGATTCTATCCACACATTTTTAAAAATACCAAAAATAACCCTTCATGAAAGCTTATAAAATTATTCTTTTAAAATAATAATAAATTAAGGAAAAATTGTTTCGAATGAATCTAATAATATATTTTAGAAAAATAATTATTATCAAATGATTTATTTAATATATTTTAATTAAATATATAATTATATAATCAAAAAAGTCCATGTCGGGTGTTTTTTGGTCGTTATATTCATAATTTAAAAAAATGATATGTTCATTGTGGTCAATAGATTCATTATGTCACTAAAAAGAATAATAATCATGAAAAAAATATAATTATTATACATTATTTTTAATTATGTAACCAAATATTTGAGGTTGTTATGGAAAATAAAATGTGTTACAATAAAGGGCATGATATGTCATACGCAGAAATGAGTCACATTTAAAAAAATTTATATAAAATTAAGAATAGAATATTTGTGAAATATTATATTTCTATAATTATTATTATATAAAATACTATATTATAAAATTTAATATCCTCATATTTATGACACATTTTTTGGTGGTGATGAAAAATGAATTACATCACTTCATGGAGGTTATAATTCAAACTTATGAATGAATAACATTATCATTTTTCAATGTATATAAAGGTAAGCATAACATATGATATATTATCTTTATAGAATATTAATTATTTTAATAAAATATTATATAAAAATTAAATCAATTTTTATAACTATTTTTAATATGTGATGATGGAAAATAAATTATGTCAGTTTGTGAGGTAGTATTCCACCATACAATGGATTGATGATTTATTTTCTAATTTCATTAATGAAAAAACGTGTTAATGATATTCTAGGAACATAATTAAATCTATATATATTTGATATATTAATTTTTTTTATATTAAGGATAATGAGAGGTTTAAAGGTGATAATAGAAGAAATAAAAAACACTTAGTTTTGTGATTTGCTTATTCTTCATATATCCTCTTTATATTTACACCTTCATCATTATAAGGTATTTCGTCTGATCAAAATCGGTCAACTAAGATGTGTTTTGGGATTTTATTATGGTATTTTGGTTAGTCCTTTCTGAACAAGAAATATATTAACATGTGAGGAATAGAGTATATGTGGGTCCATTTTATAAGTAAGGGGAAAGACACAGCTGTGTTTACCAAATATATTAAATATTAAAAATAAATTTATTATTTAAATTCGAACCAAGGAAGCCAGAATGTGAGTATTGGGTATTTTAGAGTTTAAATATACACAACCAATCACATTCAAACATTTTTTATTCATTTTATGCCTTATCATATAGTGAAACCATGTAAAACCCATTTTACCTTATTTAATATATAAAAACATTTTACAATGAAAACATTAATATATGAAATTTTTTCTATAAAATTCTTACCAAAAATATGGAATCCATTTCATTTGTTCAATTAGTTTTTGTGGATGAAAATACTTTTAATATAAGAACACAAAAAACATGGAAAATAATTTATAAAGAGATAACATGTTTATGCATAAACGAAATTTTTCCTTGTAATAGTGTTTTAAATTTGAATATATTAGATACAATTTGAGATGATAAATTTTTTTGTGATAACAATATTGGGGTAAACAAAAACTAAAACCCTTCTTTGCACCCATTAATTTATATATAGAAACCTAAAAATACTTTTATATTAGAATAAAAAACAACATATATTATCATAATTAAATACTACTACTCCAAATTCAAAATAAATTTTAAAATATATTATATTACAAATAAAACGTATTTTTTCTCAAAACCATTACCAATATTTGATAATTTAATTATACATAGCGATTTTAAACCTTTAACCAATAATGTTTTCATTGTTTTACATATTTTATCAGAAACGAGGAGGCACATTTTTAGTACGACTTGTATTAATAAAACCTAAAAGTAAATAAAAAAATATTTAAAAAATTTTAAAATAATTATTATAAATATGGAATTATTTTTTCATTATTTTTTTATAAGTTTGATAAAACATTCTAAGGTGACAGTAAAAAATTAATTTAAAATTAATTTTTTAGGAAAAAATTAGTTTAATCCCAATGATGAAATTATTCCAAAATAAGGTAAATTTATGATTAAAATTAATTTTAGTAAATCATATAAAATTAAGGGAGAATATATTTTAATTTAATATTCATTTCAAATTTTAATATTAATTTTTAAATAAAACAAATGAGGGTTTTTCAAAAAAAATTGTAGATTTAATATTCACATAAAAATCATTCTTCATATAACATTACTACAATTTTATTCTTTGTAATGTTTTACATGATGATATTAGAAAATTTATCCTTTTTATAGAATTAAATTTAATATATATAAATGTTTTTATATTATCCTTGCACAGAAATCAAAAAAAAATTGTTAAACATTTTGGATTTTCAAAACATAAAATGATCATATTTACATTCCATTAACAAAAACAATAATTCAAATATTGTTAATTCATTCAATGTAATATATGTTATACTATTTTAATTATAATAAATTATTAATAGTTATAAAATAAATATATTTTTTCAAATGTATTGTCCCAAAATACAGATTTATAAAAAATATATATTTTATCTTCAATATATTTTTTCCACTTTTTTAACAAAATTTTAATAAATCCATATTTGGAAAGTCAATTTATATATGGAAAAAATATATATTTCACCGATCGTTTTTCCTATTCAAACGCACTAATTAAATGGCTTGTTTAAAATTAAAAAATTATATAATAATATTTTATTACTATACCATGTTTCTTTTCAGATAAATAATGTGTATACCACATTCTATGAAATATATTAATTAAATAAAATTGTTTTTATGTTCATGGGGTCACATTCTACCCGAAGTATATAAATTATTTCCTACCAATTTTATATCATGCCTAATAAAAAGGGGATAAAACTTTTCAATAAAATTATTCCACTAATTAGAAGATAAATCCCATGATCATGAAATAAAACAAATTTTAATAATAATAAAAATACAATCAGTGATAACCAAAACCTTAAAAAGGGTTTATATAAATTTCATTTGAAAATTTGATATGTGAAATAATGTTTTTACTGAAATAATACCTCATTGGGTTCCCAAAATAGAATAACATTAGATGAAATTTAAAATATGGACATGGAGAAAAAATTATATATGTGGAATAATAGAGAGTGATTGATAAAATGTTCCTAAGATAGTTAAGAAAAAAATCAATTGGGAATAAATAAGATAAATAATCATCAGAAATAATGTAATAGGATAAAATTTTTATTTCTATATCCTTTTACAATAATTGAGGGATTCATTTACTATTGAATTATAGAATATGCGAAAATATAATAACATATTTTATTTCCATTTTATAATAAATTTTTATACCATTGTAATATATTTCAGAAGCATTACCACATATATATAATCACTTAATCAAGGAAATGAATATTCAATATGAATTTTTCACGCCTAAAGTAGTAAAATTAAATTTTAACAGATATCATGTTCCATAATTGGATAACATGTTATTCTTTCTAACCTTATATATTAACTAAAACTAAAAAATAAAAAAATAAAAATAAAATATTCAACATTAAATAATTACAAGTATCTCAATAATTAAATCAGATGTTCCTCTTAAATCATTCCATCAATAACAATTCATAAAAAAAGAACAAAATATGTAAGACCAAAATTGAAAAACAAATAATGAAGAACGTTTTTATCATATATTATTTAGTGATAAATGTGACATTGATATTTTCATGCCCCCCACCAAGGATTCCACAATGAATCAAGAGAGATAATCACCCCATGTGTCTCACTTTTAATAGGCCATGGGTTGGAAGGTAACATTGAGTGTATAAAAATATAATAAATGGGAAGAATTACACTCTATATAGAAACATGTTTGGGTGATATGATGAATCAAACAAAATAATCTCCCTAACATAATATAAAACAAAAAAAATACCAACATGTTTGTAAAAATAAAACATATACATATAAAAATATTTAATGTTAATACCAAAAAGAAATGTAAAATATGTAACACGATAATGATCCAAGGTTCCAAGCTGGTATTTCTAAATTGGTCCCCATAATCCTCCTAAAATACATAGTTATTTTTTATAGATATGGTGAGAATACCAGTACACTTAGTAAGACAAACAATGTCACAGATGCATATGTGAATGAAAAATATCAATTCACCCATGAAAAAAAGACTGAATCCCCCCACCTAAACATGTCAATTATCTAACCAAATTCACTCCAAGGTATGCTCACCAAAAAAATAGAATCCAAAAATAATAACATAATATGTTTTATATTTGTTAAATGTTTCCCCGGACCAATTTTCAATTAATATTTTTCTCCCACACCATAATTTTTTATGTACAAGTTATCCCATATCATCTATATTACAAATACAACCACCCTATTGAATTGTCACATTATATCTCAACCAAAGTATCTAGAGCCATTTCCACATAGTAGGGTCCCATAAAATATCACCCTAGGAAACATTGGCCATGAAATCCTAACCATGAATATAATAGTACATACCATGAAAATGATGTACATCAACATTTTCACCACATCTTATCATACCTAAATTCTACAATTGGATACCATAAAACATTTCCGATCACATATCGCTCAATGACAGCTCGGGGTCCGTCACATAGCACGGTCACATCACATCACAACTGAAAATTCATGGGAAATAACCTATTTCACTAGCATATCTACATCGATCACAACTTCTATATATCTAGTCACATAGATGAGAGATCCTAAAGGTAAGGTAGACATCCATTCTTCCACATCCCTGAGACATCGGGTAAACACTTCTTATATTAATGTACTGGTGTCATCACAAATTTAATGATGTGACTGAGGTTTGTATACAAATAAAAAAACATACATGGAATATATATAACCACAAACACAGTCTTGCACTATGGGTTTGAATCAATGAACTGATAAGCTCACAATATACCCAATTTTGATTCCACTTCTAAGTATAAAAAATGAAATTACGTAAACCAAAATACTCTTCTCACATTTCATTACAAAACAACATTATTAACATATCCCATTTATTTAAATATTTATTAAATACAACATTTAAAAACAATTCCCATTTTAATTCATTCATTATCCATTCCAAACACATTAACCAAATCAACCCATGTCATTTAATTTAAAACATGTAATTTAGTTATAATATGACCAATGAAATTATAACAAAATAATAATTATCATCTCATCCAACACATAACAGATCATAAAATTTCATTCTTATAGTATGACCTTCAACTAAAAAATCATCATATTCTGACACCATAGCCACACTATCTCAAAATTTGACCACCCCACTATAGAGTTTAAAAAATCCATAATCCCTACATTACTGCTACACATTGTCCCCCATACCATGATCTCACCACAACACAAAACAAAAAATATAATAATTAAAAATGATTATTTTATTATATTACAGTTCAACTATTAATGTAATTCTTGGAAGATCCCTAAATCCACTTTTATAAATTTTATTGGTTTAATATATGTATTTCTATATTATCCAAATTATGGTCATATCAATTCAACATGTAATATTGTGTCCATAAAAAACTAAAGGGTAAGTAAAGGATCCCAAAATATATGATTTCATGTGGGGAACCAATCATGTCAATTATAAATATAAAGATAATAATATAAATGCCATAAAAACATGGGGATAAAAACCCTTTACCATTCAATAATAATCAACATATTAATTTATATTGATTGGTACAATGTAAACCTTACATAAAATATAATATATTAAATATCTGCCACATGAAAACAAATGTTAGAAACTAGGGATTACCAATATCAAAAAAAACATTTCAATATTTTTGTTCACCACTACGGAAAGAATGAAAGGCCTAAATAAGAAAACAAAAATAATTAAAATTAATGAATAATCCTTTACTTAATTAAGGGTTCTCTAAAAAAATGCTGATAACTATACCCTACACTAAACCACACTATCGTAGATGATCTCCGAGATAGGATGAGTGAAAACCTCCCTGAAGAAGAGATGAACATACCACCAATAACTAATTTCCATCCACCATAACCAATTAATCATGATAATTGAATGTAGTTTTGGACGAACATTCGATCGACCTTATGTTCAGCCGAAAAAAGAGGATTAGAGATGTGATTGAATGAAACTAAATTGATCAGTCAACCATTTTTAAAACAATGATTCTACAAATTTTTGGTCTTGAATTACTTACATGATGTGAGTTTGTTGATAATTTCTATATTTTTGGTCTCCAAAAATATTTAAGTCACATTTATGTCAAATTAATTAAGTGTCATGAATTCATTTCATAATGTGAATTCATCTCATGGACTCCCCTTTAGACTTTTCATAATCCAGGAATCCATCATAATACACAATCAGTGAACCACCAACTCGTGATTTGTATCCAATTCACATCGTTAACCACATAAAGTAGAACTATTACAACTCCAACCATTAATTAACCCTTTAAGACATCCTCTAAGAACTCAAACATCCATCCTAAAAAATGAAGTTGGATTGAAAGGTATTGGTAGTTACATCAAATACCACTTAAATTATTCTCAAACCCAAGAATCAAAACCAACACTGATGAAATGACGGGGCCCAAATACTCACCCCGTGAGATACCTTTCAAAGTTATTGTCACACCTCAAACACACCCACCAAACCACAATACTCTAAAAGATGCCTTTAATAGTGATAAAATTGGCTTTATCAAATCCAGATATTTTCTTATTACCAGAGAATGATTAAAGAACCATGGATTTTATTAGAAATTTTTGAAGTGATGATAAAATTCTAGTTTATCAGATGTTATTTGTATATTATATATGATGAATTTATCAGGGATACTGAAAGAGATGAAAAGGGGAACTTTATCTATGCTAAATAAAAGCACTAATAAATTGGGTTATTTATCTGTTCTTTAGAAACACTAGTAATGGAGCATACTGTAGAGTTTTTTAATTAGACATTGAATCATAAAATATATGGAATACTGAAGTTTTCTATAATTCCACAGTCTAACACAATAAACAAGACAAAAAATATAACCAAAAATTAGGAAAACCATATAAAAATACAAAATCAAAATGATAAAAATATAACGATAAAACATGAAAAATGACTATTATGATGATAGAGAACATACCTACATAAATGAAAAAACCACCCCCACTAGAATAAAATAACACACCAATATATGGAAATAATACTTATATTAAAAATAATGTAAACAAATAAGTTTAACAAAAATGACAATTTTAATTTAAAGATTCATTCATACTGGAAAAATTTGTTACA
Source organism: Viscum album (assembly GCA_963277665.1). Taxonomy (NCBI): domain Eukaryota; kingdom Viridiplantae; phylum Streptophyta; class Magnoliopsida; order Santalales; family Viscaceae; genus Viscum; species Viscum album. Next base: position 1,720,854,883 of record OY728130.1, read on the forward strand.
AGATTCAGTTGTTATTGATTCATTCACATAACACCATTTCTTATTAATATTCAAACTTCAAGTATGTTAACATTAAGTAAAAAGGGTAAGATAAATATTATAAGGAAATTAATTAATTAATACATGAAAAAATTGTGAATGAACAATATAGGCTAATTTTTACTTTTTTGTGATGTTATATGCATTTTAATCTAAAATGAAACATCTATATTGGAAAGAAAAACATGAAGTCATAATGGTTATATTTTTCATACATTTCTATTGAGGAAAAAACCTACATGCCCAAAATAATTTATGGATTGATTCCCAAAGTGTTAAAAAAATATTAATGTGTTTTTCATGTATTCAGTATGACAATAAGAATTTTACTAGAGTATAATTGTAATATGAAAACAAAAACATTTGAGTCATACAAGTCACATCATTTTTTGGTAAAATGTCAAACAGATTCATATATATCAAAAAATAACATATAATTTATTTTCCTACATTATCTAGAAAATCTGAGAACATTTTCTTTTTCATCATTAAGTTTCACTATTAAATTAAAATTATTATTTTAAAAAAATAAATAACACATTGAGTCATGTCAAGAACATCGCATTATGTATTGAGGTGTGGATGATTCCATCAAGATAAAAATGAAATAAGAATTGTTTTCTTAATATATCAATATTATCTGATGGTTTTTCATAGTTTTTAGTATGTCGGTTTTATGTTTTATGAAAATAATTATTGATTTTAAATAAAAATACTCTATTTCAGTCATAATGGTTGCACCGTGCATCGTATTGATTTGTTTTTGACTTGTAAAACCCACAAATGACATAAAGATCATTTAAATGTAGTATAACATCTATCAAAATAATTTCATAATTTTTGGTTGGATCATTTTTGTTTTTTACCAAAATTTAATTAAAAATTAGAATCACACAGTTTTATACATACCAGTCGCATGTTTTTTCTATTTGACATGACAGTAGTTACTAAACAAAAAAAATTAATTATGAATCATTTTACTAAAGAAAAATTATAATACGAGTTTGTTTTAACAGTTTTCATTCAGTGTCACTTTTTTACCTAAAATGTGAATTTTATACCCATAAGAGATACATTGAGTCTTTCTAGGATCTCATGTATAGGATTGTGGTTTTTTTACCCCGAAACATCTTAAATTAATTATGGATACTTTTAATAAAGTATTAAAACGATATAAATATTTTTTTCTCATTTTTAATTATGTCATTTTTCTTTTTACTAATATTAAATTAAAATTTAAATGAAATAGGCATACATGGAATCATACATGTCACACCATACATTAAATTATAGTACATATTATTCCTACAAGTCCCAATTGATATATGGATCATTTTCCTAAAGTACCAATATAATATGAATGTGTTTCCATGGTTTTGATAAGGTCGGTTTTATGTTCTACAAATATCAATATAAATTTTAAATGAAAAGCTTCACGTTGAGTAATACTGGTCGCACTGTATATCAGATATGGGTGTAGATTATCCCAACACATAAAAATTTATTGTAAATTGTTTTCAAAATTTATATAAACAACATAAATGTCTTTTCAATATTTTTAGTACATTACAATTGTTTTTAAAAAAAATCATTTTAAACTGGAAACATTCACTGTGAGTTACAACCGTCAAGTCGTGTGTATGTTTGAAATGAGACTTATTATAACACATAGAAAAAGACTTAATAATTGGTTTCATAATCTATCAACATAATCTGAGATTGGTTACTATTTGTTTTAGTGAGTGACACTTTTTAAACCAAATTTTCTCGTTTAAGTAGATAATAGACCCTTCGAGTCATGTCAGGAACGTCATGAATTAGATTGGTGAGAGGATAATTCCTATATATATAAAAAATGAAATATTGAGTTTTTTTTAAATTATAAAAACAATTAAAATGTGGTTTCTCAGTATTGAGTATGTCAGTAGTCTTTTTTACTAATATGAATATCAATTTTGAGTATAAATATTGTTATTGAGTCATATCGATCATACTGTGCATCGTATTGAGTATTGTATGATTCATGAATGTATTATATTACATATGGATAATTTTCATAATTTTTATAGAATATAAATGTACATTTTATCGGTTTTTATTAGGCCACTGGTGTTTTTTACTAAAATATTATTTAAACTAGAAATGCATAAATTAAGTCATACCAGTCACATAATGTGTCAGTTAGAAGTGATACAGATTCCTATACATTATAAAATGAATTAAGAGTTATTTTACATAATTATCAAGATAATATGATCAGGTTTTCTATGTTTTTAGTAACTGATGAATTTTAAACTAAATTTTATTTTTAAAAATAATAATTGAAATTTGATTCATGTGGGGAACATTGTGCATCATATTGATTTGTAAATAATTCCAACACATAAAATATTACTTATTTATAATTTTCATAATGTATCAATAAAATATGAATCTGTTTGATATGATTTTATTTTTTTCAGTTTCCTTTTTTACTAAAATAAATGAAAATTTTACATAGAAAGATGCACTATGAGTTATATTGGTCACATCTTGAGTAATATTTGACAGGTATATGATTCATACACATCTAAACTTACATATAGAACATAGAATTAATGTGTCAAGGTAAAAATGTATGTTTTTTTGAGTATGTCGGCTATCATTTTTTATTAAAATTAATGTCAATTTTAAATAAAAATATAAAATTTGAGTCATACCGCCCACACCCTGAATCAGATTGATGTGTGGTTTATTCTAACATCTAATAAATAAATTATTTATTATTGTAATATTATATTAATATAATATTAAATTTTTACTCAGTTTTGAGTGTGTCACTTGTATTTTTTACAAATACGTCTTTTTAAACAAGTTAAATACACCATTATTTGAACCAGTAATATATTGTTCCAATTTTATGGGCTAATGATATAAAAAATTTAATAAAATGACTTATGAATAATTTTTAGAAATTATGATGGAAATTCAACCGTGTTTGGTCGGTTTCCATTGAGTGATTCTTTTTGAAATAGAATGATGATTTTAGACTAATAATGGACACATTGATTCATACATAGCACATCTTTTATCTGATTAAAGTGTTGATGATTTTTAAATGTAAAAATTGACTTACAGATAATTCTAATATTTTATCAAAACAAAATGAATGTGTTTTTTGGGTTTTGAGCATGTTAGTTTCCCTTTTAACTAAAATTTATGTCAATTTTTAATAAAAAGTTGCACATGGAGGCATACCGAACTGAGCATGAATCAGATTGAGATAATGTTGATTCTTAAACTTCCAAGCTGACAAATGGATCATTTTATTAATATATTGAATAAATTATAACTCATTTTATTACTTTTTAATATCGTAGCTTTCTAATCTACTAAAATTAATGTTTATTTTAATTAAAAATACAATGTTTATAGAATTCGAATCACTTCTTGTACTATATTGATGTGAGGGAGATTCATACAAGTTCCAATTAATGTACGGATCATTTTAGTAATGATTCAAAAACACAATAAAATTCACAATTTCAGTATGTCAGATAGGTTTTTTACATAAAATATAATTTTAAAATAGAAAAACATACTTTGAGTCGTTTTGATCTCATCATGTATCAGTTTAACATTATACCAATTGCAATAAATAAAAATTACATATTAATTAATTACCTAATTATTAATACAATCTAAGCATGTTTTATTTGTTTTTAGTGAGTGAATATTTTTGAACCTAAATTTCATTTATTAAATGATAACATACACTTTGAGTCAGTTCAAGAACGCTTTTATTAGATTAAGGTGAGGATGATTCCTTAATGTCACAAATTACATGGGAATCATATCTCAAATGTATCAAAAAATAATTTTTTTTTGTTTTGAGTATGTAAATTCCATTTTTTTAGTAAAAATAATTTTAATTTTTAGTAAACATATTCTCTTAGGGTCGTACTGGAAGCATTGTGCATCATATTGTGGTGTGTTATATACCTATATTCCCAAATTTATTATTTACATAATAGTTTTTATGGATTCTAATAAAATATGCCATTACATTTCACTATCATGGATAGTAAATAATAAATGGTAAACCATTTACCTTATTTGATGTAAATATCATTAGTGTTACCCATTTTGTATTTTCATAATATTGTAAACTAAATTATAAGTTTTTTACCCCTTTTTTACAGAATTATTTCTCAGTGTATCCCCTAATAAAATCCAAATGAATCAAAAATCTACTACATCCATTAAGTGTTCATGGATTGTGCTACATATTAGTATATCATGTTCTATATTACATGTGGTGATAAACTCTAACAGAACGTTATCCTCATTTTTTCATCAAAATGGTTATATCTATATTCTAATGTATTTTATAATGATAACGATGATAGCTTTTTTATTAATGATATTATTTACATGGGAAATTTTACATAATGAATGTGAACATTCATAATGAATACAATATGTATAGATTTCACAAGGATTTGTCATATTATAAAATGTATCTAATTTATTATCAAATAACACAAATAATTTTACCACCCACCAAAGTGGAAAATGGGGGTTCAAAACCCATGGGGCGCAGGTTACTTTAGGGCTACTATAGCAGCGGTAGTACTGTTAATTAGAGGGAACTGTAGCATCGGCGGACACTGTAATGGTAGTTAGATACTGTAGCGGTGGTAGGGTACTGTATCAGCAGTGGGCATTGTAGTAGCCAGGTTAGTATTCATAGAATGGGCCTTAGGCCAAAAATTTGGGCCTACGGGCTATGTAATGGGATACAAGCCAACTGGGACTTTTGGCTATATAATGGGTCTCCCTCTACCCAGTTAAAATAGGTCTTTTCCTTGATTTAATAATAAAAATGTGGCTTTAGACCCAACCTTTATTTTAAAAAAAAATAGTGCTTCCCGATTAAGTATTAAAATAATTATTATTAAATTTTAAACAATTCTTCTCAGTTATAACCAGGGTATGAACTCTAATCTACATCATCATAAAACAATTTTGGTTTTTTCTAGCCAATACTTCATCTACACCTCTAAATATTTTTTTACATCTTCCTCCTCCGGCACCGTGGTCTCTAACTCCTATACTACAACTTCAGGCATGTACGAATCAAACTATAACTCATTCACCTCCCCCTTTGCCTATATTGCTTCCACCACCTCTGCATCCACCCCCACATCATCCTTTGACACTGTCTCCACCTCTAACTCTACCATCTCTTAAAAATATTGTTATTTGAAGGTCATCTCTTGTAATAAAATTGATTTCCCCTATTATACCTCTCCATGAGAGATAGATTAAAAATAATATCTAATCATTATAACTGTAATTCATCAAACCCAAAATATATTTCTAAGAACATAACCCAAACTATATGAGGTACATATCTAGTAATAACCTAAACTTGTTAATGGAAAAAATTATTACATCATATACACTTCTCAATAATATTTAAAATTTACTTTTTATTTTGAGTGTGAATGTTGTCAAAAATATTGTTATTATAAATAAAATATAAACAAATGATTAATAAAAACTATTATTGAAATAGAAATTAAATTTTGAAATTAACTATTCATTTATGATTGAATCATTATGGTTTATGATCTCCATCATTAATTGGAAATTAAAATATAAAAAATAAATTCAATTAAATTTCATCAGGCACTATAGAAAAATTGGAATAAATACATATTTTATAAATAGGTTTTTATAGTAACTTATTTCTATATATGAAATAATTTGCCTACATTTGTAGTAATCCACATTTTTTTATGTTTAGAAACTAAATTCATGGTATAATTTATCATATATTCAATGACCACCCTATTATAAATTTTTTGGTAAAACCCAGACTAGAACATATAACTCGATGTTTATATATAAACTTTTTACTACAGTGTATTAGAAACTCACAATACACATCATTTATAGCCTATTTGTTGGATATATATGAATTAGATCGAATAAATAAATAATTTTTTCTATCTATATTGATTGGGATCATCATACAATCCATCAAAAAAAGACAAAAACAAATAGTTAATTATAAAAATGAAAATATATTTTATGTAATTTGATTATAGATTTTTACCCCTATATATTAAGAATCAATATGAGTCTATCTTCAATACTTTTTTTAATATTATTTTAGGAGATCATCTTTTTCCTTTGTACAATCATCCTTATCCTAACTAAGTGTTTCCATATAAATAATATAGAGATTAATGAATCAAAATCAGGTTTAACATATTTTCCCTATGTAAAGTACCAATATAATTTCCTATAAAAATATGAGTATTTATTAACAGTATTAACCATATTATCTCACTATTTGGATAGACTTATTATGAAAACATGCCTCATGTTTTTATTCACAAGTGAGACTCATGGCCATTCATTCATAAGATTCTCATTTACACTCTTGAGACCAAATATGAATATCATAAATGTTACATATTTTTATTTTTCATCTAGAATGTAAGATATATTATTTTCTTTAAATTTGGTTTTTGTATAATGTTTCAATTATAATTAAATATTCTCTGAAACTATTGGGAAGAGGGTACTCTATGAAGGTGGTTTTGATTTCTTCTTCAATTAAACATATTTCTTGATCAAAATTTTGTTTCCATATCACATTACCCATATATAATTACATAACTACCATACAATATTTTTTCATTAGTGTTTATAGGTTTTTCACTTGGAAGAATTTGGTAAAGGCATACCTCGTGTATCTTTATAAGATATTTCATCCATACTATGAATGTTCTATCAGATTCATTGACCTTTATAATGTCTGGATCGTCAGGTGGTATATGTTACTCACCTATTTTTTAATGGTCTACCTTAATACCCACTCTCATGTAATCTTTTAGGATATCCTTAAAGAGAACATTTTCTACTAGAATATTATACATCATACCCCTCAAAATAAATATGTTTGTGGGTGTTGATTGATAAAAATCACATAGAACTACACCCTACATAATTTGGGTAATATAATTTTCATGGTTGATATTTGATTAACATTTAGGATAATGAGTGATGAAATTTTTTTTTACCTTGGGTATGCTATATGGTTGAGGAAAATGACTTGCCTCGAAGCTAGTGGGTTCTTTTGTTTCATGTGTAGCTCTTCAATCCACAACTAGTACACTTCAATCATTTCTCATACATTTCTCTTCTAATCCATATAGTAAAATAATTTATTGATAACAATCTACTAGTTCCTAAAATTCTTTTCACCATCTTATATTTATCTTTATGTGCTTTTTTCTTCTCAAAATAGTATTGAGGAAACACTCCATATATAGATAATATATTTTGACCATATTATTCCAATTGCATCAGAGCTACTAATAGTATAATTTCATCTGATATGGTCATTTTTCATTTCTTTTGTAGAAATAGTATAAATGAAAAATTAACATAAATATATATTAATATTAACTAATGTTATAAATAAAAATGAATTATTATTATGTCGTACTTATACATATTTCACATACTGATTTTGTGATTTCATCAACTATTTTACTATCCTTATTCACAAGATCCACTACCATAGAAAATGATGTTTGATGGAGGTGGATTTATATTTTGATTCATCATTATGCATAAAAAAAGTTATGATTTCTTGTATCATATCACATTAAACATTTATTTTCGAATAAAATTAAAACCAATTTCTTATCTAGTAAATTGTATGCCATATTTTCATCATGATATGTGTACATTGGTTTTGGTGCATGTAATTTGTTTTTAAAACCCATACTAAAATTAAAAAATTAACAATATTGAATCAAATGAGGATAAAATAAATAATCTCAAATTATATATTATTGAATGAAAGGAACCTTAAATTATTTCTCATCGTGGCGACCGATGAATGTATTCAATGTATCATTATTTATAATATGTGTATAACAAATTGGTGCATGGGGATCTACTTTACCTTGAGTATCCCTAATATATAACATGGTAAAAAGACTGTTGCATTCTCTATGATATTTTTTAACTTCTATTATGACATATTTATAATGATAATATTCTAAAACAAATAAACACATTATAGAATAAGGACAATTAAAAAAAAGATTAATTGTATAATTTTTTGGTAAAATTGAGAAAGTAAATCATAATGTTACCATTATATATATAAGGGGATTTAATCATTGTATGATGGATGGTGCCTCATTAATATATATAAAAGACATACATACTCTATTTCAACCCTAATTAACAGATAAACTTTGTTATAATAATTTTTTTTCAAATGATTTGAATTCATCCATATTAATGGAAATGTGTAATTGAATTTATGAAAAAAACTATTTTAATATGTTATGTGTTATACTCTGAATTCATTCATTTGTCAGATTTATATTCTAATATAATCCTCACAGTCAACATCTCTTGTTAATTTATTATTTTATTTTTCCTTGATAATCAACCTCCATATCTTTTTCACAAGAACATATGTTTCTTGAACTACTCTGAGTAGTAGTCATCCCATTATACGTAATTATGATGATTTCTGATGAATTCTACTAATATTAGTTCAATAATCATAGACGTTATGGGGAAAGAGTCTCTAAAAAAATTAGAATAATTTTTCTAGATATGATGCTAGTAATGATTAACATTATCTCCTAAAAACTATTAAAATTTCCATAACATAAATTAAAATTTCTAATATCCTCTTAAATATTAAATTTTATCTAAAACTATAAGGAGAAAATCAACTCTACCCTGATGAGATTCATTCAAAATAGTATTTGATTCTAGTCTTTTTTCTTTTGCATATATCTCAAATATAAGAGCTCTATGTATACTGGGGTTCATGTATTAGGATTGAGTATACAAATAAACAATTAAATACTTACATGAACCCTAAAATATATAATAATAAAAATATATTATATGTTAAAATTAGAAAAACTAAAAATAAAAATTAATGTCATGTGTTTTTATACTAAACATGAAACCGTGATAATCAAATTTACCTATACCATTTAAAAACATTGAATTATATTAATCATATCATATGATTATGACATGGTTGTCTGATGGCATTAAAATAATTTATATTATAAGAGGTTGTAATTTAAATTATAGTAGAAGATAAAATTATCAATTCTCCACTATAAATAACAATATCATGGGTACCATGAGATTCAACCTTAGACCCCTATAATCCAAGACTATCTTCCATTGATAACCATCAAATGTTCTTACTAAATAAAAATCATGAAATCAGTATACCATAGAAATATATCATTAGAAGTTAATGAAAAATATGTGGAATTAATATGATAATTTTACTCATAGGAATAAAACAAAATATTTGGTTCCACAATACATTAGTTAAACCTAACTATATAAAAATAAGTAAATAAGATTAAAAAACAACTCAAACATCATAGAACGATCACCCTAGCACTTAAGGAATGACTAAAAGCTCTACTGTAACTCAAATTTTAACATACCAAATCTGTCCCTCGCAAAATACAAATAATATTATAACATATGATACTCATATAACATCTATCTTATATTTTTATTCATGGTTTATTTTGAAAATTCTGTTAAACATTTTTACTTATCATAAAAATATTTATTATCTGAAAATAATGTTTGGACTTGTCTTATTTAATTATTTACATTCTATCAGTTAAATAACATCATCCTTATAAATTATTTCACATACAGATAATTTCATGATCTATAATGGATAATTTTTATCATATGATTGGTCAAGATAATTGGATCTAATCTGATTGTAAACCACTCATTGGTCTATATTTTCCTTCTAGTTAAGATTGATTATCATTATGTAAACAAGTGGGAACCAGATCAATCTATTGTACCTTGTTTTCTATATTCCAATTAAATCTAGATAATTTCTTGATATCACATATCTTTTATCATTCAATGGAATTAGATATTATTTATTGAAAAACCTAATACTTTATCAATTAAATTACCAAGGTTTGGCTTTAAAAATTAAATAATGAATATAAATTTTTCAAAAACCCAGATACTATTGTTTTATATTTTCACTATATATGTGTTTGATCATTAATCTCTTCCCAATTTCAAAAAACATATTATACAAAAAAATTGATTAAATTTGATCAAATGAAACAACAAGATAATCATTTCCATTAATAGATCATAAATAATACCCAATTTCACCATACCAAATTTAGGTATTGTAACATGAATTTTAACACACACCAGTTTAAATGAACATTAATTGATCTACATTGTAACTCTATCATATGAAAAAAGTTCAACTAAATATAGAAAAATAAGTAATATTTTGGTACATTAAAATTTTAAAATTATAAAATCTCAGCATGAATTTCATTATATGCATCCATGGTTCATATTGTTATAATCCGTCTGTGATTCAACAAATGCAATAAAATATTTTATGTAATAAATAATTTTTTTAAAAAAATAAAATTTAACATTATAAATTAATATACAATCCCAAAATAAATAATATTTGAAAAATAAAATATAAAAAAAATTTTCTAAAAACATTCAACTATAGAATTACTCAATTTTAATATATTTAGAAAAAATATAAAAAATATATAAATATAAACAATTATTTTTAAAGTATGCCCATCAATAAAAATAACAATTTTATTTTATTCATTAATGAATTTTATAACTATTATTTTACATATATATAAATAAATATAAATTATAAAATTACATTAGAAAAAATATAATAGACAGAAATCAATATCGATAGTGAAATGTATCCTAAAAAAGACATCTACTTTCATAATCAATATTTAAAATGAAAATTTCACTTCATGTATTAAATGAAATTGATATATACTTTATTTATGATTACAGAGAAATGTGATTTTAGTAATTTTTTATATTTATTTTAAAAATAAATTTCAATATAATTATCATAATCAAAATTTTTTAGAAAGTTCAACATTAGTTTAATATATCAGTAAAGATGTTTTAGAAATTATCATTAGAGAAGAAATGATGTTTTTTTTTCTGACATATTTATATTAGATAATTACGGTTCAGTTGAAAAATTCCCAGATGAATTATATATAAATACTAAACTGTCAAAAGAAAAATAAATCGGGAATCATTATGAAAACTCTTTTATTATTTTTGTGTTATTCAAACTAAATTATAAAAAAATGTACCCCATATTGAAATTAAACTATCAGGACAATTAGAACATTCCTAGGATGATCATTTAAATATAAATTTACATTACTCTATATTAATACTCCATAATCCATTATACCATCAAAATGACCATTCAAAACGCAAGAAGAAAAAATTCATGGATCATCCAAACACTCATTTGGTATATTAAACATTGCATACATGTGTTAAAGGGAATTATAACTTCAATATATATATTTAAAATTTCATGAAAAAGAGTTATAATATTTTCAATGCACTCATTCCTCAAAAGGTCATTCCTCAAATTTATCACCTGTAAATAATATTTAAATATAATATACCATACCTCAGTTTTCATGAAATTCAATAAATAATAATTATCTCAAAGATTAAATCAACTAAACATAACTTATACTACCATTTAGAATCAAATAAAACATATTTATTACACTAATTAATGAAATAGTCATATAATAAACCCCCAATGCCAAACCACACATTTATCAATCACCTCAAATAATACTATCTCAAACATATACAGGAAGAATCGCAGACACCTAAAATAACACCAACCAAAATGGAAACTAAATAACTAAATATCTAACCAATATTCCCTTTATAACTATGATGAATTCCTACAACTAATTTTTCCACACATTTTACTGTCCCTTATAGGTTATCATAATCAATAAATCTACAATGTAAGGTAAATCAAGAAAATACCACAAATAGTAAGCTACATGACCAAAGAAACAATAAACCTACGCCACATTTATGGTGTCTTACTATTAATAAATTGCTTCACCCTTCGACGGGTCAACTGCAAAACTTTGATAAGACACGACATGCTTGGTGAAATTCACATCTCACAAAAAAATCATACACTTGGAAAACTGCCCATCGGTCTACTGGAATAAAAAAACATGATATTATTATATAAAATGAATGGAACAATTATCCTCTAACATAATGTAGATCAATATGTCATCAATTAATGTGAATTCAATCTTCTACATGAATTCATGCAACATAGATTTTTTGAACCCCATGAACAAATCTGATGTATTGGTGACACTAAATAGCATGAATACAAATAGATAGTTCATATATTTACATATAATGGAATTTTTCATAATGATTTCCTCCTTCACCACCAATTGGAGGTACCCATATGACATATCCCTGATAAAAATCAATTAGGCCCTAAAAAATTATTAAACAAATTATGGTTTTTAAATAGGTAACAGTTCTTAAATGATACCTAATTTAATCTACTATAGTATATATACAACCTCACGCCATCATAATACTTCTTGGGTAACAAAATTTGATCACCCCATAATGATAGACATGGTTAGATGAAACCATTCATCCGCAAATTAGATATCTTAATTCTTATGTCATGGAACTCATAATTTAACTTATGATAACAATCCATTTAAATAGAATATGAACCATGTTTCATGTCTATAACAAAATTATTATTATGTTTTTATGGATGTAAAAAAACCTTAGCAATAGAAACATATAGAAAATCCTAATGACCTAATGAACCTCAAACATTCTAGTTTTTAACGAATCCACAAAAAATACCTCAAATAAATAAGAGGATTCACATGTCTACTACCCACATGAAAACCTAGATCGTTATCAAACACCTCATGAGGACCATCCAAATAAAAAAACATGAATATCTTATGGAATTTTTTAATAAAATCATTCAATGAATAGACTAGTTATTTCTAGGCATGTCATCTTATGGACGAAACTGAAGAATGAAAAGATATCCACAAGATTGTTGTGGCCCATCATCAGTCTACACCACGACACACATCAAACAATCTAGTCCAGACTTCGACTCACATATTCAACACTGAAGTAAGGTTAATACTATATATGTCTTGTAATAGAGTATATATTATAGTATCTGATAAAATAGACTACAATTCTCTTAAATAAAACAAGTCACAAATATGTGTTGAAAAAACCAAGCATATATTGAATAATATTTGGCCCTTATTGTTCCCATTCCACCATTGTGTGTTACTAATCAATCCCACAATTATACCATTACATTGATGGCCACATACATGACTTTAAAAGGTTAGGGACCCCTAAAATGAAGAATATATTGAGGTCATCCTCAACATAGTCTTTCTCCCCTGTGTAGAGCATTATCTCACAACCCCGAGTTCTGTAACCGCCTTGCAAGAAACTGATGTTAAGGTTGTCACTGAACCTTACCACCTCCACCAAAATCATGATAAATATCCCCTAAAAATATGTTCTATAAATATAAATTATCCAAATATAAAAAACATTCTATGATGAATTCCCAGAAATAATTATGAAACCAATGGGCCCTAGGATACAAAAAATGAGACTGATAAGGTTGACTACCCAATGGAAGAAACATTCAAGGCCCTAACACCTTATTCATTATATCAACAACTCTGCTTCTTTTGGAACACTTATAGATCCCAAATCATAGAAATCATCTTCATGATTTAATCTGTATGATCACCTCCCACTTCTTCTAAACATCAATATACATCAGAATCATAATTTGAATAGCATTATACAAGAATTAAGGATACAATCACTCTATATAATGTATCACCTAATACTCCTAATTTGAAAAATGTTCAAGGGAAAATGTATAGCATAATTGTACTTGACTCCCAACTACCACATTGTAAAACTCCCATACTAAAGAGAAAGAATCTCCTCAATTTTCACTTCCTTCAAGGTAAACTCAATTAAAAACTGTTTCTTAATGAAAACACACAGATCATCCTCCTCTTTACACAATCCATGATATATTATCCAACATTATGTCATAGATACCCCCATCTTCAAAATTGTTAAAAGGAAATTGTACCCCATTGGGGCGTAGATCTAACTATGTGTGATCTAAATATCTACTATCATTCTCTTAGTTTCCACTTCTGAAACAATATCCCTATACATCCCCAGTGACTATGGTGGAAGAAAATATAATTAACTCACCCATTAATCATCATAACTAGTTGGTTATGATAATAGTATATTAATTGGTATATCCAACTTATCATCCACTCCTAGACACACATGAAGACGTTGACTGTTATCCGAAGATTAAAGTTAAATCGAGGATTTCTTATGCGTAGCAGTTTTGATTTTTTTAGGAATCACTTTAATTCTAATTAATTTATCATAACTATAATAAACATTAAAAATAATATCATAAGTCATCATGGTTCATATACCTCTTTTACATCTCTACCCTTTAAAGATGTTTACTTCAAATGGACATTCAATTACCTAAGAGTGTTTTCACTAGTGACATCACATCTGAGGTATCACTCAATAGTTCCTCGAGACATTCTATCACATGACCTAAAGTGTGCCTCTATATATATGAGAGGTCTCTGACTAATAGAGAGTGTAAAATTTATAAAATGTGGAGATTATAATATTTATATGAGAGAAAAAAATAGAATAAATAAGAAAACAAAAAACAATTGACAAAACCAATATAATGAATAATAACAGAACAAATACTGACCTACATCAAATGATAAACCAATAAATGAAAATAAAAATCCAAACTAATTTAGTATATATGACTTTATATATTTTCATCGACTATCCATATGGGAAAACTAAAATAAATACACACTAAAAAATCCCATGGAGGTTCATTCATCATGTATGGTACCCTCATCCCTGACCCACCCAACTCAACTATCTATAATAGCGATAATTCCTAATTCCTATCCGACTAACATGAGGTATATTCTTCTACCAATCACATATCCTGAGTATGGTTTCAATAAAACTGACTAGGTTACCACAAACAGTTTCTAAAACAATATCATATCTATAATAGTGTATGTAGTTGTATGACGAATATTGTTTGGTATAAATAAATAATGTTACTATATTAATTATACATTAATTAACAACATAAATCAGTAGTTTCATAAAAAAACCTAAACCAAAAATATATATTTCATTCCATGAAAGAGTCTGAACCACTCCAAAAAATAGATATCATATTCCATTTCATCATGGGGTTTCATAAATAATTTAATTTCTATTTCTAATTAACAATAGTTCGTAATCCGGTCCAATTCCATTCTCAATTTCCTAGACCAAAATTCCTCTTAGCCTGTGGGTATTTGGTGCATCAGTCCCTATCTCACATCTCATTCTATTCATATAGGGTCTTTTGGAGCACTAGTACCCGTCTTACAGTCATATGTTATCATATATGGATATTTGGTGCATCCATAGTTATCCCACACTCGTTTTCACATGTATTACAACATCACATATATCACATATTTCATATCTATATTGTTTATTCATTCTTAATATTCATATCAAACATTCTCATCAATGTATACTATTTCAATTATCAATTCAATCAAGCTTCATTAATTTAATCACATGGGATAATATGAAAAATTCACTATTAAAAGATTTGTTAACATTTCATCAAAATACCAAATAAATGATAAATTATGCATCTCATTATTATGTAATTGTATAAAAACAATTTCATCCAATTTCATAATAACGTCATTGCATCAATTAAAGGGTTAAATTAATTTATAAATCAATTAATTAGTGGAATATAAAGTTATATTTCCAAATGTTGTGATAGAAATTTCAGAATTTCATACACACTATAAAAATAAAAACAAGGAAAATGTTAATTAGATCACCTTTCTTAGGGTATTTGACAAGGATTCATTAAGATGGAAACCCCAAATTGAAACCGAATGATCTAGATTAGAATGGAATAGAATGTCTACGTAAAAAACCTAAGATCCAAATAAAATAAATTAAAATCCATCAAAACCTGGATCTAAACCATCTATAATGGAGGAAAAATTATCCCTTTTTAATATGTAAATAGAAATGGTAGATAGGTAAATGCACATAATAAAAAAACTGCATATATGGGATAACTGATCTTTCATCCAGATCCTCAAATCTCCATAAACAGAGATCGTGGAGGATTTGAATCCATTCAAGAGTTTGAAAAGATAAATAAAAAATTTTTAGGTAAAAATAGGTAATTTATATGTAATAAAATGAGGGGAATGAATTTATAATAACATTTTTAGATACATATAACATACATTCATGGTTTCTTGAGAAAGTGAATATAGTTTTCCAAACCATGAACCATAAAATTGCACCTTATCTTAGGGAGGCATAGTTTATACTAAGGAGGGTTGGAACACAGGTTTGAAAATTGTATTCCAACCATTCGATACTCCTTTTTAATCCATAAAAATATATAATTTTATAAATTTGCCTAAATAACCCCCAATTAAATATCCTACCATGATATACTAGAATGAAGGGTATAATATTACATGAAAATGTGCTTGAATTAACTCCATAAAGGATGGGATCTTATTTTCTACCAATATTATAATAGATCATTTTTGAGTTATGCTCCCAATCAACTCTACAGCTCTGAAGTAAAAGGATTAGTCCAACGAGACATCATATTTTCTTCTTTATCCCATGTTTCCTCTTAAACAAGGTCATGTTTCCACAATGATGAAACTATCAGCACAATGACTCCCAATAATACATTCATAGTGAGATCCATAACATCTATAAATTTCTTCTTAAATGATGTATGAGTATAAATCTCAACATCATCAACATAGATCACATGTGAATGGTCAGGGTGATAATGAGAAAACAATAAATTGTGAAAACTATCACGCAAATCACAATTCCTATATAGGAAAACCCAATCAGAATACAAGTAACCAAAATATATCCATGGTCTCAAAATTTTGAACAATCCTGGGTACCAACATTATTTTCCTTTCAATCCAATGGTGACCCAATGTAGGAGACAACTAATGGAACGAGGGTCACCCAATGTAAACTAAAGGGGTCATCAAAGACTATCATTATAAGACTTATTCCTAATATTATCCACATCCGTTAAATTATGAATCAAAACAATAAATGGGATTTACAATATATGAGACTCATCCCCAACAACTTTTACGCACCTACCATGATCGATCATAGAGGTGATATTTATGGGATATTATAAAGAGCCTCATTTGGACATATTTTATTAGTTTTATAATAATTTTAGTTATAGGTGAACTCAACGATCAACAAATTATTCCCCTAAGACCCACACAAAAATTTGAAGCATTAACTCAACATATCATATAGAACATGAATAGTGCATTCTGACTACCAATATTTCTATGGTTAGAAATTCATACTCAATAATAAAAATATACCAAGTGCCTTCTACATGCCTTTACCAAAGACCTATGAGATATGTGATTCACGTTCTAACATTATAATTTACATAAATTTATATTGATAGATTATAGCTTATACTTATAGGTCTCTCAACTGATCAAATATGAAAATATCCCAGTTTGGATTGAAAATAGATACTTTTTTCAATCGATCAAACACCATCCAAATAGATACTTGCATTTGAGGAATTCCTTGGATACCCCCCAAATAATATTTTTTTAGTTAATCCTAATTCCACATTGAATTATGAAATGGTTTTAGTAAACCACTAGGTCATTGATTCGCATCGTTTACCCATTGATATGAGTATAATCAATTAACCATCACTTCATTCACCGTTTTCATGGATAACCACAAATATTTTAGATGTAGTGGATGTTAAATTTTGGTCAAACCTGGATTTACCAACCACTCTAATCCATTGAATTATTACACAATAACCTCTGAAATATTTTTTTGGCACAAAAATATGATTACTGTTATAAATGATCTCATACTTTTCTATAGTCCAATCTAATAATGATTCCCTAACAACATAGTTTCCCTCAATTCTAAATAGTCTGAATCTTTATACATCATCTCCCTATTCTAGCTCAAAATTGTTGACTCCTCTGATACTGATATAAGTGTCATCATTTACTAGCCCTCTAGAACTATAACATACATCTCAACAATCATGGTCAATATATTCCCCTAAGAAATAGACACATAGACTACTTGAATCTATTTTTTCTTGTATAAAGAGTCAGCAACACTGGTTATAATCCTAATAGTATATGATAGCTCATAATTTAAAGTCTATATATACTCAAATCATCTCAATTTACAGAGATTCAAATTTCATTGTGAAAAGATATAAATTTATTTCTTGTGATCGGTATGAAAAATAATCATCTCCCCCAATATATAATTATTCCACCACATCATGGAATAAACTACTTCATATAAATGTAGATCATGTATAGGGTGATTCTATCCATGTGATCTCATCAATCATGACCCATATTTCACCACTCTAGTCTCCATGCGTCAACACTACTCTATGTATTACTCTTGAATCAAAACAAATCACCATATTCTCATCACATGATTGTGGTAGTATTATTATTTGTTTTTTTTTCAAAGGATTCGTAAATTCATAGAAATAAATTTCAAAATTATCAAGACCATTAAAATATTACACCTTTTATTTAAAACAATGAGATGGGTACTTCCATGTAAGAAAATTCCACGACAAGTCAACCATAATTTCAAACAAAATCCAAAGACCCATAGATATAAAATTAATTCATGGATTTATCCCAAGAAACCACTAACTATACCTTCTCTATGTTTGATAACACACCTTCATATAAGATAATGTGACCAAATAAAAGTACTAAATCAATCTATAATTGACATTTAGATAGCATGGTGCACAGAAAATACTCTCTCAGTGTACATTGAATGATGTCAAAATATTTGGAAGGATATTCATGTGTCTTAGAGAGCATAAATATTATATCCACAAAAAACATCAAATTGAACCTATTAATAGTGTGAGATTTAGTTCATAAATATCATTAACATTTTCAGATCATTTTTTTTCTCGAACAACATCATTATTTACTAATATATGAGAAACATTCGTTTGAAATAAGTATGATGTATATGAGGAGGTTGACCTCCATGTTGATGATACAATAATATGAAGTCAATATTGGAGAAAATACAACCTCCTATAAAAATTTCAAAGAGATCATTGATAAATGGAATATGATACCAGTTTTTCATTTCCATCTGATTCATCTTTCAGTATTCAATAAATAAACAGAACATCATGAAAGACATAATTACAAATAAATCCAGAGAACCCCAATGATACATCATCAGATAGATAAATACCATATCCATCAACTCTTTTAGATGATTTTTAATCTCCCAAAGATCATTTGGTTCCATTATATAATGTTAAATATAATCTTTTTTATCTTCATAATTGATATCAATCATAAACTCCACATCCTTATCAGATGGAAGCCCAAATAATCCATTATGAAACTTTTCCATGAACATTACTACCAAGGGTGTGAATACCTCCTACTTCACACTCCCATCATTTATCAGTAGACTCAAATCCTTAGTGGTGTGATCACAAAGTTTATAATGAATTATTTCTACATGTCCTTCTTAGATATTCCACTCTATGTGGTGAACATAATTTTTACCCTTAAGATACTTAATGTCCACTCTCATGTGGTAAAAACTATATATATTGGGAATGATAATATCCAATAAAATCTTAAAATAATGTAAAAAACATACATATCATTTATTTTGGCATCCCCATGGAACAGATACTCCCATACATCAAGAAACATATCCTTGTATAAACAATTGTATATTGACCAAAATCGTAATTGTGTATCGATCATCATAACCCCACTTAAAGATTCCACCATCAGACTACACCTATTTACAAGTTGGAAAGATATAAAATAATTAGAGTCATTGTATAAAATAATGAAATAGAAATAATATAACCTCCAATAATATTACCTAAAATTATCAAATCATTACCCTCATTATCTTTTGGGATGTGACAAATTGAATGGAAACAGTCTTGCCCTCTTCCCAGTGATGAATTCTATGTCCCTTAAGATACCCTACACTACAAATAAAAAATCTCCTACCTCGAGCTACCACATCCCCTACCTCTACTTCCATTACCTGAGAATCTCAACATTTATGAATGATATGGGGATGAAGACACCCTTCTAGATAAAAAATTCTTCCTTGTACCTCCAACATTACCCATCTGTCATGGGTTCCTAAAAAACCATTCAATACATCCCATCCTAATTTGATATCAAAACTCCATAAGTGTAATCAAAATTTCTTATAAAGATGATTTGTCCTACAAAACTGTTAGAAAAGAAATCGATTATGGATTTCAGTAACTAAAACACCCCCATTTCACTCTTCTTCACATCTTTTTGATAAAATAATTTAAAAAATATTGTTATTCCTCTCAAAAGACATAAATCTTACACATAAAATAAAAAACAATATTTATTCTACTAGGGGACTCATTCTGGTTTCCCTCTAATATCAGTTTTTTATTCACCAACTCCGAGACCATCATCAGTCTAATGATATAAACCTGAGACATAATTTAAAATTATTTCCTATATTAAAAACATTTCACCTTAGTTTTCTCATCCACTTCCAATGCTGGAAAAATATTATGAAATCAGTAAATTGAACAATGTATTTCATTGCAAACATACTATTATGTGTATTTTTAATTATCATTGTTTCCCACTCATTCATGAGAATATCTGGAAAGAACATCTCTAAGAACATACCCTAAAATACCATAATGATATTATTCTTTTGATTTCCATCCCATGTATGGATACCCTACATATGATTCTATTCACCATGTACCATATATGCATCATGATTCACACTCTTCTCAACATAATTCTTTGTCTGGTCAAGAATCATCGTCATAGACACAATCCAATACATTGGTGCATCAGGTCCACTCTCTCCAGGGAATATCAGAGGGAGATACAACTTTAACTCCCATGACATGTAATACATAATAATAAAATCCAATCCTATGTATCATTCTATAAATTTCATAAAGATACTGATGTTCCTATGTAACTTCTCTATGGATTTTTCATATGGATCTATCGGGCCCTCAAGTTCCACTATTGGAGGTTAATTTCCAACCATATTCTCATGTATTCTTATTTTAATGATATATTGTGGATTCATATCTCTATAATTCCAAAAAATAAATATTTTAAAATATAACACAACATTATCATTGTTTAATAAGAGGGAATAATGGAAATCTATAACAAGTCATCCCCCTTATTCAGCAACATGCTCAAAACGGAGGCACTACCATTACCCCCACTCATCCTTCATTGATGTCATTGTTAAGAAATTGTAAAACATTTTCATATCTAAAGGATTTTTATTATACATATATATTATCTATTATATTTACAATTATTAGCATCAATTAAAATTTTCAATTTCATATTATTCACCTTCTTCATTCAAATTCACAAGAATGAAAATCATTTTAATTTTAAATAATATAAATAATTGTTTCATTTATATGTGTTCTCAAAATGATGGATGTAACATAAATTCATGAGTCCTAAAATGATTTATGTACTCTCCGCATCAGTGAAATATTGGTCCATTAATAAAAATATGATTAAAAATAATATCACCAAACAAGTGAATCAGTTGAGTTGAAATAATGTTCTACAATAATAAAAAATATTAATAACAACAATACCATCCCTGGGAATCCGGGTTCTCCCCCATTCATGGGTCAGGTACTCCCATATATGGACTAATTTCCAAGGACTGTCTCTTCTAGGTATCATGTCTACCATTCCATAAAATAAATACAAAATAAATGAAAATAAAACCACAATATATTACCACATTGTGACATCACAACCAAGGTTTCACTCATCGGTCCATGAGTCGGTCTATCACATGACCCCAAGAGAGTATCCCTGTACACTAGAGGCTACCAACTAGGGTCAAGGTTCTAATATATAACATGAGGAGACTATATAATTTTTATCAATGAATAGTAATAGTTGAATTAAATAAAAAATAAAAAATTGACATAATCAATAAAAACAATAATATCATAAGAAAAGCAAACCAGTATAATAGTATAAACAAAATCATGAAGACAAAATCCTAACTAAGAAATAGATATGTCATTCCATATATGTATCATGTGTAAATATGGAATCTACAAAATAAAAACACCCTAAAAATTCACATTTGGTCTTTGTCATCTTGTGTAGTTCTCTTTTTCATTATCCACCCTGACTCAATAATCTATCATATGGATTGTTCCCTTATCATGTAATTTAATCATGATGTCTATTCAAGTATCGATCTGGAATACCTTATACAGTTTGAGTATAACTAATTAAGACACCACCAATGGTTTCTCACACAATATACAATATAAAATTTTTAATTCATTTTCATATGTAATAATGTAAAATATATCAACTAAATAGCTACTAAGATTCTTTATCCATTAATTAACCACATTAATCAATGGGTTCATGATAACACATGAACCAACAATAAATTATTTTCCCCATGATAGAGTCTAACTATTCTTAAAATGGGATATCACATATTATTTAATCATGGGTTTTCATAAGTCAATTAATTTAGATTTAAATTATAGGCTACTTGGAACTAAGGTCCAATAATAATATATTGGGTATAAAACATTATATCTAAAACATTGGAGGTAGTTATAGAATCAATACCTTTCCTAAAACAATCCTTTTTATCACATATGTGTATTTAGAACATCATTACTTGTCTTATTCTCATTATCACATATATACCAAGAGAAAATATATAACATATTTCATATACATCAATGTTAATCATCATTAACCATCTTATCATAATTTCTCCTTAAAGGGTACCATTTCAAATTATGAACTCATTAATGGTTATTCAATTAAATCTGATGGAATAATCATAAAAATTAATCATCATATAATATATAAACATTTACTCACAACACACATAAATCAATCAACTAAACAACCCATTGTTCTATAAATTTCATAACCACATTTTTGACCAATTTCATAATCACAAAATTTCATCACTTACAGGGTTCAATTAATTAATTATCCATTTCAATAACACAATTTTAAATGTTATATAAAAACATGTAAATGTAAATTCCACTCCTTTATACACACCATCAATGTAAAAAACATATGAATTTATAACTAGACCACCTACCTCAATAATATTGATCATATTTCACCAAATGGGAAATCCCCAAATTGAAAAAAAAATGATAAAGATCACAATAACCTTGAAGATCTTGTACCAAACCCCAATATAAATATAAAAGTGAGCATAATTAATTAAAAAATAGAGCTAATCTGTCACCATGTGAAGAGAAATTATCCTTATTCATTTAGAAATGGATATGGGAGAGAGATAAATCCACACATGGACGACATCACATAAGAATTGAGATAAAATCTTTCGAAAAAATATTCAATTTGGAAATAATGGAGTTCAAAAATGAATAGAATACATACAAGATCTCTGAAGCCCATGGGAAAAAGTGTTATGATAAAATAAGGAATTTATGGGTAATAACTAGGGTTCATAAATTTTACAACAGACTTTCATTGAAATAAAAACCCACAATAAAGGTTTCATGGTTAGGGGTGCACAGCTTTCCAAACAATGTTCCTTAACTTGTCTTATAATCTTCGGGGTTTATGGGATCTTATAAGAAATAACATATCGTGAAAAACATTAGTCAAACCATGTAATTACCCTCTATTTAGGAATTTATGGTTTGCTGGTGTAGGTTCATGATTTCAGAAAACATTGTGCCAACATTGATCTTCCAATTTTTCTTCAAAAATTAATCCTTTATTTTTTAAATTCAACCAATAAAACAAAAAATAACCCATAAAATATATACTAAAAACAAGGATACAAGTGTAACTAAAAATGACCATGTGACTTCTGAATAATTTTTGGTATCTTACAACATGAAATAACAGGGGTCACTAAAATCCTGAGACCTAGAATGATCTCCCTATAATATGTCAAATGGTTCTATAAATAGACAATGTTTCCATCTCAAAAAATGTAATAATTACTATTACAAACTCTATACTACATTATATTAATTAACCTTTAGCTTTGATACCTATTTGTTAGGACTCTATCCCACTAATGATACAACAATGAAGGGAGGTAGATAATGACCCATGAGTCCAACCTGCAGTAATCTCTAGGATAGAGGCTTGAAATGAGGGTATAAAAATTTCATATATGGGAGGAATAACCCTATATATAAACATTATTGGGATATATGATGAATCAAATGAAATAAAAATTCATGATAACAACAAAGGAAACAAAAACCATAAAAAATCATGTATAAATAAGACAGACATACATAAAAGTATTCTATGTAAATTTACAAAAGAAAATCAAAATTAGTTACAAAAAAATTATCCAAGGGTCTAAGAAATTAATGTCTATACATCTCTATACAATCCTTATGGAAACCTGAAAATTAGTTTTTAAAAATAGTGTTGTAATTCAATTTTACATAATTATAAAACAATTTCATCTTATGAATGTGTGAATTAACGATACAAATGAAATTGTGAGAATATAAGATACCAAATAGGAGCCAAAATTTTCAATTTTATTGTCCCATACTCTCCAAGAAACACTCACCAAGCAATGATGGCCGTGAATACTAACATAATAATAGAAATATTGATAAAAGGGTGTCATTCACCACTTTCCCATTGATTTTACACTCTCATTACCCATAACCACATGTCCTAGAACTCCCATATCTTTCATATAACATATACCACCATCCAATAATAAAGTCACATCACAACTCACTTGAGGACACCTGGGGCACTATCCAACAACATAATCACATAAAACTTTCCGTAAGACCACTGGTCCATCACATAACCACTATAAAAATAGTACTAGGGTATAGTTAAATTTATGCACATTATCTTTGTGAAAACATCTTACAATAAAAGAAAACACAATAAGAAACCTCACAGCCTTAACCCATCACATATCTCATGAAGAAACCTTATCCACCAACCCATAACACAATCCATCATAACTCTCCTAAAGACACCATAGATATCTCCCCATAGCATTGTAACATCAAATCTCACTAAAAAACATGGGAAATTCCATAAAAATTATCAGACCTCTCTCTATTATATCATATACATGTATACTTTGCTGGAAGAGGTAGATAGAGAGAGTATGTAGCCTTAAATCCATTTTCATCAAAAGGATATTAGAAAAAACACCCCACCAACCATATAATGGTAGAGTTTTAGAATATATTTATCAATATGGGGGTATGGGGGGTATTGAACTCAAAAGAATTATTTGGGGGTATATATATAGCCACACGCGTAGGACCAACATTTTTTCCCAAACAAAGAACAAACTAACTCACAACATCTCTAGTTTCACTACAATATCTAAATGATAAATTCACATAATGAGAAACACCAACAATATACCACCGTCAGTTAAAATCTATAATCATTTAAATGACCCATTAAATTAATTATTTATAAACTATCAAATTTAACCACACAATTTATATGTTTATAATCCATTTCCAACCCATTAAACATTTTAGAACAATCCATTTCAATTTCATCATTTTTTTTAATTCAAATACTAACTAGGAATCTAGAACTACAAAACAACTCTCATCACATTTTCCAGATAAAACAACACATTGCTTCACCATAGTACAAAAACATTCCAACAACACACCCAGCCCAATATAATTTTCTCATAAACTCATCACATCACTTCCCCATTGTAAGTCCTCACAAATCCTTCATCCCCACATCACAAATTCAAATTTATACCCCATATAATAACCACACAACAAAAAAATCACAATATTTTTACCATATTTTGGAAGGGTAATTTTATGAAATTTAATTAATTAATTTAAATGAGTTCACACACAATCCATAAATCTAGGGGAAACAATTTTATTATCCAATCATTAGTGGTTAAAAAAATTTATTTTCGGTTTTATATAAAAACATACTGAAACTAGGTTTACATATCACAAAAACAATAGCACAAAAATGCCACCCACCAGTAATTATTTTTTGTGGGCTATAAAGCCCATCCATTCACACTATTATGATAATAATTTGGAGTCATTAATAACATATGGATCAAATAAATTCCTATTAATTGATTCATTTATCTTGATTAGGCCATAGTAACCATCCCACAGAGATAGACAAGATTAAACACATAAAAATGTTAATAAATATTATTATTGATGGATTTAAAACCCTAAATGTTCTTTATGATCTCATAGGATTCTACATGGTGAAGGATGAAACACCATAAAACCACTTCTGAACAAAAAACCCACATATATACACACAATTCATTACGGGTTTTCATGAAAATTCCCCAAACTATTCAAAAACTAAAACCAAAACATTATAGTTGGTATCTAAGATAAGAACAAGAGAAAAACAAAGAGAAAATGGTAATAGAATACAACATATCACATACATGCAAAAAACAAAAACATTAAAGGTGAGGAAATGTGGGGATAGAAGCCACAAAAGGCTCCTAGGGTTATTCCCGAAATGAGTTTAATAGTTATATTAATGAATAAAGAAAAATAACCCAATTATCTCATAATATAATTTGGATCCCCCACCTTTCAAGTTGTAAATTCCATTCAAAACATGTATTCCATGGAAATTATAATATTCATGGTTTCATCAAAAATTTATGTCTCATGAAATTCCAATAAATTAATGGTGTTTTATTCAATTCATGATAATAGTTTTTTTTCATATACTCCCCCTTAGCCTACATATAATCCATGAATTCACCTAGATACACAAGACATGAACATTCATCCAGTGAGGTTAATCTGGTTTATATCATGAACCGCATAATAAATATTTCCTATAATTTTAACCTAATCTAAACACTTTCTGATATCCTAAATAAAATGAAACATCCCAAATGGAAAAGTAAAGGGATATGAAAGAATGTGTCATTACATCTATAAAAAATATTAAAATCAGAAAAAAAAATTACAAAAAATATTGTTTTTCATATTATGTAATCTCTAAAATAATCCAATATTTCTCATAAATAACATCAGTCAACATAAATCCAATATAATATCATATATTCATCCTAAATTATATCCAACTATTATTCCTAATATAGATATACATATTACTCAAATATAGTTCCATTTTCCATAGTTATATATTATTCTTATTATGATACACTTCTTTAAAATTTATTACAATCACTTAGTAGTAAAATAACTTTTCAATACCATGATCATTTATTCTATAAAATATATGTTAACAAAAATTATTCACCCAATATCAAAATTAATAATATTTAGCTGAAAATTTATGATTATAAAAATCATAATGATTATAAATACTATTACACATATGTTAATAAAATATTAAATCATTAATCATCAAATAAAATTTTCACTACAACAACTGTTAAAAATATGGTATACATATACCTAAAATCAAAACTCAAAAAATTCTTATTAATGACTCACTTATCTTTTTAAAATAGAATTAAATTAATGAATAAAAACTATTTCATTGTGTTTTAATTTATGATCAACCTCAGACATATAAAACCTTGGTGGTGTATATTACACAAAATTGAACATCATCATAATGAAATAAAAAAACTATTTTGTTATCTGTAATTTCAATTGAAACTATATATAAAAACCACAATTATGAACTCACAGATTTGGTTCTAATGTCATGATATTTTTCATTTATTAAATGAAATTGATAAATCATACCTATTTTTTCTATAAGAAATTTGAAATAAGATGTGTATAAGTTATATACCAAATTAACATTTAGGATTATAGTATTATACAGTTATTAAAAATAATAAGATATCAATCCCACATAATAAAAAGTACACACATCCACTTAATATCCTTTTTCAAAGAAATTGAATATATAAATTTTATTTCCAATTTCATGTAAAAATTATTTTATTTAATAAATAATACACAATGAAGCACATTAGTTTCCAATAAATAATCCTACTTATCCTTAGGCCCTAAAATATAGAAAACATTAAACGTGCACAAATGACATAGTAAGGGATATGAAAAGAAATAAATTTGCTAATTTATTTTGAATTTTTTGAAATACATTATGATATTTTTTCCATAATAAGTAATGAAACCTTTTACTAAAAAACCCATAATATTATTCATGAAAACATTTTCTTCAAGACATTATTTTAACCAATAAAATGGGAATTATCTTTCCTTTAAAAATATTCTCACTAGCTTACAATAGAAAATAAAATGACTGCTTTGAATAACATTTTATAATGAATTGATAAATAATAATGGTATCATTGAAAATAATCTTAATATCACTCTTATAATCATTATTACAAGAACTCATACAAATCGAGAAACATGATCCACTTATTCCAACATTTTACATCATATAACATAATAAATTACCCAACTCATTAGAGGGGTATATCAAGATGACATTATTAAAATACGTTTCCAAGGAATATAAAAAATAAGAATATAGGATATAATATTTAATAATAAACCCATAAATTATTTAGTTAATAGATACAAATAAGAACTTCTGGGATTCCAGTAAAAATTTAGATAAAATAATATTTATTTTAAATATCCTTAAACAAAAAATACCATAAAATGAGAAATAAGAAATTATACTGAAAAAAACAATAAAATTATTGATGATGTTTCCAAAATAATAACCTTCATTGCATTGAGAAATTTTCCTTATGAAGTATATATTGTAAAAATATCACATTCTTTCTTTTTTGAAAATGTATAAATTAACCCTTTTGAAAAAAAGTAAATGTTTTATTTTAAAATTATTATATATAATTATACATACTTTATAAAAATTTAGAAAATATTATATAAATATATTAATAAAATTATGGACATATTTTCTGTAACTTCCCAACTTGGAAGCTATTAAACCAATTCTCCAAGATGGTTCACCACAAGGCCTCAATTGCGCCTCCTCGTATGCCAGAGGGATCCGAAGAGCAGCGAGGGCCTAGGGTGTGAAAGTGGGGAGACAATCCCCTCAGAACACAGTAAGAAAACAATGTAAATAACTAATTATTATACACAACAAAAAGTAAAAAGAGTGTGGATGCAATAAACAACTAGAATAGAACAAGCTGTAATAGTAGAATGTTGTAAATGCCCAAATAGTTATGTAATAAAATACGACACTGGTCACCCACTGGACGACCATACAGATAAAAGTAAAAAAGGAAATAAAAGTAAAAGTACAAGGCTCTACTACTAACTCCTAGCCAATCCATATACCCAATCTCCGGACATTGTCGATATGCAGCAGCCCGGTCAGTAGAACAACTCGAGCAGATCCACTTGATCACACAACACTATGACTCAGCCCTATCCACCACGCAACTCGTGCTCAACCTGAAAAGAATACATAAGGTCTACACATACACCGAGGTGGACATGCAGGGGTGAGAAATAATCTTAGTAGGGCTCCCCGACAAGAAACCTATAACTGTACTGCTAAAAGTATATGAAACAACAACGTGCTCATCCTAACTAGAACACAACAAAAGGATGTAAGCCAAACAACCAAACATAGTTGAACTCAGGGTCCATTATCCCCGTCAACTAGGAAAGTGCTGCTAGGGATGTACATAACTATATATGTACACAAGTATAATACCATTACTATACACATATAAATAAATATGAATATCCATGACTAGGTGATTCAAATAATAAGAAACCACATCAACAGTTGATCCATGAGACCATAATCCCGATCTGATGGATATCTTGTGCATGGGAATTGAGCTGGACATCGTTCCACTCATTTTGTGTATCATTAAGTATTTCTTTGGTTTTTTAATCCCATCTATATGTACATGCTTCATCCAACGTTGGAATTATGTCTCTGAACAAGTTAAACAGAAAAAATTAACCATTTTCCTCAGACATATGAAACCTCACCCTCAAGAAAATAGAAACAAAACCCTCAGGTGACTGCCCTCGGGAATAAATAATAGTTCCCTCGGGCATAAAAGAATCTTTCCCTCTGGAACGGAAGCTACTGACCTTAGGCATATGAAACATTGTCTTCAGGCTAAAAGAACACTTTCCCTCGTGCTAATATAACCACTCCCTCAGGCTAAATATAACCACGCCATCAGGATAATATAACCATGTCGGCAAGATAAATATAACCACACCCTCATGCTAATATAACCAAGCCCTCTGTCTAAATATAACCACTCCATCGGGCTAATATAAAATAGTTCCCCCAGGTGCAACTAACTGGGCCGAGCCCAATGCATAACAAGAATTATTATACATTATTTATCTCTAGAAAAAGAAATAGACAATATAATCATGGAATACACTCGAGTACCCTGTCCAAATGGCTAAACAGACGATCACACCCACGGGGTGGTCCTGGAACCATGCAATGATCCCAAACATCAGTTCTAACTTATCATTAAATTATCTATGTAATTCTAGATATCTTTCAACAAAGGCATCAACCATTCGACACCCCAACCATGGGTTCGTAGCATAACGATACACAATTTCAACTTAACAGTTGGAAATAATATTCATTCCACCTACTACTCAAGAGAAGAAGGCAAAGTAGGAATCACAATAAATAAGAAGATGCCTCGTGTCAGGCTCAATAGCCATCAACCAAGAAAAACCTCTGGTAACCAATACAGCTTCAGCAACCAAAGTCATAAATAAACAAATGAGTTCATGTGGCCCAAACACCCAACCCAACAATACACCCAAAGCCCAAAGGGATCACCAGTTTGGCACAAGTTCTTTGTGGAAACCGATCACCATAAGTTCCCAATCATGATATAACAACTCAGGGTCGGTCAAACAATGGCACTCGCTTGGTCACTGAAGTCATACACTGAGGAGGCATCATACTCAAGATCCTACAGTTAAACACGAGTGAAGGCATCCTACACGTGATCCTTAGCAAAGAGTAAAGGAGGAATCATACACAGAATCCTCAAATGAAGGACACATAGGCATTACATAACATCGTTCCTATCACGAATGAACAATATAAAGATCCTACAAGGGACTCCCTAGGTCAGTACACAAGTAAATTCATACCTCAGGGGATCCTTAGAAGTGTCTGGTCTCACGGCCTCATAGGCAAAAAGGCATTTTTCACAAGGGGAACGTCCTCTGAAGAAAATTTATGGGAGATGGATGACATATCATCTCTTATTAAAGGTCTCGACTAAGTTGTCCCAAACACCAAACCTATCATCCACACCAAGTCTCACTCTCAGTTGACAACTATACTCGATAACTAGAGAAAGAACCCCACTATTTAGGTTGAAACTCAAAAAACCCCATTTATATGACAATAAAATGTAAAAAGGATTCCATAGTTGTGATATAAATGAAAAAATGCTCAAAATAGACTACTCACATGCCCAATTTTGACTTCTAGAGCATAATATACACCAAAAATACCAAGCTGGAGTAGTACATGGCCAAAAATACATGGCATGACCCACTGTGTCTATCTGTGTAAAAGTAAAAAACATTTTATTTACTGTACATTGCATGTACTATTCACAAAATGTAACCCTGAATTTATTTTCACAAAAACACATGTCCAAGTACCACTACACGGCGTGTACTTTACTGTACATGACGTGTACTCCAAAAAAGCACTCTTCTGTGTTCTATTCCACACGGCCAGCCAAACGATCACCCACTACACGACGTATACTCAATGTACACGGAATGTACTTACGAAAAAAATTCCTTCCCCGGATAGGAATAAAAAATGGTGTGTTCTCATAGAACACACACCGTGTATAATTATTTTTCCGACAGGAAAACCCTGAAAACGCTCGATTCGCCCATTTTTCCCCCAAAATAATAGATCGAGACCCCTGGGAGTAAAAGAAATAAATATAAGGATTTAAAAACCTAAATTTGTTTTAAGGGAATCTATGGAGAAAACATAAATGACCCTACCTTCAAGAGGAAACCGCAAAAGCTTCCGTTGATTTCACGGCTCTCCGTTGCCCTTCACGAAATCAGCACGTCGAGAGCTTCGAATCCGTACCCCAATCGCCTTCTGACTCCCCCTAATTTTTATTACCCAAATACTCCCAAAAGACATGTCCAAGTAGGTGTAGTATGATACATGCACAAGGAGGTGGTTGGAAGATAAAAGAAAGAAAGGAAAATAAAAGGAAAAGAAGAAAAAGGGGGCTTGGGCCGGCCCCGGCGCCCGACATGAGTATCTGCCTTCCAGAGGATAAAATCCCTATTCCGGAATCAACGACGCAGACAAAATCTCAATATTACATTCTGTTTAAAAAGATGTTTCTAAATTAAATTGTGGAAATAAATTAATAGTCAATTTAATACTATTAAATATTAAATATTCGACCAAAATTCAAACAACTCAGATTACCACCAAACTTCTATCCTAGGGTAAACACCCTATTCCAGGACCAACAAAGTTGTCAGATAAATTATCTGATATCATTTGTTTGGGGAAATTGAAAATTTTACCCCTCATGAGCATCCAACAACAAAGATTCAAATTTCAACTCAAAACTGCAGTCCGAAAAAACATGGGTTCTTACAAACTCCCCACCATCAACCTTCTCATCCCCGAGAATCCCACTGAAAGAACCAAAAACAAGTATCATAACCCAAGAATCTGCACAACCAAGATATATTTACATTCCAACGACCATCATTATAGTATTAGCAACCACTTGTACAATGGTGATATTCAACTACGAACGATCTGATACTCCCCACCATAGGAACTCCCTAATCATCGTCTTAAAAGAACTCTGAGCCTTGAAGCCCACTACAAAACAATGTAGTTTATCCTAAACAAGAAAAAACACCATCAAAAGGCCAATGGTGAACTCCCCACAATATAGATTTTTCTTTCACTTCTCCAAGAGAAATCTAGAACATGTTCCATCCTCTAGAGTGATGAACATTAAGATATAAAAAGGAGATCGATGTGGGGTCGAAGCGCTCTCACCATACTCAAGATGAATCATGATAGAGCATGATTATCTCTAACAAGAGTACACTGATATTTCACCCAAGGCGTGTCCATATCCCTCCGAGCCACACTAACATCTTTCCAAAACCCAATTAGGATTCAATCATAGGTCAACCATGATGACACATGTTTCCCTAGAACGGACGATACATGGACCTACAAGGTTTCGAGTCAAAACCAAGGGTCTCTAGGTCTTCCATGATGCCGTACAAAAAATAGCCTCACAATTGGGTCACAATGTCTAACCACCTAGCCCAAACAATTCAAAACCTCTCAGATGAAGGTAATGATCACAATGCCCAAAGATAGTCAAAACCAAAACATAGCCTACAAGGGCCTTGATCTTCTCCGAGAATCCGCATAACAAACTAATCCCTGGAGTTCACAACCCAAGAAAAAGAGAAACTGAACTCACAAAAATTAGTTATCCATATATGAGAATACCCCACGGAGGTCTGGTTCACAAGAAAAGAGTTGGTATCTATCCAAATCATTATCAACGTTCCGACTAGATAACCATTGACCTGAGAAACTACACCTAATGAAGGTTAAAATGAAAGGCATCACATTCCATATAGACCAACTGGGGTCACTGTACCACCTTTTCACGAGGTCTGAGTCATCATCCGCACACCAACGCCTCAACATAGATCCACAAAACTTACCATCATAGTAAAACTTATGTGTAAGAATACCCAAAGTTCTCTGTCATCAGTAAAAACACACACTATCAGCTATATATGCTGTGAATCCTATGTACCTAGTTTGATGCATGAGATGGCTCTTGCCTTTTCCAGACAAGAGTAAAAATCCATCTTTAACATCTTACTAATTAAAAATACCCATATATCCATAGTAAATCAATAAACAACCCAACATGTGCGGTGCTCAAGGATAAAATCATATATAACTGTATCATTGCAAAATCAGAATAGAAATCCCAAACCCTGGCAACCAGGACTTCTTAGTGGAACAAGTGTTCTCGACATACCATCCTTATATGCATCACATGTTCCGACACATTC
Organism: Viscum album; assembly: GCA_963277665.1. Taxonomy (NCBI): domain Eukaryota; kingdom Viridiplantae; phylum Streptophyta; class Magnoliopsida; order Santalales; family Viscaceae; genus Viscum; species Viscum album. The sequence goes on from OY728130.1 coordinate 1,720,889,183, forward strand.
CTAAATATCTTGTCCACCATATCCAAAATAGTAAAGACCAGGAAAGATAACTCATCTGATACCAAATGTAACAACTGGGCCCTGGTGACTGCACATACACCCCGCCTTAACATGGTCATTGGGTCCTGGCCTGCCAGATACCAGTATTTTCCCCACAGACACATGGTCCCCACCCAAGGGTCTACCCACATGCTCGAACAGGTCATCTGACTAATGATTGTTCCCATAGGAAAACACATGTATTTTCATAGTGTGTTTTTTCCTCACTCACAAACACTCTGGGAAAATTCCCAGAAGGTCACCAATATTGATCACTACTATAGGACAAGCATGCTTAACTCTGGATTTCTAATAAGACAGGATCTCAAAAAGGAAGGTGCATCTTGTTTAAATGAGAAATATGATTTATCCATTTAACCGTTTATCATTCGGTGGTGTTACAATCACCCCCCCTAGTGCACTACGTTCTCATTGTGGGCCATACATCTCAACCCAAGAAGTTCACTGCACTTAATGCTAGGTACTACATCTGATACCAATTTATAATGTCCCGACCCGGAAGCCACTAAACTGGTGCTCTGAGCCTGTTCTCCACATGTCCTCAAGCGAACCTCCCCATATTCCAGAGGCTGCCGACTTTTAGAGAGGGCCTAGGGTGTGAATGCGGGGAGACTATGACCTCTTACCAGAGTAAGAAAACAACAGAAATAACTACGTTTGATACACAACGGAATTTAAACAGATTTTGGAAGTAATAAACAACTAGAATAGAACAAGATGTAATAGTAAAATGTTGTAAAATAACGAACAAATATGCAATAAAATACCAAAATTTCCACCCGCTGGCCGACCATACAGATACAAATTAAAAAAAACTGAAAGTAAAAGTATAGGGCTCTACTACTAACTCCGAGCCAATCCACGTACCTGATCTCCAGACATTGTAAAACTGCAACAACCCGATCAGTAGACCCACTCGAGTAGCTTTTCTCGATCACATAAAACAAGTCCTCAGCCGTATCAACCATGAAACTCGTGCTCAACCTGAAAAGTAGACATAAGATCTACACGTACACTGATGTGGACATGCAGGGGTGAGAAATAATCTCAGTAGGTCTCCCCAAAAGGAAGTCTATAATTGTAATGCTAAAAGTGTATGCAACAGCATCGTGCTCAGCCTAGCTGGAACACAACAAAAGAAAGATAACCAAACATGCAACCACAGTCGAACTCAGGGTCCATAATCCTCGTCAACTGGGTAAGTGCCACCATGGATGTCCATGTCTATATACGTAGACATGTATAGTCCCATAACTATAAACATATAAATAAATTTGAATATTCTTGATTAGGTGAATCAAATAACAAGAAACCACATAAAAATTCTATCATTGGGACCATAATCCCAATCTCTTGGAAATCTTGTGCAAGGGCATTGAGCTGGATGTCATGCCACTCATGTTGTGAATCATTAAGTCAATCTCTGGGTCCGTAATCCCATCGACACGTACCTGCTTCGGCCAATACCAGAATTATGTATCTGAACAAGCTAAACAAAAACAAGTAAGCATTATCCTTATACATATAAATCCTCACCCTCAGGAAAATAGAAATGAAACCCTCAAGTGACTTCCCTCAGTCATAACAAATAGTTCCCACAGGTGTATAAGAATCCTTCCCATAGGCACAGAAGATACTACCCTCAGGCATATGAAACGTTTCCCTCGAGCTAAACAAACACTTTCTCTCATGATAATATAAAAACATCCCCAGGATAAATATAACCACGCCCTTAGGCTAATATAACCACACCCTCATGCTAAATATAACCACACCCTCAGGATAATATAACCACGCCTTAGGCTAAATATAACCACACCATCAGGCTAATATAAAACTCTTCCCCCGGGTTCAAGAAACCGGGATGAGCACAATGCATAACAAGAAATGTTATATAATGTTACTCTCAAGAAAAAGACATACACATTATAATCATTGCATACCCTCAGGTACCCTGGCCAAACAACTAAACAGAGGAATGCACCCCCGGGGTGGTCCTGGATCCAATAAATTATCCCAAACACCAGTTTTAACTTATCATTATATTATATATGAAATTATAGATATCTTTCAACAAATTCCTTATCCATACAACACCCAAACCATGGGTTCATAGCACAATGATACACAATTTCAAATAAACAGTTGGAAATAAGATTCAGAGAACCTACTACTTAGGCAAACAAGGAAAATTAGACATCCCAACAAACAAGAAGATGCCACATTTCTGGCTCAACAACCACCAACCAATAAGCACCTCTGGTAACCACTATAGCTTCATCAACCATGTTCAGATATAAACAAACGAGTGTGGGTGGCCTGAATGCCCAAACCAACAGTACATCAAAAGACCAAAGGAATCACCATTTTGGAACGAGTCTTAGGTGATAGCCGATCACCATATCTACCCAAACCCGACATAACAAATCAGGTTCAGTCAAACAATAGTACCTGCTGGGTCCCTCAAGTCATACACTAATGATGCATCATTCTGGAGATCCTCAAGGTAAACACGAGCGACTGAATCCTACACAGGATCTTTAGCGAAGAGTAATGTAAGAATCATACATGGAATACTCAAATGAAAGACATATATGCATACCATAACATGGGTACTACCATGAAATAATGACAGAGAGATCCTACAGGGGACTCCCTAGGTCAACACACAAGTAAAGGCATACTTCAAGGTATCCTTAGATGTGTCCGATCTCACGACCTCATAGGCTAGAAGGCACATTGTAGACGCCGGAAAAGTCCGTTGTTCCCAAACGAAGCTCCGGATGCGGAAAGCGAGGTCATATTCGGAGTCGGAAGAATGTTTCGGAGGGCCCGGAGGCCTTGCGCGGAATTTCAGAGGTCTGCGCGCAAAGATGATGATCCGCGCGCAAAACCCCCGGGATGCGCGCAACTCCCTTGCGCGCCGTGCCCGATTCCGCGCCCGCGAGGAGAATTCCGCGCTCGCGCCTTGGATTCCGCGCCCGGGGTTGCCTATAAATACTAGGCGACCCCCAATATTTCAAAGGTTGCTGGAAGTCGAACCGTCTCCCGCGCGCGCAATTCAACCCCTTCCGCGCGCAATGCCGATCTTCAGGTAACCTCCTTTCTTTCGCGCAATAGAGCCTTGGGGTCCGCCTTCGCGCGCAATCCCCTTGGCTCCTTCCCTTTGAATAAATTTCAACCCGAAGGCCTTTGCGCGCAAAAGAAGCCTCTTGCGCGCAATTGCCCCCCGGGTGCGCGCAATCCAACCCGATTGCGCGCACCCCCCATTTTCAAAGTGGCCATTCGTTAGAGAATGAGCCGTTGCCCCCGCGCGCTACCCGAAGCCCGGTGCGCGCAATCCCAATCATCCGCGCGCAAAGCGCTGGCCCAATTGCGCGCCAGCCCGCCATTTTGCGCGCAGATCCGCGGTTGTGCGCGCAAAGCTCCTCTTTTGCGCGCAAGCCGCCAGGGTCGCCTCCCTTGACCCCCTTTGGGTACCCGCCTGCGTGGCGCCCGATGGTCTTCATCGCAGGTGCCCGCACCGTGCGCTGTCTTCCCGTGCAGCCTTCCAGGCTCGTGCGAAGTGACACGGACCCGTCGGCGGCAATATTCGTCCAGCATGACGTTAAACTGCATATTCGACCAGCATGACGCTAAACTGCACCACGTCCTGCACGACGTTAAACTGTATACGTCCAGGCTGCACGACGTTAAACTGCCTAGCCCCCATCGTCCGCGCTGCAAGACGTTAAACTGTCAAGTGTTTCGTCCTCAACACACGACGTTAAACTGTACTTCGTCCGGCAAGACGTTAAACCGTCCGCTTCGTCCTCAACACACGACGTTAAACTGTACTTCGTCCGGCAAGACGTTAAACCGTCCGCATCATTCGATCCCGTGCTTCGCACGCAGGGTCTCCCCCGGTTTGGACGTGGCCCCCACCCGCTCGTCTCTGCAGGGATGTCGGGATTGTCCCCCTTTTGGGACGATTTAATGGGAGTGGCTTTTCCCTACGGGGGCAGGGTATTACAAACCCCTAGTTTCTCGTGGGAGGCTGCACATGTGTATCTCCATTGCGCCTCCCCACTGCCGAAGCCAGTAGAGGGTGTGACTGGGATCGAGGTGTCTTCTGCTTTCGGTCCAAGTCCCTTCCAACTGAGTTTTGCCGCATCCGGGCTGCCCCAAGTGCGTAAGTCCTGACAGAATGAACTACGTGGACTTTGATCCCTGTCTTCTATACAGGGTACGTAGGAAGCCTCCCTGAGGTCCAAGCCCGCCACCTGGTCGTCCCGGTCGTATTTACGTCGGTTCGTCCATCAGTGGACCCCTCCAGGGTTCACGCCTGCGTCGATTCACCTATGAATCCGCCCCTGTGGGAGACTGCCCGTGTGTATCTCCATTGTGCCTCCCCACAACCCCTTTTTTCATTTCTCTTTTTATCGTCCAGCATGACGTGAAACTGTGATCCACCTGGCCGTTCCATCCCCCTCTGTGCGAGGTGGTTCGGTTCAATCCTCCGCCCGGCGGCCTAGACCTCTTCGTGAGTCGGCTTGCCGACGTCCAGCATGACGTTAAACTGTATACCCGAACTACGTCGACTTTGATCCGTGCTAACGCGCGGTACGTAGGAAGCCTCTACGGGGTCCAAGCTCTTCACTCCATCATCCATCCTGATCCTTACCCGGGCCGCCACATCCCGGTGGGGTCATGCCACTTCACTCCACTCCACATCATTTGGGAAGCCTCCCATGTGCTGGCCCCAGCGTCGAAGGTTCCCCGCAAGGGGTTCTGTCATCCGATCCACTTTTCGTGTTGATCGGTCCGATGCCGTCCCCGCTGGACGTTAAACTCGCGGCATACCCCGTGTTAAACATGGGAAGCTGAGGAAAACCTCAGGTGACACAGTTCCCCACACCTAGTATGGGATGCCTCAGGCCATCATGCCTTCGAGAAGCCCTATTAGGGACGGAAGACAGACGTGCAGAGCCGCAGTGCTACGACACGCCCCCAGCACCCAGAGCCACCCGGCCTTCTCACCGCAGGTTGCTGCCCCGCCCAGACTCCTTGGAGCGTCCGGGCGGAAGCAGCGTAATTAACCGGTGTCCATGAAGGTATGGCGCCGGGAACGAGATTCACGAACATTCTTAAGTCTATGAGGGAGACCCGGATTAGGCGACGAGTTCCAAGGAGACGTCCAAGGAAGGAGGAGCCGACATCCCATCATCCCGGTTTCGATCAAGGAGCAGACGCCCCTGAATAAGGGACGAATGCCGCCCGCCCTTGGAAAGCGGGACTGCGGGACCACAAGCCGCGCGCCCATCCCCTCGGGTTGACGGGTGCACGCGCGAACGCGTCCTGGCGGAACAGCGTAACCCGACGCACATCCGCACCGAAACAGAAAAATGGTGAACCCGACGTGAATCTCTTCTCCTCGATACGAAGACCGATGTCTTTCAGAGGTGTTGGAAGACCGGCGTGTTGCCCGGCCAAGCATTCAGTCTTACCCGCCAGGGGCTGGGGAAGGGACATCGGGCACTCCGTCTCGCAACGTCGAGGGCCTGGGTTCCCCCCACGGAAGGCGTCGTGGAGTTAATGGTTGGTTGTCGATTCCTTTTTCCTGTCAGTGTTAATGGGTCATTCTCCCTGCTTTCAGAAATCAGGTCGCCCGATCCAGTGCCCGATCGCCACCCGCCCACTGGCGCAGGGACAGGGAAAACACCGACGCGGCTACTCCGCACGGTCCCGCCCGTTCCACAGCCGTCCCAGCAGCCGCAATTGCGGGACGACCACGCCCTCTCTCCCCCTCGGAGGTCATCCAGAGAAGGGTGATCAACACCCTGGTGCGGAGATACGAGGAAGAGGGAGTCATCCCCACTAGGGAAATGGCTCGCCTAGACCTTGAGGAGGCTGCGCCTCGCCACCACCGCCGCCCCCGAGGGCCGCGCAGGGAGGCACCGCTGCCTACCTCAACGTCCAACCGCTTCGGGAGCTTATCCCCGGAGCGCTCTGACAGTTCCCTTCCCTACGCGGATGAGGTGGAAGAGGCCCGGGATCACCCTATCCGGGATTCGCTCCAGGGATCTACGGTAAGGACTCCCGCCAGGCCACGGCGACACCGCCGCCAGGCCTCTCCAGTCGAAGAGCGGGCTGTCCACCTTCCCGCGCCGCTCATCCCGACTCGTCTGTCTCGACGCCAACGTCGGGCACGAGCGGAAGAGGATGCCCACCTTGGGGCTCTAGCAACAGCGGCCGCATTGGCCCAAGCCACTGCTGGCTCCAGTCGCCAGGCCTCTGCGCATCCTGAGCAGGGGAACTCCTATGCCCGACCTGGATCGAGGCCCCGACCGCCCCAAAGGCAGGTTGGGTCAACTCTCCCGGTTGCTGGCACTGGCAGTAGCCACCGCGGACCACCTCGCGGTAGCGCTATTCACCGGCAGGATCTACTCTGTGTGGCCGATCCAGGAGGCATGGGTCATCCCACCTTCCGATCCCGGCCCGGAGTCCTGCCCGGAATAATCTCTCCCCGCGTCCCCTTTGATATCTGTCCCGGTGCCCCTCGCACCTTGGTTCCCAGTCCTCTTGGCCCCAGCACCAGTGCGGCTGGAGCACGCCAGGACAGAGATCAGCCCTATCCCGAAGAACCACCCAGGGGCAGGAAGGCAAGGCGTCGACGCCGAGGGAAGAATGTTACGGAATTCCGGACGGATATCCGACCGATTTTCTTCTCTGACTCAGAGGCGGAGTACGATTCGGCGACAGAGCCCCTTCCCCAATCCCGCCAGTCAAGGGCAGGGGTAGGAATGCGGCACGTCAGCCTCGTGCTCCCCGAGAGCGAGATCGATGTGATCCCCGCTTCTCTCCGAAGGTATATCCGGAGTAACGAGGGCCTGGTAGACCCCCAAGGATCAAGCTTGCGGTTGGTACCGGCCCCTCCGGAAGTGCCTTCCGCCTCGATCGGAGAAGCCGAAGACTTTTTCTGGGGATCGACGGTCGAACCACGATCTGGTGCACCCTCGGCGAGCACCGATGCTACGGCAGGATGTTCGCTCGCCGGCCCGTCCTATCGTGATGTGGTAGCCAGGGCACCACCACCCTCAGAGGGCGGCCCGGGATATGGAGGCCAATCGGCCTGTTCGCCGTATTCACCGCCGGCCAGCCCGTCAGCCCGGCGGCCCGCCTCGGCACCACTACCAGTTCCCCGTCCGTTCCCAGCCATGGAAGAGGACCAAGGAGATCTGGGTCCCGAGTTTGAGTCGTGGAGCTTCTGGACCGTCCTTGCAGAGGGCCACTTCCCTGAGAAGTTTTGGCCAGTCGCAGGACTGGGCTTTGATGCACCCGAATCGCTCACCCCGGATGAGTTCGAATGCTTCCGCCGAACTCTCCGGGAGACTCACTCCCGTCTTCACTGCCTACAAATGCCATACCCCGGGAGTCAAGCGCACCTGGAGGATATTGGTGAGCAGTGCCGTCAAATTGACCTGGCCATGCTCCCCGCGGTTCGGCACCCCGGGTCATTTGAGCGCCACGAGGCCCTCCAACAACGATGCGTTGAGTGCTTTCAAGTACTCCGCAAAGTTATCGAGGAAGCCACTCCCCACGTGTATATCCGTGGATGGGGGCAGTACGCTGCCCTACGCTTCAGTGTGATTCGCCGACAGCCCGATTCGCTGGGTGGCCCTGAGGGTATATCCCCAGGGACAGGAACGGTCAATATGGCTGACCTGTCGGGAGAGGGGAACGACTTGGAACTTCTCGACGGGGGCTTCCCCCCCGAAGACAAGCCGTCGTCAGATCCATCAGTGAGAGTTACTCGTCATCAGAGAAACCTCCTGGGGCTCCCCGCACCCACTGATGCACTGACGTTAAGCCGAAACGTCAGCAAAGGAAAAGAGCACAGCGAGGCTATAAAGCCCGCCGACCCATCTGCCTCCATGCAGAGGGCAGAGGAGGATCCCGAGAAGGCTACGCTACGTCAGCAGCTCGCCGAACAGAAGAGGCTGGTTGACCAGCTCCTCGCCGAGCGCGCTGCAGAACGGCGGCCTGACTACGGTGATCCTAGGCCAGGACCGCAGGGACCGGAACAACCGCTCCTCGATGAGACTCTCCCGGGAAACCGTGATTACGCCGTGTTCGCCGACAGGAGAGAGGCCATTGCCTATGGCAAGAGGGCGTGGTATGTTTCGCCACACCCTCCCGAGCGGCGTGACTACCTGAGAGATCCTGCTCGGATTCCTCCCGCTGCCCCAAGGGCCGCTCCGCCCGCCATCCCACGAGCTGCCGAGTTCGACGACCCGGTCAACGACCCGATTGAAGGGCCATGCAATGCGCTCGTGGTTAGAGATCCTCGCCAAGACTGGAACCCATGTCCGGACGATCCGATGGCGGCACTCATTGCCCGCTTGGATGCCTTGGAGACTCGGCAGGTGGCGATCTCACTGGACGGCAAGCCCTACCCAGCATGGGTGGATGACATGCCGGCGCCTCCGGGATTCGGGAATCCCACTTTCGCCCCCTTCAACGGGACTGGAGATCCGCCACAGCATTTAGCCCACTTCAACTCGAGGTGCGGGCCTATGTTGGGGACTCCGGCGCAGCAGGAGGCCGCTAAGCTTCGCTGCTTTGTTCAGACACTGGAAGGGCCAGCATTTGTCTGGTACAGCCAGCTCCCCGTCGGGTCGGTAACCAGCTGGGAGGACCTCCGTAGACAGTTCCTCTACCAGTTCAGTTCCACGACCCGGAAGACAAGTATCGCAGACCTCTTCAAGTGCAAGCAGAGGCCTGATGAGCGAGTCGCGGACTTCGTCGCCCGATGGAAGGGTCTCACGTATTCCCTTGACATGCCATTGACTCAGGAGCAGTTGCTGACAATGTGCGTCGGGAACGTCAAGACCGAGCTGGTCCCTTCCCTGGTCACTCAAAATTACCCCGGAGGGTTCAGGGACTTCTCAGACAAAGCTCAACGTCTTGAGGAAGCCCTGCAACAGGCCAGCCAGGCACACCCGCTGCCTCCTATGATTCCTGCAAGGAGAGTCAGTAGGGCTGAGCCCGCTGCTGTTGCCCAGATAGAGGACCCCAGGCCGTTGGAGCTGCTGCCGGTGAGGCCAGCTCCACAGCCTCACAGGAATCCGCCTCCACGGGCTCAGTTCCCGGCCCAGCAGCGGCAGCCTCAGAACCGGCCGGCCCCTCCGCGTAATGTACCGCCGCAACCCAGGCGAGATAATCAGGGTCCACCTCCTCGGCAGGCCCCTCCAGCCCCTCGTCAAGACCACGCTCCCAGGGGCCCGCGACACCTGACTTACTCATTCCATGAGGATCAGGTCCCCGGTTATTTTCGGAGCGCCCTGGAGTAGAGGATTGTGCGACTGCCTGAGTGTTGGAAGCCAGAGGAGGCACATCTTACGAATAACCCCCGCTACTGCCCCTACCATCGGGCCCTGGGGCACACCATCCAGCGGTGCTATGTGTTTAAGGATTGGCTCCAAGACCAGATTAACAACAATGTAATCAGGTTGGGCCCAGCTCCAGCACAAGTGGCGGGCGTGTTCGTGGGATCAGATGACGATAGTGGCAACGAGGACGAATGGCAGCTGGTCTCCAACCGCGGATCCCAGAAGTATAATAACTGGATGGCCCGCAAGACGACCATTCGCGCCCATGGAATCATCCGTGCGCGCTTGAATCAGCCTGAGCCCCCAGAATCCGCGGGTGCTGCTTCGGCATCGTCGTCCCAGCCTGCCTCTTCCAAGAGGAGCAAACGGCGGCAGCGCAAGAAGGAAGAGCGCGCCCCGCCAGTTCCGCCACTATCCCGCACTCTCGGCGATTTCATGCCCCCGGAGATGGGGGTCCCTCCTCGGATCTGCCCGGTGATGGATGATTCGTCCGATGACGGTATTGGGTACGCTTCAGTTAACACCGTCGAGCTGGTAAATCCCTTTTCGGTTCCCGACGTTGAAGAACACCAGGTGGACCTCCCTAGTGTCCCCGGTCGTCGCTACCGTCGGAAGAACCGCAGCAACAGGAGTCGTCGGGGCACAGCCATTGGTACCTCCAGCCAGGCCGTGCACGCCACTGAGACCAGGCAGCAGGCTCAAAACCGAGCTCAGCGCGCGCAGCCCCCCCATCCGGGGATGACGGATTCGCCTCCGCCACTGTTTGTGGTGTGGGACCAGGCAGAACCGCCTCAGCCGCGTCGCGACCAGCTCCGCCCTGCCACAAGTCCATCCCGGCCTCCTGACTCCAGTACGGTGACCATTTCCCGGACTGTAGCCGGTGAACAGCGAGATGCGCCAAGTACCAGTCGGCCGCCGATCCAACCGGCAAGGCCCGTCATGCCACCAACCGCAGAGCAACCTCCTGCAACCAGGGGCTCGCGCTTGGCCAAAAAGTATGATGTCCTGAAGCACTTGGCCGACATCCCAGCAAGGCTCTCCATCCTTGAGGCTCTGCGCATGTCATCTGAGATGCGCGAGGCACTCGCTGAAGCCCTGAAAAGCCCCCTCCAGTTTGAGACAGAGGTTGCGGCTGCAGAGGCCTTTCACGCCGAAACGATCGAGGACGCCGAATGTCAGACAGTTATCTCGTTCTCTGGTAAGGATGAAGACCCTCCTATACAGGGACACATTCGTCCGCTGTATGTCACTGGCCAGTTCAATGGCCTTGAAGTCCGGCGCTGTCTTGTCGACACGGGGTCCGGGATTAACCTGATTCCAACTCGGACGCTCCGGAGATTGGGGTTGTCTGAGGATGACTTGATTCCCTCCGACCTCAGGATCCAGGGGTACGATCGCACCGAGCAAACCCCGGTCGGCAAGATACGTTTGAAGACCCAGTTCGGTGACTTGGTTGCCAACACCGAATTCATGGTAGTCTCTCAGGACACCGCGTACAACGCATTGATGGGCAGGCCATGGCTCCATCTTCACGCGGCAGTTCCCTCGTCATACCACCAGTGCCTCAAATACTCCCTTAATGGTCGAGTAGGTGTGCTTCAAGGAGATGCCTCTCCTTTTGCCTCATGTGAAGCCCGCTATCTGGACGCGGACTATTACAAGAGCAAGGATAAGCAGATCCTGGCAGGTGAGGTTGAGCCTGTCACTGTTGCAAGTGATCCCTGGGCAAGTCTGGATGACGCTTACGTCCTCCCGATTCGACGGTTGGACGTCGCCATGGTCTTGACGGTCCGCGAGTCTCCTGATGAGATGGACGCGACCGCCCGCGCCAGCACCAGTGGGCCAGCAGGATCTGGTAGCCCCAATGCAGTTGCCAACGCAGTCTCTCCCGTGGACGATCCCTCCTCGAGTGGAGAGGATATGGAAGACGCACCCCCAGCCTTCGAGGAGGGCGTCCCCGCCACGGTCGATGAGTTAATACAGGTGAACCTTGGAACCGAGGCCGATCCAAGACCCACATTGGTTAGTGCCGCCATGCCCTCTGAGGAGCGGCAGCAGTACGTGGACTTTCTCCGGCAGCACCGTGATGTATTCTCTTGGGGCTATGACGAGATGCCGGGGCTGGATCCTCAGGTAGCCGTCCACCGCCTTGGTCTCCCGGCGAACCATCGCGGGTTCAAGCAGCCTCCCAGGAAGATGCACCCATCCCACGGTGCCATGGTTGAGGCCGAAGTTGACAAGCTTATCAAATCCAACTTCGTGAGGGAAGTTCAGTACCCCAAATGGCTGGCCAACATTGTGCCGGTCAGGAAGAAGAACGGGCAGATCAGAGTCTGCATCGACTTCCGCGATCTCAACCGCCACTGCCCGAAGGATGATTTTCCCCTTCCAGTGACAGAGCTGTTGATTGATGCCACGGCAGGGTTCCAAGCCCTCTCCTTCATGGATGGATACTCCGGATACAACCAAATTCGGATGGCCCCTGAGGATGAGGAGTTCACTGCCTTCAGGGCCCCCCAAGGTACCTTTTGCTACCGGGTCATGCCCTTCGGCCTGAAGAATGCAGGTGCCACCTATCAACGGGTGATGCACCGCATATTCAAGCCAATCCTCGGCACACTGGTGGAATGCTACGTCGACGACTTGGTTGTCAAATCGCGCCAGCGTCAGGACCATCTCAAAGATCTTGAGAAAGTGTTCAGCTTCCTCCGGTCTCGCTGCCTGAAGATGAACCCGTTGAAGTGTGCCTTTGGGGTCACCTCCGGAAAGTTCCTTGGATTTGTGGTAAGATACCGGGGTATTGAGATCGACCCAGAGAAAATTAGGGCGATTAGCCAGATGCCTCCCCCAGGTACCGTCCGGGAACTGCAAGGGTTCCAAGGCCACTTAGCCTATATACGCCGATTCATCGCGAATCTGGCCGGCAAGTGTAAGCCCTTTTCTCGGCTCATGAAGAAAGGTGCCACCTATGTATGGGATAAAGAGTGTCAGACCGCTTTCGAGGAGATCAAGCAGTACCTGCTTCAACCTCTGGTTCTGATGCCGCCTATATCCGGGAAGCCGCTGGTCCTCTATGTGACCGCCCTGGAACGGTCCCTGGGTGCCCTTATCGCCCAGAAGAACAACGAGGGAACGGAGAATAGCCTCTATTACCTCAGTCGCATGCTCCTCGATGCGGAAGTTAGGTATTCCCCCATCGAGAAGAGCTGCCTGGAGCTCGTATTTGCCATACAGAAATTACGGCACTACTTGCAGCACCATGAGGTACAGTTGGTTTCTCGGGTAGACCCGTTGAAATATATCCTGAGCCGACCTATGTTGACTGGCCGCCTAGCGCGGTGGGCTGTGATTCTCCAGCAGTTCGACATCAGGTATGTGTCTCAGAAGGCCATCAAAGGGCAAGCATTGGCAGACTTTCTGGCTGCTCACCCAACCTCCGCGGATCAGCCGCTGGATCTAGGCTTTCCTGATGAGACCATTCTCTCGGTTGATCGAGCCGATCCATGCTGGCAGATGCACTTTGACGGTGCCTCCCGGAGCCCCACCGGTAGAAGACTCGATAATCCTAAGCTCAACAGAGTGGGCTTGGGTATCGTCTTCATTACCCCGGAGCGAGCCGTGCTGCCATACTCTTTCCTGTTGTCAGAGGGCTGTACCAACAATGAGGCGGAATACCATGCCCTCATCACCGGCCTCGAGTTGGCTCTCGAGATCGACGTGCCCCGTCTGTGCGTGAAAGGGGACTCCGAGCTGGTCGTTAAGCAGATCAATGGCGACTACGTTGTCAGGAAGCCGGAACTTGTGCCATTGTTGGAGTGCACCCTCCTTCTGATGGCCCGGTTCCCTTCTCGGCCGGAAATTGTCCATGTTCCCCGGTCGCAGAACGGTCGAGCAGATGCTTTGGCCAGCCTCGCTGCGTCACTTGCAGAGCCTGAACAGGACAACCTGATCGTCCGCGTGACGCGCCGCAGGCTCATCGCTCCCGTTATCCCGGAAGAAGATCGCGGCCCGTTGGTAAGTAACCTCACCACGGTTGCCCCTATGCCCGGAGCCCCGAGTACCCCAGATATGACAGTCGGATCAGCCCCTGATTGGAGGACGCCTTTGGTTGAGTACCTCCAACATGGCATTCTTCCATCGGATCGGGCCGAGCGCGAGCGATTTCGACGCCGCGCATCGCAGTTCGTCCTCCAGAGCAGTCCCGGCCTGGAGCAGATCCTCTACAAACGCGGATTTGATGGTGTTCTCCTCCGTTGCCTTCAGGGAGTTGAGATCCCACGAGTCATGCAAGAGGTTCATGCTGGTTCATGTGGCGCCCACCAGACTGGGCCGAAGCTGTCCCACCAGATTCGGAGGTTAGGATACTTCTGGCCCTCTATGATCCATGACTGCATCGAGTATGCCAGGAGGTTCCATGCGTGCCAGGTTCATGCGAACTTTGTGCATCGGCCGCCGGAGCCTCTCCATACCACTAGGTATTCCTGGCCCTTTGCAGTCTGGGGACTGGACGTTGTGGGACCTTACCCACCGGCGACAGCTCGCCAGTGCCGGTTCATTCTGACCGCTACGGACTTCTTCTCCAAATGGGCAGAGGCGATTCCGCTCAGAGAGGTCAAATCTTGTCCGATCGCTGACTTCGTGACCTCCAACATCATCTATCGATTTGGAGTGCCTCACGCTATCCTCACGGATAACGGAACCAATTTCTGAGCAGCCGAGTTGAAGAAGTTGTACGCCAAGTATAACATTCGCTCGAACCATACATCTCGCTATCATGCGCAGGCGAATGGACAGATCGAGGCGTTTAACAAAACCCTCTCTAACATTCTGCAAAAGATGGTTGGTCAGAACAAGAAGAATTGGCCGGACAAGCTCCCCAACGCCCTCTGGGCTTATCGGACGATGACTCGCAATTTCACCCAGATGACCCCTTATTCCCTGGTGTATGGAGCTGAGGCCGTCCTGCCCATCGAGATCCAGTTACCGTCCTTCCGCACTGCGGTCTACGACCAGCAAGCGCCGGACAGAGTTGCTGAAGCCCGTCTAGTCGAGTTGGAAGCACTGGATGAGAATAGACTTCGCGCTTTGCACAACTTGGAGAGGCATCAAAGCAGAATGGCTCGAGCTTTCAATAAGAAGGTTCGCCTCCGCTCCTTCCTGCAGGGTGATCTAGTGCTAGCCCTAAGAGCGCCGATGATCCCCGGCAGAAAGCCGCCCAAGTTGGAGCCCAAGTGGGAGGGACCTTTTGTTGTCCACAAGGTCTATCCCAATGGCGCGTACTCCCTAGCAACTATGGATGGTGAGCGTGTCACTCCTCCCACCAACGCTAGGTTCCTCAAGCAGTACTTTGTCTGAGTGTGCCGACGTCCAGCATGACGTTAAACTGCACAATTGTCCAGCATGACGTTAAACTGCACATTCGTCCCGCATGACGCTAAACCGCACTTCGTCCTGCATGACGTTAAACTGCACCACGTCCTGCACGACGTTAAACTGCATTCGTCCAGGCTACAAGACGTTAAACTGTTTAGCATTCGTCCGCGCTGCAAGACGTTAAACTGCCAAGTGCTTCGTCCCGCATGACGCTAAACTGCACTACGTCCGAGCTACAAGACGTTAAACTGTTCAGCATTCGTCCTGCATGACGTAAAACTGCCCCTCAAGAACTACGTGCGGCTTGATTCCCATCCTTATGGGATATGTAGGACCGCCTGAACATTCATGTTTCAGGCCCAGCCCCATCCTTCGGGAATTTCCATCCCATCTCGGGCCCTTGGCCCAGTTGCCCCCGGGTGTGCGGCGTATGGTGTGAGTGCGGGGCTATGCCCTCATTCACGTCGGTTTGCTCGTCACGTTGTATGTCCCCCCACGTTTGGGGATGCCTTCTGCTCCCCCCTTCTTTTCCCCTCATCGTCCTGCATGACGTTAAACTGCACTTCAAGAACTACGTATGGCTTGATTCCCATCCTTATGGGATACGTAGGACCGCCTGGACATTCATGTTTCAGGCCCAGCCCCATTTCCCGGGAATCTCTATCCCGCGTTGGGCCTCTGGCCCCAGTTCCCCTCCTTTTTGTGCGAGGCGTATCGCGTGAGCGGGGGATTATGTCCTCATTCGCGTTGGTCTACTGGCCACGCCGTACGCCTCCCCCCATGTGTGGGACCACCTCACACCTCTCATCGTCCTGCATGACGTTAAACTGCCTCCCAAGAACTACGTATGGCTTGATTCCCATCCTTATGGGATACGTAGGACCGCCTGGACGCTTGTGTTTCAGGTCCAGCCCCGTCTCTTGGTTGATCACGGGGATCTGCCCTCTTTTGGTTGCTCTCAGGGTGAGTCCTCCGACCCTTTCCGGAGATCTGTTAACATGTTTTGGGTACTTCGGTCTATGACTCGTAGTGTCAGATTCAATCCCGACAAGTCCTGTGTTGCTTGTCAGGCATCGCGCTTCCTCTTATTCGAGCCTTCACTCAAAGGGATCCTCGTTAGCGGTTTGGGTACGATGCCTCAGTGCTCTCCCACCGCTCCGGGTCGATTTACCGGCGGGTCTTGGGCCGCAAATCGATATGAATCCTGCGATTGAGCGGTTGATGCTCGTTTGCTTGCCCCGTCTTAGGCTGACGCGATCGGATGTTGTGTTGCGAATCCGTCAGCAACATCCTTGATCGCCATGTCAGCTCCTTCAGGCTCTGAACATTGGTTGCGCAGTCCTCATCACACTCTGCCTTTATGCGTTGTAGTGGAATCTGGACACTCTTTTCATACTGACCTTCAGTACACCTTTACACGTTAGGCAGACTAACCAAGGTAATGATGTCGTTCGAGGCTCCCATGATCTGAGCACCAAGGATATATGCGGATGTTCTCCCCAAGGGCCATGCGTAGCTGGACCCTCGTCCCCATAAGGAGGGAGGAGTCGCTCGAACAATCGCGTTCTGAGCCCAGTATGCCTGGAGGCTAGCATCTCTGCCCCTCGGGTGATGGTCATACGCAGGCCCCTATCCCAAGACTCTTCTCCTGGAATCGTGCGTGACCGCAGGGCTGGGTATGCTCCCACCTCCTCCGTGTCCGCCGTACCGCGGTAAGCGGATTCCTCCATGGTCCGAACCACACGACCTTAAACTGTGTTGTCTGGTCCTACCACACGACCGTAAACTGTGATCGTCTTGGCCGCCCGACGAGAAAACGACACTGCATCGTGATGTTCCCCTCAGGGGACACTCATGTTGGGCGCTGGTTAATAACCACGCCATTCATCAATGCCTTCCATGGCTTGATTATTGTGGCGACGCCAGAGATTTCTCAATCACAGGCATGTCGCCGCACAAAGAAAAACCATTCATCTTTAAGGACAAACAAGAAATATCAAATGCCGCTCCTTCTGTGGGCGAGGGTCAGACCCGCACTCTTCCCCGCGCTGGTGCCCGATTGTGTTGCGCCGCGCTTCAAGAACTACGTGCGGCTTGATTCCCATCCTTATGGGATACGTAGGAACGCTCGGATGTTTGAAACTTCGGGTCCAGCCCCCCACCTCTTAGAGATTCCCCCTTCTCTGGGGAATCCGCCGCCTTCAGGTCACCCTCAAGGCGCGTTCCCTGACCCCTTGCAGTGGTCCACCGGTGTCAAGAGTACTCTGGTTTATTGCCAGGAGGGTCAGGATCCGCTAGGCCAGGTTTCCTCCGCTTTTCAGGCTTCGTGCTCCCTTTCATTCGGACCCATCGTCTACGCCCTGGGTGGAGCCCCCGTGAACGGTTCGGACACAATGCCTCAGTGCTCTCCCACCGACTCAGGCTGGTACCCCCAATGGCCTCGGGCAGCAAATCGATATGAATCCTGCGATTGAGCGGTCGATGCTCGTTTCCTGCCTCATTCCACCAGCGGTTAGTGCGATGTTGATGCTGCTTTTCCGCCACGGTCGGCAGTACTCTCATATCGTCACGCCGGTGCTCCCGGTCCTCGAGTGAATGGCCGCATGATTCACATTTCCCACCTCCCATTCTGACCAGGCGAAAACTCGACACTCTCGACACTATCCCTCAGTGCATCTTCGCATATCCAGGGTATATGACCAGATGCGGCGTACTTTGAGGTCTTTATGGTCCGAGCTCTAAGACCTTAAACTAAGATCTCTCTTTATGGTCCGAGCTCTAAGACCTTAAACTAAGATCTAGCCCTTATGGTCCGAGCTCTAAGACCTTAAACTAAGATCTAGCCCTTATGGTCCGAGCTCTAAGACCTTAAACTAAGATCTCCCCTTATGGTCCGAGCTCTAAGACCTTAAACTAAGATCTACCCTTATGGTCCGAGCTCTACGACCTTAAACTAAGATCTCCCCTAAACGGGATTCTACGTCCTGCATGACGTTAAACTGCACTCACAGAACTACGTGTGGCTTGATCTCCAGCCTGATGGAGTACGTAGGAACGCCCGGGCATTCCGACTCGGGTCCAGCCTCAGGGATCGTTAAGTCCCTCCCCTCCTCGTCGCCAGCCGTCTGGCCTGACTTCGGGTAGAGTGGTGCAGTTGTGATATTCTCTCCGATTCAGCTCGGGATGCCCCACTGCAATGGTGGGAAGCGACGGTTTCCTCGTCAGAGAGGTGCTGTCTGAGAATTGAGGTGACTCACGGCCAGATTAGTGCATCCGCCTAATACGTTTTCCCCACGGTGGCGTAATTTTGAGAGCGTTGGATTCTGTCCGAACAAATCGTCACTTCGCCCCACGCTTCGCATGCCCTGTTGATCTGGATTTTCCGCCCTTGTGTCTGAAGGAACCCCAAAGCGGTATTCATGATGACATGTGGTCCGCCTCCTGCAATATGAATGATGGCCTTTTTCGGTCCGTCTATTGCAGTTGTTATGGTCGATCCACTGTCCGCCTACCGTCTTGGGCATTTCCTGGAAGGCCGACCGTTGTGGATGTCTGGATTCGGGACACGCGATTCACCCTTTCTCATTTCCCTATGTTCGGATAAAATCTCAACGCCCCTAGCATTGTCCCGCTCGTGTGTTGGAACAGGTTGGGGGATGATACATTGATTAGGTCTGAGGTCTCCTTTCCTAGGAATGACCTCCCTCTTTTCTCCAGAAATCCAGGCCCAATTATGGATGCCTGATTCTTGGTTAACACTCCCGCAAGACAACGAATTGTGGTTGAGCATATTAAACCGAAAGATGCAGATAAATATATTGATTCATACAGATGGATCAAAGTAGCGGAAGCAAATGTTTTGGGAATGGCAAAACAAAGCCCTTGGGGATTAGCGTGCTGAATGAGTCTTTCTAATGCCGCTACCCTTTGGCTGGTGGCCTCCAGAGCTGCTTCTCGCTCTCTGCGTGCCCTCTCTTCGTCGGCGGTCGCAGCACGCAGTTCGTCGATTCTGGCCTGTGCACGCTCCCGCTCGACTTGAATTGTGACCATCTGTTGGCCCGCCTCCGTCAGCTGTACTTGGGCGTCAACCAGCTGAGCTGCTAGTTGCTCCACAAGCTCGGTACACGTCGCGACGAAGGCCTCCTTCTCTGCCGCCTGCCCTTCGAGGCGCCGGACTTCCTGCTCCGCCGCGAGGAGCTCCCGCGTGCTCTCCGACATGTCCCGACTTTGTGTGACGTCGGCACGCCGGCAGCTCTCGCGCATCTTTTCGGCCATGAAATCACGGACCGTCAGATGGAGGCGTTGAGCATCAGCTCCCCCGGCACACAGGAAGCGCAGCCAGGTTTGAAGTGATCCCATGCGCCCCAGCCACTCCGACGGGTCTCGCTTGAGGAAGCGCTGGATGCACTTCCACCCCCTACGGCGCGTTATCTGGCTCTCCTCAACTGCCTCCGTGTCTGAGTCGTTCATCTCCTCGGGATCGGCAGGCCGGTAGGCAGGGAAGGCAGCCAGCAGGTCTGCTGCAGGGTCCGCCCCTGGGAGGTCCTCACGAGGGATAGGTTCCCCAACATCCGGGCAACCTTCTTCTCTCTCCCCACCGGCGCTGACACCCTCGTCAGCCCCCAACCTCTCTCCGATGTCAGCACCGCCGATGTCCGGAGCCCCTTGATCAGCAGTTGGTGGGGCCGGCTCGGTTTGGGAAGTCTGTTCCGGAGCAGGCGGCATGTCCACCACTGGTCCACTCGTAGATGGCCCGGGTTCGGCAACCCGACGAGCCTCCAATGTTGAGATCACTGCGCGGGGCATGCCGTGGTTAGTCACGGATCGTCAATGGCAAGCACCAGCAGTAAAGTAGGGAGACTTACGGGAGTTCGGAGCGTCATCTTCCGCTACCCCGGTCGCCGCAGGAACAGTTGCAGCAGGGGACCCCTTAGCGCTTGTCAATTCAATGATAGGTGTCTGGCCCCCGCCTTGTCCTGCTGGCGCCCCTCCTACTCCCGCTGAGGATGCCTGACCAACATCTGTGCGCTCCTGAGAAAGATGGAGAAATGGGTTAGAAGCTGCATAAGAGAGTGGATGAAGCAGATTGAGTAGGGATAGAAGCGGACCTCGAGGAGCTCAGTGACATCAACGTTGTCAGAGCCGGCCACCTCGCCGCTCTCCTGTGGGCTCCCCTGATGGGATCTTCCCTCGGAGCCTTCATCCTCCCCCATTTCCTCCTCTTCTTCGGAGTCGTTGCTACTGTCGTCTTCTTCCGGCGGCATCTGTTCCGGAGCGGGCTCGAGACCGAGCATCACCTTCACCAGAAGGGATGGCTCCGCGCGCTGACCACGTTGGCGCGCGTACTCGTCCATGGCCGTCAGATACGCATACTGCCGGTTGAAGTCCACCCTGTCGGCAATGTGGAGGCGCCCGACCTCTGGCAGATGGATTCCTTCTCTGAGAATCTTTCGCCAGATGGCGTCGGTCCCCAGTGAATGCCGCAGGGTCATCCAGGCCGACCACAGCGCCGGGAAGACTGCATCGTGGGAGGGTTCGAGCAGACGTCTCACCTGCTTCCCGGGCCGCTCTTCGACCGCCGCATGTGCCCCCTCTCTGGGCGCCGAGGTCGTAGCGGCAGCCTGCGATGTGCCCGCCGCCGAAGTCCCTGCCCGCGCCGGCTCCGCTGCTTGGCGCGCCTCCGTTCTCCCCCGTGTGGCAGCGCCTCGCCTCCTTCCTTGACGCCCGGTCTCTGCACGGGTAGCCTCGAGCCGCCGAACTAGCTTCCGCAAGAGCCCCTCGGGGTACGCGATGGCCCAGTGTTCGGCGTACTCGGTTGCCAAGCCTGCGTCAACTCCGGTAGGAGGGAGAGTGATGACGTCGCCAGAGCCGAAAGCGGCAAACATCAGCCACATCTGGAGAAGGACGCAAGGGTTCGTCTCCTCCCGGACGGCAGTGAATACCCTCTTCGGCATCCGTTGAAGGCACCCGAACTGCTTGGCGAAACGGGTCGGCACGTAAGGCTCGCAGATCACCTTCCCGTCGATCCGAGCCACGAGCACCCCGCCCCGCATGTTCAGGAAGTACTCATGCTGCTCCAGCGGACCCTGCCCGTTGTCGATCATTTGGCCAACGGGAGTGGGGAACGGACTGAAGTTGAAGTTGGCATGATTGCCAATCCGGATCCGCACGCCCTCCTCACTTAGGGTCATCGGAGCGACCCTCGCGATGTTCAGCAGGGAGGGTCGCAGGCCGTTGCCCGGAGGAATGATGGCGTTCGGAAACGTGTACCCACCGAGGTGAGCAGCCACCCAGCCGTGGAAGAACTGAAAGGGCCCACAAATCCTTCGTGGCGACCCCCCTCGTGAGATGCATCCCAGGATGGCATACAGCCTCGCCAGCACTGGGACCCCGAGGTTGTATCTCTTGTTGGCGGCCATAGCGCCCGCCACCGCCAGTGTCGCCGGGCGAACGCCCATTCTCGTGTCCCGCACTGGCAGGAGCCACCCACTCAGAAAGGCGGCCAGGAACGCCGCGTACCAGACATTTGGGTCCCGGGCCTCGATGACGCGGTACCCCCATGAGCGGTAATCGCCCGTCTCCAGGACCCGCCAGTACGACCCGTTCCGGCTCCTCTGAGCTGCGGTCGGGCACCGCTTCCCCCTGCCTGGCATCTTGACCGCCGGATCATGCTCCAAGAACTGGTCGAACCATTCCTTGTAGGCTATGTCCTTCTGGAAGTCTTTGATCCCGAGCCGCTGCGTAGCCAGGTCAAGTAGATGCCAGGTCAGGATGGGAGTCCGTGACCTGTCCTCCCAGATGTTCTTCGGTGGCAGGAACTCATCGTATTGGTAGCCCTCCAGCGGGATACCTCCGATGCAGTGGATGTCCCAGAGGCCGATGCCGACCTCCCCATGGTGAAGATGGAAGGTGTTGGTATCCGGAGACCATCGGGTGGACAGCTCCGGCCCGAGCTCGGACTGCTGGTAGAAGTGGAACTGCGACGTCCACACCGCCTCGAACAGGCCGATGTACCGCAGCTCCTCTGCGAAGTGATCGCAAGTGTGGCGTACCCAGAACGCCCAGGCCCACTCACCGGTGAAGTTGCCCCCAGACCGCAAGTCCCAGTCCTTCAGCCAGCCCTTGGTGTCGTCCGTGACGCTCTGGCGATATATGCTCGAGTAGAGGGCTGGAGAATTCTCCGCAGTAGGCTCACCCCCATCAATGGTTCGCGTCCTCGGGTTCAGGACATAGACATCCAAGTGTCTGGTCTCCCTGGCAGGATGCCCATTTTTGGTGATGTTATAGCGGAGAAGCTCGTCCTCCCGGGTCACCCAGGTCCGCGGCGCATCAATCTCGAACCCTGGCACCGGGACCTCATCTAGGATGCCGAAGTTCCAGAGCGGCAGGTTGTCCGACAGTGGATATGTCTTCTGGGCCGGCGTCAGTAAGTCGAACAAGGATTGATTGTTGGAAACAATCTCCTTGGCTCCGTAAACCTCCTCGTTCGTCGCCATCTCAGCCCTGCGAGTGGCGGCATCCCCCTCATTTCCTCTATGCGCGGCCATCTCAGAAGTTTCGGGAGTCGTGCGGGTTAAGGGATAAAGTGTGCGGAATCGGACGAGGCTGGTGGAAAAGTTTGAGAGTCGGCGCGCAATCCAAGTGGGCGGCGCGCAATTGGGAAGACTGTCGCGCAAAGTTCCGGGTTTTCGCGCAAAGACAGGCGAAATCCGGACGGTTTTGCGCGACGAGCGGGCGAATTCCGCGCCGGAAAAGGCAATTTCGCGCACGAGAGCAGAGGTGCTTATCGCGCGGAAGGCCAGTGTACGGCACGGAGGGACCCAGTGCCCCTATTTATAGGCGAGGCCGGGGTCCGCGCCGCGCGGAAAGCGCTTTGCGCGACCGCAGCGGCGAATTTCGCGACCGGCGCCCCTTTTTGCGCGCCTAAGTCCCGCGCCGCCCAGGACTTCGGCATTCCGGCGTCTCCCTCGGAACCCGGTCGTTGCGACCTCTCGCCGATCAGATTCCGAGGGGGGGGATTTTGTAGACGCCGGAAAAGTCCGTTGTTCCCAAACGAAGCTCCGGATGCGGAAAGCGAGGTCATATTCAGAGTCGGAAGAATGTTTCGGAGGGCCCGGAGGCCTTGCACGGAATTTCAGAGGTCTGCGCGCAAAGATGATGATCCGCGCGCAAAACCCCCGGGATGCGCGCAACTCCCTTGCGCGCCGTGCCCGATTCCGCTCCCACGAGGAGAATTCCGAGCTCGCGCCTTGGATTCCGCGCCCGGGGTTGCCTATAAATACTAGGCGACCCCCAACGTTTCAAAGGTTGCTGGAAGTCGAACGGTCTCCCGCGCGCGCAATTCAACCCCTTCCGCGCGCAATGTCGATCTTCAGGTAACCTCCTTTCTTTCGCGCAATAGAGCCTTGGGGTCCGCCTTCGCGCGCAATCCCCTTGGCTCCTTCCCTTTGAATAAATTTCAACCCGAAGGCCTTTGCGCGCAAAAGAAGCCTCTTGCGCGCAATTGCCCCCGGGTGCGCGCAATCCAACCCGATTGCGCGCACCCCCCATTTTCAAAGTGGCAATTCGTTAGAGAATGAGCCGTTGCCCCCGCGCGCTACCCGAAGCCCGATGCGCGCAATCCCAATCATCCGCGCGCAAAGCGCTGGCCCAATTGCGCGCCAGCCCGCCATTTTGCGCGCCGATCCGCGGTTTTGCGCGCAAAGCTCCTCTTTTGCGCGCAAGCCGCCAGGGTCGCCTCCCTTGACCCCCTTTGGGTACCCGCCTGCGTGGCGCCCGATGGTCTTCATCGCAGGTGCCCGCACCGTGCGCTGTCTTCCCGTGCAGCCTTCCAGGCTCGTGCGAAGTGACACGGACCCGTCGGCGGCAATATTCGTCCAGCATGACGTTAAACTGCATATTCGTCCAGCATGACGCTAAACTGCACCACGTCCTGCACGACGTTAAACTGTATACGTCCAGGCTGCACGACGTTAAACTGCCTAGCCCCCATCGTCCGCGCTGCAAGACGTTAAACTGCCAAGTGTTTCGTCCTCAACACACGACGTTAAACTGTACTTCGTCCGGCAAGACGTTAAACCGTCCGCTTCGTCCTCAACACACGACGTTAAACTGTACTTCGTCCGGCAAGACGTTAAACCGTCCGCATCATTCGATCCCGTGCTTCGCACGCAGGGTCTCCCCCGGTTTGGACGTGGCCCCCACCCGCTCGTCTCTGCAGGGATATCGGGATTGTCCCCCTTTTGGGACGATTTAATGGGAGTGGCTTTTCCCTACGGGGGCAGGGTATTACAAACCCCTAGTTTCTCGTGGGAGGCTGCACATGTGTATCACCATTGCGCCTCCCCACTGCCGAAGCCAGTAGAGGGTGTGACTGGGATCGAGGTGTCTTCTGCTTTCGGTCCAAGTCCCTTCCAACTGAGTTTTGCCGCATCCGGGCTGCCCCAAGTGCGTAAGTCCTGACAGAATGAACTACGTGGACTTTGATCCCTGTCTTCTATACAGGGTACGTAGGAAGCCTCCCTGAGGTCCAAGCCCGCCACCTGGTCATCCCGGTCGTATTTACGTCGGTTCTTCCATCAGTGGACCCCTCCAGGGTTCACGCTTGCGTCGATTCACCTATGAATCCGCCCCTGTGGGAGACTGCCCGTGTGTATCTCCACTGTGCCTCCCCACAGCCCCTTTTTCCATTTCTCTTTTTATCGTCCAGCATGACGTGAAACTGTGATCCACCCGGCCGTTCCATCCCCCTCTGTGCGAGGTGGTTCGGTTCAATCCTCCGCCCGGCGGCCTAGACCTCTTCGTGAGTCAGCTTGCCGACGTCCAGCATGACGTTAAACTGTATACCCGAACTACGTCGACTTTGATCCGTGCTAACGCGCGGTACGTAGGAAGCCTCTACGGGGTCCAAGCTCTTCACTCCATCATCCATCCTGATCCTTACCCGGGCCGCCACATCCCGGTGGGGTCATGCCACTTCACTCCACTCCACATCATTTGGGAAGCCGCCCATGTGCTGGCCCCAGCGTCGGAGGTTCCCCGCAAGGGGTTCTGTCATCCGATCCACTTTTCGTGTTGATCGGTCCGATGTCGTCCCCGCTGGACGTTAAACTCGCGGCATACCCCGTGTTAAACATGGGAAGCTGAGGAAAACCTCAGGTGACACAGTTCCCCGCACCTAGTACGGGATGCCTCAGGCCATCATGCCTTCGAGAAGCCCTATTAGGGACGGAAGACAGACGTGCAGAGCCGCAGTGCTACGAAACGCCCCCAGCACCCAGAGCCACCCGGCCTTCTCACCGCAGGTTGCTGCCCCGCCCAGACTCCTTGGAGCGTCCGGGCGGAAGCAGCGTAATTAACCGGTGTCCATGAAGATATGGCGCCGGGAACGAGATTCACGAACATTCTTAAGTCTATGAGGGAGACCCGGATTAGGCGACGAGTTCCAAGGAGATGTCCAAGGAAGGAGGAGCCGACATCCCATCATCCCGGTTTCGATCAAGGAGTAGACGCCCCTGAATAAGGGACGAATGCCGCCCGCCCTTGGAAAGCGGGACTGCGGGACCACAAGCCGCGCGCCCATCCCCTCGGGTTGACGGGTGCACGCGCGAACGCGTCCTGGCGGAACAGCGTAACCCGACGCACATCCGCACCGAAACACACATCTCATAAGGGGAACATCCTATCAAAAATGTTACAAGAGTTAGATTATAGATTATCACATATTAAAGGTCTCAGCTGAGTTGGTCCAAACACCCAACCTATCAACCACAAA
This sequence comes from Viscum album, assembly GCA_963277665.1. Lineage (NCBI taxonomy): Eukaryota > Viridiplantae > Streptophyta > Magnoliopsida > Santalales > Viscaceae > Viscum > Viscum album. Next base: position 1,720,914,761 of record OY728130.1, read on the forward strand.
AATTCTCACTCTCAGGTGACAACTGAACTCGATAACTGGAGGAAGAATCCCTCCATTGAGGTAGAAACCCCCAAAAACGAATTTAGATGACCTATAAATGTAAACATGATTCCACCATTGTGATCTACATGGAACAACGCTCATAATCAACTACTCGCATGCCCAATTTTAACTTCTACAACATAAGATACGTCAAAACTACAAAGCTGGAGTAGTACATGGCCTGAAATACATGGCCATACCCATTGGGTCAGCCTGTGTAAATTTACACGGCGTTTACATTACTGTACAAGTTGTGTACTATTCAAAAAAAGTCACCCCATGTTTTTTTCACTAAAACACATTCCCAAGTACCACTACACGGGTGTACATTACTGTACACGGTGTGTACTAAAAAAACACTATTTTGTGTTCTATTCCACACGGCCAGCCACACACCCACCCACTACACGGCGTGTACACAAAGTACACAGCGTCTACTTATGAAATCTTAGTCTTCCCTGAACAAGAAGAACACACAACATTTTCCCCTGGAACTAATGTCGTGTATACTGGGTTTTCCGATTGGAAAACCCTGAAAACGGCTAGTTCGCCCCTTTTCTCCCCCAAAACAACAAATCGAGCCCCATGGGCATACAAGAAAGAAATATACGGCTTTAAAAACATAAAACAACAATTTTTAAATTAATCTATGGAAAAAAAATAAACGAACCTACATTTGGGCGGAAATAACTGACACTTCGGTTGATTTCACGGCTCCCGATTGCCCTTCACCGAATTAGCCTGTCGAGAGCATAGAATCGGTACCCTTCTAGACATTAGAATCTCCCTCTTTATCAATAGAAAAATCCTCCCAAAATAAATGTCCAAGGAGGAGGTGTACAAGACATGCACAAGGAAGAGGGAGAAAGATAAATGAATGAAAGGAAACGAAATTGAAATGAAGAAGGGGGCACAGGCCAGCCCCGACGGCCGATATGAGTTTATTCCATCCCTAGGATAAACTCCACATTTTGGACTCAATGACATAGAAGGAAAAAATGACCATTTTACCCATCACAAGCGTCCAACAACAAAAATTCAAATTTCTGCTAAAAACTGCAGTCCAGAAAAACACAGGTTCTTACACTTTCATTAATGCTTTTATTTCATATATATCATTGAAATTTTTAATTTCATTATCGGTTATGTTCACATCGAATGTTTTAATGATGTTTGGTATAAAATTTCAAAACAACATTGGTATGTTATCTAGGGTCAAAGGTTTCCCTATTCCAAAATATAAATATGAATGAAAATGAAATAGTTATAATTATTATAAATAATTATATGTTAAAAATGATTTAATAGGATTAGTAAAAAGGAATTGTGTTACAATCATGAAGATTGTTGGTCATACATACACATTAGTAATGTTTAGAATTTTTAATGAACGCGAGAGAAATAAATTATATACCATTTAATATATTTATAATTATTATTATATCATGAAAATAATTTTATTAACTTAAATATACTTACATATGTTCACTATGTAATATAATTATGAAAGATGAATTACCACACTTCAAGGAGTTGGTAATATGAATATAAAAAAGAATTAAATAGTTACATTAAATAGATGATATGGTAAGAAAAAATAATATATAATTATAATTATATCATGAATATCATGAAAAATTGTTAAATCCATCACAATAACCATCAATTAGAGCTAGTGGTGAATACAAATTACAATTTTTTATGAGGCGGAAGTGGACCAAACACATGAATGATTGTTTCATTTCCCATTTTTTGGAAGATAAAATGTATTAAAGATAATAAATAGATATATGAAATAATATTGTATTAGATATATTGAACCTTTTATATTTTAATGTATAACAATTGAATGAAGGATAATGAAAAATAAATAATATAAAAATGTATTATTATGATATTTACCTCTTAATCAGATAACTTCTAAATGTTTACACCTTTATCCCAAAACAAAGGGATTTATAATAAAACCATGTAATCTTGAATGTGCGTAAGGATTTTAGGAGTGTATTTTTGTAGGAATTTGAATTACTATATTTCATTAATTATATGTTTAAAAGATGAGAGGAGGTTCCAATTAATAAGTGTAGATAAAGAAAAACATGGAAGTACATAAAGAACTAAATAATATTTATATATATATATATAATCATTTAATTTGGAAATAATTCACCATTAATTAAAATTTAGTATTGAATTGGTTCATAATAAACTCATAAAATTACAAGAGGATAATTTTTAGAACATTATAATACATATCTAATAATGAAACTATTCTTAAGAAATTTTATAAATAAATGTGATAAATTTAATTTTTATCTTCAAAACATAATTATTTGTGAAATATAAAATTTTTACATATAAACAACTAAAATATTATTCTACCAAATATTGAATAAATTTTATCAGTATCAATTTCTATTGGTTTAAAAAATTTAATCTAATATAAGAAAAAAATGCTGGAAAACCGTTTTTAGGAAAATAACTGATTTAAGTATAAAATCATTTTAACTTCAAAAAAATAATAAGTTTATTTTCATTAATTTTATTGATTATATAATAATTAAATTATATTTACATGTAATGTTTTCCAAGAAAACATGGATTTCATCTTAAAACAATTCAATTAAATAAAATGACCCTAAAATTTGTTTTCATTTGAAGAAAATATAACTTATCATTAAAAACTAAGACTATGATAAAAATAAAAAATAAAAAATATTAAATATTATACTCTATAATATTATATATTATTGAAAACCACAACTATAATAAGATTATATAAAACAGTAGTCATATTTTAATATTTCACTAGATAGTTATAACCCATCGTGGTGACAAATATTTATTACAATTACTATTAAAAACACCTAAAAACAAAAGGTACCTATTTAAAAAATATTAACCTATTGATATTGAATATGGAATCGATTTTTTGTTATATAATTTATTTAGGATGAATATAATATTTTAATATATAATTTAAAATTGTAAAAAAAACAATTTTTAATAAAAGAATTTTGCTGCCAAAAAGTAAAATTATATAGAATTTTGATATAATTATAAAAAATTTTAATTTATTAGATTATATATAATTATATAAGTCTTATGTAACTTATAGATGAAATTAAAATCATAATGGATCTTTTAAATTAGAATAAATGATATGTAAAAAAAAATTTATTTTTACTTTTATTTTAAAAATAAATAATTTCAGAAAGTTCCCAAAATTTATGGAGATTATTATTTTGGAAATTTAACAGTACAATTCATAGCATTTTTTTCAAAATAAAATCCTATAATTGATGCAAAATAATAATTTTATCGACATAAAAGAAGAAACAGTTTTTTGAATAAAACCTTTTTAAGAATAAAATTTACATATACTTATTCCTTCTTTAATAGCCTTTGTTATATTCATATTAATAAAATAAATTGAAAATATGAAACAAAATTTTATTATAATCATTTAACAATAGTGATAAAATTTATATATTTCGATAACAATATATTTCAACCATAAATTATATAACATTAAACATATTTTGAATGGATTAAAATTATAAAAACTTCTTTTTACTCAATAGTATATTTATTAATAATTGATTACTCATTTTATTTAAGAAAATATATTCTAAAAATATATTATAATTTGGTTATTCATACTAATAGCCTCTGACTTTACAACTTTTATATAATTATTTAATCTAAATATTAGTATTTTTGTATTACATCGTTTCTTGATTATGATCAGTATTGAATATAACAGACATTAAAATTTATTAATTAAAGATAATAAACTATAAAATAATGGGGTGTTACATCTATTCAAAGACTAGAGTTTCCTATGATTACATTACATATGTTTGATCCCAATAAGCATTCGTATACATTTTTCTTGAAGCTGAATCAGGATGATAAAAATAGACTTGATATTTTTTACACTTTAATCATCTATCTATGGGCATCCCATGCCAAAAAAATATAAGGATGTAATAGTATAAACTCCCTAGTGATTTTGACCATTTTCAATGTTAGTTTATGAGTCTTTATCTCCATGTTTAGTTAAAATATTTGAGTCATCACTTATAGCTGGTCACCTATCATTTTCTCTAGTTCTGTACGATGTACTTGGCCAACTACTCCAAGTGAACACTCATAACCACCCTTCTAGAATACTAAATGAAGTCTCAACCGATTATTTTTTTTAAATATGCCTCAAAGAATATCAGAAAAATAGATTAGGACATCATATTTTCTGTAAAAAATATAATACACATATATCCCTGCTATTTTATACATCTTGTTTCATAGTATTATAATGAAATGGAAACTCTCACTAGACCCATAAAGAAATATGTATAGTTATTATATCTCATAAATTCAAACTTGAAAATATATGATCATTATCATCAATTTCTCTACACGCAAGATTATAATGTATTTCATAAAATGGTCTAGATGATATATTAAAAAAATTAAATGGTGGTAATGAAAAAAACATTCAAAGTTGTAGTTATCATTTTTACATACCATATGCATAAAAATAAATGAATACATTTTTCATGAAATAAAATTACAAATTAAAATCCATATTAACCTTAATAAAAATCCAAATGAGTCAATCTAAATTCATGTAAATCCTGTATTTATTCTATAATGAATAAAGATTTTTAATTTTTATATTATGTCTAGGAAAAAAATATGATAAATTATAAATTTTCATCACAAGTTTATCACTTTAAGAGAAAATATTCGAATAAAAAATTTTAAAAAAGTATTATTGATATCATTCTTATATGTTGTGGCATTCGTCATTTTTGGGTTAGCAACCCACACGAATGAGTTCCATACTAAGTCCAAACAGTTCCCCATCTATTGTATATCATCATATCATAGTATTTAGAAAAAATATAAATTTTCTTCCACATTATAATATCCCCTAGACCATGGACACTAAATAGTAATAGATATTGATTTTATATGTGACCTCATGTATTCCTCCTTGTATTCCCAAGGCTACTAACTAGAAGTGATGTTCTATGATTGCATATGGTCGAGAAAGTATACCCTCAATATTAATGACAAATATTAGTATAAATAAAAAAATAAGGTATAACCATCCATATATTTTAGTAATATGTATAACCATACAAGTACCAATCACTATTTTTTGTTCAAAAAATATCAAGTGATGTACACAAGTGTTTCACACCACTTTTTAAGATTCAATTTTCTATTTGGTTTATTAATTGACAAAACATTGAACGTTATATCAATGGAATGGATCTAAATTCCAATGGTTTTAGATCAATATATATTTTCCCACTGACTCATATGGACTCAGATTCATTGAGAGGATGGGAGTTCATGCTGACCATACTGATCTTATGGGAATTGTTTCATTCTCTGAGACTCTCATATATATATTATTCATATGTTTGAATACATTATAAACCGTTAAATAAATATGTTCTCCCATTTCATTTTCAACCTATCACCTGTACATATAGGAAAAATAATCTCTATTCATCAAAGGATCTCTTTGAATGAGACAATTTCTATATATCAGTGGCTCTCCATCAATAGAACCATTTGTATATATCAAAGGTTCTCTCTTAATGGAACCATTTTAATTAATATGAGTTTTATCACATTTTTATGTTATTTAAATCTTGATAATTGGAAACTCTATAATTTATTTCAATTTAGGCCGGATTTTAGAAATGTTATATTTTGATTATACCCATGAGAAAGGCTTCCTATGAATCCTCATGAAAAGAATCTGAACCCAAAATGTTCAGTTCTACTAAATGGGATACATCATACCGTTTAGGGTCATGTTACAAATATTAGACCATAAAGTTTCATTTAATTAAGTAAGGATGTCTAGGAGAAAACATACTATAAATGTTTTGTGTTGTAAATAAATATAAGCGGCTGATTTTTAGTCGATACCATTGGTAATATGTCCTATAAAACGAGGTTAAATATATAAGGAGTTAATCAAATTCATGGAGTAAATCACCATTAATATAGGAATATTATGGTATAATTATGGGACCACAAAACAAAATGTAAATCCTTGTTGGTTATTAAATTAGTAGAAATATAGCCCAGTGGTTATTATAGGTGGATTTAAGATTCATTGTTTAGACCATCATGAGGATTTCTATATATCTTATTATAATGGAAATGAATTATCACATATAATGGAAGGGTTTTATATTACACAACAAACGTAGGATAATTTGGGTCATTTTTCCATGTTGGTGACATAATTTCTACAAACATTTAATCCCATGGGAGTCAATCTCAGTGTGATAAACACGAGATATAAGAATATCATCATCTATCACAATAATATATATTGAGGTAATTACAAAAGGATATTAATTCAATGTGAAATTTTTTTCCGCATCGCATTTAAAAATAAAATTGGGGATATGAATCGGAATATAAGAATGATGTCCTGTAATATAGGATTGAGGATTTCTTCTGGAGGGATAATAATGGTGAATAATTTCTCCTCACCCTCTGGTGGACTATGGTTATGATGTAAAAGAGTAGTCAAGAATAACCACATGATTTATGTAATATAATTTATTCTATATATATCTAACACACACCCATGGGTATTATGTGTCTATTTGAATGAAAATATAATATTTAGTTCACATCATATTTCAGAAAAAGAATGATGACCCAAAATTAGAAATTTTCCACCACCACTGCTAATTTTGGGATCCACAGTACTATGGGAAGAAATTATTGTTAATATTCTAACTATAAAACCTATAGGTATTATAAATAATTTACATACTTTACCAATATAATCAATGATTTATAAGACCATATGGTGTGTCCCATATATTGACCATAAAATTTTAAAGTCCTAGGAGGTTGACATAACAAGATTTCCTTTAGATTGAAAACATTCGAAATTGGTGAATTTTATTTTTTGGTATGATGATTCCATCAGTCATGGTGGATTATTTACCCAGGTTATTCCTAGGAGTCCTACATTGGAACTCACCAAAGTGATAAATTGGGGAGTGTGTAGGTACCCCCACAAGTTGATACTTGGTGAGCTGGGAGCTAACATTACCAAGTGTCACACGGGAGAGCTGGGATGTACCATTCCAATGAGCTAGTTATTAAAACATGGTATAACATCAATTTTGAAAAATAACTTTGGTTTCAACCCTTGGGTGAGACATTGTTATGATCTCCATGGGTATCCTCATGTTACATTGGGAGATTGGAACACATGTTTTGATCCGTAAATGATCCCCTCATCTTAATGTATTTGGATTATAGGGAATGATAACTAATGAAATTATATGGACTTTTAGTCTTTTCTGAAACTATAATCATTGACTACTTCTAATTGATACTTCTTTATAGGAATAAAAATACTCATAAATGGTTTAGATTACTTGAAAAAGTGTCAAGTGTAGGAAAATATTAACTCTATATTATGGAATTCCAAATGTAAAAAATAGAGAGACCAATGGTCCTATATATCCAAAAACTAGATACCTAAGTCGAGGTGATTGATTTCACAGAGTTCAATTTAAATGATTCATTCCATAGATTGGACCTTCATTAGGCATTATCCCTATATATTGTGTGTTGTAGAGATTAAAACAATATGTGGCATTTGTATTTATTCTAGTGATGATTACCCCTATTTTCATTCTCGTGATCATTACTTTTAATATATTTCATGAATTTTCCAAAAAAAATATTTTGTCCTCCTGTGAAGAAAAAGTGTCAAACAATTCCTCGCAAACATGATGGGATATGACTGAATAATAAGGATTTAAAATTGAGGAAGATAAAAACAATGAAATGAGTTGATGGACACCTAATTAATTTGATATAACACATTCATCATTATTCATGTTATAGACCTTAAATAATTCAACATTGATTGACATTCATACACATTCATTATGTAAGTTCTTTTTCACAATTCTATCATTTATGTTCATTGAATCAATTCATTCATTAACATGATTCACATAGATACTTCATGTATGTCACCATGAATATAAATAGTGTCATTAAAATTGTTATTTTGATTGCTTATCTTGGAAATTATGATAAGTTATATGTTATCACTGCACGAGACTTTCTCATATCTATCTACGCTTACTCACGATGAGAATTCATCTATAAAAGAACCATCCATGAATTTATTTCATTGATTCATTTGAGTAGATGAATTATGAAATATCGGTAGGTCGAGTGACCCGTGAAAGGTCCCATGGGTGAGGGACACATGTGAGGTTCATGGAAGAGTGAATCATTTGAGGTCACATGGTTTATTGACTTACTTGAAGATATATGGTAGAGTGGCATGCATGATTTTTTCCCTAAGTTATAATTTCCTTAAAAAGTTTAAAATGAATACCTTATCCCAAATGACAATACAAATGTTTTATAATATATTTCCAAGGGTTTCTGAAATGGGTTTTCAATCCAATGGAATTTTTTTTCATGAATTTATTAGATGAATGTTACCATCCGAATAGAGTATTATTATATATACAAATCCTTAATTTTAGATATCACAAATAATTTCATGAAGAATCATCTTGAATATATTTAGAATGAATAGATGCCAGTATTTGACCATTTATTCATAAAATTCATACTTATCCTGAGCCAATGGAATGGATAGATGATTTAATAATTATATGAGAAAATATATATTACAACCAATAATAACTCATCCAAGGATTCGTTTAAATTTATGGAATGACATACTCCTTATGTATCATCCAATAATGTACAAGTTCCCTATATTTGTAACTACATACTCCTGATCAAAAATAGAATTGTTAATATATTTTAACATGTGCATCAATAATGACTAAATCTAATGGTTATATAAATATTTGTAACACCCCAAGATTTCATAGTATGTTTTTTAATCAAAATAATTCAATAACCTTCACTACACGCAACACAGAGTTCTAGTGCACCATGACTTACCAAACTAGACGTTCAAAAGCTGTTATGAATTGTATTAACAGAATTTTGAACTTTATATAATCCTTATAATTTTAGAATCCTTATTGTGGGTTTCTTATACATAATTTAAGAACAGATTCATTTTTTTCAGATAAAAGAATTATTTTTCAAAAAATGAAATGTTACCGACTTTTAATGAAAACCCCATTTTAAAATCCAATATTTGAAACTTTTATATATTAAATTTGACGAAATAAAAATATTATTTAGAATAAGAACATAAAAATTTAGTTTTGATAAATTTTTGGTGTTTCTCTGATAACATTTATATTTTGGTGAAGAGTGAAAAATACTAAATTTAACTAAAAACAAACTTTTTAATCAAAAAAATTTAAATAGTTCATCTATAGATTTGAATTTTTTAGAAGTATAATTATATTATATTTTAACCATTTTATCCAAAGTTATTAGTTGGAAGTAATTTTATAAAGAAATTGGACATAAAAAGTGTCAATTTTTTGGTAGTTATTATTTCTTAAAAATACGCATTTTGGTTTTCACAACGAGAATTAATTTTAAAATATTAAATAAAATTTATATGATATTAATTTCGTAAAATAGACTTCATTTTTGAATTATGAATATCAAAATTACCTTAGGGTGAAATTTTGGTATTTTTCTGAAAAGTTTCAATTTTTGATGAATAGTGAAAACACTGAGTTATTGGTTAAAATCGACTTTTTATTTAAATAGATATTTATTTAAATAAAAATTTATTTTAGGCCAAAATAGATACATAATACCTATATATGTTAAATATAATTCATTGAAGTCATTTTATATTCTATTTAGATATATTAAAATTTTATTGAACTTTTCACCGTCTTTTACCCACCACCTATGAGAATTTACAAATTCAGATAAAACATAAATTTACCTCTTTTATGAGTGAAATTTCAAAAATAAGAGAAGCACAGAAAATCATAGTAATTAAAATGTGGTTCAATAAGATGAAAATAATTTTTGGTGAATAGTAACTTTTGATTTTTATTTATTGCGGTTAAAGATAAATATAATAATTCAAGGTAAAGAGAATATTATAATAATAATAAATGACATTAACACTGGTCCTAACCATATTGGATTAGTCATGGACAACAATGGGCATCCTTGGGTTTATTTTGTAACCCCATGAAGCCACTTATAAATGATAACGACACTTTATTTTAACTAACTGAACATAAAGGAAAAAATGACATAAACATATATCTTTTAGTAAATCAATTTTTACATGTGGTTATATAAGTTATCATTTCGACTATGAATATTAATTAGAAAGATAAAAAGATTTTATACATAATGGTATTTTATTTATATTTCTTATACATTAAATATTGTAATTTATTTATGACAAAATAATGATGCAGTAATTACCTAATTAATGAAAGATTGAAAAAATTAATTTTTAAAATATCCAAATAAATGTAATTTTTTACTTTTAATGAATTACACTGATTTGAAAGGTTAATATGACATATTTGGTTGGTTATATGAATTCTGTTCGAAGTAATAATTTTTTTATGAATATAGAAAAAACAAAATACCTAATAGTGTCCAAATTGACATAAAAGCGTTTTAAAAAAAATATTATATTATTAATTGATATTATATTCCTAAAAAAACATTAGTTCGGACAAAATACTTATATAATGATATTTGTATCATTAATAAACCATTTAGGCTTCTCTTGTAAGTATATGTTCCTTTTATTAATAATATAATATAAAAATACAATGTGACATGGTAAATTTCAAACTATTTAACTAAGAATTAAATCAAGACGATAATGTTAATATAGTTAACCAAAAATGTATAAAACCTATTGGTTGAGTGGGTTTCAACCCATACTGACTTTATCCTTTATATAATTCATTTTTTCCATTAGAAAACATAAATAATTTTATTATAAAATAATATTTATAGCATTTCCTACGTTGCCCCTCACCCCTCTTTTAAAAGGGGACTTCCCCATCTCTCTAATTCACACCATCAAAGCCATTTGGCTTGGCCAAACCCTACCCAAATACCCTATAAACTGTCCTCCCTTCATCCTGGAGGCCTTACATTATTCATAAAGGCATCGTATGTATCCCTTGATCAAACCAATAATAATAACCCGAAGAAGAGGTAAATATTTAATCACCTCTTTCAAATTCGTTTCTTCTTCCATTTCAGATTTCATTGTTGTTTCCATTATAAAGTAATAAATAAATTATCTTGCATATAATATGATGTTGATATAAATATGGTACAACAATATTCATTATTATACCCATCGTTTGAATGACATGTCACCAAACGTGTGTACATATGGCTTATCGTCTCCACGTCGTGGTGTAATTGTTATTCAATACATTATTATTTGGAGAGGTATAAAAATGATGATTAATTGTGGTAAATAATATATATAACATGATAATGATTCTGTATATATGATATAACATCCAATTATATATTATTTTAATATCAAAATAATGATATTGTCACTCGTGTGTACGTACGGATTACCATCCCCACGAACTTGATGAGATTTTTTTCCACATTCACCATTCAACGATAATTATAAAATATATATCATTAATAACAATTTAATATATGACATAATAATTCTACTGAGGATATATATATATATATATATATTTACATACATATATCTAATTCAATTAGTTCCGTTCAATACGATATGAAAATGGAAACATCGTTTATGCGTACGTACGGACTACTGTCTATATAAACGGTGTTTTCTATTTCATATATATGTCTATTTTACATATATATAATTTTAAATATATACGATATATAAATCATGTTTTATATTTGGGATGTATTTAAATCTTGATCTTAGTGATAAAATCAAGAGCAACAAGTTAAAACACGTACGATAAAGAAAACTGTTAATACCTGAAATACTAATTTAACATGGAAATTATTAATAAATTGGAAGTATAAAGTCATAAATGAATAATTAATGATATCATAAAAATTAATATTGTTCTGGTATAATTTAATAAAATACTACGGTCTTCATACAGGAGATTAATTGTACCCTCGGCTAAAGGAAAGTGCAAGGTAAGGGTAAATTTCACAATCTCTTTATAATCCGAGGTTTTTTTACCTAAGTATCTACTGTGAAATATTTATTATCCATGTTCATATTTCATGAATTAGTTTTCAAAGGGATTCAATTAAGGTAATTTTTACTAAAATATCAATTTCAATGTTTTAAATATTTATTCCACTAAATCATTCTCATCAATGTTGATGTTTCCAAAATGGTTTTTAAGGATTTATCAACATGGACATGAATGTTTTTAAATTGTTAATTACTTTAAAAAATTTCAATGTTGTATCAGACACATTGTTCAAAAATGTATTTAAATGTCTTCCTTTCTAAATTGTGTTACTTTTAAACGTTTTCATGAAAAAGGGATATTTCATTCAAAGTGTTTTAAAAATCATTTTCATCTATGTCAATATCCATTGATGGATTTTAAACTTCCTTTAAGTTGATTTATTATGATAAAAATATTAAATATTGTATTGATGGTTTTTTGATATTTTTGACTGTGCATGTGTTATTATTGTACCATTTATGGTTTATGGATAAAGTATTGACATTTACTATGATAGTTTAAATAAGAATGATTATGTTCTGTTTAAATATTTTTATATGAGGAATTCATTAGACATATGAAAATATGGGTGGATCCTGCTATAGCACCTCGATGCATCGGAAGTTCTCATGAGACAAATTAGTGTCTTGGCACAAGGCCATGAAAAAATATTATTTGTAGTCTTGGCACAAGGCCTTGACTATGCGGTTATGAAAGTCTAACATTATAAATTATATTGTTATGAAAGTGGCTATTGATATTTCATGTGATTATTCGAAAAATAGAATATCCATGCGAGTAAGTAAATGATATAATTTTGACTTATATTTTCCGTATTATAATTATTTTTTTGTTGAAAAGGATTTTTTTATTTTTATACATTCCCTTAAATGTTTATGATTATTTATGAATGTTTTCGCTATATTTTTATCCTTCCTGAGAATGTGATCTCACCCTTTTCTTATGTTTTATTTTCCCAGGATCCCAAGAAGTTTTTTATGTTTTAGATGCATGGTTAATCTAGGGTAACAATGGCATTATCAAAGAATTTTTTGTGTGTTGTATGTTAGAAAGTGTAATTCAATGTAATGCATGTAATATAGTTTCCAAGACTTCTGAACTAATCTACGTTTTAGGACTTGATTCCTTGTAATCATGTCAATGTATTAAAATAATTCACTGACAGTGGGCTTTTAGTGTTGGGGAATTACAGTTGGTATCAGAGGAGGTTTAGTAATATCCTTGTAAACTAGATTTATATAAACACATATTAGATCACATTACCCTAATATAGACATTGAGGATTACTATAGAATAACTTCCTGGAATTTTTATAACGTAGATATTTTGTGAGTTTTCCCTGAAATACATCCATGTCTGGATATGAGCAGGTAGAGGTAGCTCTTGCATAGATGTACCTAATCATAAAACCCAAAAACACCACTTTGAGCTAGACTCGAGAAAGAACTGGTGCAAGGAAACGGGCCTTGCTTCACTCTTAGTTACAACACTCCTGGGAGATATGCATAGGATAATTCACATTTTCATTACAAGCCATTTTGATGGATTTAAGAGTAAATACTTCCTCAAAGAAATAATTTTTTCAATTATGGATTATATAAAAAAATGGTTCATCTTATCTTATGTATTTTACATGTTTTGAATTATGAACTACGATTCATAAACTGTCCAACTATATTCCATTATTAAGGAATGGCTCCAAGTATAAGGAATGAGAACTCCAGCAATACATATGATCTGAGAAGTAAAAATGGATCATATATTTCCAGGTATTAAGCCAACATTTATTAGGGAATAGTCTCCCACATATTCTCAACATATGAAGAAATAATATCATGTATTATTAAGATAAGTAAATAAATCTCTGAGGCCAATGGATTTGAAAGGAAGCAAGAGAAGAAAATGATATCAGAGAGAAAGATAGATAAAGGGATGAGGGGAAAGACGGATTTTCCCATATGTGATAACTATGGAAAGAATAACCTTGGTAAATTCTTGATGGGAATGGTATTTCGTGATATGTTTGGAAAAAAAGGACACCATGTATGTGAATGCATGGGTAAAGAAAAGGTCACAAATGTACAATGCATCGTCTATAAGGAGTTGGAAAACTACGCGAATCAATGTACAAGACATCAGAGTATACCAAAAATGAGTCTATTAGATAATAATTATGTTATGATAATACTACGTATTATGAGTAATGACTAGTGTTCTTATATTTTTATTCTAGAATTATTTCATTCGAGTGTTGTATCAAAAATATACCAGTTATATGAATTGTGGAGATAAATACGGATTGTACTACAGTACAATTTTATGAAGGATTTGATATTATATGGTTATATGAAATGTGACATAATACTAAGCTACACTTTTTAAAAAATATATGGTTGAATAAAAGGTAATCCTTAATACGGTCCTCGTAATGAGGTATTGATTTTGGAAGGATAGATGTTTGATTTGGATAAAATATATTGGATATTCTTGAATTCCTTGGAACTGATTAATAGTTTGTTTACTTCATCATTGTTGGAATATTCAAAATTTATTGATATAAGGAATGTATCGATTATTATATAAAATCTAAGGCACCATTAATGTAATGAATAAGGTTTTATGGAAATTCATGATTTCACCATGTTTTAAAATAATACATGATGAAGGTGTTCACATGTTATTACATGGAAAAAAGCATATTCATTGTGACTAACATCCTTATAAAATTATAAATGTGAGTTTGGATATAAGTATTTTGTATAAGTCTAAATGTTGGAATGGATTAATTTTAAAATTGTATATTATTATTAAGGTTTTAAAGGATAGTTATAAAAAGGACAACATGCAGACAGTGTGACAATCTGTAGCGTCGAAAAAGCTGTGGGAATCGAACCCACAACTATAGTGTGATTGGGATTTATCACCTACCACAGGACTATGTGAAGTCCAGGGATTGTATAATCATGTTTTTTAAATGGTAGAATTGGTGAATTATAAATTCTTTACTTTTTTGGAACCCTATACGATTAGGATGAATAGAGTATTTTTTTTATATCCTTTGGAGTGAAAGAAGAGTTTGTGGTAGGAATTAGTTGAAGGATGTAACTTTACCTGTCAAGTATATATATATATATATATATATATTACTATTATTATATGGGTAAACTAATCCATAAACATTATGGAAGGGATTTAAATCCAAAAATGTGTTATCCTAATACCTTATAACTTGTTGAACTGATGGTATTTTAAATCATCATAGATTGATGGATTTGAGTCCCTCAATTTTACACTTGTTTGTGATTTATGACCTCATTCACTCCTAATAAATATTTACGTTTTTCCTATAATTATGAGTCTCTAATTTTTACAAATGTTATCCTAATATGGATTATAATTTGGTTGTAACCCTTTCATTTCTCTTTTCCTCTTATAAATACTAAATTTTATTAACCCAATTTCTGTTATGGGTTTTCCCACAAAGGTATTATCTATTTTCAAAAATCCATTTTTGAAAAAAAAATCGAATTGAGAGGATTCAATTTATTGAAGGTGGGATGAATGGAACACCCCAAGATTCATAGTATGTTATTTCTTCAAAGTAATTAAATAACTTTCACTACACGCAACACCGAGTTCTAGCGCCCCATGACTTACCAAACTAGCAGTCCAAAAGCTGTTATGAATAGTATTAATAGAATTTTGTGCTTTATATAATACATATAATTTTAAAATATATATTGTGAGTTTCTTAGACATAATGTAAGAACAAATTAATTTTTTTCAAATAAAAGAAGTGTTTTAAAAAATGTAATTTTACCGTCTTTTAATGGAAAACCCTTTTTAAATACAATATTTGAAACTTTTATATATGAAATATAACAAAATAAACTTCTTCTTTTTAATAAGGACATAAACACTTAGTTTTGATAAAGTTTAGATGTCTTTCTGAAAACTTTCATATTTTGGTGAATAGTGAAAAATACTAAATTTTAACTGAAAAAATGTCTTTTATTCAAAATCATTTATAGTGTTAAACTATACATTTTAATGTTTTGGAAGTATAATTTAATTATATCTTTACCATTTAACGCAATTTTGGTTATTATAAATAATTTCACATTGAAATTTGACAATAATAAGTGTCAATCATTTGGTAGTTATTATATAAAAAAAAATACGCATTTTTGTTTTACCAATGGTGTTTAATTTTCAAATAATAAATGAAATTTATATGTTTTCAATTTGGTAAAACATAATTCTTTTTAGAATTTTTAATATAAAAATTAGCTTAGGGTGAAATTTTTCAATTTTTCTGAAAACATTCAATTTTTGATGAATAGGGAAAAACACTAAGTTATTGGTTTAAACCTACTTTTTATTTAAATAATTATTTATTTTATATAAATTATTTTTTGGTCAAAATATATACTTAAGACCTATATATGTTCAATATAATTCATTGGAGTCATTTTATAATACATTTAGATTTATAAAAATTTTATTGAACTTTCCACCGTCTTTTACCCACCTCGTAGGATAATTTACAAATTCTGATGAAACATAATTTTACCGCTTCTATGAGTGAAATTTCAAAAATCTAGGATACATGGTTAACCTAAGTAGACAAAATTTTGTTCTATAAGAAGAAAATAATATTTGGTGAATAGTATCTTTTGACTTTTATTAACTGTAGTTAATGATAAATCGGGCAATTCAAGGTAATAAAATATTATAATAATACGAAATTACAATAAAATTTGTCCTAACCTAATTGGATGAGTCATGGACGACCATGGGAATCCTTGGTTCAATTTTAGGACATTATTAAGCCACTTATTAATGATAATGACACTTTATTTTAATTAACATAAAGTAAAGGCAGAAACGACATAAACAAATATACACTACTAGAAAAACAGGTATTTGCGATGGGCTATTTGCGACGGGATCCCGTCGCAACTGGCTTTTTGCGACGGGGGCCCGTCGTAACTACACTTATTTGCGACGGGCCCGTCGCTAAAGCCTTTTTTTGCGACGGTCATTCTCCCCGTCGCAAATAGTATTCCGTATTTTTGTAAAAATCTTTTAAAATAGTTTTTGCGACGGGTCCCGTCGAAAATACCATTTGCGACGGGTCCCGTCGCAAATACCTTTTGCGACGGTACCGTCGCAAAAATGATTTTTTAAAAAAAATAAAAACTATTAATAATACTAGTATTTGCGACGGGCATCGTATCCCGTCGCAAATACTATTTTTAAAAAAAAAACTATTAATAATACTAGTATTTGCGACGGGTATAGTATCCCGTCGCAAATACTATAAAAAAAATAAAATAAATAAATTATTAATAAATTATTTTAATTAATATAATAATAGAATTATAATTTACAAATGAAAATAATAAATTATTTTAATTACTATAATAATAGTCGAATTATAATTCAAAAATAAAAAATAATAGAATATTAATAAATGATTTAATTAATATAATAATGTTACAATTATAATTCATAAATAAAAAAAATATTAAAAAGTTATTTCAATTAATATAAAAATAATGGAATTATTTTACATTCAAATATTAAAATAATTCAAGTATTACAAAAAATATAATTAAATTATAATATTATAAAATTTTAATATATATATATATAATTTTAATATATATATATATAATTTAATATTATAAAATATAAATAATATTATTATTCATATTAATATTGTTATTTAAAAATATAATATTATTAATATTTTATAATGAGACAGAAACTACGAATAGAAAAAAAAATATTTTGATTTCACAAATTTTATAACAGAAATACAAACTCTAATCTGAAAGAGGGGGGAGGGGGAGGTGGGGGATCTGCAGATGGTGGTGGAGGAAACTCCATCCCTAAAGCATGAGTGAGTCGGCACATGTACTCCATCTGCTACTGATGCTGCTGCTGCCACCGACTCGCCTGCTCCTCGTACAGCTGCTGCTGGCGTCGACACTCCTCCTCATGCTGCTGACGCATCTTCTCCTGCTCCTGTCTAAGACTCTCTATCTGTGCAGTCTGAGATCGCAACTGATCCTCATACTGTGTAGAAGAAGATGCATGAGCTCCTCTCGAGCTGGACGCCGACATCGCAGCGCTGCCATAATAATCTCCGGGAGTCAGTCGAGAGCCGATACCAACTACCCGGCCCTTCTCGAAGGCATACTGGGTGGCCTGCATCCATGTCGCCTCATCAAACTGACGGTCAGTGGTCTGATCTGATGACTCGGCCTGACTCTCAGGCCGGGCCTGTGCCGCTGCGGCCTCATATGACTCCTGTAGTTGCAATTTAAAATTAAAATTGTGAATATATTATATGCAGTTAATTTTTAAACTTGAAAAAAAATAATACTGACCACGATGTGATGCTGACGATCACCTCTGAGCTCCCCAGTAGCAGGATCACTATACATCCTCCGATATACGTCGTACTCTGTAATATCGGGGTGCTCGACAGCCTATAAGAATAAAAAATAAACTGTTAATATTTATAGTTATATAAAATATTTATAAATAATGTATGTACCAGATGCTGTCTATGAGTACTGAAAGAACGACTCCCAGCTCGATGAGTCACCTCCTGTCTCCCCCGATTCTGCCTCCCCACCGATGATCTCCTCTGAAAGGCACCACTCAACCAGTGCGCACATAATCCATCCCATACATGGGATGAAATATACTATGGTCGGATTGCTCTACATTACTCCTCAAAATCTGACACTCCTGCTTTCTTCATCGCAGCTTTTCTTAAATTGTGCAAAAACTGACGAAGGCGATCACGTATGGCCACCTCCCATGCCTCGTGGATGGCGTCACGCATGGTATCCTCGATCGGATACCATAAACCCTACAAATAAATCAAAATATCAAGTTAGAAATGAAATAATATTCAAAATAAAAATTATTTATTTACCTACGTACCAACCAATGGCCGAACATGGCCTGCTGCACATCAATGGGAATCTTCTCCCTGTGGTCCACGGCTGAGAGAAATAGTTGCGCAAAATAGCGCTGCCCTGTCCGACTGCTATATGCGGAAAACTGAAAAAATAATAAACATTTATTATGTGAATAGATTAATGAAATCTTAGTCAAATCCACAGGTTATCACATAGGTTATCACACATCCGTGTGCGTGGATCAAACAAAAGATGTGTACGTCGCTCGGGGACGGGGTCAGGAATCATCAATCGTGCAAGACCGCGCCCCCTCCGCGTACTCCCTGGAGCGCCTGCAGGCTGAGGGTCATTTGTCAGCAACTCATCCACATCAAAAGTCAGGTCAGCATCCACCAACGCACGAAATGTGGCGTCGTCCATCTGAAACAGACAATGTTAATGTTAGAAAATAATTGATAATTACTATTATATATAAATATATACATATTATGATTGTATATAAATACCATAGAATTCTATCAGTGTTCATCTTCATCCTAATCTTTATATATGTCAATGTCATCTTCATATTCCTCCTCAACATCATCGATATCCATTCAAGTTACAGTTGCTTCATCTCTTACCGTTTCAAATTCATATGTGACATCATTAACATTATCTTCATCACCGACTCTTAAATGTGGGGTGTCGTCATCGATACTCATGTATCTTTGTAAAAAAGATTGATTTTGAGTACTCTCTTGAAAAACTTAAATTCTTTGCACATCAGTGAAAGCATATTCACTTTGACAAAACTGATTGTCTCGAATTTTGATTTTTATTACACTCCACCAATCAGTCAAGTCTCTTGATGTTGCACAGTACTTTGCATAATAAACTTGATATGCCTGTTGAGCCAATAAGAATGGTTCATTTACTACGAGAACACTTTTACATTTAATATCGATGATTCCATGAGTCGGATGAACACGCACGCCTCTCTCTGTATCCAACCACCGACATTTGAACATGGTTATGTAATGTTGTCCAAGATAACAGAGTTCAATGATTTCATCAAGTATGCCTTAAAGTCAACTTCATTTTCTCAATGATGAGATCCTCTCAAGCTAACTCCACTGTTCATTGTTTTTTTCGATTCCCCATATGCATGTGTGTGGAATCGAAATCCATTCACCACATATGCATTATAAGTTTTAACAAGTTTGGAAGGTGGGTTACTCAATACACACAGTCGTTTGTCAATTTTATCACCATGTCAAGACACCTGAAAATTTGTGAAATAATTATCAATATAGTAAACTATACATTGAATGAGTTGCTAAAAGATAATGAATTTATGTTACCAGTTTTTGAAACCACTGAGAGAAATTTTTCAGTCGACGTTCTTCGAGAGCAGCTGCTGTAATTTGTGGAATTTGTTTCTTGATATGATTATCATACAACCTATATAAACCAAAGTTATTTACTATAACATAAATGATAGAATAAGTGATATACACACTTACAGTACAACTGATGTCATCTCTTCACAGTTGAACAGAAGATACGTATGAGCTCTATGATGTTCATCATCTGAAAGCCATCATTCAGAAACTCCACCAAAACCAAGCTCTGACTGGTTGAAAACAGATAATTGATTGTCGATTTCATCAATATTCCTCTCATTCTATCCCGTTCGGTTGTGTTTTGAAGGATACTCAGATTCAAAATAATGGGAGCAGAAAAAAGATATTTCCTCTTGCAAATAAGCTTCTGCAATAGATCCTTCAACAGATGCTTTGTTGCATACTTTTCTTTTCAATTTTTGCATGCATCTTTCAAATGGGTACATCCATCGAAACTGTACCGGACCTCCACATTTGGTTTCATATGGCAAATGTAATATCAAATGATTCATTGAGTCGAAGAAAGACGGCGGAAATATTTTTTCCAGTTTACATATAATTACAACAACATCTTTTTCAAGTTTGCCTAGAGCATCATAATCTGCCGTAGCCGCACAAATTTCCCGAAAAAAATGAGACATGTCTGTTATGGAATCCCAAATCACAGAATTCAATAGACCTCTTAATCCAATGGGTAGAAGTATCTCCATTATAACATGACAATCATGACTTTTTAATCCAGTAATATGACCATTCTTTACACATCTACCCAAATTGGAAGCACAGCCATCTGGAAGTCTCAAATCTGCAATCCACTGACAAAATAATAAACGGTTTTCGTTAGACAGTGTATAAGCTACTTTTTGTTTCAGTAACCTTTCTGTTCTGACATTCTCAAATAGTTCCAATTCTGGACGCCTGAAAATTTGGGCAAGATCTAAACGTGCATTTATATTGTCTTTGCTCTTTCCTGGCGTATCCAAAACTGTATGAAACAAATTATCAAAACAGTTCTTCTCAATATGCATGACATCTAACATGTGTCGGACCAACAAATCAGACCAATATGGAAAATCCCAAAATATGCTACGTTTAATCCAATTGTGTTCTTTCCCAAAACCAGAAATTTTCTGTTGGTTTATTGTGGGACCAAAAGTGATGGGAGGTAATGAAAATATAACCGATTTTAACTCCGAACCTGATAGAATTTTTGGAGGTCCATCCCTTTCAGCTGTTCCTTTTCTGAAATGAGATCTGTTTCTGCGAAAAGGATGATCAGCTGGAAGAAATCTGCGATGACAGTCAAAATAACAAGGTTTCTTTCCATGAATGAGCATAAATGCTTTGTTCTCTCCCATACAGTAAGGACATGATTTCTGACCATGTGTACTCCATCCAGATAACATCCAATAAGCCGGGAAGTCACTTATTGTCCACATCAATGCTGCTCTCAATATGAAATTCTGTTTCGTTGCAACATCATATGTTCTGACACCAGTACTCCACAATAAATTTAATTCATCAATCAATGGCTTCAAATAAACATCAATATTTTTCTTCGGATGTCCTGGAATTAGTAAAGTCAAAAAGATATATGGCTCCTTCATCAACATCCATGGAGGTAAATTGTACGGAGTTAAAAAAACAGGCCAACATGAATATTGACTACCATAAGATCCAAATGGACAGAAACCATCAGTGGAAAGGCCCAGTCGAACATTTCTAGCTTCTAAAGCAAAGGATGAATGCACTCTATCAAAATGATTCCATGAATCACCATCGGCTGGATGATTCAAGCTTTTATCGGTTGAAATATTCTCCTTATGCCATGACATCATTGTCGCTGTATTCTTAGACATGAATAAACGCTGAAGTCTGGATGTAAGCGGAAAATATCTCAACTGTTTTACAGGAATCAAACCAGACTTCCCGTGTTGTCCTTCTTTATATCTCAGTTGCCCACATGTGGGACAACTATCCAATGACTCATTTCCCCCAGAATATAAAATGTAGTCATTTGAACATGCATGAATCTTCTGACAAGTAAGTCCCAAATTTCGAACCAACTTCTTACTTTCATAGTAATTTGCAGGTAAAACATTTCCTTCGGGTAACAGTGTTTTCAGCAAAGAAAGTATCTGGTCAAAACAGGTGTTTGACATTCCGTTATCTGATTTGATAGCCATAAATTTTGCAACTGCTTCTAATTTGATCATCTTGCAGCCAGGATATAATGCATCCTCAGCAGACTTCAACAACTCATAAAATTCAGACGGTCCCAACTCAGGATTTGAAGCTATATCAGCCTGAGTTTCTGTAAGTTGAATAGATGAACCTGCAACATCATGTACTAAATCTTGAAACTGGGATGGATCCGGAATCAAGTTGGTATCACCTGCTCTGGAACTGAGTTCACCGTGTTGATACCAAAAAACATAATCTGCTTGAAAACCAAAACGCAAGAGATGTTCCCCCACTTTTTCAAACGTGTCAAACGTTCTCAATGCACATTTTCTACAAGGGAATTTTATCTTTCCTTCTGAAACAAAGTCTGGATTTGATGCCGCAAATGATAAAAAAATCTCCACACCCTCTATATATACTGGATTTAAACCAGAACCATTTGGATTTCTACGTTGATTTATCCATATGCGGTCATCTAATAATGACTGTTGACGACCTCGTTGTTCCATATTTTTCTATAATATATAAAAGCATTACTGGTTTTGAATAATTTGTTAGAAAAAACACAAGCAAGGATTGAATATATTGAGAATAAAGCAAAACATGTTACAAATATTGATAATTTTAATATTATATTGATTTTTTATTTTTTTAATAATACTAATATAATTTTTTTCATAAATATTAATTATATAATAATAACATCATTACATTATTAGTATATTTTATTATTAATATTAAAATAATATAATTTTCTATATTATATACAATTCTCCTTTCATCTGTGTGTTTCACATTCTGTCTCCACATGTAATATTGGCATTCACTTTCACCTCTCCATTGGCGAGTAGGTTGATAATTTTGAAAAAGAATGCCAATATTACATGTGGAGACAGAAAAAACACAGAAGAAAAGAGAATTGTATATAATATAGAAAATTATATTATTTTAATATTCATAATAAAATATACAAACAATGTAATTAGGTAATTATTCCTAATTATTGGTAATTATTTCAAATTATTGGTAATTATTCCAAATTATTGGTAATTATTCCAAATTATTGGTAATTATTCCAAATTATTGGTAGTTATTCCTAATTATTGGTAATTATTCCTAATTATTGGTAAATATTTGTAATTATTGGAAAATATTGGTAATTATTGGAAAATATTTGTAATTATTGGTAATTATTGGAAAATATTGGTAATTATTGGTAATTATTGGAAAATATTGGAAAATATTAGTAATTATTGATAATTATTGGTGATTATTGGTAATTATTGGTAATTATTGGTAATTAATACTAATTATTGGTAATTAATACTAATTATTGGTAATTAATACTAATTATTGGTAATTAATACTAATTATTGGTAATTAATACTAATTATTGGATATTAATAATAATTATTACTAATTATTGGTAATTATTACTAATTATTCCTAATTAATACTAATTATTCCTAATTAATACTAATTATTCCTAATTATTACTAATTATTCCTAATTATTACTAATTATTACTAATTATTGTTAATTATTACTAATTATTACTAATTATTACTAATTATTAGTAATTATTGCTAATTATTACTAATTATTGCTAATTATTACTAATTATTACTAATTATTACTAATTATTACTAATTATTGATAATTATTAGTAATTATTGATAATTATTATTAATTATTGATAATTATCAGTAGTTATTACTAATTATTGGTAATTATTACTAATTATTCGTAATTATTACTAATTATTCGTAATTATTACTAATTATTCGTAATTATTACTGATTATTCGTAATTATTACAAATTATTCGTAATTATTACTAATTATTCATAATTATTACTAATTATTGGTAATTATTGGCAATTATTGGTAATTATTGGCAATTATTGGTAATTATTGGCAATTATTGTTAATTATTGGTAATTGTTACTAATTATTGTTAATTATTCCTAATTATTACTAATTATTGGTAATTAATACTAATTATTGGTAATTAATACTAATTATAGGTAATTATTACTAATTATTGGTAATTATTACTAATTATTGAGAATTTTTCCTAATTTTTCCTAATTTATCTTAATTTTTTCTAATTTTTCCTAATTTTCGGTATTTATTACTAATTATTACTAATTATTTCAAATTATTGGTAATTATTGGTAATTATTGTTAATTATTGTTAATTATTGCTAATTATTGGTAATTATTGGTAATTATTGGTGATTATTGGTAATTATTGGTAATTATTGGTAATTATTGGTAATTATTGGTAATTATTGGTAATTAGTGGTAATTATTGGTAATTATTGGTAATTATTACTAATTATAAATAATTAGCAATAATTATAAATAATTATAAATAATTATTACTAATTATTCATAATTATTCCTAATTATGACTAATTATTACTAATTATTAATAATTATTACTAATTATTCCTAATTATTACTAATTATTCTAATTATTCCTAATTATTCCTAATTATTCCTAATTATTCCTAATTATTCCTAATTATTCCTAATTATTCCTAATTATTGGTAATTATTGGCAATTATTGGTAATTATTACTAATTATTGGTAATTATTGGTAATTATTGGTAATTATTACAAATTATTCTTAATTATTGATAAGTATTGATAATTGTTCCTAATTATTACTAATTATTCTTAATTATTGATAATTATTGATAATTGTTCCTAATTATTCCTAATTATTACTAATTATTACTAAATATTGATAATTATTGATAATTATTCCTAATTATTCCTAATTATTCGTAATTATTGTAATTATTGATAATTGTTCCTAATTATTCCTAATTATTGCTAATTATTACTAATTATTGATAATTATTGATAATTATTCCTAATTATTCCTAATTATTCCTAATTATTCCTAATTATTCCTAATTATTCCTAATTATTCCTAATTATTCCTAATTATTCCTAATTATTCCTAATTATTCCTAATTATTCCTAATTATTCCTAATTATTACTAATTATTACTAATTATTGGTAATTATTGGTAATTATTACTAATTATTACTAATTATTGTTAATTATTGGTAATTATTCCAAATTATACATAATTATTACTACTTATTGGTAATTATTACTACTTATTGGTAATTATTACTAATTATTACTACTTATTGGTAATTATTACTAATTATTACTAATTATTGATAATTATTACTAATTATTACTAATTATTGGTAATTATTTCTAATTATTACTAAATATTCTTAATTATTGATAATTATTGATAATTGATCCTAATTATTAGTAATTAAATGAATAATAACCAATAATTAGGAATAATTACCAATAATTACAAATAATAACATTATTAGTATATTTTATTATTAATATTAAAATAATATAATTTTCTGATTTATATACAATTCTCCTTTCATCTGTGCGTTTTCTATCTCCACATACAAATAATACATGTGAAGACAGAAAACACACAGATGAAAAGAGAATTGTATATATATAAAAAATTATATTATTTTAATATTAATAATAAAATATACTAATAATGTAATAATGTTGTTATTCCTAATTATTGGTATTTATTACGAATTATTAATATTTATTCTTAATTATTAAAAATTATTACTAATTATTCCTAATTACCATTAACTATGAACAATACTAATAATTTAAATTTATTAAGTAAGAAAACAATATAAACATAATTAAATTACAACTAATTAAGAATAATTGAAACTAATAAAAAATTAAAAATAAATATTAAATTAAAATGAAAATAAATACCTTGAAAATTGATCTGCTCTGATCGTTCTTCAAAACTTTAATATCAGCTCTGAAGAAAAAAATTAAACTGAAGAAAAACTCAACTTTAGAAACACAAGTTTGAGAGCAGGAGAAGATAGAGAATGAGAATGATTTGAAAAAAACGGATGGGGGTATTTATAGGTTAGATTAGTTGCGACGAGCCCATTTGCGACGGGTATCCCATCGCAAATACCTTAGCCCGCATTTATTACGGTAAACGGGTAAATAGTTATTTGCGACGGGACCCGTCGCAAATAACATACTATTAGGGACGGGAAAATATTCCCGTCGCAAATATCTTTTACCGCCGCCGGTTATTTGCGACGGGAATATTTTCCCGTCGCTAATAGTTTTCCCGCGATTTGGCGCGCATCGCGGGAAAACTATTTGCGACGGGGACAGCAATCCCGTCGCAAAAGCCTATTTATTTGCGACGGGTAACTACCCCCGTCGCAAATAAGTTTTTAACGGGACTATTTGCGACGAGATTTATTCCCGTCGCAAATAACCCGTCGCAAATACCCATTTTTCCCGTAGTGATATTTTAGTAAATCAATATTTTCATAGGGTTATATAAGTCATCATTTCGACTATTAATATTCACTGGAAAGATAAAAAATATTGTATACATAATTTTATTTTATTTAAAAAATTTATATATTAAATAATTCAGTTTATTTATCACACAATGATGATGAAATAATTACCTAATTAATGAAAGATTGAAATAATTGATATTATAAATATCCAAATAAATTTAAATTGAGACTTCTTATGAATTCCAATAATTTTATTAGTTATTTTTACATATTATGGTTGGTTATATGAAATTTTTTCGATGTAATAATGCTGTTATAAATTTTGAAATAACAAAATACCAAAGAGTGACAAAATTGACATAAAAGTGTTTTTAAAACAAATATTATATTATTCATTGATATTCTATTCCTAAAAATATGTGGCTCGGAGAAAAAACATATATATTGATAATTATATTATAAATGAACCACTAGGGGTTCTCTTGGAAGTATATATAGTATGTTTATTAACCATATAATAAAAAAATACAATGAAACATGGTAAATGTCAAACTATTTAACTAAGAGTTAAATCTAAATGATAATTTTAATATAGTGACCCAGAACATTCTAAAACCTATTAGTTGATTTTTTTTCGACTCATTCCTATCTTAGCCTCTAAATAATTCATTTTTGTTCCATTATAATCCGAAAATTATTTTATTATAAAATAATATTTCTATCTTTTCCTATGGTGCCCCTCACCTCTCTTATAAAAGGGGACTCTCCTTCTCTCTAATTCACAACATCAAATCCATTTAGCTAGGCCAACCCCTACCCATGTACCCTGTCAACAGTCTTCCCTTAATCCAAGAGGCCTTCCTTTATTCATAAAGACAATCTATGAATCCCTATTGATCAAATCAAAAGGAAGAACACGAAGAAGAGGGAAATATTTAATCACATCTTTCAAGTTACTTTCATCTTCCACTTCCTCTTTCATTATTTTTTCCATTCTAAAGTAATAACTCCGGTATCTTTTATATACTGTGATTTTATTATAAAAATTTTACAACCATATTTATTTTTCTATCCATCCTTTGAATGACATGTCACCATACATGTGTATGTACGACTTACCGTCTCAATGTCGTGGTGTAATTGTTAGTCAATACATTATTATTTGGATGGGTATAATAATAATGTGTAATTGATGTAAATAATTAATATAACATGATAAATATTCTGTATATATGATATATAAACCAATTATATATTATTTTAATATCAAAATAATGATATTGTCGCCCGTGCGTACGTATGTATTACAATCTCCACGAACGTGAAAAGATTTATTTCCACGTTCACCATTCAATGATGATTATAAAATATATATCATTAATAAGTATGTAATATATGACTTAATAATTATACTAGAGATGTATATACATATATCTTATTCACATTGTTTCGTTCAATACGATATGAAAACGGAAACAATGTTTATGCATACATACGGACTATCGTCTCCATAAACAATGTTTTCCATTCCATATATATGTATATTATACATATTTATTTTCTAAATATATATGATATATAAATCATGTTTTATATTCTGGATGTATTTAAATCTTGATCTATGTGATACAATCATGAGTAACAAGTTAAAACACGTATGATAAAGAAAGAGATTAATACATGAAATATTAATTTAACATGGAAATTTATATAAAATTGGCATTGTAAACTCATAAAGGAATTATGTATTACATCAGAAATATTAATATGGTTCTGGTATAATTTAATAAAATAATACAGCCTTCATACAATAGATTAAAACGTACCCTCGACTAAAGGAAAGTGCATAGTAAGGGTTAATTTTACAATCTCTTTATTATCTAAGCTTGTTATTACGTAAGTATCTACTGGGACATATTTATTATCCATGTCCTTGTTTCATGAAAGAGATTTAAAAGGGATTAATTTCAGGTTTTTTTATAAAGACTTCATTTTAATGGTTCTAAATAATTTTCTACTAAATTATTCTCATTAATGTTCATGTTTTCAAAATGGATTTTAAGGATTTATCTATATGAAAATAAATATTTTTAAAAAGTTATTCCATTAAAAAATTTCAAAGTTCTATGGGACACATTGATTCCAATATTTGTTTAAATGAAATCCTTTCTATATTGTGTGAATTTTAAATGTTTTATTGAAAAAGTGATATTTCATTGAGAGAGTTTTACAAATCATTTTCATCTATGTCAACATCATTTGATGGATTTAAAACTTATTTTAAGCTGATTTTTTATGATAGAAATATTCCATATTGTATTGAATTTTTTTTGATCTGTTTGAATGTGGATGTGTTATTTTTATACCATTCATGGTATATGTATAAAGTATTGAAATTTCATATGATAGTTTTTATACAAATGTTTATGTTATGATAAAACCTTTTCATATGAGGAATGCATTGGACATAGTAAGTGAAAGGTGGATCCCACTATAGATCCTCGATGAATCGGCAGGTATCATGAGACAAACTAATGTCTTGGAATAAGGCCTTGACACAATCATATTTGTAGTCCTGGAATAAGGATTTCACTATGTTTTTATGAATGTCTGGAATTATGCATTCCATTATTTTGAAAATGGATATTGATATTTCATGTGATTATTATACTAGTAGAATATTCATGTGAGTGAGAAAATGACATTAATTTGATATATATTTTCCATTTTAAAATTAATTTTATGTTGAAAATGACTTTGTTTCAGTTTTATACATTGCCTTAAATGTTTATTATTATTTATGAAAGTTTCCGCTATATTGTTATCCTTACTGATCATTTGATCTCACCCTTTTTTTATGTTTTATTTTCCCAGGATCCCAAGAAGTGTTTTATGTTTGAGATTCATAGATAAGCTAAGGGAACAATGGAATTCTCAAAGGATTTATATTTTTTGTGTTGTATGTTAGAAAGTTTTAAGTGAAATTAATGCATATAATATATTTTCCAAGACTGCTAAATTGATCGGTCTTTTGGGACATGATACTTTATTATCATGCCAATGTATTAAAATAATGCCCCAACTCTGGGCTTCTGTGGTCAGGGAGTTATAATCTTGGATCCTTTTTAATAGAGTTAGAGATAAAATATAATGTATTTCAACTTATTTTTTCTTCGTGAACATTGTTTAATTTTAATTTTCTTAGAATGAACAAGTTATTTTTAATTTGACATTTCTGCGAATGATTTATAGGAACAAACATCCCTATACGGAGTGATTTTTTCTTAACTAGTGGATTTCATATATTAATACCTTCCACATGAAACATGGTAAAGTATGCCTCAGTTTATGACTTGATTAAAAAAATTGGAAATCCAATTCATGGCGAGATGTTTTATGAATTCATCCAAAATAATTGTTTGTGGTATGATATTGAGAGGACATTGGCATTATATGAAAAGCGATTAAAAATATCCTGAGAGGTCACAAAGAAAGAACATCACCATTGTGGTGATATACACTATGAATCATGGAAGAAAATTTGTATAAAACTAAATGGTCGTGGTCCTAAATGGTAGTGTCCAAAAGGATTCCTCTCAATGGAACTGAAGTGAGTCCCCAAAAAATATATTCATCTACTATAGAAAGGATAATACAACCAATGTCATAATATAATCAAGTACATGTTCCTTTCCAAAAGCCATATCATCTACATTCTATTCATGTTGTTGAATTTCTATTTATGTTTGGGTCATGAATCCAACAATAGGGTTAGGCCAGGGATGCTTGACCTAGGTGTCACGTCAATATATGGGGATTATGTAGGGTTGAAACCCTCTACCATAGAGAAGACATACCAATTCTTGTGCAATGTTTACTTCAGTTATTCCCAATTTTAATTATAGGACCATTCTAATTTCTATTGGGATGGATCATAGTTTATTTATTTCTTAAGACCTGATGAGAAATGATAGAATTCTTGTAGGTCTATTCCTACCATTCTTCCAATGTTTTTCTATTATTGTACCCTTCACTTGGGTATACAAGATACCTAAATTTTTTTCTATCTTTTTAGGGTCTTCAGTTTATTCATGTACAATGTTCTCCCATTACATCAATCTCTCATTATGGACTTGGTGATGTTGAGATGATTAAAAAATTGAAATATTTTAGGGATTTCATGTTGGATAGGTGGATTTATGATGATGTTTTCAATAACTAATTGACACACTATTGTTTTTTGAAACCAGTTAAATATCCTTAACAAAAAACAATATCCCCTCCACAATATGACTATTCAAATAAGAATCCAATATTTTTCAATCATATATGTGTCATTTTGGATCAAGGGGTATATTAGTAGTGGATAGAGATACCTCAAGAAATTTTATACATTGGTATGACTCCCAAAGATGATAATACGTATATATATTCATACCCTCATGGGGGGACTGGAGTAGGGACCCCCCCACTCATGTTAGAGACAAAAAAACTATTTGATGAGGAATGTGTAATAAGAAGGTCAAATCCAAGGACTATTGCAGTGAAGCTCTATAATCATCCAAATAATCATGAACACATGAAACATAGTGGGATTTGTTTGAAAATAATTCACTAATTGAGAGAAGATGATAAATCCATCATTAAAAGAGGAGATTCAAGCTTCAACCTCCTAACCTCTTATTGGGATATAGAAACCATGAATTACTGCACAATTGAGTTATTTCATGTCTTCTTCATGGCTAACCACATCAATATCAAATTTTGTGACCCCATTAGTTGTTTGGGTTTTTAATGTTATGACCTATGATATTAGGGATATATTGATATTTATTTAAAATGGAAAGAATATTTTGAATCTTTAAGATATTCAAGAACCCCCAATCTACATTTAAATTCCAACCCTTATAATTTGGGAACATATTCCTTGGAACTGGAGATCCTCATATATTACACCAATGAACAAATTCATAAAATAACTAGTGTAATTGATACGATTTATTGAGGTGATGTTGAGGTGGTGGGTGATCAATCTTCCAATGAATGGATTTATATCATTTTTTATAATGATGTAGTACATCATTTTCTTCATCCAACTTTATCAATATATTTATAATAAGAGGTTATTACAAAAATTTAACATTGATTCACATGGAGGAGTAAAATAATCTCCAACATTCATATCACCAAAATATTCATTAACAGGAAAAGAAATCAGGATTGAGGACGATAATGTTTATTTTATTTAATTATACATAGTTAAAATACACAAGAAATATTAACTGTATAGAGAACATCCTCACAGACCACCACTATTTCTTGTGTTTGAGAAGGAATGTTTTATTCTATGATTATTTTATTTGTAATGTCATTTTATAGAAAAATATATCTAGATGTATTATTTTCATAGTAATGATTTCACAATGTCATTTTGTTTATTACCCCAAAATATTCATCTGATTATGTGTTCGGATTGAAGAATGTGATCTTACATCTTCTCTCTAGGTGTTTGGAGGTGCTCCTAGAGGTAAAGTGTAGACAATTTCTAATTATCCTTCACCTTATATAAAATACATTCCAAGGGACCCTACCACACCTCCTATAGTTATTTCAATGGAAGATCATAATTCTGGTAATTTCAACTTCGTATAATAGTATTTTAGGTAGATATTAATGAATCATCACTCCATGATATTTTAGATCCAATATGTATATTATAGCATCCCACATAAATAATCAATACACTCATCAATATTACATAAATATATGATAATTATATTTGAATATCTGACGAATGATTCCCTGTTGTTTCTAATTCAATGGGATTTAAAAATGATGATCATAAAAAACTAATGATGTGAAATTGGAGAATAAAAACATGGTTCCAGAACTAGACATCTAAAATTTTTCTATTGGTGAGGATTATGTTAATTTGAAATTTTTTATAATGAAATAATAATTAATTTAGATATTATGGAACACATTTCACCCTCGACCATCTGGACACGTTCAGGCACATCAATAGTGTATTGGACAATTGTGAGTTTATTTTTAAACACATGGATGATAATATTTTTTCTGGAGTATTAATCTATAATCCTAACATGTGAAGTTTATCTATAGAAAATATTTCTAATGTAATCCAATAATATGGACCTATAGTCTCACATTCTCATATTCTAGTGGAAATTGTTCCTCAAGATCCTTTTATGGATTTTTCATCCTAATTCTACCCCGATCTGCATGACTAGTCAAGAAATAACATCCCATCATGATAATTTCGTTAAAACAGTAGATATTGACAATGTTGTTATAAATATAAATTAAAAGGTTGACAAATATGTGGTGATTAATATAATTTCATTTTATTGTATATCTTCCCTTCCAATTATTTCATCCAAATCCAGTGTACAACTTTATTTTTATCTCAATTTAATCAAAATCAATTTATAATCCTAAAAAATAAGCATACTATATATTTAATCCAATTGTGCGAGGAGAGGGTGACATGAATTATGACTGAGCAACACAAGAGGCTTCACTAAGTGAATTTATTCATGGATATTTATCCACGACTGAGTCTAAATCTAAAACAAACTAGGAGGACCAAAATTCATCTCTAGAATATCAAAATTTAAATTGGTAATATATATGTGATATAGTCATGGAGATGCCTCTAGTGTATCTACATTTAAAGTATTATCAACACCAAAGAATCTTCAACAGGCTGGGTTAAGTCATGTCTATCTACTAATTAGTCAATTGTGATTTTTAGCAGGTAATACCGTGTTAGGATCAGGATAGTAGTTAACAATAGCTCCTTGTTAGTGAAAATAATTCTTACAGTAATCTATTATATATGAGATGTACAATAACGAACAAATATAAATCACACTAATGAGTTGGTGGAGTTCCAAAACTGAGATGATGAGAGAAATTTTCAAATAATTTGTCTCCAACAAGAGTTTCATGCAACCAATTGGGAGTTTTTACACCTTTAATGATATTTACAAGAGTTATAAGACATAACAAATAACAATAATTATTATCTCAATGAAGGATATTCGCATTTATAAGAATTTTGAGGCTACTAAGACAAACGATCACGTACATAATATTGATGAGGCTTAAGAAGCCATTCAATATCTTAAATGTTATGTTAACGGTATTTTATAATCCTTGAATATAATAATGATAATTCATAGTTTTTGGATGCACATATAATTTATATTCCTAAATGAATTGATCTTTTTTCATGGCCATTTTTTCTTATTTTTTTATCTTCTTTCAAGTAAAACATGACAAAAAAATTCACTCTTTTGAAATAACTCTCTTGCATATATGTGTTCAAATTCCAATGACAGGAACAAAATAATGATCTAATTTTTTATTAGGCTATGGGGCATAGAATAGTTAAAATTATAATTTCTAGAGGCTCGCGATGGACCCTAAAAATGTTATCTCTTCTATGGAGGTGTAATAATATTTTCCTAAGTATGATACAATGATAACATTGTATGTAAGACTTGGATTTCACTGAGAACACCATTTTAATTTATTCAACCTAACATGTTTTTACCTTTTCAATTATAATGGTTTTTCTCCATGATCATGTTAAATTCACATCTAGTTATATGATCCTCAACTATTTCATAGTGTTCCTTTTTTCAGTTTTCATCCTGGATAGTTCTATACGTCATTCGATTGATAATTTAGAATATTTTAAGCTAGATGAATTTAGATAATGTTTTAGGATGATGATTTATGTCTATCAAATATTATAATAATGACCTATATATGGATCGAAGGGAATGAATTTACCATCATCCAATGAATATTTGGAGTGTAATTTTAAATTCATAATCATGGGATCCTTATACTGAAGAAAATTAAATCTAACCTATTAGTGAGTATTAACTGCATATCATGATTGATGTGTGGATTCCATTTTGATATATTAATGGTGTAAATAATAAAAATAATTTTTTATTGAGGATGAGAATACCTATGATTGAAATTTTCTAGTATGCATATGTACAATGAAAATCATTATTTAAGGGGTATTATATATAGTCCAAATAAAAATTTCTATTGTGACATGGAATATTCATTAACTAATAGACAAAAATAGTTTATCAAGATGTTAGATTCCCAATAAAATGAAGTGTGGTCAATTGAAAATAATTTGTTTCTAAGGAGTACAATGGGGATAAATTTATATATTAACCATCATTGTTTTTTGAAAAAAATACACACATAGATTTAGATCCAATATAATGAAGGATGAATTCTTCTCCAATCATGTTATCAGACATGAGGGAACCCATGTTATAATTTCATGCACATATCGATTCCATTAGAAGTAGAGATGGGAAATGATTTTTTCCATTGTAGGGCGTTGATTAAGGGATCTACGCATCACTTATAAATATCCTGGGAATGAATATTAAGTATCACATTGTTATGAGGAAACATGAGATAACAGACCAACACTATGAATAGTGGATATCTCAACTAGTATCTATAATATTTACTAGTTATTCATCATATGATAGGGATGTAAACCATGAAGTTTGTCATCTAATGATGAGGATGTTTCACTACAAGTTAACATCTTGTGTAATGTATATATGGTGGGCCGTCTATGGTATTACGTCCATGACTATGTTAATCCAGATGTGAATGTTCAAATACCAACCATTCATAAAGTCCTCTACCAAAATTCATAATCCCACAAGATTTATGGAATATGCGATAAACAAGGAAAAGAAAAGGATTCCCCTATCACATGGAGGTGAGTTATAACACCCCGATATTTTATGAAATATATTTTTTCAAATCAATTTAGTATTTTATATATTTTATATAACACACAACACTGAGTTTTATTAGAATTGCATGAAACACTGAATTTTCCAAGGGTTACATGGAAAATTGATCTTAGCTTTCATTTTATGAAACACTTAGTTTAAAAAACCATAAAATTCTATTAAAATGTTATTATTTTCATGATAGTCATCACTTTTAAATTTTAATGAAGTTTCAAAATTGGATTTAATAAATTATAAAAAATATATGGTATGTGCATTTATATAAAATTAATTCTTCAATGACTAATTAATTAGAAATAAAAATGATTACTATGTACAAATAAAAGAAATATTTTAATAAAAAAATATTTTTTTTGAAAAACAAAACTTTATAAATAAATGAATTTAATAAATTACTTTTGAAAAATTATTTTTAATAAATATTTATCATATAAAATAAATAAACTAATTAAATTTCACCTTTTATGTTTTGTAGATAATATGTAAGATTAAATATATATTTTTGTGTAAGATTATATATTTTAAAAAAGATGGTTTTTCTAATTTTTTGAATTTATATTAAATATAATTTTATTAACTTATAGAATATTTATTTTAAAAATTAAAAGTCATTTTTAAAATCACAATATCAGCATTTTCATAGGGGAAATATTTGGTAATTTTTTTAAGAATATTGAAAATAATGCATTTTAGTTTAAAAAAACAATTTCATTAAAATATTTTAAAAATAAATATTATAATTTTTATTTAATAGGAGGTAAAATTAATAAATATATATATATATATATATATATTAATTAAATTTCTGTTTTTATAATAAATTTATATTGAAATTGGAACCAAAATTGTAATCTTATGTAATTTTTCTCTTTGAAAACACACTTTCACGTCTTATTATTAGTATTAATTTTAACATTAATTTTGAAAACCATGTGAAGTTATTTAGAAAATATTTGTTAAATATTTTTAATAAATATAATTTATATGTAATAAAAAGTTAAAATTATTTTTTACCAAATAAATAGGGAATGGTAAAAAATACCTACCACTGTAAATCAGAAAAATAATTTTCAAGATGTTAAAATAATAAGATAAAGAATTAAATGTCCTAACATGAAGTATGAAATTCTAATTTTGGAAATATTTAGATATTTAACTATATTA
The DNA here is from genome assembly GCA_963277665.1 of Viscum album. Taxonomy (NCBI): domain Eukaryota; kingdom Viridiplantae; phylum Streptophyta; class Magnoliopsida; order Santalales; family Viscaceae; genus Viscum; species Viscum album. The sequence goes on from OY728130.1 coordinate 1,720,951,840, forward strand.
TCCTTTATAATATATCATTATGGACCCATGGTACATGTGAAAAATTTGGTCACACCTTTTTCGTTTCAAAATTTATAAGTATTCCACTGAAGTCACATTTAAATTGACACCTCCACTTCTTTCTTCATCACACTATAAACCCCATTTTTATGTTAGTTAGTGGAAAAATAACTTAATAAATATAATAATATAATAATATAATAATATAATAATATAATCATTATTTTTTTACAAAACCATATCTAGTATGACATTTGGTACATTCCTACAAAGGTTACAAGAAGAAGAGGTAATGTTCTTTAATAATTATTTCTATATTAATTCTTCATTCAGATCTAAATTCGTACTAAACTTTTATAATATAATAATATATTTATTTCACATATATTTATATGTTTTTAATTTTATTTTGGAACTAGAACCATATAAAATTACATTAATGGGTGAAAAAATCATCATTCATGTGTACAATGGAGTAGCGCCTCGCAAATCGATGTCCTTCGTTTTTCCATTACACCCTTCATGATTTGGTATGATAAGGGTTGTAGTCTATATATATATATAATGATATTTATAATATAAATATATATATTTTTCACTATGTCCAACATAAATTATTAATCTCTAGTCTATAAATGATATAATAACGTAGCTCGTGTATACAACATACTACTGCTTTGTAAAACAATATGATTACTTTTTAAAAACACTCTACATAGAAGATATGAAGTATATTTTTGATGAATATATGTCATATTCATGACATAATTATGTTATTAATGAAATTTTTATCAATATTAAAAGATATTATAGCAATTTAATTCTAATATTATTAATCATTTAATGGTGATTACATCATTCGTGTCCATGTGGATGATCGCCTTCACGAAGCCATGTGACTCTCTTTTCATCGCAAAATAAAATTAATGATAAGTATGATTATATTTATAAAACCAATATTTTATATTTTATATTTTTATAAATATTTAAATACAATATATTATTTACTTTATTTATATAAATATCAATGAAAAATGATAATGTTACTCATGTTTACGTGTGACCTTCCATCTCCATGATTGTAGTGTACTTCATTTCACAAAACCATCATTCATGATTTCTCATAGAAGTATAAATTATTTATAAATATGATATTTTCCATGAATATTTTTTTCTAGATAATGTTACCACGATTTTTGTAAGAGTATTTAATGTATCAAATAAAATCATATACGAAAAAGCATTTATTACTTAAAACATGATATTAACAATGTTATTTAATAAATAGGTAATTAAATCTAATAAGAAATACATATATGTTTGGATATATATATATAATAGTTTTTAATATATTTATAATAATTTTATATTCGTTATACATGTGGATTTAATGTGTATGATGGATTTCAAGACATATATTAATAGATTTCCATCTCACATTTATTTTCTGTGACAGAAAAATCATATTCTCCATGTGTTTATTTTTTTGTGTTTATACACTAACCATGAATGTATTTTATTATTATTATCCTTAAAATTATGATGAATTTAATTTCCATTTTTATATCTATTTTATGTGGTTTATGGTTCAAGTGTTATCAAAATGGTAATATATTTCTTTATCAATTATACTTATTTTAAAAAGAAGTTATATTTTTCCCCTGTAATATTCTAGGAGGTGTTTATAATGTCACCTGGATATGTTTTATACAGAATATATTTTAATTTTTTATATCCAAAAAGAAATTTAATTTTACTATTTCATGGGAATTATGATTCCTGTTTACCTATGTGTGATGAGATTGACATTACAATATCATCATTTATCAAGAATATTTATGATTATTATTCCAATGATGAAATATTATGATCTACCATTAATTAACTCATTAATTTTATTCCATTATAGTTATTTATTTATAATAAATTTTTTCCCTTCACATTAATATCTTTATGTATTCAAGATTTTAAAATATCGTCTTTAGAAATATCATAATTATTTCCCTCTTCAGTTGAAAACACATTTCCATCCCAAACAATTTTTTCCAGAAATGTTTTAAAAAATTATTTAATCATTATTAATGTGAAATATCAATGATATATTTTCCAAATATTTTAGATTTTCAAAAATAATTTAAAATAAATATTAATTTCATATCCAATAAATGATTATTTCTATTTTAAAAAAGAAGAAGATGGTAATCGTTATCTTAACATATACGACAATAAAATCATGTCCCACCTTCATGAAAATTAATTTATTCGATTAAACATTTATATTTTATATTTTTTTAAATAAAATAATTTTGAATATGGTTTATATTTTTAAATGTTTTTTTAAAAATTAGAATCTTATTTTCATTATGAAATGGTCCAACTGATCATTAAAATCATTCTCTACCTAAGAATATATCCTATGATATAACTGATTATTTTATGTGGATAGGAACAATGAATACCACTATTATTCTTTCATTGAGTTTTTTTAGAAAAATATTAGAATGAAACCTTATTATCTTACATAGGTTATACCAGTAAAAAATTCATATGAAACGCTCTTATATTTTTATGGCTAATGCTATGATTATGTAATGAAAATATTATTAAAAATTCATTATTTGTAGTTTTTTATGTGATAATATTTTTATGAACCACATTTTATTACATTATTTTATGAAATAATTCAATTTTTATGATTATGTGACCCACATATATATGAATCTTATTATGATATTGTTGGGACCTATATCACCCTTTACTTTATTTATTAGTGATTACTATTATTTGAGCTCAAAGGCTGCATGTAAGGTTTTCCAAATACCATGAATAGACGGTACATGGGACGTTGTTCCAATCATGTGACAATAATTTACATATGAAGTTTTACCATTCCTAAAAAACGATTTTACATGAGTGGTTTTATAAAGAACGAAAAATATGCAACACAAAAGGATGCCCCATTCATATGAATAGTGTTTGAATAATTGGTTTAACAAAGTCAAAACAATAGTGTACATGGAAGGTTATCACAGGCATAAAATAATGGGGTATATAGTGTATTATCCCAAACTCCAAACAATAGGGTTCATATGAGGACATCCCAATCCAAAATAATATAAAATTATAATTCGAAAAATCCTAACTTTTTATGAATGTCAAGGTAGATAGGCTTGACTTATGATTTACTATGATTAAGGGAATGAAAAATGTCAATGTCTTGTGCAGAATGCATTCTATCATAGATTTTATTTATTTATTTCACTATAATTCATGTTTCATGGAGATAAAATATTTATCCCATGACTCAATATTATGAAATTATATTTGAAGGGTCTAGGTTTCAAATTTTATACTCTTTTTCTCACACCCTTATGATCATTTACTCTTATTTATGTCCCTCGTTTTCATTTAAAAATTAAATGATATCACCCACTATTATGATTCCATTCCCCATGTCTTGAATAATGGTTTTAACTAAGAGTAATAAATTGAAGGATTTCTATGGGAGATATTTATAATTAGTAATAAATTTAAATTTTTTCCCAAGATTCCAATGTAACATAACTATTATGGATTACATATGTGTATTTGATTAATGTAATGAATATTCATTTAAAAATATGTAATATCCATCTATGAGAGTCCTATGACATAATTTTTGGTATGATAAGAAATAAATATTATAAAATTATAGTCTAGTAAGTGAAACAATTTGTGAGATACCTCGAGATATTTTTAATGGATATTTCTATGGATGTGTCAATGAATATGTATAAATATTATTTAAAGTAAAGTAAAATGTATTGGAATCTGTTTATGGAATAACGAAACCAATTTCTATGAAATTTCATCCATGTCTAAATACTAAAAGTGGTTGTGGATATATAACATCAGTACCTATGGATATTACCACAGAAAATGGAGTATTTATCATGACTCGATTGATATGGGGTGCATGAAAATGGGCTCTGTTGCACACTTGGTCTAACACTCCCATGGGATATGCCTTGTAAATTGAGACACACCTTTTGAAAAATCCTGATTCTATTATATAATGAATAATATGAATGACATAGAATAAAAAAATATACTAATCAATTTATCAATATTTGGATATAATATAAGTTATTTTTCAAGATTATGTTATTTTCCACTATTATTTATGTCACTCAAACTGTCATTTTTTATTCTATTAATTAAAGATAACTCAATGGAATAATGTTATAATTGAATGTGAAAACCTATTTTATTAAGAGTATATAAATGTGATGATTAATGTAGTGAAGAATATTATGATTATTCTTAAACAGTTATCAGTGAACATGAATAACAAAGCTTGACTCAACTATCTCAATGAATAAAAATGAATATAACATAAAAAGATAACTAATAGTATGATTAATGAATCCCATAGAATAAAGAATCTAAATATTTTCATATTTTGAAAAGGTGGGAAGAATCACCCAATTTAATGTCTTGGGGGTGCTGGAATATGACTCAAGTGTGTAAAAGAATGAATGGTAAAATAATTGAGAAAATATGGAATTTTTAGTTAACACAATGTATGTGAATATTGGTATCCGAAATATATCATTCAAAATCAAATGATTTATATTTTGAATGTATGGGAATTATTAAAATTTATTTCCTAAAAAGGAATCTCATGAATAGAATCAACAAGGTTGTGCATGTAATGGTTTTTCTATTGATGATGAATAGACTACGAATCATATATGAACGAAAGGAGGTATTAGTTAATAAAATGATAATTCATTTCTAATGTGTTGTGAAGGATGTGTTCAGATTAAATTATTTGTGTATTCTAATTCAATAATTATAAATTATATAAGTATTTTTCTGTATAATTTATTTTTTTGGGATTTTAAATAACAAGTTAAATGATGTTGATGACCTTGAAAAGTGATTTAATAACAATTAAATGTTTTATGGAAGCACATGATAAAGGTAAATATAACCCTTAACAAGTTCCAAATTTTAATATAGTTATTTTTACATAAATATATGATTGATATGTATAAATTATTTTATATAGTAATAATTACCCTATAATTAATTAAGGTTTTGTTAAAAATGTGTTATGTGATATCAGGGATGATGTTTAAGGCTTTTTTTGGTTTAAAAAATATATCAAATAATTCTTGTTTTTTCTAACTAATGAATAATAATGTATTTTTTTATGATGGTTTTATGTTAATTCATTCTGATACATGTTTCAAAAGAATACATTATAAATATATTCAGTTTTTTATTATAAATTTCACCATCAGTTTTTGGGGGGAATAATAATATATTAATTCTATATATTGTGTGACCCTATTTATAATGTTTTCATATTTAATATTTTGTAAGGAAAATAAGGTTAACCATTTATGGAATTTTTAATGTTTAATTTTTGGATAAGCTTTAGTGATTAATATATTAATTATCCAAAAGAAGAAATCTTTCTATTAGATAACATTATCTGACCATTTTTTTACGATGACAACTAACGATATATGGAATAACTTATCAATGTATCAAGATATATTATGATAATATAATTCTATAAAATTATGAAATTCACATTCATTTCATAGCTTTTATGATAAAGATGAAATTGGTCAAGGAACAACCGAAGGGTGATAGATTGCTTAAGAAATGGAATGAAAACTAGTATGTATATATTCTCATTAAAGGTCATAAAAATTAAGTGAATATTATTGAGGTAATGTTTTCATATTATTACAACTTTTTATGATTTCAATAACCTTTCATAGGGTTATTTGGTCATTTTTTATTTAATATAACATTATATAGATCCCCCACTATCATTTGATAAATGTTCTATATCACATTCTATAATTATTTATGATTTTATTTCATTTATAAATATCTAATTCTCTTTTATGGTCTCTTATGTGTTGTCATAAATATGTCTTAATTTAGGTATCCCTATGTTATCAAAATTTCCTTTTTAATATTTTTTTAATCATTTGTATGATGTGATATTCAATGATGGAATTTTCAAATGTTAATCATTAGATTATACGAGGTGAATTTCATTTTTGATGTTAACTTGAATGGTCTAGATTGAAACAACAACAAAAATATGTATTATTTTTTTGAAATTAATTATTTAGTTTCAATATTTTTCATTAGACACAACACTAGGATTATCTGAATTACATACAACACTAATTTCGTTTATGTTAAACAAAAAATAAATCTTTTCTAGCATTACACAAAACACAGAGATAAAGGAAACAGAAAAGTCTATCACACTCTTATTATTTAATATAATGGTTATTAACTTACCATTTTTAAGGATATTATTAATATGAATAACAATATTTTAAAAATGTATTGTTAGGATATGTATAAAACATTAGTTATTTGGTAGATAATTAATTTGTAATAAAAACGAATAACTCTTTATAAATAATTTATGACTATTTATGAAGATCTATTTTTATGAACCCAAACTTGTTTTAACCCAATAAATTAAAATATAAATTTTGGTGACTAATTGTATTTATTATATATACCCTAAAATTAATATCATTCATGTTATGTGTTTTCTATCCAATATATAAGAATAAATCCAATTTTACACTAAAGGCATATACTTTCCTAAATAGATGTTATATATTATTTTTGAAAACATATTATCAAAATAAATATTGGTATAATTTATAATTTTTTTTAAAAAATAACTTCCTTTTAAATTAATATTTTCACAATTATTTTATTTTGAATTATTTATAATGTTTAAAATTTTTTAATTTTCTATTGAATATTGATAACTATTGAATTTGATTTATATAATTTTATTTAGTTTAAATTATCTAAAAAGATAAGTAATATTTTAAGTTTATATTATTGTAAAATTAGTCCAATTACCTATATATATATATATATTTAATTTAATTTATTATAATAAATTTTCTTTTGAAATAGGATATAAAAACATATTAATCTTCAGCTATTTTCTATTTTAAAACTCGTTTTATCTTCTCGAATGCATTAGTACTATTACATAAAAAATTTCCACTTATTTAAATTTAATTTAAAAAATGGATAAAATATTTTTAAAAATAATAATTTATATTATTTAATAGTTAACACATAATTTTTGATAAAAATTAATAGTGAAAACATAAAATTTAATTACCACAGTAATGGTAAAAATGAGATTTCTAAGTGGTTTAAGTAAAAAAGATAATGGTATAAATCACTAAATACTATTTTAAATCTACATTGAGGACATTTCTAGAAAGTAAAATCTCTAATATAATATAAAAATATATTTGGGACCCTTATTTGTTTTGAAAAAATGTGTAAACCTGTTTATTTTAAAATCATAATAGTGTTTCACTCCCCTCAAACAAAAACACCACACCTATTATCCTTTATTCATAACTAAATACCATTTTTTCCGCAAATACCCTTCCCAGTAACTTCTCTAATACCCTAATAATATCATATAATATTTACATTTTGCATTAATCAAAACTAGGATGAATTTTGGTGTAAGCATATAGAGGTTAACCGAAACAAAAATTATCATTATTCAATGATGATTTTTATTTAATTATTACATCAACCTTATTAAATTCTAATTAAAAATAGAGCATATAATTACCTCAGTATATTAAATATAATTATATTTTTTATTCTACATTTATTTCCGAAAATCATCTATACACCCATCAAATTATTGATGAAATCAATGTTTGTGTGTAAGATGGACTACGACCCCACGAACTAACGTTATTCATTTTTTCATTAACACCTCTAATGGTTGGGTATGGATATGAATATAAACAATGGATATGATATTTATAATATAATTCAACCTACTATGTTATTATATCATATATAATTTTTCATTTACATTCCATATGTGACACGATAATGTCGTTCTTATGTATGGTGGACTACTTCCTTGCAAAGTAATCTAATTCCTTTTCACGAACAAATTACATGGAAGACAATGAGGATAACATTAATTAATTAATGTGATATACATGACATAAAAATGATATTAATTACAAATTTATCGTTATGAAATCATAATATATCTTATTCATTCTTATCTTTTCACTCATAGAAATATGATAATGTCATTACTGTATATGTATAATACGACCTTTACAAAAATATATTACACTATTTTCATCACAAAACCACACGAATGATATTTATTATAATATTTTTGAATTAATATTGTATTTATGATATTATTATTATTTTTAATGATAATATATTTCATACGTACTTTACATACTGATTATTTAAAATTGGTAAATTTTTCCACGAATACGTATGACATACAATCCCCTTGATCATAAAGAAACACATTTCTCAAATACACCATTCATGATTGGTAAAAATATATAATTGATATATAAATATAAAAATTATATCTTTATTATTTTTTTATAGATAATGTATCTAGGATCAATGTAATAGTATCAAAAATAACATATAAAAACTTATATAAAAATTTATATTGGTTATAGAAAAATAAATATTTAAGGGGATCATATTGATGATATGTTGTCATGGACTGTTAAAAAAGATATCTGGAATTGTAATATTATCTTTATCTTCCGATTTTTTACCACTATATCATCCACATTGTAGTCAATAATCATTCCAAAAAATGGATTGAAGATGGGATGCATGGAACACTGGTATGTAGATCCATCATTATTTACACAAATGATTATTATTAAGTGGTAGTACACCCCTTGGGGTTCCCTGACTACGTTGGATTTTTCATCTATAAGATCTATTATGATTTGGTAGTATAATGATTATGTATCCATTATGGTAATATATTAATAGTAATAAATCGCATTGATTATATTTCATTAAATTGAATTAGGAATTTAATTTTGGGCATTATCGATTAAGATATTTAATGTCAATGAAAACATAGATATGTCCATTCTTATTCATAGATTAGAAAATATTGGTGGGGAACTTCTGGTACTAAGAATCCTAAATAAATTATTCCTTGATGAATCTATCAACACCATCATTTACTATGGATAAATGTGTTGTATGAGTCATACAAAATTTCTATTTAATCAATGGAAATCTTAGAGAAATCTCATGTGGTGGGTGGCCAAATCTAGATCAATGCCTTTATTTTCTATGAAATTCAAGTTGAAAACATATTAGTTTTTTAAGAAGGTGTTATATATTTATTTTTATTTTACGGGAATATATTTACTAATAAACATGGGTCATGGATCTATTTCTATACCTAGGTTTATCTACAAGATTTCATCAATAGTAGAAAATACAATCCCTTTCAATGAAATAGATATGTCTTCAATAAATCTTCATATTATATTTTCTCTTCAAATTTCATTTCATATTACAATTTATCTTCATATTTCATTTCTATACAAACATTATAAGATATGGGTGATGATTTGTGATTTTAATATTTATAGGATATATAAATGTTCATAAATACAACAGATGATGGAATGGTATCCACAATCTATATTTCTTATCTGATGGTTTCTACTTATTCAGATGATGGAATAGGGGTTTTTTATTCTCTATAGGAAATTTTTGGGAACTTCCACCTAAAATATCAAGGTTAATGGGAATTTCATTATCATATTAATATTTTTAGGTTCAGCTGACATGATATATGTAATGGGGGCTGAGTAATATGTCCCCAATTCTGGTCTTACGACTTCAATCTTATTTATTGTTAGTAAATGGTCATCGTTGAGCTCTAGAAGTATTTTACATTCTGTTATTTCAAAACCATTTGGTTCCATAACATGAGAAACATCATCATTCATAGTATTTTTCCTCTATATCTGATAAAATCCTATATTGATGTTTCTAGATTAAAAAAATAGATAAATATTTCCAAGTAATTTCCCCATTTCCCATTGATTTTTAATGGGGTCATTGCTGATATTGTGAAGGGATTACCACATGTTATTTAAACTAAGTCCTTCATAGAATGACATTTAAGTTTGTATAAATCTAAAAAACTATCAATTTTTAATCAAATACAAGGTCACTAAATTTAATCATGAGCTTGATCCAACAAAGGATTATTTGATCACTATTATCAAAACCATAATGTATATAATAAAATAGAAAAAATTTAGCCTCACTATAGAATAAATGAATAAGTGTTCTTATTGAAAGGATATTAAATCATGATACACTATCAATGATGTCTCAATGATTTAATTTTCAGACACTTTTTCAAACATGTAAAAAGGGTATATATCTCCCAATATAGTAGAATCCATGTCATTCTCTATAAAATAGATTACAATATAATAAGCATTTTATATTTTTAACCAAAGGTATATGCCTTCACATGGGAGATACTTCATAATTAGTAAATTATTGGATAATGTAATCAAATTAGATAGGTTAGGTGGTAGAGTGGATAACTGGGTAAATTGTTTCTTCTATTGGATTAGGAGACTTCACATATTTAACTATCTTGGTTTCAAGGATTGATAAACCCATTATAGATAATAATCCAAAAAAATTCCTCTTGTATGATTATTATTAAATGTGGGTGAATTTTACTACTCTTTATATGCTCATTGAAGGACTCTTCTATGAGTTTTAGCATTATAAATAGCTCTTGTGGGGATTTGGATGGATGATTGGGATCATCCAATAAAGTGTCTTCCCTTTTATCCACAACTTTGGTGCCCCCGCCCTGAGTTCCCATATCTCGATTCTGTATATTAGGTTTATAAACAAACTCCTTGTTGGAAAATTAAACCATTATATGTGTGGAAATAATAGAACTGTAAAATTAATTCTCCATCTAATGTGGATCCATTTAATGCATCAATTCTGATTCTATAGAAATTGAAGGTATGAAATCTAAGAGATTCAATATTGATTTTTGTATCTTTATATGATCATCCCCATGTAAATTATTTTTTCATAATTGGTTATTTCATTCAATGGATGACCTTATATAGGAGTACTATAGTAACAACAATTCCTTCCACACCATTAGAGGAGAAAGAGGGTGTTTAATTGGTCGGTTTAACTGTGACCTATGAGTATCATGATATTGAAATATTTTCTCTCTAGTCATTCAATTATTAAAATCATATGAAATCCTTCTTCAACCATCTACCCATTCAATTTATTCCTCGAGTCAACTAGACATAACACATATCACTCATGTTTTTGGATTTCACATTTCCACCTTCCTAAAGTCAACCAACTTTTATATATTATATTTAAAAGAAATGAAATCCCAGAAAGTGTGGTATAAAATTCATTGGAAGGGGAAAAATTTTCCGTAGTCATGGATACCATCATGCTCAAGCCTCTTAAGATGCTGTAGTATCAATAATTTTGTATCAAATGGTAGTTATAATTTACACATGATTGTTTATTCTAAAAAGGAATAAAATTTATATATGTTCATATAATTGAGATCATTTTGGATCATTTATATAATCCTGATAAGATTACATATGAATATATTAATATTAAGGAGTTTTCGTATGGTTCATTGTGGTATTTAGATATCAATTCGGTATAGGATCTCACATTGATGTGATGGTCTATATTTCCACTATTCCTTTTATCCAACATATTACATGAAGAATTGGTCATCACAAGGATTTTGTTGATAAGGTGGATTCATCGAATATTATTGAAATAATGGAAATACCTCAAAACTGGCCAATGTACATGAATGGAATGTGTGGTTTCTTCAAATCATCAATGATTTTTTATTTTAAAATACCCATCATGTCTTCTTATAGAATTTGAAGTATTAGGAAGTAAGTATAACCCTTCCACCTACAAATTGAAATCCACAATTCCCTCATTCAAAATATTTTTTAATTTGAGAGGTATGTGATTTTTTTAAAATATTATAGAGATGAATTGATATTGTAATTTATATATAAGGACATTCCATACTGTAGTGGTATAATTAAGTGGAACTTTTTAGCAATGAAATGTTGGTTCATCCAATTTTCATACAAATAAGTGTTCTCAGATACTACGTTCAACTCAAGAGTTCCCATAATTGGAATAAATGGATTCACAAAATGCATCATATGTTGTTCAAGATCACCCAACCCATTAAATTAGGAAACATTGGATATATAATGATTTATGGGGGAAGGGTTTCATCCACCCATTAACGGTATATATTTCTTTGTAGATTTACAAGTGAATTGAATACAAAAAATTCATCCAATAAGTCTTCCAATGAATCGATGGTGTTAATGAGATTTGGAGGAATGAAAAAGTGAGAGGCACCGTGAATAAGGCTGCAACGGGTTGATCCAAATTTTGTATATCTACCTGTAATTGTGGTGAGTAAACTGTATGGGATATCCAAGATTAATTTGTCCAATATGGTTTCATTATTTTCCCTAATAGATGAAATTCATTATTTACGACTATAATTAGATCAGAATATACAATTTTTTTTAATCCTTTTTTGATTTGATGTTTTGGATATACTTTTTTCCATAAACTGTTTTTTATTGGGGGACATGAGCTAACGGAGTTTGATGACATTATTTTTGAAGAATGTATCTAGTGACGATATTACTTATGGGTATGTATATGTTTAATTTCATTGAATATTACATTTATGACAAATATAGAAAAAATTTATCCTCTTACATATGTGGTTAAACACCCTCAGGTAAAGAATCATATGATTCCACGCCATTATATTTTTTATTGGTAAAACTCATCAAGGGGGGTAGTAGTCATATATTCCTAAGAACCCTAAACTTTTCTGTGATTTCATGATTTATTATTCTCCAAACATCTTCATTTCCATCAATTAAGACCATTTTTAAAATGAAAAAATCTTCCTCTTACTCTTCCCCATCAACTTCATTTTATATAGAATCTTTCAGGGTATTGAAAATGACATTGAACAATTTATAATTAAATACAATCATCTCAATAGTACTTGAATTATAAGAAGGTAATTTTCCTATGAGGATATCTATTGATAGATATGTGAATTTATGGAGTCTTTCCGCCCTTTATATATCAATTATATATGAAAACACCAATAGAAATCCTCATTTATTTCATGGATTCTCTTGGAATCTCTTATAGAAGGGTGAATCGAATGGAATATTTTGAAAAATTATTTTATTCATTTATATTGATTATAAAGAGTCATTATATGGGATGAACTATGTGGTTTCAATTTAATAAGATATTCTTAAATGGGAAAATGATAAGAAAATAATAGGGGGTTAGATAAAAAAATCACCCAACCCTACATTATGGGGTTCCCCTAATCCACATATAGATCAATTTGAATTAGATTTAGTGATCTTAAATAAGGATATTATTATTAAAATTACTTTACTCTCGTGGGATGGGGATTCACTTATATCACTGTGGATACTTCTTCCATGGTTTATGTCTTGTTCTTATTCATCATTGAGTTTTCATGAGCATGTTGAAATATATGGTAAATACATTATATATTTTCATTTGATGGAATTTGTGGTGTCTTATGATTAACATCACTTAAAAGGAAATCTTTCTCAATGTTTTCAGATTCATGGATCAAGAATCCCTAAATGGTTATCTCATAAAAGGATCTATGTTTTAATGCTTTTTCAGGTCCAATTATTGACAAGGAAACTATTTTTTAGAAGCAAAGATTATTTATGAGAGATTAAAATAGATAATCGAATTTCATGATATCCTATGTAGTGAGATATTTTATTTAAAGAGATGTGTAAAATAAAATATTCTTGATTATCTACATCAACTCATATAGATGTCAGACAAATAATCATAAATCAATTAATGTTTTTATGAAAAATCCATGAGAAATATTAATTGAACACCTTGTTCTTAACATTCTAATATTAGACATCACATAGATATATGGGATGAAAAGTCTATTTTAGGAAATATTTAATTCAAATTCCTTGATTTGATTTTCATATCTGTCTAAATAATATAATTTTTCCATCAATTGAAGAAGTTTTTTCTATACATTCATCCAGATGCCATATAATAATTTTTCTAACAATTCCACTGGAATGTTGAAATAATATGTGTATATGGTTCAGAAAATTAATTTTATATTGTCTTAATCTAGTATATTCCTCATAACGAATGTTTTATATTTCATAATCTAAGGATTATCTCTCCACATGATATTCCCTTAATAATAATGTCTCATTTTCTTTATCAAAAATAATTGGATAGATGTGTTTTTATTCCACCATACTAAAAGTAATGTGATATAATTGTTGTTTGGAGAAATGAATTTTACTTGGAATATTTTTATTTGATAATAAATATCACCTGTCAGTGATAATGATATGGCATGAATGGCCACATCATCCTATTCGCCTCATGATATGAGGTATTTCTCACACATGATCTATAAATGGGAGGGAGATATTGTCAAAATTAAATATTACAATGGGGAGGACCATCATAGTAATCTCTATAATGATGAGGACTACCATAATGTCTTAATATAAGACTTTAATGATAAATTATAAATTATATACCTTGAGGAGGACCATCAAGGATGAACATAGGATGGGTAGACCCTTATTAATAATTTATATTCTGACCACGATGAGGGTTTCCATAGTACTCAACAAGAGATGGATTCCGTTGAATTGAAAACATTATGACTAAAAACTAATCCTTCATGGTATATATTCTAGGGGGTACCTCCCTACTTTCTTGTAGTAATGTTATGAGAATAACATTTGTATCTAAAATGGTTGCATTCATAATTTTTTAATGATTTAGCATGGTCTTTGTCCACAATGTATCGATGACTCGGGGCCTCACAAAAACATGTCTTGCATAGATTAGAGTCTCATGAATTATTTATGTTTTCAAGAATACTTTGGTGAGACATCTTTTATGATGATCATCTCTGGGTGGATAGAGTCACATGTTATAGATAAGGTCTTTCATAAATTTTAGGCTATCATTGGGAATAATTTATCATTGTTGATATTGTAGAATGTTTTTTAATTCACCTAAGAATATATGATTTCCCTTGAGTGGCTACATGAATGATTGATCACATCTAGTTAGAAATGGGTATATGAATTTTCTTCTTATCTATTAATCACATAAATTCCCATAAGACACTCATGAATGGGAGTAGGAATGTGTGTCTTATCCTATGTTACCATCATATTGTGAAGATAGTGCACTCTAATTTTAAATATGGGGTTCCATACCTAACTCTAAACCACATACATAACATTCATAAAATCCTCATCGGTTTGTATCAGGTTGATACATATTGATTAATTTCTGTTAAATATTACCAGCATCTCAAGATTTTCTTATGTGTATGAAATAATAGTATATTCTCATTCCATGTTTGTTTGTGGATGCATTCATACTCACGTACTCTATTATTTCATGTATATACAATAGGTTATTATCAGTGGTGGAAGAGATATTGGAATTCCCCCTACATATCACCAGAATATGCCATAGACCTCTTCTATGTGCCACCAAACTATGATATAATTCATGATGAACACAAGAATGTATATGTTCTTGATTAATGATTGCCTATAAAATTTTTCAGTGTCCCTTTATTTGGAGTATATATATTCTTCTAATTGATTATATTTGTTTTACACCATTGATGGCCTTCCTTATGTTCTCGAGTACGGGGTCCTGAGATGTATCTTGTTAGGTGGCCTCCTAAATATAATAAGGGTTTGATTTCACATGTGATTGATGATGGCAGCTGCTGGATGGATCCCTTTTGTGTTTCCACAATGTATTATAAATGAGTTTTCTTGTGGATATCTTAATCCATCTGAAATAAATAGTGGAAGAAATTGTTATCATGTTCGTGGAAAAGACTCTATAAATATTTTGACCTCAAATAATTGTTATCTATGACATTTCCACCATTTTATATTTTTTATATGTTTGGAATGGCTTCATATACTAGATTTATTCATGTGATTACTCTAAGGATATGATAATACCATTCAATCAGAACTCCTGAATCATCACATTAGACACCCTACAATGTATATCTCATGTGGGCGACAAGATCATATTCTGGGATGAGTACCCAACATGTAAGACAATAGTTATTTATAGTTTTCATTAATTAAATGATTACATTGATATTGAATGGAATTATGGTGAGATTTTCTATTAGTCTAATAGAAAACATGAAGACAAAATTTACAAATTATCATAGAAAACACATTCATGTGAAATTGGATTCTTTTAACGATCCATGGTTTTGAGAACATTCATTTTCAAAGAGAAAGAAAGGGTACAACATTTGGGAAATTTTTCCCCATAATGAAATGATTCATATTATGTTCATAATTTTTGTTTGAATACCCTTTTCAGGACTCATTTTAAAATATAGTTTATTTATGGAGCTAGAAAATCCCATTGATTTTTATTTCAATTGTATGGATCAATATACCAATGGTAGGTGGTAACTTATAATTATTCATGAAACTAATTTGGATTCAATATGGGTGAGAGGATTGGAGGTCAAGCCCATCACACAATTTTGATGGAATTTATGGGAGAATCATTGAATCTCTTATATATATACATTTTATTTATTAATAGTTAATGAATACCAAAATAATACATGTCACCCTTCATATTTACAATCACATTCAAATGTATGAATAGAAATATTTTTGCATATAATGATCTCTATCAATATGAAACTATGTATTTATAATAGATTTTCCATTAATTGAACAATCAGTAATAATCAAAGGTTACAACTTTATGGGAAAATATATATGTATCATTGATTTTTAATCTTTTCTTGTTTTTTACTTATCTAATATTTTTTTTTTAAATTCATTATTTAGAGGAATTTAATTGGAAACTCTAGAATTTAAAAACATTCATGGATTATGCTATATATTTGATATTTGGATCATCGACATGAAAAAGGCTTCCTACCTGTCCCCATGAAATGAATAAAACCCCACATTGTTCAGTTTCACGTTATTTTACATGTTGTGCCTTTTCGGGTTATGCTCTATGAAAAAAATGATGCATTTTAATGTCATTCGGAAGGACATCCATGTAATTTTTTCCTATAAATGGGTGGTGTGAGACTTACTTATGAGTGGAAAATATGTAGTCGGATCCATATGGTATATATATATATATATATTATTGGTTTACCTATATGGAGTAGATCTTTAAAGACATCTTCCACACAATTAATATAGTTCGATGAGTTTAAAATGATGGGACATATAAGGAATGTGGCCCTCTATGTAAGATATTACCCTACAAAGAATATGTTCTACTGATCATTATTTGTGTACTGAAGGTGTTTTGCCTAAACATCAGGGAGGCCTCTTATATATCTAATTATAAATAAATTAAATAACATATAATTTGAACTGAGTGGGGTTACACCCTCCTAGGTGGCATATTTTAGATATTTGACCATGATTGTGAAATAATCACCTTTTAACATTAAGACCTTGTGTGTCATTCTCATTTTGATAAAATATACATAATTTGATCAGTAATTGGAAAATAATTTCTATAAATGGAAATCCACCTAGATTGGAAGCCCTTGTGACACACACTTCATCACATGGTGGATGAGTGACGATATATGTAAGCAAATACAAGTATGAAATCCTCTAAACATGATAGGGTAATAATCAATGAAGTATTCCCATGGTCAGTACATTCTATTCATCCACTAGTGGATAAGGGTGGGTATATGGATGATTATAGTGGGTAAATAACGTGTTTAACTACACAAATCTTATTCTATTTTTATAAACCCACACTTAAGTATTACGAATATTTTTAATGAAAACATAAATCATTATTTTCCTCACATTTTAGGTAGTATATGAACCATTCCAAAGATAAAAATTCCTTACCACTACCAATGAGGCTAACATAATATTTTCAAAATGAATGCATGTTTTTGAATTTTACAAGGATTATACTTATTATGTTGGGTTAATTTAGTACTCCACTTACCATTGTAATCCATGATTGAGAGGAAATATGTGTGTGTCCCCAACGCTAGAAATACACATTTTGTGTTTTAAGAGAATTTCAAAACCAGATCTCCATAAGATATAAAATCTGTGTAAAGGGCTTACCTATCATTTGTTGAATGTGGATTACATGAGGATTGAAGGATTATTTAACCAGGTGATAACCGGGAAATCTGATTTTGAACTCACCTGGCAGATACTTGGACTTTTTTTATGGAACCTCCCCTATATGATACTTTGATGATATGGGAGGTAGCTCACCTTAGTGATACATGATTGAGATGAGTCGAACCTGACCTTTGTAAAAGATTGGTGATCTAGGGAAGACTTCATAGTTGAATAACTACATGATAATACCTAGTTGGGAATAAATATTCTTTAATATCCAAGGGTATCATTCGGATCCCTTGAAATACTAGTTCTCATGATTTGAGCCAAGGATAAATCTCTTTCTCTATTTTGTTTTGAATAAAGAATTATAGTTTTCATGTATGTGTTGAGTTTATTGAAACATGATGAACTATAATCGGTATATTCATCCTAATTTTTTAGTATTTTTTATTCATAGATACAATCCTTTGTATTTATAATACCTGTGAAAGAGGAAAGTGAGAGTACTACTTTGATCTATCATGGGGACTTCCAAGATTACCAAATTTGGTACCCAATGATACAATTTATTGAGAATATTCTACCCTATGTAATGTTGGATGACCGGATACGTTCACTAAAAAAGGTTGTTTCCATATACTGGACCAATGTTAGCCATTATCGATGAATATTGAGTCATTCGAAGAAGTGACCTATGTGAGTTGATTGTGTAGAGGCCACGAATTTCAATCCCATGGTCTTCTTCTTTTTCTTTCATTTTCATATAATTTATGTATTTTCATTCAAATCATTAGGCCTTGGGTAAAATAAATTTTTGACAACCTTTAAAACATGCATTAAAAATAGTCTTAACCTAAAAATATGAAAATTGTCATGAGATAAAAAACACGGTGATTCTAAATAATGGTCATCTCACTCTTATTCTCTATCCTACCAATACAAATTATGTACACGACATCAGAAACATTACCTTATCTGGTGTTGTTGAGGTAATTCCTTCTTAGGCATAAACAGTGGCCCGAGTAGGGCGTGAGGATAACATAGTAAGCCACCACCAATGATGTTTATAAATACATCCCATTTAAGTAAGATTATGCATAATTGATGAATATATCTAAGTCAAAAAATTGTTGAATATTATTCATTTTTCAATAGGATCCATAATGACACTTGAGTTTAACATTACATTTCTCATATTGTGTCACATGACTCTGGATAACTCATCTGGGAAATATAACCTTACTAAATTACAAGGAACATCATAGAACATATATCTATATTGAATTTATGGCCCTCCCCAATGATAAATTCATGACATGGAACATAAAATTCAACCCTGGAAAACATACATGTACAATATCATGAATAAAAGATATACATACATACCCATCCAAAATAACTTATAGTCCACTGAGATGAAAAAATTCTCTTGAACCATAAAAAACTACTTTTGAGACACTAGCTTAGGAAACATGCAAGAAATCTATGATCAATTGGTGGACAATTAATTATAACAATTAATTCACCATTTATTAACTCAAATTTCATTTTAAGATAAAAACGATTAATTTTACAACCCAAAAATGGGTTTTCAATACCAATTTTCCTCTTAATATTTAATTATATATAAAAAAATTATTTAAAATTTAATTAAAATAATAATTACAATTATGATTCTTTTTATTTATTTGTTCACCATTTTTCATATTAATATTTGGTTATCCAAATATATTTTCATAACAGAGTGAAATGATAAAATATTCTATTAATTCAATTAAATAATGGAAATTATTTTTTGTTATAACAATCAATAACATGGAATAAACACATAATATATGATCTAATAAAATAATAACAATTGAGGGAAAATTTTTTACCCAGACTATGAATGTGTTAGTAAAACATTGACTCCTCACATTATCAAAAATAAAGGATCTCATTTTCATTAATCTAATGAATAATAATGAGTGTTTATTAAACCATGGATCAAACAATAAAACTAATTATCCTTTCTCTATTATAGGGTTCGACTCAAAAAAGGGGGGGAATGTGAAAGATCAAAAATAAATTCTTACCTTTGATCCACATTATCAATTGTTCTCTAAGTTAGATAGATCTGTCCCGACAATGGAAGGAATATACAAAATTAAATAGGATAGAAAATTAATTCTAACAAATTAGATTAGGGTGTAAAATTAATTGTTTTTAAATTATTTATATGTTAGAAAAACAATTTAAATTTTATTAAATCTTATCACATAGTTAAGTTGGTATGTAAAACTACTCACCAACTCGATGAATCCCACTAGAGAAATAATAGTGAATAATGTTTTTTTAAAAATGTGGCAACTATATAAAATGTATTTATCCCATTAATATCATGTTTTAATATGTTTTTTTTGAAACCCCACATGGTTTGAAAATAAATGATCCTTATTTTGTCCCTCGATAAGGTTATAACTAGTTATACACTGAATGTTCCCACTCCCATTACAAAACTTAAATTTAATTGATTTTTGGGGTCTATAACCCTCAAAATGAACTTTTATCCTTCATAACTCCTATTACCACTTAAATTACATATTATGAATAAAATATCTTAATTATTCATTTTAGAAATGAATTCACCTTAATAGAAACCCTAGGCTTTATAATTGAGGTGTTTTAAATAGTTGATTTGGGCATAGAATCAGGTATGGAGGTGAATGAGTTTCTGAGGGTAGTATTAGGAATTTCATGTCAGATTTTAAGAATATTGAAAGGTTCTTTCACTAAGTTCATCTATCCCACAATAAGGAGCACCAATGTGGGTGAAAATTTCACCATCTATTTTTTGAGGGGAATAAAAATGATTATAGAAAATCATTATAAAAATAATAAGACCATGCTGTGATATTTTAATGATTAAATCATGGTTTGGAAAGTTGTGTGAAAAAAACATTTGTTAGGTGATATTTTAATATAGTAAAAGCCATATGGTGGATATATGGATTTTTAAATCACATTTTAAATATGTTGGAAGAATGATTTTCATAAAAATTTTAAATTACCCGTTTGTTCAAAATGAACATTTATATGAGAAACAATATCCTTCATAAAAAATCGTCAATCTATCCATGGGGACTCTCCCCATCTTCTCATTTTACAACCCCTTCAATTATGGGGGTTCGTTGTGTTATTTGTTAAATAATTTAAGGTATGATCCTCTCCTCATCAACCCCCATACATTTTTTATTATTTACTATAATTTGGTTGAATTTGTTTCTAAATCATTAGATGATTCTTATAGACCAAGTAAGAATTATTCCATTATAAAGTGGTGTTTCTAAGTCTTTTATAGATGACATCTTGAGCCAATATCTATACAGAATAACCTTTCCTTTTGATATTTTTACATTACCATGAGACTTTATTTATAGTTTCAGTAAAAATGAAGAAAAAATAAGGAATTGAGGTCATATCTTAGATATTTTTTCTGATGATTGTGTTTATAGTATTCCACATTCCATTTCATGTATTTTGGTTCTATTTTTGTGCGATAGTATCACCATATGAGTATTTATGAAATTATTATTATATAAATATTTTTTAAAAATTTATTATAAATTTCTAAATGATTAGATTAATTAGTTAAATGAATTTTAAAATTAATTATATTATATAGTGCCTTGTGATAGGTTTATAGGATGTTAAAGAGAGCTTATGTAAGTCTTAGTAAAAGGGGTAAAATAATTATTTTTAAGGGAATTAGTTCATGAGTGAGGTTGGTAGTCCCTAGAGAATACTCAATGTTTTAACTTTTTTGATATTAATGTGTTATATCATCACATCACCAAGTACAATTTAATATTTTTTAAAGGATTTTTCACATTAAAATTTAGTAACTATGAATGGATTATACAATGTGTCAAGGACTGAGATGGACACTTGTGAACTGGAATAATGCCTTAGATGCCAATGTTTAAGAAAATGATTGTAAATATGATGTTTTATGAAATGTGAAGACTAATTATAGTGAATTTATTGACTTATGTAAACATAATTGACATGTATAGTATCTTTTTCTCCCATTCAGTTGGGAGGTGTAAGTATATTAGAAGTATTTTTCATATGGGAAAAGAAATTTTGTTGGAGATTATTATCCCTACTATGATAATTTACATAACAAAAGAGATACCAATTATTCCCACTATTATCCAAGATATCAAGTTTCTATTTCCAATGAAGGACTTTTATATTAGTTCGATTCATGATAAATGTTGTATAATTACAATTGTAATTGAGATTAGTGAAATGATATCTCTTGGTATTAATATCGTATGAATATTTCTGTGAGTAAAATGTATCCCTAATGTCATTATTTTAATGAAACAAGATTTTAAAATGTTTTTCTCATTAAATAAATTGCATTTTTTTATGTATTCCATTACACTCAACACTAAGATTAACCAAACTATGATATACAACTAAAATCTTATAATTTAAACATGACCATTATAACCATACTATTGAATCGATGTGTATGAATATGATTGAATAAATTATGAAATATATGTATTTTTTTCTACACAGTAATAATGTATTGATTAATTATTATGAATTAATAAATATAGTTTTATTAAATCATTTGTTTCTCCAAATTCATTTTCTCTCAAAAATTGATTTTTCGCCTTTTGTGCGGATGATTTATAATTTATTTTTAACACTTTGAAAAATTATATTTAATAAAAATTTCAAATTTTTTTAAATAATCATATAAAAATTAACTGGGAAAGAAATTTTGGGTTATTTCTAAAATATTTAAATTTTTATTGAATACTGAAAAAATATTATCTTTTAAATACTCATATTTATTTTTAATAAATAATGTAATTTAATTGTCCCGTTATACTATAGATTTTTACTATGACCCAATTTATTTTTAATAATATAACAATTTTCATTTTGATCTACATATATCACAAATTTGATATACGTTATTTTTTATTCAAAAAACAAATTTTTTTTAAGAAATTATCTTCTTATTACTTTTTTATAATTTAGTTTTATATCTATATCTCATATTAATATATATTGATTCAGGAAATATGTATAAAATAATTTTAATAAGGAATTTTAGTTTTTTTAAAAGGCCCCACTAAATTTGTGTCATTATGAATTGTATATATGGTAAATAATTGTCAACTTGTTAAGGTTAAATTGGGTAAATATATTTTAAAACCACAAGACAAGGTCTTTAAATAAGAAGAAAAATAGAATTTATTTCAATTTAAGGGGTAAAATAGAACATATCCTTCACAAATTTTATTATGTGTAATTTGATTATCCATTTAACCTTGAAATTTATGTTGAAATTATTTGATGTAGTTAAAATAACAATATATCACTATATTCACATTAATATCTATAAATTGTTTGCCTATGGATAAAAGAAGATATGTTTTTCTCTAAATGTTTATTCAAAAAATTATTCATTTTTATCATGTTAATTCAGTTTTAATTTTAATTTCTAAGACAATTACTTTATATACATAAATATCATTGTCATATTATTTGTTGAAGCACAAGAGAAATCATATAACATGTTTACAAAAACACAAAAAAATATTTTTTTGATGCTTTATACTTCCCCAAATATTTTATAGATTGATATAAATTATTATTTATTGTTTATGTTTATATTTTAATTCTTTAGGTTTTTTTCAATCTGATGTTAAATAAATAGTGTCAAAAATTACATTAATGATATTTTATGTTAAATATACAATTATTAAATTATTAAGAAATAAAAAAACAAGAAAAATGATCTGAATATAAATGTTCATTATCCTGTTGTACCACTTCTAGATCCAGTACTTGTGAGTGGTCTATTGTGTATTTCTCCATGATGGATATATGGAACACATCATGTACATGAGATTTATTATGTGGGATTTATAGTGAACATGTAACAACTCTTATATCCCCAAGGATCAAGATGGGGTAGATATTTCTTAGACGATGATTTCACATCATACAAAACCTCATGAATTACTTACACGGTGATATATGAAGGGAAATTTTATCTCTGAAATCAATATCAATATCTCATCGATTATTGTTTGCATAAATTTTTTATCCAATTTGTGTGAATTCCATATGATATTGAATGGTTTGAATTTTTTTTATTATATATTTAATAATAATAGTTCTTATGTGATTCTAATATCATACATTATCAAATCATGTTGGTTTCTAACACATATATCCAGAAATATCCCTAAAATGATCATTTTAATTGCTAGAATGGAAAATATGTTCATAAAATAAGCCCAACTGGTAAAGGTGTTTATCCAAACAACCTTTGCAATTTATTGAACATGATATCACCACATTCTATATATTTTGAATGGTTCTCAATGACCGAGCATTAATTTGAGGGTGATTGTATATACCAAACCTCATCTACATGTTGAAAGAATACAAATTAATTCACTAAAATAAAGTGGTAAACCTCATATGTCAATTAGATATAATAGATAGTGGAACTCCATGATGTCTTACAACATTTCTTATGTGTATCATGCTGAGTTTTTCAGATAGAAATCATATTTCAAAGAAATGAAATGAGATGAATTGGTAAGTCCATTGAATACCATCAAGATGGTATTATTACATTATGGGGTTCATTGGATTCATATGATGAAATCCAAGTTTATTTATTTCATTTCTATATATATATTATAAATGGTAGAATTATAGCCTCATACTTATAATATTCATCATTGACTTAATGTCATACAATGAATCAGGATAAAAAGATCTACAATATCCATATTCATGTAATACCACCAAAATATTTCATCATTTATCTATACACATTAGTTATTCCAATATGAATATTGAAGTATGAGTAATTAAAATCATCTAGAAGGTCACCATTCAGTTAATTTTTTATGTGGGACATTTCAGGTCTCAAAAATAAATTACTCAATCTTTTGAAAATATGAACTCTGCAATATTTTTTACCTTTTTCTATTGCACCCCAAAATCTCTTTGAACCTCCATGATCCCCTTGGTATTAGATTGTTGAGAAGTAATTTGAACAAAGTAGGATGAAGATTATTTTACAATTCCCATTTATATCTTTTGTATATCAAATACGATTTGATCCCTCACTATTGTCATCTTTGATAAGGTTTCAAGATCCTTTCTACTCAATGCATATTACACTTTCTATTCCCTCTTAGTATAAAATGGATTGACCAATCATTGTCCTTGATTAGATCTAACCACATTTTTGGATTCATATTGAACTCCTTTTTTGTGAATATAAATTTTAGGATTTTTTTAACTATATATATATATCATACATCTAACTATATAGATAATCTCACCAACTCATTAGTGTGAAGACAAATCCATCCAATTATAGATCATGTGTTAATCTATTCTTATCATGGATCATTAATTGGTTAGAAAATAGAGAATAAATTCGTTATATTTCAGGATTAATGAACTCGAGCCTTTTTTGTAATTAAAATTATAGATCACAAGTCCTTCACCAATGGTGGGTGATGTGAGTATAGGTGCAGTGATTATCGTCTTCATTTTCTGTTTAATTCATTCTTCATATTAATAATTCTAGAAAATAATTACCTCTCTTTGGGATAGGTTACATAGATGTCTTCAGAACCATGATAAGATTCAAAATAGTTGAATATATCACCCTAATAATAAAAGGATGCTTTGAATTAATATCACAGAGGATAGAATGGTCCATCCCACAATTACCTCTATTTTTGAAGGATCTATAAATATTAAATTTTTGTTATAACATTACCTAATAATTTTTCTTTCTCCATCCAATACTCACTTTATTATAATTTTCATACACAATTTCATTTTGGAATGTCTTCAAGACAACATTTAAATACTATTAGGGGTTTTAATTTTATTTGAAGTAGAAAATTATATTGTCTATAAATAATACAAAAAAATTTCAAGTTAATACATATAAATACTACTGAATAAGTACCTAAATATTATTTTAGAAATATTAAATCAAAATGGAATCACAATAAACATATAGTGCATTTACATTGTATGAATTGAAGTCTTGTAGATAACCCCCTTATCCACTCTTCATTATAATATTCAGACAAAATATCAGCTGTAGAAAGGTACAATGATCAACACAGTAGATCGAACAGGTCATCAACCCATGGAAGATGATACATTTTATTAATTTTTTTTTCATCATCATAGTCAATATAGAGGTGAAATAAACAATAATTTGTCTTAAAAAAGAGGACCAGTGAACCCCATAGTGACTCACTTGGGTTTATAAACCCTTTATCCATATTCTCATATATATTTCTCTTTATCTCCAAATGTTCAAGAAAATTAATTCTCTATATATTCATTGATATTATAAAATATACATGTATAGGATCAATTGTGAACCCACCCTCCAAACTATGAGGAATACAATGATATTATCTGGGAAAGACATTAGTAAGTACCATTGTAATGGGCATGACTTCATGGATACTATATTATTACTCTAAATAATTTGAGGTACAATGTATTTCTCATAGGTAAAAAATATCCATGATTGATATGGTGATACCAAATAAGATTATTCACCCTCCTTGAAATTATATATAATTAGATGATAATTTATAATATGAAGGTTGATTTTCTTCACTATGATTTTTTTGTTAGATTTATGAACAGAAATATTTTACATTCTAAGAATTACATATAATTCATCAAATAGAACTATTAATTTGTTTTTTAGAAAAATGATCACATAAATTTTGATCGGAGAGGAGTAATAAAAAAAGGATGAAAAAAGTTTTCTATTTTGAATTTTCGGTAATAGTTTAAATCAAGTTTTTCAGACATTTTTGTATTGTTCTTCTAAAACTTCATGGTTTAAAGGAATTTTTAAAACTATTAATATATAGTGCATTTACTATTAATGATTAAATAACTATGTAACCTATTAGTACTAGTTTTTCATATATATTTTATCTAGTGTGACAATAACTTTCTATCCCTTTACGTCTATGATATGGAGGTTGTTGTCATCAGTTTTTAACAATAATATTTTTCATATTACATTGTTTCTTATAGTGTAGTTGTCATTTTCAGCAGAAATTTTGAATAATATGATAATGGTAGATTAGAAAACTTCATTATTCTATTAGAATGTTGGGTCTCTCCAATTGTTAATCGCTATCAGGGTTCTGTTCTTTCCCATACTGAAAACAATTTCTTTTTACCCATTATAAACATTTTTAGATGTTTCCGCCAAATAATTTATCATCTGGGATATTAATATTTAATTCTCTTAAAAACATTTAATTCACACATATATAATTATAATCAATTCTCTAATTCACATCTCAAGGCTTGCCTATACATTGATATTCACTCATTTACATTCTGACTTTTATTGAAAATTAGTCAATTTCCAAGTTGTTATAAAATCATAAGTCAAAAATTCTATTAAATAACTCTAATGTATCCCACCAAAGAATAAGAATTAATGAATTTTCGGAGAAATGAAAATTATTGTGGTGTATCTTATAAGTCTTTCGAACTTTTCCTTGTTGGCCTTCATTTTATCATAATCCTTTTAAATGAGGGTATCACAATCCTTCTCTATTTTTAGTCATAGTGTACCAGGAAAATATTTCTTTGAAAAAAAAATTAGGATTTCATTCCACTCCATCACTTCAATCTCATCCAATGACATCATTTTATTATCAACTTACACAATTGATTAGAATCTCCCTTTATATGATAAAAAAGCACAATGTTATCATTATTAGAGTATTCACGGGTGAATAAGATATCTCAAATTTATTTGATACATTATTCAATTTTTTGGAATGTTTAAGCCATACAGATTTTTTACTTTTATTGCAACAAGGGCAAGCAAATTCCCCTTTCGTACTCCAGCCTGATAAATTTGCATAAGCTGGGAAGTCATTGATTGTCCACAATAAAGCAGCATGCAGTTTGAACATTTCATTCGTTTCGTAGTCATAAGTCATCACACCATCGCCCCAAAATTCATTCAACTCATCAATCAATGGCTGAAGGTAAACATCAATCTTATCCCCCGGACTTTTAGGTCCATCAATAAGAGTGGAAAGTAATATAAATTGTTGATTCATACAAAGCCATGGAGGAAGATTATATGGAACCAACACCACGGGCCATGTGTTATGAGTTTCACCAACCATAGACTTGAATGGATTGAAACCATCTGCTGCCAATCCCAATCGGACATTACGAACATCTTTAGCAAAGTCGGGATGTCTCTTATCAAAATCCTTCCATGCATGAGAGTCTGCAGGGTGGGTTAACATGTCACTTTCATGAACTCTTTCTGCATGCCATCCCATTAAATTAGAAACTTTAGATGAAATAAAAAATCTTTTCAACCTCGGTATAAGGGGAAAGTAACGCATTTTCTTTACGCCAATCGGTTTCCCCTGTATCACAATCTGACTTTGATGAGTCTTATTTCCCCTGTTCTCTTTCCACCTGGAAGCACCACAAACCGTACAAATATCCAATTGAGCAGTTTCATTTCTAAACAACATATAGTTGTTTGCACGTGCATCTATAGTCTCATATGTAAAACCTAAGTTCTCTGTCAACTTACGAGCATAGTAATATAACTCAGGAATCATAGCGTCGACAGGAAGAACTTTTTTCAATAAAACCAAAAGCATGTCGAATGATGTGTCTGACCAATTATTCAAAGTCTTCAAATGCAACAACTCCACGATAAACGACAGTTTATTGTAAGAAGTACATCCAGGATATAATTCGGTTTTCGCATCATCAAGTACTTCATAAAACCTCCTCGAATCACGATCTGCACCAGAGCGAAGATTTATCTCACCGGTCTCAAGATTCTGGATGTCAATGCCTTCAGGATCAAACCCACGTACCATTTCAGTAAGCATTTCATGCATTGGATCAGTCATCCTTGCATCAACATCCATCTGAGATGCATCTGTATTTTGAAAATGAACATATTCTTCTCCATGACGAGTCCAAATCTTATAATTTTTCAGAAATCCATTAAAGAAAAGGTGCCCCCTCACAGTATCTCATGTGAATTGATATCTGTTAGCACATTTTCTACATGGACAACTAATATAGTCACTTTCAAATCCTCTCGTGAAGTCAATAAACTGCATAATTCCATTGAAATATTCTCTAGACGTTCGATTTGGAAGATCAATCCAACTCTTTTCCAGAATAATATCTGTATAACAAACATTTACACAATAATTATTACATTTACATTTTTCAAATCAACTATATTCAAAATAAATATTAACCATTTGTTTATGAACCATTGATAAAATAATAATGTAACTGAAAGCTCATGTTACCTGATTGAGCTACAAACCTGAAAGGGAGGGGAGCCGAAGGCGGTGCTGCGAGGGAGAGGAGGCAGCGAAGGGGAGCCGGAGCCAAAGGCGGTGCGGCAAGGGAGGGGACGGGCGGTGGCGGCAGCGGGGAGCTGGAGGAGAGGAGGCGGTGAGGGGACGGGGGGACGGGCATTGAGGGGGGGGTGTCTAGGGTCTGGGGGGTGGGCTGTCCGAGGTGCGGGGAGGGGTGTCCGGGGTGTCGGGGGCCTGTCAGCGGTGAGGGAAGGGGTGTTCGGGGTGCGGGGGTGTCCGGGGTGCGGGGGGGGGGGGGGGGGGGCTGTCCGGGGTGCGGGGGGGGGGGGGGGGGAGGGGGGGGGGGGAGGGGGGGGGGGGGCTGTCCGTGTTCGGAGGGGGGTGTCCGAGTGCAGGGGGGGCTGTCCGGGGTGTGGGGAGGCGTACGGGGTGCGGGGGGCGGTCCGGAGTGCGCGGGGGGGGGGGGGGGGGGGATGTCCGTGTGCGGGGAGGCATCCGGGGTGCGGGGGGCGGTCCGGAGTGCGCGAGGGGGGGGGGGGGGGGGCTGTCCGGGGTGCGGGGAGGCGTCCGGGGTGCGGGGGCGGTCCGGAGTGCGCGGCGGGGGTTGTCCGGGGTGCGGGTGCCGTCCGGGGTGGGGGGGGGAGGGCCGAGAGGCCGGAGGCCCGAGGGCGGAGGGCGGCGGCCGGAGGGCAGGTGGCGGGGGAGGGCGGGCGGCGGGGGAGGGCGGGCGGCGGGGGAGGGCGGGCGGCGGGGGAGGCCGGGCGGCGGGGGAGGGCGGGCGGCGGGGGAGGCCGGGCGGTGGGGGAGGCCGGGCGGTCGCCCGAGTCTGGGGGGCTTCAATGCCCCCTATTCTAGTAGTGAAGGATCAATGGCCCATATAAAATAATAACACATTTTCGCATAAAGGTCATAATTGAAACATGGTCATTATTTGGGGGTGTGTTTTTTTCCACTAAATAATGTTTTCAACAAAACAAGAGATAATTTAGTATTTATTTCCATGAATTTCCTGAATCATGCTTCCATTTGGTGGGGAATCTAATTTTGGTATTATATATAATGCTCATAACACTGGTAGTTGACATAATTCCTCATATTTCCATCCATTTCTTAAACTAAAGGTAATTTTTTGTGATATAAATAATTAAACTATTACCCACATAAAGTTGAAACAATGAAAATTAAATTGAAAACTCATAGATGTCATATATTCCTTATCAAATGAATTACTATATTTCAAACTATGTTATCTATGATCCATTTTCCAAAAATAAATACTAATGGGTTGTTCCTCCCTTAAAAATGGTTCATAATGTTTTTCTAAATTACTTAAATAATATTCTCTGTCAGTTTCACACTATTTGTGCTACGATAGCACTATATGAATCACCATATCATAATATCATCCAACTCTATGCATATATTCTGGGTTATTAACCCGTAGGTACAATATAAATATAACCACATCCACATCTACTATCATGAAAGGTTTTTAATTTGATACCAGTTAATATATTCGTGAAAAAAATTTAAGGACTCGTTCTTCTTATTTTTATTAACTATATGAACATAAATAGTGTTTCAAAATCCTAATTTCCATAAATAATAAGACTTTCCTCTAATACCAAAAATGAAAAATCATATTTTAATACACCATAATTCATTATTTATTAAATAGGGTGCACATAATAAAACTATAGAATATATTTAGGCAATGAATATTTCAGTGATTATGTACATATCATTATTCCATGAAATACATATAGAAAGACATAAAAAAACTCTATAACATGAACATAGATTTAACTGATCCTCTAAAACTGCAGAGATTACATATAGATGTTTTTATGAATGGGTTAGATAATAATATTGTCTAGGAAAATCAATCTATATAATGACGAATGTAATACATGTGAGTATATATTAATATCATGTCCATATAATAAGGGTGACAATTATAAAAGTGAAATTTGAAGTTATATATTCAATGATAACACAATGAAAACATGGGAATGTGGGAGTATCATAAAACATTACATAACATGACTATATAAATGATAACGACCATGTAATAATAACAAAATATGATTAGGATAATCTCTTATACACTATATTTAGAGTCTCAGGAGATTAAAAAGATTCCAATGAATATAAGGGAAATATAATTTCAAGACATCATATAACATTCATATCATTTTCATGCTTATGTATGCCAAATATATTATGAAACATAAAGAATTCATCCATAACATTCAAACCCGTTATTAAGGGTTATGGGTTACATAAATGGAATTCCAAAATAATTGAATAACATACTTATGTATATATGAATATTGTTGTTTAAAAACAGAGATACATGTTAACTAAAAATGGGTTCACATATAAAATCATAAGATAATTAGAAGCACATAAAATGGGCACATAAAAATTCATATATGCATTTAATTATAGTGAAAGGGAAAACTAATCAATTGAAAATAACATTATAGTGTTTTTTATCTCTAAAAATATATCCCCATATTAAAATATTGACCCTAAAAAGTGTAGTATAATCATGGATCCTGAATAGAAAGGATAAGGATTGGATCTTCTGCCATGTAAGGGCAGATATAAATGCTTGAGGGCACCATGGGAGGGATATATTGAGGGAAGGGATGATAAAAAAATTCTCTGAGTGTTATGAGTTAATTGAAATTTTTATTTTGGTGTGATTTATATCCAAGTAAAGGATAATTGTTTAATAATATCTAATCATAATTTTTTGGTCAATATATAATAAATTAAAGCATAATACTAACCATCCCATGGTAATATCCAATAATTTCTACAAAATTATATAGTATTAAACTATTTCATATTTCTAAGAATATACATCCTTGAAATAATACACATTGTTATGTGGAATTGATTCATTTTTATAAATAACTATTTTTTTAACATTAAAATACAATATATGTTTTAGAGGGTTCACTAAACGTTTATAAACATAATAAAATAAACTATAGAACACATTATAATAAATGGTAAATGTAATACTAGTCATTTATAATATTTATAGTATTTATAACCCCATGTTTGGGATTTTATGAGGCCATAATACATTAAGTATAATTATGATTTATTAAAATTTTACCGAAAAATTCAACTATCTCATAATGTAATGTAAAACATACCAATAGGTAATTTATAAGTACTACATTAAAAAATTAATTATTATTTTATTTGAATATTTTATAAAATATTATAATAAAGTATTTTAAATAAAAAAATATATAATTATTAAAAAAATTGATTTTAGGAAATAAAATTTTTTCACTCTTATAAAATTAATATTTGACTTTGTAAAAATATAGTATAAGTTATTGTATGAAAAATATTATTTAAATAATAATATTATATTAAAATATAATTAATTTCATAAAATTATTGTATTTATCAGAAAGTGTTTATTGATTGAAACTATATATTTCCCCACTTATATCATTTTGTGTTTCACTGTATCAGAATCTAATTTTATCAATATTTATATTTATTCATTATAATATAATAGAAGTTAAATATATTACCTATTTTATTGAATATAAATAAAATAAAAATTTATAAAATTAGGTTGGTGATATATATCAATTAATTACATAAAATATTAAATTAAGTGTAAAGTGTGTGATATTGAGATTTTTTAGGTGTTTTTGTCGCTAAAAATATTTTGAGTTTTTTTCATTAAGAGTGTGAAATTATTCCATAAAAATTTTATCTCATACCATAAGTTTTTTATTATTGTCTTCAAATTGGTCATGTTTGAATCCCAATGATTATACCTCATTACGAAGGTCTAATAAATGAGATTTACAAAGTGTGATAAAAATGGTGAAGAACAAATCTTTCATTATATTTTTCAAATGTATTTTATTATAAACATATATATAGATAAATAAACGAATAATATTATATTTCTATAATGGTTACACTATCAATGGTTTTGACACATAATGGTTTTTTAAATCCAACATGATATAACATAAAACTATCCAAAATAACCAAATTAGTCCATGTGATTTCATTATTTTCAATTATTAATAAATAATTTTCTCTTTTAAATTTGAATTTATTTTATAAATTTTACTATCATTAAATTATTACCCACATAATAAATATTTCCCTCATAATTTCATTCATATAATAAAACAGATGATGGTACTTCTATTTCATATCCACTTTTTGTTCCCAACTCACATCCTCAGACCTATGGGTCCTCTATGATACATTTATAATGTAAGTTGTATTAATTTGCAGATCCTAGTATTTGCAATCTATGATCTTAAACTAATGCTATTCATACGAAATATCATACTTAAATTGTACCAACTCTATATTTAGTACATATGAGGGGTCTAGTATATTCCTAATCAAACTGATATATATAACATGTCATGTACTTTAGATACATTATTTGAGAGTTTTTTTCAATAGGACACTTCTCAGATGTGATCAGGGATCTATAAGGAGTCGATCTATATTGGAATAAGTTTTCTTTACTTTCAAAACATCAATTCATTCTTCCGTGATGATATATGTGTGAATAATTTATCTTAGAACTCAAAATCGTTGTATCATTAGCGGTTGTGTACTTAAATTTTCTATCTCATTTTTGATTATTTTTTATGATGTTGAATGGTTTGAACCACCTATATCATCTCTTTGATTAGGTAAGGTCTAATCAGCTTCTTCTCTCCAAATTTTTACCATCATAATGGAGTCTAGAATATCTTCACATACAGATCCTCATTTAATTCAATTACACTTGCATAATAGATAAAATTATTATATGGTAACACCACTATGAGAAAGTATTGTTAGTAACATCCATAAAAATTCATCGAACATGATCTCAAGAATTTTATATAGAGTTTAAATTTCTCTCTCAAATTGACCATCTTTCTAAGTGTGATAAGAAATATTGAAACTCAACTATATACATTATTATTTAATAATAATTATCTATATCCATGATGTAAACCTTGGATAATGCTCATATATATAAGATATTTGAACATAATGAAGTATTACAACTTTTGTTTAGTATATCATGGTGATTTATTCCAGAAATAAATATTCCTAAAAATCAATGAAATATTTTAACATGGTAAGGTGTTTGAAAACTACCTATTTTATATTATTTACATTATGAGTACAAGGTATACATATAATTAAAACCATGGTATTTTTACAATTTGTATAATTTTATCTCTAATAGTAACATATTACACAATGATTTCTATCATTCAGCATTGATTTGTTAGAATACCAAGAAAAATGACACAAATACTACAATCACCCACACTAAATTACACCATTATATGTTATGGGTATAATATCGCTACATATTAGTACATCCTGAAATAATGGAAATTGTTGAGATATAGACATCATAAAAAATTTCTCTCCTCAGTTCAAGTTCTGATGGGAACCTTATATGTGCTCGAAACTAAATAAATCTATCTTCAACAATGTTTTACTCGATAATATTTGATTAATTTTTCTTCAATACCTCATCAAACTTATTATATTTATTTATAATCCCATGAATTGATAGTTAAATTGTAATTTTTGTAGGATATAATAAATATGATTTTATTATTACCATTTCCATCCTATGTATTTCTATAAAGATTGCATCCTTTGTAATTCTCATCATGTAAAGGGTTGCAGGGTCCATTATAATCAAATCTTCTACCAAATATTTTAACCTTCCCAATATGGTAATAGATTTAAAATTTATAGTCCTTGATCATCATTAACCACAGTAATTGGTGGATATTTAGCTCTACTTTTTAGAAAATATACATGAGACTTTTATGATTCATATATATGTCACAATTCTCATCATAGAGACAATATAAAAAAATCTTCATCACCTAAACCAGAACATAAATTACATGATTATGTTTTCCATATTTCATCCTGTAAATATTTATTTGTTGGGAGGCATATGGTATGAATTGTTCATATTTGATGAATACATAACCGAAGTCTTTTTTCTATGCATCACTGTATATCTCAAATCCTTCCCCACTGGTGGGAAATGTGAGTACAAAAATAGTGACTTGACACTTCTTAGATCATTAATTATTTCTTCATATTTATCATTCTAGAGAAACCTAATCAACAAAATTTTTATCATGGTTAGTGGGTTTGAAAATCATGTGATGTTTTTTTACAAAATGATGATAGTACCCATGTAAAAAAATGAAAATAATGTTTTCTTTCAAAGTGGTTGGTTTGATCCATGATAAAATTATCTCTATTTTCAAAGGATCTATAAATATTCTTTTTTGGTGATAATGTTACCCATTAATGTCAATTTCATTAACCAAATATCTCATTTTTTATTGTTTTTTATAGTTCTCTTCATTTTGAAAAATTGTTCAATATAGAATCTAAATAGACCTCATGATCCTCCATGATTTTGGTGTATATAACAATATAATACATAATTATTAATACTAATTATCAATTTTATCCCTAAATAGAGTATTCATTATTTCCATGAATATTTTTAGAGCATTTATGATTCCAAATTGTATCATCATAAACCTATAGCACTCATACAATTTATGAATATAATTCTAGACGATATCCACCTTATTCTCTTCTATTTGTTAATGTGATGACCCATACTATCAGGCTCCTTTCCTTTTCCAAAAATCCAGATCCTAAAGGGGTAGCGTCTCAAGGTAAGACCGATCGGCGCGACCGATCGGTGCGACTGATCGTCGCGACCGATCGGTGAGACTGATCGGCACGACCGGTTGGTGAGACCGATCGGCAACACCCAGCCTTGTTGGGGTTTTTCCAGTTGTGTTCCTTTTGAAAAAATTGGGTTTTAAACCCTATTTTGACCTGTTTTAAATCCCGGTAATGCCCATAAATGTTTTGATTAAATATCTAATGAATTAAAACGGTGTGTGTGTCAGTTTAGACCCATTTAATAACGTGTGGGGCCGCGTGATCAACCCACGACCCCCGATCCTTATGCGGTTTCAAATTCTTATCTCAACCGTCCCCGACCCTTATAAACTAAAGGGTTAGTCGGGGTTTCTTCTTTTCTCGATCACCACCGTGAGTACCCTTCATTCATGAACAGTTTTTCATTCAGGCAAGCCGCATCGCTATATGTGATGTTCCGCGCCCAACCTTATCATCGATCGTTGATAACAAGTAGAGAATTTCTCCTTCGTCTCTCCCTTTTTGTGCATCATGCGAGGTGGTCATGGTTTTGTTTCTATAGAATTGGATAAACCCAAACATTAATGAAGATAATGAATGAACTCTAATGAAGGGGGATGGATGTGATTGATGATGCTGCTATGTTTTATGATCTTCCATAATTATATAATTTCTGAATTGTGCTGGCTTATGCCTACTGAAAATCATGGTCATTGGTGGTCTTTCCTAGTGTACTAATGAACCCCTCGTGATGTTTTGAATGGATTTTTTGGTAGTTGTGAACTCCTGCTATGAAAAGTAAATCAGTTAATTAGTTACATCCGGCTAAAGAAATTTAAAGCACCATGATCAATTCCCTTCTGTGATAACCCCAGTTAAATCACATGGAAATTGGAATCATGGAGTGTGTTAAAAAATATAAATCTTTAAATACCGGCATGGGCCTACTTTGCTTGGTGGTAGTGGTTTGATTGTTCTTCTTTCACGGGCCATTTGGTGGGTGATGTGGATTGGTATGGGATCCCATTTTTCTATACTCTCGTTGGTTGTGAGAATTGGGAATGGGATCCCCTTTTTTATGCTTTCAGTGGTTGTGAATTTTAAGACTGGGAGGTTACAATGTTTATATCACGAATTGGGGTGGGATCCTTTGTTGATGAGAAACCATATGGGGGGGCATGGGGTAGTGTGTCGTGGTATTTCATTAGTTCTAGTACTTCAAGTGATCTCACTTATCCCATTGTTGTTATGACATTATATGTGAAACATGTTTGAATGATGTAGTTTATTCTTGAAGTTTTGCTATATCATTTTCCATTGGATTGTGCTTATGGTTTTAGTTGCCCAGTAGTTGCAGAAAACTCATTTAGGCATTATTACTGAACATGTAAACCAGGATGGGACAAATGGGTTTTGTTTTGACGTGCGTTGTGACTTGGACGTAGTGATGTTTGTGTTCTTTAGGAGGGCTGAAGAAAAACCTATACTTTGGGTGAGTTCTTGTTACCTATACATATACGTGTAGTTTTTTTGTTTCTTATTTGTGTCCCACCCAAGTTGTGCACATATTGACGAACACCCCCATTTCCTGGGGGAGGGTGTTTTTCCCAACACTTTCATTAGTGGCTGGTTATTAGATCCTTTTCTGCTCCCATTCCTAGATAGCCCAAGTATCTTCGGGCAGACTGTGATGGCCCTAGGTCCATTATTAGCCCAAGAACCTCCGGGCGGGGTTTTTTGGTGGTTATGTCACAGGTGTGTGCGGGCACGATGTTTCCCAAGTATCATCGATATGAGGCCCATGTGTCTTCGAGCATTCCAGTGGATCTTCTAGCCCAGGTGTCTTCCGGAATGGCAGTGGTTGTTCTGACCTATGTGTTTGCAGGAATGGTTATGTGTGACAGTTGTGGCCCAAGTGTGTGCGGGCGGGGTTTGGCAGTGGGACTGCGTGAGGTTGTGGCCCAGGTGTGTGCTAGAGGGTGTGGCAGTGGGACTGTGGTGAGAATGGCGGGATTGGTTCGATGCGTAAGATGTCTTCAATAACCTGTGGGAATGTGTCACGGGGTACCCAAACATCGATGTGCTCTTATTATATACATTACAAGACTTGAGTTATTTAGGGATTGTGCCTTGGTGAGGCTTGGGTGGATAGTTTACCTTGATAGATGTTTGGTTTACACTTTTTTCTCATGGGACTTAGTACGTTCCCCTACATCTGCATGAGAGTCTTTGGTTTTCCCTACTGAGTATACTTGTATGCTCACCCTACGTATATAAAACTTCATTCAAGTTTCCAGGAGGACTTCGGGGATTACGCGGGACCGTACTAGCTCGGACCATTGGGGCAGTTGCAGTAGCTTTTTTCCATTCATTGGGTACATTACCTTTGTAGTCACTCGTACTTTCTGGACATTATTTACATTTGTAACATGCATTGGGAATGGTTGTTGGGTTTACTTTTACTTTCCGCTTTTTGTTGTTGTTGGGATTTACCATTCCATCTCTCGATCTTATTAAAATAAAAAGGGTAATGCCTTCCATTTAGTGTGTGATTCTATACCCTTGGTGCTATTCTCCACTCCGAGACCTATTAAAGGCGTGTTTTGGGGGTCATTATCTCTCCCTTAACTTGAAGAAGGAACGACCTGGAAGTCTACTGACCCTTCCCTCCTTTTGGTGAAGGCGGGTCATGACATAATGGAATCAGAGGCTATGGTTGAGAGATAGGATGGAGTATGGAGTTAGGCACAGTGAGGATTCCATGGGATGTTAGGGCAACAATATTGGGTGACCTTGGTGCATGAATTAGGCCAGGGAAGACCAGCTAGGACACTGGATTTGAAGGCCCACTGTGATCCGATGCAAGGACTTTGGACCTACCGAACGACCAAGGGAGGCCACAAAGATTGAAGGGTAGAGACCCTAGGAAAGGTACATGCATCATAATGACTTATCTTCTAGTGTTCCTGAGGTGTCTTGGGAATTTAAAATACACAAAAAGTTTAATAAGTTTTAAATACAATATTCTGCACTACACGGGCTTAGGCATTCCTTGTTTACCTTGCAGCTACAGCACCTGGAAGGCGACCACGTGTGGTACAAGTGATCGAGGCCCCGGAGACTACCTTGGTCGATCAGCAGAGAGCTAATCGAGAGGAGGAGGACAACCAGTGCCGGAAGACACTTTCGGCCTTCCAACAACAGACCATCGATAAGTATGAGGGAAGCACTTGTGACATGAGAATGGAGAGCTGGCTAGAGGAGATGGTGATAGCCTACGACATGATCCGGGCTCTGCCCGAGTACTGGGTTCCTCTGGCCGTCAGCCAGATGCGGGGAGCGTCACGTCAGTGGTGGCTGCTTTACCTGGGGAAGAGGGGAGAGGCTGAGGTGGCATGGGCTGATTTCGAGACCTAGTTTCGGGTGGAGTTCCTCTCTTTGACGATGAAGGCGGAAATGAGACCGGAGCTACTCTACCTCCAGTAGGGGAGTACGTCAGTGAGGGAGCTATGCATCATGTTCAAGGAACTCCTATGTTTTGCTCCGGACCTCTTTGCTGACGAGGAGTATCGGGCAAGAAGTTTGGAGGAGGCGCTCCGACCCTCCCATGAGTGTGTTGTTACCCCATTTACCATGTCGACATACATGGTGGTCCATAAGAAGGACAATGTGGTGGAGAGTATTCACACTCTAGGAGGTGTCTCAAGAGAGGGGATCTATCTAGGACCATCGAAGCGGAAGGCCATTAGTACCTGACCTCCAGCGTCAGGACCCTCCAAGTTCCGACAAGCAGGGAGTTGGCCGCAGCAGTTTCAGTTTCGATCCCATGGTCCTCACCCTTTTACTTTGGGCCCAAGACCGCAATGCTTCGTCTGTGGTAGCCATGGACAAATCCGGATTTAGTGCCCAGACTAGGAACAATACGATGGTGGCGGACAGCCCCAACACCCCTCCAAGCAGCGGCTTCCAGCCAGGCCTTTACTGCAGTAGTAGCAGGGACAGCGAGCTCCCGCTCCACTGGGGGCCTACATTGGAGGCGGATGCCGACCTCAGGGTGCTACTCAGGGACCTCGACCGGGGCATGGTCAGGGAGGTGGGCGACAGCCGAGGGACATAGGAACTGGTCGTGGAAAACTACACGTCACATAGGCAGTAGTTCTAGCAGGGATTTATGTTGTTCGGGGTACGATCAATTTTTTCAGTACCCTTTCATTGGCCTTGTATGATACTTGAGCTTCACACTACTTTGTTTCACCCAGTCTAGCCCATGCCTTGGGTCTAGATGACGAGAGACTTCCAGTGCCCCTAGTGCTAAGCACACCAGTCGGAGTTCAGACCAATTTGTTATTTGTTTTTCGAGGATGCAGACTGATGATAGGGCCACAACAGTCGGTTAGGGATCGTCTTCTGCTATAGATACAGCCATACGATGTCATCCTAGGCATCAAATAGCTATTCTATGTGTGTGTCGTCATCGACTGCTTCTGGTGAAGGGTTGTGTTCTCATACATGGGCAACCAGCGTGTTACCTTCACCGGTGAGCAGAGAGATCAGATGGGAAGTAGGCAAGAGGAACCCATCCTCTCCTTGTTAGCCGAGCTGTCAGTTGAGTCAGTAGATGCTGAGATAGTGGAGGTTCTAGAGATCATCTATGAGTTTATGGACATCGTCCCTGATGAGGTGACGACTCTACCCCCTTGACGTGATATTGAGTTCGGGATAGACCTGTAGCCCAGTGCTCGTCAAATTTCGAAGGCTCCTTACCGGATGGCACCTTCAGAGATATGGGAGTTGTGGATTTAGATTGACGATCTTATGAAGAGGGGTTATTTTTTGCCGAGTGCTTCACCATGGGGTGCTCTAGTCTTGTTCTAAAAGAAGGAATGTGGTGGTATTATGTTGTGAATAGACTATAGGAGGCTGAACCAGGTGACGATCAAGAATCGCTATCCTCTTCTGAGGATAGACGATCTTTTTGACCAGCTGAAAGGGGCAGGATGGTTCTAAAAGATCAACCTACGGTCTATGTACCACTAGCTGAGATTGAAGGAGTGTGACATCCCAAAGATGGCTTTCAGGTGTAGATATGGACACATTGAGTTCGTAGTCATGCCCTTCAGTGTTA
Source organism: Viscum album (assembly GCA_963277665.1). NCBI lineage: Eukaryota > Viridiplantae > Streptophyta > Magnoliopsida > Santalales > Viscaceae > Viscum > Viscum album. Next base: position 1,720,993,260 of record OY728130.1, read on the forward strand.
CGAACGCCCTCGCTATGTTTATGGGGCTTATGAACCCCATCTTCTTAGAGTACTTGGATCAGTTAGTAGTTTTGTTCCTCGACGACATCCTGATCTCTTTGAGATCAAAGAAAGACCATGTGGAGCACCTGAGCATGGTTTTGGAGGTCCTCTGACATCATCAGCTCTATGGGAAGTTGTCTAAATGAAAATTATGGACATGAGAAGTGCACTTCCTCGGGCACATGGTGTCCGAGCAGGGGGTAGCGGTGGAACCATCAAAGGTTGAGGCAGTTGTTTCTTGGGCAGCACCCAAGTATGTGGCAGAGGTCCATAGTTTTCTTTGGGCTAGCGGTTTACTATCGGAGGTTCGTACCCAACTTCTCCCAAGTAGAATCCCCTTTGACATCCCTGACCAAGAAAGACCAGGTCTTTGTGTGGAGTGAGCAGTGCAAGTCAGCCTTCAGCTATCTGAAGGAGAAGTTGGTTAGTGCCCCAGTGCTGAGATTAATAAAAGAAGGGGCAGCGTATGAGGTGTTCTGTGATGCTTCAGGACAAGGCCTGAGATGCGTGTTGATTCAGAGACATGGGGTGATCTCTTATGGGTCTCGGAAGCTACACCCTCATGAGAGTAATTATGCCACCCACAACCTAGAGCTACCAACAGTCGTTTTTGAACTAAATCTATGGCGACACTACCTCATCAGAGAATGATTTGTGGTCTTCACAGATCACAAAATCTTGAGGTATATCTTCTCCCAGCGGGACTTGAACATGCAACAGTGGAGGTGGATGGAGTTCCTCCAGGATTACGACTTCGACATTTCCTACACTTCAGGGAAGGGGAATGTAGTGGTCGATTCCCAGAGAAGGAGGATGTAGAAGGATGCGGTCCGAGAGTCGGCAGAGGCTTGGAAGGCTATGGGGGAGTTGGCTTCTTTACACTTGGATGTGAGGATGGATAGCGGTAGAGGTTTACTGTATTAGATGAAAATGCAGTCTTCTTTGTTGCAGCAAGTGGAGGAGTCTCAGTTGGGAGACCCAAGTGCGAAGTGATGCTTGACTAGGTTGACCAATGGAATGCTCCTGAAGGGCGGACAAAGAATGGTCAGAACTAGATGCTTTTCCATGGAAGGTTGTTTGTTCCAGAAGTGATGTGCGGCAAGGTTCTTAGTGAGTTCCTCAACTCACCCCTGGCAGTACACCCAAGAGTTTCCAAAATGTACTAGGGACGGAAGAGACAGTTTTGGTGGCCCGGAGTGAAGCGAGCAGTGGCAGATTTTGTGTCTAAGTGCTTAGTGTGTCAGCAAGTGAAGGCTGAACACCGAGTTCTAGGTGTCCTACTGCCATCTCTAGATGTCCCCGAGTGGAAGTGGGGTGACATCTTGATGGATTTCGTCATGGGACTACACAAGGTCCAAGGGGGATAGGACGCCATCTAGGTTGTAGTGGACTAGTTGACGAAATCAGATCACTTTCTGGCAATCAGGGAGTCGAGTGCAGTGGATGCTTTGGCACGAAGTTACGTCGATGAGGTGGTGAAATTGCATGGAGTTTCGAGGTCTACAGTCTCAGGTAGGGATGCACGGTTTACCTCGCGAGTCTGGAGAGGATTTCAGCATGCTTTTGGCACCCAGTTGCATCTTAACATTGCTTTTAATCCCCATTCAGATGGAAAGACAGAGCGCACTGTCACGACCCGCCCTCGGGGTCCGTGCCGTGACTACCCCAAGCCCGCCTTCCATAGGCCAGGGGCTGGCGACTAGCACCAAGGCGTAAATCCCGGTAAAAAGGGAAGGCATTGCCTTTGAAAAGTAAACACACACCACAGAGTAAACAAGCGGAAAGTAAATACTAAACAAAGCAGAGTACGACTGAAAGTGAGGAAAGGTAAATGGGCCAGAATACAAACCCAAACTGAAAGTAAAGTACAACTCGAAAGGGAAAACAGAAACTGAAAAGTAAAAGCCGCTACTCCGAGCTGTCCACTGGAAATCCCACCTGAAGGGTGGGTACAGATAGCTCCTCTGCTCCACGGGTCCCGTCGTCCGCTCCGTGCACGTCCCGCCCAGTGGTCCACCTCCGGGTACCGTCCCGCTCTACAAGCCTCAGCTAAGGTCAACGCTGTCCGTCGTCTGCAACCAACACAATGTAGTGCGGGCGAAGCCCGTGCAGGGGTGAGTATAAGCTACTCAGTAGGGACCCCGAGACCCCTGAAGGTCTCTCAAATCCACAAAGGATAAACCACGAAGAAAAGTACAATCACGAAGTAACAACCGACACTGCTTAGGTATATGCCCATTCATATACCTAAGTCATCAATTAAAATACGCTCCAACCTCCGAGCCCAAGTACAACTCAGTCCACGCAGGAAAGTATACGTATTCCACATAGGAAAGCAAAACATAATCCACACAGGATTGCACAACACAATCCACACAGGAAAACAACAGGATTCAGCTCACACAGGTATACTTCTTCAAGGACGATAAAGATGATCACTGATCCATCTAAGTCGTCGGACCCACGAAGGATCGATAGGTAACTAACCCCCGCAATGACCCACACAGGATCGGGCCCACACAGGACATGTAGGCGCTGGCTCACACAGAACCGCTGAGCGCAAGGACCCACACAGGATCGGGCCCACACAGGACCTGTAGCACTGATCCACGTAGGATCACTGAGTGCTGTAGTCGTCGTCGTCGAATCCACACAGGATCTCTGTACTGTCGTCGTCGAATCCACACAGGATCTCTGTACTGTCGTCGTCGCAGTCACAGTAGCAGTCGTAGCAGTAGAACAGTCGCAGCCAGCACTAGGGTTCCCGCACATAGCAAGCTCGTTCGGAGGGTCCGCTCCACGAGCCGAGAGGCTGATACATCAACTGTCACGAAGACCGAAGTTGATGTATCCAAAAGTTCCGTATCATCAACAGGAACTCAACGCAACAGACGGCGCGTCGAACGGACGCCCGGTCTGAGAGTTATTGGCATTTTCGTCTCCGGGGCCCGGTTGGTTTTTTAAGGCAAAACCAACCCGACCGTACCCCACCTGCGTCCAAACCTCGGGCGGAGTATGCCAAAAGATCTGTCTCACTAAAAGGAACACAACGTGACTGACGGCGCGTCAATCGGACGTTCGTAGCTCAAGATATGAGCGTTTCCGCTCCGAAGGCCCGGTTGGTTTCGTGAACGAACCAACCCGGCCGAACTCAAAGTCAACCGAAACCTTGAGTGCGATATATCGAAACGACCGTCTCGATCCAAGGATCGTGTTGCCGCAGACGGTTCGTCATTCGGAGGTCCGAGGCTCAAGTTATGGGCCAAAAACCAATTCTGGTTCGAAACGGGGGGGTCCGGGTCCGGGCCGACCCGGCCCGACCCCCCCTGGGGCGGCGCGGTGGCGGCGGGCGGCGGCGCAGCGGCGCGGGGAGCCGCGGCGGCCTGGCGCCGCGAGGAGGCTGCGCACGCGGGGGGCTAAGCCCCTGCTTTTCAACTGGCGGCGCGGCATAGCCGCGCCGTTTTTTTAAAAAAAACGCCCCCCGCCACGTGGGGGGGCTTGCTGGAACGGAACCGGGGGGCCGGCTGCCCCCCCTCCTTCAAAAAAAAATCACCCCCCTCTTTAAGAGCGGGGTTTTTATTAGGTGGCCGGGGGATTAATTTCCCCCGGTTTTAAAGCCTTCCGGCCGGCCAGCTGGCCGGCCGGTTTTCTCAAACGAGACCGGAAATTCCGGTCCCCCCTTCGGCTTCCGACGCCGGCGGCCCGGCCGTCGGTCTTCTCTTCCGCCGCGACCCGGAACCGGCCGCGGTCTCCTCGTCCCGCCGCGGCCCGGAACCGGCCGCGGCGTTCGTCATCCGGCGCGGTGCGACGGCACCGCACCCCTTCGCCGTGCTTTGATTCTTTTCAACGCGGCGCGACGACGTCACGTTCTTGAAGTTTCTACCCCGGCGTGGTGCGATGGCGCCGCGTAAAAATAAACGTACGGTAATCCGCGTGGTGCGACGGCACCACGCCACTTTGCTTCCACCGCAAGAATTAAACAAGAACGATGGAGGGGGGGTTCGGCCGTGTTCGTGCGGTCCGGCCCCCCTCGCGTTAACTATAACACTTAAATAAATTATTTCAAAGCCTCACGTAGACATGCGATCCACGAGCAAGAAATGGAATAATTAAAGAATTAAACAACAACCCCTACCTTGATATAAGGTTCGAAGATTGAGAACGTTCCGCGGAAGACGACGTCGCGGAGGTCGGGCGTCGCGGTCGTCGTTCGTCAAATCCGTTGACGAAGAGTTATGCCCGAAGAGATACGTCGTTGGCGAATCTTCGTATGCCGACGAAGAAGGTCCGAGGAGGGTGCGGCATTCCCTCTTGTTGACACCGAGGACGAAGAAGAGAGGCGTCGTTCTTCGTCAGAGTTTGGGCGTTCTTCGTTCTTCGTCAGAGCTTGAAGATGAAGAAGAAGGTCTCCAAAAGCTCTCAAGGAGACAAACAAACAACCCATAATAAAATAAGATAACATCTTATTTTATTATTACAAAACACACAAGAATTTCAAAAGTTGAAATTCAAAAAGGCTTAACTCCCAAAATTAATTAAGTAACTTAAGTCAATTAATTAGGGGTTAAGTATGTTGAGAGAATTTGAAAAGATTAGGGATTCGTGTGGGCCCCACCACACTTAATCCTCCCAAGGGAGGTTAAGTGGGTGTGGGTCCCACTTCCAACCTCCTTTGATAGGTTTTAACTAGTTATAATAAAATTGTTCTTCACAATTTTATTTAACTCAAACTAAAAAACCCCAAAAATTAACTTTCAACCCGCAACAAACGCAACTCCCGAAAAGGTCTCTTTAAGCGAATATCGGCGCTGCGAGTTCATCGGTGCCCTCAGATTTCAATTCCGAGCACCGGATCAAAAGTTAGGAATTTCCGCTCGTTTGTTCACTGAACGTACCCGAGCCAAACTTCGGAAAATAATTCCGGGCACTCCGGGCCTCGGAATCAGGTGCTGTCTGAAACCGCGCTCTTGTAAAATTCTAAAGAAAATTAAGAAAAAATTTCCCTTGAATTTTACGGGTCTTTACATTACTCCCACCTCAGGGCTTTACTTCCCCGTAAAGATACATCAAAAACTAGGGAAACAAATGAGGGTATTGAGAACGCATCTGAGCCTCCCGCTCCCATGTGCTCTCCTGGAGATTCCCGTGCTGCCATCTGATGCGCACAAGAGGAATCGATCGCCCACGCAGGACCCTCTCCTGTCGATCCTCTATCTCCACCGGGACCTCCGTAAAGGTCGACCCATCGTCAACTTCAAGCTCCCCATGATCAATGATGTGCGTCGGGTCGTGCACGTATCTCCTCAGCTGGGATACGTGGAAGACGTCGTGCACCCGGTGCAACTGAGGTGGTAGAGCCAGGCGATAAGCCACCTCGCCAATCCTGCAGAGAATCTGGAAAGGTCTGATGAAGCGCGGAGATAACTTGCCGCCTCGGCCAAATATCTGAATACCACGTCGAGGTGAGACCCGCAAGAAGACGTGGTCGCCATCCTCGAACTCCAGTGGCCTCCGCCTCCTGTCAGCGTATGACTTCTGCCGGCTCTGAGCTGTCCTCATCCGCTCCTGGATGACCTGGACCTTCTCTGTCGTGGCCTGGACCATCTCCGGTCCCACCAGTGCTGACTCTCCGGGGTCTGTCCAGCACAAAGGAGATCTACAAGGTCAGCCGTACAATGCCTCGTACGGTGCCATCCCGATGGTGGAGTGGTAGCTGTTGTTGTACGCGAACTCCACCAAGGGTAGGTGGTCTTCCCAGCTACGACCAAAGTCGAGGACACATGCGCGGAGCATGTCCTCGAGAGTCTGAATGGTCCTCTCCGTCTGACCATCCGTCTGAGGGTGAAAGGCTGTGCTAAGACGTAGCTGCATCCCGAACGCCTCCGGTAACACCTTCCAAAGCCGGGAAGTAAAGCGGGCATCTCGATCGGAAACGATAGATGATGGCACGCCGTGGAGCCGCACAATCTCCTGAACGTAGAGACGTCCCAAGCTCTCCACTGAGCCCTACTCTCTGATGGGTAAGAAGTGTGCTGACTTGGTGAGTCGGTCAACAATCACCCAGATGGAGTCGTGACCTCTGGAAGTGCGTGGAAGTCCAGTCACGAAGTCCATAGATATGCCGTCCCACTTCCACTCCGGAACCTCCAAGGGCTGTACCAAGCCTGCTGGTACCTGATGCTCTGCCTTCACCTGCTGACAGGTGAGGCATCGAGAAACGAACTCTGCTACAGCCTTCTTCATGCCCGGCCACCAGTGCTGTCGTCTGAGGTCCTGGTACATCTTCGCCACTCCAGGATGTACCGCCAAAGGAGAAGTGTGAAACTCTCTCATCACTTCCTCTCGCAAAGCTACTGGTACCATGGTACGTCCTCTGAAAAGGATGTCGTGCTCTGCTCCAAGGGAGAAACCATCAGGTGCCTTTCCTGAGGATATCTGTGCACGCCGTGTCTCACAGTCAGCGTCCCCGCGCTGTGCCTCCCTGACTCACTGCAGTAGTGGAGGAGTGACTGTGAGAGACTGAAGAAAGGCTGCTCCATCTCTATCCACGAAGGATATCTGCAAAGAGGCTAGCTGCTCCGTCGCCTCCTCAAGTAGCTGAATGCCCGTCCTCCTGCTGAGGGCATCGGCTACTACATTCCCCTTCCCAGGAGTATAGACTATCTCAAAGTCATAGTCCTGGAGGAACTCGAGCCAACGTCGCTGTCTCAGGTTTAGGTCCTTCTGCGAGAAGATATAACTGAGACTCTGATGATCGGAAAAAACTGTAAAGCGCTCGCCCATCAGATAGTGTCGCCATGTCTTCAGAGCGAAGACCACTGCTGCTAACTCCAGGTCATGGGTAGAGTAGTTCTGCTCATGCGGCCTCAACTGTCGTGATCCATAGGCGATCACTGCCCGCTCCTGCATCAGAACACATCCGAGTCCGGTCCCTGATGCATCGCAGTAGACTACGTACCCTACTCCCTCCTAAGGCAACCTCAAGATAGGTGGGCTAGTCAATCTTTGTCTCAGCTCCTGGAAGCTCTGCTGACATCTGTCTGACCACACGAAGGGTTTCCCCTTCTTCGTCAAAGCTGTGAGTGGTGCCGCAACTCTGGAGAAGTTCGGCACAAATCTCCGATAGTATCCAGCTAGTCCCAAGAAACTCCGAACCTCAGTCACGCTCCTGGGTGGCTCCCATGCTAACACAGCCTCAATCTTCGCGGGATCCACAGCAACTCCCGCCTCAGAGATAACGTGTCCCAAAAAGTGGACCTCACGTATCCAGAACTGGCACTTCGAAAGCTTACCATAAAGCTTGTGCTCTCGGAGTGTGTCAAGAACAACTCGCAAGTGATAGGAGTGCTCCTCCTCTGTCGTAGAGTAAATCAGAATGTCGTCGATGAAGACCACGACAAACCGATCGAGGTATGGCTGAAAGATCCTGTTCATGAGAGGCATGAACACTGCTGGAGCATTGGTTACGCCGAAAGGCATAACCAAGAACTCATAGTGGCCATACCGACATCTGAAGGCCGTCTTCTGCACATCCTCGTCTCTGACTCTGAGCTGATGATAGCCTGACCTGAGGTCTATTTTCGAGAACCACCGTGCTCCCTTGAGCTGATCAAAGAGGTCATCAATCCTCGGTAGCAGATACTTGTTCCTCATTGTCACCTGGTTCAGGCGACGATAGTCAACACAAAGTCGCAAGCTCCCGTCCGCCTTCTTGGCGAAAAATATCGGGGAAGCCCAGGGTGAAACACTGGGTCGGATGAACCCCTTGCCCTGCAAGTCCTCCAACTGTACCCGTAGCTCTCGAAGCTCGGCGGGGGCCATCCGATATGCTGGAGTGGATATCGGGGCTGTCCCGGGGTACAAGTCAATATAAAAGTCTACCTCTCTGCGAGGAGGTAGCCCTGGAACATCGTCGGGAAAAACGTCCGCAATCTGATCCACCACTGCAGGAAAACCAGGACTCCGCACGTCCCCTACTCCAAGGATAAGGCTAGCCAACTGATGAGTGATGGGCTGTCCTCTCCTCCGCGGAAGTCCATCCTGTGCTGCTAAGGCTCCCTTCTCGCCGGTGAAGGTGAACCTGCTTCGTCGGTGCGTACACATCGCACCTTGCGCCTAAAACAGTCAATCTGTGCATGGACCGTAGATAGCCAATCCATGCCCAAGATGACGTCGTAAGGCCTCGACGCTGCTACAAGAAGATCCCAGCCGAAGCTCTCGCCTCCTAGAGTAAGCTCACACTGCCGGCACCAGTGCGTAATCGTCGAGTCTGCTCCCGTAGGAGTCTTTAGCCGTAAGGATCGAGCCAACGGCTCTGTCGGAATCTCCGAGCTCCGAACAAGGGCAGCGGCTATGAAAGAATGACTCGCTCCTGTGTCTATAAGAACTGCAGCAAGGGTGGAATAGACACAAATAGTACCTCGAATCATCTCTGGTGCGCCGTGGTCGTAGGCCTCTGCTGCCTGGAGCTGTGCCTGTCGCTGCCCGCCAGCTCCCTGTGGTCGGGGTGGACCTCCTGGTGGTGGTGGTGGTAGAGCCTCAAAGCGTCGGCCACCACCATCTGCTCGTCCAGCTCCTCTGCCTCGTCCGCCTCCTCCCTGCGGACCGCCACGGTCGACCCTCTGCCTCTGCCTCGGTGGTCCATCAACTGACTACTGCTCCTCGGCACGGCGGGTAGGGCAGTCACGAGCCATGTGGCCCTGCCCGCCGCACGAGTAGCACTGTCTGCCTCTCGTAAGACTGGCTCCGCGCTGTGTGCCCCGTACTGCTGAGCCAGTGCCCTGAGATCATCTGCCCGAATGTCTGGTCTGTCTGGTCCCCTGAGTCATCCGTCGACTGCCTGCTGCGGATGACTCTGCCACGTGCCGCCCTGCGGTGGGTCGCTGTGCTGGTGTAGTCTCAGCAAGGAAGCTCTCGATCAGAAGGGCCCGCTCCAGTACTCCTGTCTGAGTCGGTATGCTGAGGGAGATCATCGATGCCCTGATCTCGTGTCTCAAACCCTGCTCGAAGGTCCGGGCCCAGAAGAATGGGTCCCGTACCATGTCGGTCGAGTAGCGCGAGAGATTGGTAAATCTCACCGAGTACTGAGCGACCGTCATGCTGCCCTGCCGCAGCTGTAGAAGCTCCTGGATACGCACCGCACGAAGGGTGGCTGGGACGAACTCCGAGCGGAAGAGGCTCTCAACGTCCGTCCAAAGTAGAGATGCCTCATCGTGCACCTGGAGCATCAAGCTCCACCATCGTCCTGCTGCTGCGTGTAGTAGGCTCGCAGCGAGGATCACCATGAGGTCTGCTGGTGTCCTCACTAGCCTAAACACTCGAACCACTGCCTCCAGCCAGTTCTCTGTTGCCTGGGGATCCGTCTCCTCGTGAAACCTGGGCGGTCGCTGTCGCTGAAACTCATGCAGTGCGCTGAGGCGACGTGCATCGTCAGCGGCTGCTGCTGGAAGCATCGGGGAATCGGCGGGTAATGCTACCGCCGGTGCCACTACTGGAAAAGGGCCCTGCACCGAGGCCTCGTCGCTCGGTGGGCTGTCGTCTCGCTTGACTCTCGGAACCCTAGCTGGCTGCCGTCGTGGGGCCATCCTGAAAAGGAAACAGGTGCGCCACGGTCAGAACAGTATACCTGGTGAGCTGATATAAGTAGTCACAAAGAAAACTTTGAAACACACACGCAATCAATGTTTTCGTGCATTAAGTCGGAAATCAGAACTCAGGGTCCTGGTGTACGGATACGTCGGCCGCCGCACCAACACTGGACTCCCTGGACTGATATCCACACTCAATACGCTAAACATTATTGCTTCACATAGAAAAGATCAGAGTTCGCGGTAGAACCGAACTCCTCTGATACCAATTTGTCACGACCCGCCCTCGGGGTCCGTGCCGTGACTACCCCAAGCCCGCCTTCCATAGGCCAGGGGCTGGCGACTAGCACCAAGGCGTAAATCCCGGTAAAAAGGGAAGGCATTGCCTTTGAAAAGTAAACACACACCACAGAGTAAACAAGCGGAAAGTAAATACTAAACAAAGCAGAGTACGACTGAAAGTGCGGAAAGGTAAATGGGCCAGAATACAAACCCAAACTGAAAGTAAAGTACAACTCGAAAGGGAAAACAGCAACTGAAAAGTAAAAGCCGCTACTCCGAGATGTCCACTGGAAATCCCACCTGAAGGGTGGGTACAGATAGCTCCTCTGCTCCACGGGTCCCGTCGTCCGCTCCGTGCACGTCCCGCCCAGTGGTCCACCTCCGGGTACCGTCCCGCTCTACAAGCCTCAGCTAAGGTCAACGCTGTCCGTCGTCTGCAACCAACACAACGTAGTGCGGGCAAAGCCCGTGCAGGGGTGAGTATAAGCTACTCAGTAGGGACCCCGAGACCCCTGAAGGTCTCTCAAATCCACAAAGGATAAACCACGAAGAAAAGTACAATCACGAAGTAACAACCGACACTGCTTAGGTATATGCCCATACATATACCTAAGTCATCAATTAAAATACGCTCCAACCTCCGAGCCCAAGTACAACTCAGTCCACGCAGGAAAGTATACGTATTCCACATAGGAAAGCAAAACATAATCCACACAGGATTGCACAACAGAATCCACACAGGAAAACAACAGGATTCAGCTCACACAGGTATACTTCTTCAAGGACGATAAAGATGATCACTGATCCATCTAAGTCGTCGGACCCATGAAGGATCGATAGGTAACTAACCCCCGCAATGACCCACACAGGATCGGGCCCACACAGGACCTGTAGGCTCTGGCTCACACAGAACCGCTGAGCGCAAGGACCCACACAGGATCGGGCCCACACAGGACCTGTAGCACTGATCCACGTAGGATCGCTGAGTGCTGTAGTCGTCGTCGTCGAATCCACACAGGATCTCTGTACTGTCGTCGTCGAATCCACACAGGATCTCTGTACTGTCGTCGTCGCAGTCACAGTAGCAGTCGTAGCAGTAGAACAGTCGCAGCCAGCACTAGGGTTCCCGCACATAGCAAGCTCGTTCGGAGGGTCCGCTCCACGAGCCGAGAGGCTGATACATCAACTGTCACGAAGACCGAAGTTGATGTATCCAAAAGTTCCGTATCGTCAACAGGAACTCAACGCAACAGACGGCGCGTCGAACGGACGCCCGGTCTGAGAGTTATTGGCATTTTCGTCTCCGGGGCCCGGTTGGTTTTTTAAGGCAAAACCAACCCGACCGTACTCCACCTGCGTCCAAACCTCGGGCGGAGTATGCCAAAAGATCCGTCTCACTAAGAGGAACACAACGCGACTGACGGCGCGTCAATCAGACGTTCGTAGCTCAAGATATGAGTGTTTCCGCTCCGAAGGCCCGGTTGGTTTCGTGAACGAACCAACCCGGCCGAACTCAAAGTTAACCGAAACCTTGAGTTTGATATATCGAAACGACCGTCTCGATCCAAGGATCGCGTTGCCGCAGACGGTTCGTCATTCGGAGGTCTGAGGTTCAAGTTATGGGCCAAAAACCAATTCTGGTTCGAAACGGGGGGGGTCCGGGTCCGGGCCGACCCGGCCCGACCCCCCCTGGGGCGGCGGGCGGCGGCGCGGCGGCGCGGGGAGCCGCGGAGGCCTAGCGCCGCGAGGAGGTTGCGCACGCGGGGGGCTAAGCCCCCACTTTTCAACTGGCTGCGCGGCATAGCCGCGCCGTTTTTTTAAAAAAAACGCCCCCCGCCACGTGGGGGGGCTTGCTGGAACGGAACCGGGGGGCCGACTGCCCCCCCTCCTTCAAAAAAAACCGCCCCCCTCTTTAAGAGGGGGGTTTTTATTAGGTGTCCGGGGGATTAATTTCCCCCGGTTTTAAAGCCTTCCGGCCGGCCAGCTGGCCGGCCGGTTTTCTCAAACGGGACAGGAAATTCCGGTCCCCCCTTCGGCTTCCGACGCCGGCGGCCCGGCCGCCGGTCTTCTCTTCCGCCGCGGCCCAGAACCGGCCGCGGTCTCCTCGTCCCGCCGCGGCCCGGAACCGGCCGCGGCGTTCGTCATCCGGCGCGGTGCGACGGCACCGCGCCCCTTCGCCGTGCTTTGATTCTTTTCAACGCGGCGCGACAGCGTCGCGTTCTTGAAGTTTCTACCCCGGCGTGGCGCGACGGCGCCGCGTAAAAATAAACGTACGGTAATCCGTGTGGTGCGACGGCACCACGCCACTTTTCTTCCACCGCAATAATTAAACAAGAACGATGGAGGGGGGGTTCGGCCGTGTTCGTGCGGTCCGGCCCCCCTCGCGTTAACTATAACACTTAAATAAATTATTTCAAAGCCTCACGTAGGCATGCGATCCACGAGCAAGAAATGGAATAATTAAAGAATTAAACAACAACCCCTACCTTGATATAAGGTTCGAAGATTGAGAACGTTCCGCGGAAGACGACGTCGCGGAGGTCGGGCGTCGCGGTCGTCGTTCGTCAAATCCGTTGACGAAGAGTTATGCCCGAAGAGATACGTCGTTGGCGAATCTTCGTATGCCGACGAAGAAGGTCCGAGGAGGGTGCGGCGTTCCCTCTTGTTGACACCAAGGACGAAGAAGAGAGGCGTCGTTCTTCGTCGGAGTTTGGGCGTTCTTCGTTCTTCGTCAGAGCTTGAAGATGAAGAAGAAGCTCTCCAAAAGCTCTCAAGGAGACAAACAAACAACCCATAATAAAATAAGATAACATATTATTTTATTATTACAAAACACACAAGAATTTCAAAAGTTGAAATTCAAAAAGCCTTAACTCCCAAAATTAATTAAGTAACTTAAGTCAATTAATTAGGGGTTAAGTATGTTGAGAGAATTTGAAAAGATTAGGGATTCGTGTGGGCCCCACCACACTTAATCCTCCCAAGGGAGGTTAAGTGGGTGTGGGTCCCACTTCCAACCTCTTTTGATAGGTTTTAACTAGTTATAATAAAATTGTTCTTCACAATTTTATTTAACTCAAACTAAAAAACCCCAAAACTTAACTTTCAACCCGCAACAAACGCAACTCCCGAAAAGGTCTCTTTAAGCGAATATCGGCGCTGCGAGTTCATCGGTGCCCTTGGATTTCAATTCCGAGCACCGGATCAAAAGTTAGGAATTTCCGCTCGTTCGTTCACTGAACGTACCCGAGCCAAACTTCGGAAAATAATTCCGGGCACTCCGGGCCTCGGAATCAGGTGCCGTCTGAAACCGCGCTCTTGTAAAATTCTAAAGAAAATTAAGAAAAAAATTTCCCTTGAATTTTACGGGTCTTTACACGCACCATCCAGACCTTGAAGGATATGCTCCGGGTGTGTGTTCTAGACCTAGGAGGATCATGGGTGCAACAATTGCCTCTGGTAGAGTTCTCCTACAATAATAGTCATCACTCTACCATTGGCAAGGCCCCTTTTGAGGCCTTATATGGGAGGCCATGCCGCTCACCTATGTGTTGGACCAAAGTCAGAGAGGCAGGCATCCTTGGCCCAGAGGTGGTGTAGACCATGCCAGAGAATGTTCAGCTCATACAGGAAAGGATGAAGGCAGCCCAGGACCGACATAAGTCATACGCTGATACCAGGAGGAGGCCCTTGGTGTTTGAGGTTGGGGACCACATGTTCTTGAAGATCTCCCCTCGGCGTGGACAACGAAGGTTCGGAAAGGGGAGTAAGCTTTCTCCCAGGTTCATCGGGCCCTTCGAAGTGTTGCGGCGGGTCGGCGAAGTGTCTTATCAGCTAGCGTTACCATCACCGCTACTGAGGATACATGATGTATTAAATGTGTCCCAGCTCCATCGGTATCTGCACAATGATTCACACGTCCTCGGTTGGGGAGAGATGGACATCGAGGATGACATGACTTTTGTGGAGAGACCCGTGATGATCGAGGATCTCACGGAGAAGATGCTTCGTGGGTGAATCATTCCTTTGGTTAGTGTGTTATGGAGACATGGTGGGATTGAGGAGAGTACGTGGGAGAGGGAAGCACATATGTGTTCCCATTACCTAGAGTTGTTTTGATTTTTGTACTGTTCAGTTTATAGCTGTTGTGGTGGAACATATTACCTTGTTGGCTATGAAATACTAGTTTTCTTTCCTCTGAATGTCTGAAAAGACTTGACTATAGGGAGGAGATAATCCGACCCCTAATCAAGACGGATTATGGTGGATGCGATTAATCCCATGCAGGCGATTCAGTTCCACCCAATGCGGATAATATCTTGACATGGCGGAGGAGAATCCCCAACCCATATGTATGGGATGTTTGACCTGGTATGTTGCTTGGTTCTTGATAGTAAGGCATTATTAGTTAAAAATGAGGTCCACTCTTGAGAGGTATCTTTCGAGGTGGTTGTTCGGACCCGCCCTTTCCTTCTGGGTTGTTTAAATTCTTAAGTGTGAGAATGGTTTGAGAGGTATCTGATGTGATGACCCAGACTCTCAGGGTCTTTTCCATTGCCAAAAATCCTGATCCTAAAGGGGTAGCATCTCGGCGTAAGGCCGATCGGCGCGACCGATCGGCAAGACCGATTGGCACGACTGGTCGGTTAGACCGATCAGCGTCACCCAGCTATGTCAGGGTTTTTCCAGTCACGCTCCTTTGGCACAAATTTGGTTTTTAACCCTATTATTACCCGTTTTATAGCCCGGTAAAGCCCATAAATGTTTTGATTAAATATTTAATGAAATAACATGATGTGTGTGTCAGTTTAGACCCCTTTAATAATGTGTGGGGCCACTTGATCAACCCATGACCCCCACTCTTTACGCGGTTTCATGTTCTTATCTCCGCCATCCCCGACCCTTATAAACTAAAGGGTTAGCCGTGGTTTCTTCTATTCTAGATCACCGCTGGGAGTACCCTTAATTCACGAATATCTTTTAGTTCAGGAGAGCTGCATCGCTATACGTGAAGTTCCTCACCCAGCCTTACTGTCGATCGTTGATAACAAGTAGGGAATTTCTCCTTCATCTCTCCCTTTTTGTGGATCATGCGGGGTGGGCATGATTTTGTTTCTATAGAATTGGATAAACACAAACCTTAATGAAGATAATGAATGAACTCTAACCAAGGGGGAGGGCCATGATCAATGATGCTACTATATTTTATGATCATCTATAATTATATGATTTCTGAATTTTGATGGCTTAAACCTACTGAAAATAATGGCCGTTGGTTGTATTTCTCTGTGTACTAATGAACCCCTTGTGATGTTTTAAATGGATTGTTTTGTAGTTTATAACTCCAAATATGAAAATTAAATTGGTTAATTAATTACATTAGGCTAAGAAAATTGAAAGCACCAGGATCAATTCCATTCTGTGA
This sequence comes from Viscum album, assembly GCA_963277665.1. Classification (NCBI taxonomy): domain Eukaryota; kingdom Viridiplantae; phylum Streptophyta; class Magnoliopsida; order Santalales; family Viscaceae; genus Viscum; species Viscum album. The sequence continues at coordinate 1,721,008,596 of OY728130.1, forward strand.
TAACCCCGGTTAATACACGCGGAAATTGGAATCATGGAGTGTGTTAAATCTTATAAATCAAAAAAAATCGGCATGGGTCTGCTTTTCTTGGTGGTAGTGGTTTGATTTTTCTTCCTTTATGGGCCATTTTCTGGGTGATGTGGATTGGTATGGGATCCCCTGTTATTATAGTCTCGGTGGTTGTGAGAATTGGGGATGGGATCCCCTATGTTATGCTTTCAGTTGTTGTGAAATTTTAGACCGAGAGGTTACCTTGTTTATATCACGAATTGGGGTGGGATCCTCTATTGACAAGAAACCATATGGGGAGACATGGGGTAGTGTCTCAGGGTTTTTCTTTGGTTCCAGTACTTCGAGGAATCTCACATATCCTATTGTTGATATGACTTTACAAGAGAACTGGGTTTGAATGTTGTAGTTGATGCTTGATGTTTGGCTGGATCATTTTCCCATGGATTGTTCTTATGGTGTTAGTTGCGCAGTAGTTGCAGAAAATTCATATAGGCATTATTACTAAACATGTAATCTAGGATGGGACAAATGGGTTTTGTTTTTGCATGGATTGTGACTTGGACGTAGTGTTGTTTGTGTTCTTTAGGCGGGCTGAAGAAAAAACCTAAACTTTGGGTGAGTGGTTGTTACCTATACATATACTTGTAGTTGTTTGTTTCTTATTCTCTCCCCACCCAAGTTGAACACTTAGTGCCGAACACCCCCCATTTCATGGGGGAGGGTGTTTTTCCCAACACTCCAATCAGTGGCTGGTTATTATCTCCTTTGCTGCTCCCTTTCTCGGATAGCCCATGTATCTTCGGGCAGGCTGTGATGGCCTGAGGTACATTATTAGCCCAAGAACCATCGGGTGGGGTTTTGTGGTGGTTATGGCCCAGGTGTGTGTGGGAAGGTAGTTTCCCAAGTATCTTCAGGGTGATGCCAAGGTGTCTTCAGGCGTAGTAGTGGATCTTCTATCCCAGGTGTCTTTGGGCATGGTGGTGGTTGTTCTGGCCTAGGTGTTTTCAGGCATGGTTATGTGTGACAGCTGTGGACCAGGTGTGTGTGGGTGGGGTTAGGTAGTGGGACTGCGTGAGGTTGTGGAATTGGTGTGTGCAGCCGGGTGTGGATGTGGGACTGCAGTGAGAATGGCGGGATTGGTTCGATGCGTAGGATGTCTTCAATAACAAGTGGGAAAGTGGTGTGGGGTACCTAGACATCGATTTGCTCATATTATATACATTACTTGACTTGCGTTATTTGGGTAGTGTGCCTTGGTGAGGTTTCAGTGGATAGTTTACCTTGTTAGGTGTTTGGTTTACTCTTTTTCTCACGAGACTTATTATGTTCCACAACTTGTGCACGAGAGTCTTTGGTTTTCCCTACTGAGTATACTTGTATGCTCACCCTACATATATAAAACTGCTTTCAGGTTTCTAGAAAGACTTCGGGGATCGTGCGGGACCATTCTAGTTCAGAACATTGGGGCAGTTGTAGTTTTTGTTTTCCTTTCATTGGGTACTTTACCTTTGTAGTCACGTGTACTTTATAGACTTTCATTACTTTTGTAACATGCATCGGGAATGGTTATTGGGTTTAATTTTACATTCAGCTTTTCTTTTTGTTGGGATTTACCATTCTATCTCCCGATTTTATTAAAATAAAAAGGGTAATGCCTTCCATTTAGTGTGTGATTCTATACCCTTGGTGCTAGTCGCCACTCGAGGACCTATTGATGACAATTTTCGGGGGTCATTATCTCTTCTTAAACTTGAAGAAGGAAGGGACTGACAGTCTGCTGACCCTTCCCTTCTTTTGGTGAAGGCGGGTCACGATAGATAATATCCTATTAAAATATCAACTTATAGAAGTAATGGGATCTATATAGCTAATCATACAATTCCTAACCACATAAAAGATGATAATTTATATTTATTTTGTTTTTTGAGTTTTTTATAATCAATGAAATTGAGTATTAAACCATCATATTTCATGATGAAGATGCCTGGTTCACCCTATGGTGAAGCCCATTGGCGTATAAACCCTTTATCCAAAATCTCATATATATTATTCTTTAATTACAAAATTTCAACAATATACATTTTATTTGTATTAATTTATATTTGAAATGATTCACGAATATTTTCAATCAATAAATCAACCTCTCAACTTGGAGGAAGGCCAAAAAAATCATCATAAAACTCATCAGTGAATTCTCATAAAATGGGCTTGTCATGAAGGGTTGTATTTTTATTATCCACAATAACGAATTTATATTTTATTTATTACAATGTTATAATATAAATTGTTTATATGATTATACCAAATCATATTCATCATCTTCCTTACATATTTATAGAATCAGAGGGAGATTTATGACCCAGAGGCTAATATTTTTATCTTGAAAATTTATGCTTTCACTATAGAAGGAAATAAAATCCATTACCAAAATAGAATTGAATTTATCCAAGGTAAGTATAAAAAGGATATCATGATAATACCACCAATGTTTTTATATTTACGGAGTTGTATACTGGGGATTCAATAGTTTCCCCATTTTCAATTTTTATCAATATCTATACATTAATGATTTTATGTGTTGTTTGAGTAGTTCTATTAAACATAAATGATATAAATGAATTCATAGAACTAAAATCAAATAGAATGTTTTCTATCCATCAATTAATTAATAGTTTAGCGATAAAAATATTATTTTTGGGATACATCAACATTTGTGATGGAATAAAATCTATCTTTTTCACTATGGCATAATAGTTTTTGGTGTCGGTTTATGTAAAAAACGCTTGTATTTTTGAATTTATTATCATAGTGTTATTGTTTCTTTTAGTGTAAATATTAAAAAATAGGTTGAGGTTTGACCATATAATTATATTATTCTATCACATTAAGGATTTTCTGGTTAACAATTCATAGTAACATTCCATGTCTTCCCAAACTAAATGCATATCCTTATTGATATTAAGAAATTTCTAGGATTATTCATCCCAAACTACTAATAGATGGGATATTGTACATTAATTCCCTTAAGATATTTTTTGTTACACCAAATGAATTACAATTCATTATCCAATTCTTATCTTTAGATCTATGAGACCTTTTAAATTTTATTAATAAAGTAGAATATCACTAATGACAAAGGATAGCAAACGAACAAGTGCAATGCCATGAATATAACTATACTATCCTTAATCAATAACGAACATCATAGAATCAGCTATATACCACCGAATAATTAAGTTGTAACAATTAATTTTTAGTGAAATTATAATGCTTGATTCAGATCATGCAAGTATAGAGAAATTTTCCATGTAAATCTCAAGGGCCTTTTTTCCATTTTATATAGTGAAATGATATCTCTCGCCATTTTACATCATATATTATGATTAAAATTTTTAATGAAAACATTTTTTGAAAATATTTCCACTATATATCTCTGATTTCATTATTATTACATATTTTTTTATAATGTATATATTAAAACTCTTCTACCTACATATGATAAACATCCATCACAACCTTCAATTTCATAAAGAATTGAAGGATGATAATTTTTTAAAGGATTGGTTCCATTATTCATCGATTAATGTCTCATGAGATCCAATAAAAGTTGTATTTAATTGCCACATAAATGTATCAATTTCCACATTCTCTTTCTTAGATAAATGTTGCTTTCCCCCTAATTCATATTTCAATTAAATACTTCTACAAATCATGAATTTTTTACATGATCAATGAGACTCTTAGTCACTTAGTGTTGGGAATATGACTTTTTAGAGTTAAAACAACACTCATCACATTGGTTATTGACTTTTTTCCTAAAATTTCCAAAGAATGACTAAAATAAATTTAAAATTTCAGGCTAATAAATTTTAATCTATCATAGTAATAAATTAGAAACCATGGAAAAAATATAAAAACAAAATAACATATAATTTGTAACCTATGAATTTATTGGTTTTAATATAATTTTTCAATGATTTATTTCCTAACATACTGTCTTCTAGGAATTTTTTCCCCATAAAAATGGTTCATAATGAGCTTATGAATTTATTAATGAATATTTCCCTAGAGTTTCATAACGATGATTTCAATAAAAACCCTTTTTCATACACCAGTTGTTGATTGAGTCTATGTTAATACCCAATTTTCGTGGTTTGTACCACTAGGTATAACTCTAATAGATCCATCTTCACTTTTATTATAAAAAAAAATATTTTCTTATACACAACATAATATATATTTTGAAACTATATATTTATGTTTTCTTATTATTTATTCCTATTAATAAGGATTTCTATGGATTTTTGTAGTCTTAGTCCTTAACAATAAATAAACTATCCTCTGATACCAACTATAAAAATGACTATTTTTATATAACATAACTTGTGATTTAATAAAAACATTTATTGCAAATACAACCATAAAAAATCTGAGGCATAAATAGAATGGTGTAATTAGGTACATGGAATAATAAAATGAAACATAAATAGATAAACATAAATTAAGATTCTATAACATGACCATAAATTACCTTTATCTTCGTAATCTCTGTGGAATAAATTTGGGATGTAAATAAGAATGTAGAGATGAATAAAGACCAAAAATGGAATAATTATATCATAAAATGGCTAATTGAATACATTATAGTCAATAGGTATATAAAAGAATCATAACATGAGTGAGTATAATACACCTGAAAATTGATGCATGATATAATATGATAACATAATAGCAATATAAAAGTGTGGAAATAAGATAAAACCTGGCATCATAAGAATAATTCAAGGATAATTGAAAATAAATCATAACATTTTTTGCTTATGATAACCTCTTATTACCCTTAAAATTCATATCATGTGAAAAAAGATAACACAATACATTTCATGGATATATAATTCTTGGCCCACCTATCACATTCATATGATGTGCATGCATATGTGTCCCACATAGATCATACAAAATAAGGTTTTATTTTATTATTTTTAATTATATGATTAAGGAGTGTGGTTTTAAAACATTAAATTACGCAATCATTTCTGTATATATACAACTATTTGAATAAAACTGAGTATAAATGTGTATGGCTGTTCAATATTAAAATGTTCAGCAAAGAAAATAATATGATAATTTTAGAAATATAATAGGGTAACATAATTATTAGTTAAAGGGTTTAATGAGAGTGAAATGGTCTATAATTATTTATAAATCATATTTATAGTAATAGAGATGTGTAAAAACATATCCTGCCTTGGTGAATTTGGAATCAAGAGGCATAGTATAAAGAAGGTTCTTGAATAAAGGGGATATAAAGAATATCTATTACCATTATAGGGAATATATAAATGGTTGGGAACACAATATTATGATCTTGCGGACACCATAATATGGATCTAGAGAGGGATTGGCAAAGTAACTTCATGATACAAGGGTTTTGAGTTATGAGAATGGGAGGATGGGTAGGTATTTACTAAAAAGGAGAGGATAATTCATAATTAATTTATAAACAGAGGTTATGAACTCCATTGGATAAATCAATCAATACAAAAAAACCATAAAAACATTTCCCATGGATTATACCGAAGAGGAAATAATTTCATTGTTTATATGTCTATCAATCGAACTCTTAATATAATAAATTTTCCACTGTAGAAGCGCTCCATGTATATAGAGAATTAATTTTTAAGAATTGAAATATTTTATAGGTTATGTAGAATTAATTAAGGGATTATATAATTTTTAAAACAACATAAAAAACAAATTACATTATAGGGGAAATATAGTGTTAACATTTTTAATATTTATACTAGGGATTAAAAAACATTTGGTATTTTAAGATGTCATAATACCTACCGTATTTTTTCCCCAGATTCGATGCTTACTTAAAAATTAAACTACCTCATAAAATTATCATAAATCCACCAATGGATAGATTTTATGTTCTAGTGTTATAAATAATATTTCTTTTTTCAACATAATTTATTATTTATCAAATTTACACTTTTAAATCAGAAAATCACTATATATAGAAACATGATTTGTTTATTAGGTATAAAAGATTGATGAACCAAACAAAAATTATATTTCACTTCACTAAATTGAAATATTATTTATATTTCTAAAATAATTTTTAATAATATTATTCTATTATAAATTCTTTTATTTTAAAAAATATTGAATTCACCAAAATGATTCTGTGATTGAATCTATAGATTTTACTAAAATACAATTTGCCTTTCACTATATCAAAATGTAATTTTTATCAAACAAATAATTTATTAATTAAAAATTTACAAAAAAGTAAAAATAATAATTATTTCATTAACAATAAATAATATAAAAAATTATATTTTTGGGGTATAAATATAAATCCATTTTATTAAATTAGTGAGTTCCCAATCAAGAAGGGGTGTCATATTAATATTTTCATGGGGTGTTCAGCGAATACAGATTTGTTCATGAGGTAGATGATATTTAACGTCTCCCATAATTAGTTTCACTCATGATGTAGTCATTCAATCCTATATTTTTGTTTGTCAATAGTGAAGCCCATTTATTTTTATCTCCCTAAGAACATCCAATACATGGGATTCATTGGGTTCAATCCTACAAGTCGAGGGAATAAATTATTTTGTCAATGTATAATAGATTTATTATAATATTATATATATTTTTTGGATATTCCAATCACTATATATATCTTATTCCAATAAAATATGATAATTCATAATGTTCTACTAAATATGATAGGATATACCATATAATAGGCTTAAATAAAAAAAATTAGTCTATATATTTTGTATAATTTAATTTAATAATAATATATTTACTTATTGTTTTAAATAATCATAAATATTCATGCCATTACATGGAATGAGGTTGGGCTGGATCCTCATATTTTTCATTATTTTATTGGAGTTTAGAGTTAAATATTGATAATTAAGGATGTATTTTACACTCTATTGCTTAATCTCATTGTATGTAAAAATTATGTAGGTGAACCATGTGGCTTGGATTTATTTACGGTCTTCACATACAATCAAGGCACGATTATAGAGAAACTATAAAAATCCTAAAATTGCGTTAATTTTATACACAATTAGGGCATATTTGGGATGACATGTGGTAGTACCATGTATGACGTGATCTCTATAGATAATATTATACCCATGGTTGATACATGGTTTCCCAAACCATGAAGTAAATCATTATGTTCCAATAATTTATTACGTTGAAATAACCATTATTCCCCACATGAATAATTATGATGAAACCACATTCTTATCCTCTTAATTGAAACCTAGAGCTCCACTACCCCTACATTATTTTCTCATACCACTTTTATTTGAGATGTTTGTTGGGGATTACATTAATGATTTGGAGTACAATAATACCATTTATCTTACATTTTTTCATATTAATGTTATTAATTTAATTATTTTAATCAGATTATGTTTTTTTATTCACCCATATCATGGTGGAATAATCCTTTTGTGGTGGGGCATTGTGTGACTTTCTTAATAGACATGTTGATATAGTTTCTTCAAAATATAAAATTAAATTTTTATGGTGGTAAATCATTTGGTGATTTTAGTTAGGGGTTTACTCTATAATTAAGTGAAATTTATTAATGCATTGGTTATGGTTTTTTTGAAGATAACATAAATTTATTTGATAGAAAATTTTTTGTCATACAATTTTTTTGAATAATGATTATTAATTTTTAATGGAGATAAATATATAATTTTAAAATTTTATAATTATTTAGGGTATTTTTTTATGGGATACATGCCCTCTATATTAGGATGTAAAATTGGATGGGTATCTATGAGGACGGTTGAGCACGATCCAAAAGGGAATGGATTTTTGAGTCGGTTAGCTAAGCATTAATGAGAACCTATGATTTATGATTATATATATATATATATATGAAATAATGTATCATCACCAAGTATTATTGAACTTTTATTATTATTTTTTTCAAAAAAATATATTTTTTAACCTGGACTAAATAATGTATAAAGCACCACAATTAACCCTTATGTAGTGGCTTGATTTCTAACTCACAAATTCATAATACTATGATTATTAATGTTATTTATTATGATATATAAAAACTGAGGGGAATAAAATAAAATAATTAATAGAAAAATGTGGGCCAATGTAGGTTCCCTTGAGTACCTTAATTGTTTATGTGTAATTATGTGGAATCACTAGCCGTGTTGGTCATTGCATGATCATGATATTACTTATCTCATCTTGGGGATAATTGAAATTACTATTTAGTGGGAATATCCCCCCACTAGTATTTGATCACCAGGGAGTGTTTCCATGGGTTCAAATTATTTAATGGTCGTATGAATTAGAAACAAGATAGAATTAAATTAGTATTTTATATAGTTTTTATTTCATTCCTAGGGAGTAATTTCAGAGGACCAATTTCTAAGAATATCGTAATATGTTTATATTGATATTATAGATTCTATGCGATGTATTCCCATTTTTAGATGGTTGTTGACCCAAAATTTAACAACACATATTATAGATTTATCTATTTTGTTTGTGTTCATAAAAGTATCCATCCTTAATTATTATATGTTTTAGGGACTTTAAAATAAAATTCATACTCTTACGTTACAAAATATCATTTAGGTTAAGGTATTTATAGTGTTATCTCATTAATCATAAACATTTAACCCAACTATATATAAAGTGAACACTTATTATTTGTATCAAATATTTAACAATGAAAAATATATAAAATATAACATAATGTAGTTTCATAAAAAAATATTCATGACATGAAACTCAACTTCTTCCTTCCCCTTAACAACCATTAAACATTCTAAAAATAATTTCAACATGGTATGAGATTAAAATAAGAAATAAGGGGAATAAAAAATGAAATTTATTAGTCTTGTAAAAAATTAACATCAATGAGAAAACATTTTTCTAAGAAACATACCTTTCATTAGAAAAGTAATACATTTTACCTTTAAATGGATCCATATCTTACGTTTATAAATCAATAATATCCATTAAGACTCCTTATAAATAATACAATGTTTATATTAGAACATTTGGGCATCATCATCATAAAACAAAATACAAATCCTATTCAAATTCGAATAACCATACTATTAACTTCGAATATAATTCTCTATAAAATGTAATCATTATCCAATGCATTGGAGTTATATCTAGGTGAAGACATTGTATATGTTTTATTAGTCTCAAGTATGACTTATAATGAGGATCATCCTTTAATAAAAGCTATATTGGACTCACCATTGATATATAATGGGGTTTAACCCTTCAAAAACACTATCCCAAAACTATATCAACAACACATCCCTTGAAAACCCATTTTAAATTTTCTTGAAGAAAACATTCAAACATCAAAATACCATTTACTTTTAAAAACCCATATTTAATACAAAAAAAATAGTAAAAATAATGTTTTTTTTCTTTAAAGAAAAATTTATATCTTCTAATGGAGTCCAAACATAAAATTGTTATTATTGAGGCATGAAAAGCCATTATCACTATTTTTTTTGTAATATAATATTCCATTTTTAATGAAAATCCTGAAATTTCTTAAAAATATTCCCTTTGAAAAACATTTAAATAAATTCAAAATAGAATTAAAATATCCTTTATAAATATTTTATATCAATATAAATACTTAATTAAAATAATTTTAAAAAATATAGACATCAAATAAAATGATATTTTTAGGGGAAACATTAATACCAATTTCTTTAAAATAAATATGATTACCTTGATTCCAACTCATCACGTCTGTTATTTTCCACTTGGAATAATAAACTTATGTTAAATATTATCATTATTGAGATTTTTTTTCCATTTTTATTGTTCTAATTATGTAACTTCTCACCATTTTATAATAATTAATTATTTATATACATTCACGTTCAAATTTTTTAACGATATTCAGTTCATTAGTCCAAAATGACTTTGATATGTGAAATATGGAAAAATACATTATTATTCTATAATTTATATATTAATATTAATGAAATAATTATCTTTTTTTTAAATTTGTTTATGTTTTAAATTTAACTACTGAATATGTTTAAAAAATGTGCTATTTTACAATCTTCGAGAGTGTAGTCCATACGTACTCATGAGTAATCCTTCCATGATATATAGTCATGAAAAACCTATTAAATCATTTCATTATGTGGTAACTTTTCATAGACATAAATGACGTATTTGTTTCCCATTTTATGAAATATTAAATTTATATAAGTTGTGAAATAACATTAAAAACCCAATTAAATGTATGATATTGGTGTTTTTATGTAATCAGGTATATAGAATATATGAAGGATGTGTAATAAAAATCAAAACTGAAATGCTCAATTAATAATGGTACATCTTTTTCTACCAACCTTCATTTTATAACACCTTATGACCATTAAAGTTGATATTCAACCCCAAATGTAATCTCTATATTTTAGCGAGGAATGATTTTAATGAATTTTTGTAGATATTTTATTTTCAAAATTGGGATTATATTATAAATTAAACGTAGGAAGAGATGTCATTTTATAAGAGAGGGGAGGGACACTCTGGGAATTTATTCGAGATATACATTTAATATAAATTGTTTTTCAATTATATATGGTTCAAAACTGATTTAATTATAATATAATATGATTATATATTTATTGAACTAATATAAAAAATATAATTTTTTTGACAATTTTTGTATACTTATACTTTGATTTTAACCCCTCATTAACCCTTTGACACTTTCACTGAAAACATCGTTGTTTTACTCGTTAAGGGACCAAATAGTTAAAATGAATACTAAAATTGACCCTATATATTTCGTGGTATATAATATACTCCATTACCAAATGATTTGAATTAATATAATATTTGTAAACGTTTAATATCATTTAAGAAAATATTATTTTTTATAAAATATCCTTAATATCAATTTTTATAAAATTTTGTTTCACTTTAATAACTTAAGTAGAAATTGTAAATAAAAAACTATTTTAAGACCACATAACCATTATATATTAATATATAGAATTATATTTTCACATTAATTATCTAAAATTATATGGCTTTTAATAATTTTATTATCGTTTATGTAATTTTTACATTAATTGAATAATTACCACATCAACGTTGTATAAATTTAAGTTAAGTATTTCATTAATAATAAATTAATAATAAATTACGATTTTACATATAAATATTTTATGTGTATGAATATTATTTCATATTTAATATATCCTATTTTATCCTCATGTTAGAAATATTATTCTTTTTAAAAAAGAGGATGATTTTTTTTAACTTTTATTTATATAAAATATTATAAAGATTATAATCACATCTAAATGGTAAAATAAGGTCATATTAATATTTATGCTAATGGGATATATATAGTCATTCTATAAAATTTAGTCAAGATTTAGGGTCATTCATTGGTCCTTTTCCTTTTATATTTTAACTTGAGTTTCTTGATTAACTCTTTACCATTGTACCAATAATTTTTGTGGTTATTATTCATACTGACCAAAATTAAATGTGGCTAATTTTATAAATTTATATTCACTAATTATATATATGGAATATTTTTCTATTAATTTTAAAAATTGATGCTGAATAATTTAATTTAAAATCATACTATAAATATGATAAACATAATAATTTTTAGAAAAATGTCTTTTCAATATAAATTTTTTATACTAAATTCTATTATACAATTTAATTTAAAAATTATAATTATTTAAAATAAAAGGGAAATAATGACATATTAAAACTTATAAAGAAATAACATTGTAAATAATTTAAAATAAAATATCATTTTCATTAATAATCAGTATTTAAACAGCTCATTGAAAAATAAAACATTCAAAAAATATTTGAAAATTTCATCAAATGATAATTATAATATGATGATTTGAAAAATGAAATTTATTTTATTAAATAATATTTCGAAAATATTTAGACGTTTATAATATTATTAGAAAAAAATTCATGGATATATTGATATTTTAAAATCAGATTAGAGGGACACATGGATTCATAGAAATGTTAATGAAATAAACATTTATTAGTTATATCAAAGAATTTATTAAATTTGATATAAAGACAAAATGATATTAACAAATCCTTTAGTCAATATTTTTCAAAAATATATTTAATCAACTAATCTTTATGGAATAATAATTTAGTAAAATATCACATTCATTCCATATTGAATTTAAATCCTTAATCTGAATATAGGAACTCCATTAAAACATTAAATGAATTATTTCATGTTAAGATGAAAATGGTACTTGTATAGAAAATAACCCCCAAAAATAGATATTACATTTACCTTCAAATATGTTATGCCTATTTCAATTACCCTCAAAAATAAAATCCCTAAAAATTCATTCATTACCTCAAAATCGATCATACAAACACACAAAAATGAACTTACGACTAAGAACTTGTAATCAAAATTAAATTTCAAACACATGATAGTATCAACAAATAATAAGAAAAAATCACATAAAAACATCCCAATATCTTTTTTTCTAAATACTACACTAATAGAAAATGTAATGTCTGGTATATAAACATTTTATTTTCAAGTGACTATAAAATAGAATTTATATTCATAAATTTAAGATATCTATTATGTTTATAGATTTATATAGTTCAATTATAACACATACATGACCAAAAAATATAAATGTAAAGTTTAAAATTATAAAAAATATAAATTTTCAATGAAAACTAAATCATTTAAAATATAGAATAACCTATTTTCTTAAATACTTTTCATGACTATTAACATGACTTATTCATTTCCCTTAACTATAGATAAACTTTTTGAAGACCAATTTGAATTGTTGAATGAGAAAAAAATACTCAAAAATTGGTATAAAAATATAAATTCTATTATTCTTGTGGAAAAATTAAAACCCCTTTCCTAAAATAATAAATTTATATAAACAAAGAATAATTTTTCCATTAAAAATATCATTATATATCCATATGAAATTATATTATTCTCAATAAATACTCATTAGAAATCATATGAATGTCATTTTGGTTATATGGGAAATATTCTTCTTAAATCCCTTATAAATTATATCAATATTTTTGTGCAAATACAATATAATCTTCTAGAAAAGATAATAATTTCACATTACATTGGAGAACTATCTAGGGACACACAACGTAAAATGTATATCATCTTCAAACATGATATATAATGGGTATAAACCGTTAATGTACATATTATCAGGAATAACCATGATCTATAATATGTCACATCCTGTTATAAATTTTTCATAAAGACCATATCTATTGTGAAACTCTCAAAAAACTATTTTATACCTATATGAAATACACTTTTAGGTAGTATACTACCCTATGATTTTCAAAACCCATCTCTAAATAAATACCCACAAATAGCTAAATATGTGTTTTGATTGAAAAAACACTCATAATATTTTTTTTCACCCAAATAGAAAATAATGGTTATGATGGTGTGAAATGTTCTCATCAGTGTATACGTTAAAATAGAACAATAATTTTACATTTATTAATGAATTTCCAAACATTCAAAAAAAATTCATTTTGAAACAAAAGTGGAGGAAAACTAGGAGAAACATAAAATTTCAATTTTTAACCACGTAATATAAATATAGATTCCTATAAAATTAGTTTTTTTAAAATATAAACATATAATAAAAATGGAATTTTAATTCCATCTTTTAAAAGTATATTATTTAAAATAAAGTCCCTAACCATGAGTTGAAATTGTCATATATGTTATATATCTTCCAAAATAAGAAAAATATGATAATTATTAACTTTAATGAGAAAATTTTTAATTTTAATTATCCCTTTTATTTAACTATTTAATTTTTTTTAATAATTAATCAATTATTTAATTTCATATCGGTTGTATGGACCATATTTAGTACATAAGTCCCCAATGACTACAGTAGGTTGAGAATGGTAAAATATATCATTGTTACATAATAAATAGAATAGTTATAAGGAAATAATTATAATATTTATGTATCAATTATACATTTAAATCAAACAATAAATTATGGTAATTAATAATGGACTACATTATAATCGTGGATATAGTTGGTCTTTTTTAGCAGGTATAAATTTTATATTTCTCAATAACCATTATAGAAAGATAATAAAGATTATTTTATATTTAAATAATAATAATAATACCTCAAATATAATATTAATTATTTAATCATACTTTTATTTATCGTTCATGTGCTTTGGTGATGAAAAATGAATCACATCGCTTCGTAGAGGTGGTAGTCCACACGTACATAGGAATGACATTATCACTGTTTATTAAATGTAAACTTAATATGTTAAATGTTATATTATCAATTAATAATGATTAATATTTAATTCCTAACTTATATTTACATTAATTACATAATTATTATCCAACTATGTGGGAAGGTGATGGAAAAAAAATAATCAACCCATGACTTTGTAGTTTACTGTACACATGATTGACGTTTTTTTCCCATTTGATGTAAGATGGTTTGGTGTAAGATGTAATATTTAAGTAAAAATGTAACATTATATGTATTTTTTTTATAAAAATCAAGGTTATGGAATATTTAATATATTCAGAGTAGGAAATAATATAGAAATAGATGACTAAGAATATTACATCTTCTTCAGACAATATCTTTTTAAAACACCACAAGTCAATAATTCATATATTTTATTCTCTACTTGTTAATTCTATAGAGTATGTATAGATGTTATTAAGGTATTGGGGATTATATTGCTCGAAAAAATGGGTTATTATGTTTGATTTAATCTTAATAATAGATTTCATTTTAAAAGATAAGGTAATAGAACTCTTACAATTTAACAAAATATTTAATTAAAATATGTCAATTTTCAATTCCAAATATACAACAACTAATTTATTTGAAATATAGGATGATGATATATCCAAATAATCCAATATAATTAAAATTTTATAATTTTAAATTGTTTTTTATACATATCATTTGGTTTAACCTCTCATTAACTTAGTTTACACTTAATATTAAAATAAGTATTTTTACTTTTTGAGAGTCTGAATAGTTATTATAAATAAAAAAACAAACCCCAAATCGACCATTTTTTATATTATATTCAATATCGAAATTAATTTCTTGAATATATTTTTTTTATTAATTTTATATATTTTAATAATAGATTATTTTTTATATAATATCATTAATTACAATTTTTATAACTATTCGTTACTTTTAACCTAATAAGATCAGGATTAAAAGAAAAATTTTATAAATATTTTTTAATATATAAAAAAATGTTATTATGATCTATAAAATTCATATATAATATTAATTATCTCAAAATATAATAATTTTAGGATTGTAACATCATTTATTTGTTTCTCTATTATTTGAATAACAACTACATTAGCATTGTGTAAGAATTAAAAGAAATTTTTTATTTGATAAAAATTTAAAAATAAGTTTCTATGATGAAGAAAAATTATTTATATTTCAAAAATATATTTATAATTGAACATATCCACTACATATCCCTGTGATGAAAATATTATAGTTAATAAACTCCATAGGGTGATATTTTTTACCTTTCATATAATAACTATTATTAGTCATACAATAACATCAAAATGGGCAAAATGTCATATATTGAGCCTTATGATGATTTTATAGAAGATATATCTGTCTAATTAAATTTATGAAATTTTGATGGTCATTATTTAGTCCTTGTTATTTTTTAAACATTAATTAACCAAATAACACTTTAACATAGTAAATAAATACTACGGTTTGGACCCACTAATTCTAAATGTGAAATTAGTTTTTAAAATATAAAAAAAATATTTAAAATTATGTTAAAAATCAAACATGAATAATTAGATTAAAAATGTTTCGCGTAAAAATGATATATATATATATATTATTTTTTTAACCAAAATTAAAGGTTAAAAGATTCATGAAAACTATAATAAAATTAGATTAAAAGGAAATAATTAAATTCAATTGAAAATTAAAAATAAAAATATTATATATAAATAAATTATTAGAAAAAAATCAATCAATATAATGCAGTATTTTTACTGTTCATTGAAAAATAAAACATTGTAGAAACATTTCATAATTTCACTATAGTAAAATTTTGATGCGATGATTTCAATTAAATTATTATATTTGATAAAATAAAATTAAAAAAATTTCTACAATTTTTATATAATATTTTCTTATAGAAAAATGAATACAGATTTTTTATGAAAAAAGATTCATTGAAAATGTAAATAAATTTATTAAAAATTGAGTTCTTATTTCCCGAAAATTATTAATGAAATTTTTATTAATTAAAAAAATATATATATATATATATATATATTATAATTTAGGTAACACTATTCATTCCATACAATAAGAGATTCTATAAATATGTATGACATTTTATTAATATTATTTTTTTGTTTGTTTAAACTTGGAGTTGAATATCATGTATGCTATTTAATATTGATTTTATTTTTGAATTCATTGAATATTATAGTAATGGCGTGAACCAAGGATCCCAAGTGTGTTCCACATTTATATTTTTACAATTTTGATCATTCATGAAGATATGGGTATAAATAATTGTGGAGTTTTCCTTAGAATAAAAATCATTGTTCTGAGATTGTTATTATTGAGATGATGATAGGTCGTGTATTATAAAGGATGACCTCAGATTGTGGGTTGAGTTCATGAATATGGATTACCCTTTAGAGATGTCTTATATAAGATAATTCAATGGGATACATATCAATAGAGACTTATTCGTATATCATGGATTCTAGGGATGTTCTACATAGATATGGAAAGTGTTCCAGCTACTGATGGTATGCTTTCGGTGGGGTGTGGTACCCCTAAAGATATATAAATATAAATTGGATTCATTATATAATTATATTAGATACAAATTTGTGTCTAATAATTTTTCATGGAATGGAGGGATTCATTTCCCCTAATGGGATATATGAGATGATCGGTGGAACATAGTAAAACCTAAATGAGACGTATATGTGAGATGATTCCCAAGAGATGCATTAGACAAAATAATTAATATACTATTATATGTTATGGGAGGGACGCAATGACCCCCATTTATTGTATGTATACATAAGAGGATTCATTTGTGATAAAATCCCTCTATGGGATCCAAAAAATTATGACAAGATTTTTCTGGGTTGTCAAAGACACATCATCACTAGATGAATCATTTTTACTTAACCTTATGATTCACATTAGATCCTGACAATAAGGGCTTGATATTTTATTATTTCTCATGAAAAATATTTATATATCAATTAAAGGATATATAAATTGTATACAATACATTTCTGGTAATGTATGAGACCTTATTGTTGGTTCCCTACTAAATTATAGTAACACCCCACTCGAGCTGACCAACCATTTTAGCACACAAAATTTCATCATTTGTTATATGTTTTGGTTAGATAGTATTTCATGATTGGATCATTCAAAAATATATCATGGAACCATTGGAGACTGAGATGATTTAATTCATAGCGGTTGTAGAATATCCTCTGAAATTTTTTTATTTTATTTATATATTTTTTTCTGTGATTGACCCAATAGGTTATCAGTATAAGATATAAGATTATATGTTCTGTTAAAATTTATTTTAATATGTTTTAAATTTATTATTTAAGAATAATATGAATATTGTGATAGGTTTTTTCCATTTTTATTTCTATTATGTTATGAGGGAATAGTTTCCCCATAGTATTACCCTAGAACCCTTCTGTTTCACTCCATCCTCCAGTGTTAAAGGTGTCACAGGAGTGGTACCAATAACTCTAATGTCTAGACAATGATTAGTGTTCTAGGGTAAGGTATTTACACATAACAATAAATAAATTGAATAATTATTTATTACTTTATAAAATTAAATACAATAAAATATAGTTAAATCATACATTAATTGAAAATTAAAAAGGATTATTGAAATTTTAATGGATTCCAATTGATAAATAAATTTAACATAATTCTAGAGTTGCAATTGTTATGAAATAAATAGTATTTTAATATTTAATTTTTTTATAAATGGTATAAATAAAATATATTTATATAATTTATTTAATGAATACCATAGTAAATTAATAACGTATGATAAATAATTACATTTCCACAAGATAAACTATTAGAATTATTTTTAAAAAATCAAATGTTTTTTGTTAAAAAATATTACTTTTAAAAATTTTATAAGTAAAATATCACACATTTATCTTATAAATTTTATGAATACAATATCTATACATATATGTATATATATTTATAAATTAATAATAATTTATCGATTCTTATTTTCTATATAATAGGTTCATTCTATTTTTTATGCTTAAAAATACATTTTTCTAAAAAAAATAGGTTTAAGTAATTATTATATTTAATTTAATATCTATAACATTAAAAATTATATTTAGTGGGAAAGATTTTATATTTGGAATTGATATGTTCTAATATGGTAATAATCTATATTTCATTTTTAGGAATAAAAAATAAATTACTATGGTAAATTTTAGTCACCAGAGTAAATTGTTTAATAATGTAACAAAGATTACATTAAAATTTATGTACATAAAATATAATATAACAATATCAATAAATGGATGGATAATTTAATTCTCGGAACTCCACATCCATTGTCTATATTCTTTTCACATTCTCCCACAATCCATTTTAATTTAACAACCACACATATTATGTAATTAGTATTTGCGAATATTAAACTTGATATCAGTTGTAAAAGGACCCCTACTCTTCCATTGTAAAAGAACATCATTAATTTGAATTTATATTAAATACATACTCATATTCAACATATTTAAATCATCTTCCATGTTTGGTGACCCTTGATAATTGAATAATCCCCAAACCCCACTTTTATAGAGGTTCTATAGGAGGAAATTTGTGTATTGAATATAATTTTATTCCTCTCCTAAATAAATATAAATTATATTCTGTATATATAAATATATTTGTATCCTATTTTTTCACTTTAAAAACATTTTTCAAAAATCATTATGTTTATTTAAATTGATATTATTTCTATAAAATAACATATATTAATTTCAATAAAAAAACAAATATATGGGTTGAAATGAAATCAAAAAATAATGTTGTTAAGTAAAATAATAATGAAAAAGGTTGTTATACATATAAATAATTAACCTAAAATTATTATATAGGGATTTATAGAATGATCATTGAGTTTGAATTATCGCATAAGTATTTATCTTCGAAAAAAATAATACCAGTGGTTTCTTTTGTAATAATTCCCATAAATAAATAATTTATTCATTCACTATAAAACCTCATATATTTTATTATAATATATTTTTATGTGGGGTTAATATTTGTTCTTCTAATTTCACATCTCTCTATATCCCAATTCAAAAGAAATTATGCCTATATGTGTAACCCACCTGATCTCTCCATCTCAATCAGATATATTTCTCATCTATGTACATATTTGTTATATTACATTTTTAAATTAATTCTATATATATTAAATATTTATTATGGTCGACATAAATTATAATTATATATCTTATAAAAACTGACAAGAATATTTTTTTAATGTTTTCCACAACATCCCTTTTTTAATTGAATTTAGTTTCAAATTTTTTATAACATTTTTCCTTTTTAATAATTCCCATAAGATTTTATTTTCCTATATTATTATTCATTTTTCAATAATATACATCTTCTATATGATTCAATGTTTTAAATAATTAATTTTTATTCCAATTATTTATAAATTCCCATTTTAATATAATATATTTATAATATAAAAGGGAATCAATTATTATTTTTAAATGTAATTTCTTAATTCTTTTAGAATTTTTTTTCATCGATGTAAACACAATTTAATGTGTTTTATGCTTCATTGGGAATATTTTCTAAATATATTATCCATTATCTATCATTGGATATCATATACACATTTTATATATATATATTTAGGAGCCCCGTTTTGTTCAATGGTTAATTAAGATATAGTAGAATTATGAATATTTATTTGTTATTATATATGTGATTCATTACATGATGGGTGATATTTTAATTATATATACCTTTAATTAAATTTACAAACATTTATCTCTCATTATATGAATTTAAAGTAAATACGGACTAAAACCAATACTATGAGAGATTCCACCCACAATGAGAAGATGGTCTTGGCTGGGCTCCATACCACTGGAAAATATTTTCTTTTATTATATTTGGACCGAACTCCCATAAAAAATTGTTATTAATATTTCATGATTTCAAGGATCATGATTACTGACTAGTGTCTCAATACCACTATTATATGTTCTTTATGTTAGGTCAAATAATTCTACCATGACGCATGTTTTATGATCTATTTTTTATCAGGTACTATTCATCCATATTATTTACATTAACTTTTATATTTTTATCATATACATATTTTCATATTATATTCTCTTATCACGATCTATTTCTATATTGTATGCCTAAAGATTGCAATCATTAAATATAATCGATTATTACATTCCCATTAAATATGATATGATGAAGATTATAATGTATGATAGGTCTAAAAGTGTATCATTTTAAAATAATATATTGGATATATGTTGAGTAATAGTTTTGAAAAATGTTTTAATAGATATATTCTCTAAAAAAACTAAAACTACATATTCTATGATGTTTTTTTTTTATATTTAATGATTATTAATGTATGATAATATATTATGTTTGTATGATATGATTGAGTTTCATCAATATCCTATAAATCTCAATACAACGATTATTGTCTCCAACATTCCCATGTTCGAACCCATAACATTGATGTTCAAAGGGATTCCAAACACCCTTAGATACATCGTGGTCGAGGTATTCAATAAATAAGACTTTTAAAATTATACAGAAAATATTAGATGATAATGATATAATTTTTTTACGTTTTCCATTTACACAATAAATTTATCCAATAAAAATTGGATGTCCATTTCCATCTATATTATTCACAATTTCTTTATTAATGTTTAATTCAACATATTATGAAGGATATTGTTTTATAGGTAATATGATTCATTGTTTTCATAGTGAATCAAATGTCTCTATATATTCACTTAAATATTCACACATCAAAATTTAAAAAAATTATTTGCAGATATATCTTTTAATAATATCCGTATTTTTTTAATATATTACTATAAGAAATTAAACATCATAAATTTATCTTAATAAAAATGAGTTTTATAATACATGTAAATTCCAAAAATATATAAATAAAATATTCCCAAAAAACCATATATTTATTTCTTATTATCCCAGGAATATAATAATTAAAAATATATAAGGGTAGGGTATCTTGGAACACCAATATTCTTTTGGAATAGTTTACAACATTTCCCTTTTAAAATATTATTCATTACCATTCATTTCATTTGTGTCACGAACCTTTCCCCAAGGCTTCTGTCGTGACTACCCCATGTATTCCATACGAAGGCCAGAGGCTGTCAATTAGAACTAAAGGTGTCAACCTACAAGTGGGAGGAAATTTACTGAGTACCTATACACACAAAAACTCTCCACCATGTCACAGAAACTGAATGGGGAAAACAAGTATATTGAAAAAGGTGATGAGTACAAGTAAAACTAAAATCATGTCGGCCATAATTCAATCCCAACAAAAAGAACGAAAAACCACAATGTACAAAGGGCCTCGGGTAACCATCAGTTGAAAATCACACATGATTGTAAGAGTAGTGTACCTACTAGAATCTGGAGTATTATGACATATCCCCATGATCCAATAATACACTACATATTTCTAGGCAACCAAGTCCTCCGTCGAAGCATCTGTCATCTGTACCAGCCACAATACGTGCGGGTGAAGCCTGCGCAAGGGTGAGTAACAAAATAATTTGCAGGGGACCCCAAAACACAAATAGGAAAGGGAAAATCATTCCTGAAGGAAAATCACAAAGAATGAGCACGAAGCACAAACTTGAAGAGAAATCATAGAGCATAATAAAGAATACTCTAGGTATACATCTTGGGTATTGATTGAATAATCAACGTCACATCATCGAACACCTCGGCTGCTGGAGAAATACTCTTCTATGAGTACAGTGGGATTGTTGGGTCACAAAGAAGATGCTTCCCACTAACCATGGACATTTGTGGTACTCATCCTTAATGAGTACTAAGGGTATGCCAAGTCACAAAGTCTTGATCCCATTATGGGAATACAAAGTCACGTAGAGGTGTTTCCCACCACAGACAACTGAGGTACACATCCCCATCATGTACTGTTGGTTATCCGAGTCACAAATCCTTCTAACACCATGGGAATACAAATTCACAGATAGGGTCTTCCCACTGGGCCACAGACGAGTCACCCAATGTCGTTTGTCAGCAGTCTTCATATCTCACCAAACGACATGGTTCCATATGTATAACCCTTGGGATAACTGCTTCTCAAGCCAGTAGTCACATATCAACTTTTTTTAATGTCTCTTTGGTGCATGGAAAATGTTTCGCCTCATTGAGATGGTCCCAACGTTGAAAAAGGATCATTAATCGGAATCCATTTTTGAACATTTTTATCATTTTGGAAAGTAGGATCTAGTTGTGTCCGGGTCCAGTACGACCCTGTCAGACCGACCCAACCAACCAAGATGGGGGTCCCACATATCCTAGTTTAATTTATCTTACCCAAAATGACCTAGTTAAAGTTAGGGTATGACTGGTCCAACCTAGCTTGTGGTCCATGACCAATTGGCCTCACTGGAATCAGGCCAAATTAGCAGACAGTTCAGCTTGCTAGGTCACCCGGTGAACAAATCTCATTTGGCCCGTCCCAAAGGGCATGTGTCTAGCCTTCCAGTGCAGGTTTGGCCCATCCTGGTAGTTGGGGGAGCTACCTGCAAGTAGGAGTCTAGTCCCCCTAGTGGAAGAATGGTGGTGTGCGCCCGGGACGTAGAAGCAGCTTTTGCGTCCCCTTCATGCCATGCAGCTCCACTATGGGGCCTCCATCTACTGTTGTCGAGTGACCGCAGCTAGCCATGGTAGCCCGTACATAGTCCTCCACTTTTTCCATGACTGCTGGGATGGTACCTCCCCCACCATATCACACATAGGCGCACCCCCATCTATTCTGTGGCCGACAAGGGTCCTCCAACACCTTCCATAGGCTACTGGGTCCGCTTCGTTGGACTGATCCCCCAGTTGTCTCTGCTATCGGGCTTCATGGTTCATCTACATCCATCCCTTGGACCCATATTCTTATTAAAACCACTTATGGATACGTCCACAATGAATGCATGTTCGGAGGGTCCCATGACTTTTTGGTGACAGTCCACTCCCTCCATGTTAGAGGTTCAAAACAGGGGTAGGTTTGGGGATTGGAGTTCAATGAAACCACTAATTTTTTAAACCCAGATATTGAAATCCCGAAAATCCACCCTCATGCAAGAATTCATGATCCAAAATTCAGCTTATTTGTAGGATGATCCACATTCATCATTTAATTAATTTATAGGGAAAACAATTTAAAAACAACCCCTACCTAGATTGAGGATCTGTCACTAATGAGGGGAGAATCATCGAGTGGGTGTTGATCCTCGATCTCTTCGATCTAATCTCTGATCATCGATCGTTTTAATCATTTTTCTTTGGAAAGGAAACCTGACGGTGGTTTATTACATAATTGATAAGGATTAATTCTAGTCCCACCAACGCACCAAACAAATAGAAAGAAAACACTTCGCAACTTTTTAGTTATATTATGGAGTTGTATCGTGAGGATGTTCCATTTTGAAATAGTGTAGTTGTTCCACTTATTTTCGTGATTTTTAATTATTCCTATTTAAAATCCACTAATGAGTTCCACTAATGCAGCTCACTGTTTCCCTTTCTCGCATTGAAGCGCCACCGTCCTTCGCTCGTCGGTTTTGGAAAAAAATAATATATCATATTAAAAGTTATTTTATTTTTTCCGAAAGTGTCTAAAATTTAACAATTCCATTCTTCCATTTTCAGACGCAGTTAATTCATTTATATGGCATTCTAGGTATTCCGAATTCAATGGTGGCCTTGTATTTTGGATCCAATCACCTGTTCAATTGTTCGAAAAACCCACTCCCACATTTACTTATTTTACCTTAAAAAAAGTTAAAAACTCCATTCCAGGCTCACCAGGCCATGAAATTACATGTTTTTAGAGCATGTAGTCTTGAAAAAATTCTATATAGTTTTATAAAAAATACATGTAAAATTAAGACATTACAATTCTCTACACCATTGGTAATTACGTCCCTAAAATCCAAAAAAAGGGATAATCAAACAAATGGGGGTACTGATAATGAATCTGAGCCGCCTGCTTCCCTATTAAATCCTGGAGATTCTAGTGATTCCATAGAATTTTCACTAAAGGGTTTGAACACCTATGCAGGCCGATATCATTTGGATCTTATCTCTCCAACAAGAACTCTTCAAACGTCACCCCATCATCGGTTTCTAGCTCTCTCTAGTAGATAACATGTTATGGATCATGCACTAATATCCTCAGCTGATAAATGTAAAAAACATCATGCACATAGTGCATCTTTTTCGGAATATCTCAGCAGTTTGCAACACAAAAACTCCACTATAGATTTTAAAAGGTATGATGAACCTCAAAGATAGCTTTTCACCTCATCCAAATCTCCTCAATCCTCATCCGGGTGAGACCATATGAAACACAAGGTCTGCCTCCTCAAACTCCAAGGGTATCCACCTCCTGTAATCATAACACTTCTGCCTCATATGTGCATTCCTCATCCACTCCTGGATGATTATCACCTTCTTCATGGTAGCCCATACAAACTCTGGATCCATGATGGACGACTCCCCTAGGTTGGTCCATCATAGAGGTGATCTGCAAGGACACCTTACAAACTATAGATCCATGAGTGTTGATTTCCTTGGGTCTGTCCAACATAGAAGAGATCTGTAAGGCCGCCTATACAAGGCCTCGAATGGTGTCATTCCAATGGAGTAGTGATACATGTTATTTTATGAAAACACAAAAAATAGTAAGTGGTCCTCCCAACTACAAACAAAATCAAGGATGCACACACGAAGCATGTCCTCCATTGTTATTACGGTTCACTCCATCTGACCGCCTTCCGGGGATGAAATGGTGGGCTCAAGATGAACTGTGTCCCAAATGACTCTTTCAATGCCTTCCACAACAGGCAGGTAATGCATGCATCACAATCTCATATGATCCTCGAAGGCAGCCCATGAAGCCATAGTATCTCATGGATATAGAGGCATCCCAAACCCTCTATCAGTCCTTCCTCTGGAATGCCTAAGAATTCAACTGAATTAGTGAGTTAGTCAATGATTGTGGATATATAATCAAGGCATTTGGATGTATGTGGTATCCCTGTAACAATTTCCATTGATATTTAGTCCAATTTAAACTAGGTACCTCAAGTTGTTTATCCATGACTTTTGGATCCAGATGATCGGCATTCACCTTCTGACAAGTGAGGCATTGTGAAACGAAATCTACGACTTCTTTCTTCATTCTTGGCCTCTAGTACTGATGTCGGAGGTCCTCACACATCTTCTCCACTCAAGGATGTAACCCCAAAAGAGATGTATGAGACTCCCTAAAAACCTTCACCAGCAATGACACCATTAATATGGTATGCCCTTTGAAAATGATGATGTTCTCCCCACCAATCAAATTTCCATTAGGATTATGCCCTGAATATAACTGATTACGTCAGACCTTACGGTCAAAATTCACCGGTTACTCCTCCCAAACTTGTAGTAAGAGATGGTGAGTAATTTTCATCAATTGAACGTAAGATTCATCATAATTGTCCATGAGATATATCTGCATCGTGGATAGCTTCTATATCGCCTCACCTTGCAGCTGCAAACCGATCCACTTACTAAGGGTGTCTGCTACCATGTACCCATTACTAGAATTATAGAATATATATAATTAAGAGTTTTGGAGGTAATATATCCATCGTCATTGTCTCATGTTCAGTTCCTTCTGGGAGAATATGTACAAGATATTCTTGTGGTTGGAGTAAACTATAAATTGTTCACCCAATAAGTATTATCACCACATCATCATGGAAAAGACCAGTCCTTATAACACCAGTTCATGGGTCACATAGTTCTTCTCATGCTGACTCAACTGGCATTAGTCATAGGTGATATCCACTTCCTCCTACATCAGGGAACAACCTAGAATAGTCCTTGATGTGTGACAAAAGCCTATGAACTCAACACTCTCCTTTTGTAGTCTCACGATGGGAGCACAAGTCAGTATTCAACATAGCTCCAGGAAAATCTTGGAAACTCCCCTATAATTTATCCATACGCGCAAAAAGTTTTCCATTACATGTAAAAAATGTTTAGGGTACTTCCACTCAAGAAATTATGGGCACGAACCTATTATAGTAACCACCCAACCCCAAGAATCTCTACACCTCAAATACACTATTGGGTGGCTCTTAAGTAGGGAAATGCCTCTGTATTTTTTGCATCAACTAAAAACTCATCCTTCAAGATGATGTGTCATAGAAATTGGACCTCCCATATCCATAACTATCACTTCAAGAGATTACCATTATTATGTACCACTCATAATTAATCCAAAACTATCCAAAGTTGTGTAGTGTGATTCTCCACAAATACTTAGTACACCATGATTTCCTTAAGGAATTACACAAATAAAAATACATGGAAAGGCTGGAAAATCGCGTTCATGAGTTGTATAAACACTTATGAGGGATTGGAAATTCCGAATGGACCACCATTATCTCATAGTGGACATATAATAATATTAAATATGTATTTTGTACGTCCATATCCCGGACCCGAAGCTGGTGATAGCCTGATTTGAGGCATATCATTGAGAACCACCTAACTCCCTTATATTGATCGAAGAGGTCATCAATTCTTGGCAGCGGATACATGTTCATCATGACCACCTGGATTTGGCACCTAAAGTCCACACACAACCTAAAACATCTGTTTTACATCATGGAAAGGAACACTAGGGCTACACATGGGGAAATTCTAGGCCTTATTAAACACTTATCATACATGTCATCTACCTATACCCTGTCACCGCGAAGTTCTATGGGAGAAATTTGATATGTCATTGTGGATATCAGTGTATTCATGGGGTACATGTTGATGGAAAATAGTACCTCTCTAGGAGGAGTTAGTCCTGGAACATATGATTGAAAAACATTCCCATACTCATCCACCACTAATGGAAATCTTATAATCCTCCCATACAATACACCAAGGTTGAGGTTATCCAACGGGTGACTGTCCAGAAGCACCCTCGTCAATGAAATTCTATCATATTTTTCAGAGGATTCCATCTCACTAGTGATATAAAACCTAGTCCTATCTCTATGGACACACAATATTGCACACAGGGCATGTTTGTGGGAAAAAACACATCGTGGAAATGTTTCTAAGAATCTGACTAGGTGTGGTTCACCTCATCAAGAGTATGAATCATAAGACTCCACCATCTCCATATCAAGACCGTAAAAATGATCACAACTAATATCTCTATATGGTTATGTAGTGTCCTTACTATGAAGAAGACCCACATCACTTCCTCCAGCCAGTCCTCTACAACCTGAGGATTTTTATTTCCCCAGAACCAAGGAGGTCTCTATCTCTAGAACTTTTTCATGGAGTTCAGCATATACACATCCTATACCAGTAACACTGGTAATAACTACTGATCTATGGGTGATGGTAACATCAAAGCACCACCATGTGGGTTCATCTCTAGAGATGTTCCCTTAACTGATGCCTCATCACTAGGTAGGTTGTCCAAACGATCACGTATCGGGATGCCTGTTGGTCATCTTTGTAGAGGCATTCTATGATAGATAAAGGTGTAACATGTTCTTAATTTTAGACCTATTGAGATTACACTTATTTAAAATGAACATAATGATAAACCAATGAAAATAGTTTTTTCATGTTTAGAGCCGAAAGAAATAATTCAAGATCCTACTGTATGGATATGTTAGCTGCCACCCAGACACTGGACTCCACAAATCTAATACTCATAATCAAAAAACCTAACACTATTTCACCAAAAACAAAACAACCGACTACTGGAATTATAGGTGGAACATCCCTCTGAAACCACTTTTTCCTGACCCTTTTCATGGGGCCCATGCTAAGACTACCCCAAGAGAGCCTCCTGAAAGCCAGCTTCCAGAAAATAGCACCGATGGAATCAACCTATAAGTGAGAGTAATTTTATTGATTATATGTATGCACACAAATTCCCAACCAAATACCAAAAACTAAAAAAGGAAAACATATATAGTTAAAAAATTTTGAGTACAAGTATAACTGAAAATATGTGGTCTAGAATCCAATCCCTAAAAAATAACTGAAAAAATAAATGTGCAAAGGGACTCAGGGAACCATCCACTAAAAACCCCACCTAATGGGAAGAGTGGGGTATCTGCTTGAATCCAATGTTTTACTTCCTCACCACCTGATCTTATTGGGCCCCACCTTCTCACAGGGCACCATGTCATCTGTCGAAGCGTTGGTCATCTTCACCAGACAAATCATGTGAGGGAGAAGCCTGTGTAGGTGTGAGTAACAAAATACTTAGTAGAGAACCCCAATACACAAAGGGATGACCACAAATAATTCCTCACAACCAATCACAATGAATGAACATTAAGAACAAGCATGAATAACAACATAGATCACGTGATATCTAATACAATGTATAGATCTAGGGTTGTGGTAAAGGAATCATCAGTCACATCATCAAACACCTCAGCTGCCGGCGAACTCCTCTTCTCTGAGTAAAGTGGGACTTCTGGGTCACACAAAAGCCTCTTCACACTATCGTCAGACTAATTTGGTACTCATCCTTGATGAGTAATGTGGGAATACCATGTAACATAGTATCACCCCCACTGTGGTCCTGCAAAGTCAGATATAGGTACTTCCAACATTGGCCAACTGACGTACTCCTCCCCAGTGTGTACTGTGGGTTTGACAAGTCATGGAGTCTCTCTACCACCGTGGACCTCAAAATTCACACATAAGTTCTTCCCACTGGGCCATTGTCAAGTCACACATAGTCTCTTGTCAGTATTCTTATGCTCTCAGCCAACCACAGGGTTATTTATCTAGCACACATGGGAGAACCGTTCCTCAAGCCATTCGTTGATAATCAACATCCATAAAAGTTGTCGTAGTGCATACCAAAATATCCACCTCTATGACTGGTTCTAAACACCGAAAATAACTCAACAATGGCAACATGTGTTTGATTGATGTTATTTTATTAGTAAAGATGTTCTGAATGTGTCTGGGCCCTATCCAACCAGGTCAGACTGACCCGAACAACCAAACCTGTGGGTCCCACATATCTTGGTTTGGTTGGAAAACCCAGAAATGACCTGGTTGGGTTCAGGGTCAGTCTAGTCTATCCTTTCCTTTTGTGAAGGAACTATAGACCTCACTGGACCCAGCCCATTTTGGCTGAGGGTTCAACCTATCGGGTCGCCTAGTGACCCATTCCTGTCCGGCCTGCTGGGCATGTTTTTGAACCACTAGGTGCGGTTCCAACACACTGCATGGGTGTGTGGCATGCCATATGAGCCTGGTCCTCTAGGGGAGGATCGATAGAGTGAACAAGATATGTATAAGTCTCTCCTGTGACCCCTCCGTACCCTAATACTTGTCTGTGGGGCCCCTATTCTCCGTGGTCAATCGACTGAAGGTTGCAGCCTCCACGTGGTTCCATGCTAGATCTGTCTCTCCTGTATTCGTTGGGCACAGACCTCCACCACCATGGTACATGGGAGAACCTCATACTCCAGCATGACCGGTG
This sequence comes from Viscum album, assembly GCA_963277665.1. Classification (NCBI taxonomy): domain Eukaryota; kingdom Viridiplantae; phylum Streptophyta; class Magnoliopsida; order Santalales; family Viscaceae; genus Viscum; species Viscum album. The sequence goes on from OY728130.1 coordinate 1,721,038,587, forward strand.
AGGGGAGACCGCCTCGTCTAGGAGGCGGCCCATTTAGTGATACTACATCCGGTCACCGGTGTTGCATCTTCAGTGGAGCCATCCAAGAGGCACCTTCTACAGTCCACCATGATCGCTTCGATGGTTTGTTCCATGATCCTTCTACGCCTTCATGACTCCTGAGTCGCTTCCATCACATCAATGGTCTTAGGTTACTCTTTACACATCATGAAGATATAACCACAAATAACGAACCTGATGAGGGGCCCATGCCTTTTTCATTTCAGCTTGGGCCATACGTGTTAGAGGTTTAAAATATGGGTAGATCAAGGGATTTTAGTTTTATCAAACAAGTGATAGTTAAAATATGGATAATGAAATCCCAAAATACAACCCTCCCCTCAAGAATGCATGATATGTATACCAACCTCTTTGGGGGTTAATCCACCTTCATCATAGAATTTGAGAATGGGGAAAAACAATATAAAACACAACCCCTACCTAGATTGAGGATTTATCACTAATGTTGGGAAAGACTCTGAGTCATCATTAATAATTGATCTATTAGCACTTTTTACCGCTCATTGATGGAATTCGTCATTCTTCGTTGGAAAGGATACCCACCGGTGGTTTGTCAGAAATTGCTAATGTTTAAATCATGTCCCTCTAACGCACCAAATTAATTAAAATAATACACATCGCAACGTTTTACTAACTTTGTGGAGTTGCATCATTAAACTATTTCATTTGTTACACGTCATTTTATGTGTCATTATTTTGTAGGTTTGTGATCCATTAATGAGTTCTATTAATGCACCTTGTCATCGCCTCATCTCCGTACCACATCGCCACCATCCACCGCACATTGGGTGAGGAAAACAAATAAAATTTCTTTTTAAAGTTATTTTATTTTTTCTTAATGGTATGAAATTTTTCACTTCAGTTCGGCCCTTGCTGACCAATGATAATTTCTTTCTAGGTGAATCCTGGTTTTCAGAGTTCAACGGTGCCTGCATATTTTTGATCTGGGTAACTATTTAAATGTTAAAAACCTCTATTCACATGTTTAAGGAACATACCTTAAAAAAGTTCAAAATTCCATTCTAGGATCACTGTGCCTCATAATTACGTACCATCGGAGCACGTAGTCTCGAAAAAAATTTATAGGAATTAAAAAATTTATATAGAAATTAAGAGACTTGAAAATATCATAAATAAATTCATTTCCTAAAGTATTTAACTACAATGAAATTAATCCATTTTCATTTCATCAACATGTATAATAAATCACTATAATAACTCATTTTCAACCACCATTCTCATGTAATATTAGTTTTTTTGTTTATCCATCTTAGATAGTATATCATCCTTCAATTATCATTTGGTTATAATATACTAATATATCAATAATTTTATCATAAATTAATCTTTTAAATAGATTTATTCATTTTGATAAATATATAATTAGGAATCATATTGATGGTATTGTTTCAATCCATCAAAAAACATATAACACTTTGTCATCATCCTTTTATTTCTAGTATTGATTAGTCTAATCTATTTGATTTTAAATTATCTATCACTATGAAATGTGATATGTCCTTATCTAAAATTACGAAAACCTTTTTTCTTCCTCATAAAAACATTAATATGTTATAAACCCTTATCATCATGTTTTTCTATGATATTATTATTGGATTATATAAAATAATCATCCCATATAAGAGATTTCCATTTTCCTCCATCAAAACCCAACTAAAATATATAAAAACTATTCAATAACAACTACACTAGAGAACTATATTCAATACGTAATCTATATGAAATTGGTGATCAAATAATTATTTGAATTAATAAAAACATGATAATAATTATTCACTTAAAATATTTAATTTTATTTTTATTTTTGATCTTCTTTTCATTTAGTGGTTTCTACCGACAAATTCATATCTTCTAGAAAATCTAGAAATATTTTAATACATTTAATGAGACCAAAAAATCCATTCTATTGAAATTTATCCTCCAAAACACCATTAGTTTCCTAAACAAATTCTACATAAAGTACCTAACATACATTATCATTTTTAAAATATATGTTTCTTCCCTTTTGAAAAATAGATTTATTGGGTGTTACTATCCTTTTTCCATTATTTTTGATGTAATTCATAAATTTATATCCATTCCTTTTATAGAATATTTTTAAATCATGTATCATTTTCAATATTATTCTTAATTTTAGAATTCTCATATAAAAGAAACATATATTTCATTTTAATTAATACATTATATTCCTTATAAACTCTATTTTTATTCAATTTTAAAGATGATCCCCCATAAAAAATGTGTTGATATGATAACTTCATATGGCCCAAAATCCCACAAATACACTACATCAAGACCTATAGGTACAATTCAATAAAATATTGAATCCAATTCTTACTTACATCCAAGTGACTACTTGAAACCTTGAATGTTGTATCTATAGCCTTCCATTTCCACATCATACTAAAGTTCATATTTCTAAGATCATACCGTAAAGAATTTTCATCGCTATCTGTGACTATTACCAAATATGATCATCCTAAATCATTCTTATTAATTAGCCTTCATTACACTATCCCATCCATAGTCATGAAGTTACTCAAATAAAATGTCTAATGACTCAATGTTTGGGAACTTGTAGACCATGTCACCCTAAGGCCCGACATATGGATCAAAATTTATTTGGTGATTGATAATTCCACTATAATTGTAATGTTGTATAATACCTACTATAAATATTATAATTTTATTGTATTTATATAGTAAAACAATAATCTTCCACAATTATTATTTAATAGGGTTTGATATATGATTAAAGGGTTACTTTACCCCTCAAGTAATCCCCAAACTCCTCTTTTCATTTCTAGTAATCCTGTTTTTCTTCTATAAATTATTTTATTAATCCAAGTATTATAGTATTCTATGATTATTGTTATATCTAATATTACTTATTTATTATACTTGATTTCAAACTATTAAATTATTTCATGAACTAATTTTTTAAAATAAAAATTATCTCATTTTCTGTATATTCTTCCACTAACATCTTTTTTCAAAAAAAAATTTATATTTCCTATTAATCATATCCTTCTGTGAAATATTAATTTTATTCATTTTTTAAAATGATTTTCTTCTTCCATATACATATTTCTATAATTATAACTATATTTTATCATGTCATTTATCAAAATAATTTTAAAAATGTGGTTTTTACCCATCATCTTACTCTAATAATCCAGTATAAATATTTTCCAATGAAACTCCTTCAACTAACTCTTCATCCAAAAATAATTGATCAATGCTTCCTAATATTATTTACTATTTAAATATTATACATTCAACATGTAAATAATCAACATCACACCATGATTACTAGATAATGAAAATTATTTTTATTCACTATCATAATATTATTATTATTATTTTTTTTATAATTAACATATTTTTTTAATTAAATAATATATTAATTTATAATCTTTAAAAGATACTCATTCAACATGAATTTTTAATTTTTTATAGCATAAGTATTTCAATAAATATTCATCTCTGCTTTTATTATACTATTCATTTTAACATGAATAATTTTCATCAAACAATAAAATTCCTACATAGTAAAACAATTCAATATTAGATTAAAATAATATCTACCTTTTCATTTTTGACATTTTTTTAGAATGGACAAATGACACTTCAAAACATCATATTTGTACATATATCAAAAAAAATTCATCTCCATTAACCTCATAAAAAAAATTTCATTCCTTATGGATTTAAATGGTATTTAAATATTGTATTTAATTTTCTTATAAAATTAATTTTATTTATTCATTTAACATATCACTAAAACAAAAAAATAAATTAATAGAGATGAATTCAGATCATCATCTGAAACATATGATAATTTAAAATCTATTATAAATTTAATGATATGATGAAACTTAATTTTGATCATTGAATACATTCAGGGATATTTCAATAAACTATTAAAGCACAAAATATTCTTACATATGTTGAATAAATAAAAAATAATTTGATATTAAAATATTAATATTTTTAACTTTTAAATCCTAGATTTGATATTTTTAATCTTCTATAATAAAATAATTGAAAAATTAATAATATATTATCTAAAATTCCATTTGTTTTATATATAATAATTATAATTATAATATATAATTTAAAAAATTAATGAAAACAGAAAATTCCTTTTTTGTTCATTAGTCTCAATATCAATTTATCATCTTGAAAAATCACTAAAAATCACTTGGATTGATTAAATATTTAATTTCTAAAATCTAATTCTTTTAGATCAGATGAGAGATTGTATAACAATATTTTTCCTTCCAAACAATTATTTTTATATATAGTTATTTGAATTCATTTCCTAAGGGATATGATAATTTTATCAATGAATTAATTTATAATTTATAAATACAAATATATTAAATAAAGTGGCTATAACTCCATTAACTTTGAATAAATCAAGGTTCTTTAAATAAAACCCATATCTATAATAAAAATTTGAGAAGTCACATTTTAAAATAGCAGTGATCTCCAACAAAATCATCAACTAACATGGGGGTAAATTAAGGGATAAAATTCTATATGATTATTCACTAGAAAACCATTGTCACCCATTAATATTAAAAAATATTTTATCCTAAAAAAAAATTTCCAAACCATTCATTATTATTCTAACAATACTACAAAATTGAATTTATATTCCAATAAAACTATATAAAATATATAAAATTAAAACAAATTAGTATTCAAAACGAATTGAGCCGTATATAATATATCATCATGTTATTCATTACAACATAATCCAATAGAATCACTAGATTGATTAAATTAACCTGAATTTATCATTGAAAATAATTTTTAATAAAATATATCTAAATATGAAAGATTTTTTCATTCTATAATATATATCCATATCTTCAATTAATCATGTAAAAAATAATCTATCATCTATAAAAATAGAATATTGTTGTATCAATTTATTATAACCTTATCATCACCTCTATTATTAATAAATTTATAAAATTCTATAATCAATCAATTATTATTAACCAATAAACATTATTGTTATTATTTACCAGAAATCTCACTAATTATGAATTAAAATATGATAAAAAAAGTGACAAGAAAAACTATTTATTCTTCATAAACATCCATTAAAATCTATTATTTTTTAATGAAATGATTATCATCCTCATTATTTTGTGACTCCCCTATAAAAACATATAATCCCCAATTATCAATACTTTTCTTGGATTCTCATAATCTTTATTTTAATTGTTATTCTCTCATATAAATTTCATATATCTACAATAAATATAGGTTTCCCTTCTCTATTTTATTTAAATGTGAATTTCTAATTAAAAATTCAAAAACCCAGTATAAATTATTACAACATTCCAAAAAATTTAATCCATTAGATCAATCATGTTTGTATGTTACATTACATATAATTTAAGTATATATTAGATAATGTTATAGGATCCAATGTTTCTACTATTAACCCATAAAATAAAATACTAAACCCAATACCTTCTCAAAATTCAAAATGTGGTTAGAAAAAATCACTACTTCCTTAGGACATAATTGTACAAATACTCATTAATTTCCCAAAAATTATTATTATTTGAGATAAATAAGTTTAGATATATATATATGTATTCTTCTAAATAAGAATTTAATGGTATCCTTCACATATTTTTTAAACATTCAATATAATCTATATTCATTAATCTACAAAATGTTAGAACAATTATAAATTTCTATTAAAAAACATTCCCTCTAGAAAATGACAATGAGTTGAAAATATTTTTTCCTGAAAATAAAAATATACATAAATCAGGTTTCTATTATATACATGAAACTTCATTACATAAAAATGACTAAATAATAATAAACCATGTTGAAATTTGTCTTCATTATAATGATTTTTTTTTAATAAATAAAATAAAAAACAATATTTAAATAATAATCATTTTTTTACCAGTTGACATAGTTTTTATTATGGAAAACCCAAAAAATGTATTAGAAAACACAATATATGCATTATTTATTTTTCTCCTAATTAACATAAAAATATAAAACTAGTATATATAATTCTATAATACACATTCAAATGACTAAATTCCTTCACATCATTTGAATAAATTTAATTAGAATGATTTGGAATGTAATTCATGTATAAAAAATATATAACTAGTATATATAATTAGGTTTCTTGAAGACTAACATTGGTAATTATAATGAAATAGGATGAGATTAAACATATCCATGGTTGGTAAAAGTTAATTGCAAATAATATAGTATTTTTCATTATATTTTCGTATGTTGTTATCCTAAAATAATGGAATTGTCAGACAATTTTGTGTTTAAATGACACCGAAATTTGTGGATTGTTGTCGTAAATTATATTAAATGATTTTTGGAGAGACTTTTAAATATTTTTATGTTTTATTTATTATCAATATTATCATAATGTATTTTGAGTTCGATTTATTAAATATAGGTTAAAAATAAAAAATTATTCATGGAAATATATAGGCTTATATAGAACTACTGAATCTTATTGGTTGTGGATGAGATGAAAATAGTCCAGAGAATAAATATGAAAAATTATCATTGTTTAAATAAATTTTTCCTAAAAATTAATATTTCAATCACTAGATTTTATCAGTATTAAAAATTTATCAATATTTTATGAACATTGTATTGGGATTGATGATAATAATCAGAATTTTATTTTATAACATCAAGATATTTGTTTCATAAATTTATTGTTTACCACAAGATAAAATTACATGACTGTGAAATTCATAGTATATTAAAGGTTTAAATTAATTTATTATTTAAATTCATAAGGAAATAAAATTTTCAGGGGTTATTGATATGTTTGAAAATTTTCTATGTTATATTCTACGCATAAAACCTATCAATTTTCAGATAGAACCATTCATATATACATTTAAATTTTTTAATTTCTTTTTAGAATTTTATATAATTTTCTTTAGAATTTTATGATAGAAATTACCTTTTTGGGTCTATTCTAATCAAAGGATGACCATATAATGCGTAAGAATACTATATCATGGTCTAATTATTATTAAATTGGCATTCATTTTTAGTTATTTAATTTTAGAGAATGTTTATTAAATTTTATAACAAAAATTATAAACAAATAAGGGATATTTCTATGGATAGAATTATTAAACACTTTTGTAGTAGATATATGTAACATTTCAAAGGTGTTTAGGATAATTATATGTTATATTTAATATTATTTTTCATCTTATTTATATTAATTTTAATTATATGATTATTCAATGTGAAAGAGAAATTCATTATTGAATGGGAGAATATACTATAAATGGTTATGGGTCATCCTCGAGAACTTATAATTTAAAATTGATAAAAATATAATATGCATGTTATTTTTCATTCGATATATTAATAGCATAAAAATATCCACCTGCAATTTTTCATTCAATCACATAAAAATGATAATTTAAATTTAATATATTCCATATTATTCATTATTATTTAATTTGGATAAAGGGTAATACTAGGTGTTATCTAATAAAAAATATACTGTGTTTTAAAATTTTAATTTTTTAATAAAACTGATTAACCACTGGTGCATATCTTATCCTCTTAGGTGCATCAAATGTTATCTACTCTAGGACTTACCTGAAGGATCTCATGAACATTATTAATCTTAGATATGTATTCAATTTCACATATTTTTTAAAGATTAAATGATTTTTTGATAATAATGTGATATCAATCTATTATAAAATATATTTAAACAATGTACAATGATATTTCTTTTATATTTTCTATCAATTGTATAAAATGGTATTGAAATTAATCTAAATAGTTCCAAAAAATAAAATATTGTGGGAATTATACAGAGAACAATCATAACAATATTGAATTCAATGGACGATTCCAAAAATAGTTATTTCAATATCTCTATAGAAAGTAATTATTCCTTTTAAATAATAGGAGAATGTCAAATACAATTTGTGATAAATACTATAGTATTAAATAATGTAAAAAATAATTTAAATAAAAGTACCCATAATAATTTCTTATCAAATTTGAAAACATTCATCATGAAAAATATGAATATAATGATTATTTTACAATGGGTGAATAAATGTTTTCACTATATATATCAATAAATAATCTGATGAAGATTTTGATGTTCAATTATATTAATGTGAAATCAGAATGATATGTTTTATGAAATAATAATGGATATTGATGTTTTTATTTAGATTAATTTGTCAATTAAAAATAGAGGAAAATTTATTTACATATTAAGTGAGAATTATAGTGACATTATTAATTAAAAAAACAAATAAATGAATTAATTTAAAGGATTTTGAAATTCATAATGATTTATATATATTTGAGATATTTTAATGATGAATAATAGAAATAAATGTATTGAATAAATTTTAATAAATAAATTTTATTTTAAAAATAGTTTTTAATATAATTAATGTTTTTACATCTATAAGCTTAAATTTTTCAATATTAATTTCTTGATCATATTACATGTATTACTAAATTTTCTAGAGAAGAGTAATGAGGAAGACAATTACATTTAATATAAAAGAATATTCAACAAAAAAAACATTTTCACTATTTAATTAACTTAATGAAATTTATCCACATAAATAAGAATGCTTTTAAAAGAAATTTATAATTGATATGTTATAGATAAAATTAATGGTTTATGTTCTTTTCATGAAATTAATAAAGAGAAAAATTAATAGTATTAAAGTGATAGTAATATTTGGGATTAATTTATTGTCTCAAACGATTCCACTATTGATAATGATAATGATAAGACAACGATGATAAATAGTAGACATAAATAGATTACCTCATGATATTGGAGATCGTGTAATTTATCAAACATATTTAGAATCATGAAATAATGAAATCACTACTGAAGAAGAAAATACATTATAATAATGATAAAATTCTTTTCAAAAGGTATGTATTACATATTTTCATTATTTGATTCCCAAATGTATTCTTTACTAAATGAAACATTTTCACTGATTTTATTTTATGAAAATATTTAATTAATTAGTATGTTGTTTATTTACTCAATTATATAGTACTAGAATTTTTGGAATCCAGGAAGATATTTTATTTTCAACCAGATAAATTTTTTAAATTGTTGGGAGATTGATTTAATAAATCATATAATTCTTTAAAAACCATAACAAAACATTATTATTTCTTATAAAAAGATCAAAAAATGTTATAGGAACTCAAATAACTTTATATAATTAACATAATGGTACTATAAATGATAAAATGAATATCTTTTTCAAAATAAATAATCTTCTCACAAGTATTTTCATCATAATGTAGTACTCAAAAATGAGAAACTATATATTTTAGATAAATAAGGAATAATGGATCATTATTGGAAGATATATTGTGATAATATAGGTTCAATGAATCAAATATTGTTTATAAAAAAATTTCAAATGATTAGAACTAATGATAATGGAACAATTATAAATTTATATTTACTATTATTAGTTAATGTGAATATTTGAATTTTAAGTAATATGATAATATTGTGGGGTGTATATAAACAAGTAATACATGGATTATTATAATATAACAGTATATAACCCTCACATTGTCGTGGTGATATATTAAATGCATGTACAAAGAACTAACACAAAAATCAATTCAATAGATTAATGTTAAAAATGTTTCATGTGTCAATGGGGAAAAGTTAATTATACAAAAAATAATAATTCTCAGTAAATAAAAACTCATGGTTATTTTATAGTTGTTAAGTCAACCTATATAGTAAATATCCAGCCATGAATATTAATGATCAGAAAAAATAATTGGTAGTTGATATTCTAAAAAAATCCTTAAGTAATAATAACTATTATATTACGTATAGTCAATTACAATTAGGTATAAAATTTACTATGTTTTAATTCCCTATATCACATGCATATAATATTTGATCAACTTTTATTATAAAGATCCATAAAAATCAACTATAGCTCGGTTTTTGGTGTCATTGGGAGATTAGAAACCAGGTACATCACCATTAAAAAGGAACCATATTTATTTTTTATTTCCATACTCATCATATAATCCCTATATATTTACACTTATATAACTTAATGTGATCTAATGAATATATGGATATATATAATAAATTATTGAGTTATAAAACATTTTTAGGGGATGATAAAAAGTGTAACAGGGGGTGTATAATCATCATGGTATAAATAGAAAAACTATAGGAATAGAATATATTAGCTCTTATAAAGTGAAAATGAATCCAATAAATATGTAACAATATATAATTAATTATTTAAATTTAAAAATATATAAAACAATACCGCATAAGAATAATATAATGATCACATTAATGATATTATATCCATGTGTGCTAAGTTTATTTTCCATTAACCACACATAGTATTTTTTCAAGGAAAAATAATTTCAAAATGTGTTTTAGGAGTTTTTAATTCTTGTACCACCTTTATCATCATAATATATACATAAATGTGGCCTCCAAAAAATAATCATACCTTTATCATATTCATAATAATTAATTTTGAATAAATTTTTTAAAATGGATTTCGAAAACAAGATCCATATAATAAAATTATGTGTTTGTGACATTAGAAAAATATTACGGATTTTATGTGAAATCAATTCATTCATGATTAAATGAAATTGATGAAATGATTTCAAAAATACACAATGAAAATAATCATGGGAAGAGTATACATATATTACTATAAAAATTTAAATGGGATTTTAGTTCATTATTAAATGATATGTGCGCATGAAGGTGTATAAGAATGATTTTTTTTTAAAATTTATTTATAAATAATATAAAATTTAAATATAATATGGTGTATGAGGATGAGAAATCACAGTTTTAATATTATTAAGATCCTATATTATAACTTTAAAAAAATTTAGTGCTTCAGAATTTCGATAAATTCAATAGGGATTTGAAAATAAGGCTTATGAATTGGATTTTACAAACAACTAAAATGATTAAAATAATTCATAAGATAATGGGACCTCCACATGGGAATATTGACAAAGAGAATAGAGGTAAACCATATTAACATTTTATCAATAGGGAATCTCCTTAATATAGGACTAAGTATTGTTATAATTGTTATTTATATTCCCAAATAAATATATTCTATTATTAATTTAACATTTTCCGAACATGTATAAATATAGTTAATATTTTATTCTTCGATTAAATAAATTCAAAATTAAAATAATATTTTTTTACAGAATTACTTATTCATTTTTATTGATGTTTTTTGATGTTTTTTATAATTTTGATCAACAAACCCATTAATAATCACCTGAGTTAATAATTTTTATGGTTATACATAAAGTATTATTTCAAACATATCGTTTCAAATATCTTGTTCTATATAGTATAATAAATAATGATATTTTATTTTAAATTTTATAATTACCATATTAATTTTATAAGTACATAATTTTAAATAACAATCAATTTAGTAATTTACACAAAAATTATATATTAATAACAAATAAATGTTTCCATTTATGTGGTCATAATAATTGAAATACGTCATCCATATAAGTAGTGATAAAAAAAATCCGTCATCTTTGGAAGTTGTGAACTGACTATATCATATCAGAATATTTCATAATAAAAATAATTACTTGTAGTAAAAAAATCAACAATAAATGAATGTTATAATATTTATATATAACCGATTAAAGAATTTAATACTATCATGATAGTTCAGGGAAATTTTGAGTAGGTAGTTTAAAATGAAACATGAATGAGATTGGTTGAGATAATATATCTCTTTTATAGAAGTCCTCCATTGATATGCTATATTGTAAAAAATGAACGGTTTATTATAATGATTAATACCACCAAAACATGTATTAAAGACATTTGGTGTGGTGTTTTGTTGTGATTTTTGTGGAAAGTGGTTTTTGATGTGAGGGGACTTTTCTGGAGAAAGGTATATTTAGAGGTAAGGAGGAAGGGGTTTTGAATAAATAATATATTAAATTAATATTTCCACTAATGAAACAAAATAATAATTCTTTTTTTACTATTTCTCAAAATTAATTCATGTGAGGAAGAAACAATGATATCATACCTCATCCATACATTATTGATAGGGTTATTGATTATAAGTATATTTTTATAATGTAAAGTATTTAAAATATTTCCATATTATCTAATGTATTTTGATTCAAAAAAACAACATCAAAATACTATAATATGTGAAATAATTTTAATATTATGTTTGAATATAATTTTTTATGTTATTTAATTAATATAAAATATGATTTTATAAATTTATACATAAAAACTAGATTATTTATACCATTTTGTGTTAATATTTTTTTATATAAGATATATATAGTAAAATAGATATTTGATGTTAAACATTATTTGGAAGTGTAGTTCATAATTTTCATAATATTCATCTTATTAATGCTCATAATGGTCATCATTATATTCCAATCCTTAAATAGTATTATACTAGTAAAATTATTAGTCGTGTTGACGTACTTCTAATTGTCAAGTGATCCTTATGAAACCTATAAAAAGGTAATATTTCCATATTTCATTATTGACTCAAATATATCTCAACATTCAACATACATCATACATATAATATTAATTATATTTCTATATATTTATTTATTCTATTGCCTTTATTACTTCAGTGATATTTTTAAGATACTTTAGTAATCTAGAATTTTACTTTCTAATTTTGATAGTATCTCTTATTATTTATAAGTATACTGTTTTTATGTTTTTTTATATTTTATATCTAATTAGAAATAATTATGAAATAATTAAGTATTTATTTTTCTAATAAGGTGCATATTATTTATTTGCACTATATCTTATATTTGAATATGTCACACTGAAAGTGAAGAACAAAATTTCATATAGTAAATTCATTTTCATTAAATTATTCCCCACTTTCAAATAATCAACATTAAAATCTAAATTATATTTATATGTGGTTAATCTATGTGGAATTTGTAATATCAATTCATCCTCAACATTCCATATTATTTCATTATAGATATTAATTTTCTAAACTACATTAATGACATTATTTTTTTAGGTTGTGTTGATCATTTTAAAAATAACTCAATATCATCATTGATAACTAGTCACAATAGAGATCATGTTCCCATTTAATATCATAGGGGAATGTTATATGTGAGTTATATTAATTTACATACTCAAGAAAATTCTAACGAATAAAATTTGAACGATAAAAATTTTGGGTGCGTCTTCCAGTCAGATGGCCCCCCTAAAATATGATCAAGAATCTCAAAGGGATAATTATAAAATGGTCTTGTCTTTACCCTCTTCCAAAATTTCATGAATCTCTTTCATATAGTTATAAAAAGAAGTATTTTTCTTTTTCACCTAAAACTGAACATCTCATAAATGATTTTCATAATAACAAATCTATGAAATATATATGTCTGTAATAAATTAATAAAAGATTTGAAATTTTCTACCATTCAAATAAATAGTTTCGTTCACAATAGATTATGTTCAAAATCTTCATCCTAGGAAATTAGAGTCTAATTTTTATCGAAAAATTTAATATTTTTGGATCCATACAATTTTTTCAATAGATTATATAATTTTACGAGAACTTGGCTAGATAAATATTTAATCATAGCCTCCATGGGTGTCCATGGATAATCAACTAATAATTCCTTCGAATGTTTGAATATTATTTTTTGATTTCTAATGTATCTAATGGTGAAAAGTTATATTGTATTTTATCTCATTGTTCAATTAATATGAAAGTCATTAATATATCATATAAGATAACCTTATATTATAATGTGATACCATTGATTGTGGTGTTTAATAAATACATTCCAATTTTTTCATGTATATATATTCATGTATAATGAGTGATAAGTATTCCAAAATTGAGATTATGTGACAAATAATTAAAAATGTATCCACCATAACCAATAATATATTATTTATATTATATTTTTTTACAAGTACTTTGAATGAATCCATGGTGATATACTTATATTTCCATATTGTTATCTATAAAGGGTGCATCATTATTTAAAATTATTACCATTCCTATTAAACTTATTGACATACGAGGAAATTTGGTTTATATTTGGAAATCATGTTATTCAAATATTCGACTATATGTTACCACAAATATCTCAATATATAATTTTTCTGTCGATGTGGATAGAGAGTATTGTGTTATAGGAATTATTTATCATCTCTATACTTATCTAAAACTATGATGGTTCACATAATCATTTGACAAATTCTAAAAGTCAAAATTGATCAATGAGTAATATAAGAATATCACATACACTAATAATTCATTGTTTATTCACCCCATCATCTCCTTGTAAATTATTTATCTTCTCTAGTATTGGTGGATGAGTAATCAATTAATATAGATATGATTTACTTCCATCTATTATAATTCCCACAGACATCCTTTCAATTAAAATTAATATTCGATCATTTTCATTCCTCCTTATGGATAAAGTTTTATAATATTTTAAATTTAGATAATATACTACATTATTGTCTATTCTAATATGTTAAGGGTTTATGAAGTTATAGTTCTTTATCATCTATGATAGTAATTTTTTTACAAGTTGAGTTTTTTGTGAATATATGTGTTACAAAATTATTATAAATATATATATCTCACTTATATATATATGGCCTATAAATCTAAAATATGATGCTTTCTATAGACAAATGTAGAACATTAGTCTTGTAATGATACTCATATAAGTTCAAATATAATTATATATATGAGAAAATGATATCATTTTATTTGATTAAATAAGAAAATAACATAATTTATTATTAATTTTATATCATATTTCATCCTTTTATGATGGTAATGTGATCAAATTTTTTGTCAGTAGTTTATTCTTTAATTTTTTGATGAACTCTCAACATTATTATGTCCATACAAACATTACTACATACATAGTTAGATAGGGTTATGGGTTTGATAATCATTATAAGTATCACACAATAATTAAATGATATCAAAATAGTCCAAATAAACATTAGAAAATTAATCCATAATTTTAGTTTGGTAAATTCTTTATTCACCTTACATATTATGGATCCATATGAATTCTTTTTGGTAATAAATATAAAAAATAATGTAGCATTATATATTAAAGTGTGAAATTCTGAAAACATTTAATTTAAATTCACCATTAACATTATATCAAAAATATTACTAAAAATAATTGAATTTAAATTATATGGGAATATCATTTATATGGACCATAAATTTTATTGTTTAATTCGACAAGACACTATTTAGAAATCCTTTATTATTTGTAGAGAATTTTTGAGTCTGAATGGAATCAATCGGATCTCATATATTTTATATGTTTTGTAAAAGGTAGTAATAAAAATATCCCCCTTCTACACCTTCATTGATGACATTTCAATTGATGATCCTTTATGTATAAGAAATATTACTTACATATTTGATCAAACATGTCATATATCCATTTTAAAAGATAATTTATCAATATCATGATTTTTTAATCTCAAAATAATTTATAGGGAGAATAATTCACACATCCATACTATTGATAATAAGAATTTTGGTAAAACGTAGCTAATAAATAGGGAAGATAAATCCCATTTAAATGTTTTAATGTAGTTTTTTCTTCAATTATTTATTATCAAGGGGGGACATTTAGTAAGGAATCATTTTTATGGGTGGAGTTATGGGATAATGTTCAATTGATTACATAACCACTAAATAGGGAATAATAATAGGGATTCAATGAAAATTAGCTAAATAAAGTAAATTAAAATGGGAATTTCATCATATAGATTCATTTCATGGGTCCTAATAATTGATGTTTAATATTCTTACATATAAGGAATAATTTTCTTTCTTGGGGAGGTGTTTACAAATTTCATTATCTATTACCTTGGACATCTATATAATCTAAGTATTGATTGAGAAATGTATCTATTTATTAATCTAATTAACATTTATGTATATTATATATAAATATAGTTAATTAACTCATTATTTAGAATCATATATGTTTAGAGGGAGTATAAAAAGTTTTTTTGTAAATTATTCACATAAAATTAAATTAAAGAAGAGTTATATAATTGAGATATAATTATTTAACCTCTTTGTGACCTAAATAATAAGATAAATCCATTTCTTTAGGTGGTTTTTTAATTTTTATACATAGAATTAATGATAGGAAATAATTTATAGAAGAAGAATCAAATATGATATTTACATTTATTGATTGACTAACATGTGATCCTATCACAATTTCTTTTTCAAAATATACCTTATAATATGATCTTCATCATTCCCTATGTTTTTTAATTGGTTTTCATGGTTTATCATCATTGAAAATTTTCATTATATATTAACTTATATAGGGTCTGTGTTTTTTGTAGTTGAAACATAATTACTTTTGTATAATATTGGTCAAAACCATAAATTACTCCATTATGTTGTATATGTTATTCATTCCCCTTTGACGTTAATTATCTTGAGGAATAACATCTACACACATTAAACATACCCGCGTCTATTTAAGGGTTATGATTAATTATAATTAATGTTGAGGGAAGATGTGATATCTTCAACACGATGGATAATACCCAATAATTCCAATTTATTGGATCTTCTAACGGTAAAGGAATCATGTGGGTTTTAACTTGACTAATTTCAAGCAATGATTAATCAATAAAAACAAATGAAAAGACATTTAGGGGATAATATCAGGATTATCAGGACCACAGAAAAAACCATGATGACTAAACCACCCAATGAAAGTATTACCATTACAAAACATACCCTTTAGGCGAACACTAGAGTGGCAAGGGGTTATTTGTATAACATATCATAATATTATTTTGTATATTTTATTTAAAATAAATTAGTTAATATATTTATAATTTCTTATTTAGTATATATATATGTTTTTGTGTGTGTGTGTGCTAATGTTACTTGTTTGATTAAATTTAGATCTTGATATGATGAAAATAAATATTAATTTTTAGAAATATTTTTTATCAACCACAACATACTTTTGGATTAATTAAATATTCATTGAAATACATTTAATTTTCAAGGAATATAAATATAGGTTAATGTTTATATAAATATAAATTATAATATGGTTTTTTTAATTATCATATAATTTATTTAATTATAATGTAATTTATATAAGGGACATAATGTTCCTGGTGTATTAAAAAATATTACATTGCTGAAATTTATTATGATTATCTAAAACTATAAATTATCATATATGAAATAATTAATTTGGAAAAAATGTTATTTTTTAAAGAAATATGTTGACATTTGAAAAATGTGATATTTTCATAATTTTCTATTATAGTGGAAATTATGCTAAAAATATACATTCCATTTAACTATATGATATATATTATGACATCTTAATAGACTAAAATTATTGTAATAAAGTGTTTAAATGGAATACAAGATCATTAATATATTTAATCATAAAAATAACGTTTTTATGATATTTTATTAACTATATAGTCCATTATTGAATTCCCAAACTGATATTGTATTTTATGGTTTAAAAATATTTTTTTTGAACAACACTCATTTCTACATAATGAATGGTTTTATTTAATTGATTTCAATGCTTAGACTAAGAAATATTGATAATCACTCCTCCATGGTAAATAAAACTACCGAAAACCAATATATGGCTTGATTTTTTTATTACATAATCAATTTAAATCCAAAACCAATTTTTAGAAATTAATAAATTATTCCAATATATTTTTCTATGAATAAACAACAACATCCAAAATATCTTCCCTCAAATCCCAGTGATCATGATTTTCCTCTCTCTATTCTTCATCAATCCCTGAAATGGTGATTCCATGTTCTTAAGAAGCCACTCCCATTATACTAGAAGCACTGTCTTAAGGTAAGGTATTATCCAAAGAATAATTTAGGTTGAAAATCAGTAGACAAATTAAATTATAAATAATCTATGGAAGATTTACTAATATCTATACTATTATTTTAACCCTTAGTTAATTGATATATAGTTCACCATGTTAAAAAAATTATTAATATTATAGTTCATATTGGTCAAAAATAAAAGAAACTTTTTTGAATAATTTATACCAACTAATTGAAAATAAATGGACCCAACCGTAAAAAATTACAAAATCATGAATTAAAGGATTAATTCACATTATGAATCTTTTCAGGTTTAGAGTTTTATATAATTAGGCAATAACTATTACATTTCATTAAAAAAAATACAAAGTAGACACATCTACGCAGTTTCTATTTTTTCACAAAAGAAGAACTCATGAAAAAATTATTCAGGTCTAGTTCTATGTTTTAGATAGCATGACTTTTCCATGATCTCATCCTTGACCATATTCCACATTATTTCTTATGAATAACATTCAAAAACATTTGATGAGCATCAAAATCTCAGTAATGGATACACAAAGAAGGTAAATTATAATTTTTTCAAAATAGCAAGTAAACCATGAATACCTTAAAATAAGTAATACTTTTCACCTTTATAAAGTAGTAAATATACTTCACTGAATAAAATATCACTACTTACTATTTTATAAAAAAAGTATTACCATAAAATCAATATAAATAACACATAACATATAAAGGTAACGTGGGACATAAACATACATAAATGGAATAACTATATGGTCAACTTCAACAAATATCTATAAATGGAATAATCATACGGTCGACTTCCATACCCAATGAATTGGAGGTTATAACATAACCACCCATCCTAGTTTATCACGACACCACCTGTCATTTGGTTTATCATGTAGCCCCCCTTTAAATGTCTAAGTGCCATTATAAAATCATAACACATAAAACAAATATATAGGAAAGAAAACATTTCCACATTTCAATCAAAATATATCACTTAAATATATTAACATAAAAAATCCATTATCAAAACCATTTTCAATACCAAAATACATAAAAAAGTATGTGCTATTTATTTTCCTTGAAAAAAAACATTACGGCTTGTTATAGAAACCAAAGACAAAATAATACCTGCGGCATTGGAAAGGTCGTTGTCACTTCTTAAGTTAAAGGAAACATTCATTTTTTCGTTTAGTAAAATGATTCATAGAAAAAGATTCCATTTTAAATGTCAAGGGTGTTTATATATCGTATAAAATATGGTCATGTATTAAAACAAAATATGCCTTAATGGAAAGAGATTGAGACGAATTCCCTTTCCTCGTGTACGACTTGACCCATTCATTCATTAATATCCCAAATAATAAAGTAATGTTAATTTATACATGCATAAGAACCTATTTAATGTTTATTATTCCTTTTATATCACTTTTTACCATGTTCTAATCATTATTTAATCATTCATGTTAATAATGTTCATTTTGTCGATATATATTAGTTGAGTCACAAATGAATACCATATAGTTACAAGTTGTTCAAATGGATAAAATTTAATTATATCTAGAATGATATTCAGGATATATATATCATATATATATCATATATATTTATAATATTCATGTATTTATAAAGGAACATGCATTTGGAGGTATGAAATGAAATGCACCGTTCATGGAGACAGTAAGTCGTACGTACGGATGTACGCTACTTATATTTCTATTTCTTATTTTAACGGAATTAAACTTTTTTGATAAATAGGTATATTATAAATCCAGTATAATATCAAATATCAAAATTAACTCTATCTTTTTAAACATCCTATATATGGCATTAACGAGTCATATCAATTTGAGGGGGTGATAGTCCGGACTTTCTCAAATGAAATTATCGCATCTACCCATTATGGAAACTATAAAAGAATGATATAGATACATAAATATAGAATAATAATAAAAATCATAATAAATATCATATATAAATATAGTTTCATCTTAATAGCCACCATGAGAGGTGGTAGGAGATAATCAAACAATCATCATTTTTTGTGGCGTTAGTTTATCATCCAGAGAAACAGTATGCTATCCACATATTAGATTGAGGTGAGTGTAATTGTAGTTAGAATTCTTTTCTAAAAAATATCCTATTATAATTAGGATACTTTTTCAGTTATAAAAGAATGGAATAAAAAGAGTTTAGGGGTTGGAGAAGTAAAATAAAATAAATGAAGTTAAGAGAAATTGTTACCTTTAATTTGGGTAACTCCCTTTGGTTTGAACCAAAATGGTTTATTAAAGTTCTATATGTCTAATGTAAGGCTTAAATGTGTTATAGAGGGATGTAGGGAGCTTAATTGGTCAATGACTGGATGAGCCAAAGGGAATTTGATGTATGAGTAATTGATTAGATATGGTCACCTTTTATAAGGGGGAGGGGCTCTTTATGATTGTTTGCAAATATTATTTTATTATATAATGATATTCGATATCTAAAGGTCCAAAAATAATTATCGTAGAATATAAAATGAATAATGGTCGAAATAAAATCATCCAATAATAATTGGATAGTTATTGGATGTTATTTCATCATTTATAATCTTATTTATTGAAATGATTTATTAGTGAGGTAAGCACTACATCATTATTGTGTCATAAAAATTTAATTTATTCAATTTCTAAAAATTATAAAAAAATATCATGATTTAGGAAATATTTTTATCTTTACAATGAATATTTATAGTAAAAAATATTACTTATATAATAGAATATAAAAACTAATTTACTAAATGATTTTTGTTTATGTAATTTTTTCCATTACGTTAAATTAGTTTATCTAAAGTGTCATTATCATTCATAAGTGGATCCATGTGGTCCAAAAATCAACCCAAATATGCCCATGGTCGGCCATTACTCATCCAATTATTTTAGGACAAGTGTTAAGGTCATTTGGAATTATTATAATATTTTATTTACCTTTAACTACCGTATTTACCTTTAACCGCAGCAAATAAAAGTCAAAAGTTACTATTCACCAAAAATTATTTTCATTTTGTTGAACCAAATTTTACTTACTAATAACAACTATGTATGTCATATTTTTGAAATTCACTTCACAGAAGTCAAAAATTTTCATTTAAATGAAAAATTTAGTTTTTTTAACTACTGCTAAGTCGTTTCATTATTCATCAAAATTTGATGTTTTTCAGAAAAATACAAAAAATTAATCCTAATCTATATTTGATATTCTGAATTCAAAAATGATTGTTTATTTTAAAAAATTATAAATATATAAGTTGAATTAATTAATTTAAAATTAATTCCTGTTGTTAAAACAAATAATGTGTTTTTATGAAATATTTACTATCAAATTATTGACAATTGATTATGTCCAAATTCCAAGTGAAATTAATTCCAATCACAAAAATTGGATTAAATGGTAAAAATATATTCTAATTACACTTTAAAACCAATTAAAAATATAATATATCAATACAAATAAATTATATTAAAATGCAGTTTCGAATTAAAATACAATATTTATCAATATTTATTAAGAAATTAACATTATTAGAAAAATTCCAGAAATTCTAAAAAAAAATTTGATGTCCCCAATATAAAATTGGATTTTATTTTGTCAAACAGATTGTATTAAAGATCCCAAATCTATATTTATAGTGTTTTGTCCATTAAAAGGTGAGACATCGACCTTTTAATTTAATTATGCTTAAAATTATATGCATTCAAATTTTATGCCTCTAACTTTTATTGGATAAAATTAAATACTTGTAACAAACAAGTATAATTATATTTTAGATAGTTTTCTCATTCCCTCTAATACAAGAGCTAGTAGTTAACGTGCATTCAAAAAATATTATTTTATTATTAGTGTGCAATGTATGATTTCATTGAAACTCGTTGTTGCGTATTGGGTACTCTATCGAACATAGAATCCCTTTTAAAGTAAACTTAATATTTAATTCACAAATATTTATAATTATGAAAATATCTTATTCATTATTTACTTGGGATGTGACATCCTTCCCCCCTTTTGGAAATTTCAACCTCGAAATTTTTATTCACTTATCAAAATAAGTGGGTGTATTTATCCCTCATATAATTTCTAGATTCCCACATTGCCTCTTCAACCATATGGTTTTCCTCAAAACATTTACCAGATGAATTACCTTATTATGCAAAACATTCTTTCTAATATCTATAATATAGAGTGGTTGTTCT
Organism: Viscum album; assembly: GCA_963277665.1. Lineage (NCBI taxonomy): Eukaryota > Viridiplantae > Streptophyta > Magnoliopsida > Santalales > Viscaceae > Viscum > Viscum album. The sequence goes on from OY728130.1 coordinate 1,721,060,878, forward strand.
TCATAAGTGATATTCTCTACCAACAGAACTACCTCTGGACTAAAACATGAGACAGATCTGGCATATACATTCTCAACATCGAAACATGAAAAAAATTATGTACCAAAGATAAACTTGGAGGTAAAACTAATATTTATACAACTGATCCAAATTTCTCTAGGATTTAATAATGTCCAATAGACCACGGACTCAACTTTTCCTTCTTAGAAAAACACATCACACTTTTCCATGGAGAAAATTTGGGAAAGACATGATAACCTACCTCAAGAAAATAGCTTTCCTCCAGTTATCTGCATAAAATTTCTGTCTGCTCTGAGCTGTTCTCATGTGCTTCTGAATCTACTAATCTATCTCGGCTATCCCTTCTACTAATTATGGATCCATTAGCTTCCTTTCACCTACTTCATCCCAAAAAGCTGTAGTTTGACAAAGCATTCCATATAATGCATCAAATGGGGCCATCCATATACTAGAATGAAAAATGTTATTATATGAAAATTCAACCAATGAAATATGTTGGTCCCAACTTCCCTGGTAATCCAGTGAACAAGCACGTAACATATCCCTTAAGGTCTTAATTGTTCGTTCTGACTTCCTATCTAATTGAGGATGAAAAGTTGTACTATAATTTAATTCAGTACCAAACGACTTCTGAAGGCCTTTCAAAATGTTATAAGTATTTTCGAGAACATGATCTGATACAATGAAGAGGGGAACTCCATGAAATCAAACTATCTCTAAAATATAAAACTGAGCAAGTTGATCTAGAGACAAAGTATCTATAATAGGAATCAAATGAGCATATTTAGTCAATTGATGAACTATAACCCATATTTCATTATTACCTCAATATGTCTTCGGTAATCCAACAACAAAGTCCATGGATATATTTTCTCATTTCCACACTAACACTGGTAAAGACTGAATAATCCATTGCGGTAACTACTGATCTTCTTTAAGCTGATAACAAGTCAAAAACTTCATAGTAAAATCATAAATATCTATTTCTAATCTATCCCACTTGTAATACTCTTGAAAATCTCTATACAGATTAGTACTACCAGGATGAACTGAAAACAGAGAACTATGAGCTTCACATAACAACTAATTATTCAAATGTGAATCACAAGGCCCACATAATCTCTTCCAAAACCTCAAACCTCAATCATTATCAACAGTAAAATCAGGAACATACCATTTTGAATCAACTCTACCTTTTTCTACTACTCTCAGTCTTCATTTTGTGCTTGCTTTATTCTGCTGATAAAGATGATTTCACTAACACCTAAAACAAAATAGAAATTTTTTTTCACCAACAACTTCTCTTCTGAAGTTCAACAAATCAAAAACCAAAGGATATCGTTCTTAACATAGAATGGTTAATGAGACATTACTTTTTCTACTCAAAGTATCAGAAACTTTATTTATTTCTCTCAGATGGTGTTGGATCGTGAAATCATAATCCTTGATTAATTCCAGCCACATACTCTATCTCATGTTCAATTATTTTTAGTGAATATATACATTAAACATTTGTGTTCAGTATATATTTAACATCTTTCTCAATAAAATGATTCCTCTAAATTTTTAATGCAAAAACAACACCTGCTAATACCAAATCATGTGTAATGTAATTTAATTCACGAGGTTTCAACAGACATGAAGCATAAGAAATTACCTGATCATTCTACATAATGACACATCCAAGTCCTTTCAATGAATCATCACTGTAAATAACAAACTCACCATTTCATGAAGGCAGTGAAAAACTGGAACATTCACAAATCTTCTTTTCAATTCTTGAAAATAATCATCGCATTATTTTGTCCAAATGAACTTAACAGTTTTTCAAGTTAACTATGTCATTGGAATAGATAATAATGAAAAATTCTCAACAAACCTCTAATAATAACCTGCCAATGAAATAAAACTATAGATTTCAGTTATATTTGCGGATCATGGTCATTCTTAATCAACTTTTGTTTTAGTACGATGAATAGTTATGCCATTTTTTGAAACAATGTGACCATGTTAAGAAATTTGTTGTAACAAATAATCACACATGCTAAATTTCCCATAAATTTTCCTTTATTTAACGTTTTTCAAGATAACTCTTTATTTAGTTTCATGCACCACTTTACTATTAGAATAAACGAAAATATCATCAATGTAAAAAACCACAAACTTATCCAAGAACTCACAGAAAATTCTATTCATAAGATCCATGAATACAGTCGGTTCATTATTTAAACCCAAAGTCATATCTATAAATTTATAATGGCCATATCAAGTTTGAAACACGGTCTTCACAATGTCTTCTTCCTTTACATTCAAATGATGGTACCCCAATCTCAAGTCACTCATCAAAAAATACTGAGCTCTCTGGAGCTGATCAAACAAATCATCGATATGAGTAAAAGGATACATGTTCATAACAGTGATGTTATTAGATTCTCTATAATCGATGAAAAGTATCATTGATCCACCTTTATTTTTTAAAAAAATATAGGATCACCCCATGGTGATGTGCTATGTTGAATGAAACCATTATTTAATAACACATGTAATTACTTCTTTAACTCTAAAAGTTCAATTTGAGCCATTCGATAAGGGGGTTTTGAAATTGACTTTGCATCAGGAACTAAGTCAACAGTAAATTTGACTTCCCGATTAGGTATAATACCAGGAAATTCATTAGGAAAAACAACAAGATACTCATTTACCACTGGAACATCATTAATCATAATACTTCATTAATTTTCAATTATATGTGCATGGTAACATTCATTTCCATATTTTACTAGTTTCCCAGCTTCATAATATGTTATCAAAACCGAGGGTTCATTATTGTACACAAACTGTAAATATTTATGAATTGAAACCTATTTGGATATGTAGTCAATCTTAACATGATTAACAGATACCTAATCTATGCCCAAAATTACATCAAACTCTTCTAGCAGAAATACAAGAAGGTCTGTAGGTATATTCTTCTCGCACTCAAGGACATGAATGTTCTTATGTTTTTTTTGTCTCAACATTTCGTCCAGGTGTTTTTACCGTAAGTTAGGTATTAATATCTTGAGATGGAATTCCCAATTTATTAGAAAACTTCTGATAAATAAAAGACTGTGTAGACCCTGAATCAAAAAACACATTGGCATAATCTGAACAAACAAACAGTTTACTTGATATTACTTTGTTTGATGGCCCTACATCTGCTGAAGGGTACAAAGGATTTCACCTTTTTGCTTGTAGTATTTTTTCCTTTCCTCAGTTGAGTTCTTTAGTTGACAATCATTTTCATAATGAACAATTTCATTACAGTTGATTCATCATACCGATGGATTTGCATTGCCTTCTTGATTATCTTCCTTACAGTAATGAGTAATATCCCCAGACTTACCACACCTAAAGCACTTTACAGGCTCTGATAAACATTCTCAAGGATTATTTTTACCACACTTCTCACAAGTTGGATACTTAATTTTCTTACCTCCAAGCTTCTTTAATGAATTTTTTCCCTTTGCCTACCAACGAGACCTCTTATTCTCTTCTTTATCAATGAACACGTGATCATTTGAAAACTCCATTTAAACATTCTCCACACATCGAACAAGTTTTTCATAAATTTTGAACTCACAAAAGGGTAATTAACATTGATATCGTGGCTTCAATCCTACATAAAATTTCTTTATCTTATTATCAAGATCTCAGATGAAATTTAGAGCATTCCATGCCATTTGAGTGAATTTTTCTTCATTAGCAGCCACTAAGCCATCCTTCTTCCATAATTCCAAGAATAGTTTTTTCCTTCCTAAGATGAACCACCATAGGAAAATATTTCTCTTGAAACATTCCTTTGAATTCATCCCAAAAAAGAGCATCAATCTTCTCACTATCCCTGATATTTTTTATTGCTGACCACCACTGATCAGCTTCACATTCAAAATGGTTAACAAAGATAATAACCTTTTGATGTTATGAACACCCCATGAAATTAAAAATATGTTCTAGTGCTTTAATCTACCCTTCAGCTATCACATGGTAAGATGATCCTCTGAATGATGGGGGGTGCTGCTTAATGAAATGCTCCACTACTAACATCTTCCTCTGCGGTTTATATGGATGATCTCATGCATGGATACTACCACCATTTATAGCCTTAGTCACCTATTCCATCACTACACAAAACTGTTCAGTTCCAATTCCGACTATTTCAGGTTGGTGATTTGGAAGGTTGTCTTCCTCCTGATGTCTTCCCAACATAGATGCCCTGTTTCCTCTACAGAAAACCATTCTGAACATAGAAATATCTTAGGTGGAGAAACATGGTAATATGTAAACGCTATATCATTTCAATATTACCATAAATTAATTTATGGAAAATTATTTAACAATACACTAACTCCTAAATTTTTCTAAACTGACCTCATATACCAACTATAAGGACCCAACATTAAAACAATACATAATCATGAATTAAATTAATAATTCACATTAAGGATCATTCCATGTTTATAATATTAGCAAATTAGTATATATCTTTTATATTTCATTTCAATAGAAAATACAAAGTAGAGACTTCTACAATGATTCAATTTTTTCAAAAAATAAGAACTCTTGAAAAAAAGAGTCATGTCTAGTTCCATGTTTAAGACAACATGACCTTTCCATGATCTAATCCTTGAAACTATTCCACATTATGTCATGTGAAAAACATTAAAAAACATGGGATGAGCATAAAAATCTCAGTAAAGGATACACAAAGAAGGAAAACAGTTTTTTTTCTTCAAAATAATGAGTAAACTACGAATACTTTAACATAAGTAAAACTTTTTACCTTTATGAAGTTGTAAATACTATTCACCTAATAAAAGAACACTACATACCCTTTTGTAATCAATATATTACCATAAAACCCATATAAAGAAAACATAACATATAAAGGTAACTTGGGACAAAAACATAAATAAATTGAATAACCATACGGTCGACTTCCACACATATCACTAAATGGAATAGCCATATGGCCGAATTCCATACCCAATGAATTAGAGTTTATAACATAACCAGCTGTCCTGGTTAATCACAGTACCACCCATCATTTGGATTATCACGTGACCACCCATCAAATGTCCAAGTAAAATTATAAAACCATAACCCATAAAACAAATAAAAAGGGAAAGAAAACATTTCCACATTTTAATCATTTTATATCACATAAATATTTTGACATAAAAAATAAAATATAAAAACCATTTTCAATACAAAAGTACATAAAAGAGTATATGGTATTTATTTTCCTTAAAAAACACTACGACTTGATAATGAAACCAATGAACAAATAATATTTGCGGGGATGGAAAGGTCATTATCGTGACTTACGTAAAAAGAAACATTCCTTTTTTTCATTTAGTAAAAATCTTTATAGAAAAATATTCCCTTTTATATTTCAAGGTTGTTTATACAGCGTATATAAAAAATTCATGTATTAAAACAAAATATGCCTCAATGAAATGAGATTGAGATAATGTCCCTTTCTTTGTGTCTGACATGACCCGTTCATTCATTAATTTCCTAAATAATAACATAAGGTTAATTTCTACTTCATTAAAAACCTTTGTAATGTTCATAATTCCATTGTATCACTTATTACCATGTTATAAAAAATATGTAATCATTCAAGTTAACAATGTTAATTTTGCCGATATTTGGTACTTGAGTCACAAATGAACATCATATATATACAAGTTGTTCATATGGTCAAAATTTCATTATATCTAGAATTATTTTCATGATTTAAATATCATATATATCATATATATCTAGTATATACATTTATTTATAACAGTACATAACATTTGGAGATATGAAATGAAATTCATCATTCTTGGAGATGGTAAGCTATACGTACGAATGAACGCTACTTCCATTTCTATTTCTTATTTTAATATAAATAAAACATTATGATAAATAGTTATATTATAATTCCAGTATAATATCATATAAAATGATTAACTCCATCCTTTATACATCCAACATATGGCATTAACGAGTCAAACCACTTTTAGTGGGTGGAAGTATGCACTTTCCCAAATGATATTATCGCGTTTACCCATTATGGAAACCATAAAGCTGTGATATAAATGAAACATACAGAAGCATAAAAACATAGAAATAATATATATCATATATAAATATATTTCAATCTTAATGGCCACCATGATATGTGGTAAGAGATAATTGAACAATCTTCATTTCGTGAGACGTTAGTTTTCCATTGATAGAAATAGTATGTTCATCACCCATTATATGGAGGTGTGTGTTAGTGTAGTTAGAATACATCTCATAAAATCATCCTAGTATATTTAGTATACTGGTTTTGTTATAAAGTAAAGTAATAAAAAGATTTTAGGGGTTGGAGATGTAAAATAAATTAAATGAATTTAAGATAAATAGTTAACTCTAATTTGCGTAACTCCCATTGGTTTTAACGAAAATGTTTTTTTGAAGTGTCTTCTGAATAAGGTAAGGATTTTAGGTGGATGAGAGAGATGTATGGAGCTTAATTGGGGAGATTTTGGATGAGAAAAGAGGTTTTATAGGCTTATGTAATTGGTTAGAAATTTTCTTCTTTAAAAAGGTGGTGGAGGGGCTCTTTAGGAAAGTGTGAAAAAAATATTTTATTAAATATTATGATATTCACTTTATAAAGGGAAAAAATAATTATAGTCAAATAAATGATGACTCTTGGTCGAAATAAAATCATACAATAAGAATTGTATAGGTTTTGGATGTTATTTTTGTAACACCCCAAGCTTCTACGGTACGTTTCCCTTTGAATAATGCGATAGCGTGTGTTGTACGCAACCTCGAGTTCTAACACACACCACAACTAATTAAACTAGCCGTTGTGAATAGTAATACCTAATTTTTGAAATCATATATATTCTATATTTCAAAATGGACTTCATTTTTGGATTCGGAATATCAAAATTAGCCTAGGGTGAAATTTTGGTACATTTCGGATAACTTTCATATTTTGATGAATAGTGAAAATTTCTAAATTTTAATTAAAAACAACTTTTTTAATCAAAATAATTAATAGTGATAAATTATGAATTTGAGTGGTTTTAAAGTATATTTAGAATATATTTTTACCATTCAATTTAATGTTTATCATTGGACATAATTTTACAATTAAACCGAACATAAACAAGTGTCAATCTTTTGATAGTTATTATCTCTTAAAAACACGCTTTTTGTTTTGACAGCGGGAATTAATTTTAAATTAATTTCTTCCACTTCTGTGTTTTGAATTTAGGAAAATGGATTCAATATTTGGAATCAGGATGTTCAAATTGTGTAAATAGGTAACTTTTATTTTTACACATTTTGAATAATTACTGCGGTAAATATTTTATTTACCATGGTTAAAGGGTAAATCCGGTAAATAAGGGTTAAAAAAATAATATTATAATAATACTAAATTACCCTAAAACGTATCTTAACCCTATTGGTTGATACATGGTCGACCATGGGCATCTTTGTGTCAATTTTGGGACCCCATGGATCCACTTGTAAGTGATAATGACACTTTATTTTAATTAAGTTAAAATGAATACAAAAATGACACAAGCATATATCTTTTAGAACAACAATTGTTACATAGGGTTATATATGTTGGCTTTTAGATTATAAATATTCATTAGAAAGATAATAATATTTCCTACATAATGATATTTTATTTATAATTTTTAGACATTAAATAATTTATTTTATATATGACACAATGATGATGCAGTAATTACTATAATAGTGAAAAATTAAAATAATTGATATTATAAATACCCAAATAAATATAATATGAAACTTTTAATGAATTAAACTAATTTAATAGGATAATATGATATATTAGGATTGATATAATTGACTTTTGTTCGAAGTAATCAATCTGTTATGAGTTTCAAAAAAATCAACTATTGAATAGTGTCAAAATTGACATAAAAGAGTTCTTAAAAAAAATATTATATTATTAATTGATATTAAATTCCTAAAAATCTAAGGTTCGGCCAAGAGACTTATATCATTATAGGTTCATCATTAATGTACCACTTGGGGGTCTCTGGGATGTATATAGTAAGTTTATTAACCATATTATATAAAAATACAAAGAGACATTGTAAAAGTGAAACTAATTAACTTAGAGTTAATACTTAATGATAAGGTTAATATAAGTACCCAAACCTGTCTAAATTCTATTGGTTGAGTGGTTTTCGACTTATCCCCACCTTAAACTTTGAATAATAAGCTTTGGAGCCATTAGAAACCGAATATGAATTTATTATAAATTAATATTTCTAACTTTTCCAAAGGTGCCCCTCACCCCTCTTATAAAAGGCCACTCCTCCTTCTCATTTCTTCACACCTTCAAAGCCTTTTGGTTCGGCCAAACTCTGCCCAAATACTCTCCCAACATCCCTCACTACAACCTAGAGGCCTTAGTTTGATCATAAAGCCAACCTAAGGAGCCCTTTTGATCAAATCAAAAGGAAGAACCCGAAGAAGAGGTAATGATTTCACCACCCTTTTCTAAGTTCATTTCTTCTTCCACTTCTTCTTCCTTTGTTCTTACCATTCTGAAATAATAAATCCAGTATCTCACATATACTGTGATGTTATTATAAATATGGTACAATCATATTCAGTATTCTATCCACCCTTTGAATAACATGTCACCATACGTGCGTACGTACGGCTTACCGTCTCCACGTCGTGGTGTAATTGTTATTCAATATAATATTATTTGGATGGGTATAATAATGATGTGTAACTCATGTAAATAATAAATATAACATGTTAATGATTCTTTATATATGATATACCATCCATTTATATATTATTTTAATATCAAAAGAATGATATTGTCGCTCGTGCGTACGTACGGACTACCGTCTCCACGAACGCGATGAGATTCATTTTCCATCGTATCCATTCAAGTATAATTATCATTTGATGATTTGAAAATGATGTTTAAGGACTGTATATCATTCTTGATATGAATAGGATACAACAACCATGGCTTATGTAACAAAACATATAAAAGAAAATGAGTAAGTTAACTCCCGAAACGACGATAATTCTAAGAAATTATTAACAAATCAATGTTAAAAGATCATATATGATATCATATTAATATATATGATTCTTGTATAATTTAATAACAACTATTTCACCATTATACAGGAGGTTAACCTACCCCAACCAAGGAAAAGTACAAGGTAAGGGTTATTTCACAATCTCTTCATTATCCGAGGTTGTTTATACGTAATAATCTACTGGGATCTCTTTATCATCCACATCCATGTTTCTTCAAAATGTATTTCAAAACATTCTTATTATTTACAAGAATATGGGTTAAAGTCATTTATACCCTTTTTGACTTTTATAAGAGGAATCTTTCCGTCGTTTTCAAAACAAGGTCCTTTTTAACCTTTTCGATAGAATTGAGGTAAGAATGTTTTTTTAACTTATACGGCGGGTGCGGTTATTTTACGCCGTTATAAAATCTTCAAAGATTTCCTTACAAGCTTATAAGAATATTTTCAAAGAAAATGTTTTATTTTATATGGATCTTAAATGGTTTCAAAATGAAAGGAGATATTTCTTTAAAAAGAATTTTGATTTCATCTATGTCAACATCCTTTGATGGATTTTAAGATTATTTGAAGTTGATTTATTATGATACAAAACTTCTATATTGTATTGAAGGTTTTGTGATATGTTTGACTATGGATGTGCTATTTTTATACCATTCATAGTTTATGGTGAAATTATTGACATTTCATATGCTAGTTTTAATACGAATGTTTATGTTATGTTTAAACCTTTTCATATGGGAATGCATTGGACTTAATAAGTGACGGGTGGAGCCCGCTATAGCTCCTCGATGCATCGGTAGGTCTCATGAGACAAACTAGTGTCTTGGCACAAGGCCTTGACAAAATCTTATTTGTAGTCTTGGCACGAGGCCTTGGCTATGTGGTTATGATAGTCTGGCATTATGCATTCCAACATTATGAAAGTGGTTATTGATATTGCATGTGATTATTCGATTAGTAGAATATCCATGTGAATAAGTAAATGGTATTATTTCATTTTTATTTTTGCCATACTATGTTGAAGTTCAATTTTAAAAGGCTTTTGTTTTAGTAATTCATTGCCTTAAATGTTTATGCTTATTATGAATGTTCCGCTATATTGTTATCCTTACTGGGCATTTGAGCTCACCCCTTTTCTATGTTTTATTTTTCCCAGGAAGTGAAGATGTAAGTTATGAATGACCTGCAGGGATATTATGAGGGGATTATAGTGTGGACTGTGGAATCATTATGTTGTTGTAGTAGATTTTCATTTTATGATGTAACGTAAAACTTATGAATATATCTAGTGTTTCCAAGACTACTAAACCAATCGGTCTTTCGAGATTTGATCTTTCTTGTGATCATGCCAATGTTATGTAATTAATGCACCGACTCTGGGAAACTGGGGTCGGGGCGTTACAGTTGGTATCAGAGGAAGTTTAGTACAAACCTTGGAAACTAGATTTAGATAAACTCTGATTAGAGCACGTAGACCTAAGATGAACTTTGAGGATTAGTATAGAAGAACTTCCTAGAATTTTGGTATTGTAGAGATTTTGTGAGTTTTCCGAGCAATACATCCATGTCTGGATACGAGCAGGTAGAGGCGGCTCTGGCACAGATGTACCTAGGGGTAAAACCCGAAAACACCGCTTTGAGCTAGACTCGAACGGGAACTGGTGCACGACAACGGGCCTTGCTACACTCTTGGTTACGACACTCCCGGGGGATATGCTTAGGATAACTCTCATTATCTTTACAAATCATTATGAAGGGTTTATGAGTATATACTTCCTCAAAGAAAACATTTTTATGATTATGGATTATATCCATAAATAGTTCAATTTATGTTAAGTGTTTTATAAGTATGAGATTATGTATTTTGATTCATAAACTGATCTAGTTTATGCCATTGTTTAGAAATGGCGCCTAGTGGAAGAAATGGAAACCGTATCAATGCACGCACTCCATGTAGGGATTTCCCTCCTGCTCAAGATAATTATAGTGGGGCTGGTGATGCAACTGGTGCTGATCAGCTAATCACCATACTGGGACAACTTACTCAGGTTATGAATAATAACCTTACCCGTATGGAGCACCATGATCCGCAGCGTGGAGGATCAATGTTAGATCGATTCATGAGGCAACAACCACCAACGTTCAATGGGAATACAAATCCCTTAGTAGCTGAGCAATGGATATTTTCCCTAGAGAAAATATTTCAGGCTTTGGGGAGCAGTGAAAGGGAAAAAGTTATCATGGCAGTTTACCGCCTCACTGGAGATGCTGATCAATGGTGGTCATTGATTCAAAATAAGAAGGAAGATGATGAAGTATCAAATATGGAATGGAGGGAATTCAAAGATCTGTTTTTAGAAAAATACTTCCCTCGCGACCATCGAGCGGATATGGAAAGGCAATTTCTGAGTCTGAGACAAAAGGAGGATGAGAATGTCACAAAGTATGAGGCTAACTTTACAAGGTTAGCGAGGTATGCTGGAGATTATATTCGCAACCCAAGAAGTAAGATTGATCGTTTCTTTGATGGGTTAAAACCATTTCTCCGTCAAGCATTAGTCTCACAATCTTTTTCATCGTACGAAGACATTGTCTCATGTGCTATAAAGACCGAAAAGGAATTCTGTAAGTCTTATGACTTTAAAGCAAAGAAAGAGAAGAAGAGACCTGCTGATCAATCTGGGAATGGAAATAAGGGGAAGAAGGGAAAGGTTGAATATCCATCTTGTGGTAAATGCGGGAAGAAACATCATGGTACTTGCTTGAAGGGAATGGGAGTCTGTTACAAGTGTGGTGAAAAAGGCCACCAAGCTCATGATTGCAAGGGGAAGAAGGAAGCTACCAATGTTCAGTGCTACAATTGCAGGGAGATGGGGCATTATGCAAATGCATGTCCTAAGCTTCAGGAGAACTTACCTCAGAAAAGGCCAAGGGATCAAGGCCAGGCTTATGCTATCACTACTGCTGAGGTAGAAGCTCCAAAAGACGTGGTGGCAGGTAATTTAATGGTTTCCTCAAGTTTAGCAAATGCATTATTTGATTCTGGATCATCGCATTGTTTCATATCTTCCCAGTTTGCTAAGAAAATTAGATATTTCCAATTTGATTTAATAAGGGAGTTGTCAGTTAAAACTCCTAAGGGAAGTATCGTTGCAACAAAGTTTTGTGAATCAGTCCCCATTAGAGCACATAAATTTTCTTTATCTGCTGATCTCATCGTCATACCTATGATCGAGTTTGATATAATCCTCGGTATGGACTGGCTTTCGGACTATGATGCGAAGATTTATTGTAAGAAGAAAGAGGTTACGATTCTTGATGATAATGATAAGGAACGCCTTATTTTTAGAGCAGAATCATCACCACCTAATTCTTATTTAGATCCACCCTCAATAGCTCAACTAAATTCAATTATTGTGGAGGAAGAGAATGAAATAACTGCGTGTGAGGAAAGGAATGTTCAAATAGAGGATGTACCTGTTGTGAAAGAATTTGTAGATGTATTTCCAGAATATTTACCTGGACATCCTCCAGAACGAGAAGTTGAGTTTTCTATTGATTTGATTCCTGGATCAAGGCCTATATCGAAGACCCCTTATAGAATGGCCACTGTAGAGTTAGTCGAACTAAAGAAACAACTAGAGGAATTGAGAAATAAGGGATTTATTTTCCCTAGTGTTTCTCCATGGGGAGCCCCTGTTCTTTTTGTTAAAAAGAAAGATGGATCTATGAGGTTATGTATCGACTACAGGGAGATCAATGCTATAACGATAAAGAACAAGTATCCCCTACCTCGTATTGATGATTTATTTGACCAAATGCATGGAGCTCAATACTTTTCAAAGATTGACCTTCGATCTGGATACCATCAGTTGTGTGTGAAGAAGGAAGACATTCCGAAAACAGCATTTCGAACCAGGTACGGGCATTACGAGTTTACTGTAATGCCGTTTGGATTGACTAATGCACCCTCTGTATTCATGGATCTGATGAATAGAGTCTTCAAGGAGTATCTCGATGAATTTGTGGTGGTATTTATTGATGATATCTTGGTATACTCCAAAACCTACGAAGATCATGAAAATCACTTGCGCATTATCTTGAAGACTCTGAGGAGGCATGAATTATATGGGAAGTTTAGCAAGTGTGAATTCTGGCTTCAGGAGATTTCCTTTCTTGGCCATATTGTCTCTAAAGATGGAATCTCTGTTGATCCTTCTAAGATCAAGGCAATCCAAGAATGGACAGCACCTACGAGTATAACTGAGGTACGTAGTTTTATTGGTTTGGCAGGTTATTATCGACGTTTCGTCCAGAATTTTGCCCGATTGGCTAACCCATTAACGAAGCTCACACGTAAAGGGGTTAAATTTGTTTGGACAAAAGAGTGTGAAGAATGTTTCGAAGAACTGAAGAGAAGATTAGTCAATGCTCCTATATTGACTCTACCATCGGGGAATGATGGGTTCGTTATTTATAGTGATGCATCGAACAAAGGACTTGGCTGTGTCCTTATGCAGAATGATAGAGTTATTGCCTATGCATCACGACAGTTGAAAATTCATGAACAAAACTATCCTACTCATGATCTTGAGTTAGCAGCTGTGATCTTTTCTTTGAAGATATGGAGGCACTACCTCTATGGAGAAAAATGTGAGATTTATACTGATCACAAGAGTTTGAAGTATATTTTCTCACAAAAAGAACTCAACATGAGGCAAAGGAGATGGCTTGAATTACTCAAGGATTATGATTGTACGATACACTACCACCCGGGGAAGGCAAACAAGGTGGCAGATGCTTTGAGTAGAAAAGACCATGGAGTTTTGAACAATATGAGAATTGAAAGGGATCCAATTTTCATGGATCTAGTGAAAATGGACATGGGAATAACCAGGGAAGGTGAAACATCAATGCTTTTTCAAATGGTTGCCAAACCATCTTTACTAGAAAGGATTAAGAGTTCTCAGACCGATGATGACGAATTCCAAAAGAAGATTAAAGCTGTGAATGATGGGAGATTGAGAGACTTTGTGTATGAAGATGGAATTTTGAAATTCGGGAAGAGACTTTGTGTTCCCAATATACCTGATCTAAAAAGGGAATTTCTAGATGATGCTCATAGTTCCAATTTCTCTATACACCCTGGGAGCACCAAAATGTATAGAGATTTGAAGGAACATTTTTGGTGGGACAACATGAAGAGGGAGATAGCTGATTTTGTGTCAAGATGTATGGTTTGTCAACAAGTGAAAGCTGGAAGGAAACAGCCTGGAGGAGTCATGCAACCTCTTCCCATACCGGAGTGGAAATGGGACAATGTTACGATGGACTTTGTCATGGGGCTACCGAAGACTCCTAGAAGGAACGATGCAATATGGGTTATTGTTGATCGTCTTACCAAGTCAGCACATTTTCTTGCTATAAGAGAAGATCTACCCCTGGAACGTCTAGCAAGACTATACATTAATGAAGTTGTGAGACTTCATGGAGTACCCCTATCAATTGTTTCTGATCGTGATCCCCGTTTTACTTCAAGATTCTGGAAAAGTCTTCAGAAATCCCTGGATACAGAACTTCATTTGAGCACTTCTTACCACCCTCAGACAGACGGACAATCAGAACGGACTATTCAAACCCTAGAAGACATGTTGAGATCTTGCTCACTTGACTTTCAGGGTATGTGGGATCAATATTTACCACTGGTAGAATTTTCCTATAACAATAGCTTCCATTCGAGTATACAGATGGCACCATATGAAGCGTTATACGGAAAGAGATGTCGTACACCAACCTGTTGGGATGACGTTGGTGAAAGAAAACTTGTAGGCCCAGAGCTGGTGGAGGAAACGGTGGAAAAAGTGAAAGTAATCCAAAATCACATCAAAGCAGCTCAAAGTAGGCAGAAGAGCTATGCCGATAATCAAAGGAAGGATTTGGAATTTCAAGTCGGTGATCATGTTTTTCTGAAGGTATCTCCGTGGAAGGGAGTCATACGTTTTGGTAAGAAAGGTAAATTGAGTCCCAGGTACATCAGACCTTTCGAAATTCTAGAAAGAATTGGGGTTGTAGCTTACCGATTGGCAATGCCGCCAAGTCTCTCCAAAGTTCACGATGTGTTCCACGTATCTCTATTGAGGAAATACATGCCTGATCCGACGCATGTACTCACCTATGAGGAATTAGAACTGGAACCCGATCTGTCTTATTGCGAAGAGCCCGTCAGGATTCTTGATACAAGAGAACAAGTACTGAGAAACCGGACGACGCGTCTGGTAAAAGTTTTGTGGAGAAATCATAAGATGGAAGAGGCAACGTGGGAACCCGAGGAACTTATGATGAAGAACCACCCGAGTCTTTTTATGCATTAATACCCTAGAAATTGCGAGGAAGCAATTATTTGAAGGAGGGGAGAATGTAACACCCCAAGCTTCTACGGTACGTTTCCCTTCGAATAATGCGATAGCGTGTGTTGTACGCAACCTCGAGTTCTAACACACACCACAACTAATTAAACTAGCCGTTGTGAATAGTAATACCTACTTTTTGAAATCATATATATTCTATATTTCAAAATGGACTTCATTTTTGGATTCGGAATATCAAAATTAGCCTAGGGTGAAATTTTGGTACATTTCGGATAACTTTCATATTTTGATGAATAGTGAAAATTTCTAAATTTTAATTAATAACAACTTTTTTAATCAAAATAATTAATAGTGATAAATTATGAATTTGAGTGGTTTTAAAGTATATTTAGAATATATTTTTACCATTCAATTTAATGTTTATCATTGGACATAATTTTACAATTAAACCGAACATAAACAAGTGTCAATCTTTTGATAGTTATTATCTCTTAAAAACACGCTTTTTGTTTTGACAGCGGGAATTAATTTTAAATTAATTTCTGCCACTTATGTGTTTTGAATTTAGGAAAATGGATTCCATATTTGGAATCAGGATGTTCAAATTGTGTAAATAGGTAACTTTTATTTTTACACATTTTGAATAATTACTGCGGTAAATATTTTATTTACCATGGTTAAAGGGTAAATCCGGTAAATAAGGGTTAAACAAATAATATTATAATAATACTAAATTACCCTAAAACGTGTCTTAACCCTATTGGATGATACATGGTCGACCATGGGCATCTTTGTGTCAATTTTGAGACCCCATGGATCCACTTGTAAGTGATAATGACACTTTATTTTAATTAAGTTAAAATGAATACAAAAATGACACAAGCATATACCTTTTAGAACAACAATTGTTACATAGGGTTATATATGTTGGATTTTAGATTATAAATATTCATTAGAAAGATAAAAATATTTCCTACATAATGATATTTTATTTATAATTTTTAGACATTAAATAATTTATTTTATATATGACACAATGATGATGCAGTAATTACTATAATAGTGAAAAATTAAAATAATTGATATTATAAATACCCAAATAAATATAATATGAAACTTTTAATGAATTAAACTAATTTTCTAGGATAATATGATATATTAGGATTGATATAATTGACTTTTTGCGAAGTAATCAATCTGTTATGAGTTTCAAAAAAATCAACTATTGAATAGTTTCAAAATTGACATAAAAGAGTTCTTAAAACAAATATTATATTATTAATTGATATTAAATTCCTAAAAATCTAAGGTTCGGCCAAGAGACTTATATCATGATAGGTTCATCATTAATGTACCACTTGGGGGTCTCTTGGATGTATATAGTATGTTTATTAACCATATTATATAAAAATACAAAGAGACATTGTAAAAGTGAAACTAATTAACTTAGAGTTAATACTTAAAGATAAGGTTAATATAATTACCCAAACCTGTCTAAATTATATTGGTTGAGTGGTTTTCGACTTATCCCCACCTTAACCTTTGAATAATAAGCTTTGGAGCCATTAGAAACCGAATATTAATTTATTATAAATTAATGTTTCTAACTTTTCCAAAGGTGCCCCTCACCCCTCTTATAAAAGGGCACTCCTCCTTCTCATTTCTTCACACCTTAAAAGCCTTTTGGTTCGGCAAAACTCTACCCAAATACT
Organism: Viscum album; assembly: GCA_963277665.1. NCBI lineage: Eukaryota > Viridiplantae > Streptophyta > Magnoliopsida > Santalales > Viscaceae > Viscum > Viscum album. Next base: position 1,721,078,122 of record OY728130.1, read on the forward strand.
CTCCCAACATCCCTCACTACAACCTAGAGGCCTTAGTTTGATCAGAAAGCCAACCTAAGGAGCCCTTTTGATCAAATCAAAAGGAAGAACCCGAAGAAGAGGTAATGATTTCACCACCCTTTTCTAAGTTCATTTCTTCTTCCACTTCTTCTTCCTTTGTTCTTACCATTCTGAAATAATAACTCCAGTATCTCACATATACTGTGATGTTATTATAAATATGGTACAATCATATTCAGTATTCTATCCACCCTTTGAATAACATGTCACCATACGTGCGTACGTACGGCTTACCGTCTCCACGTCGTGGTGTAATTGTTATTCAATATAATATTATTTGGATGGGTATAATAATGATGTGTAACTCATGTAAATAATAAATATAACATGTTAATGATTCTGTATATATGATATACCATCCATTTATATATTATTTTAATATCAAAAGAATGATATTGTCACTCGTGCGTACGTACGGACTACCGTCTCCACGAACGCGATGAGATTCATTCTCCATCGTATCCATTCAAGTATAATTATCATTTGATGATTTAAAAATGATGTTTAAGGACTGTATATCATTCTGGATATGAATAAGATACAACAACCATGGCTTATGTAACAAAACATATAAAAGAAAATGAGTAAGTTAACTCCCGAAACGACGATAATTCTAAGATATTATTAACAAATCAATGTTAAAAGATCATATATGATATCATATTAATATATATGATTCTTGTATAATTTAATAACAACTATTTCACCATTATACAGGAGGTTAACCTAACCCAACCAAGGAAAAGTACAAGGTAAGGGTTATTTCACAATCTCTTCATTATCCGAGGTTGTTTATACGTAATAATCTACTGGGATCTCTTTATCATCCACATCCATGTTTCTTCAAAATGTATTTCAAAACATTCTTATTATTTACAAGAATATGGGTTAAAGTCATTTATACCCTTTTTGACTTTTATAAGAGGAATCTTTCCATCGTTTTCAAAACAAGGTCCTTTTTAACCTTTTCGATAGAATTGAGGTAAGAATGTTTTTTTTAACTTATACGGCGGGTGCGGTTATTTTACGCCGTTATAAAATCTTCAAAGATTTCCTTACAAGATTATAAGAATATTTTCAAAGAAAATGTTTTATTTTATATGGATCTTAAATGGTTTCAAAATGAAAGGAGATATTTCTTTAAAAAGAATTTTGATTTCATCTATGTCAACATCCTTTGATGGATTTTAAGATTATTTGAAGTTGATTTATTATGATACAAAACTTCTAAATTGTATTGAAGGTTTTGTGATATGTTTGACTATGGATGTGCTATTTTTATACCATTCATAGTTTATGGTGAAATTATTGACATTTCGTATGCTTGTTTTAATACGAATGTTTATGTTATGTTTAAACCTTTTCATATGGGAATGCATTGGACTTAATAAGTGACGGGTGGTGCCCGCTATAGCTCCTCGATGAATCGGTAGGTCTCATGAGACAAACTAGTGTCTTGGCACAAGGCCTTGACAAAATCTTATTTGTAGTCTTGGCACGAGGCCTTGGCTATGTGGTTATGATAGTCTGGCATTATGCATTCCAACATTATGAAAGTGGTTATTGATATTGCATGTGATTATTCGATTAGTAGAATATCCATGTGAATAAGTAAATGGCATTATTTCATTTTTATTTTTGCCATACTATGTTGAAGTTCAATTTTAAAAGGCTTTTGTTTTAGTAATTCATTGCCTTAAATGTTTATGCTTATTATGAATGTTCCGCTATATTGTTATCCTTACTGGGCATTTGAGCTCACCCCTTTTCTATGTTTTATTTTTCCCAAGAAGTGAAGATGTAAGTTATGAATGACCTGCAGGGATATTATGAGGGGATTATAGTGTGGACTGTGGAAACATTATGTTGTTGTAGTAGTTTTTCATTTTATGATGTAACGTAAAACTTATGAATATATCTAGTGTTTCCAAGGCTACTAAACCAATCGGTCTTTCAAGATTTGATCTTTCTTGCGATCATGCCAATGTTATGTAATTAATGCACCGACTCTGGGCAACTGGGGTCGGGGCGTTACAATTTTAATATTTATAATCTTATTTATTTTAATGATTTATTAATGAGTTAAACACTACATCATTACTGTGTCATAAATAATTAATTTATTAGATGTCTAAAAACTATAAAAAATTTCATGATGTAGGAATTTTTATTATCTTAACAATGAATATTTATTGTAAAATATATTACTTATATAACACCATATAAATATTAATTCACTAAAAGATTTTTGTTTGTGTCATTATTTCCTTTAATTTAATTAATATAATGTATCATTATCATTCATATGTGGCTCAATGGGGTCCCAAATTCAACCCAAGGATTCCCATGGTTAGAAATTATTCATAAAACATGGTTAGAACAAGTCTTAAGGTAATTTTGAATTATTATAATACTCTTTTTACCTTAAATTACCCAATTTAATATTAACCGCGGTAAATAAAATCAAAAGTTACTATTCAACACAAACTATTTTCATTATATTGAAAAATATTTTAATTACAAATAAAAACCATGTGTGTCATATTATCAAAATTCAATTCACAAATGTCGTAAAATTTCATTTAAATGAAAAAGTCGGATGTTTTAACTACTACTAAGTGGTTTCACTATTCATAAAAAATTGATGTTTTTCAGATAAATATCAGAAATTAAACCTATGATATATCTGATATTAAGAATTAAATAATTATGTCTATTTTACCAAATTAAAAACATATAATTTTCATTAATTAATTTAAAATTAATTCACATTGTTAAAACAAATAGCGTGTTTTTAAGAAACAATAACTATCAAAAGATTGACACTTATTTATGTCCAAATTCAATGTGAAATTAATTCCAATGACAAAAATTGGATTAAATGGTAAAAACATATTATAATTACACTTTAAAACCAATTAAAAAGATAATATAGCCATATAATAAATTAGACTAAAACTCAATTTTTGAATTAAATTACAAAATGTTTTAATATTTATTAAAAAATGACCTTTATTGGAAAAATTCCATAAATTTAAACACAGTAAATTTTGATGTCCCCATTCTAAGGAAGAATTTTATTTGGTCAAATATAATGTATTAAAGTGACTAAAACTAGATTTGATGAGGGATCTCCATTAAAAGGTGGTAAATCGACCTTTTAATGTAAATTATACATAAAATTAGATTCAATCTCATTTTAAGCCTCTAACTTTTATTTGATAAAAGTAAATTCAATTAAAAAACAAGTATAATAATACAGTAGTTATTTTTTTCATTCCCTCGAATACAACGAAAATGAGTTAACTTCTTTTTAAAATAATAATATTTTATTATTAGTGTGCAACTTAAGATTTCAATGAAACTCGTTGTTGCGTATCGGGTACGCTATCGAATGTAGAAGCCCTTTTAAAGAAAAACTAATATTTAATTCATAAATATTAATATGTATGAAATTATATTAATCTTCATTTACCTGGGATGTTAAAGAAAATATGTAATCAATTACTAACAATTAAAAGCTCATAATATTTATTTATTAATTTAAAATTAATCCAGACAGAATAATAAAATGAGATTTTATAATAAAAAATTCCATATGATTTAAATATTTTATAACCAAATTCATTTTTAAATATAATATAATGACCTAAAAAGATTAAATGATAACAAAATATCTATCTGAACTATAAGTCCAATTATTAATATAATTTATCAATATAAATTACTTAGGCAAAAGCAATGTTTTTAATTAATATTCAATGTTTTATTATTATTCTTCAAAACATTAATCTTATAAAAAATACAAAAAATAACAACAAAAGTAAATTTTTATATGGAAAATTAAAATAATAAGTTATTTGATCAAATATAATATATAAAATATTCAGAAATACGATTTAAGAAAAGTATTCCATTAAATGGTGATAAAAATGCAATTAAAAATATATATTTTTATAATTAAAATTTAAATTTTCTATTACCTTATACCAATCAAATTTTTTTGTTGAATTTTTAAATATTATAATATATATAAATATATATTTCATAATTTTATTAATGCCTTTTAGCCCTTTCAGTTTATTTCCTTGGTTAGAATTATATTTTCTTATATAGTTAAGCTAGGTGTTGTGAGAATTGTAAGATATCAAAAAGGTTAAATATATAGAGAGATGTAATAAGAATCCTGATTTACTAATTATATGAAAATTAATTTGAAAAATAAATTATTTCTCAAGTAATTATTCTCAATTTTTTATGAATATCAATAAATTCTTATTACTAAAAAATCCCTTTTTTACAACACTATTTTTATGTGTGTTAAATGCACTCATATTAAAATTATTATTTATTAAATTAAGAAAATCATTCGAATAAAATGGGTTTAAATTTATTAGTATTAATATTAAAATATTCAATACTTTTTATATGTATCATTGAAATTAATGTTTTTTATTAATGTAAATATTAGATTACATAGTAATAAATTTATTTTTAGTGGATTATTTTCATAAACACTATTAAATTTCATTGAAAATAATTATCATTGATGTATTTTGAATAATGAGAGTAATATTATTTCTAAAAATAAAAAATAACAATTATAAACCAATTTTATTATAAATTTGTAAATAGATTAATATTTACCAATATTAATAATTTTTTTTAATATATATACAGTTTACTCTATATAATATTTGTTTTAATTTAAATATAAGGTTTTCATATTTGTAATTTAATTCGTATTAAATGGGGTATGAAATATGATTCATAATTTTGATATTTGGTAATCAGTTTCATCATATAATTTTTGAAAAAAACTAATCACCATGGATAATTTTTAATCCTTACATACAAGGGAAAACATGAGATACATAATGTGGCTCGAATTCTAAAAAATTAAATCCACACAAACTACACCTAGAAGACAATAATTAGTTTGGATATTCATACCAAAATTTATCTATAAATGTTTCTCACTTATGTCATCAAACTCTAACATAAATCATTTCTAAATACACAACTACTATTTAAATCGCAGGGAAAGTCCCTATTATTTACCTATAAACAAAGGTCACCTATATCAACTTCATTCCAATACACTACATAGTGATTTATCAGAATCCCTATTCATTTGACTAGTCATATATCTCCCATTTACTTTTTGATTCTATTTGTTTATTGAAATTTTTCATAGTCCTCAAATTCCTAAAAGTCTTTCAAGAGAAAACTCAAATCCTCATCATGATTAATATTTACCGCCATGTCTTTTCTTATTTATATTTCCCATACACCAACCAAAAATAGAATTATAAACATATCTATATTATTACATAAGTATACTTAATATAAATATATTTCATTATTTTCATGGATCATTTTTTTCCGTATCTCATCTATTTAAGAAAATGAAAATATAATTTGTATGTACCTAGAATCTTTTCTCTCCATGTAAGACGTGATTTCTTTTTCATTACTACAATGACTTGATTGATTGTAAAAATTATTTGATAAAAATATAAGACATTAAGAAATGATATAACTCATCAATAAGATTATGAAATTATGAAACAAAAAATTAACAATCATTATTAATTATTATGTTGATATAATTGTATACCCTAAAAAATCTCCTTGATAATTTTATCATCATGAATAATGAGTAATACTCAAGTGGAATTAAATTAAAACATTATAAAAAATTATTGAACTTATATTCTAGTTAATTAAATAATATAATATTGATAAAATTATTATATAAGTTCATAAATAGATATTAATAATATAAATATTTTACGATGAAATTAAAAGCACTGAAATATAATGATGAAAAAGAAATAACAAATTAATTTATGAAAAAAATTTCTGAATTTAAAAGTTTTAATTTTATGATATGTGTAAATTTTAATAAATACATCACTATTACGTTTTGATTTATTATATTTGATCGTAAAGCACTTTTATGGAGATCGAGATTGAATGTAAGGGTTTCTCAATTCATGTTGTATTCTAAGATACATATGTTATACTCACAAATTTTTTTATATTGTTAGGTTTATATACTGACCTCTTTATGTAAATTTCTTATAACTAAATAAATTATTTAAATGAAACAAATATTTAAATCTCCCTTTTTAATGGCTCTCAATTTGATAGTTTCTACACAAGTAAGTTGCTTTGTTTACCCAACTCCTTTTTTTTGAGTTACAAGCTATATTTATAAAATTCCTAATTCAATGTTTCCCATATTCCATCGTATGTATTTATTATGATTCACTTTCTCTTTCTAATTGTGAAAACATATAGTTATTTTACACATTATTTTCATTAATTTATTTTTTTACATAATATTATAATGTTTCTAGAAATAATTTTCATTCTATTAAATGATTATTTTTCTTCAATATACAAAATAATTAATTCCAATAAATATTCGTTCTTATTTTGAAATAAAAATACTATTTTCTTTATGTCCTTAATATTTCACATCCTCATTTTAAAAGAATTTCTTCCACTGTATGATGTTAGTCACTATAATGGAATATAGAAATATTAATCATTTTTTCTTCCATGATCATATGTTGTATATCATACCTAAGATTTTACAAAAAAAAAATATCCATTATATATTATTAAATTAACTATTATAGAACATTATTTTAAAAAGACAAGGTTTTCTAATAATTTTACCTTAATTATTTGAAAATAAATTTTGAAAGTGACATATAACTCAATCCTTCAAAGAAATATTAAATAGGTTTTCTAGATAATCATTAACAGATTATCTTAAATATAAATATTTATTTAAAACTTATTAGTTTCTATCGTGATTATTTTTCCTCAATAATCCTATAATTTTTTTATAAATATTTTTTCATGGGGATTGAATTCTTTATATCAAGAAGATTAAATTATTGACACCTTTTTATGTGATTAAATTCTAGGTTTTATACAATAATGTTGTGTCTATCTATTTAATTGATATTAAATTCATTTTAATAATAAATAGGTATAATTTATTACACTATAATCTACCTTATTTCTATGGATGCCTTGTGATATTTTCTAGTGAAATTATATTGAATATCATATCTGTATCATTTATTAATAAAGTGGTTTATGAAATATGAATGTTTTCTTATTCTTATAGAACCAAAATTAAGGAATGATTATTATTATTACCAGTGGGATCCAATATTTTACTCCAATTCATTTGTAATGATTTATATCTCATTAGATAATGATTTTTCCCATGTGTGTAATTATAGGGTCTTATACTCATAGAGAATTTGTGTAGTAATAATTATGGTTATCTAATCCGACAAAGATTTTGTGTCGGTGTAATAATAGTTAGAAATATAGTGACCCATACATTATATACTTAAATATTGCATATCAATATATTAATATCCAATACATAACATTTCTATCCACTACAGAATAATCAAGGTCTTAATTATTTGAAATTTTGGATATTTAAACTGCTTATTAATACATAATATTCATCATCTCCGGAATATTTTTTTATATTTATCAAACATTCTATACATTTAAAACCTAAAATAATTATCCATGTCTTAAAAAAGTGATATATAATAAATAGTGTGACTACATTCTATATAAGGTTAATGAAGTTATATATTAATGGCCCCTCAAGTATATCTAAATAATAAGACTATGATAAAAAGATATTATAATTTGAAAAACATTCACATATTACTAAATATTATAATCATTATCAAAAGAGTATATATTGGTATTTCATAAGTGATGATTCATAAATGAATCATTGAATATGAGTGATGATAACATAATATTGGCATGAGACATATATTTTTGGCATACACAAAAACATATTAAATAATTTTAAATTACATTTATCATTTTTGATATTGTCATAGTGGATTGAGTTCACTCTCTAGTCCATTTTTTCTTTATTCATAGGTCTAGTTCGGAGAAAATTGTATTGAAAATAATATTTTAGTAGAATGGTTTCACTCCCCATTCTAGTCCATATTATCTAATGAGATCTCTTTGTTTACCCAATGTATTATTTTATTTATAATTCTAGTATAACACATCATATAATTTAAATATTATATATGAGTTATATAAAATACATAAAGAATTCATTATATTAGAAATTGTGTAAAAAATGGGTTTTATAAAAATTTCATCATTTCATCACCTAAAATCTCTTTGAAAAAATGGGTCTCAGAAATATGTTGGCCTAAAAATCATTAAAAATATAGAGAAATAATAAGGATGGTATTATTGGATCATTTATGCAATAAACCCCCTATAACATAAAAAATATCATCTGCGATGAAAATTCATTTAAAATATCTATGTAATATTTCAGGAGTAAAAATCTATTTTATTTTGAAATCAATTATTTAAAATCCAAAAAAAATTAATAAATTTATAGAAATTTATTTATTTTAAAATAACTATTGAAAATAGAAATGGAAGATTCATATTATTGATCAGTCATTATTTAGTGAAATTTATATCATTTTCTATTCTTTAAAAGAAATAATCGTTTCGTATTTTTTATTAAAAATGAAAAATTATGTCATTCAAAAAATTATATGAAGTATAATTTTAAATTTTGTTGTAAAAGTTATATAATTTTTCTTAATAAATTTAGAAAAAAAATATATGTATAGTAACAATATTCATGAAAATATTTTTAGATAACAAGTATGTGGTGGAATATAATTTTATAATGAATAGATAAATAATATTAGTTTTTCTTGAAAATATTATTTCAGTATCATAGTTACATAATGAGAGTATAATTAATCAAAAATAGATAATATCATGAATGAAATTAATGACAAATAAATTAATTTGATTATTTAGATATTGTTTAAAAAAATTAACAATCATAAACGTAATCATAATCAAACTCGTTAAATATGTAGATTGTAACATAATTCACTTAAATCACGTTTCATTTGGTTCAACAAAACCCTATTTTCTTTAATAATAAATAATATATATTATAATTGAACAACAAAATCATGTAAATACTTATAATATTATTTTTTATCTATATATATTATATGAACATCCATTTAATAATAAATCATTATTTAAACGCATCATTTCTATGTCTTACCTATTTAACTTTCAAAGAAACATTATGTTCATTAGTTATAATACTTGAACTCTAATCATTTTTAAATAATATAGATAATTTTATCTAAATATAAATATAATATATATTCATTTGATCAATATATGGATTTATCCAAAAAAGATAGATATTGAAAAATAAATGACACCATTCATGGAGATGGTAGGTTTTAAATACAAATGAAAAGTATTCCCATTCATTGATGCATAGAAAAAACTGATGGTAAATAATAGTTAAACATTATAAAATCATTATTATATTTTAAATAAGATATATATTTATATTATACATCATTATAACCATCCATGTAAATTGGGGATGAATAAAATATCATCCCTATGTAGAGACAATAAGTTGTATACACACATAAGCTATGTTTTATATTTCCATTGAATAAAGAAAAGGTAAATAATTGTTTCTATATCATACTAATAACATTTCAGAATATTTAAGCCTAAAAATTATTAGTTAATAATAAATATAATGTTTTTATTCTTTCACGGCCCCCTTCCCAGAATGTGTAACTCTCCTGGGCCGAAAGTATTTGAAAACATGTAATAACACTCGAGTCCCACCTACCGTGCAGTCCTGGTTGGCGACTAGCACTGAGGGTATAGAAAACATACAAATGGGAGTCATTACACTATAAGAAAACACATGAAGAAGCGAGAGATAAGATAGAAACCAATCAAATCTACCTCAAAATTCAATATAAAATAAACCCAAGTACATGAATGAAATGTCATGTATGTCCTACTACAATTGAATGAGAAAACTACAAGTACAACAAGAATGTAAAATGGAAGTGACCTTGAATCCCTAACAGTTTTACAAACCCCAAGCTTGAATTAACCATCCCGATACAAAACCTACTCCATGTGACCTGACAAATAGATTATATAACATTGGGTGAGTAAAACAATATAATTAGTAGGATCTTCTTTAAAGCATCTCATGAAAAAGTAAAAAATATTTCTAAAGCACTATGAAGAACAAAGTGAAACTAACTCATCACCTAAAGAGGTAAACTATATTCCCAACCTCACTATGGCTACTCTCTCCATGTATCGAATGCAAGAGTATATAATATAAGAAAGAATAAAAAGGGAACCCTTCTACAACTTCTCCACATGTTTTCCACATTTCCTCAACGTCTCACATCCTAAGCCATATCACTCCAAAAGGGATGGCCCGAAGACACGAAGTTGAGAAATACAACATTCACCTCGCGCACTAGATGGATTTCCCATAGACACCTGGGCGATGCACCACACCATCCACACAACCAGAAGTAACTAGGTAGTTCTTGGGAGCCAGAAAAACCCACATAATGGTTATCATACATGAGGTATTACACCTCAATACACTATAATCCATACACTATGAAAGGATCTTCAATACATTAGAATGTATACATTTTATAACTGTAGTTTTCTGTATGAAACTATATCCATAATATATGTTTGTGAAATAACCCCAAGACATTACATCCCTATACAGAGATATAAGAGGAAAACTAACCATTGTGCATACCAATACATGTAACTACCAGGATAAGAGAGGGATATGAATGGGGGAAGTCATCCATCCATCCTACCAGAGAGATGATAGGGAAAAGACCCCCCCCCCCCCTCGAGGGCTTAGAATCCCTAGGGTGTCATTGAACCTAATTGACATGTTGGGGTAGCGTATAGAAACACAAAAGGTACATGTTATAATATAGATCAAATCCACACTATGGGAATAACCTTGTAATAGACTCCACTTCAGGTAACGTCTCTCAAAATCCAATATTCCACTTCTATGAATATAAATCCTATAAGCACATATTAATTTAAAGAGACTTATTAATTAGCTTATCCTTTTAATCAGTTTCAGTTTACATTAATTAATTCTTATACCATAAATTAACCATCAACATATCAACCTTTTATTAAATTATAATCAAATGAATATATTATTACCTCGATGCATGTAACTCCCTATACCCAAACAGCCACCCAAACATTGCTAAATGGGTTGGGTGTTACTACATTAGGCTCACCTCCCCAAACACCAAAGGTTTCCAACTAGCAGCGAGGGTCTCATAGGTATAATGGGGAGGCTATACTCTCTCAGAGGATAATAATGGCACCGGTCCGTGTATAATAATAAGGATGCAGCAGAATAAATAGTTCTGTAGACTCGAACTAGACCCGCAAAGCGGAAGCACATTCAATATTGAGAAATAGGGGAAGAAATAATTATATACAACAGCAGTACAATGTAAACACAATACCATGCTGATCACATGTAACTACTACTGACCAACAAAACATGAATCCAAAGTAGTTCATACATATCAATGTATAAGAAGGATCCAATGGCTAACCAACTGTAGCTACAAAAGGTAAGAATACTGATACAAGAAAAGAAAACAAAACAGAGTAACTCTAGCTAGGTAAAACCTTATGGTCTATACCATCTTTTTGAAACAACAAATGCATCCCACATCTCGATGCTTTCCTTTTTTCCTTCACGTAAATCCATATAGTCTGCATGCATCTCATGGGGCCCATGCAGGGTGTGAGAAAAATTTTAGTAGGATACCACCCAATGGTGCGTACCTATATAAATGTTTAAGAAGTCATGAATTTTTAAGGAAAATAGTAAAAAAATGTTGCACCAATAAATAAAAACTCCACTGGTGCTCAAGAGCCAACATGTAGTGTCAACTGCTTCGGCCATCACTAAAATCTATGTTGTGAAACCTGGCACGATGTGCCTCTTGAAACCTCGTGTCTCAAGTATCGACGTCCCGAAGGCACGCCCAAGAATAGTTACCCGACAATTTGTGCCTCTTCACACCTTGTGCCTCAAGTACCTATGTCTCAAAGGCATTCCCAAGAAGTAACACAGAGGAACATTAATACATATCCTCAACTAAATAACCGGAGGGACAACAATGTCTTCCCTTAAATAAATATCCAGAGGGATATCAATACTTGAACATAAATCAAGAAACCTAAGAGACGACAATTTCTACACTCAAATCACAGTGAGCCTCAGCTCCCAACCCGATAGCCTCAAGAAATCTCATAGAGGCTCCTCACCTCACATGGGGCTTTCTATGAAAATCACCCCCAACCAAAGCACCTAAGCCACATCTATGGGGGCCTCTACCCACACGAGTGGTCAAAACCCCCTCATCATGGAGTATCTCTATGTGCGAACTACTCAAAGTTATGGATGAGATGTAATCACCAGTAATGTACCTAAGACAACACACATCTGACACCTCGTGTCCCTGCGACCATGCCGCTCATGTTTGATTGCCTTGCCATCCTTGTAACCCTATCCATACCCAACCTGACAGTCATACTGCCTCATGCCGACGTCTAGGACTCCCAATCCCTTGGTCAAAACAACCTAATGAAACCTAGTCCAAGCCCAACCTGTGATTACAATCACTCATGAATATCTTATACAGGCCCAAAACCAACCAAATGGTACCGCAAATGCAATTCAGAAATTTCATATATAGCATATTTAAACAAAAAACCTAAATAGGCAAAACATTCTAAACAGTTCAATTTCCCTAACCCAACGGTTAACAATCAGGAGAACTATGGTCTTGAATGCCTCTAACTATTTATATCATGCTTAATAAATTAATCTCAACAGTTTAAAGCAATAATATTTCAAATTAAACCATTTTGGCATCCCCCATCCAAAATGCCCCGATGAGAAACAACCCCTCACCCGGCCCTACTCAAGAAAAATGAGTAACAAGGTATACCCAAAGTCAACCCATAGGTCCATAGAGAATTTTATGAGAAATATTATATAAAACTGGGTCCCACTCAAAATACCCGAAAAAGAGTCAAAGGCCGAGTCACCCAAATGACTAAAAAAACACAAAAACTGGTATACACCACCTACCTCATACTAGTACGATGTTACTCCTCCAATGAAAACCTCCATTAAGGTCTAAAACGCAGTAGATCTAAAAAAGAATCAAAATCGCTCAAACCCAAAAAACTATTTCTAGAACAGAAATCAAGAAAAACGGTACCAGGGGAAGCAAGGCCTTATAGAGGGTGTTCTAACGCATCATATGATGTTCAAAATAGGGTTTGGAAAAAGATCTGGGAAGGATTTGATGGTCTGATAGGCTCTCCCCGTGTGAGCCACCAGAGGGAGGAAGTAAAGAGAGGAGAATGTGAAATCTCGAGTGGAACAGATCTTATAAACACTAACTTTAAGTTGTATCATAGTTACCCCACATGGTTTGGAAAACCGTGCACTAACTATGCAGTTGTGAATGCCTCACCTAGAGACTTCGCACGTCTTGTCCACACGGTCTGTTCTGATAGTGCACCAACTGTGTGGTTACTACTATCTCAACCAAGGACTTCACACAGCTTGCCCGCACAGTTTTTTCACACTGTGCACCAACTGTGCGCACCATTATGACATCCCCAACTTTTAAATTTATTTCTATAGAAACATGTATAAAATATCATACAGGTTTGGGATTTTAACTCGTTCTAAAATCTCGAGTTCTTACAAACTCCCATACTTAATATATCTCATCCCAAAGCTATCAAACAAAACCAAAGATGGCACCGAACATACCACCCCAATCATATTCTCCCGAAATTCTATGGACTCAATGGTGTTACCTAAATTCTTCAAGGGAATACCCACCTTAGGAATCACCTAACTCAGTCTCAACCCGACATAACTCAGAAAAAGAAAAGGTTTGATATCCTGTTTCTGGACTCAAAGTCCTCTCATGAATCATCGCCACCCCTTTACCTCATTGGCACCATCATGTCATTTCTGACTCCCAAACGCATCTCACACCTCATCGGTGTCCGCCTCCATGAGGTCCTACATCCCATGGATGCTCAATACAAACCTGGAGCCTAGCACCTCAAGTAACCCGCATCCCTAATGTCTCGATGCCCATGGCACCTCAAGTAACCCGCATACCTGATTCCCCGACACCCATGGACCCTCAAGTAACCGACAACCTCAATGCTCTGATGCCCAGGGAACCTCAAGTAACCCGCACCATCGAGTCCCCGATTCCCATGTCACCTCATATATATATATATATATATATATATATATATATCATGCACCTGAGATGGCGACAATCCCAAAGAAAAGAATCTAGTATGTCCGCATAAATCATGTGCACCTCATACACTCAGAACGGACATGACTCTACAGGTAATGCCAAAAGGAAACATGGAAATCAAGTCCACACCCGTCGTGTACCTCTAACCATCCTTGGCTCACCAGCCTGCTCAGCCTCTAGCAGCTCCATAGCATGCACCTATCATGAAGCAAGACTGCCAGATGCTCGACCACCCTACGGTGCTTCTCCAGTCACCGACCATTGTTCCCATAGCTAGATCTCATTGTCTCTGTCACGTCCTCCACGTGCTGCTGAACCTCGGCTACCCTCTGCTAGTACCAAACCTGAAACAACTCTAGATGTCATCATTTGTCTTGGTGCCTACCTTCCATCTATCGGAGAAGGCTTCTTGCAAAACCTCTCAATGTTCCTGGCCTATCAACATGCACATGACTCCTTTGGAGGCCTTTATCTCTAAGTCCGGGCATGCCCTGTCTTTCCACACTAAATGTAAACCACCAAAAGACCGCTATGAGGTTGTATAGTTGAGTCATTGGCCTGACTGCCATGTTGGAACTCATCATATCCTCGCTTCCTGCTATATAAACCACCACCTAAAGTTATTGCCCAACTGACCATAGGCATTTCCCTTTGGTTTCTCTCTACTATGAGCGCCTGATTCACCGTCTCTAAAAAGGAACCCAGCTTTAAAATATTCACTTATACCCAAATGGAATGTCGTAAGCCATCCTCAAATTTCCTCACCCCTGCTGCATCATCGTTTACCATACACGATTGAATGCAAGACAACTCGGTGAAAGTATCTACATAGTCCATGAAGGACATGTCTCTATGATGAAGGCTCAAGAACTCTCAAGCTCTTTATTCCCTTAGTGTCTCTGGGTAAAAGTTCTCAAAGAACATTTCCTCTAAGTCCTTCCACAACAATCTGTCATGCCTGTGAGACTGAACCTCACATCCCACCAGCACTTGGCCGATCCACGTAGCATGTACATCGTCGGCTTGACCCACCGCCCTAGAGGCGTCTTGAGCTACTCTAAGATCATCTTTATGCTCTCTATGTAGTTATCAGCCGCTTGCGGACCACCGTCACCCTGAAAAATCATCAGGTGCTACTACTAGAACTCCCACGTCTGATATGGCATAGATGGATCTGTACCCTGTGTGCCTATGTTGATCCCCTACAAGACATGCACCTGGCCAGCTCGGAGTTGCTCGTCAAGCCATGGCCCGAATGCTGTGAAACTCAGCTGCTATCCTACTTGCATTGGATCCTAAACTTGATCATGTCCCTAATCCTATACATGAAGCTCCTACTCTGCCTTCACTGTATCCTAAACCTGATCCTACTCCTGTAGCACTGTACCATCTCCCATATGATGCTCCATCTGAGTCTCCCAAAAATGAACCAGATGATTAACATAATTGGTCTGCCAGCCCATATATATATATATAACAATATATATTCAATGCAGATACGAACGAAGTAAAAGGTAGTTCATAACTACTATAATTAAACTCCCACCATTGCAACACATACCACATGGAATGCCGGCCACATGGCCTCCATATCCGCCACTATCAGGGCCAAGAATCAAATTTACCTCGGTCCATGCCCATGATGACAACTAATATTTTCTCAAACCGACAACTGAGTCTCCAAATCTTGGTGATCAAAATCACCTCAAATAATAGTACCCAGATAATCGTACTAGATCCAGACCCAAATGCCCCTGTCACATGAAATTCTAAAATATATACAGCATGGAAAACACATTTCAACAAACAAGAAAATCTATTAATAATTTCACCTTTTCAAATTTCAAGAATACAAAGCATGGAAACAGACATTTTCTTCACCTGGAATTATCACTTCACAAAGAAAACATGTAGTTATGAAATTGAAATACCCTAATAATGTTCCTATCAAAATCCTTGTAAAAAAGCCTTTCCATACCGGGCCAAGGTCTAATTCTCCCTTACCTCACCGGGTCAAGGGTTACCTATCACAATCAATAACATTGAACACCAAGTGGCCGAACAAGGTGGAAATCATAAAAAAGTTAATCTGAGAAAAAAAGAAAATATAAATTCCCACACATGGAAACATGGTCCATCCCTCATACATGGGGCAATAGGATCCCATACACATTCTAGAAACCCATTTCTTGTAACAACCTATCTCTAGTTTACCACATCCAAAATAATAAAAACAACAAAAATAAAAGAGATGTCCCAATCTCTTTAGTAGTCATAAAAACACTACTACTAAATCCCTATCAAGAACGCATTTGATACCACTTTGTATTGACCCGGACAAGAATAACCGCCCGAACAGTGCTAAACGGGTTAGGAGTTACTATCATAGGTACACCTTCCCAAATTCTGAAGCCTATAGAGTAGCAGCGAGGGTCTCATAGGTATAGTGTGGAGGCTATACACTCTCGGAGTAGAATAATGGTACTGGATTGAAAATAATAATAATGATGTCGTGTAATAAATGACTCAGCAGACTTGAACCAAACTAACAATGGGGAAGCACATTAAATATCGATAAGCATCCAAAGAAATAAATATAAACAATGGTAGCGAAAATTAAACACAACAAAATACTGATCACATGTAACTACTACTTAGAAACAAAACATACATTGAAAGAAGGTCATAGAAATCTGAATATAAAAATGTACCCATAGCTAACCAAATGTAGCTACAATAGGTATGCATGTTGATACAAGAAAAGAAAACAAAATAATGTTACTCCAGCTAGTTATGAACTCATGGTCTATACCATCTCCATGTAGCAACTAATGCAGCCTAGCTTTCAAAGCTGGCCTCTTACCTGCATGTAAATCCATAAAGTCTCCACGCGTCCTGAAGGGCCTGTATAGGGTGTGACAAAAATATTATTAGGATATCACCCAATGATGAAGACCAAATACATCTGTTTAATCATTCATGAATTTATATGGAAAATAATAAACAAAAATATGCACAAATAAATACAAACTCCACCGATGCTCAGAAGACACCATGGAGTGTCACCCACTTTGGACATCACCGGAATCACTATCGTGTAACCCGACCCCATGTGCCTCCTAAAAACTCACGTCTCAAGTACAGACGCCCCGAATGAACGCCCAAGAATAGTATCCGGACACCTTGTGCCTCCTAACACATCGTGCCTCAAGTATCGTCGTCCTGAAGGCACGCCCAATACGTTACATGGAGGAACATCGTTGCCTATACTCAAATAAATATCTGGAGGGATAGCGATGTCTGCCCTCAAATAAATAGTTGGAGGGACAAATATACATGCTCTCAAATCAATTAACCAGACATAAGGTGATTTCTTCCCTCAAATAACGGTGAGCCTCAGCCCCCAACCTGATAGCCTCAAGTTATCCCCTGTAGTCTCCTCACCTCCCACATTGATATCTACGGCAAGAACCCCACAACCAAACTAACTGAGTTGCATCTACGGGGGACACTATGCACACAAGTTGTCAAAACCCCCTTATCACAGAGTGTCTATGTATGCACACTACTCAAAAATCCGGTTGAGCGGTAATCACCAAAGTTGTACCTAATCCACCATAGATCTGGCACTTAGTGTCTCTACGACCGTACCACTCAAGTCTGATGGCCTCACCATCCATGTAACCCAGGCCATGCCCAACTTGATAGTTATACTTCCTCATGCTGGCGTCCATGACACCCAATCTCATGGTCAAAACCACCCAAAGTAACCCGGGCCAAGCCCAACCTGTGATCATCATCACTCAAGAATATCTGGGCCATGTCCAAAACCACCGAAAGGGTACCAAATATAAAATTAAGAAATTGAATATAACCTATTTAAACAGAAACCATAATTAGTAAATACATTCTAAACAATTGAATTTACCTAACCCAATGGTTAACAATCAGCAGCATTGAGGTCATGAATGCATCTACCCATTTATATCATGGATAATAAATTATGCTCAACAGTTTAAAACATTAATATTTCAATTTAAACCATTTTTTCATCCATCGACCAAAATGAACCGATGAGAAACGGTCCTTCACCTGGCCCCACTCAGGAAAAACTGGTAACATGGCATACCCAATGGAATCCCATAGGTCTATAAACAATGTAATAAGAAATATCAGATAAAATTGGTTCACCCTCAAAATACAAGAAAACGCGTCGAAGGCCGCATCACCCAAATGACCACGAAAACACAAAAAGAGGTATGCACCACCTACCTTCTACTAGTACGATGTTCCTCCTCTGATGAAAACCTCTAATTAAGACTAAAATACCATTGATCTACAAAATAATAAAAACCTCTCAAACCCAAAAAACTCGTTCTAGAATACAAATCCATAAAAACAGCTCAATCGGAATCAAGGCCTTACCTGGGGTGTTCTAACGCATCAAACAATGTTCGAAAAGAGGTCCAGAAAATGATCCGAGAAGGATTTGAAGGACCATAGAGTTCTCCCTGTGCGATCCACAAGAGGGAGGAAGAAAATAGAGAATAATGATAAATCCAGAGTGGGCCAGAACATAAAAACCCTATCATTAAGTGGCTACATGGTTACCCCGCACGGTGTTACAAATAGTGTGGTTTCCACAACATCACCCAGAGAATTCCCACGGTGTGTCTGCATGGTTTGTTCGGACCGTGTGCCAACCATGCGGTTGCTACAGTCTCACCCTTGGACTTCGCACGACTTGCCCACATGGTTTCTTTAGACCATGTGCCAACCATGCACACATGCACGACCTCCCCAACATTTAAAATTTATTCCTAATAAACAAGTCACAAATTTGAATCATGTTTGGGATTTTGACTGTTATGAAAACCTAGGTGTTTACAATGCACAATCAAACCATGTCCATGGTTCCTCATTATTATAACCTCGTCATAATTTATCCGCAAGCTATAAAACCATGGGTTCAACATTATTTTATCAATAACTTTTTAACATCCTTATCAGTTCTCCATTATTCCTTGTATTTTATGAATGCATTATAATCTTCCAAACAAAAGCGGTTCAGAAAGGTGAGTGTATAAATTACCTATCATGTTTTCACAACTCATAGAAGGAGTGTGTAACCATCCTTCTTCCAAAAGCTAGATCCGAAATTAATTGGCATACCCTGCACATAATCTTCTATTTTGGAAGAAGGGTAATAATGAAAATCTTCCTCAAGTAGTGGGGAACATATATGAGATAACAAAACATGAATCCAATTAGAAAAACATCGAGTAATCCCAAATTCACTGATTTTCATCATCTCCAATGTCTTCCTCGACACACATATACATAAACTGATGTATATCTCCCATATAGGTGTCAGCTTCTACTACAACCACTGGGCCTCCCTACCCAACATACCACAACAGCCTTCAAGGCTCATCCATCCAAACCTCCCAAAACAACACAAGCATTATGAAACAGACATTATAGAAACTGGTCTCTTTACCCTTAAAAAAGGCATCAATATTTCATGTATAATGAGAACTCATTACTCCAAAGTATAAGTCTCTTGGAATTTTCAAGAAAGATGGTAACTCAGAACCCTACTTGGCATTATCTTTTATTAAACAACAAGTTCATTAACGTGTCATTAAATGAACAAGGTAATTATTTTTAGGTTCTAAATATGTTGAACCTAATTATCAACATATCATAGTTATCAATAATTAATCAATCCATTAATTTGACATTATTTTATTTAATAAGAATCGAAATTATTCATGATTATCTATAAATTTAATTAAACATGCTCATATACATTAATTTCACTAACATAAAATTATAATAACAACAGGATTCATTTACATGCCTCTTTATAACTACCCAATTATTTTACAATTAATACTTCCTTTAAGTTTTTTTATTTATTTCCATTAATAAAAACATGCTCATAAGAAAGTCATCGATATCATAATATCTATAAAATCAAGAGGAAAATATATACGATAAAAAAAATTCATTAATCAAGTTCAAATATTTATTATGTCAATTTGAATGTGATTATTGGGAAAAATAATGATAGCTCTACTACTGCATGTAAGAAAAAAATAGAGAATGCATGAATCCCCTACCATAATGGTTTTCAACATTCTATGAATGAGAAAATGCTAATCATAATAGATTATGACCCCGTATATAGCAATGAATACATTCACATGGGGTTGTTGGGGGCACAACCACATCTAATAACACCCAAGAGGTATCCATTATAACCATGTAGATCACATTCCATTATATTTAATGAATTCATGGGAGGAAACAGATCGAGGAACCCAGAAGACGAAGGTAAAAAATATTTTATATCAAAGATGGATCAAGACTTCTGCGTTTCACCAAAAGATGGGGTGAACATATAGTAGAAAGATAATATAAGTAGAATCGATCCAAGGATTAAAGTTCAATTACACAAATCATATAAGATTAATGTCTTGGGGAACCTCACATAAAGATAAAGGCGACTCAATGAAAGATTGGATAGTGCTCAACATTTACAGATTATATCTTAGACTAACATGATCCGAAATGACATATAATTTCCATTAATGCAGATCATATTAAACCACAAAGTTTGAGAAATTATAAACCACTATTTTATTAGAAAAAGAAATTATATTATATATAGACCTTGAAATTCCTTAAAACCCACTTAAATATGGAATTAAACTCATTATACATCAAAGTATGACATAAAAAGGGAAAAAATAGAAAATCTGTAAAAAATTGGAAATTCGAAAAAGTGTTGGAAATGAATCATCATTCAAAAAAAATTACAGCACCTGCCATTATATGAATCAAAATTTTGAAAATAATGTAGCACCTATAGTTATATGTATCACCGTTTGGGAAACATTGTAGCACTCATCCTTAGATATCTCAATGTTATGGAAACACTTTTCACTGAATTGGAAATTTGGAAAAGTGTTGGGGATAAGACACCATAAACTCCTAGGACACCTCAACCATTTTATTTCAGCAATGGAATGGACTAGATGGTTCTGTCCCATTACATTAGATACCTATCAAAACAATATTGTACTCATGAATACCAAACAAACCTATAGAGGTTATAATAAAAAAAAGGGACCAAGAGACCACCCTTAGAGATACTTGTCAATGCTCTAACCACCAATGGAGCTCAACCTTTTCATCAAAGGAACAAAATGAACCATGTGGTAACCCAAAACATCTCATAAACAATATAATTTAGGGAGATAACTCTAAAAATATAGAAATTCACCCCCAACATGGTGATCATCCTCCACCTTCTAGTAGACCAAATATTCAGACACAACTCTATAACTGCACGCTTCAACCGATGCCATAAAAACAAGCTCTTTAAGGCTTGGTACATCCTTGTCACACCAAGGTGTATTATTTTGGTAGTTATATATAAATCATTGAGAACCATTTCATGCATGGTGAGTGAATTTAAAGGCCAGCCCCGAAACAACACTCGATGTTGTTCATCCTCAGACCAACCTTTGGGGACCTCTCTACAAACAACTCAGTCTCTCCAATCCTCCACCTCAAGATCCCACAACTCTTAATATTCAATATTATTGACCAAATATGACTATAATATCTTCTAAAAGAAAAACTATTGCCCCCAAAATTCTCTTATATCTATATATAATGCAGATAGTTCTTCCAACATCCTCCAAGAATCCCCGGATTCATGTACTGTGTCACAATGTGACTTCATACTCTGATCATAGGCTAAAAAATTTCCTTTACAATGTGTATAAGATATTTAAATTTAATAATCCGGAAATTAAATCATTCCAAGATAGTGTCTCATGATCAATTCAGGTAGGTATAAAACATACCTTGGGCTCTTTGGATCAATGAGAACTACAAAGCGCCCACTGATGAGATAATGTATCCACAAATTCAGACCAATAAAAATTTCCTCTAACTAATGATCATGTATCAAATAGTTATAATCATGGAGACACAACCACCCAGTACCATTATAATGGATTGATATCTGGTACTTTAGAATCCATCCTAACCCCAGATTTGAAGCATCACAGTATCCATCAAATTGAACTCCTTCTTCTGGCAGACAAAGAACTGGATTTCTACCCAACATCTCTATGAGATAGTAAAAAGATGCATGAAACTGATCATTCTAGACAAATTTCTAATTCATCTAGGTAAATGATGTTAAAGGAGTCACATCTCAAGATAAATCATCTACGAAAATCCCTTAATATCCTATAAGATAACGGAGATTGTTCACCTCTTCCACTATCTTGGGCTACCCAAGACACAAATACTTCTATCTTCGATGGATCCACAAGAAGTCCATGCTGAAACATAGTTTGCCCCATGAAACTGACTTATCGAGACAAAAATGAAAACTTCAACACATTCCCAAACAACTTCTATCAATGAATAAATATCAAAACGTCACGTATATGCTCTTCATTATCCTCATCTGATGTGGTGTACACAAGGATGTCATCGATGAAAACCACCATGAACATATCTAATAACTCATGGAGAAAAATAATTCATAAACACCCTAAACGGAACAAGAGAATTCATCACACCAAATGGACTAACCATTAAATTTTAATTACTATGACAACAATATAAATATTTCATCTAGTTATCCTAATCCTTCACATGAATTTAATAATACCCAAAAAGAAAAATGATCTTTGAGAACTAACTTTAACCCATAAGTTAAATTTAAAAATCATCATTTCGTGGATGATGTTAGTGGTTCTTCAGTTTAAAATTTTTTAGGTTATGATAATTAACACACAGCCACAAACATCTATCAGCCTTATTTATGAAAGAAACTGTTTAACCGCATGATGACAAAATCGTCCAAAAAAATCACAGTGCAATAGACCATTGGGTCATATAAATAGCTACCGAAACTCATAATGTTCCATCCAATATGAAGACATGGAGATAAAATACACAAATGTCTTTAGTTATATCCAAAAATCTATCTCCCATCAAGGGGCTAATGCTACAACCTCTTCTATAAAAGCATTAGGGTTCTCTTCAATGTCCCTAGGAAACATTGATTTCTAATGCTCTGAGGAACTCAATATCAGATCATCCATAACGAATGACAAGGAAGGAACTCACCTCTAACACATCTAAGGGTCTCACTCACCAACAAACACTTCTGTCTCTCCATAAACTTTGAAGAATGTCACTTAACTCCTGAAGGAATCTACAATATATTTCATTGAATATAACCAATTCAGGTAGTGTATTCCATCATATGGTTTCATCCATATAAACAAGAAATATATCCAAGAGAGGTGCTACCACAACAATAGATTTGAGTCTCTACAAACTATAAATAACTCATCTCGACATCCAACTAACATAGTGAACTCCAATGGCACTGGAATCTTCTCTACCTCAAGTCCCTAGGTATGTAAAAGGGTAGGTGATATGAAGGATTGGATCACTCTTGAATCATGAAAGGCATTCATTTATGTAAAAAACATGCAAAGGGTACCTTCAATGATGTCTGGATCACCTTGCACTGGTAATGATAAAGCATGAACCTTTCCACCAATTGCTTCGTGGCCTCTATGACCAAAATGAAGACCAACACCATGGCTGCACTCTACATTCTGAGGATATAGAGTGTCCAAAGGCTATCCTTCTCATATCTGATCTACTCTCTATTAATCCAATGTTGGTTTATCCTGGTACTGCTGCCTTAGATAGAACTACCATAATGGAGGACTCTGAAGTTGAACACATAGCACATGATGACTTCAATAAAAGGGTGGGAACTCTTTCTGTTGATGATCTCATCCTCCATAATAAAAACAAGCTCTTGATCTAGAGGCATGGTTCTGATAACCTCCACCCCCATAGAAACTAGATGTTGGGGGATGGGACCAACCCCAGACTCAATGAAAACTCTTCTTCCCTAAAAACCAAGAACCCCGAACTAGAGCACTGCTTCATGGGGAATCATGAGGAATCACCTCTGGTGATAATCTTGTTCAAGATTATGTCCTATCGATGACCTCTCCCTTTTCGAGAACCTTGATATTTGTCATCCACATAAACAGGGTGACGTAGCATTGAATCTTTAGACTCAAAGCCTCCTATAAATGCCTCCCCTTGGCCTTATGATCCGGAGATATGACCAAATCATATCACAGGAGCTTCAAAAATGGATAAAAAACTCTCTCACACAAGAAGCACTCCTACCAAATGGTATGTTGATCAGAAAAACTAGTCGCCTTCATGGTCAAATAATGAATCCAGACAATGAACTTATATCATAACTTCTCCCATGAGATTTAAAAATCCTCACTATCCCCGATAAACAAGGACCACCAATTCTTCACTACTCCACAAAACATCATAAAAAATAAAACACCAACTGATCCTTCTAATATTGGATTGAACGTAATTCTATTTCATCCTAATTAAACCAATCCTTTGTGACTATATCTGAATTTGATACCTGATACATCTTCACACAATGACGCTAAACCTCTCAGAGGGTCCTTCTCTAGGATTCAACCTCGTCAGCCTCTACTCTACGAAGAAATTTTGGTATGGACATCTGAACATATTTTGTGTGAAAATGATGACGACGTCAACCTAGTTCCATAACTACAAAAGGAAACACATTTTGAAATCCTAAACCTATAATACAGAGGAATTTATCATTAAATAATTTGTTTTCTTTTATTCATTTTAGGATAACATATCCCAATTTCTAACCATTCAAACACAGGAGAAATCAATAATGATGAGTGATCCTTTCTTCGGTCTCTACCCTACAACCAAAATCACTATATTAATAGAATGGAATAAACTTAATGGTCAATGTAACATATCATAGGGCTTCCTAAATACTCGTGTATCAACTGGTCTCTATAGTTTATAGTGCTTTCTAATCATAAGTGACACTATTTCTCTACCAAACCATGAAACGTCACCTATTCCAAACTTTAAACTCCATCCTATCTCTAAATAGGTCCTCTAATACCACTATTTCTCAACCCCCTCCCTACAACATGTATCCATCATATGTTGGCAATGAGAGAAAGGAGATAATGACACACGAGTCTCTCCTCAAGTAGGACCCAAGGTGGCAACTAGCACTGAGGTTATAATAATAAAACAAATGGGAGTCATTTACCTCTAAGAGAACACATGAAGAACAGATAAATAAAACATACACCCACCAAATACCACTCAAACTAAAATATAAAAGAAAACCATGTACATGCATCCAGTTTCATGCAAGACCTACTAAAACTAAAATGGAAAACTATAAGTACCAAATGAATGCAAAACAATAGTGACCATAATGCCCGAACAGCTCCTGCAAACCTCAATCTAGTATTAATCACCCCGATCTCCAATATACTCAATGTGACCTGAATAATTGTACATATTAGAAAGGGTGCATATTAAAGTTTACAAAAATTGATCCACTCTATATCCTCTTGTAAAAAATTAAGAAAGAATTCCAAAGAACAGTGAACAAAAATTGAAAATAACTCGTCACTTAAGAAGGTATACTATGTTCCTAGCCTCACTACGGCTACCCCCACCAATTATAACATACAATAGTATGTAATATTAGAATATATATCAAGGGTACCATACTACCACTACCCCACCAGTTTTCTTATTTTAATTAAAATCACATGTCATAATCTATCTCTCCCCAAATGGGATGGCGTGAAGACACCTGAGTGGGCACCACAACCTGCACCTATTAAAACACATGTCTTTCCAGTAGAAACGTGGGTGGAAAACCACACCATCCATACAACCATATGTAAAGAGGTAGTATTTAAAAGCCATCACATCCTATATTATATGAATCATGCAAAAGGTATTACCCCTCAAGCCACTAAAACTCAAAAATCTAGTAAAGATCCTCAAACCATAATAGCATATACAAGTTATACCAATAGTAGTCTATAGAAGACCAAATCCATAACATATTTTTTTAAAATAAACACAAGAAATTACAGCCCTATACACACATATAAGGGGAAAACTAACTATCATGCATACTAGGAAATGTACCTTCCAAGAGAATAGAGTGGAATAAAGGGGGAAGTCATTCATCCACCCTCCCACAATGATGTTGGGGAAAACACCCTCAGGCTCAGAATCATTGGGGTTTCAATATCCCTAATAGAAATAGTGGGGTATCATATAAAAACAAAATAATTACATTATATAATATATCTCACATCAACACTATCCAAAAAACCAAGTCTTACCTCAACTCTATCTAATTTCAATCGGTCTCTTGGCTACCCCTACTAATACTAGATATCCAATAAACACAAAACCATTTTAAGATATCTATTAAGTCATATAATCAATTTAATAAGTTAAATTTTACATTAATTAGTTATTTAACCATTAAGTATATATCATCATATCCACCTTACATTTCATCAACATCACAAATATATTCTATTACCTCTAGACATAATCAAACTGAGTCCATTGTTACTCATTATTAATACCACAACATTGTATCCCAGCAAGCTCTAACCCTATGGGTTTAACATCATTTCTCCAATAATTTATTAACAGAATTATAACATTTCAAAAATTCCAAGTATTTTAAGAAAGCTTTATAATCTACAAAATACAGGGGTCTCAACACGGTTTGTAGATGAACTACCCATAAACTCTTTTCCAGTCATATAATGACATTAAACCCATAATTCCTCAAGATGAAAAAAATTGAATGCACATGGAAGACCCCATGCATCTTCTCCTACTTTTTGTGGAGGGTAAGCACGACCATCTACCACAAGAAGTGGAGAATGTGTAATATATTTTAAAAGAAACCATAAAATGAGAAAAACATTGAGTAAGAGCATCTTTAACACATTTCATCATCTCTAGTATCCGTCCATGAACCCGTCTTCATATACCAACATATCTCTCCACTCTAGGAATCAACTGTTACCAAAAACAATGGGCCCCCTTCCCCTCATTCCATAATAGTCTTCTAGGCTCAGCAATTCCATGATCAAAAAAGAACAAATGTGGTAAGAAAAAAATATCATAACAACTGGTCTTTTGGCCATTAAATAATGTATCTATCTTTTATACATAATGAGCAATCAGAACTCCATATCATAAATATGTTGGCCTTTTCAAGAAAGAGGGTCACCCAGCACCCTACGAGGCATTATCGTTTATCAAACAACTGGTTCATTAATATGTCATTGAATTAAATGATTCATTATTAGTATGTTTCGGTTATGGGAAACCTAATCAATAAGCTATCATAGATATCAAATATTAATTAAGCTATTAATTTTATATTCCTTTAATTAGATTTTGTTCTTTTTTATTAATAAATTAAATTAAACTTACTCCTCTTCATTAATTTTAATAACATAAAATTACAACAAAAACAAGATTCATTTACATGCCTTTTATCTTTGGAAAATTAAATTATAATTACTTACAACATTATGATTTTTAATGATTTCCATTAAGATAAACATGATAATCATAAAGGCATATATATCACACTATTTAGAAAATCAAGTGAAAAAACATACGATCAGAACCCATTTTTAATATGGTTAAAATATTTATTATGTTAATTTCATTGTGATTTAGTGGGTTAAATCATGATAACTATTCCAGTGAATGTAAGAAAAAAATACCTGAATCCCTTAAGAGAAAATGGTTCTAAAGTCCTGTGCATGAGAATGGGACAATCAAAATAGATCACAACCACATCTCCTACGACGACCAAATTCATGTGATGATGTCATTGTATGACCGTATCAACCAACACCCAAAAAATTATTAATTTAAAACACGGAGATCACATTAAATTAAATAGTAAGGTGATATGAGAGGAAATATATCAAGGAACCCAGAAGACGGATTTTGAAAACACCTCAAATCAAATATAGATCTACACTTCCTAGTCGCACCAAAACAAAAAGTATTCATACAACCCGAAGAAATATCAAGGAGAAACGATCCATGAATTACAGTTCGATCACACCACTCTTATGGGATGAAAGTATTGGGGTGCCTCAAACTAAGTGAAATGAGAAGGAATGAATGATTAAGATATTCCAAACATTGAAGGCTTAGAACCGAGACTAATGGTATTTGAAACAAATTAGAATTTCCCTTAATACGGAACACATTAAACCACATGGTTTTACTAAATAAAAGCATTAGGGGTTTTTAAATAAAAAATGCAAAATATGTAGACATTAAAATGGAATAATAAAAATAAAAATATTGAATTAAACTCAATTTATGTTAAATAAATACATATAAAGGGAAACATATGAAATCATGAAAAGTCATGAAATTTGAGAAAATGTTGTAAATGAATCAGTATTATGGAAACAATATAGCACCTCTCGTTCGATGATACATCAGTCTTGAAACATTTAAGGAACTAGTATTACATGTCACACCATTATATAAACATTATAGCACCTACTATTTGACATATCACCATTCTAGAAACACTATAGCACATACCTGTAGATGTCTCACAATTATAGAAACATTTTTCACATAACAGGAAAATTTGAAATGTGTTAGGGATAAGTCACATTGAACTCCCAGAATGCCTCATGCACTAAATTTTAAAAATGGAATGCACAATATAGGAATGTCCAATTAAATATTTTAAGTATAAAAATATATCAAAATTTAAAACGCTCAATTAGGAGGTATAACTCTTTCTTGAGAAACCACTTTTAGATTACACATTTGTCCTTGAATGAATTATATTCTAGAAATACAAGATTAAATATCACGTGTTTATGGAATATTTGATGATATTACGTTACTTATTCTTTGATTTAGAAGGCTAAAAATTCTTAATAATGATGGAGATGAAGTAGCGTTTTTTAAGAGTGGGGATTGGTAGTCATGGTATTACATAAATTATTAAATCATTATAAACTAATTTCGAAGTTAAAATGCATTTTAGTCTAAAATATAATAACTTATTAGCATTTTAAGAATAATTAATCTCATGAAATAAATATTGAGATGTTTTGGTACTATCGTTACCCTTATCAGTTATTTTTATCCCCTTATTAACCCTTTGGAAAATTACTGTGATTACACTATTTTTTAAATTTATGGGTCACAAAATTTAATATAATAGGACTAGCTAACCATAAATGTACAATGTTTTATATTATGAACCATATAAAATTCATTTGGATGAATATTAAAAAAATTAATTATAGTTCATTAAATAAAATATTGTTTATTATAAATTATCATTAATGTCATTTTAAAAAACATATGAAATATAAAAATTTAATATTTTTACAACTCATGTAAATGGCTAAAAATTAGATTTATTCAAATTTAATGATTATATTGTACATATACAGTTAAAAAAATAATTTTTTTATTGTTTTAGATATAATATTAAACGTTATTATTATTTTTTACACTATAGATATCCAATTATAACCTTAACAGTGGTAGCAAAGTTTTTAAAATTACAAGGATATAAATTTCATATAAGGAAATAATTGAATCCTAAATGTCAAAATAGTTGAAATATGAGATTATTTGTTATATTAATTATCATATATTTAATTTTTTTTGTTTTTGATATAATGTATTAAAATATATTTAACATTAAATATTATTAATGTTATATTATGAACTATTCACATTGTTTGGCTTTGAAAACAACATATTAAAGATAAAAATAGATTATAAATTTATCAAACATTTCAAATATGTGATATTTATAGTAATTCTTTTAGACACATTAAATGTCGTAAACAATATTACATTTAGTGATTTCAAAATCATTTATGATATTTTTAAAACAAGCACAAAAATTTTTCAACATTGCGTAAGAATTTCATTTAATAATTTCATCAAAAAAAAATTAATATCTAAATTACTAATTAATTATGTTCAAATTATAATTTTATACTTACTAAATGTATATATTTACTATCATATTTTTCATGAAAAAATATAAGATCTGTTTTTTTACATTTCTATCCTTGTAGAAGCATTAAATAAAAAATTGGATTAGTTATAAGTTATATAACTCCAAAATTCTTATATATCAATAAAAAAATAAATAATTATTTATAT
The DNA here is from genome assembly GCA_963277665.1 of Viscum album. NCBI lineage: Eukaryota > Viridiplantae > Streptophyta > Magnoliopsida > Santalales > Viscaceae > Viscum > Viscum album. Next base: position 1,721,108,610 of record OY728130.1, read on the forward strand.
TTATTTTTAATTTAGATAAAATAAATCATCATTATCAATTAGTATATCCAATACAAGCCATTTTACATATTTTTTGTTCCATACGAGTTGTGTTATTAGAGAAAATGAATAGCATAATTAAAATGAAAAATTTTATAAATTATTTGTATTGAATTATTTTTTTGTGGTATTAATATTTAATTATCCTAAATTATTCATTATATAATATAAATTAATGATTATATCGTATTTATTAATTTTGTATATGATAAAAAAATTACATATTTAATAAAAAATGGGTTTTTATTATTATCTAGAACATTGAATTTGACATAACAAAATAAAAAATTCATCCAGTAATAAATTAAAATTTAACAATAAAAAAATAAAACCCATTTAAAATATTATATTCTTATACGAGAACAAAATAATTTTAATATAAATTTTCAAAATGTAATAAAAATGTATTTTAGAAAAGATATTATTTTTTGGCCTAAAATGACAACAAAAAGAATCATGTATAGTAACAATTAAAATTTAATTAATTAGATAATATCCAAAAAATATTATTTCTGTTAATTCGATATCACATTTAGTAAATAATTTGAATATATTTATGGAAAATAGAAAATAGGTTTAAAAAAATTTGTACTTTTTCAATATTCACTATGAAATTGACATTTTCAAAAAAAAAATCCAAAATTATCACCACAACATAATTTTGATATGAATATTTTAAAATTTATATTATTATTATAAGAAAAAAATTTATATGATCTTAGTGATAATTATAACATTCAATCAGAATAATCTATAAACCCAATTTTGACAAAAATTCATTGTAATGCATAAAATGACTATATTAATATTTGAGTGTTTATTTGATAGAATTTATATATAATCTATTATTGATTTTGACCTTGAAATAAATTTCGTAATTTTTTTACTTCTATCGATACCTTCCAATTCAATGGAATAGTCATAAATATCAAAAAATAATAAAATTTCATTGTTTATTTAATCTTGGTGTTTTTTACATATGCTATCAAACATATTGTTTTCTTAAAAAATCATGGTGTTACAATATATTACCTTTAATAAATTTCTTCATTATAGTTTGATATTTTTTACTATTATAAAGGGATTTAAATTTGAAAATTCATTTATTGTAACCCGCATCATATGAAGATTTAATAAAAGTTCAACTAGAATAACACATAATTGTGTTTACAAATTTGGGAAAATTTGTGGTATGTTATTATAAAAACATGGAAGAAATGAAATTTTTAAATATTAATGGAGTGTGATAGAAAACATTTATCCTATGAAATTTAATAATCATGAGATATTTAATTAGAATAAAATGATAAATCAATGAGGTGTGATAAACAGCATCGATTCAACACTGATTAATTTAGTAAGATACAATTTTTTTCAGAATGGTTTACTTGAGTTGAGGAATTTTTTTCCATCTATACTAATATCATAATTAAATATACAAACTTGAAATATATAATTTCATATTTTAATCATTTTCCTCTACAATACCAACTACTTATAAAATGATGTGTATTCAAGATGAATTTATTCATGGTCAGAGAAAAAAATATACATCTCATAATTTTTATATATTATAAAAGGATAATATGGCAATCATCTGGTCTATAAATATTAACTAAAACAAAAATAGTTTGAAAAATATAAGGCAATATCTCAAATATAGATCTCTTCATATAAAATCATTACGTTATACTCTAAAATATCTATAAATGGATAAATGAAAAATAATCTTTTATTTTAAACATTAAAAACTCAAAAAATTTAGATCCCATAATATACATAAAATTAATATTCACTAGTTATATTTTCACTAAAACCTGAAAATATTTTTCCTAAAATAACAATATTATCATTAAATTGTTTATAAAACCCATAATCAAATTAATTTTTATATTTCCAATAATTTATATAAAAATATAATGACATGGTAACCAGGATATCACATAGTCTAGTGGTGTCAAATGGACCATTTTCTCCCTCTGATTCTGGGATCAATCCATATACCCTTCCTGGATGTGATGGTTTATCACCTATCCTGGGAGATATCCTATTTCTAAATGTATTAAATAAAATTACAAACAAATTATAAAAAAATTAATGAAAATACTAAAAATATCATTATTCATGAATTGATATTTTCCACTAAGGTTTCCTATATAAAACAATTTAATTGAAATAGAATAATATTAATTAACTTTTATAATGTTAAATAAATAACATATTAACCCAAAGGTTTTTTAGACATAAATAACCTATTCGTAAAGTAATGTGTCACAAAAATATGAAATTTCCACTATATCACTTCTCAACTATATTTATTCCATCTTATTGATGTCTCCAAAATAGTTAAATTCTATAAAAATAATATTAATCACTTTTCCAATAAATTAATGTTCAGTATCATTATTATCAAATATGATTAATCATATATTTTTAGCATTTAATAACCATTTACCAATAAAATAATTATTAAGTCAACGTAAATAACATATTAAAGTATTTCTTTCACATAATCATGTATTCTCTCAAAAAGTATCAACATACTAGAATATCAGTTCACATTGTTATCCATACTTTTAAAAGTATTATTTCAAGTCCATAATGAAACACTACTATTGAATAAACCTTAAATTTTTAATGTTTCGTATAACCGTAATATCATTAATATATTGTAGAATAATAATACATAAACAGTTCTATAATATTACATTAATGAATGGAGTATAATATGTATATTCTTGGTATAGGTTTTAATTTTTTGATTAGGGAATTGAGTTGCATAATTCCCATGTTCCCCACACAATATCCACTAAACTATAAATGGTACTTTCTGATTAACATCATATACCTCGATTTAACTCTTCATTATTCCATGGAAATTAATTTTCTTATTCCCTTTATTTAACATATATAAAAAATCTTCTTACTCTTCATAGTTTTTTTGATGAGTGATGATTCTGACATACATGAAATATTTGAAACTTAATCTTCTTCCCTAAATGGACATCTTGAAACTATAATTTTCTCTTAGTAGGTGTGTTAGGAAAGTCTCCAATGTTAATATTTGTAATAATTAATTGATATAGGTGATTATTAATAATCATAATGTTATTAATTTCAACACCCATTACATTTAGTTTTTCATGTGGACATTCATTCTATTTTATATCACATAGAGTTTTAACTTGAATCCTCACAGTTCTAGATATTCAATAAAACCTAAAAAAATATAGTGTGATAAATATTATTAATACTGTAAACCCACATTACCATTAAAAATAATTTATTTAATGACTATATAATTGCACCTATTTTTAATTTGTAATATTATGGAATTAACCTTGGTCATACATGATAATACTTTATTCAAATATTTACTAATTGTTTATAAATAAGTTCTGAATTGTCCAATGAATATCTTGTGGGAGGGTAAAACAAGCTGTGTAGTAATGGAACATTCATCAGGAACCATAACTATGGACTATATGTTATTGGCCACCTATTTTAATGTTGTAACCCATAGTTTTATTTGTTCTAAAACCACATCCACTTCTATTTTCCAAACTAATATATATTTACATACAAATAACATAATATTTATCATAGCTCAAATAAAATATTATATCTTATACGAGGGATTATACAATGGTTTTCTAATGAAATCATCAAATAATAAAGGCCAATTATTTACAAAAACCAAATCTATTGTCAAATATAGTGCCCCCATATATTTCATATAATAATACTATATCATAACAAATCAATATTGAGTACAAAACATTATAATGTTTTCTCTAATAGTTGTAGGTATTGTTATTTGTTAAATTTTATTCATATAGAAATAATTCATATGTGATTTACATCAACCCCCACATAGTCATTAAAATATATCACTTTGTATAAATATCTTACTTAAAATCATTTCTTAAAGCATTGATAATGGAATCATAAGAAAATATGATATTAGATGATCAGTAAGGGTAAAAAAGTGAGATATCATGGATAAAATAATAATAACATGAGAATAAGGGTATGAAAAAAACTTCATTAATATTTTTAAACAATACTCATAATATCCATGATTGCAATATTGAATCATGTCTTAAATCAAGATATTTCACAAGACATGAATCATAACGGAATTATAGAACATGAGTTTTGAGAGAATAACTATTTAAGTTAGCATAAGGTTTGATATGTATGTAGGAATAAAAATTCATTTTCATATTAAAGTATCTTATCCAAGAATCTCATATTGGATTGGTTTCAGTCCAAATTATTTTATATCATTGGTCAATGTTCTCTCCTAATACTATGAGAGTGGATATATTTCATTTGTGAATTGATTTCACTCAACATTCTAGTTCATATTATCTCATGTGATATCAATCCTTACCAAATGTGTTAGAGAGACATATAATTATGATCCCACCAGTCAAATAATGGAAATAATATATTTTTTCTCCACATGGCCAAAAATGATTATATCATAAAATGTGGAAATTAAAATGGTGTCACAAACATTTCAACATTTCAGAATAGAATAACAGATGAAAAATAAAGAGGTTTCCAAAAATTCATTTCATCATAATCATAAATCCCCTAGATAAATAATTATAATCTTTTCATTAGATCATATCCTCTATAAAACATATTTAACATCAAAGGGTTTCATCATTGATAAAACTTCTCATTAAATGATATTTTAAATATTTTATAACGAAAATTAGACTTTCATTTTGAAAACGCCACTTCAATATTTTAAAATGTAAAATTATTATAGAAAACATATTTTTATAAATAAACCATGTAAACATGTAAATGATCATTCAATTCACTGTGAAATCCTGAATATGTCAATTTTTTCTGTTATATTCATTTGTAGAAGAATTATTTCAACATTTTTGGTAAAAAGGTCACAAGTTCATATTTCTAAAAATGATAAAAAGTATATTTTATTTATATCTTGTAAAATTTAATCATGGATAAAAATATTAAAAAATAATATCAGGATATTAACAATAATCATGAATGTTTTTTGGAAGACATTGTTATAAGAAAAACAATTTATCAACCAATAAGATAAATATAGTTGGTTTTCGATAAAAATATCATTTCTACATCTTAACTACATAATGAGAAGAAAATAATAGGAGAGAATTTAATATTAATATATCACTAGAGTATCAATAATTTTAGTAGAATGTTGATATATATTCGGTAAAATTTCTTCACCAAAAACATAATCATAAACAATCCAAAAAAATAATAAGATTTTAACATAAATACCTTACCACATGTTCAACATTTTTCAAAATCATTGCAAACACATGTATAAAAAATTTAAATTTTTTATAAAACTATACTAGACTCATGTACATTGTCATAATAAAATATATGGTCCATTTATAATATTTTAACAACAGCTTACTATTAATTATTTATTAAATTAATTTATTTCATGTGTTAATAGTTTTGTTTCTCAGGGATGTTCTCATTCTATAATTATGGCCTTTATACATTGATCCTGGATCATAAACCTTAATTTTAATAATCATAAGAAATAATATGTATAAATTAAATTTATTTTTGTAGTTGTTCATAAAATGAGGAGTATAAATAATGAATTAAATTATTCGTGGAGATGGATGGTCGTACATACATATAAATGTTGTTTCCATTTATAAAAAGTTTGAATAAATGATATTTAAATAATAATTCACACTAAAGAATCATAATAATATCATAACTAATATATATATTTAATAAATACATAATTATTACTATATATTTATATTGGTTATGAAAAGATAATTATAACTCTACATGGGGATAGTAAGTTGAATGTTTTCACGGGTATTTTTTCACTTTATATATTATGGATGCATAGTAGATAATAGTTATCTATTAATAACAATAAAAAATAATTACATTTAGTGAAAACAATTAATTATTTTATAATGGATATCATGGATTAATTTGATTACATTTATGAAATATGATTGAAAATAATAAACTAACATTTTTTACATCATATTTGAGAATCCTTTTTTATATAACCCAGTCATCCCTGAATGGATGGTCTTCTAGAAAGAGAATAATATCATGGATTTAATTGGGAAAGATTGGGTGAAATTGTGGTAGGTTTTTCGACATATATATATATATATATGGTTCAATAATTTTGAATAATTAAGGGAATGTAGTTCCCTTTTATAAGTGAGGGTAGCGACTCCCATCATATTACATAATAAAAAAATTATTATGAATACATTTTTATTAAAAAATGAATGAATTTTGTTATATTTAAAATATAGTATGATCATGAGAATAAATCCACTCATAAAACAACTTTTTGACAATTATAAATTTATTTTTTCCCTTATCTGTTATTTTTAATAATGTATTAACTATTTTAAAAATTTCTATAATATCAATGTTTTTTACTCTTTGACGGTAAATATAATAACAATAAAATAATAACTGACACATTAACAGAATATAGTTGATATTTCAAACCATATAAATTTAAATAGAATGAATAAAATATTTTTACAAAATTTTAGTCAATTAATAATAAAATTGTTTATTAAAAAATATCATCATTCTTGTTTTTTTAAGTACAAGAAATTTTATAATGTAACATGTATTTGGATCATGTTAAATGGAATAAATAATAAATTAATAAAGAAATGAATATTTAGATGAAATATAATCATAGAAATAAATATTTATATCTTTAGATGTTATTTTAAACCTTCAGTTTTTGTTTAACCATATGGTTAATCAATTATAACCTTCCTTGTAGTAATAACTATTTCAATTCGAAATTATTATAATTTTAATTATTATTTTATAAAATTGAATAAAAAATGAAAAATAGATAAAATATAAAAATATTTATCATTTTAATTTTTCACATTCAATATTTTTATAATTTTTATGTAATTTAATAGAATTTATAATACATAAAATAATATTATTCCCCTTTTAATATTTTTTTTCACACAATTTTACTTTGAAAAGAACATGATGGAAATAAATGTAAAATATAATCATTTCAGACAACTCAAATATTTTATATTTATCTTCAAAATTCCATGACACTCTAACTCTCTCAAAATATATTACATTTTTTATTTTTTGCAAATGTTTACATGATTTATTTACTATATTCACAGGCTTAGGTTCGTTGTTCTAAAATAATTTAAGGGAAATATTTCATCACTAAAAATAAATTACTATAAAAAAAGTAATAAATAATGTTCAAAATATAATTTTATATCCATTCAATATGTATATTTACTCCGATATATGTTATGAAAAATTATTAAATATGTTATTTTGACATTTCTAACCACACATAAGCATTCCAAAAGAATTTGGATAATTTTATTCTTATATAACTCTAAAAATAATATCTATCAATAAATATGATAAAAAATAATTCATATTTAATAATAAATTTGATTAAACACTAAATTCATAACAAATATTATCTCATGGACAAAAAATATAATATTTTTAGTTTTTTGCAAGAACTACATCATCAGTAAAAATTATTTTCATAGTTATCATGAAATGAATTAAACATTCCATATTTTCATATTTTTATATAACATTGAGATTATATTATCACAATTGAATCCTTAAATATGTTTCATAAAATATTATGTCATATTTAAAAATTTGTGATATCATAAAAGATAATGTATTCAATAATAACTATATTTTATTCTATCGATTAAAATATTAAAATCTCAAATAATTATAACAAATAAATTATGGGATAAATTTTACATGATTAACCAAAAGATGAAATAAATATCATTATATTTTATTTATATTTGTTTTGAAAATAAATTTTTATATAAATTAATAAAACGTACGTAAAATAGTATTTATTGAAATAAAATAATATTATAGCCAAAAATAAATTTATAAAAAATCAATTGAATCGAGGAATCAAATATAAAAAATTATAAAATATATAAATGAATATTACTTATGTTTATTTATGTGAAATTAAATTAATAATATAATTATATCAATCAAAATCAATGACACTTATTAAAAAATTAATTTATTTCTATATTCATCTAAAATCAAATATTTTAAAAAATAATAATAAATAATCTCACCCTAAATTAGAATTCATATTATTATTTAAAAATGAAAATATTTTTATAAAAAAAATATGTTATAATGTATATTAAAATATTTACTAAAAACTATATAGAATACATTTTTTAAGAAAACAAGTTTTTATTAATAAATTACTTAAAATAGAGATTAATTAATAATAATTTATTATATATTTTTTTGATTATGACCATTACATATTTCAAAAAATAATAATAATATGCATCCCTACAATTCACATTAAATTCTATAAAATTAAAAACACAATAATATTTTGTTATTTGCTTCAACTCAATATTTTGTGTTCTAAATGGTATCAAAGAAAGTGGTAATTAAATATATAGGGGTGTTACAAGTTATGGTTAAAAGCAAATAAAATATCTCTAATTTGATCTATCTATGCTTATAAATATTTAATTTTTTGTACTGTTATGTAATACAAATTTATATGATTTTAAGTATAACAATTATATGATCAGGTTCATTATCACTTTATTCTACACTCTAATTCCATAATATACGTTTAATAATTTTAGATTACATGTCATCCTAACATAACGTTGGGTGAAATAATTTGTTACATTTTTATTTTTAATCACATTGTTATCTCATTATTAGTTTATATCATCGTTATTGTCTAGACTTATCTAACATGCCGATTTCTTTTATTACCTTACTCAGCTTTTGAGATCACACATTTATTGTGTTTAAAATTATCCATATTATGAATATAAGAATAAACTAAGAGATATATAGAGGGATATTTAGTGTGGTGTAATTATGGAGTAATTTTCTTAATATATTTTTAAAAAATATAATCTCTAAATACATAGTACCTTTAGTTCAGGGATTATGTAATTATTATGATATTTAATGTCTAATTTATTTCAATATATAAGTGTATCTTTGGTGATATCACATGGTATAAAATATAGTTTTAAAGTATATGTTTTTAGCACTAGAAATTGAAGTGTGAGATCACGGTGCGTCATTTGATATCATTGTAGAGTTTATTTATTTTTGGTGACTTGTTTTCATAATTTTGGGAGACTAGGGATATATAAAATTTATAAAAAAACCTGAGGGATAATTCTTTATATATTATAACATCCCAGTGTTTTATAAAAGTAGATATAATTTAGTTTCACACCCTAAAATCACTATCTAGATAAGGGAAGTGGATTTAGCCTCTAGGATATACGTTTCTTGTGGTAGTAAGGTTGTAATGACATGTTGGTTATGAGATCAATCTCCACATGGTGCATGATAATGAGGTCAAACAGCACACTTGGTTTGACACTGATGGGGGATATGTTATGGTGATTCAAATTATAACTATACAATATTGTATGATATTTGAATATACTTGGATTGGAGAAACTCAAAACTAAATATAACTACATAAAACCTAAGCTAAATTATAGTAGTGATAGGTTCATCTTATTATATAATAGTTAAAATAATAGTGAAAAAGGGTAAAATGAAGTTGTTATAGGTGAACAAATTTTATGTTAGGATTTTTATAATAATTTGTTTATTTAATATTCTTTTATTGAATTTTATCAAATCTACATTGGAATTTATATTTCATTGTAATGGGAACATGTAAATTATTATTTTGATTATATATAAATAGATACATGTCATGATTATAGACATATAATGAAGAATATTTAGATAAAATGGTTGAGAATCTCTATAAATACATATTACCTATTAAAATATGTTTTTTTTGTCTTATATAAGAAAATATTAGACTTTATATCATTATATATTATATTATTATTAATATTAATAACTATTCCTCAATAGTATCTAATAATTCAACTACAAGGGATTCAATTTATTTAATACAGGGAATGAAACATCTCGATATTTTAGTATATATTTCTATTTAATAAAATATAATTTTTAAGAACATTAATCATATACATCATCAAAAACAAATAATCATGAAACAATTAATATAAAATATTATAATCCATGAAAAATATTGTTTCATTATTATAATTTAATATTAAATAAGAAAAGATATTTGTATTTTTAATATTTTATTGTAAAAATAAAATCAAATGTTTTTTTGTTTTGTACTATTATTATATCTAAATTTTTAAATAATAATTTGACATATTTAAAAAATTCAATGACATAATTTTTATACAAATTTCATGAAAATATTTTATTTATTATTATTATAAAATTAATAATACATAAATAATTTAGAATAAAATAATTTATTAATAAAATAAATTCCCCAAAACGATTTATATGATTTTAATATATATTTTTTTATTTAAAATTATTATATTAAATAATGTTGATTATATCAATAATATATTTAAATAAATGAATTTTCATTTGTTTAAAGATATTCTCATAGATTGGAATATGAATATATTATTTTAATTCATAAAATATACATTGTTTCTAATAACTATTGCATGATATGTTCTCTTATAAAAATTATTTTTTAAATAATAGAGAAATTGTATCTAATATAATTACATTTAAGTTATTTAGTAGAATATCTAAACATCATAGTATTTTAATATTCAATTGTAAAATTAAAACAATTTACCAAAGTAATCATTTTTTACCATGGTAAAAAGATATATTTCAATGAATTCTATTTATAAAAAATATTTAATTTTTATCTAAATATTTCAAATTAATTTAATTAAAATGCAGATTCTAGTATGATGTTTAAAAATATTTGAAATTCACACATATTTAATTCATAAATTATGAGAATTTGGAGTAAAAAATTATATGTATAAAAAATATTTTGTCTACAAATAAATTTTTTCTATATAAATTTTTTATAATTTAAAAGTACATTTTATAATATTTAGAAATTTAATTAGATTAAATGGATTCCAAATTCATATTATCCACTTTAAAATTTTGTATGTAGGAACATAAAATATTTTAATAAAAAATATAATTTGAATTGTTTTAATTACTATATATAATTGTAAAACGATTAATATAGACTGGCTCAAATTTTACTAAATTAAAGAGAAAAATACATTATAGATAGGTTATTTAGGTTTTAAAATTTTACCAACAAGTTAGAAAAACATTTAATCACCAACTTCATCTAATACACATTCAATTCCATTCATAAACATCACCCACAACTCCATTCCTATAAAATTATTCCATTCCCATATAAGAGGTGTTCATTTCACCCCACTTCAATTCAATCCTATTTATTGAAACATATTTGAATTAAATCCCATTATACCTCCCCTAGATGTCAATTACACATTTTTACACCAATGGTTAATTTTTTTTGGAAATACATCTAATTTGAATAATCCATTCCGGAGAAGACACAAATATTTAACATGTGTAAGCTCCACCTGATAGGGTTTTATTCTTCATATTTCTATTGCATAAACCCCAAAAAAGTTATGGATAATAAATACATATCATTATAATAGTTAAAGGTTACTATATTCATTAAATATTTATTATTTATTCCCCTATCACACATTTGATGAATTTAAATGTTGCTTGTGTATATGAGTATACTACCACCACAATAGATAGTGAATGTTTTTTCATCACCAATATACATGATTCGTTTTAAGAAAAATTTAATTTAATATATATTATAGTAATGATATACATATGATACTATAATAACAACTAATTTTTTATCTTTGCTTTCATTCTGTTGAGAAATGAAAATGTCACTCGTGCGTGTGTGTAGACTATATCCTAAATAAACAACTTATTTTTTTCCTTATAGTGTTACATGGATTATCGTTACCACATATTTTATAAATATAAATTATATTACTGTCTAATATATGTCATGAATATTTTTCTTAGTGTTCAACAAAAATCAGTGATCATTATCAAAGAATCCAATGTTATATAACAATTACCCAAACACTAGGTTGTCATCGATATCATCATTAAGAATCATCACAAAAACACTAATGGATGGAATTTAGTTATTAATAAATAATTGAAGTATTTATTTTACCATAACTTAAAAATCAATTAATATTATACTGTTGTTAATATATTGGTATTAATATCAAAATTTAAAAACATGTGCTGTGGAATCAAATTCTCATGAATCCAATGATGAAACTAATGAAAAACTAAGTGATAAATCTATAAGAAATAATCATAAGTAAATAAAATAAAATAATATAGCTGTTTCAAAGGTTTTGAAATTATTTATTAAGATGGTTATGTTTGTTATAAAATAGTTTTATTTGCTTCCATTTATTTTGAGAGTTATGGAACAATTTTTTCTATCTTAATTTTTATTCTTTGAGACAATTTTCAGGTCTACAACTTATTTAATTTATTATAGATGTTATTCTACTCTATGAATGTAATTATAGTTTATTAAATAAATTAAATTTATGAGATCATACATCTCATTACTCATTTGAAGGGATTTTTATTCAAATGTTATTATAATTGTAATGGTTTTTATTTAATAAACTCCCTTTTGTTGAGTGCTAAGAATTATTCCTAACCATCTGCTTTATAAGTTTGGTTTATTCCATACTAATGATTTATTTTATGAAATAGTGTCAAAATATTTGTTTAAAATAAGTATCTAAATAAATTATTGTTACTTCATTAATTTCATTCACATAAAATTATAAAATTGTGAAGAATAATTCATATCCTCTTTAAATATTATTTTTGTTCCATATCCATATTCATTCATAGAAAAATAGTTTAGATTATAAAATGAAAATATGTATTCTCTCATATGAATATCATATTTAATATTTGATATTTAAAAAATAAAATATATTATATCCTTTATTTTTTGTGATTAAATATATATATATATATTAAAATAATAAATATTATTCATCTGGGATTTTAGATTTTTCAATCCGCTACATATTTCATCTAAATATACATTATGTCTTTTTCATGGATCCATTATTTAATATTATTTTAAAATGTTATTTTTTTAAAATTCTCTCACTTAAACTATTCATATATTACTTTCGAATGTGACCTATAAATTTTTATTTTGTGAAAATGGATTAATAATTCAAAATAAACTATCACGGTGTTGCTCTTATTGTCTATTTATATATAAAAGTAATTTATTTCCATGGAAATAAATTTTAATAAATTATCTTATAAATTATGTTATACAATTTCTCTATTATGTTATTTAACTCACAGTACTAAATGATTTAATTCATTATCCCTTGTTATATGGTATCATTCCATATATTCTTATTATAATGGATTTTTCCACATATTTCAACATACTTTAACGTTTTTAAACATCTGTCATGATATTTTCTTATGATTCCAACCACATTATTTATTTATATGGTTTTTGAAATTTTTAAAGGATGTTTTCCAAAAACAATATATTTTCAATAGTTTAATTAATTGGTATTTTAAATAAGAAGGGGTTTAATGTTATCTTTGTAAACATTTTTAAAAAATATTATTTTTTTTCAGGTTTATATATAAAACTATAATTCATTGGGAAATGTTTGATATCACATGAAATACTTATTTTTCATATTATTGTAATTTTGGGTAACTATGATTGAAATCAATAAATATTAGTGTTATTTCAGTTTTATATGCTCAAAAATATTGTTAATTGGTGTAATTATGGTTATATATGATCACAAATACTATGTGTCAGTATTATTTTATTTATATATTCTCACATTAATATGATTACATATTATATCATGTCTTCCACATTCCTATTATATTTTTCATGCCTTTATTATAATCATGTTTATTCACTTTATATTTTTCAATATTAAGCTATTATATATGTTTGAATATATTAGATTGATTGATGAATGACATTAATAAATGTAAATTGGCTGATATTAATGACCTAGTATTTGATTGGAAATTTAATAAAAAACTGATTTACTAAATTTAAGACATATGGAATATATTCAGTTGTCATTGATTTTATTTTAGGAATAATGATAGAGTTATTTTTTGGAAGAAGTTATGTTTTCATTGAGTTTTTTAGTTATTAGGGTTATTAGTATCTTTAAATGTATTCACATGTTTGGTATGTGATAATTTGAGATACATAATTTATTTTTATGATAAATGATAAAGTTGATCATAGAATAAATATGTGAAAAAATCATTAATATTTATTGTTTTTTTTATTATGTCAATTTTTGTTAAATATTATTCTATTTTCCTATTTATATAGGTAATTATGATTATCTATGGGCATTATTGATATGGTTTTAGAGTTTATATTATTATAATTATTGATATTGGATAAAATCGGCATAGCATTTCAATTTTGGTAAACATATAGAGACATAAGTAAAGTGATTTCATTCTCTTATGTTTTTTAATATCTATTAAATGTTAATTTCAGTTCCATAGAAAAACAAATTCATCTATAATATTCATTTTATAGAGTACCTGATTGTGTGAGAATTCATAAAATCACATCCATTAGATGAAATTATTCAAAAAAAATTAAAATAAATTACGTTATAATTTAATCCCATTTTCTCAATATTCACTATAAAATAATACGTCAATATCATCAAATTAGTCTTAAAATATTTTTAATATCATTTTACATTAATTTTGGATGAAAGGATGGTCTTCTCCGTCCACACTTATTTATGGTTTTATGGTCATTAAATTTCTCATGATCATGTTTTTTATTATACTCTATTAATTTTTGAAATTGATTCTTCTATTCAATAAATATATTTTATCATCCCAAAATTATTATCCTTATATGGGAACCCAAATACTTGATATTATAGGCAACCATTATGAGTCCCACAATCCCTTTTCACAAAAGCATTCTTATTCCTCTGTTTGAAGTGGGTTTTTAAAAAAGACTGATCCACTGATGACTAAAATAAATTTTTTATGGAAAAATTGATTTAAGGGATGAGGAATATAATATCCAAACACTTTAAAATATGAATATTTTCGAATGCATAAATATTACACAACCCCAATCTTAGACAAACAATGAAGTGCTTTTATTAAAATATTGTTGTTATAACCTAACCATTGGATTAGCAAGTATGAATATGATTTACCAACATTAAGATATATATATATGTATAAATATATATATTTTATACCTAATATAAATTTATTGACAAAATTATTATAAATACAAAATCAATTTTTATTAAATTAATTTTAATATTTAAAATATTCTTTTAAAAAATAAACTATATTTTGTTTTTGTGAGTAATTATGAAAATTATTTTAAAGAAATTTTATATTTATAAATTATAAAAATGATAAATTTTTTGGAATAATAATTTCAAATCTATAATATATTGATTTTTTTTAAATATTCACAAAATTTTTACTTATCAATGAATAGTGATAAATATACTTTTTATTGAAAATTCTATTTTTCTTCAATTTTATAAAATTCATGATGTTTTCTTAAAAAAACAATTAAAGAAAAATTACTTCATTTATACTTTTATAAATCCATCTAATTTTATTATAATTAATTTTATTTCATTTGTAGTTAAAAAACATTATATACATTAGAACATAGTTCTTTTTAGAAAACATTTTTTCATTATTTCAAGGGATTTTATATTATAATAAATTTATATAACTTAGATAAATTGAATCTATAAAATTGGATTAAATATTTTGAATCAGTATTGTCATGACCCGTCCCTCGGGCCCCGTATCATGACTACCCCAAGCGCACCTTCTATAGGCCAGGGGCTTGCGACTAGCACCAAAGGAGTAACTCCATAAAAATTGGGAAGGAACTTCTTTTATAAAATGTAAGCACGCACAACTAGAGTATAAGAGTAATCGAACTGTAATGGCCCGGACCTCTCCGGTCCATTACTTTGTGGAATTTTGGTGTTGGAGGTGTTCCGGGAGGTCAAGGGGACTTATCCCCAACACTTTGCCAATTTTTCCAGTTCGGTGAACAGTGTTTCCAGTTTTATGAACAGTAACAGATCGGTAGCACAGATCGGTAGCACTAATCAGTAGCACAGATCGGTAGCACTGATCGGTAGCACCGATCGGTAGCACCGATCGGTAGCACAGATCGATAGCACTGATCGGTAGCACAGATCGGTAGCAATGATCGGTAGCACAGATTGGTAGCACTGATCGGTAGCACAGATCGGTAGCACAGATCGGTAGCACAGATCGGTAGCACAGATCGGTAGCACAGATCGGTAGCACATATCGGTAGCACGGATCGGTAGCACGGATCGGTAGCACTGATCGGTAGCACAGATCGGTAGCACAGATCGGTAGCACAGATCGGTAGCACAGATCGGTAGGATAGATCGGTAGCAAAGATCGGTAGCACAGATCGGTAGCATAGATCGGTAGCACATATCGGTAGGTGTACAGTAACAGTGGGTGAACAGTGTTTCCATACTCCTATAGTTCTGCCCCTTTTGATGTTTCCTTTGATGTAAAATACTTTTATAGCCTTATTTTAAGGGCTCTTAAGGCCGTTTAAAATACCATAAATTCTATATTAATTATTCCTAAGGCTTGGAATGTTTTACTTAGTCAACCGTGTTGGTTAATGCGATCCGTTTTTAATGGAGAATTAACCGGATCTTAAACCGTCGCCCCATTAAATCTTAGAAAGGGACGAGATATCATTCTCCCTTGTTCTTTCCCTTTGTTCTCAACTAAGAAGCGCTAGAACCTTTCAATCTTTTCCGTAGGAGTTGCACAATCAATCTTTACTCCTAGGATTGGTTCTGCTCTGTTTTTGATGCAACCAAGCTATATCGATCATTCTTCCACATAAGTTGTCGCGAGAGAAGGATTGTGGCCCGCTGTGTGGATAAAGGACGTCAAGATCTCTTCGAGGTAGGGGATTCATGGCTTCTCTAATTGTATATGTGCAATCGTAGAATTAGCATGATTTATCTCTTTGGATCACAATGAAATTGGCCTAATTAAATACTTGAACCAGATTAAATGAATTGGTTGATCGCATGCTGTTGCTTTATACCGTGATAACGGTTTGCCTCATGTTTTTCTAGATATAGTGATATCAATGTTTTCTTTGATTTGTTGTTCGTTCATGTTAGAAATTTATAATGAACGTAAAGCCGGAATTAATTGTAAATTAATTGGCTAAAGATAAATAGGCATGTAAATTAATCTGGTTTTTGTCATTGTTGTAGTTGTTCTAATTTGTGGATCATCAAATTTGGGAAGTAAGCATGGTTATTTAATTGTGATAGCTTGCTGACTAGGTATCCATGATTGGAACCTACGAATAAAAAATATTCCAATTCCATATGGATTAGAAAACAGATTATGTGGGAATTTCAAAAAGGGTTCTGAGTTACCCGCTTGGTTGTAAGGGTGAATGCCTTGTGGTTTGGAGCTCTGAGTGCTCATTGTGATTGAAGGCTAAATGCCTTGTTAAAGGGCCGAGAGCCCATTTTGTGATGTTTGTTTTCCTGCTGCTTGTGCTGTGATGTGAGCCTGGATGGCTGTTGTGATATGTGGAGGCATGGAGACTTGTGGTTGTGGCAGCGGATGACGCCTAGTGTGGCGAGATGCATCAGTTTATGCATATGGGTGTCGCGGAGGACACCAGGGCTTATGGAATGGGTTGGATGTGGTTTCTAGTTGCTTGCGGTTTTCTTGAATGTTAATCTGCTTTGCTTTTCCCCACTGCTCAAGGCAGCTAGTCTTGCTACCATTCTTCTGAAGGAGGCGAAGACGCGCGGGGTATGCCACGTGCTTTCCGTGTTTAGCCTCTCGAGGGAGAATGGGTATATGCTCTTTCTATAGGCGGCAAAGACTCGACGGGTAGTATATCTACTCACCGTGTTGAGCCTCCTTTGTGTTTATAAGCATAGTATGTTTTTCTAGAATGCCTGGGAATGTGGAAAAGTAATTCTGTAAGGAATGTTTGATTAAATGGTGAAAATCCACGGGGATGGAGACGCTGGAATTTAAAGGTGATGTGAATCTTAAAAAGGAGCAGTTGTTTTTGAAAGTGATGCCATTCAGTTTAATATGGAATTGTTCATTCTTAATTAATTTTTAAAGAATTAATTAATGTATAGTGGAACTGATAAATGAGAATGGAGTAATCTAATAAAGCTCTTCAATTGGTTGTGTGATTATTGGATACCTAGTCTTTGAAGTAGTAGCCTGGAGTCTGAGAGACGTTAGCTGGAGTTGTATCTAAGACTAGGTAATTCCCATAGTGTGGATGTGAGTTATATATATATATATTCTGTACTTTTGTGTTTATATATGCTACTGCACCCTCTCGGTAAGGGCAACTAACACCCCGGGGATTCTTAGCCCTGGGGGGTGTTTTCCCCAACATTCTGATGGGATGTTGAATGGTTGACTACCCCCTTTGGCCCCGCTCTCTTCTCTTGGTAGATCATTGTGCTGGTAGGCACAGTGGTTAGTTTTACCCATATATGTGTGTAGAGAGCTGTAATGGCTTGTGGTTATTTCACACACATATATTCTGGATATAGAATCATATGGACTACTATAGGTGTAACGTGTATAGGCTATAATGGCTTGAGGATCCTTACTCGGAGTATGGGCTGTAATGGCTTGAGGTATTATACCCGATGTATGATATACGTTATGCGGGTTGTGGTAGCTCCCAGAAACTACCTGGTTACTTTGGTTGTGAGGACGGTGTGGTGCTTCGCCCAGGTGTCTGCGGGCAAGCCGATGTGGTGTACGAGGTGCAGATTGTGGTGCTTAGCCCAGGTGCCTACGGGCAAGCCTTTGGAGAGAGATGCACAGGACGTATGTCGTTGGGGCAAAGCGGCAAACCAGTGGGGAAGTAGTAGCGGGGTACCCTTGATATTCTTTACTATATGCTATATTCTTGTATGCGTTACTTGGTGAGAGTAGCCATGGTGAGGTTGGGAACATAATATACCTGTTTAGGTGACAAGTTAGTTTCACTTGTTGTTCACTGGGATTTAGCATGCTTTCTTTACTTTTGCACGAGAGGCTTGGGGAGGATCCTACTAAGTATACTGTTATACTCACCCTATGTACATATAACTGTTTTTCAGGTCACTTGGAGTAGGTTGGAGATCAAGCTGGTTACTACTAGCTTGCGGTTGGAGGAGGAGCTGTTCGGGCTTGTGGTCGCTACCGTTTTACTTTCTTTTGGGTACTTTTAGTTTTCCATTTCAGTTGTAGTACTTTTGCATGACATTTCATATATGTACTTGGTTTCCTTTTATATCTCAGTTATGAGTTGGAGTTGGTTGGATTCTATTCTATCTCTCTCCTCTTCATGTGTTCTCTTAGAGGGTAATGCCTCCCATTTGTATGTTTATTATACCCTCGGTGCTGGTCGCCAACCCGGGGCCTACTGGAGGTGGGACTCGGGGGTCATTATCTCCCTTTTCACATTGTCGGCCAAGGAGGGGTACACTTTGTGGGGAGGGGGTCGTGACAGAGTGGTATCAGAGGTCTGGTTGAGGGATAGGATGGAGTTTGGAGTTAGGAACAGGTGAGGATGCATGGGATGGTAGGGCAATGGTGTCACTCATGTTTAGCAACTGGGGTAATCACTGGAGACCGACAGAGACATAGGCATTCAGGGCCCCCTGTGATCTATTGCACGGACCTTTAAGTTTACAATGGCTACTAAACAAAGTGATACTGGTTTAAGGGTAGAGACCTAGGAAAGGATCATGCATCATTATTCATTGCGCCTATATTTGAATGGGTAGACCTTGGGATAGGTAACCTAAAATTAATAAGACGAAATAATTAATTAATTAATTTAGAGTATTCCATATTCCAGGCTTAGGAGCTCTAATGGTTGTTATTTTACAGGTATGGCTCCAGGTCAACGTCCTCGTCGGGTTTGCGCAGAAGGTGCCCAGCAGGCTGTTCCAGCAGATCACCGCCGGGTAGAGGTTGACGACGATGACACTTGGAGGAAGACACTCCGAGAGTTACAACGCCAGAGTCTACAGAAGTACGAGGGCTCCGTTTCAGATGCAGTCATAGAAGACTGGTTGGAGGAGGTTGAGATAGGCTTCAGTTCGATTCGTGCTCGGAAGGAACACTGGGTTTCCTTGGTTATGACGATGCTGCGTGGAGAAGAGAGACAGTGGTGGTTCTTGTTCCTCGGTGATCTTGAGGAGTCAGCAATCTCATGGGAGGAGTTTCGAGACAGGTTTAGAGTCGAGTTTCTTTCATCGACTGCGAAGGCGTGCAGTCGCCAGGAGATTCTTACCCTTCGACAGGGGAGCTCCAGTGTTCGGGAGTTTGGAATCCGTTTCAGGAACCTTCTACGATATGCTTCAGACCTATTACCAGATGATGAGGCCAGGGCGAGGCATTTCGAGGAGGCTTTGTGTCCAGAGATCCAGCGCCAGGTCACCCCATTTATGCTGAAGACATATCTTGAGGTGCTGGCAAGGGCAGAGGTGGTTGAGAGGACTTTGACCAGGACCGGATCGTCACGAGAGGGGAATCGTCATGATTCCTCATGAAGAAGAGCTGTGGTCTGGGGTTCCCGGTTTTCAGGACAGACGAGTTTCCGTTCACCTGGGGGTAGGTCCCAGCCCTTCCCATCTCGTTTCTCCGGAGGCAGCAACACTCAGAACTATGCAAAGGGATCAGGCGCTTGTTTTTCTTGTGGTGGTCGTGGTCATCAGCAGCGGGAGTGCTCGACTTTTCAGAGCAGTCATCGTTCACCAAGCGCTCCACTCCAGGTTCCTCTGTTGAGGAAGTTCCATCCGAGGTAGCAGCAGCCGGTTGCACCAGCTTTAGATCACCCGAGGGTAGATGGAGCAGGCAGAGGACAGCCCCATGACGCTCCCCGTCCTCAGAGAGCAGAGCATGGCCATGGTGGTGGTCGTCATCAGGGTCAGAGAGGCCGCGGAGGTGGTCGTGGTCAGCTTCATGCTCTAGCGTTGCCAGCCCCAGGAGATCCAAATGTCGTTCGAGGTACCCTTTGCTTGTTTTCGACCTTGGTGTATGCCTTGTTTGATTCAGGAGAAACAGACTCCTTTATATCCCCTACCCTTGTCCACGCTTTGGGACTTGGGGTAGAGAGGCTTCCAGTGCCCTTGGCATTGACTATGCCAGTTGGAGGTCGAGCTAGCTTGTTTGAAGTATGTAGAGACTGTGATATAGTGTTGTGGCAGCACCGCTCTTGGAGAGATTTCCTATATTTACGAATACAACCATATGATGTCATCCTCGACATGGATTGGTTGTATTTGGTGCAGGCTATTGTGGATTTCTACAGGAAGAAGGTCGTTTTATTTGATGAAGATGGAGAGAAAGTAGTGTTTGTTGGTGAGAGAGATCCTCGGATGAGTCATAGACAAGTTTCATCCTTATCATCCATGATGGCTGGGATGATGCTGAGTTCTTCAGAGGTTCAACAGTTGGCGTTTCCTAGGGTCGTAGATGAGTACCCTGACGTCTTTCCAGAAGAGGTTGTATCCTTACCCCCTCGACGAGAGATCGAGTTTGGGATCGAGCTACAGCCGGGAGCGTCTCTTATCTCTATGTCTCTGTATAGGATGGCCCCTTCTGAGTTACGAGAGCTACGTATTCAGCTTGATGGTCTGTTACAGTGTGGTTTTGTTCGGCCAAGTGTGTCACCTTGGGGTGCGCCAGTTTTGTTTGTGAAAAAGGCTGATGGCAGTTTGCGGTTTTGCGTTGATTATCATCAGTTAAACAAGGTGACAATAAAGAACTGCTATCCTCTCCCACAGATTGATGACCTATTCGATCAACTGAAGGGTTCCAATTGGTTTTCAAAGATATACTTGCGGTCAGGATATCATCAGATGCGTGTAAAGGATGAGGATATCCCGAAGACTGCTTTCTGCTGTCGTCATGGGCATTATGAGTTTGTTGTAATGTCATTCGGCGTGACAAATTCTCCAGCTGTTTTCATGGGGTTGATGAATGCTGTGTTCCGTGAATTCCTGGACAATTTTGTTGTGGTCTTCATCGATGACATCCTTATATACTCCACATCTGAAGAAGAGCATGCAGAGCATCTACAAGCCGTTTTGGGAGTTCTTCGCCAACATCGGTTGTTTGGGAAGCTGTCCAATTGTGAGTTCTGGGCTCAAGAAGTTCGTTTATTGGGACATGTTGTGTCCCAAGAGGGAGTAGCTGTGGATCCTTCGAAGATAGAAGCAGTGGTGTCTTGGCCAGCCCCCAAGACCGTGTCAGAGGTGCGAAGTTTCCTTTGTCTCGCAGGCTATTATAAGAGGTTTGTGGCTAATTTCTCCCGAGTTGCGATTCCTCTGACAGCTTTGACCAGGAAGGATCAAGTGTTCATATGGACTGATCAGTGTCAGGTAGCTTTTTAATATCTAAAGGAGAAGTTGGTAAGTGCTCCAGTCCTTTGTCTTCTAGCGGAGGGAGTCCAGTTTGATGTTTTCTGTGATGCTTCACATCTGGGGCTAGGCTGTGTTCTCATGCAGCAGAGGCCCATTGTTTCTTATGGGTCTCAGCAGTTGCGTCCCCATGAATGCAACTATGCCACCCATGATCTTGAGTTGGCAACCGTGGTGTTTGCACTGAAGTTGTGGAGACATTACCTCGTTGGCGAGAGCTTTGTGGTTTTCACCAAACATAAGAGTTTGAGGTATGTTTTCTCTCAGCGGCATTTGAACTTGCGGCAGCGTCAGTGGATGGAGTTCTTGCAGGAATACGACTTTGAAATATTGTATACACATGGGAAGGGAAATGTTGTTGCTGATGCACTGAGCCAAAAGTCACGTAATTATGTTGTGCGTGAATCTGGTGATTCATGGAGAGTGATGGAAGAGCTATCAGCTTTGCATCTTGATATGGGAGAAGTTGGGGGTAGAGGTTGTCTTTTCCAGATGACGGTGCAGTCATCCCTGATGCAGAAGGTGGAAGAGTCTCAATTGGGTGATCTAGAGGTGAATGTTTGGAGAGACAGAGTTGTATGTGGTGAGTCCCCTGATGGTTGGTCGGAGGATAAACAACACCGAGTGTTGTATCATGGCAGGCTTTTTGTTCCCTTGGCGATGCGCGAGACGGTTCTCCGAGAGTTCCATAGTTCACCCTTGGCAGTACATCCTGGTGTGACGAAGATGTACCGATCCTTAAGGAGTCAGTTCTGGTGGCCTGGGCTGAAACTTATGGTTGCAGAGTGTGTGTCTCGATGTTTAGTATGCAAGAAGGTGAAGGCCGAACACCGTGTTCCTGGTGGTCTTCTCCAACACTTAGAGATTCCTCAGTGGAAGTGGGAGGACATCTCAATGGACTTTGTTATAGGTTTACCTCGAGCTCCGGGAGGACATGATGCTATATGGGTGGTAGTGGGTCGTTTAACTAAATCGGCCCACTTCATAGCAATCAAGGAGTCGAGCTCAGTGGAAGTTTTGTCAAGGCAGTATCATGAGGAGGTGGCGAGGATTCACGGAGTACCTAGGACGATCATTTCGGATCGAGATCCTCGTTTTACCTCTAGGGTGTGGAGAGGTCTCCAGCATGCCTGGCTCTCAACTGTGCCTTAGCATTGCTTTTCATCCTCAAACGGATGGTCAGACAGAGCGAACAATCCAGACTCTTGAAGACATGTTGCGCTCTTGTGTTCTTGATTTTGGAGGTTCATGGGTGAAGCACTTACCCTTGGTAGAGTTCTCTTACAATAATAGTTTTCACTCTACCATCGGCACGACGCCATTTGAAGCCTTGTATGGCCAGCCCTGCCGTTCTCCGTTGTGATGGACTGGGGTCGGAGAGTCAGCAATTCTCGGACCAGAACTAGTGCAGAATACAACAGAGATGGTTCAGGTGATTCGTGAGAGGATGAAGACAGCACAAGATCGTCAAAAATCTTATACCGATCAAAGAAGGAGACCCTTAGAGTTTAATGTTGGGGATCATGTGTTTCTAAAGGTGACTCCCCGTCGTGGGCAGCGAAGGTTTGGTCACGGAAGTAAGCTTTCTCCCCGTTTTGTTGGGCCTTTCAAGGTGTTAGCTCATGATGGATGTGTGGCATATCAAGTAGCACTTCCCCCTCAGATGAGTCGGATACATGATGTTTTCCATGTATCGAAGCTCCGTCGTTATCTTCATGATGAATCTCATGTTATCGATTGGGGAGAGATCAATATTGACGATGATGCAACCTTTGAGGAGCGACCTGTGGAGATCCAAGACCACAAGGAGAAAGTGTTGCGTGGTTGTTCTATCCCCTTAGTTCGTGTCTTGTGGCGACACGGTGGCATGGAGGAGAGTACCTAGGAGCGTGAGTCAAAGATAGGTGCTCAGTACCCATATTTTTTTAATGTTTAACTCCTTTCATGTAATGATGTTCCTCTCTGGTTAGACCTTTCATGTTTTATTTATGTACCTTTGATGAGATGTTATGTTTGAATTGTTTGGGTATGGATTGTTTGTTCCCGGATGTCAGAGTTTTGTTCCAGCTTTTGAACAACTCATGGTAGTTTTCCCCTGAGAGGTATCTTATGGGGTGGTTGTTCGGACCCCTCTTTTCTTCTGGGTTGGTTTTTAATTCTCGAGGACGAGAATGTTTTGAGAGGTATCTAATGTAATGGCCCGGACCTCTCTGGTCCATTACCTTGTGGAATTTTGGTGTTGGAGGTGTTCCGGGAGGTCAAGGGGACTTATCCCCACCACTTTGCCAATTTTTCCAGTTCTGTGAACAATGCTTCCAGTTTTATGAACAGTAACAGATCGGTAGCACAGATCGGTAGCATTGATCAGTAGCACTGATCGGTAGCACGGATCGGTAGCACTGATCGGTAGCACAGATCGGTAGCACAGATCGGTAGCACAGATCGGTAGCACTGATCGGTAGCACTGATCGGTAGCACAGATCGGTAGCACAGATCGATAGCACTGATCGGTAGCACTGATCGGTAGCACTGATCTGTAGCACATATCGGTAGCACGGATCGGTAGCACAGATCGGTAGCACAGATCGGTAGCACAGATCGGTAGCACTAATCGGTAGCACTGATCGGTAGAACTGATCGGTAGCACTGATCGGTAGCACTGATCGGTAGCACAGATCGGTAGCACAGATCGGTAGGACAGATCGGTAGGACAGATCAGTAGCAATGATCGGTAGCACAGATTGGTAGCAGAGATCGGTAGCATAGATCGGTAGGTGTACAGTAACAGTGGGTGAATAGTGTTTCCAGACTCCTACAGTTATGCCCCTTTTGACGTTTCCTTTGACGTAAAATACTTCTAAAGCCTTATTTTAAGGGCTCTTAAGGCCGTTTAAAATACCATAAATCCTATATTAATTATTCCTAAGGCTTGGAATGTTTTACTTGGTCAACCGCGTGGGTTAATGCGATCCGTTTTTAATGGAGAATTAACCGGATCTTAAACCGTCGCCCCATTAAATCTTAGAAAGGGACGAGATATCATTCTCCCTTGTTCCATCCCTTTGTTCTCAACTAAGAGGCGCTATAACCTTTCAATCCTTTCCATATGAGTTTCACAATAAATCTTTACTCCTAGGATTGGTTATGCTCTGTTTTTGATGCAACCAAGCTGTGTCGATCATTCTTCCACATAAGTTGTCGCGAGAGAAGGATTGTGGCCCGCTGTGTGGATAAAGGACGTCAAGAACTCTTTGAGGTAGGGGATTCATGGATTCTCTT
Organism: Viscum album; assembly: GCA_963277665.1. Classification (NCBI taxonomy): domain Eukaryota; kingdom Viridiplantae; phylum Streptophyta; class Magnoliopsida; order Santalales; family Viscaceae; genus Viscum; species Viscum album. The sequence goes on from OY728130.1 coordinate 1,721,134,430, forward strand.
ATTTTATATGTGCAATCATTGAATTATCACGATTTATCTCTTTGGATCACAATGAAATTGACCTAATTAAATACTTGAACCGGATTAAAAGAATTGGTTGATCGCATGCTGTTGGTTTATACCGTGATAACGGTTTGCCTCATGTTTTCCTATATATAGTGATATCTATGTTTTCTTTGATTTGTTGTTCGTTCATGTTAGAAATTGATAATGAACGTAAAGCCGGAATTAATTGTAAATTAATTGGCTAAAGATAAAGAGGCATGTAAATTAATCTGGTTTTTGTCGTTGTTGTAGTTGTTCTAATTTTAGGATAATCAAATTAGGGAAGTAAGCATGGCTATTTAATTTTGATAGCTTGCTGACTAGGTATCCATGATTTGAACCTACGAATAACAAATCTGCCAATTCCATATGGATTAGAAAACAGATTATGTGGGAATTTCACAAAGGGTTCTGAGTGACCCGCTTGCTTGTAAGGCTGAATGCCTTGTGGTTTGGAGCTCTGAGTGCTCATTGTGTTTGAAGGCTGAATGCCTTGTTAAAGGGCCGAGAGCCCATTTTGTGATGTTTGTTTTCCTGCAGCTTGTGCTGTGATGTGAGCCTGGATGGATGTTGTGATATTTGGAGGCATGGAGACTTGTGGTTGTGGCAGCGGATGACGCCTAGTGTGACGAGATGCATCAGTTTATGCATATGGGTGTCGGGGAGGACACCAGGGGTGATGGAATGGGTTGGATGTGGTTGCTAGTTGCTTGAGGTTTTCTTGAATGTTAATCTGCTTTGCTTTTCCCCACTGCTCAAGGCAGCTGGTCTTGCTACCATTCTTCTGAAGGAGGCGACGACGCGCGGGGTTTGCCACGTTCTTTCCATGTTTAGCCTCTCAAGGGAGAATGGGTATATGCTCTTTCTATAGGCGACAAAGACACGACGGGTAGTATATCTACTCACCGTGTTGAGCCTCCTTTGTGTTTAGATGCATAGTATGTTTTTCTAGAATGCCTGGGAATGTGGAAAAGTAATTCTGTAAGGAATGTTTGATTAAATGGTGAAAATCCTCGGGGATGGAGATGCTGGAATTTAAAGGTGATGTGAATCTTAAAACGGAGCAGTTGTTTTTGAAAGTGATGCCATTTAGTTTAATGTGGAATTGTTCATTCTTAATTAATGTTTAAAGAATTAATTAATGTACAGTGGAACTGATAAATGAGAATGGAGTAATCTAATAAAGCTCATCAATTGGTTGTGTGCTTATAGGATACCTAGCCTTTGAAGTAGCAGCCTGGAGTCTGAGAGACGTTAGCTGCAGTTGTATCTAAGACTAGATAATTCCCATAGTGTGGATGTGAGATATATATATATTCTGTACTTTTTGTGTTTCTATACGCTACTCCACCCTGTCGGTAAGGGCAACTGACACCCCGGGGATTCTGAGCCCTGGGGTGGGGGGGGGTGTTTTCCCCAACATTCTGATGGGAGGTTGAATGGCTGACTACCCCCTTTGGACCCGCTCTCTTCTCTTGGTAGATCTTTGTGCTGGTAGGCACAGTGGTCAGTTTTACCCATATATGTGTGTAGAGGGCTGTAATGGATTGTGGTTATTTCACACACATATATTCTGGATATAGTATCCTATGGACTACTATAGGTGTAACGTGTATAGGCTATAATGGCTTGAGGATCCTTACTCGGAGTATGGGCTATAATGGCTTGATGTATTATACCCGATATATGATATACGTTACGCGGGCTGTGGTTGCTCCCGGAAACTACCTGGTTACTTTGGTTGTGAGGACGGTGTGGTGCTTCGCCCAGGTGACTGCGGGCATGCCGATGTGGTGCACGAGGTGCAGATTGTGGAGCTTAGCCCAGGTGTCTACGGGCAAGCCTTTGGAGAGAGATGCACAGGACGTATGTCGTTGGGGAAAAGCGGAAAACCGGTGGGGAAGTAGTAGCGGGGTACCCTTGACATTCTTTACTATATGCTATATTCTTGTATGCATTACTTGGTGAGAGTAGCCATGGTGAGGTTGGGAACATAGTATACCTGTTTAGGTGATGAGTTAGTTTCACTTGTTGTTCACTGGGCTTTAGCATGCTTTCATTACTTTTGCACGAGAGGCTTGGGGAGGATCGTACTGAGTATACTGTTATACTCACCCTATGTACATATAACTATTTTTCAGGTCACTTGGAGCAGGTTGGAGATCAAGCTGGTTACTACTAGCTTGCGGTTGGAGGAGGAGCTGTTCGGGCTTGTGGTCGCTGCCGTTTTACTTTCTTTTGGGTGCTTTTAGTTTTCCATTTCAGTTGTAGTACTTCTGCATGACATTTCATATATGTACTTGGTTTCATTTTTTATCTCAGTTCTGAGTTGGAGTTGGTTGGAGTCTATTTTATCTCTCTCTTCTGCATCTGTTCTCTTAGAGGGTAATGCCTCCCATTTGTATGTTTATTATACCCACGGTGCTAGTCGCCAACCCGGGGCCTACTGGAGGCGGGACTCGGGGGTCATTATCTCCCTTTTCACATTGCCGACCCAGGAGGGGTACACTTTGTGGGGAGGGGGCCGTGACACGAACACTAAGTAAAGAATTATAACAAGTATGCTAAAAGTACAAAGGGGTAGGAAATACAAGCCCAACAGAAAGGTACCGCTACAACTGAAATAAAGTACAACGGAAAAGACAAACAACTGAATGCTGAAGCAGCTCCTGGATCGTCATCTGGGTTCTTACCTGAAGGGTAGGTACAAATGTACTCCTCGACACTCCGCGTCAATCGTTCTATTCCATGTTCCATCATGCCAGGTGTCCACCTCCGGGTACCATCCAGTCCTCATAAACTCTACTAAGGTCAATGTTGTTCGTCGTCTTCATCCAACACAACGAGGTACATGCATAGCCCGTGCATGGGAGAGTATAACGATACTCAGTAGGGACCTCAAGACCCTCAAGATCTCACTAAATCCAACAATTATAAAACACAAATAAATATCTCAATAGATAACTTTTACATAGGTATATTCCCATATATATACCTACATTATCATATAACACATCTCAATCATGAAAAAATCACAAAGGTCATAGATTCAGCTCAAACAAGGATTTTCATTATCCAAAACACAAATGCTAGAGAACTCCACCTCTATTGAGATCAGTGGCCCTGTTGTGACTCTGAGGCACTACTCACTAACCTTAGACTGCTGAGGTACTCCTTCAGTTAAGTAATGTGGGTCTGCTGCCAAACCGGGACCTCCGTCCTCTGTGGGTCTACCGCCAAACCAGACACTCCCCCTAATAGCTGTCAGAGGTACTCCTCCTATTGAGTACCGCAGGTCTACTGCCAAACCAGGCGCTCCTTCTTCCATGGGTCTGCCGCCAAACTGGGTGCTTCATCCAGTTTGTTAGTCGAATCACTCTGAGTCAAATCGGTCAAGAAGTCATCGGGTCTACAGCTACTAGGCCTTCTCTCTACGTATGCTCATCTCCGAGAGGATCTGATCCATGAGATACATGTATATACTACATGTGTCACGATGTCTCGCATGGAAGTATCTCAAAGGACCGCCTCGTCATAGGGGTATCAACGCAATAGACGACGCATCAGTCGGATGCCCAGTCTGTGAGTTATTGGCTTTTCCATTCCACGGGCCGGATTGGATTTTAATCTAAAAGCAACCCTACAATACACAAATATCTTCCTAATTCCACATGGAGTATCTAAAAAGAACTGTCTTAACAAAATGAAACCAATGTAGTTGACGGAACACCAATAAGACGTCTGGTCCTGAAGTTGTAAGATTTTCCACTCTGAGGGCCTGATTGGTTTCAGTTTCAGACCATTTGCAAATATCATCCGAATTCAACTTAATCCTAATATGACAAAATTACCGTCTCAATCTTGGTAATCCCACAAAACCGACGGTGTATTGATTGGAGGTCTGTAGCTCATGTTATATGAAAATAACTGAAAAATGGTCGGAAGAGGGGGGGTCTGGGGCCAGTCCGACCCGACCCAACACACCTCGGGTCGGCCCAAACTGGTTCGACAGGACCCAGGTCCAGGTCTGGCCCATTTGGGCACGGCCCGGCCTGCGGCCGGCCACGGCCAGACCTGGCTGGTCGAGCGGGGGGGGGGGGGGACGCGACTTCCCAGTTCCACGAAACAGCGGCACCATGCTTGCACCCCTTGGCCTCCCAGGATCCCACACGGTGTGTGATCAACTCCACCGCAGAAACGACTGATGTCGTAGCGTGTCTTCTACCAGCAGTGTGCTAGGGTGCCACCGCCACCTTCTGCGGGCCACCAGAGTCATTACGATGGTCCGTTTTCTCTATATCCTTTTCCTTCAGCTTCCTCAGGTCTCACTCTTCACTACGACGACATCAAATCAACGTTGCTCTTTCGTTTATCCATCTCCAAACATTCCGTGCATCAAAAACGATATGGTGATGGGTCGGGACCTATTTGATAGCACGTACCCACTGCGTTAGAGGCTCAAACAATTATTCGACAAATAATTTCCCATGTTCATGGGTATAAATCACATGAATTAAATTATACAAAATCCATCTACCTTTTAAACGTTCTGGTGTTCGTTCGTCTCGGTGGAAGATGAGGTTCTCGTCATTCGTCGTATGCTTCCTCTTCCGAGCTCATTAGTTGGTCCGTTGATGATGAATAGAAAGACAGAAGATTCTTAAGAGAAGTCTCGTGTTGGAAGGGGGATCCGAGGAAGAAGCTGAGGAAGAAGCATTCCCACCGGCGTCTTCGTGTTCTTCGAGGCATTGAGTGTTCTTTGTTGAGAGAAGAACAATATTATCTATTTCTCCAAATATTTCTCCAAACTCCCCCAACACAATGAATACCCAAAATAAAATAATAGCTAAGGCTATTATTTTATTTACACTTGTCATTCAAAATTCAAAATCTTTTAATTAATTAATTTGAAGAGTTAAATTCATTAATTAAGATGTGTTGGAAAATGTTAAAGGGGAGAGGGAGGTAAAGGGATCACTTCATTAAGGGGGAGTTTTCATAATTAATTGAAGGATAGATTAATGGGGAGTTGTGGAAAGATGATAAGTTAGGGGTTCATGTGAGCCCCACCTAACAAATATCCTCTCATGAGAGGTTATGTTGGTGCAGGGCCCACCATTAACTTCCCCGAGTAGGATTTAGCTACACAATATGAATGAAATTTTTAACATTAGTTTTATTTAACTTTTTTATTAAACCCCAAAAATTAAATTTCACCCCACACTAAACGCAACTACGGTAAAGGTCCCCTTAAGAGAATACAGGTGCTGCGAGTTCATTACTATCCTCATATTTCAATTCCGATCACTGGTTCAAAAGATAGAAAACCCTCACGTACGTTTATTGAATGTACCTGACCAAAAGTTTAGAAATTGATTCCGGTCACACTAGGCCTCGGAATCAGGTTCTATTAGAAACAACAGACTTGTAAAATTCCAAAGTATTTAAAAATAATAATTCCTTGAAATTTTTGGGTCATTACATTACTCCCACCTTAGATATTTATGTCCCTGTAAAGCTACAACACACACTAGGTAAACTAACGTGGAACTGAGCACGCATCTTAGCATCCTGCTCCCATGTGCTCTCCAAGAGGATCATGTGCTTCCAGTGAATGTGCACCAGAGGAATCGAACATCCATGTAGGACCCTCTCCAGTCGATCCTCAATCTCTACTGGAACCTCTATGAATGTCGCCCCATCTTCGATGTCCAGCTCCCCATGGTCGATGATGTGGGACGGGTCGTGCACGTATCTCCTCACCTGTGATATGTGGAAGACATCATTCACCCTATGAAACTGAGGTGGAAGGGTCATGAGGTAAGCCAAATTGCATACTCTGCTGATGAATTGGAGGAGTGAATGCGGATAGGCTGCACCAACCCCATCTACAATGGATATCAGCAATGCGGCCAGCTGCTCCATCAACTCTCCTAGCAGCTAAAGACCTGAACTTCTGCTGAGAGAATCTGCAACAATGTTCCTCTTCTTAAGAGTATAGAATATCTCGAAGTAATAGTTCCAGAGGAACTCAAGCCATCGATGTTGTCTCATGTTCTGTTTCTTCTGAAAGAAGACACACATGAGACTATTGAGATAAGACTAAACCATAAACTGTTCAATCAATGAACTATGGGTGAGACTAACCAATAGAAAGAATTCGACTTCACCCTTCTTCTCTTATGTTTTACATGAGCTGCTAATATTTATTCTTTGCCGAAAAGGGAAATTAGGTCTCCTCCCCTGGATGAACCATGTCCATTGACGAATACAGTCAATCCTGACATGAATTGTAATAATTCATCCCATGGACGATATCGTAAGGACTCGATGTTACTACATAGAGATCCAACCGTTACTCTCACCTCCTAGGGTTGAGTCTCACTGTCAGCATCAGTGTGTGGTCACGGGGTCTCCTCCAGTAGGAATCTCAATAGTGATGGTCTAGTCAATAGTTTTAACTGGAACCACTTTGTATTAACCACACAAAAAAGGATGGAAAGAAAACGTCACAAGGACATGTGCCTTTTATTACTGCAGCTCGAAGTACAAAGACACAATTACACCACAATAACAACATTAACAAAGCTAGAAGCATCATGAACAAAGGAATCTATGTCTGGAACTAGTCCCACCCCCGTCCACCTATATCCAGAGCTCCATAGTCATATGATTCAACATCCTGAAGTAGTGCTCTCCCATGTCCACTTGTTCCCTGTTGTCAGGGTGGACCTCTGGGTGGTGGTGGTGGAAACACATCATAGTGTCGTCCACCACCAGCAGTACGACCAGATCCTCTACCTCGGTCTCATACTCCTTGTAGTCTTCCTCGATCGAACCTCTTCCTATGCCTAGGAGGTCCCTCATCTGTCATTTGATCATCTGTATGGCGGGTCGGATAATCACGTGCCGGGTGACCAAGCCCGCCGCAGGAGAAACACTGTCCGTTCCTAGTATGCCTGGCTCTGTCTCCACTCTAGGTGCCTCGAAAAACTGATACTAAGTCGTGCAGTCGATCACCTGTGGTTCTACTCCTCTTGGACATATGCATCATCTATCTACTTCCAGCTGTAGAAGACTCCGCTGCATGTCAAATAGGGGTGCGTTCCACTATTAGAGATTTCATAGCAAGGAAACTCTCCACTAGGAGGGCTCGCTCCAACACCCCTATCTGCATCGGGATGCTGTGTGAAACAACTGAATCTATAATCTCTCACCTGAGCCCCTGGTCAATGGTCCGGGCCCTAAAGAACAAGTCCCATTCCATATTTGTTGAGTAGCGCGAGAGGTCTGTGAACCTCACTGAGTACTGTGCCACCATCATGCTACCCTGCTTAAGATGTATTATATCCTTTTTCTGCACTGCTCGAAGGGTGGCTCGTACAAATTCCTCCCGGAATAGGATCTCGAAGTCTGCCCATTGAAGTTTCACCATGTCGTGCATCTGAAGCATCAAGCCCCACCATTTTCCTAAAACTTCCTGAAGTAGGATGGCTGCAAGGATTGCCATGAAGTCAGACAGTGTGCCTACTAGTCTAAAGACTCTCACCACAACCTCCAGCCAATCCTCAGTCGCCAGCGGGTCTGTCTCCCCCCTGATCCTGGGTGGGCTCTAGCACTAGAACTCGTGAAGTGCGCTCAAGCTGCGTGCATCGCCTGTTACTGAGGCTGGTGGCATAGTGGCCCAATGGGTGGTAGTTCCGCTTGTTCCTCAACTAGTGCCTCATCTAAAATAGGGCCATGTACTGAGGCCTCGTCGCTCGGCAGACTGTCAGTACGTACAACTCTCGAAGCTCTAGCTGGTCGTCCGCTTGGAGGCATCCTGAAGAAACAGATGGGACACGGTCAAAATACTATACCTAGTGAGCTGAACTGGGTTGAGCTGACTTAAAATAGACTTTTGAAAACAAACACGCAATCGGTGTTTTTGTGCATTGAGTTGAAAATCAAAAGTTAGGGCCTACTGAATGGATACGTCGGATGCCCGCACCAACACTAGACTCCCTGAACAGAAAACCACACTTAGTACCCTTAACACTATTGCCTCACAGAAAAAATATCATAGTCCTATGTTTTGCCGTAGAAAATACTCCTTTGATACCAATTTGTCACGACCCATCCCCCGGGGCCCTTATCATAACTACCCCAATCCTGCCTTCCATAGGCCAGGAGATGGAGACTAGCACCAAAGACATAACTCCCTAAAAACTGGGAAGAAATTTCCTTTATAAAACATAAACACACACAAACAGAGTATAAGTAGAAGCAAACACTGTGTAAAGTGGTATAACAAGTATGATGAAAGTACAAAGGGGCTGGAAATACAATCCCAAAAGAAAGGTACATCTACAACTGAAAGAATCTACAACTGAAAAGAGAAACAACATTGAAGACCCCTACTAATGGGGTGTTAATGATATCCTTCCTCAAAAAGAGCCAAGAATGAGACATTAAGAAAAGAATGATTAAACTAAATCCCATTTGAGGGTATTATAATCGAAATATATGATACGTAAAAATAATTATCAATAATTAAGACCATTATGTTCGAGGTTTCAATATTTTTGTCAAATTTAATCAAACAGCCCTCTTATTTCTTGACAATTTTCTATCTTTCCCATCAAACCATTTATTGAAATCATTATTGATATTACCCTGGAGGATACAAGATCCCTTAAAAATTTCATCTTATTCTTACTTACTAATATTTCTACATCACCAATATCCATCTTTAGAGGATATTATTACAATTTTTATATTGATGTGAATAATAATTTCATTATATCTAAACCATCAAGGGGATTTATAAACCAAAAACCCAGTTTTCCATTTTATAATAACTTTATCTAAATAAATTTTCATAATCATATATGAAATCATATTGGATTCCTTAAAAATACATATAATGCTGGGTTTGTAGCTCATTATCTTGATTCTATAGAACACCATCACCATATGGATGGTGCTCATTTTTCATAGAAGCTTTTGGATTTTTATAATCACCATTATTCACATAAAAATTGTGGATACCTTATATTTTTACATTCGAAATATCCCAATAGTTGATGGGAAATTGAATGTCAATTTTATTTATTATAGATATATCTTTATTCTCAAACGCTCTTAATGTTCCTAAACTAGACAAGGGAACCCAATTTCTCAACATATTCCATGATTGACTAGTAATTTCAACATTTAATTCTTTGGTGGTCCTGTCACATTGAATCTCATCAAACATATTTTTATCTAGACACTAGTTAATACCACAACCTGTTTCGATCACTTTCTTACATTTATTTTTTTGATCATAATCTTATTCCTAAATTTTATATGTTAATGGATACAAATATTGTAAAATGAACAAATAACCAAACAACTCAATTAAAAAATATCATAAAAATATGGATTATAGTTTTTAAGGAACTAAAAAAGTACGAATCTTTTTATAGATAAAATTACATTTCATTCCTAATCGGTGGTGGTGGGGTGGTAAGGGCTTGGGGTGAGGTGTAGGTCGTGGGTTCAAGTCCCTAGTCCTTTATGTTTACTTCATCTTCTATGTAGCTTCATGTTCCGCATTTGTATTTGTACCCAAACTAATAAAATTAAATTTCATATCATTATATTCATCACATAATACCACTTCATTAATGAGTATTGATGATAAATCAACCTGAACTAAAATATTGATATCATAAATTCCCCCTAAAAATTTATTTCTTCAAAATTTTAACTTTTTCATTACAAAATGAAAATATATATTTGTAATATTAAATATATATTATATAATGGTGATTAAATACTTTTTTACATCTAGAAAACATATTTTTTCTTAAACTAAATATTTATAAAAAAATATCACATTATAATTTATTAACTAGTGAATGAGTTTCCGAAATCATACAATTATAACTATGTGATTTATTAAAAATAATAATTTATATATTTATCCTCTACTTTCTTATGTTTGAGGAATTATATTACCATAGAGATAGAGACTATACTAAATTTCACATACTTGGTCTGTTTCAATTATACAAGAACCATTTCCTTTTTCAGTTTAATGTTTTGATCCATTTTCACACCTATTTCTTCTCACATTACAAATGATAAATGAAAATGAATTGTTTAAAATCCTAAATTACTAAAATAATATATTAATTGATGATGAAAACCTCTATAATATAATATTTCCCATTTTATGAAGTATTTTTAAATTATGTTATAACATCTATTTATAACAAATTAATAAAGAAAAATAGTCTGTAAAATTTAAGATAATACTAAATATGAATAAACTCTTTTTTAAAGAGATAATAATTTAGAATTAAAAACACCAATAATAACACACAATTTTCTATACAAATAATTTAAAATATCACTAAACAAACACTCTTTAAAATATGGTTGACCAATTTTGAAACCCAAAAAAAATGATCACATATTCATCTAAAATAAATATAACATTTGTTTCCGAAAAAAAAATTGTACACACTAATTCATTATTTTCTAAAAAAAACCAATATTATTGGAGCATGACCTGAATCATTCTAAAATAAAACATCAACAAAACAATATATTCTACAAAAAGTTACCTTCATATTTATTCCTCAAATAGTATCAACTACATTGACATTAAATCACTTGTTAGACGATAATTTTCCATTCACCATAATAATATTATGTTTACTAAAATATGATAACTCTTTACCATAATGAACAATAATTATCCCAACATCAAAGATAAAATTAATTTAAAAGTTTATTTATTTCTTTTTAGCATATAACCCCCAAAATAATGTAATTATATTAAAAAATATCCATTATACAAAATGACATGTTTAACATATGAAATATGTTGATCCCAATAATTTACTAAAATCGAATAAAAAATTCCCAAACTATCATTAATCTCAATAATATATATCATTTAAATCCTCCAAGGGGAAAATACACCTTTAAACATATGATCATCCTAAAATGTACTATTTCAATTTTCTATCCAAAACTCCTAATCATTTTTCATCTGAAAATATCATATCCATAAATTTCAAAAAAAAATATTCTTATACCATTTAATAGAGTTTGATAACATCACTTTTATTTCTTGTGCTAGAACATATTCCTTACATAATATATTTGATACCAATACGTGTAGATAATTTTCAACAATTAATAATTATAGCATCCAAGGGAAATAATCAGCGTCATATATACGAACCCAGGGACATATAAAATAATTTTTATCATTATATCATAAAATAGTAAAATTTAATATAAATATATATTGAAGTATGTGTTATTTATGAAAATAATTAAATTTATACTAATTGAATATTAATTTGACATTTTTAATTGTAATCTAGATAATATATTTGTACCCTCACACATCAAACTATAAACAAAATTTATGTATATTATATGTTATAATTTTATATATTTATATCATTGAATATGTTTTTTTTTTGATAATTATAACTCAGGTGTTGGAATTTTTTTAATTCATTAATTTTTAATTACAATTTTATAGTTAATATAATTATTTGAATAAAAATATATTTTCATAAAACAGATTCATAAAATATTATTTTGTTGAATTATGATTATAAGATAATTTTTGAAGAATATAATTAATTTCTCAATGTATCATATAACTAGTTATAATATTTAAATTTGTATTTTCAAATAAATTTTTTTTTAAATAAAAATAAAATTTATCATAATTATAAAAATATTATCACAAAATAGAGCCCATTTTTTAAATATTCACATTGAAAAATTATTTTTGTGAATTTGTATGATTTTTTTGAAATAAATGAATTATTTGTGATTAGTAAAATACAATAATTTACGATATAAATATATAATCATGATAAGACAAATATATTATTACAAGAGTCCTGAATGATTTTTGAACCATAATATTCAACATAATTTATTTAATTTAATTTAATTTCCGATAAATATTAAATTATTCATAATCATGAGACAAGATAATGATCTAAGTAATATAATTTTGAAAAAAAACACCCCACAAATCCACTATAAATACACCCCTCGCCACATCTTCAACTCACACCTCAAAGCCTTGTAGCCTATTTAATTTTAAATCAATTCCCCTCCTAGGATTATTCCACACATCCAAGTCTTACTAGTCTCACTAGAGGGACAAAACCAAGGGCCTAATGGATGTTCTCAATGAATATAATTCAAGAGGTAAAATCATCTTCCATTTTGATTTATTTTTCTTGTCAATTATTTTTATTTTCTTATAATATCTTTTTTCCTCGTATAAAGGATGAATTATAGCTCTAGTATGATATATATACTATAATGTTTTGATTTTTATGGGAAAATTCATCTTGAAACTTTTTTACACTCTATTTTATTCTAAATATGATATCATCTTTCTTGATGTATCGATTTAACACCACCATGGATGATACACAGTATTTATTCAATAGACCCTTCATGGATAGTAATAAAAAAAATATCACCATTAAATCATATTTTATTATAAATATTTTTTGTTATTTAATGTTATATATCCAATTTATAAACATGATATTAAGTATAATGATATAAGTTCATGATGATCATAGAAACTGCCAAAATAAATTAAATAATTCTCAGATATGTTTTAACTAATGATTCATCCTTATGTCAAAAAAATTATATATAGTTTCATTTAAAGACTTGTAATCATAATAACACTATTTATTTTCACATATTGGGGTTTTCATCCATTCAATACGAAAATCCATAGTGAACCAACCATGGAAACTGTGAAATAAATACATGTAGAGGCCCAAAGGTAGATGTACATGGAAATTACATTACATTTTCAGAATACTTAATAAAAAACAAATACATACACACAAGGACCGTAATAGTTTAGTGTCTTTGGAAACTTGGAACATAATCTTCTAATCGTGGTGAAAGATCTTCAACATCATCCATAAAGATCGTCCCCTTTTGTATTCTTACCTTAAACCATTCTTTAAATCCTAGGGAAAAGAAAACATATAAAGGGTGAGATCAAATTCTCAGTAAGGGTAAGCATGGAAAAACTAAAACAAATCATATTCATTTGAAACTTAAAAACAAGAAAAAAATGTTTAAACCTCAAAATCTTGAGCAATGACATAAAATATGGCAGTATGCAAGGCATAGATCATAAAGAATCATTAATCATGATAAAATAGAATGGGAATAAAACATGTAATTGTTGAAACCATTAATCACATGTTATTATTTCTATAGAAGCAAAGGCATTACTTCCAGGACCATCCTAGTGGACAAAGTCCCTTTCGGAATCGAGTTCACTCCTCGTTCCAGTCATGTATCACTGAACCAGATTAACTTACCATTCCATCCATGTCTATCTCATGAGATATAAATCTTTACCCAATGCATTCGAGAGATATTTTTGTCCCACCCTGCTCATAATGAAATCATTTTACTTTTTCCACAAAATAAACTTAAAACATTCATCACAACCCAAAGCATAAAATGGGTTTCATAAACATCATCCCATCATCACATAATACATATAAAACAAATGTATATTTCATCATAAGAAAAGTGAAACCATGTAAATCATAGAGACATTATACTTAAAACATACTCATATGAAATAATATCATCTTATATGGAAAGTGGTTTTAATAAAACACATGAAATGAATTCTTGATGAAAATATCCTTTCTTCTTCAAAATAATTTTCTTTTCACAAAATTCCATGCAATCTTAAAATAAAAGTATTTTGTTGAAAATAGTCATAAAATATTGTAGAGTAAGATTCATGAATATGATGCATTATGAAACTGTAAAAATCCATTCACTCCATATAATTTAAAGATAACATTCTTCTCGTACTTTTTTCAGAAAAGTCAAAAAGTTCCCCGTGTGGTTAAAAAACTAAGATTCCTTTCATAACATGTGGTAAATTTCAAAAATGGGTAAAAAGGAAATTAAAACTACATGATTTTTTTTGAAAACATAGGCATGGATGATAATAATAACCCTAGTAAATACTTACAAATAACAATATCGGATAAGAACGTGATTTGAATAGTTATCTCATGCCTTATGTCTGATATGCTTTGTACGTATCCGAACCTCCTGTATAATTATTTAAATAATGTCATTGAATTATTAAAGAACCATATTCATTGTTATGATATAATATATGGTTCATTTATGACTTTATATTACCCCATCTTTTGTAAGTACCATGTTAAAGCAGCGTTTTGCGTAAAATCATTTTATTTATCGTACGTGTTTGAAATTGTTGTTCTTGATCTTATTATTAATTATATATCGATTTAATTACTTACAGAATGTCAATATAGATTTATATATCATATATATATTCACTATATATATATATATGATAGATATATAAATGAAATGAAATACACTGTTCATGGAGACGGTAGGCCGTACAGACGCATGAACGTTGTTTTCATTTCCTTATTGTATTAAATTGAATAAAGTAAATGAAACATATATGTACATAACACTAGTATCATTATTATTTAATATCATTCATGATTATTTATTATATATAGTTTATAATAATACATGAAAGGTTAATCATGGAAAATGAATCTCATCGAGTTCATGGAGACGGTAGTTCGTACGTACGCACGAGCGATGATATCATTCCCAGGATCGTGGAATCAAATTTAAGTGTATGTATAATATTTAAGAATCAGTATCAATTTAAAATAATCATATATATTTATTTATTTACAACATTATACCCATCCAAGTATGGTGGTGGCAGAAAACAGATTACACCACGTCATGGAGACAGTATTTCGTACGTACGCACGCGGGGTTAATTCGTTTCCGTAGGATGGATAGAAGATAAAAGTAGGTTGTTTCATATTTATAATGACACATCAGAATATTATTGATACTTATGTTATTAATTTATTATGAAATAATTAAATAAGAAGATGTAGAAGAAGAAATAAATTGGAATGAATCGGTAAAGGACATTACCTCTTCTTTGACGCGCCTCTTCTTAACCTCCTCTTAAGGGACTAGGGTTGGACTATTGAGGAGACCAGAACCTCTATAATGATTCAAGGGAATATGATAAGGGAACTGGGTAGGTGTTGGCTGAGCTTCAAGGCTCAAAATGGTGTGAAGAGAAGAGGGAAGGGGTGCCCCTTTTATAAGGTTGGAGAGGGGCACATTAGGAAAAACATAAATTATTATTTTATAATAAAGACAAATTCGGTTTATAACAGCTCCAAATTGATTTATTTCGAAGATAAAGTGGGGATGGGTCGAAATAATATCTACCAATATGTTTTAGACAAGTTTAGGTTACTATTTAAACCTTATCATTTAGATTTAACTCTAAGTTAAATAATTTAACTTTTTCCATGTCTTCCTGTTTTCTTACACTATATGATTAATAAACATATTATAACCAGAAAAACGAACCCCAAGTGGTTCATTATTAATATATATAACCTTATCTAATTCATGTGGCCGATCCTTATATTTTTATGAATATAATAACAATTAATAATATAATATTTTCTTAAAAACTATTTTATGTCAATTTTGACACTATTTGGTAATTGATTTTTGAGAAAATCATAACAGAATGATTAGTTCCAAAAAATATTATTAAATCAATACTAACATGTCATATTAACCTATAAAATTTATTTAATTCATATAAAGTCTCAAATTACATTTATTTGGGTATTTATAATATTAATTATTTTAATAATTCATTATTTAGTTAATTACTGCATCACTATTCTTTCATAAATAAATTAAACTATTTAATGTCTAAAAAATATAAATAAAATACCATTAGGTATGAAATATTTTTAGCATTATAATGAATATTTATAGTCTAATTCATCTTTTGTATATCCCTATATTAAAATTTTTTAGTTGTTATTATTTGATTTTAACCATTTTAACTCTTCATTAAATAAAATAATAATAAATGTCTTAATCGAATCCATGTGGAACTAAAGGGTAATATTTTATTCCTAAGGTTTTTTGGTCGAATTACACTTATCGAATATAATTAGGACATTGTTAGGGTAATAGTAATATCATTTTTACCCATAATTACCCTATTTAATTTTAATTATTGTAAATAAAAGTGAAAAATTATTATTCACCAAAAATTATTTTTATCTTATTGAACCAAATTTTACTCCTTGATATTAACTGTGTCTCTCAAAATTTCTAAGTTTCACTCACATAAGTGGTAAAATTATGTTTTATGTAAATTTTCAAATTCTCCTAGCAGGTGGGTAAAATACGGTGAAAATTTCAATAAAATTTTTACATATCTAAAATTATTATAAAATGACACCAATGAATTAAATTGAACTTATATAGGTATTATGTATAAATTTTAAGCTATAATAATTTTAAATAAACAAAATAATTATTTAAAAAAAAGTTGGGTTTTAAATAGTAACCCACTGTTTTCACTATTCATCAAAAATTGAATGTTTTCAGAAAAATACCAAAAAATCGCACTAGGCTAATTTCGATATTCCAAATCCAAAAATGAAGTCCATTTTGAAAGATAAAATATATATTATTTCAAAAAGTGTATATTACTATTCATAATGTCTAGTTTGTATATCATATCTTTGTTTAGTGAAACTCGGTATTGCGTACAACACACGCTATCATGGAAGGTCGTGATTGCATGTAATGCAAGCCAAGTCGGGGATTCATGTAGTGCAAGCTCCTTTTGGTGTATCATACAACACAATAAATCAATGAAATTAAAAATAATATCTTCCATATAATCTCAGGAGAACATAGGTGAAAATATGGATATAGAAGAGAAATCAATCCATCATGTTCTGATGGGGAGTGGTAGAGAACATGGCAATAAAAAATCCAACAATCAAAAAGCTATAAATTTTTTTATGATCTAAGGTAACATATGATTTATCATATATAAGGACACTAAGACAACATTTTTATTTTCATGATGATTTCCCTAAAGTTGAAAAATTGAATTAGAGGAAATACTTACTTTATTTCTGTATAATCTAACTGTTGTCTGTGAATTGAACAATTTCCACTTCATATGTTACCGAAATTAAGTTGAATTTGTCATTCGTGAAGTGTTAGCAGATCATGTGATAGAATGATGGGTCATTCCATCTATCTCAAACAAAAGGTTAGAAAAAGTTATCAATTATAAATAAGTCCATATATAGTGAGATTAATAATATATGGTTCCTAAAATGGACTTATACTTCATATATCATACCGCTTAATAAAGGCCTGTCGCACTTCGGTTGTGGGTTCGATTCCCATAGCCTTGTCCGACGGGACGGGTTGTCGCCCACCCTGCAGGTTGTCCATTTTCTAAAACAACATTATGATAAAATTCCATCAATAATATCGAAAAAGTTCTTTCCTTAAATAATACTAACTTATGTCCAACATAATCCATTCCAATCTTTAGGCATATCCAAAATAATTTGGTCCAACCTCATAGTATAAGGAAAACAATTACTAGAAATGTCATCTGTCGAGCATGTTAATACCATAATTTATCCCCCATATATCATACGTTATATCTTGTTGGTCAAATTACAAACATGTGAATACCTTAATCATGTATTCTATAGAAATATTTATACCCATTGAACAGTAGTGAAAACATTAATGCTGTCAAATGATAAATATTTCCACATACCAAAATCCCAAAAATTCTATATACTCAAACCATAATATCACATAATATTTATATCAGTCATGAGCTCATGAATACTACTAAAAATTTCATTTATTCCTTATCATATCATCTGCATTCCAAAATATTTGAATTACTTTTCATGGTTACGAGTAACAAATAATTATTTAAAACCATAATAAACCAATACATAGATATTCCAATGTTCCACAGTACTATAAATAAGATTCCACAACATTATTTTGGAATCCTATTACATAAACACATAATCATTCCAATACATCATTTCCATACTCAAAATTTCCATAGCGATCGCATGTGACATCCCTTCGTCCTTTTCCTTAATAGGTTGATCATGTCGATCATCATTGAGCCTTGTATTAGGGCATTGGTTAGCATAATTCCCCATTTCCTTGCACTTGATGCACTGAAGTGTTGGTGGTGGATTCTCTGCAGTCTTTTCATTATTCACATCATTAGAAACCCTATTTCCATTACTTTAACACTCAGCTGATCTATGAACTTCTTTTCCACACTTAAAACATTTTCTAGCCCCTTTTAGAAATTATCCAACATTCTTATTTCCACAATTTATGAATAAAGAAACATTCATATGATTTTCACCATTATTTTGATATTTCTCCTTAGACTCCATCTTTCGTTTTTTGTCAAAACCATGTGATGGATATGTAACACAAACTTCTATTTCTACCTTGATAGCACAACAAATAATTTCTTCATAGCTACTGAAGTCTCTTATAGCTAATTCCCTTCAATGACTTGGTTTTAAACCACTAAAAATCGATCAACTTTACATTCAGGTTGGCTAATAAAGCCAGATGCATACCTTGAAAGCCTTGTAAAATTTGCTTCGTAAAAACCAACAGATTAATTTCTTTTTTCTTAAGCTCAAGGAAATACACTTCCATCTTTGTTCAAAGAATAAGAGGGAAGTTCTTATTGAAAGAATGTTCTCGAACTCATCCCATTCCATGGATTCAATTTCATCTCGGGGCATCATATTCTTAATTAGAGTCCACCATTGGTCAGCTTCACCTTCTAAATGGTAAACAGCGATAATGAATTATTCATGTTATGAATAACGAAGTATGGAAAATACCTTTTCAATGGTAATAATCCATTGTGCAGAAACAAGTGGATTAGAAGACCCATTGAAAGGTGGTGGACGTTTCCTCATACAGGACTCAATAGAATATTATTCCATTCTCTGATAATTTGGATATCCAGAATGATTCATAGCTTGTGTATGTATAGTAATAAGAATTTTCACTCCATCTCCCATCAAATTTGGTTGTTCGGGAGGACAATAATTTCATTTACAATACATTTAACAACACGGTTCCTTCAGGTTCTATCCATCATCTAAATCCCAAAAAGAACAGTGTGAGAGGCAAAAAATCATGTTAGGAAAACAACAAAATAAAGTGGGAGTACCTTCAATATATAAAACATTATGGTTATTTCTATGATTGTTACTGTAATTATAGGACTATAACCTATACTTATACTTATCCTTAGGGACATCCCTAGACATACCTTAGAAATATTTCTTGGGATCTCACTATAGTTTTCACATCCTAGTTTCCAAAGATTAACTAAAATGAAACTATGATACCAACTGTAGAGTCCCAAAGCTAGACATACATGGACATTACATCACTTTTGCGAAATAAAAAATAAAAAATAAAAACATAAACACAAGGACCAAAATAGTTTACCGTATTTGGAAACTCGGAATATAATATTCTAAATGATATTGCTTCTTGTTTGGGATCCCCTATTAAAATTGATCATAAAACCTTGAATGGGGATCTAGGCATATATGCTAGAGTTATGGTGGAGGTTAATTTAGCTAGTGACTTACCAACTACCATAGTTTTTAATGCCCTTGGTCACAAAGTGGAGCTTAGTATTGAGTATGAAAAGAAACCACCCTTCTGTGAAGTTTGAAAACTGATTGGGTATAATTTTGCCACTTGTAGGTTTTCTTGGAAGCAGCTGGACCCTCCAGTTAAAAGTGACTAGAAAGATGTTAAAAATTCAAAAAAAGCGAAAAATGTTATTGAAAAATATGCTCCTCCCACAAAAAAGATTGATATATGGGTCAATAAATCATGTCCTCCCTCAACCTTAGAAGGAAAATCTTGGGCTGTTTTGGTTGAGGAAGAGGAGGACTTACAAAAAAATGATAAACCCACTGATATAAAAGGATCTGTTGGTGAATGTAATAGATATGGTTCCGATAAAATTCTCCCTAATCCTCTTTCAAATTCTATTAATAATTCCTCCTCCTATGGTTCTTCATGTTTAAATGAGAATATTTGTAGGGACATGGAGGATTCAGTACCTTCTCCTAAGGAGAATGATGTTGCTTCCAACATGATACATTCTGTTAATGTTAATACTGTAGATCGAGGTAACACTGGGCTTTTTAATTCTGATGTTCAAAGTGTTCCTATTGCTACTGCAGTTCATATACTTAAGACTCAATATGATATTGAAACTCTTGGAATCACTAATTACAACATTTTATCACACTCTCTTGATCCTAACCTGACTTTACATATTGAATCTCTCACTGTTCAGAAGGAGGAGTCTAACCCCCTGACTAACATGCAAGTTCATGCTTCTTTTCAGAAACAGTTGGACAATTATAGTTCTGCTTTTGATTTAAATAATGATTGTATTGCTAATAACTCTATCACACAAGCTATTAATGTTGCTCTTGATCATACTAAATTGGATTGTAATTATCCACATTCCCCATTGCCTATTCCTGATTCTATCCAAGATTCTGATCACTGCTTGGGTAATAGGATGGTTTCTAACCCATCTTCGGATAATCAGAACAACGAACATAACCCTATTTCTGTATCTGATCACTCAAATAATGCTAAAATTGAAACTATCCAGAATGTGAATGAGCCTCATTCTCAGTCTGAGAAATTTCCTACTCATGATGATTTTCTTGTGACCCTTCAGACCAGCCCCATTCTTCCTCCTATCATGGAAAAGGATTCTACTCATGGTGCTGAACAACTTCACAAATTGGACAGTATTGTTTCAATGTATACTTCAGATCCTGTTTCTATTCAACATGCTGATTTGAAATCTGATTCCTCTCAAAGTTCTAAAACTGATGGGAGTCAACATAATTCATCTTATTTCTTAATTGTTACGGGATCCCAAAAGAAGAAGGGTCCTGGTAAATCAAAAAAGGAAAAGGGTTCTAACCCAAGACACAAACAAAAATGAATATCCTCTTTTGGAACTGTCAAGGGTTTTCCAACAATGACACCTCCACTACTCTTAGGAGCTTTTTAACTACTCCTAAGCCATATCTCTTTGCAATTGTTGAACCTAAAGTCAACTTTAAAATGAACTTTATGAGATTTGGAGCTCTTAATTGTAGTTTTTTAGGTTCATGTAATAACATTTCTCATGGTGACTCAATGTGGATTTTTTTCCATAATACTTTACGAAATATTATCATTTTTAGAATTTCTGACTAGAAATTTACTTGTGACTTCATATGGAATGGCCAGCATACTTATTATACTGTGGTTTATGCCAAAAATAGATATCAGTATTTGAGGATATTATGGATTGAACTTCATGATATTTATAATCATATCCAAGAATCTTGGATTGTTTTAGGTGATTTCAATTCCATTCTTTCCCCTTCTGAAAAAATTGGTCCCTCTCATCTCTCAATTTCTACTAGAGGCATTAAATATACTATTGATGATTGTAACATCTTTGAGATTAATATTATTGGAGCAAAATATACCTGGTATAAAAAACATTATAACAAGAACATTGCTAGTAAACATGATAGATCATTTTTGAATATGAAGGCCTTTGATATTTGGGACAAAATATCTAGTGTTACTCTCCCCAGAATCAACTCTGATCATCATCCTATCCTCGTTAATCTTCTCATGAATTATCAAAAACCATTTTTCCCTTCAAAGTTAATAATGCATGGTCATCAAATCCTAATTGTGTTTCTTTTATTAATAATACTTGGAACTCCATGAAGCATCATAAGAATTCTTTCTCTTGTTTACATAAATTGAAAGTTCTTAAGAAGGCTCTCAAAGGTTAGTGTAAAAATTCAAACTCCCAAATAGATCTAGACATATCATACCTTGAAGATGAACTCAGTCACTTCCAAACTCAGAACACTAACTCTGATTTCATTTTGGATCCTCGCTTGGAAGCTAATATCTCTTCCAAACTAGATTCTTTACTCACTTTTAAGGATAATATTCGTAAATAGATGTTTAGAACTAAATGGCTTACTGATGGTGATCGCAATACTAAATTCTATAATTGTCTTCAATGAATTAGAATGGATAGTCATCCTCTTTCTATGCTTATTCATAATGACTTGGTCATTGAATCTAAAGATGCCATTACGAATCATGTTACCTCGTATTTTTATAATATTTAAAATGGTCTGGACAGAAATGTTGATCTTAAACCTGAAATCATTCCTTTATTGGTTGATGAAGGTGAAAATAAGTCCATATTAAGCATTCCTCTCGATCATGAAATTAAAGACATTGTTTTTGGTCTAAACCCAGACAGTGCTCCTGGCCCGGATGGATTCAATAATGGTTTCTTTCAAAATCATTGGGATATAATACAAAATGATTTGTGTAACCTTGTTAAGATAATTTTCACTCATAGACCTCTTCCTCATGGTATCAATGATCAATTCCTAAAATTTATACGTAATGTGTAGAATGCTTCTGAGATTCATCAATTCATACCTATAGATATGATTAACTCTATCAATAAAATTATCACAAAAATTATTGCAAATAGACTTGAACCTATCTACAATAAGATTATCTCTTGGAATCAATTTAGCTTTATCAAAGGACGATCCATCTAGGGCTGCATTTTTATTTCTTCAGAATGTATGAATACTTTAAACAAAAAAACTAGGGGTGGTTGTGTGGCCATAAAACTGGATATTAGAAAGGCTTTTGACACCATTGATTGGAATTTTATTTAAAAAGTTCTTAAAATTTTGGCTTTAATTATTTCTTCATTGGTAGAATCTGGACTCTCTTTCACTCAGCCCATATCACTATCCTGATTAATGGTACCCCTCGTGGTTTCTTTAAATACACTACAGGTGTCAGGCAGGGTGATCCCCTTTCTGCCATCCTCTTTGTCATTGCTGAAGATTACCTTAGCAGACTCATAAACCACCAGGTTGATCAAAACTTGATTAAACTTATTCATGTGGCCAGGAACTTAAATTCCCCCACCCATCTTTTATATGCTGATGATATTATGTTATTCATTAAAGGGGATCCAAGAAATATACATGCTCTCAATCAAATTATATCACACTATGAGGATGTCTATGGTCATGCAATTTCCTGGGACAAATCTTATATCTATTTTGGCAATAATTTTCCTGTAAGAAGGAAATCTAGTATTATAAATTACCTGGGTATTAAAGAGGTCCTTTTACCCTTCACTTATTTGGATGTTCCACTATTCTGGGGTCGTCCTAAAGCTACCTATTTTTCTAATATCATTTCTCATATCACAAATCAACTAGCTAATTGGAAAGGTAAGTCTCTCTCCATGGCTGGGAGAATCTGTTTGGTTAAATCGACTGTTGTTTCTATAATGGTCTATTCTCTTATGGTCTATAAATGACCCGTTAGTATTTTTAAGAAAATTAATACTTATATTAAAAACTTCATTTGGTCTGGAAGCATTTTTTAAATTAATCTTGTTACAATTCCTTTGAATTCTTGTTGTAAACCCATTGCTAATGGTGGAATTGGTATTTAAAATTTTAGGTTGTTCAAAGATGCTCTTCAGGCCTTCCTTACTTGGCGCATCATTAACTCCACTTCTAAAGCAACTGAATTTTTAAAACATAGGTTTTTCTCTAAGCTTTTAAAAGGAAATCTTAATTTCATTAACTCTTCCATCTGTCCTTCCATCCGGGACTCTTATCACAAAATCATGCAAAATTCTAGATGGATTGGCAGTACTGATTCTTCCATCAATTTTTGGTGTGGCAATTTGTGTGGTAGCCCTCTGAATTCTTTGTTACCCTTTTGTAATCCTCCGGAAGATACTAATCAGTCTATAAAAGAGGTCTTACAATCTCCTGATTGTGATCTACCTAATGTTATAATGTAAGACATTGAGAATTATACTTTCTCTTCTGTTGGTGACTTCCTTGTTTGGGAACCTTCTCCTAATGGCATTCTAGATTCTAAAAGCTACAATAATTATAATTTCTCTGATCATGAATCTAATTTTTCCTGGGTGAATCAATTCAACAACCCTGGATTAAACCTTCCAAACAGACCCTTATATGGTGCATTGCGCACAATAGATTACCTTTGGAAACAAGTCTTCAAACCATTGGTGTTTCTCTTTGTTCTAAATGTCGTCTATGTAACCAGCATAGGGAAGATGCCAACCATTTATTTCTTTCCTGTGTGATGGCCTCTTTACTTTAGAATTACATCTTTGATCTTTTTAATTGCAGAAATCCCATTAATGACTCAATCTCATTGTTTCTTAGTAATTGCACAAGACATGATGCCTCTCTACAGGTCAAAAATCTGTTTCTTACGGCAGTGGAAGAACTCTTGCATGAACTCTGGTATGTTAGAAATGATCTCATTCACAATAATCACTCTTTCAATATTAATACAGGGAAGTCTCGAATTCTTCTTGTGATTCATGAAGCATCCTCAACTCAAAAGGACTGTTGTAGCAACTCCGTTGGTGACTTTATGGTCCCCCGTCATCTTAATATTCCAGGCATTTTTCCAAAGCTGAAACGCTCCATTGAGGTATTCTGGAAATCTCCAATGCCAGGATGGATCAAAGTGAATGTTGACGGCGCTTCTAAAGGTAACCCTGGTCCTTCCAGTTGTGGTGGAATCTTCAAAGACTCAGCTAGTCAATGTCAGGGTTGTTCCTTTGTTGGATGTGGTAACTCATCATCTCTGGAGGCAGAAATGCTCAGCATCATTCATGCAGTTTATTTTGCTCTTCAAAGAGGTTGGAGAAAACTATGGAATGAAAGTTATTCAACCACTATCATACATGCCATCTAGAATGGAAACATCCATCTAGCCTGGTCACTCACCGCTCGTTGGATGAACTTCCTTAATTTTCTCCATGGGATTGATTATAAAGCTACTCATGCCTACCGTGAATCTAATGTCGTTGCTGATGCTCTAGCCAACAAAGGAGTACATAAAAGAATGACTTGGCTAGACTCTATTCCTCTGGACCTATTATATCTTTTTGATAGAGATTGTAAAAAAATACCTTCCTTTCGCATTTTGAAATCCTTTTTTGTTTATCAATAAATTATGCATTGGTCTTTGACCAAAGCACTACCTTTAAAAAAATATATTCCCCTTTTTTTCTTACCTAAAACCTTTATTTAAATACTGGTGAAAAGAACACATATAAAGGGTGATCTCAAATTCTAAGTAAGGGTAAGAATGGATATAATAAAACTAATCATATTCATTTGAAACTTAAAAACATGAACATAATTTTTAAACATCAAAATCATGAGAAATGACATAAAGCATGGGAGTACGTAAGGCGTAGATCAAAAAGAAACACTAATAATGATAAAATAGAATGGGAATAAAACATGTTATTGTGGAAACCATTAAGCACATGTTATGATTTCCATAGTATCCAAGGCATTGTTCCCAAAACAATCTTAGTGGACAAAGTCCTTTTCTGAATCGAGTTTACTGCTCGTTCTAGTCCTGTATCACTGAACCAGATTAACTTACATTCCAGCCATGTCTATCAAATTAGATATAAATCATTACCCAATGAAAAGCAGGGAAATATAGGTCCCACCCATCTCATAATAAAATCATTTTTACTTGTGCCACAAAATAATCATAAAACATTCATCATAACCCAAAGCATAAAATGGGTTTCATAATCATCATCTCATCATCACATAATCAAAATAAAAAAAATGTATACATCATCATAACAAAAGTGAAACCATGTAAATCATAGAGACAATATACATGATACAAAAAAATATGAAATAATGTCATCTTAGATTGAAAATGGTTTTTATAAAACACTTGAAATAAATTTTTGAGGAAAATATCCTTTCTTCTTCAAAATCAATTTCAATTCTCAAAATTCCATGAAATTTAAAAAGAAAATTAATTTTTTGAAAATAGTCATAAAATCATGTAGAGTAAGATTCATGAAAATGAGGCATTATGAAACCTTAAATATTCGTTCACTCTGTATATGTTAAAAATAACATTCTTCTCAAACTTTTGTCAAAAAAGTAAAAAAGGTCCCTGTGTGGTAAACAAATGTAAGATTCCTTTCATAACATGTTGTAAATTTAAAAAATGGTTAGAAAGGACTTTGAAAAATACATGAAAACATTTTTATAAATCATGGGCATGGATGAAAATAATAACCCTAGTAAATACTTACGAATAACTATCTCAGATAAGAATGAAATAGGAATAGTTATCCCTTACCATAGGTCTGATATGCTTCATTTGTATCCGAACCTCCTGTATAATGATTTAAATAATGACATTGAATTATTAAAGATTCATATTTATTGTTATGTTATCATATATGGTTCACAAATTACTTTATATAGCCTGTTCTTTTGTACGTTCTTTGTTAAAGTAGTGTTTTGGGTAAAATCGTTTTATTTATCGTACGTGTTTGGACTTGTTATTCCTGATATTATTATTACTTATATCTTTATTTACATACTTCCAGAATTTAAATCATGATTTATATATCATATATATATTCACTATATTTATATATATAATAGATATATAAATTAAATGAAATACATCGTTCATGGAGATGGTTGGACGTACATACGCATGAACGCTGTTTTCGTTTCCTTATTGAATTAAATGAAAATAAGTAAATGAAACATATATGTACATAAATACAGTATCATTATAATTTAATATACTTCATGATTATTTATTATATATACTTTATAATCATACTTAAATGGTTAATCACAGAAAATGAATCTCATCGCATTCGTGGACAAGGTAGTCCATACGTACGCATGAGCAATGATATCATTCCCATGATCGTATAATTGTATTGATGTTTTTGTATAATATTACACAATCAATATCACTTTACAATAATAATATATAGTTATTTATTTACAACATTATACCCATCCAAGTAAGGTGGTCGTGGAAAACAGATTACACCACGACGTGGAGATGGTATTCTGTAAGTACGCATGTGGGGTGATTTCGTTTCCGTAGGATGGATAGAAGATAAAATTTGGTTGTTTCATATTTATAATAACATAACAGTATATGAGTGATACTGATATTATTAATTTATTATGAAACAAATAATGATGAATACGTAGAAGAAGAAATAAATTATAAATAATCGATAAAGGACGTTTCCACTTCTTTGACGCGCCTCTTCTTAACCTCCTCTTAAGGAACTAGAGTTGGTCTATTGAAGATACAAGAACCTATATAATGTTTATAGGGAAGATCATAACTGAAGTGGTCAGGGGTTGGCCGAGATTCAAGGCTCAAAAGGGTGTGAAGTGAAGACTGAAAGGGTGCCCCATCTATAAAGGAGGAGGGGGTCACTTTAGAAAAAACAGAAAATATTATTTTATAATAAAGTCATATACTGTTTATAAAAGCTCCAAATTGATTTATTTTGAAGATAAAGTGGGTATGGGTCATTTAATCTCAACCAATATGTTTTATACATGTTTAGGTTACTATTTAAACCTTATCATTTAGATTTAACTCTATGTTAAATAATCTAACTTTTACCGTGTCCTCTTATTTTATTACACTATATGGTTAATAAACATACTATAACAAGACAAACGAACCCCATGGGGTTAATTATTAATATATATAACTGTATATTAGTCATTTGGATGATTCGTAGATTTTTAGGAAAATAATATCAATTAATAATATAATATTTTTTTAAAAACCTATTTTATGTCAATTTTGAAACTATTTCGTAAATTTTTTTTGTAAAAATAATAACAGAATGATTAGTTCAAAAAAATCTAATTAAATCAATACTAAGATTTCATATTAACCATGAAAATTTATGGAATTCATAAATAGTGTCAATTTACATTTATTTGGATATTTATAATATCAACAATTTTAATATTTCATTATTTAGGTAATTATTGCATCACCATTGTGTCATAAATAAATTAAATTATTTAATGTCTAAAAATTATAAGTAAAATACCATTAGGTAGGAAATCGTTTTAGCTTTATAAATAATATTTATAGTCGAATTTATATTATTTATAACCCCATATTAAAAAAAATTTAGTTATTAAACATTGATTTTAACTATTTTAACTCTTCTTTAAATAAAATAATAATAAATGTCCTAATCCAATCAAAGTGGACCTAAAGGGTAATATTTTATACCTAAGGTTGTTTTTGGTCGAATTACACTTATCCGATAGAATTATGACATGTGTTAGGGTAATAGAAATATCATTTTTACCCTCAATTACCCTATTTACTTTTAACCGTTGTAAATACAAGTTAAAAGTTACTATTCACCAAAAACAATTTTTAACTTATTGAACCACATTTTACTCATTGATATTAACTGTGCCTCTTGGATTTTTTAAATTTCACTCATAAAAGTGGTAAAATTAAGTTTTATGTAAATTTTCAAATTCTCCTAGGAGGTGGGTAAAAGAGGGTGAAAAGTTAAATAAAATTTTTATATTTATAAAATTATTATAAAATGAATCCAATGAATTACATTGAACTTATATGGGTATTATGTATCAATTTTGACCTAAAATAAATTTAAATAAAAAAAAATTTAAAAAAAATTCGGTTTTTAAATAGTAACCTAGTGTTTTCACTATTCATCGAAATTTGAATGTTTTCCGAAAAATACCAAAAATTCACCCTATGCTAATTTCGATATTCCGAATCCAAAATTGAAGTAAATTTTGAAAGATAAAATTTATAAAATTTATAAAATTTGGTAATACTATTCATAACGGCTCGTTTATATAACATACCATTGTTTAGTGAAACTCGGTATTACGTACACCATCATTATTTCCCAAGGTATAGTAATTTAAAAAATTCAGTAGAGTTTTTTATTAGATACCCCTGAACACATAATGATAATAGATATTTATTTCTTCCAAATTAATATATGATAAATCATTATTTATTCATATATTAATTATCCTATGTTAAATTTATAATATTTATAAAAAATTCCTTAAAAAATTTCTATAAGACAACAAGAGAAATATGATGTATCTTATCACTAAATCATATCATTAGAGAATCATAATAATCAATAACGGATGTTGAATAGAGGAATAATAATTTTATAAAAATATTCATTAAAAATTATAATGAAATGTCTATTTTTGGTATCCTTTAAAAAAATATAAATCATAGTAGAACAAGAATATTATATTCACTGAAAACCCCTAGAAACATGGATATGATTAATAATAACTATGTATTTACATGGAGGATGTAAATGGAGTTAGAGTGGTAATTATTAATAAAAACATTCTTTTAAAACTTTTATGAAGTAAAACATTACCCATAGTTGAAAAGTTATTGTATATTATTTTAATACATTGAGAATAAATTAAGAGATAGTTAAAAATGAAAATATGAAACAATTGAAATATAAAGAAAAAATATATTTTAATAATATAAAAAATTGTGATTTGGGGCAGTATTTGGGCAAGAGAGATCAATACATTTTATAAAATTATTTAACATATATTATCATACCAAATTTAATATCAAAACTCCTCTGGGGGAAAGAACATGATAGTTAATTTATATAATCATTAGTATAAAGGTATTAATAATTTATTATATAAAATAAATTGTATATACAGTATATAAATTAATATAGGTACATAATTTGAAATATCTATCAATGAATAAAATTCAAGATGAGAAACTATATTAATTATCATAAACATTGATAAAAAAACATTATAATAACTGGTTGTGTGAAAAAAGTTTAGATCCATTTAAAAATATTGTTAATACAACATAAATAAATCATATGTAGTAATACATATAATATTTTAATAACATGGTTAACAAACAATGATGTATATTAAATTTATAACTAATAAATATAGATATAAATAAAATTTTCAGTTTTATTTTTATAATACATTTTCTTATATTTTTTTGTATTCCATATATAAATAATACTTACATAAAATCCATTTTTATAAGTTAAAAATATGTTTCTCACACCTATTTCAATTTAGTGGTTTCAATACACACACCTTGGTCAAGGTTTTATCACCATAAAAATTGTCATGACGATTCATATATGTATTTTATAATATTATATAGCTACATATTTATTACATGAACTTTATGGGGTTTATTCTCTAAGAAGACCTTTAAAACCATTTTTATATGTTTTTGATTTCTATGAAGGAATTTATTTTGTTAATTTGTGTGTATATATATATATTATATTTTTTAAAATGAAATAAATTAATCATTTTTACATAATAATACTAGTAAATACTCTTACCAAATTTTTCATATCATTATCATTATAAGAATGTTGTAAAAGATGTAAAACCAACCAAAACAAGAACTCTTTATGATGAATAAATGAATAAAAACATTTTATTATACAATGATAAAATAACTATTAAATATTATTAATAATGGATTATAAATAATATTTATTTAATAAATTTATTCTTATGAACCCCAATATACAGTTATAGAGATATTAATATATATCTTTATATAGGAGGTGGTCTTCATGTATACATGGGTGTCGTGTTCATTATCCAATTGATGGAATGGAAATAAAATATGGTTATCCAATAATATAATAAAATTTAAATATAATAATTATATCTAAGTCATTATATTTTTCAAGTTATAATATATTTTAATGAGGGGGAAGAAAAAAGACAATTTAAATGTGCTCGTTTAGGATGATTATTTCTTCATGGTATATTCTCTTGTATTATCCCTATTAAAATTAGTTACTCATATTTCAGAGAGACAAGAAACTATATAACATGGAAAATATTGTTGGGAAGAGAATTTATTATATTATTTAGTATGTAATGTTCTCGATTTTTTTTGATAAGAGGTGCGGTTAATGGCTCCATTAATATGTAAGGGGAGAGGCCCTATTATCAACACACATAACATTAAAAATGACATTTTCAAGCAAACATTTCACTACATATTTCCAATTTTTTTATACATTCAATGAAGTCAAAATTCAATCGAAAAATTAAATTATATGTTCGATGTTTTTTATATTTGTGGCCATATCCTTTTTTAACCTTTTAATCTATTTTTTCCTTCTATCTGGATAACTACATTTTACAATGGTAACTCTTTTTTATAAACTAAAATAGAACTCAAGTTATCATCCAATTTAATAAATCAGAATCCAAAAAATAATTTTTTATAGGATTCAATTTCTTAATGTGGTTAAGAGAATTTTGAAATAATTATGCACAACATGATGAGAAACCCTTTTTTAGATAGATACTTTAATCATCAGAATGATTTTAAAACCAAAATATATATAGAATCATTATAGAATAATTTATAGTATTTTTTTTAAAAAATATAATACATCAAACATTTAAATCAATTATATATTGAACTAAACCTAGTGAATAAATAATTAAAGAAGAGGAACTAAAATAATTTTTTCAATTAAGAACATATTACATGGGTTCCAAAAGATGAAGAATAGAATTATAAATTTAAAATAATACTTATAAATTTATAACTTTACTTTTAAAACATATATTTTTTCCACATAATGGATTTTATTATTTTTACTTCATTCATATGTTATGATGATATAAAAAATAGTAACATACTTTTAAAAACGATATTTTCACTATTCAACTAAAATAATCCATTTTAGGAAAATCCCAATATTTTACACTAATATAAAATTAATATTATATAGTGAAAATTTTATTTCAATTTTAAATATTATAATTGATAATTTTTTTAATTTAACTTTTAAATAAAGAAATAAATAAAAACATATTTTCGGGATATATGTCCTTAAAAACATTATGAATTTTTATCCATATTTCTAAAAAAATATTAATAATTTTTAATCCAATTATCAAATTGAAACATTTTATTTGAAAAAAAACCCCCTTGATTTAGTATTATGATTAATATACGCAACATTTTAAAAAAGTTCTTTAAAATATATCCCTGCATGTTATTAAATAGTTGAAATCACTTTTGATAAATTATTGACTTTCAAACCATTACATTCTATTAAATTATTTTTTATAAGAATAAATACATAAAAATATTTCAATTAATTAAAGTGTATATTTTTTATAATAATTCATTTTATTATTATTTTATTTACACATTTTTTTATAGTTATTGTAATTTTATGAATAGTTTTTCACTATATAAACTCATATTTCATTATATTTACCTTTCACTATAATAAATCATAACTTAGTATGTTCTATTTTGGCATTGAGTGGCATGAAATTTACGTAATGTTTTTATTAAAAGTTAAAATATACAAAAATATCCAAGTGTTACAAATAAATATTACAATTGTGATAATATTTTCTCTTAGAAGAGTTTCTATTTTATATTTTCATCAAATTGGTTTTTTTAAATCATCTAATTGATTAATGATTTCACAGTTTTGGTCATTTGTTTTTGGAATTTTTATGCTTCATAAAAGCTATCTATTTCCTGTTTTTATTATAACTTCAAGAAAATTTTGTTTTCCTGACATGTTCTTTAATCCTCTAAGTCACTCAAATTTATCATTAAGACTTTCGAATCTCATCCAAATAAAATGAAATTATTATATTCGTTTTTATTTGGTTTCATAAACATTTTTATCCTCATACGATTGTTCAAATAACTTATATTGAACCATTGAAGTCACTAATAATTTTTTATACTACTTTCTCTTTTCATAATATTACATTTGTCAAAATTAAAATATGCCTCCTGATATAATGATTTCAAACTCTATTATCTAGAATTGTACTTTTATTTCGGTCATCGGAAATGGTTTTATGTATAACTTCTCTACAATTCATTATTCTATTTATTTTCCTATATGTTCTATATTTTAGTCTGGATTAATGTGTTATTTTTTGTTTTTTCAATTCCTCTATGGTTTATGACAATTATTACTTATTTTTTATAGTTCCCATTTTCCTTGATTTAATTTCTTCTCTTGTATAACAGAATTATTTTTTTATATTAAATCAATTATAAATAATATTTCAAATAAGGCATGAACATGAGAATGAAATGGAGTTAATAAATTCACCATTATGAATGGATCCATCATGGTTTAATAATTATATGTTTATTTTAGGTATAAATTAGTTATATATGGTATTGTATTGGTATTAATAGAATGGTGTTGGATTATTTATATAATATGTAAGTGATAAAGAAAGTGTATATATAGAAATGATATTATTATGATTGTTGTTTCTTTGAGAGTGGGGATGGTACTAGGAAGGTAATCGATGATTAATATTGTACAATGATAATAATAGTTAATGTAATGTAATTTTGGAAGTTATGATGATTGCATATAAGTGAATTTAGTCAGGTCCAAGCCTTGTTCTATTTAATTTATTAGGGTAGAGTAGTGGTTCATATATGATTCAAATTCTTGTCATTTTTTTATTTTGGTAGTTCTCCTCTGGGTTTTTATGATCCATGTTTTGGATAAGAACTATTTTTTTTAACTAAATTAGTATTCTACGGATAGTTATATTTAATGAATATATTGTATGAGCTTATAGAATATAAGGATGGAGGGTAATATCATTTTAATAATATTATATAATGGTTAGAGGATCAGTTTTCATGGTTTTAGGGATAATTATTTGTTGGGGTAGCTTTTGTGTATTGAATAGGTTATTCGATCTTTTAGAGTTGTGATGATAATGTGCATGGATTGTGTGCGTCAGTGTTAGCATCATTTGTTATGAGGTGTATTTATTTTATTTCATTAAGATGTTTATTGATGAATAAAATTTTAAAAATCAATATAGATTTGTAGTTATAAAAAAATTCATTATTTAAAATAATTTTATTACAAAAAATAAATAAATAAAGTGGTTAACCTATTTTATTTTGAAATATTTGTAATTTTTTAAGAAGTAAATAATTGGACGGTTAGATTGTATAATATTATGATTTTTTGAATTGAATAAATGAAATGGTAAGAATATTATGTGTTATATTACAAATGTGATGTTAAATTAGGGAATTAAATATTTTTATGGGATTGTGAAAACCTAGGTAATGATAGAGTAAATAATGTTTACATTTATTGAAATAATGAATTATATAGTTATATTCAATATTTTTTATATAAAAAATGATAATATTTTATTAAAAATGTCTTATATTATTTGATTAGAAAAATTAATTTAAAAATTATGTAATTTAAATTTTTAAAAATTAATTTCATTTTTGACATAAGAATTTCAAAATGATATTATAATGAATTTATTCAAACATTATAAAAAGTTAGATTTTTTAGTGACTAGTGAATATTTTTTATTTTTTAATAAAAATATGAATTTCATTTAGTTTATTTGAAATATTTATATTTTATGAGTTTTTAAACATCAAACAGATTTTATATTCAAAATAATACAATTGTGGTGTTTAAAAATGAATTGTGTACTTTAAATTACTATAAAGCATTATTAAATAATAAAGGGAATTTTTCTAGAGAATAATTGTTCCTCGTGATTTCCATGTTTATTATTAAATAAAATTCATCCACTTCATTAAAATGAATCATGAAAAAAATATTCCATATTTTGATTCAGTTTATACACATTTATTTAATATTACCATTATAATTTTGGTTAAAACCAATTATAGCTCGGCTATTTTTTTAACCACGATAAGAGGTTAGTCGTGTAATTGTTGTTAAAATATAATATTATAAGAACTATAGGATGACTCTAACACTAAATGTTTTTTTAGAAATTTACTTCATGTTAAAAATCATAAGTTAGGTTTAATATATTACATTTAGTTACATTTTTCTATGATTATTTCCTTTTTAACATATTATTTATAAAAATGTAGAAAATGTCAACCTCTTGTTTATAATAACTATAATATTTATAACATGAGCATGACCAATAGAAATGGTTAGTTATAAAGTTATAAAAATATAAAATATTTACCCGCATAACAGTAATATATTATTAATTTTTAATTAGGAAGTAATTACCTAAAATTATTACACAAATCTACCATTTTAAATATTCAATTAATGTAAAATCAAATTATTTATATTAATAATATTAAAAGAATTATAATTTTTCAAAAATATTATTTTTCCTTATTTTTAAATATTATTTTTATAGGTTATTGATTTAATAAAATATATATTTCAAATTTCATTTTTTTTCGTGATGTTATAAATGTCATTGCAAGGAATAGTTTCAAAAATTTACATTGATGTTATTTTATGAAAAATAATATTTTATTTAATATAATAAAATTAATAAAAATATTTTATCTTTCTAATTAATTATTATTTTATTATTAATATAAACCATAGTCTATTTATAAGATATTTTACAATTATAGTGACTATATAGACTCTAAGAGAGTAAAAAAATCATGTTGTCATTATGAATGTAAATGGGTTTAATCTGGGGTCAAAACTAAAATATAATGATAAATATATTGTAAAACACGAATAATTCTTATTTTATGCCATATTTTATAACAATAAAAATGATATATTAAAAATAAATCAGTTTTGATTAATTTTTAATTTAAACTTAATATATATTATCTTTATATTTTGATAATTTCTAAGTGTTCTCATCCACTCTCTTATAAAAATAACCACTTGTTTTCATTTAATAACACAGAAAAATATTTTTATTCAACAAATATATATCCATATACATTAAATATATCCCCCCTAAATAATCATAGAGTCTTTGGTTTGATCTTAAAACCATCACAGAGAGCATTTTGGTGTAAATTTTAGGGATTGTTCGAAGAATAGTTATCATCTATAACTGAGTTTACTTTTTATCATTCCATACAACCAAGTTAAATAATATTTTAACATTATAAAATAATAAAATGACATTGTTTAATTTATTTATGTTTTTTCATTATAATGGAATAACTTATAACCATCTCCTATTCCATATAATGGGAAATGAATCTATCGTTCTTGTTTAAGGAAGACAACCACATCATGAATCGATGTAAATAATTTTCCATCACCCCCTCTCAGTAATATTCATTATCATATAATTAATGTTTATAAATTATATTCATGAAAAATTTATCTTTCTGAAAAAATAATATTTAATTTAACTTCTTAGCATTTCATTTCTCTAAAAATGATAATTTCGTTCATGCTTTTGTGTAAACTACCATCATGACATAGCAATGTGATCATTTTCCATCACCACATCACATTAATAATATATATAAGTATCTTTATAGAAATAATAATTTATTAATTATATAATTATCATCCAAAAAAGATTATAAAATTCATAAATTCATTCTTTAATGATGAATGAAAAATTTAAACGTTACTCAACCGTACATATGGCCTACTATATCCTCAATTGGAAAATAGTTCATTTTTCACTACCGAAAGTCATTTTTGAATTATAAACTGAATTTCAAAAAAACATCCATTATTATATTAAGTTATTATGTAACTATATAAGAAATATTAATTTGGAAAATAAATGGAATAAAGATATTGAAAATGGTACTCGATTAATTCAATTATTAACATGTGTTTTTTATTCAAGATGTAATGGAACATTTGAGATGAGTCACACTCAATGTATCAGACACATTAACATAAACACACAATTTAAATGTTTAATGCATTTCTATCAAAAAAATTCCCATCTATTTCCTTCTTACAAAAAATATTATTTAAATGTGATTGAATGGACAAAAAATAGCAGTAATGTTACCTCTTTATTTCAATGGTTTTTAAAAAGTAATCTTTTTATGGAAAATTTAAAATTATTTTCAAAATAAAAATGAATCCTTTATTTTATCAAGTATAAAGAAAATAGAATTTCTCTTCTCTATATCTATTATTTGAAGGGTTGATTTTTCAAGACCCGTCCTTGGGGCCCATGCCATGACCACCAAAATGCTTCTTTTCATAGGCCAGGTGCTGGCGACGGCCACCATAGGCGTAAATCCCTATAACTGGAAAGAAATTGCCTTTATAAAATGTAAACACATTCAAATAGAGTACAAGAGGAAGCAAACACTATGTAAAACTGAAAACAAGAGTAGAGCTGAAAATAAAGGGGCCAGAAATACAAGCTCAACTATAAAGTACAAGGTAAAAGAAAAACAACTGGATGGTGACAAACATCTCTTGGATCGTCCACCATGGATCCTACCTAAATGGTAAGTACATATAGCCGCCTCAACACCCTCGTCCATCATCCTCCTCTAGGTACCGACTCATCGTGATGTCCACCTCCAGGCACCGAATCGCCATGAGGTCCACCCCTAGGTACCGTCCAGTCCTCGTACACATGGCCTCCACTAGAACTATACATCTTCTGCATCCAACAAAACAAGGTGTCGGCATAGCCCGTGCAGGGGTGAGTATACAAATACTCAGTAGGGACCCTGAGACCCTCAGGGTCTCACTAAATCCAACAACAAAAAAACACAAAAAAATATCTAAACATATAAGGCTTACGTAGTAATATTCCCATACATATACCTAAGTTATCAAGTTACACATCTCAATCATGAGTATAACAAAAAGGCCATTGACTCATCTCAAACCAGGATTTTTATTCACGATGATGAAAACACGGCTGCTGGAGAACTCCTCCTCTGTCGAGCGTAGTATTCCTGTCAGGACTCTGAGGTGCTACTCACTATCCTTAGAATACTGAGGTACTCCTCCACTATCCAGTACCATGGGTCTGCCACCCCAACATAGTAGTGCTCCACCTACAAGCCTATAGAGGTACTTCTCCTGTCAAGTACTGCGGGTCTACCACCCCAACACAGTAGTGCTCCCCGCCATGGGTCTGCCACCCCAACACAGTAGTGCTCCCCAATGGGCTAGTCAAGTCACTCCTATATGAATCAGACAAGCAGTCATCAGGTCTCAGCCAACTAAAAGGTCACCGTACTTTGTTTTCTCACCTCTCGGAGGATCCACTCCACAATCTACTAGTCGACACTCCAATTTTCATGAAGTTCCACGAATAAATATCTCAAAGGACAGCCTCTTCATAGGGTTCATAACGCAATATATGGCGCAGAAATCAGATGACCGGTCATTGAGTTATTAGCATTTCTGTTCCAGGGGCCCTGTTGGAATTCAGGTACAATCCAACACTGCCATACTCCAAATGTGTCCAAAACTCTGGTAATGTTTTCCAAGAGAACTGTCTCATCAATAGGAATCCAGTGTAGTCGACGTCACGTCAATTAGACGTTCGGTCCTCAAGTTATATGTGTTTCCGCTCCAAGGGCCTGGTTAGTTTCGGGTTCGAACCAACTAGGCCGTTTTTTCCGAAGTCATCCATAAGTCAATAAAAGTCACATAGAAGGACCGCTCTATCTCAAGGGTCCAAGTGTTGTAGACAGCATGTCGATCGTATGTGTGGTCTTTATGTTATTCATTTTTAAGTGAAAATGGGCCCGGTCTGTTAGACCCGATGGGATGATGGGTCGGGTCGACTCAGTTTTGGCGGGACCGACCCGAAAAAGGGGTCGGAACGGCCCAATGAGTCGCATGGCCAGGCCCAAGGGGTGAGGCCCAACATGAAGTGGTGTGGCCCATCCCGAAGGGTAGTAGCCCGGTCCTGCGGGTCGAGGCCTGGCCCAGCACGGCCTGGATCGGGTGGGCACGATGTGGCTGGGTGTGGCCCGGTGGGGCACGCGGCCTGTCTGGCTCGACCAGCTGGCCAAGCGGTCTGAGGGGCTCGGCCCATTGGCTGTCCGAACCGGCGGCGCCGCCCTTCCCAAACCTACTTTCTAGATCGGCCGGCGTTATGGCGCAAGGGGCACGCACGGCAGGCCACGGTTCTTCTGGCGTAGCGCCCTCCTGGCGCCGCAGATTTTCTCCACCTAGCTAGTCGACGGGCCAGTCGGTCCTTCGGCTGAAGTGGCCCGTAATGCAGTCCACATTGTTTGATGCATAGCCGGCATGACGGTGCCGACTTCCTCCACCGCGGCCCACACTGTCCATGGTTCCACATCCCCGACACAATGCAATGGTGTCGTGCTTCCTCGGTCGTGGCTTTCTTGGCCGCGACTTTTCTTTCCATGTGTGACGGTGGAACTTGCACCGATGGCCTCTTCCGTGATCCACCTCCGATCACCAATTCCATAATTATAATGTTCTAGGGGAGGGTCATCAGACCGTGTTTATTCAGCCAGCACCCTACACGTTAAGAAATAGAAATAGGTTGGACAAGCAAGATGTTCCACAACAAATGAAGCAGAATTTTAATTCATTAAGGTTGAACTTGATTACCCTACCTCGAATTAATCTCTAGAG
The DNA here is from genome assembly GCA_963277665.1 of Viscum album. Classification (NCBI taxonomy): domain Eukaryota; kingdom Viridiplantae; phylum Streptophyta; class Magnoliopsida; order Santalales; family Viscaceae; genus Viscum; species Viscum album. The sequence goes on from OY728130.1 coordinate 1,721,173,845, forward strand.
TGATTGGTGTCGCGGAAGATGGCATCGTAGGAAGATGATTCGATGAGGACGTTGGAGCGTGTCCGAGGAGGAAACGGCGTCTCCACACATGTTGCAGAGATGAGCAAGAGAAGTACGCCGTCGATGGCATTCCTCATGGGTGCCTCCTTCAGCTTTTTCTTGGCCGATGTCCGATGAGATGATTCAATCTTTGATGGTTCTTCATTAGAGGTTGGTGTTCTTCACCGAAAAGAACACATCTTCCTAAATCCTCTCAAGAGCTCTCCCTCCAATATTTCTGTCACGAACCAACCCGGGTCGACCCTGAACCGGTCACCCGAGCCGGTCCGCGGCAAGTCCCGAGGGGCGTTCCCGATCCCCCCGAGATGGCAACCAGTGCCGGGCATTAAGACTAGATCGTTGGGAACGATTTCAGCCCAAAACAAAAGTAAATAGAACAGAATAAATAAACACTAACAGCGGAAAAGAAATAAAAACCACACAACCACGTACCTCCATGTGACCTCTCAGGTCACCACCCAACTAGAGAGCAACCTCGCTCCAACACTGAGCGACTCAAAACAGAAGACCTGCGACTGAAATGGTAAAAGATAGGCGTGAGCACAAAAGTACTCAGTAGGTGAGCCCCACAACAAATCCCAATGCACTGCCAGTAAAAATAGAATCTACATAATCCAGGTTTGAACTATAATGTGTAAAAGTAATTTTTCACAATGTTTTACTTGAAAATCAAACACGAGACATTACCCTTGTTCTTTTTCGAAAGACAGTTCCATTTCATTAGTTTTAAGCTCATTCTGAAAAACAAAGTGTTACATTTCCAAGTCAAACCCAAAGCGAATAAAGCATTTTCATTTGAAAACCATTTTTCTCAAAGTCTAACAGTATAGGCTGTGAAATATGACTGAAGGAAAACAAGCAGGGAAAACAAGTGCAAGTAAAGGTAAACAGACAAGGAAAACCAAGTGCAAGTAGAAACAAACCAGAAGTTATCAGCAATAACCATGGGTGATCCTGAACATCCCTAGAAAACCCCTGGACGTACTCGGGTTCAGACTACCTGCCGGCATGGTACTCCATAGTCAATAACCAACTGGCCGCCCTAACAGCCAACGAGTGGCACATCCCTCCTGGCCTGTCTGTAACTCCAGGGGGTACTAACCCGTCTAATCAGGGTTAGCAAGCAACCGTCACTCGATAATCTACAAGACGCCCAGGAACCCGTGGTAGTTTAGTAACACTGTGTAAGTGGGAGACCCTCGCACGCGTGACTCATCTCACCGCACTTGCCAACCCCTTACACGGACATCACTACACGACAACCCTCGAAGGGAAGTCCCCCTGTAGAAATGCCCTCACAAGTACGTATATATATATATAATCCCTTCACATTTGATAAAGTGCCAACCGGGCCGTCATGTCACTCACATTTGGATCATTTAAGACTAAAGCGTTTTTTTTAAAAAGGGATGACACACGCCATTTCATTGAAAACCAGAAGCGCACTTAGAAATTTATTTAAGAAACTCAAATCAGCACCTTAAACCTGGAACACATTTGTTTCACAAGTAGAGTCACTTTCCAATCACCAAACTCACCCCACTTTTATCAAGAGCCAAACGGGCCTTTAATCATTTTTTTTGAAGGAACACCATTTCCCAAATGAAATTCAAACTTTTGTTCGCGTAACAAAGGAAAACATCTTTCACCAACCAAGAGCCACACATAAGGTTTCCAAAACAAGTTCAAAGGTCACACGACGTTTTCTCTAATCAAGGTTCTAAGAAAACACCATTTTCCATAAACAATACATCTACAAATTTACACACGCCAAAAACATTTCAAAACACAATTTAACATGACTTTCATTATTCAGGAAGAACCATCTAGCAAAACAACCATGGAAGCACATAATTAAATCCAAGAAAACGCTTTTAATGAAACACTAGAATTAAAACAACTTTTATCATCAGCAGATCACCAAACTATAGATAACTACTTAATAATACTTTTGAATTTGCTGAAACTTAATAAAAAGTCAAGGAATAAATAAATTCTAAATTTAAAGGCGAGTGCAAAGGGAGACCTACCTCAAGATTCAAGCGCGACCGTAAAACGACCTTGGAACCAAGGCGCGATGACACGACGTGTGTCCGAAGCCACGTGATAAAGTCCAACACTCTCGAAGTTGAGGCGCGGAGATGGCGGAACCTCAACGGAAAGTAGAACGGATCCTTGCGGACTAACTGCGTACGCTGAACAGTGAAAAGGTACATGTCACTCAACCCGCGACAGAAAAAGGATTAATGTAAATTAAATGTAAACACCAAGATTCCGCGAAGGAAAAAAAAATAAATGAATAAATAAATGAATGAATGAATTAATTAATTAATTAGTAAACAAATAAGCAATTAAACAAATATATATAGATAAACAACGCATACAAAAATAATCAAGAGAATAAATAGATAACCAAATGAATAAGTAAATAACTAAATAATTGTTTAATTAACAAATACATAAATGAATAAATAAATAAATAGATAATTAATTAATTAATCAATTAATAAATAATAATAATAATAATAAGATATTAATAATTAAAATGATAATAAATATAATAATAATAATAATAATAATAATATAGTATTAATAATAATAACATAATAGTAATTTTAATAATGATATAATAATATTAATAATATAAAATAATATTAACATTATAATATTAATAATAATAATTTAATAACAATAGCATAATAATAATAATAATATAATAATAATAAGAAGAATAACATAATGTAATAATAATAGTAAGTATAACATAATATAATAATAATAATAATAATAAAAAGAATATTAACATTATAACATTAATAATAATAATATCATTAATGTGATAATAAAAAAAACAAAACATAATAAAAATAAAGAGAAAACTTACTGCAGGGGGAAAGGGAGCACGCAGGGGAGACGGACGGCGAGAGCGACGGCGAGCTGGGCGGGAGCAGAGGAGGGCGGCGGCTGGGTTTAGAGGTGCGGCGGAAACCAGAGGTCGGCACAGGGGGGTGTCGCCGCGGCGGAGCGAGGCAGGAGGAGGAGAACATGAAGGGAGGGAGGTTGCACGGGGAAGCCAGGACCGGGCGGGGTGCAACGGCGGAGCGAGGTCGGAAAGGGGTCGCGCGCAGGGCGGGGGTTGCCGGGAAGAGCGCAGGCAGGCCGGGGCGGCGCGGCGTTGGGGTGAGCGGGACGGGAGGAGGGTAGCAGGAGAAGGCGCGGTGGACGGTGCAGCGGGAGGAGCCGGGACGGCGGCTGGGTGCAGGACGCGGCGGAAGCAGCAGGTTGGCACAGGGGGGAGGGTCCGGAAACAGGGAGGCCGGCTGGCGGAGGAGACCGGCGCGGCGAGGTCGGGACGCCGGTGGTGAGGGGAGGCAGGCTCGAGGGAAGCGGGGGAGAGGGCGGCCGGGCGTGGTGGTGCAGGGGAGCTGGGACAGTGGCGGAGAGCGGGCTGAGAGGGGCGGAGGAGCAGGGTGCGGCTGAGAGGAAGGAGGAGGCGTGACTTCTGGGTGCGGGGCGCGGCGGAGTGGAAGGAGGCCAGGGCGCGGCCGGTTCTGGCGAGGGAAGAAGGAAGAAGAAAACGAGAAGAAGGGGAAAGAAAAAGAAACGGGGAAGAGGGAGGTGGCGGCTGCGGGAGATAAGAGGGATAGGGGTAGGGTTAGAGTAGGTTTAAATATATATATATATATGATAAAAATAATAATTATAATTATAATAATAATAATAAAACATATAATCTTAATAATAATAAAAAAAATTATATAATAATAATAAAACTCATGTAATAATAATAAAACTTATAATAATAATAATAATAAATTAGTTAATTCAAATCATAATTATTTTGATCACATATTTAAAATAATAATTATAAAATAATTTAGAGATGTTATTAATAATAAAATACCAACATAAAAATTATAAAATTTAAAACACCGGGTGAACACACTGTCACCCGGGCTGAACGCACGGTCACCGCTGACAATGCGGTGACCGCGCACCGGCGCGGAACCGCCAATCGCAAATAAACTTCGAAAAATTTAAACCGGGACCAAGAAAGAAGAAAAATTACGGACGTCCGCGGTCGGGGTGTGACAATTCTCCCCACCACAGACACTTTCTGCCCCCAGAAAGTCACCAGGCCAAAAGTCAACCAAAGACCAAGTCTATGCCCAAACATAACTAAAGGAACCGAAGAAAACTGAGGTTCTCGGGGATGACCTTACTCTACACAGGTCACATCCGACCGATTCAAGAGGAAACTGGGGTCCGAGATTGAGGGGGGAACACGAAGGGGTTCTCCCCACCACAAGAGCTTAACTAGTGCAGAAAAGATGACCATTTAAATAGAAAACCCCGGGAAGGGGGGTCGACGCGGGAACTCCCAACCAATTCAAACCAACTCCTATAGCACGATTCAAACAACACTTCCGTCAAGACATTAAATCCTCGACCAGAGTCAACGACCTTCAACACCAGTGAAAAACTATAGAAAAACATTTAACCAACATCAAACTGGAGACATGATCCACCGAAGTCCACAAAGCATAACCACATCGACAACCTAACCAAAATGAGGACAACCCACACGAGAGTCAAACACACTTTTAAGAAGGACACACGATTCGGAATATTACATTCTCACAACAAGTCCGCTTAGATTTATCATAGAACAAGTCCATTGCCACTTTTTAGAAAAACAACACATTTACATAAACCAGACTACTTGGATTATAATAGAACAAGTTCATGATAACCCCATGGTAAAACAATGAACGTACAACAACGTCAAGACTTAACAGCAGAAAAACAAGTACTAGAAGATCTTGATTGTTCCACTGCTAACATAGAACACAAAACCTGGACCAAGGCTTCACAACTCTGGGGACTCATGACTGTGTGCGAGCTTCACCCCGAGACTTGTGGCTGGGGCTCTGATGGCTGAAGCATCTTCTGTCTCACAGTCAGGTACTGACATTCTCCCATCGCAGCTTCCTCTTCAAGCAACGCTTCTTGAAAAACTTCTCCAGATGACCCAGACAACCACAGCGATGACATGTCTTCGGAGGGTTGCGACAAGACGGCTTTAAATGCCCGAAACGACCACACTGATAGCACACCTTCGAACGATCTGATGAACTGACAGCTGGGACCAAAGGGGATAACTCATTAGGAACAGGCATCTCTGGCGCCTTTTCCTCAACAGAGGGGGAACTCTTACGAACAACAGGGGACGCTGTAGTAGTAGCCACCCGCACACCGGAAACCAACTCAGCCAAGAAAGCTTTCTCCACCAGCTTCTCAAAACAAAGGTCTTTAGAAGGGAGGACACGCTCCTTGATCTCTGGACGAAGACCTCCAGTGAAAAGAGAGGCCTTCATGAGCTCATGCGACGCTACATCTGGAGAAAAGGAAATCAGTTCCTTGAAATGGTCAACATATGCCGTCACCGTCCGTTGGCCTTGCTGAATATGCACAAGCTCTCTCTTTTTCTCCAGCTTCACTTCCTCAGGTACAAACCATTGGATGAAAACAGTTTTAAAGACATCCCACGTCATTTTACCTTGCGTTGACGGTGGGGTAACCATCTTCCACTGGTCCAGAGCTGGACCCTCAAACAACTCCATAATTGCACGAACCTTAACACTATCGGGAGTTCCCAACATTCTAAAGACGCGCTCCACTTCCTCGAGCCATTCCACTGCCTCTAACGGACCCTGATCACCATGGAGAATAGGCAAAGTCTAAAGAGGACTAAAAACTGGGCATGACATATCCGAATCCTTAAAGACCTTTCTGGGCGGCATTTCCTGAGCGACATATAAAACACAAGGCCAAAACCCACATCAAACCAAATCAACATCAAATCGAAGCAACATCAATAAAAGCGCCTTTATCAAAAACAGTCAGCACAAGGACCAATCAAATACAACACAACCCAAAATAAAATCTCCTCTTTAAAATTCCCTTTTCATTTTTGATTTCAAAACCACCCTTTCTCAAGATCACTTTCCAAAAACCAATCCACTTTCAAACCAAAAGCTTTCCAAAACATTTCCTCTTTAAAACCAATTTAGAAAACAAGATCAAGCCCTTAATTTCAAATACACACCCAGGTAATCTCATGAACCGTTGCACATGTCTTCATCCACATTCCATTCATACGTGCATCAACACACACTTTCCATGCATTCTCACACATGTGCAAACGTTCATAAAGAGGACCTGTGGTTTCACCCCAAACCATTCTTATCCAATTCCAAGAAAACAACAGATTTCCAAATCAAGAGATTTCAGTTTCTAAAACCCATTTTATACATTTAAAATCCTTTAAAAGAAACCAGTCAAATTTTCAAAAACCCTTTTTCATTTCCAACTACGCACTCACACAGACCAAAACGGAAACAACATCCAAATTTGCATCAATCACTGAAATGAGGGACTAGTAGTCACACTCGACCTGGCGACATGGTAGTGGGCCATGTCCCAAGTCAGCGTCGAACACTAGGAGGAATTCAAACCACGTACTCGGACTCCACATGGGTCACTACTCCATGTGAAATCACGACGTAATGTTGGCTTGCCTCCATTGTCATCTCTCAATCCAAGACAAACCAGAAAAGACAAGGACACAATTCCCGAACTACCCCTGGTAACTCGAGGATCAGTGCGAGCAAGAGTTCGCGACGCTCTTCCCGTACCTACCCCTCGAGTTCCGACAGTCCTAATCTCCTTCTACCGGACAACCCAAATAACAAGAACCACCTCTGATACCATTTTGTCACGAACCAACCCGGGTCGACCCTGAACCGGTCACCCGAGCCGGTCCGCGGCAAGTCCCGAGGGGCGTTCCCGATCCCCCCGAGATGGAAACCAGTGCCGGGCATTAAGACTTGATCGTTGGGAACGATTTCAGCCCAAAACAAAAGTAAATAGAACAGAATAAATAAACACTAACAGCGGAAAAGAAATAAAAACCACACAACCACGTACCTCCATGTGACCTCTCAGGTCACCACCCAACTAGAGAGCAACCTCGCTCCAACACTGAGCGACTCAAAACAGAAGACCTGCGACTGAAATGGTAAAAGATAGGCGTGAGCACAAAAGTACTCAGTAGGTGAGCCCCACAACAAATCCCAATGCACTGCCAGTAAAAATAGAATCTACATAATCCAGGTTTGAACTATAATGTGTAAAAGTAATTTTTCACAATGTTTTACTTGAAAATCAAACACGAGACATTACCCTTGTTCTTTTTCGAAAGACAGTTCCATTTCATTAGTTTTAAGCTCATTCTGAAAAACAAAGTGTTACATTTCCAAGTCAAACCCAAAGAGAATAAAGCATTTTCATTTGAAAACCATTTTTCTCAAAGTCTAACAGTATAGGCTGTGAAATATGACTGAAGGAAAACAAGCAGGGAAAACAAGTGCAAGTAAAGGTAAACAGACAAGGAAAACCAAGTGCAAGTAGAAACAAACTAGAAGTTATCAGCAATAACCATGGGTGATCCTAAACATCCCTAGAAAACCCCTGGACGTACTCGGGTTCAGACTACCTGCCGGCATGGTACTCCATAGTCAATAACCAACTGGCCGCCCTAACAGCCAACCAGTGGCACATCCCTCCTGGCCTGTCTGTAACTCCAGGGGGTACTAACCCGTCTAATCAGGGTTAGCAAGCAACCGTCACTCGATAATCTACAAGACGCCCAGGAACCCGTGGTAGTTTAGTAACACTGTGTAAGTGGGAGACCCTCGCACGCGTGACTCATCTCACCGCACTTGCCAACCCCTTACACGGACATCACTACACGACAACCCTCGAAGGGAAGTCCCCCTGTAGAAATGCCCTCACAAGTACGTATATATATATATAATCCCTTCACATTTGATAAAGTGCCAACCGGGCCGTCATGTCACTCACATTTGGATCATTTAAGACTAAAGCGTTTTTTTTAAAAAGGGATGACACACGCCATTTCATTGAAAACCAGAAGCGCACTTAGAAATTTATTTAAGAAACTCAAATCAGCACCTTAAACCTGGAACACATTTGTTTCACAAGTAGAGTCACTTTCCAATCACCAAACTCACCCCACTTTTATCAAGAGCCAAACGGGCCTTTAATCATTTTTTTTGAAGGAACACCATTTCCCAAATGAAATTCAAACTTTTGTTCGCGTAACAAAGGAAAACATCTTTCATCAACCAAGAGCCACACATAAGGTTTCCAAAACAAGTTCAAAGGTCACACGACGTTTTCTCTAATCAAGGTTCTAATAAAACACCATTTTCCATAAACAATACATCTACAAATTTACACACGCCAAAAACATTTCAAAACACAATTTAACATGACTTTCATTATTCAGGAAGAACCATCTAGCAAAACAACCATGGAAGCACATAATTAAATCCAAGAAAACGCTTTTAATGAAACACTAGAATTAAAACAACTTTTATCATCAGCAGATCACCAAACTATAGATAACAACTTAATAATACTTTTGAATTTGCTGAAACTTAATAAAAAGTCAAGGAATAAATAAATTCTAAATTTAAAGGCGAGTGCAAAGGGAGAACTACCTCAAGATTCAAGCGCGACCGTAAAACGACCTTGGAACCAAGGCGCGATGACACGACGTGTGTCCGAAGCCACGTGATAAAGTCCAACACTCTCGAAGTTGAGGCGCGGAGACGGCGGAACCTCAACGGAAAGTAGAACGGATCCTTGCGGACTAACTGCGTACGCTGAACAGTGAAAAGGTACATGTCACTCAACCCGCGACAGAAAAAGGATTAATGTAAATTAAATGTAAACACCAAGATTCCGCGAAGGAAAAAAAAATAAATGAATAAATAAATGAATGAATGAATTAATTAATTAATTAGTAAACAAATAAGCAATTAAACAAATATATATAGATAAACAACGCATACAAAAATAATCAAGAGAATAAATAGATAACCAAATGAATAAGTAAATAACTAAATAATTGTTTAATTAACAAATACATAAATGAATAAATAAATAAATAGATAATTAAATAATTAATCAATTAATAAATAATAATAATAATAATAAGATATTAATAATTAAAATGATAATAAATATAATAATAATAATATAGTATTAATAATAATAACATAATAGTAATTTTAATAATGATATAATAATATTAATAATATAAAATAATATTAACATTATAATATTAATAATAATAATTTAATAACAATAGCATAATAATAATAATAATATAATAATAATAAGAAGAATAACATAATGTAATAATAATAGTAAGTATAACATAATATAATAATAATAATAATAATAAAAAGAATATTAACATTATAACATTAATAATAATAATATCATTAATGTGATAATAAAAAAAACAAAACATAATAAAAATAAAGAGAAAACTTACTGCAGGGGGAAAGGGAGCACGCAGGGGAGACGGACGGCGAGAGCGACGACGAGCTGGGCGGGAGCAGAGGAGGGCGGCGGCTGGGTTTAGAGGTGCGGCGGAAACCAGAGGTCGGCACAGGGGGGTGTCGCCGCGGCGGAGCGAGGCAGGAGGAGGAGAACAGGAAGGGAGGGAGGTTGCGCGGGGAAGCCAGGACCGGGCGGGGTGCAACGGCGGAGCGAGGTCGGAAAGGGGTCGCGCGCAGGGCGGGGGTTGCCGGGAAGAGCGCAGGCAGGCCGGGGCGGCGCGGCGTTGGGGTGAGCGGGACGGGAGGAGGGTAGCAGGAGAAGGCGCGGTGGACGGTGCAGCGGGAGGAGCCGGGACGACAGCTGGGTGCAGGACGCGGCGGAAGCAGTAGGTTGGCACAAGGGGGAGGGTCCGGAAACAGGGAGGCCGGCTGGCGGAGGAGACCGGCGCGGCGAGGTCGGGACGCCGGTGGTGAGGGGAGGCAGGCTCGAGGGAAGCGGGGGAGAGGGCGGTCGGGCGTGGTGGTGCAGGGGAGCTGGGACAGTGGCGGAGAGCGGGCTGAGAGGGGCGGAGGAGCAGGGTGCGGCTGAGAGGAAGGAGGAGGCGCGGCTTCGGGGTGCGGGGCGCGGCGGAGTGGAAGGAGGCCAGGGCGCGGCCGGTTCTGGCGAGGGAAGAAGGAAGAAGAAAACGAGAAGAAGGGGAAAGAAAAAGAAACGGGGAAGAGGGAGGTGGCGGCTGCGGGAGATAAGAGGGATAGGGGTAGGGTTAGAGTAGGTTTAAATATATATATATATATGATAAAAATAATAATTATAATTATAATAATAATAATAAAACATATAATCTTAATAATAATAAAAAAACTTATATAATAATAATAAAACTCATGTAATAATAATAAAACTTATAATAATAATAATAATAAATTAGTTAATTCAAATCATAATTATTTTGATCACATATTTAAAATAATAATTATAAAATAATTTAGAGATGTTATTAATAATAAAATACCAACATAAAAATTATAAAATTTAAAACACCGGGTGAACACACTGTCACCCGGGCTGAACGCACGGTCACCGCTGACAATGCGGTGACCGCGCACCGGCGCGGAACCGCCAATCGCAAATAAACTTCGAAAAATTTAAACCGGGACCAAGAAAGAAGAAAAATTACGGACGTCCGCGGTCGGGGTGTGACAATTTCCAACCCAATTAATAGAATGGCCCTCCATTAATATAAAATGTCATGGCTTTTCAAAATTCAAATCACATAATTAATTAATTTAAGTGGTTGTATTCATTTATTAAAGTGCGTTGGCAAGTATTAAAGAGAGAGAGAGAGAGGGAGAGAGAGAGTTGTCGTAATAAATACAAGGGGGGTAAAGGGAGTTAAAGAGGATATGAAAGGTCGGGGCTCATGTGGGCCCCACCTCACAATTATCCACACATGGGAAGTTATGTGGGTGTGGGAACCACATATAACTCCACTTGGGAGTAAATAACCATCCTACATAAATAATATTAGTACACAAGAAATTTTATTTATTTTATCCTTCTCCCCAAATAACAATCCTCAACCCGCTTAAAACACAACTACGGTAATGGTCCCCTTAAGCAATTACCGGCGTTACGAGTTCATATGTGCCCTCAGATTTAAATTCTGAGCACTGGTTCAAAGGTTAGAAAAAATCCTGCTAGTACGTTTACTGAACGTACCTGAATAAAACATCAACAAATTATCCTGGGAACACTACGCCTCAGAATCATGTTTTATCAGAAACTGTGTACTCGTAAAATTCAAATGAAATTAAGAAAAAAAATTCATAAAATTTCTGTGTCTTTAGATTACTCCCACCTGAGAGATTTACGTCCATGTAAAGCTACAACACACACTAGGTATGAAAAAGAGGGTAATAAGCATGTATCTGAGCCTCCCGCTCCCATGTGCTCTACTGGAGGTTCATGTGCTGCCAACAGACATGAACCAAAGGAATCGACCGTCCACGCAGGACCCATTCCCGTCAATCCGCATTCTCTACTGGAAACTCCGTGAATTTCGTCCCATGGTCGATGATGATGGATAAGTCATGCACGAATCTCCCCGCTGAGATTCGTGGATGATGGCGTACACCCGGTGCAACTGATGTGGAAGGGTAGACGGTAAGGCACCTCTTCTACTCTTCTGAGGACATAGAAAGGTCCATTGAATCATGGAGATAAATTTCCTCCTTGGCCAAATCTCCATATACCTCGTCGAGATGAGACCCGTAAGAAAACATGATCTCCATCCTCAAACTCAAGTGGTCTCTATCTTATATCAGTGTAGGTCGTCCGTCTGCTCTGTGTAGTCTTCTTTTGCTCCTGGATGATATGCACCTTCTTCGGTAGCCTCAAGGTGAGCGCTATGGTCATCCTCTGCCTCAGCTCCTAAAAATTTTTCCTGGCATCACTCTGACCATATGAAGGGTTTCCAATTCCTCGTCAAAGATAAAAGTGGTGCAAAACTTCTGGTAATGTCTGGAACAAATTTAAGTTTTGACGACCCATGAGTGCTCGAATACACCCACTTATGCATGATTCCATCTTGTGAAGACTGGGGTTTCCTTTACACTGACAAAGGAAAACCCATCCCATGTTTGTGGGTAAACCACAACCATTTTTTCCTAATACAATCAATCTGTGTAAGAACTTTGGCTGCCCAGTCCACACTGAAACTAACGTCGTAAGGCCTCGATGCTGCCACCAAAAGGTTCCAACTGAAACTCTCACCTCACGGGTCAGATCACACCATCCACATAAGCGTGATTATCAAGTCTCCTCCCAAAGTTATCTGCAGACGTGAGGGTCCAGTCAACGGATTAACAAGAAACTCTAGGTTTGGTATATAATTCATGGAAGGAATGATTTGTATCAATGTCTATTGTTACGGCAGCTAGTATTAGACATAGAACATACCTGGAATCATTCCTAGACCCCTTTGTTCACACTCTTTGACCGAATGCAGCTACTCTCTTCCCCTTCCCTCTTGCTCCCTAAGCCTGGCGGGGACTAAAAAGGAAGGTGATTGTAACATATCGAAATGTACATCACCACATGTGTCATCCTAGCTCTGATTTCATGTCTTATACATTGTAGATTCATATTTCTTTAACAATTCCTCGTCTTAAAACATTTTACACGCCCATGTCTCCAGGATTGGCACCAGTTTTCTGCTTTCCCACTGCTAACCTTCACTGGCTATATCCACTCAGCCAAATAATTCTCATCCACAAAGGTTCTCTCTAGAACCCTAACATATGTATGAATAAATAGAGGATAGGTAATGTCTTGGATGTCCTTAAACACACATCAGTCAGATGTTCGAGCCCTGGAGCGCTGAACGTATTGTAGTCATCATGTACGAGGAACGATCGATATGCCTCGATGATTACTCAGCTACCAACATGTCATCCTGTAGGAGCTGTATAAGCTCTAGAAAAATCCCAACCACCTCCTCAAGACAATCCTCATCCGCCTATTAGTTGAGCTTGCTTCGGAACCTGAGGGGTATCTGATGCTGAAACACATGTAAGGCACTGAACCAACATGTGTCATCTACCGGTACCACCGGTTGAAACTACTGACCAAAAGGGAGTGATATAACTACCACAATACCCGAAGGTACTAACTCAGACATCGTTACACGTACCAAAGTACCATCACTATGTCCACCATCCTCATGGTCACTCACTGGGAAACACTAGTATCTAAGATCTCCATCTACTCTACTAGTGTCTAAACGAGGTGTAGAACTCTAGAAATCGCCTCCATCTAGTCCACTACTGCCTGGGAATCTGTCTCGCCACATAACTTCAGAGGCCTATGCTGTTGGAACTCGTGAAATACACTCTATCAGTGTGCACTGACCGCTTGTATAGGTCCTGGAATCTACTGTCCAATGGGTGGTGTTGCTACTGGTACACCACCCGAAGGTGGAAACATAACAAGATTGATCTACATCGGACCTCGTTGCTCGGTGGGCCAACATCGGGTACTCTCTCAGAACTCCAACTGACTATCTGCGTGGAGGCATCCTAAACAGATGTGACACGACCAAATGATTTAAACCTGGTGAGTTGACCTGGTTTGAGATGACTTAAAGAAAACATATCGAAACACACAAACAATTAGTGTTTTCGTGGACTATGTCAGAAATCAGAATTCATGGTCCTGATGTATGGATATGTCGACCACTGCACCATCATTGGACTCCCTGAACTGAAGACCACACTCAATACCCTTACCACTATTTCATCACAGAAATGAATGATTAGAGTCCTAAGATCTACAGAAGAACTAACTCCTCTGATACCAATTTGTCACGACCCGCCCTCGGGGGCCGTTCCGTGACTACCCCAAGCCCATCTTCCATAGGCCAGTGGATGAAGACTAGCACCCAAGGTGTAAATCCCTATAACTGGGAAAGAATTGCCTTTATAACACATAAGCACATTCGACCAGAGTACAAGAGGAAGAAAACATTAAGTTAAAATGAAAACAAAAGTTGAGCTGAAAGTAAAGGGGCCGGAAATACAAGCCCAAATATAATGTATAAGTTAATAGACAAACACCAGGATGGTGACAAGTAGCTCCTCGATCGTCCACCGTGGATCCTACCTGAAGGGTAGGTATAGATAGCCTCCATAGCGCCCTCGTCCGTCCACATCCTCTGGGTACCGACTCATCGTGCGATCCACCTCCGGGTACTGACTCGTCGTGAGGTCCTCCTCCAGGTACCGTCTAGTCCTCATGCACTCAGCCTCTGTCAGCACTGCTCATCGTCTGCATCCAACACAACGATGTGCGGGTGTAGCCCATGCATGGGTGAGTATAACAATACTCAGTAGGGACCCTGAGACACTCAGGTTCACACTAAATCCAACAAGGATAAACCAAAAAGAAAGATCTCAACTAATAATCCTTACTTAGTTATATGCCCATACATATACCTAATTCATCAAGTAACCCATATCAATCATGAGGAAAACGAAAAGGTCATTGACTCAGCTCAAACCTGGTTTTCTATTCATGATGACAGAAACACGGATGCTGGAGAACTCCTCCTATGTTGAGCGATGTAGTCCTATCATGACTTCGAGGTGCTACTCACTAACCCTAGACTGCTGAGGTACTCCTCCACTGTCGAGTACTCCAGGTCTTCCACCCCAACATAGTAGTGATCCCCACCATGGGTCTTCTACCCAAACATAGTAGCACTTCCCCTACTAGCTTATAGAAGTATAACTTCTGTCGAGTACCACGGGTCTGCCACCCCAACATAGTAGTGCTCCCCTCCATGGTTCTACAACTCCAACCTAGTAGTTCTCCCCACTGGGCTAGTCACGTCACTCCGATACGAATCGGAAAAGCATTCATCAGGTTTCAGCCAGCTACAAGGTCATTGTACTCCGTAAGCTCGTCTCCAGGGGGATCCAATCCATGATCTACTATTTGACACTCCATGTGTCATGAAGGTCCATGAAGAAGTATCTAAAAGGACCGCCTCATCATAGGGGACTTAACGCAATAGACGGCGTGTCAATCGGACTCCCGGCCTGTGATTTATTAGCATTTTTGTTCCAGGGGCCCAGTTGGATTTCAGGTACAATCCAACCCGGCCATACTCCAACTGGTTCCAACCTCAGGTGAAGTATGCCTAATGATCCATCTTATCAATAGGAATCTAGTTTATGCTATGGTACGTCAACCAGTCGTCCGATCCTCAAGTTATAAGTACTTATACTCCAAGGGCCCGGTTGGTTTTGGGTTCGAACCAACCTGGTCGTTTTTCCGATGTTGTCCAAAAATCAATAAAAGTACCGTGAAACGACCGCCTCATCACAAGGGTCTTAGTTCCTCATACATCTCATTGATCGGACATGCGGTCTTCATGATATTCACGTTAATGTGAAAACGGGCCCGGTCTGTTAGACCCGATGGGCTGACGGGTCTAGTCAACTCGGTTTTTGTGGGTCTAACCTGGCAATGGGGTCGGACTGGCCTAGTGAGTAACACAGCCTAGACCAAGTGGCATAGCCCGGACCGGCTGGGCACGACACAACCGGTCCATCCGAGGGGTGCGGCCCCTCAGCTATCTGAATCGGAAGTTCCTAATGGTGCCGCCCTTCCCAAACTGGCCGACTAAGACGGATGGACTTCTGGCAGAAGGGGCCCGCACGGCGGGTCGTGACTCTTCTAGCGCGACACCCTCCTAGCGCCGCATATTTGATCCGAACTTTGGGATGGCCGGTTTTCTAGCGCGGTGCCCTCCTGGCACCGCAGTTTCCCTTCACCCAGCCAGTCCTTCCGCCAAAGAGGCCCGCAAAGTGGGGCGCGGTTACCACTGCACAACCGGTGTGAAGACTCTAGCTTCCTCCGTAGCGGCCCATGCTTACCGGGGTTCCACATCACCGTCACAACGCGACATCTCTGTGCTTCCTCAGCCGCAGCTTTCTTGGCCACAGATTTTCATAGCCTATGCGACGACGGACCTTGTGCCGCCGACATCTTCCGTGTTCCGCCTCCGATCACCAATTCCATAAAGATCAAGATCTAGCATATGGTCTTCGGACCGTGCTCGTTCAGCCCACACCCTCCACATTAAGAGATATTAATAGGTTGTACATGAAATATGTTCATCGACAAACGAATAACAATTTTATTCCATTAAAATTGAACTTAATTCCCCTTCCTCGAATTAATGTCTGTGGTGATCGGCGTCGCTGATGACGTTGTCGTTGGAAGATGATTCGATGACGACGTCAGAGCGTGTCCAAGGAGGAAATGACATCTCCTCACTTGTTACAGAGATGAGGAAGAGAAGCACGTCATCGATGGCGTTCCTCGCGGGTGCCTCCCTCACCTTTGGCTTGGCCGAAGTCGGAGGAGATGATTCGATCATTGATGGTTGGTGTTCTTCATCGAAGTAGAACACATCGTCTTAAATCATCTCGAGATATCTCCATCCAATATTTCCAAAACAATTAATAGAATGGACCTCCATTAATATAACATATCATACCTTTTAAGAATTCAAACCACATAATTAATTAATTGAAGAGGTTGTATTCATTAATTAAAGTGTGGTGGAATGTACTAAAGAGATAGAGAGGGAGAGGGAGAGTTGTCATAATAAAGACATGTTGGTGGTTTAAGGGTGTTAAATAGGAGATGAAAGGTTGGGGATCATGTGGGCCACACCTCACAATTATCCACACATGGGAAGTTATGTGTGTGTGGGACCCACCTATATCTCCTCTTGGTAGGAAATAACCAACCTCCCTAAATAAAATTTGTACACAACAAATTTTATATATTTTATCCCGCTCCTCAAATAACAATTCTCATCCCGCTTAAAACACAATTGCGGTAATGGTCCCCTTCATTAATTACCAGAGCTGTGAGTTCATCGGTGCCCTTATATTTCAATTCTGAGCATCAGTTCAAAAGATAGAAAAAATCACACTCATACGTTTACTGAACATACCCAAACAAAAATTCAGAAAATTATTTCGGGAACATAGGGCCTCAGAATCAGGTGTCGTCAAAAATTGTATACTCGTAAAATTCCAAAGAAATTAAGAAAAAAATTTACATAAAATTTCTGTGTCTTTACATATATATATGATTTTATCTATTTTTCAAATAAAACCATATTTTACATAATATGGGAATATTTGTATTTAGAATGGGGTTTTAAATGAATAGGTATTTTGATAACTCTAAGTGTTTTTCATAATGGTTTAAAATATTAAATCGTGGTTTTTATTATTTTTATTGTCCCTTTTCAATGTTTATGAAGGTTGAAAACCATTATAGATCATGGTTGAGCCCATTATAGCTTATTTGATTGGTGTACATAGATAGTGCTTCAATGTATAGTTTAATAATTATGGTATTTATATAATTGATGGGTTAGGATGGTGATGATGGAGATAAAGACACAGTATGGGAAAATTGTGTACTTAAAAAGTTTTAAATATTTCATAATGCCTTTATTTTTTAGCAGCAAACCATTCCATTTATGTCAAATAAGTGAATCTGATTTAAATAAATAATGGAAATGAACATAGTGATGAATATTGGATTAGAGTACCATTATCCCATATCAAACTATACCAATACTCAAATCCATAAGGTTGGTTATTTTCATTATGTCCTATTTTCCTAAGAGATTTAATCCACAACTGGGTTTAGGTAGTTGGTACCTTTATAATAAGACTCAACATAGCCTTTTGTTTCTTTTATGAGGAAATAGTTCTCCAAAACATTATAAAAAATGATAAAACTTAACAATGACTTAGTATTATCACTAAAAACACCACCAAATAAATTAATATTAATTTGTTTTTGAAAATAATGGTTTCACATAAATATTTTATAAACAACTAGTTTTTTTATATCTTCAATTTAGAATAGAAGAAAACACATATTTATATTCATCTATGATTTATTTAAACAATGATCTCAAAAACAATAGATAAATTTTTATATGAGTATTTCAAAAAATATTATATCTGATAGATGATTCTTAGTTCATCAAAATGAAGATATAACGATGAGGTGCTATTGTAGTGACAAAAACAATAGTAGGAGATATAACAATGAGATGACATATCAAATCATGTATATCTCAAAATTGTAGATCGGAAAGTAAAGTCACATGGTTCTATATGATTATATTTTGTACTATATAATAAAATTTTCTTTATATATTTTTGCACACACACATATATATTGATGAAGAACAAATCGATATTTATATTATTTTCAAGCTACATCAGGATGAAAATATCTCAAGTAGTATCATAGAATTAGTAAATATTGTTTTAATTTAATTGATATTCAAGTGATTTGTAACATCCCATGATAATAGTAAACATTTACTCTGTTGAATAAAGGTCCTTAAGTCGATTATAACCATCTTATGAATGGGTTGTAAGAAAGATTTGAATAAATGTTAAATTATATCAATACCATTTCATAAATCACAGATAATATTATATATTTAAAATCTCTAACCATTAATAGTAAAATTTATGGCTTCTCTATGTAATGACAAAAACAGAAAAAGTAGATTTTGAGAATGTAGGATTCCACACAAATTTGGGGTAAATATACTATACCATTTTTTCTTAAAAACAATGGTTCCATACTTACAGAGTATTCCATAACCATAAATTCCATTATTAAAGTTTTTGTATAATATATTAAAACACATTCTAAATGCTTCAATGAATATTCCTCACATATCAATTTATGGATTTTAATCCCAGATAAAATATTTCAATGAATATTATTTTCCATACATTACATTAAAAACAAACTCATTAGTAAAAAAATTGTGGTCATTTGTGAGCATCAAAACCAAAAAAATTAATGAAATTAATGAATCATGAAATTCCAAATAATAAAATATTTTATATTATTTTTAACATTTATAAGATAATGTTGTCTCAACACTCATATAATATTTTTCTATTATTTTCAATGAATTTTTATTGATGTCATTTGATATCACTATGTAATATAGTGATCTTTTTAATAGAAAAAACAATCCTCTATTCGGATAAATGTATATGTTTTTTAGAGATATTTTATGAGTTTTCATTTTTGTCTCTAGACTAATGGATTATTTTTATTTTCCATTTTAAACATCTTTTTCTCATAGAATGTTTTAAAAAAATTACTATGTTTTAATGATGGTTAAAGTAATGGAATAACTAAATTTCAATGTCATGAAAAAATTTTAGGAAAATAAATCATTTATTATTTGGGATGTATTATATTTTTTTGAAAATATGATACGAATTATAATTTTAACCATTATATATATATAGTTCTATTTTTAGGTGTAATGACCTATCTCACTAGCACTCAAAACCAAAAAGTTATTTTGGAATATAGTACAGTGAATTTTAATTTAATGTCACTAGAATATATATTGATAAAAAATTTTCACTTATGTTTGTAATAGGAGAATAGTTTTAGATAACTGTATAGAATTTGATAAATTTAATAGAATACCCATAAAATATTTTAATTATTGGTTAATTTGAAATCATCTAGAACATGAAATTTTTCATGATGCTTCATCTAAGTTATGTTTGTTCATAAATTGATTTTAGATGAAACAAGGATGTTGTGGTAATAAGGAATAAATAATAAAATATTACTCAATATTAATAATATATATTATTTGTAAATTAATGTGGGGAGTTTGAGGAAGTGATTTCCATGTAGAATTTTTCAAAAAATATTGGTGCATTCAATGATAGAGAATAGAAAGATCTACCTCAAATGAAAATTATGATATTTTAACAATACATGAAACAACACCCATGAACTATTAGTTGATGTTCTAATTTAGTGCTGGATGAAGGATGGATTAATTCCATGGAAATAATATTTGATGTAATGGATTGTTTGTATCTTCAAATGGTAATCTATTCCATTTCTCATTTTTTTGGTGACACTGATTAATGGTGGTCATTATTTAATACTACCAATGATATAGATTATATTGAATCGATATAATGGGATAGATTTAAGAATATCTTACCTAATAAATAATTCTATAATCTATTACGCCATAGAATGGATAAAAAAATTTCTAATTTAAGAAAAGTACTGAATATTTTGAAGATTTCTATGAAGATTTATTTACATTTTATTCCATGTATGTACATGATTTTATTCATGATCTAGAATGTAATATTAACCAATTTTAATCATGGTTGAAATTATTATATTTAATGTCATTAGATTAGCATGAATTAAAATTTTATTAAATAGCTTTTAATGGTTTTGAAATTGTAGAAATGGAGTCCATTGATGATCAATTATTATATTAAAAAATGTACAAAAAAATTTAAATGGAAGTAAATGGGGAATTACTCATTAAATAAATGTATTGGTATGAAAATTATCCTTTCATCATTTGAATAGTGTAATTAAAAAGTCTTAGGGAATGTAAGGTAAAATATAAAAAGTGTTTATGGGGTTGTAAATTTTTTCATTGGGATCATGACTGAATTTTTGTTATTAAATTATTAAATAATGGGGAAACTGATATCCATCCATTGGTGAGATGTTTTATTTGAAATGGGGTGCGTAAAAATGAAAAATTGTGTTTTATGTTAGTTAATCAAAAATGTAATCATCAAGAAAAAAGGATAAAGGTGTTGATAATTATTTTTTATAACCATAGTAGAAAAATAACCCTAAAATAAAGTTGTTATATGTATGTCACTGGTTTATAGGAATTATTAATATTCTTTATTTTAATCCAGATGAGGAAATACATTCATTTTAATGAGATTTTAATGTAAATTTGGACAATCACCACATGAATATAAGATAGAAAAACCGGTAAAAAATCTATGTGTAATAATTAGAGAAACCATTATTTATTGGAATCATACTATTGTTATTGGATGGGTGGTCGTTTTTTTTAAATCAAGACAAGCATCAGATAGTTATGTTTCATATCATTTTGGTTATGGAATGGCTTTCATTTCATCTAGCTAAGAAAAATTATAGATCTATTATTGTTATATTAAATGATTTATGACCTTTTATAACCCACCAAAAAGCTATGATTTTTTGGGGATATAATTTAATGTCAACTTGGTTATGTTGTTGAAGATAGTGAATCATTTCAAATATTTTAGGTTAAAATATATAAATAATTTATAGATGCTTTTGAGATGATTGACAACATGTTTTCCCTGATTGATAGCGTGAGTTTTCTATCAAAAATGTTGTTGATGTTAATCCAATTTTAAAACCCCCATATCAAATTTATTATGTAGAACATTTATAATTTAAAATTAAATTAAAATAGGAACAATAATAATGTTTATTTGATTCTTTTTCATCCCCATGTGGTGCCCCACATTTTTTTCAAAAAAAATAAAAGGTTGATTAATGAGGATTTTCATTGATCAGAGAGATTTAAATAACTTTACTGCTAATAATTATAATTATTTCCCATGTATAGTTGTATTTTTATTTAATCTAGAGAGTGAATTAATTTTATAATATTGATCTCAATATGTGGTACAATTAGTTGATGTTGAAGCGGGGAGATATCCTTAAATGTTTGTTCTAGAATATATATGGTCACTATGGGTTTACATTAATTACCATTGTGTTTTACAATTTACATGTAATATTTATAAATATTATGAATAGTTTCATCAATAACAATATCTATAAGAACCCATCCATTTCTTGGTGAATCTCAATTTATGTATTTTAACCCACTTTTTTGGTTATCCATATTCGTTTAACCATTATGATAGAATTCCATTTTTGTATTGATAATTTTTTTATATAAATATACCTAAAATTCAAGGATGTGTGTTTTTTTAATTAATTGTGCCTATGTAGAAATTACTCAAAGGAATATAGGGGTTCATAGTGAGATGGGAAGGCTTCAGAGGTAGTTTGAAATTTTTCTATAAAAATTTGGAAGAGAATTGTTAGCTTTATATTTAGACACCATAAAAATGATACATGAAGATTAAATATTTCTAAGAAGACATGTGGATTTATTTTTGTACATGAAATGGTTGGTCTGATTTATTTTTACCTCACATCAAATTTTTATGGTATATTTCATAAATTGAGAGACACATGAAATAAAATGTTTTAATTAAGTGTATTTATCATGATAAATGATTTTAAACCATGATGGGTGTTTCATTTCATAATGGAATTCATTCAACCCATCTCCCTCAGAATGTTAGTACACATCAGATGATTTTGTTGTGATGTCTTTTCTACCAGACGCCACATTCATTTACTTTCAGTAGGTTAGATACCCTGAGAGGGGGGTGAATTAGGTTATGATAGCCAAAAAAACTACCCCTATTGATATTGTTTCGTTGTTAGACAATACTCTCTTTTATCTCATTCCCATTGTAGAGCATGAAAAATTCTAAAGCAAGCATGGGACACACTAATATAACATGGTTCACCCTCACTAAGATATGAATAAATAACATACATTGGTGATATTCCAATGTACCAAATTCACTATATCTTCACTTCTATATACAATGTCTAGTGTAGATTCAATGTCCCTCCTAGTATAAAACCACTCACAATATGAATGATCAATGCTCTCTCAATTGAAGTCTCATCACTACTTCAAAATATCCACTCTCTATTTAATTACCTTTTTGTCCCTTCCTTATCACAAATGAATGCATCTTTATCTGTATGGATATGCTCTGAGGAAGTTTCACATTCATTCCCTGGTAATAAAACTTTATAGCAGGTGTAATGGGAAACATCAAACATTCATGAAACCCTAGAATGGTCGATGCACTTCTCAAAGTATGGCATGAAATTTTCCCCAAACCCTTTGTAGGACACTCTTTTTGTAACATCCCAGGTAAATAAATAAAAAATAATTTTCATATTTATTAATATTTACGAATAAAATATTAATTTTACTTTAAAGGGGTTTCTATGTTCTATATCGTACCCGATACGCAATAAAGAGTTTCTTTGAAATCTTACGTTGCACACTAGTAATAAAACAATATTATTTTAAATAGTAGTTAACACGTAGCCGTTGTATTGGCGAGAATGAATAGAAATAACTAAAATATGATTATATATGTTTCTTAAATGTTTTTACATTTATCCAATAAAGGATAAATGCTTAAAATACGAAAAGAATTCAATTTTAGGAATATATACTCTAACATTCAAAAAAGGATGACTTGTCACCTTTTGATGGATAACCCTCATTAAATATAGTTTTGGTCACTCATATAAATTCTTTTGGACTAAATAAAATTCTTTTTTAGAATTGGGACATCAAAATTTACTTTGTGTAAATTTTTGGTATTTTTCCGGTAAAGTTTATTTTTTTTAATGAATAGTGAAAAATGTTGTATTTTAATTCAAAACCTATTTTTAATATAATTTATTTATATAAATACATTATCCTTTGAATTGGTTTTAAAGTGAAATTAAAAAATATTTTTACCATTTAATCCAATAGTGGTCATTGGAAATTAATTTCACTTTTAAATTAGACTTAAACTAGTGTCAATTTTTTGATATATATTGTTTCATAAAAACACACTATTTGTTCTGACAGTGGAAATTAATTATTAAATTAATTAATGTAACATATATTTTTTTAATTTTGTAAAATAGACATCATTTTTTAATTCGGAATATCAAATATATCTTAGGTTGATGTTTTGTTATTTTTCTAAAAAACTTCAATTTTTGATGAATAGTGAAACCACTAAGTGGTACTTAAAAAAACTGATTTTTCGTTTAAATAAAATTTTACCACCTCTGTGTTTTTAATTTCAAAAATCCTACATTCATGGTTGTCATTAGAAAGTAAAACGTGGTTCAATGGGATTAAATTAATTTTTTGGTGAAAAGTAAATTTTATGTTTTTAATCGCGATTAGAGGTAAGTAGTGTAATTTAAGTAAAAAATATTGTTTTAATAAAATGAAATGATGAAGACACATTTCCTACCCTTATTGGATGTGTCATGGCCGACCAAGACAATCCATGAGTCAACTTTAGGACCCCATGAAGCCACATTGGTAGGAAAATGACATAAAAAACTTTTTATTTAAAGTTAAAATTAAAATGTCACAAACATGAGTTGTTTTACTAATAAAATTTTTAAATGGGGTTATAAAAGTCATATTTTTTACTATAAATATTAATTAAAAAGATAAAACTATTTACTACATCATGATAATTTTTTTTATAATTTTTATACTTTAAAGAAATTAAATTATTTATGGCACCATGATGATGCAGTAATTACCTCATTATTTAAAGATTTAAATAAATTGAAAAGATAATGTGACCTACAAATGTAAAAAACATATTGGATGTGTGGATTTTAAAATCTTATCACCTAATACTAGAAATATATAATTTTGGGACCTTTTAAATCCGAAAATCATTTTATAATAGAGTAACCTTTTATAACTTTCCCAGACTGCCCATCCTCTCCTCCTATAAAAGGCCCCCACCTCTACCACCTTACCAACACCTCCCCAGCCTTTGGCTCGGACAAAACCTTCCCATTTTGTCTCTCCAAATCCCTCTATTACTCCTAGATGACTCACTTTTGGCATAAGTCATTCCAAGGAAGCCTTTGAGCTCAAATCAAAAAGAGTTACCCGTTTTAAAGGTAGTGTATTCTCTTGGGTTATTATGTTTTATTTTGCTTATCCAACCCCCCTAAAATCGTTTTTTTCATTTATTTTGTAAAAACACCAGTATCATCAATATACTAGGATGTTTTTATGAGAATTATTTGAGCTACACTTACACACACCTAAATCTAATGATTAAAGAATATATTGTTTCTGTGGATGGTAAATTTCTGCCTCACGAAACGATGATTGTTCAACACTCATATAACACCTTCAAAGGTGTCCATTAAGATGTCACTATAATTATATATGATATATAATATGTTTATGTTTTACTTAATCTTCTGTATTTTTTTTGATGGCATACCTATATGGTTTCCATTATGGGTAAACACGCTATCTTCATTTTAGGAAGTACGGACTAACGCCCACTAAAAGTTATTTGATTCGTTAATACTATATGTGGTACGCATAAAGGATAGATTTAATGATATTATATATGAAATTATACTGGAATTATAATATAACTTTATATAATTATTATTTCTTTCAATTAATGTATGAGATAGAAATGAATGTAGCGTTCATTCGTACATACGACATACCATCTCCATGAACAGTGAATTTCATTTCTGATCCCCAAATGTAATGTAATATTATAAGTACATATATTAATGGATATATATGATATATGTTGCATCTAAATGATTAATATAATTCTGGAATTAAAATATACATAACTATCATTTAGTTTTAATTCCATTAATATGACATATAAATGAAAGTAGCGTTCATGCGTACGTACGGCTTACCTTCTCCATGAACGGTGCATTCCATTTATTACCTCTAAATGATTATGTACTATTATAAATTCATGTATATAATGTATATATATGATATATATGGCATCTACATTGTGAATATCATTCTTGAGATAATGGATATTTGACAATGTGAATAACTTGTAAATATAAGAAGTTCGCTTTTGACTCAAGTACCAAATATCGACAAAATGACTTTTATTAACATAAATGATTAGATAATGTTCATAACATGGTAATATGTGATATAAAAGGAATAATGAACTTGAAAAAGGTTCTTAAAAAAGTATAAATTAACTCGAGATTATTATTTAGGACATTAATGTATGATCGAGCCAAGTCGGACCCGAGGTATGAGACGTCGTCTCAATCTCCTTCCATTGAGGCATATTTTGTTTTATACACAACCTTATTTTATACGGTGTAAAACCCATTTGAATTTTACGTTTATCAAAAATGAATCTTTTTTATACGAATAATTTTACTAAATGATAAAAGGGAATGTTTTTGTCATATGTATGCGGCGCAAACTACTTCTCCACCGTCGTGACCATTATTTGAGTTTCAGCTTTCTCTACAAGCCATACCATTTTTTTAAAAATGAAAAATAAATACCATGTTTTACTTTTCTGTTATTTTGGTATTGAAAATGGTTTTCATAATGTTTTTATTATATCAATGTGTGGTATTGATATCATGTGATTGAAATGTGGAAATGTTCTGTTTCCTTTATGAATGTGTTATGTCATACGATTATGTTATGGTTCGTGGGAATTGTTATGAAGACAGGTGGATCCGTGATAAACTAAGGGTGGGTGAGCCTGATATAGCTCTCCAATGCATTGGTTAACGTGAAGGGGTTAAACGTTAAGGTTTCTCCGATGATATTTAGGGAATATATTGTGATGGGTATTCCAAACGTAACCAAGAGGGTTACTCCCTACATAAGAATTTTATGAATGCCTCATGTTACCTTTATGTCTTATGATTTCTATGTTTTATTTGTGATTTGATGAGGTATGTTAAATTTCTTATTTTTTATGAGTAATGTACGATTTCATTGATTCCTACGTATACATGTACTCATGTTTCCTTTCCATATTTTTATATCCCTTACTGAACTTTTTATGCTCATCCCAATTTTTTGAAATGTTTTTCACAGGTCAAGGGAAAGGTATATGATGTGATGATAGTGTCAAGTAAGTTCCATGAAAGAATCCATGTTTTATTTTAAATATGATTTCGTTGATGGGAAAAATGAGTACTAACTTTTATGTATCTTCTTTGTTTAAATGTGGAATGTAATGCATGTTTTATGATCTAATTCTCTAAAACTCTAAACCTGAAAAGATCCACAATGTGTATTCTTGAAGTAACTCAAGATTAAGTAATGTTTATGATTGGGGCATTATTGTTGGTATCAGAGGTCTATTTAGACAACTTTTGGAGTTACAAAATTGTTAAATTATAAATTAATTTATGGTATCATTGAAATGATATAGAATTAAAGATTACCATGTTGCTTCGACTAAGATAATTCTGTGTTAATAATGGTTTTTCATAGAGGAATTAGAACAGATATTCTGGGAAGGCATTCAGAGGGAAATGACTTTTCAAATCAGTATCTTAAGATAGTCAGAATCAGAACTGAATAGTTTTTTGCAGTGATGGCTCAGTTGACTCAGGTTACTACCGAAGTAGTTGAAAGGAAGATTGGTGAATGGTCCTGTTTTGGAACTTCCTTCCAAGAATGGTGAATGTGTTATCTACAGTGATGCTTCATTGAAAGGACTTGGTTGCATCATAATGCAGAATGATCAGGTAATTTCTTATGCTTCACGTTATTTTAAAATTCATGAGGTAAATTACCCTACACATGATTTGGAATTAGCTATTGTTTTTTTTTCACTTTAAAAATTAGCAGGCATCATTTGTATAGAGTAATGTGTAAAATATATACTGACCAAAAAAGATTAAAGTATATATTCACTCAGAAATAATTGAACATGAGACAGAGGAGATGGCTAGAATTAATCAAGGATTATGATTGTACAATTCATTACCATCTAGGAAAACCAAATAAAATGGCTGATGCTTTGAGTTGAAAAAGTAATGCTTCATTAATAATGTTGCATTTGGAACGTGATCTGTTGGTTAAGGATTTGATGAAATTTGGAATAAATGTTGTTGGGGTAGGATGTCCTTCTGTTTTGTATCAAGTATCAGTAAAATCTTCTCTATCAGATAGAATTAAAAATGCACAGAAGCAAGACAGCGAGTTGGAAAAAAAGGTAGAGCTGGTTCAGATGGGTAAGTTTCCTGAGTTTAATATTGATAATGATTGTGTTTTGAGTTTTGGGAAGATATTATGTGTGCCTGGTGATTCTCAGTTGAAGAATGAGTTGTTATGTGAGGCTCATTGTTCCCTGTTTTCAGTTCATCTTGGCAGTACTAAGATGTACATAGATATGTGGGAGTATTACTTGTGGGATGGAATGAAATGTGATATAGCTAATTTTACTGTAATGTGTTTGACTTTTCAGCAGGTTAAAGCAGAGTGGCAGTTACCGAAAGGGATGCTTCAGCCTTTACCAGTGCCAGAGTGGAAATGGGGAAATGTATCAATGGACTTTCTTGGGGGATTACCAAGGAAATATCGAGGTAATAATGCAATCTGGGTTATTGTTGATCGATTAACTAAATATTCTCATTTCCTTACAATTCGAGATACTTTCTCTCTAGATCAACATTCTTGATTGTACTTTAATGAGATATTCAGGTTTCATGTAGTTCCCCTCTCCATTGTATCTAATCATGGTCTTAGGATTACTTATAACTTTTGAAAAGGCCTTCAGAAGTCGTTGAGTACTAAATTAAATTTTAGTACATCTTTTCATCCTCATTCAAATTGGATGTCAGAACAAAAAATTCAGACATTGGAGGATATGCTACGTGCTTGTTCAATGGATTATCAGGGAAGTTGGGACCAACTTTTTTCTTTGGTTGAATTTTCATATAATAACAGTTTTTATTACAGTATAGAGATGGAACCGTTTGAGGAATTATATGGGAAGCGGTGTCAAACTCTAGCTTTTTTGGATGAAGTGGGTGAAAGGAAGATGATGGGACCAGAATTGGTTGAAGAGATGGCAGAAAAAGTTCAGTTGATTCAGAAACACATGAGAATAGCTCAGAGAAGATAGAAAAGTTATGCAGACAACACTAGGAAGGATCTATAATTCAAGGTAGGTGATCATGTTTTTATCAATGTTTCACCGTGGAAAAGTGGGATGTGATTTGGTAAGAATTGAAAGCTGAGTCCAAGGTTCATTGGACTATATGAAATTCTAGAGAGAGATGGATCAGTTGCTTACCGAGTGGCTTTACCTCTGAGTTTATCTCAAGTACACAATGTTTTTCATGTTTCAATGTTAAGTAAGTACATGCCAGATCCATCTCATGTTTTGAGTCCCAAGGTGGTTCAGCTGGAAGAGAATCTATCTGTTGAGGAACAACCAGTCCAAATTCTTGACCATGAGGAGTAAGTGTTGCAGAATAAGGTGATTAATCAAGTAAAGGTTTTGTGGAAAAACCACATGAGTGAAGAGGCAACAAGGGAATCTGAAAATGTTAAGAGGGATAAATAACCCCACTTATTTTGATAAGTGAATAAAATTGCGAAGACACAATTCCCAAAAGGGGGAAGGATGTAACATACTAGGTAAATAAAGAATAATTAATTATCATATTTATTAATATTTACGAATTAGATATTAATTTTACTTTAAAGGGTTTCCTATGTTCGATAGCATACCTGATACGCAACAAAGAGTTTTTTTTTGAAATCTTACGTTTCATACTAGTAATAAAACAATATTATTTTATATAATAGTTAACACGTACCTGTTTTATTGGCAAGAATGAATATAAATAACTAAAATATGATTATATATGTTTTTTAAATGTTTTCACATTTATCTAAGAATAGATAAAGTCTTAAAATATAAAAAGAATTCAATTTAAGGCATATATACTCTAACATTCGCTAAAGGCCGACTTATCAACTTTTGATGGAGAACCCTCTTTAAATATAGTTTTTATCACTATTATACATTATTTTGGGCCAAATAAAATTATTATTTAGAATCGGGACATCAAATTTTACTTTGTGTAAATTTTTGGTATTTTTCCGATAATGTTTATTTTTTTTAATGAATAGTGAAAAATGTTGTATTTTAATTCAAAACCGATATTTAATATAATTTATTTATATGATTAGATTATCATTTGAGTTGGTTTTAAAGTGAAATTAGTATATATTTTTTCCATTTAATCCAATAGTGGTCGTTGGAATTAATTTCACTTTGAAATTGGACTTAAACTATTGTCAATTATTTGATATATATTGTTTCATAAAAACACGCTATTTGTTCTGACAACGGGAATCAATTATTAAAATAATTAATGTAACTTATATGTTTTGAATTTTTTAAAATAGAAATCATTTTTTATTTTAGAATATCAAATATATCTTAGCGTGAAGTTTTGGTATTTTTCTGAAAAACATCAATTTTTGATGAATAGTGAAACCACTAAGTGGTACTTAAAAAAACTGATTTTTCGTTTAAATGAAATTTTACCACCTCTGTGTTTTGAATTTAAAAATTCTGAAATTGAAGGTTGTCATTATGAAGTAAAATTCTGGTCAATGGGATTAAAATAATTTTTTGGTGAATAGTAACTTTTATGTTTTTAATCACAATTAGAGGTAATTAGCATAATTTAAGGAAAAAATAATGTTTTAATAATATGAAATGACCTAGAAACATGTCCTAACCTTATTGGATGTGCCATGGCCGACCAATAAAATCCATGGGTCAACTTTGGGACCCCATGGAGCCACTTTGGTAGGAAAATGACATTAGAAAAGTTTTATTTAAAGTCAAAATTAAAATGTAACAAACATGAGTTGTTTTACTAAACCAATTTTTAAATGGTGTTATACAAGTCATATTTTTGACCCTAAATATTAATTAGAAAGATAAATATATTTACTACATCAAGATATTTTTTTTATAATTTTTAGACATTAAATATATTAAATTTTATATGAAACCATGATGACGCAGCGATTACCTAATTATTTAACGATTTAAATAAAATTAAAAGATAATGTAAAATATAAGACCTAAAAATGTCAAAAACCTATTTTATGGGTGGATTGCTAACTCTAATCACCTTAT
This sequence comes from Viscum album, assembly GCA_963277665.1. Classification (NCBI taxonomy): domain Eukaryota; kingdom Viridiplantae; phylum Streptophyta; class Magnoliopsida; order Santalales; family Viscaceae; genus Viscum; species Viscum album. Next base: position 1,721,204,603 of record OY728130.1, read on the forward strand.
CTTTGAAATATATAATTTTGGGACCTTTTAAATCCGGAAATAATTTTATAATAAAGTTACCTTTTATAACATTCCATGAGTGCCCCTCCTCTCCTCTTATTAAAGGCCCCCACCTCTACCACCTTACCCACACCTCCCAAGCCCTTGTCTCGGCCAAAACCTGACCATTTTGTCTCTCCAAATCCCTCTCTTACACCTAGAAGCCTCACATTAGGCAGAAGTCTTCCCAAGGAATCCATTGAGCTCAAATCAAAAAGAGTTACCCGTTTTAAAGGTAGTGTTTTCTCTTGTGTTCTTATGTTTTATTTTGCTTCTCCAACCCCCATAAACTCTTTTTTTTAATTACTTCTGTAACAACACCAGTATCATCAATATACTAACATGTTTTTATAATATGTATTATAGCTGCACTTACACACACCTATCTCTAATGGTTAAAAAACATACTGTTTCTGTGGATGGCGAATTTGTGCCTCACGAAACGATGATTTTTCAACACTCACACAACACCTTAAAAGGTGGCCATTAAGGTGTAAGTAAATTTATATATTATATATAATATGTTTATGTTTTACTTAATATTCTTTATTTTTTTATGGCATACCTTTATGGTTCCCATTATGGGTAAACGTGATATCTTCATTTAAGGAAGTGCGGACTACCGCCCCCTCAAAGTGATTTGATTCGTTAATACCATATGTGTTATGTATAAATGATAGATTTAATGATATTATATATGATATTATACTGGAATTATAAGATAACATTATATAATTATAATTTATTTCCATTAAAGTATGAAATAGAAATGAAAGTAGCGTTCATGCGTACGTACGACTTACCGTCTCCATGAACGGTGCATTTCATTTCTTATCCCAAAATGTAATGTACTATTATAAGTCCATATATATAATGGATATATATTATGTATGTTAAATCTAAATGATTAATATAATTCTGTAATTAAAATATAAATATCTCTCATTTAGTTTTAATTCCATTAATATGACATAGAAATGAATGTAGCGTTCATGCGTACGTACGACTTACCGTCTCCATGAACGGTGCATTTAATTTCATACCTCTAAATGATTATGTAATAGAATAAATTCATGAATATACTAGATATATATGATATATATGGAATCTAAATCATGAATATCATTCTTGAGATAATGGATATTTGACTACGTGAACAACTTGTAAATATAAGAAGTTCACATTTGACTCAAGTACCAAATATTGACGAAATGATTGTTATTAACATAAATGTTACATAGTGTTCATAACATGGTAATAAGTGATATATAAGGAATAATGAACTTGAAAATAGTACTTATACAAGTAGAAATTAACTCAAGTTTATTATTCAGGACATTAAAAAACGATCGAGTCAAGTCAGACCCGAGGTATGAGACTTTGTCTAAATCTCCTTCCATTGAGGCATAATTTGTTTTATACATAACCGTCATTTATACAGTGTATAAATTCCTTTTACTTTTATGTTTATCCAAAAGAATATTTTTTATATGAAGGGTTTTTCTAAATGACAAAAGAGAATGTTTTTGGCATACGTATGCGGCGACAATGACTTCTCTGCCGCCGTGACCATTATTTGACTTTCGGCTTCCTCTACAAGCCATACCTATTTTTTCAATTAAAAAATAAATACCATGTAAAGACCCAAAGCTTTAAATACATGAACATGACATTACTTTTGCGGAATACTTAATACATAACAAAAAAAGACACACAAGGACTGTAATAGTTTAGTGTCTTTGGAAACGTGGAACATAATCTTTTAATCGTGGTGAAAGATCTTCAACATCTCCCATAAAGATCTTCCCCCTTTTTTTCATACCAAAAACCACTCTTTATATCCTGGGGAAAATAAAACATAAAAATGGTGAGTTCAAATTCTCATTAAGGGTATGTACGGTTAAAATTAAACATACCATATACATTTGAAATAAAAAACATGAACAAAATGTTTAAACATCAAAAGCTTGAGCAATGAAATAAAACATGGAAGTACATAAGTCATAGATCATAAAGAAACATTAAGAATGAAAAAATAGAATGGGAATAAAACATGTAATTGTGGAAAGCATTAATCACCTGATATGATTTCCATATTAGCCAAGGCATTGCTGCCAAGACCATCTTAGTGGACAAAGTCCCTTTCTGAATCGAGTTCACTCCTCGTTCCAGTCTTGTATTACTGAACCGGTTTAACTTTCCATTCCAGCCATGTCTATCTCATGAGATATAAATCTTTACCCAATGCATTGTATGGAGATATAGGTCACACCCATCTCATAATGAAATCATTCTTTCTTTGAAACAAAATAAACATACATCCTTCATAATAACCCAACGAATAAAATGGGTGTCATAAACATAATCCCATCATCACATAATCCATATAAAAGAAATGAATATAATTTCATAATAAGAAAAGTTAAACCATTTAAATCATAGAGACATTAAACTTGAAACATAAACATATCAAATAATTTCATCTTAGATGTAAAGTAGTTTTGATAAAACATTTGAAATGAATTCTTGAGGAAAATATACATTCTTCGTCAAAATCATTTTCTTTTCAAAAAAATTACATGCACTATTAAAATAAAAGTATTTTGTTGAAATAGTCATAAAATCATGTATAGTACGCTTCATGAAAATCAGGTGTTATGAAACCGTAAAAATCCGTCCACGCCGTATAAGTTAAAAATAACATTCTCCTCGTACTTTTGTCGGAAAAGTCAAAAAATTACCTCGTAACATAAACAAAAGAATGATTCCTTACATAACATGAAGTAAAAGTAAAAAAATGGGTAAAAGGACATTAAACATACATGAAAAAAGTTTTATAAAACTTGGACTTGGATGATATAAATAACCCCAATAAATACTTACGAATAAGAAATTTCGGATAAAAATGAGATTTGCAAAATTATCCTCTACCTTAGGTCCGATATGCTTTGTATGGTTCCAAACCTCTTGTATAATGATTTAAATAATTTCATTAACTTATGACATAATCATATTCATTGTTATTATATCATATATGTTTCACTTATGACTTTATATTACCCATTCATTTGTAAATTCCATGTTAAAGTAGGGTTTTCGGTAAAATCATTTCATTTATCATAGGTGTTTCGACTTTTCATTTCTTGATATTATTACTTATATCCTTATTTACATAATTCCAGATTGTAAAACATGATTTATATATAATATATATTCATCATATACATATATATTATAGATCGATAAAAGGAATGAAATACAACGTTCATGGAGACGGTAGGCCGTACGTACGCATGAATGTTGTTTTCGTTTCCTTATTGAATTGAATGAAACTAAATAGATGACATACACATATATATATATAAATCTAGTAGAATTATTATTTCATATATTTCATTATTATTCATTATATAAACATTATGATCATTCATGTATGGTTAATCATTGAGAATGAATCTCATCGCGTCGTGGAGACGGTAGTCCGTACGTACGCACGAGCGATGATATCGTTCCCATAATTATAGAATTGGAGTGGATGGTATAATATATAATAATCAGTATGATGTTATAATAACCACATATAGTTATTCTTTACACCATTATACCCATCCATGTAAGGTGTTGGTGGAAAAACAGATTACACCAAGGCGTGGAGACGGTATTCCGTACGTACGCACGCGCGGTGATTTTGGTTTCTGTGGGATGGATAGAAGGTGAAATATGGTTGTTTCATATATATAATAACATATCAGTATATGATGGATACTTATGTTATTATTTCATAATGAAAAAACTAAATAAGAAGAATTTTAAGAAGAAATAAAATTGAATGAATCGGTAACAGATATTATCTCTTCTTTGACACGCCTCTTTGAATCCTACACTTAGGGTACTAAAATTGGTCTTTGAAGAATTCCAGGACCTATAGTATGTTTCTATGGAGGTTTAGAAGAGAAATTTGCAGGGGTTGGAAGAGATTTAATGCTCAATGTGGTGTGAGGAAGAGAGGGAGGAGGTGCCCATTTATATGGGAGGAGAGGGGCACCTTTGGAAAAACTAAAAATATTATTTTATTACAAAGTCAAATTCGGTTTTAAATAGCTCAAAATTGATTAATTTCGAAGATAAGGTGGGTATGGGTAGAAATAATCTAATCCAATAGAATTTATACAATTTTAGGTACCTATTTTAACCTTAACATTTAGATTTAACTTTAAGATATATAATTTTACTTTTACCGATTCTTTTTGTGTTCTTACACTATAAGGATAATAAACTAACTATAAAAAGACAAACGGACCCCAAGTTGTTTATTATTAATATATATAACCTTATCTAAGTCATTTGGCCAATAATTAGATTTTTAGGAATATAATACAATTAATAATATAATATTTGTTTTAAAAACTATTTTATGTCAATCTTAACACTATTTGTTAATTGATTTTTGTAAAAATCTTAACAGAATGATTAGTTCAAAAACAGTTAATTAAATAAACCCTAACATGTAATATTAACATATAAAATTATTTGAATTCATAAAAAGTCTCAAATTACATTTATTTGGGTATTTATAACATCAATTATGTCAATATTTAATTAATAAGATAATTACTTCATCATCATTGTGTCATAAATAAATTAACTTATTTAAAGTATATAAATTAAAAATAAAATATAATTATGTAGGCAATATTTTTATCTTTCTAATAAATATTTATAGTAGAATTTATATTATGTATAACCCTATATTAAAAATGATTTACTTATTAAAATTTGATTTTAACTATTTTAACCCTTCTTTAAATAAATTAATAATAAATGTCCAAATCAAATCCATGTGGGGCTAAATGGTCATATTTTATTCCTAAGGTTGTTTTTGGTAGAATTACACATATCCAATAGAATTAGGACATGTGTTAGGGTAATAATAATATCATTTTAACCCTTAACTAACCTATTTACTTTTAACCGTGGAAAATAAAAGTAAAAAGTTACTTTTCACCAAAAATTATGTTCATCTCATTGAACCACATTTTATTTACTGACAACAACTGTCTCTCTCGGATTTTTTAAATTCATTTCACAAAAGCGGTAATATTAAGTTTTATGTAAATTTGAAAATTCTCCTATGAGGTGGGTAAAAGACGGTCAAAAGTTCAATAAAATTTTTATATATCTAAATTTATTATAAAATGACTCCAATGAATTACTTTTAACTTATATAGGTATTATGTATTAATTTTGACCTAAAATAATTTAAATAAAATAAATAATTATTTAAATAAAAAGTCGGTTTTTAAATAGTAACTCAGTGTTTTCACTATTAATCAAAAATTGAATGTTTTCAGAATAATACCAAAATTTCACCCTAGACTAATTTCGATATTACGAATCCAAAAATGAAGTCCATTTTCAAAAATAATATTTATTAAATTTCAAAAAGTGGGTATTACTATTCAGAACGTGTAGTTTTAATAATATTTTAATAGCATATCATTGTTTAGCGAAACTCGATATTGCGTACAACACATGCTATCGTGGATGGTCGCGCTTGCGTATATTACAAGCCAAGTTAGGGATGTGTGTTGTGCAAGATCCTTTTGGTGTATCGTACAACACAAGACATTAATGAAATTAAAAATAATATATTTCGTAAAATCTTGGGGTGTTACATTTTACCCCCCTTAAAAGGAATTTCGCCCTCGAAATTCATCGGGGTTCTAAATTGTTTACTACTTGAAAGTTTCTTTAATAGAAGCCCACATTCTAAAAAGGAATACCAAAACCTGGATTTAAAAAACTAATGTATGAAACGTAACGGTTACCCAAATTAACTAATCACTTGGTTTCCACATATGAGAACATAGGAGAAAATATGGATATGGAAGATAAATTTAACCGTCATGTTCTGATGGAGAGTGGTAGAGAACATGGCTATGAGAAAGCCAAAAATCATAAAGCCATAGATTTATGACGATCTAGGGTACCATCTGATTTATCGGATATAAGGGCACTAGGACAACATTTTTGGTTTTCAAGATCATTTCCCTAAAGATGAAGAATTTGAATTAGAATAAATACTTACTTTATTTTGGTACAATCTCACAGTTGTTCGTGCCTTGAACAATTTCCACTTCATCTTTTAAAGAAATGAAGTTGAATTTGATATTCATGAAGTGTTAGCAGATCGTGTTATAGAATGACGAGTCATTCCATCTGTCTCAAAAAAAAAAGGTTAGGAAAAGTTATTAAATATAAATAATTCGATTTATAGTTCCTAAAATGGACTTATACTTCATATATCATTCTAATTAATATAATAAAACTAGTTTCTACTAAACAGGTTCTTCCTGTAGGCCAGTGGTAGGCAATAAAGGCCAGTCGCACTTCATTTGTGGGTTCGATTCCCACAGCCTTGTCCGACGCAATGGGATGTCGCTCATCTTGCAGGTTGTCCTTTTTCTAAAACTACATTACTATAACATCCCATCAATAATATCAAAAAAAGTTCTATCCTTAAACAATACTAACTTATCTCCAATATAATCCTTTCCAATCTTTAGGGTTATCCAAAATACTGTTGTCCAATCTCATATTACAGTAAAAATGATTACCAAAGAGTTCTTATAACAAGCATGTTAATACCATCGTTGATCCCCATATATCATGATATATTTTTTGTTGGTCACATTCCAAACATTCTAAGGCCTTAATCATGTATTCTCATGAAAAATGAATACCCATTAAATCTTAGTGAAAACATGAGTGCTATCAAAAGTTTACTCTTTTCACATACCAAAACCTCAAACCATGATATAACTATTTCTTTATATCAGTCATGATCTTATGAATACTGTCAAACATTTTGTTTTCTCCATATCCCTTCATTATGCGCATATCATCTTTTTTCCAAAAATATCTCAATCACTTTCCATGGTTACTTGTACTGTAATATTATTGAAAACCACAATAGACCAATACATAAATATACTAATATTCCAGGATACTATATACAACATTATTTTGGAATCCCATTAAATAAACACGTAATCATTCCACCACATTATTGTCATATTCAACATCGCCAATGGTGATCTCATGTGACTTCCCTTTATCCTTTTCCTTAAGTGGTTTCTCAAGTCGATCATCACTAACCCTTGGATTAGGGCATTTATTAGCATAATTCCCCATTTCCTTGCACTTGAAGAATTGAAGTGTTGGTGGTGCGTTCTCTGCAGTCTTTCCTTTATTCACATCATTAGAAACCCTTTTTCTATTACTTCAACTCTCAACTACTCGATGACCTTCTTTTCCACTCTTAAAACATTTATAGTCCCTTAAACCAATATCCAACATTCTTCATTCCACACTTTGAGCATAAGGAAACATTCATCTTCATTTCACCATTATTCTAAGATTTCTCCTTGAACTCCATCATTCATTTCTTGTCAAAACTATGAGATGGATAAGTAACACCAACTTATATTTCTACCTAGATAGCACAACGCACAATTTCTTCATAGCTACTGGAGTCTCTTATATCTAATGCCCTTCGATGAATTGGTTTAAATCCACTGAATAAACGATCAACTTTACGTTCAGGTTGGATGATAAAGCCAGATGCATACCTTGCAAGCCTTGTAAAATTCGCTTCATATACACCAACTGATTCATCATCCTTTTGCTTTAGATCAAGAAACTCCTTCTCTGTATTTGTTCGAAGAATACGAGAGAAGTACTTATTGAAATATATGTTCTTGAACTCGTCCCATTCCATGGACTGAATTTCATCACTTGGCCTCGTATTATTGATAATATTCCACCACTGATCAGCTTCACCTTCCAAAAGATATACTACTACGATGAATTTATCATGTTTAGAACATTAAAGAACTAAAAATATCTTTTCAGTGGTACTGATCCATTTTTCAGCAACAAGTGGATCAGAAGACCCACTGAAAGAAGGTGGACGTTTCCTCATTAAGGACTCAATAGAATATTGTTCCCTTCTCTGCTCATTTGGAAGTCCAGAATGATTCATAGATTGTGTAAGTATATCAATAAGATTTTGCACTCCATCTCCCATAACATTTGTTTGTTCATGAGGACAATCATTGCATTGTCCATTGCATTGATCAACACAGTTACTTCGGGTTCCATCCATCGTCTAAAACCCAAAAAGAATAGTGTGAGAGGCAAAAATCATGCTAGGGAAAACAACATAATAAAGGAAGAGTACCATCAATATCTGACATCTTAGGATTAATTCTAAGATAATTACTGTAATTCCAGGACTATAACCTATACTTATACTTAACCTTAGGGACATCCCTAGACATACTATAGAAATATCTCTAGGGATCTCACTAAAGTTCTCACATCCTAGTTTCCAAAGGTTGATTAAAACCTTTCCTCTGATACCAATTGTAGAGACTCGAAGCATGACGTACATGAACATTACATTACTTTTGTGGAATACTTAATATATAAAAAAAACAGACACATAAGGACCGTAATAGTTTAGTGTCTTTGGAAACTTGGAACGTAATCTTCTAATCGTGGTGAAAGATCTTCAACATCTCCCATAAAGATCATCCCCCATTTTTTCTTACCTAAAACCACTCTTTAAATCCTGGGGAAAAGAAAACCTATAATGGGTGTGCTCAAATGCTCAGTAAGGGTAAGTATGGAAAAAATAAAACATACCATATACATTTGAACTTAAAAACATGAACATAATGTTTAAACATCAAAAGCTTGAGCAATGACATAAAACATGGAAGTACGTAAGACATAGATCATAAAGAATAATTAAGAATGATAAAATAGCATGGGAATAAAACATGTAATTTTGGAAACCATTAAGCACATGATATGATTTCTATATTAGCCATGGAATTGCTGCCAAGACCATCTTAGTGGACAAAGTCCCTTTCTGAATCGAGTTCACTCCTCGTTCCAGTCCTGTATTACTGAACCAGTTTAACTTGCCATTCCAGTCATGCCTATCTCATGAGATATAAATCTTTACCCAATGAATTCTAGGGAGATATAGGTCCCACCCATCTCATAATGAAATTATTCTTACTTGTGCCACAAAATAAACATACATCATTCATAATAACCCAACGAATAAAATGGTTTTCATAAACCTAATCCCACAATCACATAATCCATATAAAATAAATGGATATCATTTCATAATAAGAAAAGTGAAACCATGTAAATCATAGAGACATTAAACATTAAACATAGACATATCAAATTATGTCATCTTAGATGGAAAATGGTTTTGATAAAACATTTGAAATGAATTCTTGATTAAAATATCCTTTCTTTATCAAAATCATTTTATTTTCAAAAAAATGCCATGCACTTTTAAAATAAAAGTATTTTATTGAAATAGTCCTAAAAACATGTAGAGTATGCTTCATGAAAAATAGGCGTTATGAAACCGTAAAAGTCATTTCACGCCGTATATGTTAAAAATAACATTATCCTCGTACTCTTATCAGAAAAGTCAAAAAAGTACCTCGTAACGTAAAAAAAAGAATGATTCCTTAAATAAAATGTGGTAGAACTCAAAAATCGGTAAAAATGACTTTCAAAATACATGAAAACACTTTTATAAAACATGTACTTGGATGATATAAATAACCCCAGTAAATACATACGAATAAGCAATATAGGATAAAAATGAGATTTGAAAAATTATCCCTTAACTTAGGTTCGATATGCTTCGTATGTTTCCGACCCTCCTGTATAATGATTTAAATAATGTCATTGAATTATTAAATAAGAATATTCATTGTTATTATATCATATATGATTCACTTATGAATTTATATTACCCATTCTTTTGTAAATTCAATGTTAAAGTAGCGTTTTGGGTAAAATCATTTCATTTATCGTATGTGTTTCGACATGTAGTTTCTTGATATTATTACTTATATCCTGATTTAAATAATTCCAGAATGTAAAATATGATTTATATATTATATATATTCATCATATACATATATATTATAGATTGATAAAAGGAATGAAATACACCGTTCATGGAGACGGTAGGTTGTACGTATGCATGAACGATGTTTTCGTTTCCTTATTGAATTGAATGGAACTAAATACGTGACATACATATATATATACCTAAATCCAGTAGAATTATTATTTCATATATTTCATTATTATTCATTATATAAACTTTATGATCATTCATATATGGTTAATCATGGAGAATGAATCTCATCGCGTCGTGGAGACGGTAGTACGTACGTACGCACGAGCAATGATATCGTTCTTATAATTATAGAATTGGAGTGGATGGTGTAATATACCATAATCAGTATGATTTTATAATAACCATATATATTTATTCCCTACACCATTATAACCATCCATGTAAGGTGTTGGTGGAAAAACAGATTACACCACGGCGTGGAGACAGTATTCCGTACGTACACACGCGCGGTGATTTTGTTTTTCATAGGATGGATAGAAGGGGAAATAGGGTTGTTTCATATTTATTATAACATATCATTATATGAGGGATACTGATATTATTACTTCATAATGAAACAACTAAATAAGAAGAAGTTGAAGAAGAAAGAAAATTGAATGAATCGGTAACAGATATTACCTCTTCTTTGACACGCCACTTTGAATCCTCCACTTAGGCTACTAAAATTCGTCATTGAAGAATTCCAGGTCCTCTAGGATGTTTCTAGGAAAGTTGAGAAGAGAAATATTCAGGGTTTGGCTGAGAATTAAGTCTCAAAGTGGTGTGAGGAAGAGAGGGATGATGTGCCCATTTATAAGGGAGGAGAGGGGCACCTTTGGAAAAACTAAAAATATTATTTTATTACAAAGTCATATTCAGTTTTAAATAGCTCCAAATTGATTTATTTCTAAGCAAAGGAAGGGATGGGTAGAAATAATATCATCCAATAGAATTTACACAAGTTTAGGTTCCTATTTTAACCTTATCATTTAGATGTAACTTTAAGTTAGATAATTTTAATTTTAATGTGTCTTTTTGTGTTCTTACAATATAAGGATAATAGACATACTATGAAAAGCCAAACGAACCCCAAGTTGTTTATTATTAATATATATAACCTTATCTAAGTCATTTGGAAGAACCTTATATTTTTATGAATATAATAACAATTAATAATATAATATTTGTTTTTAAAACTATTTTATGTCAATTTTGACACTATTTGGTAATTGATTTTTGTGAAAATCATAACAGAATGATTAGTTTGAAAAATGTTAATTAAATCAACACTAACAAGTCATATTAAAAATGAAAAGAATTTTAATTCATAAAAAGTCTCAAATTACATTTATTTGGGTATTTATAACATCAATTATGTCGATATTTCATTAATAAGATAATTACTACATCATCATTGTGTCATAAATAAATTAACTAATATAAAGTCTAAAAATTAAAAATAAAATATTATTATGTAGGAAATATTTTTATCTTTCTAATTAATATTTATAGTCCAATTTATCGTATGTATAACCCTATATTAAAAATGATTTACTTATTAAACATTGAATTTAACTATTTTAACCATTCTTTAAATAAATTAATAATAAATGTCCTAATCTAATCCATGTGGGCCTAAATGGTCATATTTTTTATATCTAAATTTATTATAAAATCACTCCAACGAATTACATTGAACTTATATAGGTATTATGTATCAATTTTGACCTAAAATAAATTTAAATAAAATAAATAATTATTTAAATAAAAAGTTGGGTTTTAAATAGTAACTCAATGTTTTCACTATGAATAAAAAATTGAATGTTTTTAGAAAAATACCAAAATTTCACCCTAGGCTAATTTTGATATTCCGAATCCAAAAATGAATTCCATTTTCAAAAATAAAATTTATAAAATTTCAAAAAGTGGGTATTACTATTTATAATGGCTAGTTTTAATCATATTTTAATAGCATATCGTTGTTTAGAGAAACTCGATATTGCGTACAACACACGCTATCGTGGAAAGTCGTGTTTGCGTGTATTGAAAGCCAAGTCAGGGATGCGTGTTGTGCAAGCTCCTTTTGCTTTATCATACAACACAAGACATTAATGAAATAAAAAAAAATATTTTTCATAAAATCTTTGGGTGTTACATGACATGTTTTACATTTCGTTTATTTTGGTATTGAAAATGGTTTTCATAATGTGTTTATTATATCAATGTGTTGTATTGATATCTTGTGATTGAAATGTGGAAATGTTATGTCTCCTTTATGCATGTTTTATGTGATACGATTATGTTATGGTTCTTGGGAATTGTTACGAAGACGGGTGGTTCCATGATAAACTAAGGGCGGGTGAGCCCGATATAGCTCTCCAATGCATTGGGTAATGCGAAGGGGTTAAACGTTATGTTTTCTCTGAAGAGATTTATGGAATATATAGGTATGGGTATTCCAAACGTAACCAAGAGGGTTACTCTCTATATAACAATGTTATCAATGCCTCAAGTTAGCTTTATATCTTATGATTTCTATGTTTTATTCGCGATTTGATGAGGTTATTTAACGTGCGTATGTGTTATGAGTAAAGTATGATTTCATTTATTCCTATGTATACATGTACTCATGTTTCCTTTCCATATTTTTATATCCCTTACTATGCTTTTTATGCTAATCCCATGTTTTTGAAATTTTTATCACATGTCAAGGGAAAGGTACATGATGTGATGATAGTGTAAAGGAAGTGTCAAGAAAGATTCCATGTTTTATTTTAAATATGTTTCTGTTGATGGGAAAAATTATTACTATCTTTTATGTAACCTCTTTGTTTAAATGTGGAATGTAATGCATGTTTTATGATCTAATTCTCTAAAACTATAAACCTGAAAAGATCCTCAACATGTATTCATGAAGTAACTCAAGATTAAGTAATGTTTAAGGCTGGGGCCTTATACTTTTCTTTTACTCAATTCATTGGAAGGTCACACCCTTTTACACCCTAACCAATAATGGTGCAAAACAATCAATTAATTCTCCAAATACGAAAAACATTATACTCTCATGAACAAACCACCACTTGTGAAACCAAACCTAATTGCATGACAGGAGCTCGAAATTCTATTTAAGTGCTGAGCTCAATCAAAAATGAGGAGGATTATGCTGCTATTTTTTGAAATTTGGGCACCCTGAGCACTATGTGAATGTTTCTTCAAGAGATGATATTTCATCCACTTATTCAACTGTTGCCCTAGTCACCATTGGTTCCCAATCTAAAACATGGGATCCCTTTTTTCCTTTTCCATATTTTGACATTATAATCTTGAAAAAGATATTGTACGAAACATTCCAAGCCACTAATAACCTAGTGTGCAATACCATTTTCCATAAACACTTTTCACAATATTCCGATTTTCAGCCCCAAAATTTTTGCAAACACTGGAAAACAATTCCAACTTATATATGCTATGTACTATACCACATATAGATCATCCATTCATTTTTTGTGATTATTCTATCAAAAATGGATTTTCAACCACATCACTTGAACCCAAAAAACATCATGGATTCCATTTTTTTAAGCAAACTTATCTTAGAAACCCATGTTGTAAATAAATAATAGATCGAGGCCCACTCTGTCAAAAAACACAAATAACACAAAAATTATTCAATAATGTCTTGATATATTTTTTTACCAACACTATCAATCATTCTCTCCTCGGATAATTTTTCCACTTCAGTTTTCCCCAATCATACTCCTATTCTCCCTTGTAATGTTGGAAATTACATGACCACTATCAAAATAGGTTGATCTTGTGTGGTCAAAGATTCTAATTTTGATATTATTTTCCTTCATTCCTCATTGGTGTCTCTGGTTTAGAGAATTTATTAATCATTTTTATTGGTAGTTTGTCGGGAAAAAAATCCCATGGTATTTTAAAAATTATTTAATTATGTGAAATACTACGTTATTTCTATAATATATAATTTACATTAATAAATAAAATAATGGTGTCGATAAATAATGTGTCATATTACTCTAGAGATCAACTGGGAAGTAAAGGTGTTGGGGCCTAGCTTGTGGCTACTCAAAGGTTGATCCAACACTTGTAAAATAATGAACTACCTCGGGTTTAATGAAAATATGATTTAGAATGATTTGATGCCATATGTTTTTTCTTATGATTTATTCAAATTTCTAAATGGGTAAGATTGTTATTGAAATCTATAATGATGATTTTATATCAATGAGTGTGAAAACTGGAATGTAAATGGATTAATATATAATTTAATGAATGAATGGGAAATTGAAAGACAAATGGTAATTGGTATAATTAACCATTGTGATTTTTGATATGATGTTATGTTATAGTTTTAATTTAATTAAGTATTTTTTTATATTGTATGATAAACATCTAATATAATGGACATGATCTAGTTATAACGAAAATATTATATAATGTTCTTGGTCAGGTTGTGCTAAAATACTTATTCAATGGTCTCATACCAATTATTCAATAATGGTTATGTGTATAACAATAGTAATTCAATAATGTTTATAGGGACCATCCATGTTATGATGAAATTACTATACAGATGTATTTTATTGGTTATGGGATTACTCAATGGACATCTAGATATACTTGGAATGGTTGTGTTGGATTGTCATATGTAGTCTAGAATGATTTTTAATTTGATTCTTTGATGTAATGTATTAATTGAATAATTAATAAACCTATTTATCAATTTTAGGGAAACACTTATTATCAGATTGGTTTTATATACATGGTGTTTTCAACATAAAATGTTTTAATCAATCCATTTTCAGTCATATATTTATAACTCAAGAATATTACATGGGATCATGTTTGAATAAGTGAACTACATGTCGTAGTTGACAGTTGCTTACTAGATGGGTTAGAGCTTCGAGACTTGACTGATATGGGGCTCACTATTAGGGTCATTTGAGCTTACTAAGTTATCATATTCTTTTGTTTTTATTATATTCATTTTGATATTTGTATACATTAAATCCTGACATTACTTGGTTTATTTTTTGATAAACATGTTTCAGTGTTTTCCTTATAGTCGTATGCAATACAGATTCCATTATTTCTATAACATTGACAGTTGTTATTTTTTTTTACATTTAATATTTTTACTATTTGATATAGTCTTCCCAATATGTTATTTACACCCCCACTACTCGTAGACATCATCTATAATATAAAGAGATTCTAAAAATGTCCATTAGGAAACATGGCTTTTCTATTTGGTAGAGTCTCAGATCGAGTGACGTAATAAATTTGATAGGTTTTTGGTTATGTTTATTGATGGAAAATTAATATATTTAAAAAATTAATTAGGATGAGGAGAAACAAAAAAATACAATATTTTATGTTAAAACAAAAGGAAAAAAATACTCTTTTTTGAAAATTTACATTCTTTAAAAAAATTCTTTTCATTAATATAATATTTTATAAAGATGGAATAAATTTTGACCATAATAAAACAAAACTTATTAATGAGTGTCCAAGACCAACATATTTCACAAAACAAATTTAAATGTTTTTGGATTACCACATTACTATCATTAATTTATTGAATTGTTTTCACTATTTTCTTGGAAAAGCACGAAATTAACTCAAATGGTAGTAAAATTCAAGTGGATAAAAGTATATCATGGTTATTTCTAGGAAATAAATATAATAATGTTGAATTATTCGGTTTTTTACTCACTCTCTATAGTTTGTGAATTTTTTATCTATAGTTTAGCTTTATTGAAATATTTTTGTTGCATTCTGATGTGGAATCATTATTTAATTTCATATACATCAAGGAAACTAAAACATAATGAGTTAAATATTAATGAAAAAATATATTGAATAATCTTATGTGGTTTTACCATAAAATATTTGAGGAATCATATATATCAGTACACATGTGAGATATATATTTCTCATTAATGTTTGATGTTTATACCAACTATGAATCAATTGAACATGAGAAAGTGGATATGGTATGAAATAATTATGAATTACAACCACATGACTCATTATTATATTTTATAATATAATAATGTAGTTTAGGATTTGAGATATAAAAATATTTCTACACTAACAAAGTTATAGTTATAACATGTATCTTTGGTTAATGATTTAATAAGTCTCTTCCTAGAATGTTGTTGTTGCAAATACCTTCTATTTTCTATTTTAGGTGTTAGTAAAGTATTTTATGATACAAAAACTTAAGAATCTTCAACGGATGACCATAAATAATAGTAAATATCATAACTGGTTAATATGGGTATGTTTCATGAATTTTATGTTGACAAATAATTTATTTTGGTACTTGAGAAGAGATTTAGTGTGCCTTGTGATTATTTATTTAAGAGATAAATTTTTAATGATTCATATTTTTTCCCATTTTTCACTTGTCACAGATTCACTATGATATAGCGTGACCATTAGTAGTACTACTATATGGATTTAATTAAAGGATATATTCTTTACTTTGGGGTAATATTCCTTCATTACCAATATATTCATGAAAAATAATAATTAGATAAAGGGTTTGTTAAAACTTTTCAATTACAAGAGTGTAAATGTGACAACATATATATTCATCTCATAATCAAGAAATCCTGATATAATAATTTTATATGTTTTATTATTTATTTAATGACTAAATCTTTTCAATTTAGTACCATTATATATATTATGTCATTGATCAAGATTCTAAAATATATATATAAGAGATATTCAGGTTATATAGTGTTTCATTATCAACTATATTTCATCATTATCTCATATTATATTTTATTTTTTGGAATGGTCTTTAGAAATTATTGTGTTATGAATTAAATTTTATTACATATTTTCATCATAAATCTATTGTAATGTATGAATGAATAATTTAGACCTAGTATCAAGTGATTCTTGCTAGTTTAATTTATTACTATGTATGTTTAGATCACCTTTATTAATTATTTGAGTTTTATTATAAAAAAAGTATTCATTATAGTATACAGAATGAAAATTTTTAAGCATTATATAAATAGAAATGTTCCAATATTTATTCTTGGGAAGAAATTGGATAAAGTAATTCAAATGTACCAGAATTGGTTAAAGAAATGGGTGAGAAGGTGAAATTGGTTAGAAATGTTTTAAGAAGGTTCATTTTGAAACTAAATTTTATGTGGATAATTAGAAGAAATATAGTTATCTAGAGGTAAGTGATCAAGTTGTTTTTAATATATCTCATTGAAATTTTTTGACATGTTTTGGTTAAAATAAGAAATTATTTCCATGGTTCTTTGGGACATATAAAATTCAGGGTAAATTTACATGTTACTTTTTTATTAGTATTTCTACAAGTTTATCATAGGTACACAACCTTTTCCATGTTGCGATGTTATAGAAATATGTTCCATATCAATCTCATATATTGATATATGTAGTTGTTTTTTAGAAGAAAAATTTAATTATGTGGATCAAATAATATAGATACTTGACCATAGAAATAAATTCTTATAGAATAATGGGAATCACCTTGTTATGATTTTGTAGAAAATCCATATGGTTTGAAAATCAACATGGGAATTAGAAAATGGTATAATATAATGGTATCCCATGTTCGTTAATAAGTTAATAATATTGAAATTATTAAATTTAAAAAATCAGGGAATAATGTAACCACACAAGTAATGATACAATAAATCATTTTTATATTTTTAGAATTTATGAATTAGATAGGTGTATTATGTAATTATTAAATTAAAAATGATGTATTTCACTAAACAAATTTACAAGGTTTTATATAAAAATTTAATTGTCAAATTATAGAATTTTAATTTTAAAATTTATTTTAATTTTAAAATCAAAATGTCCAAATGATCTTATAATAAATGTTATATAATATTTTTTAAAATATTATTTAGTACTTAGTGAAAATTTATGATTTTGATATAAAAATATTAATTCATATTATGTATTATTATGGTTGGATTTTATTTCTGATATTTTATAAAATTTTATTATTTATTTTTTATATAAAATAATATGTTGTACTTTAAAATTAATTGTATCATTTTAGTTAGTATAAAAATATTTTTACATTAAAAAACATATTTGAAAAAAACTAGTTTTCATTGACTTTTTTCTCATTTAATTTAATATTAAATTCCTAGAATAATGCATATTATATATTTAAAAAGGGATTCTATATTTTTAATTATTGGGTCTATAATTAGTAAATTGGTCAATTTATTTTTATCATAATAAATAGGTACCCTAGTATTTTTTCATATGATGGTAAAGTGTTAATCGAGTAATTAAAGTTAAAAAAAATTAATTATATGGAAAATACAACAGACATAACACATGAATATAATTTTTTTTGAAAAATATATCCCATCCATAGTCGACTAATGTTATAACATATTATTTTTTTTACATTTTGATGTGATTATCACCTTTTTACTAATTTATTCAATGAAAAGTCAATGCATTCACCATATTATTAATAATAAATAAAACATTTTTTACATTGAAAGGGAAAAAAATATGTTTAGTTTTAAATTTTTTCAAAAATAGAAACTATTTATCTTCGTCATGGTAATTTATTATAACATTTAATTTAAACAATAATATCCTTAAATTTGTACCCAAATATGATGGAAAAATTATTCAATTAATAAAAAAAAATGACTGAACTTTAAAATACTACATCAAATATAATATGATATAATTAATGAGATCCATTAATTTTAAATATTAATATAAATATTTTGGGTTGTAATAAAATAATAGGTTCAAATTTCATTTCTATAATTGATTTTATTTAAGAAAAGTTATATAAAATTTCTTAAAAGTGGAAATAATATTATTTTTTTAATATTGGATTGTTATTAAATGATATAAAATTACTAAAACCATTATATTATATAAATAAATTTGTATATGATTTAAACTTATCATCCATGGTCCATTTATGGGCTTGTGTTCACTTATAGTTACTATCCTGACCATCAAAGATGAAAACCCAGTCATTTCAGGATCTTTGTGGAAGGGGTTAATTAGTTGTTAAAACCAAAATATAAGGGTAATAACATAGTCAAAATATGTCTAATTATTACTTTCTTAAAATATATACACCCATAATCATATTTTATTTGTACATAATTAATTTAGAGTCATTTTGAATTAAATATTAATTTATATTAATATAATATTTTGAGAAATTATAGGAGTAATACTTCCTCAAAATGAATATTTATTTTAAAAAAGAGACACTTTTAAAGTTATGTGAGAATCCAAATAATACATCTTCAAATAGAGAAACATGCCACAACCAAATAATTACAAAATCTCTTACACATATTAACCACAATGAATCAGTCCCCATAAGATATCATGAATCCATTAAAAAAAGTTTACGTCTTTAAGAAGAATTATCCTTACATAGTTTCCAATGTATAGTATTTACCTTCATTTATGGGTCATCTATGAAGATTAATTCGACACAATAACACTTTTTCTGCATGTCTTAATTAAATAATTAACAATAATATTCTTATAATTTAATATTATCGTAAAAAAATTCTTTCATGTTGAACAACACCCACTACTCTACTCTGGTGACCACGAGAAGTAATCTATCAAATACATTGATGCCAACTTCTCGAGAGGGGGGGGGGGTTTCAATAAGGAATTATCAATTTATCAAACATAAAAATTCATTTTTTGGAAATATCAACCTAAATCACTTCCTCACATCTCTTTTTATATCTTATAGGCATTGTTTTGATTATAAAACAAACAAGGAAATATGATTTGTGTAAACTTTAATAGAATGTATAATGAAGTGGAATCAATCTTATATAACTGTTTTTGTATTATTTATTCATCCAATACCAAAAAAATATTCCTTAATATATTTATTTAATAAAAATATTTTTTCTTATAATATTAGGTGTTGTTGTGTGAATTTCCAAACCAGTATTGATCTCATTTTCCCTCCAATGTGAAAAAACATCATTGGTTTATAAGGTTTACTATAGCCCTATGATTCATTTTCTTTATTCAACATTTCTCATGGACTCTTATAATTATTTAATTATTGTACATATATGGTATTGATGATGTATTTATAATTTCTAAATGTGAATGTATCAATTACATTCTTACATTTCTATTCGCTGGAAAATGATAACATCATTTGTGTGTATGTGTGGACTTCCTTCTACTCGATGTGATGAAAATTTTTGACATTACCACATAACATGGAAGATATAAATAAGAATGTATAATGAAAAAAATTGTTATATATAATAAAATATTTTTTTAAAATATTAAAAAAATATTTCATCATTAGGTAATGATCATTGAAACGTGGAAACATTACATATGTATACACACAACCTATCATATCCATTATTATAATGTACTTTTTTTAAAATATATTATAATGGCCCAGAGCATTTTATTCCATTAAATTGTGGGAAATATTTTGTTTTAGGTGTCCTGGTAATTTAAGGCGACTCATTAAACACATTTCAAAATTTTATGTTTTCCATGTTTCTGAATGGTGCCTCGTGTCAACGGTGTCTTACACTAGTAATGTCACCCTTTTTGTGTCTCACCCTATAATTGTATCACCCTAGCAGTGTCAACATAGTGGTGTCACCCTGGCGCTGTCACCCTGGTGTTGTCACCCTAGTAGTGTGACCTTGGGAATGTCACCCACGCAGTGTCACACTATCGAATTGTCACCATGGTGGTCGTCCGTCTGGTGTTATCTCGCCTAGTGGTTACTCACTACTGGTGGAATGATTTTCATCCTGATAGTTCTTCACTTCCATTGGTGGCTCACTTCTAATTATTTATCATTATTACACTTTCTCAAATTTATAGTCTTCTACAGTGAATTTTGGTGATGTCTCATTCATGGAGGTAGATCTACAGTGAATTCTGGTGGATTATCTATAGTGAATTCTTGCGGAAGATCTAAATTTAAGTATAGTGGTGTTCTATCTTGACGGACTCTCATGAAAAATGTTTCTATATTTATGATGTTTCTCTATTTTAATGCCTTTTACAGAGTTAAATGGATTTTAATATCTCAATTAAAGGTATTGAAGGTGTTTTCAAAAGGGTTAAATTACATTATAAATTTCTCCAATATCAAGAAGATTTTTAATTGTCAAACCACATGGCGTTTTTGAAATCATACTTTAATTCTGATTCCAAATAATATCTAAACCAAATAATCTTAGATCTAGACATTTGAAATCAAATATCCTTCCTTCACTATTTCGTTTTGGCTTTCTCTTGAGAGTGGACGCCCCGAATGCTTATTCCTTATAGTCATGTAACGAGGCCACTACAATTGGTTTGTGTTTACCTATTGAGTTTCATGTTATATTTCCAACCCTATTTTTTGTGAAACAATGATGTGTTTATCATACGTATCAAAATTAGGTTTTTACATTTCTTCTCATTATTTGTATCATGCAGGATGGGTTTATTATTGGTAAATATTGTGAAGATGGTTACATTCGATATTATAAATATTATGAATTAGTTTAAATTGAATTTAATTGGGATGGGAATGAGAATTTTAATGTTATATAATTTTTTGATTTCATTTAATATTATTTTATATTATTATTGTATGGGATTAATGCCTCGATAAAAACCATAAATGTTTGTGGCACAATTATTTTGTAGAAAAATCCTTTGAATTTCAATTTTCTATGATTGAATGGTATAATCATAAATTAATAAATTATTAACCACATATATTCGGTTAATTAAACAGATTCCCTAAGATATTATTACTTTTGTGATAACACCCTTAAATAAACAATTTGAATTGAATAAGTTCCCCCATTGTTTACCTGGAATGTATTAATTTATGATATAAAATGTGATGGGTGGAATTGTTGTGGTTTGTGTGTCTGTGTGATTAATGTAATTTGAAGTAGATATATTTTTTGTTTTGTGGGTTGAGTGGATCACATATAGTATTACAATGGGACTATGATGGGTATGGTTACACTTTGGGTTGTTACGATGGTTATGGCGTGTTTCTGCCAAAATGATGAAATAGAGATATGGCTGTAAATTTGTGATGATGTTGGATTTTGGTTAAGAGAGTAATGGGTTGTCATGTTTTGGTCCTTTATATGCATTTTTTATTTTATTTTTGGAATTAATTCCAGTTTTTTGGGATGTATAAATAAAAAATTAAATATCCATTCTTTTGTAGAATTTGGGAAAATTGTATATTTAAAATGGAATGTGGAATTTGAATCTCTATAAATGAATAATAAAATGATATAATTAAATAAACCAAAGTTATTTTAATATGAGATTATTTTATATTTGTGAAATATGTTAACTAGATAAATGTGGATTATAGTTATAAAGAGACTTTTGGTTGTTGATGTTCTTGGTTTGTGTGATACAAATTTTTTTTGTAGTGCAGGCATTGGATCTTGTGAGTTGAGTTGGTCCATGTTCATAGACCTAAAGTATGGGATTGTTTTATTGAATACTATATGGACATATATTTTGAATAATTAGAATTATATACACATCCCACCCATATTGAGAACTATGTGTCAAATTCCACCATCATCATAGGGGAGGGTGTATTTCAAAAATAACCCAATGGGAGAATGGATTGTTGGATAGAGGTTCTTCTCTACTCCCTATGTCATGTTATTATAGATCAAGATTATTTCAGAAGGTTGTGGTTTTTGGGGAATAGGTGTGTGCAGGCAAGTTTCACATTCCCAGGTGTCTTTAGAATGAGATGCTGTTTTTCTTTCCTAGGGTTCATTGGGATGAGGAACAGGTTGTGTCCCAGGTGTCTATGAGTGGGATTTGATGTTGTCTGTGGACCAGGTGTCTACTATTGAGATGATATTTATTTTTTGGTCAATGTATATATGGGGGTATGTGGTCGTGAGAACCAAGTGTGTGCGAGTTACTTTTGATGTGGTATGTTTATATGAGGAGGGATCACCTTGATGTATTCCATTATGATGTGAGAGCGTATAATTAGTGTTAAAGCGGCGTATTGTACACTGTCATTGTTGTTACTTATTTTATATTACCTGACTTGTTTTATATTGTTAGTGAGAATTGATGAGGATGGTATTGTTAGTATACATGTTTATGTTTTTTCAGTTATTCTACTTTCACAAGTTTCTCTTAGTATATTCTTTTCACAATTTCATGAGAGACATTGGATTTCATATAGAGTATGATTTTTTTATCACATAACATATATATAAACTATTTTCATGTTCTTTGGTGGATTTTCTGGATAATGATGGAAAGTTTAAGTTCAAACCTTTGATGTTTTTGTTGCGTCATTGCATTAGATTTTATTCATTTGGTATTTCAGTAGGAGACATTATATGTATTAGTTTTTATTTATAAAGGCATTTTGAGATGGTTTTGATTTATTTTTCATATTATTTAATTGAGATGTTTTTAGTTGATCCATCTTATCTAATGATCAAGTTTTGTTATAAAATATAATGCCTACCATATTGTGATATTTCTATACGCATGGTGCCAGATTCCAATTTGGTTCTTACTAAAGGTAGGAATCAAGGGGTCATTAACTCCCTTTCATTATTTCAATCCCAGGAGGGGAGCCATTAGTGGGATGGGGTTAAGAATAAATGGTATCAGAGGTGACAATGGATATAAATGGTGGATTTTAGAGTTAGGAATAGAGTAGAATGCATGAGTTGTTATGGAAATAGTGTTAGTTGACCTTGGTTCATGGCATAAGGTAGGAGTAATAGCTATAACATGGGATTTTAGGGTCCTCCATGAACCATTTCATAGACTCCGAGCCTACTGAACAACCAAGTAAGGTGGCACTACATGTAGGGTAGATACTTAGGGGAGATACATGTGTCATGATAACTTGTGTTCTTATTTTAATTGGTTTATTGTGTGAAATGAAAATGAATTAAATGAATCAATAAATTTTATGTGTGTTTCTCCTACATTTATAATGATTTTTATTGGTAACTTATAATTATTGGTTTCTTAATTATTTGTATAACCAAAAAAAGTATTATGATGGTTAACTGGATTAAACTTTTTGGTTGAAACCTTCTTGATGTTTGAATGCATTATTTCATTGATTATTATATAATTATTATTAATAAATTCAATTTATCTTCCTTTGTTAAAAATTTATAACATTCCATTTATTTTTCCAAATATTTTAAATTGTTTGAGATGCATTCATAGTATAAATTGGTCTGATCAACTATTTAAATTTTAAAATCTTGTATGAACCATGTAACCTCGATGTATATTTCACAACAACATGAAAAAAATGGATTATTTTAAACCATGGTTATAATTATTCTAGTTTCCATGTGATATAAAATGTCTTATTTAGATTTTCATTTGTTATTTTTGAGGAGCATGTGTTATGAAACTGTTGTAAAACATGGATTTAGACATTTATTTTTTAAAATTCCTAAATATTTCAATATTAATTATTTATAATTAAATTGAATTTTAAATCTAGGATAATAATAACATTATATTTAATTTTCCAGATTTCATTTCTACTGTACTAATATAAATATATATTATAACTATGTGTTATGTAAAAAATTATGTTTACATTTATTTCTAAATCCTAGAAAATGGTAAGCATGACATGTGGTAACATGTTGATACCGAAAACCAGTTAAAGGGTTAAACTAATTATTTTATGACTGAGAACAATTTTTTATGTACTAAAATATAATTTACTAACATGATAATTCCTAAATATTATGTAATGGGATGCATGCCTGATGTCAAAATAATCGGTGTGATTACTAGGGAAATTCTATAGTGTGAGACCATAGCTAGTATCATATTTAATACATTACATTTAAATACGTATATAGAATGTTTTACCTTATTTAACTATATAAGACTTCATGATTGAATTATGACATTAATGAATAATTTTTTTCGTGATCATGATAAAGTATGAACTTTTTTCATATTATATTTCAGTTTTAATCTAATTACCAGAAATAATTTTTCATTTATAACTAAAATTATTAAATAATATTCACCTTAAGCATGATAAGAAATGAACCATAGTAATAAAAATTGAGTACTTAAAATTGTATTGTTGTAAATCATGTTTTAATTTGATGATTGTGATAGGTTGATTTTTATGTAATGTAGTATTTGAATTGAAAATAAGAACATAGAATGTATAATATTTCATTTAAATTTGTATGCTTATTAGTTTGATAAAAATATTATCCCAGAATGTCTTGTGTATCCATATTAATCATTTTGTTTGATATAAAACTTGTGTAATTTATCATTTAACTTGGAAACATTATAATGATATTTAAATTCTATACACAATGTTTCACTATATATAACTAGGAAAAGTTGAGAGTTATTTTTGGTTTCATTGTTATCATTGCATTGATGTGTTGTTATGCCATGATAAAAATTGTTGTTGTGGGAAAAACATTTTGTTATGATTAATGTAGATCATGAGACCCTTGATAGGATTAATTGATCAAAAACACCATTTAGTAAAATACTATTATCTCATGTATGACTAATGAACCAATTCCCCATATAAAATTTAATATTATGTGAATGTATGCATGAAAAATAATAAAATGAACTAATATAATCCCCTAAACTGTTCTAGGAGATTTTAGGTCTTGTAAGTTGTTTTGAGTATTAATTAATTTATTCATTGTGGGAAATGATATTTATAAACATCATGCATACAGAGAGGGTTAAACCTAATCTTTAACTGAGACACATTTCACTTTGGTAGTATTGAATCTATGTGGGTGACTCATTACTGCCCGAAGTTGATAATATCTTGATATGGCAATGGAGATTCCTTGATTGATGTTCTTGGGGATTGATTTCTGACATTAGTGGTGATTGTTGGTCGGGGAAGTGTGGATGATGGGATGGTGTTGTGGTTATGTTAAAATAGTAGTTTTATGTCGATGGTAGTGTGGTGTAGTGATGGGGTGGTACGAAATATATGGTTAACATTTTATTGGATGAGATGTTTGGTTAGTGGTTGTGTTCTATATTATTGGTGATGTGTTGTGGGAGAGATATGTGGACTTTACGGGAAGATATTTTTTTGTGATATGTTTGTATTGATAGAATCCCTCATATCTCATAAAAAGGTTAATCACATAAAGGCAGTAATAATATAAACAAGTCATTTTGGAAACCAAGATATCAATAAAGATGGGATTTCCCCCCTGCCAAAATATTTTCATAATAGAAGTGTTGATTATTTTTTGAATGCCACCATATTGTATAGGTTTGTTTTGTTTCATCTAATATTTATGGTACATGTTATGAAATCAAATATATGAATAGATGGAATCGCTTTCCCTGTATCATGAAACGTTGTCTTATGACATATTTTAACACCATGTGGGTGGATCAGTGCCACCCAAAGTAGACAATATAATGTTGTAGTGGATTAGTTACTTTAATTTTTATGCTTATGGTAGCTATAACTATGTTATTTTATGTTTCTAGGTTGGTATAGAAATGTTATATTGAAATATAGAAAGTAATGTCATGCACCTATAAAAAATTGGAAATTTTAATGTTGAACCCCGTGTGTTTGAGCATAATTATATACCAGGAAATTGATTTTTTGTTGAAAAACCTAGAAAAATATTTAACATTGATAATATTGTATTTTTAAAATTCATGCGATATTTTTAATGAATGAGATATGATTATTCTTGTATTCTGAATTAGATATTATTATTTCTTAATATACACTCGTAAAAAACATGATATAGTTATGTTCGTAGGGCATAAAATATTTTATGAAATCATGGAAGATCTAAAATTATGAATGTTTACTTAAGAATAATGTTGATGATAAGAGGTTTTATGAAATTTTTCAAATGTATTTTCATAAAGAGTATTTTGATAAATTCAATGCTATAAAAATGGTTCAATAATAGGTTTTGAGTCAAAATTGTTTTGGCAGTTTTTTATACCATATTTTTCATGGGAATGATTTATGAAGCATGTTTTTTAAATTATCACGCACCCAAAAAAATCATGAGAAACATGTATTGAATATTATAGATCATTTAAAAAGGATTCTTATCTTTTATGATCCTCAACCAACATGAATTTAAAAAAACGTCATATATATCATGAATATGTTGTTAATTAAATGTTACTAAATCATGATGATATGGTTTCTACATGATATGTTCATCATGATTTGTTTTAATGTTTTGGATTATATTTTCTAGATTAATAATAAAGGGAATTAATGCATATATATTTGTACAATGTCATGTCTAATGGGAGTTGATGAATTAAAAAATGTATACAAATGTTTTCTCTTATCTAAAATAAATTCATTCTGTGAAAAAAATTTGAATAATTTTTTTTTATTTTGTTATCTTCCTTGGTATTATTTTTTTTACTATTATGTGATGCATATTGGACATGTTATACCTTATTATGTTAATGTTTACATTAATGAGGAGATGTTTCCCAAATAATTGGTTTTATAGTGGCTGTCGTGTACCAAACAGGACGATATTCCATAGATTTATCTCAAGGTATTGTTGTTCGATCCATACCTCTTTTTCATTCTTGTTTTTTTAATTCATGAGGGGGAGAATAGTTTGAGAGGTATCTGATGTAATGGACTAGACAATTATAGTAAAATTATTTTTAGTAAATCTAGTGGTTTAGGTTTCTTGGGATGTAAAGCTGACTCATTGTAACACATTGAAAAATTACTAGTTTTCAATATTTCTGAATGTTGTCTCATACCAATGGTGACTCACCCTAGTGGTGACACCATGGCAGTGTCACCCTAGGGGTGTCACCATGGTCGTGTCTCACATTGGAGGTGTCATCCTAGAAGTTTCTCACCTTGTGGATACTCACTAATGTTGGATGGTTTTTCATCCTGATGGTGCCTCACTTATAATGGTTCCTCACATCCAATATTGGCACATTACAACACATTTACATTTTTCATGTTTTTGTGTTATTTCTGTGAATTTTGGTGGTAAATCTAATGTGAATTCATGTAGCGTGTCATGCTGACAATGTCTCAAGAAAAGTGGTTCCACTTTTTTGAGGTTCCACTAATTAATCATATTTTTTTATGGTAATTTTTTTAATATCATAATTATTGGAATTAAATTTGATTTCAAAAGAGACAAATTATATCATAAATTTATTAAATATTCATAGGTGATTACAGGTAATAAAAATCTGTTTTGTGGACATACAAATTTCATTACGATAAAAAATCACTATCTAAACTCTAGTGTTCATTATCTATACATTTGAAATCTGAAATCCTTCATTCACCCTTTCATTCTAGCATTCACATGACACCGAACATCCCAAAATATTATTCCATATATTCATGTAACTCGGACACTACAATAGGTTCATTATTCCCTAAAGATTTTCGAATTGTATGGGTGCCCCTTTTTTTGGTTAAAAAATTTTATGCCAATAATAATTCTTAAAATTTGGTTATCCCTTCAGTTATCCTTATTTTTATCATGTGGTATGGGTTAATAATTTTTATATCATGGGAACGTGGAATCATCCAAATTTATAATGATAATGAATTGATTTAAATTGAATTTAAATGGGAAGGGGAATATTTTGTATGATGTTACATAATTTTTTTGGTTTGATTTAATATCATTTGATATTATTATTATATGGGTTTAATTGCTTGATAAAGATTGTGTTTGTTTTCGTTCACAATTATGTTTGAGTAACATCCCTTAAAATCCACCTTTTTTATGATTGAATTGTATCATAATAAAAAAACATGATGAACCACATATATTTAGTAAAATAAAAATAATATCTAGGATCTTATGAACTCATTGATAAAACCCTAAAAAAGAAGTGAAACTGAATAAGATCCCCATATAATTACCCTAAATGGGTTGTGTTGTGATATATGATGCCATGTGTGCAATTGTTGTAGATTGTGTGTCTGGTATTAATGTATTTTTCAGTAGATATATTTTTATGTGTTGGTGGGAAATGGATCATATATGGTTTTATTGTGGTTTTGTGATGGGTATGGTTATATAGAGGGGATGTAATGATAGTAATGGTGTTTTTGTAAAGAAAGGCTAAAAAGGAGATGTTGTAAATTGGTTCTGATGTGGGATTTTTGGTAAGAGAGTAATGGGTGTCTATTTGGTAATACTTTTATTAATTTTTTATTTAATTCTGTGGATGGAATATAATTTCCTTGGATGTATGTAAATAAAACGGAATATCCATTATTGGGAAGAATCTAAAAAAAAAAGTTTTATGAAATTGAATGGGGAATGTGAACTATTTATTAATGAATAATAACATTCTCTAATTTAGTGAACCAATATATTGTTAATGTAGTATTTTTAATATTTTTTAAAATCTATTAATAATCTAATTGACTATTAAATGTATAATGTAACTTGTGTCTTGTGTTCTTAATGTATGATGTCTTGAATATATTATTTACAGTGTATACATTCATCCTTGTGAGTTGAAATTGTTCCTTGTTTATAAACCCATAAGATGAGATTGTGTGATTAAATACTATATATATATATATATATCTAATATGTTATTTTTATTTCTATACTCTCCCCACCCTTCTTGAGCACTATGTTCCAAAATCCCCCATCATCATGGGAAAGAGTATCTTTCTAAACCATCTTGTTGGGAGGATGGATTGTTGGACACCATCTCTTCCCTGCTACAACTTCCATGAGATGATAATACATGATTATTCAGAAAATTTTTTCTTTTTGGGGCCTAATATATTTCCAGAATGTTTGTATTTCCCAGTTGTCTTGGGGAAAATATTTTTTGTGCTTTCCCATGTGACTATAAGATGAGGTCTGGGTTGTGGCCCATGTTTCTATATGAGGGATGTGATTTGGTTTTGGCCCAATTTTCTACAGGGGTAGGAGGGGGTGAGATATGGATTTTGGCCCATGTTTCTATGTATGGTATGTGGTTGTCAGTCCTAGGTGTGTTTGGTTTGGTTGTGGTCTGATTTTTTTGGAATATTTTTGAGTTCCAGATGATTGAACATAGCGTGAGGTAGTTGATAATCAGTGTGAAAGTGTTTCAAGGTACCCTATAATTGATGCACTTTATATTAGATTACATAAAAAGTTATTTTAGTGTGTTAGACATGGTGAGGATGTGATTATTAGTATAACTATTTTGGTACTGTATTGTTTTACTACTTTCACACGGATTCATTAGTATTCTTCTTTAACATATGTAAGAGAGATTTTGGATGTCCAAATGATTATACTTGTATTCACACCCTACATATATGAAAACTATTTTCAGTTTCTTGGATGATATTTTGCAACTTGTTGGACATTTCTAGTTCATAAAGATTGAGTTTTTTCTAATTCAATGCCATGGATTTTTTTTATTTGGTCTTTCATCTGGATAAGTTATATGTATCAATTTTCATTTATACATGAGTTATGGGATAGTTTGGATTTATTCATTATATTATGTATTGGATTTGATTGTGGTTGATTCATTCTATTTCTCAATCATGATTTATTATAAAGGGTAATTTCTCCCATATTGGTATATTAATATACCCAGGGTGCTAGTCGTCAACAAGGGTCTTACTAAAGATGGGAGTTAGGGTCATTATCTTCCTTTCTTCATTTCCATCCCAAGATGAGTATCTTTAAAGGGAGGGGGATGTGGAACATATTTCATGATTTTTTAAAAGCATTATTGATATATATTTATGATAATTATATCGTGATTATTATTCTATATATGATGGAATAATGACCTCTTATACCATAGTCAACCAACAAATTTAATTTTGGAATAATTAACCAAACATCATCACATTTTTTGTCCTAAAATTAAATGGTTATGTAATTATATATAAAATAGTAATAATAAAACTAAATGGAATAATGAAATTGAATATTTTTATCAAAAAATTAAATAATTAAACCAAGTTTATTTTCTTAGAAGGTGAATAATATATTTGACTGCTCAGATCGGCTGTATGGAACACTTTTACATAAAACCTCATTTTAAATATCATGATGATTTATTTTCAAAACCATTCCCTTGCATGTGTTTGTTTTTTATAAATAATATATCAAGAGAATTTATGTATACATAAATTATCAATAAAGGGGACTCGTATGCCAATTTATTTAAACAACATTCAAAATATAATGTTTTTAAAAATGTATGAAATTATTTAAAAAGGAAAAAAAGAATTTTTTATTTAAACACATGTTGTGAAAATAAATTTTCATGTCAACATAAATTTTATTTTTAGTCTCAATCACATTACAATCCTTTGTTTTTTAAAAATAAAACCCAATATTCCATTTTTATTACATTTTTTGTTTTGAAATTGGGTTTTAGTAATTATAGTTTCTTTTGATA
This sequence comes from Viscum album, assembly GCA_963277665.1. Lineage (NCBI taxonomy): Eukaryota > Viridiplantae > Streptophyta > Magnoliopsida > Santalales > Viscaceae > Viscum > Viscum album. The sequence goes on from OY728130.1 coordinate 1,721,236,149, forward strand.
TCTGAATGTTTTTATATATGGGTTTATAGTATTTTTTCATGGATTTTTTCATGATATGGTCTATGGAAAATATTTATAAAGTGTTCATAACAATTATATCTCATTTCTGAGCCCAATACTACATATTCAATGGATTTAGTAATATAATACCTCATTGGTGAAGCAAATATATATTATATGATGGGTGATATGGATAGTGTTCCAACACAATGGTTAATGATTATTTTATATAGATAATTATTTAATATTTTATTCATATAGTCATAATTATTGTATGGTTTTGGTATGGTTTCAAAGAATATGATTCCACAGGTCACCAAAATTAACTCTGTATTTTTCCAAATGAGTTTTTCTGGAAATCATTTGATTTCAAAAGGTAATATTTTAATCATCTTATAGGAATATATGGTGCTCAATTTTGATAAAATTATATTTATTAAATGAATGGGTTCTCAGCGGTATTCATTATTACACAAGACTAAAAGATTTAATTTTTTCTATTAATGATATATTTATTCCCACCACATGTTTTATATGGGTTTTCCATGTATATTAAGGATGTGTAAGGGAAATTAATAAGTTATTCTAAGAGTCATCGTGATTTTTCATGAAATGAAATCATATATTATTTTAATAAATTTATTTTTGGAAATAAGTTTATATTGAATATAAAAATATATTTATATATATTTGGGTTTTTATAAAATAGTTATGACATACTATCTAAAACAAAAAGAAGTAGATATCATGGGAATATAGAAATTGAATAATAGTTTAATGTTACAAAAATTGATTTTGGTTTATTTCATGGTCCTTATAATTTTTTTTAAATAATCATTTAATATATTCTTTTAGGGGACAATAATGCTTGTGGGATGAAATATTTGAAATGATAAGGTAAACATTTCCCTAGTTTTAAGGAATTTTGTTTTCATAATGATATCATTTGTGATGTAGTAATGGTTTAGGTATTTCTTTTACCATATTTTTATTATTATTATATATTTTATATTTGAAGTTACATTGTTTGAAACATTTATATAGTTTATATTTAATATCATAATTCTTATTAATGATGTTTTAATAAGATGTTTATAATTGAATTATTTTCCTCTTTTCAAAATATAATGTCAAATTTAATGAGTATGTTGATGAAATTTCTTATAAAGTCTCCTATGGAGTTTCCTAATAAGATTACTATTTAGATTCATATAGAGATTCCTAAAGAGATTCTTATAAAATTCAGATGATTCATTAAAAATTATCAATGTTACACAATTCTTGATTTATAAACGTTTGATTGGTTTATAATAAATTCATTGGTGATTTTTATGGATAGAGGATTCTTTAAACATAAATATTCATGTAATACAATGTTTGATATCATATTTTGTGGTCAGACACAGAATTATTAGGAAAAGACTTCATAACACTACCAGAAGAAGAAGACATATATCAAATGCATAGGGAAGTATTATGTCAACCAAATAGTGAAATATTGGATGTTATATGTGGTAGTTAAATATATTAAGTTTTAATGGATAAAAAATCTATTAATTTACACTATACTCAGAAATATAATATGTTATACCAGAGAAGAAAATATTCATAGTTATATCATACTAATAATTCTCTATTGTTATACTGGATAATTTAATGTATGATGTTTACTGAATGGATAAATTTGAGAATACGAGACAGATAATATTAAATTGATATTTATAATGATTATTTAATAATTTAAATTTATATAATGCTCAAAATATGATGATAATGTTGTAAAATGTATATGTTATAATGATTTAAAACAATAAATTTATTAGTATGAATTTTCTGTTGTACAAGTTTCAAGAAAAGAGATTACTATTATACAAGAAATGCTATTTTATGAAACGTTTTAAAACTATGTGGGTGGTTCAGTGCCACCCAATGTAGAAAATATCATAGTATAGTGGATCAGTTCCTTTGATTTTTATGCTTCGGTTAGCTATATTATGTTATTATAACTTTTCATGTTTGTATAATAATGTTATATTCAAATCATGCATGTAATGACATGTTCCTATGAAAAATAAAAATTGTAAATGTTGAAACTCTAGTGTTTCACCATAATTATGTACTAGGTAATTGAAATTTTGATGAAAACCCTAGAAATATTTTCAACATGGATAATATGGAAATTTTAATACTCATTCTATATTTTTTATGCATGCCATATAATTATTAGAGTTTTTTAAATTAAATATTTTCTTTTCTTAATATCCACTTCATAAAAAACATGATATAGTTATGTTAGTGGATTATAACAAATTTTATTAAAGCATGAAATGATTTAATTTATGAATGTTTCCTTGGGAAAAATATTGAAGTTAAGTGGTTTTAGAAAATCTGTTAGATTTTTTTTTACAAAATTTATTTTGATAAATTCTATGCTATAAAATTATTTCAAAAATAAGTTTTGAGTCAAAATAGTTTTTGTATAATAATAATTTTCATTGATACTATAATTTTTATTGGAATGTTTTATGAAACCTGATTTTTAAATTAACATGAACCAAAAAAAATATTGAGATGCATGTATTAAAAATAAATGATCATTTGAAAATCATACATAGATTTTAAGATCCTCAGCCAACATGAATTAATAAAATGTCATAAATTTCATGCATATTTTGTAAATAATTCGTACTAAATCTTGCTAATGTGGTTTCTTAATGATATGTTAATCATGATATTTATAAATGTTTTGGATTTAATCTTCTAGATTAAGAAGTAGGGATAATTCATGTATATATATTTGTAAAATTTCATCTCTAATTGGTGTTGATGATGTAAAAAAATATATATCAATGTTTTCACATATCTGAAATAACATCTTTCATTGAAAAAATAATGTGAAGAAAATGTATTTTATTATGTCCTATTCCTTGGTATTATTATTTTTGTTTGATTATTATGAGTTACTTACTGAAATTTTCATACCTTACTATGTGAATGTTTACATGATTGAGCGGATTTTCCCCCAAATATTTGTTTTAGAGTGGTTGTTGTGTCCCATACATGACGAGATTCTTGAGATTCATCTAAAGGGATAGTTTTTTGAAAATTCAATATTTTTTCCATCTGGGGGTTTTTTTAGAATTCTTGAGGGAGAGAATAGTTTGAGAGGTATCTGATGTAATGGCCCAGACTATTATAGTACAATACTTTGTAGTTAATCTTGGGTTACAGGTGTCTTGGGAAGTCAAGATTACTCATTTCAACAGATTGAATAATTTCTAATTTTCCATGTTTTGAAACGGTGCCTCATGCCAATGGTCCCTCACCCTGGTGGTGTCACCCTAGTGGTGTTACCCTAGTGGTGTCTCATCTAGGAGGCGTCACCCTGGTAGTGTCTCACCTAGTGGTGACTCAATAAATTTGGATGGTTATTCATAATGATGGTGCCTCAATTCTAATGGTGTCTCGTTAAAACCCATTTCAACAATTCAATTATTATACAGAGATATCTAGAGGTAGATCTATATTGAATTCTTATGGTGTGTCATCCTTAAGGTGTCTCATTAAAAGTGTTTCCATGTTTTTAGGATAATGTAGTTAAACATAATTTTTAGAGGTAAATTTGTTTTAATATCTTAATTAATGGTATCAATTGTTTTTCCAAAAGAGACAAATTATATCATAAATATCTCCAATATTTGAAGGCTTTTAATGGTCAAACAACATGTGTTTGTGGACATACACCTTTAAATGGGATAAAAGACAATATCTATAATTTAATGTTAATTATATAAACATCTGAAATAAAGAAACCTTTTTCCCCCCCATTCATTCTAGCTTTCCCTTGACACTGAACATTAAAATCCTAGTTCCATAGATTCATGTAACCCTGACGCTATAATAGGTTCATGTTTCCTGGGATAGTTTCTGATTGTACATGATCCCCTTTTTCATTAAAAAACGATATGTCGATATTCTTTCTTAAAATTTGGTTCTTTCGTCATTTATCCTTATGTGTATCATGCGGGATGGGTTTATTATTGTAAACTATTCTGAACGAGGTTTCATCCTAATTTATAAAGTTAATGAATTGGATTAAATTGAATTTAAATGGGAAGGAAAATGTGATGTATGATGTTACATCATTTTTGTTTATTTTTTTAATCTGATTTGATATGATTATTATATGTGTGTAATTCCTTGATACAAACTATGTCTATTTGTCACAATTATTCTACAGTAACATCCTTTTAAATCCACTTTTTTATGATTGAATGGTATTATAATAAATAAATACATGATGAACCACATATATTTGGGTAACTATAGTATTATCAATGTTCTTATGATTTATTTGAAAACACCCCTAAATAAATAAGTGAAATATAATAAGATCCCCCTTTGTTTACCCCAAAATGGGTTGTGTTGTGATATATGATGTCATGTGTGTAGTTTCTGTGGTATGATTTTGTGGGATTAACATAATGTTAAATTTCTATATTTTTATTTGTCAATGGGAAATGGATAATATATGGTTGTACAATGGGTTTGCAATGATATGTTTATATAGAGAGGATTTAATGTTAGTTATGGTGTTGTTGTGAATAAAGGCTAAAAAAAGAGTTGTGGTTGTAAATTGGTGCTAATGTGGGATTTTTGGTAAGAGGGTAATGGGTGGTTGTTTGTTGATCCTTTTTATAAATTGGTTATTTAATTGTGTTAATTAATTATAGTATCTTATGATGTATGGAAATAAAATGGAATATCCACTCCTTGGAGGATTCTAAAAAAACTGTTTATATGAAATGGAATGTTGAATGTGAACATCTAGTGAATGAATAGTAACATTCTCGAATTTAATGAACCAATGTGTTGTTAATATTGGATTATTTGATATTTTTGAAATCTATCAAGAAGAAAATTTTGGATTAAACATAAAATGTAACTTTTGACTTCTGTTATGCTTTAACAGTGTCTTGAATATATTATTTAGTGTGGAGATATTGAGCCTTGTGAGTTGAAATTGTTCCTTGTTTATAAACCCATAAGATGTGATTGTGTGATTCAGTACTATATATATATGTCGTTTATGATGTTTTTATTTATATACTCACCCCACCCTTGATGAGCGCTATGTTCCAAACTCCCCCATCATCATGGGGGAGAGTGTCATTCCAAAACATCTTATTGGGAGGATGGATGGTTGGATATGTTCTCTTCCCCTCTCCCACATCCCGAAGATTATAATATAAAATTATTTGGGAATATTGTTATTTAGGACTAGGTAAGTGTTGGAATGTTTTAATTTTCTAGTATTCTTGGGGACGAGATGTTTTGATCTTTCCTAGGCTTCTATGACATTAGTTGTGGGTTGTCTACCAGGTTTCTATAGGTTGGATGTGATTTTGTTTTTTGTTCACAAGTCTATGATGGGGATGTGATGTGGTTTGTGGACCATGTTTCTATGTACGGGATGTGGTTGTGAGGAATAAGTGTGTGTAGGTGGTTTGTGACATGGTTTTTTTGGAAGAGGTTTGAGTACAGGATGTTTGAAATTATGGTGTGATAGTGGATATTCAGTGGGAAAGTGTTTCAAGGTACCCTATCAATGATTTGAATTATATTATATTCCCCAACAATATTTATTTAGTGAGTGAGCCTTGGTGATTATGGGATTTTATGTATACTTGATTTGGTACTGTTTTGTTTTACAACATTCACACAATTGTATTAGTATTATCCTTTCACATGTCCCTGAGGTACATTGGATTTCTTAATGAGTATACTTGTATACTCACCCTATATATATGTAAACCATTTTTAGTATTCTATGAGGACTCTAGAAACATGTAGGATATTTTATGTTAATACATTTGGAGATGATGATATGTCACTGATTTATATTTTTTTCAGTTGGTCTTTCATCTGGAGAAATTATATGTATTAGTTTTCATTTTTACATGAATTATGGGATGGATTGGCATTGTTTTTTATATTATTTCATGGATCGGTTTGGGGTTCATTCATCCTATATCATTATAATTCATTCTTATAAAGTTTGATTCCTCCCATATTGTGATATTCATATACCCATTATGTCAGTCGTCAAGATGGGGCCTACTAGAGGCAGGACTGGGGGTCATTATCTTCCATTCATCATTGACATCCCAAGAGGTGTATCTTTAGAGGGAGGGGGTTATGGGACATATTTAGTGATTTTAAATAAATCATAATTGATATATAATTATTTTAATTCTATCATGATTATTTTTCTATATATGATGGAATAATGAAATAATAGACCATAGTCAACCTACCAAATTCATTTTGGAATTATTAACCAAAAAATAACACATTTATTACATAAAATTAAACAATTATGTAATTTTATATAACATAATAATATGAAATATGAATGGAATAATTACATTGAAGAATTTCATCAAAAAACAATATAATTAAAACATGTTTATTATCCATGGAGTTGAATAATATATGTGACTACTAAGACCTAATGTAAGGGAAACAATAGCATAAAACTGCCTTTTATATTTCATAATGATTTATATTCAAAACCATTCACTTACATACATATGATTTTTATAAATAATTTATTTAGTGACTTTCTATATACATAAAATTACAATAATGGGGACTTTTATGCCACCTTTTTTCAAGAAATTTTAAAATATATCATTTTTAATGAATGTGTGACATTATTTATAATGGTTGAAAGGAATTTTTTTATTTTAACACATACAGTGAAATTAAATTTTCATGTAAAAAAATTATTTTTATTCTAGATTACATTACAAACCATTATTTTTATAAAATAAAACAACACTTTTCGTTTTTATGGATATTTTTTTTGAAATTGGGTTTAAAAAATAGGTGTTTATTATGAAATCGAGAAGTTTTTTATATATGGTTGAAAATGTTTTCTCTAGTATATTATTCATGGTATTTTCTATGGACATTTTTTACGATTCATTGATCGCCATTACATATCATGGGTGATCCCAATACAACATTTTCAAAGGGTTTAGAAAAAACATACAGCTTTAGTGAACCCAATATATCTTATATGATTGGTGATTTAAATAGTGCTACAACAAAATAGGTAATGATAATTTTCGATAGATAAATATATATAATGTTATACATATGGTCATTATTATTGTATGTTTGTGTATGGTTTCAATGAATGTGATTCCCCATGTCACCAAAATAATTTTTTTATTCTTACAAAAATGTTTTTTTTAAATCATTTCATTTGAAAATGTATAATTTTAGTCTTTTTATAGGAATATATGTTGCAAAATTTTGATAAAAATCCATTTTTTAAAGGATTATTTGCTCATGGGTTTTAATTATTTCACAAGACTAGTATATTTATTAATAATTTTTCCCCATTATGATAATTTTTCCCATTACAATTTAAATGTTTTTTATGGATATTATGTATGGATAAGAGACAGTAATAAGTTATGTTAAGAGTCACCAAGATTTTGCATGAAATTAAATCATGTTTTATTTCAAAAACAATTATGTTTGGAAATTAATGTACACTGAATAAGACATTATAGTTATATATATTTGTGTTTTTATAAAATAGTTATAACATAAATATCAAAAACTAAAAAACAAAAATATTTTGGGAATATAGAAATTAAATTATAATTTAATGTAAAAAATATATATTTTTAAGGAATTGTCCTTGTATGATGTTTTTGTAAATAATTGTTTCAGATATTATTTTAGGGGATATTAATGGTGGTGGGATGATGTATTTTTATTGGTAAGTTAAATTGTGTCCTTTTTTAAGGAATATTGTATTTGTATTGATAAATTTCGTGACATAGTAATGATTTATGTATTTATTTTACAACCTTTTTTTTGTTATTTTAGATTTGTTATTTCATGTTACTATGTTTGAAAGTTTTATATAGTTTATATTTAATATCTCATGCCTTATTAATGATGTTCTCATGAGATGATAATAATTGAATTATTTAACCTTTTCCAATATGTTATATCCAATTTAATGTGTAAGTTGATGAAATTTATTATGAAGGTTCCTATGGAGTTTTCTAATATGATCAATATTTATATTACTATAGATATTGCTAAGGAGTTTCTTAGGAATTTAATATTTATTCATTTCTGATTGTTAATAATTCATAACCTCATGTTTTATAATGGTTTTATTGGTTTATAATAAATTTAGTGGTTATTTTTATGGACATGGTATTATTTAATCATCAGGGTTTGTATAGTACAATGTTTGATATGTGAAGTTATGTTCATACATATAAGGATTAGGAAAAGACTCCATTCCACTATCAGAAGAAGAATACATTTATCAAATGGATAGAGAAGTATTATGCGTACCAAATAGTGAAAGATTAGAAGTTAAATGTGATATACAAATCTATTATTCTTTAATGTATATAATAATATATTAGACTAAATCATATAATGAAATAATTGATGTACAAGATAAGAAAATATTTAATGATATATAAAACTTAAAATTCACTAATGTTATTCTAGATAGTGAAATATATGATGTTTATCGAATTGAGATATTTGAGAATACGATATGGAAAATATTCAAATAATATTCAAAATGTTTTCTCTAAATTTTAATCTATGTAATATTCAAGTTCTGATGATACATTTTTAAAATTTATATATTATAATTCTTTAGGTCGATAAATTTATTATTAAGAATTTTCAGTTCTAAAATTTTAATGATATTACATTACTACTGTATAATGTTTATGTTAAAAATATGCAATTGTAAAAAGTTCATGTTATGGTTTTTCTTCTATAAAAATATCACATTATGAGGTTTTATATCTTCCAACATTAATTTAGAAATTTTAATCTCTATAAATTTTATGTTATAAAGATAAAACTATACAATGTTTGACTTATAATGTTAAGTAGTAAAATTTCTGAGTTATAAATAGTAGGTGTATGAATATTGAATTATAATGATTAGATATAAAATATAAAATATTTAATTTTTAGTTGAATAAATTTTTAATTATAATAATTAGTAGTCGAAAGTTCATGTTAGATGGTTTTGTTGTAAAAAGACCAAGATATAAAATATATATGTATGAATTTAAAATTTTATAGTTAAATTATATGATGTATGTGTTTTAAATTTTAATAGTATTTATTATAATTAATATATCTTAATGATATAAATTTTATGTAATGAATTCATGGATAATTTCTTTATATCATACATAGGTTTGACGGTACTTAAAAAAATTAAATGTCAAGAATTGTTGTCATTTTGAGATATACATTCATTATTTGTAAACATATCAAAAATTTAGGGAATATTTAATGAGTTTTTTATACTGAAATTTTAGGTACAAGTTTTTAATAATGTTAGATTTTTTTTCATAGGTTTATAAGGAAATCAAATAATGTTGTGTTATGTGAGAAATACCTATTTAGAGACAACATTTATTCTATATATTTTGGAGTAATTAGTGCCTAAAAATGGGATAATATCATTCAGAAAATGCAACTAATGTGAAGATAAAATTAGTGAGGGGAACATTTCGAATGAATCATTAATGGTTTTTTTAGTTTTTTACATGCCTTGATTAGTCTGGAACATAATGTTTTACGAAAATTTGAGAAGATGGGATCAATATGGTTAGATGAAATTTGAGAAGATCATAACATCTAGTTCTGATAAAATATGATAACATTGAAACATATATATCCAAGGAATGTTTAAATTATTAGAATATCATGTTCTAATGTAATTTGAGACAATATAAATGTATATTAACAATATGTAATTTGATATCATAGAAAATACTTTTTTGTAAAATAAAAAACTATGGAAACATACATGTACTAAAGGGGAATAAGATGTTTCAGTAGAAGGGCTATTCATATTTGGATAATATTGAATACCAAATGAAGTGTGAATATTCTAATCATGATAATCATTGTAATTTTTGGTGACATAGTTTATTGGATACATATTGTGGGTTAAGATAGTTACTTCCCACACCACTTTGTATGTTTTGTAAATGATTATTAGTAAAATAAATCATTACTCTATGGGAGTCGACATGGATGGTATAGGTTCTCACATTGAGATATATCATTGTAAAAATATTTATATATTGTTAAAATTTCATTTTCATTGTAACATTAAGGAAAATTCTTGAGGGTGATTTATATTGATCCATTAATTTTATATGTTCATCTAGGTTTAATAAAATAAAAGAATGTATGAATTTAAATTTAATATAGTATGAAAAATTATTTCACCCCTGATTGACCCCCCCCATTCATTATGGTGACAACATGATACACTGGGAGTTTCATTTTGTGTCATATTATATATCCCCTTAATTTGATCTTCATTGTTTTTTTCCTAGTTTTGTATCATTGATTTATAGGATGTAAATATTTTTAGAAGTTGAATATATATATATTCAGTGTAAGTTATAGAATTTATGCATGATACACTATTTACTGAGGATAATGAGAGATGAGGAAATAATGTTGTATTAACTAAAACATTTAAAATAGATAAAAATATAGTCTTAATAGTTAAGAAATTTTTTCACTCATGATCAATTTAATAGGGGACCTCCCCATAAATAGATGTTAATGTAAGTGGTATGATTATTGGAAATAATGATAAAATAATCCTTTGAAAAAAATTCCTTTATTGTGGTAAGTGAGAGATTATTTATGTTGTTGAATATTTTTAATCAAATGTGAAATATAAAAAAATATATCCCTATCGATGTCATTATATATCAACAGAATAAAAAAAATCATGTTTATAATTGGATCATGATGATATAAAGAATATATTATGAATGATGTTCAATTAATGTTACTCTATTAATAAAATCATTAATGTTAAGGATGTAAATGTATTATATTCTTAGAAAAAATTCATCAGTGTTGAAGAAGAATTTCACTGAATGATCTGTGAGAAAAAATTTATAAATTATTTTTTAAAAGAATAATTACAATCAATTATTACTATTACTGAATCTAATAATTCTTATATAATATAAAAATATAGATAAATAAAATACCCTAAAAATAGATATGGTAAGAGTGTACATTTTAGAGGAAAACATCAGAATGAAAATATGTCTAACACCTTCACTAAACTCAATGAGATTATGAATCAATCAATAACATCCAAGGATGGAGATATAACTTTTATCAAATATGATTTATATAGGATTTATTTTAATGAATAAATGTAAATAGTAATTGTAAACAAAAATAATCCATTCACCAATGATAGTCACAATGTAATTTTTCATGCTAATAATGATCAATTGATAGTAAAAGAAAAATTATTAATGGATCATGATCATTATTTGAATGGGTTGGGTATATCGTATGTTGAAAATACTAAAGATAAATAGATGAATATAATGATAAAAAGATATTCATAGAAGATCATAAAAAAATTAAAATTTAATGTTCCTTGAGATGATAATAAAATTCGGAAACATTGATGTCCCCTAGGATGAAACATCAAATTAATCTAAAATAAGATCCACTTAAAGATTTGTTATGGAATGAATTGCTTTTTATAAGACTCAATCTAGGAATATAAAGTATATACCAACATAAAATGTTTTATCTCTTGATATATAATAGAATTAGTAAACCAAATGTTTATAGGATTTCTTATGAACCAATTATATAACATTTATATATTTTTGTAATAAATATATTAAAAAATTTCATAAAGAAAGATATTTTCAAAATCACTACATTGATGATGACAGAATTAATAATGAAAATAAAAAGTTCCCCACAATGTATATTTAAAAAGTGGTATTTTGAAGAACCTAAAATTAGTAGAAATATTAATAAGTAGAATATGATAGATTGGTTATATATTTTTTGTGTTATATAATGTTTAGGCACAAGAATACCTAATTGTTGGCATAATTTTCTAAGGTATAAAATGAATATAAAACCAAAATTAAGGCGGACCGATAAAAATATATATATAACCTAGAAAATTAAACCAAACCCACCCAAAAAAAGAAATATTTATTGAAATCCAATAGACATTAAAAAAATAAAATTTTATGTGAATGTTTTTTAAGATGTTTTATTGGTGCTATATAGTGCCAGGTTCAAATTACCCATTTTATGTCATCTACAAATAATATAAGGATATCATAAAAGATAAATGAAAATAATGTAAGAGAAATATAATTATAACATCAGGGGGAAAAATATAACATTTATATGATTTTTATCCAATAAAAATGTAATGGAATATGTTACGACTAAGATAACATGCCACTTCTATCGAATAAAGAGAATATTTAGGGATAGCTAAAAACATTCCATGAATTTTAAATATAAGTTAATTGTGGTTATGTAATAGTGAGGATCAATCTATGAAAGGCATAAATGGATTGGAATGGTGGAAGAAATATTTGAGGAAGCGTAAAAACAATACCAAAATTTACCCCTAAAGAATAGCATACAAAATGATAAAAAGAGGTTTATAAGGTGTATGTTGGTCAGAAACACATTTTAAATTTTTTTTCATTTCTACCATTACAAAGGGATTTTCACTCAAAATAAATTATGGAACAATGTTTATAAAAAATATCCCTATAGATAAATTTCAATATAATGTTACAAGTAAATTTGTTCCTCCAATTATTTTTGAATATTTAACCTTGTAAGTCAGAAGAAGCATATAAGATGGAGGAAATGAAAATTTAGAAACATTGTAGCTCTTTTCTAGAAATTGAGAAAAATAAACCCTTGAAAAATATATTCATTTAATGAATGAATATGAACATGCCACTAAATAATGATGATTCATTGAAAAAAATTAGTATAATTATGAAAAATTAAGTTAAATATACAATTATTATATTGATAGAAAATTAGCCATGTTTATCTATCTAATGAGTAAGGAAAGGCGACCATATTACACATTTTTCTACAGAACACAATAAGATTAAGTAATTGAGGTTGATAAAAATTAACTAGAGTATTACCCTATAATGAAATAAGTGATTAATCTGGTTATTCCAATATCTAATGATGTTTACATGAGAAGACAATATTTAACATTACCAATTTTTACGAAACATAATTCTCAAGTTGTGGTAATTAAAAAATTAATGTTCCTAGAGGATGATCCTCTATATGATTATAATATTTAAATAATGAAATTCAAATCAAATAATGTAATTTCCATCATGAAGTATGTTTTTATTTTTTCCATTATCTGGAATTGTGTTTAATGAAATGGTTGTGAGAACCTTAAATTTGTAGGAAAAAGATAATATTAGTTGTAAAAGGCTGGAAACCTTCCATTTTATTCTATAGACATTTTTATCTATATTTTGATATGGATGTAAAATATAAATTGAATGGAAACCTCATTATAATAACCTAAATTAATATTTATTCCATGTTTTAATCACGTCTCAACATTTATGGATAATTATGATGAATGGGTTACTCACTCTACATTTTTACTCTAATCAATACACATTTTGAAATAGAGTTAGTTTATTTTTGTTTTATTTGTTTATAAAAAATTATTTTATACAACTCTTATGAAATTTAGGATAGTGTATAAAATTTAGAGTAGATAATATATAGTAAATAAAGTTTCCTCCTCTCCCCTTGATGTAAAATAGTTTTCAAATTCAAGTCAATAATCCAAAGTTGAAAAATAATATCTCATTCAAGGGAATCCTTGAATTTATTTTAAATTAGGTTGGAAAAACTCATTTTATTTAACGAAAATGATTTAGGGACAAAAATTCCAAATGGGGAGACTAAAGTGACCATTTGATGATGAAAATGGGCGTTTTTTATTATTTTCAATATATTATAAAAATTTAAATAATTCTGTGAAATAAATACCCTATAATTATTACTAAATGTTTTCCTATGTATAATATTATGTTTTTTCATTTGATTTTTATTATATAGTTTCTTATATAGTTTCGTATTTTATAATGAGAATTCTACAGTAATCCTTAATGATTATAATATCATTTGTACAATATTTTATCATGGTTCAAGCTATGTAAATTCATAATGTTTCTTATTATATAATGTTTTTGAAATGTTGTATTTATGATTTCCTGATGTTTTATATATTAATTTTGAACTACATTGTTTTAATTAGACATTAGTTGATCAATGTAAGACTTTTTACCTCCATTAGATGATAAATTTTCAAGTACACAAGATATTGAAGACTAAATTATATTATATATATACATTTATGATCATATATTAGATGGAAAAAGTAGTGATGTTTTAATACAGAAATAAATCTATAAATTTATATGGTATGGAGACATATTTGAACTTATATTTGATAGTTTAATCTCTAAAGAAATATTTTATAGATAAATCACTACAATCATATGGGATACAAAAATATATGAAGATAACTGTATAGAGAAATTTGATCATACCATATGAATAAGATTTATTATACCATTATAAATTTTATTTAATAACGTTTACTTTTAGAAAGTTATTTCTATGATGTTTTAGTTGTAAAAGGATCAAGTTAATAGTTTTAAAACTCTACAAAATTATAGGTTATTTTGTTTCATCCATAAAAATATAATTATATAATGACATAGTTGTAAAAATATCACATTATAATGTTACAACTATAAAAATATCATGATATGATGATAAAAGTATTAAAAGGTTAAGTTATTACGTTATAACATTAATAGATTCTTGTTATAATGTTTCAACTATATAATGTAAACATTACAAAGCTTCAATTAAAAAATAATGAGTCATAATGTTGAACAATATAAAATAATGAGTTATATGTTTGAGTGGTAATAATTTTTTATTATATAGTTGAGTTATACAAAATTTCAGTTATAATTAGATTTGTAAAAATTCCATGTTATAAAAATTTGTTTTAAAATGTACAAATTATAATGTAATGCTATAAAAAAATTTATTTATACTGTTGAGTTTTGATAATTTTTAAATATGATGAGTTATATGATGTTTGTGTTGTAATGTTTATTGATGCAATGTTCAGGTTTTAAACATAATTTATACAATGTTCTATTTTTAATATATATGGAACGTTTTTACAATAGATAGAGGTGTTTGGATATTTAAAAATTTATTATTAAGTATATATTTTTTATGATGTTTAGATATACCTTAAAATTTTTTAAATTCATACAATAATATAATATATTATTAAGATAAAAATTTTAGATAACATCGATGAAAATTTTCGAGAATGATACATTAATATTTATTTATGGTAATGAAATAGTTTTTTTGATTTACATGGTAATTTTTTATTTCTCACTCTATCTAGGTAAATACAAATGTTCTAAGGGAATGTGTACTATTAGGAACTAGACTTAAAAATTTCATTATCTAGTAAATTCAACTTGAAAATACTTATTTCATTCCAAAGGTTATATTATAGTTAAAAATTTTAGAGAAATAGTTCATAACTATTAAATGAAGACCCATAATATTTCAATGTGGATATCACTAAAACTATTTCAAATTCTTCAATAAAAGATACTTTTTAGTAAAACAAGAATTATTCCCGACATTCATCTTTTTGTCTTTTTTTCTCTTAACCATCTTTGAATCCATGGGAAAATTTTTAAAAAATAAGAT
This sequence comes from Viscum album, assembly GCA_963277665.1. Taxonomy (NCBI): domain Eukaryota; kingdom Viridiplantae; phylum Streptophyta; class Magnoliopsida; order Santalales; family Viscaceae; genus Viscum; species Viscum album. The sequence continues at coordinate 1,721,251,842 of OY728130.1, forward strand.
GAGGGAAAAATTCTCAATACGGGACAAAAAAATAACATTAGTCCAAATTTTATATCATTTTCACCATATATATGAATCATCCTTAATGTATAATATACTTACATTTTGAAAAAATGAGATTCCATAAGACATCGAAAAAAATAAAACCATATAGATAACATAGTGTATTACGTACTTAAAATTGTAACCCTAATAGATAAAATATTATTTTTAACCTTCATGGATACCATACAATTTTACCCTCACAACTACATTATGATGTAACAATCATGCCTACCATATGAAATAACCATCATAGTTACAACATACACCCGACCTCTAACATTAAAAGTTACAATGCATTTGAGGGAGATATAGGTCTCATACTACATCATATATAATGTCTATGAACCAAAACATTACCATAAAACATGAATAATTACAACATAAAAACATTTCTTTGATATTTGTAAATATCGAATATTAAATGAGTAAATTTTAAAAAAATGATTATTTATTTCAATTCGCCTTACATAAAACATGTTCAAGCCTCCTTTATAATTTTTTATTTCTTTTATTATTATATTAATACACCATACTCTTTTTTATACTAACTTATATAACCATTATAGAACATATTTCATCCAAATTATTATTAATATTTGTTTATTTCCATCATTTAAAGTGTGTTTATTTCATGGTTCTACTAGTTGGATTAATGTGGATATTCATGTTGAATGGAAGAAAAAACCAAAATTGGAAAGAAATAATGTTAATATGTTCCATTAATTTAATATAATTTTATATCACAATATTTTGTAATATGTGGATGAATCCTTAGATAAAACTTTAATGAAAATTATTTTTTCATATTTTTAAGATTATTTTACGACCATTATTAACATATATAATTTTATTTAAAATAATTAATATATATTGGTTAAAAAAATTATATAAATTATAATATGTATATTAAAATATCATATTATAAAATTAAGTTTTTATGTCCTTTTTTGAATGAGTTTTTAGAAATTGAAAACTCATCGAACTGAAATGTGATATATCAAGACATCATGTACATTGATTTCATTTTTATTGAAAAATATGAGGGGAAGTGAAATAATAATGGGTTATCTCATAGACATAACATAATTAAAGTATATATATGATACTTGAGTAATCACGTCACTTTTATAAGGGTAGATTAATTTATAATAATAAAATAAAAAAATTGAAAATAAATTAAAAGAAAAAGAAAATGGGGTTTTCATCTTGAATCTCATACTTGAGGACCTTCTTAATGAACTTGATTTTGACCTTTTGGTGATACCAGTAAATATTTGACGTTTTTAAGATAATTGTTTTGGGATTTGGATGGGAATTAAAAAATATACAGGGCTTTGAGGTGTGAGGAGAAGAGGTGGTGAGGGTAGTTTTTATAGTGGAGGAGAGTGGTATTTTTGAATAATTTATATATATAATGATTATTTTTGATCAATACTATGAACAGATTGATAATTATCTGGATAGATAATAAAATAATTACGTTAATATATATATATATATATTATGGTACATACATCATTTATTACTCAATGTATGATGTATTTATCATATAATTTATATATACAGTAATTTACCATATTTTACTATTCAAAAAAATCATGAATTTCGCAAAAAATTCTCAAAAATATACCATATTAAATATTAATTTGTAGAATTATAAAATTAAATCCATTTTTTATAAAATGTGTTTCAAAATATGAGATATTTAATTTTAATTAAAATCATCATTAAATCAAAAAATTTAAAATTTAAAATTATAACTAATTTTATACCACCATGAAAATTTAATTAAGGCCTCAAAAGTTGATATAATAATCATAAGGATACAATGAAATAATTTATGAATCTATTTTATGAATATATATGTTATTTTAAATTATTATAATCATTATAAAAATGTTAATTAAATATTTTTTTCTCACAAGAAACATTAAATTTATAGGCTTCAAAAAAAATTATCACTTGTTCAATGATATAAATATATCATAATTTCACATAAAAGATACAAATATTTTATTTATATTATCATAAATAAGTTTAGTTTTCTAATATTATATATTCCTTAATTTATAAAAATTCCACTTATTAATATATATATTTATAATGAATTTATCCATTTAATTCGATAATGAAAACTAATTATTTTATAAGTTCACGGGTTGTTACAATTCTCCCCACCTTGAAGAAATTTCTCCACACAATTTTTATTTACTTATTCTACAAGTGATGATACATTTACCTCAAATAATTTTTATATTCCCATGTTTCTTTTACAACCATGTTTTTCTCTACAAAAACATAACATAGTGAATTAGCTTATTCCTCAATAAATTCCCTATATGATCAAGAATCTAAATTGGTTTCTCTTCACAAGAATTTTTCTCTTCTAGTTGAAATATTTTTGGGCCCAAAATATGAGATAGATCTGTAACATAATTTCATAACATTGAGACATGAAAAACATAGTGTACATTGATAAAATCAGATGCAATGATACTCAGTAAGCAATACGTCCATCATTCTTTGGGATTTCTAAAGGTCTAATGAATTTTGGACATAGATTTCATTTTTTAACAAAATGCATAAAATCTATCCAATGATAGATTTTAAGGAAAACATGATCACCAACCTCAAAACATTGTTCTTTCCTCCTTTAATATTAATATCTATTTTTTGAAGATCAAAACTATCCTCATGTGTTGCAATATGATCTATACTTTCTCTAACACCTCCTATAATAATTCGGGTCCTGCCTACTTCCTTTCCCCAACATCATCCAAAAATGATGGTGTTCGACATTTCCATACATAATATTTCTCAAGAGTTAAATATGTATACAATAATAATTTTTTTTATTAAAATAAAAAAACAAGTAAACAACAATGTTGATCCCAACATAATTAGTAATCCAACGAACAAGCTAGATGCATATGCACCAAGTTAAAAATTGTTCACTATGTTTCTACCTCATATTGAAGATAGAAAATTATCCTAAAATTTAATTTAGTTACAAAAAACATGTAAATGAAATTCCAAAAGTATGTAGTTAACATGAGATCATGGTGATATAAAATGGAGATAGATACATCATGAATCCTGACAATCTCTTTGATGTACAATTGATTAAGATAATCTGGATTAAAAGTTTAATTAAATGTGAAGATTTAGTCAGCCAAGAAACAATAACCCAAATCCCATTGTTACCCAATGTAGTATCTTTTAGTCCTACATTGATGTCCATCGATATATTTACCATTTTTACATAGGCACTGGAATAGGATAAAACATACGATTTTATAGTTATCTCCCTTCCTTAAAATTTTGACAAGTCAAAAATTTTACCAAAAAATTAGGAATATCCCTTTTCTTCCATCCCACCAGTTACATCCACAATTGTATCTATACATCCTACTAATACTATGATATACTGAGAACTGAGAACTATGAGATTCACGTAATAATTAATTCTACATATGAGAATCACAAGGAACTCAAAATTAATTTTGAAATATCAAAACACAAACTCTATCAACATCATATTCCAGATACTTACCCTTTTTAATCAAATATACTTATTTCTAAAAGTCATTGTCTTCTTTATTTTATTTCATAATTCTATCCAAGATAGAAAACTCCACTAACACATGAAACAAAAAAAATTCTCACAGCAAAAATATCCATGCAAAATTTCATCAAATCATTAATTAGATGATCATGTTCTAAATGTTACATTATTAATGTAGAATTATTTATTTTTCACTCATGGATTCCACTATATTGTTTTCTTTTCAATGATGGTAATTTATTTTGAAACAATAATCCTTTATTAGTTCAAGTCATCTGCTCATCCTCATGTTCAATTACTTCAGAATAAATATATTCATCAAACTATTATGGTTAATATATATTACACATTAGCCTCAATATAAATGTAGCATCTGAATTTCTATAGTGACAACCACATATTCTAATTCTACATCATATTTGATATAATATATAAAATGATGTTTTAGTTTTATGGAACCATATGTAATTACCTAATTATTCGGCATTAGAACACAACCAAGTCCCTTCAATAAAGAATTAATATATAAGATAAAATCACCATTTCTTATAGGTAGGTCCAAAACAAGATCTCTCACCAATCATTTCTATAGTTCATATAAACAAACATTAGAGACATCTATACAATTAAATTTATCATATTTTCATGTTAACTAAGATAGTGGAATAGAAACCCATTTATTTTTTTAACAACCTGTCAGTAATAGCATAAAAATATAAGAAAAATATGAATCACATAAACATTATAAGTACATTTCCATTTATCGACCACTTTTGTTTTGAAGTAATCAATTGTAATAACATCATTATTTATAATGTTCCATGAAAATAAATCTATTAAAGCTAAATTAACATTTTCTAAATTTCCTATATAAATTGATTTCATTGATAGATTGTTGTAAAATATGGAAATGTTTTTCTCAATATTCATATGTTTTCTAAAACAAAATAAATATCATCAACAAAAACAACAACAACATTATCCAAATATTCATGAAAGATTCAATTCGTAAGATCAAAAAAATAGAGTACTAGAATTTATCAAACCAAAGAGCATAACCATAGAATCTAAATCCAAATATACATATATAAAAACATATATTTTGGAATGTATTACCCCTTTATCATCAGCTGATGGTAATCGGATCTAATGTCATTCTTGAAAAAATGTTTAACACCATATAGATGATCAAACAAGTCATTGATATAGAGAATTGGATACATATTCTTGAATGTAAGGTTATTAGAGTATATATCATCAATAAAAAGTCTCATGGAAATATATTTCATTTTAAGAAAAAAACATTTGAAATACATGGTCAAGTAATTATATTAATGAATCCTTTTTTAATAAACTCCTGAAACTTCTTTTTTAATTATACAATTTCAACTTGATCCATTCAATATGGGGGTTTTTATATTTCTTTGGAATCATGAACTAATTGGATATTAAATTTAGAATGTCTATTTGGTATAACACTATGAAACTGATCAGAAAAAATATCTATGTATTTATTTACAAATAGCACATCATTAATTTTAATAGTTCCCTTGTTTTCAACAATATGTGAAAGATAATTTTCATTTACAAGTTTTATCAGTTTCTCATCTTTCTTGTTTTATATCAATGGAATGGGTTCATTAATTTATACAAACTAAAGAACTTTATAAAGAACATTTTATTTTGTTCCACAATCAATTATATCATGAAAAAAAATCAATCGTATACCTAGAAAATTGTCATACTATACTAAGGAAAAAACAAAAAGGTTATAATGTAATTTCATTCCATGGAAAACATCATGATAATTCATAGAATTCTTTTTTCGTAATATTTCCACCTAGAGTTTTAACAATAATAACTAGATTAAATTAAAGAGTAAAAATTACCCAATTACTATAAATTTTCTCAGAAATAAAGAAATGTGTATACCCTGTAACAAACAAACAAGAAGAAAAATACGAGTAAGAAAAGTACACAACACCACTTCATTGGATGGCCAAAAAACTATCGGTGTAGTCACCAAGGTTTTTACTACACCTATTTTTATATAATATTTCCTCTTCCAATAATTAAAATCATTCATTGGGAAGGTATTTGAATAAAACCCCATCAAAACAAAATTAAAAAACTTTAACTGTTTCTTATCATAATTAATCATAAGATCAGTTTTCATTAAAATAATGAGATATATGTCCAAAATTTACACATTGAAAACACTTCCTATTTCTATTAAGGAATTCCCATTTATAATTTTCACCAGACTTCCTATAATTTTGAAACATAATTTTTATTCCTTAATATTTCATTAATTGATTATTACCCATTTCATACCATTTATACCTCTTTATCTGGTTGTTTTAAAAGTTGATATTATCATTGGAAAAATCAATTTCTATACTCTCATTAAATCTATCGTGTTACTCATAAAATATTAATTCATGTGAGTTAAAGGAACTTTGGTATCTTAGATTCACTAGAGAGTAATAACTATTGTTTTTATTGTCAATATTTCTAATGAGATTTAGACTATACATTGACAATCGAGTATAGTTTTCATCACATACTGCAACAAAATCATCTTATTTTTTATTCAATTATATGAAATTTGAAATCAATCCTAACTCAGAAAATCGTAAGAAAATATTTTTTAAGAAATATATTATTAAATCATTCACATTCCAAGGCATCAATATCCTCTATATCCATGATATTATTTTCCATTGACCACTTGTGGTCAGCTTCACCATCAAAATTGTAACGCCCCGACCCTAGCTACCCAGAGCCGGTGCATTACATCGTAACATTGGCATGATCACAAAAGATCAAGTCTTGAAAGAACGATTAGTTTAGTAGCCTTGGAAACAATAGATACATTCATAAATGTTACATTAAATCACAAAGTGAAAAACTATAATAACATAGTCTCCATAGTCCACACTTCTATCCTCTTCAGACTATCCCTATAGGTCATTCATAAAATACTTCTTCACATCCTGGAAAATATTAAAACATTGAAATGGGTGAGCTCGGATGCTCAGTAAGGTTAACAATATAGCGGAACCTTTAATAAATAAACATTAACATTTAAGGCAATGTATAACTAAAACAAAAGCCTTTTAAACTTGAACTTCAACATAATATGGCAAAAGTAAAATGATATAATGCCATTCTATTCTTCACATGGATATTCTACTGGTCGAATAATCACATGCAATATCAATAACCACTTTCATAATGATGGAATGCATAATTCCAGACAATCATAACCATGTAGCCAAGGCCTCGTGCCAAGACCACAAATAAGATTTTGTCAAGGCCTCGTGCCAAGACACTATTTTGTCTCATGAGACCTGCCGATGCATTGAAGAGCTATATCGGGCTCCACCTGTCACATATTAAGTCCAATGAATTCCTCATATGAATAGGTTTAAACATATCATAAACCATAACATAATCGTATCACATAAAACATGCATAAAGGAAACATAACATTTCCACATTTCAATCACAAGATATAAATACAACACATTGATATAATAAAAATGCATTCAAAACCGTTTTCAATACCAAAATAACAGAAAGTTAAAACTTTGTATTTATTTTTCATTAAAAAAATGATGTCTTGTAGAGGAAGCGGAAACTCAAATAATGGTCACGGCGGCGGAGAAGTCGTTGTCGCCGCATAAGTACGGAAAGAAAAACATTCCCTTTTTGTCATTTAGTAAAAAGCTTCGTATAAAAAAGATTCCTTTTGAATAAACGTAAAAGTCAAAGGGGTTTATACACCGTATAAAAGAAAGTTTTGTATAAAACCAAATATGCCTCAATGAAAGGGGATTGAGACGAAGTCCTTAAAAAGATATTTTTTTTAAATAAAGTACATCTATAATGTGTATTCACTATAAGTACACATAAATAATTTAAAAATACAATATAGTACATAATAATATCATAAAATAATTTGAAAGTAGGAGATTAACCTAATGATTGAAAATTGGGTTAAGAAATTCCCTTACCTCATGTCCGACTTGACTCAACCGTTCTTTAACCTCCTCAAAATCGGGTAACTCTTTTTGATTTGAGCCAAAGGCGTCCTTGAGAAGAGTTCTTCCCAAAGTGAGGCTTCTAGGAGTAAGAGGGGGAAGTTGGGAGAGTATTTGGGCAGAGTTTGGCCGATCCAAATGGCTTGAAGGTGTGAATAAGGTGGGAGAGGTGGGGGCCTTTTATAAGAGGAGAGGAGGGGCTCTTTTGGAAAGATTGAAATGTTACATTATTATACAATGCTTTTAGGATTCTAAAGGCCGCACACTTATATAATTCGTGTCTAAGGTGACAAGGGTTCGAAATCTCCTCATCCAATAGGCTTTGGACAAGTTTAAGCCTTGGATTTTGCATTATCTTCTCATTTTATTTAAATCGTTAAATAGTGAGGTCATCGTTGCATCATAATGATGTCATAAATAATTTAATTTATTTAATGTATAAAAATTATAAAAAAAATACTATGATGTAGGAAATCTTTTTATCTTTCTAATGAATATTTATAGTCAAAATTTGGACTTTTGTAACCCCACTTAAAACTGTTTTAGTAAAACAACTCATGTTTGTGTCAATTTAATTTTAACATTAAATATATATATATATATTAATGTCATTTTACAACTAATGTGTCTCCATGGGGTCCCCAAGTTGACCCATGGGTTGTCTTAGTCGGCCATTACTCATCCAAGAGTAGTAGGACAAGTTTCAATCTCATATCATATTATTAAAACATTGTTTTTACCTTAAACTACACTAATTACCTCTAATCGCGATTAAGAACTTAAAAGTTACTATTCACCAAAAAATTATTTTAATCTCATTGAACCACATTTTACTTCTTAATAACAACCATGTATGTCGGATTTTTGAAAATCAAATCACAAAAGTGGTAATATTTCATTTAAACGAAAAATCAGTTATTTAACTACCACTTAGTGGTTTCACTATTCATCAAAAATTGAAGTTTTTCAGAACAATGCCAAAATTTCACCCTATGATATAATTGATATTCCGAATTCAAAAATGATGTCTATTTTACAAAATTCCAAACATATAAGTTTCATTAATTAATTTTATAATTAATTCCCGCTGTCACAACAAATAGCGTGTTTTTAAGAAACAATTTATTTCAAAAGATTGGCAATTGTTTATGTTCAATTTCAATGTTAAATTAATTCTAATGACCACCATTGGATAAAATGGTAAAAATATATTCTAATTATACTTTAAAACCACTAAATAGTATAATTTATCACTATAAATTATTATGATTAAAAAATTTGTTTTTAAGTAATTTTCACTATTCATAAAAAATTGGAAGTTTACAAAAAATTCAACTTTGGATAATTTCGATATTACGAATACAAAAATGAAGTCCATTTTGAAATATAAAATTTCTATAATTTTAAAAGGTGGTTATTACTATTCATAACGGCTACTTTGATTAGTCGCGGTGTTTTAGAACTCGAAGTTGCGTACAATGCAAGCTATTGCATTATTGAATGAGAAGCGTATCGTGGAAGCTCGGGGTGTTACAAAAATGATAAATATAATTACTAATCCTTTTATTATGTAAACACCCCATTGCATTGAATATCATTTCAAGGTATTTAATCAAACCTTTCGCCACCACTAGTTTGGCATATAGACTGAAATAAAGAGGTTGTTGCCTTATGAAATCCTCGACTATTGTATTGATATTTTGTAATAGTTATAGTTGTTCCCTTGCATGGATTTTTCAAACATCTATATCCTATCTCAACTAACACATTAATATCAAAAGATTCTCGATTCCAATTACCACAATTTAAGGTTGTATAATTGGAAATCTATCATCCTCTTGGTGCATTTAAACTCCAGTTTCGAAGTTTATTTTGTGGATAACATTTCTTAATAGACATATATTATATTAATAAACACTGTAATATTTAAAAAAATGTATTATTTTAACATAAAAATATGGTAACATCAATTATGTAATTCAGTTAACATCATCAAATCCTCTTATTTGGACTAAACTATTCTCCGAAACCAATAATAAGGACCCAACCTAAGACCTTATCAAATCTAGTAGGTTAATAAGAAAACACTTTTTACAATCCAAAATATCAAGTCAAATTTAGTGTTTTAGATAATTATTTTATACCTCATAAATGACAAAACATTATAATAAAAAATATATATCACTAAAATGGTTCCCATTTCATTTATAATACAATCATTTTTATTAAAACATGAAATATTTCCAACATTCAACTGTAGTTCTTATTTTACATTACTCTTTTTTATGTCTATATGAATTTTTTTAAACATCCTATATTTATAAAAAGATTAGTGATAGAAATAATAAAATTATATATAATGTTATAAAACATATAATATCATTTTCACAAGCTATACTTCTCAACCATAAAGTATCAAACAATTACATTGTTACAATATTGGATTCCATAAAACATAGAAAAAAAACAACACTGTGTATGTAACATGGGGTATTACTTACTTAATATTGTAAATATTATAGATACCATATTATTTATAACCATCACAACTACCTTATAATGTGACCATCAACGATATTGTATGATATAACCCTCAAGGCTACCTTTTTGGGTAACCATCGCAGTTATACCAAGAGTAACCATATGACCATCCTCCAATAAAAACGTACACAGTGCATTGGAGAGAGATATTGCTCTCTTCCTTCAACATAAACAATGACCAAGAACCAAACCATAACTATAAAATAATAATACTTATATCGTAAAATCATTGCATTGAATTTTGTAAAAATAGAAATTTAAATGTGGATTTTTAAATAAAATTCCCTTAACAAGGGATGTTCTTATATAGAAAGTGTTCAAACCTCAACGATAATGATTTAAATAGTATTATTAATATATAATATAACCATAATAAAGTTTTTACTACCTTATATACCCTATTTGTATCAACCTTAGACCATTTATTAATAATATATTATTATTTCTATAATATAAGGTTTGTTTATTTCATTGTTCCCATTGTTGGTTAATTATGGATTTTCTTATTGAATGGATGAAAATCTAGGGAAGTGAAAATAAATTGATTTAATATATTTAAGTAATTATAAATGGTTCTGTATATCCATTTATTTTTTGAAGTGATGATAATTATTAAATAAATCATTGTCGAAAATGATTTAGTTTGTTTTGGTGGGTTTTATGACCATCGCAATCTTATATTATTTTATTTAATATCATTTATATATTATGGATTGAGATATTTAAATCACCTAATATATGTTTAATAAAATATAATTTTACCATTTTTAATATTTTATGACCCTAATTTATGTTTTTAATGGAAATTGAAATCTCATCATCCTTGTATGTGATATATCAAGACATCACGGACAATGATTTCATTTTTAGTAAAAAAGAAGAGGGGAAGAGAACTGATGATGGGTTGTTCCGTTAATATAATACATTATAGTATATAAAATATACTGGAGTTATAATGATTCATGGTTAAGGATGTATGATAAGGGAATAAGAAAAATAAAATGAATTGAAATGAAACTAAAAGAAAAATAAATAGGTTCTGACCTCTTGAATTGTTTTCCTTGAGAACCTCTTTAAGACATTTGGTTTTGACATTTGTGTCATACCATAAGGTCTTGGTCATGGTGAAGCGCATTGGGAAGAGATTTGGAATGAAATTAAAAAAGATACTTGGATTTGAGGTGTGAGGAGAAGAGGAGGTTAGGGGCAATGTTATAGTGTAGGGGATGGGTATTTTTTAATATTTTATGCATTTGTTTATTCTTATATCTCAATACTATTAACATTTTGTGAATTATCACCAAATATATTATAATAATCTATTGATGTTCAACATTATGGGAATTGGTTAATTCATTACTCAATGAATAATGTACTTATTTTATAATGTATATATATTGTATATTACCATATTTTACTATTAATTTAAAATTCATGAATTCTAGAAAAAGAAACAAAATTGTCCTAACCATTCTTGAATTTGTAATTCATACATATGAGTTTTTATATAAATAATTTTATTTCAAAATCATTGATTTTAATCTTTTTATAGAAATATATGATGCTCAATTTTGATAAAAAAATCTGTTTTTTAAAGGAATTGTTTTTCATGGGGTTTCATTATTTCACAATACTGATAGATTTCTTATTTTTTATGTCCTTTAATGTTATTTTTATTCGCATAACATTTTTAAATGCGTTTTCATTGATATTAAGGATGTTTAAGGGAAATTAATATGTTGTGTTAAGAGTCAACCTGATTTTTCATGAAATGAAATCATATTTTCTTTTAAAAAATAATTGTTTGAAATAAAAAAAATATTTAATACAACATTATATTGATATATATTTGGTTCATTATAATATATTTTTAAACTAAATATTTAAAAGTAAAAACCCATAATATCTTGGGAATATAATAATAGAATTATTGTTTAATGATAAAAATATATATTCTGTTTAACCCATAGTCCATAAAAGATTTTTTCTGGAGATAATCATTTATGATATTTATTTAGGAGACATTAATTCTTGTGGGATGATATATTTGAATTGGTAAGGTACAAATTTCATTGTTTTAAAGAATTTTGTATTCATAGTGATATCATTCATGATTTAGTAATGAATTATTTATTTTACTTACCACCATTTATTATTATTATACACATTTTATTTTATTTTATATTATTTGAAACAATTATATAGTAGATATATAATATCATATTCTTTATTAATGATGTTATCATGAGATGTTTATAATTAAAGTATTTTCCATATTTCAAAATATTATGCCAAATTTAATGAGTATGTTGATGAAATTTATTATGAAGGTTATTTTGGAGTTTCTTAGTAAGTTCCCTGTATATATTCTTATAGAGATTCCAAAATAGTTTCATAGGAAATTCAGATGATTCATTATTGATTTTAAATGATTTATAATGGTTTTAATGGTTTATAATAAAATCATTGGTGAATTTTATCACGACCTGTCCTCGGGGCCCGTGTCGTGACTACCCCAAGCCCGCCTTCCATAGGCCAGGGGCTAGCTACTACCACCATAGGCATAAATCCTGATAAATGGGAAGGCATTGACTTTAAATAAGAAAACAATCACCACAACATACGCAAAGCTGATGTAATCACTAAGTAAACTGAGTACAAAAGAATGTGCTAGAAAGTAAATGGGCCAGAATACAAACCCAACTGAATGTAAAGTACAACTGAAAAGAAAGTACATCAGCTGAAAAGTAAAGCAGCAACACTGAGCCATCCTTGGGAAATCCCACATGAAGGGTGGGTATAGATAATATCCTCAGCTCCTCGGGTCCAGCCTTATGCTTTGTGTACGTTCTGTCCAGTGATCCTCCTCCAGGTACTTTCCAACTCCACGAGCGTCCACCACAATCAGCGATGTCCGTCGTCTGCATCCAATACAACGTAGTGCGGGCATGGCTCGTGCAGGGGTGAGTATACGATACTCAGTAAGGGACCCTGAGACCCCCGAAGGTCTCCCATAATCCAAAAAGGATAAACCAAAAAGGAAAGATACAATCATGAAGTATCAACCAACTCTACTTAGCTATATGCCAATACATATACCTATGTTGTCATTTCTAGTTCTGCACCAACTCACGAGCCCATGTTCAACCCAGTCCACATAGGAAAGTAAAACACAGTCCACAAAGGATAGAAATTCAATCATATCGAAGATAATGAATGAAAATCAAGACTCATATCACACAGGTATACTACTCAGGAAGAGGGGTGGAGATGATAGATGTAGCATCTGAATCATCTCCTCTGTCAAACCAAGGTAGGATACAAGTAAAGAAGTCATTGATTCCGAACCCACATAGGATCCATGTAAAGTAACCATCTCTGTCGAACCCACGTAGGATCCAAGTACAGTCATCATCACTATCTACCCCATGGAGGATCCAAGTAAAGTCATTCTACCTACCGAACCAACATAGGATCCAAGTATAGTCATCATCATTGTCAAACCCACAGAGGATCCCATCAAGGTACTCATCTCATTCAAAGCTAGCTCTAGGGTTCCCGCACATAGCTCACTCAAATCTTGGAGGGTCCACTACTTGATTCAAAGGGGTGGATACATCAACTATCACGAATACCAGAGATGATGTATCCCAATGTTCTATCACACATCATAGGGTAAAACCAATCAAAACATGCCCATGTCATGGAGAACGTGACAACCAATCCATTTCCCAAAAGTACATGGTGTGTAGGTAAGAGATACACGCCATGTCATCAGACACTGGGTACTGCACTTGTAAAACGGCCCATGTTATGGGGCTGGTCATGTAAAAAGGTAAGTACTCGACGTGTGGTATCGTTAAACACCATGTCTTCAGTCTACAGGATCTGTCTGTGTACCAGATCCCATGTCGAAGGGTTGTTCATGTAAAAAGTAAGTACACGGTGTGTGGAATGTTTACATTCCGTGTCCAAACTTCTGTGGTCATATCTGTGTACTCTGGCCATGCCTGGCCTTGTGGTGGAGTACCTGCCCATGTACTCCATCGTGTGTCCTTGTATTTATGGAATAGACGCTGAGTCTTCACGAATCCGCTTCTGCCATGGTGAAGGTAGTAAACGCCGCCCCTCTTTGCCATGTTATTCTTCCCATGACTGTGTATCACCCAGATTACATGCTAAGCCTCACGTTGCCGCTTCTGCCATGGTGGTGGTAGTATACGATGTGCCTCGTGGCCGTGTGGTTCTGCTCATGTCCGTGTATCTCCCGGAATACATGATGATCCTCTTGATGCAGTTTCTTCCTTTCAAAGAAGATAATACACGACATACCTTATGGCTGTGTATTTCTATCTGTTTTCATGTATTTCCCTTGAATACACACCATGTCTATCGAAGTTTCCTTTGTTAAATTGTGTGGACAGTACATGCCGTGTGACAGGTGACACACGCTGTGTGTCACTTATCCTGATGTCTGTTACATCTGTTGATGAACAATTATACTACACGGCATGTGCATTGGAAGTACACACCATGTATTCTGGAATTTTCTTGAATCAATGCCTCTGGCCAGCATGCCTCTCGAGGCGTCCATCCTTTGTTCTGAGGATCCATTTGCAACAAAACTCTCATTCCTAGGTCGTCTCTTTGTTCCGATACCATTTTCGATGTTTTCATGCCTCTGATCGGCTCCGAAAACTTTCCTTGCTTCACCACTCAAGAATGGTTGGAGAACACCATACAACAAGAATGATAGAGGAATCGAACCGTGTTATTTTTGTCCAGTTCCTTCCGCATTAGTTCTATAGCTAGCGGTTTAGAGTGAACCAACAACATGGAAGGGACAACAACGTTGCTCAATCATAAACACACACCTACCTCAATTCACGATGGTTGATCGCTTGACCAAGGATGGAGATGCTTTCATTATTCCATTGATGTTACTGTGGAAAGATAGTGTTTATTTGTCAGCTTCGAGAAGAAAGAAGCTAAGGATGGTGCTGGCATTCTTCACATTCGTCAATGAAGAAGATAAAGTTCTTCATGAGTTTAGAGTTCTCTCTCTTAAAGTCTCCACACAACAAGCCAGCCAACAAAATTTAATAAGGCTCCTCCTTATTTTATTAATTCATGCCTTGATTTCAAACATCCAAAATTCAAAAACATCTCACTTAATTAATTAAGCATGAGTTGGCATGATTAAAGAGGAGAGAGGGGAGATTTACAAATTAATGGGGAGTTGCCAAATTTAAGAGGGGTTGGAGGAGTTAAAAGAATTTGAAGGGGTGGGGATCATGTGGGCCCCACCTCACAAATATCCTAATAAGAGGAGTTAGATATAGTGGGTCCCACCCCAACTCCCATACTTAGATAAAACCACTTAGGTTAGAAGAAAAAAATTTTCCACAAATTTTATTTACTTCACATTTTATCCTCAATATTTAACCACTCCTCCCAAGAAAACTCACATTTAGAAAAGGTCCACTTAAGAAAATACTACCACTGCGGTTTCATCGGTGCCCTCAGTTTTCGATTCCAAGCACCGGTTCAAAAGATAGAAAAACTCGCTCGTTCGTTCACTAAACGTACCCGAGCTAAACTTCGAAAATTTAATCCGGGCACACCGGGCCTCGAAATCAGGTTCCTTTAGAAACTACGTACTCGTAAAATCCAAAAGAAAATAAGAAAAAAATTTCCATGAAATTTACAAGTCTTTACATTACTCCCACCTCAAGGATTTATGTCCCTGTAAAGATGCATCAAAAAACAAGGGAAACAAATGATGGTAATGAGCACGCATCTGAGCCTCCAGCTCCCATGTGCTCTCCTGGAGGTTCCTGTGCTGCCACCTGATGCACACTAGGGGAATCAACCATCCATGAAGGACCCGCTCATATCAATCCTCGATCTTCATCGGGACCTCCGCAAAAGTCACACCATCATCAATATCCAGCTCCCCGTGATTAATGATATGCGTTGTGTTGTGAACGTATCTCCTCAGATGAGATACGTGGAAGACATCATGCACCCGGTGCAACTGAGGTGGAAGAGCCAGGTGATAAGCCACCTCGCCTATCCTGCTGAGAACCTAGAATGGTCTATTGAAGTGAAGAGATAACTTGCCACCCCAAGAAAATCTCTATAATCCACGTCGAGGTGAGACCCATAAGAAGACATGGTTACCATCCTCGAACTCCAGTGGTCTCCCCATCCTATCAGCATAGGACTTTTGTCGTCTCTGTGTATTCCACATCTGCTCCTGGATTATCTGCACCTTCTCTGTCATGGCCTGGACCATCTCTGGTCCCACAACAGCTGACTCCCCAGGGTCTGTCCAGCACATTGGTGATCTACAAGGTCGGTCTTACAATGACTCGTATGGTGCCATCCCGATGGTGGAGTGGTAACTGTTGTTGTACGCAAACTCCACCAAGGTTAGGTGATCTTCCCAGTTGTGAACAAAGTCAAGGACGGATGCACGAAACATGTCCTCTAGTGTCTGAATGGCCCTCTTCGTCTGACCATCCGTTTGTGGGTGAAAGGTGGTTCTTAGTCATTGCTGCATCCAAAATGCCTCCTGAAACCCTTTCCAAAGACGAGAAGTAAAGAGAGCATCTCAATCAGAGATGATAGTTGATGGAACACCATGAAGTCGTTTGATCTCCGGAACGTAGAGGCATCCTATGCTCTCCACTAAGCCCTGCTCTCTAATGGGTAATAAGTGGGCCAACTTGGTGAGTCGGTCGACAATCACCCAAATGGAGTTGTGACCTCTGGAAGTATGTGGAAAACATATCACAAAATCCATTGATATCCCATCCCACTTCCACATTGGGACCTATAGGGGCTATACCAAGCCTGCTGGTACCTAGTGCTCCGCCTTCACCTGCTGACAGGTGAGGCATCGAAAAACGAACTCTGCCACAACTTTATTCATACCCAGCCACCAGTGTTGTCATTTGAGATCATGGTACATCTTCAAACTCCAGGATGTACCGCTAATGGGGAAGTGTGAAACTCTATCAACACCTCCACCTATAATGCAGCTGGTACCATGGTACATCCTCTGAAAAGGAAGATGTGATCTCCCCCTACAGAGAATCCATCAGGTGCATGTCCTAAGGATATTTGTGCACATCGTGTCTCACAGTCAACATACCCTCGTTGTGCCTCTCTGACTTGCTGATGAAGTGGAAGAGTGATTTTGAGTGACTGTAGAAGGGTTGCCCCATCTCTATCCACGAAGGATATCTGTAAAGCCGCTAACTACTCTGTAGCCTCTCCAACTAGCTGAATGCCCATCCTCCCACTGAGAGAATCAACTACCACGTTCCCCTTCCATGGAGTATATACTATCTCAAAGTCATAGTCCTGGAGAAACTCGAGCCATCACTGCTGTCTCAGGTTCAGGTCCTTCTGTGACAAGATATACCTGACACTATGGTGGTCAGAGTAGACTGTAAAGCGCTCTCCCATCAGATAGTGTTGCCACATATTCAAGGAAAAGACCACTTCTTCTAACTCCATGTCATGTTTATCATAGTTATTCTCATGCTGCTTCAACTACCCTGATCCATAGGTGATCAATGCCTACTCCTACATCAGGACAAATCTGAGTCTGGTCCCTAATCCATCGCAGTAAACTACGTACCCTACACTCTCCTCTGGTAGCCTCAAGATGGGTGCACGGGTCAATCTCTATCTCAGCTCTTGGAATCTATGCTAACATCTATCCCACCACACGAAGGGTATCCCCTTCTTCGTCAACGCTGAGACTGGTGTTGCAACTCTGGATAAGTCTGGCACAAATCTCCGTTAGTACCCTGCCAGAACTAGGAAACTCTGCACCTCTATCACGCTCCTGGGTGTCTCTCAAGCTAGCACTACCTTGATCTTCGCAGCATCCACCGCCACTACCACCTCAAAGATAACATGCCCCAAGAAGTGGACCTCTCAAATCCAGAACTGACACTTCGAGAGCTTACCATAAAGCTAGTGCTCTCAAAGTGTGTCCAGTACAACCCGCAAGTGGTAGGCGTTCTCCTCCTCAGTAGTCAAGAAAATCAATATGGCGTCAATGAAGAATATGACAAATCGATCGAGGAATATCTAGAAGATCCTATTCACGAGACTCATGAACACTACTATATAATTGCTTATTCCAAAATTCATATACAAGAACTCATAGTGGTCGTACCGACACCTAAATGTCATCTTATGCACATCCTCGTCTCGAACTCTGAGCTGATGATAGCTTGACCTGATGTCTATCTTCGAGAACCATCGTGCTCCCTTGAGCTGATCGAAGAGGTCATCGATCCTCGGAAGTGGATACTTGTTCTTCACGGTCACCTGGTTTAGGAGACGGTAATCGACACATAGACGCAAGCTCACGTCCACCATCTTGACAATCAAAATCGGGGAAGCCCAGGGTGAAACACTGGGTAGAATGAATCCCTTTCCCTACAAGTCCTCCAGCTGTAACTGTAGCTCTCAAAGCTTAGCAGGACCCCTCAGATATGCTGGAGTAGATATCGTGGTTATCTCGGGGTATAGGTAAATATAAATTTCTTCCTCTCTATGAGGAGGTAGTCCTGGAATGTCATAAGCAAAAAAGTCCGCATACTGATCCACCGCAATAGGAAAACTCAGACTCCGCACATCAACTGCTCCTAGGGTGAGACTAGCCAGCTGATGAGTAATCGGATGTCCTCTCCTCCATGTGAGTCCATCCTACGCTGCAAAGGCTCCCTTCTCTCCGGTGAAGGTGAACCTACTCCAATCAGTGTGAACACATCGCACCATGCGCCTAATACAGTCGATCTGAGCATGGACCGTAGATAACCAATCCATGCCCAAGATGACGTCGTAAGGCCTCAAAGCCGCTACAAGAAGATCACAGTCGAAGATGTCGCCTCCTAGAGTAAGCTTACACTGCCGGAACCAGTGCGTAATAATCAAATCTACTCTCGTAGGAGTCTCTAGCTGTAAGGATTGATCCAATGGCTCCGTCAGAATCTCTGAGCTCCGAACAAGTGCAGCGACAATGAAAGAATGACTCACTCCTGTGTTAATAAGAATTGCATAAAGAGTAGAGTTGACACAGATAGTACATATAATCATCTCAGGTGCACCGTGGTCATAAGCCTCCACTACCTAAAGTTGAGACTTCCTCTGTACTCCAGCTCTTTGTGGTCGGGGTGGACCTCTTGGTGGTGGTGGTGGTAGATCCTCAAAGCTTCAGCCACCACCTGCTGCTCAGCCAGCTCCTCTGCCTCATCCACCTGCCCCTGCGGACTGCTACGGTCGAACCTCTGCCTCTTCCTGGGTGGTCCCGCAACCATCTGCTTCTCCTCTGCATAGAGGGCCAGACTGTCCCGAGCAATGTGGCCCTATCCGCTACATGCATAGCACTGTTTGCCTCTCGTATGACTGGATCTATTACGTGTTCCCTGCACATCGGAACCAGCATCCTGAGGTCGTCCACCTGATGGTCTGGCCCCCTTGGACCCATGTGACATCCGCCGAATGCCTGATACAGAAGACTCCACTACGTTCCACCCTGCGGTAGGTCCCGCTACTGGTGAAGGATCAGTAAGAAAGCTCTCCTCAAGAAGGGCTCGCTCTAGTACTCATGTATGCGTCATAATACAGAGGGAGATCATTGATTCCAAGATCTCATGTCTCAGTCCTGGCTCGAAGGTCTGGGCCTGAAAGAATGGGTCATGTACCATGTTCGTGGAGTAGCATGAGTGATTGGTAAATCTCAATGAGTACTGGTATACTGTCATGCTTCCCTACCGCAGCTGTATTAGCTCCTGAATGTGCATTGTACATAGGGTGTCTGGAAAGAACTTCAAGAAAAAGAGGCACTCGAAGTCCATCCAAAGAAGAGAATCCTCATCATGCACCTGGAGCATTAAGCTCCACCATCTAACTATTGACGCATGCAAGATACTCACTACAAGGATCACCATGAGTTCAGCTGGTGTCCCCACTAACATGAAAACTCAAACAACTTCCTCCAGCCAGTCCACGGCTGCCTGAGGGTCCGTCTCCCTACGGAACCTGTGTGGTCTCTAACGCTGAAACTCCTGCAGTGCACTGAGGAGACGTGCACCGTCTGCTGCTGGGGCTGGTGGAATCGGTGGCTCGGCCGGTAGAGGTACCACCGATGCCTCTGCTGTAATGGGGCCCTGCACCGAGGCCTCGTCGCTCGGTGGGCTGCCATCTCGCACAAAACTCGAAACCCCATCTAGCTACCGTCGTGGTGCCATCTTGAAAAGAAACAGGTGTGCCATGGTTAATACAGTATACCTGGGGAACTGTTACAATGTAATCACAATGAAAACTTTTGAAACGCACATGAAATCATTGTTTTCATGTTGTGAGTAATAAATCATAAGTCCGGGTCCAAGTTTATGGATACGTTAGTCACCGCACTAACTCTGGACTCCGTGGACTGATAACCAAACTCAATAGCCTTAACACTATTTCTTCACACAGAAGAAATATGAGAGTCTTAAGTTCTACGGTAGAACCGAACTCCTTTGATACCAATTTTTCATGACCTGTCCTCGTGGCCCACGTCGTGACTACCCCAAGCACACCTTCAATAGGCTAGGGGCTGGTGAATAGAACCAAAGGTGTAAATCCTGATAAAAGGGAAATCATTGCCTTTAAATAAGAAAAAAACACCACAAAGTACGCAAAGCATAATTAATCACTAAGTAATCTGAGTACAAAATTATGTGCTGGAAGGTAAATGGGCCAGAATACAAACCCAAATGATTGTAATGTACAACTGAAAAGAATGTACAGCAGTTGAAAAGTAAAGTAGAAAAACCAAGTTTTCCTCTAGAAATCCCACCTGAAGGGTGGGTACAGATAGTCTCCTCATCTTATCGGGTCCAGCTGTCCACTCTATTTACATTCTGTCTAATGATCCTCCTCCAGGTACCATCCAGCTCCATGATCTTCCACCTCGATTAGCATTGTTCGTCGTTTACATCCAACACAACATAGTGCAGGCATGGCCCGTGCAGGGGTGAGTATATGATACTCAGTAGGGACCCCGAGACCCCCGAAGGTATCCCAAAATCCACAAAGTAAAAACCACAAAGGAAAGAAACAATCATGAAGTATCAACCAACTCTACTTAGGTATATACCCATACATATACCTAAGACATCATTACCAGTTCTGCTCCAAATCAATATACCAAGTTCAACCCAGTCCACATAGGAATGTAAAACCCAGTCCACACAGGATAGAAAGTCAATCATATCTAAGATAATGATTGAAAATCAAGAGTCAGCTCACATAGGTATACTACTCACAAATAGGGGTGAAGATGATAGATGTAGCCTCTGAATCTTCTCCCCTACCAAACCCACGTAGGATCCATGTACAGAATCGTCGCTGCTGAACCCATGTTAGATCCAGTTACAGTAACCATCGCAGTCGTACCCACATAGGATCCATGTATAGTTGTAATCGATGCCGAACCCATGGAGGATCCGAGTACAATCATTCTCGCTTCCAAACCCACGTAGGATCCAATTAAAATCGTCATCGTCATCGATCCCATGGAGGATCCCAGCACGGTAGTCGTCGCAGTCGCAGCCAGCTCTAGGGTTCCCGTACATAGCTCACTCGATTCCGTGAGGGTTTGATCCTCGAGTAAAAGGGGTGGATACATCAACTGTAAAAAAGACCATAGATGATGTTTCACAACATTCCATCCCACATAATAGGTGAAAACCATGAAAAACGTGCCCCAAGTAATGGAGAACGAGAGAACCAATCCATTTTCCAAAAGTAAACGGCGTGTAGGTAAGTGATACACATCGTGTCATCAGACACCATGTACTACCTGTGTGAAACAACCCGTGTTATGGGGATGGTCGTGTAAAAAGGTAATTACACGACCTGTGGTATCATTACACACCGTGTCTTCAGTCCACTGGTACTGTCCGTGTACCAGAGCTCGTGTCGAAGGGTTGTTTGTGTAAAATGTAATTACATGGTGTGTGGTATGGTTACACACCATGTCCAAACGTCTGGGGTCAGCTCCATGTACGCTGTCCACGCCTGGACATGGGGTGGAGTACCTGCCTATGTACTCCACCATGTGTTTGTGTATTCCTGGAATTCATGCCGAGTCATCACGAAACCGCTTATGCCAAGGTGAAGGTAGTACACACCATGCCTCTTGGCCATGTTATTCGACCTGTGTCTGTGTATCACCCATATTACATAACGAGCCTCACGAAGCCGCTTCTTCCATGGTGGTCGTAGTACACGCCATGCCTCGTGGATGTGTTGTTATTCCCATGTCCGTGTATATCCCAGATTACATGCCGAGCCTCTTGAAGCCGCTTCTGCCTTTCAAATAAGATAATACATGTTGTGCCTCGTGGCCGTGTATTTCTGTCCATGTCTGTGTATTTCCCTTGAATACATGCCAGGTCTATCGAATTCTCCTCTTTCAAGCTGTGTGGATAGTACACGCCGTGTAACCGGTGTCACAAGCTATGTGTCACTTCTCCTAATGTCAGTTACTTCTGCCGATAAACGATTGTACTACACAACGTGTGCTTTGAAAGGACACGCCGTGTATTCTGGAATTTTCCAAAATCGACACCTCTAGCCTGCATGCCTCTTGAGGCGTCCGTCCTTTGTTCCGATGGTCCGTTTGCAACAAAACTCTCGTTCCTTGGTTATACCGATGTTCTGATGCCGTTTCGATGTTTTCGGGCCTCCGATCAGCTCTGAAAACGTGCCTTGATTCACAGCTCAAGAATGGTTGGTGAACACCATACAACAAGAACGGAAGAGGAATCGTACCGTGACAGTTTGTTCTGGTTCTTTCCGTATTAGTTCGATAGTAAGCAATTTATAGAAAACCAATAACATGGAAAGGAAAAAACGTTGCTCTATCATAAACACATCCCTACCTTAATTAAAGATGGTTGATCGATTAACGAAGGATGGAGATGCTTTCATTCTTCTGTTGATGTTGTCGTGGAAAGACGGTGTTGCTTCGTCAGCGTCGAGAAGAATGAAGCCGAGTTTGGCACCAGTGTTCTTCATGTTCTTCAATGATTAAGATGATGTTCTCCAAGAGTTTAGAGTTTTCTCTCCCAAAGTATCCACACAACAAGCCAATCAAAAAAATAAAATAAGGCTCCTCCTTATTTTATTAAATCATATCATGCTTTCAAAATTCCAAAATTCAAAAACAACTCACTTAATTAATTAAGCTTGAGGTGGCATGATTAAAGAGGAGAGAGGGGAGAGTTACAAATTAATGGGGAGTTTCCAAATTTAAGAGGGGTTAGAGGAGTTAATGGAATTTGAAGGAGTGGGGATTGTGTGGAACCCACCACAAAAATATCCTAAAAAGAGGAGTTATGATATAGCGGGTCCCACTGCATCTCCCATACATAGGATAAAACCACTTAGGTTAGATGTAAAATTTGTTCCACAAATTTTATTTACTTCACATTTAATCCTCAATTTTTAACAACTTCTCCCGAGAAAATGCACCTTCTGAAAAGGCCCTCTTAAGAAAATATTGACAGTATGGTTTCATCAGTGCCTCAGTTTTTTATTCTAAGCATCGGTTCAAAATATAGAAAAACTTGCATGTTCGTTCAATGAACGTACCTGAGATAAACTTTAGAAACTGATTCCAGGAACACTGGGCCTCAGAATTAGGTGTCGTCATAAACTGCGTACTCATAATATCCAATAGAAATTAAAAAAAATTCCTTGAAATTTACAGGTCTTTACAATACTCCCACCTCAGGGCCTTATGTCCCTGTAAAGATACATCAGAAAACTAGGGAAACAAATGAGGGTACTGAGCACGCATTTGAGCCTCCTACTCCCATGTGCTATCCTGGAGGTTCTTGCGCTGCCACATGATGCACACTAGAGTAATTGACTATCCACATAGGACATGCTCTTGTCGATCCTTGATCACCACTGGGAACTCCACAAAATTAACGCCATCATCGATATCCAACTCCCCATGATCAATGATATATGTCTGGTTGTGCATGTATCTCCTCATCAAAGATATGTGGAAGACGTTGTGCACCCAATGCAACTGAGTGGGAAGATCCAGGCGATATTCCACCTCACCTATTCTGCTGAGAACCTGGAATGGTCCTATGAAGCATGGAGAAAACATTCCTCCCCGGACAAATCTCCGTAATCCACTTCATGGTGAGACCCGTTAGAAGACGTGGTCTCCATCCTCGAACTCCAGTGGTCTCCACCTTCAATCAGCATAGGACTTATGTCAGCTCTGTGTAGTCCTCATCTGCTCCTTGATGATCTGCACCTTCACTGTTGTGGCCTGGACCATCTATGGTTCAATAAGTGCAGACTCCCCAGTGTCAGTCCAGCATAGGGGTGACCTGCAGGGTTGGCCGTATAATGACTTGTATGGTTCCATCCTGATGGTAGAGTAGTAGCTGCTGTAATACGCAAACTCTACCAAGGGTATGTGATCCTCCCAATTACAACCAAATTCAAACACACAAGCACGGAGCATGTCCTCCAGTGTCTGAATGGTCTTCTCCATCTGACAATCCGTCTGTGGGTGAAAGGCAATGCTCAGGCATAGCTGTGTCCCAAATGCCTCATGAAACCCTTTCCAATTTCAGCAGGTGATCATCTCGATCAGAGATGATAGTCGATAACACAGCATGAATCCATACGATCTATTGAACATAGAGGCGTCCCAAGATCTCCACTGATCCCTATTGTCTAATGGGTAAGAAGTGGGCCCACATGGTGATTTGGTCCACAATCACCCAAATGGAGTCATGACCTCTGGATGTACGTGGAATCTGAATCACAAAATCCATTGATATCCCGTCACACATCCTCTATGGGACCTCTAGGGGCTGTACCAAGCATGCTGGTACCGGTGATCTGCCTTCACCTACTGACAGGTGAGGCATCGAGAAACAAACTCTTCCATGACCTTCTTTATACCCGGCCACTAGTGTTGTCATCTGAGATCCTGGTACATCTTCGCCACTCTTGAATGTAACTCTAAAGGGGAATTGTGAAACTCTCTCAGCACCTCCTCTTGTAATGTAGCCGATACCATGGTATGTCCTCTAAAAAGGACGACATGATCTCCTCCTACAGAGAATCCATCAGGTGCATGTCCTGAGGATTTCTGTTCACATCGAGTCTCATAGTAAATGTCCCCTCGATGTGCCTCTCTGACCCCCTGAAGAAGTGGAGGAGTGACTATGAGACACTCTATTAGGGCTTCCCCATCTCTATCCACGAAGGATAACTGTAAAGAGGCTAACTTCTCTTTCTCCTCTCCAAGTAGCTGAATGTCTGTCCTCATGCTGAGAGAATAAACTACCTCATTCCCCTTACCAGGAGTATGTACTATCTCAATTTCAATGTCATGGAGGAACTCGAGCCATTTCCGCTATATCATGTTCAGGTCCGTCTGTGATAAGATGTAACTTAGACTCTGGTGGTCAGAGTAGATTGTAAAGCACTCACCCATCAGATAGTGTCGCCACATCTTCAAGGATAAGACCACTTCTGATAACTCTAGGTCAGGGGTAGCGTAGTTCTGATCATGCTTCCTCAACTATCATGATCTATAGGTGATCAATGCCCGATCCCGCATCATGACACATCCGAGTCTGGTCCCTGATGCATCGCAGTAAACTACGTACCCTACACCCTCTTCTGGTAGCCTCATGATGGGTGTACTGGTCAATCTCGGTCTTAGCTCCTGGAAGATCTTCTGATATCTATCTGACCACACGAAGGGTTTCCCCTTCTTCGTCAAAGCTGAGAGTGGTGATGTAACTCTAATGAAATCTGGCACAAATCTCTGATAGTACCCTGCCAGACCTTGGAAACTCCGCACCTCCGTCACCCTCCTGGGTGTCTCCCAAGCTAGCACTGCCTCAATCATTGCAGAATCCACCGCAACACCCACCTCAGAGATAAGGTGCCCCAAGATGTGGACCTCTCGAATCTAGAACTGACACTTCGAGAGAATACCATAAATATGGTGCTCTCAGAGTGTGTCCAGTACAACCCACAAGTGGTAGGAATGCTCCTCCTCAGTAGTCGAGTAAATCAATATGTCGTCAATGAAGACTAGGAAAAATAGATCAAGGTAGAGTTGGATGATATTGTTCATGAGACAAATGATCACTTCTGCAGCATTGGTTATACCGAAAGGCTTATCCAAGAACTCATAGTGGCCATTCCGACACTTGATGGTCATCATCTGCACATCCTTGTCGCAAACTCTGATTTTATGATATCCTGACCTGATGTCTAACTTAGAGAACCATTGTGCTCCCTTTAATTGATCAAAGAGGTCATAGATACTCAGAAGTGGATACATGTTCTTCACAGTCACCAGATTCAGGTGACGTTAATCAACACAAAGTCGCAAGCTCCCGCCTTCCTTCTTGGCGAACAAAATCGAGGAAGCCCAGCGTGAAACACTGGGTCGAATGAATCCCTTTCCCTGCAAGTCCTCCAGTTGTACCCATAGCTCACGAAGCTCAGCGGGAGCCATCCGATATGCTGGAGTAGATATCAAGGTTGTCCTGGGGTACAGGTCAATATATAATCCTACCTCTCTACGAGGCGGTAGTCTTGGAACATCATCAGGAAATCCGTCCGCATACTGATCCACCACAACAGGAAAACGTGGACATCGCACGTCAACTTCTCCTATGATGAGACTAGCCAATTGACGAGTAATCGGTTGTCCTCTCCTCTATGTGTGTCTATCCTGCGCTGCAAAGGATCCCTTATAACCGGTGAAAGTAAACCTACTCCCATCAGTGCGATAACATCGCACCATGCGCCTAATACAGTCGATATAACCATGGTCCGTAGATAAACAATTCATGCCCAAGATGACGTCGTAAGGCCTTGACGCCACTACAAGAAGATCCCAGCAAAAGATCTCACCTCCTAGAATAAGCCCACACTGTCGGAACTAGTGCTTAATCATCGAGTCTACTCCCGTATGTGTCTCTAGTCGTAAGGATCGAGCCAATGGCTCCGTCGGAATCTCCGAGCTCTGAACAAGGGGAGCGACAATGAAATAATGACTCGCTCCTGTGTCTATAATAATTGAAAAAAGTGTGGAGTAGACATATATAATACCTCTAATCATCTCAGGTGTGCCGTGGTCATAGGCCTCCACTGCCTGAAGCTGAGCCTGTCTCTATCCTCCATCTCCTTGTGGTCGGGGTGGACCTCCTGGTGGTGGTGGTGGTGGTAGAGCCTCAAAGCGTTTCCCACCACCCGCTACTCGGATATCTCCTCTGCCTCGTCTGCTTTCCCCCTACGGACCACCATGGTCGAACCTCTGCCTCTGCCTGGGTGGTTCCTCAACCGTCTGCTGCTCCTCTGCATGGCGGGTTGCACAGTCCCAATACATGTGGCCATGTACGCCGCATGAATAGTATTTCCTGCCTCTCAATTTACTGGATCTATTGTGTGTGCCCCGTACATCTGAACCAGCATCTTGAGGTCGTCCAAATGATGGTCTGGCCCTCTTGGACCCCTGTAAAATCCATCGACTGCTAGCTGCAGAAGACTCTGCTACGTGCCGCCCTACGGTAGGTCCCACTGCTCATGAAGGCTCAGCAAGAAAGTTGTCCACAAGAAGGGCTCACTGCAGTACTCCTTCCTACGTCGGAATACTGAGGGAGATCATCGATCCCCATATCTCATGTCTCAATCCCTGCTCGAAGGTCTAGGCCTAGAATAATGTGTCTCGTACCATGTTCGTGGAGTAGTGTGAGAGATCGCTAAATCTCACCGAGTACTGGGCTAATGTCATGCTTCCCTGCCGCAGTTGTAGTAGCTCCTGAATGCGCACCGTACGGAGGGTGGTTGGAAAGAACTCCGAGTGAAAGAGGCTCTCGAAGTCCATCCAAATAATAGATTCCTCATCGTGCACCTTGATCATCAGGCTCCACAATCTACCAACTTCCACGTGCAAGAGACTCGCCGCAAGGATCACCATGAGGTCAGCTGGTGTCCCCACTAATCTGAAAATTCGAACAACTGCCTCCAGCCAGTCCTCGGCTGCCTGAGGGTCTATCTCCCTGCAGAACCTGGGTGTTATCTGACACTGAAACTCGTGCACTGAACTCATGTGATGTGCACTCTCACCTGCTGGGGCTGGTGGAATCGGTGGCTCGACGAGTAGTTGTACCGCTGGTGCCTCCACTGTAATGGGGCCCTGCACCGAGGCCTCGTCGCTCGGACGGATGCCATCTCGCACAAAACACGGAACCCCAGCTAGCTGCCATCGTGGTCCTATCTTGAAAAGAAACAGGTTCCCCATTGTTAAAATAGTATACCCGATGAGCCATCACAAAGTAATCACAAAGAAAACTTTAGAAATAAACATGAAATTAATGTTTTGATGCACTAAGTCGGAAATCAGAAGTCAGTGTCCTAGTGTGTGGATACATCGGCCACCACACCAACTCTGGACTCCATGTATAGATAACCACACTCAATACCCTTAGCATTATTTTTCACATAGAAAAATATCAGAGTCTTATGTTCTATGGTAGAACTGAACTCCTTTCATACCAATTTGTCACGACACATCCTTGGGGCCCGTGCCGTGACTTCCCCAAGCCTGCCTTCCATAGGTCAGGGGATAGCGACTTGCAGCAAAGGCATAAATCCCGAAAAAAGGGAAGACATTTCCATATAATAATAATACAATCACCACATTGTATGCAAAGCTGAAGTAATCACTAAGTAAACTGTGTAAAAAAGTAAGTGCTGGAAAGTAAATGGGCCAGAATACAAACCCAACTATATGTAAAGTACAACTGAAAAGAAAGTACAACAGCTGAAAAGTAAAGAAGCAACACCGTGTCATCCTCTGGAAATCCCACCTGAAGGGTGGGTACACATAGTCTCGTCAGCTCATCTGGTCCAGCTGTCCGCTCCGTGTATGTTCCATCCAGTGATCCTCCTCCAGGTATCGTCCAGCTCCACGAGATTCCACCTCAATCAACGTTGTCCATTGTCTACATCCAACACAACGTAGTGCGGGCATGGCCCATGCAGGGATGAGTATACGATACTCAGTTGGGACCCTGAGACCCTCGAATGTCTCCCATATTACACAAAGGATAATCCAAAAAGGAATGATACAATCACGAAGTATCAACCAACTCTACCGAGTTATATGAAAATACATATACCTAAGTCTTCATTTCCAGTTCTGCTTCAACTCACGAGCCCAAGTTCAACCTAGTCCACACAGGAAAGTACAACCCAGTCCACACAGAATAGCAAGTCAATCATATCGAAGATAATGATTGAAGATCAATACTCAACTCACACAGGTATACTACTCACAAAGAGGTGTGAAGATGATAGATGTAGCCTCTGAATCATCTCCCCTGCCGAACCCACGTAGGATCCAAGTAGAAAAGTAATCACTGCCCAACCCACGTAGGATCCATGTATAGTAACCATAGCTACCTAACCCACGTAGGATCCAAGTATAGTCTTCATCGCTGCCGAACCAATGGAGGATCCAAGTACAGTCGTTATCACTGCCGAACCCACGTAGGATCAAAGTATAATCTTCATCGTTGTCTAACCCACAGAGGATCCTAGCAAGGTAGTCGTCATAGTCACAACCAGCTCTAGGGTCCCCGCACATAGCTCACTAAATTACGGGAGGGTCCGCTCCTCAATTCAAAGGGGTGGATACATCAACTATCACGAAGACCAAAGATGATGTATCCCAGCATTCCGTCCCACATCATAGGGGAAAACCAAAAAAAATGTGCCCAAGTCGTGGAGAACGAGGGAACCAAGACACTTTCCAAAAGTACACGGTGTGTAGTTAAGCGATACACGCCGTGTCATCAGACACCGGGTACTGCCCATGTGAAACAGCCCGTGTTATGGTGATGGTCATGTAAAAAGGTAAGTACACAACGTGTGGTATTGTTAGATGCCGAGTCTTCAGTCCACAGTTACTGTCTGTGTACCACATCTTCTGTCAAAGTGTTGTTCGTGTAAAAAGTAAGTTCACGGCGTGTGGTATGGTTACACGCCGTGTCCACACTTTTGGGGTCGTCTCCATGAACGCTGGCCATGCCTGGCCATGCGGTGGAGTACCTGCTAGTGTACTCCACCTCGTGTCTGTGTATTCCTGGAATACACGCCGAGTAATCACGAAGCCGCTTCTTCAAAGGTGATGGTAGTACATGTCGTGCCTCTTGATAGTGTTATTCTGCTCGTGTCCATGTATCACCCAGATTAAACGTTGATCCTCGCGAAGCCGCTTCTACCATGGTGGTGGTAGTAAATTCTGTGCATCGTGGATGTGTGGTTTTGCCCGTGTCTATGTATCTCCCAAATTACAGGTTGAGCCTCTTGAAGCTGCTTCTGCCTTTCATATAAGATAACACACTTCATGCCTCATGGCTGTGTATTTCTGTCCATGTGCGTGTATTTCCCTTGAATACAGGCCATCTATATCGAGGTATCCTCTATCAAACTTTGTGGATAGTACACACCATGTGACTGGTGTCACACCCCGTGTGTCACTTCTCCTGATGTCTGTCACTTCTACCACTGACAGCTTGTACTACACGACGTGTTCTTTGGAAGGACACGCCGTGTATTCTGGAATTTCCTAGAATCGACGCCTTTGGCTAGAAGCCTCCTTAGGTGTACGTCCTTTGTTCTGATGACCCTTTTGCAAGAAAACTCCCGTTACTAGGTCGTCCCGATGTTCTGAGGCCGTTTTTGATGTTTTTGGGCCTTTGATAGGCTCCAAAAACATTCCATGATTCACCAATCAAGAATGGTTGGAGAACAGCATACAACAAGAAGGGAGGAGGAATCAGACCATGATAGTTTGGTCTAGTTCCTTCTCCATTAGTTTGATAGCAAGCCGTATAGAGTAAACCAACTACATGGAAGGGAAAAAATGTTGCTCAATCATAAACACACCCCTACCTCAATTCAAGAAGGTTGATCGCTTGACGAAGGATGGAGATGATTACATTATTCCATTGATGTTGCCGTGGAATGATGGTGTTTCTTCGTCAGCGTTGAGAAGAAAGAAGTTGAGGTTGGCACTGACGTTCTTCTCATTCTTCAACGAAGAAGATGAAGCTCTTCAAGAGTATAGAGTTCTCTCTCCCAAAGTCTCCAAACAACAAGTCCTCGAACAAAATAAAAAAAGTATCCTAATTATTTTATTAATTCATGTCATGCTTTCAAAATTCCAAAATTCGAAAACAACTCACTTAAATAATTAGGCTTGAGTTGGCATGATTAAAGAGGAGATAGGGGAGAGTTACAAATTAATGGGGAGTTTCCAACGTTAAGAGGGGTTAAGGGAGCTAAAGAAATTTGAAGGGGTGGGGCTCGTGTGGTCCCGACCTAGAAAATATCCTAATAAGGGGATTTATGATCTAGTGGGTACCACCCCAACTCCCATACTTAGGATAAAACCACTTAGTATAGAAGTAAAATTTGTTCCACGAATTTAATTTACTTCACATTTAATCCTTAATTTTTAACAACTAATCCTGAGAAAGAGAACCTTCAGAAAAGGTCCTCTTAAGAAAATATCACCGATGTGGTTTTATCGGTGCCCTATGTTTTCGATTCCAAGAACCGGTTCAAAATATAGAAAAACCCACTCATTCGTTCACTGAACCTACCCAAGCTAAACTTACGAAATTGATTCCAGGCACACTGGTCCTCAGAATCAGGTGTCGTTAGAAACCTCGTACTCTTAAAATCCAAAAGAAATTAAGGAATAAAATTTCCTTGAATTTTATGGGTCTTTACAATTTTTATGGACATACGATTTTTTAAACATCATGGTTCATGTAGAACAATGAATTATATTGGATGTTATGGTCAGTCACATAATGATGAGGAAAAGACATTGTTCTACTACTGGAAGAAGAATATATCTATCAAAAGGATAGAGAAGTATTATGTCTACCAAATCATAAAATATCGGATGATATATGTGGTTGTGAAATATATTGTGTTTTAATGGATAGAAAAATATATTATGTTACACGATACTCAGAAATATTTTATTTTATACATGATAAAAAAATTCATTGTTATATCAGATTGAGAATTCTCTGACAATTTATGGCATAATAGAAAATATGATGTTTATATAATAGATAAATTTGATAATACGATTTGGATAATATTAAATAAATATTTCTAATGATTAGTTCCAAATTTGAATCTCTATAATGTTCAAGTTCTAATAATGTAATTTTAAAATTTATATGTAATAATTCAATAGGTGAATAAATTTATTATTATGAATTTTCAGTTGCACAAATTTCAAGATATGAGATTACAACTGTTCACGATATGTTTTTTTATGACACATTTTAAAACCTTCTGGGTGGGTTAGTGCCACCCAAAGTAGAAAATATCACCGTTTAAGGGATTGGTTCTGTTTATTTTTATGATTGTGGTAGATCAATCTATTTTTTATAAGTTTCTAGATTGGTAGAAAAATATTATTTTCATATATAGAAAGTAATGACATG
Source organism: Viscum album (assembly GCA_963277665.1). Classification (NCBI taxonomy): domain Eukaryota; kingdom Viridiplantae; phylum Streptophyta; class Magnoliopsida; order Santalales; family Viscaceae; genus Viscum; species Viscum album. The sequence goes on from OY728130.1 coordinate 1,721,284,652, forward strand.
TACCTGTGAAAAACAATTTGAAATGTTGAACGCCTTGTATTTTGGAAAAATTATTTACCAGGTAATTAATGTTTTGATGAAAACCCTCAAAATATTTTCAACAGGAATAATATGGTCTTTTTAAAACTCATGCCCAATTTTGATGCATTCTTTATGATTATACAATTTTTCATAATTAGACATTATTTTTTCTTAATATCCACTTTGTAAAATAGATGATATAGTTATGTTAGTAGAGTAGAATTATTTGTATGAAAGCATGGAGTCTTATAATTTATGTATTTCTACATGGGAACAATATTGGTGATATGTGGTTTTACAAAATTTGTTGGATGTATTTTTGCAAAGTGTATTTTGAAAAATTCTATGCTATAAAAATGATTCAAAAATACTTTGTGAGTCAAAATAGTTTTCGTAGCATATAATTTTTTTGATACCATATTTTTAAAGGTAATGTTTTGTGAAGAATTTTTTTTACTTCTCATGAACCAAAAAAATGGTGAGATATATGTATTTAAAATAATATATCATTTAAAATCATGATTAGCTTTAAGATACCCAACGAACGTGAATTAATAAAATGTCATAAATAGCATGCCTATATTGTTAATAAATCGATACCAAAGCATGATAATATGGTTTCTTAATGATATTTTTAGTCTTAATATGTTTCAATTATTTTTATTAAATTATCTATATTAACAAATAGGGATAGTGAATGTGTAGATGTTTTTTTAATGACGCTTCTTATTGTTGTTGATGATGTAAAAAATATATAACAATGTTTTCTCTTATCTAAAATAAAATACTTCAAGGAAAAAATGTGAAGATTTTTTTTTGATTTTATTCTCTTTCTTTGTATTATAATTTTTTTTTGATTTTTATGCACGACATACTAGACTTTTTATACCTAGTTATTGAATTTTTACATGATGGAGAGGATATTTTCCGATGAATAGGTTTTATAGTGGTTGGTGTGTCCCAAACATGAATATATTATTGAGATTCATATCAATAACATATTATTTGAACGTTCCTTCCTTTACCATCCTAGTATTTTTTTTGAACTATTGAGGGATAAAATAGTTTAAGTGGTATTTGATGTAATGGATCAGGCTATTATAGTACAATAAATTGTGGGAAATCTAGTGTTTCAGGTGTCTTGAAATGTCACGGTGACTCTTTTCAACACATTGAAAAATTCCTAGTTTTCCACGATTCGGAATGGTTCCTCATGCCAACGATGCCTCATCCGAGTGGTGACACACTAGCAGTGTCAGCCTAGTGTATTCACCCTAGTGGTGTCTCATTTTGGTGGTGTCACCAATATAGATTATCACCTTGTCGTGACACACTAACATTGGATGATTTTTCATCTTGACTGTGCCTCAATTCCAATGGCTGCCCACATACAATGGTGTCTCATTACAATACATTTCCATATTTCTAGTTTTCTACAGTCAAATCTGGTGGTAGATCTACATTGAATTCTTGCTATGTGTCATCCTGGCAGTGTCTCAAGAAACATGCTTCCACTTTTTTTTAGGTTACTGTAGCTAAACATCTTTTGTGGAGGTAATTTTTTTAATATATTAATTAATGGTATTAAAGGAGTTTCTAAAAGTAACAAATTATAACATAAATTTCTCCAACATTTGAAGGCTTTTTAATGGCCAAACAATATGGCTTTGTGGAGATGTGACATTAATTGTGATAAAGAAAACTATCTAAACACTAATGATCATTATCTAAACATTTGAAATAAAAAATCCTTTATTACCCCTTTCATTCTAGCTTTACATTGATATCAAACATCCCAAATGATAATTCCATAGATTCAATTAACTCAGACACTAAAATTGGTTTGTGTTTCCCTGGAGAGTTTCTGATTGTATGTGAGCTGCTTTTTTGTTAAAAATGTCAATGTTGATAATCATTCTTAAAATTTGGGTTTTTCTCCATTTATCCTTCTCTGTATCATGCGGCGTGGGTTTATAATTATTAACTATTATGAACATATTTTCATCCAAATTTATAAAGATAATTAATTGTTTTATATTCAATTTAAAGTGGATGAAGAATGTGGTCTAAGATGTTACATCATTTTTGATTATTTGATTTAATCTGATATGAATTTTCTATTATATAGGTGTATCTCCTTGATAAAAATTGTGTATTTTTTTGTCAAAATTATGCTGCAATAACATCCTTTTAAATACATTTTTATGATTAAATTGTATTATAATAAGTAATTAAATTATGAACCACATATATTTGGGCAACTAAATAATTATCCAGGATCATATGACTTCTATGATAACATCCTTAAATAAATATGTAAAATTGAATAATATCCCCCTTTTTTTACCCTAAATGGGTTGTGTTGTGATATATGATGTCATGTGTGTAATTTTTGTGGTTGGTTTATGTAGGATTTTTTTAATGTTCAGTAGCTTTATTTTTATGTGTGGGTTAAAAATGGATAACACATGGTTGTAAAGTGGGATTGTGATGTGCATGGTTATATAGAGGGTATGTAATGTTAGTTATGGTGTTGTTGTGCAGAAAGTCTAAAAAAGATATGTGTTTGTAAATTTGTGATGATGTGGGAGTTTTGGTAAGAGGGTAATGGGTGGTTGTTTAATGATCCTTTTTATGAATTGGTTTTTGTATTTTGTGAATTAATTATAGTTTCCTTGGATGTATGATAATAAAATGTATAATCCATTCATGGGACGAATCTGAACAAACAATTTATATGAAATGGAATGTTGAATGTGAATACTTAATGAATGAATAGTAACATGCATGAATTTAATGAACCAATGTGTTGTTATTATGGGATTACTTTATATTTGTGAAATCTATTAAAAAGTTATTTGAGGATTAAACATATAATGTGACTTGTGGCTTCTGTTCTTTTCATATGTTGTCTTGAATATATTATTTATAAAGGAGACATTGAGATTTGTGAGTTAAAATTGTTCCTTGTTTATAAACCCATACGATGAGATTTTGTGATTAAGTACTACATATATATATATATATTATGTTCTTTTAATTTCAATAATCACCACACCCTTGTTAAGAAATATGTTCCACCCCCCCAATCATCATGGGGGAGAGTGTCTTTCCAAAACAACTCGTTGGGAAGATGGGTGGTTCGCCACCATCTCTTCCTAGATCCCACTTATAGGAGATTATAATACTATATTATTCAGGAATGTTTTTGACTTTGAGGCCTTGGTGTGTGCGGTAATGTTTTCATTTTTATTTTTTGTCTTGGAGACGAGAAGTTTTGTCTGTTCCTAGGTGTCTACGAGACGAGGTGTGGGTTGTGGCCCAGGTTTCTATATGTGGGGTGTTATTTGGATTTTGGAAATGTAGTCTGTGGGGGGATGAGATGAGGTTTGTGGACCATGTGACATTTTACGGGATGTGGATTTGAAGCCTAGGTGTGTGCATGTGGGTTGTCACATGGTTTGTTCAGAAGAGGATTGAGTGAAAGATTTTGGAACTTAGGGTATGACAGTGGATAATCAGTGGGAAAGTGTTGCAGGGTACCCTATCATAGATTTTCATTATATTATATTATATAACAATGATTATTTAGTGAGTGGGCTTCAGAGAGGATGAGATTATTAGTATAACTATATTGGTACTGTTTGGTTATACTACTTTCACACAGGTGCATTAGTATTCTTTTTTCACATGTCCACGAGAGACTTTGGCTTTCTTAATGAGTATACTTGTATACTCACCATGCATATATGATAAATATTTTATGTTTCCCATGAGAACATTATGAACCATATTGTACATTTCTAGTTCGTACCATTGGATTTGTTTCTGCGTCTCTGTGTTAGATTTTTTTTCATTTGGTCATTCATCTGGAGACTTTATATGTATCTGTTTTCATTTTTACATGAATTGTGGGATGGTTTTCATTTCTTTTTTATATTATGTCATAGAATGGTTTGCAATTGGTTTATCCTATATGTCAATATTTCTTTCTTATAAAGTGTAATTCCTCCAATATTGTGTGATTCATAAACTGATGGTGTTATTCGTCAACAAGGGGCCCACTAGAGGTGGGACTGGGGGTCATTATCTTCTGTTCTTCATTTCCATCCCATGAGGTATATCTTTATAGGGAGGGGGTTGTGGAATATATTTCCAAATTTTTTAAAAAATAATTGTTATATAATTATTATAATTCTATCTGATTATTATTCTATATATAATGGAATAATGACCTCTTCGACCATAGTCAACCTAGAAAATTCATTTTGGAATTATTTACCAAACAACATCACATTTTTTACATAAAATTCAATTTTTATGTAATTTTATATAACATATTATGATAAACAATAATGGGAATAATGAAATTCAACATAAAAATAAAGAAGGTAAATAATTAAAACATATTTATTTTCCTAAAAGGGGAATAATTTACGAGATTTCTAAGACCTGGTGTAAGGGACAATTTTACATAAAACCTTCATTTTAATTGTCAAAATGATTTATTTCCAAAACAATTCTCTTATATGCTTATCATTTTTATAAATAATTTATTGAGTTAATTTCTATATACCTAAATGAACAATAAAAGGGACTTTAATGCAAATTTATTCAACAAATATGAAAATATAATATTTTTAAAAAATGTATGACTTTATTTAATAATGCTAAAAAGAAATTTTTTATTTCAACACAAACGATGAAATAAAATTTTCATGTTAACAAAAATTTTATTTTTTATTCTAGATTACAATAAAATCATTTATCTAAATAATATAAAACACTAATTTTCCTTTCTACGGATATTTTTGTTTTGAAATTGGGTTTCAAAAATAATAGTTTATTCTGATATTTGAAAAACATTCATATATGGGTTTAGAAAAGTTTTTAAAGGAAATTTTTCATGATATGGTCTATAAATTGTTTTATGATGTGTTGATGACCATTATATCTCATGGGTGAGCCAAATACAAAATATTCAAAGGGTTTAGTAAAATCATACCTCATTAGTGAAATGAATATATCTTATATGATGGGTGATTTAGATAGTTCTTGAACACAATAGGTAATGATTGTTTTCTATATATAATTATATGTGATATTATTTAAAGGATAATACCTATTGTATGGTATTTTTAAGGTTTCAATGAATATGTTTCCCCATGTCACCAAAATGAATTTCATATTCTTACAAATGCGTTTTTATAAAAATTATTTAATTTCAAAATGTATGATTTTAATATTTTTATTAGTATATATGATGCTAAATTTTGATAAAAATATTTCTTTTAAAGGATTGGTTTCTAATGGGTTTTCATTATGTCAATGACTAAAATATTTCTTATTTTTTGTTCTTTAATGAAATTTTTATTCCCTATAACATGTTTTAAATGGGGTTTCATGGTTATTAAGGATGGGTAAGGGAATGTAATAAGTTATTTTATGAGTCACCATGATTTTACAAGAAATTAAATCATGTTTTATTTTAAAAAAATATTTTTGGAAATTAATGTATAATTAATAAGAAATTAAATTTATATATATTTGGGTTTTTATAAAATCATTATGACCCAGATATCTAAAAATTAAAACGTTAAATAATCTAGGAATATAGAAATTTAAATATAGTTTAATGTTAAAAAATATATATTATATAAGGCATGGTCCATATTAGAATTTTTTTGAAATAATAATTTTATAAATTCTTTTAGGGGACATTAATGCTAGTGGGATAAATTATTTGTATTGGAAAGGTAAAAATTTACATTTTTTAAAGAATATTGAATTCTTATTGATATATTTCATGACATTCTAATGATTTATCTTTTTCTTCTACAACCATTTTTTTATTATTATAAATTGCTTATTTGATGTTACGGTGTTTGGAACTTTTATATAGTTCACATTTAATATCATATGTCTTATTAATGATGTTCACATGAGATGTTTATAATTGAAGTATTTTTCTTTATTCAATATATTATGTCAAATTTGATGAGTAATTTAATAAAATTTATTATGAAGGTTCCTATGGAGTTTCCTAATAAGTTAACTATTCATATTCCTAGGGAGATTAGAAATAAGTTTATTAGAAAATTCAGATGATTCATTGTTAATTTTCAATAAATCAAACTTAATGATTTATAACGGTTGTTTTTGGTTTATAATAAATTCATGCAATATTTTTATAGAAAGAGGATTATTTAAACAACACGGATTCTATAATAAAATTGTTGATCTCTGAAGTTACGGTTAGACATAGAATGGTTTGGAATAGACATTATACCACTACTGGAATAGAATACATCTATCAAATGAATAGAAAAGTAATATGTCTAATAAATAGTGAAATATTGGATGTTATATGTGATATAGAAATATATTGTGTTTTAATTGATTTAATAATCTATTATATTACACAATACATTGAAATATTTGAATTTATACTAGATACGAAAACATTCATAGTTATATCGGACTGAGAATTAAAGGAAGTTATAATGGATAATGAAATCAATGATGTTTATCGAAAGGAAAAATTTGAATATACGAGATGAATAATATTAAAATATTATTTATAAATTCTAGTTCTAAATTTGAATCAGTATAATGTTCTCATTATTATGATACAATTTTAAATTGTATATGTTACAATTCCTTAGGTCAATAAATTTATTATTATTAATATTTATTTGTAAAAATTTCGAGATATGAGATTAAATCTGTACAATGATTAAGTTGCAAATTTAAAGTTGTAAAATGATCATTCCATGATGTTTTTTCTATAAAAATGATCATGTTGTGAGGTTTTATATCTTCTAAAATTAATTTATAATGTTCAATCTGTATAAATTTCATGTTATAAATATAAAACTATAAAGGTTTTTAGTTATAATGTTTAGTTGTAAAATTTCTGAGTTATAAACATGATATGTATGAATAAGGAATTATAATGTTTAGATATAAATTTTTTAATTTTTAATTTTTAGTTGAATAATTTTTTAATTATAATTTTTATAGTCCAAACTAAAAATTATAAGTTTGATTTGTAAAAATACCATATTTTAAAAGAGAAATGTATAAATTTTGAATTATATAGTTGAATTATATGATGTTTTTATTATAAATACGACTAGAAAATTTTTGTTCAATATAGATTAACTATACACATTTTGAGAAATGAATTCATGTATAATGTTTATATATCAAACAGGGGATTGACCATATTTAGAAAAACAATGAAAAGTCAAGAATTGTTGTGATTTTGAGATGTATATTCATTATTTGTAAATATATCCAATATCTTTATAATATTTAGTGAATTTTTATGCTAAATTTTGAGGGGAATTATTTAAGATTTTAATTTTTTAATTTTTTTCATAGGTTTCTAATGAAATAAAATGAAGTTGTGTTATGTGAGAAATTCATATTTAGAGGCCACATTTATTCTGTATATTTTGGAAGAATTAGTGCCTCAAAATAGGATAATATCGTTCAAAACATATAATTCATGAAAAGATAAAATTAGTTAGGGGAACATTTTGAATTAATCATTCAAGAGTGTTTTAGTTGTTTCAGGGTTTTCATAAGTATGGAAGATAATTCATTATATAATATTGAGAAGATGGGTTCAACTTGATCAGATGAAATTTGAGAAGATCATAACATCTAGTTTTAATAAAATTTGAGAACACTAAAACATATGTTTTTTATTTAAGTTTAAAATATTATAATATAATGTTATATTGAATGTTGAGGTGATAGAACCACATATTTCCAATGTAAAATGTGATATCTTGAAAATTACGTTTTATAAAATAAAAAACTGGGGCTACACACATGTACTTAAGGGGAAGAAGAAGTTTTTGTATAAGGGAAATTCATATTTGGATAATATTGAATACTATATAGAGTATGAATATTCTAATCATGATAAAAATTGTAATTTTTGGTGACTTAGTCTATTGGATTCATATTGTGTGTTAAGATAGTTAAATCACACACCACAAATGAGGTATTCTAAATGATTAATAGTAGAATAATTCATTAAATAATGGGAGTCAACATTTCATGGTAAAGGTTCTCACATTGAGATCAATCCTTGTAAAAATATTTATCTATTATTAAAATTTCAGTATCATTATAACATTAGAGAAATGTATTGATGGTGATTTATATTGATCTATAAAGTCTATATGTTCATTGAGGTTCAATAAAATAAATGAATTAATTAATTTAGAAGGAATTTATTATGAAAAATAATTTCACCCCTGATTCAAGCCCCCTGCTTTATGGTGACTACAAGATATAGTGTGAATCTCAATTTGTATTAGAGTATAGATCCCCTTTATTTGATATTCATGTTTTTCCTAGTTGTTTTTTCATTGAATTATATAAAATAAATATTTTTAGAAGTTTAATATATATATTCTATGTAATTTATAGAATTTATGCACGTTCCAATATTAAATGAGGATAATTAAGGATGATAAAACAATGAAACATTTACTATAACATTAAAAAATAGATAAATATAGAGGCTTAAAAGGTAATATTTTTTCTTTCTGAAGATCAATTTAAGGGAGAACCTCCAAAACTAGATGTTATAATAAGTGTTATGATTATTGGAAATAATGATAAAATAATTCCATTGAAAAAACCTCCTTTTTTGTGGTAAGTCAGAGTTTATTGATATTGTTGAATATATTTACTCTAAAGTGATATATTAAAAAAAAATTCTATCATCGTCATTATATATCAATAGACTAGAAATGAAAACAATTAATAATTGGAATTGGATCATCATGACAAAGAGAATATATTATGAATGATGTCCTAATAATATTACACTATTAATAAACTCAATGATGTTAAGGAAGTAATTGTAATATATTCTTTGGAAAAATATAATATTGTAGAATGAATCATTGCAACGAATTTTTAGTGAGATAATTTTAATAAATGATTTTTTAGGAAAATTATAGTGAATTGAAACTATTACTGAATGGGATAATAATTATATAAAAGATAAATATATATGAATAAAATATCCTAAAAATAGATATTGTAAGAGTGCAAATTTCTGAGGATAACTTCGTAAAGAAAGTATGTCTAACACCTTCACTAAACTCAATGAGATTATGCATCAATAAATAACAGCATAATATAAATATTTTACTATTATATTTTATGATTTACGTTTTATATTTTTAATGAATCTAGGTTAATCATAATTTTATAAGAAAATTATCCATTCAACAAGGATAGTCACAATGTAATTGTTAAAATGAAGAATCCTCAAATGACAGTAATGAAAAAATTACTAACAAATCTTGATCATTCTTGGAATGGGGTGGGTATGTTGTATGTTGAAAAAATTAAAAGTTTTAAGATGAATGTTATGATATAGTGAGATTTTTTGAATATAATTAAAAGAATAAAATTTAAAATTCCTTAAGATGATAGAAAAATTAGGAATAATTTTTGTCACCAGGGATGATACTTCGAATTAATCTAATAAAAGATCCACTTCTAACATCTTGATGGAATATATTTCTTCATAGTAGACTTAATCAATGAGAAAAATGTACTTAACAACATAAATTTCTTTATATTTTAATATATCTTATAATTAGGTATCCAAATGTTTGTATGAATTATTATTCCATATTTCTATTATATTTAAATGTTTTTATTGTAAATATAGAAAAAATATATAATCAATGATATGTACAAACCCACTACATCTATGATGGAAGAAGAAATAATTAATGGAATATGTTCACAATAATGTATTTGTAAAAATGGATGTTTAGGAATAACCCTACATTAGTAGAAATAATACTCAGTAGAATATGAAAAGACTGGTTTTCTATTTTTTGTGTTATGGAAATTTTAGACTGACTAATACCTAATTTTTGGCATAATTTTAAAATCTATAAAATGAATAATGCCAACATTGAGGTCAACCAATAGAAAAAGTATATAAAACATACATAATTACACCTAACCCACTCAAAAATGAAATATTTATTGAAATCAAAAAGATTTTAAAAACATGAAATTTTATATGAATGTTTTGGAAGATGTGTTAATAGGGTTATATAATTAAAGTTTTAATGTACCAGTTATAAATAATCTACAAATAATAGATAAATATCACAAAAGATAAATGCAAATAAAAGTGAGAGAATTGTAATTATAACATTAGGTGTAAGAAATATAACATTAATAGGATGTTTTCATCCAAAAAATGTAATGTAATATGTTAGGACTAAGATAAAAATACACTTCTGTGGTAGAAAAGAAAAATTTGGGGATAGTCAAAAACAATCCATGAATTTTAAATATTAGAGAATTATGGTTATGAAAAAGTGATGATCAATCTATGAAAAGAATAAATGGATTGAAATGGTGGGAGAAATATTTGATGAAGAAGAAAAACATTACAAAAATTTACCTCTAAATATTAATATACTAGAAGATTAAAAGATGTTTATACGGTGTATGATGGCCAGAAAAACTCTATAACAATGTGTTTCATTGAATCCATGGAAAATATAGATTGTAAAAAAAATAGTATGGAACCATGTTTATAAAGAAATTCACTATAAATAATTTCAATATAATGTTAAAACATAAAATTATTCTTCCAATTTTTTTTGAATATATATCCTAGTAGGTCAGAAGAAGTATAGAAGATGGATGAAATGGAAATTTATAAACATTTTAGCTCTTTTGTAACAATTGATAAAGATAAACCCTTTAAAAATAATTATTTAATGAAAGAATAGAACCATGCCACCAAATAATATTGATTCATGGAAAAAATTAGTAGATTTAAGAAAAATGAAGTTAAATATATTGATAAAATGTTGATAGAAAAATTTAGCCATGTTTCTCTGACTAATGAGTTAGAAAAAACCACCATATTGTAACTTTTTTCTATAGAACATAATAAGATAAAGTAATTTTAGTTGATTAAAATTAAAGAGAGCATTCCCCTATAATGGAATAAAAGATGATTCTGGTTATTTCAATATCAAATGATGTAGACATGAGGGGACAATATTTAACATTACCAATTATTAAAAAACTAAATTCTCGGGTTTTGGTAATGTAAAAATTAATGTTCCTAGAGGATGATCCTCTAGATTATGTTGATATTTAGTTATAAAATTAAAATTAATGGATTTAATTTCTATCATGAAGTATGATTGAATTATTCCCCACTATAAAGATATGCATTTAATGAAAAAATAGTGAGAAACATAATTTTTAATGAAAAGTTACTATGTTTTTAAAATGGTTGAAACAATCCGTTTTATTCTAGAAAATGTTTCCTATATTTTTATGTGGATTTAGAATATAAATTGAATTAAAACCTCATAAAAATAAACAAAAATAATATTTTACCCACGTTTAATCACATCTCAACATTTATGGATAATTATGAGTATTGGGCTAATCACTCTACATTTCTATACTGATCAATACACATTTAAACATACAACTAGTTTATTTATGTATCATTTTAGTATAAAAAATATTTCATATATCTCTTACGAAATTTATAAAATTATATGAAAATTATAGTAGATAATATATATTGAATAATGTTGCATCCTCTCCCCATGATGTAAAAAAGTATTCAAACTCATGCCAATAAGGAGAATATAAAAAATAACATCTCATATAAGTGAATCAGTGAATTTATTTTCAATTTGGGTGGAAAAAATATTTTAATTTAAGGAATATTTTTTGGTGAAAAAAAATAAAAAAGTGGATACTAAAGTGACCATTATATTATGATAATTGGAGTATTTTTCTTATTTTTAATATATTATGAAAAAGTAAATAATTCAGTTAAATAAGTATCCTATATTTATTATTAAATTTAATCTTATGAAGATTATTATGTTGTTCCCTCTAAATTTTCTTATGTAGTTTCTTATGGAGTTTCATATGTTATAAAGGTGATGCTTTAGTTATCCTTAATGATTCTATTATCATGAGTACTAGAAGTGATCATGGTTCAGGATATGTAAATTCATGATGTTTATGATTATATATTTTTTAAAATGTTGTTATTATGAATTTAGGAAGTTTTTTATTTTAATTTATATCTCCAATGATTTCATTATACACTAATTGATCAAAATGATACTTTTTACCCCTATTATAAGATGATTTCGCAAGCACACAAGATCGGGAATACTAAATTATGTTATATATTGAAATTTATGATCTTCTATTTGAAGGAAAAAATACTGATGTTTTAATACAAAAATAAATCAATAAATTTATATGGTATGGAGACATATTTTCACATATAATTGATATTTTAATATCTAATGCTATATCAGATAGATAAATCTCTACAATTATATTGGGTATAGAAATATATGAAGATAAATGTATAAAGAAATGTGAGCATACCAGATAAAGAAGATACATCATATCATTGTAAATAGTATTTAATAAATTTTTTTGAAAGATCATTTTATGATGTTTTAGTTGAACAATGATCATGTTATGTGTTTGAAACTGTAAAAATTTTACCTTCTCATGTTTCATTTGTAAAAAATTTATAATATAATTTTATATTTTTAAAAAGATCAAGTTATAATGTTACAACTATAAAAATCTCAATATATAATGTTAAAACTATTAAAAGGTTAATTTATTAGGTTCTAACATTAAAAGATTTATTTTATGAAGTTTCAATTATATAATTTTAAAATTATGAAGCTTTAATTAATGAATTCTGAGTTATAATGTTTAATTATATAAAATAATGAGTTCTAAGATTGAGTAGTAAGAATTTTTAATAATATAGTTGAGCTATAAAAAATTTGAGTTATAATTTGAGTTGTAAAAAGTTAAATTTATAAATATTTGTTGTAAAATGAACAAATAATAATGTTAATCTATAAAAAGAATGATTTATAATGATGAGTTGTGAAAAAAATTTAATTATGAAAAGTTATATGATGTTTGTGTTGTAATGTTTATGGATAAAATGTTCATTTTTTAATGATAATTTATACAATGTTCATCTTTTTAATTCATAGGGAGTGTTCCAAAATAGATAGATGTTTGTGGATATTTAGAAAAAAAATTATAATGTATATCATTTTTATGATGTTGAGATATAATATCAAAATTTGTATATTCATCCAAGATTAGAATATATTATTGGAATATAAATTTTTTAAAACATTAATTACAATTTCTATGAATTATTTATTAATATTTATTTATGGTAATCAAATAATATTTGGATTTTCATTGGGTATTAAAACTAATAGGTCCTGATTATTGCTTAATTTTTATGAATCTACCGTACAATAAAATGAGTAATATCATTCGGATAATGTTACTAATGATAGGATATTGTTAGTGAGGAATATTTTATAAAAATAAAAATCATGAATGATTTATTTGGTTTGGAGTTTTTAGAACCCAGAAACATAAACATGAAATAAAATTTTACAATACCAGAATATATATTTTAAAGGATTTTTGGAAGACATGAACATCTAGTTTTGGGTAATGTTTGAAAATACTAAAACATCATATTCTGAGGAAATATGAGATGAAAATAATATCATTTTTTGAAGAAATTTTCCTATTTATAGAACAACTGTTTCAATGGAAGAAAGTGAGATAAGTATAATTACTTTTATCAGAAGAAGAACGTGGTTGAAATTCATGTAATCAATGGGAATAATAAGTTGTAAATGAGGACCTGTTCGTGTTTGGAGAATATTGGTGACTATTATGATTTTCAGTGAAGTGATGTTGGGAGATGTTATAATGTTTGGACACTTAGTGTGTGGGATGTTAACTATGGGTGGACAAAGTTACATAACACACTAGTTTTTAATTATAAGAAATGATTAATAGTAGATAGATACATGAATTGAAAAGAGTCAATATGGTAAGGAGTAGTTTATCACATTGTGGTTGAACATTATAAAAATTCATGTGTATAATTTTATTTCAATTATTTTCATATATTTAGGAGAATTCATTGAGGGATATTAAAAAATATCAATACATTTTAAATCATGAAAATTGTTCAATTTTCTAAAAATAATTTATGATTAACTTAATTGGGAAATGTTTTTGGCCCTTGATTCACCCCCTCCACCTACATCATAGTGACTACATGATCCACGGGATACTAAAATCATATGGATATGTGTCAGGTTTAAATTGTTGTTGATGAAGGTATGTAATTTTTAAGGGTAAACAGATAATCTAGGGATAGTGATATGGTTTTATCTATAGAAATCTAATTTTATGTTTAATATATGAATATTGGGGGGGGGGATCTCATTGTAGGTTATATTGGTTTTATTATTATCTCATCCTCATATTTTTCATCATATCGAAATGTGTTGTCATATCTAAACACTATTGGTTTATTTAAAACAGCCTATAAATTGATATGTAGGAAATTTTATAATATTTATAGAATCTTTTAATATTATATTAGAATGAAATTTTACTCAATGATTTTTCAAAATTATGTATTGACATAAGGAGATTGTATTATTAAATATAGTTAGCAATAGAGATTTCCATATCAAAAGATGTAATAATTTTACCGTTATTGTGAATAATAGACTGAAATATATTGTTGATTATATATGTACGTATGTTTATTTTATATCATTAATATCTGTACAACATATTTTATTTTACATGGATATATAATTGTTTAGAATTATGATCCTATAGATTAAAATTATGTTCTTTTAAATCAAATGTTTTCTTGAGTAATTTTATTGGATAGTTGACTAATGATTGGGGATGATATTGTTTGTTCAGATGTAATGGTGTTTTGGGATGCCAATAATTCATTTAAATAAGTTTTATTACATATTTTTTGAGTTAGTGATATTTTGGTTGTGGAATATTCATTGATTATATATTTAGTCGATTTGTGATTTTACATTATTATCCTTGTAATTTAAGGGTAATTTTCCTATACTCATGAGAGATAACCTTGGGCTATTAAACAACATGTATCCTATTAGATGAGGGCTTTAAAGGTGAAAATTTTCTTCACTACTATCCTGGATGGAATTGCAAAATATATAACTTTTTAATAATTTTCTGAAATAAGGAATGTGAGAACACCTATTTTAGAACATTAGTGAACATTTGAAGAGATTCAGGGTGGAGGTTTCTATAGTCATTTTTTATAACACCACACTAAGGAAGAAGTTATATCAATTTTTCAATAGACGAAATGACTAATAATACTTGATAAATCTATTTTATTTGTGAATTATAGTTTTATATTTTTTAGTGTATGATGAGTATTTCATTAAATTGGTTAGTTTTCATATTTTCATGGATTCTTTGTTTCTTGTATTTAGTCCTATAAATGTGGAATTTCATGGATTTTTTGTGCTATCAATTTTCTATGATTTATTTTAATTTATGGAAGAATATTTATTAAAAAAATTATGTAAAATTTTATGTCACACTTGTTTATTCAAAAACCATTAACTTTTTTACGCATTAAATCATAAAATTGGAACCCTTTTTATTTAGTTCCATAATAATTTACTACCACAATCAGTCAATATAATCCCACCAATATAAATCTATATATCACAACTCATTTATTATAACACTCTATCCATTCATAGAATAATATTCATTGAAGTCAAAAGAATCCTTTTTTACATGGTAATATATTATTTATCAATAAATCTTGGTAAATAAAATTGGTCTCAGGGAAGGTTTACTATATGGAATAGGCCTTAAAAATTACATTATATAGTTAATTCAACTTGAAATCAATTATTACATTCCCAAGGATACATTCTAGTTATGTTTTTTAGGTAATTATTTCACCACTCCTACCTTAAAACCCATAATATTTCCTAGTGGAAACCAGTAAAACTATTTCAATTTCTTTAATAATAGATATTTTTTAATAAAACATGAATTATTCCAATCATTCATCCTTTCTTCTTCTTTTCTCATACCAATCCTAGAATCCATGGGAAAATATATTAAATCATTTGATGAGGAAAAAAATCTCAACAAGGGACATACTATAAAAAATAGAATATAACATTACCCCAAATATGATATCAATTTCATTATATATATGTATCAACCATAAAGTATCATATACACACATTGTTAAAAAATGATATTACATAATATATTGAAAATAAATAAAACCATATAGATAACATGGTGAATTACTTACTTAATATTGTAACCCTAATGAATAAAATATTTTTTTAACCCTTATATATACCTTATAATGTTACCCTCACAACTGATTTACGATGTAACCATAATGGATACCATATAGTGTAACCATCACAGTTTCACTTTGAGTAACCACAAATATGACCATCAATATTAAATGTATCAATGTATTAGAGGAAGATATAGGTCCCACACCACATCATATCTAATTTACAAGAACCAAAACATAATCATAAAACATTAATACATATATCATAAAAACACTCCATTGATTTTTGTAAATATAGAGTATTGAAAGAAGATTTTTACTCAAAATTCAATTTCTTTCAGTTAGTCTTACTTCAAACATGTTAAGTCCTCCTGTCAAAGTTTTTAAAATTTTATTATTATATTAATGAATTATACTACTATTTATACTACCTTATATTACCATTTTATAAGATTTTCTACAAAATTAATCATAATATTTTTTATATTTCCATCATTCCAAATGTTTTCATTTCATGGTTCCACTGGTTGTTTTGTTATGGATATTCTTATTGAATGGAAGGAAAAACCAGAAGTGAAAAGAAATTTTTTTAATATGTTCCCTTAATTTTAGAAATTTTCATATCTCATTTATTTATTATATGTGGATGAATCCATAGATAAAAAAATAAAGAAAATTATTCATGTATATTTTTACGGTTATTTTACGTCCATCAAGAACATATATTATTTTATTTAATATCATGTTTATATAATGGATAAAAAATATTAAAAAATTATAATATTTATAATAATATACTTTTTTAAATAAATATTTTTTTGTAACCAACCTTGAATGCGTTATTATAAATTGAAAACTCATCGTAATTAAAGGTGATATATCAAGACATCACGAATAATGATATCATTTTTAGTAAAAAAGATGAAATGAAGGGAAATGATGATGGTTTATTCCATTAATATAACAACATTCCAGTATATAAATGATAATGGAGTTATCCTATAACATTTATAGGTTTATAAGAATAAAATAAAATGAATTTAAATGAAATTAAAATAAATATAAAATGGGTTTTACATCATGAATATCCTACTTGAGGACCTCCTTAAGGAATATTATTTTGTTCTTTTGGTGATACTAGTAGGTATTTAATGTGGGGAAGAGGATTAGGAATAGATTCAGATATAAATCAAAAAATATATAGGACATTGAGGTATGAGGAGAAGAAGGGGTGAGGGTGGTGTTTATAGTGGGGGAGGGGTGTATTTTTGAAAATTGTATTTATATGATTATTATTTTGGATCAATACAATGAAAATATTGAGAATTAATAGTAAATATAAGAAAATAGTGATTTAAATATCATGATTATGATACATACATCATTAATTACTCAATGGATGCTGTATTTATTTTATAATTTATATATACGGTAAGTTACCATATTTTATTATTCCCAAAAAATTCTTTAATTTAAAAAAAAATCCCAAAAGTTTATCATATGAAATATTTATTTGTGGAATATTAAATTAAAATACATTTTTTTAAATATTTTTACAAATATGAGATATTTAATTATAATTATAATTAATATTTATTCTAAAATTACCAATTTCAAAATTGTAACTGCTTTTATAGCACCATGAATATTTAATCAAGGCTTCAAAAATTGATATTATAATCGTAAGATAACAATTAAATAATTAATAAAACTATGTTATTAATTTATATATTCATTTAAAATATTATATTAATTACTAAATTTATAATATAATATTAATTAATCA
Source organism: Viscum album (assembly GCA_963277665.1). NCBI lineage: Eukaryota > Viridiplantae > Streptophyta > Magnoliopsida > Santalales > Viscaceae > Viscum > Viscum album. The sequence goes on from OY728130.1 coordinate 1,721,302,696, forward strand.
CAATAAACCTTAAATTTATAATTTTCCAAAAAAAAATTCACTTGTTCATTGATATAAATATATCATACTTTCACTTATAAGATACTTATATTTTATTTATAATATAATAAATAAGGTAATTTTTCTAATATTATATATTCCTTAATTTCTATAAATTCTACCTATTATGATATATATTTATAATGAATTTAACTATATAAATCCAGAATGAAAAAAAAATTATTTTACAAGTTCATTGGTTGTTACAATTCTAACCACATTCTAGAAATTTCTCCATAGAATTTTTATTTAATTACTAAACATGCCAGGAAACGTTTCCCTAATATAATTTTAATATTCCCTTGTTTCTTCCTCAACCATTTTCTTTCTTTGAAAAAATATAACCTGGTGAATTATTTGTTTCCACAATAAATTCTTTTTATGATTAAAGAATTTTAATAGGTTTCTCTTAATAAGAAATGTTCTCTTCTGGTTAAACTAATTTTTGTCTCAAAATATGAGATAGATCTCGAACATACTTTTATAACATTGATATATGAATACCATAATGTACTTGGGATAAACTTAGATGAAAATATACTTAGTAAGCAACTGGTCCAACTTACTCTAAAATTTCTAAAGGATAAATGAATTGTGGACATAGATTTTCTTTATTACCAAAATGAATAATAGTTTTCCAAGGTGATATTTTTTGGAAAACATGATCGCCTACCTCAAATAATGTTCTTTCCTACTGTTATATGTATATATTTTTTCCACGTTCAAAACTATACTCATGCATTGCTATATCATCTATACTTTATCTTCCACCTCCTATACTAATTCGAGTCTTTCCACCTTTCTTTTCCCAACATCATCCAAAAATTATAATGTTCTACATTTGTTTACATAATATTCTGCAAAAATTTAAATATATATAAAATAATGACATTTTTTATTAAAATAAAAAATCAAGTAGACAAATATGTTGATCCCAACATCACTGGTAATCCAAAGAACAATCTAGAATCATATTCACCAATGTAAAAGTTGTTCACACTGAATCTACCTAACAATAAGGATGAAAAATTATCCTAAAAATTAATTTAGTAACCAAAAACCTGCGAAGGAATTTCCAAAAAAAAAACTGAACATGGGATCATGGTGATATAAAAAGTAGATATGTACGTCATGAATAATTATAATATAATTGATGTATAGTCCATAAATATGATCTCGAGAAAAGTGTAAAAAATATGAAGGTAATGTGATGATTTTTTCAGCCAATAAACATTAACCCGAATCACATGGTTACCTCATGAAGTATTTGGTAGTCATTCTGTTATGACTATTGATATATTTTCTATTTTCACATAGGTAGTGGAATATGATGAAACATACCTTTTGGTAGTTTTATCTATACCTTAACATTTGACATGCCAAACATTTTTCCACAAAATTATGAATATTCCTTCTTATTCCATCCCACTTGTAATACTTTCAATTATTTCTATACATCCAAATACTACCATGATAAACTGAAAACTGAGATAAATAATTTTCCCGTAACAATTCATTCTTCAGCTAAGAATCACAACAAACACATAATCTATTTTCAAATCTCAAAACCAAATCCCTATAAACATCATATTTGGAAAAATACCATTTTAAAACCATTATTCAATTTTTCCAACTCATTTTCTTCCTTCTATTCATTCATAATTTTATCTATGATAGAAAAATCCAATGAAACCTAAAACAAAACAAAAATAAAATTCCTTCACCAACAACATCCAATCCAAATTTCATCAAATAAATAATTACAGTATCATGTTTTAAATGTAACATTGTTAATGTAGAATTATTTTTTGACTCATGGAATCCACTATATTGATTGATTATCCATGATGGTAACAAATCTTGAAACCATAATTAATTATTTGTTCAAGTTATAATCACTTACTCATGTTAAATTACTTATAAGTAAAAATTTACATCCATATATTATGGTCAATATATATTACACATTTGTCTCTATATAAATGTTGCCTCAAATGTTTTAGAGTGACAACCACATCTGCTAATTCTACATCATAATTGGGATAGTATCGAAGATGATGTATCACTTTTCATGAACCATAAGTAATTACCTAATCATTATGCAATAGAACCCAACCAAGTCCATTTAATATAGCATCATTATATATGATAAAAATGATATTTCTTGTAGGTAGGTCCAAAACTAGATCACTCACCAATCTATTCTTTAGTTTCTAAAATCAAACATCAGTTACTTATTTTCAAATAAATTTATCATATTATCTTGTCTACTTATTTAGTGGTATAGAAACCCCTAAAATTTTGTTAACAACCCATTAGTAATAGCATTAAAATAAAAGAAAAATATGAATCTCAAAAACAATCAAAGGTATTTTCTATTTATTAACCACATTTGTTTTGGAGGAATCAACTATTATACTATCATTATTTACAATGATTCCCATGAAAAGAAATATATTACAACAAAAAATAAAAATTTCTATATTTCCTATATAAATTAATTTCTTTGAGATTTTTTAGGACAATATTAAAAAGTTTTTCTTGAAATTAATATGTTTTTTAACACACAAAAATATCATCAATATAATGTTCCACTAAATTATCCTTATATTCATGGAAGATTTGATTCGAATGTTAAAAAAATATAGTTCTAGAATTTATCAAATTATAGGTAACAACATTAGACTCATAATCGCTTTATATATAACAAAAATCTATTTTTGGAATTTCTTCCTCATTTATCTTTTGCTGAAGGTGATCGTATCTAAATTACTTCTTGAAAAAATGTTCAAATCCCTATATATGATCAATCAAGTCATTGATATGATGCAATACATACTTCTTCTTGTGAGTAATTATTTTCATTTATATATAATCAATAAAAAATCCTATGGGACTATATTTCATTTCAAAAAACAAAACAGTCACACCACATGGTCATGTTATTGGATGAATGAATACTTTATCAATAATCTCATGCAAGTTCATTTTAAATCTACAATTTTCACTGGATCCATTCAATATATCGGTTTTTATATATTCTTAGAATCATAAACTAATTGGATATTAAATTAAAATTATATTTTTGGTTAAACACCAGTAAAATCCTCATGAAAAATATCTATATATTAATTTACAACCTGCACATCATTAATTTGAACAGTTCATTTGTTTTCAACAATATGTGAAAAATAAGTTTCATTTCCATGCTTTATTATTTTCTAATCTTCATGGAATTTTATCAATTGTATGGTTTCATTTGTGTAAACAAACTAAAACACTTTCTAAAGAAAAAATTATTTAGCTATACAATCAATCATATTATGAAGTAAAATAAATATTTTATATACCTAGAAAATAATAAAACTCTACTGAGGTAAAAACAAAAATGTTTACTTGTAATGTATTTCAATTGAAAACAACTTTAAGATTCATATAATTCACATTTTCTTTAATATTTCCACCTAGTGTTTTAACAATATGAATTTTTTTTAATTTAACGGGGAAATAGTTTCCTATAACTATAATGTTTCTCAGAAATAAAAGAATGTGTTGACCCCATATCATGCAAACAATAAGAAAAATATGAGTGAGAAAATTATGCCACCCCACTTCATTAGATGGACCAAAAACTATTGGCATAGTCGCAAAGGATCTCATTACACCTTTCTACATATAATATAGATTTTATAGTAATTAAAATCTTTTTTGGGAGGTATTCACATAAAACCATGATAAAAACACATTTAAAAAACATTAAAAATTTCTTATTATAATTAAAATTAGTATAATTTTCATTAAAATAATGAGATATATGTCAAAAATTACTATATTGAAAATGCTTCTTAGTTCTATTAAGAAATTTTCCATGATAATTTTAACCACACATTCCACAAAATGAAAAATAATTTTTATAACGTCATATATCATTGATTGATTATTATCCATTTCATGCCATCTAGACCACTTTTTATGGTTTTTTTAAAGTATATATTATCATGTGAAAAGTCCATTTCAATACTCTTAGAATATAGAAGAAGTTTCTTATAAAATTTTAATTCAAGGGAGTTAAAGTCCCTTTGGCATCTTGGATTCACTCCTAAATAAAAACTATTGATGTTAATGTTAATATTTAGAATGAGATTTGGAGTAAACATTTCCAAATGATTATAGTTTTCTTTAAACACCACAACTGAATCGTCTTATTTTTGTTTCAATTCTAGGAATTTGATTTAAATACAATATCGAACCACCATAGGAAATTATTTTTCCAGTAATATATTCTTAAATCTATCTCATTCTAAGAAATTAATACCCTCTCTATCTTAGATGTTATTTTCTATTGACCACTAGTATCCAAATTCACCTTCAAAATGATAAATAGTAGGAATAAACCTCTGATTATCTAAACACCATATTGCATCGAATATATTTTCAAGGAATTTAATTAACCACTCATCCAAAACTAGTCCAAAATGTCAACTGAAATAAGGATGTTGTAGCCTCATGAAATTATAAACTATTTTCATGATCCTTTGTATTAGTTATAGTTGTTCTCTTTCAAGGATCCCGCAACCATCTATATCCTATCTATACTAATCTATTACTATCACAGGCAGCTTGGTTCAAATTCCATCAATTTTAGGTTGTTGATTTGGAATGATATCATCATCTTGGTGCCTTTAAACTCAAGTTTCCTTGTTTATTTTTAAGACAACCATTGTGAGTAGACATATATTATATGAATAAGAATTTTAATATTTAAACAATATACACTTTTAACCTAACTGTATGGTAAAATCATTTATGATTTTCAATTAACAAAATAATATCCCCTAATGTGATCTAAACCATTATCTTAAACCAACAATAAAGACCCAACCTAATACATTATCAAATATAGTTAATTCAATAAGAAAACACTTATTACATTCCAAAAATATATAGTATAATTTAGTTTTTTAGATAATTATTTTATACCTCATATGTGACAAAACACAATAATAAAAAAATTATATATAACTGAAAGACTATATATTTCATACATAATACAAATATTTTAATTAAACCATGAAATATTTACAATATTAATCACGGATTCTTTTTTCTCTTACTCATCCTTAAATCTATCTAAATCTTTTGAAAACCATTTATCAGAACAAGATGCTCACTGATGGAAATATTAAAATGAAATATAACATTATTATACATATCAAATCATTTTCCCATAAAGTATCAAAAAATTACATTGTGAAAATATTGGATTCCATAAAACATAGAAATCATAAATAACACTATGTATGAAAATTGGGGTATTACGTACTTAATATTTTAACCATCATAGATACCATATTATTTTTAACCCTCACAGCTAATTTATAATTTTACCCTCATGGATATCGTATGATTTACCCCTTATGGCTACCTTATGGTGTAACCATTATAGTTACACATAGAGTAATCATACGACCATCCTCCAATATAAACGTACTCAATGCATTAGATGGAGATATATTTCCCACACTTCATCATAAATAACGACCAAGTACCAAAATATAATAATAACACATGAATACATACATCATAAAATCATTCCATTTAATTTTGTAAAAATACAAATTTAAGTGTTTTTTTAATAAAATTCCCTTAATATTTTCTTGTCTTACTTAGAAAGTGTAGAAAACTATAGTATAATGATTAAAATATTATTATTAACATATAATATTACCATAATAACGTTTTTAATACTTTATATAACCATTTTATTACTACATTACACAAATTTGTTAATAATATCTTTTTATTTCTATCATTTATGGTGCCTTTATTTCATGGATCCCAGTGTTGGTTTATTATGGATTTTCATATTGAATGGAAGAAAAACTACCGAAGTGAAAACAATTTCTATTAATATATTTACTTAATTAAAAATGATTCCATATTTCATTTTATTATTCTAATCATGGACAATCATTAAGTAAAACATTAACAAAAATAATTTTGATTGTTATAGTTGGTTTTTGCAACCATCAAAAACATATATTTTTATTTAAAATCACGTATACATAATCGTTCATGAACATTATGTAACCAATAATATCTATAATCAAATATTATTTTTACATTTTCATTATTTTATGACACTAATTTAGTTTTTAATGGAAAATGAAATATCATCGTCCTTGAATGTGACATATCAACACATCATGGATGATGTTTTCATTTTTAGTAAAAAAAATAAGAGGGAAGATAAATGATGATGGGTCATTCCATTAAAACCAATCATTACAGTAAATAAAATATACTAGAGTTATAATGATTCATGGATCAGGATGTATGATAAGGGAATAATAAAAAAATTGAAAAGAAATTAAAGGAAAAAGAAATAGATTTTGACCTCTCGAATTGTCCTCCTTGTAAACCTCCTTAACAATCCTAGTTTTGAACATTGGGTCATAACATAAGGTCCTGGTCATGCGTAATATCCTTGGTAAGATATTTGGAATTATATTAAACAAGCTATAAGGATTTGTGGTGTGAGGAGAAAAGATGGTGAGGGTGGTGTAATAGTGTAGGAGATGGGTATTTTTTGAATATTTTATTCATTTTTTTATTATATCTCAATATATCTAACGGTTTATGAGTTATCACCAAATATATTATAATAATTTATATAAGTTCATGATTATGGGAATTACATAATCCATTACTCAATTAATAATGTATTTAGTGTATAATTTATATATACTATAAATTACAATATTTTACTATTCATTAAAACTTAATGTATTTCAGAAAAATAGAAAATAAATTAACCAAACTATTCCTTTAATCGTTTAATTCAAAAATGGTAACCATTTTTTGAATCAAAATTTCTACATATATGAAATTTATTTTTTAATTATGATCATTATTTATTTGAAAAATACTAATTTTAACATTTTAACTGATTTTGTAGAACCTTGAAAATTTAATTATGGTCTCATATAATTATATAATAATTATATGAAATCAATATATTAATTTATAAATATATTCTATGAAAATTTATAATCTTTCAAATCATTATATAAATAATAAAAATTAAATTTCTTATTTATGACACAAAAAATACCAACACGTAATTTATAATTTAAAAAAATACTTGTTCAATGAAATAAATATATCATATTTACACTTATAAGATTTTTTTATTTTATTTATATTAACATATATTATGCTTTTATTATATGAGTATTGATTCCTAAATTTATATAAATAAAAATTATTTTATTATAAATTTATAATGAATTTAACTAATTGATTCCATAATGAAAACAAATTATTTTATAAGTACATGGGTTGTTATAGATATTTTATGCCTTTACATTTTTAATTACTCTATTTTTTGGGGCTTGACATTTTGGGTTATTATCTCTCGTAATGAGAAATTTTTTCTAGTATTCTAGTATATTTATATATTAATTATTCCTTAATTGAAATAATTCATCATTTATTTTATATAATTTGTAATTAAATAGAAAATTATTATGTAGTTATTTACAAATCATTATGAATGATAGTTTAATGTATATTTAAACCTGAATATAAACTAAAAGTTAAAAATTCATCATGCTGAATATTTCCCAATCATTGTATATTATTGTATGTATTTTAGTGATATATATATATGATGCTGTATTTATATTAATAACTTTGTTTGGTAATATGTGTGGTAAATAGAAGTGAGATAAAACATTTTATTATATAAATGATGTTGTATTGATATAAATTATATTGATAATGGAGATAAAAATAAGAAGTTAATCTTGTATTATTGACATCTAATATGAATAGTGATTGACAGAATTTAATTTAAATTCATATAGAGTTGGGATGACACAAAAGATGATCGAATTCATGTCACAATTTGTTTTTTTCTCTTGATATTTTTCTGGGTTTTTATTATGAAAAAATACTAGTCCTTTTAAATTATTTTTATGGGTTAACATGGGAAGGTTATGATACATACATGAGAGATGTGTTATTTTTATTAACTATGTTAAGTATGGTTCTTCTAATTCTATCGAAAATATTGGTTTTAGGACATATTAGAATATAAGGAGCATGTGTATGAGTGTTTTTTAATGTTTTTTAAATTTTTTTAAATATTAATGTCTAGATATTGAATATTTTAGAAGTAATGTTTGAGAGTTGGGAATTGGGGGTGTTGAATAGGATATGTGGACTTATAGAGATACATATGTGATATTCTCAATCAGTGTGTCCCAATTTTAGAATAATTAGATATGAGGTTCATGATGATTAATTATAATGATGTGGGATGAGTTTTATAATGTACTAAGTAGACATAAAATTGTAATAACTAAACAAAATAACTACCTAACATAATATAATTCCTACACGAATTAATAAATTGGAATGTAAAATTTCAATTGAAAAAAAATATATTTTTATGTTGAATAAAATATTTATAAGGTTTTATTGTATAATATAATGAGTTTTTTAATTGAATAAATTAATTTGTAATCAAGTAATATATAGAATTATGAATAATATATATGATGATGTAATTGAATGAATGGTAGTTATTGTTTACGATATAAAATTTTAAAAGGCTTTTATTTATGCACTTATATTTTATTATATTAATTATGATAAATTTTAAGGTAATAATTTTCATTGTGTTAATGATTTTTATGTGGGATGTGAAATGTTTAATAATATAGTAATAACTTGTATTCTGATTTCTTTAATATTTTTTTATTATTATATATATTATCCTGGGTTATAGTGATTTTATCTTTTTCTGTGGAAATGCTCAAGGACTTAGGAATAATCCATTTACCTAAATAATTTTGTATTAGGTTCCCTAGTTCATTATGTGTATTTTAAAAATGATTCATAAATTTATTTTGAGTATAGATCTTGAATAAGACGATGGAATGGATTCCCCTATGATTAATATTTGGTGTCTATGGATTGTGAAATTTGATTGGTATTGTAAAATCACATGTTTTTATTCTCAATGATTCATAATGATATATGAACATATAATAATTTTGATAATTTTATTAATGGTTAGGTAATTAGAATATTAAATGAGTAATCCGTCAACTATTTCTTTCTTCCACATATTTTATCATTATAATATACCATTAAATTGAGCGTACTTATTTTATTATTATACCTACAATGTTTAGATTCCATATTAGGTTTTGTTACTTTATTAAAGAATATCTCTTTAGATTTAATTAATTTAGATTGAAAGTAATGTTAATATGTTTATAATTCAAATGGATGAATAATATGTTTTGTATATTTTTCATTAATATAATACTCTCTTTGTAAATTATTTTTTTATTAACCTTTGTAATTGGTCTTATTATGATTTTTATATCATTAGTTTTATAAAATTAATCACTACATAAGATTTTAAAACCAAACATGATTCTAGGATGGTAAAAATAAGTGAGTAGATTGGTTATTTTTATTTTTAATTTTTTTGGATATGGTGGTTGATTGTGGGATGGTATATTTTTCATGGACTGGTGATGTAGACGATGTACTGGTGGTTTTATTGAGTTGCCAGTTATAATTATCCACTATTATTATATTTACTTGTTTTTTTCATATTTTTATGATGTTTACTACTTAATTGATATGTGGTGATATCTTTCATTATATTGAGACAATTATACACAACAGTTGTTATGTTTCTATAATTTTGTTGTATGGAATCATTGGTATGAATTTTTTTTGGTTTATTATTTATCAACTTTTAATGGGTAGATGGTTATATATATGGATGTAAAGTGTTTCATAAGTTATTAACACTACCACATTCATTAAATAAATCTAAACTGATATATGATATTATTCTAAATTCATATTAATGATTATGATAATAATTGTGTTCATAGATTTATTTTAAAATAAATCAACACTACCTTTTGTAAGAATATTAAAATGTATTCTAAAAGTATTTTGAATTTTTTTATTTCTATGAGTTATACAAAAATTTAAATTTTTTATAGATTATTTCGAAGGAGAAATTATTTATTCAAAATAGCATTGGTTGGGTAGAAAATAGTAGTTTGTGGGGTGTATGTTGTGTGATAAGGTGGTTTTTTCACTTCACAGTTTTCATTAATAGGGATTATATTTAATATTTATGATGTGGGTGTTGTATATTAATGTGGAATGTTGTTTTTTAATGATTTTTATTTCATTTTGAACATCTATATTTATTGAACATGGGTTTTGGAAGTAGATAATTGAAAAATTTAGATGCAAAGGGCTCTCAATTAATATATGGGAGATCAGACAGTTTTTATCCCTTTCTCATATAACATTATAATATTTTTTCCCTAAATGTTTTTTAATATAATAATTTTAAATATATAGATGTTTATAAAAAAATTAGATTGTGTAGAAGATTATATTATCAAATGATTTTATAGTTTTCCTTTAATATATTGTGGATAACTAAAACCTATTTTTTCTTATTTCATTGAATATTTTTATTAGATATCACATCTATAAAATAAATATTATTTAACACCAATGCAAAATTTTTTGGAAGTAATATCATAATGTGTAATCTGAAATTTTCACCCCTCTATATTTTTCTTGATATTTTTTCAAAGAAGTGTAAATCTATTTAATAACATCTAAAATAGGGGAGTGGGTTAAGTAGATGTCAGAATTTATTAGTTTAAATTATTTTATAAAAATAACCCCTATTTCAAATTAAATTTTCTTTCCTAATCATATTTCGGTAAATATTTATGTAAGAAATAATATGAACGAAATTGAAGCACATGTTAATTAGAATGTCCATCTTCTTTGTGAGAATCTATATCCTTAACATAGCCACTACCCTTGGTCTATAGAAATACACTATAATTAATAATTTAATAATAATTGACCCAAATACTATTAGACACATTTTATATCATAATAGTAATGACTATAAAGACTATGTTTAGTTTAAAGAAATATTTTGAATGAAACAATTGAGCCAGAAAATTAAATAATACAAAAAACATTTTCTCTTCAAAATGTTTTCTAGGACTTTTTTCTGATGGACTCCTTATGATAAAATCATTACAATGAACTCAATATAATGAGTTCATTGTGATTAACTAATTACAAGAACCATTTTCTTAAACTGATCTTCTCAAAATCTAATAAACTGCTTCACCCAATCTTCCTTAGGAAGATCTTTCTCTGTTTGATAACAAAACAACCAACTGTCAGATCTCTTAATGAGATATCTATCTGAAAATACATGTTACTGAAAATATAGAGTTCGTTAACTTTTTATCACATGAAATAGTTTCATATTTTGAATTTTTTTCTTCTATTTACAAGAATCCCAAAATGGAAAAGGTGTGAAATTGAAAAAACATTCCCACTAACTCAAATTCAAAAACATAAAAAATTATATTATATTTGAACTTAATATTTGACCACATAAACTCATTTGAATCCTTCATGAATAATATTATGTATACATAGTAATTATACTTTTCTAACCTCTTAACAGTTCTTCAATGTAATGGAAATTCCTCCTCTCCTTACAGTGGAACTTCATCATCTCATTAGAATGTAACTTCTTCATCTTAGATTTTATGGACATTACACATCATAATTAGTATGAATAACTTTCCTTCATTAATTCATTCTAATTTACATTAATCCAAAGGTTCATTCCAATTATTGTCCCTTTTAAATATGACTCTGATGGAACTTCATTTTCTTTAGAATAATGGGATCTTCATAGTGATAGAATTCTCCTTAAAATGGTATTATAATTATAATTTAAAATCCACTCTAAAACACTGAAATTATTCAAAACTCATTAGTTATAACTCATTCAAACTACTATAATCCTTTTTTCTGGGTACATCTGGATGAGATGAAAACAATATCATTATTACCATAACTGATAAAATCATTAAAATTACTTTAATTCATAAATATAATTTATCATGATAGTTTTAATGATATAATATATCTTCAAGAATGGTAAAGCGTCATCTGTCTAACATAAAAATGTATGACTGACTTCTGTTACATTCAACACCGTATTTCATTCCATCCAAAACACAATATGATTGGATACAACTATTCTACTTAATTTTTTCTTATGGAATTCATCACAAGTATTATAGAGAATATATGATTTTTTGGAATTAAAAACTTGAAAATAATATTCTTAATTATGGTTAAAATCAGAGATCATTCTAACCCCTAAAATCCATATCTTCATTAAACAACTTTAGAAACATTTTTAATTTATATCAACCATTATGTCAGATATTTCATGAACTTCATGATTAAAAAACTAAGATATTTTATTAGTAGGGTAATGAAAATTATCTCTCTGATTACTTCTTTGACCCGTTATTCAAATTTGGATACTCCCCATCTTGTTCTTGTCATTCTATTCCTCTATGCTCAAACAAAAAATTCTGAAAAACAGTCTTTTCCCCCTTTTTGAATGGGTTCAAATATTTTGTACCTTTCACCTGTATTTCATAAAAATATTAGATAATATTATTTTTTAAAAAATACATTGTTAAAACAAAACATAAAAAAGGTTATTCAATCTCTCCCATTGAATTTATTGGAGGGCTTTCCATAAAAATAGTTACCACATAAATTTTGTAAAAAAATAAATTTGTTTTAATTTTACCACAATATTGGCTTTCTCAAAATATGCAGTCTTAAAACCACAATACATGATAAATTAATTTGCTTTATGGAATTACATTTCTTGGTGAAAATAACATTTTATTTCGATGTTAACATAAACTCCAAATCATTTTCATCCTTTCTCACTTTAATTTTTTCACCCCATACTAATTTTTTTCTACCCCATTATCTAATTAACACATCATTAGATTCATAATATTAAGATAACTACAAATATATTACAATATAAAATGTGGATACGTTCTATCACCCCTTTTAATCATAATCCAATGTATGGTTGGGGAAATCCTTATTTAATTTAGAAAAACATTAGATGAGGCTAAACATTATAATACATCCCCATATCAAAAATCCTTTCTTTTAGAATTAGCTATGTGAATGTATCTATAATTTGATTCTTAATTGAGATATATTACATTAAAACATGTCCATTAGAAACTTTTTATTTTATAAATAAAAATTTATATCAATATGTGTTGATCCTAAATTATGGAACTGGTTTTTAGAAAGAATAGTTAAAATATAAATATCACAATTTATACACAATGGTTTAGATTGTTTTACTTTCCAATAAAACATCTAATTTTTTTATCGACAACATATAAGTACATGACTACTTAGCCACACCATATTATGATTATAATAATTTTAATGTTACAAAACCTAGATATATATTATTATGACATAAAAAATTCACATAACAAAAAATGTTCCCCGAGAGGTTTACTTTATGTCACTTCATAATCTAGCCCAATAGGCATCAGTAAATCCATGAAACATCATCTCACAATTTCTTTTGTATAACTACCCATGTAATTTTGTCCTTTAAAATATCTCATTATTCTCATTACTTCCAAAATTTTAGTTTCTTTCATATTAAATTTGTACCTATAAGAGAAAGTTAAAGAAAACATAATACATGGTCTTGAGTATGTAAGGTAATGTATACATCTTATCAACATCCAAAATTCACTGAAATTCACAATTTTACTAGGGTATTATTTAATCAACTTCATCCCAACTGAGACATAAGTATATGCTTTTTTGGATTCATCCATTCGACACTTTGGTAATAACTCCTGGGAATAATTTTCTTGAAATATGAAAATATATTTATTTTTGATACTTTAAACCAATTATAAAGGTTAATTATCCTATCATTGACATCTCAATGTTCAATTTTTTTTCTTTATATGTATTTTTACAAATTTCATCTCTATCTCTTGAAAAAATTATACCATCCACATAATAATTGCAATTTTACTTTCTGAGTAATAATGTTTTACATATAATTTTCTATCAGACATTATTTTTATAAATATTTTACATTTCCAAAAAATTATCAAGATTATAATACAATTCATATGGATCTTGTTTTTCCCATACAAAGATTTCATCAATAAAAAAACATTGTTTTCATCCACATCATGTAAAATTCCCCATGGTTCTTCAATGTAATATTCTTCTTAAATTTCATTATCAATAAATGTTGAAATTACATGCATCTAATAAAAATTTTAATTATGGTGAGAATCCACTATTAGAAATATTCAAATCGTTTCTAACTAAGAAACCTATGTAAAGGATTCGTCAAAATACACACCTCCCACATAAACATAACCATTAAAAATAATCCTAGATTAGATTCTTGAAACATCGCAGTGTTAATTCAACGTATTTATATAAATACATTTTAATTGGATAAAAGTTTTACCTTTAATAAATGGGAATAATTCACATGTTTCACTTTTTCAATTTTAATCTACTCTTCATTAAAATAATTCTCTCATTCCTGGGGTTGATTTGCTTATGAAACTGATTCAGGTTCAATTTTTAGGTTGAGTGATCTTTTTTTCTATTCTCTTCTCTCTTATTAAATAAATTAGATCCTTCTGAATCGCAATAAAATTTTATGCCTCAACATTCTTTTTTAATGTAGCAAATTCTAGAGTTATTTTCAAAATTCACTTTCCACAGCCCATAATTCATCTAAATTTTTATGGATTTTTTTTATATGAATCATTTTTATTAGGTTGATTTAGTTTTTAATCCATACCATTGAAAAAATATTTTGTTATAGAAGATGGATTGTATATAAATTTCACATCATATGAATCCACCAACATATATAAAGAAAATTCCTATATTTTCAACTTCATTAACTCTGTAAATATCCAATTAAATTTCCTTCCACAACTTTCTCACCAAACTTTCCCAAAACTAAATATTATATTTTATGTAATAATGGACTTCTAAAAATATTAATTTACATCAAAAAAATTCTGTAAGAAAACAGTTTATAAGAATCCATGTTGTATTCTAGAATAAAAAAATATCTTTATAGAACATATTCAATAGTACTAATAATATATCTCTAGTATAACATTGAATGTTTTTATTATGACAACATCCATCTACCCATTTCCACCAAACATAAATTTTTTTTAAAATACTTTGATTTTGGGTTTGGTATATTTAGCACTATACTAATGTTTAATACCATGAATTCTAACATAAATTTAAAAAGTATTTATTGTAAACACTATTCTATTATATGTTCTCAACTTCATTTTACAACCCTCTATTTTTATTGTCCTCTTTTATGAATAATATGAGTATTTATATACACTATATATTCTATTTTATAAAAATGTTGTTTTTCATATGATTGAATCCATCACTAAAAGCAATAATTTATAAATCCCATTTTTCGATTGATGTCTCATTCACCCTCATAAATCAGAATAAATATATTTAAGAGGTATTGTATTTTGAATCTCAACTCTCTTATGACTTTCACTAGTCATCATAACATTCTTAGAAGTTACAAAAACCACTTCTTATAATCTTTATAATTATGTAATGTTTTAAAACACATCAATCCTAGAAATATTATTTGTGATTTTCTACCCATGTTGTCCAATTCATCGGTGCCACAACTTATTTTCATCCTCAGAACATAAGTAACACGAGTTGTTAAATTCTACTATTGAAAGTAACTTCCACTGTTTTTTTCTACATTTATAATGACATTTATATATTTGAAAAAAATACATAATAATATTTTTTTTAATATCACTAATTTCCATCATCCCAAATATAATTTACAATATGTATAATATGTTTAGTCCATCAACAAAAAATACATTTATTTATTTCAACATTTCATCTTCAATATCAGCCATTCTAATTCCATTATTTTCTAAATAACTATCATTCCCAAAGGTACCATCCCATCCATCAATAATTTCAAAATGTTTCAATATTTTTAACACACCTATCATGTGAGAAGAGAAACCACTATAAAATATAGATGGTTTGTTCCATTAACAATATATCAAGGAAATATAAATAAAAAAATCCATTTCTTCATCATTTTTCCCTCCTTATTCCTTTTTTTATAAAATAATAAAATTATTACGAAAGGACTTACATTCATCATTATTCATGATGATAATACTAATAAAATCTTTCAAAATAATTTTCTAATAATTTAAATGGATTTTCTTTGTTATAAAATCTCTAATAATATTATTTTTTACTCTTTCTTTATTATGAAAATTTAGAAAAATATCCATTCAAAATTCAATATTTCTTCTACTCTTCTGAAAACCTTTTCATGAATGAGATATGTTATGAAAAAAATTATAATCTTTGTTTATATAGATTATACATCCCCAGAATAAACCATAATATCATAATTTTCTATAAAATATGATATTTCATAAAATATATTTTGTTGAGGCTAATAAGTTATTCCTTCTCCATCATACTTAGGATATGTACCATCTTTTATACTTAGTGATTTGTTAACTTTTTTATACATGGTAGCTTTCTCATATTCCTTATAAACAAGAGATTTAGAAGCACATTTCGTCTCACCTAAATTCTTTAAAAAAATAGATGAAACTGTATTCTTTGTGGGTAAGGATTTCACTTGATTCATGAATTGAACATTCTCAGTGAGATTGGAAGTCTGAGATTTCACATGATAATAATTTTAGATGTTTTCATTCATTTTCCTAAATGTAAGAACATGTATCTCCTTTTCAGGTAAGATTTTCCTTTTTCTGGAGTTTTTAAGAAAAATGGAGTTTCTTGAAAATTTCAAAGTACACACCATGTACATTATGAGTACATGGAGTGTACTTTCTGAGTACATTCCATGTACTCTTTTCCGGATCGAAGTCATGTGCTGGTCATGCCCGGGCCACACACATGGTGTGCAAGGGTGACATGGAGGCCGTTTTTGGCGGAGTATGGAAAAAACATAGTACACGTCGTTTACTCTAAAATTACACGCCCTATACTTTTTTTTCACTAAACACACTGGGGTCGCGCCTGACAGATAGAACACACCCCTTCTCCAGGTTCTTCGTCCGAGAGACACCCGTATGGCTGGATCTTCCCCAAGCCCCCGCTTCTCTGTCCATTCTCCAATTCGAGCACATTTGATTGTGTTGGAAGCGCAGGAGTGAGTTCATCCTTCTGCATGAGCATAGTTTTCCAACTTTTCCTCTTTCTCAGGTTATCTAAGGTTGATTGTTTTGTGTGTTTTCTCAGATCTACGACGTTTTAGGGGAATTATCCATCTTTTTTCAAGTATATCGATCTCCTAGGATAAAGTTAGGTGGTTTGTGCCTTACCATTCAATTTCCCTACGTTTTGTGTCTAAATTACACCAATTCATGTGAATGGGGTATTGCGTGTGTACCTTTTTCCCCTTGTTATTTTTCTACCTTTCTTGTATGCTTGTGTAGAGGCAATTTTACCATGTTAGAGTATAAATTGTTGTTCTTTAATGAAATTTCCTTGATTCTTTCTGTTTATGAACTTTGTCATGTTTGCCTTTGGTTGTTACACCTGTTTCATGCTTTAAGGTTATAGGTTGAAGTGAAACTCATTACATGCATGTTGCCTTGTAGACTGATTATCTAAGTAGTTATATAGGTTTACTCGTGTTAGCCAAGTAGCTCTATAGATGTACTTTGGCCTTATAGCATTATTATGAACTGACTAGCATGGGGATGAGAGAACATGTTGCTATAGACTATAAGGGATAGACTAAGTGAGCTTCCCAGAGATTCATAGATATTACAGACTACATACATGATGGACCGAGTGAGCTCCCAGAGAGTCTTCGATTTTATAGGCTACAAGAGGGTAGACCAAGTGAGATTTCTCAGAGAGTCTTACCTTGTTTGAATCTCTTTATGAACCTTCCCAGGATAGAGGAGGAATTGATCGAGTGAGCATCCTTAGAGAGTATGTGGTTTACCTGAGGCTATAAGAGGAATTGACAGAGATAGCTTCCTCAGAGAGTCTCTATACCTTAGGGTTAAGAGGGATAGACCGCGTGATCTTCCTCAAAAGAGTCCCTGACTACCCTAGACTATGAGGGGAATTGACTGAGTGAGATTCCCCAAAGAGTCTCATAAATGTGCATGACCAAGCAAGAGGGGTTAGGCTGAGTGCACTACCCAGATGGTTGTGGTACTTCTTGCATAGGACAAAAGGAGATGGCTGCGAGTACTTACCTAAGGGTGTCCGGCTTCCTAGCTGTTGTTTCACTGTTTTTGATTGGTTGAGGGCTTTTTTTCTGCTATGTATCATCATGTTGACTACTTACTATTACTGTATATTTCTTGTTGATGTTGTTTACTGCTTATTGTACTTTCACCTACCGTATACTCACTAATTGTTAAGGACAGATCTTCGGGTGAATGCCTTCTGGGCTTTTATCTCACACCCTATTTGGTCCATGCTTTTGGGCCCAAGAAGACTACGTCTTTGCAGGTATAGATAAGGGAAAGTGCCCATCGACTTCTGGAACTTGATTTATTAGAGCATGTGAGTATAGCACCAAGATTAGTCTTGCGATGCTGAGGAGCCATTTACTTTTATTTTGTGATTATTTTGGTACTATAGTGTTTTCCAGTAGTGCGACATATTTGGCTGATTTCCTAGTTATGTATCATTCATCATTTCATATATATACATATGTGCTCTAGTTTGTTGATTTAGTCTTTTGTTGTTTACATTTTTGGTTATTACTGCTTTTGTTATTGCATGTTTATTATTCTTTCCCTGTGTACTCTACCAATGAGGGAATAGTTTCCCCACTGTCACACCCAAGTCCCTCACTACTAGTTGGCAGCCTATGGCGTTTGGGGAAATGCTCTTGAAGCCAGGTGACCAACCGGGTACGGGGCGCCTCTGGGTGGCTTCCGGAATGGGGACGTTACAAAGTGGTATCAGAGGATTATTTTCTCTTGCATTACTATTTGGAGACTTTGCCAGGGATAGGACAGATTCGGTACTTGGTAATATGTTGTTCCCAGGAGTATCTAACCCGTGTACAGGGAAAAGACATACTTCCTCATTTATTGCAGTTTCCTGGTTTTGAGATTTCACAGTTGATACGATTTTACCTAGAGTGATACACATGCCTTGTACTGTTATTGTTTTGATATTATGGTTCTATTTCTGTCGCAACCCGATGAGATGAGGTTATTCCATCTCATGCATCATATAGCCATTTGTAGAAATCACATTCCATGCCATTTATGGTGCATTAGCGATTGCATGCTGTTGTGATAGACGTTGTGTAGATTATGTATGATTTTGTGATAGATGATTGATAGAATCTCTACTGCTTGTTAGATAATTGTTTGTATTGTACTTTGTTGAAATGAACACCGAATTTTGATTCTGTAGGTGTTATGGGACCTCTCGAATCGGAAATTGGTGGATCGTGATCCTGTTTTCTCTTGTACATGACTGCACGGGATGCCATACATTGATTCGCGGGGAGTATGGGACCTCACAGATCGGAATTTGGCACCTATTTTCTTTGTTTTCCATGTTTCTAGGCTTCTATGTAGTTTCTGAGCTACTGCACAGAGAAATCCAGAATACACGATGTGTACTTTCTGGTAACATGTCGTGTAGTTTTTAGGCCGTGTTACTAATGGTGTCTGTAGGAACACGTTGTTGTGAAAAAAAACTTTACGAGCACGCTGTGTACGGTATGTACACGCCGGGTAGTGTAGATCCCTGCACCCGGCCGTGTCATTAAAATCTCGGGTCGGGGATTCATGATTAGAACACGTCGTGTTGTAAAGGAACACACCGTGTAGTTCTGTCTAGGTACCCGACCGTGTCACGAACAACACAGGTCGGCGTGACATTCTCTTAGACACGCTGTGTTGCTTTTGGAACATGCCGTGTAGGCTTTCCTAGGTACCCAGCCATGTCACGAACAACACGGGATTGTGTCACCTTCTCTTATACAAGCCAGTTTTGTTCATAAGACACCATTTAAGGGCCAGCCGTGTAGACGGTCATGTAACTACCAACACGGGCTACCGAGTCATTGTCTAGTACTCGCTGTGTCCCTAGGGAACACGCCATGTAGTCTGAGGTTAGTTTGAATTGTGTGAGTTAGTTGTGTAAGGAGACATAGGTAGGGGAATAGTTTTCAAGTACATGTTGTGTAGTTTGAGGTGTTACATGACCTGTCGGGCAGGGGTACACTCTCACGTTAATGGATTAAGTAGACACTCCGTGTAGTTTTTATACACGACGCGTAGTCGTGTTTTGTAAAACATGATAGTTTCTTCCCCCTGCTCTCGTTTTGTACTCTTGTGTTCTCTGTACTTATTTCTGATCTAAGGTATTATTTCTATCTTTCAGAGTGATGCCTCTGAGACATCCTCTGATTGTACGTCTGTCGTCAGGAAGTGATCAGATGACAGATATGGTTGATCAGTGACTTCATGTCGATCCTCCAGTAGAGCCAGCCTTGGCACCGTCTGTCATACCCATTGCTGGCGCTGAGGCAAAGCTCATGGAGTACTTTCTGAGGATGATTCACACCTTACGGGGAGCGCCTCCTCCTCGCACGTCAATGGCTGAGTTGACGTGGGTTTTCTAGCAGCAACATCATCATACTTTTTCAGAGGATGGAGGACCTCAGGCTGTAGAGTTGTGGATAGAGGCCACACTGACCATCATTGAACACCTAGAGATCCCTCCGGAGGGAAGGGTAAATCTAGATACTTATATTCTCTAGGACACCTCCAAGAGGTGGTGGGAGGTGATCTCATGGTGAGGGGGTCACTAGGATACTTCTTAGGACGAGTTTTGATGCACCTTCTATGACTACTTCTATCCGGAGACCCTATGTGCCGATTGAGCCTAAGAGTTTATGATTCTAAAGTAGGGTACTCCCTCTGTTATGGAGTACTCGTCTCGCTTCACTGAGTTACAGCGTTTCACACTGATCCCAGCAGGTGATGAGTTTTTTGTTACTAGGATGTTCGAAGGCAGTCTCAGGGAAGAGATTCGTTCCCAGGTGAATAACTTCCAGTTGACTTCGATATCCTCCATCGTTAACCAAGTATTTATCACTGAGCATAATGTGAGATATTCTAGAGCAGTGAGCCAGGGCGGTTCGGTATCCAGAGCTGGCGTTCCTCCTACTGATAGTAGGAAGCGTCACAAAGAGTCTTCACGAGGAGATCAATGTTCATGGGATGCGTCTTCTGGGGGCCAGGATGTATGCTAACAGTGCAATAGGAGTGGGAATACTAGCCCTCAGTGCCAGAGGAATCCGATGCAGTGCCAGTCATGCGGAAAAGATGGTCCATCTTTAGCGGTAATGTCATATCTTCTCACCTTCAACGGGTGGTAGGGTTCCTCTATGACCCCGCGTTCTAGAGATACCTCACCAGTTTCCCACCAATCCTAGAATTGGAGTTCTTCTGACTATTCAGGCCGAGGTGGAGGTCGCGGCCATGGTGGTCAGTCATCAGGTCATTAGCGACAGTAGAGTGGATCAACTCAGAGTGGTCATCCAGGGGCGCATGGACACGGTGCAGGCCAGTCATTCACCGTAGAGCAGACCTATCAGGAGCAAGATCTTGGTCATTCTATAGTTTGAGGTACAATATTAGTATCCTTATTTTTATCTTCAGTTATTTTTGATACTGGTGCTTCCCATATCTTTATCTCTGTTGCGGTTCTGGATATCCTTGGGCTCTGTATCCTTTCTTCTGCCGACATGTTGACTCTTGACACACTGTTGGGAACGAGGAAATCTCACGGACGTCAGTGCAGAGAGTGCCCTCTCGAGGTTGCAAGGTTTCATTTCTTATGGGACCTCTATGTCCTATAGATGATGGGTTATGTCATCATTCTCAAGATGGACTGGTTGGTTCCCTTCTAGGCAGTCTTCGATTGATATCGCTGCATGGTTAGTTTCATATCACAAGAGGGCAGATCCTTCCTTCATAGAGGTGAGTGGGATGTCCAGGAAAGTAGAGATGGACCAGAGCATCATGGGCTAGGGGAAGTTACATCACATATTTCCAATCATTATCTGGATGACCAGGGGACTTCACAGTTAGACTTTCCTCTAGTGGTTGATCATTTCAGGGATGTCTTTCTAGACGATTTTTCAGGTTTACCTCCAGAGTGTGAGGTAGACTTCTCGATTGAGCTCATGCCAAGAGTGGAACCGGTGTCCATTCCTCCTTATCAGATGGCTACACCAGAGTTGCAGGAGCTCAAGATGCAGTTGGAGGAGTTTCAGGCGAAGGGTTTCATCTGACCCCGTACTTCTCCTTAGGGTTTGCCTGTCCTATTCGAGAAGAGGGTAGACGGTACCCTTCTACTTTGTGTGGATTATCAGAAACTGATCCAGTTGACGGTCGAATACCGATATCCCTTTCCAAGGATCGATGACCTCTTTTATCAGCTTCGAGGAGCCCGGGTGTTCTTGAAGATTGAATTGAGGTCTGGTTATCATCAGTTGTGTGTTAGACCCTCAGATATACCTCTAACAGCTTTCAAGAGCAGTTATGGTCTTTACGAATATACAGTTCTGTCGTTCGGTCATACGAATATGCCTGCAGTCTTCATGGAACTGATGAACCGAGTGTTCCATCCATACTTGGACTCATTTTTCATGGTCATCATGGACGATATCTTGGTGTAATCTCACACTCGACATGACCATGCCACACATCTTGAGATCATTATGAGTACACTGAGATAGAATCCGTTGTATGCTATACTCTCAAAGTGCCACTTTTGGATGGATTAGATTCACCTCGTGGGTCACGTTATCTCAGAGTCAGGAGTGTCAGTGGACCCAGCAAAAGTGAGAGCTGTAGTTTCCTGGTAGCAACAAAATAACATCTTTGATGTGTGGAGTTTCCTAGGGATGTATGGATACTACAGACGATTCATTCAGAACTTCTCAGGCCTAGCAACACCGTTGACAGGTCTGACCAAGAAGGCAGTGATGCTTTTATGGTCAGATTCTAATGATTCATCCTTTCAGGAGATGAAAGGGGGGTTGATGTCAGCACTGATACTAGTCCTGCCAAAGCTGGGCAAGGGCTACACTGTTTACTATGATGCTTCAGGAATTAGGCTGGGAGCTGTGCTCATGCAGGGAGATGGATTCGTTGTGTATGGGCCTTGGCAGTTAAGGGAACATGAAAGGAATTACCCTACACATGATCTGATGTTGGCAGCAGTTGTTCATGCATTACGCTGTTGGAGACACTGTCTTCTTGGAAAGCACTTTGTGGTTTTCACCGACCACAAGTTTCTCAAGTATATCTTCACTTAGCGTGATCTCAATCTGAGACAGCGCAGGTGGGTCGAGTATCCTCAGTCCTTTGACTTCGAGATCGCCTATATGCCGGGAAAGGGAAATTCAGTGGCAGACGCGTTGAGCAGACGAACCAAGATTTAGGAAGTTCGGGAGGCCAGTAGTGAGTGGAAGCTTATGGATCTGTTCTCTGAGATGCATCTGGAGGTGTACAAAAGGCACGGAATGACTGTCATATCTTCTGTGGTTGTTACCTCTTCACTTCTTGATAGGGTGTGAATGAGGCAGCTATCGGATTCAGCGGCCTTATTCTTGCAGGAGAGTGTGTCAGGAGGGGACCCTCTTCCTGGTTGGATAGTGGGCGAGGATGAGATCTTGTGTTTCCAGGGACCTCTGTGGGTTCCAGCAGACATACGCGAGGAGATGATGACAAATTTCCATTCCTTAGTTTGGGCAGTTCATCCTGGCGTCACCAAGATGTATCCAGATCTTCATCACCAGTACCAGTGGCCAGGTATGGAGAGAGACGTTACTGGCTTTGTCATGAGTTGATCTACTTGTCAGCATGTGAAAGCAATGCATCAGCGACTAGCAGGGATTTTATAGCTATTACCCATTCCGGAGTGGAAGTGGAATTATTTCACGATGTACATCATGACCGGGTTGCTGAGGTCACCTCAGTGAAGTGATGTGGTCCGGGTTGTCGTTATAAGGCTTATGAAGGTTGCACACTTCATAATGATAAAGTAAAACATTCAGTTTTGATGATCTAGGACGACTATAAATATGAGATATTTTACGTGTACATGGAGTTCCACACTCCATTGTTTCAGACAGGGATGCACGCATTACCTCTCGGTTCTTGTAGGGACTCCAGAAGGCTTTGGGTACACAGGTATTTTTGAGTACATCATACTATCCTCAAACTGATGGCTAGTCCGAGCGCACGATCTAGGTTCTTGAGGATATGCTCCGAGATTTCATTTTTGACTTTGGTGGTTATTGGGAGAATCATATACCTATTGTGTAGTTTTCCTACAACAATAGTTTTTAGGCAACCATTCAGATGGCACCATATGAGGCTTTATATGGTAGGCCATGCGGATCACCCTTATGCCTGCTATAGGTAGGAGAAACATCTTTTCTAGGACCTCTTCTTGTTCAGGAGATCTCAAAGAAGATAGAGTTGATTCGGAAGAGGTAGGTTACAGTACAATCTCGACAGAAGTCTTATGCTGATCAGCGGAGACAACCTTTGGAGTTCGAAGTCAGGGATCAGGTTTTCCTGTATGTCGCACCGAGGTTGGGACACAAGAGGATTCAGAGATAGGGTATGCTTTCATCACGGTACGTCGAGCTGTTTGAGGTTTTGGAGAGAGTTGGGCCAGTTTCCTATTGTTTGTAGCTACCTTAGAGGTACCATGCCATGCACGATGTCTTCCACATCTCTCAGATCCGACATTACTTTTCAGACCCGTCTCATGTCTTTCAGCCCGAGGAGGTTGAGCTCGAAGCAGATGCTTCATTTGAAGAGCATCACATATGGATTGTCGATCACAGTATGAAGGTTCTCCCAGGCCGGTCTGTTCCTCTAGTACGAGTGTTATGGCAGCACGGGCGAGTACAGAATGAGACTTGGGAGAGGGAGGCCGAGGTTCGATCGCATTGGATGGAACTATTCGTGGATCCTTCTTCTATGCCCATCTAAGGAAATTCAGGGATGAATTTCATTAAGGGGGGATATTTGTAAGAAACTGGATCTTCGTTTCAAATACACTTTTCCTTTTTCTGGAGTTTTTATGAAAAATTGATTTTTTGGAAAATTTCGAAGTACAAGACGTGTTCTTTCTGAGTACACGTTGTGTTCACTTCTCCGGCTCGAAGCCGTGTGCTGTTCGTTCTCGGGCCACACACATGGTGTTTAGGGGTGACGTGGAGGCTATTTTTTTAGGAGTATAGAAAAAACCTAGTACACGCCGTGTACTCTAAAATTACACGATGAGTAATTTTATTTTTTTCACTAAACGCACCAGGGTCGCGCCTGACGGACAGAACACACCCCTTCTCTAGGTTCTTCGTCCAAGAGCGTCCCATACGACCGGATCTTCCCCGAGCCCCTGCTTCTCCATCCGTTCTACGATTCGAGGACGGTCAATTACGTTTGAAGCGCAGCGGTGAGTTCTTCCTTCTGATTGAGCCTTGTTTTCCAATTCTTCCTCTTTCTCAGGTTTTCTAAGGATGAACGTTTTGTGCATTTTCTTAGATCTACGACATTCTAGGGGGAAATAGCCATCATGTTTCAAGTATATCGATCACATAGGATCAAGGTAGGTGGTTTGTGCCTTACAGTTCAATGCCTTTGAGTTTTATGTGTGAATTCCACCAATACACGTGAACGAGGTATTGTATGTATACCTTTTTTCCCTTGTTGTTTTCCCACCTTGATTGTATTCTTGTGTAGAGTCAACTTGACCATGATAGAGGATAAATTGTTGTGATTGAATGTAATTGCCTTTCTTCATTCTGTTTACGACCTTTGGGTACTGTTTTCCTTTGGCTCTTACACCTATTTCTTGCCTTGCAGTTATAGGTTGAAGTGAAACTCATGACATGCTTGTTGCCTTGTAGACTATTTAGCTAGGTAGCTCTATAGGTGTACTCTGGTTAGCCAAGTATCCCTATTGGTGTACTTTGTCCTTATAGAATTATTATGCACTGACTGGCATGGGGATGAGAGAACCTGGTGCTATAGACTATAATGGATAGACCGAGGGAGGTTCCTAGAGATTCATAGATATTACAGACTATAGAGGGGATGGACCGAGTGAGATCCCAGAGAGCCTTGGATTTTATAGACTACAGGAGGGTAGACCAAGTTAGATTCTTCAGAGAGTCTTACCTTGTTTGAATCACTTTAAGAACCTTCCCAAGCTAGAGGAGGAATTGCTCGAGTGAGCTTCCTCTGAGAGTCTGTAGTATACCAGAGGCTGTAAGAGGAATTGACCGAGATAGCTTCCTCAGAGATTCTCTAGACCTTGCGGATAAGAGGGTTAGACCGTGTGATCTTCCTCAAGAGATTCCCTGACTACCCTAGACAATGAGGGGAATTGATCGAGTGAGTTTCCCCAGAGAGTGTAATAAATGTGTATGACCAAGACAGAGGGGTTAGGCTGAGCACACTACCCAGAGGGTTGTGGTAATTCTTGGTTATGACTAGAGGGGAAGGCTGTGAGTACTTCCCAGAGGGTTTACAGCTTCTTAGTAGCTGTTTCACTATTGTTGATTGGTTGTGGACTATTTTTCTTCTATGTATCATCTTGGTTACTACTTAAAATTATTGACTATTGCTTGCTGTTGTTGTTTACTGCTTATAGACTATAAGGGATAGACGAAGTGAGCTTCACAGAGAGTCTTACATATTACAGACTACAGATGGGACGGACCGAGTGAGCTCCCAGAGAGCCTTGTATTTTATAGACTACAGGAGGGTAGACTGAGTGAGATTCCTTAGAGAGTCTTACCTTATTTGAATCTCTCTAAGAACCTTCCCAGGATAGAGGTGGAATTGACCAAGTGAGATTCCTCTGAGAGTCTGTAGTATACCTTAGGCTATAGGAGGAATTGACAGAGATAGATTCCTCAGAGAGTCTCTAGACCTTGGTGCTAAGAAGGTTAGACCGCGTGATCTTCCTCAAGAGAGTCCCTGACTACCCTAGACTATAAGGGGAATTGACCGAGTGAGCTTCCCCAGAGAGTCTCATAAATGCGTATTACCATGATAAAGGGGTTAGGCTGAGCGCACTGCCCATAGGGTTGTGGTACTTCTTGGGTAGGACCAGAGGGGATGGCTGTGAGTACTTCTGATATGGTTTCCGGCTTCTTAGAAGTTGTTTCACTACTATTGATTAGTTGTGGACTATTTTTCTGCTATGTATCATCATGTTGATTTCTTACTGTTACTGCCTATTGCTTGTTGTTGTTGTTTACTGCTTATTGTACTTTAACCTTCCATATACTAACTGACTGTTAGGCACAAATATTTGGGTGAATGTCTATTGGGATTTTATCTCACACACTATTTGGGCCATGATTTTGGCCCTATAAATAATGCGTTGTTATAGGTATAGACAAGGGAAATTGCCCTTCGACTTCTGGACATGATTTCTTGGAGCAGGGGAGCATGGGACCAAACTTTGGCTTGCTATGTTGATGAGATGTTTACTTTTCTTTTCTTCTTGTTTTGGTACTGTAGTGTTTTTTCAGCATTGTGACTTGTTTGGCTGGTTTCCTAGTTTTGAATCATGATTTTGTTGTTTTCTGCATATTGTAATTTCACTTGCAATATAATCACTGACTATTGGGCACAAATATTTGGGTGAATTTATACTGGTATTTTATCTCACACCCCGTTTGGGACATGCTTTTGGGCCCATGAAGACTACATTGTTTCAGGTATAGACAAGGGAATGTTCCCTTCGACTTCTGGACTTGATTTCTTGGAGTAGGGGTGAATGAGACCAAACTTTGGCTTGCTATGCTGAGGAGCTGTTTACTTTTCTTTTGTGCTTGTTTTGGTACTATAGTATTTTTTCAGCATTGGACTTGTTTGGATGCTTTCCTAGTTATGTATCACGCATCATTTCACATATATACATATGTGCTCCAGTTTGTTGATTTAGTCTTCTGTGGTTTACATTGTTGGTTATTACTGCTTCCTTTATTGCATTTTATTATTTTTCTGCTGTGTACTCTGCCAATGAGGGCATAGTTTCCCCACTATCACACCCAAGGCCCTCGTTGCTAGTATGCAACCACTGGCGTTTGGGAAAATGAACTTAATGCCATGTGACCAACTAGGTACGGGGCCCCTCTGGGTGGCTTCCAGAACCAGGACGCTACAAAGAATGTGACAACTGGGCCTCGCCCACCAGTTTCCCCGCAGACATGTGGGGCCCACCCCAGGGTCCACACACATGCCTGAATGGGTCATCTGACTAATGACAGTCCCCATAGGCCAACAAATGTCCTTTCTAGTTTGTTTTTTTCCTCAATCACACTTACCCTAAGAAACTTCCCAGGAGGTTACAAATCCTGATCACTACTCCAGGCCATGCACGCTTAACTGTAGAGTTTTAACCATTTAGGCTCTCGAAAAGGAAGGTTCACCTTATTGACAAGAGTCATATCTTATAGTCATTTAACCCTTTATCATTTTGGGGGGTTACAATCACCCCCTCCCCCTCCCCCTTTAGAGAACAATGTCCTCATTGTGGGCCCTAAATGTCAACCCAGGGAGTGCACCGCGCACTTAAGGCTGGGTTCGTCCTCTGATACCAAATGTGACAACTGGGGCCCTCCCACCAGTTTTCCCGCAGACACGTGGGGCCAACCCCAGGGTCAACCCACATGCCTGAATGGGTCATCTGAATAATAACAGTCTCCACAGGACAACACATGTCTATTCCAGTGTGTTTTTTCCTCACCCACACACACCCTGAGAAACTTTCCAGGTGGTCACCAATCCTGACCACTACTCCAGGACAAACATGCTTAACTGTGGGTTCTAACCAAGTAGGATTCCGAAAAGGAAGGTGCAACTTGTTTACATGAGTCATATCATTTAGTCATTTAACCCTTTATCATTTTGGGTTGTTACACTCATGTTAATTTTAGACTCAATAAATATTGATTGAAACAAGGTAACATCTTTTTTCGTAGCTTATAGTTTCTTTCTAAGATCTTCAATATTCAATCCATGTTCATCAATTCAAAGATTATGACGTAATATCCCAAATATGTATTCGTATTAATTCATCCATAAAATTATTTAAAATTAAGGGGTTTTCATAACAGATTTATATATCTCAAGATATGAAAAAGATCTATTCCATTATGATATTCTTTATATGATTCATGAACACCTTCTTGTTGACTATATTAGGATTATTTAATTTTATAAACATTAGAAAATAATGTTATACCCTTTTTCAAAAATTTAACTCCTCATGAATTATATTTATTTGGGTTTGATTCATCGTTCATACTCAACATACTTCTCTTAATCCGAGTAAACTTCATAAATTTTTTTGTTGAAATTTTTTATTTAGAACATTTGGTGAACATATTCTATCATTTTTGTCATCATCATCATATTTATTTTATAGAAAAATTTATGTATTTTAATTTCATATAAAATCTATAATTACACCACAAATAAAATATTTAAGTGAATGTTTACCACTATACATAAATCATCCCCTTAAATAGGTTTTTTTATAAATAAGTTATGATTTTATCATTCAATTCACAATCAACATTATGAAAGAAATCACAAATATCAACATATTAAACATATTCAATCTTATTTTTTCTCACAACTTCAAAATACATTCCATCTTAAATATTATTTCTGAAAATTTTAGCTTTCATAAACATGAATATTATGCAATTCATCAAGAGATAAATTATCTTTATCTTCTTAATTATAAATTTTAGAATAAAACCTATCCAAAATGATATTCATAATATTCTTCACTATTTTATAATATACCAAAACATCTAAAAATTCAATAATTTTGAAAAAAATTCCATTTACCTTAGGGAATTATACTCCAATAATTTCTTTATATCTTATTATTATCTCTTCAAAATTACTATGACCTATTTTTATCATTTCTTCCGTGAATTTAGTATTCCCTTCAAAAATAATTTTCATCTTATACAACATACTCCATGATGTTTTGAGACACAAAAAATTTGATTAAAAAATTTATGATTGAAACATATGAATATAATTTCTAGTTTTTAAATCAAAATCAAATTTTATTTGATCAGAAATAAATTTATTTGTGAATCTTAATCAATAAGTGGAAACCTAATTGTTGAAGCATATAATACTTCATGGTCAAGAGATACGAGATACAGAATTATCTAATTTTTCCATCCTTAATAGTATTTTACATAACAATAGTAATTCCTCTACATGTGAAAAATAGATATATAAACTTATAAAAATTAAAAAAGGGAACCTTACCTCTGATACCAAATGATGATAATAAAGATTTAATAATAAATGAGATGGGGGTTGAATTAGTTTTTCCCATTCATAGGTTTTAAAACATTTAAAACTGTAACATTTATAAAATATTAATGATTATAACCTTATAATATTTTTTAAATAGTCATTAATATAAAAAATTGAAAAAATTAAATCATACAAGATCTACAACGATTGAAATTCGTGTGAGAATTTGTATCCTTAACATAGCCACTCTCATGGGTGTGTGGAAATTTAATATAATATTGAAATGTATAAAAACTGTTTCAACTCACATTATAAACATTCCATCTCCCAATAATACTAATTATACTTACTCCTGTTAGTTTTTATATTTTTCTTACAAAAAATTGATCCACAAATGAATATCTCACAAAAACATTTTCTCTTCAAAACTATATTTATAACCTCACTCTGATTAACTCATTACAATAAACTCATTATGATAAAATAATTATGATGAATTTGTTACAATGAACCCTTTTCTAGCACTATACATCTCAAACTCTTCTCAACTACTCATTATGATCTTCTCCAATCCAATATTCATTAGTCTGATTCGAAAACATTTATTATTCAGATCTTTTTACGAGATATACAACCAAAAAT
Organism: Viscum album; assembly: GCA_963277665.1. Taxonomy (NCBI): domain Eukaryota; kingdom Viridiplantae; phylum Streptophyta; class Magnoliopsida; order Santalales; family Viscaceae; genus Viscum; species Viscum album. The sequence goes on from OY728130.1 coordinate 1,721,333,748, forward strand.
AAATCTTACCTAGAATTGTAGTTCTATTCCTATTGAGGATGTGAAAATGTTTAAAAATATAAATGTATTAGGATTATTTTTATAGTATTATCATAATTTAAAATGAGGTAACTAAAGAAGAAATACCACATACCAAAATTCCAAATCCTCCACAAATAACTCTTATTTTATCTGCCAGTTTGACCACTTCAACTCTTTTAGAAACTTCTTGAATAATATTAATTCTTCTTCGTAATATTACTTCTCAACATTCCTAAATAATCATTAGAATGATGAAATATCCCTTACTCAATTTGATTGAACATACTCATTGAATAAGCATTCCTCATCATAGATAGTGAGATTAACTTTTCTTCTAATAATTTTTATGATTGACATTCTTCCTAAGAGTCTGTATGGGTAAAATTACTTAATAGTGTCTATCTAATAGATCTTAAATTTTTTTTTAAATTTAATCCTCTTAATAATTGAATTACCCTTATTGTGGAATTTAAATTACAATAAAGTTTTAATTTAATGGAAACTCCACTCTATATATATATAATTATTCAAACCTCATCAGCCATAATTCAAACATACTTTTAAAAGCATCTATGGACATTAATTCTAGATATAATATATACATTGTATTGAATCATGGTACTATTTCAATGGTTATGATTTCAAAATAAATTAAAATATTTTATCCTAAGAGTTTTCATGATTAATTAAATCCTCATGATTGGAAAAGCATCATCTAACTTATATAATATAGTATTATAACTTCCATTACATTCAACACCTTCTTTAATTCAAACAAAAACATCATATGGTTGGACACACCTATTCTCCCCCATTTTCTACATAAGTCCTAAATTCAATGTGTTATAGATAACATATGATTCTTGATAATTATACAATATTAAGACATCATCTGACATATTTTTTAGAATGTAAAAACCATTCTAACACTTTATATCACTGTAATATTTCGATATATTTGAAAAAAATATAACATTATAATAAAAATTATATCGTATGAATATTGAACATAATTATTGTTAAACCTATATAGATGATGGGTCTCACTAAAAAAACTTTCTGATATCTAGATTGATTGGTTCTGTCAAGTTTGATATATAACATTTAATGATGCTTAGTCTGGTATTCTGTCTCTAGAAAAAAATGTTATGAAATTATTTTTTACCCTTTTTGTTTTGGGGTTCTTACTTATAGAAAAACTCACATATATTTCAGAAAAATTAAATTTCTTAAAATATTAGTTTTCAAAAATACAAATACATTTTTAAAATAAAATTTCACAATTGTTCTTTATGATTCATAAAGATAGTGGATATTGTTGTTCACATTTCTAGATTATAATTTTGAGAAGGAAATATTGAATTTACATTCATTATTTTATATATTGTTACGTATACTGATGTTTTTATTATGGTAAATGTTATAATATTATTTTATATATGGTTTTAATTATTGGATTTTCATTATTTTCATTTAAATTTTATGCGTAATTCAGCCCATAAATGTGATAGATTCTCTTGGTGTTAGTCTCAAAAATATAGAATTTTAAAGGATTGATTAAATGGTAACACTTTTAATCACATATATCCTTCTTGGGGATCCAATTTGAGAAGTTCATGATAGAAAGAAAGAAATTATTTTGTTTAGAGTGTGGATGATGTATCAAGTCATACACAGGTAAGAATTACATGATTCTAGTAGAGAAATAATATCATTTAAACAATTAATGTGATATAGAAAAAGAATACTTTCTAGTAAAGAGTAATTTAGAGAAACACATGATTGAAAATAAGGTTATTAATAGTAAATTAATCATGTCTAGTTGAAATGTCATTAATTTGTGTGTCCAAAATTAGGGAACGGTGCATAAAAATTATCATCATTATAGATTTAATTTATCTTATATCAAGATTAGAATTATGTTTTTTGGTTATTTATATTGATATTTATTGAGGTGTTATTTCTATAAAAGGGTAAAATTTTTATATATATTCTTCTATATTATATCGTATTTAGTTTTATAGATTTTAATTATTGAACATAAAATTTTATAGATATTTTTCATTGTTTAAAAATTACAAAATTGTTCTTATTATACGTGTTGATATTAACACATATACATGATATCATTATTATTAACGAAATGAATAAAAAATAGAATGATATGGATTAATAATCCCTTGATAATTATGTAGTTTAAACTATTTTTATAAAAAATATTTTTGTAGCATGATTTGGATTCTAATGTTTCATTAAATAATTTCAATGTATAAATTCGAACCAATGATTTTGAATATTTTTTGAATTAAATGAAATTTGTAAGAAAAATATAATTTAATTAAATATAAATAAAGTGTTTTTAATTCTTACTAATATAAATGTATTAATTGGTTAATTATTATGATGAATAATTCATCAAAATTATTAAAAAATGAATTAATGAAACATAATTTTAATTAATATCTAATGTGATATAAAAGAATGTATTTTTAAATAAATCTAGTCCATGATTGATAAATTTAAATATTGATTTGATATTTATGAATGAAATAACCTGAGACATGCTGATTTATATTTATTTAATGTTATGTATAATGAATTCTTGTTGTTTTGAAATGGATTTAATTTTTTAAAAGGTTTTTTATGTATTGTTTTTAATTAATTTTTGAGTATAAAAGACATCACAGTATATCCTACCTATAAAATATTATTTTATTATTTTCATTCACTCCTTATATTTTATATGTAGTGACACTACCCATTAATGTTATATAAAATTTATATTTTTGAATATATTAATTCATTAAATATATTAATAAAAATATCATAATAAAATGAATACTTTAGATAAGGTATTAATCTAATATCTCATTATTCTATATAATTTATTCATATGATAGTAAATTGAATTTAGTGTATCCATTTTATTTTTATTACTACTAATAGTATATGTAATAGTTGGTTTTATTTCATGTTAAAGATTATTCGTGAAAGAATAAAAAAACCATGAAGTTATGAAAACGTGATATTGTTATAATTAATATAGATGAAAAAAATTTGGTCGTTGTATTCATTAATAATGTATTATTTTCTTGAAGTTGACTTATTTTTTTATTGAAATTTTTTGTTGTACAGATTTTTAATTTTCTACCATTTGTTTTAGAATATTATTCAATTAGTCTAATATAAAAATAAAACTTATTTAATATTTGTTTGAAATTAATGGGTTCTTCTTCTCAATAAACATTTATAATGTTTTATGTTATAGTTGATGGTTGTAATTTATGATTTACAATATAAATTTTATGTTTGATAAAAAATGGAAAGATAGGGGTGAATTTGATTTTAATTTTTTTAAAATGATTTTATCAAAATTTTATTATCATAATATATTTAAAATAGAAAACAATATAGTAAATTTTATGAAATCAAATAATAAATTAAAATTTTATGAATATAAGAAAATAAATTATATAAATTAAAATGCGTGAATTGATAAAATAGTTATGTACTAGTTCAAGATTGATACCATGCGTATCCTACACTAAATAAAACATAGGAGGATTATATTTGATCCTCGTTTTAATATAATACCATTAAAACAATCAGAATTAGTAATCCATTAGTTTTAATAGAGGATAATAACCAAAAAATACATTTAGTCGCAATGGAAATCAGGAACTAAGATAGTGATCATTAGTGGTGATGTGAATCCGAAAAAGAAGATGATGGTGCTAGTGGTCTTTTTAAAAACATTAAAAAATTTCCTTATTTAAAAGTTTTAATATAAAGAGAGTTAATGAAAAACGATATAAGATAAAGATTCATTAAAAACCTACATTATGTGAGAAATTAGATCAACAAGAAATAGGAAAATAAAAATTATTATAGAAGTCATTAAACCATTTTCATGATAATTTTAATATTTATTGTTCATGTTAAGGATAATCTCATGATAAATTTATTATTGTAGATTTTTTTGATTTTTTTATTCATTATTGTTGAGATGAAAACCCACTTGTTTCTCTATTTATGACCGTCAAATGATATAATAGTCCCTTTGGTTGATCCAATTCATTAAATATCCACCTAAATGTCATAATGAAAATATATTATTGTCTGATGACTATGTTACATTTAATATCATTGGAGCAATGAAATATATGCAGTGATGTGGAGTCTAAAATGATATTTTGGAGGATTTATTAACTTCGAGGTAGCTGCGATTTGTCTATTGAGCTATGTCCTGGATGAATTTTAATAGAAAATCAATGGTATAGTCATTTATCATATCGTATTACCTTATCCAAATTAATAGAATATGAGGTCTAACTATTCTGATAATTTTATGATTTTTATCATGGTCTACATAATGGATGTTAGACTGAGTTGTATTGCAATATGTTCCCTTTCATTCCACTGTAGTTTATGTTCTATAGCTTTCCATACTGGGGAGTAGAGTTTTATGTGTTGGGGAATTTATAATTAGAATATATATAAAATAAAAACATATGAAATATGTGTTCACTTTGTGAGTATACAAAATAATTTATCGGTTCCACAATATTTCCATTTTAAATGATCACAAATACATATTTTAGATAAATATAAGAATTATAACAAGAGAATAATATTTATGAAGAAGGTGAATAATAAAGAATATATATAAAAGGAAATATAAAAATTATGGGAATTAATAAATACCTACTTCCATTGAATAGTTATTCCGTTTGGAATATGATCCTTATTTAAGAGATGTTCATCCTTTTGAAAACATTTATGCTTTCTCATCTAAATTGAAACTCTTCACTACTAATAGTAGACTTTTTTCTGCCAAATACACTAATCTCGTATCCACCATTGTGATGAGAAAAATTACTTATCAAGGAAATGGCGTAGATATAGAAGAGATAAATCATGTCCAATATAATAATGTTGATTATAAAAACATAAATATAGACCTTTGATCAGGTTGGTTTTATAAGGACACCGCCATAAACATTACATAATATTGAATTAAAAGAATAATTCACATTGAAGATCTTTTTGTGTTTATAGTTTTAGAGAATTAGGCCATAAATATTACATTATAACTTTAATATTACAAGTAGACACTACTACTCAGTATCCATTTTTTTCATAAAATAAAAACTCATAAAAATAACCGTGTCTAGTTCCATGTTTTAGATAGCATGACTTTTCCTTGATCACATCCATGACCCTATTCATCTTTAAGTCATGTGAAAAACATTTCAAAAACATGGGATGATCATAAAAAGCTCAAGAAAGGGTTATAAAATAAGTAAGGAAAACATTATCCCATCAATGAAACCATACTTTTCAATCATAATATACCTTATGAAATCAAAACAATTATGAATAACACATACAAATCATAAATCATAAAGGTTACTTATGGAATCCATATCAACCATTAATTGTACCTATCACAGATACATAGGTAGTTACACTTGGAATTCTCATCACGGTATATTCCCTAAATCTCTTAGGAGAAACATCACGTTCACCTTCGTCGTGTTACCCAATGAATTGGAGAGCTATCTTGGGCTCACCCGCCCAAGGTTTATCACAGAACCAATCGTATACCTAAAAAATACCCAATAACCATAACATAATCATAAAATATGAAACATGTATAAACGAAAGATAACATTTCAGCATTCCAATATATCAAATCAAGATATTGAAATAAACAATGTTTTATCAAATCATTTTCAAACCCATTTAAAAAGATATTTTTTGAATCAAAGTGACCCATACCAAATTGAAGCTTTTAAATGAATTATCTTTTGAAAACATTTATGTCAATATAAATAAATCCTAAATACCACTTTTAAAACATGGACATTAATGAGAGATATTTAGAAGAATAAGTCTTTAAAACATTTAAAATGATATTTTAGTTAAAGAGTTTTTATCAAAAAGAGAGACGCTTGAATACAAATATTTGAACAATAAATCATGAACAGAACATTATAATATCATGAGAATAAATGGATTCCTAATATAATATTTCAAAGGATATTATATACACCATATAACAGTGAATTTGTTCATTACAACAATAAAGTCTCAATGTAAATGTAAATTGAGATAAAATAACTTATAAAGATTGTATCCTTGAATTAAGGATAAATCAACCACATAATTATGCATTAATAATATAAATACACCCAATATAAGTATATATTATGTGTAAAACAATAATAGGTCATTCACACATATTCATAGGACGACATGTTCAAGAGGTACAAGTTGAAGCCAAAGAATTGAAATTGGGTTAAGAAGTTCCATTGTAAAAATTTTACAGCATAATTGCATCACATTAAAATTCAAAAGATGAGTTGATGAGATAAAAACGACATTTAATCACTAGGACATAATGTTTAAATCAATAAGGATATAAAATAACATGTCCTAACATAATAAGATATATGTTAAAAGATATAACAAAAATAAATCTTTTATAAAAAATGAGGAGGGTGAATGATTCCCTTAACGATTTGGTTACTTACAAAACATATGCCACATGAAAGAATAAAAATTCAATGATTATTTAAATACTCATAAATTAATGTATATTACACAATGATTACAATCATGGAATGTACATATGACACACAAAAAGAAATAGTTTCCAATTTAACATGAATCTCAATGGAATAAAAAGTGAGATTCAAAACCCTTACTTCATTGTATTCAAATTGAATCATATGAACAAAAGTAAATAACAACAAAATGAATCCCAGAATAACATGAATATGAATCTAACCTTGATAATATATTTCAATGGATGTACATAATATACCACATGTAATGAATAAGTGGCGAACAATGGAAATCTCACAGAATTAAAAATGAGATAAGAAAATCCTTTACCTCGTGTCCGAATTGACTCGATCGTTCATTAATATCCTGAATAATAAACTAATGTTAATTTTTACTTTTTGAAGAACCTTTTTTCAAAATTATTATTCCTTTTATATCACTTATTATCATTTTAGAAACATTATGTAATCATTTAAGTTAATAATGTTCATTATGTATATATTTGGAACTTGAGTCAAAAATAGACTTCTTATAATTACATGTTGCTCATGTGGTCAAAGGATCATTATATCCAGAATGATATTAATTATTTAGATATCATATATATCATATATATCTAGTATATACATGCATTTATAATAGTACATAACATTTAGAGGTAAGAAATGAAATTCACCGTTCATGGAGACGGTAAGCCGTACGTACGCATGAACATTACATTCATTTCTATTGATTATTTTAATGGAGTTAAAACATAATTATAAATAGTTATATTATAATTACAGTATAATATCATATATAATATAATTAATTCTATCCTTTATACATCCCACATAAGTCATTAACGAGTCATATCACATTGACGGGGCGGTAGTCCGCGCTTTCTCAAAAGAGATTATCGTATTTACCCACTATGCAAACCATAAATGCATGCTATAAATGGAAAATACAGAAGAATAAAGAAACCATAAACATAATATATATCATATATAAATAAATTTCAGTCATAATGGCCACCATGAGAGGCTGTAAGAGATAATCGAACAATCATCGTTTCGCGAGGTGTTAGTTTTCCTTCCACAGAAACATTATGTTCTTTATCCTTTAGATAGAGGTGTGTGTATGTGTAGTTAGAATCCATATCATAAATACATCCTAGTATATTTAGGATACTAATTTTGTTACAAAAGAAAAGAATAAAAATATTTTAGGGGTTGGAGAAGTAATATAAAAGAAAAAAAAATTAAGAGAAACGGTTACCTTTAACTTGGGTAACTCCCTTTGGTTTATACCAAAGGACTTCTTGATGTGACTTATGCCTAAGTTAAGTCTTCTAAGGGGAGTAGAGGGATATAGTAAGGTTAATTGGGAAGATTATGGATGATCCAAATGGATTTAGTGTTGTGATGAATAGGATAGAAATGAATTCCTCTTATAAGGGAGAGGAGGGTCTCTTTAGGAAAGTGTGAAAATATTATATTATTATATAATGATATTCTGTTTCAAAAGGTCCAAAAATAATTTAAGATAAAGATAAATTGACACATGATCGGAATAAAATCATCCAATCATAAATGGACATGTTTTGGATAATATTTTAATCATTATAATCTTATTTATTTAAATCATTTATTAATGAGGTAAATACTGCATCATTATTGTGTCATAAATAATTTAATTAATTTGATGTCTAAAAAATATAGAAAAATACCATGATATAGGAAATCTTTTTATATTTTCAATGAATATTTATAGTAGAAAATATGAATTATATAACAATATATTAAAATTAATTACTGAAGGATTTTTGTTAATGTCAATTTTTCCATTACATTATATTAATTAATCTAAATTGTCATTATCACTTCCATGTAGCTCAATGGGGTCCCAAAATAGACACAAATATTCCCATGGTCGTTAATGAATCAACCAATAATGTTTTTACATGTGTTAAGGTAATTTTAAATTATTATAATATTCTTTTATCATTGAATTACCATACAAAACATTAAACGCGGTAAATAAAAGTCAAAAGTTACTATTCACCAAAAATTATTTTCATCTTAATGAACGAAATTTTACTTCTTGATAACAACCATGTATATTGGATATTTTAAATTCAATTCATAGAAGTGGTATAATTTTATTAAAATGAAAAAGTCAGTTTTTTTATCTACCACTAAGTGGTTTCACTATTCATAAAAAATTGATGTTTTTCACAAAAAATACAAAAAATTCAGCCTAAGCTACATTTGATATTATGAATTCAAAAATTATGTCTATTTTTCCAAATTCAAAACAGATAAATGGAATTAATTAATTTTAAAATTAATTCCCGTTATCAAAACAAATAGCGTGTTTTAAAAAAAAGAATTACTATCAAAAGATTGATACTTGTTTATGTCCAATTCTATTGTGAAAATAATTTCAATGACCAACATTGGTTTAAATGGTAAAAATAAATTACAATTAAAATTTAAAACCAGTTATAAAGAAAATCTAACCATATAATTAAATTATTTTAAAATTCAAATTTTAATGAAAATACAATATTTTTGGCTATTCATTAAAAACTGAACATTTACAGAATAAATTCCAAAAATTTACACAATGTAAATTTTGATGTCCCCATTATAAATAAGGTTTTTATTTGTTCATATAAAATGTATTAAAGTGACAAAAACTATATTTAAAAAGGGTTCTCCATTAAAAGTCGATAAATAGTCCTTTTAATGTAAATTATGCATAGAATTATATTCATTCAGATTTTAATCCTCTAACTTTTATTTGATAAATGAAAATACATTTAACAAACATGTAAAATCATATTGTAGTTAGTTTTGTTCATTCCCTCCAATACAATGACGAGGAGTTAACTAATGTTTAAAATAATAATATATTATTATTGTGCAATGTACGATTTCAAAGAAATCTATTATTGTGTATCGGGTATGCTATCTATCATAGCAACCATTTAGAAATAAAATTAATATTTAATTAAAAAATAAATAAATATGAAAAATTCATATTATTTATTTACCAGGGATGTCACTTCCATCCCACATTTTGGGAATTGCATCCTCAAAATTTTAAAATTTTTGCTCTGAAACGTTATTGAAAGTCCCATATCGAAAAAAAGAGTCAATAAAACTATCACTGTAAAAGAAATAAAGATAAGTACAATGGTCAACTGAGTTAACCCATACTGATATTCCATGAAAACATGGATATGGAGGGGAAAACTATGGGTCTTGATCTGATGGAGAGTGATAGGAAACATGTTTAAGAGAAATTAAACCACCAGAAAATCACAAGCTTGTGATGGGTTAAACAGTCTTTGATTCCCCAGTAGGAATAGTTAACGGACAAGGTTTTTGTTTAATTTGACTTTTCGTTGAAGAATTTATTTTTGAGATAATCCAAAAACATAATCAAATATACTTACATGTCATGTATAAATTAATCTTTTACTAAATTTCTATCACAAACTCATATTTTCTCCAAACGATGAGTATTCAGGATTAATATTTTTCACATTAAGAGCACAATAATCAACATCAAGAGAATCAAATAATCCAAAAATGATGAACTATATATTTCCTATCTATTTAGATATTAACTAAAACCAAAACGTTTATTATAAGATCAGATAATCAAAAAAAAATATTCATTTATCAAAAGAAATACTATTCCAAATCTCCAAAATTCAACAAAAAGAACCCAAGGTTCAAGAAAGACCATTAACTAAACAGTTATCCTTAAATTTCTCCAAAGTAATCCAAAAATATGATTAAAACCCAAATTTCTGAAGGATTTTATCACATAGTAATCAATGGTAAATCTTTACATTTATCTCCAAATAACATCATTTACTATTAAAGTCACATACTGAAAAGTTATTAGCCTAATCACATATCCTCCATGATAGGTTAATCATTTCCATAGCTAACCCAAAATCAACCTATTCATGATTAATAAGATCATCTAACTAAAAGGAATTAGTCATACTAACCAGGGTCATCATGTAGTCCAGTGAATACCATTCGCACATTGGTTGTGGGTTCGATTCCCACAGCTTCATCCGACGCGATAGGTTGTCACACGTTTTGTGTGTTTTCCCTTTTCAAAAACTGCATAATTTTATAACATTCCCAAAAAGAGATAAATTCATCAATAATAACAATAACATATTTTAACAACAAAGTATATCTAATAACTTTCATTTTGCATCCCAAAATCAATTAACCAGTAATTGCCACAAATTCATGGATCATATAATCCCAAATGATTCTATATATATATAAACACAAAATAAAAGATAATTATTCCTTGAATAAAATTTTCATATATCAAACCTCAGGGTTACACATACTATAAAAAGTCTTCTAATGTAATCTCATCATCAATAGAGCCTTAATACTTTTAAGCATATCACCATACTAAAATCTACCATAACTCTTAAATCCCTTATATATTGACCACTTACTCATTCAACGTTCCTCATGATCCCTTAACCATTATTTACCAACTTATTCTGAAATAATTCTTTCTTACATAAAAAAATCATGAATCATATCCTATTATTCAATAATATCAAAACATATGTTAGGAATTAATCCATACCATTCATTGGTCATTGTCAGTTTATTCAACCTCAATCGGAATGGCATTAGGTGTTCATAAACAAATATTTGTACGATCCAGGTGATCCCATTCAAGAAACATCTTTGTAGGACATGTGTTTTCATAATAACCATCCACACCACATTTAAAACATTTAATTGATCCCTCGGAAAGGACTTCTTTCCCGTTCCTAGAGACAACTAGATGCTTCCTTTTTCAATGGTAGGTTCTTGCTTTATGACCTTCATTTCCACATCTATCGCATCTTTCTATCCTATTGAAACATTTTCCTAGGTGTTTCTTTCCACATCATTGAAACATATGTTTTTGAACACACTTACCTTTATGATTATTAACTGAACTTCCGTAGGGATTTGTTTCTCACATATATGATGCCTTATAATGATCACTAAGGTTCAGGTGGTCAATCATTACTCCAGATAGTTGGTTGATAATCACCAAAAGTGTTCTCATTGCAGCTCTCATATCATTCAGTTGATCGTTCAGAAAACTGTCATAGTTTTCTTCATATAAACTGTTACTTTTGTGCCTTCTAGATCCAACCATTTACTAAAACCAAAAAAAAAATCTGTGTGAGTATATCAGTAAAATCATCATATAAGATCTTATGAGGAGGTTAAACACTAATATATACTTATTCATGTTATCTTAAACTCATTAACGTTATCTAAAAAAAACTATGACTCTTTTTGAAATCCTAAACATTATGGTAATGTCACTTATGCTTAATGAATTCCCTAACCTCTAAAGTTATTTAAATTGACCTCTGGTAAAAACTATAAGCACCCGACCTTATAAATTAAATAATATTTAATTAAAAGAATAATTAACATTGAGGATATTTTTAGTTTTAGAGTTTTAGATAATTAGTTCATAACTATTACATTATAACTTGAATATTACAAGTAGACACTACTATTCGGTATCTATTTTTTTTATAAAATAAAAACTCTATAAAATAAACATATATAGTACCATGTTTTAGATAGCATGACTTTTCCTTGATCCCACACTTGAATCTATTCATCTTTAAGACCTATGGAAAACATTTCAAAAACCCGGGATGAGCATAAAAATATCATTAAGGGTTATAAAATAAGTAAGGAATACATTTTCCAATCAATAAATTCAAATCAATGAAAAAATACTTATCAATCATAACATGCCTTATGAAATAATAATATTTATGAATAACACACACAAATCATAAATCATAAATGTTAATTATGGAATCCATATAAAACTTACATTGTAGCTATCATGGTTAGAACATGGAGTTACACTTGGAATACCTATCACGGTATATTCCCTAAATCTCTTAGGAGAAACAACATGTTCACGTCTGTCGCTTTAACCAAGGCATTGAATAGATATCTCGGGCTCACCCACCCTACTTTTATCATTGAACCAACCATATACGTAAACAATTCCCAATAACCATTACATAATCATTACATATGACATATGTATACAAGAAATATAACAATTCAACATTCCAATATGTCCAACCAAGATATTTAAATGAACAATGTTTTTTCAAATTATTTTCAAAACCATTTAAAAATAGATTTTTTGAATCAAATTCTCACATACCACATTGAATCATTTAAATGAATTATAATTTGAAGAATTAATTTCCATATAAATAAATCCTAAAACCCATTTTTAAAACATGGACATTAATGATAAATATTTAGAATAATAAATCCTTAAAACATATAAAACGATATTTTAGTTAAAGAGTTTTTAACATAAAGAGGGACGCTTGAATACACTGAATTGATGAATAAATTTTAATCAGAACTTTTTAATATCATGATAATAAATGGATTCATGATATATTATTTAAATTGATATTATATACACCATAAAAGAGTAAAATGGTGCATAACAAAAATGACATCTCAATGGAATTTTAAATTGAGATAAAATCCCTTATAAAGATGGTTTCCTTAAATTAAGGATAAATCAATAACATAATTTTGTGTGGAAAATATAAATACACCCAATACAAGTAGATATTAAGTTTAAAACAATCAGAGGTCATTCACACATATCCATAGGATGACATGTTCAAGAATTACAAGTTGAACCCAAATAATTGAAATTGGGTTAAGAAATTCCCTTGTAAAAATTCGACAGCATAACAGCGTCACATTAAAATTCAAAAAATCATTTAATGAGATAATAATGGTATCTCATCACTTGGACATAAATTTTTCATAAATAAGGATATAAAAGAATATATCCGAACATAATAAGATATATGTTAAAACACATAACAAAAATAAGTATTTTATAAAAAAAGTAGGGTGAATGATTCCCTTTCCTATTTGGTAACTTACAAAACATATGCCACATAAAAAAAGAATCATTAAATGAAGATGTAAATACTTATAAATGAAAGTATTTTACCCAAAGAGTACAATCATGTACAGTATATATGCCACACAAGAGGTAGTAGTGGCAAATATAGCATGAATTTCACAGGAATAAAAAGTGAGATGAAAAACCCTTACTTCATAGTATTCAAATTGAATTGTATGACCAAAAGTTAATAACCACAAAACGAATCACAGAATACCATGAAAATAAAACTAATAATGATAATATATATCAATGGATGTACACAATACACCACATGTAATGAATAAGTGCTGAACAATGGAAATCTCATGGAATTAAAAATGAGATAAGAAAATCCCTTACCTCATGTCCGACCTGACTCGACCATTCTTTAATCTCCTGGATAATAAATTAAAGTTAATTTCTACTTTCTTAATAACCTTTTTAAGTTTATTATTCCTTTTATATCACTTGTTACTATGTTATAAACATTATATAATCATTTATGTTAATAATGTTTGTTTTGTCGATATTTGGTACTTTAGTCAAAAATGGACTTCATATAATTACATGTTGTTCATGTGGTCAAAGGTTCATTATATCCATAATTATATTAATGATTTAGATATCATATATATCATATATATCCAGTATATACATGTATTTATAATAGTACATAACATTTAGAGGTAAGAAATGAAATGCACCGTTACTAGAGTCGGTACGCCGTACGTACGCATGAATGATACTTTCATTTCTATTTAATATGTTAATGGAATTAAAACATAATGATACATTGGTATATTATAATTCCAGTATAATATCATATATAATATCATTATGTCTATACTTTATACATCCCACACAATTCATTAACGAGTCTCATCAGTTTGAGGGGGCGGTAGTCCACGCTTCCTCAAATGAGATTATCGTATTTACCCACTATGAAAACCATAAAGGCACGCTATAAATGGAAAATAAATAAGCATAAAGAAACCATAAACTTTATATTTATCAAATATAAATAAATTTTCATAATAACAGCAAACATGTGAGGTGGTAGAGATAATCTAACAATCATCGTTTCGTTAGTCGTTAGTTTTCCATTCACAGAAACATTATGTTCTTCATCCATTAGATGGATGTGTTTATATGTGTAGTTATAATCCTTCTCATAAAAAAATCCTAGTTTATTGAGGATACTATTTTTGTTACAAATGAAATGAATAAAAAGATTTTAGGGGTTGGAGATGTAAAATAAAATAAAACAAATTAAGAGAAATTTTTATCTTTAATTTGGGTAACTCTCTTTGGTTTGAACCATATGACTTCTTATACTGACTTATTATTAAGGTAAGGCTTATAAGGGGAGGAGAGGGATGTAGGGAGCTTAATTGGGCAGAGGTTTTACAAGACAAATAGATATAGAGGTGTGAGGAATTGGTTATAAATGGCATCCTTTTATAAGAGAGAGGAGGGGCTTTTTAGGAAAGTGTGAAAATATTATTTTATTATATAATTATATTCAGATTCCAAAGGACCAAAAATAATTAAAGATGAAGATAAGATGACTCTTGATCGAAATAAAATCATCCAATCTGAATTGGACACGTTTTAGATAATATTTTAATCATTATAATCTTATTTATTTAAATAATTTATTAATGAGGTAAATACTGTATCATTATTGTGTCATAAATAATTTAATTAATTTGAGGTCTAAAAATTATAAAAAAATACCATGATGTAAGAAATATTTTTATATTTCCAAATAATATTTATTGTTGAATATAGTACTTATATAACACCATATAAAAATTATTTACTAAAATATTATTGTTAATGTCAATTTTGCCTTTACATTATATTAATTCATCTAAATTTTCATTATCACACCCAAGTAGCTCAATGGGGTACCCAAATGAATGAAAATATTTCCATGGTCATTAATGACTCATCAAATAAGGTTTGGAGAAGTGTTAAGGTAATTTTGAATTATTATAATATTCTTTTAACCTTGAATTATCCAATTTACATTAACCGCGGTAAATAAAAGTCAAAGTTACTATTCACAAAAAAATTATTTTCATCTTAATGAACCACATTTTACTTCTTGATAACAACCATTTATTTCGGATATTTTAAATTCAATTCACAGAAGTGGTAAAATTTCAATTAAATGAAAAAGTCGGTTTTTTTAACTACCACTAAGTTGTTTCACTATTCATAAAAAATTGAAGTTTTTCAGGAAAATACCAAAAATTATACATAAGCTACATTTGATATTACGAATTCAAAATTGATGTATATTTTTTCAAATTCAAAACATAGAAGTGGAATTAATTAATTTTAAAATAAATTCTCGTTATCAAAATAAATAGCGTGTTTTTAAGAAATAATTACTATCAAAAGATTGATATTGTTTCTATCCAATTTTAAAGTTAAATTAATTACAATGACCAACATTGTTTTAAATGGTAAAAATATATTTTAATTTCATTTTTAAACCAAATAAAAAGATAATCTATCCATATAAATGGATTATATTAAAATTCACTTTTGAATTAAAATACAACATTTTTCACTTTTCATTAAAAACTGAACTTTATCTTAAAAATTCCATAAATTTACACAAAGTAAATTTTTATTTCTTTATTCTAAATAAGGATTGTATTTGGTCATATAAAATGTATTAAAGTGGCCAAAAATAGATTTCATAAGGGTTCGCCCTTAAAAGGCTATAAATCGGCGATTTAATGTAAATTAAGCTTAAAATTAGATTCATTCACATTTTAAGCCTCCAACTTTTATTGGGTAAATGAAAATACATTTAAAAAAATGTACAATAATATTTTAGTTAGTTTCATTCATTTCCTACAATACAACGTCTAAGAGTTAACTACCGTTTAAAATAATAATATATTATTATTGTGCAACGTAATATTTCAAAGAAAACTATTATTATGTATCGGGTATTCTATCGAACATAGAAAAAATTTTAAAGTAAAATTAATATTTAATTCCAAAATTAATAAATATGAAAAAGTCATATTCCTTATTTTCCTTGGATGTTATAGGTTTTGAAATCAGTAATATAAAATATTTATAAAAATAATCAATATTTTAAAAAACAAATATAATAATAGATAAAGGAAAAATATTATAAAAATTTCATTCATAAAAAATATTTAGAAGAATTAAAATTTACTATTTATAGGTGTTTTCAAAATATATCATTTAATTCAATATAAAAAATAATATATTCTAAAATAAAACAGCCCTTTTTAATGTAATATTTAAAAAAAATGTGAGTGCTTGTGTTCTTATTAAGTACATGCTAAATAGGATTTGTAAAAATTCTGTTAGTGTTATAAGTATCAAATTTAATAGGATCGTGATGTTTTTCTGTAAAATTAAAATAGATTTTTGTTCTAAATATTGAATTATGGGGAAAAATCCCTTCATCAATCTAGTTTAATTCAGCTTTACGAAGAATTTGAATATACCTTATCACTACTCATAGAGATTAATAAATTTATAATACAGTGTAAATTCCCAATTATTCCTTTATTGTCTACGTAAAATATAAAACAATTGCATCATAACAATTAGAATGATTAAATAATGTTAATTTTTTATTAAAAACAAAATTTTTATAAAACTATAATAAAGTGAAAAATACAGCATAGATATTTTAATTGAGGTTCTTCATAACTGTTTTGAAAATTTTAAAAAATTTATAAATAAACATTATGTTTTTTGGGTTATAGTATGGTATTGTAGACTATAAATCATAATTCAATAAATTTTTTTCCAACTTGTTTATAATCTTTATCTAACTTTAGATTACAGGACAAAGTCCAATGTGTGAAAATATTCTTTGCACGATCAAAGAAAAAAATATTAAGTATTTCATTATTGTACTTTCATTTCCCAATGAATGTTACATCCTCATTATGTTATATTATAAAATCACTATTAAATTTAAACTCACCAATAAAATACAGTTTTCATTTTTCTCTCATACTATTATAACCGTCATTATAGTTAGATTCATTTGACAATCTAACAATAACATCATTGATACATGCTTGAATGATTAAAATATAATATGAAATATATTTCAAATATAATATCTAATCTTATTTTCCTATTTTAATATGATTTGTTACAATAAATCTAGGTAACATTTTATATAAATCCTAATCGGATTATTTCAATCCATATAATGTGTTGGTTAACTTGATATGGAATTTAGACATTCTATATCCAAAAAACATTCTTGTGGTTAATTAATTTTTTCTTCCAATTAACTCATTTATAAAAGTTCATTTTTTTTCATTTTAAAAATCATAATTTGAGATGTGTGGATAATTAAAATTGAATTATTATGGATTCTATCCAAGAAACTAGAGAGATATTTTCACTATAACCAATTTTATATTTTTGATTATAGAATCTGGATATGAGTCTAGAATGTTTAAATGTGATGTTACCTTTATCATCTTATTTATTTCTAAAAAAAATATTATACTAATAGACAGATGATCATTACTTATTTCAATAATATTATGAGAATATTTATTAATTAATTAGGTAAGATACTATTTTATATAAAAATAATTATTGTCACCATTAATAGAATCATAAATGTTTTTATATTCAATAAATTAAACAAAAAAATGATGTTAGAAAAATTTATTATAGATCAATTATCATGATTGGATGAATAAATATATATAATAATATTTTCCATATGAATGTTTTTAGTTTTTTTAATGATTTAGGACTAGGACTATGATGAGTTTCAACATTGGAATCATAAATATATTTTTTACATTTCATTGTAAGACATGAAAGCATATAAACTAATTCCAATTATAATAATTGGTTATAAATATTTTAATATAATCTGATTTGAATGTATCATTTAATGATATTTCTAATCTTATTAATGACTCTCTAGGATTTTTTTGGAGATTTATTACCCAACAAATATCACTTCATCTGATTTTGAAACAAATATCTATGGGTCTTATATAATGTTAATAATATGAAATTTATATCCAAATACAATGAAAAATAAAAATCTTTTAATTTTATTTTTCTAAAGTGGAAAAGTGGTCCTTTTGAGAATGAGAATTTCTAGAACAGGGGTAATGATAAAAACAATTATTAAACACCTCTACCAAAAATTATTTTCGGATATTAAAATATTTCAACAGGCCTATTGAGATTTAATGAATAGCTTGATCTATTATTTTGACTATCCAATTTTGATGATGTGTTATAGGAGAGGAAAAATTATGATTATTAACATATTAAGAGAAATGATCATTAAAATAATTTCTATCAAACTCTCATCCATGATCATTTAAAATAAAAATATTTTTGTTTATATTTCAATATTTTTATTTCAAGTTAACAAGTATGAATAATTTACAAAGCATGCATTTTTCTCTATATAAAAAAACCCATGTGAATAGCTAATAATCAACAAATATCAAAAAAAATGAATGGTTTTCCTCATATACATTTAGAAAGAGTTTTTTCAAAAAAAATATAGGGAAACAAGATCAATGAATCTATAGGTATATACATACTTTTTATCTTTTAATGAAATTTTGTACATCGTAAAAAGATGTACGGTTTTACAAAAAAATACATTTAATAAATTTAAAATTATACTAAATCACATAATAGATGATTTTGGTTGTTCTTAAATAGTTTCATTGGGATGAAATGACCAAATCTTTTATTCCAAATCCTTTAATTTATAACATGAACACTGAAACATTCTAAATTTTGATATGGAATAGATTTTAAATGAATAATATAAATGTTTCAATGAACTGTTTTTACTCCGCCATGATTTCATATGCTTCCTTATCAGATTGTCATAACATTATTATCTCATAGGTAATGAAAGATATGATTAAGTTCATAACTGAAATTTTAGTTATTTCATTCACTTCCTTTATTTACATTACATTTGGATCCTATTTTCATCTCAATACCCAAATTCGTTTATTGACATATGTTTTTGTTTTAATATTATCACAATGTGTCTCTTTAAAATACACATTGTTTGTAATTTTTGTAAATATTTATGAAATAGATTTATTTGGATGAATACTCTATCTTTTAAAATCACTACTATAAATACCAATCCTTTAATATTTGAATTTATTCATTACTTAATGAGTTATTTCATTCTATTTCCCTATTTTCGGACCCGTTTTATTGGATGAAATGAATTTATGAAAATTATTATTTAACAAAATTTAAAACATTTATAGATTTTTTATTTAGATGACAAAAATATATTTAACACAGATTTGATATCTCTGTTTATTAAATAGATGATCTAAATCCCTTAATAATAAATTTACAAATATAGTATCCTTCACATCCTTGAAATGTAGAAATATTATTTTACCAATAGTTATAGTCTGTACCATAAAAAACATGTGCACAACACATAGAGAAACCATTGGTATAACCATATGTATTTGAAAAATAATCTATTTTAAAATGATAATTCAATGAAATCATTTAACATTTTGAAAAAAAAATTGAGAAAAATTACATTTTGGAAACACACAAATATTTCATTTGATATCAAATGTAGTTTAGAAAAAAATTTACAAGATGGGAGTGGATTTCCATTTAGATAATTTTAATTGAAGTTATAAAATAAAATTTATTATCATACAATATTTATAAATAAGAAATTAAATACTCAAACTAATGCAACCAAAGAATTAATAAAAATTATAAGTGTTGTTAAAAATAATTATATAATTAAAAAAATGTAATAAAAATTAGTTTGATTATAGATAAATAATGAGAGCCTATGTCACCTCCCATAAATATGGATTTACAGGGTTCTATTTCTCCATTTTTTTTAAAACAATACCATGAAACAAATAATATTAAATTGTAGGTTGAGGATCCCACTCATCAATAGTGGTAAAAACCTAAATAATATGAGGAGATGATTTAGGATTGTATATTCAAACTCATTAAAAATAAATTAACTCTCTCAATAAAATATGTAAAAAAATATGATAGAGGTATAAGTTTTCAGAGAACCAATAATTAGGAAAACAAAATAAGGTAGAAATTAGATCAAAGAAAAATAGTCAATAAGAAAACAGATTGAATGCTTTAATGTACAATATTCATTTTGATATTTTGATGTATCATGAATCATGGTTAGGATCAATCCAATAGAAATTATTTTTCATATAAATGGTCATAGAGAATCGATATTTGTTATAGTTTATATCGAATCATCTTTATGTATCTATTTATAGCCTTTATTAGAGCCACAAGTCCTGTGGGTTGAGCTAATGCTTTTAGTATCCAAGTCAGCACATTAGAGATAAGTAATTAATGATTGTGGGATTTTTTCATAAAATATGATTGTTCCATGGTATAATTATCTAAATTGTGTAGGGGGATGCTTCATCGAAGGGATTTAGGATATGGTGTGGAGTATGATATTACTTTTTAGAGGTTGATCTGATTTTGAGGTAGCTAAAGTGTGGCCCATAATATTTTGGACATATTTTTTTGGCGTAGAAATTTATCAATTATAAATTAATTACATAAATTTAAATTATTTTTTCTTTTTATGGGCCATGGATTCTATATTTTCTTACCTTTACATAGGATATGAGGTTGGATTGAGAAGTATTCTTTCATTATGCATCTCATTATGTTTTAGTTTCTATTCTTTAATTTAATATGTTGTTGAGTTGAGTTATAAATAGTTTTAATGATGTAATACTAATTTAATTAAATATTTTATAAATACCTTTAGTTTCTATGATCAGAAAAATAAATTAGAGGATCAAAAGAATATTTTTCCAAATGAAGAAGTTATGGTTTCTTTTTTGGTGGGGGTGGTTATCCATTGTTTTTATATTTTTTATAGATTTTTTCAAATTTTAATGATGTGGTTTTCTTAAATAATCTATGGCTTCACATTTATATATATATATATATAGTTTTATTTTATTTTATTTTCATTGTTTCATGTATATCAACAATATAATGTAATAGGGTTTCATATGTATCTTAATTTTCAATGTATATTTGATGTTTGGAATGTTATAGTTTGGTTGTTCTACTCATTTCATTGAATATCTCTATAGTGACACTGAAGATGATTGTAGATTCTAACAAAAACAAAAAAGTGGTCTGTTAGAATATTTGTTGTTTTCTATTAAATTTAATGAATTCTAACATTATTGAGATTATTAATAAGAAATATAAGTGTTATTAAAAGTCGTTTTCTTTTTAAAATATTAATCTGATTTAAATGATTTATGACTTATTTCAAATGGGTAAATATTTTTTTAATCAATTATAGTTGTGTATAAAATATTAGTAAATGTGGTGTTGGTTGTGGGTATAGTTTCATGGTTTCTTACATCGGTTTCTTAAATATATATGTGATTATTTATTAATTATATGATAGTGGTATTTTTATTTGGGATTTTTATTTAATGTTAATTTACTTAATATTTCATGATCAGTTAATGAGGTGACATCCTATTGGATCTCTACTTGTTCAGTTGGAGTGACCTATAAACCTATAGTTTATTGTAGGGGTACATTTTCTAGTACATATTTATATTCTACTATATTTATATATCAATTTATACAAATGAAAATTTATTTCTTTACATAATAATATGATTATTATAAATTTAATTAATGGTGTGTATTTTAGTTTCCTAATATTTTACACTTACTTTTTTATTATGAGAGTTTGTATAAATCATGTTGCTGATTCGAAATTTTCTTTTATGTAGTTGATCTAACTCGCATTAATCTTATATATTTTATATAAAAGGATATATAATTATTTTTATGTATTATTATACTAATTAAACCCAATTTAATAACCCTCCATAATTTTTGTATGTTTTTTTACTATAAAATTTTCTTGAAATTGGGGTTTATATTTTGGATTGGATGGTTTGGGATTTTGGGATGATGTTCTTATATTATTTCTGGATGTAATCTATAAATTTTCATATCAAAGTAGTTTATTGGTGGGAAATTTTTATTTCAACTTATATATAGATTTTTGGTTTATTTATTTTTTCAATGAAACATTGAGGGTAATTATAACAATTGTCATATTTATGGACACGTTTTCCAAGATAAATTTCAATTTATAGTCTTTTAGTGGGTGATGTTTTCAAAATATAGAATCATATTGATATTTTTTTTGTAAAATCTTCATGAGATTTTTATGATTGTGTTAAATGTCTTTGTGGATGATTTGTGTGCCCTGGTAAGTGCTGGAATGGAGATGGGTGGCCTTTGAAAGAGTTTCATTACCATAAAATTGTTTTGGTCATGAAAAATAGATTTCCTAGAATGTTATATTTTTTGTTACATTTATTGAATTATTCCTAGAGTTTTCATGTCATTTAATATTATATATAATTTATAATTCATTGTGTAATTTTATTTAATCTATATAGATTTCTGAATCAATCAGGTTTCTTAATTATAAGGTACAATATGAGTATATCATAGGCTACAACTGACACTGGGGTTAATGATTTATTGGTTCAAATTTTGATATGTCACTATATATTGGATCCCATAAAAACGATACTATTATATATATATATATATATTTGTACTCTGTTATATAAATAATCTAATTCATAAGTTTTTTAGTGTTTATAAATGTGGTTATGTCCTCACGAATCATGGTTCAATCTTATATATGGGTAGACCCATATGTAAGGGTCCATATGATTTAAGAAAATTGATAGGTTTTATACAATTGTTTTAATCTTTTTCATGGACATACCTATATTTAATGGCCCTCCTCATTAATATGAAACTAGTAAGATATTTTTTGATTAATGTTTTCCTCAAATATATGGGTTTCCCAAATTTTTAACATTCCTCTTCTCAAAAAAGTCTTACAGTCTTGGAATGTTAGGACTATATCGTATATATATGTACCATCATATTTATGTTTCTTCCTCTATTTAGAAAAAATTTTATTTTTATAGTGACCTTATGATATGTAAATGTAAATATAAGGATATGTAAACATTAATAAAATAAATATAAAATGAAAGGGTTAATCTAAAATCCTTACTCAATCCCATTAATTTATTTGGATAAAAAATCATTTATCAATGGGATCATACACTATTTAAAAAAGTATGACAATAAATTCTTAGTGATTTAACAAATCATTTAAGGAAATTTTTCCCTTAAGTATTAAAAACCTATAACATGATACTCTAAGATAATGACTAAAAATATCATGCATTAGTTAAAAAGATACACCAAAACATACCATTACTGTATAAACTAATTATATTTAAATGAAAAAATAATAATAAACAAGACTACAAGAGAAAAAATATAAAAAATAAATACTTGTATCAATACATGAAACTACCCCAAGATCCAAAATATATATTACATTAGGATCATATTTATATTTCTAGATACCCAACCATACATGTTCTATTCTAGAAGAGTATGATATCCTGTTTTTGTATACATAATATTGAATAAATTATAAATAAACACTGAGGTAAATATGAAGGGGTGATTATATAGATATTTTATGAATTTTTATATATTAATTATATAAATTCTACTTATATAGGAATATTTTAGAAAAAAATTAATATGATATGGAATATAATCCTAATTAAAATAAGAATGTCAAGGTAATTTATCTGAATAAATCAAAAAAACACCATTTTTACCCATTATTTTAAAACATTAATACCCAACACAACCAACACACCATTTTTGTACACACACACACACCCATGAAATACATCACCCTTGGTATAACTCTATGAACATGAAAAACTCATTTAAAGAAACTATTCACCATAACCTAAGTCACCCATATTCAGTAGAATCTAATGTGACCCACCATCATCATTGTATCCAAATCTAAATATAAAAATCACCTACAAATTTTATTCATGAATGGAACCCTATACAATGAAATATGATGTTCCTGTATGAAGAATAGTGGATGAGTTTGAATTGAAAAGTCCTATTTCAATATATATAATGAACTCAGAAAAAAATTAATTTCCCCAATGATATTATTAAAAAAACATTTCACCAAAATTATTATTGAAAACTAACAATCAATTGGAATACACATAACACCCTTATTTATCCAATTACAAAATCATAATATTAAATACATATCACCCCTTTTAAATTTGATCAAATATATTATTAGTGTAAATAATAAATCTTGTTTAAATGATTTTTTCTAAAATATAAACTTCAACCCCGATTTTTCCTAATCATTTATCATATGTCATTAGAATAATTTACCTTTTAAAATACATAATTTTAGGTTCATAATAAAAATATAGCTAGATATAATTCACCAACCAAAAATAATATCTCTATGAATAAATCAAAAAATACCATGTACATCTGGCTCTAAAAATCCATCCTAAAACTGTCATCACCGAATATTTAACAAAAAAACATTACCCCCAGATCTAGCTAAGCAATCCTTGGACTCAGTATCATAAAAAGATAAAAGATAAGTGAAGATAAGGAGATGAGATACAATATTCTTACCATTTATCTCTAGGTCATGTAATTTATTAATCCAAAAGAAATAGATCTAAATGGAAAATAATAAGTAAATTCACAAAAATGAAATATTTTGTTCCACAGGCTTATAAAATGGAAATTTAGGACACTTTTTGCAGACCGTTGGTTTATTATCTAATATGTATATCCTTATAAAATTATGTATGTTGTACAATATGGTTTATAAAACTATGTGGATAAAACTATATAAATAGTTCTATGGCCATAAGGTTTTTATAAACATGTACCACATCCTTGTACCAAACTATTGGAGAAAACAATGTATGCATGGTCTGTTATGTAATAGACCAAAATCTTGAAAAACCATGATTACATCCCCAAACTCTAGAACACTCTACACGGTTACCCATTAATCCTCTATTATTTAACTTAACCATGAACCAATTATATCCCTAGATGAAACTCTTCAAAAATCCCAGTAGACATTCAGAAACAATAAAACTCATCCAATCCAAACGTTGTAAAATAAAATATAGAGTATAATATTCTTGTTTTTTAGAATGTTTGTGATGTATAAGGGGGATTTCCAATTGAGTTTATGAACTCCCACTTTCATATGAGCTATGGTGTGAATATAAACTCTTTTAATGTGATGTAGGTAAATAGAAGACTAATTACTTTCCTAGTTGATCACTCAAATGATTGGCCTTTTGTGACGCATTTTGAGTAATTGTTTTAGTTTTAATGTCAAAAATGATGATAAAAAAGGGTTCTATTAAAACATTATTTTCACATGGAAATCCACACTAAAACTATCATTTCTATTTTATATAATAAATAAAATGATATGAATCATTAATCAAGTAAAAATCCAGGAATAAACTAGACATGTGAGACCAAACATATTACCTCGTCCTCGAGTCATAAATTGTTGGTTCAATTAAATGTGCCCAGCTTTTTTAAGGGGGAAATTTTAAACCACATAAATCCCCATTCATGTTAAACATGGACATACCACATCCCCTAACATACAAAGTTCCCAAATTTAAAAAAGTAGATGATTCCAAAAAAGGGTGATTATATATACTAATTATTTTATCCCTCGTTGACATCCCGCACAGACCATATTATACAAGAAAATGCTTGCTCAAGTTTAATATAAAATATAAGAGATTCATAATATAAATAAATAAGGTAATGTAAATCATGTTGTTAAAACAAGAAAAAATGAAACATAATTTAACACATTATTTTCACAACATAATCCACACCACAACTCACATACTTATGTCATATACACCCACAAACATACAATATACCCATCTATCATGAATTACTTCGAATGTTGACCAAAATCATGAGTGGAAACTCATTCCCTCTAAAAAAGGCCATTATTTTGCAGTAAAATCATAAGATAAGTATTATTATCATAGAATCCATGTACAGACCAAATAAGTCATAGTCTATATGCATTATAAAAGAACCTCATCATATGAAATCATGTGTGCCTTAATTTCACATAACATTTGAGTTCAACCCAACAACACTGCTTTCTCTATGAATCATATAAACAATCCAAAATCCAAATTTTCCCTATTAATTTTTAAAATAAACATTTCATCAAGACAATTAGTGAATAGACACACACACACAAACTCAACATGAAATAAAATTGTAACCCAATTCAAAATCCCCATTTTAAATCCCAAACAACTAATAGGAATTTTATGAACATGTTGTGAACATTTACCAAAACCATTTTTCAAAACCATTGTTCTCTAGAATAAATTCCAACAACGATTTTTCAAAATAACTAATAAAATTAAAAATTAATAATTTAATTTTCAAAATAATATTATTCCTTGTTCATAAGAAAAAAAATGATATTGAGAAGCCACGTTCCACAAACAAGTATTCTAAGAAGAAATATCTATAAACATCCATACAATGAACTCATATACTCCGTCATATGATGGAACATATTTAAAACACAAATAAAAATGTTATCAATAATATTTATCCAGTAAATCATCATAATAGATGTTTTCCTACGAAAAAAATGTGAATTGAAAAAGAGGAGATATGAAAGTTTTAAACATAATGATGGGTTCAAACACTCAATGAATCAATGATATGGAACAATAGAAGAAATAAAATCATCAAAATATCTAAAATGAACCACCTAGTATTAGATATATAGAAGGAGAGAATTTAATAGTAATGTTAGATAAAGTGTATATTTTTAAATAGTAGTTTCGAAGAATTTTAATATCATTCATGGTTTTCTTAAATGATTTTCAACATTATACTCCAACCATGTAGATTTTCAAAATCTATAAAATTGTATTGGTGTCGTGTTTTTCTACATGGTTTACAAAAATGTGTGTTTAAACATTATTAACCCCCTTGTAGAAAACCTATTCTTCAATTTTTTTTCATAAATTTTACCTAAATTTTATACGAAAGTACTTCATTTCCCAAGGAATCCAATCAACACCACATAGTTACATAGGATGATCACAAGTTTTCCCTTAGTTTTCAAAAAAAAATACGATATGAAAATTTAACTATCTCTTAATAAACATTTTAACCCCCCAAAAACAAATCAAAACCCACATAAAAAATTTAAGATGTAGATTTAAAATACCTTAAATCAAGGGGGTCATACATTCTCCCCTCTATTAAGATTTCCTTCCAAAACAATATATATACTAGTGAGGTCTAGAAAATTATTGGAAAATTTCCTTAGTATAATGTTTTTACACCCACTAATATCATTATATTTCTTGATTATGTTTTAAAAAAATAATAACCAATAGTATACATTGTCCTGAAAAGATCATTCATTACACATCCAAAAATTTCAATCATGTTTTCAACCCAGTGAAGTATATATCTCATGTTCAAAGTGATTCTAAAAAATCACATAAAAATATTCAATCCCAAAAATTTACCACTAAAAAATAAAAAATAGTCATACATTATAGTTGTGTGAGGATGTATTATTAACCAATTTGTGACCACTCTGATAAAGTCATGAATATAAATATTTACCATACACTATGAAGCACATTATTCATTTTAACCAGTCTAATAGTTCACTTATCATTATTTTACCTCAAAGAATACATAATTTATCATTCTTAAAGATAACATAATGTAAAGGAAGTATTAATATAGTCTAAAATATATCAATTTTTTATTTTTTTATATTTAAATTAATATAAAAAAAGTATTTAACATAACACATTTCCAATGAAAATTTATTTCACAAGCCTCCACCTAATGAAGTGAATAATTGTATATATAATTATTTAATTATCATAGAGGGATCATATATGAAGTTATTAGATATATAAAAATACATGGAAGATCAAATAGGAATAAAGAAGTTCCAAATTATTATTAAAATTTCCCCAACCCATGAAGAATAAAAATATTCCATCTTAGTGATGATTGAATTTAGAACAACATAACAATTAAAAACATCATGGACGTACCAAACTCTATGATATTCTCAATAATTACATCCCACAATATCAATAAAAGGATTTGAATAACAAAGTAAATTTATAATCATTGAAATTACTTCATTCTTTCGAAGAAGCATTTTTAAACTTATGTCAATTCGAATGTCAATTTTATCCCATTGTAAAATAGGTACTGGTAATAGCAATAAAACTACATATTGGTCATCATTATTTTCAGTTCATTACATTTTTTACAATTCAAATACATAGATAAAAATCCAATAAGTTTTGATAATTAAAAATACATTTTAAACTAAAAAATAAAATTCAAATTTCAATAAAACATATAAATAGAGAATTTTCATCTATTTTCCATTTGTATGTGACTCCCCACAATTGAGTTTTAACTAAATGGAAAGGTGGTAATGGTTCTAATACCTTTCTTGAAAAGACATAGTCAACCAAGTGTGTAATAAAAGTCACTTAATTGAAAACCATGATATTTTCATGTTCTATAATACTCTAGTAAATATTACTGATTTGATACAATAGTAATCATTGTTTCGTCAATATTTAGTTACCCTGATCAATAGACTTAAAAATTACCAATTCATTTTCAAAATTTATCGTAAATTTTCTTTCCAAGTCAACATAGTCGTGGGTGAGATAAGAAATGAGAAAATGTAAACAAAGCAATAAAAATCACACATTATGATAAAAGGATATAGTTCCTCACTATATCTATCACTAATGGTGAGATGATATATAACACAATACTATTTCTGAATATCATGATCATGAGATATCTAAAACCATAAAAAAAATCCTTGATTTTTTCCCATCATAAAATAAATCTTGACCACAAACAAATGTCTATTAATTTCAAATTATATAAGTTATTAAAAAGGATTGTGGACATCATTTATGATACCATCTTAATGGATATTTAATTTACACAATTAATTTAGGTATTAAAAATATGGTTTCAACCATTATGAGTAATAGATATACTTTATCCATTTTCAGGTCTCATTCCCACATCAAATTGATGAACAAATCCACCGAAATATGTTATAGTGACTCATTGAGCATAAAAATCATTTTGTACCTATATTGATAGTATCCCATTAATATTATATATTATTCTAAGTAATACATTTCTGTAATAGTAAAATTCTCCCCATACATATCGTCTTAGGGATAATTAAACATGGTCACTATTTTAATCCAAGTATATATCCTGGTGAAAGATATGTGTTAATGATTAATCCATTAAACATAATTCCTATATAAAAACTATATTTTCCACTTTCCATGTATCATATCTAAACCCTACGAAATCAAAAAATTAGATCATGAAAAAAACACAATAAGAAAAACTGAAATAAACTACAGAACAGATCTAGTACAACAAAAAAATTTAAATATATCTTGAAAGAAATATTGAGATTGTATCATAAGGTCCAAAATACACTTATTTGGTTTCCACCACTCAATATAAAGTATCTCCACACAATGTTAAAACGTTTCAAATCCTAAAATTTAAAATATTTTAGTTTTATTTTATTTTATCAAGTATTCATTCCAAGGACCATTTCATGTGAAACCATTAAATCATTCCCAAAAAACCCTAGAAATAATTCATTATGATATCAAAAGGAATTTTTATAAAACTTTTTAAATTAAAAAAAATATTATAGTAATAATATTAAAATGGTATTCATTAATTTGAAGACCATTTTTGTCAACAAATACATGTCATCATAAAAAATCATTTAAATGTAAATGAGACACACAACAACTATTTTCACATATCATTTCATATTATATAAATAAGATACTAAATTTGGAATCAATTTATGATCAATAGACTCACAAAATAAAAATACTAGATATAATGTATTCTAAAAAACGTAAGAATATCAATTATTGACAACTAGGAAAAAAACAATTTATGATACATACTATACCATCATGTATCATGTCATGACTCCCAAGACATAAATGTCATTATTACAATATTATATTTCCACAATATTATTCTTATGTAATGAAGACATTTAACAGCCAACAAATACTTGTCATTAAATTATATATGATCTCATAAAGCATGAACAAAATTCTTTAATGTCCCAAAACAAAATAAGAATTTAAAAACTATTTTAATTAATATATTAATAATTTTACTTTATGTTCTAAAATTTCACTATATAAAATTTACTTATAAGAATAAAAATTATATATCAAAAAAAATATTTTCTATAAAAACTATTAACACTAAAAATTAATATTTTTTGTCAATATTATTTATATTCAGTAGAAAATAATATAATAAAAAATATATTTCTTAATATTTTTTTCTTACTATCATAATATAATTTATTTACAATTAAATAGTTTTTATTATCATTAAAACACCAATAATATTTTTTAATAGATGAAATTATTTTCACTATCTATATTTTATAGAAAAATATGTTTCCATAAAAAACTATATTACAATAAATGTTTCATTATTAATTATCCATTTTCAAATAATTGGATACATATATACTCATTTTATAATATATACATATCAATTTGATATTATATATATATATAGAGTTAAAAATTCATAATTCAATAATGATTCATAAAATGATATATATATATATAAATGATTGTATATGTATATATATATATTATAATTTACATTATAAACAATATAAAATAAAGAAATTAAAATAATTTTTTATTTTTGAAATTTGTGGCCCATAAAAAATTCATATCCTCATATCCCCACCCCTCAAAACCACAATTAATTGGTCATCCTCCCCACCCCTTCTCCAACCACTCAGCCTTCATGAATCCCCGATCAATATTCACTTCTCTTTATTTTAGATTTTCATTCCTATATTTTCATTGTTTCCCTGCATCATTCATATATATGAAATCCTCTACAAACACCCCCCCCCACATACCTAATCACCAATATGACTCAGAGACCTCAAGTCTCTATAATCCCTAATACACCCTTTCTATTTCTATCGGTTCTCACACCAGTCCCTATTCCATATATACACCACTTTCCCCAATTCACATATCATTATCATCATGTCTCCATGTTATTTTATTTCTACTCTACATTTTTTTTCAAATAATAAATACATCTATTTATTAATAATTTATATTCAATTTTTTCCTTGATATATTGTTACAAACTATATTATCATTGATAGTTAGATTCCCATACCAAATACTCAAACATATTACATGAATGTAACTTTACCATTTAATTTACTTTGGATCACCTTGGATAGAATGGGTTGGTTTTTATTAATTAAATTTTATTTTAGGGATTATTATGGTATGGTGTTGTAGTCTCAAGGGTTTTCAGTTTTCTCCTTCTATTCATTTATTCTCTTACAATTTAATATTCAATATTTATAAAATCTTTCCATCAATATCCCTAAATTTAGGGAGCTCTCTTAATATTTTGTTATTTTATACAACTATAATAAAAAATGTATATGAAGACGTTTCCCTTTGTTAATGAACACACCAATTACATTATCCCAACTATCTCATGGTTATCTACTTTATCTAATTGGTATTAAATTCGGGGTTTGTTGATGAATCTATTAGTTATTTGATAAAAAAATCACGGATGCATTTATTTCATCCATTGATTCAGTATATCAATTTTTTAAGAGTTTTGGGATCTAATGGGTCTAGCATCAGTTCAATTTTTGTTATTATAAAGAAGACATGTTCTATTAGATGCTTTTAAGACCCATAATTTTTCACTAAAATAACATCTTTTGTTCTTGAATTTCCCACTAGATAATATCCACTTTTTGTATTCATGGTTTATCAATTGTCTATATCTAATTCCAATTACCAAAAAAATCCCTAAAAATAATATTTTACAATTAAATGAATGTTCTGTCAAAAAATGGTTATATGATTTTTCCCTAATTTATAATCTAACAATGAGGTTGAAATAAATGATAATATTACGTTATTCTAGTTTATATGAGATATTTATATTGTCATGTGATTAGGTATATTTCAGGAACTTCTCATTTATTAAATATGGGAAGGTATATTTCAAAATATATATGTATATTATCCATATCATATGGATCATAATTTTAATTTATATGTTAATGTTCATCCATGTTGGCTACCTATTGGATTTATTTTCATGTATCTAAGGAAATATTATAGTTCCTTGTATCATCATTTATCTCTTTAGTGCTATTAATTATTTTTCATGATTCAAGTCAAAAGGAATATTATTATTGTCTGTTTATAAAATGTAATTTTGTTTGTTTTTATTTTTTAAATATATATGAAAAAACATTTAGAAAATATTAGGTATTTATAATGTAATTTATGTCTCACATTTTATTATACATGCATTCTATTATTTCATATATTTTTCCATGCCCTTTAATATTTTAATATAATTCTGTGGGGGTTTTTACACATTTTGTTAGCTATTCAAATATATATTGTGTGGAACCTAATTTTTAATTGAATACATTTTATCGAAATAATATATCTTATGGAATCATTCATATTTATATTTATTTTATAATTCATAAATATTATAATTTTTCGTACCTCTATTATTCTCTAATATGTTAAAATTGGTCAATGATTTAGTTGGTCATTATGACTATCTTGTATAAAATTAATTTTAGAACTAAGACTCCTTAATGAAAAGTATTAAAATATGATTTACTATTAGTTATTAAAATATTTTTATCCTTATTTACAATTCAAGTGATTTTATTTTAATATTTATGTCAATTTTTTTTAATAATAAATTATCCATTACTTTTTTTGATTACATCTATTATTGATTTTTAAAAAAATTATTAAAAGGACTCATCTTTGTACATACTTATGAATGAAGGTAATTTAAATTAATTGATAATTCTAGTTTTAATAATTAAATAATTTTTCTTTCCAAACTAATTAAAATATTAAAATCTATTATTTATATTTTCATCATATTAATATTCTACATTTATCCAAAATTCTGAATAAATTTTAAATATTTACATTTGCAATTATTTTAACTAGTAATAATATAATATCAAAATGTGTTTTTAGCTTATGTATTGAAATTGTTTTTTATACATATTTGTGTATTATTTTCATGGAATATATGATTATATAAATTTTCAACATTGAAAAATTGTCATATATTTTTTAATAGTCAATATGTGATATTATATAAAACTATATTACCTATAATGTTTCTTATTTTTTAAAATATTTATTTTTGAATTTTATTAATTTTTTGATGGAGTTGAATGTCTATTCTTTGTTCTCCTCAATTAATTGATCTGAAATCTCATAAATCTATGTATGATAGATATTTTGAACAATTTTTTGATATCTATGCTTATTCTAAAAGCTAATAATATTTTTATTAAAATATTTATAATATATAATAATAGGAATGTTGTTTTTTATCAAGGTAATAGTTGTATATAACATTCAAATACCTTTTTCAGAAAATATTTCTATATATTTTTTATTCGAACTAATGTTTTCTATGAAAAGTGTAATATATTGGCCCCATCTAAAAAAATTAAAAAAAATGAAATAAATAATAAATATTGGGAACGATTTTGGAATAATGAAATATTGTTAATACCAATTAATATTTTTTCAATTTCAATCATTGTTACAATTCTAAGATTAAAAATTTAGAGATATTTTTTTATATGAAAAATTATTGAGTCTTCCTCCACTTCCTCTAATTATTTGTTTGTATATTGATATAATTTAAATATTAGGATTGTTTTTTATGTGAAAACGTCTCCAAAGATATATTTCTAGGAAGGGGATCTAGATCATAGATCACTATTCGATATGTATTCTTTTTTTCACTTGATCTGTAATAATTATTCGTCTGTTTCTGTTAAATATTTTACATATAATTCATTGAACTCGATCCTTCCAAATTGTTACTATGATGAAATACTAGTGTAAATGTTTTAGTGGGAAGGTATGGAATAGATTTTTAATAATTTGTCATTTTATTTCATAGGAATATACTATGTTATATGCATCATCTTATTGATCCATGTGAAAGATGAGGAACGAACATCTTCCATTCACAAGTGCAAGAAAGTGGACATTATTATATAATTAGGGATGATCATATACTTCGATCTAAAAGATTTATTAGTACCTGTATCCAAAACTAGGGACAAAATACTTCATTATTCTAGTGTAATCCTACTTTAAGTGAATGACACCATTTCATAACGGGCTGGGACAATTGTTTACACGGACTACACTTATAGTGTGATCTACGACAAAAATTTGATATGGAATAATTGATTTTGGATGATGTTTTGTGGATTTTAACTTTTTCTCACTCGGATATTTAATTTTTTTGAACATTTTCTAAGATCATGA
This sequence comes from Viscum album, assembly GCA_963277665.1. Lineage (NCBI taxonomy): Eukaryota > Viridiplantae > Streptophyta > Magnoliopsida > Santalales > Viscaceae > Viscum > Viscum album. Next base: position 1,721,368,814 of record OY728130.1, read on the forward strand.
TATTTTTTCTTAGAGTTTAAAAAATGATTCGAAATTAAGTTTGAATATGTTTTTTTTTGGAAAAAACATTTGTATGAAGGCTCATTTTTTAAGGTTTCATATAAGATAATTTTAATATTATTATATAAAAAACATATTATAATTAACAATATTTATAAATATAATTGAAATAATTAATAGAATAAATCTGAATATATTCACATTCAATATTATTAATAAATACATTTAAAAAAAGAAATTAATTTTGGGTATTTCATATAATAAATGAAAAAATAATACTATTAATAATATTACTAATGGTAATATGTATATTGGTTATAATACAATCAACAGATATATGTGTCATATGATTATGTTGTAAAATATTTTCTCCAACAAATGTATTATCTAGTTTTATATTTATAATTGGAATGAAACTATTGTATTTGATGCGACAAGGATTAAATATTGATTTTTTACCATGAATTTAGTGATAGAGGAATATTTGATAGTAAAAATTTTACTAATGAAAAAACTTATTACCAATATATGTGTTCATGATTGAATATAGTGAATAAACAAGACCCGTGTAACTAGTAATCTATATATCATTGAATAAAAATAATATTTTCTTCTATAATATTACAAAATTAATCAATATAATAATAACTCTGTGTTTTATAATAATTTTTTCTCATCCTTGTCAACATGAACAGAATTTTAACATTATGTAATTTAAATAAACATATGGAATGTCTTGAAAATATTTATATATAATGCTAAAATCACATAATCATGTTTAAATATTGTTTATGATATAATCATTTCAATGATCATTATGATATATAGAATGTATACACGTAGTCATGTATTTTGGTAATCATCCAGAAATTGTCATCAGGTTATTCTAATCATAGTGATTCCAAATATCATTCAATCAATTACATCCATAAAGTATAATTTATAGTTTAAATTTCAATTCAGCATATGTTTAATGTTCTTTTAAAAAAAATTACATTTTGTTCATAATCATAGAACAACATTAGTAGGTAGAAAAAAACATATATAAATCAATATTTTTAAATGTTTCTATAACCATTCATTACAAACAAAAAAATTCCTCTACAATAATAGATAAAAAAAATTTAGAAGGAAAGTTTATCATGTTACTATTAACCAAATAATAACTATTATGTATCTTATGAATTCCTAAGTCCAACCTGTAAGCCTCATTATAGATGCATGATACCCAGATTTCATTAGTTAAACTCATGAAGATGTGCTAACAGAAATGTTATCAGTTTATAATCACACTTTTTACCTAAACCACATTATAAATTTTTTGTTTTTTATATAGAGGTTGGATATGAATTTTTATAATCTATATTTCATGTACTGTAAATAATTTTCCATGTGTATTCCATCTCAATGGAAAAACATTACCAAACTAATTCCAATTAAAAAATCCTGACCCTGACCCATCATTGGATATGATTGGAATTTTTCTAGACCTAGTGAGAACCCATAGCCACCAAAGGGTAGAAATAAAAAACCATGGTAATAAAAAAAATTAATGTGGGATTATTCTACCATTAATAGTTGAAAATATCTATCACACTAATATAGGAATATATATATTAATATTATCCATGAATAACACAAAACCGCACTCCAAAACATATCATAATAATACAAAATTATTAGATTCACAAAATATAACAATAATACCAAATTCAAATGTAAGAGTTAAAAGACCCAAAATGAAGGATAATATTCTAGAAATGGAACTTCCCCAACCACCAATTTCAACTACCTCATGCTCTAATATCTTTCACCAAAAAATATCATGTAGGTTCTCAAATAGAATACTAATAGGTTTTTCATTTACCTATATGATGTGGAATTGATTCTACAAATGAATCATTATGCATATGCAAGGGTGAGTCTGTAAACTCAGCATTGAATCCCCCTATAATTCACACATATACATAACAAGAAAACCACATTACCTAGGACCTAGTGTACCCCAATTTTCTACGACTAATTATTTGAAAACTACGAGGCACATTACCAAACAAATAGATAACACACAACAAAAATAACACTATTTCCAAATAATTTAGCAAATAAACTATTATCTATGAAAATGAGTGCAAAAACACACTCATATAAAATCTATATAAAATCAACATTAATTTCATTCCAAAATAATAATTTTAGTCCCAAATTAAATATGTAAGTTTTTTAAATATTCAATGTGTGTAGGCCACAACAATTTTTTAAAAAAATACAACAAGGTAATTTTAAAATTAAACATAGAAAAATAATATCATTGGATATGAAAATAAAATTTCATCTCAAGAAATAAAAATTATTGTTTCTAAAAAATGTATAATGCGAGTGAGTCCACCTACATATAATAATCCTAACATTATTAAATCACACCACACCCTCCAATATCCTACTCAAACCATACATATTACGAAGTTACACAATGAATTTCTCAAAAATATATACCTTAACTACTTGAAATGAGCATGTAATTCGTGAAATGCGGTTTCAAATAAGATAAAATGAGAATGAAAGATAATATGATGATAGATAAATGTCTTAAATTTGATCACAAGTTCAAATGATCTGTGATTCTAATAGAAAGAGCTCGAGATCGACGATAATTTGTAAATTCACCCAAATGGAATATTTGGTTAAAGTGACTCTTATTTAAGGAAAGAAATTCATTTATTGGTAGAATGAATACATTAAAATAAAATTTTTGTAGACACATAAAATCACACATGTATATTATATATGGTCTGGTAAATAGTTTTCTTTAAAAAATGAAATTTCCATAAATATGAAGGTCTCATTTTTTGATCACATGATTTACCAAACTATAAACAAAATTATGTTCATCCTCTTATATAAAACCATGTAAACTTGGATAATTGAGTAGTTTACCTTTTTATGATTTAATTGAGTTCTTATCCCTAGGACACCAATCTACTCATCATATTTAAATGGTATGCCGAAACAATTTCCCAAAAAATGTGTTTATCTTTCATCGCAATGGAACAATAAAAAACACTCAAAAAATAATATTGAACATCTTAAATCCACCCATCCCCATTTTAAAAATAAAAAATAGAAAATTAATAAAATACTTCAAACTAGGGGTGTTGTGGTTACTTGGTTGATACATAAGTGTAACACAATTGATATGTAAGGGTCTTCCCTTAGTTAACAAATGATTAAGTATGGGAATAACATTATGTTATATATGTTTATAATATAAAATAAAATTATCCGTCAAATATAATAATTATAAAATTGGTATTTTGTTGAGGTACCTTGTTCTACATAGGGGTTTCCCTAATAAGAGGGAGATAGAAATTTGTAAATTGTTTGATACATATGAATTATTTTGTGAAAAATATAACAATTCCACGATTATGGTTTCATATATAATGGTCCTTAATTTTATGAATTTTGATAGATAATGTCTAATGTAATAAATATATGGTTTCTTTTTAGTGATATACATGTGTCACTCCATATGTATGGGTCAAAAGGTAAGAACCCCAATGTTTTAAAAAAATGAGTGCGGTGAATTTCAACCAGTTTTTCAAAAACATATATAGTTATAAAAAATGTTGGAAGGGATTTAGTCCATTTTCATCTATAATATAGTAAACAATATCTATATATACCTATCAATCAAAATTTCATCCCCATAGAAAAGAATTCTTGATTATTGGTATTATTATCATTTACTCTATTATATTGATTGTCTAGTGGTATATTTAATGACTATAGAGTATTTATTTTTTATTTCTCTCATTTTTAACTAGTATTTTATTTTTAGTTCCCTAAATTAGGCATGTTTTTATAATATAAAATTTCTCTTGATTTGGGATAAGTTGGCAAGTGATGATTAATGTTTTGAATCATATTAACTCTAAATGTGGTCTGTGTACATTATAATACTGAGTCTCATTATCATTTTTAGATTATATATTCCTGTATTTTCACTATGATAATTTTTATCGTGTTTCCTAATCTAGGATATATCATCCAATAAGATGGGATGGAATCACATATTCCTAATGATAAAATTTAATATATATATATATATATATATATATATTAAATGTTTCATTAGTGAATCCATTGCTGAATGAGTATCAGTGGCCCTCTTTGTTGATTATTCAGTGGTGTGAGTTAGTTTATTAAGGTAAAATATATTATATCTTTCAAATATGAATTTAATATAAGGGTTTAGGTAATGAACATGACCACAATATCATATAGTTTGTTCCTTAATTTATTACATTTATATATATACAATATTTTAATCCTAAATGACTAGTCAGTTTAGAAGGTTTTGAAACCATTTTATATAATTGAAATTAACATTACAATCAAAAACATAAAATAGCAAATTTTGTTTCTTCTAGAATTGCATTAAACTCTTTAGTGAAAACATATATATAAAAATAAAAACACACATTTATATCTTGGAAATAATAAAACATATGAAAGGGGTTACCTCAAATTCATAGTAAGATTAAGCGAGCAATGGAGTCTATGAGAACATGTGTTATAAAAAAATGTGGAGTGGTAAATAAATGAGACACATACCATATAATAATCTCATGTACTAGTAAAACTAACCACTGATATTATAATAGTGTTATAATAACATGGAATATCGATAACTAATCTTTTAATGATGGAATGAATAATGTAGGACATCAGAAAAATATCGTTGATTCCTCGACCATGAAATATGAAAATAAATTTTTAAGGCCTCAGCCTATTCCATATCTAAAAACAAATGGGCATGGAATTTGTCATTAACATATCTTGTTTGTCTCATGATACCTATTTATGAATCAAGGGGCTATATTAGGATTTACCATTAATATAATATTTTCATTTAATTTATCATATGAATTAATCGAAACAACATATAAATATGAAATATAAATAACTTTCCCCAATGAGTAAACACAATCAAAGACCATTGTATGTAATATGGTGAATTTTATAAAAAAATATAACAACCAGATTCAAAAATATCATTAACCATTAAATACAATTTGTTAAATTATATCATAATAGGTCAACAATAATGAATTATAAAATTCAAAAAATAATATTTAAATAAATGAAAATAAATTTATAAATTCATTGAAAATATTGAGATAAATGACCCTTTTTAATTTAAAACTATTTATATCAAAATACACTCAATTATAATGAAATAATTTTATTTAAAAATATTCATTTAAACATGTAAATAAATATTTAAAACATCAATGAATTATGAATATGGTAAAATCTTCTCATAACCTATAAGTTAAAAATAATAATTATTTCCATATTTTTTTAAAACATATAGTTACAAAACATATAAATAGATTATATATATACCCATATGGATACATAAATTTAAACAATCTAGAATACTAATGAGATTGTGAAATAAACCATTACCTTGTTTTTCTGTTTTAATGAACATATTTTATCCACCTCTTCTTTGGGTAACTCAATTTGATTTTCAACAAATGGATTCCTTGGTTGGATTTATTCCCAATGTAAGAATTCTAGTGGATATGAAAGCCAGATTACATGCATAAAATTCACTTTACAATATAATACATAAAGTAGACAATATATTTTATTTCATAATACCATTAATACCCTTTGTGTGACTATGTATATCAAAATTAAAACACGCCTTCATATCATGGATAAAAATAAAACAAGAGAAAAAGGAGAGATCAATTACTTGGTAAGGGTAAGAATACAACATAATGTATTATTAAATATGGAATAAACAATATTTATAGGTAAATAACTCAATCATATTACATTTAAAAATAACATGAATTAAAAAAACATAACTATATATATTCTACTATTCTAATAACCACATGGGATATCATTAACTAATCTCATATTAATGGAATGAATAATGCTGGACATCAGAAAAAACCATCGATGCCTCATCCAAGACATCAAGAAAATAAATGGTTAGGGCCTAAATTTAATCCATAACCAAATATAAATGTGAAAAGATTTATCCAAGTCCATATATATCTTTTCTCCTCAAACATACTAATGGATCGAGGGGATACAGTAGGACCCACCCATCACTTAATAATTCTAATTCATTTCTCATATGAATTGGGTAAATCAACATATATATATATAATATAAATTAAATTCCCCAATTAGTAAACATAATCATAACCCATTCTAAGTATTGTGGTAAATGGTATTAAAATAGCACATCCACAGTCAACCCGATAATAACCCATTTAATAGAATATGGTGAATGATATCGTAAATGATCAACATTATAGATGTATGAAATTGAAATAATGATGATGAAAGAAGTAAAAATACATTAATAAAATAATTGAAAAATATTTAATGAAATATTAATTTTAAATTTAAACCATTTTTTAAAAGTCATGTAATTATAAATAAAAACATTTTATTCAAAAGGAACCATGAAAATATTTAATGTATTATTTAAAATATAAAGGCCTCGTAATGGTTGTAAATTATTCTCATGTAGTATATGTTAAAAATAAACATTCCTTATATATTTTTGTATAATTTTTCATAAAGTTGATGTTTTGAAAATGTAAAACTATTCTTTCAAACCATTTTATAAAAGTTGAAATTGGGTAAAATAAAATAAAATTGTAAGATAATAGTAAAAATATTTTATAAAATATTATTAAAAAAACATTTAAAATGGTGATAAATATTCCATAGTAGATACTTAAATATAAGAAATAGTGAATAATAATGATATTGTGAATTAAATCATACCTTGGGTTTTTTATTAGGTGAACATATTTCATCATGCACTTCTTTGGGAAACTCATTTTGGTCTGCACCAAAAAGAATTTCAAAGCTGGATTTATCCCTAAAGTGTGTCATTTAGGATGAAGAGAAAAAAATTGAGAATTTATTTAGATATAGTTTAGTAAGACTATATAGGTTCTACGTGTGAGGATAAGATAATGGGAGTTCCACTTTTATAATATTGGGGAAGGGAAATTTTGGAATTTTCAGTAGATTGATTTATAATAAAATAAATATAAATTAAAATACCTCAAAAAAATTTATGCAATGATAAAATATTATAATGTTTTAATATCATTAACCAATATTTTTTTCATGTTTGGTTTTTATTTTAATACATAACATTGTGATTAACCCTTAATTAACTTATTTTGATATTATCTACTGTAAACAATTTTTCTATAGTAAGAGGATGTTAGTTTTCGTATAAATTGTAATTTTGACAAAAAATGGTCAATATATGATATTTTACACCATATATCATCCCCTTTCCCTTATTTAATTTTTTTTGGGTTTCTAATAATTTCATGAAATATTATTGTCATAAAATAATATGAACATAAATTTGGAATATTTTAATAACTTTGATTCTAAAAAAATACATACACAAATCTAACTTCTAACCAATTCACACAACTGAATTCTAAAATGTCATGTTCATCCATGAAATTAGTGTATCACATTAATTATGTATAATTTTATTTATTTTAATATATATAATAATAGGTAATTAATTTTCTCATGAAATATGGAAGATAAATTGATTCCAATGACCAAACATGGATTAACTGATAAAAAATTATATAATTATTCATTTAAATAATTAAAATATATTATATAAAACTATAAGAATGTTATCTGAAAATAGAATTTTCAAATAAAATGAAATATTTCATCAAAATTCATCAAAATGTCAAATGTTTCATAAGAATACCTAAAATTCAAATAATGTAAATTTTTATATACCTATATAAATTAGGAAGTTTATATTTTTAAAATATAGTATATAAATGTTTCAAAATTGGATTAAAAAAAGGTCTTCCTTAAAATATGGTAAAACATCATTAAGAAATATTGGTTTTTAATGGGGAAAATATGATTAATTCTTATATTAAAAGTATATTATAATTTCAATCAGTGTAAGAAAATTTTATTAAAAATATAATACATAAATTCCATAATTTGGTTAATATTATTCTACTATGCCATTGTAACTTCTATATTATAAGTATCTTGTTAAAATAATCATATTTAATAATATATCATTATTTTTTTAAACATGGTGTTGTGTGCAACGTATGCTATAGAAGTGATTAAATTAAAAATAGACATATAAAAACATTGGGTGTTACAATTTATGGGAAAATATTTTCTCTATAAAATATTTTTATGATAGAATTTCATGATGAATTGGATAATTTTTTTGGATGAATTTAAATAGTACTTGAAAATATATATTGGTCCCCTTTCATTAAATGTTTATATTAGTGTGGTGGGGGTATCATGATGCTCGGAACTCATTTATGACTTCCCATTTCATTTTAAAATTCGTATAATCTATTCCACTCAATTTGCCCCCTATATTTTATCCCTTTATGATCACATTTTTATCTATGGTTCCCCCCCAGCTTTTTCGATTAAACCCCCCCCCCATGGATTTTGATTTTGACAATTTTTTTCATGATGATTTATATCATGGAAATATCCTAGTTTATGATGATTCATATTCATTATCTATTATATGATAATTAGTATACATAGGTGTAGGATTAAGTTATATTCTTATTCATGGTTTTGTGGTTATTCTGATAGTGATGTGCCTAAGGTAGTGGTTATTCTTATCATTGGTTATGGATGTTATTTTTAAGGGAATGGTATGTTTTTCAGTCCCGTTTTCAGTAAATCTCTTATATACCCCCACAATCCATTATCCTTCTTTCTTTCGGGTATAGTGTTCTTGAGTTCATGTATGTTTGGGGATAAACATTTGGAGTTTTCTTTAGTGTTCCAAAAATTCCCTTAAATTGGTGTTTTTCTTCTATTGATCTCCTATTAGTGTTGTTCTCTATATTTTGTGTGTCATGTAGGTAATTTTGAATAATATGATGATAATCGAATTGAATTCATCCAATGGATTGGGAAAATTGTCTCAGTATGGTTGATGCACATTGTTGAGGCCCTTGTCCACTTCTACTCTACAAGGGATTCCATGTTCCATTTCACCACACAAAGTGTTCAATGGTTTATTTGTTCCATAAGAGACTCAAGGATGTGTTTATTGAGAATTTTATTGTATTTTAATAGACCCATTTTTTGAATGATTCATCCCTTCCACTAGTTTTCAATGGGGTTTTTTGTCTCACAATATTGGTTGTCAATGGAATATTTATTTTGATGGCCTATTTTTATTTTTCATTATAATTCAATATCCATGGTGATGTTTTATCATTGAATTTTTTATATGGGGTGTTTTACTACTTTTATTCTTTATGTCATGTTGATTTGAATATTGGTTTCTATTTATCTTTTTTTAGATATAAAGGTTTTCATTCATTTTATTTCAATTGAATTCACGTAGGGATATTGTTTTTTCAATCAATTAATATGATGATGTGATTAAAATTTTATGATGATAGTTTGTTAATGGTTTTTGGGATGTTGGTATTGATGGTGGAGTCTTTCTTATAGGATAGGAAATTGTATGAAATTATTTTCAACTAGGTGATGAAAACTGAACTTATTGGTGGAGTGTTGGACCAAATGCAAGCTTCATCATTCAAACATAATTTGGGAATGGGAATTTCAAAATTTTTAGGAGGGTGTTTGAAATTCTGAATTTATTGATTTATATGTGGTGGAGGTCCGTAATGAACCAACACAAGATACCCCCTAATCTCTGACCTTAATTGATTCTCCACCACCATGAAGTAATATCTTGATCCCCGTGTGTAGGAGATTAGAATAGAGGAAACAAAAAACCATTGTTGGAAAAAATTTCACCCAATCAAAATAATTACAAAAGGTATATATATATATATATATATATATATATATATATATATATACATACGATGAAATAACAACCAGAAGGGACAAATTATATAATCAAATCCGATAAAATTGTAACTATTCAACTCAAACAAAACTAAGAATTTGAAACCCTAAAGTTCTTGTTGAATAGTATAAATTATTCATAAATTGGAAAATATTAGGTAAATGTCCCACCATCTCTCCATTAGCTACACATAACTAGGTGATATAGACCCCTATACCTCACTGCATCCCCTTTCCTTTTATTCCATCAAAATACAATACATATAAACATTTATAAGGGAATTCGTAGAGTTTGAGGTAAAAAATTACATTAAGATCCTAGAAAGTTTTTATGTATCATGTACATTTATAATTATTCAAATAAGTCCAATTTTTAGAAGAACAATGCATGATAAGAATATAAATTGTTTTAAATCAAAACATGGTAAATAGTAACCATTTATAAGAAGATCCAAAATAAAGACAATATATTTCTTAAAATAAAAATTTCCTAACCATTTCATATTTATCAAAAAAGGAATTTCAACCCCAAAAATCTTACACTACCAAATAAAAATGGTAACATAATCCATAGGTAAATTAATGTCCAGATAGACAGGTCACTCATACATTAATTATATCTACTATCGAATACAAGTCCCCAAATTCCATTCTTTAAATAATTTGGAACCTAAGAACACCAAAGAATATATTTAAAAACTATATATTTTATGATAATTCATATAAAAGAGGTATTACATTTAAAAATCATCTAATGAGTATGTATTTTCACACAGCCCCACATTTATATGGTAAACCAATTCTTATCAAAATATATATATTTAGACTTCTATGATTGGTGGGATTAAACAACAAATCGAAAAAATTTACCAGTAAATGATGTGGTCTTATAAATTCAAAATATCAACAATATTATCACAACTATGGGTTATATGTTTCATGTGAAAACAAAACATAAATATGTAATAGATAAATATATTCCACTAATCATCATCCCTTTATATTCCATGAATGATGGATTATTATCGTCATTAGTTAATTTTTACCACCCACTAACTATAAAATAAAAAAATATTGATTGAAAAGGTGAAACCCAAGATAGTATAAGGATCTTGTTATAAGAAATTAATTTCAAAAATACACTACATAAAAAAAGGTTTAAATAATATGATGTCACTACATAGATATTGTAATGGTAAGGGATTCATCATATGTGGAAAAATATAGAGTATAAATGAATATGAATTAGTAATAATATTATACCTTAGACAATCCAAATTGCTATAAGAAAATAGGTGAAAATATATTTTTAACACACCTATAATCATTTAACGGAAGGATCTGGGAGAAAGCTGATGACACTCATGGTTCAAGATCAAGGGTTCGGTTCACCTGAAAAGTAATGGAACCTAAATTAAATAGTGTAGAGAATATATAATATTTTCAATATGATGATATGGTTTCATTAATATCCCTCATAGATTATGGTAATAATCATTACATTTAGTGTATCATGAATTCAGTTTCATTTAAAACACATAGAATAACCCCTTAAAAATCATGAGGTCTACAAAATTAAAATGATAGATATTTTATCCAAAAAATATTTTTAACTCTTTTTATTATGACTAATATCCCATATTTGATGTCCAAATAAATTTTTTACACTGTTATAGATAAATCTCAATATTTAAAAGTAATTATAAGTTTTAGAATCTATAAGATTGAACATGATGTAATTGACTATTATAAAAGATCATACATAATAATGGATTTACCATGAGAATTGATCATCCTTGAGAATTGACCGACCTGGAGAAAAATTAAAGATCATTTGAGAAGGAAATCATCCTTGAAATGGAATAGATCGATAGTGAGAACAAACTGATCAACCATGAGAAAAAACTTATTCATTTTTAAAAGGAATATATATACTATAAGAAAAACATATGGAATATGTGAGGAATAAGTTAACATGAGAAAAACATTTCAAACAAATGAATGGATGGATTTTCCTTCATAAATAAATGATAAATATTGAGAAAAACTATTATGTATATAAAGTAATGGATCAATCTACATAAAAACAAAATAATCTATAAAAAAAACTATATATTATGAGGAGGAATTGATCAACCATGAGAAAATATAAATTCAATTCAAAGTAATGAATCAAATATAAGAAATATTATTGATCATGAGGAAAAACTATCGATTATGTGAATGAAATAGTTGAAGGTGTGAATAAACATACTGTCATTGAGTTAAAATTATTAATCATGTAAAGGTATGGATTAATTTTGAGATCAATTGATAAACTATGAGAATACACATTGAAATTTCATGGGGAATAATTCCATAAACACCACATTGAAATATTTAGTAATTCAAAAATCATATATGAAAGTATTTTTGGAAATAATTGTACTATATTAGATACCACATAGAAAATTATCATCCATAGTAATCAGAACAAAACCCTTAAGAAAAGAGAAAATGTGACTGAATAATCACATATGTGATACCTCTCAAGGATATCAGTACAAAAAGAATACAACAACATTTATTAAGAAATGAAATACAAGGTTACATCATTAACAAATAGAGGGAGTTAATATCATCAATAAAATATGGTTAAACAGATTATCTTATAAAATGGAAACAAGTAAATCGTCAAATTATCTAGGGGTTTTGACAATTAATAATTTATTCTTACATGCAAGAAATCACTATATATTCACTATGCCTCCACAGTAAAAAATCAGGCGGATAACACTCCCATTTATCACCTTTTTTGGATGATCTTGGATCTCAACATCACATTCAATGAATGTCATGATATCCTTGAATTCAAACACTCCAAAATCAATGACATGATATTCATAATGGATATAATGGTGAAGATGGGACATGTAGAATACTTTATACAAATTATCAATAATTTATTGAATAACTAATTGATAATTGACCATTACAACATTTACCAGTGCTTAAAATGTTCCGACAAATGAGTTGAAAATATTATAACCTCAGTCAAATATCTATAGCCAATATCAAGGTGAAACATTCAGGAACACATGTTCTATATCCATAAACTATAGGGGCCTTCTCCTATTGTCACGACCCGTCCTCGGGGCTCGTGTCGTGACTACCCAAAGCCCACCTTCCATAGGCCAGGGGCTGGCGACTAGCACCGAAGGCATAAATCCTGGTAAAAATGGAAGGCATTGCCGTTTTAAAGTAAACAAACACCACAGAGCAAGAAATTAGTAGAAGTAAACACTGAGTAAAAACTGAGTATAACAGTATGTGTGGAAAAAGTATGTGGGCTAGTATACAAACCCAAACTGAAAATAAGGTACAACTGGAAAGGGGAAACAACAACTATAAAGTAAAGCCGCAACGTCGTGCTGTCCACTGGAAATCCCACCTGAAGGCTGAGTACAGATATCCTCCACAACTCCTCGGGTCTAGCCGTCCGCTCCGAGTACGTCCCACCCAGTGGTCCACCTCCAGGCATCGTCCTGCTCCGCAAGCCTCAACCCCGATCAGCACTGTCCGTCTTCTGCAACCAACAAAACGTAGTGCGGGCATAGCCCGTGTAGGGGTGAGTATAAGATACTCAGTAGGGACCCCGAGACCCCCAAAGGTCTCCCAGAATCCACAAAGTATAATCCACAAAGGAAAGATATAATCACGAAGTAACATCCGACACTGCTTAGGTATATGCCCAAACATATACCTAAGTCATCAATTCTTGTTCGGCTCCAACATCCAAGCCCAAGTACATCCCAGTCCACACAGGAAAGAAAAATGTAAATCCACACAGGATAGCACAACACAATCCACATAGGAAAGCAAAACATGATTCATCTCGCACAGGTATAGTTCTTCGCATGACGATGGAGATGATCAGATATTGCAACTGATTTATCTAAGCCATCATACCCACAAAGGATCGATAGGTACTAACCCCCGCAATGACCCACAAAGGATCTGACCCACACAGGATTGATAGGTAACTAACCCCCCACAATGACCCAGATAGTATCTGACCCAGAAAGGATCGATAGCTAACTAACCCCCGCAAAGACACACACAGGATCAGACCCACACAGGATCTGTAGGCGCTGGCTCACACAGAACTGCTAAGTGCTGACCCAGACAGTATCGGACCCACACAAGATCGGTAGCACTGATCCACGTAGGATCCATGAGTGCTGTAGTCATCGCCTTAGAATCCAATGAGGGTCTCTGCATAGTCGTCGTCATCGTCACAGTCACAAACGCAGCCAGCTCTAGGGTTCCCGCACACAGCAAGGTCGTTCGGGATGATCCGCTCCACGAGCCGAGAGGCTGATACATCAACTGACACATAGTCCAGAGTTGATGTATCAAAATGTTCTGTATCATCAACAGGTACTCAACGTCACAGACGGCGCGTCAATCGGACTCCCGGTCTGAGAGTTATTGGCTTTTTCGTCCCAGGGGCCCGATTGGTTTTTAAGGAAAAACCAACCCGACCGTACTCCACCTACATCCAAACCTCGGGCATAGTAATCCAAAAGATCTGTCTCAGTTACAGGAATCCATCAAAGTCAACGGTACGTCAATCGGATATCCGGAGCTCAAGATATGAGCGTTTCCGCTCTGAGGGCCTGGTTGGTTTCGTGTACTAACCAACTCGGCTGAACCCAATGTATTTCGAAACCATAAGAGCGATATACCGAAATGACCATATCGATCCAAGGATCACATTTCAACTGACGATGCATTAATTGGAGGCTCGTAGCACATGTTATGGGTGTACGACCGGAAAATATTTGGTATTAAGGGGTTCGGGCCTGGTCCGACCCGGCCCGATACCCCCAGGGTCGACCCGAACTGTGTCTGGGTCTGGCCCACTTGGGTGCGGCCTGGCCTGGCGGACTGGCCTGGCAGCCGACCTGGCCTGGGCATGTTGGCCAGGCGCTCGGCCAAACGGCCAAGCCGTTGAGTGGGGGGGGGGGGGGGCTGCCCCCCTGGTTTTGTAATCGCGGACCCCAATTAATGGGGCCGTTGAGCTGGCCGCCGGGGGTTTGTAACCCCCGACCTTCCTTTGTCCGGTCGTCTTACTTGCCCAGTTGGTTTCTGCCACCACGGACCGGTGACGGCCGGTCCCCCCTGCTCTGATGCCGATGGCCCGGAACCGGCCGCCGGTCACTCTGCTCCGCCGCGGCCTTGGTTCGTCCGGCGCGGCGTGACGGCACCACGCCCCTCCACCGCGGCCCCGCTCCGGCCGCGGTGTCTTCCGATTTCTCTGACGTGGGGTGACGGTGGTGCGTCCTTGTTCGATTTCACGGCGCGGCGTGACGGTGCCGCGCATTTCTTGCCGCACGATCCCACGCGGTGCGACGACATCGCGCCATTCCATTCCAATCCACATTACAAACCAACATGGATAATGGAGGAGGGTCGGCCGTGTTTGTGCAGTCCGGCCCCCTCACATTAATCGATAGAAATTGGTCATATTCCACGAAGAACATCAAAGTAGTAATCACGAAAATAATAAATGAATAAACCCCTACCTTGAGCGTAACTTGAACGTAGGTTCATAGAACGAGGATTCGTCGCGGAATATCTGTCGCGGGAAGAGGCATCGCGGAAGGAGATGTCGCGGAAGGAGACGTCGACCTCCGAGGAATCTGTCGTTCTTCGCGTTCTTCGCGTTCTTCATGTTCTTCGATGAAGAGGATGAAGAAACTCGAGACTCCCCTAGCTTTTTCCCACAAATCTCTCATGGCAACAAGACTCCAACAAAAATAATATAAGACACTTACATATTTTATTAACACAACATAAGGTTTGAAATTGAAAAGATTGAATTAAAACACAAAATTAAATTACACAAGTTTTCATAATTTATGAAGGGTTATGGAAGGATAGGGAAGGTGAAGGGGTAGGGTTCGTGTGGACCCCACCACCTTCATAACCTACAAATGGAAGTTGGGTGGTTTTCGCCAACTTCCACCCAATGCTTAATCCACTTAAGTAAAAATAAAAAATGTTGTATAATTTTTATTTTACCTTCCACATAAATTAACAACATCTCTCGTGTAAACGCAACTCCGAAAATGGAGTTCCTAAATAATTACTGGCGCATTGAATCCATCGGTGCCCTCAGAATTCGATCCCGAGCACCGGTTCAGAAGTTAGAAATTCCCGCACGTTTGTTCACTGAATGTACCCAAGCTAATCTTTGGATAGAAATTTCAGGCACACCGGGCCTCGGAATCAAGTGCCGTCAAAAACTGTGTTCTTGTAAAATCCCAAAGAAAATTAAGAAAGCATTTTCCTTTAATTTTACGGGTCTTTACATTACTCCCACCTCAGGACTTTACATCCCCGTCAAGATACATCGAAACTAGGTAAACAAATGTGGGTACTGATCACGCATCTGAGCCTCCCGCTCCCAAGTTCTCTCCTGGAGGTTCTCGTGCTGCCACCTGATGCGCACTAGAAGAATCAACCGTCCACGTAGGACACGCTCATGTTGATCCTCTATCTCCACCGGGACCTTCGTAAAAGTCACCCCATCATCAATGTCCAGCTCTCCATGGTCCATGATATGCATCGGGTCGTCCACGTATCTCCTCAGCTAAGATACGTGGATAACGTCGTGCACCCAGTGCAACTAAGGTGGTAGATCCAGGTGATAATCCACCTCCCCAATCCTGATGCGGACCTGGAATGGTCCGATGAAGCGTGGAGACAACTTGTTGTCTCGGCCAAATCTCTGTATTCCACATCGAGGTGAGACCCGCAAGAAGTCGTGGTCGCCATCCTCTAACTCTAGTGGCCTCCGCCTTCTGTCAGCATAAGACTCTTTTCGGCTCTGAGCTGTCCTCATCCGCTCCTGGATGACCTGGACCTTCTCTGTCGTGGCCTGGACCATCTCCGGTCCCACAAGTGCTGACATCTCCAGGGTCTGTCCAGCACAAAGGAGATCTGAAAGGTCAGTCGTACAATGGCTGGTATGGTGCCATCCCAATGGTGGGTAGGTAGCTGTTGTTTTACGCAAACTCCACCAAGGGTAGGTGATACTCCCATCTGTGACCAAAGTCGAGAACACATGCGAGGAGCATGTCCTCAAAAGTCTGAATGGTCATCTCTGTCTGACCATCTTTCTGAGGGTGAAATGCAGTGCTCAGACATAGTTGCATCCCGAACGCCTCCTGCAACCCCTTCCAAATATGGGAAGTAATGCGAGTATCTCGATTAGAGACGATAGATGATGGCACACCGTGAAGTCGTACGATCTCTGGAATGTATAGACGCCATAAGCTCTCCACTGAGCCTTGATCTCTGATGGGTAAGAAGTGTGCCGACATGTTGAGTCGGTCGACAACCACCCAAATGGAGTCGTGACCTCTGGAAGTGCGTGGAAGTCCAGTCACGAAGTCCATAGATATCCCGTCCCACTTCCACTCCGGGACCTCCAACGGTTGTACCAAGCCTACTGGTACCTGGTGCTCTGCCGTCACCTACTGGCAGGTGAGGGATCGAGAAACGAACTCTTCCACAACCTTCTACATGCCCGGCCACCAGTGCTGTAATCTGAGATCCTGGTACATCTTCGCCACTCTAGGATGTACCACCAAAGGAGAAGTGTGAAACTCTCTCAGCACCTCCTCCTGTAAAGCAACTGGTACCAAGGTACGTCCTCTGAAAAAAAAACATCGTGCTCTGCTCCAAGGGAGAAATCATCAGGTGCATGTCCTGAGGATATCTGCACACACCTCGTCTCACAGTCAGCGTCCCCACGTTGTGCCTCTCTGACCTACTGCAGTAGTGGAGGGGTGACTGTGAGAGAATGAAGGAAGGATGCCCCATCTCTATCCATGAAGGATATCATCAAAGCGGCTACCTACTCTGTCACCTCCTCAAGTAGCTGAATGCCCGTCCTCCTACTGAGAGCATCAGCTACTACATTCCCCTTCCCAGGAGTATAGACTATCTCAAAGTCATATCCCAGGAGGAACTCGAGCCATCTTCGTTGTCTCAGGTTCAGCTCCTTCTGAGAGAAGATGTACCTGAGACTCTGATGGTCAGAAAAGTCTGTAAAGTGCTCACCCATCAGATAGTGTCTCCATGTCTTCAGAGCAAAGACCACTTCTGCTAAATCAAGGTCATGGGTAACGTAGTTCTTCTCATGCAGCCTCAACTGACATGATCCATAGGCGATCACTGCCTGCTCCTACATCAGGACACATCCATGTCTGGTCCCTGATGTATCACAGTAGACTATGTACCCTACTCCCTCCTCTGGCAACATCAAGATAGGGGTGCAGGTCAATCTCTGTCACAGCTCCTGGAAGCTCTACTGACATATGCCAGACCACATGATGGGTTTCCCCTTCCTCCTTAACATTCTTAAAATCTGAAAATATTTCTACTTTTCCAAAAAGGGAAATCCAGTCTCATCCCCTGGATGAACCACGTTCCTTTCCTAATACAGTCAATCCCATCATGATCTGTTAATTCATGCCATGGATGACGTCGTAAAGCCTCGACACTTCTACCAAGAGATCCAACTGTTACTCTCGCCTCCAAGGGTTGATTCACACTATATGCATTAGTGTGTGGTCACTGGGTCTCCTACAGTAAGAATCTCGCAAGTAAGGTTCAAGTAAACAGTTGTTAACCGACACCTCTTAGTATTAACATACAAAAGACAAGAAAGAAAACGTCACTATTGCAAGCGTCTTTTATTACTTCAACTCAATGTTCAAGGACACAAGGCAACACAAACAATGAATCTAGAAGCATTATGGGAAAAGGCCTCTATGCCTGGAGCTAGTCCCGCACTTGGGCACCCGCTTCTGGAGCTCCATGATCGTAAGCTTCAGCTGCCTGAAGCTGTGCTCTCCACTGAGGTTGGGGTGGACCTCCGGATGGTGGTGGTGGTAGAGCCTCAAAACGTCGTCCACCACCTGCCGCTCGACCAGCTCCTCGGCCTCGTCCACCTACTCCCTACGGACCGCCACGTTCGAAACTCTACCTCTGCCTGGGTGGTTCCTCAACCGTCTTCTGCTCCTCTGCATGGAGGGTCAGGAAGTCACGAACCATGTGGCCCTGCCCGCCACATGCATAGTACTGTCTTCCACTCGTAAGACTGGTTCTGATGCGTGTACCACACACCTCTGAGCTAGTATCCTGAGGTCATCTGCCTGAGGTTCTGGTATGCTTGGACCTCTGCGACATCTGTCTACTGCCGGCTGTAGAACACTCCTCCACGTGTCACCATGCGGTAGGTCTTGCCGCTGGTGTAGACTCAGCAAGAAGACTCTCGATGACAAGAGCTCGCTCTAGTACTCCCACCTGAGTCAGAATACTGAGGGAGATCAGCGATGCCTTGATCTTGTGTCTCAATCCCTGCTCAATGGTCCGAGCCCAGAAGAATGGGTCCCGTACCATGTCTGTCGAGTAGCGCGAGAGATTGGAAAATCTCATCGAGTACTGGGCGAATGTCAAGCTGCCCTGCCGCAGCTGAAGAAGCTCCTGGATGCGCACCGCACGGAGGGTGGCTAGGACGAACTCTGAGCGGAAGAGGCTCTCAAAGTCCGTCCAGAGGGGAGATGCCTCATCGTGCACCTGGATCATCAATCTCCACCATCTTCCAGCTTTGGCGTGCAGCAGGCTCGCTGTGAGGATCACCATGAGGTCTGATGGTGTCCTCACTAACCTGAAAACTCTCACCACTGCCTCTAGCCAGTCCTCGGCTACCTGGGGGTCCGTCTCCCAGTGAAACCTGGGTAGTCGCTGGCGCTGGAACTCATGCAGTGCACTAAGGTGACGAGCATCGTCAGCGGCTGGGGTTGGAAGCATCGGTGGCTCGGTGGGTAGAGGTACCACTGGTGCCTTAGCTTCCAAAGGGCCCTGCACCGAGGCCTCGTCGCTCGGTGGGATGTCATCACACACAACTCTCGGAACCCTTACTAGCTGCCGTCGTGGGGCCATCCTGAAAAGAAACAGCTGCGTCACGGTCAATCAGTATACCTGGTGAGCTGACATAAAGTAATCACAAAGAAAACTTGAATCACACATGCAATCAATGTTTTTGTGCATTAAGTCGGAAATCAGAAGTCAGGGCCCTGGTGTACGGATACGTCGGCCGCCACACCAACACTGGACTCCCTGGACTGATAACCACACCCAATACACTTAACACTCTTTCTTCACATAGAAAAAGGTCATAGTCCCAAGTTCTGGGGTAGAACCGAACTCCTCTGATACCAATTTGTCATGACCCGTCCTCGAGGCCCGTGACGTGACTACCCCAAGCCCGCCTTCCATAGGCCAGGGGCTGGCGACTAGCACCAAAGGTGTAAATCCTGGTAAAAAGGGAAGGCATTTCCTTTGTAAAGTAAAAAAAAACCACAGAGCAAGAATGTAGTAGAAGTAAACACTGAGTAAAAACTGAGTACAATAGTTTGTGCGGAAAAAGTATGTGGGCCAGTATAGAAACCCAACCTGAAAATGAGGTACAACTGGAAAGGAGAAACAACAACTGTAAAGTAAAGCCACAACATCATGTTGTACACTAGAAATACCACCTTAAGGGTGAGTACAAATAGCCTCCACAGATCCTCGGGTCCAGCCATCCGCTCCGAGTACGTCCCACCCAGTGGTCCACCTCTAGGTACCATCCTTCTCCGCAAGCCTCAACCTCGACCAGTGTTGTCCATTGTCTGCAACCAACACAATGTAGTGCGGGCATAGCCCATGCAAGGGTGAGTATAAGCTACTCAGTAGGGACCTCGAGACCCCCGAAGGTCTCCCAGAATCCACAAAGGATAATCCACAAAGGAAATATACAATCACGAAGTAACATCCGACACTGCTTAAGTATATGCTTATACATATATCTATGTCATCAATTCTCGTTCGGCTCCAACATCCGAGCCCAAGTACATCCCAGTCCACAAAAAAACAGAACGTAAATCCACATGGGATAGTACAACACAATCCACGTAGGAAAGAAAATCATGATTCAGCTCACACAGGTATATTTCTTCGTATAACAATGGAGATGATCAGATATTACCACTGATTCATCTAAGCTGTCAGACCCACAAAGGATCGATAGGTACTAACACCCACAATGACCCAAAAAGGATCTGACCCACACAGGATCGATAGGTAACTAACCCCCGCAATGACCCACATAGGATCTATCCCAAATAGGATCGATAGGTAACTAACCCCCGCAAAGACCCACACAGGATCAGACCCACACAAGATCTGTAGGTGCTGGCTCACACAGAACTGCTGAGCGCTGACCCACACAGGATCGGAAGCACATAGGATCGGTAGCACTGATCCATGTAGGATCGCTGAGTGTTGTAGTGGTCGCTATCGAATCCACTGAGGATCTCTGTACAGTCGTCGTCGTCGTCATAGTCGCAAACGCAGCTAGCTCTAGGGTTCCCGAACACATCAAGCTCGTTCGGGAGGATCCGCTCCACGAGCCGAGAGGCTGATATATCAGCTGACACATAGTGCAGAGTTGATGTATCCAAAATTTCTGTATCTTCAACAGGAACTCAACATCACAGACGGCGCGTCAATCAGATGCCCGGTCTGAGAGTTATTGGCTTTTTCGTCCCAGGGGCCCGGTTGGTTTTTAAGGAAAAACTAACTTGACCATACACCACCTGTGTCCAAACCTTAGTAGGAGTAAGCCAAAAGATCTGTCTCACATAGAGGAATCCATCAAAGTTGACGGTACGTCAATCGGACGTCCGGAGCACATGATATGAGTGTTTCCGGTCCGAGGTCCTGGTTGATTTCGTGTACGAACCAACTCGGCCGAACCCAAAGTATTCCAAAACCTTGAGTGTGATATACCGAAACGACCATCTCGATCCGAGGATCGCATCGCACCGAACGGTGCGTCGATCGGAGGCCCGTAGCACACGTTATGGGTGTCCGACCGGACAAGATTCGGTATTAAGGGGTTCGGGCCCGGTCTGACCCGGCCCGATACACCCAGGGTCGACCTGAACCGGGTCCGAGTCCGGCCCGCTTGGGCACGGCCCAGCCAGGCCCAGACTGGACATGACGCGCCAGCTAGGCGCTCGGCCATACGGCCGAGCCGTTGAGCGGGGGGGGGGGGGGGGGCTTCCCCCCTGGTTTTGTAACCGCGTCCCCCAATTAAGGGGGATCGTTGAGCTGGCCGTCGGGGGTTCGTAACCCCCGGCCTTCCATTGTCTGGTCGGCCCGCTTGGCCGGCCGGTTTCTTCCGCCACAGACCGGCGAGGGCCTATCCCCCCTGCTCCGACGACGGCGGCCCAGAACCGGCCGCCGGTCACTCTGCTCCGCCGCGGCCCGGAATCGGCCGCCGGTCACTCTGCTCTGCCGTGGCTCGGAACCGGCCACTGGTAACACTGCTCTGCCGCAGCCCAGAACCAGCCGTGACCTTGGTTCGTCCAGCGCGGCACGACGGCGCGGCACCCCTCCACCGTGGCCCCGCTCTGGCCGTGGTGTCTTCGAATTTCTCCGACGCGGCGTGACAGCATCGCGTCCTTGTTCAATTTCACGGCGCGGCGCGACGGCGCCGCGCATTTCTTGCCTCACGATCCCACGTTGTGTGACGACACCATGCCATTCCATTCCAATCAACATTAGAAACCAACATGGATAATGGGGGAGGGTTGGCTGTGTTTGTGCGGTCCGGCCCCCTCTCGTTAATCGATAGCAATTGTTCATATTCCACGAAGAACGTCAAAGTAGTAATCAAGAACAAACTAAATAAATAAACCCCTACCTTGAGCGTAGCTTGAACAGAGGTTCGTCGAACAAGGATTCGTCGTGGAATATCTGTCGCATGAAGATGTGTCGCAGAAGGAGACGTCACGGAAGGAGACGTCGACCTTCGAGGAATCCGGCATTCTTCGCGTTCTTCGTGTTCTTCGACGAAGAGGATGAAGAAACTCTTGACACCCTTAGCTTTTTCTCCCAAAGCTCTCAAGGCAACAAGACTCCAACAAAAATAAAATAAGACACTTACTTATTTTATTAATACAACATAAGGTTTGAAATTAAAAAGTTTGAATTAAACCACAAAATTAAATTACACAAGTTGTCATAATTTTTGAAGGGTTATGAAAGGTTAGGGAAGGTGAAGGGGTAGGGTTCGTGTGGGCCCCACCACCTTCATAACCTAAAAATGGAAGTTGGGTGGTTTTCCCCAATTTCCACCCAAAGCTTAACCCACTTAATTAAAAATAAAAATTGTTGCATAATTTTTATTTTAGCTTCCACATAAATTAACAACTTCTCTCATGTAAACGCAACTCCGGAAATGGAGTTCCTAAGCAATTACCAGTGCTGTGAATCCATCGGTGGCCTCAGAATTCGATTCTGAGAACCGGTTCAAAAGGTATAAATTCCCGCTTGTTTGTTCACAGAACATACACGAGCTAATCTTCGGATAGAAATTCCGGGCACACCAGGCCTCAGAATCAAGTGCCGTCAGAAACTGCATTCTTTTAAAATCCCCAAAAAAATTAAGAAAAATTTTTCCTTGATTTTTATGGGTCATTACACCTATGATCTACTTAGGTATAATTTTGTATTTATTTTTTTAACTCACTCTCAATCCAATTGGATATTCTATATTTTTATTTTTACCCAAAAAAACAATGACTTCTATTTTCCCAACCTTAGTATAGCATAACTGAGATAAACATAGACTCCCTTAAAAACACCTGTAATGGCTAAATTATGATGGATTAGTTATATAATTTATTCTATGGAATTAAATCCAATTATATATGGTTCACCCACGATCCACAATAGCATAAGACACAAGTACAAAACATATATTCCAGCATCATGATGGTTTTCCCTGTATACTCATATGTTTGTGAAGAAGTACTAAGTTGTATCTATGATCCAAAATCATGTCACAGTCCTATCCATAATTGTGAAGTAAAATATAATTCTAATATGGATATAGTTGTTTTTGGAACCCCCATTGAATCTAAAAAACCGATATATTTACCTCCATGTAATATAATACACAATAGTTAACTAGATGATCACTAGAAAATGTGTCAAATTCATCAGTTGGTACATGATAAACCAAACATCATTACAATCTCCCAGGTCTCATGGTATCTCATAATTAAGTCAATTGAGATATCCTCTCAATATCATTTGAGGATATCCTAGGGTTACAAAAAAATAGTGACATGGTTCTCTATATTCACTTGGTGAAAAAAAAGACACCATTTCCTAAAAAATTACACTAACTACTTCATCACAAGACACTAAACCTACCTCCTCAAACCATAGCCCATCTGGGATACACTTAGATAAGCATATAAGGGTTTTATATGAAACTCGTGAAGAACTATGTCATTAATAGATAATTAAACAAAAAAACCCATCCCTAAAATAACAAATTATTATTACCTTCCTCTGTCCACTCCTCTAGAGAATCATTATCCCTGATATGATATCACATCACATCTACCTATGATTGTCCCCACTAAAAATCATCTACATGGTACATTATATATTATTCCATAATCATCTAGTAGATACAACCACAACCATTGATATCATTTTCATTGAGATTCATCATTGTAATCTCATCTATCCATTTCCAGCTATCCTAAAACTCCTAATCAACATATCACTATGAATATTGGATTAACAAAACCATAATTGTAATAACTTGTCCTTGGGTTTTTGTGACTCCAAATCATAATCCAATTGAAAATACATCAACCTTCGTTGATTCATTTACAAATTTCTCTATGAAAATACATACCTTGAATTATTATTGTTAATTAATAAAATACTAACTCGCTAATGTGGTAATTTGGTCATTGAATTATGGAAAACACTACCTTATCTATATAAAGTTCATGATTTTCAGAATTATTATCATGGAGATGAATGTACCATAACCTATAAGATCTAACTACTCATTTGTAAATCAATCATTGTCACCAGATTATATAATAAGTGTCGAAAAAGTAATCAAATATCACACATTCCTCCAGAAACTTAACGATAGGGGAACTGATCAAAAATTCCTTCAAGTACTCAAAATCTACCTAACAATGGTTATATCAAATGAAATTCTAGTATTTTTAGTCAAAATGGTTAATGGGGATTAAATATAACATAATTAGGGAACAAACCTCTAATCATTACCCAAATGACTTAATATTTTTTGAACATTTTTAAAATTATTAGGTACATCTCAATAAATAACTACATTGATTAATTATAGGTCACTATTCACACACTTTTGAGACACCATAAGACCTATTAAATTCCCCGCTCTGGTCCACACCATGCACATAGATTGTATTCCCTATATTTTATGGTGTCAACAAATATGTAGGAAAACTCTGAGATTCTTAACATGCTCCTCATCTCAAATTGTGTGTATAATGATGTTTTTTATGAACACAAAATTAAACTATTCTAGAAACTAATTGAATATATAGTTCACTATCCGCATGAACATAGTTGTTGTTTGGTGACACTGAGATACATTTTTATAAACTCTAAGTGTTCATTTAAGCACCCAATGTTAGTATTTATTAAATCTTATTTATTCACACATATTTGCCGATATATATACAATAAATTGATCTATGAAATCAAACTATTCCCCTTCATTTGGTCAATCATATTGCATTCCCTTGTGAGGGGGTAAAAATTATATACATTCAACTTATTCAACATCTTGTAGTTCATGCACAACCTCTAACATCCATTTTCATTCTTAAAAAACAATACTAGACCACCCAACAATGGTACATTTGTTTGGATGAATCCCTTAATCTATAAAGAATTGTTTTGGAGTCTCATATCATGTAGTTTTTTGTTTCAATATGATAAGAATCTGTTAAACATGTAGAGTCACATCTTTGGAAATATATCCCAAACTCAAAATTTTGTTGAAGAGGTACTGTCAAAGCTTATCTAGGATGACATAATGAATCTCTTCAACAATTTTGTAGATCTCCCCTACAATGGTATCCATTGAAAAATAAAACAATTGGGATAAAAGGGCATATTCAATCTATTCAACAATTTGATAGTTCTTATCAATAATGATGACTGCCTATTGGCCATCAACGGTATAAAAAATCAATTTGAGAAATAGTAAAAAAACACATGAATAGGGTATACCCAATCAATGTTAATTAATACAACATTTGGTTACATAAACAATAAATACCCCCTAAAGATGTTTTCCTAATATCAATCTAGAACCCCATCACAAAACAAACAAGAAATATAAGAATCAAACTATTGTAGAGAAAATTTGGGGGACTTGAAAACACTGCACCTATTGTCCTAATGTGTGGACCAGGTCCATTGAAAAAATGGACTATGTAGCATGAGAATAAACCAAATAAGAAACTAGGTATTGTGATAAACTAATCATACCTCAAATAACCCACATTATATATGTTGATGAAATATCCATAGAATATAATTGGTTTCATCTAGAACATCTACCTCACTGCTAATGACCTCCATGGACATGCACTATCTTAGGTCCCATAGTAAGTGTACTACTAAGACGTTAAACTATTCCATATTCATACACTATCAATATCCCAAAATATTATGGATATCCCTATAACTATTGAAGTTAGAGGGGTCATGACCATCCAATCCAAACTAAAATCATTAAGCATTAAATTAGTGGTATTGATGGTGCCTATAACCTCTATAGTTACAACACATAAATAATAAACCCTAGTATATTCATAGAAACCACCAAACACTATACAGAAGGGTGTAGATTATTATAATAAACTCCCTAGTGATTGGAACCTTGACTTCCCTAACACTTTTGTTCCCCTAATCTAATATCTACCCATTGAAAATCTATATTGACCATCAAATCGACAAACTTCCCACCCCCCCCCCCAATGAGACCATCCAATCAATCACTTATACCCTATTCTACACCTCCTGATATATAGAAAGTTTAAAAGTGATGAATTCATGTCTAATCATTTCATGCAAAACCTCATCAAGAAAGTATTAATTAAAATCCCATTTTGGAAATATACATGGAGATAAATGTAGGGGGGTTTTTTACCTGGTCGCAAATATTCACTGGATCATGCACCCTAACTGAAGGGTTAACTGATAATTAGTCTTTTCATCATTCATATATAATGAAAGGAACTCTAGAAGGAACTCCTTTAGAATTAAGCCCATGAAAAATAACACTTCTTCCAATTTCCAAGGTATATCATCAACCATTGTAGTTCCATAACCTATATCTAAATAACTATCAATGGAACCCAGTACATAGGCTAGTCTTAAATAAAACACTATGTCTTCAAGATAATTTCTCATTTATAATTTATTGACACACCCCCCATTCATTTACTTAATCTTATTCTAGAATGAATGCAATTCACATGTCATGTATCAACCTCCTCTGTTGAATCATGCATTTTTTCGATCAATTGGATCTGCATAAAAAACAGATACCACATGAGATGCATATGGATAATTTCCAAGATCCATCTATAGACAAATAAAAGGCTACTAAACCTATTCATGGTTTTAAATAATTTATTTATATTAATGAATTAATTTCATTTTAATTATAAAAAACAATTCCATAAATTTGAAATACAAACAATAATGGTATATGTACCCCCACCCAGGACACTGAAAAACAATCAGAATTATCTCACATCAAAACAAATATATTTTCAAGGTCATTGCATTTAATCACAACCACTGTTAAACTCATGTGTCCCAACCATTCTCCTTTGTAACATCACAAACTATTTTTGAATCAAATTTCATACCTACCATTCCTATGTAAACCTCTCTAATTCTTAACTCCAGAATTCATAAAATTAGTCAACTAAAACCTCAAAAATCACTATTTATTGACCCCCACACCTCATTAAAATACATTATTGGTTGGAGTTAATGAGTAGGAGTGACCCTCGAGTCCCATATATAGTAGGCCCCAATATAGAAACTACTAATGAGCATGTACAAAACTCAAAATGAATTAAATACCCTTAATATATGAAAAGGAACAACATAGAAGATAAAATATTTCAAAAACAATTATTAATGTATATAAAATATACCAAATAAACAAATATTATTATTCCATGAATTAGAAATAATGTCTCTAAACTAAATAAAAATTAAAAACTTGATAGTTTCTCATGAAATCGTTTGTATTGAATCCAATAATTACACGGTCAATCCTGATACACCTCCTCAAGTATAGGAAAAATATTTTTTAGATATATATATATATATATATATATGTGGTGCCTATAACAATTATAGTCATTAGTATCATACATATTTTCTCCATTAAAAATCTACAAAAAGACAAGACTATATCACCATGGAAAAATAATAGAACCATTGGTAACCTAGATAGGACATCAATCCATCTCAACCTCACCATGGATCACTAAATAAATAAAATAATGAATCATAATGAAATAACTAATAAGGAAACCCACATCTACTTCCCCGATGTGTTTCCACTCTCACACACCAACACCAAATTTCATATTATATCATTCCTCCTATGTAACCTCATCACCTCATATCCAACCAACTCTGATGTTGGTTAAGGTATAACACAACATATTCCAGTCTCCCAAAGTTTCCAACATCCTTTGACAACATCAATGACGTTATACATATGTTTCATGAAACTTTAATTTCATAAAACATTTGTATGCGACCTCGAATCAATGGAAGTAGTTTTTCATAATGGTAAAGGACATCGACCATATTACATAATCCTACCATGCATTACTCCACTATATATCACATCCTTTAACATTATTAATTAACATTGATTATTTTTTTTATTAAGGAATAAATTATTCTACCCCAAATTTCATTTCAATACATTATTTTTTAAATAATATAAGGTAAGTTGGGATAATATTCTATCCTTACCTCATAATCTAGGTGTTAGGAAAAACACCACATACGAAAATCCATGTTCGAATACACAATAATAGACACGGGTTGGGGTATGTGCTAATGTAATATGAAATTTCAAGAAGATATATATAAATTTATTACACAAAATCATTCACATAATGTATCACATCAATACTTCATCGCATTCCACTAATCTTCAACATCATACTAACATTACCCCGATGATGTCATTGACTAGATACAAATCTCCACGTAGATTAATTACTCATAGCCCACTCTATTTTATTTAAATTATAGATTTATTCACATTTCAAATTTATTAAAATTAAAAATTATTGTTCCAAAAAACCATCCCAGACTATTTAAATCATTATTAATACAAAACTCATATTACAAAACTATCTAGCAGCTATTTTAAGTCAGCATGCAGAAATCCATCATATTTACCGCTAAACATCCACTTCATGTATCAGAACTTGTCTCTCATAACATTATAAAAATCCCAAAACTCCGTAAAAATAAACTCTATGAAAATACTAAAATAACGTAACATCATATTTTCAAACCACATATACTTTTCACAATTTATTTATGTGTCAAGTATATTAAATTATTTTCATCTGTATGTATGTTTTTTCATAGTTCCAGATTTTTAAAAGAATCTAATTCTTATATGAATACACATATTAATCTATTTATAAGTGGTGGATTTCAATAAAATAAAAAAATATAAGGATATCGATCCCCAAAATAGTTTACTAAATTCATAGAAGTGACAACATAATCACCATATAGTGGAATATGTTTCAAGAGAAACTAAAAAAGAAATAATAATGAAATGAATAAACACATATATTTACTCCCCTACCCCTTAAATTAAAATTAAATCAGTCATTATCATCCTTATTTAACATATACCACTAATTAAATAAAAGATAAAATCATGTAAATTGTACACATTAAAAAAATATCCTACTTAGAAATGAATTCCAAAAACATGCTTCACTAAAAATAGGTGAAAAGAGGATGATTTCACAATGTGTATATTGTTATAGATAGGGATTGATCAACTATTAAACACTTAAAAATTAATGAGTAATAAATTATCAAAATAGGCTACCACATCAAACATGACACACATCTATAGGGAAATGAGAGGAAACAAACTTGTTGAACACATATGGAATCATGAATAAGAAGGCATTGGGATACAGAATACAGCTCTCAAGGATCCTGAACAAGGTTATAGTTTATCACCAATTTAAGAAAACAAAAAAAAATACTAAATGAATAAATTATAAATCATTTAACATTTAAGGTATTTTCTCTCAATGGTCTCCTATACGTTATGGCAGTAAACTTTTTTTTCTTGAATATGGTTTCATATAAAACACATGAATTAATCCATTTGAAAAAATGGGTTTTATGTAATTAACATTAGAACAATAATCCCCATAAAATATATTTCCAAAACAATTGAGATTTAATCCCCAGATCAATCACTAAAATTTTTTACACATTAATCTACAAACATATGGGATTTTAAAAAAATTTATAAATTTTGGAGACACTATGAATTGATCATACATTAAAAAGTATTGAACCAAAATTGGGATCAACTATAAAAAAGAATCAACCATGATAATTTTTAAACCATTAGAACATTGGTCAAATTTATGAACAAACTATCAGTTGTGGAAGGGAATCAATCCACTATGATAACTAAAAAAATTTACATGAGAACAAACTATCGACTATGTGAATGAATAGATTTAGCATGAGAAAAATGAATGATCGTGTGAGGAAAAAGATTAAACTTAATAAATAATTATCAATTATATAATGGAATAGATCAAATGATATAATAATTTATTCATCCATCAGAAAAAACAATCAATTGTATAAAAGAATAGAAAAAATATGACAACAAACTAATCATCCATGAGAACAAACCATAAAGTGTGTAATGAAATATATCAACTATGAGAACAATTGTTCTACTATGATAACTAATGGATCAACGATGAGAAAAAAAATGATCAAATATGAGAAGAAGCTATCAACTATGGGAAAGAATGGATCAAAATGATATAAAATTGTTCGATGTTGAGAAACAACTAGAAACTATGTAAATGAATTGATTGACTGGGAGAAAATATGATCAACCACGATAAAAAAATGTATCATTAAGCATAAGAAGACCCCAAACACCCCCTTGACACCTATCGCCTCTAAAAATCAAAAAGGAATGGATTAAGGAAACATGTGAATTATAGAATAAATATCATCTTTAAATGTTATTAAAAGTTTTTATAGGCCCATTAGGTATTTTAGGTGTTCTAGTGAGTGATTGATATGGGTTTGGGGGAATTATTGATTATTTCGTATCCACGAAGTATGAGACACCATGAAAAGTATTGTCCAAATCCAGAAATAAAATGTCTCTGTAATTTTTTTTTGTTATTCCAAATTTTTGTTAAATTGTTTTTTCATTAAATTATATTTTTCATATTTTAAGGATGTTTTATTTAGATAGATATAATTATAGAAAATTTAGTTTTCATATATGTAGTGTATATATGGTGTCTGTCTTAGCCTATGGATGATCTAAGTGTTATTAATTTATGGGTTGAAATTATTTCACTTATAGGTTGGGGTCGAAGCCTTAATTTATTTTTTAAAGCAACGACCTATATAGATTGGGTAGAGGGAGACCCATTACATATCCCGAAGGCCCAAGGCCAATTAGCCTGAATATAAGGCTTGAAATACCATTTAATGGCCCAAAAGACCCCTCAGTGAACATTACAGCTATAGTACCGCCGATGCTACAGTACATGATACAGTACAACTGCCGCTACATTACCTGCTACAGTCCCTCCACCGGTACAGTGTCATCGCTGCTACAGTTAAGCCGCTGCTACAATACTGTTATAGTGCACTGCTACAGTACCCCCAGAAATTCATCCCTACCCAGATTCGATCCTGGGTCTTTTAGATGCCAAGTAGGAGCCTTTACCACAAGGGTACAGGCTCCATGGCATTTATGGGTTGAAATTATGTTGAGTCCAAATATATTACAATTTGTATGCAAATAGTTTAGCTTTATATATGGGTATTCCATTTAGTAAGGGTTATAATTCATAAATATCTTGATTTATTTCAATGTGGATAAATCATCATTCATAAAAGATAACTTTTACATATGTGTATCCCATATGTAAGGGTCGTGATTCTTTGAAAAGTTGATAAGGTAAATATATACGGATTTTTATTACATATATGTACCCCCATGTTGAGGCCTTAATATAACTTAAACCTTCTAATTATATGCACCCTTATATATAAAGTTTCACTCATTTTTGGAAATTAGCTATGTGTTGGATGTTTAAGGGTGTAATCTTACATATGGGTACCCTCACACAAAAGGGTTATATTTATTTTATGGATAATAAACAATAAACAAGGACATTGGGGGATGATATTATGTATATGTAACAATACAGATAATTGTCCTACAATTCTTTGAAAAATTGCGTAAGTGTTGGATTCACTATACATAAAGTTTTATCTGTAGAAAATTAATAAATAATGGTTGTATTCATAATATATATGTGTACCATATTTATTACGTAAAGGTCTTCCACTTGGTTAGAAATTGTTCAATTCGGGAACTCCCATTTGAAATTTAATGGGGAATTCTGTAATATTTATGTTTATTTTTTATATTTAAAATATCGTAATGTTTTTTTCTTTCTATAAGAAAAGGGTTTGTATGATACAATAGGGTATAGAATTAGTAAGTGTTACATATATAGGGGTAGTTTCTACTAATATGTAAGGGTTCATATATTTGGGTCTATACTTATTTAACTATTTTTAAGGTTCATAGAGTTTGTGAATATTGATGGATAATTGGAAAGCGGAAATATTCTAGTCACTTATGGGTTCATATGTATGGGTCACAACCCTGATTAGAGTTAATATGTAAGAGTATATATGTTTTTTAAAAACTAATTGTGAAATGTAATGTTGAGATTTTATAAAATATTAAAAAATATTTTAATAAAAATAAACAAGGATTTTGGACATTTTTTCCAAATACATTTAAAATTATATAAGCTTCCTTCTCATTACTCTTTCTGTCCTTAAAAGATGTATTCATAGATTATTATTAGATTTTCATGTCATTTATTACATAGTATAGTTATTTTTATGACTATATCCATATTTTATTTATTTCTATTATATATGAAAGCATTCTTCCTTTATATTATATTTTCCAAAATTAATGAATTTTCTCAAATTAATGGATCTCTTCTGATGTTTGTTAGATGAACTTTTTTTCCTCAATAAGTAGATTCATATTATGTATGAATGATTTAATTATCCCTTATTTTACTCACCATCTTTCTCATTTGGTTATTTTCTTTTTATTTTTACTAAATATTAATATTATTAGTGTATTGAATGATTGTGGTGACCTTTCAATATAAATATTGGTTGTAAATCCACAGATTAATTGTCAAAAAGTACTTCTTACCTTTCTAGATGGTAATTTAAGGGCACATTGTTTAAACAATTTTCAATTTCCCTCATCATAAATTCATTGTTGGTGATAGTATTATTATCATGTTAAATGATATTTCTTTTTTAAATTGGTTTTCAAAAATTGTGATTTTATGAAAAATGAATTTATTATAGAAATGGAAAGAGATAGAGTTTTGGGATGAATTTTTTGATTTCATGCGTTGGATTCAAAATAGTTAAACAATTTACAAATTAGTGAATCAATTTATTTTAAAAAAGTATTATAATTAGAAAATATGGAATATTTCTCCTTTTTATAAACTATTTATAAACACTATTTAAAATGGCTATTAATTGAAATATGGAATGGATTTTTGGTGATTTTTTATTTACTTCATAGGGAAACACCATATTTTCTAAATCCTGAATGATTATTTTTTATCTTCATTATAATTTCCTAATGCATTATTCTTTTTCCATTGTGATACATGATTTTTATATTTTCCTTTTACCATGTTATCACATTTATGTGTGGTTATATGGAATTTTTTGAATTCAGTTTCATGAATTGGCATGAAAATATTATTCTTTTGGTATAAAACTTACCAGATAGTATAAAATAACGATATTTACCCCTTAAGGTAATACATGGTTAAACATATTGTATTTTATTCAATTAATCATTATAACATTAATTGAGTTATGGATGTCTTATTAAGTAGATTATTCCTAAAAGAATATGATCAAGAATAGTTAAGTATTGAGTGACATAGTAGCCAAGAATACAGTTTTGGGTAATGAGTAATTTGATTTTTATTGTGTTCGGTTCATGAACACGGTTAATAAATGTAAAAATTATAGTTTATTTATGGTAAATATAATTGTTATCAATAAGGACCCATCCATAAAACATATCATATACAATATTGATTATATGTTTATTCATATTCATATATTCCAGAGGATCATCTAGTTTTAAAGTATGAGATAATTAAACCATCATTATTAGAAAAAAATTGAGATATTTCAATGTGTAAAGTTAAACTACATATAAATTTTCCCACAACATAGATTTCAGGAAATGAAACATTTTTTCATGTCATGAAAAACATTCATGAATTTGAACTTCATTTTATCATTAATCATACTTATACATAAATCTTCTAGATGAAAAATGATAATGTGGGATGAGAACAAATATATTTTAACATGATATATAAAAAAAATCCATTATTACAGTGAAAAAAATCATACCAATAAAAAATAAATCATTTCTACATGATTATTTGAGCATAAAAATTAAATCATATCCAAATGGTTAGAACAATTTCTTCTCAAATACATAATCTATAGCCCATAAAAACACTAAAAACAATATTAGGTATATTAGATTATTATATTTCAACTTTTGTTGACTTATATTATAAATTATAGGGTCCTAGATAATTCCATTGGATAATCCACCCATTTTAACACCCTCTATTTTGAATACATATAATAATACCCATGCATTAGAGTGGTTTACCATACTCATCCTTAATATAATCTATATTGAACTCATCCATTATGTTGAATCAGCTTCAACAATCATAAAATATAATTCTAATGTACCATATCATTAAAACAAACCTTATTTACATTTGAACTTTTGTTATTAAATATCATGAAAATCACTTTTTAAATAATAATAAAAACACAATCAATTATATTGTTAAATTGATAAAATTATTTGGTTTCCTTAGAAAAAATTTGATATTAAAAATTAATAAACATATATTTAGAAAAATATATTTTTTGAAAAATAACATTGGATACTTTTAAATCAGTATTTGTAAAAAATAATTGTTATAATGGAGAGAAGAAGTTGTAAATCTATATATATTAAAAACATTGATTTTTCATTTTTGTTAAAACAATTAACCATATATAAAAAGTTAAAATAAATCATATTTAAACATCTAGAAATAAATTTAGATATAGTAAAAAATTACATTTACCAATATTTTAAGAATAATAAATTTAATGAAAATTTTAAAATAAAATGGAAATGGAGTATATTGGGTTTTAAATATATTGTACAATATTTTAAAATAAAATACCTTACGATGTGAAAAATTTTTAACTAATGAAACATTAAAGGAAACAACATACACAATAATGATTAAATAAATCAAAACTGGATATTATACATCTCACAAAATAAAACATGTGCTGATAATAGCTTATGTCTCAATGAATAGTAATTTGAACTAAATATACATTACCATAAATTATGTCAATCTTTATAAATTCTCTATCATTTTAATTAAAAAATTATATTATTTTATTAATTTATAATTAAACATTTACAATATTTTTATTTTTCATTATTAATATTATTTCATTGATTTCCATGATTTATTTATATACTGAACTTATTATGTTTACAATAGTATTTTTGGGGTTGTTTGTTATATTACATAAAGATCACTTCATTTTTTTGATGATGGTCAAAGGATTTCTGTATTTATTTTTAATAGTATCTTAAATCGGATATATTTATCATATTTATCAATTACATAACAATTTTATAAACAACCATTTAAGGTGGACCTAAAAAATATACCAAATCATTTCATAAAGACAATAGTTTTTACATACATGTGAATGATATTTATGTTTTTATAAAGGGTGGAAAATAAAAAAAATTAGATAATATTTAACTATTATATTATCATAAATATGTTATTAATTTAAAATTTTAATATTATTTCAATTTATATTACCATTCTATGAAGGTGAGAATTAAAATTAAACATATCACTCCTTTGATGTGGTGTTTCAAAAATGTGCATAATTGATGTTAAACGTTTCAGTGAATGTAAATGTATGAAAATCGATTTTTTATTTTCTTTCATGATTCATAATCATGTTATTAATATTATATATATATTAATTTTTTCAATCATTTTATGTAATATACCAACCTGTGTTCAACACATCAGTGCCATGAGCTAGGCAGTTACATGACCACAAGTGTTCCTCCCAATTTGTCGTAGGATTCTGACTACCAACGAGGGTTTAATATAAAACATTGCGAGACTATACCCTCTTTATTAAAGGAATAAAATAGTGGAAATAGAAAAAAATAACCATATAACAATTAAAAACTTCTAGGAACATACTAAAATAAATAATAGACTATTATCTTTAGATGAACCAAATTAGGAAACAATATCCAAAATAATGTAGAAAATATAACATTCCATATTACGTGTGTTGTGTTAGATTAACACCCAAAAAGTGAAAATAGCTATATCTCCAAGAATTCCCTGACCCCGTTTTGATTCCCTCATCCATGATCTAACCCAACTAATCCATATAAAATTGGTCTCTTTCCCAAATCATTCCATACAAACATGATGTTTATTCAGGTACCGATCAAGAATCCCTTGTAGTGTGTGAGTCAAACATCTTAGGCCACCACAAAAAAATCTATAACAATATCCTGTCAATAACAGTGTATGAAAATGTATACAAAATAAATTAGAATAAATGAAATAGTTTTCA
Organism: Viscum album; assembly: GCA_963277665.1. Classification (NCBI taxonomy): domain Eukaryota; kingdom Viridiplantae; phylum Streptophyta; class Magnoliopsida; order Santalales; family Viscaceae; genus Viscum; species Viscum album. The sequence continues at coordinate 1,721,405,780 of OY728130.1, forward strand.
CATCTAATTATTCTTTAACTAACCACATAAATCAAATCTGGACCATGATGACACTTGATCAATCAGTACTCACTTCGGCTTGTGGTAGAGTCAAAATTGCCCCCATTGTATGTCACAAAACAGAAAACCATTATTATCATTCATCAATTCATTATGTTTCATTTCATGGCCATTTTATACCACATTATAATACAAATTCTATATTCATATATCATCCCATATACCACCCCATGGGCATTATGATCATCATTAAATGTCCCACAACCCAAGGTTATTTAGAGAAAATTTCCTTGTTTGATATAATTATAATCACATGCATTCATTTTGGTCTAAAACATCATGTTTAGCATCTCGTGCATATTTATAGCATTATTCCATATCCCATACACCATTTATCCAACAATTCATTATTTCATGTTTGTCACATTTTATAAGGATATTCATTATTAACCCTTTAAACATAATTTCCCATCATGTTATACCACCTCAATTATCAAAACAATCAAGGACCATAACAACAATTCACATATAATAGTATGAAAAAATCACTATTAATCCATTTATCAACCCTTAATATTAGAATTCATCAAACCATCAATGTTAATCCAAAAACTCAATACATCCCATTAATCAATCAATTCTTTATTAAAATATTCATTCAATTGCATAATCCCATCGATTTACCAATTATAAAAATCCATTAATTGTCAAATTTCATATTCTAATTAATCCATCAAATTTTAAATTCATTTGTTAATTTGTTAACCAAATTAATTAGATTATTCAAAATAAAATTTCTAACATTAAAATATTTGTTTCCACTACATAAACATAATTAAAATCAATTCATTGAGAATTTAATAATTGACCCCTTACCTCACGATTGTTGATATACGCTCACCAAAAAAATATCCAAATTGAAGAAGAACACTCAGTTACACAACAAAAAACAAGATCTATATCCAAAATTCTTATACAATATCAAATATATTTGTTCCATAAAAACTTATATCTATACTTCCACCAACATAAGATATAATCCCTTAATAATTTTAAATGTAAATGGGTAATAGGGAGAAAACCAATTGGGATGAGAATCTCTTACTGGGAGAGATGATGGTTCTTCAAAACGGTCTTCAATTCTTTAATAACGATGTCTGAAATCCCTTGAAATTTGTGCATAAGCGTTAAAAAATGGAAGAAATCATTTAGGGTTGATTTCGGTACAATTAGGGCGATGTTAATGTAGGTTTAGAATTTTAAAATCTTTTTTCAGAACATTAAATCCCACATGCAATGTTTCCTGGGATAGTGAAAATGTTTTTCCATACAATGAACCCTAATTATGTGCCTCTCCAATAGGGTGCATCATTAATCTTGAAATTATTCATAACATGAATATCTATAATCCAAATTTTTCATCCCACCTTATTTGGGATTGGATAGTTTTCTAGGTCAGGATGCATGGTTTGGGAAATTTGTGTGAAAATTGTGAACTTCTCAAAACCACAATAAAGATGTCTAAATTTCACCCAAACAAACCCAAGTCATGACTCAACCAAATATTTACCGAAACAATGGAAAATATTACATTTGAAATAGTCAGATACATCATGATAAATGTTCAATCAAAAGTTCTACTCTCTTTATAATAGCACTTCATCGAGATTTACTCCGAAGCACTTATATGATTATGAATTAAAAGGATAAGTCCCTTGAGTCCACTTATCCGGATCTCTATCCTATGATTCCTCCAAATCAGTACCCTGTTTCCACAATATTCAATCTATCTTAACAATAATACCTCACAAAACATTCTTATTGTGATCCAAAATGTGTATAATATTTTCCTCAAAGTACATGTCAGTCTAAACCTCAATATAAACCACATCGATCACATTATAAAGTCCAGGGTGATACTTCCAATTTTGTAACACATAGAAAATATCATGAAAATATTTATAACTTAGTAGAAGATACAAAAGGTATGCCATAAACTTTGTATAAGAGAAAATTAGGATGTCGACAACCCAATTCTCTCTACATCCTTAAATAGTCCAACAAACCTCGGCCCCAGCTTACCCTATATCTAAATCCTAGGGTTACCAAATCTTGGGGACACCTAAAAGAACACATGATCGCCAATGATAAACTAAAGGGTTCATCCACGTCTATAATCATACAAAACATGTCTCCATTGATTCATTTCCATATGATTTTGAATAAAAAAAACCCGCTCTGATGTCTCCTACACGAAACTCGGTCACATATAATCTAACTCAATAGCATCCATCCCACATAGAATTTAATTTAATATCTTACCATAGAGATATTTATATGGTTCCATTTTTATTTATTCATTATAAATTCTATTAAAGGTGAACTCCAACATTTTTATTTTCTTCTCCCAAGCGCCAACAATGTTAGGAATGCATGCCCAATGCAAATCCTCAATTACTTGTATAACACCTTCTTACTACCACACTATTTGTGGGTGTAATGTTATAATAATAAATACTACTTTACCAAGATCCTTCTACAAGAAATCTATAAAAAGGTTGTTAAACATGGATCATGGTATGAAACTATACTCCATTGAACCCCAGACAGATGGACTATCTCTTAGACCAACAGGTCTCTCAACCAATCCACTTAAAAATTCTCCTGAATAGGAATGATATGTTATACTTTTTTCAATCAGTCCACAACCACCAAATAGTTTCATTTTTTAAGGAATCCTCATAATAACTACGACAAAATTCATGATAACTTTATCCCTCATCCATTCCAAAATTGTAAATGGAAATAGTAAACCACCAGGTTGCAAATTCATGGTCTTTGCCTTTTGATAGGTGTTGCATTGTTTCATGAAACCTGTAATCTCCTTATTCATGTTAAGAATCCAATACTATCAATTTATTTCATAGTTAATTTTGGTCAAAATTAAATTCATTTCTGACTTTGATGCATGAAATATGTTTATCCTCTCCTGCTATGTAATCATAGGCACATCAACATGATTCATAACCTATATGATCTCCTCCTTAAGTATGGTCCAATCTGAATGTCACTCCCCACCATCAAGGATTTTAATCAACTCGAAACAATCCGTATCTTCATACGACCTCTCCATAATTTAGATAAAAAGTGTAGACTCCACTAAAAAAGTTACAATAGGTATATTATCCAGACCATCTTGAACCACAACATGAATCTATATGAGTAAATTCATCATCTTGCACTTAGAGATGGACTCATGAACTTCCATAGTATGTTTTTTCTATATTATATTCTCAGAAACACCTTTTCCCTTCCAGGCCATATATCCTACTTCAAAATAATAAAATTTTATATACTCATACCACCTATGTTTCAAGAGATTCAAATATAATTGAGAAAATATATACGTTAAACTCTTTTTATAGGTATACACAATATACATTTCTCCTAATAGACAATAATTCAAATACATCAAATCATAAAACACTAAAACAAGGTCAAGGATGTTCATAAAGAAATTTCATTCATGTGTCCTCTAATACCATGACCAATATGATAAAACCCAATCTCCCTGTATAAAAAAATACTTTAAGACCAATCCCAAATTCATCATAAAAGACTGTATACTCTCCATCTATCTAGGGTCGCATCTATAATAATGTTGTTTTCAAGCACTTATTCAAATTCGGGAAGGAATTATCACACAATCGATCCCATGGAAACCTGAATACCTTCTTGTTAAATCCTAAATGTTATTTTAAAAGATAGATAACCACATATAAAAACCTCCAATAATAACACAATAATCATAGAAAAAATCTGATATCAAAGATATCATTGTGCTTCTCCCAAGACATAGCTACCTACACCTTCTCTAAGACAACTAACCCTACTATCCTCCATTATTATGTGACTCAAGAAGTGTAAATTATATATCCATAAATAAAACATATATATCTTGGAAGATAGTTGATTATCTCTTATTTTTCCCATAACAATGTCAAAATTATGGGAATGACCATCTTGATTCTTAGAGTACACCAATATGTTATCCACAATCATAAATACAAATATATCAATGTATGAGTGAAATATTTGGTGCATTAAGGCCATAATAATTAATGATGTGTTCATCATGCTGAACAATATCACAACAAACTCATAAATTCCATACTACTTCTGAAATCATTCATCGGTATATCAGTAGTTAGAAATTTCAGTTAGTGAAACCTTGATATTATATCAAATTTCAAAACACACAAGATCATATCACCTCGACAAAGAGAATATTAAAACAAAGGAGTGGATACCGATTCTTCAAAATCTTTCAGTTAAACCTTTGGTAATCAATGCACAATAATACGGTTTTTAAACCAAATTAGATAAGAGGAATGGAGAACACCAAGGTGTTGTACTTGGATGAATAAATTCCATATCCATCAAATCTTTTTCCTAAATCTCGAGAACATGAACCTCAATTGGTGTCATTATATATCATAGAATTTGAAATATATCTACCCTTTGAATGATATCAATATTAAATTCCATATATCTCTTTGGTATAGTCCATAATAATTCTTCAAAAAAACAAATTTTGTAACCTAACCAATATAGGTGGAAAAATATAATTATTTTCACCCCCATCATCTAGAAATAGACTGGAAACCTAGGTGTGGATCTCCCCCATTTTATGAAAAATTCATCCCAGAAGGACCCCTTGGAAATCCAACTCTCCATGGTGAATATAATTTTCACCATCATTAGAAATAAAATTCACTCTCCTATGATAGAAATCAATATTGGTTTAGTATTCTACAAACCATTCCAGAACCAAAATTATGTCAACTAATGACATATCAATATTTTAGTGATACCATTTAAAATTGTAGTCCACAACCTTCATAGAACACCCATTTCAAAAACAAATAACTCTATACATAACCCTCAAGATGTATTGATCATTATAACCATAATAAACATATTGAATTACATACATAACTAGTTCACAAATTTTTAAGATATAGATTAATGATAATATCATGTTTTAATTTAGGCTCTTGAATTCAGAGATTCTAAAATAATTGTACCACAAACGTTTCATGGTCTGGCCTCACTATCCACAAATCGTGGATGAACTTAATTTATTATTCATGCCCCTCATACTTATGATTCAGTCTAAGTACCCTATGATACATCACTCATTTGATACCTATTATCATTCCTAGAAGTGTCATTTCCACTTAATCAACCACCAAAGCCATTATAACTAGAACAAATAGTCTGGTATAGTGGAGATGACCCCCTTCTAGAAGTTTGACCCTCCCTATTTCCTCCATAGCTATCCGTCTAATGTGGGTTCCTGAAGAATTGATGTAGATTAACCGTCCTTCCCTATTCTCAAAACATGAATAGTTGTTAGGAAAATTTTCTAAAAATGTGACCAATCCTACCATACTGGTGGCACGTCGCTCTAGGATGGTCTTGAGTAACTACTACTTCCACCTATCCACTCTATATTCCACTACCCTGATCAAAATTCTCATAGAGATTCTTCCTAAACTCAGAAGAAGTTCCTCCTTATCATCCAATAGAAAACACATGTCCACCACAAGAGGCCTCCTTCTATTTACTTTAAAAATATGATCATAATTCACTACTTCTAAAATATTTTTAGCTAGAATATATTCACCTGGGACTCACTCTAAAATTTACAACTGTTGGTGCCAAAATATGGCCCGAAAGAAAGGAACGAAAAAGAAGGCTGGCGCGCTGCCTCGCGAAGCACCGCCGCGAAGCACCCACGCGAAGCACCCACGTGAAGCCCCGCTGTGAAGCGCCCCGACCATTACGGCCTCGAGAAGCTCCGGAGGTGGTAAAGCTCCGCGAACGAATTTGACGTTTGCGAACTGCCGCGAAGCTCCTGAGGCGGTACCCTCTGCGGACGATGTTGATGTTCACGATCGCGCCGCGAAGCACCGGAGGCGGCGCGCGAGTTCAGCTTCGCGGCACCACTTCCCTATAAATACTGGACTCCCCCTGAGTCTCGAGACGGAGAATCCGACCTTTCGGCTTCTACTCTCCCGAATCACGAAGCACTCTTTGCCCAGGGAATCATGAGCTCCGCGAGGTACTTCTACTTCGCGAGACGCCTCTGTCTTGTCCCGTTTTGAGCCCCTCTTCCGAGAGGGATGCCCTTCGCGAAGCTCAAGGGCATTCGTGATGGAATGGGATTCCTAAGGGAACCCGGGCAGCCGTGGAGCTTTTATGCTTCACGAAACACCCAACCCATGCTAGTGATCCCTATGCTAAGGCAGGATCGCTACACATCGCGAAGCACACTGCCTCGCAGGACCCTGCATCACGAGTCACCTCTTCTTCATGAGGCAGTGCTCCGCGAACACTGTTCCACTTCGCGAAGCACCTTCCACTCACACCTATGCCCCATGATAAGGTCAAGGCACCCCACTTCGCGAAGCACACTCCTTTGCTTAGTGATTCCTCTTCCCGTGCGACCCTCCAGGCTTGCACGAAGTGATTTCAAAGTCCCATGGACAATACCCCCCGTAGCGTTGCTTCGCCTAATGCTTCTTCGCACAGGCACGCTAACGGCTATTGCTTCTTCGCATAGCCACGCTAACGTGGGCCCCTTAATGGTTCATTCCACAACCCCCCTTCACCATGGCCATACTGGTACCTTCCCTTCCCCAAGGACCAGACGGTACCCGTTATGTAAGTTCTAGGGGTGTGGAGTGAACACCCTTCGTCCGACTTGCAGGACGTTAAACTGCCAAGCACCACGTCCTTAACACATGACGTTAAACTATGACCTGACCTCGTGCCTCTCACGAAGGGTCCCCCCAGCTCGAACATTCTTTACACCACTCGTCTCCATGGTAATGGAATCACCTAACCACAAGGGATGATATCCTCCTTATTGGAGTGGCGTATGTTCATGGGAGAAGGGAGACCCTAGTTCCCCAACAGATGGCTGCACCTCTGCATCTCTGTACTTCCCCACTATCAAGGTCAGTGGAGGGTGTGATAGGGAACGAGGCACCTCCCATTATTGGACCAAGGTCCATCTTTCCCGCACATTGTCGCACCATGGGCCTCTATCCTGGAGTAAGTCCCAGCACCACGGGCCGCCTAATGCGTAAGCCCCTGTTCGCTTCTCATGGACTCATCCTTCACGACGTGATCGTCAGGTATTTGCAACCTCTTGTTTCTCACACCGAGCATGACTCACGTGGGCTTAGAGTGACCACCGACCCTGACCCCCACCCCTAGAGAACTGCGAGGACTTTGATCCATGCCATGGCATGGTACGTAGGAAGCCTCTCTGAGGTTCAAGCCCACCCGTCATCTATTCACATCGGGTCCCATTCCCATCCAGCATGACGTTAAACTGCATTCTGTTCCAATAGAAAGCCGTTGCGACCCATCCTAGAGAACTATGAGGACTTTGATCCATGCCAAGGCATGGTACGTAGGAAGCCTCCCTGAGGTTCAATCCCACCCGTCATCTATTCACGTCGGGTCCCATTCCCGTCCAGCACGACGTTAAACTGCATTCTGGTCCAATGGGAAGCCGTTGCGACCCATCCCAGTGAACTACGAGGACTTTGATCCATGTCAAGGCATGGTACGTAGGACGCCTCCATGAGGTTCAAGCCACATTGCTCGGTCGTCCATTCACGTCGAGTTTCGCCCTCATCCAGCAAGACGTTAAACTGTTTGTCTCCGTCCCACATGACATTAAAACTACACGCCCCGTCCCGCATGACGTTAAACTACATGCCCTCGTCCAGCATGACGTTAAACTGTATACCCCCCTTCGTCCCACATGACATTAAACAGCACAACCATTCCCACCTGAACTACGAGGTCTTTGATCCATGTTAAGGAATGGTATGTAGGAAGCCTTCTAGAGGTTCAAGCCCACCACTCATTGGACCAAGGTCCACTTTCACGTCGGTTCGCCGACAAAGCTCCATTTGAACTACGAGGTCTTTGATCCATGTCAAGGTGTGGTACATAGGAAGCCTCCATGAGGTTCAGGACCACCCATCATCCAATTCATGTCGTGTTCTACCTACGTCTAGCACGGCGTTAAACTGCAATTCTAGTCCGACGGCAAGCCGTTGTGACTAACCAGAACTACAAGGACTTTGATCCATGTCAAGGCATGGTACGTAGGAAGCCTCTACGAGGTTTAAACCCACCATCTGGTCGTTCCGACCTCATTCACATCGGTTCAACCCCGTCCCGCATGATGTTAAACTGCATTCCCCAATCCGATCTATGAGGACATTGATCCGTGTCAAGGCATGGTACGTAGGAAGCCTCCCTGAGGTTCAAACCCACAATCATTGGCCCAAACCTTCTCTTAGTCGGTGTGCCAGGCCCCCATTTTCAAGCCATATCCCATCGGACCAAGGTCCATCATTTACGTTGGTTCGCCGACACCCACCGCCCGTCATTTATTCACGTCAGGGTTCGCTACCATCCCGCATGACGTTAAACTGTATTCCATCAATCCTTTGAACTACGAGGTCTTTGATCCATGTCAAGGCATGGTACGTAGGAAACCTCCCAAAGGTTCAATCCCACCATTAGTGGACCCACGGGTCTACTTTCACGTCAGTTCACCAATGAAACCCTTTGAACTATGAGGACATTGATCCATGTCATGTCATGGTACATAGGAAGCCTTCGAGAGGCTCAAGCCCACCACTCATTGGACCATGGTCCACCCGCACGTCGGTACGCTGACGATGCCCATCGGACCAAGGTCCACCCTCACGTCGGTACGCTGAAGATGCTCATTGGACCAAGGTCCACCCGCACGTCGGTGCGCTGACGATGCCCATCGGACCAAGGTCCACCCTCACGTCGGTACGTTGACGATGCCCATCGGACCAAGGTCCACCCACACATCGGTACGCTGACGATGCCCATCGGACCAAGGTCCACCTTCACGTTGGTTAACCGACGACATTCATTGGGCCAATGTCCACCTTCACGTCGGTATACCGGCACCATCCTGAATAACACGGACTTTGATTCCCTACCATGGGGATACGTAGGAGGCCTCTTTGAGGTTCAAGCCCAACTTCATTGTCGCCCCTGCAATGGTCCCATTTCATCCCCCCTCTACTTCATTCATCCACCTACAGCCTATCCTAATTCTCACTCGGACCGTCATATCCCGATGAGGCCATGTCGGTACGCTCTTCTTCACAGCCGCCCATGGGCTGGCCCCGGTATCGACATACCTTCAAGGAGAATCCCTCGATCCGATCTATCCTAGCTAATGCTCTGGTTGGGTTGATCCATCTCCGCTTGACATTAAACTCACGGAATACCATGTGTTAAACACGGTAAGCTGAGGAAAACCTCAGATATGTGTCTATGACATATAATTCCCCGTGCTCGATGTGGGATGCCTCGGGCTTCCACACCCTCGAGAAGCCTTGTGACCAGGGATAACAGACAGGCATGCCAGGTTCCCCAGCATCCAGACATGCTACTGATGCCTCAACGTGACTACTCCCCTGACTGAAGGTTGCTGCCCTGACTGGACCCTTTGGAATTTCCCGACAGAAGCAGTGTAATTAACCATCGTCCATGGAAACATGGAACTGGTAAGAGTTTCACGAACTACGTATTAAATCTATGAGGGAGACCCAAACTAGGTGACGAGTTCTGAGGAGGAATCCAAAGGAGGAAGAACCGACATCCCATCATCCCGTTTCGATCAAGGAGAAGACGTCCCTGAATAAGAAGCGAATGTCGCCCGCCTTTGGAAAGCAGGAATGCGGGGCAATAAAGCGCCGCATGTCCTCCTCCGTAGACGGAATGGATGCGCGCGCGCGAACCGGAGAAAGCGTCGGAAAAAGAAATGGTGAACCCGAAGTGAAATTATTCTCCTCAATATGGAGATTAGTAGCATTTGAGACACTAGTAGATTGACATGTCACTGGATCCAGATATCCGGCGCCTGGTCCCGCCAAGCAAATAGTGGGCATGTCATGAAACTCACCGGAAGTCGGGGCCGTAGAACATGGGTCACTCCGTTCTGCAGCGTGTTGGCATGGATCCTTCTTACAGACGTGGAGAATGGAAGGACGCTGGGGAACTGGCTGTCAATCCTTTTCCTCTCAGTACTGATGAGTTGATCCCTTCATTTCTGAGGAACCAGGTTGCTGTTACAGAGAGGCGATCACTGTTCGCTCCACGCCCACGCTGGGGCAGGGGAAACACCGCCACGACCACCCCACATAGCGCCGCTACCACCATGACGGCCGCCACATCGCGGAATACGGGGCACCCACGTCCCCATTCCCCATCAGAGGTCATCCAGCGAAGGGTGATCAACAACCTCGTGCACAGGTACGAGGAAGAAGGGGTCATCCCAACTCAGGATATGGCCCGCCTGGACCTGGAGGCCTCCAGGCCCCGCCGTCAACGCCACCCTAACAGGTCGCGCAGGGAGCCCCTGCTCCCCACCCCAACGTTCAACCGATTCGGGAGCTTGTCTCCGGAACGCCTTGACGACTCCTTGCCTTGTGATGAAGAGTCGGGAGCCGTCCGGCTTAGCCCGCTTAGGGTCCCGATCCAAGGGCTCCAAGCGAGAGCTCCCGCTCGGCCGCGTCAGCACCGCCGTCAGGCCCCGCAGGAAGAGCATGCAGGCTACGTCCCTGCACCGCCTGCACCATCTCGCCTGACCCGACGTCAACGCCGGGCCCGGGCTGAGGGCGCTCGCCCAGGCGCATCGACGTCGACAGCTACAGTGGCCCGAGCCACCACCGATGTGCATAGTGAAGCCCCTGCATACACTGAGCTGGGTAACTATTTCACCCAACCAGGATCGAGACCCCAACCGCCCCATGGGCAGGCTGGGTTGACTCTCCAAGTTGCAGGGCCAAGTGGTGATCGCCGCGAACTAACCCGCGATAATGTCACCCTGTACGGAGGTCCTCCCCGTACCACTACTCCACTGAGTGTGGGCCTTCCCCGCTCCGAACTTCATCATGGAGGAATGCCTCGTGCTACCCCCATCCCGAAGGAAGACCTGCCTCGCGGCAGTGATGCTCACAGTGGAAAACTTTCCCGCGCCCACTATATAGGGTATGGAGTCTATCCTCCTTCCCCGGCCGCCAACCTGAAGGCACCGTCCATCCGGTCCTTCTCCAACGTGGGGGCCCTCCCTACGTCCTCTCTACAACCGCCGAAGGTCCTCCTCGCCCCAGCAATTCGAGGAGTGAAGGTCAGCCTCGCTCCACTCGCATCGACCATGGAGGTCCTCCCCATGCTCTTGCCAATTCCAACAGAGGCCCCGCCTACATGGGTGCTATTCATGGAGGTCCTCCCCATGTACCCTTCGACATTTGTCACGGTGCCCCTCGCACCCCAGCTATCTCGAGTGGGGGCCCTCTCCGCCACAGTGCCAGCGCCGCCCCGAGGCTGCCTGATAGGGGTCAACCTTGTACCGAAGAGCCACCCAGTGGCAGGAGAGCGGGTCGTCACTGCCACAACAAGAACCCTGGGACGGCCCAGGTGGAGATCAAACCTGCCCGCTTCTCCGACTCGGAAGCGGAATGTGATTCAGCGATGGAACCTTCTCCCGGCTCCTCCGTATCAAGGACTGGGGCAGGAACCAGATGCATTAGCCTCGTTCTCCCAGAATTTGAGGTCCACCAGATTCCCATCTCCCTCTGCAGGTACATCCAAGAGCAAGAAATCATGGGAATTCCGCAGGTCTCGACCGCGCAATCACCTCCTTTGTCACCAGAAGTGCCCTCTACCTCTACCAGAGATCACAGAGAGTTATTTTGGGGGACAACAATGGTAGAGAGACGACACGACCTATCGATGGTAGCCACAACTCCTGTTCCAGAAGTTGTGGTTATCATCTCGTCGTATCGTGACATCGTGGCCAGGTCACCTCACTCTTCAGAGGATGGCCCGGAATTCGGCGGCCAGTCAGCTCATTCGCCGTATTCTTCACCGCCGAGCTTACTATCCCAGAGGTCCCCCTCGGTACCTCTACCGATCTATCAGCTGCCCCCGATTGATGAGTGGGGCAACACAGGGCCATTCCATGAGTCTGAGCCCAGGTGCTTCTGGAGTATTCTCGCAGCGGATTACTTCCCGAAAAAGTTCTGGCAGACGGCGGCGCTGAATTTTCGCGTACCGGAGTCTCTTACCGCTGAATAAGGGGGTGAATTTGTCGAACCCTATGGGAGATACACTTCCACCTCCGTTACGAATGGGTGGTGTACCCCAGAAGTCGAGAACACTTCGAAAAAATCGGCAAGCAGTGCCGCCTGGTCGATGAGGCTACACTCCTTGTGGCCCAACACCCTATGTCACCAGGCCGCCAGAGCTCCCTTCAACGAAAATGCATTCATATTTTTAAAGCACTACGTAGAATCGTCAGGGAAGCCACCCCCCATGTGCAGGTCCGTGGATGGGGACACTATGCCACTCTCCTCTTCGACCATATCCGACGGCAGCCCGATTCGCTATGCGACATCGAGGACATGCCCTCGAGAGGGGTCGCGGTCCACATGGCTGACGTCATGGACAAGGAAGATGAGCTTGAATTCCTTGATGGATACTTACCCCCCGAGGGCTTACCGCCACTGCTGGACCCATCAGAGAGAGTTACCCGTCAGCAGAGGAACATTCAAGGCCTCCCCGTACCCACCGAGTCGTTGGTACTCAGTCGAAACACCAGTAACGGTAAGGAACACGTCAGAGCTATCAAGAACTATGACCCATATACCTCTGCGCAGAAGATGGAAGAGGATCCTGAGAAGGCCATGTTATGCCAGCAACTTGCTGAGCAGAAGAGTCTGGATGACGAACTCATGGCTGAGTGCGCCGCAGAGCGGCGACCCGACTATGGTAATCCCAGGCCGGGGCAGCAAGGGCATGAACAATTTCCCCCCAGTGAGATGCCTCCGGGCAACCCTGATCATGCTACTGCCGTAGATAGGGCAGAAGCCGGAACGTATGGCAAGAGGTCGCGATACGTCTCGACAAATCCCCCCGAGCGACGGGGCAATCTGAAGAATCCAGTCCGGGTTCCCCCAGTCGCCCCGCGGGTCATCCAGCCAGTTGACCCCCGAGCGGCCGAAGCCGTCTATCGTTTTGAAGAACCTGGAAATGCACTTGTGGTTAGGGATCCCCGTCAAGACAGGGACCCCCACCCAGATGATCTTATCGCGGCGCTCACAGCCCACCTTGAAGCATTGGAAACGCGGCAGGTGGAGGTCCCACCGGATGGCAAGCCTTATCCTGCGTGGGTGGATGATATTCCAGCACCACCGGGTTTTGAGAACCCCACATTCTCGCCCTTCAACGGGACAGGGGACCCACCCGAGCACTTGGCTCATTCCTCTTCCAGGTGTGGCCCCATGCTGGGTACCTCGACTCAGTAAGAAGCCGCCAAACTCCGATGTTTCGTACAGACATTGGAAGGTCCGACATTCGTCTGGTACAGCCAGCTCCCTATCGGATCGGTGACTGGTTGGGAGGATCTTCGCCGGCAGTTCTTATACCAGTTCAGCTCTACCACGCGGAAGACCAACATTGCGGACCTCTTCAAGTGAAAGTAGAGGCCTGATGAGCGATTCGGAGATTTCATCTCTCGGTGGAAGGGACTTACGTATTCCCTTGATATGCCACTAACTCAGGAGAAATTACTGACGATGTGTGTGGGGAACGTGAAGACAGAGCTGGTACCCTCCCTGATAACCCAAGACTACCCTGGGGGGTTCAGAGATTTCTCAGATAAGGCTCAGCACCTCGAGGAAGCCCTGCAACAGGCTAGTCAGGCATGTTTGTTGCCCCCTATGATCCCAGCCAGGAGGACTGCCAGGGCTGAACCCGCCGCGGTGGCCCAAATAGAAGCCCCGAGGCAGCTGGAGTTGCTGCCGGTGGCACCACCCCCACAACCTCGCAGAGTTCCTCCACCTCAAGCATAGGTTCCTGCCCAGCAGCGACCGCCTCAGAGCCGACAGGTTCCCCTGCGCAATGCGCCACCGCCACCTAGGCGAGACAATCAGGCGCCGCCTCCTCGGCAGGCCCCTCTGGCCCCTCGTCAGGGCCAGGCCCCCAGGGCCCCCTATCTGGATAGAAGATACCAGACTTATTCGTTCAACAAAAATCAGGTCCCTTGCTACTTCTGAAGTGCTCTAGAGCAAGGGATTGTGTGTCTGCCTGAGTGGAGAAGGCCGGCAGAGGCGAATCTCACCAATCACCCCAACTACTGCCCTTATCATCGGATTCTGCGGCACACCCTTAAGCAATGCTATGTGTTTAAAGACTGGCTTCAAGACCAAGTCAACAACAACATAGTGAATATGGGCCCAACACCAGCGCAAGTGGCGGGTGTCTTTGTAGGATCAGAGATTGGCAGCGATAGCGAAAGCGAGTGGCTGCAGGTCCCCAGCCACGGATCTCGGAAATATGACAACTGGATGGCTCGAATAACCGTCGTTCGTGCCCAATGTATCATTCGGGCACGCCTGAAGCAGCAGGAACATTCAGAAGAAGTAGCTGGTGCCTCCGCATCGTCTTCACAGTCGACCTCTTCCAAAAAGGGCAAGCAGTGATGACGCAAGAAGAAGCAACGCGCACCGCCAGTGCCGTCGTCATCCCGAACTCTCGGTGACTTTATGCCCCCTGAAATGGGGATTCCTCCCAGAATCTGCCCAACGATGGATGAATCCTCGAGTGACAGCTAGGGGTACGCTTCGGTTAACACCGCGGAGCTGGTAAATCCCTATATGACTCCCGACGAGGGGGGCGCCAGGAAAACCTCCCCAACATTTCCAGCCGACGTCAACGTCAGCGGAATCGCAACAGCGATGGTCATCGAGGTATGTTAGTAGGCACTTTTGGCCAAGCCGTGCACGCTACCGAGACCAGGCAGTAGGCTCAGCGCAGATCTCAACACGCGCAACCCCATCTAACGCCCTCGGCTCTACTTCCACCGCTGTTTGTGCTAATAGATTGGGGGGAGCTACCTCGTTCGTATCACAGTCAGTCTTGACCGGCTATAGGCCAGCCTCCACTGTCTGATCCTAGTCCGGCAACTACTCTCCAGGCTTCTACTAGTAGGCAGCAAGATGTACCCAGTACTAGTCGATCACCGGTTCAACCAGAAGGACCCGCTATGCCTCCAAATGCCGAACGACCTCCTGTAAGAAGAGGTTCGTGTTTGGCATGAATTTATGATGTCTTGAAGCACCTGGACGGCATTCCGGCGAGGCTCTCCATCCTTGAGGCCCTTCGCCTGTCATTCAAAATGCGCGAGGCACTTGCCGAGGCACTAAGGAGCCCCCTCCAGTTTGAGACAGAGGTAGCAGCTGCAGAAGCCTCCCATATCAAGATGATTGAAAACGCCGAATGTCACGTAGTTATCTAATTCTCTGGTGAAGATGAGGACCCTCCTATACAGGGGCACATTCGCCCGCTGTACATCACTGGTCACTTCAATGGCGTGGAAGTCCACCGGTGCCTCCTTGACACGGGTTCCGAAATCAATCTAATTCTGACCCGGACGATGCGAAAGCTGGGTCTGTATGAAGGTGATTTAACTCCCTCTGACCTCAGAATCCAATGGTACGATAGGACCGAGAAAACCCCAGTCGGCAAGATCCGCCTAAAGACTCAGTTCGGTGGCTTAATTGCCTGCACCGATTTCATGGTCGTCTCTCAGGACATCGCCTAAAACGCAATGATGGGTTGGCCATGGCTCCATCTGCATGTAGCGGTCCCTTCTTCGTATCACCAGTGCCTCAAGTACTCGCTCAACGGTCGAGTAGGCGTGCTCCAAGGAGACGAGTCCCCTTTCACTTCTTGAGAGGCCCGCTACCTGGATGCGGGTTATTACAAAAGTAAGGATAAGCAAATCCTAGTAATTGAGGATGAACCCGCCCCGGTCACTAGTGATCCCTGGGCAAGCATGGATGATGCCTAAATCCTCCCGATCCACTAGTTGGAGGCCACGACCCCCGACATGGGGCAATGTTTTGTTGTTTCGGGTATGCAAGGAAGGCATGTTCCCGTGTCCAAGCGACGATGGAAAATCACCTCGTACTCCTACATCAACCAGGCTCAAGTCATCCCGGAACCTCCCACCCCTGTACGGTACCGGGCTGTATGACAACGGCGGTGCGCCATACATGTCTCTTCCACTGGGCTGGAATCAACTGACTCAGGCTGACACGTCGCCACTACATTGATATCATCAAATGTGGCCCTTTAGGCCGATGGGTGGATGGGATAGGGTCGACTGCCTTCATTGCTATGGTTTCAATGGGAAGTGAGTCTCCCGATGTGATGACCGCTACTTCCCAAGCCGGCACCAGCTGCCCCTCAGGTTTTGATAGCCCAGAAGTATCTTCCGTCGCGGGAAGTCCCCCCACGGCTGGGGAGGAAGACCTAGAGGATGCTCCCCCCGCCTTTGAAAAAGGCGTCTCTACCACGATTGATGAACTGGTACAGGTGAACCTTGGTAGCGAGGCAGATCTGAGACCCACATTGATCAGTGCAGCCATGTCCCTCGAGGAGCGGCAGCAGTACGTAGACTTCCTCAAACAGCACCGTTATGTGTTTGCCTGGAGTTACAATGAGATTCCAGGGCTAGATCCCCAGGTAGTTGTTCACCGTCTGGGCCTCCCAGAAAAACATCGTGGGTTTAAGCAGCCTCCCAGGAAGATTCACCCTTCACATGGTGCTATGGTTGAGGCCGAAGTTCACAAGCTAATCAAATCCAACTTCGTCAAGGAGGTCCAGTACCCCAAGTGGACTGCCAACATTGTGCCAGTCAGGAAGAAGAATGGGTATATCAGAGTCTGCATCGACTTCTGCGATCTTAATCGCCACTGCCCAAAGGATGACTTCCCAGTCCCGGTGACAGAATTATTGATTGACTCCACGACCGGGTTCCAGGATCTCTCTTTCATGGATGGGTATTCTGGGTACAACCAGATCTGGATGGCCCCCGAAGATGAGGAGTCCACTGCCTTCAGAGTTCCCCAAGGTACCTTTTTCTACCAGGTTATGCCATTCAGTTTGAAAAATGCAGGTACCACTTATCAGTGGGCCATGCATCGCATATTCAAGCCGATTCTCGGGACATTGGTGGAATGCTACGTGGATGACCTCGTAGTCAAATCATGTCAGCGCCAGGACCATCTCAAGGACCTTGAGAAAGTGTTTGGTTTCCTCCGTTCCCGTCACCTGAAGATGAACCTGTTGAGAATATACTCCTCAATCCATCAATGATATTATGACTTATTCCTTGAGAATATACTCCTCAATCCATCAATGATATATTAATCTCCGAAGGAACTCATCTATAGTATTCTAGAAGGACCTTATTATTACAAGGGTCCTAATGCCACAAACGACTCATCAATAGAACACACAGTTTGAAAGATATGCATGTTTTAATGAAAAGGGGTCAGTGGAGTCCTAATCTGGTCCAACCCAGTCAAACCAAGAAGACTCAACCTGCCGGTTCTGAACTGAACTACCTGGGCCATGGGTCCAACCAAGACTCATTGTGCCATGGGTCTGGCCCGCTTTGCTGGTCCTCTAGGTCGTGGGTCTAGCCTGTCCAGACTGGTTGTGGCCCGCTGGATCTTGCTTGGCCCACTTCAATTCGAACACATCTCCTCCGTACCCAAATAAGACAATCTCATCGTTTCCCTCCTCATCACGTAGCTTGTATGACCATCCTCCATCCTCGTCATGCCTATGCCTTGAGCTGTGGGTCCTGGTCACCACCACGGCCAAAGCGGTGGAATTATCCCTGAAAATAGCTACTGATGTCGCATGCCCCCACAGCGCTCCACTTTTTTCGTCTGGCACATAGCCGCCACCGTGTACCACTGCTGTCAGTGGTGGGCCTAGGGGGGATTTTCCGCGGGCCATCAGACATGTTCTTAAGTTCCGTTCTTCATTCCGGATAAACACCTATGACCCTCAGGTCTTGTTCTTCATCACCATGGGTTCAAAAAAAGTGTTACCCACATCACTGAATAATTCTTGGATGGTGGTTTCTCTCATATCACCTTTGTATGTTTATCATTTCTGTCACAACACCTTCTTCATGAAACAATAAGGTTGGATCTTTGATTTTGGATTGTTGTACCTCAAAACTGGCATGCACTGATCAATCGTTCCTCACCCCACAAAGAATGCGAAGAACAAGGGGTAGAATAACACCTTCAAAAACCTCAGGATTTAACCTCCACAGTTTTTTTCATTCTGACCATGATCTGATCCATTAGAAGGATTATGAACAAAATTAAAACCAAAATTACAATTCCCCCAAAATCATCCTGTAAAAAAGAAAATCGCATAAGAACAATCAGCCTGGGGGACAACTTGTTTGTATGTTAATCTGTTTTCATCATTTAAATCCATGAATGGGGAATGACCTGAAATAAATAACAACCCTTTCTTCGAGGTTGGATCTTTTAGTAGGAAATTATTTGATTTGCACTGCCATCGCTTGTCGTTCCTTGATCATCAACCCGTCTTCATGGGAGATTCATCATTTATCATCATTCTTCACTTTCCAACTAAAATAAACCGAAGGTTCATATATATCATACATCTCTTCCCAAAATCCAATATTTTTTTAATCCATTAAATGGAAAAAATGTGTTTCAGCCTTTCTTTTACGCTGAGCCATATCGTCATTACACTGATTAATTTATGAAACAAAATTTTTATTACACTCAGGTATCAATGTTATTGCATTGTAGAGAAACTAAAATTTGAATAAAATAATCTCCTCGAGTTTATTTTATTTTCATTATGTAAATTTATTTAAAAATACTGATAAATAAATTTTTCACACGACCTGCGATGGTCGAGGATATGTCTTTCATAAGGAAAAAATCTCATTAAGATCTTAAAAGTGGTCTTTCATGTATAAATATAGTATCGTTTGTGAGTTATTAGGATTTTAAAATAAAATGATTTTTGTTTAAATTATTTTACTTATGCTAACATCCCAAAAAAACGTTCACAGTCAGCCTGAACCGATTTATTTAATGCTCTAACTATGGAAAAATCACCCTCATGAGCACAATGGTGGACCCATATTTTCAATCAGAGATAATGTCCATAAGTTATAAGAAGTTGTAAAATAAAATAACCTTATTTAATTATTTTATTTACGGTTATGTCATTTTTATGTTTTCTCACTAGAGAGCCGCTCCGATTAAAATTAAGTCGCGCATGGGGAAAAAATACTGCTCTAAACACATTGGTTCCCCCGAATATATGATCAGGGTACAAGTTTAAGAGTTATTATAGTTTTTTCATGAAATATTTGCATACTCACTAGTTAAAAAACTTAGCATTTTCAATGGATCATTACGGGCCCTCTGAGCCTTGGAATTGCACCAGGTCTCATAATTTTCACAATAATTTTTTATAATTGAACTAGGAACATCAGAGATGTTACATTACCCACACCTTCATGATTTACACTGTTGAAAGCCAAACAAAGGGATTCCGAAACAGATGAGGCTACAAGAATTAATCATAGCCTCCCACTCCCACATGCTCTCTTGGATATTCATGTGATACCACCAAACAATCACTAGGGAAATCTCTCACCAATAAAGGGTCATATCATGTCAATCCATGATCTCCCCCGAAAACCCCACAAAGGCCTTATCATCATCAAACTCCACCTCGAACTAGTCAATGACGTGTGATGGGTGTTGTATTTATATAATCAATTAGGATATATGGAATCATCAAGCACCCTCTCTAAATATGGAAGTATATCCAAGTGGGTATTCCACCTCACAAACTCTATGATGTATCGAAACATCTCTATGAACAACAATGATAACATGACACCCAAGAAAAATCTTTATAACGCCTGTTGAGATGAGACCATAAGGAAGACAGGGTCACTTTCATCAAACACCAATGGTCTCAACCATCTTCTTGCACAAAACATCAGATAACCTTGTGCTTTTTTCATCCATAGATATTTTACCTACACTAACTCTATAAATTCCTTCTATAATATTGCTCAAAACTTGGATGGAATGTGATCATGATGATCTAAAAAAACCATCGATGAATCTCCCCAGAGTCAAACCTCTCTTACACATAGTGAAACACCCTATGTAAATAAAGAATATCACATTTTTATATTTATTAATATTTGTGAATAGAATTCTAATAATACATTAAAAGAAAATCTATGCTTGATGGAATAACCTGTAACATCCCAAGTAAGAAATGAATAATATATATTTTTATCTATGTCTATTTATGAATTAGATAGGGTTTTAGAGGCTTAATATGAGAATAAATCCAATCTTAAGCATGGAATACACTAATATTTTTAAAAGATTGTTTTACTGCCTTTTGGTGGAAAACCTTTTTTTAATCAACAATTTGACAATTTTATAATATCAACTTATCAAAATAAACTTATTCTTTATTATTGGTACATTGAAATTTACTTTGGTTAATTTTTTTGTATTTTCTGACAATGTACATTTTTTAATGAATAGTTAAAAATACTGCAATTTACATCAAAACTTATTTTTCATCTAATTTAATTATATGATTAGATTATCATTTTAATTGGTATTAATGTGTAATTAGAATATATGTTTACCATGAAATCCAATGCCGGTCATTAGGATTAATTTCACTTTGGAATTGGGCATAAAAGAATGCCCAAGTTTTCATAGATATTGTTTCAAAAAAAACCCGCTATTTTTTTTGACAAGGGGAATTATTTTTTATTATAATTATTTCAATTTATGTGTTTGGATTTTGGTAAAATGGATTACATATTTGGAATCAGAAGCTCAATATTATGTAATCAATACTCTTGTTTTTGGACATTATGAATAGTAATGACAGTAATTATCTTTAATTATCTTGATTAATTTGTAATCGGGTAGTTAAGGATAATAAAATAATTTCATAATAATAACAAATGACCCCAAAATGTGTCCTATTACTACTGTTTGTTTCATGGCCGACCATGGGATTCCGTGTGCCAAACTTGGGGACCCCATGGAATCACATTTGTGTGATAATGACTTTTTATCTTTTTATTTTTAATGAAAGTTAAATATAACAAAGAATGTATCACCAGAGTAAAACATTTTTTATTTTGACTAAATAAATTATATATTGGACTATAAATAGTAATTGGAATTATAAAAATATTTACTACATCATAGTATTTTTTATTGTAATTTTTAGACAATAAATAAATTAAATTATTCATGACATCATGATGATGCAGCGATTACCTCATTAATAAAGGATTTAAATAAAATTAAAAGATAATGTTAAAACTATAACTTACACTTGTCATAGACCTGTTGGATGAGTATATTTCGAACCCTTATCACCTTATCCTCGATATACCTCAATGTGGGACCTTTAAAATCCGAAACTCATTTGAAAATAAAGTAACCTTTTATAACTTTCCAAGAGTGCCCCTCCTCTCCTCTTATAAAAGGCCCCCACCTCTACCACATTACTCACACCTATCAAGACTTTGGCTCGGCCAAAACCTGACCATTTTGTCTCTAAACATACCTATCTTACTCCTAGAAGCCTCACTCTGGGCAGAAGTCTTCCTAGGTAAGACTTTGAGCTCAAATCAAAGAGAGTTTCCCGATTTTAAGGTAATGTCTTCACTTGTGTTCTTTTGTTTTATTTTGCTTCTCCAACCCCCTAAACAATTTTTATTCCTTTATTTTGTAACAAATCCAGTATCTTAAATATTCTAGTATGTTTTTATGAGAAGTATTATAGATACACATACACACACCTACAACTAATGGTTAATGAAAATACTGTTTCTGTGGATGGCGAATTTCTGCCTAACGAAATGATGATTGTTCAACACTCATATAACACCTTCAAAGGTGAAAATTATGATGTCACTATATTTATATATAATATATAATATGTTTATGTTATACTCAAGCTTATATATTTTTCATTTATGGCTTAAATATATGGCTTCCATTATGGGTAAACGCAATATCTTCATTTTAGGAAGTGCGGACTACCGCCCCCTCTAAGTGATTTGATTCGTTAATACCATATGTGGTACGTATAAAGGATAGATTTAATGATATTATATATGATATTATACTGGAATTATAATATACCTTTATATTATTATTATTTCATTCCATTAAAGTATGAGATAGAAATGAAAGTAGTGTTCATGCGTACGTACGACTTACCGTCTCCATGAACGGTGCATTTCATTTCTTATCCCCAAATGTAATGTAGTATTATAAGTACATATATATAATGTATATATATGATGTATGTTACATCTAAATGATGAATATAATTATGGAATTAAAATATACATATCTCTCATTTAGTTTTAATTCCATTGATATGACATAGAAATGAAAGTAGCATTCATGTGTACGTACGGATTATCGTCTCCATGAACGGTGCATTTCATTTCTTACCTCTAAATGATTATGCAATATTTTAAATTAATTTATATACTGGATATATATGATATATATGGAATCTCCATCATTAATATAATTCTTGAGATAATGGATATTTGACTACGTAAACAACTTGTAAATATAAGAAGTTCACTTTTGACTCAAGTACCAAATATCGACAAAACAACCGTTATTAACTTAAATGATTAAATAATGTTAATAACATAGTAATAAGTGATATTAATTGAATAATTATTTATAAAAAGGTTCTTAATATAGTAGAAACTATCTCAAGTTTATTACTCCGGTCATTAAAGAACGATCGAGTCAAGTCGGACCCGAGGTAAGGACATCGTCTCAATCTCCATTCATTGAGACATATTTTGTTTTATACAGAACATTATTTTATACGGTGTATAAACCCCTTTGATGTTTATGTTTATCCAAAAAAAATATTTTTATACGAATAATTTTACTAAATGACAAAAGAGAATGTTTTTGTCGTACATATGCGGTGACGACGACTTCTCCGCCGCCGTGACCATTATTAGAGTTTCAGCTTCCTCTACAAGCCATACCTTTTTGTAAAATGAGAAAATAAATACCATGTTTTAATTTTCATTTATTTTGGTATTGAAAATGTCTTTCATAATGTTTTTATTTTATCAATGTGTTGTATTGATATCTTGTGATTGAAATGTGGAAATGTTATGTTTCCTTTAGAAATGTTTTTTGTGATACAATTATGTTATGGTTCTTGGGAATTGTTATAAAGATAGGTGGTTCTATGATAAAATAAGGGTGGGTGAGCACGATATAGCTCTCAAATGCATTGGGCAACATGAAGGAGTTAAACTTTATGGTTTCTCCGAAGAGATTTAGGGAATATATTGTGATGGGTTTTCCAAACGTAACCAAGAGGGTTACTACCTATGTAAGAATGTTGTGAATGACTCATGTTACCTTTATGTCTTATTATTTCTATGATTTATTCATGATTTGATGAGGAATGTTAAAGTGATTATGTTTTATGTGTAAAGTATGATTTCATTGATTCTTATGTATACATGTACTCATGTTTCCTTTTTATATTTTCATATCCCTTACCGAGCTTTTTATGGTGATCACAAGTTTTTGAAATGATTTTCACATGTCAAGGGAAAGGTACATGATGTGATGATAGTGTTAAGGAAGTGTCACGAAATAATCCATGTTTTATTTTAAATATGTTTCCATTGATGCGAAAAATGAATACTATCTTTTATGTAACCACTTTGTTTAAATATTGAATGTAATGAATGTTTTATGATCTAATTCTCTAAAATTATAAACCTGAAAAAAATACTCAATGTGTAATCTTGTAATAATTCAAGATTAAGTAAGCTTTAAGGTTGGGGCCTTATTGTTAGTATCATAGGTCGGTCAAGAAAAATTTTGGAGTTAGAAAATTGTTAAATTATGCATTAATTTATGGTATGATTTAAATGGTATAGCATTTGAATATTACCATGTTGCTTCCCCTAAGATATTTCTGTGTTAAGAATGGTTTTTCATAGCGGAAACAGAAATACTTTTCTGGGAAGGCATACAAAGGGAAAAGACCTTTCAAAACAGTATCCTGAGATGGTCAGAATCAGAACTAAACAGTTTGTTGCAGTGATGGCTTAGTTGACTCATGTGAAAAATGTTGGTTGCTTTTATTGATGATATTTTGGTGTTTTCTAAAATTAATTAGTAGAATGAAATTCATTTAAGGGTTATTTTGAAAACCTTAATAGAAAAGAAATTGTATGGGAAATTTGGAAAGTGTGAATTTTGGTTGCAAAAAATTTCTTTCCTTGGTCATATTGTTTCTAAAGATGTAATAATTGTGGATTCTGCAAAAACAAAAGTTTTTGAAGAATGGCCAAGACCCACAAATGTTACCGAGATCCATAGTTTTCTTGGTTTGTAAGGTTACTACCGAAGGCTTGTTGAAAATTTTTCACGATAATCTAGTCCAATGACTAAGCTAACTCGGAAGGGTGTTAAGTTTATCCGGACAAAAGAATGTGATGATTATTTTCAGGAACTGAAAAGAAGATTGGTGAATGCACCAATTTTGGCACTACCTTCCAGTTTTGGGGAGTTTTTTTATCTACAATGATTCTTCATTGAAAGGACTTGGTTGTGATCTAATGTAGAATGATCAGGTAATTGCTTATGCTTCACGTTATTTGAAAACTCATGAGGTAAATTACCCTACACATGATTTGGATTTAGCTGCTGTTGTTTTCGTTTTTAAATTTTGGAGGCATCATTTGTATGGAGTAAAGTGTGAAATATATACCGATCACAAAAGTTTAAAGTATATATTCACTCAGAATGAATTGAACATCAGACAGAGGAGATGGCTGGAATTAATCAAGGATTATGATTGTATAATTCATTACCATCCGGGAAAAGAAAATAAAGTGGCTGATACTTTGAGTCAAAAATATAATGCCTCATTAACAATGTTGTGTTTGGAACATGATCCTTTGGTTAAGGATTTGATGAACTTTGGCATTGAAGTTGTTGGTGTAGGAAGTTCATATGTTTTGTTCTAGGTATCAGTGAGATCATCTCTATTAAACATAATCAAGCAAGCACAGAATCAAGATAGTGAGTTGAAAAAAAAGGTAGAGCTGGTTCAGAATGGTAAGTTGTCTGAATTCAACATTGATAATGATTGTGTTTTGTGATTTGGGAAGAGATTGTGTGTGCCTTGTGATTCACAGTTGAAGAAAAAGTTGTTATGTGAAGCTCATAGTTCTCCATTTTCAGTTCATTCTGGAAGTAATAATATGTACAGAGATCTGCGGGAGTATTACTAGTGGGATGGAATGAAAAGAGATATTGCTGATTTTATTGTGAAGTGTTTGACATGTCAACAGGTTAAAGAAGAGTGGTAGTTATCGAAAGGGATGCTTCAGCCCTTACCAGTGCCAGAGTGGAAATGGGAAAATATATCCATGGACTTCGTTGTGGGATTGCTGAAGACACCTCGAGGTAATAATGCAATCTGGGTTATTGTTGATCGCTTGAGTAAATCTGCTCATTTCCTTGCTATACGAGATAATTTTTCACTAGATCAACATTATTGTTTTTATACTAAAGAGACAGTCAGGTTACATGGAGTTCCCCTCTCCATTGTATGTGATCGTGATCCCAGGATTACTTCTATCTTTTGGAAAGGCCTTCAATAGTCCTTGGGTAGTGAATTAAATTTTAGTACAGATTTTCATCCTCAATCAGATGGGCAGTCAGAACGAACAATTCAGACTTTGGAAGATATGATACATGCTTGTTCGATGGATTATCAGGGAAGTTGGGACCAACATCATTCTTTTCTTGAGTTTTCTTATAATAACAATTTTCATTCCAGTATACAGATGGATCCATTTGAGGAATTATATGGGAAGCGATGTCGAACTCCCGCTTTCTGGGATGAAGTGGGTGAAAAGAAAATTTATGGGACCAAAATTGGTATAAGAGTTGGAAGAAAAGGTTCAGCTGATACAGAGACACATGAGAACAGCTCAGAGCATGCAGAAGAGTTATGTAGACAATAGAAGGAAGGATCTCTCTTTTGAGGTAGGTGGTCACGTCTTCCTCAATGAATCACCATGGAAAATGTGATGCAATTTGGTAAGAAAAGAAAGTTTAGTCAAAGGTTTATTGGACCATTTGAAATTCTGGAGAGAGTTGGATCAGTTGCATATCTAGAGGCTTTACCTCCGAGTTTATCTCAGGTAGACAATGTTTTTCATGTTTCGATGATGAGAAAGTATATGCTAGATCCATCTCTTGTTTTGAGTCAAGAAGTAGTTCAGCTGGAAGAGAATCTATCTTATAAGGAACAACCGGTCCAAATTCTTGACCACATGGAACAAGTGTTGCGAAATAAGGTGATTCATCAGGTAAAGCTTTTGTGAAAAAACCACATGATCGAAGAGGCAACATGGGAATCTGAAAATGCAATGAGGGATAAATACTCCCACTTATTCGATAAGTAAATAAATTGCGGGGACACAATTTTCTAATGGGGGGAAGGATGTAACATCCCAAGTAAGTAATGAATAATATATATTTTTATCTATTTCTATTTATGAATTAGATAGGGTTTTAGAGGCTTAAAACGAGAATATATCCAATCTTAAGCATGGAATACAATAATATTTGTAAAAGGATGTTTTACTGCCTTTTGGTGGAAAATCTTTATTTTAAATCAAACTTTTGACAATTTTATAAGATCTATTTATTAAAATACACTTATTCTTTATGATTGGGACATTGAAATTTACGTTGGGTAAATTTTTGGTATTTTTCTGACAATGTTCATTTTTTAATGAAGAGTGAAAAATACTGCATTTTACATCAAAACTGCTTTTTCATTTAAATTAATTATATGGTTAGATTATCTTTTTAATTAGTATTAATGTATAATTAGAATATATTTTTACCATTTAATCCAATGGTGGTCATTAGGATTAATTTCACTTTGCAATTGGGCATAAACTAATGGCAAACGTTTCATGGATATTGTTTCAAAAAAAAATCCCGCTATTTGTTTTGACAACGGGAACTATTTTTTAAATTAATTATTTCAATTTCTGTGTTTGGAATTTGGTAAAATGGATTACTTATTTGGAATCAGATGGCCCAAATTATGTAATCAAGGCTCTGTTTTTTGGACATTATGAATAGTAACGACGGTAATTATCTTTAATTATATTGATTAATTAGTAATCGGGTAGTTAAAGATAACAAAATAATATCATAATAATAACAAATAACCCCAAAATGTGTCCTATTACTATTGGTTGTGTCATGTCCGACCATGAGATTCCCTATTCCGAACATGGGGACCCCATGGAATCACTATTGTGTGATAATGAATTTTTATCTTTTTATTTTTAAAGAAAGTTAAATATAACAAAGAATGTATCACCTGAGTAAAAAAAATTAATTTTGTCTACATAAATGATATATTAGACTATAAAGATTAATTGGAAAGCCAAAAATATTTCCCAAATCATAGTATTTTTTTTTATTTTTAGACATTAAATTAATTAAATTACTTATGGCATCATGATGATTCAGTGATTACCTCATTAATAATGGATTTAAATAAAATGAAAAGATAATGTTAAAACTATAACTTAAACTTGTCAAAGACCTACTGGATGAGTATATTTCAAACCATTATCACCTTATCCTCTATATACATCGATGTGGGACCTTTAAAATCCAAAACTCATTTGAAAAGAAAGTAACCTTTTAGAACATTCCAAGAGTGCCCTTCTCTCCTCGTATAAGAGGCCCCCAACTCTACCACCTTACCCACACCTCACAAGCCTTTGTCTTGGCCAACCCCTGCCCATTTTGTCTCTTAACATGCATATCTTACTCCTATAAGCCTCAATTTGGGCAGAGGTCTTCTCAATAAAGCCTTTGAGCTCAAATCAAAGAGAGTTACCCGATTTTAAGGTATTGTCTTCACTACTGTTCTTTTGTTTTATTTTGCTTCTCCAACCCCCTAAAATCATTTTATTCCTTTATTTTGTAACAAAAACAGTATCTTCAATATACTAGGATTTTGTTATGATAAAGATTATATCTACACATACACACACCAACATCTAATGGTTAATGATCATATTGTATCTGTGGATGGAGAATTTCTGCCTCACGAAACGATGATTGTTCAACAATAATATAACACCTTCAAAAGTGGCCATTAAAATGTCACTATATTTATATATGATATATAATATGTTTATTCTTTACTTAAGATTCTGTATTATTCATTTATTGTATACCTTTATGATTTCCATTATGTGTAAACGCGATATTTTCATTTTAGGAAGTGCGAACTACTGCCCCGTCAAAGTGATTTGATTCGTTAATACCATATGTGGTACATATAAAGGATATATTTAATGATATTATATATGATATTATACTGTAATTATAATATACCTTTATATAATTATCATTTCTTTCCATTAAAGTATGTGATAGAAATGAAAGTAGCATTCATGTGTACGTACGACTTACTGTCTCCATGAACCGTGCATTTCATTTCTTATCCCCAAATGTAATGTACTTTTATAAGTACATATATATAATGGATATATATGATGTATGATACATCTAAATGATGAATATAATTCTGGAATTAAAATATAAATATCTCTCATTTAGTTTTAATTCAATTAATATGACATAGAAATGAAAGTAGCGTTCATGCGTACGAACGGCTTACAGTCTCCATGAACGGTGAATTTCATTTATTACCTCTAAATGATTATGTAATATTATAAATGCATGTATATAGTGGATATATATTATATATATGTCATCTACATCATGAATATCATTATTGAGATAATGGATATTTGACTACGTGATCAACTTGTAAATATAAGATGTTCACTTTTGACTCATGTACCAAATATCGACGAAACAACTGTTATTAACTTAAATGATTACAGAATGTTAATAAAATGGTGATAAGTGATATAAAAGGAATAATGAACTTGAAAAAGGTTCTTAAGAAAGTAGAAATTAACTCAAGTTTATTATTCAGGACATTAAAGAATGATCGAGTCAAGTCGGACCCGAGGTAAGGGACATCGCCTCAATCTCATTTCATTGAGGCATATTTTGTTTTATACACAACTTTCTTTTATATGGTGTATAAACCCCTTTGAATTTTACATTTATCCAAAATAAATCTTTTTATACGAAAAATATTACTAAACGACAAAAGGGAATGTTTTTGTCATACGTATGCGGTGACAACGACTTCTCCGCCGCCGTGACCATTATTAGAGTTTCGGCTTCCTCTACAAGCCATACCTTTTTTTAAAATGATAAAATAAATACCATGTTTTACTTTTCATTTATTTTGGTATTGAAAATGGTTTTCATAATGTTTTTATTTTATCAATGTGATGTATTGATATCTTGTGATTGAAATGTGGAAATGTTATGTTTCCTTTATGCATGTTTTATGTGATACGATTATGTTATGGTTCTTGGGAATTATTATGAAGATGGGTGGTTCTGTGATAAAATAAGGGCGGGTGATCCCGATATATCTCTCCAATGCATTGGGTAACGCGAAGGAGTTAAACATTATGGTTTTTCCGAAGAGATTTAGGGAATATACTGTGATGGGTATTCCAAACGTAACCAATAGGGTTACTCCAAATGTAAGAATGTTATGAATGCCTAAAGTTACCTTTATGTCTTATAATTTCTCTGATTCATTCATTATTTAATGAGGTATGATAAAGTGCTTATGTTTTATGAGTAAAGTATGATTTCATTGATTCTTATGTATACATGTACTCATGTTTCCTTTCTATATTTTCAAATCCCTTAATGAGCATTTTATGGTCATCCTAAGTTTTTTAAATGATTTTCACAGGTCAAGGGAAAGGTACATTATGTGATGATAGTTTTAAGAAACTGTTAAGAAAGAATCCATGTTTTATTTTAAATATGTTTCCATTGATGGGAAACATGAATACTATCTTTTATGTAACCACTTTGTTTAAATGTGGAATGTAATGAAAGTTTTATGATCCAATTCTATAAAACAATAAACCTGAAAAGATCATCAATGTGTAATCTTGTAATAAATCAAGATTATGTAAGGGTTAAGCCTGGGTCCTTATATACCAAATACGCAACAACGACTTTCTTTGAAATCTTACGTTGAACTCTAATAATAAAATAATATTATTTTAATTGGTAGTTAACGCCTAGCCGTTGTATACGGTGGAATGAATAGAAATAACTAAAATAGGATTATATATGTTTTTAAAATGTTTTAACATTTATCCAACAAATTATAAAGGCTTAAAATAAGAAAATTATTCAATTTTAAGAAAAAATACTCTAAAATTCAATAAAAGGTTTAATTATGGACTTTTGATGGTGAACCCACTTTAATATAATTTTGGTCACTCTTATACATTATATTGGACC
This sequence comes from Viscum album, assembly GCA_963277665.1. Lineage (NCBI taxonomy): Eukaryota > Viridiplantae > Streptophyta > Magnoliopsida > Santalales > Viscaceae > Viscum > Viscum album. Next base: position 1,721,436,307 of record OY728130.1, read on the forward strand.
AAATAAAATTCTTATTTAGAATTTGGACATCAAAATATAGTTTGTGTAAATTTTTGGTATTTTTCCGATAAAGTTCTTTTTAATGAATAGTGAAAAATGATGTATTTTAATACAAAACCTCTTTTTAATATAATTTATTTACATTATTAGATTATCTTTTTAATTGGGTTTAAAGTACAATTATAATATATTTTTACTATTTATACCAATAGTGGTCATTGGAAATAATTTCACTTTGAAATTGGACTTAAACTAGTGTCAATATTTTGATATATATTGTTTCATAAAAACACGCTATTTGTTCTAATAGTGGGAATTAATTATTAAATTAATTACTAAAACTTATATGTTTTTAATTTTGTAAAATAGGCATCATTTTTGAATTTGGAATATCAAATATATCTTAGGTTGAATTTTTGGTATTTTTCTGAAAAACATCAATTTTTTATTAATAGTAAAACAACTAAGTGGTAGTTAAAAAACAGATTTTTCGTTTAAATAAAATTTTACCACCTTTGTGATTTGAATTTAAAAAATCCGACATACATGGTTGTCATTAGGATGTAAAATGTGCTTCAATGGGATGAAAATAGTTTTTGGTGAATAGTAACTTTTAAGTTTAATTAATCACAATTAAAGGTAATTAGTGTAATTTAAGGTAAAGATAATGTTATAATGATATGATATGACCATGAAAGATGTACTACCCTTATTGGATGAGTCATGGCCAAGCAAGAAAATCCATGGGTCATCTTGGGGACCCCATGAAGACACTTTGGTAGGAAAATGGCATTAATAACTTTTTATTTATAGTAAAAATTAAAATGTCACAAACATGTATTATTTTACTAAAACAATTATTACATGGGGTTATACAAGTAATATTTTTTACAATAAATATTAATTAGAACGATAAAAATATTTCTTATATCATGATTGTTGTTTTATAATTTTTAGTTATTAAATAAATTAATTTATTTATGACACCGTGTTTATGCAGTGATTGCCTCATAAGTGAACGATTAAAATAAAATGAGAAGATAGGGTAAAATATAATTCTTACAAATGTCACAAACCTATTTGATCGGTGGAGTTAGAAACCTTATCACCTTAGACTCGAAATATATTTTTTTGGGACATTTAATATCCGAAAAAGATTTTATAATAAAGTAATATTTTATAACGTTCCAAGAGTGCCGTTCTGCTTCTCTTATAAAAGGCCCCCACCTCTACCACATTACCCACATCTCTCAAGCCATTGGATTGGAAAAACTCTACCCATTTTGTTTCTCTCCACATACCTATCCTCATGCTATATTCCTTCCTTTAGGTGTAATTCTCTTCAATAAACCATTTTGGTTCAAACCATGGGGAGTTACGTGATTTAAAGGTAAAGTCTTCACTAATGTTCTTTTGTTTTATTTTTCTTCTCCAACCCCCTAAACTATTTTTATTCCTTTATTTTGTAACAAAACCAGTATTTTAAATATACAATGATTTTTTATGAGAAATATTCGAGCTACACTCACACACACCTCTGTCTAATGGTTAAAGAACATATTGTTTCTGTAGATGGCGAATTACTGCCTCATGAAATGATGATTGTTCTATATTCTCCTACCACCTCTCATGGTGGCCATTAGGATGGAAATATTTTTATATGATATATATTATAATTATTACCTCTATATGGTTCTGTATTTTATATTTAAAACATACCTTTATTCTTTTCATGTTGCGCAAATGCGATAATTTCATACGAGGAAGTGTGGATTACCGCCCCCTCAAGTGATGTGACTCATTCATGCAATACATGGAATGTATAAAGAATGAGATTAATGAACATATTTGAACTATATAACATATATATTATACTTGAATTATAATATATATCCCTCATTTATTTTTAATTACATTAATAGACAAAGAAATGAAAGTAGCATTCACGCTACGTACGGCCTACCGTCTCCATGAACAGTGCATTTCATTTCTTTTTATCTCCAAATGTCATGGAATAGTATAAAATGAATATGTAATGGAAATATATTATATTAATACTATTATGGAGGTTATTTAATTATAACTACATGGAAAATCATTTTCAAACAAGTTCATTTTTGACTCATGTACCAAACATCGACAAAAACGTCTGATATGAACTCACATTCTTAGCCAATTATTATAACATTATAATATGTGATATGAACTGAATAATAATATTTAAAGGAGGAAATTCAGAATTTATAAATCTAACGATGATTATTATTTAGGAATATAAAGAAACTAACACGACAAGTCAGACTTGAGATAAGGGATCCTACCTCTTTCTTTTTATGTACTCTCTTTTATGTCATTTATTTTAAGCTCATATTTCTTATGGTTGGGATGTTATTTTATATTCCTAATTATTTAATTTTTTTTAATAAAATTAGAGACTCTATTTTATCTCATCAATCCATTTTTGGATGTTTTATGTGGCACCGTTAGGCTGCTTAATTTTCATAAGGGGATTTTCATCTCACTTTTTATTCCTATGAGATTCATGCCACATTTTCCACTATTTCATTTTGTGTGGTATATGTACTACCCATTATTATAATATTTGAATAATATACTCTCATTTATGGGAATTTAAATCTTCATTGTATGACCCTTATTTCATGGGGTGTACGTTTCGAAGGTTGCCCAAATCGGTAAGGGAACCTTTCACATTCCTATTTTATTAAAGACTTATTTTGTTATGTCATTTAAATTACATATTTTTATGTTGGGATATGTTCCTCTATATCCTTATTGAATTAAATTTTATGTCCAAGTGATGAGATACCATTTTTTCTCTCATCAACTAATTTTCTGAATTTTAAGTGACGATGTTAGGTTGTCGATTTTTACCAAGGGAACTTCTTAACTCAATTTTGATTTCTTTGGGTTCAACATGTAGTTATTGAATATGTTATCATTTGAATATTTTTGAATGACCTTTGATTGTTTTACACTTAATATCCACTTATATTGGGTGTATTTATATTTTTCACACATAATTATGAGATTGATTTATCCTTAATTTAAGGATACATTCTTTATAAGGGATTTCATCTCATTTTACATTTCTACTGAGACTTCATTGTTGGTATACACCAATTCACTCTTATATGTTTTATATACTGTCCTTCGGCATATTATATCATCAATCCCTTTATTCTCATGATATTATAAAGTTATGATTAAATTTTAGTCCTTATTTAATTGTATTCAAGTGTCTCTCATTTTGTTAAAATCTCTTTATCTAAAATATCGTTATAAATGTTTTAATGATATATTATTATAAATATTTCTCATTAATATCCATGTTTTCAAAATGGTTTTAAGGATTTATTTATATGGTTATTAATGTTTTAAAATTTTAAAAACATCAAAGTGGTATGTGAATTGGGCTTAAAATTTGGGCCTACGGGCTATGTAATGGGATACAAGCCCACAAGGCCTTCGGGCTATGTAATGGGTTTCCCTATACCTAGTTAAAAGAGGTCTTTGATTTGATTTAATAATAAAAATGAGGCTTCGAACACAACGTTTAAAAAATTTGTAATGTGGGAATGTTATCTTTCCTTTATGTTTAAGTTATGTGCAATGATTATGTTATGGTTCTTGGGAATTGTTTATGAAGACGGGTGGTTTTGTGATAAACTAAGGGTGGGTGAGCCCGATATAGCTCTCCAACGCATTGGGTAACGCAAAGGGGTTAAATGTTAAGGTTTCTCCGAAAAGATTTAGGGAATATAATGTGATGGGTATTCCAAATGTAACCATGAGGGTTAATCCCTATGTAAAAATGTTATGAATGCCTCAAGTTACCTTTATGACTTCTGATTTCTAGGATTTATTCATGATTTGATGAGGTATGTTAAAATGCTTATGTTTTATGAGTAAAGTATGATTTCATACATGGACTAATGTTTTCATTTCGTACTTTTATATCCCTTACTGAGATTTTTAGGCTCATACCATGTTTTTATTAAATGTTTTTCACAGGACATAAAGTTGAATAGGGTCAAGGATGGGATCAAGGAAATGTAATTCTATCTAAAACAAGAACTAGAACTGACTTTTTTGTTCAAGAGATTTTATTTTGTGGAAAAAATGGAAAGTGAGTAGATGTGTTTACTTTGTAATATTTGAGATGTGATAGTTATGTCCTAATTCTCTAAAACTATAATGCTGAAAAGATCATCAATGTGAATTATTCAATTTAATTCCATATTAAGTAATTTTTTATGGCCGGGTCCTTATAGTTGGTATAAATGGTCGTTTTAGACAACATTTGTGATTTGGAATTTTCATTAAACACATTATTAGTCCCTATGTTTTTTATCTTAGTTAAATCCATGTTTAATAGATTTTTCAGATCAAGGAAATGGAAGGAGGAGGATCTCAAAGGACATTCTTATCTCTTCCTAATGACTTTCTTGCAATAACTATCGCAAAGTCATGTTCGGATGATTGTGAAACTTTTTCTAGCATACAACTCACATGAAAGCAGCTGTTTGAGATATCAAACACCTCCACTATACCTCATTATAATTGTGGATCATGGGTTGTATATAGCCAAATCCTATTATCACAATATTCTAATATTTTCAAGAAAGGTAGATATTATAAAGGAATTTTCAAATATTTTACCTTATCATAAGATTTTGAAGCATATTATGATTTTAAAGAATGTTATGAATAAGGAGACACTTTTGAAACCTATTTATGTTTTCTTTTAAAATATAGTATCTCAGATCATACCTATGGTGTTTTAAAAGGACCATTGTTTGAATGTTTCAACTCAAATTCAGTCAGACTATTTTATAGAAATCATGTCTTATCAGATGTCTTGAAAGTATATGCCACACATGATTATATTCCAAAACACTTTTTCTCTGAACGCCCATTTGACCCATGTTATACAAGGTGTATTTTGATGGAGGAAGCAAATGATTTTGAAGGATATCTAAATCATTATTGCAATGCATGGACCATATACCTACATCAACAGGATGACGATGAAACTAAATGGACACCGTGATCATGATATGATGTTTCTCATTTTTTGGAAATCATATTATTTTATCTTATGGTGGTGAAATAAGACATAATGGATTAAGATGTTGAGATCGAAATGAATTTGGATGAAAATGGGAAGTATAAGGATTCCAATGAGGTTAAAACATGTTAGGGTTGTTTTTAGAGTTTAATAAAAAGGACAACCCGTAGGATGGGTGACAACCCGTCGCATATGGTAAGGCCGTAGGAATCAAACCCACAACTGAAGGGCGACAAGGGCGCATCCCCTACCACTGAACTACATGAAGACCCTAGTTAGTACGACTTATTCTTTTTAGTTATATAATTTTATGAATCAAGAATAAGTTGATTTTGGTTTATCTAGGAAAATATTGACCTATCATAAAGGATATATGATTAGGTTAATTACTTTTCAATATGAGACATTAAGAGAAACAGATGTTATTTGGAGATAAATGTTAATTTTACTTTCGAACACTATGTGATTAAATCCTTCAAATATTTTGGTTTCAATAATTATTTGGTTTACTTTTATTAATTTTATGGAAAAATTGTTTATCGAATGGTTTTCTTTGAACTTTGGGTTTTGTTGGACAAATTTTGGAGATTAAGAAAAGATTTTCTTATTATAAAGGATTATCCTTTTTGGGTGTTATCTGATCTCAAACTAACAATTTAGTTTTTGGTTTTTGTCTAAAGACATGGGAAATATATAGTTCTATTTTTTGGATTAATTGATTCTATAGATGTTGATTATAGCGCTCTTAATGTGAACAATTCATCCTAAATACTCGTCTTTTGGATAAAATATGAGTTTGTGTAAGAAATCTAGTAAAAGTTGAAAGTCAACAAGACAAGTAAGTATATTTCCTTATGATTTAGTTAATCTAAAAAATAAATTCCTCAATGAAAAGTAACTTAAAATAAAAATGTTGTATGTTAACTTTTCTCATTGGGGAATCAAATACTATTTAACCCATCACAAGTTTGTGATTTTCTGGTTGTTATCTTTATCCTAAACTTGTTTTCTATCACTCTCCCTCAGAACATGACCCTTTGTTTTTTCTTCCATATCCATGTATTCCTACATGGAATCCTAGTATGGGTTAACTTGGGCGACCTATTTACTTCTCTTTCTTTCTTTTAAAGTTATAGTTTTACCGACTCTTATTCTGATGTGGGACATTCAATGAAGTTTTTGACCCCAATTTTAAAATTGTGAGGATGCAATTCCCAAAAGGTGGAAGAATGTAACACACCATGTAAATAAAGAATATGAAATTTTTTTATTTATTAATATTTTTGAATAAAATATTTATATTACTTTAAAGGGAACGCTATGCTCGATGGCATACCAAATACGCAACAACGAGTTTCTTTGAAATCTTATGTTGCTCTCTAATAATAATATATTATTATTTTAAATGTTAGTTAAACACTAGTCGTTGTATTGGCGGGAATGAATATAAATAACTAAAATATGATTATATATGTTTTTTAAATGTTTTAACATTTGTACAATAAAATATAAAGGCTTAAAATAAGAAAAGAATTCAATTTTAATCATAAATACTCCAAAATACACTAAAATGTCGATTTATCGCTTTTTGATGGCGAACCCTCTTTAATATAGTTTTGGCCACTCTTATATATTCTATTGGACAAAATAAAATTTTTCTTTAGAATCAGGATATCATAATTTACTTTGTGTAAATTTTTGGAATTTTTCCTATAAATTTCTTTTTTAATGAATAGTGAAAAATGTTGTATTTTAATTCAAATCCTCTTTTTAATATAATTTATTGATATGGTTAGATTATATTTTTAATTGGTTTTAAAGTCCAATTATAATATTTTTTTTTACCATTTAATCCAATAGTGTTCATTGGAATTAATTTCACTTTGAAATTGGACTTAATCTGGTGTCAATATTTCGATATATATTGTTTCATAAAAACACGCTATTTGTTCTGACAACAGGAATTAATTATTAAATTAATTAATGAAACTTATATTTTTTGAATTTTGTAAAATAGAAATCACTTTTGAATTTGGAATATCAAATATAGAATATGTTTAATTTTTGGTATTTTTCTGAAAAACGTCAATTTTTTATGAATAGTGAAACCACTAAGTGGTAGTTAAAAAACTACTTTTTCATTTAAATGAAATTTTACAACCTCTGTGATTTGAATTTCAAAAATCAGACATACATGGTAGTCATTAGGGTGTAAAATGTGGTTCAATGGGATGAAAATATTTTTTGGTGAATAGTATCTTTTAAATTTTATTAATCGCGATTAAATGTAATTAGTGTAATTTAAGGTAAAGATAATGTTATAATAATATGAAATGACCATGAAACATGTCCTACCCTAATTTTATGAGTCATGGAAGACCAATATAATCCATGGGACAACTTGGGGAACCCATGAAGCTACTATGGTAGGAATATGACATTAATAACTATTTATTTATAGTAAAAATTAAAATGTCACAAACTTGTATTGTTTTACTAAAACAATTTTTACATAGGGTTATACAAGTAATATTTTTGACAATAAATATTAATTAGAAATCTATAAATATTTCCTACATCATGATATTTGTTTTATAATTTTTAGACATTAAATAAATTAATTTATTTATGACACCGTGATGATGCAGTGATTGCCTCATAAATGAACGATTTGAATAAAATGAGATGATAGGGTGTCATCTAAGTATTAAACATGTCAAAAATCTATTGGATGGGTGGTGTTAGAAACATTATCACCTTAGCCTAGAAATATATCCTTTTTGGGACCTTTAAAATCCAAAAATCATTTTATAATAAAGGAATATTTTATAACATTCCAATAGTTCCCCTCCACTTCTCCTATAAAAGGCCCCCACCTCTACAACCTTACCCACACCTCTCAATCCATTGGCTTTGCAATGATCTACCCATTTTTTCTCTACACATCCCTCTCCTCATCCAAGATTCCTTCCTTTAGGTAGAAAGCTCTTCAAGAAACCATTTTGGTTCAAACCAAGGGTAGATACCCAATTTAAAGGTAAAGCTTTCTCCAATGTTCTTCTGTTTTATTTGGTTTTCCAACCCCATAAACTATTTTTATTTCTTTATTTTGTAAAAAAACCATTATATTAAATATACTAGGATGTTTTATGAGAAATATTCAAGCTAAACATACACACACCTCTGTCTAATGGTTAAAGAACATACTGTTTCTGTGGATGGTGAATTACTGCCTCACGAAACAATGATTGTTCTATCTTCTCCTACCACCTAACATATTGGCCATTATGATGGAAATCTTTTTATATGATATATATTATATTAACTCCCTCTCTATGCTTATGTATTTTATATTTAAAACATACCATTATTCTTGGCATGTTGTGCAAATGCGATAATTTCATACAAGGAAGTGTAGATTACCGCCCCCTCAAGTGATGTGATTCATTAATGAAACACATGGAATGTATAAAGAATGATATTAATGAACATATGTGACCTATATAACGTATATATTATATTGGAATTATAATATATATATCCCTAATTTATTTTAATTTCCATTAATAGGCAATGAAATGAAAGTAGCATTAATCCGTATGTACGACCTACCGTCTCCATGAATGGTGCATTTCATTTATTTTTATCTCCAAATGTTATGGAATCATATAAAATGAATATGTACTGGATATATATATGATATTAATACTATTCTGGAGAATATTTAATCATAAATACATGGACAATCATTTTCAAACAAGTTCATTTTTGACTCATGTACCAAATGTCGACAAAAATGTATGATATGAACTTAGATTATTAACCATTTATTAAAACATTATAATATGTGATATGAAATTAATAATAATATTTAAAGGAGGAACCTCAGAATTTTTAAATTTAACGATGATTATTATTCAGGAATATAATGAAACTAACAAGACAAGTCGGACATGAGATAAGGGATCCTACCTCTCTCTTTCTTTTTAAGTACTCTCATTTATGTCATTTAATTTAAGCTCATCTTTCTTATGTTTGGGGATGTTATTTTATATTCCTCATTATTTAATTTTTATTTTAATATTAGTAGAGACCCTATTTGATCTCATCATTCCATTTTTGGATGTTTTATGTCGCACCGTTACGCTGCCAAATTTTCATAAGGGGATTTTCATCTAACTTTTTATTCCTGTGAGATTTATGCTACATTTGCAACTATTTACATTCGTGTGGTGTATGTACTGACCATTATTTTACTATTTTTTTTAATATACTCTCATTTATGGTCATTTACATCTTCATTGGATGACCCTTCTTTAATGGGGTGTACGTTTCAAAAGTTTCCCAAATCGGTAAGGGAACCTTTCACACTCCTCTTTTTTTAAAGAATTATTTTGTTATGTCTTTTAAATTACATATTTTTATGTTGGGATATCTTCTTCTATATCCATATTTATTTAAATTTTATGTCCATGTTATGAGATACAATTTTTTCTCTCGTCAACTAATTTTATGAATTTTAAAGTGACGTTGTTAGGCTATCGAATTTTACCAAGGGAACTTCTTAACACAATTTCGATTTCCTTAGGTTCATCATGTAGTTATTGAATATGTCACCCTTTGAATCTGTGTGAATGAATGTTGATTGTTTTACACTTGATATCCACTTATATATAGAGTATTTATATTTATCTCACATAATTATTATATTTATTTATCATTAATTTAAGGATACCTTCTTTATAAGGGATTTCATCTCATTTTACATTTCTATTGAGACTTCATTGTTGTTATGCACCAATTCACTCTTATATGGTGTATATACTGTCCTTTGGAATATTATTTCATTAATCCATTTATTTTCATGATATTATAAAGTTCTGATTAAATGTTATTCCTCAATTATTTGTATTCAAGTGTCTCTCATTTTGTTAAAAAATATTTAACTAAAATATCGTTTTAAATGTTTTAATGATTTATTATTATAAATATTTCTCATTAATATCCATGTTTTCAAAATGATTATAAGGATTTAATTATATTGATATTAATGGTTTATAATGTTAAATGATTCAAGGTGGTATGGGGCACTTTGATTAAAAAAATATCTTTGTTAAATGGTCTAAATGGATTTGAAAATAGTTTTTAGAATCGATTCATTATTTCAATATCTTGAAATTTAATATTATTATTGTAATTTGGGAATGTTATATTTACTTTATGATTATGTTATGTGCTATGATTATTTTATGGTTCTTAGGAATTGTTTATGAATACGGGAGGTTCCATGATAAACTATGGGCGGGTGAGCCCGATATAGCTCTCCAATGCATTGGGTAACACGAAGGGGTTAAACATTAAGGTTTCTCCGAAGAGATTTAGGGAATATACTGTGATGGGTAATCCAAATGTTACCATGAGGGTTACTCCCTATGTAAGAATGTTATGACTGCCTCAAGTTACCTTTTTGACTTATGATTTCTATGATTTATTCATGATGTGATGAGGTATGTTAAAATTCTTATTTTTTATGTGTGAAGTATGATTTCATACATAGACTCATGTTTTCATTTTGTACTTTTATATCCCATACTGATCTTTTTATGCTTATCCCAGGTTTTTTTTTGAAATCTTTTTTACAGGACATAAAGTGGAATATGGTCAAGGATGGGATCAAAGATATGTCATGATGTCTAAAATAAGAACTAGAGATGACCCTTTTGATCAAGAGTTTTTATTTTGTGGAAAAAAAATTGAAATTGATTAGATGTGTCTACTTTGTAATCCTTGAGATGTGATAGTTATGTCCTAATTCTCTAAAACTATAAACCTGAAAAGATCCTCAATGTGAATTATTCAATTTAATTCAAGATTAAGTAATGTTTTAAGGTCGGGTCCTTATACATAGAGGCATCTCAAGCCCTCTATTAAACTCTACTCAGGGGTTTTTATGAAGTGGGTCAACTCCGTGACTCGGTCAAGCATCACCCAGATGGTATCATGTCTCCTTGATGTACATGGTTAACCAATAACAATTTGTATCAATATATCTTCCCACATCTTTCTCTGTACCCCTGGAAATGGAAAGAACAACCCACAAAACTGATTGATACAAGTATTAATATTTTTTTCTCAATATGTAAACCCAGATTCAACCCTTTATGTCAACCATAGTGACCTCCTTGACACCCACACACATACCTTAATGCATCTTACCAGTCTAGGTGTCACTGGTACAACTTTGCATCCTTTGAAAATAACTACTTTCTCCCATGCATTTCAAATGTCCATAAAGTGTATTCCACGTAGAAAACTGTTCATGTAACGATTCATAGTCTATTCCATCGAGTTGTGTCTCCCTATCACATTCAAGGGTTCAATGGTAACAACCAATGACTGGAGAAAATATACTTCATACCTGACCACAATGAATAACCACAATGAGTTCAACTACATATATAACTCGACCAGTAATTGTTAAATAGATTCATATTGGGAGCATCTTCTTCTACATTCCTCATCACTGAGTTCACCAAAGTCTAGCCTATGAGATTCCCTATCTCGTAGAAATGAACCTTATGAATCCAAGAAATAAACTCTATGATCCTTTAGTGTAGATGGTCCTCCCGAAGTGGGTCCAGGACCATCAAGAAGTGTCTTGTGTGCTCTTACTCGGATGCCAAGTACATTAATATTCATCAATATAGTTCACTTGGGGTGTAAACCATCACAGAATGCAAACTCTCAACGGGGAGGTAAACTAAGAACATCTTTATGGAAGATTCCTTATACACTTTCATCAATAAGGTACCTGAGGGAATATAACATCCACATCATCGAGGGTCTGACTAGCCAACTGGATAGAGATCGGCTACACTATCCTCCTCCAGAGTGCATTAAGAGAGGATAAGTTTTCCCCTTTTCAAGAAAAGAGAAATCTTGTTCCATCACAATGGAGGAACCATATCCTTTTCAAAATACAGATAATCTATTCATGAACCATGAATTTTTTCCATACCGATAATGATATCATAAGGCCTCAGCACCACTACTGAGAGATCCAAATCACAACTCTCACCTCCATGAGTTTGGTGACACTGTCAGCACCATTGTGTGGTCATTGGGTCTCATTCTGTAAGAGTATCCAAATTTAAGGGTCAATTCAATGGTATATTCAGAACTTCTATGTATCAAAAAAAATTGTAGGAAAGGAATCACTAGTAGAGGTGTCAATCAACACTATAGCTGAAGTAGAAAGCCATATATTTTACCATGAACCATTCCTGGTGTCCTAGAGTCATAAGACTTGACAAAAATTAACTATATCCCCTCCTATCCACTAGCTATCTATGTCTAATATGGACAACCTAGAGATCGTGGTGGTAACACATAAAAATTTCAGCCAACATCTATTACTTCCTTAGCTCTCCTGACACATCCTCCACTTGATCAACCTCTCTACTATTACAGCTTCCTCTTTTTTGGTGGGTATTCCACCACCTCTTTGACTATAGCATGAATGGTGTGGAAATATCACATGAGATTCCCAATTTTATGAAAAACATATAAAATCATTTCCTACTTTGAATTAACATGCCCCTTCCAAAGAGCCCTCTAGTTTTTCATCTTACATTGCACACCTGCAATCGGTTGTTCCTAGTGACCCCACATCATGGATGATAACTGCCTCAGATTCTTGTGACACACATTCGAACCCATAACCACATCACCTAGAACCAAAATAAACTATCCACAATTCATATTGGAAAGCTGCATCCACCCAAACCACTGTAGGTGGGTCTAATAACTGATCCTCAAGTGAAACTATCATATTTTGAAAATAATGTTGAAGAACTACTCTATGATTTTCTTTTAGTAGGGTTTCCTCTTCAAGCATCAGGAAAAACTCATAATACTACTACGGTATCCCTACTAACTGATGTCATGAACACATCATGGGGAAATCTATATATGTTTCAGTTTAAAGAGATTACTAAGTGTGATATCTTAATAAGGACTTGGAAAACACAAACCATTCCTATATGATGCATGTAACATTATTTCCCTCTAATTAGTGTTTTCATGTACCGAGTCAGAAAATAGGTTCCTAGAGTCCTAGTGTATTGATATGTTGGTCGCCACACTAACACTAGAGTCCATGGAAAAAATGCCGTACTCAAAACACGTAACATTATCACCCGAAACAAAAATAACAGACTATCAATTTCAATATAGATTTAACCTCCTCTGATACCACTTAGTCATGACACATAAAATGGGGATTTTTATGTGATAACCCCAAGACTGCCTCCAATTATCCAGGGACAGGTGACTGGAGCTGAGTAGAAATATCCCACAAATGGGATTAATTTTCTTAAGAACCCGTCCACACCAACCAAACTGAAAGTCAGAGGGCTAGATAGTGAAAAAACTATCTATGAAAAATAAATGCATAGCATAAAAACCCAAAAACAGTGTATGATAGAGCGTAAATTAGTAACATACAATCATGCCAGAATACAGGCCCACTAAAATAAATAAAACAGCAGTGCCCGACCCAAGAAACAAAGGTACTAATTTTGAAAGAAAACATTCTGAAAACACCTTAGCTCGTCTGATCTCACGAGGAACGTTATGGTCTTTTTCATGTTCCTGATCCTCATAGGACTCCACCAAATCATAAATCATCTTTATAAGACATGAAAAATAAGGGAAAATATCGTGTTGAGGTGAGTAAAACTATACTCTGGAAGGGACCCAAGAAACCATAATGAAAAAAACCACAATTAAAACACCATTATAAAGGTACAGTTTTCTCAACATAAGAATATGTTATGAAAAAATATAACTAGAACATCCAAGTATACTTGTAAAGGATTACAAGACACAACATCGCATCCAATACCATCGATTTGGTTTCATGAATAGCTCACTCGATTCTTGGAGACACCACTCCTCGAGCTATCTAATAGTTACCATTTACAGAAAGTCTATTGAATGTATCTGAGAGAACATCTATTCTCGATATGTCATGAAGTTTCTCTAAGATTTCTTGTCTCACTAAGACATAAAGACATGATTTCACATCCAATCCTCTATCACATGATTCTGTTTAAGGAATTCTCATCTCAAGAGAACCCACTCCTTGAGCTACCAAGTCATCAAGGACCTTCACTAAGAGTTCCTACTTATTTGGGCCCTACCCAAAGAGAACACACTAAGAAATACCTGATATAAAATGATTCAATCGTAATTCTGAACATCTGATACTACTGAGGGACTCATCCATGATGAGACTCTATGTTTTTCTAGGCCACAATGTTCTTCTCATACACCGGGCCACTAAGGTCCCTTTGTCACTATGTTCTTCTTGACCAATGAGTTCTCATCGTCCCATGATCCACTGAGGTATACTCGTCTACCAGGCTACTAAGTTCTACTCATCTTCCATGCTACTAAGGTTATCACATCTCCCGGTCCACTAAGGTTCTCTCGTCTTCTAGGAGACTGAGTTCCAAACATCTCTCAGGCCATGGAGGTCCACATTTCTATCGGTCCACTGAGGTCTACTCGTCTCTTAGGCCACTAAGGTCGGCTCCTCTCATGGGCCACAGAGGACTACTCATAGCATGATTTATTCTAAGGTTATATAATCCTCAATCTATTGATCTTATCTCAACCTCCCTAAAAACACACATGGTGTATTCCAAAAGGACCTCCCCATCTAAAGGGACCAAATACCAAAAATGTCTCTCAATCAGATGTACGGTTTGGATGTTATGCTTGTTTTATCGAAAAAGGGGTTGGTGGGGTCTCAGTTCGGGTACCACCCAGTGAGACAGAACTGAATCGAACAAGACCGAAGTCCACCGACCTGACCCGCTGAGACTGGATGAGACTAGATAGGATCGGGATCCAGCCCACTAGGCTTGTCTACAAGGCTGTAGGTTCGTCTCGCTGCCATCCAATCACAGAGGCTCTTGCTTGTCCTGCGGTGATGTGTTGCTCTCCTCCAACCCTGGATGCGACAATCATGTCACATCCATCATCATCAAACATATGGGATGACCAGTTTTTATCCATCACATGCCCATGGATTTAGCCGCGAGTCCAGGTCACTAATGCAGCCGAAGCTGCGACCTTATCCACACAGACAACCGCCTTCGTGGCATGTCAGCGCGGCACACTGGTGGGGATTTTCCACTGGCCACTAGACGTGCTCTGGTGGTTCGTTATTTGATCCGAAAGAATTAATGAATCCATGTGGTAATGTCCTTCATCTCAATTGGTTTAAAATCACATTACAACCCACTTTACCAAAAAATTCTCAGATAGCAGTATCCCCCACAGCGCTTCGATCCATTCACCACTTCCATCACCGAACGTCTTTCATGCCACCATGTGGTTGGCTCTTTTATTTTAGATCATTGTGACATGAAACATGCACAAAAAGATCAATTTTTATATATTCCAATAATAATGTGAATATCATGGGGAATAAAGGCACATTATGGAACTTGAGAATTAAACATCGACCATTTTTTCATTCCAACCTCGATCGGATCCCTTATAAGGATAAAGAACAAAAACAAAACAAAAATTGAAACTCCCACAAAATCATCATTCTATCAAGAAACACCTACAAAAGAGATCAGACCTTGGGTCAACCCATTCATTGGATGATACACATTCATCATTTAAATCCAAGAACAATGAAAGACATGATTTAAATAACAACCCCTACCTCAAGGTTGGAACATTCAATGGAAATGATTGTAGTTTCATAGCAGTCACTCTTCATTTCTCGATCATAATCCAATAATTTTTTGTGATTTCTCATTCTTCATTGTTCATATTTTGCCAACGAAAATCGTCCAAAGTTTCAGATCAATCTGGGATCTCTATTAATGATCATGTATTCAGTTAATCCATTAAAAGGATGAAAAGAGTTTTAGTGTTTTCATTACACTGAGTCGCTACATCATTTCACTATTTCATTTATGAAACAAGGTCTCTATTATTATTTTGTTTCAACATATTTATGTTACAACAAAACTCAAATTTTATTAAAATAAACTCCTAATGTTTTTTCTTCAAGTAACTTTATTTTAAAATTACTGAAAAATATATTTTTCCCATTGACCTACGCTAGTCGAGGATAAGTCCTTCATAAAGAGCACATCTCATTTGGATCCTAACAATGGTCTTCTATTTATAATCTGTGTTACCATTTATGAGTAATGTGGATTCCAAAAATAAAATAATTTTTATTTAAATTATTTTATTTACAGTTACATCCCAAAAACCAACTATCACTGCCAACCCACGCTGACTGATGTTACGCTCCGCCTATGGAAAGAATACCCTCAAAGGCTCATCTGTAGTCTCGTATTTTCACTTCCAGTTACCATTAATGATATATAATGACATGCAAAATAAAATAATATTATTTAATTATTATATATATATATATATATATATATTATATTTTTGGCTTTTCTCACTGGATAGTCACTCCAACTAAACATAAGTCACACCTAGGGTAAACCCACTACTCTAAATGCAACGATACCCACTAATTTTTGGATTTAGAAATCCATGTAATATTTATTTTGATTTTTTATGTAATATTTAAACTCACTCTATTAAAAAACATAACATTTTTAGATAAATAATTTTGGACACTCCATGCCTCAGAATCACACATTATCTCAGCGCCTGGTCTCTTAATTTTACCATTAAGGTTCGAAAAATAGAACTGGGAAAATCGGAGTTGTTACAGTATAATTACTCAAGTAATTTCAATTAAAACATCTCACATTGGATTATTATCTGTTACCCAATTATTTGGCTGATTAGGAATCATTTATTTGTAGTCATGATCCACATTACAAAATTTACAACCATATTCACTCTCCATATATTATTAAACATTACCTAAATTTTATTTTACCACACATAGAACATGTTGGGGTATTACTATTCGTTCAATACTTATTTATCTATTTAAACATTAACCACTTAATACTCTTCTCATCAAGAGACACATAAGTCTTAGAAAAATAAATCTCAACATTCTGAACTCAAAATTTTTTTTATAATTAATATTAAATTACCATGGGTCCCATTCTCTTCATGAAGTTTTTTTCAATCAGGTGTACAATATATGAATTTTTTAATGAAGTTATCAAATAGAATTTAGTGTGTACCTGGCCAGTCATGTAAAATTTACTTCATACGTGACTTCTAAAACTTCATCCTTTTTTGATAATTATAAAATTTGTTTCTCTATTTTGACTAAAAAACATGGAGAAAAAATTCTCCAAGAAAATAATCTTAATTATATCAAATTGCATTACATTATGTTAATCCTTCTATTGTATTTGTAAACAATGAAAACCACTAATCGGATTTACCTTCTAAAAAGTAAATATCAAGTGATACCATTTAATGATTTGAACATATAATGAATTCAAATATATTTTACTTAAAATTGATAAATCTTTAGGGTACTGTTAGATGTGTTGTTTCACTGAATTATAGATTGTGTTGTTTTTTCTAATGATCATCTATCAGCATGTTTCTTATATGGAAAACCTAGTTTCTATCTAACAATGATGAGACAACTATTTTTATCCATAATTAATTGATCTATCACTAAAAAACATATTGGTTCAAATTCCAACTACTCGTGGTTTCTGATTTGGATGAATATTTACCTCTTAAAAAATTCCTACTTCAGCATCCATATCACATCAACAGAATCCCAATCTGAATAGATATAGAATAGATGATTCTATTTGGTAATAATAAAAATCTATATAATTACCTTATAACAATAAATAATAATTTTTCAAGGTTATTATATATATATATATATTATCCTAACCTCTAATATTGTTGAAACATTCCCAAAGATACAAACTATTTGGTCCCAATATTAAATAATTTAATGTTCATGAGTATTTAGATTAAATTTCACTTTTTTATTTGTTGAATATATTATAGGTTTATATTTTTAGATAATTAGATGGCAAAAATTACATAACAAACAAACATATGAAATAGTGGAAACATCCACTATGTATACATTTATCCCGCAATATAAAACACTTAAAATAAAACATGTCTTCTTTTTTGAAAAAAAAATATTTTTAATTTACAATTTTATTTCTTCATTGTTCCTAGACATCCTTAATCCTTGGTGAAAATGCTCCAAAACACGGGATGAGAAGAAAGTAACATTATTGTAAATAAAATAAATAAATCCATTAGTCTAGTGAAAAATAATATAACTCATATAATTTTTACCTTTTTAGAATTATTATTTGAGCACATAAATAAATAATATCCATATACGAACAAACTTATTTCTCAATGAAAAAAACTAATTTATATAGAATGAAATATAGAACTACATGCTAATATTCCATGATTATTTCAATAGTAGGGGTCACTCTTGTACCCAAAAAATTTAGACCATTTACTCCACTGGATAAACCACCAAGGTTAATTCCCCCCTTATTTTCATTAAATATAAGGAACATTGCTCAATTCATTAGAGAGTTGTTCATGAATAACCCGTATTGTAATATTTATTTTTATCATGTATCATCATATATAATACTAATGTGACTTATAATGATGAAAAAATTTGAAGCTTCCAAATTTTCATTATAAATCCCCTAAAACTATCCTTAAACTATAAAAAAATATTTAGTTATATTACATAGATGAGAAAAAATATTTTTTTCCTTAGAATAAAATATTAAAATAAAAAATTCATTAAAAATTGATAAAAAAATTTCCATCAAAATTACCAAGGAAAATTGTGATGGAATATAGATAATTAATTACTTTTATGATAGTGTGATAAATTTTTTAAGATGTGTATGTTCAAATAATATTCTTTTTTCTAATTTAAAAATTTACACATTCATAACATGTTGAAAAGAATACTCATTAAACCATTGTAAACTATTAAAATTATAGTAAAAATTTTCATTTAACAAACGTTTATTCATAATTTATAACATTATTGAAACATTTAAATTATTTTTTATGGAGGATAAATATTTTAAAACATTATAAATAATTTTTTAAATTATAATTCTATAAAATGAGATATACTTTGAACCAAATAATAATTAAAGGAAATAAATTTTAATACGTTTTCAAAGACATTAATTTTTATATAATAATGATAAATTCCATCAATAAAGCAGTTTTTACACACACAAAAAATGAAACATGTGGTGAAAATTACAAAATAATCAATGAAACTGAATTGAGACCTAAAATCCCATTTCGTAAACACCATCTAGCTTTATAATTTCTCTAACATTGGAATAATAAAATTATTTGTGTTTTATATTTACTTAATAATTTTTTTTTCATACCAAAATTATAATTAAAATAATTTTTATTTTGTTGATATCTTTTATTTATCTATATATTAAATCGCTCAATTAATGTCGGATGTTTTGGGGTCATTTAGTTTATAACCCCAAAAACCACAACGATGCATTTACCATTCTCGAGGGGTAATATTTACACTCTATAACGAATATTAAACATATTAAATTTTTCATATATTTAAATTATATATAATTTTAAAAACAGTCATTTATGAAAACAATGAAAAATAATCTACATTGGTTAATGTAGATGGTAGTCTCTATTTATGTGTGAGTGATAATTAATTTTTCTAAATGGTGAAAAAACATAAGATAATATTATCCATTCATAAAATAATAAATATGTTAAAAATGTCATATTAATTCATTAATTACATCCTCAAAACCATCTTTATAGTGTGAAAATGAAAATTTTATTATATTTTTCCATGGATGCGTTATTTCGCACATACACATAAATGACATTATAATTTTTCAATGTATGGAAATGTTGTAAAATAGAAGATATGTTATCTTAAAATAAGTATAATTATGTTATAAGTATCATAAATACGATTTTTTCTTTATTTTAACCAACCATTTGAATTACTGATGTAAAATGAAACACATCACTTCATGGAGGTAGTAGTCCACATATACCCACAAGTGATGTTTCTATTTCCCTTAATATGGATAAGTAGAGGATAAATGTTTATAAATGAACAATTATAAATTTAAGGAATAATTTATATACTTATTAATTTATTTTATAATGTTTATGATATGTTTGAAGGAGGTAAAATATGAATTTAAAATTAAATATTCTATTAATAACAACACCTCCTCTTAGGAAAACCTCATTAGGTATATAATTAATTTATTTAGAGAATTTTATTATGATCAAAATAAGAACTCTATGACATGGCTATGGATATTAATAAAATATTTGGGAATTTAATTTCTATGATAATAGGCTCATGAAATTTTAAAAATATATGAGTTTGGGTACCATTTTATGAGAGAGGGAGAGGACACAACTTGAATTTTTCAAAAATAAAATATTAATAATGGATTTCCTAATAAAAGTGTAAAAAACTAGGTTAATTTTAGAATAAAATTTATTATATGGTATAAATATTAACATAAATAATTTTTGTATATGTTCTTATTTCATTTTAATTCTTATCATTTTAGTTTTATCCAATTTAACATGTATTAAATCTTACCATGGTAATAAGAAGTTTTTCAAATGTTACTATACATAATGATCAAAAATGAATGTGCCTTAATTATAAAACAAATTAAATGTTGTTTCTAAATATGGATTCATGTTTTGGAAATTAAATTTATTGATTTATTATTAATTAAAATAAACTAATTATATATTAAGACATATGAAAATGAAATTATAACATTATAAAAACCTGAAAGAAAATATACATTTCCTAGAAATTATTATTTTCCACTGTTCTCCCAATAATAAACTTTTCAGAAAATTTTAAAAAAAATACTGCTTTCATAATTATGATTTTTTTATATAAAAATTTATATCTTTTTTTTAATAACAAATATAAAATTTTAATATTACTCATTTAAATAAAACCATATAATATATGTAATTTAATTTTGTTAGAGTAAAATTATTTCATTTTTGATTAAGAAGAGCTATAATATTCTTATAGTGAATATAACTCTACAAAATCTATTTTTTGGAATATTATAAGGGAATTAAATTTATTTACTATTTACATCACTTGGGTTGTTACATATCATTTTTGTTATTTTATTCTCAGGATGACTTGTTGTTCTAGTGTTCCATTGGTCCCAATACATGATTAATTTTTATTTCATCTTTATATATAATTTGTACGACAGATAACCTTGAGTGATGTGTTGTTATTTGTAAAATAATTTTATTCACCATGGGGCCCACTTAGTAATGGTTTTATTTTTATTTTTCCATAAAACCCACTATATGGGGATATATTTTCCTATGTGTAAGGTTATGTTTTTCGATGTCTTCCTTTTATTTGTTGATTATGGGTTATATATGTATGAATTTCTATTGCACAGAACTATTTCAAATGTGGTTTGACATATTAAATGGTACCTACCCATATAGGAATGGTTTAATATGTGTAATAGGTTGGATATTAATATACACTCCTCAGAAATCTTCCTATGATATCGAAATATATGATTATTTATGGGATCTATATTTTCATGATATATTTTAGCTTTTGTGACCATATTTTTATTAAGATTATCTCTTTATATCACATATTGAATGTGGAATAATATATATTATTTATGTACATGGAACCTTACCTTAAGTGAGGTTTCAATCATGTTTGAGAGGTTTCTTACCAAGATACACTCTTCTTATAGCTTATTGTATGTGAAATATTTCCAATATTTTGGAAAGAAAAATAGTGATTAGGTACCTTGACGATGTTATTATATGCTCACTAGTGTTTATTAATAGGACTCTACCTAGTTTTATATCCATTAATATGACTCCAATTTATATACTACTAAAATTTCTTGAACAAGTTGAGGTTAAGTGTCATGGTGGAAGGGTTGGTATTATGAAACATGACACATTTTCTCATGTGTAAAATTATGTTCTATTTATATGTGGGTGATTATCATGATCATAAAATTAAATACCTATATATATTGAATTGACATATCTTTAATCACTATAGAATTTAGTATATTGTGGTAATATGGAATCCTATTAGGTTATTGGACCCACCCCTACCAAATAACAAGGAATGTGTTTTGATATATGTGTGGGGAAAATCATTTTTCCCATACACATAAGAATCATTCAGATATAGACACATGGTTTATGTATTAAAATTTGCTGAAAAGTAGGATTTTTTAGGGAATATTTTTTGAATATTTCTATAGGACACTATAGTTTTATTTATTGTTTTTGTTACACAAATGTACCATAATTTTTTTCATTGTTATATATATATAATTATTTCTATTATAAATATGATATTTATTCTTCTACACGTATTTATTATTTGTATAATTTAATTGTTTAAAACATTGTATTGTATACTATGGGTTCCATCTTAGATGCCTATTTATGTTTAGAGGCTTTTTAGATATCCATATTAATGAATGTTCATATAGATTTTTGTTAGATTTGAGCATGTCCTTAAGGGTTATTTTATATGGAATAGTCTCCACATGATTATTTTAGGATCTCACTACTTGTTGGAAAACTATAGAATATGGGGGTGGGGGGAAGCCAAATTTATTACAGTGTCACCCCTTAAGAATCATTCAGGTGATCCAATTTGTGGTTTTAAATATATTCCACCCATACATGTGATATATAAACTCAGTGTTAGTTACCAATAAATGTCATATTAAATGTGTGCTTCGAGGGACACAATTTTCTTTACTACTATCCTAGGTCTGTTTCTAGAGGTGTTAGGTAATAATAATTATTAATTAATTACAGGATATTTATATTTTATTACTAAATAATTATATAACATCAATATATTTTGATTTATATCTTTTTATATATACATTAATGTTTTTAACTATTAACTAGAGATATTTCTTAATTAATTCATCCACATTCGTCAAATAAATTATCTATTTATGAATTTTTTAGGAGTTAATTGAAATAAATTCTATTCAATGGGTTATTAATAAATTGGATGATTAATGAATGTCATCTTTTTCATGTGATACAAATATGTCTGGTTTATCATTTTTTGATGGTTGAATTTGATATATACCTATAATGTATTTGTAAAATATTTATGTCTCATGATATAGTTATAGTTTCTTCATGAATATGATTATCGTCATCTATGTATTTAAATTTATATGTGGGCATTATTTTAGTAATTTATTTTCTTAAGTTGTTGCATGAAGCATATTTAAATTATTTTCCCTTATAAATTTATGCATAAAAAAGATTATGTTTAGTAATTTTAAAAATGTTATGGATCAACTATTCTTATATTTATTCTACATTCATGTTCTTCATAGATTAATGTGGTCATATTATGTTCACAAATTTATATTCTATAATACATGTTATATTTTCATGAAAAATATTTTATGTTTTTATATTCCTAGGACATGATATATATTATAATATAATGATTTGTGAAACAAATTTATTATTTCATGAACTTTTAAATCAATTATTTCTCCTATTCTCGTGTTTTATGATATGTTTATAACTTAATGTTCTCCCAAGATCCTAGATATTATTTTTTACTTTTTGAACAATTGATTTCACTTATTTCTTATGATTCCCATTTCCTCAAGAACATAAATGTAGAAATGACTCTAACAATAAATAATAGGTGGATAATTTATGACTGATGTAGAAGATTTATAGATTAATATGTCACTTATTTATCTAATATCTAGATATACAAACACTTTAGTTCATTGATATATATTTTAATATTGGCATGACATGTATTAAAATGTAAAATGTTTTATGTGTTTCTGAGTCATCGAGTTTGGTGTCATAGCATTAATATAATGTTAATTACATAATATATAGGAATTTCGGTCTAGGTTTCTTTAGTTGGTATCTATTGCAACCCAGGTCCCATACCCACAGATCATATGTTGAATACCATAACATTACATTTCCGGTATGATGCTTATAATTGTGACCCAAATATTTTCCCATCAAAACCATTTATCATAAATAGGAAAAAATGGATCACATACATTCTTTAATACATTTTAGGTTTATATTTTTAGAGAATTAGTAAAAACTCTTTCATAAATATTGTTGGTGACTTTTAATGAACATTTTTTCCCATTCTACCAATTTTATCATACTTCGCAATATGTCCTCAACATCATCCTTTTGAAATCCTATAATGAAATAAAAATTTTCAATATTATACCTTAATACCTAGGGAGAAGGAACATAATAAGTGCAATCATGAATACACAGTATAGTTAAATAGAAACATTAGAAATTAAATGTCACCAATTAGGAAAAGAAGTGAAAAAAGGAATAAAATATCATATTAAGTTAGTGAATCATAAATGAACTCATACACATCAATACATAGATCAAATAATATGAAAAGAAGGGAAATGAAAGAGTCATTAGAGTTTATAATCATGAGGCATTTTTTATTATTCAGAATCCTGAGAAACATTATAAACCCATATTATTCACATATAATTTTTTAAAATCTAAACACAATATCATTGAACCCCTATAGAACCCCTAAAAATTGAATAATTTTTATTCCAACATCCAATATTTTTCTATAGTCAATACCCAATATATTGGAGTTCTATCTCATCATTACCATTATTTAACCTATAAAAGGGTTTCCCGATGCTATCAGGACACACCATCATCTATAATGTCCATTAACTGACTAATTAATAAATAACATAGAGAATTAATTTCATTATAAATAATTAAAAAACACTATTCTTATCGAACATGATTTACCCATGGGAAGTAAATGGGTTTTATAATAAACTCATTAATATAAAGGTAACTTGAGGAAAATATATTTGTTCCATAACAATCTCATTGAAATAAGGTTATCATGTGTAAATGAAATGGGTTCAATAAAAAACATTTTGAGACATTGTTAACCCATGTAAATTAAATGTATTCTATAACAATTTCTTTGAAACATTTTTTACCCTTATAGAATAAATGGGATCCACAACAATATCTTTCAAACATGGTTAACATATGGAAAATAAATGGGTTCCATAACAATCTATTCAAACAATATAAATACATATATATATAAAAGACGATGATGGTATCAATATAAAATATAACCAATGCATGATAAGTATAAAAAAATTACATTAATGAATATAAATTCCTTTAAGAGTAGTTTGAGGAAAATAACATTCTTATTTTGAAAGAAACTAATAAAACAAAAATCATTTTGAAGAAAAATCATTGAAAATAACATTGAAAACTAATAAGGGAATCATCAAAAAATTATTTAAATTTTTTCAAAATATATAATAATGTAAAAGTAAATAATTTCTCTTCAAAATTATATTAATAGATCATTTAAAATACGTTCAAGAACATATTTTTATAAACCCTTGTTTTTAAATTCCAAATATTTCCCACCGAAGAGAGAAATGGTGTATGAATTTATTAATAACAGTTTCTCAAAAAAAAAAGTACACAAGAGTTAAAAATGTTAAAATTACATAAAATATTCCTTAATGACCACAATATAATATATTTTTTTAAATTATTATATTTCCATGTGCACAACTTAATCGTACACAACTAAGATAAACAATTACATTTGGTAAAAGACTCTTACCACAATGGTAAAATTGAATCATAATTCCTATGAACGAATAAGATAAAATTAAACTTATAATATCATTATAATATGGATATTAATGATATAAAATTCAAAATGTGTTATATATATACATCATGACAAAATATAGGTGTATAATATAAAAACAGTTTCTAAGAAGGAAAAAATGTGATAACAATCTATTATCACTTTGGTAACGTTTTACCTGTAATCACCATGACAGATATATCCCTAAATGGATAATTAAATAAAAATAAATTGAATTATAATAATCATAAATAATATTAATCGGTATTATATAAACCACACTACAAAAATAAGTTTTTATTAAGACATGCATCTTAGATAAACAAAAGTTAAATGAGAAAAACACTTACAACATGAGTAACTATTGAATCATGAGATTAGTGAAAAAATAACATCAATTAAAACATTTAATATTGTGAAATAAGTTAAATTCATTATATTACATGTAATAGGGTATTATATACATAACATATCATAATTGAATGGTTAATACGGAATAAGTCACAAAAAAAGTGATAATAGAAATCCACTTGCTACATGAGTAACTTTTTAATCATGAGAACATTGAAATAATAAAAAAAATTAAATTATTTAACATCAAAATATAAATTATAATCATGATATTTTATGTCATATGGAAGCATATAAACAACACAATAGAAAAAATTAGTGAATACGGAATAATTCTTGCAGAAATAAAAGTTAGACGATAAATCTAGTTACAATGTGTTTGGTTCTACAAAAATGTTCTATATCTTACAGAAAAATAAACCCATGTTAATTAATTATTTTCCTGAAAAAAAATTCAGTTTTATTATTAATCTTATTTTAATTATAAAAATTTTTCTATATAATGACACAATATATTAAATTTACATCGAATGTGTTGAAGATTTTTGGCATATTTGTCCTAATCGATTTTGACAGGATGACTACGGTCAAAGGGATCAGTAGTTATTTATCATAAGAATTATAATAATTACATATTTATCATATTTATTCATCAATTATTTATTTAAAATCAGTCACTTAATATATTTATGAGAAATTAAATAATGTTACGATTATGGATTCTGTATGTCGTATGAAAGCATGAGTAACTTTTCCATTTTTCATTGAACATTATAGACATAATGTATTTAATATTTTAATAATTAATAATTATCATTGTATAATAAATAAAATGTTATTCTATTATAAATACTTATATATATAAATATTTATAAGTAAAAAGAATCACATCGCATCGAGGAGGCGGTATTCAACACATCCACGGACAATGTTATCACTTTTTCTATGTGTGACAAGGTAAAAAGATGATGACATATTAAATTTAATAAATATAATTATTTCATGAATATATTTTTTATTTATTTTCTATATCATATTTTAATTAAACACTTTTTAATATATTCTAGGTAAAGTACGAATGACTCATATATCGTTGAGGAGGTTGTAGTCTACAAGACCACAAACGATGTTATTATATTCCCAAGAAAATGAAATCAAGAAGGTTTGTGTTATATAATAATTCAATAATAATAAATAAATCACCAATTATATATATATATATAATATAAATATATAATTTAAATCAATATTACTAACTTTGAGAGATGGTGATGGAGGAATGAATGACATCGGTTCACGAGACGGTAGTCCGTCGTACAAGCGAACAATGATTATGTATCCCATTTGATTGAAGCCGGTGAAGTTGAATATATTTACCACAAAATAATAATTTACAAATATATTAATTTAACTAATAATGTTATATAATCATTATATACAAATAATTTAAGGGTAGGAGGAATAAATAAAGCCAAAGTGCGTGTTGAATAATGTTAACACATGTTCAGGGAAACTCTTATTTGATTTCACCAATGGAATTACTATGTTTTAATTATGGATTGATTTAGTATTCTACGATGAGATTAATGATTTTATTAGATAATTTGTCTGGATTTTGGATGATTATAAAAATCTTGAGTGGTGTGAGAAAGTGGAGAATATGAGTGGCTTTTCATAGTGCAGGAGTAGTGGTACTCGTGTAAATATAAAAAATGTACACACTATTGGGAGGTATCCCTTACATATTGTGCCTCCAATAATTAAAAAATTTAATCTTAAGAGTAAATATGGTACACTAGTTTACATAAATAGGCTTTGTACATGTTTTTGGGTCACTTTCCCAATAACATAAAAGTTTAACCACTACGTAAAATCGTTTTTACCTTAATTGTTTTAATTAATTTTAATTTCATTCAATAATATTTTTGGTAAAATAAATTTTTTTAAGTAAATATAAATTAAAAATAATTCTGATTATAAAAATAGAATCAATTTTTACAAATTTAAATAATAAATATTTATATTTAAATTTAAAATAAGTCTCACTGATGGAAAAACTAAGGGGTATTTAAACGGAAAAAGATAAAAAGTTAATAATGCTTTTATAAAACATTCAAATGTTAAAATTATTAAAAATGAATAAGTTGGATTTATTAATCTATAATTTTTCTAACCATGCTTTATAAATAGTTGAAAATATAATTTAACACTATTAATTATTTAGACGAAAATGTAGAATTCATTTAAAATATAGTAATTTTCACTATTCATCAAAAAATAAAATTTCTCAGAAAAATAACAAAAAATCACTCTATGATAATTTTAGGTCTGTATATAAAATAATAAGGTTATTTTTTTTAAATTAAATTTATAAAGGTGTCAAAATTTAGTTTTTAAAAAATTCATTTTTTTGAAGGCTCCAAAACCACCTTTTAGAAAAATATAACGTTTACTCATAAAATTGGATTTGGGTATATATTATAACAAAAAAAATATTTGATGAACTTAATAAAATTTTATTGAATTTATAAAATATAATATTCATTAATATAATTCACTAATAGTGATTAATTTAATTTAGAAAGATAAAATGACTTAGTTGGAATAAAAAAATTTTGTACGAAAACCTCATCCTTTATATTAAATTTGTTTTTTATTTTCCTTTCTGATTAATTAGAAACCCAAGTATTCATTAAATAAACATGTGTAAAAAATATATTCATAATTTAGTTATTTGTATTTATTCTAACCATTCTAATATCTAAGTGAAAACTATCATATAAAATAATAATGTTAACAATATATTGTTGTCTAGTAAGACATTAACATCCGTGTAAGACAAGATATCGAATAAACTCAATGTCATATTCAACAGTATATAATCATTTTTTTCTCATAAATTTAAATATAAATTTATTCATTATGTGTAAAAATATATATCAAATAATTTAAATTAAATTGGAATATCATATTTCTTAAAATATCAGGATGTTAAATCCTACAGCCTTAAAATGAATTTCAACCTTGAAATAGTTATTTGTTATCAAAGGATTAAAAGTTTTAAAATTAATTTATTGAAATGCACATCATAAAAATTATATTGAGAAAACATACATTAAAAATAAATTTTGGGAGACATAAAGGTAAACTAAAAATACGCAAAACATGGATTCCAAATACGCATAACATTGATGGGAAATTAAAATATATAATTGTAAGAGAAGAATAATTCTCAAGGAACAATATATAGTTATAGAGAATATATTAAATAATAAGTAAAAAATAACTACTATAAAATCCAAATAGTTTTGGAGAAGGTCCTTTATATCATCTAAAAATTTGATAATAGGATAATATTTTAATTTATGATACCTTTTACTAAAGTTGAAGGATTTCATTCACTATACATAAAGAAATATAATTACATGACAATTTACTTTTGTCTTTTATTCAATTTACACCAAAATTGTATCATTTTATATAGATTATTATTATTTAATATTAATTTTCTTATGACCAAAACCTAAAAATCTACTTTTAATGACCACATAACCATAAAAATGATATTCATGTTATTCTGTCTAGCTTTAGACATTAACCAAAACTAAAATCGTGAGAACATGGAAAAATAATTCCCAAAATTAATTAACATTAATATGATAAATCAATCTAATAAATTACATATTATCTATCAAAGTTCTATCCAAATAATTTTAATAGAAAAATTATACATATAATAAGTAAAAGATTTCTAAACTGTGTTCAAACCCCAGGGATTATAATGATTTGATCAAATATTATTCCAACATAAGTCAAATTTTATTCGTAAAAAATTAACATATGATTCAAAAATAAACATAATATTTACCTATAAAAAATTTCAAGCTAACCACGACATCATGTCGTCCATTGGAAGTGTGTGAAACCCTTATCATCCTTAGATCATGGATTCAAGCCCTAATAAAAAACTGGATGTGATGGGTTGTCACATAGAATATTGGTTGTCCAATGTTTTCCCTTCTAACCTGAAAAATAAATGGTCCCTAAAATAATTCATTTTAATTTAGTGTCTTACAAATACCTCATCCCAATGAAATATCTCCAAAAAACCATTAATAACCTGAAACATTTTACTACTTAAAAACAAAAAATTTGGTGTTTTATGACATTGAACATATGATAATCCTTAATCTTATAGAACTATGATGGTATCCATAAAAAATAATATTACCTAAAATGAAAACATCATAATCTCCAATTTTATGTAAACCTCCCTTTAATACCAACTATAACAGCCCAGGACCCGCACTCCCAAATCCAATGTTGAAATCCAAAACATTCCATTTCCAGATATGATTCTGATATTAAAACATTATTTCTTTCTTTTAATCCCATAAATCAACTAAATTATAACATGGATAAATTAAATTTTAGAGGATCTTTTATGTTTGGTTTTTTATACAATTATGAAAAACTCCTAAAAATAATTTACATGAATTAAAATAAAGATTTATCCCATTTAACATATATTTTACAATTTCACAATAGGATATTAAAATAATGATTGTGAGTTAATTAATAGACATGAATCATCAATCATCATTTTTTCAAACACATAGAAAATGAAACACAATAAGGGTTATCTCAATTGATAATTAATTGTAATCCTAAGAATTAACAATTTATATTCATCAATTAGAATAAGAATTTTATAAGGTTAGGATAAAAAAATTTCATTGCATGGGTGAATCATAAAGTAACTCATATATATCAACTCTAGGATCACTAAATATGAAAACATAGAAAATGTATGATTCATAATAATTAAAAATCATGGTTAATGTGATTCAAAACATGATGATGAGAATCATTATAAACCCATAGAAATACTAGATAAAATATTTTGAAATCTTAGAACATCATCTCATTGAGAACTTATAGAACCGTTATAAAACCCTTGAAAATTGTAGTAACCATACATCTAAATTCTATTGTAACTATATAGAAAACATAATCTATACCTAATGCATTAGATCCCAATCTGTGTGCACCCATGATATAAGCTATAATAGTATCACTCAACACTATCATTGAGTAACTTTTATTT
Organism: Viscum album; assembly: GCA_963277665.1. NCBI lineage: Eukaryota > Viridiplantae > Streptophyta > Magnoliopsida > Santalales > Viscaceae > Viscum > Viscum album. Next base: position 1,721,467,609 of record OY728130.1, read on the forward strand.
ATAATGTGAAAGAACTAAATAATGAATCCAGAAAATAGAAAATTAATTACATAACAACTCATTTAAATCTGAACTAATATTTTTGGATCATGATTAACCTAGAAAAACTAAATGGATTCTATAAAAAATACTTTGAAACAAGGATATATCATTGAAGGAAACTGTTTCTATTACAATGTATTTGAAATATTCTTAACACATTAAAAAGAAATTGGATAAAAAAATAATATCATTGAAACATCGTTAACCCTTGGAATATAAATTGGGTTCACAATTATATATTTTAAAATTGACTTACCCATGGAAAAAATATCTTCTATAATAATCTCTTTGTAACATTGTTTACATATGGAAATGAAAGGATATCCAAATCAATCACATGAAAAAAGATTAATCCATCTTGATAAAGTATAATGATGATATAAATACCAAATTATCAAAATGAGGACAAACAACAATACATTTTTTTACATTAATTAAGGTTAATTCCACATTAACGGTTTTGAGGAAAATTCAATTTTTATTTTGCTCAAAAATATTAATAACTAAAATATTTTGAAATCATTTTTCTTTGAAAATACCTATGAGAACCTATTAAAGAAGGATTAAAAATATTTTAGATCACTTTTTAAAATAGTTTCATATTTTAAAAATCCTTTCTCATGTAAATGATAATAAAATATAATTTAATTTTTTTTTCATTATTTAAACACATTATTTTGAGAGAAAATTTTTTTCATACTAAATAAAGAAATAAAATAATATTTTTATTAAAAAAATCTTTAAAATAAATAACTAAAAAATAGTGTAAAATTGATAAATTATATGATGTTTTCATGAATAATTATAAGAGAAGATATTTCATGACTATTATAATATTTCATCATTGAATAATTAATTATACATAATCCCAAAAAATGATGATAATTCAAAAAAAACTCTAACTGTAAAGCCCTAACCCATGTTACCGAAAGTCAGGGCATTATTACATAACATTGGAATTATCACAAATTATCATGTCTCAAATGATTGGTTAGATTATTATCCTTGTAAGTACTAGATACATTCATATGTTTTACATCACAGAATCTAATGAAAAACTAAAACAACATTGTCTCCATACACAACACTCATATCCCTTAAACTACCCTTACATGTCAGTCATAATATACTTCATCGCATCGTGGAAAAAATAAAACATAGAGAGGGTTGATCTCAGATTCTCAGTAAGGATAAAAATACAGCAGAACCTTTCATAAATAAGAATAAACATTTAAGGTAATGTGTAAGACTAAAACAAAGGCCATTTAAACTTGAAATTCATCATTATAAAGAAAATATAAATCAAAATAATTCCATTTACTTACTCACATGGATATTTTTCTAGTCGAATAATCACATGAAATATCAATACCCAATTTCATAATGATGTAATGTATAATGCATGGCTTCATAACTACATAGTCAAGGCCTTGTTCCAAGACTATAAATTATATTTTGTCAAGTCCTTATGGCAAGACACTAGTTTGACTTATGAGACCTATCGATGCATCATGAAGTTATATCAGGCTCAAGAATTAACTAACTCAATCCAATGAATTCCTCACATAAAAACGGTTTAATAATAAAAAAACATTCATATTAAAACTATCATACTAAATGTCAATACATTATATATAAACCATAAATAGTAAAAAATAACACATCCATAGTAAAAACATGTCAAAAAACATTCAATACAATGTGGATGATTTGTATCATAAAAAATCAACTTCAAACATGTTTAAAATCTATCAAAGGATACTGACAAAAATTAAATGAAAACTATTTTAATGAATAAACTCTTTATATTTTGAAACCATTTTAAATAAAACATTTATTTTGTAAATATTTTTATAATCTTCTAATGGAAGCAACAAAGGTGTTATAATGGAGAAAAAGAGCTGCACCCGCCATATAAGTTAAAAAAACAATTTTTCCCTAATTTTGTCGAAAAAGTCGTCAAGTACATTATTTGGAAGAGGATGGAATGATTCCTTTATAAAAACCTTATAGAAATTAAATCAAGGGTTTGAATTACTTAAAACCATAGGATGATAAATAGTCAAAATGTATTGAAATACATTTTAATAAACATGGATGTGGATGATAAAGAGGTCCCAGTAGATAATGAATTGATTGTAGAATTAGCCTTTAACATGTACTTTTACTTGGACAATGGTATGTTACCCTTCTATATACCAGTTAAAACACCGTTATTAAATTATATATGAACTATATACCGAAATATTATATAATATATGAGCTTCTAATATTTCCATGTAAAAAATATTTTAGTATTATAGTCATTTCAGGTGTTAACAGGTTTGTTTTCCATTATATATTTTTTTATGTAAGCCTTGTTTTCTATCGTAATGCTATATTTGATTCATATCTAAAATTATATTATGTTCGTTATACATTATTTTTATTCATAAAATTAAAATTATTCTTGAATGGTTATGATGGGGAAATAAATCTCACCGCGTTCGTTGTGATGGAAATCCGTACGTACGCATGAGCGACAATATCATTGATTTGATATTTAAAATCTATGTAAATATATGTTATATAATATATATATAATCATTAAAATGTTATATTTATTATTTGCATCAATTATACATCATTATTATACCCATCCAAATAATAATGTATTGAATAACAACTACACAACGGCGTGGAGACGGTAAGACATACGTACGCACGTATGATGACATGTCATTCATAGGATGGATAGAATAATGAATTTGTTGGTAAAATTTTTATAATAACATCAATGAATTTAAATTATACTAGAGTAATTATTTTAGAATGGAAACAACAAAGAAAGAGGAAGTTGAAAAAGAAAAGATCACGAAAGAGGTGATTAAATATTTACCACATCATTGGGTGATTACTTTTGAGTTGATCAAAAGGGCTCCCTAGGATGGCTTTATGATCAATATAATGCCACTAGTTTGAAGTGATGAAATATAGGAGGAGATTTGGGAAGGTTTTTGCCTATCCAAATGGCTATGGAGGGTTGAATTTTGGGAGATGGGGAAGTTCTCTTTTATCAGAGAGGTGAGGGTAACCTTAGGCAAAATATTGAAATATTTATTTATAATAAAATAATTTTCGTTTTATAATGGCATAAAAATAATTTATGTCAAGGATATGGTGGGTATGGGTCGAAACCACTCAACCAATAGGTTTTAGATATGTTTTGGTCAGTATATTAACCTTATCTTTTAGATTTAACTCTTAGTTAAATAGTTTATATTTTTTCTATGTATTCTTGTATTATTATAATAATTGGATAATAAACTAGCTATAAAATTCAATATAAACTCATGTGGTTAATTATTGATATACCTATTATTATATAATTCATTTTTCCAACCCTTAATTTTTTATGAATATAATGTCAATTAATAATATAATATTTGTTTTAAAAACACTTTTATGTCAATTTTGACAGTATTTGGTTTTGTTTGTTAAAGTCATAACATCATGATTACGTCAAACAAAATTAATTTAATCAATAATAACATTTAATATTAAACAAGAAATATTTTATTTCATCAAAATTTTCAAATTATATTTATTTGGATATTTATAATATCAATTATTTTAATTTCTCATTAATAAGGTAATTAATGCCTAATTAATGTATCATAAATTAAGTTAATTATTCAAAGTCTATAAATTATATAAAAAATAAATTATTTATGAAATAATATTATCTTTATAAGGAATATATATAGTCCAATTTATCATATGTATAACAGTATATTAAAAAAAATTAGTTATGAAAACATGAATTTAACATTTTTAACCCTTCATTAAATTAAATATTAATAAATTTCCTAATCTAATCCATGTGGACAAAAAGGATCATATTTTATTCCTAATTTTGTTTTTGGTATAATTAAACTTATCTAATAGAATTATGACATGTTTTAGGATAATTATAATACCATTTTTACCTTTAATCACAATATTTACTTTTAACCGTGGTAAATAAAATACAAAAAGTTACTATTCACCAAATATTTTTTTCATCTTATTGAACCACATTTTACTTACTAATGTTATCCATGTCTTTTGGATTTTTGTAATTCAATTTAGAGAAGCTGTAAAATTATTTATTATGCATATTTAAAAATGCTCATATGAGGTGAGAAAAAGACGGTAAAAAGTTCATTAAAATTATATATATCTAAACTTCTTATAAAATGAATCAAATGAATTACATTGAACTTATATTGGTATTATATATCTATTTTGGCCTAAAAATTTTTAAATAAAATATACAATTATTTATATAAAAAGTAGGTTTTAAACCATAACCTAGTGTTTTTTTTATTCATCAAAAAATTGAATAGTTTCAGAAAAATATCAAAAATTCATCCTAAGATAATTTTGTAATAATGAATCCAAAAAAGAAGTCCATTTTGAATGCAAAAATTTATTAAATTTAATAAATTGGCAATTACTATTCATAATTTCTAGTATGATTGGTTGTGGTGTGTTCGAACTCAATGTTGCGTACAAAAAAAGCTGTTGTATTATTCAAAGAGAAGCATACTGTGGAAGGTTGGGGTGTTACATTCTTCCCTCCTTCAAATAATTTCATCCTCAAAATATCTAGAATACTATGGTATAAAAAGACTCAGGTGGTTTTTCATCATAATTTCCTTAGGTTCACATGTCTCCTCTTCCATATTATGGTTTCTCCCTTGAACTTTTACCAGAAGAGTTGTTTGGTTTCTCAAATCTTGTTCTCTGGTATCCAGAATCATGACAGGATCCTCACAATAAGACAAATCAGTTTCTAGTTCTATTTCTTCATAGGTGAGTACATGCATTGTTTCGAGCATTCATTTTCTCAACACCGATATGTGGAACACGTCATAAACTTTTCTGAGACTTGGTGGCACTTACAAACAGTAAGCTATATCCCCAATTCATTCTAGACTCTTGAAAGGTCTGATGTACCTGGAGCATAATTTACCCTCATTACTGAATCATATAACTCACTTCCTTGAGGTTACCTTAATGAAAACATGATTTCCTACCTAAAATTTTAAATCCTTCATGGGTTTAATGACATTGCTCGTTTTCCTAATTTGAGGTTCATTTATGTGGGTTTTTAATAACCTTCACTTTTTCTATCATTTCCTCAACAAGTTCTGGGGACACGAGTTATCTTTCACTAACATCATCCAAACAAGTTGGTGTGGAACATCTCTTTCTATATAATGCGTCATATGGTGCCATCTGAATACTTAAATGGAAGCTATTATTATAAGAAAATTCTACCATAGGTAAATATTTATCCCACATACGTTGAATGTAATGTGGGAAAGATCTCAACGTGTCTTCTAAGGATTAAATAGTCTGTTATGATTGTGCATCGGTTTGAGGGTGGTAGTTTGTGCTCAAACGAAGTTCTCTATCCAAGGCCTTCTGAATACTTTTCAAGAATCCTAATGTTAAATGGGGATCACGGTTAGAGAAAATATATAGGGGTACTCCATGAAGTCTAATAACATCATTAATATATATTATTTCTAGACGTTCAAGTGGTAAATATTCTCATATATCAAGAAAATATGATGACTTAGTAAGAAGATCAACAGTGACCAATTTTTCATCATTCCTTATAGGATTATTTGGTATTCCCATGACAGAGTCCATTGTAATATCATCCCATTTCTACTCAGGTATGGGAATAGGTTTCTTGACTCCTCTAGGATGCTGTCTTCCAGCTTTCACTTGTTGGAAAACCATATATCTCTAAAAAAATCAGCAATCTCTCTCCCCATGTTGTCCCAAAAAAAATGTTCCTTAAAATCTCTATACATATTAGTGCTACCAGAGTGTATAGAACAATTAGCGCTATTAACATCATCCAACACTTCCCTTTTCAGATCAGGTATATCGGGAAAACATAGTCTCTTCCCTAATTTCAAAATCCCATATTTATTTACGAATTCAACAAATCTCCCATCATTCACAGATTAATTTTCGTTCGAAATTCGTCATCATCAGTCTGAGAACATTCGATTCTTTCTAGTAAATATGATATGGAAACCATTTAAAAAATCATTTATGTTCCACCATCCATGGTTATTCCCATATCCATCATTACTCGATCCATGTATATAAGATCCTTTTCAACTCTCATCATGTTCAAAACTCCATGATCCTTTTTTCTCAAAGCATATGACACATTAGTTTCCATCCCTGGGTGGTAATGTATAGTGAAATTATAATCCTTGAGATGTTCAAGACATCACATTTTCCAAATGTTGAATTATTTTTTAGATAAAATATACATCAAATTCTTGTGATCAGTATAAATCTCACATTTTTTCACCATATAGATAATGTCTCCATATCTTCATAGAAAATATTACAGCTGCTAACTCATGATAATGTGTTGGATAGTTTTTTTCAGGAATTTTTAGCTATCATGATGCATAAGAAATAACTCTATCATCTACATAAGGACACAACCAAGTCCATTCTTTGAAGCATCACAATAAAAAACAAACCCATCATTCCTCGGTGGTAGAGTCAAGATAGGAGCATTAACTAATAATATCTTCAGTTCTTCAAAAACATTCTTCACAATCATTTGTCAAAAACATTAACCCCTTTACATCTAAGTTTGGTTAATGGGTTAGCCAATACGGAAAAAATTCTGGACGAATTACTAATAATAATATCCTAAACCAATAAAACTGTGTACCTTGGTTATACTCATTTCTATTGGCCATTATTGGATTGCCTTGGTTATTGAAGGATCAACAGAGATTAAATCCTTAGAGATATTATTTCCAAGAAAAGAAATCTCCTGAAGCCAAAATTCACACTTTCCAAACATTCAATATAATTAATTTCATATAAGAGTCTTTAGGATAATTCACAAGTGATATCCATGATCTTCAACTTTTGGAGTATAACAAGATATAACCAATAAATACTACTACAAATTCATCAAGATAACCCTTTAAAACTTTTTCATTAGATAATGAAAACATATGGTGCATTAGTAAACCCAAAATACATTTTTGTAAACTCATAATGCCCATAACTAGTTTGAAATGCTGTCTTTGGAATGTCTTCCTTCTTCACACACAACTGATGATATTCAGATCATTGGTCAACCTTAAAAAAATATTGATCTCCATGAATTTGGTCAAATAAATCATCAATGCGAGGTAGGGGATACATGTTCTTTATTTTTATAGCATTGATCTCCAGGTATTCAATGCAAAACAACATATATCCATCATTCTTCTTAACAAAAAGAACAGGGTATCCCCATGGAGAAACACAAGGGCTAATAAATATTTTATTAATCAACTCCTCGATCTGTTTCCTTAGCTCCACTAATTCCAAAGAGTCCAATTTAAATGGGGTATTCGATATTGTCCTTGAATGAAGAATTAAATCAATGGAAAACTCAATTTATTGTTCGAGAGGATGTTCAGGAAAATCATTTGGAAACACATCAACATATTCTTGAACAATAGGTACAACCTATCTTTGAGCATTACTTTCTTCACCCATAGCTATTTCATTCTCTTCCTCTCCAATAATTGAATTTAGTAGAGCTAAAAGGGTGGATATAGATAAGAATTCGATGGTGAAATTTATGCTATAATGATAAGGTGTTCTTTATCATCATCATAAAAAATTGAAACCTTTTTATTCTGACAATAATTATTCCCAACATGGTCTGAAAGTAAATCCATAACTACTATTATAAAAAATTCAATCATGGGTATGACGACGAGATCAGCAGATAAATAACAATTATAAGCCTTAATGGTAAATGAATGACAAAACATTGTTATAGTGATACTTCCCTTAAGAGTTTTGACATACAACTCTCTTGTTAAATCAAATTAGAAATATCTAATTTTATTAGAAAACTTTGAAGATATGAAGCAATTAGATGATCCAGAATCAAAAAAATCATTGTATAAACTTGATGAACCCATTTAACTACTTACCACCACATCTTTTGGAGCTTTAGCCTCATCAGTAGTGATCGCAAAAGCATGGCCTAGATCCCTTAGAATTTTCTATGGTATATTTTCCTGGCTATTATAACATTCATTTTTATAATTCCCCCTTTCTATACAATTTTAAAATTCAACATTAATAGCCTCTTCCTTCCCCTTTCAATCATGATCCTTCTGGCCTTTATCACCACACATGTAAAAGACTCACATTCCTTTCAGGAAAGTACTGAGGAGTTTCTTCCCACATCTACATCATGATGGATATTCAACTTTTCCCATGTACCCCTTATTTCAATTTCTAGAGTGTTCAATAGATCTATTCTTATCTTCTTTTTCTTTTAAATTCATAGGATATAGAGAATTCATTTTCTGTCTTGATCGCACATGAGACTATATCCTTGTACAACGAGATGGATTGTGAGACTAATGATCGATGGAAAATGGTTTAAACCCATAAAATAATCGATCAATCATACTCCTTGGGATACATATATAATCTGTTTCATGATTTTCTAACCATGTAAATTCATCCTCATACTTTTTGACATTCCCATCCTCCTTCTACCTTAGATTTTGAAATTGTCATTCCGTATTTTCTCGATGGTCACAAGGAATTTTTTTTCCTATGAAGATCTCTTTAAACTCCCTCCATTTTCTATTTGATACTTCTTCATATTACATTGTCTTTTGAATCAATGACCACCATTTATCAGCATCTCCCATGAGGTGATAAATTTCCATTACAACTTTTACCTTTTTGCTACTCCCAAAAGCATGAAATACTTTCTCTAATGAACTTATCCATTGCCCATATACAAATGGAATTGTAGTCCCATTGAATGTTTGTGGTTGGTTCCTCATGAAGCGATCTAACATTTACCCTCCACATTGTGGATCAGGGTGATCTATACAGGTAAGGTTACTATTCCAAACCTGAGTTAGTTGTTCGAGTATCGTGATAAGCTGATCATCACTAGTTGCATCAGCAGCTCCACTATAATTATCTTTAGTATGAGGAAAAATCCTACATGTTTTATGTGCGATGATAGGGTTTCCATTCCTTCCACTATGTGCAATTTATATACAATGGAATACAGTAGATTAGTTTATGAATTGAAATATATAATTCCATACTTGTAAAACACTTAACATAAATTAGACAATTTATGGATATATTGAATAATCATAAAAAAATCATTGTGTAAGTATATACTCATAAATTTTTCATAATTATTTATTCGTAAAATGTGAATTATCTTAAATATTTCCCATTATGGTGTCGTAACCATGATTGTAGCAGGGCACATTATCGTGTATAGGGATACCTCGGGTCAAGCGAGAAACTCTTTGTCAGAGTTTTCACTCCTCGGTAAATATGTGCCAGAGTTGCCTTTAACTACTCATATCCAAACATGGATTTATTTCTTGTAAAATAAACATAATCATTTCATTACCAAAATTATTTGAAGTTATTCTATACTAATCATCAAATTTTATCTTGGAGAAATTGTCTCTAATCAACGTTTTCTCTAAATGTAGCTTCCATGGTTTGTACTGAACATCCTCTGATTCCATCTATAACGCCCCAACCATAGTTACCTAGATTCAGTGCTTTATTACATAACATTGTCATTATCAAAAATGATAAATTCACTAAAGAATGATTATTTTAGTAGCCATGGGCGTACTAGATACATTCATATGTTATACATTACATTATAAAATGAAAAACTAAAAAAACATTGCCTCCATAGACCGCAGTCATATCCCTTAAACTATCCCTAAACGTTAGTCATAATATAATTTTCACATCCTTGGAAAAATAAAACATAGAATGGGGTGAGGTCATATGCTCAGTAAGGGTAACAACATAATACAACCTTTCATAAATAAGAAAAAACATTTAAAGAAATGTATAAGACTAAAAAAGCCTTTTAAAAATAAATATCATCATAATAAGGAAAATATAAATCAAATTAATTCCATTTACTTACTCAGATTGATATTATACTAGTAGAATAATCACATGCAATATCAATAACCAATTTTAAAATGATGGTATGCATAATTCCAGAATTCATAACCACAAAGTCAAGGCCTTGTGCGAAGACTAGAAATGAGATTTTGTCCACGCACTGTTCCAAGACACTAGTTTGTTTCATGATACCACCCGATGCATAGAGGAGTTATAGTAGGTTCCACCCATCATATACTAAGTCCCATGCATTCCTTATATGAAAAGGTTTTAACATAACATATTCATTCATCTTAAAAATAGCATAGAAAATGTCAATAAATTATCCATAAACCATTAATTTTATAAAAATAACGAATCCACATTCAATAATATCACAAAACCTTCAATAAAATATGGAATATTTGTATCATAACAAATCAACTTTAGAGAAGTTTAAAATCCATCAACGGCTATTAACATAGATGAAATGAAAGCTATTTTAAATAAATACCTATTTCTATTTTGAAAAAAATTTAAATAAAAAATTTATTTTTTAAATATTCTTATAAACATTTAATGGATTATTCTATGGTGTTATAATGGTAGAAAAAAGCCTCACCTGCCATATAAGTTAAAAATGCATTTTTTCGTTAATTTTGTCAAAAAGGTGTTAAAGTACCTTGTTTGGAAAAGAACATAATGATTAATTTATAAACATATTATAAAAATACAAACAAGGGTATAAATGACATTTACCCATAGTATAGTAAATTTTAAAAATGTTTTGAATTATATTTTAAGAAACATGGATGTTGATGATAAAGATGTCCCAGTAGATAATTACTTATAAAAAACCATGGATAATGAAGAGATTATAGATTTAAACCTTACCTTCTAAATTTCCTTGGAAAAAGGTATGTTAGCCTCTTGAATAATAGTTGAAACATTGTTATTAATATATAAAAGAACCATATACATAAATATGATATCATATATTATCTTATAATATTTCCTTGTTAATAATATTTTAGTATTATCATCGTTTCGGTTGTTAATTGTGTCATTTTCTATTATATGTTTTGTTACATAATTCATGTTTTTATGAATAAAATGTATTTGATTCATATCTATAATGATATTATTTTCTTTGAAAATTATTTTTAATCATCAAATGAAATTTATTCTTTAATGGTTATGATGAGGAAATGAATATCACCACGTTCGTGGAGACTGTAATCCGTACGTAAGCACGAGCGACAATATCATTATTTTGATATTAAAATTTTATGTAAATAGATGATATATAATATATAAAGAATCATTGACAAGTTATATTTATTATTTACATCAATTATACATTATTATTATACATGTTCAAATAATAATGTCTTGAATAACAACTACACCATGATGTGGAGATGGAAGTCGTACATACGCACGTATAGTGACATGTCATTCATAGGATGGAGAGAATAATGAATATGGTGGTAAAATTTTTACAATATTTTCACAGTATGTAGAATATATTGGCATTATTATTTTATAATGGAAACAAAAAATAATGAGGAAGTGGAAGAAAGAAATATCATAAAATAGGTGAGGAAATGTTTACCTATTCTTTGGGTGATTCATTTTGAGATGATCAAAAGGGCTCCATGTGTAGACTTTCTGATCAAACTAAAGCCTATAGGTTGTAGTGAGGGAATTTTGGAGGAAATTTGAGCAGGTTTTGGCCGAGCCCAATGGCATTAGAGCTTTGAATATGAGTGATGGGGAAGTTAACTTTTATAAGAGGTGTGTGGTAACCTTAAGAAAAGATTGAAATATTATTTTATAATAAAATAAATTTCAGTTTCTAGTGTCTTGAAAATGATTTATTTCCATGATATGGTGGGGAAGTGTTGAAAAACATTAAACCAATAGGTTTTATACAGATTAGGATCACTATATTAACCTTATCTTTTAGATTTAACTCTTAGTTAAATATTTTACCTTTTACCATGTATTCTTGTATTATTATAATAATTGGTTAATAAACATACTATAAAATTAAAAAAGAACCTAAAGTGGTTCGTTAATAATATAACTATCATTATATAAATTATTTGGAAAATCCTTATATTTTGTGGAATACTATATCAATTTATAATATAATTTTTTTTAAAACTCTTTTATATCAATTTTGATAGTATTTGATATTTTGTTTTTGTTAAAGTCATAACAACATGATTACTTCGAAAACAATTTGTTAAATTAACCCTATAATGTAATATTAACCTCTTAAGTTATTTGAATTCATCAAAAGTCTCAAAATACATTTATATGGATATTTATAATCTCAATTATTTTAATTTTTCATTAATAAGGTAATTACTGCATCATCATTGTGTCATAAATAAATTTAATTATTAAATGTCTAAAAATTATAAATAAAATAAAATTTGTAGAAAATATTTTTTTCTTTATAATGAATATATATAACCGATTTTATTTTATGTATAACTTCATATTAAAAATGTTTTAGTTATCAAAACCTGAATTTAACATTTTAGACTATTCTTTCAATTAAATAATAATAAATGTCTTAATCTAATCCTAGTAGACCAAAGGATAATATTTTATTCCAAATAATTTTTTGGTCAAATTAAACTTATCCAATAGAATTAGGAAATGTGTTATGTTAATTATAATACCATTTTTACCTTTAATTACCCTATTTACTTTTAACCGAGGTAAATATAAGTTAAAAGTTACGATTCACCAAAAATTATTTACAAATTATTGAACCAAATTTTACTTTATGATGTTATATTTTTCCCTCTAATTTTATAAATTCAATTCATAAAATCTGTAAAATTAATTTTTATCCAAATTGGTAAATGCTTTTAGGAAGTGTGTAAAAGACAGTAAAAAGTTCAATAAAATTGTATATATGAAAACTTATTATAAATTGACTCCAATGAATTAAATTGAACTTATCTAAGTATTATGTATCTATTTTAACATAACATAAAATTAAATAAAATAAATAATTATTTAAACATATGTATGTTTTAAACAATAATTAACTATTTTCACTATTTATAATAAATTGAAATTTTTCAAAAAAATACACAAAATCATCGTAAACTAATTTTGATATTTAAAATCCAAAAATGAAGTCCACTTTGAGAGATAAAATTTATAAAATTTCAAAAATTGGGTATTAATATTCATAATAGGTAGTTTTATTGGTTGTGGTGTATTCGAAGATGATATTGCGTACAACAAAAGGTATTGTATTATTCAAAGATAAGTGTACCGTGGAAGGTTGGGGTGTTACGCTTTCCACATTAGTAGCATTTAATTTCAATACCCATGAAGGAATAACATTATTTGAAACTTATAATATCATGAGAATAAAGGTATTCATGATAATACATTTCTAAGGAGTTATAAATACACCTCATAAAAGATGATTGGTTTATAACATAAGAAAAATTTTATAACCATAATATAATAAATTCATAGGTAAAATGTACAATATAGGTAAAATAAGTGGTCATTACACTATGTATATCACATAAATAAAAGTGAGATGAGAAGGGTATTGAATCAATGATAATTTTTAACAATTTATTATTCTTTTAAATTTATCCTCTATTAACTTAATGGGTTTCAATACAATCTTATCAAAACTATGCCTCTCCCAAAAGTATTAAAATTTAAAGAAATGGAAATTCAACTTTTTTACATGGTTGTACATAAAAATGACCATACTCTTTTTTGATATTGGTAAGAATAACCAATAATACATTATCCACTATAATCTCATGCGGTTACAAACTAAATTTACTGACTAGCAAAGAGTCTCACTATGCATTCCAAAGACCCAATACAACTATAGTTTCGCACCACCTCATTATTAATTTATTTTACACAACAACATAAGAAATACCACATAATTTTTTATGGTTATTCACTAAATGATGATGTTATATATTTCTATCCTTCATGTTAAATAAAATATTATATTACCACAAACTAAATAATTACAATGTACAAATTCATTCTCAAATTTTAAAACTGTTGAATTATAAATTGGTTTATTTTCATAATAGTCTTCCAGATTATCTTTATGTTCTTGATAATGTTGTGGAATTGAATTTTTTTATTTTAGGATCTTTTTTTACAATAATAAACTCTTCGAAAAGTAATTTTTTTCATTAATATATACTCTCATAGAAATTCTGCCATTAATTTTATTATTTTCCGAGAAACATTTGAACTCTGTTAGAAATAAATAATACTAATAAAATTCTTTTCATTGAACATAATTGCACTTCTCACATCCCATTATGCATTAAAAATTATTTCATGCATATATTCAATCACACATCATCTGATCCTAAACATGATATTTATAAGAAAATACAAACTGGTTATTTTTTGATGTTAATTCATAATAACACTTATAATGTAAAAATAAGTAAAAAAAGTAATTTTCTCTATTTCTTGGATATCAATTACTCATATATTTACTATTTTTTTGTGAATATAATGGAAACCATGAACTACATTGAAAACCATGAACCATAAACCGTCAACAAACCATTACCTCAAACTAAAGTTACTGAAAACTCATCCATCATAAATTGCATGTCAACCAAACATTCAGTACAAAGCATTCTAATCCATGAACCATTATCACATATATGTTTATCAATGAACTACCTTATTCACAAACTATCTTCACCACAAACATTTGGGTCATGTGAAAAACCATTTCAATTACAATCATTCATTGTACTTTTATGCATCGAAAATAATTCTTTCATTGAAGAAGATCTGTCTTCTATAAGGAATTCTTCTTTGTGGATTGCCTTACCGCGAATCACTCAGCATCACAATAAATTTAATTTCTTTGTTTAAATACTACTTTATTTATTTTTTCATCAATATAAAGAATATTTTAAGAACCTTCCTGGTATAGATTTCTCAAGTTGTCAATTCTTCAAAACCCTCATTTGTGAGGTGCACATCCAAGATGGAAAATCTCTATGTAGGGAGAATAGTTCTACCATCTGATTGGATGTTCCTCATTTGAATTGTATGATTAGATTAAGTGGACATCTTTCCTTCCATAATTTTGATTAGAATGTGAATAATAGTCATGAATTATTATCCCACATCAAAACTCCATTTTTTGGGGTTCGGATATATGAACAATATTCCACCGCATATTGCTAAAAAATATTATCTCCTACTGAAACCACACTATACGAGTTATCATTTTCATAATACCCATCATAGTGGAGCTACCACCCCTATTACCTATACATGAGTGCCTATGTGGGTCCCTTTTTCATAATCACTTCTCTGCGGTTCTCTCGTGCTAGTTCCCTCAGCTGTGGTCAACCCTCAAATGTTCCACATGGGGTTGGAGTTGAGATAGATAGGTTTTTTATACGGTTGGATATATTATTAATTATAACATCAAAAAAATATACTAAATAATTTATATGTACAAAACCATATAAGTTCGTTTTCAAATACCAAGAAACTATCTCAACTCCACAAATCCACAGTTCAACATCCTTTATATCTACTATACTTTTTGAAACCAATGTGTCTTCCGTGGAACATGTCATAGACATTGGTGATCTAATATAAAAATAGGCACAATAAAAAAATTTCCAAGTGTGAAATATAATTTTTTTAGAAGAATCTACAAAAATTCTATAGAAATCACCAGTTTATCCATATAAATTCTCTATGAATCACAACTTCAAACCAATATTGACACACTGTGACTGCAAAATAAACACCATGTTCCAAAAATATTTCCCTTTTTATTTTCTGTTAGTATCACATCACAAATATATTCAAATCATATCTAATAAAATTCGATGTGTGTATTTATTTAGTCCCTCTTAATGATTATCAAATTAAAAGGTTCATTGGTGTATTCTAAACTGATCTATCATCTTAAAAACAACATCTATAATTGTAACATGTTATTTGGAAAAGAACCTTTAGTAAATCACCAGTAAGACTACATGGTCTAAACCAATGTGCAAAAATAGAGTTATATAAAAAAATGTATCTTAAATGTCTTTAAAATATTTTTGTATTTGAAATCTTTCTCAAGAAATTCATAAAAATACAAGATCATGGACACAGTTGAAAAACACATATGAAATTTCAGGTGCACTAGAATATTTGAATATTTTCTCATAATTCTCATCTACCAAGTAATCTATTGAGATAAATATAATTTATAATTATATAGGACTAATATTTTCTTATTCCTACTCATAAATTCTCCCCCTTGAGAGACGCATCAACATTCTTTATTATGGAATTAATTGAAATCAAATATGAACAAGACTTATCCATTAATTCCCTGATTTTTTAGCATAATTAACATAAAATAATTAGGAATAATAAGGTACCACAAGATCATATTCAAGTGTAAGTATAAAGATAAACATTAATTTTGAACCTGAACTCAATAATCATCTCTTTTGGAATTTCATTTGTGAAAATATCTATATCCATCTCTTTTTAGAAATGAATTCACACTTTAAATGTCTACTTACCACTTTTTCATTTGAAAAATTATATATAATATTAATATACATTGATATTTAATGTTTAATGGATTTTTAGATGATCTAATATCACATTTATTTCTCATGAAATTTTTAGCGGCCTTTTAGTCCCAATTTCTAAATATTACAATTTTTTATGGATCAAAATCATATTTGTACATGCATGTGTAGCAAAATATTCAGCCTAAGATTTTCTTAGAGTTACTTAATAATTATTATTTTCATACCAACAGACATAGACTTCATCGAGAATGAAGGTACCTACTGAATTTGATCTATTGTTTCTATAATAACCATCCCAATCAGCATATGCAAACCATGCTAGTTTAAATTATGAATTGTGTCTATATTACAAAACATTGTTAAAAGTTAAATTCACATATATCAGTATTGTTTTATAATCAAATAATTATGATTCTTTTGTATCAATTTAAAAGTGGTAACATAGAGTCACTTTATATGTTATATCGGTCATTACTTTTGTAAGATAATGCATAATTACAATGATTCATCATAATTCTTTCAGATTAACACTATTTATGGCTCCATCCATGAATACTTGAATTCCAACTAAAATGGGTGTTGAAATTTTATTTTCCCTTTCAAATTATATATTTTTCCAACAATTCCATGTAATATATTTTCTATAATATAAATATAAAACTTTTAACCGGATCAATGTAAAATTCCAAAAAATATTCTATTTGAAAAATCAATGATGTTTCAAAATTTCATTTCATTTAATCCTCAAATTATTCACATAGAACTTATTTCTCACCAAAAAATATGAATTCATCCACATATAAAATGATTATGATATAAACACCATACATCTCTCTCAAATAACATTTTTTAAATGATTCCTTTAACAAACATCACATCCTTTATAAAACCATCAAATTTGTAATAACAGGTTTGAATGGAAAATTCCAAACCTTAAAAAGCTCTTATCAACAGTCATACATTGCTTACATAATAGTATATAACATAATAAAAAAAATCAACATCGAATTTTTATTCATGATCACCATTAAAAAGGAGTGTTTCACATCCATAGGATAAAAATTATAATTCTTCTCTGCCTTAACTTCCAAGAAAATTAAAATTTATTCTAGTATTTCCATTGGTATAATATTTTCTTCAAATTAAATTCCATTTGAGAGTATCCATTATATATCAGTATAAATTTGTTTCTTGACACTTCATCTTTCTCATTTAGTTTTTTCTAAAAACATATTTTCTACCAATAACATTTTAATTTTTACATATTTATACAAGATCCCAAGAAGTGTTATTTTAAATATGATCAAGCCCCTCATGCATAGATTGTATCCATTCCCCATGCTCAACTGCTTCAACTACTATATGAGCTTTAACATGACAAATAAGTGTAGTTTGATTCTCAATTATCAATATTCTTCTAGTTTGAACTGGAGACTTCAGGTTTCCAATGACGTTTTCTATCTTAGTGTTTAATTTTATTTTTTGCAATGTCTTATCTCATTTGAATTTGATACGTCTTCAACACTAGTATGATCATAATCAACATCATCACTGTTGGATCTTTCTTTTAGCTTTATCATTCTTTAATTTTATCCTCATAACTTTTTTTCCAAATTTTTTGAATTATGTATCAACTATGATATCAATGTCAATATTGCATTAAATAATTATAAAATCACTTTATTAAACCATATTTTTCATCTATCTCTTAAAATATCAATAACATTTATCATTAGATAGGTATCCCATGAACACTCTTTCCTTGTGATTTTATTCAATTTTTTCATGTTTGAAGTTCCTCATTTTTCTGATGAATGGGATTCAAACCACTCTGATGTATTTAACATTTGCCTTTTTGGTGCCATAATTAATATGTTTTCTTTTTTGTTTCTATTATAATTATACATCTATTTTGTATATGTACTATTGTATATATAGCTTATCTCACGAAATTCAACATGGTGTTGTGTTCAGCTAACATAGTTATACCCATATCATCTTTTCTTCTATTCTTTTCTTGAGCTACCGAATATTTATTGTGGACTATATGATGTGTTGTACTTATTCTTGAAATCATGCTTGGCAGGACAATTTTCACAAGCTTCATAGGTAAACTCCTTAAAATTATTTGATATCATCTTATTGAAATAATGACCAGTTTGTTTCTCATCATTCCATCCATTATTTTTGAACATTTTAGTTGCCTCTGATTTTTTGCATGATAAAAATTACATTAGTCATTTGATAATAATCATCAATAACTATTTTAAAATAAAAATCACCGTTGGTAATCTTTTAAATCATTGGTCTACAAAACTCAGTATGAATATTATTAAGTGGTATAGATGACAATATATCCAACCCTTTGTGTGAACTTTTGGACAATTTCTGTTTTTTATAGTTATCATAGATTTCATCCCATACTCACTTTATCTTGGGAAAATATCTCACAAAATAATTCTTCCTGGATTTACTTATACTCCATTGACCACGATAAAAAATCCTTATATTCCAAAAAATTTCATTCATGGATCTCAAATAAAAAACAATTCATATAATAATAATTTTGAAATAGATTTCCATTTGGTTCATTCCCTTGAGTGATTATATTTTTCATACTTTCTCATTTCAATAATACATTATTCCATTTTCAATAATAACTCATTTACATCATCATAAACTTGTCATAAACTACTCAGATTCTGTTTCATCCCTTCAACAAATAAAGCATTATTATACTTTGGATCTAGGGTTTTAATATTTACTTTTCTAACTCCCATGATTTTCAGTGAACAATCATTTACAATTGTCATTTATATTCCTTCATGATTCTCAATGTTGATTAGATTTTTTTTTCATTAGTCATGTATGATGAACATCCAATTTTATGAAATCATGAATTTTTTTCACTAATTGATTTCGAATAAACTTCATATAAATATGATTTTTATTCATTAATCCTTATAACTCTCTCACATTTAATAATTTTGGTTGTTTTCCATGTAGAATATAAATAAACTTTCCAATAGTATAATCTTGTTGATCAAATCATCGATAAAATTCTTATAAATAGTAAAATTTGTTATGAGATTTAAGATAGAATGGATTCCTGAAATCCACATTCTTATATTGTAAATTATCTCTCATGTTATTGGAATAACTACCCTTGGTTCATGTATAATCTCTCGTATAGAGATGTTATAAAAATTAAATATTAATTATACTCAGAAACACAAAAATATCTGTAGTGTCCCATAGATATTGATTTTTTCATCTCATAATATCCCTTCCTTAGAACTTTCTATTGTTTACTTTGTATAATGTGATATTTCATGTGTTCATGTGGAAAACATTTCCCATGAGAATTAGAAGATAATTGTTAACTTACTTTTTATTCCATACTTTTACAGAATATTTTTTGGACATGAATTGATTGAGATAAAAATGTTATTTATATATTAATAGAGAAATTTATTAACCTACTTTTTTAAACCTCTCATTTCACCAGTTCTTGATGACGCTACTTTAATCTCAATAACTTTTCTGAAATATTTTATAATATTTTTCAAGAAGGTTTTTTTGAAGAAATTTGGAAAGAGTATTTGACTATTCTCTTTCATAGAGATACAATTTTTTTCATGTTCCATTATTACTTTTTACAAATTTAACTTTTATTTTTTTTCTTTAAATAGAAATAATTTCCCCCTTTTGATCATTGTGTTTTTCTCAAGGAAACCTTTCGATTCATTTTTTTACATTTTCTCTAAGTATTTTTATGGAATTTTATAATCTTATCTTTCTAAAGTGTCAAACCCCTTTTAATCATTCCCTAATAAATTAGTTTCTTATTCATAATGGATTCTTGTAGTCAAGATTGATTCATCTTCCTCTCTTAGTAAAATATTCCTTTTAAAAAATTGTTTCTTTCTTCCATCAAATCTAGTTATGCATTTTGAACTCTATCCCCATTTATTTTTCCTTGGTTTTCATTATCTTCCTCAGTTTCCAAATACTTATTTTTGGGAAAATTAAGTGAAAAATTTATAATTTCATTATAGGTGTTTCATCATGGTGGTAATTTAATTTTACCTCTAAATATTCCCTTCTTGAATCCGTTGTCTACCAAAGCAATGATTCTATTGGAATCTTCATCTTTATTTAAATTATCGGATAAACATGGTTCATATATTACCTCATCTATGATTCAAATCATTATAATGGCTTCAAAGTCCACCTCATATTTGATCTTCTTCTTTAATTCTCCAATATTTCTCATTCAATATTCAATGAGTATGTTATGTAATTAATTACTAGTAATATTATATCAATCTTCCAAAGATGAAACATCCATATCAATCCTATAAGGAAAAATTCACATTAAATTTTTTGCAATAGTTGAATATTATATATTTTTAGAAGAACCCTAATATTACTAACAACTTCATTGAATCTTGCGAAACAGTTATCAATATTTTCTTCCTCACCCATATAGAAATATTATAATTTATCTGCCAAATTTGTAATTAGGCCTCATTGACTTACATGTTTACTTATTATCATGTTTACAATTTACCCCAAATTTCTTTTGAATTTTTGAGTATCCCAACCTTTTTGTAATCATTTAATGAAAGGGACATCAAAATTACATTTTGATCATTAATATAAACTTCTATATTTATCATCTCGGTGAAACTCATAACAGCTTAATTATAAGATAGTGGAAATCAAAAAGTAACTACATCATTAACTTCAAGGCCACATGATAGAAGATTCAACATCGTCCTATTCTTATAAATATAAATGTTATTTCCACAAAAAGTAGGAACACCAATACTATTAATAGAATATAGAAAATCAATTTTATAAAAATTAGTGACTCTTTATAGAGGGAACCCAGCTCTCTAATACTAATTAAACTGCCCAAGAGGACTTGCACCACCAACAAGGGGTTGAATCAATGGTGATTTTTATAAATTATTATTTCTATTAAATTTAACCTATGTTGGAAATTTTGGATCTAATCCAATATTATAAAAAATCATCCTCTCCTTTGAGTAGTAAAATTAAAGGGACATTAATAAAAAAATTCAAAGTTTCAATATCATAATTATTCTACTTATTATTATGATTGGTCAGACTATAAAATCACATAAGATCAAAATATAATGTAGATTCTCAAATACAATAGGGGAGACATTATAATTTTAAAAACTGTTTTTTAACCTTATGGAGAAATATGTTTAACGAAGATAAACATGGTAAATTCATAGGACATATTATAGTTTTACAAACATGATATGTTCCAGGAATATGGTTTCGGAAATGAAACTTATGAAAAGTTTAAACTGTAAATTGTTCTACCTTAAAGAATATGGAATTGTACTTATCATAGTATACTAAAGAAAAGAATGTATAAAAATACAATACATTCTTTCTTTATCAAAATGTAGTAGAAAATAAATGTGAAACAAAATAGGTAAAAAGAATGAAATATTTTAACCTAAAGAGAAGGATATCTAACAACCTTAGATAAAGATCCCTTGACATAATATTTTAAGAAGGTTTGTCTTAACCACACTAGGGTAATCCCTCGATAGGAATATTCGAATCTATCTTTTTATCCCTACAAGCCATCAAACATTAAGTTAGTCAGAACCCATGTCTTATTAACCATGAAAGTCCTCGATCATTAAGGTAGTCAACACCTCTATCTCCTTATTCCCAAAATCACTAGATTGTACACAATAACAATCAGAGTCACATGAAGAAATCAAAATAAAGTGTTCTTTATGCACATATCATGAGAGTATCTCCCTCTATAAATCACCTCTATATCATGTATTCTCCTGATATTTGGAACAATAATTATTTGTTGAGCTTGTTCAAATGAGAAAATATTTATAGGCACTGCTCTAATGGATGGATGCCCCCTCCAATAGTCATATTTTTCCTTGAATTTCAAAGGGACCCGTACATGTGTCACTCAAACAATGGTTAGTTAGAAATAGATCATACGACATCGTTTCGTAGCAATAACATGTGTAAAAAAATATGGTTTCTTACCCGAGCATAATTTTCAGGATTCTATAGAAAAATAATGTTCAGAGTCTATGAAAAAAACACTTGAAGACTATAAATCATAGATATTCGGATTCTATTTTCCTAAGAATATGGAACCTGAATTCTCTTGAATCTTGAGTTTGGATTCTAAGGAAATTCAGAGTCTTAATTATAAGGAATTCAGAGTCTGAATTTTGAGGAATACGGAGTCTGAATTCTTAGGAATTCAATGCCTGAATTTCAAATAATTCAGAGTATGAATTTAGAGAATTCATTGTCTAAATTTTAATGAATCTGGAGTCTTCATTTAAGAGAATTTAGAGTCTGAAAACAAAATACTATATAACCAAAGATTTGTGGGATTCTGAGGTTTTATATGTGAAACCAAATTTTTTATATAGAAATAAAAAAGTTATATTTAGAGAAAATATAACTTGAACAATTAATATAAGGATAAGGATTAATTTCTTTAGGGAAAAAATATTTTATTTATTAAGATAATTTTTAGGGAAAAAATTTTCTTTAATGTATAGTGTTTGTCATTTTCAGATCATATAGGAATGGGAATGTCAAAAAGAAACCTTATTGACTAAAAAATCACCCCCTTTTCGAAAGCACGATCATCCTTACTAAAAAGAGTATAAAAAATTTTGAATTTGTATATAATTGTAAATAAAAACTTATCACACATTAATTATGGATCAAATTGAATATGACTAACTCCCGCTTAGGTTTTCAAATCCCTAAGGATCATATTCGTCATTTCCTAAGAGATATTTTACATTTCCTTGAATATGAAAATATTCTTTGGTAAGCACTTATTTTTATATGAACTCCCCTTAACATAGATCAATCTCTTCTTACATTTTATTCTTATTATCATTCCTTTTACCCCCTTTGGGATTTTAAAAAAGGAATAAAGGGAACAAAAAAAACTTGGTACCTAAAATTTCAAAACTAAACAACCAAAAATATATGAAAGACAACCAAAATTATATTATGATTGAAGGAATTTTTTCAAGGAATAAATTCAACAAAATATCGGGATTGAAAAAAAGTTATCCTTCTATGCCCTTCTGCATCAGCTTCTTGACAATGGATTTCAAATTTTTTATCTCCATCTGATCTTCTTCCATACGCTTGAGAAACTGATCCTGATCATGAATTTTCTTCAATAAGGATTTTATCTTTTTTTTCATGATAATTAAGAATATCTCCCTGAGGCTTCAATACTAAATATTTCATAATAGGAATTTCGACAAATTAGATTTTGATATTCCTTTCTCTCTTCCAATTAATTAACACTGAATTAATCTTCCCATTTATGTCTTTAACTTATTAATTCGGAGTTTTTTTTCAAGAGTTTGCTTTTCCTCAAAAATCTAAGTGAGATCAGTGATCTTCCAATCTTCGGTTTCAAAATCATCCATTAGATTATCATAAAATTCATCAAGAACTATGATATCGTTGAGTGTCATTCATGAACATATTTTAATCTTATTTCATGATTTTTTATGAGACTCGTTACTAATGAGAAAATATTTAATATCCACCTCATGCCCGACACATTTATGCATAATTCTGGAAACTAAATATGATTTATGATTTATCGAATGCTGAAGAATTTGGAATCCTGATTCTATAATCAGAAACAAAGATATAGTATTAACCAACTTCTCCCCATACTGAACAAAAAAATCATGTCCAAGAGAGGACGATTCTTAATCCATATGTTTGGTTGTTGAGTGTTATTTTTCTAACTCTTCACCATTCCTCATCGACGAACCTCCTAGAAAATTATTTCTAACTACATATTGTCCAGATATATAGACCAATACATGCTTCACCTTATCAACTAGAGAAGTTTGGATCGATTATTTATCCTATGGATGTTCCTTATCATGGTATTTGTCAAATTTCTTTATGAAATCATCAGTGTCATCCCCTTATTCATTTTATTCTTCTTCTATTTCAACTTCCTCTTACTGATAAATTTCTTCTTCTTATTCTAAATTTGGAATCACCAACTTCGTTCATGGAGACACATGAATTGATTCTTGTAAAAAGGATTCAGGCACTGGGATTTTCTCAGAGGCATTATCAGTAGCCATTAGATGAGATTGGAATATTTAAAATTCAGATAACTTCTTCCTCTGCTTCTTTTCTGGATCTGGATTCTCAAGACATTCAACAAACTTAATCTTCATGGATTTTTCCTCTACAGGATAAAATCCAAAATTAAGATCCCCTTCTTTCTTGTTCTTAATGTCTTCTCTCCACTTATTCACTACTTCATCATGATAAGACTTTTTCATATTTGGTTTTTCAGGTGCGGATTGAGTTACCTTAGTCGTATGATTTTTTTCTTTCTTTTCCGGTTCTTTTTCTATCTTCTTCTTTCCACCCTTCTTAGAGGTTTCATTCACCACTCGTTTATTTGATAGATCGCGGATTTATTCTTCCAAAAAATCATAAAATTCTACTGAATCACCGTAAAAACCAACTTTTATTCTCTATAGAGTATCATCACTCAATAATATTACATTCAAACTTTTCTTCTTTTAACTGCAAGGAATTTTGAAAGACTCAAGACAAAGAACTATAATCTACGAAAGAATTTCCAGATGAATGATAATTTGAGATTTTAGGGTTTCATTCTTGATATTATTGATTGTCAGCAAAACATACTACACTAACTTTATCTTCCTCATATTCACTAAATAATCTAATGCATAGATGTCACTTTTCATTAGGGTATCCTTGTCCCTTTTTCTCAGAATGACAAATCCCTGAAGCCATCACTGAAGAATCCGTATACTTGTAGAGAGATGAATACTTTTCAGAGTCTTCACTTCTTTCAAGCCAAGACACTCTATAGCGTTCACCTTGTCTAAAGATCTTGTTACATCATGTACCTTGTGAGGGCAGAACTCTGCTTATCCCTCATAAAAAATTCCAATCAGGTTGGCATCCATCTTGTAAGAAAGGGAGTAGGTCATTCTATATCTCTTGATAGAAAACATGTTTCTCCCTCATTAGTTGATGAAACGTACTGATTCATAGAACCTGACTAAGAACTCCAGATAATGTGGATCCTATGCCCTTTGTTTTTATATACATAGGCTCTCCCATCCATTTAGAATAGCATTCTATGATATGATAATTTCATGCATATCAACGAAATGGGGTCAACTAAGATCTCTCTATATAATTTCCACTCAAAGATTTCATTTATAGATGACATTTATTTAGCAGAGGTTTCTACGGACATTTGGAGTTATGAAATCCTTGAAGATTTTTAATGATCATAATAGTAGGGGAAGAGATTCAACACGCCAAAGATTGGAAATTTATGTGGAAAAAACCTCATGGGGGTCCTTATATAGGCATTTTACGTAACGGTTCAACATCCTTGGTTGATCCAATGGTTGAAATACACTTGATCAGATCTGATGGTTGAGATAAAAGATGAATAAGGTATTTGATTGGTTCTGATCTTTTGAGGATTTTAGAACTAAAAATCGGATTTAGTAGAACGTGAATTCCAATTTTTTTTAAAAAAAATATAAAAATTCCAAAATGTAAAACATTGATTATGAAAATTTAATAGGGAAACATACCTTCCAGATTTCTAGGGAAATTTTCTGTAATGAGGAAAAATCTTTTTGATGAATATTAGATTCTGTTAACTTTTTAAAATTTGATTATAAAAATTATTATTACAAAAATTTTGAGTACAAAAAATTTGAATACGACCATTTTAGATTATGTAAATTTATGACTACGAAAAAATTTCGAATACAGAAAAAAAAAATTGACCATGAATTTTTTTTTACTACGAATCATTTTTACTACAAATTTTTTGACTACAACTTTTTTTGACTTAATAATTTTACAAACAAGAAAATGTTCCCCCCTTTGGAAAAGAGTTTTATACCATAAGGATATATATTTCAACAATAAGTTAATATGGAATATTACATCACATTTATCATTCCTAACATCTATTTAATTATTTCAAATCATTCATAGGGTATGGGAGTTGAGAAAATATCATCATGTTGATCTTGCGTTATGATAAATTGAAGAATGATATATCCATTTATTGTGTGGTCCTGAAGAGAGGGGTGCCGAATATCTATGGGTTATTCATGATAGTGATGTGTAGGGTTTTTTCTTAGGGAAAAAGGATTATAATTATTACACAATATTTGGGTTTTGGTAAAACTCATACCATATTCTGTGAGTGTTTGTTGCATCCACAACAATTAAGCACAACAAATTCCTTCTTCTACATATTCATCTTCAGTCGTGGAAAGTGATTCAGAGTGTTTCTTGTTTCATGACCAAGAAATTAATTAATCACTTAAAAAATATCATCTTATGTATTTTATGTTCCTATCCATTCTATATCCATAAAATTCATTATCAGAAAAACGTTTTAAAATAGAATCATTTCCAGAATTATAAAACAGTCATAAATCCATGGTTCCCATTAAGTATGGAAAAATTATTTTCAATGCCTTTAAATGATTTTACATAGGATTGTATTGATATCTTGAACATAAGAATATTGAAAACATTATGTTTGGTCGACTAGCTGTCAAGTATAATAATCTTCATATCATACCTCTAAATGATGTTTGATCTACTTATTTCCCAGCTTAATCAATAACAATGAATTTGAGGTACCAATGGGAGGACATATCCTCTTTGGGTTGTCATACCCATACTTTTTAAAAAGATATTTAATATACTAATAATAAGATATATATACTTTTTCTGGTTTTTGATAAATTTGAAAACCAAGATAAAATTTTAACTCACTAATAATACTCATTTCAAAATCATATTTCATTATATGAAAAATCAAAATATTTTTTTATCATTCCTTATAAAACGGTTTGGATCTGCATTTCCCATAACATAATTGTTATGAATAAAAATTCATGTAATTCTATTATACCAAGATCTAGGGGATTGTTTAATTCTATACAGAGCTTTTGTATGTTTGAAAACATGTTCAGGATATTTTGTATGTCTAAATCTATAAGGTTGATCAAAAAAACATCCTCTAGAACATAACCATTAAGGAAATAACATTTAACATCCATTTTAAAATGTTTAAAATTAAATAATTCTATGATGGAATGTATAATAAAAATAGATTCAATTCTTGCTACTAGAGCATAGGTTTCTTCATAGTCTATTACTTCTTGTTGGTTATAGCCATTAGCAAATAATCTATTTGTATTTCTTACAATGATTCCATTTTCATAACAATTATTTCTGAATACTGAATTTAATCTAGTAAATAGAGGGTTCTTTATGTCTTTCCACCAAGGTCGAGACTTTATTCCTTTCGAATTCATTTTTCTATTCCCACAAGACTTTTTTCCCATCGTCATAACCTAAAGATTCATTAGTGCTTTTTGTTTCTAATTGGTAATGGAATTCAATATATTATAATTCCTTTCATAATGAACATCTACTACATATAGGTTTATTTACATCACCAATGTAACTATAACCCAGTTGATTCTTTAGAAATAACTAGTTTGAGTTTTGTAAAACTTGTTCATCAACATATGTTCGAATGTCTTCATGGGTAAATGATTCAAAAATATTTTCTTGGAAATTGTCCTTATCAGAAGTATCTTATATCAAGGGTTGATATTCAGTTATTGAAAACACATGTGATGATGTATGCTGGGGTTGTTTAATGTCAAACAGATCAATTTCATAAAATTTCACACGTACTATTTCTTCAACAGTATAAGTATTTTTATTAAAAAATCAATAAGCCGTAGATGGTGTGTAGTAGCCTAAGAAAATTTCATCATCATTTTTGGGAGAGAATATATATAAATTATATTTAGTATTATAAATTTCTACCTTGCTAATGAATATGTTGAAGTAGGAATGTCTAGGTTGTCTACCATTCCCAAATTTATAAGGGATTTTCTTAAGAAAAGGTCTAATAAATACTCGATTAATAGTATAACAAGTAGTACTTATAGCTTCAACCCAATAGTGCTTTTCTAAATAATATTGACTCAACATGGTTCTAGTAATCCCTTGAAGAATTAGATTTACTCGTTTCACAACATAATTTCGTTAAGGAGTTCTCAGGGCAGTGAAGTTATGAGTAATGCCTTTTCTACCACAAATAGTTTCAAAATCAGAATTATTAAATTCTCTTCTATAATAACTATGAATAGTTATAAATGGAATATTTTTCTCATTTTTAACATGGGATATCAAAATTTTTAAATAAGAAAAAGTTTCAAATTTATTGGCTTGAAAATAGACCCACCTAAATTAAATGTAATCGTCATCTAAGACAAATACATAATATTTACCTCTTAAGCTTCCTACTTTTGTTGGACCAAAATGATACATATGCACCCACTATAATGAATTTGTAGTTGAGACATCATGAATATATTTAAAACATGATATATGTTTCTTTTCATATTGAAAAGGACCAAAAACATTTTAAGAATCAAATCTAAGCTTCAGTATATCCCTAACGTGTATTTTCATATATATATTACATAGGTTCCAAAGGTTACATTATTCTAACCATCTATTCCATAACCATGATTGATCTTCCATTGCCCATAGACAAGGTAGATCTTGATTCCTAAGGTCTTATATGTTTAGTGTGTATACATTCAATTTCCTTGGGGTAGAAATAATAAATTCTTCGTTGGAATTTTGTACTAAGAACTTTTCATTCCTAAAATTCACAACGTAGCCTTCATCAAATAATTGACCTATGCATATGAAGCTGTTATTAAGACCCTAAAATAATAAAACATTTAAAATTATTATTTTTCCAAGAAGAATATTGTTACCTATACCAATAATTTCTACATGAGAATTATCTCCGAATGTTAATTTTCTTCCTTTTGTTTTGATAATATTTTCAATGTTGTTTTTGTTACCAGTCATATTCTGAGAACATCATATATCCATGTACCATGTATTTCTATTGCTATTATCTTTATTTTCCTGAAAATAATACTGTTAGACTATCAGAATGTATAATTTCATGGATCTAGAAATATCAGAATGAGAAATTTTAGGTATCTACATTTTCATATAAAAATAAGCATTATGAAAACCTAAATGCTAAGTATTGTTTAAAAACGTTTTTTCCCAATAACAACCACATTGACATTTAGTAAATAATTTAGAACTTTCTTGAACAAAATATTTATTACTAAAAAGTGGTTTATAATGAGTATAACTAAAACTATAATTATTCCTTAGAGGTCGAATTTGGGAATTAACTTTATTAGAGTTTTCCTTTCCTAAGGTAATGTTTGATGAACACTTCCTAAAGGAAAATATTTCTGACTTTAGTTTAATAGCCATGTTTTTATCCTTAAACACTTTAGTTTTATAACTAAACCCAGTCTCTGAAATACTTTTCATAGAAATTACATTTTCAAGATCTTTATAATGTTTATTCTTCTAAAAATTAACTTCCTCAGGGTTTTTGGAAATACATTAAAAATCATAAGTATCAAGATATTTAGAAATATTTGATACTTATTTATTAAGAATATAAATTCTTTAATTTTCCTTATCTAGTTTTTCCTTGAGTTTAAAATTTTCGTTCTCATGAAGTTTAGAAATCCTAGAAACATCATCATAAGTATGTAATGTATTATCTTATGATGAGGAAGACTCATCATCTGAAGACTTATAGTATTTATCATCTATAAAATATGCATTCAGCGAAATTGTTTTGATCAATTCAGCATTGTGTACCTTAGCCATTAGAAAATTATTTTTAATAGGTAGCTTGGAATGTAGACCATGATTCCTCATACCAGAAGATTCATACTATGTGGATTCTTCTAAAGAGTCAAGACCACTTTCACTATAGGTGTAATTTGATTTCAAAAATTTCTTAGCTTTATATTTTTAGTACTTCTTTCTATTCCTCTCAGAATTATTTTCTTTTCTATCCTTCTTATTATGCATATAACAGTCCGACCTTATATGCCCTTCTCTTTTGCATTGATAAAAAGTGGCTTACAAATCATTCTTGTCTTTTCTTTCTTTATTCTTATATCTATATGGAAAGTATTTCATTCTAAATATATTGTTCATCCA
The DNA here is from genome assembly GCA_963277665.1 of Viscum album. Classification (NCBI taxonomy): domain Eukaryota; kingdom Viridiplantae; phylum Streptophyta; class Magnoliopsida; order Santalales; family Viscaceae; genus Viscum; species Viscum album. The sequence goes on from OY728130.1 coordinate 1,721,498,415, forward strand.
TGAAGAAATATTATCTAATTCATTATTATAATTTTCACTTCCATTGTATTCATATAAAATAGCAACTTTCATAGATTTGGATCTTGTAACCCTTTCAGAAGCCCTGGGTTTAGTAGTAGTAAATATGACACTCTCATTTCCATTTTTCTTCTTATTAATGATTGAATATCTCTTCATTCTTGTCTAATGATTAAGAATAGTTCCAAAAATATCATCAAGCGTGATTTGATATTCTTCCATGTTCTCATCATTAACTGTTCTTTTATATTCCCACTCATTAGGCTTGTTGTCTATAATATTTTCAACAAGTTCCTCATCATGAAGACATTTTCTCCCATAGATTTTAAACTATTAAAAATACTTATAAAAATTTGTTGTACCTTTCATACTATCTCTCTATAGAGAAATAGAAATCCATGATATTTTTCTCTAAGAATAACGCTTTTAGTTTCTAAAACATTGGTTGTAGAAAAATGAGTAACTTCAAATTTCATCAAGATAATGATAGTAGTTCCACAAGAATAAATCTGAATTTATATATTACAGGTCATGTAATGCCAAAAACTATTGTTTACCTTGTAGTTTAGTTGATATTCAGACTTTTCTTGATTAGTAAAATTTCTGACTTCATTATCATGACTCTTGTAATCTCATGTCAGCATGACAAAGTTGTCCACTATAGTGTTAATAACAAAAGTCTTCATATGATCTCTTCAATATTCATAATTATCCTTATTAAATATAGGTGGTCTATTAGAATTATATTTTCAATCGAACCAACATTCCTTCCTAAGATCTAAAAAATATATCTTTTCAAAAAACTTTTTAATAATAAATCTTTGTAAACAAGTACAAAAACTCCTAAGCATGGAAAATATTTAGAAAAATGGAAACAGAGCATGAAAACATATTTGTGGATATAATTATTTCATATACCTACTCTGAAACAAATTTTAGGATCAAAATATGTTGTAGATGATCAAATAAAAGAGGGGGTGAATTTTAAGATTAAAAACATTTATTTTTAAACTTAAAAAATACTATATTTAACAAAGTTAAACAAGGTAAATTTACAAGACCTCTTATAGTTCTAAAAACATGAAAGGTTTCATAAATATGGTTCCAGAAATAAAACTTATGAATAGTTTACAAAGAAAAAATATATTACCTTAAAAAAATAGAATCTTACTTATTAGAGTATACAAAAGAACAATAATGTATAAGAATATTATACATTCTGAAATTATCAAAATTCATAGGAAAATAAACATGAAACAAAAATATTAATGAGTATGAAATCTTTTATCCCAATGATAAGGGTATCCAACAACCTTGGATAAAAGTCCCTTGATTTATACTTTCATGAAAATCTATCATACCCACACTAGGGTAAGCCCTCGATAGGAATATCATAATATGTTTTTCTATCATTGCAATACCTTGATCTTTGTGGTATTTGGATCCAATGTCTTCCTCTCGAAGGATGTCCTTGATCTTTAAAGTAGTCTGCACCTCTATCTTCCTATCCTGGGAAGCCCTCGATTATAAACAGTAGTAATCAGAGTTGTACAAAGAAATATAATCAAGGTCATCAGTATGCACAAATCATGATAGTATCACTCTCTAGAAATCAATTCATCAACATGTGGTCTCTAGGGTTGTGGAATTATCATCATTTGTTGAGCTTGTTCAAATCATCTCATATTTATAGGCACTTCTCCGACGGTCTGCTCCTTCTTCCAATGGTCATATATTTCTTTGATTTTTTTAGGGACCTGTACACCTGTCACTCAAACAACGGTTAGTTAGAAACATATTGTATGACATAGTTTCATAAAAATAACAGGTTAAAAAAAATAAGGTTTCTTAATAAAATCTAATTTTCTAGATTGTAATCAAAAATAAATTTTCTAGTCCAAGAAAACAAACAGTTGGAGACTTTAAATCATGGATTTTCAGATTCAGTTTTCCAATGAATTTAGAACCTAAAATCTATAGAACTCGAAATCTAAATTCAGAGGAATTCGGAGTATGAATTCGGAGGAAATCAGAGTCTGAATTTTGAGAAATTCAATATCTCAATTATGAGTAATTTTTAGTCTGAGTTCTAAGTAATTTGGAATCGAAATTATGAGTAATTCAGAGTCTGAATTCTGAGTAATTTAGAGTCTTAATTCTATGGAATTCAGAGTCTTAATTATGGGGAATTTGGAATCTAAATTATGAGGAATTTGAATTTTGAATTCTAAAGAGTCCAAATTTCAAATAATTTGGATTGTGAATTATAGAAAATTCCCAAACTCAATTTCTGAGAATTCAATGTCGGAATTTTTGAGAATTCGGAGTCTGAATTTCGGAGAATTTGGAGTCTGAATTTTAATGAATTTGGAGTCTAAATTTTACGTAATTAGGAGTCTGAAAAAAGAATACTCTGTAACCAAATATTTTTGGGATTCTGATGTTTTAGAAGTGAAACTAAATTTTTCACATAGAAATAAAAATAATTTGATTTAGAGAAAATGTAACATGAACAATGAAAACAACGATGATGATAAATTTACTTTGGGAAGGAAAGTTTTTCTTATTAAGATAACTTTTAGGGAAATCAAAATTTTCCTTAAAATAATGTTTTTGTGATTTTGATAACATAGAGGAATGGAAATGTATAAATAAAACCTTATTGACTCAACAAATAATATATTCTTCACAATAATCACATGTGGTTACAAAGAAAATTTCTTCAATATCATAAAGTCCTAATCCACTTTCCATAGTCCCACAAAAACAACAGTTTTACCATTCCTTCAAACAAAAATTGATTATGAAACAATAAAATAAATACCACTTCAAAATGTTGACTGGTTCTTCCACAAATGATGAAGATATTTCTTTCAAGTATTTATGATAAATAAAATATTATATTTTTACAAATTAAAAAATTCCGCTGTATATATTCATCCTCCAATATTCCTCCTCTGGAATTCTTAACTGTTTTCTAATAAAATTGGTATGAAAATTTATTTATGTAAATGAAATAATAATGTAATATCATGTATTTATTATGGAAAATTATGTGAAAAAATACGTTATTTTGAATATTGATGTCTACATTTAGATATTCTTCAGCATACTCTCTATAAGTAATTTTATTTTTTCATGAGGAACACATAAACTCTTTTAATGATAAATAATATTCATAAGATTATCTTAATTAAACATCAGCACCACACTCACCGCCCTCTATGATTCTAAAAATATTTCAGGGGTATATTTAAACACACTTTATCTGAGACTTAACATAAAATTTATAATAAAATATCCACTAGTTATTCATTGTAGTTATTTCTCGATAACACTACAAACATGAAAATTCATTTAAATCGGTTCGTATCCAAATTTTAGTTTGTCAATTACTCATCGTCGAACTATTTTTTTCAATTTTTTTGGTGCCCATGGACTCCATAAAAATAGTGAACCATAAAACATCCACGAACCATTACCACTTTTTAAAGACAACTTGAAACTCATGCATCAAAAACTGCAAGGCCACCCTAGCTTAATCATGAAGAGATCTCATCCTAGATCCACTATCCAACATAGAATCATCCGCGAATTTCCTACTTCATGAAATAACATCACCATGAAATATTGTGTCACCATTATACCATTGTGTTTTTTTTCATTTGTGGTACTTTTATTCACCAGAATCCATTATATCCTGGAAGAATCTCTATCAAACGCAAGTCATTATTCTACTTGAATGACCTTCTCATGAAGCAATCTCCATTGAAAAAAATTCCATTTCTTTGTATAAATTTTCCATTAAGGATTTTTTTAACTTACAAATAATCTTCAATGAAACCACATGGTAGACACTTCACAGGTGGTCCACTTGGGAAAACCCCCATTTTAAGGTGCTCAAACATGAAGGAAAATGTCACAGGGGGAAGAATAATTCTTTGGAATGATCGAAAAGAACTCATTCGAATGGGGGAATCATGTTAGAAAATATTTATTATTTCTATATTTTAAATTGGTATATGAACATTATTGAAGTGTTGTCATCTAAAACTCATATTTCATGGTTCTAGGGTGCAGTATATAAACAAAATCCCTCTAAATACCACTCAAAAATATCCCCTTACCCACCCAATACCACCGCATTCCCGTTCTACTCCATGTATTAATTCCCCGTACTATGTTTCCACCACTCACATACCCTATAAATGTGTGCCTATATGAGATATATTTCTCCCACCTATGCCCCTATGTTTGGAAAAGGGTGGTTACCTAAAATATGGTGGACCCTTCAGGGTCCCACATATGGTTGAAGTTGACTTGGCTAGTGCTAGCAAAAGGATGGAGAGATTTTTAATTAATACTTCAATATATATACTTAGTAAATACTAAGTACAAAGCCAAATAATCTTATAAAAAACCAAGAAAACATCTCATCTCCTAAAATATGAAATTCAAATCCCTTTCATTCATCTAAACAATTTGAAAAAAAATCATCTATGAAATTTGTCTTAAACATTGAATATTATCACCACAATCATCACATTAAAAACAAAGAACAAACTAAGACTAAAATTAAATGTTGTTAGATGATCCCATAAAAATTATCTTATCATAAACACTTTATCCACAACAATTCTACATGAATCACCACTTCTTACACATATTGACACATCGTGACACAAAATAAAAAACTATGATTCAATAAGATATAATGATAATTTCATTATTGAAAATATGTTATCACACATTGAAATAATATTATTATAGTTGAATAAAACTTATCTTAGTTAAAAAATAATATTTCAAATAATATGTCATATTTTGATTGATTTTTTATATCAATATAATTATTTATTCTTATTTTATCAGACAGTATCATAGCTGTTTTGTTTTTTGTATTTGGTTTAAAATATGGTAATTGAAATTATGATGTGAATGGTATCTATCTAGAAACTTGTGTGTATGGTAGTAATGTATATATCACATAAAAAATTATATATTTATTCATATCTTTCTTAAACATACCCTTGTATATTATCATTATTGGGAGATAAATAAAATTTCATATATATTGTTTATTTGCAAGGAGAGAATGTAACAACCCATATTTATTATTTCATTTATGAGGTTTTTTGTTGTTTTTTTACAATAGTTATGGGAAATTTTCATTGTTTCAATAATATTTGTTGATATTAGATGTAATATTTTTTTTCTAAAGACTGTTGACATACACATGAGAACCATGTTTGGGTTATAATAGTGACTTATTTAAATATAAGGATTCTTACCTTACACATGTGAACCTTATTTGGGTTCTTGATGATTAATAATAATGATATAAATGGAAATTGGATTTTATGATGGTCATTTAATTTCTATTGTGGAAGAATTGAATCGACAACACTGGTTTTTTTATATAATAATTGAAGACACAATTATAAATCTAGATAGAAGTTTAATGATAAGATAAGATTATGATTTTTATAATGATGATGAATTTCCCATTAAAATACACATTGAAGATTTATATTGTAAAACACGGAGTTGGGGAAGGATGTTAAATGTCCCATTGGATGGAACATGAGAAGATATAGTTGAGTTACACTTTTTTGGAACTTCATTTTGGGGAACACATTTAATAATGTATTGGAAAACACCTACTTGGAACACAATGTTTGCTTTCGTATACATGAAGTATGCAGTTCATGGACACTTATTGTTAAAGACTTTAAATAATATGTATGTAAATATAGAAATTAAAACGATATTTTAGGAAGTATTGGTTTTTATATTTGTTATTTTTACCTTGTGAAATCATTTATACGATGGAATCGTATCAAGGAATATTCTTATCATGCTAATGATTTTATAATGTTTCAGGATTGGGATGACCATACTATATTCAGTAATAAGTGCTTTTGGTGGTACTTAATGTTGTTCATGATGTTTAAGCACAAAATTATAAACAATTATGTGGGCTTGTTTACATTCTAGTGGGGTTTAATGAAATTACTAATTTTTATGTATGTGGTGTTGTTAGTGAAACGAAGAATATATGCAACAGTATGTTGCATAAATCATGTTATCCTGAAGGAGGGATTTAATTATTCACGATGGATCTATATAATACCATGAAATTAGGTCATAATTTAATCATTATGTGGGTAAAAAATTATATGAGTAAGATAATGAGATATTTAAACACTATCATCATTCCAAATTAAATTTTTTGAGGAATTCTTATATGAAGTACTATGTTCTGTGATTGTCTTGGTCGAAATATTGATTTCTTCAATCTTATTGTTTTCATGATCCTTTTACTTTTATAAAGTAAAATACATCAAGATATAACTAATCTTAAATAATTTTTAACATATAGATTTATAGATAATTATTATGTGATTTGGAGTTGTGAGAAAGTAAAAAAAAATTAGCATTAATACTATGTGATCAATCAAACAATTTAAAAGAATATATTTCCAAATATAGTTTATTGGAAAAAATGATAAAGATGAGTTTTAATAACATATCATGGTACATTGAAAACATAATATATATCACAATATATGTCATTAATTTTTAGTATTACCTTCATCTGGAGTGGTTGATTGTTATCATGATTGTGTGGAAGACAAAGTGTAATATCCCACAAAAATAAAATACCCTCTTATAATATTAAAGAAAAATAGTTTAGTGAATGTAGATAAAAATAGAGTACAAAATATATTTTTATATTGTATAAATAAATATTTAGATATATTTATTATAAATATACCCACATATCATTAAATTTTATATTACTTCCCTAAAGTATTGGATGAAGGAGGGGAAGAGAGAGTGATGGTAGGATAAAACACTAATCTTTCTATAACAATTATAACTATTAAAGTGAGAATTTTTTCACTTGATACATTGAAAAATCATCTGTGTATTCTCTATAAAAGATACTTTTATGGTTAATAGTAACATATATGTGTTTTTTACATTATTTATATTTCTACAAAATTGGCTAATTATTTGGTGATAATTTCATCAAGTGTATGATATATTTAATGTATCTTCTTTTAAAAAAATACAATATCAATATTGTATACGATACTCAAATACGATAAAAAAATTTAATCATTATACACCTAGATTGACCACCCACTTGGGTTTTAATTTTAATCTTGTTCCAAAAATTGCTATCAAAAAATTATTTCTTCAAACTTTGTGTCCTATGTCATGATTGTTTTTTGAATTTATTACACATATTGAATCATGGATGGGGGATATTTTTTAAAATTCACAAAGTATGGACATATAATGATGGGGTTGTTTTATTTTATTTTTTATTGTAAGGATAGTTTTATAGAATAAATATAATTATATGTTTATCTAACAAAGAATAGTTACATATATGTAATTCTAGGATAGAGTAGATATTGCATAGATTGTTTATTAATGATGTAAACAAAAAAACCCATGATAGTGTCATTATATATGAGATGTGTATAACCACTAAAGTAGTATATTAGAAATCAATGGATCTCAATGAATATATATATTGTACCATATGATATAAATTATTCATGTTAAAATTACATTTTAAAATGAAATACAAGACATATATATAGTATAATATGGGCTCTATAATTAATGCTATCACTTTTTTTATTTATAAATATATATATATATAATTTTATGGTTTATTATCTAAAATATAGAAATTAATATAAAACCATGAATAATGATGTGGATAGTGATTTAATATAATAATTAACAATCATATCTTATCATCGATCATGATAATGTACATATATTCATTGATTTGAAGAATATTTATTTAGTGATATTGACAAGATCAAATTCGTCTACAAAATGGTGGATTAATTAAAAAACATTCATCGATTAAAATATACAATAATAGAAGATTCATTAAATGATGGAATATTATTTTTCATGTTAATATGGACTTAAATAGTGATATTACAATAATTGTAATATGATAAAATAAAATGAAGAGCCGCAATTAAGACTCATATCCCTTCTTTGGAAACCCACCATTTGATTATACCGTATGGTTTCTAAGGTTGTTATTTTGATCAAAAAGAGATATATAGATCATGATGAGGGATGTAGATAAGTTATTTTCACAGGTATTGGTAGATATATATGTATGATGACATGTGAGCAAGAAAGGATATGTATTTCTATTTTATAAGAGAGGGAGAGGATGCAATTTCAATTTTTCAAATAATTAAAATGCATTAATATATTAAAATGGGAAGATAAATAAAAATAATAATAATATTAAGTGAATATAATACATAGGGTCCAAATTTAAATACATTTTTATATAGAAATTATATAGTCATTTAAGAAATTATCATTTTAGTTTTAAACCTTTTAATGTGTTTTAACACTTCAAAAGGTATGTAATTATTTTCACCAAGATACAATTACTAATTACAAAAAAAAGAACGTGTACCCATTTAAAAATTTATAAATTATGATACCAAATATTGAGTAATTTTTATAACATTTAGTTTTTATATTTACAATAAATTTATTTACCAAAAACAGGAATACTATAATGCAAAACAATTTTCCACAAAAATGGTTTTCCAAGTATAAAAATGTATTTTAACCAAATAGAAGATAAATTTGACCATATAAGAATTAAATGAATTATATATAATAAAAATTATCTTATTTAATTTTCAAACCAATCTAAATACAAATGATACTTTTTAAATATTTGAAAATAAATTGTAATTTTCCTAAATTTTTTTACTTTTCACTATTCACATACAAATATTATTTCACTAATAATTATGTTAAAATCACCATAAGAAAATATTGAATTTATAGTTTCAAAATTGATATTAATTTATTCAAATATAATTTAAAAAAAACTCACAATTTATATTTTATTCATATTGTTTAATTGTGTTATGTGCATTATAGTATCATTTCATTATAGAGATACTCGTATTATAATTAAAACATTGGTGTTATGTTATTCTATATAAAAGTTATATCATTTAAATTTAAATAATGTAATGTCTTGAATAGATGTTGTTAGTTTTTTACCATAACTTCTCAAGGCTCCTATTTTACCTCTTTAATTATATGATTACTCCAAAGAACCTTCCCTAGGCGAGTCGTCGGATTACACAACACATGTTCTCTATTATACAGAATTTGGATATGATATTCACAATAAAATGAATTATATTACATTTATATTTTAAAAAATATAAGAAAATGTGGTAAATATAGAATTTTATTCCATAATAAAAACATCATAAACATTAGATTGGAATGGTGGAATTGTGAAATGTATATCCACAACTCTAATTCTTTATAGGATTTCATTAGTCCCAATGTACCTAATACTCTAATTATCAATATTTTTGAATATTATAACACATTTACACATATATACCTTAAATAAAACATTATATCCAAATTTAAATTATAAATATTTTATTTGGATTTTGACAAAATGTTTTTCTACTTTGAGATTCCCTAATATGATTTTGAATCTTATTTATTTTCACTATTGTTTCCACCGTGATATCTATTTTTGTAAACATCCTTTCACCTAATTTCTTATAATAAGTCAATATTAGTCACGTACTTATATAAAATACTTCATATAGTTCCATTTTAATTCATTAATGGATTCTATTCTGATATTAGAATTCTAAAAATGTATATACTAGTCCTAGGTACAATGAAAGTCAATTTAGCACAGCCTCGACATATATTTTAATGTGTGAATTTTCTTTTTAGACTACCCATTAGTTTAAGGGAATGTGATGTTCTCAAATATAGATTGTTTCCAATATCCGTATGAATACAATTATAGAATTTAGGTGGAAATCTCAAATCATTTTGGGTGCAATTTAATATTTTTACTATAAAGTCTCATAACTTAATAAATAGATATTTTTTAATAGAAATAAAGATATAGATAATCCTTTATAGAAAAAATGTGCATAATTCATAAAGTGATCAATAATAAAACCTATGGTATCATTATATCTAAGACACATTTTATATCCAATGACAATATTTATAGTAATATCATCCTTCTTCAACACAATAATATGTAGATGACATAGGAATCATTTTGGATCTTGCCTCTCAAAATTTACATGTTGAAAAACCAACTATCTTGACACATAGTCTCCAATTTTCCCTTTCATACTAACACAGTCAAAATATTGCTTCAAAAAATGATTCTTTAAGTTGCTTCTAGGGTGTAAAGCTAAATTCAATCTTTGGGTTTGATCTAATAATTGTTTCATTAACTCAAGTATAGGTGGATCGTATAACCTCATTAAACATTTCATGACACAATATCAATAAAAAAATCGTACCATTTCCAAAAATTAATGACATTAATTTTCATTCATAAACTAATATCAGTAAATTGGTAACTTTTTATTCATTTCAAAAAATGTTGGGTTAGAAATCATTTGGAAAAGGTGTGATGTTTCCCCTTCCCAAATAATTCTTATTTTCAACTTTACTATATATATTAATATAGAATCCTTATCATTACTTTTCTTAGTTATAACAATATCATCTATTATAATCAATGCATCAGCCATCATATTATCCTTCCATAGGTGTTTGTGAATTGATAAATCATAATACATTAGTAGATCTATCAATATTATTTTCATCAGTTTGAGCCCTTTTCAGGAAGAATGTATATTTTCAGCAATTCATGACCATTTATATCTAAAAAATTTTATAATGGAGATAAGGCCTCCATATCGTTAAGGATAAGTTATATATTCCAACTCAGGAGCATTTTTTGGATATTTTTATTAATTTATCATTAACTATCATGATTCATATGAAATAAATTTATCATTATTCATTATATTACATCTAAATAATTTCATTGAAGTGTCGATATATTCAAAAAACTCCACCCACAGGGTGTGAATTTAAACATTATTTATTTGATGAAACCCCAATTTAACTCATCAAAATATTTATTACATTCTTAAATTTACATTAAAATAGTTTCTTTACATGTCAAATTGGATAAAGGAATTCCAAATCACGAAATGTTTTTCGAAAATCGTTGATTATAGGATGATAATCCAATGAAATTTCATACTTCATATATGTTTTCTCACCATAATCCATTCATTAACTTGATTTTAGTAAAAGGAATAAAAAATATTCTATCCTTAGACACAATATAAAGATGAAAAGAAACATCTTGTAGCCAAGTCACACATTTTACATCCCTTTTATAACTCACTTTCTATAAGAGTCAACTGAATGGTTCATAAATGGATATTATGCTCTTTATGACTATCGGAGTATACCAATGTGTAATAAATTAAATACATAATTAATTTGTCAATATATTCCTCGAAAAAAATATTAATATGATCCATAAAAACATATGGTGAATTATTCACTCCAAATCGTTTTAGTAAAACTGAAAAATTTTCATACCTTCGACAAAATGTTGTCTAGAGAATATCATCTTTTCCTATAGCACAAAAAATATATAAATTTTTTAAAACTAATTTTCTCATAGAAGTTGATCACACAAGTCATAAATATGGGTAAAATGGTACATTTACCTTCATGGAAATGGAATTTATTTCCCTATAGTCTATGAAATGCCTCATCATCCCATTCTTTTTAAAAAAATAGTACTATATATCCAGATGGATAAATGTTTTTTTTTGTAAGAAACCTTTATCAAATGACTCTAATATTTGTTTCTTTGACTCTACAAACACCACAATATCCATTTATTACGGTTTATTAGATATTAGAATCATTTTAGATATTTTTTTACAGAAAACTAATCTTCATGATCAAGTGGATGTTTGGGATGTTCTTCAAGAAAGACATTAATATAATCATTCCCAATAACAAAATTTTTTATCCTAAGGTTAACATTACAATAAATTGGATGTGTATACACTTATTCTCATTGAATTTCAATATATATATATATTATATGTGGTTCTTGAAATTATTAATATGATAAGTATATATTCTGAAAAAAATAATTCCATATCTTCAAAAATAATTGCGATATTATTATATTTCAAATAAAACTTTTATTATACATTTAAATTAAATCTATACAGAGGATCATATCAAATTCAAACATAGTTATAATAATAAAATATGTTTATAGTGGATATTCATGCATTATAACACGCATTTAATGACATATTACTATTGAATAACCAATAATCTTGTAAAATTTATTGATAACTTCCTTATAATTGTTATTCTAAAATATTTAATTTTTTAGGAATTATGGAAAATAAAAAACAATGTGCAGATCTACAAACAGATAAAACAATAGATAACATTGATGTTGTGATCAAATTAACATCCACCACAGCTCAAGTAATTTAATATTTGGATTTAGTAATTTATTAAACATATAATTAAACTATTAACCTCTTCTATTGTATGTTTAATTGATGTTTGGAACCTAGGTTGGAACAATTCTCATTTTTTTTATAGTTAAAACATTTTAAATTTATTCATTCTTACTTACCATTGATTTATTTAGAATGACGACCATTCTATCTACAATGGAAGAAAATAAGTGTTCCCTTAATTTATTTACTAGGGTTTTTTCATTAATATGATTCATATGATGGTAATTCCACCTTCTCTTATTCCCTTTATATACTTTTTTCTTCATGAGTTACTCGACTTTCCTCTTCTTTTATTTCTTTACATTATAGTCATTAGACTTGAAGAATAATTTCATTAACATGATATCACATGATACTACATATGTAATGATAATGTTTGGGATAAAAGTACCCTTAGAATGATTGGATTTAGCCTATAAAAATGATCAATCACACTATTTGGATTTCCAATTTAGTTTGAAGTGTGGCATTATAACCATATGATGTTGACATCATAGATAAAAAAACATTTCCTCCAACAATTTTTTAACTCCATATTTATCTCTCTATATATGTTCATTACTAATTAGAAAAATATTTTTCAATGAGAAGTACCTTAATATGTATCCTAGAAAATATCCCTATTTCCTCCTCATCCCTATTGTTTTGAATGAATGACTGCCATTAATTTACATCCCACATGGGAAGATAAAATTCCAGGACAACATTCTCTAATAAATTATATACCAAAGAATGAAATAAATTATCTAATTATCTTATGCAAAACGTAGCAAATAATTTCTTTTTGGTTCCATTGAATGATATAGGATAATGTCAAATAAAACATTAAAACATTGTTATACAATATTTATGATCAGATAGATACTCTATACATACACGGCTACTGGTCATAAATAGAGTTAGCATTCCCAATATTGTTATACATTTTTCATCTCTAGCTCCAACATCATTATCTTCACTATAAATAACATTTAAACATATATTATATTCATTAATATTATTTAAATTACATTCACTAGGAAACATTTCTAAACACCTTAAGACACTGTTTTAAAATCACAAAATTATAAATAAAATGTATATTTCTAAAACTGGTGAAACACTCAACAATAATTGATATTTTCTCTATATATAATATAATAATAATAATGTTAGCGTATTTGGATTATCATTAAATATTACAAAAATCCAATATTAAATAATGGTTTGTTAAGATTGCGTGTCTAAATTAATGTGTATCCATCAACTTTTATTAATGGTGTACATTCTATGGACCCCTCATTTTTTACTAATGATGATTGATTAAATACCCAATCTATCCCATTTATAATAATTACCCCTAGGTGAATTTTTTTAAAAATTATAACCACTCTCATGTACCCTAATAGAAATATATTTTCCAGGAAACGATTATTCTCTACCTTGTCAAAACATCAATTTGTTGTCCTATACATAGAAATATCCATATAATATATCATTGGACTATGTTTATATGTCTATGTTCTTATAATTACTTCTCTGAATTTTTATACTAAACATTCACTGATATAAACTATAATATCCCCTGCCCTAGTAAGCTAGTGTTGGTATTTACTTTTTACACTGGAACAATATATAAGGGATCACATCCAAAGGGAATGAATATTTTAGTAGTATAGGAAAAAAATATACAAGATATATTATCAAATTATAAGTGAAAACATAAAATACAATATAAAATTTTCATTCATAACATTATTATTCTCCTTATTATATATTTCTATATTAATCATATTTTACTTCCTAGCATCCTAGGGAATAGAAAAAATAGTTAATCATAGATGTTCAGCAATGAAATGCATACAGAGGGAACTATAGTAGAATAAATAAGAAATTAATAACACTACAGGAATAAATGATGACCATGTAATTACATATAAATAAACCCAAGATATTGAATCTTATACATGGAAAACATAATTATTCAAATAATAACATTGACATCATTAATAAATTTCATAATTATGTAATGCATGATAATATATAGCTTCAATATACTGTTGAAGCCTCTTTCCAAGAAATAATTCATAAATGGGTAAGGTAAATACAAAATAAATAACATAAATCATTTATGAGACTTACTAATTCATTCAGGGGCTATTTAATTTTAGGCTCCACTCTACACATAATTACTCCATTTCATTCACCATATCAATAAACAATGTAACCTATTAAAAATTACTTAATAATAAATAATTATATATACTAGAAAAAACTCATAAATAATGTCAATAAATTTTCCAATAAATAAGATCATAATTCTTCAAAATAAATACGATGGATGATATCATTATATCCTCAGTAAAGAAACATATTTATCAAATTTATGTTTATAGAGATAATATTACTCTTTAAATATCATGTGAACATTTCTTATGAAAAATTTCATATTAATTTTGAATTCAATTATTTAAAATATAAAAACATTCATAATATTTAGAAAATCATTTTCATTTCAAATAACCATGGAAACTTAATTTGTAATTTTCAAAATAATTATTATTCATGAAATTTGAAAAAATAATACATTTCCTGTATTTTCAACCAAATTCTCCATCCAAAGCATCGATAAAAAGATTATTACATAGAAAATAATAAGAAAATTCTATATATACATTTTAATATAATGTTAAAAACAAGTAAAACTAACTTCAATAATTCATTGCATAAAAGTAAAAATATTTTTGAAAACATTTGAGAGAATATATGGGCATGGAAAAAAATATCCCTGACTAAATAAAAAAATATTGTAAAGTTTTCTTAAATATGTCATTTTTGACGTTTGAGTACACTAAAAGAGGAATATAAAAGAAAAAAAATTATTTTTAAAAAATAAAATAAAAATTTAAAAAATTTATTGGTAAACATAGAAATATAATATAATTTTCTTTAACATAAGCTTAAACCTAAATAATCTAAAATATGGACGAGATTGTGAAATAAACATGTACCTCAGTCCCCACATACTTCATAAGTGATTTTAACCTTATCAATAATAAAATTAAATTTATTAGAATTATATAAAAAACCATATACGCAGATATTATATCTTATCTGATTTCATGATAACATTTAAATAACTATTTATTATTAATTCTATATTATATTTTTTGTTTCCTAATGTTAAGATTTAGTTTGGTTGCTTCATCCATCACAAATTTTTCAAAATTAAAAAATTTAAAGAATATCAATAAAGGTATAGATATAAAATAAATTAATTTAATACATATATATAATCATTTATTGAATGAGTACATGTAAAAATACTGACAACACTATATAGAGGTGGTAATCCACATATTCACATGAGAGACATTATCATTTTTATCAGGTTGTAGGGTAATACGGTAAATGAAATTTTATATTTATAGAAAAAAATTATTTAATGAATGTAATATAAAAAATTATATCTAACTTAATAAACATAAAAAACCCATGGTGATTAAAATCCTAACACATCGCTTCACAAGTCGGTAATCTACATGTACGCATCAATGTTGTTTTCAGTTCCTGTTTGGTGGATAAGGGCATAAAAAAGATATTACACTGGAATAATTATTATTATTAATCAGTATACATATTTTTTTATATCATTATTCTTAGAATATAATTTAATTTTGTATCTGAATAAATAAAATGAAAACACTCGGTTAAGAGTAACACCTCTTCGTGGGACAACCTCCTTTCGTTCACACCGTAATCCTTCTATGTATGGTATTTTGATCATAATGGGACCTCTAGATCATCATTATAGATTTTATAACTGTATATTGTAAGATATTTAATTATATATAATGAAAATTAATCGTTATAAAGAGTATGTAGATTATGTACTTTTTGAAGGGAGGTCGAGGACACACATGGAATTTTTCAGAATATAAAAATATTTAATTCTATTATATAATCAAAAAATAGATCTAAAATGAATCAAATTTGAATATTAGATGAATTATGATGTAAGTATTTCCATAAATTGGATTTTTGACTATTTATATGTATTTTAAACACTTATCATTTTAGTTTTAACCCTTTTGACCAATTTTAACTTTTTCTATGGTAACAAAATTTTCTCCAAAATTTACTATTCCTATTGACCAAAAAATGCAAGTGGCACCATTAAAAAGTTTATATGTGAGGATTAAAAATATTGAGACCATTTTAAAACATTCAATTAAAAAAAGTGGTATAATTTAATATAAAAATGAACACATAAAATGCAACAAAAAATTATTTCTCTTAATATTAATATTTATGTATAAAACATTTTTTATACAAAATTCCATTATACTTTTATCCTCATAACATTAAATTCTTTATTTATAATTTAATATATCTAATATAATTCTAAAAATAATATTAATAAATTATAATTTTTAAATACTATTAATTAATATTCTGCTTTCTTAAAAATCAGTATGTTCACTATTCACTTATAAATAAAATTTTAAATAAAATATGGAAAATTTAACATAAGATAATATTTAAAAGATTATTTCAAACGGGTTATAACGATCACCAATAAAAAATTTAAAAATTATTATTTGGGTTTGAATAAATTTTATTATTAAATTTATATCCATTGTGGTATTATTTATATAGAATGAAAGTATTACTACAATATATGATTAGGTGATATAATAAATACCTCAAAAAATTAGACACTCTATGAAACAAATACTAAAGATAAATAATATTATAGCCAATAAATCAACCCAATATTATATTTCACATTATGAATAATATTTTTCTAATATCAACCATTCTTTAAAAGAAGATCTGTATTTATAGAGGTCATCATATGAAACATAAATGAAAATGTCTGAGACCATAGTGTAAAATTATTACATTCTCATAAGAAGATCTATCTTTATAGGAAATATTTAGTGTGACTTTTACATGTTTTAAAAATGTCATGGAATTCATTTATCTCATCATAACATAGATAATATAAAACAATAGTATGAAAAAATACATGTAAAAACCTCAGGTTAGCACAAAATCGACAAGAAGTGTATTGTATTTTAAAAAAAATTATTAATTTGACATAATTTTTTTTTCATTTTTTTAAAATAAAAAAACATGAAAAAAAGATATGTTAGAAAAAAACTAAAAATTAAATATCCTATTAAATTTTAATAATACAACACCCAAATATAATATCCATAAAATAAAATTATACCCGTTTATAAATAACAAGTCCTAAATAATATTAGGATAAAAAAATTTCCCTTATTCCATTAAAAAAATTGCACAAATAAAAACTAAAATGATTCCCTAAGGTCTCTCCCAAGGTTATGTTCAAAAATATATACATTGGAATATAATAATAAAACAAAATAGATGTTTACAAAATAAAAAAATAGGTTAATAAAATCATTAACAAATTGGAAATTACATATAATCTAAAAGAAAATTAAAAAATATTGAAAAAAATATTTATATTACATTAAAATTACTCCCTATTATGTTTTTGAATGAATTATTGTTATTATATTATTATTTTCACTTATCTATAAGAATGAAACATATTTCGTATCATTAATGAGGATACTGAAAATATGGAACTCTAAGAGTGTTAAAACCAGGTTCTATAAAAGTATATTGATTCACTTTCAGATAAAAAGACTATTCTGTGGATTAAAGAGCTGGAGATTTCCTTCTATATAATCTATGTTTAAAAAGAGTAATATGATTCATTGAATTTGATAAATTTTCATGGTAAAACCAAATAGTTGTGTCTCTTGTTCCACTATGATCATAAAAATTCATCCATTTAATGGAAGATGTTATGTGACTAGTTTAAGATGAGTTTCATTATTTAACCACTACGCTATCTAATCAGTAAGAAACTATAATCCTTCCCAAAGGTTGTTAAAGTGTTTAGAGTCTATTATCTAGTATTAGAAAATATTGAATTATAATTTATACAATTTCCTATTGAAGATAATAGATACCAGAGTTTCTATGAGTATTTTCATCCAGATAACCAATTCCAGGCCACCCAATTTTTTCATTCAACATATATCAAGTGTCTAGAGAGTGAATAATTTTTTTGATATGGTTCTAGGGAAAATAGTATATTCAAAATACTGGTGTCTTCCTGAGTCCCCTAATGAGTAGAAATATTGTAAAAAGTTTTAATTATACTTGCCATATGAATATGTTTTAGATAGTATGGAGTTTGTTTGATTACTTCTTCATCCAGTATTTCTAAGGGTGACAGTTATCAGACTCTTTCAACTGTATGAGGATTTATTTTCTATGTATATGGAGGTTTTATCGATCGTAAGTGAGTGTATCTGACCTCCAATTATAGTCATCTTGTAGTTCTAGTCCCAATTTACGCTCAATTGTTATAGTAGTCACCAATAATGAGCTTTTAGAAATATTTCTCTAAAAGTATTGATAAGTAGGAGAGGACAAGGTTGGAAAATGATAGCCAATGATACCCCTAATTCTCAAATACAACATGTAGAGTGTGTTCATAGAGGTAGTATCCATTATGAACACAGAGCTCATGGAGCTATAGGTGATAAACAGAATTCTTTTGAGTTTGCTACTCCAGGTGATCGAGAACTTGATTTCCATATAGTTTCCTTTTCTAGGTGATCTATACATCCTATGTGGTATTATCTATATATTTTTCTCATTTTAAATATTCCTTTTTTGAATTGGGAATTATACACTCCTTCAATTTAGCATCCCTATTCCATGATTTGAGAGTTTAGATAGAGATACTTACAGTTACCTTGGAATTGATCATGCTAATTATAGGTCAAGATAACCTGTATGATGTGTGCATATATTTTCAGTAGTGTTTGGGGCTGAATCACACTTTGGGATATTTCATATATTTGTCTAGGAAATTATATAACATCATCATCAAATTGTTCTCTTTATATTCGTTATACGATATTTTGGATTTATAATTGATGCATATTATATTATGATATATATATATCAAGTTAAATCCATATTTATTGTTCAATAATACCCTATGTGGCATTTGAAATATGTTGACTTATTATCTTCTTTGATGGTTGGGTTGAAACTATGTTATGTAGAGGATCATCAAGTGGTGTTTCCTATAGCTATATAAGAGTACCCTAATTCCTTTCTTAAAAAGATTGTGACGATAATTCATAGATTATATTTCATATTTCATATAAATTTATAACAAGTTTTCATTATAATATCTATGTATATATATATAATCTCACCTTCTAGGTTGTGATATATGTGGATTCAAATTTGTGGTCTGTTGTAGTGAGTTTAAATTTAAACCATTTTATCTCTAATGGGTACCCCAATTCAATTTTTGAAAACATAAGACGATGTTTTATATTTTTGTATCCATTTTTGTAACATGGACATGGGTATTGTGATGAACGATAATCCCCCAAAATAGATTGAAAATATATTTGTTCATTTGAGGAGATTCTGTCTGTTCTCAATGACCTATTATAATTTATCATATAATCAGATGTCTGTGAAAAATGAGGTTATTTTTTAGACTAATTTTATAATTATTTAAGATAATTATTATTATGTCAGGATGTAATTTGGTGTTAAAAACACTCCACCAATATTCATGACACTAATAAATGCAATGATTCCTAAGTTGTTTATAAAAAAATTATTGGTGATGTTTATTAACATCATCATTGTATATTCGATGTTTGGGTAGGAGCATGTAAAGAATCTACATTATGTTCTAAGAGTTATTCAATTTCTAAAACTATTTGGGAATCTATATATGTTTGGTTTGTAGTACTATGAGATTCATTTCTAAAGGATGCATTTATCCCATCAGGGAGGTGACATGGATCCTATAAATATCGAAGTAGTTGTTTATGGGATAGCCACCAAGAATGTTGTAGGGGTTCTGAATACACTTGGTCATTCTGTAAAATTTAATAAACTCATAATTTAAATATAATATAATATGAACCTAATGAAATTGTTGAATATAAACGATCAATATTATGAATGAAGTGAATAGTTCCAAGACACATTCATATATTTTAAAAAGAAGATGGCCAGTTCTGTGGTTATTTAGTATAGAGTGATTTATTAAAATTTTAGTTTAGTAATATGATTCATGGCCTAGGTTCTTTCCTCATATAGTAATGTGTAGATAACTCTTATACATATCATTATCAACGGCCACATGAATGTAACTATGCTACTCATGGTCATGAGTACGCATGATATGTGTTTTGTCTGAAGTGATGACGACACTATCTATTTGGTAATAACATTATGGTTTTTAAATATCAAAGTTCCATGACGGATGCATTCGATCATCATGATTTAAACTTATATTACGGATGGTGGATAAAATTAACGAATGAATGCCTTCTTTATTTATTATACATTGGGTAAGGGGAATGTTGTGGAAGATTCATTGAGTAGGAAGACATGATATGATATTGTATGTGAGGTTAGAGATTCATGTACAATAATGGTGGGGATTAATACATTAAACCTAGATATGAGAGCAGTTGATAGTACCAAATTTCATTATTTAATGATAGTGAACTCATATTTGGTGAAAATGGTGGAGGATTCTGAAATGTGGGATTCCATATTAGGGGTATGGAATTATAGAAATGGCTGTTGAAATTATCTTTATAGATGGAATGATTATAACCACCATCTTCTAATATTTTGGCAGATTGTATTATTCAATTAAGTAATTTCTGATTTGGTTCTCTGTGGGTTCTATAGATTTCCATTAGAATTTCATCCTAGTGTAGATGAGATAGATCATTCCTTATGTGATCTATTGTAATAGTCTGACCTTTATAGATCTCTAAGAGAGCTTGTCACTTGTTTTTTGGTCTATTATATTGTGAATCTTGAGAAGCATTTTCCTAGTTGGTTTCTTTAGATTATTGATCTTATCTAGTGGAACTATGAGGATATAATGATATAATTCGTTTCATGGTTTACTCAATCCCAAAGAGGTTGTGTTGTTATGTGGGTGATCTTGGACTAATTGATAAAGATAACACACTTATTAGCGATTTAGGTGTTTAGATCAGTGTATTATTTGTCAAGGAAGTATGTATAAATCCAAAACCTTAAAAATTACTTAATATTTACATATTACAAGAATACACATTGAGGACCTATTCAAGATTAGGGTTTTAGAGAATTAGATCATAAATCATGCATTTCATTCCACATTTAAACATGGTGCTTACATCAAAGAGAGTATTCATTTAATCCCATCAAGGAAACATATTTAAAATAAAACATGGATTATTTCTTGACACTTCCTCAACACTATCATCACATCATATACCTTTCCCTTGACTTGTGAAAAACATTTAAAAAACATGGGATGAGCATAAAATGCTCAGTAAAGGATATAAAAATACGTAACTAAAACCTTAGTCCATGTATACATAAGAATCGATGAAATCATACTTCACTCATAAAACATATGCACTTTAACATACCTAAGGAAATCATAAGATTTATGAATAAATAATAGAAAACATAAGACATAATGGTAAATTGAGGTATTCATAACATTCTTACGTAGGGTGTAACCCTCATGGATACGTTTGGAATACCAATCACAGTATATTACATAACACAATCATATCACATAGAACATGCATAAAGGAAACATAACATTTCCACATTTCAATCACAAGATATCAAAAACAAATTGACATAATCAAAATATTATAAAACCCATTTTCAATAGAAAAAATAAACGAAAAGTAAAACATGGTATTTATTTTTCATTTAAAAAACGGTTATGGATTTCATAGGAAGCTGAAACTCAAATAATGGTCACGACGGCGGAGAAGTCTTTGTCGCCGCATATGTAAGAAAAAACATTCCCTTTTGTCATTTAGTAAAATGATTCTTTTAAAAATATTACTTTTGAATAAATTTCAATGTCAAAGTGTTTTATTCACCATATAAAATAATGTTGTGTATAAAACAAAATATGCCTCAATGACAGGAGATTGAAACGAAGTCCCTTACCTCATGTTCGACATGATTCGATCGTTCTTTAATCACCTGAATAATAAACTAGAGTTAATTTATAATTTAATAAGAACATTTTTCAAGTTTATTATCCTTTTTATATCACTTATTACCATGTTATGAACATTATGTAATTATTTATGTTAATAACGGTCATTTTTTTTGATCTTCGGTGCATGAGCCAAAAATAAACATCATATAATTACAAGTTGTTCATGTGGTAAAATTTAAATTATATCCAGCATTATATTCATGATTTAGTTATCATACATATCATATATATATATATATATAGTATATACATGCATTTATAATATTACATAACATTTAGAGGTAAGAAATGAAATGCACCGTTCATGGAGACGGGAAGCCGTACGTAGGCATGAAAGCTAATTTCTTTTCTATTTTGTATTTAATGGAATGAAATAATATTTATATAAAGGTATATTATAATTACAGTATAATATCATATATAATATCCTTAAATCCATCCTTTATGCATCCCACATATGGCATTAACGAATCAAATCACTCTGAGGGGGTGGTAGTCTGCACTTCCTAAAATGATGATATCACATTTACCGATAAATGAAACCATAATGGTATGCCATAAATGAAAAATTCTGAAGCATACAGAAAATATAAACATAATATATATCATATATAAATATAGTGACATTTTAATGGCCACCGTGAAAGGTGTTAAAACAAGATTGAACAATCATCGTTTCGTGAGGCAGTAATTCGCCACCCACAGAAACAGTATGTTTTTTAACCATTAAGCGGAGGTGTGTGTAAGTGTAAATAAAATCATTCTCATTAAAAACTTCCTATTATATTTAAAATAATGGTTTCATTACAATAGAGAGGAATAAAAACATTTTAGGGGGTTGGAGAAGCGAAATAAAACAAAACAACATAAGAGAAGACATTACCTTTAAATTGAATAACTCCCCTTGGTTTGAACCAAAATGGTTTATTAAAGAGATTTATGCCTAAGGTAAGGATTCGATGATGAAGATAGGGATGTGGAGAGATTAAATGAGCAGATTTTTTTCAATCTAATGGCTTGAGAGGTGTGGGTATGGAGGTAGAGGTGGGGGCCTTTTATAAGGGGCAGGAGGGGAACTCTTGGAAAGTCATGAAATGTTATATTATTATAAAATGAGTTTCGGATTTTAAAGGTCCCACAATGATATATTTCGAATATTAGGTGATAAGGGTTCGAAATCCACCCATCCAATAGTTTTTTGACAACTTTATTTCTTAGATTTTACATTATCATTTAATTTTATGTAACCCGTTCATTAATGAGGTAATCACTACATCATCATGTTGTCATAAATAAATTTATTTATTTAATGTCTAAATATTATAAAAATAATCATTATGTAGGAAATATAATTATCTTTAAAATGACTATTTATACTCTAAGAGATCATTTATGTAGACAAAATTAGAATTTTTTTACTTAGCTATTACATACTTTTGTTATATTTAACTTTATTTAAAAATAAAAAGATAAAATGTCACTATCACACAAAAGTGATTCCATGGGGTCCCAAAGTTGGCACAAGGATTCCCATGGTCGTCCATAACAAAACCAGTAGAATTAGGACACATGTTGGGGTCATTTTATATTATTATTATATTATTTCATTACCCTTAACTACCCGATTAGTAATTAATCATGATATTTAAAGATAGTGTTCGTCATTACAATTTATAATGTCAAAAAACAAAAGAGTCTTAATTACATAATTTGGACCATATGATTCCAAATATAGAATCCATTTTACCAAATTCCGAAAATAGAAATTTTATTAATTAATTTAAAAATAATTCTCATTGTCAAAATAAATATAGGGTTTTTTAGAAACAATATCTATCAGAAGTATGCCAATTGTTTATGCCCAATTCCAAAGTGAAATTAATTAAAATGGCCAAAATTAGATTAAATGGTAAAAATATATTCTAATTAGACTTTAAAACCAATTAAAATGATAATATACCCATATAATTAAATTAGATGAAAAAGCAGTTTTGAAGTAAAATGCAGTATTTTTAACTATTCATAAAAAATTAAATATTGTGAAAAAAATAACAAAAATTTATCCAAAGTAAAATTCAATTCTCGGATTCTAAATAATATGTTTATTTTGACAAATAGAGCTTATATAAGTGTCAAAACATATATTTAAGAATTGTTTTCTATTAAAAGGTTGTAAAATGATCTTTTAAAGATATAAGATTATTTTATGCTTAAGATTGGATTTATCCTCATTTTAACCCTCTAAAACACATTCTAATTCATAAATGGACATTGATTTAAAAATCCATTATTCTTTACTTAATTGGGATGTTACAACCTTCCCCCCTTTAGAAAAATGTGTCCCCGCAATTTATTTTCTTATCAAATAAGTGGGGGTATTTATCCCTCATTGCATTTTCATATTCCCATGTTGCCTCTTCAATCTTGTGGGTTTTTCACAAAACCTTTATTGATGAATCACCTTATTCCAAAACACATGCTCTCTATGGTCAAGAATCTGGACCGGTTGTTCCTCATAAGATAGATTCTCTTCCATCTGAACTACCTCTGGATACAAAACATGAGATGGATATGGCATATACTTCCTTGTCATCGAATCATGAAAAACATTATGTACCTGAGATAAACAAGGAGGTAAATCCACTTGGTATGAAAATAATCCAACTCTCTCCATAATTTCATACGGTCCAGTGAACCTTGGTCTCAACCTTCCTTTCTTACCAAATCACATCACACACTTCCCTGGTGAAACATTGAGGAAGACAAGATCACATACCTCAAAAGAGAGATTCTTCCTCCTGTTGTCTGCATAACTTCTCTGCTTGATTGGAGCTGTTCTAATGTGTTTCTGTATCAACTGAACTTTTTCTGCCAACTCTTCTACCAATTCTGGTCCCATCAACTTCCTTTCACATACTTCATCCCAAAAATCTGGAGTTTTACACCACTTCCCATATAATGCCTCAAATGGTGCCATCTATATACTAGAATGAAAACTGTAATTAGAAGATAACTCAACCAAAGAAAGATGTTGGTCCACAGTTTCATGATAATCCATCGAACTAGCACGTAGAAAATCCTCCAATGTTGGAATTGTCCTTTCTGACTGCCCATCTGATTGAGGATGAAAAGTTGTACTAAAATTTAATTCAGTACCCAAACACTTTTGAAGGCCTTTCCAAAAGTTAGAAGTAAACCTGGGATCATGATAAGATACAATGGAGAGGGTAACTCCATATAACCTGAATATATCTTTAAGATACAAACGATAAAGTTGATCTAGAGAAAAATTATCTCATATATCATGGAAATGAGCAGATTTAGTCAAGAGACCAAAAATAACTCATATTGCATTATTACCTCGAGGTGTCTTCGGTAATCCCCCAACGAAGTCCATGGATATATTTTCCCATTTCCACTCTCGCACTGATAAAGGCTGGAGAATCCATTTCGGTAACTGCCTCTTTGCTTAATCCTTTTGACAAGTCAAACACTTCATAGTAAAATCAGCAACATCTATTTTCATTCCATCCCACCAGTAATACTCTCAAATATTTATATACATATTAGTACTGCTTGGATGAATTGAAATTTGAGAACTATGAGCTTCACATAACAACTATGTATTCAACTGTGAATCACAAGGCACATAAAATATCTTCTAAAAACTCAAAACACAATCATCATCAATGTTTAATTCAGGTAATAAACCCTTCTGAACCAGTTCTAACATTTTCTACAACTCATTGTCTTGCTTCTGAGCTTGCTTAATTCTATCTGATAGAGATGATCTCACTGACACCTAAAACAAAATAGAAAAACTTTCTGCACTAATAACTTCTATGCCAAGGTTCATCAAATCATTAACTAAAGGATCACATTATAAATGTATCATGGTTAATGAAGCATTACTTTTTTTACTCAAAGCATCATCCACTTTATTTTCTTTTCTCAGATGGTAATGAATTGTACAATCATTTTCCATTATTAATTCTAGCCATCTTGTCTATCCAATGTTCAATTATATCTGAGTGAAAATATAATTTAAAATTTTTTGATCGGTATATATTTCACACATTACTCCATACAAACAATGCCTCCAAATTTTTAAAGGGAAAACAACAGCAGCTAATTCCAATTCATGTGTAGGGTAATTTACATCATGAGTTTTCAAATGACGTGAAGAATAAGAAATTACTTGATCATTCTGTATTAGGACGCAACCAAGTCCATTAAATGAATCATCACTGTAGATAACAATCTCACCATTCCTGGAAGGTAGTGCTAAAACTAGAGCATTCACCAACTTTCTTTTCAATTCATGAAAACAATCATCACATTCATTTGACCAGATAAACTTAACACCCTTCCGAGTTAGCTTAGTCCTTGTACTAGATAACCGTGAAATTGTTTTAACAATCCTTCGGTAATAGCTACCAAACAAAGAAAAATATGAATGTCAATTACATTTGTGGGTCTTGGCCATTCATCAACAACCATTTTTTTCTAGATCAACAATTTATCAATGTTTATAAATAATGTGACCAAGGAAAGAAATGTTTTTCAACCAAAACTCACACTAGCTGAATTTCCCATACAATTTCTTTTCTCTTAAGGTTTTCAAAATCGCCCGTTAAATGACTTTCATGCTCCTATTTACTTTTAGAGAACACCAATAAACTTATCCAAGAACTCATGGAAAATTCTATACATAAGGTCCATGAATACATCATGTGAATTGGTTAAACCAAAAGGGATTACTACATATTCATAATGGCCATATCTTGTATGAAATGCAGTCATTGGAATATCTACTTCCTCTACCTTCAACTGATGGTACCCCGATCTCAGGTCAATCTTTGAAAAATACTGAGCTCCCTGGATCTGATCAAACAAATCCTTGATATGAGGCAAAGGATATTTTTTCTTAAAAGTGATGTTATTCAAGGCTCTATAATCAATGCAATGTCTCATTGAACCATATTTCTTTTTATAAAATATGACAGGAGCACCCCATGGTGTTGTGCTGGGTTGAATTAATCCTTTCTCTAATAAATCTTGAAATTACTCATTCAACTCTAAAAGTTCAACTTGAGCCACATGATAAGGGGGTTCTGAAATTAGCTTAGAATTAGGAACTAAGTCAATAGTAAAGTCAACTTCCTGATCTTGTATTCTTCTAGGAAACTCATCAGATAAAACATCAGGATACTCATTTACCAATGGCACGTCATTAATCTGAATGTTTCCTTTGTTTTCAACAATATTTTCAAGGTAACATTCATTTCCATCTTTTACAACTATCTCAGTCTCTTAATATGTTATCAATAGTAAGGGTTCATTCTTGTACACAAACTCAAAGTATTTTTGAAAACAAACATCATTAGATCTAAAATAAATCATAGAATGGTAAAAAAGAGAGGTAATACATAACCAGGATAACATCAAACTCTACTAGAGGGAAAACAATAAGGTTTTCAAGTTGGTTATTTCCACAGATAAGGATATGAATATTCTTATAAATTATTTTTGCCTCAACATTTCCACTGGTGTTTTCCCCACAGGTTCATGAGTCATTTCATGAGATGGAATTCCCAATTTACTAGAAAATTTTTCAGAGATGAAAGAATGTGTAGACCCTGAATCAAAAAACACAGTGGAATTATCTGAAAATACAAACAAAGTACATGATACCACTTCATTTGATGGCCCAACATCTACTAAAGTATTTTCAAAGGATTTCACCACACCTTTCTTCTTGTTGTTTGACTGAATCCCATCATTTGATCTTTTTTTCGAACACTCGTTTGCATAAAGACTCATCACATTTCACTTGAAACAGTTCACTAACTATAAATCAAATTTGGTCTTACCATCACCCAGATCTTTTTTAGTGAAATCACGAGCCTTATGTCCCATCTTATCACATTTGTAGCACTTTCCAAAATTCAAAATACATTCCCTAGTTTTCTTTTTACCACATTTATCATCAACTGAAAACATAGTTTTTATACGATTTCACCTTTTCTAAGGATTCTTCCCTTTCTCTTTCCACCTTGGTCTCTTATTATGTTGGTTGTTATAAAACACTTTATCATCGTCAACTCCATTTCCACCTTCCCAACACATCAAACAATCTTTTCATAACTTTTGAACTCACAAATAGCTAAATCCCTTCGATATTTTGGCTTTAATCATTAGTAAAAACAATTGATTTTACTATCATGGTGTCAGATAAAATTTGGAGCATACCTTGACAATCGAGTGAAATTTTCTTTATAAGAATCCACTGAGTTGTCCTCTTAACTCAATTCCAAGATTTGTTTCTCCATCTTAAGTCTAACAGCCTTAGGAAAATATTTCTCAAGAAACATACCTTTGAATTCATCCCAGTCAAGAGCATTTATCTCATCAGCGTCATTGATATTTTACAACCATCGACCACCACTGATATGCTTCACCCTCTGAAAGGTATATAGCAAGAATAACCCTTTGATTTTCTAAACACCCCATGACATAGAAAATCTTCTATAGTACTTTAATCCACAATTCATCTAGCATAGGGTCATATGATCTTCTGAATGATGCGGGATATTGCCTCATGAAATGTTCCACCACTAACACATTCCTCAATGGTAGATCTGGTTGATAACATGCATGAATACCACCACCATTTATTGCTTGAGTCAAATACACCATTACATCAACAAATTGTTCAGTTCCAATTCTGACCATCTCAGGATGTTGATTTGGAAGGTCATTTGCTTCTGTATGCCTTCCTAGCACTGCTTCCCAGTTTCTTCAGCAGAAAATCATTCTGAACAAACATGTCTTAGATGAAGCGACTGGGTAATCTTCAAATGCTATATCATTTAAATTTGACCAAACAAAACATTTTTGGATAATCATATAGTAGAATTATAACTCCTAAAGTTATATAAACCATCCTCTGATACCAACTATAAGGCCCCAGACATAAACATTACTTAATCTTGACTTATTACAAGAATACACATTGATAATATTTTCTAGTTTAGAGTTTTATTTAAGTAGATCATAAATCATGCATTGAATTCCACATTTAAACAAGGTCGTTACATAAAAGATAGTATTCATTTTCTCCCATCAAGGAAAAATATTTAAAATAAAACTTGGATTCTTTCTTGAAACTTCCTCGACATTATCACCACATCATGTAACTTTCCCTTGACATGTGAATGGCATTTCAGAAACATGGGATGAGCATAAAAATCCTAGTAAGGGATGTAAAAATACGGAAAGAAAACTGTATTCCATGTATACATAAGAATCAATGAAATCCTACGTCACTATTAAAACATAAGAACTTTAACCTACCTCATAAAATCATAAGATTTATGAATAAATCATAGAAAACATAATACGTAAAGGTGACTTTAGGAATTCATAACATTCTTACATAGGGAGAAACCCTCATGGTTACGTTTGGAATACCCATTAGAGTATATTCTCTAAATATCTTTAGAGAAAACATAGCATTTAACTCCATCGCATTTCCCAATGTATTGGAGAGAAATATCGGGATCACCTTCCCTTAGTTTATCATGGAGCCACCCATCTTCAAAAACAGATCCCAAGAACTATAACATAATCATATCACATAAAACATGCATAAAGGAAACATAACATTTCCAATTTTCAATCACAAGATATCAAAACAAATTTATATAATAAAAACTTTATAAAAAAAGTTCAATGCCAAAATAAAATAAATTTAAAACATGGTATTTATTTACCATTTAAATAAAGTTATGGCTTGTAGAGAAAGCTGAAACTAAAATAATGGGCACGGTGGCGGAGAAGTCATTTTCACCGCATACGTAAGACAAAATCATTCCCTTTTGTCATTTTGTAAAACACATCGTATAAAAAGATTCCTTTTGAAAAAAACTAAAAGTCAATGGGTTTTATACACCATATAAAATAAAGTTGTGTATACAACAAAATATGCCTCAATGAAAGGAGATTGAGATGGATTCCCTTACCTGGTGTCCGACTTGACAAGGTCGTTCTTTAATTTCCTGAATAATAACCTAGAGTTAATTTCTACTGGCTTAAGATCCTTTTTCTTGTTAATTATTCCATTTATATCACTTATTACCATGTTATGAACATTATGTAACTATTTTAGTTAATAACAGTCATTTTGTCGATCTTTGGTACATGAGCCAAAAATAAACTTCTTATAATTACAAGTTGTTCATGTGGTAAAATATACATTATATCTAGAATTATGTTAATGATATAGATATAATATATATCATATATATCTAGAATATATATGAATTTATAATATTACATAATATTAAGAGGTAAGAAATGAAATGCACCGTTCATGGAGACGTTAAGTTGTACGTATGCTTGAACACTAATTTCATTTCTATTTCATATTTAATGGAATGAAATCATATTGATACAAAGGTATAATATAATTCTAGTATAATATCATATATAATATCATTAAATCCATCCTTTATACACTCCACATATGGAATTAACGAATCATATCATGTTAAGGGGGCGGTAGTCCGCACTTCCTAAAATGAAGATATCTCGTTTCCCCATAATAGAAACCATAAAGGTATGACATAAATGAAAAATAAAGAAACATAAGGAAAATATAAACATAATATATATCATATATAAAAACTGTTAAATCTAAATGGCCACCATGAGAGGTGTTAAAATAAGATTGAACACTCATCGTTTCGTGAGGTAGTAATTCACCACTCACAGAAACATTATGTTCTTTAACAATTAGGCGGAGTTGTGCGTAAGTGTAAATCAAGTCCTTCTGATAAATACCTCCTAGTATATTCAAGATATAGGTTTTGTTATGAAAAAGAGAAATAAAAAGAGGTTCGTGGGTTGGAGAAGCGCAATAAAACAAAACAGCATAAGAGAAGACCTTAAATTTAGATCGAGTAACTACCCTTGGCTTGAACAAAAATAGTTTCTTGAAAAGATTTATTCCTACACTAAGGATTATATGATGAATATAGGGATGTGGAAAGATAAAATCGGCAGATTTTGGCCGAGAAAATGGCCTAAGAGGTGTGTGTAAGGGGGTAGAGGTGGGTGCCTTTTATTAGTGGGATGAGAGGCACTCTTGGAAAGTCATGA
This sequence comes from Viscum album, assembly GCA_963277665.1. Lineage (NCBI taxonomy): Eukaryota > Viridiplantae > Streptophyta > Magnoliopsida > Santalales > Viscaceae > Viscum > Viscum album. The sequence goes on from OY728130.1 coordinate 1,721,530,128, forward strand.
AATGTTATTTTATTATAAAATGAGTTTCGCATGTTAAAGGTCCCACACTGATATATTTCAAGGATAAGGTGACAAGGGTTCGAAATCCTCCCATCCAATATGTTCTTTACAAGTGTATGTCTTAGATTTTACATTATCTTTTCATTTTATTTAAACCATTCATTAATGAGGTAATCACTACATCAACATGGTGTCATAAATAAATTTATTTATCTAATGTCTAAAAATTATAATACAAATATCATGATTTAGGAAATATTCTTAGAATTATATTGACTATTTATATTCTAAGAGATCATTTATTTAGGCAATATTAAAATTGTTTTACTTAGGTGTTACATACTTTTGTTATATTTAACTTTCTTTACAAATAAAAAGCTAAAATGTCACTATCACACATAAGTGATTCCATGGGATCCCATAGTTGGAACAAGGTATCAAATGGTTATACATGACACAACCAGTAGAATTAGGACACATATTGGGGTCATTTTATATTATTATCATATTATTTTATTACCCTTAACTACCCGATTACAAATTAATCACGACAATTAAAGATAATTATCGTCGTTACTATTCATTATGTCCAAAAACAAAAGAGTTTTAATTAAATAATGTGTACCTTATGATTCCAAATATTTAATCCATTTTACCAAATTCCAAGCACATAAATTATAGTAATTAATTTAAAAATAATTCGTGTTGTCAAAACAAGTAGTGGGTTTTTTAGAAACAAAATCTATCAAATGTTTGACACTTGTTTATGCCCAATTCCAAAGTGAAATTAATTACAATAACCAAAATTGTATTAAATGGTAAAAATATATTCTAATTAAAATTTAAAACAAATTAAAAGGGAAATCTATCCATATAATTAAATTATATTAAAAAGCATCTTTGAAGTAAAATGCAGTATTATTCACTATTCATAAAAAATGAACGTTGTCAGAAAAATAACAAAAATTTATCCAATATAAATTTCAATACTCTGATTCTAAAGAATAATATTATTCTAAAAAATATAGCTTATATAATTGTCAAAAATATATTTAAAAAAAATTCCATCAAAAGGTGGTAAAATGATCATTTAAAAATTATTAGAGTATTCTTTGCATTAGATTATATTTATTCTCCTTTTATGCCTCTAAAACACTATCTAATACATAAATAGACATAGATATGAAAATACATAATTCATTATATACTTGGGATGTTATAGTATGTGGAGGTAGTGGAGAGGTAAAATCGGGTTATGAATATGAGCATATCTGATCGAGATCCTTGTTTAACCTTTAGGGTTTGCAGAGGTCTCAAAAATGCTGTTTTCTCACAACTATGTCTTAGTAACACATATCATTCATAGATAAATGATTATAGAGAACATACTATTCAAACTCTAATGGAAATGATTCACTCAAGAATTCAGAGTATTAGAAGTTAATGGTTGAAGAACCTACCTATTATATAATTTTCCTGTAGTAGAAATTGTCACATTTGTAACACCAATGCTTTTTGGAATGTATTTCTCTTAGATAATTATAATGTTTTTGATTTCTCTCAAAGAACACAACCCTGATCTTATGTGAATAATTATTTATTAAAGTAAAATATATAACATAATATAATACAATTAAATAAAATATAAATAATAAATCAATTAAATACTTGTATGAAGTATTAATCAAATTATTCATGACTATACAAATATGTTTTCTTTAAAATATTAGTTATTATTGATTATTATATATAATTAATTTAAATGATATTTTTTAAATTTTTCAGTTTGAATTTGGAAAAATGATTTTTTTTTTTGAATTTTAATATCAATATTAAATTATACATATGTTTAATATTTTTTAAAGACTGATTTTTATGTGATTAGTAAAAATTCCATTTTTCCAATTCCATAACTTTTAGGAAATAATTAGTATATAATTTTAAAATAAAATTTATGAATAATCTTTATTGACCGATGATATATTTTATAAGTAAAAAAACATTTAAAAATATTATCTTTAATTAAAAAACTTATATTATAAATTTTTTATGATATGATATATTTTCTCTAAAGCTCCTTTTCTAGGTTATAATTTTTTATTTTAAATTTAATTTTAATCAATGTTATATATTTATACTATTAAAGACAATATTTTTTGTATTTGAATATATAAATTATCAAATAAGGGTATTTTTTTAGATATAAAATTAAGTTTCCAATCATAAAAAATAGGTTATCTCTATAAATGTAAATTATTAAAAAAGATATAACTAAGGGTAAAATTGCTGAAATTCCTAAGAAAATATATCCCAATGATTTTATGAGGTATTTATAACAAAAATAACATCCATATCCATGAATTATAACTTTTTTACACTTTCCTTGAATATTTCACCTCCTATTGCAAAAATTTCACTCCAACAACTTATAAAAAGATCACTTCACCACCCACTTCTCCTCACATAGAAAACCCGTTAGATAAAAAACACTACCAAATCCCCCCCCCAAACACTCCTTGATACATTATATAGGTTATATAATCCTTAAAATATTACACTTCCATGTCAAAGTGCAATTTTCCACGTATTTATACCTATGTGTGATGTAAATATTCCCAAACCACTCCTTCCCATTTCTATTTTATCAAATTATTTTCTACCAAAAAGTATATTATACCTTACTAAAATTATAACATATGTACAATTATGATACTAATTTTTTATTATATTTATGGAAAGCCCATTATATATTCCCCTATAAACCATTCAAAAAAAATAGAATGTCATTTGTGTTACATGCAGACTACCACCGTGATGAGAGGCGTGTTCTATTTTTCATTAAAAACATACATGGTTGGGTAAAATGAGGTATTAATGAATATTTATTTTATTTATAAAATTACTAATATTCTTAAAAGGAAAATCTATTTCTACTTTTCATTAGTTTAATAGAAAAAGAAATCATCATCTATATGTATATGAGGAAAACTACCTCTATAGAGAGATGTGTTCTCTATTTCAGAAATTACACACAGGGTTGGTTGTATAATAAATTTCATGAATTTATATGATAGTAAGGATTAATATATATTTTTAATATAGTTATTAAATTATAGGAAATAATATAAATCATTATAATGTAATTTATTAATATCGGTAAATTGAACGACACAAGTTCAACATATATCTCGCTATGAAAAACCGTGCACATATATTCCATAACGTGAACATAAATATACATAAATAATTTAAACAAACTGTTTTAAACCTTATTTTCTCGTCATGTAATGATGAAATTGGGATTGAATAATAGGTTTTAACTTTTTTATTAGTATACACGCGTGTAATAATGAAATTACTAACATATGATGATAAAAGTAATCATTAAAAAACAAATGCACGTACTTTGAATGATTTCAATTTGATAATATAGATGTTAATATTTGTTAATAATGTTATGAAATAATATATTATAATTTTTATACATATTATAAAAGAGGTTAAATATATTTTGGGAAATTTTGGAAGAAAAGGAAGGAGTTTATTTTTAATATCATTTTCAAATGAAGATAATTGTGAATAATTTCTCTCCAGGGAAACATTGTGTTAAATTTATCTCATATACCCCATCAATTTTATTATCATATGATTATTATTGATGTTTTGTGTTTCGTCCCACAATTTATTTTTACTTTTAACTCAATTTTTATTATTTGACATTTATAATTGGAATCTACCAAACAACACAGGAAAAATGTTAAGTATCAGATTTTTATTATTTTGAGGAAATTTAATCCACTACTACATGGTTTTGCGTCAGTTTCAAAAATACTACTGCTAAATCACATTTCAGCATCCAATATTCTATGTTATCATCCATTTAGAGGTGATTTTTGGTATTCTTTGTAGAAATTGTATTTATTTATGGTTATTTTCATTTTTGCATTGGGTTTTAGGAGAAAAAAGATGATTTAGTAGTGGTTGTAACTACTACTAAATCCGACCCCCCCCCCATGAAAACGTCGTTAAAATGATTGAAACTACTGATAAATTATAGTGTGTCATAATTAGTTGTATTTATAACCTCTAAAAACACATCTTATAGCTGCTATTTAAATCATCGTGAAATGTTGATTTGCCAAAAAATACCATTTTCATTTTATAAATCCCCAGAACTACCCTGAAAAAATAATTTGAACCTAGTGTATTTCCAATTACTAGCACATGAAATCACTACTAGGATAATTTAAAATAAAACATATATAACAAATATAACACGGAAAAGCAAGAATATGAGTTTACATTCAACCATAAATGGTTTCATGTCTATGTCACAAATAATACATCAACTAACCCTCTCATTCCATATTAGTCCAACACATCAAAAGACTGTTAATCATTTCCAGATGATCTCTACTCATCACCCTCTACTTCTCCATCTCCATATCTACTTTCTACTATTGTATCCTATAAGACAGTTATATTGAAAATTAAATTTTATTGTATAATTTTATTTAAACATAAATATAATAAATGCTTGTGAACATAATTATTTTGAAGTTCTGTGATTTACCTTCTCACCACAATCTTTGATGCAATATCACTGAGGACAGATCCGGTCATCTAATAAAATAAATCAACCAACTCTTTCAATAAACAATTTCATTCTATAAAAATAGAAATAAATAAGTGGACAAACATCAGTACAATGGGGTTAGTTTTTAAAATATTCTAATTTAATAATATAATGAAATTCAATTACACCTTAATGTATTAAAATTTCAATTATTTGTGAATAAAAAACAATTTCCAATATGAATACATATGTCTCCAATCTTCACACATAATCATATGGGTAGATGTATCCTCTACCAACTAGCCTAGAATCTACCCAAATAATCATGTGGTGTCTTCTATAGGAACCTATAACGGTAAAATGGGACAACTATCTTTAGTCTGTTTAGATTCCAGACATATGAACATCTCATATTTTTCACCCAAGTAGAATATTTACCATATTTTGTAAAAACAATTATTAGTATAAAATTTTCAATAACTGTATTCACATTAAAAATTTTACATATAATAGCCACCCTCAAATATCCTTACAATGAACATGGAGTGTCCTTCTTGATCACTGTGGAGGATTTAATAGTATCAATATTACACATACTCCATGTAATTCCTATTATTTAATAAAAAAAAGATACAGCAGACCATATAGTTTAAAAAACTCATGAGGAAAAAATAGAAATGATAATAGATGAAAAATATTGAACAACATGTATACATAACAATGATAACAAATTACTGTAAAAATGATATAAGTGGTTGATAAATGAATGTATTAATGCAAAAAACAATCATATTATCCTTCAGTAATTTTTTTCATACTCTATAATTACATTATCTACTTAATATTCCCTTGAAAGACTAATATTTCCATTGACATGATGGAAAAATAATTTTAATCTTGTTGTTGTTGGGATTAAATATCAGACATCGTATATTCCACTTCATCACCCATATCATACAAGATTCATTTTTACATAAAAAATACACTTTATACATGACATATTCCATATAATATACCATTTTATCTAGTAATGATAGGATATAAAGATCATGTAATTATTGATCACCAACAACCATCAAGAGATAGATGTTTACAGAAGTAAATTTGAAGGAACCTATTTTAACAACCCTAATTAAATCGACTGAATTTCACTTAAAGAAAACAAATTAAAAATTCCCATTCCAGTTAAATTCAATAATATCAGTCAAAATTTCATCGTATCCCATTTTTTAAAATGGAAATATACACTATTTTGGATTTTTAAATCCTCTTCACCATAGACTATATGAAATTTAAAGACATTCACATTGTAAGTGTAAAAAATTCTAGCCTATTTTAGAGGACCTCAACCAAGTAACATAAAATAATCGTATATATCATCTACAGTATCATTATTCATGATCTAAAAAATTAATATAAATTATTATATTTAAAAAATATATGTGTTCACCTAATATCTATATTGATTGATATATTTTAGAACTTGTCTATCATGAAAACAATTCTACAAGATATTTATTAAAATCTTTTGTTATATCATTCAAATTTTGTGTTTGTACACTCATTAGTATATTTTTTTTGTATAATAAACACTTAAATAAATGGATGTACAATTTCATTATTCATTAGCACATATCTATGTTCCTGTGATAATCTCATTTCCATTGGAGTACCATTTGAGCTCCACCCAACTGATTGGGCAATATTGGGAAAGATATATTATTTACCATGTAGTTAAGATTGAGCCAATGTGTCATCAACACGTCCCACTATATTGAATATTCTCTCAATTTCATCAATGTATTTAGAATAACATTTAACTCTCTCCTCTTTCCAACTTCCTTCAAAAATCGAGCCTTTATATTGAACCTTATTTTTCAAATATGATTTCAAATACCCAATATATCTATGAAATAAAAGAAAAAAAACATATATTTGTATTTAATGATGTTACCATAATTTTAAAAATAAATGAAATGAATATATATAAAGTACCTTTCAATTGGATGCATCGATTGGTAATGTATGAGACCTTTTAATTCAGATTCCCCAACCAAAGGCACAGTTTAATGCATCATGATATTACAAAACAACAGAGGAAATATCATCACTATTTCACAATGTGTTAATAAAAATTTCTCTTGAAGATATTATAAGTCAAATTTTTTATTATTTTTCTCACATATTTCTCTAAATAATTTTATAATTTGTATTGCGAAAGAATTAACCCTTTCAAGAAATAAAGAATGTACTACCAATGGTAGAAACAGTTATAAAAAATAGGTGAATCATGACTTTTTGATCCATGTAACCTATGATACATTAACTCAACACACCATGAGATAATACTTTAATACCCACAAATTCCTTGACATGTTTTAAAATTCAAAATAATACATCTTTATCCCTATTTTTCCTTACAAAAATTTCAATAGCCTACTTTCCATTCTCATCTTTCTAGAGATCACACTTTACGTTCATTGCTTGTAATTATTTCTTTGCTTTGAGATGATCCTTCGATATTCTAGGAATATTAACCAATGAGGAGATCAAATTTTCAAGAAACTATTCTCAATATTCATAAAATCTTGATTAGGACAAAACAAATTAAATTCCCAATATGTAACTTTTAAGAATATACTTTTTTCATCTATTCTTGTGATTCGATGTCACTTGACAATACACTACAAATAATTTCCCACTATAATATAAATTAAGCACCTTCAAAAATTCTAGTTCAACATTTCCTTGTTGTTACCATATTTTAGAACCTATCAACAACTTTGGAGTTGGTTTAAAATCAACAGAACTAATGAATTATTTCTTGTTCAACATAAATGTATGAGATGTATTGAGAAATATTCGATGGAAAAATAAGCACTATTTTCTACTATTAGGTACTCTTCTGGGATTACAATCAAAGTGTCAAATAGGAAAAGAAAACCCCATGAATTTGTTTGAACCATATCAATTCCCATATCCAAGGAAGTGAATAATGGTCCACATTAGTGAATCTTTCATTTGGAACATTGTTCTAGAATATGCGTCATATTTCTCAACATCTTCGCTCAGTAAATTTTGTAATTATTCAATTAAAGGTGGAACGTAAACATCAATTTCATTTATAGGCATTTATTTTCCAAGTACAATAATTGAAATAATAAAAGTTTTTTGTTTCATACACATCCATATAGGTAGATTTTAATGTATTAAAACAACCAACCAAATGCTATAACTAGTGCTCAAAGTATGATATGGGTTGAATCCATCAGTATCCAATCAATATAAAAAATTACTAATATTAGATATTAAATCAAGAAGTAATGAATCAAATGTCATCCACGATTTTAAATCTCTTGAATGATGAATTAAACCATCATTTTTATTATCTATAGATTGTCACTTCATGTGTTTGGTGTTTTTTCCTAACATAAATATTACTTTCAATCAAGGATTTAAAATAAAGTAATGAATAACCTATGCAGGTGTGTTCCTTCTCTTTTTATTCATTCTGTTATGTTTATTTGGACGTTAAACTCACTGACTGACTACCTCCTAGAATAATATTTTTTTACAATCTCATCTTCTTGATTCATCTCCCCAATAAATCATATAATCATTAGGACATGATTTTATTTTTTTTATAATTTAGACAAAATATGTTACCTTTTTCTTGTCATAAAAATTCAGATGAATCGTTACATTAGGAAATGTGTAAGGAAATAATTTGAATATCATGGAAATTATCTTATTTGTAATTCTAAATAGGCATTTTATATGGTACAAATTCAGCCGAAAATAATGTTTTGAAAATTTAAAATATCCATTATACAACTCTTGATTTCCATCATCAACTATTCCATGAAACACATTTTTCATCTCCGTGAAGTTTTCACTTACATTAGCCTCTACAGAATGAATAATAGGGTATAATGATATGTTACAATATTGATCTGTTTGTCTTATAGTAACAAAAACAATAGCCATCACATTTCTTTTTGTATCACCCTAAACTAATTTTTCAGCTTTGTTTTTATGTTGATGTTGTAGTCTTGCAACTCTGAATTCATAATTAACAATGTTTTTTATTTCATTTTACATTTTTGATGAAATTGGGAGCTTATTCTATCGATTGATGTAAGTGCACAAACTTTTTGTAACATTCAATTATCCATACGAAATCCAACACAAATATTGAGCAGGTAATTGTTTCAATATCATGTTTTTATAAACATCCTCTCACTTCAACCATCTTCAAAATTTACATTTAAAAAATGGTTATCTTATTCTGCTATAAATGGATTGTTTTGAAATGGAAAATTCCAAAAACTAATCCAAACTCATAGCATATGAAGGTGTGTTCCATGGTAATGTTATCTTGTATTTATCCCTATATATCACAATGTACCTACACATTAATAAAAAATTTAAAAATCTTAACTATTACTAAAAAGAAAAATTAAGAAATAGATGTGAAAAAACAAAAAACCAGTCTATTATGATATGATTTATAAAATAACATTCATATAAGTAATAGAGGGGATTCCACATAATGCATCACTAGAATTTCTAGTGGTGGAGGGCCTTTGGAATAAATCACTTAAATTTTCTACATTCAAAACTAGATTTCTATTTTCCATTATTAAATATTTTGTAGATGTAACTAGATGTTCTTCTATTAAATTTGTATTATTAAATACTGCAATTATCATAAAATAATAACATATACATAGAAAATTATGCTTTTATTATATTTTATTCTTAAAAATTACATCTATCAATATAAATAATCCAATATCATTAATTCAAGTTGAATGATTAAATTGAAATTTTAATATTAATTTATTCTACAAATTCATGCCTAAACAGTTAATTTTTTAATCTACTTAATATACTTCTCTAATATGAAATGAAATATCAATACTATTTTAGAGAAAATCATGTTACCGGAAAATTATCAGTAATTTATCAAGGTGACAAAATCAGTTCCCGTAAACATAACTAAAGAATGGGATATAATGTCTAATCTCTATTTAATGTTACTATATTTTTAGGATGATTGGGTATTCATATTCTAAAACTAAAGATAGTGATATGTGATCCTATTGCTAAAAAATATACAATGTAATATGTTACACTATAAATACACATGGTAAACAATGAAGAATTTCAAAAGGATAGTTGAAATCCATAAAGTCTATTTTTGAGGAAAATGCTTTGTAAAATAGTTACATTTTTCATTTAAAACCCATTATGAAACCCAAAAGAAAAACTACATGTTGAAATAAATTTTTAATAAAAAATTTATTTTAGAAATAATTGATAAAATAATCACAATCCAATGTCAATTATTGATATAAATGATATGAGTATGTACCATGTACCTATGAGGAATACATCATATAAAAGAAGATACTTTGGTAAATAATGTACCTCATAACAATCAAATAGATAAAATAAATGCATTAAAATATTGAAATTCTAGTGTCAAGTAACTATCATGTGATCATAGATACATACAAACTACTAACACCAACAATTGATGTCATATATCATCGAATAGTACTTGTTATATTAGTGATACCATTGATGACAAGAAAAATATAATAATGACTTTCTACGTAAAATGTTTTTATCTACTATGTACAGAAGCTAATCTACTCAGAGAACACATGATTCCTTGTTGAATATCCCATGTATAAATTCAAATTTCTATGTAGATTATAGTTGTGTTGTGATTCTCTGAAATCCTATAATAAATCTAGAATTTATCAACATTATATCATTGAATAAGCTTGTCCAATCAAATTGGTGAGTTATATTTCATGAATTAGGGATCCAAATAAGTATCCTAAATAGAATACACAAGAACGATCAACATTCCATTGTATATAAAGTTCCCAGATCTCCCCACCACCATGATCCCTCAAGGAACAATACCCCTATTCCAATAACCATTATCCTTTTATACCAAGAACCATACATCAATGAAAATCATAATTAAATGATTCCTAAAAAAAATTATCTAATTAGATAATTTAGGTTTCAAATTTCAAAATTTCTCTTTATAGAAAACCATGTTGGTATAAAATTCCATGACAAAAAAATACACATTTAATTAAACCATTAATTTTTTTAAAAACAATCATACTAATTAATGTTAAAACAGATGTTAATTTGTTGATAGGGAATTTGAGGAATGAGTATGAGAGTGAAATGAAATGCCTTCAATATTGTGAGATTCCATATGATAAAATACTCAAATAAAATCATTGAATTATTTTATTTAAATCATTCAGATACACATTTAATGGAAACACACACAATAAATGATATATAATTAACATTAGTGATTAAACCTATTTTTATTAAAAGTAAACTCGATTATTTGATAATGGAATCTGATAATATTAGTGAATAATGTAGTATCATTTCAAACCAAATAATTTAATCACTATATTAATGCCTCGATTCCAATCTAAATTTTATTAAAAATGGTTCATTTTTGGTTAAAAATAGATAAATTAGACTTAACAAATAGAAAATGGAATAAATTAGAATTATATGAATAAATGAATCTAAATAAGAATAAATTTCATAAAAACACCTACCTTAAAAATCATATAATTATACATTGATAATCTTAACCCAATAATGAAGAAGGATCCTACAGCAGAAAGTGTAGAAGGTCGGCATGCAATGGGGCTTTGACATGGGGATATAATTGAAAAGATGTCTCATTGGGGAGAGATCTCACTGGCTATTATTCATGATCGGGGGGCTTGTGGGGGTGCAAGTGGGAGGTTTTCAGTGGCCTGGGATTAGGAAGGTGGTCTCGCAGGGGAATTTGGTGTTTGTGTCTGAGGATTGGGATCTAGTGCCGATGGGGGAAGGGGGTATCAGTTTCTCGAGATCGAACTAGTGGTTTGTGGAAAGGACTTGGGGGGATCTAAAGGCATAGTGGTGGGGGTGTCAGGATCGAGGGGGTTAAAGGGTGTTTAGGGGATGATGTGTCATATTTTATTAAAATATTTTAACGTTCAAGCAGTGGTTATTAAAAATGAACTGTAAAACTATGTTTAAAAATTTTTAGTGGCATTTTATTAAACATCCATGAATGGGTGCTTTTGATGTTGTGGAAACAGTTATGTTAAGATGCGAATCTTCTTCCCCTACATCCACAATAATTTTATTTATTTACTTATTTTATTTTCAAAAATTTATTCATCTCATTTAATAAAATTTTAATTTCATTAAAAAATATTTATAAGAATGTTATAACATATTCCAAACCTATTATTTCAATAAGTATCTTATTTTTATATTTTTAGTGAGAACACATTCATTCATCATTATAATTATTATAATATATGAAGCTTCCTTTCTATGTTTTAAAGTTTTTAAAAATAATTTTAGTGATAAATTATTTTTAATGAAAAGTGGTAATTATTCATATTTCTTCATAATGATTTAGTTATTAATTTAAAAAATATATTTCATTTGTATCAACATCCTATGATTTTCCTTATGTTACATCATGGATATGTTATTATGATACTATAAACCTTATATCTTTGGATGGAATATGGAATGTAATATTAAATTTTTCACGAAACACATCTAATTTTCATGGGTTTATGAAGTGATGATTAAAAAACGTTTTTTTCTCATAGAACACAATTATATAGTTTTTAGAATGTGATGTACTAGTCTAGAATTATGTATCCCTCTAATTAATTAGGGAAATCTTGATATCTCATGAAATAATATGAATATTAATGCTAACTGAAACCAATCATCTAAGGGACATGGTCTACTATGATGTTTTTGTTAGTTATCCATGCCTTATGAAATGATATTATATGTTTTTGTGAATTCCATGTTCTTATGTTATATTATTATTGTTATGATATATGTATATTATAAATGATTAATTAATGACGTTTCTTCACTATTATGTATCATTTTAATCTTTAGGGAAATTAATTAATCTATGACTCATGAATTAACTTTTATGAAATATTGGATATAATTATAATTATAATCTCATAAACTTATTCTTATCCTATTCTTTTTTATTCCCTTCGAATTTTATCTCCCATGATTACCCATACAATTCATGTAAGATATCGCTTTATTATATTTCTGTTTCACTAGGATATTGAAAATTTTATCATATATAATAAGACTAGAAGGGTACCATGTGAGAAGAAATGTTTTCAGAAATGTTCATGGTTGTTATTATATAATTTTATTATGTATCTAATCTTAAATGAAACTAATCCTTTTCAATTTTAAGATTGTTATTATTATGGAATATTATTAATATTCATCTTAAATGATGTATTATTTATGTATGTGATGGTTGGATTGACTATATTTGTATAAAAGTTGGGTGTATTTTATAATATTAGGAATACAAAACATCATTTGGAACACTAGGGATAGTCTAAATATTGTAATATTCTCATAAATATTGGAAACATTTAGAGTGTATAGTTTCCAAAAAATAAAATATGCATTCAGATAGAAACAATTTGATTAATTCACTATCACATATACTCTTAGGGGTAATTCCCCATAAAAGGGTGATTGGGATTTAACTTTATCTTCTCTAAATACATAACTGAAAACCTACCCATGAACATAATGTGAGATTCTATGGGGATATTCTATGGTTAATACATATTATCACTATTTAATACTATTAGTATTTGAATATATTTTATATTGAAACATAGAATTTCCTTGGTTGAAAATAAAGTGAAATAATTTAGGAAATGTTAAGAATAATTTTACTTATCATATTATTTCTAACTATTATAATTGATTCATGATTCTCACATTAGTTTTTTTAATTTTAATAAGTTGTTGGAACTGGGATGAATCAAGTTTAAAAAAATTATTAATTAAATATTGGGGACTTTTAAAATGAGTGGCCAAATAGTTTCCGAATTGTGGTGAAAATAATAAAAAAATTCTCTCCCAAATTTTTATAGATATGAATAATTATTGGATGAAGTGTGTAACTCAATAGGGGTGAATTTAGTTTCCAATAAATTTTTTGTCAAATACATTTTATAAAATAAAAAACTTTTAATTAAAAATTACCAGAGAATAAAATTTTTTGTTTTAATTAAGGTTTATCATTTAATATATTTCTCAAATCACGATTTGGGGTTAGTAAAAACAATATTTTAAATTACTCTATCTTTTGAAATTGATTTAATTGATAAACCTGTTATATAAAGTCTATTTGAGATTTAATATAAAATAATATGTTTTTGATTATTTTAAAAAAAAATTAATTTTATGCAATCCAAAGAATAAAATAATATTGAAAGATCACACATCAGTTTAAATAAGGGGTTTACTATCAAGATAATTCCAAATAAACTCCACAAATAAATGACATGTTTCTAAGGAGATTATTTTAAAAAATAATTAGATCCATAACCGAGATCAAGGTTAAACATAAAATCACATAGGTTGTAAAATATTAAGTTTACTTCTATAGATTTCTTGGTTTAACATAATATATGGTATTGCATAATTTAATCATAAGTGACAATGTTGGAAAATAAATAGGCCAAAAAAATTCACATCATTAGATTTAATTAAAAAAATGCAAGGAAACAATATAAAGATATAGAGATTAAGTTATTCTCTTTCTGTGATGCTTCAAATGACCGAGAGTCCTCATATTTGTTTTTATGATGCACTCAAATAAGTTTTCTTAATGTTTCTAGAAAATAGAGTGTTGTAATGATTGGTTTTTTATTTTTAGGTACTCTAGATATATTCTTCATAGATCTCTCAAATCATTGTATCAAAGGATTGGTATCTTCCAATTACTCCACTCTTTCATAGTCGAATTGCCTTACCATATAAGCTTTGGGTCATATAAATTCTCATGCATGAGGGTGATCTCATCAACTGAATGTCATTATATGTTACAATTTTCCTTAGAATAATAAAACAAAAAATTTCATAGATCCCAATACTGATCATCCAAATAGGAAACCTCTAATGTGGTCTATAATACATCCTTTCAATGGTTTCATAATAATTGTTAAAGATAAATAATTTGAAACATTTTGCATTAATTTAAAAACATTTTCATAGAAAAATATATATTCAGATGAAGTACAAAAAAAATTGTATCAAGGATGAAGGTAGCATGATATAATTCTATCATAAATCAATGGTATCATAATCCAATTATATCATATTTAGCTGTAGAAATGTTGAACTAAAAATAGAAGGTATAGTGGAAGAACATCGTTGCCAATAGAAAAATTTTGGAAGTGTCATGTTGAATAGACCATAGCACCTTTCTTGTGGTAGCTCCTTGATTGTGGTATCAAATAGCTTGTGGTTTCTTTTTCCTGGAAGTAGTATACCATTGGTGGTAGCACAACTCTAGTAGTAGCTTGTCTCTAGTAATTTAATAATTCTAGTTGTACCATAAACTGAACTAACAGTGGTATATGTCTATGGGTATAAAATTTGAGGGTAGAAAGATTTAAATAAAGGTAGAAAACATACACTAATGATATCAGGTTTTAAATAGTGATGTCTCTTTACTATACTTATCAAATTTTCAAATATAAAATGATATACTATCATAAATCATAATGCTAAATAGAAACATAATAATAATGATTTGTGAGAATTAATATTATGAGGTTCCAGCAATATCCCCCTTTTTACCATAAAAATCATTTCATTTAAAATACCATATATAAGACAAACATATACATAAATAGATGAAATGTAAGATTACCATACTTATTAAATTTTAAAATTAAAAATATGATATAAAGAGATTAAAATTTTAAACAGAATTAAATTCATAAAATATAAATATATACAAACACTAAAAAATTAATCTTTAAATACAAAAAATAAACTTATTTAAATTATCTATATATTTTAGTCTCCATTTTTATTATAAAAAATATAATAAATGAATGTATTACTATACTGATGTAAAATAGATACAATAAGAGATGAGATTCATTAAGAAAAAATGTCATTTGATCATAGCTAAAAAGAAAAAAGGTAATAAACAAGAGTCCCTATTAAAAAATAAACCTAATTTTATTCACTCACAACTATTTTTTTGGTAGTTTGAATATGACATATTCTTTTTCAAGAGTCAGGATGAAATGATGTTGAAAGTGAGGGGATGATATAGTATTAGTCATCTCTCAGATCACCGCTGGTCTAAGATGCCTAACTGCTTCTACATAAGACATGCTAAATAGATGACAATGAGGTCTAAAATGAGTAGTAGATGGTTAAAAAGTTCTATTTTTCATTGAAATTTCCTCAAGAGACACAACTTGTTTTCTAGATAAATTGATTAAAGGTTTTATGAGGTTTACAAAATCCATGCCTATTTTCCAATTGTATCCAAAGAACTAACTAAGTCATTCTCCTCTTCCAGGAACAACTTAATAAAATGGGTCATAAACTTAAGCTCGTATACCTATTATTTGATTTCCCTAGTAGTAGCCGCAATTGTTAGGCTTTCATCTAAACATAATAAAATGATAATTCAACCCATACTTTGTATATACCCTGGAATGTAAGTATTTTATAGCCTTTGTGATTGTTTGCCTATCTCACCAGGATTCTCTCAAAAATTATTCTACCATTTTATATATATGAACACCTTAATGTCTTATGTAGAAAATATCCTCTTGATGAGATGTATAAACATCACCCATAATGACTTGAAGATCCTCTCTAAATATTAATTTCATAATATCTCCATAAACTGAGGATAAAAGAGGTGGATTAGAAAATATATAAGAAATCTCTGATAATATATTCAAATCCTTCAATATATTGTCCAAGATAAAAATAAATGTGGTTCTCATATCATCCATAATAGATCTCAAATCCTCTATATCATTATCTAGTATCTTATTCTCAATTTAAACTTCATTAATTATAAGAAACACATTGGGATAAACATGGTATATAACCAACTAAAATTGATTCCTCGCATCATCTTTTCTAATCTGAGTAAACAGATGGTCCTGATATCTCATAATACTAGTAAGAAAATAAAAAATACTCTCTTATTATATCCATGTTATCCTCAATCATAAAATCTAAATCCATATAAGAAAATTTTTGATGAGGAAATGAAATTACCTCATGATTTTGAAAAAATTCCTCTATAGGCTCCGATGCGCGAGCCAGTGTATCCTAAAAAAATATTGAATCACAACAATATCATAAATCTAAGAACTAAAGTTTCCTTAGGATGTGTCCTAAAACCAACTAAAACATATGTTATACCAATGTCTAGTGGAATGATGTTATCAGCATAACTACTAGACCCCCCATCTGACAATAGATATGATACTCCTATAAACATATAACCTGGCAAAATATCTCCCCTGGATGTATCTCCATCATCTATCATGGAAGACCCTAGGGATTCCTATACCTCAGTGGATCCATTTGGATCACCTGTGTTATAGGTAGCATCACCAAAAAAACTAACATGAACATGATCCCTCTATAGACTTAGGTGATCTAGAAATAATTAGCCAGGGATGATTTGATTGATATCCCGGATCCTCAAGATTAACATCACCCACATCATCATTTATTTCTTCTTTATATGTTCTATAATATTTTAAATAATCACCATTACCACCATTCTCATTGTATGACACCACTACAACTTATTTAGTGGTTTAATAATAACATTGAATTTATTCCACTCTATAGGATTCAGTCTTGTCATATTATCGTTCACATAATTGGATATCTCTAGCAGCAAGAGAAGTTGGTGATATTGTAGATCCAAAATATAAAACTATTTTCATATGAATATCTATATCACTAACCTCTTCAGTAGAGGTATCCATGGCCACTTAAACTTCATCCATTTCCACTTCATCTTCTTCATCAGAAAAAATATCAGAATCTCATCTGCCTCTAAGACAAGTTCCACAGTGTTCCTAGGTCTATAAGTGTTTTCTATATGGTTAAATTTATCATATATCTTATCATTTTCCTCAAGACATGTCTTTATCCAGGAATTCCAATTCCGTTTCATTATTTAAGAGGTAACCTTACATAAACACAAATGACCATAATTCACCCCATCCATTACTTCATCATCTACCAATCCATTGGTATATAACATAGTTTAAACCATATTAGGTTAAATCAAATAGGATTACCCAGAATATGAGATTCACATACCCATAATGTCAACAATAAGATATCTATAATTATTATTTATACCCCCTTTTCAAAATTAATAGAATCGAAAAATGATCATAAACCATTATACTAAAATCCCCTTTCTCGAGACACGTAATATACAGAATAAACATAAGCATAAGTCTAAATTATCCATCTTCTTTAGTAGCAGTAGGCCTTCTCAGTGTACCATCACTAGTCAGCTATAATATCACATTTTCATACACAAAATATTAACTATTACTTGTAATAAATCTTTTATAGTTATTAGAAACACCTTAATGGGGTATATTAATTCACGTAAACCATTCATAATAATAAATGTTAACCACTTTTCAATATATGATACTTCAAATCAAATCATTCTTTTATATTAAAATGAAATATGTGTATTTCTAGAACTGATGAACCTACCTAGGATAAAAAAATTCTATTTCTGGAGAACCAATATTTCCATCCTTAGTCCTCGATCACCTAGATTTCTAATGATTTTCTAAAAAACATCAATTACAAATATACTTATTTCTATACAAAAACCATACAGTTTCAAGATGGGGGATTCTAGTCTCAACAATATCATGGCTCGATTTCATATAAGATTTCATAGCAGGACATAATCATTATAGAGTTAAAACTAATGTGGTCATAAATCTCATGATTTAAAAAATAGAAAGCTTAATGAATGGAGTGATAAGGTTGATATTCAAGGGATAATGGAAGGAAAAACATTGTTATTGAGTGGGTTCTAATGAAATAATGAATCAAAATTGGATTTAGGTCCAATTTATATCATCTAGGGATATTAATGTGAAAAATAAAATAAAATATAAAAAAAATAATTGAAAAATTATCATAGAAAATTAGGTAATGATAGAAAAATGAAACATAGATATGTTACCCACACAACAATGTATCTCTCTAAGGGTTGATTAGTTTAAAGGTGATTTAACATAATGGTAGATCATTACAAATTTAATAATATCAATAGTTTATTTTTTCATTGGTTGCTCACCAATCGTGTATCATCCAATGGTGGATTTTCTAAAAGTTTCGTGTACAACGGTGGCTTGTCCAATGGTGGATCACCAATGGTGGGTTATCCATTGGTGGATTTTCCACTATTGTAATTTCCAATGATGACTTATCTTGCTGCGTGTTTTCCATTAAATGATATATTATAGAGGTAATATTTCTATCTAACATGAAATCTTCAAAATAAACATTTGAATAACTCGCTATTTAAAATTCTTGTCCTATTAGACAGAATAGTTCTAAATTAGTTTTATATTTGAGGTATTTGAAAATTATTTTAATAGTATGTGTATGAGACTCTTTAGTTTTTTCTTGAAAATGATAACTCTTAACGACACTAAATATAACATACCTATAGTTAGAAGTTACTTGTTAAAAAAATAATATAATGCCTATGGAACATGTTTTATCTTCTGAATTTATAGTTTTTTAATGATTCATCTTGTAGGTGGTACTCATGGTAGTACCACTACTTTTAGGGTTATCCCAAACAATATTGTTTAGAAAGTATTTATTTAAAATATATTGACCTAAAATAATTCCATCTTTATTTTGAAAATTTTAAAAACCACTAATGAATTCGATTTTACCCATTAAACTCATTTAAAAATCACTATGAATGATTTTTTAAAAAAATAGTTTAAAATGAGTTTTTATAAAATCAATAAAAAATATAATAAACATACATGTGAAATATCAAAACATATTTTGAAATTATTTTCATAAAAATTATAGGATCATATATTCCTTGTGAAGAAGATATAGAAATCAGTAATGAGCTGATCATATCATACATATCTCAATGAGATTATTTTAATCAATATAATACTTCAGATACTTTAAAAATATTATTTGGAAAATGAGGTTTTTTAAATCCATGGTGTTTTTCAAAAAAAAATCAACAACAACTATATAAATATTTAAGAATTCTGTAATGAAATCCATTTGATATGGGTTGGAATCCAAATTTTCTCCATAAGAAATAATTATCTAAAATGAATAAAATAGAGACATTTGTAAAAAAGGTTTCCTCATAGTCAATACCCTTTCACTGACTATATCATTGTGAAACCATCCTACCCTTATTTATAACTCTTATGCCTGACTAATCAAATTTATTTATAAACACGCCCTTAGTGATAATATTATTATTATATTTTGTCCTATCTACTAGTCCCCAAGATTTATTTATTTCAAATTTATTTTTTTATTCCTGTATTTACATCATCCAAAATTCATCATTAAATACATCATTGAATTTCATAGGTTTAAAATGTAAACATAACTCTTGATGTTCAACAATATTTCTAAATAGAGATATAGTTTATGTACCAAAATCTATTTCTCAAACTAAAAAATCTATATGATGGTATCAATGACTCCTAAAAGATTATGGAAAATAATGGTTGGTTATCTCATTATCACAGACAGGTTCCAGTTCAGGTTATTCTTCAGAAAATGATGATTTTTATACTTTTTTTACATATTTTATAGAATCTTGAAATTGATATCATGTTTTTACATATCATTCTAAATACTTTATAAAGGGGTCTTAGGCTCATGTGGATATGATTCATCAAATTTTAAAAGAACAAATACATCCACAATCGTGGATATTTTCTTAAACACCCTTTATGATTTACTAGATGTTGTATAAAAAAGAAAAAGTCCATCACCACTATTAGAATAAAACATTTTTTTTTATTATCCTTAGTATTAATAATAAATATAGTTCAACCAAAACTCTAAAAAAAAGTATACATTAGTTTCCTACAATTAAATAACTCATAATGACTTTTAGTTATGAGATGTCTCATTAAAATATTTTGATTATATAAAAATATTTATTCACATCCTCCAAAAAATTATATCTTTAATTGATACCCATTAAGCCTCATTCATAAAACATCTTGATGGGTTTTATTTCCCCTTTCTATAAATACATTCTTCTATGGGTTCATAGGAGAAAAAACATTTGATTATAGCCATTTTATATGTAAAAATATTCAATGAATTTATTTTCAATCTCACTACCATTACCACTTCTTATGGTCTTAATTATAATTCATCTAATATTTTCAATAGATTTAGAAAAAATGTTAAAATAAAAATTAGATTAACTTTTTTAAGAAAGTAATACAAGCCGAGTATTCCTATAAAATTCATCCATGAGAAAATGGACATAGCTATTATAGTTTTATATAGAAAAATTATAATGTAAAAAACCATTTGATTGTACTCTAGGTTTTGTGAATTTGAAACATCATTCTTTGATTTGAAAGAGATCAGTTGTTGTTTCCAACTTTGACATGGGTTACATAATATATTATTTGATAATTCGAATTTAGGTTGATCATTTACAAACATTTTCCTTGTTATAATTCTATGTAAATGAAAATTTCAATGAACTATTATCCTATTTCATATCCATGATTACTTGTGAAATTCACTTAAACAAGAATTGTTTTGAGAAAGTAATGATTCTAAATAAATTTCATAAAAAAATACAATTTATTAAATCAAAAAAAAACTAAAAACTATGTAGAATTTAAAACATCAATAATTATTCTCAAACATAACATGAAAAACATCATCACATAGTTTTGATATTATAAAAATATTAAACATTAAACCATCCACAAACAAAACATTTGAAATTAAAACAGTAATAAATTTACTTATTTTCTCAACACCAATGATATTTCCATTGTAATTTTCACCAAAAGTGACATGAACACTATCCACATTGACATGGTTCTTGAAACATAAATACTATAATGTAATGTTTCTTGAATCTACACTATCTAGGTACTGTATTTTCCTACTCGATCATTTAAAAATGTTCCCTATAAATCACATTTTACACCAAAAATGACATTGGTGCCCAACTTTTCTTGGGTCCAAAAATGTTTGTTATTGAATCATTAGGGATACATAAAATCATAATACATTTCCTATAATTTTATTTTATACATTTAAAAAATAATAATTTTTTAAATCATAAAATGTAAAATATTGAATCAGAAATATAACTATGAATAAAACTATTTTTAACAATCCTCATTTTCTTTAACTGATAATAAATTACCGTGGTTTACTTTGGTTTTGTTTTCAATAATATAATTTTAGTTATAATATTTATACCATTTTTAAATATTTCTTGTTGTTTAATTATTTTTTCATTACACAAATTTTGTCTATTTTTTCTCTTTTAACAGTTGAGTATTTATATCTTTCTCAATACTATAATAAGTTTCATAATTAGAAATCAAATATTTTTACTTCTATAGAATACAATATTTATCATTATGTTCTTTGAAATTTTCTTAAATAATGTAACAATTTTCAAAACATTCTATAATATACATGGTTTTAAAAAACAATTTATCCTAAGAATGATTATAAATATGAATATTAGAAACAAGAAATATATTTGATACCTTAGATGTGTTTTTCATAAAACATATTTTAGTATTTTTATACTTATCCTCTATGGATGAGTTTGAATAATTCAAGCTATCATTTGAAGAACACTAGGTTTCTTAAATTTTCTTCTTCTACCTATTCTCTTAATCATCGTATTTCTTCAAGAAATTTATATTTGGATAGTCATCATTGGCCATCTATTTCCTCATTAAGTCATGATAGATTATTTTGTTTGAAGAATCATCCCCCTTCCAATAATTTATTTCATTTACTACATTGTCATATTTTCATTTGTAAATGGGTTTCCTAAAAATTACTTATTTTTTGTAAAACATTTTGAATCCTCTTGGTTAAATGGACCATCTCTTTATCATTGTCATTAGGCGATTCTTCTTCAAATGAACCATCAAAATGAAATTTCCCCATTTTCCTTGAATAAGTGGTTGTAAATAGTATGGATTTTATTTTTGGTCCATCCTCCCTATTCCTATTCACTTTGATTTATTCTTTAGACACTATAAAATTTTATATCATCTCTTTAATGGGTATCTTTCTAGCATCACATGATTATCATATTGACATATATATTCCACTTCACATATTTGGTATACACAATCGCAGGAACATCACTTGATCGTTATCATATATATTTTTCCCCGATGAGTTTATTGAATTAAAGATCCCATTAAACCTATTACATATATATTACAAATTGGATCATCCTGATTCAGTAAAAGAATATCATATTTAATAGTATATCATTTTAAGATAATTTCATTGACATTATATGTTACCTCATGAGAAATGAATCAAGTTTCTAAAATTTCAAAAGTATTCTAACATGCAT
Source organism: Viscum album (assembly GCA_963277665.1). NCBI lineage: Eukaryota > Viridiplantae > Streptophyta > Magnoliopsida > Santalales > Viscaceae > Viscum > Viscum album. The sequence continues at coordinate 1,721,553,242 of OY728130.1, forward strand.
ATATTCAATTAAATTATCCATCACTTAAATTATAATAAAAATAATTCCTAGATTTATAGTTATAAATATATACAGATTTAGTCGGATCATCCCATGAAGCTATATTTGTTTTTTTTTGATTTATATATTATTTACGATAATAGTCCATATTTCATAGAACATTTAATCAAGATGAATTTTTATTTTAGTTTTACAATAATAATAATTTATTCAATTAAATTAAGGATGCATATAGGTAGAATAACCTACTATTACATTATCCATAAATAATTAATGCTTAAAATAAAATAAAATAAATATCTTTTAGAAAAACTAAATCATAGTCGAAATGATACATAAAAACTCATTAATAAAAAATATTGGTCAGATTGAGAAACTTAATACATGTAACTGAGTTAAAAATAAAAATGTTCCAAAAAACATGTGAATAATACCAACTATTTAATTTAAAAATTCCCCGTTAATAAAAATTGTATTTTAATAAATGTTTGATGTTTTAAAATATTAATAAAAACGTTATTAGGGATAAATTAAAATAATATTTGAAACTAATTTATATTTTAAAATCCATTTATATGATAAAATGTATTTATATTAAAACTTATTGAGGTTATTAAAAAATATATAGGGTTTATTTATAGTTTAAAACAATTTTATTTTAATATTTTAACAAAAAATAACAAAAAACAAAATGATCAAATAGTGTAATGAACATGTGGTTTAGTCTCAAGCCAATATCTATTCCCATACAATTTGGAAATCACAATCTCCCTGACAATTATAATAATAAATAATCATATCCACAACCTGGGACAGTTATACAAACAACATCACATAGTCCGTCTGGACTTGGGACGTATTCCATATTTTTTGTGGAAAAAAGATAAAACGTGTTTTAGAGAATATTGGATCTTCAACAGTTAAGATATAAGATCCCATTCATATTAATAAATAAATAAATAAATAAAAATACTCTAAATTAATAAAAAATAAGAGGGTAATAATATTTAAATATTTGGAGGTGATATTCTTCTTGGAATTTGATGATTTAAATTCATGAGGGTCTACATATTTTCTATTTAGATGAGATCTAATAGATATCTCTTAATGTGCTAAAAACAGTGTTATAGAGCTCTATTTTCTTTTGGTATGTACACTTGAAAACAGATAAACAAATATCTCAAAACAAAGTATGAATGTATTTTAATGTTCCATGTACTCTACTCTTTTATAGTCAAACTGTATTAGTTTGTAATCTATGGGTCAAAAAAATCCTCACACATAAAGTAGATCTACTAAATTAAATATCTCTCCAGGTTATAATTTACATTTTAATACAAATAGTATGATTATTAGGATTCTCATACTGAGTACATGATAATGAACTCTCTGACTTGGTTTCCATGTATCAATTAAATTGTTTAGGAATAATCATTAAAGAAGAAAAATGTGACACTATGTGCATTAACACTATAAACTGCTTATTGGAAGAATTAAATTCAAATGAAGAAGAGAAGAAATGATAGAAAAGATTATGGTAGCAAGATCCAGTGGAACCATATCTTAGTGTTAGCACATTATAAAAGAACCACACCTGGTGGTTTCAAGGTAGAACTAATGATATACGGTTTAGGGGTAAAACATGGGAAATGGTAGAAGAATAAATGTTGTGGAACACTGAACTAATTATATCACATGGATGGTTTTATCTCATTCTTGGAGGTAGCAGAGAGCTAGTGGTAGCAAGACTCTATTGGGGGAATGTATCTAGAGGTAGAATAATTCTAGTTGTAGCATAAATTGAACTAACAATGACACAATTATGATGGTAGAAAATCTGGCGGTGGATGGATTGAACAAGTTTTAGCACATTTATACAAACATTTTCATATTTATACAAAGGGTAGCACATTTATACAGTTATACAAATTCATATAGTAGAATTATATACTAATATAAAACATTAATCTCATGACTAAAATAATAATCATGATTTGGGATCATTAAAATAATTAGATCCCAACAATAACAATTCAAAAAATTATGAGATCAAGAATTCACTGTAGAAGGAGAATCATTTTATCGAGAAAATTATGCATAAATGTCCTCCCTCCATTAGTAGTTCCTATGATCCAATTATTTCTGAAAAATTATTCATTTTCATATAAATGATATTCTCTATTACCCCATGCTTAAACCATCAGAAGGTAATCATAATTTTGTATATTTTAGATGGTGAAGATGATCAATGATAGTGTCTTATTGTAGTACCCCCAGTTTCTGGTATGTAACCCCTACTTGATTATTTTCCTGGTTTTAATGTTATGGGTGTTGAATGGGGATTCGGGAGAACATGGAATGGTGTTTTGAGGCAAAGGGGAAGTTGCACGGGAGGCGCACTGTTTGTCTTAACCGTGCAGCCAAATCGTGTGTGGCTGATTGAGGAGGTAGTGAATTCCGCATTGTCAGCCCACAGTTTGTCTAACCGGGTGGTTAAATCATGCGATAAAGGTGGATGAGGTAGTAGCTAATGCACGGTTAGCGCACGCTTTGTAAAACCGTGCAGACTTACCGTGTGGTCACTTAAAATTACATCCTTAAATTGTGGATCTAACTAGTTTTGCCACTAATTGCCTCATTAAAGCTCCTAAGAGGCCCTAATGTGGTATTTTAGTTCTCCTAACGTCAAATAGGGTTCTCCCATCATTTTGGAGGCGATCTGAAGGCTTCTCTTGGTGAATCTAAGCTGGATTCTTGAGGTATGTGATGGTTCTCCTTCGTTCTTGATTGTTTTCTTAGATCTACACAGATCTACTTGTCGTCTTCTCTCAGTTTGATATATCTACACCCGTTATGGGTATATCTATGTGTTTGGATGCCAAATATGATGATATTTGGTCTTGGTTGTGTTAGGAGAATATATCTAAGGTTGGTTTTGGAGATTTGACCCGGCGTTCTTGATTGTTCTTCGTCCACTGTTGGATCACCTTTTTGTTGAGGTAAGTGGATTCACTCTCAACTCCTCTTGTTATAATTGGTTGGATTAGTTTCAAATTGGCTTTTTTGAATTAAATTGATTTTGCAAAGCATGGAATAAATCTTCTTTAGTGATGATTTATGGTTTTTATGAAATTGTGAAATCATTTTTAATTGTTGTGCAAAGTGATTTGGCTTCTTGAATTTATAATGTTGATTTTAAATTATGGATTTTCTGGAATGGTAAATGCTTTGGTGAAAGATGGGTTTTAAATAAAAAGGGGTGTTTTATTGAAATGGTTTGGTATTGAAATGGCTTGATGAAACTGGTTCATTCTTTGGTTTTCAATAAAAGTACAGTTTTATTGAAATGGTTTGTAATGGTTGAACACATTTGGTTTTGGTGGAAATGGTTTTCAATAAAAGATGTTTTATTGAAAATATGGGTTTTTCATGATTGTTGTGAATATGATGTGTGTGTTCATGTTTCATATATGATGCATGGTTGAAATATGACCTTGTGATCGGTGCCAAATGATTAATGGAACACGAGAGTTTTATGTATGATGGTTGGTTGAAATATGAACATGTTTTGGTGCTAAAGGTGTAATGGAACATGGGAAAGAATTACCTTGTGATGACTTGTTAGATCGAAGAGAAACCGCTCATGATTATGGAACTGTCATAACGATGCATGCATGGTTGATTTCATGGGTTTGTGAAATGTTTGGGAATGCCAAAACATGATGTTTGTGAAATGGTTTGGAAATTTGTTTCGCTATTTTTCTGGAAAAATAACATTTTGGAAAAGATGGTTTAAATTGCACTTTTATTCTTTTGAGTATGGATGGTTATGGAAAACTTGTTTATATTTAGTAATAAAATACTTTTGTGAAAATGTTTTCTATAAACTATTTTTATATAATTGTGGCTAACTCATCTATACTAGTGTTGTGATTAAAGAAGTCACTGGGAAAACCTACTGAGTTTTATACTCACCCCTGCTTTGGCACTTTGGTGCTTTTTTAGATGTTGTATTCTGAGACATATGTAAAGTAATAACTTCTCATTACTAATGGCTCGTGGGGATGTTTGGGAGATGTTGTGGAGCTTGGAGATTGTGGACCACAGAGTTGTGGTGTCTTTTGAGAGTCTCATGTTTTTCTTATGTTGTGTACCTTGATGTTTGGTTTGGTATTCTGTAGTTGTGTACTATGATGTGGTATAATATAAATGAAGTTGTGATTTGGTCTTTCTTTTTTTATGCATCATATAATGAATAGTTAATGGATGGGATTATTTTCTTAAGGGGTAAATCATCCCCCAATTGTTTTTTAATCCCTTCATCATTTATCGACAGCCTTTGGCATCTTGGGGATGTCACTTAAGGCCTATTAATGACTCATTGCACTCTCAATCCAATGAGAATTGGCGGGTCATTACAAATGGTATCAGCTTGTTCGGTCCTTGACAAGCAAGTTGTCATTGATGTTCTTAGTCTTGGTGATGAAATTTCTTCTTGTCTATTCCTTGGGTTAAAGTCTTATACAGGAGTAGGATTGTTGGAACTAGAAAGGTATAACTTAAAATGACGTAGCTAACCCATTTATGGTGAACTTCAAGTTACCAGGGTGATGGGTACATAAGTGTGATGTATACACTTCTAGAATGTTGGAAATCTCATTGTCATGGGTTTAGCCAATGAGAGGAGCATGAAATGCATTGTAGAATAATGACTTACCACTAGGATTTCATATCGAATTGTGAGGAATGATTAAGGATTCTTTAAATTGTGTGAATTTTTTTATAATTCAGAAAAATTTCTTCAAGTGAAAACTCTTGAAAATGGGGTATTTGGTGTATTTGGAAAATGGATTGATTCTCAAAAATAATGTTGAATGATTTAAAAAATGTTTGAATATGGAGAAAGGTTATTTTGATAACACTATTGTGATAGTTGATGTGATAGAATTTAAAATTCTATGCCAACAGTTGCTAGAGAGTGAGATTGGTGGAGATTGTTGTTTGTTTAGAAAATGGCACCTGGTAGGTGTCGTCGAAACCAACCAAAAGAAACTGCGGAGAATGTGGTTGCACCTAAACCACATGTGAACCAAGAGATGGTTCAGAGTACTATCCAGGACTTTCATGATTTGGATACGGGGAACCGGAGGAATGAGCCACAACATGTGGATCATACTATCCTGTTCATGAAGCAGAATCCAACGAACATTAGGGGTGATGCTGATCCCGAGAAGGCGAAGGTGTGGATAAGCAAGATGAATCGTATATTCGATTTCATCAACACAGTAGTGGAGCTGAATGTAAAGCTGGTGACATATATGCTCGAGGATCTTGCACGTTAGTGGTGGGATTTAGTGGTGCATTATAAATAGGATGAAGGCCTTACATGAGAGGATTTTAAAAAATATTAACAAACAATTCTATCATCACACGTTCAAGATCAAGAAAATGACTAATTTCTTCATCTTGAAATAGGATAGCCTCTCTATCACAGAGTCTGCTGCTATGTTCATGAATTTAGTCCGTTTTGCACCAGAGGTTGCAGAAAGTGCTTCTTTAAAGGCACACATCTTCGAATCGGGGATAAGTCAGGAGATTCGATTGAAGATTGTGTTGCTCTGTATTACAGATTATACAGATATGGTGAATAGATAAATGGTTATTGAACGTGATATCTTGGGATAGATATGAGGAGGCATGCTGATACCAATTATAACGGATAGGAACTCAAATTTTGGGAACAAGCGGAAGTGGGAAACCTACTTCCAAAGTGGGAGTGCGAATCCGAACCAGACAGCAGGATCAGTCAACCTTCCTCCATGACCCCAGAGCAAAGAAATTTTCTTTCAATGTGGTTCGACTGATCACATGAACGAGAATGTACATCACCACCAAGAGCATGGCACAATTGCAACAATATTGGGCACATTCAGTGATATTGTCACAGTTCTCCATGGTCGGGTGTTCGGGACAATTTCTAGGTGTCGCAAGCATCATATGCTTTGACAGGACAAGGACAGGAAAATCATTCTCGTCAACATAACAGGGCTAGCCATAATGAATCATGATATACCGTGACTCCTCAAACAGGGAAATCTCAACAAGGAAACAATGAGAACAGTGTAGCGATGAAGCAATTGTATGGAGCTGAGCAGATGATGGTTGATGATCAAGCTGGACCATATATGGTGAGATGTTCAATTCTTTTGAATTCTACCCTCATGAAAGTGTTTTTCAATACTGCTACATCACATTCCTCTCTTTCTTATCGTATTGTTGATTTTCTATGTTTAAAAATGGAAATGATGCCTTCTGCCTTGAAACTACAAACTCCTCTTGGTGAAAGAGAATTCCAAGCCTTCGTTTGTACAACATGTGCTATAACTGTTGATGGAGGAGAGATAAAATGGGATTTCTCTAGGCTTGAGATGGATGTCTATGATATAATTCTTGGTATGGATCGGTTGAAATATTTTAAGGGTCACATCGACTGTTATAGGAGAATGGTTTGTTTCACGAATGAGGACGGCATCGACCATCTCTTTAGAGAAGAGAGAATGGTAAAGAAAGGTGTAGAGATCTTGTTGGCACCAATGGTGGAAACGATCTCTTACCAATTTGCAATGTTGAATTTTTCATCATTTGAAGAGAGTGAGGAAAATAGTTTTCCAACAGTGGTAGATCAATTTCCTGCTGTTTTTTTTGAAAACTTCTCAGTATTACCACCTGTAAGAGAAGTGGAGTTTATGATTGATCTACTTCCGAGGACCATTCCTATCTCACTTCTAACTTATAATATGGAACCAACATAGTTAAAGGAATTGAAAGGGTAGTTAGATGAGCTGTAAAGAAAGGGTTTCATTCAGCCAAGCGTGTCTCTATGGGAAGCACTAGTTTTTTTGTAAAGAAAGAAGATGGAACTCTTCGGCTATGTGTGTATTATTGTAAACTTCACCAAGTTATGATAAAGAATAGATATCCACTTCCACGCATTGATGATATGTTGATAAATTAAGGGGAGCTCAGTGGTTCTCCATGATTGACTTGCGATCAGGATTTCACTAATTGCGAGTTTGGACGGAGGATATTCCAAAGACAACTTTCAGAAGCATATATGGCCACTGCGAATATGTAGTCATGCCTTTTGGTCTTACGAATGCATCGACAGTCTTCATGGCTTTGATGAATCGTATATTTATGAAATATTTGAATTCTTTTGTTGTGGTGTTTGTGGATGATATATTGGTGTATTCTTGAACAAGGTATGAGCATGAGCTACACTTGGAGATAGTATTGGAAATATTAAGATAAAATCATTTTTATAAAAAATTAACAAAGTGCAATTTTTGGATACAAGAGGTATGCTTTCTGGGCCATGTTTTTTCTGAGAAATGTGTTTTAGTGGATCTAGAAAAGATAGAAGTTGTTCTTTCTTGGAAACTGCTAAAGAATGTCTTTGAAATACAATGTTATCATTGTCTATCTGGTTATTACCGATGTTTTGTTCATGAATTCTGATTACTAGGTTAACCTATGAAAGCATTGGAAAATAATAACAGTGCATTTCAATGGGCTGAGAAATGTCAGAGATCTTTTAAATAATTGAATGTTCACCTTAAATCAGCACCTATCTTAATATTTCTAGAATCATGGAAAGGATACATGGTGTATTGTGATGCTTTGGGAATAAGGTTGGGTTGTGTTCTCATGCAAGGAGACCATGTGGTTGCTTATGGATCACGATAATTGAGGGTGAATGAGAAAAATTACCCAACACATGATTTGGAGTTGGCTGCAGTCATCCATGACTTGAAACATGGAGACATTATCTCTCTGGTGAGAAATTTACTGTGTTTCCGGATCACAAAAGCTTGAAACACATTTTCTCACGGTGAGATTTGAATCTGAGGCATATGAGATGGATGTATTATCTTCAAATGATCGACATTGACTTGATGTATACACCAGGTAAGGGAAATTCGGTGGTCGGCGCATTAAGTAAGATTTCGTATGCTCGGTTGGAAAAGGAAGCTTCAGACGAATGGTAATTGATGTCGGTCTTAGCCAACATGGATGTGGAATGTGAAAACCGAGGTGATGTTGTGGTTTCCTTTTCTACTACGCTTTTCCCTGATCTAGTAAAAGTGGTCAAAGAGGGACAAACATCTGATGCAGAATGTCTAGTAATGAGTTCAAAACTCAATGGTAGGGAGAAAATTGATGGCTGGAAACTGGAAGCGGGTTCAGTTTTGTGTTTCATAGATCGGATGGTTATACTTATAGTCTGTTAGGAACCACTCCTTAATGATTACAACCATCCAAGATGGCATGTACATCCGAGTTCACAGAAGATGTATAAGGTGCTAAAGGCGCAGTTTTGGTGGAGCAGCATGAAAAGGAAGGTAGCTGAGTTTGTCTCGTGATGCTTAACATGTTAGTTGGTTAAAGCAGATAATCATAGACTAGATAGTATATTACTGTCTTTACCTATCTCAGTGTGGAAATCGGAGAAGATATCAATGGATTTTGTTACAGTTCTTCCACGAACAGTCTGGAAACACGTTGCCATTTGGGCTATAGTGGATCACCTAACCAAGTCGGCCCATTTATTCCCTATTCATGAAACCCATATGGTGGAAGATCTTTCAAAAATATATAAATGGTAAGTGGTAAAGAGACATGGTGTACCGGTGTCTATAGTCTCAGATAGAGATATGCGGTTCACATCTATTTTCTTGAAGTCTTTATAACAAGCCCTTGGGACTATTTGTATGGCGTATCATCCCCAGACAGATGGATAATCTGAAAGGATGATACAGATGTTGGAATACATGTTCTGGGATTGTGTAATGGATTTTGGTGGCTCATGGGAGGAGCATGTTCCCTTAGTGTAGTTCTCAGACAATAATTGTTATCAGGGCTCGATACACATGGCTCCGTTTGAAGCATTTTATTGGTGTCCTTGTTGTTCTCCCCTATGCTGGGTGGAAACTGGTGAAAATTTACTATTTGGGCCGAGCCTTGTCCAAGAAACAACCGAGAGGATTCATTTGATTAGAAAGAGGATGGAGATAGCTCAGAGTCGTCAGAAATCTTATATAGATCACCGACGAAGACCGTTGTCGTTCGAAGTGGGTGATCATGTCTTTTTGAGAATCTCTCCAAGGAATGGACATATTCATTTTGGGAAGAAAGGAAAATTATCTCCTCAATATATAGGCCCTTTTTAGTTACTGGAACTAGTTGGAGAGGTGGAATATCTGTTGGCATTACCACCACGGTTCAGTTCTGTGCTCAATGTGTTCCATGTATCTCAGTTGAAGAAATATCTACCCAATCCTGAGCATGTGATCAGATGGGATCATGTTGACCTAGATCCAGATGCTTCATTGGTACATATCCCTGTGCGGATTGTGGATAGGCAGGATAAAGTCTTGCATGGAAAAGGCATCAGTCTAGTGCGGGTTTTGTGGCAACATGGTCAGATTCAGGAAGAGACTTGGGAACATGAGAAAGAAATTAAAGAGCAGCTGCAAGAACTCTTTCAGTAAATCGATGGTTTTCTACTTTTTGGGAATATAAAGACCAATGGTGGGGAGAATTTAGTACCCTCGGTTTCTGGTTTGTAACCCTTACATGATGATTTTCACAGTTTTAATGTTAAGGGAGTTTAATGGGAGAGTAGGGAGAACTTGGAATGATGTTTTGAGTCAAATGGGAAGTCACACGGGATGTGCACGATTTTTCTAAGCCATGCGGCCAAACCATGTGTGGATGACAAAGGAGGTAGTGGATTCTGCACGGTCAGCGCACATTTTGTCTAACAATTCAGCCAAACCGTGCAAGAAGAGTGGATTAGGTAGTTGCTAATGCACAGTTAGTGCACATTTTGTCAAACCGTGTGGACTAACCGTGTGATCACTTAAAAATAGATCCTTAAATTGTGGATCTAACTTTTTTTCCCTCTAATTGCTTCATTATTGCTCCTAGGCGGCCCTAAATTGGGATTTTGGTTCTCCTATGGAAAAAAAGGGCTATCCCATCATTCTGGAGTCCATCTGGAGGCTTCTCTTGGTTAATCAAAGTTGGATTCATGTGGTATGTGATCGTTCTCCTTTGTTCATGATCGTTTTATTAGATCTACTCTGATCTACTTCTCATCTTCTCTTGGTTTCATAGATCTATGCCCATTATGGGTATATTTATGTGTTTGGATGCCAAATATGATGATATTTGGTCTTGGTAGTGTTATGAGAATATATCTAAGGTGGATTCTTGGAGATTTGACCTAGTATTCTTGAGCGTTCTTTGTCCATTTCTTGGTTCGCATTTTTGTTGAGGTAGGTGGATTCACTATCAACACCTCTTGTTATAATTGGTTGGCTTAGTTTCAAATTGGCTTGTTTGAATAAAATTGATTGTGGAAATCATGGAATAAATCTTCTTTAGTGATTTTTTATGGTTTTGATGAAATCGTAAAATCATTGTGAATTATTTTATAAATTGATTTGGCTTCATGAATTAAAAATGATTATTTTAAATTATGGATTTTCTGGAATGGTACATGGTTTCATGAATGATGGGTTTCCAGTAAAAATGGGTGTTTTATTGAAATGGGTTGGTATTGAAATGGCTTGATGAAATTGGTTCATTCTTTGGTTTTCAATAAAAGTACGATTTTATTGAAATTGATTGAAATCGTTGAACACACTTGTTTTTTATGGAAATGGTTTTCAGTAAAAGGTGTTTTTTTAAATGATGGTTTTGGCATGATTTTTGTGAATATTTGGTGTGTTTTCATGTTGAATATATGAGTCACAGTTGAAATAGGACCTTGTGCATGGTGCCAAACGTTTAATGGCACATGTGACATTTAAGTTTGAGTCTTGGTTGAAATATGACCTTTTGCTCGGTGCCAAAGGAGTAGTGGAACATGGGAAACAATTACCTTGTGATGACTTGGTAGATTGACGAGAAACCACTCATGAGTATATAACTGTCATAATGATGCATGGATGGTTGATTTCATGGGTTTGTGAAATGGTTGGGAATGCCAAAACGGGATGTTTGTGAAATGGTTTGGAAATTTGATTGGATATTTTTCTGGAAAATTAACAAGTTGGAATAACTTGTTTAAATAGCACTTCGATTCTTTTCAGCATAAATGGTATTTGAGAACTTGTTTATATTGAGTTATAAACTTCTTTGGTGAAAATGTTTTATATAAACTATTTTTATATAAATGTGGCTAACTCTTCTATCCTAATGGCGTGAGTAGGGAAGTCATTGGGAAAACATACTAAGATTTATACTCACCCCTTCTTTGGAAAATTAGTGATTTTGTAGATATTGTATTCTGAGAAATAAGTAAAGGTAAATCATCTTATTACTAATGGCTTGTGGGGCTGTTTCAGAGATGATGTGGAGCTTGGATCTTGTGGACCATAAAGTTGTGTTGTCTTTTGAGAGTCTCATGTAGTTCTTTTTCTGTATACCTTGATGTTAGGTTTGGACTTCCACTGTTGTGTACTCTGATGTGGTTTAATATAAAGGAAGTTGTGATTTGATATTTCTTTGTTTCATTCATCATATAGTGAATGGTCAATGGATGGGTTTATTTTCTTAAAGGGTAAAATTTCCCCGAATTGTTTTTGAAACCATTCGACATTTATTTCCAGCCTTTGGCATCTTAGGGATGTCTCTTAAGGCCTAGCAATGATTCATTGCACTCTCAATCCAATGAGAATTGGCGGTTCATTACACTTATGAATAATAAAATTAAATAAAATTACATTTACTACTTCAACTCTAAGTTTAAGAAGGTATTTTTTTGTTGAATCATAAGTCCTCTTATTACTTTTCTATTCCTTTTGATTTGGAAATCACAAAAAATATTTTTAAATAAAATCATATGTTGTTTTATTGTATGTAATTTTATAATTTTTTTATACTAGATTGTCATTGAATTTTTCTTCTGTGAATGATAAGTATTGTACACACAAACAAATACAGTCTAGCTATTTTTATGTTTATCATAACAATACTGAATTAAATTTATATCATACTCACTATATACATGTTTTATTAATCATGATGATTATTATATTCATCATACACACAGTTCAATATTGTACTGAAAAGATAAATCATATTCACGATTTTATCATTAATCATTATACTCATTTACTGTTCACATTGTCATTTTATCTAATGATACATATTCTTTTCGTATCCACTTAATTGTAACCAGAAAATAGTGTTATATTGAAAATAGAATAATTTTAATCAAAATAATGTTGTATATTCTATTTTATTTTGTATAATAAAATGATTTCAATGTTTTCTTAACAATATTACCAATAAATTACTTCGTTTCCCGGTCCCTCTGATATTTCTGGATGAAATCAGGTCGTATGAGCCAAAATATGAATGTTGGGATGAGGCCCATAAATACTAGGTCATTAGGGTGAAATCAATTCCAGTGAATTTTGTAGAATAACTATTACTCTGATAGAAATTCTCCAAAATTTCTTAATGTGAAATCATTGAAGATATCAATTTTCAAATAACATGTTTGACGTACGTGTATTATTCAATTTATTTGTTTTCCATTGTGAGACACTAATCATTAATTATTAAGATTGAGGAATTCCTTTCATAGAAATACAGACATGCAGATATTTTTCTAGTCGAGGGATTCCAATTATAGGAAGATTTAGGTGACGATTACCAGCTTAATAAATGGCTATTGGGGATAGGTAGATAGACGTAAACTGATCATAGTATCTAGGTCTTTCCCTAGTGTGGGTAAGACAAACTATCATGAATGTATAAATCAAGGTACCTATATAATAGGTAAAGGGATGCCCTTATCATTAGGTTAAAATATTTGTATTCTTTTAGATTTACGCATAATTGTAATAGAAACATACTTGTATTAGTTATTTGTCATTATATTCTATAAATTAATTATCATAACCAATCCGATTATGATACTTTAGTAATAATATAATTACTATCCTTAGTGATTAGGCTATTTTTTCATTACTTAGTATGATTCTGTACACATTATAATTGAATTGTTTCTGTGATGACCCAGAATCTCTTGGTCCTTCCCTTTACCAAAATCTGGGTTCTAAAGGAGTGGTGTCTCGGTGAGACCGATCGGCAAGACCGATCGGTGAGACAGATCGGTAAGACCGATCGGTGAGACCGATCAGGGAGACCGATCGGTATTACTGATCTGTGTCACCCGGCCTTGTCAAGTTGTTTCCAGTAACGCTCCTTTGCGTAAATAGGGTTTTAAACCCTATTCCGACTGGTTTAATCGTATTTTAAGACCCGTAATGCCCATAAGACTTTTAATTAAATGCTTAATCAATTCATCAGTCGACTTAAAACCACCGGACCCTTTTGTGGCGAGTGGAGCCGCATGATCAACCCATGACCCCCGCGCCTTATGCGGATTTGCGTTTTCACCTCAACCGTCCCCGGCTACTATAAACTAAGGGATAGTCGTGGTTTCTCCTTTCCTCCGTCGTGACTTTCACAAACAACTTCTGGTGTGTTGGACCGGCCACATCGTTATCCGTAAAGTTCTGCCCCCCGACCTAAATGTCGATCATCTATCAACAAGTATGGAATTTCTCATTCGCCTCTCTCTTTTGTGTATCATGAGAGGTGGGCGTGCTTTTGATTCTGTAGAATTGGATAAACCTGACCTAATTAAAGATAATGAACGAATTCTATAAAGAAATAGGGGGGCTGTGTTTGTTGATGTTGTCCTATATTTTGATGTTGTTTCTTCTATGACCATCTTGTTGAGTTGTGCTGGCTTATGCCTCCTGAAAATCGAGGCCGTTGGTGGTCGTTTTTTGTCCACTAATGAACCCTGCTGATGTTTTAAATGGATTGTTTGTGGTTGTAAACTCCTTCTGTGAAAAGTGAATTGGTTAATCACGTATATTCGGCTGAATAAATTGAGGCACCAGGATCTTTCCTTTTTTTTGATAACCCCGTTTAAAACACACGGAATTTGAATCAAAGAGTTTGTTAAGTCGTTTAAATCTGAAAATACATGCAAGGCCATGCTTCTGTTAGTGGTGGTAGTTGGTTGTTTTCCCTTTGGGTCGATTGCTGGAGATGTGGGAGGGGATGGGATCCCCTATTCTTTTATACTTTCGGTGGTTGTGAGTTTTAAATCTGGGTGGTTACTTGTTCATATCACAAATTGGGTTGGAATCCTCTGTTGTTGAGAACCAGGTGTGGATGTTTTGGTTGATGTTTGACTGTATTCTTTTCTGGACTTATGCTATGCCTACTAGATGCCCAGTGGTGCTTAACCCAAATGTTGTTACTGAACATGAAACAAGAATGGGATGATGGTTTGTTAGCATGAGTCGTGACTCGAACTTGAGTGTTGTTGTGATCTATAGGTTGTCCGAAGAAAAACCTAGTTTTGGGTGAGTGCTTATTACCTATATATATACTTGTAGTTTTGTGTATCTTATTCACGCCCCACCCAGGTTGAGCACCTAGTGCCAAACCCCCACATTTTAGGGGGGAGGGTGTTTCTCCCAACACTAATTTTAGTGGCTTGTTATTAGCTCCATTTCTGCTCCCTTTTCCGGATAGCCCAATTATCTTCGGGCAGGCTGTGATGGCCTGAAGTCCATTATTAGCCCAAGAACCTTCGGGCTGGGTAGTGTGGTGGTTGGCCAGATGTGTGCGGCAGGTGGTTTCCCATGTGTCTTCGGGATGAGGCCCAGGTGTCTTCGGGCGTGGTGGTGGTTGTTCTGGCCTAGGTGTTTGCAGGAATAGTTACGTGTGACAATTGTGGCCCAGGTGTGTGCGGGCGGGATTCACCAGTGGTACTGCGTGCGGTTGAGGCCCAGCTGTGTGCGGGCGGGATTTCGGCAGTGGGACTGCGTGTGGTTGTGGCCCAGGTGTGTGAGGGCGGGTGTGGCAGTGGGACTACGGTGAGAATGGCAGGATTGGTCCTATGCGTAGGATGTCTCAATAACTAGTGGGAAAGTGGCGCGAGGTACCCAAACATCGATGTGCTCTTATTATATAAAATACTTGACTTGCGTTATTTGGGGAGTGTGCCTTGGTGAGGCCTGGGGTGGATAGTTTACCTTGATAGGTGTTTAGTTCACTCTTTTCTCACGGGACTTTAGTACGTTCCCCCACTTGTGCATGAGAGTCTTTGGTTTTCCCTACTGAGTGTACTTGTATGCTCACCCTACATATATAAAACTACTTTCTGGTTTCCAGGAGGACTTTGGGGATTCTGCAAGAACTTACTAGCTCGGACTTTTGAAGCATTTGCAGTTGTTGTTTTCCTTTTTTGGTACTTACCTTGTAGTCACTTTTTTGCACCTTGTGGCTTTTACTTTTGAAACATGCATGTGGGAATGGTTTATTTTTTTCTTTACTTTTCTCTCTACCTTGGTGTTGTTGGGTTTTCTTCTCCTTATATCTCGATCCTATAAAATAAAAAGGGTAATGCCTTCCATTTGCGAGAATTTTCTATACCCTTGGTGCTAGTCGCCACTCTGGTACCTATTGAAGGCGGGTTTTGGGGGTCATTATCTCTCCTTCAACTTAATGAAGGAAGGGCCTGACAATCATCTGACCCTTCCCTCCTTTTGGTGAAGGCGGGTCGTGACAGAACGGTATCCGAGCAAGGATGGAGTCTGGAGTTAGGCACAGTAAGGATTGCATGGTGTGGTAAGGCAACGGTGTTGGGTGACCTTGGAGCGTGAATTAGGCCAGGGAAGACCGGCTAGGACACAGGATTTTAGGGCCCCCATGATCCGATGCAAGGATTCTGGACCTACCGAATGACCAAGTGAGGCCGCACTGATTGCAGGGTAGAGACCCTAGGAAAGGTACATGCATCAAAATGACTTGTGTTCTTGTGTTTTTGGGATGTCTTGGGAATTAAGAATAAATTTAAATCTTAAGAGGTTTTAAGGATGATATTCTGCACTACTTGGGTGTAGGAATTCCTTGTTTACCTTGCAGCTATGGCACCTGGAAGGCGACCACATGTTGTACAGGTGATAGAGGCCCCTGAGACTACTTTGTCCAATCGACAGAGATCTGATCGAGAGGAAGAGGACGACCAGTGGCAGTAGACTCTTCGAGCCTTCCAACGATAGGCCCTCGAGAAGTATGAGGGCAGCACCTCCGATATGAAGACAGAAGACTGGCTAGAGGAGATAGTTATAGCTTTCGGCCTGATTCGGGCCCCGACCGAGTACTGGGTTCCCCTGGCCATTAGCCAGATGCGGTGAGCGGCACGTCAGTGGTGGATTCTTTACCTAGGGGAGAGGAGAGAATCTGAGGTGGCTTGGGTGGATTTCGAGAAGGAGTTCTGGGCAGAGTTCCTCTCCACAACGATGAAAGAAAAAAAGAGGCAGGAGCTACTCTCTCTCCAGTAGGGGAGTATGTCTGTGAGGGAGCTAGGTATCAAGTTCAAAGACCTCCTACATTTTTCTCAGGACCTCTTTCCCGACGAGGATTCCCTGGCAAGACGTTTGGAGGAGGCACTTTGACCATCCCTCCAGTATGTTGTTACCCCCTTTACCCTGCCGACATACTTGAGGTCAAGAAGAAGGCCGAAGTGGTGGAGCAGATGCATGCTCTAGGGGGAGTGTCACGAGAGGGGACCTAGCTGGGACCATCAAAGGGGAAAGCCGTCAGCACTAGGCCTCCAGCGTCAGGACACTCTAGGTTCCGACCCGTAGGGAGCAGGCCGCAGGAGTTTCAGTTTCGATCCACCGACCCTCACCCTTTTCCTACGGGCCCGAGACCACGGTGCTTCATCAGTGGGAGCCCTGGGCATCTCCGGAGTCAGTGCCCAGACCGGGTGCAGTACAACAGCGGATGTCAGCCCCAGCACCCGCCCCAGCAGCATCTTCCAGCCAGACCTTTCCCGCAGCAGCAGCAGGGACAGTGAGCTCCCGCTCCTCCAAGGGCAGACGTAGGAGGAGGCCGACCTCAGGGCGCTCTACAAGGACCTCGACCAGGGCGTGGTTGGGGGGGTGGCCAACAGCCAAGGGGCATGGGAGCTGGGCATGGACAGTTGCACGCTGCAGAGGCAGTAGTCCCAACAGATCCAGAGGTTGTTGGAGGTACGATCAGTCTGTTGAGAACTCTTACTTATGCTTTGTTCGATACCGATGTTTTTCACTCCTTCGTTTCACCAAGTCTAGCCCTTGCATTGGGTCTAGATGCCGAGAGACTTCTAGTGCCCCTGGTGTTGAGCACCCCAGTTGGAGGTCAGACCGACTTGTTGTTCATTTTTCGGGGATGTAGACTGATTATAGGGCCACATCAGTCGGTTCAGGATCTTCTTCTGCTACAGATTCAGCCATGCGATTTCATCCTAGGCATCGACTGTCTATTTTATGTGTATGCCGTCATCGACTGTTTTCGAAGGAGGGTGGTGTTCTCAGACATGGACAGCCGGCGTGTTACCTTCACCGGCGAGCAAAGCAGTCCAAAGGTAAATAGGAGAGAGGAACCTCTCCTCTCCATGTTGACCGAGCTGACGGTAGAGTCAGTAGATGTGGAAATGGTGGAAGTACCAGATATTGTCCGTGAGTTTATGGACATCTTTCATGAAGAGGTGACGACTCTACCACCTCGACATGATATTGAGTTCGGGATAGACCTACAGCCCGGCGATCGTCCAATCTCGATGGCTCCTTACCGGATGGCACCTTCGGAACTACGGGAGTTGGGGATATAGATTGTCGATCTGATGAAGAGGGGTTATGTTCGTCTGAGTACGTCACCATAGGGTGCTCCAGTCTTGTTAGCAAAGAAGTTAGATGGATGTCTTAGGCTGTGCATAGACTATAAGAGGTTGAATCAGGTGACGATCAAGAATCACTACCCTCTCCCAAGGATAGATGATCTTTTTGACCAGCTGAAAGGGGCAGGATGGTTCTCAAAGATCGAACTGCGGTCTGGGTACCACCAGCTGAGGGTGAAAGAGAGTGACATCCCGAAGAAAGCGTTCTGGTGCAGGTATGGACACTTAGAGTTCGTATTCATGCCCTTCGGTGTTACGAATGCCTCGGCTGTGTTCATGTGTCTTATAAACTCCATCTTCCGGGAGTACCTAGATCGGTTCATGGTTGTGTTCATGGACGACATCTTGGTCTAATCTAGATCAGAGGAGGACCATGCAGAGCACCTGAGGACAGTTTTGGAGGTCCTCCGATGGCACCAGATATATGGGAAGTTGTCAAAATGCACGTTCTGGACACGAGAAGTGCACTTCCTCGGGCACGTAGTGTCAGAGCAGGGGATAGCAGTCGACCCATCAAAGGTCAAAGTAGTTGTTTCTTGGGCAGCACCCAAGAATGTGGAAGAAGTCCGAAGTTTCCTCGGGTTGGCAGGTTACTACCGGAGGTTCGTACCCAATTTCTCCCGAGTAGCATCCCCTTTGACGGCTCTGACCATGAAGGACCAGGATTTCGTATGGAGTGAGCAGTGACAGTCAGCCTTCAGCTATCTGAAGGGGAAGTTGGTCAGTGCCCTAGTGCGGAGATTACTAGAAGAAGGGGAGGCCTATGAGGTATTCTACGATGCTTCGGGGCAGGTCCTAGGATGCGTGTTGATGCAGCGACGAGGGGTGATCTCTTACAGGTCCAAGAAGCTGCGTTCCCATGAGCGTAATTATGCCACCCACAACCTAGAGCTTGCATCGGTCGTTTTTGCGCTAAAGTTGTGGTGGAACTACCTCATCGGGGAATGCTTTGTGGTCTTTACAGATCACAAAAGCATGAGGTATATCTTCTCCCAGCGGGACTTGAACTTGCGACAGAGGTGATGGGTGGAGTTCCTCTAGGATTATGACTTCGAGAACTCTTATACCGTGGGAAAGGGAAATGTGGTGGTCGATGCTTTGAGCAGGAGGATGTAGAAGGATGCGGTCCGAGAGTCGGCGGACGCCTGGAAGGCAATAGAAGGGTTGGTTTCCTTACACCTGGATGCGAAGATGGATAGTGGCATAGGATGCCTATATCAGATGATAGTGCAGTCATCCCTGTTTCAGCAGGTGGAAGAGTCTCAGTGGGGAGACCTAGAGTGCGAAGTGATGTGTGACCATGTTGACCAGGGCAATGCTTCGGAAGGATGGACCGAGGATGGTCAGAACCAGATGCTTTTCTAGGGGAGGTTGTTTGTCCCAGAGGCGATGTGCAGCAGGGTCCTTAGTGAGTTCCACAACTCACCCCTGGCAGTACACCCTGTAGTTTCCAAGATGTACCAGGGATTGAAGAGGCAGTTTTGGTGGCCCGGAGTTAAGTGAGAAGTGGCGGAGTTTTTGGCCAAGTGCCCAGTGTGTCAGCAAGTGAAGGCTGAACACCGAGTTCCAGGTGGCCTACTATAGCCCCTATGTGTCCCCGAGTGGAAGTGGGATGACATCTCAATGGATTTCGTCACGGGACTACCAAAGGCCCATGGGGGGTACGACGCCATCTGGGTGGTAGTGGACAGGTTGACGAAATCGTCTCACTTTCTGGCGATCAGGGAGTCGAGTGATGTGGATGCTTTGGCATGAAAGTACATGGATTATGTGGTACGGTTGCATGGAGTTACAAGGTCTATAGTCTTGGATAGGGATGAACGGTTTACCTCACGGGTCTGGAGAGGATTGCAGCATGCGTTTGGCACCGAGTTATGCCTTAGCACTGCTTTACTTCCCCATACAGATGGGAAAACGGAGCGCACCAACCAGACCTTGGAGGATATGCTGCGAGCATGTGTTCTGGACTCAGGAGGGTCATGGGTGCAATAATTTCCTCTGGTGGAGTTTTCCGACAATAATAGCTACCACTCTACCATCGGCATGGCCCCGTTTGAGGCTTTGTATGGGAGGCCATGCCGTTCACCTGTGTGTTGGACCGAAGTAGGAGAGGCAGTCATCCATGGTCCGGAGGTGGTACAGAACATGATAGAGAAGGTTCAGCTCATACGGGAAAGGATGAAGGCAGCCCAGGACCGACAGAGGTCATATGCTGATACCAAGAGGAGGCCCTTGGAGTTTTAGGTTGGGGACCACGTGTTCTTGAAGGTATCCCTTCGGTGTGGGCAGCGGAGGTTCGGAAAGGGGAGTAAGCTTTCCCCTAGTTTTATCAGACCCTTCCATGTGTTGTGGTGGGTCGGCGAAGTGGCTTACTAGCTAGCGTTTCCACCACTGCTATTAAGGATACATGATTTCTTTCATGTGTCCCAGCTCCGTCGGTATCTGCACGAAGATTCGCACGTCCTTGATTGGGGCGAGCTGGACATCGAGGACGGCACGACCTTTGTGGAGAGACCAGTGATGATCGATGATCGCAAGGAGAAGGTACTTCGTGTGCGAACCATTCCCTTGGTTCGCGTGTTGTGGAGACATGGTGGGATTGAGGAGAGTACATGGGAAAGGGAAGCACGGATGTTTACCCAGTACCCAGAGTTGTTTTGAGTTTTGTTCCTTGTTGTACCTATTGTGGTAGGATGTTTTGTCCTTTGGCTATGAAATGTATTGGTTTCTTTCCTCTACATGTGTGTGAAAACCCCCGTCTATAGGGAAGGAGAGAACCCGACCCCTAATAAACACGCATTAAGGTGGATGCGATTAAACCCATGCGGGCGAGTCGGTGCTTCCCAAAGCGGATAATATCTTGACATGGGGGAAGAGACTCCCAAACCAACGTACCCGGGTAGTTTGGCATGGTATGTTTCCAGGTTTGTGATAGGAAGATGTTATTAGTTAGCGATGAGGCTCGCTCTTGAGAGGTATCTATTGGGGTGGTTGTTCGGACCTGCCCTTCCCTTCTCGGTTATCTAAATTCTCGGGGACGAGAAAAGTTTGAGAGGTATCTGATGTGATGACCCAGACTCTCTTAGTCCTTCCCTTTACCAAAATCCGGGTTCTAAAGGAGTGGCGTCTTGGTGAGACTGATCAGTGAGACCGATTGGGGAGACCGATCGGTGCGACCGATCCGTGAGACCGATCGGCGAGACCGATCGGCGAGACCGATCGGTGAGACTGATCGGCGTCACCCGGCCTTGTCAAGTTGTTTCCAGTAACACTCCTTTGCGTAAATAGGGTTTTAAACCCTATTCTGACTGGTTTAACGGTGTTTTAAGACCCGTAACGCCCATAAGAGTTTTAATTAAATGCTTCATCAATTCATCAGTCGGCTTAAAACCACCGGACCCTTTTGTGACGAGTGGAGCCGCGTGATCAAACCACGACCCCCGCGCCTTACGCAGATTTTCATTTTCACATCAACCGTCCCTGGCTCCTATAAACAAAGGGATAGTCGTGGTTTCTCCTTTCCTCTGTCGTGACTTTCACAAACAGCTTCTGGTGTGTCGGACTGGCCGCATTGTTATCCGTAAAGTTCTTTTCCCCCGGCCTAAAATTCGATCATCTATCAACAAATAAGGAATATCTCATTTGCCTCTCTCTTTTGTGTATCATGCGGGGTGGGTGTGCTTTTGATTCTGTGGAATTGGATAAACCAGACCTAATTAAAGATAATGAATGAATTCTATAAAGAAATAGGGGGGGCTGTGTTTGTTGATGTTGTCTTATATTTTGATGATTTTTCTTCTATGACCATCATGTTGAGTTGTGCTGGCTTATGCCTCCTGAAAATCGAGGCCTTTGGTGGTCGTTGTTTGTGCACTAATGAACCCTGCTGATGTTTTAAATGGCTTGTTTGTGGTTGTAAACTCCTACCGTGAAAAGTGAATTGCTTAATCACGTATATCCGGCTGAATAAATTGAGGCACCGAGATCTTTCTTTTTTTAATAACCCTGGTTAAAACACACGGAATTTGAATCATAGAGTGTGTTAAGTCGTTTAAATCTGAAAATACATGTAAGGCCCTGCTTGTGTTGGTGGTGGTAGTTGGTTGTTTTCCCTTCGGTCTGATTGCTGGAGATGTGGGAGGGGATGGGATACCATGTTCTTTTATACTTTCGGTGGTTGTGTGTTTTAAATTCGGGTGGTTACTTGTTCATATCACAAATTGGGGTGGAATCCTCTATTGTTGAGAACCAGGTGTGGACGTTTTGGTTGATGTTTGATTTTTTTCTTTTCTGGACTTATGCCTATGCCTACTAGATGCCCAGTGGTGCTTAACCCAAATGTTGTTACTGAACATGAAGCAAGAATGGGATGATGGGTTGTTAGTGTGAGTAGTGACTCAGACTTGAGTGTTGTTGTGATTTATAGGCTGTCCGAAGAAAAACCTAGTTTTGGGTGAGTGCTTATTACCTATATCGATACATGTAGTTTTGTGTTTGTTTTTCGCGCCCCACCCAAGTTGAGAACCTAGTACCGAAGACCCCCATTTTATGGGGGAGGGTGTTTTTCCCAACACTATTTTTAGTGGGTGGTTATTAGCACCTTTTCTGCTCCCTTTTCCTGATAGCCGAAGTATCTTCGGGCAGGCTGTGATGGCCTGGAATCCATTATTTTCCCAAGAACCTTCAGGCTGGGTAGTGTGGTGGTTGGCCAGGTGTGTGCGGCAGGTGGTTTTCCAAGTGTCTTTGGGATGAGGCCCAAGTGTCTTCGGGTGTGGTGGTGGTTGTTCTGGCCTAGGGGATTGTAGGCATAGTTACGTGTGACAGTTGTGGCCCAGTTGTGTGCGGGCGGGATTCAGTAGTGGGAATACATGCGGTTGAGGCCCAGGTGTGTACGGGTGGGATTTCGGCAGTGGGACTGCGTGTGGTTGTGGCCCAGGTGTGTGTGGGCGGGTGTGGCAGTGGGACTGCGGTGAGAATGGAGGGATTGGTCTGATGCGTAGGATGTCTCAATAACCAGTGGGAAAGTGGCGCGAGGTACCCAAACATCGATGTGCTCTTATTATACAAATTACTTGACTTGCGTAATTTGGGGAGTGTGCCTTGGTGAGGCCTGGGGTGGATAGTTTACCTTGATAGGTGTTTAGTTTACTCTTTTCTCACGGGACTTTAGTACGTTCCCCCACTTTTGCATGAGAGTCTTTGGTTTTCCCTACTGAGTGTACTTGTATGCTCACCCTACGTATATAAAACTGCTTTCAGGTTTCCAGGAGGACTTCGGGGATTACGCAAGACCTTACTAGCTCGGGCTTTTGGAGCAGTTGTAGTTGTTGTTTTCCTTTTTGGTACTTACCTTTTAGTCACTTTTTTGCACCTTGTGGCTTTTACTTTTGAAACATGCATGTGAGAATGGTTTATTTTTGGCTTTACTTTTCTCTCTACCTTGGTGTTTTTGGGTTTTCTTCTCCTTATCTCTCAATCCTATAAAATAAAAAGGGTAATGCCTTCCATTTGCGAGAATTTTCTATAACCTTGGTGCTAGTCGCCACTCCAGGACCTATTGAAGGCGGGTTTCGGGGGTCATTAGCTCTCCTTCAACTTAAAGAAGGAAGGGCATGGAAATCAGCTGATCCTTTCCTCCTTTTGGTGAAGGCGGTTCATGACAGTTTCATTTCATTAAACATTAAAACCATAGTTATTATGATATTTTACATTCTTATTATGTTTAATATTTTAAACTGTTTATAAGATAAATTTCAATTACAATTATTGAAATAAATTATCACAATCAATCTAATTCTATGAAATACTAGAATCAGGGCCAGTCTGATTAAGTTTTTTTATATAATAAGAGGTCTTGTAAGTGAATTAGTTTAAATTATTTTTAAATAATATCTTTTAAGGGACAAAAATGAATCTTTTTAAACTATAAATCACCCCTATTGTATTATGTCATCTAAATATACATTACAATCCAAAAATTTGTGTTAAAGCAGGTTTCGACAGATTATATTTTTTCATACATTAATTTTCTATGTTAGTTATATTTCTTTTGTAATTTTTTTTTAAAATATTTTTCTACACTAACCTGTATCTTGGAAAAAAATTATTATCTTAATGATGTCAGGATTTAATATCAGATCAAAAAGAAAAATTGAATCCAATGATACCACCTATTTTTGATAGTAGTGACGATGAATATTGGAGAGAAAAAATGAAGGTGTTTGTTATCAGTACTGGTGTTGACAATTTTTTATTCTTGTTAGAGATTATAAAATTATCAATAAGGAAGTGGAATATTTTACAAATTACGATAAAAAATTTCAACATAACTATAAGGTAAAAAAATTACTTTTATCAATGACTACAAACATATACATTAAGATATTATCTTATGAATCTATAAATATAATTTTTAGGAACCATGAGATTACTCATTTTGGTACATCTAAAATTATCGAAATAAGAATATCCATATTTAGAGAATGTTAAAATGATTTTTTTACCCATATAAAAAACATGTAACTAAAGTTAAATATATGATTATGAATATTATTAATATCATAAAATCCATGGGAGGAAAATGTATAGATAATGAATTTCTTGTATAAAATATTATAGACATAAAGCCTTGTCAATGGAATTCAAAGAGAATATTAGTTAATGTATCACGAAAAGATTCAAATGTTAATCTTGATGATTTATTTGAAACAGTTATACAATATGTGAACAGATTGAGTTGAGATGTATAAAAAGAAAATAAAAATGGTCAAAGTGTTCCTTTTACTACAATGTCAAAATTATATGAATTCCATGACACCTGAGAAACTAGTAATGTCCACAAAGAATAATGTGGTTGTTCAATCAAACTGAAGTGAATTTGAACATTCATAAAATGAGTTATCCAACATTTCTCAAAGAATGAATAATATGTTTGTAAATTATTATTTTCAATAAATATATAAGAAATAGTATAAAAAAGACAAGAAGGATTCAAAAGTAACATGCTATTAATGTATAAAACCATGACACATCAGACCTGATTTTCCAAAACAAAAAAGAAAGGACATGAATTATGAGAGGAATCAAGAAAAGTATTACAATAATAATAGAAAGAATGTTCTATAGTTAAAGGATTCATAGAGTATAATTACGAGAGATTATTTAGATTACTAATTATATAATGATAATTTAGGACAAAATAATATTAAATTTCTAGTCATAATACCTTTTGAGAATCTATGTTTCATAGAAAAGGTGAATACAACTAAAACTTTAAAAACCATTTCATTAAATTATAATTATCTTGATGAACAAAACTCTAATTCTTCATATGAACAATCTTCCATAGTAGAAGATAATTATTTACATTTATTTTATTAAGTTTCTATATTTTCTATGTTACTTGAATGTGAGAATTTTAAAATTAAAAAAAAATTGATAATGAAAATCATAGAATTTATATTTTATTAATAGAAGTATCAGAAAATTCTAAATACATTGATTCAAAATATTTTGAAATCATTTATTTTATAGAAATCTTTGAGGAATAATCATAAAAGGATAAATTTTATAAGGATCATGAAAAAATTATTTCTGATAAAATAAATATAGATACAATACCAATTTTTGAAAAAAATAATTCTAAGGATAATAATTTAGTCAATACACTAAATTCTGGAATCTATTCTATTAGGAAAATTTTATAAAACATTACCTTTGTTAAGGAATAATTTGATAAAATTTATAATCAAATTCATCCTATAAAGAATAGTTCAACAATCGAATATACTCAATAATAACCATTTTTTTGGAACAACTATTTTGTTCTTGAAAATACCCCCTTTTGTAGAAAGTGTCAATGTAGAGCAAATTGGAATAATAATTGTTTTAAATAAAATTCAATCTTTGGGATTCCACATTGAATATTTTTTAAAAAAAATTTGGATTCCTAAATTTTTATTTTCTAACATATCTTGACCTATGAAAATTTGTATTTTGGAAATTTAATTGTACTTTTAGGAAAAAAGGATGTTCCTATAGGAAGACATTGTACGTGGATAGTGGATGTTATCGACATATGTATAGTAACTAAAATTTATTTTAAAAAATAATCAAAATAAAAGGTGGAAGAGTTACCTTCTCAGACAGTTCTCATGGAAATATTTTTGGTATATTTAATATTTTTCTTCTCGAAAAAGATTTGATTTCAAATGGTTTATAATAAGGGTCTTAAGCACAACCTAATAATCATAAATCAATTATCTGAAAATGGTAACCCTATTAATATTAGGAATGATAAATGTATAGTAGGAAATTACAAGGATGAATTCATTCTTTCTTCCAATTACAATGATAATTTTTTTCACACTAAACATAGAAGACATTAACACTTATGACATACTATTATTTAGTGAAATGCAATATCAATATTGAATATGGTATAGAATATTAGGACACCATAATCTAAGGAATTTATATAAATTATCAAAGAACATAATTTCTAAGTATCTATGAGAACTAATATTTAATTAGTCAAAATTATGTGACCCTCATCAATATAAAGGTAAAAAAGACTTATTTTAACTATATTAGTGAAGTCTCAACAACCGATTCGTCAAAGTTAGTCAATATGGTCTTATTTGGACCAACATAAACTAGAAGTATTGGGGGAATATACTTTATATTTTTTCTAGTCGATGATTACACTAGATATACATGGGTATATTTCATTGAAATTAAATCAGAATCCTTTTCTAATTTTAATAAAATTTCATACAAAGTTAGACTAAAAAAATGACATTTGATTACTATTCATAGTTATTATGGTAAGGAATTGGATATTCTGATTTGGAAAAAAAATTTACTAAGAGAGATATTACACATAAAATTTCGTTACCTTGAACTCATATTTAAAATGGTGTTTTTGAAAGAAGAAATTTTATTATTAATGAAATAACAAGAACCATGTTGAGTGAATATTATGTTGCAATACATTTTTCAGCTGAAGTTGTGAGTACTGGTTATTATAATATAAAACGAGTATTAATTATAATATATCTTATGAAAAAAACCTTATGAATTATGAACCGGTCGAGAATGAAATGTTTTATACTTCCTCATATTTGTATACAAAGCATTCATTTTCAATAAAAATATAATTTAGATAATTTCATACCCAAACATGATGAAGTTATTTTCTTAGGCTATTCCACAAATATTTTGTCTTTTATAGATTTCAATAAAAATTCTTATACTAATGAGGAAACAGTACATGCTAAATTTGATTAAACCAATCGTTTTGTTTTTTAAAAAATAAATCTATATCATCTGATGTGTTTTTTAAAACTGATTATCAACCTCTGTTAGAAGAAACTTCTAATAAGGATTATACTCATGAAATTGTTTCGAATGTTTTCAATCCAGAAAACATTCTATCTTACGTTGATGACCATGTTTTATAAACCCAAATCAGTTGTTTCTTAAAAATCATCCCAGTGATAGTATCATTTCTGATGTAAATAAACATATAAGGACTAAATATTATTTTATAAATAATGTATAACATCTAGAATTTTTTTCCCAATTCAACCCAAAATGTCAAAGTAATTCTATAGATGATGAATATTGGGGAAAAGATATGAATGTTGTACAAAATGATGTAAAAATAAAAATAGTTTAGTCCATGGTTCAATGATCTAAATAATATTCTATAATTTTTGTCAAATATATTTTCATAAACAAATGTGATGAAAATGGAATAATCATTAAACTAAAGAAATATTATTTAATAAATGTTATAATGAAATAGAGGGAATGGATTATGAAGTAACCTATGCTCCAGTACCTACACTTGAAACTATTCAGATACTACTATCCTTTGCAACATTTTATAATTTAAAACGATTTAAAATGGATTTAATGTTCGTTTCTCATAGCATATATGTTCAAGAAAAATTTTATTTTAAAAACTTATTAGTTTTGAGGATTCAAAACATCTTATATTTGTTTTCAAATATAATAATGCTTTATATACCCTAAAACAATCCCCTGGATCCATGTAGGATAGACTAACATTTTGATACAAATACATTTTTTAATGGGACTAGTAATCCAAATCATTTTATAAAAAACAAAAAAAATATCATTTAGTGTTATTTTGATGACATTATATTCAGGTCATCATAGCCATCATTAATCGATTCTTTTTCAAATCTTATGAAATCTGGGTTTGAAATGTTTATAATATTTGAGTAAAATAAATTTCTTCCTTTTCAAATATATCAAAAACATGAATGAACCTGTATATCCCAAAAATAAGTATATTAAATTTCTTTTACAAAAATAATGGATATAAAAATAAAAAACAATTCAGACTCTAATCAGTACCTCGAATACCCTTGATCTTGATTAAGCTGGACATCTAGTGGACCAAGAATAATTTAGAGGAATGATAGGAATTTTACTATGCATGAAACCTAGTCTTCCACACATAATTATTTCAGTAGTCATATGTGAAATATATCAATAAAATCATAAAGAATCCCATTTTATATAAATTAAAATATTTTTTTGTTATTTAATGGGAACTGTGGATTTGTGGATTTTTTATTCATATGGAAATGAGTTTGATTTAAAATGTTTTTCAGGTTCTATATTTGGTGGTTATTGAATGGGTTGGAAAAGAATATCTAGAACATGTCATTTCATAGGTGATTTATTAGTTCTATGGTCTTGTGAAAAACAACACTTAGTATCACTTTCCCCTATTAAATCCAAATATGTGGCATGTAGACATTTTTTTTCTCATGTTTTGTGGATGCAACATACACTCAATGATTATGGCATTATTTTTTCTAAATCGAAAATACTACGTGATAATACTACTACCATATATTTAATTAAAAAACATATACATAACTCATTTGTAAATCACATAGATATTATGAATCAATTTATTATATTTTACACACTTAATGATGATATCATTTTACAATTCATCAGAACACAAGAACAACTTGTTGACATATTTACAAAACAATTACCCTCTAATAGATTTTAAATACCTTAAACGGATTCAAGGAATGACCAGTGTAAAGTGATTATTCATATCTACTTCTTGTTTAAATCAACTTCTTTCATTAAGATGCTCCTTTACATAGGGAGAGTAAATTTATTTCATTATTTTTTTATTTATATCACAAAAAAATTCACCAAAGATATTTTATCTACATTAAATTTTTTTCCATCGCCAAAACAAATTTCTTATCTAATTTTTCTGTATTCAATTGGTTTTTTTTTCAAGATAAATTTTATTTTATTTTGAAGAAAACTCTAGTCATACCATCAATACTATCTATGATATTCCAAAATGTATAATTCTTTTACCCTTCACTTATTTTTTTAATTCATTTTTTTATGTGTTATTTTTTAAGAAAAAACATTAATCAGATTCACTCTGTATATGATGAATTTGTTTTAATATTTTAAAATTGTAAATTAAAAAAATGTATATCATTGGATGAATGAGATCACATATGTACTGTATAATCCCAATAGGGATTTCTCACTCACTTATATAAAAAGTCCCCCTCCTCTTTCCACATATTTTTTTCCTCTAATTTATGGAAACGCCTTTCTCTTCCACACATATATGTGCCCAATGTTTTTTCATGCCCATAATTGTTCAATAGTATCCATGTTTTATCCCTTATAAATGTCTCAAAAAGAAATGGCTCCAAATTATTTCTCAAACCACATGTTTTTCTATAAAATATTACTCAGTATATATTTCTATGAAAGGTATGATTCTTATCTTAAAATAATCATTCAATATCAAGGATAGAAATCATTATGTGAGGGAAATATGAAATTTCGGGATCCAATTATCATAGAATAAGTGATTGAATTATATCAAAATGTGAAAGTTTATTAGGAAAACATAAAAATATCCTTTTGTGTCTATGATAATGAAATATCTATGTGAGCCAAGAAAGCAGACCTCTTTCTCAATGTTATATCAAGAAGACATTATTTCTTCCCTTCGAACAAATCTCTAAAGGAAAAGGGGTCATTAAAAAAAAGGGTAGAAAAATCTCAATTTTAGATTCAATAAGACAACAGTATGAATATCCAATTTTTAGCAGATAATAGAATTATTTTACTCTGGATGCAATGATTTTTAATTCCCAAAAGTTGTGATTGATAAACATTAAAAGTTTCAAATGTTTTACTCTTGAATATCTTTTTAAAATGGGTATGTTTAAATTGATGTGATAAATTCCCAATACCATTTACAATCTCATGTTCGGTGAAATCAAATCACAGCAGATTATGTGTATACCTATCCTCGATCATTTTATGTTCTAATGTGTAATGTTTTTCAAGATTTTATTAAAGATAATGTCGAGGAATTTGAGATATATTTAGATATGTGATGGTACCGTTATGAGGATAAAAAATATTTTCGACTATGAATCCAAAAATTTCATCAATGATCTCAATGTCGATTTTTCAATAGATACAACTATAGAGGCTCAAGGTGGTCAAAAAATATAGTGCCATAAAAACAAAAGAAAGAGAAGAATGATTATGTTTTGAAAACAATAAATAAAAATAAAATTTGTTATCCTCATGGAATGGAAGCTATGTGGAGAAAATAACATGATGAATTAGGACAGTGAGATCCCTATATTTTTCTTAATCCTACATAATACTTATATAAAAACATTCATTCTAATGGAATTCATAAATCACAAGAAAGGGAAATGAATCAAAGGAAGTGAATGTAGACAATCATTACAATTGATTTTTTGTTATCATGTGTTTATAAATATAATATTGGAATTAGTATAAGGCATTATATTATAAAAGAATCTGACACTCCCTCTACTCAAGTAATTAAAAAAGAAAAAAATGTAGTCGTTTAATTTGAACCACTAGATGTATATCATTCTATATTGTCAAAAGAATAGTAGGATTCAGAAATGAGAGAAATATATGATTATCCTGGAGAATAATATACAGTAGCAGAGGATGAAAAATCTAATAATGATAAAATACAAGTATGGTTTCAGAAGAAAATTCTACAATGTTTACATCCCATGTAGCTCATCCATAAAAAAAATTCCTAGATGTTTATGTCATTCATATATTGGATAAAAGGGAAACTAGATAATATGGTAATCAAGTTTTGAATTCAAAATAAGATGCAGATATTCATAATGAAAAACATCATGATTACAAGGATGATACCAATTCCAACCAAACAAAATATTTGAAAAGAGATAAATATGTTGTTAAATAAATAAGAAGGATCAAATAACCTATTCTAAAACTACTGAGAATTGATGGTCATGTTGACTATTTTATGGAAAATTAAAATAAAAGGTTATAATCTACCAATTTTTTATGAAAGATATAATATATCATGAGGATGATTCAAAAATATTGGGTGATTTCTCTAAGGGGAATAGAAAGGCTTTAATTAAATTTGTGAAATAGTTAATCTGTCTGACAAGTGTGTTAAGGGTTATGAAGATAATATAGATGATATAATAAAAAATGGTAATGAGATTATATATGCCTTCAACATGTTACATATTGATACTTATCATAGATTAAAAGTAATATGGGAACTAGATGAAAGTTTATTTGGTGATTTCTAAATAATTTAAAAGAGGTTGGATGTTGTTCAATCAATGATATTGATTTATTAGGATGACATTGTTATCCTAAATAATTAAAATGATATGTTATGAAATATAGTTGAAATCCTAGAAAAGGTAACTAGAGTTTAGAGAGTAAAGTATTCGGATAATGAATAAAAAATGAATGATTAAGAAGAAAGAATATGGTCTATTGAATAGAATATAAAATATTAAGAAGAAGTATTTCATAACTAGGACAAGTTGTTTAACGGTCAATAGAAAAAAATATGGCCTCAAAATAAAATAGTTGATAAACTATAGGAGGAAAGAAATGATTTCAAGAATATGAATAAAGTGGTTTTATATCTATTTAAAAAGGAGACAGAGATAAAAAAATAAATGATTCATTTAAAGTCTTGTTTTATTAAACATAATAAAAGTGTTTAACACCTATATCATTTCAATTGAATGTTTTTTATTTTTTATGAATGTTATTTCACTAATTTTATAGGATCAAATACATTATTTCTCTATATTTTTTGTTTCTATAACCAATTTATTGGATCTAGAAGATCTCTCCTATTCCATTTTTTTAAATTTCAAAGGGGGAGAATATTTTACATTTAGGGGGAATGTTTAAAAAGGATGATAATAATGGGAGAATAATTTTTAAAAGGTATAATGTATTCAACATAGAAGATAAATTCATAAAAGGAAAAAAAATACAATCCTTAGGAATTTTTTTATACTAAGGTGTTGGATAGTTATATTTTAATATTATTTGGATGTGTTTCAATACTTATAGGGAGATAAGTATAAGTGTTCAATTTCAAAAGAAAATATAATTCCTTTTGTAATCCATTATTTTTTTTAACATGTGGTTTATTATTTTTAAAAAGGGGGATATTATTGAGTCAAAATTCAGGTTTGACTTTTCTATTCCATTTGTTTTGGTAATCAAAAACATTATGTTCAAATAAATACATATGTTGTTTTATTGTATTTAATTTAATAATTTTGTTATTCATGTTCTCCATTACTTGTTTTATTCTATATATGATAAATATTATACACACAGAGAAATACAATATGACAATTTTAATGTTTATCATAATGAGGAAGAATATTATATGCATCATAATCACTAGATAAAAGTTTTATCAATCATGTTGATTATTATTTTCATCATACAAATAGTTTAGTATTGTAATTACAATATAAATTATATTCACTATTTTATCATTAAGTATCATACTCATTTGTTGTTCACATTTTTGATTTTATAAAAATACACATATTCTATTCCTACCAACTTTATCGTAACCAAAAAAATCTTATAGCGAAAGGAAAATATTTTTAAACAAAATTATGTCACATATTCTGTTTTCATAAGCATGATAAGACGATTTCATTATCTCAGATAAAATATTATCGTTGAAGTGCCTTGTCTCTATGTCCCACACAGATTTCAGGATGAAATTCGACCGTTGTAGAAAAATATATGATCATTGGGATGAGGCCAATAAATACTAGGCCATTTTGATAAGTTGAATGTTGGTGAATTTTATGGAAGAACTATTACTTTGTGGGAGCACTACCATAATTTATTAATACAAAATCTTTTAATTGATCATGTTTTGAATAGAATATTTGATATAATTTTAATCTTCAATGTAGTTGTTTTTTATTATGTGACACCGAACATTGGTCAATACAATTAAGGGATTCCTTTCATAGGAATCTAGACGAACTGCTCAATTTTTTGGGCGAGAGATTCTAGTGATATAAAGATAGAGGTACTGATTACCTTCTTAATCGAGCGTTGTTCGAGATAGACAGATAGACTGAAACTGATCATCATATCGAGGAATTACCCTGGTGTGGGTAAGATAGAATTTCTTGGAAGTATAAATCAACGGACCTCAATCCGAGGAAAAATGAAACCCTCATATTTGGGATAATATAATTCTATTTTTTACATTTACACTACATTGTAATAGAAAGATAATTTTATTAGTTGTTATTATTTCTATTATATACATTGAATATCATAACGAATTTTATTGTCATACTTTAGTAATACTTTGATTAAAATATTTAGTGATTATGATATTTCTAACTACTCAATATGATTCAACACTCTATTTGATTTAATCATTACATTACATTACTATAAACTTCATAAACATAGTAATTAAAAACTTTTACATTCTTAATCTATTTTAATCATTTCAAATGTTTATACAATTAATTTCTATTACAATATCAGATATACATTATCACAATCAATACGATTACGAGATATACCAGAAATTTGGTTAGTATGATTACATTTTTTAATAGAATAAGTGGTCTAGTGAATTGAATTAGTTTCTATTATTTTAAACTAAGATCTATTTAAGGGATGAAAATTAATGTTTTTAATCTTACAATTAACCCCCCACTCTTTTATTATGCAGTCTGCGTATATATTATGATCCAACTTTTTCAACTATTTATTTTCCCCAAACACATTGATCTAAAATATATAACGACTCCTGAGAACTAAATCAATTGGATGATGAATCATGTAGTACCTATGAGAAACATTTTAATAGTCATGGAAGGAAGGATTCTAGTTTTACTATTGACCTTACATAAAAATTTGATTAATTACTTAGTTTATTAATTCCATGTCTCTAAAAAATTGTATATATGAGACTTTCATATCTATGAATAATTTTTTTTTTGTAAACATATGGTAGAAATAGATAATGGAGAATCTCATAATTCATTTGGTTTTGAGGACAAAAATATTAAAATGGATTTTCAAGGGAATCTATATAATAAAAACCTTGCATGAAATAATTATAAAATCCACTCATGTTAAAAATGTGGAATAAATCATATAGTAAAAAACTATAATTGAAAAGTAAAATGATTCAAGTTTTGAAAATAAGTCCTTTTAAAAAAAGAATTTTCAAGGGACATAAAGAAGCGGATCAATTATGAGAATAAAGGTCGACTAAATTAACCACTCAAATTTCTATGGTATAATTTAAATGAGTATGGAAATTATGATAATATTTACAATAGTGTAACTATTAATGATGATAGTTACCATAAATAACCTTATACGAAAAAAGAAAATGTAACGTCTTATAAAATTATATTTTTTGAAGGGGGTCCCAAGAATGAAGTGGTGAAATTTACTTTTTTCATCTACTCTAGAACTATAAATTTATTTTATGATTAACGTTCTACACACTATTTTATATCATAACAATTTCTTAATTGTATCACATCACCTCCTTGATGACTAGTTATTAAACTATCAATTAAAACTCCTAGTGATATAACGATTTCATATCAATTGTACAACTCATATCTAGTGGAATTATGAGGGAATGTGATAACATAAAATAAAATTATTCTTCTTATAGGTAGATTTTATATGCTTTTATGTACAGTTTAAATTTTTCTATATATATCCCAAATCAATTTCTGGTCAAATTTAGTTACAGTTATTATCCCTAATCAACCTCTAATAATTGATTAATGTGTGGATAAACATTAACTTATAATGTAAATTTTCGGTCGTAAACAATAATGATGATGCCACAAGAGTGGTATGAATTGTTATAATTTTCAAAAAAAACATGATACATCCATATCATCCCTCTTGATAAATAAAAGAATATATATATATATATCCATTTTTCATTAAATAGAGTATGAATCATAAAATTAAAAAAAATCAATTATTATTGTGTTATGTGGAACAGAGGTCCCGTATTCCTTTTCACAACCACTACTGACATGCATGGGGTGATTTTAACAAAAATATCATTATCCAGGGGATCTCAACAGTTTAGTGAAAGAAACTAAAACTTATTAAAACAACATTTATTAGGCCTTTATACAATACTAACACAATCCCTTGAAACACCAATCACCCGAGTGTTCAAAAAATATAATAGTTTGAATCTGGTTTGAAAAATTATCTACTAAGACTTACAGATGTGGATACTGAAGCTGAAAGGTAAATAGATCATTATAGGAATGTGTATGTCTCTAAATTATAGTCATTTAGAAGAAAATATTAATAGTAATATATGATATGTAGATAAATTGTGAATTTATAAAACAGATATGTCTCTAAATTTGGGTCTTATAAAATACAGAAAAACTATATCAGATATATCATAAATTAAAATAGTAGTAATTTTTGTTCTCCCAAGAGTAAAAATGTTGATCTAGAATATTTGGATCAAAAGATAAAACTATATGATAATAAAATTATCATATAATATTGTGAATAAATTATTTATATTTGTTAGAGAAACATATTCAAAATAAAATATGTTTTAACTCTTGAATTATTTACATGAATAACTGTATCCTGATCAATCATAAAAACCTAAATAATTATGTATGGAAAATTAAATTAGAAAGAAAGTATCATAAACGAAACTAGATAAATCTTGAGTTCAAAATGATCAATATATTTAAATTATTCGTTTGAATGATATGAAAATTCATAACATCGCTTATAAAATAAAATGACTCAATCTATAGATATAGATCCTTTTAAAAACAAAATTGATTTGTTAAAATAAAATATTAATTAAAGTAAAATCATTAAAAATAATGTAAAATTTGAAATTTTAAATCCATTGGATTATTAGATCAACATGGGGGTTACTCTAAATGAGGATGATTTCAAAAGTATGGTATCCACCATACAGATGAATCCAAACATAGTGTTCTAGGATGTGGAGTTCATTAATAACATTGGGTTTTAAACATTATGTATAAAAAACATTAGGTCATATATGTTATGTATATGAAAAAAGGTGAGTTGCTCTGATGTGAGGTTACTGATAAAAGTGAGGTTACAAAAAATATCTTTCAGAAAAATTATGGGATTCCAAAAAATTGGTTGGATACCAGTGTTAGGTTTAGATAGTCTTCAAGAACATTGATTCAATACTAATTTTGAATGACTAAAAGGCTTAGTGGGATACTTTTTCTTTAGAATATAAAGATAAAAAATATAATAAAAACATTTATAGTTCCATGAATGAGATAATTAGATTAATTAATATTATAAACCTCAAATTAACTCAAATTAACTATATTTAAAAAAATGAGGGTTTCTGTGAGAATCAAAATCAATGAAAATATCTTCGTATTGTCATTTTCATTCCCAAGAATTAGACATGTTTTTACGATCACAATACCCATAACAATACAAGAAATTATTGGTTGTAAATTAAGTGATATACATAAATAATTTTGTCTGAATTTGTTACTTTTGTATTTTTCCAATTTATCCCCATTTGTTTAGATCAAAAATAACATATCAAATGGATTAAAACCCTATTATCATTTCACATTAAAATAAGTGAATTTTATTCTATTGAATGAAAATTGAGATCTATAATGGATATCATCAAAAAAAATAAAAGATATATATAAACACAATATATAGATAAATTTATAAAAACAAATATTAGATCTTACTCAGTATAATAAGAATTCATCTCGAGTGGAGGTTAGATATATGGGTTATAGTTAAGGAATGGTAGAAATATTAGGGTCCTATAATGATTTAGGGGAGGTCATAGAATCTTGAAGAGTCTAATTAACTTCTTTCATCACCTATATCAAATAATTGAAATCATGATTAAATAGTGTATCCCACTTTTTTATCAAATGCTAAGAGTCATTATTATTATTTCAAGCTTCAAACAAATTATATTTCAAAAATTTCTGACCTATAATAGAATACTGAATAAATATTTGGGTCTTTATCCTAATCATATTGAACATATCATACACACTAGGTTCTACAGAAATTAATTTGGAAATTATATTTTTTAGTTGTCCAAATGAATATGTAGGGGATACATTCACACTACATATCTTGAAAATTATAATACAAGGCCCTAATATCGAATGAAAAAATATCTGTTATTTTTATTAAACTCCATAAATAGAATTAGAAAATTTAGAATCTATTTATTTTCATAACTTCTGTCCTTAAATTTTTTAAAATGAGAAACCAAATAATTAAGTAAATAAAAAAAAATCTAATTTTGATATCTGATATCCTTTCAACATTCCAAACTAACCTATCATTTCTCTATTCAAAAGAGTTAAAATCCATTATAGAAGTTAAATTTTATTTTAAAATCTAAAATTAATTTTGAAGACACTCATAATATACTACATAAAAATATATTATAAAATGTTAATATATTTCCTATAACTCTCAATATTTGATTTCAACATAATAAATTCATTCTTCAACATAAAAAACAAATAAAAATATCAGTGTCAAAAATTTAACATGATCCCAAAAACATAGTGGAACTCAATAAATTGATAGTTCTAGGACATGGATATATGTGACGTCCCGCACCACACAATTATAAACTGATGTTAATGAATATTTAAACATTTACTATATAGTGTAAATAGCCCCCCAATACAATATTTACACTCATAAACTTTCCCATAAGTATTATACTAATATTTACAAACTAATTTAATTTTTTGATTCTCAATAAATTCAGTTAAAATCGAAAATTTTCTTTGAAAGGGAATGACCTTATTTTATTTTCTACCTATTTGAATAACGATTTTTTGGTTCTGTAAGTTTCTCCACAATAAGAGAATTATATTAAAATCATCTTATAATAGCTAATACTAATTTATCAACTATTATATGTTGATCTCCCTCTCATGATCAATAGACCCTTTAAATATAGTTTTTATATTTTTGTTTACAACTTGTTCCCACCTTCTACTTTATGGAAATATATCATCTCTAGAAAAAGAATCTTACAAACTAGAAGAAAAAAAATTAAATTGATTATCTTGATGCTCAATAATAAAAACTACAGTATCACCAAGTTCATGTAAATATTAACCAAATTTATTTTTGGAATCTAATGTTAAATCACTAGCCCTATTTCTTCTTTTTACCCCATAAACACTTAATGATCATCAAATTTATCTTCAACAAGAATGATATTTCCTTTATATACACATGATAAAAATATAAAATTTCACTATGGGTCAAGAAAATATGATTTAATAGTGGCATAATATCTCTATCGTTATATATGGAGTGACTCCTCTCTTATAATGAAAAAGAACAGTTATTTTCCAATTGATATAGAAAACCATCATTGAGACATTCTAATTTTAATGTTTCATATATCATAACATATACCAACATAGATTTATCATTATATCAAACATCAAAAGAAACATAATGAACATATCTAGAAAGAGAATCTTTCTTGATTATGAAATTCTATGTACTAAAGTTATTTGAATGAATTTAACAAGAATATTTAGATCAGCCTCTAGATCTTTATCCATAATATTATTTATTTAAGAGGATTCGGAAATGAAAATATTGTAGGATCAAAAATGTATAATTACATGCTAAAATATAATAGGATTGTGAATTTAACACTTTTAAAAATCATTTTGAACCATTAAAGTTGTTATATAACATTCATAAGGAAGGTTTTTTACCATTAAAAGAATCTGTTTCCTAATAATGGAATTTAAATTTAAGAAAACATAGTTTAAAAAGGTTAAAAAAATATTCAAAAAACCTATTATATGAATATTTTCGTAAAAATTAAAAGCTTAAGAATAAAACATACAAAATATTATCATTAAAGAAAGATTCTACCTTAAAGCAGATATAATATTTAATATAATCAGAGTAATGAAATTATAATGTATTATAATGTTATACTTTCTATATTTAACAATGATAAAATTACAGTGGAATGAAAATAACTTGTAATAGAAAACAATAAACAATAAGAATCATTTAACCCAAAGGTAAGGGTATCCAACAAACCGGGATACAGGAACCTTGATTTATACTTTCAAGAAAGTTTGTTTTACCCAAACCCAGGTAATCCATTAATCTGAATATTGGTAACTGTATTGGTATCCTTAAAATCCCTCAATTTAGAAGGAAATCAGATCCTCTATCTTCCAAACCCGGAAGCCCAAGATTAGCATAATCAAAGTCCTCACAAAAAAATTCTGAACAATTTATTCATGCTTGAACAAGTTGTTCACGATATCTTCATGAAGCATTGATGTTGTAAGAGTCTCTATCTCTCTATAAATGTCACTTCACAAACATTGATCACTTTTCTATTAACTATATTTCATCATGCTACATTGGTCCTTAAAATGAACTCTTATTTATAGGAAAAACATCCCAACAGTCAGCTCCACTCCAATGGTCATATTTTTCTTAAATTTTAGATGGATCTCGACACATGTCAAACATACAACTATTAGTTTATAACATATTAGATGACATCATTTCAGGTATAATAAATGATTTTATGTTTATGATAAATGTAATGTATAATAAAATTTCAAATCTGCTAATATTGGAAGGACACTTTAAACAACTCTAGAATTATAATGAAAAAATAAATCCTTAAAAAAATGGAAATCAGATTGAGAGAATGGTATTAATATTTTTGTTTGTCGGTATCATAAAATATGTATGAAAATATTATCGGTATTGGTATCATGAAAAATAATATCATAATAATTAAAACAGTATCATACAGTTTCATGGGACAACATTATTAGAAAAAATGTATCACAGATTCACCAATATCACTAAAACGGTATCACATAGGCTAAAGTAAAACAATACATTATAATATTAAGTACACCATAATGTTAAATTTGTAAGTAAAACGAAATGATAAATATATAAGTAATCCATTATAAAAAATTTGTATGTAAAATCGAATGAAAAAATTGTAAGTGAAATGGAATGACAAATATGTATGTAAAATGGAAGGACAAATAAATAGGTAAAACGAAATGAAAAATCTGTATGTAAAATGATATGAAAAAACTGTAGGTAAAACAGAATGTAAAATTTGTAAGTAAAATGGAACTTATGTAATAGTGTTTGTGATTTTCGAAACATAAAACCATAAGGAATGGAGAAGTTATAAGAAAATATTATTGACTCAATAATCTCCCCCTTTTTGTAAAGCAAAATAGTCATTGTAAATGAAGAATATATTGACTTAGAAAAATAATTCATAAACATTTATCACTCCATTTGAAAAAAAATTAGAATGAATATGACTAACTCCCCATTAGGATATGTATCCCAAGGATCTTATTCTTGATATTTACTGTCTGGTTTTCATTCTTAAGAAAATATCCTCCCCTTAGACAAACATATCTTCCTAAAAAAACTCCCCCTTACTTTGCAATTAGTCTTTCTAAAACACTCCCCCTAATAGATTCTCCCCTTTTAAAGTATTCAATAAATTTTTACATCAAATATAGTCCCCCCCATTGTGATTTTCAAAAAGGTTTGGACATGTTTAAGATGTACATGTAAGGTTAAAGAAAAATACAGGTGAACAAAAAATAAATATATGAAATATAATTCTTAAGGATGTTTTGGAAATGATTTTTAGATTAAAAAACATAGGAATGTAAGAAAAAAATAATC
The DNA here is from genome assembly GCA_963277665.1 of Viscum album. Classification (NCBI taxonomy): domain Eukaryota; kingdom Viridiplantae; phylum Streptophyta; class Magnoliopsida; order Santalales; family Viscaceae; genus Viscum; species Viscum album. Next base: position 1,721,594,232 of record OY728130.1, read on the forward strand.
CATCCTTCTTCTTCTCATACAACATTTTCTTTATCAATGATTTAAGATTCTTCACATCCTTATGATCTTCTTGAATATTCTTCAATAAAATATCCTAATCATTATTCTTATTTTCAAAGGACAAGATCCTTTATTCTTGAGCTTTGATTCTTTCATCTTGATTTTTAATGAACTCCACATGATCAAACAACTTTTTCACTAAATCAGATCGAGAATTATTTTCACTTCTTACAAACTAGGCAATAGAATTGGGTTGACTTAATTTCTTATAGATAATTTCTCTGAATTGTTTGAACTCGGATTCACACGAATAGATGGCTCAGTTTGTTGAATCCATGATGTTGTTGAACTATCTAAGTTATTCATTGATCGTTTTGGTGTGGCTAAATCTTTCATGAATGTTACATTATGAACATTATTATCAATCCAGATATTATAAAAAATTTCTTCTTTCATAACCACCATTTCCATCAACATATTATTATATTCCTTATTTTGATTCATGTTTTCTTGCATCATTTGACTCTAGAATCTATATTATAAAGAACTGGAATAGTGCAGACCAACTTACATATTGAAAACATGACAACGTCATGCTTGAAAACAGATGATGATTTTGAGTCTGAATCATCTTTTCCTTTCTTAGTTTCTCTTGGAGTTAAAGAATTTGGCTTCTCAATAGTTTTGGAAGACTTCTGAGTCATTTCATTATCATTTGAGGAAATCAAAAACACTCTTTCCTGTTTCAAAATTTTGAACTATGTTTTGTTTTTCAAATACATATATAACATTAAGATCTCACTTTTCATATTCTTCCCATTGAATCTCTCCTTCTTGAGTTCATTCTTTTCTTTCTTCTTCCTTGATGACTTCCCCGACATCATCTTGTTGTTCAACCTCTTCTTACACTTCTTCATTCACTCCAACTTAAACATATTCTTCAACTTTTACTTAAAATTATTCTTCAATATGTTGTTCTTTAGAAATATATTTTGAAATTGATGTCTATGGAGTTCCATTACACTCTTTCACTCCCCTTATAAAATCATCATTCTCTTCTTAAAGGACCTGATATTCCAAATCATAAACAGCTAAAGTAGTCTCAACATTATTAGAATTCTATATTTCCATAGTGAAAACTTGTTTCTTATGAATAACTTGAGATTTCATAACTTATTGAAAATTCTTTTCGACAACATTAAGTAATTTCTGACAAACCTGCGCTTTCGATGATTTCTTATTTAACTTCTTCTCCTTATTATCTTTCTTAATATTTTTTGGGTTCTTAATTTTTAAGGCCTTCAACTTTGCAGGATTTAATCCAATTGTAGTATCGCCATCATTTCTAGTAGCTTCCCTCTCTCTCCACCTTGAAACTATTGAATTAGAATGGGATTTTGGCTTCTTTACAAGAGGAGGTGTTGATATCGGGTTGTCAAGAATCAGTGCTCGTAAACATAGTTCATCAAGTTTTCTTTTCTTAGGAATTGATTTTGAGATTCTGGAACATCAATCTTGTTCTAGACAAGCATTTCATAAAAAAAATTTGGATTCCCGTAAGAGCATTAATTATTTTATCCTTAGAGTATCATCACTGAGAAAAACATCATTAATGGATTAGAAATTGATCGACACTAGATAGTCATCTCTGGATGGATCATTACAATTATCCTAGAGATATTTTATTGATACATAGGTATCTGAGATCTTATAGTTCCTCCATTTTCTACATGGATAGTGAGAATGATGTACATGATCAATTTGATCTTCCTTACTCTAACAAGAAAATATAATAGAAAGATATCACATATCATTAAATAGTTCTTATCCCCTTTCTTTAGAATAAGAATTCCTTACATCCATAGGGCTACTGGCTTGTGATTTTTTGTATGTTTTTTAATCTTCAGATGCCTAATATCCTTGAGACCATGGAAATTGAGATCCTTGTATTTCTTAGAAGAACATTCTTTTGATGGAAGTCTGTGAGAGAATAGAATGGTCTCTATTTAATATGATATTTTGATAAAAAAAATTCCTTCTTATAAGGAACTATATAAGTATTTTCATAACATTTGAACTTAAAGATATCATTTCCAACTTTTTGAAATAAATTAACACATTCAAAGAATTTTGTAACTAAATCAGGGTAAATTGGATCCTATCTTTTCTACTTATCCACATATACACTTTCTCATAAATTAGTTCTTATGACCTAAGAGATTAGGGTGTCATACATAGAAAATAAATTATGGCATACCGGTCTTTCCCAGAAGATTTACCAATCTTTTATTTCCTTGCTAATAAGAATCTAATCTACTGAGGATTCAAGAGACATTTGGAGTTAATGAAACTGAGGAATCGTAACATAGACATTAAAGGCAATAGAACATCAGCACAATGATCATAGAAGATTGTGTGACACTCATACAAAACACCCCTTATACAAATATAGAAGTGACCAATCAACTTATATAAGATTATAAAATATCTAAAAATAAATTGATTTGATCTCATGGTTGAGGATGATTGTATAAAATATGAATTCCAATCTTTTGAGGTAAGGTAAACCATGTAATGAAAATTTTAAAATACCAACAGTTGAATCATAAAATTGTAAAACGAAGAGTTAGAAAGCGTAAGGAAAAAAATAGATTTTCATAGAGGAAAATATATTTTCTTAAAGAATGAAAATTATTCTTATATCAGGAAAAAGAAATAAGAAAGTAAAAAAAATATGTACTCCCCTTCAATTATGGATTATTGTAATGTTATGATATGATTTTAAAATTAATTAAATATTAATGACTAAATTATAGTGATCATTTATAGCTTCTTTTTATTGTATTCAAAGATATTAAAAGGTAATTGTTTTGTAAAAATATCAGCATTTTCTTCTTATATTCTAATGATTTGAAGAATAATGTATTCTTTAAGTTTGTGATCCCTAAGAAAGTGATGCCTAATATCTATGTGATTTGAAATGGTGTGATGTTCATGGTTTTTACATAGGTCAATGGTTCTATTTTTATCACAAACTATTTGAGTTTTAGTAAAACTCACACCATATTCTCTATGTGTGTGTTTCATTCACAACACTTGAGCCTAAAATCTTCCAACTACTAAATATTCAGCTTCAACAGTGGAAATTGCTACAGAATGTTTTTTCTTGAATGACCATGAAACTAAGGAATATCATTAGAAATGTCAAGTTCTAGATGTACTCTTCTTATCGATTTTAAAACAACTAAATTCAGCATCCAAAAAATATTTATATTCAAAATTATTTCCAGAATAATAAAATAGTCTGGAATCTAATGTTACATTTCAAAACCAAAAAATTATTTTCAAATCATTTAAATGGGGTTATTTAGGATTTTATTGATATCTTGAACATAGGCATACAGAAAACATTATTTGAGGTCGAATAGTTATTAAGTAATGTATGTTTTCTATCATTCTTCTATAATATGTTTGATCCACAGGTTTCCCTACTTCAGCAATATTAAGAGTATTAGAGTTTCTGATTGGAGTACTTATACTCATAGTGTTTTCATACCCAAACATCATAAAATGATATATGATATAATTATGTTGGGATATCTATATTCTTTCTAGTTTTTTAGAAATGAGAATACCATGGAAAAAAGTCAACTCACCCATCGTACTCATCTCAAACTCATATTTCATAAGATTCAAAAAGGAATCAGTTACAGATTTCTAAGTTGATCTGAAGATTATTTCATCAACATAAAATTGTACAATGTAAACACCTTCATTTTATTTCTTAATGAAAAGGTTTGGATCATCAGTTCCTTTAACATAGTTATTTTGATGCAAAAATCCTATGAGTCTATCATACCAAGCTATAGGGGCTTATTTAAGTCCATATAATGATTTGTTATGTTTTAAACATAATTAGGATATTTTGTATCTTCTAAAACAATGGGTTGATCTACATATACCTCCTAATTTACATAATCGTTGAGAGTAGCACACTTCACATCCATTTGATAAATTTGGAAATTAAATAATGATGGAAAGGATAAAAGAATACGAATAGATTCATGTCCTACTACAGGGTCAAAGATTTTTTCATAGTCTATGACTTGTAGTTGGTTATATCCCTTAGAAACTATTCTTGCCTTATTTTTATCAATAATTCAATTTTCCTCACATTTGATTATAAAAACCCATTTTACTCCAATGACAAAAGATTCCTTAGATCATTCAACCAGATTCCAAACATGATTCCTTATGGATTCATTTAGTTCATCATGCATGGATATTATCCAATCTTCATCACCCAAGGCTTCATCTTGTGTATTTTCTCCAAAATGAGAAAAAATTAAAAATATTCAACTTCATTCCTTAAAAAATTCTAGTTCTTTCTAGTTGAGTTAAACTTCCATTGATATTATCAATGGGATGATTCCTAAGTAAAAAAATTGACTTGGGTTTTGTAAAACCATTTCATCAACATCAGGAAGAAAATATTCAAGGGTTAATATCTCAAAAATATTTTATTGAACATTTTCTGTATTTGAAAGATATTCTATCAATGGATGGTGATGGTTGTTTGAAAATATATCAGAATAAATTTTAGGTTGTTTGAAAACAAAATGATATGTTTCGTCAAATTTATCATGTACTTTTTCTTCCATGGTGCAAGTTTTATATTATAAACTCTATATTCTATAGTGTTAGTTGAGTATCCTAAGAAAATTTATTCATCATATTTTGGTGCAAATTTATATATTTTATCATTATTATTCATGATAAATACTTTTCAACCAAAAATAGTGAAGTAAGAAACTTTTTGTTTTCGTCTAGTCCATAACTCATATGGTGTTTTATTAAAAAATGACTTATTAAAAACCTCTTTATAGTATAACAACCAGAACGTAAAACTCCAGCATAAAATGTTTTAACTATAGATTATACAAATGACCTAGTTCTAGTCATTTCTTGAAGAATACTATTTCTTCTCTCGATAACACCATTTTTCTTAGGTTTTTAGAAATGAAACTTTTTGAGTAATACTTTTATTACTACAAAAAGTTTCAAAGAATAAATTTTCAAATTCTATATTGTGATCACTATAACTAGTTATAAAAGGAAGGTTTTTCTCATTTTTAACATGATCTCTAAAAAATTTAAAATAATAAAAAGCTTCATATTTTTTTCAAGAAAATAAACCCAAGTAAATCTAGTGTATTCATGAACTATTAAAAACACATAATATTTGCCTCCAATACATCCAGTTTGTGTTGGACCACATAATTCCATGTTCAATATTGTAATGCATAAGTAGTTGAAAATTCACATATTGATTTAAAGATATATTTATGTTTCTTTCCATATTGACAATGAAAAAAAACATTAGATGTATCAAACCTATAATCTGGTAGGTCCTTAACAAGTACTTTCTTTGAATATTTTCTAATATTTCTTTCGTTGCAATGTCCTTTCCTTCTATTCCATATCCAAGATTAATCTTCGATTGCACTAAGGCAAGGTATTTCTGGACTTACTAGGTATTTTAGGTTTATGGAGTACACATTATCATTTTGTAGGGCTGAAAATAATAAACTCATCCTTGTAATTGTAAACTAAACATTTATCATTTCTGAAATTAACAAGGTAACCATCATCACATAATAGGCATATTCTATTGATGTTGTGATTAAAACAATTTAAAAAAAGTTGAAATAATATCATTACCAAGAATAATAATATTACTTATACAGAAAATTTCTACATGATTGTTACCACTAAAGGTTATCTTTCCACTTTTAGTCATTAAAATATTTTTGAAGTCGTATTTTTTACCAGTTATGTGCTGGACACATCCACTGTTTATGTACCATATGTTGTTTTTATTTCCATCATTATCAAGAAAATGAATGATTTAGGTATTTGGAATCCAAACATTCTTGGATCCAGACTTATTAGATAATAAAATCTTGGGTATCCACATTTGTTTAGAAAAGTAAGTTTTATGAAACCCAAGGGATTGATCTTTAATTAAGGAACATTTTTTTTCTAATGTCCACCACTTTGACATTTACTGAATAAGGGATCCCATGAGGGATCAAAATAATTATTTCTAAAAATTGTTTTTTCATAAGAATAACCTAATCCATCATTATTACCATGAGTTTGGATATAAAAATACATCTTGTAAAAAATTTCCTAACCGAAAGTAAAATTTTCAAGAAGTTTATTCATGGAAAAAATTCCAGATTTTAGTCTCAAGAATAAATTATTATCCTCTAGGATTATAGATTTACAGTTATTTTTATTCTCTAAAGAATTATTTTTTCAAAAATAGATTTTTAAGATCTTTAAAACGTTTATCCTTCTGATAAATAACTAACTCATGTTTCTTATAATGATTTTCTAAAACATCATTTTTCATATCTAGATCATTGGTATGACCTGAATTTCCTTTTTGGAAAATAAATTCTATGGAATTTCCTTTTTCAAGTTTCTTAGGGAAATTAATATTTTTTATTTCATGCAACATAGAAAATATATAAACTTCATCATAGGTAAGTAAATCATTATTACTGTATGATAAAAAGTATTATCCATCTAAAAAACCTTTATTAGGAAAATTTCTAGATAAACACATATTGGTTAATGATTTAGCAGTTCATACCTTAGACATAAGACAAAAAAATTTAAATGGAGCTATAGATATTGGACGAATATTCTTTTGTTCAGAAGATTCATATTCTGAAGAGTCATCAGAAAGTCTCCACCATTGTCATTCTAGGTGGCATTGGATATCAAGACATTCTAATTCATTGATCTGAAGAACTTCTTGTTTTTCATCTTAGAATTCCTATCTTTATTGTCCATTTTCTTAAGAATGGGACAATCAAGTCTCATATGACCAGTTCTTCTATATTGATATAATGTCACTTATCCATTGTTCTTTTATTTTCCATATTTATTATTTTACCTATATTGAAATTTATTCTACCCAACAATCTTGTTCATCCTATGAGAAAGATTGGATAACTCATTTTTTGAAGCATCACTTTCACTAGATTCGTATTGAATAACAACCTTCTTAGTTTGATATCTAGTAAATCTTTTAGATTCTCAGCTTTTATATGATTTTAATTAGTTCTAAAAGTAATAACTATATTTCCATTATTCTTATTAATATTATCATTATCTCTCTTTATTCCGGTTTCATGTTGGAGAATAGTTCCAAACAACTCATCAAGAGAAATCTGAGTAACTTTCCTATTCAAATCTATAGTTGTCCTCTTGGACTCTCATTATTTAAGAATGATTTATATAATCATTTATACAGGAATCTCATTATCTAGACCTCTCTCACCAATTTATTGTATGTTGTTGACAATAGTAATGATTCTTTGTTGTACCATACATATGGGTACTCTATAAGGAAAACAGAAATCAGGATACTCATCTCTGAGCACGACTCTTCTAGTTTGAATGTTATTAGAAGTTCTAGATTGAGTTACATTGAGATTCTTCAAAATTATATTTTCAGCTTCACAGGATGAAATTTGGCTATATATATTTCTTGACCTTGATCAAAGAAATTTATTTTGTACCTTAATATTTAGTTGTTATTCCACCTATTATGGATTTGTAATGGGTCTATGTTCCTTATCAGGAATCTTATAATCTCCAGTTAACATAATATCATTATCTACACTTGTGTTTATCACAAAGAACATCATTTTATCTCTCTAATAATCAAAGTCATTTCCATCAAGATCTGTGGTCTAGTGGGACTAATATTTTCCAGAGATCCAACATGAATGCCTTCCATTCTAAAAGAAAATTTATTTCAACAAAAAATTTTAGTAGTAATAGTTTGTAAACAATGAGTAAAAATTAATGAGTTAAGAACAATAAAATCTCGATCCAGAAATCATATATGTGAATATAATTATTTCAAAAACCTCTTCTAATATCAATTGTATGATCGAATATGTATAATGATATTATCAAATCCAAGATTGTAGATGAATTGTATACATTAAAAACTCCTTTGGAAAAGTTTAGGTAGGTAAAAAAATTTCTTAACGAATGTTTATAAACCATAAGAGAATTTTTTTCTTAATGTTATCTTTGGAATTTAAGAAAACATAGTTTAAAAATGTTAAACAAATATTCACAATCCCTTTTAATGAAACCTTTTCTTAAACATTACAACCTTAAGATAACAAACATAAGAAATATTTTCTTAAAAGAAAGATTCTACCATAAAGCCTATAGAATCTTTAAATTAATCATAGTAATGGAATTATAAAGTATAAGAAATTTATACTTTCTAACATCTAAAAAGATAAAATTATATAGGAATAAATACATCATGAAATAGAAAACAATTCACAATAAGATTCTGTTAACCCAGAGCGAAGGATATCCAACAACATTGGATAAGGTTCTATGATTTAACATTCAAGAAATTAAGTTTTACCCAAACCATGGTAAGACCTCAATCCAAATATTATTATCTGTCTTTTTATCCCTACAATCACTCAATTTGGAAGAAAATTTGAACCTCTGTCTTCTAAACCCAAAAGCCCACGGACAACACGATCTCAATATGAACAAAGCATGTCTGAACAAGTTGTTCATGCCTGAACAAGTTATCCATGACATAAGCATGAATCACTAAGAGATGTAAGAGTCGCTCTCTCTAAAAATAACTTCACAAACATTGATCTCTTTTCTATTCACTGTATTTTATCATAATACTTTTCTCATTAAAATGAACTCTTATTTATAAGCAAAACTTCTCGACGATCGGCTCCACTCCAATGGTAATATTTTCTTTAAATTTCAATAGGACATAAATATGTGTCAAACAAACAACAGTTAGATTATAACAAATTGTACAACATCATTTCATGTCTAAGAAATTATGTGATGTTTATGATAAATTTTGTATATAATAAAACTTATAATCTGATAATATTGAAACGTAACTTTAAAAAACTCTATAATTATCAATAAAACGTATTCTGAAGAATGTAGAAATCGGATTGACAAAATTGTATTAATGTTTTTGGTACCGGTATAAGAAAATCAATATAAAAATATTATTGGTATTGGTATCATGAATATGGTATCATAATAATTAAAACAATATCATAGATTTTCATGTGAGAATGATATTACAAAAATTATATCACAGATTCACTAGTATCACTGAAACGGTATCACATATGCTTATGTAAAACAATAAATCAGAATCATAAGTACACTGTAATGTTAAATTTGTATGTAAAATTTAATGAAAAATAAATAAGAAAAATATAATGAAAAATTTTCAACTAAAATAGAATGAAGAATTTGAAATTAAAACCGAATGAAAAAACTATAAGTAAAACGTAATGACAAATATGTAATTAAACAAAAATAAATTTTATTTAGTAAAATAGATATTAAGGAAAAGTGTTTGTGATTTTAAAAACATAAAACCATATGTAATGGATGATTCAGAAGAGAACCACTTTGAGAAAATAAATACCTAATGGATTCTAAATTTTGAACTGCATCACAAATTGATATAAAATTAAAATTGGAATTACATTCCTTATGGAAGTATAAATTTTTATCCATCTATACATATCACAATTAAAATTACTTATTACATTATGTTTAAAGAACTACCTCTTCACATTCAATAAAGTAAAACATAACATTTTCAATAAATACCTTAACCCCTATTTATAAAAAAACTTTTTATTACATCTATCCAAAATAAATTCCATCAGTGATAGCTTATAATTTTTTTAGAAGTATACTAGTTTCAAATAGTAATTCAAAATTTTTAAACGTTCCCAAAAACACATGATACACAATACTCAAAACTCTCTACCTCATTCCATTGATTGGACTAGCATCACTAGTAATATCTATCCTCTTTAGTTAAAACTATAGTATAAATTTTAGGGTTTGGGGAATCAAAAGCTTCAAAGATCAATGGTTATATTCATGTAAAAGAGAATATAAATTTATGATGGTTTTAACTAATGTTTGCAACTATCAAGTCGAATCCCTAGTATAATGGTTAGGTGTTTTAAATGTCAAAAAATAAAATAGGAAATTATTACACAACTAAATTTCAATTAGAAAATTTAAAATACAAACTATCACATTATAATAATAAAATTACTATGTCAACACAAATAAACAATATAAAAATAGGTAAAATAAACTATTATTTCTTAATTAATCACCGAAAGAAATATTAAAAAAGGGTAGTCTTAATTAAGGAAAAATAAATCCCACATAATAAATTCAAAAAGAATATTATGTTGTGGTTTAGTGTAAATATTATAATTATGATATTCAGTAGTAACAAATTTGAAATAGATTTTACCCTATTGAGAATTATCTCTCAGAAAATAATGTATAATATTAATATTCCTAGATCTTTAATGATGTAATAGATTATTGAAAATATTATTTATGATGGTATTAATACAAAAAATTTGTTAATTATAAAAAAATTATGTAAAAATTATAAACTATTATTTTAAATCTGAAACACATTTTTAGTAAAAAAAAATTAGAAGAAAGATGTTATGCCTTTGCAGTTTGAAATGGAACAGAATGTTTCTTCCGACTGAGCATAAAACAATATATTTTTCTAAAAAGTGATAGGTTCCTATTATTATCACTTAATGTAATCTATAACTTCAAAATTTTTTATCTTGAAAAATAAATAAATCCAAATTAGTATTTTTTGAAATAGAATAGATAAATAAATAGTTACATTTAAATAACTTACAATTATTTTGAAGCTTTTCAAATGAAATACATTTTTATATAATTGAAAAATTGTACATAAAAACAAAAAAATAATATATGGCATACTATTAGTGATATATAAAAAACTACACATTATACCTACAGATAAATTATTTTGAACTAGTTTACTAACATCATCAAAATCAATTTCAATATTTATACAAATAGTACACAAATATGAATGGTTATTTTCATGTAAAAACTTTTTAAGGAAACTAATAATATATATACCATGATTCAAACCATTTCAAAATATTTTTGGCATATTTAAATTCCAAGAAATAAATTTAATTCTCCTATAATCCACATTTAAAACAATTTTTTCAAAATTTTTGAAAACTATTTCCAAAATCCTTGATCGGTGAAACCGAAAAATCACATCAATATTGATTTCATCAAATTAGTTATAAGAAGAATAGGTTTTTCTAAAAAATATTAGTAATATTCATAACTATAGTAAAAAAATATTCTAAATAAAAATAACTTGATCATTCATATCAAGATATTGATGCTTATTGAATACCACAAATAGCTTAAATAGGCTTGAAACTGCATTCGGAAAATAAGGATTTTTAAAACCTATGGGTTGTTAAACATAAAAATCATTCATTAAATATAAATTTAGAAGATAAAATTTCATATTTATATAGTTATTTTACATTTCATATGAGAAGCATAATATTAAAGTATCCAAATGGATTCATTCCCTAAAACAGGGGAAAATTAATCTTCATAGTCCACAACTTCTTCCAGATTATAAACATTAACAACTATCCTAGAATTATTTATTATATTTACAATATGATAATCAATATTTTATTAAAACACCATTTAGTTCTTTTTTATAGGATGATCTAAATTCCTACAATGATTATTCCATTAAAATTGTTTTAACTCTTCTTGTATAGTAATTACCCAACTATCATCATTCAAGAATTCTTCATTAGACACATTTCTTAAGTAATAAACGTTTAGGATTATCATTTTCCCTCCCATTAAAAATAGATTAACTGGGATCCAACTATAATTTAATTTTACTTTTGACATAAAAACCATCACATCTCATGTCATTAAAATATTAAGTAACTTCATCATTTGGTGTTCTATTATGATCAAAGACATAAATTTAATTAATATACAAAAAACTAAATCCTCAATTATCCATGTAAATTTATTAAAAACTCTAGATGCTTTAAAATTTATATAATTCCAAAAACACATTCCTTCTATAGACTTTAAATCAATCTTACCAAGGTTTTACATAGTATTAAAGATATAAAAATTATGTCTAATTACATTGAATTACCTAATTTTAGTTTTAAATTATTCCACAAATCATAAGGTTTCTGGTTATGGAAAAGAATAACTGAATATATATTAATCATATGGAAATATGTATTAACATATTCTGTTCGAAAATATTTGGGTTATTTATAAAAATATAACATAGTCCAATGAATTTAGAAAATATTTCCATATATAACACAATTTTGTTGAGGTGTACATATATAAGAAAAATTATGTTTAATATAGTGATTTGATTAGAATTAATTTCATTATTGACAAATAAATTCTATCCTAGTGTCACATATAGATGAAATTATCTTGGGAACTTTTTGATTTAGCGATAACGTACAAAAACAAATAAAGTCGTAAAAGAATAAAATTTAAATATCAAAAATTAAATCAAAGTAAATGTTGAAAAATAACCAACCATCATTAAAAAAATATTATTCTAATCATTCCACTCTATAATTTAAAAAATATACTTGAGGTTTAATTCTAAATGATTAGATACAGTATCAAATATAATTTATTTGATAGATGTATTATCAATATTTCCTATTTTTCATGCATCAAAATGTATTTTCCCCTAAACATTAATATAATGGACGTTGAAAATTTATTTATTATTAAATAACATAGATATTAAAAATATTTTATTATGACCAATCCTTCAGTTCTATATCGGGGATTATCTAAACTTAAGTAGTTTATTCAATAATGAGACAATGGAATACTTGAAAAATAAACTATAAACCAACCATCATAGATTTGATAAATGTGTACCATGTATTGATTTAACCCTTGAAAATAAATAAAATTATTGATTGACATAGAATTTGGACCTCCATATTACCTATGTCTAATGATATTCCCGTTATGATTATCACCAAAATAACCAAACATCCATCAAATTTAGATAGTGAATAAAATTTAAAAAATGTCCAATCATTTGTATTGAAAAGCCATTATCCATACATCATATATTATTATGTTCCTTATGAACATTCATATGAATAAATAATAAGAAAAACTCTATTTTCATACTCAAATATTGTTACGTTAAAAAGCATCAGCAATCCTTGAATGACAAACTAGATCTGTTAAATTTTATTAAATATTCCAAAATAGTCTCTAGATAACTCTATATAAATATATTCTATCCTAAAAATACTAATTTTGGGATTTCATGAGATGTGATAATTATTATAGTTATCTTAAATTATATATTAATAATATGTAACTTTTGAAATTATATTATCCATTGAGCTCGAAAAAATAATTTTTATATTCTAGTTTTCTCACCATTACTACCAATTATATATATTCCTTATTAAAATTATTATTTTCAAGGATTTAATATGACTAATACCCCCTCTTGGTAAAAATATTAGTATCACGTTTTAAGGAATATAATTTTCATAAAAAATCATTATTTATAATATCATGTTCCATATCTCATGAAGAATGTTTTTTAATTAAATGTAAAATTATTTCTTAATGTGGTATATATTTCACACTAAATAACATTATAAAACCTTTTTATAGATTTATAATTTTTTTAATGATTTTATATTTCAATTATAACATGGAATAATATTCATAAAATTAATTTATACGATAATGTTTTAGATACATAATCCTAAATAGAGGAATAAAATGATTGTACCAGATCGTTATGTGCTATTAAGAACATGTTTTCTTTTTTATTTGTTTTTTTATTTAGATTTTTAACTATAGGAATTTATTATATCTTAAGACAAACTAAATATATCCTTCATGGTTGTATATTATTTCCATTTATAATTTATGTAAATTTGAAGTTTTTCAAATAATTTTATATATTTATAATTTTATTGATATATGGAAAATTAATTTTGACATTTTGTAGCTCTTTTATTCATATAATCTAATTTCATTCATTCTATGATTATGTTCTAATCGTCATTGAATTGATTTATGAGTCCTTATTTTATCTTACATTGTTTTTTGAATCTTCAAGAAAATGGAGAACATTACTCTCTTTAATTTGAGGAAATCAACTCCACATGATAGAACTCGATACCCTTCTTTGAATTATTATCTTCTTTAAGAAGCAAGGCTTTGAAACAAGTATTTCATTTTTTTATTAATTTTTATATACTCAACTTTTATTTTTCATTTCATTCATACAACATTGGAGTACCAATATACTCTTTGGTATTGAGATTTATAATAGATATTCACAATATAATTATTATGGAAACTGCATTCCATTTAGAAGGAAAATTATAAGAACATTTATGGCATGATCTCATTGTACTATAGGTGTTCCAAGTGTAGAACCACCATTGACTATCATAGTTGATCTTCCCATCACATGAGTGCTAACTTCACCTTCATACAAAAAAAATGTTTAAAAATTCCACTTTTAATTATGGTATATTAATTATCTCACATTTTTAGTTCCTTTATATTAAATAGTGATTATTCACCACATTTAAAAAGTAGTAGATCACTAAGACACTTAATTGAACTAATCAGGTCAAATCCCAAAAATAATTGAAATTGGGATTTATAAATTGAGGTCACATTGATATTACCTAGGAGAACCTCATTTCACTGGTTCATATTTATGGATTTCATCGGTATTGATATGTTTTAGATAAACGTTAAAGAAAATTTTATTTTTGTATATAATCATGTTAGTTTTTCATCAACCATAATTATCACCACTTGAATCTTATTTTTTGATTATTGATATTCTTTATTTGGTTTTTTATTTTGATATAAATATTCATCAATATTTTTCTATCCAACTTGTAACTATTGTGATGATAAAAATTATAATGGAACTCTTTGATACCAGTTATTGGTTGAAGATAATCGTAATGATGATAGAATAAGTGGGTGTAAATTATTTCATTTTTAAAAAAATGAAAAATTAACATTTTCCCTCTTAATAAAAAAATGTGAATCTAAGAAAATTTATTTAAATATAATATGTAGAAGAAAAGTAAAAATAGTGCATTAATTTTTATAATGGTTCAAGGAACAATGACCCAGAAGTACACTCCACCAAAAATCTATCCATGAGTTTTTATATTTTCACATGATAATATTTTTCCAAGAGATTTTGATAGTTGAATATAATAAACTAAGTCTTTTTTATAATAGATTTTATTGTGTATTTATAAATAAATATCATCATGCTTTTAAATAGTCAATACGGAAGTATTTAGAAAAAAAATTATTAAATTTTGCTGTAAAAATTCTCAATTGAAGCATTCATATTTAGATTCCATAACGTAAATATTAATATGTATTCATAGGAACACATATTTTATAAAAATACATTCCACAAATAAGAAACTCTAAAGAATTATATAATATATTAAGATAAATAAAAAATATATGAAAGTTATATGTCTCCCAAGTGTAGTCCTGTAATGTCCAAAAAACTATTGAACATATATCATATATTCTTATAGTAGAAAGTTTTATTCTTCAATGAATAAAAATTATGAAATAAATGTTTTGGATGAACATGCAATATTAGTAGATCAAATAATATTAATTTGACAACACAAAAAAATATAATTATTATTATTAATATAAATATATATAGAAAATGATAAATATTTTACTCTTTAATCGTGTACGTGAATAACAATATCTTGATCAGTCAAAAAACGAAAATAATAAGTAGCCCAAATTATTTCACAACAAATATATCTATAAAAGTCACTAGATAAAGAGAAACATAAAAATGTGATTTAATTCACATTTGTAATTTGGAAGCTATATAAAATCATAACTTCCCATATAAATTGAAAGTAATCAATCCATTATTATAAATCCTTTGGAATGTTCATTGAATTAAATTACTTAGATACTTACTCTTGTGAAATAATTTGATAAATCTCAAAATAATTGAAACTTTAAATTTGAAAGAATACTGGATTGATGTGTTGATCACTTTGTATGAGGATAATCTAAAATGTTTGGTATCTGGAATATGGATGAATCCAAATATAGATTTCCCTTTTGTGAAGTTCAAATCCAATTTTTAGTTTAAAATTTTTGGATTCTAATGATTGGTATATAAAAAATACGACGTATCAAAAAAATTCGATCTTTAAAATGAAATGATCCAGAATATAGCATTAAACAAAAATGTTGGTTTCCAAATGCGAGCTTGGATACCTATTTTGAGTTTACTTAGTCTTTCTTAACAGTGATTCTTGAATTATTTCGAATTACCAAAATACATAGTGAAATATTATTATTAAAAAAACTAAATACAAAAACTAAAAAAAATAATATTTTAATTATAAGAATAAGATAATTAATTTAATTAAAAGTATAAACATGAAATTCATTCAATGAAAAATTTTTTTTTTTAAAATGATTGTTTTTCACAAAAACCAAAATCAATTAAATAATTGAATGATAAATATTAATATTCCCACATGAAATTAATTCAATTTTATGGTTCTTAACACCTATTCATGAGGGGAATTTATCTTAAATTTTTGAAGATAAAATTAACATTGAAGATACACCAATTATATGGGAATATATCATTGAATTTTTCAAAGGGTTTCCTAGTCTACCCCCAAAAAATAAGGTCAGCTCAAAAATATATTTATTACCAAGTGATAAACAAATTTCAGTGGATCATTATAGAATAGACCTAATTGAGTTTCAAAATTTTAAGTAAAAACTCTATGAAAAAAAATTGATTCAGACACCATTGTTCAACTCCTTGGGGTGTAGTGGTACTTTTATTAAGAAAAAAATCAATCCTTTTATATATTTATTGATTATAACAAGACCACAATCAAAAAAAACTATCCAATAACCAATATTTATTACTTGTTTGATCAACTATAAAGAGGTCAATAATTTTCAATGATTAGACTTCAATATGGATATCATCAATTATGGGTTAGATGGATGATGTTCCCATGATATTATTTTGTATGAGGTATAGGCATAGTTAATTTAATGTGATGCCTTATATACTTATTAATTCCTATCCAATCATCATTAATCTAATGAAAATAGTTTTTATATATTACCTTTTTCTATTTATGGTTGTCTGTATAGATTATATTCTCACATATTCCACGAAAAACGTAGAGCATGAAGATCAAATAAGGATTGTGTTAAATAGACTTTATAATGATAAAGTGTGTGGAAAATTTATCAAATGTGAATTATAGAAATAAAAACTCTCATTCATGGGTTATTTAATAACTAGTATGGGTATATTGGTGGATCCTTTAATGATTGATGTTATTGAACAATGGAACAGAACAACCATGGTGATGAATATCTGAATTTTGTTTGTATTTGAATGATACTAACAATTCACTGTGAGATATCTATCATGGATTTCAAATATATTTACAATGTTCATGTGGATGGAGTTTAATTTTCATTTTTTAGATTAATATCAATAAATTTCTTGGAGCTAAACAGGAGGTTTCTCAGTACACCTGTGCACACACTACCTTGAAGTTGAGAAGGTTTTGTGACAAATAATGATGCATAATATAAGTGATTGAGATGTTTTTCATTTCAAAGTTAATGTTTGTTAGAATATACCTCATTCCAATTGATGGATCATAAGAAAAATTTCCGAACTCATTATTTTTTAGCAAGAAAACAAAAATTTCTTGGAAAATGTAGAGGAATTATATTTATGGTAGAAAATGTGATATATACTAATCGTAAAATCTTTTCATATATCCGCAAAATTATTATAATATGTTCAGTAGTATATGATTAGTGTTTCTTAAATATTATTATTGCTTTATACGTTACCTCCCTGGGAGGGTGAGCAATGTGGATGGTGCTCTAATTCAAGATAATTATGTGAGCTTTTCCATGAAAATGATTTAAAAAGATAAAAAATTGTATTTTCAAATGATAAATATTAGAATCAAATGGAAAGGGGGGGATAATATATTTATCAAATGAATGTTCCACCATCCATTCATGTGAAGTTTATATAGGCATGATAGGATGACTTTAAACATTAAAATAAGGTAATATTTTTTAGAGATCAGCCTTTACCATTATGTAATTATAATATTCTAGAATTAAATATGTTCCCAATCAGTAAAATAATTTAACGAGTTATTGTATAAATCACATAAATTTTCATTATTTATGCATCCTAGAAGAAGGGAGATTTATAGATATCTCAAAGAGAATTATTATTTTTTATTACATGAAAAGAGACAATGTTGAATATGTATCTTGATGTATGTTATGTCATATATTTAAAAATAAACATTCTAAATCTAATTGGATGATGAAACTATTACCCACACATTCTTATAATGGGAAAATGTCACTATAGATTTTTCATAGTTCTTCCCAAGAAATTTATTGTCTATAAATTCATTTTTTTTAATAGTTGGTCATATTAAGAGGTTAACTCATTTTATTACTATCAGATAGGATTTATTTCTTAACCAATGATCTAGAATATAAATTAGATAAATTTTTTGATTTTATGGATTATCGATCTCAATTGAATCATATTGATTTATAAGGTTTACCATAATGTTCTCGAGAAGTTTTCAATAAATTTTGAATATAGTGAAAATCATGATCATTACATATCATTCTTCCAAAATATAATTAGTCTAACCCTAGAATATATTTTAATATATTTCTCTATGGACTTCAAAGGTGATTAGGTTAAACACCTTGCTCTAGAGAAATTTTAATTCAACAATAGATTTTATTGAAGCTTTCAAAGGGATCAATATTAATCCCTCTATAATTATAAGTAGATAAGAAAAATATGTAGTGATGAATTTATAGAAATTATTCCATTGGGTTTAGTTTATTTGAAGGAAATGACAGAGAAATTTAGCACTATTCAGCATCACTTCTAGGGAGCACAGAGTCAAGAAAATAGCTATAAAAAAATAATTAGGGATATTTAGAGTTCAATTATTTTGAAATGTTTTTCTTCTTCATATATATATGAAATAAATTTTGATATTTGGAAACAAGGAGAAGTTGATCACTAGATATATTAGTCCCTTTGAAATTATTTCTCATATTAGGATGTTAAATTATATTGTATCACTTCCATTAAACCATTTATAAGTTCACAATGTGTTCCATGTATCACTTATGATGATGTATGTACCTTGTCTGTCACATGTAATTAGATAATATAATTGACAATATGATAAATATATTTCCCATGACGAATAAAATGTAGATATTTTGGATCGAAGAGAAATAGGGATTCAAAAAAATAAAGCATTCATGGTCAACATTTTTTTGTGAAACTATAAATTGTAATAAGCTACATGGGATCTAAATGATGTAATGAGGGATTATTATCCCAGTTTGTTATCATAAAAGTAGAATTTCATGGATGAAATTATTATAAGGGGGTAGAATGTTACAATCTATGTATTTAAGATTTATTTATTTATAAAATTTCTGATGGTTTTGATATCATGGGATGCACACAGCAACAATCTATAGTGAATAATTATTTATTAAAATAAAAAATAAATATCTTCATTTAATCAACTAAATGATAATTATTAAAATCAATAAATTAATTAAAATAATTAATACATAAATTATCCATGGATAATGTAAAATGTTTTTTTTAATATTGTTATTATGTATGAAAATATTTTTATTTAAAAGCTACCATTCAATATTTTTTAATTTTAAATATGAAAAAATATAATTCATTTTTAAAATTATCATAATTATATTATATTAGGTTCATGTTTTTAGGTATTTATAAAAAGATATATTTTTATGTGGATGATGGATAATATCATTTTTACAAACACCATGATGTTTATGAAATAATTAAAAAAATAACATGTTTAAATATATAAATCATTTTTATTCATCAATTGATTTTTTTATATGTTTAATTTTACATTTTAAAATTCTTAGTTTATTTTTCAATCAACTATTTGAAATTTTACTAATGAAGTTATATTATTTCTAAATCTTTTTTAGGTGTTCTACATTTATATTTTCCAAATTAATATCTAGGACCTTTATAAATTTATTAATAATTATTATTTTTCATATTTGTAATGAGAATGTCAAAATTATCTAATAAGGATAATGTAAATTTTAGTTATTAAAATTGGTTTCCATGGATAAAAAATTATAAGGACTCGAACTTAAACCTTAATTAATATTGAATTAAACGAATAATTCATAGTGAGAATATTTTAGGTTTAGAGTTTTAGAGAATTAGGACAGAACTATTACATCTCTAAAGATTGAAAAGTAAACACTTCTACACAGTTTCCATTTTTTTACAAAACATGAACTCTTGAAAAAAATGAGTCATGTCTAGTTCCATGTTTAAGACTGCAAGAATTTTCCATCATCCCATCCTTGACCCTATTCCACTTTATGTCCTATGAAAAACATTTCAAAAACATGGGATGAGCATAAAAGGATTAGTAACGGGTACACAAAGAAGTAAAACTGTTAGTTTTTAAAAACCACATATAAACCATGAATACATTAAAATAAGTAATACTTTTCACCTTTATGAAGTAGTAAATACTATTCACTGAATAAAAGATCATTACTTACCATTTTTTAACCAAAGTATTACCAAAAAAACCCATATAAAGAACACATAACATATAAAGTTAACTTGGGACATCAACATACATAAATGAAATAACATTATGCTCGACTTCCACACATATCACTAAATGGAATAGCCATACGCCCTGTTTCCATTCCCAATTCATTGGAGGTTATAACATAACCACCCATCCTGTTATTCACGGCACCACCCATCATTTGGTTTATCACGTAACCACCCGTCAAATGTCCAAGTACCATTATAATTTCACAAGACATAAAACAGATATATAGGAATGAAAAACTTTCCACATTTCAATCACAACATATCACTTGAATATATTGACAAAAAAAATCCATTATCAAATCCATTTTCAAAATAAAAAAAATATAAAAGATTATATGGTATTTATTTTCATTTTAAAAACATTATGGCTTGTTGAGTAAGCCAAAGATAAAATAATACTCGCTGTAGAGAAAAAGTTCAGTGTCACCCCTTACATTAAAAAGGGCATTATTTTTTGTCGTTTTGAAAAATGCTTCGTCGAAAAATATTACCTTTTAAAAGTCAAGGGTGTTTATACAGCGTATAAAATAATGTCATGTATTAAAACAAAATATTCCTCAATGAAAGGAGATTGAGACGAAGTACTTTACCTCGTGTCTGACATCACTCGATCATTCCTTAATCTCTTGGATAATAAAATAATGTTAATTTCTACTTTCTTAAGATCCTTTTTCAAGTTTATTAGTCATTTTATATCACTTATAACATTGTTATAAACATTATGTATCCATTTAAGTTAATAACGTTCGTTTTGTCGATATTTGGTACTTGAGTAAAAAATGAACACCTTATATTTAAAAGTTTTCCTTGTGGTCAATAGTCCATTATATCCAAGAATTATATTCATGATTTAGATATTTTATATTTAATATATATTCAGTATATACACGTATTTATAATATTATATAACATATAGAGGTAGGAAATGAAATGCACCGTTCATGGAGACCGTAAGCCGTACGAACGCATGAACGCTACTTTCATTTATATTTCTTATTTTAATGAAATTTAAAGATAATTATACATAGTGATATTATAATTACATTATAATATCATATATAATACCATTAACTCTATCCTTTATACATCCCACATAAGGAAATAATGAGTCACATAACTTTAAGGGGGCGATAGTCCGCATTTCCTCAAATGAGATTATCAAATTTACCCATGATGGAAACCATAAAGTTGTTATATAAATATAAAATACAGAAGCATAAAGAAAACATAAACATAATATATATAATATATAAATATGGTTCCATTATAATGTCTACCCTGAGAGGCGGTATGAGATAATCGAACAATCATTGTTTCATGAGCCGTTAGTTTCCCAGCCCCAAAAACATTATGTTATTCATCCATTAGATGGAGGTGTCTGTATGTATTGTTCAAATAATTCTTACAAAACATCCTAGTATATTTAGGATATTGTTTTTGTCACAAAAAATGTAATAAAAAGATTTTATGGGTTGGAGAAGTAAAATAAAAGAAAACAATTTAAGATAAATTGTTACCTTTAATTTGGGTGACTCCCTTTGGTTTGAAGCAACGGACATCTTGAAGTGCCTTCTTCCTATGTTAAGGATTCTATTGGGAGTATAGGGATGTAGCAAGATTAATTGGTAGAGGTTGGACGATCCAATTAGCTTGAGTGGTGTGAGGAATTGGATATAAGTGGTCTTTGTTAAGGGGGAAGAGGGGATCTTTTGGAATGTAGAAAATATTATTTTATTATATAATGATATTCAATTTTAAAAGGTCCAAAAATCATTATAGTTGAAGATAATATGACTCATGGTCGAAATAAATTCATTTAATTAGAATTGGATTGGTTTTGGATAATATTTTAATCATTATAATCATATTTATTTAAATCATTTATTAATGACGTAAATACTGCATCATTATTATCTCATAAATAATATAATTTATTTGATGTCAGAAAATTATAAAAAAATATCATGATATAAGAAATAATTTTATATTTGAATGAATATTTATAGTCTAAAATACAATTTACATAACACCGTATAAAAATTAATTTACTAAAAGATATTTTCTTTTGTCATTTTTTCCTTTACATTATGTTAATTAATCTAAATTGTTATTATCACTCCCATGTGGATCAGTGGGGCCCAAAAATCAACTCAGAGATTCCCATGGTCGTTAATAACTCAACCAATGTGTTTTTGACAAGTGATAAGGTAATTTTGAATAATTATAATACTCTTTTTATATTGAATTACCCTATTTACCTTTAATCGTAGTAAATAAAAGTCAAATATTACTATTCACCAAAAAAATATTTTTATCTTATTAAACCACATTTTACATCTTGATAACAACCATGTATGTTGGATTTTTAAAATTCAATTCACAGAAGTGGTAAAATTTCATTTAAATTAAAAAAAGTCATTTTTTAACTACTACTTAGTGGATTCACTATTCATCAAAAATTGATGTTTTTCAGAGAAATACAAAAAATTCAGCATAAGAATTATGTGATATTCGGAATTCAAAAATGATTTCTACTTTTCCAAATTAAAAACATAGAAGTGGAATTAATTAATTTTAATAATAATTCCCATTGTTAAAACAAATTTTGTGTTTTTAAGAAACAATAAATATCAAAAGATTGACACTTGTTTATATCCAATTTCAAAGTGAAATTAATTCCAATGACCATCATTGGATTAAATGGTAGAAATATATTCTAATTAGACATTAAAACCAATTAAAAAGATAATCTAACCATATAAATAAATAAATTAAAAGGCATTTTGAATTAAAATACAATATTTTCAATATTCATTATAAAATGATCTTTATTGAAAAAATCCCAAAAAAGTACACAAAGTAAATTTTGATGTTTCCATTCTAAAGGAATATTTTATTTGGTCAAATATAATTCATTAAAGTGACCAAAACAATATTAAATGAGGGTTCACCATTAAAAGGTGGTAAATCTACCTTTTAATGTAAATTATGCATAAAATTAGATTCATTCACATTTTAAGCATCTATCTTTTATTGGATAAATGTAAAGACATTTAACAGACATATATAATCATATTGTACTTAGTTTTGTTCATTCTCTCCAATACAACAGCTATCAGTTAACTACCATTTAAAATAATTATATTATATTATTTGTGTGCAACTTATAATATCAATGAAACACGTTGCTGCGTTTCGGGTACACTATCGAACATAGATACAATTTTAAAGTACAATTAATATTTAATTAATAAATATTAATAAATATGAAATATGTATTATTCTTTATTTACCTGTGATGGTACATCCTTAACCCCTTTTTGAAATTACATCCTCGCAATTTTACTTATCAAAATAAGTGGGGGTATTTATCCCTCATAGCATTTTCAGATTCCCACGTTGCCACTTCAACCATATGGTTTTTCCACAAAACCTTTACCTGGTGAATTACCATATTCTGCAACACTTTCTCTCTATGGTCATTAATATGGACTGGTTGTTCTTCATAAGAGGGATTCTCTTCCAACTGAACTACCTCTGGGCTCAAAACATGAGATGGATCTGGCATATACTTTCTCTACATCGAAACATGAAAAAAATTGTGTACGTAGGATAAACATGGAGGTACAACCACTCTGTACGCCACTGATCAAACTTTATCAAGAATTTCATAAGGTCCAATGAACATTGGACTCAACTTTCACTTCTTAGCAAAACACATCACACTTTTCCATGGATAAACATTGAGAAAGGCATGATCACCTACCTCAAAAAAAAGATCCTTCCCCCGGTTATCTGAATAACATTTCTGTCTGCTTTGAGCTGTTCTCATGTGGTTTTGAATCAACTAAACTTTTTCTACCATCTCATCTACTAATTCTGGTCCCACCAGCTTCCTTTCACCTACTTCATCCCAAAAAGATCGAGTTCGAAAATTCTTTCCATATAATGCATCAAATGGATCCATCTGCATACTCGAATCAAAACTGTTATTATATGAAAATTAATGCAAAGAAAGATTTTGGTCCTAACTTCCCTGGTAATCTAGTGAACTAGCATGTAGCATATCTTCCATAGTCTGAATTGTTCATTCTGACCACCCATCTTATTGTGAATGAAAAGATGTACTACAATTTAATTCAGTACCCAACGACTTCTGAAGGCCTTTCAAGAAGTTAGAAGTAAACTTGGGATCACGATCAGATACAATAGAGAGGGGAACTCCATGAAATATAACTATATCTTTAACATACAATCGTGAATGTTTATCTGGAGAAAAAATATCTCAAATCGAAAAAAAAATGAGAAGATTTAGTCAATCGATCAACAATAACATTCATTCCATTACTACATCGAGATGTCTTCGGTAAACTCACAATGAAGTCCATGGATATATTTCCCCATTGCCACTCTGGCACCGATAAAGACATAAGCATTCCTTTTTTTACCTATCGATCTGATTTAACCTGCTGAGAAGTCAATCACATCATTGTAAAATCAGCAATATCAATTTTCATTCCATCCCACCAATAATACTCCTGAATATCTCTATACGTCTTAGTACTACCTGGATGAACTGAAAATGGAGAACTATGAGCATCACATAACAACACATTCTTCAACTATGAATCACAAGGCACATATAATATCATCCCAAACCTCAAAACACAATCATTATCAATGTTAAAATGAGGCAATATACCCTTCTATACTAACTCCACCTTTTTCTACAACTCATTGACTTCTTACTGTGCTTGCATTATTTGGTCTGGTAGAGATGATCTCACTGACACCTGATACAAAACAGATGAATTTCGTGCACCAAAAACTAATATGGCCAAGACTATCAAATCAAAAACCAAAGGATGTTGTTACAAATGTATCATGGTTATTGAAACATTACTTTTTCGACTCAAAGCATCAGCCACATTATTTTCTCTTCCCGGATGGTAATGGATCGTGCAATCATAATCCTTTATTAATTCTGGCCATCTCTTCTGTCTCATGTTCAATTATTTTTGAGTGAATATATACTTCCAAAAATATTTTTCAGTATATATTTCACACTTCACTCCATATAAATGGTTCCTCTAAATTTTTAAATAACAAACAATAGCAGCTAATTCCAAATCATCTGTATGGTAATTTTACTCACGTGGTTTCAACTAACATCAATCATAAGCAATTAACTGATCATTATGCATTAGTACACAACCTATTCCTTTCAACAAATCATCACGGCAGATAACAACCTCACCATTTCTTGATGTCAGTGCAAAAACTGGAGCATTCACCAATCTTCTTTTCCATTCTTGAAAACAATCATCACACTCTTTTGTCCAAATAAACTTAACACCTTTTTGAGTTAACATAGTCATTGGACTAGATAACCGTGATATTTTTTCAACAAACCCCCAGTAATAACCATCCAAACCAAGAAAAATACAAATTTTGGTTATATTTGTGGTTCTTGGCCATTCATCAACAACTTTTGTTTTTGTAGGATCAAAATTTATGAAATTTTTTGAAACAATGTGACCAAGGAAAAAAAATTTGTATCCAAAACTCACACATTCTAAATTTCATATAATTTTTCTTTTCATTTAAGGTTTTCAAGATAACCCATAAATTACTTTCATGTTCATCATTACTTTTGTAATAAACCATGATATCGTCAATGAACAGAACCACCAACTTATCGAGAAACTCACAAAAAATTCTATTCATAAGATCCATGAATACAGCAGGTGCATTTGTTAAAGAAAAATGCAGAACTACAAATTCTTAATGGCCATATCTAGTATGAAATGCGATAATTGGAATGTATGGTTTCTTTAATTTAAAATTATTGTACCCCGATCTCAAATCAATCTTCGAAAAATACTGGTCTGCATGGAATTGATCAAACAAATCATCGATATGAGGCAAAGGATACATGTACTTAACAGTAATGTTATTTGATTCTCTATAATCAACGAAAACTCTCATTGAACCATCTTTCTATTTAACAAACAAGACAAGGGAACCCCGTGGTGATTTTCTAGGTTGAATGAAACCATTATCTAATAACAACTGCAATTGCTTCTTTAACACTAAAAGATCAATTTGATCCATTTGATAAGGGTGTTTTGAAATTGTCTTAGAATTATTAACTAAGTCAACAGTAAATTCAACTTCTCGACCAGGTATTATACAAGGAAACTCATCATGAAAAACATTAAGGTACTCATTTACCACTGGAACATCATTAATCTGAAGAGTCTCTTTGTTTTCAACAATATGTGCATGGTAACATTCATTTCTGTCTTTTATAATTTTTTCAACTTCCTAATATGTTATCAAAAGAAAGGATTCATTCTTGAACACAAACTAAAAATCTTTTTGAAAAGAATTCTTTTTATCTCCGAAGTCAATCATAGCATGATAAACAGAAACCCAATCCAAGCCCAAAAAAATATCAAACTCTACTAGAAGCAAATCAATAATGTTTGCACGTAGATTCTTTCCACACACAAGGAAAGTAATGTTCTAATGTTTTCTTTTTGTCTCAACATTTCTTCCAGGTGTTTATACCATAACTTATGTATTCATATCATGAGATGGAATTCCCAATTTACTAGAAAACTTCTCAAAAATTAAATAGTGTGTAGACCCTGAATTAAACAATGCGTTGAATAATCTGAACAAACAGACAATGTACCTGATACAACTTTTTTCGATGGCCCAAAATCTGCTAAAGTAGTTGAGAAGGATTTCACCACCCCTTTCGTCTTGTAGTTCGACTTCTTTCCCTCAATTTAGTTCTACACTAGACAATCATTTTCATAATGACCCATTTCGTTACCCTTAAAACATCTTACCGATGGTTTTTCATTGTTTTCTTGTTCATATTCATTATAGTTACGAGCAATATAACTAGACATACCACACCAGAAGAACATTACAGACATTGATAAAAATTCTCCAGGATTCTTTTTACCACAATTCCCACAAGATAGATATTTAATTTTCGTACCTCCAGGCTTTTTGATGAATTCTTCCCCTTTTCCTGCCAACTGGACCTCTTATTCTATTGTTTTTCAATGAACAATTGATCATCGGCAAACTACATTTCCACCTTCTCCGCACATCGAACAAGTTTTTCATAACTTTTGAACTCATGAGAGGATAATGCTCTTAGATATCGTGGCTTCAAACCTGAGTAAAATATATTTATCTTACTATCATGATCTCGGATGAAATTTGGTGCATACCTTTCCAGTCTAGTGAACTTTTCATCATAAGTAGCCACTGAGTCATCCTCCTACCTGATTTCTAGGAATTGTTTTTCATCCTATGATGAACCACCTTAGGAAAATATTTCTCTAGAAACATACATTTGAATTCATCCCAATCGAGAGCATCAATATCCTCACTATCCCTGATACTTTTCACCATCGACCACCACTGATCAGATTCAGCTTCAAAATTTTAAACAATGAGACTAACCTTTTGATGTTCTAAACAACCCATGACATTGAAAATCTTATCCAGTGCTTTTAATCCACCCTATATCTTGCACAGGGTCAAATGATCCTCTGAATGATGGGGGATGTCGCACATAAAATGCTCCACTATGGAAATGCTCTTCTATGATTGATTTGGATGATCTCGTGCATGGATACCACCACCATTTATAGCATGACTCAATTGTCCCATCACTGCAACAAATTGTTTCCTTCTGATTTCAAAAATCTCAGGTTTCTGATTTATAAGGTTGTCTTCCTCCTGATGTCTTCCCAATAAAGATGCCATGTTTCCCCGGTAGAAAACCATTCTAAACACATAAATATCTAAGGCAAAGAAACATTTTATTCTTTAAATGATATATTATTTCAATATTAACATAAATTACTTTATTGATATTAATTCAACAATACCCCAACTCCTAAAGTTGTCTAAACTGACCTCTGATACCAACTATAAAGACCCAGCCTTAAACAATATTTAATATTGAATTAAATATATTGACACAACAGATCCATTATCAAAACCATTTTCAATTCCAAAATACATAAAATAGTATATGGTATTTATTATCTTTTAAAAACATTACGTCTTGTTGAGGAAGCCAATGATCAAATAATACTCAGGGTGGCCGAAAAAGTCATTCTCACTACTTACGTTAAAAGAAACATTCTTTTTTTCCGTTTTGTAAAACTCTTCGTAGAAAAATATTCCCTTTGAAAAGTAAAGGGTTATTATACAACGTATAAAATAAATTCATGTATTAAAACAAAATATGCCTCAATGAAAGGAGATTGAGACGAAGTCTCATACCTAGTGTCTGACATGACTTGATCATTGGTTAATCTCTTGAATAGTAAACTAAAGTTAATTTCTACTTACTTAAAAACCTTTTTCAAATTTATTATTCCTTTTATATCACTTATTACGATGTTATAAACATTATTTAACCATTTAAGTTAATAACGATCATTTTGTAGATATTTGGTACTTGAGTCAAAAATGAACACCTTATATTTACAAGTTGTCCATGTTGTCAATAGTCCATTATATCCAGAATTATATTCATGGTTTAGATATCATATATGTCATATATATTCATTTTATACATTTATTTATAATAGTACATAACATATGGAGGTAATAAATGATGTGCACCATTCATGGAGACGGTAAGCCGTACGAACGCATGACTGCTTATTCCATTTCTATTTCTTATTTTAATAGAACATAAACATAATGATACATAGGTATATTATAATTACAGTATAATATCATATATAATACCATTAACTATATCCTTAATACATCCCACATAAGGCAGTAACGAGTCACATCACTTTGAGGGGGTCGTAGTCCACACTTCCTCAAATTAGATTATCGTATTTACCCACTATGGAAAACATAAAGGTGTGCTATAAATGGAAAATATAGAAGCATAAATAAAACATAAACACAATATATATCATATATAAATACAGTTCCATCATAATGGGTGCCATTAGATGTGGTAGGAGATAATCGAAAAATCATCGTTTCGTGAGGCGTTAGTTTTCCATCCACGAAAACATTGTGTTCCTCATCCATTATATGGAGGTGTGTATAAGTGTTGTTAAAACCCTTCTCATAAAAACATCATAGTATATTTAGGATACTAGTTTTATTACAAAATAAACGAATAAAATGATTTTAGGTGTAGGTGAAATAAAAAAAATGAAAACAATTTAAGAGAAACTGTTACCTTTAATTTGGGTGACTCTCTTGGGTTTGAACCAAAGGACTTCATGGAGTGCCTTCTACCAAAGGTAAGGCATCTAGGGGGAGGAGTGGGATATAGGGAGCTTAACTGGGAAGAGTTTGGAGGAGAAAAAAGTATTGAGAGGTGTGAGGAATTGGTTATAAGTGGTATCTTTTTATAAGGGGGAGGATGGGCTCTTTTAGAAAATGTGAAAATATTATTTTATTATATAATGATATTTGGATTCTAAAGGTCCAAAAATAATTATAGTCTATGATAAGATGACTCATAGTCTAAATAAAAGCATCCAATCAAAATTGGACATGTTTTGGATAATATTTTATTCATTATAATTTTATTTATTTAAATGATTTATTAATGAGGTAAATACTGCATCATTAGTGTGCCATAAATAAATTATTTTATTTGATCTCTAAAAATTATAAAAAAATATAATGATTTAGGAAATAGTTTTATCTTTCCAATGAAGATTTATAGTCAAAAATATACTTTTTATAACACCATATAAAAATTAATTTATTAAAAGATATTTGCTTTTGACATTTTTTCCACTACTTTAAGTTAATTAATCTAAATTTTCATTATCACTCCCATGTGGCTCAATGGGCTCCCAAAATCGACCCCAATATTCCCATGGTCGTTAATGACACAACCAATATGGTTTGGGAAATTTTCAATGTAATTTTGAATTATTATAATACTCTTTTTACCTTAAATTTCTATATTTACCTTTAACCGCGGTAAATAAAAGTCAAATGTTACTATTCACCAAAAATTATTTTTATCTTTTTGAAAAAAACATTACTTCATGAAAACAACCATGTATGTTGATTTTTGAAATTAAATTCTGAAATGTGGTACAATTTTACTTAAATGAAGAAAAGTTAGTTTTTTTAACTACTACTAATTGGTTTCACTATTCATTGAAAATTGATGTTATTTAGAAAAATAGAAAAAAAATCAGCCTATGAATTATTTGATATTCCGAATTCAAAATTGATTTCTATTTTTAAAAATTCAAAAAATATAAGTGGAATTAATTAGTTTTAAAATTATTTCCCATTGTTAAAACAAATAGCGTTTTTTAAGAAATAATAACTATCAAAAAATTAAGACTTGTTTATGTCAAATTTCAAAGTTAAATTAATTCCAATGACCAAAATTGGATTAAATGGTAAAAATATAATCTAATTAAACTTTAAAACCAATTAAAATGATAATCTAACCATATAAATAAATTAGATTAAAATGCTCTTTTGTATTAAAATACAATATTTTCACTATTCATTAAAAATAAACTTTATTAGAAAAATCCAAAAAATTTACTCAAAGTAAATTTTGATGTCCCCATTCTAATGAAGGACTCTATTTGGTTAAATAGAATGCATTAAAAGGACCAAAAAGGTATTTAAAGAGGGTTCACCATTATAAGGCGATAAATCGACCTTTTAATATATATTATGCTTAAAATTTGATTCATTCATATTTTAAGCATCTACCTTTTATTGGATAAATGTAAAAACATTTAACAGAAATGTATAATCATATTTTAGTTTGTTTTGTTCATTCTCTCCAATACAACAGCTAGGAGTTAACTACCATTTAAAATAATAATATTATATTATTATTGTGTGTCGAAAGATTTCAAAGAAACTCGTTGTAGTGTATCGGGTACGCTATCAATCATAGAAACCCCATTAAAGTAAAATTAATATTTAATTCACAAATATTAAAAAATATTAAATATAACTTATTCTTTATTTACATGGGGTGATACAAAAACAATTTATCATAGTAAAACTGAATTATAATAAAAGTTAAAAATAAGGATAAAAGGCTTAGTGTCATTTAAAAAATTATCTCTAAATTAGTGATTAATTGATTTTAATACCAACACTCATCCCATATTCATTGGTTCCCACTTTTGGATCAATATTACAACAATAGAACACCACTTATTATAAAAACCAAACTATTTTAGCATATAAAATGAACCCTTCACCAACACACTTATTCCCACAAGAAAACACCATTATCTAGAAAAACATATACAAAAATCCTGATAAATAAACACATATTTAAATCATTGAAGATTTGGTCCACTCAAAATACCACCCTCCAATGGTTTAATAAGTTTTTTAAATGATTTTTTCCAATGGGTGAGGTAAAAAATCAAAAATGACTCATGTTCATTAATATATCATTAAGTCTTCTTATACTACATAAAATTATTTCATACAATCATAAAATAATAAAAGAAGTATCTGTATTATAATATTTTTTATTACATTTTTTGAACAATAATTTTCTATTCCCCTCTAAAACATTTAAAAATGAAAATGTGGTTCGTTTTACATATGAATTACTACCTTCCTGAGTGAATTGTTACGTTTTTTATAAACAAATTTCATTGATTATTAAAAAGGGGACATTTAATGAAAAAAAATTATATTTATTACATTATTAATATTTTTAATTAAATATATAATTATAGTATTTCCATTTTTATATAAAAAATAAAAAAAATCAATGTATAGGGGTAGACTATTGCCTCCAAGAAGCATTTTCTTTAATTTTTATCAAGACCATACATGGATGGTTCTAAAATATAGTTGATAGAACATATTAAAAAAAAATTCAAAAATTATTATATAAACCATGTCAAATTTAAATTAATTTAATCACGTTAACCATGTATCTCTTTCTCACAACAAATGTGCATAGTTTCCATTAAGTGAACATAGGGATGAATAAATCAATATAACAAAATTATTTATATATATATATTTAAATATAATAATAATTAAATAGGGTTAAAATAATTTTTTTATTTTTCTATTATAATGTATGTGTGAAAAAATAGAAATTATAAATATACAATGATGAAGAATAACCCTTAACAAATTTACAAATGTGAAGAGAATTATAATAATTAAAGAACATAAAAGGCCATAAATTATAATATTTTAATGATATAAGTTATTTATATTTATATGTTTATTAAATTGTTTTTTAAAGACCTTTTATGAAATCTTGGTGTAAAATTTAAGGGTTTTATTAAAAATATCATTTTCAAATGAATTTTTCTATGATATAATTTCAAATTGTAGTAAAATTTTATGTACATTATCATTAACACCACAAATTTTGTATTATCTTCCATTTATTATTTATGTTTTACATGTCTTCTCTCAATTTAATTTCCATTGGTATATAATTTACCTGATGTGAATTTTCAAATTGAAACTGACCCCATATATTCTATTAAGACAAGAACCATCCTCCTCTATATAAACATTCATTTTTTAGAAATCCTTATCCAATATTCTATAATTTATTAAAGGAATTTTATATAATTTAATATCATTAACAAATTTAATAGTTATGATTTAACATTTTCCACACACATCATTTTGATACAATCATCTTTTTTTAATGTTTTGTGTAAGAACATGTTCTTTCCCCACTATGAGAATTGTTCTTTTGGAACATACCATTCCTTATTTCAGAATAGTTTTCTATATGTTTTTCATTGACATTTATTTTTAAATGAAATGGGACAATACTTTATATTTTTAAATATATTTTTTTAATAATATAAAATGGATTTCTTTTATGTCAACATCCTTTGTTATTCATAATGTTACACTAAGAATATGATTTTATGTTACCATACACGTTCTTTCTCAGGATGGATTATGAAATTATCTACGTATTTTTTCATGGTACAAATAAATTTTCCATTAGTAAATTAAGTAATGAAGAAATATGAATGTTTTCATGTACTCATGGTATACAAATGTATGGTTTAGATTATGTTATGGCTAGGATCAGAATTATATTTACCTTTAATTAATTGGATAAATATTGATATCTTGTGAGATAATAAGAAAATAAATTGGGAGGAAAAAAATCCAATATGACACTATGTCTGAAATTATTATGGATATGGGGAGTGAACACAATCATCTCCAGGTCTTTGTCCACTATTACAGTCTTTACAACAAAACATGTCTTTGAAAAGGATTTTATATGGTCATATATATTGCACCCTCTGACAATATACTCTTAATTATTATAATATATCCTCTTAGATCAGGATATACTAATTATTATTCAACACTCTTATAACTCATTTAATTTTCTATGAAAATACATTATTCCATGACTCATGGTTTATTATATATGAAAGGTTGTATATTATTTTCATAAGTAATAATCATGTTCTCATATGGTTATTATTATCTTATTATCACTTATGCTATTTGATTGTTATCTCCCATTTTTACCTTTACTGATAGTCTTATCTCACCCTTTCTTATGTTTCTATTTTTTTTAGTTTAGGATGAGTGGTATTACGTATGATAATCACATATTGGTACCTTGTGAAAACATATTTTGTGAGAAATATTGATGATTTTTCATTAATAAGTTTATTAAATATATACTCTGCAATTTCATTAAACCTTTATTGTTCTCAAACTCAAATTATTGTATGATATATTAAATTTTCATAAAAAAAATTTGTATTATTTATATAAGTGATGCTCATGTTTAATCAACTCCACAATTGGAATGGATCCATTTAAATCACCACATGGATGAAATTTCTGATCTTTTTTATGTGGGAATGAGGTTAGAGATACAAAGATTCATGGATTGTAATTGGTGTAGATCCCTATATAGATTAAGATGGTAATATATAAATGAAATAAGGTAGATCAGGATCTTAGGATGTCTTATATTGATCATAGGAGGAGGCCGCTAGATTTCTACATCAGATTTCATGTGTTCTTAAATATATATCCTCATTATGGACAGTAAGGGGTCAGTCCTGGGAGTAATATTACTACTAGATTTGTTGGAAATTTTGAGGTGCATTTGTTTATTGGAATGTTAAATATAATATAGATCTACCCCAATTTATGATCAAGATATATGACATGTTTTATGAGTCATATATTCACTAATATATTTATAATAAATCCTACATTATTTATTGAGGTGAACTATATGTGGAAGATGATTCAATATTTTTTGAGGAACTTATTGAGATTTAGGAACATTAAGAGAATGATTTTTAGGCTATTTTTATTCCATTGGGTCATATTTTGTGGTGACATGGTATTTTTGGATTAGAGAACAAGAGTAGACCACATGGTAGTAGGATTCATAGATACATTGTCAATATACCATACAAAAAACCTTCTATTTATTACATATTATTCATGATATATTACATATAAATAAACATATTAAAACTCCAAATATTAGTATGTATACAGTATTTTTTAATTAGGTACATTACATAATGACATAAAATAGTAAATACATCATCTTTATGGAAAAAATCCTCAACATGATCATTCTTAAAATTTTATGGGATAACCTAGGGATATATATAAGAAAGGGGTGAGATATGAATCCCAATAAGGCAATAAATATGTAATAACATGAAGAAGAAAATATAGGATAGACAACTAAAATATCAATCATAAACCTGAACAATGAGTCATGATATAGAATTATAACATGAAGGCAACATGGGAATTGTAAGAACTACTTAAAAATTTCATCATAAAAATATGTCAAGAAATACTACCAATACATCATGATGGAAAAAAGTACAATAAACATACTAGTATTATTCCCTATCCCAAGTTTATATTTCATGATACAATACATTAACCATTGAATTAAAGAACTATATAATTTTGAATGCACTCATCACTTACATTTTATTCTCATGATTTGGTTTTCCACATTAATCAAACGGAATCAATTCATTAATAGTCATATATTTTCCCACAATCAATGAGTGTGGAATAATTTCATGTAAGTCCCAAATAAAATAATTATAATTGAATCCAGGTGAACAGCCTTGATAATAATTTGGTATGGGTATTCCCTCCACATTTGTTTCATTGAATCTTGTGGTGGAAGTTGGGCTGCTTAACAGGGGATCATAAATGTTAATGATCACCATTAATGAGAGTAAAAGGAGAATATCATAATTTATAAATAATAATGGTAGTATGGATAATGTATAAATACACACCCCATCCTTAGGATTTTAAAATTAAATGGCATAAAATGAAGAATATCCTCAAATAAATGGGAAAAGAGCAGATCCCTTACTAGTGTTTCTCACACCAGATTATTGAAGGGATATTATTAAGAGCATGGGGTAGACCTGATAAGACTCTATATAGGGTAGGGATGGTAATGGATTTTATAAAATAAGTTATAGAAATTATAAAATGTATCTTTAGTTGATTTAAATAGGAAATGGGTGGGTAATTCTTTCTCATTTATCAAACGTAGGTTTTGTACTCTATATAATAAAATAACCAGAACCAAAAACCATTACATGTTCCGTCCGACTATTTGTACCATAGAATATTGTTTTATATTATATTATTAGGATAATGTTATAAAATAACAAAATAATACCCTTTCTGATGTATAAGTGACTCATACTCTTAAAAAAATGATTTTAAAACCATAAAATATATTAATGGTTTTGGAGGATTCATAAAGGCCATATAAAACTAATCAAATAAAAATAAAATCACAACATTTAAATGTAAATAATTTTATCTATTCCTATATAGCATTTATATTGTTTATTTAATCACTTTTCTTTCTTATAATGTCTTAATACACATCATATATTTATAAAATATTTAATTTTTACCCCAAAATTAGAGTTTCTTTATAAATTATAAAAAAATTACTATCGGGTTATTTAGACCTCTTAATTCCAAAAACTAATATTAAATTTATCAAAATATTTTCCAAAATATTTTTAGTTTCACAATTATAAATATAAATTAGTATTTACTGTAAAATGATGGGTTTTTTTGACAATAACAATTTTCAAACCCTTATAAAAAGTACATTTGACATCATTAAAATTATATGTAAATTTATATCTAATAACTATTATTTAATAAAATTATTTTTTGAAATATATTTTATCTAATATAAATTAATTCATGAAAACAAATTTCTTAATTGAATTTGAATTTTACCCAAGAAGACAATTTCTATTTTAATATATTAACAAATCAATTATAATGTAGAATTAATAATATAAACAAGTATTAATTATTCTATAAAATTTACAAACTCATATTAATAGGGTCTTGATACACAACCCTTTAATAAACCATTAAACTCTATATGAGTATGTTTTGAGATGGGGAGACTTTCATGGGTTGGTTCAACGTTTATAGTTTGGGTCTTCATGTCGATGAGCTTGAACTTCTCATATAACCAATTTTTCTCATGCTTAATTTGTTCAATATAATATTTGTATTAGTCTAGGTAATATCCCAGTGATAATATCTCCCTTTGAATCTCTGATATAATTGTTTCTATGGGTATTATCTTATTGGTTGAGGCCATCAATTCTATGGTATGTGTCAATTGAATTTCACAAGACACTATATTTATACAAATCATGTGATCACTATTCAATGTCTATATTATCAGTGGAAATGATGATTAATGGACATTTAAACCTGTAAGTATATAATAAATCCAAATAAGTTAATATGTTTCCTATTACCATATTACATTATAATATATTTAAGTAAGTCATGGAGAAAATTTCATTTATAATAGTTAGGGTCATTACAATCTACCCCCCCCCCCATCAGAAATCTCACCAACTAAATATTAATGTCCCACACTAAAATGTTTATAAGGGTAACTCTATATCATCACCTCCTCCGCTCAACACATTTCTTATATACTCTTCTTTTTTCTCCCCAGCACTTTTACAAGGTGAATTTTCGTATTTTGTAGAACTTTGTGTCTACAATCTGTAATTTTCATCAACTTACCGTTATTGAAAAGTTCATTATCCATTGGTACCACCTCTAGATTTAGTACAAGTGGGGGGTATGGTATGTATTAATAACTATAAAATTAATAAGTTATTTACTTGAGATGGGTTAGGTGAAGGAGATATTTGATAGTCTATCCCTCCAATACGATTAAAGATCTCAATGACACAGATGTATCTTATACTATGCTTTCCCTTGTTACTAAATATCATCACTTTCCATCATAGATATACTTAGAGGAATATCATTCATCCAACATCATATTATAGGTCTCATCAATGATTGTTATCATAACACTTTTGTTGACTTTGATCATCCAGGATGTGCTATTGAATAGTCTTCGACTTTTCCACCATTTCCTCGTCGATTTTTAGACCTAGAAATTTGTGTTTCCAAACCTCATCCCAACATGTAGATGTTTATCACATCTTCATTGAAATGGAGTGATAGTAAGTAATTTGGATTCTTTAGTAAAAACTATTATTTTAAGGGAACACTATGAGAAAAATGTGTTGATCCCATCCTCCTTCTAAGTCAATTTATCATTCTCACAACTTTTCCTCCAGTGTATTCTTAGTCCGCTAAGATTGGCCATTAGATTGAGGGTGATATTTAATTCTAAATTTCAATTATATATTTTGATAATGTTTGGGGAATTTTCATAACATTGTTGTAAATATTTGATCTCAATCAGATACAAAGTATAGTAGTGTTTCGTGCATCGGCACCAATTATCAAATACATATCCTTGCATGTTTATCGAGTGAAAATTCATCTTGAATTTATATTATTTAAGGACTCTTTGTAAGATGATTCACCACAAAACATATAGAATAATTTATTCTTAATTTATTCATAATATTAAGGACACATTCCATGGTGATGTTTTTTCATTCCCATGTCGGTATTGGTAATGGTTGCTTTATCACCTAGTATTTATAACATTCCTCTATCACTTACTGATGAACAAGACATCATGATCTATATTTTGTGATCATATTCTATATATTTTACCACCAATAGCGCTCTTGTAGATCTTCATACATATTTATAATTCTTTGATGGATTGAGAAAGTTGAACTATATCCATCATTCAACATATCCTTCTTTTACTCATTAATTGATGCCACACCTAGTCATGACACAAATCATACAACTCATTCTTCATTACCACTGACCTCATGGGATTTACATTCCCATAAAAATTCTATTCTTTTCTATGTTCCCACATTAACTCATTGATAATAATTTATCCTATCCAAAAGGAACGGTTGATAAACCATTTTTGAAAGGATTTATGATGTCCCTTACTTTATAATTCTGATGTCAATCCAATTTAACTCTAACAATATTGGATCCTTCTCAATTTGCATCATTGATAAAAAAAATTGGATCCTTTATTTATAGATAATATTCCAATTTATTTTCCTTCCCTAGATGGTAGTGGATTGATGAATCATATTTCATGATCATCAATAACAATCTTCATTAGTGAATATTCTTCTCTTTCTTTGTGAATATATACTTGAAGATCCTGTGATCCATATATATTTAACAGTTCCCCCCAAAGAGATAATGTCTCTATATTTTCAAACTGAAGATCACTGTACCCATCTCCAGATCATGCACTGGGTTTCCCTCTTGGTGAAAATTCAACTTCCTTGAATAATAGGTTATCCCTTTTTCATTTTTCATTAAAACACATCCAAATCCCTTCATCCAATAATTGTTGAATACTATGAAACGTTCACATCTAGTGGGTAGTGTGAGTAAAAGTGTGGTGAAAAGACTCTTTTTCAATTCCATGAATCAATCTTCACATTCATCATTAAATAAAAACTCTACACAATTCCAATTTATCTTGGTTAGAGGTTTTGAATATCATAATAAATTTCTCACAAATCAGCGATAGTACCTAACTAATCTACAGAATCTATAGATATATACCATAAAGTTTGGTCATGTTCATTGTTTAATTTATTCTACATTTGATTTTTCCTTAGATATCGCATTACATATGATGATATTACCTAATAATGATACTTACTTCAAGAATATATCACATTTGATGTACATGGAATAATGCTTCTCCTTTCATAAGCTCATTAGCACAACGCTCACGTGCTCTTCATGGTCCTCCTTGCATTTGGAGTATATTAGAATATCATGTATAAAGACTACAATTGTTTTCTAAATAACCACAAAATACTTAATTAATCATGACCATAATGATTTATGGAGCATTAGTGAGTCTTAATTTTATAACTATGGACTCATAGTTCTTGTACCTTGTACAAAAAGCAGTCTTAGAGATATCCACATTCTCTACCCTTACTTGGTAATATCCCAACCATAAATCCACCATGTAGAAGTATTGTATTCCATATAGATAATTGAACAATTCATCAATGTTTGGTAGGCATACTTCTTCATTATCGTGATATTATTGATCTCATGATAATCAATGTTAAGGGGTAATGAACCATACTTCTTCTTAATGAAAAGGACTAGTGCACCCCATAGTGAAGCACTTGGGTGTATGAACCCTTCATACAGTTTTTCTTGTAGGTTTTTCTTCAAATCCTTGTGTTCCATTGAAAAGAATATATAAAAATTAAATGGTAACCATATTTTCATATGTATAATGTTGATTAAAAATTTATCCTCTCAAATAAGAGGAAGACTATGAAATTATTATGGAATAATTTCATTATATTCTATCATAATTTGAATGTCATCATGGATTATCACTTCCTTAGACCCAGTAATTTTATCTGAACATGATTTATCATGTGGAAATGATATTCATTCTTGAGATTTTGGTTCTAAAGAGTACTCAATGATATCCTTATATTTTTTTAGATTCAGAACAAGATTCATGATATAGAGAGTAATTTCCATTTCATCAAAATATATGTTAGATCTATATAGGGAATGCCAATACATACATCAAATTGAATAAGATTCTGACAATATAACTATAATATATATAAATGGGAATTTCATGGTGTTAATTTTGATAGGGGATGAGTTATATACTAGGGATGGAATAATTTCCTCAATTTTAGAATTCACTAAAATCTTTACTTCCATGATTTATGGTGGTGTTTTAATATTTATAATAAACATTTATGATATGATGGAATCTATAGAACACTAGTCAAAAAGTATGTTCACTATAATTGAATGAATAACTATCATATCAATCAGCAATTCATTGTAGGGATCTACCTCAGCAGTTATGATACAGAAAGATCTCACTTATTACCTTGGAGGTTCTTGGTTGTCTCTAAAAAACCTTGGCATAGTGTATTGGTTTGAATTATTCATTGATTTATTATATTTTATGAAATGAACAATGCATTTAAGGTTTAATTGGTAATTTCTCTATTACAATGCACTGGTGGGTTTCTCCTAATAGAAATATCTATCCATGTGTTTTTTTGTCCTGAACCTATATCATTTCCTCAGGCCCCTATGGTTATTTGTAGGGTTCTTATTTTCACACCTTTTACAAGTTGTATGATTAAATATCTTTTCATAATTTTTTTCTCAATCAAACTACCAGAATTAAACTCTAATTTACACTAATCATCCCTATGATACCATTGATAGTTTCGTATCTTTATTTCAACTTTATGGTCTCATCAATCAATTTCATCATAGATATCAAAGTATCGGTCCCCGATGTTTTTCATAAGAAAGGTTTTATCCAACCAAAGAAGTAGGAAACCATTTATTTATGAGTAATGAAAAATATGGAGATAAATCATGAACAATGTTGGAAATATTCCATATAGTCCATGATATATTCATTATATTTTTTTAGGGAAAGTAATACCATTTTCATCTTAAGTTAGAGAGTGCGAGGAAAATATTTAACAAAAAATTACAAATTCCTTAAACCCCAAAACATTGATATCTTCTTTAGACTTTGTATTAATGATAAATTTCCCCCATGAATCATATTCTCTCTCCATAGGATAAACCACCATTAAAAATTATCTTTTTTGGAACATTTAAGGACATGGAT
This sequence comes from Viscum album, assembly GCA_963277665.1. Taxonomy (NCBI): domain Eukaryota; kingdom Viridiplantae; phylum Streptophyta; class Magnoliopsida; order Santalales; family Viscaceae; genus Viscum; species Viscum album. Next base: position 1,721,636,138 of record OY728130.1, read on the forward strand.
GATCTTCTCAATGGAGATGATCCATTTTATTGTGATAAAGGGATATGATGATACATATAATGTCATTGGACTTTGTTACATAAAGGACTAAAATTCATCTTGTTATTTCTCAAGGGGATTTGGGAACTTTTCAATATCCAGGTTTCTATTTAGAAACTAATTCAAGAGAGAAATTATTGTCATAAATTTTATGAATCCATCTCCCATCATTTCTGGCATCTCATTAGGGATGTCATCAAATTTTGTTGGGAAAAAATCTTTCAAGGAATCATTGAAGTATTTTTGAGGTTATTGGGTTTGTTGACAAAGTGGAAAATTGTGTTGTGATTGTTGACAATGCAAACCATGACATACAAATTTTTTGACAAAGGGGATTTCATGGTGGAATGTCGAGTTCAAGAGCTGTGGTCAACGATCCATGTTTGATTCATGAATGTCGATAAAGGAATAGATGATCTGAAGGCAGCATAAAAAGAACAGATACAAGGTGGCGTCGTGTACTTGAATGCTTGGAAACATGCACTCCATATGTTTTTCATGATCAGATCATCAAAATATGGAAAAGGGATAAGTGTCGCATAAGTATTGGTGGTGTCGTGCATGTGACTTGCGCACCGTGAAAGAGACTTCCGTGTTGATACCTTAGAAGCTTGAGGACATGCGCGCCTATGGTTTTTCAAGATCTAAAGATCAATATATGGCAAAGGAATGAGGTTCGCACAAGTTTGGAATTTGGTTGTGCATGTGACTTATAGGGGAAGAGACCTGCACGCAGAGACTTGCGCGCTGAAGGGAGACTTGCGCGCCGTCATGCAGGGTGGTCAAATTGCCCATAAATACTGGACCACCCCTCCTCATTTCTGAACTGCACGCTGAGACTTGCGCGCCATAGTAGGAAGTTGCGCGCCAAGTGTGAGTTGCGTGCCTGAGGTGGTTTAGGCGAGGAAGGAAGGGAGTCATGCATTTTTTGAGTTGAAGAAGCATGTGTCACGCAAGTAGTTGAGGTAGACTTGTGTGCGAGTAGTGACTTGCACGCCGATACTTGCACACCGTATTTGACTTGTGCGCCAAGTAAGGCTGATTTTCCAGACGTGTTTCCGTGCTTCATGGAAGCTGGAAGTTTTTCCGATACCTTCGGTGCAAAAAGATATTCATATACGTGTAAAATTTGGACTTCAATAGAGTATCTAGATACAGAGGAAGATTAATTTATTCATGAAAATGAAGAGACCAACAGGTCTATAAACTGTGAGTGGATTCCTTCTAGAGTAGTGAGCAAAGGAAGAGAAAGAAGGTGATCATCTCCACCGGCAGTGAGCCAGAGATAGAGAAACAGGGAGTGACCCTTGAAAAAACAGTGATATGACCCTAAAAACTGTAAAGGCAGTGAGCCTGGGAATAGAAGTGATCTATCATGAACCGTTGTATCCAAATCTAGTGAAGAATAATGGAATTTGGTACGACCATAAACTTGCCGGCGTGTGATCCTTGGACGTAGCCCATTGAGGATGAACCAAGTAAAAATCACTGTGTCTGGCTGCTTACTTCCCTGCACTGCATTTAAAGCTTCCTCACCAGATAAAGAAGAAAATAAGTGGTCAAAATAAACACACAAGTTGAAACAAAGTGACCCTTGTAATAAAAAGGTCAAGATCCAGTGGGCCATAAAGAACTTTTGAAAATAATATCCATACCCTGATTCACCCCCCCCCCCCTCTTAGGGTATATAGGCCCCTATTGGTCCTAACAATCATTTTTTGCATCTGATTGGGGAAGTCATCAAATTTCCTATGACATTTCTTGTTTACCTAAATCCTATTATTTTTTCCACTTGATAGAAAAAATATAGTAAATTAGAGTTCAGTATTTTTTAAACTATTAATCAACAAAATGGAAATCTAATGAAATTAAATAGATGACATTTAAATTACATGTCCACACATAAATTATAAATTTCTATGATTCAATCTATATTATTGTTGACACTCCATTCCATCACATATTCTATCAAATGGAAGAGGAAAATTCCTTAAGCACAAAAAGAGTCATCCTTTGATGAACATCAAAAATTGACAAAGGCATGAACAAGGAACCTTTTTAATATGGGTCACGCAAGTTTCTTTACGGTTTCTCATGTCACTTTTGTGCCACATATGGGTCATGCAAGTGACTTCCACGCCCTATTGTGTTTTCTCCCATGTGATCAGTGGCCTATAAATACCCCTTGTGGGCCCCCCATTTTGAGGACGAAAACTCAAAAACTCTGAATTAAGCTCTGGTCACCCTAGTCTCAATTTGAAGTCTTCTGAACACATCTAATGTAATTTCCTACCTAGAATGGAATATCTAAAGAGGATGAATAAATCCTAAGTGTTAGAACTCATCAACACATGTGCACCTAAGTATCTATCCCTTAAGGGAAATGGATAAATTTGTGCGTCGCCTTTTCTCTCTCAAGGAAACTTGTGTGCCACCCATATGAAATCATATAGGGATAATACTAAGGGATTGAGCCAAGTCTCACCCAAGTATTACCCTATAGGTTCTTCTTCGCCCATGTAAACTCATGTCACACAAGTATACTTGTATGACCAGGACATGCGTGCCCAAACGGAACATGCCCTCCTGCCCTCTTTTTGGGTGCACCTCCTTCCCATTCACTTTAATCTTTCAAATCCACCTCTCTTATTCAAGGATCTAGGCTAAAAAATGCTCTTCAAATCCAATTATGGCATGGTTACATTATTGGATTCCTTATCTATAGGGAATTTTGTGGAACATCTCTTAAAACATTGTGATTTATATAACTTTAGATCACTACAGTTAGAGGTTCCCTTCATTAAACCTCATCCATTTAGATGAAATAATTTTTGATCTAGGCATATTTCTCAGGAATAAGCCCCAATCATAAGTCAAATCTACCTTAATATGGGCATCCTCTTTAAGAGTAATCCACAAATTAAGAATCTAAATCTCCATAAAGCACAAATACCTTTATGGGCCCAATTAATGGTAATCCTCCTTAGGAGTAATCCCCATGTCCCCGGAAACATTGGGCCTCCTTCTCACGAATAAGACCTAATTTACAAGTCTCCTTAAATTGGGCGTCCTTCTCAGGAGTAATCCCCAGTCATAATTTTCATTAACCTGGGCCTCCTTTTTAGGTGTAATCCCCAATCATAAGTCCTCCCCCTAATTTGGGCATCCAACTTAGTAGTAATCCCAAAGTTAGAGTATCCAAATCTCCATAAAGCACAAATATCATTATGGACCTTGTTCCTGGGCTTCTTCCCAGAAGTAAATCCCAGACTTCATCTACTTGGGCAGTCACACATACATAAGCCCCATATCATTTCTTGTGACCACATATTTTGTGGAACAAATTTCCAGGTTTACTGATACCTCTTGTTTCTCACACTAAGCATGACTCATGTGAGCTTAGAGTGTAAAAGTAACTATGATATATCTATTTGGGATGTTAATCATACGTAAGTCCGACACTTCTTACTCGAACTACATGGAATTTGATATCCTCCTTAAAATTATAGTACGTAGGAAGACATTCTAAGGTTCAACACCATCACCCATTAATTCTCATATGTCCCATATGATGTTAAACTATATCTTAATTCCCGAACTACGTGGGTTCTGATTCTTTTTCGGACAAGGATACCTAGGTAGCCCATCTGCAGGTATGATACCAACTCTGAAATAATATATATCCTTCTGAATGAGAATAAACATCAAGTGCCCCACTGAGTGGATTTAAAACTAGTATGGTCATCATAATGACCAAGAGAGTTATATATACTGTATTGAAGGATACCATAGACTACGTATCTCTAATACATACAAATGATTCTCCATCGATGAAGAATCTCAAATACATATAAGATATTCTCTAAATCACATAAATATCAATCATTTATTACAATGTCTAAAGGAAAAAATCATTTTCATGCGTGTTAAATTAATAAGGATTCGTGAACATAACATAAATCTATGAGAGAGTCCCTGAGTAAGCAATAATTCCCCCCAAAATGGTGTGATAAGCCTTTCATCCCATCCTCTCTACCAATGAAAATTATTATGCCTCATCTGTCCACAAATAATGAGAACATACCTTTGGAAAGTATGTCCAAATGGATATAGAATCATTGTATGTTTCTAGTTCAATTAATAAACTCGTTCGAAACCGATTTGAAACGTTCGAACCTTAAAATGAATGAGTTCATCCCCATTTCCATAAGAATAAAAATGGTGAACCTGACGTGAATCATTAACCAAGTTAAAATGATTTTTTACTTATTTTTTTGGCCCATATATAACAAAATTTGATAGCCAAAAAAGCAATCAATAACATATGTTCTCATCCAAAAATATGTAGTCTGGCCAATCATATCTTGATTATGTCTATTATATCAAACATAAACTACTTTTCAAGATCACTCTGCATTACAGAAGTGGCTTCTTTAAAATTCAAACATCTGAACGCCTCGGCTGCTACTCTTACTGGATCCTCGTCCGCTATGAGGACGACATCACCTACTCAGCGTCTGCAACGCTGGGTCTCAAATGCATTGGTTAAAGAATACTGTAATCACGGTACCATTCCGACTCTAGAGGTTGCTAGACAAGCCCTCTATGTTAAAAATTCAGCATTGATGTTCGGAAAGTGACGACCAGTGATCAAGAAGTAGGCGGCGTTATCCACCGTCTCCAACCGTTTTTGGTCGTTATCCCCAGAATGCAATAACCAGTCCCTACCATATTACAAGGAGGTGAATGAAGAGGTCCCTCAAGGCATCGGTTCAAGAAGATAGGAATCATTCTCGAGGGATCCCAACAACAATCTTTTTCGGACTCGTGTAGTAGTGCACCCTCAACATGATGACAGGATTGCCTTTAGGGGTTTGGCTCAGGTTCCTCAGACCCAAGCTCACAAGACGAATCACCAGAGGCGAAATTAGGCTAACAAAGAGTAGGTTCTTACTCGTTCCCCCTCCTAAGAAATCCATCAACCTAACTTGATGGCATGAAAAGAGTGGGCACATACACCTATCCGTTCTAATCCAGCTATCCATCAGACTCGTCTGGAAGCAACACACCAATCCCGTCAGGAAATTCCTAAAGAGTATTATAGGCAGGCATATACACCTATTTATAATTCATCGGCTCGTTAGAAATCTTGTTTGACTGCAACAAATGAAACTCTCCAATCTAATGTGTTGGAGAACAATCATCAGGCACATACACCTTCAATTCATTAGGTTAACAGATAGTCTCATTTGGTAGCACCCGGAGAAGTCAGTCAGAAAGCACCGACGAAAATTTTGGAGCAGACTCAACTCTCTGGACCTATGAATAACTACTATCAATATTCATTGATAGGAAAATGTGGACATGAGTAGGAACATATACTTACTCAAAACATGGAATGGAATTATAATCTTGTTCTAGCAACTGTAGTCACCAAGCACATTCTGAAAAAGGTGAATGAGCAGAAGCAAATCCATGCCCATATTATGGATGCCTGTCAGAATATTATAACAACATAAGCTATATAACAGGGACGAAATAATAAATATATCCATATAAGTCGAGTGACTCATCAACATGTCACTCCAGAGAAGATACGCACCTCTGTTCCAGTCAAAGAGGGTCATGGGGCATACTCCCCCATGTCACATAGACAATCAAGTCGGACACATACACCCAATTTAAATGGAGATAATCAGCCTAACCAGACCATTTCTCCGGAGTACCACATACACCTGCCTATAATAACCACTTTCATCAACAAGTGGTTTCCATAGTCAGTAAGAAGGCATCTAAGAAAAAGACGCGTCCAGCACAGTCGAGAAATCAAGACCCAATATGAAATAAGGCCTTGCTCGATCATAGAGTTCTTGATGCACTCAAGCAATTTTCTGTTGCAATCAAGATTATACTCTCCCATTTCCCAATAGTGGGAAATATAATTCATAAGGTCTTCATCAGGCACATTCTCATGAAGGATTGCGTCATGATAGTTCAGTCGATCTTGAAGTATCATCTTCAGATGAGAGCCATAATAACCCTCTGCGTCGCTAGAAGACCAAGGAGAAAAAGGGTTCAACCTTTTCTGTAACCCACCATAGTGGTCCTCCACATGATGATGAATTTAGTAGCGAAAGTCCTCTCTATAGTAGTAATTCGCATTTCCTGTAAAATTCTTTAATGGACAATGCAGTAACCATAAATCCCTATTATCGTGAGGCAATTCCAAATGTGATGTTATTCATGTCTGATTTTTTACTAATAACAGGTGAAATACGTGTTCAATCAGAAGATAGCCATGGGTGTAGGTTATTATCCAAACCACCCCTGGGTCCTTCATGTTTTAATTTGATAAATTAATTCTCTACCAATATTGTTGAATATGATAATTAAAAAAAGAATCACCAACATTGGTCTAATAATGTAGAAGAATCTTCATCGTATGATAAGGAGGAAGTGCTGAATATGAGAAAAAAACTGGCGAAAGGTGAAGTACCATTCATGTTTTGGCCTTTGGCTGACTCTCTGAATGATTTTCCTGAAATGTTGATGGATGATTGTATTCATGATATTCGTCTCAACATATAGAATACTATTTGTCATTTAAAGGAGAAAATGTTATCTTATAATGAATATCAAAATCATTTCATGATAATAGAAGGGTTGCAACGCCAAATTTACTTGGGATATCTCTCAGTTTCTAGACAACAAATGGTTGAAAAGCAGTTGAGATCCCTTCAGCATTCATTCCTTGGCACATTAAAAAGGTTCTTCCAGTAATTTACCAATGCCCCATCTGGTATTCATATTAGGGTATGGGGTGTTCTTGGAGCACTACATTTCATTGTACTCTCTGGTCAAAAAATCCCACCAAAAGTGGTCTCATGAAATATTATTTCCCATGGCCGGCCAGAGACAACTGGTTTTGTTTGTAATTAGATGCTTCCTCAAGAACATGCCTTAACTAGTTCTTCCCAAATTCAGGTATATAAAGAACAAGTTGTTGAATTACTCTTGCATAATGAAAATGAGAATATCGAACAAGCTTCTCATTTAGAGCATGTGCATCATCATGTGACAGAAGTTTCAGAAATAATCCAATAGTCATTTGTTCCAGGATATTTGAGTGGATATAGGTTGATTTATCTAGCCAATTTCTAGACTAAAATCCACAAAATCAGGAGAGCTTTTAATAAAGTCTTAGATATAGTAGCTCAAGAGAGACCTCAGCTTGCCAGGTTGGGGACTCTTTTAATCTGACCCTCATGATCAACAAATGAGATTCGAGGAGTTGAGCAGGAAGAGCAGGAACAACCCCAATCTACCGGACTGGGGACTTTTTCAAATCCTAAATCTCTTCCTCAGCGAAAGTCAGTTTTCTCTTGGTTACGGAAGAAGCCACAAGAGGAACGCAGAGCCGAATTATCAGGGGATTCCCTCCAAATTAAGGATCATCAAGAACTTCCAGAGTGATCAACTCAACAAAAAGAAATGTCTCATAAAGTACATGGAAGGAGACAGTATCACAGAAATGTCGATAGAAGGGATGCAATGAATTATGCATCGATTAATGTCATCAATGCTGTTTTCACTGATCCTCCAGATCATGAGGCTCACTCAAAGAAATTAGATGAAGAATTTCCCATTCAATTGGTTGTAAACACAGAGGAAAATTAAGAAGGTGTTCATACCTGAAATCAAAGGCTTAAAAATAATTTCGGTATTACTTCAAATAACCAACTTCCCCCTCTCTGAAAGGCATCCAACAAGGGAAAGTAAAAAATTCAGGTTACATTCCACCCTACCTCTGGAGAAGGCCAGTCACTCTCATTAGAGTAATGGATCACATAGCAAGAGGAAGAAATGAAGCAGTTAAGAGGTTAAATGCAGAACTACTTCAAGGTAGTCATCCTCCTAAGCGTGATGGAGTTATCCAATCAAGGATATGTGTTGCAGCTACTAGGACAGATCAAGAATATTCCCCTTTTCAAGTACACCCTCACAAGTATAATCTTATGGGTTGTACGTGATAGCAACTGGATGTAATACCATCAGGGATAGTACTGGTCGCCACACCCGTCCAAACTCTAGTTATTGCACCTTCACAAGTCCAAGCTCAACGAGATGTATCTCAAAAATTAATGACTACCATAGAGTGATTCACAGCTTAGTTGGATGATATGGAAGTAAAATGTGCACCATTTCAACAAGAGAAGAGAGCTTACCCTGAATGGGTTGATGCAATTCCTCCCCCATCAAATTTTTCAAGTACCACATTCCCATTTTTTAATGGTTCAAGAGATCCACAACAACACTTAACAAATTTTTTTTCTCGTTTTGATCATATAATGGGAATGCCTCAACAACAGGAAGTAGTTAAGCTCATGTGTTTTGTACAGTCATTACAAGGACCTGATTTCGTCTGGTATACAAGCTTGAAATCCCAGTCAATTACTGGATAGCCAGATCTCCATCAAAAATTCCTTCTTCAATTCAGCTCAACGTTGCCAAAGACGATAGTTTTCGATCATACAAATCATAAGAATATGTAAATGAAAGAGTTTTGTATTTAATTTCTTGTTGGAAGGGATTAACATAGTCTTTAATCATAGCACTCCCTCCAAAAATATTTTTGCCAATCTGTGCGGAAAATTTATGTGATGAATTATGCACACCATTGATCCCTATAAAGTACAGAGTAGGGTATCGAGACCTTACGCCAATTGCACAGTAGATTGAAGATTCTCTTACAATGACTAAGGCTAAAACTCGTGTAATTCCATCAGTTCTAGAAGGAGAATAGGGAATGTAGAGACTGCTATAGTTATGATTAAACAAGCACCTTTATCTTCTTCCATTTCAAAACCTTCATCATATCCAAGGGCTCCACCTCCTAAGCGTCAACAACAACACCAGACTTGTCAAGATGATCAAAGAGATCAAAGGTTGAAAAACTTTGAAGATTTTAAAAAAAAAGTTTATTCTTTCCAAAATGAACAAGTTCCTGGATATTTCATCTCAGATCTGGAAAATAATATGGCTCAGATTACAAGGCCCAAAAGTCCAAAAAAGGAAGGAGATGAAGACCTTCCCAACTATTTCCCATTTTATCAGATGTTGGGGCATCCCATTCAGGACTGTTTTGTCTTCAGAGACCTCCTGCAAAAGATGTTGGACTCTCGACAGGTAAAACTAAAAGTTTCATTAGCCCAGGTAGCATGTGTTACTGCTACTAATCTAGAGAAAGAAGGCGAGTGTCATGAAGTCAAAAGTAAAAATGTGCATAAATATGATGATTGGATGACCAGGAAAATGATCAACCATACTCATGAAATCTTACAAGAACAATTGAATAAAAAAATTGTGTCTTCTACTTTGATTGCCACAACAAAACCCCATTCATTAGAAGGAAAATCTTAAAAAAGGTGGTATAATTTGAATAAATTAGAGCAGTCAGAAGAAGACAATTTCATGTCAAAGGCTAAGTTGTCTTTGACTCTGAAAGATTTTATGCCTCAAACGTCAAAAGCATGGGCACCGCCCCACCAAATGGCATAGACTAAACTGGATAATCAAGGTGAATCTTCACCAGATGAAAACACCATATTTGGTTCTGTTAACATGATTCACTTCATAGATCCATATACCAGTCACAGTTTTTATCTTGATGAGCCTGAGTTCCTTGTATCAAACAGAGGAATTAGATGGTGTTCCAGAGTTCTAGGATATAGGGGAAGATGTGGATATTTCAGAATCCACTATTTCAATCCTACCCCTGCTAGAACTATATATGCGGCAGACACTCATGGTGAAGCCCTTCATAGGGCTCAACAAGAACAAGAATGTTCTTCCACGCATGGAAGACTCAGTCCTAGTGCAGTTATTTTGGAAGATCGGTTAGAGGTTACACCTTCTTCCTCTCAACAAATAAATGGACATAGTCGGTCTAATCTTCCAAATCCAGGAGTATTTTCAACTCCTACCCTGATACAAGATGCATCTACTTCCAAAGAATCAAATTATAAGGCGCCTATGAAACCACATGTTCATATAGTGAAATGCAGACCTTGGGACCAAAATTATAATTTCTTGAAACATTTGGCCCAAGTACTGGCCAAGTTATCAATTCAGGATGCCTGGAATCTGTCAAAGGATTCTCGAGAGGCACTCATTGAGGCCTTTTTGAGTCCAATGGAATTCGAAACAAAAATTGATGCGGCTGAAGTATACCATATAGAGAATGATCCTGCAGAATTCCATGCAGTGATATCTTTTACAGATGTATATGAAGATGATGTTTTCCATGGACATATTAGACCATTCTATTTACCTAGAAAAGTCAATGATATAGACATCCAACGAGATTTTATTGATAATGTTTCAAGAGTAAACCTCATCCATATTCATACACTTCGTCGATTTGGCCTCACATAATCTGATTAATCTACTTATACTTTTATGTTGCAATCATATGATAAAAATGAACAAGAACCTCTATGTGATATTACACCCAGAACTCAGTTTGGAGACCATGTATCCAAATCATATTTCATGATTGTTTTTCATGACACAACCTTCAACATTTTTCTTGGAAGACCTTGGCTACATCATCATATGGTTGTTTCTTAATCATACCATTAGTGTCTCAAGTATTGTTTCCATGGTAAAATTGGGACATTGTATGGTGATAAAGCCCTATTCAAAACATGTGAATCTCAATACATTAAGGCAAAATTCTATCACATGGAGGGAAAGTAGAAATCCATGACAAAGGATGTTACCAAAATTAATGCTCCATATGATTTCAAAAAGATTCCAGTAAACTCATTCATATGTATGAGTACAGATTATGTGTTGCCTATCTGTCAAATTGACAAGATAGACCCAAATCCAAATACTCTTATGGAAACTTCCAAAATTTCAATTATGGAAACCAAGCCAGAGAGCATGGTATAAATTATTGATTCACCGGGAAATGATGAAAGCTCAAATAGATATGTCTTCATTTCATCTGCTGAAATACAGAAATTATATACTTCATCAACCAAGCTAGAAGAAGTTATAGAAATGTTAGAGATGAATGATGATGTCGATTCTCTATCCATAATCTCTTCTTTATTACCCAAGAAAGACCCTACATCATCAATAGGGTCAGAAATTGTAGTCTCATCTTCAAGATGTTCAAATTTTAACTTCTCTCCTGATCATGGAAATTCTCTTTCATCGTCTACTATGCAAGTAGAAACCGAAGAAATAACACATATTGAAGATTATTAAAAATATCTTAGGGATTATTCTCCATCATTTGAAGAGGGTATCTCTACCTCTATGGATGATCTCAGAAAAATAAATCTGGGTACAAAAGAAAATCCACGCCCCACATTAATTAGTATGGCTATGACTCTTGAAAAGAAAGAAATTTATATTTCATTTTTAAAGAAAAATCAAGATGTTTTTACTATAATTATACAGAAATTCCAGGTCTTGATCCCGATGTTTCCACTCATCATTTGGGTTTTCCAAAAGAACATCGAGGATTCAAGCAAGCTGCAAGAAGAACACACCCAACTTATACCGTCAAAATTGAAGCTGAAGTGGATAAGATTATGAAATCTAACTTCGTTAGAGAAGTTCAATATCCCAAATGGCTGGCTAATATTGCCCCTGTGAAAAAGGAGAATAGAGAAATTAGAGTTTTCATTGATTTCATAGATCTTAATCGGCATTATCTCAAGGATGATTTTCCAGTTCCGATCACAGAACACTTGATTGATGCAATAGCTGGATATGATGTACTTTCCTTCATGGATGGATATTCTGGGTATAATCACATCTGAATGTCCCAAGAGTATGAGGAGTATACATCTTTCTGTGCCCCTCAAGGTGTGTTTTGCTATTGGGTAATGCTATTTTGCCTGAAAATGATGGGGCAATGTATCAACATTCCTTGCATCGTATTTTTAAACCCTTTTTAGGGAAATTTGTTGAATTTTATGTGGATGATTTGGTGGTCAAGTCCAGAAAACATTCTAATCACTTGGATGATTTTGAAATCATATTCCACAAACATCAACAACACAATTTGAAGATGAACCCCTTGAAATGTGCTTTTGGGGTAACCTCAAGAAAATTTCTCATATTATTTGTACGCCATCGTGGTATTGATGTTGATCTTGAGAAGAAAAAATCAATCCTTCGTATTTCACCTCCTCGAAATTTGAAATAATTAAGAGGACTTCAAGGAAGCTTGGCCTATATTCGGCGTTTCATCACCAATTTGGACGTCAAGTGTTTACCCTTCACCAAATTAAATGAAAAAGGGAGTCACCTGCTAGTGGGCTGGAGATTTCAAAGAGGCATTTGATATCCTCATGAAATATCTCATGAGTCCACCAGTATTGATGTAAACTATTGAAGGGAGACCACATATACTTTATGTGGCAGCCTTAGAGAGATCATTGGGTGCCTTCCTTTCCCAAACGAATGATGCTGGGAATGAAAACAACCTTTACTATCTTAGTCGGACTATGCTTGAGGCAGAAACTCGATATTCAAGTATTGAAAAGTGCTTCCTAACATTGATCTTTGAAGTTCAGAAATTGGGACACTACCTACAACATCATGAGGTTCAATTGGTATCTCACAATAACCCGCTCAAATTTATCCTTAGTCATCCAATGCTTACAGGACATCTAGAAGGGTGGGCAGTTATTTTCTAGCAATTTGATATCCAGTATGTGTCTCAAATGGCAATAAAGGGCCATGATCTAGTTGATTTCCTTTTTTAACACCCTTCAGTGGAAGATAGATCTTTATACACAAAAATTCCTGATGAGGAAGTCTTCTCTTTTTATGATAATCTTCAAACATAGGAAATTTACTTTGATGGTGCTTCAAGAAGTCCAATAGGGAAGAAATTGGAAAAACATAAATTCAAAAATGTTGGGATAGGAATTGTGATTATTTCCACAGAAAAGGCAGTACTACTCTATTACTTCTTATTGTGGGGAGGCCGTAAAAATAATGAAGCAGAATATCAAGCTCTCATCGCATGTTTGGAATTGGCACTTCAGGCACAGGTTAATCAATTAAAGGAAAAAAGAAGATTCAGACTTGGTAATCAAACAATTAAATGGAGACTATCACATCAGAAAAGAAGAGTTATTCCTTTTATGTGATTAAGTTAGATAGCTAATGGAGTAATTTTCATCGAAACTGACATTTTCCTATGTCTCGCGATCACAAAATGCTCAAGCTGAGGCATTGGCTAATGCAGCCACTACTCTGGAAGATCCAAATCAGGATGAAACAATTATCAGTATTGCCCACCGTCGTATTGTTTCACCTTATGTTCAAATCAGAACATAGTAAATCAATGAAATTAGTCCTTTTTTTTAACCATGTGGTCATACTACAGGATGGATGACACCTTTCAGGGAATACCGTCAAAATTGAACACTCCCACCTAATAGAGCTGGGAAAGAACAAATCCTGCAATGTGTGGTCAATTTTAATCTTTATGATAGCCTAGATCACCAATAAATTATCTACATGAGAGGTTTTTATGAAATTCTCTTTAGATGTATTGATGGTGAAGAGGCAATGGATGTCATTAAAGAAGTACATGGAGGAGTTTGTTTTGCCCACCAGTCAGGACATAGATAATGAGATCAAATCCGAAGACTTGGATAATTCTGGACGTCAATTATCCAAGATTGTTTTGATTTCACTAAGAAGTGTCATTCATGCCATGTATATGAAAATTTCATTCATCAACCTTTAGAGTTTCTCCATACCTCTAAATACTCATGGCCTTTTTCCACATGGGGAATGAATGTAGTAAGTCATTACCCTTCAGCTACATTAAAGTAGTTTAAGTATATTCTTATTGCTACTGACTTCTTTTACAAATGGCTGGAGGAAATGCCTCTCAAAGAAGATAGTTCTAAAAGAACTATTAGCGTCATCAAGCCTAACATCATTAATAGATTAGGTGGCCCTCATACCATTTTGATGGATAATGGCACCATCTTCTGTTCATCCGAGGTAAGGAAGTTGTATCAAGAATTTATCATCAAATCCAACCATTCATCTCAGTATCATGTAGCGGAAAATGAAAAAATAGAGGCCTTCAATAAGACTCTTTCAAACATACTGCAAAAGATGGTGGATAAAGATAAGAAATCATGGCCTGATAATCTTTTTCATGCATTATGGGCTTATCAGACCAAACACTCACTGCTACGCGTTCAACTCCATATTCATTAGAGTATGGAATAGAATCAGTCTTGGCCGTTTTGGTTTAATTACCTTCTCTCATAATTTCCATTTGTGATCATTCATCTACGGATGAAAAATCTCAAAAGAAATTGGATGAATTGGAATGATTAGATGAAAAATAATTGTGCACCCTACACCACTTGGAAGTCTATCAGAATCTAATAGCACATGCTTTCAACAAAAATGTTCATCTTTGTTAATTCATTCAAGGAGAATTGTTATTGGTACTCAGATCTCCAATTATATTAGGAAAGAATCCTCCAAAGCATGAGCCAAAGTGGGAAGGGCTGTATTCAATACATAAGTTCTACTCCAATGAAGCTTATTCTTTAATCTCAATGGATGGAGAACTCATTACAACTCCAACCAATGCGAGATTCTGGAAAAATTATTTAATGTAACACAAATACATACATCCTGCAAGATGTTAAACTACATAACCATTGTCTTGGATACATGACATTAAACAGTACAACCCAATGTCTTACATGAAGAAAAATTGGAAAAAAAATCCCTCAATACACCCTACATGACGTTAAAATGTATTTTGTCCCTACTAGATGACACTAAACTATGCAGCACTGGTCCATGCATATGACCTTAAATTATTTTAGTCTTTACTAAAATACTTTAAACTGCTTGGTCCATTTTTTCTTTACTTCAGAACATCAAACTACATACCCCCTCATTCGTCCAACATGACGTTAAACTGTGTCCCCCTTTTCTTCCAACATGATGTTAACCTATAAACAGACACTTATTCATCCTACATGAAGTTAAACTGTGATGTCCCTACTACATGACACTAAATTGTGTAGAACCAATAGTCCTTAGTGCAAGACTTTAAACTGCATAGTCCCCATTAGTCCTTGATGTAGGTCATTAATTTGTACAGACCCTCTGTTGTCCAACACGATGTTAAACTGTTCGCCTAATCTACAAGAAGTTAAACTGCCAAGCACCCCATGTCTGTGACACATGTCATTTAAACTGTGAAACATTCGCTTTTACATCCCACATGATGTTAAACTGTGCATCGTTAGGGTTGTTACTACCTCTTGTTTCTCACACCGAGCATGAATCGTGTGATCTTAGATTGAGCATCAACCATAAAACACTCTCTGGACTGCTAACCATGCGTAAATCCCCACACTATTTATAGGTTGTTGTCCTCAATTACAAATCGATCACAAATTCATTCATCAATTAAACTATGCAGACTTTGATCCTTGCCTTATAGGCTAGGTATGTAGGCATCCTCCAAATGTTCAATCCCAAAACCAATCTCTTCACGTCGGTTTACCTTTTTCCCACACAACGTTAAACTATGTACGACCATTTTTTCCCTTCTATAAGACACTAAACTATGCAGCACCATCATCCTTTCTATATGACATTAAACTATACAGTCCCCCATTGTCCCTCGCATGATAGAGAATCATCATTGACATTGACCTCTAATTATTTTATATTTCAATGACAACGTGCATACATGATAATGCATGTACCTTTAATCTTGGTCCAAACCATCATTGCACTAAAGTCCTCTTTCACCCTTCACTTGTACGAACCAAATCTATACAGTGGGTATTTCAAGAACTACATATGTCTTGATTCCCATGCTTATGGTATACGTAGGAATGTTCTAGCATACCTCGAATCCAGCCCCATGCCTTTGGGCCAAACCCCAAATTCCACTTTTAGTTCCTTGACTGAAAATCCCCCTATGAGCACATGAATGTGCTATGAAAACCCTAGTATTTATTCACATCAGGTTTATAACAAACACACAAGGTGTCTCCCTCATTTGTGTCTAAACTCTACAACCCTAAACTAAGATCTCATATATTCTCATCCTACATGACGTTGAACTATATTTCAAGAACTACTACATTATGCTTGATTATCATTCTAAGGAGATATTTAGTGAAGTCTAGAATCTCAGTTCAGGACCCAGACACAACATGATTATGGTTAACATTTGTCTGTGTATCTCCCTCATGCATTGGACAATACCAATTTTCATGTGTCATTCTCCTAACCATAAATATATCCAGATCTCCATAACCATTTTCATGAATTCTGGTCACAAAATTTCTGATACCCAAGAGTTCTTTTCCTGACTATGCAGCTCGTTCTCTTAGGTAACCTTGCATAAGTAGTCTACATAATGGACCTTTCAGCCAAAAGATGTTATTATTTGACTATGCAGCTAATTCCATTATGTGGACATGCACAATTAAAACACCCTAACAGGTTGGTCAATTAATGGTAACTTCATTCTTGGGGAGAAAACCTTTTTTCCCTTATTGGTCCTAACAACAATATGTCTGGATCCGCAAAATATATCGATCATTAACATATTTGTCCCATACAGTTTTTCATGATCTGAAAGAATTCATTTCTATGGATGTAATATCCATTCCATACGTTTGGGTCAGACCTCCACAAGAGTGACATTCATCCAATTATTTGATAATCTTAATTGGGAATATCCTCTCCATATTCAAGTACCTCTCTCCATACAACAGACTATACGTTTTGGAAAAATTGAATCTTTATAAACATTCACTGTCTTTTAGCAATAGAAAAGTAAAATTAATGAGAGATCTTTTTCCTGACTATGCAGCGCGTGCCCCTAGGTGACATTGTATAATTAGTGTACAAAACAAGCATGTCAGCCAAAAGACATTGTCATTTGAGTATGCACCCAATTCCCTTACATGGACCTGCATAATTCAACCCCCTAATGAGTTTATTAAATAGTGGTATCTTTACTCTTAAGAAATACTTCCTCTAATACCCATTATCCCTTTTTTCATATCACCCATCAGATTCAAAATTTCTTAGGTTATAGTTTAGATGTTTTCCACCATACATAAATGTGCTAATATGTTTTCAAACAAATTATCAAGGAACAAAGTCAATTTTAATCCATTTGGTCAAAGATATTAGACCGTTAAACATTATCCTTTTTCTATCCGACGTGCATGAATTTAAACTACCAATAAAAGACAATAGAACTCTGAAAAAAAGTAGAGTCCTAGCTCATGAAATGTACATATTGTATGATTTAGGTAATATTGAGCAACAAAAGAGGAAATTTTTGTGGGGTTGTTTATATCACCCTAGAAAAAAATCAAACTATTCTTACTAGGATCATTGGATTAGGTAAAATTAATTAAGGAAAGTAGCAAGAGAATGCAGGCTCAAATGATTGAAGATGAACGTGTTTTTCATTGATTCACAAGAGGTTGAAGGACATCCACATACTGGAGTCTCTTCTCTTTTTCAAGAATTACAATTGGCTTTTAACATACCTCTTCATTTGATTTACTGCATCCCGAGCTTCATCAGTAACCACTTGGAATTAATTCATTCAACTGGATACAATTAGAGACGCAGTGATACCATCTCTTCTTGAAACAATTGTAAAAGAATGTTCTTAAGTGTGGTTTGAGGAATTTTCTGATGATCAAACGGTGACATTATTTCTATCCCAGAGACGTGGAAAATGGATACATGGATTTGAAAATGTATTATTGGAAGTAAAGAGAAATTTGGAGAGAGTAATATTTTCATATTTATTCTGCGATCATAATAGTCTTCTCTCCACGAACCAGTAGTAGAAAACATATCTTACCCTGGGTTTTCTATTTTCATATCTGCAAGGAAATGACTTGGAGAAAAAATTTGAAGGTTCACACCATTTTTTCTACTCTTAATGCACATCATAACCGAAATAGAGGAATAACAATGCGGTTGTATATCGAGTGTATAAGGATTCAGATCTAGGGCACAAGGGCTATGATGCATTTTGTAGGCCTTCTCCGTTGTTCTAGAATTAACAAATGATCCTTCAACTGAAACATTATCTGAAGAAAAATTGGAGTATGTCTGAAACTAGGAATAATGGAGATAGTTCTTTGCCTCGGGAACGTTGAATCCTTGTAGATGACCATGGCCATATAAAATCATAGAAATTCTCTGTGGGAAATTGACATGATATTTTTTCAAGTACTTAGATAAATCTGGTAGAGTATTGTCACAGATATCATAGTAACCATGGTCAACGATGTTCATCATGTCATTAGTCCGCTTGTTGGACAACTCATCAGCTGATCCAATTCTTTTGGGAGCCATTGAACATGCACAAATATCGAATGATTAAATTTTTAGTAAGTTGGTTTTTCATAAAATTTGTGAATAAATTAGAAAAAATGGGTAACTCATTAAGGTGAGAAAGTCTAAAATTGGTGCACAAGTCTATGTCATTCTCGCAAGTTTTACCGCGATAGTACTGGTGTGCAGGTCAGAAACAGACGACAGAAGCGCAACACATTAAACATAAGCGCGGACGAGAGGAAATCTAAGTCACTTGTGCAAAGGAGATCCCACTTTTGTGATGAGGGCGAGGTGATTTGATGGTTTCTTGGCATGAGAGTGGTACCCATATTTATAGGCAAGACCATACCCCTATAGGCCGTAACTTGCACATTGATACATGCGCGCTCAAAACATTCGCACCCAAAATATTTCGTTTTCTCATTTACTTCAGAGTCAAATCCTCTTTCCTTTTTTCAGATCCGACTCTGAGGGGTGACTTTTTTTACAATCCTTTCCATTATAGAGTCTAATGAATAAAAGAGGGAAATTCATTAAGAACAAAGAGAGCCATCCTTTGAAGAACATCAAAAATGGACAAAGGCATGAACAAGGGATCTATTTAACATGGGTCGTGTAAGTTTCTTTACAGTCGCGAATGTCACTTGTGCGCTACATATGAGTTGTGAAAGTGACTTGAACTCCCAATTAATTTTTTCCCAAGGTGCTAGGTGGACTATAAATACCCCCTGTGGGCCCCCCATTTCGGTGATGAAAAATCCAATACTCATAATTAAGCTCTGGTCTCCCTTTTCTCCTCTTGAAGTATTCTGAACACTTATAAGGCAATTTCTTACCTAGAATGGAAGATCTAAAGATGATGAATAAGGCCTAAGTGTTAGAACTCATCAATAATTGTGCGCCTAAGTGTCCATCCCTTAAGGGAAATGGATACACTTGTGCGCCGCCTATTCCCTCTCAAGAAAACTTGTGTGACACATATCTGAAATCATCTAGGGATAATAATAAGGGCTTGAGCCAGGTCTCACCTAAGTATTACCCTACAGGTTCTTCGTCTCTCAAGTGAACTCATGTCGTGCAAGTATACTTGCACGACCAGGACTTGTGCACCCAAACAGAACTTGTGTGCCTCCCTTCTTTTTGGGTGCCCTTCCTTCCAATTCACTTCCTTTCAGCAAATCCACATTTCCTCTTCAAATATCTAGCCTTATAAACCCTCTTCAAATCCACTTATAGTGTGGTTCCTTTGTCAGAGTCCTTATCTGAATGGAATTGTTTGTAACATCTATCAAAACTATGTGATTTATATAACATTAGATCACTAAGGTTAGAGGTTCCCTTTGTTCAACCTCATCCCTTAAGATGATATAATCTTTTATCTGGGAATATATCTAAGGAATAAGCCCCAATCATAAGCCAAATCTCCCTTAATCTGGGCATACTCATTAGGAGTAATGCCCAAATTAGGAATCCAAATCTCCATAAACCAGAAATACCTTTATGGACCTTGTTAATGGGTACCCTCCTTAGGATTAATCCCCATGTACCCTTTAACATTGGGCCTCCTTCTTAGGAATAAGCCCAATGTTACAAGTCTCCTTATATTGGGCCTCCTTCTCAGGAATAAGCCCCAATCATAATTTCCCTTAACATGGGCCTCTTTTTCAAGAGTAAACCCCAATCATTAGTCCCCCCCTAATTAGGGAATCCTCCTCAGGAGTAAGCCCCATGATAGAGTATCCAAATCTTCATAAATCACGAATATCTTTATGGATCATGTTCTTAGGATTCTTCCCATAATTAAATTCTTGTAATCATCTACTTGGGAAGTCACACATACATATGCCCCATATCATTCCTTGTGACCACATCTTTCATGGCCCAAATCGTTAGGTTTATTGATAACTCTTGTTTCTCACACCTAGCATGACTCACGTGATGTTAGTGTGTAAAAGTAACCACGACATATCTTTTTGGGCAGTTAATTATACTTAAGCCCCACAATTCTTACTAGAACTATGTGGACATTGATCTTTGTCTTAAAAGTAGAGTACGTAGGAAGATTTTATATGGTTCAAACCCATCACCCATTAATTCTCATCATTCCCATATGAAGTTAAACTATATCTTAATTCCTGAATAATGTGGGTTCTGATTTCATTTCTAACAAGGATTAGTAGATAGGCCATCTACGGGTACAATCCCAACTCTGAAATAATCCTTGTCCTTCTGAATGACAATAATCTTCAAGTGCCCCACTGAGTGGATTTAGAACTTGTATGGTCATCATTATGACCAAGATATCGCTTCATAATGTATTGAAGGATACCATTGACTAATGGACTCTAATACATACAGTTGATTCTCCATCGATGAAGAACCTCGAATATATTTAAGAGATTCTATAAACCCCATACATATAAATCATTTATTGCAATGTATAAATGAAAAACTAATTTTCATGATTGGTAAATTATTACGGATTCATGAACATAACTTAAATCTATGAGAGAGTCTCGGAGTAGGAAATAATTCATCTCAAAATAGTGTGATGAGCCTGACCTCCATATTATCGACCAATGAAAATTTTTAAGCCTCATCAGTCCACAACTAAGAGAACCTACCTTTTTAATGTAGGTCCAGCGGGATATAGAATCATTGGATGTTTCTGGTTCTAAGAATAATCCTTTCAGAAACCGAATAGAATATTTTGATCCTTAAAAAAACAAGGTCATCCCCATTTCTAGAAGAAACAGTTATCCATGATCTATTTCTTAGAATATAATCTTATAGGAATTTATTTCCCGTAATAATTTTTCATAATGAGATTATTAATTTACCAAACCCTATCTTCTAAGAGTGTCAAACTCAATGTTTCGCAAGGCCTATTTTCTTCCTCCAATTCGAAGTCGATTCTAGACCAACACTGTGTTTCTGGGTTTTACACCTATATAAATATATATATATGCTTCAGAGCCACATCCAAATTTAGTATCCAAACAATTATTTATATTATTGATAAAACATTTAATAAATACTTTCCAAATTTCGGGTATTTTTTCTTATTGTTATTTTTATCCCTAAGGATTTCTCTAGAGTTTTTTTATCTAAATCACAAAATTAACTAAAATATTTGTCTTTGATACCATCTACATAAACCATGATATTTATTAAATATAAATTCATTATTTATTAAATAAAATTACACATAATACAACCTATAATATTGATTAGTCGTCTTTCATTTTCAATTAGGTATATTACAAAAGGAATTAAAATAGGAAATACATCGTCCTTATTGAAAACTTTTTTAAAAAGCTCATACATAGAACTGCATAGTATAACATGGGGACATATATAAGAAAGGGTTTTGATATAAAGAAAAGTAAGGGAATAAAAATGGCATAACATGAATATGATAATACATGTTAGACAATAGGCGTAGCAATGGGTTATAAATGTAATAATAATTATAAACATGAAAAATAAAGCATGATATATCATAAAAACCTAAAGGAAATATAGTAAATGTGGAAAAACATAAAATAACGTATCATAAAAATGATTCGAAGATAAATACCAAGAAATTATAAGAGGGAAATGTCACATAAAAAATTAGGTGTACTGCATGTCCCAACAGGAGGTGAACACTTCACTTTCATTAGAGCGCTATATAATTAAAGGTGAAGCCTTCACTTTCATTTAATTCCCATGATTGAGTGTGCCACAAAAATCATACAAAATAAATCCATTCATCGTCATATTTTATTTCATGATCTATGATTAAGAAATACATACTTGTAAGTCCATAATTAAATAATTATATGTGGATTAAGGTGAAAACCCTTGATATGAATTTTGTTTGGGTATTCTTGTAAAATCCTAGGAAACTAAATAATATAAAATTTTCATATTTATTGATATTTTTTAATTAAATATAAATTTTAGGTTAAAGGTTATTTTTTTATACCATACTCAACACGCAACAACATATTACATTAATATTTTATACTGCACACAATGTTCAGTTATACCAAAAAAATAATATAATAATATTTTTATATTCAATGGTAGTTAACGCCTAGCCATTGTATTGGAGAAATTTAATAGAACTAAATAAAATATTATTATACATGTTTTTTAAATGACTTGATATTACTCAAATAAATTTTATAGGCTTAAAATAATAATGAATCCAATTTTCTTCCTAAAATACTATTATATTCATTAAAAGGTTTTTTCCATTTTTGATGGAGAAACGTTTTATTACATTTGACAAAATATTTTTTTTTAATCGGGACATAAATGTTTGCATTGGATGAAATTTTGGTATTCTTCTAATAATGTTCATTTTTTAATGAATAGTGAAAAAATAATGTATTTTTAATTAAAAAATACCTTTTAATCTAATTTATTAAAATTGTTAGATTATCTTTTTAATTAGTTTTCAAGTATAATTATATTATGTTTTTATAATTTAATCCAATGTTGTTCATTGGAATTAGTTTGACATTGAAATTGGACAAAAACAAGTGTCAATCTTTTGGTACCTATTATTTCTTAAAAAACATATTTTTTGTTTTGACAACGAGATTTAATTTTAAATTTGTTTATGCGAGTTATGTGTTTTTAATTTGTAAAGATAAATTCTATATTTGGAATATGTATTTACAAATTTTTTAAATATGTAACTTTTATTTTTAGACATTATGAATTTTTTACTTCAGTAATTATTTTATTTACACTGGAAAAGGTGTATATCTGGTAAATACGGGTAAAATATAATATTATAATTATATTAAATTACACTAAAATGTGTCCTAATCATATTTTTCGGAACCTTTACTACCCTGGGAATCCTTCGGTCTATTTTGGGACCCCATGGATCTACTTAAGGGTGATAATGACACTTTATATTAATTAATTTAATGTAATGACAAAAATGACTTAAAACGTATATCTTTTAGTAAATCAAATTTTACATGGTGTTATATAAGTTATATATTCCACAATAAATATTAATTACAAAGATAAAACGATTTTATACATTATGGTATTTTATTTTTAATTATTATACTTCAAATAAATAATATTACATATGACACAATAATGATGTAGTGTTTGGCTCCTAAAAAAGTTATTTAAATTAATAAGATTAAAAAAATTGAAACAAAATGAAAAAAATTCCCATTATTATTGGATGATCTTATTTTGAAAAAGATAAATATTATCTTCTACTTTAATATGATTTTAACTTTTAGAAATGAAAAATATTTTATATAATAATATCATATTTCAATCTTTTCTAAAGAGCCACTCCTCCCCCTTATAAAAATCCATCACCTATAACCTTTTACTCAAACATATAAATCCCCTTGTATCATCCAAAAACTACCCAATTAAGCTCCCTACATCCCACTCTTCATCCAAGAATCAATAAATTAGGCATAAGGCACTTCAATAAATTATTTTGGTTCAAACCAAAGGAAGTTACATGATTTAAAGGTAACAACTTCTCTTAAGTTATTTACTTTTATTTTTCTTCTCTAACCACATAAACTCTTTTTATTCCTATATATTATAATAAAAAATGTTTCATAAATATAATTGGTTTTTATGTGATTAATTTTAACTACACTTACACACACCTCCATCTAATGGGTAATGAACACACTGTTTATGTGGACTGTGAACTATTCCCACACGAAATGATGATTGTTCAATCTTATCATACCACCTCTTATGGTGTCCATTAAGATGGAACTATATTTACATGTGGTATATATTATATTTATATTGTCTCTATAATTCTAAATTTTTAATTTATATCATATCTTTATGGTTTCCATAATTGGTAAATACAATAATTTCATTTGAGGAAGTGTGGACTACCACCCCCACAAAGTGATATGACTCGTTCATACCATAAATGGAATTTATAAATGATGGTGTTAATGAAAATAGGTAACATATATAAAATATTATATTATTATGGAAATATAATATATTTATGTATCATTATGTTTTCATTTTTTAAAAAATGAAAATATAAATGAAAGTACTGTTCAAGCATACACACGACTTACCTTCTCCATGAACGGTGCACTTCATTTATTATGTCCAAATGTAATGGACTATTATAGATACATATATACTGGATATATATATGATATATATGATATCTAATTCATGAATATCGTTTTGTAAATAATGTACTTTTTACCACACGGAAAAACTGTAATAAAAACAAGTTCATTTTTTAACTCAAATTATGTACATTGACAAAATGTCTGATATGAACTGAAATAATTAATAATTGTTAAAGAAATGTAATAAGCGATATAAAAGGGATAATAAATTTTAAAAATGTTCTAAATAAAAAAATTTGATATAAGTTTATTATTATATAATAATAAGGAATAAACGAGTCAAGTCGGACATGAGGTAAGGGGGTTCTTATCTCACATTTAATTCTGTGAGATTTCCTTTTTTCACCACTTAGATTATTCAAGTGGTGTATTATGTTATGAAATATGATATATATTATCATTATTCCATTTATATTCACGGAATTATTTGATTCATTTGGTGTTTATTAAATTTTGGACATACGACACGGTTGATGACAACATTGCGAAAGGTTTTCATCTCACTTATTATTCCTATGAGATTCATTATATATTTTCCACTATTTAATTTTGTGTGTTGTATATATTTACCATGATTATATTATTTTTTTAATATAATTTAATTTATGTGGATTTAAATCTTTATTGTATGATCATTCCTTAATGGGGTGTATGTTTCATAATTTACCAAATCGGTAAGGGAACCTTTCACCGTACACATTTCACCAAAGACTTATTTTATGTCATGTATTTTAATTTAATTTTTTATATATTGGGATATGTTATTCTATATCATTTTTATTTTAAATTTTATTTCCATGTGCTGGGAGACACTTTTCTCTCTCATCAACCCATTTTCTGAATTTTAAAGCAACGCCGTTAGACTGTCAAATTTCTATAAGAGAACTTTTTAACCTGATTTCAATTCATTGGTTTAAACTTCTACATCATTATTGTGTCGTGATATTAATATGTGTTAATGAAATTTGATTGATTTACACTTAATTTCCACTTATATTGGGTGTATTGTTATTTTTTACACAATATTATGTCATTTTTTTTCATAATCTAAAGATATTATCTTCACAAGGGAATTTATCTCAATTTACATTCCATTTAGAATTATTTGTTGTTATACACCAATTCCCATTTATATGGTTTATGTACTACCCTTTGACATATTATATCATTAATCTCTTTATTTACATGATATTATTATCTTTGATTAATGTTATTCTTCAAAAAATTGTATCCAAGCATCTCTCATTTGGTTAGGAACACTTTAAATAAGATATATTTTTAAATGTTTTAGTGATTTATTCTTATAAATATTTCTCATTAAATTCCATGTTTTCAAAATGGGGTTAAGGATTTATTTTTATGAACGTGAATTTTTTGATATTAAAATTTCTTTCAAAGGCTTCAATGTGGTATGTGACACTTTTATTTAAAAATATCTTTATTAAATGTTATAAATGGTTTTGTGATTAGTTTGATAAAGCATTGATTATGTTAATATCCTAAAATGATATATTATGATTTAAATATAGAAATTTTATCCTTGTTTAATGATTTTTTATGTGTTATGAATATTTTATGGTTTTTGGTCATTGTTTACTTATACGGGTTGTTCCCTGATAAACCTAGGGTGGGGAGCCAGAGATAGCACTACAATGCATTGGGTAATTTGACGGAGGTAAATGTTAATGTTAATACAAAGAGATTTAGAGAATATACTATGATGGGTATTCCAAATGTAACTACCTACGTATCTATGAAATCTACAATGTATGTTCGTTATAGATTACACAAATTACCTTTCTGTTTTATGATTTCTATGAGTTATTAATAAATCATATGATTTCATGAGGTTTGTTGAAGATCATATGTTTTGTATGCATTGATGAACTAATATTTTATTTATTTGTTTAAAAAAATTACTGATCTATTTATGCTCATCCCATGTTTTTTAAATGTTTTTCATATGGTATATGGTAGGGTAAGAGAAAGTAATAACTCAAGAACATTTATATCAAGAAATGAATTACTGATTTCTTTTAAGAATTTTTATTTTATGAAAAAATAGATTTTGTGTAGAAGTGTCTAATTTGTAATTTTTGAGATGTAATGTAATAATTATGAACTAATTCTCTAAAACTCTAAACCTCAAAATATCCACAATGTGTATTATTAAATTAATTCAATATTATTTAATGTTTAAGGATGGGTCCTTATAGTTGGTATCAGATGTCAATTTAGAAAACTTTTGGGATTATGAGTGTTCGTTAAACACATGGTTAGTCCTTATGTATATTATTGTAGTTAAATACTTGTTTTATAAATTTCTCAGATCAAGGAAAGTCAAATACAAATGGGAGGTGGAGGATCTTAAATTACATTCCTATCACTTCCTGATGACATGCGTTCAATAATTATTGAAAACCATTGTTTAGATTATTGTGAATCTTTTTCTAGAATTCAATTAAAATGCAAGAATTTATTTAAGATAAAAAACTCTACTATAACATGATATCATAATGTATCATAGGTTTTATATAATCAAATCCTATTACCAAAATATTATAATATTTTTAATAATGGTTAATAATATCTGTAACACCCCAAGATTTCATTGTACGCTGCTCTTTGAATAATATAGTAGCGTGTGTTGTACGCAACTTGGAGGTCTAACACACACCACAACCAATCAAACTAGCTGTTTTGATTTGTAATACCAAATTTTTGAAATTTTATAAATTTTATCTTTTAAAATGGACTTCATTTTTGGATTCGAAATTTCAAAATTATCCTAGGGTGAAATTTTGGTATTTTCCGAAAACATTCAATTTTTTATGAATAGTGAAAAAACACAGAGTTATGTTTAAAACTGAATTTTTATTTAAATAATTATTTATTTTATTTAAATTTAATTAAGGTCAAAATGGATACATAATACCTATATATGTTCAACGAAATTCATTGGAGTTAGTTTAGAATTATTTTAGATATATAATTTTTTTTGAACTTTTCACCGTCTTTTACCCACCTCCTAGGAGAATTTGCACATTCACATAAAACATAATTCTACCACTTCTACGAGTGGAATTTCAAAAATCCGAGAAACATGGTTAATATCAAGGACTAAAATGTGGTTCAATAAGATAAAAATAATTTTTGGTGAACATTAACTTTTTACTTTTATTACCACAATTAAAAGTAAATAGGGTAATTAAGGGTAAAAATGATATTAATATTACCCTAACACATGTCCTAATTCTATTGGACAAGATTATTGCGACCAAAAACAACCTTATGAATAAAATATTATCATTTAGGTCCACTTGGATTAGATTAGTACATTTATTTTTATTTAATTAAATGAAAAGTTAAAAGAGTTAAAATCAAAGTTTAATTACTAAAAATTATTTAATAGGATTATACATAAGCTAAATTCGATTATAAATATTATTAGAAATCTAAAAATAATTCCTACATAATGGTATTATATTTGTTATTTTTAGACACTAAATAATTAAATTTATTTATGACACAATGGGGATGCAGTAATAACTTAATTAATGAAATATTAAAATAATTGATATTATAAATATCAAAATCAATGTAATTTGAGACTTTTTATGAATTACACTAATTTTATAGGTTAATATGGCATGTTACTATTTATTATATAAATTTTATTCGACGTAATAATTCTTTTGTGAAATTGTCAAAAAACACAATACCCAATAATGTCAAAATTGACATAAAAAAGTTTTTAAAACAAATATTATATTGTTAATTTATATTCTATTCCTAAAAATATAAGGTTCTTCAAAGAGACTTAAATAATGATAGGTGTATCATTAATGGAACGCTTGGGGTCTCTTGATAGTTTATAGTATTTTTATTAACTATATAATATAAAAATACAAAGAGACATGATAAGTGTCAAAATAATTAACTAAGAGTTAAAACTAAATGATAAGGTTAATATAATGACCCAAACCTGTCTAAAATATATTGGTCAAAAGGATTTCGACCCATCCCCACCTTAACCTTTAAATAATCCACTTTGGAGCCATTAAAAACCTAATATAAATTTATTATAAATTAATATTTCTAGTTTTTCCAAAGGTGCCCCTCACCCCTCTTATGAAAGGGAACTCCCACTTCTCTCAATTTCACACCTTCATAGCCTTTGGGGTCGGCCATCCTATGCCCAAATACCCTCTCAAAATATCCTTCCTTCATTCTAGATGCCTTACTTTAGTATGAAATCCTTCCTATGGAGCCCTTTTGATCAAATCAAAAGGCAGAACCCAAAGAAGTGGTAATGTTTTCACCACCCGCTTCCAAGTTCCTTTCTTCATCAATTTCTTATTCCCTTGTTATTTTCATTCTAAAATAATAACTCCATTATATTATATATATTGTGATGTTATTATAAATATGTTACAACCATATTCAGTATTCTATCCATCCTTTGAAGGACAAGTCTGCATACGTGCGTACGTACGGCTTACCGTCTCCACATCGTGGTGTAATTGTTATTCAATATACTATTATTTGGATGGGTATAATAATGATGTGTAATTAATGTAAGTAATAAATATAACATGATAGTGATTCTGTATATATGATATTACATCAAATTATATATTATTTTAATATCAAAAGATTTATATTGTTGTTGCGTATGTACGGACTGCCGTCTCCACGAACGTGATGAGATTCATTCCCCATCTTATCCATTCAAGACTAATTCACATATGATGATTAAAAGTAATGTTTAAGAACGTTATATCATTATGGATATGATTATGATACAACCTATTCATAACAAACATGACTTATGTAACAAAACATATAAAAGAAAACGAGTAATTTAACAACCAAAACGACGATAATACTAAAATATAGTTAACAATGAATTATTATAAGATCATATATGATATCATAATTATGTATATGGTTCTTGTATAATTTTATAACATTTCTTTAGCTATTATACATGAGTTTAACATACCATCATCTAAGGAAAAGTACAAGTGTCACGACCCCCTCCCACAAAAGATTCCCCTCCTAAGTTGGAAATGGTGAAAGGGAGATAATGACCCCTAAGTCCCGTCTCCAGTAGGCCCCGGGGTGTCGACTAGAACCAAGGGTATGAGTTTTCACAAATATGGGAGGCATTACCCTTTTTATTATTTAGGATCGGGAAATAGGACAAGTCAACCAATAAAAAGGAAAAAGAACAAGTGTATAGAAATAAACCCAAACCAAGCACACATGCATGTTTAAGCAATTTTATAACAAGGTACAAATACAAGAAATCTCAAAGTACAATACCAAAAGAAAAAAAGAGTACAAAAATAGCAACAACTCAAACTGTCTGACAAGTAGGGTCCCGCATGGCCCTGGTAGTCCTCCTAGAAACCTAAAAGTAAACGTAGGCTGAGCATACAAGTATACTCAGTAAGGAAACCTAAAGCTCTCGTGAACAAGTGGGGAGACATCCTAATGTCCCGTGAGAACAACAGAAGAAACCTATCAAGGAATTCTATGCACCCAAACTCACCAGCCACACTCACCAAAACACAAGCACAATATGTATTAGTATATATGAAATAAGTGTATTGGGTACCCCGCACCATTTCCCTTTAGTAAGCTGCTCTTCCTAACGAAAAACATCCTGACGTTGCCACACTCTCCCCGCCCGCACACACTTGGGCCTCACCATAACGTATCCTGCCCGCACACACCTGGGCCTCACAACCACGTATCCCGACAGCACACACCTGGGCCTCACAACCACGTATCCCGCCCGCACACACCTGGGCCTCACAACCACGTATCCCGCCCGCACACACCTGGTCCTCATCAGCACGTATCTCGCCCACACACCCATGGGCCTCACAACCACGTATCCCTCCCGCACACACCTGGTCCTCACAACCATGTATCCCACCCGCACACACCTAGGCCTCACATCCAGGTATCCCACCCGCACACACGTGGGCCTAACAACCATGTATCCTGCCCGCACACACCAGGGCCTCACAACCACATATCCCGCCCGCACACACCTGAGCATCTTCCCAAAGATTCTTGAGAAACAGTAGAACCTGCCCAAAGAGTCTTGGGATAAAGCCACCCCAATCAAAACCTACCTGAAGAGACTCAGGTGTAAGGTCGCCTCAAGGCATTACAGCCTATGGGATAAGGAGCAGGAAAGAGCTAGTAACTAATGGAAAAATAACTTCTCCCATGAAATGGGAGTTTTTGGCCCTAAGTGCTCAACATGGGTGGGGTGCAATAAAACACAAAAGATACAGATATATATTGTATAACAAACACACAGCCCAACCTATGGCTTCTAAACAGTGAAACTGAGCACGTGCCTCGACACCGCTACTACGAAGCATGCATACAAAAAACAACCCCAATCCCATTTAGGTTTTCACGTTTCAGCAAAATTAGTTTATTTAGTTCCTTATCTACTGGGAAACTATCCACAACCAACAACATAGATCTTTCATAAAACATATCCCTACCATCCACAAATCAAGTTAGGAAAACACAAGCAACACAACCATGCCCTTCTTATCAACTAACCAACCCCTTTTTTTATTAAGCCCATTCCATTACAATGACCCACCATTAATTAACTCTTCCACTTTTTATTTATTATTCACAACTCATAGTCCGTTCACATTCCAACCCATCCATGCAGCCACTCTGTCAACCGCCATAACCACAACCGCACCGTACATCATCATCCCTTGAATACCATTTATTGCAGCCCTGCAGCCCATTACTAACATAACATTCACACAAACCTACAACCAAGCCAACCACAGCCCCACTTCTCATCCAGCTCACAACAACCCACAAAACACCCCCATCACATTCCATGTAACCAAGCCAACACCCACATGTTCATTATTCCATTTTGTTCAACTGTTCTGATCTCACAAGGGTTCCAGATTCTAAACAACCAACATTACGTGATTAACAAATTTCCACATTCCAAAAGGTTTCCATCCACAAAAAGGTATAGAAGGATAGGGAAAAATTTAATTTCTCAAGAAAAGTCCCCCAACGACCATGATTTTTAGTAGGCAGAAGCCTATTTAATTTATAACATATCAATAGGATAAACAAAGATAAACATAACAGCTTTCTCATCCCCATTCTTTATCTAGTTATTATATTTATTAAATGGTTCAACTATTTCTCATGAAAAAAAAGGATACCCACCCTTTATGATGCTCAAATTATAGAGACAACGGTAAGATCCCTACCTCAACACGTTACAATCACAACGCTCCCCAGGATCAACTTTAGAAGACGTCTATCGGCGTCCGTCACTTCCGTCGTGTCCCGACAAAACCACCTCGGGTGGATATCGGAAAGGAAAGGCCGAAGGAAAGAAAATGGGTCCAAGCTCGGAATTTCTGCCTCATCATTACGATCTCGTGGCCACTGACAGATCAAAAATCGGAGCTCAGACGAAAAATTATTGAAGAAAGATCCTTCAAGTCTCTTGGGAGAATTCTGCTCATAAGAAAGGGGAGGAGAGGGGTGAGTTGAAAGGAGGAGGGGACCCCTCCTTTTATTGGCGAGAAAAGAAAAATTACACGGCATGTACTTTATGGTACATGGTGTGTACTCGATTATTTCACAAGGTCTACATGCGGCTTCCAACACGGCTCTACGTCCATTGACTGGTAAACACACTGTTTGAGGGTAACGTATACGTGGGGAGGGACTACCCGGCATGTAGTTTAGACACACGGCATGTACTCATTTATTGAACACAGCAAGGACATGGCTCCAACACGGTACACAGTCGTTGACTGGTAATTCATATGCGGGGAAGAATTACACGGCGTGTAGTTTCGACACACGGTGTGTACTCATTATTTCACACAGAAAGGACACGGCTTGCAACACGGGGTATACCCAGAAATGGGGTAAATGGCGTGTACTCAAACTACCCAGCGTGTAGTTTCAAAATTCTGGAAAGTGTGGGAAAAGTCCATTTTACCCTCCAGAACACTTCTTGACCTTCTTTTTGACAAAGGAAAGGGCCGGATAGATCTGGGACATTACAACAAGGTAAGGGTTTATTTCACAATCTCTTCAATATCCAAGGTGGTTTATACGTAATTATCTATTGTGACCTCTTTATCATCCACATCCATGTTTTATAAAAAAGTATTTAAAATCTTTCTGAATATTTTATAGACTATGGTATAAAGTCATTTATACCCTTTTTGACTTTTTATAAGAAGTTTATAATGGAATCATTCTGTCGTTTTCCAAACAAGGTCCTTTTTATCCTTTTCGACAGAATTAATATAAGAATGTATTTTTTGACTTATATGGAGGGTGCGACTATTTTACACCGTTATAAAATCATAGATGCTTCTCATACAATATTATAAGAAAATTTTCAAATTAAATATTTTATTTGATAATTTTGTGACTTTTAAATGATTTCAAACATAGAGATATGTCTCTCAAATAGTTTTGATTTTAGCTATGTCAACAACCTCTGATGGATTTTAAGCTTATTTGAAGTTGATTTATTATGATACAATACTTCCATATTGTATTGATGTTTTTCTGATATGTTTTAATATGGATGTGTTGTTTTCATACCAGTCATGGTTTATGTATGATGTATTTACATTTCGTATGCTAGTTTTAATACAAATGTTTATGTTATGATTAAATTTGTTCATATGAGGAATGAATTGGACTTAATAAGTTACAGGTGGAGCCCGCTATAGCTCCTCGATGCATAGGAAGGTCTCATGAGACAAATTAGTGTCTTGGAACAAGGCCCTGACAATATCATTTTTATTGTCTTGGTGCAAGGCCTTGACTATGTGGTTATGATATTCTGGCATTATGCGTTCCATCATTATATAAGTGGTTATTGATATTGCATGTGATTATTCAACTAGTAGAATATCTATATGAATAATTAAATGGAATTATTTCATTTTATCTTTTCCATATTTTTCTAAATTTCATGTTTAAAAGGCTTTTTGTTTTAGTTATACAATTCCTTAAATGTTTATGCTTATTTATGAAAGGTTCCGCTATATTGATTTCCTTACTGAGCATCTGAGCTCACCCCTTTAAATGTTTTATTTTTCCAAGATGTGAAGAAGTAATTTATGAATGACATGGGGGGATAGTTTTAGGGGATATGAAGACAAGTTGTTGTTATATTAGTTTTCACATTATTATGTAATGTAAACTTTATGAATGTATCTAGTTATTCCAAGGAAACTAAACTAATCGGTCTTTTGAGACATGATCTTTTGTGATCATGCCAATGTTATGTAATAATGCACCATCTCTAGGTAAATGGGGTAGGAGAATTATAGTTGGTATCAGAGGAAGTTTAGCAAAAACCTTGGAGGCTAGATTTAGATAAACTCTGATTAAAGCACATAGCACTAATTAGACATTGAGGATTAGTATAGAAGGACATCCTAGAATTTTGGTATTGTAGAGATTTTGTGAGTTTTCTGAGAAATATATCCCTATCAGGATACGAGAAGGTAGAGGAGTCTCTAGCACAGATGTACCTAGGTGTAAACCCCGAAATCACCGCTTTGATCTAGACTCGAACGGGAACTAGTGCACGACAATGGGCCTTGTTGCACTCTGGGTTACAACAGTCGTGGGGGATATGCTTAGGAGAATTCTATTTTTCTTTACAAACCATTATGAAGGTTTTATGAGTATATACTTCCTAAAATAAAACATTTTTATGAATATGGATTATATCCATAAATAGTTCAATTTATGATAAGTGTTTTACAAGTATGGAATTATTTATTTTGATTCATAAGCTGATCTAGTTTATGCCATTATTTAGAAATGGCGCCTAGTGGATGAAATGGAAAATGTATCAATGCATGCACTCAATGTAGGGATTTCTCCTCTGCATAAGATAATTATAGTGGAGCTGGTGATGCAACTGTTGCTGATCAGCTAATCACCATACTGGGACAACTCACTCAGGTTATGAATAATAACCTTACCCATATGAATCACCCTGATCCGCAGTGTGGATGATCAATGTTAGATCACTTCATGGGGAAAAAACCACCAACGTTAAATGGGATTACAAATCCCTTATTAGTTGTTAAATGTATAAATTCCCTAGAGAAAATATTTCAGGATTTGGGGAGTAGTTAATGGTAAAAAGTTATCATGGTAGTTTACCGCCTCACTAGAGATGCTGATCAATGATGGTCCTTGATTAAAAACACAAAGGATAATGAGGAAGTATCAAATATGTAATGGAGGGAGTTTAATGAAATTTTCATAGAAAAATAATTTCCTCATGACCATTGAGCAGATATGGAATTGAAATTTCTGAGTATGATACAAAAGGAGGATGCGAATGTCACAAAATATGTGGCTAACTTTACAAGGTTAGCAAGGTATGCTGGAGATTTTATA
The DNA here is from genome assembly GCA_963277665.1 of Viscum album. NCBI lineage: Eukaryota > Viridiplantae > Streptophyta > Magnoliopsida > Santalales > Viscaceae > Viscum > Viscum album. The sequence continues at coordinate 1,721,671,201 of OY728130.1, forward strand.
CGTAACCCAATAATTATGATTGATCATTTCTTTGATGGGTTAAAACTGTTTCTTCGTAGAGCATTAGTCTCACAATCCTTCTCGTTGTATGGAGATATTGTCTCATGTTCTCTCAAGATAGAAAAGGAATTCCCTAATTCTTATGACTTTAACGAAAATTAGGAGAAGAAGAGATCTGCTGATCACTCTGGGAATGGAAATAAGGAGAAGAAGGGAAAAGTAGAATATCAATCCTGCAGTAAATGTGGGAAGAAGTACCCCAGTACTTTCTTAGAAGGAATGAGAGTTTATTACAAGTGTGGTGAAAAAGGCCACCAAACTCATGATTGAAAGGGGAAGAAGGAAGCTTCCGATGTCCAATACTACAATTGCAGGGACATGGGACATTTTCCAAATGAATTTTCTAAGCATCAGGGGAACTTACCTTAGAAAATGCCAAGGAATCAAGGCCAAGATTATGTTGTCACTACTGATGAGATAGAAGCTCTGAAAGATAAGGTGGTAGGTAATTTAATGTTTTCCTCAATGCTAGCAAACGCATTATTTGATTCTGGATCATCGCATTATATCATATTTTAACAGTTTCCTAAGAAAATTAGATATTTCCAATTTGATTTAACAAGGGATTTCTCTGTTAAAACTTCTAAGGGAAGTATCATTGCAACAATGTTTTTTGAATCTGTCCACATTAGGGAACATAAATGTTCTTTATCCGCTGATCTAATCGTCATACCTATGATTGAATTTGATATAATCCTTGGTATGGATTGGCTTTCGGACCATGATGAAAAAATTTATTATAAGATGAAGTAGGTTACTATTTTTGATGATGATGATAATGAACACCTTATCTTTAGAGCGGAATCACCACCACCTATTTCTTACCAAGATCCACCCCTAGCAGCACAGCGAAATTCAATTATTGGGGAGGAAGAGAATGAAATGACTATGGGTGAGGAAAGGAATGTTCAAATAGTGGATGTACCTATTGTGAAAGAATATGTAGATGTGTTTATGAATGATTTACCTAGACATCCTCCAGAACGGGAAGTTGAGTTTTCCATTGATTTAATTCATGGATCAAGGCATATATCGAAGACCCCTTATAGAATAGCCACTGTGGAATTAGTTGAACTAGAGAAACAACTAGAGGAATTGAGTTATAAGGTATTTATTCACCCTACTGTTTCTCCATGGAGATCCGCTGTTCTTTAAAAAAAAGAAAGATGGATATATAAGGTTTGGTATCGAATACAAGGAGATCAATGTTATAAGAATAAAGAACAAGTATCCCCTACCTCGCATTGATGATTTATTTGACCAAATGCATGGAGTTCAATACATTTAAAATATTGACCTTCCATCTGGATATCTTCAGTTGTGTGTGATGATGGAAGACTTTCCGAAGATAGCATTTCGAACCACGTACGAGCATTAAGAGTTTACAGTAATGCCTTTTGGATTGACTAATGCACCCTCTGTAATCATGGATCTAATGAATATAGTTTTCAAGGAATATCTCGATGAATTTGTGGTGGTATTTATTGATGATATCTTGGTATACATCAGAAGCTACAAGGATCATGAAAATCACTTGGGAATTATCCTGAAGACTCTGAGAAGACTTGAATTATATGGTAAGTTTAGAAAGTGTGTATTCTGACTTCATGAGATTTCTTTTCTTGGCCATATTGTCTCTCAAGATGGAATCATTATTGATCTGGACCGATGAGTATAACTTAGGTACACAGTTTTATTAGTTTAGCAGGTTATTATCAACATTTCATCCAGAATGTTTTCTAGTTGGCTAACCCATTAACAAAGCTCACACGTAAAGGGGAAAAAAATTTTGGACAAAAGAGTGTGAACAATGTTTCGAAGAAATGAAGATAAAATTATTCAATGATCATATATTGACTCTACCATCGAGGAATGATGGGTTCGTTATTTATAGCAATGCATCAAAGAAAGGAATTGGGTGTGTCCTTATGCAGAATGATAGGGTTATTGCCTATGCATCACGATAGTTGAAAATTCATGAGAAAAACTATCCTAATCATGATCTCATGTTAGCAGCTGTGATCATTGATTTGATGATATGGAGACACTACCTCTATAGTGAAAAATGTGAGATTTATACTGATCACAATAGTTTGAAGTATATTTTATCACAAAAAGAACTCAACATGAGGTAAAGAAGATGGCCTGAATTACTCAAGGATTGTGATTTCATGATACACTACCACTCAAGGAAGGCAAATAAGGTGGTAGATGCTTTGAGCAGAAAAGATCCTGGAGTTTTGAACAATATGAGAATTTAAAGGGATCCAATTTTCATGGATCTAGTGAAGATGGACATGGGAATAACCATGGAAGGCGAAACATCAATTCTTTTTCAAATGGTTGTCAAGCCATCTTTAGTAGAAAGGAATAAGAGTTCTAAGACCGATGATGAAAATTTTCAAAAAAAATATTAAAGTTGTGAATGATGGGAGATTGAGAGGAATTGTGTATGAATAATGAATTTTAAAATTTGGGAAGAGACTTTGTGTTCCCAATATACCTGATCAGAAAAGGGAATTCTTAGATGATGCTCATAGATCCAATTTCTCTATACACTCAGGGAGCACAAAAATGTATTGATATTTGAAGTAACACTTTTGGTGGGACAACATGAAGAGGGAGATTTCGGATTTTGTTTAAAGATGTTTGGTTTATCAACAAGTGAAATCTAGAAAGAAAAATCATGGAAGAGTCATGAAAACTATACCCATACCACAGTGGAAATGGGATAATATCACGATGGAATTTTTCATGGTACTACCAAAGACTCCTAGAAGGAAAGATTCAATATGGGTTATTGTTGAGCTTCTTACCATGTCAGCACATGTTATTTCTATAAGGGAATATTTACCACTCAAAAGCCTATAAAGACTATATATTAAAGAAGTTGTGAGACTTCATTGAGTTCCCATATCAATTGTTTCTGATCATGATCCCCATAATACTTAAAGATTCTATAAAATTATTCAAAAATCCTTGGATATTGAACTTCATTTGAGCACTGCTTACCACCCTAAAACAGATGGACAATCAGAATGGACTATTAAAACCATAGATAAAATTTTGAGATCTTGATCACTTGACTTTCAGGGTATGTGGGATCAATATTTAACCATGGTTTAACTTTCCTATTACAATAGCTTCCATTCGAGTATTAAGATGGCACTATATGAAGCGTTATATGGAAAGAGATGTCGCACACCAACCTATTGGGATGAAGTTGGTGAAATAAATCTTGTAGGCCCATAACTGGTGGAGGAAATAATAGAAAAGGTAAAGGTTATCAAAAACCACATCAAAGCAGCTCAAAGTAGGCAGAAGAGCTATACTGATAACCCATGGTAGGATGTGGAATTTTAGGTAAGAGATCATTTTTTCTTAAAGTTATCTCCATGGAAGGGTGTTATACGTTCCAGTAAGAAGGGTAAATTGGGTCCTAGGTACATTGGACATTTCGAACTTCTAGAACTAATTAGGGATGTAGCTTACCGTTTGGAAATGCCGCCAAGTCTCTACAAATTTCACGATGTGTTCCACGTATCACTATTGAGGAAATATATTCCTGACCCAATGCATGTACTCATTTACGAGGAATTATAACAGGAACCTGATTTGTCTTATTGCAAAGAGCACATCAGGAATCTTGATATGAGAGAACTAGTACGGAGAAACCGGACGACTCGTTTGGTAAAATATTTGTGGATAAACCATAAGATGGAAGAAGAAATGTGGGAACCCAAGGAACATATGATAAAGAACCACATGAGTCGTTTCATGAAGTAGTATTATAGAAATTTTGAGGACGAAATTATTTTAAGGAGGGGAGAATGTAACACCCCAAGCTTCCACGGTACACTTCTCTTTGAATAATACAGTAGTGTGTGTTGTACGCAACTTCAAGTTCTAACACACACCACAACCAATCAAACTAGCCGCTATGAATAGCAATACCAACTTTTTCAAATTATATAAATTTTTTATTTCAAAATGGAATTCATTTTGGGATTCGGAATATCGAAATTATCCTAGGGTGAAATTTTGGTATTTTTCTGAAAACTTTCAATTTTTTATGAATTGTGAAAAAACACTGAGTTATTGTTTAAAACTAAATTTTGATTTAAATAATTATTTATTTTATTTAAATTTAATTAATGTCAAAATGGATAGATAATACACATATAAGTTCAATGTAATTCATTGGAGTTAGTTTAGATTAATTTTAGATATATAAATGTTTTTTGAACTTTTCACCATCTTTTACCCACCTCTTAGGATAATTTGGAAATTCACATAAAACATAATTTTACCGCTTCTGTGAGTGAAATTTCATAAATCCGAGAGACTTGTTAGTATAAAAGAGTAAAATTTGGTTCAATAAAATAAAAATATTTTTTGTTTAATAGTAACTTTTTACTTTTATTTACCACGGTTAAAAGTAAATAGGGTAATTAAGAGTAAAAATGTTATTAATATTACCCTAACACGTGTCCTATTTCTATTGGACAAGTGTATCTAGGCCAAAAACAACCTTAGTAATAAAATATTATCATTTAGGTCCACTTGGATTAGATTATGAGATTTATTATTATTTAATTTAAAGAAGAGTTAAAAGAGTTAAAATCAAAGTTTAATAACTAAAACATTTTTAATATAGAGTTATACATAAGATAAATTCAATTATAAATAATCATTAGAAATATAAAACGATTTCCAACATAATGGTATTTTATTTATAATTTTTATACACTAAATAATTTAATTTATTTATGACACAATGGTGATGTAGTAATTACCTAATTAATGAAATATTAAAATAATTGATATTATAAATATCAAAATAAATGTAATTTGATACTTCTTATGAATTTCACTAATTTTCTAGGTTAATATGACATATTAGGACTATTTATATAAATTTTTTTCTATGTAATAATTCTCTTATGAAATTATCAAAAAACAAAATACCCAATAGTGCCAAAATTGACATAAAATGGTTTTTAAAAAAAATCTATTATTAATCAATATTTTATTCCTAAAAATCTAAGGTTTGGCCAAGTGACTTAAATACTTATAGATGTATCATTAATGGACCACTTGTGGTCTCTTGTAATTTTATCGTATGTTTATTGACTATATAATATAAAAATACAAAGAGAATGGTAAGTGTCAAACTATTTAACTAAGAGTTAAAACTAAATGATAAGTTTAATATAGTGACCCAACCCTGTCAAAAATATTTTGGTTTAAAGGATTTCGACCAATACCCACTTTAACCTATAAATAATACACTTTGGAGCCATTAGAAACCGAATATGAAATTATTATAAAAAAATATTTCAAGCTTTTCCAAAGGTACCCCTCACCCCTCTTATAAAAGGGCACTCCCCCTTCTCTTTATTTCACACCTTCATAGCCTTTGGTCTCGGAAAACCTCTACCCAAATACCCTCTCAAATATCCTCCCTTCATCCTAGAGGCCTTCCTTTTGTCCTAAATCCACACTAAGGAGCCCTATTGATCAAATCAAAATGAAGAACCCGACGAAATGGTAATGTTTTCACCACCCTCTTTCAAGTTCCTTTCGTCTTAAAATTATTCTTTCTTTGTTATTTCCATTATAAAATATTAACAACAATGTTTTATATATACTATTATGTAATTATAAATATCGTACAACAATTTTCATTATTCTATCCATCCTTTGAATGACATGTCTCCATACGTGGGTATGTACGGCTTACCGTCTCTACATCGTGGTGTAATTGTTATTCAATATACTATTATTTGGATGGGTATAATAATTATGTGTAATTCATTTAAATAATAAATATAAAATGATAATGATTCTGTATATATGATATTACATCCAATTATATATTATTTTAATATCAAAATAATGATATTGTTTCTCAAGCGTACGTACGGACTACCATCTCCACGAACACGATGAGATTAATTTCCCATCGTATCCATTCAATACTAATTCTCATTTGATGATTAAGAGTAAAGTTTAAGAAATTTATATCATTCTGTATATGAATAAGATAAAACCTATCAATAACAAACACGGCTTATGTAACAATACATATAAAAGAAAACGAGTAAGTTAACACCCGAAACGACGATAATACTAAAATTTTATTAACAAAGCATTAATAGAAGACCATATATGATATCATAATTATGTATATGGTTCTTGTTTAATTTGATAATAATTTTTATCTATTATACAAGAGGGTAACATACCATCGACTGAGGAAAAGTACAATATAAGGGATTATTTCCCAATCTTTTCATTATCGGATGTTATTTAAACGTAATTATCTATTGGGACCTCTTTATCATCCACATCCATATTCCTTAAAAATGTATTTAAAATCATTATAAATATTTTAAAGACTATGGGATAAAGTCATTTATACCCTTGTTGACTTTTTATAAGATCTTTATAAAGGAATCTTTCTTTCCTATTTCAAACAAGGTCTTTTTTAACCTTTTCGACTGGATTATGGTTAGAATGTCTTTTTTAACTTATATGGCGGGTGCAACTATTTTCCACTGTTATAAAATTGTTAAATATTCCCTTAAAAGATTATATGAAAATTTTCAATGTAAATGTTTTATTTTATATTTATGTGACTTTTAGATGATTTCAAAAAAAGATATATTTCTCTTAAATTTTTTTGATTTCATCTATGTCAACATCCTTTGATGGATTTTAAGATTATTTGAAGTTTATTTATTATGATAAAAAACATCAATATTTTATTGAAGGTTTTGTGTTATGTTTTAATGTGGATGTATTATTTTTATACCATTCATGGTTTTTGGAGAATGTATTGACATTTCCTATGCTAGTTTTAATACGAATGTTTATGTTATGTTTAAACATGTTCATATGAGGAATGAATTGGACTTAATAAGTGATGTGTGGAGCACGCTATAGCTCCTCGATGCATCGTTAGGTCTCATGAGACAAACTAGTGTCTTTGGCACAAGGCCTTGAAAAAATCTTATTTGTAGTCTTGGAACAAGGCATTGACTATGTGGTTATGATAGTCTGGCATCATGCATTCCATCGTTATGAAAGTGGTTATTGATATTTTTAATGTGATTATTAGACTATTAGAATATCTATATGAATAAGTAAATTGAATTATTTCATTTTATCTTATCCACAGTATGTTTATGTTCATGTTTAAAAGCCTTTTGTTTTAGTTATACAGTGCCTTAAATTGTTTTTCTTATTTATGAAATTTCTCGCTATATTTTTATCGTTACTGAGCATCTGACCTCACCTGTTTCGTTGTTTTATTCTTCCCTGGATGTGAAGAAGTAATTTATTAATGACATGCATGGATAATATGAGGGGATATGAAAACAAGATTTTGTTGAAGTAGTTTTCACATTATTATGTAATATAAACTTTATGAATGTATCTAGTTATTCCAAGGCTACTAAACTAATCTATATTTCGGGGCATGATCTTTTTTGATCATTCCAATGTTAAGTAATAGTGCACTGACTATGGGTAGATGGGGTTGAGGAATTACAATATCAATGAATTTTAAAATATTTTACCTTATCATAATATTTTGATGGAAATTATAATTATGAAAATGGTGCTAAAGAAGGAGACCCTTGCACAACCTATTTATTTTTTATTTTAAATTATAGTCTTTCAGCACATACTTATAGTATTTTAAAAGGACCTTTGACTGGATGTTTTAACCCAAACTCAGTTAGACTATTTTATAAAATTCATGTTTTATCATATGTATTGAAATTATATTTGATACATGATTATTTCCCAAAACTATTTGTTTGTGAACACCCATATTACCCATGTTGTACAAGGTGTATTTTGATAAAGTAATAAAATGATTTTGAAGGATATCTAAATAACTTTTTCAACGCATAGACGTTCATCCTATGTGAAAAAGATCAAAATGAAACCATGTGGACACCATGTTGATGTTATGTTGTTCTTTATATCAGGAATAGTTTTATTTTACCATATGGAGGTGAAATAAGAAAAAAGGACAATATATATAAAGCTACATGAACTAAGATGTTGAGGTCTTAATGTGTTTGGATGAAAATTAAATGTATAAGAAAACCTTCGATGTTAAAATATGTTATGGTTATTTTATATTTATTAAAAAGGAAAACCCATAATATGAGTGAAAACATGTCACGTCTAGCAAGGTCGTGGGAATCGAACCCACAAAAGAAGGGCGACAAGGGTACATTGCCTACTACTGGCCCACATGAAGTCCATGGTTAGTATAACATATTCTTTGTAGTTAAATTATTTTATTGATCAAGAATAAGTGGATTTTGGGAACTTATTTTTTTATCCAATGTATATCCTTAATATCGGAAAATGATTTGGTGATTAAATAATAATGGTTGTTTTAGAATATGTTCTCTTTTTTGGGGTACATTATATGCGTAAAGAAAATATAATTCTATGGGATCTCATTTGTGGAGTAATGGATAAAAATTTTATTTTGGAAGAATATATGTATTTATTGTGGACATGTGGTTATTTGGGTTCTTTCTATAAATGATTAAACTATCATAGAGTATATGTGATAAGGTTAATTACACTTTAGTATCAGACTTTAAGAGTTTTCTATGTTATTTGGAGATAAATGTTAAGATTTATCTTTGAAGACTATGTGATTAAATCCTCCTATGTTTTGGGTTACAATATTAGTATGGATTATTTTGATAAATGCTAAGGACAATACATTATTGATTGTTCTTTCTTGAAATTTGGGTTCTTTTTGTTGAATTTTGGTGATTCATAGTAGTATTGATTTTTATAAAGGATTGTCCTTTTTGGGGATTATCGGATCTCGTACTAACCGTTTTTTTGGATAATGTATAAATAAAAGGGAAATATATAGATCTTTTTTTGGGATTATTTAACTCTCATGAAGTTGATTCTAGTGCTTTAGCTATGACCATGTCTTCATGATTACTCTTCATTTAGAGAAAAAATGAGTTTGTGGAAGAAATTTATTAAAATATTAAACTCTACATGAAAGGTTAGAATATTTTCTTATGTAATTAGTTAATCTCGTAAATAAATTTCTCAAATTTATGAAAAGTAACTTAAAACAAATACATTTTTTGTTAACTTTTCTGACTTGGGAATAAAATACCATTTAACACATCACAATTTTGTGATTTTCTGGTGGTTAAATTTCTCTTAAACATGTTTTCTATCACTCTCCATCAGAACTTGATGTTTTTTTCTCCTCCATTTCCATTTTTCATGGAATCCTAGTATTTTTTTCTCAGGTGACGTTTTTACTTATCTTACATTATTTTAATGTGATATTTTTTTTTACTCTTTTTCCAATGTGGGACATTTAATGATGATTCTGAGTCAAATTTTATAATTATAATGATGTAATTCCAAAAATGGGGAAGGCTGTAACATACCAGGTAAATAAATAAAATGAAATTTTTATATTTATTAATACTTATGAACTAAATATAAATTTAATGTTAATGGGACACTTTTTCTGATACCATACTCAACACAAAACCACACATTTCTCTGAAATATTATATTGCACACAATTTTGAGTTATACAAAAAAATAAAATTTTATTATTTTTATTTTAAATGATAGTTAACGCATATCTGTTGTATTGGAAAGAATGAATAGAACTAACTAAAAAATTATTATACATTTCTGTTAAATAAAATTACATTTATCTAATAAATTTTAGAGGCTTAAAATAATAATAAATCCTATTTTAAGCCTGATATACTCTAATATTCTTTAAAAGTAGGTTTTAACACCTTTTGGCGGAGAACAATTTTTAAATATAGAGTTTGTCACATTTATATGTTCCGTTTGATGAAATAAAATTCATCTCTAGAATCAGGAAATCATAATTTACATTGGGTTAAATTTTGGTATTTTTCGGTTAATGTTCATTTTGTAATGAATAGTGAAAAATATTGTATTTCAATTCAAAACTGCCCTTTATTTTAATTTATTTATATAGATAGATTATATTTTTAAATGGTTTTGATGTTTCATTAGATTTTGTTTTTAGAATTTAATCCAATTTTGCTCTTTGGATGTAATTTCATTTTGAAATTGAATATAAACATGTGTCAATCCTTTCATAGTAATTATTTCCTAAAAACAAACTTTTCGTTTTGACAATTGGAATTAATTTTAAATTAGTTTCTGTCACTTATATGTTTTGAATTTTGAAAAATTTATTCCATATTTGTAATTAGGAGTTCCAAATTATGTAAATAGGTAACATTTATTTTTATACATTATGAATATTTACATCAGTAAATATTCTATATACCATGGTAAAAGTGTGAATCTAATAAATAATGGGAAAAATAATATCATGATAATAATAAATTACCCTAACATGTGTCCTAATCATATTGGTTGATACATTCCCGACCATGGGAATCGTTGAATCGATTTTGGGACCCCATGGAGCCACTTAAGAGTGATAATGACACTATATATTATTTAATTAATAGTAATGGAAAAAATTGCATAAACATATATCTTTTAGTAAATCAATTTTTATATGGTGTCATATAAATTATATATTCAACTATAAATATTCATTAGAAATAAAAATATATTTAATACACCATGTAATTTTATTTTAAATTATTATACATCAAATAAATAAAATTATTATTGACACAATAATGGAAGAGTGTTTACATCATTAATGAATGATTTAAATAATCAAGATTAAAAAAAATAAAAAAAAATTCCCAAGACCTTACCCTTTATTATTGGATGATATTAGATCAAAAAATATTCATCTTATATTCTAGTTTAATAAGTATTTGACCTTTAGAAACTGAAATTCATTATATAATAAAATAACATTTTCAAACATTCTTAACAAGCCCCTCCTCCACCTTATAAAAAGCCATCACGACTAACCCATTACGCACACCTATCAAACCCCTTGGATAATCTTCATTCTGCCCAATAAATCTTCCTATTTCCCTCTCATCCACCTAGGATCATTACCTTAGGCATAAGTCACTTCAACAAATCCTTTTAGTTCAATCCAAAGGATGTTACCTGATTTAAATATAATGTATTCTCTTATGTTCTTTTATTTTATTTTACTTCTAAAAACCCATAAACACTTTTTATTCCATTATTTTATTATTAAACAAGTATCCAAAATATAATATTTTTTTGATAAGTATTTTAACTAAACTTACGCACACCTCCATCTAATGGTTAATGAACATATTTTTTCTGTGGACAGTGAACTACTACCTCAAGAAACGATGATTGGTCAATCTTATCATATCACCTCTTATGGGGTCTATTAAAATGGAACTGTATTTACATGTTATATATATTATATTTATATTGTCTCTATACTTCTGTATGTTTCATTTATATCGTACATTTATGGTTTCCATAATGGGTAACCATGATAATTTTTTTTCAGAAAGTACAGACTACCCCCCCCCCCCCCCCGCCCAAGTGATATGACTTGCTCAAACCATACATGTAACGTATAAATGATGGTGTTAATGAACGTATGCAATCAATAGAAAATATTATATTATACTTTAATTATAATAAACCTATGTATCATAATGCTTTAATTTCCTTAAAAATGAAAAAAAATGAAAGTAGTGTTCATGCGTACGTATGGCTTACCATCTTCATGAATGGTGAATTTCATTTATTATGTCCCAATGTTATAGAATATTATAGATACATATATACTGGATATATATGATAAATTTTATACATAAATAATGTATATATTTATGGACATAATGTAGTTTTGAACACATTGACAAATTGTAATTATAAAAACATCATTTTTTAATTCAAATTCTGAACATTGAAAAAATGTATGGTGTATGTACTGACTGTTATTGTATTCTTTGTGTAACATAATATAATTTATGGGTCTTTACATCTTCATTTTATGATCCTTCTTTCATGGACTATATGCTTCGTAATTTACCAAATCGGTAAGGGAACCTTTCACCGTACTATTTTAGTCAGAGACTTATTTTATGTAATGTATTTTATTTTCATTATTATTATATTGGTATATGTTCTTAAATATCCTTATTGATATATTTTTTTTGTCCATGTGGTGATAGACCCTTTTTTCTCTCATCAACTCATTTTATGAATTTTAAAGTGACGTCTTTAGGCTATCAAATTTCTGTAAGAGGACTTCTTAACCCAATTTCAATTAATTGGGTTAAAATTATACTTCTTGATTATTTTGTGGTTTTAATTTGTCTGAATGACCTCATATTATTTTTCACTAAATATTTACTTATATTGGGTGTATTCTTATTTGTCACACATAATTAATTCAATGATTTTTCCTTAATTTAAGGATATGATCATTGCAAGTGACTTTATCTCAATTTACATTCCACTGAGAATTAATTACTGTTATACAAGAATTCACTCTTATATGGTGTATGTAATGAAATATTACATATTATATCATGAATCTATTTATTCTCATGATATTATATTCTTTTATTAATGTTATTCCTCACGTATTTGTATTCAAGAGTCTCTCATTTTGTTAAGAACTCTTTAACTAACAAATATTTTGAAATGTTTTAATGATTTTTTATTCTAAATATTTCACATTAATGTCCATGTTTTAAAAAATGATTTTAATGATATATTTTTACGTAAATTAATGTATTGAAATTTATCTTTTTTTCAAAATCTTCAATGTGGTTAGGGACACTTTAATTCCAAAATCTATTTATTAAATGTTTTAAAAGGATTTGAGATTGGTTTGATATAGCATTGATTATGTCAATATCATGAAATGATATATTGTGATTTCAATGTGGAAATGTTAATTTAAATTAATATTGTTTTATATGTTATGAATATATTATGGTTATTGGGCATTGTTTTCGTATATGAGGTGCTTCCGTGATAATCCTAGGGCGGGTGAGCCCAAGACAGATCTCCAATGCATTGGGTAACATGACAATGGTAAATGTTAAAATTTATTCTAAGATATTTATGGAATATATTGGGATTTGTATTCCCAATGTATCTATCTTTGTTGATGTGAATGCTATAATGTATGTTTGTTATGGATTCCACAGGTTACCTTTAGGATTTATTATTTCTTAGTGTTATTCCTAAATCATATTATTTCATGAGTTATGTTGAAGAGTGCATGCTTTGTATGTATTGATGAACTAATGTTTTCATTCTTTATTTTATAACCCTTACTGATATTTTTATGCTCATACCATGTTTTTGAAAAAATTTTCACAGGGAATTAGGTAGGGTAAGAGAACAGAAGAACTCAAGATGATTTATCTCAAGAAACGAATTATTTTTTACTTTTTAACATTTTGTATTTTATGAAAAAATGGATACAATGTAGATTTTTCTAATTTGAAATTTTTCTAATGTAACGTATAAGTTCTAGAATAATAATCTAAATAAATAAACCTAAAAATATCCTTAATGTGAATTATTAACTTAATTAAATATTATGTAATGTATAAGGTTGTGACCTTATAATTCACTACACATGTTTTGGTATAGAATCTTGTGGTGAACGTTTGGAAACATAATTGGTGCATATAAATGTTAATGGGAGATTGATGAAAGTTAAATGGGTCTATATTAATTTTTAAATCATAAGGGTGCTATGGGGAATGTGAAGAAACACACACCAACTATAGAAATTAAAAATAAAAGGGAATAAAATGAAGATGATTCTTATATAAAGGGGATAATGATGGGATGTGTAATAGCCTAGACCTCTACAGTCCATTAATTTGTAAAAATCTAGAGGTTGAAGTGTTCTAGGAGGTCATGGGGACTAATTTCAACAATTTCCCAAAATTTTCTGTTTTTCAGGTTCTCCAATGGTAGGTTGCTGGTGGTGAGTTTCCATGGTTAGTCAAGATGGTAACATTCAATAGTGAGTTTGAATGGTGATTTGGAATGGGGAGTTGCAATGGTGAGTTAGGACTAGTGAGTCACAATGTTGACTAGCACTAATAGCTCACAATGGTGACTCGCACTGGTGACTCGCTCTAGTAGCTTACAGAATGGTGAGTCAAATCATGGAGTTGCACCTCTACCTCGAATAATGACTCACACCCGTGACTCACCTAATAGTGATTTATTTCTAACAGTATGTTTTTCTTTTTGATTTTTTCTAGTTTCACCACTTTTACATTTACGTTGATGTGAAATGAGTTTTATACCATATTTTAATGGTTTTTGGAGCCATTTCAAATCGTATCCCTCTTCTAAAAACCTGAATCTTCTTTTGACATATAAACAACATGGTCTCAGTCAAGATCCTCCTTTAATGGATTTCAAAAACCATATATCCTATTGATTTAGGATATAGAATTTCAAAAGATAATATCTTCTATTCCCTATGGGCTTCCATTTCGATTGGTGCGAGACACACGACACCTTTCTTCCCTGAGCAGTCATGCATTTGTGATGTATACCTTGGATCATGTTTTCCATGATGTCTTTTCCTTCTGCATATGTACTCCCTACTTTGGAGAAATATGTTAGTGAAAATTGGTTCTTCTAACATCTAGGTTTTCTAACTTCTCTCTAGTTTCTATATAAAGTGTGTTGGTCATATGAATTTCCACTTATGAATATAGAATAATCCCAAATTAATATAGTTAATTTAATTAGATCATGATCAATATGTGTGGATGGAGAAAAGTGATGAATGATCTGAATATTTTTTTTGTTTTTGTTTTGAATTATATAGGCTAAACGCCCCACTAAAAATCATTGTTGTTTTGGATCTCTGTATACACATTGGCTAGTCATTGGAATTGATGATGTTTTTGTTTTCATTGAACAATTTTATGTGAAATTTTCTAACCACATATACTCATATAATAAATGGAAGTCACATGATCATACATTATATGATAACCCTAGAAATTAATAAGTGGAATTAAAGAGTTTTTAACTTGTTAAATCTGATTGTATTTTGTTTGGTTTGTGATGTTTTATGGTTTTTGATCACCGTTATGTGTTGCGGGGTGGTTTGAAATGTTTAATGAAATTTCAGGTTGAGAGATTTATTTTTTATTGAAAGGATGGGTAGTGTTAGGGAAAAGGGCTGTGATCGGGTTGTTCTATGGTTGTGATGGGTTTGTTATAGTTCTGATGATATGTATTGTTAGGTGTGGATATGAGTTATGGGTTTTCTCTATTGAATGTATGGTTTTTCCTTAATGACTTTAATGAATGATGATGGCATGGGTAACACACTCAGGGTTTCTCCATGACTAGCATGTAGAATGATTCATCCCTTGACTGGGGATCATTATGTTACGTCACAAATGGGTGTTAAACAGAGTAAAATGTGAAGTGGGTTAAATTAACATGGTTCATTCACTCTGAGTGAATTTTTCTATGTGTCCTGTTGTGTGTTATTTCAGGTGTTTATGGAATGAAAAAATGAATTTATTAATTAAGAATGAGAATTGGATAAATGATTTGGATGTGGGTATGAAATGAGTGTGTGGCTTGTTGTCTGGTTGTTCATTTGGGGTAGAAGCACATGTAGTTTTGTGAGTTGTAATTTGGTTGAAACCCCATAGGTTGGGATTGAGTGTTTGGTATTATATATGTAATAATTGTATTTTTCCTTGACATTTCTATATGATCCCCATCCTAGTTGAGCACTATGTTCCAAACACCACCATCGTCATGGGGAAGGGTGCCATTCCCAAACATCTTGGTGGGATTATGGATGGATGGCCACCCTCTCTTCCCGTATCCCACTTCTTAGCGATGGTAGCCTAATATTCTTTGTCACAGATGTTTTTTGTGAGGCCTAGGTGTGTGTGGGAATGTTTTTCCTCCCATTGTGTCATCGAGATGAGATGTGTTGTGATTTCCCAAAGGTCTTCAGGATGATATATGTTGTTCTTTCCATGTATTTTTGGGATGTGACATTGTATGTGCCCCAGGTGTTTATGGGTGGGATGAGATGTGGTCTGGGATCTAGGTGTGTGTGGGTGTGATGTGATGTGCATCATTTTACCCCGTGATGGGACTGTCTGTGTGGACCAAGTGTGTGCATACGGGATGTGATTTGATTTGTTTTCCCATGTGATCGGATGAGTTGTGAGGCCCACGTGTGTACGGGTGGGTTGTGACATGGTACTTTTGGAGGAGGTGGGAGTTTGATGACATTTTCTATTAGGTGATAGTGGATAAACCATGTGTAAGTTGTGTGGGGTTCCAAAATAATCTATATTCATGCCATATTACTTGTATTAACTTCTGTTACTTGGTGACTATGACTTGGTGAGGTTGGGATGGCCAGTATACCTTCTTTGCTGGTGTTAGGTTTTGTCGGTTTTCACACACAATCATTAGTATGCTTCTCTCACCTATGCATGAGAAACATTTGTTCTCATACTGAGTATACATGTACTCTCACCCAACATATATAAAACAGTTTTCAAGTTTCCAAAAGGACTTCGTAGACCGTGCCAGATATTACTAGCCTAGATCGTTATAGTTTGTGTATCATTGCTTTGTATTTTTTTAATTTGGAGACTTTTGTGTTTTTTATAGTTGTGTTTTAAACATGCATGTGTCGTGGATTGGGATTTCTTTTATATATGTATCATAGTGTATTTTTGGGATAAAACCTCTTATCTCCCTATCTTTTTACATAAAAGTGAAATTCCATCCATTTTCTAAGACCTATTTACCCTTAGTGTTGGTCACCACCTAATGCATACATGAGGTGGGACATAGGGTTCATTATATCACTTTCTTCATTTTCTTCCCATGAGGTTCATCTTTGGATAGAGGGGGTTGTGACAGAAGTGTATTAGAGCTTATGGTTGAGAGAAAGGATGTAATTTGGGGTTAGGAATAGTGAGGATGGCATGGGTGGGTAGGAAAATAGTGTCAGGTGATCTTATTGTGTGGCCTGGGCAAGGGAATATTGTCTAGGTCATGGTATTTTAGGGCCCCTCATGATCTGATGCAAGAAATCTAGGTCTACAATATAATCTAAGTGAGGATACACCATTTTCATTATAGAGACACTAGGAAATGTACATGCATCATAATTATTTATGTTCTTGTGTGCGTTGGGTAGTTTTTGTCGATTTTGACATGGATAAAAAAATGAGTTAAATTAGTTAAAATTAATCTTAAGTAAAAGTACATCCTACTTGAGATTAGGAATTCCTTGTTTATATTTCTCATCTATGTTACTCGGTCACCGTTTTCATGTGGTTTAGGTAGTTGAGGATCACTAGGCACATCTGATTGATCAGAGGAGGGTCGATCCAATGGAGGAGGATGACAAATTTTAGAGATTGTTACAGTATTTCCAACAACATTATGTGGGTAAGTATGATGGTATCTTTTCATACATGGATATATAGAGATATATCTACGAACTTGATATCACCTTCAGTATGATCTAGTCTCCGACAAAGAATTTGGTTTCATTAGTGGTGAGCTAGATGTTAGGATCTGGGTGTCGGTGGTGCAAACTATACGTGGGGGAGAAGAAGGAGGTTGATGTTCTGTGGTTCGATTTAGAGAATCAATTCTAAGCATAATTTCTTTCATGGACCACGAAGTGTGAGGAGAAGAAGGATTTACTCTCCCTCCAATATGGGATTATATCTGTATGGGAGGTGGTGATCAAGATCAATGATATCCTTCATTTATATCCAAATATATTTAGATATTAGGAGTCTCATGTGAGACGCCTAAAGGAGGCACTTCATCTTTCTATCTAGTATGAGGTTTTTCCATTTAAATTTTACATGTACTTGGATGTTTCGAAGAAGGTTCAAGTGACTGATCAGATGTACCTGTGAGGATCTCTACTGTGAGAGTGGATCCAATAGGGTTCTTTGAGCAGCAGGGTTACCAGAAGTTGGTCTCATGTGCTAGGGTCATCGAGTTTTTGACTAGAGGGAAGTCAACCCCAGTAGTTTTCATTTCGACCCTCAGGTCCTCATTACTTTCTCGTGAACTTGGGATCAAGCTCTTTACTTTTGGGAATCCATGACCATATTTAAATTCAATTCCAAGTTCCTACTCAAGATCAATTTGGTGGAGTAGGACATGTCCAAAGAGATCCTCACCAGCAGTTTCTAGCTAGGTTGATTCAGCAGTAGGGACAACATACACATTCTCTATCGAGGGGAGATGGAGTAGTTAGAAGCTGACCTTAGGGTGCACTCCAGGGTTCTCTAACAGGGTTTGGGTGTAGATGTGATTATTATAAGAGGGGATGAGGAACTGAGTGTGTTCAATATCATGCCACAGAAATTGTAGTTCCAACAAGGTCAGAGATCATCATATGTATGATCAGTTTGTTTATTACCCTTTCTTGAACATTATTTGATTTAGATTCATCACACTCCTTTATTTCATCATTTTTAGACCATTATTTTGAACTATATTGTGACTGGATCCATGTTCGTCTAGTGTTTAGTATGCCAATTAGAGGCCAGACTAGCTTGTTTGATGTGTTCTAAGGATATAGACTGATGATCGGGATGCATCTTTCATGTGGGGATCTCTTTTTTACTATAGATGAAACTATACAATTTATTTCTCACTATCCACTAGTTGTATTCTATTCATGCTGTTATTGAATTTTTTTGGAGTAGAGTTATGTTTTTAGATATGTATGGTCAGCACATGTATTTAATTGGTGATCGGATTTGTTAGGTAAGCAGTCAGAATATAGAGCCTCATTTTTATTTATTGTCTAGGAAATCAGTGGAATTAGTATATATTGTGTGGTGGAGGTTAATAGAGTTTTTGGAGAGTTCTGGGATGTTTTTAATGATGATGTTGTGACTCTACCCCATCAACATAATGTTATGTTTGTATAGACATATATCTTTGTGCTGGTCTAATTTCATTGGCTCCTTATCAGATGGATCCTTCTGAGATGTGGTAATTGAGGATTCTGATAGATGATCTGATGAAGAATAGATTTATCCAGCTTAGTGTTTCACCATGGTGTACTCTAGTGCTATTTATAAAGATGTTGGATGGTGGTATGAGGTTATTTATAAAATACAAGAGGCTAAATCAGGTGACATCCGTGAACCATTACAATATCCCAAGGATAGGTTATCATTTCGAACAGTTGATAGGTGAATGTTGGTTTTCAAAAATTGATATGTGGTCTGGATATCACCAGTTGAGGGTGAAAGGGTGAGTATCTGTAATACTACTTTCAGATTTAGGTATGTGCATTTTGTGTTCACAGTCATGTATTTCGGTGTTAATAATGAACCATCCAAATTCATGGGAATCATGAACATTGTATTCCGTTAGTTTTTGTATCAATTCTTCATTATATTCATTAATGATATATTCATCTACTCAAAGGTAGAGGAGGATCATGTTTAGTATCTTAGGACCATCTTAAAGGTTCTTTAAAGCCACCATCTCTACAAAATTTTGTCCATATGTATGATATGTACATAATATTTTTGTTTCCCTGAACGTGTGGTGTCACATTAGGGTGTGTAAGTCAACCCATTAATGGTTTGAGCATTTTTTTCCTGGTCATCACCCTAGAATGTGGCATAATTTCATCATTCTCTTGGTCGTATATGCTATTATCGTAGGTTTTTACTCAATTTCCCTAAATTTATAGCTCTATTGAAATCCTTGACAAGGATGGATCAATATTTTGTTTAGGGGATGTTAGTATTAGTTAAAGTTTATTTATATGATGTGGAATTTGGGTAGTTCTCTAGTGCTATGGTTTTCTGAAGATGGATTGATGTTTGAGGGGTTTTTTGATGCTTCCCATTTTGGATGGGTATGTGTCAAGATGAAATAATAGGTAGTGATCTTTTATGGTTCATGGTAGTTATTCCCCCTTGAACATAACTACGACCCACATGATCTGGAGCTAACAGATGTCGTGCTTTCAATGAAGTTGGGGTATAATTACCTCACTGTGATGCACTTTGTGGTATTCATGGATTATAAGAGCTGGGAATATCTTTTCCATGTGATTTTTGAACATGTTATAGTGAAGGTGGTTGCAGTTTCTTCAGGAATATGATTTTGAGATCTCTGAAAACTCAAGAAAGGGGAATGTTTTGGCAGATGGTTTGAGTAGTAAGCCACATAAGGAGGCTCTTTGTGAGACATTAGATGCCTATAATGAAAAAGATGAGATGGAAACCATTCACATGGAAGTATGGGTGGAGAGTGGTTATGGTTGGTTGTTCCCGATGACAGTACAGTCCTCTCTGATGTAGTAGGTGGGGAAGTCTAAATGGGTAGAATCTGAGGAAGAGAAGATGTTTGGTCATGTTAGTCATGTTGATGCTATAGAGGAATTGTCAGAGGTTTGTCAGAATTAGATGTTGTTCCAATGAAGGTTTTTTTATCCTATAGAGATGCATGTGGAATTCTTTCATAAGTTTAATAACTCACCATTAAAGATACACCCATGAATTTATAAGATGCATCATGGCTTGATGATTCATTTTGGGTGGCTTAGGATGAAATAGGAAGTGGCATAGTTTGTGGCTATGTGCTTCCTGTGGAAGAAAATTAAGGCTGAGGACCATGTTCCTAGTGGTTTGTTGCAGCCCATGTATGTAACTAAGTGGAAGTGGGATGAAATATTAGTTTTTTTCATCATAGAATTACCTAGAGCTCTGGGACACTATGA
This sequence comes from Viscum album, assembly GCA_963277665.1. Taxonomy (NCBI): domain Eukaryota; kingdom Viridiplantae; phylum Streptophyta; class Magnoliopsida; order Santalales; family Viscaceae; genus Viscum; species Viscum album. The sequence continues at coordinate 1,721,692,001 of OY728130.1, forward strand.
TTATATATAGGTAGTAGTGGATTCTTCTCAAAAAATCGGCTCACTTATTTGTGACCATGGAGTCGAGTGTAGTGGATGTCTTAGCCAAGATGTATGTGGAAGAACTGGTTTGGTTTCACAGAGTTTTGATATCCATTGTCATGGATCTGGATACATGTTTTACCTCTTGAGTATACATGGGTTTGCAGAAAGATTTTGGAATTAAGCTACACCTGTTATGGGCCTTCCACCCTTTTACATAAGAGAAGTGTAATGGATTATCCATAAGCTAGAGGATATGTTGTGAGAAGGCATCTTGAACTTTGGTGGAACTTGGGTATGACACATTCCCATGGAATATTTTCCTTTAAAAAATAACTATAACTCATCCTTTGGCATGGATCTGTTTGAAGCGTTTTATAGAAGACAATGTTGTTCACCTTTTTTCCAGAAAGTGTTTGGTGGGAGAGCTATTTTTTTCCCTCAGGTAGTGCAGAGCATGACAGAGAAGTTTCATCTCGATTGTGTGAGGATAAAAGTAGGAAGTACTGGAAAAATTATTATGTAAATCGCAGGAGGAGGTCTTTGTAGTTTGATGTTTGGGACCACGTTTTCTTGAAGGATTCTCATTGATGTGGGTAGTGTAGGTTTGTCCAGGGGAGTAAGAATTCTCCTTGGTTTGTCAAACCCTTCAATGTAATGGGGTGAGTTAGCTAGGTGGCATACCAGTTGTTGATTCAACTGGAGATGGATAGTTTCCATGATGTCATTCGCATTTCTCAAACATATGATATCTCTATAATGACCACTATGTCATTGAATGAGGAGATTTGGATATTGATGATGATGCGACATATGTGGTGACACCAGTAGAGATCCAAGATCTTCAAGATAGGGTGTTTCATGGGTGGACTATCCAATTGGTTTGTGTGTTGTGGAGGCATGGTGACCTGGAGAAGAGTACATGTGAATTAAAAATGCATTTTCATGCCCAGTACCTACATTTGTTTTATGGTTCATAATTATTCTGTCATTCCTTGTGATGTTATGATTGAAAATGTTTTATTAAATAAATTATTTTCCCCTTGGGTAGATATGTGTGTGGTAGTACATGTGATGATATCCTGACATATGAAAATGGTAGGACTAGATTCCTAATCAAGACGCATTAACAGCAATGAAAATAAACCTATGTTGGGGAGTCAGTGTCACCCAGAAAGGATAGTATCTTGACATTGAAAACAGAATTCCCTAATTTTTATGTTCGGGGTGTCATGGTTGTTATGCCTGGGTGGTGTGTCTTGTGTTTGGTGGGGATTTCATATATTGGAGGGGGTGTTCATGTATGTCTAGGTCTCACTCCATATTTAAAGAAACTTATAGTGGTATATCGTTGAACATTATAGTCGGAATCAGTGATTCATGCATTGTGAGATCATTGGGTGGTATCTCATGGGGGGGGGGGTTGTTCGGAACCCTTTTTTCCTTCTAGTTTTGTTTTGGAATTATTAGGTGTCATACTAGTTTGAAACATATCTAATGTAATTTCCTAGGCCACTCTAGTCCATTACATTGTGAAAATATGGTGGATGGATTGTTATGGGAGGTCACAATGACTTATTTAAACACTTTGCAAAATATAATGTTCTTCATGTTCTCTAATGGTAGTTCACTGATGGTGATTCATGAGAGTGATTCAAAAAAGTGAGTTGAGATAGTGAGTCGTGAAGATATCTCAAAACGGTGAGTAAAAATGGTATGACAAAATAGTTAGTTAGGACCGGTGAGTCGCAATGGTGATTTGCACTAGTAGCTCTCAATAGTGACTCTCACTGTTGATGGACAGTGGTAGCTCCCTGAATGGTCAGTTGCAGTGGCAACATTCACCAGCAGCTCAAATGGTGACTCACACCAGTGACACCCATACGTGACTCATAATGGTGATTCACACCGGTAAATCACCTAATAATGAGTAATTTCCAACAGTTTTCTTTTATTTTCTAGGTTTTCCAGTTTCTACCATTTTACCTTTTCTTCGATGCGAAATGAGTTCAATAAAATATTTTAATGGTTTTTAGCAGTTTTGAATCATATATATCTTATAAAAACCTAAATCTTCCTTTTACATCCTAAAAGAGTGTCCTTGGGTATGATCCACCTTTAAGTGATTATAATAAACATTTCACATGCTGATTTAGGATTTTTATTTTCTAAATATGAGGTCTTCAATTCCATGTTTTCATACATTTATATTGGTTCGAGATTCCCAAAACCTTTCTCCCATAAGTTGTAATGCATTTTTGTTTTATCCTTTGGGTCTCATTTTCCTTGTAGGATTTTCTTACTGCATGAGCACCCCCTTTATTACCACAATAATGAAGAATTGATCATTTCTTCTTCCCATGTGGTTTTCCATCACCTATATAATATTTTATCATGAACGATGGGTTATGAATGTATCCCTTAAGAATATTGTGTAAAAAACATTAATAAAGATAATTAAATTAGGTCAAGATCAATATTTAGGGATAGTAATAATGTTATATACGATCTGTTTGTTATTTGTTTTTGGTTGTTGTTGTGAATTATATTGGTTAAGAGCCCCCCTGAATGTCAGGTTTATCAGGGTTCTTTCTATAAACATGGGATTTTCTATGGAGTGGAGGATGTTTTCTTCATTGAACAATTATATATGAAATTCTCTAACCACATACACCCAAATAATAAATGAATACCCCAAGATCATACCTTCTATGATAAGCATGTAAGTTAACAAGTGGAATTAAACGACATATGAATATTTAAATTTGAATATGTGTTGTTGTCGTTTTTTTGTGGTTTTATGGATTTTATCACCATTATGTGTTGTGGGGTTGTTTGGAAGGGGTAATGGAATCTCTAGTTGAGATATTGTTTGATTATGGAATTGATGCGAATTGTTGTGAAGTGGGGATATGATCAGGTTGTGATATGGTTGGGATTAGGGTGTTTTAGTTCGACTGAGATGTGTTATTGAGTGTAGCTATGATTCTGTTGTTTTCTATGTGTGTATTTCATTTTCAGAATTATGACTTTGAAATTGATGATGATAGTGTTTTGAAGGGGTAATTCAGCCGTGATTTCTCTATTAGTGGCATGCATAGAGCTTCACCCTGTGTCTTGAGATCCGTATGGTATATCATGAATAAGTGTTAAACAAAGAGAAATCTGAAGTGGGTTACTTTACAATGGTTCTATTACTCAGTGTAAATTTTTTTCTGTGGGTTATTGTGTTCTGTGACTTGTAGTTTTATAAGTGGTGATGGAATGAAAAAATGATTTATTTAATAATTAATGAGAATTGGAAAAATGAATTGGATACGGGTATAGATTTGTTTTTTGGATTCTTTTACGGTTGTTCATTTAGAGGTAGTATTAAAGCTGATTTTGTGAGTTTTATTTTGGTTGAAAACCCATAGGATGGTCTTGAGTGTTTAGTATCATATATGTATTACTTGTATTTGTCCTTTTGATTTCTATATGCACCCCACCCTAGTTGAGAACCATGTGTCAAACACCCCCATATTCAAGAGGAATGGTGTATTTCCCAAACATTCTAATGGGAGGATGCATGGATGGACACTTGATGTTCCCTCTCCCTCTTCCAGGTGACGGAAGACCAATATTCTTCCAGATGGATGTGGTTTATGAGGCCCAGTTATGTGTCGGTGAGTTGTTCTTTCCTAAGTATTTTTAGGATGAGATGAGTTTTGAATTCTCAGGTTTCTTCAAGATGATATGTGTTTTTATTTCCCAAGAGTTTTTGGGAAGTGACATGTTATTTGGCCTTGGTTTATGTGGGAGGAATGAGATGCGGTATGGGACCTAGGTGTGTGCAGGTGAGATGTGTTGTGCTTCGTTTTAACAGGTGATGGAAATAGCTGTGAGGCCATGGTGTGTGTGAATAAGATGTGATGTTCATAATTTTCTGATGTGTCTGTGGGAATTTTGTGACATGGTACTTTTGGAAGATGTGGTGACACGAGCATGCTTTCCATTAGAAAATACCAGCTTAACCAATGTAAAATGGTGTGGGGTACCTAAATCATCATTGTTAATATTATATTACATTACATGACTTGTGTTACGTGGTGAGTATGTGTAACACCCCCAGTTTGAGGTATGTGGCCTTTGTTTATGAATTTTTATGTGATTAAAGTGCATGGTATGTGTTGGGAATAGGTTGTGAGAGTTTGGAATTGTTTTGGATATGTTTGGAGGCTTTTTTAGAGGAGCACGGTATGAGCACGGTTAAGGGAAACCATGCAGGTTCTCTAGGAAACCATGCAAGGGAGACAATATATTTCGCAGGGACTACGCACGGTTATTCAAACCATGTGAGGAAACTGTGTGGTCCCTTGCTCTTGAGGCAGTAGCGTGCGCACGATTAACATGTGGCTTCTCAAACCGTGTGGGCTAACCGTATGGCCACTTAAAGAATAGTGTTTAAGTTCCGGGAACCCTTGGGCTAGCCTCATTCCACTCTAAACTTCCTCCCACTCGAGGCTCACTCCATATTTTCGGCTCTCTAGGGCTTGAGGGACTCTCTCACTCGTTTTGGATGAAAATAGAAGGGTTTTCTAAGTGGTTTAAAGGTGATCTCTCTTGGGTATGTCTTATCTCATGGTTCCTTTTTGGTTTTCTGTAGATCATTTCTTCTCCCTGCATTGGTTTTGTAGATCTGCACTTTTTTTTGTAGGTCTATTGTTTTGGTTTCCTTGGATGAAGATTTTAAGTCTTTTTATGATTAGGGAAGGGGATCTCGAGGGGTTTGGGTGGTGCATTCGCCGGATTTGATGTGTGGGTGCTTGTGGGTCGATTTCTTAGGATACCTAAAGGTAGGTGGTTTGTCTCTCGACTCCACTTGGTTAGAAGTAGCGGTTCATCGATTAAATTAATTTTTGTGCTGAAAATTAATTGTTAATTGTTACTCAAAATTGGTTTGAAATCTATTTGGAAATTTTTGGGTTAAAAGGGGTTTTATAGTGAAATGCTTTTTGGTTGTGGTTTTAATTTGGAGATTATAAAATGGCATGCTATGGTTGATTTGTGAAAATGATTGTTGGAAAAGGGTTTTCAATAAAGTGGTTGTTTTATTAAAATGAGGTTTGGCATGGAAAATTGTTTTCAATAAATGGGTGATTTATTTAAGTGGATTGATATGCAATGGAATTGGTTGATTTCATGTTGTTGTGACCATGGTGGATTAAATGCTTGGTTGAGATTAATTTGAATGTTGTGTGGATGTGGAGAGAAGTACCACCATAAAAATTGGATGGATAGTGGACGGAAGGGCCACCATCAAGGATAAGTGGACGAAAAGTACCACAAGGTGTGAATGGGTGAACGGGTTTGACGAAAGCTCCACCATTTTGATTGTTGGTGTGTAAGGGTGAACGGGTTGGACGGATGCTCCTTCGTTTTGGATGTTTTTTTGTGCACTGGTTTGCATGTTGGAAATTGATATGCTAATGTGTGAACGATGAAATGTCTTGTGGCATGTTTGGCTGGGTTTCCCTTGGTATCTTGGTTTGGGTGTGATGGCTTGGTAAGGACATATTTCGATTATGGAAATGGTTGTACTCATTATTATTTGATATATATTTTTTTATATAAATGTGATAATGGTTTTATACTAGTAGAGTGTGTAGGGAAGTCATTTGGGGATATTTTACCGAGTGTTAGTACTCACCCCCTTTTTTGGAATGTTGGTGTCTTTGAAGATGTTGTGTACCGTGATGTGGGAAAAGGTAAGGCATCCCCCTACTATAGTGGTGCATCGTGATGTCTTGGTGGAGCTTGGGGCTTGGAGATTGGTGTAGATCTGTGGGGGTTTCATGGCTCGTAGAATTGGTTGTTCATTTCCTCTTGTACTCTGATGTGGTGTAGACATGTCGGGTTGTCTTGTTTTTGTGTTTTATTACGGTACAACTTGGTTGCCTTTTGGGAATGCATGGTTAAATGATTTATTGGCATTAATCATATAGTGGTGGTTAACGGACGGTTTAGTTTGTTTTGTCTTATGGGAAATCATTACCCAATTTGATTTTGGATCCATCGACATTTATTTCCAGCCTTTGGCATCTTGGGAAAATCACTTAAGGAATATTATCCCTCACGGACTCCTCAAGACAAAGAGGTAGGGGTGGGGTGTTACAGGTGGTATCAGCTTGTTCGGTATTTTGGAGTTGATTCTCGGATTTGTAGTGGACATTTGTGGTGGTATATTCCTTGAGCCGGGATGGTAGTAAGGCGTAGGCTTGTCTTAACATGGAATTTATAGCATAAAAGGAGTATCTAACCCTTTTTTCTGAAATTCAAGTTACCTTGGAGTTGGGTACATAAGTGTTTTGGAGACACTTATAGGCATTTTAAATCTCATTGTCGTTGGTGAAGCCAATGAGATATGCATGGAATATATGGTAGAAATGAATTCCCTCTAGGATGCATATTTCATTGGGGTATAATGAATTATGGGCTGAATTCAGAAATAGTTTTTCAAATGTGTGAAATTTTAATGTGAATAAATATGGTATTTTGAAAATGGTTTGGTTTTCAAAAATGGTGAAACATGGACAATGTGAGAAATGTGAACTTGTGGAAAACCTTGTGTGATTTTGTTGTGTAATGTGATTTGAAATGGGATTTCATGATGTCTACAGAAGTGAGACTCATGGTTGTTTGTTTCCTATTTGTAGAAATGGCACTGGGTAGGCATCGTAGAGACCAACCAGAGGATGCTGAGAATGTGGTATCACCTGAACCTCAGGTGAACAAGAAGCTTGTGCAAAGCATATTTCAAGATTTCCTAGCTGTGGAAGCTAGAAATAAAATGGATGAACCATGGAATGTGGATCATGTGGTTGAGTTTCAGAATTAGAATCCACACATCTTCAGGGGTGATTCAGAGCTGGAGAGGGAAGAAGAATGGTTTAATAGAATGAACAAGATCTTCGATTTCTTGGGAACACCTGTAGAGTTAAAAGTGATGTTGGCCACGTATATGTTGGATGATAATGCCCTTCAGTGGTGGGAGTTGGTAGTCCATGCGGGGACGGACCAGGGTATGATGTGGGATGTCTTTGAAGAGTTCTTTAATAAAACATTCTACCTACATACATTCAGAATCTCGTGTACGGATGATTTGTTGGGGAATAGTGGGAACGCTAATGCTGGGTTCAGGATGAGGAGGGACACTTATTCCCAAGGTGGGACTATGACATATATATCTGATGGAAGGGTTGATAAATCTTCCTCCGAATCCCTAGAGCAAGCCAGGATGTTTTCAGTGTGGTTTAGTGAGCCACAAAAATCGATATTGTACGACACAACCTCGACCATGTCATAATTCTAAGAAGATGGGGCATCTGCAACATTATTTTAGGAATGATACGAGGTCAGTTGTGCGTGATACTTCTCAGGGATCGCAGATGTCGTATGCTTCAATGAAACGGGGTAGTAACATACCCCTCTGCAGGAGGGTAATGTGGGTCATAGTGATTCTTTTAATACCACAACTCCTCAGCACGAAAATATAGAGCAGAGTGTGGCAAGAAAACATGTGTTTGAAGCTTATCAGGTTGTGGTGGATGATCAGTCGGGCCCATCCACGGTGCGAGATTCTATTCTTTTAAATTCTACCTTGATGAAAGTGTTGTTTGATACGGGTGCTTCACACACTTTTATTACAACACGTGTGGTTGCTTTTCAAGATTTAAGGGTAGAAATGATTCCCTCGGTTTTGGATCTTCGAACTCCTCTTGGTCGAATAGAGTTTTGAGCCTTCCTGTGTAGTGCATGTTGTATCACTGTGGTCGAGGTGGAGCTAGTGTGGAATTTCTCAAAGCTTGAGATGTATGGGTATGATGTAATCCTTGGAATGGATTGGTTGGTGGAATTTAGGACCCACATTGATTGTGATGCACGAACAATGGATTTTACGACACATGGTGGTGTTAGACATCTCTATAGAGGAGAGATACATGAAAGGTAGGGTGTAATAGGTTTGTTGGCACCAGATCTAGTTACTTTATCATATTAGTTGGTGGTATTATCATTGGAATTGGTAGAGTGTGTTGAGTAAAGCTTTCTTCCTGTAGTGTTAGACCAGTTAGTGGATGTTTACCTGAAAAAATCTCTGGGTTACCTCCCGTAGGAGAAGTGGATTTTACGATTGATCTCTTTCTGGGGACTTGAACTGTCTCACTTATATCTTATCGTATGGCACCAGCTGAATTGCAGGAATTTAATGTCTAGTTGGAAGAGTTATAAAACAAAGGGTTTACCCACCCTAGCACTTCTTCATGGGTAGCGCCGGTGTTGTTTGTGAAAAAGGTGGATGGAACTTTGATACTCGGTGTCGATTATCGTAGACTTAACCAAGTTACAATAAAGAAAAGATATTTACTTCCATGAATTTATGATTTTTTAGACCAGCTGAGGGGATCCCAATGGTTCTCTAAGATCGAACTGAGGTCGGGATATCATAAATTGCGGGTGAGGAAGGAAGATATTCCAAAAACAACTTTCAGAAGTAGATATGGCCATTATGAATATGTGTTTATGCCCTTTGGTCTAACAAATTATCTAGCGGTGTTCATGGAATTGATTAATCATGTATTTAAGAGATATCTGCATTCATTTGTGGTGGTGTCTGTAGATGATATTTTGGTGTATTCAAAGACAAGGGTAGAACATGAGTAGCAGTTGAAGATAGTGTTGTAGATCTTTATGGATCATCGGCTATATACCAAATTGTCATACTATGATTTTTTATACAAGAAGTTTGTTTTCTTGGCCATTTTATTTCTGAAAGGGGTGTTTCAGTGGACCCTGAAAAGATAGAGGCTTTTATCTCACCGAAATCGCCAAATAAAGTGTTTGAGATACATTGTTTCCTTTGTATAGCTGGGTATTATTGTTGATTTGTTCGTAATTTTTCATGTTTAGATTTTCCGATGAGAGCTTTGACAAGGGAGAATGTTTCATTCTAGTGGAATGAACAGTGTCAGTAGTGTTTCAAAGAGCTAAAGGGTCTCCTTACATCAACACCAATCTTGTTTTTTCCAGAACCAGGAAAATGGTATGTGGTGTATTGAGATGCATTTGGATCAGGTTTGGTGTGTGTTCTCATGCAAGGGAATCATGCGGTTGAATATGGCTCACGAAAGTTGAGTGTGCATGAGAAAAACTACCCAACTCATGATTTGTAGTTGACAGCAGTGGTCCATTCTTTGAAAGTGCGGCGTCATTATCTCTTTCAAGAGAAATTCACGGTATATACAGATCATAAGAGCTTGAAGAATAATTTCTCACAAAGGTATTTGAACTTGTGGTGAAGGAGATGGATGAAAAATCTCAAAAAGTTTAATTTTTTCTTAAAGTACAAACCAGGTAATGGAAATTTGGTGGTAGATGCATTAATTATAAAATCATATTCTTAGATAGTGAAACATGCATCAGACTAGTGGTCGTTGATGTCGGTTATAGCTGATATGCAGTTGGAATGTGAGGACCAGGGTGATAGAGTGGTCTTCTTTCCGATTTTGTTGATTCATAACTTGGGTGTCCTGGTTATAGAGGCATAGATTTCTAATTATGAGTCTCTGACCATGGGGTTGAGACTCAATGGTGGGGAGACCATTGAGGGTTGGAATCAAAATGAAGATTCAATTTTGTGTTTTCGGAATCAGATGGTTCTACCAGTTGCGTGTCAGGAGGATCTACTCAGGGCGCATCATCATTCCAGGCGGGTTGTTCAGCCTAGAATTTAAAAAATGTATAAAGTGTTAAAAGCACAGTTCTGGTGGGTTGGTATGAAAGGAAGTGTGGCTGAGTTTATTTCAATATGCATGGCTTTTTAGTAGGTCAAGGAAGAACATCAGAGGCTAGAAAGAGTGTTTCAGTCATTACCAATCCCTGTTTGGAAGTGGGAGAAAATAGCGATGGATTCTGTTACAGATCTCCCAATAACTTTCAGAAATCATGATGCCATTTGGGTGATAGTTGATTGGTGAATGAAGTTGGCCCATTTCATCCATATTACTTAGTCTCATATAGTGGAGGATCTATCCAAAATATATATCCGGGAGGTGGTAAAGAGGCATGGTGTTTTAGTTTCGATCGTATCTGATATTGATCCGAGTTTTACATATCATTTCTGGAAATCATAACAGTAAGCCCTTGGAACTAAGTTGACCATGAGTACGGCGTATCACCCTCTGACATATGGTCAATCAAAGAGGATGACTTAAACTCTGTAGGATATTTTTTGGGCTTGTGTCATGGATTTTGGTGGCTCGTTAGAGGAGAAATTTTCGTTGGTTATGTTTTTTTACAATAAGCGTTATCTGGAATCCACACATATGGCTCTATTTGAAGCGTTGTATAGGAGGTTGTGTCTTTATCCACTATGATGGGTGGAAACGGGTGAGTCCCCGATGGTTGGACCGAGCCATGTCCAAGAGACTACAGAGAAGATCAATTTCATCAAAATTATAATGGAGATGGCTCATAGCCTTTATAAATCATATGTGGATCATCTTCAATGGCCATTGTCATTTGAGGTAGGTTATCATGTTTTCTTGATGATCTCTCCTACGTTGGGACATCATCGGTTTTGGAAGTATTGAAAGTTATTTCCGAGGTATATTAGGCCTTTCTAGATTCTTGAGTGGGTTGGTGTGGTGGCTTATCATTTGTCTTTTCCACCGAGGTTTAGTGAGGTGCATAATGTGTTTCATGTGTTGCACTTGAAAAAGTATCAGCCGGATTGTGACCATGTGATTCGATGGATTCATGATGATCTACAATCGGATGCTTCATTGGTGCATGTGCCAGTGTGGGTTGTGGATAAGAAAGATATATGTCTTGCATGCTAAAAGCATCGATTTAGTTCGCATTTTCTGTCAACGTGGTCATATTCAAGGGGAGACTTGGGAGCGGGAGAAAGAGATGATCGAGTAGTGGCCTGAGCTCTTCTGGCAAAGGGCGGGTTCACTACATTATGAGGACAAAAAGTCCAATAGTGTGGAGAATGTAGTACACCTGGTTGGAGGTATGTGGATTTTTATACATTTATCTGTTTTTAATGTTTATGGGATGAGTTGGGAAGAGGTCGGGAGAGTTTGGAATGGTTTTGGATAAGTTTGAAGGATTTTCTAGGGGATCATGGTTTGAGTAAGGTTAAGGGAAACTGTGCGGGTTCTCCAATAAACCGTGCATGGGAGACGGTAGGCTTCGCACGACCTGCGCACGGTATCCCAAACCTTGCGAGGAAACTGTGCGGACCCTTGCTCTCTATGCACTAGCGTGCACACGATTAGTGCACAGTTTTTCAAACCGTGCGGGCTAATTGTGTGGTTACATAAAGAATAGGGTTTTATTTTCAGGGTCCATAAATCATACCTCATTCCTCTCAATACATCCTCCCACTCGATCCTCACTCAGTATTTTAGGCTCTCAAGGGTTGGAGGGACTCTCCCACTCGTTTTGGATGAAAAACGATGGGTTTTCAAGGTGGGTTGAAGGCGATTTCTCCCAGGCATGTCTTCTCTTATGGTTCCTTTTAGGATTTCTCTAAATCTGTTCTTCTCCGTTCTTTTGTTTTCTTGATCTACACTTTTTTTTGTGTTGATCTAGGGTTGTGGTTTCCTTGGATGATGATTTTAAGGCTTCTGATTGTTAGGTAAGGGGATATAGAGAGGTTTTTGTGGTGCGTTCGCAAGATTTGAGGTGCAGGTACTTGTGGGTCGATTTCTTAGGAACCCTAAAGGTAGTCAGATTCTCTCTCGACTCCACTTGGTTAGAATTAGTGGTTCTGTGTAACAATTAATTGTTGTGCTGAAAATAAATGGTGAATTGTTATGCGAAATTAGTTGGAAATCCATTTGGGTATTTTTGGGGTAAATGGGGTTTTATGGTGAAATGATTTTTGGTTGTGGATTTTAAAATGGGATGCTATTTGTTGATTTGTGAAAATGATTGATGGAAAAGGGTTTTCAATAAAGTTGTTGTTTTATTGAAATTTGGTTTGGCATGGAAAATTATTTTTAATAAATGGGTGATTTATTGAAGTGGATTGATATGCAATGGAATTGGTTGGTTGCATGTTGTTGTGAACATGGTGGGTTATATGCTTGGTTGTGATTGATTGGAATGTTGAGTGGAAGTGGCGAGAAGTTCTATTATAAAAAAGGGATCGATAGTGGACGGAAGGGCCACCATCAAGGTTATGTGGATGAGAAGTACCACTAGGTGTGAATGAGTGAATGGGTTGGACAGAAGCTCCACCATTTTGATTGTTGGTGTGAAAGGGTGAATGGGTTGGATGGAAGATCTATTATTTTGGTTCTTTTTTGTTCTTTGATTTTCACATTGGAAATTGTTGTTCTAATGTGTGAATGATTAAATGGTTTGTGGCATGTTTGGTTGGCTTTCACTTGGTTGATTTGTTTGGGTGTGATGGTTTGGTAAGGGCATGTTTGGATTATGGAAATGGTTGTTACTATGATTATTTTATATAATATGTTTTATATAATATGTTTTATATAAATGTGCTAATGGTTTTCTCCTAGTTGTGTGTGTAGGGAAGTCATTTTGGGAAATCTTACAGTGTTTTAGTACTCACCACAATCTTTGGCACATTGGTGTATTTGCAGATGTTGTGTACCGTGATGTGGGAAAAGATAAGAATTATCCATCCTATAGTGGTGCATCATGATATGTAAGAGGATCTTGGATCATGGAGCTTGGTGTGGAGATGTGGGGGTGTCATGGCTTGTAGAGTTGGTTGTTGATTTCATCTTGTACTCTGATGTGGTGTAGACATGTCTGATTGTCCTGTTTTTGGGGTGTATTGTGGTACAACTTGGTTTTCAATTGGGAAGGCATGATTGAAATCATTGTTGATATTTTTCATATAGTGGTATTTAATGTATGGTTTGGTTGGTTTTCTCTTAATGGAAAATCATTCCCCAATCTGATCTTGGATCCCTCAGCATTTATTGCCAGCCTTTGGCCTCTTGGGAACGTTTCTTAAGGCCAAGCAGCCCTCACCGCTTCCTCAATCCAAGATGGTTGGGAAGGGTTGTCACAGTATTCCTTGGTGAGGTTGCGATGGCTTTTAGAACATGTTATGTGTTGTTGGGTTCTATAGTTTTCTCAAGGGAGAATTTGTATGTTTCTCTCACTTGTTCATGAGAAACATTCATTCTCCTTCTATGTATACATGTATGCTAACCCTATGTATATAAAACTATTTTCCGGTTCTCTGGAGGAATTTGTAGATCGTGATGGACTTAACTAGCTCAAATCTTGAAATTTTGTGTATTACTTCATTGTATTTCTTTTGGTACCTACTTTGGAGACATTTTTATTTGTAAATTTTTTGTTTTAATCATGCATGCGAGATGGATTTGACATTCTTTTATATATGAATTCTGATTTATATTAGGTTGAAACATCTTATCTCTCTATATTATTACATAAAATGTAAATGAATCCAATTTTGTGGGTGCTATTTACACTTTATGATGGTCTCCACCCCGGGGTCTACCAAAGGTGGGAATCGGGGGGCATTTTCTCCCTTTATTCATTACCATCTCAATAGGGGTATCTTTATAGGGATGGGGGCATGACATGATCTTTTACTAGAGTGTGTGACTCCAAATTCGTGAGAGTAGATACTTGATTGAATGGGGGAGTATTTGGAGGACTATGGGGAGGGGAGGGTAGATAAAAGGAATCATACATGGATTTTTAGTGAAGGGAAATGGGGGCCTGTGTGGGTTTATATAGGAAATGAGTTGGGAATTATTTGTAATTCTTCAAACCTTCGTTTTGATATCTATATAAAAAATAACCAAGAGAAAAAACCTTAATCATTTTTCTTCTAAAGATTTATTACAATGAATTTTTTTTGGCATTATTTTATATTTTTATGCTTAGAACTTAATAAATAATACACATTCTAATGTGGATGTGAGTTATACTTTTAAATAAATTATTTTCAAACATTAATATTTATTATTGTTTTTGGAGGATTGATAAAGGATTTATGAAATTAATAAAATAAACATAAAATTATATTATAATAAATGGAAACTTATATTTGGTCTTAGATACCCTTTTTAGTATTTATTAAATCACTTTTGGTTCAGTATGATTTCATAAAACACACCATTTATTTAAAAACAAATTTATACATACTCTAAAATTAATCATTCTATGAAATTTTTAAAAAATCACCAATAGATAATTTATATTTTATTATTTTAAATTATATTTATTTTAACAAAATAATCTTCTAAAGATTTGAATTTTTTATTTTCAAAATTTAATTTAACATATATTGGGAAATGGTGAATTTCTGGACGTAAAAGTTTTTAATCCCTTATAAAAAATATATTTTACTTCATTAAAATTATATTACCATTTATAATTAATAAAAAAATTAACAATAATATTTTATTAAAATATTATTTATTTAAAAAATCATTTAATTCATCAATATAAATTCCATAATTATAATTGAATATTACTGAAAAATAAAATTTTTGTTTTAATTTATCAAAATAAAAATAATTTTTAATGTAAACAAAATAAGATTAAAATTTATTCATTATTATATTAAATATATATATTCATATTATTAGGTTCTTGATAAAAAATACCTTTAATACACCGTATAATTAATGTGAATGATGGTGAGGCATTCATAGGGTGGTTCAACGTACATTATTTGGACCATGATCTCAACATTCTTGAACTTCTCCCATAAATGGTTCTTCACATGCTTATGTTGGTGGATCAAGTCTTTGTACTTGACATGGTAAAATAAAAGTTATTTTATATCCCTCATAATCTATAATAAATGGGCCTCATAGGGTATTATTCTACTAGTTGGGGTCATCACTTCCTTTGCTTATGTCAATTGGATTCGTTGAAACCCAATATTTGTAATAATCATATGATCCCTATTCAATGACTATATTATCAACAGTTATGATTCATAAAGATAATTTTAATCGGATATGATTGAATAAAACCAAATAAGTGCAATTATTTTATATAAATATAATACATAATAAGATATTTATTTATGTAATAAGAAAAATTTCATTTTTAATAGTTTGGGTGATTACATCCCATGTTTTTGAATGGGATATTTATATTCGATTATATGTTTTACCCTTATGGATTTATGAGATAGTTTATTATGTTTCCCATTATTGCATTAATGTGTGGATATGTTTTGATATATGTATATCTTTGAGAGGTATTTCATCAGGTAGATATTCAAGACTTTTTTTACTTGTTTCTTTATTTTTTTTATAATTCTCATTGATGGGAAAAATTTAAGAGGAACATAATGTATGGTTATAGACATTCTAGAAACCATCCATTTTCATTTTACTATGACATGAAGATTTTTTGAGTATGTTACCTTTTAGTTTTTTAATAGGAATTGACTTTTTTTAAAAAAAATCTTTACCCTTACACAGAACCCCCTCATTGTATATATATAAATTTGACCTTGTGTAAGGTTATGATAGTTTTTATCAACTATAAAAAGTAACCAAGATCATGTAATGGTCAATAATATTTTGAGAGGGAATTTTGTGTCCTATTTCTGGTTATTCAATCTCATGTAATGGTCCGCCTAGTTCATGTACAGAAATTTCAATTATAAAGAAAATGTAAATATCGTCTCTCATTATAGTCCTTGCATGAGGGTCCTCCTGTAAGGTTCATTACATTTATCTATTTTCTATATATCCATTTATCATTGTGTATGTATTTTTATGTAAGAGGACACCCCCATGTTCATGAGGGTCCATCCTTCACTATATAGTGTTAACCTCCCTACGAAATTTTCACATCTAAATAACAAAAAATTTATTTTAAAAAAAAAAGTAATCAAAAACTTCAATTAAAGGGTTTAATACTTTTTAAAAATAAACTGAAATAAATATTTTATTTTATAAAATTTAAGAGACATAAATGGGTCTTTAGAGAGAAATAAAATTTCATGAGATTTACTATGAATTAAACTAGAAATTTTGGCTGATTATTAGTGGTTTTTTAGGTAAAATTTTATCTATTAATTATAAAATCATATATGAATCTCACCATTTATGTTTCTTGTTTTCCATCTAGCCTATATGATCAACAATTATCCATTCAAATATAATGGTTCCCTAGAATTAAATAAACCTCATTCTCATTAATATCTATGTCATTATAATGATGATCTCACATTTTCTTTTCATGTGCATGTTTTTATCTCCATTTTCCTGGGAAACAAATAGTTGATCTTCTTATATAGTCGGATTTTTGTAAAGTTATCTTTATTTTGTGAAATATTTTTTTAATTATGATTTTGATTCTACTAGATAAATGAGATGAATATACTATGAGAAAAAATATATGAATTAAACTAATTGATAAAAATTTGTTATCACATGCAATTGATAGTTATTATATCATAATCTCGAAATTAAATAAAATAAATGGGAGAATTATCAAATGATTTATTTTTTACTATTTCCTTAGTATTTTATACATTCTATGGAATTATAATAATTTTTTTCTTTTAATTATTTTTATAAATATTGTATTCATTTGGAAATTTCTAAACATTTGAAAACTAAAATGATAATAATGAATGGTGATAAAAAAATTATTCAACTTAAAAAATTTCAAAAATTTATAGTCTATTATTTTAGGGATTTATTTAATATTAATTAAAATATTATAAATTATATTTTTTTATTTTCATGTAGTTATTTATAAATATATATAATTTATATAATTTTCCATTAAAATAAATATATCATAAGTTTTTATATTTTTTAATTTATTTGGAATATTTAATTACTTAGGGATTGTTAATATTTATATGATTTTAATAATTTCAGTTATAAATTATTATATATATTTAGTACAAGGAAAATGGTGATTTTTAGAGAAAATTATTTGGGAATTGCTGAGGCTTTTTTTGTTGTTAAATGATTAAATAACTTAATTTTATAAACTTGGTTTCCCATCAGGTTTTGTCTTAAAAATACATTTCATTTCCATGTATGAATATTTTATAATGTTATATCTATTTATGTTTTAAAATAATCCTAAAATAGTATGTATTTGCAGAGAAACTTCATAGTCTTCTGGGTGTTCTATAAGAATCTTGGAACCTATGATGTTAGAAAGAAATGTGTTGTGTGCAATGCTACTGAGGATGAAACTGAGGAAATTGGAATAATTTAAGATTTTTTATTTCACATTTTTTATTTTTTATGATTTATTATGTGTCTGGGTACTGAATGGTTGTCTAATATGGTATATATCTACTTGATATAGTTTGTATCTGTGAAAAATAAGTGCATGTTTGGTTGTGGTACCTTAATATGAGCCATAGAGTTCTCATAAATGATGAATGATAATTGGAATTAAATAGACTCATGGGATTGAGTATATTTTATAAAATTCATGACATATGATTAATGATTTAATTATTTAAATAAAATCATGTAATTTTTATATTGTTCCTTGAAGATCATGGTAATTCATTCTAGAAGTCAAAAATTTATGAAATCATGATGAATTGAGTTGAAAAGGAATAGATAACCAGAACTTTTAGGGTATATTAAAAAATTATTTCTTATTTGTAAATTAGTAAAAAATATCATAATGTTTTATCCTTCATGTTTTTGTTCAAGTTTGTGTTCTAGAACTTAGTGGTGGTAGTTGATTGTCTCGTGAGAGGATAGTTGTAGATGATTTTAATGCTAGTTATTTTACAATAGTGTGGTTTTGTATGATATATATTCTTTATATTATCTAATTTCATATGATTTAACAACTGAGTCTGTTGAAAAATAGACCCCCAATATTTTTGGGGGATAGTTTTCTTCAACATCTAGAAAAGAGAGGGAATATATTTCATACTTATCCCTCTCACTTACTCTCCCATCAGTTTTGGTATCATTAGTGGCCATGCATTGATTTTGATGTCTTTAAGAAATATTTATAGATTCAAACATATTGTGATGACTCTTATTTTTCAATATATTATTGTGTGGGACATAATGGATTAATTATAAAGAATATATATTTATCTGGAAATAGTTATGGTGGTTTCCCATATGTGTACATGAAAAGTTTATAGTTGCATGATGTATAATTCTTTTTTACATTGGCTTCAGTGGCAATTAGAATTTTACATGGTTATGGAATATATAATTAAATATCAGTTTCCTTCATAGGTTATATGTATTGATATGGTTTCTCATGTTAGGGTAGGAAGTTATTCGTTTGATCATGAGAGTGAAACACTAGTGTGGAAGTGGAAGCGAGGTTTTATAATTTATATTTTTAACAACTTTTTTGATGATTTGGATTCAATTATTTATTCACATGGATAAAATAACATTCTTTTAATTTTTTATATGGATTTATAAGGAGTAAAATACTTAGTATAATTGTATAATCAAACTATATATATACTACTTTTTAAGTTTGTAGTATCTAGTTGGTGATCTATCTGGGGACTACTTGCTCATGGACTATTTTAGGAGTAGCTGGAGTTTGTGGTTTCTATCTATTTAATGTATAATATTTATAATTATGTCTAGTTTTTTATAACATTACATTATGTATTTTGATTTGTTAATTATTTATTCATGGTGTGTATTGGTGGATCCTATATTATATATTTTTCATTAAATTTTCAAAAAAGGATATTGATTCCCACTTGTTTTGATGATATTCCACCATTGTTAGTCTCCATCCCATGTCCCATTAGAGGATGTCTTATGGGGTCATTTTATATCTATGTACTATCAACAAAATAGGATTTCCAATATAGATGGGGTCATAGAATTCTATCTCTTTGTTCCTATGACATTTACCAATCTGTATCAAATTTAAGTTTTTCCCATGATTTTTTTCTTCAGATATATTGTGGATTATTCATTGAAACAATACAAAATCCGAGTTTTCCATAACCCAATAGTCACGTCTATTAAGTCCAAAACATAAATGGTATAGGTTGAAATGTGATACATATCAATGGGTGGATTTTGGGAGATACATGGGATATAAATATTGATTTGTATATATTTCTTGGCAATTAAGTTTTGGACATGATGATGTATGGAAATGTACATTTCCAACAACCTGTGATTTTAGTATATATATTATTCAATAGCTTATGGATCACACATTACTAAACATTAGTGAATAATACACTATTTAAATATAAATAAAATAATCTAATATGTAGCTATATAAAATTGATAAATTAAATAAATTATAAAAAATTAAAATGGAATAATCCACATAAGAAAGTACCATTAATTATATACAAACATTTGTTAATTTCTTTGAAGAATATTTTATTTTTGGTTTATTTAATATGTATTCCGAATGTGATAAATATTGTGTGTTCTATTAAATTTTTTCAAAATTAATTAATATCATCCATAAAACAATTATTTATTTATATGGAAAAATAATATAATAATTTTCCACAAAATAGAAATGTCTCTTATAAAAAATTTCATATATGTTTTCATTTATAAGAAAAAATTATTTTATTTATAGATTTGATTTTATTCCAAATTATTGTCCACAATTTTATAAAAAATTAAAAATAATTATAATATTGATTATCCAAATGTTACAAATTAATTTAATATCATTTTATTTTAAAAAAATTAAATAAAACACAATGTGTGCAATGTATTTTTTCATAATAAATTAATTTAGTTAATAAAAATTAATATTTTTAATTAAATATATCAAGAATATATTTAGATGAATAAATTTTAAACCATTAAAGGATTTTTTTTATAACGAAATGAAAAAAGATATATTGTTATGGTTAAAGATACATTTTTCTAAAAAAATTGTTCTACGTGTTTTCTGTGCTAAGATTAAAATAAAATATTAATGTATTTATAAGTTGAATAAGATAAAATTATTCCCATTATTGAAATAATAATGTACATATTTTTTCATAATCTCAATGTTTTGTTCATAAAAATTAATTATTATAAAAAAAATTAAAACACGTTAAAGGATAACATATTTAAAATGGGATAAAATATAGTGACAATTCCTTAAGATATCAGAATACCTCTTATTTATTTGGTTGGGTGACTTTATTTTCAACCAACCTCACCATATCATCAAACATGGAAATATTTTCTACCAATAACCCTTGAAAATTAATTTGTTTTATTTTAATTATATATATATATATATATATTTATAATAATTTCATCTCTCCCACCTATAAAAGGGTTTCTGTTCTCATTACTTCTCCAAATATCATGAGAAAAATATTTAAATAGAGGCCTAAATATTACTCCAGAACTCAATTTTTCAAGACCTAGAAGTTATTTTATTCCTAATTGACCAATCTAAGAAGGTGTAAAGTGTTATCCAAATGACAATATCAACGGGAGATGTGACTTCCTTAACCAAATTCATTTATGTTTCGTTCTTCTCATACATATTCCAAATATTCTATAAATATCTCAAAATAAAAATATTAGTATTGTTAGAATATTTCAATGTTTTTATATTGACTTAGAAAACATTAACTTTTTTACTATCATTCATTTGAAAATTAATATGTCACTCGTGTGTGTGTGTGTGGACTACCGCATCCATAAAGTAATGTATTTAATTTTCCATCACCACATCATATAGTAGGTTTTAAATATAGATTTAATGAATAAATACGATATATATGAGATAAATATAAATATATAAATATAAGTCATTGTCTAACTTACTTAAATTCAATACATTAAAAAATGAAAATTTTGTCTATATGTACGTACATACAACCACCTTCATTAATGATGTATTTCATTTTTCACTACAACTGTAAGGGATAATTATATAAATTAAATAAATATATAAATGTTATATTTATAACATGATTATGATTCCTAAAAAGATCAACTATCATTATATAATAACGTTTTCTTCCTAATTTTACTTTTATATATTGTTTTTGGTCAATTTTACCACATATATGAACATTAGTATATTTAATATCTTATTAAATATTACGAAAGTATAAATTATATTAATATGACGAAATAATCATACATTAAGATTTATTCATAATTTTTTAATTTAAATATTCAAATATTATATTTAAAAATGAATTTAATTATTATATTAAGTCAACAAACACAAAGAAGGAATTTTTAAGCATTTCATAATAAGTGTCAGTATAAAATCCATGAAATGGATATTTTTTATCCCAAGTAAGTGTTCGTGTTTTGAGAAAGTTAAAATGTGATTAATGAGTATAAATTGGTTGAAAATTCATTGATAATTTTTTTCGAATAATAAAAAGGCATTTGATGCCATATTTTGTTAATTATAATTTAATATATGATAATTTATGTGATTATATTCAAAGGAATAGATGAAAAGTGTTATTGGTTAAAAGAACCTAGTATAATAAATTTTATTTAAGCTGAATGACCATCAGATTGAAAATGAGTTTATTGATATGTTATTGAGAATGACCTGGAAGAAATTGAGATAATCATGAATGTAGCTTCATATACTACATGACATATATGAGTACGCATGTGCCCATTAAACTGATACGAGACCTAGTGATTGTAACCACATGAATATTTTGAGAAACTAAATAGTGAAATTGTGTGATTGTGGCTAACAATTGTTATTACATAAAGGTTAAAATTCATCGTGCTCAGAAATGGTGAGACCTTATGAAGGGGTTGAGTGACCACACATTGAAATGGAGTTACTACATTACAATGAGAGACCTCATTATAATGTAGTTTGATTGTAAGATGGGAATAGTTATCGTGAGATGGATTTGTGAAACCTTTGGAACTAAGGTAGAATAATTTACCATAGTCACACATGGTATCATGATATATTTTGGACTTACAGAGTATCCTGAATGACCATAGAGATGCACAAAATCTAGAGAGACCACAATGTAGAAGAGCATGCATACATTTTAATTAATCTTTCATGAGTATTAAATAGGTACCACACATGAATACTATGAAATGATGGTTTTTTGTGATAATAAGGGATCTAATAAAATATAATTCCAAGATGAATCCAGATTCACATATTGGTGATCTTGATATAATGAAACATGAATGAAGATATACTTTCATTTATGTAGGTATTTTGAAAAGAATGTAACGAAGAATTTACTCATTAATAGTTCATCCTAATCTATTAATTTCCTTCATGAAGTCCGTGATGATTTTATGGTTTTAATTAATGCATCACTTAAAAATCATGAATGAGTAATGGGGGATCAACTGCAACATGATTAGAGTTATATACACCTAAGAATAAGATACATGAGATTTTTGTGAGTAAAATGTGGATTCATTTTTTGAAAACAACATAATGAAATAGATTGGAGAATTGCTGAGCCTTTTTTGTATTTAATGTGATATTTAAGGATGAAATATATAGAGTTATGTTCATTAAATTAAAATAGAAAAAATATTTGTAGTTATATATATTTATGATGTAGATATTTTAGAAATCTATATTTATGATGAGGAAATCATGGGAGAAAATAGTTAAGATGATGATATCATTGTATACCTGATGTGAATATTATATGATTTAATTCAAACCCTTAGAACTGTTCTATTTCAGTTTTAAAAAATATGAATAAATGCACAAACTAGAGACGTATACCTTTTTAAAGGTAAGTAAGAAGATGATGTTCAGATTTGGGAAAATATTATTAATATTTAGTGTTTGAGGGTTTTCATTTTTGATAAGAGATAATATAGGAATCTAATAGTCCTTAAAGTATATATACTATAGTATTCATTGATTGATAAGAATCATATCATTCTAGATCTTGCATGATAGATGTTCAAGACCTAAAGTATTATCACAATAAGCTATTAATGATCTTGAAGGTGTACACAAGCAATCCCGGTCCTACAAAATCATAGATGATAATAATTATTAAGAATAAAGAGGACTTTATACTTGTAATTTGACCGAAGATAAAAAGTTCTTTTAACTAGGGTGTTTATCTGATTACTAAAGATAATCATGGATAGAAGTGTCTAACCAATCACGGAAGAGAGAATATGACATTAGGTGTGTCTAACCAACTATGGTAGAATGGTTTCTTACTAGGGTGTAAAACCACTGTTTATTATATCATCATGTCCCAGGGTGTATATAAAACTTTTTTATGTTCCATTTTAATCCTAAATAGGATTATAGAGTAGAATCCTTGAAATGGTGTCTAATAAACATAGAATGTATTGTAATTTTATACTAAACTATATAAAAAAGTGTTTGATTATTTATCATCAATTACATTTCATGAGGTTAGGATTTGATACAACAGTAAATAAATCAGGAAATTTTGTACATTGAAGAGGTTGATTTAAATGGAAATAATTTATAAAAGACAACATAGTTCACTAATCCCCCCTTCAATGATCTATCAGGATCATGGAGCTTCAGTATTTGATTCCAAAAAAATAAAAATACACATTTTCTACTATGGTTTGAAAATTTTATTGATGGTTTAACTATTAAATAAAATCATTTTCCATATTCAATGGACGAAAATAGTTTTAGAGTAATTGACCAAATAACCCCAAATTGATGATGAGTAAAAAGAGTATACCATAAATTAAAAGAATATATTAATAATAGTAAATAGAAAATAAAATATAAAAGAATATTTTTTTGAGTCAATAATTTACATAACAGTATTTGTTCATTCATGAGGATAGATTCACTAACCAACTTTGTTTTTTCATGACTGTTGAGAAATCATTTAAGAAATATCATTTTTAAATTAAGAAAATGAAGTGAAATATATGAAAGTATCACTTGGGTCACCTCAATAATTTTCATACGTGAAATAATTATAGTATATGAAAATATAGACATGGTCAAATCTTATAAAATATTATATGTAGCCTCTTTTTAAAAATTAGAATGAATTAATACAATATTTGGGTCTAGTGAAACAATGAAGAGTCAAGAATCTTAGCATGACTGTTGAGAAATAAAATATAATATAAAATATGATGGGTTTGGAACTGACCTAATAGAGAGTCCCTAATAGGATAGGGTACATCCCATGGTAGGATTTTTACATGGGAGTATTATAAAATTGAGATAATTATTAGAACAAGACATAGAGTTTTCAGAATTGTATGTAAATAAGTAGATTCCTAATCTTGTTTTAAAGAAGTTTTATGGTATTCCATGGTATTATTAGAGGTTATTCTAGAGTTTTTGGGAGATTATGATAGGGAATTTATATCCTTATGTTTAGTTCAAGTTGAAATTATATCATTGAGATGATGATAGTCATGGATTAATTTATGAGACCCTTGATTATATGATGTCTTAAGCTGTCATGATAATTTGATGTTTCACTTTTTAGTATGATGTAACATCAAATGTTGATCAGTATTTTATTGAATGGTCTATTTGATTTTTGTCCTTCATAAGTATTACTAAGGATAGGTGGATCAGATCAAAAAATATATGATTATTTGAGAAGTTCAAGAGAATCTTGAGACTTTCAATTTGTGGTTCATAATAGATATCAGGAAATATCATTCTCATGGATTGGTAATAAGAAAATTCATATGTAGGGGAACACAATAATGATGAAATAAGAACATTATACTCATTTTGTGATGATTTTAATATAAATATGGAGTAACATATTGATGTACCCAAATTTATGTGTTTTTGTATTTTTTTATGGAACATATGTACAAATTGCCTGCCTAATTGTGGAAAATGGAGATTATAGAAATTTTGTTTCGCCAAATGAGATTATAAGAAAGTGAATACATCTATAATTGATTTATGAAAAATATGGGGTGGTGGTCAAGTTGTATGACTGAGGGTATATTTAGAAAAATGGTTTTCTGATTCACTAGGTCTATGTAACTTTTATGGAATATGGAAAACACCATTATATGTATCGCTATATAGGTCCTTGTGTTAAAAATATATTCACATTGGTGAGGCTGCATATTTCAATTATAATATGTTGGGGATTATTATGTATAAAACTGAGTGGTTGATAGACTCGTATAGAATAATAATTTAAAATTGTGGTGTTTTCTGTAATTTAATTTTTATTTAATTAATTCCCTTAAAAATGGGGATTTTTCCTATAGTTTATTGAAAAAAATAATATTTTTAATTCACTGGATGATAGAGTTTTGAAAAATAGAAATAATATGGTTGTGGTGTAATCATAGCTAATACTAGTGAGAAATAAAACATTTGGGTTAGTTTATTAGACTTTGTTAGCTAGGAAGGGTTATAGAGGATTAATGATAAAACATATCAATGAAAATAATTTTTGGGGGAGGACATAAATACCCCGTAATTATTATTGTGAAAATCAGGGGAATTTTGAATTTTTTGTGAATGAGGGGGGACATTTTGAGGGTATTGAATCAAAACAATATTATGAGGCTTGTAACATTATAAAAGGTATTTTTTAAAAAATTTACCTTATAAAAGGTATTTTTTTAAAATTTATATTTTGAGGGTATTGAATCAAAACAATATGGTTGTGGTGTCATGACATGATGTAGTATGGGTAAATAAATTTAAATTATTAACATTTTTAGATCCTTGGAAATTATTATGGATTATTTAATGTTTTTTATATGAATTATAGTGTATGTGGAATGTTTCTAAATGACTTCTAATGGTTGGATGAAATATTTTAGGATACGACTATGTTTTCGAAGAATTATAAAATTTGCAGTGGAAGGTGGGAATTCAGAGAAGGAATGTGTAAGGGTTTTGTGAGGACATGTTTCTGATTTTTTACATCAAATATGTAAAATTAACTAAGCAGTTATACATATATACATAATGTCTTTTGGACATATGTATGATTATTAGATGATTTGTATGTTTTTTATTATATAAGTTTTCTAAAATGTAACTGTGGAAAATCCTTATTTGTATGTGTAAAATATTATTAAAGAACATAAGATTTCATATGTGTTGGACCACCCCCACCCCTCCCATATTATTGATATATTTTTCTTTCTATACATAAAATTAATCCAATTAAATGTCCTGTGTGGATGTATAAAATATTAATGGGTGGGTGAAAATATTATGAACTAGATTTTCATAATTGAAGATATAGTAGATAGGGTAAATATATGACGTTATAAGAAGAAAAATATTATATATGAATTAATTTTTACTATGTATTATGAAATATATTTTTTATAGGATTTTTTGTAAGATAAAAAACATACAATTAATGAATATATGTTACGCATTTAAGAATATATTACACCTGAGAATTTTTTTAAGGGAAATAACTTACGCATGGGGAAAAATTTTATATATGAGATAAAATATACTAAGGATTGTTTTATCAAAAAGTAAATAATTTTAAATAACATATGGGAGTCATAAAAGATCATATGTATTGAATATTTTTATAATGAGAATATCATATGCATTGAGATATATATATATATATATTGATTTGAATTTAATAAAATGAAAAACCTAATGTTTGTGATAAAATATTATACAATAGATATATATATATATATAATGCACATGGATTAAACAATTATATACAGTTATAATCTTACATATCGTGAAAACATATTACATGTTAAATTTTGGGTAGTGGAAAATCAAATGCTAGAAGAAATGTACTACATAGAGAGGGAAAATATTATGTATGTGATATGAAAGGTTTTTAGGAAAATAATTTTAATATATTATTTTTAATCCTAATTATTTCAAAATATTGAGAATGACGAATTCCCCATATTTTCCTAGATTGTTAATAAAATGTTAAAGTAAAATATTAAGAAGAAATTGGGAATTTTACCACCAAGACATGGGGAATATATCTAGTTTTGTTTTTGCATTATCCTCTTCATACTAGAGTGAGATATTCATATATTGTCGATTGATTCAAATGTCATTTGATATAGAGGACAACTTGAGGTAAATCTATCAACCCTATTTGATTTCCCCTGTTTCTTCACCATTATCTTGGATACTAATTGTTTTCATCTTTTTCTAGTGGTTGGTCATGATTCCACTGAATCATCTTTATATTTTTGGGATATCAAGGGTATTTTTCATATTTTATCTAAAGGGAGTCCATATAGGATGAACACACCATATTAGAAGTTGTTTTATTAATTAATGGAACCACATTAAATTATTTTGGGTGTTTATTATTTTGGAAAATAGTTATAGATATATTTGAATAATAATTTGGTTAATTTATATATTAAAAGACCAGATAAACACCATGGGGTTGTGTGTACCCTTTACACTATATTTATACCATGGGATACCTCAAGTGATTTCGTCATGGAATATTCCAAAGATATTAAATATCAACTTAATTATTACATTAATTGTAGAAATGATTATAATTTTACAAAATTAATAACTGATTATTGATAGTGTAAGGGATTTATATTTATGGGGGATGGTCATTTGGACTTTTAAAATCTTAGTTTTGTCACCCATGATTTTAGAAAATATTTCTCCCCTTAGATTAATATCATATGGTGTATCATGTCTTAAATTCCACACAAAACTAAAACAAAAACCATGATATGTTAATAAAATAATGTTATTTAATATGAATAGTCTATTATATCTATTAAATTTATGGGTACTAATAGATGTAACCACCTTATGAATCTATATAAAAAATCAATATTAATAGAGGATTGATTTCCTTTTCCGAAAATACTTGTGTTCTCCACATATACGTTCTCATATTAAAATTAATTCATATAAAATTTTAAAATTTAACTTGTTAAAAAAAGATTAATTCCTAAATTAAATATATCACAATTATCCTAAGAATAATTTTCTAACATTTATGGAAATTATTTAGTTATTGGAAAATCATGAAACCTATAGTGTTTACTAAAATAAGAACAATTATGACTTCACTGTGAATTAAGTATAACATTAAAACATATATTTATTTTTTATTGATTAAAATTTTATTTATGGAGGTAATTTTTTTAAAAAAAATTACTATAATGAATTTATAAATCCTTTGTTTACCATTTCCAAATTATGCAATATTTTTTTAATTAAAACACTTTTAGACATTATATTTATATTACGATTTTTTAGGTGAAATTATATTTTGTATTTACATAGAAGTTAAATAAAATTAATGTATTGAAAATAAACCAACTTATCTTATAAAGACCAACAAAATTGATAATTGTATCTTTATAATTCTTTTCAAACTCAAAAATATGTTTTTTAACTGAATTTTTTCCATTACACAAGATAATGTTAATCTAAACTTTTTATAAATAAAACAATTATATTTGTTAAATGGATTTAAAATTTGGAATCATTGGTTTAATTTTTTTTAATTTATTCCATTTTAATATTAAGTATTAAAAAGAAATGAAATATGTAAAAATATAGTTACCTTGGTAAAAACCAAAATGGTAACATTTTAAAAATCTACGAGTAAAATAAAAAAATACATATAAAAATGTGAATAAATATATAGTGGAGGTATTTTAGACCATTCCTACTCCCCATTTCAAAAATATTCTATTATACTACATTATTTGATCTATTTTATGTTTGAATAGAGGATTTGACTTTTATATAATACAAAAATGCCACTCCCTCCCTTTATAAAATGGATATTTACCACACCAATTTTATACACACACAAAGCATCCTAGTTTGACGAAAAATCAGCCTAAATACATCACCATATTATAATACATATTATATTCATTAATTTCTCCTCAAAATATAACCCTTCAAATTATTAATCCTTTTTCAAAAATAATTTTCGAAGCAGTTAGGTAAAAATTCAAAATTAATTCAATTTCATTTCAATTATTTTCTTTATATTTCAACCTATTTATGATAAATTTTATCAATTCTACAATAATAATAAAAGTAATATTTATAAATTTAAATTTTATTATGATGATGGAAAACCCATAAACTACCATTTCCCTTTTACTTTGAAAAATAAAAAACTCATCATGCATACGTACGAACAATCAACTCCATGAATGTCTTATTTGATATCTCATTATATCCATGAATGGATGGTTTAGAAAGGTTATTTAATATATTAATATTATATCTAAAAATTTATTAAGATAGTAAAATTATATAACATTTTTACCTTTCTATTTTTCAATGGAAAATGATTATGTCACTAATACGTAAGTTCATACTACCTCCCCTGTGAATGTGACTTAATTTGATTTTCCCTATATTATATTCATATGTATAAAAATATATTGGAAATGTTTTAACTATTTAATAACATATAAATAAGATAATTAAACATATTTAATAATGATAATATTACAAAATATTCACTTTATTAAACATGGTCACTCTAAAATTATAGCTTGTTCGGGTTTCAGTTGTTTTCACCACCTACATGAAAAATGTTAAAAAAAATTGTATCATTGATGTCTATAGAAACATAAATACTAGTATTATTTGACATCAATAATCAAATAATTTATTAGTATGTTTTTTTAATATGATATAAATTTTGAACACATTATTAATATATCAACATTGTTCGTCAAATATTATCCAAAACAATTGTCACCATGTCTATTTCTATGAATTGAAACAAACACTATTATGGAAAGAAACAAGAATAATATAAATTATTATAAATAATATATTTAATTAATGATAATTATCATGTAATTATGATAGTTTAATATATAAAAAATAATTTACACCACCATTTAAAGCTAAAACAAACTTAAAAATTGTAACCAATAACATATAAATTTGAAAATAAATTTTAACTAAGGTATGTTAAATATAAGAATATATGTTTTTTATAAAATTTTAAAGCTATCAATGTAGTTCAAAAATACGTTAGAAATATATTTATTTCTTTTATACAAGATTTTAAATCTCATTCATCAATGTCTGGAATTAAGGGAAGGGTTTTTCGTCTCAATCATTATTATATGATGACTTATTAAATATCCCACACTTTTTCTCTATTATGTAGAATATTTGCATCGCCTTGATGTATTGTTATTTTGTTTTTTATTTAAAATAAATTAATTATAGATCCATCCCAATTTATATCATTCAATTTTTGTGGTTTAAGCGTATCCAAACCCATTAGGATTCATTCCAACATCCTTTTAAACGTTATATTTTTAATGAATTATAATCCATCAGGAAAATTTTATTATAAAAAATATTTATTCAATTATAAATTTTCATAATTCAACCTATAATAAGGAATAAGCAGTTTATCAATGAAATTGAATCTTTTTTTAAAATAAATCATTCTATAAAATTTGGGCAAAATAATTTTACACTAATGTTCAATATTATATAAAATATGAAATGAATTTTATTTTTAAAGAAATTATATACTAACAT
The DNA here is from genome assembly GCA_963277665.1 of Viscum album. Classification (NCBI taxonomy): domain Eukaryota; kingdom Viridiplantae; phylum Streptophyta; class Magnoliopsida; order Santalales; family Viscaceae; genus Viscum; species Viscum album. The sequence continues at coordinate 1,721,722,487 of OY728130.1, forward strand.
ATTTTCTATCCACCGTTTGTATATATCCATCCTCCCAATTTTTCAATCTTTTATAATGATTTTTTTCTTTTTTTATATACATGTTATGAAAAGTGTTAAAAAAACATAGTGTATTTGTGTATCATTATCCATGTAAATTTCTAACAAACCAAAAAATATGATTTACATCTATGCCAACATCCATTTAGGATTCCTATAATGAACAAATGGATATGTTTTTATGATACTATCTAGTTTTTTTTCTCTACATTTATTAGGAAATGTTTTATTGACATTTTCATTAAACCCATATTCTTAAATTGGTAAATTAATTAATGATAGTGAAAAGAATAACTTTATGATATTGTAGCACAAATATGTATATTTTTTAATTAACTAATAGTTGGAGCCTGTAAAACTCTCTAATTCATATAATATTTATTTATAAATAATGAAATAATTGGTAAAATTTCTAATTCTCCATACACCAATGTAAATTGTTAGTGAATATTGATCAACCAACAGAAATATGTATTGTTTCCTAATACACTAAAACAAATTGTTTTTTATGACTAATTATGTATGTTATGCCTCTTATGATTATGTTTTGGAAATTTTTTTATTTATTTCCATGTACACAACTTATGAGTACACATACCTAATTTTATATGTTTTATATGGGTATACATTCATGTTGTTTTTTCCTGAATCATGGTTATGCAGTCATACCCACATGCTTAAATTTTTCTCACATGGGATCATACATGGTTATCTACTAGGTTAACCATGACATGAATCTAATATCACCCATTTCTTATGTTTTTATCATTTTGGTTTTAAAATTATCGATATGTAAGATATTTATATAATGGATTTACACTTGTTTGGTTATAGATATATATTCATTTGTATTATAAAATAAGTTTTATATATAGCTAATCTACCAAGACACTGAAAATTCAATTCTAGGTTTTAGTTTTCTATCTATAATATAAAGGTATTGATGAAGAGAAATAAAAAGTTTTGTGTACTTACCTATCATGTATCACCTTGGATTATATCAGAAAATGGATTTATTTTTATATATTAGGATAGTTTTTTTGGGATTAAGATAAGAGAAATTAAGTGTAAATAGTAGATAAATGTTAAAATAAAATATAACATGTGAAATTTTTAACAAAGTACAGGGTATATGATTCTCCTAGAAATTAGATAGAAATATTAAAATATAAAAGTGGATATAACTATTGAACACATGCACTGAGGAGTAATTACCGTAAAAACTAGTTGATTATCAACTCGATCTTCACTTGGTGCATGATGAGTGGGACTCAGACTCTACACATGGTTTGATACTTTAGGAGAATAAGATTTTGTTATGTCACATTATCTTTTTTAAATACTTATGGGGATTTTTAATAAGTTTATGTTAGATAACATAGTATAACATTACCATGGATAAGTTATGTTTAAGACAATATATTTATCAGATGTGGTATGAAAATAATTTATGAGTTACTTCTTCTAAACAAAAATATTCCCTTTAGATAATTAATTAATTTAAATCCCCAAATTTTTTTATGTATTAATTTTAATATAAATTAACTAGTTTACCAATGTATGTGAATGGAAATTAGATGATTATACAAAAGATCTACCAAATGGCATGGGTTTTAGTGTACAAATCCTTGTAAGAATTCTCTCATAAGTGACACATTGTATATAAAAAAATGTGAATTGTGTTTACCTCATGAAAACACTAAGGAAAGAGAAAATTTATATCAATAATTTAATTTGAAAACATCCACCATCATTAATTATATCTTCTCATAATAATATTTTTTAGCATTGTATCTATATGATGGGAAAAATATTTTTCGTTCTCTAGTGCTTCGAGTATCATAATGTTTTTTAGTAAAGGTATCACTTTGAAAGAGATGATAAAAGATTTTGTAATATAATTAATAATACAAAGAAATATGGGTAAATATATATTATATAATGGAAGGAATTCAAGAAATTATTCATTATCAAGAACCTTCCTCTAAATCTTCATATTGAAATGGAGAACAAATTCAGAAATATGGATGAAAGGGAGGGTGAATCTGTTGGCACACAAGAAGAAAATGTCATGAGACTCATGATGTATGACTTAGTTATATATATAAATATTAAAAAATGATTTAATTTTCATTTGGTCTAATAAAAATACACTTTATATAGGAATTTTATATAATAGGCTTTGAGAGCTGTAACAAATTTTTTTGATGTGTGCTATTGTTAGAAAACAAAACTGATGAGTTTTATTATTTTGGGAATAAGAAAAGGAAATTTGATTATACTGGAATCTCTGATGGTAAGACACGTGGTGGGATGATATGTAAACCTCCTACATGAAAATAATATGGGTGGAATAGTAATATAAATGTTTTAAAAGGATCATGGATGTACATAAAAAGTAGAGGGATTGGCCACCAAGATTAGTACTGTCAAAAAATGATGAAGAAGATGTTCAATACTATAGAGGATTATAAGGTCCCAAAAAATTTACCACCCACATTCTAATTCATAAAATTTAAATAGTTTGTAAATTGTTCAAATAAATACCCTTACCATAGAGCAGATGATGATAATAAGCATTAGAAAGATCCCAACCCAAGGGAACAAGCGACAACGTATTCTACCACTATAATTGAGTTGTATCTCTATAATGAGGTTGTGAATGGTATATTGATTCTATACTCCATTAATAAAAACTCTGTATTTGATTATGATTCTTCACATTCAATTATATCAGAAATGTTTTCTAAGAATATTTATTCACCATCTCTAACATTAGATATTGAACTATCTCAGAAAACACCGAGTAGTATGATGCTTTTATCTAATATTTGTAACTCTTATATAATCAAGATTCAAGGGGAGATGTTTCCAAAAAATCATGTTCTTCCACAATTGGGTGATTTTAATTCAATTTTTTTCATGTATTTAATTTTTTTATATAGAGAACATATCAACTATTTGGATGAGAAGATCATATTTTGGATCCATATGATCAAATATTTATTCATGGATGGTTATGTTCTCCTTTTATAAGAATGATTTTTATATGTGTCCTAACACCCATCAATGAGGTACGTATAGGTCAAATGACTAGGGAATAAGTAAACACTGAAGTCATACCAGTTGAATGAGAATATATTTATGTATTTCAAATTGAACATCAATGTCTTTTCTTAGAGAATGAGATTTATTTTTTAATTGAGCTTATATATAAATCTATTCCTTTTTCAAGTATTCCATGTAGAATGGGACCTATGGGATTGATTAATTAAAGAAACTATAGTGATCCTGGACTAATAGAGAAATAAATTACATAATTTTAGTGTAATATTTATTACATTACATGAATAGATGACCGAGTACTATAATATTTCAGTGTGTTTGGAAACATGGGAAAACAAATATTGTTCCAAAAATGATCTATGTCATCCCCAACTACATTCGTCAAAATAAAAACCATTATTAAACATATCATACATAAAAAATATCTTCTTAACCTATGATGGGTAAGAATAAGAAAGTGTGATCTCAGATTCTCAATAACGATAAACATAAGTTATACAAAATCAGAACATGAACATACAAGTACAACAACATTAACATTAGGTTTAAAACCAATACCATGCAATACATAGATCATTTACATGACTAAGGTAATAATGATTGGAAGTTCATAATACATGATTAATAATATATTCATTGAAAATTATATATAAGATAAAAAAATTTCATAAGTATATAACTTTTTGGCATACACATATGTATAGAATATCATTTCCATATTCATCAAGGATCGTTACAAAGGCCATCCATGTAAAGAAAGACATTTATTGTATCGAGTTAAATCCTCATTCATGACATGTCATAATTAACTAGGTTAACTCCTCATTCCTAACCTATCATACTATAATGGGTTCACTCCCCATTCCATCCATGTATATCTCATGAGATACATAAATCTTTCCACAATTTATTAGATGGAGATATTGGTCCATCCCATCTCATTATGAAAACCATATTTATGTTTGCCAACATATCTCTCAAATTTATCATTTCATAAACCATGAAGTGAAAGGTTTATCATAAATATTTCATCATATCATAACCTATAGAAAAGTGATAGGTTTAATCTTCATTTGATCATTATATAACTCATGAAAAGAATAATGATTCCCAATATTTCTCTAATGGTATAACATGTGGAAGGTAAACACGTTTAATATGAAATTTACAATCAAAATATAATATATTAAAAGAAATAATATGGTTTAAATAGTTGTATTATATCTCCATTAAGGAATATGTAACACCAATGGTATTTATTTTAGATATAGAATTATTTTCATCAATTGTTTAAGATACTTTTTTTGAAAAAATATGTTTTCCAATTTGAAAAATTATTTTTTAAAGCCAAAAAAATTATAAATACGTTTTATTTTTAAAATAAATTTTAAATCTTATAAAGTAATATTTGATGAAATTTTTGTTCCAAACATCATAAAATTTCGATCATTTTATACACATTAAAATGAATATTCCTATTAAATTTTTGGTAATATCTCAGCGAGCATTGTTTGGATAACGACATGAATATTACATTAAATAAAATTAATATGTAAACTATGAATAAAAATATCTTCAAAAATTTATAGGCGTGTAATAGAAAAAATAGAATTCATTTTAAAAAACCTTGTATTGGAAGAAAACCTATTTCATACCAAAGAAGGAAATAGAGTAAAATTATATTAAAAACATTTTCTTCATAATTTTATTCGAAAATGACTAAAAAATGGTTCCATTACATTAATAAATTGTTGATATTCATAGGAGAAGAAAATCCATGAGAATTATTGAGATATGAGCCATGATATTTCAATATTGGAGACTTGAGCCTAAGCAATACTGATAAATAACGAGATTGTAACATAAAATCAATACCAATTTCGTAGCCATGAATCATATACACCATGAAAGAATAACATGCAATGAAACATAAAATATCATAAGGTTTAATTAATTCATGATATTACATTTTTAAGGGATTTATATACACCTTATGAATGAATATAGGTTCAATACAAAATGTATGTCTCAAAGAATTTAATGTGAGAAAAAAAACCTTACTACATCAGTAACTTTTGGACCATAATATCCATGAAATATTAACATAAATAGAAAATTGACATATCATGAAATGATTTTTATTAATTATATATAATTTAATAAGTTATTATACACACTAATAAAATAAATAATTGATGAATATATAATATGTTTCTCAAAAAAAGTGATTATAGATATCTCATTACCTTAAGTCTTGATTTTTATTTATACATGTTAGAATATCTTGTATATTAAATATAATCATATTAAAAATATATTATAGAACTATATTCATAAATACCATACCATGTATTATTTTCTTATGACCAATTATTGGACTTTTATTAATAATACAATGTTAATGTCATATTTTGGGTAATATCTGCTTTGTTTTTCACATACGTTTTGATTAGTTATATTTTTTTAAAATAAATTCAATGTTGATTTCATAATCTTCACAATTATAACAATGATATAAATATCATAGATATTTCATATATATTTATTTATAATAACCATTAAATGATTGAAATAAGAAATGAAACACACCATTCTTAGAGAAGGTAGGTCGTACGTTTACATGAATGATGTTTTCATTTTCTTATCAGATTGAAAAAAATAAAATAAAATTATATATTAAAATTATAGAATCATTTTTTTCTAAAATATTTCACATATTTTATTAAAATCAACATTAATACATTCCATGTATATCCTGAACTAATCAAAAACCTTTGTGAGGTGCTAGTCCTCTGTATACATGAACGACATTATCATATTCCAAAAAATTGGAAAGCATGATGGTATGTTTGATATACATATTAAAAAATAATAATAATATCATTAATATATTATTTAACATATAAATATTATTTCCATCATTATTACAAAACATTAAAGGTGGTAATGGAAAAAAGAATGACATCATTTTGTGAGGTAGTAGTCCTCCATGCACATGGATAATGATTCTCTAACCCATTTGATGGAAATGTGTGTCGTTTTAGGTTTTATCCATAACATTAAACATATCAGTATATATAAGTTACACAAGTTATACTATAATACTTATATAAATTAATTTAATTAGTTTTAAGAAGAAATAAAACAATATTTATGTTGATGAATGTTACCACTTCTTCAGGTATCCTCTATAGGTTTTCATCTGAAGACTTAGTTGAGTTTATTTCTAAAATAGGACCTCCATGATTAGTGGATGGTATTTGGTAATTTATTTCGATAGGTATTTTATAAATCAATTTTTTTATGTGTTACGATTAGGTGGAGTGGGTTTCCTTTTATATGGGAGATGGGTGTCACACTTGTAAGTTAATCACTAAGTAATCTGGTTTTTACCTTAATCGCTGTAATTAATTTTCATATCATTACCTAATAACTTTTGTAGAAAATTAATCAAACCATATTATACATTACAAATATTCTTAATCCAAATTATTAATTAATATATAAAAATTGCAATCACGGAAGTTGAAATAATTAATTTAAAATTAATCCCACAGAATTGATGACAAAGGGGGTTTTTAAAGAGAAAATTATTAAATGGTTGCAATGTTTTTATATCAAATTTCAATATAAAATTGAATAAAATGAGATAATTTGTATTAATTATTTTACAATAGAACTAATTATATTTTTAAAAAAATTAAATAATTTAACATTATAAATAAATTAGAAGAAAAACCTGTTTCAAATTACAACTAATCATTTTTCAATATTTATAAAAAACATGGTTAAAAAAATTAACAACAATTCACCCAATGATATTGTTCACAATATATATTCAAAAATAAATTTTATATTACCAAATTAATTTTCTAAATGTGTCACAATTAAATTTAATTATTTTTTGAAAATTAAATACAAATAATTTCTTTGAGAAAATATTATTTTCAAACATATAAAGACATCATAAAAAATTTATTATTTTATTATAGACATGTTTCCTTAATGTAAAACTATTATAGTTAATATTAGAAAATTATTTATTTCTATTTTTTCTATTTTTAATGTCTAGGTTATAATGGTATCATATATAAAATATATTGGTAATAAATAATAATTTTGTTAATACTTTGTGTCTTGTATCACACAAGATAATCGAGTGTTGTGTATAGTGTAAGATAATTGAGGGTTATATATAATTCAAGGAATAAATTGTGTTTTGTGTAACACAAACCATTAAATAAATATAATTTATCTAAAAAAATTAATTCATAAAAACTCAACGTGTTACATTCTAACAACATTAAAATGGTATTCTTCCTCCAAATTCATTACTCTAATACAAAAATGGGGATACTTTGGCCTCATCATATCCTCAAGTTCCCATGTAGATTTCTCAAAATAGTGGTTTCACCAAAAAAACATTGTCAATATTAGTGGTATTGTTTCTTATCACATTCTCAATATGAAATTGAATCTCCACCACTTGTTCATCATAATAATGATCTTTCTCTATCGGTATGTCCTGTGACTTTAGTGTATGTGATGTTCTAGGTATGTAGTTACTCAATAGAGAAACATGGAACACATGATGGACTTGTGGGAGGTTTAGTGGATGTTATGTGTGATTAGATATGTTACAAATTCAATTGGAAATTTAAAAGGGACAAATAAACATACGGATTAGTTTCCCATTTTAAAATATAATAACTGTTTTCCATAGAAGAATTGTCAGAAACACCTTGCCACCAACATTAAATTTTAGATCACCTCTATGATTTTCAAGTTAATATTTTACAAACTACGATCTTCCTTGATGTTTTGTTGAATTGTTTTAGCATGTTTTTCAGCCATATCAGATCCCAATATATTACATTATCCAACATCATTCCAGCACATTAAATCTATACATTTCATTCAAAAGAGGGATTTATAAGGATCCATATGTATTATTGATTGAAAGATATTGTTTTAAGAAAACTCAACTAGAGTAATGTTTTGAGCTCAACCCCCTATAAAATTTGAAGAGTGTGATCTTAATGTATCCTCTAGGGTTTGAGTTATTATTTTAGACAGGCCAGATGACTACAGATGATATAATGTGCCGAAACATACCTCCATATCAAGAGATTAATGAAGAATTCATCATAATGTTGAGGTGAACCTATGATTCAGATTAGATGCTATGGAATTTTGTACTCCATGAAAACATATCACTATTTTAGTGTATATTATTGAAAACTGATCCAAATAGAATTCTTCTAATATAGTGATAAAGTGTGTTATATTGTTTTGGATATCAACTTCAACTCATATATAATTATACCATTTACATGTTTTTGGTAGTCGAACAAAAAAATCAAAGTGATGTTTTCCTATATTTATTTTGAAATGAGTAATGGATGGAACATCCATTTATTATTTTATCTATCATTATTAACTTACTAACAACCCAAGAAATGAGAGGCGGTATTTTTTATATATCTCATCTTGTCATTCCACTAGAAGTATTCTTTAAAATCACTATATATATTAGTACTTATATGATGAATAAATAATGAAGAACTATGAGGTTCCTCAAGATTATTTTTTTAAAAAATCCAGTATGGATGGAACACATACACAGTTCGTGAACCTTATCAACAAATAATTATCATGGTTAATGTCATATTAATTTATAACATTTTTTCTTTCTCTAAACCTTACTTATACACCGCTTTAATATTCCCATGGATAGATGGATGAACATTCATTAAGAAATATGAAATTTTTAATTCATTATTGATTTTTAGATATATCCTTTAAAAACCCATATATATTGGATTTTTTCAGTCCTCATCATATATATGCTACAATGATCCTTTAGAGTCGAATCATCGACTATTTGTTTGATTTCCCAAGGTTGAAATATATTAAGCAGTCATAATATTTAATCATCCCAAGAATGATTTTTTATAGTATATTCAACTCCTTATAGGTAAATATATATTTCAAACTTTTATGATAAATATATATATATATATATATATATCACCCGTTTTTTGAAAAATATAATTCCTCCACATCAATAATGAAAAAAATACTACAACTAACTAAAAATCACGTGATTGTTAATTTTTATCATGATTCTTTTGATTTCATGAGGAATAATCTATAAAAATGTCATTATAAACACAAACACATCCCAATCCCTTCTTAGATTCATTAATATAAATTACATAGCCATCTTCACTAAATGATAATGTAACCACAAGCATTTTGACTAATATTCACTTTAGTTCCTTCAAATTTTAGTCACATTCATCTGTCCAGAAAAGAATGTCCTTTTTTGAGCTAACTAGATCATAGGATTATATAATCATGAAATATTCTCCACAAATCATCATTATTATCCGTAAAAATTATGAATACCATAAATTCCAGTCACCATGGTTCGTCTAGTTCAATATTCAATAACTTATATAATTGATTGATCGACTTATGTACCCTCTCCTATTATTATATGACACAAAAATGATCCCCTTTTCCTGCCAAAATTCACACATTATAAATTGTTTATATATTTTCTCATTAAAATGGGTATTTAGTACAATTGTCAAGAGATCATCATTCCCTTCCTTGTTTTTTTAATAAATAATAATATAATCTATAAGGAATACCAAAAAATAATCAAGGAAATCTATAATGACTCTATTAATTGAATCCATAAATATATTTGGAGAATTCATAAGATGGAAAATAATATCTACATATTCATAGTTTTAATATATATACACAACTGATGATATCTAAAATGAAGATATATCTTGGAAACATGTTGATCTCTAAGTATTTGATCAAAAAAGCCATAAATATAGGTAAGAGGATACTTTTTCATTATTTTTATCTTTTTCAAATCCTACTAATTATATAAGAGACTCCCTTATCCAAATTTCATTTTAAAAAATAAAATTGAATCTCCCCAAGGAAGAATGTGTAGCTGAATTAATCTCTTTCCATTTTACCCTATAGTTTCTTCTTCAATTCCTTTAACATAGTTGAGGCCATTTTGTATGGAGTGTTTTAAATTAGTGTATAATTAGTTATGAGTTCTATTAATAATGGAAAATTATGTCTTTGTGGAAATCTATTCCATTAAATTATAAATAAAAAAATAAAATCATGTATGATAGTTATATCATAAATTTTGAGTTTCTACCCAACCATATGAGATAAACCCTCTATGTGAATGGGAATTAGAACCCTTATAATGGATGTACAATCAATCACAATCTCATACCTATTGTTACATTGATTAGTTATCATTGGTTTGTTTCAAATATCATATATGACTTCCATTTATGGACAATTTATTTGGGATTTATTTGGAAAAATTCATTCCTTGACTAAGTTGACATCAAATCCAACTAGAGGAAGAATAAATTTTTTTAGGAAGCACATTTCCAATAATGTTGAATACAGTTGAATTATATAATTGGGAAGATATTATCATGAAATTGTGATTTTTCACAACTAATTCTACATATAATAATTTGGTTGGAATCTTGATGTCATTAAAAAATTCTTTAGATATGAATGAATGGGTAGATCAAGAGTGAAATAAAAAATATTAATTATAGAGTGGATGGTAATTGTACCTTTCACCAAATCATTATCTCATCCCTCATCAAAAAACATTATCACGTGATATTTCATATTTTCCCTCAACTTAAGCAGTTTTTGAAATTGATCATCATCACTACCCCTTTTGTTTGGTAAATGGTTAGAATAATGCTAATTATCCTTATACATGAAGCACTAATGTGGGTAGTATTATTCTTTGAATCACTATCTCTATTCATAATGAAATATAACTTCTTCACATCACTCAATTAATCCATTTCTCAATGAAATTCCCTTTCATACATTAAAAAAATTAGAATTCCCCTTAAAAAATTTCCTCCACATTTCATTCCAAGCATTATGAATAAAATAATGATCATATTCTCTATCTATGGTTATTAGATTTTCTATTGAACTACATTTTCCTTTTTTATCAAAAACATGAGATTGATACATAAATCGAAAATCTATTTCGTATTTTATAGCACAACACACAATCACTTCAAATCTACTGAAGTATCTTATGGGTAATTCCCTTAAGACACCTTGATTTAATTCATAAATGAATCAATAAACCTAACTTTTAGGTTATATGATAATACCAAAAGTGTAACTCTCATGTTTTTCAATATTTTCATCATGGGTGCCAATAGATTCATCAACAATTTTCATTAACTCAAGGAAATTCTTCTCCATCTTCATAAAAATAACATGACGAAAGAAGTTAATAAAAATATGTTCTTGAAATCTCCTAAATAATTAGATTCAAATTCATCATATTACTTCATATTCTTAATATGATTCCACCATCTATCTTCTATACCTTCAAAACAATATATTGTTAAAATAACATTTTCATGTTTTGAATAAAACATAATAGAGAAAATTTTTTGGAGGTATGGATCAATTATTTAGAAACCAGTGGATCAACAGTTCCACTGATTGAAGGATGATGTTTCCTTATGATGTAATCAATAGAATGTTGATCCATCCATTACTCATTTGTATTTTCATAATTATCCATATCAAGAGAAATTTTTGTGAGAATAGAAAAAAAAGAATTTTAAATCCATCTCCAATATCATTTAGATTCTCCTAAAGAAAAATCATTTCATTTTATATAAAACTGATCATTAACATTGTTCCTTTGTGTTCCATCAATTGACTAAAACCCAAAATCAAAATGTAAAAAACAATAATCATTATAGGGAACAACATAGTAATGATAAATAACTTATATGATGTTTAATTAATCACAAATTATTTAATATATAATTCATTATGTTTATCCTAGGTCATTAATAGTCCTCATATATTTAAATCCTTTCTGATTTTTTAATAATAGTTTTTGGGCTTCTAAAGAATATCCCCTGGGACTATCAAACCCGGTGTGCAGCAAGGCAAATTTTCATGCACTAGTTCCATATAGATTCTAGATAAATATGGTCCTTTTAGGGTTGTTAAAATTTGTTCATGTATTCTAGATCCACATCCACTTTTAGTATTTATAGATGAATCTAATTTCATGGAAACTACCAACTCTATCATTTATCAAAATTCAAGGAAATATTTTTATACATTATCTCATCCTTGGAATTATCCTTAGGAATGTACTTAGAGATCTCACTAAGGTTTCACTATCCTAGATTCTAATGGTTAACTGGCCCTATCATTTTTTACTAACTATAGACACTCATTCTTAACATATATATAAATTATATCATTTTTTTATAATATTTATTATATTACATGAACACATGCCTGAGGTGTATAATATCATATTATTTTACTAATTTTGCAAACAAAAACACAGGTCCACAAGATATCTATGTCATCGGCCACTATTTTTTATTACCACTTCCACCCTTATAAGACATTTCATTCATGACACATATCTTCCAAACATGAGGAAATAAACCATAAGAATGGGTAATAATAGATGGTTATTAAGGAAAAAAATGGTGATTCATAAGAATAACATAAATATAATGGTGTGATAACATGAGAATAGATTTTTAAAACCATACCCTATGTGTCAAGGAAAATATAAATTAGTCAAGGAATAAATATTAGTATCTAATAAAACATGATTTATAATATAATCAAAGAATATGAGCCAAAATAACAAACCATTAGCATAATTCATGGAATTTTTCATATACACATAATCATAGAAATTATTTCTATATTATAAAAGGATTACTTCCAATTACTTCATAAAATTAAAATCCGTTTGTTGTACCATGTTAACTTCTCATTCCCACTAGTTCATACTATACGGGGTTCAGTCCTTATTCCATCCATATAATTCCATACTAGGTTCACCCATGTTTCCATCAATTTATATCTCATTATAACTATATATATATCATTACCCAATGCACTGGAGGGATATAAATGTCCCACCCATATTATATTGACAACCATGTTTATGTGCTCCACAAGATTATAAACATTCATCATATCATTAACAATTAAAAGAAAAGGGTATCATAACTGTTTAATTATTTCAGGACATGTGGAAAAGTGATCGGTTTCATAATCCTTTCATCAAGAATAACAAGTTAAAGGAAGAAGTTTTCTTATGTATTTTCTCATGGTTTGACCCATACAAGCGAAATGGGAATTTTTAAAATTGTGTAAAAAAATCATAAATCATTAATATTGGTAATATGAATGGTATCCTTAAATCATATCTCCAATAAGTAATATGTAACATCAACAAGATTCATTTTAGATAGATAATGACTTTGATCCGTCATTTCAAATGTTTTTTGATGAAAATATCCCTTCTTATTTGAAAATAACATTCTAAAAGATTAACCTTTTTTAAAAACATTTCGCATTCAATGTGATTTTGGTAACTTATAAATGATTCTTTTAGTCAATTATTTGTCCTCATGTTGGAGAATATATTATTTCATACATGTTAAAAGGAATATTCCATTCACATTTTTTGTAAATGATACATGGGAATTGTTTGTAAAATGAAAATATTATTTCGTTAAAAATATTTTTTAAAAAGTAAAACATATATAAAAAAGTTCATAAAAATCTTGATAGTGTAAAAAAACATTTTTTAAAAAATTTTAGAAAGAATTGTTTGGGAAGAAAACAAATTTCTAATTGAAAATAGAAATATTGTGCAATTATATTAAAATAATTTTCATAATAATTTTAAGTACCAATGAGTTGGAAAATTGTACCTTTATATTAAGATCTTATGAATAACTAATGTATAATATAATTCATGAGAATTATTTAGATGGGTATCATGATATTTCATAATGGGTGAATTGGTCATAAACAATCCTAATAAATGATGAGGTTGTGACATAAAATCATTACCATTATGGTAACCTCAAATCATAAACCCCATGATATAATAACATAAAATGACACATAAAATATCATGAAATTGAATATCATAATTAAATTAAATTTATAATGATAGTATATAAACCTCATGAATAAATATATTTTCATAACATAATGCACATTTCATTAATGGAATATTTAGTGAAAATACATAATGCTTGAGTAACTTTTGGATCATAATACCAAATAAATAATTACATAAATAGAAACATTAATTGTTATTAAATGTGTGGGATTGATGATATATTATGTCATTGGAAATTATATGGCCAACAAAAAGTAAATATTCTTTGAATATTTAATAGGTCTCTCAGAAATTAATGTGGGATTACAAATCCCCATAATTAAGTATTAACATTTGTGATAGTTATTAATAATTCATGTATAAAAAATAAATGTTTATTATATATATATATTAAATAACCATATTCATATATATCACTCCATATATGGTGTTATGTTTCTATATATTACATGTTTATCAACATCACCATGTTAATGCCACGTTTTAGGTAATAATCTCTATGTATTTTGTATATGTTTTGATTTGTTATATTTTCTTCTCTTATTCGAATCATAATTTAATAATATTCAGAATGATAAAATTATATGTATATATATCATATATATTGATTATATATGTATTTATAATACTATATAAATGGTATAAATTACAACTAAAATACTCTGTTCATGATGACGGTAGGTCGTAAGTACACATTAACATTTTTTTCAATTTTTCGTATTTGATTGAATGAAATAAAATTATATGATATATTATCATTAAATAATAATTTTTTTCATTTATATAAAATATTTTAATTAAATTCATTCTTAATAAATTATATGTATAGCATGTACAAATCGCATCGCTACGTGAGTCGATTATCCGGCGTACAAATGATTGATGTTATCGTATTCCCACAAAATTTAAAGAATGAATATATGAATGAAATAAAAATTACTGATCAATAATAATATCATTAATATCATATTTATATTGAATTAATATTAAAATATATCATTGTTCTGAACCATGATGGTTTTTAACAGAAAAATGATTGACTTCAGCTCGTGAGGCGGCACTCCACCGTACACACTGATGATTATTTTGTAACCCATTTGATGAAAGTTTGTTTTGTTGTATGTATTACCCATAAAATAAACAATCTAAATATATTTATGATAATAATTTTATTATAAAATCACTATATATAAATAGTTTAAGTGGTTTTAGAATGAAATAAAACAAAAAATGTTCATTGATGAACATTATCTCTTTTCTGAGTATCCTCCGTCGGTTTGCACTAAATGCCTTCAATGGTTGGATTTATGTCCAAACAAAGGATTATAAGACTATTTGATTGATTATTGGAATATATTTGGTCGGTAGTCACCTAACCAATTAGTTATTAATGTGTAATGATATGTGGAGATGGAGTTCCATGCTATAAGGGCTGTGAGTGGTGCACTTCTAATTTTTTCAATAGTGAATTCTACCCATATTTGATTAATTTCACTAGGAATAAAATAGTAAATTATTGAACCTATCAAAGTTAATCTATAAATATGTCCATCCAATGGATTCAGAAAATTTTGTGTCATTTATATATCTTATATTTTAATTTTAACCACTAACCGATCTTGTTTTTATTTTAATCCTTATAATTATTTTTAATTCCATTCACTATTAAATTTGGTAAAAAGTTAATTTTAACTTATTATAAATTATAAATTATTTAATTTTAAAATATGGAATCCATTTTTCCAAATTCCAGTAAAAAAATGGAAAAAATTTAACTTCAAATTAGTCCTTCATACGTGATGTGAAAACAGATTTTTATAGCGAAAATGATCAAAAAAATATCAACATTCTTATATTAAATTTTAATATGGAATTGATTATAATGAAATAAATTTTATTAATAAATGTATAATTGAATTAATTAAAATTAAAATAAATTGAAATATAATATTACTTTTTTCAGATTAAACTATATGTAAAAAATTTTCAATTAAAACGTAGAATTTTTTACTACACATTAAAAATGATACATTTTCTGCTAAATCCAGAAAATTAACCCTATGAAAATTTTGACATTATGAATAAAAAATTTAAGTTTATTTTATAAATATTTTTAAAAAGTTTTAAAATTAGAATTTTTATTATTTCAAAATTAATAAAAACCATTTCTTTGAGAAAATAGTATTTTCAAAAATATAATGACATTACTGAAAATTATATATTTTATTTTCAGTATGTTTCCTTTATGGAAACCGATAGTAATTAATATTTAAACACTGCATATTAATATTCATTTTTATAAGTATAATGGTTAGGTTATAATGGAAATTATTGAATAATATTAATAATATATCATGGTTTTGTTAAAACTCAATTCGTGGGTAACGCAAACTAGCCAAATGTTGCATGTATTGAAATATAACACAGGGTTTTGTGTAGTGAAAATATGAATTGTTGTCTATTTTAACACAATTCATCAAGGAAATTTACTTTATTCATAAAAATTTCATTTCATAAAAACATGTGGTGTTATAAAAAAAGAAAAAAGAGAATCAATATAAGGGTTTTATACACCATAGTGCTTCACCATGGGACTAAATAGTCTTCTATTTCAAAAAATACAATAAATAAACTCATATTTATATTGACTATCATGGTATTAATAAAATCTGGATAAAAAAATTATCATATAACCTCTATTGATGATCTATTTTAGCAAATCAAATATTCTCAATAATTATCAAAATTCAATCTTCAATATATAGATTATTAGTTAATGTCTATGACAGGGGATATTTCTAGGTAACCTTTTCGTATGTTGTATGGAAACAATATATAAGATCCCTAATATATAATATGGTACATTATTGTTATAATATCATGTTAAATCTCTTTAAATTAGGTAATGAAATTATTCCGGGATTTATGATGAGTTTAGAGGGTGTCCCTGGAGTTCTGGATACGATGAATGTGAAAATGGGCAATCCAGCAAATTTTTCATGGTTAGTGCATACTTAGCCATAAATAAGCACCTGAACTATGCTTAACAAGAGGAAGGGTGAATGGTCTCTAAAATCGTATAAGGGTTAGAGAGACCATGTGGTTTTGGATATAACCATTATGTATAGTCACTGCATGGTTTTCCAATTGTGTATATAGTTTTTAAATTGCGTTGTTGTGATTTACATTTGGATTTCCATTATATAATTGATAAATTGGATGGTTAGATAATTAATTGAACCTATCATGATCCGTGTGGGATGCATTGAGGTTGATTAGATTCAGTTATGGTCCACCCATGGGGTTAAACATTTCAAGAACAATGAATAGAAATTTTAAGTATTTAATTTAATGGTTATGAGATTGATTAAATTATAATTATGTTGATATGTTAAAGTGATTTATAGATTATAACTAATGATACATGTGTCTAGTGGTTGACATGGAAGAAGGGTGTTTATGTCATATTTTTAATATGATAAAATAATTGTGGTTTTTTAATGGTGATTGTGTTAAATATGTTAAATAACATAAATGGTAAATGTTTTAAATGTGTTAGGGATTTTTAATGGTATATGTGATGAGTAAACTATGTTTGATAATGGGAATGTTTATAATAAAGTATGGTTTGATAATGTTATATGTGTTATGTGGTAAAAGAATAATATAACACAAAATAATTGGTATGTGGGGTATTTTAATTGAATCACTATGTGCATGATTCATGTTAGACTGAGGCTCTAAGACCCACCCCTATAATTCATGGGTTAGATAAGTTATACAGAGGCTCAATGACCCTAATGAATTCATGTGATGTGAATACCTAGAATGAGGCTCTATGGTAAATGATATTTATTTTTCGGTGTAATGATTTTACTATTGATGTAGGGAACATCAATATTTTCCCTTATGCATTGTTTTTATAACCACCATAGGCTGAAGTGTCTTATAAAAATTTCTAACCCATCTAATAAATGATAAAAGTTTCCAAAGTGAACATTGTTAACTAATGGAACCTGGTTTATCTTCTAATAAATTGTTTTTCATTCAATATTTTCATAAGTTATTAGTCTACACAATATATTTTGAAGACACCATTGTTCATTCCCTACTATGTTTTACTCACTCCCTTCTAAGTCCACCATTGGTTAACTGAGAAGAATTCATATTTTCATGTCATTACATTGGTGAGAACCTTATGCAAGATAGTTTATTTGAGTGTGGGATGCTCCTGGACGATGGACAGAGACTTGGAGTCAATACCCATTTTTTGGACTTATCATATTTTATTTATTTTTTAATTTACATACACATATAATGTAATGGAATGACATAGAGTATTTTTCATTTACATGTGTGTTCGTGCCCAATTTTTGTAAATGAATTTGTGATGCAGGTTTATGGTCTACAATTTCCGTCATTTCATATTTTATCTATTATGGATAACTCAGATAAAGGGTTTATAATCTTACCACATGTTTTATTCATTCCTCTCTACTAGTCATTAGACTCTATAGTATGGGATGTTTTTCCTGATGTCATGTGGTGACCTGGATTATTGCACTGGACATAGGGGCTATTAGATAAGGGGGATTGCAAAGTGGTATAAAATTGGTTTTTCTTTTCAGTTGACTTACTGTTTGGGAATGGTAGATGTGGTACTGGGATGTTTTGGCCATTGTAAATGACTTCATTTATTGAATTAGGTTGCCCATGTATGAGTTAAAACTCATGTTCCCTTTGTGGGATTTGTGTTCTTAATGTTTTTATTCACAGTTGGATGAAATTTATCCTCGGGTGATGCACATGTTTTGTGATGTGACAATTTTATGGTATTTTTATCATGGATGACATGGAACAAGGTTTTCCAAATATGAATCAATATAGTATCCTAGGGATATATATGGCATACATCATGGTTTTCACACATGGGTAAGATATATAGGGTGTGAGGAATTGAGTTCACATCATGTCTATTGAATTATGAAAGAAGTTGTGATTAATTACGATGGTAAAAATAGGTAAATGCGAATAATGAAATATAATTGATAAATAATATTTATGAATAATGAATTATAAATGGGATAAGAATTGGTAATGATGTTTTGAATGTAATAAAGGTTCCAAAATGAGACTAATTTAGGTTTTGAAAATGAATTGAATAAAAACAGAGTTTATTAAATAGACTGAGTCTATGTGAGTTAGTTTAGCTCATGTTGACAATGAACTATACTAAGGATGTTTGAGGGTAGTTATAGAGATGTGAAAATATATGTTGAGATATTTTATCTGAAATTGGATGTTTATAGCCAGTACAGATCCATCATTGTGGAAAAAATAGATGATTTACATTGTTTGTTTTCAGATGTGTTCATGAAATTTAGATATATGACACCAATAATATGTGTTCTTATTGGAAGACAAGAGGATATCACAAAGTATTCTCCTCTAATAGTGAATAAAGAAAGCATGTTGATCTAGGGTAACAAATGGTAGGATCAGTTTCATTAGATCTTTTATAATTTCACCTGGACGATCCAATGGAACCTCATGTGGGTTGTGTCGAGTATGATTGATATTCCTAGAGATTTTCAGTTGTATATCACTCTGAGATATTTTGTAGAGGGTGGAAGTAACGTAGTTTATTTTTTGATAATATCTATCTAGATGATTCTGGATAACTTAAAGACTCCTCCCTTGAAGAGAGTCAAGTTGGAATATTATATGTTGGGTGGACCAAAAATTTGATGGTGGGATATTTTGGTTTAGAATGAGAAGTAAGAGGGTATTTTATTGAAATATTTTCAATAAATTGTTCTTCAACATTACTATTAGGAGACCATGGGTAGGAGAAGCCTAAATAGTTTAAGAGGTTTACCAATGGGACTATGACAATAATGGATTATGTTGGACACTTCACTGAATTGAAACACATTGTTACAACATTTTCATGGGATGAGGAAGCTATGGTGATTGGTTTTTAGAATGGAATTTTACATGGCATCATGTCCCTGATTAATATATTTAATATAAAAATGTTTTCTAAAGTGGTGGATTGGGACCTTATTTCTGAAGATAACCTCAAAAAGGCATCTAGTGGTATAGTTGTGTTTAGAGTTTGGCAATAAATTCGTATGAAATATAATTTTTAGAAGTTCTATTTTTTGTTTTTTCACATGATAGGTTGTTGGCAGTGTACCCAAGGAAGCTATTTGACCTCCTAGTGTGGGGACCTAGTGTTTTCATATCAGTTTGGTTGGTTAGAAAATGTCCATGGTTAGTTTTCTGACAACTAATTGAGTCCTGATTGTACGGTGAGATGCAGTGTACAGAGGTTCTGTAGGAACCCATGATATATGGGAAATTATTGAGAATAAAGGTTCATGCATAGTTTCGATAGGGGATCATCTACAACCAACCTGGAAGGCAGTTGGTGTTCAATTGGCCGAACAGGTTTGGTTGGTTCACAAGGTACATCATTAAAAGGGTCTCTTAAACAGCAGGGTGATGAAGTTATATGGAATCATACTAGAGCCCCTAGTAGAGGGACATGTCATCATCATATCCCATGTCTGTTGGATTGAATAGAATTCACCAGATGACCTACTTTTCTTATGGTACAATTATTTGACCTGTTATAATATATGCTTGAATATTTTATTCCTCATCATCTTGCAGGAAGAGAGAGAACACAAGTCACAATATAAGGACACTTTGGACGGGTACATTGTATATGGCTTGGTACTATTAGACTTTTTAGGAGTGATACTTGGATTTCCTTGTATGGGATCTCTAGGAGGATTATTCATACTATTGGGTGACATAGGTTCCCGAAGAGAGAAAACATGGATGAACTTGTTGGAAATATGGGTACTTCATGCCTCAGGTAATACTCAATTCCCAATGTGAGATATCTGGTATGAACTCCGAGATTTCTATTCTAAGAGTGGTAAGAGGGATATCATTAGAGATATTCAAAGATGAAAACTGTGGTATTTCTTATATCAAGGGATCCTATAGTTTCCCTTGGGATTCCATTATGAATTATCTTGGTTAGGCTTCGGATTCCATTACTAGATTCGGAATATTCAGGTCATGTATTAATTTTGGTACCTTATTATTATTTTTGTTATGATTGCAGTATGAGAATTCTTGAATGATGTCCTAGAGGTGTAAGCACCAAGATGAAGAAAAATCATGGTGTTAAAACACTTTTTTTTAATCAAATATTATTAATATTTGATACCATATTACCTCTATAGGTTTTCTTGGTTCATATAATATTCTTAGGATTAATAAAGATGAATCATTTGGTTATCCATTTTGGAACCCAGATCCAAGTGTTCTTAATTTATTTATTTATCTTCTTATATCCACCTATGTTGGAACATTGTTCATATTATAGTGTGTGGACTAAATTGATAAATAAATTATTGGTGGTGGACTAATGGTATTATATTTCACACCATGATCAAGCAATCATTACATTGCGGTGCCCGGGAATATCTTCATGATTACAAGTATAATGCTTTATTGATTGTGTTGTGTTGTGTACTTTGGAACTAGGAAATATATTTTCATGATTTTTTGTATGCATCCTGAGATAGTACTTAGGATGGACATGTAGTTAACCCTTGGAATGTTTTTCTTTTATTTTTTTGTACTTCATATAGTGCCTCCTACTTTTAACTTATATCATCATATAAACATTCATGCATATTATACATATTGGTGTTATCTGTTTACTTTCATTCATTCATTGTATTTATCTTATACTATTTTTCCATTTAATGTTACTAAATATTCTATTTTAAATTTATTTACACCTGATATACCATTTTTCATCTAAAACCATGATGGTAGAGTGTCCCCATATTACTTCTATTTGACCCTCACTTCTAGTATGTAGCCCTTAACATATTGGAAGGCATGATTAATTCCATGTTCTGATCAGTCTAACAATCAATTTAATAGACATTCTGTCAATGAATTTAAAAATGTGATATTTTTATCTTTATTAATATTCTAAAATTATAAACCATCATCTAACTTTTTCCAATTATATTCAAAATGAATATGTCGCTCAAGGGTATGTTTGGACTAATACCTACACAAAAAATGATGTATTTATTTTTCCACTCTATTATTTTATTATGTATAAAAATATCTCCAAATATTCTACAAAACATTAATGTTTTATAAATAATATTAATATAATTTTATGATAATAATATTATAACAAAATAATCTCATTATGAACCATATTCTACATATGATTGGAACTTGTTGTTGTTCATAGTAGTTTAACAAACTAATTGAACTACGATATAAATTTCTATCATGGGATACTATGGAGACATTAATATATGTATTTTTGAAATTTATGATATTGAAATGTTTTCATTAACATTATAGAAATGTTTTTTCATTTTTTAATTAATTTTCAAAATGTCAACATTATTTTCCAAAATTTATTGAAAACAACTTTATTACCAAATGTATTTTCAAGAATTGTAAAAAAATAAATTTTGTAATTAAATAATAACATTATAAATCATTATAAAAAATATATATTAGTTGTTATAATTGTCTCAAAAATTTTAAATTTAAATCAACAAATTATAATCAACATTGTGATTCAATTCTAGTACAAAATGAACAATCATAACTAATATCATCTCATGGTGAAAATAAATTTATAACTAACTAATGTATTTGTAAAAAATGAATATAAATAAATTTTATAAAAGTTTATAGGTTTGAATAAGGCCTTGAAAAAAGTGATTATAATTTTTATTTTCATTATTCAGTAGATTTATATGCTTTAATTGAAGTTAATAATTGAGGTAAGGGGTTTCTCATAACAATCATTGTTCCTCGACACATATTCCATATAATCAATTTTTACATTTTTAGATAATGATTCAACACATGGATATATTATAAACATTATTTTCAATGATAATAAATGGTATTATATATCTATCCAAATTTATATATTTTAATTGATTCTAGTATAAGGGTTACCCAATCCGTATGATTTATTTTCAACCTCATTTTCATGTCAAGAATGCTTATGAATGATAATCTAGATAGGGAATTTTCATGTTCACATACTTTATTTTTTATATTTTTTTATTTATTTATATATACTTATATTATTTATTAATTAATATTTCAATAAATATGACTCTAATTTTAAAATTAAATTTATTTTATCAGTTTTATCATTATTATTCTCCAAAATCCATGACCTTTTTAAAAAAAATTGAATGGAATATTATTTTTATATTTTTTCCTTGAAATTTTTTTTTCCAACCACCTTGATCAGATCACTGTATGAAAATTACTCCAAGATATTTTATTATTAAAAAATGATAGTTTTATTCCCATGTTTTATAATTTTTTTCTCAAAAGTGGTAAAAAAACATAAAGAGCATTTTTTTCTTAATCGATGTAAATTTTAAAGATCCTAGAAAATGTGTTTTTTACCTATGTTAAATCCCTTTGGTGTTCCCTGTATTCTAATATGGGATATGTTCTTATTCTACCATTTAAATTATTTCTTAGGTTGTATTATGAAAAAGTATATTGAATTTTTATAAAACCTATCTCTTTTCATTGGATTAACTAACAAATGATGGAAAATTGAACTTTTTTATGACATTATAGATCACATATATCTGGTTTTCATTAATTAAATATTGGGAACTATATATGACAATAATAAATTAATTAAATAATTATATATCATTAGATAATTGGAAATAAGTATTGATGTTAGATCCACCAAGGAAAATAAGTAGTGTATCCTAATTCGCTAAGGAAAATAGGTAATGATTATGGACATTATAAGGGAAATGTGAAATGATATGGAATCTAGTGAATTATGATTCCTAAGGTTTTTTCACATTATTATGTTCTTTTCATACACATATTATAATGGATCATTTCCTATGATCCATGTTTTATCAAGTAATATTTTCCTAATGTTTTGTTCATGGATATTTATTATGATATTATACCCACATTTTAATCTTTTACTCACTTATAATAATCATTTCTTATATCTTATGATTTTCTTACATAGAAATAAATCTCACTCCTTTGTTTTTTTCCATGGGTAATTAAGATTATTATAATGTTTGTGATGTCTATAATTGGAATTATATTTGTTTTCTTCTTGAGAAATGTTAACGAGTATCATAAAATATATTTTTCTTGTAGATAATATTACAAGACACTAAACCTTTAATGATTAGTATTGTGTATCAAATTATAACATGCAATGTTTATTGATCTAAAATAATGAATTAAGTGTCTTTATCTATCTTAGTTCACCTCACTTTGGATGTGATTTTCAAGCTTACATAAATGGAGTTACTTTTTGTATAAGGTAATAGGTCCCCAGAAATATCATATAGGTTTATACACATTCTTATTTAGTATATGATATGTGGTATCAACACCTATTCATATATTGAAAATAAATTTTAAAAAGGAATTATTTCCTTTAAATTTTTTAAATATAAAAAATGCGTCAAGAATGATGATGGAAAATTGGAAAATATTTTTGTTCATTGGTCATTGATGGTTGAAGGATAAAGTATAAATATATTTTATTATATATTTAGAACATAAGGGGTATAAAATAAAAAAATAAGTATAGTGTGTCCAGAGTAATTCCATCTGAGTATGGGTGGGTGATAGAGAAGAAAAGGGTGGCTTAGGGGTAGGCCATATGAAATCTTGTGTAACCCTATTTCCTCTTGGGAAGTTGGTTGTATGTGGGGTGAGTGTTCCTCTTCTACTTGTATATATTTTTCTCCATGTATCTACTCTACGATAATGATGTATATCTACGTTAGGAGTTATAGAGCCATCATAGTTTAATTTTGAAGTAAAATAGGCTCTATATCTCCTCCTTAGTTTCATAATTATAAAGTACCACTAGAGTGGCCACCTAATCCATAATGTCTGTAGGTTCATATTGAGTGGTGTTTCTCCCCATTAATGATAATCTCTAACCTAATAGTTTCAAGTAGATAAATTTTTATGAATGGGGTGTTTGAACTGATATGTGACAAAGGGTACTGTATTTATTTCCCTAGTTTTATGATAACCCTATATTGGGATACTGTAAGGAGGTTAGAGAATTGTTAACCAACATGGATATGTGGATGTTTTTATGTTCTTCACCTGGTAGGACATCTTATGATATGTGTGATAGGTTATCATGAGTGTCTAATACATATGTGGATGATAAATGATATATGATGGTATTATAGGGAGAGTTCTCTCCCCCATGAAGTGATATAAGTTACATGATTCCAATATGTGGTGTTATTCCCCTGATTATATGAGGTATTTTTTCTTGGTGGGTGATATTCCCTCTAGAAAATATATTAGAAAACTGATCCTTATGAGATGTGATATTTTACCCCAGATGATATATGAATAATATTTCATAGGTGGGGTGTTATTATACATAGATGATATATGTACATAATTTAATGTATCATGTTTTATATCCATAATTAATATATAACTACATTCTCTTGGGTGTGAACTCTCAACCTAGACAATATCTATAAATGCTGATTTTTGGGTGGGTCATTATTCACCCACCCCCTCCCCCAATGGTATGTGCCAACTATTTCCTGAGTGAGGTGTTATCCCCCAACTGATATATGCCAATTCTTTTCTGGGAGGGGTTTCATTCACCCAATAAGGTATATACTTATTAATTCTTATTTTGTGTGTTATTACCCATATATGATATAATCCTTCTAATTCTGACATTCTACATGGTTTCCCCTTATGTTTTTGTAACCGGATTAAATAAAATTTGTAATCTCCAAATTAAGTATAGTGGATCTCAGGTATCACCACAAAACATGAGGATCAAATATGATTATTTATTTTATTTTGATACTTTATTTGATTATACTATCAATATTACATTATTTGTAAATTGTACTTACTTTTTGTGTTAGGCACACCATTGGTCGTATCGTACTAAATTTTACTCACATTCTTCAATGGACACCCTATAACATTCATACCATAGAATATTTTATGATCATTGGTTGAGGTTGGGAATCGTCTATGTATTTCATTATCAAAAAAGATGGATAGAGTAAAAATAAAATGCCTTGTAATTGGATTTCAGCATTATTGAATATTATTTATTTAATTTATTTTTTATATGTGATAATACATGTGGGTAACCATTTTGGATGTATACTTGTAAGCCTACATTTTAATTTTTTATATCATGGATATTTCTACCTGATTATATTTTACATTTTTTTATGATTGTTTTTTACTTCCTTGTTCTTTTTATCCAAATTGTTTACATATCATCCCCACAATTTCACAATATACAATTTCTACTAGTAAGAAACCTCTAAAATATATTTTGGTGAGACTAAGTTCATGTATTAATATAGTATAATAACTAAAGGGAGATCCAGGACAGTCATGTTTAAATTTATAATTTTTTAGTCATAGATTTTTACCAGGAAAATTTTCATTTTTCATCCATTAGGGTTTTTTTAATGTCACAAAAACATAACATAAGTTATAAAACTTCTAAAAAGTCATGAATATAAAATCAAATACCTGGAGAATCCACTATCTATTTAAGAATTTTCTATCATGATGCTCTAAATCCATTTATCCTAAGAAAATTAAAAAAACAATTATTGATGTCATATTTTTATTTGGGTCCAAAAAGCTTCGATATTGATCCATTTAGAAACCAAATTAATTTTGTAGTAGATTTGAATTTACTTTTAAAAGATAATTTATTTTAAATAAATATAAACTTATAGTTAATTGATTATATTTTTTACAAAAAAAATTAATAACATAGAAATATAACATAATCTATGTAAAAAATAATAATATATAATTTTCCCTATATACTATTTATAAAAAAGTATCAATAAATAAATTTCCTTATAATTGAATTAAATTATATTTCAATTATTTATAGTCCTTTGAATAAAATGTAATTTATCCAAATTATGTCTCCCCTGTATAAAACGTCATAATGTTTAAATTATTTCCAATTATCAGACTATTAATCACATTATTATCAAGATACATGATAAAATATATCATTATTTTAAAATCACATGACTAATAAAATTATATCATCCAAAAAAAATATTTTAATTCCATTTCATGATGATATTTTTTATAGGTTGAATTTTTCTACATATAAATTCATGATTCATAGATATCGTTATTTTAAAAAAAATTATAAAAAAGTTATATTTTTATTTCATTGAGGAGTTCTATAATATTTCTAGATATCCCCATTAATCCCACACATATAAAATTCTATATAATTTATATTAAAATGATAAATAAGAACAATAAATCTATTGTAATTTTTATTTTTATCAAAACATGACTTCTTCTGAAAACCTATAATATTTTTTTGAAACTTGTTTTTTCACATTGATTTTTTTAAATTTTATCATCACATTCTATGAATCAAACATTATAAAATGAATTATTTGACAAACAAATATATTTCTGAAATAAAATCACTTTTAATATTATTTTATTACAAATTTATATTAATCATAATAATATTAAACTACAGGTTTCAAATGATAAACTATGAAAAATGGTATTGTATTGTATTTTTACAATTTTAAATTAAAATATCATGGATTGAAAGTTAGTTAAAATTTCTATATTATTCAATTAATTTTCTTTAAATTATCCTTCTTCTTTTCTACTCTATCCATGTTATTTAAAATAATAAAAATTATATGTTACATTTCATTGATTTCTAGTATATCTATTATTATGATATTTTTGTACTCATCTCTAATAATAATCAAATTAATAATTTATGACATAACTAAGAGATAATTTATAACCTACAATATCCACTATATATCAATTTATTTAGTAAAATTTAATATAATTTTTTTTTCAAGATATATGACTGAATATTGTATTCAGAACTATATATTTTTGTTTCTATTTGATAGAAATTATATCCATTAATTGTTTAGAATATCCCACTAGTATTTTATATGTTTTTACAATTATTTTTTCTTTTTAATTATATATTTCTTGTAATAATATTCATTTCTTAAATATGTGTCCTATGTAGAATATAAGCAAGGATTTCTGTGGGTAATCCAACAATCTATAGTTCATTATTAGCCATTTTTTTACTTTTCTATGTACTGATTATTCTATATTAATGATTAATATAACATATGTTAGAATTTTTTTCCCTAGTGCATTAAAGACATAATAAGCTGTCTAACATGATCTAAAAGTTTAAAAAATGAAATAAATTACCCAGTAAAAATATTATAAAAAATATTTTAAAATTGTCTTATAGTAGATCAAATACACTTTATATATATAATATATAAAAAATATAATATTGATGGAGTTTGTTATACT
This sequence comes from Viscum album, assembly GCA_963277665.1. NCBI lineage: Eukaryota > Viridiplantae > Streptophyta > Magnoliopsida > Santalales > Viscaceae > Viscum > Viscum album. The sequence continues at coordinate 1,721,751,039 of OY728130.1, forward strand.
AATTTTTAATGAATAATTTAATAAGTGTCTCATCTATTTAGTTGAGATTCATTTTTCTTACATAAATTTGAAACCCCAAAATATACAGCATTTTATGTAGAAGAATAAGTGTATAAAAAATTGTTTCTTATGAGACACAACCAAGAACAAAGAGATAAAAAAATTTAGAATCATAAAAAAATATTTTAATGGATCTATAAGTGGAACAATAAGAATGAAATTAAATGTAAATATTCCTGTGGTAAAATTAATATATAAAGAGTTTAGTAAAAACATTGGTAATTATGGAAATTATTTTTTTATTATATTATTTATATTATTTAAATTATAGATATTAATACATTAATGTTAACTAATATTTCAAATCACATCTGATGGCAGTTTTACCAGATACCAATTTGTGGCGTCGTCCGATATCATGGTTTCTACGCCTAGAGTGTTATGTGTTTTCATGCTTTCATCTTTCATTGTTTCATTTTCCTTTATGTAAAACCCAAAATTGGAAGGGTTTGACAGATTCAATGATGTTTTATATGGTACTAGTGTATTTGGTGAAGGTCTAACTTTTCAAGTTCTATATTTCCTAGTTGCATCATTCATAGAGGCTTGGTGTTCTCATGGTTCATCATTATGGAGCTCTGTCTTTCAATTCTTCTCCATCGATTATCCTCCTTTGAAGAATCCTATGCAGATTTTCTTCTATCTTGTTGTGTTTTCTGTGATTTTCGGTCTGTGTTTGTTTGAATTGGTATAGCTCATGTTTGTAATGGTGGATCCCATAGGGCACGGTGCCTCATTTACTTTTTCTTATGTTCCATAAGCTGATTCTTTTGCAAAATAAAAAAAATTGTGGTGGTAAACAAGAGTTATCACCCATGTGGTTTCTTTTATTTAATTTTCGTATTGAAATTGTTTGTGATTATGATTTCAATTTTTATAATATATTGAGTTTTTATATAACATATCACACAAAACATTCTCTAGTATCATATAAAATATTATATTTGTTTAATTATATTTCATATGAAATTATCATATATCATAGGATAAAACAATACATTAAATTTTGGACATTATCATATAACAATTTAGAACTATATCATATCTAAAATCATTATCATATCATATAATGTGATCATATCTATTAATCAATGATAAATAGATATCAAAATGTTAATTTAACATAAATTATATTGAATAACATAGTTTGATCATCTTCTTCTTGTTATGGACAAAATATATTATAAAAAAATTATATACCTCATATAGTGATATGTTATGAAAATAAAACATATAATAGGTAATGAAATATCAAAATTGGAATTTTAACTATAATCCTATAATGTTTTTCCATATTCTGCCATTATTCTGAATTTAATTTTCACCCAATTATACATAAAAACATTGTATACTATTTAAAATATTTAATCAAAATTTCAAATTCAACATAAACTGCTGTTTATATAAAAATATATAAAATGGAAATGTGATAAATAAAAACATTTATATTTTTTATTTAAAAAATGTATGTTTGTCGCTATAACATTGAATGAATTATCATGTTCTATATTTTAACAAAACAAATAATTCAGGAAATATTTTGTAAAGATATAATGATATTTCATTGGGAAAGACCATCATATTATATATTATGATATCATATATCATTTATAATATATATATATATATTACATTTATCAATTTAAACTACATCAATAAAAAATAAAAAAACCATTATATAAAATACAATGAAAACATATTATTGATATATTGGATAAAATTTTAAAATATAATAGTTAAAAACTCCCTTTATAAATTTATATAATTTATAGGAAATAGGAAATTATTTTTTATCTCAATATTAATTCATAGTTACCTTGAAATTCTTCAAATTTTCATTATGGATTTTGAAGAGTAAATTATTACTATTTGGAATTTAATGTTTCAAATGATAATTTTTTATTATATTATAATTTAATGTATAATTCACCATTTTCAGGAAATTTGGCATTGAACGCAGGGATTATATTTTACTAGAATCTGGGTTGGAGAAGGAATTTTTGAGTGGTTTTGAAAAGTAAAAATATTTGTATACATACTTAAATAACCATTAGTCACAAGAGTTTTTCCTTGAATTTAAATAATTGAATAATGAATTATTTATTACATTGTTAAATAATCATGACGGGTAATCATTCATTCAACAAAATATTTGATAATAATGATTTCATGGTAATGTTTACAATTTAATAATATAGTAGTAAAACTCTAAATTTAAATTAAAAATATTTTATGAGTTCAAACACATTTCGTTTACTCTAATTTAACACAAATAAGCATACCTCAATATACCATTATACTTTATAAGCTTCTCAAAATTTACAAAATATGTTTTCTTTTGATTTTTTATGGATATTTTTTATTTTTTATCTATTGATATTTGTATTAAAGGTATGTATTTGAAGACATATTTTCCATTTATATCTCTCTTTCTCTCTTCCACGACAATTTAAGATCAAATAAAGGGTGTTTATATCTATTGATATTCAAAAGTTGAAATGTATTTTGAAGATTTATTACAATGATGTTTTTAAAGGATATTAATGATTGGGAAATAAAAATTATGTATTTTTATTAACTGTAATGATGAATAAAATGAGAATAAATTATTATTTTTATTATATAATATTGTGGTTTCCTTTATCATTTGTAAATATTTTGAATGTGTGTTAATTCATGGTTAGCCCTTGATGATAGATGTTCACATTGTTTTTATTTTTGTTAAAACAATAATTTGATTACGATAAAATTGACGACTATGCTTGTCTATCATTCCTAGGAAATGGCGGCATTATGCCTGTTTGATTATAAAGTATTATAAAATAAATATGAGGTAAAATAATTTCACGATGTGATATATAAGTTACAGTGTATAGAAAATCCAATGAAATTACGAATTATTGATTTGATTTATGATAATTTGTGAAATCCAATATTATTAGTGGGGTGTAATAAAAGATACATATATATATTATTACTTTTTCTTTAGTCAAATTCTAATATTTTTGTTTTGTTTTTAGATCAATAGTTTTCATTGTGCATTTTTTTATTCTTCATAAAAATAATATAATGTATATGGTTCATGATATATAGATCCTGACATGTACTTATCGTTTTGATGGACAAATGTTTAATAAGGTACTTGATTTACTATTGAATAATTTAATTGAAATTCACAGATGTAATTAGATTGATGATTTCAGATGTTTTTGTTTAGAAAAAATCTAAAGGTAATAACATAATTCCGAATAAATATAGAAAACCAAATTTTTATAGGATAAGTGTAGATATAATGTTTTGATATGTTTTTTTATTTATTTTGGTACCAAATATATTATAAAGATATTCTCACATATGAAAATTGTGTGTACCTTGAAAACCTATCGAGTGTATTTTTATACTCATTGATGATTTTAAATATTGTTTCAACACTAAAATGATCTAGTATGAAATGGTATTGGTTTACACTACCTATATCATATAGATACCATATAAAAATGATTTAATATATTTTTATTATTATGTTACATAAGTTGTAATTAGATTTTGTTGACTGGTTGTTATGTTATCAGTCATTTTTTTAGATTTTTTATCTTATGAATTAGTTATTAATTTGATTTATTGGTTATAGTTAAAATAATTTATTGAAAATTAAATTCAAATTTTTTTACTATTGGGATGTTTATCTAGGTAATTCTCTCATATTTGTGTGCATTTATCATTGGTTCTTATCTCTAACCTGTAGTCTCATGATGATATACTCCAATAGTAATGCTTTATTCCATCGTGGATCAAAGGTTTTATTGTAGTAGAACTGTTTTGGGAAAAATATTTATCATATTGGGGATCATAATGGACTATGAATTTGTAATTGGGGGTGATTTCATCACTTTGGGAGGGAAATTTATTAATTATTCCTAGTGGGAGATGTGTCCTAGAAAAGCCAAATATTGATGTATAGTGCTTTTTTGAACCTATGTATGTTTTTTAATCATCTATAGTTCATTACATAGTGGAAGTTTACTAACTATTTTTTATATTTATAGATATCATCTCATTTATATGTAATTATTTAATGATCTAGACTGAAAATCCATCTTAGTACCAAAGAAGGAATATGTCACATAGCTACATGTACATTCTCAAATTTATAGAGGTTTTAAATTATTTTTTAGTAATAATAAAATATTATTTTAACATAATTTTTTCTCAAAATTAATGAACCATACGCAACTAATTTAACAATAATTTTTATTTAAAATAAAGAATCAAATGTTAGAATAAACTATTTTAATGTAAATATTATAACCTAATAATGGTTAGTGGAAAAAAAATGACCAAAAGTGTGACCTGACATAAAACCAATTTCTTAAGTAAAATGTCCTTCATGTATACATTTACACGTCTATGAATCATGACCAAATAATTACATGTTCCACCATAAAATATCTCATTAGATCCATATCCAATGAATAATGGATTATTTCCATTTCCTACATCATAGTAAAAGACATATACATGGACACCAAGTTGTGTCAGTAGATTTACGTCTTTGAATTCTTAGTAGGGTTTTTTATATCACTCGTATTCATTCTAATGAATTATATATCCAAACCATGTATTCAAATCCATTGAAACGAGTTTCACATATTTCCAAAACCATATATTTTTTATAATAGTTCAATAAAATTGAATACCATATAATGAAAGTAACTCACACAACATTTTTCCCATAAACATGTTTACATATGCCAAGTTCACCGACCAATAAATAAATTTTATTATCCATAATAATTTAATAGTCTTGAGAAATATAAATTAATGAAATTACACATGATAATAATAATAGTGTTCACATACAATATATCATAAAATATTCAAGTATTTCACAAAAAAATGTATCTCTTACATCTATACCATATAATATGGTATTTTTCCAACCATGGTATTAGATTTCTAATCATTTACTTTCTATTTCACCTTCTCTTGAAATGCCTTTGTCATTGCTCATATCCATAATTTTCATTTCCAATGCCATTAACCTCCACAAACATTATCTAAAAAATAGTTCTGTATATATTCATTTGTATTATATCCAAAAAAAATTAATCATACAAAAAATTATTATTCCAAAGATATGATTTAAATTAAAATACCAGGGTTCTCAAAAAAAATACCCCAAAGTTATAATTTATAATTTCATATATCCCTTTATTTTTTAATTCATTTTCAAAAATTTATTTGATAAAAATATAAATAATTCATGATGTTCAATATATTCATTAATAAAACAATCATTAATCATAAATTGTTGAGGAATGAATCATTTCCACTTACCATAGGTAAAAAAATGAAAATATATGAAACCTAGATCTAAAATTAATCATCATAATAAAATATTTAAAAACAAATAAACAAGGGATCAAAATTATAAATATATTATCCTTGATATTATCTTATATAATTATATTCTCTAATATTCATATGCAACAGATTATTTAATGTAATAATGATAGAGAGACAAATCCAATAACTATAATGATCTTGTTTTAATTAATTTATTCCCTAATCAATACATTCATGCATTAAGAAAATTTTATTGTTCTAAAGTGAATTATTTCAAAATAGTATCAGTTCAATAATGATTCCCAAATAAGTGAAGTTTTGATTTAAAATTTCCAATTTTGTAATTATATAAAAATATCAATCATTTTTTCAAAAAATATTAGGTTCCCAATGCCTATCCTTGAATTCCAGTTGATCTAATTTCCTAGTATGAAATATTAGATTATACATTATATAAGATAATTTTCTTAACCATCCACTTGTATTATCTCCATAAAAAAGAAAAATTACTCTAAAAACTATTATAACTCCAAATATGGTATCAATAATCCTCCCCACCATAAAATTTGTTTATCCATGTTAAGTCAATTGTCTATATTCTCAGTGGTACTTTTTTATTATTGATTTTATATATTTTTTCCTCTAAATTATTCTCATTATTCATCTCATTCTATTATAATACTTTTTCAAAAAAAATCTACCCTATCAAAATCATATCAAACCTATAGGAAATTTTCAATTTCACATCACCAAAGGTCATATTAGGATCCTAATCAACCAGATCATATAAAATAATAAGATATTGTTATAGTTTACAAAGCCTTCATTTAGAAACATATTACACATTCTACACCACATAGTACAAGAGTTGTAATTCAAACTTATAACCAAATCACTATTTCATTTAATAATTTGAATGCAACCAACTACCAAAGTGAAAAATTCCCATTATTCTAGAGTAAATGATATATTATCCATGTTGAAACTCAGAAAAATACCTTATTTATAATAGCAACCCAGATTGTTCATAAAAATGTCAATATAAGTCTTCATTCAAGTTTGAGCTACCCTTAATATCTTATAGATTAAATTACATTTTCTTAACATATATATTTCAAAAATAGGTAAATTGATAGAATTGCATCTCTCTTATTCCAATAATTATTGAGACAAACCTTTATGAATATACATTGATTTAAAAAGAGCTACATCTATGAACATTTCATAGAAATTATTGTAAACAAACTCTCAGGAAGGAATGTGACCTTCCAATGATTTCCAAACTCAAATACTAAATTTTAGAAATGAAATATAATACATTTTATACTGTTCATTATGATTTTCCATTTACCAAAGAATGATTTATCATACACCTTTTAATTCATGTACCAATCACCTTTTAATTCCATCCATAACCTAAAAGTAAACTAAAAATCCATTTCAAAAAAGAAAATAAATAGAATATAATGAATTCTTAATAATTCAATAATGTATATGTTATTGAATTCCTCTATAAAAAATGTGTCACGAATGGGTATGAAGTGATATGATTTTAAGATATATTTCATAATCATCCATTTAATGTCATGATTATATAGTAAACTAGTAAAACATATACATATTACATAGTGATATTGTCTAACTTCCATGTTGACTCTTAAAAAGGTTATAATAGTCTTATATGCCATTTATGAGTCACCTTTATCTATTTACTTGTATATAACTATGATTAATAATTAGTTATCATAATCTTCATTCATACCCACCATACAATTTCTACGATGTTGTGATATATCTTCATCTCTTTAAAATGGTCTTACCAAAAAGGTATATGAAATAAAACCATAACATAAAATTTTAAATTTTAGGGAAATAATAATTTATCTAGAAAATAGTGTATCTTGCCATATCATAATGATGAAATCATTAATCTATTTTACATTCAATATGAGTCATTTTACCTTATTTTACACAGTTTAAAAAATATAACTTACATAAATTGGATATTACAACATGAATTTTTTAGTCATCTATGACCCTATAAGAAAATAAATTATCTCTTCTGACATTATAATTCAATCAGAACATCAGTATTCTTACTCAAGGCATAAGATACATCATTTACTTTACATAGTGTATCATTTAATAAAAATTAAAAAGTATGAAGATATTTAATGTATCTTTATCTCATAAAAAAATATTATTGTGAAAAAAAAATATTTTACTCATATGATATGAATACAAAATGAACATCTCTTAAAAAACATAATGTCTCTAACTCTCTAATAAGAGTGGGCGATATTCCTATGTATGGTGCCAAGAATAATTCCATGCATTATTTTTTTGATGTTTTTTTATTATAAATAGTATATATTGACATTCAATATTTAAAAATTTGGATTTTATTATTGAGATTGATGTTCTCAATGGTGATTGATAGTTATTCATAACACGTTTGATAAGTTAAATCACATGCAAGCCTAATGGATTTGATACCCATGAGGGAAATAAATTGTTCAATATGGATTAATATATCCTCTTTATGATGTTTTCTATATCTTATGAAGGATAAAACTTAATAAGTGTTATCATGAATATGATATGAAATGATCTATATTGAATGATGTTCATTTGAGATTTTAACATTATCAATGAGATGACTATTAAAAATTTTCAATGTTATTTGTGAAGATTAATGATGATTATGAAAAGTATTATATTACTTGGTTATCTCATTTAAGAGTTACATGAATGAATATATGGATCTATTTTAGAATCAAAACATTAAGAAAACATTCATTGAAAACATCATGGGTAAATCATATAAAATATATCATCACATATAGTACGAAGGATATAAATGATATTATATCTATTTTTATTTCTCAAGGATATTTATATTTTATATATGATTGTATGCTCACATATAGATGGATATACCTCACTAATAGTTCCCAAAACAATAGAATGGTTTCTCAAGTCATATAATATATTTGACTAGAGATTATATATACGATTAATATTTAATCACCCACTATCATTTTTAATATAAAAATAATTTATAGTTTTATACTATTTTTTTGAAATATGTCCTTATGATTAATAGGGATATTTGTTTATCAAATTCTTATCCTTTAGATAATTAATAAAAAAGATGATTTACTTAGATAATAATGTGTAAAATAAATAAAGGTATTCTTGTAACATCATTATGGAGAAAATATAATGTTTACGATGATCTAGGAAGAATGGAAAATTTTCAACTCACATTTGTTTGAGAAAGGGAAGAAAATTTATTTTTTTATCGAAAAGCATGACATGAAGTGGTAATATCTCACCATGAACTGTTCAAAAAGTTTAACACATATACTAAAATGAATGAATCATTCCACAACCTATATCGACTATGTTTTGATGTTATTTTTATTAAATCAATGGGATTAGATTATATCAAAATGGATGTTCATGAATTTCTGACACATGTTAGTCTATAATAGTTGATGGTAATCACTCATCATGATAATTTACACACCCCAAGATCATGAGAGAAAATATATATCACACTATAAAACTTGATCCCATGTTATAGTAGATTAATTCATAACATAATTACTCTAGAGCACTAAGAATTTTTGTGTGGTGGTTTTTAATGGAAAGATATCTCACATATTATAAAATGTGGTCACAAGGAAAAAAGATTTTTTAGATATCAGAGAAAATATAAATATCATGCCATAATTTTAATTTTCTTTAAATAGTATTAGAGTTAATTTTTGGAATATATTTATAGATATCGGACTAGAATCATGAATATATGGATCATCTACTAAACCAAATTTTCACACGACTATGGATGAAATGGATATAACAATGGTGTAAACCACTATGATAAAATTATGTTAAAAATTTGAGATAACTAGGAATATAGTCCAGACAGTATTTCAAAAATATTTTAGATAGTATCTAACTCAATATTTCATTTCCATTTTGATTCCTTTATATCCTTCACACAAAATAATTATATGAAAATTATTTCAGGTGTTTTTGTTTTTTGAAACCACTTATTAACCCCCAATATTGTTAGTGGTTAACTACATCCTAGAACTATCATTTATTATTACCTCATGGTCATTCTTTAATAGTTTTTTCTCTATAAATAAATTAGAATACATAAAATCATTACAAAAAAAGAATTTATTATTGGTATTTTCTTTAGGATCTACATTTTTATTTATTTTTAAAATATTTTTATTCAAAAAGATATATGGATATCATAAAAACCATTAATAAAAATGTATTTATAATGTTTGATTGCATGAAAATACATTTATAAAAGAATGAGATTGTAATGTATCATCTTTATCTTATATTATTCATCCTTGATATCATAAAAAATGGTATAAAGTTTCCATCAGTTAAGACAAGAAAAACATTATGAGATTGGATGAATATATAATTTGATGGGATAATGTATATGTTTTTTTTCTTGTCTCTCTCTAAGAAGGATTTTTCTAGAATGTTGCGAAAACCAATGAGTACAATTTTGAGGGAACATAATGATATCAATGGGTGACAAAATAAAGTAAATCTATATTTTTTACCAAACTTTTATGATAAATAAAAAAATATTTTCATTATATAACATGATAATGTGTATGAATTAATTTTTCATTTCAAAAAATCATTATCTTGATTTGAAGCTGTCAAAAAGTTATTTAGTAATATACAGTAATGAATAAATTTATAAATATTATCCTATATAAATTTAATTCATTGATTTCCAACCTATATATTCAATACATGGATGATTCGACCATTGATAAGATCAATATAATCAGAATATACTATTAGATGAGGATAGGGTGACCTTAATGTGAAAAGGAAAATCTAGAAAATAAATAATGTTTAAAGCTACAAAATTTCCAAAAAATCTGGAGTTTAAGAAATATTATGTCAAGGAAACCAATATAAAAGATGAGTCAATGAATTTTATTGTATTTATATCATTATTTTAAAAGTAATGTAGAATTTTAAAAGTAAATATTAGGTTAATATTTCTATTATGTTGTTAAATTGTGGCTAGATTGTTCACTTTTTACCTAGTTTCTTTGAGATGAATAATAGATATGGGGAGTATGGTTTATCTAAAATATCACACAAATTAGGAAATGTTTCAATTTGATGAAGTGGGGAAATGTTATTATGGGAAAATGAAAGTCAAAAACATCAAGGAAAATAATTTTTATCACTAATCATTATTATACATCGGGGGAAGAAATTAAAAAGGAGGAATAAAATTAAATGGAGGAGGAACTCAAATTTTTCATAGTTAAATCACAAATACTTATAGACCCTCTATTAAAAAGAAATTTATTATTAAAAAAGGGACTAGTGATGATGAAGTTTAAGATAATGAGAAAAAAATGATTTATAATTTTATAAGGATAAATTATCTTGTTCTATAAAATTAAATTATAAATATATGAAGAAAATATATTTGAGGATTGATAATGAGTATCTAATGAAATCACAAGATCTATAAAATGAAATAGAGATAAATAAAATGGAAGTATGTTTCCCATGGAATATGGTTGTTCTCAACGTAATCCGTGAATAAGGATTTAATAATATTAAGACTTCAATAATTAAGATGAATAATAAAAAATTTAAGTGAAGGCTCATTAGGTGAATTTGGTTTTTTATAAAAGTTCATTAAAGAAAAATGAGTTTTAAGTTTAAAATTCTCTCAAAATTGTTGGTGAATGTTTTAAATTAGCTAAGAAAATTAGTGATAGTACTAGTCTAATTTAATGTTATCCTATAGTGACATAGAATATTTTCTCGGGAACTCAATATTAGAATCAAAATGGTCTTAATCGTGACATGAATTAAAATAATGTGATTTCATAGCCTAACAAGGAGAAATATTCATTGTGAATCCATGTGATGGAACTAAAAAAAGATATAAATAAGATTTTAAAGAATAAAAACTCTATGTAAAATACAACGTGAAGTGAAAAAGTGAGAGATTATTATTCAATGTAAGATTAATATAAATATAAGTAGTTTAGTTCACGTTGGAATGAAAATCAATTTCTATATTATGATGAATACTAATTAGAACTGAGAATATTTTTCTCTACTGGATGTTGTTGTTGCTAAATATTATTTTAATATAAATATAGTGTGTTCAGAAATAATTTTTAATGGATAAAATATATTTCAAGAAATGAATAAAGGATATTGAACCTAAAATTATTATAGGTAAACTGAGACAACATATAAAAGAGAATATGAAATTGACTAATTATTTTCATTCTATTACAGAAAATAATGGGAGGTATGATCCCACAAAACACACATATCTATAGACTTATATAGGTGGTTGAGGATATAATAACTGAAAACCTATTGATATGAGTATTACTATGGATAATTAATTAGTTTTTAAACATACAAAGGTCACTGAGGAAAATCTATAGGATCATTCCAAACATATATTAGATCATTAAGAGAATTAGTAGTCTATAAATAAAAGTGTAGTTGAAATTTTTTAATTATTAATCATTATCAATCCTTAATTAATGGATTTTGATAACTAATTAATGTGGATTATAATGTCATAAATGAAAATTGTGTATTGATACACCTCTAACCTTTGATAGAAACATTAGGTGCTATCATAAATCTAAAGATATAGAAATTTTAAATCAAGAGGTTGGAATTTAAAATAGACTGCACCAATATGGAATTAATAAACCAATGGAATTAAAGAAGGGACTTAGACATGTGGATAGGGAACAAGTGTTGAAAAGGATTAGAGATAAATACGTAAATATTTTAAATATAAGGTAATTATAATTAGGAAAAACTATTATTATTAAAAATAATGCATATGTTAATGGAACTTTATCTTATATACAAACATAGATTAATTGGATTTGTCTACTATAAATGAGGATGTTTATTTGATAATTTAAATAGGGTATTTCAAATAATTATATTTTAAATGAATAGATATAATACAAAAAGAATATTTTTTTATTATGTTTCTCTTTATAATGGGTTTACTCATGTAGAATTATAAGAGATGTTTGATTTTTATTATCATCTTCCCAATGTTTTTGATTTGTTACTAGGTTATTAAGGGGTATCAAGATAAAGAATTATTAAATTATAATCATGCGATGGATGGTACAAAAAAATTGTGAAACAAAATTCTCTATTTTCAATATTTATTCATCAAACAATTTATATTTATTAGAAGGGGAGAAAATAAATTTTATTTATTTATAAAATAGTGAAAAATAATGTATGTGGATAAATGTTTTGATACCCAAAAATTTGATAAAGGGTCCTCATTTAAAGAGGGGTAATATTCACTAACCGAACAAGGGGGAATTATTGAGGTACAATCCCAATATTTTACCACCTATTTTTTATTATATTAGGTTGTTAAAGTGAGAGAAATTATATAAATCCAAAACAAATTAAATAAAAATCAAAAAGGATACACAATTATATAAATGGGATTGATTTATTTATTTTATTAATAATTGATCATGTTTTTTATAGTTTCACAAACCAATCAAGGTCTAATGATAAATATTTATAATTGATTTTTTCCAATAAATCAAAAAGTAGATATTAATGTTCTGATGAATGTCATAAATGATTATTTCCATCCTAGATTTATTATTTTTTTATTGGATAATTTTTTTGGAATTTTTGTCAATATTAAGGAATGCATGACATGGAATTACTTGATATAATTGTGTACTAATGGGTGATTATTGGAGATAGATATCATATTTTATTTTTTTCCCAAGTTACAATATACTCAAGAATGATTGATTTGAAAATATTGGGGGTGATGGAGTTGTCAAAATTGATTTAAATTATTTGTACATAATGTATTGAATAAATTATTAAAAATGGATCTTATTATATATTATCATGAAGATGAAATGAAGAGAGATACCAGGGAAATATGTTCAGTAGAGATTCTTGGGTAATCTATGAGATCACTGATGAATTAGATTATATATACTATATGATGATTCAAGAATATTCTGCTGATTTAATACCCCATGATATTAAAACATTGCTATGTTCGATATCATATGTGATAGAATACACTGAGATTTAACGATTATAAAAGGTTATTATTTTAATATTATAATTACAACCTAAACATTGAATTCTTTAATAAAAATAAGAAGAAACACATTATGATATATATATATATATATATTTACAACATAATACAAATATATTGATTATTCCTGATAAAAACGAAAATTTTTTAGAAAAGTTTTTTATACATTAGAAATATGTTTTCTTCAAAAAAAAGTTATTGATTTTTGTTGGAGAATATTATTATTAATATATTTATTTATTTAACGAAATTTATTTATAAAATGAACATAGTTTTTTAAATAATGAAAAAAAAATTTAGGGACAATGTTTTAGATTATCTGAAAAGATTAATTTTTCAGTGAATAATAAAAATATATATTTTATTGGAAAACATCAATTTTATTAATTTACTTATAATGTATGATTAAATAATGAAATAATTTTAATATTTAATTGTTTAATTTTTATTAAAAACAAAATAATTAATTTCTCTCTAATTAAAATTATACAAAATGTGTGTCTGAAAGACTTTTTATACTTGGAAATCATATTTATAAAAAATAGATTTTGATACATTTTATGGATTCATTTTAATATTAATTTCAATAAATTAAATAGATTGAATTTTATAAAAAATATTTAGTATTGGGAATAAAAATATCCCTATTTGTGGGTGTTTCAAATTTATTTTTTCATAATGAATATTAACCAATGAAAAAATGTTTCCACAATAGTAAGGGTAATATGGGTAAAATAAGGATAAACATATTAAAAAGGGATTCAAAATAATTAATTAAAATTAATTTATTTTATTTTATGATTCCAATTCCACTAACCATTTATACATTTGAAAATATTTCTTTTTTTTCTTTTTTTTATAAAAACTTATTTATTATTTTAGCAAAAGGAAAATATAATAATATATCTATATTTCTTTTAATATCAATAATATATTATGACATGGATAAAAATATATATTAATTATTTAAAATGATTAATTTTAATAATAATAATGTTTTTATAATGATAGTTTATTTTTAATTTTTTTATGAATAAATTACAATAAATTATTATGTAATGCCAACACAAATTTTGTGGAAGAAGTAGAAAATAAAGTAAATGATTTTAATAGATTACACAGTAATACTTTTTCGTGAAAGTTTTGGTGTGCCAAGAATTGTTTAGATAAATATAATTTTTTATGGATGTGTTGAAATTTTATATTTTGGCCGAAATAATTTCATGATATTTTTTTAATTTTATCATGTAAATTGCCCCAAAAGTAAAATAAATTGTATGTTATGAGAAATAATAGTTTATTAAATGTTTTAGAACTCATAAAATTATTATATTTTTAAAATTTAATGGAATATGGTCAAGAATATTATCTATTTTCCACTTATGGATCATTATTCCTTTTATAGTAACATTATTATCCCCTAAAGAGTAAAACACTTTGATAATGAAATAATCATTAATAAGGTTGAAGATGGATTAAAACTAAAAATAATGAATAAAACATCACCTAAAATTATCTATATATTATTCTATGATATGATTTAGAAATATACTGACCATATACTATATATATTTCAATTTGGTTTCAATTTTCTCTAAAAATTAATTTATATTAGTTTTATACATTTTATAAATCCATAGATCACTACCCTTCAGTTCTCAAAAGATACCACCCCTCCTCTATTTATCACACCTAAAGATCATATAATGTAGAATAAAACATAAAAAAAATTATTAATAATTTTATTATTATTATTATTGTTGTTGTTTTTTATTCTTAAAATTCCATCCATAGTGTTATTATTTAGATATAAATTATGTTTCTTCAAGGATTTGGTAGTCTTCTTAAGTGATCTTTTTAATTATACTTATTCTGATACTTACTTTAATGTTTCACCAACCAATAAAACATAACAAAATATATATCTTCCATGTATTTATATGTTATTATGTTTATTCAATAGACTAATTCATTTCATTTTCCTTCAAATGGGAAATCAAATCATCATTTGTGTGTATGTGAGGATGTCCACCTCACAAATTGATGTATTTTATTTCTTATCATCATATTTCCTGGATGGATATTTTGATTGTAAAATCCAATCTTAAATTATAGTAATTAAAATTAAATTTTAAAAAATAAATAATACAATGCAAATTTGGTGGTAGAAAATGATTTTAAAACATTTATTTCTAAATATATAATGTCATTCCTTATTAATTAATTAAATCAATATTTAATTATGAATGATTTAAATGAAATTTATAATATATATATATATATTTGAATTTAAATACATATAATTATTATTACTACCCATTATTTTGTATTATTTCATCATTAAACTTCTAAAATTAATATATCATTCATTTTGGATCTATTTTTTCATGATTTCAAGTTAAAATTATATAAAATCATTATAAAAATACAAGTGTTCCACTAAACCCAAAAATAAATATTCACATTCACTCCTCCCTTATTAACACATAATGAGAAATTTATCTCAAAAACAAACCTTAAAAAAACTATCCTAAATATTCTAATCCTAGTTATGGAGATACTTTTCTTTCTAAAACTCGAAAACAAAGGTTACTTATAATGGATCCAAATGATGTTTTTCAAAGTGAAGGTTATCATCTTCAATAAGGTATTTCTTTTTTACACCATATTTTATCTCCATTAATTGTTTATTAATAATTAGAATATAACTAAAATACTATATAATATATATTTAAATTATATTGTGTTTAAGGAATAATATTTATCCATCTACTTCTACATGAAATGGAAACAAACTCGTTGCTAATGTGTACAGAGGACTACCTCCTCATGGGTTGATGTAATATTTTTCCACTGTTGACTCGCTTATATAGTAATATTTTGGGATAAATTTAATATATATGAGAATAATGAAATAATATGTACTATATAAAATTAATATATCATCCAATCATTGTCCTTTAACCCATTGTGGAAGTTATAATGTCGCTCGTGCATACATACGGCCTACCATCTCCTCGAAGAGATGTAATTAACTTTTCCAGTCCAACTTTTTAGAATGATTCTAAAAAAATACCTAATGAATAAATATATAATTTACAAAATTAATATAATTATGGTTATTATGGAAGAATATCCTATAAACATGGTACAAAATTTCCACAACAGAACATGCATTAGAAAATAAAGTGGTTAGCACCCAAAACAAATGTTATAATGATATTTTAATATTGAATAGGTGATAGGATTGTATAATATGATCATATATGATATTATAATTATTCATATGGATTTTTTATATAATTTTAATAAATTTAAATTTATTAATAATGTTTATAAAACTACATAAGATGTAATTATTTCTTGAGGTAAGGGTTTATTTAACAATCTCATCATTATTCAAGATTGTTTTTGTATAAGACTATTTTGGTGGAATTATATGTTCTTGTTATATTAAAATCAATATATTTTATTCCCCTCAATATATTTCTGAAAATTATATGGTTTTTTTCAATTATTCTCTTACATGAACTCACAAATATAAAATAAGGTTTTTAATAAAAAACAAATTTGTTTTCTATTCAATCGAGAATATATTCATCCATTCCCATGTTTTTATGAAAATACTTTCAAGAATGAATTTTGTATTCAATTAAGATTTTATAAATTTATTTTTTCCATGTTTTTACATCTATATGAAAATTCAATGGAATCCTCTTGTCATTTTATGAATGAGGTTCTTTTTGTGTGTCTACATAAATTGTGAAAGGAATTTTTTTACATACACAACATGAATTGTATTTTCCATAATCATTTCCTCCTAATAATTTTAATATTATTTTATATGTTTAAAATTTATATTTAAAAAAACATTTTCTCCATACTATTTTAGAATTTTATATATTTTGAATAAATGATTTAAAAATTATATGTGTATTTTTCCAAAAAAAATAAGAGAGGGTATACAAGTATTTTCATATATGAAAAAATTATTTGGTGAATATTATGCCTTATTTAGGATTTATTATCTGATATCATTATCCATATTAATATTTATGGCTTATGATATTTTTATTTATTTGGGAAAAATATTAGCATTTTATAATCTTTCTTTTTAATAAATATGTTTATATTGATTTAGTTTAATCTATTATATACGATGAATGCATTGGACTTAGTATGTTATGGTATGGGCCCTACATTTCCCAATTATTAATCATTATTTCTCATGAGACCAAATAGTTTAGGTATTTGGAATACATATTACCTATTAATTAATGTTTTTTATGGAAAATACCCTGATGGTATGATTATGGTGTCCTATATTGTGTATTCAATCATTATGAGATTAGTTGTTATTATACATTTCCTTATTTATGTTGATATGTTTTCCCTAGAGTTAGTCCATTTTTATATTATTACATATATGGAATATATGATTATTTTAATCTCAAACATATTATTCAACTTTTATATACATTATGATTTATTTTTATGTATTTTATCCCTTACTGGGCATCTAATATCACACTTTATTGTGTTTTAATTTACATATGATATGGGGAAGAGATATATTAAAGAAATTATATATTTATGATAATAATTAATAATATTATAACAATAATTCTTATATTATATTTGATATTTATTTATGTAATGTGATAATCATGTATGTATCTAACCACCCAATTTTTTTAAACTATTCAATCCTTCATGATTAGATCTCTTATACATATGTTCAATGTAGTAAATTAACCAATGGTTCTGGGCTACTTGCTATGGGGTATTTTAGTTTGTATCAAAATAAGTTTTTTATATTCCTTAATAACATGATTAAAACACATATATTAAATATTAAAACTCTATAACGTACTTTTTTGATATATTTATTTATAGGTTAACGTCATAGGTTGATTCACATTTCTTAAAAACCCATTATGGGGGATTAAAACAATATTTTTATGATTTGATATGACTAATACCCCCCCCTCTTGGTAAAAATATTAGTATCACATTTTAATGAAAATAGTTTTCCTACAAAATCATTAATTATAATATCATTTTCCACATCTCATGAAGAATGTTTTTTTCATTAAATTTAAAATGATTATTTTAGTTGGTTTAGGTTTCTCACTAAATAACATTATAAAACTTTTTTAGGGATTTATTATTTTTATTATTGCATTTATATTTCAATTATAACATGGAAAAATATTCATAAAATTTTTTCATACGATCATTTTTAGATACATAAGCATAAATAGTGGAATAAAATGATTGTATGAGATCATTATCTGCTCTTAAGAACATGTTTTCTTTTTTATTTTATTTTCTTATTTTAATTTTTAACTATAAGAAATTTTTATATCTCCATACACACATAATGTATCCTGCATGGTTGGATTTAATTTTCATTTAAATTTTACGTAAATTTGATATTTTCTCATAATTTTAAATATTTATAAATTTAAGGAGATATAGAAAATTAGTTTTGATATTTTGTATCTTATTTTATTTATATAATCTAATTTCCTTCATTCTAAGATTATATTCTTACCATCATTGATTTGATCTATGAATCATTCCTTTCACTTATAATGTTTGTTGAATCTTCAAGAAAATGGAGAACATTACGCTCCTTAATTTGAATAAATTAACTCCACATGATAGAATCCAATATCCTCCTTTTAATTGTTATATTCTTTAAGAAGCGAGACTTTGAAACTAGTATTTTATTTTTTAATAATTTTATAATCCTCAACTTTTATTTTTGATTTCTTTCATACATCAACAGTGTACCAATATACTCTTTTATATTGATATTTAAAATAGATATTTAAAATATAATTATTGTGATAACTTCATTCCATCTAGAGAGAAAAATATAAGAACATTTATGGCATGATCTCATTCTAGTATAGGTTTTCTAAGAGAAACATCTCCATTGACTGTCTTAGTTGATCTTCCCTTCACATGGGTGATACTTTCACAGTCATACATTCAAAAGGTATAAAAATTCAACATTGAATTATGGTATCTTAATTGTCTCATATTTTTAGTTACATTATATTAAATAGTGATTGTTCACCACAGTTAAAAAGTTTTAGATCACTAAGACACTCAATTGTACTAATCAGGTTAAATCCCAAAAATAATTGAAATTGTGGTTCATAAAGAGAGATCATATTGACATTTCTTAAGAGAATCTCATTTTACTAGTTCTTATTTAGGAATTTCATAGGTATTAATAGGTTTTAGATAAACATTAATGAAAATTTCAAATTAGTATATAATCATGTTAGTTTTTCATCAACCATAATTCTCACCACTAGAATCTGGATTTCGGATCATTGATATTCTTTATTTGAGATTATCCAGTGATATCAATCTTCATCAATATTTTTCTCTCCAACTTGTAACAATTTTGATGTTAAAAATTATAATTGATCACTTTGATACTAGTTCTTGGTTGAAGATAATAATAATGAAGATAGAATAGGTGGGTTTAAATTATTTCATTTTAAAAAAAACATGAAAAATTAAAAATATCCCTCTTAATTATATAATGTGAATCTAACCAAATTTATTTAAAATTATTATGTAGATGAAAATTAAAAAGGGCACATTAATTTTTATAATGGTTCAAGGAACAATGACCCCTTAGTACACTCCACCAAAAATCTATCCATGATTTTTTATATTTTCACATAATGATAAATATCATAGAGATATTGATAGATGAATATAAGAAACTGAGTCTTTTTATAATAGATTGTATAATGTCTTTATAAATAACTATCATCATATCTCTAAATAGACAATACTGGAGTGTTTAGAAAAAATGTAATTACATTTTTCTCTATATATTCTCAATTAAAGCATTCTTATATGGAATCCATAGCTTACAGATGAATATATATTCAAAGAAACATATATTTTTATAAAATATATTCCACAAATAAGAAACTCTGAAGAATTATATAACATATTAAGATAAATAATAAATAAATTAAAGTGGTATGTCTCCCACGTATAGTCTTGTAATCTCCAAAAAATTATAGAAGATACATGACAGATTATTATAGTAGAAAGTGTTATTCTTCTATGAATAAAAATTATGAACTAAAATAATTGGATGAACTCACAATATTAGTAGATAAAATAACTTTCATTTGAGAACACAAAAAATGTTATTGTTATTATTCATATAGATATATATAGAATGTGATAAATATTTCACCCTTTAATCATGTACTTGAATAACTATATATTAGTTAGTGAAAAAACCAAAATAAAAAGTAGCCCAATTTATTTCACACCAAATATATCTATTAAATTCAATGGATAAATAGAAACATAAAAAATATGATGTAAATCACATTTGAAATTTATAAGATATATAAATTCATAACTTCACATATAAATTTAAAATAATCAATCCATTATTATAAATCCTTTTAAATGATCATTGAATCAGTTTACTGAGATACCTACTCTTGTGAAATAATTTAAAAAATCTCAAAATAATTGAAATTTGAAATTTCAAAGAATATTGGATTAATGTGTAGACCACTACGCATGCGGATAATCCTAGAAGATTGGTATCTAGAATAAGGATGAATCCAAATATATAGTTCCCATTAGTGAAGTTCAAATCAAATTTTCAGTTTAACATTATAGGTTTCTAATGGTTGGTATATAAAAATTATGACGTACAAAAAAATTTGATCTGTAAAAGGTAATGATCAAGAATATAGCATTAAAAAAAATTTGGTTTCAAAATTTGATCTTGGATACCAATTTTGGGTTTAATTACTCTTCCATAATAGTGATTCTTGACTTATTTCGAATTACCAAAATACATAGTGGAATATTATTATCCAAAAAAATATAAAAATTGAGAAAAATACATTTAGAATTATAATAATAAACTAATTAATTAGATTAAAACTATTAACATGAAATTCACTCAATGAAACAATATTTTTAAAACAAATAATTGTTTTTACAATCACCAAAATCAATGAAACAATTGAAGGACAAATATTAATATTCCCATAAGAAATTAATTAAATTATATGGTTTTTAACACTTTTTAATGAGGGGTATTTATCTTAAATTTTTAGGATAAAATCATCATTGAATATACACCAATACTATGGGTATATATCATTGAATTTCAGGAAGGGTTTTCGAGTATACCCCCAAATAACAAGGTCAACTCATAAATATATTTAATACGTAGTGATACAAAAATTTCAATGGATCATTATATACTAGACCTAATTGAGTTTCGAAATTTGAATTAAAAATCCAAGAGAATAAAAAAATTGATTCAAACACCATTGTTCAACTCCTTGGGGTGCCCTTTTACTTTTATTAAGAAAAAAATCAATCACAAAATCTATTTATTGATTATCTAAAACATAACAATACCACTATCAATAAAAACTATCGAATAACCAATATTTATTACTTGTTTGATCAACTATAAAGTGCTCAATAATTTTCAATGATTGGACTTCAATACGGATATCATCAATTAATGAAGAAGTGTTATCCCAAAATTTTTTCATAAAAAAATAATTTCATGGCTGAAATTCTTATAAGGGGGTAGAATGTGACAACCTATGTTTTGAATATTTATTTCTCTATAAAAATTTTGCTGTGTCGGTGTCTTGGGATGCACACAGAAACAAATAATGTGAATAATTATTTATTAGAATATAAAATAAATATCCTCAATTAAGTTAAATGAATGATAATTATTAAAATCAATTAAATAATTAAAAGAAGTCATACTTTAATTTTCCATGGATAAAGTAAAATATTTTCTAACAAAAAATATTGTAATTATGCATGAAAAATGTTTTATTTAAAAGCTATAATTCAATATTTTTTATTTTTTAATATGAAAAAATATAATTTATTTTTTTAATTTTCATAGTTATGTTATATTAGTTTATGGTTTTTGGATTTTTCTTGAAAGATTTATTTTTAGGTGGAGGATGGGAAATATCATTTTTAAAAACACCATGAAGTTTATGAAATTGTTAAAAATAATAACATCTTTGAATATGTAAATCATTTTTATTCATAAATTGTGTTTTTTATACGTAAAATTATACATTTTAAAATACTGAGTATAATTTTCAAACCTCTATTTAGAATTTTACAACTAAAATTATATTATTTCTAACGTTGTTTTTAGCTATTCTACATTTATTTTCGCCAAATTAATTTCCATGACCTTTAAAAAAAATTATTAATTAATTTTTTTCTTATTTGTAATCAAAATGTAAAAAATATTTAATAAAGATAATTTTAGCATTAGTTATTAAAATTGGATACCAGGGATAAAAAATAATCTATCATAGTAAAACTGAATTATAATAAAAGTAACAAATAAGGATAAAAGGCTTAGTACTATTTAAACAATTATCTCTATATTAGTGATTAATAGATTTCATTACAAACACTCATCCCCTATCCATTTTTTCCCAGTTTTGGGTCAATATTCCAATAATAGTACATCTCCTATTATAAAAACTCCACTCCTTTCACATAGAAAATGAACACTTCACCACCCCGATTCTCCCCATAGAAAAACACCTGTATCTAGAAAAAATATACCCAAATACTGATAAATAAACACCTATTTAAATCCTTCATGTTTTGGTCCACTCAAAATACCACACTCTAAAGGATTAATAAAAAATTTAAATGATTTGTTCCAAAAAATAAGGAAAAAAATATAAAATGACTTTTGTTCATCAATATATCTTTAAGTCTACTTATACTACATAAAATTCTTTCATAAAATCATAAAATAACAACATAAGTATCAGTATTATAATATTTTTATTATATTTTTCATATAATCATTTTCAATTCCCCTCCAAAACATTTAAAAAATGAGAATGTTGTTCTTTTTACATAGGGACCACTACCTTCCTGAGTGATTTGTTACATTTTTTATAACCACTTTTGTTTTATGATTATAAAGGGTACATTTAAAGAAAAATATTATATTTATTACATTAAAAATATTTTTAATTAAATATATAATTATATTATTTCATTTTTTCGAAAACAAATTAAAATGAAATCAATATGTAGGTGTAGACTATTTCCACTATTGATAATTTTCTTCCATTTTTATCAACAAAATACTTGGATAGTTCTAAAATATAGTTGATATAACATGTTAAATATTTTTTTATAAAATTATGATATAAACCATGTAAAATGTAAATTAATTTATGCAAGTTCACCATTTATCTCATTACCGCAACAAATCTGTATAGTTTATAGTAAGTGAACATATGGATTAATAAATAACTAAAAAATTATATATATATATATATATATATATATTTCTTAATATAATAATGATTAAATTGGGATAAAATAATGGTTCTTTATTTTCCTATTCTAATGTATATATGAAAAAAATTGAAATTATAAATAGACAATGATGAAGAATAACCATTAACCAACTAAAAAATTTTAAGATAATTAGTATAATTGAAGAACATGAAAGAAAATTGTTTTGAATATTTTTATGATATATGTCATTTATATTTTTATATTTATTACAGAGTTTTTTAATGACCTTTTATGAAATCTGGGAGTAAAATCTAAGTGTTTCATTAAAATTATCATTTTCAAGTCATTTTTTCTATGAAATAATTTCCAATTGTAGTAAAAGTTTATGAACATTATCTTTAACAACCCAAATTTTGTATTATCCTCCATTTATTATTTATGTTTTACATGTCCACTTCCAATTTAATTTTAATTGGTGTATAATTCACCAATATAAGATATATTCTTTCGGAACATTCCATTATTTATTTTTGAATTTTTTTCTATATGATTTTCATTAAAAATTATTCTTTAATGAAATGGGACACTACATTATATTTTTAAATATATGTTTTTAATAATATAAAAATGATTTTTTATGTCAACACCCTTTGTTATTCATTATGTTACACTAGGAATAATATTTTATGTTACTATACACCTTCTTTCTTAGGATGAATTATGAAATTATCTATGAAAGTTTTCATGATACTAAATTTTTTACCATTAGTAAATTAATTAATGATGAATTATGAATGTTTTCATGTTCTCATGGTATAAAAATGTATGGTTTTGATTATGTGATGGATAGGATCAGAATTATATTTACCTTTAATTAATTGGATAAATATTGATATCATGTGAGATAATAAGAAAATAAATTTGGAGGGAAAATCCACTTTCAGACTCTATATAATATGATTATTGATATGGGAAGTGAACATAATCAACTCTAGGTCTCTATCCACTATTATAGTTTTTACAATAACCCATGTCTATGAAAAGGATTTTATATGGTCATATATATTTCACCCTCTTACATTATACTCTTAATTGTTATGATATCTGCTCGTGGATCATGATTGATTAATGATGATTCAACACTATTATAACTAATTTAATTTTCAATGAAAATACATTATTCCAAGACTCATGGTTTATAATATATGAAATGTTGTATATGATTATCATAAGTAATAATCATGCACTCATATGGTTATTATTATATTATGATCACTTATGATATTTGAATGTCATCTCCCATTTTTACCCTTATTGATAGTCTGGTCTCACCCTTTCTTATGTTTCGATTTTTTTAGTTTAGGAAGATTGGTATTACGTATGATAATCATAGAATGGTACATTGTGAAAACATATTCTGTGATAAATTTTGATGAGTTTTCATAAATAATATTATTATATATATATATATACTATAATTAAATTATACCTTAATGGATGCAGAATTCAAATTATTGTAAGATATATTAAATTTTCATAAAAGAATTATGTAATATTTATATAAGTGATGCTCAGGTTTCATCAACTCCACTATCGGTATGGATCCATTTGAAGCACCACATGGATGAAATTTCTGATCTTTTTTAGTGGGACTGAGGATTAAGATACAACGATTCATGGAATGGAATTGGTGTAGATCTCTATGGAGAATAATATGGTAATATAAGAATAATAGATGGTAGTTCAGGATATTAGGAAGTATTATATTGATCATAGGAGTAGGCCTCTATATTTTTACATCAGATATCATGTGTTCTTAGATATATATCTTTATTGTGGACAGTGATGGGTCCATTACAGGATTCATATTTTTCATAGATTTTTTTGGAAATTTTGAGGTGTTTGTGTTTGTAAGAATGTTATGTATAATTTAAATCTACCCCCACATATCATCAAGATACATGCCATATTTTATGAGTCATGTATTCACTAATATATTTATATGATTCCTATAATATTGATTGGGGTGACCTATATGTGGAAGATGATTCAGTATTTTAGGAAGAACCTGTTGAGATTTAGGACCATTAAGAGAATTCATTTAATGGAAATGTTATTCCATTGGTCATATCTTATGGAGAAATAGTATATTGGAGTAGAGAACTTGAGTAAACCACATGGTTGTGGGATTCATAGATGAATTATCAATATACAATATAATAAACCTTTTATTCTTTACATATTAATTTATGATTTATTACATAAAATTAAACATAATACAACCCCAAATATTAGGAATTTTAGTGTATTTGGTAATTAGGTACATTACATGATGACATAAAATAGTAAATACATCATATTTATTGGAAACATCCTCAACATGATCATTCATAAAATTTCATGGGATAACATAGGGATATATATAAGAAAGGGTTGAGATATGAATCCCATTATGGTAATAACAATGTAATAACATCAAGAAGACAATACAGGTTAGACAACTAAAATATCAATCATAAACATGAACAATTAGTCATGATATAGCATGAAAACATAAAGGAAACATGAGAAATGTAGAGACTAATTAAAAAACATCATAAATAAATGTCAAGGATAACTACTAATATATCATGATAGAAAAAAGTACCATAAACATACAAGGATTATTCCTAATCACAAAATTATCTATCATTCGACTAGAAATTACCCAATGAATTGAAGCACTATAATATTTCGAGTGCACCTGTCACTTACATTTTATTCTCATGATATGGTGTTCCACATTAATCAAATAGAATCTAATTAATGTGTAATAATTACATTAAATTCCCAAATAAAATAATTATAAGTTCATCTAGGTGAACACCCATGATAATAATTGGGTATGGGTATTACCTATACATTTTTTGTCATTGAATCCTGCGGTTGAATTTGGGCTGCTTAACAGGAGGACATAAATGTTAATGAGAGGGATTAATGAGTGTAAAATGGGAATTTCATAATTTATAAATCATAATGGTATTATGGATAATTTATAAATACACACCACATCCTTGGGATTTTAAAATTAAATGGAATTAAATGTAGAAGATCCTCAAATAAAGGGGAAAATGAGAAAATCCCTTACTAGTGTTTCTGGCTCCAGATAATTGAGAGGAGAAAATTAATATCTTGGGGGTTCCCTGGTAAGACTCTATAGGTTAGGTATGATTATGGATTTTTCAAAATGATTTTCAGAAATTATAAAAGGTATCATGGTGGATTTAAATAGGAAATGGGTTGGTAATTATTTCTCATTTATAAAATGTATGTTTTGCACTATATATAATAAAATAACCAAAACCAAAAACCATTACATGTTTTGTCCCATGGTTTCCTCCAAATAATGTTGTTTTATATTATATTATAATGATAATGTCATTAAATAATAAAATAATACCCTTTCTGATGTATAATTGACTTGTACTCTTAATGAAATGATTTTAAAATTGTAAAATATATTAATTCTTTTGGAGGATTCATAAAGCCAAATAATATTAATCAAATAAAAATAAAATCACATTACTTTAAAGTTAAAACATTTATCTATTCTTGTATAAAATTTATATAATTCATTTCATCACATTTTTTCCTTGTAATGTCATAATACACATCGTATATTTTTAAAATATTTAATTTTTACCCCAAAAAATTAGAGTTCCTCTAAATATTATAAAAAAATATATTATTGGGTAATTTAGACAACTTAATTCCAAAAAATTATCTTAATTTTATAAAAATATTTTTCAAAATATTTTTAGTTTCACAATTATAAATATAAATATGTATTTACTGAGAAATGTTTAATTTTTTGACAATAACAATTTTTAAACCATTTTAAAAAGTGCATTTGACTTAATTAAAATTATACGAAAATTTATATTCTAATAAATATTATTTAATAATAAAAAAATTTTGATTTCTTTTTACAATTATATATTATTTCATTAAAATAAGTTCATTAATTAAATTTTAATGTTCCCAAAAAATTTGTTTTTATATATCAAAATAAAAAAATTATAAAGTAGAATTAATAATATAAACAAGTATTCAGTATTCTATAAAATTTACATACTCATATTAATAGGGTCTTGTTACATAACTCTTTAAAAATCATTAAACTCCATATGAGTAATGTTTGCGATGGTGAGACTCTCATGGGGTGGTTCAACGTTTATAGTTAGGGTCTTGATGTCGATGAGCTTGAACTTATCTTATAACCGGTTTGTCTCATTCTTAATTAGATCAATATAAAATTGGTATTAGTCAAGGTAGTATCTCAGTGATTCTATCTCCCTTGTAATCTCTGATATAAGGGTTTCATAGGGTATGATCTTATTGGTTGGGGCCCTAAATTCAATGGTATTTGTCAATTGGAATTGTCAAGACACTATATTTATACAAATCATGTGATCAAAATTAAATGTCTATATTATCAGTGGTAATTATGATTAATGAACATTTAAACCTAAAAGGATATAATAAAACTATAGAAGTGAATATGTTTCCTATAACCATATTACATAATTATACATTTAATTAAGTTATAGAAGAAATTTCATTTATAATAGTTACGGTCATTACAATCTCCCCCCCATCAGAAATTTCACCAACTAAATTTTTATTTCCCACACTAAAATATATAAGGGGAACTCTATATCATCACCTCCTCGACTTAACAGATTTCTTATATAAGATTTTTTTTAAAAACACTTTTACAAGGTGAATTTTCTTATTCCGTTGAACTTGTTCTCTATAATCTATTATTATCATCGACTAATATTTATTGAAAAAATGATAATCCATTGGTAAAACCTCTTGATTTAGTACATGTGAAGGGTATGGTATATATTAAAAAGTATACAAGATATAAATTATTTAGTTGATATGGGTTAGGTGAGGGAGCAATTTTATAGTTAATTACTCCAAAATGATTAAGGATCTCAAGGGGATAGATATATCGTAGGATATGATTTTCCTTGTTATGAAATATCATCACATTCCTTAATAGATATATTTAGAGTAATATCATTCTTATACCATCATACTATAGGCCTAATCAATGATTTTTACCATAACTCTTTTTCTGAATTTGATCATCCATGATGTGCTACTAAATAGTCTTGAAATTTTTCACCATTTCCTCCCCAATATTCAGATCTAGATATTTGTGTTACACAAATTCATCCCAACATGCATGTTTTTCCACCTCTTCTCTTAAAGAGAGTCATAGTAAGCCATTTGGATTCTTTAGTGGAAACTTTTATTGTATACGAACTCGATGAGAGGAATATGTTGATCCCATTCTTCTTATAAGTCAATTGTTCATTGTTTCATATTTTCCTCGATTGTATTCTTAGTCCACTCATATTGGCCACTAGTATGAGTGTGATAAGCCATTTTCAGTTTCAATTAAATATTTTGATCATTTTAGAGATACTTTCAGAACATAGTGGTAAATATTTGATCTCAATCATATATAATTGATAGTAGTCTTCTATGAATCATCGCCAATTATCAAATACATATCCTTGAAACATTATCAAGTGAAAGTTTCTCTTGAAATTCAATTAAGTGAGATGTATTTGTAATATGACTGAACACAATCCATATAGAATTATTTCTTCTTGATTTATTCATAATATTAGGGACACATTCCATGATGATGTTTTCCCATTTCCATGTCGGTATTGGTAATGGTTGTGTCACACCCCGACCACTGGTACCTTTATTTTTCTTCTTTCTTGGTCCCGGTTTAATTTTTTTTTCCAAGGTTTAGTTGTGTTGGCGGTTTAGCATCAGTACGTGGTTACCGCATCGTTAGCGGTGACCGTGCGTTCGGCCCGGGTGACCATGTGTTCACCCGACGTTTTAAGTATTAAAATTTTTATGTTGACATTTTATTATTATTACTAATTAAGTTGTGTTATCATTATTGTAGTTATTTTATTGTATATATGTTTATATATATGTATATGTATGTATATATAAACACATGTCTATATAGGTATATATATATATATGTATTTGCTTATATGTGTTATGTCTATATAAGTATATATATATATATATATATGTTTGTCGCATCTATGTTTATGTGTTTATATATAGGTATATATATATATATCTATGTATCTATATATTGATATATATGTATATATGTATATACTTGTGTGTGTTATTTTTAAATGGTTTTATTATCTTAAATATTTTGGTTATAATAATTATTATTATAATTATCTAATTTTTATTATTATTATTATTATTATTATTATTATTATTATAAAATTTTACTATTTTTATAAAGTTATATTATTACTATTAATATTTGATTTTATTTATTTAATTAATTTATTATATTATTATTATTATCATTATTATCATTATTTTCTTTTATATATATATATTATAAATCTAAAACTAAACCATCCTAACCCTAATCCCGTTTCCCCCCCTGGCGGTGCTCTCTCTCTCTCTCCCCCCCCCCCTCTCTCCTCTCTTCCTTCTCACGTACCCCGAGCCCCGTTCCCCCTCGCCTCCCTTCGCCTCTTCCTGTCGCTGGCCCTCCCCTTTACAAGCCCTGACCCCGGCCCCGCCTTCGCCGCGCGACAGGCCTGCCCTCGCGCGACCGCGCCGCGCCCAGTGGCCGTATCTTCCGCTCCCTGTCCCGCCCGCCGCGCCCGGCCACCCTCTCCACTGCTCTCCCTCCCGTTCTGCCTCTCCTTCACTGCACCGCTGCCGCGCCCGCTTCCCGCCGCCGGCTCCCCCGCGCGACCTACACCCTCTCGTCATCCTGCCTTCCGCATCACGGCCTCCCGCCGTCCCAGCTCCCCTGTGCGACGGCCTCCGGCATCCTGACTCCCCTGGGCGCCGCCCGCCGCGTCGTCCCGGCCTCCCCTGCGCGCCACCCGCCACGCCGTCCCGGCCTCCCCGTCCCAACCGCCGCCGCTCCCTGGCCTTGCTCTCCCTTCCCCACTCCTCAACCCAGCCGACCAGCCACTCTGGTTTGTTTCTTTTTGTTTTTTATTTATTATTGATTTAAGTGTTATTTCTTTCCCCTTTTTATTTAATTTTTTTTATTTTTTATCTAATTATTCATTAAATTAATTGTTAATTAATTGATTATTTATTTATTTACTTATTTATTTATTATTTTATGTATTTGTTAATTAGTTAAGTATTTATTTATTCATTTATTCATTTTAGTATTTGTTATTTAGTTATTTATTTATTTATTCATTTAATTAGATGTTAATTAATTAATTATTTATTTATTTACTTACTCATTCATTTATTTATATACCCATTTAATTGTTTGCTGACTTATTTTGTTATTCATGCAATTATATATTATTATTATTTTGATTATCTATTTGTTTATTCATTTCGTTATTTATTTATTTATTTATTTATTCTTTTGATTATTTATTTATTCTTGTATTTATTATTTATCATTATTTATTTATTTGCTTATTTGTTTATTAATTTATTTACTTATTTATTTTCCTATTTATTCTATCTTGGTGTTTTTATTTAATTAGCATTAAGCCTTTTTCTATCGCGGGTTAGGTAACGTGTACTTTTTCACTGTTCAGCGTACGCAGTTAGTCCGCAGGGGTTCGTTCTACATTCAGCTGGGTTTCTGTCATGTCTGCTCCGTGTTCAAGGTAGGTCTCCCTTTTCACTCGCCTTTAAATTTAGGATTTATTTATTCCTTGACTTTTTATTAAGTTTCAGTAAATTTAAAAGTATTATTAAGGATTTATTTGTAGTGTGGTGATCTGCTGATGATTAAAGCTGTTTTAATTCTAGCGTTTCATTGAAAGCATTTTTTTTTGGATTTAATTGTGTGCTTCCATGGTAGTGTTGCTAGATGGTTCTTCTTGAATAATGAAATACATGTTGAATTGGGTTTTGAAATGTTTTGGCTTCTGTAAATTTGTAGATGTATTGTTAAGGGAAATGGTGTTTTTTTAGAACCTGGATTAGAGAAAATGACCGTATGACCCTTAAACTTGATTTTGGAAACCTAAAGTGTGGTTCTTGATTGACGAGAAATGTTTTCCATTGTCTCATGAACAAAATTTTGGATTTCATTTGAGAAATGGTGTTCCTTCAAAAAAAATGATTTAAGGCCCGTTAGACTCTTGATAAAAGTGGGTTGCGTTTGGATATTGGAAAATGATTCTACTTGTTGAACCAGTGTGTTTCGGGTTTAATATGCTGATTTGAGATTCTTTAATAATGTTCTAAGTGTGTTTCTGGTTTTCAATGGTATGGAGTGTGTCGTATACCTTTGGAAATGTTTCAGTGTTAAATGTTCAAAATGTAAATGATATGACGGCCCAGTTGCACATTATTAAATGTGAAGTGATTATACATATATATCTAAATATATACGTACTTATGAGGGCATCTCTACATGGGGACTTCCCTTCGAGGGACGTCGTTTAGTGATTTTTGTGTAAGGGGTTGGCAAGTGCGGTGAGATGAGTCACGCGTGCGAGGGTCTCCCACTTACAGAGTGTTACTAAAACCACCATGGGTTCCTGGGCGTCTTGTAGATTTTCGAGTGACGGTTGCTTGCTAACCCTGATTAGACGGGTTAGTACCCCTGGAGTTGTGGATAGGCCAGGAGGGATGTGCCACTGTTTGGCTATTAGGGCGGCCAGTGGGTTATTGACTATGGAGTGCCACGCTGGCAGGTAGTCTGAACCCGAGTACGTCCTCAGGTTTTCTAGGGATGTTTAGGATTGCCCATGGATATTACTGATAACTTCTAGTTTATTTTTACTTCCAATTGGTCTTCCTTTCTTGTTTACCTTTACTTGCACTTGTTTCTCCCTTCTTTTTTACTTTCAGTCATCCTTCATAGCCTATACTGTTAAACTTTGGGAAAATGGTTTTCAAATGAAAACACTTTATTTTCTTTTTGTAAGATATGAAAATGTAACAATTTGCTTTTTAGAATGAGTTTAAAACTATTTAAAGGGTACCAACTTTCGAAAAAGAATAAGGGAAATGTCTCGTGTTGGATTTTCAAGCAAAACATTATGAAAGCTTACTTTTATACACTGTAGTTCAAAACTGGAATTTGTAGATTCTTTATTTACTGGCTGTGCTTTTTGATTTGTTGTGGGGCTCACCTACTGAGTACTTTTGTGCTCATTCCTATCTTTTACCATTTCAGTTGCAGGTTTCTTGTGTTCAGGTTTTCCTGGCTTGAGTCGCTCAGTGAGGGAGCTACGTTGGTTGTAGTTGGGTGGTGACCCGCGAGGTCACGTGAAGGTATGTCGTGGTGTAGTTTTGTTTATGCCTTTTGTGATCATCTGTTTGTTTAT
Source organism: Viscum album (assembly GCA_963277665.1). Classification (NCBI taxonomy): domain Eukaryota; kingdom Viridiplantae; phylum Streptophyta; class Magnoliopsida; order Santalales; family Viscaceae; genus Viscum; species Viscum album. The sequence continues at coordinate 1,721,784,312 of OY728130.1, forward strand.
TTTATATTTGTTCTTTTGATCCTGTTTTTAGTTTGGGCGGAAATCGTTCCCAATGATTGAAATTTTTTATGCCCGGCACTTGTTGCCATCCCGGGGGGATCGGGAACGCCCCTTGGGACTTGTTGCGGACCGACTCAGGTGACCGGTTCAGGGTCGACCCAGGCTGGTTCGTGACAAAATGGTATCAGAGGTGGTTCTTGTTATTTGTGTTGTCTGGTAGGTAGAGATTAGGACTGTCGGGACACGAGAGGTAGGTACAGGAAGGACGTCATGAACCCTCGCCCGTTCCGCACCTTGAGTCACCAGGGGTAGTTCGGGAATTGTGTCCTTGTATTTTCTGGTTTGTCTTGGATTGAGAGATGACAATGGAGGCAAGCCGACGTTACTTCGTGATTTCACCTAGAGTAGTAACCCATGTGGAGTCTGAGTACACAGTTTGAATTCCTCCTAGTGGTCGACGATGACTTGGGACAAGGCCCACTACCATGTCGCTAGGTTGAGCGTGACTACTAGTCCCTCACTCTAGTGGTTAATGCAATTTTGGATGCTGCTTTCGTTTTGGTCGGTGTAAGTGCGTCGTTGGAAGTGAAAAATGGTTTTTGAAAAATGGGACTGATTTATTTTAAATGAGATTAAATTTATGAAATGAGTTTTAAAACTGAAAGCCTTTGGTTTGGAAAATTTGGTTTTGGCTTGGAAATTGGTCAAGAATGGTTTGGGGTGAAACCGCAGGTACTCCTTAAGAACATTTGCACATGTGAGAGAATGCATAGAAATTGAGTGTTGATGCATGTATGAATGGAATATGGATAATGACATGTGCAATGGGTCATGAGATTACCTGGGTGTGTATATGAAATTAGAGGCTTGACCTTGTTTTCTGAAATGGTATTAAAGGGAAAACGGTTTTTGGAATGTTTTTGGTTTGAAAGTGGATTGGTATTGGAAAGTAGTCTTGAAAGAGGGTGGTTTTATAATCTAAAATAAAAAGGTGATTTAAAAAAAGAGATCTTATTTTGGGTTATGTTCGTATTTGTTTGGTCTTTGTGTTGACAGTTTTTGTTGAAGCGCTTTTATTGAGGTTGCTTCGGGTTGATATTGGTTTTGGCTTTGTGTTTTATATGTCGCTCAGGAAATGCCGCCCAGAAAGGTCTCTAAGGATTATAATAGGTCATGCCCAGTTTTTGGTCCTCCTCATACTTTGCCTATTCTCTATGGTGATCAGGGTCCGTTAGAGGCAGTGAAATGGCTCGAGGAACTGGAGTGTGTCTTTCGAATGTTGGGAACTCCTGATAATGTTAGGGTTCATGCAATTATGGAGTTGTTTGAGGGTCCATCTCTGGACCAGTGGAAGAGAGTTACCCCATTATCAACGCAAGTTGAAATGACGTGGGATGTCTTTCAAATCGTTTTCATCCAATGGTTTGTACCTGAGGAAGTGAATCTGGAGAAAAAGAGGGAACTTGTGCATATTCAACAAGGCCAACGGATGGTGAGGGCATATGTTGACCATTTCAAGGAACTGATTTCCTTTTCTCCAGATGTAGCATCGCATGAGCTCATGAAGGCCTCTCTTTTCACTGGGGGTCTTCATCCAGAGATCAAGGAGCGAGTACTCCCTTATAAAGACCTTTGTTTCGAAAATCTGGTAGAGGAAGCATTCTTGGCTGAGATGGTTTCCGGTGTGCGGGTGGTTAATACTTTAGCATCCCCGGTTGTTCGTAAGAGTTCCCCCTCTGGTGAGGAAAAGGCGCCAGAGATACCTGTTCCAAAGAAGTTATTCCCTTTGGTCCAAACTTCCGGTTCATTAGATCGTTCGATGGTATGTATCAGTGTGGTCGTTTCGGGCATTCAAAGCCGTCTTGTCGCAACCTTCCGAAGCCGTGTCATAGATGCGGTCGTCTGGGTCATCTGGAGAAGTTTTTCCAGAAGCGTCACTTAAAGAGGACGATGTGATGGGAGAATGTCAGTACCTGACTATGAGGCAGAAGATGCTTCAGCCATCAGAGCCCCAACCACAGGTCTTGGGGTGAAGCTCACGCACAGTCAAGAGTTCCCAGGGTTGTGAAGCCTTGGTCCTAGTTCTGTTTTCCTTATTGATGGTGGAACAATTAGAAACCTCTTTCATACTTGTTTTCCTGCTACTAAAGTTTCAACAGCGTTGTAAATGTGTTGTTTTTCTATAAAGTGACGATGGACTTGTTCTTATGATAATCTAAGTGGACTTGTCGTGTGAATGTAATATTCTAAATCTTGTGTCCTTCTTAAAAGTGTGTTGGACTCTCGTGTGGGTTGACCTCGTTTTAGTTATGTTGTCAATGTGGTTACGTTTTGTGGACTTCGGTGGATCATGTCTCCAATTTGATGTTGATTAAATGTTTTTCTATGGGTTTTCCCTAGTGTTGAAGGTTTTTGACTCTAGTCGTGGGTTCAAGGTTTCGACGGAGGTGTAAATCTTATTGTGTTATAGGATTCAGTTTGGATCGGTTATGAGTTCCCGTGCTGGACCCGCCTCTTTGTGGTAGTATGTTTTGAGTGTTAAATTTTTGAACTAGTTAAGTTCTTGTGGTGGGGAGAACCCGTTCGTGTTCTCCCCTCAACCTCAAACTTAAGTTTTCCCTTGAATCGGTCGGGTGTGACCTGTGTGGAGTAAGTTCATCCTGAGATTCTCAGTTCTCTTTGATTCCTTTAGTTCCGTTTGGGCATGGACCTGAATCTTGACCGACATGTGGCTTGGTGACTTTATGGGGGTAGAAAGTGTCTGTGGTGGGGAGAATTGTCACACCCCGACCACCGGTACCTTTATTTTTCTTCTTTCTTTGTCCCAGTTTAAATTTTTTTTCAAGGATTAGTTGTGTTGGCGGTTTAGCATCAGTACGTGGTTACCACATCGTTAGCGGTGACCGTGTGTTCGGCCCGGGTGACCATGTGTTCACCCGACATCTAAAGTATTAAAATTTTTATGTTGACATTTTATTATTATTACTAATTAAGTTGTGTTATCATTATTGTAGTTATTTTATTGTATATATGTGTATATATGTGTATATGTATGTATATATAAACATATGTCTATATAGGTATATATATATATGTGTTATTTGTTATGTCTATATAAGTATATATATATATATATATGTTTGTCGCATCTATGTTTATGTGTCTATATATAGGTATATATATATATATATCTATGTATCTATATATTGATATATATGTATATATGTATATACTTGGGTGTGTTTTTTCTAAATGGTTTTATTATTTTAAATATTCTGGTTATAATAATTATTATTATAATTATCTAATTTTTATTATTGTTATTATTATAAAATTTTACTATTTTTATAAACTTTTATTATTACTATTAAGATTTGATTTTATTTATTTAATTAATTTATTATATTATTATTATCATTATTTTCTTTATTTTCTTTTATATATATATATTATAAATCTAAAACTAAACCCCCTAACCCTAATCTCATTTGCCCCCCCTGGCGGAGCTCTCTCTCTCTCTCCCCCTCTCTCCTCTCTTCCTTCTCACGTACCCCGCGCTGCGTTTCCCCTCGCCTCCCTCTGCCTCTTCCCGTCGCTGGCCCTCCCCTTCACAAGCCCTGACCCCGGCCCCGCCTTTTCCGCGTGACCGGCTTGCCCTCGCGCGAACATGCCGCGCCCAGTGGCCATATCCGCCGCTCCCTGTCCCGTGCGCCGCGCCCAGCCACCCTCTCCCCTGCTCTCCCTCCCGTTTCGCCTCTCCTTCACTGCACCGCTGCCGCGCCCGCTTCCCGCTGCCGGCTCCCCCACGCGACCTGCACCCTCTCACCATCCTGCCTTCTGCATCACGGCCTCCCGCCGTCCCAGCTCCCCTGTGAGATGGCCTCCGGCATCCCGACTCCCCTGCGCGCCGCCCGCCGCGCCATCCTAGCCACCCCTACGCGCCGCCCGCCGCGCCGTCCCGACCTCCCCGTCCCAACCGCCGCCACTCCCCAGCCTTTCTCTCCCTTCCCCGCACCTCAACCCATCCGACTAGCCACTCGGGTTTGTTTCTTTTTATTTATTTATTATTGATTTAAGTTTTATTTCTTTCCCCTTTTTATTTAATTTTTTTTAATTATTTATCTACTTATTCATTAAATTAATTGTTAATTAATTGATTATTTATTTATTTACTTATTTATTTATTCTTTTATGTATTTTTTAATTAGTTAATTATTTATTTATTAATTTATTCATTTTATTATTTGTTAATTAGTTATTTATTTATTTATTCATTTAATTAGATGTTAATTAATTAATTATTTATTTACTTACTTACTCATTCATTTATTTATATACCCATTTAATTGTTCGCTGAATTATTTAGTTATTCCTGCAATTATATATATATCTTTTTTTTATTATCTATTTGTTTATTCATTTGGTTATTTATTTATTTATTTATTTATTCTTTTGATTATTTATTTATTCTTGTATTTATTAGTTATCTATATATTTATTTATTTGCTTCTTTGTTTATTAATTTATTTACTTATTTATTTTCCTCTGTATTCCATCTTGGGGTTTTTATTTAATTAGAATTAAGCCTTTTTCTGTCGCGGGATGGGTAACGTGTACTTTTTCACTATTCAGCGTACGCAGTTAGTCCGTAGGGGTTTGTTCTACTTTCTACTGGGTTTTCGACGCGTCCGCTCCGTGATCGAGGTAGGTCTCCCTTTTCACTCACCTTTAAATTTAGGATTTATTTATTCCTTGACTTTTTATTAAGTTTCAGTAAATTTAAAAGTATTATTAAGTAGTTATTTGTAGTGTGGTGATCTGTTGATGATTAAAGCTGTTTTAATTCTAGCGTTTCATTGAAAGCGTTTTCTTGGATTTAATTGTGTGCTTCCATGGTAGTGTTGCTAGATGGTTCTTCCGGAATAATGAAAGACATGTTGAATTGGGTTTTGAAATGTTTTGGCGTGTGTAAATTAGTAGATGTATTGTTAATGGAAAAGGTGTTTTTTAGAACCTGGATTAGAGAAAATGATCGTATGACCCTTAAACTTGATTTTGGAAACCTAAAGTGTGGTTCTTGGTTGAAGAGAAATGTTTTCCTTTGTCGCGTGAACAAAATTTTGGATTTCATTTGAGAAATGGTGTTCCTTCAAAAAAATGATTTAAGGCCCGTTTCACTCTTGATAAAAGTGGGGTGCATTTGGATATTGGAAAATGATTCTACTTGTGGAACCAGTGTGTTTCGGGTTTAATATGCTTATTTGAGGTTCTTAAATAATGTTCTATGTGTGTTTCTGGTTTTCAATGGTATGGCCTGTGTCATATCCCTTTGGAAATGTTTTAGTATTAAATGTTCAAAATGTAAATGATATGACGGCCCGGTTGGCACTTTATTAAATGTGAAGTGATTATACATATATATCTATATATATACGTACTTATGAGGGAATCTCTACAGGGGGACTTCCCTTCGAGGGTTGTCGTGGAGAGATGTCCGTGTAAGGGGTTGGGAAGTGCGGTGAGATGAGTCACACGTGCGAGGGTCTCCCACACACACAGTGTTACTAAAACCACCATGGGTTCATGGGTGTCTTGTAGATTATCAAGTGACGGTTGCTTGCTAACCCAGATTAGACGGGTTAGTACCCCCTGGAGTTGTGGACAGACCATGAGGGATGTCCCACTGGTTGTCTATTAGGGCGACCGGTTGGTTATTGACTATGGAGTACCACACTGGTAGGTAGTCTGAACCCGAGTACATCCAGGGGTTTTCTAGGGATGTTTAGGATCGCCCATGGATATTGCTGATAACTTCTGGTTTTTTTTACTTGCACTTGGTATTCCTTTCTTGTTTACCTTTACTTGCACTTGTTTCTCCATGCTTTCTTACTTTCAGTCATCCTTCACAGCCTATACTGTTAGTCTATGGAAAAATGGTTTTCAAATGAAAACACATTATTTTCTTTGTGTAAGATTTGAAAATGTAACACTTTGCTTTTTAGAATGAGTTTGAAACTAATGAAAGGGAACCAACATTCGAAAAAGAATAAGGGAAATGTCTCGTGTTTGATTTTCAAGGAAAACATTATGAAAGCTTACTTTTATACACTGTAGTTCAAAACTGGAATTTGTAGATTCTTTATTTACTGGTTGTGCTTTGGGATTTGTTGTGGGGCTCACCTACTGAGTACTTTTGTGCTCACGCCTATCTTTTACCATTTCAGTTGCAGGTTTCTTGTGTTCTGGTTTTCCTGGCTTGAGTTTCTCAGTGAGGGAGTGACGTTGGTTGTAGTTGGGTGGTGACCCGCGAGGTCAGGTGGAGGTATGTTGTGGTGTAGTTTTGTTTATGTCTTTTGTGATCGTCTGTTTGTTTAGTTTATATTTGTTCTTTTGATCCTATTTTTAGTTTGGGCGGAAATCGTTCCCAACAATTGAAATTTTTTATGCCCGACACATGTTTCCATCCCGAGGGGATCGGGAATGCCCCTCGGGACTTGCCGTGGACCGACTCGGGTGACCGGTTCAGGGTCAACCCGGGCTGGTTCGTGACAGGTTGTGTCATCGCCTAGTATTTATAACATTCCTCTCTCACATACTAACATACAACACATCACGATCTACATTTTGTGATCTTGTTCAATATATGTTTCCAAAAATATTGATATTGGATATCTTCATACATATTTTTTATTCTTTGATGGATTGATAAATTTTAACTATATGTGCCATCCAACATATCCTTCTTTTACTCATTAATTGATGCCACACCTAGACATGACCCAAATATTACAACTCATTATTTGTTAACATTAACCTCATGGGATTTACATTTCCTTGTAGATTCTACTATTTTCTATGTTCCCACATGAACTCATTGAGAATAATTTATTCTATCAAAAAGGTATAGTTGGTAAACCATTTTTGAAAGGATTTGTGACGTTACTTCTTTTATGATTCTCATGTCCATCAAATTTAACTCTAACAATATTGGATCCTTCTTAATTTTCATCATTGATAAAATTGTTGGATCCATTCTATATAGATAATATTCCTCTTTATTTTCATTCCCTGTATGGTAGTGGATTAATGAATCATATTTCTTGATCATATATAACCATCTTTATTAGTGAATATTCATCTCTTTCTTTGTGAATATGTACTTGAATATCTCTTGATCTAGATGTATTTAATAGTTCTCCCCAAATAGATAATGTCCACATATTTTCAAATTGAATATCACTAATCCCATCTCAAGATCATGCATTGGGTTGTCCTCTTGGTGAAAATTCAACTTCCTTGAAGAATAGGTTATCCCTTTTTCATTTTTCATTAACATATATCCAAATCCCTTCATCGAATAATCGTTGAATACTATGAAAAGTTCACCAATAGTGGGTAGTGTGAGTAAAAGTGTAGTGAAAATCCTCTATTTAAATTCCATGAATCTCTCTTCAAATTTATCATTACATAAAAAATCTACACAATTCCAATTTATCTTGGTTCGTGTTTTTGACAATCATATTAAATTTCTCGCAAATCAGTGATAGTACCTAACTAATCCATGGAAACTATAGATATATATCATAGATTTTGATCATGTGCATCATTTAATTTATTCTACATTTGAAGGGTACATAGATATTGCATTACTTATGATGATATTACCTAGGAATGACAATTCCTTTAAGAAGAAATCACATTTTATGTACATGGAATAAAGCTTCTCCTTTCAAAATGTCATTATCACAATGCTCATGTGCTCTCATGGTCCTCATTACATTTGGAGTATATTATAATATCATATATAAAGAGTACATTTTTTTATAAATAACCACTAAATACTCAATTAAACTATACCATAATGATTTGTGGAGCATTAGTGAGTCTTAATTTCATTACTATGGACTCATAGTTCTTGTACCTTGTACGAAAAGCAATCATAGAGATATCCTCCTTCTCCACACAGACAATGTAATATCCCAAACATAGATCCACCTTGAATATGTATTTTACAACACATAGATAATTGAACAATTCATCAATGTGTTGTAGGGATAGTTGGTCATTATCAGGATCTTATTGATCTCATGATAATCAATGATAAGGCACAATGAACAATCCTTCTTCTTTATGAAAAGGACCGGTGCACCACATTGTGAAGAACAAGGGTGTATGAACCCTTCATACAGATTCTCATATAGGTTTGTTCATCAAATCCTTATGTTCCATTAAAACCATTCTATAAAAATTCTAGGGTAACCATATTTTCATATGTATAATCGTGATTGAAAAATCAACCTCTCAAATAAGAGGAAGATTGGGAAATTATTTTGGAATAATGTTATTATATTCTATCATAATAAGCATGTAATCATAGTTGATAATTTCATTGGACCCAATCATTTAATATAGACATGATTTATCGTTGGGAAATACTATTCATTTTTGAGATTTTGGTGAAAAAGAGTACCCGATGATATAGTTATATTTGTATATATTCGGAGCAGGATTCATTATATGGAGAGTAATTTCCTTCTCAGAAAAATATATGTTGGATCTATATACGGATTTCCAATCAATACCTCAAATTGAATAAAATTCCACCAAAATAAGTATAACATAGTTCAATGGGATGTTCTTAGTGAATATTTTAAAAAGGGATGAGTTATATACTTAGGATGGAATAATTGCCTCAATTTTAGTTTTCACTAATTTCTCTACTTCCATGATTCATGGTGGTGTTTTAATAGTTCTAATAGAATTTCATGATATGATGGAATCTATAGAACAAGAATGAAAAATTATATTCACTATAATTTAATGAATAACTATCATACCAATCACCAATTAATTGTAGGGATCTACCTCATCATTTATGATGTAGAAATATCTCACTTATTACCTTGGATGTTCTTGGATGTCTCGAAAAATCCGTGGATTAGTGCATTGGTTTGAATTATTCTTAGATTTCTTATATGTTATGAAATGAACAATGAATTTAGGGTTTAATATATACTTCCTCTATTCCAATGCACTAGTGCGTTTCTCCTAATAGAAATCTCTATCCATGTGTTTTTCCTTCCTGAACCTAAATGAATTCTGCATCCCCTTTAGATTATTTCTAGGGTTGTTATTTTTACACCTCTGACAAGTATGATGTTTAAATTTCTTGTAACAATTATATTTATCCATAAAACTACCATAAATAAACTCTAATTTCCACATCACATCCCTATGATTCCATTGAGAGTTTCGTATCATCATTTCATCTTTATGGTCTCATTAATAAATTTCTTCATAGTAATCAAAGTATCAGATCCCCGGTGCTTTTCATAAGCTATATTTTATACAACCAAATGACTAGGGATCCATTCATTTATGAGTAATGAAAAATATGGAGGAATATTAAGAAAGACCTATGAAATATTTCATATATACCATTATATATTAATTATAATTTTTTAAGGAAAGTAATTCCATTTCCATCTTAAGTCAGAGAGTGCAAGGAAAATATTTAACAAACAAATTCCCAAATTCCGGAAACCCCATAAAATTGATATCTTCTTTAGTCTTTGTATTCATGATAAATGTCCCCCAGAAATCGTATTCTCCCTCCATAGGATAAACCACCATTAGAAACTTCTTTTTTTTGGAACATTTAAGGATGTGGAAGATCTTCTCAATGGAAATGATCCATTGTCTGGTGATAAAGGGATATGATGATACATTGAATGGCATTGGCCTTTGTCACATAAAGGACTCAACCTCAGCTTGTTATTTCTCAGGGTGAATTTGGAACTCCTCGTGATCCAGGTTTCTATTTAGAAACTAATTCAGAAGAGAAATTATAGTTATAAATTTTTCGAATCCATCTCCCATTATTTTTTTCATCTGCTTGGGTAAGTCAACACATTTACTGTCACATTTTTTACCTAATTCCTATTATATTTCCCTTTTGATAGAAAAAAATAGAAAAATAAATTTTATTATTTTTAAGCTATTAAACAAATTAATGGAAATCCAATGAAATAAAATATATTACATTTAAATTACACGTCCATACATAAATTAGGAATTTCTAGGATTCAATCTATGTTATCCATGATCTATTTGTAATAATATACTCTTATAGGAAATTTTTTTAATATAATAATTTTTCATAATGAGATTATTATTTTACCAAAGCCTATCCTCTATGAGGGTCAAACTCAGTATTTTGCAAGGAATATTTTCTTCCACCAATTCCAAGTCGAGTCTAGCTCAACAGTGTGTGTCTGGGTTTTACACCAATATAAATATGCTCTAGGGACACATCCAAATTTAGTATCCAATCAATGATTTATATTCTTGATAAACCGTTTACTCAATATTTACCAAATTTTTGGTATTTTTTCTTATTTTTTTTATCCTAACGGATTTCTCTAGAGTTTTCTAATCCAAATCCCGAAAATAACTAAAGTTTTTGTCTTTAATACCAACTACGTACACCATGATATTTATTACATATAAATTCATGATTTTTTAAATAAAATTACACATAATACATCCTAGAGGATTTATAAGTCATGTTTCATTTGTAATTAGCTATATTACATAGGGAATTAAAATAGGAAATACATCATCTTTATTGAAAACTTCCTTAACAAGATCATTCTCTTAACTGTATGGGATAACATGGGGACATATATAAAAGGCTTGAGATATAAATTCCACTAAGGGGATAAAATTGGCATAACAGGAATATGATTATACATATTATACAATTGGCATATCAATGGGTCATAAAAGCAACGATAATCATAAACATCAACAATGAGGCATGATATAGCATGATAACATAAAATAAATATAGGAAATGTGGAAAAAACATAAAATAATTTATCATAAAAATGGTTTAAAGATAATTACCATGAAATAATAATGTAAAATTTCACATAAATAAATCAGGTATACTCCATGTCCCAACATGAATGTGAACACTTCACATTCATTGGAGTGTTATATAATTCACAGTGAAACCTTCACTTTCATTTAATTCCAATGGATAAGTGTGCCACATAGATCAAACAAAATAAATCCATTCATCATCATATTTTATTCCATGATCAATGATTACGGGATACATACATTTAAGTCCGTAATCAAATAATTATATGTGCATAAATGTGAAAACCATTGATAAGAATTGTGTGTGGATATTCATGAAAAATCCCAGGTAAATAATGAATATAAAATTTAAATATTTATTAATATTTATGAATTAAATAATGATTTTATGGTATGGGGATGCTTTTTCGGATACCATACTAAACAGACAACTACATATTTCTCTAAAATCTTATATTGAACACAATTTTGTCTTGTACCAAAAAATAATATAATTAGATTTTTTTTTTAAATAGTAGTTAATGCCTATCCATTGTATTAGAGGGAATGAATAAAACTGACTATGATTATAAATGTTTGTTAAATGACATCACATTAATCCAATAAATTTTATTGGCCTAAAATAATAATGAATCATATTTTAAGAATGAAACACTCTGATATTCTTTAAAATGTTGTTTTACCACTTTTAATGGAGAAAATTTTTTTAATATAGTTTTTGTAACTTTTATATGTAACATTTGACAAAATAAAATTCTATTTTAGAATTGGGATATCAAAATTTACATTGGTTAAAAATTCGGTTTTTTTTTCAAATAATGTTTATTTTTTAATGAATGATGAAAAACAAAGTATTTTAATTCAAACATACCTTTTAATATAATTTATTTATATGGTTAGATCATTTTTTTAATTATTTTTCAAGTGAAATTATATTATAATTTATAATTTAATCCAATATTATTCATTTCAATTAATTTCACTTCGAAATTGATCAAATACAAGTGTCAATCAATTGGTAGTTATTATTTCTTAAAAACACATTTTTTGTTTTTACAATGGGATTAAATTTTAAATTAATTTCATCCTTTTATGTTTTTTGAATTTGGAGGAATATATTCTATATTTGGAATCGGGAGTTCCAAATTTTTTAAATAGGAAACTCTTATTTTTATACATTATGAATATTTACCTTTGTAAATATTTTATTTACCATTGTAAAAGGGTAAATTTGGTAAATAAGGGTAAAAAATAAATATTATAACAATATTAAATTACCCTAACATGTTTCCTAATCATATTGGTTGATATATGTCCTACGCTGGGCATCCTTGTGTCGATTTTGGGACCTCATGGATCTACTTAAGAGTGATAATGGAAATTTATATTAATTAATTTAAAGTAATGAGAAAAATGAGTTAAACATATATCTTTTAGTAAATCAATTTTAACATGGTGTGATATAAGTTATATATTCAACTATAAATATTAATTAGAAATATTAAAATATTTTCAACATCATTATATTTTATTTCTAATTATTAGACTTCAAATAAATAATATTATATATGACACAATAATGATGCAGTGTTTACCTCATTAATGAATTATTTAAATATAAAAGATTAAAAAAATTAAATAGAATGAAAAAACTATCCAATTCTTATTTTATGATCTTATTTTGAACATTATCCATCATATATTCTACTTGAATAATATTTGGACCTTTATAAATTGAAAATAATTATATAATAAAGTAATATTTTTAAACTTTCTTAAAGAGCCCCTCCTCCACCTTATAAAAATCCATCAACTATAACCCCATACTCACACATAAAAATACCCTTGGATAATACAACCTTCATAGAATTAAGCTCTCAACATCCTACTATTCAATCTACAATCCTTAACTTAGGCATAAGGCACTTCAATAAATCTTTTTTGTTCAAACCAAATGAAGTTACCTGATTTAATGGTAACACCTTCTCTTAAGTTATTTGCTTTTATTTTTCTTGTCTAACCCCTTAAACACTCTTTATTACTATATATTATAATAACACAATTTTCATAAATATAATAGTTTTTTTATGTGAACTATTTTAACTACACTTACACATACCTCCATCTAATTTGTAATGAACATACAGTTTCTGTGGACTGTGTACTACTGCCTCACGAAACGATGATTTTTCAATCTTATCCTACCACCTATTATGGTGTCCATTAAGATGGAACTGTATTTTTATGTGGTATATAATATATTTATATTGTCTCTACACTTCTGAATTTTTCATTTATATCATATCCTTATGGTTTCCATAATGGGTAAAGACTATAATTTCATTTGAGGATGTGTGGGCTACTGCCACCTCAAGACAATATGACTCGTTCATACTATAAATGGAATGTATAAATGATGGTGTTTATGAAAATAGGTATCATATATTAAATATTTTATTATTTGGGAATTATAATATACCTATGTATCATTATGTTATGAATTCATTAAAAATGAAAAAATAAATGAATGTATTGTTCATGCGTAAAAATGACTTACCTTCTCCAAGAAAGGTTCATTTCATTTATTATGTCCAAATTTTATTGAATATTAGAGATAAATATATACTGGATATATGTGATATATATGATATCTAAATCATGAATATATTTTTGTATATAATTTACTTTTTACCACATGGACAAACTGTAATTATAACAAGTTCATTTTTTAACTCAAATTCCGAACTTCGAAAAAATGTCTGATATGAACTGAAATAATTAATAATTGTTATAGAAAGTTAATAAGTGAAATATGAGGAATAATAAATTTTAAAAAATTTCTAAATCAATTATAAATTGACATATGTTTATTATTTCGGAAGAACAACGAATAAACTAGTCCAGTCGGACGGGAGGTAGGGGTGTTCTTATCTAACTTTTAATTTTGTGAAATTTCCATTGTTCACCACTTATTTATTTCAAGTGGTTTATTATGTACTGAAATATGATATATATTATCATTATTCCATTTATATTCATGTAATTATGTTTTTAATTTGGTGTTTATTATCTTTTGGTCATACGATACGGTTGATGACAAATTGGTAAGGGGTTTTCATCTCACTTATTATTCTTGTGAGATTCATGCTATATTTCCCACTATTTAATTTTGTGTGGTGTATTTATTTCCCATGATTGAAATATTTCTATGATATAATTTAATTTATGGGTATTTAAATCTTCATTGTATGATCCTTCCTTTATGGGGTGTATGTTTCAGAATTTACCAAATCGGTAAGGGAACCTTTAACCGTACTCTTTTAGTCAAAGACTTATTTTATGTCATGTATATTAATTTAATTTTTATTATATTGGGATAAGTAATTACATAACCTTCTTGTATTAAATTATATGTTTATGTGATGAAAGACCATTTTCTCTCTCATCAACTCATTTTCTGAATTTGAAAGTGACATCGTTAGGGAGTCGAATTTCTATAAGAGAACTTTTTAACCCAATTTCAATTCATTGGGTTAAACTTATAATTTTTGATTATCTCCTACTATTAATATTTCTTAATGACCTGTGAATTTTTTACACTTACTTTCCATTTATATTGGGTGTATTCTTATTTTCACACTTAATTTTGTCATTGATTTTTTCTTCATCTAAGGATATTATTTTTGTAAGGGACTTTATATCAATTTACATTCCATTGATACTTATTTTTTTATACATAAATTCACTTTTATATGGTATATAATCTACCCTTTTACATATTATCTCATGGATCTCCTTATTCTCATGATATTATAAGCTCTGATTAATGTTATTCCTCAAAAAAATTTACTCAAGCGTCTCTCATTTTTTTAGAAACTCTTTAACTTAAATGTCATTTTAAATGTTTTAATGATTTATTATTCTAAATATTTCTCATTAATTTCCATGTTTTATAAAGGTTTCAAGGATTTTTTTATATGAACGTGAATTTTTTAATATTAAAATTTCATTAAAAATCTACAAAGTTGTATGGGACACTTTTTTTAAAAAATCTCTTTATTAAAAGTTTTAAATGGTTTTCAGATTAGTTTGATAAAGCATTGATTATGTAAATTTCATGAAATGATATATTATAATATCAATATGAAACTTTTATCTTTCCTGTATGATTTTTTTTGTGTTATGAATATAATTTATTTATTGGGCATTGTTTGCGTATATGGGTGGTTTCGTGATAAACCTAGGGAAGGTGAGCCTGAGATTTCTCTATAATGCATTGGGTAATGTGATGAAGGTAATTGTTAATGTTTATCCAAAGATATTTCGGGTATATACTGTGATGGGTATTCCAGAAGTAACTACCTACATAACTATGAAATCTACAATTTATGTTTGTTGTGGAGTTCACAAGTTACCTTTGTGATTTATGATTTCTTTGTGTTATTCCTAAACCTTATGATTTCATGAGGTATATTGAAGAGCTTATGTTTTGATTTTATTGGTGAAGAAATGTTTTTTTATTTATTTTATAACCTTAATGATCTTTTTGGGCTAATCCCATGTTTTTGAAATGTTTTTCATAGGGTATATGGTAGAGTAAGAGAATGTAATAACTAAAGAACATTTTTATCAAGAAAATAAAAATTATTTTTTTAAGAATTTTTATTTTATAAAAAAAGTATATACTGAGTAGAAGTGTATACTTTGTAATTTATGAGATGTAATGTAATAGTTATGGCATAATTCCCTAAAACAATAAAACTAAATAGATCCTCAATTTGAATTTTTATATTAATTAAATATTATTTAATGTTTAAGGTTTGCGCCTTATAATTAGTATCAGCGGTCGATTTAGAAAACTTTTGGGATTATGAGTCTTGGATAAACACATGGTTAGTCATTATATCTATTATTTCAGTTAAATCCTTGTTTTATAAATTTTTCAGTTCAAGGAATATCGGATACAAATGGAATAAGGAAGATATCAAAGGACATTTTTCTCTCATCCTGATGAAATGCTTTCAATAATTAATGCAAAGTATTGTTTAGATTATTCTGAAATGTTTTGTACCATTCAATTTTCATGTAATAAGTTGTTTAAGATAAAAAACAACTCCACTATACCTCGATATCATCTTGGATCATAGGTTGTGCTTAATCAAATCCAATTTCCAAAATATTATCATATTTTAAATAAAGGTAAATAATATCAAGGAATTTTAAAATATTTTACCCTATCATAAGATTTGGAATAAAATAATAATTTTGAAAATGGTGTTGAAGAAAGAGACCCTTGCACAACCTATTTATATTTTCTAAAAAATATAGTCTTTCAGCACATACTTATGGTATTTTAAAAGGACCATTGATTGAACGTTTTAACTCAAACTCAGTCTGACTATTTTATAAAACTCGTGTTTTATCATATATTTTGAAATTATATTTGATACATAATTATTTTCTGAAACTATTTTATTGTGAACACCTATATTACCCATGGTGTAGTAAGTGTATTTTGATAGAGGAATAAAATGATTTTTGAAGGATAGCTAAATAATTTCTGAAAGGCATGGACCTTCTACCTATGTGAACAATATGAGAATGAAACCATGTGGACACCATGATGAATGTATGTTGTTCTTTATATTAGGAATAGTTTTATTTTATCAAAAGGAGGTGAAATATGAAAAAAGGACAATATATATAAGGCTTCATGAACTAAGATGTTGAGGTCATAATGTGTTGGGATGAAAAATAAGGTTATAATAAATCCTTTGAGGTTAAAACATTTTATGGTTACTTTTTAGTTTTATAAAAAGAACAACAAATAATATGAGTGACAACCATTCACATCCATTAAGGCCATTGGAATTGAACCCACAACAGAAGGGAGATAAGTGTATATCACCTACCACTGGCCCATGTAATGTCTATGGTTACTATAGCTTATTATTTTTAGTTATATTATTTTATGGATCAATAATAAATAAATTTTGGGAACTTTTGTTTTATCAAATGGATACTTTTATTATAGGAAAATGATTTAGTGATTAAGTAATAATGTTTATTTTAGAAGACATTCTCTCTTTTAGGAAACATTATATGCTTGAGGAAAATAGAATACGATGAGATCTCATTTGTGTAGTCTATGTTATTTAGAGATAAATGTTAAGATTTATCATCGAAGACAGTGTGATTAAATCCTTTGGAGTTTTGGGTTTCAATCTTAGTTTGAATTATTTCGAAGAATGTTAATGACAATTTTTTTTTGAATGTTCTTTAATGAACTTTGGGTACTTTTTGTTGAATTTTGAAGATTAATAATTGAATTTATTTTTATAAAGGATTATAATTTTTTAGGATTATCAGATCTCATACTAACCATTTTTTGTTTTCGATAAAGTCTAAAGAAAAAGGAAATATATAGTTCTTCTATTGTGGATTATGTGACTCTAAAGAAGTTGACTCTAGCACTTCAGGTGTTACCATGTCTTCATGAATACTCATCATTTAGTGAAAAAATGAGTTTCTGGAAGAAATTTATAAAAGGATTAGACTCTAATTGAAAGGTAAGTATATTTTCTTATGTTATTAGTCAATCGCATAAATAAATTCCTCACCATTATGAAAATTAACTTCAAACAATGACATTGTCTATTAAATTTTCTTACTTGGGAATCAAATACCGTTTAACCCATCACAATTTTTTGATTTTCTGGTGGATAACATTCTTCTAATCATGTTTTTTATCACTCTCAATTAGAACTTGATGGTTTTTTTCTCCTACATACGCATTTTTCCAAGGTATCGAATTTTTTTTTATAGAGTGACCTTTTTAATTCCCCACCTTTATATCAATGTGCTAGTTTCATTGATTCTTTTTTTAATGTTGGACATTTTATGCTGATTCTTAAGCCCAATTTTAAAATTGGGAGTATGAAATTCCCAAAAGGGGGAAGGATGTGACATCCTAGGTAAATTAATAAAATGACATTTTCATACCTATTAATGCTTATGAATTAAATATTAATTTAATGGTAAGGGGGACACTTTTTTTGATACCATACTCAACACACAACCACATGTTTTTCATAAATCTTATATTGCACACAATGTTGAGTTATTCCAAAAAATAAAATATTATTATTATTATAAATGGTAGTTAAGGTAACCAGTTGTATTGGAAGGAATTAACAGAACTCACTAAAATATTATTATTCATGTTTGTTAAATGACATTATATTTATCCAATAAATTTTATAGGCTTAAAATAAGAATGAATCCTATTTTAAGAATGATATACTCTAATATTTTATAAAAGGTCATTTTACCACATTTTGTTGGAGAACCATTTTTAAATCTAGTTTTTTTCACATTTACATGTTCTTTTCAATGAAATAAAAATCATATTTAGAATCAAGACATCAAAATTTACTTTGGATGATATTTTGGTATTTTTCTAATAATGTTAATTT
This sequence comes from Viscum album, assembly GCA_963277665.1. Taxonomy (NCBI): domain Eukaryota; kingdom Viridiplantae; phylum Streptophyta; class Magnoliopsida; order Santalales; family Viscaceae; genus Viscum; species Viscum album. The sequence continues at coordinate 1,721,802,674 of OY728130.1, forward strand.
TGTAATGAAGAGGGAAAAATATTGTATTTCAATTCAAAATTTTCTTTATTTATAGTTGATTTATATGGTCAGATTATATTTTAATTGGTTTTTAAGTTTGATTAGAATATCTTTTAAAACTTTAGTCCAATTTTTCTCATTGGAAGTAATTTCATTTTGGAATTGGACATAAACAAGTGTCTATATTTTGATAGTCGTTATTTTTTAAAAACCCGCTTTTTGTTTTGACAAAAAAATTAATTTTAAATTAGTTTCTGCCACTTGTATGTTTTGAATTTTGAAAAAATGGATTACATATATGAAATAATGAGTTCCAAATTATGTAAATATGTAAATTTTATTTTTATAAATTATGAATATTTACATCAGTAAATATTTTATTTACCATGGTAAAAGTGTAAATCTGGTAAATAACGGGAAAAAATAATATTATGATAATAATAAATTACCCTAAAAACCGTCCTAATCATATTGGTTGATACATGTCCGACCATGGGAATCATTGGGTCGATTATGGGACCCCATGGAGCCACAAAAGAGTGATAATGACACTTAATATTAATTAATTAATAGTAATGACGAAAATGACATTAACGTATATATTTTAGTAAATAAATTTCTATATGGTGTTATATAAGTTATCTATTAAACTATAAATATTCTTTAGAAATAAAAAAAATATTTAATAAATCATGGTTTTTTATATTTAATTATTAGACATAAAATAAATAAAATTATTTATCACACAATAATGATACAGTGTTTACATCATTAATGAATGATTTAAATAAATAAGATTATAAAAATTAAAAAAATATCCAAAACGTTTCCAATTCATATTAAATGATATTATTTCGAACAAGATTCAGCTTATATTCTACATTATTATGTTTTGGACCTTTAGAAACCGAAAATCATTATATAATAAAATATTATTTTCAATTATTCCTAAAGAGCCCCTACTTCACCTTATAAAAAGCCATCACCTCTAACCCATTACTCGCACCTATAAACCCCTTGGAGAATCCTAAATATGACCAATTATTTTTATTATATCCCTATATTTTGCTTATAATTTTTACCTTAGGCATAAGGCACTTAATGATATCTTGGTAGTTCAAACCAATGGGAGTTACCCGATTTAAAGGTAATGTATTCTCATAAGTTCTTTTCTTTTATTTTACTTCTACTAAACCCTATACCCTTTTTATTCCTTTATTTTATAAAAACACTAGTGTCCAAAATATACTTGTTTTTTTTGTAAATTATTTGAACTAAACATATGCACGCCTCCTTCTAGTTGGTAATGAACATACTGTTTCAGTGGATGATAAACTATTACCTCAAGAAATGATGATTGTTCAATATTCACTTATAACCTCTTATAGGGGCCATTAAAATGGAACATTATTTGCATGTGATATATATTATATTTATATTTTCTCTATACTTCTGTATTTTTCATTTATATAATACCTTTATGGTTTTTATAATGGGTAATTAAGAAAATTTCCTTTCAGGTAGTGCAGACTACCCCCCCCCCCCCCCGAAGTGATATGACTTGTTCATACCATAAATGAAACATATAAATGATGGTGTTAATGACCATTGGTAACATATATAAAATATTATATTATAATGGAATTATAATATACCTATGTATCATAATGTTTTCATTTCATTAAAAATGAAAAAAAGAAATGAAAGTAGTGGTTATGTGTACGTACGACTTACTGTCTCCATAAACGGTGCATTTCATTTCTTATTTCCAAATGTTATGGAATATTTTAGGTACATATATACTATATATATATGTGATATATATTATATATAAATCATGCATATCTTTGTATAGATAATGTATTTTTGAACACATTGACAAATTGTAATTATAACAAGTTCATTTTTTCAACTCAAATTCCGAACATCAACAAAATGTCTGATATGAACTCAAATAATAAAAAATTGTTATAGAAAGGTAATAAGTGATATAAAATAAATAATAAACTGTAAAAATGTTCTGAATCATGTATAAATTAAAATAATTTTATTATTTTGTGAGAATAAGGAAGAAATGAGTCAAGTCGGACACAAGGTAAGGGGTTTCTTATCTAACTTTTAATTCTGTGAGATTTCCATTGTTACCCACTTATTTATTGCACTTGGTGTGTTATGTAATTAAATTTGACATATATTATCATGATTCTATTTATATTCACGGTATTATATGATTCATTTGGTGGTTATTAACTTTTTTTCAAACAACTCGATTGATTACAACTTGGTAAGGGGTTTTCATCTCACTTTTTATTCTCGTGATATACAAGCTATATTTGCCACTATTTCTTTTTGTGTGGTGTATATACTGACAATTATTGTATTCATTGTGTATCATAATTTAATTTATGGGTGTTTATGTCTTCATTTTATGATCCTTTTTTCATGGACTGTATGTTTTGTAATTTACCAAATCGGTAGGGGAACCTTTCATCGTACCCTTTTAGTCAAAGAAAAATTTTATGTAATGTATTATAATTTCCTTTTTCATATGAAAAGATATGTTCTTGTATATATTTATTTCCATAAATTTTTTTCCATGTGAATAGATACCCTTTTCTCTCTCATCAACTCATTTTATTAATTTAAAAGTGTTGTCATTAGACTGTCACATTTCTATAAGAGAACAGAATAACCCAATTTCAATTCATTGGGTTAAACTTATACTTCTTGATTATGCCATGCTTTGAATTTTTCTGAATGACCTCGAATCATTTTACACTTAATATTCACTTATATTGGGTGTATTCTTATATGTCACACATAATTATGTCATTGATTTTTCCGCAATCTAAGGATATGATCTCTGCAAGGGACTTTATCTCAATTTACATTCCACTTAGGCTTAATTATTTTTATACACAAATTCTCTCTTATATGGTTTATATGATTCCCTTTATAATATTATATCATGAATCTCCTTATTCTCATGATATTATACTCTTTGATTAATGTTATTCCTCATGTATTTGTATTCAAGCATCTCTCACTTGGTTAATAACACTTTAACTAAAATATCTTTTTAAATGTTTTAATGAATTATTCTTCTAAATATTTCAAATTAATTTACATGTTTTAAAATTGGGTTTAAGTATTTATTGATATGGACATGAATTTTTTGAAATTAAAATTTCATTCAAAAGTGTCAATGTGGAATGGGATACTTTGATTACAAAATCTATTTATTAAATGTTTTAAATGGTTTTGAGATTGGTTTGATAAAGCATTGATTATGTCAAAATATTGAAATGATATATTTTAATTTCAATGTGGAAGTGATATCTTTAATTTAATATTGTTTTATGTGTTATGAATATGTTATGGTAATTGGGACTTTTTTACATATACGAGGTGGTTTCATGATAATCCTAGGGCGAGTGAGCCTGAGATAGCTCTCTAATGTATTGGGTAATGTGATAGTAGTAAATGTTAAAGTTTCTTCTAATATATTTAGGGAATATACTGTGATGGGTATTCCAAATGTAACACTCTACATAGCTGTGAATGATATAATGTATGTTTTTTATGGATTCCACAAGTTACCTTTATGATTTATTATTTCTATGTGTTATTCATAAATCTCATGATTTCATGAGGTATGTTAAAGAGCTTATGTTTTATATTTTTTGATGAAATGATGTTTTCTTTCATTATTTTATAACCCTTACTGATATTTTTATGCTCATACCATTTTTTTGAAATGTTTTTCATAGGGAATAAGGCATGTTAATAGAATGGAAGAACTCAATATGATTTATCTCAAGAAAAAAATTATTGTTTCCTTTTAACAATTAGTTTTTTCTGAAAAAATGGATACAATGTAAACGTTTTTACTTTTTATTTTTTGATATGTAAAGTAAAATTTATATCCTAATTCTCTTAATTAATAAACCTAAAAATATCCTCAATTTGAATTATTAGCATAATTTAATATTATGTAATGTTTAAGGTTATGGCCTTATAATTTACTACACATTTTTTGGCATGGAATCTCGTGGTGAAAATTTGGAAACATAACGGGGGAATATAAAAGTTAATGGGGGGATCAATGATAGTTATATGGGTTTATATTATTCTAGAAATCATATGTGTGGTATGGGGAATGTAAAGAAACACACAACAACATTAGGAATTTAAAAATAAAAGGGAATACAATGAATATAATTCTTGAATAAAGGGGGGAAATATGTGATTTTTAATATCCTAGACCTCTCCAATCCATTAATTTGTGAAAATATTGTGATTGAAGTGTTATGGGAGGTCATGGAGACAAATTTCAACAATTTCCCAAAATTTTCTGTTGTTTATGTTTTACAATGGTAGATCACTAGTGGTGAGTCACGATGGTGAGTCATGATTGTAACGTGCAATGCTGAGTTAGAATGTTGATTCAGAATGGTCTGTTGGAATGGTGAGTTAGGACTAGTGAGTCACAATGGTGACTAGCCCTAATTGCTCACAATGGTGACTCGCACTGGCGACTCGTACCAATAGCTTACAGAATGGTGAGTCGCATTAGTGACTTGCACTGCTAGCTCGAACAATGAATTGCACCCGAGACTCACCTAATGGTGATTCATTTAAAATGGTATGTTTTTCTTTCCCAGTTTTTTCAATTTCACCCCTTTTACATTTTCTTTTATGTGAAATGAGTTTAATACCATATTTTAATGGTTTTGGAGCCATTTCAAATCATATCTCTCTTCTAAAAACTTTTATCTTCCTTTGACATTTAAACAACAAAGTCTCAGTCAAGATCCTCCTTTAATGGATTTTAAAAACCCTTTATCTTTTTTATTTAGGATATGGCCTTTCAAATGTCGATATTTTCTATTCCCTATGGGCTTCCATTTCTCTTGGTGCGAGACTCCTGAAACCTTTTTTCCCTGATCAGTCATGCATTTGTGATGTATCATTTGAATCATGTTTTACATGATGTCTTTTCTTTATGCATGTTCACTCCCTACTTTGGAGAAATAATGTAGTGATAATTCTTTCTTCATCCATTTGGTTTTCCTACATCTCTCTTTTTTCTATATATTGTGGGGTGGGAATATGAATTTTCCCTTGTGAATATATCCTAATACAAAATTAATATAGATAATTTAATTGTATCATGATCAATATGTGTTGCTTAAAAAAAGTGATGAATGATCTGCCTTTTTTAATTATACAGGCTAAACACCATACTAAAAATCATGGTTATTCGGGGTCTCTGTCTACGCATTGTATGGTCTATGGAATTGTTGATTTTTTTTTCATTGAACAATTTTATATGAAATTTTTAAACCATGTATACTCATATAATAAATGGATGTCACAGGATCATACATTATATGATAACCCTAGAAGTTAACAAGTGTATTTAATGAATGGTTGACTTGTTAAATCTGATCATATTTTGTTTGGTTTGTGTCGTGGTATGGTTTTTTATCATCATTAGGTTTTTTGGGGTGGTTTGTAAGGTTTAATGAAATCTCAGGTTGAGATATTGATTTTTTTTTGAATGGATGGGTAGTGTCGCGCAATAGAGATGTGACCGGGTTATGTTATGGTTGTGACGGTTTTGTTATAGTTCTGATGATATTTATTGTTTGGTGTGATAATGAGTTAGGGGTCTTATTTATTGATAATATGGTTTGGCCTTAATTAATTCGATGAATGCTAATGGCATTGGTAACGCACTCGGGCTTTCTCCATGAGTATCATGTAGAATGATTCCTCCCTTGACTTGGGATCATTATGTTATGTCATAAATGGGTGTTATGTGGAGAGAAATGTGAAGTGGGTTATATAACATGGATTTTTCACTGTGTGTGAATTTTTCTATGTGTCTTGTTGTGTGTAATTCCATGTGTTGATGGAATGAACAAATTAATATTTTAATAAATAATGATATTTGGATAATTGATTTGGATGGGGGTATGAATTGATTTTTTGGATGGTTGTGTGGTTTTTCATTTTGAGGTAGAAGAAAAATTATTTTTGTGAGTTGTAATATAGTTGAAACCCCACTGGTCGGTATTGAGTGTTTGGTATCATATATGTTAAAATGGTATTTTTCAATGAAATTTCTATATGAACCCCATCCTAGTTGAGCATCATATTCCAAACACTACTATCTTCATGGGGAATGGTTTTATTCCCAAACATCTCGATGGGAGGATGGATGGATGGCCACCCTCTCTTCCTTGATCCCTCTTCTAAGTGATGGTAGACTAATATTCTTTGGGATGGATGTTTTTTGTGAGGCATAGGTTTGTGCGGGAATGTTTTTCCTTCCCATGTGTCTTCGAGATGAGATGGGTTGTGATTTCCCAAAGGTCTTTGGGATGATATATGTTGTTCTTTCCCAAGTGTTTTTGGGATGTGACATGGTATGTGGCCTAGGTGTCTATGAGTGGGATAAGATGTGGTATGGGATCTAGGTGTGTACGGGTGCGATGTGATCTGCTTCATTTTACCTTCTGAAGGGACTATTTGTATGGCCCATGTGTGTACTTATGGGATGTGACTTGATTCGTTTACCCATGTGATGGGATGAGATGTGAGGCCCATGTGTGTGCGGGTGGGATGTGATGTAGTACTTTTGGAAGATTTGACAGTGTGATGAAAGTTTCTATAAAGTGACAATGGCTAAACCAGGTATGACTTGTTTGGCATTCTGAAATGATCTATGTTTTTACTGTTTTACTTGTATTGACTTTTGTTACTCGGTGAGTGTGAATTGGTGAGGTTGGGATGGCTAGTATACCTTGTTTGGTGATTTTCAATTTTTTAGTTTTTCTCTCACGAGAAATAGTATGCTTCTATCACTCCCATTAGGGCGTGTAAGTTGACCCATTAAAGGATTAAGCAGTTTTTCCCTGGTCATCACACTAGAATGTGGCATAATTTCATCATTTTCCTAGTCTTAGATGCTATTATCATAGGTTTTTACTCAATTCCACTAAATTTACAGCTCCATTAAAATCCTTGACCAAGATTGATAAATATTATGTTTGGGGGGATTAGAATCAGTTAGTTTTTATTTATCTAAAGTGGAATTTGGGTAGTTCTCCAGTGCTATGGTTTACTGAGGAAGGATTGATGTTTATGTTGTTTTTTGATTCTTCCCATTTTGGATGGGTATGTGTTAAGATGAAATAATGGACAATGATCTTTTGTGGGTCTTGGTATTTATTCACCTTAGAAACATATCTACAACACACATGATCTAGAGGTAACAAGTGTCTTTATTGCAATGAAGTTTGGCCAGAATTACCTCATTGGGGAGCACTTTTTGGTCTTCACAGATCATAAGAGTTTGGGTATATCTTTTCCTAGTTATATTTGAACTTGTGATAGTGAAGATGGATGCAGTTTCTTCATAACTATGATTTTTAGATGTTTAACACCACAATAAATACGAATGTCATATCAGATGATTTGAGTAGGAAGACATACAAGGATGGTCTTTGAGATACTCTAGATACATGGAAGGAAATGGAGGACTTGAAAATCTTTCACTTGGAAGTAGGGGTGGAGAGTGGTTATGGTAGGTTGTTTCAGATTACAGTATAGTCCTCTCTGATTTAGTAGGTTGGGGAGTCTCAATAGGGAGAATCAAAGGTAGAGGCGATGTTCGATCATGTTAGTCATGTTGATGCTTTAGAGGAATGGTCAGAGGATTATTATAATTAGTTTTTGTTACATGGAAGGATGTTTGATCCTGTGGGGATGCATGATGAACTCTTTCTTGAGATTAACAACTCACCATTATAGGTACACCAAGGAATTTGAAAGACGCATCATGTCTTGAGGATTCATTTTTTATGGCTTGGGATGAAATAGGAAGTGGCATAGTTTATGGATAATGGATTTGTGTGCAACAAAATGAAGGTTGAAGACCATGTTCTTAGTGGTTTGTTGTAGCCCGGGGATGTAACTTAGTGGAAGTGGGATGAAATATCAATTTTTTTCATCATATATTTACCTAGAGCTCTGGGATACTATGATTATATCTAGGTAGTAGATGATTTTCTAAATAAATTGGCTCACTTCTTAGTGACCATGGATTCAGGCATAGTGGAAGTCTTAGCCAAGAGGTAAGTGGAGGAACTGGTTTGGTTTCACGGAGTTTTGAGATCCATTTTCTTGGATCAAGATACACATTTTACCTCTTTAGTATACATGGGTTTGCAAGAAGTTTTTTGTACTATGCTACATCTCATCAGGTCCTTCCACCATTATACAGATGGACAGATATAATGGAATATCCATAATCTAGAAGATATGTTGCAAGCATGCATCTTGAACATGGATAGATCTTGGGTATGACACATTCCCATGGTATATTTTTTGTTCCAAAATAAATGTAAATCATCGCTTGGGAAGGCTCCATTTAAATCAATGTATGGAATATAATTCTATTCACCATTGTGCTAGAAAGTGTTTGGGGAGAGATATTTTTGTCCCTAACATAGTGTAGAGCATGATAGAAAAGTTTCAAATCTATTGTGAGAGGATAAATGGAGGAAGGACTGGAAAAATTCTTATGTAGATCGTTGTAGGAGGCCTTTGTAGTTTGAGGTTTGGGTCCACATTTTCTTGAAAGGTTCACATTGATGTGGGTAGTAGAGGTTTAGCAGGGGGAGTAAGCATTCTACTAGCATCGTCAAACCCTTCGAGGTGATGGGGTGAGTTAGCTAGGTGGCATACCAGTTTCTGCTTCCACTGCAGATGGATAGTATCCTTGTTGTCCTTCATATTTCACAAACATTTTATATCTCCATGATGACTCCTATGTAAATGATTGGGGAGATTTGGATATTGAAGATGATGCGACATATGTGGTGCAACCAGTAGAGATCCAGGATCTTCAAGAGACGGTGTTGCGTGGGTGGACCATTTTATTGGTTTGTGTGTTATGGAGGTATGATGACTTGGAATAGAGTACTTGTGAATTAAAAATTCATATGCATGCCCAGTACCCAGAGTTTTTTTGAGTTTTTCATTTTTCTATCATGACTTCTAATGTAATTTTTGAACATAGTTTTATGAAATAAATTATTTTTCCCTAGGGTAGATATATCTGTGGTGAAACATGTGATGAAATCCTAACATATAAAAAGGGTAGGACTAGATTCCTAATCAAGACGCATTAACTACAATGAAAATAAACCTATGTGGGAGTGTCAGTGTCACCCAGAAAGGAATTTATCTTGACATTGAAAACAGAATTCCATAATTTCTGTGTTTGGGATGGCATGGTTTTTATGCATGTGTGGTGTGTCTTTAGGTTGGTTAGGATCACAAATATTATAGAGGGTATTCAGGGATGTCTTTTTCAATCCATATTTCAAACAATATATGGTGTTATATTGTGGAACATTAAAGTTGATAACAGTGTTTCATGCATAGTGAAATCTTTGGGAGGTATCTCATGGGGTGGTTGTTCAGAAACCTCTTTTATTTCTAGTTTTGGTTTGGAATTATCTGGTGTGAGAATAGTTTGAAACATATCTAATGTAATTTTATGGACCACTCAAGTCCATTACATTGTGAAAATATGGTGGTTGAATTGTTATGGGAGGTCATAGTGACTTATTTCAACACTTTGCAAAATATAATGTTCTTCAGGTTCTCTAATGGTAGTTCACTGGTGGTGATTCTTGAAAGTGATTCAAAAAAGTGAGTTGAGATAGTGAGTCATTAAGGTAGATCCGAACAGTGATTAAGAATGAAGAGTCAAAATAGCGAGTCAGGACCGGTGAGTTTCAATGGTGACTTGCAACAGTAGCTCTCAATGATGACTCCCACTAGTGACTGACATCAGTAGCATGTTGAATGGTCAGTTTCAATTGTGACATTCACCATTAGCTCAAATGGTGACTCATACAAATGACACACATAAGTGACTCACAATGGTGACTCACACCGGTAAATCAACTAACAATAATTAATTTCCAACAGTCTGTATTTCTTTTCTAGTTTTTTAATTTCAACTATTTTACTTTTTCATCGATGTGAAATGAGTTCAATATATTATTTTATTGGTTTTTTAGTAGTTATGAATCATATATATCTTATAAAAACTAAATCTTCCTTTTACATCCAAAAAGAGTGTCATCAGTTATGATCCGCCTTTAATGTCTTTTAAAACCCATTTCACCTGTTGATTTAGGATTTTTCCATTCCAAATCTGAGGTCTTTTCTTCCTTGTGTTCTTACCTTTCTCTTGTTTCGATATTCCCAAAACGTTTCTTCCATAAGTAGTCATGAGTTTTTGTTCTATCCTTTTTTTCACGTTTTCCATGGAGTATTTTCCTACTGCATGAGCACCCCCTTCATTGGCACAATAAGGAAGTGTTGATCTTTTTTTCTTTCCATGGTGGTCTTCCATCAGATTTATCTTTTTTTATCATGGGGGTGGTCGTGTGAATGTATCCCTTTTGAATATTGTGTACAAAAATTTATTATGATAATTTAATGGGGTTAAGATCAATATTTAGGGCTAGTAATAAAGTTATGTACGATCTGTTTGTTATTTGTTTTTGGTTGTTGTTGTAAATTATATCATCTAAGTGCCCCACTTACAACCATTGTTATTGGGGGTATTTTTGAACATATGGGATTTTCTATGTGGTTGAGGGTATTCTTTTTTATTGAACATTTATATATGATATTTTCTAACCACAAATACCCAAATAATAAATGGATACCTCATGATCATTCCTTCTATGATAACCCTGTAAGTTAACTGGTGGAATTAAACAATATATGAATTTTTAAATCTGAATATGTTTTGTTTTTTTGTGGTTTTATGGATTGTATCACAGTTATGTGTTTTGTGGTTGTTTGTAAGGGGTAATGGAATCTCTAGTTGAGATATTTTTTGATTGTGGAATTCATGGGTAGTGTTGTGAAGTGGGGATATGATCGGAATGTGCTATGGTTGGGATTAGTGTGTTTTAGTTATGATGAGATGTGTCATTAATTATGGCTATGATTTTGGGGGTTTATATGTAAGAATGTCATTTTGGGAATAATGACTTTGAAAAATGATATTGGTAGTGTTTTGAAGGAGTAATTAACTAAATATTTCTCATTGAGTGGCTTGTAGAGAGCTTCACCCTGTGTCTTGAGATTGGTATTGTATATCATGAATAGGTGTTAAACAAAGAGTAATGTGAAGTGGGTTACTTTACAATGGTTTTATTACTCGGTGTGATTTTTTTCTATTAGTTGTTGTGTTCTGTGACTAGTAGTTTTCCAAGTAGTTATGGAATGAAAAATTTATTTGTTTAATAATTAAGGATAATTGGATAAATGAATTAGACGAGGGAATAAAATTATTTTTTTCTTGTTGTGTGGTTTTTTATCTAGAAGTAGTATCAAAGATGATTGTGTGAGTTTTATTTTGGATGAAACCCCATTGGTTGGGCTTGAGTGTTTGGTATCATATATGTATTACTTGTATTTTTTCTTTTGATTTATATATGTAGCCCACCCAAGTTGATCACCTTGTGTCAAACACACCCATAGTCAAGAGTAATGGTGATTTTCCCAAACATATAAATGGGAGGATGGATGGATGGACACTTGATATTACCTAGTACCTCCTCCAAGTGATGGTATCCAAATATTCTTCCGAATGGATGCGGTTTGTGAGGCCCAGTTGTGTGTGGGTGAGTTGTTCTTTCCTAGGTATTTTCAAGATAAGATGATTTGTGATTTCTCAGATCTCTTCAAGATGAGCTGATTTTTTTATTTCCCAGGTGTTTTTTGGGTGTGACATGGTATTTGTCCTAGGGTTATTTGGGAATAATGAGATGTGGTATGGGACCAAGGTGTGCGTGGGTGAGATGTGATGTGCTTCATTTTACCAGCTGATGGAACTAGCTGTGAGGGCTAGGTGTGTGCAAATGAGATATGATGTGCTTAATATTCTCATGTGATTGTGGTCGGGTTGTGACATGGTACTTTTGGAAGAGGTGGTAACATAAGGATGTTTTCCATTAGAAAATATCAGCTTAACCAATGGGAAATAGTTTGGGGTGCCTAAATCATCGTTGTTCATAGTATATTACTTCACTTGACTTATGTTACTTGGTGAGTATGCCTTGGCGAGGTTGGGATGGCTAGTATAACATATTATGTTTTGATGGGTTCTATAGTTTTCTCAAGAGAGAATTAGAATTATTCTCTCACCTATGCATTAGAATCTATCGCTCTCCTTCTATCTATACATGTATTATAACCCTATGTATGTAAAAAAAATTAGGTTTCCAAGAGGATTGTGTAGACCGTGATGTACTTTACTAGTTCGAATGTTGACATTTTTTGTGTTACTTCTTTGGATTACTTTTGGTAACTACTTTGGAGACAATATAATTTGTAATAGTTTTGTTTTAAACATGCAAGAAGGATTGATTTTTCTTTCTTTTATATATGAAATTTTGAGTTATTTTAGGATGAAACATATTATCTCTCGATATTATTACACAAAAAGGAAATGAATCCCATTTAGTGAGTCATATTTACACTTTATGTTGGTCTCCACCCCTGGGCCTATCAGAGGTGGGAATCAAGGGCATGTTCTCCCTTTCTTCAATGCCATCCCAATAGGAGTATCTTAAGTGGGAGGGGGTTGTGACATGATCCTTTACATTAGTGTGTGACTCCAAATTCTTGAGATGAGATACATGAGAGAATGGGGTAGCCTTTGGAGGACTATAGGGAGGGGAGGGTAGATTAAAGGAATGATCCATGGATTATTAGTTATGGTAAATGGGAGCCTGTGTGGGTTTATATAGTAAATGAGTTGGGAATTATTTATAATTTCACATAACTTGCTTTTGGACTCTATATAAAAAAATAACCTAGATAAAAGCCCTTAATCGGGTTTTTTCGTAAGGTTTCTTACAAAAAGGATTTTTTTCAATATTTTATAATTATATGGTTAAAACTTAATAAAATAATACCCTTCATAATGTGGAAGTGATATATACTTTTAAATAAATTATTTTCAAACATTAATATATATTAATAGTTTTAGAGGATTGATAAAGGATTTATGAAATTAATAAAATTAGCATTAAATTATATTATATTATAGTGAAAACTTATATTTGGCCTCAGATACCCTTTTTAGTATTTATTAAATCACTTTTGGTCAGTATGATTTCATAATACACATCATTTATTTAAAAAAATTTATACATACTATAAAATTAATCGTTCTAATAAAATTATAAAAAATCACCGATAGATAATTTAAATTTTATGATACAAAATAATATTTATTTTATCAAAATAATTTTCTAAATATATTTATTTTTTTATTTCAAAATTTGAATCACCATTTACTGGGAAATGGTGTTTTTCTAGACGTAATAGTTTTTAAACCCTACGAAAAAAATATATTTTAGTTCATTAAAATTATTTGAGTATATATATTTAATAAACATTATTTAATAATAATATTTTATTTAAATATTATTAGTTTTAATAATCATTTAATTCATCAATATAAATTTCGTTATTATTTTTCAATATTACTAAAAATACAATTTCTGTTTTAATTTATAAAAATAAAAAAAATTAATTTCAAAATAATGAGATTAAAATTTTTTTCATTATTATATTATATATATATATTCATATTATTATGGTATTGGTAAAAATAACTTTAATACATAATAAGATTAATGTGAATGATGGTGAGACATTCATGGGGTGGTTCAGCGTACAATATTTGGACTGTGATCTCAACAATCCTGAACTTCTCCAAGGAATGGTTCTGCTCATGATTATATTGTTGGATCACATCTTGGTATTAGACATGGTAAAATACAAATCATGTTATATACCTCATAATATACAATAAATGGTCCTCATAGGGTATTATTCAATTAGTTGAGGTCATCACTTCATTTGTCTATGTCAATTGGATTCGTTAAAACCCGATATTTATACAAATCATGTGATAACTATTCAATTACTATCTTATAAAAAAATATGGTTCTTAAAGATAATTTTAATTTAATATTATAGAATAAAACCAAATAAGTTCAACGGTATTGTATAAATATAATACATAATAATAAATCTAATTAAGTAGTAAGGGAAATTTCATTTGTAACAGTTTGGGTTGTTAAATCCCATGTTTTTGGACGTGAGATTTCTATTCGATTATATGTTTTACCCTTATGGATTTATGATATTATTTATTATGTTGTCCATTATTCCTCTATTTTTTGGATATGTTTTGATATATGGATATCTTTGAGAGGTATCTCATCAGGTGGATATTCAATATTCTTTTTCCTTGTTTCTTGATTTTTTAAAATTCTCATCGATGGGAAAAAATTTAATAGGAACATGATGTAAGGTTATAGACATACTATAAAAATTCCATTTTCAGTTTCTTATGCCTTTAAGGTTTTGGAGTCTGTTACTTTTTAGTTTTTTTAATTTGAATTTAATTTTTTTTAAATTGTTACCCTTATACAGAACCCACTCATTATATATATATAAATTCAACCTTGTGTAATGTTATGATGGTTTTTATGAATTATAAAAAGGTAACCAAGATCATGTAAAGGTCAAAGATATTATGGGAGGGTATTTTGTGGCATGTTTCAGGTTATTCAATCTCATGTAATGGTCCTCCGAGTTCATGAGAGGAAATTTTAATTATAAGGAAATGTAAATTTTGTCTCGCATAATAGTCCTCATATTAGGGTCCTCATGTATGGTTCATTACATCTAGATCTTTTCAAGATATAAAATAATCATATATATTTTGTAGGGATTTTTATGTAAGAGGACACCCCAATGTTCATGATGTTCCATCCTTCACTATATAGAGATAAGCTCCCTACGGAATTTTCACATATAAATAAAAAAATCTATTTTAAAAAAATAAAAAGAAACAAAAACTTAAATTTAAGGGGTTTATAATTGTTATAAACAACATAAAATAAATATTTGGTTTTATAAAATTTAATAGAAATAAATGGGTCTTTTGGGAGAAATAAATTAACACTTTATTTACTATGAATTAAACTATAAATTTTGGCTAAGTTTTAGTGATTTTTTATGTAAAATTCAATCTATTAATTATAAAATCATATATGAATCTCACCATTTATGTTTCTTGTTTTCCATCTAGCTTATATAATCAAGGATTATCCATTAAATTCTAATGGTTACCTGGAATTAAATAAACCCCATTCTCATTAATATCTAGGTTATTCTAATGATGATCTCATGCTTTCTTTTCATGTCTATGTTTTTATCTCCATTTTCTGGGGAAACAAATCGTTGAGCTTCTTATATAATGGTTTTTTTTAAATTATCGTTATTTTGTAAAATAGTTTTTTAATCATGATTTTTATTCTACTAGATAAATGAGATTAATTTAATATGAGAAAAAATATGTGAATTAAACCAATTGATATAAATGTGTTATCACATGCATTTGATAATTATTATATCATTATCTAGAAATTAAATAAAATAAATGGAAGAATTATTAAATGATATAGTTGTTATTATTTCCTTAATATGTTATAGATTTTGTTGAATTATAATAATTTTGTGTTCTTTTAATTCTTTCTATAATTATCGTATTCATTTGTAAATTGGTATACGTTGGAAAACAAAAATGATAATAATGAATAGTGATAAATTTTGTTATTCAATATAATTTTTTTTAAAAAAATATAGACCATTATTTTATGGATTTATTGAATATTAAATAACATATTAGAAATTATATTTATTTATTTTCATGTATTTATTTATCTATATATAATTTATAAAATTTGTCCATTAAAATAAATTTATGATAAGTTTTGATTTATGGATTTTATTTCGAATTTATCCTTGCATAGGTATAGTAAATATTTATATGATTTTAATAATTTAAGTTATAAATTAATTGATATATTCAGTACAAGGATAAAACAGATGATTGTTAGAGAAAATTATTTTGGGATTTCGAGGTTGTTTTTGTTGTTAAATGTCTAAATTTCTTTATTTCATAACCTTATTTTCCCCCATGATTTTGTCTTAAAATTACATTTCATTTCCATGTATGAATATTTTATAATGTTATATCCTTTTATGATTTAATATATACCTAAAATATAATGTAATTGTAGAGAAATTTCCTCGTCATCTGGGTGATCTATAAGCATCTTGGTACCTATGATGTTAGGAAGAAATGTGTTGTGTGCAATGCTACTGAGGATGAAACTGAGGAAATTGGAACAAGTTAAGAGTTTCTATTTTCTATTTTTTATTTTTTTATGATTTATGTTGTGTCTAGATACTGAATGGTTGTTTAATATGTTTTATATCTACTTGATATAGTTTGTATCCATCAAACAAAAGTGCATGTTTGGTTTTGGTGCCTTAATATGAGCCCTAGATTACTAAAAAATGATGAATGATAATTGGATTTAAATAGACTCATGGGATTGAGTATATTTTATGAAATTAATGAAATATGATTAAGGATTAAATTATTTATATAAAACTACATACTTTTTATATTGATCTTTAAAGAGCTTGGAAATTCAATCTAAAAGTCAAAAATTTATAAAATCCTCATGAATTGAGTTTAAAATGAATAGATAACAAGAAATTTTAAGGTAGTTTAAAAAATTATTTTGTATTTGTAAATTAGTGAAAAATCTCATAATTTTTATCCTTTATGCTTCTATTCAGATTTATTTTCTATACCATAGAGGTGGCAGTTGATTTTCTCGTTAGAGGATAGTTTTAGATGATTTTATTACAAGTTATTTTACATTAGTGTGGTTTTGTATCATATATATTCTTTATATTCAATGATTTCATATTCTTTAGCAACTGATTCAGTTGAAAAATAGACCCCAAAAGTATTTTGGGGATAGTATTCTTCAACATCTTGGAAAGAGAGGGAATATATTTCTTACTTATCCCTCTCACTTACTCTCCCATCAGTTTTGGTATCATTTGTGGCCATACCTAGGTTTTGAAATCATTAGGAAATAATTATAGACTCACATGTATTGGGATGAATATTATTTTTTAGTATATGTTTTTGTGGGACTTAATGGATTAATTATAATGAATATATATTTATATGGAAATACTGATGGTGGTTTTCCATAGGTGTACATTCAAGGTGTATAGTGGCATGAAGTATAATTCTTGAAACATTGGCTTCAGTGGAAATTGGAATTTTATATAGTTATCAAATATAGGATTACATATCAATTTCATTTATAGGATATATGTCTTGATATGGTTAGGGTAAGAAGTGAGTCGTTGGATTATTAGAGTGAAACACTAGTGTGGAAGTGGAAGTTAGGTTCTATAATTTATATTATTATCACCTTATTTTATGATTAGGATTAAATTATTTATTCATAGGGATATAGAATGCTTCATTCACTTTTTTATATGGAGTTCTAAAGTGTAAACTACTTAGTATAATTTTATAATCAACCTATGTATGTATATACTATTTTTAGGATTGTAGTATCTATTTGGTGATCTATCTGGGCATTACTAGCTCATGGAATATTTTAGGAGTTTTTGGAGTTTGTGGTTTCTATCTATTTAATGTAAAATAATTATAATTTTTTCTAGTTTTGTATAAAATTACAATATATATTTTGATTTAATATTTATTTATTCATGGTGATGATTGGTAGATCCCATATTATATATTTCTCATTAAATTTTCAAAAAAGTATATTGATTACCATTTGTTTCGATGATATACCACCAGTATTAGTCTCCATCCCATGGCCCATTAAAGGAAGTCTTATGGGGTCATTTTCTATCTATGTACTATCAACCCATGAGGATTTCCAAAAGATATGGGTTCATGGAATCCTATATCCTTGTTACGATGATATTTTCCAATCTGTATCAAATTTATGTTGTTGACCATTATTTATTTTTCCATATATATTGTGGATTATTCATTGAAACCATCCAAAATCTGGGTTTTCTAGAACCTAATAATCACTTTTATTGCGTCAAAAACCTACATGGTATTGGGTTACATGTAATACATGTCAATGGGTGGATTTAGGGAGATACTTTGGATATACATATTTATTTGTATATATTTCGTGGCTCCTAGGTTTTGGACATGAGGATGTATGGAAATTTACATTTCTAATAACCCATGATTTTAGTAAATGTATTGTTCAATAGTGTATAGAGCACACAACACTAAACATTTGTTAATAATACACTATTTAAATAAAATTCAAATAATCTACTATATAGTTATATTAAATTGATAAATTAAATAAATTAAAACAATTAAAATAGACTAATTCACATAAGAAAGTACTGTTAATTCTATAGAAAATTTTGTTAATTTTTTTGAGGAATATTTTATTTTTGGTATATTTAATACATTTTCAGAATGAGATAAATATTATGTGTTCTGTTAAAAATTTGTAAAATTAATTAATATCATCCATAAAACAATTATGTATTAATAAGGAAAAATAATATAATAATTCTTCACAAAATAAAAATGTCTCTTTTAAAAAATTACTTCAATGTTTTCATTTACAAGAAAATTTTATTTTATTTAGGGAATTAGTTTTATTCAAAATTGTTGTTCACAATTGTAAAAATAATTAAAATTAATTCTTATATTCATTATCTAGAGGTTATAAATTAATTCAATATCATTTTACAGTAAAATAATATCAAATAAAACACAATGTGTGCAATGTATTTTTTTCATAATAAATTAATTTAGTTACTAATGATGACTAAGTTTAATTAAATATATCAAAAATATATATAATAAATAAATTTTAATCCATTAAATGATTTTC
Organism: Viscum album; assembly: GCA_963277665.1. NCBI lineage: Eukaryota > Viridiplantae > Streptophyta > Magnoliopsida > Santalales > Viscaceae > Viscum > Viscum album. The sequence goes on from OY728130.1 coordinate 1,721,821,576, forward strand.
TTGTATAACAGAATGAAATAAATATATTTTTATGCTTAAGGATACATTTTTCTGAAAAATGGTTTTACTTGCCTTCTGTGCTAAGATTAAAATAATATTTTAAAGTATTGTTAAGTTGAATATGATAAAATTGTTCCCATTGTTGAAATCATATTGTAAACATTTTATCATAATCTCAATATTATGTTCATAAAAATTAATTACCATAAAAAATGTATCAAACAAGTAAAAGGATAATGTATTTAAAAAGGGTTAAAATATAGTTATATGTTCTCAAGATATCAGAATACCTCTTATTTATTTGGTTAGTTGACTTTATATTCAACCAACCACTCCATATCATTAAACATGGAAATATTTTCCACCAATAACCCTTGAAAATTAATTTGTTTTATTTTAATTATATATATATATTTATAATAATTTCATCCCTCGCACCTATAAAAGGGACTCCCCTCTCCTTACTTCTCCAAATAACATGAGAAAAATATTTAAATAGAGGCTTAAATATAACTCCCAAAATCTATTTTTCATAAACTTAAAGTTATTTTATTCCTAATTGACCAACCTAATCAGGTCTAAAGTGGTATCCAAAAGAGGATATCAATGGGAGATGTGATTTCCTTAACCAAATTCTTTTAAGTTTCTTTCATCTCATACATATTCCAAATATTCTGCTACTATCTCAAAATAAAAATATTTGTATCATTACTATATTGAAATTTTATTTTATTGATTTAAAAAACATTATCTTATTTACTACCATTCATTTGAAAATGAATATGTCACTCGTGTGTAAATGCGGACTACCGCCTCCCTAAAGTGATGTATTTAATTTTTCATCACCACCTCACATAGTTGGTTAAAAAGATATATTTAATGAATAAATATGATATCTATGAAAAAATTATAACTACATAAATATAAATCATTATATATCTTACATGAATACAATCCATTGAAAAAAGAAAATACTTTCTATGTGTGTGTACAAACAACCACCTTCATGAATGATGTATTTCATTTTCACTAAACCCTTAAGGGGTATTTCTATAAATTAATTAAATGAAAAAATGTTACATTAATAACATGATTATGATTCTGAAAAAGTTCAATTATAATTATATAATATCGTTTTCTTCCTAATTTTACTTTTATATAGTGTTTTTTAGCCAGTTTTACCAAATATATGAACATTGGTATATTTACTATTTTATAAAAGAATTGGAAAGTTTAAATTATATTAATATGATGAAATAATGATATATTTAGGTTTTATTAATAATTATTTAATTTAAATATTCAAATATTATATTTACAAATGAATTTTCTTATTATATTAATTCAACAAACACAAAAAAAAAAATTTAAGCATTTCATATTAACTATCAATATAAAATCCATGAAAGGGATGTTTTTTGATCCCAAGTAAGTGTTTCACCTTTTGAGAAAGTGAATATGTTATTAATCGGTAGATATTTGGTGATAATTCATTGATAATTTTTATCGAATAATAAAATGGAATTTGATGTCATATTTTTTTAATTATACTTGAATATATGATAAATGATGTGATGATATTCAATGGAATACATGAAAAGTGTTGTTGGTTGAAAGAAATTAGTATAATAAATGTGATTTAAGATTAACAGCCATTGAATTGGGAATGGGGTTATTGATAAGTTATTGAGAAGTCCCTGGAAGAAATTAAGATAAACGTGAAGGTAGATTCATCTACTACATAACATATATGAGTACACATGTTCCCATTAAAGTGAGAATATACCTAGTGATTATAACCACATGAATGATTTGAGAAACAAAATAGTGAAATGGTGTGATTAGGGAAAATAATTGTGATTACATGAAGGTTAAAATTCATCATGCTCTGAAATGGTGAGACTGTATGGAGGGGTTGAGTGAGCACACCTTGAAATGGAGTTATTGCATCACAATGAGAGACCTCATTATACTGTGGTGTGATTGTATTATGGGAATAGTGATTGTGAGATGGAATGGTGAAACCTTGGGAACCAAGGTAAAATAAGTTACCATAGTCACACATGGTATAATGAGTTATTTTGGACTTAAAAAGTATCTCTAATGACCATATATATGCAAAAAATATAGAGTGACCTCAATGTAGAAGATCATGCAAACAAATTTTATGAAACATTTATTTGTATTAAAGGGGTACCACACATGAATACTATGAAATAATGGTTTTTTGTGATAATAAGGGATCCAAGAAAATATACTTCCAAGATGAATCCAGATTCACATATTAGTGATCTCGATATAAAGAAACGTAAATGAAGAGCTACATTCATTTATGGAAGTATTTTGAAAATAATGTAACTAGGAATTTACTCATTAATAGTTCATCCTAATCTATTAATTTTTTCATGAAGTCCATGATGATTTTATGGATTTAATTAATGCATCACATGAAAACCATGAATGATTAATTAAGGATCAACTACAACATGATTAGATTTATATACTCATTGGATTAAGAAACATGAGACTTTTGTGTTTAAAATGTGGATTCATTTATTGAAAATCACATAATAAAATTGATGGGATAATTCCTGACTCTTTTTTGTATTTAATATGATAATTAAGGATGAAACATCTAGGGTCATCTTGATCAAATTAAAATTGAACAAAAATATTTTTAGTTATATATGTTTATGATGTAGAAATTTCATAAAAGTATAATTGTAATAAGGAAATAATCGGAGACCATAGTTAATATGATGATATCATTTTATACATGATGAATATATTTTATATTATTTCATTCAAACCAGTATAACTATTTTATTTTAGTTTTAAATAATATGAGTAAATGCACAGACTATAGACGTATACTTTTTTAAAGGTAATTAAGAAGATGATGTTCATACTTAAGAATATATTATTAATTTTTAGAGTTTTAGTGTTTCTATTATTGATGGGAGATAAGATATGATTCTAATAGTCCCTAAAGTATGTATACTAAAGTATTAAAATATTTATAAGAATCATATCATTCTTGATATTGCATGGCATAGTTTCAAGATCAAAATTTTTATCCCAACAAGCTATTAATGATATTGAAGGTGTACACAAGCAATCATGATCCTAAAATAGTAAAGATGATAATCATTATTAAGAATAAAGAGGACTATATACTTCTATTTAGACCCAAAATCAAAAGTTCTTTTAACTAGGGTATTTATCCAATTACTAAAGATAATCATGGACTGATGTTTCTAACCAATCATGGAATAGAGAGAAGATGGCATTAGGGGTGTCTGACTAACTATGGTCAAATAGTTTCTTAGTGGGGTATAAAACTAGTGTTTATTATATCATCGTGTCCTAGGGTGTATAAATATTTGTTTTATGTGCCTTTGTATTCTCGAATAGGATCATAGTGGATAATAATTGTAAGGGAGTCTAACAGACATATAATGTAGTGTCATTTTATACTAAAAAATATAAAAATGTGTGTGATTATTTATCACCAATTACTAATCAGGAGGTTAGGATTTGATACAACACTAAATAAATTGGAAAATTTACCGGAAATATAAGGTATATTTAAATGGAAATAATTTATAAAATATAACATAGTTCACTAATCCCCCCCTCAATGATCCATCAAGATCTAGGAGAATCGTGATTTTATTCAAAAAAATATATAACACTTTTACTAACATAGTTTGAAAATTTTATAGATTTTTTAACTATTAAAAAATAACATTTTCCATATTCAATGGACCAAAATATTTTTATAGGAATTGACCAAACAACCCCAAGGGGATGACATGTAAGAAGATTATAAAATAAATGGAAGGAATATAATAATAATAGAACATAGAAAAAAAATAAAAGAACAATATTTTTTAGTCTATAATTTACTAAAAATTATTTGTTCATTCGTGAGGATAGATTCACTAAACAAGTGTGTTTTTCATAAATGTTGGGAAATCATTAAGGAAATCTCATTTTTAAATTAAGAAAATTATGTAAAATATATTAAAGTTTCACTTGGGTCACCTCAATGATTGTCATACGTGAAATCATTTTAGTATAAAAAAATATAGACATGGTAAAATCATATAAAAGATTATATGTATCCTTTTTTGAAAATTAGAAATAATTAATACAATATTTGGGTCCATTGAAACAATGAAGATTCAAGAGTCTTAGCATGCCTCCTTATAAATAAAATACTATATCAAATATGAATGGTTGGGAATTGACCTCATAGAGAGTCTTTAATAGGATAGGGTAGGTCCCATAGTAGGATTTTAACATGAGAGTATTATAAAATTGACAATAGTATTAGAACATGACATAGATTTGTCAGGATTGGGTGTAAAGTAGTAGATTTTTAATATTGTTTTAAAGTAGTTTTACACCATTCCATTGTATTATTGGATCATATTATAGAGTTTTTTAGAGATTGAATTGGGGATTTTAAATTGTTATGGTTAGTTGAAGATGAAATTATATCATTGGGATGATTATAGTCAAGGATTAATTTATGAGACCCTTCAATATATGATGGCCTATTGTGCCATGATAATTGGATGGGTCGCTTTTTAGTATAATGTAACATCAAATGTGGATCAATATTTTCTTGAATGGTCTATTTGATTTTTCTCCTTCAAAAGTATTAATAATGTTGGGTGGATCAGCTCTAATAATTTCAGATTATTTGAGAATTTCAAGAGAATCTTGGGAGTGTCAATTTATGGTTCATAACAGCTATCAGTCAAGATCATTCTCATGGATTGGAAATAAGAAAATTTATGTGGAGGGTAGAACACAATAGATTAATTGAGAATATGACACTCATTTTGTGATATTTTTAATATATATGTGGAGTAACATACTGATGTACCCAACTTTTAAGTGTTTTCATATTTTTTTATGGTACATATATACAGATGGCCAACCTTTGTGTAAAAAATGTGGAATATAGAAATTTTGGTATCACTAAATGAGAATACAAGAAGGTGAATACCTCTATAATTGTTTTATGCTAGATATGGGGTGTTGGTCAAGTTGTATGACCAAGGGTATATTTAAAAACTGGTTTGGTGATTAATAAGTTCTACTAAAATTTTAGGGAATGTGGACAACACCATGAAATGTTTATCTATATGGGTACTTGTGTTAAAAAAATATATTCAGATTGGTGAGGCTGTAGATTTCAAGGATAATATGTGGGATATTATTATATATAGAACTGAGTGGGTGATAGACTCATATAGAATAATAATGTAAACTTGTGGGGTTAATGTAATTTAATATTGATTTAATTATTTCCATTGATGATGGGGATTTTTCATAGAGTTTATTGAAAAAATTAATATCTTGAATTCAGAGATGATACAGTTTTGAGAAATAGAAGTAATATTTGTGTGGTGTCATCATAGATAAAACTAGTGAGAAACATGACTTTTGGGATAGTGTATTAGAATTTGTTAACTAGTAAGGGTTATAGAGGATTAATGATAAAACAACTCAATGAAAATAATTGTTGTTGGGAGGTCATAAAAACCCAGTAATTATTATTGCGAAAATCAGGGGAATATTGAATTTTTTTTGAATGAGTGGGGACATTTTGAGGTTTTGGAATCAAAACAAGATTATGAAGATTATAACATTATAAAAGGTATTTTTTAAATTTTAATATAGTCTTGGGAAGGGTTTTAGGTTCTCGGATGAATACAGAGAAGGAATTCATGTAAATGATAATATTTCTGGGTTATAGAATGCAGGTTACATCATGGATAGTGGTGTCACGACATGATGTAGTTTTGGTATATGAATTTAAATTATTAACATTTTTTGGAGACTTGGAAATTATTATGGACTATTTAATTATTTTTAAATAAATTATAGTGCGTGAGTAATGTTTCTAAATGAGATTTTATGGTTGGGAAAAATATTTTAGGTTAGGACTATTTTATTGAAGAATTATTAAATTTTGAGTTGAAGGATAGAATTAAGAGAAAGATTGTGTAAGGGTTTTCTGAGGGCATGTTTATGATATTTACTTCAAATATGTAAAATTAACTAAGTATAGAAACTTATATACATAATGTTTTTTAAACATATGTACGATTATTGGATGATGTGTGTGTTTTTTATTATATAATGATTCTAAAAAGTAACTGTGGAAATTCCTTTTTTGTATGTGTAAAATGATATTAATGACCAGAAGATTTCCTATGTGTTGGACTCCCCCCATATTATTGATATATTTTTCTTACTATACATAAATTTCATCAAATTAAATTTCTTGTGTTGATGTTGAAAATATAAATGGGTGTGTGAAAATATTATGACCTGGATTTTCATAAATCAAGATATAGTACATAAGGTAAATATATTACATTACAGGAAGAAAAATGTTACATATGAATTAAATTGTACTATGTATAATGTAATATATTTTTTATTGGTTTTCACTTAAGATGAAAAACAAATGAGTAATTAAAATATGTTCTCATTTAAGAATAAATTACACCTGAGATTATTTGTTAAGGGAAATACCTTACACGTGGGGAAAATTTTATGTATGAGATAAAATATATTAAGAATTGTTTTTTCAAAGAGGAATTAATTTTTAAATAACACATGGGAGTCAAAAAATATCATATGTATTGAATATTTTTATAATAAAAATATCATATGTGTTGATATATATATAGATTTAATTTTAATAAAATGAAAAACATAATGATTGGGATAAAATATTAAGCAATATATATATATATAATGCATTTGGAGTAAAAATATTACATAAATTTATAATCTTACATATCATGAAAACATATTACATGATAAATTTTGGGTTGTGGAAAACAAAAGACTAGAAGAAATGTAATATATAGGGAGGTAAAATGTAATTAATGTGATATGAAATGTTTTTTGGGAAATACATTTTATATATTATTGGAAATCCAAATGAATTCAAAATATTGAGATTAATTAATTTCCCATGTTATCATAAACTGTTAATTAAGTGTTCAAATAATATATTAATGAAAAAATAGGTAATTTTCCTACAAATACATTAGGAATATATCTAGTTTTTCATCTCATTATCTTCTTCATCCTAAAGTGATATATTCATAGATTGTTGATCGATCCAAATTTCATTTGATATAGAGGAAAGCTTGAGGTAAATCTATCACCCCTCTTTGCTTTTCACTGTTTCATAACCTTTTTCATGGTTACTAATTGTTTTCATATTTTTCTAGTGGCAGGTGATGATTATAAGGCCCCAACCTTAAACATTACTTAATCTTGAGTTATTACATGATTACACATTGAGGATCTTTTCAGGTTTATAGATTTAGAGAATTAGATAATAAAACTTGCATTACATTCCACATTTAAACAGAGTGGTTACATAAAAGATAGTATTCATTTTTCCATCATTGGAAACATCTTTAAAATAATTCATGGATTCTTTCTTAACACATCCTTGAAACTATCATTATATCATGTACCATTCTCTTGACCTGTGAAAAACATTTCAAAAACATGGGATGAGCATAAAAATATCAGTAAGGGTTATAAAAATATGGAAAGGAAACATGAGTACATATGTACATAAGAATGAAATCATACTTTACCCATAAAATATAAGCACAGTAACATACCTCATCAAAACATGAATAAATCATATAAATCATAAGACACAAAGGAAACTCAAGGCATTCATAACATTCTTACGTAGGGATTAACCCTCTTGGTTACATTTGGAATACCCATCAAAATATATTACCTAAATCTCTTCGGAAACCATAATGTTTAACTCCTTCACGTCACCCAATGCATTGGAGAGCTATATCGGGCTCACCCGACCTTAGTTTATCACGGATACACCCATACTCATAACAATTCTCAAGAACAATAACATAATCCTATCTCATAAAACATGCATAAAGGAAACATAACATTTCCACATTTCAATCACAAGATATCAATACAACACATTTATATAATTGAAACATTATGAAAACCATTTTCAATACCAAAATAAAAGAATAGTAATACATGGTATTTATTTTTTTCATTTCTTTTAAAAAAGTAAGGTTATGGCTTGTAGAGGAAGCCGAAACTCAAATAATGGTCATGACGATGGAGAAGTCGTTGTCACCACATACGTACGACAAATAAAAACATTCCCTTTTGCCATTTATTAAACGCTTCGTATAAAAAAAATTCCTTTTGAATAAATGTAAAATTCAGAGGGGTTTATACACCATATAAAAGAAAGTTGTGTATAAAAAAATATGCCTCAATGAATGGAGATTGAGAGGAAGTCCCTTACCTCGTATCCGACTTGACTCGATCGTTCTTTAATCTCCTTTTAATCGGGTAACTCCCTTTGATTTGAACCAAAAGGGTTTCATGAAGAGATTCCTGCCTAAGGTAAGGATTCTAGGATGAGGAGAGGGATGTGGAGAGACAAAAAGAATAGGACATGGCCGAACCAATGACTTGAGAAATGTGGGTAAGGAGGTAGAGGTGGGGGCCTTTTATAAGATGAGAACATGGCCCTCTTGGAAAGGTATAAAATGTTACTTTATTTTCAAATGAGTTTTGGTTTTTAAAGGCCCAAAATTGATTTATTTTGAGGATAAGGTGATAATGGTTCTAAATATACTCATCCAATAGGTCTTTGGCAAGTGTAAGTCTTAGATTTTACATTATATTTTCATTTTATGTAAATCGTTCATTAATGAGGTAATCACTGCATCATCATGATGTCATAAATAAGTTAATTTATTTAATTTCTAAAAATTATAAAACAACTACTATGATGTAGGAAATATTTTTAGCTTTACAATGACTATTTATACTCCAATATATCATTTATGTAGACCAAATTAAAAAAAATTACTCAGGTGGTACATTCTTTGTTATATTTAACTTTCTTTAAAAATAAAAAAGATAAAAAGTCACTTTCACACAAAATTGATTCCATGGGGTCCCCAAGTTTGGAACAAGGAATCCCTTGGTCATCCATGACACAAACAGTAGCATTAAGACATATGTTGTGGTCTTTTGTTATTATTATGATATTATTTTATTATCCTTAACTACCCGATTACTCGTTATTCAAGATAATTAAAGATAATTACCGTCGTTTTTATTCATAATGTCCCAAAACAAAATAGTATTAATTACATGATTTTGACCTTATGATTACAAATATGTAATCCATTTTACCAAATTCCAAACATATAAATTGCAATAATTAATTTCAAAATAATTCTCGTTGTCAAAACAAATAGCGGCTTTTTTGAAACAATATCTATGAAATGTTTGGCACTTGTTTATGCCCAATTACAAATAGAAATTAATCCCAATGACCACCATTGGATTACATGGTAAAAATATATTCTATTTACACTTTAAAACCAATAAAAAAGATAATATATCCATATAATTAAATTAGATGGAAAATCAGTTTTGTTGTAAAATGCAGTATTTTTCACTTTTCATTAAAAAAATGAACATTGTTAGAAAAATACCAAAAAATTATCCAATGTAACTTTCATTGTCCCAATCATAGATAATAAGTTTATTTTGACAAATGGAGCTTATAAAATTGTCAAAAGTTTGATTTGAAAATGGTTTTCCATCAAAAGGCGGTAAAACAATCTTTTAAAAAATATCAGAGTATTTCATGCTTTAGGTTGGATTTATTCTCATTTTAAGCCACTAAAACGCTATCTAATTCATAAATTGACGTAGATAACTATATCTATTATTCATTACTTACTTGGGATGTTACATCCTCCCCCCTTTAGAAAATTGTGTCCCCGCAATTTATTTACTTATCGAATAAGTGGGGGTATTTATCCCTCATAGAATTTTCAGATTCTCACGTTGCCTCTTCAACCATATTGTTTTTCCACAAAACCTTTACATGGTGAGTTACCTTATTTCGAAACACGTGCTCCCTTCAATCAAGAATCTGGATTGGTTGTTCTTCATAAGAGATATTCTCTTCCAAATGAACAACCTCTGGGCTCAAAAAATGAGATGGATCTGACATATACTTTCTCAACATCGAAACATAAAAAACATTGTATGCCTGAGATTAACTCGGAGGTAAAGCCACATGGTAAGCAACTGATCCAACCCTATCCTGAATTTCATATGGTCCAATGAACATTGGACTCAGCTTTCCTTTCTTACCAAATATCATCACACTTTTCCATGGTGAAACATTGAGAAAAACATGATCACCTACCTCGAAAGATAGATCCTTCCCCCGGTTATCTTCATAACTCTTCTGCCTGCTCTGAGTTGTTCTCATGTGTTTCTGAATAAACTGAACTTTTTTCGCCATCTCTTCTACCAATTCTGGTCCCATCAGCTTCCATTCACCCACTTCATCCCAGAAAGCTGGAGTTCGACACTGCTTCCCATATAACGCCTCAAATGGTGCCATCTGTATACTGGAATGAAAACTGTTATTATATGAAAATTCAACCAAAGAAAGATGTTGATCCCAACTTCCCTGATGATCCATAGAACAATCACATAGCATATCTTCCAAAGTCTGAATTGTTCGTTCTAACTGTCCATCTGATTGAGGATGAAAAGTTGTACTAAAATTTAATTCAGTACCCAACGACTTTTAAAGGCCTTTCCAAAAGTTAGAAGTAAATGTGGGATCACGATCAGATACAATGGAGAGGGGAACTCCATGTAACCTAACTATTTATTTAAGATACAAATGAGAAAGTTGATCTAGGGAAAAATTATCTCGTATAGCAAGAAAATTAGCAGATTTAGTCAAGCGATCAATAATAAACCAGATTGCATTATTACCTCAAGGTGTATTCGGCAATCCCAGAAAGAAGTCCATGGATATATTCTCTCGTTTCCACTCTGGTACTGTTAAATGCTGAAGCATCCCTTTTGGTAACTTCTGATCTGCTTTTACCTGTTGAAAAGTCAAACACTTCATAGTAAAATCTGCAATATCTTTTTTGATTCCATCCCACCAGTAATACTCCCACAGATCTTTGTACATCTTAGTACTTCCTGGATGAACTGAAAACGGAGAACTATGAGCTTCACATAACAACTCTCTCTTCAACTTTGAATCACAATGCACACAAAATCTCTTCCCAAATATCAAAACACAATCACTATCAATGTTGAATTCAGGAAACTTACCCTTCTGAACCAGCTCTACCTTTTTCTGCAACTCACTGTCTTCCTTTCGTGCTTGCTTGATTCTGTCTGATAGAGAATATTTCACTAATACCTGAAACAAAACAGAAGGACATCCTGCACCAACAAATTTTATGCCAAACTTCATCAAATAATTAACCAAAGGACCACGTTCCAAACGCAACATTGTTAATAAAGAATTACTTTTTTGACTCAAATCATCAGCCACTTTATTTGATTTTCTCGGATGGTAATGAATTGTACAATCATAATCATTGATTAATTCTAGACATCTCCTCTGTCTCATGTTCAATTATTTTTGAGTAAATATATACTTTAAACTTTTGTGATCGGTATATATTTCACACTTTACTCAATACAAATGATCCCTCCAAATTTTTAAATCAAAAACAATACCAGCTAATTCCATATAATGTGTAGGTTAATTTACCTCATGATTTTAAACTGACGTGAAGCATAAGCAATTACGACGTCATTCTGTATTAGGACACCACCAAGTCCTTTAAATGAAGCGTCACTGTAGATAACAAACTCACCATTCTTGGAAGGTAGTGCCAAAACAGGAGCATTCACCGATCTTCTTTTCAATTCCTGAAAACTATCATCACATACTTTTGTCCAGAAAAAGTTAACACCCTTCGGATTTAGCTTAGTCATTGGACTAGATAACCGGGAAAAATTTCTAACAAACCTTCGGTAATAGCCTGCCAAACCAAGGTAACAATGAATCTCAGTTACATTTTTGGGTCTTGGCCATTCTTCAACAACCCTTTTTTTTGCAGGATCAACAGTTATCCCATCTTTAGAAACAATGTGACCAAGGAAAGAAATTTTTTGCAACCAAAACTCACTCTTGATAAATTTCACATTCAATTTCTTTTCTTTCAAGGTTTTCAAAATAACCCTTAAATGTATTTCATTCTCCTCTTTACATTTAGAAAAAACCAAAATATCATCAATGAAAACCACCACAAACTTACCCAAGAACTCATGGAAAATTCTATTCATTAAGTCCATGAATATAGCAGGTGCATTGGTTATCCGAAAAGGTATTACTACATATTCATAGTGGCCATATCTTGTATGAAACACGGTCTTCGGAACATCTGATTCCTTTACCTTCAGCTGATGGTACCCCGATCTCAGGTCAATCTTTGAAAAATACTGAGCTCCCTAGAGCTGATCAAACAAATCAATGATATGAGGCAAAGAATATTTGTTCTTAATAGTGATGTTATTCAAGGCTCTATAATCAATGAAAAGTCTCATAGAACCATCTTTCTTTTTAACAAATAAAACATGATCACCCCATGGTGATGTGCAAGGTCGAATGAAACCTTTCTCTAATAAATCTTGCAATTGCTCCTTCAACTCTAAAAGTTCAGTTTGAGCCATTCGATAAGGGGGTTTTGAAATTGGCTTAGCATCAGGAACTAAGTCAATAGTAAATTCAACTTCCCGATCTGGTATTACTCTAGGATACTCATCAGGAAAAACATCAGGATACTCATTTACCACTGGCACATCATTAATCTGAATAGTTCCCTTGTTTTCAATGATATGTGCAAGGTAATATTCATTTCTATCTTTTACAAGTTTCTCAGCCTCTTGATATGTTATCAATAGTAAGGGTCCATTCTTGTACACAATCTGAATGTATTTTTGAAAAGAAACGTCTTTAGCTCTACAGTCAATCTTCGAATGGTAAATAGAGAGCGAATGCATACCCAAGATAACATCAAACTCTACTAGAGGTAAAACAATATGGTTTTCAAGTAGGTTCTTTCCACAGATAAGGATAGGAAGATTCTTATAAATTATTTTTTCCTCAACATTTCTCCCATGTGTTTTTACCATAATTTCAGGAGTCATTTCTTGTGATAGTATTCCCATTTTACTAGAAAAGTTTTCAGAGATGAAAGAATGTGTAGACCCCGAATCCAACAAAACACCGGCATAATCTGAAAAAAAAAGTACATAATACAACTTCATTTTATGGCCTCACATCTGCTGATGTAGTTGCAAAGGACTTCACCACCTTTTTTTGCTTGTAGTCTAACTACTTCCCATCACTCGAGCTCTTTGTCGGACACCCATTTTCATAGTGAACCATCTCATTTCACTTAAAACATTTCACTAACTGTAAATCAAATTTGGTCTTACCATCACCTTGATCTTTTTCAGTGAAATCACGAGCCTTATGTCCCATCTTACCACATCGGTAGCACTTTCTAGAATTCGGAAGACATTCCCCAGCATGCCTTTTAAAACATTTATCACAAACTTGAAACTTAGTTTTCTTATCATCAGACTTTTTTGAAGAATTATTCCCTTTCTCCTGCCACCTCAGTCTCTTATTCTGTCGGTTGTTATAGAACACTTGATCATCAGAAAACTCCATTTCCACCTTCTCATCACATAGAAAAAGCTTTTCATAACTTTTGAACTCACGAGAAGCTAATGCCCTTCGATATTTTGGATTCAATCCTGAGTAAAAACGATTGATTTTACTATCAAAGTATCAAATAAAATTTGTAGCATACTTTGCCAATCAAGTGAACCTTTCTTCATAGGCAGCCACTGAGTCTTCCTCTTGCCTCAATTATAGGAATTGTTTTTCCATCCTATGTCGAACAGCCTTAGGAAAATACTTCTCAAGAAACATAGCATTGAATTCATCCCAGTCGAGAGCATAAATATCATAATCGTCCCTGATATTTTTAACCATCACCCACCACTGATCTGCTTCACCATCCAAATGGTCAATAGCAAGACTATCCTTTTGATTGTCGGAACACCCCATGATATTGAAAATATTCTCTAGTGCTTTAATCCACCCTTCAGCTAGGACAGGGTCAGATGATCCTCTGAATGATGGGGGATGTTGCCTCATGAAATGTTCCACCACTGACATGTTCCTCTGCAGTTGATCTGGCTAATCTCGTGCATGGATACCACCACCATTTATCTCCTGAGTCAACTGCGCCATTACTACAACAAACTGTTCAGTTCAAATTCCGACCATCTCAAGATGCTGATTCGGAAGGTTATTTTCTTCTCTATGCCTTCCTAGTACTGCTTCCCTATTTCCTCTACGGAAAACCATTCTGAACAAACATGTCTTAGATGAAGCAACATGGTAATCTTCAAATGCTATATCATTTCAATTTGACAATAGAAAAAATATTTTTGGATAATCATTTAATATAATTCTAACTCCTAAAGTTATCTAAACCGACCTCTGATACCAACTATAAGGCACCACCCTTAAACATTACTTAATCATTAGTTATTACAAGATTTCACATTGATGATTTTTTCAGGTTTATAGTTTTAGAGAATTAGATCATAAAACTTGTATTACATTCGACATTTAAACACAGTGGTTACATAAAAGATAGTATTCATTTTTCCATCAACGGAAACATATTTAAAATAAAACATAGATTCTTTCTTGACACTTCCATAACACTATAATTATATCCTCTACCATTCCCTTGACCTATGAAAAACATTTCAAAAACATGGGATGAGCATAAAAAGCTCAGTAAGGGTTATAAAAATATGGAAAGGAAACATGAGTACATATATACATAATAATGAAATCATACTTTACCCATAAAACATAAGCACTTTAACATACCTCATCAAAACTGGAATAAATCATAGATATCATAAGACATAAAGGTAACTTGAGGAATTCATAACATTCTTACATAGGGAGTAACCCTCTTGGTTACGTTTGGAATACCCATCACATTATATTCGCTAAATCTCTTCGGAGAAACCTTAACGTTTAACTCCTTCGCCTTTCCCAATGCATTGGAGAGATATATCGGGCTCACCCGCCCTTAGTTTATCATGGAACCACCCGACTTTGTAACAATTCCCTAGAACCATAACATAATCTTATCACATAAAACATGTATAAAGGAAACATAAGATTTCCACATTTCAATCACAATATATCAATACAACACATTGATATAATTGAAACATTATGAAAACCATTTTCAATACCAAAATAAAAGAATAGTAATACATGGTTTTTATTTTTTTATTTTTTTTAAAAAGGTTAGGTTATGTCTTGTAGAGGAATCTAAAACTCAAATAATGGTCACGGCAGTGGAGTAGTCATTGTCGCCGCATACGTACGACAAATAAAAAATTCCCTTTTTTCATTTAGTAAACGCTTCATATAAAAAAGATTCCTTTTAAATAAACGTAAAAGTCAAAGGGGTTTATTGTAGAGACCCAAAGCTTGACGTACATGTACATTACATTACTTTTGCGGAATACTTAATACATAACAAAAACAGACACACAAGAACCGTAATAGTTTGGTGTATTTGGAAACTCGGAATATAATCTTCTAATCATGGTGAAAGATCATCAACATCTCCCATAAAGATCTTCTTTTTTTTCTACCTAAAACCTTTATTTATATCCCGGGTAAAAGAAAACATAAAAGGGTGAGCTCAAATGCTTAGTAAGGGTAAACAAAAGAAATATCAATCACATCATATTAATAAGAATATAACATGTTGGAAATCTTAACCTTCAAAAGAGATCATAATATCATAACATGGGACAAATCATAGTAGTGAAATGTAAACCCAATAATCATAACATAAAACATGAAAATTTGTGGCGTACACACATAATCATAGAAAATCATTTCTTATTATCAAGACTCATTTCCAATACTATCTTAGTGGACAAAGTCCATTTCTGAACCGAGTTCATTCCTCGTTTCAGTCCTGTTTCACTGAACCGGTTGAACCTGCCGTTCCAGCCATGTCTATCTCATGAGATATAAAATCTTTACCCAATGCATTGGAGGGAGATATAGGTCCCACCAATCTCATAATGATACCATTCTTATGTGTTCCACAATATCTAAAACCATACATCATAGCATAACCCATGTAATAAAAATAGGAATCTTAAACATCATAACATCATAAAACAATTCATAAAAGATAAAGGAATTCATAAAAATAATTCCATCACAACATAATCAAATCAATTTAATAATAGGGATAGAAACATAACCCTTTATTATCTTATATGGAACATAATTTTGATAAAACACTTGAACTCCGTTCTTGAGGAAAATATCTTTTCTACTTCAAAAAGAACATTTCCTTTCTTAACATGTCATACAATTCTAAACTAAAAGAATTTTATTAAAAATAAACTTGAAAACTTGTAATGTAAGCTTCTTGGAACTAATGTTTTAAAAATCCAATAATGTCGTATAAGTTAAGAAAACATTCTTCTCGTACTTTTGTCAGAAAAGTCAAAAAGTACCTCATACGAAAAGCGACAAAAGATTCCTTTCATATCTTTCACTAAAAACTCCCGGAAGGGTAAAATTTAATTTAAACAACTGTAGGTGGATGGAAATAATATTACATATTGAGGGAACATGGATGTGGATGATAAAATACTCCCCGGTAAATACCAATGTATAAACAATCTCAGATAAAAATGAGATTATGATATTTTCTCTTACCTTAGGTCTGATTTGCTTCGTAAGTGTCCGAACCTCTTGTATAATGATTTAAATAATGTCATTGACTTATTCCAGAATCATACGCATTGTTATGATATCATATATGGTTCAATTATGAATTTATTTTACACGTTCTTTTGTAAATTCCATGTTAAAGAGTGTTTTGGGTAAAATCGTTTCATTTGTCGTCCGTGTTTTGACTTTTAATTATTCATATGATTACTTAGATCATGATTACTTAATTAAAGAATATAAACCAAGATTTATATATAACATATATTCAGAATATACATATATATAATAGATCAGTAAATGGAAAGAAATGCACCGTTAATGGAGACAGTAGGCCGTACGTACGCATGAACGCTGTTTTCGTTTCCTTATTTAGTTGAATGGAATTAAGTAGATGACATACATATATATATACATAAATCCAGTAACATTATTATGAAATATATTTCATGATTACTTATTATATATACTTTATAATAATTCATAAATGGGTAACGTGGAGAATGAATCTCATCGCGTCGTGGAGATGGTAGTCTGTACGTACGCACGAGTGATGATATAGTTCTCATGATCGTGGAATTGTATTGGAGTTTATGTATACTATTTAAGAATAAATATCACTTTACAATAATCATATATAGTTATTATTTACACCATTATATCTATCCAAGTAAGGTGGCAGTTGAAAATAGATTACACCATGGCGTGGAGATGGTATTCCGTACGTACGCACGCGTAGTGATTTCGTTTTCTGTAGGATGGATAGATGGTGAAATAGGGTTGTTTAATACTTATAATAACATATCAGTATATGAGTGATACTGATGTTATTAATTCATTATGAAACAACCTAAGAAGAAGAAGTGGAAGAAGAAGTGGAAGAAGAAATAAAGTTGAAAGAATCTGTAACGGACATTACCTCTTCTTTGAAGAGCCTCTTTGACTCCTCCTCTTAGGGCACTAAAATTGGTCTTTCAAGAATACCAGGACCTCTAGGATGTTTCTAGGGAAGTGGAGAAGATAATTTGGAAGGGTTTGGCCGAGCTTTAAGGCTCAAAGTGGTGTGAGGAAGAGAGGGAGGAGGTGCCCTTTTATAAGGGAGGAGAGGGGCACCTTTGGAAAACTAAAAATATTATTTTATTATAAAGCCAAATTCTATATTAAATAGCTCCAAATTGAATTATTTTGAAGCTAAGGTGGGTAGGGGTAAAAATACTCTCTTCCAATAGAATTTAGACATGTTTAGGTTCTTATTGTAACCTTATAATTTAGTTTTAACATTAAGTTAAATAATTTTACATTTACCGTGTCTTCATGTGTTCTTACACTATAAGGTTAATAACCATACTATAACAAGCCAAACGAACCCCAAGTGGTTTATTATTAATATATATATCCTTATCTAAGTCATTTTACCGAACATTAGATTTATAATAATGAAATAACAATTAATAATATAATATTTGTTTAAAAAACTATTTTACCTCAATTTTGACACTTTTTAGTAATTGATTTTTTTGAAACTCATAACAGAATGATTATTTAGAAACATGTTAAATTACTCAATACTAACATGTCATATTAACCTTTAAAATTAGTGGAATTCATAAAAAGTCTCATATTACATTTATTTGGGTATTTATAACATCAATTATGTCAATATTTCATTAATAAGATAATTAATGCATCATCATTGTGTCATAAATAAATTAAATTATATAATGTCTAAAAATTACAAATAAAATACCATTATGTAGGAAATGTCTTTATATTTCTAATTAATGTTTATAGTCGAATTTATCATATGTATAACCCTATATCAAAAATGATTTACTTATTAAACTGTGATTTTATCTATTTTAACCCTTCTTTAAATAAATTAATAATAAATGTCCTAATCTAATCGAAGTGGGCCTAAATGGTCATATTTTATTCCTAAGGTAGTTTGTGGTCTAACTACACTTATCTAATAGAATGAGGACTTGTGTTAGGGTAATAATAATATCATTTTTACCTTTAATTACCCTATTTAGTTTTAACCATGGTAAAAAAAAGTAAAAAGTTACTATTCACCAAAAAATATTTTCATCTCATTGAACCAAATTTTACTTACTGACATCAACCGTGTCTCTCGAATTTTTGAAATTCCACTCCCATAAGCGGTAAAATTATGTTTTATGAAAAATTCATTTTTTTAACTACCACTTAGTGGTTTCACTATTCATCAAAAATGAAAGTTTCCAGAAAAATACCAAAAATTAGGCCTAAGCTATATTTGAGATTATGAACTCAAAAATGATGTCTATTTTACCAAATTCAAAACATATCAGTTGCATTAATTAATTTAAAAATTAATTCCCGTTGTCAAAACAAATAGCGTGTCTTAAGAGATAATAACTATCAAAAGATTGACACTTGTTTATGTCTGGTTTAAATGTGAAAATACAAACAATGAACAACATTATATTAAATTGTAAAAATATATTCTAAATATACTTTAAAACCACTAAAATTAATTATTTATGACTGTTAATTATTTCGATTAAAAAGGTTGTTTTTAATTAAAATTTAGTAATTTTCGCTATTCATCATAAAATGAATGTTATAAGAAAAGTACTAAAATTTCACCCTATGCTAATTTCGATATTCCAAATCCAAAAATGAATTCCATTTTGAAAAATAAAATTTACAAAATTTCAAAAAGTGGTCATTACTATTCATAACGGCTAGTTTTAATAATATTTTAATAGCATATCGTTGTTTTGTGAAACTCGGTATTGAGTACTACACATGCTATCTAGGAAGGTCGTGATTTCATATAATGCAGGGAAAGTCAATGATGTGTGTTGTGCAAGCTCCTATTGCTGTATCATACAACACAAGACATTAATGAAATTAAAAATAATATTTTTCATAAAATCTCAGGGTGTTACATTCTACCCGCCTTAAAATTAATTTCGCCCTCGAAATTCATCAGGGTTATAAATGGATTAATACTCGAAAGTTTCTTTAATAGAAACCCACATCGTAAAAAAGGAATACCAAAACCAATCTTTAAAATCAAAAGTATGAAACTTAACGTTTACCCAAATAAACTAATCACTGGGTTTCCACATATGTAAAAATATGGATATTGAAGAGAAATCTAACCACCATGTTCTGAGGGAGAGTGGTAGAGAACATGGCTATGGAAAATCCAGCAATCAAAAAGCCATAGATTTGTGATGATCTAAGGTACCATCTGATTCATCGTATATAAGATCACTAAGACAACATTTTTGGTTTTGAAGATTATTTCCCTAAAGTTGATGAATTAAAAGAAATACTTACATGATTTTGGTACAATCACACTGTTGTTCGTGAATTGACCAATTTCCACTTCATCCCATAATGAAATGAAGTTGAATTTGTTATTCGTGATGTGTTAGCAGATCATGTGATAGAATGATGGGTCATTCCATTTGTCTCAAACAAAAGGATAGAAAAGATATCAAAAAATACATAAATCCATCTATAGTGAGATTAATCATATATGGTTCCTAAAATGGACTTATACTTCATATATCATACTGCTTAATATAATAAAACTAGTTTCTACTAAATAAGGACTTCCTGTAGGCTAGTGGTAGGCGATAAATGCCGGTCGCACTTCAGTTGTGGGTTTGATTCCAACAGCCATGTCTGACATGATGGGCTGTCGTCCGTCCTGCAGGTTGTCCTTTTTCTAAAGCTATATTACTATAACATCCCATCAATAATATCGAGAAAAAAAGTTCTATCCTTAAAAAATACTAACTTAAGTCCAACATAATCCATTCCAATCTTTAGGCTTATCTAAAATACTTCGGTCCAAGCTCATAGTATAAAGAAAACGATTACTTGAAATGTCATCAACCAAGCATGTGAATACCATCATTTATCCCCCATATATCTTGTTGGTCATATTCCAATCTTGTGAATACCTTAATCATGTATTCTCTTGAAAAATGAATACCCATTACACCTTAGTGAAAACATGAATGCTGTCAAAAGTTAACTCTTTCCTCATACCAAAATCCAAAAATTCTATATACTCAAACCATGATATAACTTTCTCCTTATATCAGTCATGAGTTCATGAATACTATCAACCTTTGATTATCCCTTCATTATGCGTATATCATCTACATTCAAAAAATATCTGAATAACCTTTCATGGATACTGGTACCATTAATCCTACACTTTCAAACCTCAAGGAAAGACAACAGTGTAACAATCCTTAGATGTCTCTTTATTCCATAGTACCATGAGATTACTTATACAACATTACACTTGATAAACATGTAATCATTCCACTAAAATCTTAAACCATTAACTGAGCTTCAACAATTCTTTCATCTCACATATCATTTGTAGTCTCTTCATCATCATCAACATAAATACTACCCATACGACCGTACTGATTCTCTTCATGAGACATTCCCTTAGGGAATTGGTTTGCATAATTCCCGTATATTCCACATTTAAAACATTTAACCATTGTTGATGTCATAGCAATACCATTATCCTCATCCATGGTGTTAACTGAACCTTTTCCTTTGCACTTACTAGCTTTGTGTCCTTTTCCACACCCAAAGCATCTTCCAGTTCCCTTGAAACAATCTCCCTGATGCCTATTCCCACATGATTTACATGAGGGAAATTGAACTTTCATTCCCCTATGATCATCATGAAACTCCATCATTCTCTTATTATCTTAGTCAGGAAACTTACCAATGTTGAGATTATTGATCATATTATGAGACTGCTGATTAGGCATAATAATGATGTTTGGACTTCTAAATCTCGTTTCATTTGGTTTCTCATGAATAATATCATTCCATTGTCCGGCATATCCTCCATTATCATGAATCTTCCTATTTCCTACCATTTTCTAAAACCCAAAAAGAATAGTGTTAGAGGTAAAAATCATTCTAGGGAAAACAACATAATAAAGGGGTAGTACCTTCAATATCTAATATCTTAGGTTTAATTCTAAGATCATTAGCATAATTCTAGTACTATAACCTATACATATACTTAACCTTAGGGACATCCCTAGACATACCTTAGAAATATCTCTAGGGATCTCACTAAAGTTCTCGCATCCTAGTTTCCAAAGGTTGACTAAACCTTTCCTCTAATACCAACTATAGAGACCCGAATCATGACATACATGGACATTACATTACTTTTGTGGAATACTTAATACATAATAAAAACAGACGCACAAGGACCATAATAGTTTAGTGTCTTTGGAAACTCGGAATATAATCTTCTAATCGTGGTGAATGATCTTCAACATCTCCCATAAAGATCTTCTTTTTTTTCTTCCTAAAACCTTTATTTATATCCTGGGGAAAATAAAACATAAAAGGGTGAGCTCAAATTCTCAGTAAGGGTAAACAAAAGAAATATCAATCACATCATTTTCAGAAGAACATAACATGTTGGAAATCTTAACCGGCAAAAGAGATCATAATATCAAAACATGTGATAAATCATATTAGTGAAATGTAAACCCAATAATCATAACTTTAAACATGAAAATTTGTGGCATACACACATAATCCTAGAGAATCATTTCTTATAAGTCAAGACTCATTACCAAGA
This sequence comes from Viscum album, assembly GCA_963277665.1. Taxonomy (NCBI): domain Eukaryota; kingdom Viridiplantae; phylum Streptophyta; class Magnoliopsida; order Santalales; family Viscaceae; genus Viscum; species Viscum album. The sequence continues at coordinate 1,721,843,970 of OY728130.1, forward strand.
CTATCTTAGTGGACAAAGTCCATTTCTGAACCGAGTTCATTCCTCACTTCAGTCCTATTTCACTAAACCGGTTTAACCTGCCATTCCAGCCATGTATATCTCATGAGATATAAAATCTTTACCCAATTCATTGGAGGTAGATATAGGTTCCACCCATCTCATAATTATACCATTCTTATGTGTACCACACAATCATAAAACATACATCACAGCATAAACCATGTAATAAAAATGGGAATCTTAAACATCATAACATCATAAAACAATTCATATAAGATAAAGAAATTTATAAAAATAATTCCATCAAAACATAATCAAATCAATGTAATAATAGGGATAGAAACATAACCATTTATTATCTTATATGGAAAATTATTTTGATAAAACACTTGAACTCCATTCTTGAAGAAAATATCCTTTCTACATCAAAAACCCTTTTCCTTTCTTAACATGTCATACAATTCTAAAATAAAACAAGTTGATTAAAAATAAACTTGAAAACTAGTAAAGGAATCTTCTTGGGAATAATTTTTTAAAAATCCATTCATTCCGTATAAGTTAAAAAAACATTATTCTCGTACTTTTGTCGGAAAAGTCAAAAAGTACCTCGTACGAAAAACGACAAAAGATTCATTTCATATCTTTCACTAAAAACTCCCCGAAGGGTAAAATTGTATTTAAACAATTTTAGGTGGATGGAAATAATATTAAATATCGAGGGAACATGGATTTGGATGATAAAATACACCCCAGTAAATACCAAAGTATAAACAATCTCGGATAAAAATGATATTGTGATATTTTCCCTTACCTTAGGTCTGATTTGCTTCGTATGTTTCCGAACCTCCTGTATAATGATTTAAATAATGTTAGTAACTTATTCCAGAATCATAATCGTTGTTATTATATCATATATGCTTCACTTATGACTTTATTTTACCCGTTCTTTTGTAAATTCCATGTTAAAGAGCGTTTTGGGTAAAATCGTTTCATTTGTCATCCGTGTTTTCACTTGTAATTATTCATATGATTACTCAGATCATGATTAATTAATTACAGAATATAAACCATGATTTATATATAACATATATTCAGAATATACATATATATAATAGGTCATTAAATGGAAAGAAATACACCGTTCATGGAGACGGTAGGCTGTACGTACGCATGAATGCTGATTTCGTTTCCTTATTGAGTTGAATGGAATTAAGTAGATGACATACATATATATACACATAAATTCAGTATCATTATTATGTCATATATTTCATTATTACTTATTATATATACTTTATAATCATTCATGAATGGTTAATGTGGAGAATGAATCTCATCGCGTCGTGGAGAAGGTAGTCCGTACGTACGCACGAGCGATGATATCATTCTCATAATCATGTAATTGTATTGGAGTGTATGTATAAAAATTAAAAATCAATATCACTTTACAATAATCATATATAGTTATTATGTACACCATTATATCCATCCAAGTAAGGTGGTGGTGGAAAATAGATTACACCACGGTGTGGAGATGGTATTTTGTACGTACGCACGCGCGGTGATTTAGTTTTCCATAGGATGGATAGATGGTGAAATAGGGTTGTTTCATACTTATAATAACATATCAGTATATTATTGATACTTATGTTATTACTTAATAATGAAACAACCTAGGAAGAATAATTGGAAGAAGAAATAAAGTTGATGGAATCGGTAACGAACATTACCTCTTCTTTGAAGCGCCTCTTTGAGTCCTCCTCTTAGGGAACTAACATTGGTCATTGAAGAAGACCAGGACCTCTAGGATCACTACTGGAAAATTGCCCTATACCCACGGTTCAAAACCGTGGGTATAGCCCCCAAAACCGTGGGTATAGGCTATACCCACGGTTTTGGGAACCGTGGGCTGGAATGGCGTCGGGATAGGGGGGTCACCCTATACCCACGGTTTGGAGAAACCGTGGGGATAGGTTTCACACAGCGTGGCAAGTGGGTGGCCACGCTGGCAACTCATTGACCCCACGGTTCTCAAACCGTGGGGATTTTAATTCTCAAAAAAGCCTGCCGCTGGGTATCGAACCGAGGTCTCCTCCGAATTGGAAAGATTATCACACCAACCAGGCCATTGTTATATTTTAATATATAAGCATATATCTGGGTATATATATTAATACGCCGAATTGAATTTTAAAAAAACCGGAAGCGAGACTCGAACCCGCGTCTCTTCTAACGATCTCGCAGGAGCAATTTCGCCGCACCAACTAAGCTGTAACACGATTCTGTTATATTAATATGCATTGTTATATTTATATTCATATTATCCACACGGTGCATATTAAAAATTTGCGGCCAAGGGGATTTGAAACCGCGACGTCCGGCATACGGGCTAAACAGACTGACCAGCCAAGCCGCCGATATATTCTGTAAATTAATTTTTATAAACCTAAATATATGAATTCAAATCATTGGTAAAAATTTCCCCGCCAAATTGTTTTTGTCTTCCCGCGCTATTTTTTTTTGTCGCCATAGGCTATCCCCACGGTTCTACAAAACCGTGGGGATAGGCCTTCGATTTTTTTTTTATCCCCACGGTTTTTGAAGAACCGTGGGGATAGCCCTAGAAATAAATACCTATACCCACGGTTTTGTAAAACCGTGGGTATAGGGCTTCGAGAAACACTCTATCCCCACGGTTTTAGGAAAACCGTGGGTATAGGTGACCAATACCCACGGTTTTCTAGAACCGTGGGTATAGGTTCCCACACTATACTTATACCCACGGTTTTCGAAAACCGTGGGTATAGGGCACCCCTATACCCACGGTTTTTCCCAAAACCGTGGGTATAGGTCTCTCTTCCAGTAGTGGATGTTGCTCGGGAAGTGGAGAAGATAATTTGGCAGGGGTTGGCCGAGCTGTAAGGCTCAAAGTGGTGTGAGGAAGAGAGGGAGGAGGTGCCCTTTTATAAGGGAGGAGAGGGGAACCTTTGTAAAACTAAAAATATTATTTTATTATAAAGCCAAATTCAGTATTAAATAGCTCCAAATTGATTGCTTTCAAAGTTAAGGTGGGTATGGGTCCAATTACTTTCATCCAATAGAATTTAGACAAGTTTAGGTTCCTATTTTCACCTTATCATTTAGTTTTAATATTAAGTTAAATAATTTTACTTTTACCATGTCTTCTTGTGTTCTTACACTATAAGGTTAATAAACTTACTATAACAAGCCAAACGAACCACAAGTTGTTTATTATTAATATATATAGCCTTATCTAAGTCATTTTTCCAAAAATTAGATTTTTAGGAATAAAATAACAATTAATAATATAATATTTGTTTTAAAAACTATTTTATGTCAATTTTGACACTATTTAGTAATTGATTTTTTTAAAACTCATAACAGAATTATTAGTTAGAACCAAGTTAATTAAATAAATACTAAAATGTAATATTAACTTGTAAAATTAGTGAATTTCATAAAAAGTCTCAAATTACATTTCTTTGGGTATTTATAACATCAATTATGTCAATATTCCATTAATAAGATAATTATTGTATCATCGTTGTGTCATATATAAATTAAATTATTTAATGTCTAAAAATTACAAATAAAATACCATTATATAGTAAATTTCTTTAGATTTCTAATGAATATTTATAGTCGAATTTATCTTATGTATATCCCCATATTAAAAATGATTTACTTATTAAACGTTGATTTTAACTATTTTAACTCTTCTTTAAATAAATTAATAGTAAATGTCCTAATCTAATCCATGTGGGCCTAAATGGTCATATTTTCATCCCTAGGTTGTTTTTGGTCTAATAAAACTTATCCAATTGAATTAGGACATGTGTTAGGGTAATAATAATAACATATTTACCCTTAATTACCTTATTTACTTTTAACCGTGGTAAAAAAAAGTAAAACGTTACTATTCACCAAAAAATATTTTCATCTCATTGAACCACATTTTACTTACTGACATCAACCATGTCTCTCAGATTTTTTAAATTCCACTCACATAAGTGGTAAAATTAAGTTTTATGAAAAATTCATTTGTTAACTACCACTTAGTAGTTTCACTATTCATCAAAAAAATGAAAGTTTCCAGAAAAATACAAAAAATTAGGCCTAAGATATATTTGATATTATGAACTCAAAAATGATGTCTATTTTACCAAATTCAAAACATATCAGTTGTATTAATTAATTTAAAAATTAATTTCCGTTGTCAAAACAAATAGCGTGTTCTTAAGAGATAATAACTATCAAAAGATTGACACTTGTTTATGTCTGGTTTAAATGTGAAATTACAACCAATGGACAACATTATATTAAATTGTAAAAATATATTCTAAATATACATTAAAACCACTAAAATTAATAATTGATCACTATTAATTATTTCGATTAAAATGGTTGTTTTTAATTAAAATTTAGTAATTTTCACTATTCATCAAAAAATGAAAGTTATAAGAAAAGTACCGAAATTTCACCCTAAGTTAATTTCGATATTCCAAATCCAAAAATGAAGTCCATTTTGAAAAATAAAATTTACAAAATTTCAAAAAGTGGTTATTACTATTCATAACGGCTAGTTTTAATAATATCTTAATAGCATATCATTGTTTAGTGAAACTCGGTATTGCGTACTACACACGCTATTGAGGAAGGTCGTGATTGCGTGTAATTCAAGGAAAGTCAAGGATTTGTGTTGTGCAAGCTCCTTTTGGTGTTGCGTAAAACACAAGACATTAATGAAATTAAAAAGAATATTTTTCATAAAATCTCGAGGTGTTACATTTATACACCGTATAAAAGATAGTTGTGTATAAAACAAAATATTCCTTAATGAATGGAGATTGAGATGAAGTTCCTTACCTCGTATCTGACTTGACTCGATCGTTCTTTAATCTCCTTTTAATCGGGTAACTCCCTTTGGATTGAACCAAAAGGGTTTCTTGAAGAGCTTCCTGCCTAAGGTAAGGCTTCTAGAATGAGGAGAGTGATGTGGAGAGACAAAAAGAGCAGGTCTTGGTTGAACCAATGTCTTGAGAAGTGTGGGTAAGGAGGTAGAGGTGGGGGCCTTTTATAAGAGGAGAGGAGGGGCACTCTTGGAAAGGTAAAAATTGTTACTTTATTTTCAAATGAGTTTCAGATTTTAAAGGTCCCGCATTGATTTATTTTCAGGATAAGTGTATAGGGGTTCTAAATATACTCATCCAATAGGTCTTTGGAAAGTATAAGTCTTAGATTTTACATTATCTTTTCATTTTATTTAAATCGTTCATTAATGAGGTAATCGCTGCATCATCATGATGTCATATATAGTTTAATTTATTTAATGTATAAAAATTATAAAAAAATACTATGATGTAGGAAATAACTTTAGCTTTCCAATGACTATTTATAGTCCAATATATCATTTTTTTAGAAAAAAAAATGTTATACTCCGGTGATATATTCTTTGTTATATTTAACTTTCTTTAAAAATAAAAATATAAAAAGTCACTTTCACACAAAAGTTATTCCATGGGGTCCCCATGTTTGGCACAAGGCATCCCATGGTCGTCCATGATACAACCAGTAGCATTAGGACACATGTTGTGGTCATTTGTTATTATTGTTATATTATTTTATTATCCTTAACTACCCAATTACTCATTAATCAAGATAATTAAAGATAATTACCGTTGTTACTATTCATAATGTCCAAAAAAATCTTAATTAAATAATTTACACCTTATGATTCCAAATATGGAATCCATTTTACCAAATTCCAAACATATAAATTTCAATAATTAATTTAAAAATAATTCTCATTGTCAAAACAAATAGCGTGTTTTTTTGAAACAATATCTATGAAAAGTTTGGCACTTGTTTATGCCCAATTCCAATGTTAAATTAATCCCAATGACCACCATTGGATCAAACGGTAAAAATATATTCTATTTACACTTTAAAACCAATTAAAAAGATAATCTAACCATAAAATTAAATTAGATGAAAAGTCAATTTTGATGGAAAATGCAGTATTTTTCACTATTCATTAAAAATTGAACATTGTCAGAAATATACCAAAAAATTATCCAATGTAAATTTCAATGTCCCAGTCATAGATAATAAGTTTATTTTGACAAATAGAGCTTATAAAATTTTCAAAAGTTTTATTTAAAAATGGTTTTCCATCAAAAGGCGGTAAAACAATCTTTTAAAAAATAGTAGAGTATTCCATGCTTTATGTTGGATTTATTCTCATTTTAAGCCTCTAAAACACTATATAATTCATAAATAGAAATAGATAACTATATCTATTATTCATTACATAATTGGTATGTTACAATGATTCCACTGAATCATAGTTAAATTGTAGGGATATAAAGGTTATTTATCATATTTTAGCTAAAGGGGTCCATATAAGATAAACACACCATATTAGAAGTGGTTTTATTGATTAATGGCACCACATTAAATTATTTTGCGTGTTTTTTATTTTGGAATATATTGATTGATTTATTGGACTAATAAAAGGGGAGTCTATTTATTAAAGGACCAGATAGACACCATGGGGTTGTGTGTACCCTTTACACCATATTTGTACCATGGGATATCTCTAGTGATTTGTTTATGGAATATTCCCAATATATTAAATATCAACTTAATTATTTAATGAATTGAGGAATGGATTATAATTTTACTGAATTATTAAATGATTATTGATATTTTTAGGGATTTGTGTTTATGGGGGATGGTCATTTGGACTTTAAAAATCTTAGTTTTGTTACCCTGGATTTTGAATAATATTTTATTCCTTAGATTAATATCATATTGTGTATCATTTCATAAATTACACAGTAGACTACAACAAAAAAAAGTGATATATTAATAAAATAATGTTATTTAATATGAATAATTTGTTATATCTATTAAATTTAGGGGTATCAATAGATGTAACCACCTTATGAATCTATATAAAAAATCAATATTAATAGAGTATTGGTTTCCTTTTCTGAAAAATACTTGTGTTCTCCACATATATGTTCTGATATTAAAATTAATTCATATAAAATTTTAAATTTTAATTTGATAAAAAAAATCAATTTCTAAATTAAACATATCACAATTATACGAAGAATAATTATTTAGCTTTTATGGAAATTATTTAGTTTTTGGAGAAATGTAAAAACTATAGTGTTTACTAAAATTAGAACACTTATGACTTCATTAAGAAATATGTATATCATTAAAAAAATATTTAATTATTTTTTGATTAAAAATTTATTTATGGAGATAATTTTTAAAAAAATTACTATAATGAATTTAAAAATCTCTAGTTTACCATTTCCAAATTGAGGAATAATTTTTTTCAGTAAAACACATTTAGACATTCCATTTATATTAAGTTTTTTCTAAGTGAAATTAAGTTTTTTATATACATTAAAGTTATATAAAACTAATTTATTGAAAATAATCCAGTTTATCTTATAAAAACAAACACAATTGATAATTTTATCATTAAATTTTTTTCCATGCTCTAAAATACGTTTTTTAACTGAATTTTTCCCACTACATAAGATAATGTTAAACTAAAAATTTTATAAATAAAAAAATTATATTTCGTAAATGTATTTATTATTTATAATCATTGGTTTAAATTTCCTTTAATTTATTCCATTTTAATATTTCAGATTAAAAATAAATTATATATTTTAAAATATAATTACCTTGGTAAAAACCAAAATGGTAACATTTTAAAAATCTAAGAGTAAAATAACTAAATGCATGAAAAAATGTTCTTAAATATACAGTGGAGGTATTTTAGACCTTTCCCCCTCCCCATTTCTAGTATATTGCATTATACAACGTTATTTGATCCATTTTATGTTTGAATTGTGGCTTTAACTTTTATATATTACAATAATGACACTCCCTCCATTTATAAAAGGGATCTTCACCACACCAATTTTGTACACACACAAAGCCACATAGTTTGACCAAACCCATTCCTAAATCCATCACCTAAATACAATACATATTATAGTCATTATTTTATCCTCAAAATATATCCCTTCAAATGATTAATCCTTTTTCAAAAATAATTTTCCAAGGAGTTAGGTAAAAATTCAAAATTACTCCAATTTCATTTCAATTATTTTCTTTCTACATCAACCTATTTATGATAAATTTTATCAATTATATTATAATAATATAATTAATATTTATATATTTAAATTTTATCATGATTATGGAAAACTCATTAACTACCCTTTCTATTTTACTTTGAAAAATAAAAATTCATCATTCCTACGTGCGGACTATCAGCTCCATGAATGACTTATTTGATTTCTGATCACATCCATGAATGGATGGTTTAAAAATGGTATTTATTATATTAATATTATATCTAAAAAGTTATTAAGATTGTGGAATTATATAACATTACCTACCTTACTATTATTCAATGGAAAATGATTATGTCACTCGTACGTAAGTTCATACTACCTCCCCCAGGATTATGACTTAATTCGTTTTTCACTCTATTATTTACTTATGTATAAAAATATGTTGAAAGTGTTATAACAATTTAATAACATATAAATAATATATTTAAACATATTTAATCATGATAATATTACAAAATATTCACTTTATTAAACTAGTTCACCCTATTATTATAGCATGTTCGGGTTTCAGTTGGATTCACCACCTACATGAAAAATGATAAAAAAAAATTTATATCATTGATATCTATAGAAACAAAGATACTAGTATTATTTGGCATAAATAATAAAATGATTTATTATTATGTTTTTTAATATGATATAAATTTTTAACCCATTATTAATATATCATCATTTTTTAATCAAATATTTTCAAAAAAAATTATCATAGTGTCTAGTTTTATGAACTGAAACAAACACTATTATGGAATGAAATAAGAACAATATAAATTATTATAAATATTATATTTATTTACTGATATTGATCAAGTAATTATGAGCCATTAATATATATAAAATAATATACATCACCATTCAAAGCTAATACAAACATAGAAATACAAAACAATAACATCTCAATTTGCAACGAAAATTTAACTGAGGTATTTGAAATTTAATTATATAAGTTATTTTATAAAATTTTACATCTATCAATGCAGTTCAAAAATAAGTTATAAATATATTTATTTCTATTATATAATATTTTAAAACTCATTCATCTATGTCTATAATTAATGGAATGGTTTCTCATCTCAATCTTCATTCTATGGAGACTTATTCAATATCCCACACTTTTTCTCTATTATGTATAATATTTAAATACCCTTTATATCTTATTATCTTTATTTTTATTTAAAATAAATTTTATTATAGATCCATCGCAATCTATCTCATTCAATTTTGTGTGGTTCAAGGGTATCCAAACCCGTTACATTTCATTCCAAAATCATTTCCACATTTAAATTTTTAATGAATTATAATTCATTAGGAAAATTTTATTATACAAAATATTTATTTTATTATAAATTTTCTTAAATAAACATATAATAAGGAATGAGCATATTATAAATGAACTTGAAATTTTTTATAAAATAAATCATTCTATAAAATTTTGGCAAAGTCATTTTCCACTAATGTTAATTATTAAATAAAATTTAAATGGAATAATATTTTTTAAAAAATTATATACTACCATATTTTCCCCCCTCCGTCAGTATATATCTTTACTAAAATCCACCAAATTTTTTAATATTTTATAATGATTTTTTTCCTTTTTTTTTAAACACATTATGAAAATCGATAAAAAAAAGCGTAGTATATTTCAGTATCATTATCGATGTAAATTTCAAACTAACAATAAAATATATTTTACATCTATGTAAACATCCTTGGAGGTTTCTTATAATTAAGAAATGGATATGTTTTTATGCTACTATTCAGTATTCTTTCTCTAAATTTCTTATGAAATGTTTTACTGAACGTTTCATTAAACCCATATTCTTGCTTTGGTGAATTAATTTGTGATAGAGAAATGAGTAACATTATGATCTTCCAGCACATATATGTATAGTTTTTCATTATGAAATAGTGGGACCATATTTAACCCTCTAATACATCTAGTAATTCATTATAAATAATGGGATAATTGGTAAAAGTTTTAATTCTCAATACACTAAGGTAAATTGTTAGTGAATCCTGATCGACCAATGGAAATAGGTATTTGTGCCTAATCCACGAAAAGATATAGTTTTTCTGCCTAATTATTGATGTTATAACTCTTATGATTATGTATTTGAAATTTTTTTATGTATTTCCATGTACTCATATTATCAGTACACATACCAAATTCTCAATGTTTTATATGGGTATTATTTCATAATGTTTTATTCATGGAACTTGATTATGCATTCAAACACACATGCTTATATTTTTCTCCCATGGAATTATACATGGTTATCTATTCGTTTAACCATGACATGAATCTAATATCACCCATTTCTTATGTTTTTTCATATTGGTTATAAAATGATCGATATGTAAGATATGTATAAAAGGGACTTATACTTTTTTGGTTATTGATATATATTCATTTGTATTATAAAATAACTTTTATATATATCTAATCTACCAATACACTAAACATTTGATTCTAGGTTTTAGTTTTCTATCTATAATATAAAAGTATTGATGATGTTAAATAAAACATTGAGTGTACGTACCTATCTTGGGTCCCCTTTGATTGTATCATACAATGGTTTGATTTTTCTATATTTGGTTCATTATTTTTTTTGGATTAAGATAAGAGAAATTAAGTATAAATCCTACAGATAAGTTAAAATAAAATATAACATGTGAGAATTTTAAAAAATTAAAGGTTATATGATTCTACTAGAAATTAAATACCAATATTGAAATAGAAAAGTGGATACAACTATTAAACACAAGCAATGAGGGATAACTACCCTAAAAACTAGTTGATTATAAACTTGATCTTCACTTGGTTCATGATGAGTGGGACTTAGACTATACACATAGTTAGATATTTTATGGAAATATGATTTAGTTACATCGAATTACTTTTTCAATCCTTATGAGGAGTTTAAATAATGTTATGTTAGATAACATAGTATAACATTACCATCAATATGTTAGATTTAAGATAATATATTTTTCAAAAGTGGTATAAAAATTATTTATGAGTTACATATTCTAAACAAAAAATTTTCCCTTAGTTTAATAATTAATTAACGTCCCCAAATTTTATTTTATGTATTAATTTTAATAATGATGAACTATTTTACCTATTTATGTGAATGGAAATGCGATGATTATATATATTATCTATCAAATGGTATGGGTTTACTATACAAAACCTTGTAAGAATTCTCACATAACTGACACACTGTATAGAAAATAATATGAATTGTGTATACCTCATGAAAATACCAAGGAAAAAGAAACTTTATACCCATAATTTAATATGGAATCCTCTACCATCATTGAAAATATCCTCTCATAAAAATATTTTTTAGCATTGTATCTATACGATGAGAAATTTTTTTTTATCTAGTGCTTCCAGTATCAGAGTGTGTTTTAGGATAGGTATCATTTGGATAGAAATAATAAACAATGGTGTACTCTCATTAATAATACAAATAAATATGGGTAAATAAATATTATATAATTTGAGGGGTTAAAGAAATTTGTCATTATCAAGAACTATCCTCTAACTCTTCATATGAAAATAGAGAACAAATTCAGAAATATGGAACAAAAGGAGGAAGAATCTATTGGCACATATGAATAAAATGTCATGAGACTCATGTTGTATGAATTATATATATATATATATAACTCTTAATTAAATATTTAATTTTTATTTTTTGGCATAAAATTATTCCTTCAAAGAGAATTTTATATAATAGTCTTTGAGAGCTCTAAATAAATTTTATTATGTGTGTTAAAGGTAGAAATGAAAACTGGGGAGCTTAATTATTTTGGGTATAAGAAAAGGAAATTTTATTATAATGGAATATATGATGGTAAGACACATGGTGGGAAGACAATTAAACATCCTACATGACAAAAATATGTGTGGAAGAACAATATAAATGTTTTAAAAGAAACCAAAATATACATAAAAAGTAGAGGGATTGGCCACCAAGATTATTAGTATCAAAAACTGATGAAGAAGATTTTCAATACCATAAGAAGATAATAAAGTCCTAAAAAATTTACCACCCAAAATACAATTCATTGAAGTTAAAGATTTTGTAAATTTTTCAAATCAACACCCTAACCCTAGAGATGATCAAAATAATAAGCATTAGAAAGCTCCCAACCCAAGGGAACAAGGGACAACGTATTATACCACTATAATTGAGCAGTATCTCTATAATGTAGTTGTGAATGGTATATTCATTGTCTACTCCATTAATAAAAATACCATATTTGATTATGGTTCTTCACATTCAATTATATAAAAATTGTTTTCTAAGAATATTTATTCACCATCTCTAACATTAGATACTGAACTATCATAGAAAACACCAAGGATCATAATGATTTAATCTAATATTTGTAACTCTTATCTAATCAAGATATAAAGGGAGATTTTTCTTAAAAATCAAGTTCTTCCACTATTGGTTGAATTTAATTTATTTCTGGTTATGTATTTAATTTTTTTACATAGAGAACATATCCACTATTTGGATAAGGAGATCTTATTTTAGATCCCTATAATCAAATATCTATGCAAGTATGGTCGTGAGCTCCTTTTATAATAATGTTTTTTATATACGTCCTAACACCCATCAATGAGGTACTTATAGATAAAATTATTAAGTAATAAGTGAACATTGATGACATACCAATTGTATGAGAATATATTGATGGCTTTCCAAATGAACATCAATGTCTTTCTTCAGAGCATGAGATTGATTTTTTTATTGAGTTCATATCTAAATATATTCCTATATTAATTATTCTATAAAGAATGGGCCCTATGGGCATGAAAAATCAAAGAAACTATAGTGAACCCAGACTAACAAAATAATAAATTACATCATTTTGGTGTAATATTTATTACATTACACGAATATATTCCTAAGGATCATAATAGTTTAGTGTGTTTGGAAAAATGGGAACATAAATATTGGTCCATAAATGATTTATGGCATCCCCAACTATATTCGTCATAATAAGAACCATTATTATACCTATCATACATAACACATATCTTCATTACCTATAAAGGGTAAGTATAACAAAGGGTGATCTCAGATTCACAATAAGGATAAACATAAGAGATATATAATCACAACACGAACATACAAGTACGACAACATGAAATAAGTTTTAAAACCAATACCATGGAATCCATAGATCTTATATATGAGTAAAGTAATAATCATTGGCAGTTCATAATACATTATTAATAACACAATAAATGAAAATTATAAATAAGATAAAAAATATTTTGTGAGGATATAAATTCTTGGCAAACACATATGTATAGAATATCATTTCCATATTCATCAAGGATCATTATGAAGGCCATCAATGTAGACAAAGTCATTTACTGTACTGAGTTCACTCCTCATTCATGACATGTCAAAATGAACTAGGTTCGCTCTTCATTCCTAACTTATCATACTATATTGGGTTCACTCCCCATTTCATCCATGCATATCTCATGAGATATATAAATATTTACCCACATTATTGGATGGAGATATAGGTCCAACCCATCTCATTATGGAAACCATATATATATGGGCCACCGTATCTCATAAATTTATCATATCATAACCCATGAAATAAAATGGTTATCAGAAAAATTTCATCATATCATAACCTATAGAAAAGTGATAGGTTTTATATTCATTTTATCATTAAATAACTCATGAAAAGAATAATGTTTCTTAATACATCTCTAATGGTATAACATGTGGAAGATAAACGCGTTTTATAGGAAATTTACAATCAAAATATAACATATTACAAGAAAGAATATGGTTGAAATCCTTGTATTATATCTCTAGTAAGAGATATGTAGCACAAATGGGTTTCATTTTAGATAGATAATTATTTTCATCAATCGTATAAGAAATTTTTTGACAAAATATGTTTTCCTATTTGGAAAATAATTTTTAAAACATAATATAATTAAAGACATTTTTTTAAAATAAATTTTATATATTATAAAGTAATCATTGATGAAATTATTGGTCCTAACATACTAAAATTTTGATCATTTGATACACATTAAAATAAATACTCCTTTTAAATTTTACGTAAAATCAAAGGGAGCATTGTTTATATAATGACATGAATATTACATTAAACAAAATTGAAATGTAAAATATAGGTAAAAATATATTCAAAAAACCAAGGGAGTGCAATAGAAAAATATAAAACATTTTAAAAAACATGGTTTTAGAAGAAAATCTATTTTCTACTGAAGAAAGAAATACAGTCGAATTATATTAAAAGAATGTTCTTAGTAATTTTATTTAAAAATGAGTAAAAAATAGTACCATTACATTAATATATCATTAGTAAACATAGTAGAAGAAAATTCATGAGAATTATTGAGATATGAGTCATGAAATTTAAATATTGGAGACTTGATCATAAACAATCCTGATAAATAATGTGATTGTAACATAAAATCAATACCACTTTGGTATCCTTGAATCATAAATCCCATGAAAGAATAACATAAAATATCATGGGGATGAATTAATTGAATATATTACATTTTTAAAGGATTCATATACACCTCAGGAATGAATATAGGTTCCAAACAAAATGTACATGTCAAAGAATCTAATGTGAGAAAAAAAATACCTTACTACTTCTGTAACTTTTGGAACGTAATCACACTGAAATAAAAACAAAAATAGAAAAATCACTTATTATGAAATTAGTTGTATTAATTATATATAATTTTATAAGTTATTATATACACTTCAAAAAATAAATAAGTGATGAATATGAAATAGGTATCTCAAAAATAAAAGTGATTATAGATATCACATTCCCTTAAGTCTTGATTTTTTTCATACATGTTAGAATATATTGTATAATAAATAAAATCATATTACAAATATATTATATAACCCTATTCATATATAACATGACAATTATTATTTTCTTATAAACATTTATTAGAATTTTTTTAATAATACAATGTTAATTTCATATTTTGGGTAATAACAACTTTGTTTTTAATATACGTCTTACTTGGTTATATTTTTTAAATAAATTCAATATTGATTACATCATCTTAAAAATTATAACCATGATGTAAATATCATATATATTCCATATATATGTATTTATAATAATCATTAAATTATTTAAATAAGAAATGAAACACACCATTCTTGGAGAAGGTAGGTCATACGTACACATGAATGATGTTTTCATTTTCATATCATATTAGAAAAAATATTATAAATTATAATTATAGAATCATTTTTTCTAAAATATTTCAAATATTTTATTAAAATAATTTTTAATACATACCATTTATATCATGAAGTAATCAGAAACCTTTTTGAGGTGTTATTCTTTTGTATACATAGACGACATTATCGTATTCTAAAAAAATAGAAAACATGAAGGTATGATTGATATATAAATTTAAAAAACAATAATAATATCATTAATATATTAATTATCATATAAATATTATTTCCATCATTATTACCAAATATTAATGGTGGTAATGGAAAATTGAATGACATCATTTTTTGAGGCAGTAGTCCTCCATGCACATGAATAATTATTCTGTAACCCATTTGATGGATGTGTGTGTGGTTAAAGGTTTTAACCTTAATATAAAAAAATTTCAGTATTTATAAGGTATAAAGGTTATACTATAATCCTTATATAAATTAATTTATGTAGTTTTATGAAGAAATAAAACAAAAATTTTGTTGATGAATGTTACCACTTATTCTGGTATCCTCTAATGGTTTTCAATGGAAGCCATAGTTGAATTTATATCTCAAAAGGGCCTCCATGATTAGTGGATGCTATTTGGTAATTGATTTCCATAGGTATTTTATAAACCAATTATTTTTTAAGGTGAAAATATTGGTTGGAGTGAGTTTTGCATTTATATGGGAGATGAGTGTCACACTTGTAAGTTAACCACTAAGTAATCTTGTATTTACCTTGATCACTATTATTAATTTTCAAATATTTCCCTAATAACTATTGTATAAAATTAATCAAACCATATTATACATTACAATTATTCTTAATCCAAATTATTAATTCATATATCAAAATTATAATCATGGAAGTTGAAATAATTAATTTAAGATTAATCCCACAGAATTGATGAGAAAGGTGGTTTTTAAAGAGAAAAACATTAAAGGGTTACAAAGTTTTTATATTAAATTAAAATATAAAATTGAATAAAATGAGATAATTTGGATTAATATATTTATAGTTGATCTAATTATATTTTAAAAAAAAATTAATATAAATTAACATTATAACTAAATTATATGAAAAACATGTTTCAAACTACAACTAGGTATTTTTCAGTATTTATTAAAAAATCAAACATGGTTAAAAAAATAATAAAAATTCACCCTAAGCTAATTTTCGCATACTGAATTCAGAAATAAATTTTATTTTACAAAATTAATTTTCTAAAAGTGTCACAATTAAATTTTAATTTTTTTTAAAATTAAATATAAATCATTTCGTTGAGAAAATTTTATTTTTAAACATATAAAGACATCAAAAAAATTAATGATTTTATTATCGATATGTTTCTATCATGTAAAACTATTATAGTTAATATTTGATTATTATTTTTTTTTCTTTTCCATTTTTAATGGCTAGGTTATAATGATCTCATATAAAAAATATTAATAATTAATCATGTTTTTGATAAAACTCAATGTCTTGTGTCCCACAAGATAATCGAGTGTTGGGTGTAGTGTAAGATAATAAAAGTTTATATATAATTAAAGGTCGAATTTTTGTTGTGTGTAATCGAAACCATTTAATAAATATAATTTATCTAACAAAATTAATTCATAAAAACTCAAATTGATACATTGTAACACCATTAAAATTATATTATCCATCAAAATTCATTACTTTAATAAATAAATTGGGATACTTTGGCCTCATCATATCCCCAACATCCCATGTAGCTTTCTCAAACTAGTGGTTTCACCAGAAAAACATTGTCAAGGTTAGTGGAATTGTTTCTTATAACATTCTGAATATGATATTAAATCTCTTCTAGTTGTTCATCATAAGAATGATATTTCTCAATCGGTATGTCTTATGAAAACAATATTTGTGAAGATAAAGGTATGTACTTGCTCAATAGAGATACAAGGAACTCATCATGGACTTGGGGAGGTTTAGTGAATGTTATGTGTGATTAGATATGTTACAAATACAATCAGAAATTTTAAAGGGACAAATATACTTAGATATTAGTTTCCCTTTTCAAATCTAATAATTGTTTTCCATGGAGGAATTATCAGAAACACCTTGTCATAAACATTAAATTCGAGATTACCTCTATGATTTTCAAGATAAGTTTCTACAAACTATGATCTTCTTTGATGTTGTGTTTAATGGATTTAGCATTTTTTTCAGCCATCTCAAGCCCCAATATATTTCATTATCCAACTTCATTCTAGCATATTAGAGCTCTACATTTCATTCAAAATAGGGATTCATAAGGAGCCATCTGTACTATTGATTGAAAAATATTGTTGTTAGAAAACTCAACTAGAGTAAGGTGTTGATCTCAACCACCTTTAAATTTGGAAGAGTATAAACTCAATGTATCCTCTAGGGTTTGAGTTATTATTTTATACTTTCCACATGACTATGGATAATACAAAATTTTGAAACGTACCACCATATAAAGACATTAATTAAGAATTCATAAAAATGTTGAGGTGAACCTATGATACAGATTAGATACCATGGAGTGTTGTAATCCGTGAAAACTTATCAATTTTTCAGTTTATATTATTAAAATCTGATCCAAATAGAAGTCTTCTAATGTAGTGATAAAGTGTGTTATATTATTTAGGATATCAACATCAACTCATATATAATTATACCCTTTAGATGTTGTTGGTAGTCCAAAAACAAAATCAAAGGTGATGTTTTACTATTTCTATTCTGACATGTGTAATGGATTCCACATCCCTCTATGATTTTCTCTTTCTTCCATAACTTACTAACATACCAAGAAATGAGATACAAGATTTGATATATATCTCTTAATGTCATACCACTATAATTATTCTTTCAAATTTCTATAGATATTCTTACTTCTATGATGAATAAATAATAAAGAACATTAAGCTTCCTCGTGATTTTATTTTCGTCAAATGCAATATGAATGGAACACATAAATAGTTCATAAACCTTATCAACAAATAATGATCAAGGTTAAGGTCATATGAATTTATAAAAAAATTTACAGCTCTACAACTTCCTTCTACACCTCTTTTGTATTCCCATGGATAGATGGTTCAATATTCAATTAAGAAATTTGACATTTTCCCGTTCATTAAGTATTTCTAGGTACATCCTTTAAAAACCTTAAATATTGGATTTTTTTCAATCCTCATCATGAATATTCTATCATTATCCTTTTGAATCGAAGCATCGACCATTTTTTTGATTTCCCATAGATGAAATGTATCAAGCAGTCATAATAATTAATCATACCAAAATAGATTCTTTATAGTATACTCAACTCTTTCTGGGTAAATATATATTTCAAAATTATATTATATATATATCACAATTTTTCTGAAAAACATAATGCCTCGGAATCTTTAATGAAAAATATACTAGAGCTAACTCAAAATCATCAGATGGTTAATTTTTATCATGATTCTTTAGTTTTCATGAGGAATAATCTTTAAACATGTCATTATAAAAAATAACACATCCCAATCCCTTCTTGGATTCATTAATATAAATTACACACCCTTTTTTACTATAGGATAATGTAACCACATGTGTTCTAACTAATATTCACTTTAATTCCTTAAAATTGTCATCTCATTCATCTATCTAGAGAAACATGTACCCTTTTGAGCTAACTATGTCAGAGGATTAAATTTTCATCATATATTCTCCACAAACCATTGATATTCTCCATCAAAATAAGTAATGCCACAAATCTCAGTCACCATGGTTCATCTAGTTCAATATTAAATAACATATATCATTTATTGATCAACTTATGTACCCTTTCTTGATATTATATGACACAAAAAATAAACCCATTTTCCTGCCAAAATTCACACATTATAAATTTTTCATATAGTTTCTCATTCCTGAGGGTATTTTGTACAATTCTCAAGAGATCATCCTTCCCTTCCTTATTTTTTTAATTAATAATAATATCATTTATAAGGACTACCAAAAACTGATAAATGTAATCTATAACAACTCTATTCATTGAATCCATAAATATATTGGGAGAATTAATAAGATCGAATGTAATATAAACATATTCAATGTTTCTATAACTTTTATGGAATGAAATATTAGTTATATCCTCCTTATTAACACACAACTGATGATATCTAAAATAAAGATATATCTTGGAAATGTATTGATCTCTACTAAGTTGATTAAAAAATTCATCAATATAGAGAAGATGATACATTTTCATGATTTTTATCTTGTTCAACCATTACTGATCATAGAAGAGACTCCAATATCCATATTTTATTTAAAAAAAAGTATCTCCCCAAGGAAGAATAAGTAGCGGAATTAATCCCTTTCTTTTTTTACCCTATAGTATCTTATTTAATTACTATAACATAATTGAGACCATTTTATAAGAAGTATTTGAAATTAATGTATAATTAATTATGAGTTCTATTAATAACTGAACTACATGTCTTTGTGGAAATATATTTTATTAATCTATAAATAAATAAATAATCATGTATGATAGTTATATCATTAATTTTGAGTTTCTACCCAACCATATGAGATAAACACTCCATGTGAATAGGAATTTAGACCCATATAATGGATGTAATAACGATCACAATCTCAGAACTATCGTTACTTTTATTAATTATCATATTTTGGTTTTGAATATCATATATGACTTCCATTCCTTGATAACTTATTTGGTATATATTTTGAAAAATCCATTCGTTGAACAATATGATCTGAAATTCATCCAGAGGAAGAGTAAATTTTTGTTAGGAATCACATTCCCACCAACGTCAACTAGAGAGAAATCATATAATTGGGATTTCATTATCTTGAAATTGTGATTTTTTACTGATAATTTTATATATAATCATTTGGTTGGAATCTTGATTTCGTTAACAAATTCTCTAGATATGAACAAATGGGTAGATCTAGAGTGAAATATGAAATTATTAATTCTAGAGTGGAAGGTAATTGTACCTTTCACCAAATCATTATCTCACACCTTGTCAAAAAACATTATCACATGATATTTCATATTTTCGCTCATATTATGAATATTTTGAAATTGATCATAATCATTAAACCTTTGTTTTGGTAAATCGTTGGAATAATGCTAATTATCCTTATACATGAAGCACTAAAGTGGGTAGGATTATTTTTTCAATCATTATCTATATTCATAATGCAAGATAACTTCTTACTATCACTCTAGTAATCCATTTCATAATGAAATTATCTTGCATACATAAAAACTTACTATTCTCCTTAAACAAAATCCCTTCATGCTTTATTCCAATCATTAAGAATAATTTAAAGATCATCTTCTCTATCTATAGTTCTTAGATTTTCCTTTGAACTACATCTTCCTTTTCTTATCCAAACCATGAAATTGATACATAAATCAAAACTTTATTTCTACTTTAATAGCACAATACACAATCTCTTAAAATTTACTGAAGTACCTCATGGGTAATTGACTTAAGACACCTTGTTTTAATTCATAAATGAATCAATAAACCTTGATTTTAGTATATATGATAATACCACAAGTTTAACTTTCAAGTGTTGTAATATTTTCTTTATAGGTACCAATAGATTCATCAAAAAGTTTCTTTAACTCAAGGAAATCCTTCTCCATATTCATTAAATTAGAATGAAGAAAAAACTTATTAAAAGATATGTTCATGAAATCATCCCAATCCATAGATTGAATTTCATCATATTACCTTATATTCTTGATAAGATTCCACCATCTATCTATTACACCTTCCAAAAAATATATAGGTAAAATTACATTTTCCTATTCTGAACACAATAGAATAGAGAAATTTATTTTGTGGTATAGATCTATTATTTAGAAACCATTGGATCAACAGATCCACTGTTTGAAAGTGGATGCTTCTTTATGAAGTAATCAACAGAACATTGATCCATCCTTTTCTCATTTTTATTTTCATAATCATTCATATCAAGAGAATTTTTTTTGATAATAGAAAAATTAATTTTATATCCACCTACAATAACATTTGGATTCCCCAGAGGAAAATAATTTCATTTTATATCACACTGATCATTAACATGGTTCCTTCATGTTCCATCCATTGACTAAAACCAAAAATCATAGGGTAAAAAACAATAATCATTATAGTAACCTCATAGTAATGATAAATAACTTATATGATGATTAAATAATGACAGATTGTTTAATATATAATGCATTAGGTTTATCCTATGTCATTTATAGTCCATATATATTTAAACCCTTCTTGCTTTTTCATTAATAGTTTTTGGGCTTCTGAAGTATATCCCCTGGGAGTGTCAAACTCGGTGTGTAACAAGGATAATTTTCATATACTAGTTCCCCATAGTGACTAGATCAATATGGTGCTTTTAGGGTTGTTAACCCTTTTTCATCTATTCTAGATCCACATCCACTTTTTGTATTTATACAGGGGATCTAATTTCATGGAAACTGCTAAGTCTATCTTTTAAAAAAATTAAAGGAAAATTTTCTATACATTACTGTATCCTTGTACTTATCCATAGAAATGTCCTTAGAGATCTCACTAAGGTTTTATCATTCCAAATTATAATGGTTAACTAACCCTATCCTTTTTTACTATCTAAAGACACCCATTCATAACATACATATAAATTACATCATTTTTCTATAATATTTATTATATTTCATGAGCACATGCATGAGGACTATAATATCATATTATCTTAGGAATCATGGAAACAAAAACACTGGTCCATAAGTTTTCTATGCCATCGGCCACTATTTTTATTACAACTACCACCCTTATAAGACATATCATTCATGACACATATCTTAATAACACACAGAAAGGAAACATAGGAAAGGGTAATATCAAATGCGTAGTAAGGATAAAAAACGGTGATTCAAAAGCATAACATGAAGATAATGGTGTGATAACATGAGAATATACTTTTAAAACCATACCATGTGTGTCAAGGATCATATATATGAGTAAAGGAATAAATATTAGTAGTTAATAAGACATGATTCATAAGATAATCAAATGATATGAGCCAAATGAACAAACCATTATCATAATTCATGGAATTTGTCGCATACACATAATCATAGAAGATTATTTATATATTAGAAAAGTATCATTTCCAATGACTTCAAAAAATTCAAACTATTCTATTGTGCCAAGTTTACTCCTCTCTCCCACCAGGTCATACAATACGGGGTGCACTCCTTATCCATCTTTATATTTTAATACTAGGGTCATCCCTGTTTACATCCATTTCAATCTCATTATATCTATATATATATATCTTTACCCAATCCATTGTAGGTATGTAATGGTCTCACCCATATCATATTAAAAAACCATGTTTATATACCCCACAAGATTATAAAAATTCATCCTATCTCAAACCATTAAAATAAAATCGTATCATAAAAATTTCATTATATCATGACTTATGGAAAATTTATATGTTTCATAGTCATTTCATCAAAGAATAACAAGTTAAATGAAGGATTTTTCTAAAGCATTTTCTCATGGGCTGACCCATAGAATAGAAATGGGATTCATTAAAATTGTGAAATAAATCCTAAACCATTAATATTAGTAATATTAATGGTATCCTTAAATCATATCTCCAAAAATTAATAGGTAACATCAACATGATTAATATTAGATAGAGAATGATTTCGATCAGTCATTTTAATTGTTTTTTTCATAAAAATATCCATTCTTATTTGAAAAAAACATTCTAAAAGATTAAATTTTTTGAATACCTTTTTCATTTAATATGATATTAATAAATAATAAATTATTCTTTTAGTCAATGATTTTTCCTCATGTTCGAGAAAATATTATGTCGTACATGTTAAAAGTAACCTTCATTTCACATTTTTGGTAAATGATACATGGTAATTGTTTGTAAAATGAAATTAATATTTATTTAAAAATATTTTTTCAACAGTAATACATAGATAAAAAACGTTCATAAAAATCTTGATAGAGTAATAAAATATTTTTTTAAACATTTTAGAAAGCATTATTCATGAAGAAAACAATTTTTTGACAGAAAATAGAAATAATTTCCAATTATGTTAAAAGAATTTTCAAAACAAATTTATGTACCATAGGGTAGGAAAATTGTACATTTATATTAAGATCTTATGAATAAATAAAGTATAATATAATTCATCAGAATTATTGATATGGGGATCATGGTATTTCAAAATTGGTTACATGGTCATGAACAATCCTGATAAACGATGAGATTGTAACATAAAATCATTACCACTATAGTAACCATAAATCATAAACACCATGATATAATAACATAAAATTAAACAAAAAAATCATGACATTGAATATGTTAATTATATTAAATGTAAAATGATATTATGTAAACCTCATGAATAAATATAGGTTTATAACATAACTTACATTTCATTAATGTAAAATTTGGACAAAATACATACTTCTTGAGTTACTTTGGGATCATAATACCAAAGAAATAATTTAATAAATAGAAACATTAATTATCATTAAATGAGTGGGATTGATTATATATCAAGTCATAGGGAATTATATACCCCAAAAAAAGTAAATAATCTTTGAATATTGAATAACTCTCTCAGAAATAAATGTGGGACTAGAAATCCTATTAATTAAGTCTAAACTTTTGTCGTAGTCATTCAAATTAATGTATAATAAATAAATGTTTATTATACATATATTAAATAACCATATTTATATATATCACTCAATATATGGCGTTATTTTTCCTTATATTACCTATTTATCAAAAACACCATGTTAATGTCACGTTTTAGTTAATAATATCTTTGTTTTTTGTATATGTTTTGATTTGTTATATTTTTTTCTCTTATGTGAATCATGATTTAATAATATTCAGAATGATAACATGATATATATATATAAATATATATATATTTCATCTATATTCATTATATATGTTTTTGTAATAATCTATAAATGGTATAAATGAGAACTAAAATACATCGTTCATGATAATGGTAGGTCATAAGTACACATTAACATTATTTTATTTTTTATTTTTTATTGAATGAAATAAAATTATATGATATATTATCATTACATAATAATTTATTCCATTTATATAAAATAATTTAATTAAATTCCTTCTTTATAAATTGAGTGTATAGCATGTACAAATTGCATCGCTTCATTAGTTGATTGTCTGGCATAAAGATGACTGATGTTATCGTATTCCCACAAAATATAAAGAATGAATATATGAATGAAATAAAAATTATGAAGGAATAATAATATCATTTATATCATATGTATACTGTATTTATATTCATTTCTATCATTATTCCGAACCATGAGAGTTGTTAATAGAAAAATGAATGACTTCGGCTTTTGAGGTGGCACTCTGTTGTACACTCTAATGATTATTGTATAAACCATTTTATAGAATTTTGTGTTGTTTTATGTATTACCCATAACAAAAAAATATAAATATATTGATGATAATGATTTTATTAAATAATCACTATATAGAAATAGTTTAAGTGGATTTAGGATGAAATAAAACAAAAAAAATCATTGATGAACATTACCACTTTTCCAATAATCCTCCTCCAGTTTGCACTAAAAGCATTCAATGGTTGGATTTATGTCCAAAATATGGATTCAAGGATTAGTGGAGTGATTTTGGGAATTTATTTGTTTAGTTAATCACCTAACCAATTAGTTTTTAATGTGTGAAGATATGTGGTTATAGAGTTCCACGTTATAAGAGATGTGAGTGGCATGATTCTATTTATTTCAATAGTGAATTCTACCCACATTTTTTTCATTTCACTAGGACCAAAAAATAGTAAATTATTGACCATATAATGGTTAATTTTTAAATATTTCTATCCAATGGATATGAAAAAATTTTGATATTTTATATATCTTATATTCTAATTTTACCCACTAACTTATCTTGTTTTTACTATAATTCTTATAATTAATTTTAATTTCATTCATTATTCACTTTGGTAAAATTTTAATTTTAACTTATTATAAATTATAAATTATTTAAATTCCAAATATAGAATCCATTTTTTTCAAATTCTAGTAACATGATAAAGAGAAATTAACTTAAGATTAATCCTTCATACGTGACGAGAAAATGGGGTTTTAAAGTGAAAATGGTCAAAAAAATCAAGGTTCTTATATTCAATTTAATTATAAAATTGATTATAATGAAATAAATTGTATTAAAAAATTTCTAATTTAACTAATTAAAATTAAAAAAATTTAAAAATAAATTTCCTTTTTTTCAGATTAAACTATTTGTAAAATAAGTTTTCAATTAAAACGTAGAATTTTTTACTACTTATTAAAAATTATACATTTTTAGAATAATCCAAAATATTCACCTAATGAAACTTTTGACATTATGAATTCAACATTGTAGTTTATTTTATCAATTTTTAAAAAGTGTTAAAATTAGTATTTTTATTATTTAAACATAACGAAAAAACAGTTCTTTGAGAAAATAGTATCTACAAATGTATAATGACATTAATGAAAATTATATATTTTATTATAAATATATTTTTTTTATAAAAAACCATAGTAGTTAGTATTTAAACTTTACGTATTAATATTCATTTTTATAAGTCTAATGGATAGGTTATAATGGACATTTTTGAATAATATTAATAATATATCATGGGTTTGTTAAAAATAAATTCATGTGTAACGCAAGATAACCGAATATTTCATGCAGTGAAAGATAACTCCAGGTGTTGTGTATTTAAAACATTACTTGTTGTCTATTTTAACATAATTAATCAAGGAAATTTACTTTATTCATAAAAAAGTTTATTCATAAAAACATGGGGTGTTATAAAAAAATATAAAAGAGAATATACACAAGGGTTTTATACACCTTATTGCTTCGCCATGGGACTAAATAGTCCTCTATTTCAAAAAATACGATAAATAAATTCATATTATTATTGATTATCATGGTCTTAATAAAATTAGGATAAAAAAGGTATCATATGACCTGTATTGATGATCTATTTTAGCAACTCAAATAATATCATTACTTATCAAAATGTAATTTTCAATATATATATTATCAGTTAATGTTTATGATGGTGGATATTTCCAGGGAACCTTTTCGTATGTGGTACAAAAACTATATATAAGATTCCTAATATATAATATGGTACGTTCTTGTTAAAATTTCCCACTAAATCCCTTTAAATTAGTTAATCAAATTATTCCATGGTTTATGAAGAGTTTCAAGGGTGTCCTTGGAGTTCGGGACATGATGAATGTGAAAATGGGCCATCCAGTTATTTTTTAATGGTTAGTGCATGGTTAGCAATAAATATGCGCCCTAACTATGCATAACTAGTGGAGGGGTGAATGGTCTCTGAAACCATAAAGGGGGAGAAAGACCAGGTGGTCTTGGACAAAACCATTCTGTATTGTCACCCCACGGTTTTTGAAACCCTACAGGATACCTAGGAAACAATGTGACATGGTCCCCTCTTGGATGAGGGTGGTGCATGGTTAGCACATGGTTTGTCCAACCATGTGTTTTCTAATTAAAGATGGTGAAGTTGACCATTTTACCCTCTTTATTTATTTTTTAACACCAGAATTTCCTCCCCATTCCTCTTATAGTAGAAAATGGTAATGCAACCTTCCCCCAAAATATACCATTGACCAATATCCCTTGTTTCTAAGTTTATTATAGAATCATTGGGTGCATATCAAATCTCCATGAGGTTCTAACACTCCTGTTCTGTCCATTTTCCAAATAATGGATTTTGGAATTGTTTTTCTTATTCCTAAACTCTAAAAACCTCTTTTCTAGTGGATTCTAGGTTAGGGATTAAGATATGTTCTATTTCCAAATCAAAGGTTATGGTTAAGTGATCATTTATAAATGGAATCAAGGTTAGTGGTCTACATGTTATATCTCATTGTTGTGGTGTAAAATTTATCTCTATGTGGTTTTTCACATGTGTTGTTGTGATTTCAATTTTGATTTCCATTATAGAATTGATAAATTGATTGGTTAGATAATTAATTGAACCCATCATAATCCATGTGGGATGCATTGAGGTTTATTATATTCGGTTATGTTCCAGCCATAGGGTTAGACACTTTCATCAACAATGAATTGAAATTTTAAGTATGTAATTTAATTTTTATGAGATAGATTCAATTATAATTATGTTGATAAGTTAACGTGAGTTAATGAGTAGAACTAATGATACATGTGGCGAGTGGTTGACTTGGAATAAGGGGGTTTATGTCATATTTTGAATTTGTTAAATGAATTGAGGTTTGTGAATGGTGATTGTGTTAAATGGGTTAAATAACATAAATGGTAAATTTTTAAATGTGTTAAGGCCTATTAATGGTATATGTGATGAATATACTATGTTTATTAATGGGAATTTATATAATAAAGTATGGTTTGATAATGGTATATGTGATATGTGGTAAGAGAAGAATGTAAAACTACATAAGTGGTGTGTGGGGTACTTGAATTGAATATCTATGTGCATGGTTCATGTTAGACTAAGGCTCTAAGACCCACCCATATAAAGAATTGGTTATAGGAGTTATATTGAGTCTCTATGACCCTAATGAAAGCATTTTATGTCAATACCTAGACTAAGGCTCTATAGTAAATGATATTTATTTTTCGGTGTAATTCATTCCCTATTGATGTTGGGAACTTCAATCTTTTCCCTTATGCATAGTTTGTATAACCATCATAGGTAGAAGTGTCTAAGGGAAATTTATAACCAATCGAATAAATTATAAAAGTTTCCAAAGTGAACATTTTTAACTAATGGAACCTGGTTTATCTTATGATAACTTTTTATTCATTAAGTACATTCATAAATTATTTGTTTACACAATATAGTTTGTAGACACTGTTGTTCATTCCCTACTGTGTTTTACTCACTCCCTTTTAAGTCCACCATTGGTTAAACAAGATGAATTCATATTTTCATGTCATTACAATAGTGAGAACCCTATGCTAGATGGTTTATTTGAGTGTGGGATGTTCATGGACGATGGACGTAAACATGGAGTAAGTACCCATTTGGTGGATTTATCATATTTTATTTATTTTATTATTTCCATACACATATAATTTAATGGAATGAAAAGAATATTTTCCATTTAGTTGTGTCTGTGTACCCAATTTTTGTAAATGAATTTGTGATTCATGTTTATGGTCTATTATTTCCATATTTCAAATTTTATCTATTGTGGATAACTCTAATAAAGGGTTTATAATCTTACCACATGTTATATTCATGCCATTCTACTAGACATTAGACTCTATAGAATAAAGAGGATTTCTTGACGTCATGTGGTGATCTGGCATATGGCACTATACATAGTGCCTATTAGATCAGGGGCATTACAATGTGGTATTACATTGGTTTTTCTTTTTAGTTGACTTGTTGTTTGGGAATGGTAGATGGGAGACTGCGATGTGTTGGGAATTCTAAATGACCTCATTCATTGACTTAGATTGCCCATGTATGAGGTAAAACTCATGTTCCCTTGGTGTTATTGTTTTTCTTGATGTTTTTTTGTCATATATGGATGAAATTTATCCATGGGTGATGCACATATTGCGTGATGTGACTATTTTATGGAATTTTTATCATGGATGACATGGAACAAGTTCTCTATATGTGAATCAATAAATTATCCTAGGGATATATATGGCATATATCATGGTTTTCACAAATTTGGATGATATACTAGGTGTGAGGAATTGAGATCACTTCATTTATGTTGAATTATGAAAGAAGTGGTGATTAATTATGATTGTGAAAACAATTAAATGGGAATAATAAAAAATAATTCTTAAAGAATATTTATGAATAATGAATTATAAATGGGTTAAAATTTGTTTATGATGTTTTGAATATAATAAAGGTTCCAAAATGAGAAAAAATTAGGTTTTGAGATTGAATTGTTTAAAAAGGAAGTTTGTTAAATAGATTCTATCTATGTGATTTGGTTTATCCCATGTTGATCGTGAACTATGAAAATGATTGATGAGGGTAGTGTTACATATTTTACTATGTATATTGAGATATTTTATGTGAAATTGGATGTTTATAGCTAGTAGAGAGCCTTCTTTGTAAAAACTATGGAAGATTTACATTTTTTTCTGATGTTTTCATGTAATTTAGATAGATGAAAACAAGAATATGTGTACTTGTTGGAAAGAAAGTGGATATCACCAAGTATTCTCCTCAAATAGTGGAGAAAGAAAAATTGTTAATCTATGGTAAATAATGGTAGAATCGGTTTCATAAGATCTTTTATAATTTCATGTCAACAATGAAATGGTACCTCGTGTGGGTTGTGTCGAGTTTTTTTGATATTCTTAAAGATTATCAGTTATCGATCCCTCTGAGATATTTTGGAGAGGGTGGAACTAAGGTAGTTGATTTCTGGATAATTTCCATCTAGATGATTCTGGATGACATAAAGACTCCTCCTGAAAAGAGAGTCATGTTGGAATATTATAGTTTGGGTGGACCAGAAAAGTGATGGTGGGATATTTTTGTTTATAATTAAAATGAAGAGGTTATTTAATGGAAAAAAATTTCAATAAATTTTTCTTCAACATTTCTCTCAGGAGACCATGGGAAGTAGAGGCCTAAATAATTAATGAGGATTACCAGCGGTACAATGATAATAATGGATTATTTTGGCCACTTAACTGAATTGAAACTCATTATTACATAATTTTCATGGGATGAAGCAGCTATGGTAATAGGTTTTCAGTAAGTAATTTTACATGACATCATGTCCCCGATTAATATATTTCATATAAAAAGGTTTGCTAAAGTGGTGGATTTGTCCCTTATTTCTAAAGACAAACTTAAAGAGGAATATGGTGGTATAAATGTGTTTATAGTTGGGAAATAAAGTGGTGTAAAATATTATTTTTAAAAGGTCCATTTAGAGTGTCTTTACCTGGGAGGTTGTTGATAGTGAACAAAAATAAGTTCTTTGAACTCCTAGAGTGGGGACCTGGTGTTTTTGTATCAGTTTTGTTGGTTAGAAAACATGCATGGTCAGTTTCTCTGACCACTAATTGAGAAGTAAGTGTATTGTGAGATGGGTCATGTATCGAGGTTCTTTAGGAATTCTTGATATATGTAAAATGATGAAGAATCACGGTTCATGCATAGTTTTGATAAGGGATAAGCTACCACAAACCTGAAAGGATGTTGGAGTTCAATTGGTCAAACAGATCGGGTTGGTACAAAAGGTACAACATGAAAATGGTCTCCTTAATAGTAGGGTGATGAAGTTACAAGGACTCATACTAGATCCCCGAGTAGAGGGACATGTCATCATCATGTTGTTCAGCAGATACTTGAAGGTAGAGCACCTGGACCATTAACAATTAGAGGTTAAACTCTTATGCGTTCCACACATCCAAATAATTCATTTGAAACAAGTGTCTCATAATATTTTCTATCTTTTTATTTTCTAAATTTTGTGGGTCTCTCAATGGAACATATGTCTAGATTTTGGTAGATCTATTCACCATTACAAATACGAGCAGAAAATATCATAAATATAAGGATTGTTCCCTTATGGTTGGGGAGTACCATTTACTGTCAGAATTATTTATGCTTAAAATGTCATGTTTTAATAAAATATATAGGATGAACTAGATGGTCTTATATTTCACTCAATTTGACTATTTCCACCACATGGTAATGTCCATATCCCTTGAGGATGATTCTTATGTTCATCGTGGGGAATGGGATAACAATACCAGTCATGAAGGGCTGATTTTTTGAGCTACTGGGTGAGCTTACAACCCAGGTGTCATGTATTTTAATTGTTTATGGGAGTGTAAGGAAAGGATTAATTAATCTTATGTTTTATCAGTTCAAGTATTTGTTTCCTGAGGACTTCTCAGGGATTATACCCAAGAGAGAGGTTGATTTCACAACTGAGTTTCTTCTTGGAGTGGATCTTGTTTCTATTTAACCATATAAAATAACACTAGAAGAGTTAATAAAGATAAAACTCAGTTGAAATAATTGTAAAGTAAATGGTTTATTTGTTTGAGTACATCACCTTTAGGAAATCTAGTTTTTTTGTAATAAGTCTTGGGGGATATTGTGGTTATGTGTCAATTATCAAAAATTAAATTCAACCATCGTAAAGAACCAGTACCCTTTTCTGCGAATTCATGAATTTTTAACCTATTGGGAATTGATTCTTTGTACTCCAAAATTGAATATAGATCATGGTATCATCAACTAAGGTTAATATCTTATGATATACTATAGTCTTCTTTTAAGATCAGATATGGTTTATATGTTGTTTTGGTGATGTCATTCGAGTTGACCAACACACCAATGGTGTTTATGGCTATAATGAACCAAATATTTCACTAGTACCTAGATTGGTTTTCATAATTCATTATGGAAGATATCATGGAATACTAAAATACTCATGAGAATCATTCCAAAATTCCTAACATCGTCCTGAGTGCACAAACATAGAATAGGTTATATGCCAAGTTATCTATGTTTCATCTCTTGATTGATAGGGTATATTTCTTATGTCAAATAATCTCTAATGAAGGTGTTTCATTAGAACTAAATAATGTTTAAGAAGTTGTATCTTGGGATAATCTCAATAATGTTTTTGATATCTGAATCTTTTTGGGTTTTGGAGGCCATTATCAATATATCATCATAGACTTTCTTATTTGGTATCACCACTTTTAGGCTTGACCAATATGGGTATTAATATTGAATGGTCTAGGTAATGTGGGAATTTTTTCCATGAGTTAAATAATTACTTGACATCTGCCATAATATTGATACTAATTTATATGATTAAGGACTATACCATGTTTTTATACTTGTAGTGTTGTTATTGGCTTAGTGTTAATGTAGGATGATTGGATTGTGGCATATGGGTCATGCTAGTTGATTCATCATGAACTAAATTACCTTACACATGATATTCAGTTGGTCTTGTTTGTGTATGATTAAATGTATTGATGGAATTACTTGTTGGATGAAAGGATTATTATGTATACTGATTTTAAATTCCTTATGTAAATATCATACCTATGTGATTTGAATCTTTTTTAGTGAAAATGGGTTGAGTAAAAGGCGTCCTTTTATTTTTAGCTGGTCTACATGATGAGAAAGTGAAATAGTGTTGTATATGGTGTGAGTAGAATGAATCAAAATCAGGTGATTCAACAATATATTTCTAAGTGTATGATGATGATGTTCTTCACTAAGATGCATCTATATGTTCATGGTAGATAATGGTAGATAACCCTTGAATTTGTGGAAGTTTATTCTATATTTCTGATCTGGATTAGGAATAGGTAGCATGAGAGTCGAGAATTTTTATCCACTAGGTAAGGTCTTAAAGGTGGCGAGTCACATGCTTTATTTCACTATTAATTAGTATGATATCATTTATTATTCCCGTCATGTTGACAGTCCTACTTGTATGTTGGAAGAGTTGATTCATGGGTTTCATGATTAAATGTATGTGGTGATCTTGGTATAACTAAAATGTATCATGATATTCATATATGGTATTTCTGTCTATGAATGAAGAAAGAGCTTTCATGTTTCATGACATGTTATTACACCATTCAGGTGGTTAATGTTGAGCATCAACATCGAGGGGGTTTTTTACAATCATTTCCTATTATTTAATGGGAGTGGGATAATGTCACGATGTATTTCATGGTAATTCATTTGAGTATTACTCAAATAAATTGTGGGATATATGTTTTTTTGGATCATTTGACCATGGTGGCGTGTTTTTTCTCCAATATAAGATTCTGTCACTGTGGACCAGTTGGTTGATATATATTTTTAGAAGATATTCTTATTACATAGGGTTTCATGGACTGCGGTTTCAAATCATGGTATTTTTTCACTTCTCACTTATTTCAAGGGTCATTAAAGGTTCTTGGAAGATATTAATTTTTTATTAAGTCTTTATACCTAGAGACATACAGAAATTCATATTATAATATTCATGTTCTAGCAGACAACTTGATTAAATCATTTCCCGGCTTTAGTATATCTTAGGACAATCACTTGGTTCTTATTGAGATCTCTTATAAAAACATTTACGAAGAAACTATTCTGCTTTTCCCAAATTAGTCACTCTATTTTAGGCCCTATATATATCTTTTCTGTTTGATGGAGGCTAGGGAATCAGAGTTTTTTGGGATGAGTTTTGTGTATGAGACATCAGAGAAGGATTATTTGATTCAAAAATGTATGGCTATTGCATAGAGTTGGTAGAAGTCATATGATGATCAACGTCATCAACCACTTGAGTTTAAAGTGGTTGATCATGTGTTCCTTCAAGTGTCTCCAAGGTTGGGTCATCAATAGATTCCAAAACTACGTTAGTTGGATCCCTTGTATGTGGGACCATTTGAGAATGTGGGTAGGATCAGACGGGTGGAAACCAATTATCTATTCCACTGCAGTATACTAACTTGCATGATGTTTTGTAATGTGTCACAGATTCATTACTGTCACACTATCCCATCTCATGTAATATATGTTTATTAAGTAACTCTTGAGGATAATTCATCCATTAAATATCATCCAGTTTGAATTGTGGATTGTAGTTAGAATTTTTTCTGAGGTAATACTACGTATATGGTTTTAGTGTTATGGAATCATGAAAACATTAAGGAAGTGACTTGGGAGAGAGACACTATTATACAAACCATATCGCCTATGATCTTTACCTTGGAAGCATACTGATTCATAGAACGATGGTTCGAGGATAAGATTTTATAAGACATGGAGATTTAATATCCTCAAAACTGTAATGATGTATGTTATTGTTTTTTTAATCCAACTAAATTGGTTAATTAAATATTATTGGGTTTATAAGAATGATTGGAGATATACCTGGGGTTTGGTATAAGAAAAAAGGTAAAATGCGTTATCCAATGCATGTTTAATTGTTAGCTCATGGTAAGTAGAAATTCTCATGCCTAAACATGATTCTATAGATGATGGGTGCATGATTAGTGAAACTATGCTAGGGGTAGAGAAACCATATGGGCCTAGACAAATCCATCCCACCTAGTTACTGCCTTGATTTTCAAACCATGTGGCTCCCCAAGAAACTAGGAGAACTAGTCCCCTACTTGGATAGAGGGTAGAATACGATTAGAGCTTGGTGTGTGGATTAAATCTCAGAGTTTTTCAAAACATCATATTCTATCCTTTTTCACAATTAGATCATATAAAATTGTTATTCTTCTTTAGAAGCACTAAAATCCTTATTTTCTAGAAAATTACACGTTTAATATTCAAAAGAGGATTGTTTCTAAATAAAAGTCTATTTTGAAGTTATTTTTTTATTTTAATTGATGTCTGTTTCCCAGAATTTATATACTAGAGTCTTGTTTTCAAAGAGATGTGCATTTGGTTATATGCTTTTTTCGAAATGAATTCTAGTAGAAATGATAGAATTATTTTAATGATGAATTTAACACCTCAAGATATTCATGGGATGCATTGAGGTTTATTAGACTAGGTTAAGGGCCACCCCTAGGGTGAGCCAAATTCTTCAATATGGAATTGAAATGATAAGTGAAAAATTGAATTGTTATGAAAAATACTCTATAATAATTATGTTGATATGTTGACATGAGTAATGAATTAGGACTAATGATACTTGTTTCTTGTGGTTTACATTGAATAAGGGGGTCTATGGAATAATGTGAATGAGTTAAATGAATTTTGGGTTGTTATTGGTAAATGTGTTAAATGGGTTAGAGAATTTAAATGTTTAATGCGTTAAATGGGTTAAGGCATGTAAATGGTATATTTATTGAATGATATACTATTATTAGTGGTGAATTTTTTAAATGAGTTATGGTTTGATAATGATATATATATTACATGGTTTTCTATTCACATACACAAGTCTTAATGGTATATGGGGTATTGGACTTGAGGATCTATGCCCATAGGTCGGGTTTGACTATGGTTCTAATCCCCACCCCTATAATGCATGGGTTAGGAAGTCGTACAGAGGCTCTCTACCCTAACGAGTGGATGTGATTTGAAGGCCTGTAATAAGGCTATGAGTTGTGTTCTATGTACTATTTGTTTCATGTATTACTGAGTAAGATAGGTAACTTGACACTTTTCCATTATGCATGGATTGCATGATAATCATAGGATGAAGTGTTTGATAAAAATGGATAATGCATAGAAAAAATGATGAAATATAATAAAGTTAATCTTGATAACTAATGTAACCCACTTTATATTTTTTTATCTTGTAATACATTATGTACCTGCATACATTATATATTTAGACTAGATATTTTGTAGGAATCTTTGGTGGTGGCCAACTAAGGTTTACTCACACCCCTCTTGGGCCAACGTTAGGTACCCACGAAAAAATCATGGTTGTGGTTTATAAAAAGGGAAATTTCATTATGATAGATTTTTTATTTGGGTGTGGTGTATTCTTGGATTGTGGATCCTTACTTGAAGTTGTGGCCCATTTTTTTTAATTTTTCAGCTTGTATTTTTTTTTGTGTTTCCCTTACACATGGAACTGTTTGACATGACATAGCATATTTACCATTTCTCTATGGACTTGTACCCAATTTTTGGAATTGGATTTTTGATACATGTTTAATATCTACTTGATTCCTTTATTTTTTATTTTATTTAATGTGGATTACTCTATTAATGTTGTAATAGTCTCTCTATGAGTTCTATTATAACCACACGGCTATTAGGCATCCTATATCTTTTGGGGAGGCATGCCTGAGGTCTTGTGGTGACTCAGATGTGTCCACATGTAAAATTATATTGTTATCACTTATGAACCCCATAAATAAATACTCTAGAGAAAAACAAATCAACACATGATTTAGATATGGAGAGAGTGATATTTTCATTAAATATTTGGAAGAATCATTTAGATGGTGAAAAGTGTGATATTATGTGAATCACATGAGTTTGTAATATATGCACACGAGTTGAATATAAACCAAAGGGGGTGGTATTAATTGATAAAAGACTATGAATTCTAAATTTATTTCCATCAAGGGAAGACAAATAAAGTGGTTGATTCTCTGAGAATTAAATTTCATGCTATATAATCTTTGAGGGGGATTGAAAATGACCCAATATTCTTGGTTTTGTAGATGATGAATCTTCAAATAATAATACAAGGGTTTAAATAATATCTTTACCAAATGTCTAATCCACCATACGTTGATGATAATATCAAATAATCCTAGAAATATGATATTCAGTGATAGAAAAATGTAGCTATTATTCCGAAGTTTAGCTATGATAAGGATGGATTGATAAGTTTCACATCCCATATATGTGTTTAATAAACCAAAAACTAAAGAGGTAACTAATGTTGGATGCACATAGACTATCCTTGTCAATTAATCTAGGAAATAATGAACTTGTATAAGGTTATATGGAAAAACTTATGGTGGGATAATAGGAAGAGGGAAACTATTGATTACATATCTCGATACTTGGTTTCCTAGAAAGTTATGTTTTAATGAAATAAGTTCATATGGATGATACAAAAATTACATATATTGGTGTGTAAATGGGAAAATATAAAAATGGATTTCATCATATGAATAGTTATGAATTCAAAAGCTAATTATTTACTTTGGGTTATAGTTCATCACATTATAAATTCAGCATAATTTTTTCTATGAGATATGATTTATCATTTAACCAGATTTTAAATATATACATAAGGGAAGTGTTAAGCTTTTATCATGTACTACTCCAATTTTTTTATGGACGAAATTTGATATTTAACTCAATGTTATTTGTATGTATTCAATGAGTATTAGATAGATAATAGTGTTTTATAACTACATATCATCCCTATATAGAAATTCAGTCAAGATAAATATTTAAAATCTAGAGTATATAATGATATATTATTTAATATATTTCTTTGGACGTTGAGTTCAATACCTCCCCCTAGTAGAATTATCATATTAAAATTATTTTTATTCTAAAATTCCAATGAAACATATGAGGCGATGTCTGGGAAGAAAATTGGACTCTAATATTCTTGGTTAAATTTGGAGATATGATGCTTATAGGACGTGACCTTGTCTAAGAAATGAAATAGAATATGCCAACCATTCAACTACACTGGGAAGTGGATAAATATCAATAGAAGAGTTATGAAGATAATTATTCATGGTATCTAGAGTTGGAATTTAGTGATAAGGATTTACTTTGAGTATCTTCTTGGATGTGAGTTATGAGATTTATGAAGAAGGAAAATTTGGTTCTTAGGTATATAGATCCCTTCTAGATCATTAATCATTTTGAGGTGATACAAAATCAAAGAGTACTAACTCTTGAACAGTACTAAGTAAGTAACATGTTTCATGTATATTTTTATAGGAACTAAATAATAGAACCTTATCACATACAGAACTCATATGTTACAAAAGTAGAACATGATATAGTTTATGTGGAAGAACTAGTTGATATTGTGTATTTATGATATATTCGTTGATATAATAATATCACTCACTAGATCCTAGTTTTCTGGTTGAATCTTAAATAAAAATAATCTATGTGGGACCCTAAGTATGTAATGATACCAATGTACCTTCACTTTTTCTGTTGCATGTTTTATAAATTATAGAATTAAATTATTTTTATGGGGGTAAATTGTAACAAATCATGATTTTACAAAATATTCATTACTTAAATAAATATTATATTAAGTACCATATCTTACATGCAGTACTAAATTAAAACAAAAAACATCATACATTTATAATTTAAAATTATTAAATATGAATGATGTATTATGGTCATTAAATTTGTTGGTGTGAATATAAGTATCCAATAGAATAAAACAATGTTGAAAATCTATATTTATAAAAAATTGTTTTCTTAAAATTTCTTTTTTCCCCAAATATTTGTTTCTACAATAAAATAATTCCTATAAAATTTAAAAGTATAATTTGATAAAATTAAATTAATTTATAAATTAAATATATCATATTTATCCTATTATGAGTTTTATAATTTTTTGTATTAATTTATTTTTAGGTGAATTGTTAAAAATATAGTTTCCATTAAAACCATATCATTTATTACTATATCGAGAAGTAAAAATAATTTAAAAACATAAAAACATTATATAATAATCAAAATTGAATTTGTGGATTAAAATTACATACTTAAAAGTTATATGTTAAATTTTAAAACCCTATTTTTAAATTATAAAAATAAAACAATATTTTTCCAAAAAGAAATTTTTTGTCTTTCTTTTCTTATTAAAATTTTGATAGGGAAACTGAGGTTTTGGATTTTTTTTAAATTCATATATCTCTCCTTTGTATAATTATAACCCAATTAATTTCATTATTTTTACAAAAATTGATAAATGTATCTTAAATATAATTTTCATTCTTAAAATACACTTTTTTAAAAATTGTGTTCTTACGCGTTACATGCTATAATGTTATAGTAATTATTTCAAAAATAAAGTGGTTTTATTTGATAAAATGGTTTTCATTTTCAGAATCATTAGGTACCCATTATTTAATTAATTTTATTTTATCTTTATTCATTATATACAAATTACATGGTTTAAAATTTAATTACCAAGGTAAAAACAAAAATGGTAAATGAGAAAAAATATAATAGTAAAACAGAAAAAACATTTTGAAAAAAATTTTCCAAATTTTTATTTGAATTATTAATGACTTTAAATATACACCATATTCATTATTTTAAATTAGTGGATCTATTAGACACTATTATAGGGACATTGCCTTTTTATATTCTCGAAATTTCACTCATTTCACTTGCAAAAGCAGCCTTCACCACCCCACTTATCTCTACACCCATAACAACTTATTTCAACAAAAAATATTCTAAAATACCACAATAACATTTCAATATAGTTTATATTTGATTTGTATATACTAAAAATATGAACAATAATATCATTATTTCACACTGTAAAAGGATCTAAAATGGATTTTGGTAAAAATTTTAGTTAATCCCTTTCCATTTCAAGTCTCTTTGAATTTTTTTCACAAATTTAAGATCTTTTTATCCATTATTATATAATTAAATCATAATTATTCATATAAAGAAATTTTATATGGAATAATAAATAAAAATAAACAACAATTTTAATTTTATTTAGAAAAATTAAAATTCCATTTTTTATACATATAGAAAAACACCTCCATGAATACCTTGTTTGATTTCTCATCACTGCCTTCAATGGATAGTCTAGAACGTTTATTTAATGGATTAATGTTATAGTGCCTCATGTTTTGGACATGATGAAGTTATAAAGTAATTTTAACTTTTTGAATTTAGTGTGTGATAGGTGTTTTGTTTAAATTCTTTTATATTTCACAAATAATGATTACTAAGGGAGTTAGGGAGGTTCTGATGGTGTTCAGCACATGTTTGGGGCCGGAATCCCTAAAATTATAAATAGTATACCTGGTCACACGATTTGAAGAAACTGTATCGCCCATCCCACATAGTTTACTTAAACTAGGCATCATAAAGTTGTGGGTTGTTTGGGCCCATACCATTTCCCTACAACCATGGTCCCCAAACTATGCAATGAAACCATGTGCCCCTATCTATGTTGGTGAAATTACACTTTTTTAAATAAAATGTTTTTAACATAAAATCTCTCCTCCTCCCTGAATATTGACTAGCAATAGCCACCAAAAGGGTCTCTTCCTCCCCCTCATATAGGTTTTGTTATATCATTCATGAGAGCTCCAAAACTATCACCATAGAAGACATCAGAAGTCACGAGGAAAGCTCCACACTTTTCATTCATCAATTCTTGATTGCTTCATTCCTCTATTGCACTATTTTCTATTCAACCTAATTTTCCCATTTTTCAAGGTTATCAATTTTTTCTTCTATTTCTCTTGAACTGGGAAAAATAATGCCTTGATTTTTTATGTGTGAAGAATATTTATCCCATTTAATGTGGAATAAATTATTTCATGATGTTTCATTACGTTCTATAAGTTGTGTCACTGCGCCCCTCAACGGAACCTTCTAATAATGGTTCAATGATTCTAAATAATTTAATCTAAATATTTCCTCTATTTTATGGTGACTTTAGCATATGGTTAAACCCATCCTTTGGGTATTTAACCTCTCAAGAGACTCCCCAGTGGCAGTTCCCACCTTGAATGGAATTGTTTCCCATTCTTTGAGAAGTTTACCACCATGTGAGTCCATGAGTTTCACTTGTAAGAAAAGAAAAATTAAATGAATTAAGTTATGATTTTTGGTAGGCTATTAATTTCCCTTTTATCATATCCTCCATGTTATATTTGAACTCCTTGGTTAAAATGAATGGGGATAAGATAGTTCAAATATACCTATGGAATGAGTTATGCTTAATACTTATGTCTTATACCATTTTCTATGTGCATATTCTTCATTCACCACACTTACTTCTTATGCCCTGTTTTATTTTCTATATATATTATGAAAGTTTCAAAAATATTATTTTGTATTCTTTATGAAATGATTACATCTTAATACCTTGGGAATATGAATCATGTCATATTTCTTATTTCTTATTCTTTATAACATATCCCATGTTTTTGTATTGAATATAATTCTTGGTCTAGATTGTATATCTTGTGGTATATGAAACTACCTTTTTATAATATTTGTTTGATAAATCTTTGCCTCATCCTCTTGTGTGATGATATAGAATATGGGTCACATCTTCATAACACCATTGATAGAATCACCATCATTGGATTAGTACTACATGACACACTGGGAGTGATACATGCCTTTCAATGTACATCATCTTCAAAAAGAACATTCATACCCCTGGGTGACAACTATTCGCTAGGGGATAAACTATGGAATGGCACATGGTAAAGATGGTCATTCCCTGCCTCGAGTGATACTTGGTCCCTTATATTAGATATCTATTACTAAAATAGATATTATGATTATAATAGTGATATAAGGCATGTCATTATGGATAACCTTGGAAAGACTCTCTAGTATTGGTTATATCGAGGTCTCCTACAGATACACTTATGATTCGATCTTGAATCACCTCAGACCAAATATAGAATCTATTAATGGATTTTAAGAATTATTATTATGGATTAATTTTTTATCCTTAATATTATTTTAGATATTATTACAAAATGATAATTCTTGAATGATTTCATATGGGTGTGGTTGCCTAGATAAATCACATTTTTGGGGTCTACACAATTAATTCTCTTCATATATGATTCCATGTTTATAACATATTACCTCTATAGGTTGACTTTTTTCAGACATCCAGTATAGAATGAAGCGGGTAGAATCATTCAGGAATCCATTTAGGAAGATGGACCGAAGTTTTATTTATTTATTTATTTATCACCTTATATCCACCTATGTTGGCACATTATTCATTTTATAAAGAAATAACTGTATTAATCTAGAATCTATTGGTGGTTATAGACTGGTATTATATCCTACTCACTGATTACTTCTCTATTGAAATGGGGTACCCATGTAAATATTCATGTTTGATGGCCTATGGTTTTATTTCTTGTGTAGTGATGTGTAATGGGAACTAGAGAGAATACAACTGATCATGTACTTAGGATGCTCATGGATATAACACCTGGGACCTTTTTTTATTGTTGTACTACCTAATGAACCTTATTATTATATCATGTAACATCATTTGTACATTCTTGGTTTTTATACGTATTGGTGTTGGCCAATAACTTTTACTCTTCCATTTTTATCTTCCATTTTTTCCCCGTTAATAATTTCAACATCCACTATTTTCCATTTATTTACACAAAATACACCATTATGCTACTATGATCATGATGACAGAGTCTCCCCACTATACCACTATTAGACCCTCAATTCTAATCGGTATCCTCTGACATATTGGGAGGTGTTCTTGATTCCATATGATAATTTTTCCTGCTATCATTTTAATGGTTAATCAGATCGGGATGTTACAAAGTGTTATAATAGGCCCTTTTACATTTTTCATTATATTTTGGGCTAGTATAGAGAACTATCAGAAAGTGTTTATTCCTAGTAAATTGTTTTTCCTAGTGGTTATCAACCTATTTACGTGGAAAATTCAAAGTGGATGGGGATGGGACTATTATTTTTGTTGTTCTTTATTACAGTTTATTTCGATTTCGGATTTAGTGATTGGATTTATTTCGGTTTCATACTAATTTCTGATAATTATAATATTTACCCTTGTACTAGTAAATAAAGGA
Organism: Viscum album; assembly: GCA_963277665.1. Taxonomy (NCBI): domain Eukaryota; kingdom Viridiplantae; phylum Streptophyta; class Magnoliopsida; order Santalales; family Viscaceae; genus Viscum; species Viscum album. The sequence continues at coordinate 1,721,886,821 of OY728130.1, forward strand.
TGTAATATTTCATGTAGTAATATAGGCACATAGATATTCACATGTCATGCATATTCCATGACATTAAGATTTCTTTGTTAGTGTATTTTAAATTCTTGGTGTGCCTTGTGTGTTATTTTCCTGATATTTATATATCATGATAGGTGAAATTTGTAACATTATTAGCCTTTACATACTTAGTTATTTCATTTCATTTTTTTGGATAACATGTTTATGTGTCTAATTAATAGTTTATCCTTGAGTATTATTCCATACTACCCTAATTTTATCATTATGATTAGAATATTATTGTTCTTACTTGGTTCTGTTGTATCCTTCCATTGTAAATTGTTATTCTTCCTCATTTCCTTACAATGTTATGTCGTAGTTAATTACTAGGTTTATAATTATTAGATATAAATATTAATATTTACAATTGGTTATATATGGAGACACCTCACTAATCAATTATGACATGTTTGAACCATGAACCATTGTCTCCAAGGGCTAAAATAGTATGGTTACGATTAAATGGGACCCAATTTCAAATTCTTAAAGTTTATACGAACATTAAGAATTGGGACAGGGTAACCCATATAATCAAACCATTATACAATCACATAATATAATTATTTAATATTGTATAAACATAGGCATTATTGTGTAGATTTTATCCTAAATAAATTGGGTACATTTAAATGGGATCTTTCCTAAAGAGTGAATTGTGCATGAGAGCTTTACAAATTGAATGTTAGTTACACATATAACCATGTCATATTTTATATTCCTTATATAATTATATATTTTTAATAAAATAAAATATTTTTTATTTAAATTAATTTTCTCCCTTATTTAGTCTTGAGCCTCTATGACTTGGTAATAATGACCTATATGGATAAAATTCATTAATGGTCATCTAGACCCGAGTAAGTCACTTTGTGCATGTTGATTATGTAATTAACCTTCTGAGGGTGTTTAAAAAATATAATGATTAATTTTTTGGGTTTTTTAGTTCAACCCAATATCACTTGATGTGATCCTCATATATCCCCTTTTATTTTAATATTCCATAGAGCATAAACACATGGGGGTATGCTTATAAATGTGATGGAAATAATTTATGGTGCCTATAACAACATGTGTAGTTATATATATTGAAGTATGGTTTTTTCACAAATGAATACTCCCTATTTCATTAAAAAATACCTTTTTAGGTATAAGGGATGAATTATGTATGGCTTTTGTTAATTAAAATTCCAATTTCAACATAAGGGGGTTTTCCCTTTAGGGATTGTAGTTTAATTTTTCACCAACTAATAAAATTGTGAAATATTTTAAAAAAATGATTGATTTTTTAAATGGGGTTTTATGTAACAAATAGCTTAATTATAATGGTATGTTAGAAAATGAACAATCCTTAAAAAGGATGTTTAAAATAAATTTTTGGTTTTTTCCTATGTCATTATTCATACGTTCTTTCCTATTGGATGATATTATTTTTTCCTGTATAAATAAACCTTTAGGATTTTAAATAATTAAATGGGTTTTTTAATGCCTTAAAATGAAACCTTGAGTGGTTTTCTTATATTTGAACCTTGAGTAAGGGTATTTTTAATCATTATAGATATTTTCCATGAAAAGGGAATATGAGTGTTTCTAACATGCCCTTATTTTATCGATCAAAACTAAAAAATATTACCTTAATCCTAGTGGCCTTTTATAGGCATGAAATTATTTTTGTTCAATGATTTAACTTTTAGGAAGTGGATGGCCCATTGTAGGTTACACCCTCAGTTATCTGAATGCCTTGATAAAAGATTTTAAATATTTCCTAGTGTGTGGTATTGTTAATGTGACATAGTCCTACGTAGGAATCATAGTTTCTAAAATGAAACCTCTGATTTGGAATGATATTTTTGTGGTGTGTGAACATCATTTCATGAGTGATCATATTTTAATGCATGATTTCACCAGGTTATAAATGTTTAGGGAATGGTTGACTGCTTAGTGGGTTTTCTGACCCCCTCTTCCTCTTCTTTTTGGATGGGTGACATGGTACATCTACAGTTGGGTTTATGGCCCTTTAAGAAGATATGATATTAAATTAAATAATTTATTATGATTCATCGATACTTAAAAGTATTGGGTTGAGAAGCCTATGGATTCTATCGAGGATGTGTTGATTATTCAGGTGATCCTAGTATAGTATGCATCGACACTCATGGTAAAATCGAGTTAAGGAATTATAAAATGAACTCTTTATGTTTGGTGGAATATTTTTAAACCTTCTTATGTGACACATTGATCACATGTCATCTCTATAGCAGGTCGACCAAAGAGTCTGGGGGAAAATAAAATTCACCAAAATGATGGGGATAGTGTTAAAAAATACTCAGTTTTTTAAAATGATGGTTGGTCATTTTGGGGTTTATGACTAATGTTATGGAACATATGGACATAAATCAAGAGTAGATTCATGTGTGAGTATAAATGTTAGTCTAATTTAGTACCCTTAATCAGCTAGTTTTCTATCACTTTAGTTTAATGCTTGTTAAAATGTTATATCCACCTCCAGTAATTATGGTCATGAGTCGATGGACTGTGCACTATGGGATGAGATCCGTTTTTTAGTAGAACCAATGACTCGGACACTCCTAAGCTGGGGGGAATAATGTTAATTTTCTTATACTTTATACCAAGTAGGGGGATTGAAACCATCGAGATACCATTTTTTAAATGATCAATGTTTCATAAATTTCAAGTGGGTGGTAATCATTTTCTTCAAGTTTGTGCTTACAAGAGAGCATGAAAATATTGTGCTTGACTTAATGTGCAACCTATAAAGAAACAGTTGGTTGGAAATGGTCTCTAGTGGTTACTATAAAGTGATCACGAGGATCCAAAGTTGGTAAGTCCATTTTGGTTGGTTAATGGTGTTATTTTAGAGTGCGAATCTAGTAATTTAAAATATAAATGAGTCGAAGAGGTTTGAATAATATTTCCATATGCTGATAGAAAGGTTGGTTTGAAATCACAACAAGAACTTCACCTTATTTGTAGTGAGAGTGTCTTGGATCCTTTTTGGAAACTATTCAAATACTGTTATTCTACTCTTATTAAACTGATGATCATGTTCCCTATCATGATATGATCTAGGAACACTGAGATAGTGTTGGATATATATCATGCTAAATATAATTTTAGTTGGGTTTTATGAGTGGTCTTAAAAAGTGTGTTCTCTAGAAGCATGGTATTCTTTAAAGGGATGGTTGGTCCTGAGTGATACCTAGGTAACCATATAGGAGTAACATGGATGGACTCAAGGGTACAAACTCCTTCCCTTTGACTTTACCACCAGGAAGATGCAACTTTTGACTCATTCAACATTCATGATGTGTGGAAATTAGAATTTAGGCCAATGTATCTCTAGTATGTGACATTTATGGTTTTCCACTAAGGATCTCCTTGAAATACCATTGATGATTATGAGTTTACCCCAAATTATAGTCAGGATCGGCTGAGTCGTTTAAAGGGTAATGGTCGATGTGAGTTGGATCATGCATGCACCCATGGTTGTGTAGAGGAACGACAACATAAATGGATGTTTTAGCTAGAGGAATCACCAGAATATGGATTCTTTCTTCAGTGAGCATTTTTCGAGAGATCATAAGGATCTTCCATCAAAATAATTATATCAGATTTTTTTTGGAGTAAACCATCCATATAATCAATGTGCTTTTAGAGAAGTTCTGGATTTCCTATCTGTTGTCTTTTAAAGTTGTTGGGGAACAAGTTAACGAGAACAATTTATGGTGATGAATTTGTGATGAGTGTCATATGAATTTCTTATTTAAAATATAGATCAACTAATCCTCTGAGGTCTATTGGGTTTCAACCAATCAATTAAGTTGTGAGTCATTCCAAGTGCATCATTAGAGCGCTAAATGTAATGCTTAAATCGGTAGGTCCATCAGTGGAATACTATGAATTGGTTTTTTATTTACAAAAGATAGTATCTCGTGGTAAAGTAGATAATTATTTTATCATATATAGAGTAATATGGTCTTAGGTTCACAATATTATTGTGTTATAGTTTGTATAAATAGGCATTGGATTCAGTTTCTATTAATTATGTATTATATGTTATAGTGATGCTTGAAGGTGTGTTGGGCGTTTAGAAATGTAATGTAACCAATTGAAGAATACTTCATAACCTGAGAATATTGAGTGGTAGTCTCTTTGTTTACCCAATGATTCATATCGATGAGAATTTTTATGGTGGTGAGATTATAGCATCCCATGTTTTGGACCACATTATGTTCTAAATTATTGGAACATTTGGGGTTTGGTGTATGAACCATTTGTTTTCATTTTAAAATCATTTTTTTTCTCTAATAGGGAATAATAAAGGAGTAAAAAATATTCTATGGTTTTTATGAGATCTTTTGAAGATTAGATCTATGAAAACTAAATAGTTAGACTGGGCCACATAGTTAAGAAAAACTGGGAAGCCCAGCATTGATGGCTTCCCTAAACCGTGCATCAAAATGCAAAGAGGTGTTAGGTGCCCCATGGTTTTTCTACAATAATGTTAACCTAATTTCATGTTCATGTGGTGATACATGACTATTGAATATAGTAAATTAACATAGTTGGTACACCGTTCTTCCATCCATGTAGCCAAACCATGTTCCCATGTCTTTGTAGGTCAAATTATACTTTTCCCCGAAATTTTTTTTAACATTTAATCACTCATCCTACCACATTTTTATCTAACCGAAGCTTATAAGGTGTATCCTCATTATCCTCAGCAGTTTATTAATATCCCCTACATGCTATCTTCAAATACATCATCATTAGAAGCATCAAAAGTCTTGATGTAAGTTTTTAACTCCTCATCCTTCCATTGTTTCTTACTTAGCTCGACTATTGTGCTATTTTGGAGTGACCTAATTCACCATATTTTCAAGGCATTCATATTTTACCTCAATTTTTCTCTAACTATCCTAATTAAATTGTCAATTTTGGATGATTAAAGAATATTTATCTGTTGTTATGTGGTATACCTTCTTTTATGAATTTTTGTTCATTTATATATAGTGTGTAGTTGCGTTGCATGCTTGAATATTCAAAAAATGCAACAATGATGATAAAGAATTGAAATAAATTTTTTATCCAATCTATGGGTTACTTATCTTATAGTTAAAACCATCCATGGTGTGTTAACCATGTTAGGATTCACCCCTTTTGGTGTACCCACCTTTAATGGATTATTTCATATGCATTTATATGTTAATCGCCATGTTTGTGAATGAATTTTACTTGTAATAAATTACATAATTAAAAATATTAATTAAGATGAATGGTAGTACATGAATTTACCTTTTATCATATGATCCATGAAACAGAAAAACTCCATTATTGAAATTATTTGGGTTAAATTGGTTGAACATTCCATATACAATTCCTTATGCTTAATTATTATATATTATACCATTTTTTTCGTATGATTCATCGATCACACTTACATATTATTCCTTATTCCATGTTAAAAATATCTTATGAATTTTTTAAATGATTATTCTTTTTTTATGCATTATTTTCATTTTACTTCCTTATGCTTATGCATCATGTTTCATTGAAAGTTTATTACTCTCTATATCATAAGACTTATTTGTTAGATTGAATAGAATTCACAAGATGACCTACTTATCTTATGGTACATGTAACTGCCTTGTTATGATATTTGTTTGAGAATTTTATCCCTCATCATCTTGCATGAATGGAGAAAACGCAGGTCCCAACATAAGGACACTATGGATGAACATATTATACATGGCTTGGTACTATTAGACTTTTTAGGAGTCATGCTTGGATTTTCTGGTACAAGATCTTTGGGAGGATTATTTATACTAATGGGTGACACATATTCCCTAAGGGAGAAAGCATGGATGAACTTGTTGGAAATATGGGTACTTCATGCCTGAGGTGATACTCAATTCCCAATGTGAGATATCTAGTATGAACTCAGAGCTTTCCATTTTAATAGTGGTATGAGGGATATCATTAGAGATCACCATAGATGAGAAATGTGGTATTTATTATATAAAGGGATCCTATAGTGACCCTTGGGATTCCATTATATACCGGCTTCATTAGGCTTAGAATTATATTACTATATTTGGTAGATTCTTGTCATGTATTAATTTTGGTGACTTATTATTATTTTTGTTATGATTAAAATATGAGAATGCCAGAATGATGTCCTAGGGGTGTGAGCACCAAGATAAATAAAAATCATAGTGTTATAATAATTATATTGAGTCATATATGATTCTTTATTGATAACATATTATATCTATATGTTCCCTTGGTTCATACATTATTCTTAGGATGAAGAAGGTAGAATCATTCGGGTATCCATTTAGGAACCCAGATCAAAGTGTCCTTTGTTTATTTATTTATCACCTTATATCCCCCGATGTTGGAACACTGTTCATTTTATAGTGCATGGACAAAATTTATATAGATATTATTCGTGGTGGCCTAATGTGATTTAAATTCACACCACGCTCAAGCCACCATTACATTGGGGTGGCCAGGCATATCATCATGTTTACAAGTCTATGGCTTTTTTTCTTGTGTTGTGTTTTGTACTTTGGATCTAGGGAATAAATTTTCATGTTTTGTTGTATGCATCCTGAGATAGTACTTAGGATGCACATGTAGTTACCGCTTGGTCTCTTTTTCTTTTAGTTTTTTTTGTACTTCATATAGTACCTCTTACTTTTATCTTATATCATCATATAGACATTCATTCATATTATACATATTGGTGTTATCTATTTACTTTTATTCATTCATTGTATTTATCATCTATTATTTTTTCATTTAATTTTACTAGTAATTCTATTTTTAATTGATTTAAACTTGATATACCATTTTTAATCTAAAACCATGATGGTATAGTCTCCACATCGTACTTCCATTTGACCCTCACTGCTAGTCTGCAGCCTCTAACATATGTGGAGGCACGCTTGATTCCATTTTCTAATCAGTCGGACTACTAGTTTAATTGACATTCAGTCAATGATATTAAATATGTGTTATTTTTAAAAAATTTAATATTCTAAAATTATAATCCATTATATACCATTATCTAATTATATAAAAAATGAATATGTTACTCAAGGGTACGTTTGGACTACAACCTACAAAAAAAGTGATGTATTTATTTTTTCACTCTATTATTTTATTATGTATAAAAATATCTCCAAATATTGTACAAAACATAAAAAATTTATTAATAATATTAATATAATTTTATGATAATGATATAATACCAAAATAATCTAATTGTGAACCATATTCTTCAAATTATTATAGCTTGTTATTTTTTATAATGGTTTAACAAACTACTTGAACAGTGATATAAATTTCTATCATGGTTGACTATGGAAATATTAATATATGTATTTTTCTAAATTTATAATATTTAAATGTATTCATTAATCTTATATAATTGTTTTTTCATTTTTTCAATTCATTATTAAAATGTCAACATTGTTTGCCAAAATTTATTGAAAACAACTTTATCACCAATTCAATTTTTAAGAATTGTAACAAAATCACTTATTAAAATAAATAATAACATTATAAATATTTATAAATAATCTATAATTGTTCATATAATTGTCTCAAAAATTTATAATTAAAATCAATAAACTATAATTAACATCGTGATTCAATACTAGTACAAAATGAACAATCGAAACTAATATCATCTCATGGTGAATATACATGTATAACTAACTAATGTTTTTGTAAAATATTAATATAAATGAAGTTTATAAAAGGTTATAGGTTTGAATAAGGCCTTTAAAAAAGTGTTTATAATTTCAATATTTATTATTCAATAGATTAATATGCTTTAATTGATGTAAGGAATTGAGGTAAGGGGTTTCTCATACCAATCTTTGTTCCCCGACACATATTCCATATCAACACATTTCATATTTTTTTATAAAGATACAACACATAGATATATTATTACCATGATTTTTAATAATAACAAAAGGTATTATATATTTATCCAAATTTATATCTTTTAATGGATTCTAGTATATGTGTTACCCAATCTGTAAGATTTATTTCCAATCTCATTTTCATGTTGACAATACTTATGAATGATAATCCATCTAGGGATTATTCATGTTCATATACTTTATTTTTTTATTTTTTATCTATAATTATATGATTTATTAAGTAATATTTCAATAAATATGACTTTAATTTTAAAATAAATCCTTTTTTATCAGTTTTATCATAATTATCTTCCAAAACCCATGACCTATTTAAAAAATGAAAGGAATGTTATTTTTAAATGTTTTCCATGCTAAAATATTTTTCAACCACATTGATCAGATCACATTATGAAAATTACTCAATGATTTGTTATTACTAAACAATGATATTTTTATTCCCATGTTATATAATTTTTTTCTCAAAAATGGTAAAAAAACATAAATTATATTTCTTTTTCTTGATCTATGTAAATTTTAAAGATCCTACAAAATATGGTTTTTATCTATGTTGAAACCATTTGGTGTCCCTTATATTCTAATATGGGATATGTTCTTATTTTATCTTGTAAATTATTTTTTTAGATGTATTATGAAAAAATTTACTGAATTTTCAAAAAACCTATCTCTTTTCATGGGATTAACAGACTAATGATGGAAAATTGAACTTTGTTATAACCTTATAGATCACATATATCTGGTTTTCATTCATTAATGTTTTGGAACTATATCTCACAATAATAAATTGTGTACATAATTATATATGATTAGATAATGTCAAACAAGTATTGATGTTAGATCCACCATGGAAAATAAGTTCTGTATGCTAATTCACTAAGGAAAATATGTAGTGATTCTGGATATTATAAGGGAAACATGAAATTATATGAAATCTAGTGACTTGTGATTCCTAAGGTTTTTTTTCTTCAACATTATTTTATTTTTATCATACACATATTATAATGGATCATTTCTAATGATCCATGTTTTATCAAGTTATATTTTCCTAATGATTTGTTCATGGATATTTATTATGCTCTTATACCCACATTTTTATCTTTTACTCACCTATAATAATCATTTATTATATATTATGATTCCTATACTAAGAAACAAATCTCACTTCTTTATTTCTTTCTATGGGTAATGAATATTATCAAAATGTTTGAGATTTCTATAAGAGTCTTCAAATTTGTTTCCTTGTAGAGGAATGTTCAAGAGTATCATAAAATATATTTTTCTTATAGATAATATCCCAAGACACTAAATCTTCAATGATAATGATTATGTATCAAATTATAAGATGCAATTTTTATTGATGTAGAATAATGAATTAGGTGTCTTTATCTATCTCAGGTCACCTAACATAGGAAATGATGTTCAAGATTACATAAATGGAGTTGCTTTGGGTATAAGGTACGAGGTCCCAAAAATTTAATATAGGATTATACACATTCTTATTTAGTATATGATATGTCATCTCAAAACCTATTAATATATTTAATATTAATTTTAAAAAGGAATTATTTCCTTTAATTTTCATAAATATAACAAGAGCGTCAAGGATAATGATGGAAACATGGAAAATACTCTGGTTCATTGGTCATTAATGGTTGAAGGTTAAAGTATAAATATGTTATATGATTTATATAGAACATAAGGGGTATAAAATTTAAATATAAATATAGTGTGTCTTGAGTAATTCTATATGTGTATGGGTGGGTGATAGAGTAAAAATGGATGGCTTAGGGGTAGGCCACATGAAATCTTGTGTAACCCTATTACTTCTCGGTTAGATGGTTTTGTGTGGGGTGAGTGTTCCTCTTCTACTTTTATATATTTTTATCTAAGTAGCTACTATATTATAATGATGTATGTATATGTTAGGTGTGATAGACCCATCCTAGTTGACTTTAGAAGTGAAATAGTCTATATATCACCTCTCTAGTGTCAGTATTATACTGTACCACTATAGTGGCCACCTAATCTATAATGTTTGTAAGTTCATATTGAGTGGTGTTGTTCCCCATTGAAGATAGTCTCTAACCCAATAGTTTCATGTAGATAAGTTTTCCCGAATGGGGTGTTCGAACAGATATGTGACAAAGGGGACTATATATATTTTCCTAGTTTTATGATAACTCTATATTGGGTTACTGTAAGGAGGTTATGGAATTGTTAACCAAGATGGATATGGTGATGCGTTTATGTTCCTCATTTGGTAGGCCATCCTAGGATATGTGTGATAGGTTATCATGAGTGTCCAATCCATATGACGGTGATAAATGTTATATGATTGTATTATAGGGAGAGTTCACTCCCCCTTGATATGATATAAGATACATGATTCTATTATGGGGTGTTATTACCCTTTTGATATGAGATATGTTTTCTTGGTGGGTGATATTCCCCCTAGAAAATATTTTGGAAAACTGATTCATATGAGATGTGTTATTTATCCCATATGATATATGATTATTATTTCATATGTGGGGTGTAATTCTACTTAGATTATATATGTCCATTATTTACTGTATCATGTTTTATTTCCATAGGTAATATAGAACTACATTCTCTTGGTTGGGAACTCTCTACCCATACAATATCTATAAATTCTGATTTTTAGGTGGGTCATTATTCCCCCACCCCCTCCACCAATGGTATGTGCCAACTATTTCCTAAGAGAGTTGTTATCCCCCAACTGATATATGTCATTGGTTTCCCAGGTGGGGTTTCATTTATCAACACAAAACATTTGGATCAAATATGATTTTTTATTTTATTTTGATACTTTATTTGATTATACTATCAATATTACAATGTGTGTACATTGTATTTACATATTATATTAAAGACATCATTGGTGGTATCCTACTGAATTTTACTCACATTATTCAATGGAAACCCTATAACGTTCATACCATAGAAAATTTTATGATCATTGGTTGATGTTGGGTAGGGTACATGTATTGCATTATCAAAAAAGACAGATGGAGTAAAAATACAAGGCCCTGTAATTGGATTTAAAATCATTGAATTTTATTTATTTGATTTATTTTTTATATGAGATAATATATGTGGGTGACAATTTGGGATGTATACTTATATTCCTACATTTTAATTTGTTATATCATGGATATTTCTATCTAATTCTATATTATATTTTTTATGATTGTTTTTTACTTCCTTGTTCTTTTTATCAAATTTGTTTATATAGCCTCCCCATGATTTCACCATATACACATTATACTAGTCAACAACCTCTAGAAGATATTAATGTGAGACTATGTTCATTTAGTACTATAGTATAAAAACACTAAAGGGAGATTCAATTCAATCAAGTTCAAATTTATAATTTTTAAATCATAGATTTTTACCATGAAAAAATATCATTTTTCCTTAATTATGGTTTTTTATAATGTCACATGAACATATCCTATGTTATAAAATTTCTAAAATAGTCATGTATATAAAATCAAATTCCTTGAGAATCCACTGTCCATTTAAGAATTTTATATCATGACTCCCCTAATCCATTTATCCTGGGATTATTAAAAAATAGTTATTGATGCCATATTTTTATTTCAGAAAAAAAAGCTTCGATATTGATCACTTTAGTTAGCAGATTAATTTTTTAGTATATTTGAGTTTATTTTTAATGGATAACGCATTTGAAATAAATATAAAATTATAGTTAATTGATTACAATTTTTACTAAAAAAATTAATAACATAGATATATATCATAATCAATGTAAAAAAATATTAATATATAATTTGTCTTATATACCATTTATAAAGAAATATCATTTAATAACTGTCATTATATTTGAATTAAATTCCATTTCATTCATTTATATTATTTTAAATAAAATGTAATTTATCCAAATTATGTCTCCCCTATATATTATTAGATAATGATTTCATTATTTCCAATTATAAGACTATTAATCTCATTATTATCAAGATAGATGATTAAATATATAGTATTTACCATTTGGTATATCTTTATGTATAACAGTTTATTTTTTTCACTATTATATATTTATTTTCTTTTCATTTTTATATATTGAGCTGACATATTAAACGACATAATATATATTATCATGGTATTAACTTAGTTATCTAATGAATTAATCAAAATATTTAAAATCACATGACTAATCTAATTATATCATTCAAAAAAATATTTCTTATTACATTTCTTGATTGTATTATTTGTAAGTCGAATTTGTCTGCATATAAATTCATTATTCATGGATATCATTATTTTAAATATTTTTCTAATAAAAGTTATATTATTATGTCCTTAATGAGTTGTATAATATTTCTAGATAAACCCATTAATACCAAACCTATAAAGTTCTATATAATATATATTAATAGAATAAATAAGAACAATAAATCTATTGTAATTATAATTTTTATCAAAACATGACTTATTCTGAAAATCTCTAACCTTTTTTTGAAACATGTTTTTTCACATTCATTTTTTCGAAATTTTATCATCATATTCTATCAATCGCACATTATTAAATGAATTAGTTGAAAAATAAATATTTTTTTGGATTTAAATCACTTTTAATATTATGTTTGTACAAATTAATATTAATCATCTTAATATTATACTACTGGTTTTAAATAATCAACTATGAAAAAAGGTATTGTATTGTATTTTTTCATTTTTCAATTAATATATCATGGAATGAATGTTAGTTAACACTTTTATAGAATTCAATCTATTTTAGTAAAATTCTCCTTGTTCTTTTCTACTCCATCCATTTTATTAAAAATAATTAAAAATATATGTTACATTTCATTGATTTTCATTATATTTATTATTATGATTTTTTTGTACACATATCTAATAATAAAAAAATTAATCCTTTATAACATAAGTAAGACTTAATTTATGAGCTAAAAGATCCTCCATATATAGATTTATTTAGTAAAATATATTATTAATTTGTTTTTCAAGATATAAGAGTGAATATTTTATTCATTACTATATATTTTTTGTTCTTTTCCATAGAAATTATATCCAACAATTGATCAGAATATCCCACTAGTATTTTATAAGTTTTTTCTATTATTTTTTATTTTTAATTATATAATTTTTGTAATAATATTTATTTTTTAAATAGGTGTACTATGTAGAATACAAGTAAGGATTTCTATGGTGAATCCTACAATTTATAGTTCATTATTAGTCATTTTTTTAATTTTCTACGGACTGATTAATCTATATTAATGATTAATAGAACCAATGTTATAATTATTTTCCTAGTACATTAAAGACATCATAAATAGTTCAACATGATTTAAAATATAAAATTTAAAATAAATGAACCTGTAATAAGATTATGAAAAATAATTTAAAAATTATCTTATAGTAGCTAAAATCAACTTCATATATATACCTACTATATAAAAAATATAATATTTTAGGGGTGAGTTATTCTAGTTATAAATGAATAATTTAATTATTGTCTCATCTATTCAGTGGAGATTCATTTTTCTTATATGTATGTGAAACCCCAGAACATGCAGCATTTTATATAGAAGAATAAGTGAATAAAAATTTTTTCTTATGAGACAGAACCAATATCAAAGAGATAAAATTTTGTTTTAGAATCATAACATATAAAATAATAATTTAATTAATCTATAATTAGAACAATAAGAATGAAATAAAACGTAAATATTTCTATATTAAAATTAATATATCAAGAGTTTAGTAAAACCTATAGTACTTGTGTAAATTATTTGTTGTATTATATTATTTAAATTATTTAAATTATAGAAGAAAATACAATGATGTTATCCAATATTTCACATCACATGTGATGTAAGTTTGACCCTGTACCAATTTGTGGAATTGTCTGATATCATGGTTTATATCCTTGGATTATTCTACATTTTCATGGTTTCCTCATGCATTTATTCATAGTACTTTATGTAAAACCCCAAAATGGAAGGGTTTGACATATTTAATTATGTTTTGGATGGTGCTGGTGTATTTGGTGAAGGTAGAACCTTTCAGGTTCTCGTTTTCCTAGTTTCATCATCCAAATAAGATTAGTTTTCTCAGGGTTCATCATTATGGAGATCTGTCAATGAATCCCCCACCAACGATTATCCTATTTCGAAGGATTCTATGTAGATTTTCTTTTATCTTACTGTATTTTCTGTGATTTTTGGTTTGTGTTTTTTTAGATTGGTCTGGCTTGTGTTTGTAATGGTAGATCGTTTTGGACATGCTGCCTCACCTGGTTTTTCTTATGTGGTTCTCAATTAACAATAAATTTATTCATTTGAAAAATATAAAAAAATTGGTGGGGGTAACAAAGAGTTATCACACATGTGGTTTCAATTTTTTAATTTTTTTAATGAAATTATTTGTGATCATGATTTCAATTTTTATAATACATTGAGTTTTCTTATTCCAAATCATACAAAACATTCTCTAGTATCACATGAATCATTATATTTTATTTAATTATATTTCATATGACATTATCATATATCATAGGATAAAATAATAAATTAAATTTGGGACATGATCATATAAAAATTTAGAACTATATAATGTCTAAAATCATTATTTTATCATATAATGTGATCATATCTATAAATATATGATAAATAGAAATTAGAATGTTAATTTAACATAAATTTTATTGAATAACATATTTTGATCAACATCTTCTTATTATGGATAAAATATATTAGAAAAAAATGATATACCAGATATAGCGATATGTTATGAAAATAAAATATATAATAGGTAATGAAATATCATAATTGGAATTTTAATTATAATCCGATAATGTTTCTACATGTACCTTCATTATTTTGAAATGAATTTTCATCCAATTATAAAGAAAAAAACATTGTATAATATTTAAATGATTTAATAAAAAATTAAAATTCAGCATAAACTAGTGTTTATATAATAATATTTAAAATAGAAATATTATAAATAAAAACATTTATCTTTTTTATTTAAAAATTGTATGTTTGTCACCATATCATTGAGTGATATATAATGTTCTATATTTTAACCAAACAAATAATTCAGGAAATAGTTTTAAAAGATATAAAGATATTTCATTGTGAAATACAATCATATGATGTCTTATGACATCATATATCATTTATAATGTATATATATATATATATTACATTGATCAATTTAAAATACATCAATAAAAAATTAAGAAAACCATTATATCAAATAAAATGATAACATATTATTGATATATTGGATACAATTGTAATATATAATATAAAAAAACACCCTTTATAAATTTATATAATATATAAGAAATATGAAATTATTTTTTTAATATAACAATTAACTAACAGTTACCTTAATATTCTTCAAATTCGCATTATGGATTTTGAAGAGTATATTATTTTATTTAGAATATAATGTGTCAAATAATAATTTTTTATTCTTTTATAATTTAATGTCTAATTCACCATTTTCACGGAATTTGATGTTGAACACAGGGATTATATTTGACTAGAATCTAGGTCAAAGATGAAATTGTTGAGTGGTTTTGAAAAGTAAAAATATCTATATATATACTTAGATAATAATTAATCACTAGAATATTTCCATGAATTTCACGAATTGATTAATTAATTATTAATTACATTGTTAAATAATCATGATGGATAATCATTCATTCATCAAAATAATTGATAATAATGATTTCATAGTAAGGTGTACGGTTGAATTATGTAGTAGAGAAACAATAAATTTTCATTAAAAATATTTTACGAGTTAAAAAGCATTTGTTTTACCCTAATTAAATACTAATAATCATACATCAATATACAATTAGACATTATAAGCTTGTCTAATTTTGAGAAATATTTTTATTTCGATTTTTGATCAATATTTTTTATTTTTATCTATTAATATCTGGATCAATGGTATGTATTTGAAGACATATTTTCCATTTATATCTCTCTTTCTCTCTTCCAAGACACTTTAATATCAAATAAAGGGGGTTTATTTCTATTGATATTAAAAACAAGAAATTTATTTATTGGATTTATTACTATGATTAAGGGTTTTATTTCATTGATTTGGATTTGTGTGAACAAAGAAGCCTAAGGTAAATGATTTACTAATAAACCAGCTATCATTGGTATTTTTATATATAGATATAAATTTATAATATTATATAAAATATAAAATAGTTATATGAGGTAGTCTACTCTAATTATCCTAATTTATTTTAACACGATTAAAACATTTTTTTCAAAAAACAATTTAAATAATACAAAAATATAAAAAATAATATAATAAAAAAAATTGTGTATGAAATGTGATATGATTTGAAATATGAAATATATTTATTTGTGTTAATTTAAATAATGTGTAATAGATAATTATTTGTAAATTTTTTAGGATGGTATTTTTATAAGGTCAAATATTAACACCATAAATACATGTAATTAAAATGGAATTTAAATATTTATTTTTATTATACATTAGTATTTCTGTATATATATAAGGATAAATGATGGTTGTTAAAATTAAATTATGATTTGTTTAAAGGATATTAATGATGGTGAAATAAAAAGGATTAATTTTTATTAACACTAATGTTGAATAAAATAAGAATAAATTATTATTTTTAGTATATAATATTGTGGTTTCCTTTATCTGTTGTAAATATTATGAATGTGTGTTAAATCAAGGTTAGACCTTGATGATTGATTTTCATGTTGTTTTTTTTTATAAAACAATAATTTTATTACGATAAAATAGATGACTATGTATGTGTATATTTTCTACTAAATAGCAGTATTATGCTAGATTTTTTATTGATTATTATAAAATAAATATGATGTTAAATGATTTCAAGTTGAGATATATAAGTTACCACGTATATAAAATCCAATGAAATAATGAGTTCTTGATTTGATTTATGATAATTTGTGTGATCCAAAATTATTAGTAGGGTGTAATCGTATATATATATATATATATATATATATGATTACATTTTTTTAGTCAAATTCTAATATATCTGTTTTGTTTTAAGATCTATAGTTCTCATTTTGAATTTTTTTTCTTTGTTCGTAAATATAATATAATGTATATGGTTCTAGATATATATCTCCTGAGATGTACTTATCATTGTTATGGATACATGTTTAATAAGGTACTTGATTTACTATTGAATAATGTCATGGAAATTCACAGATGCAATTGGATTGAAGATTTGTGATGTGTTGGGTTATGAAAAATATAAAGGTAATTACCTAATTACTGATAAATATAGAAAACCACATTTCTATAGGATAAGTGTAGTTATAATGTTCTGATATGTTTTTTTAGTATTTTTATTTATTTTGATACCAAATATATTATCAAGATATTCTCACATAGAAACATGGGGTCACCTAGAAAACCTATGGAGTGTATTTTTATACTCATTTATGATTTTAAATGTTGTTTCAACAATAAAATGATCTGATTTGAAATGGTATTGGTTTACACTAGCTCTATTATATAGATACCTTATAAGAAAATGGTTTTATATATTATTATTATTATTTTTCATGAGTTGTAATTATATTCTGTTGAGTGGTTGTTTGGTTATTAGTCATTAGGTTTTTTGATATTTTTGTATTTCATGCATTAGTTATTCATTTGATTTATTGGTTATAATTAAAATAATTTATTAAAAATTAAATTCAAATTTTTTTATTATTGGTGTTTTTATATGGTTATTTATCCCTTATTTTTGTGCATATATCATTGTATCTTATCTCCAACCTATAGTCTCATGATGATATACTCCTATAGTAATGCTTTATTTCATCACAGACCAAAGGATTTATTTTAGTAGAACTGTTTTGGGAAAAAATGTTATTAGATTAGTGATTATAATGGACTATGAATTTGCAATTTGGGGTGATTTCATTTCTTTGGGAGGGAAATGTATTACTTATTCCTAGTGTGAGATGTATCCTAGGAAATCCAACTATTGATGTATAGTGGTTTTATGAACATATGTATGTTTTTTAAATATCTATAGTTAATTACATAGGGGATGCTTACTAACTATTTTTTATTTTCATAGATATCAGTTCATTTATATGAAATTATTTAATGATATAGACTGAATATCCATCTTCGTACCAAAGAAGTCATATGTCACATGGCTACAGGAACAATCTCAAATTTGTTGATGTTTAAATTATTTTTTAGTAATACTAAAAGATCATTTAAAAATGATTTTTGCTAAAAAAAATTAATGAACCATCCCATGACAAATTTAACTACATTTTTTAATGAAAATAAAATAACTAACATTAGAATAAACTATTTTAATGTAATTATTATAACCTAATAGTGGGTAGTAGAAATAAAATGACCAAATGTGTAACATGACATAAAACCTATTTCTTAAGTAAAATATCCTTCAAGAATACATTTACACCTCCATGAATCATGACCAAATAATGACATGTTCCTCCATGAAATATCTCATTAGATCCATATCCAATGAATAATGGATCCCTTCCATTTCTAATATCATTGTAAAAGACATATACATACACACCATGACATGTCAGTAGATTCAAGTATATGAATACATATTAGGGTTTTCTTATATCACTCATATTTTTTACAATGAATTATATATCCAAAACATGTATTCAAATCCATTGAAATGAGTTTCACATATTTCCAAAAACAAATATTTAAATTATAGTTCTATAAAATTTAAATCCATATAATGAAAGTAACTCACACTAGATTCTTCCCATAAACATGTTTACTTATGCCAAATTCACCAACCAGTAAAAATATTTAATATCAATAATAAATTAATATTCTTGAGAAATATATATTAAAAAAATTACACTGACAATTATAATAGTGTTCACACACCATATATCATCATAAATTTATGTATTTCCCAAAAATATTTCCCCATTTCATATATATCATATAATATGGTATTATTTTCAACCATGGTTTTATATTTCTAATCATTTCATTTATATTTCACTTTCACTTGAAATGTCTTTTTCAATGATCATATCAATAGTCATTCATTTTCCAAAACCATTATCCTCTTCAAACATTATCTAAAAAAAGTTCTGTAGACATTCATTTGTATTAAATCCAAAAAATTAATCATACAAATATTTATTATTCCAAACATATTATTTAAACTAAAATACCAGGGTTTTCAAAAAATATATCTCAATGTTATAGTCCAAAATTTCACATATCCCTTGATTTTCTAATTCATTTTCAAAAATGGATCTCATAAGAATATAAATAGTTGATGATGTTCAATAAATTCATTAATAAAAAAATAAGTAATCATAAATCGATGCTGAAGAAATGATTTCCACCTACCATAGATAACACTACATTGAAAATATATTAAACCTAGATCTAATATTAAACATCATAATATATTATCCCTGATATTATCTTATGTAATTATATGCTCTAATATTTATATGCAACAGAGTATTTAATATGATAATGAGAGAGAGATAAATCCAAGAAGTATAATGATCTTGTTTTTATAAATTTATTCCAAAATAAAAACCTTCATTCATTAAGATAATTTTATTGTTTTATAGTGTATTATTTAAAAATAGTATCAGGTCAAATATGTTTCCCAAATAAGCGAATATTTGATTTAAAATTTCCTATTTTGGAATTATAGAAAAATATCATACTTTTTTCAAACAATACAAGTTTCCCAAATCCTATCCTTGAATTCCAATCAATCTAATTTCATAGTTTGATGTTTATATTATACATTATATAGGATAATTTTCTTAACCGTCCACTTGTATTATCTCCTTAAAAACAGAAATATTACTCTGAAAACTAACATATCTCAAAATAGGGTATCAAAAATTCTCCCTACCATAAGAATTTTTTCCCTATTAAGACAATAGTCTACATTATCAGTTGTACTTTTGGATTATTGATTTCATATATTTTTTCCCTCCCAATTATTCTTATTTTTTATCTCATTCTATTATATTGGGTTTTCAAAAAAATAACAATCTACCCTATCAAAATCATATAAAACCTATGACAAATTTTCCATTGCACTTTACACAAATCATACTTGTATCCTGATCAACGAGATCATATAAAAGAATAAGATATTGTTATAGCTGACCCATCCTTAGTTCATAAACATATAAGAAATTCTACACCACATAGTACTTGAGGTGTAATTAAAACTTATACACCAAATCAATATTTAATTTGACAATCTTAAATGAAACCAAATACTGAAGTAAAAATACCCATTCTTCTAGATTCATTGATATACTATCCATGTTGAATCTCACAAAAATATGATTTATATAACAGCAACCCATAATGTTCATGAAACATGTCAATATAAGACATCATCCATGTTTGATCTAACCTTAATATCTTATAGATTAAATGACATTATTATAACATATATATTTCAAGAATAGGTCCAATGATAGACCTGTATCTCTCTTCTTCTAATAATTATTGACATAACCGTTTATGTTTATTCATTTATTCAAAAAGAGATACTTATATGTAAATTTCATAGCGATTATTGTAAACAAACTCTCAAGAAGGAATGTAATCTTCCAATGATTCCCAAACTCAAATACTAAATTTCAAAAATAAAATATTCTAAATCTTATATGGTTTATTATGATTTTCCATTTACCAAAAAATGATTTATCATTCACCTTTTAATTTATGTACCAATAACCTTTTAAATTACATCTATAACCTAAAAGTAAACTATTCATCTATTTTTAAAAAGAAAAATATGGAAAATACTAAATTCTTAATAATTATATAATTTATATGTTATCTAAGTATTCTAGTAAAAATGTGTCTCAAATGGGTAAGAAGTGATATGATATTAAATTACATTTCATCATCATCCATATTATGTCATTATTATATAGTAAACCAGTAAAAACATATACAAATTCTATAGTTATATCTTCTAACTTCCATATTGACTCTTAAAAAGGTTACAACATTCTTATAGGTCATTGATGAGTCACCTTTGTGAATTTACTTGTATATAACTAGGATTAATAATTAGTTGTCATAATATACTTTCATACCCACAAAACAATTTCTACGATGTTATGATATATCTTCATCTCTTTCAAAAGGTCTTCCCAAAAATATATATGAAATAAAACCATAACCTATAATTTTAAATTTTAGGGAAATAATAATTTATCTTAAAAATATTGTATGTTGTCATATCATAATGATGACATCATTAATCTATTTCACGTTCAATATGAGTCATTTTCCCTTCTTTTACATAGTTAAAAAAATAGGACTGAAATAAATTAGATATTATAACATGAATTCATTATTCATCTATGACATTATATGAAGATAAAATTATCTATTATGACATTATAATTCAATCACAACATCAGTATTCTTACTCAATTCATATGATAAATCTTTTCCTTTATGTAGTGTATCAGTTAAAAAATTCAAAAGTATAAAGATATTTAATATATATTTATCTCATATAATAATATTATTATTGTGAGAAAATAAATATAAAACTTATATGATATAAATAAAAAATGAACTTTTCTTAAAAAATGTAATGTCTCTAACTCTCTAATGAGAGTGGGTCATATGCCTATGTATTTTGCTGATAATAATTCCATGCATTATTTTTTCATGTTTAATTCATTATCAATAGTATATATTAACATTAAATATCTAAAAATTTGGAATGTATTATTGAGATTAGTGTTATCAATGGTGATTGATAGTGATTCATATCATGATAGATAAGTTAAATCATATGCAACACTAATAGATTTTATACCCATGAGGGAAATAAATCGTTCAATATGGATTAATATATCCTCTTTATGATGTTTTCAGTATCTTATGAAAGGGTAAACATAATAGGTGTTATCATGAATTTGAGATGAAATGATCAATATTGAATGATGTTCATTAGATATTTTAACATTATCAGTGAGATGAATATGGAAGGTATTCAAAGTTATCCGTGAAGATTAAAAAGATTCTGAAAATTATTATATTCCTTGGTTATCTCATTGAAGAGTTACATGAATGAATATATGGATTTATTTTATAATCAAAACATTAAGAAAACATTCATTGAAAAGATCATGGGTAATTCATTTAGAATAGATCATCACATATAGTATGAAGGATATAAAGGATATTATAACTATTTTTATTTCTCAAGGATACATATCTTTGACATATGATTACATGATCACATATAGATGGATATCTTTCATTAATAGTTACCAAAAAATAGTATAGTTTCTGAAGTCATAAAATAGATTTTACTAGAGATTCTATATATGATTAAGAGTTTATCACACACTAACATATTTAAAATTAAAATGATTTATAATTCTATGGGAAATGTTTATTAGAAAATATATCATAGTGATTAATAGGGATATTGGATGATCTCATTATTATCTTTTAGATAATAAATAACAATGATGAGTCATATAGATAAAAATGTGTAAAATCTATTGAGGTATTCATGTAACATAATTTAGGGGACTATATAATGTTTAGGATGATATAGGAAGAATGAAACATTCCCAACACACATTTGATTGAGAAAGGGAAGAAAATATATTTTTAATGGAAAATCAGGACATGAAGTGGTAATATCTCACCATGAACTATTCAAAAAGAGTAAAGCGTCTACTAAAATGAATAATTCATGCCACAAATTATATGTACTATGTTTTGATATTATTTTTAAGAAATAAATGGGATTAAATTATATCAAAATAGATGTTCATGAATGTCTGACACATGTTAGTATATAAGAGTTGATGGGAATCACTCCTCATAACAATTTCCACACATCATCATCATGAGAGAAAACATCTATCACACTATAACACATGATCCCATGTTATAGTGGATGAAATCATAACATAATTTCTCGATTCCACTAAAAATATTTGTGTGATGGTTTTGAATGGGATAATATCTCATATATTATATAATGTGGTCACAAGGAATAAATATGTTTTATATATCAGAGAAAATATAAATATCATGCCATAATTCCAATTTTCCATAAATAGTAGTAGAGTTAATTTTTGGAATATTTTTATATATATTGGACTAGAATCATGAAAATATGTATCATCTAGTAAACCAAAGTTTCACACCAATATAGATGAAATGGATATAACTATGGAATAACCCACTATGATGAAATAATGTTAAAACATTGATATAACTAAGAATATCGTCCAGATAGTATTCCAAAAATATTTTAGATAGTATTAAACTGAATAATAAGGGAGCATACTTGATCTAAATTCATGATGAATATAAGATTTGAATAAAAAATCAATCAATTTATTTACACTTTTTTATATCTTTTATTTACCTTGAGTTTAGGACTATCTACCAACTCAATTACTTATTCTTATAGATAATTATATAATAATTTTCATATTGTTATCATAATAATTTTACACCAATGACTGTCCACTAGAAATAAAGAGTGAAAAAATCATGTAAAAATCCTTTTTCCATGTGCATTATTTGCAAATCTATCTTTCATTGACATTTTTATTCCATTGTAGCCTTCACTCTAAAAAATTATATGAAAATTATTTCTGGTGTTTTTGTTTTTGGAAACAACTAATTAACCCCCAATATTGTTAGTGGTTAACTATGTCCTAGAACTATCATTTGGTATTACATCATGATCATTATTTAATAATTTTTTTGATATTAATCTATTAGAATACATAAAATGATTACAAAAAAAATGAATTTATTATTGGTATTATCTTAAGGATCTAAGGGTTTTATTTATTTTTAAAATATTTTTAATCAAAAAGTTAGATGGATATCTTAAACACCATAAATAAAAATGGATTTTAAATGTTTTATCGCACAAAATTACATTTATAAAAGAATGAGATTGTAATGTATCATCTTTATCTTATATTAGTAATTCTTGATATCATAAAGAATCTAATAAATTTTCCATTTGTTAGTACAAACCAACCATTATGAGATCGGATGACTGTATAATTTGACGGGATAGTATATATGTTTTTATTCTTATAACTCTCTAAGAAGAAGTTCACTATAGTCATGGGAAAAAACATTGAATAAAATTTTTAGGGAACTTAATGATATCAATGGGTGAGAAAATAAAGTAAATATATCTTTTCTACAAAACTTTTATGATAAATTCAATAATATTTTAATAATATAACATGAGAAATTGTATGAATTACGTATTAATTTCAAAAAATCATTATCATGATTTGAAGCTATTAATAAGTTATTTAGGAATCCACATTGATGAATAAACTTATAAATATTCTCCTAGATAAATTTAATTAATTAATTTCCACCGTATATAATCAAGACATGGATTAGTCGACCATTGTTAAGATCAATATTATCATAATATACTATTAGATGTGGAGAGGGTGACCTTAAAGTTCAAAGAAAAATATAAAAAGAAAATTTTTTTAAAGCTACAAAATTTTCAAAACGTCTTGTGTTTAAGAAATATTATTCAAGGAAACCAATATAAAGGATGATTTAATGAATTTTATGGTATTTATATCATTATTTTAAAAAGTAATGTAGAGAGTTAAAAGTAAATACCATGGTAATATTTGTTATATTTGATTCAATTATGGCTATATTATATAATTTTTACCAAGCTTCCTTGAGAGGAAGAATAGATATGGGGAGTATGTTTTATCTCAAATATCACATAACTTATGAACGGTTCCAAGTTGATGAAGTGGGAAATTTTATTATGGGAAAATAAAAGTAAAAAACATCAAGGAAATATAATTTTGTCATAAATAATTATTATACGTCATGGGTTGAAATTCAAACGGAGGAATAAAATTGATAATAAATATCTAGTGAAATCACAAGATCTATCAAATGTAATGGAGATAAATAAAATGGAAGTATTTTTCACATGGAATATGGTTGATCTTGATTTAATCAAGGAATAATGATATAATAATATTAAGACCTCAACAATAAACAAGAATAACAAAATATTTATGTGAATTCTCTTTAGGTGAAGTTGATTCGTTCTAAAATTTCATTAAAGAAGAATGAGTTTTAATTTCAAAAATCATTCAAAATTACTGGTTAATGTTTTAAATTATATATGAAAATTATTTATAGTACTATTAAAATATAGTATTATACAATAGTGACATAGATTTTTATCTTGGGAACTCAATATAGGAATCAAAATTGTCTTAATCAGGAGATGGATTCTAATAATGTGATTGCATAGCCTAAGAAGAAAAAATATTAATTGGGAATCCATGTGATGGAACAAAAAAATTAAATAAATAATCTTTTGAAGAATAAATATTCTATGTAAAATACAACGTGATGTGAACAAATGATAGATTTTTATTTTATGTATGATTAATATTAATGGAAGTAGTTTAATTCACATTGGAATGAAAATTAATTACAATTTTATGATGAATATTAATTACAAGTGAGGATATTTTTCCTTAATGGATGTTGTTGTTACCAAATGACATTTTAATATAAATATGGTGTGTTCAGTAATAATTTAAAATGGCTAAAATATATGTGAGGAAATGAATAAAGGATAATGAACCTAAAATTATTATAGGAAAACTGAGACAACATCTAAAAGATAATATGAAATTGTCTAATTATTTTCATTCTATTATATAAAATTATGGGAGGTATGATCCTACCAAACACACATATTCGTAGACTTATAAAGGTTCTTGAGGATATAATAACTGAAAATCTATTAATTCGAGTAGTAATAAGTATAATTAATTAGAGTTTAAACAAAAAAGGTCATTGAAGAAAATCTATAGGATCAATCCAAACATATAGTATATCATTAAGAGAATATATAGTCCATAAATAAAAGAGTAGTTGAAATTTTTTTAATTATTAATCATTATAAATCCTCAATGAATGGATGTGGATAACTAATTCAAGTGGATATAATATCCTAAATCCAAATTTTTAATTGATACTCCTCCAGACTTGGAGATAAACATTATATCTTCTCATATATATAAATATATAGTAATTTTAAATCAAGTGGTTGGAATTTTAAATTGAGTGCACCAACATGGATTTAATGAACCAATGGAATTAAAGATGGGTTTTAGACCTGTGGATAGAAAAAAAAGTTTTGAAAAGGCTTAGAGATAAATATGTAAATATTTGAAATAAAAGTTATTTATAATTAGAAAAAACTCGTCTTATTAACAATAATGCATATGTTAATGGAACCTTATCCTGTATACAAACTTATATTAATTTGTTGTGTTTACTATAAATATGTATGTTTATTAAAAAAATTAAATCGGTTATTTCAAAAAAAAATATTAAATGAATAGATATAAAATATATAAAATATTTTTTTATTATGTTTCTCCTTATAATGGGTTTACTCATGTAGGATTATAGGAGTTATTTGATTTTCATTATCATCTTCCCAATGTTTTCGATTCATTACTAGGTTATTGAGGGGTTTCAAGATGAAGAATTATTAAATTATAGTCATGATATGGATAATACCTCAAAAGTGTGAAACTGTATTATCAATTTTAAATGTTTATTCATAAGACAATATATTATTATTAAAAGGGGAAAAAATAGATTTTATTTCATTATAAAATTGTGAAAAATAATATAAGTGGATAAATTTTTTAATACCTATAAATTTGATAAAGGGACCCTCATTTAAAGGGAGATAATATTCTCAAACCCATCAAGGGGGAATGATTAATGTACAATCCCAATATTTAACCACCTGTTTTTTATTATATTATGTTATAAAAGTGAGAGAAATTATATAAATCCAATAAATATTTACTAAAATTAAAAAATGATACAAACTTATATAAATAGGATTGATTTATTTTTTTTATTAATATGTGATAATGTTTTTTATAGTTTCACAAACCAATATAGGTTTGATGATAACGATTTATAATATATTTTGTTCCAACAAACCCAAAAGGAGATATTTATGTTCAGATGAATTTTATTAAAGATGACGTCCATGCTAGATTTATTATTTTCTATTGGATGTTTTTTACTAATTTTTTTTGTCAATATTATGGAATGCATGACATGGAATTAATTGTTATAATTGTGTACTAAGGGTGATTATTGGAGATAAATATCATATTTTATTTATTTCCCAAGTTCTAATATACTCAAGAATGATGGATTTAAAAAAATTTGGGATGAGGAAGTGCTCAAAATAGATTTAAATTATTTATAAATAATGTATTTAGTAAATTATGAAATATGGATCTTATTAGATATTATCATGCAGATCATATGAAGTGAGATACCAGAGAAATTTGTTGAGTGGATATTCTAGGGTTTTTTATGAGATTACTAATGAATTAAATGATAAATACTGCATGAAGATTCATGAATATTTTGCTGATTTAATGCCCCATGATATTAAAACAACACTATGTTCGATATCATACATGACACAACATAGTGAGATTTAACGATTGTAAAATATTATTATTTTAATATTATAATTATTAACTACTCACTAATTTTTTGGATATAAATAAGAGGAAGAACATTATGATATATATACATATATATAAATTTACAACATAGTACTAATATATAGATTAATCCTTATAAAAATATCACAATTTTTAGTGATGTTTTTTTATACATTAGAAATAATTTCTCTTCAACAAATATTTTAATTGATTTTTGTGGGAGAATAATATAATTAATTTTTTATTTTTATAAAAATTATTATTGATAAAATTATTATAATTTTTTAAATCCTTTAAAAAATTATATAAGGGATTATGTTTTTGATTATCTGAATAGATTAATTTCTCAATGAAAAATAAAAAAAATAGATTTTATAGAAATTTTTTTATTAATGTGTTTATAAAGTATGATTAAATTTTAAAATAATTATAATATGTAATTGGTTAATTTTTATTAAAAATAATATAATTAATTTCTCTATAATTAAAATTATGCAAATTTTTTGTATGAAGGAATTTTTATACATAAAAAATCATATTTCTAGAAAATGGTTTTTCATCACATTTTATGGCTTTATTTTAAAAGTAATATTAAAAAATTATATAGATTTAATTTTATAAAATGTATTCAATATTGTGAATAAAAATATCTATATTTTTTGGGGTGTTTAAACATTAAATTTTCATAATGAATATTATCCTATAAAAAAATCTTTTCACCACTGTATGAGTAATATGGGTAAAACAAGGATAAAAATATTCAAAAGAGATTCAAAATAACTAATTAACTTGAATTTATTTTATTTTATGATTTTAATTCAACCACCCATTTATATGTTTGAAAATATTTCATTTTTTTACTATTTTCCTTTGATAAAAAACTTTTATATTATTTTAGCTAAAGGAAAATCCTAAAATAAATCTATATTTATTTTATTATAAATAATATATTCTCACATGGATAAAAAAATATATTACTTATTTAAAATGTTTAATTTTAAGAAGAATAAAGTTTTTATGATGTTAGTTTATTTTAAATTTTTACTGATGAGAAAATTGTAATAAATTCTTATGTAATGCCAACACAATTTTTGTAGAAGAAGTAAAAAATAAAGTAAATGATTTTAAAAACATGCACAACAATAATTTTTTGAGAAAGTTCAGGTGTCTGAATAATTTTTTTGATATATATAATTTTTTATGGATGTGTTGAAATTTTAAATTTGGGCTGAAATACTTTCATGATATTTTTTTAATTAAATCTTTACATTTCCACAAAAGTAACTTAAATGGTATATTATGAGAAATAATAGTTTATTGAATGATTTAAAATTCATAAAATTATTATATTTTGAAAAATTAATGGAATATGGTCTAGAATATTATTCATTTTTCACTTATGGATCAATATTACATTTATTGTAACTTTATTGACCCCTAAAGAGTAAAACACATTGATTATGAAATAATAATTAATAGGGTTAAAGATAGATTAAAACTAACGTAAGTGAATAAAACATCAGCTAAAATTACCTATATATAATTTTATGATATGATTTAGTCTTATACTGACCAAATATTACAAATATTTCAATTTGGTTTTACTTTTCCCTAAAAATTAATTTATATTATTCTTATACATTTTTTAATTCCAAGGATCTCTACCCCACATTTATCAAAAGATACCACCCTCCTCTATTTATCACACCTCAAGATCCACTAATCTAGAATAAAACATAAAAAACTATTAATATTTTATTATCTTTATTATAGTGGTTTGTATTCTTAAAATTCCTTCCATAGTGTTATTATTTAGATACAAAAGGCGGTTCTCAATGATTTAGTAGACGTCTTAAGTGATCTTTTTAATTATAAATATTTAGATACTTACTTTAATGTTTTACCAACCAAAAGAACATAAAAAAATATATATCAGTAATATATTTATATGTTATTATATTTATTTAACAGCCTTATTCATTTTATTTTCCATCAAATGGGAAGTAAAACCATCATTTGTGTGTATGTGGGGATGGAAACCTCGCAAATTGGTATATTTTGTTTCTTATCATCATATTTCTTGGGTGTTTATTTTGATTGTAAAATTCAATCGTAAATAATAGTAATTTAAAATTCCATTTTAAAAAATCAGTAATACAATGCCAATTTAGAGGTAGAAAATGATTTTAAAATAGTTATTTCTAAATAGATAATGTCTTCCCTTATTAATTAATTAAATCAATATTTAATGATGAATGATTCCAATTCAATTTATAATATATATATATATGTATATGAATTTAAATACATATAATTATTATTACTACCAATGATTTTGTATTATTTCATCATTAAACATATAAAATTAAAATATTATTCATTTGGGATCTTTTTTTTCATGAATTCAAGTTGAAATTATATTAAATCATTGTAAAATTACAAGTGTGTCACTAAACGCAATAATAAATATTCACTTTCACTCCTCACTTATTTTCACATAATGATCCATTTATCTCAAAAAAACCTACAAAATCTATCCTAAATATCTTTATCCTAGTTATGGAGATAATTTTCATTCCAAAAATCCAAAACCAAAGGTTCTTTATGAGAGATCCAAATTATGTTTTTCTCAGTAAAGGTTATCATCTTCAACAAGATATTTCTTTTTTACATCATATTTAAGCATCATTAATTATATATTAATAATTAAAAGTTAACTAAAATAGTATATAACGTATATTGAGATTTTATTATGTTTAAGGTATAATATTTATCCATCTACTTCTACATGAAATGCGAAACAAAACCATCGCTCATGTGTACAGCAGACTCCCTCCTCATGGATTGATGTAATTTGTTTTCCACCATTGACTTGCATGGATAGTAATAAGAACAGATAAAGTTAATAAATATGATAATAATGAAATAATATGGATTATATAAAATAAATATATCATCCAACATGTATACTTTAACCCATTATAGAAGTGATAATATCACATGTGTATAAATACGGCCTACCATCTCCTTGAAGCGATGTAATTCCCTTTTCCAGTCCAAATTTTCAGAATGATTATAAAAAAATAAATAATGAATAAATATGAAATTTAAAACATTAATATAATTATGGTTATTATGGAAGTATATCCTATAAACATAGTCTAAAATTTTGACAACAAAACATGCATTAGAAAACACAGTGGTTAGAACTCGATACAAATATAATAATGATATTTTAGTATTTAATAGGTGATAAGATGTTATAAGATGATCATATATAATATTTTAATTATTCATATGGATTTTTTGGTAGAATTATAATAAATATAAATTTATTATTAATGTGTATAAAACTACATAAGATATAATTATTTTTTAAGTTAAGGGTTTATTTCACAATCTCATCATTATTCAAGATTGTTTTTGTATAAGAGTATTTTGAGGGAATTATATGATCCTATTATATTAAAATAACTAAATTTTATTCCCCTCTATATATTTTTAAAAATTATATGTATTATTTCAATTTTCTCTTACATGAACACGTGAATATAAAATAATGTTTTTAATAAAAAAACAACATTGTTTTCTATTCAATCGAGAATATTTTCTTCCATGTCCATATTTTTATGAAAATATTTTCAGGAATTTATTTAGGATTCAAATAAGATTTTATAAATTTATTGTTTTTATGTTTTATATTCTATATGAAAATTCAATTGAATCCTTTTGTTATTTTCTTAATGAGGAACTTTTGAGATTCTACTTAAATTGTGAAAGGAATGTTTTTTACACACACAACATGAATTGTATTTTCTACAGTAATTTCCACCAAATAATTTGAATCTTAATTTATATGTTTAATATTTATATTTAAAATAATAATATTTCCATACTATTTTTTAATTTTATATATTTTGAATAAGTGATTTCAAAATTAAAAGTTTATTTTTCTAAAAAAAATTAGAGAGGTTTTAAAAGGATTTTCATATATGAAAAAAATATTTAGTGAATATTATGCCTTATTTGGGAAGTATTATTTGATATCGTTATCCATATTAATAGTTATGGATTATGATATTTTTATTTATTTGGGAGAAATATTAACATTTCATAATCATTCTTTTTAAAAATATGTTTATATTGATTATATTTAATCTCTTTTATATGGTGAATGAATTGGACATAGTATCGGATGGCATGGGCCCTCCATATCCCTATTATTACTCATTAGATCTCATGATACCAAATAGTTTAGGTATTTGTAATAAATATTACATATTAATTAATGTTTTGTTTAGAAAATACTTTGATGGTATGATTATCGTGTCCTGAATTATGTATTCAATCATTATGAGGGTAGTTATTAGTATACATATGATTAATTATTTTGTTATGTTGTCCTTGGAGTTAGTCTATTTTTATGTTATTTCTTATATAGAATATATGACTATTTTAATATCAAAAATATTATTCAACTTTTACATACCTTATGATTTATTTTTCTGTACTCTATCCCTTACTGGGCATCTAATATCACAATTTATTGTGTTTTAATTTCCCTATGATATGGGGAAGGGATATATGAAAGAAATTATATATTTATTTTAATATTTAATAATATTCTGACAAGAATTATTATATTATATTTGATATTTTTTATGTAATGTGATAATCACATAAGTATATAACCTCCCAATAATATTAATTTATTCAATCCTTCAGCATTATATCTGTTGTATATAAGTCCAATGTTGTAAAATAACCATTGGTTCTGGTCTACTAGATCTAGGATGTTTTAGTTGGTGTCAAATGAAGTCTGTTATATGCCTTGAGAACATGATTAAAGCACAAAGATTAAGGAATAAGACTTTATTCCTTACTATGATGATATATTTATATATATGAAAACGTCCTATGGTTTTGGTGAGGTTGAGATTATATGTTATTCCAATAAATATATCCATGTCTTGACACTATAACTGTAAATGGTATTGTCATTAATGCATATATGGGTTATAATCCCAAAAGGATATGGTAGGAGTATATCTCAACCATCATTCCGGTTCATGGTTAGTGTTCCCTTACTATGCACAAATTTTGGAAATCCTAAGGGGTACTCTTAGGTTGATTCACATTTTCTTTAAAACCCATTATAAAGGATTCAAACAATGTTTTTAGGATTTGAGAACAATACCAAAGAAACAAATTTTTAGAATCATATATTATCTATGAAAAACTTTTTTGATTTATGATATG
This sequence comes from Viscum album, assembly GCA_963277665.1. NCBI lineage: Eukaryota > Viridiplantae > Streptophyta > Magnoliopsida > Santalales > Viscaceae > Viscum > Viscum album. Next base: position 1,721,919,735 of record OY728130.1, read on the forward strand.
TTTTTATCTAGATTTGAAATTAAAAATTATGTCTCATAATGTAGTAAAGACATGTCCAAATAGAAATAATAGCCATGTAATACAGAATAAACTCAAGGGTTAAACCTTGTTAACCCAAACAAATTGGGCTTCATAAGTGCTAGTATTTGTAATGAGGAATGAAGGTGGCATTGGGGTCCTTAGTGTATTTGGAATTACTGACCACAGTGGCGGGAAGTTGATAACTAATAAGAAAATTAGCAATAGTGAGTGAGTGATAGAAAATAATGGCATCTGAGGTGTAATAGAAAATTATGAGAAGATGGATCACTATAATACATGAATGGATAAGGTGCATGACCTACTTGGTATTGATAGAGTGTTGATGGTGGAAATAGTTGTTCAGTTGTAGCGTTGGGTGTCTTGGTGGAGTTTGGATGAAGCGACGGTGCGTGGGCCATGGTGAAAGAAGAATGTAGGAGTTGGATCAATATAGTGGTGGATATATTCCATTCTTGGGATGGCAGTAATCTATCAATATCCATAGGTACAATCCATAGATGATAAATCTCATAGAAATCTTCATATTCCCACATATATAACCTAATTTTTAGAATGAGAGGGTGTGGAATTTTCTATCAGTACCAAGCATGTTGCTATTCTACATAGTCCATTTCTAGCTGTTCAGTTATTCGTGGTTGAGAGATTATGAATGTGATGAAAATATTATAATAGAGTTGTTGTATTATATTTTTCTTTATTTTTGAGGAACTGTGGCTTTATAAATATGGGTCATATGAGGTTCCAAGTCAACCCAATAAAAAAAGATTCTCTAAAAATAAATAAAAATATACATCCTAAATGCTTTAGAGGAGTAAATTTTTTTATAATGTTAAGATATAATATGTATTATGAAAATGTATATAAATATCACCTACTGTAAGGAATGGATGTCATAACAATGATTTTAATCCTTATAAATATTTCTCTTTAATGTATGATGATGAATCTAGAGCTAGTATTTCTGTTGGAGTGGAACATGTTATATTTATATTATGGTCTTAATAAACTTATGTACAATAAAATTTCATATATAAAGAAACATGTTGATCCAAAATTTGGTTTAACAATTATATACCACTTGGTGAATTATTAACATTAATCATTAAATGATACTACAAGTCCATCCATTGATAATAAATAGATAAGTTCCTTATAGACTATATTTCTCACTTTCGGATATAATAAAAGGAAAAAGGATTTCATGGATTATTATTATTTCCCAGCATATGAATACAAATCGTGGTTATAAATTCAAAACACTAAGGATGAGGGTTAAATATAGAGAATGGAATGGAATTATTGTAATGAAACTTTCTTGGAAAATATTTTCCAAATGAGCAATGAATGTATATGGGGAGATAATTATTAAGGATAAAACAAAAGTAAGAGGAAATTTGTTTTTTGTACAAATCTATCTTTACAATATCATTAGATAATGTTTCAAACTTCTTATATCATTCAAGCAGTAATATTGGTCTTTCATTGGATGAGATAAATCGAATATTTCAAAGGAAACTAGTCTCGCAAACCTTCTCACCAAATGAGGATATCATATCTTATTCTTTCAAGGGAGAGAAATAATTCTCCATTTCTTGTGGATTTTAATGAAATAAATATAATAAATATGTGGTTGATAACTCTAGAAAAAAATTCATTAAAAAGGGAATAAGAAATTTTTTTAATTTATAATATGAAATAAATGTGGAAAGAAACATCCTGATACATGCTTGTAGAGAATTGGGTTTCCTTCATGTGTGGAGAGAAATGCCACAAGGATTATGATCGTAAGGGAGAGAAATATGATTCTGATGTTCAATTAATTAAATATAAGGATATGAGGCACTATGAAAATTATTTCTCGATGTATCGAGGGAATTTTCATGTGAAAATGTTAAGGAAGTAGGGAGATCCTTATGAAATAACAACAGTTAAGGTTGATATTCCCAATGATGTGCTGGTAGGTAAATTAATTAAAGCCTCATATTTACCAAAGGATTTACTTGATTCTACATCATTTAATTATTTTATACCTTTTATTTTTTCTAACAATTTTATATATTTTCCTATAACCATAAGAACTGAGTTGCTATTCAAGACTCCTAGTGGAAGACTCACTCCAACAAGGGTGTGTCATTCATTATCCATTATAACACATAAATATTCTCTATGTTATAAATTAATTGTTATACCTATAGTTTATTTTGATATAATAATTCATATAGATTTGATTTTAAATTTCAATGCATAAAATTTATTTCATAGAGAAGTAAATTTCAATTTGTGATGAATATTTTGAACATTATATCATTAGAGGGGAGAATTAATCATCTAATTCATGTTTATATCCACACCTAGTAGATCCAATGAATTTTATTATTATTGAATATGATCATTTATAGCATACCTATGGATAATTTAATATCAAAATTGTGTTTTGCATATTATAAAAGAAGAAATTTAAGTATTTACTTTGGAATTACTTATAAATCCACTAGAGTATTAGTTTGAGTTTTTCACAGATTTAATCCCTAATAAAAGACTTATGTCAAAAAATCGTTATAAACATTACACTATAAAATTTATAAAATTTAAGAAAAATCTATAGGATTTTTGTAATAATGGATATATAAACCCCATTGTTTAAACAAAGGTAGGATCCATAATTTTAGGTTAAGAAAAAGATGGATATCTGAGGTTGTGCATAGATTACAAGAAAATAAATTGAATTTTGATAAAGAACTATTATATATTCCATGTCATGATGCCCTCACCAAAATGTGTACCCCTACTAGGATAGGAATGTGAGAAAGGAGATAGTGACCCCTGGAATCCCGCCTCTAGTAGGCCCCAAGTTGGAGACTAGCACCGAGAGTATAATAAGCACATAAATGGGATGCATTGCCTTCTAAGAGAACACATGTATAAGAGAGAGATCAGAAATACACCATGAAACTCTAAATATGACTAAAATATAAAAAATACCATGTAAAAATATGTAATTTCACGCAAAACTACTAATATTAGAATGGAAAACAGAAAATTCCAAAAGAAAGTAAAAAAACGAAAGCAACCATGAAGCCTGAACTTCTCCTACAACCCCAAGCTAGTAGTAACCAGCCTGCTCTCCAACATCCTCCAAATGACCTGAAAAAATAGATTATATATACATAGAGTGGGTATAATAGTATACTAAGTAGGATCCTTTCCATATCCTCTCGTGAAAATGTAATGAAATCTTTCTAAAGAACAGTGAACGATAAGTGAAACTAACGCGTCACCAAAACAGGTATACTTAGTTCCCATCTATTCCATGTCTACTTTGACAATGTATCTCATAAAAAATTATATAATATAATAAATAATATCAAGTTTACCCCTCTACTACTTCCCATCAAGATTGCTTCTTTTCCCCAATGTCACACGTCCTAATAATCTCTCTCTAAAAACGATTTCCCGGAGACACCTGGGCACATCACCACAATATGAACCTCATTAAACACAACCAGTACATCCATGTAACCAATGTAAAATGGTAGTTTCTGGGATCCATAACATCTCGTATAACGTGTATCATACATCGGGAATTATACCTCAAGCCATTATAGTCCACACACTAATAAGGACCATCTAGCCATCACAGCCTATACACGTGACACCTATAGTAGTCCATAAGAAACTATATACAGAATATATGTGATTGAATGACCAAAAGGAATTGTATCCCTCTATAGACATATAAGTGGAAAACTAACTGTTGTGCCTACCATCACAAGTAACTACCAAGAGAATAGAGTGGGGTCAAAGGGGTTAGTCATCCATCCATCCTCACACTATAATGTTGTGGAAAACACCCCCTAGGGATCAGAATCCCTAGGGTGTCCATTTCCCTAACTGACGGGGTAGAGTAGCGTATAGAAACACAAAATGTGTAGAATATACTATAGCTCACAACCACACTGTGGGAATAACCTAGTCTTATAATCAACTTCAGCTAACGTCTCTTGAACTCCTAGTTGCCACTATTATGAATAGATATCCTATAAACACACGATAATTTAAAAATATTTTTTAAATCATCATATCCATTTTATATAAGTTCACTTTTAATTAATTAATTATTTTACAATTAATTAACCATTATGAAATTCCACAATTCATTTCATTATCATCACAAAAATGTTCCTTACCCTCCAGGCATAAAAAAACCAAGTCCACAGTTCCAGAAAACATAACCTCATCATTTCAGCCCAACAAGCTCTATCCCCATGGGTTCAATATCTTTAATTAAATAATTTATTAGTAGAATTATTACATACAATAATTCCAGGAATTTTAGAAAACCCAATCTATGCTACCAAACATAAGGGGTTCAACATGGTTAGTAGATGAGAACCCTTCGAGTCTTTTCCAACTATAGCAGGATCATATACCCATCCATCCACGAGATGATGAACATGTAAAGCATGTGGAATACCATGTGTGTCTTCGCCTCTTTTGGAAGGCGGGTAAGAAATATAAGGTGCCTAAGTAGTGGGAAAGTAAAGAAGATGAAAGAACATATGATTCAACAAGAAACCACATTCACTTCAATGGGTAATCCTAGATTCAACCCATTCCATCATCCCCAATGTCCTCCCTGACACCCACATGTATGAACCAATGCATCTTTTCACTCTACGTTCCAACTTCTGCCACCAAAACCACGGATCCTCCCTTCCCCGTATATCACAAAAACACTCTAGGATTAAAAAAAATAAAAATCATTAGGAACTAACAATGAAAATGGGATTTTAGACCCTAACAATGCATTCCTCTTTCACAAAAAACAGGGTCTCATGGATCCAAAGCAGATGGCACTCAGCCTTACAAGAAATAGGGTAACTCGGAACCCAAAAAGGTGTAAACGTTTATCAGTCAACTTGATCTTTAATCTATATTGAATTAGCTTATTCATTGTTAGTATGTTCCAAATATTTGAAACCAAAATATATCCCTTTCATATCTATCACAAACTAATTAAACATGCTTACTAGATTAATTTTATTATCATCCATTTATAATAGAAACAACAAGATTCATTAACATGCCTCTTTATTGTTGAAAAATAATTACAATTAATCCCATTTTACATTCATTATAAATTTCTATCATGAACAACCTGCTAAACAAGGAAAGAATATATATCACACTATCTATCAAAATAAGAGGAAAAAACATTTGATCATTACTAGTTTATTTATGTGGATAATATATTTATTGTGTTGATTGTGTTATTATAAAGTGGGAGAAAACTTGATAACTCTACAGTTTCATGTAAAATAATAAATAAGTAATGAATCCACTACATCATAGGGTTTCCTACATTCTTTTCTCGAGAATGGATAAATTAAATTGATCACACTCACCTTCCTCACTACAATTACATCCACCTAAGAATGTTGTGATACAAATACGTCGAAAACAACAAAAAGAAACTCTATTAGATCCACGGAGATCAAAATACATAGCATTGAAATGACAAATGGGTGAAAAAAGATCAATGGAAATCAAATAATAGATGTAGATCTTACCTCATATTGAAAATGGATCAAATAACGAAGTGGGGAACTGAACTAGGATGAAATAATTTCTAAATGTTGAAGAGGTAAGTGTCTGGATCGTCTGGGGTTGAGAGGGGGTGTTCTCAAGAAATAGGGTTGGAAAATCTTAAGCGAGTGGATGTCTTTAAAACACCCAACAGTGGGGCAGTAAATTAGATATACCTCCCCATCACATCGTGCACTACCTCAATGTGACTAATGCTGAAAAATGTGTCACCTTAGTGATTTGTTTTATTTTTCTAAAACTCAAACAGTAAATGTTGTGTCCCCTTTGGACATTTCATGTACCCCCCTTGCTTTTAGATTCTTGTGAAAAAAATCCCCCAGACATCCTTCAAACTGTCGCTAAGAACATTGGTCTTCAAAAAAATGCTAATGGTCGATCCATGTGGATCGAAGACTTTAAATCAGATTCCTATCAAAACATTGTCATATTCGATAATCCAAAACAAACCGAGAGAGGAAACAGAAAGGGGTTGTTTGAAAATCCACCTCGTGATATAACACCCATTGATTTTTCTTCCATAGGAGTTCAACCATATCAAAAGAAAAATGTGGCACCTTGTGAAAACCACAAATAGCACCTAAATACACTCTCAGGGGATATATCTCTTAAATAGTGAAATCCACAACAAGAAACAAAAGAAATCCATATCATAGATAGGAATGTTCCACAAACACAAAATGAACATCATTATAATTAACGATCTAAACATCGAGAAACTCAGGGTACTGAGAATGTGTCTACGACTCGTGTTCCCAATTACTCTCCTCCACACCATCATGTCGCAACAAGGAACGAACTATGGGGATATAATGCCCACAAAACACCTTCTCTTTACAGTCCTAATTCTCTATAGGCTTATTCTTTAAGGCCACATCATCATCAACATTGATTTGTCTCTAATCGATGATGTGAGGGTCGTCATGAAGATATAGAAGGAGTTGTGACACTTAAAAAACATCGTGTAACCTGATTATGTTTCCATTATCTTTTTATATTAAAATATCATATTTTAATTATATGTTACTTTTTGGTAAACATCAATCTTATGTGTTATGCACATAATCTAGGAAAGTGACCATTGCTTATAACGTAGGCTAGCATTGGTTTTCCGTGTAAAAAATCAAAAGTTTATGATGCGTTTAGTGCGTGATTAACATGGTCTTTCATATAAAACAAGCCAAACATATTACTTTAATATAATATAAACAATCATTAGTGTTAGTGAAATCTAAAATATCAAAAAGGATAAATAAATTCAAAAATAATAATTCACAAAATCTAGGGTTGTTACAGTTGTTCTTAATAAACTTATCACTCAAAAACCACCTCTCATATTCTCAAGATTGAGAATAACACTTTCAATATTAAATTATCTTATATAAATTAGGTTGGGAAAATAAATACTATTGATTTTTTTACCTATCACCCACAAATCAAATAGCACCTCTTCAATATCAATAGAGCATGTGTGGATCACCACTAGAGGGATTCTACAATTTTACCCTTCAAGTGAAATAATGGTAGTCTAGGAATGTTTTTTCATATGATCAATAAAATATTCTTCCAGTAAATTTCCTAATATTTGGAATCCACTTAATATAATCTTAAAAAATTTAATTATAAATTCATCATGAAAAATTATTTTATCCGGGCATTGAGAAACTCCATGTTAAAAGTTATTTTAAAACACAGCCCACCAAATGTGATTCCTTTGCAATGAGAACTTTTAGATTCATCCTCCTTCAAACACTAATATATGATCATATGACTACTACAGATGGGAAGAGTGATCTCCCATTACCTATAGTTGATGTTGTGTTTATATAAATATAGCCAATCCATTCCCAATATATAATAAAACTCCAAAAAATAAGTAAGATAATATTTTATATAAGGTTAAATCCATAAACATTGGTAGGGGAGGAGTTATATACTTGGGATGAAATAATTTCCCCATTTAATATTCTAATTGATATATAAACAACCATATTTGGTTTTGTGTTTGAATAGTTCTACTAAAATTGCATGATATGATGGGGTGCATAAAACTAGAATCAAATTGTGTATTTTCAATTCATGAATGAATGACCATCGAACCTTCACCACAGAATTTTTGGGATCCACCTTATTAGTTATGATAACATATTCCCTTCATTTATATATCAACCTTGGGGGTTTTCATCATTGATTGTCTCTTACATCACTTTAGTTATGTCAAATATTTTAATTTCAAAACATAAAATAGGTTTCAATATTATTATTATCATCATATTTAACCATAATTATATTCTTATGATAGTATTTAAAGGTGGTAAAAGCAAATGAAAACGCATTATCCATAGTGACGGTTGACAAGACTAATATATACAATGGTTTCATTTACATAATAAAAAGATAAAATAATTGTATGTATTGAATAAATTACATTAAAACCATGAAATTATAGTATATATATGATACTATAATCATTAATACATTTTGGATGAAGGAGGTGAGGGGAAGGTAGAATAATAAAATAATTTAAAAGATGTAAAGTGAACATTTTACTTTTTAAATCACGCCTCCTTCAAATATTCGTTAAGGAAGCTAAAATTTGAATTTTGGTAACAAAATAAACACTATGATTTATAGTGAGGTTTTAAAATATATTAAAATATAAATTTGTAAATATCCATGGATTATAAGATTTTTGGAGAAGGGGTCTTGGGAGCTAGTATTTATAAGGGGAGGAGATGGGTATTTTTGAATTTTGTATTCACTATTTTATTATTTTGGAATACGACTATCAATATTATAGACTAATGTGGCCATATGTAGTAGATATTGAATTTGAGAGTGAACTAATGGGTTCTTACATAATCCATGACTCAAAAATTCATTTATTATCTTATAATTCTAAATACAGTAATTTTTTGTATTTAACTATTCACTAAAAAGTCGAATATTTTAGAATAATACCCAAATGTTACCTTCAAATTTTTTATGTTTATATTAAAAAAATAAAATATATTTCTTGAAATAAGTTTCCAAATATGATAAATGTTATTTTAAAAAACAGACCCCATTTATTCAAGAAACACCAAGTTTAATATTATAATCAATTATATAACCCTTTGAAAAATTAATAAGAGGCTCATAAAATTATATTATAATTATAATACAACATAATATTAAATTATAAATATAATTAATACAATAAAATATTTAAATCATTTTATTTATTAAAATAATTTAAATAACAACTATATGTTTTTCAAAAATAGAAACACTTATTTTATAATTTTTAAAACATTTATCTACTAGTAATATAATATAAATATGTCATATATTAATTTTATGAGATATATAAATATTATTTCAAACGTAAATTGGTAAGGATACTACTATAACAGTCTGGTAACTATTAATAATGGTCATATTAAAATTCAAACATTCAGGTTATTATTCCAATATTCATATTTCAATTTCAATATATTGATATATAGTGTTCATGTGGGTTAAATATACTCTTTAAATACCTCTCATTTCTATTATTCTTTATGAAATCATATTTTCTCTCAATGTTATATATATTTCTATTTTCAAAATTTATATTTCATTTCTAACATTATTCGTCATTCCTACAGTGTTGTTCTTGATTGTGTTTATTTTGGGGGACTGAGCATATCCAAATTTTCCAATTATTATTTTTAAATTTTCTATTTATAGACTTTATGTAAAAGCATAAATTATTATGTCCGTATTTTTTCTCTGAATTTAATGTTATAATTTTTAAAATAAAAAAAATAGTTTCCTCATGTGTTATGCATGAATTATATGTTATTATATTAATAAATGTAACATATTTATATTTTTAGAAGGTAATTTCAAATGATTACATTATAGGTAACTACAATTATCTTTCTGGTGGTCAATGTTATTTATTACTCTTTATCCTTATTTGGAAATTATTTTTATCCTTCATTTTTATACTTTGATTTACCACCATGATTATCCCATTTGGAAGCATAGGTATTTTTTATTAAATATGACGTTCATGTTTCCCTTTCCTTTATTTAAAAAAATGATTTATTAACACTTTTTATGATATAGTATTCAACAGTTGTATTTTAATGTTTTCAACCCTTTTTTATCAAGATCGAGATAAAATTATGAGGTCATTATATATTAATTTTGGGTAGAATGTAATAACCTAATATTTTAAAAGAACATTGTAGCTGATAGCATACATTACTCACAACGAAAATCGTTAATGGTTATGAAAGATTAATATTTAATTATGATCATTATAACCTAGTGAATTAATTGGTGGATTTAAATAAATGTGACCAAATTATGAAATAATTATATATATACATATATAAATTCCCCACACAATAAAAATTTAATGATTAATTATTATGAAATAAGAACTCAATTTTTAGTAGTCATTTTAGGCTTTTGAAATATATGTTCTTCTAAAATGGTTTTTATTTATTTTGGCAAGTTAATATTATAAATAATCTATATAAAATTTAAAAATTTCAATTGATTAAAATGATATCATTTTAAAAATCTCCTTACAAAAATTTACTTAGGTGTAAATTTTGGTATTTTTCTAAAATTAATAATTTTTAATTTAATAGTGAAAATATATAGATTTTATAGAAAAAATATATTTTCTATTTATGTAGTTAAAAGTACTATATTATTTTGAATTAATTTTAACATTTAATTAGTTATTTATTAGAATATATTATTCAATTAATTCCATTAAAATCTATATAATTCATAATTTTGGAATAAAAAAAGTTTTAAACTTATTATTCATTTTCTCTGTAAAACTATATATCATCATGTTTTACAAGTTAATTTTAAAATAAGTTTCTAAAAGAAATTTATTGAATTTTATAAACATATTCCAAATATTTATACATAATTTTTAAAAAATATATTTCAACACTATTTTTGATCATAATGATTAGTAACCTTATTAAAAATTGCATCATCTTGGTATGGTTAAATCATATAGAACAAGGTTAAAATTATTAATTAAGTTATAAAAAACACCAATAGAGATTCCAATATTTCATTTTATGGGATTAATAAGACAAAAATATTTATATATTCTAAAATAATGAATTTTCATGCATTTTACTATGATAAATACTATTATATTATTTATATAAAAAAATTACAAAACTAATCTTTCATGGTTTTAATATCAGTAATATGTTTTACAAGGATAAAAATAATTTATGAATATTTATAAAATATTATTTTGAATATGAAGAAAATTTTTCTTTTGATGGTAAATTAATTTTTATTTTTTAGGGTGAAATGAATAGTTTAAAATTTTACGTAACCCAAACATAGTTCTTGTGAAAGCATTATAAATATAATGTAAATGATTTTATAAACATAAAAAGTGATATTTTATGGGTAATTTATGATGATCCACGAATTTCATTGACATATACAATGTATTATTGATGTTTTAAAATATTATTTTTTAACTACATTACTATATTGATAGTTTTTTAATAATATATTATAACAATAGTATCTAAAATGAATTTAATTGTATCTTATGTGAAATAATATTTTTTTAAATGATTCAAAATTCATAAATATATTATCTTTTCACAATGGAATAAAATATGGAATAAAATTTCTAAAATTTTCTCTTATTTTTATCATTCCATTTTATAGAAACCTTTTTGACCCCTAAAGAGTTAATCACTTTTTGTAACATCCCGGTAGATTAGGAATACAATATTTTCATATTTATAAATATGTTTGAGTTAAATATCAATTTTAGTTTAAATGGGATTATATGTTTAATGGAGTACACAACAAGAAGCAATGGGTTTCTCTGAAATCTTATACTGCACACAATGTTGAGTCTTTCTAAAAAATAAAAATATAATATTATTATTTTAAATGGTAGTTAATGCCCATATGTTGTATTGGAGGGAATTAAAAAAACTTACTATATTATAATTGAACATTTTTATTAGATGTTTTATCATTTATCCAATAAAATTTACTGGCCTAAAATGAGACTGAATCAATTTTAAGCATAAATAATCTAATATTTTTTAAAGGTAGTTTTACCACCTTTTGATGGAGAATGCTTTTAAAATATATTTTTTCTCGCTTTTATATATTCCATTTGAAAATATAATCTTCTTATTTATAATTGGGACATAAAAATTTACTTTAGCTAAATTGATCGTATTTTTCTAATAGAGTTCATTTTTTAATGACTAATGAAAAATATTGCATTTTAAGTCGAAACTGTCTTTTCATCTAATTTATTTATATGGTTAGATTATCTATTTAAGTGGGATTAAATATTATCTTGATTATTATTTTATCATGTAATCCAATTTTGTTCATTATAAGTGATTTCACTTTTTAATTGGATATAAACACATGTCAATCTTTTGATAGTTTTTACTTCTTAAAAACACAATTTTTTGTTCTGACAACAGGAAATAATTTTAAATTAATTTATGAAATTTTTCTGTTTGGAGTTTGTAAAAATATATTCCTTATTTGAAATAAAGAGGCCAAAATTGTGTAAAATTTTCCTTTTATTTTCAGATATTATGAATAGTAACTTTAGTAAATATTTTATTTACCTTGGTTAAAGGGTAAATCTGGTAAATGACGATAAAAAATAATATTATAATAATATTAAACTACTATAACACATTTAATAACCCTATTTGATGATATATTTCCATCCATGGATATCCTTGGGTCTATTTTAGGACTTCACAGAGCCACATGGGCGTGAAAATGACATTTAATTACTTTTAGTTTAATGTTAAGGAAAATATAACCAAAACATGAATCTTCTTCTAAAACCATTTTTATATGGGGTTATATAAGTGATAATTTATACTATAAATATTAATTAGAAATATAAAATGTTTTTCTACATCATGGTATTTTATTTATAATTTTTAGACGTCTAATTAATAAATATACTTATGACACAATAAGGATATAGTGATTACCTTATTAATAAATGATTTAAATAAATGAGATTATAAATATTAAAATAAATTTATTTTGAAACTTATTATTCCATAAAACAATTCCAGAAGTGTTTAAAACTTTTTATATTTGAATTAAAGAATTTATTTCATAGGAATCAATTTTTTATGGATTTTAAAAAATTCACGATATGAATAGAAATAAAATTTACATAAAGAAGTTTTTAAAACAAATACTATTTTATTAAATGAAATAATTGTGGTAAAAATATAATAATAGGAAAAATAACATATATAATGTTTAAAAGATCATTAATGAAACACTAGAGTATTAATTTATATTTATTGTAACTATATTAACCATATAGTTTGAATATAGAAGAAGACATGGTAATAGTTGAATCAGTTGACTAAGGGTTAAAGCTAAAAGATAAGGTCATATTTGGGACATAGACATGACTAATACCTATTGGATGACGTATTTGCGACCAAAATGAATCTTATCTATGAAATAAATGACTTAGTGACCATTTTAAACCGAAAATAATTTTATAATAAAATAATACATCAATTCAATCCTAAAGTTCCCCTCCTCCCTCTTATAAAAGGACATCACCTCTATCCCTTACTCACACCTCTCACGCCCCCTTGGATCATCCAAAATCATCCCAAATAAGATCCAAAACATCATTTTATTAATCCTAGTATCTTTACATTAGTAAAACTTCAATTCAAGAAAACCATTTAGCTTAAATCAAAAGGAGCTACCTAATTTGAGGTAATGTCTTCTCTCAAGCATTATTCATTTACTTTCCTACTCCATCCCCATAAAATTTCATTATTTCATTATTTAAAAAAACAACAGTGTCAACAATATACTAATATTTTGTTATGATAAGTATTATAACTACACTTACACACACCTCCATCTAATGGATACGAACATACTGTTTTTGTGTACGGCGAACTACTGCCTCACGAAACGATGATTGTTTGATTATCCCTAGAACCTCTCATGTGGCCATTACGATGGAAATTTATTTATATGAAATATTTATTATATTTATATTGTATTTATTCTTCTGTATATTTCATTTATATCATACCTTTATGGTTTCTATAATGGTTAAATACGATAATCTCATTTGAGGAAGTGAGGACTACCACCCCATCAAAGTGATATGACTCGTTCATTCCATACATGGGACATATAAAAGATGAACTCAATAAAATTATATATTATACTATACTATAATCATAATGTACCTATATATAGATTATTTTTCATTCCTTTAAATATGAAAGAAAATGAAAGTAGCCTTAATGCATACGTACGACTTACTGTCTCCACGAACGATGCATTTCATTTATTATATCCAAAAGTTTTTTACTATTATAAATACATATATATAATATATTTATATTATATATAATTTATGAATATCATTCTCGAGATAATTTACTTTCGACCACATGGACAATTTGTAGTTATAACAAGCTCATTTTTTACTCAAGTACCGAATATCGACAAAATGGCCGATATTAAAATAAATAATAAAGTAATGTTTATTATGTGGTGATATGTGATATAAAAAGAATAATAAAATTGAAAAAGTTTCTAAATCATGTATAAATTAACTTAAGTTTATTATTTATGAGTATCAAGGAACATACATGATGATTCTGATTCTAGGTAAGGTACTTCATCTCAATCTCCTTTCATTGAGGCATATATGGATTTATACACGTCTTTATTTTATACGGTGTATAAAACCTTTCGATTTTTAATTTTATTCAATGGTAATCTTTTTTCAAAATAGCGTATTACTATTAAAAAACGGGAATGTTTCTTTTTAACGTATGTGGTGACAATGACCTTTCCTCCGCCACGAGCATTATTTGATGTTGAGCTTCATTCACAAGATGTAAGGATTTCCAAAAGAAAATAAATACCATATAACCATTTACATATTTTGGTATTGAAAATGGTTTTGATAATTGATTGATAATGTCAATATCTTGAAATGGTATCTTGTGATTGTAATGTAGAAATTTTAAATTTCCTTTATGCATGTTCATGTGTTATGATTATGTTATAGTTCTTGTTCATTATTTATATATATGGGTGATACCAAGATAAACCTAGGGAGGGTGAGCCCGAGATATCTATCCAATGCATTGGGTAACGTGAAAGAGGTAAAATTTAATGTTTCTCTTAATAGATTTAGGGAATATACTATGATGGGTATTCAAAATGTGACTCCCTATGTAGCTGTGAAAACTGTAATGTAAGTATGTTATGGATGCCACAAGTTACCATTATAATTTCTGATATTTATGTGTTATTCATATATCTTATGATTCCATATAGTAAGTTAAATATATTATGTTTTATTAATGAAAAGTATAATATCATTGATTTGTGTGTATTTATGGGATAATGTTTTCCTTAATATTTTAAATCCCTTACTGGGATTTTTATGCTCATCCTAAGTTTTTGAAAAAAAATTCACAGGGTTTAAGAAAGGGTATAATAGAAGAAGAATTCATGATGATTTATATTAGGAAAACAATTCTTATTTAGTTAAGTATTTTTATTGTTGTGATAAAAAATATATTACATTATAAGTGTATACATTGTAATATTTAAGATATAATGTAAATTTTATGGCCTAATTATTTATAACTATAAACCTGAAAAGATCCTCAATGTTGAATTCTTGACTCCACTCTAGATTATGTAATTATTAAGGATATGTCATTATAGTTGTTATTACTTGTCAGTTTAGAAAACTTTAGGAGTAAGGATATTATTAAATTAATATCCATAAATTAGTTTATGGTAAGATTGAAATGATGTAGAATTTAAAGATTACCAGGTTACATCTCCTATGATATTTTTGTGTCTAGAACGGTTTTTCACAGAGGAAACAAGGTAGTTATGATGGGACACTATCAAGAGGTTAAAAACCTTCCAAATCAGCATCCTAATATGGTTGGAACCTAGATTAAGCAGTTTGATATAGTAAAAGAATAGTTGACTCGGAATATAAATAGTGGTGGTATCCATACACGAGATCATCCAGATCAACCACAAAAGAACATCTTGGTAGTAAAGAATTTCATGAGAACACATCCCCTATCATTCAAGGTATCATATGACCCTATGATATCATAATGGTGGATTGGTTCACTTGAAAATATTTTCAATTTTATGGGGTGTTCAGAACATCAAAATGTTAGTATTTTTTTATCATTTGAAAGTTAAAGTAGATTAGTGGTTGTCGATGGTTAAAAATATCTGGTGTAGTGAGGAGATTAAGGATCTTGATTGGGATTAATTAAAAGGTATGTTTCTTGAGAAATTCATCCCTAAGGTGGTTTCACTTAGTATGGAAAAACAATTCTTGGAATTGAGGCAGTAGGATGACTCAATGGTTGGTTATGAAGAAAAATTCACTTGACTGTAAAGGTGTGCTCCAAATTACATATGAGTACTTGATAGTAAAATCAATCATTTTTACTTATGATTATTTCCAAACTATCAAATGGATTTAGATTAATATGAGATTAAAAGTTAAGTTGCACTTTTTTAATGTGCAAAAAATGTGCAAATGGGAGTTGTCGATGATTAGTTGTTCTTTGGAAAACAACCGAATAAGAGGTTGAGGTGGGAGAATAAATGAAAGAAATATACAAAAAATTATGATGGTAAGAAACTTAATTTTACCATTTTTTAAATTTTTTGTAAAAATAACATTGAGGAATTCATTTTGAATTATATTAAGTGCTACTGATGTGGTTAAAAGGGAAATAAATCTCGTAATTGCACTAAAAATGATCATGATAATGGTAAGATAAAATTTGATTTAGAGTTAGTATAATGTTTTATGTAGAATGAATTGGGTCATTATATAAATGGGTTTCCAACGAAGCAATCAAATGATGGAAAGCATCTGGAATAAAAGTAGAAGGTGTGGTGAAATCCTTTACAATTATTTTAGCAGATGTTTGTCTATCAATTGAAATAGTAACAGGTACACTGTTTGTTGATTCTGATTACGCAAATTTGTTGTTTGATTCAGTGTCTACACATTCTTTAATTTGTGAAAAAATTTCTAGTAATTTGGTAATTCCATCCCAAGATATGAATCTTGAAATTTTGGTAAAAACACCTAAAAAATGTTGAGACAAAAAGAAATTATGAGAACCTACTTGTACTTGTGTACGGAAAGAAGCTACCTACAAACCATATGTTTTCTTCTAGTAGAGTATGATGTTATTTTGGTTATGGATTGGATTTTCGTTTCTCATGTTAAGATTGACTATAGAGGTAAAAAGGTTTATTTTCTGAAAGAATTTATGTTTGTTTAGAAGTATGAACCATTACATTTGATAACATATCAAGAATATGAGAAACTTATAAAATATGGAAGTGAATGTTACCTTGCACATATTGTTGAAAACAAATGAAATGTTCATATTAATTATGAGCCAATGCTAATTTAGTATCTTGATTTTTTTTCATGAAGAGTTTCTTGGTATAATACATGGAAATGATGTATAATTTACTGGTGACTTAGTTCCTAATGTTAATCCAATTTCAAAACCCCTTTCTGAATGTAACAAATTGAATTTTTAGAGGTAAAGTAGTAATTGTTGCAGTTATTAGGTAATGGTTTCACTCGACCTATCAAATAACTATGGGGTGCTCATATCTTGTCTTTTAAATGTAAAGATGGTTCAATGAGACTATGCATTTATTATATATTCTTGAATAATATAACTATTACGAACATTTATCCTTTTCCATATATCGATGATTTGTTTGATCAGCTCTAATGTGCTTAGTATTTTTCAAATATTGACTTTAGGTTAGTGTACCATATATTAAAATTAAAGGAAGTTAACATTTTGAATATAGTGTTTTGTACTAGATATGTCAATTATGAATTTGTATTAAGGCCTTTTGGGTTAACCAATGCACATGTTGTATTCATTGATATTATGAATATAATTTTTTGTGAGTTCTTAGATAATTTTGTAGTTGTGTTTATTGATAATTTTTTTATATATTCTAAAAGTGAAGAGGAGTATGAAATTCATTTAATGATTTTATTACAAACCATGAAATAAAAGAAACTATGTGGGAAATTTATCAAGTGTGACTTTTGGTTACAATAAATTTCATTACATAGTCACATTGTTTCTAAAGATGATATAACTATTGATCATAAAAAAATGATGTTAAAGAATGGACAGGACCCACCAATATAACCAAGATTAGTCATTTTCTTGGTTTAGTAGGTTATTATAGGAGGTTTGTTGAAACGTTTGCACATTTATCCATCCCATTAGCTATGTTATCATGAAAAGTTGTCATGTTCATCTGGACAAAAGAATCCGATAAATGTTTTTGGGAATTAAAAACAATATCGGTGAATGATCTAGTTTTGGAACTACCTTCCAGAAATGGTGAATTTTTTATCTATAGTGATTTTTTTTGAGGAATTGTCTATTTATTTTTGTAGAATTAACAAGTAATTGTTTATGCTTCATTTCAGTTGAAACCTTAGTAGTTAAATTAACCTACACATGATTTGAAAGTAGCTACTGTTATTTTTTTCATTAATAATTTGGAGGCATAATTTCTATGGAGTAGAGTGTGAAATATATACTAATTACAAAAGATTCAAGTGTATATTCAATTAGAAATAATTAAACACGGGACATAGGAGATGGCTAGAATTAATCAAGTATAATGATTGTATAATTCATTACCGTCCAGAAAATTCAAATAAATTTGAAGATGCTTTAAGAAAAAAGAGTAATGATACATTAACTATGCTATGGTTGGAATAAGATCTATTCATTTTTTATTTAATTAATATTGGATTTTAGGTTGTTGTTGTAGAGAATTAACTTGTTTTTCGGTGGTAGTGAAATGTTCTCTAGTAGAGAGAAATAAGAAATCACAAAAAGAAGACAGTTAGTTGAATATAATTGTAGAATTGGTTCATAAGGGTAAGTTACCAGAATTTAAAATTGATAAAGAATATGTGTTTAGGATTGGAAAGTGATTATGTGTGCCTTGTGATTCACATTTAAAGAAAGAGTTGTAATGTGAACCATGTAGTTCTCCATTTTCAGTTCATCCTGGCAGTACTAAGATGTACAGCTATCTTCCGTAGTATTTCTGGTAAGATTGAATGAAAAGAGATAATGTTTACTTTACTATGAAGTGTTTAACCTGTCAACAGGTTGAAGTAGAACAAAAATTACCGAAAGGGATTCTTCAGCCTTTTATAATTCCATATTTGAAATTGGAAAATGTTGTCAGGGATTTCATAGTATGATTACCAAAGGAATTTTGTGGTAAAAAAAATATATGTTATTTTTGATCGATTGACTAAATCATCCGATTTTTATCCTATTCAAGATACACTATCTCTAAATCAACTTTCTTAATTGTATATTAAAGATATGGTCAGGTTGCATTGAGTTCACCTTTCTATTATATCTGATCGTGATCTCAAGTTCACTTCTACCTTTTGATAGGTCCTTCAAGAGTGATTGGGTACTATATTAAATTTTTTTATAGCTTTTCATCTGAAATCATATCGGAAGTAAAAACGAAAAATTTAGACCATGAAACATATGTTACATGCTTGATCAATCTATTACTTGGAAATTTGTTACTGACATCCTTCCTCGGTGGAGTTTTCTTATAATAATAGTTTCAATTCCATATACAGATGGAACCATTTTTATCATTATGTGGAAAGTGGTGTCGAACTCTAGCTTTTTGGATGAAGTATGTGTAAATAAGTTGATGGGACCATAAATGGTATAAGAGATGATATAAAAAGTTCATTTGATTTAGAAACACAAGAGAATATCTTAGAGAAAGAATAAAAGTAATGCAGATAAATGGAGTAAGGATCTTACTTTTTAGGAAGGTGATCATGCCTTTTTCAATGTCTCTCTATGGAAATGTGTGTAGTGTTTTGGTAAAAAGGTAAAGTTGAGTATGAGGATCATTAGACCCTATGAAATCTTATAAAATGTTGGATCACATTCCTATAGAGTGGATTTACATCCAAGTTTATACCAGATACACAATGTTTTTAATGTTTCAATATTGGGAAAGTATAAGCCGGATCCATCTCATATTTTTAAACCACAGGTTGTTCAATTCGAAGAGAATCTCTCCTATGAGGAACAACCAGTCTAAATTCATGACTGAGGAGAGAAAGTGTTGTGGAATAAGGAAATTTCTCATGTAATGGTTTTTTGGAAAAACCATATTGTTGATGAAGAAACATGGGAATCTGAAAATGATATGGGGGATAAATACCCCAACTTATTTTATAAATGAATAAAATTTCAAGGACGCATTTTCCAAAAGTAGGGAAGGATGTAACATCCTTGGTAAATAATGAATATGACATTTTCATATTTATTAATATTTCTGAATTAAATATTAATTTTACTTTAAAATTGATTCTATGTTCAATGGAGTAACCGACACACAAAAATGAGTTTCTATTAAAGTTTATGTTGCAAACAATGTTGGGTCATAGTGAAAAAATAATAATATAATATTATTATTTTAAATGGTTGTTAATTATTAACTATAGTCTTGGCGGGAATGAACATAACTAAGTATATTATATTTAAAAATGGTTAGTAAATGTTTTTTCATTTATCAAATAAAATTTATAGGCTTAAAATTATAATAAATCCAATTTTAAGCATTAATACATTAATATTTTTAAAAGGTAGTTTTACCACATTTTAATGGGGAACCCTTTTCAAATATAGTTTTTTTCACTTTTACATATTCTATTTTACAAAATAAACTTCTTATTTATAATAGGGACATAAAAAAATTGGGTATGTTTTTTTTATTTTTCTTATATAGTTCATGTTTTAATTAATAGTGAAAAATACTGCATTTTATGTCAAAATTGCCTTTCCATATAATTTATTTATATGTATATATTAATTTTTCAATTAGTTTTAAAGTGTAATTTGATTAATTTTTGATCATTTAATCCAATTTATTCAATTTTAAGTGATTTCACTTTTTAATTGGACATAAACATAAGTCATTCTTTTGGTAGTTTTTACTTATTAAAAAGACACATTTGGTTTTGACAACAGGAATTAATTTTAAAATAATTTTTGAAATTAATGGGATTTTAGTTTGGTAAAATAGATTATGTATTTGGAATCAGGATATCTAGATTTTATAAATAATTACCACTTATTTTTAGTCATTATGAACAGTAACATCAGTAAATATTTTATTTATAATGGTTAATGGGTAAATCTGGTAAATAAAGGTAAAAAATAAGATTATAATAAAATTAAACTACACTAACATATGTTTGTACCCACTTGGATGAGATATTCACAACCATGGACATCCTTGGGTCTATTTTTGGACCCCGTGTAGCCACTTTTATGTGAATGTGACATTTAATTACATTAATTTAAAGTTATGGAAAATATAACCTAAACATGTATCTTTTACAAAAACAATTTTATATGGGATTATATATGTGATATTTTCAACTATATATATTCATTATAAATATAAAATAATTTAATACAATATATTATTTTATTTATAATTTTTATACATCAAATAAAAAAATTTACTTATCACACAATGATGATATAGTGATTACATTATTAATTAATGATTTAAATAAATGAGATTATAAATATTAAAATAAATATATTTTCAAACTTTTTATGCCATAATTAAATTTTGGGGATGATTAAGACTTTTTATATTTTAACTAATGTCATTTTTTAGAAATAATCAAGTAGATATGGATTTTTAAAAATTTGTGATATGAATATTATTAAAATTTAAATAAATGAGTTTTTAAAAAAAATACTATTTCATTAAATGTTATAATAGTCCTAGAATTATAAGATTTTTTCAAATAACTTATATAATTATGAATATTTCATTAAGAAACTGCTTTATGTTTTATTGTCCTTTTATAATTACTATATTAACCATATAGTACGACTACATAAGAAGACATGGTAAGAGTTAAACTAGTTAGTTAAGTGTTAAAGCTAAAAGATGATGTTAATCTGTGCCCTAGACTTGTATAAAACCTATTAGTTGAGATATTTTCCACCAAAAAAATATTATGTTTGAAATAAATGACTTTGGGACCATTTGAAACCGGAAAAAAATTTATAATAAAATAATATTAAAATAGATTCCTAAAGTACCCATCCTCCATCTTATAAAAGGGAATCACCTGTAACCATTACTCACACCTCTCAAGCCCCCCTTGTCTGGTCCAACCTCTACCCAAATAAGCTCCCAACATACCTTTATTACTCCTATAATCCTTAACTTAGTCATAAGGCAATTCAATAAATCCCTTTTATCTTAAATCAAAAGGAGTTACTTGATTTGAGGTAATGTCTTCTCTCAAGATTCTTTCATTTATTTTCCTTATCCAACCCCTTAAACACTTTTTATTCCATTTTTTTTAACCAGTATCATAAATATTATATGATTTTTTATGATAATTATTAGAACCACACTTCCACAAACCTCTATCTAATGGATATGAACATACATTTTTTTATACGGTGAACTACTGACTCACGAAATGATGATTGTTCGATTTTTTCATACCACCTATCATGGAGGCCATTAGAATGGAACTATATTTATATGTGATTAATATTATATTTATATTGTCTTTATGATTCTATATTATTCATTTATATTATACCATTGTGGTTTCCATAATGGGTAAATACGATAATTTTATTTTCGGAAGTGCAGACTACCACCCCCTCAAAGTGATATGAATCATTCATGCCATACAAGGAACATATAAATGAATGAGTTAATGAACATATATGTTATGTTATACTATAATTATCATATACATATGTTTAATTTAGTTTTCATTCTTATAAATATACCAAAAAGTAGTGTTCATGTGTACGTACCCCTTATCGTCTCCATGAATGGTTCATTTCATTTCGTATCTCCAAATGACTTTTATTATTATAAATACATATATATATATATATACTAGATTTATATTATATTTTAATCATGAATATCATTATGGATATAAGGTAATTTTGAAAACATATACAATTTTTAATTAAAAAAATTTTATTTTTTACTCAAGTGCTGAATATCAACAAAACAACCGATATTAACTTAAATAATTATATAATTTCTATTATGTTGTAATAAGTATTATAAACGGAACAAGAAACATGAAAAAGGTACTAATGAATGTAAAAAATTAACTTCTGTTTATTATTCAAGAAGAATGAGGAACATACATGATGAGTCAGATTCAAGGTAAGGGACTTCGTCTCAATCTCCTTTAATTGAGGCATATTTTGATTTATACACGACATTCATTTATATGGTGTATAAACCCCTTGGACTTTTAAATTAATTAAAATTGAATATTTTTTATACCTATATTTTTACTAAATTACAAAGGGCATGTTTCTTTTTTACATATGTTGTGACAACGATCTATTTGCCGCTGTGACATTATTTGATATTTGGATTCCTTAACAAGCCATAATGTTTTTAAAAGTAAGATAAATACCATATACCCTTTTTACGTATTTTGGTGTTGGAAATGGTTTCAATAATAGATTAATTATGTCAATATCTTTAACTGATATCTTGGGATTGCAATTTGGAAATTTGGTCTTTTTTTAATGCTTGTTCATGTGTTATGATTATGTTATGGTTCTTAGGAATTTTTAACATATACAGGTGGTTCATTGATAAACCTAGGGCAGGTGGGCCCAATATAGCTCTCCAATTCATTTGGTAACATGATAGAGTTAAATGTTAATTTTTCTCCTAAGATATATAGGGAATATACTGTGATGGTTTTTCTAAACATAACTCCCTATGTAGCTATGAAAGCTAAAATGTATGTATGTTAGGGATGCCACAAGTTACCACTATGATTTATGATTTCTATGTGTTATTAATAAATCTTATGATTTCATGAAGTAAGTTAATGAAGTTATGTTTTATTATTAAAAATTACGATTTCATTTATTTGTATGTACTTATGGGATAAATTTTTCATTCCTTATTTTAAATCCCTTACTGGCATTTTTTTCACATCCAAAGTTTTTCAAAAAAATATCATAGGATATAAGGAAGGGTAATAGAAATGAATTTTTCCAAAATTTTTATATCTAGAAAAAACGTCTTGTTAATTTAATGAATTTTGTTGTTGTAAATAAATTTGTTAGAGTATAAGTGTCAACTTTGTAATATTTGAGATGTAATGTAATAGTTATGGCCTAATTATCGAAAACTATAAAGCAAAGAATATTCTCCATGTAAAATTTTTGACCTGACTCAATATTATGTAATGTTTAAGGTTGGGGGCTTATAATTTGTTATTATGTTAATCATCAAAGTGGGAAGTAGGGAGTTATAACAAAAAGATAATGGTCAAAACAATAGAGAAATCTATATTAATATTTTTTGATTAGAATATTTATATTTATATTCAAAATATCTTTAAAATATATAAATTTTAATTAATTTTTATTTAAAATTAATTTAAATTATTCTAATAAATTAAATATTTAAATGGATGTCGCTCATCTAACTTATAAAAAGATATTACCCCTCTACTCTTCCACATAGTTTAAGAGACTATTTTCATGAAAAACCTCTAACTAAACCTCTTATTATCTAAATTATCTACATTATATTGGTTTTTTATTCTTAAAATATGATTTCTATAATTCTTAAGGATATATCCATATGATGTTTCTTTAAAAAGAGGTGATTATCTCAACATAGAATTTTAATTTTACATATTCTATAT
The DNA here is from genome assembly GCA_963277665.1 of Viscum album. Classification (NCBI taxonomy): domain Eukaryota; kingdom Viridiplantae; phylum Streptophyta; class Magnoliopsida; order Santalales; family Viscaceae; genus Viscum; species Viscum album. The sequence goes on from OY728130.1 coordinate 1,721,944,249, forward strand.
CCACATATAATTCTATTCTATCCATGAAAATATAATATCATTATTATATGCCATACACTGATAAGTTATTATGTTAATAGAATAACATGATTTATTTCATTTTTTATCTAATGGGAAATGAAACCATTTTTTGCATACATACAGACCTCCACCTCATGAAACAATTTGTTTCATTTATTATCCCCGTATTTTATTATTATTTAGTATGATGAATCTATAATATATGTATATATATATTATTAATGAACTAATTATGATTATGGAAATAAAACATATAATATATCATTATACAATTCTAGCCATTAATAAAGGATTCATAACACATGTGTACGTACATATTATCTTCTACACGTATGGATATAATTCATTTTTCAAAAAATTCATCTCATGAATTATCATAAGTATAAATTAAATGAAGCATTTTAATTTTAATACCATGATAATAATTAAATAAATATTTTAATTTATTTTATTTCTTTATTTTCTTTCCTATTAAAATTAAAAACATCGATCGTGTGTATAAGAGGACTATCATTTACCGAGCCGATGCATTTTTATGTTTATAACATCATTTCAGGGATTCCTATCAAATTTTTTCATGTATAAAAATGATAATTATTGAATTATTATTATTATCAATATTATGGAATAATTACAACTTTTAGCATTATCAACCTACCAAAACCATTTTTAAATAATGAACTGAACATCCTTGAAATATCTGATATAGATGTAACTGATTAAGTAATAAAACAAAAAAAATTCATAAATTAAACTAAAAGTTTTAGGATAAGGAAATAAACCTATAAATATTTCCTCAATAATAAATAAAAAAATATAATTTCATTATAAAAAATTTAAAGGATATATATATATATATATAATGTATGAACTCATGTTAAAGGGTTTCATAACAGAATTTCTGTTAATTGGGTTATAATTATAATTCATTGACTATATTATATACTGATTATATGAGAAATTACCTGTAATTATATAATATTATATTTAAACAAATTATATTCTTTTTAATTTTTGACACATAATCACATCAATGATTAATTATCATTTCTATGATGTGATCATTATATGGATTATTCATCTCAAAATTGTTTCTTTGAGAATGGTCTTATGTTATGCCCCTGCTACATTTTATAAGGTGTATATGATACCTATTGAGATTTTATATAATTAATTAATCATTGATCATGATTTTGAGAGTTCCGTTTATGTTACACTTTCCTAAGATATTGATTAAAATGTTATAAAACTTTTATGATTTTTCATGTTATCACTTTTAATTATTTGAGACGTTCTCATCTTATGCCCCATGATTTATTTTATATACAATTATTAAGGACCCATGATTTTTTAACATATTATTTAATGTTAATTATGGGTTCTATATAATCATTTTATGTTTGTTTACTCAATGTTTTTATAATTTAAACATTACCCAAGTTTCATGGGTTTCTCATTTAGTGCATCCTTCTTTTATGAATATTATGGTTTTCACTAATATTAATTTATAAGGTGAATACATTGAATCTTGACATATAATATCAGGACAAATTTTAAACTAATGGTATTTTAATTACCATTTTATGTTCATAATTAAAAAAAATTGGGTTTGAAAATTTTTAAAATGTTATTCAGTTATAAAAGATATTTTAATGTTTTGAAATACATCTAACCAAACCATACCACCATATTCTTTATCTATTTTATATATTTTTTCCTTTATAAAAATAACTGATTTCTTGGTTATATCTTCAATTCTATTTATCCTTCTTTTAAAATTTTATGAAATGAAATTTCTTAACATTTTACCCGTTTGTAAATTTTGTCTCTACAAACAAAAAATTTTAAAAGAATTTTTGTTTTTAACATTTACAACTTAGATATGTTTTCATATTATCATAACTATTATTTTCTCTGAATCTTCCATCACAATTATCAATGGTTATTTTTAAATAAAATATTTTTCTCAATAATTTTGTACTTTTTAATTTAAAAAAACTAATGAAACTCTACCTTTTTCTCATCTTTATAAGATAACTAAAATTGTTGTGGTAATGGTTTTAAAAAGGGTATTCAAGAGATTTATGAGGAAAATATACAAGGATATAAATATTTTATTCTCTATATTTTACTTGATAATTATATCTTTTGATGGGTGATCCTGATAAATTTAACACAAGAAGATATCTTGCTAAAAATTATACTAAAGGTGACCCCAATATTTCTCTCTAATGCATTAGGTAATGTTCTATTTATACAATGTCATGAATGAGGGATTTAACTCGGGAGGTTCCTCGTATAGATTCAACTAACATCCACTTATTTCATATAGTATTGAACATGGGTGATATAGATAATGGTCCAAGATACCTACACATTTTATTTATGATTATTTTGAGTTTATAATGCTTCCTTTGATCTAGACTGACATCGCATATCTCATGATTATTGATTCACATGAATCAATACATTAAAAACTATTTATTACATGTCACATGTTTAGTTATCCATACTTTTAAGGGTATTAATTCTCTTATGTAATTTTCATTCTCTTTGAATATGTTCTCATAACATTATGCTCATTTTTTTATTATGGAATATATTAAATTGTAAATTAATATATTTACACTTACTAGAAATTTTATCTCACCCATATTGTGTTTATTTTCTTAATATTATTAAGAAATATATTATAAAATATATTTATATAATTTTATCCTGTGGTAGATGATGAATACTTAATGTGGAATAATAAAAACTAGGTATAGTGGGAAAAATATTCACTTGAAGAAATGGGTAATGTTATGTACGTGTTTTTAAAAATTGACTAAAACACTAAACCTAAAAGGTTATTTAATATAAATGTTTTCTAATATTTTGATGTTTTATGTTTTAGATGACTACAATTCAGTCTTTTTTATATCAAATAAACAAATGTAAAGATTATGTTTTTGCATCAAATCTAGGAGTGCATATTCAGGGTAGTTATAAATGGTGTGTATCGTATTTCTTAGTTAGATCAAGGAATAATATCACAAATGAATATACAGAATTGTGTTGAATTTAAGGTATTTTTTTGTTCATAAAATTTATTTCTCACCGAGGGATAGAGTACAATCACAAAAAATGTCAAGACCAATGGTTTATTCTTTTGAACCCTCAAATAGGGTTAGCTAAGAATTTTACGTATGATTATGAGTTCAGGGAATAAAAATATATTCCCTAAAAATTGATTTATATTTGTATGTTTTATCTATATTGTATATTATATCCTTGTGATTAATAGGTAGTTTTTTATATCATGTTATTATCACTTAGTATAGTATGAGGTTTTCAATGAGTGAAAGAGCCAAAGGTATTCATATATCACCATACGATATATTGTATAATACAATAGATAATTTAAAATTAAATGAAAATAAAGTCTCACATTTTAGTGGAAAATGAATTATGATCTATTAGTTTCATTTAAAGTATTGTTTGAAGAGTATAAATTATGTTAAGATGGTTTCCACTATATGAAAAAAATTAATTTTATATAAGAATTATTTTGTATTATTCAATTGTTTTTTCATGAAGTAGTTTCTATGAAATCATAAGGTTAAAATAAATTAGTAAAAAAAGAAGGAAATTTTTTAGGAACATTTTTCTATGGGAGTTAATCCGTATCTATCTAAAAACCAATTCTCATGCTACATTTGAAACATTCAGACTACTAGGAGGTTAGGATATGAATAATTGATGTTTTTTATAAGGAAAAATATCTCACATTAAAATTCTATGTTAATGTTATAATATAGTTTTTAGAAATAAGATAATATATAAATATATCACCATAATTTTACTTGTCTTTTTATAATGGTGGACTGAATTATTTGGATCCTTTGAGATGTATATGGTAATAATTGTGGATTTTAGGATCAGGACACAAGACTAAGTACCACATCTGGATACATCTAAGGATTATAAATATGTGATGATTATATTAATGGAAATTATGAAAAAATATTGTTGTAATCAGAAACACATACTTAATATCATTAAAAATATATTTTGTTTAGGATTTAGGATAATAATAAGGGAGAATACAATGTTTAAATTTTATACACACATGAGGTGGGAATAAAAAATCAATCAAATTATTTATACACATATATATCATTATTTTTTGTGAAATTCATGACCATATTCCCAATTAATTCTTTCTTTTTATTGATAATAACATATTAACATGAATATTATAATCATAATAAATTTATACAAAATAATATCAAATTGATAAATATATTGGGGGAACATTGTAAAACCCATTTTTTCATGCATGTTGTTTCCCAATTTATCTCTAGTATCTACTTTATTTTTTCCATGATGATTTTTACTATAGGATATGGGAAACTATTTTGAGATTTTTTGTTATGGGAACCCCCTAATTGACCCCCTTCCTCAAAGGTGTTTTATGACCCCATAGGCCTATCATTGGGTCCTCTGAACCCAATTCTAGCATGAAATGTTTTCTATATTACCAAATCAAGATTAAAATTTGATATATGAATGATTTTTTTATCATGATAATATAATTACTTCTACCTCTAATATATATGACAATCATATTTGATTAAATATCATTTAATGTATTATTACGGTTCACAATTGTAATGGCAACCTCAAGATACTAGGAAGTAAACCTTACTATCTAGATATATCAATCTAGTGGGACAGAGTTGATATCTAACCTTATTCATTTTAGGAATTATAATTATTGATACTTTTTCTCATGAATTTTACAAATTTATATATAATGTATAGAATATCATGAGGAATTTACCATAAAAGGAACCCCATATGTTTTGGATATCATTAGATCATTTTATCTACAACCAATTTTATGTATTTATAAAATAGATATCATTATAAATGTATATGATTAATCATTTATCTTAATGCATGATGAAAAACACAATACCTTTTTTGGGGGGGATGTATATTTTTTCATATACATCATTAGTGGTAAAAAATGATTGAATGATCAAGATAGAGTCTATAAATTCTATGTAAAGTAGATATATATAGATCCTTTACTTTGATGGAAATGACACGATTTACAACATCACCATGGTATAACATTTAAATGTCATTTAATATAGTAAAAGAAGTTAAATAAAACATGAAGGATTGTAACATAATATAACCATAATTTTTTGATACATCATTTCAATTAGAGATTATATTTTATGGTTACAGTTCATAGTGGGTTTTCATAGTAATTAATTATAATAATATATTTAGGGTCCATGATTTGTTTCTAGATAACTTACATCAACTATGATTTATATTCATTCTAATAAAGAAGGTATTATAGGGTCACACGCAAATTTAATCCAAATTTTTCACCGATTTTGATGAATTGATGTTTAGGATGAGCTTGTTCCCACATTACTCGTGTACCGAATGTTTAATTATAACCACTTGATATAAATAAATAAATAAAATTAAAATATACATTACATTATAATAGCTATAATTAATTTCAATTATCATTTTATTTACATGTTATATAATTTTTAATAAATAAATATGGGAATGTATATTTTCAATAAAAATATAAGTTTATGGTCTGTTAAATAAATAGAAACAGAAATAATATAAGTTAATTGTTCGTATTTAATCATATCACATGAGGTATTTTTATATGTTTCTGTATACATTTTTTTTATAATGATTTAAATAAGTTATATGTATGGTTACATTTTGAAATTATTCTTCGGTTTCATCATGGATCTAACATTAAATTTGGAAACCATAGAAATAGTGATAAAACTAATTTTAGACCCACAAATTAAAGCATAGATTATTTTCATAAATTTAAACACTCCCAAATTTTGTTTAAAGATTTACATTTTGAAACAATGTAAAATAATGGGATTTGAATGATTCCTCCATTTTTTTGAGTCTATGTTATTTTATTGATACGGTGGGATTTAGACCCCAAAAAAATATTATCCCCGAAAATATAGGTCACCGGGAAATGAAATAGATGCTTCGGTACCTATTTTTACACTTTATAGTATTTTCATAATATATCCTTCAACACACGTAGATTTAGTATTGAAAAGATAATGTCAATGTCTTATCATAAAACCATGGTCTATTTTAAATGTTTTTATTCATGATTATTATTTTTATTATTTTGGAAATGGTTAATTGAATGATGATATAACAAAAAAAAATATTTCAACACAAATTTAATTGGACAATATTAAAATATGTGTTATGGATGACATTGATTTCACCTAAGTTCCAATAATTTATATTAGGATAGTTTTCACATTATATATTATGGATTTTGAAAAAAAAATAATTAGAATATAGGGGATCAATATATCCCCATCAATCTAAATAGATTGTCAATTAGAGTTTGTATGGATAAAATATGAACATTAAAAGGACGATAACCAAGATAGAGATGTATAAGGAGGGGTAGTTTGTTCCATCTGAATAATAAAATAGGGATCAATGTGCTCAATACAATATACACAAAAATAACAAAATTATAAGGTGGCACCACCACCCCTCCCCATCTAAAATATCTCCATATTAATAAAATATAGTGGATGTCACCTTCATATGACTCATATCCATACCCTATCTAATCCCATCAATTTATAAACCATTCTTCTTCAACCCCATATTACCTCTCTATTATTGAATGTTTTATTAGTAACCAATGTCCAATATCATCTTTTATGTAATGTAAAATCATGCGACCACCCTGTACTTCATGTCACCAAGACATCCTATGTTTATTTTTGGTCCTAGAATAGCCCAAATATGTGGAAAATTTTATTTAGTATTTTTCAGACAATATCCCTCTCCCCTAGCCCCATGACCTAACCAAAAAATCCTAACAATTCACTAAGTTTCTTTTTGTAATAAAAAATATTAATAAAATCATTGAAAAATATTGAAAATATACTAATTCATTAAAAATATTATGAATTTTAATAAACAATTTAAGGTTTCCTGGGAAGCATTAATATAAAAAAAATTATTTTTACCTTTAAATTCACATTAGTAGGTTTTTATAATGTTTAATATTTATTACTAATTTATGAATGCACCAAAGAAGATCATGAGTTGAGACCAACCTATGAATGTTGGGTTAGTTATTTAATTATTTCAATTCATGAAATATTCCTTTTTTTAATTAATTAATTAATATTAATTAAATTATGAGTTATGCATCAGTCATCCCAATTAAAATAGTATAAGGGATAATATATTTATATTTTTATTATAAAATGTAATTTTTACAACATGAGTTCCCATTATCTGTGTTTCAGAATATAATTGTACATGTGATTGAATGACTATAAATAAGGATTCGATCATGATGAGTATGTTCAATAAAAGAGCCATTGTAAATTCCAATAAATAAAACCCACTACTAAATAAGGATACAATAATTCATGATAAACGGCATCTCAAGGAGTTCCCCTTTGTACATGGTAGGTTTATCATATACTTGATAAACCAACTGCTAGATTATAGTTCATGATCTCATTTTTTATTTGTTTTAACTTTCATGGTTATTTATTATGTGATTATATGGATTAATTGTGGGCACATTTTACCATTAACAAGTATGTAATGATAATAATGTTTTACTTAGATAAGAAATTTTGTTATTTTTTATTAGCTAATTTTATAGAAGAAACCACATTGTTATATTAATAATAAGGATAAATTGATTTTTATTTCACATAATATTTAAATATTTAACTAAATACATAAATGTAATATAAAGTATCTAATGTATTAAATTCAATGAATTTGGATGCAGTCATCCTTTTTTGTGTTTTTCATTCATATGTTTCGGTGTCTCCTTTCATATAATAGTTCTCATAAGAGTAGTGGTTTATATTAATTATAATTGTCCTTAAATATTTATTAATATCTAAATTTAACCATTTCAATATTTAATGTGTTTATTAAAAGAAATATTATGATTTAAGATAGTTAGGAATCCATTGAACATTTACCAATGATTTTTTAGTAAATTTAGTTTTCTAACTGAAAGCATAGATTAAACTCTTTATGTTGTTACATATACATATCATATACTATTAATATTGGTATAAGGATCCTTTAACACTAGATTATTCAAACAACTATCTATTTTAAATCCACTAGGAAATGGATTTTGGGATTTGAATAACACATTGGTTGATATTAAAGGATAATAAGTCAATAATACATTAATAATATTTAATAAAGTTAAATGTAATTTTTTTTAATTTTTTACATAAAATTTTGATTAATACCTTATATTTACTATAATAAATTTTAAATGATGAATAATACAAAACAGTAATAAATTCTAATAGTTTTAGTAGATATTGGACACTATATTGTGAAATGAGAGGAATTCCAAGGTCCTATAGTGCACTTTAACTGATGAGCGACCTCAAGATAAATGTGAGGCTTAAAAGGATTCATACATGACAAAAATGTATAAGTTATTCAATTTTTATATAGTCATTTCATCATAAATATATAATTTACAATAATAAATTAGAAAATATAATACCAAATTTTCTTTCTATACCCAATATAATCTGTCAGGTTGATCAGTGCTAAGATCTATAATTCAAGTTGAATATTCCTCTATATCAAATATCATTCTTTCGTCTTTAAAAACTAGTATATATTTTTTTTCTTGGAAAATATATGATAAAATATATTAGAAAATTATTTTTATATTTTGTATGGTTCATCATGTTGATGAAAATATAAAGACAAATAAATTTCCTAGTCTTATGATGAACAAGAGAAAAGAAATGTGAAAATTATATTCTACGGTAAAAGGCCAAATATATTTTTTAAATTACTTATTATTAACCAAATATTATGTATAATATCATTGAGTATGAGTATATTGGACATTAATTTTCCTTATAAATATATAAGAATAAAAATTACAAGGACGTAAATAAGTAGAAAGAAAATGGTTTTCCATTAAGTATATGCATAATTTTATGTATTATTTCTATTTTTTCTTCTTTATTATTAGAATGAATTTTTACTCATACATTTGTGTCCAAATAATAGAACCATAGAAGTTAAGAAATATCACCATAGTCTATATAGATATTTAGTTATTTTTTTAAAAAAACTTATGTTACATTAGCAATAGAAGATCACATTATTACATTTCCAAAGGAAACGGGGTTTGAATACAAAAAATACTAGTTTTATTTCATTTTAATAGAATAATAATATTTGTGTGAAATATAGATACAATGGGATTTTATTTTACATTTAAAAGTAAATTTTGGTAGGCTATATCACACGTCAAAAATGGTTTCTGTATACTCAATTAAGTGATATCCTATTTTGAAAATAATTGCTGATTTTAACATGAAAGACCCATATTTTACCGTGATGTTGTACTAAAATGACTAATAAATTTTCTTTATTAATTATGAATGATCCATGAAACATATAGAATTAGTTAATAATGATACATGTGAACCACTTCAAGAATTGTCTTGATGAAATTTATCATTCTTGAAAAAAATTATAACTTGAACAGTATAAATAGATATATCAAGTTGATAATTCGCAAATGAGATTCGTTTAAGTGACATAAGGAATATAAATTTCAGTGTAGAATTATCATGGTATGAAGATAAAATATTCTTTACTCATGTTAATATAGGAAATATTTTTACGAATTATCCAATATGTTTTGAAATTATTGTGGATATTTTTTTATTAAAAACAAGGATATTAATACATGTAATAGTAACGTTGTAAGTAAAAGGAGTAATCACACCTTTCTTATTATGGTAAGAGAATCAATGAGTCTTTTCATTCACCCCTTATCCTTTTGGGATATGATTTGAAAATATAATTATATATTCATAACCAACTATCAAAGAAAATGATAAATTCAATACGTTGTTATTTATAATATATTAATATTATAAAGGAAATATATATTTTTATCACTATTTCATGGGAAAATCCATTAAACAAAAAAAATTCAACATTTTTAAATTATTCTAAAATTATAAAATGATTTTATATTAGTTCTTATTATATATAAGTGATAGATAAGTGAATGACTATATTTCAATGAGTGGCAATAACATTTCTAATTAATATTTATGGGTAAAGCTATACTTTAATGAAATTATTTTCTCTTGTAGAATAAAGAATTATAATATGGATAAGTTAAATAATATTTAATTGAATATAATACACTCAAGACACATATTTTGTAAAGAAAATATAGGAGGATAAAGGGATTTGGTTTTCTTATCACCTAGTTATCTGACATATTCATTACTAATAATAATAAACTTTTATTATACAATGACATACTAAAAAATAAATAAGATTCCAAATTCAATATATCACTGAATTCATTATTTTGTTCTATGAACCAAAATCAAGCTTTCATTTTCATAATACTCCAAGAAAATAAAAAAACAATAGGTGTAAATAGGTATTCAAGAAATAGGTTTTCAATTACGGTAAATTCAATACCTATAAAGAAATATTTCTTATTAAAGGTTTTAATGAATTTCCATATGTTGAATATGATCAATCCTTTTCACTAATTGACTGGTTGAAATCGCATTAAATTATAATTATTAATAATATATAACTAGATGGATATGTGGAACAAAAACTAATTAATTTTATATATCATTAAAAAGAATATATTTCTATATAAAAGAATTTATAAAGGTATGGGAATATTATTTTAATATTATATTTGATTACAATAAAGTTTGGGATAATTACCAATTTCCATGTTACATATTGTTTTAACATATAAAAAAATATTTCTCAAATATTTAGTTAACAAATAAACATTTCTATTTGAGTGGAATAATGTATTAGCATACTATTCGGGGTTTATCTTGAGTTTTTTTCATAAGGTTTATTTAAATAAGTCAATATATATATATTAAGGTATTGAAAATTAAAATTCAGAAGAATCTAAGAGAGGCTTATTTATTGTTCTCATTTTTTATGAATCTATCTAAGGTTATGTGTTTTAGAAATTAGAAGAGAATGAAAAAATAGATGTTTTTCCTTCTTATTTGGTGATAATATATATCATATATTTCATGATATATAAAATGATTGAGTATTCATATCCATAAATATAGGTGGAAAATATCAAAAAGAATAAGAGAGTTATGTAGCGATGTATTTAAGATTATCTATAAGTCATTGAGATGTATATGGGATATGTTCCAAGGACATGGAAAATATGGTAATATTATTTTCATATAGATACAAAAATATCATTCAAACTAATAACCTTGATATCATAAAATAGTTTGGAAAATAAATGGGTAATATAATTTCATTATATCTAGTAGATGCCAATTTTATCGAACCTGGAATATTGTGGATTCGGATACAACTAATGATGAAATAAAATTATAAATATTTATATTGTATCTAAATATTGTTCCAAGAAAGTACAATATTTCCACAAAATTTATTGTGATATTATTACATCAATGGAATAGACTCTTAATTATATGTTATGGTAGTGGACAAAAATTAAAAAAAATTAAATTTATTAAATTAAGGGATCATATTCAAACTGGTGAAGTCGCATTTACCATATTAAGATAAATAGGATACTATTATAGATGAAAATCCTACGTCTATACCCCAACAGAGGCACAATTTTCATTTGAGAGTTAACATTTTTTGAAGTGTTAGAAACTTAACTCTTGAATAAATGTGCATGTTGTTATAGTTAGTTCATTATAACTAAAAAGATCATATAATGTTTTATCACCGCGTCATAAAAATTATGTGATATATGCATGAATTTATCCATTAATAATATTAAAATTACCTTTTCATATATTATATATAATATTTACATTATATTATAAGAGTTATAGCATATATGTGTAGACACGCCAAAGAGGGGTTAAATCAGGTTTATTCTAATTTTTACTAAATACAAAATTTTCATTTAATTTATTTCACCCCTTTTATCTTTGGAACCTTTTTAATTATTTATAACACAAATATATCTTAGTTTTTCTCACAAAAAAACATAAACCATATATAAGTAAGTAAATAACTAAATATTTCGTAAGGTATTTTTATAAGTTTCATCCCTTTTGTGAGAAACCTACTCATTATTGTCTTTAACTCCAATTGAGACACATATTATCCAATTTATTATTTTTAATAATTATAATATGTTTTCCATGGATTATCCTAAAATATTGGTCAATATATTAAATAGGTTATTTCTCCATATTAAATAAGTGGTAATTCACAATATTATGTATGTGTACTATACCACTACCATAGGTTTTTTATATATAATCACATGAGTTCATCTTAGATTTCCCCCTCAATATAAAGCAGATTATAGGGTATTTCTAGGATCTCACAACATAAAAAATATGAAATCAACATCCTTAAAACAAAATATTTAACTACCTTCAACTATTCAGATCATAACATAGGGAAATGGCCTTTTTATTTCAACATTACTTCAAGGTTTATTCAAATCCTACCACATACTTCACACACTCAAATATCAAAGAATTGAATATCCTATAAATGTTATGGATAAATCCTACAAGTCATCCATTATCACTATCTATTCTTCATGAAAATGGTACATAAAATCATTACCAATTATTTATTCAATGAATATCATATCCTCAAAATAATTCCTAATGACTAAAACACTAAACTACAGGGATTTTTCTTACTCACTAATAGAAGCTTCCCATTGTTCTATTTTATTATTATTATTATCTTTTTCTTCTTCTAATTAAATTCTTAGTATGTTTATTTTTTTTTGAAAACTATAGGAATCACTATTAATTCTTCATTTCTTCCATGAGAGGTTCTTATATCATCTTGTCCTTATTATCTATTTGAGAGGAACTTCTTCTCTCAATAAACTAATCTATGTCCAATGTATATAACTCATTATATATTTTCCCTCTCTATTTCTCCCAACCATATCAGATAAATCCTGATTTTTAATGGGTTATCTCAATTTTCAAAAAATATAAATAACAAAACCCAGTTTTAAGATAAAAAACTCATATATAGAAAACACATTTCCCCTTCTCGTCTAATTTATCATATATTTTTATTTCAACATTTCACATCATATATTCCCATACTCTCTTTTTAAAATAGTTTTCCTCGATAAATTATATAATTGACCTTTGTTTATTTATTTTATTTTTGAAATCATTTAAAAATTTATTTTCCTTCAAATCAAGTAGGAGTGGATTCATCAACCTCAAAATGAACTCCACAAAAACGATCAACCATAATATAAAAATGATCAACTTATATTATTAATCATTTAAGCTCACTGAAATACCCCATATCATAATGAATAAAACATAAATTAATATCCCAATCATTGACTCATCTTTAACTACATTATTATTGAAAATTTATTTGATATTAATTCACTTAATAAAAAAAATCTATCCTCTCATCATCTATCTCAGTAATTCTTCATTATATCTCAATTTGATCATGTATAAAAATAAATTTATGGTGATTCAAACACATTATAACATCTATTATATCACTCACTTTATTTCCCCTATGAAATTTTCAATTCTGTAATTCTCAAATGATTCTTATTATAAAAATAAAAATTTTACAACTTTTAAAGTAATAAACTAGAACCTATATAGGTGTCCTATATAATATATCATAAAATTAATAAGGGGTGTCATAATTAATACATGGATAAAATTTTTTCACAACACCCTCAATGTCTGATGTTGGTACTCAATATAATTTTCAATTATGGATTTACAAATTTCTTATATGAATTTAATTTAATATGAATTATAGAGTCATATGAAAATATTTAAATCATATAATTTTTTATAAAGTATTGAGTAATTACTTGATGACGTGTGATATACCAAAAAATTCTAATCAAATGAATAGATACATAATAAATATTTTAGAATTCATAAGAAGAAGTAATATACATTAGATAATTAATACACTAGAATTATTATATTGTTCAATTCATGCATTATTACACAAAATTCCTAAGAAATATGACTCATACATTATTATAATATTTTTATAGAAATTAAAAACATCATACGATGTCTTCATGGATTCTTTAATTCACTATTATTCTTCTTAACCACTTCATACAAGGTAATTTAATAATTAATTTACTGATCACAATTCATGGTAAAACTAGGATAGATTCTCCTCTATTTAAGCTAGTTTTACATCACATAATTTAAATTTTATAAATCTTTTAAATATAAATATACAATGAGTTTTGTTCATTTTCAATATCCAAATCCTTTATAATCAAATAATTTCATTATACCTATTTTATATAACATTTCTCACACTTCAAAACATATCATATATTTAAGGACATGGTCTCCAATAAAAAGATTTTGTAGTCTACCTTTTGAATTTTTTTCATCCAATTATTCAATGGTAGAAACTTCATTACCCCATACTTAGGGTAATGTTCTTAAATTCCTCTATAAATATAATCAATTCATCTTCCAATAAATCATTTTTATAGTATTACCACAATAATGGAAAAAATATAATTAAAATTATATACAACTTCAACCCAGGGGAACATCAATATATCCCTTTATTTTTTTCAATTATAAATTTAATAAAATATTTATAGTAATTATTCTCCTACTAATCTATAATAAATGAAAACTAAGAGATTTTATTCCCCTTAATTATAGTATGAGTGTAAATAATGGTTTTACCAACTTTAACTAACTATTTTTATTTTAAAAAAAAGTATTTTTCCTATATTGTTATTTTATTTTCATGGTGCTTAATTTACTCCATGAGATAACGATGGAACAACATGTGTCAGTTAGTAATGATTCCTAAAATAATAAATACTAACTCTAAATATGTTTTTATATATATATAATAAGACTGACTAATTTTGTCAAGTAGAAAATTTATAAATGATCATTATGTGATACAAATGCTGACTTTAATTCTGCAAGGGTTATTTAACCAATTTTCAAGAGATTTTAATGAACATATAATCACTCAAAAACACACACAAAAAATCAAGTATTGGGTATTTTATTCCCCTAATTCATAATATATTCACTACCTATTTTAAAATAAAATATTAAAAAATCAAAGTACTGATGTGAATATGAAAATAATTGCTCAAATATCAAATTTTATAATTTCTTGAATTAAAAATGTTGTATTAAAGAGAAAATAAGTCAGAGATTCACTTATTTTGAAAGCTCTCACATAAGAAAATACATACTTTCATATTCACCTTCAATAAACAAAATTTAAGCACAAAAATAATGATATGGAGATGTAGTGATTCATCATATATTCTTTAGTTAAAATAAGAAGGAAAATATAGATTTAGCAACATAAAAACTATTTTTCATAATGCTTTAAAATGTATAAAATTATTCATGATGATTCATCCATTTATTCACCATGTCTATTAATATTTTTAAATAATGGTATTATCTAATTTTTCAATATTTATTCATATATACAATATACTTATTACTTATTTCAAGTTGATAACTTTCCTAATTTTCCTTTTACTCTCTCTTCTTGATCTTTCCCAATTGATTTGGCTTTGTGATAATGCACTCTATCATCACATGCTTAGAATTATTGTGGTGTTATAATCATTATTTTCAGTAGTTTTATTTATATTAAGAGAGTTTGTTTATTCTCTTTTCATATTCATCTGTGTTGTCAATATTATCAACAAATTTAGGTTATGGATTTTCATATCAACATCAACAGAAACCCTTCTGACATTCCACTCTTTCATTATATTTTTAATTAGATCATAAATTAACTTTGTTACTTCAAACAAAAAAACTTATACTATCCTTGATTATTTAGTCTTTGAATTCTTATTGGCATTCCTTGACAATAATAGATTATTTTGTGTGAATATCCTAAAGCACAGATATTTTCATAAATTATTTTTCTAATCATTATTTTTTCATCTATGAAAAATTAGTTTTTTATACAAAAATAGAAATTTTTTCTCTATAACATTGTAAAAACTACTCCTTGAATTTTATCTCTTTGATGAGGGGATTTAATTTTTGAAACTACCACACTAATTTATTTTTCATTACTTCAACATATTATATAATCTCTATTTTTAATAATATCAATTCTATATAAACTCAAAAAAGAAGGATAAAACTTCCACAAAGATTTTCATAATTTTATTTCAAAACCTAAAATTTTAGGAATTCAAGATATATTACAAGACTATCTCTCTTATGGATTATACTTATATCACTAAAAGAATAATAATAAGAATTTTTTCTAACAAAAACATTCAATTATTACTATATTTTGGTAATAATTATTCTTTAATCATATTAAATCCCTTTCATTTTTATTTTACTCTTTTATCATCAAATTATTTATAGTCTTAGATAATTCCTCCTAAAATAATTTAACAGATATAAAAATATATTTTTCCATCAAACTATCTTCCATTCAAAAAAATTTAAATCATATATTCAATTAAAAACAACGGGGTCATCAAGACTTATTCCATAAGACATTAACCCATAAGATTTGATGTTTATAAAGATAAAACAAATATCAAAATCAAATATAACCTTTTTTAGATACTAATTGACAGTTCTGATGTATTTATACAGACACCCCTAACAGGGGGCTGAGTCAGGTGTCGTCCAATTTGTACAAAATAAAAAAAAATATTCTTTTAAATTATTTCTAACCCTTTTGTATTCAGAGTCTCTTTGTTTGGTTAAGAAGAAAATGGGACAAAAATTCTTTACCTAACCAAAACACATCACATTCATGAAAATAAATCTGCAATAATAGAATTGCATAATTTTATAAGGTTCTTGCATGATGTGAAAACCCAACTCATTTTCATGCCCAACTCTTGTTCAGAAAAAAATTATTCACTATAATATTTTTGAACATTATAATATATTGGTATGAGTTTATACTGAATCTAGGTTCACACATTATCAAAGGTGAGGTCACCATATTCCATAATTGATTGTTCACAATATTACATATGTGAACTCTACTACTATTGTAGGTTGTTTATATGGGAATCACCAAAATTATTCTCATATTTCCTCCACCCCTTGATGTAAATCATAAAGTTTTAACAAGATGTAATAATATCAAAAAATATTATACAAATCCTAAAATTAAACTCTATTACTACCTTTATTTATTTTGATTATAACATATCCAACATGGTCACTATATTTCTTCCCTTCTTAGAGAACTACTCATTACTATTTATGGGTTTCAATCACTCAAATATCCTGGAAATGAATATCTTATAGTAGTTAAATAGAACTATTGTTGGTCATACCTACACACTAATCTCTTATTTCAGAACATATCCAAGAAAATATTTACCTTATGATTATACCCCTAAGAGAATAGCCTCAAAATATGTCGTGGGTATTAAAACACTAAAAAATATAGATTATACCAATTCACTACTATTATTTTCTCATAGGTATATTTCATGTTATACTTATTCATTTTTTCTTCTTATTTGATAAAAATTAAGTGTACCATTCTAGTAAAGCTTTGATAGGTCAACTTTTTATTCCATCCTCAAGATATTTGATTATAGATTTCTCAATATTTTGTCTTTCTTCGAGTGGATCTTTTTCTATAATTCAGATGCATCCACCACAAATAGATATTCCTCCCATTGTTTTAAATTTTCACTAATTTATAGGTGGATTCCTACTTTTTAGTAGGTTCTTGTAAATTTTTCATTAATAGAAATACCTTAGAATATGTGTGCAAGATAACAAACAATATTCACTAGTCATGCCATCTTTTCTTCTCCTATTATTTCCTATATCTTTATTTTCTAACACAACACATAGGATTTTTACACCCTATCTTTTTCAAATGGTTTTCCTCATTAAATGAAATCATTTCCATTCATTTAATTATTTAATTTAAAAACTTTAAAAAAATTATGTATTCTCTTTAATATTTAGTATTCTTAGCTTCATCTTCATAAAAATTAAATCTACAAAATCTCTACATAACTAATTCTCCCATGGCTATATAGAAAATAACAACAATAATGTGGAAAATAGAATTTGATCCCATCATAGAAGAACATGAATTTTCAGAATAGTAGTTATATTTGAATCATACTTCAAAACAACCATATTCTTCCACTCAAATTGTTCTCATTATTGAATAAAAAAATTGTGATATTTTAAATAATGAATCTAAAAAAACATAAATCAATTGAATTATTATTCATTTTTTAGCTCCAAATTTATTTTAAAATATAAAAATTAGAAAATATAATCTTTAATATATTAATTTTCCTCTCATGTTTCTCCTTATTCCATCTTACTCAAACAACATGTATTATAATTACTCAAACTCTGATGAACTACTCAACCATCGACTAAGTATCATTTTCATTATTCTTGAAAATTCATTTAATAATTCTTTACTTCTGTAAGAAAAATGATCTTATCATTATCAATAGAATTTATTTTTCCTTTTACTTATATTGAATCATGGATAATTATATATTTGAGATTTAATAAACAATTTATAATAAATCTTTCATTATACTACTTTATTTCCTTATCAAAATCTTCAGTTTTAGATAACTCAATTGTTTCACCTTTAGGAACTCAAAAATTTAATAAGTGTAAATTTTTACACTTAGACATATGTAGTATTCCTTATTTATAATAATTTAAATTCATATGGTCTCTCTAACATCTGACATGGGTAAAATATTTACATAGAACTCCCAATGTCCTCTATTAGAACTAAAAGTCATAAATTCTCTGGCCTTTTCCAATTTTGGAATAAACATGAATTTTATATGACTTTGGAAGTCTTCTAAAAATATTAAAGGCGTGACTTTTTGAATTAATCCATATAAGTTAACTAAAAGTTATGTGATATTCCACTAATGTCTTATAAGATACTTAATGAATTAACAAATCCTTTCAAATTCATACATGGAAGTTATATAGTTAGGTAATGTCATATGTTAGAATTATCACATTGGGAAAGTCATACATACTACCTTAAATGTCATATGAAATTTGACCTAATAATTATTATTCATTCTTCTAGAAACTTCAGACTTCATGTAATGGTTTCAAAGCTTCTTCAAATAACCAGCATCATTAGTAACAACAACATTCAAGTGAATTCCATACTGACTTCATTAACCAGATTTCTTAGTAACACTAAGATGGATTCGTCACTCTTCAATCTATATTTTCTCTACATGATTAAAATTAATTAAACTTTTTAAATAAAGTTTTACAATGAATTTTTCCAAACATAGTATAAAACCCTTTTTATCTCAAATTCATCAATTCAAACTATTATATATAATTTTTCTTACACATTAATTTTTTTAATTGATATAAGAAATGACTCTACAATCACAAAAAAATGGTTTGTTACTAAATATATCTATATGTCCATTCAAGGATACCAAAATAATTACCCAAAAAATTTGGGTATCTTATTCACTTCATTTGGGAGGATACTCAATTTGTAACCCAATAAATCAACTTTTGATGATTACATTTACAATGAAAACAATTCTAATTGATGAAAAATTCAACTTCAAAACATGCTAACTTTAGAAAACATTTCATATGAATGTACAAATACTAATTTAATAGATATTTTTATATAGTGGTATTATATTACATAACAACTATTTTTAAGAGTTTTATATTTATGAGGTATCCATATCTCAATAAGATCTATGATATATTTCTAAATACCACTATTAGAATGTGACTTGGATGCGTTGTTATCAAGATACATTTTTGTAGGGTTATAAAAACATATGTTCAAAATCTCCACTGACTTAGTTGAATTAGAGTCTATGATTATTTAGTACTTGTGTCAGTTAATAAATGGAAATTTGAGTGTTAATGCTGAAAAACAAATAAATCAATTCAATGATAAGTTATTTTAATTTAGAAAAAAAATTATTAATTAGTAAAAATTATTTAATTTTCAATAGTTGAATATAAGAAGTTATTTTTTGAATTAATATTATACATTAAAGGTTTTTAAATTTAATATAAGATCAAATGTGCTTGGTTAATTGTTTTTTTTTTCAAAATGTTACAAATTAGGTTCATACAAACTAGTGGTGAAATGTCTGTGACACTTTTAATGAGTAATATTTTCCATAATTATGATAATGGGTAAAACATATTATTTATGTTTCTTTAAAAATGAATGTGTAATTATAAAATGTGAACCAAACAATAAAAACTAATTTTTCGGATAATAATAAATGTTATTTATCATTTTCACAATGTGAGAACTCCAATATTTGTTACAAATATTTAAGGTGATAAAGAAGAGATAAGAAAGAGATTTTTTGACTCATCCCTCTCGAATAGATTCTAGGAGTATTAGGATATAATTTAGCCAACATAAGGAACTTAAATTTCTCATTATAGAAATAAATTATCATATAATTATTAATGAGAGGATTTTATACTTTTTTTAGTTCAATAAGCATTTTATGTTTTATACATTGAGCTTTAATCACCTGCAATGGAGCAGATGACATTGGAATGTCCTCATAAATTTGGGGGAAATTTTATTTATTTTTATTAATGATTAATAAATTGTGTATATAATCCATGGAAAACCTATGATATACTATAATTAATCTCATGTTTGGTCAAAAATCTTGTAAAAAATTAAAATATATGTCAATTATGAACTAGAAGAACTAACCATAATTATTGTGGGTTATATTTCTTCTCATGTGTTTATAATTTTCTCAATCTATACACCACCATAACATTCTCATTAAAAAGATTTAATCCCAATCTAGATTAATATGTTACATAATATGGTGAATTCCCCTCACATATTTCATGTAAGATAAAGGCTAGTGAAAACTTCAAATATTTCATTATAATTTTGAAATATCCATGACACTTTTCATCCCATTAAAACATAAATACTTAATTATTTAAATATATTATCATTGATTATAAATTTGAGAATACTTAGAGTTATCATTGGTAGTATACTACTAATCTGGGGAAAATACAATTCTCAAAAAAAATCTCGGATCGATCCCATAGATATCACAACTTAAATTATCTCTAAGTCAACTAAAACAACATATTAAAGAAAATATTCCCTACAAATAGAACCTCATATATCTAAAAATGAGCATTAAATAATATCCCATATAACCAATAATTTTTAAGGTCTCTATAATTTTAATAAAATGTGATTTAGGATTATCCTTCTGTCTTGAGTAAACAAAAATATTATCCATAAAATTCATGAAATAAAATAGGTATTTATGGAATATATAATTCATCATGGATATAATCAAAATAGGATTATTTGGATACCATAATGGAACTGCCCTACAACAAAAAAAGGATCTTAACAGTGCTTGTATTTATCAGTACTTTTCTTTAGTTCTCTTAAAAGGTATCCTATATAAGAGTTTTATTTTTAGTGATGCTAACAGGTAGCCTTTATTAGCACTTCATTTTTAACACTGATAAAGTTCTCGAATATAATTATATAATTAAAAAAATAAATATAATAAAAATAAGTTTATTAAAACAATATTAAAATTTTATTAATTAACTAATTATTGATGAAAATGAATAAATTCAATATACTATATGTATATTACATACACTAATAATTAGTATATATTAAATATATAGATATATATATATAATTAAATAATTAAACAAAATAAAAAATAAAAATAAGTAAATTAAGTAAAATATTAAACATTTTATTAATTAAGTATTTAATCATAACACTAGTAAATAGTATATTATATATATATATATGAATATTTTTATGAATATTTGATTTATATAATATAAAGTATGTATAATTTAAATTATATAAGTCAAATATTAGTGAATAATCATTTACAATTAAAAATAGATATGATTTAGAAATACTGACTAATTTCAACGAGTAATGGACATAATTGAATGTCATTTGATTTTTCAATTGAACATATATATCAAAATTTTATTATATTGATTATACATACATATTTAATTAATTATTTTTTATGTGCAACACACACACCAAAACATTTATATATAATTAATGAAATCTTAAATAGTGACACAAACACATAATATTATTGTAATGTATTCAAATTTTAGTATTCATTTTAGAATATCATTATAAGCTGATACATTTAATATTTCATTTCTTTAATTGATAAATTTCATTTATTTATTTTTATTTTTATTATAGTTTAGGGATAATTATTAATATTAATTTTTTTTAGGATTTAAAATTTTTTATTATTTATTCATATATTAATTTATTTATTATTAATACATATTTTCAATATGTATTCAACATATATCTATATTTTTTTATAATTTATATTTAGTTAAAAAAACATATCCATTTTTTTAATATTGTTAAAGTGTACTCATTTTTAATTATTCAATTTCGCACATTTTTTAAAAGTATGCATTTAATATTTAATATTCGTTAATAATGTTTAAAATGTATTCTTAAATAAATATATCAATAAATGTATATTTACTATATTTGTACATTTATATACTTATAATCATATATTAAAATATATTATTTTTATAATTATAAATAAATAATTATATATATTTAAGTAATTTTAAATTTATTTTAATACTTATTATATTTACTATATTTATATTTATATATATTTATTAAAAATATATACATTTAAAAAAATACATATAATGATATACATATTAAAATATATAAATATTTTTTAAAAGTATTTATATAATTATATATATATATATAATTATAAAATTATATTAAATATATTTAAATAATGGATATATTTAGTATATTTATATTTATATTCTTGTATTAAATATATTTACACAAATGTTTATTCATAATTATAATTATAAATTATTTATCAACTATTAAGTAATAACTGCTGCTAAAAGGTATTTCACCAGCGTTTTTGAGCTCTGATAAAGATATATTACAACAACATTTATTAATTTAATTCTAATAAAATGAATCTTCATTGGTTATTTTTTGGAAGTGATGGTGAAAGGTTCCCTATCTATTTAAATAATCATAACCAGTGGAGATAATTCAATATTTCCACAGAAGACACATGTTGTCGGCTCTCCCCATCATTAAATCCAAGCTCAAATAATGGCTCAAATTATAAGCCCTAATGATTCAAGGGGTTCATGAATCTAAGGCTCAAAAAAATACCAGGTTTGGAGATATCTCTAATTTTGGTTGCATGATTCAAAGCATCAATCCAAGGGATGTTATTTGCACTTCCCCCACACACAGTGATTTCTTGTTTGGTGATATCTATTTGTATTTTTTTGTTCATTATCACTTTTTCTTCATTATTCATCATTGATTTCCCTTTTATAGTGAATTTTTAATTGGGGGTTTCTATGATTTTTTGTTTTCATTGACCCTTTAGGTGATTTTGTTACCTATTCATAGCATATTAAGAATTCCACACACTAATATTTAAATAAATAAATAAATATATTCCCAAAAACTTATCCAAAAAATATTATTTCGTAGATCTTCCCTAGACCCACACTCTAGGATATACACCCTGTAATAAAATCAATAGCATTCCCAAAATTTATTTCTATATAGTTAAAAAATATTTAAGATATTTTTTAGCGTATAAAATAAAAAAGTAAATAAACTTATGTACCGAAAAAATATCTACATTTTACACCCATATTTAACTAATTTTATCTCACAATTTCTCTATATAACTAATAAAAATAAAATGAATATTTTTTTAATTTTTTATTATTTGTAATCCTAAATCTTCATGAGATGTTCCCTAAATGTAGCATGTGATTCCATGACAATCTCTCTTTAATTCATTACATAAGATTAATCGTGAATATACTTTTGAATATGGGATGCAAAAAAAATATGACAAGAATATCAGTCATATATAAATAAAACACATTTTTATAAGAAAAAAATCCTATATGATCACTCAAGAATATCATGTAAATATGAGTGAATATTTATTACCATATATTTTTTTACATTGTCCATGATAGGGAGATACTCAAAAAATAATAATTGATCACCCATAATAAAATCAAATGGATTTATATTACAATATTTATAGTAATTATGTCAATACTAATAAGTTATCAAATGATATCAAATCATTTATACATGATTTAATGTCTTGTACACCAATTAAAATCCAATAATGTTTGTATCAGTAACAATAATCCAGTAAAGTGGTGAATGAGAATTCGAATGATACAACGCCTTAAATAGTATAATAATTTTCATAATAACTGACGGGTATTATGAATATACATCAAAATCAAAAAACACACAAATAAACTAGGTCTAAACTAGTTCACACTAAACTTGTCTTCCACAGATAATCTAAACACAGGATAACCCCATATTTTTTACTAATGCTAGTCATACATTACACAATATCACGTTAGATAGGTAACACCAATTCAACCAAAATCTAAAATACATTCTTGAATAATCATTCCAGAAATTTTTTTATTTTTTTAAAAGTACTAATTATTTTCTTATTTGTCTAAAATACTAGTTCTCTATATAAATCACCACATCAAAACTGGTTCATTCTCTATCTATTCATCAATATAAAAAATGATGCATACATCTAGATTGTGTCATGTAGAATCCAAAATACATATATGGGATTATTATCTATAACAACCCAAGATTTTGTGAAATATGTTTTTTGAATTAATTTATTATTTTTTATATTTTCTATTTCACACAATAGTGAATATAGTTTTTTATATAAAATCTCTATGTTTGTCTTATGTCATGTAGAAAACCAATTTAATATTTCACCAAAAAACACCTTGATTAAATTTAGGCACACATAAAACTAATTTTGGTTTGTATTACACATAATAAAGAGTGCCTTTGATATATTGAGTTACATGCATGGTCGATTTTTTATGAGGCTACAATATACTATTAAAATGCTTATAAAAATATTATTAAAGCTACCACATAGAAATTAAATTTCAAGTTAAGAATAATATTAACTGCATTATAAAAATATTATTTACACATGTATATAAAATGAATTTTTTGTTCATCAATTAGTAGAAGTCAATGAAATAACTATTCATGAATAGTGAAATTTCTTTTCTATAAAAACATCTTTTCTATGTAAAAACATAATTTTTTCTCAATATGTTAAAAATTTTGATTATTTTTTTAAATAAAAATTATATATTATATTTTCTGTAAATATTTTTTTATACTCATCCAATATACTTTATTGGTATAAGATTAAAATAAATCCAATTTTATGAATAAAAATATGTAATTTTTTAAGGAATGTTTACTGGTTTTAATGGAGAACCTATATTAAATATAATTTTGAAAAATTTAATATTTTTATTTGAAAATTTAAATTTATTTTTCGGTATTTTATTATCTAAAATTACATTGGGTAAATGATTTGTATTTTTCTAAGAGGTTTCATTATTTGATAAATAGCGAAAATAGTAAATTTTAATTCAAAATCACTTTATCATCTAATTTAATTATGAAGATAATTTATGTTCTAATTTAGTTTTAAAGTATAATTAGATCAAATATACATTATTTATTATAATTTATTTCATTGAATCTAATTTCACAATGAAATTGTATTTAGAAATATTTCAATCTTCTGTACCTTTTCACTTTAAAACAATGCTTTGTCATCCCATCTATGAGATTAATTTTAAATTAATTTCAAAAACATATATTATTAAAATTTAGAAAAATGTCTTCCATATTATGAATAATAAAAATTTATATTTTTTGAATATTTTAAATTAGTTTTTTCCCCAAAATATTAGTGAAATTTATTGAAATTAAGTACAGATATTAAGGGAAATTTTATATTAACAAATGACAAAACCTATACTTAATGCTCAAAATAACCTAGAAAAATTTTTAAAAATCCATTTTATATTAATATATAAAACATATAATCCATTTTATATAATTAAAACCATTATTTTATAGACTTGAAAAGGAAAAAATGTCGGTGGAATTCTATATTCAAAATTTTACAAGAATGCAACTCCCCTTCCACTTTAAAAATCCACTCACCCCTCCTACATATTAACACCTTTAGGGCACTTTTTCTTACCAAACATGAGAATAATATACTCAAAAAATCCATCCCTTCATCATATAATCCTACTTTTTGAAATAAAATCATCCACTTAATCCCTTTGCTGAAAAACAAAATGAGTTAACCAAAGAAGAGGTAACATACTTCCTCAAGCTCTTTTGTTTTATATTCATTCTTAACCACAAAAATTATTCTTATTACATGATTATAAATTAATAAAATTATCTTAAATATAAAAATTTGTTTTTATTATAATGGTTATACCTACACCTAGACACACTTTAATTAAATGGGTATCAAACATACTATTCTTGTGTGTGTTGAACTACCACCTCACAAAATGATGTTTTTTGTTTTTCATTTTACACCGCTCATGGTTGCTAAATATGATAGAAAATCTTTTTATAAATGATATTTATGATATTTCTGACTAATATATGGTCATTTAATTATTATATAAACTCATACCTTCATGCATTCCATTTTGTGTAAATATGATAACTTCGTTTGTGGATGTGCAGACTACCGCCTCTTCAAGGTAATGATATTCGTTCCCACCATACATGAAATATATTAAGAATGGGTTTAGAAAATTTTTCTTATATATATTAACTAATAAATATACTATAACTACAATAATTATATATATATATTTCATTTACCTTCTTCATTTCAATACGATAATAAAACGGAAACGGCGTTCATGCATATGTACGACCTACCATCTTCGTGAATAGTGTATTCTATTTTATATTTATATATTTAATTGATTATTATAAATATTTATATAATGAATATATATGATATATTTATCATGTTTTACATTATATAACTAATTGAATCATGATTTATGTAAGAGGATCAAGAATAATACGTCGAAACATATATGAATAACAAAGTAGATATTACCCAAAACATAATGTCAACATGGAATTGTTAATTAATGGGTAATATAAGGTGATAATAAAATCATATATGGTATTAATTATAATAGTATGGTTCTATTTTATATTTATAATAAGAATATATTTATTATATAGGAATTTCTAATGTGTATAATGAAATCCAATACTTAAAGGTTTTCTCATATCACTTTTTATTATCCATGAGATAAATGTCATGTTTACCACTTGTTTGATTTTTTGGGTGTATATACTGGACATGAGTGTATTCAATGAATCATATACAAAAATTAATGATAATTTACACAACCATTTTACAGTCTCACTTTTATTGGGTTTATGTGTCAATATTTTCCAAATTGGTAATGTAGTTTTGTCTCAATTTTCTTTCTTTGAGACACATGTCTAGATATAAACATATATATTTTTATGAGGTCTATATACTAACATTGATATATTATATCATTTATTTTATTTTATTTTATTCTATTATAATATTTCAATAATGTTAATCTTTTATTAGGATCATGATTCAATGTTACTAATGTGTTAATAATTTATTTCTATTATCTCATCATTTATCGGGATAGACTATAAATATTATTCCATTTATAAAATATTACGATCCATATCTCAAGAAAACTTATGACTTTTCTTAACATATAGTTATTCATTTTATCTTCATGTATTTACCATTTCTATTTTGGGTACACAAGATAATTAATAAAATGTTTTTAGATAAATGTTACTTTATCTGTCTCTTCGGTCAGTAATCTATATTAATTCAAAACACTTTTTTCTAAAAAGGTTTTTAAAAATGATTTTTGTTTGAAAATTTCGTTAAATATTTTCCGGATTTATTTATAAGTTTTAAAAATTATTTTCAAATATAATTTTTTCAAATTAATTTTCAAGCCCCTTCCATAAGTTTTTAAGGAAAAAGGTTTCCAAAATGTTTTCATGTTTCTATTATATGTTTTCAAGGAAAATGGGTTTGAAGATGTTTTCAGCATTCTCTTATAAGTATTAAAATATATTTCAAAAGAAAAAAGTTTTCAAAATTCATTATGTTTTAAAGATAATTATTAAAATTGGAAGATATATTTTCCACAATAAATGTTTTAAACAATATTTCAGGATTGATTTTTTTGTTTTCAATTTGGTTTAAAAGAAAATGATTTTGAAAATTTTATATGTTATAAAAAGTGATGTTTAGACTGGTCCATCAAAATCCTTCTCTATAATAGATTACATCATTTGTTATAGTTTATTCTTTACATGGGATATGATACAAGGACGCCATTTATATTATAATCATAATGGTTTATGTTTTGATGGATTTATGTTTATAAATATCCTCTCTCTTCAATGGGAAATACCATGATAAATGCTTATGAAAACTGATTAATTTAATGATATAATTTCAGAATTAATTAATATCAAACGTATCTATTTTAAATATGTTATCATATGATCAAATGTTTATGATACCCATTTCATTTCATGGGTTATGATATGATGTTTATCAAACCCATCTAATTTTTTTGGTCATGATAAGTTGAATGTTTTAGGGAATGTGTATCTATGATTTCATTATGATATGGCTGGGAACTATATCTCCCTTAAATTCTTTAGGTAAATATTTATATCTCATGAGTATGATAGGGCTATATTGGGAAGTGAACAGGGTCTAGTAATATGGGGATAGAACGAGGATTGAACTCGAATCAGTTATATAGGGATATGATATGAAGTGAACTTGGTTTAGTAATATATAGATAGAATGAGGAGTTAACTCAGTTCATTAATATATCACTGGAATGGAAAGTGAAAATGGTTCAATAATACAGGGCTAGAATGTGGAATAAACCCAGTTCAACAAAGTAATTCTTCCACTAAAAATTTATTTGGAGTGAACCGTGACTACTAATATGGTTTGGAGAGTGAAATAATTGTACTCAGACGGCCTTGGAATTAAGCCTACACTAATATTGAAATCAATTTATATGTATATGTTACTTCCAAAATCACAGTTCTTATTCTTATATTTTGATTTCATGGATTATTGTATTGATTTTCTTATGATTCATATCCTATGAATTACACATATTTATTTCATGACTCTTGATTATGATCATTGATATGCAGGGTATGATCTTATAATGTAAAGGTTATGTTTTCAAACACTTATTCTCATTATATGCTTACATATATCCCTTGTTTACCCATACTGAGAATCTAAGATCACCCCTTTCTAATGTTTCATTTTCCCAAGTCATTAAGAATGGATTAAAGTTGAAGAAATAAATGGGAAGATATTTCTGTGAAAGTTGAAGATCATTAACCAAGTTAAAATATTTTGTTCCACGTTCCCAAAGACATTAAACTATTACAGTCCATAGGCATGTATTTTTTTAATGTGATGAGTATTCATCTAAAATGATTTAATATCCATATATTTTGATCTTGGGTCACTAAACATGGAATCAAAGTAATGTTTTAGTCAACCTTTGAAAAAAAATAAGGAGGAAACTTCAGTGAGATACCTAGGGGTATTTCTAATGATATATCTCGGGATATATGTAAGCATAAGTTTAGGTATTCAAAAATGTCGTGTAATTTTGGTAAAGGATAGACTGAGTGATTTCCTAAAAATATATCATTTTATGGATATTAAAAGTGAAATTGGATCTTGTACAGATGTACATAGGGGTTACAACCCTAAAAACATGGTATTAAGATAGACATGATCAGGAACAAGTGTATGATAATGGGCCTTGCTGCCCACCTAGTTTGACACTCTCAGGGTATATTTTTGGGAATTCACAAACTCATTATGAAACAGCATGGAGGACTTTGATAGATGATGGATATTAATAACCTAGGATATACCGGATACATCATATATTATTAAGGCAATATTTCACTTAGTGTTTGGGTAATGAAGACTGTGGAGGAAAGAATATTCAGTTTCCTTTAGTTTAAGAATGTATAAATAATAACCTAAGTGGCTATATTAAAGGAATAAGAATATGTTTTTACTGTACAAAATAAGGACACAAAAAAAATAACTAAAACAGAAAAATGGAGAGTTCAGTTAATTGAATATATGGACTTATTGGCCTACCTAAGACATCATCATTTGTTAAATGATTTATGTGTGCAATGAATAATGATTATAAAAATTGATGTCCCAAGTGTAAAGTTCATGAATAGAATCAGCAATGCGGTATGAGTAATGGTTATATTTCTGATAATGATGATAATACATGTGAAATATGAATGTAAACAATGCATTAAGTAATATGATGAGGAAACCTTTATAATGGATTAAGGATAACGTTGAATAATTTAAGGTTTTATTTATTTGTATTTATGACTTATGATATATGAATGGTGAAATATATAAGAATTTATTAGTTTATGATTTTTATCTTATTATTAACATGAATATTTTTAACGGTTATGATGGACTATAAAAGTGATTTAATTTAAAGGTGATATTCATTGGAAACATATAATGAAGGGAAATATAACCCTTAATATATTCCTTATGGTAAGATAATGATGTTTGGATAAAGATATGTTGGATATTAATAAGTAAATTATACAGTATTGATTACCTTCGAAAAAAATTAAGGATTTGTTTATAAGTGCTTTATTCTACCATTGATGACGCATACAACATTTTTTTATTTAAGGAATATATCCAATAAATTTTGAAAATTGTAACCTCCATTTTTTCAATATGGATTTTTGTTAATTTAGGTTATTACCATCTTTCAAGAGAATACATGATGAAGTAATTCACATGTTTAGTATATGACAAAAAATATATACTTTAAGATATATGGGGGATCAATGCTATATTGGTTTTGAGAAAATTTAGTGACATTATTTTTAATGTTTTGGACTCCCATCTTTCAGAAGGGTTAAAAAGTTAACAATTTATTGAATATTGCAAGGTAAACATCATATGATGTTATAGATATTAAATCTTTAACTTACCATATGAGGATTTATTCATATTGGATAACCTGTTTGAAAATTTTTATTCTGAGGTTAACTAAATATAGTTGGATTTACTTATCATTCTATTTATGGATCTCATGTTTTGTTAATTCATCCGAAATAAAAAATTTACATTCATTTCTTGTAATAAAAGATATAGTGGAAGTTGATCAAGGAACAGAAAAGGGATACTTCTTCTTATAATAATGTAATCATATCATGTCAAGAACAATTTTAAACCTTTTTAAAAAGGGTCTTGAATTAAAATGTTATGAATTTATCATCATTTTGGATGATATCAATGACCTATTTCAAGCATCGTTGAATTATGGCTTTGTGATTGTTATGTTTCTAATAACCATGTTCTCTATCACTCTCTATGCAAACATAAGAGTTATATTTCACTTCCATTTCCATGTTTTCAGTAGCCATATATATTATTCCTTGTAGAAATGAAGTTATGTGTTACTTTGGGTTAATATCATGTTACCAACAGTCACTTTTTAAAGGAAGTTTTAGTATTCATTTTTACGATGTGGGTTTTCATGAATGGAACATTCAAATATGAAACTGTTAATAACCTAGAACAATTTTTAGGTAGAAATTTATTTCAATGTGAGTATAATTTTATATGAGGATATTTTTATTTATTTTTAATTAATTTAATCATACACATATTTTTCATTTCATACAACATTGAACTTTGTTTTTATATAAAATAACTATGTTTTGGATTGTTTTATATCCAAGATCAAATTAATATTATACTACACATAACACTAATATTAACTTGTGGTATATAGAACACTATTTTTTTTTCTTTCATTACCCCCAATACTGATTCCATTTGATATCTTCTATTATAGGAAAGGGTGAGTTTTTACCAAACTACAATAAACTATTAATATGATTATTAAAATATTATTATAGGTACCACCTAGCTGTTGGAATGGATATAATGAATAATATTATCTAAATTGTGAAAATCTTATTTACACATGTATATAAGATTAATCTTTTGGTTATAAATTAGTATATGTGAATGAAATAACTATTTGGATATAAATAAATTACTTGTCTAATAAAATTATTTTTCAATGTACAAACACAATATTGACACAATAAATTAAAAAAATACATTTGATTAGTTTCTTAAATAAAAATTCTATATACTATTTTTTATAGATATTTATGATACTTTTCTAATATAATTCATATTTATAAGATAATAATAAATTTTATTTTATGAATAAAAATTTGTATTTTTATAAAATGGACTTTTTACTGCCTTTTAATGGAGAACCCTTTTTAAATAAAATTTTGACACTTTTATAATTTTTATTTGAAAATAAAAACTAATTTTTTGAATCTAAATATCAAAATTAACTTTGGGTGAATTTTTTGTTTTTTTTAGTAGTTTAATTTTTTAATGAATAGTTAAAAACACTGAATTTTAATTCAAAACTGATATATAATATAATTTATTTATATAGTTAATTTATTATTTAATTGGGTTTGAAAGTATAATTAGATAAATTATATATTAATTAATCCAATTTATGTTATTACAACCAATTTCACTTTGAATTTTTATATGAAACCATTTGAATCATTTAGAACTTTTGGATTTAAAACCCCACTTTGGCATCCTGTCTGAGAGATCGATTTTAAGTTATTTTCTTCCACTTTTGTGATCGGGAATTGGTAAATGGATTCAAAATTCAGAATAAGAATAATTTATATTGTATAATAAGTTAAACTTGTTTTTTCCAATAATATTAGGGAAATTAATTATAATTAATCTATTAAGAGAAAAATTATATTAATAGAGAACTAGGCCTTAAACATAATGCAAAAAATGTCATATAAACTTGTTAAAAATTAATTTAATGTTAATATTTCGAACCTATAATATCTTTTATCTACTTTTTCATATTATTTGTTTAAAATAAAAATTAATTAATGAATAATATATATAATTATCTATGTCTATTTTTGAATAAGATATTGTTTTAGAGGCTTAAAATGAGAATAAATCCAATCTGAAGCATGGAATACACTAATATTTTTAAAAGATTGTTTTACAGCCTTTTGATGGAAAAACATTTTTAAATCAAATGTTTGAAAATTTTATAAGCTCTATTTGTCAACATAAACTTATTATTTATGATTGGGACATTGAAATTTTCAATGGATAATTTTTTGGTATTTTTCTGACGTTGTTCATTTTTTTAATGAATAGTGAATAATACTGCATTTTACATCAAAACTGCTTTTTCATCTAATTTAATTATACGGTTAGATTATCTTTTTAATATTTTTTAAAGTTTAAATAGAATATATTTATACCATGTAATCCAATTTTGGTCATTGGGATTAATTTCACTTTGGAATTGGGCATAAACAAGTACAAAACTTTTCATAGATATTGTTTCAAAAAAACCCGCTATTTGTTTTGACAACGGAAATTATTTTTAAATTAATTATTGAAATTTATATGTTTGGAATTTGGTAAAATGGATTCTATATTTGGAATCAGAAGGTCCAAATTATGTAATTAAGACTCTTTTGTTTTTGGACATTATAAATAGTAACGATGGTAATTATCTTCAATTATCTTGATTAATGAGTAATCGGGTAGTTAAGGACAATAAAATAATATCATAATAATAAAAAATGACCACAACATGTGTCCTAATGATGATGGTTGTCTCTGTTGGCTGACCATGGGATTCCTTGTGCCAAACATGGAGACACCATGGAATCACTTTTGTGTGAAAGTGACTATTTATCTTTTTATTTTTAAAGAAAGTTAAATATAACAAAGAATATATCACCTGAGTAAAACATTTTTAATTTTGTCTACATAAATTATATATTGGACTACAAATAGTCAGTGGAAAGATAAAAATATTTCCTAAATCATGGTATTTTTTATAGTTTTTAGACATTAAATAAATTAAATTATTTATGACATTATAATGATGCAGCGATTACCTCATTATTTAGCGATTTAAATAAAATGAAATGATAATGTAAAATATAAGACTTAAACTTCCCAAATACCTATTGGATGAGTATATTTCAAACCCTTATAACTGTATTCTAAAAATAAATCAATGTGTGACCTTTAAAATCCTGAACTCATTTGAAAATAAAGTAACATTTTATACCTTTCCAAGAGTGCCCCTCCACTCCTCTTATAAAAGGCCCCCACCTCTACCTCCTTACCCACACTTCTCAATCCATTAGTTCGGCCAATCCCTGCTATTTTTGTCTCTCCACATCCCTCTCCTCATCCTAGATGCCTTACCATAGGCAGGAAGCTCTTCAAGAAACCCTTTTGGTTCAAACCAAAGGGAGTTACCAGATTAAAAGGTAAAGTCTTCCCTAATGCTCTTTTGTTTTATTTTGCTTCTCCAACCCCCTAAACTCTTTTTTTTTATTTATTTTGTAAAAACTCCAGTATCTTCAATATACTAGGATGTTGTTATAATAATATTTTTATCTACACTTACACACACCTACATCTAATGGTTAATGAACATACTATTTCTGTGGATGGCAAATGTCTGCCTCACGAAACGATGACTGTTCAATATTATTCTAACACCTTAAAAGGTGGCCATTAAGATGAAACTATATTTATATATGATATATAATATTTTTATGTTTTCCTTATGCTTCTGTATTTTTCATTTATGTCATACCTTTACGGTTTCCATTATGGGTAAACGCGATATCTTCATTTTAGGAAGTGCGGACTACCGCCCCCTCATAGTGATTTGATTCGTTAATTCCATATATGGGACGTATAAAGGATGGAGTTAATGATATTATATATTATATTATACTGGAATTATAATATTCCTTTATGTCATTATGATTCCATTCCATAAAATACGAAATAGAAATGAATGTAGCATTCATGCGTACGTACTGCTTACCGTCTCCATGAACGGTGCATTTCATTTCTTACCTCGAAATGTTGTGTAATATTATAAATGCATGTACATACTGGATATATATGATATATATGATATCTAAATCATGAATATAACTTTGTATATATTGGATACATTAACAACTTGTAATTATAAAGAGTTTATTTTTGACTCAAGTACCAATGATCATTAAAACGACCGTTATTAAATTAAATAATTACATAGTGTTCATGACATGGTAATAAGTGATATAAAAGGAATAATGAAATTGAAAAAGGTACTTAAGAAAGTAGAAATTAACTCAAGTTTATTATTCAATAGATTAAAGAAGAATCGTGTCAAGTCGGATACGAGGTAAGGTAACTTCGTAACCCAATTTCCGTTCATTGGGTTAATCTCCAACTTTCAAATTATGTCATGATATTATTATGTCATATCTTGTATTTATACTTTCTTTATGTGTACTTATATTGAATACACATAATAGATCTATTTTATTTAAAAAAAATTCATTGTAAGGGACTTCATCTCAATCTCCTTTCATTGAGGAATATTTTGTTTTATACACCACTTTCTTTTATACGGTGTATAAACCCCTTTGATTTTTACATTTATTCAAAAGGAATATTTTTATATGAATCATTTTACTAAACAACAAAATGGAATGTTTTTGTCGTACGTATGTGGCGACAACAACTTCTCCGCTGCCGTGACCATTATTTGAGTTTTGGCTACCTCTACAAGCCATAACATTTTTAAAAAAATGAGAAATAAATACCACATTTTACTTTTATTTTATTGAGGTATTGAAAATGGTTTTCATAATGTTTTTATTATATCAATGTGTTGTATTGATAACTTGTGATTGAAATGTAGAAATTTTATGTTTCCTTTATGCATGTTTTATATGATACGATTATGTTATGGTTCTTGGGCATTGTTATGAAGACGGGTGGTTCTGTGATAAACTAAGGGAGAGTGAGCCCGATATAGCTCTCCAATACATTGGTTAACGCGAAGGGGTTAAACGTTAGGGTTTCTCCGAAGAGATTTAGGGAATATACTTTGATGGGTATTCCAAACGTAACCATGAGGGTTACTCCCGACGTAAGAATTTTATGAATGCCTCATGTTACCTTTATGTATTATGATTTTTTGATTTATTCATGTTTTGATGAGGTATGTTAAAGTGATTATGTTTTATAGGTAAAGTATGATTTCATTATTATGTATATATGTACTCATGTTTCCTTTCCATATTTTTATAACCCTTACTGAGCTTTTTATGCTCATCCCAAGTTTTTGAAATGTTTTTTTATAGGTCAAGGGAATGGTACATGATATGATGATAGTGTCAAGGAAGTTTCAAGAAATAATACTTTTTTTTAAATATGTTTCCATTGATAGAAAAATGAATATTATCTTTTATTTAACCACTATGTTTAAATTCTGAATGTAATGGAAGTTTTATGATCTAATTCTCTAAAACTCTACAACTGAAAAGATCTTCAATGTGTAATCTTGTAATAACTCAAGATTAGGTAATTCATAAGGCTCGGGCCTTATAATTTGATCGACTTTTCATGATAAAAATGTGTTCATAATTATCTTATCAAAAAATGTACAAGAATGTCACTACTCTTCTACTATAAAAAGGTACTCACTCCTCCCTCTAATTCATGCATATCAAGCCATTTGTATCACCCATAATATTCTAAATTAATCTCCCACAATAATTCCATTAATTGTATAATCTTATATGTATTCACAAATCCATGCAAAGAATACATTTGGTTAAAATGAAAAGGAGTTACCCAATGAATAGGTAGCATCCTTCTTCAAGATCATTAGTTTCATTTCAAATATCCAACCCCTAAAATATTATTATTACATGATTATATAATAAAATATGTATAATAAATATAATAATAAAAAAATATATGTTTTTTTACTTACGCATACACACTCTTCCATCAATTTTGTAACAAACGTATAGTTCTTGTGTATAGCGAACTACCGCCACATGAAATGATGTTGTTTGTTTTTATTTTACCACCTCTAAAGGTAAGTAATTATAATAAAAAATATGTGTTGATGTGATATACATGATATTTATGATTTATGTATTCTACTTTAATTATTATATAAACACATACCTTCAGGATTTTAATTTTTTGTAAATATGATAACTTTGTTTGTGGATGTGTTGACTACTGCATCCTCAATGTGAAGTGATTCGTCCACACCTTACATTGAATGTATCAAGGATGGTTTTCATGAATTTATATGATATATATTAACTGAGAATTATAAATTAATATTTATATTTATATGTTAATATATATTTTTTAATTTGTTTCTTTCAATGCGACAATAAAATTGAAATAGAGTTCATGCGTACGTACGACCTACCTTAACAATGAACAGTGTATTCCATTTCATATTTCTATATTACATATATTATTATAAATATTTATATACTGAATATATAAGAAATTTATATCATGTTTTCCATTTTTTATATTATAAAATCATGATCCAGTTAATAGGATCAATAATAACAAGTCAAACATATACATAAACCAAAGCGGATATTATCCAAAATGTATCATTAACATGGAATTGTTAATAAAAGGGTAACATAAAGTGATAATAAAATAATAAATTTTATTAAATATATTAAAATTTTTCATTTTTATTTGTAAAATAAACATATATTTATTTTTAAATACGTTTGAACATGTACAACTATATCCAAGACTTAAGTTAAGGGTTTTCTCATCTCACTTTTTATTATCAATGAAATACATGTCATGTTCTCCACTCATTTATTTTGTGTGGTGTATATACTTACCATGAATTTATTATATGATAATTATACAAAAATTTATGTTTATTTACATATCCATTTTATTATATCTCTTTCATATGTTTTATTTTTCAAAAGTTACCAAATCTGAAATGTTGTTTTGTCTCATGTTTCCTTCATTGAGACGCGTGTTTTTTATACACCTGTATTTTTCAATGAGTTGTATATACTAACTAATTAATTTTTTATCACTAACTTAATTATTTTAATTATATTATAATATTTATTTTATTTTATTCTCATATTAGTTTCATGATTTAATATTACCAATGTGGAAATGGTTTATTGTTATAATCTCATCGTTTATCGGGATTGTCTATGATTATGATTCCATTGAAGAAATATTATAATAAATACCTCAAGATCACTCATTAATTATATTATCCTATTTTTTTATTATCTCTTAATTTATTTTACCATTTTCCACTCTTTGTTACTTAATATAATTAACAAAGAGTTTTATTAAAATATCACTTTATCTCTCTCTTTGGTCGGAAGTTTATGTTCGTTCAAAACCAGGTTTTCTAAAAATGTTTTATTTTTATGAATTATTTTAATTTTTTTAAATTTTCACTCATAAATGTTTAAATTATTTTCAACAAAAATGGTTTTTAAAACTATTTTCAATACAATTTTAAAAAATTTCAAATAGAAAGGTTTTCAAAATGTTTTCAATCTTCTATTATAAGTTTTAGTGTAAAAATGTTTTCAAGGTGTTTTAAATATTAATTTTTAAGTTTTAAAATTTATTTCCAAAAAAGGTTTTCAAATTTATTTATGTTTAGTAGATATTTTTTAAAATAGGAAGAGATTTCATCAAGAAATTCTTTAAATGATATTTCATTATTTCTATATATTTTTTCCTAGTGGTTTCCAAGAAAAGTATTTTGAAATTTTTAAATGTTTTAAAAAGTGATATTACAGGTGATCATTCAAAGTCATTATGCATATAAAATAGAATCCTTGTTTATATTTTATGCTTCACTAGGGATATGATCCAGGAAACCCATTTATATTATCTCTCTAAATGGTTTATGTTCCAATGACATGATATTTTTTAAACCTATTTCTAATCAATGGGTTAATCCACGATGAATGCTTATGAAACATGATTCCATTAATATGTTATTCTAGGATGAAATTATTGTGATACCTATCTATTTTCTATTGGTTATCATATGATTAAATGTTTATGATATCTATTTCATTTCTTGGGTTATGATATGATGTTTATGAAACTCATCTCTTTTTGTGGGTTATGATAAGATGGATGTTTTATAGAACATGTATGTATGATTTCATTATATTATGGGTGGGATATATATGTCCCTACAATTCATTGGGTAAAGATTTTGATCTCTTAAGTATGAGAGGGTCTGAATGGTAATTGTACCCAGTTTAGCAATACATGTCTAGAATGAGGACTGAACTCAGGTCAGTAATACAATGAAGGAATAGAAAGTGATCCCAATTTAGTAATACTGATCTGGAATGAGGAGTGAACATAGTTCAGTTATATAGTTCTAGAATGGGAAGTGAACCCATGTTGGGGTGTCCCATTTTTGAAGAATGGACACACTCATTTTGGATGAAAAAATTCTCAAAGACTGTGTTTTTAAGATATTAGAAATTTTTACATCAAATACATCAATACCAATCCTAGATTATAGCATTCATATTGAATATAGAACAAGGAGAAACATCATCACCACTAATGGGTGATCTACTTTTTGATAAAATAAAATTTATTAACACGGTTTTTAGAAAACCATTTTCGAAAAACCTTTCCAAATCAAGTTGGAAGAAGTTTTAAATTTTACTGAAATTAAAGTATTGAATTGTTTATACCTAATAAATATTCTTAATGTTATCCTTGTAGAAAAGGTATTTGATAGTATTATTTTCTTGTTACTAAATGGTCATTAAATAATTAAAGATTAAATAAAGTCTTGGTTGGATAGGATTGACATGGGGATAAGGGGAGATTTGGAACTGATGAAGGGTAATGGGCATTATTTTTCCCCTCTAGTAGCTCACACTCTATTCAGACGTGAAAAATTAAAAAAATTCATTTTTCTTTATACACTGAATGATCCAGAGGGGTATTCATAAAATATTAAGAATATCAAGTAAATGACTAATTCAAATTTACAAGGACTAAAATCACATGACTATTGTGTTTTGATGGATGATTTTATGCTTCTTCCTTTTGGTTACATTCATTCTGAAAGTGTAAACAATACCTTAACCAAACAATGCTTTGATTTCAAATCCATATGCAATAAAGGTATAGACCCTATGATGTTTCAAATAACAAATAAAGAGGTTTCCGTCATATTATGTGAATTATACATGTTCTTCCCACCATAATTCTTTGACATAATGGTCTAACTAGTGGTTTAGTTATTTATAGATGTCAAACTATGCGGTCATGTCCATTACAGTTGAATGTACCCGATTTAATTTTATATGAATATTTTTAAAGGGTATGTAGAGAATCAAATTCGAATATAAGGCTGTATTTTAGAATGATATATTTTCGAAGAATCTGTTGAATTCTATACCAATTACCTATCAGAAGCTAATAGCATCGGTCTACCAAGTCTAATTGTAGATTCCTTATTGGTGAACGGATTTCAAGAAGATATGTTGTCACAATTACCTAGACAAAATGATAGCAAGAACACATTTAAAATTTATAAAATATTAAAGATATTGGTAAATATATTGAAGACCAAAAATAAATTCTTAGATATTTAAACACGTCCAGGGTTAATGAATGGATATAAAATACACATAATCTACAATTTATAGGATGGTTTTGAGATTAAATTAATAAAAATTTGTCTAAAAATAAAAATTCAGTTTCTTAACGACTTTGATGGCGATTTAGGGGACCAAATAAGAATTTTATATCTTACACTAGTTTTTTAAACAATCATGAATATTTCTACACAAAATAACATGATGAATGAAGTACGATGAAAGAAAATTGTGTTACGCTTCTGTTGGAAGTGATGCACATATCTGGTTCGATGGATAGAAATAAAATTTATAAAAATATGTAATATTTTGGCATCGTAAAACATATATAAATGTAGGATTATACAAAATTTCATGTTTCAATATTCTATTAAAAAGGGGTTGACAATACTAGTGCATTTACTGTATATGAAATGGGAATCTTGAAGTTGAATTTCAATGAGGAATTCGAAAAGAGAATGTTTTTTATAATGGAATCACAAGTAGTTCAAGTATTGTATGTCTCAAATCTAGAAAACGTGAATTGGTTGATTATCCTAATGGAGATTAAAAAAATTCATATTAAATGAAACGTCAATTGAGGATGACACTTTTATTGGAATGTAACAATAAATTCATTTAGTTCCCAATGTAAACACTATTGTGTATGTCCGAGGGGGCCAGAAAGAAGGTATTTGGAATCTCGATAGAGAATCCAAATCCCAAAAATTGATTAAACTAGTAAATAGAGTTCAATGTAAAGAAAAAATTATTTTTTAAAATACTATGGTTTTCCTCATAATATTATCATCTTTCTACTGTGTTAACATCATGTAAATTAAATTCCTTAATACTCATGAATACATTGTATTTTTGACTAATGATGTTACTAATCCTGTGGAAGAACATAAAATTATAAATGGAACCCCTTAGGAATAATTAAAGGTAATGTTAGGATATATTTTTTCTATTTTTCTAAAAAAAATTAAACATTGATTCAATTTTCATTATTCCTTGAATAGTACAGTTATTAAAGAATATTTATATCCATATTTCATGCTTTTATATACCAAAACATCCATATAATCATTCTCCCTAAAAATCCTTACATCCCTATAACATTTTCATTTTTTACATTCCTTCATGTTCAATCCACTACCTCTATATGAAGAGAAACAATGTTTCATATGCTCAAAAATAGATGTAATCTTGATATTTTCGTAATAAAATCATTTTCCATGGAATTAATGTATTGTTTCAAATTTATTTTTAATTTGTTTGTTTTTCGTACAAAAAATTTAATATATACTTACTTATATAGGTGGATGTTTTGTTCAATTTGGTTTAGTTTGTTCAAAACTTCACATTATCATGAGATATTGGATGTCAAAGCTGTAACTAGGAAAACAAAAAAAAGAAATGGGTGAAGAATATACACAACCATCATGAAAAAGTGAATTCCTACTACTTATTTAATTAATTTATTCATCATTTTATCTACTATTGTATGTTAATTTCCTTACCCTTTTTATCTAATACTTATTTAGTTTTTTACTGATCTTTTGGTAAGTAATATATTTATTGTTTTTTTAGATGATTTGTGACCTTATTTCATGCCATTATGCACCAAAATATATATAGACTTATTCTACCTAAAAGGGTTTTCACCCCTGTAGTGTTGTTATATATCACTTCCCTTCTTGTTCCACCAACTACCTTTTTAGGAACAGTAATGACGCTACTTATTCTCAATAACCGAAGTAGTATATATATATTCAAAGTAAAAACATTATATATATAATTAATTTACTATTTCATATTTATGTTTAATTTACTTTTTTTTTGTATTACACACACACTAATTGTTTTCATATACTGGTGGATTATTTTGTTCAAGAAGGGGGATTTTTTATGGTTCTCATGCTCATGATATTTTGTACTCCAAGACTACAATTAAGATATTGAAAAATAAGATATGGGTCAAGAATGTATACAACTAACATGAAATGTTTAATCATTACTACTTATTTAATAAATTTTTCATTATCCATTCTACTAAATATAATTTAATTTCCTTATCTTTTTTCTCTAATACTTATTTAGTTATTTTTATAGAACTTTTTGGAAGTCATATTTTCTTTTCATCTATATGAAAAAAGTTACAAATGAGATAACATTTTCCTTTATACCAATATTACCTCACTTTTCATTTCCTTTCTTTGTCTAACTTCCAACACATCATACAGATTCGATGATCTTAGATAAAAAAACATTTTTAGGTTAAGAAAATCATTTCAATAAGAAGTGTTGGTAGATTGAAAAATAAATCCAATTTAAATAATGGTAACACCTTCATTTTGGACTTTTTGAGACTCGGGGATGTGTAAGAATCATCCATGCATCAATAAGACACACGATGTGACTAGTATTACTCCAAATTCTTATTTTTAGTTAAATTGGACATTAATTTTAGTAAAAAATGACAATTGACATACACAAAACCGATCAAATGCATTCATATTGTTTTAATACTTTGTGAAAATGATCCTTAAATAATTTTGGATGTATAGAAATTAGCTGAACCTTAATCTGATTCAGGATGTGACCAGTGTGACTCAAAGTGTCTTACATCAGTTTAAAATTTACATTTTAATTCCATAATTATCAATCAATGAGAACTGAAAATATGTACTTGAATTGTCTAGATAATTTAGTAAAATTATTCATAAGTCAGTTTCTATGTGTAGGAATTATTTTCACAACAAACTGAAATACAATGTAACTATAATGACTCAAAGTGTGTGTTTCCATTTTAAAATGGAATTTTAGTAAAAAAAGGAAAGTGACATGCTCAAAACTGAAAAAAAAAGCATTATGAGTATTTTAATACATTATTAAAATGACCCATATGTCATTTAGAATGTGTAATATTTAGACACACCTCAATCTAACATATAGTGTCACCGGTATGACTCCAAGTGCCTTTTGTATTTAAAATTGACACTATTTTTACCCAAAAAAAATAATGGAAATACAAAAAACCAATCAAAGGCTTTAGGGTTTTCTCGATACAATAATAAAATGATATATAATTTATTTTATATTTTTAGGAATATGCTGCACTATAATATGATACAAGATGTGCTCGTTATGGTTCAAAGTGTCCAGTATTATTTTAAAATTGATATTTTAGTTTAAAATGTGACACACACTAAAAACCAAGAAAATGTGCTTAGATGTTCTTGACAACTTAGGAAAATGGTTAAAAATTCATTTAGGATATATATGAATCATCATCACTTCAAAAATGACATGATGTGTTCGGTAGGACATAATGTTCATGGTTCTATTTCAAAATGACATTT
Source organism: Viscum album (assembly GCA_963277665.1). Classification (NCBI taxonomy): domain Eukaryota; kingdom Viridiplantae; phylum Streptophyta; class Magnoliopsida; order Santalales; family Viscaceae; genus Viscum; species Viscum album. The sequence goes on from OY728130.1 coordinate 1,721,988,336, forward strand.
TAGTAAAAATGGTAGGAGACGTACTAAAAACGGATAAAACACATTTGTATTATTTTTTTACATTATAAAAAGACACATAAGTCTATTGGGGCATGTAATAATCATCTATACATCAATATTATGCATTGTGTGAATGTAAGTGTTTCTTTTTATTTTAAATTGACATTAATTTTAGTAAAAAAGACAAATCACATACTCAAAATAAATAAAGGGAACTCAGATTTTTTTTATCAGGAAAATGATCCATAATTATTTTATGATGTTTGAAAATAATACTAAACTTAGTTTGACACATGATGTTCCTAGTATGACTCAATATTTCTATTATCAATTCAATTTTACATTTCAGTTCAAAAACAGTCACTCACTAAAAACCAAGAAAATGCACTCGGATTGTCTTCATTGTTAAGACCAAGCTGAAAATGACAGTAACTATTTCCAAATGTTTTATGTTATTGTAAAAAAAGGTTTTATTTTGTCAATAAATATTTTGATGAAAGGGTAATCACCTCACTTTGTATTTGGTGATTATTTACAAAATAATCAGAATCATGTTTTTAAAATAATCAGACCCACTTTGTCTAGAATAAAAAGAAGAATATATTTTGATAATGTGGGTCTGATCGAACTCACCTTGGGTATGGTGTGGGAGAAGATGATAATGAGTAATTTTTTCACATTGGATTCACTCTTGATTCAATATGAAAATAAACTGCACAACCTACTCATGCAACCCCCATCCAATTGAAATCTTGTTATGATTGGGGCCATTAAAAAAGAGTTGGACATGACCCTGTGCATTAAGGAATGATTCTGGGCTATTCTGGTGCGGGATAACCATATTAAAGAAGGAGACACCAATACCTGATATTTTCACCAGAAATCATTAGCTAGGCGCTACAAAAATCTTATCAATTGCATCTCACAACCATATGGGAGAAAATTCTCTGACACTAATGGAATTCACAAAACATTGACATGTTCCTTCCAGAACCTCTGCACTACAGGAACTCCTATCACTTCTACTGAAGTGGAAGAATGTATCAGACCAGTGATCATCGATGAGATCAATCAGCAGCTTACCAAAGATGTGACAGATGACGAGGTACGCCTAGATCTGAAACATATTCACCCCACTAAGGCCCTGGTACCGGAAGGGTTCCACACCCTATTTTTTAAGAAATACTAGCACATCATCGGTCCCGACATCTGAAAAATAATAAAGAATATATGAGCTGGGAGAACAAGAATTTCCACCTTCAATGAAATTGTCCTCGTCCTCATTCCCAAAATTAAGAAACCTCTTGTGGTCCCTAACTTTAGGCATATCTTTTTCTTCAATGTCTCTTACAAGATATTCTCAAAGATCCTTGTTAGTCAACTACTACCGTGGTTATCTGATATTATCTCAGAAAACCAGAGCACCTTCATGGCCAAGAGACTAATCACTGATAATGAAATAGTGGACCAATGAAGTGTTTCACTCTATGAAAACATGCTCCACCATGAAAAGATGAACCATGGCCTGGAAACTGGATATGAAAAAGGCATATGATAAAGTGGAATGGAATTTCCTCAAAGTCGTGATACTGAAAATGGGTTTCTACACTAAAAGGAAAGATATAGTCATGAAATGCATCTCGACTGTCGCCTTTATAATCAGGGTCAATGGGGAGCTCACTCGAGGATATGTTCCATCCCGAGGCATAATCTTGGGAGATCGTTTCTCCCCTTTTCTCGTCATCTTGGTGGATAATGTCTTTTATAACCTTATTTCTAGGGCTGCATCTGTTAATTCTATTCATGGGGAAAAGGTCTTCCGCGTAGTTCCACCATTTTCGCATCTCCTTTTCACCAACGACTGCCCCCTTTTCTCCAGGACGGGTGATCAGCCAAGTGATCCACTAGTACGAAAAGGCGTCTGGCTATTTAATCAATAACGGAAAATCAGAAATCTTCTTTAGTGTAGGGGTACCTATTTATAATTGAGATGAACTCTGTGCAATAGATGACATACATATGGTTTAAAAACACCAGAAGTATGTGACAATTGGGTCCCGGTGACAGCACAGACACCCCGTCTTAACATAGCCTTTGGGTCTTGGCCTACCGGGTACCACCAGTTGCCCCGCAGACACATGGGGCCCACCCGAGGGACCACCCATGTGTCTGAACGGGTTATCTGACTAATGACAGTCCCCACAGGTGAACACATTTTCTTTCCAGTGTGCTTTGTTCTCACTCACACACACCCTGAAAAACTTCTCAGGAGGTCACCCATCCTGATCACTACTCCTGGACAAGCACGCTTAACTATGGAGTTCTAATCAGGTAGGATCCCGAAAAGGAGGTGAACCTTGTTTACATGAGTCATATCATTCATTCATTTTACCCTTTATCATTTGAGGATGTTACAATCACCCCAAGGAACACCCACGTGCCTGAACGGGTTATCTGACTAATGACAGTCCCCACAGGCCAACACATGTTCTTTCCAGTGTTCTTTGTCCTCACTCACACACACCCTGAAAAACTTCTCAGGAGGTTACCCATCCTGATCACTACTCCTGTCCAAGCATGCTTAACTATGGAGTTCTAATCAGGTAGGCTCCCGAAAATGAGGTTCACCTTGTTGACATGAGTCATATCATTCCGTCATTTAACCCTTTATCATTTGGAGATGTTACAATCACCCCCCCCCCCCCCCCTTAGAGCACAACGCCCTCGTTTTGGGCCCTACATCGCAACCCAGGCAGTGCACCACTTAAGGCTGGGTACCACCTCTGATAAAAAATGTGACAACTGGGTCTCGGTGACAGCACATACACCCCGCCTTAACAAGGCCTTCGGGTTCTGGCCTACCAGGTACCACCAGTTGCCCTGTAGACATGTTGGTCCCACCCTAGGGTCCACCCACATTTCTAAATGGGTTGTCTGACTAATGACAGTCCCCACAAGCCAACACATTTCCTTTCCAGTGTGATTTGTCCCCACTCACACACACCCTGAAAAACATCCCATGAGGTCACCCATCCTGATCACTACTCCTAGACAAGCACGCTTAACTGTGGAGTTCTAATCAGGTAGGCTCTTGAAAAGGAAGGTGCACCTTGTTGACATGAGTCATATCATTCAGTAATTTAACCCTTTATCATTTGGGGATGTTACAAAGTATCTCGGGCTACCCACAGTGATTGACCGGTCCAAAAATGAAATATTTGCATCTCTGGTGGACAGGATTGAGAAGAAAATTCAAGGCTGGACCCCAAAAAGAATCTCAAAATCAGGCAAAGACCCTCATTAAAGTTGTCATCCAGTCTATCCCCAGCTATTTTATGACCCTGTTTTAGCTCCCGGCAGCCATCATCAACCAGATCCATACACGTACTGCCAACTTCTGGTGGGGGAAAATGATGGAAGGAATAGACCCCACTAGATGGCCTGGGAGGGACTATGCATACCCAAGTTGGAGGGAGGGATGGGATTCTGGAATCTTCTTCTCCAAAATGACACACTATTGGACAAGCAAGGATGGCGCATTATTAATTGTTCATCATCTCTCTATGGGCGGGTACTACGAGCTAAGTACTTTCCCCACACGGACTTCCGTGTTTCCTCTCTTGGCCCTCATCCTAGCTTCCTTTGGAGAAGAATTTTGGGGGCCTGAATGCTATTGGAAAAAGGAATGGGCGGGAGGATAAGGGATGGCTCATCTGTCAACATCTGAACCAATCCATGGCTAATCGACAAGGAAGGTATGCAGGCTACATCCCATGCCCAACCAGGCTTTGAAGATGCCACTGTCAGATGCCTTCTTTTTGACGAAGGGACGGGGTGGTGTTTGGATAAGATTCATGAATGGTTTAACGAATGAGACCAAAGAATTATCCTAAGCATCCCTTAGGTCTCAGATGTAGGCCTCGACCATCTCTTCTGGAGCATTGACATGTCAGGCGACTACACGGTGAGATCTAGATACAGACTTGCTCTTGGCAACCACCCAGTCGGCCGGAATGAGGGACAATGGAAATCGCATTGGAAAATCAACTTCCCCCAAAAATATGCCACTTTTGGTGGTAGGTGCGCACGGACACCCTCCCTACCATGAGCCTTCTCATTTACCAACATATGTCCAAGGTCATTTTCTTCCCTTTCTGCTTGAATATCCCAGAAACCTCTTTGCACAACATCATGCACTACCCAGGAGCTAAGGAAATTTAGAATAAATGGGTCCTAGCTCTAGATGCATCACTGTCCATGGCCTCTAACCTCCCCTCTCTACTGATGCATTGGTGCTCCTCCCTCTCATCTGCTAATGTTGGTTCACTCTGCAACCTGGCCTAGATCATCTGGATCTGGCGTAACGATGTTGTTTTCCAACATGTTCATAAATCTCTTGAATTGTGGATTGAACAGGCCACTTCATGGATTGAGGGCTCGAAGCACCACAATGGACATCATATTCCAGATGTTCCCCCCTCTTGTCCCTCTCATTGGACCCCCCCCCCCCCAACAGAATGGATTCTTAAGATCAATGTGGACGCATCCTTCCCAAGGATGGACATGTCTCCCTCAGCCTCCTGGCCTGAAATCATCTAGGGAAAATCATTGCTGGAAAATATGAATCACATCATTCCTTTTGGGAACCTGGATTAGTTGATGATAATGCCATCCTAGTAGGTGTGATGCTAGATTTGGAATGTGGATGGGTTTATATCAGTATTGAGTCTGACTACCTCACCCCGATCGATGCCATTAACCACAATGATGGCAGACTCCTATCATTTGGCCTCATCATCATGAGAATTATATTGCTTAGCCAGTTCTTTTCCTTCTGCACCTTCTCCTTTACCAAAAGGGAAGGAAACAATACATCCCATCAGCTGGTGGCATCAGGCCCCTTCGATGCCAACCAGCTCTGGCTGGACAATTTCCCTTAGTTCCATTGCAAATGTACGTCTGTTGATCTTCAACATTAATGACATCTATCTTTTCTCAAAAAAAAATATTTAATAACTCATAAGTTATTTGGATAACTTATGATGTAATATTTCTGAAATAAAGGGGGAGAAAAAATGTGTTCGGTTGATTTTTTTGGAGAAGAAAAGGGTTCTCGGATTCGTACTCAAGATATCATACCAAGGATAATAGTATCCATTCCAATCATACTCATGGATATCAGATTCATACTGGGAAGGAAAAAAGAAGTTGTTGAGGATTATGATCAAAATTATCGTACCAAGATTGATTATACTGAAAACTTTTATCATATGATCATTCATCGTATACATAAGAAAACATTCATACCTAGTATGATCATACTGATTCTCAGGAATAAAAAGATTGAACCTATTATGACCGTATCCAGAATGATCATACCCATAATGATTATATACCATCAAATCGTATTCAAGATATTATATCCTGGACAATCATATTCAGAATGATCATTTCTATGGAAATCTTAATTAGGAAATATAGAACTCTACATTGTTGTAAGCAATAGGATTTTTATAATTGATTTAATTGATGAAGGATGAGACAGTTGAACTTTGATTTGCTTCTCAAATTTCATAATCAAGTGGGTCAAGAGTTTAATTACGTCCTTGGTCCCTTCAGGTATGTTTTTCATGTGTGTGAATAGAATAAGAGAAGAATAATTTTTTATCTCAATGGGGTCAATAGAAAAACTGATGAAATGAAGGAGATGATGTCTATTGCAATTGGTTTATGACACTTTGTATCATAGTTGAATTATTTTATATATCCAACTCGGTCAAGGGAAAAATTGGTGAAGAAAAAGTGGCTTAAAAGGATAGTTTCTTGGATATACTATCAAGGGGGATTTATATTTAAATTAATGACTATACCCAATATTCAGAGTGGTATAAATTTCTATATACATTTACATTCAATTGATATAGATCTATGTTTCAAAGAAATTGGATTCATAAAATCATACTCATGTATTGAAAGAAAATTGGAAATTGAAATAAAAGACTGAAGAGGAAGTGAAGATTTTAGAAGAATCGAGAATATTATAAAATAGTTTATGAAGTCAAAATATTCATTAGATTTTAGGGTAAATTATGATTAAGGTGAATTTTATTATGTTGGAATATTTTTTGGATTCCTACAAAATCCACTCAATGGTCACCTATAAAATGTGAAAAATACATTGTACTTTTCTGATTAGAAATGTAATATTAATGGGTGAGAAGCAATGAGTTGAATAGAGAGAATGAAGAGTCTATTTTTTCTATGTTAAATAAGTCCCAATTCAAGGAAGACATGGTATGGGAAAAAATATTAAAAATTTTTATTCAGATATTTATCATACTCGGTGTTTATCATAGACAACTAATTATTGTATTCATCTTGTCAATCTTATTTGGACGATTATCGTATCGGGATGGATTAATTGGATCAGGATTTTTATATTGGGATTTCCAGACTAAGGAAGAATCATATAGAGAGAATCATGCTAGGTTTTCCATACTCCGAATTGAAGTGGTGTAGATTCATCTCTACTGTATTCATTCAAATTCATATTTTTCATACTGGGGAGAATCATACCTAGAATAATAATATAGAGCAAAATCATACTCGGATAAATCAAACTTAGTTTTCATAACAAAGTCTAGGAAGTTATTTCCTTCTTTTGGGTAAGAAATTTAAGTACTTTTTTCACTTGAATACATTTTTGGAATTAAAAAGAAGCACATGTAACATGTGTTGTTACATAAATATGGTATTACCCAATTTGTGTTATGAGTGTGAAAACGCACTATTGGAATTATATACAGAGTGTTACGCATGCGAAAAGTTGTATCCTAATCATTGTAATACAAGGATTGATTTCCAGTGGATTTTGTGGTATTTTTTTACTTCCAAACCATACCAAGGACGTAGTTATTCTTATTGAATAGTACCCCTTGTAAATTCTTGTGTTCCTTTAGATGTGTGGTTTAATTTATTTTAGTAGGGAATTGAATCTTTGATAAGAGGTGAAGGTTGTTCAATGGAAATATAAAAGAATAAAGTATCATTGATTATTACCCTCCCATTATCAGTGATATAGTCAACTTGAATAGGAACTATTATCCATACTTTAGTTTAAGTATTCACAAGTAATTTTTTAGGCGTAGGAATCGGTATCTCATCAAACTGACACTCAAAGTGACTGCTGTTACTAAAAGGGCATAGTTCTATTTTAAAATGAAAATTTTGTAGAAAAAGACAAGTGACATACTCAAACCCAAGTAAACACATTCATATTGTATTGATACTTTAATACAATGATCTATATTTCATTTGAGAGATCTAGGAATCATTCTTACCTGAATATAGAGCAGAGTGTGACTGGTATGATTACAAGAGACCTTTTTCGTTTAAAACTAAAATTATTTTTAGTAAAAAAGAAATTACAATACACAAAAACAATAGAATTTATTCTTATTATTTTTATGATTTAGTAGAATGACCTATAAGTCATTTTTGCTGTGTTGGAATTAGTTTCACCTCATCCCAGTGCATGATGATCCCAGTATGATTGAAAGCGTTTGTTATAATTTTAAAATTTACATTTTAGATAAAAAGTTTCGACTCACCCAAAACCAAGAAAACAAACATAAATTGTTTTGATAACATAGAAAACTGATTATTAAGTAATTTTTGAAGTCTAGGAATCAGTATCAAATCATACCGACACATGATGTGACTCCTATGACTTATATTGCATGTTTCCAATTTAAAATGACATTTTATTTGAAATAGAAAGTGACATACTTAAAAATATGAAAAAAATAAAAAAAAATCATAATTTATGAAAATAACACATAAGTTATTTGGGATGTGTAGGAATATTTCTCACCTCAACCTGATACACGGTGTAACCGGTATGACTCCAAGTATGTATTTACAATATATGCAGGTCATTTGTTTTTTAAATGTGCATTACATCACCAAAATAGAGAGAACAAGACTAGATTTTTTTCTCATCATTCTATAAGTTATTACAAAAAGAATTTCTTTATCATTTCAGTCTTATAACTTATTTAGTTAATTTTTATGAAGATAATTCTTCAAGATGAACAATAAATGTTGTGACATGCGAGAATCAACCAAAACTCAATATGATACACTATTTTTGTATTATGAATGAAAATTTCGTTTGAAATTATAAATTTTTTTAATTTATTTCATTATATTTTTTCTATCTTATGTATTTTTTTATATAGGTATTTTAGTTTCCTTGACCAGGGGTGGTTTGTTTGTAAATAGAATGAGTCTGGGTTAGGATGAAAAGATAAATGAACACTGATGTTTTTTAATTTATCTAATAATTTTAACTTATATAATTTTATAACACAATGCTTTAATTGTCTATAATATATATATTTTTCTTTTTCTATGTTTTAAATTTTATTTTATTTAAATTCACAATTTGTACATTATTTTTCTAATTTCTAGTGGTGTTCTTGGTGCTTTTTTCTATTTTTACATCTTGCGAATTGGTGTTGTATTGTGTTGTTACACCACACTACAATATACCCCTTTATCAGTGCTAAATAAAATTCTTGATAAATGTTTTCCTTTATCAACACTTCTAAAATCACTAATAAATTTCAATAAGAATTAGTATTGACCATGATGTTAATGCTTCTCTAAAACTAATAAAAATCATTTTTAGCATTTTTAATGGCCTATTTCATAGCCATGGTACTAAAAAAATTTATTTTTTTATCTTCTTTAGAATTTTATATTATGAATATGGATCTACTTCACCCTCAACTTGTGGTTTCCTAATCTAAAATCAAATTTAGAAAATAATTTATCATTCGTTAAGTGATCCAAATGATTATTACTATGAGGCATAGGGTTTTTAATCATGTCTGTCACATTATTTAGTGTTTTTTAGTCAATATATAACTATATTATACAACCATCATTCGTGGAAAATGAATATGTGTTGCCTAAGGAGAAACACATAGTTAAACAAACCAATTCTCTTTTAAATCAACAAACTATAAATTTATATATCATAAATTTAAAGCTAAAATGTGATGTGATGGACATGATATTAGATATATTCTAGATAACGTGCTAATAATGGACTCTAAATCAGTATCTAATATTGGTATAGATAATTCTTCATGAAATACATATATGAAATATTCCACTGAATGTGTAAACATATATTGCTAGATTGATTTTATAGGTCAGTGAATAATACAAACTAATCGATATGTTAGAGATTTTTGGTATTTAACAACAAATACATATTTAATTTCATTATTTTCCTACAATCCGTCAATTTTTTGAAACATTTCTATTAGTAATCCATTAGAAACTCTATAACCACATAAATAAATATAATCATCAAACACAACCATTTAACCAATTTATATTATGATCTCATGTGTGATTATCTCTTAAAACAAGATATCCCAACATACCTCTATATTCTTATTGATCCCATGTAAGTGTTTCTTTTATTTTAAATTAGTTTTTATGTATTTCGGTGGGATTATATGAGTTTACGATGCATGAAATATTGTTATGGATTCAAAAAATGTAATATGATGTTATTATTTATAAATTCCCTATGAATATTTGATGATTAATGTGATGATATTTAAAAGAATATAGACATGTTTTTGTGGATATATAAACCTCTTCTACTTCATATGATTGAAGTTTGAATGACTTGGTAATTAGACTAGCTTTTGTATTTATATATTTTATAAGTATCAATATAATTTTTAGATAAATTGCAATTTTTTCCAATGATTATAATCACAAGGTCATATTTTGTGGGGTTCTCCCATGGGAGACATGATATCGAGAATTGAAATTATTCCCAAATAGTACAACTTTAATCTATAACTCCATGATGTGATAATGTGAGTTTTATACTATCATGAAGAGAACATGTGCATTGGAATGGTGTGACCGCTTGATGGGTCTTGTGGTTGTGTGATAAAACGGTGTGACTGTGGGTATGCATGGAATCTTGAGATAATGTAGATATGAGGAAAACATATTTATATCAAAAAAAGAGCATAGAGTATATGTTATTATAAATCATTATTTAATCCTGGTATAAATTGAAATAACAATACATGAATGTAGTGGTACTAGAATTCATGTAATTCTTATGAGAAGAGGAAAACATATCATGTAGGTTATTGATGAGCTCAAGTCACAAAATGATAATATGTTTCATGAAAAATATTGATTTATTTGATGAATTCCACAAACTGTTGACTTAGGGTAATAAAAAGATAGGATGAAAAGTTATAGTCATGTCAATAAATATATATGAAACATCATGCATACTGCATTATAATTAAATGAGGAGTTAAATGAGGGTTTGGTTATTTCTAACCATGTGATGAAACAAAAGTTATAATACCTAAGCCTTTTAGTTTCCTGAGATGTTATTTAATTGAGGAAATAATTTGGGATTTATTCTTTGGAATAAAAAGATAAATTACTTCATACAGTTATGTGTAGTTACAATGTTAAATTCTTCGGAGACTATAGTTATGATGGGGAAATCATAGGATATTGTAGTTAAGATGAGAAATCCTTGTGGTAATTTATATTATTCTTTAATAATTTAATTAAAGTATTTATAAAAATTTTAGTACAGTTTTTGTATAACTAAAAAATTTCATAAATAGTAGAACTATTTGTTTCTATATGATATAAAGATGATCAAGGGTTTTTGAGATTTGAAATTACTATATGAATAATGATATTTTAATAATTTCCACTATAGAAGATTGAGAATATCTCAATCCATGAGTCCATGAAAGATATCTACCTGATTATTCAATGATTAAAAAGAATCAAATCATTACAGATCTAATGTAAAGGTGTTTGAGACAAATATGATTATTTTAATAAGTTGTTGAAGATATTCAAGTAATACATGAGAAAGAACGGTCCTATATGAAAATATAATAACATCACTCCAAATAACAAGGAATAATTTTTCTTACCAGATCAATATGAAATAAGAAGCACTTGTAACTAGGGTATCAAACTGGTTGTTAAAGAGGCATGGGGACTAGGGTGAATATCCATTCAATGTATAAGAGGAGTAGAATTATAATATGTGGATCTAACCAACTGTGGTAGAAGATTTGTTGGTTGGGGTAAATAACTAAGATCAACATGATGGTTGAGTAATATGGTGTATAACTAGATGATGTCAATGAATTTGTAATCCCAAATATGATATTGAAAAATCCATGTTTGGTGTAATAACCAACAAGTAAATGGTAGTTATTTCAGATAAATCTTGTAAATACTACATATTTTTATCTCCTATAATTCTATTTCACATAAGGTTATATTGAAAGATGTTTTTTAAATGGATCTATAACACTAACAGGTCTAAGAGGATGAATTTATAAAATAAATAATTCTAAAAATTTAGTGGATCTAAGATTCAACACTCACCCCCCCCCCCCCACACCCCCCTAATGGATTCTAAATGATTTTTGGTCTCTTAAAGTTGTATGAGAGATATGTTCCCTCTAATGATACAAGAATAAATGTCAAAAATCGAATGATAATTTCTTTAAAATACGAGATGTTCCCACATTTTATGGGAATAATTTTCAAAACTAGAGTAACATAATTCTACCCTATTTTATATCACTTGGTCTAGAAGTGGGAGATGTTACAATAGCAAGTTTTCCACCCATTTCGGAAAAAGTTTTTATCACTCATTATAATGAGTGAAATATGGATTTAGATTTAAAATAATAAAATTACATCCTAATTTATCAATAATAGAATTTTTAAACAGAGGGCATCTATCTCCATACTACTGAGGGGATCTAGGAAAAATTATGAAGTGCCTATAAAGAAAATATCAACTCAGAGGAAGCCAAAATTAATGTCTCGATAAGATAATTTGAAGGCATGAAGTTGGAATGTGATGAGAGAATTACTGAATACATTAAAGGTTCAATGAGATTGTGAGAAATATTCCAGGTTTGGTGGGAAATTAGAAGAATCCAACATTGATAAAAGAAGTTAATGGGAATTTTTTCTGATATATTTTATTAACAAATATCATCCATAGATGAAATATAATATAAGAAAATTGATGAGATAATGAACATACTCATACTTTAATATATGATAAAGTAACCTTAATTCAAAAATAATGGAAAGGAAGAAATGTATTTTGAATCAATAAGAAGAGGAAAATGTCAAAGAAGATGAGGCTGAAGACTCTAAAGACTCAAAAATTGATGATGAACTTGAATTCTACCAAACTGTCACATTATGACCAAAAAATTAATAAAGGGTAAATGGAATATTAATGCTAATAATATACATATATATGTTAATTTTAATTATGTTTAAATTATTATAGAATATTTACCCAAAAAATAGGTTGAATAATCTAAGTTGGATAAGAATGATGAAACAACACAAATAAATAGAAGAAATATATTAGTAATAAGATGGATTTTATGGATAAGAAAAAACAAGATTCATCATATTTTTTTCTTTATATGATGATTTTAATTTTTTTCTAATGTTTATAAAGTATATAATTCGTTATGAATTGATAATTATTGGGAAAAAATATAGAACTTGAATGATAGTTTATTTAAAAATTGAAAATCCATACAAGACATATAAAATATCTCAATAAATAATTTAAAAGTTCCTAGAAATAAAAAAATGATGGATATTAATGAATTAGATTATAAAATAGGATGTGATATAAATTAATGATATCAAGAATCATAAGAAAGAGAATCTAAACATAAAAATATTATCATAGATCTCAATGAAAAACTGAATGGAAAGTAGGAAAAACTATATGTGACACAATTAATATGTCCTATAGTACAATATGAATTGAATATGGCTATAGTATACTTATCTAATGCTACCAAGGTAAAATTATAGTCTTATTAGACCAATGAGAAGAATATTTTACATGAACTTGCTAAATATATACTTAATTAGTTTCAGAATAGACCTATTTTAACTAGTAGTGCTAATGTAAAAACCAAATATTAGGATATTTTGTACAAGAAAACAAATTTGAATAGAATCAGATCATGGGAAGGGATAAATTTTCCATGTATTCTATTACCCCTTATGTAATGTTAGTCTCATTTTAAATTAATATTGAAAGAACAAAAATTTTGATAGATTTAGAACAAATCAGGATGAACAATGTTTTAAAGGTTTTTATGCTGTCAAGGTAAACATGGAAACAAAACCTATTCTAGTTCGTTTAATAAGTCTTTACTAGTAAAGTGGAAATAAAGAGGGGTTTTAGTGAGTATATGATCTTAAAAACTCATATGAGACAACACATAACCTGAACTACACCATAACTATCAATAAAAAAATATTTTCATAATCTAGATGAATTTTTTTGAAGAGGTATATTTGATGATAATAAGGATTAGGTGTGTATGATAATCTTTGAATGATTGGAATCATATATAGTAAAATAAAAATATAATTCAAAATAAAACCATAGGTAATGTGGATACCTGAAGCATGACGTACATGAACATTACATTACTTTTGCGGAATACTTAATACATAACAAAAACAGACACACAAGGACCGTAATAGTTTAGTGTCTTTGGAAAGTTGGAACGTAATCTTCTAATCATCGTGAAAGATCTTCAATATCGCCCATAAAGATCTTCCCCCTTTTTTCTTACCTAAAACCTCTCTTTATATCCTAAGGAAAAGAAAACATAAAAATGGTGAGCTCAAATGCTCAGTAAGGGTAAGTATGGGTAAAATAAAACATACCATATACATTTGAACTTAAAAACATGAACATAAAATTTAAACATCAAAAGCTTGAGCAATGACATAAAACATGGAAGTACATAAGTCATAGATCATAAAGAAACATTAATAATGATAAAATAGACTGGGAATAAAACATGTAATTATGGCAACCATTAAGCACATGATATGATTTCCATATTATCCAAGGCATTGCTGCCAAGACCATCTTAGTGGACAAAGTCCTTTTCTGAATCGAGTTCACTCCTCGTTCCAGTCCTGTATTACTGAACCGGTTTAACTTTCTATTCCAGCCATGTCTATCTCATGAGATATAAATCATTACCCAATTCATTGGAGGGAGATATAAGCCCCACCCATCTCATAATGAAATCATTCTTACTTGTGCCATAAAATAAACATACATCATTCATAATAACCCAACGAATAAAATGGGTTTCATAAACATAATCCCATCATCACATAATCCATATAAAAGAAATAGATATTATTTCATAATAAGAAAATTTAAACCATGAAAATCATAGAGACATTAAACTTGAAACATACACATATCAAATAATGTCATCTTAGATTGAAAATGGTTTTGATAAAACATTTGAAATGAATTCTTGAGAAAAATATCCTTTCTTCGTCAAAATCATTTTCTTTTCAAAAAAATTCCATGCACTTTTAAAATAAAAGTATTTTGTTGAAATAGTTATAAAATCATGTAGAGTAAGATTCATTAAAATGAGGCGTTATGAAACTGTAAGAATCTGTTCACGCCGTATAAGTTAAAAATAACATTCTCCTCGTACTTTTTTCAGAAAAGTCAAATAAGTACCTCGTAACATAAACAAAAGAAATATTCATTACATACCATGTAGTAAAAGTAAAAAATGGTTAAAAATGACTTTAAACATACATGAAAACACTTTTATAAAACATGGACTTGGATGATATAAATAACCCCAGTAAATAGTTACGAATAAGCAATCTCGGATTAAAATGAGATTTGGAAAATTATCCCTTACCTTAGGTCTGATATGCTTAGTATGGTTCCTAACCTCCTGTATAATGATTTAAATAATGTCATTGACTTATTAAATAATAATATTCATTGTTATTATATCATATATGTTTCACTTATGACTTTATATTACCTGTTCTTTTGTAAAATCCATGTTAAAGTAGCGTTTTGGGTAAAATCATTTCATTTATTGTATGTGTTTCGACTTGTCGTTTCTTGATATTATTACTTATATCCTGATTTATGTAATTCTATAATGTAAAAAATGATTTATATATAATATATATTCATCATATACATATATATTATACATCGATAAAAGGAATGAAATACACCGTTCATGGAGATGGTAGGTCGTACATACGCATGAACGTTGTTTTCGTTTCCTTTTTGAATTGAATGAAACTAAATAGATGAAATAAATATATATATAAATAAATCCAGTGGCATTATTATTTCATATATTTCATTATTATTTATTATATAAACTTTATGATCATTCATGTATGGTTAATCATGGAGAATGAATCTCATCCTGTCGTGGAGATGGTAGTCCGTACGTACGCACGAGCGATGATATCATTCCCATAATTATAGAATTGGAGTGAATGGTATAATATATAATAATAATTATGATGTTATAATAACCATATATAGTTATTCTTTACACCATTATACCCATCCATGTAAGGTGTTGGTGGAAAAACAGATTACACCACGGCGTGGAGACGGTATTCCGTACGTACGCACGCGCGGTGATTTTGTTTTCCGTAGGATGCATAGAAGGTGAAATATGGTTATTTCATATTTATAATAACATATCAGTATATCAGGGATGCTGATGTTATTACTTCATAATTAAACAACTAAATAATAAGAAGTTGAAGAAGAATGAAAATTGAAAGAATCGGTAATAGATATTACCTATTTTTTGACATGCCTCTTTGAATCCTCCACTTTGGGTACTAAAATTGGTCTTTGAAGAATTACAGGGCCTCTAGGATGTTTCTAGGGAAGTTTATAAGAGAAATTTTCAGGGGTTGGCCGAGCTTTAAGGCTTAGAGTGGTGTGAGGAAGAGAGGGAGGAGGTGCCCATTTATAATAGAGGAGAGGGGCACCTTTGGAAAAACTAAAAATATTATTTTATTACAAAGTCATATTCGGTTTTAAATAGCTCAAAATTAATTTATTTTGAATATAAGGTGGGTATGGGTCTAAATACTCTTATCAAATATAATTTAGACAAGTTTAGGTTCCTATTTTAACCTTATCATTTAGATTTAACTTTAAGTTATATAATTTTACTTTTACCGTGTCTTTTTGTGTTCTTACACTAAAAGGATAATAAAATTCCTATGACAAGCCAAACGAATCCCATGTTTTTTATTATTAATATATATAACATTATCTAAGTCATTTGGCAGAACCTTATATTTTTGGGAATATAATAACAATTAATAATATAATATTTGTTTTAAAAACTATTTTATGTCAATTTTGACACTATTTGGTAATTGATTTTTGTGAAAATAATAACAGAATGATTAGTTCGAAAAATGTTAATTAAATCAACACTAAAATTTCATATTAACATAGAAAATTATTGTAATTCATAAAAACTCTCAAATTACATTTATTTGGGTATTTATCACATCAATTATGTAATTATTTCATTAATAAGATAATTACTGCATCATGATTGTGTCATAATTAAATTAACATATTTAAATTTTAAAAATTACAAATAAAATATCATTATGTAGGAAATATTTTTATCTTTCTAATGAATATTTATAGTTGAATTTATCTTATGTATAACCCTATATTAAAAATGATTTACTTATTAAACTTTGATTTTAACTATTTTAACCCTTCTTTAAATAAATTAATAATAAATGTCCTAATCTAATCCAAGTGGGCCTAAATGGTCATATTTTATTCATAAGGTTGTTTTTGGTCGAATTGAACTTATCCAAGAGAATTAGGACATGTATTAGGGTAATAATAATATCATTTTTACCCTTAAATACCCTATTTACTTTTAATCATTTTAAATAAAAGTAATAAGTTACTATTCACCAAAAATTATTTTCATCTCATTGAACCTCATTTTACTTACTGACATCAATCGTGTCTCTCGGATTTTTCAAATTCCTTTCAAAAAAGCAGTAAAATTATGTTTTATTTAATTTGCAAATTCTCCTAGGAGGTGGGTAAAAGACGGTCAAAAGTTCAATAAAATTTTTATATATCTAAATTTATTATAAAATGACTCCAATGAATTACATTGAACTTATAAATGTATTATGTATCAATTTTAACCTAAAATAAATTTAATTAAAATAAATAATTATTTAAATAAAAATTCAGTTTTTAAATAGTAACTCAGTGTTTTCACTATTCATCAAAAATTGAAATTTTCATAAAAATACCAAAATTTCACTCTAGGCTAATTTTGATATTCCGAATCCAAAAATGAAGTCCATTTTCAAAAATAAAATTTATAAAATTTCAAAAAGATGGTATTACTATTCATAACGGCTAGTTTTAATAATATTTTAATAGCATATCGTTGTTTAGCGAAACTCGGTATTGCGTACAACGCACGCTATCGTGGAAGGTTGCGCTTGCGTGTATTGCAAGCCAAGTCATGGATTCGTGTTGTGCAAGCTCCTTTTGGTGTAGCGTACAACAAAAAACATTAATGAAATTAAAAAGAGTATTTTTCGTAAAATCATGGGGTGTTACATTCTACCCCCCTTAAAATGAATTTTGCTCTCGAAATTCGTCGAGGTTATAAATTGTTTACTACTCGAAAGCTTCTTTAATAGAAACCCACATCGTAAAAAGGAATACCAAAACTTGGCTTTAAAAAACTAAAGTATGAAACGTAATGGTTACCCAAATTAACTAATCATTGGGTTACTACATAGGAGAACAAAGGTAAAAATATGGATATAGAAGAGAAATCTAACTGTCATGTTCTGATGGAGAGTGGTAGAGAACATGGCTATGAAAAATCCAACAATCACAAAGCCATAGATTTGTGATGATCTATGGTACCATCTGATTCATCAGATATAGGGGCACTTGGACAACATTTTTGGTTTTCAAGATCATTTCCCTAAAGTTGAAGAATTTTAATTAGATTAAATACTTACTTTATTTTGGTACAGTCTCACTGTTGTTCATGATTTGAACAATTTACACTTCATCTTTTAAAGAAATGAAGTTGAATTTGTTATTCGTGAAGTGTTAGTAGATCATGTGATAGAATGACAGGTCATTCCTTCTGTCTCAAACAAAAGGTTAGCAAAAGTTATTAAATATACATAAGTCGATATATGGTTCCTAAAATGGACTTATACTTCATATATCATACTGCTTAATATAATAAAACTAGTTTCTACTAAACAGGGACTTCATGTAGGCCAGTGGTAGGTGATAAAGGTCAGTCGCACTTCGGTTGTGGGTTCGATTCCCACAGCCTTGTCCGACACGATGGGTTGTCGCTCGTCCTGCAGGTTGTCCATTTTCTAAAACTACATTACTATAACATCCCATCAATAATATCGAAAAAAGTTCTATCCTTAAACAATACTAACTTATCTCCAACATAATCCTTTCCAATCTTTAGGATTATCCAAAATACTGTTGTCCAATCTCATATTATAGTGAAAACGATTACCAAAGAGTTCATATAACTAGCATGTTAATACCATCGTTGATCCCCATATATCATGAGATATTACTTTTTGGTCACATTCCAAACATTCGAAGGCCTTTATAATGTATTCTCTTGAAAAATGAATACCCATTGAATCTTAGTGAAAACATGAGTGCGGTCAAAAGGTACCTCTTTTCACATACCAAAACCTCAAACCATGATATAACTATTTTCTTATATCAGTCATGAGCTTATGAATACTGTCAAACATTTCATTTTCTCTTTATCCCATCATTGTGCGCATATCATCTTTTTTCCAAAAATATCTCAATCACTTTCCATGGTTACTGGTACCATAATATTATTGAAAACCATAATAGACCAATACATAAATATTCCAATATTCCACGATACTATATACAACATTATTTTGGAATCCTATTACATAAAAACTTAATCATTCCACCACATCGTTGTCATATTCGACATCGCCAATGGTGATCGCATGTGACTTCCCTTTGTCCTTGGCCTTAATTAGTTGCTCATGTCGATCATCACTAACCCTTGGATTGGGGCCATTATTAGAATAATGTCCCATTTCCTTGCACTTGAAGCATTGAAGTGTTGGTGGTGCATTCTTTGCAGTCTTTTCTTTATTCACATCATTAGAAACCTTTTTTCCATTACTTCGACACTCAGCTGCTCGATGACCTTCTTTTCCGCACATAAAACATTTTCTAGTCCCATTAAGACAATCTCCACCATGCTTCTTTCCACACTTTGGTCATAAGGAAACATTCATCTTCTTTTCACAATTATTCTGAGATTTCTCTTTGAACTCCATCTTTCGTTTCTTGTCAAAACTATGAGATGGATAAGTAAAACCAAATTCCATTTCTACCTTGATAGCACAACGCACAATTTCTTCATAGCTACTGAAGTCTCTTATAGTTAATGCACTTCGAATATTTGGTTTTAAGCCACTGAAGTATCATTCAACTTTACTTTCAGGTTGGATGATAAATCCAGATGCATACCTTGTAAGCCTTGTAAAATTCACTTCGTATACACCAACAGATTCATCATCCTTTTGATTTAGTTCAAGATACTCCTTCTCCATCTTTGTTCGAAGAATACGAGGGAAGTACATATTGGAAAATATGTTCTTGAACTCGTCCCATTCGATGGACTCAATTTCATCTCTTGGCCTCATATTCTTGATAAGATTCCACTATTGATCAGATTCACCTTCCAAACGATATACTGCTAAGATTACTTTATCATGTTCAGAACATTGAAGAACTGAAAATATCTTTTCAGTGGTACAGATCCATTGTTTAGCAAAAGGTGGATCAGAAGACCCACTGAAAGAAGGTGTACGTTGCCTCATGAAGGACTCAATAGAATATTGTTCCTTTCTCTGCTCATTTGGATGTCTATAATGATTCATATCTTGTTTAAGTATAGCAATAAGATTTTTCACTCCATCTCCCATAACATTTGTCTGTTCATGAGGACAATCATTGCATTGATCAACACGGTTCCTTCGGGTTCTAGCCATCGTCTAAAACCCAAAAATAATAGTGTGAGAATAAAAAATCATGCTAGGGAAAACTACATAACAAAGTGGGAGTACCCGCAATATCTAACATCTTAGGTTTAATTCTAAGATCATTACCATAATTCTAGGACTATAACCTATATTTATAACTAACCTTAGGGACATCCCTAGACATACCATAGAAATATCTCTAGGGATCTCACTAAAGTTCTCACATCCAAATTTCCAAAGGTTGACTAAAGCTTTCCTCTGATACCAATTGTAGAGACCCGAAGCTTGACGTACATGAACATTACATTACTTTTGTTGAATACTTAATACATAACAAAAACCAACACACAAGGACCAAAATAGTTTAGTGTCTTTGGAAACATGGAATGTAATCTTCTAATCATGGTGAATGATCTTCAACATCTCCCATAAAGATCTTCCCCTATTTTTTCTTACCTAAAACCTCTCTTTATATCCTGGGGAAAAGAAAACATAAAAAGGGAGAGCTCAAATGCTCAGTAAGGGTATGTATAGACAAAATAAAACATACCATATACATTTGAACTTAAAAACATGAACATAATGTTTAAACATCAAAAGCATGAGCAATGACATAGAACATAGAAGTACATAAGGAATAGATCATAAAGAAACATTAAGAATGATAAAATAGCATAAGAATAAAACATGTAATTGTGGAAACCATTATGCACATGATATGATTTCCATATGAGCCAAGGCATTGCTGCCAAGACCATCTTAGTGGACAAAGTCCCTTTCCTAATCGAGTTCACTCCTCGTTCCATTCCTCTATTACTTAACCGGTTATACTTGTCATTCTATCCATGTCAATCTCATGAGATATAAATATTTACCCAATGAATTGGAAGGAGATATAGGTCCCACCCATCTCATAATGAAATCATTCTTACTTGTGTCACAAAATAAACATACATCATTCATAATAACCCAACGAATAAAATGGGTTTCATAAATATAATCCCATCATCACATAATCCTTATAAAAGAAATTGATATCATTTCATAATACGAAAAATGAAACCATTTAAATCATAGATACATTAAAATTGAAACATACACATATCAAATAATTTCATCTTAGATGGAAAATGGTTTTGATAAAACATTTGAAATGAATTCTTGAGGAAAATATATGTTCTTCGTCAAAATCATTTTCTTTTCAAAAAAATCCATGCACTTTTAAAATAAAATTATTTTGTTGAAATAGTCATAAACTCATCTAGAGTAAGCTTCATGAAAATGAGGCATTATGAAACCATAAAATTCCGTTCACGCCGTATAAGTTAAAAATAACATTCTCCTCGTACTTTTGTCGGAAAAGTCAAAAAGTACCTTGTAACGTAAACAAAAGAAAGATTCCTTACATACCATGTACTAAAAGTCACAAATGGGTAAAAAGGAATTTAAAAATACATGAAAACACTTTTATAAAACATGGACTTTGATGATATAAATAACCCCAGTAAATACTTAAGAATAAGAAATCTTGGATAAAAATGAGATTTGCAAAATTATCCCTTACCTTAGGTCTGATATGCTTCGTATGGTTCCGAAACTCCTGTATAATGATTTAAATAATGTCATTGACTTATTACATAATCATATGCATTGTTATTATATCATATATGTTTCACTTATGACTTTATATTACCCGTTCTTTTGTAAATTCCATATTAAAGTAGCGTTTTGGGTAAAACCATTTCATTTATCATATGTGTTTCGACTTGTCGTTTCTTGATATTATTACTTATATAATGATTTAAGTAATTGATGAATATAAAACATTATTTATATATAATATATATTCATCATATACATATATATTATAGATCGATAAAAGGAATGAAATACACCATTCATGGAGACGGTAGGCCGTACGTAAGCATGAACGTTGTTTTCGTTTCCTAATTGAATTGAATGAAACTAAATAGATGACATACATATATATATACATAAATCCAGTAGAATTATTATTCCATATATTTCATTATTATTCATTATATAAACTTTATGATCATTCATGTGTGGTTAATCATTGAGAATGAATCTCATCGCGTCGTGGAGACGGTAGTCCGTACGTACGCATGAGCGATGAGATCGTTCCCATAATTATAGAATCGGAGTGGATGGGATTATATATCATAATCTGTATGATGTTATAATAACCATATATATTTATTCTTTACACCATTATACCCATCTATGTATGGTGTTGGTGGAAAAACAGATTACACCACGGCGTGGAGACGGTATTCCGTACGTATGCATGCCCGATGATTTTGTTTTCCCTAGGATGGATATAAGGTGAAATAGGGTTGTTTCATATTTATAATAACATATAATTATATGAGGGATAGTTATTTTATTACTTCATAATGAAACAACTAAATAATAAGAAGTTGAAGAAGAAATAAAATTGAAAGAATCGGTAACGGATATTACCTCTTCTTTGACACGCCTCTTTGAATCCTCCACTTAGGGTACTAAAATTGGTCATTTAAAAATTCCAGGACCTCCATGATGTTTATAGGGAAGTTGATAAGAGAAATTGTCAGGGTTTTTCTGAGCTTTAAGGCTCAAAGTAGTGTGAGGAAGAGAGGGAGGAGGTTCCCATTTATAAGGGAGGAGAGGGGCACCTTTGGAAAAACTAAAAATATTATTTTATTACAAATCCATATTCGGTTTTAAATAGCTCCAAATTGCTTTTATTTTGAAGATAAGGTGAGTATGGGTAGAAATAATTTCATCCAATAGAATTTAGGCAAGTTTAGGTCCCTATTTTAACCCTATCAGTTAGATTTAACTTTAAGTTAGATAATTTTACTTTTACCGTGTTCTTTTTGTGTTCTTACACTATAAGGACAGTAAACATACTATGACAAGCCAAACGAACCCCAAGTTGTTTATTATTAATATATATAACCTTATATAAGTAATTTGTCTGACCCTTATATTTTTATGAATATAATAACAATTAATAATATAATATTTGTTTTAAAAACTATTTTATGTCAATTTTGACACTATTTGGTAATTGATTTTTGTGAAAATCATAACATAATGATTAGTTCAAAATAAGTTAATTAAATCAACACTAACATGTCATATTAACATAGAAAATTATTAGAATTCAAATAAAGTCTCAAATTACATTTATTTGGGTATTTATAACATGAATTAGGTCAATATTTCATTAATAAGATAATTACTGCATCATCATTATGTCATAAATAAATTAAGTTATCTAAAGTCTAAAAATTACAAATATAATATAATTATTTAGGAAATATGTTTATATTTCTAATGAATATTTATAGTTGAATTTATCTTTTGTATAACCCTATATTAAAAATGATTTACTTATTAAACTTTGATTTTAACTATTATATCCCTTCTTTAAATAAATTAATAATAAATGTCCTAATCTAATCAAAGTGGGCCTAAATGGTCATATATTATTCCTAAAGTTGTTTTTGGTCGAATTAAACTTATCCAATAGAATTAGGACATGTGTTAGGGTAATAATAATATCATTTTTACCTTTAATTACCCTATTTACTTTTAACCGTGGTAAATAAAAGTAAAAAGCTATTATTCACCAAAAATTATTTTCATCTCATTGAACGACATTTTACTTACTGACATCAACCGTGTCTCTCGGATTTTTGAAATTCCTTTCAAAAATTTGGTAAAATTAAGTTTTATGTAAATTTGCAAATTCTCTTAGGAGGTGGGTAAAAGACGGTCAAAAGTTTAATAAACTTTTTATATATCAACTTTTTTTATAAAATGACTCCAATGAATTACATTGAACTTATATAGGTATTACGTATAACACACGCTATCGTGGAAGGTCACGCTTGCGTGTATTGCAATCCAAGTCAGGGATGCATGTTGTGCAAGCTACTTTTGGTGTAGCGTACAACACAAGACATTAATGAAATTAAAAAGAATATTTTTCGTTAAATCTTGGGGTGTTACAGGTTATTCTTGTACTGGTACAAGAAAGATAAATAATTTCAAGAAAGTTCTCATAATTATCTGAAAAAAATTATATTGGATAAATATTTATAGGAAGATAAAAACCAGTTGATGATAAATGAAAGAAAGTACCTCTTTAATACAAGTGGAAAAAGTATGAGAAGATATTTATAATTGAAAACATAAATATCTAACCTACTGAGGAGGAAAATTTAATTTCACGCAATAAAGAAGTTTGAGGGAAGAAAATAATAAAATCAAAAGCATTAGACTCAAAACATAAAGAAGTTTATAAATATATATTAATATTCAAAAATTGTAAGAAAAAAATTTCTATGGTTGGGAGTAATTTCCCTTCTTGAATGTTTTTTCTGAGGAAATAAATGGACCCATCCTTCATCCCTTTTAATTTTATATGTTCAAAACTAACATGCAGGGAATTAAAATATATGTTTGGTGATTTCACTTAAAACAACAAGATAATATATTCCTTTATAAATTCAAAATACTACCATGAAATTAAGAAAAGGGTGCATCTCTTGAGCGGGCAATTCTTTAAGAGAGACCTTCATTCTACTGAATTCTAGTGAATCTTGGTATTCTAGATAGATTTGAAAATTGAAGGAATTTGGTAGTCAATCTCAATTAAAAACGTTAAATTTTTTGAAATAATAATATTTATTAATGGGGGTTTTGATTGATGAAAATGATGATTAAATGGGGGAGGTATATACATTTCACTTGAAAAATGTGATGTATTTACTGAATGATTCCAGATTACATATCTCTATATAAATATATGTTTTTTAAAACCATATTTTAGAAATCATAATTTTATGAACATGATATAACATTCTTTAAAGTTTATAGATAACACAAACATCCTTGGATGTGTCTATCTTGTTTTATAATATAGGTTATCTCATGTAGACATAGATTATTCCAATTAAAATATATTTTTTAGGAGAACTATTTCGTATCATTCCTCTCTTAGAATAAGGGGGAGATAATTAAGAGTAAATTTAGAAGTAAAATATGAAATGAAATTACACCTATAAAGCTCCTTTTCATTTTATTATCAATAAGAGGGATAAAAAATGATCACACGTATTGAAAATAAATATAGATGTTGATATTGAAAACAAAATTCAAAGAGGGATATTATTGAGCCTATGTAAGTGTTGTGTTGTTTTTTATTTTCAGCATATTTCGTTAGTGGATATGAGTTGATGATGCTTCAATAATTGTTATGGATTCGTAAAATTTAATAGGAATTTATTCTTGAGAAATTCTCGATGAATATTCCAAGATTAATTTTCTTGTATGAAATAGAATATTGAAAAGTTTTGGTGGATGAAGGAACCATGTCTATATAATTTGATTAATGTTTTAAATCTATGGTATTGAGAATGAGGTGTTCTATAATGACCTATATGATTTTGAGATAATTTTAATGTGTTCCTGGTGAGTACAACCATGAGGTTTGACCAAGTGGGGTTAGACCATGGGAAACATACTACCATAAAGTGTGGCAGTTCTCAATTCATATGAGTATGAAGTGAAACCATGTGAGGTGTGACAATGAATATAATAATACAATGATGAGATAAAATTCATTATAATGGTTTAACCATATTAATGGTTGAGTGACTGTGTGTTATAATTTTTTATTACATGATAGGATTGAGTTGTGGTGTATTAAAATGGCGTAACCATGGACACACATGGAAATATGAGTGATCATAAAGATACATGGAAGGTAAGGAGACCACAATGAAAAGGTGTGACCACCCAATTTTAGATGGTTTATCTTAAAATAATGATATATTAATTCATTTTTAATTGCATCCATGTACGTATTATGAGAATAAAAACAAGAATATTCGAGTTATTTATGAGTTCAAACAATGTCAGCAGAATATGTTGCGTGAATCATCATTCATGAGTTAAGGGAATATAGAAACTATTAATGTAGAATAATAATGATAAGGATTTATTAGAAATAGAAACATCCAAACATATGCATGATACATCATACAAACCGTGTGCTAATTATATGAGGAGTAAAATGATGGTGTAATTATTGCTAATTATATGAAGAAACTAAAGGAATAATTCATGATATATTTAGGTATTTAAAATAAATTTTAAAGGAGGAAATGATTTTATATTCATTAGATTAAATTAAAAAAAATAACTTTATTAATTTATATTCATTTATAAAAAAACATTATGAAAGACTATAGTTGTTATGAGGAAATCATGGTAGACTATAATTAAAATAAGGAACTCATGGGAGAATTAATGCGAATATTCAAGGATTTAATTCAAATATTTATAACAGATTTATTATTGTATATGAAATTAGAATAAATACATATATAACATAATTATATATCTCTATATTTTATGAGTAAGATTAATCGTCTTATATATTGGATGTATTTTGAGAGTATTGATAGTTTTAAAATTTTCTCTATCAAAATTAGAGAAGAGCCGAATTCAAGATTATTTGAAGAATACCTACCAATGTTTTCAAATATTGAGAATAATTGTATAATTCTAGATGTTATGTGAAGTAATCCCAATACCAATAATCTTATTCCAATAAGCTGTCGAAAATACTGAAGTTGTAAACCAACAAGACTGATCCTATATGATGATATAGGAAGATCGCTCTAAAGAAGAAGAAGTACATCATACTACAGTATCAACATGTAAGAAGAAATTAGTTTAACTGGTGTATCTAATTATTTTTTTTATTAAGATCAATGATTTTGTTGTATAACTAGTTTAGCTAGAATATGAAGAGAATGATGGTTAGGAGACTTAATGAACTATTAAAAAAAATTTGGTTGGGGTATAGAACCTGGATCAACAAGAGGATCGAGTACTTTGGTGTATAGACAGTTTATTATTTTGCACTTGTAATCATGAAAAAAATATTGAATAATCAATTTTGGGTACATAAATAAACATCATGGGAAATATTATGATTTCACACTAAACCATATAAATACTATGTGTTACTCTCTGATAATATTATTGTATAGAAGGTGATATTGAGAGATAATATTGAGTAGATCAAAATCCCTAATAGCTTAAATATTTTTTATTAAATATAGAAAAAATTCATAAATTCTGTAGACCATTGGTTCACACCCAATGTTTTCTAATGGATTCTCGGTCTCCAAAATCACAAATAATAATGAAAAATGGATGAAATTTGAACCATTTTTTATAAATTTTCCAAGAGGAATCCAAATTTAAATAAAATAACATATTAATGTGATGAGAAAATCAAAATTGTCTATAAATTGTATTGATTTGAATGAATGAGATACACACTTATCAAGCAAGCAGGTACTGTAGCAGCGCGGGTATTGTAGAAGTATTGTTCACTGAGGGTTCCTTTGGGCCAAAAAATTGGCTTTCAAGACTTGTATTCAGGCCACATGGACTTCGGCATTCGAGCTATGTAATGGGTCTCCCTCTACCCAGTCTAAAGAGGTCTTTTCATTAAATAATAAATTGAGTCTTTGGCACCAACCTTTTAAAAAAATACACACTTATCAAACATAGTTGATATAATAGTGTAATGAATAAGAAAGGTATAACATACAGTTACATGTACTACTTTATATTCATTTTATGTATCCTCTATAGAATGTAGTTTTTGATAAATCATCTAAAACGAACCCTACTGATTATTACAACCATTCCATATATATGGAACTAATTTATCTTATATAAATCTCATATGGCCATCATCAATCCTTATATCATGTTTAAAGATCTAAATATAATCTCTTGAGAGTAGTGGGTATAATAATTCCACATATGTCCAGTCATTCGACACTACTCGAGAGTCCAAGGTTCTTCATGATTCTTTGAATCTTAGGTGCACTCTGTTTCAAACCTGATAACAATAACATTTTCACTTCCCCTAATATAAACCCTTGGTTACATATATATTTTTACCACCTCCTCATTTAAAGACTTCCCCATTTATTTTTAGTTCATTATAAAAATTTCTACCACCATAAATATGGGGAAAAAAGAAACACACACCCATATCATCTATTATATATAATTATATACTATAACCCTAATTTTTCTCCTCTCCAAAGGTATTAAAATTTAAAGAATATTTATTTTTGATTCAATACCTGGTCAAATAATTATATCAAACTATTTATACTTTTTAATTTATGAATTGAATAACCAAGGTAAAAAAATATCAAAAAATATATAACACAATTCAGAACCATCATGTTCCCTTACTCTGACTATAGAAACTCTAAAGTTTTCCTTATCTCAAAATTATCTTCATGAACCTATGTAATGACCACATTATGAAATCTAATCCAGTTCATATCCTCAAATATATTCTTTAACACATCTATCACCTACCATGTCTAATCACCATACCTCTAAAATATATATTGTAAAACATATCATTGATGTCTCATTAGTAAGAATAAAATTTAATATTTAGTTGATCCATTAATACCAATATTAAACTTCCTTCCCTCCATCTTCACTTTTAAATATTAAGGGAATTATTTATATAAACCTCTTCATCTCAATAAACTTCCTCAGTGTACTATTTATCCTTTAATTTTCAAGTCATTGAATAAAAATGACCAATGAAATCAAATGTTTATTAATAATTCATTTTTCCAAAATCTATTCTCATAATATTCTCCACACATGGAGTTATTTATATAACACCACAAGAATAAAAAATTAAAAATATGAACATAAAAAAACTTCAATACCTATTTCATAATATTTATAAAACTAAAGACATGTGATCTTGATTTATGAAAAATTGGATATTTTCATAATATGAAACTTATTTCCTTTATAATGAAAATTTTAACAATGTAAAAGTATAAATAATTTCCCAAAAAGATAAAAAATAGCAAATCAAAACAAATTTAAAAAAAATTAAAAATAAATTTCACATTTAATCAAAATTCCATAAAATGATAGCATTTTAAAAATCTAGTGAATATATGTGAAATCTCTACAAAATACTATAAAATATTAATTATTCAAAATCCATTTAATCCCATCATAGGTATATAAAATTAATTGGAACAAAACACTGAAATCCTAGGCAGGATCTATGAAACACGCATCCTAGATATTTTCATTAAAAATTCATGTTTCTCTATAGAAAAGATTGAAATATCTTTTAAACATCCAAACTAGACTTATAATAATCCTAATATCCACACATAAAATATATTCCATAATTTATAACTAAAACCAACCTTCATTGCCATTTTATAGTACCCCAATATATAAAACAACTTTAACACCAGATCTGGTGTCAGTAGAATGGCCTCAGAAATTTTCCACCACCATCATAGGCTGAAAACTAATATTGACAAATACAACATTATCATTGATGAAAAATTAAACACAAAATAAAATAACCTTCCAATTTTTATATAAAATGATTTTCAATTGAAGATAAAAGACAAGCATTAAGACAAACTAATTTATAGTAAATTGAATAACTAAAGGGAGTGCTACATAAATAAAAGGACTCATATCTTACATGATATAATCAACTAATATATCTGAAACATATCCTTTATATATTTTCCTCATCCTCCCTTACACATTTACATATATCTATATATCCTCTATCAAACATGATCATAGTATCCATTACCTATAAAAATAGATAATTTATATATCATACATTAGGATAAATAAAATCAAAAACCACACTGAGTGTTGTGGGTAAGGGTAAGTATGTGAAAACAATACAAGGTTTCTTAATATCAGACCCATCAATTCCCATGAATGATATGTTATGAATTAATAAATCAATTATTTTTAAAACATTTAAACTTATTTTAAAAACAAAAAAAATATCCAATATTTCAAGATAAATCTGAGTCGTCACATGAAAAAAAACTCATGCCAAAATTTTCTAAGTAAAAATGGAATCACAGATCAATTCATCTGATGATCAAAATAGATTTTCTTATATAAAAAATCCTTATTAACGATAATTATAAATAACCATACCAAACAATTCCTAACTATGATTATATTATTTGTAGCTCATAAATCATTATTTATCTGATTATTTCGAAAAAAAATCACCCATGTCTACATAATATACAATCAAAATTCTATTCAAACTATGTTTTGACAATTTATAATTTCCTAATGTTTTAATCCATTTTCAATATATCCTAGCGGATTTTCATATCAATGTAATTCTTTTACCAAAACAATTTTTTCTCTGAATATTTTTTTCCAAAAAAATATTGAGAATATATTTATGATAAATTCAAATAAAATTGAATGTATAAGAATAATGTTTTATATTAACATGTAATGTAAACTAAATATCTTTATTTTGGTCAAAATCCAAAACTATATGGTTTCAAATCTTGAAATTTAAATTTTCCATAAAATCAATTTAATAAAATAACTTATCAAAATTGGCATCAATAAAAAGTATAAAAAATACATGAATCACAAATTAATGAAACAAGATCCACTAGGTAATAAATACAATATACCAACCTCAGATAATTAATTCCTTTAAATCCATGAAACCCTATGGATGATATCAAGTATCATGGTCCGATCGAGAAACCCAAAGAATCATGTGATGATCATCATGAATTTAACGTTCATTATCAATTAACATTATGGAAAACATATAATAGAAGCATAGAATGATATTGTAAGGGGAAAAATATAAATCATTGTATCCTTTTAATAATTTTTTAATAGTAATGGGATTCATGATATATTGAACCACATATAGAAGGATATACTACTAATGGTTTTCTTAGATATTATAATCATTGTTAAGAACTAATCTAGGACTAGATATGATTAAGAGGATGATAACAAGGACATTCTGGATAAAATCATGTTTAAGTTTGAATCCATGAAAAAGAAACCAACATGGAGGAGAGATTTTATATAGAATAAAGTATAATATTTAATATTTCAACACTTTAATCTAGTTTTACTAATACTTGTACTAATCATTTATTCATTATACTAACATTGATCAGAGTTTTAGAATTATTTGGGAAAATACTGTAGAAACCATAAGGGTTATCGAATCTATTAATGGGTCAAGAGAGGTTGTTTGATGTAATTTATGATTTCAAACTAGTGGGCCAACATGATCATGTAACATGATTATTATTTTTACAAATTCAATAACCTATGTAATTATTTTCATGTGTTTGATGTATTTTTATAGGGTATATATATATATATGAAATTATAAACTGTTATGATACTCTAATTCAAAGAAATATTAGCTGATTTTCATTTCTGAGTGTGATTTATGGATTGGGCTATAATTAATTAACCTACAGGGCTTAAAATCTTATTTTAAATCCTTATTTATTTATACATTTTATTTAAATGTGAAATAATTTCCTATTGTAGTATAAGGTTTTAATTATGTTTTCTCTATAGAAATTGACAATTAATATCTATATTCAAATTTGAATTTTATTATGGAGTTATATAAATTAATATCTTTTATTTAAATAGAAACTAAATTAATTTAAAGATTATGCTGTAGAATGTTATATTTATTTACAATATAATGTAAATTCAATATATGATTACTTTAGTTCAATGAGTTGGTTCAATTATAGGGTACATTATATAGGCCAATTAATGATGAAGTGTTTCAGGGAAATATGGACATTGAATAACCCATTGAAGACTATTGCAATAAAAATAGGAGTATCAATGGAACATTAATATTTTTTCTCTTCTATTAAACATGTTGATGGAGATAAATTAATATGTTGTTAAAGTTTATAATGAGACATTGAGATACTTCCTTGATGAAGCTTATTAAAAAATATAAAGATTGTTTTACTACTTAAGGATTTTGTATATACATATTAAAAGAAGATGAATATACGTGATGATTGTAGATATCAACATATGTAGAATAAAATATAGGGGTAGGATCTTTAACAAAAATTATCAACTGTATGTACTTAATGAATTTTAGAATAATACCATTGTAGGAGTTACAAAATAAGGATTGCTTACAAATCTACATAATATCACTATATATGAAAAATATTTTAGGTTGTTTAGGAATTAAATAAAACTATTATACTGAATTATTAATCTCATTATGATTAATAATTTAGCTGATCTATAGTGAAAATGAGGATTGTTGAATATAGTAACTCTTTGAATATTGATACAAAGACGACTATAAGTGGTTTTGAAGAGTTTAAGAATGTGATAATGAAGCATATTATGAATGTGAGGTTCTCCATTTCATGAAAATTAACTAAAACATTATTTATTTATGATATTTTATTGATATGAATAAAAATATTGATTTAGTGGATATTTATTTATGTTCCTAATAATGAGATCTTATATACGACTTTTTATTTTTTGTAATTTTTTCAAAGTGTTTTATGGTATTATAATATATTGTTGAAGTGTTTTGAGTTTTTTTATATGAGATAAAGTGGAATAAAAATTTTGAAGAATACTTGGGTTGATTTAAAAAAGTTTTAATTTTTTGGAGATCTTACATAATATCATAGATAAATTGTAAAATGAAAAAGTTAGTTTTAATATCTCTTAGAATATGATATTTGAACTGTTTTTATGATTTCACATTATGATGTGTTATTTTTATACAATAATATATTATAATGACTATGATGTTTCCAAATATATGTTAAAATTCATTACGGATTCATAATAATTCTTATAGTATACTTAAAATTAATTATGCTCTCATAGTGGTATACAAGAGTAGCACAACTTATACCTAATAATATGTGGATCATAAATAAGAATAAATTTGGAGTTCATATTCAAATGTAAGATTTAGATTCAGATATGTGAGAGTGAATCATGAATTTATATTAAATATGTAAGAATCATGTTTTCTTATATAATATTAACTCTATAAATATATAACAGAAACCAACATATTTTAGTTAATAAGTAAGATATTTTATATTGTCACATGTTTTGAAACAAGTTTCATAAGGAATATATTATATTAATTAAGATTATGTTATATTATTATTCAATGATTATATATCAAGATTATTTTTATATTAATCTGGGAATCATGTTGAGGTTGATACTAATTTTTTAAGAAGGAGATTTCTCCATGAAAATGATATTTTCATCCTAATATTATTATTCATTTCAATATGAATATGTGGTAAATAATATAAGAAATTTATAATATCAATAATTAAATCAGAAGAATTTCATTTAGGAGAATTAAATTAAAAAAAATTATATATCCTTTGAATGATAATTTTTTATA
Organism: Viscum album; assembly: GCA_963277665.1. Classification (NCBI taxonomy): domain Eukaryota; kingdom Viridiplantae; phylum Streptophyta; class Magnoliopsida; order Santalales; family Viscaceae; genus Viscum; species Viscum album. The sequence goes on from OY728130.1 coordinate 1,722,021,733, forward strand.
TTAAATTATGAATATTTGGAAATAATTATTTTAAGTTAGAGCAGAATAATTTAATTATTATTTTTTGAATAATTTCAAAATTTATAGATTTAATTTCTAAAACCCATGGATTATCCAAAATATAAATATAAATTCATTATCATCATGATGAATGATGAATTTATAAATATAAAATGAGAAGATGAAAATAATATAATGATAAAATAAGAATGTGTTTATACCGATTATCCATCACTACCAAAGCAGATGTAGTTGGAAGAAGAATATAGTAGATTGACATACAATCATTATTTTTTTTATCATTTTTAGCAATTTGAGCTATTATTATTTTTTATTATTATAATTATCCTTACTAAATTATAATAATAATAAAATTAATTTCGTGATTGATTTACACTTGTTGATAATTTTGATTTCAAGAAGAGGGTGATATGTACACTATAGTATCTAGTTATATTCAAGTAGTAAAATTTCTTAGTCAAGGGAGAAGATTTATCGATTGATATTGGACCATCTTGAATTTTGAAGAAGATCTTGTTCAAGAAGGAGTTGTAGAACCACAATTATAAACTATAGGGTCCCTATATAAGACTTTGTTATGGGAAAGCTAACAATTTAGAAATAGTTTTTGAGGATAAGGTTGATACCTTTCATTTATATTCACATTATGAAATTAGTGTATATTTCTCTCTGAGATTCAACCTAATCATAGTAAATATGTATCCACAAACATTGGGAGTTAACATATATATATAATTTGGTTTTTTCCTTTTAATTTACTTCTTTTTAATTTTTTTATTTTAGTGCGTATCATTTCATTGATCTATTCATTCTAACAATTGAAAAGTTATGAAAAGTATAAATATAAGATAATTGTAAAAACATTTACTCCCTAATTTACCCCATGTTGTTTCTATATGGTTCATTATGCTCTATATATGGTTTATAGTTAAAGGATCAGCATCATATTGGACCTATTTTTTCTATATTTTTTTATTACTTCTATGAGAAAATATAAAGAAGATTTACCACTAGTATAAGGTAATAAAAATGAAAAAATTACTATTATATATATTTATAATTATACCCTTGAAGAATCATGGTTAGTCAACAAATACTATATGGGAAATGAATCACTTGGTTATTTTTAATCAGTTAAAAAATATTTTTAAAAAAATTTAAAATTTTGAGTTTTAATGTATTTATATATGTGAATTAATCAAGGGTTTATACGATGCTAACACACAACTATAAATAGAGATATATGTTTCGGAAAAGAAATTACATGAGTCGTTATCAATTTGTGATAATCTCTTCAACTAATTTTAATCCACATATCATATTATATGGTTTTTTAAACAAAACTATCTCCTGATTTAATAATAATTTTTGAAGATTAGTCATTAGAAATATATTATTGGTCTTTAATAAAAGTATGTATTCACTGTATGAAACTCATAAGAAACCATTATTGTTAGGAATGGTCTATTTGAGTACAATGATAAAATAATAAAATATAATGAAAATTAAATCTAAGAATAGATTAATATGTATGAAGATAAAATTGAAAAGATAAAGAGACAAAATGATTAAAGAGGTAAATAAGTTATGGATTTGAAAAATTATATCAACAAAAAGTATAATGATCTTAAAATAAAACTAAAAAATTATTAAGAGAAAATATTATTCTTCCCAAGATACTGGAAAAAATATATTATTCCCATCAGATTTCTAGATTAGTTTACTTGTATTGAAACAACTCATATTTGTTTAAATAATAGTTTTGAATAATGTAAGGACAAACATAGGGTGGGATAAAAAATAAGGTATTCCTTTCTATATAAAATGTTTTTTATAATAAGGCTATTTAAATGTCTACTACTGGTTATAAGGTGAATTGAGATTGAATATGTTTTTTGAATGTTTTTTAGAATCCCACCACTCCATATAAGGTGGATGTGAGAAACATAACAAATGGTTCCATAAAAATAGATCAAAAATAAGAATTTTTTCTATAAAAATATAAATGAGTTAAATATATATTTACTATGTTAAAAAGTTAAAGATCAAGGTCTATCGGCTTTATTAGTGCTAAAAAAATGTGCACAAAGCTATTTAGTATTATTAAAGCCTTTTAATAATTAGAAAATAACAAAGATACATGTCATGGTTGATAATTTATGAAATGAAAATTAAGTATGTTGTATTGAGGAAATTAATATATAAGAAAATGAATCTCTACAACAAGAAATTATTTGAATGTAATAATAATTTCTATAAAAAATGAAACAAACGTGGTGACTATAATTATAAATGGTGGTTCATATCTACCAAGAATAATTTATATATTATGGAAGAGATAATACCACAAATCTTGAGAAATAAAATAAACAATTTAGACTTTTTTAAAATAAACTATTATAAAAATTAAAGTGTTAAAGAAAACACACCCAAGAAGACAGTGAAAGATGTCATACCAATGTATAATTCTTTAATTATATAAGAAATGGCCACATAGAGGATAGTTTCAAGAAATCCATGAATATAAATTACAAAATAGAGAATCTATAACAACAAAAAATACAATTAACAGAATAAATAAAGTAAAGTATTAGTTTAGTGGAGGACATCTATGATGTAGAATTTAAATTTTTTGAGAAGTTTCCAAGTTTATGTGACTTAAATAATATTGAGAAGTTGTTGGGGTGGAATTAGGATGGTCATAACTATAAAAATAAATGAAACATATACCAAATGAGTAAGATATATTGAATAAAATAAATCATTCACTAGTAAATTCATGTTATGAAACAATTGATTTTATGGGGAATATCACACAAAAATAAATTGTTAAAAATAGAAGGAATTCCATGCCAACCAAATTGGTTCATATGTAAAGAATAAAAGGATAAATAATGAATAGATATTATAAACTTTTTCCTTAAAAGAATATATATTTTTAGTTTAGTATCAACTCTAAAACATGTTTCCCTCAATAGAGATAAATGAAATACTCACCCAATCGTTATTTCTGTATGTTTGTTTTTCTTTTTTTATGAATATATGGTGATGTATATATGAGAGAACTAAATGTGTTCTAGGATAATTTCATAGAAATTTGTAAAATCAATAATTCATTTCTATTATATGTATTAATTATTGAATTATAATAACTTTTATAGTGGTTTTTCAAAATTAGTTGTTATCCTTGATAAACAAGATGATTTAACATATCGATAAGGGAGAATTAACTTTATAAAGATTCCAAATATCATTATTTTATATGTAGATGAAAATATAGAATGTGATGGAATCTGTCCCTAATGAGGTATTTTTTCATGCCTTCCAATATTGATGTGAATAATGGAGTTGAATTTAAAGGGTACATATTTATTTCTCATTAATAATAGAAATAAGAATATTTTATTGAATATATGGAAGTTTAGGTGGATGTTTGGTAGTTAATTGGATAGCCATGTTTTATACATATATCATTTCTCAACATCACGTTTATTTCATTAATTTATAACCCACATAGGGTGTCATCCATTTATTTACTTTCAATAATGGGAAGAATAAAAACACTAGAGAGAAAATAAAAGAAGAACATTAACTTTAGTTAAAAGTATATATTGAATTTGGTATTGAAAAAAAATACAAAGTAAGATATTTAAGTTCCATATACGATTTTGTAATGAGTGCTGTATTTTTTCAATAATTATTTTGTTCAATTTATGATGAGTTTAGTTAAAATATTTACAGAGATGAGTGAGGATATTTGAGTGACCAATGAATGATTAATTATTTCATGGGAAGATGGAGATTAAATAAACAATTAAAGACTTCTAAGAAAAATATTTGTGTTTTTATATATCTTAATTGATGTTATTTTTTTCATACAAAACATATGTTAAGGTAAATAAATTTATATTATAGAAATGTAATATTTATATAGGATATAGTACACAACCATAATAAATCTTAGAAAATAAGAAAAATATTTTTCTCTTTCTTGCTAATTTGGGAAATAATTATTAAAGGATGTAGGTTATGTGTAACTCCCAAATATTTTTTAAAACGTTTTTTAAAATAAATTTAATTTCATAAATGGTTAGTGTTTCAGGTGACACTGAGTTTTAACAAACCATGATATAATATTAAAATATTATTATTTAATATGAGAGTTAAAACGTGGCAATTAAGTTGGTGGGTATGAATAGGAATAACTAAATTATGAAAAATATAAAATTTAAACAAATATAAATAAAATCATTGGATATCAATTTACTTTAAATAAAAATAAGATACACTTGAAATTAAAAGATCTGTTTCTAGGAAAAAATATTTTTTTGCATGCAATGTGTTTTTTTCTTAATAAATTAAATTATTCACGATTGGTAATTTTTCTTAAAACAATTATTGATTATATATTAAATCAACTTTTCTTATCAATCATCATATATTTTATCTTATCCTTGGATAAGAATAAATCAGGTTTTATGTTTAAATTTGTATTTTCCAAAATAATGGTTTCCTCAAGACTTGGTTAACTTATATTAAAAATAACTATTTCCAATTTTTGAAAAACATGTTTAAAATTTAAATTATTTTTTGATATCATAATTTTAAAATTTTTTTATAGAGTATTTTTCATGATTTTAATAAAATATTAATGTTTTTTTTAATATGGAAAAAACTCATTTGTATTAAATAAAATCATTTATTTTAATGAATTTAAAAATTAAATTTTTATTTTATAAATATTTTAAAAGTAAAACTAATTCAAATAATTTATTAATAATCCAATTAATTTAATTATAATCAATTTTCTGGTGAATATTTATGTTCAAGTGTTTTATACTTTAGAAAATGTTTTCTTTGGTAAAAATGGTTTTCATCGTGTCTATGGGTTTAATCATAAATTAAATTATGTTTCTTCTATGAATTGGATTTTGTAAAATGGATTCCATGTATTTAATATTCATAATTATTATTAGAAAATTATTTTAACTTTATTTATTTTCAAAATAATTATTTAATATATTAAAAATTAATTACCACATTTAAGATTAAAATGGGTTTATTTGTGTTACATGTTATTATATTAAAATTAATTTTACAAATATATAGTTTTTTGATATGATTATTTTGATTTAATATTTATAATAAATGGTCAAAATTTACCAAAAATAATTATTTTTTATCCATAATGTATAATTTATTTATTTAAATAAATTAATAACAAATCTAGTTACCATGGTGAAAACTATAATAGAAAAGGTAAGTAGTCATAGAGGTTGAGGGTCAAAATGATTATAAAATGTGTATATTTTTGTCTTAGAGGTTTTTATCGACCATATATTCCTTAAAATACATTATTTATCATTTTTTGTGGTACTTGGGTTCAGAGTGACTTCTTGTTAATGAATAGTCTTGGATATTTACAAAAATGACACTCCTCAATTACAAATTATTACCCCCCAACCCTCACTTATTCACACCTCATAATCCATTTTTCTCGACCAAAACATTCCAAAATCCCTCAAAAATATCATTATTGATTTTTTAGAGTTATTTTTGTTCTCAAAATACAAACCCTACGTTCCTTAATAGGATATCAAAATAAGGTTTTTTAAGAGAAGGTAATTATATTCACTATTCTCTTTCTTTTTGCAACCTCTCTTACCACATTCATTAATGTATTAATAATTATGATATAATTAAAATAGTATTTAAATAATACCATTATTTTATTATGTTAATTTAATAACCTATATCTATCTCTTATTCCAACAAATGGGAAAAATAATTACTGATCATGTGTATGGTCCACCACAATATTGTGAACAGATGTAATTTGTTTTCTATAACCACCTCTAATGGAATGATAAATAGTTGTATCTATGGTATATATATAATATTTATTACATAATTAATATATTTTAATTACAAAATAACATCCACAATCTTACCTTCTAATCTTTTAGAAAACAATAATGTCCCTTGTGTGTAGAAGTGGGCAACCACCTCCACAAAGCGATGTGATTCATTATTCCTATTATTTTAACATGGATGGTAACTGGTATTTATTTAATGAATGTATATATGATATATATGATATAAAATTATTTTTTAAAGTTTTAAAAATATTTACCTTTCTTTCTTTCTGTCCATTTAGAAAATTGAAACAACGTTCATACATATGTACGGCCTACCATCTCCATAAATGGTGTAATTCATTTTCCTAAATCTAAATATTATTGATGAATATAGAAAGATATATAATTATTATGTATGAAATTTATATAACTATTAAAACAATTTATATGATTTAACTATGATCAAACTGTAAGGTCCAAAACTATCGAATAGAAATATATATGAAAAAAATTAGTTATTATCTAAAACAATTATTTTAACAAAGAATTCTTAATAAATAGGTGATAAAAGGTTGTAAGTATATGATAGATGGTTTGATATATATTAATATTGTTGTTTAATATATTTTTTATAAACATATATTTAATATAAACTATGTTTTAATTTGTATGAATAATGTTGAGACATAAAGAGAGGTATTTTTTCTCAAATTGTCTTCTTGGGGACATATTATTTATTATGTGGTAATATTATTTTATGAGGTGTATATAAATCCACTTTGACATATTATATCATGAAAATAATTATTCTCCTAAAATTAAATGTTTAAATTGAATTTATTCTTTCATGGGGATTATGATTAAAAAGTTACTAAATCATGTAAGGGATTTTCATATAATTTCTATTTATTTGGGATTCATTCCATATTCACTAGTAATATCTTATGTGTGGTGTATATAGAAATAGGTAATTTATATTATTATTCTGATCATGAAATTATTTGATCTAAATATCTATATAGTGTTCTTTATTTTCTGGGGCTTACGATTCAAATTATAAAAATGTGGAAAAACTTTTACGTTATAATCTCATTGATCGTCTATATTTTTTAAGATTAAGTTTTGTATGATGAAATATTCTGATCCATCTATAGAGAAACTCATAAATTTTCTTTTCATATTTTTATGTCATGAAAATACATGTGTTCCTATAATTTTTCCCTCATTAGGTACTCAAGAATTTAATATAATGTTTTTAATGAAAACTGAATTTATTTCCCCCTCCGATCGAAAATCATTTTCCTTACATTACCATGCTTTATACAAATTTTTGAAAGGGAGTGTTTATTTTTCCCAAATTATTTTAAAAATACGTTTTACACATGTTTTAATTTTTATAAAATGTTTTAAAATAATTATTCTTATTATTTTCTAGAGGAGTCACTTTTTACTTTTTATAACCAATATAAAAGTAATCTTGCTTTTAATTTTTATGGCATGAATGATATTTCATGATTTTATGACCACTCAATTAAATAAATATTATTTTTAAATTTTTCATGTTCAATTTCAAATAAAATGTTTTCCTCAATATTTAGGTAAAATTAGAATTAAATGAATTAATTTGAAAGTAGAAAATATATTTTTCTAAAGAATATTCTAAGTGATCCATCAAAATAATTTTTAATATAAAATGAAATCATTTGATATTAATTAATAATTACTGGGGGTATAATCCAATGATTTTATATTTATTCTTTTTCTAGGTGTTTAATGATTATAATGAAAATAAATTTATGAAACTCATTATTTTTTAATGGGTTAGAATATGATGAAATGATGAAATTTTTTAGAAAACTATATCTTTTCCATTTGTTATGTTATGATGAAATTATGAAATTTTTACAAATATGATTCTTTTCTATCAGTTTTGATATGATGAGTTGTTTCTAAAGCCCATTCATTTTTATGGATTCTGAAAAGAAAAGTGTTTTATGAACTTGTGTCACACTCATGTATGATTTATATTATGTGAATAGGTGGACCAGTATATATCTCCAATACAATGGGTAATGGTTGATATATTATGAGGTAAATATGTCAGGAATATTTAGTAATCCCTATTCATTAATGGAGATTTTCAACTATGATAATCTTTGGAGTGACCATTTATTAATACGGTGGTTTGGGGCGTAAACCCATTCAACTATGATAAACATGAATGTTATCCTTGACTATTAAGGAAATGAAATTTTATGATTATGTATATGTAAAAAAATATTTCATATATAAATGTTTTGTTTTCATGGATTAGGTTCTTTGATTCCATTATTTATTCGTGTATTATTAACTACTACAATTTATGTTATGACACAAGATTTTGATCGTTCAAAAATGGTATGGTTTGTAGCTGTTATTCTCATTTCTTATGCTCATATTATATTAAGATCTCCCATATTTACCCTTACTAAGAATATAACCTCACTATTTCTTATTTTTTTCATTCTCTAAGTTATTAATGAAGTTATTCTATATGATATGTCTAATAATAGTTATATTTATGAATAACCTAGTGGGAGATAACTTTGATCAATTATGAACCAGTTTCTTATACTTCCTTGTTTCTAAAGGCACTAAACATATACAATTATAGCATAAATCATTTTATTATTTATGAAATATCCTTCTATTAATATGTGATATCTACATATGAAAATATTACGTCACTATTGTCGGTATCAAGGCAAGGTTCAGTTATCCTTTGGAAACAATGATGATAAAACATTAGTAAAAACCATAATAATATGTCTAAGTTTAGGAACATTTCAAAGAATTTTAAATATTTAATGAGATAATGGTTTCAATGAAACTAAATCCATAACTAGATACTACAATAGGATGTATCTCTAGAACAATTTTACCTAGGGTAATGACTCTAAAAATACTGATTTTTTCATGACTCAAAAATCACATAGTGCATGACAATGGGCCTTGCTTCACACTTGGTTTGACACTTATGAAGTATATGTTTTTAAAATTTAAAAACTCTTTAAAAACCATTTTTAATTATATATATATATATATGATAACCATTATTGACTAACATCAAACATAATGCATCATATATTGAAATGAATGTTTCATGATTTAGAAATCCTATATTTGTTTTTTTATGAATATATGGTTTCGCACTATGATTATTTTTTCTCACACTATAATTTTTTGTTTTATTCATATGATGAAAATAAAAATAAATATTTTAATTTTGAATATGATGGATAATGTGGTGTAAATAAACCAAATCAAATGATAACAGGATTAAATGATATTGTGATGACTCCCAGTCATTAATCAAGATATATGATTAACAACTTTCCCCTTAATTAAATTCTAGACTCACTAAAAAAGATAATGACAGAGTTAAATAACAAATATGGTGGAGGATACTATTGAGTAATAAATATATAGCTTTCTATATATAGTTTATTTGTAAAGAATCACTCAAGTTAATGTCATAAGGTAATTATAATATTTTCCCTCTATTGAAATGACGGTAAAATAGAAACATATTTTAGAGTAATTCAATTTCCTATGTGTGGGAAACATGGTATTTATAAAATTAAATACCATAACCTCAGATTTAACTCTTAAACATATGAAGGACCTATTCCATGTTAATCATTAAAGTGTAATAGTTTAGGAGTTTAAGAATTTGTACTTGGGAATTATGTTGAAGAATTACACTTATTAATGGTATTTAAGAACATCCAAGGATTGTGTTTATTTTTAGAATAATAAATATATTTATGTAATATAACATAATATTTTTTAATACCATCATTGGTGTATGATTTTAAGGGTTATCATAAGTCCAATGTCTTAAATACCCATTTTGATGTTTTAAGTGATCAAATTTTTTCAAAATTTGGGATATTTCTGGTTGTATTTATCGTAATATAATATTATGGTTTAGTACATGTTTTAGTAAAATATTTATTTGATAAAAAAATTCCTTATAATATTCTGGACATATGTTTAAACTGATTGGTAACCTTTTAATAATTTTCATACCTTTTATGTTGTAGTATTTATGGGTCATTACAATTTGGGAATATTCTAGGAATTATATTAATAATTTTTTGGGAAAAGAAGATCTGAATGTTAGGTGTCAACCGAACCTATCCTGAAAGGTTGTAGGGAATGAAAATACAACTAAAGGGTGAAAATGGTTAAATACCAACCACTAGACTATGTGATTTCTTTTTTTTTTGTATGCTCTTTTTACCTAAATGAATGGCATAAAATTATTAATTCAATTTTTTATAACAGATTATATAATCAATCCTTTTTAGTTTTTATGATTTTTATGTGATTAATGATATTATGGTAAATATTTCATTGGTTTGACTTATATGTAATCTTAAGATCTGATAAGTTATTTTATGTGATTATTATTAGGGAATAACCCAGAAAAAAAATTAAATGATGGTGTTATTTGGGATGAAGGGATATTTATTTATGGGATGATTTAAGTTTAACATTATATTTTGACATTAATAAGTGGGTTTATTCATTTTGGGAATTATCTTATAATGTTTTGACAGTTTTGGTTTTGGTTAATTTATAACGATAAAAAGAAGATTTTCTTCTCCTTTTTTTCATTATTTGATTCATTATAAGATGATTTTTGTGCTTCATGCATGAAAAATTCATAATGAATACTAATTATTTAAAGGGAAGGATGTAAATTTAATTTAATTATTAAATTATACTTATCAAGTAAGTATTTTTACCTATATTCGATGACTATGTGGAAAAAATAATCCCTAAAAAGTAGTAAAATGATCTTGAAGAGAAAATGTTATTCATTTTTGATAAACTCATGGTCTCTTCTCTCTTAAATAAAAAGGTATAACATTATCTACAAGAAAAGAATATCTTTCCTAATCCATGTTTCCACTTTTCTATAATGTTTTAATTATGTGGAAATATATTTTTTTACTCTAAAAGACCATCTAATTTCTTTCTTCAACAGTAATTTTTATTGACACATTTTTTATGATATTGGTTTTCCTTAATGGCACTTTCAAGTATCAAACCCTGGTGTTCCAAAAAGAAGTTGAAATTATGAAAATGAGATTTATTTAATTGGTATAGAATCTAAAAACTTGATATTTTTTGTCACATTTTTTGAAAAAATTAATTTTCTAGATATCTTTCATTGCACGCAACACCATGTTTTAATAAAGCGTAACAAACTATTGAAATATCACTATTCAATGGGATAGTTATAACCAATCCACTAAATAGAATTTTATGAATAAGAATAACTAAATTATAAAATAATATGGCTTTCACATCTAACTTCTCAATTCCATCACTTCCTTTTCCCATGTCAATTGAATATGTCAAATCCCTATATTTATAATAATCAACTGATCATTGTTCAATGGATATATTATCAATGGTTATGATTTTTAATGGTCATGTAAATCTGATAGGTTATAATAATTCCAAATAAGTACATGTTTTTTATATAACCATAATACATACTTGGGAATTTAAATCAACTGTAAAGGGAAATTTATTTATAAATGTTCTGGTCATTACAATCTTCTCACCCTAATAAATTTAACCCAAAAAATGTTTTATTTAAAACACTAAAATATATGAGGGTAATTATATTCCATCACCTCCTCATGTTCCCATGTCACTTATTCATAATTATGGTTTCTTCATATAAATTTTATGTGGTTCATTGTCTAATTTCATAGAAATTTGTCTCGATGATCTAATATATGCATTGTATTCTCCTAATAAGATAGATCATTCTCCAATTTTACTACCTATAGATTCATAAAATGTGATTTTTCTAGTATGTAATTCCTCAATATGGATACATAGAACACATAATGTACTTGAGATAGGTTAGGTGGGAGTGTTATTTGATATTCCACTACACTTATGTGATCAAGGATCTGAAAGGGGTCAATGTAACTAGGACTAAGCTTTCCCTTCTTCCCAAATCTTATATCATTACTCAATATATATATGTGAAGGAATAACATTTATCCATCCTCAATCTCCATGTATCAATAATGATTTTTAGCTATCACTTTTGTCGACTCTGAGCAGCAATAATGTGATGGTGAATGGTCTTGACCTTCTCCACCTTTTCCTCAAACATTTAGAGACCCAGTAGTTTGTGTTCCCTAACATCATCCCATAAATAATTTGTTATATACCTATTCTAAAAAAAGTCTTTATAGAGGACCATTTGTATTCTTGATTGAAAAATATTCTTGTATGAGAACTAGAATGGAGTAAGATGTTGATGTTATCCTCATTTGAAATCTTTTGAACATTCTATCAAAATTTCCTTGAGTATCTGGATAGTATTCTTAGATTGGACATTAGTTTAAGGATTAAAATCCATGATAATGTTAAAATTAGTAATTAGATCATGATAGAGACTCTTATATAACTTTGAGGTAAATCTTGTATCTCTATAATATAAAATTTATAGTGGTGTTCCATGCATCCACACCACTTTTCTAATATATATATTTTCAAGTTGATCATGTGATAAGTTATCTTTGATTATAATTAAGTGAGCTGGTTTTGTAAGACGATACACCAAAACATAGATAGAATTATTTTCACTCAATGTATTCATATGAATAGTGATAAAGTCCATGGTTATGTTTTCCAACTTCCATGTAGGTATGGATAATGTTTTCATCATCCCCTTTAATTTTTTCCTTTAAACATTTACTTGTTTACATATAAGAAACTTTGATGTATAATATGTAATCTCCAGCTTAATATTTTCCCACAACCAGTCTCTAAGAGATCTCAATTCATATTTGTTATCCATGGAATGATGGATAAGGTTATGATGTGTAAATAATCCAATGTAACCTTTTTTATCTTGGTATTTCATGGTTCACATAGTCTGGGACCAAATATTACAGCTCTGTCATTACTTTTGAACTATACGTATTTCAATTTTCTTATATCTTCCACCTTCTTTTAGCTTTCAGCATCATCACTTTGAGTATCATTTATCTTTTACAAAAGGGATGGTTGACCAATAATTTGTGAAACTATTGATGATATTACTTCCTTTATGATTATCATGTTCATCTTATTCAAATCTAATAAGATCATATCTTTCTCAATTCTCATCAATGGTAAAATTATCAAATCCTTTTTACATAGAGAATATTTTACTTTATTTTATTTCATAGGATGGTAGTGGATTGAGTAGTAATATTTCTTAATTAGATATACCCATACTAAATTATTAAAATACATCTTTTTTATGTGAATTAATACTTTAGGCTATTATGATTTTTATATATTTTACCCTACTACACGGAGAGATAATGCTGTATAATTTTTAATGTGAATATTACTGCATCTAACTCCATTAAATTTGTAGGGTAAATTTCTTCATGAAAATTAAATTTTCTTGTAGAATATTTTATATATTATTCATTCTTCATTAACACACATCCCAAGTCCTTCTATAAAGCATTTATTTATACCACAAAAGTTCCCCACTTGTGAGTACCATAAATATAAGTGTTGTGATAAGACTATTTTTTAAATTCTCAAATATCTCTTCACGTTTATTATTCAAAAAATACATGAATCCCTTCCAAGTAATCTTGGTTATAGTTTTTGGAAATAATGAGGAATTTATCAATAATTATCGATAATATTTATAAAACCTAAGGTAACTGTGGATTTCTATCATCGGTATTGGCCTCTACCATCCTTAAATTTACTCTATATTTGAAGGGTCCATATATATCTCACTACATTTGATAATATTAAAAGATAATATGATTTTATTTATCTATAACTCATATTCTATGTAATTTTTTTAAATATTCTCCTTTCATATGGTTTTTTTCAAAGTACTTAGATAATGATCATGTTTCTCCTTACTTTTCGAGTATATTAGAATATTTTCTATAGAGTCTACAAAACATTTGTTGAGGTAATATATGAAGACTATATTCATAAAGTATATGAATATTTCTAGAGAATTAGTGAAACATAATGGAATTAATATGAACTCATATTTCCCTTAGATTTTTTAAATATTATTTTTGGGGATATTCTCCTTCTTCACCAATACTTGATAATAATCTGACTGATGATCCTCATTGGAGGATAATGGGGATCCATGTAGATGATAAATGAATTTTTCAATCTATTTAAAAGGAAATTTTTTCTTTATATTGATCTAGTTAGGTCACAATAATTAGTGAAAAGGCACATTGAACGATCCTTTTTCTTGATGAAGATGACTAGTTCACCCCAAGGTGAAGCACTTGGTAATATTAACCCTTTATATAGATTATTGTATTGTTTTTTATTCATATCATAAAATATCAAAACATCCATTATATAAAGATTCTTGTATAATGGACATTCCCTAGGTATTAGATCAATTGAAAATTTCAACCTCTCAATTATGAGGAATACTATGAAATTATTTGGGAAAAATATCAGTGTATTCCCTTACAGTGGGAATGTCTCTAAGGATTATCTTTTTCTTGTTATCAATCATTTGATCTGAATACAATTCCTCATAGGGAAACAATATATGTTCTTGAGAAGATAGTGTAAAATAAGAATCATCTTCTCCCTCTCACTTGTATAGAATCGGGGGATGATTCTTGATGTAGAGAGTGATTCCCTTCTCATGGAACATTTAGTTGGCTCTCTATTAAAAATTGAATCCATACAAAAAATTGCATCAAATTATACTAAAGTAAATTTCGCAATGTTTGTTTGTAATTTTATCCCACAAATCTTATAGGGGTAAGATATGTACCTAAGATGTAATAATTCCCCATTTTTAATTCTCATTGATAGCTCTAACTTCATGATTTTTAGTGGTGTTATAATAGTTCTACTAGAATTGTATGATATAAAGAATAATTAGAATTAGAATCAAAATATTAATGTTATATTATTGAATGAACAACTAGTGTATATGTCACTACCTAGGTTTTGTAATCCACCTTAGCCTTTGAAATAGAATAAGATCATTCTTGCCATAATGATGTTTCTTGGCACTGACTGTCTACAAACACCCTAGGATTAGTGTATTGGTTTGAAAATTTACCTTTTTCATTGCATAGGAAACATTTTACAAAAGGCTATGGGATGATTATAGGATTTTTCACTACTATTACATTGGTGGGTTTATCCCATAACAATTTACAAGCTTGGTTCATTTGTTCCTACCCCTATAAATTCTATTTTTCACCTTTAAGAATTTACTAGGGCATTTATTTCCACACTTTTGAAAAGTGTGATGTTTAAATTTATTCCCAAAATTATATTTCTCTATTGAAAATAGAGAATTAAACTCTAATTTCCACTTTGTATCCTAGTGATTCTATTGAGATTCTCTAATATCTATTTCAACTTTGAGGGATCATCAGCCAATTTACTCATAGCTATCAAAGTCTCGGATCTCTAGAAAATTTTGTATTCTTAGTTTTATCCCACCAAACAAGTGGTCAAATTTTTATTCTAGGGTAATGATAACTATGGAGGTGTATCATTCAAGTATTTTGATGTTTGGCTTGTACGCCATGACAGATACATCATCTCTCTTCATTTGGGATGGAAATCCCATTCCATTTTATATCAGTTTGTGTGAAAAACATATAAGTTGAAAATCATTTTTTGGAATTCCTTCCACCACATTACTTCAATCGATTCTTTTGGATTCCTATTCTTCATCAATGTCCACCACATGTCATATTATCCATACATATGATAAAAATATAGTAAAAAATTCTATTTCTTAGAACATTGAAGATGGAAAATATAATCTCAATGGATTTTATCCATTATTTCTTGATAAATATATCATATGATCCATTGAAAGTCATCTTCGTTTTCATATAAAATTATAAATTGTGGCTTGTTCATTATTATATAAATTTGGTAATTCCTATATATTCATATTTCTATTCAAAACCTTATTTTATTGATATATTTTCATCATAATGTTTTTGATTCCTTCTCCCATCAGTTTGGCGCCTCATTTTTCCATTCATCACATTTCCCATCACATTTTTTGTTTCCTCAATTTTTCTTTTATCCATCCATTGTCTGGAATAAAATTTAAAATAGGGATAAGTGAATTGAAACTATTAAACACCTAATAAGAAATATAATAAAATTAAAGGGATAATTTAAAAATGACATGTATTTCCTTAACTTATGAATTCATATTCTTCATTCTATAGTATCTATGATATATTTCTTAACATAAATTTTATGGAATTTTTTTTTATTTTCCAAATGAAGGATAGTATTAATATTGTGAATTTACTAAATAATATCCCCTAGGAGAGTAAAAACAAGTGTGAATCAAGGAATATTTCCATGTACTAGTTCCCAATCAATTCTAGATCAATGTCGTGTTTTCAGTTTTTACCACTATATACATCTCTGCTAAAGCCGCATCGACTGTATTATATATAAAGGAATATTATTTATTAGAAACCAAGTAATCAATAATTTACCAAAATTTAGGTATGTTTACTTATATTTGGTTCTATACATAAGGCTGACACCATGTTTTTTAAATTCAAATACTGAAAATCACTAAAATTTATTTTCTACTAATTACGACAACCCCTACTGTTATTACATATGAATTAATGATTTATTACAAAATATTACACATAATACAACATATAATATTAATAATTATAGTTTCTCTGGGTAATTGGTTATATTACTTAACAACTTAAAATAGATGGTATATCCCTATTATTGAAAACATCATTAACATGCTAATAATATTCCATCATACTTAAAACTGTATCAGATAACCCCGGGACATACATAAGAAATTGATGACATATAAATCCTAGTAATTAAATAAACATATAATAACATAAATAATTACATTTTATAAAATAGGCAATTAAATGGGAACTAAAAATTTTGATAATCATAAACATGATCAAAGAGATATGATATAACATGATAACATAAAGGTAATATGGGAATGTGGAAAAAACTTTCAACATTAAATCATACACATAGGTCAAGGATAACCTCCAAGACATAATAACATTGTTGAAAAAGTCTCATGATGGATTAGGTTCACTCCCTATTCCCTGGAATGACATCTATTCAGACTAAAAATTTACCCGATGCATTATAGAACTACATAATTTTAGTCACACTTTTCAATTACAAATCATGTACATGCATAAGTGTAAACATAGAAACATATTTCATCAAAATTTAATTCAAATATTAATGGGTATGAAATAAATCAATGGTATATCAAAATCATTGAATTATAAGTTCATAAATGTGAAAAACTATGATAGGAAATTTGTATGTGAATTCACTACACAATTTTTTAGTATTAAAAATCACAGTGAAATTTTGGTAGTATGACAAGGGAACACAAATGTTCATGGGAGGTATTAATGCTAGTTAAATTGGTCTATAATTAAATAAAAATCATAAGAGAAGTTAGGGGGATATAGAATATTGTATCCAAAAATAATTAATTTTAGATAAAAGGTATAATAAAAGGAATATTCTTGAATAATGAGTAGTAGGGGGGGATCCATTACTAAATTTCAGAATTGTAACAACTTAGATAAATGATATAATGAGAGGGGTTAAATGATATTGAATTTTTATAAAATAAATTTTATACTAAAGTGAAATTGATAAAGGAATTATAAAATAATAAATTGATACTAAAAAGGAAAAATACAAAGAAGGTTATTAAATTTAAAATAAGAGAGAGAGGTTCCTTACTTTTGGTATGGAAAATCATTGGACAATTTCAGAAATATAATGAGTGTACATAAAGGTTCATGGAAATGATTAATGATATTTAAAAGGGTATATAATTACATTTAAATTAAAATATATGAATCAGGAATGTATATAAAATAACAAAACAATAAAAAAGGAAATTAATAGGCACAACTAAAAGAGGTTCTTGAATAAAAAAAGAAGAGAGAGAGGTCCCTAACCTTGAGATGGTTATTCTACAATATTGGGAGGATTTTAATGAGTTTTTAAGAATCTATATAAAGCTATATATATGCTATATTAATGTAATGACATGATCTAGGGTTTTTAGTTTAGAGGAAGGGGTTTTTGAGTGGGTTTACAAAAAGAGAGGGGAGTTATTTATTATTTCTCAAAGATATTTTTTGAATCTAAATAACAAAGAAATAAAAGCAAATAACATTCCTTTTTTTCCCCATGGTTTCTAAAAAAGTGAAATATTTTTTATTTTATTATATTTCCAAGGTAAAATCATATTACAATATCACCCTTGGTGACCTTTAAGTGAGTCATGTTAATGAAGAAATGAATTTAAAACCCTAAAATATAATATAGGTTGTGGATGATACTTAAAGGATTTATACAATTTATAAAATTTCCTTAAAATAACATAATTTTATAGGGTAAACTTTTTTTCTTCTTTGGTACCCTTTATAGAATTTATAACATCACATTTGGTACATTATGATGTCATAATACCAACCCTATATTTATACCATATTTAATTATTACAAAAAAAAATCAACTATCTCAGAACATTTTGATCAATTCACCGTTTTATAATTTTGAAATTATAATTCTAAAAAAATATTTATTTTACCAAAATAATTTCTTTAAAATTTGAATTTTTGTTTTAAAATTATAATTGAAATTTATTGAGAAATTTTGGGTTTTTGGACAATAACAATTTTGGATCAATTATAAAAATTTTATTTTCATTCATAAAAAATAAATTATCATTTATAATTTATAAAAATTATTTAATTATAATATTATTTAATTAAAATTTCAATTTTTATAATAAAATAATCTATTTTTTATTGCATATTACCCAAAAATACAATTTATATTTTATCATATCAAAGTCAATATAAAATAATAATGATACAAAGTAAATATAACCATTATTATATTAAAAATAAAATATTCTTATTCATATTATTAGGCTATTGATGCATATCACTTTATTATCTAGAAAACTCCCTAAGGGTATGGTGTGAAAATGTAATATTTTCATGGGGTGGTTTGGTGTACTTGGTTTCAGCAGTGATATCGATTGTCTTGAAATTCTACCATAAAATATTAATATTTTTCTTTGGTTGTAGGATCTCATCTAGATATTAGTTGAGGAAAAAGGCTAGTGATTCTATCTCTCTTGGAATCTTTGATAAATGGGCTTCATATGGTTCAATCATACTGGTTTAGGTTATCGCTTCCTTTGTCTGTGTCGATTGGATATTTCAAACCCATATATTTTTTATAATATTGTGATCATTGTTTTATGTCTATATTATCAATGGATATGATGGTTAATATCCTTTTGAATATGTTAAGGAATAATAAACCCAAAGAGGTTTATGTGTTTCTTATTACTGTAATACATAATAGATAATTTAATTCATCAATAAAGAATATTTTGTTTATAAAACCTTAGTTCATTGCAAAACATAATTTGAGACTATATATGAAACCAAAATAATAGAAAAAATAATATTTGAAGAATGATATTTAATTAATTAAATCTAGAATGTATGGAAACTCATATAAGTAAATTGATCTCAAAATCAAATTTAAATAGCATGTATGGATTATTGATGTTGTGGATAATTCTATGAAAGATATTATCTATAGGATTGAGGAGTTTGGAGGAAAAAATTTACCCATTTGATCAAATTGCAATGATCAAGAGAGACTTCAAACATCTAATATGATTTCAAGAAGTAAGAGTGTACAAACTGCTTAAAATTATATAGAGGATTTCATGGAATCAATGAAAATTGGATAAAAATTATAATAATTCATTTATTAAAATTTTAAGGAATATTTTTTGAGAGGATTAATTTTTATAAAGAAATAGTGATGGTTGATTGAAATCTTAAGCACCCAACATACAGAAGAAAGTTGTTTTGGGTGATTTACAATAGACCCAAAATGACATATATAGACTGCTGAATACACACAATAATACACCAAGAATCTAGTGTAATTATTATATAAAGATATGGAATACACAATATATGTTTTCCATAATAAAAATGAAATTATAGGGGTTAATAGATATAATAATAGATGGGATGAAATTACAATGCTTGATATATTTTTAACAACTTTTTTTAAAGGTTATGGAAACAAAACCATATCAGTATCATCAAGGGAAAATTTAAGTGAGTCGATAGGGACACGGAGAAAAAAATATTATAAGTTAGATGATTCATCAAGCATTTTAAGAAATAAAATTAAACTTATAGCCTTATAATATGAGGACAGTAAAATTATTTTTGAAAAAATAAAATATAAAGGTGGTAGAAATATTACATTAATCTTGTGATTTAAATAACAAATCTCAGAAATTATTTTACAACCCAATGAAAAAGTATTTTAATGTCATAGATATTTTCTATATAAAAATCTTATTTTAAAAACCTTAAAAACTTTTATTCATAACCATACACCTAAATAACCATTCTATATATCTCTCGTGATATAATAATCAAAATCACCAAGGGATTAGAAACATATGAAAGTGGTGATCTCAAAATCTTAGTAAGGGAAAAGAAATTTCATAATGGATTAGATCAAAAAAATTAAAGAGAATATGAGAATTATATAAATAAGATAATAAAATCTCAAAATATGATGGATAATAATCATAAAGATTTATGGAGAAATATAATATTATAATAATATTGTTAAGGAACCATAAAATAAATGACATGGCTTATATAAATATTAAAAATAATAAAATAAGTGATTATGGTATAAATATGTGAGATTATTTTAAAATAAGGCATAATCCTGAAAGATGGAACAAAATGGAAAAAATAGGAAAATTTGGAAGAATAATAAATATATATTTTCTTATCCTTATGATCCTCACACATAAAATAATTATTAGTACTTAACATTATCACACTCACCATTTATGAACCAAGCAACATGTTAACCAGGTCATTTGTAAAATTGTGAGTGTAGATTGTTCCATCACCCTAACCATTTATGATCCTATAGAATTTCTAACATATTCACATATAAAATTTTCATTATGTAATAACAACATCACACTCACCCCTTAGTTAACCAAGTGTCTTTTTGACCTATTCACACATATCGTTGCCGATAGACCTTTACGTCATCACACTCACCGTTTACAAACCTATAAAATTATAAGCATTTCCACATAAAATTTCTATCTCCTGAGATATAATCCTTTACCCATCGCATTGTATTCAGATATAGGTCCCATCCATCTCATAACATAGAATTTTTTTTTCCACTTTAAAATAAAACATTGATAATCTCATAAAGAATCCATAGAAAAAGAATGGGTTACTTAAAATATTCAAAAACATCCCAAAACATGAACTTAAGAAATAAAAGAATATAATATCTCAAATTTTTAAAATAAATCCAATCATAATAACATATAAAGGTTGAAAAAACATCACTTAATGGAAAATAAAAATTGGAGGCGCAATATAAGTTAAAATAAAAACATTCCAAAAATCCTATTTTAATTGTTCATGTGAAAATTACTTTCACAAAAATTGATGCGATGGAGATATATTTTTAAAACATTAATATAAATAGTTACCAAATTAAATGACCTTTAAAATACATAAGGGTTATCAAAAATAATTAGTGAAAATAAACTTAATACTTTTACTTTTAGAAGAATCATAATAAATGAGACTGAAAATGATATAAAGTATTTAAAAATGGAAGTGAAATTGCTATAACAAATTATCTTTTTAACAATAATATTTACTTATTTTACTTTTTATATGATATAAAGATCTTAAAATTTTGTATTTTATGATAGAACATTTATTTTTTAAAGTATGTAAAAGCCTTTTGAACATTTTAAAAAAACCTTTTTGAAAACCCACATTTCTTATAAGATTTTAATACTTGTAATTTAAAATATGGTAAATAGACATTTATGTTTATAAAATTTATACAAAGGAGAATAAAATGATATATTATTTTTAATTAATGATAAGATAAACTCCCTAGTATGATTATAACATTTTTGAGGTCTCTTTTTTTTTAAGGTAATTGAAAATAAATCCTTACATCTTGTTTGACATTTAAATCAATTATATCTAAGAAAAATGACCATGAAATTGAACATAAAATATAGTGAATAAAATTCCAGATATAATATATCATATATGAGGTAAACAATCCAATTAAATTAAAATATTTGGGTAATACAATAAATATCACAATGATGGAAAAATTGGGGTAAAAATAACTTATGTTTTTATATTTCTTATATGATGACATTATATCCTCCTGTAAAACATAAATAGATCAAATAATATGATATTTGAAACATTAATCATCAATATTACCATTTTCTAATCGTTACTATAATTTTTTGTAATGAGTAATTAATTTATTATATCATACTGTGATCATCGGGTATTAACAACTTTAAATTTCTTTTACATGTTTAATTATGTTGATATCATTATCCATCACTTAATAAAAATCTAACCAATGATAATTAATTTAATATTATTTAATATATTAATTATATATATTTTAATTTTTCTAATTTAGTTCCATAAGTTTTTTTATGTTATGTGGAAACAAATTTGATGATGTCTTATTTCAGTAATTTTAGTGAACAAAAATGTTTCTTAAATAATAAGTTAAATATATAATATAATATTTCTAAAAACATATAATAGTAATTATTTGATTAATATATTATAATATTATTAGTCTCTTTGTTATTAGAGTCAACCATAATCATATTTTAATTTATTTTTCATATTGGTGGTTAAAGTGACCCAATCATGAACAAGCTTTTACTTGATTGGTGAGTATGGTCACATAAGGGTTTATTTTGACATAATTACATGATAATAGGATAAAAATGAATTTTATTTTATTTATGTTGAACCATATTTTAATATTTATTGAAAACATATTAAACTATAAATTATAAAAAGAAAAGTGTTTCATCGTGGTGGTGGTAATCTGTAGATACGCATAATTAAGATTCTCATTTCTAAACATGTAATAAGTGGTGAAAGAGGTTATTAAGTTGAAATTTAAGAATCATGATTATTTTTGATATATTATATTTATTCTTCATTACACCATTAATATCATCCAATAATGGTAGTAATAAAATAATAAATGATGTCACTTCGTGGAGAAGGTAATATGTGCTACGTCCTAACGATGTTGTTTTGTTTTTGTAAGTGCATGGAAATGATTAACTATGAATTTTGCCATTAATTTAAAAAAATCAGTGTATCAATGATAAAAAATTGGTAATTTTATTATAGTGATAATAAATATTGATGAGTAATATTTCGATGAAAAATATAAGAATGAGATAATACTTGAAATAAAGACTTCATTTTTTCTTTAGAGGTCCCCTTGAAATTTTTGGGATCATGAAAAATATGAGTGAAAAGGTGTAACATCCCAGGTAAACAAAGAATAAAAAATTTTCATATATTTTCTAATTAAATATTAATTTTACTTTAAATTGGTTGCTATGTTCGATAGCGTACCCGATACGCAACAAAAACATTCTTTGAAATCTTAGGTTGCACACTAGTAATAAAACAATATTATTTTAAATGGCAGTTAACACATAGCCATTGTATTGGCGGGAATGAATAGAAATAACTAAAATATGATTATATATGTTTTTTTGTTACATTTATCCAATAAAGGATAAAGGCTTAAAATATGAAATGAATTCAATTTTCAGCATATATACTCTAATTTTCACTAAAGGTCCACTTTTCGCCTTTTGATGGCAAACCATCATTAAATATAGTTTTGGTCACTCTTATACTCTATATTGGACCAAATAAAACTATCCTTTAGAATTGGGACATCAAAATTTACTTTGTGTAGATTTTTGGTATTTTTCCGATAAAGTTCAATTTTTTAATAAATAGTGAAAAATGTTGTATTTTAATTCAAAACCTCTTTTTAATATAATTTATTTATATGATTAGATTATCTTTTTAATTGGTTTTAAAGTGAAATTAGAATATATTTTCACCATTAAATCCAATAGTGGTCGTTGGAATTAATTTCACATTGAAATCGGAGTTAAACTAGTGTCAATCTTTTGATACTTATTGTTTCATAAAAACACGTTATTTGCTCTGATAGCGGGAATTAATTATTAAATTAATTAATGCAACTTATATGTTTTGGATTTTGTAAAATAGACTTCATTTTTGAATTTTGAATATCAAATATATCTTAGGGTGAAGTTCTGGTATGTTTCTAAAAAACATCAATTTTTGATGAATAGTGAAACCACTAAGTGGTACTTAAAAAACAGATTTTTCGTTTAAATGAAATTTTACCACCTATGTGCTTTGAATTTAAAAAATCTGACATACATGGTTGTCATTAAGTATTAAAATGTTGTTCAATGGGATTAAAATAACTTTTTGGTGAATAGTAACTTTTAAGTTTTTAATCGCGATTAGAGGTAATTAGTGTGGTTTACGGTAAAAATAATGTATTAATATTATTAAATGATCTAGACACATGTCCTACCCTCATTGGATGTGTCATTTCCGACCAAGACAACCCATGGGTCAACTTGGGGACCCAATGGAGCCACTTTGGTAGGAAAATGACATTAATATCTTTTTATTTAAAGTAAAAGTAAAAATGACACAAACCTGAGTTGTTTTACTAAATCAATTTTTAAATGGGGTAGTACAAGTCATATTTTTTACTATAAATATTCATTAAAAAGATAAAAATATTTCCTACATTATAGTATTTTCTTTATAATTTTTAGACATTAAATAAATTAAATTATATATGACACCATGATGATGCAGCGATTACCTCATTATTTAACAATTTAAATAAAATGAAAAGATAATGTAAACTCTATGACATAAACATGTCCAAAACCTATTTTATGGGTGGATTTCGAACCCTTATCACCTTATCCAAGAATTATATCATTGTGGGACCTTTTAAATCCCAAACGCATTTTAAAATAAAGTAACATTTCTTTACTTTCCAAGAATGCCCCTCCTCTCCTCTTATAAAAGGCCCCCACCTCTACCTCCTTACCCACACTTTCAAAGCCTTTGGCTCGGCCAACCCCTGCCCATTTTGTCTCTCCAAATCCCTATCTTACTACTTGAATCCTAACTTTTTGCATAAGTATTCCCAAGGAAGCCTTTGAGCTCAAATCAAAAAAGAGTTACCCGTTTTAAAGGTACTGTTTTCTCTTGTGTTCTTTTGTTTTATTTTGCTTCTCCAACCCCCTAAACTCTTTTTATTCATTTATTTTGTAACAACACCAGTATCCTTAATATACTAGGATGTTGTTATAATAATAATTCTAGCTAAACTTACACACACCTATATCTAATGGTTAAAGAACATACTGTTTCTGTGGATGGCGAATTTCTGCCTCACGAAATGATGATTGTTCAATATTAATACAACACCTTAAAAGGTGGCCATTAAGATGTCACTATATTTATATATGATATATAATATGGTTATGGCTTCCTTAATCTTCTGTATTTTGCATTTATGGCACACCTTTATGGCTTCCATTATGGGTATACGCGATATCTTCATTTTAGGAAGTGTCGACTACTCCCCCTCAAAGTGATTTGATTCGTTAATGCCATATGTGGGACGTATAAAGGATGGATTTAAAGTTATTATATATGATGTTATACTTTATTTATAATATAACTTTATATCATTATTATTACATTCCATTAAAGTATGAGATAGAAAAGAAAGTAGTGTTCATGCATACGTACGGCTTACCGTCTCCATGAACGGTGCATTTCATTTCTTATCACCAAATGTAATGTACTATTATAAGTACATATACATAATGGATATATATGATGTATGTTACATATAAATGATTAATATAATTCTGGGATTAAAATATAAATATCTCTCATTTAGTTTTAATTCCATTAATATGACATAGAAATGAAGTAGCGTCCATGCGTACGTACGGCTTACCGTCTCCATAAACGGTGCATTTCATTTCTTACCTCTAAATGTTTATGTAATATTATAAATACATGTATATGCTGGATATATATGATATATATGATATCCAAATCATGAATATCATTCTGGATATAATGAATATTTTACCACACGAACAACATGTAATTGTAAGAAGTCTAATTTCGACTTAAGAACCAAATATCGTCAAAATAAGAATTATTAACATAAATGATTACATAATGTTTATAGCATGTAACTAAGTGATATAAAAGGAATAATTAACTTCAAAAAGGTTCTTAAGCAAGTACAAATTAACTCAAGTTTATTATTCAGGACGTTAAAGAACGATCGATTCAAGTCGGACCCGGGGTAAGGGACTTCGTCGCAATCTCCTTTCATTGAGGCATATTTTGTTTTATACAAAACGTTATTTTGTACAGTGTATAAACCCCTTTGAATTTTAATTTTATTCAAAAGTAATATTTTTATACGAAGCGTTTTACTAAACGAACAATAGGAATGTTTCTTTTAATGTACACGGTGACAATGACCTTTTCCGCCGCCGCGAGTATTATTTGGTCTTTGGATTCCTCAACAAGCCAAAATGTTTTTAAAATGAGATAAATACCATATAATCCTTTATATATTTTGGTAACAAAAATTATTTTTTATAATGGATTTTGTTATGTCAATATATTTAAGTGATATATTGTGATCAAAGTGTGGAAATGTTTTCTTTCCATTCTATTTGTTTTATGTCTTATGATTTTATAATGGTACTTGGACATTTGACAGGTGGTTATGTGATAAACCATATGAAGGGTGGTGCCGCAAATACCAGGATAGGTGGTTACGTTATAACCTCCAATTCATTGGGTATGGAATTCGGCCGTATGGCTATTCCATTAAGTGATATGTGTGGAAGTCGATTGTATGGTTATTCCACTTAAGTATGTGTATGTCCCAAGTTTCCTTTATATGTTATGTGATCTTTATATGGGTTTTATGGTAACCTTTTGGTTACAAAAGGGTAAGTAATGATCTTTTATTCAGTGAAGACTTTTTACTACTTCATAAAGGTGAAAAGTATTACTTTGATAAAGTATATATGGTTTACATGTTGTTTTGAAAAACTAACAGTTTTCATTCATTATGTATCCCTTAATGAGCTTTTTATGCTCACCCCAAGTTTTTTAAAAAAAATTCACAGGACTTAATGTGGAATAGGGTCAAGGATGGGATCAATGGAAAGTCATGCTATCTAAATCATGGAACTAGACATGTTTCTTTTTAAGAGTTTTTATTTTATGGAAACTTAGTAGAAGTGACTACTTTGTAATCTTTTGAGATGTAATAGTTATGTCCTAATTCTCTAAAACTCTAAACCTGAAAAGATCCTCAAGGTAAATTATTCATTTAATTCAATATTAAGTAAGGTTTAAGTCCGGGGCCTTATAGTTGTTATCAGAGGTCAGTTTAGATAACTTTAGGAGTTAGAATTCTATTAAATGATTATCCGAAAATATTTTTTTATGGTCAAATTGAAATGATATAGCATTTTAATATTACCATGTTGCTTCTCCTTAGAAATTTTTGTGTTAAGAATGGTTTTTCGTAGAGGAAACAGAATATATTTTCTAGGAAGGCATACAGAGGGAAATGACCTTTCAAATCAGTAACCTGAGATGGTTGGAATCAGAACTAAATAGTTTGTTGCAGTGATGGCTCAGTTGACTCAGGTGAAAAATGTTGGTTGTTTTCATTGATGATATTTTGGTGTTTCTTAAATGTAAATAAGAGCATGAAAGACATTTAAGGGTTATTTTAAAAACCTTAAAAGAAAAGAAATTGTATGGGAAATTCAGCAAGTGTGAGTTTTGGTTGCAACAAATTTTTTTCTTTGGTCACATTGTTTCTAAATATGGGATAACTGTTGATCCTACAAAGACAAAGGTTGTGGAAGAATGGCCAAGACCCACAAATGTAACTGAGATTCGTAGCTTCCTTGGTTTGGTAGGATATTACCGAAGGTTTGTTAGAAATTTTTCACGTTTATCTAGTCCAATAACTAAGCTAACTCGTAAGGGTGTTATGTTTATCTGGAAAAAAGAATGTGATGATTGTTTTCAGGAGTTGAAAAGAAGATTGGTGAATGCTCCAGTTTCAGCACTACCTTCCAGGAATGGTGAGTTTGTTATATACAGTGATGCCTCATTGAAAGGTCTTGGTTGCATCCTAATGCAGAATGGTCAGGTAATTGCTTATGCTTCACGACAGTTGAAAACTCATGAGGTAAATTACCCTACACATGATTTGGAATTAGCTGCTGTTGTTTTCGCTTTAAAATTTTGGAGGCATCATTTGTCTGGAGTAAGGTGTGAAATATATACTAATCACAAACGTTTAAAGTATATATTAACTCAGAAAGATTTGAACATGAGATACGGGATATGGCTGGAATTAATCAAGGATTATGAATGTATAATTCATTACCATCCAGAAAAAGAAAATAAAGTGGCTGATTCTTTGAATCAAAAAAGTAATGGTTCATTAACAATGTTGCGTTAGGAACGTGATCCTTTGGTTAAGGATTTGATGAGCTTTGGCATGGAAGTTTTTGGTGCAGGATGTCCTTCTGTTTTGCTTTAGGTATCAGTGAAATATTCTCTATCAGATAGAATTAAGTAAGCACAGAAGCAAGACATCGAGTTGTAGGAAAAGGTAGAGCTGGTTCATAAGGGTAAGTTGCCTGAATTTAACATTGATAATGATTGTGTTTTGAAGTTTGGGAATATATTATGTATGCCTGGTGATTCACAGTTGAAGAATTAGTTGTTATGTGGGGCTCATAGTTAACCATTTTCAGTTCATCCTGGAAATACTAAGATGTACAGAGATCAGCGGGAGTATTACTGGTGGGATGGAATGAAAAGAGATATTGCTGATTTTACTGTGAAGTGTTTGACTTGTCAACAGGTTAAAGCAGAGCGGCGGTTACCAAAAGGGATGCTTCAGCCTTTACCAGTGCCAGACTGGCAATGGGAGAATATATCCATGGACTTTGTTGTGGGATTACAAAAGACATCTCGAGGTAATAATGCAATCTGGGTTATTGTTGATCGCTTGACAAAACCTGATCATTTCCTTGCTATACGAGATACTTTTTCCCTAGATCAACTTTACCATTTGAATCTTAAAGAGATAGTCAGGTTACATGGAGTTCTTCTCTCCATTGTATCTGACCATGATCCCAGGTTCACTTCTAAGTTTTAGAAAGGCCTTCAGAAGTCATTGGGTACTGAATTAAATTTTAGTACAACATTTCATCCGCAATCAGATGGGCAGTCAGAACGAACAATTTAGACATTGGAGAATATTCTACATGCTTATTCTATGGATTATCAGGGAAGTTAGGACCAAAATCTTTCTTTGGTTTAGTTTTCATATAATAAAAGTTTTCATTCTAGTATACAGATGGCACCATTTCAGGCATTATATGGGAAGCGGTGCTGAACTCTAGCTTTTTGGGATGAAGTGGGTGAAAGGAAGCTGATGGGACCAGAATTGGTAGAAGATATGGCAGAAAAAGTTCAGTTGATTCAGAAACACATGAGAACATCTCAAAGCAGGCAGAAGAGTTTTGTGGATAATCGGAGGAAGGATCTATCTTTTGAGGTAGGTGATCATGTTTTTCTCAAGTTTCATCCTGGAAAAGTGTGATGTGATTTGGTAAGAAAGGAAAGCTGAGTCCAAGGTTCATTGGACCATAAGAAATTCTGGAGAGAGTTGGATCAGTTGCATATCGAGTGGCTTTACCTCCGATTTTATCTCTGGTACACAATGTTTTTCATGTTTCGATGTTGAGAAAGTATATTCCAGATTCATCTCATGTTTTAAGCCGAGAGGTAGTTTAGTTTGAAGAGCATCTCTCTTATGAAGAACAATCAGTCCAGATTCTTGACCGAAGAGATCAAGTGTTGCGAAATAAAGTAATTCACCAGGTAAAGGTTTTGTGGAAAAACCATATGGTTGAAGAGGCAACTTGGGAATCTGAAAATGCTATGTGGGATAAATACACCCACTTATTTTGATAAGTGAATAAAATTGTGAGGATGAAATTCCCAAAAGGGGGGATGGATGTAACATCCCAGGTAAATAAAGAATAAAGAATTTTCATATATTTGCGAATTAAATATAAATTTTACTTTAAAGGGGTTTCTATGTTTGATAGCGTACCCGATATGCAACAAAGAGTTTCTTTGAAATCTTACGTTGCACACTAGTAATAAAACAATATTATTTTAAATGGTAGTTAACACATAGCCATTGTATTGGAGGGAATGAATAGAAATAACAAAAATATGATTATATATGTTTTTTTGTTTTTACATTTATCCAATAAAGTATAAATGCTTAAAATACGAAAAGAATTCAATTTTAGGCATATATACTCTAATTTTCACTAAAGGTCCACTTATCGCCTTTTGATGGCGAACCGTCATTAAATATAGTTTTGGTCAATATTATACTTTCTATTGGACCAAATAAAACTCTTCTTTAGAATCGGGACATCAAAATTTACTTTGTGTAGATTTTTGTTATTTTTCCGATAAAGTTCATTTTTTTAATGAATAGTGAAAAATGATGTATTTTAATAAAAAACCTCTTTTTAATATAATTTATTTATATGATTAGATTATCTTTTTCATTGGTTTTAATGTGAAATTAGAATATATTTTTACCATTAAATCCAATAGTGGTCATTGGAATTAATTTCACTTTGAAATCGGACTTAAACTAGTGTCAATCTTTTAATAATTATTGTTTCATAAAAACACTATATTTGCTCTGACAGCGGGAATTAATTATTAAATTAACTATTGCAACTTATATGTTTTTAATTTTGTAAAATAGACTTCATTTTTGAATTTGGAATATCAAATATTGCTTAGGGTGATGTTTTGTTATTTTTTTGAAAAAATTCAATTTTTTATGAATAGTGAAACCACTAAGTGGTACTTAAAAAACTGATTTTTCATTTAAATGAAATTTTACCACCTCTGTGTATTGAATTTAAAAAATCCGACATACATGTTTTTCATTAATAAGTAAAAATTTTTCAATGGGATTAAAATAATTTTTGGTGAATAGTAACTTTTATGTTTTTAATCGCGATTAGAGGTAATTAGTGTGGTTTAAGGTAAAAATAATGTTTTAATATTATGAAATGACCTAGACACATGTCTTACCCTCATTGGATGTGTCATGGCCAACCAAGAAAATCCATGGGTCAACTTGGGGACCCCATTAAGCCACTTTGGTAGGAAAATGACATTAATGTCTTTTTATTTAAAGTAAAAGTAAAAATGACACAAACATGAGTTGTTTTACTAAACCAATTTTTAAATGAGGTTATACAAGTATTATTTATTACTATAAATATTAATATAAAGATAAAAATATTTCCTACATCATAGTATTTTTTTTATAATTTTTAGACATTAAATAAATTAAATTATTTATGACACCATGATGATGCAGCGATTACCTCATTATTTAACGATTTAAATAAAATGAAATGATAATGTAAAATCTATGACCTACACAAGTCCAAAACCTATTGGATGGTGGATTTAGAACCCTTATCACCTTATCCTTGAATTATATCAATGTTCTACCTTTTAAATCCGAAACTCATTTTAAAATAAATTAACATTTCTTTACTTTCCAAGAGTGCCCCTCCTCCCCTCTTATAAAAGGCCCACACCTCTACCTCCTTACCCACACTTCCAAAGCCTTTGTCTCAGCCAACACCTACCCATTGTGTCTCTCCACAGCCCTCTATTATTACTTGAAGCCTAACTTTGGTCATAAGTCTTCCCAAGGAATCCTTTGAGCTCAAATCAAAAAGAGTTACCCGTTTTAAAGGTAGTGTTTCTCTTGTGTTCTTTTGTTTTATTTTGCTTCTCAAACCCCCTAAACTCTTTTTATTAAATTCTTTTGTAACAACACCAGTATCGTAAATATACTAGTATGTTGTTATAAGAATAATTTTAGCTACACTTACACACACCTACATCTAATGGTTAAAGAACATACTGTTTCTGTGGATGGTGAATTTCTGCCTCACAAAACGATGATTGTTCAATATTCTTCCAACACCTTCAAAGGTGGCCATTAAGATGTCACTATATTTATATATGATATATAATATGATTATGTCTTCCTTAAGATTCTGTATTTTTCATTTATGGCTCACCTTTATGGCTTCCATTATGGGTATACTCGATATCTTCATTTTAGGAAGTGCGGACTACCGCCCCATCAAAGTGATTTGATTGGTTAATGCCATATGTGGGACGTATAAAGGATGGATTTAAATTTATTATATATGATGTTATACTGGATTTATAATATTCCTTTATATCATTATTATTTCATTCCATTAAAGTATGATATATAAATGAAAGTAGCATTCATGCGTATGTACGGCTTACCGTCTCCATGAACGGTGCATTTCATTTCTTATCCCCAAATGTAATGTACTATTATAAGTACATATACATAATGGATATATATGATGTATGTTACATATAAATGATTAATATAATTCTG
This sequence comes from Viscum album, assembly GCA_963277665.1. Classification (NCBI taxonomy): domain Eukaryota; kingdom Viridiplantae; phylum Streptophyta; class Magnoliopsida; order Santalales; family Viscaceae; genus Viscum; species Viscum album. The sequence goes on from OY728130.1 coordinate 1,722,054,306, forward strand.
GAATTAAAATATACATATCTCTCATTTAGTCTTAATTCCATTAATATGACATAGAAATGAAGTAGCGTCCATGCGTACGTACGGCTTACCGTCTCCATGAACGGTGCATTTCATTTCTTACCTCTAAATGATTATCTAATATTATAAATACATTTATATTCTAGATATATATGATATATATGATATCCAAATCATGAATATCATTCTGGATATAATTAATATTTGACCACACAAACAATATATAATTGTAAGAAGTCCACTTTCAACTTAAGAACCAAATATCGACAAAACAAGCATTATTAATATAAATGATTACATAATGTTTATAATATGGAAATAAGTGATATAAAAGGAATAATGAAATTGAAAAATGTTCTTAAGAAAGTAGAAATTAACTCATGTTTATTATTCAGGATGTTAAAGAATGATCGAGTCAAGTCAGACCTGAGGTAAGGGGCTTCGTCTCAATCTCCATTCATTGAGGCATATTTTGTTTTATACACAACTTTATTTTCTATGGTGTATAAACCCCTTTGACTTTTAATTTTATTCAAAAGTAATATTTTTATACGAAGGGTTTTACTAAAAGACAAAAAGGAATGTTTCTTTTAACGTACCTGCTGACAACAACCTTTTCCGCCGCCGTGAGTATTATTTGGTCTTTGGATTCCTCAAAAAGCCGTATTGTTTTTAAAATGAGATAAATACCATATACTCTTTTATATATTTTGGTAACGAAAATGATTTTTTATAATGGATTTTGTTATGTCAATATATTTAAGTGATATATTGTGATCAAAGAGTGGAAATATTTTCTTTCCATTATATTTGTTTTATGTCTTATGATTTTATAATGGTACTTGGACATTTGACGGGTGGTTACGTGATAAACCATATGACGGGTGGTGTCGTGGATACCAGGACAGGTGGTTACGTTATAACCTCCAATGCATTGGGTATGGAATTCGGCCGTATGGCTATTCCATTAAGTGATATGTGTGGAAGTCGACCGCATGGTTATTCCATTTAAGTATGTTTATTTCCCAGGTTACCTTTATATGTTATGTGATCTTTATATGGGTTTTATGGAAACCTTTTGGTTAAAAAAGTGTAAGTAATGATCTTTTATTCAGTGAAGACTTTTTACAACTTCATAAAGGTGAAAAGTATTACTTTGATAAAGTATACATGGTTTACTTGTTGTTTTGAAAAACTAACAGTTTTCAGTCATTATGGATCCCTTACTGAGCTTTTTATGCTCACCCCTAGTTTTTTTGAAATGTTTTTCACAGGACTTAATGTGCAATAGGGTCAAGGGTGGGATCAAGGAAAAGTCATCCTATCTAAAACATGGAACTAGACATGTTTCTTTTTAAGATTTTTTATTTTATGGAAACTTAGTAGAAGTGACTACTTTGTAATCTTTTGAGATGTAATAGTTATGTCCTAATTCTCTAAAACTCTAAACCTAAAAATATCCTCAATGTGAATTATTAATTTAATTCAATATTAAGTAAGTTTAAGGTCGGGGCCTTATAAAAGGTCGTTATTTTTTTGGTTTAGGGTTATGGTGAGATTAAAATTGAATATTTTCAAGGACTATTTTTAAATTTTATTGTTTTTTTTTGGAATAGTGTGAGTGATATCCTTCTGTAATAGAGGAAAATGGCACTTTTGGAAACACCCATTATATTTTAATTGTACCATGACAAATTTTCCGACTTAAATATCTCAAAATATTTTAAATTATAGATTTTTCTGCGTAATGGTTTACATAAATAATAAAAAATTCCATTCTATAAATGTTTTAAATATTTCATATTTCTTTTATCATTATTGTTTTACATTTTACGCTTTTACATTTAAATTAGGTAACTTGTTTTAACTAAGTGATATTATGTTTTATTAATTATATAAATAAACCAATATATAAAAATTTGGATTTATTAGATCTAAATTTAACTTATATTTAATCCATTTTAATTTCTAACTGTTATAAATTTTATTTTCAATTAAATTAGATAATGGGTAGGAAAACAATTTTAGTCGAAAAATGACATTTTGACCATTAGGGATTCTTAAAATTATTTAGTATATATTAAAATTTAAATAATTTAAATATATTAATTTGTTTTTTGAAATAATATAATTAATATTATTTAATTTTTTTCAATTTTATCTATTTGATATAAATTCCTTGATATTAATAAAACATTAATTTTAAAATAATTGTTTCATCGTTATCAGGGTGATTTTCATTGATCCTAATAATTCCAATTTTTTACCAAAATATAAATAAGTCCATATTAAGTAATATTAAAATTAATATCTAAAATTTGATAATAATTTTATCAAATTAATTTTATATTTTTAGGGAAATTAATCTTAATATTAGTATGTGTAACTCGACAAAACTCGTTTCTTGAAAAAAATTCTCATTTTAAGAAAAATATTTTATGCTTATGACTTAATTTTAAATATTATTAGTATGAATGAATTTATAATTATTATTATCATTAAAATATTTCTTAATTAAAAATAAAATAAATAAAAAATTTCATTTCATCATGTTTTAATTAATAAGAGAAAATACTGAAAATGAATTTTTCATTAAAACACTACCTGAATTTTCAAAATGTTGTGCATGGATTTATAGAATAAATATAGTGTTTTAACAAAATTATTATACTATATAGTTAATACTTTTAGTGTATAATATATTTAAAAAATATAAATTTATTCATATAATAAAATAATTTAATAAAAGTATTTCCATTAATCGGTATTTTCACAATTCACCTAAAAATTGATTCTTTTACAAAAATATAAAAAAATCATCCAAAGATAATTTTTTTGTGAGGAACATAAAAATGAATATTACTTTATCAAATTAAAATTATTAATTTTTCACATTTATCCTATTAAAATAAAATTTCTAATAAAAAGAAAAGAGTGTTTCTTAGAAATAACTATTCCAATATTAAATTGTATAAATAATTTGCCTTATAATTGTAACAAATATTAATGGTTTTCTGTTTTATTTTATATTATCTATTTATTAATAATGTATTGGGAATATATTTTGGTTTTTAGTGTTGGGTGTAGTGTGTATCACAAGTTATAGAACATGGGATGTATTTCAAGGTATCAAAAATCTCGGGTCTTACACTCTACCCCTGTAAATAAATTGCAGCCTCACAATTTTTATTTTCACTCATTAAAGGAAGAATTCCAGAGATGCATGAGAAAATAAAAATATTTATTCTACTATTATTTAAAACTCATTATCCTTTTAAATGATATGAAACTACAAATCCCAAATATTCTTTTTTGTAATTCCTAGGGACAAACCTTTCATGGATTCATTTCCTTGATCTTGATTCCACCCAATACTAAAACCAAAAATGTTATGATAATATAAAAATAATTGAATTATTTTAATCTAAAAGTTAAATCTTAATATTTTTTCTTCAATTACACTTTTATTTCAACTTATAATACTTTCATTTCAATTATGTCATACGTGGTTATTCATATAACACTCTTGGTTATAGTAATGTTACTTTAAGTTTTTCTAAATTATGATTGTAGTCATAATTACTCAAAGTAAATATGAAATAAATCCTTTATATTGTCATATAAATGTAATATGATCAACAAATTAATATTACATGGGTGAGTCTTTCAATGTGTGTAGTTTTAGGCCCACTCATCGTGTATTTGGGTGATGATTGAGTCAATGCAGAACCAACACTTTTTGGGATAATTTACACTATGTGAATATGTTCCATATCCGTATCTTCTTTAAAATATCCATTAAGAAATGTATTTCTAGGATAAATAATTTCCCAATTCTGTACCAATATTTCAAGATATCATCCTATACTTAGCCTCAATATTAGGGTATTTACTAAGGCCTCTAACCCTAACACCAAAGATAACAAATATAATTTCTAAAAACATATATACTAATCTCTAAAATAACTAAACATTCCCTAATACCAATTGAAAAAATATAATCTAAAAAAAAAAATATCATATTAATCTCATGGTTTAAATAAGACGTCTCACAATCTACCACACAAGCCAAGAACCAAAATGTTTAGTGAAAAAGAGATTAGATACAAGAATAATTAAATTTAAAAAACTTTAAAATTATATCCATATTTTGGATCCTCTAGAACCTTTCTAGATATATCACATTATATGATCATCTTAAATACCATGCCATTGGAAAAATAAAAAAGGGTGACCTCGAAATATTAATAAGGGAATGTATATTTCATAAAGTATTAGATCACAAACATAAATAAGAATATGATAATGATATAAATAACATAATAAAATATAAAAATATCATGGATAAAAATCAGAAAAGTCAATGATTTTGGGTCATATTATAAGAATATTTTAAAGGAACTATAAAATAAATTCTATGTATCAAAAAATATCAATAGTAAAAAAACATGTGGACATGATATAATGTGTGAGATACTTTAAAAATTAGTCATAATCATGAAAATTTTGAATAATATGATAAATTTTTTGAAATGGTGTAACAATCATAAAAATAGGATTTCTTTTCCTTATTAACAAGGATACTCGCCAGCATGGTCACATGTAATATTGTGAATAAATCTTAATGCCTTTACACACACCTACTCTAAACCTAGAGACTTCATAACCTATTCAAATGAAAAACTATTATTATATGTTTACACCATCACACACAACCATTATGAGACTAGATACTTTCTAACCTATACACATGTAAAATTTTTATTAGATATTAATTCCATCACACTCACCCCTTTATGAACCTAGTGATTTTATAAAATGTTCATGCATAAAATTTTGAGTAGAGCATAACTTCTTCACAATCACACATTATGAAGCTATATACATTATATCTTGTTCTCATAATATTTCTATCTAATGATATATAATCATTGAACAAATAAATTTTAGGAATATATTGGTTTATCCCTCCTTGTAACCCATAAATTTATATTTCCCTTGAAAATCAAACATTCATCATCTTGTAAAGAATACATAGAAAAAATGGGTTTATTAAAACATTAAAAAGCATATCATGAAGATAATAAATTTTATAATATCATAACAATAAATTTAAAAAACAAATTTTATCCTAATAACATACAAATAATGATCAATACAATACTTCATGAAGAATAAACCATGGATGGAAAATATAAGGGAAAATAAAAAATATTTCATAAAACATTGAGGTGTAAATTTCATTCAAAAACAATTTTTTGAAGTTAAAGAGAATAATTTTAAAACCTAAATATATAGACTTCAAAAATAAAACATCCTAGAAAATAAAGAAAAGTTATTAAAAATTATCAGTTAAAATAATATGAAGACTTTTAACTTTAAAAGAATTATTCATAAAAGAGATTTTAAAAAAACATAACGCAATTAAAATAGGAAATAAAATTATTTAAAAAAATTAATTTTTCAAACTAATTATTAATAATGTTAATTTAAAAATTAAATAAATATTATAAAATAAAATGTGGAATGGATGGTAAAAGTTTTATTTTTTAAAGTGTGTAAAAACATTTTGAACATTTTGAAAAAAAATGTTTTTCAAAAACTTGATTGCATGGAAGATCTTAAAACATCAAATTGAAAAGAAGGTAAAGAGAAATAAAAAATTTTAAAATATATATATGGTATAAGAAAATTATGGAGGATTTATTATGAATTATACTAAAAATTCTCCTGATAGATTATAATATTTTAGAGGTCTCAATATTTCAAAACGAAGTTGAAAATAAATCCTTACAACTTATGTAACATTTTTATCAACACCCGGGAAGTAAAATGACCATGAAATTGAACTTAAAATCACATTAATGAATAAATAATTCATGATATAATATATCATATGTGTATTATAATCAACACTTCAATGAGAATAGGTTTTTAATACAATAAATGTCTCTTTAAAGAGGAAATTGAGATAAAAATCTCTTTCCATGTTTCCTTAAATAGTTGATAACACTCTAACCACATGTATAACACACTTAGATAACTTAATATCATATTTAATAACCCTAATAAAAAAATTTACGTTTTTATGATACCTATTATAACTCCTTATATTTATTACATTAATTAGTTATAGTGTATTATAACTGTCATGTGTTAATAATTTAAATTATTTTGCACAAGTTAATAAATTTTGATATCGTTACCAATCATTTGAAAATAAATTCACTATTTTTATATAATTTAATATTATTTCATATATAATTTATATTTATTTAATTTTTCTTACTTCATTACTAATGTGTTTTATTTATGAATTGGGAAAACCAAATTGATGAAAAATTTAATTGAAATTTTTTGCGAAAAAAATATATTTATTTGATAGTTAGTTAAATAATTAATATAATATTTAAAGAAACATAGACAAGATTTATTAATATATTATATTATTGTTACTTTACATGTTACTATAGTCATTCACAATCATATTTAAAATTATCATTCATATATGTGATTAAACGAAACTAAACTTGAACACAAATTAACTTGATTTACAAGTATGGTTTAAGAGGTATTTATATTGATATAATATCATTATAATAGAACAATAATGATTTTTTTAGGTTTTAAGTATTTTGAAACATATTTTATAATTTTTATATAATTTAGGAAAATATAAATGAAAATTGCTTCATCAAGGAAGTTGTAATTCACATATAATCACAATTAGTGTTCCCATTTCTCAACGTGTGAGAGAGGGTGAAGGTGGATATTATATTTAAATTTATAAATAATAATTAAACCACATATATCATATAATATCATCATTATAACCTTAATACCATTCATTAATACTCTTATTAAAAAAATGACATTGCTTCGTGGAGCTGGTGGTCCACGTAACACACTAATGATGTTCTTTTGTTTTTAAAACTGAGTGGGAAAGAATATCTAATGTGTGTACCATTAATATAAAAAATATCATAATTATAATTATAATTTATTCATTACAATATTATTTTGATAATATATTTTTATGTTTAATAATAATAAGAAAAAGTTAAGAAGGATATAGTACTTAAGTGGGGTACTTGATTTTTCCTTTGGAAGTCCCGTTGAAATTTAAGGGGTTTGGATAAATATGAGTAAAAGGGTATTATGTTTACGGGAGAGTGTTTTAAATATAATAAATTTAAAACATTTATAGGTTTAATTATAATTTTAGGTGTGGTTTTCTAAGGGTGTAAGTGATCCCCTTTTATAAGAGAGAAAATGGTTACCTTTGGAATAACCCCTAATATTTTAATAATGTGAGGACTCTATTCCAAATTAAATGGACCCAAATAATATAAATTGTTGATTTTTAGATTTATTTTATTTTATAACTACTCGATAATTTATTTCTATTCGTTTTTAACCATTTTATAAGTCTTTTACCATTATGGTTTTTCATTTTTGTTATTTACCTTTAAACTAGGTAAATATTTTCTAACTAAGTTATTTTATGTTTTGTTAAAACAATAACATGTACAACCAAATTATGTATTAATGTAACTATTTTTTACCAATATTTAATAGAATATAAAATTTATCTACTATAAAATTAAAATTAAAATTAAAACGTATAATTTGTAGAGAAATATTTTTATTAGAAAAATGATGTTTTAACCAATATGAATTCTTAGTCTTATTTAGTATTGATTCATAATTAAGTGAGAGTAGATATATTTATTTATATTTTTCAAAGTCATACTATATCCATAATTTAAATTTATTAAATTTAATTTATTCTATATAAAATCTTTTATATTAATATTTCATTAATTTTCAAATTATTGTTTTAGTATTATTATGGTCACTAGAATTAATCCAAATATGCTAAATTTTATACAAAAAAATGAAATTGGAAGTAAAAAAAAATATTAAAATTATTATCCAAATTATATTAATAATTTTATCAAAATAAATTTAAATGTGTTGTTAAATTATTCATAATGTTAGCTCAGGTAACACGTAAAAACTCATTTTTAAAGGTTTATTTTTAAGAAAAAACTGTTATGATAAGTATAATGTTTTTGATCTCCTTGATTATAATAAATTAAGAATAGTTATTATAATTCAAATGTTATGTATTTAAAAATCAAATAAGTAAAAAAAAACTTTTATTTTATTATGATATAATTAATTAGAGAAAATGGTCAACAATTTAGTTTTCATTAAATCGTTTCACAAATTTTCAAAACGTCTATCAATGATTTCTACATTTAAAATAGTAATTTTCGAGAAATTTTTATTATTTATATAATATAAATTTTTAGGAAATATTTTTTAAAACCATCAATGTATTCATATAAAAAAATTTAAAAGTAACGATATTAATCATTGTTTTCATTATTCCCATGAAAATTAATTATTTTATAAAAAATACTATAAAATTATACATATGATTATTTTATTATGAGAAACTAAAAAAATAATTTTACCTTATTAGTTTTAAATTATATAACTCTTAAATGAATCATTTCAAAATAATATTTATAATATGAAAAAAAACATTTTTTATTTATAGATGACCTTTTTTATATTAACTCATATTAATTACTTACCTTCTAATGGTAATAAATATTGATGTTTTACCATATTATATTTTATTATACCTTTTTTAATAATGTCATATAAATATTTTGTTTTAGGTTTACATTGGGTGTATCATGTTACACAAGTTTTAGAACTTAGTATGTAGTATAAACGATCCAAAACCTCGGGTCATTATAGTGTTTAAGGTTTAAAAATCTTATTTACACATATATAAATAAGGTAGTGAATCTAGATCAAATAACTAAAATAAAATAAGGAATATTATATGGATGATTCTTTAAAATCTATAGATTAGTTTGTGGTGTGGTAATTGATAGTGTGTTTATATTATATATGATGGGAAACAAACATCTTACCAGAAGAATCAAATATGAAAAATAAGATGTCGTTCATTTTAGAAATGATGATGTTTTTAAAATTATTATATCCATAATATCAATAATTATGGGAAAATATTTGAGGTGGATAGATTTCTGGGTGGTTTATTTACTTTAATATAATTAAATAAAAGTAGTCTAATTTTTTAACTCAATGTTTGTAGTGAATTTTATCAAGAATTCCTAAATTATCAAAGGAATATATGGTACTATAATGATACATGGAAAGTGCACCAAGGTGAATATCTACCTCATTTGTGGAGAATAGCACATGTAATTTCTTTGGAAGGAAAAAGATAAAAGGTTGTGGCCTGAGTGTATTGGCCAACTTGGCCAAAATTTATTATAATAATTGGTAAATAATTAAGGGGATCATGAAATACCTCATTAGTTGAGAAGAGGACATGTACTTTCTTTGAGTTGTTGCATGTTGATGTGTGTATATCAATATACACAAAGGTCAAGGATTTAAAAATAAATTATGTTATATTCATTTATTATTATAGAATAATTACAAAGATAATAGAAATTTATCACAAATCCAAATAATTCAAGTTCATTATGTGATACATGCGATTCTAGAGGAAAATTATTAGGATTAAAAGAAAGAAATTTATAATTGATCATGGTAAATAATTCACTAATAATAAAGTGGAGAATGTGTTGAGAAATATAGTATAAGGGGCCAGGTTTCAGTGGTGAGGACTCATATATTAAATGGTTTCATTCAGAGAATAAATGGAATAATCAATAACATATCCCAAACAATGCTCATTGAGAAGGATCTATGATGAGATATTGGAAGGAAGTAGTGTGTCCATCAGTTTATATCTCCATCATGGATTTTTTATGTCTAAATGAAAATAGCATACCCTACCAGATTTTTTAGGAATAAGACTACACTAGAGTGCATTCAATTTTTGAGATTTAAAACATTTATTATCAAAAATGAAAAGGGTAAAGAGATTTAATATTAGGGGTATGAATAATTTTCCCATGTATATTCATCCAAAATGAAGGAGTAAATATTTGTTAGATTAATGACTATGAAAACTTTTGTAAATCCAGTAAATAATGGTTTTGGAAAATGAGTTGATTTCATAGACCAGTGTGCAGTTTTCACAATGAAATGGTGATAAAATATCATAAGTGAGTATTGATTAAGAGAGAAGCCTTGGTAAATACAAAAAACTACACTTTTAATGGTGTTATTAATAGGATTTATCAGTGATTAAAAAGCTCTTAATATCAAAGAGATATTAAAATCCAACCTTTATCAGCACTACAAAAAAGTTGTGATAAAGAGATCCTTTATCATCCATTTTCATTAGTGCTTATAATGTCTCCATTTATGAGTACTTTTATTTATAAATGATAAAGACCCCATTTATCACCACTTTTTTAGTAATGAAAATTGGGGGCATTATCGATTTTTTTCCTAACCATGATAAAAATTGAAAAAAAAAACCCCGTTCTCAGGACTTGAGGCCCCCTTTATAAGTGCTCCAATTAACAGCCCTACACCCACCCCCTTCCATAGCACTTATTTCCCCCATTCCTTATCAATATATAGTATCTCACCCACCAACATGTGCCTAGATTTGATCCCATGACCTCCATATTCGAAGAAAATTTCTTTACCACTTCCCTGTATGGTTTTATTGTATTTTATGATATCTATATTTATATATATCTATATATTTACCAACATTTTTATTATTAATATATATATATATAAATACATCTATAAAATATATTTTTGTGTGAGTGTGCATATAGGAATGATGTATATATATATATACTCAATAATATTTAAATATATTATATATTAGTATTCATTTAAATAAATTAGAATATAAATACAAATATATATCAATTTATCAATACACACGCATATAAATATATAAAAATTACATGTATATGTGTATATATATATATCATATATATACACTATAAATTCATTTATATACTATATTTAATGATAGTGATATATTTATATAAAAATATATTTATGTATGATGTATACAGACAATATTGATGCACAAACACACATACACACAAGCACACATATTTACACACACAAGTACACATTTATATTTCTCACATGTACACACAAATATTTATATATATATATATATATTATAATATAAACATAAATATATTTTTTTTATTGACACACAAATTTTTATAAATACATAATAATTGTATAGGAATATATATAAATATTAATTCATTTTTAAAAGTAATTTAATGGATAATTATTTTTTAAAATGAAATAAGTAATAAATATTTATTTATATATGGTTTATATATTTACAAATAAATTTTTACGTAAATATATATTTATATATGTGGACTTATTATATATATATATATATTATAATATGTATATATTTAACTATAAATGAAATTATAATCTGAAAAATGATAAAATTTAAAAAAATTATCAATCTGAATGTATGTCATATGAATAAATTCACCATCCAGTGAAAAAGGACAAGAATACACTCTTAAAAGAAGATGAAATACTATATAACATTAAAAAAATATGGTATCCCAACTCATAACTCAGTTTGGGGGAACTTATGGGACTTTTTACCATGAAAAAATATTGACCAAATTCTCAGGTCAACACATCACAGATCTCATCATAGGCTTCAATTTTATATGTGGTAGAGCCTGAATGTACACTCGGATCAAAATTTATAGTTGTTTAAATTAAAAAAAATTTAATTTATCTTACATCGTTTACTAATTTATTTAATATTTATGTCATCCAATTTTTATTAAATGACAATTTCATGATAATAAAGAGAAAATTATTAATGAATACTATTTTTTAAGTATTTTATAATCCATTTTAATTAAATATATTATATATTCAGTGAAAATGTGTATTTAGCCATATATAAATCCTATTTTAAAAAAATATATATTATATTTATATCACTATAAATATATTTATATGGTAATATATTATTTTTAATGAAATATAATTTTTCTATAAAATATTCCCCTTATCAATGCTGGAAAAAAAGATGATAAAGGGGGTCATGATCAACGCTAGTAAAAATGCATGGATAAAGGCCCCCCTCTATCGGTTCTATTTTACTAGAACAGATATAGTGTCCCATTTATCAGTTCTTTTTTATTAGCACTGATAAAGTTCCCCCCTTTATCATTACTTATTTATTAGCACTAATAAAGGCCCCCCTTTATTTGTGATTTTGATAACACTAATAAATAGGCCATTCATCAGTGTTTTTAGCTAGTACTGATAAACCATAGCTCTAGATAAACAAAATTTTATTGTAGTAGGGGGTTTACCTATAGTTGTAATGAACTCGTGAGAAGATACTAATGATAAAAAAAATAGTATGATCAACAACTATAATGGAGGTAAGAATAAAGGATGAATCAAGTGGAGGAAATATTTTTGGTGATTGGAAAACTCTGTTCAAAACTCAAATGTTAAAGAATGTTACAACCCAGGATATTATCAATAGAATTTACCTTTTAAAAATATAATTGCGTTATATTTACTAATATAATATTATATAATGCGTGTGTATCACATGATGAAACCAAAAACATTTGATTATATTAATTTTAACATTAATCATTGACAACTAATATTACCATATGAATTGAAATTATTATAATGGTACATCAAACTGAAAATAAGTGATTAATAGTTTGAAAAACTGGATATGCATGATCCCCCGGAATAATTGCACACATGAAAAACACTATAGAAATAAAGTATAATATAAATAATGTAAAATAAATTTTGAAAATTAAAATATATAAAAAATTGAGATAAAATTTAATTGAATGAATAATCAATGAAATCGGATATATATATATATAACATAATGAACCCATGTAACCATTAAAAATCTGACTTTTGGAATAGTAATCTGACTGGTGAATAGTAACATGATAGTTGGAATAGTAATACGGTCTTTATGAATAGTACAATGACCATTAGAACAGTATCCTCAATAATTTAAGTGTATAAGTATATTTAAGTATTTAATAAAATGAAAATATGACATATTTATATCACGATAAAAGTGGATAAATTCTTTAAAAATTATAAAATAAGTGTTTGTATTTTTGTAAATCATATATGTTTTATTAATATTATTATATTAATATAATGATTTCAAAAAATAATATTTTCATACAATTCATTTATAAATTAATATTAAATATTATTATAATGATAATATAATTTTCTTAGAGCATAAGTAGATTTGTAAAGGGTTGGAAAATTGATCGTAGTATTAAAACTATTATTTTTTAAAAAATTAGGATTTTATTTTAAAATTTAAATTTTCATATATAGAAAATTATATTGATAAAATGAATTTCATTTTTTCAATATACACAATGTAAAATTGTTATGGTGAAATTTGGTATTTTTCTAAAAAAGTTTTTTTTTGTGAATCGTTAAATATGGTAAATTAAAGTATTTATCAATATAACATAAACATAAGAATTTTTGAGTCATTGATGTTGTAAGAACATATTCATTAGAACTATCATAAACCATATACTTTATATGGTCACAATAATCAATACTATTTGTAATTGTGAACCAAAATAAAAAACTAATGAAAATAAAATTCAAAAACACTTATCTCCTCTCATTATATATACCACCCCTACTACCCCTTCTCCTCACACCTTATAAAAATTTAATATTTAAAAATTTCTACAAAAAAACCTAAAAATACACTCCCCCACATCTTAGTTCTTCTAGTCTCACAAAAAAACCAATTTTAAATTCCTTAATAAGTATTTTAAGGAGGTCTAACATAAGTTGAAATATTTCCACTTTACCTCTATTGAATTCTTTCATTATTTTACCTTACTCTCACCTCACTTATCCACAATGAATTAATTATTATACTATCTTATATATACTATAATATCATTATCCGAAGGTAATATCTACCATCCATCCACTTCTTATCTCCTCTTCATCTAAGAATGAAAACATTGTCAATATTATGTTAGTTAATCACCTTCATGGATAAAGAGTTTTAAATTTTCTTTAAAATCATCAAGGATGGTCATAAAATATTATTATGGTAAAATAATAAAATTATAATAATTGTATTAAAACTTATTTCATTTTATATAATTAATATATATTCATAATATTAAATAAAATGAAACTAGTCTATGATGGTCGGTAAAATCACCAAAATAAACTTACAATATAACACAAACATTTTTATTAAATGGATCATACATATGCTGAAAAACAAAAATAAATTTGGGACCATTTCAGTTTCTAGATTTATATTAATACCATTTCATTTAACTTATGTATTTGTAGTCCCATTTGAAAAAACATCAAAAATTACCAATAAGTGATCCGACCATGAAATGATCAAAAAAATGAAGTCAGAAAAACAGAATTGAACATTCTACCTCATAAAAATGGTCATAAATAAAAATAATAAAATAAATTAAAATAAAATATAGAGATAAAATGTTTTAAATTTTTTAATTAATGAATCTTATTTGGTTATTCTGGAAATTAATGTTAAGTGCATAATGATTCTGGAATATAAGGTAACAGATCTCTCCGAACCTCTATGTTTTCTTTCGATTGCACATTAAATATCTTTACCTAATTTTATCTCCTCAATAACATTATATAAGTAATTTATATTTTTTATTTATTTCCCACACATATATAATAACTTTATTTAACATTTCCTTATTTGTGATATAAATGCTTTAAAGGATCTTTTTTCAACTCTTCTCGAAAAGAAAACCCGATTTAACGGAACTTCTCTATTTTTTACTCTCTTTCAAGTATCATTACTTGAAATGTTTCAAAGAAACCATTTTATATAAAATAACCTATTTTATAATGGAAAAATATTTTATCTTATTTATATATTTATGGAAATAATTATTATTTTACTAACTTTAAAACTCTTTTTTCTATTCCCAAAAACAGAAATTAAGATGGAAATTTACAAAATTACGTGACTACTATTTTTCATGTATATACTTCAGTTATACATGATTTATCCTGTTGTTTTATTATTTTCCCTTTTTTAATGTCCAATAATTATTTGACCTCTTATTTCATAGAAACCATTGTAAGATCCCGGTTTTTGGAAGGGTATGTTTTCATTATGTTTTGGTTGAATCCCTGGTTCCGGGTTTCAAGGGATATCTTCTGAAAGTATGAGAGGCCTTGGGAGTGTTTCAGTGGCTCGGGGCATGGAAGAAAGGAAAGATGGGAAAGGTGGGCCAGGGCACACGGCCAGGGAAAACCGTACGGCCTGCCCAAGTAAACTGTGCAACCCTTCTCCTCCGAGTAGTATCATGCGCACAGTTTATCAAATTGTGCGGCTAAACTGTATAACCTCTTAAAATTGGGAAAAATTACAAGTTTTCCACTCCGTTCTTTTAAACCCCAACTCGGGATTTTCCTCCGTTCATCCCCTCCCAACCCTAGTGATGAACTTGGCCAACCCAAGCTTCCCAAGGGTGGTTCGCCTTCGATTCTTGGCTGTTTAGAGAGTCGTTGGTTACGGATCAAAGATCTGGGTAAGGCTAATCCCATACTTTCTTATCCTTTCGGTTTTGGGTTTGTATCTTCTCTCCCTCTGGTTTTGAAGCTCTAAAACCTTATCTTTTGGGTGAGTTCTAGGTTGAAGCTCCAAAGGCTAGTCGGATTGAGGTCTAAGGACTCGATTGAGGGTGTGTTCAACCACGGTTTCGAGGTAGGTAGTCTACAAGTTATATCCCATAGTTATTTGGGTATTTGTGCATGTTTAGTTTTGTTCTTGTTTTCCCTTGGTTAAGTTTTGAATAACCTTGGCGTGGTTGGTAATATTGGTGTTTAATATGGTAAATGGAAAATCTCATGATCCCCAAGGGATGTGTTGGGAATGACTTGACCTAATTGGGTCCATCCATGGGATGTGCTAGCTTTTCCCAAACTTTAAGAATATGATTGAACAAGTGAACTTGTGTAATATAGGGTAACGAACTTGATGAATATGTTGGAATGTTTGGTTGATCATGGAATAGAAGTTAGGTGATGCACCTAGACTAGGTAATAACCTGAGGGTTATATAGAATGGGTTGAATGTTTGATTCATGGGAATGATGAATGGGTTAAATGGGTTAATGTGTTAACTGAATAAATAACATAATGTGATGGATTATGGGATTAGTGTTGAAAGCTTAGTGAGATAAGAATAACACATGGGACTTGGTTGAATGGTTAAATGATGTGACATGGTAAGGTGTTAATGGGTTAAGGCATAATGTGAATTCACGTGTGGTTTGTTGTGAAGGGAGTTTGCCTAAGGGGAAATGGTATGGAGGGTTGATGGTTACTTATATATAAGCATGTGCACATGGCATGGTAGTGTGGGGTATGACTTGAGGATCTACGCCCAGGGGTCGAGTAAAGATTGATGCTCTAAACTCCACCCTAAATGCTTGGGTTAGGAATGAGGAATGAGGATCTATTCTCCTAACAGTTGCATCCACCCAGACTAAGGCTTCAAGGTAAGGATATGATTATCATAAGGGGGTTAGTCCTTGTGAGATAGGATAACGATGTGTTTACCCTCCTGCTTGTGATTTTCGGCCTTAAACCCATGTAACATATTGTATGTGATTAACCCTTGGAAATGTGATGTATTAGTAAGTGATAAAAATTGGTGTGTAATTAATGGTAATGGAAGTGATAATGGCTTTGGATCTGAACTTGTTAATGGAACCTCAAGTAATTACTTGGTAATTATCATTCATATTCCTTCTGCATGCACTACTTGTTTATACTGAATATTTTGTAGATATCGTTGGTGGTGGCCTACTGAGTTGTACTCACACCCTGCTTGGGCCGTCTTTGGGTACCCGAGCAGACTTCATGTTTTCACATCAGGAGAAGGGCAAGGGTCCTTGCTAGATAATGAGTGGACATGGGTAGTACTTGGTAGAGGATTCGGACTTGGATTCGGGACCATTTTGGGGATTTTGGATGTTGTCTTTATTTCGGGTTTTGTTCACTCTTGCACTTGTAGTACGACATGGCATGTTTATTATTGGAAATGGTTGTTATACATGTTCCTTGTTTATTGGTTATTTTTTCCGCTATTTGGTTTATTTCTCTTATGGATTACTCTGATAAAAAGGGGGTATAGTCTCCCCACTTGACTCTATAGACCCCTGCTGCTAGTCGGCAGCCTTCGGCGTATGGGGAGGCACGCTTAAGGTCATGTAACCACCCGGCACGGAGAACCGGTTTAGTGGATTTCGGGTTGGGGATGTTACAAGGTGGTATAAGTGGAGGTCTTTGTTCTCCTTATCTAAGGTCTTGTTATTTGGGATAGTTTTCCAAGGGTTAAGATGTGTCGGGCCTTGGTAATGAGCTGGTGCATGGGAGTATCTAACCCAGGTATGAGAGAAAACCCAAGTCATCATGGGTGGGAAATGTTTTTCTTGGTTGTGTTTTGCTATAATTGATGATATTTCACTGTTGGGTGATGCACATGTGGTTTGATGTGACTATTTTATGATATTTGTCTCATGGCCTTAACGACATGAGTATTTTCATTCATGCATCATTATAGGCACCTAAAGAGATAGGTGTCATGCATCATGTTAGGCACACACACAGTATGGGTGTGTGAGTTAAGAAGGTAGGGTGCATCATGCATTTCAGGAAACCAATAAATAATGAGAAGAATGAAATAAAACAATTGGGTAAATGATATTTAATGAAACATAAGGGTTTGAAACGAAGTAGAAAATTATTTTTAAAACGTTGTGTGAGTTCGGTGGTAGTGCATGGTTGTTTACTCCATGTGGACCATGGCCCGCGGTAGGGATAGTTAGGGCGTTTAATTTGAGGTGATAATGTTGTTACATTAGCATATGAAAATGGGTTGTTGTATCTAGTAAAAATATTTTTGAGGAAGTCGTGAAATTTTTATGTTATGCGTACTAAATCTCATGTTTGGAAATGTAGATAGATGCCACCACGACGTCGATTTTCAGTTGGGAAATGTGAGGATGCTGCTGAGAACACTCCTCTAGTAGAAGAGCATGAAAATGTGGTGATCAATGAAGGTAGAGAAGACATGTTCCGAGAGAACACGGCCCACCATATTCAGATGATTGATCGGGACCCAGGGCTGGTTGCACCGAGTATGTTTGTGCCTGACTCAGGGATCGCCATCGGTGATGGACTATGCTAGTCACTTCACTGATTTGTGACGCTTTATCCTAGTGTTAGCCAGGGATGAGGCAGTGATAGCAAGGTGTTTACAGGATGGGTTGAGACTTGAGATCAGTTCTAAAGTGAATATCATCCTCTTGAAGAAGTTTACAGAGTTGATGGATCAGGCACACATCTCTGAAGGGACGCTGAGTAGAGATTTGGGTGGTGGGCTTGTCATGCCAGCTGTGAAGACAAGTGGTGCATCCTCTGAAGGTCGAAAGCATCGTTTAAAAAGTTTCCAGTAAGGAATTCAGAAGAGGGGGTTATCCTCTCAAAGTGGGAACTAAGTGTTTTGTTATCAGTGCGGTAGGTCGGGGCATATGTGTGGTCAGTTTCCTCAACCTCCAGTTGAGTGTTGTTCGTGCGGTAGAATGGGTCATGTGCAGAGGTTCTGTAGGAACCCTCGGTAGACGGGTGAGCATAATGAGGAAAAGAAGATACCGGATACGGGAAGGGGATCAGTTTCCCTGTAGTAGGAAGGTAGTTGGAGCTCCACGGGCCGTACTGGCAGGGGCGGTGGATGTGGAACTCCAGAAAAAGATCGTTCATGCCAGCAGGGCAGGGTAGCGTAGGGTGTTCAGGCTGGATCATAGGGTAGAGGGGAAAGTTAGATTCAAGAAGTTCAGTTTGCGCCTGGTGATGGTGAGGTCGGACCGTCAACTGGTCTAGGTAAGATCCTTGTAGCCTCTACATTTTCTAGTGCATTGTTTGACATGGTTCCACACACTCTTTTGTTTCTGCTCAACATGGATTAGTTCTGGGTTTACCTATGGAGGTAGTGTGTGGATTTGTTTCAATTGAAACCCCATTGGGAGTGCTGGTTAAGGATATTAAGAAGTGCAAGGGATGTGCCTTAGAAGTTGGTGGATATCATTTTTTGTGGGACTTGTTCATTCTTGAGATGTTAGTTTTTGACATAATCATGGGAATGGATTGGTTGGTGTTGTATCAGGCGCATATAGACTGTTATTGTCGCAGAGTATCATTCAGGTCGCTTGAGGGTGACATTTATGTCCACCATGGTGGATGAGATATTTGAGCAGAGCGTGTGGGACCATTTTGTCAACAGATGAATGGACTCGCGGCTCAAGTGGCATGTCTCATGCTTGATAATTATGAGGGAGGGAAACAATATAATTTTCCTCCTATGTTGGATCGGTTTCAAGAGGTGTTTCTTGAGAATTTATTGGGGTTACCCCTCGAGAGGGATGTTGAGTTCATGATCGAGTTGCTGCCGGGAGCGGAGCCAGTTTCTATTCCTTCATACCGAATGGCACTGGCAGAACTCCAAGAACTGAAGGTTCAGCTTGAGGAGTTGGAGCATAAGGGGTTTATCCATACTAGTACATCTCCTTGGGGATCTCTCGTGCTATTCGAAAAGAAGTTTGACGGGTCATTGAGGCTATGTGTTGACTATTGGAAGTTGAATCAGATGACCATGAAAAATTGGTACCCTCTTCCTAGAATTGATGACCTGTTAGATCAGTTGAGGGGTGCATCGGTGTTTTCTAAGATTGATCTAAGGTCGGGTTATCACTAGTTGAGGGTGAGGTCTTTTGACGTATCGCGGACAGCTTTCCGGAGTCAGTACGGGTTATTTGAGTTTGTGGTAATTCCTTTCGGGTTAACTAATGCACCGACAGTGTTTATGGATTTGATGAACCGAATCTTTCATCCCAATCTATATCGGTTTGTGGTTTTCTTTGTTGAAGATATCTTAGTGTACTCAAAAACGCATGGCGATCATGCCCAACATCTTCATATCATATTGGGTACACTAATAAATCATCGGTTATACACCAAGCTATCAAAGTGTCAATTCTGGATAAGTGAGGTTCATTTTCTGGGTGACATCATCTCAGAGGTACGTGTGATAGTGGATCCAGAGAAAGTGCAGGCAGTTGTATCCTGGGAGTAGCCCAAGAGTGTTTCTGATGTTCAATGTTTTCTGGGTTTGTCCGGGTATTATCGAAGGTTCATTCAGGATTTCTCTCACTTGGCAGCACCACTCTTGGGTTTGACCAAGAAAGGAATCAGGTTCGAGTGGTCTGAGTCTTGTGAGAATTCCTTCCAAGAGTTAAAGATGCAGTTGATGGCCGCACCTATATTGATCTTACCGGAGCAAGGTAAGAAGAACATCATGATTTTTGATGCCTCCAGAGTTGGACTTGGGGCTGTGTTGATGTAGGATGAGCTGGTTGTGGCTTATGGGTCAAGGAAGTTAAGACCCCATGAGCGGAACTATCCCACCCATGACCTTGAGTTGGCTTTAGTGGTGTATGCCTTGAATTGTTGGAGGCACTATAAATTGGGAGAACGGTTTACTGTGTTTACCGATCATAAGATTTTAAAGTACATATTCTCACAACTGGATATGAATCTTCAGCAGCAAAGATGTGTTGAATATCTCCAGTGTTTTGACTTTGAGTTGGTGTACATGCCGGGAAAGTGAAACCGTGTTGCTAATGCTCTGAGTAGGAAGGTTCAGAATCAGGTGGTTCAAAAGTCTAGCACCGAGTGGAAGGTGATGGATTTTCTTGCAGAGATGCACCTGGAGGTGCAAGAGGAGAGTGGTCATGTCACTCTTGCTTCCATAACGATGGAGTCGACGCTTTTGAGTCGACTTAAAAAAGGTCAGCTAGATGATATTAAGTGTTTGATCATGAAGGAAAATCATAAAGGTGGGGATCT
Source organism: Viscum album (assembly GCA_963277665.1). Lineage (NCBI taxonomy): Eukaryota > Viridiplantae > Streptophyta > Magnoliopsida > Santalales > Viscaceae > Viscum > Viscum album. Next base: position 1,722,075,261 of record OY728130.1, read on the forward strand.
ACCTTCTGGTTGGTGCGTCGACACAGAAGGTGTTGTTCGAGTTTGGGATCATGTGGTTGTGCCAATGTGTGTGCGGGAAGAGTTGATGCGTGAGTTCCATGCATCAAAGTGGGAAGTGCATCCTAGTTTGACCAAGATGTACTGTGATCTCCAAAGGATCTTTTGGTGGCTTGGAATGAAGAAAAAAGTTGTGGGCATTATGGCATGGTGCCTTACCTATCAGTAGGTGAAGGCCGAGCATCAACGCCCAAGTGGTTTGTTGCATCCATTTCCCATTCCGGAATGGAAGTGGGATGATGTAACAATGGATTTTGTCATGGGTCTTCTGAGGACGCCGTGGAAGAATGATGCAATATGGGTGGTTTTGGATTGGTTAATGAAAGTGACTCATTTATTACTGATTCAAGAGACCTTTACAGTCAACCAGTTGGTTGAGATGTATGTTCGGGAGATAGGGTGGTTGCATGGTGTTTAGTGTACCATAGTTTCGGACCTAGATCCGCATTTCACATCACGTTTCTAGAAAGGATTGCAGAAGGCACTTGGTATGCTGGTGTTTTTGAGTACGGATTTCCACTCGAAAATGGATGGGTAGTTGGAGTATACGATCCAAGTGTTGGAAGACATGTTAAGAGCTTGTGTATTGGACTTTCGTGTTTCATGGAAGAGGCACCTATCGTTAGTTGAGTTTTCCTACAACAATAGTTTTCAGGCTATGATTCAGATGGTACTGTTTGAGGCACTCTACAGGAGGCCATATAGATCTCTGTTGTGTTGGCTAGAGGCCAGTGAATCTGAGTTGTTGGGTCCAACTCTCGTGCAGGAGACTTTAGAGAGAGTTAAGTTGATCAAGAAGTAGATTTCTACGGCTTAGAGGAGGCAGATGTCGTATGCAGATCGGAGGCGTAGACCTCTTGAGTTTATGGTGGGTGATAAAGTGTTCCTTCAGGTGTCTCCAAGGTCGGGTCACCATTGGATTTGAAAGGAGGGTAAGTTGGCGCCCAGGTATGTGGTACCTTTTGAGATTGTGGGGAGGATCGGACCAGTGGCTTGCCGATTGAATCTTCCATAGCTGTATGATGGGATGCATGACGTGTTTCATGTGTCGCAGCTTCGACAGTATCATCCTGGCCCATCTCATGTGGTTGATGTTGAGGATGTAGAGCTTGAGGATGATGCGTCCTTTGAGGAGCATCATGTTCGTGTGGTGGATCATAGTGAAAAGATATTGCGGGGAAAGGTTGTGCCATTAGTGCAAGTACTATGGAAGCATGGGAAAGTTCATGAAGAAACTTGGGATCAGGAATCAGATATGCGGGATTTGTGGCCCAAACCCTTCTCTTTGGTGGAGCAATGAGGCTTGAGAAATCGTCTTGAGGACGAGCCATTATAAAGTGGGGAGGTTGTAAGATCCCGGTTTTTGGGAGGGTATGTTTTCATTATGTTTTGGTTGAATACCTTATTTCAGGATTCAAGGGATGTCTTCTGAAAGTATGAGAGGCCTTGGGAGTGTTTCAGGGGCTCACGGCACGGAAGAAAGGAAAGCTGGGAAACACAGGCCAGAGCGCACGGCCTGCACATGGCAAGGGAAAACCATGCGGCCTGTCAAGGTAAACTATGCAACCCTTCTTCTCCTCGAAGTAGCATGCGCATGGTTTGCGCAAGGTTTATCAAACTGTACGGCTAAACCCTGCGGCCTCTTAAATTTTGGAAAAATTACAAGTTTTCCACTTCGGGATTTTAAACCCCAACTCGGGATTTTCCTCCATTCGTCCCCTCTCAACCCTGGTGACGAACTTTGCCAACCCAAGCTTCCCAAAGGTGGTTCTCCTTCGATTCATGGCCGTTTAGAGCTCCGTTGGTTGCGGATCGAAGATCCGGGAAAGGCTAATCACATCCTTGCTTCTCCATTTGGTTTAGGGTTTGTATCTTCTCTCCCTTTTGTCCTGAAGCTCTAAAACCCTATATTTTGGGTGAGTTCTAGGTTGAAGCACTAATGGCTAGTCGGATTGAGGTCTAAGGACTCGATTGAGGGTGTATTAAACCGCGGTTTTGAGGTAGGTGATCTACATGTGATATCCCATATTTATTTGGATATTTGTGCATGTTTAGTTGTGTTATTGCTTTCCCTTGGTTAGGTTTTGAATAACCTTGGAATGGTTGGTAATATTGGTGTTTAAAATGGTAAATGGAAACTCTCACAATCCCCATGGGTTGCGTTGGGAATGATTTGACCTAATTGGGGCCATCCATGGGATGTGCCGGCTTTTCCCAGTCTTAGGGAATGTGATTGAACAACTAACCTTGTGTAATAACAGGTAGAGACCTTGATGAATATGTTGGCGTGTTTGGTTGAACTTGGAATAGAAGTTAGGTGATGCACCTAGACTAGGTAATAACCTAAGGGTTATATAGAATGGGTTGAATGGTTGATTCATGGGAATGATGAACAGGTTAAATGGGTTAATGTGTAAACTGAATAAATACTATAATGTGATGGATTATGGGTTTAGTGTTGAATGCATAGTGATATAATCATAACAAATGAAAATTGGGTGAATGGATAAATGGTGTGAAATGATAAGGTGTTAATGGGTTAAGGAATAATGTGAATTCTCGTGTGGTTTTTTGTGAATAGTGTTTTCCTAAGGGAAATGGTATGGCGGGTTGATTATTACTTATATATAAGCATGTTCACATGGCTTGGTAGTGTGGGGTATGATTTGAGGATCTACACCCACGGGTCAAGTAAAGACTGATTCTCTAAACTCCACCCTAAATGCACGGGTTAGGATTGAGGACTGAGGATCTATTATCCTAACGGTTTCATCCACCCAGACTGAGGCTTCGAGGTGAGGATAAGATTATCAGGCGGGGGTTAGTACTGGTGAGATAGTATAACGATGTGTTTACCCTCTTTCTTATTATTGTCAGCCTTAAACCCTTGTAACATAATGTATGTGATTAACCCATGGAAATGTGATGAATTGGTAAGTGATGATAATTGGTGTGTAATGAATTGTAATGGAAGTGGAAATGGCTTTGGCCCAGGACTTGTTAATGGAACCTCAAGTAATTACTTAGTAATCATAATTCATATTCCTTTTTCATGCACTACTTTTTTATACTGGATATTTTGTAGACACCGTTGGTGGTGGCCTACTGAGTTTTACTCACACCCTACTCAGGCCGTCGTTGGGTACCCAAGCAGACTTCATGTTTGAAGGTCAGGAGAAGTTCAAGGTTCCTTGCTAGATAGTGAGTGGACATGAGTAGCACTTGGTGGAGGATCCAGACTTAGAATCGGGGCCATTTTTGGGATTTTGGTCGCTGTCTTTATTTCGGGTTTTGTTCACTCTTGCACTTGTAGTATGACATAGAATGTTTATTATTGGAAATGGTTGTTATACATGTTCTTGGTTTATTGGTTATTGATTCCGCTATTTGGTTTATTTCTGTTGTGGCTTACTCTGATAAAAAGGGGGTATAGTCTCCCCATTTGACTCCATAGACCCCTAATGCTAGTCGGCAGCCTTTGGTGTACAGGGAGGCGTGCTTAAGGTCATGTAACCACCCGGCTCGGAGCACTGGTTTAGTGGTTTCTGGGATGGGGACGTTACAACCATCATGATACACCTTTTGGTTATGCGTTATGACAATATTATGAAACTAATTTCTTTCAATGGGTAATAGTTATTTTTATGACTAATGTTTGATTTATTTATGAGGAACCCGTATTCTTGTGCATTTTATTATGGGTTTTCCCATATATAACTCTAATTTCATGGTTAATGTTATAGTATCATTATGGGATCTGTATGGGATTATGGGCTGAATCTAATCCATTATGGGACTCTGTCTACCATGTGATGTTGTCTTAGCGTTTATCCTTGACTTATACTTATGTCATGTTTTATGTTGTTGTAACATTACTATATTTCCATGAACATATGATTACATGTTTTTTATGTTATACCATCATATTATTATTCATTTTCCATGAATTTAATGATATCATCTATTGCCTTAATGAATAATATTTTAGGGTTTATTTCCATATGTATTCCCTTACTGAGCTTTTTTTCTCACCCATTTTTTATATGTATTCCCTTAGTTATCCTATGTAGTTTTAAGAGATCAAATATAGTTACGATGTCATTCTATATATTAAAATAAATATTTTATAATCCATTTTCTTGTTTTCTATTTAATTTACCCAGTCTTCTAAAGACATTCTGCTTTTTGATCATTGGTTTTCATTTTAATAGATATTTATATTAAAAATCATGTTATAATATGTGAAAAAAATTTGGGTTGATATAGTTAGTATCATAAAAAAGGTATATTTATTTATAGATATTATTAATAAAAATCATTCATGAGAACCTAGAGGATTAGTCTAAGTATATGAAAATTTACCATGGATAACCAAGATTGAAACTCTGGGACTCGTGAGTAAGGTTATACTTTTAATTTATAATTTATTACTTTTATATTCACATCTACATTTTTATAAGCTCATTATCTAAGTATTAATACACATAATTTTATTTTATTTTATTTTTAGACAATGGTGGTAAAAAATATTACTTGTTCCAAAAACCAATGTGATTTAAAATGTGATGTTTTTTCTATTGATATATCTAACCGGATTCAAGTGGGAGCAGAGAACTTCGTGACAGTACTATCTCAACCCGATCATGTGATGAATAATAAATTGAATTTTTTTGAACACCCTCTAACTAAAAAGATAAAATTATGGTTGAATTTTTTATGTGATAAATCCCTCCTGCCTTTATAGGATCTTCTAGTCCTATCTATATGGAACAATGGATTAACACAATTGAGAATATTTTCATCATAATAAAATTCTTATAAGAATATAAAGTCATCTTTATGGATAATAATTTTGATGGGGAATATAATTAGTGGAGGAAATTGATCAACAAAATTACGTCAATATATTAAATTGATTCAATGGACTATAAAAGATTCATGAAAATATTTATCAATAAATATTTTCCATAAAATATCCATCTTGAAATAGAGAGGGAATTCCTCAGAATGATTAAAAAGGAAGTTGAGTATATTGGGAAATGTGTGCAAAACATCACAATAATTTCATGGTACACCTTTAACTTATTCATCGATATTGAATATCGTGTGGACCATTTATTTAGTGGATTAAAATTGAGTTAGTAAAAGGAATTGGTGACTGATGACTTTTATAGTAATAAAGATATTATATATTGTACCCTCAACGTTGATATAAAGATTTGAGACTCTCATTAGTATGATGGGACTAGAAATAAAAATAATATTATGGACTTTTATTTGGACAGATCAGTGGGTAAATCCCATGGAGGAAATAAAAACCAACATACCGCGTGTAAAGGATTAAAAAAACATTGCTGAAATTGTCTGAAGGGAACCGGGAGATTCTTAAATTGTGTAAGGTAAGGGCATCTTACTGATCATTTTCAATGAGAGATGAATAATACCAAAAATATTTTTGATTAAAAGAATATATATATCAACACCCATCTTGTAGTCTAGTTTTTCATCATCAAGGAACATAGAAATTATGAAAACAAATTCCTCAAGCTAAGGGTTGTTAGATCTAATCAATGACAACAACCTCCAAGGTATAGAGAGAAAGGAAAGGAATACACTATCATGATTGTTGAGGTGGATCCCAAAAATGATGTGTTCGAAGTACAATTTTTAGTGTTTTGAGAATATAAAATATACTAATTGATTTTGGTACTATTAATTTATTCATATTATGCAATAATAGTAGAACTATTCAAGAACAACCTTAGAAAATTAGTTTTGACCTATTTGTGAGAACAAAAAACATATAAATTAATAAATCCTATGTATATAACTCTTAACTCGCCAATTTTTTGTGGATTGAAACTCCAAAAAAATATTATCATAATTTGTTTAGTGGAATTTTATTTTATATTGGGAATGTAATTTCTATATTTATATAAAGTCAACACTAACTATTGGGAGATAGAGATCACTCTTCACATCCTGAGTCATCCTATAATTTTTTAAAAATTTAAGGATGAGGATGAATCGCATTTGGAATATTAATCTCAAGCATGGATATTATTTCTTTATGAGAAATGAAATCTAGCTAAAATTATTGAGACAATGGAGAGGATCGTTCTCAATGATTTTTATATTGTGAGGGACTGCACTAATGTATTCCACAAATAATTATTTGGTCTTCCACCTGATCTATAGGATGAGTTATCTATTTAAATTTTACTTGGATCTATATCTATATCAAATAATCCCTACATAAAGAATACTATTGAGTTGTAATAACTAAATAAATGGTTACAAGAAGATCTGCATAATGATTTTATACACCTGAGTGCTTTTCTGTGGGGTGTGTCGGTCTTCTTTTCAAAGAATATGGATATATCAATTCGCCTCCTCAATTATTATCATGAGCTCCAAAAAACATGATAAATAACATGTATTACCTACAACAGATAGAAAAATTTATTAATCAAATATATGGGGCCTAGTATTTCTCTAAAGTGAAACTTATTTTTGGATTTCACCAATTAATGTTGAAGACAGAAAATGTTCCCAATACTGTATTTTTAACAAGGTATGGACACTATGAGTTCATAGTGATTTAATTAAAACTCACTAATGCTATAGAAATATTTATGGACATAGTGAATAGAGTCCATTGATATTACCTAGACAAATTTTTGGAAGTATTTATATATGATATTCTAATATACTTCAAGAGTGAGGAGGACTGTTAGGATCATTTGAATACTGTGATAAATATTCTCTAAAATTGAAACTATATGAAAATTATAGTAAATTTGTGTTTTAGATATAGTAAGTATCATTATTGAATCAGGTTATCACCAATAAAGGGATGTATGTAATACCTTCTCAGAAAATGGAAATTGATAAGTTACCTGAGCTAGTATTTATAATGAAGATTCATAGTTTCCTTAGACTGGAAAGGTATTACCAATGATTTGTGAGAAACTTCTCAAAATTGTATAAACTATTAACCAAGTTAGATTATAAGGGAGTAAATTTGGTTCAGACCAGTCAGTGAAAATAGATCTTTAATTAGTTGACAATAGTATTTTCACTACACAAATACTTACACAACCCACAAGTGTGGAACTCTTCCTGGTATACAGCGATGCATTTTAACATAAATTAACATAACTATCTTATATAAGATGTATAGTTTTCATATATAATCATCTCATTGAAAATATGGAATAATTATCCTTATAGTGTAAAGTTTGAGATATATGTGTATCATAAAATCCTCAAATATATATTCACACATAATGAGATTAATATGCAGCAGTGAATATGGTTAGAGATAATCATGGATTATGACACCATAATCCACCACTGTCTTGGTAAAGTGAATCATGGGGTAGATGATCTATCTTGAAAGTATTTTGTAACTTAATAAATTATGATAATTGAGAAGGATTAAATATTGTTGTACTTTTAATGGATAGAAATGTGGATCCTTAATTATGTAACATCATCTTTTCATTCCCAAATGATTTCTCAACCATCCATTATGGAAATGATAAAAGATTATCGAAGAGATGATGTGGAAATTTAGATAAATGTAGAAGCTATAAAAATTGGTAAATCTATTGAGATCAAAATTTATGAGGAAGGAGTTGTATGATTTGGGCTATGACTATGTGTACCATCAAATCAATAGATAAATAAGGATCTTCTAAATAATTCACAAAGATCTAGCTTCTCCATCTACCTAGGGAGCATAATGATGTATCAACATCTATGAGAGATGTATTTGTGGGAATTAATTATGAAAATGATTAGGAAATATACAAAAATGTTCTTCATATGTATGCAAGTGAATATTGAAAGGAACATATTTAATGGGGATGATTCAACAATTACCCATGCCTACATGGAAATGGTAAAACATCTCTATGGACTTTGTCACTAGTCTTATAAATATATTCATAGGTAATAAAGTTATATCATTAGTGAAAGATAATCTTACAAATAATGATCAATTCATTTAAACTAAAGATGAACTATCACTCAATCAACTATCATGGATATGCATTTGAGACTTATTAAGGCTATATGAAATACCACTATCGATTGTATATGGTTTTGTCTTATATTTACCTCTTAGTTTTAGAAGATTCACTAACATTATATAAACTTTAATTTGAATTCTTTATGTCATATTTATTAAAACATATTTCCCATATTAATATACTATTTATAAACTTAAAGAGGTGTTGATAGATTTTTCATTTGACTTCAAATGAAAAAGGTACCAACATCTTCCTCGGGTTGAGTTGTATTACAATAATAATTTTCAATAAATCATAAAAATGGATCTATATGAATCCATTTATGATAAAATTGGAATAACACCTTCATTTTTTAATTATGTAGGTTAACGCAAGCTTATGGGTCCTGAAATGGTTTACGAAATTATAGAAAAGGTCAAAACCATTCTGCAGCACATTAGAGCTGCTCAAATTCTACAAAATATCTATAGTAAAAATAATCTATAAAACCTAGAGTTTGAGTTCAAAGATAAGTTATTCATTTATATGCTTCCATGGATTTGATTCATGAGTTTTGGGATGAAGGGAAATCTAATCCCCATGTACATCGGCCACTTTGAAATTATTGATCATGTTAGAGCTATGGCCTATTGACAATAACCACCACCAACCATATCTCAAGTACAAGATGTATTCCATGTATCCCTATTCAGAATTTTATACAACATTCCTCACATATAATAAATTTATAGGTTTTATAGTTGGAAAATTATATTTCATATGATGATAAGTGGGTGAATACCTCCGACCATAGATATAAAGTACATCGCAACAAGATAGATCTCCTAGTCAAAGTACTATGAAAAAATGATAAGTATAAGGGGTGGTATTGGAACTATTGGAAGAAATTAAGGACTAATACCCTAACCTATATCCACAATAGTATGCTAAAAATATTTACATGATGAAGTTTATTTAATGGGAAGAATTTGACAACCCATTATTATACCAATTGAATTTCCCATCTGAAAATATTATTTTGTTACATTTAGTGATATAATATTATATAATGAATGCATACCACATGATGATAGCAACAACATATTATTATAATAATATGGACATTAAATTTAGATACAAAATACTTCCAATAGAATTTAAAGTATAACAATGGGACAATAAATAGAAAATAATTCAATAAGATTAGTGAATTTTGGATCTTCTCAATCTCCCAGAATAATCACACTCACAAACAACACTGTTAAAATGAAACATAATATTTGTAATGAAATATCCATTTTGAAAATTAAAAAATATATATATAAGCTTGATATAAAATATAAGTTAATAAATAATAAATGACAAGAGAGGTATTTATATAAATTAGATAACTCATATGATCATTAGAAATCTATCTGTGGGAATAGTAATCTGGCCATTAAGATAATAACCTGACCGTCAGAATAGTAATCTTACCATTAAGAATGGTAACCTAACCATTGGAATAGTATCTTTTCCTATTTTATTGTAAAATAATATTTATGTATCTTATAAAATGAAAATATTGCATATTTATATTATAATAAAAGTAAATAAATGCTTTTAAAATTATAAAACAATTGTTCATATTTTTGTAAAACATGTATGATTTATTTGTTTTATTACAATAATAACAATGGTTTAAAAGAAAGTTTATTTTCATAAAATGGGATTATAGATTAATATTAATCTATATTATCATGACAATATTGTTTTATAAGGCCATAAGTTATTTTCTAAAGTGTATGAAAATTGAACATAATATTAAAATTGGAATTTTTTAAATAAATAGGGATTTTATTTAAATTTTAACTTTCAAATATTAATTAAATTATTTTCCAAAGAAATATTTCATTTTTCAAATCTCCATAACGAAATATGGTTATGGTGACATTTTATATTTTTCTAAAATAGTTGTTTTTTGTGAATATTGAAGTATAATGAATTATGATATTTAGAATTATAAGCTAAATACATTAATAGTTGGGTCATGGATGATGTAATCACTCATTGTATAGAAATAACATACACTAGAAACTATATATAATCACAATAATCAATTATATCAGTAATAGTGAGATAAAATAACAAACTAATGAATATAAAATCCAAAAAAACCCCTCTTTTCCCCTTATAAATACCACCCCTTCTCCTCACACATTCTAAGACTTGGATATTTTAAAATTTATTCCCAAATATCTTATATAAACTCTACCCCACATTCTAGTGTTTTTTTTCTCAACAAAAGACCGGCTCCAATTTCATTAGGGATTATTTCAAGGAGGATTCTTTTAAGTGGTAATATTCTAACTTTACCTCTTTTAAATTACTTTCTTATTCTAACATACCCTCGTATCCATCATCAAAAATTCATTAATGACCCTAGTATCATACATATAATATAATTTAATTATGATAATGTCACATATACCATCCGACCTCTTCTTTTTTCCTCTTATTCTAATAACAAAACGATTGTTTATATTATGTGAGTTAACCATCTCTATGGATAATGAGTTTTGTTTTCATTTACTACCTCCAAGGCTGGTCATAAAACTAATATTATGCTTACATTATATGATAAAAATTATATTAAATGTTATATCATGTTTTTTAATTAATATATAGACAAAAAATATTAAATAAAATGAAACTAGACTATGATTGTCGGTAAATATCCAAAATAAACAAACCGTATAAAGCAAGAATTTTTAATAAATGGATCATCCATATGACAGAACATGAAAAATACATATTGAAAAATTTAAATTTTTGGAATTAAAAGAATACCATTTTATTTAAATTATATAATTATATTCTGATTTGTTAAAAATAGTTAATTACCCATAAGTGATCTTGAAATGAAACTATGAGATATATTCTCTCAGAACAACGGTTTCATTTTTGTGACATCTTTGGTTTGTTCTCGATGATCGACGTTGATGGATGTTTGAACTCTATGATGGTGGTGATGTTTTTTTACATCTTGTCTAAATTTTTCCCTTTAATCTGATGGAGTATGTCTCTCGTTGGTGTTTATGATGGAAGGGGATAGTATTCCTACCGATAATCACAACGTTTTGTTTAGGTCATTCTTAGTTTAAACTCTTCTATGGCTTCCCTATTCTATAACTCCAAATACCTATCGGTCTGGTGTGGTGGTCCTTGTGTATTTTTTTGTATGTGATGTTAGAGTAGTAGTTGGCATTCTAGGGGGTGAGACCTTGTAGATGTAGCTTGTGTTCTTTTTGTTTTAGTGGCTCTTTTATTTCTTCCATGACATTGTTAACAATTCTAGTCTTCCCCGTTGATGTTCTACTGGTAGAGATCCATCATGGCCGGTGAGCTATAGTATTGGTTGGTAAATAAATGGTGTGTAATGGCCCATGGATTTAAAAATAAATTTAATATTGAATTCATGAAACACTGAGCCTCTAAAAAACAACACATTGTTATAACCAGGCCAATAAACATAATTTTTCTACTTTTGGGATTTGAATTTCGAAAATCTGACATACGTGGTTGTGTTCATGGTGATTTTTAGAATCTAATAGAAGAAACCTAATTTTTTGGTGAATAGTAACCTACCCTTATGAATATTAAATTACCCATATGAATATTAATGTACCCTTATGAATAGTAACATCACCCATAGACATATAAATTAAATTTAGTAACATTATAAATTAAATAGAACATTCTATAAATTCTTGATTCAATATTGGTAATTTTGTGAGTGATAAATATTTAATTATAGTTATAATTAATAAATGGATTTAAATTTCATTTTTATAAAATATTTTCTTAAATAAATATTCTTTTTCCAATGATTTTGGGATAATTTTATGATCTCATAGTTAATTTTTGAATCTATTTCAAAATTATTTTAAAATTTAAAATCTATATTTTTCAATTAAATAATAATTTTATTTAAAAATTAAATTTTAAATAATTAGAAAATTATTTTGAAAAAATGGAATTAATTTTTAGATTTTTCACATCAAAAAAATTATGGTGATTTTTTGGGATTTTTCTAAAATACTTCAATTTTAAGTGAATAGTAAAATATGATAATTTATGATAAATTATAAATAAATGGTTTATTGAGTTTTATGTGATGTATAGTTAATGTAAGACCATGTGTTTAGAACTCAAATGCACAAATTACTATTATTGTTCAATATAATCAATACTATATCTTGTCTTGAGCAAAATAATAAAAGATTGATTAGGATATTCATAAATTACTCTGCTCCTCCATTATAACCCCCCACCCCCCTTACTCCCTATTCTCTTCGCTCCTCTAAATCTTTTTGGATAGCCAAAATTATTCACAAATATCTCCCTAATATATTCCCATGCATCCATCATCCTTTGGTCTCATTAAAAGGCTAAATTATTACCCCTAAAGTGGCTCTCAATGAAGATTAATTCAATAGGTAAATTCCTATTTTCAATTATCTTACTTTTTTTTCAATTTCCATTGTTTTATTTTCTATCCCCAACTATCCTCAAAAAAATTTCATGAAAACCCTATTTTATTTGATTGAATTTAATTTTCTTATGACTATTTAATAAGTTGTTATCATATCCCCTTTACCCTTGTTTTATGCTAGTAGTAAAAAACACCTCTTGAGATGTGTTAATTTACCACATTCAAGGACGATTTTTTTTTCGATTTCTATTACCATATTCAATAATGGTCATGAAACCATTTTTATGGTTGAACCATACATTAATATATTTATTATTTCTCATCTATATTTATTCTATCTTTTTATACAAATTGTTCATGATTTATAAAGAAAAATGAGTTTATTGTGTTCAAAAACCACCAATTAACCCAAACAGTTATCATTAAATAATTTATATAATTAATATTATTCAATAAAAAAATCCAAGTGAAATCTACAACCATGTAACCTTATATATTTTCACTAATAACATATAACATCAATTCTATACAACCATCCTCATTTTACACGATTCTTCATTAATGTATATAAGTATACTGATCATGAAACAAACAGTGCCGAACAATGAAACTAGACCTATTAACCAATAAAAAGGTCGCGAATGAACTTAATAAGGTTATAATAAATAAATTTCATGGATATTTGGTTCTTGAATTATTAATTAGTGAACCTAAATTTCATTATTAAGGTCATTAATATCAAGTGAGGAACACCTTTGGACTTAAGGTAAGGGTTTCTTCATCTCACTTCCATTTTTGTGAGATATCTCGAATTCACTATCATTACATATGTATGGTGCATGTATACATTACATTGATGTTTCATATCATTAATCTATTTATTTGAATTATATTAAATGTATCATTTTATTAATATTAATTTTTTGTCATTTGATTCAATTGATTACCAAGTTGTAAGTATTTTTTACTAGAACCTCTATTTTCATTCACATTGCTCTAATTCTCTACTCACCTTAAATAAATTCTTATTTATTCTCGTTTACTCTTAATAAATTATGTTAGAATGTTTTATATATGTTTATGAATTATAATCCTTCTTTATTTTGTGGGTATTTACATGTTTTAAAATATTCTTTGGAAACATTATTCTGAAATGATAGCCCGATTCAAGGAACATCTCGAATTATTACCTATTTTGATGTTCCTTATATAATTTTTTTGACCTATACTTATCCTTAAAAAATAAAAAAAATTAACATGCAAACTATATTTTTGTTCATTTATAGTTTTATTAAAGAAAACATGCATTTTCAATTTAAAATCTCTTTAATGAATTCCTTAAATCATACTAATATGTTTTAATTCTGAAGATTCTTTAAAAACATTTTTTACATGATTTCACTTTATTGGTACATAATTTATCCCTCAAATGTAATCTAAATGTCCTTCCCTTTTCTTTTCTTGGATATAAATTTTTAAAACTATATTTATGACAAATACAAACGATTTTCCAAAAGAACTCTTCTTTATAAAGTAAAATACATTTTTTCAACTCACTTTATCTTTTATGATATACATACCTTGTTCGCCACTTATTCTTTGCATGTGGTGTATGTACTTCCCCTTGGTATATCATATCAGTAGTCTCTTTAGTCTCATGATATTCTACGGCATTATTATTTTAATGTTTCGAGGTCATATGGCACACTTTCAAATGTTTAAGAATTATTTCCTCATGAATTTATCTATGTTCTCATTTAAAAGTATATTTATTTTTTTCAACATCCTTTGATGAATCTTGTATTTCATATAGTTTTATATCTTATGATATCATCTGCAATATTTTGTTGAAGGTTTTTTTATTAGTTTTAATTTAGATTTTCTATCATTATACCATTCACCAATTTACTTCGAATTGTTAGTTTTTATATTTAATGTATGGGGAATGTTATTTAGAATTCATATTATAGTTTCAATATGATTGAATATATTGTTTATCTATATCCCCATTCATTAAAGTAATGATTTGGAAAAATTTAGTGTTAGGTTGGGTCTCTTATATCCCCTCGGTGCATCGGTAGGTTTCATGAGAAAAACTATGGTTTGGCATAAGGCCTTGAAATAATGGATATGTATGGTCTCGACATGAGGCCTTGGAGGTGTGGTTATGAAGTCTCACATTATTCATTCCCTCCATATGAAGATAGTAGCTGAAATTTCAAGTGGTTATTCGACTATTAGAATACCCTTTATTATTTAAGTATTTATTCATCTTTAATTCCTACCAAAGTATGTAGTTAAGTTTTAATGGCATGTGTTTTTAGTTATTCATCATGACTAATGTTTATGTTTATGATACCTTCTGTTATATTGTTTACCCTTAATGAGCATCTGAGATCTCCCCTTTTCTTATGTTTTATTTTTCATCATGATGTGAAGAGGTGTATTGTGAATGAATTGAAGGGATAAACTTAGATTTGTGGATGTTCCCAATAAAGAGTATATATTGTTTTTTAATTCAAGTTGAAATGTTGAACCTATGTAGGTATCTAGTTTTCCAAAACTAACAAACTATTTTTTACACCGATATATGACATCCTTGTAATCATGATAATGTATTGAAATAATGCATTGACTCTGGGATTTAGGGGTCGGGGTGTCATACTTAGTATCAAAGGAAGTTGTGTAGAAAACTTAGAAACTATATTTAGAAACATTAGATTAAGGATAAAAACCCTAAGATGGACTTAACGATACACATACAATAACTTCCTATAATTTTTGTGAGGAATAGATTATTTTTATCTTCCTAGAAAATAAATTTTCTCAATGGATACTACAAGTGGACGTGATTCAATCACAGATTTACCTAGGAGTAACAACTATGACATGGTGTTTTGGGCTTGACCCGGGGTAACCTGGTACATGAAAACCGGACTTAATATGTGCCCATGTTTACACTCTTCGAGGATATGATTAGGATAATTCACATTTTTGTTACAAGCCATTCTGAAGGATTTATTCCCCTAAAGTATCCAAAGTATATGGTTCTTGGATTTTTGATTCATAAATTTATATTATGTACTATATCATGTTTAGGGTTATATAGAGTTCATAATTTTATGATCTAATTTAATTTATGGAATTGATTAGAAGTGGAACCTAACATAAGGAATGAGAACTTCACAAATTCACGTGATGAAAAGTGTAAGAAGGATCATAACTCTTATGGTCTTAATCCATCATTCATAAGGAAGATTGTATCCCAAGTATACTTATAATCTGAGGAAATATAATCATGTGTTAACAAGATATGTAAATAATTATCAGATTCCAAGGGCTTTGAAGGGAATCAAGAAAAGAAGAGGCTGGAAGAGAAAATTATGGATAAAGATAAGAAGGGAAAGAAGGGTTTTCCCACATGCAATAATTGTAGAAAGAATCATCCTGGTAAATGCTTGAATGGAATGGGAGTTTATTATAATTTTTGAGAAAAAGGACCCCAATTTCGTGATTTCAAGGGTATGAAAGAGTATTTTTCATGTACAATACTTCAAGTGAAAGAATATGGGACACTATGTGAATCAATGTCCCAAGCGTAAAAGGAATATTCCCCAAATGATGTTATTGGATAATTATCTAGTCATGATACTACCGCATATGAAGTGGAAGGAATAATATGTTTCATCGAGAATCATATCATTTGAATATTTTATCGGTATTTTAATTGTTATAATAATAATAGAATATATGATTATGGTACTATAGTACTCTTTCATTAAGTATTTGAGGTTGTATGATGAATTTTACAAAGAATAAGTGACTCAATAAAAAGATAATATCATGGGAAAGTATATGGTTGAGTGAAATACAACCCTAAATATATTCTTGATGATTAAGATAATGATGAAGAGATGATTGATTTGAATTAGTGCTAAATACCAGAAAATCAATTATTGTAAAGTCGACAAGTGGTCTATGTTATCATTGATGGGTTTTAGAACATTTTTGGATATAAATAATATATCCAATAACATGTTTAAGGATGAATTCATGTTTACAATAATATTTTATAGTAATTTGAGTTATTACCACATTTCTAGAGGATACATGGCATAGATATTAACATGTTGGGAATGTGAAAATTTAGGGATTCTTTATATTGATTAAAAAAAATATGGTACTAGATGCATTGAGCATGCTGGATCATGGAGTTTTAAAACAATGGAGATTGAAAAGGACCATGTGTACATGGATGTAGTAAGGATGTATATGGGAATGATTCTAAAGTGTTGGATCATGATATTTTGGAAAGTAAAACTATTTATTAAATGTTTCAAGTAGTTCAATTTTTGAGGATTTAGAGTCTAATGTCACCACATAATGTAACCTATGCTAATAGATGAAGTATAGATTGTTCAAGGAATAAACAAAAAAGGATAAGATTGTTTGTATGAAAAAGAATAAAAAATTTATACTCTTATAGAGTGTAGTAATTCCTCAACCCTACGAAGATAGTCTTCAACAAAAAAAAATTTGTCCCATAATCATTTTTTAGACTCTAGTTTACAGTTTGGTGGTAATGATCTTTCATCTGAGCATGTTCTCTATCACTTCGCTTCAAAAAATGTTGGTTTTATTATTATTCCACAACCATTTTATCTAATTAGAATTCATATTTTTGTAATAACCAATTAATTTTCCTTTCCCCCTAATTAAGAGGATATTTTAACCATATTTCTGATATGGATTTCCCATAAGGTAATTTTTCATGTATCAACCATTAACTGTCGAAATTCAATTTTAAAATTTCGAGGAAGAATTATTTTTAAATAGGGGAGATTGTAACACCCCAAATATTTACAGATAATTTTAATATTGAATGCATGAAACACCACGTTTCGAAAAACAACACATTGTTATAACTGATCCAATAAACATAATTTTTCTACTTCTATGATTTGAAATTAAAATATCTGACATACACGGTTGCGTTTAGGGTGATTTTTTGAGTCTGATAGAACAAACATAATTTTTGGTGAATAGTAACTTACACTTATGAATACTAAATTAACCTTAAGAATATTAATGTACCCTTATGAATAGTAATTTAGCCTAATGAAATGTAACATCATCTATAGATGTACAAATGAAATATAGGAATGTTATAAATGAAATAGAACATTTTATATATTATTGATTAAGTATTGGTATTTTTTGAGTGATAAATATTTAATTTCGTATTTAAATTAGTAAATGAATTTAAAAACCATGTTCATTAAATATGTTCCAAAATAAATATTATTCTTGTACAATTATATTGGGATAACTTTAAGAGACTGTGGTTAATTTTTTGAATTATTAAAAAATCAGTTTTAAATTTAAAATCTATATATTTCAATTAAATAATGATTTTATTTAATAGTTAAATTTCTCATATTTAGAAAATTATTTTGATAAAATGGACACATTTTTTTTATTATAATCGTTGAAAATTTGTTATGGTGAATATTTGGGATTTTTCTAAATTACATCAATTTTAGGTGATTAATAAAATATGATAATTTATGATAAATGATAAATACATGGTTTATTGAGTTATAGGTGATGTAAGGTTGATGTAAGACCAGTTTTATAAAAATGACATGTACATATTACTATTCTTGATCATGAGAATCGATACTATTGTTGGTCTTGATCAAAATAATAAAATAGTGATTAAGATATTTAAAAAATACTCCTCTCCTCCACTATAAACCCCCCTCACTATCTCTCCTCTTTAATCCTATCAAGCCTTGTTCCAAGTCCAAATTCTACCCAAATCTCTTACCTCATGTCCATTAGCATTTGGTATCATAAAAATACCAAATCCTCTTCCCTAAAGAGGTTGTCAAGAAAGATTAAATCAAGAGGTAAATTCCCCTTTTCATTTATTTTACATTCCTTTCAAGTTCTTTTGTTTTATTTTTGATCCTAAACACTCCTCAAACAAATGTTATTAAAACACCATTAACATAGATGTAATATAATTATTTTATGATTATGGAATAAGTTATTATTGTCTCTCATTTACTCTTATTTTATGTTAGTAGTAAAAAACACCATCAGAGATGTGCTAATTTACCACATTCAAGGATGATGGGTTTTCAATTTCTATTACCGTATTCAATTATTGTCATGAAATCATTATTATGTCTAAAACAGACTATAATATATTTATTATATCTCATCTATGGTTCTGGAATCTTTTTTGTACACATGGTTTTGATTTAAAAATCAAAATGAGTTTATTGTGTTCAAAAACTGCCAATTAACCCAAATAGTAATCATTAAATAATTTTTATAATGACTCAACATCACTCCAGTTAAAAAAATGAAACCGATGGGGGAAAACATGTGGTGCCCAATGGTTGATTAGAGAATTTTGGGTTCTAGTTAATCACTCACATCAGGTGAACTATTTTCATTTCCAATTGCTCAATGGTTCCATATCCAATTATACGTGGACCTACTTTCCAAAGGCATACATTCACTAGGTGATTTGGACAGTGATTCTTAAGAACTCACATTGGTCGAGAGGATGGTAATTTGGGCTCATATAACCCTTTGGGGAATTATTTCATGTTCCTGGACTCTCTTATAGATTTAAGATGTGTTCATATTTTCGTGAATCTTTGGTTTATACCCAAGCATAGTATCGACAGATTGCTACTAGTTGGAAATGGTCAGATGAACGCAGGGATTCAGAATCATTTAGGCCTGAGGTTTACATCCCTCAATGTATTAATGACTCCGAGGATCTTGGACTCATTGATACAGCATGGGCATGAAGCCTCAAAACTTGGCGCTTTGGAGTTCATTGTCATCCAGGGGGATAGATAATGACTTCAGTGTTTGGATCGAACCCATGATATGGGTTTCCTATGTATCCTCATGAGAGGAATTAGAATCCATGTAGTTCGGTGCCACTTGAAGGGACACATCACCTTTTATGTTCGTGTGACAAGGACCCAAACGTAAAGTCTAACGTCATATGGCAAGGACCTCCAGGAGAGAGATGCTCGGTCAAAGTTGGTGCGGGACTTACACCGAAGCGGCCTGGAAGACCCAAGGGAAGTGATTTCCTTGGCCTAAAGATAGTCCTGCTGGATTATAGGGACATATTATGATAGGGATAGATATGTATCAGACATAGATATCAGTCTTGCACCTCATGGAGGTTTCCTACATATCTCAGTTTTTCGGGGATCAAAGTCCACGTAGTTCTGGGATATTAGGGCTTACACGTGAGAGTTTCTTGTTGTTGGGATTGAACCTCGGGGAGGCGTCCTATGTACCCTATTTAGGAAACAGGATTCAAAACCCACATAGTTTGTTTTGAGGGGCAAGATTGGGACTTACACATGGTTTTTGGCCCTAATTGGGATTGAACCTTGGGGAGGTGTCCTACGTACCCTGTTTAGGAAAAAGGGATCAAAACTCACGTAGTTCATTTTGAGGGGCATGATTGGGACATACACAATGTTAGTGGACCAAATTGGGATTGAACCTAGAGGAGGAATCCTATGTACCCTGATTAGGAGACATGTATCAAAAACCAAGTAGTTCATTGAGTCGCCGTCATTGTGCGGACGTCGTGACCATCACAAATATCTAATCCCACGTGAGTCATGCTCAGTGTGAGAAATAAGAGAATCTGATAGACTTGGAAAGTCTCCTACATTCTTCCTACTGAGGGAAGGGAAGGAAGATGACGACTGGAGGAGAAGGTCGGCACCACTGGACTCTCCTTCTCCCTGATGTTGGAGGAAGGTAGGAGTCGTGGAGTGGGGCGATGAACCTTCCGTGATGAGAGGGGAAGGGTCACTCGATTCCCGCGAGGATGGTGTGGGGATTACTCTAGGAGGGATGCCCAGCCACTTCCAGGAGAGGGGAGTAGTGCTCAACATGGATGCTTTCCAAAAGGAAATGCAAGAGGGGTCCCTCAATCCTTGAAAGTGGAGAAGTAGAAAGGGGACTCCCAGGCTCGGACCCTGCACTACTGTGGGAATATGAACCAAGGAATACTTCAGGAACAGACTCAAGAGCTGGGGAAACCCCTTTCTCCTCTCCTAAAATGGTTATGTGAACTCAAAGTGGCGTGATGATGCACTTGAAGGTTTCATCATACGGGTCTAGTGGCTTTATTAGAGGCCTTGGAACGGGTCCGATGAATAGGCCAATGAAGGGATTCCGAAGGATCGGGTAGGATTGGAAAAGTTTTATCTGGCTCAGGGAATGGGAACACTGAAAGAGTTGGCAGGCCACATTGGTGCAGGAGGGGTGGCGCCCTTCACATAGGGGGGTGCTACGTGGCCGAAGAGGTCGTCCGCGTACTAGGGTGGTATACAGACTGATAGGAATTCTGTGTACCAGGGTAGTATGCAGCTTCGGGTTCAGCTCGCGTACCACGATGGTACATGGTGGAGTCCACGCGAGCAGCGACGGCTAGGGGCGATGTCGGTCGGGGGTTCTCAGGTCAGGGCTTCGCCTGCGTAGGAGGGTTCTACGTGGTGCATCAGATCAAAAAATATGTATAAACTCCCTGGTCTGCAGGGAGTACATCCGAGAAGTGTACATGGCTCGCGTTTTTTATTTTTACGTTCACGGTTCCCAAATTTGTTATGCGTTTTTCAGTTCCTTATCAATTCATTTCCAGTTTTATACATGTTCTGGTTCACGAATTGTAACTTCATTGTTCTCGAAACCCTAAGATCCTTCCTCTAGAATCCTTCCTTAAAAATTCGATGATGTCAGATCAATCGAACCCCCGATATTCGAACCCTTTCACCTGAATATTATCAATCCCCCCTCTTCTCCCCCTCTATGTCCTTTTATAGAGGGGGGGAATAGATGTATCTGTGGTCATGTGGAACCTTTTGCAGAGGCCCATGACCAAAAACCCGATTTATGGATGACTTGGTCAATCCACAACCCCCATGGGGACATTGAATGCACCTCATCCGCGAACCAAATTGGTTCGGGGGGTGCTTTGCGGCCGCGTAGGGCTCCGCCTCTGTTTCACGAATGACAGCCCATGCGGTCTGGGCCGGTTGGTGCATTTCGTGGTTGGGGTGGTTCGGGACAGTGGACCGGCCTAGCACCTATCCTGCTTCGCACCCACGGAGGGGTTCCCGCCTCTGTTTTGCGAAGGACGCTAGATGGTGGAGGGGGTGGCTTGTTGAACCAGCCGCATACCATCAACATCGGACCAGTAGATGGATTGTCCGGTCCTTTTCCAATCTTGATTATTCTGCATATTTTTCCCAATCCTCTAAGGTAAATTGGGTAGAATCCTCTCTAACATTAAGTGGAATTCCCATTCCAGTTTTCAGATTTTCTAGGCCCCTACAAATTTCCCCCATCGTAATAGGGTGCGATCGGAACGAAAAGAAGGGTATTCTGATGTAGAGTGGTCCTGAAAATCGATGAGTGATTCGACAACACTCTAAATTTTTCCTGAGCCAAGGGACTCAACTAGCACAGTTTGACTTTTTCTAGGGTTTTGTAGAAAAACCCTACAAACTTGTTTTATGTACCATCAATACCCTAAGTTTGGACTGGGCCCATTTAAAGTGGAATTAGCGGGTATATCCCGACTTTTATTTAGGTCACCCATTTTGGGTTTTCAGCCTAACGGTCTTTATTCCTATTTTTATGAGTGGTTTAAAGTCCCACTGATAAGACTATCATTACTGATGTTTTAGGTCGAATAGCTTTGTCCAGATATGGTGGGGCGAGGGCCCGAACGAGGTTTGGTTGATTAAAAGATTCCTTAATATTTTTCAGACACACATGAGGGGAAATGTTTAAATTTGAACAACATGAAAGGCATTCCACAAGGCATTGGATCCATATCGGCGTGCATAGGTAGGAAAAGCATCGCCTAATGAAGACTTGCCTTTTTAAACAGGTCAAGGGCAGCCAATATGCAGAGCTGCTAAGGGAATGGTATGCATAGTCGTGCAAAGGTGTCCTTAAGTCAATGACTGCCCATTTCTGATGGCCTGAGGACTTCATGGTAGTCCAGATTATGGAAACTACCGTGGGTGGCTTGGAGAATTATGAAAACCACCAGGGGTGGCTCAGAAAGGTTATGTGACATCTGAAAGGGTTTGGGAACATCTGTATTGATCAAGAGTATGGACAAAGGGTCCCTGTTATACGCATTTTTCTAGCGTGAAGGATGGTTGGAGCTTGGCGCATTTTAAAGTCATGCAGCTGGGACATTCCATAAAATGGGACAGATTATCCTAGTTCTTGGTAATCTCGTCAGAGATGTTCCACCATATTCAATTAAGGTTGTGGAAGAGGTTGGTAAACTGTAGCTCAGAGGGTTTCCGAATCTCTGGATGGACATGGGGCCTCAGAGTCCAAGAGGCGTACGGAGAGAACCACTGCCTATGGAAATCCTGCCTTTGGTAGACGGGTCAGGGGCGACAAATATGCAGAACCGCTGAGGGAATGGTATACATAGTCATGCAAAGGTATCCTTAGGTCAATAATTGTATTCTCCCGATAGCCGAGAAACTTCAAGGAAGTTGAGATTCGGGACCACCAGGGGTGGATTGCAAGGGTTTGGCTCTTTCTGGGTACAGAGTGTGATTTATGAAAAGAGGGTGTCGGAATACGGGAGAAACATCGAGGATAAACTTCCCAGGAATGGGTAAGGTCATCTCTTCTCATGCTGGTGTGAGGTGGTGGTTTGTACAGGTCTGGCCCATGCATTGAGGGAAGGAGGAAAACCTATATTCCTAATTGAACCTGTGAAGAGTTTGACCATGCAGTTTAACGTCATCCGGCAAGGACAGAGGGAATTGTTATTATTACTAAATCTATGCATTTTAACATCATACGGTGAGGAAGGAGGGTATTTTAAATTTTGTGTAGTTTAACCTCATGCAGTAAGGATAGCTTTCGTGTAGTTTAACGTCATGCGGTAAAGATGGGGAGAATTATTAAAGATATTGTGCAGTTTAACGTCGTGCTGTGAGGACGGGGGAATTTTTAAATCCATGAAAATGGTTGTAGTTGAAGGAATTTCCCTGGATGTTCAATGCTTGGTCTTTTTAGCTTCATGAAAAGTGACAAAGACATGTTCCGTGCAGTTTTAACTGTTAGGTGGTAAGGACATAATTGAAAAGACCACTCTTGATTAGAATGTAACTAGGATCAATATCTTAGTTTGTTTAAGATGTGGAGAGAGGTTGATGGTGTAAACAGTGGTTATGGGGATTCTTGGATCAGGAGATATGATATGGGAGATTTGAGGCCAGTAAGTGTACGGGGATAGGAGGAGTATCGCCTGAGGAAATCTTTCCTTTGGTAGATGGGCCAGGGGCTATCAATTTTCAGATCCGCTGAGGGCATAGTATGCATAATCATACAAATGTGTCCACCGGTTGATGACTTTCCACTTCTGATGGCCATGTATTATTATGAGGATCTGAGATTTTCCAGGCCACGAAGTCTGTAATTTGGTAAGGAAATATCTGGACATGTCGGGGATGTTCATCCCTGGTTGTTGTTAAAACATGAAGAGTTCACTATGTTGATTTAACTTGTGCATGGGGTGTACCTTTACACCATGAAGTTTAATTTTGTGCGGTAAGGATGAAGTACTCTTAGATTTATGGTTGTAGAGTTCAGAATATTGGGTGACTATTGCTACAATCACCCGGAGGGAAATTGAGTGAGGATGATCTAGTATAATCTAAAAAAATCTGATGGAATGAGGGTGTAAACTGTAACACTGGGGATTCCCGAATCAGGAGATATGGTGTGGGGCTCTCAGGTCGGTAAGTGTGCAGTGCTAGAAAAAGCATCGCCTGAGGAAATATTTTCTTTGGTAGACGGGCCAGGGGATATCAATATGTAGAGCCACTAAGGGCATGGTATTCATATTTATGCAAAGGTGTCCACGAGTCGATTAATTTCTACTTCTGATGGCCATGGATGATTATGAAAATCCGGGATTGCTCATAGCACAGAGTTCGGCATATGGGGATAATGGTATCCAAGCATACAAGAAACATCTTCATTGCAATTGCCTGTTGATTTAAAGAACCCTATCCCTGGCTTGATGATTGTAGATGCATAAATTCATGTGAACCATAGGCGGATACATAGGCTAACCATGTAGGGATACCCTGGAAACATTTGGATGTGAGAGGGGAATGAACTTGTAAACCACTGCTCTATAAATTTTTGGATTGGGAGATATGATATGGGGGATATGAGGCCAGTAAGCATACGGAGATACTGAGGAAATCTTGCCTTTGGTAGATGGGCCAGGGGCAATCAATATACATGTCCTCTAAGGGTATGGTATAAATATTCATACAAATGTGTCCACGGGTTGATAACTTTCCACATCTGATGGCCATGTGTGGTTTTGAAGATCCACAATTATCCGGGTTGCGATGTATGATGCATGGAGAGGATGAATCCAAATTTGCAAGGAGTATTCCCATCCCATTTCGTTGTATATCTTGGGTGGGTCACGGTGATGTCCGTTTAGTTGAACATTGTGCAGTGAGGATGAAGTTCGTTCAGTTTTAACGTAATGTGGTGAGGACAAAGTCTGTGCAGTTTTAACGTCATGCGGTGAGGATGAAGTCCGTGCAATTTCAACATCGTGCGGTGAGTATGAAGATTAAATGATGTGAAAAGGGGATTCTGTGATGTTTAATGTCATGCGGTAAGGATGAGGGGTATATATACATGTTTTTTCTTTTATTGGTGGCTGGACTAAGAGATAAGATCCAGGCGTCGTTACGTATCCTGCGAGGGTAGGAATCAATCCACATGTAGTTCTTTTGGGTAATACACCCCATCCAGGTCTGGTCCGTATGGGGGAAAGGGGAAATAAATTTCTTATCTATGTAGTTTAACGTCGTGTGGTAAGGACAAGGAATACACTCTGTGCAGGTCCAGTCCTTACACAGGGGAAAGGGGTATTTTTAGCTTCATTTGGGGTGGCTGGGATCGGGTGGGGAATTCTGCTATCACTACGTATCTTGTGAAGGCAGGAATCAAGCCGTATGTACTTCTTTAAAAGATAATACCCTTCGTGCAGGTCTGATCCGTACATGGGGGAAAAGGACATTTTTTTATTTCATTTGGGGGTGGCTGGGCCAGGATATTGGATCTTCGCATCGCTACGTATCCTGCAAGGGTAGGAATCAAGTCGTACGTAGTCCTCTGAAAGGGATACACCCCGTGTAGGTTTGGTCCATACACGGGGGGAAAGGGCACTTTTAGCCATATTTAGGGCTGGTTGGGCCAGAATATGGAATCCTCACATCGCTACATACCCTTAAAGGGTAGTAATCAAGCCGTACGTAGTTCTTTAGAATATAACACACCTCGTGCAGGTCTGGTCCATACATGGGGGGAAAGGGAAATTTTAATCTTCATTTAGGGGTGGCTAGTCCAGGATGGGGGACCCTAGCATCACTACGTATCCTACAAAGGCAAGAATCAAGTCGTACGTAATTCTCTAAAATACGTGCAGTTTAACATCGTGCAGTGAGGACGAAATACTCTTAGTTTAGGGTCATAGAGTTTGGCCCATTGGAGCTTGGCAGTTTAACGTCCTATAGCTCAAACGATAACCGCTTTTGGTTTTTTGAAATACTTATTCATAAATCTCACATTCCTAGGAGCAGTAGTGAACTTCCTGTCCATGGATATCAGGGCTTATTCTTCATTGGAGTAGACCTTGTGTATAACATATGGTCCCTCCCACTTGGGCTCCAGATTTGGAGGTTTCTTTTTGGGTATCATTGGGGTCCGGAGGAACAACACCAATTCTCCTTCCAAGAAAGACCGAAGATGAACCTTTTTATTGAAGGCTCGTGTGATCAGGTTCTGATATACTTCCAAATGGTGAAATGTGTGCAACATCTCCTCATCTAGATGTTCCAATTCACCTAGTCATTTTTATGATTGCTCATTGTTGGAAAACTGATCGCAAATGGAAACACAGAGTGAGGGAAATTAGAGCTCAATGGGAAGGATCGCTTCTGTTCCGTATACTAATGAGCATGGAGTAGCCTGAGTAGCTAGGCAGATTGTGGTTTGATAAGCCCACAATGCATGAAGATGTTTATCCGGCCATGATTTCTTGTCTTTCCCTACCATTTTCTGGAAAATTTTGGACGGGGTCTTATTGAAAGCCATTATCGGTCTGTTGGCCACTGCATGGTAGGGGGATGAGTGGCTATCCTTGATACCATATTCTTGGTATAGTTTTTCCGATTCATCTGAGCAGAAG
Source organism: Viscum album (assembly GCA_963277665.1). Taxonomy (NCBI): domain Eukaryota; kingdom Viridiplantae; phylum Streptophyta; class Magnoliopsida; order Santalales; family Viscaceae; genus Viscum; species Viscum album. Next base: position 1,722,102,124 of record OY728130.1, read on the forward strand.
TTATTGCCATTATCCATCAGTTTGGTATGAGGGATTCCAAATCTGGTGATGATATTGGATTTCACCAAGCTGACAAAGTTTCTTGCCCCAACTTCCTTGAGGGGTATCGCTTCTGCCTATTTGGAAAAGAAGTCGGTTACTGTGAGGATATACTTCAGTTGTTTGTCCATGGCGGTAGGATATGGTCCCACGACTTCCATTCCCTGGATAGAAAATTTCCAGGAGTACTTGGCCTTATGAAGTAACATTGCGGGTTGGTTAATGTAGTTGGCATGAATTTGGCAGGAGTGGTATTTTGCAGTAAAGTGCTCGAAATCTCGTGCAATAGTGGGATAATAGTACCCAAGCCTACGAACCTAATGGGAAAGCTTAGATCCCGAATGATGTGCTCTACATACTCTAGCATGTACTTCATTTATGACAGTTGCTATTTCTTCTATCAATGCAACTGAGGAGGACTCCGTCGAGGCCTCGTTTATAGAGGACCTCTTGATGACTCGTGCCACCATATAAGACAAAATTGATTTCCCATCTCCGTATTTTCTCTTGTTCAGCCCTATCTGATAGAAGTTCTCCTCTTTGAAGATAGTTTGTAATGGGGGCCATCCAGCCAGTAGCAGGAGCATATGGCTCGGGGACAAGGCTGATTTCATTGATTTCTTCCATCTTAGTCTGAACAAATGGCAATACCATTAGACGATGAGGAATACTGATAATTATTTCATCCCAGTCTGGGTCAGCTAGGGATATTTCCACATTATCTAACGCATCGGCCTGGGAATTATGAGACCTGGGAATATAGGTCAATGTTTGTTCTGTGGAGAATTCTGCCATTAACCCTCGGACATGGTCAAACAGGGGAATCATCTCCTCTTTTTTAATAGCATAGTCACCATTGACTTTACTGATGAGTAGTTCCGAGTCACCTTTTACCTTATGGTGTTGTACTTGTCCCTAGAGTTTGTGCTCCAGGCCTGAAACGAGGGCTTGATACTCCACCTCATTGTTCGTACATCCTTCGGATAGGAGGAACGAATATGGAAAGACTGCCTTTTCTGGGGACATGAGCATGTTCCCCAAACTCACCTTGTTAAATTTGGGATCCACCATCCTATTCCCTGTTGGGAATTGGGGTGCGCCATTGAAGTACATTTCCCATGTTTGGAAGTCCTCTTGAACCGAGAAGATGTCTACATCAGGTAGCTTGATGTCTGGAGTGGTGGTCCCTGTTGAGGGGTTCTCTGCCAAAAAAATCTGCTAATGCTTGGAATTTGATAGACTTTTAAGGCACAAACCAGATGTCAAACTGTTGCAGGATGACTACCCATCAGGATAGGTTCCCGGTCAGCATCAGGCGGCTGCGGATGTACTTGAGCTGGTTACTACACGAGACCAAATGGACTTCATGATGCTACAGATATTGTCTCAATTTTTGAACTACAAATACCTAGGCCAAAAAACTCTTCTCGATGTGTGAGTATCAGGTTTCAGCGTTGATCATGGTTCGTATGAGGTAATAGAGACTTTTTTCATTGCTGGTGTCATTTTTTGTGTGAGGAAGCCTCCTAGTGACTACTCTAGTGTCGTCACGTATAGGATAAAAGTTCTTCCTTCAACCAGGGGAAAAAGCACCAGTGGGATTAAGAGTTACTTCTTTTGGCTATCAAATGACTCTTGGAAATCATCTCTCCATTGGTACATAACCCCCTTTTTCATTAACCTGGTGAAGGGAAAGAATTTGACCGCCTAGTTGGCTATGAACTGCCTAATGTATGCCAAGTGTCCTTGGAATCCTCTCAACTCAGTGAGATTGCATGGAGGTGGTAAACCAAGGATATCCTTGTCTTTTAGGGCTGACTTTGATGCCACAATGGAGTATGACGAAGAAAGGTAATTTCCCTAAGGTAACCACAAAGGCACATTTCAAGGGGTTTATCTTTAGGTTGTGTTGTTGAATTTTGTTGAAGACGGTTTCAAGGTCTGGAAGGTGATCTGAGAACTGTCTTGATTTGACCACCAATTCATCCATGTAGCATTTGACGAATCTCCCCAAGAATGGTATAAAGATACGATTCATGGTGTGTTGATATGTGGCGGCAGCATTCTTGAGACAAAAGGGCATGGCCCTGTAAAAGAATCCTCCTTGAGGGGACCTGAAGGAAGTTTCTTCTGCATATTCTCATGCAATCATGATTTGATTATACCTAGAATAACCGTCTATGAAGGATAGAGACTAATAAACGGCCATTTCGTCCATTAATAACTTGGTGATCAGGACAGGTAAATCATCTTTTGGGAAATGCTGAGTGAGATCTCTGAAATAGATGCAGATGCGGATTTGTCTGTTATTTTTCTTGACGGGGACAATGTTGTCAATCTAGATAGGGTATTGGACCTCTGGAATGAAGCTTGATTTAATAAGCTTATCGAATTCAGTATCACTTTTGGAAGCATGTGTGGGGTGTGTTCTTCTGGCGGCTTGTTTATAGCCCCGGTGGTCTTCTGGTAGACCTAAGTGGTGCATCGCCACTTCGGGATTGATTCTCGGCATTTCTGTTTAATTCAAGGAAAAAACATCTCAATGTTGCCTCAAGAAATAGGTATATATCTCGCGCTCCTCAGGAGACATGGTTGTACTAATGAGAGTGGGCCTCGGGTCTTCCTCGGTACCTAGGTTTATTTCCCTGAGCTTATCCACAGTGGTGGAGATACCATCCTCAAATTTGGGAGGTACATCCCCAAGATCTTCCTCCTCCTCTTCCCCCACATTCTCATCTTCCTGATCTGACGGGGGGAGATTTATCGTCATGGGCTCTTGGGAGTCTGGATGCGAGGCATTGTGGGTGTCCTCGCTCAAGTATTCTCCACCAAATTGAGGGTTAGCGGTCGTTTCTGTACTGCTATACTTGGGCGTCATGTCAGAAGTCATGAGGATAGCTAATTATATGTCCGAACTTGAACTCCTGCTATCAACATGGTTGATGTGAAGTACGTAGTCCCCTCCATGCTGCTTGAGGGGCTCATCCAAAACCATTTCCAAACTGTTTGGAGTGAGAACCCAATCGATACCATCGATTGAGAGCTTATTTTTCTTTTTCTCATAAAACCTGGCATCAATTTAGTGTGCCTCGGAGAGCTAGAAAGGGGACTTGTTAGTGTGAAATGTTCCACCTTTTCCAACGATTCAATACATAATACACTAGTGGTAGGATGAAGGAATGGCCATGTGCTTATGGAGCCACGGCCTTCCCAATAGGGCATTGAATGTTGTGTTCTTCCGGACCCCCAGGAATTATGAGTAGGCCACAAGGTCTCCAAAATGGGTTTTTAGCTTGATTTTTCCCATTTTCTTTTGGTCACTCTTGTTGTAGCCTAACAGAGTTGTGGCTAAGGGTATTAAATCATCCTCACTATAGCCTAACTTACGGAGTGTCTGTAGGGGAAGGAAGTTAACTCCAGAGTCGTTGTCAATAAATTCATTCCGGATCTCAACATAATTTAGTGTATCGGACACATATAGTGGTTTTATGTGTCCTTTCATTATGGAATCTTCATCCTGATCTATGAAGGAAATCACTGCATTGCATTCAACTGGGCTAGTGTCCATCCGATAAATATCAGCGGCGTCTACCTCGGCTTGAAACTTCTGGGGGCAGCACAAGGCTTCTACAAGCACCTCCCTTAGATCTACTGATAAACTCACGGGACCCAAGATTGACAGTTAGGCTGGTACTGACACCATCTGCTTAAGGATATCATATTTCTTCTCCAGCAGTCGATGCTTCTCCATTGGCGGGAGTTTTTTAGTAGGCACTTCCGGATCATAAGTATGTGATGATGAGGGACTAGCCACGGGGTCGGATGTCCACGGTGTTACCATGTTCTGGGGACTCAGCCCAGCTGGTCTGTTTGTGTGCACTAGGCGGCTAGACACTTTTTCCTCCTCTAATGGGTACCGCAGAATAACAGGGCCCGAGTTGCTGCATGTGGAGGTGGATGGATATTCTTTCTTTTGCTGAGTCTGTTGAAGGGCTCTGCCATAGGTTTCCACGATATTAATGGTTTGGGCTGGGGTAAAACCAAAGGGTTGGTTTCGGCCGTGACTTTACCTCCCCTAGTATCCCCTGTTTCTACGATTTGTCCTCTTGGCCCTTTATGTTGGGAACATGGGTTTGTAACCATACCCTTCATCAGGGAGAGATTCCATTAGATGGATGATGTTGACGGAACCAAAGATTAGCTCCTCATCCTGTGATAGGTCAGCGTGGTCGGCTGTCCCTGATGGTGCCATTCGGTGGGTCGGTTCACATGGCGTCATGTTTGAGGGCATAAAATTTCACAGTTTCGGGGATAACTTCATCCTCATTGCGGACTGCTCCTCTTGCGCTTGTCTCCTCCCTTTTCTATTATGCCTGGATGACTGGCTCGTGGAGGGTATTGAGGCCGATATTATCGGATGTGTGGAATTAGGGGATGTTAGCGGCAACACCGGCTACTATAGTTGAGCTCAGAGTATTCCCTGAGCTCGATTGACAGTCTTCGGAGTCATCCAGTCATCAAATTTCTGCCCCTTCTTGCTGGTTCCTTCATGCCACCCCTTCCCTTTGTCGTAGTCGATGGTAGAAATTTACGTCACATGTGCTGGGCGTGGTCCCAGCTAGACCTACCCAGAGTCTACCATCTTTGTCGGAGGTCTTTGAAGACAAATCATTCTTGGATATTTTGCCCCAACATTCGATGGTAGGGACAGTAATCTGGCTTGTCATCGCGGATGAATTCTTTGGGATTCCTTGGCTCCGAGAGGTGGAGAAAATTGCAATTCATGGTGGTGATGAAGTAGCCACAGACTTGGTCCTCTTAGAATGAGTATACATTGTGTCTTCATTCCTCGAATTGGTTCCGCTTATATCATCTCTAATCGTCCCGCTTGGGTGGAGGTGGCCACTGATATACAGGGGGCCTTTGACGATTTGGTGGAGGCCTAGGTGGTGGAGCAGGCGCAGGGGATGGATTGAGCATGATAGAGGATGCTTCAGCTCTAATTTCTCTATTTGTAAGAGCCTGTGAGGCTATTTGGGACTTCAAATTAGTCCGTTGTAGGGAGTCTTAAACTCTCTGAGCAATGGTAGAGAGATTGCAGAAGCTAGTGGTGCACTCCACTGGTATGAGCAGTGTTTGTAGCTCATCTCTAAGTTTATTGATGCATATGGAGAGCATCTCATCTTGGGGCATTGACCTGTTCAAAGAGTAGGTTAGACCTTTCCATATGGCGATGAAATCTGAGACCCTATCATTATCCCTCTGTTTGCAATTCACGAGGTCACTGACCGTTGTTTTAGGCAGTGTTGAGCTGAAGTGGAACATGAACTGTTTTTGAAGTTCTTCCTCGCTTTTTATTGACTGAGCTGGCAGATTCGTATACTAGACGAAGGCATATCCTTGCAAGGTCTGCTCGAAGCATCTGAGTTTCACTGCATCTTTTCATTCCGGATTTCGTATCATATGGTCGCAATAAGACGCATAGTGCATAAAATGCTGTTCTGGATTTCCTGATCCATCAAAAATATGGAATACAGGGCTCCAAAAATTGGGTCGAGGAGGCGTGTTGCTCCCCAAATCTGCGTAGGGCTTTCACTCTAACTGTACCAGAGCACGCCGACCTTCTATTTCTTCCAATAGAGCTGCCAGTGCCTCGATGGTGTTGGAGAGACCCTGGTTCACATCCTCTTGGGCCCGGTCTTGGGTAGGTGTAGACCGAGGCGTTGCTTGAGGATCCGGTTCAGCCGACACCAAGGGTTTGTATGCCATTTGTGACACCTTCGTAGGGTTCAGACGTAATCTCTCTTGTTTCTTCCTAAGTGTAGGGATGTCTTGGTGTTCTTCCGAATCTATTTTCAGGAAATTGGATGGGTCAGGCACCGAATTGGGCGGCACCCCTGACCGCGCTTCGTTTGCGGGGGAAAACTGTGGCCTTTAAGGTGCGCTTGCTGGGAGTGCAAGGTGTGACTCTTCTTGGGAAGCACTTTCAATAATATGGTTCCTCTGGAGTAGTTGGGCATTAAGCCACCTCAATTATTTCATTCTTTCTTCTTGCTGATCGAATCTATCCTTGAGCATAAGTGGCTCGTTTTTATCGAGAGAAGGAGGAGGGTTAAGGGTATATGGTTTTTTGTTCTTATCCTTTTTGGAATCTCGTAGGGTAATCAGAGGAGGGTTATCTGGAAGGGTAGACATATTTAGGGATTCCCTCTAGTTCCGGGTGTTCACATCTGATGGTTCATTGTGAATCACAGCCTTACCGAAACTGTCATCTCTCGATCAATCCAGATTTTCATCATCTTTGGTGACACTCATGGGGTTGACCTCTATGGCATTGATGTATGCATATTGAGGGGTGTAGGAGACTTCATCTTCTAAATGAGAAGAGGATCTCTCGTGCCTTTTACTGGTCTTCCCCTTCAGGTCACGAGATTTCTTTTGGACTCCTTGACGAAGGATGATGCAGAGAGTTCATTGATGCAACCTTACAGTACGTCTCCATCTTGAAGGGGATGATGATTCAAAGGACGAGATAGGGCAGGAACCTTCTATTTTGATTTTCCTCCCTAGATGATAGAATACTAACTCTTGTGGGGTAGGTTGTTGTTCAGGCGGTAAAGATGCCCCCATCCCTGAGGGCTGGGTTTGGCTCTGTTCATTGGACGTTGAGTCTCTTCCCATTTTTATTGGTCTTATGGGGGAATTTGTTGTTAAAAATCCCCCCAACTCTGCAGGATGGGGTTGACCCTGGAATGCGGTAGTGGCTGGTGCTATTGCTGCCTTCCTGCTCTTTTGTGCCCCCATTCGGGGGCATACTGGATCTGATGCCGAGTTGACCTATGAATCAATCCCCTCTGGGGAGGCAAGAAATGACTGCTGATTGTCCCCTCTTTGTCAAGAGGCTTGTTGTATGCTTTGGTGGCCTGATTCAGGAGTTTTTGAATGGCTTTTTCCCATCAGGCCTGACTCTTCTGGGACTTACTCAAGTCCTGTCTTTGTTGGGTGTGTTGCCCTTCTTGAACAGGGACCCCACCCGATTGCTATCTTGATGTGGTTACGTTGCAAGACATTATGCTGGATGGGTTATTCTAGGAGGGGTGTGGAGTGAAATGCATAGCTCCATGTTCTCCCCATTCTCTGATATGGACTCCCATCGGAGCATCACCAATAAGGCAGCGCAACAGGTGCAGTGCACGGAGGCAGGCTAACTCAATGTTTCCTTTACGCCTCTCAGGTCGCGGTTGTCACTCCGAAGGAAGAGCTTCCATGTTGATGTGACGCAAGAGGTCTCTTATTGTCTTGACATGGTCTACATACCCATCATAGGGCAGGAATCTTGATTTCAGTCGGTGGAGGGTTGTCCATATATTGGATTAAATGTCATGCAAAAATTCTTCTGGAAAATTTCTGGGTATGTCGAATTGAGAGGTGGCCTTGGGCCAAAACATAACTGGTACATCATATATGGTCATTCGTTTCCTCAGGTGAAACATGTCGGTATACTCCTCTGCTAGTGATTCCTCTACCTGGTCATCCCAATTGAGATTCTCACGGATAGTGTGGTCAGAGGCAGTGGGTCTGGTAGGTATTGAATTATCATGTGGGCGATTCCAAGGTGGTTCATAAGATAAACGTGCCCTCAGACCATCTCCTGATTGAAGAAGGTTGTCATTGGTGACTAGCTGGGAATATGACATGCTTGATCCCATCCTTCTGAGTACCTTGGAATATGAGGGCTTTTCTATGCTTGATTCGGTAAGGGGAGGACCTTCCTGTCGATATGATATTTCACTGTGGGGAGGACCATCGTAGTGGTGGCTGCGATGGAGAGGACTACCGTTACAGCTACCGTAGGGAGAGAACCTACGGGGTACACCCTGGGGAGGGACTTCATAATGTACCTCAACGAGGGTAGGTCCTTCTCATTGATCGGAATCTTGGAGGGTAGGGCCTCCTCTATCCATGTCGTAATGGCGAGGGCTACCATCACTGCTCGACGCCTCACTACTGAGAGGACTTCTGCAGTGCATACCCTGGGGAGGACCTCCAAGGTGTGTCGCAGCAAGGGGAGGACCTTCAGGCTGTGTAGCATTGTTACAGGGAGGTCCTTCGCAACAACTGCCATCATGGTGAGGATGAACATCATGGTTTGATGTTCGATGTGTATCCTGGGGAGGACCTTCAAGACACACTGCGACAAGGGGAGGACCTTTTGGTTGCTTGGGGCCATTACAGGGAGGACCTTCGCAATGGAAGACGTAGTGGCAAGGACTACCATCACAGCTACCACAAAGGCGAGGACTACCATCGCAGTTGTCTTAGGGAGAATATCTACGGGGTACACCCTAGGGAGGGCGTTGAGAATGTACCTCAACAAGGGGAGGGCCTTATCATTGGTTGACGTCTCTACGGGGAGGACCTTCATTATCAAAGTGGAGAGGACTAACATCAGGATCTGATGCCTGGCTACACGGAGTTTTGTTGCAATGTAACCCCTGGGGAGGACCTTTAGGTCATCCCACGACAAGGGGAGGGCCTTCTTGTCATGATGAGCTGTCACTGCAGAGAGGGCCTCCGCAGTTGCGACTATGATAATGAGGACTACTATCTTAATCTGTGGTCCTACTACACGGAGAGTGTTTGTAGTGTATACCCTAGGGAGGACCTTCAGGGTGGACTGTAGCAAGTGGAGGGCCTTCTTGCTGCTTGATCTTCTGGTCAGGCAGAGGGCTTCTGTGACTCGCATCAAAAGAGAAGCCCTCGTGATCGATCATTATATGCCCATGGGGGAGGCCCCCATGGGTTCTCTGTAGAAGACCTTCAAAGGTGTTGGTAGCGACATTGCGGGGAGGACCTTCGCAACTGCTACTACCACTACCAAAATATGGTAATGGGTGGGCAGAGTTCTGAGCCATCGATATGTTCTTAGCAGCATTGAGAACCCCAGCTTCTAGCAGAGCGGAGTCATGAACCCTCTCTTTATTTTTGGGATGCCTTCGGCACATTTGAGGTCCTTTCTTACAGGCAGCGGGGACAGTCTGCTGTTGATAACGACCTTCACATTTGGGTCCCTTTTTAATTGGGCCTCATGATGCTGTCTGGATATTCCGATGAACATCTTGACTTTAAGCAGGGATATATCCCTGCTCTAGAGCATCCACCATGATGGACGGGTGTCCCCCAGTTGGAACGAGTGAAGCGGGTCGATCTGGTTTCCCTAGTATCGTGAAATATGGCCGACGGCCCTCTTAGGTGGAAGTAGGGATGTAGATATTCTTCGAAGGAGCTATCTCATCTCTTATATGAGTTGCCTCAATTGGGGAGACGAGCTCATGGGACCGAGTCCTTGCTATTTCCACTGATACAATCACATTCTAGAAAGTCTGCAAGATATGATCTGGGATAGAAACCTGCTCCTCCATTATTTCCAGGATATTTTAGAGATACATTATTGGCTGTAATGGGTATAAAGTCCCATTCCGGAATCGAAGTAGGAATATCCTATTCTAGTCCTCCAGTGGTCAGTGGGTACTGACAATTCTCTTGTGTCGGGTAGGTGAATGAGTCTGCCCCTGTGCCGGGATATATGGGTTTATCTCTCCATTTTTCACCACATCAAGATGGCATACTTTACTTGCATCCGTATGGAGATGGCCATGCATATATTGGTTCCCCACCATATCGAGTCAGTGGCCTTTGTTGGCAGAGAGAAGTGGCCGTCTATTAATTGCTGTCACATCTGGATGGCGGGCATTGTTGATCGCCACCACATCAAGATGGTAGGCGTTAGGAGAATCTTTCAAGGGATGGTCCTGTAGGCGCTGAGTTGCCACCACATCTGGTTGGTGGGCTTCATGAACCTGGGTAGGGAGATGTTCCTGCTAGGTAGGTGTTGTCTTGTTTGAGTGACTGGATTGATGGAGCTCGGCGGGGATGTGCGCATGCTCATATGATGCTACCATGTCTGGATGGCGGGCTTTTGAGGAGCAGACAGGTGTATGTGCCTGCTCGTAATACGTCTTCAGGACTGTGTAGTGGAGCTCCTCCTCAGAGACAAGGGTGACGACCAGTCCCTGGTTTTATGTTTTCCACCCTTGTCGGGCGGTCCGAGGGGCCGGAGCTCGGGGAGCATGGGCCTCGATCCTTGGGGCAATATCCTCCTTATGATGAGGATATTGAGTCGCGGAGTTCCCACGATGACATCTTCTAGAGGGGGCCTTAGAGTGGAACCCTCATTCAGCGGGGATGAAGTCTTCAGTGTCAACCTCATCCGCCTCCCTAAGATAAGGGAGGTACGAATTGTCTCATTTCAGGGATAGACTCCCAAAATGGTTTGAGACGGCAACATGAGCCGTCTGGATCTGCTTTCACGGCCAATGCTGGGTAGGCAACTGGCGGGTCTTGCCGGATTGGAGGGCGTGCATGGATGCTTCCACCATTAAGAGAGTATTGTTCAAGTGGTACTCTCGGATCAATGAATCTGCGACCCAGCATTCAAGATGCTGGCTAGGTGATGGGGTCCATATTTGGTGAGAATTTCTGATCATTGAATTGCTTTAAGTATGCATCTGTGAGTTCCTCTGTGATTCCACTGGATCGAAGTATGTTCTGATTGGTACCTGTAAAATATTTTAACAAATACAAACAACAAACCCATCAAAGCATCATCTCATGATCTCATGCGTAATTAATGGCCTTGCATGGCCCTCCTTACAAGTATAAGGGGAACAGAGTGGGATTAGGTTAAATCCTTCATGCTTGGTTAAAGATTCATGCCGGGCTTACCATTTTTGTTTCGACCGATGGGGATAATCTCATGGCGCCCGATGGTTGATTATATAAGGCTGGGTTCTGCTTAATCACTCACATCAGGTGCACCATTTTCATTTCGAAATGACCAATGGTTCCATATCCAATGATAAGTGGACCGGCATTCCAATGTAAGGCGTTCACTTGTTGATTTTTCTAGTGATGCTTAAGAACTCACATTGGTCGAGGGGATGGGAAGTTGGGATCATCTCACCCTTTTGGGGGGAATTATTTCCTATTCTGGGACTCTCTTATAGATTTAAGATGTTTTCATATGTTCGCGAGTCTTTCATTTATACCAAATTATAGTATCCACGGATTACTCTTGGTTGGAATGGTCAGCTGAACGCAGGGATTCGAAATCATTTAAGCCCGAGGTTTACCATACCTCATTGTATTAATGACTCCGAGGATCTTGGACTCATTGAGATGGCAAGGGCTTGAAGCCTCATAACTGGGCGCTCTGGAGTTTATTGTTATCCATGGGGGAGAGATAACGAATTGAGAATTTGGATCGAACCTTTGATATGGGCTTCCTATGTATCCTTGTGAGAGGAATCAGAATCCACGTAGTTTGATGCCATTTGACGAGACATGTCACCTTTTAAGGTTGTGCGACAAGGACCTAACCATACAGTTTTACGTCATGTGGCAATGAACTCCGGCCGAGAGATGCCAGGTCAAAGTTGGTGCGGGAATTACGCCAAAGCGGCCAGGAAGACCCAAGGGAAGTAATTTCCTGGGCCTGAAGATGGTCCTGCTGGAGTATAGGGATATGGTCTGATAGGGAAAGATGTGTATCAGACTTAGATATTGGGCTTTCTCCTTGGGGAGATTTCCTACGTATCCCGGTTGGTCGGGGATCAAAGTCCACGTAGTTCTGGGAGATTAGGGCTTACACGTGAGAGTTTCATGTTGTTGTGATTAAACCTTGGGGAGGAGTCCTACGTAACTTGTTTAGGAAACAGGGATCAAAAATCACGTACTTAATTTTGAGGGCAAGATTGGGACTTACACATGGTTAGTTTCCCAAATTGGGATTGAATTGTAGGGAGGCATCCTACGTACCCTGTTTAGGAAACAGGGATCAAAACCCACGTATTTTGTTTGAGGGGCATGATTGGTTCTTACACATGGTTAGTGGCCCGAATTGGGATTGAACCTTGGAAAGGCATCCTATGTACCCTGCTTAGGAGTGAGGGATTGAAACCCACGTAGTTCGTTGAGCCACCGTCATCCTGCGGATGTTGTGACCATCACAAATCTCTTAGCCCACGTGAGTCATGTTTGGTGTGAGAAACAAGAGAACACGACAGACTTGGCAAGTCTCTCACATTATTCCTACCGAAGAAAGGAGAGGAAGACGACTAGTGGAGGAGAAGGTCAGGACCACTGGACTCTCCTTCTCCCTGATGTTGGATGAAGGTCGGAGTCGCGCAGCAGAGTGATGAACCTTCCGTGATGAGAGGGGAAGAGCCATTGGCTTCTAGCGATGATGGTGTGGGGCTAACTCCAGAAGAGATGCCCAGCCACTCCCAGGAGAGGGGAGAAGTTCTCACCACTAGCACTCTCCAAAAGGAAACACGAGCGGGGTCCCTCAATCTTGGAAAGTGGAGAGGCAGAATGGGTACTCCAAGGCTCGGACCCTACACTATCGTGGGAATGTGAACCCAGGAATGCTTCGGGAACCCACTCAAGAGCTAGGGAAACCCCATTGTCCTTACCTACCGTGGGTATGTGAACTCAAAGTGGCGTGTTGATGCGCCTAAAGGTTTCATCATACGGGTTCGGTGTCTTCGGTAGAGGACTTGGCTCGTGGCCGATGAATAGTCTAATAAAGGTATCACGAATGATCGGGCTAGATTGGAAGGGTTTTATATAGCTCGGGGAATGGGAACACTGAAGGAGTTGGCGGGAAGCATTGGTTCATGAGGAGTGGTTCCCTTCACGTAGGGGGGTGCTACGCTGCTGGAGAGGTCGTCTGTGTACCAGGGTGGTACGCAGACTAATAGTCATCCCACGTACCAGGGCAGCATGTGGATTCGGGTTCAGCCCACATACCAGGTTTGTATGTGGTGGAGTTCGCGCGACCAGTGGCGGCCTGGGGAAACGTCGGTTGGGGGTTCGCCGGTCAGGGCTTTGCCCGCGTAGGAGGGTGCTACGCATTGCGTCGGATCGAAAAAGGGGTATAAACTCCCTAGTCTGCAGGGAGTACATTCCGGAGGGCCCATGGATCACAATTTTTATTTTTAAGTTCACAATTTACTAATTTGTTATGCATTTTTCAGTTCCTTATCAATTCGTTTCCAGTTTTATACCTGTTCCTGTTTTCGAATTGGAACTTCGCTATTCACTAAACCCTAAGATCCTTCCTACAGAATCCTTCCTTCAGAAGTCGATGAAGTCTGATCAATCAATCCCCTGATCTCCGAACCCTTTCACCTGAATCTGATCGATCCCCCTTCTTCTCCCCTTTAATATCCTTTTATAGAGGGGGAAAGAGATGTATCTGTGGTCATGAGGCACCTTTTGCAGAGGCTCATGACCGAAAACCCGGTTTACGGAAGACTAGGTCAATCCACAACACGTGGGGGGCATTGAATGCACCTCATCCGCGAACCAAATCGGTTCGAGGGGTGCTTTACGGCCGTGCAGGGCTCTGCCCATGTTCCGCAAACAACATCGTGTGAAGGATGGGCCAGTTGGCGCGTTTCATGGCTGGCGAGGTTCGCGACGGTGGACCGGCCTAGCGTCCGTTCTACTTCACGCCCGCGGAGGGGTTCCCGCCTCCGTTTCGCGATTGACACTAGTCCGTGGAGGGGGTGGCTTGTTGAACCGGTCACGTACCATCAATGTCGGATCAGTACGCGGACTGGCTAATCCTTCTCCAATCTTGAGTATTCTCTATATTCTTTCCCAATCCTTTAAGGTAAATTAGGTAAAATCATTTCTCAAATTAAGTGAAATTCCAATTCCTCTTTGTGGATTTCTCATGACACTACACCATGTAACCTTATGTATGTTCAATAATAACATATAACTTCATCTCTGGACAACCACCCTCATTTTACATGTTTCTCTGTTCATGTATATAAGTATATTGATCATGAAACAAACAAACCCAAATAGTGAAATTGAACCACTTAACCCATCAAAAAGGACATGAATGAACTTAATAAAGTTTTATTAAATCAATTAAATGAATATTAGGTTCTTTTATTATTAATTAATTAACCAAAATTTGATTATTCCTGTCCTTAAGATCAAGAGGAGAACACCTTCAAACTTCAGGTAAGGGTTTCTTCATCTCACTTCCATTTTTGTGAGATATTTTATATTCAATTCTATTACTTGTGTATGGTGTATGTATACTTCCCATTAATGTTTCAAATAATGAATATATTTATTTTCTTGATATTCGATGTACCATTTAATTATTATTAATTTTAGGGTATATGATTCAATTCATTAAAAAGTTTTATGTATTTTATACCTGGACCTCCATTTTCATTCGGGTTTCCCTTATTCTCTACTCACCTCAATGAAATTCTTATTTTTTCTTATTTACTTAATGTTCTATATAAGTTTACCAATTGGAATCCTTATCTATTTTATTGGGAGTTATATGTTTAAAAATATTCTTTCAAAAAATTATTCTGAAATGAAAGCCCAATTAAAGGAAATTCTTGAATTCTTACCTATTTTGAAGTTCAATATATAATCTATTTTATGCCAGATTTATCTTTCAAAAGTCAAAAATTTTAACATGAAAAATATTTTTTGATTAATTTCTGGTTTTATGAAATAAATCTTGCCTTTGTTTATTTAAAATCTCTTTAATGAATTCCATAAACCACACTAAAATTTTTTAATTAAAAAGAATCTTTAAAAACACTTTTTACATGATTTCACTTCATTGGGACAATATTTATACCTAAAATGTAATCTAAATGTCCTCAACTTTTTATTTCTAGGATATACATCTTTAAAACCAGATTTATGACCAATACAAATGCCACGACCTTCCTTCACCAAGATGAGGAAATGGATAGAAAAATGCCAGACCCTTCCTTCTTGAATTTGTAGGTGAGATAATGACCCCTGAGTCACTCTTTCAATAGGCCCTAGAGTGGCGAATAGCACCAAGGGCATAGAATCTTATGTAAAAAATGGAAGGCATTACCCTTTTTATATAATAAAATTGGGAGAAAAGATGGTAAATTCATAAAAAAAATCAAAAACTTAAAGTAAAAGTAAATCCAAAAATCTATATATAATATTATTTCACTACTTATCAACTAAAAAATATAGTTGCAAGCCAAGACAACAACTAAAAGAAAAATAGCCAAGTAGAAACTTACGCATTCGCACTCAGTTCTCTTGAAAATACACCACAAAAAATTGGATTCTTGGGATCCTTCAAAGTAGTAAAACAAAATAAATCCCTAACATATGGTCGCAGATCCACAAACTAACAACTAAAAAAAAAGATATCCCATCCCCATCTATATCACCCCACATGATATAAAAAGATTCACCACACATATTACCAGAATAGAGCAAGGGAGCTTTCAGATTTAGCCACACTATTCATTAAGTTTCTTCCTTCCATTTGGTTGATCGGGGTGATCACACAAGGATTCTTATTCATTGGGAATCCATTTTATCAACCAACATTACGGGATTGACTAGTTTTAATGTTACATTCATTCAATTACAGGTTTATATAGAAAAAAATAGGTTTATTAGTGCACAATGAAGGACCACCAATGGATACTATTTTAAGTGGGCATAAGACCATGCAATTCAAAACATATAAGAAAAGATAAAATATTACAATAGTATCACCATCAATCACACCCCTTAATTCTTTAAAGTATTTTTATTATCTTCGTTAAGGTTTTGTTTCATCAATGTCATGAGGTAAACATTGTCTTACCCGTCCTGCATGATAAAAAAATAAAAAGAGATAAAGGAAAACCTGACTTGGATGATCAAGGATTGACGTTTTTCTCCTCATGATAAGAATTGGGGATGCAGAACTTGAAAAATAAATCCAAGGACTCTAAGGGTGAGAAGGAAGGAACCATCACAACTGCACAATTAGTCTTCATAAGAGGGACTCAATACACACCAATGAAAGGAAAGAGACCAGGGAAGAAGAAGCACTAACACAAAACTGGGCAAGGCAGGCACCTACCTTTATCAGCACTAACCGAAAAGCGCTAATAATGGGTAAGAATTTATCAGCGCTAAAACAAGCAATGATAAAGTTGTACCCTTTATCAGTTCTTTTTTTACCGCTGATAAAGGGTACATTTATCGAAGCTTTAAATATGTCATTATCATCACTTTTCTTAGCGTTGATAAAGGTTACATTTATCAGCGCTTTTTTTAGTGCTGGCGATGTTTATTGTATACATTAAATAAAAAACACATGTTATAACTAAAAATATAAATATATAATTAAATAATTAGAAGATTAATAATAAATATATTTATTAGATTTATAAGATTTATTAGATTTATTAGATTTATTAATTCATTATATTTATTATATTTATAAATATATATGTGTTTTCCAATGAATTAGTGTCAATTAATATCATGAATATATGTTATGTGATCATATATGTGCATGAATAATGTTCATTTATAGATTATAATTACATATCATGTTGTTGTGTTATTGATTTATAATTAATTATATTACATGTCTAATATATATGTTCTAAAAAATGTACACTTATAACTAAAATTACATTATATTTAAAAAATAAATATATATTTTATTATATTTTCAATGATATATATATAAATATACCTGTCAAATAATTTTTTAATTATAAATAAAGTTATATTTATTTGGAGTTATAAATATTAATAAATATATTTATATTTATCATAAATCTCATTTTAAATAACTATATAATAATATAAACAAATTATTAAATTTATACATTTATCAATGCTTTTATTAGCACTGATAAAGTATGGATTTATCAGCGCTACAAAAGCACTAACAAAGTGGGTCTTTATCAGTTCTAAAATGAAAAGCACTGATGAAGACACACTTTATCAGCACTAAAAAAGCACTGATAAAGGTCCTATAGGGAGTTATAAGTGCCACTGGGTCCTCCTCCTCCTCCCCGCACCCTATCAAGCTTTCACGGAAGCCCTACCCTGCGCCTCCGCCACTGCCTCCTCTCTGTCGTGGCCTCCTTCTCCTCATCCTCTTTCGTAGCTGCCACCTCATTTTCCTCCTCTGGTGCCTACTTCTCTTCCTCCCCCTCTTGTTGTGGCTCCTCCTACCCACACCCTGTCAATCCCAGAAGCCCTACCCTGCACCTCCGCCGCTGCCTCCTCTTCGCCACCGCATCTTTCTCCTCCTCCTCCTCTGCTACAGCCACCACCTCATTCTCCTCCTCTGGCACCTACTTCTCCTCCTCCTCCTCTTTCTGCGACTCCTCCTCCTCCTCCACTGCGGATCCTCCTCCTCCTCCCCTATCACGGATCCTCCCCCTCCCCCTCCTCCACTGCGGCCTCTTTATCCTCCTTCTCCACCTCTGCCTCCTCCTCCTCCTCTTCCTCCTCCACCTACTCTGATACCTCCACTGCCTCAATTGCCTCTGCTGCCTTCACTACATCTGAGCTGCCTCTGCTACCTCTGTTTCCTCTGCACTTCCTATGCGCTGCCTCTACTGCCTCTGATGTCGATGCCTCCTCCTCCTCTGCCACCGGGTCCTCCTTCTTAAGGTGAGTAAAATTGAATTGACATGAAATAATTATTTTTTCATTTATTTTCAATATTGAGATTAATTATGATTTGGTGTGATTCTTGTGTGTGATGCTTGTGTGTGTGACATGTATATATGTGGTTGGTTACTTTTTTGATCTAGATTATCTATCCCAATTATAGCCTTGTGATATAAACCTAAATATAGAGAGTATTTTTTGTCAAATGTTTTTACACTATATTAGGATTTTACTCTATCTAGTGGCCCTTAGTATAAATCTTTTTCTGATTTTAGATACTACCCCATAGTTTGGCCAGGTAGGGGTTGAACCGTCCGTGTTGGTGAATTCATTTCATCAGGTGAGGCATGCCAACAGGATGAGATATATGTTTAGTATGTTCTATATTGTACACGATCCTTCTTGGGTTCGAAAAAAACGAACCTTAATAGGGCTTCTACTAATTCCTTAACACTACCCACTCTCTCTAGGTTGGGTCATATACCAATTTAAATATCGTATCTTTTCTTATAACATAAATGTGCCACCAACTTCTCAAATTGGGTGTAATTCACATATCCTTTAATTGCACAACATAGTAGCTTCTCCCCTCTCACTTACGGTGGGTCTCACCATCACATCACATAAAAAACAATTTTAGGAGGGAATCTCTATAGAAAACCTCTAACAAAACTACTCTAGACCAATATTAAGTGATCTACATTTCTATATATCACATCATATTATCGTATAAAAATGATCTATGGAGGGAATTAAAATATCCAACCTCGATCACAAGTCAAAATTCACCATCAATAGGTGGATCCCATGGAAGTCACACACCAATCCCCTTTGACCAATGCCTTATCACTCAAAGTAGGGTCCTACCAACACCTTATCACTTAAATAAAGGCCGTTCATCTTGTCTCATGCCACAAAACATATAAATAGTATTCTAAAGAGGGTATCTAGATAGCCAACCTCTCGTACTAGCTAAACCACATCATCAATAGGTGGTCCCCATGGATGATAACATTTTAACTAGGTGAAATTCATATGAAGTCCCAATATCATAGTCAGTCTGACCATAAATGATAAAAGTCACCATCCATTTAGCCTTTCATAATAATCTCCTTAAAACCATCTTGGTTATACATGAAAATTATTCCCCACCTATCAACATTCTAATTCCGCCTATAAGGGAATCTACTGGGTTCTACAAACATAACCCATCTCTACTCATTGATACTAATACACACTCATCACTACATGGTAATGTCACAACCCACATGCTATACTTGATCTAGCCCTCGATAGTCTAGTCTATATCATCTTCTAATTACCACATTAAAACTCATTAAAACTAAATAATGACCATCCTAAGAAACACACACTAAGGGCCTTGGATACCCTATGTTAAGTCATCCAGACTATTACCATGACCCTCACTTAGGTACCATATCACATCTCCCCTTGGAGATCTCTTAATCTAATTATAAAGAGGAAATCCTCTATGTCACACTTCACTAATCCCTATATGGAATATCCTACTCATCACACACACTGTGACTCTTATATATCCTTAAGAGGGTTTTCCCCATCATACGTGAGATATAAAACTATATTATCCATCCTCTTTTGACCTAAGACTCTAATACCTACTCAAATAGCCTTAGAAAACCTAACTAGGCTATGAAAATCTCATACCAAACTTGATCCTCTCATAAACACAACTAGAAACCTCACCTCCATGGAGACAAAATCTCTAGATGATCACAAAATCACAAACATTCAATAGAACCCTCACTCTATCTCTTGGTGGATCAAAAACCCCCTATTTATTTACCTCGGTTTCTCTTGATTTCTATACCTTTCACTGGAACACATATACTCATGCATGAATGCACAATCATATATAAATTGGAACATGGTTTTTTATTATAGTGTCCACCTACCTCAAAAAATGGAGTAACCCCCTCATCGAGATCAACTCATCCTCAACCAAGACTATACATGCCTTATCTAATATTGTACCAATTATTGAGACCCAATATCAAAGCACAATTCCAAAATAATTAATTATAGAAACTTATAATTAATTATTCACCTTAATATAATTAGGAATTTTTTTTATAAACTCATTGGGAAACACAACACCACCTAAACCACACAAAATATGGTGCGTTCATCATATGAGGATAACCTCTAGCCATTACAAATAAAATCTACATCATCTGAACTGATTTGAAGATGATATAGTGAAATAATCACACAAATCCTAGTTAATATCATCCCAAATCATAGGGAAATAAAGGATAATAGTAATGGAGGAAGTATAAGGTAATAACTCACAAACTCACTATAAAAAACTCCCAAGAACCACCCCACATCAGGGGGGTCGAAGAGAGGAAGAGAATGGATGAATCTCAAGAACCACCCAGGATTTTCTATTAATGAGAACACCCCCCACCATTTTTGAAGTATCTAGTTTTTTATCTAAATTATACTCATATTCCTTATCCCCTAACCTATATACACATCCTTTGGATTTCAAAAAGGTAGAATATAAATAAAGAATGGATGAATTCCAATCAGTTGAAAAAAGAGTACGAAGAAGGTGTGAAAGATTTTATCAAGTTTTCAAAAGATCATGCATATGACCCTTCTCAAATCCTTTGTCCGTGTTTACACTGTTTTTATTCAAAAAAATAGTCTAGAGAAGTTGTAAGAACACTTCATCTGTCATGGAATTGATTAGAGTTATACATGTTTGAATAAACACGGGGAAACAATGAATGTTGGTAGTGGTTGGGATAACATTGTGTTTATGGATCATCTGATATTATTACAAGTATGAAAAATGAAGATGACCATTTGGAGGATGTGATTATAGATATGAATGATGATGAAGATCGTATTGAGAAAATGAAAAGGATCATCGAAGATGAACTTCATGATTTCCCAAAATTGTTTGAGAAGTTAAACCATTGTGCAAAGACACCATTGTATACTGGTTGCACTAAATATACAGCAGTATCAGCTGTACTGAAGCTGTATAATTTGAAAGTAGACAACAGGTGGAGTGATGCCAGTTTTATGGAACTACTTGCTCTCCTGAATGACATGCTCCTAGAAGTTAATGAGCTCACTAGCCAAACATACGATGCCAAACGAATGCTATTATTGATGGGTATTTTCTTTGAAATAATACATGCCTACACGAATAACAGTATACTGTTTCGCAAGGGCCAAAAATCACTTAAAGAATGCCCAAAGTGTGGTGCATCTCAATACAAGAAATATTAATCTAGTCCTACTACAGTTGTATGGTACTTTACAATCATTTGAAGGTTTAGGCGCCTATCTGGAAGTGAGGAGACTGTAAGACAATTTACATGGCATGCAGATATAAGAATTAAAGATGGGATACTACGTCACCCCGTAGACTCTCCTCAGTGTAAGAGAATTGATCATGAGTATCCTGAATTTGGAAATGAGTAGAGAAACCTTCATCTTGCGTTATCTACAGATGGAGTGAATCCTTTTGATTTTCAAAGAAACAGTCATAGTACATGGCTGGTTATGTTGGTAAATTATAACATACCATTGTGGTTATGCATGAAAAGAAAATACGTCATTTTATCTATTCTTATATCAGGACCAAAAAAACCTGGTAATTATATTGATGTTTATTTATCTCCATTGATCGATGATTTGAAATTATTTTCTGATTCAGGTGTTATATTTTATGATGCTTACAAAAAATAATATTTCACTTTAAGATCCATGTTGTACGGGATGATAAATTAATTCCCTACTTATGGAAATTTTTCAATATATAGAATTAAATGAACTCAAGGGTGTCCCGTTTGCGAATAAGGTACACAATCAATTAGGTTGAAACATTCATCGAAAACTAGGTTTCTAGGACATCGCAAATTTTTACCCCGATGAACTAAGTACCAATCTTGGACGACATCATTCGATGGAAGTTCAGAAGAACATATAGCACCATCTCCAATAATAGGTGATCAATTGTTGGAAAAAGTTAAAAATGTGGACACTACTTTTGGTAAATTGGCTTCGAAAAACCTTACAAAAATCGGTTGGAAAAAGAGATCATTTTTTTTAATTAACATAATGGAATTGTCAATATGTCAGAAATTTTCTTGATGTTATGCATGTAGAAAAAAAAATGTATTTGATAGTGTCATCAGCACGTTGTTAAATACACCTGGAAAAACAAAAATATGGAATTAAGGATAGGTTGGACATGGTTGAGATGAGAATATGAGAAGAGTTGGCACCAGTGAAGGGAAAAAAATGAAAATTTCTTCTTCCTGCTGCTTACACTCTTTCTAGGCAGGAGAGATATCAGTTTTGAAACTTCTTAAATGGTGTAAAGGTTTCATAAGGGTATTCATAAAATATCAGAAACCTCGTATCAATGAGCGATTTGAAGTTAAAAGGTATGAAATCACATGAATACCATGTTTTGATGCCAGATCTCATTCCTATTTATTTACGTTGCATTTTTTCCAAGAATTTCTGCCATACATTAACGAAATTGTGTTTCTTCTTCAAAGCAATATGCAGCAAAGTTATAGACTAGTAGAAATTTCCAACTATGGAAAGAAAAATTGCCATCATATTATGTGAATTAGAAATGTTCTTCCCGCCTTCATTTTTTGATATGATGTTTCATTTGATGGTCCACTTGGTGAGAGAGATTCAACTATGTGGTCATGTACATTACAGATGGATGTACCCCATTGAACGGTATGTGAATATTTTGAAAGGGTATGTCAAAAATCAATGTTGGCTAGAGGGATGTATTGAGGAGCGATATATTGTTGACGAAGCCATTGAATTCTTTACCGAATACCAATCTGGTGTATAAATCATTGGCCTACTGAAATCTCATCACACTGGGTGACTTGAGGGTGAAGTAATTTCTGGAAGACAGGTTGTCATAATCAATATTACAGATCGGGAGCAGTCCCACCTTTATGTTTTTCATAACAATTTCAACGTTGACCCATATGTTGAAACCCAAAAATAAATTATTAGGAATTTGAATCCATCTAGGGATGAAAAATGGATATTATATACACATAATCGACAGTTTATAGAATGGTTTTGGGACCAAATTTTTAATAAGTCAGATGAAAATCCAGAGTCAATTTCAGACCAACTTCAATGGCTAGATGGAGGACCAAGTGTGTATATATTATCTTACAATGCTTATGTAGTTAATGGTTATAAATTTTGTAATAATGAACATGATGAAGACAATACCATGCAGAATAGTGGGGTTAAACTTGTGGATAAAGTGATGCATGTTTACGGTGCTAAGGACAAAAATCCAATTTATTCGAATATGTCATACTTTGGAATCATCAATAAAATATGGGAGTTCGATTATACCGAATTCCAAGTTCTGAATTTTCAATAAAAGTGGGTTGATAACAGGATTGTTGTTAAAATAAATGAATTGGGATTCATGAAAGTTGATTTTAGTAAGGAGGGTAGAAAGACAAACCATTTATAATGGCATCATATGAAGTGAAAGTATTTTATCTTCCAGATCCTGCAAACTGAAACTGGTCAATTGTTCTGTTATCGACCAAAACAACTGAAGGGTCAGATGAAAATTCAATGGAAGATGACCCTTTCATTGGTACTTCACAATCATTTCATAGTGGTCCCAATGTAGATGACATTTTGTATGTCAGAGGAGACCACAATGAAGGGATATGGATAGTCGATAGAGGGGTCAAATCCCTCCAGCCTTTAAAAAAAAGAGAGTTCAGTAATCAGGTTATTTTTTTATTGTAATATATATTGTGTTACTTTATGTTATTATCTGTTCGCTAATGATTTTATGTGATCTAAATTAAATGTTAAACCACTTCTACAGATAATGACTTCTTCACTTGCTAATGCACCCAATCCCAAGACACAATCGGTATCTCAACCTGTTGCAGCTGGTCCCACTGTTGAGGTACAACATGTCTCTCAACCTGTTGCAGTTGGTCCCACTACTGAGGTATAATAGGTTTCTCAACCTGTTGCTGCTTGTCCCATTGCTGATGTATAACAGCTTTCTCAACCTGTTGTTGTTGGTCCCAGTGTTGATGCTAACGCTTCAGAGGAACATAATGATGATGCAGAAACCGAGGAAATGGTAGGCAATGAAATCTCGGTGGCACACAATAAACAGGTGAGCCGTAGTTTGACGGTTTTAGCCAAAATCCATAAGGCAAAAGAAAAAGGCATCAAATATGAGGTGGGATGGAATAAGCGAGGCCAACATGTAAACCCCAACAAAGCCATGTTTAGTCACTACATTGGAATTGTCACTTGGCAATGCATGCCGATTGATATAGAGTCGTGGCACCATGTTGTCAGCGAGCTGAAAACATTAATGTGGGAAGAGATTATGGCAACATTACGATATCATTTATTTAATTTATTAAAATAAAATAAAATAAAATACGGAATCATTGACTAACTCTACATCATCTCTTGTAGAGTGCATTTATAATATATGTCTCGCACAAAGAATATGTATTAAGATTGGTATGAAGGGTTCATAGAGGCTTTCACACCATTTTAACGAATTTTCATCTGAAAGATGCTGAAGGGAAAATCAATCCACATCCACCTCCTCTTTATACACACTTGATATCCCAAGGAGCATGGGATGTGTTTTTCAACCATCGTGCGGAGCAAACTTTTTAGGTATATTGTGTTTGGTAACACTTTTTTTAACGTTTCTTGTATCCATCACATTGATTGAAAGTTTTTTATTTATGAAACAAAAACTGAGTGCTAAAAATAATGAACGGGAAGCAAAACCAATTCACCCCTACCGTAAAGCAAGGCTGGGGTACGCTTCAATTGAAAAACAATTGGTTCATATTTTAAAAGTTCTGTAATACATTTATGTGACATAAAACAACACTATAACAATGTTTCTCTATTTATATGCAGATTGATGTATCAAAATCCCAAGCCACTTCCATCCCATGCCACGTGCTATGGAAGGAGGCTCATGTTAATAAAGAGTGGAAAATTGTACTTGAAAACACACAAAAAGTGTGGGAAACATGTGGAAGTATGACATAATATAATTTTTTTTCTTTAAATCACTATTACATAATGATGATTACTTATTTTCCCATATTTTCTATTTGGCATAGTCAGAGGAATCAACAACACCCGCACTGAATGCGGGTATACTTTTAGCAGCTTTGAAACATCCAGAACAGTATGGCCGCGTCAGATGTGCAGGTTTTGGGGTGACACCCCGGACATATTTTCAGAAAAAACAATAGGTGAAACAAACTAAAGAAATGAAAATAATAAGAGATAGACTATCTACGCATGAAGAAAAATTCCATTGTTAGGGAGAGTTTCTAGAAACATTGATGGGGTAGAGGCGAAGAGAAGAAACAACTAAAGAACAACCTGCCCCACCCCCCACTATATTTGAGGCAAGCCATTCCCCTAAAATACCTGACTTAACCAAGGTAATGAATGTTCTAATATTTATTTCTGTGAAATGTGAATCACATAGACACTGATACATTTCTTGTAAGGATATTCTACAGGGTAAAAATGACTGTGATTTATATCTGTCAACTCCCACCCAATGCCTTGTAGCGAGGGCTATGGTGTTCAATATGAAGAATGACATGCTACACTCCAGACCAATTCCAACTAGTCATGTCAATGTGTTGATTAATGTAGCTCATGATCTGAGCACCGAGCTAGCCGTTCCAAATGACAATGAAGACATTCTTATGGTGGAAAAAACTATTCAAACATTCGTTGCATGGCCGCCAAATCTTGTAAAAAACATGTCGACCAGGAGGTATTCATTTCCAATTCATTTTGCAAGCAGAACCGTTAACATTTAATTAGAAAAGGACTAAACTGAAGATTGTTATTACAGAAGGAAAAAAGGAAGAAGAAAAAACGAAATAACGTCTCAAAAGGATCAACCAACTGACCAAAACGATCTAATGAGGGCACCTTCACCCCTCCCATTTAATATTCACATTTAATATCATTGGAAGCTCATGTGGATATGAAAATGAAAGGCGGAAATAAGCACACAATTGTTTGTGAAAAAGATATGTATGGAGAGGAAACATTAGATTTTATTAGTGTTGATGTTGTAGCTAAAATCATCACATATGACTAGCTAGGAGCCTCAGTTATAAATGTATACATGAGGTATGTTTTCATGATTTTATTTTACAGAAGCTGATATTCTCTGATAATTATGGCTAAATACATTTCATATTTTTCGCAGGCGTATATTTGAAAAAAAAATTGATGTTATTTGCCCGTGAATACAAATTTGGACTCGTTAGTCCTCACACCATGTCTACACAACAAAAAGAAATATATTCTGCTTTTTAGGCGGAATTAATGTCAAACCTTCTCAGAACGTTTTAATGAAAAATTACGACTGACGGGATCTTTTTAATACCAAATTTGCAGGGGTAAAACTCTAAATTTTAATCATATCAATTATATTTTCATTTCTATCATTACTTATTCCTTTTTCTGTTTTTAGGCAGCATTGGATGCTCATTGCAGTCAATTTGGATACTCCAAAGATTTATTTTCTGGATTCACTGCATGGATATCCAACAAACCAACCACACAAGAAGGCAATTATCAATTTGTAATACACTATAACCAACATTTTAGAACTTAATATCTAGTTATATAATTTATATTATTTTTTAATGAGGATTCTGTTATGGTAGGGCGGTGTATGAATATCATCTAAAGGCTAGAATAAATCCAAGGCATAAGGATGACAAGGCGCACGAGATCTACAAATGGAAAAGTATCGGGATATATATAATTATATTGCACTATACAAATACATATAAAAATAGAATACTTATTTTTCACGATGTTTATGTAGGTTCTGAAACAATCAAACAGAAATAATTGCGGTTATTATGTTTTTAAATTTATGAAAGAGATCATATTTCATGAACAAACTAGCATCCCTGAAGAGGTATTTTTGAAAATAATTACTAGTTAATTTAAAATATTTATTTATCCTTTTTGTATTTATATTTTTTCAGTACTACTATGACTATCGCAAAAACTCATATTCACAAGATGATGTAGAAGTGTTTAGAAATGAATGGGCAGCATACCTGATCGAAGAATGTAAACAAATAGGACAATGAAGGTGAATTCTTACTACTTATGTTATCTTTATATGATCATTGATATATCCCTTGTTTAAACTTATTGAGAATCTATGATCACCCTTTCTTATGTTTCATATCCTTATATTATGAAAATTTGTTTTAGAAATGATTTGAGTTTCTAGTAAAGAATAACTTAATGAGAGACTCTTATGAACTACTGACATACGTAAAACCAAGAAAACATGATCAGATTGTTTTGATACTTTAGGAAAATGATGCATGTGTCATTTTTGACATCTACGAATCAACCGCACCTCAATCTGACACACGGTGTGACCGATATGGCTAAAAGTGTCTGATATCAATTTAAAATTGACACTAAATTTAGAAAACAACACAAGTGACATAAGACAAACTAAGAAAACACGTTTAGATTGTTTTAATACTTTCTAAAAATGATGCATCAGTCATTGTTGACATGTACGAATCAACTACACCTCAATCTGACGCACGGTGTGACCGGTATGGCTAAAAGTGTCTGATATCAGTTTAAAATTTACATTAACTTTAGAAAACGACATAAGTGACAAACAGAAAACTGATCAAATGCGTTCTTATTGATTTGATACTTTAGTAAAATGATCCATGAGTATTTTTTTATGTGTAAAAATCAACCTCACTTCAATCCAATGCACGGTGTGACCTGTATGTCTAAAAGTGTCTGATATCAGTTTAAAATTGACATTAAATTTAGAAAACAACACAAGTGACATACGTAAAACTGATAAAATGCATTAGGATTGTTTTGATACTTTAGGAAAACGATCCATGAGTCATTTTTTATGTGTAAAAATCAACCTCACCTCAATTCGACGCACTGTGTAACCGGTATTGCTAAAAGTGTCTGATATTAGTTTGAAATTGACATTATCTTTAGAAAAAAAACACAAGTCACATAGTACAATCCAAGAAAACGTGTTCGTATTGTTTTGAAACATTAGGAAAATGATCCATGAGTCATTTGTGATGTGTAAGAATCAATATCACCTCAATCTGATGCATGGTGTGACCAGTATGGCTAAAAGTGTCTGATATCAGTTTGAAATTGACATTAAATTTAGAAAACAACACAAGTGACATATGACAAACCATGAAAACATGTTCTTATAGTTTCTATACATTAAAAAAACAATCCATGAGTCATTTGTGACATGTATAAATCAACTACACCTTAATCCAACGTACGGTGTGACCGATATGGCTAAAAGTGTTTGATATCAGTTTGAAATTGACATTAACTTTAGAAAAAAACACAAGTGACATACGAAAAACCAATCAAACGCATTTGGATTGTTTTGATACTTTATGAAAAAGATCCATGAGTCATTTGGGACGTTTATGAATCAACCTCACCTCAATCTGATGCATGGTGTGATCGGTATGGCTAAAAGTGTCTGATATCAGTTTGAAATTGACATTAAATTTAAAAAACAACACAAGTGACATATGGAAAACCAAGAAAACGCTTTCAGATTGTTTCGATACTTTGGTAAAAATGATCCATGAGTCATTTTTGAAGTGTACGAATCAACCTCACCTCAATCTGAGGCACGGTGTGACCGATATGGCTAAAACTGTCTGATATCAATTTCAAATTGACATTAACTTTAGAAAACAACACAAGTGACATATGGAAAACCAAGTAAACAAGATCGAATTGATTTGATACTTTAGGAAAATGATCCATGAGTGATTTTTTATGTGTAAAAATCAACTTCACCTTAATCTGACACATGATGTGACCGGTATAGCTAAAAGTGTCTGATATTAGTTTGAAATTGACATTAAATTTAGAAAAAAACACAAATGACATACGAAAAACTGAGAAAACACATCAGAATTGTTTTGAGACTTTAGGAAAAATATCCATGAGGAATTTTGACATGTAATAATCAAAATCACCTTAATCATAGGTAGGGTGTGATCGGTATGGCTAAAAGAGTCTGATATCAGTTTGAAATTGACATTAACTTTAGAAAACAACATAAGTGACATATGACAAACCGAGAAAACATGTTCCGGTTGTTTTAATACTTTAGTAAAACAATACATGAGTCATTTGTGATGTGTATGAATTAGTTGCACCTCAATCAGACGCACAGTGTGACCATTATGGCTAAAAGTGTCTGATATCAGTTTGAAATTGACATTAAATTTAGAAAACAACACAAGTGACATACGGAAAACTGAGAAAACACATTCGGATTGTTTTGATACTTTAGTACAACGATCCATGAGCCATTTTTGATGTTTATAAATCATCCACACATCAATCCAATGCATGGTGTGATAAGTATGGCTAAAATATTCTGATATCAGTTTGAAATTTACATTAACTTTAGAAAACAACACAAGTGACAAACGGAAAACCGACCAAACGCATTTGCATTGTTTTGATACATTAGGACAACAATCCATGAGACATTTTTGATATTTAGAAATCAAATGTACCTCAATCCAATGCATGGTGTGACCGGTATGTCTAGAAGTGTCTGATATCAGTTTAAAATTGATATTAAATTTAGAAAACGACACAAGTGACATATGGAAAACTGATCAAATTCATTAGGATTGTTTTGATACTTTAGGAAAAAGATCCATGACTAATTTTTGATGTGTATGAATCAAACACACCTCAATCTGATGCACAGTGTGACCGGTATGTCTAAAAGAGTTTGATATCAGTTTGAAATTGACATTAACATTAGAAAACAACACAAGTGATATACGGAAAACCGAGCAAACACGTTCGGATTATTTTTATAATTTAGTAAAATGATCCATGAGTCATTTTTGATTTGTAAAAATCAACCTCACCTCAATCTAATGCATGGTGTGGCCGGTATGGCTAAAATTTTCTGATATCAGTTTGAAATTGACATTAAATTTAGAAAACAACACAAGTGACATACGGAAAAATGATAAAACGCATTTGGATTGTTTTGATAATTTAGGAAAATGATCCATGAGTCATTTTTTATGTGTACAAATCAACTACACCACAATCTGATGCACGGTATTATCGGTATGGCAAAACGTTTCTGATATCTTTTTGAAATTGACATTAACTTTAGAAAACAACACAAGTGACATACGGAAAGCCAATAAAACACATTCATATTGTTTTTATACTTTAGAACAATGATACATGAGTCATTTGTGATGTGTAAGAATCAACTGAACCTTAATATGACGCACTGTGTTACCGGTATGGAAAAAAGTGTCTGATATCAGTTTGAAATTGACATTAACTTTAGAAAATAGCACAAGTGACACATGGAAAACCGATAAAACACATTCGGATTGTTTTGAAACTTTAGTAAAATAATACATGAGTCATTTTTGATGTGTACGAATCAACCACACCTCAATCCGATGCACGGTGTGATGGTATGGCTAAAATTATCTAATATCAGTTTGAAATTGACATTAACTTTAGAAAACAACACAAGTGACATACGACAAACTGATCAAACATGTTAGGATTGTTTTGATACTTTAGAACAACAATCCATGAGTCATTTTTGACATGTAAGAATCAATTGTACCTCAATATGATGCAAATTGTCACCTGTATGGATGAAAGTGTCTGATATCATTTTGAAATTGACACTAACTTTAGAAAACAACACAAGTAACATACGACAAAATGATCAAACATGTTCGGATTGTTTTGATACTTTAGGACCACGATACATGAGTCATTTCTGATGTGTATGAATCAAACACACTTCAATCTAACGTATGGAGTGACCAGTATGGATAAAAGTGTCTGATTTTAGTTTGAAATTGACATTAACTTTAGAAAACAACACAAGTGACATACGAAAAACCAAGAAAATGCATTATGATTGTTTTGATACATTATGAAAATGATCCATGAGTCATTTTTGACGTGTAAGAATCAACTGCACCTCAATCTGACTCATGGTGTGACCGGTTTGGATAAAAGTTTATGATATCAGTTTGAAATTGACATTAACTTTAGAAAACAACACAAGTGACATACTGTAAACTGAGCAAACATGTTCGGATTGATTTGATACTTTAGGAAAATGATCCACGAATCATTTTTGATGTGTACGAATAAACTACACCTCAATCTGACATGCGATGTGACTGGTATGGGTAAAAGTGTCTGATATCAGTTTGAAATTGACATTAACTTTAGAAAACAACACAAGTGACATACGGAAAACCGAGAAAACGCATTCCGATTGTTTTGGTAATTTAGAAAAATGATCCATGAGTAATTTTTGATGTGTACAAATCAAACGCACCTCAGTCCAATGCACGGTGTGACTGGTCAAGATTTTCATTAGATAAAGAATCTGTATTTATTAAATGAGATAAATCATCCAAAAACATATTTATTTTACATTATTCCCTTTCATTGTTATCAGAGTGAAAACATTCGAGTTTATAATTTCCATGTTTTATTTTCACATTTCCATATTAATGTATTCTTTCATATTAATGTTTTAATTTATTTCATTATTGTATTACTAACATAATATTTGTTTTCTTATATAGGTGAATTTTTTTCCTTGAGTTCGGAAGCATTGTTCGGCAAGAAATACCATAGACAAAAATTTTTGAGAGAGGATCATGGATATCAAAGGATAAAACATTAATGTTTATAAATTTTTTGGATAATTGTAATTTTAACCATGTAAAACCTTGTTTAAAATGTATATAGTAGTGTGTTTTTTTGTATTCATGTTGTTAAGTAAATGTATATATCATTGTTTGTCAAAATATTGTGTGCGCTGTGTCATATTTTGGTTCTTGGTTGGTGTACATGTGTTATTTTGTGTAGGTGTGCAGATGTGTAGGTGTGCAGGTGTGCAGGTTCTGGTTGTGCAGGTGTAAGGGAAGGCGCCTTTATCAATGCTTTTTTGAGAGCTGATAAAGGTCCATATTATCATCTCTCAAGATAGCGCTGATAAAGGCACCCCTTTATCAATTCTAGAAAAGTGTTGTTAATTCCGACGTAGATAATGGGGGGTCCCCTTTATCAGCGCTCCAAAAATCAATGATAAAGTCCACCTTTATCAGCGCTAAAAAAATTCTGATAAAGGGGCTCCATTATTAGCTCTTTTCAGAGAACTGATAAAGCCCCCCCCCCCCTTTATCTACGCTGGAATTAAGAGGGCTTTTCTAGCGCTGTTAATGTCGATTTTTAGCGCTGATAAAAGGCCATGTTGTCAGGAGATAAAAGGCCATATCGTAGACTTACGGGATGTGCAATATCAAAGTTCTTAAAAATAGGATCATGGTTTAGAAACGTGGATGGGTGGTTTCACATGTTATAAAAATTATTTCTAATTAATAATTATCCTTGGATATGGTAAAGATAATGGTTATGAGTTAATAGGTTTCTTATAAAAGGAGTAAAACAAGTAATATGGGAAAAATGGAAAAACTGGAGGCCATAAGATGCGACAAAGGGTATGATAAGCCACATTTTTTGGTAACTCAAGGGTTTCCCCACTTTTAGGGATTTAAGATATCGTTTATGGGCTCTAAATTTGGGATAAACCACATTAAAATGGTAAGAATACTTAAAAAGTGGCATTGCGAGAAAACTGGGGAAAGAAT
Source organism: Viscum album (assembly GCA_963277665.1). Classification (NCBI taxonomy): domain Eukaryota; kingdom Viridiplantae; phylum Streptophyta; class Magnoliopsida; order Santalales; family Viscaceae; genus Viscum; species Viscum album. The sequence goes on from OY728130.1 coordinate 1,722,134,556, forward strand.
CCCCAAAAACCCATGATGGAACTGATCAAGGGAACTGATTGGTGACACGCCGATTAGATTCACTAATAGGTGACACCACATTGACACCCTTCCTCTGACATTGACACCCTCATCACTCACTGATGGGGTCCAGGACAAACCAAACACTAATCTCTGGTAATGCAATGGAGCAGGAGGGTCCATAACATTACATCATATACCTATGAAAATATTATCTTCCTCGGGAAATAAAGGGTAAACCTAAAGAAAAAATATAGGGGTCTGAACAACCACCTATCAAGATACATCTTAGGGACAACCCAACCTATAGTTTTTGGAAATCTAGAACAACACTCGATGCCTAGCAACAATTCTCCCTCATCTATCTTATGAACAACTGGAGAAACACTGAGGCTTCACAAGGGTGCCTTTTTTACATCCTAAGAACACATCTCTCTCATCAATCTCCTAAAAAACTGTAGAAACATTGAGGCTTCACAAGGACTCCTCCCAGAAATTTTAGGAACACCTCTCCCTCATCTATCTCTTGAACAACTAGGGAAACATTGAGGCTTCACAAGGATGCCTCATTGACATCCTAGGAACACCTACTCCTCATACTGATCAACTAAAGATGCACTACCACCTCTCACCCTTAAGAAAAAACATAGACATATAAAGTTCACAGCATCCAGACTCATGGATTAGAGAGTCTCTTTTAACATGTCAAGATACTATCCTCTTTGGGTTGAACTGACTCACCCACACAGGTTAAATCGCATCCTTTGTAATGGGTCATGATTAAGAATCATGACCTCCCCTCCCCACAGTCCATACTTTCAGACACATTCAGTGAATAAGGAAAGCAACCCATCTCATGGTTAGCAAGGTCAATCATTACATCACAATCAAGTACAAAATGACACAAAACAAAACTCAAAATAGCTCGGGGTACTAGGCATGTAATGTGCCTCCCATTCCCATGTACTCTCTTCATGGCCATCATGCCTCCACAACACACGAACCAAGGGAATGGTTCATCCAAAAAGCACCCTATTCTCACGATACTTGAACCTTACTAGTTGCTCCAAGAAAGTTGAATCATCCTCGATATCCAACTCTTCCCAGTCGAGGATGTGTGAATCATTGTGTAGGTACTGATGGAACTGAGACACATGGAATACATGATGGAACCTCTATAGTTTCGATGGTATAACAAGCTGATTAGCCACTTCGTCGACCCGCCACAACCCCTTGAAGGGTTCTAAGAACCTAGGAGAAACCTTACTCCTCCTACCAAATCTCTATTTCCCACACTGAGGGGAGGCCTTTAAGAACACTTAGTCCCCAACCTCTAACTCCAAGGGTTTTCTCATATGGTCAGTATACGACTTCTGCTTGTCCTGATCTGCCTTCAGCCTCTCATGCACAAGCTTAACCTTCTCTATCTTTCTCTGCACTATCTCTGGTCCAAGAATACTTGCTTCCACAACCTTGGTCTAGCACATGGGCGAACGACACGGCCTACCATACAAGGCTTCGAATGGTGCCATTCCAATAGTAGAGTGATAGCTATTGTTTTAGGAAAACTCTTCCAAAGGAAAGTGTCATACCCATGATCCTTTGAAGCCCAAAACACATGCCTGTAGCATATCACCCAACATTTGGATGGTTTTCTCTGTCTGCCCATCTATCTGGTGGTGAAAAACAGTGCTAAGGCATAACTGGGTGCCAAAAGCACATTGAAATCCCTTCCAAACCCATTAGGTAAACTGAGCATCATGATCCACGACTATGGACCTTAGAACTCCATTAAACCACACCACCTAATCCATTTACCTCTGTGTTATGGCATCCACCGCACTCAACTCCTTGATTTCCATGAAGTGGGCTGATTTTTTCAATCGATATACCACTACACATATAACCTCACATCATTCTTGAACCCTATTTAATCCTATAAAAAATCCATAGAGATGTCTTCCCACTTCCACTCTGAGACATATAGAGGATACAACAGAACACCCAAAAAACGGTGCTCAGCCTTCACCACCTTACACCAGAGGCACTTTTCCAAAAACTCTGCCACTTCTTATTTTACACCAGGCCACAAAAACTAACCCTTCAAGCCTCGGTACATCTAGAAATCTGTTGGGTTCACTGTTAAGGTTATGTTATGGAACTCTTCAAGAACTCTCTCATGCATTTTCTTTAGGTCGAACAAATTCCAATAGAAAATCATCTGATTTTGTCCATCTTCTGACTATCCTTTAGAATCATTGCCCCACCTAACGCGATCACACATTACTTTAACCTAGAATTCCCCCCATTTAGAGTCCTAAACTAGATGTACCAAGGAAGAATGAACCATCATCTGAAACATTAATCCCCTCCCATCCTCCACCCTTGAATCCAGGTGCAAGGAATCCAACTCCTCTATTGCTTCTCAAGCATCTGCTGAATCCCGAACCACATCATTAAGCAACTTCCTACTCAAGGAATCGGCCACCACATTCCCCTTTCCTGAGTAGTAGTAGATCCCAAATTCATGGTTCTGAAAAATCTCCATCCACCTATATTTTAATAATTCCAAGTCTCTCTGGTAGAATACATTACACAAGATCTTTTGATCTGTGAATACCACAAAGTGTTCCCTGATGAGGTAATGCCACTACAACTTTAGTGAAAACACAACAGATGTAATCTCCTAGTCATTGGTGGCATAGTTATGTTCATGAGGACATAACAGCTTATACCCATAAGAGATCACTCCCCAGTTCTGCATCAGCACAAACCCCAATTCTAGGCAAAAATCATCAAAGAATATCTCCAACATTACCCCTTCCTCTGGAAACCTCAGCACTGGAACACTAACTAGCTTTTCCTTCAGATAACTGAAGGTTCCTGGAACTTCTCACTACAAATAAAGGTTAGTAATTCTTGGTTAAGTCTGAAAATGGTGCTAAAACTTGAGATAATTTGAGAAAAACCTCCGGTAGTAACTTTCCTATCATAAGAAACTATAAACCTCTACCACTTTTTTGGGTACCACCAAAAAGCAATAGCTTTGACCTTCTACGGGTCTACTTCTATTCCATGTTGGGACACCATGTGCCCAAGAAAGTGCACTTCTCATGTCCATAAATTTCACTTCGACAACTTCCCGTAGAGCTGGTGGTGTCAGAGGCCTTTCAAAACTATCCTCAAATGCTCGGCATGATCCCCCTCTAATCTTGAGTAGATCAGAATTTCTTCAGTAAACAAGAATATGAACTGGTCAAGATACTTGCAGAAGATGGGGTTCATGAGCCCTAGGAACACGGCTGGAACTTACTTAATGTCGAACAACATGACCACAAACTCAATGTTTCCATATCTTCAAATTAAGTCAGTCTTATAGATGTCACCCCCCTTCACTCCCAACGGGTGATATCCTGATAATAAGTTGATCTTAGAGAACCAACCTGCTCCTTTCAACTGGTGGAAATTCATCGATCCTTTGGAGAGGGTAATAGTTCTTGAGAGTCACTTGATATAGTATTCGGTGGTATATACACATCCTATGACCACCATATTACTTCTTTGGAAATAAAACTAGAGAACCTAATGGAGACATGATCAGTTGAATAAAACCCTTCTTCAGCAGGTCATAAACTTGGATCTATAACTCCTGTAACTCAGAAGGTGTCATCCAATAGGGAACCATTGAAATTGGATAGGCATTGGGTTGTGTGTATATCCTGAACTCAACATCACGTCGAGGGAGTAGAGTCACAACCTCTTTAGGGAAGATGTCTAGAAACTCACTGATGATCCTCAAGAATTCCACCATCTCCATTTCTTCTGAATCCATTGATAGCTTAGCTAACAAGGAATGAAGGGGATCCACTCACTGGCTGCCCTCTGGGAAACCCTACTCTCCAAATAAAGTTACATGATGGTCACACATATTTGAGAACATGACCCTTATCTGAAAGCAGTTGATAACATCACACACAGAAAAAATCCAGTTGATACCCAAAAATGATATTGTATGGCTTAATTCGCAGCAGATGGAGATCGCCACTGGACCGATGTGGCCCCAACTTCAGTCTAAATCCTCTTCAAACATCAAACTGGCTGGTCTGACCCTCAAACTAGAATACTCAACCCCAGGGGCCTGGAGATTCTCTCTACATCTAGACCCATGTCATGGGCTATACCAGGTGTAACAAAGGAGTGTGGATATTGAAAATAAAACAAGGTATATGGAGGAGTACTAAACAAGATGATCGTACCTCGAATGGCCTCTAGCCCTGCTTGAACTGTTGCCTATGTGGCATGTAACTACACACACCTAGATCTTGTGGATCTCAGCTATCGGCCGCATCCCCAACCATGTCCTGGTTGAGGTCCCTGAGTAGTACCCTGGGGTCAGTCTCCTCCGGCACCATCTTCCCTCAGTGGAGCAATAGTTCACTTCCCATGCTGCTACTGCTGCTTCTAAAATGGTCTGGCTAGAAACTAATGCTTCTACAGTGGGCGTTGAACCTTCCCACCTCCAATATATTTCACTCATTCTGGGAACTGATTCCAAATATGCCCACAGATTCCACAAATAAGGCATCTCGGTCCTATGCCTGTAGATAAAGGGTGAGGACTGAGATACCGAAACTGTAACCGTTTAGGAATGCTCCCTGCTGGCCAAAACTTGGATTGCCCTGATGCTAGAGGCCTTCTGATAATGTCCTTCCTCTTCGACGAGCTCAACTGGCTCCCTTCTCATGGCACACCTCCTAGCGTGTGAATCCTCTCCACTACTTCATCCTTCTTCTGAACCTCCAAGTACGTTGGCAGAGTGAAGGGGCTTATAGTATAATAAAGGGAAGGTCAAAGTGCCTCCTATAAGCGTCTTGACCACGAATCTTCATCCCAAAATAATTCTGGAGAAAAACAAAGGAGATACTTGAACATGATCAACAACTCCCTTACTGACATACTCCTTTTTGGAGGGATAGTAACTCCTGCCTCTTCTCAGCTTTCATTGTAGAAGAATGGAATTATGCTCGGAACTCATTCACGAAGTCAATTCACAAAATCTCTGTAATGGCCCAGACCTCTCCGGCCCATTCCTTTGTCGAAGAGAAGGTCACGAAGTATTATGGATGGTAAAATGGAATCTTCCCACACTTTTCAGAATTTTGAAATTCCATGCCTTGTAGTGTGAGTAAACATCATGCCCGCCCTTTCCGGGTATACCTCGTGTTGAAGGTCGTGTCCTTGAAATGTGAAATAAATGGGTACATGTCGTGTAGTCCCTCCCTACATAAATGTTACCCTCAAACCGTGTGTTGACCAGTCAATGGTCATGTTCCATGTTGATGATGTGTCCTTGCCATGTGAAATAAATGGGTACACACCATGTATCCCATACTACATGTCGTGTAGTCCCTCCCCGCGTACGCGTTACCTTCAAACAGTGTGTTGACCAGTCAATGGTCACGTTCCGCGTTGAAGGCTGTGTTGGAAGCCGTTTGGTGACCGTGTGAAATGGTCGAGTACACGATGTGTACTAGAAATTACACACCATGTACTTTTGTTTTTCTCACCTATAAAAGAGGGGGTCCTATCCTCCTTTTCAAATCACTCCTCTCCTCCCCTTTCCATTGAGCAGAGCTCTCCTGAGAGACTCGAAGGCTCTTTTCTTCCATAACTTCTTCGTCTGAGCTCCGATTTACAATCCGTCAGCGGCGATGGGATCGTAATGACGAGGAATAACTTCTGAGCTTGGATATGTTGTCTTCCTTTCGGCTTTTCCTTCCTAGATTCCACCCGAGGAGGTTTTTCTGGGATTTGACAGAAGTGACAGACGATGACGAATGTCTTCTAAAGTTGATCCGTGGGAGCATTGTGATCAGAACCTGTAGAGGTAGGGATCTTAACTTCTTCTCTCTAATTTTTGCATCATGTGGGTTGGGTGTCCTCTTGTTTACATGAAACACATTTGAACCTATTTAATAAAGATAATAACTAGCTTATATAACGGGGATGGGAAGTTTGTGAATTCAGTTACATTTTTTTATTATATCCTGTGATATTATGTTGTGAATTGAATAGGCTTATGCCTACTGAAAATCACGGTCTTTGGGAGCCTTTTATTGCGCAATTAAATGATGCCCTGTATTTATAGACCGTTTATGGATGGAAACTTCGTGGAATATGTAAATTTGTTAATCACGTAAAGTTGACTGATTAAAGGAAAATCTAGAACCCTTATGTGATCACCCCAGTAGAACAAAACTGAAATAATTAACATGTGGGTGGTGGTTACGGTTTATTTATGTAAATGGGTGTTTTGTGGGTTATTGTGGTCCGGGTGGGCAGTGGGGATACGATAAATGGTATCAATGGATGATGATGTATGGGTTTCAGTGTGATTGTGGTTATGGTGGTTGGCAGCAGGGCTGTAGGGATGGGTTGTGAATAATATATAAAAGTGGAAGAGTTAATGAATGTTGGGGAATAGTAATGGAATGGGAATAATAATCAATGGGGTTGGTTGGTAAATAAGAAGGTACTTTTTTGTGTTGCTTGTGTTTTCCTAACTTCATTTGTGGATGACATGGATATGTTTTACGAACGATTGGTGTGGTTGATTGTGGATAGTTTCCCAGTAGTTAAGGAACTAATAAACTGATTTTGTTTCAACATGAAAACCTAAATGGGTTTGGGGTTTTCTGTTGTATGCATGCTTCGAAATAGCAGTTCCAAGTCACGTGCTCAGTTCTCTGTTTAGAAGCCATAGGTTGGGACGTGTGTTTGGTATACATATATATATATCTGTATATTTGTGTTTTTTCGCACCCCATCCATGTTGAGCACTTACTGCTGAACACTCCCATTTCATGGGAGAGGGTGTTTTCCCCTTAGTTACTAGCTCCTTCCTACTCCTTCTTCCATAGGTTGTGATGTCTTGAGGCGACCTTACACCCAAGACTCTTCGGTAAGGTTTCGATTGGGGTGGTTTTAGCCCAAGACTCTTCGGGCAGGTTTACTTTTTCCCAAGAAACATTGGGATGAGGTCCAGGTGTGTGCGCGTAGGATATGTGGTTGTGAGGCTCAGCTGTGTGCGGGTGAGATACGTGGTTGTGAGGACCAGGTGTGTGCGAGTGGGATATGTGGTTCTTGAGGCCCAGGTGTGTGAGGTGGAGAAGAGTGTGGTAGCGTCAGGATGTTCGCCGTTAGGAAGAGCAGCTAATAAGTGGGAAATGGTGCGGGGTACCCAATACTCTTGTTCTTATCTACTACTACTACCTGTTGTTTTGTGTTTTTTGTGAGCGTGGCTGGTGAGGTTAGGTGGATAGAATTCCTTGATAGGTTTAGGTTTCTTCTATTGTTCTCACGGGATATTAGGATGTCTCCCCACATTTGCACGAGAGATTTAGGTTTACCTACTGAGTATACTTGTATGCTCACCCTACGTTTACTTTCAGGTTTCCAGGAGGACTACCAGGGCCGTGTGTGACCCTACTAGTCAGGACAGTTGGAGTTGTTTCTGTTTTTTGTACTCTTGTTTCTTTTGGTATTGTAATTTTGAGCTTTCTTGTACTTGTACTTTGATTCATAATTGTTTAAACATGCATGTGGGATTGGTTTGGGTTTATTTCCATTTACTTGTTTTTGTTTCCTTTTTGGTGTTTGACTCATCCTATTTCCCGATCCTAAATAATAAAAAGGGTAATTCCTCCCATATTTGTAAAAACCCATACCCTTGGTTCTAAGAACCACCCCAGGGCCTACTGGAGGCGGGAATCGGGGGTCATTATCTCCCTTTCACCATTTCCAGCTCATGAGGGGTATCTTTGGTGGGAGGGGGTCATGACAGAATGGTATCAGAGGTGATGGTTGAGAGATAGGATTGAGTTTGGAGTTATTCGTAGTGAGGATTGAATGGGAAGGTAGGGAAATGGTGTGGCTGATCTTGGTGTGTGACATAGGCCAGGGAAGACCGGCTAGGACACGATATTTTAGGGCCCCCTGTGATCTGATGAAAGGACTCTGAGCCTACTGAACAACCAAGTAAGACTAAATTTATTTCAGGGTAGAGACCCTAGGGAAGGTACATGCATCATCATTATTGTGTTTTACTTGATTTGGGTGTTCTGGTAAGGCAATTGAAATAAAATGATAAAATATAACCTTGAGAAAATTTCCTTACTATTGGGATTAGGAGATCCTTGTTTACTATACAGCTATGGCACCTGGGCGTCATCCCCGGGTGACTCAGATGGCTGAGGCCTAGAATATTCAGGCAGCCTATCAGTTGAGGATTGACCAAGAGGAGGATGATAGTAAGTGGCAGAAGACTCTTTGTTCTTTCCAGCGGAAGAACCCTCAAGATGTATGAGGGTAGTACTTAGGATATGGAGATGGAGGGGTTCCTTAAGGAGGTAGGGATCTCTTTTACTTTGATCTGTGCACCGAGGGAGTATTGGGTTCCCCTAGCAGTCAGTCAGCTAAGTGGTGTGGCGCGATAGTGGTGGATTCTCTACCTCGGGGAGAGGTCAGAGGCAAAGGTTCTATGGGATGACTTTGATAAGGAGATCTGAGAGGAATTCCTTTCTTCCATGATCAAGTCGGAGAAGCGGCAGGAGTTACTCTCGCTCCAGTAGGGGAGTATGTCAGTACGAGATTTGCTGATTAAGTTCAAGGATCTCCAACGATTTTCCCTGGATCTCATTCCGGATGAGGAGTCTCGGGCGAGACGTTTAGAGGAGGCGCTTCATCCTTCGCTCAAGTATGTTGTTACCCCCTTCATCCTTCCGACATACTTGGAAGTAAAGAATAAGGCAGAGGTTGTAGAGAGGATTCACTCGCAGGGAGGTGCACCGCATGAGCGGATCCAGCCGAGTTCGTCGAAGGGGAAGGCATTCAGCAGCATCTCTCCTGCGATGGGACCTTCCAGTTTCAGGCCAGTGGGGAGAAGGCCCCAACAGTTCTAGTTAAGATCTTCAGGTCCTCATATATTTTTTCACGAGCCTAGGACCAAAGTGTTTCTCTTATGGAGGTTTCGGGCACATTCAGAGTCAGTGCCTGACCTGAGCTCAGTACGGTGGATGTGGGCAGGTTCAGCACCCTCCTCAGTAGCACCAGTTGCTGGTGAGGCCCTTACAGCAGTAGTAGGACCCTAATCCTCCAAGGTAAGACCTTGAAAGAGGAGTTCAGCCTTAGGGTGCTCTTCAGGGACCTTGGCCAGGGCATGGTCAGGGAGGTGGACGACATCAGATAGGCAGAGGAGCTGGGCATGGACAGTTGCATGCAGTAGAGTTGGCAGCTCCAGCAGGACCAGAGGTGGTGCGAGGTATGATTTGTTTTTTCAGCACTCTCGTTTCTATCTTGTTTGATTCGAGAGCTTCACACTTATTTGTTGCACCTGGTCTAGCCCATGCTTTAGGACTAGACGTAGAGAGACTTTCTGTACCACTGGTGCTGATTACACCAGTTAGAGGCCAGACAAGCATATCTTGTGTTTTCCAGGGATGTGGGATGATGTTGGGACCACATTGATCTAGTGGAGACCTTATTTTTCTACGGATGCAGCCATACGATGTCATCCTAGGCATCGACTGGTTGTTTTCTATTAGTGCTATTATCCACTGCTTCCAAAGAAGGGTTGTGTTCTCCAATGTGGATGGGCAGCATGTATCTTTTGTTGGAAAGAGGAGCTATCAGGTGGGAAGCTAGCATTTGAAGCCTCTACTTTCCTTGTTAGGTGGGCTATTAGTGATTTTAGCTAATACAGAGATGATGGATGTCCCAGAGTTTTTTGGGGAGTTCCTCGGTGTTTTTCCAGAGGAGGTTGTGACTCTACCCCCCCCCCCCCGGACATGACGTTCAGTTCGGGATATACTTACAGCCTGGGGCCCGTCTGATTTTGATGTGCCCTTATCGGATGGAACCTTCGGAGTTGTGGGAGTTGCTGATTCAGATTGACGATCTGATGGAAAAGGGTTTTGTTCAACCCATCTTGGCGCCATGGGGTGCTCCGGTTTTGTTCATGAAGAAGGCAGACGGTGGTCTCAGGCTATACATAGACTACCGAAGGTAGAATCTGTTGACGGTCAAGAACTGTTACCCCCTTCTAAGGATAGATGATCTCTTCGACCAACTAAGGGGATCAGGTTGGTTTTCTAATATTGATCTGTGTTCTGGATATCATCAGCTGAGGGTAAAAGATAGTGACATCTCGAAGACGGCTTTCAGGTGTATGTATGGGCACTTTGAGTTTGTAGTGATGTCTTTTGGAGTTACAAATGCACAAGCTGTGTTCATGGGACTTAATAAATTTTTCTTCCGAGAGTTTCTGGACCGGTTCATCATTCGGTATAACGATGACATCCTGATCTACTCAAGATCAGAGGAGGTGCACGTTGAGCATCTCAGGGCATTCTTGGAAGTGCTTCGACACCACCAGCTTTATGGGAAACTGTCGAAGTGTAAGTTCTTGATGCAAAAAAGTACAGTTACTTGGGCACGTGGTGTCTCAGTATGGAGTGTTAGTGGAACCGTCGAAGGTAGAGGCAGTTGTTTCTTGGCCAGCACCCAAGTGCGTGGTAGAATTTCGTAGTTTCCTGGGGTTGGCAGGTTATTATCGGAGGTTCGTTTCAGACTTCTCTAAAGTTTCTTCACCATTGACAGCTTTCACTAGGAAGAACCAGGTCTTCTTTATGGTGAGAGAAGTGCCAAAAAGCATTCGACTACCTAAAGGAGAAGTTGGTCAGTGCTCTAGTACTCAGGTTGCCAGAGGAAGGGTTGTTGTATGAGGTGTTTTGCGATTCTTATGGTCTTGGTTTAGGGTGCGTACTCATGCAGAAGAAGGGTGTGATCTATTATGGGTCTAGGAAGTTGCGCCCTCACGAGCGTAATTATGCCACCCATGAACAAGAACTTGCAGTAATAGTGTTCGCACTGAAGTTGTGGCGACATTACTTCTTTGGGGAGCGCTTTGTGGTCTTATCAGATCACAAGATCTTATGTTATATCTTCTCCCAGCGTGACTTGAACTTGCGGTAGCAGAGATGGGTCGAGTTTCTCCAAGACTATGGCTTCGAGATATCTTACACTAAAGGTAAGGGCAACATTGTGGCTGATGCCCTGAGAAAAAAGTCACATAATGAAGTGGTTAAGAAATCCACTGATGCCTGGAAGAGATGGGAGAGTTGGTTGCCTTCCACTTAGATGTAAGGGTAGAAGGTGTTAGAGGCAATTTGATTCAGATGATGGTGCAGTCATCCTTATTGTTGCAGGTGGAAGAGTATCAGTGGGGGGAATCCGAGGCGGAAGTAATGCGGGGTCATGTCGATCAGAGAAATGCTCCAGAAGGATGGTCAGAGGATAGCTGAAATCGGATGCTTTTTCATGGAAGGTTGTTTGTTTCGGAGGTGATGTGTGAGGGAGTTCTCTGTGAGTTCCATATCTCAGCCTTGGCGGTACACCCGGGAGTTTCAAAAATGTACCAAGGCTTGAGGGAATAGTTTTGGTGGCCTGAGGTGAAATGGGCAGTGGTGGAGTTTGTGGAACAGTGCCTTGTGTGTCAGAAAGTAAAGGATGAACACCGTGTTCCCAGTGGATTGTTGCATCCTTTAGATGTCACCGAATGGAAATGGGATGACATCTCGATGGACATCGTCATAGGACTACCCAGGGATCAGGGTGGTTATGATGCTATCTGGTTAGTGGTGGATCGACTGACGAAATCAGTTCACTTCTTAGCAATTAAGTAGTCAGGCCTGGTGAGTACCTTAGCACAGAGGTACGTAGACGAGGTGGTGTGTTTTCATGGATTTCCGAAGGAAATCGTCTCAAATTAGGATACTCGGTTTACCTAATGAGAGTGGAGGGGGTTGCAGAATGATTTTGGCACCCAGCTATGCCTTAGCACTGCTTTCCACCCCCACACAGATGGCCAGACAGAGCAGACTGTCCCGACATTGGAGGACATGCTGTAGGAATGCATTCTGGATTTCGGAGGATCATGGGTGTGGCACTTGCCTTTAGTAGAGTTTTCCTACAACAAAATCTTCTACTATACTATTATCATGGCACCATTTGAGGATTTTTATGGAAGGCCGTGTCGTTCACCCATTTTCTGGGCAGAGGTTGGTGAGACAGGTCCTCTTGGGCCAGAGGTAGTACATAACACCACAGAAAAAATTCAGGTTGTGCGTGAAAGGATGAAAGTGGCTCAGGACTGATAGAAGTCTTATACTGATCGTCAGAGGAGACCCTTGGATTTCAAGGTGGGAGATCTTGTGTTCTTGAAGATCTCCCCTCGAAAGGGGCAGAGGAGATTTGGGACAGGGAGTAAGCTCTCCCCTAGGTTCATCGGACCTTTCGAAGTGCTGAGGCGAGTCGACGAGGTGGCATATCAGATGGCCCTACCACCTCAGTTGGAGACGGTTCATGACGTCTTCCACATCTCCCAGCTTTTTCAGTACTTACACGACGACTCTCATGTTATCGACTGGGGAGAGTTAGATATGGGAGATGATGCGACCTTTGAGGAATGACCAGTCAGAATCGAGGATCGTAAAGAGAAGGTGCTCTGTGGATGAACCATTGCCTTGGTTCGTTTTTTGTGGAGGCATGGTGGCCTCGAGGAGAGAACTTGGGAGAGTGAGGCCCAGATGCACGCTGAGTACCCGGAGTTGTTTTGAATTGTGTTTTCCTTGTTCTTCTGAGCTTTATTTTGATGTTATACTTTGTACCATTGATATATGGAATGCATGGCTTTTCGGTTGTGAGACTTTTTGTTTTCTTATTCTTTGGAAGTGTGTAACATGTCCGGATGTGTGGGGAAGGGAAAAATGATCCTTAATCGAGACATATTAAAGTGGATGCGATTGAACTCGTGCAGGTGAGTCAGTGCTGCCTAAAGCAGATAATATCTTGACATGGGAGAGGGAATTTCCCCAAAACATGTGTTCAGGCAGTGTGTTGGTTGTACGGTGTTGGGGTGGTGTAAGTTGGAAATCCTAATATATGGAAGTGGGAAGACCCAATCCTTAATCGAGACGCATTAATGCTGATGCGATTAAACCCGTGCAGGCGAGTCGGTTCCACCTAAAGTGGATAATATCTCGTTATAGAAGAAGGAAATCCTAACACATATGATTAGGGTTGTTGGTCGGGTTCCTATTATAACGAGAGTCCTAAGAGGTATCTTGTTGGGTTACTCTGGGTTGGTTTTGAATTCTTGGGGATGAGAATGTTTTAAGAGGTATCTAATGTAATGGCCCGGACCACTCCAGCCCATTCCTTTGTCGAAGAGAAGGTCACGAAGTATTCTAGAGGTTAAAATGGACTCTTCCCACACTTTTCAAAATTTTGAAACTACACGCCATGTAGTTTGAGTACACGTCATGTACCCCCTAGCCGGGTATACCCCGCGTTGAAGGCCGTGTACTTTCCATGTGAAATAAATGGGTACACACCCTGTATTCCATACTACACGCCATGTAGTCCCTCCCCGCGTACATGTTACCTTCAAACTATGTGTTGACCAGTCAACGGTCGTGTTCTGTGTTGATTCGGTGTCCTTGCCGCATGAAATAAATCGGTACACTCTATGTATACCATACTACATACCATGTATTCTCTCCCCGCGTACATGTTACCTTCAAACCGTGTGCTGACCAGTCAACGGCCACGTTCCGCGTTGAAGGTCGTGATGGAAGCCGCGTGGTGACCGTGTGAAATGGTCGAGTACAAACCATGTACTAGAAAGTAAACGCCTTGTACTTTTGTTTTTCTCACCTATAAAAGGGGGGGTCCTCTCCTCCTTTTCAAATCACTCCTCTCCTCCCCTTTCCTTTGAGAAGAGCTCTCCCAAGAGACTCGAAGTCTCTTTTCTTCCATAACTTCTTCGTCCAAGCTCCGATCTACGATCCGTCAGTGGCCATGGGATCGTAATGATGAGGTGGAACTTCTGAGCTTGGATATTTTGTCTTCCTTTCGGCCTTTAAATCCTATCTTCCACTCAAAGAGGTTTTTCCATGATTTGACGGAAGAGACGGACGCCAATGAATGTCTTCTAAAGTTGATCTGGGGGAGCGTTGTGATCAGAACCTGTGGAGGTAGGGATCTTACCTTCGTCTCTCTAATTTTTGCCTCATTCGGGGTGGGTGTCCACTTTTTTACGTGAAACCCATTTGAACCGGTTTAATAAAGATAATAATATTCTTATATAACAGGGATGAGAATTTTGTGAATGCAATTACAATTTTTTATTTATATGCTGTGATATTATGTTGTGAATTGAATAGGTTTATGCCTACTGAAAATCACGGTTGTTGGGGGCCTTTTCTTGTGAAATTAAATGATTCCCTATCTTTCTAGAACGTTTATGGATGGAAACTTCATGGAATATGGAAATTGGCTAATCATGTAACGTTAGATGATTCAATGAAAATCCAAAACACTTGTGTGATCACCCCGGCTGAACAAAACTGAAATAATTAACATGTGGCTGCTGGTTAGGGTTTATTTATGTAAAGGGGGTGTTTTGTGGGTTTTTGTGGTTTGGGTGGCCAGAAGGGATGTGATAAATGGTATCAAGGGATGATGATGTACGGGTTTTAGTTTGATTGTGGTTATGGTGGTTGGCAGTGGGGCTTCAGGGATGGGTTGTGAATAATAAATAAAAGTGGAAGAGTTAATGAATGCTGGGGAATAGTAATGGAACGGGAATAATAATCAATAGGGTTGGTTGGTAAATAAGAAGGGACTTGTTTGTGTTACTTGTATTTTCCTAACTTGATTTGTAGATGGCAGGGATATGTTTTACGAACGAATGGTGTGGTTGATTGTGGATAGTTTCCCAGTAGTTAAGGAACTAATAAACTGATTCTATTGGAACATGAAAACCTAAATGGGGTTGGGGTTGTCTGTTGTATGCATGCTTCGAAATAGCAGTGTTGACGCATGTTCTCAGTTTTTTGTTTAGAATCCATAGGTCGGGCCGTGTGTTTGGTATACATATATATATATATATATATATATATATCTCTGTATCTTTGTGTTTTGTTGCACCCCATCAATGTTGAACACTTAGTGTCGAACACTCCCATTTCATGGGATAGGGTGTTTTCCCTATAGTTACTAGCTCCTTCCTGCTCTTTCTTTTATAGGCTGTGATGTCTTGAGGTGACCTTACACCCAAGACTCTTTGGGTAGGTTTCGATTGGGGTGGTTTTAGCCCAAGACTCTTTGGGAGGTTTACTTTTTCCCAAGAATCATCGGGATGAGGCCCAGGTGTGTGCGGGTGGGATATGTGGTTGTGAGGCCCAGGTGTGTGCGGGCAGGATGTGTGTTTGTGAGGCCCAGGTGTTTGTGGGAGATATATGTGGTTTTGAAGCACAGGTGTGTGCATGCGGGATATGTGGTTCTTGAGGCCCAGGTGTGTGCGGGCAGGAAGAGTGTGGTAGAATCAGGTTGTTCTCCATTAGGAAGAGCAGCTAACTAGTGGGAAATGGTGTGGGTTACCCAATACTCTTGTTCTTATATACTACTAATACCCGTTGTTTTGTGTTTTAGGTGAGCATGGCTGGTGAGGTTGGGTGGATAGAATTCCTTGATAGGTTTTGGTTTCTTCTGTTGTTCTCACGGGACATTAGGATGTCTCCACACTTGTGCATGAGAGCTTTAGTTTTCCCTACTGAGTATACTTGTATTCTCACACTATGTTTACTTTTAGGTTTCCAGGAGGACTACCAGGGCTGTGCGGGATCCTACCGGTCAGGACAGTTAGTGTTGTTGCAGTTTGTTGTACTCTTTTTTATTTTGTTATTGTACTTTTGAGCTTTCTTTTACTTGTACTTTGATTCAGAATTGTTTAAACATGCATGTGGGATTGGTTTGGGTTTATTTCCATTTACTTGTTTTTTCCTTTTTGGTGTTTGACTCATCCTATTTCACGGTCCAAAATAATAAAAAGGGTAATGCCTCCCATATTTGTAGAAACTCATACCCTTGGTGCTAGTCGCCAACCCAGGGCCTACTGGAGGCGGGACTCAGGGGTCATTATCTCCCTTTCACCATTGCCAGCTCAGGAGTGGCATCTTTGGCGGGAGGGGGTCATGACAATCTCAGTCTCCATCCTCTCTTTGCGGTAGAGAGTCCACCACTGACATGTTGCTCCCATCATCGGACTAACTGCAAATAGAATCTATTACTCTCTAAAAGCACATAACAACGTAAATTTGATCACCATCTCCTCAACCCATCCCTCTGTCTCCATGTTCGAGATGGTGCCCTCGTACTTCCTGAGGGTCTGCCGCAGAAACGAAAAATGTGTCTTCTTCCACTATTCATCCTCTTCTTATTGATCATAACTCTTCTGATCATCCAGATCAGCCTCCTGGGCCTCAATAACCCACACTACCCATGGACGTCTTCCGGGTTCGATAGCTATAAGGTTAACAAGAAATGCCTTCGACCGAGTAGTGTAGAATATTTATTTTAAATATTTCTTACACTATTTATTCATTTTAAATTCCCAAAACACCTAGAAGACACAATATCATAACTAATTATGATTTTTGTACCTTTCCTAGGGTCTCAACCATGAAATCAGTGTATTCTCCCTTGGTCGTTCGGTAGGTTGAGAGTCCTTGCATCAGATCACGAGGGACCTAAAATCCCATGTTCTAGTCGGTCTTCCCTCGACTAATATGTGCACCAATATTTCCTAACACCATTTCCCTACCATCCCATGCAATTCACACTATTCATAATCATTAACTTCATCCTATCATTCAACCTGCACTCGGATACCATTCTATCATGACCCGCCTCCACCAAGATGTGGAAAGGGACAAAAAACAACTATACCCTTCCTTCTTCAAGTGGAAGCTGTGGTAATGACCCCCAATTCTCGCCTTCAATAGGCCCCGGAGTGGTGACTAGTACCATTGGTATAGAATCTTATGTAAAAAAA
The DNA here is from genome assembly GCA_963277665.1 of Viscum album. Lineage (NCBI taxonomy): Eukaryota > Viridiplantae > Streptophyta > Magnoliopsida > Santalales > Viscaceae > Viscum > Viscum album. The sequence goes on from OY728130.1 coordinate 1,722,151,510, forward strand.
TGGATGGAGTTACCCTTTTATTTGATAAGATCGGGAGATAATATTTTAAATCCCAAAGACTCTAAAAATTTGAAAGTAAAAGTATAGCCAAAATCCATTTAAAATATTCTTTCACTATAGGGAAAATAACTAACATAACCACAATCCAAGACAATACCTGAAGAAAAAACATCTAAGCAGCAACTTAAGCATTCAAACCCGATTCTTTTGAAAAGCCGCCATGAAAAAAGGGATCTGTGAGATCCCTCAAAGTACTGGAACCAAACCAAGCCACAAAAAATAGTAACATATCCACAAACCAAAAACTAAATAAGAGGAGATCCCATCCCCATCCACATCACCCCCCACAACATCAAACAGATCCATAAAACATATTACCATAAAAGAGCAAGGGATTTTTCATATTTATCTACACCATTAATTAAGTTTCTTCCTTCAATTCGGTTAACATGGGTGATCACACAAGGAATATTACTCATTGGTCATCCATTTTATCAACCAACATTACATGATTATCTAGTTTCCATGTTACATCCATTCAATCAGAATTCTATATATAATAATAGAGGATCATTAGTGTGCAAGATAGGACCACCAACAACCATTATTTACAATGTTCAAAATCCCATGCAATTCACAACATATAAGAGAAGATTAAAGAGTACAACAACATCACCATAAATCACACGTATTCATTATTTAAAGTATGTTTATTATCATTATTAAGGTTTGGTTTCATCCACATCCTGAGGGAAGTATTTTGTTACCCACCCTGCATGATACATAGTAAAGATAGAAGATGGAAATCCATACTTATATGATCAAGGATCAAATCTTTTTCTCCTTACGCCAAGAATTGGGGATGCATGACTTGTAGAAGAACTACAAGGACTCCAAGGGTAAGCAAGAAGGCTCCAGAATGGGTGTAGGATTCGACTTCAGAAGAGGGAATCCAGATTTTCCAAGGAATGAAATGGTTCTAAGGGAGAGGAATATCTTATGTGATAAAAGGCCTATTCCTAGAGTTACAAGATGTGAAATCCCAAAGTTCTTAAAAAGATGATCGTGAATTAACAATGCGGTTGGGCGGTTTCACATGTGAGAAAATTTATTTATAATTAATAATTATCCTTGGAGATGGGGGAGATAATGGTTGTGAGTTAATATATTAACATTAAATGGTGAAGAAAATGTAACAGGGGTGAAACTGAAACACAGGAGGCTGGAAGACGCGATAAAGGGTGTGATAAACCACACGGTTTGGTAACTCATGGGTCTCCCCAGTCATAGGAGCTTTAAAATATAATTTATGGTCTTCAAAATGGAGTTAAACCACATTAAAATGGTAACAAGACTTAAAAAAGGAGTTATAGGAAAACTAGGGAACGAAACCTCGAAAAATAATGGTTGCACCGATCAGTGAGACCGATTTGTGGCACTGATATATGACACCATAGTGACACCCTACCACCAACATTGACTCTTTCCTCACTGACTGGTGGTGTCCAGGACACCCCAAAAATAAGAATTTGGAAAAGTAATGGACCAGGCGGGTCTGGGCCATTACAAAAAATTATTTTCCAAATGAAATCTTCTTTCCAAAGTAAAATATATTTTTCTCACCTTGCATTAACATTTATGAGATATATGTCGTATTCACCACTTATTCCTTGCATTTATTGTATATAATACCCCATGCTATATCATATCAAGAATCTAATTATTCTCATGATATTCTAAGGGATTATGATTTGAAATTTTCATTGTGGTATAGAACACTTTGGAATGTTCAAGGATTATTCCCTCAATAATTTCTCAATGATATCATTTAAAAGTATAATTATTTAATGTCAAAATCCATTGATGAATCTTGAATTTCATAGTGGTTAATATCTTATGATATCATCTGTAATATTTTTTTTAAGGTTTTCTAATTATATTTAATGTGAATGTTCTCTCTTGATACCATTCCGTAATTTACTTTGAATGGTTAGTGTTTATGTTCACTGTACGGGTAATGTTGTTTTCGTTTTGTATGTTTGTTTAAATATGAATGTATATGTTGTTTATGTTTATCCTAGTTTATTAGAGTAATGAATTGGACTTAGTAAGTATTAGGTGGGACCCCATATATATCTGTGTTTCATCAGTAGGTCTCACGTGACAAACTATGGTCCTTGCACGAGGTCGTGACAAAATGGATATTTATGGTCTTGGCATGAGGCCTTGTTGGTAATGTTATGATGTCCTGCGTTATGCATTCCATTAATAAGAATCTAGTAGTTGATAGTTCATGTGGTTATTCGACTAGTAGAATACACATGATTATGACATTATTTATTTACCTGTTATTCCTACCATAGTATGTACAAGTTTATTTTTAATGGCCTGTATTTTTAGTTATTCATCATGCTTAATGTCTATGTTTATGATATCTTCCATTGTATTGTTTACCCAAACTAATCATCTGAGCTCTCCCCTTTTCATATGTTTTATTTTTCCCTGGATTCAAATAGTTTTATTATGAATGAATTTAATGGATAAACATTGAGTTTTGGATGTTCCCAATTAAACTTATATATTGTTTTTCATTTCTAGTTGTAATGGTGAACCAATGTGTGTATCTAGTTTTCCAAAAATACTAAAATATTGGGTCCTTTTTTATATTACATACTTCTAATTTTTCTAATTTAAGTAAATAATGAACTAACTCTGGGCTTCTGGGGCCGATGTGTTACGTGGTCGTGATGGAAGTTTCCGAGGAAATATTTTTAGTGTGGGTTTTCAATTTTTAGGTTTTTTTCTATTCGATGAACACGATGGGATTCCAATGAGTCATTTCCAATTCCACGGTTGGGTTTTGATGGAATTAATTTTCATGTTAGGTTTTATGGCTTGTGGTGGACCTCAGTAAAAGATACCATGGTGGGTTGTTTTTTGAATTTTGAATTTGAAGGGGTGAATCATGATATCGTAGGTTTGTGTTTTTATTGTAATATTTGATGGTGGTATAATTTATTAGTTTGAATCTATGTGTATTTCCTATATAAAAAATGATTTATTCATAATAATAAAAAGTGTATGTTGAGTGTGTGGTATTTTGGGAAAACTGAATTAAACATTATGTCTCATCAAAGCATCCACAAATAAAGATAATGAAATTATATTAAATAAAATATAAATATAACATAATCTAAATTATGTAATTAATGAATCTAATTTGGTTTTTCATGACATTAAGGTCAAGCGTAGAATGATTCTAAAACATATATTAAGGGATCTCTCTAAACCTCCCTATTTTCATGGGGTTACACTTTAACTATATTTAACACAATTTGTCTCCCCAATCATCTTATATAATTATTCTATATTCAATATATATGTCCTATACACATATAATAAGTTTTTTTACCTTTATTTTCTAAGGATATGAATGTTTTAAAGGTTATTTCTTCAAATATGCTTGATAAAAAACCCTGTTTAATGGTAAATTTTCTAATTCATACCCATTTTCAAGTATCACACCCTAAAATAATTGAAACCACCAATGTTTTTTATAATAAATAATTTTATCATGAAAACTTATTTCATAAAATTTCTTTTTTTATGAAAATAATAATTATTTTATCCTATTTAAAAACACTTTTTTCCCTAAAATGATGCTTAGTTATAACATTTCAAAAAATTACCAGACTAATCATTTTAATGTCTTCTATTTAGTGGTAAATCATTTATCATGTTCTATAATTATTTTTAATTTATTAATATCCAAGAGTGATTTAATCCCTTCTGTCAGGGAAACCATTGTGATTCATCCTATATTTATTCCTTATGACATGATTTTGAAACCCATTTCATTCCATTTGTAATCTTTATATTTAGGCAAGATATATTATTTCTTTATTTGGAACATATATTCATGTAAATGTTATGATGGTTGTCCCAGACAGCACTCTAATACATTGGATAATGATATAGTATCATGAAGGGATATGTATCGGATTATATAGTGAACCTAATCCATGATGGTTCTTTATCCACCATGTTATGATTTCATACCAGTTAGCCTTGACTTATTATTATGTCATGTTTTATAGAGCTTACATGTTCATATATATCCATGATATTATGATTCCATGTTCTTTATGTCATTCCTACATATGATTATTCATGATCAATTCCTTTTTTGTTATAATGTTATTCATTCTCGCTCATATGTCATGCTTTATTTCCATGTTTATTCAATTATTAGAACTTTTAATAAACCCTTTTTTTCTATGAATTCCCCTAGTTATCCTATTTAGTTTTTGTAAATCAAATGGAGTTAGGATATCATTATGGATATTGAAAAAATGGTGTTTTATTTTGGTTTCATTTTTTTAATTTAAAGTACCTATTTTTTCTATGACACTAGTCTTTTTTATCCTTGATTTCTATTTTATTGAATATTTTTATTTCGAAACATGTACTAATATTTTTAAAAGGTTTGGGTTTCTATAAAGAGTATACTGGTAAAATATCTTTTTTATCAATCAAATCCAAAGTGTATTTAAAAGTCTATTAAATATGTTAATCAGGATAAAATGATGCATGAATACTTTTACCAAATTTGGAAGATTCAAACATATCATATTGTCTTGGGGAAGAAAGATAAATCTTTTATTAGAACTAAGTGGGAGTTCTAAAACAAACTCAATGAAGATGGATTGGTGGATGGGAACAAATAACATATGTGGATTGAAGTTTATGATTTATTTACACTCTTTTCCTATTTAGAAACAATTCAATTTTTCTTGGAAATGTTAGTATAAAGATGATTCCATGTATTCAGAATCTATATCAAATAATTATTCCTTACTAGATATATTTTTTAGTAAGTATACATCGAGTAAATATATGTATTTCTTATAGATAAATATGAAATCAAATTATTCTTTATTAAAAAGGAATTTTACATGCTGAAGAAGGAACCAAGAGCTTGGTATTCTATGCTTGATCAATACATGAGTAATCATGGATTCCAACAAGAAAGATTTTATCATAATATATACACAAATAAAATTAATTATAAAATTACATTGTTTATAATTTTTGTGGATTACATGTTTTTTGGAGATTAAAATATGAACAGTGGAAGTGGTTTTTAGAATACATATGAGGCATGATTTCTAAATGTTCATGATTATGAAGTTAACATTTTTTTGTTTATAGGTGACTCAAGGAAGGTATGGATCATTAATTTATAATTTTAAATATTCCAATGAAATTATAAATTTATTTGGAATGGAATATTCTATTCTGATTCAAAAACTGACGGTTACCCAAATGAATTCTCTGAGTCGATGATGGGAATAAGGTTAATGTGACAGAATAAAGGAAAATAATTAGTAGAATATTTAAGCAAATAATAATATGACATGAGATTATGTTATCCATGTGTTAGGTTTCATGGTAAAAATAATTATAAGTATATCCACATGATATCAATGAAAATAATTCTTCATTTCATTGATAATGCGGTGGATTTCAGGCTATTTTATCATAGAACTTCATAGTTGGAATTTCTTGAATACACTATTACTGATTGGGAGGGTCTAGTGGATCATTGTAATTCAATTCCAGGAAATGTATTCTAGATTATAGGTTTTTTAGTTTCTTGACTATGAAATGAATAATAATTCATTTCACATAGAACTGCGTAGGCTAAATATATTTCAAATAATCATGTGTATACTCAAATATTCAATATAACTTAACAGATTGAGGATGTTGGAATTTATGTGAGATATATTATTACAATTATGTGTGATAACTAGAGTGGTATTAATATTATAAAAAATAAGGTCCATCATTTAAGGAAAAATAGCATAGGGATAAAGTAAAATTTCATTAATTATAATACTAAACAAGAGATAGTGTAGCTACAATACGCATCCATATATAATCATATTATATACATCATGAAGAAGGATCTACCCAAGGAGGAGTTTCATAGGAATCGATTTTCTCTATGAGTCTTAGTGTCTCCATGAAACTAGATGGTTTTAAGAGGATAACTATACGCCTCTATGGAATTTTGTTTGCATCATGGTAAAGTAAATCTATTAAATTAAATCATTATAATTATAACATTCTCTTATAAAATTTCAGATAATTCTTTTTTGGGTTTTTTTATAAGAAGAGATAAGTTTTCCAAGATATAATTCCTAGATTTTTTCAATAATTTATAGTGAATATGAATAGGAATAATTTTTCCTAGGGATAAAGTGGTAGAAAACTTTTTCAAATTTCTTTATTAAGGGAGAGATTATTTGAAAGTATAATCGAGGGGGTTATCTTGGTATAGAGGCATTGAATAACATTAATATTAAGGGTATTTTTTCAGGAGGAAATTTTAATTTAATTATTGTTTCTCACTATGTGCCTCTCTTGTATGGGGTTAGAGTGGATGATTAGTGAATCATTAATGAATTATATAAAGTAAAATTGTTTAGATTGTGGGGTTGGTCAGTTCTAAATTTCTTGTATTTGTATTTTTTAAGCAAATTTTATAGGATTTAGCAGTAAACCCAATGGGGGATGTTGTTAGAAAAATAACCTTATAGTATTTGTGGTTTGTGTTTATTGAAAATGTTGTTTAAGATACTTCTAAAGGATCTTACAATGTTATGAGTGAAGATGGGGGAGTTTTAGAAGAAACATGAAGAATTTATTTCTATAATAAAATATTTTTATAATGATTACACAAGTCACATCGTGGTGTGAGTTACCAAGAAAATGTAAAAGGATTAGTTTCCCTATATACATAGAGTTATTAAAATCATACATGTTCTTTTTTAATTTTTCATGGGGAGAAAAATAAGACATGTTTCATTAAATATTTAGTCACATAATGACCTATATATGGGATAGGATCTAATTATAAATGTTTCAAACGCGGTGTGTAGATCGGGTGAGGAGGATACCCCATGAGATTTATGTTGTAGGTTTTTTTGGAGGTGAAATCATTTTCACGTCATCGGAAACTTGTCCCACTTTGGAGTGTATTTACAAATGTAAATATGTGAAAGTGCCTTAATATGGAAAATATATTCACACCATGGTAAATAGGTTCGTGGTTTAATGAGGATTAGTTTGATTTTGATGGATCGTTCATTTTACAGTTATCCACATCATGGTGAAGTATCACATTGTTGGGGATCGATATGAAGAAGTTTGTATTACTGGACTCTAGGTTCTCTTGCTATGACCATTAAGGTTACTTAATGGATTAAATTAAATGGATAATCCTAAACTAATCATAATAAAATTATTTTTTTGTGTAATTAATGAAATATAAGGATCAAAGATTATATGTAACAATGAGAAGAATCACATCATGGAGGTGATGAATTTCAAGATCATATTTTAATAAGAAGCTAAAATAATGAAATTATATTGATAATCATTTTTTGAAAAAAAAATTAGAGGTATCTTTCCATAAAATTCATATTTTTTATCTTTTGGATTTAATTGAATATATTCACATTTTTATCTTCACTTAGTTTTAAAGAAAGTATTTTCATGAAGTTTCCCCGTATAATAAACATGGTTTGAAGATTAATTAATTGGGTAACTAAAATATTATCTAGATATAAAAGATATATATTTTTCTCTTCAATAGATGAATAAGGATAATCAATCTATATAAGAATTTAGAGGGAAGATAATAATGGAATCTTGGTTTGTTCCAAAAAGTCAATGCAAGAAGATCTATGAGGATAACTTGCTATAAGTCAATGGAGTACATGAATGTTAATGAAATTTAGACTAATATATACATTTCAAGTGGTGTAGATTTAATATTTCCATATCAAGGTGAAGGCCAAAACACTTCTAGGAGTAGTGATTTGTTCAAGTGGTTCAGAGTAGTGAGTTGTTTTTATTGTGAAAGTTTTAAACCAAGAGGTTCAGTACAACCAATCTAAACTATATAATCAAGTAGTTTTACTAGTATTTCAGGTTCATCAACGCATCATCATTACACACAATTTGTCTTATATGTGTTTGTGTTAATTATGTAAAATTTATTGTGTACCTTTTAATTTATTCCTTGATTTATAGTATTTTTTAAGGAGATTATTTTTCCTAATAATAGTGTAATAAGATCATTGGTGATGGTATCTTTTCATAAGATCAGAAAACAGTAATTCAATACACACCCCCCCCCCCCACCACTCAGGGTATTTAGCTTACGTGGGAACCATAGAAATAAATCTTAAATGAATATTGATTTTATTTTGAATATTATTTTGTAGTATTATTTAAGAGATTTAAATTGAAGTTAGATCATTTGATCTCAATCTATGAAGCTATGTCTTTTTATTATATGAGTTATTTTTAGGTGATGTATAGTTAGTGCATATGTGCCTCTTTTTATAGAAGCTTAATTAAATATACTCTATAGGATCACCTGATATGGAGTCCATAACTAGATAAAAATCACTGGGAAAGAATAATGAGATCTATGATGCCACTCTTATTTTTATTTATAGTGGATCAATAGATGTAGCATATAACCAAGAATGTAGTAATTTGATATTTAGTTATTCAAATATAATCTGATTTAATTATGTTCTAAAAATTACATCACTATCATTGTTTATTTCTTGATGTTTTATGTTATAGTAAATAACAGTTTTTAATTATAACATTCACTATTTATAGAATAAAAATATTGAATTTCTTTATTATTTATTTTTTATTATTACTTTTTAGTTCTATTATTTCATATTTTATAATCTTGAGAATTTTTTTCTATGTAAACGAAACTTCTATTTTAGAGAGTTTAGAGTTATACCCCAATTCTTTATCCTTATGTAGTTTAAATTTAATCCAATGAAATGAGGAGTTACCATTGCGATTCCAAATTTTACAAAGTGTAATACTCTTATTCTTATAGTGTTATTTAGTAATAAATATTAGGTTTTTTTTCATTGATTTTTTAGATTAGAATATGAACTTTACATAAATTACTCTTACAATTATGAGAAAATTACCATACAAACTCAGCTGATGAATCTAATGTTTTGTAGTTTTTGAATATTTTTACTCTTATAGTTGAGTGAAATAAATATTTTTGTAAATTATTTACTTTTACTTTCATAGTGGTCAATTTTATAAATTTTATATTGACACTTAAATTTAAATATTTCAATATATCTTTACTCTTATGATTTCATGTGCATGTATATTTTACTCTAATGAGATTCTAAGTTTGATACTTGCATGTTTTTTATTTACTCATTCATTTTTAGTATTTTGTTCATATATTTGATATTTGTTTGAAGATTATAACTCTTACACATATTGATTACCATGGACCTTACCAAATTAATTTAATAATGATTTTTTAGTGATTTATTTTACTCTTATGTTTTTAATAATGAAACTTGTGAATATATTATTAAAGAATAGTTTACTAATTTATTTAATATTTATTGATTTATGTAATTTCAGAAATTATGGAGAACTTTAAGATTTTTTTATAAATTTTATTATACCATTATAGAGAATTCATAACTATTTGTGACAATAATGATTATGAAATTTCACAATATTAAATTCTAAAGATTAATGAAAAAAATTATTATAAACTTAATCCTTGATGGTCTTGAAGGATTTTAATGAAGTACATCCCAAATCTGAAGAAATTTTTATCTACAAAGGTTTATTCATGACTTATATTCTAAGGAATAAAAAATATTCTATAACTATAAATATTAAAGATTAAGGATTGATAATTCATTATTAGAAAGACATACTTATAAATAGATATTTTAAAAAACCAAAAAACAGAATGGTACACTTAAAAATACATAATTTTTAAACTCATTTTTCATCACATTACTGGTAGACTTCACATGAATAACATCAATGTGTTAAACCTTATTTCTAAATTGAGTGAGCAGCTTCACTATTTTAGATTCATATATTTAATTCTAGTTTTAAAATTTGTTATCATTTCTAATATGGTGTAATTATTTATTTTTTCATTAAGAGTACAAGTCGGGTATTTTGGTTTTAACTCTATAAAATGTTAGGGGTTTTTTCCTTGATGTTGAAAATGAATGTTTTTATTTAAGTTGTGACTCCCCTAGAAAAGTCATGTTGCGTTTTATTCTTCCCTCCACTAGAAACGTTATGTTGTTATTCGGCTTTAAATATCATTTAAAATTTTTCTTTAAGTGGGTTTCATTCCTTTCATGGCATATATGGGTGTAACTCAATAGTAATTTAAATGAACACTGTGTTTGATACAGTTTACAAAACGCTAACATATCTTAAATAAACTAAAAAAATTATTTAAATGTTACACTTATACTTTAGTCATTAAATTGGATGGTATGGATAGGATTATACAAATTACAAAATATATATAAATTTCATACTCAATAAACCTTTATTTATTAATTTTTATGAAATAGAACTCATTTTTTTAGTAAATTAATTTTATTCTTAAAAAATATGTTTTCTTCAAAAAAAGTTTTTAGTTTATTTTTTCAGTGAATATTATAAATAATTTATTACTATTTTATTTCTAATTTTTTATAAAAATTTTATAACTTTTGAAAAAATCATATCAAAATTATCATAGGGTAAATTGTTAGTATTATATCTAAAAATATATATTTGTTAATAAATAGTAAAAAAATCAATTTTTATGAATTATGGAGCCTTTAATGGTATTTACAAGATATAAATATGATATATATTTTTATTAATCATTTGTAGATAATCATGTTTAATAATATAAAAAAATATCATACAAAAATTCAAAAAAAATATTTATTAATTTATTTAATGATAAATATGAAAGTCATTTTCTATGCCGACGTAGTGCTTGCATGACATTGGAAAAGTAAAATTTTGTATCCTAAAAATAATATTTTTGAAGGAAGAAGTATTTTATAATATTAAATAATAAATAAAAATTATTATTTATTATTTTAATGGAAATATATTAATTCTTGAGTTATATAACATGTAACTTATCCAAATACTTGTTCCATGCTTGTACAAGGCTCGGAAAGTCAACATAACATATTAAATAATTCTCCCAGACATAAATGTTAATAAATGTACATATTGAATGAATATAAAATATTAAATTGAACTTAAGGTATTTAAGTTTATGATTATAAATTATTTTAATTTTTAGTGATTAAATAATTACCTAAAATGCTTACCCAACGCCGACACGATGCTTGTGCAAGTATTAGATACATTAATAAAATTACTTTAAACACCCAAAAAGAAACTTTTTTGGATGATTTATTGTTCTCATGAGTTTTATTGATAAATATAAAATATTAAGGATTTTGAAAATTCTGTATTTTTATTTTGTTATTATCTTTATTACATTAAAGTCAATGTAAATGAATAGTTCCCAAAATGAGATTAATAATAGTTTATAATAAACAATATTTTATTAAAAGATTTAAAATTCATTAAAAATATAGATTCATCCAAGTAAATATTATTTGGTTTTACATATCAACCAAGATTCATTTATTTTTTATTTTTTATTCTATTTTAAATTTACAGACTGCTAAAGAGTAAAAAATTTTGATATCACGGAAATCTCCAAAAGACTTAATGGGGGATTAAAACAAAGTGATGAGGGTGAAGACATCAAATAGAATTTTATAAATTTTACTAGAAAATATTATTTGTACTTATAATCATCCTATATTATTAATATGTCAATTTGGTTCTTTTTTTCCAAGAAAATTAATATATAACAATTCAATAATTTAAGTAATTTTTGGAGTTCTCCTCCCCTCACTTATAAAAGGTATCCTCCTATAATCTCTTTATAAAATCTTTTAAAAACTAAAATTTCGATTAAAACTACCCAAATAAATTTCCAAAATACCTCCCAACATACTAAAGGTCTTATTTTTGTAAGAATACCAACCTTAGAGGGCATATAGTATAAATAAATGGAAGTTTCCCAAATAAGAGGTATAACTTTTAGCCTAATGTTTTAGTTTTGTTTCTTATTACAGATTCTTCATAACTCCTCATAAAATTTTGATATAATAACATAATTATATACAAAATAATTATCTATTTTTATTTTTATGTGATAACCATTATCAATATCCTCTTCCAAGAAAAGGGAAATGAAACCATCCTTTATGGGTATGGTGAACTACCACCTCACAAACCGAGGTAATTAGTTTTCCATTTCCACCTATCATAACAAGTTATAAATATGAATTTAATGTATATATATGATATTAATGACCTGATTATATTTCTATAAAGATTTTATATCATCAATTCTCTTTTCATTCTATATATTGAAAAATGATAACATCATTTATGCATACGTCTGGGCAACCACCTCAACAAAACGATGTGATTCGTTTATCTTCACCAAATCACAATGAATACCTACAAAAGTATATTTAAATAGATAATATTATAATTATAATTTAATTATATTTTTAAAAGATAAAATTATATTATCCATACTTCCCTGATGTTCTTTGAAAAATGGAAATGTTACTTATTTATATGTAAAGACTATCATATCCACATTATCACATAATTACTTTTCAATAAACTTATTTCATGGTTAATTTTAAATATATAATTAATGTATAAAAATTATGATTATTTCATTATTATTATTCTTGATATAATTGATTATTGACCTATTTAAGAACAGAGAACATACCAAATTCATTTTAGACATACGAGTGGAATATGATCAAAACAACTCACGCGAACCAAATTGATTATGTATTTGTATATGACATGGTAATAAATATAATATATGGAATAATAAACATAAAAAATATTATGAAATTAAATAATTAATTTTTGATTATTATTCAAGAATGAACATACATGATGAGTCTTACTCGAGCCAAGAGACCCTTTACCTTAAAGCCTCTTTATAAATGTCTTAAAAGGTTATTTTTTTAATCTATTTACTCCATATAAATAATCAAAAAATTATTTTATGGATTAATGTATATAGATATAAATGAATTATAAATTAAATTTTATGACATTATTGAAAATTTCTTATAAAGTAATATTTTTATAAATTTTATAATTAATGTTTCCACTAAATTTATAAAAATATAAAGGGAATATTATATTTTAACATATTTTACCTTAATGGATTTTCCTACCACTAAAACTATTATTTTAGGTTTTTATTCCATTATAAGATTCCATTTTGTCTTCAGAGAAAATACATCGTTCCTTCATTTTTTATAATTTTATTTTTGATAAATAGGTTCTAAATAAAAGGGATATATAAATATCCAAAAATGTTTTTCTTATGGGTTAAAAAGAATATTTTTATTATTTTTCTAATGGAAGATTAATATTTTATATGGTTCATGTAGGTTATGGTATTTTTAAATTGTTTACTAATGATGATTCATCCTGATATAGCTCTATTGGTGTATGATCCTGATATAGCTCAAATGATATGTTAGCTTGATATAGCTCTCAAATGTATTAGGTAATAATTAATTTTTCCAACTAATTATCTTGGAATTTGACCATATTGCTTATTCCAGTTATAAGGATTTAATGAATATTATTTCCCAAGTCACCTATATGAATTTTCTAGGCTTTATAATCACATTTCATGGAAATCATTTTATTTAAAATGTTAAGTTGATGATATTTTATTTTATAGGGATTATTACAGCCTTTGGGGTAAAAAATTATATTTTTAGGAAAACTTTCAATGGTTATAATTTTTTCTATGAAACCCTAATGATTCTTATTTTTCTATTATTTTTTCTGATAAAGTTATTTATGACAGACTTTGGATAGTGAAGCTAATTTCGTGTATAAGTAAAATTATTATTTAAGATTAATGTTTATTATTTTAAAGGAAATACCTCTTTTATTATATAATTGTTTTAAAATAAACTAATGGATTTATTTCCTCTATTTTTTATTTCCCCTACTAAGATTATTGTATTAATCCCATATTTCTAAATCTTTTTTCATGGGTTTTAAAGATGGGTAAGAAAAAAGAAGAAGTCAAGTTGAATTCCCTGAATATTTTTCATAAAAATAAAAAATGATTCATTATAAAATATTTATATTATGGTCACATAGAAAATTATTATAATTTTACAATTTAAAATATATAGGTTTTCTATGTAATAGTAACTATCTAATTCTATAATAATCAAAACCATAAAAACCTTCAAGAATGGAAAAAAAATTATTTTTAAAAATGATATTACGGGTTGATTAAAGTTCAGGGCCTTATAATTGGTGTCAGAGTAAGGTTTTAAATATATTTAGAGTTTAGGATACTATTTGATCATAATATAAAATTTATATATAACAAAAAAATTTAGAATGTTATGGATAATTATTTTTAATTATTTGAATGATATTTATGGTAATTTAAGAGATCAGATAACAAATTAAATAAACTAGGATATAAATGACTTTATGGATTAAAATATTATGAAACGTTTATGACCTTTTTTTACCCCTATATATTATGTTACTTTTAAAAATTTATTTCATGTTTAAATGATATTATTTTCAATAGATTCAGGATCATTTATTAATATATAGGGAAAGAAATAATTCCCACGATTCTTTTCTTTTCTATTTGATTTGATCATAACTATTATTGAAAAAAAATTAAAATGATTTCATATTTTGTTAGGTATACAAATTACTATAATACGTTTTTTAAGTTATCCAATATCTTTTAATTTCTCCAAAAAAATTATGATTCATGGTATCCTTTTTATTTGGTTTAAAATACTCAACTCTTTAATCTCTATCAAAAATATAAATACAATAAAGGACTTGAACATTTATTATTTAGAGGTGATTTTTTATTCTGAAAGATAAAAGAAATATAAATACAATCTATATGTTTGGATCAAAAGTATGAATTATTTTCTCATATTTCAAATTATAGAAAGGATTGGGTCGATATTTATAAATCGACAGGACATAATTGATATCTTTTATTTTTAGGAATGAACTATTGTTGAATAAGGTGAAAAATCATGGTTAAATGACTAAAAAGAAGTCAAATAAAGCATATGTTAATATATCAAGTTTTAAAAATTATGATTCATTATTATTTTATATGTTTTATTCAGATATATTCTTAATGTTATTATATTCTTTAAAAACATAAGGACCATTCTCTAGTTGGGATTATTTTTTAAATTTTGAAACATATGTAAAATGGAATTGATACCATTAAAAAGTGGTGTAACTAAATGGTGATAATTTTTAGTGACATTAATTTAAGAATATTTGATTTAGGGATAAATAAAAAATTGGTATAATGTGTTCTCTATATTAAGGAAACAATATTCAATTAACCTTATTTTATTTTTTGGAGAAAAATAAGAATTATTGAAAACCTTAGTGGTTAAAAATTTATTATTATGGTTAATTTTATTTTTAGAGGATGTTCATTATATTTTTTTGGGAATATTATAGGATAAAGTTGAGTTGTGAATAGTATTATTACATATGTTTTTTCATTTATATTGGAGTTTTACTAATATAGATTTAGAAAAAGGATAACCCATCAGTCGGGCGATAACCCCTTTGTATTTGGAAAGGCCACAGGGATTGAAACTACAACTAAAGGGAGAAAGGGGTTCAGTGCCTACCAGAACCTTATGTTATGACTAGGGTGATATGAATTTGTTTTACTGAAAGTATTTTACAGGAAAATAATAATATGATTTTCTGAATCATATAAAATTTTGTTGTAGTCGTGTTATTTTAGGGAAAATATTTTCATATTTTTAGGGAATGTATTATTAATATATATTCATTTTTTGTATGTAAATCACATTATGAGATCAAATAATTTGAAACTTTGGGATTTTTAGTTGAAAAATGATATTTATGGAAAACTATATTGGTTTTAGGTATATGTAAACATCATATTTAAGGTGAAGGATTATTTTATGAGAATAATATTATATTTTTTGGCATGTAAGTAAGAAGTTATGATAAAGAATTTGATATTAAAATATTAATTAATGTTCATGGAATTATGGTTAAATTTGTTATATGGTTATTTATTTTAGAATTATCAATATTTTTCCATTGGTTTTATTTTTTCATTTTGAATATTTAATCATTATTACTCTATTTGAAATTGTATTACTTTTGAACATTATCTTACCATGTGTTAACAAATTTGGTTTTGGTCAATGTATAAATATAAGAAAAATAATTTTTTATATTTTTTAGGAACTTTTGATCCATTTGAATTTTATTTTAATTATTTATAGATCAAAAAGTATTTTTTGAATATTCATTTCTTGGAGTAAGAGATGATATCGGAGTGGAGACTAATTGAAAGAATAAACTGAATGATATAATTTCATTTAAGAAATTGAAGAAAATAAATTAAGTATACTTCCATATGTTCTTAGACTAAATGATAAATAAATTACTCAACTATATTAAAAGGATATTGAAAAAAAACTTTTATTCTCTTACCTTCATTTAGTATGAATCAATGGTCTTTTTCACACCAATTTTATTTATGGTTTTATGGTCATTGAATTTCTTATGATCATTAGTATTATTGGGATCAATGTTCTATATCACTCACCATATTTATTTGGACATTACTTTTTCCTAAATTCCATTTTCACTTCCCCCAATGTTCTATTTTTTTGAAATCTTTCTATGCATTATTTTAAATGCTCTTCATATTTCTCTTTCACTCTTTTCAGAAGAAAGTATTATGAATTCTTTTAAAGATGTTGGTTTTCAATAAAGGTATTTTCAAATATCAAACCCTTAACTACTGAGATCAAGCTCTATTTGTGAAGATCAAATTTAATAAATGGACATGAATTTAATAACCTATGATTTTAAAAGAACATTATGTCTAATAGTGCATAAAATACATAACACTAGGTTTAAAAAAACCATGATATATTATTATTTAAATGTAACTATTATACTCTAGACATTCAATTGGTTATTATGATTAGTATTAAACGCATTATCAAAGATATAAATAAATTTTACACTCCCTGAAGATGTACTAATTGATTCATAATAAATAAATACTAAATATTTTAGAAAAGAAATCTTATTCTTCAAAAATATATTTTCTTCAAAAATGGGTTTATTAACTATTTTGATAAAATATTAGAATATATTTATAATAATTTTAAAAATTATATTTTATAAAATTTATCTAAATTTTTAAATGAAAATATTAAAATTATCTCATGGTGAAATATTTGTACTATTTCAAAAATATTTATTTTTCAGTCATTAGTAAAAAACACAATTTTAATAAAATATGGTATCTTTAATGATATCTTCACGACATAAATATGATATATAAAATTATTAAAATTATGAAAATAATCAAGTATGATAATATAATAAACATATAATATAAAAATAATTCAAAAAATATATATGATAATTTATTTAATGAAAAGTTTGAAAATCATTTTCTATGTTGACGTTGTTCTCGTGTGGCATTAGTTAAGCTAAATTTGGTACCCTAAAGTTAATATTTGAGAAAAGAATGATACTTTTATCTTTTTTATTAATAAATATGAAGTATTATAGTTTATTTCTATGGATATATATGAATTTTGGAGCTATATAAAAATTGAATTATCAAAATGTTTGGGAAATTATTATGCAAGGATTAAAAAGTCTTAATAACATATTAAATAACTTATCATGACATAACTATGAGTAAAAAATACATATTGAAGTAATATTAAAGTTTTCCATGAAATTAATTATTATTTTTGTTATGGTAATTAATTTTTTATTTTTATTGATGAAATAATTAGCTTAAATGATTACACAACACTGAGACATTGCTTTTGAAAGGAGTAAGAGACGCAAGTCCATGATTTTAAAAATTATATAGTAATTTTGTAAGAATTATTTATAATTACCACTAGTTTTATAGATGAATCTAATATATTTGGGATGTGGTAAAATTATATATAAAAATAATTTGTTCTCTTGAGTACTTTAAATTCAAAAAAAATAGTTCCAAAAATTACATTAATGATATGTTATAGTAAATAATAATTTATTTAATTATTTAAAAAAATACTATATTAAACCAATTGTGTTGTATATGTTTTAAAATATCAACCATGTTTTTTATGGGATAATGTTTATTTTACATAACCTTTATTGTCCCCTAAAGATCAAAAAAATGTATATAACAGTAACCATAAAAAGGGTTGATATGGATTAAATTAAATATATAATGGGGCAAATATCACCTAAAATTGTCTAGATTAATTTTATTAGAGTATTTATACAAATAACCATCCTATATTACAAATATAAATATAAATATATTTCCATTATTCTATGAAAATTAGTTTATATTAATAAAATACTGTAATTAATTCTAAGAGTGTATCTCCCCTCACTTATAAAATAGAAACTTATATCCTCTCTTCCTCAAACGTTTTGATAAATATGTTCATACAAAACCTAAAAACAACTATCAATGAAATCTCTACCTACATATTTTTGGTATTATTTTGGTCATAATACCAACCTTATATCATTTATGGCATAAAGAAATGGAATTTTTTTGAAGAATATGTATAGTATTTAACTAAATGTTTTTTTCTTTTCCTAACTCATTAAAAATTATTTTAATCATTATGATATAATAAAATAATTATATAATATACACATTGATATTATTATGTCTGTTTAAAAACCAATATCCATATCATCTTATAAAATGGAAAATAAATCCATCATTTGTGGGTACAGCAGTCTACCGCCCCGCAAACCGATGTAATTTATTTTCAATCGCCTCCACTAATGGCTAATTATAATGATTGATTTAAAATATATATATATATATATATCTGTGTGTGTGTGTTTATAAAAATATACATATATATATATATATATATGATATTTATGACTTAATTATGATTAATTCAATATATTATGTCATCAGTTTTATTAATTTTTCATTCATTAAAAAATGACAACGTTGTTCATGTGTATGTGTGGACTACCACCTCCACGAATCTATGTGATTAATTTATTATCACAGCATCACATGGATGATATATATAAGTGTTTTTATAGATATAATATGATATTTTTAATATATAAGTATTTTTGTGAATACAAAATTATAATTACTATTTTTCTACATATTCTTTGGAATATAGAAACATTAGTCAAGTGTACATATGGACTACCATCTCCTAGTTCTAACATAATTAATTTTTCATAGAATTATTTCATGGAGAGTTTTACAAGTATAATTAATGTTTAAAAATGATAATTATGTGATTATAATTATTTTAGAGATTATTTAATAATTAAATCTTTATCCACATCAACTAACCAAATTTATTTGGTACATATGACAAAATGTCATCAAAACATACGATGTGAACTTAATTAATAAAGTAATTGTATATAACAAGGTAATAAATAAAATAAATGGCATAATAGACATGAAAAAAATTATCAAGAATGTAAATAATTAACTTATTCTTATTCTTTAAGAAATAATGTAAGTGATGAGTCAGACTTGTGTTTAGGGACACTTTATATTAATACCTCATTTTAAATATTTTGAATTGTTATTTTCTAAATATATTTATTTCATGTTTATATTCTTAAAACTAATATATGGCTGAATTTATATATAAATAAATTAATTTTAAAGGGAATTTTATGTATCTTTCTACTTTATGTTAATGGTTTTTAATAGGGATAATTTTACATATTCTATACAAAATGTGTTGAATTGCTTTACAAAAATGGAAAATCAATGTTTTATTTTTACATACTAAATGTCAATGTATTTCCCTACCATAACAAGTATTATTTTATGTTTTAATTACTTTATAATATTCAATTTTTTTTAAAATAAAAACCATTCTTTCCTTTTTTTTTTGAATTTTATTCTTCAATATATGTTTCCAAAGAAATGTGATATATAAATATCTAAAAACTTTTTCCTTAGGGTGAAAAGTATATTTTTAGGAGGTTGATGATGGAAATGTAATATTTTTTTATGATTCATGCATGTTACATTGGTCGTAAATTTTTTATGAAGGATAGGTGATCGAGATATAGATCATATGATAAGTGATATAGATATATATCAATAATGAATTGTGTAATGATTATGTTTTCTAGAATACTATATTAGAAGTTGACTATTTTGGTTATTCCAATTGTAAGGGATATTATATGGGTTTTGTTATGATGATTTACCAGGACACCAATATGAATTTTCTATGAATTCAAATGAGTTTTCATGTAAATACTTTTATTTAAAAATTTAATCTAATGATATTTTGTTTTAATGAAATAATTTCACACTTTTAGAGTAAAAAAGATGTGTTTTCAAGAAAATAGTTTCAATGGTCATTATTTTTTCTATCAAACCCTCATGATTTTTATTTTTTTATTTTCATTTTATTATAAAATATTTATGAAAAACATTGGTAATTCAATAAAAAAAATTTGTAATTGAAATTATCAATTGATATCAACATTTATTTTGTTAAAGGGATACTTTTTTTTATCTCACGGTTTTAAAATGTACTAATAGTTTTCATTATATTTTTTATGTTCCTTACTAAGAATTATGTTAAAATCGCATATTTTTTAATGTTTTTCATAGGTTTTAAGGATGATTAAGAATGAAAAATAAGTAATTTTGAAATTCATGAAAATTATTTATGAAAAGAAAATATTTTTCATTTTGAACGATTTATATTGTGGGGAAAATATATGTTTATTATAAGTTTACACTTTGAAATATTTGGGTTTTTATGTAAGATTTGTGACCTAATTATCTAAAAATATATACCATAAAGATCTTCCTGAATGTAATCAAATGAATTCTAGTAAAAAAATGAAATTATGGGTTGAATATAGATCAGATCCCTAGAAGGGATGTAAAGAGTACAAATAATATCTTTTTGATACAAACTACAATAAAAATTTAACATCTTAATTTTTAATTTTCAGAAAATTATTTTAAATTTCTTTTATAGTAATATTTCTCAACTCAACTACCCCCCCCCCCTAAAAACCATTCCATCCATATATTTTTTGGTAGAAAATTATTATCAGATAAGGCCCTCTTAGTGTTTTTATTATTTGATATTAGAATTAAAATCTATTAAAAATAATTACTCGAATTAATAGTCTAAGGAAAAGATTTATAGATGACATGTTGAAATTCAAATGATGGATTGATACCTTAAATACAACCATTATTTGATGGAAATTCTTATGTTTTCCAGAAATCTAGAATGGAATCCTTACTCAAGTAGCTTATAATTAATCATGGGATAATAATGGTAATATCTCTTAGATTTCCTTAGAATAAACAAAAATATTTGACTGGTAATGGTTCATTTAAGTATGTTTTAAAGTATAAAGTCATTAATATTTTATATTTATAAATTTTTAGAATTTTTCAATTATTGTATCATCCCGAATATTAAGCAAAAAATTTGGATAATTTTCTAAGTCCTGCATTATGGACCAAAAAAACTAAAGGCTCAAAAATATAATGTTTCAAGTTAGATATCAACACTTCTTGATAGGAGAATAAGAAACTATTAATCAAATTTTACATATATTCACAAGCATTTTTAATAGAATAAATTAACTTGGAGAAACCATGGAAAATATAGTTATGGTAAAACATGTTTATAGATCATTACCGAAGAAAATAAATTCTTAGAAGGTCTCCATTGACAAGAGAAAAAATTTAAAATAATAAATACTTGATGAACACATTAGTACCATACATCAATATGAACTAGAGTGTAAGAATATTTTTAAATAAGAGTATTCTAAAAATAGTGGTGTATATTTTAAATCTATTAATGATAATACTAACAATTTTGATTCTAAAATTCCAGGAATTGAAAAAAATGAACATGCACAACTTGTCAAAGGAGTATATAAGGACATAAAAAAGGATTCTCCAGATGGTTTAGAAAATATTATCAATGTTATGATCAAAAGGGAATAAATAAATTTAATACTAATTATTATATTAAAAATTCATATCTAACTTTTTATAAATATAGAATGATATTTTATATTAATCCATAAAATCCAAGAATAATGAATATAAAATTCAATAAACTCGTCAAAAAAGTAAATATAGATTTAGTGGATGGGTGTAGTTTCAATAATAAATCTAAGTCAAGTGATGAGTTTGAAACTAAGAATGGATCAGTTAATCATGCTTCATAGAAACTGCTAATGTTGTTAGTGATTCTTGTTTTAGTTTTCATTTTGATTTTAATACTGATTTAAATTTCTAAAACCCCATTAAAAATTACCAGGATGGAATGATTGAGGAATTACAAAGAGATATCATAAGAATATCATAGTCATATAAGGAAATCATGAGATAGAATCAAAATTTGATTGGGTAAAATAAAATTATTACCCGATATAATTAGAAATTCGTTAAAATTACATCTAATAAGAATGAACATTTATTTGAATACCTATAGATACTCAAAAGGATAATGGAAATATTAATAAATGGATATTATTTTTTGAAAGAGGTTATAGCCATTATTTTACATGATGATGAAACATATGATAAAATATTATATGTTAACAAAGTGGAACAAAGAGTATTATTGTATATGAACTGATAACATCCACAAATGTACCAAAATTTATTTGTTAAATGTTTAAAATGTGGTATTTATGTTGTTATATGTTTTTGATATAGAATTCTTGGTCAATATGCTATTGTATATTCTATTGGATTTTAAAAAAATATACGACACAGTAAAGAATTTATTTTTAAATATTTATGTTCAAAATTCCCCATTAATACTTGTTTTAAATCCTTATGGGTGTTTTAAAATACAATTAATAATCCCATTATACCCATAGTTTCATGGGTTCCAAAACTATCTTCCACTTTATTTTTCAGAAACAATTCCATAAAAGTCTCAAAAAGGACATGGGGTATATTTTCATTGGGTAATATAGGTATATTATTGGAGACCGATGATTTTTTATCCTGTAAAATCAACGTCATGGTGTCGCTATGGATTTTGGAGACAACACTAAAGGAAAATTTAATAGTTTTGATGAATTAGGCATTTCTTATTATGTTATTATTAATAAATTTTCATATATTAATTCTTTATTTAATAATATGATTAGTATATTTCTAAAATTTTATTATGGAATGTTTTTTAAATTTAAAAAGGATAAATTCTTTTCTTTAAGATGATTTTATATTATTTTAGTCCAATTGAAAGGATAGTGTTTTTTTCTGTAGAATTTATTGAAATAATTCATCTAAACGTGATGTGTTGAAAAAATTTATGTATAGGTGAAATGTATTTTCATAGGATTCAAGATCATGAGAACTTTTTGTTGCTACACAATTTGTAAAAACATTAATAAGTTCTATAATACATGATCATAAAGTTAATTAAAATGTAAAGATCTGTGTTTTTATATAATTTTATTTTTAGAAGAAATTTAAATAGTTTTTTTTAATTTCTCTTGAGAGGTAAAATGGAAATTTTACCATGATATATGTTCCTAGATAAATTTTCTAACCAATCTATTAGTCACAAAATATGGTGTTTACATTTGGACAAGAGTTCACTGGAATTTTATGAAATAAATTTTTTTATAAAATATTTAATATTTTAAGTAAATATTAAATTGTTTGTGTGAGGTAGGGTGGTAATATCTTTTGAATGGAGTATTATATTGATATTACTACACCACTACTGATTCTATAATGGATTGGTTTTTCTAGTTGAGGTAAAATCTGGCTTCATGTTCTGGGACTTGAGACATGTATTTAAATGGTGTGTAATTAATTAATTAATTAATTAGATACCCCCCCCCCCAATTTAGAATTTAATATGAATAATAAAATTGGGATTTTAATTCCTCACATGATATTCATACCAAGAATAGAATGGGTGGAGATTCCATCGGACTATGTTTGTGGCAGGGATTCAGACTGGATCATAGTGCATCCGCTTTTTATAACGGATTTGGACCCAACGCATTGGTGATTTCACCATGAGGTAGGATATATTCTGGATTGTATTTCCTAATCACCATATATGTGTTTTTCATGTTTTAAAGACCTGTTATGACTTTTAACGAAACCATGGGGGTAGATCTGTTCCCAATTAGGGAAAATGGGGGTTTCGGTAGGTTCATCGAGGTTTCCCATTTAGAAAAGAAAATCACATGGAATGTATTTCCGGAACACGCACCTTGAGTTCTTACTATTCAAGAAATATAAACGTTTGGAACTACACAAAATATTATTAGAGTACATTATTTTTAGTGGGGCATGGCCACGTGGCCAAGTACTTGGGTAGGTGGAATTTTTGGGATTACACGTCATGTAGTCCAAGTACAGTGCTTATGGTGTGTCGTGATAAAGAGATCGAGTTCATGGATAGACACCCCATGTAAGGGTACATGGTTTTGTACTAGTACATGGCCAAATCCAATGTATGTTGTGGACATGTATAATTACACTTCTACACACCAGGTGTTTCAGGCCTTGTAAAAGTACATAGAAAGACATGATGTTTTGGAGTATATGACATGTACTCGAGTACATGATGTCTATAGATCATTTGTATCCCTTATGAAGGTTTTGAGTTATTTTCTTCCATATACATAGAATTGGACATAATAGTATACCATTATGAGTGTTTTTATAAATAGATCATGATGGTGGACCCCTTTTGGTGTTTTGAGGACTTCTAAGAGGTAGTTTGGGGAAAGAAAATTTTGGCAGAGATATTTTCCTCCACTATGTGAGTTTATCTATCTTTTGAGAGTGATGCATGGGATGAGACTTTATTGAGGGACATTATAATTATTAGAGGATATATCATGGGTTTACATGATTCCTTGATTGATGTTGTGATGGTGTTTTCCCCAGTTAGTAGGACTGAGTTGTGACCCGTGGAGATAGATAGGTTGGGTAAGTGGGATAACCTATAGTGACATGGATAGCGAGTGGGAATAAGGTCATATCCCTTATGAGGTTTAATAAATTGTATTCCTATTAGGTTATGAGTTTATGGATACATTTTTTCCATATGTGTGACTTCTGAGATATGGGTGTTGTTCCAATATATTATTAATAACCAAGGGTTTGGAGAGGGATGTCTTTGATAATGTGCTAATCCAGAGGGTCCCATAAGGGATACCTCTTCTTGACTTCCAATTATGATGACCCCAAGAGGGATAAATATATTTATATTTTATCCTAGAAGGCTAAGTGGGAGCCTAAATAACAGGATAACCTTAAGAGGGTGCATGTGTTTTGGTATTAATGGTTGTGGGTGTTCCCTTGGGGCCTGAATTGATTAGTGGGCTGATGGGGCTGATATATTGAGGCCGATCCTGGGTGTTCGGACAGCCCTAGATGTATTTCTCTATTTTTTTACTGATTTTACATTGGTGGGGTTGTTTTTATATGGTTGGGAAGCCATGTTTTAGAGATTGGTTTAATGATATGGGTTACCATCGTTGTGGAATTTTTACATGATACTCCCTCCCAATGGGATATGATGTTGGGAATGTTGATATGTAAAAGTACTAAAAGTTTTTTATGGTTTAGGCGATGGAACAAGGTTCTAGGAATATTTTTTATTTATATATGATTGAGATTAGAAGACATGGAGTTATGTATATTTGGTTAGATGTCAGATTGATGCTTCAGACTTGGGTAATATACTATATGGATTAGGTGTTAGACTGAGGCCATGAATGCACATAGTACCCTTTATAATTTATATACTAGACTAATTCTCTAGTAAATGATAGATTACCAGCTATAATGGAAAGTGGATTACATTACTACATCTTTGGTTTTGGTGTCAGACTAATCCTCTATTTACTGAGGATTTGATGTATAGTTTAGGTGTTAGATTTATGCTCCATGCACTATTGTTTTGATGTATGGTTTAGGTTCTAGACTGATTTTCTAGTAAATATTGTTTAAGAAATGTGAGTTAGATTACATATTGATGATGTATTTTTTTCTAGTACTTACGTTTTTAATTCATTTTTGGAACTGATGCATCTAGGTACCAAGCAAAACATAATATGTGATGTCAAGAGGGTTAGATAGGACAACCATGGGAGTCGATCCTGCATGTTGTTTGGGATACAAAGTCATTAAGTTGTGCTCAGAGATACCCATCACTAGAAAAAGTAGGTATTGTTGATCAAATTAATGGACCTAAATATTGACGGTGGTTTTATTCGTCTTTATTTCAGTTGGGTATCATCAATGTTAAGCATATTTAATGGGAATGAAATTATGGAAGAAGATTATAGGTTCACCTTTGGGGATGACATATTGATATTTTTTTTCTTATACCCTATATTTGCACCTAAGTGTGTAAGAATACCTTATATTTTCTATCATCTTGAGTATTGATTCATGATGGATAGGTAAAGTATTATGATTAAAAAATTGAGGGAGTTTCTTATCTAGAGTCTGATGATTGGGCATAATTATCTCTACATGGTATGCGACATGAATCATATTTACCTGTGGAGCCTAATGTATTTATTTTTCATTTTTCTATTACTCTGTACATGATCTTCCCGGTGGGTCATTATTATTCTTTGTATGGAATGGTTTTTTGGGACCCTACTGTGTTACATCTTATTATATCATGACAATACATTAGTTTATTTATTCTTTCCTTATACAATAGTTTCTATGATATTTATTTATTTACTTCTAATAGTTCACTATTATATGGGGTATAGTATCCTCATATTTTCACCTTATACCCTTGTTTCAAGTCAAAATCCTTTGGCATATGAGGAGGTGTGATTGACATCTTGTAGCAAATTGGTTCAGGTCACTTGTTTAGTGGAATTTGGGCCCATACATTTCAAAGTGGTATAAAAGGAGTTACATTTTATTTATTTTACTTTTTGGGGTTTGGTAGACTATATATATAGAAATTTTTTGTATCCAATGATGGATCTTGTCTGGTGCATTGTGAACAATGATCTGATAGGAAGTCTAGGTTACCAAGGCATGGAATTAGAATTCTTGGTATTTTATGTTATGGTTACAAAAGATTTTTCCTTAGATGATGCATATGATATCTAGATGTTTGGGTATATGATGTATTTCTATATATTTTCTTATTTGTGGGAGGTATGTGATTTGGGTTTAGCCCTTGGATATTAGAGTAAAATGGAATCTCATGTTTCATGGAAAGCTCATAGGAACCACATGTTATAGGCCTAATAGTGTGTGATAGTTCTAGAGATAGAGGAAAAATTATTAAAATTTTCAACAACATCTCATACATATTTTACCCATATATGAACATGGTTAACCATACTTATCTAGTTCATCATGCATATGTATCACTTTAGGATGGTGAGTTATATCGATCTATGGAGAGATGCTCGATTATGAGGGTTCTTTTTGAGGTATGTATGCATAGTTGGTATGAAAAACTTGGTGGGTTAGAATTGTATATTTATAAAACCATTTGACCCATTGTGATTGGTTTATATTTGGGGTCCATTGTGTGGCCTAGACCTCCAAGGAGTGGTCTAAAGTCGAGATGCTCGGAGTGGAAAGGTGCCCCGGTTGAGGGCAGTTGGTTAAGAATATGATGTTATTAATATATGATACTCTAGGTATTAGAGTTTTTTATATTGATGTAGTGTGATGTTGGTAAAAGAATTTGATTGATTCCACATGAGTTTTCGCCTTCTGTGACTTATCCTCAGCCAGCATGGTTGCACCTAGTGGCCTGCCATGAGACCTTATCGGTGGGGATAGGAGGGAGAGCCAATTGATCTTCTTGATGTGGCTCTATTTAAGAATTTAGTGTCATGTGAATATAAAGGTTGAAATGTGAGAGAGTTATACTAAGTTATGTGTGCCTTTAGGTGTGTAAGGTATAGATAGATGCTTTGGGTTTTGGAAAACGGTGCACGAAGGGTGCATCCAAGTTTGAGATTTATGCTCATTTGATGCCATATATTTTTTAGAATGAGAACTTATAAGTTGGTTTCATTATGATCAGGTTTATTTATGAGCATATCTGACTTAATGGATGTTCATGAAGGTTATTTCCGACGGTTATGAGTTGGACTGAGAGCACAGTAGTTTCTGAAGATAAAATTTTTTTAGGAGTGTTGGTTTTATTTGGGTGGAGACTATGCGTGCAATTTCTATTTCTTATGAGGCATGTGGAGATATATGACTTCCTATTATATGAAAATAAATTGGAGTTTTGATGAATTAGTAAGACATGTGGTTTTTGGAATGTAGGAATAGTGAGTTTCATGTCTTGGTTAACTCCATATTCATCTTTTGTTGCTCTATGAGAGTATAAATGATCTTAGAAGGACTTTCTAATGATTCTTGGGTTTTGAATGGTTGTTCAAGTGGTTTTTTATTGTCAGTTTTCCTTCATTTTTAGAAGGCATAAAGGATGATCTTTGTTGGGTGATATTAGCATGCAAGGAAATCATGTCAAATTTATTGGGCTTATTAGCCAAGTTTTCATGAGATGAGACTCATTAGAGTCAAAATCGGGTTATGGGGTTGGGTTACATACGACTCTATTGTGGTTAGGTGTTTATGAAAATCATAGAGGCATGAATGCCCACTAACATGCGGTGATATTTTTCACATATTGGGTGTTATATAAGTTTATATTGTGATGCTTGAATTTAGCTGGTATCCATTGGTAGGCTGAGAATTGTTGTGGGTGTGATGAGAGGATTGTGGGTATGTCAACATGAGGTACATAGTATATAGATATGATGTTCTAGGAATGGATGAGTTTTTGGGGGGGTATTCATAAATCATATTTTAGAGTAATCCCGTCCTATATACAATCATGTATAGTATCAAAAAACCATCTTAAGTATGATGTGAGATCATTAATTATTCATCATTCTATAGATATGTCACTTTAGTTTTATAAAATACCTCCTTATAATTTTCACTCATGGGGGGAAATATGTGAAGACGTATGGTGGTAAGTGAAACATTGGCCACCTATTAGGGAATTCCAAATAAAAGATCAATTTTTAATGAATTTCTTGTGCATCTTTCTCAAAATTCAAGATTTGGTGATAGTGTATGTATCATTTTGTCTCTCTAAAGAAATCAAGATGACCATGTCCAGTTATGAGGTTTGTAGGTGATTGTATTATAGTCCAAGGAGTCTCTATTATGTTTTGAGTTGAAAATAAAGACACTCCTATTGTTGGGAGTGTTATATTATTTTTTTTTATGTGACCATTGTAAGAGAAGGGTCAAGGATATAGTGAGAACCACATCGAGTAAGTTAATGGACTACTAGGGATGTTATTTGATAAGTGACTCCAATGGTGATAAGTTTCATGGATCAGAATTTTTTTATATAGATTAAGGTGTATGGTGGGGAGAACTATACTAATGATGACGAATTATGAAAACTTTTGTGATGTCTCAGTATGGACGAGTGTGGTTAGGCACTTTCTAGGTAGTTTCTAATGGTAGAAAGTTGTGGATTTTCCCATTGATGGGTCATATGCCTTATCATTTTAGTTATGTAGAGGAACTTCATTGTTTTGATAAAATATAGTGCAATGATTTGAACATGAATTGAATACCAATTATTGTCAGGATGTGTGGTTGGATGACCACTAAGGCTTTATGATAATGAGATGTTTTACGGTGGATAGGTTGTAAATACCAGTGTTTTATGGGTTTCGAATTTGAGTAAAAATGTAAATCTGTCCTTTTAGTTGATATTGAGTGGTAAAATGGTCATTTTATCCTGAAAAAAGATCTTGGATAATTTTTAAACTGATATTATGGTCCTTGAATTGGTTATTTACCCTATTAATGGATTTTGGAGTAATTATGAGCAGTTTAAGTATTGTCTGAGTATTTAATATATCAATAATTAAATATTAAATTTTTTATGTGAGTTTGGGTGGTGATTTATTTTTAATAGAACATAATATTGAGATTATAACTTTTCAGTTTATCCTTAAATGGGGTATTTTCTTTGAGAGTTATGATCTTGCTTCAGTTTCTAGGACCCAGGACAAGTATTAAAATGGTATCTAATTAATTAATTAGAAACACCCCCCCCCCCAATTGTGGATTTCTATACATTATTTGAGGGGAATAACTTACATCTCATGAAGTTTGGACCAAGATTATAAGGGGTAGGAGATTCCAACATAATCTTTCCCTTGTGTGGACTGAAACCAGATTGAGGTGCAATAGCTTTCAAGTTCTAATTTGGACTTGAAGCACTGATGTTTTCACCCTGAGGAAAGTTGGTTTATTATTTTTATGCTCTAATTATCATATATATGTTTTCTTATGTCTTAAATCACTATTATTAATAATAACCACCCCATGGGGGTCGATATGTGCCTAATGTGGAAAAGGTGGGGTTTTTGGAGGTTTGCATGGGTTTCCCATTTGAAAATCTCAATCACACAATGTGTAGTTTCGGAAGACATGTTGTGTGTTATTTATTTTGGGGGGAGATAAACTTTTGGAACTACATGAAATTTTCTTAGAGTACACATCATTTTGTGGGACGTGGAAATGTGGTCAAGTTCTCAGGTTGGTTGAGTTTTTTAGAATACTTGTCGTGTAGTCTAGGTACAGGGCATGTACTGGGACAGGAACATGTGGTTGGGTACATGGGAAGACACCCCATGTAAGGGGGACATGGAAATGTAGTAGTAAAAAACTATACCCCATGTATGTAGTGTCTATGTAGTAATTAATTTCTAGTCCATGATTGTTTTAGGTCCTATTGAAGTACTCGAAAAGGTATGAGGTTTTGGAGTACAGATCGTGTACTCTATGTTCATGTCATGTATAACCCATATGTTATCCTTTTGAGGTTATTGAGTGATTTTCCACCCTGAATTTATAATTAGATGTACGAGTTTTCCATTTTTATTTTTTCATATAAAATATTGTTTGTGATACCTTGTGGTATTTTTTGAACTTTTAATATTTTTTTAGTAAGTTTTAGCATAGTTTTTTTCTATGGAAAGTGATTTCGTGAGTCTCCTGAGAGTGATAAATGGGATGATACCCTAGGTAAGGTCATGAGAATGATTCCATTACATACAATGGGTTTGACTAATTTCTTGATAGATGTTGTAATGGGATTTCCCAAGTTAGCAGGACTAGTTTTTGACTCGAGGTGATGGATAGGTTGGGTGTGCAAGGAAACCAAGAGTGACATGGAGAGGAGATGGGCTTGAGTCCATTTCCCTTATTATATTAACACACATATAGACCTATGAGGTTTTGATATGATATAGAATACGTTTTGGGATGTGTTAACTCTAAGAGAACGTCATTATCCCGAAATATTAATCATTACCAAGGATTGGGAGAGTGATGTATCTTCTTATGTTCAAATATAGAGCATCCTAAGAGGGATACCTCTTCTTGAGGGACAATCTTGAGGATACCAATATGGATGAATTTATTTACATGTTTAATTATATGGACAAGTGTGTGATTGATTTAAAGGAACACCATGAGAGGGTGGATGTGATTTGGAAGTAATGGTTTTAGTACTTCCTTAGGGACTCGAATCGATGAATGAGTCGATGGGGCTAAAATATTGATGATGGGAATGGGTGTTCAACCAGACCTTGATATATTTCTATGTTTTTAAAGAATTTGATTGGGTTTATGCTTGTGATTATATTTTTATATGTTTTGGAATCAATGTTTTGGAGTCTAGATTAATTATATGGGTTTCCATCATTGAGATAGTTGTATATGATGCTTTTCGCTAATGGGTTGTGATATTGGGCATGGTGCTATGTATGAGTAATGATAGTATTTTTATAGTATGGGTTTCTGATCAAGGTTCTATGAATTTTTTCTATTTATATATTATTGAGATTGGTGGGTATGGGATTCTGCATATGTGGTTAGATGTCAGATTGATACCTCGGACATGGATAGTATACTATACGGATTAGGTGTTATATTGAGGCTCTAAAAACACAGACTACTATAATTTAATGAATTAGCAACACTTATATAGCCACGGTTTAAAAAAAATCATGGCTAAATCTTATTATATCAAAATGGTTTTTAAAAAATAGTGGCTTTTGCTATGGAATTTCAATCTCCCTCACGGCTTTCCTCTCTCACTCACCGACTCTCCTCAAAACCCTTCTACTCTTCCTTGTGGACCCTTCCTCGCGTCTTATGTTCAATCATCTTCCGACCTTCATCCTTGACCGATGGTGCCACCCAACCTCCCACTATCCTCTTTTGACAATGCAGCCACTAAACCTCTGGACGATTCATTTCTGATGACGCGACCACCCAACCTCGAGATAATCCTCCGACGACAATGCAACCACCCAACCTCGGGACGATCCTCCTCCAGCAACGTTACCACCCAACCTCCCCATGATCCTCTTCTTCTGACACGGCTCCAGATTCTCCTCCACCTTCGGGCCACCCTCCTCCTCAATTAACCAATGTGTAATGTTTTTTCAGTACTCACACATTCCAGGCACCCCTCTAATTCTCACCTGTGGGTAGTCCATGACTCACAGCTTGTGAGTGGCCGGCGGTAGGGTGAGTTTGGGTTTGTTTTCTATTTCCTCAAATAATTATTATATTTATGTTGTTGTGGTTTCCATTATATTTGATTTTCTGTAACGCATAGCAGCATACATATGAACTAGGATGGTTTTAATTCCTCACATGCCCTTTGATTTTTTCCATGGAGAAATGTTTCTTTGATTTCAAATCCACATCCTCTTCAATTTTCATTGGGTAAGATTCATTTTTTCGATTTATTATCTTCTTAATTGTCACATTTTTATTCTTTAGAGTTTGTTTATTTTCACTTACTGCACTAGGTATGATTTTTTTGATTTTTTTTCTGATTTTCTTTGGGTTTTATTGTCTTATAAATTTTAAATATGAAAATGCTAGAAATTATAAGTTATAATGATATGATTTTAAGTTGGGTTGTGTCGATTATAGTAGTGTTAGTTTAATTCCATTTATTTGGATTAGTCCAAATCTATTTGGTTTAGTTTAGGTCTATATATTTAGGTTCTTATTTTAGTGAATCAATTTATTTAGATTGCATTGATTTAGTTAGAGCCTTGTAGATTTTATTAGGTGTTATTTAAACTAGGTTGGCTTTCTCATTTCTTGTTGTGTTAGTTATATGTTCTATTTTATTTGGATCATGTCACTTCTATTTTGTTTAGTTTAATTCCATATCTTTTGGTTCTTCTTATTTTAGTGAATCAATTTGGTTTGATTAGTTTTATTAAGGAATATTTGGATCAGCATGGTTTGTATTCTTGGATGATGTTATCATTGGTGAAGGTCGTTTTGGGTGTTATAATCATGTGGAATTTGATGATAGTTTGTCTGTTGTTGGTTCAGGATTTTCTTGATTCAATGATGAAAATGGAATTTTAGGTGAAACTATGTCTGGAGTAGTGTTGTTCAGTATCATTGGTATGGAATTTTTAATGAGGTGATGCATATTGAAATAGTGATTTGATTGATATAAATGGGGCTAGAATAATTGTGACAGTGACTGATGACATAGAGCTTTAGGTTTCACCTGATTTCAGCTCTCACATAGATCTCAAGATGTGTCTTATCTCCTCCCAAATCCAATGGTGTGTGGCTGAACTACTTGTTGATATTAATTTTAGAATATTAATTTTAGTTCTTGTCTTTAATTTATTTGTTTATATTTTGGTAATCTATTGTGTTCGTTCACAATTAACCCAAAAAAGGTTTTTTCTAAAAATTAAAAAATAAAGAAGAGTTAAAGATATCATTCAATGAAATTAAATATTTCTTTATAGTTTAGGATTGTTTGGTTAGGGATCCATTTGTTATTTTATATCGTCTCTATTCATATCAGTGGGGGTGGGGACAGTAGTAGGGGTATTGGGGTTGAAGGAGGGGGTATGGGATAGGTTGGGTTTAGTGGGGTGGGGGTGTAGTGGGGTGGGGATAATAGGGGTGAGGGGGTAGTGGGGGTGAAGGAGGGGTTCAAGGAGGAGGGTGGGTGCAGGGGTGGGTGAAGGAGGGTTGAAAGTTTAGTATTTGGTGCTAAGTCACCAAATACTTCCTCAATAATACTCTCCCTAAAGAACCGAACAAAATTTGTTACGGTAGATTTAGAGTGATCTGCAGTCACAAAACTAGTTAGAAGATCTGCAACATCTGAGTCTAGAACTGTATTGCCCAATTATAAGCTTGATCTAGCCAAACCTCATGCCCATGTACCATATGAAGTAACTGAAATTAAACCTGAATTCAATTTTCCTTAAATTAAAAAACAAACCCCTCCTTAATAGGCATGTTCAATCATCAATTTTTCATTTAACATTGTCTGGATGATTTCTCGGATACATTCCATCCAAATACTCTTCATTTCCTTTGTTCTTGAGGCATTTTTTGGTACTTTAATAGTACCCCCCAAACTCTCATGTCAATATAGAAGAATCAGGGGGAGGGGTAGGGGTTGGTGAAGCAGGGGGGAGGGTTTGTACAGGGCTAGGGGAGGGGGAGGGGCTAGTGCAGTAGGTGGGAGGGTTGGGGTGGTGTAGTAGGGGGAGGGGCTATGCAAGGGGGAGGGGGAGGGTCTGGTGTAGTAGGGGGAAGGGGGAGGGGCTGTGTAGGGTAGGGGAGGTCATGGTTCTTCAGTATGTATGAATTATCTAGCTCACTTAATTGGGACGGCTTTCTTGTAGTGTTTCCAACAATGCATATTCTGGTTTTCTAGACCAAACTAGAATCTGGATTTGGGTGGCATGGTTCATCTTTAACATATTGAAGTTATATAGAATCTAAATTTTTAGTTTTTCATGAAGCATATTATATGTGGTAAGAAACATATATGCACAATGGATCATTTTGTTAGGTATATAGGAGTATCCAATTTCTTGGTTCCCCTCTTCTTGATCTTCTTGATTTGAATTTTTGACAAATGCAATTCTTGGGATCTATTTAACCTTGAATTTAGTTTTTGGTTTGTGGTTTATTTTAGACTTTGGAGGGGGTGTGAAGGGGTTGTTTTGGGGTTGTTCTAGGGTTTTGTATGGGTGTGTGAGGGTGTGAAGGGGTGTCGGGGGTGCAGGGGGTGTGGAGGGTGTGTGTGCAGTGGGTGTGTGTAGGGGGTGTGCAAGGTACAGGGGTAGGGGGTGTGTTCAGGGGTGGAGGGAGTGTGCAGGGGGTGGAGGGTGTGTGTGCAGGGGGAAGGAAGTGTTCATTAGAGTTGGGACGGTTTGAGGGGTTGTGGTGTGGTGTGCATGGTGTGTGTGATGGGTGTGTGTAGGGGGTGTGCAGGGTACAGTGGTAGGGGTTGTGTGGGAGAGTGTGCAGGGGGTGTGCATGGTGCAGGGGGTGGAGGGAGTGTGTGCAGGGGAAGGAAGCATGCATTGGAGGGGGAGGGTGTGTTGGGGTTGTGATGTGGTGTTTAGGGGTTGTGTTATGGGTGTGTGTAGGGGGTGTGTATGATACAGGGACATGGGATGTGTGGGAGAATGTGCAGGGGGTGGAGGGAGTGTGTGCAGGGGGCAGGAAGTGTGCAGTGGAGGGGGAGGGTTGTGTAGGGGTTGTGATGGGTGTGTGATGTGTGTGCAGGGGGGAGAAGCTGGGTTCACCCTTTCATGTTTTTCAAAAATGTGTTTCTAAAAAAAGAGTTTTTATTCCTTATTTAATATAGTGTGTTTTAGCGAGAAAGTGTGCTTTTGTAAAGTCAATGTTTTCGCATGTGTTATTCTTTAATGAATAGGTGTTTTTTTAATTTTACTATTTATTAATGATCATGTCATTTAGTATTGGGATGTACATATCAATCTGAATATTATTTTTTTCATTGTTGGTTATGGATTCATGTATCATTTATCATGAATAGTTGACAGATTGATCATATATATATATAAGAAGTCGTCATATCTCATTTATTTTCCCTCTATTTCCTTACAGGTGGTTTCTTATGATCAGGCTAGTTTTATCCACCACCATCAAAGATAGTGAGTTCGACATCGTATTTGGGTAAGTGTTATTCTGTTTTTATTCTTTTGTCCAATTTTAATTAGTGCTTGTGTGATTTTTGGGTACCTTATATTTTTATAGTGTGTTTTGGATCTCGTTGAAGAGCATA
Organism: Viscum album; assembly: GCA_963277665.1. Taxonomy (NCBI): domain Eukaryota; kingdom Viridiplantae; phylum Streptophyta; class Magnoliopsida; order Santalales; family Viscaceae; genus Viscum; species Viscum album. Next base: position 1,722,187,761 of record OY728130.1, read on the forward strand.
ACCTCACATGCCTGAACTCCAATGCAAACACATACATAGGGTTTAACGCATCCTTATTTATATTAAAAGTTCCATATTCTCAGAGGTTGGATGGAGCAGCTTAGAGTTTTCACTGAAGTGTCAAGCGCCGAGTGTGGCTGGACTCCTTTGAGGTAGATTCCCTCTCCTAGCCTCTTTAATTCAAGAATTTAAACTGAATTTATTTGCCTTCTAAATTCTTATTGTTTATATTAAATTTCAATTCTTGATCAACTGTTAGTCAAAATAATTGTGTCATTTGATAAACACGTACGGTAATAAGGTGGGTTTATCAACTTCTAAGTTATTAGGCTTTTTTCTCAACACTGGATCACTTTTCTTTATAGCTCAAAAGTGTTTGATTTTCATCGCGCTTTCTTATTTCTTACATTTTAAACATTTATGTTGTGGAAACATGGTTTTCTCTTTTTTTCTCATGTTTATTATTGTTTGAAAATTTTATATTCAATTGAGAAATTAGAGAACTCTCAATGGTTTTCATTTTTTTGGTTTATCCTTTTCTAACTCATTAGACTATATGATCAAACATTATTTCTTATCATGTCCACTTGCCTGCAAGAACATGATTTGACCCATGGGGCATTGTAGTTCTTATATGTTGGGTGGTGACGTGTATAGTCACATAAGACAGGTATTTTTTAGTTTAGTTTTTATTTTATTTTCTTTATCGCATTGGCCACTTAGGTTTTTTACTTATTTTTGTGGACAAAGGGTAATTATATTATGAGAAGGGGGAAAATGGGGTTTAGATTGATTCAGTCCACTGTATTTGATATGAGGTAAGATTATACGGTTACTACTTTTCTCGCACCTTACGTATTTGGAGATTTCAGTGTTTTTTACTCAATATTATGTTTTCAGTAGGGCGTTGGATCATTTCATGTTGGTTCGAGTGGATTTGGTTCTCCTAATCGAGGTAAGGCTTTAATGTCGTTGGTTGGTTTCTCAATGGTTATGTAGCATCCTTTATGTGTTTTAATATTCCTAATATCCTTTTTGTAGTGTGTTGATCCCTACTCGTTGGTTTCGAGTATCCAAGTTAAGGGAGACTCTCTGGCATGTGTATAGGTAAGAAAGGATATTTATGTGGGTTCCCCTGTTACATGTACAGTAAATCATGGCTATGATTATGCACATATGGGGATATGTGTTCCCATGTATATATATATATATATATATAAATGCATACGCAGGTGAGTGGATACTGGTATATGCAAATAAGCATATGTAGAAGTATCTCCTTAAACATGCTCACATCCATGCGGATGTCTGCATAGGGGCTAGGTTTCCTTGCATGTGTGGGAAGGTGCGTATACCCAGTGGGGGAGCAAAAAAATTTAGTTAGAAAGATCCAAGAGCCGAAGTGGATGGTTTGGTTCCACCTTGAGGTAGGATCCCTCTTCTAGCCTCTATAATTCAAGAATCCTTTAAATAGAAATTAGCTTCTTTTTTAATTATGCTTATTTATATTGAATTGAATATATTGAATAAGTGTTCTTTAATATAATTGATTCATTTGATAAATAAAGTCATGTTTTTATAATAAAACCCCTCCAATGGAGTTGTTCTATCTGTGAAAACTCACCGTGATAGTTATGTTGATCTGGTTGCTTAAATTATTGCATTTGATTTGTACTGAATGAGTTTTAGAAAAAATGTTAAATATAATTAAATGAATTGTGTAATAAATAAATGCCATGATCTTATAATAAAACCCCTCCAATAGAGGTGCAATTTCTTCTAAACCAAATAGTAGTGATAGTTATTTGTATCATGTTTAGATTTGGTTTGAGTCTTTCATATGCCTCTTGTTGGTGTTTGTTTTGTGGCAAGTTTTTTTTTAAAGGTGGAGGTTATACCTCTTTTATTAAAAGAAAGAAAAGGAAAAGAACCAAAGGAGGGGGGGAAATAGAAAACATGGAACACACAAAACAAAATGAACTAATTGCTTATCTTTTTCAGTAGTCACTCAGTTACCATTTTTTCTTCATCTCTAATAGCCTCCAGCTCTGCCCTTCCACACCCGTAGCCCCGACCTCTCATTCTCCCTCTGGTTGCACTTGCCCTGCTCGAGAGCACTTGAATTCTTTGTTTTGTGTCTAGTTAGTTTTGGTTTTCTTGGAATAATATAAATTGGCTTATCATACTCGTTTAACTCAAATGACATTGCCCGAGTAGGCATATGCCTTGACCATGACACTTTCCTTTTCACGGTTTGAATATTATAAATAAAATTTCCGTGTTTAGGCAAAGTGAATGAATGTGTAAATAGTTTGTGTAGGGTGTATGATTATTTTCCATCATTTTATTTCCCTTTAGACGTTATGTCATTGTGCCGCTCACTACAACCTTCTCTGGAGATCCATTGTTATAGAATATTAAATAGTAGATCTATTCTATCATCTGTTGGTGGGGCGACGGTCGGAATGTTTCCCCGCCTCCTCCCACTCCCTTCGCTCCTGGTCGGCAGATGCTACCCTATGGATGTTGCTGGACCAGACAACATGTCGTGGTCATGTCGTGGTTACGCTGTGGTCACACCATGATTTTCCCCTGTTCTAGGACGACACCCCGTGGCGGTTTGCAGTGATAGTATTCCATGAGTCTTGTGATCAATGTTGAGACTGACTAATCACATTTTTTTCGGTGGGGTGAAAACTGCATTGTTACCCCGCCTCCTACCACTCCCTTCACTCCTGGCCGAAAGACACTGCCTCGCGGATGTCGTTGGACTGGCCCAACCAGCTGTGGTCATGTCGTGGTCACGCCGCGCTCACGCCGCGGTCACGCCGCGGTCACGCCGCGGTCACACCACGGTCACGTCGCGGTCACGTCATGGTCACGTCGCGGTCACGCCTTGATTTGTCCCTCCTCTAAGATGAAAACCTGTGGCAATTCGTAGTGATAGTATTCCATGAGTCTTGTGATCAATGTTGAGACTGAAAAATCACAATATCTATCGGTGGGGTGTGGCTGGAATGTTTCCATGCCTCCTCCCGCTCCCTTCGCTTCTGGCCGGAATATTCTACCCCGTGGATGTCTCTTGACCGGGCAAACATGTCGCGGTCACGCCGTGGTAATGTCCTGATTTGGCCCTGCTCCAGGACGACACCCAGTGGCGGTTCGCAGTGATAGTATTCCATGAGTCTTGTGATCAATGTTGATACTGACTAATCAAAATATCTCTCGATGGGTCAACGGCCAAAATGTTTCCCTGCCTCCTCCCTCTCCTTTGACTCCTGTTTGAAAGATGCTACCCCAGGGATGTCGTTGTACCGGGCCAACACGTCGCGATCACCCCGCGGTCACGTCACAGTCATGTCGCGGTCACGCCATGGTAGTGTCATGATTTGGCCCTTCTCCAGCCACATCCTGCCCACACCATCCCCCTTCCACCTTCATTTCAGCCTGCTACCACCAGCATTCTAGCCCACAAAAAGGGATGCAACAAGGGAGAATTTTGGATTGGTATAGCCTGTTCTAGTTGTGTATGATTTCATATCAAATATCCTTAACTATAGTTTGATATCAGGATGGAAGAATATCTAGAACATACAAACCTTTTGGGCCTTGATTGTAGCCAAAAATTAGGCAAATCATAGCAGCTCTATGAAAAAAGGAGATTACACAAAGACATTTCTAAGTCTTTTCTGCATCTCCATAAACACATAGTAATAGTCCAACTTCATAATTTTAGTAATTTATTTTTCATCAAAAACCTCCATGAATGTTTTCTATGAATGATCATCCCATCTTCTATCTTGATTAATTTTATTCCACCATCAAATGGTTAATTTATGGAAAATGGAGGTCTCTAGCATCACTCTCTCATCCACAGATGTCTTCTATCTTTATTAATGGAATTCCACCATCGAATGGTTTATTTATGTAAAATGGAGGTATCTAGAATCACTCTCTCATCCATAGATGTCTGGACCTGAGAAAAAAATGCACTTTTGTTGTCTATCCAATCATTTGCATCCTACATTCCTGTAATACATCGAAACGGTGGTGGATGTGGGAGATAGAACACATGATTATGTCTAGTCATGGAATTTAGAATGCTTCCACCTTTAACGGGAACAATTTAATAAAATCCTTGGTAAACTAGCTTCATAGAATGAGTCACAAGAGACTGTACAGGGTGGGGCAGGGGGCAGGGGTGGGGTGTACCGGGGGAGTAGGGGGTGTGTGTAAGGGGGCAGGGGTGGGGTGTGCAAGGGGCAGTGGGTGTGTCCATGATACCAACTGATTCTAATTCCCATGACTCATTTATGGTCTATTCATATGTCATATGGTTGAAACCAAATGATGCCAATTGATATCTTCATTCTTCTTAGAATTACAACCTTATATCTTGCACTCATCTCAATATAGGGATGATAGAAATTTAGAAATCAGCCTTGAGATCTCAAATTTCTCAACTTCTTGTCATTGATTAATTCAATTTCTCTCCCTTAATATTAGAATTTGCTCGTCATTAACAGGGATGATAGAAATTTATACTTCATCAATGATTTTATCAAGCACTTTCCGAAAATTCCAGATTTGCATGGAATAAATAAATCTGGCAGCTTCTCAAGGGTCTTCTCCACTCATCTCCCCATCAAGGAGACACACTATCTTCACTCTATCAAGGAAGATAATTCCATATAATGTTCATGAGAATACCACTTGATAAATCACTCCATCAAGGCTTGGGTGGGGTGTGAAGGGGAGGGCAGGGGGTGTGCAGGGGGGAAGGGGGTGTGTTCTAGGGGGCAGCGGTGGAGAGTACAGGGGGGCAGGGGGTGTGTGCATGATACCAACTAATTCTAATTCCCATGACTCATTTAGGGGATTTTAATATTCCCTCATGTTGAAACCAAATGATGCCAATTGATATCTTCATTCTTTTTGGAATTATAACCTGAGAACTTGCACTCATCTCAATATACATGTTGAAAATATTCAAGTACATATAGAAGGTTTTAGAAATCAACCTTGAGATCTCAAATTTCCTCAACTTCTTATAATTGATTAATTCAATTTCTCCCTCTTAATATCAGACTTTATTCGGTCATTAACTGGGATGAGAGAAATGCATACCTCATTAATTATTTTTTCAAGCACTTTCCAAAAATTCCATATTTTCAAGGAATAAATAAGTATGTAATCTTCTCATGGGTCTTCTCCACTCATCTACCCATCTAAGAGACACTCTATCTTTACTCCATAAAGTAAGATATTTACTTATGATGTTTTTTGGAATACCATTTGATAAATCATTCCATCAAGGTAGGGGTGGGGTGTGCAAGGGGCAGGGGTGGGGTGTGCATGGGGAAGGGGGTGTGTGCATGATACCAACTGATTATAAATCCCATGACTCATTTAGGGGTTGTTCATATGTCCTCGAGTTGAAACCAGATTATGCCAATGGATATCTTCATTATTTTTGGAATTACAACCAGAGATCTTTCACTCATCTCAATACACATGTTGAAAACATTCAAGTACATGTAGCGGGTTTTAGAAATTAGCCATGAGATCTAAAATTTCCTTAACTTCTTGTCATTTATTAATTCAATTTATCCCCCATAATGTTAGACTTTATTCGGTCATTAACAGGGATGAGAAAAATGCATTCCTCATCAATGATTTTTTCCAGAACTTTCCAAAAATTCCAGATTTTCATTGAATAAATATGTCTGGCAGCTTCTCAGGGGTTTTCTCCACTAAAATCCCCATCGAGGAGACACACTATCTTAACTCCATCATGAAAGATCATTCCTTATGATATTATTTGGAATACTATTTGATAAATCATACCAATATGGTAATTTTTTTCAGATCTGGAATAGTTATTCCAGCTTACTTTCCTTCATTTTCTCTCCACTTGAGAACAAGTTTCACCTTCAATTCCCTGCATTTTATGGCACACTAATAACACAAAAATAATAAATAATTAGGGATAAATATAGATTTCCTTTCTCATCAATGTGAGTTGTTGGGTTGAAAAAATTTTATCAACCAGTTTGTCCTTTCCAATCTAGCTCCATGTCTAGATGGACTCTTCATGCATGCACTTCTGGATTTTGAAGCAGCATTGGGTAGCATGAATTTCTTTCTTCCCTCCTCTTGTGAGATTTTCTTTTTAACATGATGATATCACACGGGCTGTTCTGAGACCATGGAAGGTTTATTTTTGTCTTGGGAAGAGGGAAGCAGCCGAGGTGAACCCTCCAACACTGCTGGCAGTGAGCCCTCTCTTATCCTCTTTAATTCAAGAATTTTTTAAATTGCATTTAGCTTACTTATTGATTCTTCCTGTTTATATTAAATTTCAATTATTGATCAAGTGTTAGTTAAAATAATTTTTTCGTTTGATAAACAAGTCATGGTTTTGTAATAAAACCCCTCCAAGAGAGGTTCACTGTCTGTGAAATCTCACAGTGGTAGTTTATGCTTATATAGCTTGTTTGACATTATTGAATTTATGTTTTCCATTTTAATCCTTACCCCTTACTCTAAAATTTGAGACTCCATAAGCATATCCAAAGATTTTTTTGACTCATAGGGGGTGTTCAAGGTGGGGTGGGGGTGCAGGGATGGGTGGGGTTGTGGGCTACTGCAGGATTTGGGGGGTACAAGGGGCTGTCCAGGGGGGGCATGGGGGTAAAGGGGGTGCAAGGGCTCTCTAGGGGGTGCAAGGGGATGTCCAAGGGGGTGTCTAGGAGGTGTAAGGGTTGTATAGGGGGTGAAAGGGGGATATCCAAGGAGGGTGTTCAAGGTGGTGTGGGGATTTGATGGGGGTCTTCACGAGGGGGGCTACAGGGAGGGGGTCTGCATGGGGGTCTGCATGGGGGGCTGCAGGGAGGGGGTGCATGGGGATATAAAAGGGGGGCTATCTAGGGGGTGCAAGGGATATCTAGTGGTGCAAGGGGGATGTCCAGGAATGGTGTGCAAGGTGGGTTGGGGGTGTACTGGGGGGTCTGCACGAGGCGGGGCTACAAGGAGGGGGGGATACTGCATGAGTGGGGGTGGGGGGCAAGGGGGCTGTCCTGGGAGGGTTTGTCCGGGGGGTCTGAAGGGAGGGGTGGGGTGGTGGGATACTGTAGGAGTGTGGGTGGGGGGAAAGGGGGTTGTCCAGGGGGGCATGGGGGTGCGGGGAGGGGGGGGTAGTCTAGGGGGTGCAAGGGTTGTCTAGGGCAGTGCAAGGGCTATCCAGGGGTGCAAGGGGGATATCCATGGGGGCATGGGGGTGCAGGGGGTTGTCTAAGTGGGTGCAAGGGTTATCCATGGGGGGTGCAAGGGGGATGTCCGGGAGGTGCAAGGTGGTTGTCCAGGGGGGCATGGGGGTGCAGGGTGCTACCTAGGGGTGCAGGGGGGTTGTTCAGGGGGGCTGTGGGTTTTTTTAATGAAATGTGAAGCCCTATATCCATGGTTTTAAACCATGGATGTAGGCCTAAAGCCATGGTTTTAAACCGTGGATAATTCTATATAGACACGGTTTTGAACCATGGATATAGGATTTGTGCGGTTTAATGTTCTGCCACAGTTTCAACCTGTGTCTAAAACCCTATAGCCACGGCGTGAAACAGTGGCTATAGGTCTTTCCCTATAGCCAGGCCATTAATATCCATGGTTCGTTGAACCATGGATATAACCTATAGACATGGTTTAGGGACTTAAATTTAAGGTTTGAAATCATGGCTATATCCTAAATTTCCAGTAATGACATAGTATAATTTTTTATTTAATTTCTAGAATTATTTTCTAGTAAATTGTGGTATACAAGCTATAATAGATGGTACATGATATTTATAATCAATTGTTTATGTTCCATACAGGTTCTCCATGTACTATTTATTTGATGTACAATTTAGTTCTCAAACTAATGCTCTAGGAACTATTGTTTTGATGTATAGTTTGGGTACCGAATTGTTTCTTTAGGAACTATTATTTAAGACACATGAGTTATAGGTCAAAGTCATGATCTTGTTTTTTTAGTTATTTGGAATGGTTGTACACTAAGTAAAATATAACATGTTATGTCTTGATTCTTGGTTGGGGAAGCCATTTGAGTGGATCTAACTTGGTTTTTGGGATGCATGGTCATAGATAAATTCTCAAAGGCACCTGACACTGATCAAATCATTTATGTTTGATCAAATTCATTTTCATGTAGATTTATAGTGGTTTTATTTTATTTATTGTAGTTTTGTATCAGATAATCTAAGTATATTTCATGATAATTCAACTATGGTAATTGGTTATAGATTCACTTTTGGGGGTGGACTACTGAGGTTTATTTCTAACCCCTTGTACATGCTCTTCGGTGAATGTGTAAAAATCATTTCTACTTTTACGGTGATCATTTTTGCATGATGGAAAGGTCAATGGAAATTGATTTCATGATTGAGTGGGTATATTGTGTGGAGTCTCATAATGATACTAGAGAAACTCTAGAGGGTACCACTGACTAGGTATATGACAAGAATCAAAGTTATTATTGGAATGTGATGTATTGATTTTTGTACTGATTATTATTATATACATTATTGGCCTAGTGGGCAGTCAGTGTTTTATATGTTGAATGGATATTCAGTCCTTTACTGTATTTTATTTTATTATAGTATTCTTCTACATTAGTTTATTTATTATTTCCATATAGTCTGATGTGTATTATTTTTAGCTATTTAGTTTTGGTTGTCCACTCTAATATTAGGGTATAGACTCCTCAAAATTCCACCATACACCCCCACTGATTATCAATAGCCTCTGGTGTATGAGAAGGCACGCTTAAGGACTTATGGTGTACTAACTTGGGGAACTAGTTTAATGGTATCTGGTTCAGGTAATTATAATAAACATTGTATATGATTCATGCATGAAAGGAAAAAAATAGAAATAGACCTACTAATTGACCAAGGATGTAAAAACTGCTTGGCCCCTCAAACTGGTTCCTTTGGGTTTCATCAAAACTAGTGAAACAGAAATACTTGGTTTTAAGAAAAAAAAATTCATGGATTATTTTTGTTTATTTACATGGTTTTATTTTCTATATCATAAAATTCAAATGTTATCAAATCATTATTCTTACTAAAAATAATTTCAAAATAACAAAGTTTTTTTATTGTTTATATTTGGAGTAATAGAGGATAATAATTTTGAAAACTTAAATTTGAACATTTCTGTTACAAAATTGATATTTTAAGAATTTATTTTCCCCTCATAATTTTTAGAGAAAATTTGTTTCTAAAATTAACACTAGAATTTATAATTAATGGATATATTTATTCAATGTTATTATAATTTACTGATTATTTTTAAGGAAAAATTTGTTTATAAATATTGTTATATTTCTAGTAGGGTTCTAAATTGACCTTTTCTTAAGAAAACCCCTTATGAGTTAAGGAAAATAAATAAACTAATGTTTGGATATTTTATAGTTTTTTATTACAAAACTTTTTCCTTAATACTATGTATACCCTGAATAAATTTGGTGTTTAATAAAATGAAGGGATATTTTTGGGAAATTTGATTGTTAGTAAATCATATTAAATTTTTGATAAAAGATTTTTTATTGTTCAATAATAATTTAATTTTAAGTTTTATGACAAATATTTTAAATAAATGTATTTTAAAGAAGAACATATTGAATAGGACCTGAGAGTATTTAATTTTTGGGAAACTTAATTGGGAAATTCACTAGTTAAGGGGACCATATACATGATCAATTGAGATTTTAGAAAACTAATAAATACCACCCTATCGAAAGAATTATTTTTGACGTAGATTCAAGGGTTCATATATGATATTTAGTAATAAAATTAAATTCACATATTTATTTTATCCATGAGGTCGTTCCAAATTATATTTTAGAAGCTTTGAAAGATATAACATGGTCTTTAGATCTTCCAGAAGAATGTAACTAGTTTTCTTTGAAATATTTTTTGAATTGGTGGTTCCACCTGATGATCATTAAGTTATTGGAACTAAATGAATTTTTGAAAATAAATCTTATAAATCTTGGTAGATTATAATGAATTAGGAAATATTTTTTTCTTGAGGATATTATCAAGAATGAGGTATTGATTATATTAAAAAATTTCTCCTTTATTCACATTAAAATCGATATGTATTCTATTAGATTATACATATTTTAAAATATATAAACATTATCAAATCCATTTAAAATGTGAATTTCTAAATAGACTAATTTTAGAGGTTTTTTATGTTTGAAAACTCTTAGGTTTTGCGAATGATAAGAAAACTATTCATGTACTAATGCTTTCAAAAGATATTTATGGAGTAAAATAAGTAATATGAGTATATTAGAAAATTCTATCCCATTTTTTATTAAATAATGAATTTTTTAAAGGTTATTGAGTATTATAGTTGGTGTTTATTTGATTGTTAGTATATAGCTCTCAAGTTTTCTTGTTCTCTCATTAGTGAGGGTAGAATTTTTTAGTAAATCCGGTAGGGATAGATTATCGGGTAGTCTGTATCCCATCTATTTGAGGTCTGATATTGTGGTGCTATGAATTGAGTCTTTTATATATAATATTTATAATAAATATTAGTTTTCATAGTATTGGGACCTCCCATGGGGTAAAAATACAACTTTACACCAAATAACTCCCTATAAAAAAATTTCTAATTGTTTTATTGACTTTAGGGTGTGGTGTTTAAATGTGGGCTAGATTCTTGTGAATTTTTAATATTATTAGATTTATATGATATTTGATATTTATTTCCAAAAAACATAATTTATCACAATTTTGGCCCAGTGGATTCATGTGCGTACCATTTTTTGATTGAGGCCCTATAATATTTAAAATAATATATTTTGTATGGGTCACTCAGAAAACCTAGAAATATGACAAATACTGGTGCTTAATAATAATGTAATAAAATATTTTTATTATTTACAAATCTCTTGTGTGTATTTTCAATGAAATGATTACACCTCCAAAATGATGTATTATATTGAGAAATTTACATCATCATTTTTTCTAAATTAATATATTTACCCTATAGATGGTTTCAGTATGTTTCAAATCATGGGTTTCATATATGTGTTGTTGTGAGTGTCATTTATTTTATTAATTGTATTTTCCTATGATTTTTGCATGTGAGAACCCCAAAATAGGCCTATAAAACACTCTTTATGTATTTTCTCTAGTTTTATACATAATTATCAATGACATAACCCTAGAGACAGGTTTATAATGAGATCCTATGATGGAAGGAATGTATTGGTAGAAAATCATGACCTAATTCACAATATTATTGTGTCTGATCATGTGGGAACTAATGGATTTGTGGAATGAGAGAAGATTTTTAGTGACATCGATGATTAGATTTTGGGGTGAAAATAATATAATTGAAGTGATGATGGTTTACCTTTAAGGTAGTGCTTATTTACTTGTATTTTACATCATTTATCATCCGGTATTAATTTTTGGAATATTCTTTAGTGAAATATTCTCATTGTCTTATTAATTGATTGTCGGTTTTACCCAATTTATTATGATGTCAAAAACATGGGTCAATTCTCCTAAAATTTGATCTATGTTTGTACCTTTTTATGTCCCTCTTAACTTAAAATTTTTCTAGAATTACTATTTTTATTTTTTTGGCTTCTCATATTTTGTTTAATCGATTGATTCCTCATTTTTATCCCCATAAATGATGGAAAAAATGAGCACATCTATTATGGTTTCCCTATTTTTTGTTTTATGTATTTCCCCCATTATTTTTCATGAGTTCATTATAAGTATTTGATTTAGGTAGTGATTCAAAATTTTCACATGGACCAATGTTTTGTGTCATCGATTACTAGTTCCAGGAATGATGAATGATAGTTCAACATTGATGATTATGAGATGGTGTAATAAGATAAATCATGACATAAATTAAGGGAAGGAATAAATGTGGGTGTTTTATGTGATAGAACATTAAGATGACACAATATACGATAAAGATTAAATTTTACAATTAAGGGTTGCTAAAATTTAGTGTTTAAAAAGGCATTGATATTAGTCAACAAACTTCATGAGTATTATGATGGAAATCGCAATGAAGGTTTTGAAAGTTGCTAAGATTCAAGGAAAAGCTAGATTTTTAGAGAAAAATAAACCCTATTACCTATATTTTATAAGAACACATATTGTGTTTTTTGTTGGTGTAGAGCAAGTATTTTCAAAAAAATATCAAATGGTTTTGTGGTTAGTCCCACACGTCGTGTTCCCTTAGATGTCCAACTCAACATGTACAAGGAGTACACACTCAAGAATTCAATGTGGGATACCCAACCATGTATACCTAGGATATAACTCATGTACCTATCAGAGGAATTATACTTGAGAAGTTAGGTTCATACAAATTGTCAAACCACATCCCTACATATTGTGTGCCTCATTTCATACATTGTTTTGTTGGTCTTTCTTCTGACCATATTAATCAGTAGTGTGTGGAAAGGTTGTTAAAATTGGGAGACATGTTGTGTGAAATCTAAAAATTTTTGTGTACTAATATTTGTTTTAATTTGTGCCATCTATTATTTCTATTTAAGAATAATTTTGCATTGAACATAATGGTGGATTTATTTTCAAAGATACAGATGATAATCAAGGTGAAGTGAGAAAGATCTACCACATAAACATCATGAAGTTCATTTTCAAATTACGAATATTACCTTTAAAAAAACACCACACTAAAAAAAGATTTTGTTAGGTAATATTTTCCTCATTCTATCCCTAGGTCGTGTCACCCCCAACCCCCCAAAGATTTGGAAAAATGATCCTCTACTCACTAATCAGATAGGGTAAGTATCCCCTAATTATTACAAAGAATATAATCATATATATATGGGATTTTCATCCCCTATATAATGATCTAGGATGGGGTTTGGGATCCTTTCTTAGGTTCACTATCCCCTATTCATTTCAAAGGTCACAAAATTCTCCACTATATGTATGGAGAGGTTATGGGAGTTGATAATTCAGTTATATGATCATTGGTTTAGTATTAGGGTATTGAGGCTATGATACTCCACAATAATATAAGAAAGATTATACTTTATGGATTCATATAGAAATGTTTCTATGAAATCACTATATATTTAATAATTTCATGAGAATTTGGATTCATTAGAACCATAGGGGTTTTCCTATGAGATGTTATGTTTCAATTTTCTATCGACTTCAGAACTTGTAGACTCTTCAGTTTTTTGAGAACCTATAGCTATATATGTTAAGTGTATTTATATTATTGAGTATGTGATGATTGGGATGTATCAATATCCATAATAATTTTACTTATGTGAATATTTTTATAATTTTTCTCGACTTCCTTTCATTAACTTTTTAGTATCAGGAACTAGGGTTAACTTTGTATTCTACTTTCCCATATTTTCCTCTTCCTATATAACTTATAATCTAGGAGTTGGGTTGATTATTTATTTGTGATCCCTATATGGTTATGATGTTTCTTATTGAGTATAATTATACTCATATATTAAGAGACTTTGGTTCCACACATGTTATATCAAAACAGAAGACATACTAATCATAGATGGATTTGTGGGTGTGGATATCATATAGCTTATTGGGAGTTGACACTTAGAGGCCTTAGGTTATGTTGTGTTTTTAGAGTATTGGTGGTACTAAGAGTTTATGGTAATGATCTATATTCATATTTACATATATCTTGTAGTGATGGATTCTTCGTCTTGGCTCGTTGTTAGTTTTCCATTTTAGTTTTTTGGCTGTTTACTTTTCTCATTTTTATATTATGATATATGTACTAGTTATCTATGTAGATCTTTGTATATGTATCATGCATGTGTTATATTCAATTCAGTTAGTCATATTTAAATATATCATTTTTTCTTAAATTGTTCATTAGATGTGTGATTAAATTCTCAGTTATTATAGTATAATTCTTTCCATGTCTGTGATATCTCTGCTCAATACTAGTCACAATCCCATGTCCTATTAGAGTAATGCTTGGGGTATCACACTAAAATTACTACTAGTCCAATTGAGACTCTATTGGTTAGGTTCATGTCAAAGTGGTATCAACATGGTTATGTATTAGAAATAGTGTTTGGAGTTCGTATTTATGTTAGTATTTTATTGTAAATTATGGAAATGGTATTAAGTGGGACTTGAGTGTGGTTAATAGACCATGGAAACTATTATTGGTGTGAAGACAATTATATATTTTCTCTAGGAATATGATAACATTTTATTCAACCCACAACCCTAATACATTATTTATTGGGTACAGGTAAGTCGATAAATGTATCATATAGTGGCCATTTGTGATCTTCCATGTCCTTCAAATGTTTGGTCATCCAGATATTCTCTCACCTAGGAGGGTTGTTACTATTAATTGTATGGTGATTCATACTAATATCTAGATTTTATATAAAGGTAAGGTCCTGATGATCCCAAGCCTATGGATTGTCTTGTTCCAACCAAATAGTGAGAGATGAAGCATCATTTTTTTATAAAACTTGGATAAGATGACTTCTCCCACTACGATTTATGGAATTATCTCTTTACATATGCTTAGTGTGGATCTATTTTATGTGTTAGATAGTTGTTTCAACTAGGTTGAGTGAGACTACCAATAAAGAGGATTTTATACATATGTTACATTGTAGAATCCTATATTTTTTATGATGTGATCATGACCCTTAGATGATTGTGGATTAGATAGAGTATAGGAATCGTGTATCCACTTGTTTTATTATTTTTCCTCCCAGATGATGATTTGTAATTTGAACTTCTTGTATGGAACTAAGAGCTATTGGTGGATGATTTTTTCTCAAAATAGTGATGGTAATTCTCTACCATGGTTCAAGTTTTATCTCTTTTCAAAGATAGAGTTTTTAACGGTGAACATTAAACCTTCATCTAGCTGTCATGGTTGTGTTTAGGTACACATCAGGGCATACAGGCTTTGTGAGTTAATTTTTAGGCTTGATTTGTGATCAAATGTTTTGATCTTGGTGGATCAAGAAGACTCTAAAGGAAAATATTTGAGTTGTTATTAAGATTTATTGTAATGAATCATATTCCAAAGTCACATGAACAAGCTAGGTAATGTTAAGAAACATGGTAGAGGTGAATCCTGACTATTAGAGGAGGTAATATTTTCCCTTAAATATAGCCATAGTATTATCATGGATGGACTTCCATATTGTTAACAGAAAATTTGGGAACCTTTAAATTATATAACTGGATATTTTTTATGATGTTTTTGGTTGAGAACTAGTGTGGAAATCTACATTGATGTTGGTTAGATATATGGATGTTTTCCCATGTCTAGTACATATTATTGATGAATTCAGTTGTGTAATAACATTCAAAGTGTCACATGTAGTTTTTTAATAGATTATGTGAGCTGGTGAATTATTTATGTATATTTCCCCATATACCATCATGTTGTCTTTTATATGAAATTGTCTTCATATATCATCTTTTTCAAGGAGTTAAAGACTCTAATGGAACCTTTGGAAAGATCCTGGTCATCCTGAAATATTTTATTTATGTTGATAATTATCCACTCATCCTTTTTGTGGAGTAAGTTTTCATTTAGGGGAATAAGTAAAATTTTTAGAAATGCCTTTATATTATAGATGTGGTTTGATGCTACTCACCTCAATAGGAATTTTTTTCCCACTATGCTTATTATAATGTGTTGAAATTTTATAAATTGGGTAGGTTCTATATGCATGTATTAGAAACTCCCCTATGGTATAGTGATTAAACCCAATCCTTTAGATTTTTAGTTATTTTCCCACTGGTTGGTGGACATGGGTTCATTCACTTTGTATATGAAGAATGTGTGGCCTTTATTTGAATGTCAAAAAATGCATGGATTTTTTAGATGGGTGACCTATGACTGACTCTTGGATAGGTGATAGTGTATACATCAACCCACATACTAGAGTTTTTGAGTTCTTTTATGGAGTTTTTATGTATTAAAATTGAATCTCCCTTTGAGAAGAATCATGGTGGAGCCTATCAAGAATTTTAGTTCTTGTGGTATAAAACCAAAATTTATGGATTGGATTTATTCTATATATAGTAAAAATCATAAAAGATGACAGAATTAGAGAGGTTTAATGGTATCATGGTGATTGATGTTCTCTATATGAAAACTCTGTCTCTATTAAATGGTAGTAGAGTTTGATAACTTTATTTTTGGGTGGTTGATTCTTGCATGAAAAGAGAGACATTTATGACCTACAGTCGATAGTGGTGTCCTAACACCTTTCTTTTGTGAAAAGTTTTTTATAATAATAATTTCAAAATAATAATATTATATGACTAGTTGTTATACTTAAAGCTATAGATCATGTAATGAAACGACCTAATATTATATTATGCTTTTTTTCATAAATAAAAAAAATACATACCTTTCTCCACATAAAACACTAAACTAAAATGAAATTTTGATATATTTATAAAAAATATAAATATTTCAGTATAGTGATTAAAACCTAGTTGTTGAATTTGTGTCAATGAAGAGGAGTAACCTATTTATCAAAGATATATATAATTAAAATAATGTATACTTTTTAAATGAATGGAATTCAATTATTTTACCAAAATTTACTAATAAGATCAATTATTATTTTGAAAAATGTAATTTTAAAAATTAACTGTTATGTGATATGAATTTAAATTCCAAGAAACATGTGAGTAATGATGATAAAATATAAATTATATGAATAAATTTTTAATACTAATTTAATTATTAAATTATATAAAATAGCATTGAGAATGGTTGGTATTCTAAAAAACTATTTTCTTGTAGAAAAAAATCAATATATTTCATGATTTTATTAAAAAATTAAATATAATAATTTTATAAATTAAATTTGAAACAATCATCTCCAATTTTTTATTTATTGAAAAAAATATTATTCAAAGATTAATTTTGGATATTTTTCATGAATAATTGGGTTTTTAGTGAATTGTGAAAAAATACCAATACTCTTAAAATTGTCCCTTTTATTACATTATCATCATAAAATAATTTATAAAATTATTTTGAAACCATTTTATAAATAATATATAGTTATAAGTAAAATAAATTAATTAAAAAATATAATTTTAGAGATATTAAACCCAGCTGTAATGATTTCAAAACTTCAGTAATATTTAACTCTAAAAACTACTTTTTTTCTTTATATTAAAAACTAATTTTCATCAATTTGATAAATTAAATATCCTAAAATCGATTTCATATTTTATATCCACATGGTTATATTATTTAATAAATTAAATTTCAAAATTTTCCATAAATTTATGATTTCTAATATTAAATCTAATGACCATTATAATAGTAAAACTGTAATTTATAAATAATTATTTTATTAATATTGTGTATTTTTATCAAATAAATTAAATTAATATATTTTAAATTACGAATATTATATTATTTTTAATAAAATATATAAATTATATTTTTAAATATTAAATTGGTAACCAATGTATAATAATATAAGGAACACATAATGGTAAAATAATTATTTTTCTACAAAAAAACTGTTTTTCTATATATTAAATTTTTTAAGTTAATAGTTAATTTAACATAATTTATAAATGGAATTGGATTAAATTTATATTCAAAAAACCCAAATTTTTAAATATGAGTATTTTATATTTTCATGGAAATCTTAATTACTTAGTTAAAAACTACTTACCAAGGTAAAAAATAAAAAATAAGTTAAAAGTAAAAAAATAGAAAAACAAATGACTTCCGACTTGTTTGAAATATTTGTGGATATACATAGTTGTGGATTTAACAACCTAATATTACCAAAAAAATATAAAATTTATAAACTTGGTAGTCTTTTACCCTCTAATAGTGTAATGATATCTTTTAAAATTAAAGGGGGTTCTCAAAAGTGACATTTTATTCACTTATAAAGGGTAAAACATTCATCTCTTCACAACACACTCATTAATTTGAATTTATTATTGAATATATTCCAATATTTATCTTCTAATAATCCTATATCAATTTTATAAAACTATGGCATCAATTATTTACCATAATCTCTTTATTTCTATGGATATTTTCATGAAAAATTTCAAAATCACAATGTGAGTATTACTTAATACTTATTTTTTATTAACATTTCTATTAAAACCCAATCCTTACCATATTAATATAATAATTTCATTATAATAATTATACTTAATAACTATTATATTAATTTAATAGCATTTATTTATTCATATAAATTCATTTATAAAAACAAAAGAACGTTAATCATGTGTTGTGAAGTCTACCTCCTCCACGATGTAACATTTTTCATTTTGCATATTGATTTAATTTTTTTAAAAAACCACATAAAATATGATTAAACAACTTAAAAACATTTATATAACATCATTATTCTTCTATTATAATTATATTATACACTTCCTTAACCATTCTAACCCATTTAGATATTGTGTTTTCATGTAGGGGGTTGGTTTTAACATCTAATTAAAAAAGTAAAAAAACACTATCATGGGTGACTATGGGAACTTAAATACTAATTTTATTATAATTCGTTAATAAAATAATAATTTTTATTATTCCTTTAATGGATATATTAAGTCTTTAGATAAATTTTGAAATATCGTATTTGATCCCAGAAATCACCGAAATAAGACAACACTAATTTAACCTTCACACAAACATAAGACAAAAATATATAATAAATAAATATAATATGATAATAATTAATCTACATTAAATAAATAATATAATAATAAGCTTCATAATAGGTTATCTACTTTACTATGTTTTATTATTCAATAATTTATTCTCATACGCAGATGAATATAGAACACGGTAAAGGTTTTGTCTTAAATTTTCCTTCTTCGAGACACATTTTATATTATGAAACTAGTTCTATTTTATTAGTTTTCATGCTAACTATTGGATATAAAATATCATGAATTATATTTATTAATATTATATTAACTTGAACTTCAATCATTCTCAATCTTTAAAGGGGGTTTTATTAGAATTTCTCTCAAGATGTAAGGTTTTTTTTTACTCAAATCATTTCTTGAGTCATAATCACTCCACTTTGGTTATAATCTTTCAAGAGTGACTTTTTATACCCTAAAATTATTTCATGTTTTATTTTCATATTCTATTATTTTTAAATCATATTTCACACCAAATCATTCTTCCATAAAGAATATATATTTTTGTTAAGAATAATTTTCATGACTTTTAATAGTTTCTTTACATATATATGTTTTTTACTTCACGCCAATGTTCTCATTTCCCTTTTGAAAACTAGTTTTTTTATCTATGATGATAATTTTATTTCAATTTAAAATAAATTATTTTTTTTGACTCTTTTATGATGTTGTTTTTTAATAATAGTATTTCAAAATGTTCAAAAATATTTTCATCCATCCAAAATAAAAATTTTTATCTTTCACTCCACATTCCATTTTTATAACCATTATATATTTTTATAAGACTATTACTGAAGATTACTTTTAAAATTAAATAACTTAAAGATTTTTCAATTCAACTTAATAAAAAAATTTGTATTCAAAGTGATTATATATTCTACTTTTAAGCCAAAGATAAAATCATTTTCAAAAAAACTCTTTCATAATTTCACCACTATTTTACTATTTATCAGTAGCGAAAAATATTTATTTTGAAATTTTTTTTCATGAAACACATCATAAATATTATTGTGAAATACTTTATTGGGATGATTTGATTTTTTGTATCAACCATTTATATTCTGGAGGTCAAATTTTTTGATACCATCTTAATGTGTTGTGAAACTTGTTTTTATTTTACATGGGTCTATTGTGATGTGATAAATGAAAATCAATTTATTTCTCGTATTTTTTCATAATATATAGAGTTATTGATGTATTATGAAACAAATATGTATTTATGATGATGTGTAAGGTCCTATATCAACCTCCAATTCATTTGGTAAAGGTTTTATGACTCATAAGGTAATGCTTTTGAGCTATAGCGCAATGAAGATTAGCTACATTATCAATATTGAGCATGAACATGATGACAGTTATCTATATTCACAAGATTTATATTGAACACTATCTAGATTATCTACATTAACATTATTGACTTTGAATATGATGAAAATTATCTATGTTCACAAGTTTGAGAGAAGAACATGATGTGTATTCAATATGTTCACAAGAATGGGTGTAAAAATGATGAATATTAGAGACATTCAAAATATTATAAATACCTATGTTTATTATTATTTTATAATTATATGTTATATGATTATATAATCATCAATGAATCATGTTTATTATATAATTTGTTTATGCACTTCATTCAGGGAATATGTTATTGTAATTATATTCCATGCCCTTTAATCATAACTTATAGACAAAACTTATTTTCCCATAATCTTTTTATTAAGATATTTCATCCATGATCATGTCTTTTCTCATGTTTATGATCTTACCCTTGAGGAAATTTTGATTATTTTTTTCCATACTAATAATTTAATAACCCTTTTCTTGTGTTTTCAGTTCCCTAGGTTATAAAGATAAGTATAAATTGTGGTATGTCTGAAGGGATTATAGTGGACTTTGATTAATGATAAATGTTCACATGTGTTGCTTATATAGATTTTCCTCAAATATAATAAACCATTTCATCCTTGGTTTTTTATACTATTTGTGAGAGGTATTATCGAAATCGGGAAACAATGTGGTATTTATGTGCTTTTCAAATTTGGTCATTATTCTTTATCCACTTCTATTTGTAGATAGTTATTCAAACCTATTGAACATGATGGGTTTTATGAGGGAAAACCATATTAGAGACCACCTTAGTAAATCATGGTCTTTTATGTATCTTACCCAAAATTATTTTTTGTTATAACAATATAATAATGAGTCTTTATTGTGTGAGGGAGGAGGTTCTATTTGAGGATTATAAACATTTTTTTATTATGATGGTTATTTATTTGGGTCAGGATTCTATAGAGAATGGTTATCTAAACACTCAGGAATTTCCACATCGAATTATGGAAGATTAGATCACATGACAATCAGTGATGTGGAATTGATCAGTTGTTTGACTCGGCTTATATTAAAGGTGTGATCCTCAATTTCTTTTCCAAATGATTGATGACAACCTTGTTGGGATATATTTACCTATGGGTATGGATCTTTTAGAGGTAATGATGTGGTCAATAAATCCTTGGGGTATTGGGGTGGAGGTTTTGATGGAAGGCCCATGTTTCTATTATGCTACAATCTATAGAAAAAATATTATTATTATTTTTTTAAATGATAGAGGTTGTTGATATGAATTATAAAAATAATCCATCATTGATACTTTTTATGTTAGCATAAATAATTTATGAAATTCTTAGTGTTGGGATGTGGAATAGATAAATTTATCCTATCAAGTGACAATAAAAAATGTTCTTTAAAGGTCGGGAGTAATGATATCCCTCTATATTTTACCTTTATGTGGGTTTTTGAATTCATCTAGTACGATATGGTAGGTTAACCCTATGGTGGAGTTGGGTTTTTTGATGGCGATGCTCGACATAACTCAACTAGGGAATATGCATGCTCTCTTCCCAGATAGTGGTGCACTAATGCCTCTTAGAGCTCAAGACATTATAGTTAAAGTAATGTGTGCGGTATTGTTTTTATTTTACATGGTAATGTATGTGATCTTCATAGTATAGGTATTTAAAATTGGTATCTTTTGAAGTGTGAAAGTTTTAAGGTGTGGAGGATGTAGGGACATGGGATTTCCATAGAATTTACTTATCTTAATTATCATTTTATAAAATCTCTTGGCCACCCTAAAGAAAAATGGCAACATTAACCAAAAACATAACCTCTAAAAAATTTATAGTATAATTGACACCAAGGTGAGGTGATTACACATGGTTAGGATCCTATTGACTTTTCAAGCACGTTGATATTTATGTGATATTTTATAGTTAATTATGAATAATATATTTTAACTAGGAACTTAGCTGGTGGTTTTGTGACCCTAGTTTTAACTATTTGAGACCCTAAATATTATAAATATTATTTTTTTATGGATTTCTAATATGAAATTACATTACTAAAATAGTAAAGGATAGATAATAATGTAATAAAAATATTATATTTTTTAGTTTGGACATGTGTTTTATAAAATAAATATGTATACTTCCTAAAAAAATAATCGAATAGAGAAACATATAACTTAGTTGCATCCATAATGGGGGGTTTACCCAAGGTATGGTGTAATATAGGTTTACATACAAGATATTTTAGAGATAGGTAGATCCTTCCATTACAAGAAAATATCATTAATGAAGCTGCTTTAGATTGGCTACATCAACCAGCCGGATCATGGTTGAAATGATGGATTTTAGAAACAATATAAGGAACCATCCTTAAACAATATTTAAATTGAATATTTAGATAGTAATACATTTCTTTCATTCCAAAATAGTATTAATTTTTAGAGTTTTAGAAAATTAATTCATCACAATTGAAAAATAAAATAATAAATCACAAAGTGGACACTTATACTCAATATTTATTTTTTCCACAATACTATACTTTTAAGATATCACAAGTTTTATTTTCAAGAAATATCTTTACAATTTTAATCTAAACCTCATCTATGTCCTAGATCATCATTAAAACCCTATCAAAAACATTTGAAAATGTTGTATTAGAATAAGGAACATAGTCATATTCATATAAAAAAAGAAACATGTTATTTTATGAATACACATTATAATAACTTTTTATTTCTCTAATAAACATTAAGATCAAAATAAATATTTTTTTACTAAGGAAACCAACTTCACTACCCATTATTTTCATAAAATATTTTATAAGAAATTTTGAAGGAAATAATAAAACTCATAGATGTCTCTTTAAAATAATAAAAAACTCCAAAAAAACATTTTAATGTTATACATTTCACCCTTAATATGTAGCATAAATTTTCATTTTAACATAATATAATTTTGGTGGGCTCATAATGGGAATAAAGAATGAGAGCTCCCATTTAGGGTTTCCAGCAACGTTCTTATCCCTTCTTCCCTTATTCTTCCCCTCCTCCTTCTCTTCTCCTTAGTGGAGTTTTCTATTAGAGCTCCTGTACATTTCCCCACAGACATCGCGTGTTCGGTTGATCGGATCTTGGCTACACTCCCTGGCCACCATTGGGTGCTTGGATAGATAGTTTCGTAGGTTTTGGAACATTGTAGGGTCGTCTCCTACCTCCTGGGTCAATAAAATGTTGTAGAGGGTGACTTCAAGAACACTCAGGCCCAATGGTTTTCCCCTTCGAGTTTCTCCCCAACACTTTTGTCATGTTCTACTATTTTTTTGTTTGGTTCATCAGGGTCGTAATCAATTTCTTGGGTCATTTTGAGGTTGTAGGTGTCATCCTGAGGAAATCTCGGTGCTGATGATTTTTTCATTCCTGTTATTCTCTCGATTTCGGATTATTCTTCATGTTTTGTTGTATCTTTCAGTGACGAGGGTTTTGCCTCGGTGGATCTGGTGCTAATGGTGTGTTTTTTTGTTCTGAGTGTTCTGTGTGTCAACTAAGATCTTCTTATCAGTGCGGATCTGGTGATGTTTGCTGTTTTTCCGTGCAGATCTGGTTGTTTCGGTTACTTGGCCTCTATCACAGTGGTGTCAGGTCGTGGCTTCCCACGATGTGGTGGTTTGCTGGTCAGTGACTGTATATCCGAAGATGGTGGGTAGGCGAAGGCAGGAAACTATTATGTCTATCCTAATTCAATTTTTGGGTGATCTATAATGCAAAAGATATCCAAAGGTAGCACAGGGTGGTGTTACAGTCAATAGGGTCGAGGGTTGCAGTGTGTGTTTTTTGGGTGGGTCAGTCTTGCACAGGGTTCCATGACCGTCCCATTTATAGTTTATGGTTGTTGGTTTTGGGCTGGTCTAGTCTATGAATGGGATCCCTGGCCAACCCTATTTTAGATATTTTTTGGTTCTCACATACCCTGAAAGTGTTCTTAATTTATAAAATCAAAAAATATATATAGGTAACTTAAGATCATTATCTTACCATGTAAAATCATAACATTTCTGTTCAAACCTATATAAACATATGTAAATCATGTAGGTAAATTGGGATACCATTTTCATATCAATCTTATAATCACCCTTACAATAAAATAACCTACCTGGTAAATTCAAATAAACTTATAGGATAAACCTATAACTGTTTAATTTAGTCTCTTAACTAAATTCATTGTAGAGATATATCATGTTCACCCATCATAATGATCTATATCAGGATCACCCATAACCCTGAGAATTTTCAGTCCACCCATCATCATAAATAATTCCAAAGAACCATAACTTAATCATGAAACATAAAATAATTCATTTTCATCATCATAGTCATAAAAAAATTCCACCCTTTAGAAAAACATTTCTAAATTTACAAATATCAATTTCATTTAAAACCATTTTTTAAAATACACAAAACAAAGGGAAATAGGGGTTTTCTATAAATAATACATAAAATCCTATAAAGGAAACTAAGAAAAAAATAATTTTTATGATAGTGGAAAAAATTATTGACACTATATATGTTAATATAGAACATTCCTTTTATTATTATTTTTAAAAAATTCCATACAAAATACATAAAAATTTAATTATTAAAAAAATTTAAAGAAAGCCAACGAGACATAAAATTTATTTTTCATTCATTTATTTTCATAAAAATACATCCATAAAATAATTTTAATTATATGAAATGGAATTAAAATATTCATAAACTTAAATCATCAAAACATTTAAAATGAGGTTTTTATGGTAAACTGCCCCTTACCTTGAGTCTAATATGTCACATATGTTATATATATTATAGAATAAAAAACTAATGTTAATTATTTAATTTATTAATAAATTATTTCATGTTTGTTATTCTTTTTCTTTCACTTATATTTATAATATAATTAATTGATTGATTGATTAGCTTAACCTAAAACTTATTGAGGATGTGAAGTTCATATGTCAAAAATGACTTTGGTAGGTTGACTTTGGTAGAATGTATCATTATTATATAAATTCCAAAGTCTTAATCTTTTCATAGTAATCATTTTTATACATTAATTATAATTTTAAAACCAATTGTGTCTGCTTGTTTTGAAAAATGATTTATGTTACAATCGGGGAGACAGTAGGTCATACATACCCATAAGTAACAATTCCATTTTTTAATGCAAAATATGGAAAGAAGTTAAATATATTTTTATCTTTATATAATTATAATTATATAATAAATATCATATTATATTTTTAAATACACTTGTAAATACCAACCATGAGGTAGTAATGAAAACATAATCATATTGCTTTGTGGAGGCGTTAATCCACACATACACATGAACAATATTATAATTTTTATAGAGATGGAATGTTATACATAATATATTATCTTTAAATAATTATAATTATATATTTAAAATCAAATATATATTATAAATCCATCGTTATATTCATTTGAAAGAGATAGTGATGGAAAATAAATTACAATAGTTCATGAGGAAGCAGTCTGCAGTACAAAAGAGTGATGGTTTTGTTTCTCATTAGATAATCAAGGGGATATATTAAGGTTAATAAATAAACATGATAAATTAAATTTATATGAGAGACACTTATTTTATTAAATAAAAAAATTAAGAGTTTTAAAAGAGGTATTAGAAGAAATACATCTAAAATATCTGGTTAAAATTTATAACTCTTCGACAGAAAACATTCTTTTCATTAAACCTTTATCCTTATATGGTCATTATTCGACCCACACTAATATATCTAGAAATTAGGGTTTTTTTTATTAATTTATTTGGTAATTTCATGGAAAAACCAAATTTATCTATATGTTTGTATAGGAGAAAGGGGGTTTTCTATTATATGTGGGAGAGAGGACACACTTTGAATATTTCATGAAATTAAAATATATTAATGTCTTATACAAGAAAACGGATAACAAAATACACAATATACGAATAAGATATGATATAGGGTCTACATATAGCCAGAAAATCAGATTTAGATAATTTTTTAGGTCATTTTAAACCTTATCACATTACTTTATCCACTTGATAAACCCATTTTAACCTTAACTGCAGTAAACATTTTTTAATATTTTTACTATTAATTACGAAAAAAATTATGTTGAACTTATTACCAAATATTATTTATTCTGATTTACAATATTGAATCTATTTTATCAAATTCAATTCATAAAAGTGGTAGAATTTAATTTAAAATTAAACCCTTCAAATATGACAAAATAAACTTTTCTAAAAAAGTATCTTTATAAGTATAAACCTGTTTTATACTAAAATAAAGTATAAAATTTATTCATGTTACCATAATTGTATTATTCATAATATAAATGAACTAATTTTAATTCAAAAACAATTTAAAAAAATTATGTTTTTAAATTCTTGAAACAATAGGATAATTTTAAATAAAAATTAGTATTTTTACTATTAATTAGAAAAATAAAACTTCTTAAGAGATTATAAAAATCAACCTAAGATAATTTTTACCATATGGATTAAAAATTATATCATTTTTGTGAAAATAAAATTCTAAAATTTATAAATTATATATTTAAATAAAACCATATAATGTAGGAAATACCAATTTGGTTAGAAATAAATCTTTTTTTATTTAACTAAAAAAATACCTAATATTCTTATAATGAATATGATGAAATAAAATATATTTTATGAATACTAATAAAGCATGAAAATTATTTATTTTAACATTTCCATGGTTGACATGTTCTTCCCCTCTACTAAAAAAAATTCCTCATAATTTCATTTACTAATTAAATAAGTGGGGGTGTATTTCCCTCGAAACATTTTTTGATTATCCTGTTTATTTATCCATGATGTGGTTTTCTCCAAAACCTTAATCTAGTAAATCAGTTTATTTTGAAAAAATTTCTCTCTGTGTTTAAAAAAATTCACCAAATATTCCACATAATAAAGGTTTTCTTCCAATTGAGATATATAAGAGTTCAATGCATGATATGAATCTGGAATATATTTTTTAATACAAAAACATGAAATAAATCATGTACCTAAGATAAAATGAAAGTAAATTACACTCATTAGGAAACTAAACTTTCTCTGAAAGTTTATATTTTATAATGAACTAATGACTTAACATAACTTTAAAAAATACACAACATTATTTCATGGAGATACTTTATGAATAACTTGATTTATTGCCTCAAATTGAATATCCTTTGTTTGATTTTATGTATAAAAATTATAAATAAATTAAGCTATACTCATTAACCGTTTAATCATCTTAACCTTATCAATAATTTATTATATTAATCCTTATCTTAATAAATTTCGTTCTTTAACTTTATTCCAAAAAGATGAAGTCTAATACCACTTTTCATGTAGTACTTCAAATTTATTTTTCTATATTATATAATTAAAATTATTATTATAAGAAAACATAGGTAAACTATTATGTTTATCCCAATTTCCTTGATAATCCATTAAACAAGCTCGATGAATTTCCTCCAAATTTCTATTTGTTCACTCTGATTATCCATTAGGTGGAGGATAATAGGTTGCATTGAATTTTAATTCTTCTACCAGTTACTTCTAAAGAACATTCCAAAAATTAGAGGTAAAAATAGGATCATGATAATATATAATAGAAATAGGGAC
Organism: Viscum album; assembly: GCA_963277665.1. Classification (NCBI taxonomy): domain Eukaryota; kingdom Viridiplantae; phylum Streptophyta; class Magnoliopsida; order Santalales; family Viscaceae; genus Viscum; species Viscum album. Next base: position 1,722,215,542 of record OY728130.1, read on the forward strand.
TCTATATAATCTAATTATAACTTCAACAAAAATTCAAGAAAGCTGATTGAAATAAATATTATCTCAAATGGGAGTAAAATTGTCGTATTTAGTTAATAGATCAATAATTACCTAGATTTTATTTTTTTCCGTGAGATATATTTTGTAATTCTACCATTAAATCAATGTATATATTCTACGATTTCCATTATATCACTGGGAATGGTGGAAAATACCCCATGTTAATTTTCATTTGATTTTAACCATTTCATGATTTAAACATTTAATTGTCGAAATAGCAATATATTTCTTAATTCCTTCTAAAAAAATGTTATCAAAAGATTATATATATTTTTTCCCCTTCAAGGATAAATTAGAAATATAGATCTATTATCTTGGTTCAATTGTTCATTCTTCTTATAGAGTTCACAGGAAACACATGATCTTATTTTAAATCACAAAAAATATTTTTTTTCAATATTTAATTTAGGAAACTAACATTTATTTACCAATTATATCTTTTTTTATAACCCATTGTCTTCTTTATAACCATGCTTAATTTCATCTAACAAAGACGGTTGTAGAGGTACCTAAAAAAATCAAGGGAGTTACTAAAAGAAAAATATCAAATACATTATTTATATAATTATTAAACAAAGTATCATCTTCAAAACATATCATAGTTAATGTAGTATTATCATTATGAAACAAATAATAAGCTAATTTTTGTTATTTACCTAGATAGTATTAAATTATGGAGTCATAATCCTTTATAAATTCTATTCATCTCATATATCTCCTGTTCAACTCTTTCCAGTGAATATATACTTCAAACTTTTATGATTGATATATATTTCACACTTTAATCCATATAATTCATGTTTATAAGATCTTAAAATAAACACTACATCTTCCAAATTAAGAAATTATTTTGGATAATTTTTTTAATGGGTTTTTATTTAATGTGAAGTCTGATTAATTACCTAATCATTATATAATAAACACATTGAAGGCATATTGAAAAAGAATCATTATAGATAAAAAATTTCAATTTTTGGATAGTAAGGCCAAAACTAGAGTATTCACTAATCATATTTTAAATTAATTAAAACATTTTTTTCCTTTCATTTTCAAGATAAATCTAACTCATTTTCATGTTATGATAGTATGTGGTTGAGATAATTGTGAACAAAAATTAAATGAACCATTCATAATAGTCTGATGATCCAATGAAAATAAGAATATCATTCAAATTTTTAGTAATGGAAATTCAACCACTTTTGTTTTATAAGGATCAACAGTTATGCATGTTATTTATGATATGTCCAATTAAGGAAATCTTTTGTGACCAAAATTCAAATTTTACAATTTTTCCATATAAATTATTATCTTTCATGGTTTATAGAATAATTATTATATATTTTTTGTGATCTTAAAAAATTTTATAATAAAAGTAAATATTATCAATAAAAACAACCACAAATTTATCCAAATATTCATTCAAAATTAATTCATATGATATATGAATAAAGCTGGATAATTTTTCAACCCAAAGGGAAAACCAAAAACTCATAATTACCATACCTAATATGAAGTATTATCTTATGGATGTCATCTTTATTCACCATTAGATTATAGTACTCAAACACTATATTAACTTTCAAATAATATTGTACTACATATATCTATTACTAATTTTTTTGATGCCCCGACATATTCTAAAGCATTTTCAAAGGATTTAACCACACTATTTTGCTTATATTATTGAGGATTCCCATCATCCAAGCTTTTCGTCAGAGAGGCATCTGAATAATGACCCATATTATTACATTTAAAACACCTTAATTACTACTTATCAAATTTCGTCTTACCACTAATAATGTAATATGATGAATCTTGAAAAATAAAACTAGGTTTGATAGAAAATCCGCCATGAAACATAAATCCTAAACAAACCATGAAATATTATTTTTAAATAAGGATATTATAACATAGCCATTAAATTAAGGGTTATGAATAAGATAAGAAATTTTAATAAATATATATCATTTTAATAAATAATATTTATTTATTTATAAATTCTTATAATATATTCAACAATTTTAGTAAATCCATTTTATTATTCAAAAATATATTTCAATCAAAATTGATTTTTATTTCATTTTGTGAGAAAATATTATAATTAATTTATATAAATTTCTAAAAGTTTGTTTTTTAAAATTAATTTCATTTATAAAATCATATTACCAAACTTAATTTTGTTTGAAATGTTGATATTTTTCTGAAATCGCTAACTTTTCAATGATATCTGAAAATTGCCGATTTTTTTAATACAGATGTTTATTTCCATTAAGTACGGGAATTTAAAAATCCTTTTATATTTTTGATGTGGTATTAAATTGAAATATGATCCATTTTATTTATAATTTTCTAATTAATTCCATTTCAATCACTAATTTTCTAGACTTTGGTATTTGTCTATTTTTATGCTTAGAAATGTCATTCTCTAAAAAGTGCTTTTATATGCCAAACATTTATCCATTTAAATTAACTTAATTTGACACTAATAAGGAAATATATAAATAATTTTTATATATTATGTATATATTTATGCGAATTGAAATTCATATAATAAAGATTTATAATCATATATTTAATATAAGATCGTATATTGCTTTAAAAATTATTTTTCTGAAAACCCATTTTTTCATACTATTTTTATGGAATAATTTTTAAATAAAATACTACCACTTATGAGAATTGAATATTTTAAAAATACCTACCCAAATACAATCCTTATGTTAATTTTCATAACCAATATCCATATCCTCTTCTATCAAATGGGAAACAAAACCATTGTTTATGTGTATGGCCGACCTATGCCTCGCGAACCATTGTAATTTATTTACATCACCTACTCTTACATATAGTTTTAATGATGGATTTAATATATATATAGAATATTAATTAAATATTTATCATTTTAAAAATGTAATATATATATAATTTACTTTTTTAACTTTTTATTCACTGTAAAATGATAATGTCGTTCGTGCTTATGTGAGGACTATCGCCTCCACGAAGTGGGGTGAATTTTTTTCATCACCACGTCACATTGATTATATATATATATGGGTATATTTAAAGAAATAATAATGTATTTATGAAATTATTATCATTCTTTAAAAATAAAATAATACTTTCTTTCTTTCCATAATGATCATTGAATAGTATAAATTTTAATCAAGCGTACGTACGACCACCATATCCTTGATTGTAACGAAGTTCATTTTTTAAAATGATATATAATGTTTTTTTAAATATAATTGATGTATAAAAGGGATAATTATTTTATTATTTTAACTATATATATAATGTAATAATGACCTATTTGACCATAGTCAACCTACCGAAGTCATTTTGGAAATATGAGTTGAATATCATCAAATCGTCTGACAAAAACTGAATTGATTAAATAATTAATTATATAATGTTATATAATATAAATAATATAAATAATAGACAAGAAAAAAATTTAAAATTATTAATAACCAACATAATTTTATTACTCTTGGAGGTAAATAAAATACATGACGATTCAGAATCAAGGTAAGAGAATTTCCTTAAAAATCATCTTCTAAAGCTTCTATTCCAACTATTTTTATTCCATGTTAATATTTTAAAAAAATATAGATGTATTTATATGGGAATAAATTAATTATATAGGATTATTTATGTATCTTTTTTATTTCTTTAAAAAAAATTCAAAAGGAATCTTCTTACATATTTAATACATAATATTTTGACTTTTTTTAAAAAAAATTATTGTTCTACTCTAACATATACGATAAAAAATAATTTTTAAAACACTATAAAAATTATTCGATATTTGACATAAATTATAAGATTCCATGTTTTCTTAAATTAAAAACCATCCATCACAATTTTTTTATTTTCAAAAAGGGTTTTAAAATATGCTGGATATTTTAATATCTAGAAATATGTTTCTATGGGCTCATAGAATATTATGAAATATATAATATTTTATGTCATATTATTTTGTTATGGTTCTTGGATATTTTTTATGATGATATTACTTACATTAGAAACCATGTAGAGGTGGGTCCAGGATATCCCTCAAATCAATTGTTTTGTACTTATGCTGAAATTTGATCATGAATGTTATTCTATTTGTAACAACGAATGATATTCTATTAGTAACAATAAGGATTATTCCATTTATAAATGTCAAGGTTGTTCCATATATAATGGTGATATGAAAATAATTCCCCAAGATTCCTACTTTCTTGATTTGTGATTTCAAGTTTTTTATGGAAATGTTATGATTTTATAAGGAAAACTAATGACCTAATGCTTAAAGAAAAGTATACAATACTTCATAAGGGTGGAATGTATGACTGGTAAAAATAATTCATTGGATTTTAATTATTTAAAATAAACCCTTGTGAGTTTTAATTATCTTTAAATATTACTTATGAAATGTTTTATGAAAATATTGTTGTTGGAATGTTGATTTCTTGAGTAATAAAATGTTTATTTTGAGCTGACAGATTTTTTTCAAAATGGAAAATTTATATAAATATTGATGAACTAATGGGTTTCTATAGTATTTATTTTATGTCCCTTACTATTCTTTTTTTCCTCACCCAAAATTTTGAAATGCTATTATATATTTTAATTATGGGTAATAATAAATAAGAAGTAAATTTTAAATTTATAAAGATTATTATTTGAAATAAAACATATTTCTTTGTAAAAAAATTCTATTCTGGAAAAATTGATATTAGTCAAAAGTATAAAATTTTTAAAACATATTTTTATTATATATGTGTTAAAACCAAATACTCTACAACTATAAACCATAAAGATCCTTAGGTTTGTATGAAAATGGATTCTTGAATAAAAACACCAATTACTGTAATATTTAAGGTTGTGTCCTTATATTTGGTATTAAAAAAAGTTTTAGATAACTTCATAGGATAAGTTTTTAAATGATAATAAGTTATAATTCGTCTATAACTATAATTATTAGTATGTTAGGTTGAATTATATATATTTTTTATAAATTTTAAGAGTTGAAGATAACATGGTTAAGGTTATCTTAGAGCTTATCTTGCTCATAAGATGGTTTATTATATATTTATTGATATACTCACAATAACCTTTTTTAGTAAATGGATTGATTCAGTGGGAACCAAATAATAATGGATTTGAAATAAAATTTAGTGCTTATTTTAATGACCAACTAAACAGAATGAGCGATATAGTGGAAACTCTTATGGTTATTCTTATCTAGATATAAGGAGTAATGATTAATAACTTGAACCTAGGGGAGTTTACTAATGAATAAAATAAGAGATAAATGAATATTCATGGAAGTTTAGATGATGGAGATAAGAAAAGTAAAAAATATATTCAATAACTTGAGTGATGTGAATGAATGATAATCACCCAAGAAAATGTATTAAAATAATGGGAAGATGTTTGTTTTATGGTAGAAGAGGGAATAATGAAATATTCTACTCAGGAAAAAGGAAGTACTCAGTTAATGTCATCAATCAGAATAAATTTAATCCCAAAGTATAAATTTATTATTCTAGATATATAGACTATAGGAATAATGAAAATTGATCTCCTAGGGGGAATTCTCAATAATGACATTAGCAAGACTGTATAGGTAAATTTTTATCAATTCCTAATTTCATTATATTTAAAGATGAGGAAACTAAAAATGAAATATAAATGATATGGATTATATCTTGGATTATGTTTTAAGATTTTTAATATTATAACATGATTCATATTTTTTGTAGGAAGGAAAATTAGGGAATAATATAGAAAATAATAGTCAAAGGATAATTTAGAACTTTGAATGGTGAAGGTTTAAACATATAGGCATTCAAGTGTTACGATGTGGTGGTATATTTAAAGATTATGATAAGTTTAAAATAATTAATTCTATTTTGATTTTTTATGTAATGGATATACATTGGGAGACATTTAATGTGTTTTGATTGATGTTTGAGGAATATGTAACCCATAAGTTCAACATGTGAAAAAGTTATTTGAGGAAGAATTATCTTTTCCTTTTGTTAAAATAATTTTAAATGTATTGATAAGTCTTAGGGTTCATATGATATTTGGTGATTAATCTTTTTTTTAGGATGTTTATCATAATTTTTGAAATTTTATAAGAATTATATTATTATTATTTTTTAAAAAATTATAACATGTCACATCCATAAATATAATGGTGCTTCAACCCAAAACCAAATGGTGATAAGGGGGACATGCCTACTAATTGCCTCTGTGTTTCCCTAGTTAGTATGTAATTTCATAAATGACTTAGAAAATAAAGATAATATTTATTTTGGGAATATAATTTTCATCAAATATATAACCACAGGACTAAAAATTGATTTGGTGATTACGTGATTAGTTTTATTTCAGTTAAAGATCACTATATTTGGGGTAATAGTATATAGATATGGTAAATAGAAATATATGGGATTTTATTTTAGGAATAATGTTTGAATTTTATTTTGGAGGTATATATGATTTTAATATGTCTTTATAGTGATTCAAGCTATTTTTTGAAGCAATTATCACATCTTAAATATTATATAATTATAGAGTATACATTTTTGGTATGAAATTTTAATAGTTATTAATGTAATTTGGATATAAATTTTAAATTTATCATGGAATAATATTTGATAAACTCATTCTGTTCTTCGGTTTTCAATCTTAATAAGGAATATTTTGATGAATTTTAAGGATAGTTATTTTTTGAATTATCTATGTTTAATATTGTGTATTCTACTAAGTCATTGGTAGTTAATGTTTTATTTTTCATATAAAGGTTTATTTATTTTTGGAAATTATCCTACCTTGTACTAACCATTTTTTTCTTAATTTCTAAATATAGTATGAATTACTTATTATCATTTTTAAATTATTTTATCCATTATATGTTCATATTAGTTCTTTAGGCATGGAAAACAAATTCGTTTAGAATTATCATTATTTGGAGAAAAAGATAGGAATGTTGTTTACATTAATTAAATGACAATACTATACTTATCAATTAAGTATATTTCTCTATATTATTCATCTATATAGTGAAACAATTCGTTAAATTTAGAAAAATTATATTGATTTAAAACAATTATATTATTATCTTCCTTTTTTATAAATACTTTTTCTTTTTCATACTTTAGTGATTTATGGTTTAGTGGTCATTAACATTCGCATGATCATTCACTTTCTTATAATCAATGATCATTATCACTCTACATAATTATTTGTGAATTAAGATTTTATTTCATGTTCATATTATCACTTCACATTAATTTTCTCTTATCTGGAAATATCATTATGTGTTATTTTAGATTACATTCATATTTCCCTTTCTCTATTATAAAAAGGAATATTTATTTAGACTTTTTATGATGTGGTATTTCAAGAAATGTATTTTCAAATTTCAAACCTTTGATTACCATGACCAAGTTAAAATTTTTAGTATCCTATTTATTAATAGTGGACAATGTAACACCTAAATTTTTTTAAAATATAACTATGTTCAATAGAATATACAATATGAAAAATCGAGCATAAATAAACCATTAAATATCTTTAATTAAATATGATTATTATAACCTAGTAATTAAATTAAAGGGTATTGATATGACTTAATTATTTATGAAATATGAATAAATTTCCTACTTAATATAAATATATTGATAAATTCTTATTAAACAGTCATCCATTTTTTAGTAAAATGATTTTAGTCTTCAAAAATATGTTTTCTTACAAAATGATTTTCATTTATTTTGTTGAAAAAACATTATAATTAATTTCTTAAAATTTTAGAAATTTTATTTTATATAATTAAAATATTTTTTATCTGTACTATAAAAATTTACATCGGTTTAAATTTTAAGATTTTTCTAAAATGATTGATTTTTCAGTAAATAGTTAAAATTACTGATTTTTCAAAAACTGTTATTTCTTTCTATTAAATAAAGTAATTTATAAGTACCATTATATTTTTCATTTAATATTAAATTAAAGAATGATCCATTTTATTTATAATAATTTAATTAATTTAATTTTGATTCTAATTTTTTCTTATTTTCGTATAAGTTTATTTTTTATGCTTGATAATACAGTTTTCTAATAACCGTTTTTAAGTGTATAAATGTTATCCATTTTTATTAATTAAAATATGAAATAATAAGGAAATATTTATATTAAATATATCTATTCTGTATATATTTATATTAATTGAAATTAATATTATGATTATTTTTACTGACTGTTAAAATAATGTTATCTTTTTCTTGAAAATGTAATTTTCTCAAAAACCATGTTCCATCATGTTTTACTGATTTAATTTTAAAATTTAATTCTACCACTTATCTATTTTGAACCTTAGAAAATATATTCCATATTTGGAATCAGGAGATCAAAATTGTATAAATAGGACCCTTTATTTTTTGTCACTATGAATAGTAACAATAATAAATATTTGTTACCATAGTAATGGTAAAATTGGTCAATTAAGGGATAAGAATTATTTGATAAAGATGGTAAAGTAACCCTAAAAATTTTATTAATTTTATTAGATGAGTATATTTTATCCAAAATCATCCAAGATTTACTTATATGACCTTTTGTAGCAATATTTATATGATTATGATCTTTATATTAATAAATGTAGAGAAAACACAAAATTTTCATTTTCTTTATGTTATTAACAATATATTTTTTCCATAAGGATAAAAAGAAGTAATGTTTAGTTCAAAAAATTTATTTTTGGGATAAATTATATTTTTAAAATGTAATTTAGTTCTTATTTTTAGCGATTAAATAATTACAATAAATTAATTACAAATGTCGAAGTAGTAATTATTTAATTAAAAAGAAAATTAAAGAAATAATATTAAAAAAATATTAAATGTATTATAATTTGAATAAATTATTGTGTTCTAAAAAATTTTGATATAAATAAAATTTTATAGTAATTTGAAATTTATATATTCTAAATCCATATTTAACTTGATTTTTGATAAGACAAATTAAATAAATAGTGTCAGAATTGACAATAATGATATTTCATAACATATAATGTTTTTTTAATGATTTAAAATTTCAAACAAAATATATTTAGAAAATTGAAAGTAAAAGGGTTTATAGTATCATTTATAGTCCATTTATTGATTGTCTTTCATTTTATTGTAACTTTATTGACCCATATAGAGTGAAAAGTATAATATCATGGTAATTTCTAAAAGGGTTAAAAATGTTAAAAGAAAAATATAAGGAAGAAAAATCACCTAAATTTTTTTAATATTTATTTTACGAGATTATTTCCACTCAAAATCATATTATATTTTAATCTTATCAATTTTAACCTATTTTAATATTAAATTAAATTTATTTTAATTTAATATTTTAATAAATTCTAAGAGTGCCCCTCCCCTCGCTTATCAAAGAGAACATATTATTATTTTTTTATTAACACTCCAAGAACCATTTTTTCTTCCAATACCTACCCAAATCCCTCCCTTAAATCCCACCCTACATCCTGGAGGCCTTGTTTTGATCATAAAACTAACCTTAGTAAATATTTTAATGTAAATGATAAGAGTTTTTCGGAAGAAGAGGTATAGTTCTTAACCAAGAATTTTTTTTGTTTCCTTTTATACATCATTCAAATATTATTAAAAATTTATGAAATAAAAACACCAGTATATTTTATATATTTATATGTTATTATGTTAATATCATAAGATATATCCATATACATTTTTAGGAAATGAGAAATAAAACCATCATTCGTGTGTACGGCGGCTACCTCCTCGCGAACTGATGTAATTTTTTTTTCTATAACCCCTTAATACGCCTGGTTATAATGATATATTTAATTTATATATATATTATTAATTAAATTTTTATCATTCAAAAAAGATAATATATCAATTAATTTCTTACCATTCCATTCACTAAAAAAAGATATCATCATTTGTGAATATGTCGGGTCAACGACCTCCATAAAGTGATGTGATTCATTTTTCATCACCAAATCACATGTTTGATATATAGATAAGTATAATTAAAGAAATAATAATTTATCTATGGTATTATGATCATTATTTAAAGATAAAATGATACTTATCTTTTATACATAATTATCATTAAAAATGGAAATGTTACCCATGCGTACGTACGGACTACCATATCCTTGGTTTTATTGTAGTTAATTTTTTATAAATATATATCATGGTCTCTTTTAAAAGTATAATTTATGTATAAAATTTTTAATTATATCCTGATTATTATTTTGTATATGGCGGAATATTGGATTCTTTGACCATATTCATCCTGCCAAAATCACTATGGATATATGAGCCAAATATCATCAAAACATCCTACATAAACTAAAATGATTATTTAATTGAAAATAACATTTTATAAAATAAAAATAAAAGGAAAAATAAAAATTAAAAGGTTCTTAATAAATCAAATAATTAACACAAGTTTATTAATTATGAATATAAATAGCATACAAGATGAGTAGGATTCAAGGTAAGGGGCCTTCTTTTAAAATTTGTCCCTTTAATGATTTACTTACATTTTTTTCAACAATGTCTCATATTTTTAAAAATATTTTATATTTATATTTATATTGAAATAAATGAATTATAAAAAAAATTATGTATCCTTTTTATCATTAATATTTTTTCAAAATGAATATTTTTATGTCTTTTATTTTGAACTTTTTTTCTTTATTTATTAAAATCAAAATAAATATTCTTTTTTAACATATACAGTGAAAAACAATTCCCACTACTATAACCATTAGTTTATATTCGAATTAATTTATAATATTCCATGTTTTATTCATATAAAACCCTCATTCCTTATGTTTTAGTTATTTTCTAAATGGTTTTCAAAATGGAATGGATATTCTAACATCTAGAATTTTTTCTTATGGGTACAAAGACAATTTTGAAATATGCATTCATTTGTGTGATATGATAATGTTATGGTTCTTAGAAATTATTTTAAAATTATGGGTTTTACCATTATAAACCATGTACGATATGTTCCATGATATCCCTTTAATTTATTCAGCAAGATCTATGTTGTAATTTTATAGCAAAGGTTATTTCAATTGTATCCTTGAAGGTTATTCCATTGGTAATAGTGAGGTTTATCCATTTATAACCATGAAGGTTATTTCATATGTAATATTAGTATAAAAAAGTGTCCTCACGTTACCTAAATTATTTTTCTATTCTTTCAACAGTTTTTATGGAAATATTATATTTTTTTCAATGCAAGATAATAAGATAATGTTCAAATAAAAGTCATTCTACATACTCAGGGTAGAATGTATGACTTTATAAATAATAAAATTCATGTGTTTTTTATGAATTCAATGAGAACCTTATAAAATTTATTTTACTTTAAATATTTTTTATGATATTTTTTATGAAAATTTTTCAGTAAGAAATTTTATTTTTTGAGTAATAAAATGTTTATTTGGAGCATAAATTTTTTTTCAAATAGAAAAATTTTATAAGTTTTCATAAACCATTGTGTTTTCTTCTTCCATATTTAATGTCACTTACTAATATATTTTTTCTAATCCCAAATTTTAAAAAAAAATTCACAGTGTTTTAGGATGGGTAAGAACAAATAAGGATTCAATTTGAAAGTCATGAATATTTTTCATTAAAAGGGAATGTGTTTATTTTTTAAAAAATTATATTATACGAGAAATCGATACTGATTAGAAGTTTACACTTTGTAAGAAATGAGTTTTTTATATCTGATTTATGGACTAGTTCTCTAAAAATAGAAATCATAAGGATCTTAATGTATATATGAAATATAATTCTTGAAGTAAAACTTGATATTATGTATTTTTTGATGCTGGTCATTATAATTGGTATCAATGAAAAGTTTTTGATAACTTTATAGAATAGTATGTTAATTGAGCATAAGTTAAAAGCCATTTATAAGAAAAATGTTTATTATAATAGGGTGATTTATAGTTATTTTTAAATAAACAAAATCATTTTAAGATAACATGGCTGGGATATATTAGTATTTACCCTCCTCATAAGATGGGTTATTTTTATTTTATTGATATACTCACACTAACCTATTTTGTTTTCGTAATTGGTTGGATGAAAAAAGAACAAAATTATCAATGGATGTGAAGGAAAATGTGGTGATTGTATAAATGAGCCACCATATGGAATGTGAGTTATAGTGAAAACTATTATGGTTATTCTTAACCAGATATCATGAGTTATGATTAATAAATTGGACCTATGTGAGTTTATTAATGCATCAAAGAAGTGATAAATGTAGCACCATGTAAGTTCATATGATAGATATTATAAAGGTAAAAATATTCAATGAAATATGTATCAAGAATGTGATAAATTTTACCTAGAAAATGTCTTAAAATAATTGGAAGGTGTTTTTTATATGTTAAATGAGGGCATAAATAAATATTATTCCATGAAAAAAGGAATCATTCAGTTAAAGCCATAAAGGGGACTAAATTTATTCCAAATTTATAAATTGAATGTTTTAGATTTGAGAGTTAAGTGAATTAGGAAATTGATATCTTGGGGTAAATATCTAGAACATGATCAAGAAGACCATATAGATAGATGTTTAGTAATTCCTAGTTCTATTATAGTTGAAGATGAGGAAACAGAAAATTACATATAAAAGGTATGGATTGTATCATAGATTATGTTTTGATATTTTTTAATTTTAATAAATGATTCATATTTCTAATTTCAAAAAGTATTAAAGAATAATATAGAAAATCAAGGTTAATTTATTGTGAGGAATTTTTAATTGTTAATGTGTCTAGATATATTTATTCAAGAGTTTTGATGTTATGATTGATTCAAGGAAGATCGTAATTTTAAAAGCTTTAACACAATTTTTATTTTTTGATAAGGAATTACTTTCCGAGAAATTTATTTCTTATGGATGTTTGAGGTTTATGTAAACCTTAATTTTGACATGTGAAAAATCTATTTCAGGAAGAATTCTCTTTCCATTTTTTGGGCATACTTTTAAAGGTATTTAAAACCATTATTCTTTATATGGTCATTAGTGTTTAAGATTATATTTGAGGATCCTCGTAATACTTGTGGGGATGTTATAGTAATAATATTAATATAGTTTTAGAAAAAAGGACAACCTTTCGCATCAACAATGGCTATGAGTCCCGAATCCATTATCTATGGGTGACAAGGGCACAACACCTACCACTGGCCTATGTGATGTCCTAGTTAGTATTTTATTATGTAAATGACATGAAAATTAATTATTATGTTGATTTTTGGATCTTTGTTTTGTATGGATAACCATTGGACTAAATATTTATTTGGTAATTAAGTGATTAATTTTATTTCAGAACAAGATCATTGTATATTGGGGAACATTATACGTCTGATATAAATGTCATTTTATACGATTTTATTTAAGGATAAAAATTTGAATTATCTTTTGGAGGTACATATGAATTTAAGGTGGATTTATAGTTATTAAGTTCATTTATGGATATGATTATCATATCTTATAGATTATATAACTAAATAATATATATTTTTGGGGATAGGATTTAAGATTGATTGATGTCATTTAGAGAAAAAAATTAAATTTATCTTGTAAGAATATGTGATAAAGTCATTATAGTCTTTGGGTATTAATCTTATAAAATAGTATTCTGATAATTTCAAGGATAGTTATTTTTTAAATGATCTACGTTGAAATTTGGGTTTTTTTATTGAGCCTTTGGTAATTAATGATGTATTTCGTAATATGAAGGTTTATTCATTTTGGGAGTTATCTTACCTTTTGATAATAATTTTTTTGGTTTCATGTATAAATAAATGAGGAATAGTTTTTATAATAATATGAAATTATGTGATCTATTAGAAGTTTATTTTATTTCATTATTCGTAAAAAAAATTCATCTTTAATACTCATCGTTTGGATAAAAAGTTGATAAGGTGGTGGAAATTGATTAAATGATCATATTTTACATATCAAGTAAGTATATTTCATTATTTTATTTATCTAGGTAGTAAAGGAATCCCTAAAATCTGATAAAATTATATTTAAAAAAAATTATCATAATACCTTTATTTCTGATGAATTGATCATCCTTTTGACACCCTAGTGGTGTACAGGTTTATTGTAATTAACATTATAACAATCATTTGATTTATTATGAGAAATAATCTCCTTCAGTATCCATAATTATTTTATTGTTATGATTTTATTCATGGTCAATTTTTTCACTTCCCATCAATTTTCTATTATTTGGAAATATAGTAATGTTTTATTCTATATAACCATCATATTTCTCTTTCTCACTAATCAAGATGAATATTTATTGACCATTTTCACAATACAGGATTTCAAGAAATTTATTTTTAAATGTTAAAATATTCATTACTAAGATAAATTTAAAATTTGTGGGAATAATTTATTAAATATGGGAGAATTTAACACACTATGTTTTTAAAAATACAACTATGTTTGATAGCATATATGAATTGCAACACTGAACCTACAAAAATAAATTATTATTATTTAAATATAACCATTAAAACCAGGCCTTCAAATTGGTATGTATGAGTTGAATTAACAAAATTATGAAATATATATAATTTTCTTAATCAATATAAATTTATTTACAAATTATTAGTAAATAATCAGTCTATTTTTAGTAAATTCATTTTTTCTTTAAAAATATGTTTCATTCAAAAACAATTTTTATTTCTTTTGGTGATAAAATATTATAATTAATTTATATAATTTTTAGAAATTTTATTTTATATAATTATTATAATTTTCTAAATCATCATATCAAAACTAATTTAGGTTTAAATTTTGGGTTTTCTCTAAAAAATGGTTTATTTTTCAGTGAATATTGAAAAAAAATTATTTCTCAGATACATTAATTACTTTTAATTGAATAAATTATTTTAAGAGTCCAATTAAATTTTTGATTTGGTCTTAAATTAAAATATTTCCTATTTTATTTTTAATAATATTATTAATTTTATTTTAATCAAAAAAATTCAAGATTTTCGTATCATTTTATTTTTAAGATTAATAACATCGTTTTCTAAAAATTATTTTTAACTTCATTAAGTTTTCCATTTTATTTAATTTATATAAAACATAATAAACAAATATTTAAATTATATTTATATATTATGTATCTTTTAATATTAATTAGAATTAATATACTGGTGATTTGTAGTTATTGAGTTAATATAATGTCATCTATTACTTGAAAAAACATTTTTCGAAAAAAATATTTTTGCCATGTTTTATAATTTTGCTTTTAAATTTAATTCTTCCTCCTTTTTTTAGAAATAAAAAAAAGGATTCTATATTTTAAATAATTATATCTAATTTTTCTAAATAGTTTCCTATTTTATTTATTATGAATAGTAACTGAAATAAATATTTGTTACCATGCTAAAGGTAAAATGGGTAAATTAAGGGTTAAAATAATACCATGAAGACTAAAATTTAACCCAAAAAATAGCCTTATTTTTATTTTATGATTATATTTCATCCATAATAATTCAAAATTAAAATATATGACCTTTTATTTCCATGTTTCCATGATTATGATCTTCATAATACAGTATGTAAAGAAAGAAAAAAATCATTTTCTTTGTTTTATTAACTTTTAATTTTTTACATAGGGATAATAAGAATGTATTTTATATTGTAAATGGTTTTTTGAAATATAAATAATATTTATTAACATGGTAATATATTTCTAATTTTTAGTGATGGAATAATTACCTTAAATTCTTATGCAACGCTGACACAGTAATTATTTAACTAAAAGGAAAAAACTAAATGAATTTAAAATAGTAAAAGAAATATAATTTGAAAAAAATATTATGTTAATAATTTTTTTAGATAAATTTAACATTTTAGGGAAGTTTTAAAGTTAAATATTTTTATTTTATCTTTGTATTGATGTTTTCTAAGTGAAATTAAATGAATTGTTTCAAAATTAACATTGATTATATTTTATAATAAATACTGTTTTATTAAATTATTTAAAATTCCAAAAAAACATATATTAATTCAATTTATTTTAAAATGGATTATAATGTCAACTATATCCCATTTATGTAATGGTGTTTATTTTATAGTTTCTTTATTTACCCCTAGGGAGTACAAACATTAATACTATGGTAATGGTCAAAAGGGTTCAAATGGATTAAAACCAAATAATAAGGGTGAAAACATAACATATACTTATCAAAATTTTATTTTATGAGATTATTTCCAATCCAAATCACTTAATATTATAATATTATAAATTCTAATCAATTTTAAAATAAAAAAGTATTTATATTAATTTCATATTTTATGAAATTCCAAGAGTGCTTTATACCCTTTCTTATTAAAGGGCACGTGTTATTCTATTTTATTCACACTCCAAGAACAATTTGTTTCACACATTAACTACAAAAATACCTTCCCTAAATCCCTAAATATTTCCTTGATTCTAATTTTTGATCATAAAATAATCCAAGGATATATTTTTGTGTAAACCTTAAGAGGTTGTTCGAAGAAGTGGTATGGTTCTTAACTAGGAATTTTCATTTTGTTTCTCTTTTCGCATCATTAAAATATTTTTCAACCCTGATGAAATAATAAAACCATTATAAGAAATATAATTTTATTTTATTATGCTAATTTCATAACCTATATCTCACTCATATTCAAGAAAATTGGGAACTAAACAATCGTTCATATGTACGGAGTATTACCACTTCACAAACCAATGTAATTTATTTTTCATCTCCTCCTCTTAAATATGGTTTTAATTATGGATTTAATATAAATATATGTTATTAATGTATTATATATCATTCTATAAAGATAATATATCATTTATTTTCATACCTTTCCAATCACTAAAAATTGATAACATTCATCTCGCGTACGTGTGGACTAATGCCTCCACAAAGTGGTGTGATACATTTTTTGGCTCAACATCACTTGGATGGTGTTTAGAGACGTATTTAAAGAAAGAAATGGTATTTATGATATTATTATCCATATATTAAGACAAAATAATAATTAAAATAATTACAATAAGTTTATTATTCAAGAAGATAAAGAACTAATGTGACGATTCAGACTCAAGTTAAAGGAATTTCCTTTCAAAACCCTTTTTTATATTTTCCCTTAAAACCCAATTTATTTCGTGCCTATATTTCCAAAATTATTTTATTTTTTTATTTATATGGACTTAAATGAATTATAAATTAAATTTTATGAAAAACAATTATTTATTTTAATTGTTTTCAAAAAGTAATCTTTTTATGTATTTTATATGGAATGGTTTAACTTTCATTACAAAATAGAAAAGGAATAAAATATTTAAACATATATGGATAAAATGAAATTTTCTTCCATTGTAACTTTTATTAAATATTTCACTTTTCTTATAATATTTTATGTTTTCTTCAAATAAAAAATCTATTTACATGTCTTTTGGTTATTTCAAAAAATGGTTTTAAAATTGAATGGATATTTCAATATCCAAAAAAAATTTCTTCTGGGTTCGATGAATATTTTGAAATATAAAGTATTTTATATGTTATTATTTAGTTATGATTCTTTTGAATTTTTTATGATTAAAGGTGGATCCACTATAAACCAAGGATGGGTGTGTAGAAATCAGTTCCCAGTAATAGTTCTAACACCCCGTATTAACATGGTTATAGGGTCTTGGCACACCAGTACCCACCAGTTTCCCTACAGACATGTGATTCCCTATATAGGTCCCACCCATTTTCCCAAATGGATCATTATAATAATTAAAATCTCCATAGTAGAACACTTTTTCTTTTAAATATATTTATTATTCTCTCACACACACCCTAGGAAACTTCTAGGAGGCCACCCATCATGATCACTACTTCAGACTAAACACGCTTAAGTGTGAATTTATAATTTGGTATGATCCCAAAAATAAAGGTTCACCATATTTACATGAGTCATATAATATATTATTTTAACTCTTTATCCTTTTATGGTTTCACATTCCCCCCCCCCCCAAGAGAACAACATCATAATTGTGGACCCTATATCTCAACACAGGAAATTACACTGCACTTCTAACCAGGTTCCTCCTCTAATAACAATGTAATAAATAGGCTCGAGTGATAGCACAGACACCCCACATTAACATATTCATTGGTTACTAACCCTCTAGGAACCAAAAAGATCACTAATGAAGACCAAAAATTCTTACCTATGGATTTATAATCAGGTAGGATCCCAAAAATAAATTTAAACCTTATTAAAATGAGTTATATCATTTATTATTTTACCAATTTGTCATTCATGGGTTTCACATTCACCCCCCCCCCCAATCACAAAATCAACATTGTGGACCCTATATCTAAGCCCAACTAGTGCCACCACACTTTTGGTTGGTTTCCTCCTCTGATACCAATATAATAATTTGGTGCCACATTCAACATAGGCACCCTACCTTGACATGGTCATCAGGTCCTGACCTTATAGAAACCAGCATGATCACTAATCTAGAACTAGAATTCTTAACTATTGAGTTCTAATCAGGTAGGCTCTCTCAAATAAAGTTGAACCTTGTTAACATTAATCCTAACATTTATTATTTTAAACCTTTATCATTTTGGTGTATCACATTTACCTCACCCCCAGTGCACAACATCCTCATTGTGGACCAAATATTTTAACTCAGGAAGTTCCATTGCACTTCAATTTGGGTTCCTCCACTAATATAAATGAATGAAATCAATCACGCTGACAGCATAGATAGCCCACCATAACTTGGTTATCGGTTCCTGACCCACCAGGCACCATCATGATCAATATTCTAGAACAATAATACTTAGCTATGGAGTTATAATCAGGTATTCTACTGAAAATTATGTTTCCCCTTATTTAAATGATTCATATCATTTTTTATTTTACCCCTTAATCATTTTGGGACTTCATATACACCCCCCCAGAGAGAAAATTTTTCATTGTGGACCCTATATATTTACTTAGGCACTTCCACCACACTTTTAGATGTTTTCCTCATATAATACCAATGCAAAAACTGGGCCTCACTGAAAGCACAGACACCAAGCCTTAACATGGTCATCTGATCATACCCCATTAGGAACTTCCATCATCATCACTACTCTAGAAAAATAATACTTAACTGTGGAGTTCTAATTAGGTAGGCTCATAGAAATAAATGTTCACCTTTATGACATTATTCCTATCATATATTATTTTAACCCTTATCATTTTGGGGTGTCACATTCACCCCCCCCCCCCCACTTGGATCAAAATTTCATCATTTTGGACTCTATATCTTAACTCATGAAGTGCCACCACAATTAAAACATGGTTCTTTCTCCAAAACCAATGTAACAACTGGGCCCGTTGACAACACAAACACCCCACATTAACTATGTCCTCAGGTACTGACCCATAAAACACCATCATGATCACTACTATAGACCAATTGTTCTTATCTATGGAGTTATAATAATGTAGTCTCATGAAATTAAGGTTTCTATTTGTTGACATGAGTCATATCATTTAGTATTTCAACCATTTATCATTCTGGTGTGTCAAATTATACCAATTAGGAGCACAACAGTGTTCCTTAGGTCCTAACCCAATAGACCCCATCATGATCACTACTCCAAACCAAGAATGTATAATTGTGGTGTTCTAATTAGGTAGTCTTCCAAAAATAAAGGTTTACCTTCTAGAAATGAGTCATATCATTTAGTATTTCATACCTTTATCATTAATGGCTATCACATTCACCCCATTTAGAGCACAGCACTCTCATTGTGGGCCTTATTTCCTAACTCAAGCGGTGCCACTGCACTTTCGGATGGGTTCCTCCTCTAATACAAATGTAACAGTTGTTCCTTGGTGATAGCACAAACACCCTTCCTTAAAATGGTATTCAGAACCCTACCTGGCAGGCACCACCAGTTTCATCATAGACATGTGGTCCCCTACCTGAGACCCACCCATAGGCCCAAACATATCATCAGACTAATGAATGTTCCCATAGGCCAAAACTTTTTATTTTAAGTTTACTTTTCCCTCACTCACACAACCCAAAAAATTCCCCATGTGTTAACCCATAATGATCACTACTCCATACCAAACATGCTTTAATGTGGAGTTCTAATCAGGTAGGATCCTGAAAATAATGGTGCACCTTATTGACAAGCGTCTTATTGATTAGTATTTTAACACTTTGTCATTCTGGGTTGTTAAAAAAATTGTAATATATTATATTTTTAAAGACAATAAATACACTTGTTGATTATAATTTATGATTATTTAATTGTGAAAAAGTAATATTAATAAAAAAATCATTTAATAGAAGAATTAAGGGACTTTTCATAAGGGTAAAAGCTTACTAAACACCTTGGAATATTCTATGGAATAGTTTTAGAGTTATGAACTGATATAGAATGGGATTCCAGGGGCTGTAGAGTCTTAGTGAAAATGGAATAAAAATATTAAATATATTATATTATGCACAAACACTTTTTTCAAATATAATTGAATATCTCCAAAACGGTGTGTCATTTGAGAAATCATAAACCACTGTTATGTCTGGGATATGGGGTTTACCCTAGGTGAAACATAACATTTGTGTGTGTTGGAAAATTGGTCATATCTCACATGAGGATAAACTATTTAATATTTTTATTATTATTTTCATAAAATAATTGATTATATATCAAATAGTACATCATATGGGGAATCTGAAATGGTATTTTGGTCCAGGATAAAGGGTCTACCCTAGGCGTGACATAACTTTTATGTGGGTCAGGTGTTTGGTAACATCACCTGTGATATTAACCATTTAATATTTAATTATTTTATAATTATGAATTTAATTATTTAAATTCATTTTTTATTTATTTCATCTTCTTCTTCAATATCTAAACAACCATTGTTTCACACGTTTCATTTTTAAAACCACCAAATTATCATTGTTTTAATCTGTTTTAGTTGCAACATATTAATGGGGATAAACTAATGACCCCACATTAAATATTTGGTTGAAATGGTAGAATAAATAAGGTTCTTTGGTTTTACTAAAAGTATATACATTTCGGGTTTTTGAAGTGGTCGATTCATAATTTCATTCTTTCTGTTTAATTTGGTCAAGTTTGAGTGACCCGAAACTCCCTTGTGTGTGATTTTCAAACCTTGGTAGATTGATTCATATTCATATTCCAGAACATGGTGCATGATATTCTTCCTTTATATGTATACTGTGCGGAATCTATATTGATTTGTTTTATTTTTTCATTTTATATTCTTTTTTACCTTTAAAAAATTATGAAAATTTTTTTGTTTTGAATTAAAATGATAAAAACCTAGAATGATCAATGGATAATTTCATCGATCTATAAAAGGATAATGAAACCGGATTGTCAATGGATAATTTGTTAAAATGGTCAAAGGGGTAATTCTGAAATGTTATTGAGGAATAAAAATGCCTTGAATTATCTATTGATAATTACTCTATTTTTTCAAGGAAAATTAGTATAAATTAAGAAAATGATTTCTGTGAGAAATTAACATGGGTAATTGCAAAGAATTATCAAAAAATAATTAATTTGAATTATCAAAATATAATTATTAAAATTATAAAATCTGGAGTGGTCAAGGGATAATTCAAAAAATTGTCAAAAGATAATTCATAGAAATTATCAAAGGATAACTTGAGGGAAATTTCCAAAATAAAATTATGAAGTTTTATCAATAGATAATTATGAAAAATTATCAATTAATAATTTATAAAAAAATATGAGAAGATAAATATTAAAAATTTATCCAAATATAATCATAAATTTATAATTTCAATGAATTATAAAATTATAATTGATTGATATTATCAATGATAATATTTTATAATTATTGAAGGATAATTTTTTAATATTATCATAATATAATTATCAATCAACAATTCATGTAAATGATAAAAGGATAATTATAATAATTTATCAGGATATATTTATAAAATGATAATTTATTAGAAATTTTAAATCAATAATTATAAAGGATAATTTATAATGAAAATATTAATAAGTAATTGTAAAAGAATAATTCATAATAAATTATCAAGAAATAAATATAAAATTATCATTTATAATAAATTATGAAAATATAATTTTATAAGATAAATTATGATAAATTATCAAGAGATAATTTTAAAGGATAATTTATAATAAATTATCAAGAGATAATTAGAAAGGGATAATTTCTAACAAATTTTTAAGTGATAATTATAAAAGGATAATTTGAAATAAATTTTCAAAAATAATTATAATAAGAATATTTATGAGAAATTATCAAAGGATATTTATTCTTAATTAGAATATTACTATCACATGTGTTTACCTAAATGAAAATTTAGAAATTATCCAAAAGAGATAAAGTATCATCACACGTGATATTTTATTTATTTTTGAAATACAATAAATGGATTTGGTTATAGGGACCCTTTCCAATCATTGAGCATTTACATAAAAACATTTATGATGGTATGGCCATGAAGAGTTGTTCATGATAGTTGAGTTTTACACTCCAGCTATTGAACCGTATATGGTGGTTTATCCTCTCCTTTGATGATGAAGTCTTTTGAAGTAGGAAGTTCCTTACTTTTTTGGGATTTTTACACATATTCCCTTAATATGATTTATCCATATACATATTTGATGATCATTCTATATTATGATCGCATGTGGGTGTGGATGTGTGAGGGTGTCTAGGACTATAAGCCTTATATGACACCTGTTTCCATGAGTTATTTGTAACTTATTATTCATGTTTGATGTTGATCACATGTACTGTTGTGCTAACTTAATTATGATGAAGTGCTATGACTTCTCCTATATCCCACCATGATATGTGTTTTTTTGGTATTTTTCTTAGATTACAAGGCAGGTGGGACATTATGACATGTTTATCCCCTAGACAGGAGTGTAAATGAATTACAATGATGGAGACAAGTAACTTATGCATAGCTAATGTCCTTGAACATGAGTGGTAGAGGCTTCTACTTGGAATCTAAGATACCCAGGATTAAATCCATGTGTCAGTGAATTTATAGGGTATTGTAGTATTACTATAGTAGTAATTGTACGGTATTGTATCATTTAGCAATATTCTCATGATTTGGGCCTTCGGGCCGCCGGTTTGGGTCAAATGGATCGCAAGGCCTCTGGGATACCAAAGGACTTTGGACGATAGAACTTTCAATCTGTAAGGTCCATCTGGACACTAATGGAATTCGGGGAATAGGGATTTTGGACCATAGAAAATAACAAGAAGTAGGTAATACCACATAAGAGGAGACCTAGATGAGGATTCAGAGAAAAAAATAGCAACCACTGGAGTAGAGGTAACCGTATTGTAAGAATAAGAGGGTATGGAAACTAAAATCTGGGTCATGCACTATACAACTCTACATAGGGTAATGTTAGTTGATTAGTCATGTGAGGTGAGGAGTTAGGCGCCTTCAAGATATAGATGCTTGGAAGGGGATGTTTCAAGTGTGTTAGGTCTCGGGCCTTTAAGGTCATGTATTGGGTCGTGTATGGGCCTTGTACCTTGGGCCTACTGGTCACGAAATGTTTCTCATTCAACCCTTAAAAGATGGATTATTCAAAATAAATAAAAATAAGTACTTCTGGCCATTCAGGGGTAGGGACCTATGCATAGGGTAGAAATAAAATGATTCCCTGTGGATGTTGTGTGACACCCTGGATGCCTAAAGGATTCCAAGTGGTATGTTCTCAATGCCTAGTGAATATCGAGTTCCTCTACATGCCTAGATTATGTTGAGAACATGAATTTCTTCATACATAGTGTATGAAGAGTTGTACAATAAAATTGTGGTGTGTATCATGATTCATGAGTCTCATGGGTAGTCTTTGATTTATCTTAAACCTTGATTATCCTTTCGGGATAGAGTTAAAGATAGAAATAATTTTGGGGTTAGGCACGGTTAGCGCATGATCGATCTGTATGTTATTATGTTTTACTATGATTTCTACACATTTTTTACAATTATGGAATATAGATATATACATGAGCACATCGTGTTAAGGAAGAATTGGTGGGGTCCTACTGAGTATTCTATTCACACCCTATTCTAGAATTTTGAGTTCTTTTAGATTTTATGAGGGACCTAGTGAAGGTAAAAGTACATTTGATGGACTGCTGAGCTAAGGAGTGTAGAAATGGTGGTGGTATAAGATGCAAAATGAAAAGGCCTAAAGTTCATCATTTATTTTTTTGTCTATTTTATTTATCATTCATAGGATTTCCACTTTTTGGAGATATATTTTTTTACTTATCATGTATTCCATTTATTCATCTACTCTACATGTTTAATCTAATTTTTTCTTATGTTGTTTATTATAATTATGGATCATGTGACACAATACTAAGAGTAT